>OW569325.1:30000-5208310 GCA_937595015.1 Polyommatus icarus
TCATCAAAGGAAACATCAAAGGAAAACAGGGCCAAAACCGTTGGGAACCCCCACATTTGACAGTATTGTCAAATGTAATTGTAAATGTCTAACAGCGTTTAGTCTAACACTGCAATACTCTCCGTGTTTACCCTAACACTGTGTTTAAACACGGCAAGTAAAAAAAAAAAAAACCAAACGAACACGACTATTTCTAACGCACTAATGACGTCTTTAATCATATTTTTGAGTGAGTAACATATAATTCGATAATACACACAAAAAATAATACAAAATTTCGAAGATTTCGAAACAAGGAGTGTGGTGCGTATATTTTCTTGAATATTTTTATTTGTCGATCATTTTGAAGCACATTATATTATAGAAAAGAAAGTCATTTAGTTCATGATATCGATAGTTTATCGATATCATGAACTAAATGACTTTCTTAGTTCAAGTAGTAAGAATCCGTAAGCACACGTAAAACGCTATGCAATGTTTGTAGCCAAATTATTAATTGTTGTTACATTTTTAGCACTAATGCCTTCTATAGCACGAATAAGGGACTATCAAACTTATAAATTAACTTTTTAGCTTACAAAAATACCAATGGAAAAGCCTAAAAAATGTTGTTCAAAACTTACGTATTTCATGATAAATGCACGTGTTTGAGGCATTGTTTGGCCATTCTTATGGTTTATTATTTAGCGGAACCACAAAACTCAACAATATCTATAAAATGTTCACTAAAACCTTTAAATTAACACTTTTATTACATGAAATATGCAGATCGACTCCTTTGTTATGTCCGAGTAAGTAGGACATAATATTACACGCTTTTGACGTTTATACACCGATATAAGGCTCTCTCCTAGTGTATATTAACTCAATGGTCACCCCTTTCAAATCAATCTAGAAAAAAGGGAAGACAATACGATGTTGCCACTTTTTAATTTCTTCTCTTTCTTGACGGACTAAGGTAAATGACTAGTCATTGGACAGTACTAGCGTGGTACTAGTAATGAGGAGCCAAACTAAAAGCTCGAAGCAGATGGCGCCACCAGCAACCGGCCTTTGTTTACTACAAGTGCCAAATGAGTGGTTGCGATTTTCTATGTTTTCTTTGTGTTAAAGATCTTAAAATATATTCTTTGTTTACTGTGAGTGAGCTGAAAAGTGAGCTTCGTAAGAGAAATGCGTCAGTGGTGAGCAAAAAGCCGATCTGAGCGAAAGGTGAACATATTTTTAGGTTATTTCTTATTTCACAATTTGTTTAAATATGTTATTCTCATAAGGAGTTTTTATTTCAAGATTGGAGGCGTATGATCGGAACCAAAACTATGACGGTGATTTTGGCGATGAAAAGAACAATTATTCTCTTATCTATCCACACCCTAATATATTCAGAGACATGAACGCCAATTAACCTGTTCCAAGCATCAGCAAGCAGGAAATAATAGAATATCTGTAACGGTATGTGTATATACATTATTAACATTTGTTTACTATCACAGATAAACGTGAAATATTTAGATATTATTCCATCTTTTTACAGATTGAACATGGAACCAAAGGCCAACTTTTATACAAATCTAGACATCTTCTGACCGCCCCTTACACATGGGATGCTATACATTCTTGCAGGAATGTGCAAAACTTGCAAAAGTGATGTATTTAGTAGACACTAAAGTCTCTTAAGAACTCTCAAGACGTATAGAGGAATGCTATTGTGAATGCGCTGCAGGAAGTGGTGCATCTGCTAAGTGCAAACATGTATGTGTCATGGTCATTCATGGTTTACATCCACCATCTTAAACCAGCAGTTTTTGATAAATAATTGTATAAAAATTATTGAAATGTAATAAAACCAAACAATCATTTATATGATCATATCAGCTTTTATTTATTTTTCATAATACATTCTCTAAAGTTACAACACATGAAACATAAAAAATATTTTACTTGCTATTGGTTAATCCTATAATCCTCTCAGTATGAACACATTTTAGTACTTGCTGCAACTGTGGTGCAACAAGTTGTGGAATCCTTACAGTAACTTTTCTATTAGAAAACATGTCTTGAATTTGCTTTGACACTTGGTCATAAGATAGCCTATTCCCATTGTTTGTCAATTACTTATAGATCTTGCATAATATTATGCTAATAAACAGTAAGACAACAGAAGCTCTGTATGTATTTCTTAAAAATGTTTCTTATACCTCAGCATCTGAAAATATATGTTAGAATTTGTAATTGGTTTGTTTTTAAGAGGCATGTCTAGGAAATAATAAGTTTGGCTTAGGCTAGACAGCATAATTTCAAATTTTGTAATTTTTTATTCACAAGGCATTTTCCCACTTTTTTTCACTTTGGGTCTTTGGGAAATATACGAACTCTCCGGTCTTTAAAACTCAAAGCACAACATTGAGGCATTTTTACGAAAATTGATAATAATTATTACTCTTGTTTACAAAAAATGTATGGGATTTGACAGCTCTAATGTCAAATTACGGTCAGTCGACGATGCGACGCCTATCGGGATAAAAAGTCAGTTTTGCTCCTCATTGGACAGAGTACAAAAACACAATATTTATTATGGTTGCTTTAAAAAGTACCTGTTTTTCTTTAAAATCAGGCGTTCTATTACTTTAGAAATAGGCAGTTTTTGAAGCAACCTTAATAAATAATATTGTTTTTCTGCTTTGTCCAATGACTAGTACTGTCCAATTTACTAGTCATTTACCCTCTAAGGAAAGGTCCGCTGTCTTTGTTCGTCTTGGGACTTTCTCTTATGGCAAGCCTTATTAGCCTTCTTTACTTATTAATTGATTCTAACTATAATAGTTTTAAGTTTTACTTGAATGATTGATACTAATTATAAAAACTGCAAGCACAATAATAATTTACGACGCTTTTTGAAATTGGTTGCATTAAATAAGCTAAGCTTAAACGGGTAAAGTTGAATAGAAATTATTAGGTCGAATGGAGATAGGTGCAGGAATGGCGTTAGATTGAATGGAGATAGGTTGAATGGAGTTATATTGAAAAAGGTCGGTTAAAAGAGGTTAGGTTAAAAGAAGTTAGGTGAAAACAGGTGAGGTTAACCGAGGTTAGGTTAAAAAATGGTGAGGTTAAAAGAGGTTAGGTTAAAAGAGGTTAGGTTAAAAGAAGTTAGGTTAAAAGAGGTTAGGTTAAAAGAGGTGAGGTTAAAAGAGGTGAGGTTAAAAGAGGTGAGGTTAAAAGAGGTGAGGTTAAAAGAGGTGAGGTTAAAAGAGGTGAGGTTAAAAGAGGTGAGGTTAACCGAGGTTAGGTTAAAAAAAGGTGAGGTTAAAAGAGGTGAGGTTAAAAGAGGTGAGGTTAAAAGAGGTGAGGTTAAAAGAGGTGAGGTTAAAAGAGGTGAGGTTAAAAGAGGTGAGGTTAAAAGAAGTTAGGTTAAAAGAGGTTAGGTTAAAAGAGGTTAGGTTAAAAGAGGTTAGGTTAAAAGAGTTGAGGTTAAAAGAAGTTAGGTTAAAAGAGGTTAGGTTAAAAGGGGTGAGGTTAAAAGTGTTGAGGTTAAAAGAGGTTAGGTTAAAAGAGGTTAGTTTTAATGTGGTTAGCCGTTAGTTTATAAGAAGTTAGGTTGGGTTAAAAGAGGTAAGGTTAAAAGGTTAGTATAACACGGTGTTAGGGTAACACGGTGTTAGGGTAACACGGTGTTAGGGTAACACGGTGTTAGATATACACGGTGTTATATAAACACGGTGTTAGATAAACACGGTGTTAGATAAACACGGTGTTAGATAAACACGGTGTTAGATAAACACGGTGTTAGATAAACACGGTGTTAGATAAACACGGTGTTAGATAAACACGGTGTTAGATAAACACGGTGTTAGATAAACACGGTGTTAGATAAACACGGTGTTAGATAAACACGGTGTTAGATAAACACGGTGTTAGATAAACACGGTGTTAGATAAACACGGTGTTAGATAAACACGGTGTTAGATAAACACGGTGTTAGATAAACACGGTGTTAGATAAACACGGTGTTAGGTTAACACGGCAAGTATTGCAGTGTTAGTCCAAACGCTGTTAGACATTTAAAATGTTATATTTGACAATAGGTACTATAGTTAGGTTAGGTCTAATTTTTTTTTTGCGTAGGTTCGTCTGCATTTTAATCATTAGGTTAGCGGTCCCGGAGGAACCTATCTTAGGCATCAAAGTCACTTTGACAGCTGTCAAATTGACTTTGACTTATGTCACCTGCTTATGTATTATAAAACAAAAGGGTAATTAACGAGACTCTCTTGGGTATCATTTATTGCAATCAAAGTCGAGACGTTTTCCGGGCAGCCACTGCTCATCCGCACAGACAGCTCGTCTGGCCGCAGTTCCGCAGTTCGCAGGCCCGCACATTGGCGTCGGGACTCGGGAATCTGCCGCGCGCCCGCTCCCGATAGCGTTGCGTACATGTAAAAAATTATAATGAAGTTTACTTTATTGTTATCTCCAGTATATTTTTTTATATAACGATATCACCTTATTTCATAAGTTAATAACTGGATCCGTATATCTATATTCGGAATGTGCACGTCAGTAGTGACATATTTCAAACGATGTTTCAGGGGCGCGTCAAAAATAAACAACAAGTTTATTTTGTAAATATTACAGCAAATAAAATAATAAGTAGGTAAAAACTACTTGTGGAAAATGAATATAATCATAAAAAACTGGATTTTAGAGTGTCAAACACTCAATTAGTTTCAAGGCCCAATCTATGCTAAAAGGAAATAAATTGGTGTTAGCAGGACATGTAAGGGATGTAGAAGAGCTAAGAACTAATGGCAATGTTATTTAATACGAGCCAATGTAATTCGCTAAACATCAGTGACTTAAGCACCCTATAAAACAAGTTCAAACGTAAGTACTCAACCAACCAAAAAACGTAACTAAACATTTGGATAAAGCAAGTCTAAACATTATTATTCATTCATTACAGATGATAATGATTCTTGCTGGAGTAAAATGCAGCTGCGTTTTAACCAGAGCGGCAAGTGCAAACATATTGCTGCTTTAATCAGTAACAAAAATACGAGCAATAGCTACTTGAAAAAAATAAATGTTATGTTTTTAAAAATCTTGTTTTTATTTATTTTTTACAACATTAATTATACTCTTGAAGAAAACCGGAGTCCAAAAATTTACTAAAACACTGCAAACATTTTTCACGTTTCTGAGACTTTGCATTAGGTAATACACTTTCAATCAATGATTGTCTAAAATAGTAACATAGAATATCATTGCTTTCAATATGGATTCTTACTCGAGCAATATCATAAAGCCCGTCATAGACCTAGCTATAATAATATATATTAATATGTTTAAAGCTAGGCATATTATTATATATTTTCTATACTAATTTTCGCGTGACACACACTCAGCTATGATATATATATTTCTGTGAAATGTGGATTTAGTATAGATTAATATGCCTTGCTGTAAATATATTAATATACTTATATTATAGCTAAGTCTGTGACGGGCTTAAGTCCTTTCGGTTTCCTCTTGAGAGTAGGTACTCGTTTTGTTTTGCTCAAAATGGGGAAACACTAATTTTAACTTTTTTACCCCTTTCATCTAAAACTTGCTTACTTGAAAAACCTTTTTCATTCAAAACTCTATCTCCAGCTTCTAAAAGATCAGTTAAACCAGATGTTACTACATCTGGTCTGGTTTATAGTCATTTGTGAGCCACTTTTCTACCACGTGATACTTTGGATTTAAATGAAATATTCTATGAAACGATCACTGCAAGTTTTGTCGTCGGGTTTTGGAGACCATCATGGTGATCCATCAACACTAAAACAGTTAGGTACTCAAAAACTCTTTATAAAATGCAACTCAAATAAAATTGACTTGACTGATAATGTAATTTTAGGTTATATCGAATCACATACTTTTTCATTTTTAGAGCAGATAGCTGATTTAATTTCCTAGTGGATTTAGGAAAAACATAAAATTTGTACTGACTACTGACTACCTATATTTTGCTGTTATTTTTGCAGTCTACGGTACAAAAACAATTCGAACCAATTTCTAAAAATTTCAAAACAAGATTGACAAGTTAGTTTGACTACTATCTGAGCCCTATTGGTTGCATATTTTTGCCGCGGCAATCGCTTTCTTTGTCCCCTCCACCCATTTCGCACGCTCCGAATAGGTACTTACATCTGTTATTCACAGAATACAAGAATAAAAAGAACATCTGATACACAGTCGTCGTAGGCGGTTGACGACCACGCAAAATCTATTCAACACTGTGGTTGACAACACGTTGACACGTTTTTGCTGTTGATAATATCCGCCGTTGACGACCGTGTATCAGATGTTTATTTAACTTACGTGTCTCACCTTTCGACTTTTTTCTATAGCGCCCCTAAGGATACCTATATACACCGTTAGGGCCCCCTCATCAAAGCCACAACAGAGCGTTAAAACTACACTTGCGTAGTGAGACTTCATTTGCAAATTCTTCTGTAAACTGTTACCTGAAAC
The DNA here is from genome assembly GCA_937595015.1 of Polyommatus icarus. Classification (NCBI taxonomy): domain Eukaryota; kingdom Metazoa; phylum Arthropoda; class Insecta; order Lepidoptera; family Lycaenidae; genus Polyommatus; species Polyommatus icarus. The sequence continues at coordinate 36,520 of OW569325.1, forward strand.
ATAATTATTAGTAATTACCTACCTACCACAGGTCGTATTAGCGTCGTCGCCGACATGGCGACTTTGTACTCAATATAATACATTCAGAATCTCTTTTTCACTTTACTATTTGTATGTTTTTGAATTATTGCAAATTAAATTAGCTGAAAAGACTTTTAAAAATTCGCGAACTACGTGAAAATCTATGAGTAAAATTTTGAATAATGACATTGACGTTAGTCTTTACCAATAGACTTTTTTTTTATTCGTCCCGGTCGGGACAGGCAAAGGGAGCATTGCCCATACAGCCATTTTAAGTTTTCTTTTACCATAGACTTTTTTTTTAATTCGTTACCATAGACTAAAGTCACAACTCACAAGGCATTTATATTATTGTCTTTGGCTCTGCAGTATTGCCATACGGAAATATTATTTTTAATGTTCCATAAATCCAGTAATACTGCATTAATTAAATGAGGAATTTTCTTAGCTTTTTAATTAGATTGTCAAACAGCTTCCATTTTAGTAACTAGATGGCGTATGGGTAGACAACTATCGTTAATACCAGGGGATACCGTCAATAATTGCTACATAACTGGGCAAAAGCATGTAAAACTTGATACATTTCAATTTGAAAAAGACACAATAATATTCCAATGAATAGGATAATAAAGTTATTATAACGATGTTTTAGTTAAAACTCACGGAAGAAATAGCCCTATTTACCGTTGTTCACACCAAATGTCACAGGAATTATAAATTTTGGTTTTGACAACATCTTACCTGCACTTGTGCAAGATAACAGATATTTAGTGGCTAATATTTTACCAATAATGAACATCAAAAACCCAAATAACATAATTTGGGGAAAAATAATACAAACCACACCGACAATAAAAAGTAGAAGTAGAAAACTCTTTCCGTTATCATGTTTTCAGTTTGACAAGTGCAAGCGTGTTCCTAAGCTGTTACCAGTATACTGGCCTAATTGCTTAGGCCAATGATCGCTTAGGAGTATAATATTTTGATTGATATTACACTTGACAGTACACTGATATTTTTTAGAAACACGACCAACATGACCAACAACCCATACAATATGCGCAGCATTCCATGCAATTCTATTTTACTAGGCGCCAAAACTCGTTTAATTTTCCGGGATAAACAGTATCCTATCTTCTTTACCGGACTCAAGGTGTTTCCATACTCAGCAAAATCGATTCAGCGGTTTGGGCGTGAAGACTTAAGATTTTATAATATTAGTATGGATTATTTTGTTATTTAAATAATAGGAAATAAACAGATTTTTCGTTAAAGAAGAATAAAATAAAAAGAAAAAAAAAGATTATATTACGTAATTTATACTTAAAAATATTTAAATAAAAGGCATTCTTTAATAATTTAGAGGTGTGATCATAGATAAAGTATTTAAATCACAGGTTTAAATAGTATAATTTGTGTGTTAATAGGCTACTTGACCTATATTCAATTTCATTGAAAAAATGCATATTTCTAGTAGAACTTGGCCTAGGACACCGTATTTCACTCTTATTATCAAATAAAAGCTTATGATTGATAAATAAAGCCGATTTGAAAATATGATTTTATGAAAATAGAAATTGTACTGACGAAAACGCTTTTGCGGTACTTCCGATTTGGATGTGACGTCATCCTCATACTAATTTAATATCTTTTATTTATCGCGCTCGCTATATGTAAGTTTATTTGTACATAAATAATAAGAATAAGCCTATTATATATTTTCTTCAATATTTCAAAAAAACATCAGTTTTATATATATTATCTCCATTTATTGTAGACGGGAAATGAAATGGCCAAAACTTTTCTCCAAAAGTTTTCAACGTTACAAATGATTTCTAATTTCTTAAATAATTATTTTATAATTTTTGGGCACTTTTAGACTCGTACATTTAGCACATTAAAAAATTTCAATAAAGAGAGTTTAAAATACAAAGCGTATGACGTCACACTATGGCGGACAGTGTTTTCGGCGCCATTTAAGAGGCATATTTTTCAATAAACATTTTTATGGGTTTCTACTGTGTAAAATATTAAAATATTAGTTTTTTTTGTAAAAATGAATGATTATGAAGCGATTAGCATGAAGAAAAAAATTAGGTCAAGTAGCCTATTAAAACGAAGTAAGATGTCTCACTCTACTTAATTGTAATGATTGTATTGTTAGAATAATTAAAAAAAATTAGGACTATAATATTTTTAATTTGGCCAAACATATTATAAACATTAATAAAATAATAATACTATTATACAAAATATAGAGCTACAGATACCTACATTGTAATCAGTTTGTGTAAGCGACGCTAGGTGGCGCTACAGTATACAATTTTAGAAATTTAAAAGAGCCTATAATTTAGATTTTTATGTACATAGTACTATTATTTTGAGTACATAATATTATTTTCCAACCTTAGTGGGCTTTGGCAGACATAAACGTTGTTGAATCACTTATTATTTGAAATATTTTGGACGTTTTCTGGGCTTTTATTGTAAAGGCGTAATATTTGTAACATTGACCTTTAAAAGTTCACTAGTTTGTGTAAGCGACGCTAGATGGCGCTACAGTATACAATTTTAGAAATTTAAAAGCTACAATTTAGATTTTTTTTGTACTTTAACTTAAATTGATTTCTGTTTGATTAATTATCGAAACAATTATTTATTTACAAGAACAAAATCAATACTATTAAAATCGTGTATTATAATATTTTTCTATAAGTCATTAAGTATACTTATTTTCCAACCTTAGTGGGCTTTGGCACACATAAACGTTGTTGAATCACTTATTATTTGAAAGATTTAGGACGTTTTCTGGGCTTTTATTGTAAAGGCGTAATATTATGTAACTTTGACCTTTAAAAGTTTACTAGTGAAGTAGTGAGTCTGATTGCCGGTATAATAATGTTACGTGCTAGGGTTCGAGGTAGGTTCGAAAGTTTAAAGGTACTTACTTAATATAGTTCGTGCTTATTAATTTTCTAGTGTTTCTATCGTTATTGTCACTTTTAGTTTTAACGATAACGAATAACGATAGATAACAAACAGAACTTAAATATTATGTAGGTATCTAGCTTGTTCATAGCTACAATTTCATTGCACTACAGTGTAATAATTCAGTACAGTTTTTAAAACATTTAACAATCTTTTTTTTCTTTCTTTATTTAAAAGGCTTGTGTCGAAACCGACAATGCCAGCCTCATAAAAATAAAAATTACAAAATTCTCATGCGTAATGACTAATGATTTACAAATAGGTACTAATCAGATCTACACTTAATAAAATATAAATACAAATTTACTAGCCCCCAGCAAACAGGATCTTTAGGCTGAGCGAGAATGGCACTCACGCAACCGAGCTGCGTCAGCGCCACCCCCGCATCAGCCTCAAACCTGCGCCTCTCTGACTCCACCCGGGCACACTCCACAAAGCAATGGGGATTGTCCATTTTTTTTTAATTTTGCTCATTACAAAAACATTTCGAGGAATAAGGTCAGTGATCGTTTTTCTGTATATAAACGAAAAAAATACCCATTAGTTACTTATATTTTTGAACAAATATGTTTAACCTTAGTTTGACCTTCAATGGCGTTAAATTATTAATAAATTCGACCAACATTACGTTTCGAACTTTTGGTAAGTTTCTCGTATCAGCTTAACATAATGATAACTTGCTTTTGACGAACCAGCCATTATAAATAAGATTGAAAGGAAAAAAAACATATTGCAGAGGTCAATTGGCCGCCGATGATGACGTCAGAGCGAAACTTTAAAAATTTATTGAGAAAAAACTAGCCAATGAATTTCAAAATTATTTAATTTATATTCTTAAAATACCCTATTTTAACGAAAAAAAATATAAAAAGTACATGTGATTTTTTTTGGACAATGCCCATTTAACAATCTTGCGTGGAAGCTTTTTTTTTTGAAAATTTGTATTTTAGGAAAAAAGATAGGAATTCACTATCCAAATTTCAGTCACTCGTAATATTATTATATCCTAAAAATTAACAAAAACTAGTTATTATTACTTAATACATGATTTTAAGTTTCCATAATAGATGGCGCTACATGATACAATGCAATCTCTAAAGTTTTACTGAGATTTAAATTATAATAATATTATTACTAGCTGTACCGGCAAACCGAGACTTCTTTGTTTTTTGTTATGAATAGTAAACTGTTACCTACACCTACACGTATACGTTACTCGTAGGTACGGAATATTATTTATTATTATAATATGAGGAGAAAACTGCCGTATTAAGCGCTATAGAGTCATTTTCTTCTTTTTATAGAGGAAAGATCACTAGATTCTATGATATTTTAATAGGAATAGGGAAATCAAAAATAAAAAAAATCTTTTTACTAGCGACCCGCCCCGGCGTCGCACGGGTATAAAATATAAAGCCACTGAATCGATAGCCATTGAAAAAAATTGCTCCAGTAGTTCGCGAGATAAGTCCTTTCAAAATATAATTTCCCCGTTTTTTCCACATTCTCCTATTGGTCTTAGCATAATAAAATATAGCCTATAGCCTTCCTCAATAAATGAGCTATCTAGCACTGAAAGAATTTTTCAAATCGGATCAGTAGTTCCTGAGATTAGCGCGTTCAAGTTAGCCCTTTCAAATAATTTTCCCCGTTTTTTCCACATTTTCCTCTATTTCTTCGCTCCTATTAGTCTTAGCGTAATAAAATATAGCCTATAACCTTCCTCGATAAATGGGCTATCTAACACTGAAAGAATCATCAAAATCCGTTGCGTAGTTTTAAAGATTAAAGGGAACAAAGGGACATGAGGGAAAAAAGCGACTTTGTTTTTTAATAAGTATAGATATAGAATATAGAATTACAACACCTTCAACGATACTGCGATAGATCATTATTCATTAGGATATCGAAATAAATGACACATGCGTTTGAACTATCTTATTTATTTATTAGTCTCTATTAGTGTAGTAACTAACCATGGTCGGCTTGGCCGACTAGCCGGCTTCTTTGCAGCCGACTAGTCGGCTAGTCGGCCAAAGTCATGATCGACACATCTCTACTTATTAGCCTATTTATTTAGCTATGTACAATAATTTTTGTTAAAATAAAACATTAATTTGAGCTCATTTCTTTTTTTTTTTTAATTTTTAGTATGTTTAGAGTGAAAGGTTTTGCACTTAAAAATTTTACGTTTAGTTTCAAATTAAAAAAATAACGGATGTTATTTTTTTTCTTCTAAAGTGCCCAGTTCACAATGGTCCATCATGGCCCACTGCAGGCCATCGCCATTGTGTAGACGGGGTAATGGTGTATGATGGCGGACGATGGCCGGGCGTGGCGCGCAATCGGCGATTTGTCGGTTTTTCGGGCACACTTCAAAGGAATCGTGGCGTAACGTGGCCTGTGGTGTTCACACAATCGGCCATTGTTTAGTTCGTCACCGACCGCCGACCGGGATAGTGCACTTTTTTGTTGCGTGCTAGGTTGTGAACTAGAATTTTTGATTTTTATGACAGAATCGTATCGTATCGTATTAAGTAGTCAACTAAATATAATTTTTTAAACTTAAGCCCCTCACAGACTTAGCTATAATATATAATATATTTATAGCTAGGCATATTTTCCGTACTAAATCCACATGACGTCACAGAAATATTATAATATATCATAGCTGAGTGTGCGGTCACGCGAAAATTAGTATAGAAAATATATATTAATACTAGCTGTCCCGGCAAACATTTCTTTGCCATATTAAGTATATAAAGTATTTTTTTTTTAATTTGATCGCAGCGCTAACTGTCGGGACAGACTAAAATTAAAATTCGAATTCGAATAATATTTAAAATTTGACACTGCGATGGTAGCGCCGTCTGTCGGATCCAATGTAAAACATTCCAAAATCAACAACTACTAATAAATTAAAAATTAATTAAAAAAACATTAAAACATTGTCCAGCGGACAAAATTGTGAATCAAAACGATTCTCAGATCCCCTTGAACACACACAGAAAATTTCATCAAAATCGGTCCAGTCGTTTGAGAGCAGTTCAGTGACATACACACTCACAGAAGAATTATATATATTAATATGCCTAGCTGTGAATTTAAACAAATTATTACAAGTGAATTAATACAATATACGTTCATTGACCATATAAAAATTGTCAAAAACTAGCGGTACTACGGAACCCTATACTGCGCGTGGCCCGACACGCACTTGGCCGGTTTTTTTTAATTACTTAATCGAATCCCTTACAATCAATTCGAGTTCGAATTCGAGTTCGAGTTCGACACAAAACACTACTCTCCAACCGTCTTACGGTTTTTCCAAGGTTTTTCGATCAGCACGAGAATCTGACGCGAGTTTCACAGTTTTTACCCATCCCACAAAAGTGCTTTTCTGCACGAAGTTTTCACTTCAAAAATATGAAAAATATAAATAAAAGGATAGTTTCAGCATGGAAGAAGAATGAATAGAATCTGAAGACAACGTGGATAATATTTCTGATGCATGCAGTGACTATGATGAAGTAAATGAAATCTTTTGAAAAATGGCAAATAAAGAACTAATTTAATAGAAAAAAATATGTAAAATGTAATGTATTGTTCTATGTCAACTATTAGTTCATATTGGTGTCTACTATTAGTGATGTTCGTTTTTTGTGATGTCATCTATTAGTGCTTATGACTAAGTTTACAAAAAGACCAATGATATATTTTTTAATTGATTTGTCAGAGAATAAATATAATAGTTTTATTTTGTAAGAGTTACTGAAGACATGGAAGAAGTTATCAATCCTTTATTTTCATAAATATATATTTTATAACATTCAAATGTTGCATGTTTCCTCAAAGTGTCTGCCATTAGGTCTTCTCCCTTAATAACCATAAAACAAATTACAAAACATAATACTTAATGTATTAAGCAAGGCGCCAGATACAAATTGGTTGGTGGTGTAATGCCCAAACTATTGAAGTGGAATCCACTCAGGCTCATGACTGTGGGCTCCACAGTCCCTGATATTCTGTGGACCCATTTTGTCAGCGTGGACAGACTACGTCTTGACTCTTGAGGCACACAGTAAACAATGTTAATATTATGTGTAATAAATTTATAAGTTGTGTATAAGATAATTAATAAATTAAATAGATACCATTGACTGTAAAAATGATATAAGCAATACATAATAATGAAGATTGAATGACCTTGGAAGTCGGTTTTAATTTTTTGTTTAAAAATAATAATTCAATAGCTGTTGAGACCGAGCACATATTATTATTGTAGGTGAGGCCGCCAATTTTTGCTGATTTGGTAATATTTTTTCTCCGCCCTCGATATTTTAAATATTATTGTGTTTATCTTATGTTTCAAAACTGATTCTAACGAAGAAAATAAAGCACTCAAGAATGCATTAGAATTATTTCGATTATCATAGTCTATTAAAATAATATATTAAATTTTACAATTACACATAAATTATTTTGTTATCCTACTTAAAAACATAATATCTGTATCTAATTAGTAAGACCGTTCACAATATCTTGTATTCAATTACCCTGTTACTTAGAGGTGAAAACTTGTAATTGGCTTCCTGATCCATATATAAAATTTCCACTGATGTCACTTAGCTGTAAGTTTTCCATGTCACTTAAATAAATAAAAAATGGTTGCCTGTAAAGTCGGTTTTACGGGCGAAGATTTTACGTGACATTAACGTGTGGGAGAGAGACGCAAGGCATTCGGCGGGCCTCTCTCTCGTTCGGTGACTCATCGTAACGTTACCGAGCGTTACACTTTTTCATAAGTGACTCCCAGCCGCAACCTAATTTAAGACGTTGTCACGTCAATAAATAAAATAAGGGAAGAAAATAGTTTAAAATATGCCATCCGCCGTGGAAGAGGTGCACTTCAACTGTCGCTGTAGCAGTAAGTATGACAGATTTGAAGATAAATCGGATATGTTATGAATACTTATATATATAAATGGCTATTATGCTATTACCTCATCTAATTCTTATAGTATTTTAAGATAACTTTCTTTATAAACATTTTAGACATGGTCATGCGTTATGCAGTCTCACAGACCGAGGTCGAAGTTCAAAACAAAACTACTATTTGCAGTTGTAGTTGTCGTCACATTATTTTGCTTCAGAAGTTTTCCTACTAAACCTAAAGATACGGGGGGCGGATAGTAAGCTTGTCAAGATTCGTTGTACTCTTTGAGTAAAGCCACGTTAAAAGTGACATCAGCGCTTGTACGTTTCATGCGATAACATCACATATTATTACAGTCATGATCATTTTAGGGTTCCGTAGTAAACAAGGAACCCTTATAGTTTCGGTCTGTCCGTCCGTCTGTCCGTCCGTCTGTCCATCTGTCTGTCCGTATGTCTGTCCTGTACCTGTATTTGGTACCGACTTCAAAGTAATGAATACAAACTATAATATGTACAGAAATAGTTGAGATTTAGACGAATTCTGAAAGGCACTATCAAAATGTAAAAATTATTTTATACTTTTTAGTTCATATTATTATTGTTTTTACCTTGGAAGTCAGTTTAATATTTTTGTTAAAAATAATTAATAACACTCTCGGTAACTTTTCGTCGAATGCCGTGAGATTTGGCGCGATCCGTTCTCAAAATAGACACCGACGCCCTCCCGACCCCGCGCCGCGCCGCCTGCCGCCTGCCGAGTGGCGACTGGCGACTGGCGAGTGCCGCTTTCGCAAGTTCGTCTCGTGCACTACAGAGTACAGTGTCATGAGGGCTCGTCTGTTGACACTGGCGGTGCTGCTGAGCGCGGCGGCCGCGCAGGACATCACTATAGGCGAGTACCGGGAGCCCTCTATTCGTGTGTAACTCGTAGTCGGTGTACAGTGAAGCGTATAATATAATGTGTGTGCGCAGGCGTGGTGGGCGCGGAGCCGGAGCGCGCGGCAATGCTAGCGGCGGCGGTGGACGCGGCGCAGAACATGTCGGGTGCGCCGGCGCCGACCGCACCCGTGGAGCCCCGGGAGCCGCTCGCGGTGCCGGTGCACGTCTGCGACCAGGTACCGTAACGAACGAAGGCCGTCCGCCGTCCGGTATGTCAGCTCACATTAAACGCTAACCGGTAACCGGTAGTGTCTGTCACTTGTCAGGCGGAGTCGGGCGTAGCGGTGGGTGTGGGCGGGGGCGCGGGCGCGGCGGCGGCGGCGCGGGTCGGCCTGGCGCTGCTGCTGGCCGACGCCGCCACCTCCGACGAGCAGCGCCTCGCCGCACTCGACCTGTTCCCGCACGCGGACGTACTGGCGGAGGTATTACATTGTAAAGTGTTAAACATTTCTGTTTAAACTATCTCGGACTTAAGAGTCCGTATACGAAATTTGCCGATTTCGCTGATTTTACAGACGTGATTTAACAGTTAAAATACAGTATTTCTATAAGTTTTAATGCATAACATGTAAGATCATTTCAATTATAATCTAATGTTGGAGCTAGATTTTTTATGTTTTTTAAGTACCTATTAATTTTAAATAATCCAACTCAAACCCGCGACAGTTTTGTGATTTTTGCTGTAAAAGGTTTAGAATATCACTTGTGTATGGATTGTATTGACGTCTTAACGGTATGAAAAAATACAATGTACTGTTGAGAAAGTCGTCTATAAAATGTTGGAACTACTTTTTACCACTTTAATATGAAATAGTTGAGTAAAAAAATATGTAACTCGGCAAAATTTTAGAGAAAATGGGCAAAGAATTGCTGTTCATTTCGGCAACTTGGAGCTGTAATTCATAAAAATAAAACGACAGAAATAATCTATAGATAAAATTCTATCCAATTCGAGAAAAAAGATTAAAAAAATAACAAATTGTGCCAAAAAACACGATTCAAAACAACCTAAGTCTCACATTATATTACTCGCCGCAAGGCTCCAGTCGGCTTTCCGCGCTTAAATATATTTTTAAATCTAATAATAAATATATATTTTTGGAGTTTACTCCTTAAGAATCGATTTTCATATATAAGGCGCCCGGTATGAGAAAAATCCGAGGGGTAAAACCTACTAACAAGTAACGAAAATGTGTCACGTTTTTGGTGCGCACCTTTAGTGCGTAACTTTCTTATTTGGCTGTGAGTGTATTAAGACCATAAAGGTAATATACGTATCGGAATATAATATTAATAATATTACACATATAAAATAATATAATATATAAAATAATATAAATGGTATTGGGTTTTAAAAATATATACTTTACTAGCTGTTCCCCGCGACTTCGTCCGCGTTAACATAGTATAATAACATAGAGGGAGATCGCAGACGATTCGAGATCGGCTCCCATACAGCCGGCCTTGCGCGGCCATGCCGACTGTGTGGGCGCCGCAGACTCGATCGCACAAAAAGTCTGTCGTCTGCGATCTCCCAGATGGTTAGTTTTCACCTTTTTGTTGTTCCTTATACAAAGGGTAAAAACGAGACCCTATTTAAGCAAACATCAATAAACTTTTATGTTTCTAACTCAAGAAATGACGGACTTTCATTGAAACTTTCTACCCCAATTTCACCCCCTTGGGGGTAGAATTACCAGAAATGATTAAATACGTATCCATTCATTTTTAATCAGTAGCACAAAAATGAAGCTTCATGTTTCTAACTCAAGAAATGACGGACTTTCATTCAAACTTTCAATCCCAATTTCACTCCCTTGGGGGTAGAATTTTCAAAAACGGTTAAATACGTATCCATTCATTTTTAATCAGTAGCACAAAAATGAAGCTTCATGTTTCTAACTCAAGAAATGACGGACTTTTATTCAAACTTTCAATCCCAATTTCACTCCCTTGGGGGTAGAATTTTCAAAAACGGTTAAATATCTATCCATTCATTTTTAATCAGCAGTCCAAAAATAAACTTTCATGTTTCTAACGTAAGAAATGACGGACTTGCGTTTAAACTTTCAACCCCTATTTCACCCCCTTGGGGGTAGAAATTCCAAAAACGCTTAAACACGTATCCAATAATTTTTCATCAGTAGTCCAAACATAAAATTTCATGTTTCTAACTCAAGAAATAACGAACTTTCATTCAAACTTTCAACCCCTATTTTACCCCCTAGGGGGTAGAATTTTCAAAAACGCTTAAATACTTATCCATTCATTTTTAATCAGTAATCCAAAAATAAAGTTTTATGTTTCTAACTCAAGAAATGGCGGACTTTCATTCAAACTTTCAACCCTTATTTCACCCCCTTCGGAGTAACATTTTCAAATCTCCTTAGTGAGTGTCTACTTAATAAAACAACCCTACTCACCAAATTTCGTTGCTATAACTATAACAGTTTTTGCTCAGCGATGATGAATCAGTGAGTCAGTCAGTCAGTACTTGCAATTTTATAAGTATAGATGTATAATTTGTATAAAACATAAACAAGAGTAAATTTAATACACTAAGTATATATAATTATTGTAAATATGTACAATGTACATGGTACAATTGAGGCGCTATATCATAAAGTTAATATACCTATCGGAAGGCATATTACCTTTATGCGCTATATTGAAAAAACTGTCCTTTTTGACTTAATACTATATGACCCTCAGAAATGTTACAAATCTGGTAATGATATATTATACATAATATCTTCATAGCCTTATCTAGGTGTGAGAAGAACCAAAAACACAATAATTAATGTATTTTGACTGGTTAAGTACATATTTTAATTTTCGAAATGACCAAATACGAAATTTGAAGATTATTTTAAACGAAAATAGATGTATTGTAGGAAATTAGTCTAATTAATAGACTCCTTTGCAACTCAAAATCGTATAGAAGCATTTTGCTTAAATGCTCCTAGTTATTTTTTGTCGCTTTTTGTCGCATATTTTCCGAGCGAGCCGATAGCTTCTGGCCGCAGCATATTCACGACTTTACAGTCATACAAATTAAGTATTAAATTGCCGTTGCGGTATAATTTATTTTCGATATATCGCCTTTTTATAAGCTTTTATTAATAATAATATAATTATCTAGTACAGGGAAAAGGTGGTAATGTGGCCCCTGCATATTTATTGGCCCCCCCTCAATAATTAATGTTTTAACAACTCTATTCAGTATAATTTTGGTAGTCGGTGGAAGGGGATGCTGGCGGCATGCTATTAATTTAGCACCGTACAAATCCAACAGAGGCTGTCAAGTTCGATTCAATCCAGTTAAACTTGCGATCAAGTTAAACTTGCGACCTGCGAAACTTTTTTGTGTGTGTGATTTTATTTCGATAGTTGTTAAGAAACAGAAATAAACACACCGGCAAAATTAGAGGAACATAACAAAATTTTATTTTTTTGAAAATTATTCGCTGTTTTTTATATATTTATTTATTAAATAATTGACGATTAAAAAATAAAACTAATATAAATTTAGGGCATAAAAACGTGTAAAATAGAAAAAATCTGCAAAAATCAAAAATTAAGAAAAATCTTTGAAATTTCAGTAGTAAGTTTTTAAGTTAAATTCTTCATTTTTACTTAAGAAATGCCATGTTTAAAGCGTGTAATGCCTTCTATGGATCTCAAGAGGGTCTGGATACGCCATTCCATGCTTGCATTTTGATTGTCGATCATTTCCTGTGGGATATTCTTCTACTCCTCCAGTAGCGCCAACTCGAGCTTCTGAACACATTTTGGAGCTGGAGTTTTAACTCGTATCGTTCACCCATTGATGTGCCACACGTCCTCAATCGGATCCACATCCGTAGACCGTGCTGACCTTTCCACCTGGGCTACGCCAGCATCATTTAGGTAATAATACCCGATTTTTTTACTCTATGGACGCGCATAAAATTGAAGTTACTGCCTAAAACTGTGTAAAAGGCACAACATGCAGTTCTAGGATGTTTGTGCTATAGCCCTGTACTGTCAAAGTACCATCATTAACAATCATCATCTCCGTGCGGGCTCCAAATCATATGCCACCCAAAACCATTACGAAACCTGCATGATAGGCCACTGTGTCCGTTAAGTTTGATGGCCTATAGCGTTCCTTACGATTTATCCACATTCTTTATCGCCTGTCAACAAAATTTACACAGAGTTTGCTCCCATCACTGTACAGCACACGATTTCACTCACTTGTTAAATTTTGATGTTCACGCGCAAAACTTAGCCTGGCTCTTTGCGGTCCTGTCTCAAGTTTTGGTGCCCTTGCTGGCACTTTTGAGTTTAATTTAACTTCTTTGATTCTTCTTCTTACTGTACAATCACTTACACGTCCATCTCGGACCTGTTCCGACAGGTTTCGTCTCTACAAATCAGTTTGAGGTCGATTTTTTAAGGCTTGTACCCTTACAAAACGGTCATCCTGAACCATTGCCATCCGAAATCTGCCTTGTTCTCGTCTCCAAAAACGTAAGATCCAGTCTTTCTGTAGCGTTGAAAGTTACGATGGACCACGAAGCCGACACACCCAAGGCATGACTGACCGAACGGTAGGTGTGACCTTTCTCTATACCCCAAAGTTATCGGAAGCGGTCTTTTGACACCCTGTATATTTTTTGTATGTTCAACCATAACGTCTCCGTTTATAGACCGATTTTCATGGTTTTTTTGTTGTTGTACAGGGTTTAATCCAAGGTTGGTACCATGTTCACAAAATTGGTGATCTGATGATGGGATCCATGAGAAATCGAGGGGACTTCTTGAAATCTATATGGGAACATATGATGATTTCGATTTTTTCTGAAGTATTTCAGGCATATACTACCAAAAAGTAAAATTTTGCACCAGGATATACCCTGGTTCTGAAGGTACCCAACAGAACTTTTGAATCCTTATAGATACAAGTTTGAGGATTTTGGCGTTATTTAAACTACTCCAAGACACGCATACGGTCATACCTAATAATAATTATTATAGTTTGTCCATTACGTCATACGTGACAGTAAACTCTACAAGTGTGTAAAGCTTTACGTAAACGTACTATAATTATGAAGTATAAACTTCAACAATAAACTTTAAAGTTTTTTAAAGAAGAATAATATTTATTTAATAATGGAAAAACATGTTTTATGAAACTCATCGATGATTTTTTTGTGCGTTTTTGTTGTTTTTTATCTTTGTTAACCTTTTTTCCCCTATTTTATGACCTCAAACGATAGGCGTGTGCAGCGCTGTGCCTTGCGAAGGAGTGGCGGCAGGCGGTCCTACTCCACGAGGGCAGCGCCAGCCCCGCGCCGCTGCTCGCGCCCCTGGCGGACGAGCTGGTGCTGCGCGCGCGCCAGCTGCCTGCGCCCGGCGACGACGACGCGCTCAGGTACGATCCCGTGGTGCGAGGCGCGGGGCCGGTGTTACATATGTATTATGTAATGCTAGGGGTTGCGCAGGAACCTGCTGTTGGTGCTGAAGAAGAGCGGCGCGCGGAACTTCATCGTGTGGAGCGGCGCGGTGACGGCGGTGCGCGTGCTGGACGCGGCGCAGCGCGTGGGGCTGCTGGCGGAGCGGCACTCCTACCTGCTGCCCGTGCTCGACTTGCACACGGAGCCGCTCGCCGACTTCAGCTACGGCGGGGCCAACATCACGGGTGAACCGTTACCACTTTCCTGAACCACCTATCGATTAACCGCTCCTACCGCTAAGATTATCCTCAAGGTCAGCTTGGGGCGCTATTTTAATAAAACGATCGTGCTCGATTAAATACTACTGTAGTTATGTGTAGCGCGCGAAACTACATAAATGACAAATGATTACACGAGAAGCTGTTTAGTAGTTCTATACTTACTGAAACCATAACTTGAGTGCCATAATATAACGGCCTACAGTCTACAGCCTACACGCTCTCGTCACTAAACTTATGATTAATCCATAAAATTAAAATTTAATTAAAACTTATCTAAAATAAACATAATTTCTGTATCGCATTACTTCTAATGATTTTCTATTGTAATAATGAAATTTAAATGATTGTGCCATCTGCTGTGTGGAAATTTATTTATTTATGTACTTACTGTTAGCTTCGTTATCTCACAATTTTAAATCCCTCACCCATTTCTTGTGATTTAATAAAATTAATATAATTTGTAGTTTGCCTAAAATAATTTATACTTTAAATAATTTTTAGTTTTCCATAAGTCATGTGTTATGTGTCTTGTCAGGAGTTTGTTAATTTAAGCTCAAATTTATTATTTATTTACTAGTGGAAACCTGTTATTGGCATGCCGTTACTTAATATGTATGATCACTGTTATAGTTAAATGCTTTAGTTTTCCTAATAAAATAGAATAAAAATAATATAAGTAAATAAAGACCATCTTGTATTATACATTAAAATCGCGCTACGAAGTTTTCGCCACAAATCATAATGCGGTTTTACGGGCCCAATTAACAACTTCAACTTCAACAACTCCGGACGTCAAAATTAACTCTGCGCTAGTTTTAAAAAAAATCTGAGAAATAAAAATTGACGATGATCGGTGGGGCGATCCAATAATATTATTTTTGTTTAATTAATACTCCGGTCGATTTAGACCAAAAAATGAGAGTGAAGTTACAAAAAGTCCCAGCAAGCTGAAAAGTGGTGAAATTGTTAAAAACATAATTATAAAGCCCGTCACAGACTTAGCTATAATATATATTAATATATTTATAGCAAGGCATATTAATCTATACTAAATCCACATGTCACAGAAATATATTATATTCTAGCTGATTGTGTGGTCACCCGCAAATTAGTATAGAAAATATATATTATTAATATGCCTAGCTATAAACATATTAAAATATATTATAGCTAGGTCTGTGACGGGCTTAAACAATGTCTAAAAGTTCCCCATCATTCCCGTGTGTGGATTTTTTTTATTCAAGGTCAAAGGTAAAAAATATTAGATTTTCGCGATTTTCAGCAAAACGGTAAGTTTTATCATAAATGTAGCTCAGACAAAACTTGCAGATCATAAACTTATCTATAAAATGTATCAATACTTTTTTTCTTACGAGACACCGGTTCTGAGATATAACGCTTAAAAGGTTATAAAAGTTGTTATCGCCATAATATGCATGGGTACGCCACGTATACAGTGTGTTTGGTCAGCAACTAGCGATATTTTAAGCACTTATGTATATAAACTTGCTATGCAAAAAACACTAACTACAAAGGTCTAGCCCCCTTCGCCTCTGTGTGGCAGGCACTTTTTTATTGACTCTACCCGGTTAGGAAAAAACATTCTTAATTTGCGAGGTTTTGTCCTATTGCCATCCTAATAGCCTTAAATGAAAGGGAATTAGATAGTCTACCATTAAAAACACAAAAAAGGGTTTTTTATGCAACAAGTTTAAATAAGTCATAAAGTTCTAAAAAAATAGAGAAAACACGTGCAAATTTTACAACTATTGTATTTTTTACAGAAACAGCCCTATTAATTAATAGTTAATTAATAAAAATGGGTTATGATCATAACGCATTTTTATTAATTATTATATTATCCAAAGAATTTAAGTTAAGCTTCAATACAACATATTCATTACGTCCGTATGTCAAATACTTTAAGACCTATTGTTCTTTGAACATTGGTCGTGCGCGAACACGAAATGTTTTTTCTGAGCTTTTTGAGCATTTTGAGCCTTGAATTTTCAAGTGTAATTAGACAGTAAAATAGTTATTAAAATGTGCAGTGTTTTTTTCATGATTTCCTTATAAAGTTACGTACAATCGTTTTTAGTGTTTACGCATAGGCTATGTTCAATAATAATAACTTAAGAGGAATTTGACATACAGACATAAATCAAACGTAGTATTACAGCTTAACTGAAATTCTTTGGATACAGTAAACAAAAATATGTTATGGGGGCTGTTTCTGTAAAAAAATACAATTGTTGTAAAATTTGCACGTGTTTTCTCTATTTTTTTTAGAAACTTTATGACTTTTTTAAGCTTTTTAAATTAAAATACTATTTTTTGTGTTTTTAAATGGTAGACTATCTAATTACCTTTCATTTAAGGCTATTTGCATGACAATAGGACAAAACCTCGCAAATTAAGAATGTTTTTTGCTAACCGGGTAGAGTCAATAATAAAGTGCCTGCCACACAGAGGCGAAAGGGGCTAGACCTTTGTAGTTAGTGTTTTTTTGCATAACAAGTACATACACATAAGTGCTTAAAATATCGCTAGTTGCTGACCAAACACACTGTATACGTGGCGTACTCATGCATATTATGATGATAATAACTTTTATAACCTTCGTTATATCTCAGAAACGGTGGCTCGTAAGAAAAAAGTATTGATACATTTTTATAGATAATTTTATGATCTGCAAGTTTTGTCTGAGCTAATTTTATGATAAAACTTACCGTTTTGCTGGAAATCGCGAACAACTATTTTTTTTTACCTTTGACCTTGAATTAAAAAAAAAAACCACACACGGGAATAATGGGGAACTTTTAGACATTGTTTATAATTATGTTTTCAGCTTGCTGGGACTTTTTGTAACTTCGAATGTCTAAAACGACCGGAGTATAAATAATAATTATCATAGCTCTGCGGTTGTTCGACCCCGAGTCGAAGGAGGTGCGCCAGGCGATGACGACGTGGCGGGCGGCGTACGTCGAGCGGCTCGGGGACGCCGCCGAAGCGCAAGCGGAGCAGATAGATCAGGTGATCCAAATATACTGAAGAGTATTAACGTGGATTTCATCGTGTGTAAAAATATTCCGGCTTTCATGGATTACTTACAGATACTTACTGTGATCTTACGGAGTGCCTTAATACTGATGAATGTATTTCATACGAAAGTACGGTCAAAAATTATCGTTTTAAATAGCTACAGGCACTACAACGAAACATGTCGACGTATGCAGGTGGTGACCAACCCTCCGTCGGAGCTGGTACTCGTGCAAGACGTAGCGAAACTGATGTTCAATGCGGCGAAGCTGCTCCGCCTGCCTTCTCTGCCGGCCGGGGACTGCGCGCGGGGCCGCGCCGCATTTCACGCCGACACGCTGCTGAACTACGTGCGCTCGGAGGAGGGCGGCGGCGCGGGCGGCGGGCTGGCGTGGGCGGCGGGCGGCGCGCGGCGCACGGTGCGCCTGCACGCGGCGGAGCTGGCGCGCGGAGGCCGGCTAGAGACGGTGGCGCGCTGGGGGCTCGACGCGGGGCTGGCGTGGAACGCGCGTCCGCCGCCTCCGCCGCTCTCCGGTGACGTCATGACCAACAGAACATTCGTGATACTTATAGCCATGGTAAGTATCGCCGTAAGATCGCCGTATCGAATGACTAATTAGAATTACTCATTCGAGAATCTGTTTTCGCTAGTGTTCAGGGCGCATTTTTACGACCACTAGTAACTAGAATCACAATTTTTATTTGCAACAAATTGAGCTTCATCGACTTGGTTGTATGTGCTTCTTGGGTTATAAATTAAAATACAAGTTACACCACCCAAGAAACACGTCACCGCTGTGGAGTACGGACTGTCGCAGGTGGCTGTGCCGTGTGTGGCTGTTGCGGTGTTGTACCTATGTATCCACGGTGGTTGTTGGATTAGTTGGTAAATCTGGTATCTAGTCGTGGGTATACGCCTTACACATATGGCTCCTTATCTGGAGGCACGGCAGTGCCCCAGCCAAACTTTTTAGCAAAGGGCCGTACCATACTTTTCTCGAAGCGGTTCGCGGCTATTTCACACCCCTTTATCTTCGATGTCAACAAAGCTAGGGATTTAGGAGCAAATATTAAAACTAGCTTAACCTCCAAATTACATGAAATTCCGATAAATAGTTTAGCAGTTACGGATGGTCAAAGAGTTGTCACTGACTGACAGATCATCAAAATTCTAAGGTACTTCTAGCAGACTTAGAACCTTAAAATTTGGTACCCGGATAGGTCTTTATTCACAATGAAAGGAAAAATTATGAAACCAGCCAAGTGCGAGTCGGACTGACGTACATAGGGATCCGTAACGTAAATTTGTATGGGACCCCTCCTTAAATATTAAGTTTATTTATTTTTAATATTAACTATTAAATTTAAAGTACAATTGAGTATTTTCTGAAATTTTCAAAAACCTTACTGTTACCATTATGGATGTAGAGCAAAAAAGGGGAAAAATCGTATTTGTTGTATGAGGTAATAATTTATTTTATTTTAATTTATTTTATTTTAATTGGACTATTAGCTTTCATAACGACACCAGAAATACATAGTTTGTGAAAATTGCAACTATCTATTGCGGTTCTCGAGATCCAGCCTGGTGACATACGGGTGGACGACGGACAGACAGCGAAGACTAAACTTATTAATAATAGGGTCCCGTTTTCATCCTTTGGTCAGGAAAACCTAAAAACTAAAAATAACATTAAGTATAATACACTTACTTTATTAAATAAAAGAAAAGATTTTTATGTTTGTAACATTTGCAAGAACAGTTTCGACTGCATAATATTTATTTTACGTACAAAAGGCTACTACTTATAAAATGTAATCAATACTGCGATTTACACTCCTTTCTCGCTCGATATAATATGGGAGTTTTAAGTTATCACGTCATGAAAATTAAATAAGGTGTGCTCCTTTCCTGCGTCGAGGAACGTCGAGACGCTTACATCAGTGCTGCTCAACGGTAATGCTAAAAATGGCCACCTTCAAGTATTCTATAATAATATGTGACTTAATAATCGACACATAACTCAGAAGTAATTTACGTTACGTTGTCCACCTATAGAACTAACGAAGCCTCAAAGAAAAAATATAAAGGATATCTCGTTTATATTTTTTCTTCGAGGCTTGAGAATGGGTGCTAAGCTAAGTACTAAGTACAGAAAAGTTATAACGTGACCAGCACCTTTACCATGGCTACAGTAGAAATACGCAAGTATAGACAAACAGCGGATATAAACTGAAGGTGCCGTTCCAATTTTTACCGCGGCTAGCCGCGATCGACAAAAATTTAATTAAAATGCTACTTCATGACATAGATTATAGTCTACGTCATAAAGTAGGAATTTATTTGAATGTTTAGGACTAACTTATAGTCTATGTCATAAAGTAGCATTATATTTGATTTCTTACGATCGTGGCAAGCCGCGGTAAAGATCAGAACGGCACCTTCAGTTTATCTCCGCTGTTTGTCTATAATCTATACTTTCGTATTTCTATAACTGTAGCCATGCCATGCCATGCCATGGTGCTGAAAAAAAAAGAACAAAAACCTTCAAAAAAGAAATAAAACCCCACCAAAACGTGAAATGTAAAAGGAGCCAAGCAAAATAATGCATAGCTATTCAATACTTCTGTCGTAAAAAGTTTTCAGATCACATTCAAGCCAAGCCTTCGACTTATTTTGTAATTTAAATCAACATTCAGTAAATGTTTCAAGAGATTTCTTTATTTTATAATTATTATAATAGCTAGGCAATGAGCACTAGAGAAATAATCAGCGACCAATTGGATTTATTGGGTACCATCGGCCACATGATGCGTCGTTACATACAAAAACACTTTACGCTTGCCGTCTGTATAAGTATGAACTCCTCCAAATATGCAGTTTTATATTTGTTTCTCTTGTGCTTATTGCCAAACCACTATAATAATTATAAAATAAAGAAATCTATTGAAACATTTAGTTACATTTAGTTATTACAACTAGTATCGAGCACGTAGTGTGGGCCAGCGACAAAATTATTAGACATTTAAGTCGATTATTTAATCTTTGTATTAAGTACTCGTACTTAATACAAAGATTAAATAATCGACCCGAGGAGCTAATGAGAACGATAGTCACTGCTATCGTCAAAAATAAAACGGGTAACCTGAGTTCTGCGTCAAACTACCGGCCGATATCCTTAGGTACAATAAGGAATTTTCTTAGCTTTTTAATTTGATTATCAAACAGCTTCCATTTTAGTAACTAGATGGCGTATGGGTAGACAACTATCGATAATACCAGGGAATACCATCAGTAATTGCTACATAACTGGGCAAAAGCATGTAAAACTTGATACATTTCAATTTGAAAAATACACAATAATATTCCAATGAATAGGATAATAAAGTTATAATAACGATGTTTTAGTTAAAACTCGCGGAAGAAATAGCCCTATTTACCGTTGTTCACACTAAATGTCACAGGAATAATACATTTTGGTTTTGACAACATCTTACCTGCACTTGTGCAAGATAACAGATATTTAGTGGCTAATATTTTACCAATAATGAACATCAAAAACCCAAATAACACAATTTGGGGAAAAATAATAAAAACCACACCGACAATAAAAAGTAGAAGTAGAAACTCTTTCAGTTATCATGTTTTCAGTTTGACAAGTGCAAGCGTATTCCTTAGCTGTTACCAGTGTACTGGCCTAATTGCTTAGGCCAATGATCGCTTAGGAGTATGATATTTTGATTGATATTACACTTGACAGTACACTGATATTTTTTAGAAACACGACCAACATGTAGTCAGTAATGCCAACCTGCAGATAATTTCAAATCGGTGGGGAACCAATAGAAAATTAGTGAGTGTCTACCGTCGCGCCGTCTGGTGGAGATGATAAAAAGAAAACAACCCATTGTCGGCAAACTATTAGAGAGACTGTTGCAACCGGAACTGCTTAAGAACATTAAAATTGACGACGCGCAGTTTGGCTTCCGGGCCGGACTCTCGACGGATGCCGCTATAGCCAGTCTGAAAAGCACCATAAACCACTACAAGTACAACTACAGACTTCTGTTTAAATGCGTGCTTTCTAGACCTGAGCCGCGCCTTTGATTTGGTCAACTATGACATTCTATGGAATAAGTTGCTCAAGTCACAGGTGCCTAGGCGGGTAGTTGATCTGTTGAGATTCTGGTACGGATGCCAAACTAACTTAGTGAAATGGGGTGACGCGACCTCTAGTGTATAATCAAATCAAATCAAATCAAATTCCTTTATTGCCAGAATGTAGTACATGATCATGGTCTTAAAATAAATATGAAAGTTCCAGTACATTCTTGCCATTACAATGGCGTGCAATTCATTAAAATTAACTTATAAATAGAATATTATATAAAGTCATTGTAAATATTTATATAAAATTAAACTGTGTGCACCAATAATAATCAAAAAGAAATGTCTAAAAGATAAAATAAATAACTAAAATTAATAAAAAATATTGTCATGTCAAAATTAAAATAATAATGTCATTGTTAATAATTGAACTATGTAATATAATCTAATTTTTCTCTTCAACATATTTCATATATTCGTCAAGTTTATAAAAAGAGTTTTCTAGCAGCCACTTCGTTATTTGAGTTTTAAAATTAATTAATTTCAAATCTTTAAATCTGTCAGGAAGTTTGTTATATACTTTAATAGCACTAATACAAACATTTCATGGTGGCAAATATAATTTATATTTAAATCTTGGAGTAGCACTCCTATTATTTACGTCTGAGTTAAGTGTAAAATATTGTGGATTTTGTTTAACGAATACACAGAGTTTATATATTATAAACACACAAGGGGTAATATGCGAAGTTTTGTAAATAGAGGTTTAGAGCTGTGCATAGACCAGGCTCCACAAATAGCCCTTATGCATTTCTTTTGCACCCGAAAAGCCCTTTCAAATTCAATCGAGTTCCCCCATAACAACAGACCGTATGAGAGAACTGATGCCACATAAGCGTGATATGCAGTTAACGCTGCCTCCGTAGAAACTTTTAATCGTAATATTTTGATCGCGAACACAAATTTATCTAGTTTGTCGCATATGAAATTAATATGTGACTTCCAGTCACAATACATGTCAACCATAAGACCTAAAAATGTTGTACATTTAACATTGTCAATTTTAATGTTGTCAAAAGATATATTTATGTCAATAGGGCGAGTACGATAGTCACGAAATTGTATTAATTTTGTTTTGTCAAGATTAATTTTTAAATTATTATTTTTTAGCCATGTAAATATTTTGTCTAGTGTAGAGGTTATTAAATTATGATATGATTGTTTGGTCTTACATTTAATAAGTACAGTTGTGTCATCTGCGAATAATATTGAGTCTTCCTCAATAGCTTCAGGGAGATCATTAATGTACAATAGGAAGAGGAACGGTCCCAATAGGCTTCCTTGGGGAACACCATAATCGTTTTGTTTATACTTTGACCTACTACTAACTTTAGTTCCCTTTTGTATTTTAGTAATCTGTACACGTTGTTGTCTTCCATTTAGGTAGCTTTTTTACCAATCGTGTGCTTTGCCTCTTATGCCGTATTTTTCCAGTTTATGGAGAAGGAGCTTATGGTCGACAAAATCGAAAGCCTTGCTCATGTCTAAAAAGGCAGCTGTAATAAAAGTTTTATTGTTTAGACTTTCCGTAATTTTTTTAATTAAATTAAAGCATGCTAGTGTAGTATTTCTATTTTTTCTAAACCCAAATTGTTCATTTTTTAATAAATCATATTTTGTCACAAAACTGCATAACCTTTTTAACATGATCTTTTCAAATACTTTCGATATTACAGGAATTAATGTTACAGGTCTATAATTATTTAACTCTTTTTTATCGCCTTTTTATATAAAGGTTTTACAATTGATTTTTTTTTGACTATCTGGGAAAGTCCCTTCTTCAAACGAAAGATTTATTATGTAGCTTAGCGGTTCACATATATACTTAGCACATGCTTTTATCGATTTGGTGTTCAAATTATCTATACCCACTGAGTTTGTATTTTTTAAATGTTTAATAATGTCATTTACTTCCATTTTATCCGTTGGTGTTAAAAATATTGAATTTGGATTATTAATTTTTAATGTCTTTGCAATTTCCTCAGAATTATATACAAAGTTATTACTATTAGTTAAATTTATAAAAAACTTATTAAAGGCTTTGCTTATGTCGTTTGCGTTAGTATATATTTCATTATTATATTGATTTTTTCTATTTCCTGTCCATAATTAGTATCTTTTATATTATCATTTATGATTTGCCAAACTGCTTTGCATTTATTTTTTGTGTTGTCTATATATTTTTTATTTTGTAGTTGACGTGATTTGTAAATATATTTTCTTAGCATAGTATTGTACTTTGGATAGTTTTTATAATTCATTTTTTTATCATTTCCTCTTCGCTGGTAAATCAAATATAATTTTCTTTTTTTAGTGCAAGATTTCTTAATTCCTTTAGTAAGCCAAGAACTATTGGCTTTTTTATTAGTTTTTTTTACATTGTATAAAAGGAAAACAAAGATCACAAAATAAACTAAACAATTCGTGAAAAACATTAAAGGCGTCACTTTCATTTCTTTTTTCATAAACTTCATTAAATTAAAACTGAGCGAGGAAATGCATTCAATAAACTTGTCCATGTTATTTTTACTAAAATCCCTAACGTACTCTATCCAATTTATTAATTTTCGATTTTTATTCATTTTTATAGTGAGGCCTTTTTTATATATAGGCTAGAGTGTGGAGTTCGCCAAGGGAGGGTCACCTCTCCGGACCTCTTCAATGTGTATATGAACGGCCTGATTGAGGAGCTGAGTAGCACCAGAATCGGCTGCCATATAGGAAACGTTTGTTTGAATAACCTGAGCTACGCAGACGATATGGTGCTCCTCAGCCCCTCAATCAAAGGATTGAGGCGACTGTTATCGGTCTATGAGCATTATGCGAATGCGCATGGACTGAAATATAATGTCTCCAAAACCGAAATCATGGTTTTCGCATCTGGTCGGGGTCCAGAGGATGTGAGATAGGTGTTGTTAAGCAGTTCCGGTCGCTAGGTCACCTGCTGACTGACCGGCTGGAGGATGACGCTGACATTGAGCGAGAGCGCAGGGCTCTCGCCGTCAGAGCAAACATGATCGCTCGACGTTAAACCACACTTTTTAAGGCGTATTGCCTTAGCATGTACACCTGCCAGCTTTGGATAACGTTCAAACAAAAGTCGATGAGCCGTATAAGAGTTCAGTATAATGATGCATACCGAACTCTTATGCGGCTCCCGCGAAGCTGCAGTGCTTCGGGTATGTTTGCGGAGGCGGGAGTCCCTGACTTTTTTGCGATCATTAGATCTCGGGTGGCTGCATTTTGGCACAGACTGCGCAGCTCTGGCAATAGGAGACTGCGCAGCTCTGGCAATAGGATACTCGCGGCTATCTCTGACGACTACTACAATAATTTAATGTACGTGCGGTGGATCTCTGTTCACATGAACCAGAACAAGAAGTGATTTTATGACTGGACACCCCTTTACAGAGTCAACATTATTTTATTTTAATTTTAATTTTATATAATATTTTATATAATCGGTATGGGTACAATAATTATTATGCCTGAAATAAAGACATTTTCTTTTTATTTATTTATTTATTTACTGAATGTTGATTTAAATTACAAAATAAGTCGAAGGCTTGGCTTGAATGTGATCTGAAAACTTTTTATGACAGAAGTATTGAATAGCTATGCATTATTTTGCTTGGCGCCTTTTACATTTCACGTTTTGGTGGGATAAATTATAATATAATATGTATTATATATTTTATGTGCGTGCCTGTGTCATTCCCGCAGAACCAACCATACGTTATGCGGCAGCTGTCGCCGAACCGTCTGGCCGGCAACGACCGTTACGAAGGTGATATAAATTGCTTCTTTCTACGATAGTTAATCAAAGCGCACGGAAGTGCGCGGCCTAGTTCCAGCAGGCCGCGCACATGCCGTGCACTATTTACACGAACCGTTTCGACGCACTTTTGACCCCCCTGTAGCTCAGTGCCTATTGCGAGTACAAAGATCAAATTATACCTACGTAATTATATACTAGTACTTACGCAGTATACCAAATTTCATAGATATAGCTTCAGTAGATCCTGAAATATCTCCCTGTGAAAATAGCTAATTTTGGCACTGACTCACTCACTCATTCACTCACTCACTCACTGACCGGTAATCAAAACCTCTAGGCCACTTCCAATTGTCCTAGCGCTATGAAATTTGGCACACAGGTCGTGTGTTATATGTAGATTAACGAAAAATTAAGAAATTGTAGAAAATGGTCAAGCGTGAGTCGGTTCATCTACGAACTTCAGAGGCCACTTCCAATTGTCCTAGCGTTATGAAATTTGGCACACAGGTCGTGTGTTATATGTAGATTAAAAAAAATAAGAAATTTTAGAAATCGGTCAAGCGTGAGTCGGCCTATCTACAGCCCATACAAACTTTAATGTCATAGCGTTATGAAATTTGGCACACAGGTCATGTGTTAAATGTAGATTAACAAAAAATTAAGAAATTTTAGAAATCGGTCAAGCGTGAGTCGGCCGATCTACGAACTTTAGAGGCTACTTCCAAATGTCCTAGCGTTATGAAATTTAGCACACAGGTCGTGTGTTATATTATTATGTAGATTAACGATAAATTAAGAAATTTAAGAAATCGTCAAGCGTGAGTCAGTTCATCTATGAACTTTAGATAAAAATTCTTATGTACCAGTGATATAATGAGGCATCTATTGAAAGTATTGTTTATATCGGGCGTAGCACAAAAAGAAAACATAGGTAGGATTTCTTGAAAAAAAGTATTGAAATCCCACCAAAAACATACCTGTTAAAATAGGGCCTAGTTCCTATAGGCTAACTGTTGGTCTAAAAAAAGAGTTGAAATCCAATCCAATGCCAAGTTCAGATGCACTTCATCGATCATAATCATCTTTATCAACAGCCTGATCCATAATACTTCTAAATTTGAACTTGGCAGGTTTTTGTGCTATGCGTTACACTTGATTAATTATATGATTAGATAATATTAATAGAATTTAAATAACCTGCCAAGTTCAAATTAGAAGTACTATGGATCAGGCTGTTGATAAAGATGATTATGATCGATGAAGTGCATCTGAACTTGGCATTGGATTGGATTTCAACTCTTTTTTTAGACCAACAGTTAGCCTATAGGAACTAGGCCCTATTTTAACAGGTATGTTTTTGGTGGGATTTGCTAATTTATCGACATTGCAACTACGTACTTACTAAAACTGTTTTGTTAATATACAAGTGTCAAAATGTCGATCCATCAGTACCTACTCTTTTAATAGTTTTCAATGTAATTCTATAGAATATAGAATATAGATGATTTGAAATCCCATCCATCATGCGACGAAATTTTGTCCTTCGACAGGGTTCTGCATTGAGCTGATCGAGCGACTGTCGCAGCTCCTGCACTTCAACTACACGTTCATAGAGCAGCCGGACGGCGCATACGGAACGCGAAACAAAACCACCGGCGAGTGGAACGGCATGATGCGACGGCTCATGGACGACCCCGGCATCGACTTCGCCATCACCGACCTGAGCATCACGGCGGAGCGCGAGGAAGTGGTCGACTTCACCACTCCTTTCATGAACTTGGGTATTAGCATTATGTTCAGCAAGCCGCAGCCGCCGGAGCCGGCGCTGTTCGCGTTCCTGTTGCCCTTCTCTCGCGGCGTGTGGGTGGGACTGGCGTTGGCGTACGTGGGCACGTCGCTGGTGCTGTTCGCGGTGGGTCGCCTGTGCCCCGAGGAGTGGCAGAATCCCTATCCGTGCGTGGAGGAGCCCCCGGCGCTGGAGAATCAGTTTACACTCGGCAACGCGCTATGGTTCAACCTGGGTGCGGTGCTCCTTCAGGGCTCGGAGATCGCGCCCGTGGCGTACGGCACGCGGGCCGTGGCCAGCGTGTGGTGGCTGTTCGCGCTCGTCATCACAAGCTCCTACACCGCTAACTTGGCGACTCTGCTCGCCACCAAGACCTCCACGGAACTCATACACAACGTGCGCGAGCTGGCCGAGAACGACCTCGGCATTGAGTATGGCGCTAAAAAGGACGGCTCTACCTATACTTTTTTTGAGGTGCGCTAAAAACAAAAGAAGTCCGTCGAAAAACAATAAATACATTGTGACGTGAACTTAAATTAATGTTACTTTTCATTTTTCGATATTACAGATGTCCAACAATCCATTGTACAAAGGGATGTTTGAGAAGATGAAGGATCAAAAGATGCCAGTGAGCAACCAGGAGGGCATAGATAGGTAAGAGAGCACTTCCTTCGAGTGACGAAACCCCTTGCGCGGCGTTAGTAGTTACTAGTTAAATACGTATTGCGTGTCACAGGGTCGTAGAAGGAAACTACGCATTTCTGGCGGAGTCGACCACCATCGAGTACACCGTCGAGCGGAATTGCGAAGTGGTGATGGTGGGGGACCAGCTGGACAGTAAGGGTTACGGCATCGCTATGAAAAAGAGTGAGTCACTTTACTTTAAGCCTGCGACTAGTACACACTTAATAAAATATAGAGAGATATCAAACAACCTGAATTCCCCGGAAATTTTCCTTCTCTAAGGAATACTTCCTGAAAACTTCCAAATTTGGAAATTTGGAAATTGACATTTATCTTATAAAGACAGACGGTCTATGAGAAAGTAAACATTGAAATTTTGTTTTTATGCTATAAATTATTATATTTCGATACAAAATACTTCGAATATCACGGTAACATAATACTTATTAGCATATTTTGATTTTTTAAATTTTTATATACTCGCAAACATAGACTTAGATCGAACTTTACGTAAATATGCGAAAAATTGTTTCAATTTTATTATTAATTATTATCAAAGTATAAATACGACTAAGTAGTTTGTCAACATTTCAAGTGCCTACCTATTGCCATTATTGATATTGAGCAAAAAATTGCAAAAAAAATATGTTTGTTGTATGGAAGCCCCCCTCAAATATTTAATTTATTTTGTTTTTAGTATTTGTTGTTATAGCGGCAACCTACGAATCAAAGCGCACGGAAGTGCGCAAGCCTAGTTCCAGCAGGCCGCGCGCATGCCGTGCACTATTTACACGAACCGTTTCGACGTACTTTTGACCCCCCTGTAGCTCAGTGTCTATTGCGAGTGCAAAGATAAAATTATACCTACGTAATTATTTACGAGTACTTAAGCAGTATACCCAATTTCATAGATATAGCTTCAGTAGATCCTGAGATATGTCCTTGTAAAAATAGCTTATTTTGGCACTGACTCACTCATTCACTCACTCACTGACCGGTAATCAAAACCTCTAGGCCACTTCCAATTGTCCTAGCGTTATGAAATTTGGCACACAGGTCGTGTGTTATATGTAGATTAACGAAAAATTAAGAAATTGTAGAAAATGGTCAAGCGTGAGTCGGTTCATCTACAAACTTCAGAGGCCACTTCCAATTGTCCTAGCGTTATGAAATTTGGCACACAGGTCGTGTGTTATATGTAGATTAACGAAAAATTAAGAAATTGTAGAAAATGGTCAAGCGTGAGTCGGTTCATCTACGAACTTCAGAGGCTACTTCCAAATGTCCTAGCGTTATGAAATTTAGCACACAGGTCGTGTGTTATATTATTATGTATGTGTTACGATAAATTAAGAAATTTAAGAAATCGTCAAGCGTGAGTCAGTTCATCTATGAACTTTAGATAAAAAATCTTATGTACCAGTGATATAATGAGGCATCTATTGAAAGTATTGTTTATATCGGGCGTAGCACAAAAAGAAAACAAAGGTAGGATTTCTTGAAAAAAAGTATTGAAATCCCACCAAAAACATACCTGTTAAAATAGGGCCTAGTTCCTATAGGCTAACTGTTGGTCTAAAAAAAGAGTTGAAATCCAATCCAATGCCAAGTTCAGATGCACTTCATCGATCATAATCATCTTCATCAACAGCCTGATCCATAATACTTCTAAATTTGAACTTGGCAGGTTTTTGTGCTATGCGTTACACTTGATTAATTATATAATTAGATAATATTAATAGAATTTAAATGACCTGCCAAGTTCAAATTAGAAGTATTATGGATCAGGCTGTTGATGAAGATGATTATGATCGATGAAGTGCATCTGAACTTGGCATTGGATTGGATTTCAACTCTTTTTTTAGACCAACAGTTAGCCTATAGGAACTAGGCCCTATTTTAACAGGTATGTTTTTGGTGGGATAACAAAACTACAGGAAACGTAACTCCCATACTTCAACCAGAGTAGACAGAATTATAGAGTATGCCGACTTAGAACTGATGTTGAAAATTTTAAATTTGACGTATTATGACGAAAATCGTCGCTAGGGTTGTTGACTTGCTTGTTACCTACGAATTTTAAACTATGACATATTCGCTGGTCGTGTTCCTCTTTGGTCGTATTGTTGTTTGTGTTTTGACACATGCGATTAAAATTGTCAGAATCCAATTTTGAAATTTTTATTTTAAATATTTAAAAATAAATTATATCAGCCAGCGCGAGGCACATTCCGTTCATGATCCACTAGAAACCCGACGAATTTGACAGATATTGAAACCTGTCCGTTTCTTTGCAGTCGAACTACTGGTAGTTATGTCTATTGTGCTTCAACCGTTTTACATTTGGCTCCTTTTCGAACACTAAAATATTATGACAATTCAGATTCTTGCCAAGGTCGTTTCCCAGGTAACGTATCATAATATTGCGCGCTGGACGACAGCCTGCGCGGTTATTGTCAATAATTGTCAAAAGCGGATGGCATTATGCAGTATACACCAAACATAATATTATCTACTATCACGAAGAAAGGAGTACATAATTATTATTTTAAAATCAAACATTTTCCTCTGATCCTTAAGTCATCGATAATAATAATATATAATAATTTTGAACAAACCTTTTACGACTCGGACGAATTTAAAACTATCCAGAGCACCTAGACGTTTTCAGATTACAAAAATCTATGTGCTAAATTATTACAGAATTATTATAGAATTGAAATAAAAAACTTACGGTGCAAATGTAGATTTTTGTAATCTCTTTAATTTTCGGTCATTACTCATACAAAATATATTATCATGACTATTAAAGTGTATGCTACATAAACGAGTAATCTGGCTCGGCATCCAATTCGGTTCGTTTCTTACTAAACGAAGTACGAACCGCTTTATAAAAATAAGATACTCCATACTGATGTCAGTCAGACCCTCGTTTAGGAATTATGATTAAATTGTTACATCTTGCATAACACTGTCCATGGCGACTTTGTAAAAATTTTGTAATTGTATTATTTTTTTAATTATTGCATTTTTACAATAACATATAAACTTACTAAGACAAACACAAAGAGACCAGCTTAATTTTACGCAAATACCCTGGCGTCCAACTTAAATAAACCATCTTTTTGGGCATGTTTTTGGGTCGGAAAAAATACAAGAACTTCACAAATCAAATCAATCAAATCAAATTTATTTATTTGCTAAGAATATTGTACAGTAGATGTTTACATTTTTATGGGTTCAGACATATTCTACTAATAACATAGTGTGCAAATATTGTCACTTATAATACCACAAGAGCTTCAAAATTATCGGGTATTTCCCGATAGGTTCGTTGCAAACAAATGAAGGATTCAAGTTTTTCAGGTTAAAAAATCACGAGCGCGAAGCGCGAGTGACTTTTCCTGAAAAACTTGACGACTTTATTTGTTTGCAGGGAACCTTGAGGGAAATGCCAGATAATTTTGAAGCTCGTGTGGTATTCGGGGGATTATTTTTCCGTCCCAAATGTCAGCCAATAGAATTGCACCATTCGACGTCACGTGGTAACCAGAGAAAATTTTCAAAAAATTATCAGTATAATACCATGTAGGTTGTACCACGTGACGTCGAATGGTGCAATTCTATTGGTCGATGTTTGGGTCGGAAAAATAATCATTGTTATTAAAATAATTTCCCTATGTCATTCTATTTTAATTAGTTAAGTAACTGTATTTCTTAAAATTATTTTGTCCAATTAATGAATCGACGAATGTATAAGAATGGAACTAACGGATATACGTAATCAAGTTTCTGAATTGTCTGAGATAAAAAAACAATTATCGGATGTCTCTGAAATAAAAAATCAAGTATCACAGATCACTGAAATGATGTCAACTTTAATAACTTCTAACAAAACACAAACCGAACATATTACCCAAATAAGCCAAGATATGAATTCCATCAAAGAACAACTGCATGAAATGAAACAATCTATTAAAAAATTGTCTAAGGAGCAAAACAATACCAAATTAGAAGTGGAAAACATAATAAAATCGAATAAGAAAATTGAGAATCGTGTCGTTTCGTTAGAAAATGAGTTGCAGTCGATAAATTACAAGGTATCTGAGTCCGACCCTAAGATATGCGAAGACCTTCTGGGTGAAATTGCTGACCGAAACATACGAGGTAAAAATATTATAATGAGTGGGATACCAGAAATAATTTCAAAGGATAAAAATGAAAGAAATTCTTATGACATGAATGAAGCCTTTAAAATACTCACCAATATCGTTGACAACTGCACTCAACCACTAAAAACTGTTCGCTTGGGAAAATATGATTCTGAAAAGAATCGTGCACTAAAAGTATTCCTCGAATCAGAACTTGTCGCCAAGAAGGTATTACGCAATAAGAAAACTTTCCTTGATAAAAATAAAAATTACAAAATCTATCCCGATCAAACTCCACTGCAACAGTCATGTTATATAAAAGCTAAAGAAGAACTTAATAAACGAGTAGAAAATGGGGAAACGAATCTACGAATTCAATACATCAAAGGTACTCCAAACGTAGTAAAAGATACAAAGAAGACAAAAAACTAATATTATCAAGTGCACAAAATACTACAATTAATAACCCCCATAAACACCGTTTTACCCACCAAATTGCTGCAAACTACCATGAAATTGAAGCTCAGAAGCACTCTTTAAGACTTTTCTACTCTAATATGCGTAGTATTATTAAACCTCGTAAATTTGACGAGCTAAAATGTATATTGCACTCGCTTCCTTACTTTGCGCATATTATTGTTTTAACAGAAACGTGGATCAAGTCAGAGGTGGAGGCTAAAAATCTTCAATTATCGGGATATACGCACTATTACAACTTTCGAAATAATTCTAGGGGAGGCGGAGTTTCTATTTTTGTTCATAATAATTTGAAACATAGTCTTAAAGAAGAACTTTGCTTGGATGACAACCACTTCCTCTGGATACATATTGAGCAATTTAATATAAACATTGGCGCTGTGTATCGAACTCCAAAATCTAATATAAAGAAGTTTATTGATACTTTAGGTACGTACTTAAATAACAAAAGATCGTTACTAATAGGAGATTTTAATGTCGATCTACTAAACAAAAATAATCAATCTACCAATTATATTGACACACTTACCGAAAAATTTTTGAACTTTAAATTGTTTAGATTTTAGAATAAATAACTTATGATTTAGAAAATAATATAAACTTAAAATCACAAATTCATTGCTAAAAATACAAACTAAAATAAAATATACAAATATATACAAACTTAGAATATAAAATTATAAAAAGAAAAACTTTCCCAGGTCGTCCCCATCTGGCAGAGTGCCCAGCAAGCTGACAGCATTGCCACGTTGAATTGCAATTGCTATTCGCTGTGCTAGGTAGCTCCCGGCTCTGGGGTCTCGGGTGGCTTCAATAAGCCTCTTAGATATTTCGCTAAAAAGCTTATGTGCCCCCGGACCCCATGCGCCTAGGGTTTCTACCCCAAACGGTTCAAATATGAGATCTCCGCCGAGGTTCTCATATTTGCGCCGCTTGAGGTTCTCTGCTTGGTTGGCGGCAGCGCCCGCACAGCTCGAGGTGCCCTGAACATGAGACGGGGCGAGTGTGTCGACACAAGTGGCGTCCCACACAAGGGCCCGTCCCACAGTCCAGGGAACCAGGGTCATTCCATCGGGTCTCTTGCCATCGTCGCGAACCAAACCGGAGGGCTCCAGTATCGCTGGCACGCCGGCAGTGACAAGAGCCCGACGAATGAGGTCGTTTAGGCTGTGATGTCGAGAGAAGCGTCCAGCGCTTCGCGAGCAGCACAACCCGTGATGACCATAGCTATCTACGTGCGTGCCGCAAACACATTGATGGGGGACGACGTGGGGAGCACCAAGACGCAGAGCAGTGGCTAGGCGGAAAGTATTTCGGTCCAGCAATGTTCCTGTGTTTTTGGATGGTAGTGCCTGCAGCCAAGCTCCCGACTCCCACCTCTCCACGGCCAAAAGGCGAGCCCGTTCTGCGACGCTGGTAGACGTGTTTAAGAGTTTATTATGCACCAGTTCGCAGACGGGCCCGTCCCAGAGCCTCTGTGAAGATGTGTTCACGGGGACCTCGCTGCCAGCACTAGCAATATCCCAGGCGTCCTTGGCCTCATCCGCAAAGGAAATATCTAATGGGCAAGATGAGGGCTCTAAAAGTTTGGCTATTACTTGTCGATTGGCGTGAACTGAGGACAAGAACGCCGGTAATGCTACGTCAAAAGTTTTCCGTATTCCCAGGCCACCGAACCTTACGGGTAGCGTGGCTTGGGTCCAGGAACGTTCATCGAATTTGATGTTTAAAATTGTGGAGAGCGTATGTTTTAGGGTGTCATCTAAGCTATGGAGAAGTTGTGGAAACTTCCAGAGCTGACAACACC
This sequence comes from Polyommatus icarus, assembly GCA_937595015.1. Classification (NCBI taxonomy): domain Eukaryota; kingdom Metazoa; phylum Arthropoda; class Insecta; order Lepidoptera; family Lycaenidae; genus Polyommatus; species Polyommatus icarus. The sequence continues at coordinate 71,018 of OW569325.1, forward strand.
GCAAAACATACGTAAATTTGGGAACGAATAAACAATGCCGAATCAAAGTAAATGCCATGTGACTGTTGATTTGCATAAGACGGTCTAAACTTTCACTAAAATTTTGAATTTTTTCATTTATATAGTCCGGAAACGAATCGGCTAGAATAGGTGAACCTAAGAGAAAAAGTGAACTCTTCTCAGTCACCGATAATTCTGGGGCGACTGCCTTAAAATTGGATATTATTTCGTTTCTATTCTCGCAATCATCGGGGACGAAGAGCTCACACTTCCCTAGGTTCAGATCTAGACCTATAATTTTGAATTCACGAATCAGGGTCTGAAAATCCGAAAGAACTACATCCCATCTACATGGGTCACTGGCGAGAGTCCCGTCATCTAGGTACCACACGTTGAATTTGGAATTTAGGAGTTCGATGACCGGGTGAATAGCTAAGCTGAAAATTGCTGGACCTAGAGGGTCGCCCTGTTGACAGCCAACTTCAGATTGAATTAAATGGTTCCGGTAAATAAGTTTAGTGGGTTCTTGGTAGCACTGTAGCATGAAAGGCAGAATGGTGGGGGCTTTAGTTTTTATCTGTGTCAACATGGCGACCCTATCTACGGAATTAAATGCGTTTTTAACATCCACCTTTAGGTATACAGTGTTTTTTGAATTTTGTATATGAGTTCGAAAAGAATGAACAGCTGCCTCACAGCCACCTTTGCAGGCAAAACCAAGTTGTTTGGGTTGGAAGTATGATGATAACGATTGCATGGATCTGCAGGCTATCTTGGCAGTGAGGCGCCGGTATGTCGAGCCGACAGCGATCGGACGAATGCCACCATCTCTCTTCCTCAGCGCACAGAGGTTTGCTCCATACAGGATGTCTACGATATCTGATGCAACCTCACCACGAAGCATCAAGTTGCACAGATTCGTGACCTCCTGCAAGAGTTTCTCTCCGGCGTCCCCGCAGCAACCGCTGGTGAGGTCCTTCAGGTGCTGAGGCAGGTGAGAGAGCCCGGAGGAAAAGACATGATAGCTCCGCGAACACTATCGACTGTTGTTTGAAGTGGTGGTGCTACGTCATGGGCGTCAGAGAAGGGTTGAGATGTCAGTTGTTGTGGGTGTTTATTTTGTAAGGCCAGAACGGTTTCTGGGGAGTTCGGAGCAATCGTGTCGCTGGAAAAGAGGAGTCGCACAGCGCCCTTAATATCTCCCTCACTAATTTTGTTTTCAACATTTTTAACTATATTATTTTTTGTTGAAGGGCCTAAAGAAAAATGTTGACTCAAGTCAACTTCAGTGGTGCAGTTCTTTTTGACACGGGAAGTGAGGGAGGCATTATTTTGGGGATCCCTGATCACGTGAAGGGTGCGATAGGGAAACGTCAGGAGTTTTTCCCAGGCTTGCCTCGAGTTGTCATTTACCGTTTGGCGAATAGATTCGGCGAGCTTCTGGGCTACGGCTACTCTAGCACCCCTAGGGATCTGCCTGAGCACTGGGACAGATTGTTTTAAATTGGATATTGTTTTCCAAAATGGTTCGCGTGCGGAGTTTTGGGAAGGTGAAACTGAGGCCTCAGAAGGAGAAGGGAGTACCGTCTGCTTATGGCACTTACCTATGTGGATACGTAGGCCCCTCTCACTTCTGAAGCATCGGGGTTGGGGGCATTGGCTACAGCGTACTAAGCTTTCCAGCGGCAGGATTGCATGATCACTGGACGTCCCTGCATCTTACCGAAAATGGATATGAAATTATAAACAAAATTGACCCAAAGTACTGCACACGAGAGACCAGTACCACTAAAACAGTACTTGACCATATGTGTACAAACATTAGAGATAATACTTATCATATGGCTATCGTCGAATCAGCTTTGTCCGATCACAAGCACGTATATCTGGAAATGAGAAAACTCCCGACAAAGTTCAATAAAAAGATTTCTTATCAAGCCATTGACTATAAAAAATTATGTACAATAATGAAAGAAACAAAGAAAAATCATAGTTATACAGAATTCAGTGAATTAGAGAAGAGAATTGTAGCTGCTATCAATGAAAGTAAAATTAATAAAACTAAGATAGTGAATGCACCAAAACAAGAATGGATTAACAAGCATATAATAAAAGAGATTAATCAAAGGAACTATTTATGGCGAGAACTAAAAACGAATTCTAAAAACAAACAGGTTAAAGATGATTTTATTAAGAAAAGAAATGCTGTTACCATTGCTATTAAAAAAGCTAAATCTGCATATTATGATAACCTGTTTCTGAAATGTAAAGATAAGCCAGCGAAAATGTGGAATATTATCAATAGTTTGTGCCACAATACAAATAAAACTAACTCGAGTCCAACTAACTTACAAATACAGAATAACATCATCTCAGATAAAGCACTTATTTGCGAATCTTTTAATAACTATTTTTCTACAATTGGCCTAACTCTTGCAAATAAAATTCCTAAAAAATATCATAACAATAAAGTGCACACTACAGAAAAATTCGATACCATAACTAATTCAAACCAAAAATTCAATCTTGACCCAGCAACTACAGAAGAAATAGGTAAAATAATTGACAATCTTAAATCTAACACAAGTAAGGGAACTGATAACATAACTACTAAATCTATAAAATGTTTAAAACCCATTATACTAGAGGATTTAACTAATTGCATTAATAGGTGTATGTTAGATGGCATTTTCCCTGACAGTCTTAAAGTAGCAAAGGTTACCCCTATCTACAAAAGTGGTAAAAGGACTGACCCGGGGAACTATCGACCGATATCTGTACTCCCCGTTATGTCGAAAATTTTCGAAAAGGTATTGTATAATCGTTTAGAAAACTATTTAGTTGCAAATAAAATTTTATATAAAAAACAATATGGTTTCAGGCAACGCTCTAACTGCTTATCTGCTACTATCGACCTTGTTACAAAAATTAAAAACAGTTTAGACAATAAGCTTTAGGTACATTTATTGATCTGAAAAAGGCCTTCGACACAGTTAGCCATAAACTTCTTTTAGACAAACTGAAAAGTCTCGGATTTAGTAATGTTTCGCTCAAAATGTTTAAATCTTACTTAGATAATCGGTACCAAATCGTAAAAATTGATGAATATGAAAGTAGTCTTGTGAAAATCACATGCGGAGTCCCTCAGGGATCAATCTTGGGGCCACTACTGTTCCTTCTATATGTAAATAGTCTTCATCAAGGGCTCAAAGGAGATGCTAGACTTTACGCAGATGACACCTGCTTATTTTATTTTGGTCAAACAATACATAGTGTCATTGCTGACGCACAACATGATTTAAATGTTTTAAATACATGGTTTCGCTCAAACTTATTAACTATTAATATAAATAAAACAAATTACATAATATTTACAGCTAAAAACAAAAAAATACATGACTTTGAACCACTGAAAATCGATGATCAAATAATTAAAAGAGTAGATAGTGAAAAGTACTTGGGTTTAATTTTGGACAAACATTTAACCTGGAGACCTCATATAGAAAAAGTCAAATCCAAAATAACTTCTTTAACTGGACTACTACACGGTATTGCCCAAAGTTTGCCTATAAAAGTACGTCATACAATATACAATTCATTAATTAAGCCACATATTGATTTCCTTATAGAAGTTTGGGGTACTGCTGCCAAGTCAAATTTAAAAACAATACAGACCACTCAAAATAAATTAATAAAAATATTGTTTAATTATGATTACCTAACGCCAAGTGATAAAATATATACAGAAACTAACAAAATGAATATCATACAAACATATACTTACTATACAGCTATACTCATTAGAAAAATTATTAACAAGGAAATCCACACCGAAATAGAATTAAAAGATTAGATTAGAACTAAAAAGCAGCAGATACAAAGAATAAAATTAAGAAACTCGAATGACATCGTACTCAGCTTACCACGAACGAACTATGGTAAAAAGAATCTACTATTTGAGGGAGTACAGATATATAATCACCTGCCAAAAAACATTAAAGATTCAAAAACAATGTCTAAATTTAAAAATCTAATTAAACAACACATTAAAACTTTGAAATTTTAGGACAGCAATGCACCTGCAGTTCTGATGTTGCGAGTGTCCATGGGCGACGATGGTTGCTTTCCATCAGGTAACCCAAACGTGAAGACGGCAAACGAGCGTCTTCATTTTATATATATAAAATATATATATTATTATAAACAAAATCATGCCACCTAGGCAATTTATATAATATGTATATTGTATGTTATGTGCTTAGGTATATAAATAAATTGTATGTATTTCATTATAGATCTCATAATTAACTATACACATGATTAATATAACTAAATGATACTTGCTATATTTATGATTTTATAAACTAAATACTAAATAATAAACAAAATTTATATTGCCACATCCAATAATATGAGATCGATGATGTTATTCTGTGTTTACGTAGGTTTTTACTGTCCACCCTCAAAACAAAAACAATAAGTTAATTGTTTATGAACAAGTGTTGTAATGTTCTGATCAAAGTTTTATAATATTATTGTAAGCCCGTACACTAGGTACGCTTAGAGTTAGTAAACCGATAAGTTATTAATTGTACATTTTCTCAATTAAGTGAATTGTATAAGTTCTTATGAGAAATAAATGTCTTAAACCTATAAAATGTGTGTGTGTGCGTGTGTGTGTGTGTGTGTGTGTGCGTGCGTGTGTGTGTGTGTGTGTATGTGTGTGTGTGTGTGTGAGAGTGTGTGTGTGTGTGTGTGTGTGTGTGTGTGTGTGTGTGTGTGTGTGAGTGCGTGTGTGTGCGATTATGCATGTGATTATTTCTATCTGTGTGAGTGTGTGTGTGTGTGTGTGTGTGTGTGAGTGTGTGTGTGTGATTATGAATGTGATTATTTCTATCTATATATCTCTCTTAATATTTGTTCTTTCTCGTCATAATCTAGAGCTTTTAGCCATCTTGTAACTTTTTCTTTTACTTCTTTTAATGAGCTGTCTTTTATAATGCATTCCCTGTTTATTTTATTATATATGAATGGGTGTAAATATGGACCAAATCTTCTAGCGAAACTAGAAGATATCCGCGGTAACGATAGCTTTAATATTCTTTTTTTGCGCAATGTTTCGTAATCTGGAGATTTAAGAACAGCACGATGTTCCTTGACAATAACGCGGAGTATAAAAAGAGCACGAACAGTAGGAACATCTATATCTTCGTACACATTTGCTGTCGAATACCAGATAGGTTTCTTCAATATGACTTTCAATATTGACCGCTGTGCTCTTTCCATAATTATAATTTTAGTGATAGCTGCCCCTCCCCAAATTGGTATGCAGTAAGATACTACCGACTGGCAAATTGATGTGTAAACCGTTTTCAGTAAGTTCAAAGTAGCAGAGGTACGTAAGTTTTTAAAAATGTAAATAAGTTTCCGGATTCTATTGGCAGTATTAACAATATGTTCCTGAAAATCTAGTTTTTCATCAACCGTGACACCTAGGTATTTTATGGCAGTAGCTCTACTTAGTTGCCCACAGTTACATTCCACTATCTGCTCACTCTCTATAGGACATGTATGTATTTTAACGTTGAGATTTGCAGGAGGTGCTGATGCTCTAGTTTTATGAAAAAATAAGAGTTTTGACTTTGGGACACTCAATGTAAGTAGGTTGTCTTGGAGCCACCTAGCGACTATTTTAAGTGCGTTCTCAGCGGTTTTAGCTACCTCAGTCCAATTGTTCCCACTAAAAATTATTGCTGTGTCATCAGCGTAACAGATTATTTCAGTTCTATGGAGGTTTGTATTAAATATGTCGTTTATATATAAAATAAAAAGTATATATTGATGTAGTATATTATTATAACTACCTAGCTAAAAGCCGAGCTTTGTGAGGGCTCGCGTCGTCACACCTTTATGGGATGGGATTATGAGAAACCCTTCATGGGTGCCCCGGGTTGGGGATGTGCCTCAGTTAAGCTGAAGCACCCCAGGGGTATGTGGGACTCCCGACGTCGGGCTTACCCACTAGGACCACCTGCGTTTTGTCTTCAGCCGTATACGGAGGGACATCCTGGATCTAACACAGGACTCCCTCCACGACCGCCAGCCGGTCTACCTCAAGGGGAGACTTCCACCAAAGTTAGGCCACCCTCGGCGCCGGGACTAGCTAAGCCGGGTAGGTCGCGTCGTCATACCTTGGCTGACTGATGATAACATATCTACATAATATCATTAAAAATTACTATGCACAATTAATCAATGTAACTTGTGTTTCCAGATTCTGTGTATCGGCAAGCGCTAAATTTGGCATTGCTGAACCTGCAGGAAGCCGGCGTGTTGCGAAACATGAAGCAGAGCTGGTGGAAGGAGAAGCACGGCGGCGGGGCCTGCCAGGTAGGTGGCCCGGAAACTTAAAATATAAATTACTAACTGTCCTGGCAAACGTTTCTTTGCCATTATAAAGTAGGTATTTCTCCCGTATTATTTTATTGAAGTGACTAAATAAGTATGTCAACGTCGATCGCTATCCCGTCGCACAAATAATGGTCGCCCTCAGTCTCGAGTTGTAATAATTTACTATTATTTATTCAAAAAATGCACTTATCAATATAATATAAAGTACCTAGTAGCCGATTCTCAGACCCACTGAATATGCATATAAAATTCAGGGTTGCCAACCATAGAATTTTTTTCCTCGTACACGAGCTGCTCAAAATCTCGTACTTTGGTTTTCGAACCTCGTACATTTCAATAAAAGGTGGTAAAATCGAAATTATTTGAATTTAGGACATTTCACACAATGAAATATTATACTGTTTCAAGTTATCTACTAAATAAAACATCATATTTTGTAGGTATTATATTTACTTAATCACAAATCGACCCATTTCACTTTGCCTTAGCCTATGTTTCAAATTTAAATATGATGTCACGAAAAGGGGCGTTTTATTGCGCGTGAATCGTGATACGTTCAGTCTAAACTTAAATTCACACAATTTTATTTGGTGTGTTCCTAATTTACAGGTTTGGATAGATGGCATTACCTATTAGTTATTATTAATATGTACTTAATAGTCATGGAAAATATTAGTATGGTATCTTTCCCTAATATCAAAATCTCGTACAAAATTGTACGAGGTCCTGACAGTGTCCTCGTACCTCGTACGGAAGACCACAAATCTCGTATTTGTACGAGGAACCTCGTACGGGTGGCAACCCTGATAAAATTTGGTAAAAATCAGTAAAGCCGTTTCGGAGGAGTTTGTGGACTAACATTGTGACACGAGAATTTTATATATAAGATGTATAATATAATAATCGAGGGTTCAGTTGTAACGCGTATTTTGTACTCACGACACAGAAAAGCGAGGAGCGCGAAAGCGAGGAGATGTCGATGCGCAATTTCCGAGGACTGTTCTACGTGCTGATCGTGGGCTGCGGCATCGGAGTGGTGATCTCCAGCTGCGACTTGGCGTGGGCGGCGTGGCGGCACCCTCGCGACCCCGAGCGGCCCTTCGGAGCGCGATTCTGGGCGGAGCTGCGCTTCGTGTTTCACTTCGATCGCTCCGTGAAGCCGGTGCGGGGGCCGCTGCTGACACCCACGCCGACGGCGTCCGCCCGCAGCACCGCGCGCTCGGCTACCGCACCCGAGTCGGGGTCGCGGCGGTCGCGGCGCTCGCCGTCGCGGCGCTCGCCGTCGCTACGCCCGTCCGCCCGCTCGCCGTCGGCGTCGCTACGATCGCGCAGCGCGCGCCGCTCATCCATGCACGCAGCGAGCGTGCGCCTCGCACGTCACGCCTCGCATCCCCGCGAAAGTCTTCGTGATGGCTACTGAGGACTGAGCCAAAGAGGATATAAACTACGTGACTGAGCAGTGACCTGTGACACAGATTAACACACAAACTTTCATCCCCTATTTTAACCCCTTGGGGTTGAAATTTATCAAAATCCTTTCTTAGCGGATGCCTACGTCATAACATCTAGCTGCACGCCAAATTTCAGCCCGATCCGTCCAGTGGTTTGGGCTGTGCGTTGATAGATCAACATGTCAGTTTTGAGTTTTATATATATAGATTATCAGCATCTGAACAAATGTGACAAATTTCTAAAGTGACATACATATTCATGTATGTTTTTATGTTTGTGTTCGCATATCTTCGGAACTACTAGTCCGATTAAAGTAATTCTTTTTTTGTACTGGGTACTGTTTAACTTCGGGAATACTGTTCATCAAAATCGGTTCAGTAGTGTTTAAAATAAGTAATTTTGATTCTCAATTACGTACGATTTTGAAGTCGGTTTTATCTTTTTAAAATACAATAATTATTCATTTCATAAAATTAACAACGCACGATAGCAGGAAACAAAAGATCATGTCCTTGAGATGAGCGTTAAACGGCGAAATTGTGCAGGGTGATATGAAAAACTGAGAGAAACCATGAGGAGTGTCGAATCAAAAAAGAAATAATAAAAAATATAACATACTGCAGAATGTGCAAACAAAAACGGGCTTTGTGTTTTAAAGACAGGAATTTAAATATATTAATAAAAAAATATATTTTCGATATCCCCTTATTTTTGTCTTTCCCATCTCTACTAAAAATACTTTCTAGTGCGGTTCGGGTCGATATCGGCCCGTCACTTTCCCTGGTTTATTTCTCATTTCCTGTTTAGCAGATCCCGGGGCGAATCAAATCTAAAGTAGTTAGGTTCAAGGTTATTCCAACAGCCCAAAAACTGTACACCTACATTATGTTTTCGCAAAGTTATAGTAATTTAATCTAACCTTGCGCTGGTGGGTCGGGAAAGGCCTATCCCGCACTGGCGGAAAAATCATTGGGGGCACACTTTGGCCCGCCGCCGCACCAGACGAAGGTTTAAGATTTTACTTGCCGCAGTGAAGTTGTAATATTATAATTTCTAAATAATTGTATTTATATAAATCTGCAGCATTGCCCTACAGCAAAATGCCGCAGAACATAACACTATGAATGTAACTAAAATACACTAGACATGCTGTTGTTTCATCTGAAAATTGTCTAAATCTACTTACTGCATATGCTACTGAACTGAGTCTCTCGGCCAACTAACTATATGAGGGCCCCGGAAAAATGTGACACCCATGAGAGAAATACTCGTGTAACGTGCAGCATATTATACAATAATGCGCATTGCGCATACAAAATTATCCTGTTGTGTACTGTGTGCTGGTGCATCATTGGCATAAACGTGTGACTCAGGTGCAACTATATGTTAGTCTTTAGTTAGTCTTTTATAAGATTCCGTAAGGGCTTGTCGCCCTGCCGGCACCCATACTAACCTGTGTAGTGTACACTGAATCTTAATGTAGTTACAATAAATGAAGTCCGAAAATACTTTTATTTAATTCATCTCTCATAGGGCGCTCCCCTTACATTGTTGACCCTTAAATAGGTGCCGTGCGCGTTATACTTAAGATAGATACCCCATGTGTATGTACCTGTAGGCATTGTAGGTCTAGTGTCTGCCAGAATCTGATGGCAAAAAGTGAGAAAAGAAATTGACTCTAGCAATACCAGGGTAATCCTAAAAAGTAAAAAAATATCCTTGATCATTGGAAAAATGGGTTGGATTTTATAACGAGTCGTCTGAATTTGAGAGTATTGGTGGTGTAGAGGGCTTAAAAGGGTCCATTCACTATCCTGCATTGCAGTCCGCCGTGCAGGTCTGCAACACCATTCACTATCATGCATAAGCCGGCGGACTGCACTGAATGGACACTTTTAAGTACCTACGCTGATAATTATGATCATGTGGGTCAAGTTGCGCACACTTGACCCACATGACCATAATTATCAGCGTAGGTACTTAAAAGTGTCCATTCAGTGCAGTCCGCCGGCGTCGAAGTGTGCGCATTGTAAATATCTCGAAAAATATATGACGCTAACGAACGGCAATCCCCCTCTTCAATAACCCACAGGACGCCCTGCGAAGCGCTCGTGTCCCAGCGACACGCCATTATGGAATAACAGATAAATGAAGATTTTTGCTCAAATATTTACGATATTTTGTAAATTTTGATGCGTAATCTTTTGAAGTTATAAATAAGCTTCTAAATAAGCTTTTTGCTATCGAGTGCAACATGACATCAAGTTATTTATTTGCCAGTGTTTAGGATATTCTGATGATGCAGGATTTAAGGATGTCCGTATAACCCTGTTCCTATGCTTTAGGTTAAGTGTGCGCAGAAGTCTTTTCCCATATGTGGCGAACAGTATTCTGAACCACCGACTGAAGATTGGATTAAATGAAGCATTTGTGGAGTCTGGTGGCAAAAACAGTGCACCAGCTCCGCACACGGCACTTTTTTTTTTGTATTACAATTTACATGTATGACGAAGTAACTAAATATTTCTAAGTGAAAATTACTGTTCTCATATTTTGATTTAAGACGATTTTGTTGATTACTTTAAGTAACTATAAGTAGTTACAACTTAAAATTATAAAAGAATATTCTTTATGTTCTAAAATGTATAATATACTTGTTGTTGCGTACACTTACCCAACGTGCTGCGTACACATACCCCGATACTGGGTAAAAATGCGCAAATGGAAGGGTTATGGTTTTCTAAAGTTTCTTAAACTATAAGCTATAGAAAAATACTATTGTTGTGTTTAAGTTGGTGACAAATAAACAGTCTTACAAATGAATAAAGTTTTGTTTCATTGTACTAATAATATTTGAGTTTTTTAAAGCCTCAAAGTTTAAATGCTCACACTTGAACCGCATGACTCTGTGCTATTTTTTAAATCACGACACCCACCTTAATCGTATGTTCAAAAACACTACTGTGCATTCGCCAAGTGCCAATAATATTATTACATTAATCAAATTATCAAATTATGATTAATTAATCAAATTATTACATTAATCAATTGTAACATCTTTAAAATTAAAAAAAAATATGCAAATTATTTTATTTTTTATTTTTATTAGAATATCTTTTATTTTCACTGCAAAGGTACGGGGCGATTCCATTATCGCGGGTGCAACAGTTTGACACATTTAAAGCTTCCTACAGGCAAAATGAAGCATATTTATTAATAAAATATCCCGTGAAGGGATACATTTTAACTAGCTTAACAATGATTTATAAATGAAAACCTTTATCAAATGTATGAAGGGCCACAAACAGGTCTGAAGTGCCATCGCGGGTGCAACCAATTTGACCCTCCATTAAGAACTGTGATGAGTTCATATATGAGTACTGTTATTTAATTATTGCGAAACTTTTACAAAATAACTTGCCTATATTTCAAAATAGCATAAAACAAAGAAACTATATTACAATATAAAGTAATTATAGTAATAATTACTAGAAATTATTAACCATTTCTAGGATCGCGGGTGCAACATTAAAATTTTCTAATCTCTTAAAGGTGAATTAAATCGTAATTCTCTAACAAGTTTTAAAATTTTCGATATGGAATATACACACACCGGCAAAATTAGCGGAACATAAGTAAAAAGGGCCACAACTTGAATTCAAGTGGGTCGGGCTGTGTGAAATCCTTTTTTATAGTTTCTAAGCTCATTTAAGAAATAAAATATTGAACAAAACTGGCAAGTTGACAGATTTTAATTGCAATTATGCCCTACTAAGTGTTTTTCGATGATTGACGTTGTAAGTGTTTCTGATAAGAATGGCGTTTTTAGCGGGGTGCAAGGCATGCCAGCTCATTTAATTGTTTGGTTTTTGGAAGAACACATTGCTTAGATACAAAATTAATGGATTTTCCAGCATCTACGACAGCTAGAGCTGTAACCACGATAGAGAAAGGTCACACCTACCGTTCGGTCAGTCAGGCCTTAGGTGTGTCGGCTTTCGTGGTCCATCGTAAATTTCAACGCTACAAAGAGACTGGATCTTACGTTCGGAGACGAGAACAAGGCATATATCGGGTGGCAAAGGTTCAGGATAACCGTTTTGTAAGGGTACAAGCCTTAAGAAATCGACCTTAAACTGCTTTGCAGAGATGAAACCTATAGGAACAGGTCCGAGATGTACCTGTAAGTGATTGTACAGTAAGAAAAAGACTCAAAGAAGTTAAATTAAACTCAAAGGTGCCAGCAAGGGCACCAAAACTTGAGACAGGGCACCAAAGAGCCAGGCTAAGATTTGCGCGTGAACATCAAAATTTGACAAGTGAGTGAAATCATGTGCTGTACAGTGATGGGAGCAAATTCTGTGTAAATTTTATTGACAGGCGATAAAGAATGTGGATAAATCGTAAGGAACGCTATAGACCATCAAACTTAACGGAAACAGTGGTATATCATGCAGGTTTCGTAATGGTTTGGGGTTGCATATGATTTGGAGCCCGCACAGAGCTGATGATTGTTAATGATGGTACTTTGACAGTACAGGGCAATAGCACAGACATCCTAGAACTGCATGTTGTGCCTTTTACACAGTTTTAGGTAGTAACTTCAATTTTTTGCGCGTTCATAGAGTAAAAAAATCGGACATTATGACCTAAATGATGCTAGCGTAGCCCAGGTGGAGAGGTCAGCACGGTCTACGGATGTGGATCTGATTGAGAACGTGTGGCACATCAATGGGTGAACGGTACGAATTAAAACTCCAGCTCCAAAATGTGTTCAGGAGCTCGAGTTGGCGCTACTGGAGGAGTAGAAGAATATCCCACAGGAAATGATTGACAATCAAAATGCAAGCATGTAATGGGGTATCCAGACTCTCTTCAGATCCATAGAAGGCATTACACGCTGTTAACATGGCATTTCTTAAGTAAAAATGAAGAATTTAACTTAAAAACTTACTACTGAAATTTCAAAGATTTTTCTTAATTTTAGATTTTTGCAGATTTTTTTAATTTTACACGTTTTTATGCCCTAAATTTATATAAGTTTTATTTTTTAATCATCAATTATTAAATTAATAAATAAATATATGAAAAACAGCGATTAATTTTCAAAAAAAATAAAATTTTATTATGTTCCGCTAATTTTGTTGGTGTGTATATAATTGTACTAGTAATTTGTAATAAAACTGCACCAAATTGTAGTTTTTTTTTTTAATTTTCAGTTATTAATTAGCCTGACAAAATTAATCGTCTAAATCACTAAAAACGGCTGAGTAGTGTAATTTATACAAAAAAACGGTTGTCTGTAAAGTCGGTTTACTGATGATAGTTGAACGTGACAACGTGCCTCTTTGTCGCTCGTACCGCGCAAGAGCGCGGTACGAGCGACAAAGAGGCTTGCACTTCAAGCCCTAAATGGAACGCCTCAGAGCGAGGTAACGCCGCATATTGCGCCATGTTTTTTCGTGCGTGTAGCCGGCTGCATCGAATTATAAGACGTTGTCACGTCAAAAATTTCGACGTATTGCTGTATAACTATACTACAACTAAACATTAATTTGAAAAATATGGTATTTTAATTAAAAAATATGGGAAAAAACATCGCGTCCCTGAGATGATAATGCTTTAAAACGCTCTAAATTATTCGAATTCCATTTTTTACGGATAAAAGTTGTTTTGTTAGTAAATACACATCTTCTTACGTATATTCCAATTGAAAAATGTAACTAATAACACATTTTAAAAAGGCTGCATCTATTTATCCGGGTACCGTACGAATAATTTTTAATTATTCATCCGGGTACCGTACGACTAACTTTAAATTATTTATCCGGGTACTATCTCTATCTAATGGTCTAAATGTCTATTGTGAAAAATTCAAAATTAAAAAGAAAAATATGATTTATTACTACAAACTTTTTTTCTTGTATCTAAATCTTTTTTATTTTATTGCATATAATATAATGGTACTTTCCATTTAGCTCAGTTATCTATATCATCATCATTATAATATAAAATCCTTTGTCCTGAAAGACATGCAAATGGCATGAGGCATCACCGTAGGTACAACCTCAATCACTGATAGTAGAGACTTGAAAGAGGGGAGTTGTTATCCGTACGACGAATGAATAAGATGGGATTTTTCGAAATTAAAATAAGCCGTGATCGAGCTTTACTCAAGCGTGTGTACGAATTGCGAGACTTGCTAAATGTAGCCACCCTCCATAGTTGGATAGTCATATTTTGGCTCGAACGGTTCGGTGTCAACTGAACGGCGCCCATCACTCGATACATTAATGCTGAATGTGTGGCTCACGTGTGGACGAAAGCCGAAGCCGTGGGTTCGACTCTACTTGATTGCACGATCGAGATTCGAGTGAAACCGTATGTGAGTACTTAGCATCACGGGCGTCAGGCGTGATTTGCCGCTATATTACATATCAAAACTCCTTCGTTCATTAAAACTACATTTTATTTGACACATTTGACATGATGTTTTAAAATTATAATCCGAAGTTATTTATGCTAGCCTATGTTACGTGGGAGAGCCATGCTTCGGCACGAGTGAAACCGGAGAAATACCACGTTCTCACAGAAATCCGGCGTGAAACAGCGCTTGCGCTGTGTTTCACCGAGTGAGTGAGTTTACCGAAGGCCCAATCCTTTTTTCTCAATTCTCAATTTTATGTATACTTTAATAATTAATAATAAAATTGAAATAAAATTAAAATTTGAGTGGGGCTCCCATACAAAAAACACAATTTTTTGCCTACTTTCGCTCTATGACGGTACGGAACCCTTAGTGCGCGAGTCCGACTCGCACTTGGCCAATTTTTTATAAAAAACCAATATACCCATTACCCGTACGAATAAATAAGAATTATTCATACAGTACCCGGATAAATAGATGCAGCCGAGAAGTACCAGCTAATTGTCCGGCTATTGTCAAACTAAAAAATTCATAATGTCTAACTATCTTCTACTTTTTATGAAACAAAAAAATATTATACCCGGACGAATAAATAAAAATTATTCGTACGGAACCCGGACTAATAGTCACTTCGTTTTAAAAATTCTCGTTAATTTTCTCTGTAGCGGAATGGCCCTACGGCATTATCTTTATAAAGTTCAATTAAACTTCTTTATGATATATTTTAACAGTCGACATGGCGCATTCGTGATTCGTACCAAAACAAACACGAAAAAATCGGCCAAGTGCGAGTCGGGCTCGCTCACGAGAGGCTCCGTACCGTTACAGAGAGAAATCAGAAAGTATGCAAAAATTGTGTTTTTGTATGGGAGCCCCCCTTAAATATTAATTTTATTTAAATTTTATTATTAATAATTACATGGGTTTGAGCCAAAATAAATGTACCTTTCTCACATGACTCTTGTGAGAAACATTTCTCACGTTTCTCACAATTAAAATCAAAAACGTTTCTCACATTTCTCACAAAGATGCGTTCACATAGGTAACTTTTTACTGATGAACAAATAGGTACCTATGACATTATATTATGAATTATTAATTAGATTTTAGATGTACAGGATAAACATAGGATTCAAATATGTACATGATATTTTGTGTTTAGGAAGATATATAGGCCAATATAATGTGTATACGTATACTCACATAGATATTATGTTGTTGTTGTACCCTAACTCCTAACTTCTTAGGAATTGGACGTTCCATCATCAGCTGAGCTCCATAACATTATAGCTATCAGACTTGAATACCAGAACAACTTAATTAAATACTTGAAAACACGGGGTGCGTGCCTATAAAATTTGAGGGTTGCCCTCGATATCTCTAGGTGTTCATCATCAGAGACTTGGTGACCACGGGACCATCTGTAAAGTATATCTGTAGGTATACGGTATACCCTTTCAAACAAAAAAAGAGTTTTTCAATTCGGTTCAGGCGTCTTCCAGTAATCGAGGAACATAATCAGGGCCCCCGCTACCATATGTGCAATGCACACGGGCGCCATCCTCTAGGGGCGCCAAATCGCCATCTTTAGGGGCGCCAAGACCATGGACAAAAAATTGCCTAAAGGGGCGGCAAAATCCTTTTTTTTTTGCACACAGGCGCCAGTAGCCCTTACGGGGGCCCTGAACATAATTTTAAAAATCCGACAAATTGAGAACCACCTCCTTTTTTGGAAGTCGGCTAAAAATAAAAGCACCTTCAAAAAACAATCAACCTTTTGACCTTCTTCGATATGTAGCAAAATTACAAATGTAATTGAGGATATTGTGAAAATTTAAAGCGTTTAGCTGTTGCCATTATTGATTACGAGCAAAACAAAAAAATCACGTTTGTTGTATGGGAATATTATAAATATGAATATTAATTTTATTTTGATTTCAGTATTTGTTGTTATAGCGGCACCGAAAATACACAATCTGTGAAAATTTCAGAACTCTAGCTATAGAGGTTCTTGAGATACAGCCTGGAGACAAACAGACGGGCAGACAGACATCGAAGTCTCATGAATAGGGTCCCGTTTTTACCCTTTGGGTACGGAACCCTAAAAAACATTAGTGCCACATCTAATACTTATAAAATTACATGTCCTAACTGACTGACTGATTCATCATCGCTGAGCAAAAACTATTAAAGTTACAGCCACGAAATTTGGTGGGTAGGATTGCCTTATTAAGTAGATACCCATATTAAGGAAGGAATTTTGAAAATTTTACCCCGAAGGGGGTGAAATAGGGGTTGAAAGTTTGAATGAAAGTCCGTCATTTCTTGAGTTAGAAACATAAAACTTTATTTTTGGGTGACTGATTATAAATGAATGGATACGTATTTAAGCGTTTTTGAAAATTCTATCCCCAAAGGGGTGAAATTGGGGTTGAAAGTTTAAATTAAAGGCCGTTATTTCTTAAGTTAGAAACTTGAAAATTTATGTTTGGGCTACAGATTAAAAATGATTGGATACGTGTTTAAGCGTTTTTCGAAATTCTACCCCCAAGGGGTTGAAATAGGGGTTGAAAGTTTAAATGAAAGTCCGTCATTTCTTAAGTTAGAAACATGAAAGTTTATTTTTGGACTACTGACTGATTGAAAATGAATGGATATTTATTTAAGCGTTTTTGAAAATTTTACCCCGAAGGGAACTATCCATCTTTATTATTATACTCAAGAAATGACGGACTTTCATTCAAACTTTCAACCCCTATTTCATCAAATAGGGGTTGAAAGTTTGAATGAAAGTCCGTCATTTCTTGAGTTAGAAACACGAAACTTTATTTTTGGGTGACTGATTATAAATGAATGGATACGTATTTAAGCGTTTTTGAAAATTCTATCCCCAAAGGGGTGAAATTGGGGTTGAAAGTTTAAATTAAAGGCCGTTATTTCTTAAGTTAGAAACTTGAAAATTTATGTTTGGGCTACAGATTAAAAATGATTGGATACGTGTTTAAGCGTTTTTCGAAATTCTACCCCCAAGGGGTTGAAATAGGGGTTGAAAGTTTAAATTAAAGGCCGTTATTTCTTAAGTTAGAAACTTGAAATTTTATGTTTGGGCTACTGATTAAAAATGATTGGATACGTGTTTAAGCGTTTTTCGAAATTCTTCCCCCAAGGGGGTGAAATAGGAGTTGAAAGCTTGAATGAAAGTCCGTCATTTCTTAAGTTAGAAACATGAAAGTTTATTTTTGTGCTACTGATTAAAAATAAACGGATACGTATTTAAGCGTTTCTGGTAATTCTACTCCCAAGGCGGTGAAATTGGGGTAGAAAGTTTCAATGAAAAGCCATATTTTTTTTAGTTAGAAACATGAAAGTTTATTGACATTTGCGTTTGACGTTTGCTTAAATAGGGTCCCGTTTTTATCTTTTGTATAAGAAACCACGAAAAGGGGAAAACTATCCATCTTTATTATTATACTACTAGCTGTCCCGGCAAACGTTTCTTTGCCATATTATAAAGTATATCGCCCGTATTTGACTAAATAAGTATGTCACCATGGCAACGTCAATCGCTATCATGGTCGTCGTTTTTCTCGAGTTGTAATAATTTACTATTATTTATTCAACAAATGCACTTATCAATATAATAAGTACCGAGTAGCCGATTCTCAGACCTACTGAATATGCATATAAAATTTGGTAATAATCAGTAAAGTCGTTTCAGAGGAGTTCGTGGACTAACATTGTGACACGAGAATTTTATATATAAGATGTTAGCGCGGGCAACAGCTAGTCATTGATAAAGGTAGCACTTGTACGTCTTCACATCTCACACAGTAAAGTGCGAATGTAGCGTCTATTATAATTATTTTTAACAAAAAATTTAAACCGACTTCCAAGGCAAAAACAATAGTAATATTAACTAAAAAGTATTAAATAACTCGACTTATTCTTTAATAGTGCCTTTTTCAGAACTCGTCTATATCTCACCTATTTCTGTACATACCTACTAGGTACAGTCTTCATTATTTTGAAGTCGGTACCAGCTAATGTAATCGTGAGTTCAGTAATGTCAGAATTACTTAGAATACTTGTATGAAACTTTTGGGACTGCTACCGACTTCAAAGTAATGAAGACTGTAGTTTGTACAGAAATAGTTGAGATTTAGACGAATTCTGAAAAAGGCAGTGCTATTAAAGAGAGTCATTTAATACTTTTTCAGGGTTCCGTACCCAAAGGGTAAAAACGGGACCCTATTACTGAGACTTCGATATCTGTCCGTCTGTCTGTATCCAGGCTGTATCTCAAAAACGGCTATAGCTAGACTTCTGAAATTTTCACAGATTGTGTATTACTGTTGCCGCTCGCGCTTTAACAACAAAATAAAATTAATAATTGAGGGGGGCTCCCATACAACAAACGTGATTTTTTGGCCTTTTTTTGCTCGATTTCAATAATGGTAACTATTAGATACTTGAAATTATCACAAAATCCTTGATTGTATTTGTTCTATAATAATAATATTAAAATAAAATAAAAAAATTGAGGGGGGCTTCCATACAAAAAACATGATTATTTGCCTTTTTTTGCTCTTTACCGGTACGGCACCCTTCGTGCACGAGTCCGACTCGCACTTGGCCGATTATAGTTAATATTACTATTGTTTTTACCTTGGAGGTCGGTTTAAATTTTTTGTTAAAAATAATAATTTCACTCGTTTTAGTTATCTACAAAATAAGGCTTTATGCGTAAATAACCAATACGAATGTTAACTATTCATGTAAGCGAAATTGTGGTAAATGCTTGCAGTTATTTATGTAAGCGATGCTGCAATTTCCAAACTTTTATCTTTAACGGTTCAGGAGTTCTGTGCCTTTGGACCAAGAGACACCTTCGTATGAAATTTATCTTATTCGTAACATAATATGTTTAACTTACCTACTAGAAACAACATTTTAACCGCTATGAGTGTTTTAATAAATTTCAAGGATTTCCCTCGATTGCTCATAGATCCCATCATCAGCTCACCACTTTCGTAATTGTTATACAAAATTAAGATTATATTTATATATCCTATACAACAACACAAGAATTTTGAAAATCGGTCCACAAAGAGCGAAACCATCATCAAAAACAACTGCTTCGATGCAAAATATCACGAAAAGTACCAATAATTGGGTCATAGTGTGATGAGTGATGAGTGATGACCCATGGTATAATTATGATTGTGATGATGATGATCAATCAAATTGATGTGTCAGATTGTGCTTTCAGCTGTTGAAACAACTCCGAAATCCTGGAACCTGTACCTATAAGCATTCAAAAGTTCTGTTCGGTACCTTCGGATGCAGGGTATAACCTGGTGCGAAGTCTTACTTTTTGGTAGCATTTACCTCGAATGCTTCAGAAAAAATCAAAATCATTATATGCTTCCATACAAATTTCAAGGATTCTCCTCGATTCCACAAAGATCCCATCATCAGATCACCACTTTTGTGAACATGGTACCAAATTCGAGTTAAACCCTATACAACACAAAAAGAATTTTGAAAATCGGACCACAAACGGCCGAGTAATCGTTGAATATACAAAAAAAAGATACACACAGCCGAACGTATTCTCCTCCTTTTTGGAAGTCGGTCAAAATCTCTAAATCTTATTCCACCTTTCTAAATCGCTTCCTAACTAGGATGCTAATGCCCGTTTTCACCAACAACACATAAAATTTAGGTGTCCCTTAAGCCAATATTCCAAGTTTTGTTCTTGATGAATTGACAACCCCGTAACTCGTAGGTGACAGGTGACGTATATCACTACATAGTATAATAATATATATAATAATAATAATATCTATGGACGCTTCACACCACGTCAGTCTGGCCCCGTGTTAAGTACCTAAAGGACTTGTGTTACAGGTACCAGACAACGGAAATATAATTAATACTTTTATACTATACATATATTTAAGATTTTTATTATATTATACACATATTTAATACACATCCAGACCCGGGAACATTGAAAACTTTTTGTTCCGTCGGCGGGATTCGAAGCCGCGACCCCCGGCTTGAGCGTCCAACGCGCTTACCACTGAGCCACAGAGGTCGTCATAATATTATAGAACAAAGTCGCTTTTTCTGTCCTCGTGTCCCTTTCACCTTTGTTCCCTTTAATTGCGGTTTTCTTTCATATAGTGATTAAAATTATGGGAGTTCTCTATTTTACAAAGTAAAATATCAGACGGCAACCGTTGTCGTCGCCACATACGTTACCTAAGTGTACGTTTATAATTTACGGGATGAATTGACGACCTAGGGGTCGTCAATTCATCCCGTAAATTATAAACGTCACCTAATGGTTTGAACTTTGACGATGAATCCATTGAGATATTATACACTAGGAGATAGCCTTATATCGGTGTATACTGTATAAGCGTCAAAAGCGTGTAATGTTATGTCCTACTTACTCGGACATAACAAAGGAATCGGTCTGCATATTTCATGTAATAAAAGTGTTAAGAAAGGTTTTTAGTGAACATTTTATGCTAGATATTGTTGAGTTTTGTGGTTCCGCTAAATAATAAACCATAAGAATGGCCAAACAATGCCTCAAACACGTGGATTTAGCATTAAATACGTAAGTTTTGAACAACGTTTGTTGGGCTTTTCAATCGGTATTTTTGTAAGCTAAAAAAATAATTTATAAGTTTAATAATCCCTTATTCGTTCTATAAAAAGCATTAGTGCTAAAAATGTCACATCAATTAATAATTTGGCTACAAAAATTGCATAGCGTTTTACGTGTGTTTACGGATTCTTATTACTTGAATTATAGTTTATCGATATCATGAACTAAATGACTTTCTTTTCTGTATTATAATGTGCTTCAAAATGATCGACAAATAGAAATATTCAAGAAAATACACGCACACTCCTTGTATGAAAATAAGCACAAAATGGCCACGCGATGACGGGCTAAGATTACATCTGTACTATAATACTATAATACTTTATCTATGGATGAATCGCATTTAATTTATTTCAAATAAACGTCACCTAAGAGTTACGGGGTTGTCAATTCATCAAGAACAAAACTTGTAATATTGGCTTAAGGGACACCAAAATAATTGTAGGTGTTGTTGGTGAAAAGGGGCATTAATGATTTAGTCAGTCAGAAGCCACACTTTTTCCGATTTAGTACACTAATTAGGATCCTAACTTCCTAAATGTTATTCCACTTGAGGTCATTCCATGACAAACGATACCGAGGGTAAAATAAATAATATGTGCTTTTTGCATTTATTCTGATGAATTTAGAAAGAAGATATTCCAAATTGTATTATGCGACAAAAAAATTAGAAAAAAACCCGTAATTTTTAAGTTAATTGGTCTTCAAAATCTCCAGTAAACTGAACTGGCTTAGTGACCATTATGCCTTTGACTATTGGAAATTCAAAAAATGAAAGAACTATCAATGTTACAACCGTTTTGCCACATTGTGATTCGAGGGTGTCATTCGTATTATTGGTGGAATACATTAAAATTCCGAAAAACATATAATTATCAAGCAAAATGCGTGTTTTCTTGCTACATTGGCACTGTAACGCCCGAAACGAAAAATCAGGTAATTGTTTTATTATTGTAACTTACAGATTGATTAGTTTAATAATATTTAGTAAAAGAAAGGTTATGATGGTAATGATTTCAAATACTAACTAATAATTCAACAAGAGACAAATTCGATAGCTTTTTTCATGATTGAAAACTGTAACGCCCGAAACGTTTTGGTTGTTACAACTTTTTCATACATCATATTTCATCGTATCTTCAATGCATGGTGTGTGGGTGCATGAGGTGATGATTTTTAAGGTTCCAAAGTCAACAAAGAAGGGTTCCTTTTTAACTACGGAACCCTAAATACCTATAGTTTCAGTCTGTCCGTCCGTTTGTTTGCTGTTGCGGTTTTGCTCAGAGATTAAATAATAATACCCACACCGATTTCGATATCAGTGGCTGGTTTCATTGAAACCTGACCAGTTACGCAGGAGTAATTTTATAGTGCCCAAGTGTGTGCGCAGTACACAAGAGCACTCTCTATTCCTTTTACTCTCATAACCCAGTGAGACGGAAGACCGAGACGACTGGCGAGAGATCAGGCGCAGAACCGACTTTTTACATGCCCATCCGACGCATGGATCATACTTACTTGACAGAGAATCAGGTAATCAGCGTGCATTGTCCTAACCAAACTTGAAAATAACATGCCGGCCCGGCCTCATAGAAAACAAGCAATGGAACAGCAAATAATGGTAAGGGCGTAAGCGACAAAATGGTGTTTGTCGCGTAATTTAAAAACCATAAATACATTTCATATAAGCTATGGGCAACTTAAAGTGTATGCTTGAACCAATCTATGTACAAATTTTGGAAGCTTAAATCACTCTCCTGTGTTGGCAAAATAGGAATCCTCTATATTTATCAATCAAAAATACCTCTGTAAGAAATATCCTATATATTTCTTACAGAGGTATTTTTGATTGATTATTCTGTGTTATAAAAGTTGACCAATTGTGTTATGCTATGGGTAATTCAAAGACAAAGACATGATGAATACTGACAATGAACTTTAATTTCTTAGCTTTAGCCATTTCTGAGGAAAATTGATATCGCTACAGCCAAATCATTAAGGCGCCGCATTAAAAATTCACATTCATTGACTAAGTAAAATTTTTTTTTTCAAAAACTAGCGGTACAACGGAACTATACACTCAATGCGCGTGGCCCGATATGCACTTGTCCGGTTTTTTCAAGAAGCTGCCAATTTATGTTAAAGTAGAGTTCATTATATTAAATTTATATTTATTACCTAGTACCTAAATTAGTCAAACACTCATTTTGTTTAATATAAAGTGTTAAATTTTTGTACTCGTAACGCCCGAAACAAAACATGGTAATGCCCGAAACGAAGCTAAAACGTATAAAAGAACAGTAAAACCTTATATGTAACAGTAATTATGTGGTAGCTGGATAGTAAATATTATACTCTTGGGGGCCTGTAATTTTTAGAAAAGGTTCCCTAAGAAAATTCGCTGAATTTCATATAAATGTAACAGTGGTCAGGTCATAGAGGCAGAATCGTGTAACGCCCGAAACGCACACTTTTTTACCTATAAAATTGTTAATCTTTATGCTAAACTCTACTAATTTAACAATTAAGATAAATCAACTAAAAACGTAGAGAATAAGTCATTTTAATCACTACAATATCATTTAAAAATACATTAAAATTTTAACTTTAGTTGTACAAACGTAACGCCCGAAACGATGGAATGACCGTTGACTAAATTTAGTTACTGAATCATTTAGACGTCTAAAAAGTGCTTAAGCGCTTATTCCATTTCACTAAATTTAGATATCTAAATGATTTAGTGACTAAATTTAGTCAAGTGGAATAACATTTAGTAACTTTCTAAATGTTATTCCACTTGACTAAATTTAGTCAAGTGAAATAACATTTAGAAAGCTAGGATCCTAATTAGTGTACTAAATCGGAAAAAGTGTGGCTTCTGACTGACTAAATCAGTGCTGCCAGATGGTTATAACCTTTTATCGGTAATGGGAACTGCTAAATCTGTATTAAAGTCAATAATATATTATATTATGTTATACGATCTGGAATCCATTCGTAGGTAATTTCTAAAGTCAGCTGGTTCCAAGTAGTTCAGAAAGTTCATAATTCACAATTTTTCGTGGAGCAGAAATTCTTTCAACCATCTTTTTTGCCCTTTATTTACAAAGAGAATATAATCACTACGTGTTTTATTTATTTTGATTTTCATTGCGCCAACAGATAGGCCTATGAGAAGACCAATTTGTTGCTTTGACAGAACTGGAGCCATTAAGATTTAAGAAGACGTCTGGCCAAAATCGCCGCGCCGTCACAACTGATTTAGTTACTAAATTAGAACAAGTGGAATAAGAAGTTTCTAGTTAGTCTTCTTTTTAGGATTCTAATTAGAACTTCCAAATTTAGTCAAATGGAATAAGCGCGGCCTTCTAGTCTTGGACAGCATTATACATTGGTGATTGGTCCTGTGACACTTAACAGGTCTGCAAAAATAATAATAAAAAGTATTAAATAATTTCTACTATCTAATAGTGCCTTTTTCCGAATTCGGCTAAACCTCAACTATTTCTGTACTCAATCTTCATTATTTTGAAGTCAGTACCAGATAGCTGAATCTTCAGTCCTCTGACAGAATATTTGATGCTACGTTTTGATGCTTGCCGAGCCACGGCAAGTCTCCACAAGCCACAAGCCTCCACAAATCTTGCTTTGCATTTGTAAGTCGTTTTCACGCTCGTGAACGCGTCAGTGTATTACGTACATGTCCTTTGATCTCAGTCCAAAAACCGACACTACTCCCGATCGTCTACAAGCGTCCGCAAGCTCACGCAAGCCAAGCCATTTCACCTGTTTTCACGCTCGGGCTTGTGGAGGCTTGCCGTGGCTCGGCAAGCATCAAAACGTAGCATGAAACTTTTGGAACTGGCACCGACTTCAAAATTACGAAGATTGAGTACAGAAATAGTTGAGGTTTAGCCGAATTCGGAAAAAGGCACTATTAGATAGTAAAAATTATTTAATACTTTTTAGTTCATATTAAGTAATGTTATTATTGTTTTTACCTTGGAAGTCGGTTTTAATTTTTTGTTAAAAATAATAATAATTTCACTCTTTTTAGTTACACTAGTAGGTAAACCTTCGCGTATATTTTACGTATCTTATTATGCCCGCTGTACACTCTCGCCGAGAGCTCTCGGGCGAGAGTCTCGTGCGAGAGCCCCTTGCCCGAGTGCGATCATGTACATTCTCGCTTAGTTCAATCGCAGTTAAAAACTCAGAGAAGATGTACGAAAACGACCATTCACCATTCACCATGCATCGAAAGATATCATTGTAATCCAAAGATTTATTATCATATTTAATTTTATTTCTCACAGATAATGACTAATAATGACGTTTATTATTGTTATTTTTCTGTCCAACGGCGGGACTAGTACTGAAAGACGCGAGAGTGTACAATAGTGCGCTCGTTTTCTTCGCGAGACCCTTTGTCTCGGGCGCAAAATACCGACAACGGACCGAGAGGGTCCGAGACAGGCGAGACGAGGCGAACGCACCCATTTACACTATCGCACTCGGGCCGCCTCGCTGTGTCTCGGCGAGAGTGTACAGCCGGCTTTACAATTTGTTAAGAGTCACAATTCACACTCACAAAATAATATATTATTATCAGTGAAGTGAGCCATAATATTGTGCTAAGTAATTTAACAATTTTAATGCTTCAAGCCCCAAGCGGTCACCGGCTATTGCGATAACAATAGAAAGGCTATTGTTATGATTAATGTAATTTAGAACCTAGTTTATTGTTTTTAGAATACTAAAAATTATTATAACTTAACTATTTTTGAGTAAATTTGATAATAGTTTTAATATTTAATACTGGCCACACTGACAACGTGCAATCCCTTCTACGATCACGTGATTTGGAGTGGGGTTGACGGGTAAAAATTGGGTATAAATACCCCAAGAGCTTAGTATGGTGTGGATTTTGACGGAGGAACAACTGTAAGAGGAACCTCTGCCCGAAAGTGTACAAGTTGTATAATAATCTATATATATAAAAGAAAGTTGTGTTAGTTACACCATTTATAACTCAAGAATGGATGAACCGATTTGGCTGAAAATTGGTGGAGAGGTAGCTTAGAACCAGGAATAGGACATAGGATACATTTTGTCCCGGAAAAATGTACGGTTACTGCACAATATACTGTGCGGTTCCCGCACAATTAACTTTTATCTCAAGAACGGATAAACCGATTTGGCTGAAAATTGGTGGAGAGGTAGCTTAGAACCAGGAGAAGGACATAGGATACATTTTGTCCCGGAAAAATTTACGGTTACTGCACAATAAACTTTTATGATTTTTGCCTAAACTATTCAGTTTATTTTTATGAAATTCGGTATGGAGATACTTTGAGTCTCGGGAAAGGACAAGGGATACTTTTTGTCCCGGAAAATGTACGGTTCCCACACAATAAACTTTTATGATTTTCGCCTAAACTATTTAATCTATTTTGATGAAATTTGGCATGAAGATACTAATTTTATTCTATTGTTTTCCTTATTATACCAATTCGATTTAAATAATCATCGTTAAGACAGGACAACGTCTGTCGGGTCAGCTAGTGTATAATAAAAGTAGATATTACAATTAATATGGAGTTTTATAATTTTAACATCTCAGAAGAGGGAGAAAAATCCAGGTACGCTCACTTTAAATTACTTATTATGAAATTATTATTAAGTGAGATATGAATATATTTATTTCTAAGAAAAGATACAAACGAGTTATCAGCATACAATAACGATTTTATAATTCACATAAAATAAATATGAAAAGAATGTAGGGTAATTTTAAATTATTTTTCAAAAGTGTTAATAGTTGAAAGTATCACGAATTAAGATGTAATAATATTAGCTGTGTTTTGAAAATTGATGTAGATGTTGCTTATTTATTGTTTGTGGTAAATCGTTTTGAAGTGCAGCATCTTCGTACAACAAACTTCTTTTTCAATAGTAATTACTAATAACTATTAGTGTGCGCCGTGCGGCGAGTATTATTGGTATGTCCTGTCTATTTTTCTTTTGTGTAGTTGATGTTTCTTTCTAAAGTGTATTCATTGAAATTGATTCGATAATTATTAATGATTATGAAACGGACGGGTAACTTTTCAAATACCCACATACGCCTTTAAAAAAAAAACGCGATTGCCTAGCAGATAAGCAAAGTTACTACTTTTGGTCCTAACCAATGTTGTATTATATCGAAGAATGAAGAGAAGAAATATAATTGAAATAGATTCGATAATTATTAATTGTGAAACGATTTTTACCGTAATGAAAGACTTTGTTTTCTATAATTTTAGATTTGATGAATATGCAGTCTTTCTATAATGTGACATTTTTATATGAACATTTATTTTGTACATTCGAGACTTATAAATTATAATGATAATGAAGATGTACATTTTACGTATATGGTTAATTTTAAAATATATTAAAAAGAAAAATGAGTATTAAGAGTATATTCTGGGCTTTTTACAAGAATTTTATATAACTTTGCAACAAGAGGTATTCAAAAAATACGTTGCGGAGTAGAAAGAACTCCAGTACACATAACAATCATGCTCCACACACATAATACCTTTCACTTGGTCGAGGCTACTCTTCGACAGTGAATTCAACATTACATTTTAACATCATTATACATTTCACTTGGTCGAGGCTACTCTTCGACAGTGAATTCAACATTACATTTTAACATCATTATACATTTCACTTGGTCGAGGCTACTCTTCGACAGTGAATTCAACATTACATTTTAACATTATACATTTCACTTGGTCGAGGCTACTCTTCGACAGTGTACACCACACACCACATTGTAGTTCACATTTGGACAGCTTATAGCTGTTATACACAATTCATTATTACACTACTTCAATTATACAACTTTCATTTTTATGAATAGCAAAAAGCCTACATGGAAGTTGATAAAATATCATTTTTATTACAAAGTATTATACATAAGTATTTTTAGTGCAAAGTGCAAACGGTAAATTATTCAAACTTGGTAACTAATGTATTATATTTTTGGTATTATATGTTTGGTATGTATTTACTTAGTTACTTTACTAAAATAATTATTTATTCAATACAAGAAATAAAATTAATATTGACCTCCTGTTGGACATTCATCAAACATAAACTATGCTTGGAAAAATACCCAAACCAGTAATATAAATAAATCGAAATGGTTTATTCTAATATAATGATAGTATGAGATCTCATTTTATTGCAGTTTATAGTTAATATTTAATAAGTTAACTTTTTATAGTTAATTTCAGAGTGTCGATTCAATAACAATATCATTTTTATTTTTTGTTTTCATGAAACTGCTGTGGAGTGAACCATTGATCAGTTGCTGTGGAGTGAACCATTGATCAGTTGCTGTGGAGTGAACCATTGATCAGTTGCTGTGGAGTGAACCATTGATCAAAGTTGCTGTGGAGTGAACCACTGATTAAAGTTGCTGTGGAGTGAACCACTGATCAAAGTTGCTGTGGAGGGAACCATTGATCAAATTTGCTGTGGAGGGAACCATTGATCAAAGTTGCTGTGGAGTGAACCATTGATCAAAGTTAAAGGTATGTGAACTGAAAATTTTAAACTCAATTTCAACAGTATCGATTTTGAGGACTGTGAAGTGAACTCCTGAGTAAAGTAACTGTGGGATTGACCACTGTAAAGTTTCTATATAAAGTAAGACCCTATAGATGCAAACGTACATGAAACTGTTTTCTCGTTTAAAGTTTACCTTTTGTATAAAAGGTGGAGATGAAAAGGTATTAAATAAAATTTGGATTAAATGAAATTTGGATTAAATGAAATTTGGATTAAATGAAATTTGGATTAAATGAAATTTGGATTAAATGAAATTTGGATTAAATGAAATTTGGATTAAATGAAACTTGGGTTAAATGAAACTTGGATTAAATGAAACTTGGATTAAATGAAATATGGATTAAATGAAATTTAGCGAATTAGATTAAATGAAATTTAATGGAATCGATTAAATGAAATTTAATGAAATCGATTAAATTAAATTAAGTTAAATATTATATTAAATCTAATGATTTGTAAATAAAAATATGAAAGTAAGTGAAATATTGAATTGAGATTTTAGACTGAAATGGAGTTTTAGGCTGAAATGGAAAAACTGTTTTAGATACATTCTGCCTTTCTAGAGGCGTACAAAAGTAAAAATGGTTTGGAAGTCAAAATCAGTAAAGGTAGTAGCTATCATTAGTTTAATCTATTGTCGAAAAGTCAATACAAGAGTTATGATTTCTAAATGAGATTCAGATGAAAATATTTTTCACTATATACATATAATTCTAAATCCTAAAATATATAATGTAAATGATTAATCGAAATTCGACTCGTGTTTCTTAATATTGTATTTTTAATAATTAGCAATAGATAGGGAAGCGATGAAGAAAACTTCTTGGCTACTGGACCATGTAAAGGTTCTTAAATTCGTTTATAGATGTTACGGAACCTTCGATCACTTATATTAGTGATCGAAGTACGGAACTTAAATAATTTGAATTTATTTCCTGGAAGAGCGGTTCGTGCATTTGCTCTTAGTAAAAAGTATTCAGAATGCTGTTGTTATAGAAATCAAGAAACGCTACAGTGAATATTAGTACTTACTGCAGTTAAACTTTGTAACTGATTTAATAACAAGATGTAATAGCCTCCAATTAAAAGTGCAATAATCATGGTCAATATTTAATCCTTGTTAATATTATGTATGTATAATTGTAACTATTGTTGGTTGTTTATAGCAAATATAAAAATAAATATCCAAAATTATTAATCCTGAAAGGTCATCATTCAGTCCATGTCAATATTTGTATTATAAAATTGTAAATCGAGATCAACTTCAACCATATTGTTAAGTTTTCGAAAAAAATATTTTACAAAGCCGAGCTTCGCGAGGGCTCGTGTCGTCACACCTTGACTGACTGATTATAATACATCTACATATATGTAAATAAAAATTACTATGTTAGAGCACAAATCAATAGGCATGATAGTTTATCCGTATATCCGTAAAGTGTATGATTCATCACAAAATGTAAAGGTTGTAGGATATACTATGTACTACTATGATTATTGCTGCCAAAGTTTTGACATCCACAAATAACACTGCTTTGTGATTGATAGCGCTAGGAAGATAAGTTAATATAATATTATATTATGTAAAACTTTCTCGTGTCAGTGTTTGCGCACGTGTTTGCGCACGAGCTCCTCCAGAGCGGCTCAACCGATTTTAATGAAAATTTGTATGTACATTTGTTGGACCTGAGAATAGGTTTTTATCTAAGTACCTTTTATATTAATACTAGAAATAATTTATACGGCAAAACGTTTGCCGGGTCAGCTAGTAGTTTCGATTAAGAATTATAACGTTTTTGAATTTTAGATATTTATTGGATGAACAATTTTTAAGCGAACTCTTTGCTTTACCTCGTAAACGGTAGTTGTTAAACTTGAAAGCAATCAGTTTTGCGATCTACAAAGTCAAATGTATTTTTTGTCATATCCAGAAAAATGGCTACCTACCACAAGATTCCTATCATCGATAGATCAAAGCACATACAATGTACTCGTAGTATTGCTGTTCTTATAAAACAAACTGTTGGCTACTATTCGATGGTATATAAAAAATCGTATAGGTAGGTACTCGTAAGGCAAATCGTTTCGGATAGCTATTTTAAAAACTTTAAAATATTATGTTACGATTACGATCAATACGGTAACAATGAGATAAGACAATTCTACTGCTACTGATGTGAACGAATAAGTCTTAAGTTTATCAAGAAGTTTAGGGGTTGGATTATATTTTTGGTCCATACGATTGTCAAATTCTACTAAGTATATAATTATTTATCTTAAAGTTTAAATAATATTGTTTTTCATTTATAATTGTCGGTTTTAGCATTTTGGTTATTATTCGTTGAAGTAGAATTAACATAGCTGCTATCGAAGTAGAATTTATTATGATTTATCAATGGGACGTTTTCTTTTAATTCAAGTTAAAGTTCCACGTGGTCGATATATTGAGTATTTGGTAGACAACAATCGATGATCCCAAATGTAAAACTAGACTCATTTATATTTTTATGAATACTTATTGACTTTCGAAATCTCATGTTTTACTTGTAACTATATTTTTCATGTTTAATGGTTAATATTCTACTAATACGACCCAATAAAAACGATAGCGATAACACAATTCTAAAAATAAAAAATGTTACATATTATATAAAAAAATATTATACTTCATCTGACACAGGTGTCAAAATATTACTCATCTCTCTTTGTGTATATTATTATACAGTAACAAAATTGTGATGAAATAAGAGAATAAATTATTATTATTTTATGTAAGTATATTATAGATAATCACTTAGGTCAAAACTCCTTTATTAAATTATTATTAATAGTGCCAGTTTGACAATTGACATAATATTTATCTGTATATGCTCAAACTAATATTACCTACTAAACTGGCCTGAGGTATTTAGGGTCCTGTGGGATTTAAATTAGAGACGAAGCAAAAACGTAGAAATATGACTTAAGTTTTATACAAGTTGTATAATAATGTATAATAAAAGTAGATATTACAATTAATATGGAGTTTTATAATTTTAACACTATTGTGTCTCGTTTTTCCACGATCGAAGGATCTATCAGACAAAAAATTTTATAAACTTGCATAGGATGTAGCGTAGCTACTCATCTAATATATAAAATTCTCGTGTCACAGTTTTCGTTGCCATACTCGTCCGAAACGGCTTGACGGCTTCTCATAAAATTTTGTGAGCATATTGAATAGGTCTGAGAATCGGCCAACATCTATTTTTCATACCAAAAATTATTTATATGGCAAAACAACGTTTGCCGGGACAGCTAGTAATATATAATATTATCATAATTATTGACAGCTGTTCTTGTAATCAAGAATTCAATTTCAAATCGATACTTAGTGTGCCATCTATCGATTAATAAGTAAGTATAACTAATTAAAAAGACACTTATTGACTTTGTTTTGTTTAAATGCTCTTTTTTAAAATAACTTTATTTTAATTATATTTGTCTATTAAAATTTAATAAAGTAGTTAGTAAAGTATTCGATGTGTATAATTATAAAGTAGTAAAGTATACTCGATCTGTCGTCTGCCGTCACGCGCCGCGCGGCGGCGCGGCGATGCCGTCGCCTCCGCGGCGCTGACCGCCGTGTATATAACAAACAGGTGCTGTTATACAGTACATAATAATTATTATTATTAGTATATCCATACCTATGCCTTGTACTATTATCTATTCTGTGCCATGAGACATTGGTGACCCTAACACGACGACGTGGTAATGATGATGACGATGATGATGATTATGATTATGATGATGAATATGAATGGGTTGTTTTCTTTTTATCATCTCCACCAGACGGCGCTACGGTAGACACTCACTAATTTTCTATTGGTTCCCCACCGATTTGAAATTATCTGCAGGTTGGCATTACTGACTACATGTTGGTCGTGTTTCTAGAAAATATCAGTGTACTGTCAAGTGTAATATCAATCAAAATATCATACTCCTAAGCGATCATTGGCCTAAGCAATTAGGCCAGTACACTGGTAACAGCTTAGGAACACGCTTGCACTTGTCAAACTGAAAACATGATAACTGAAAGAGTTTTCTACTTCTACTTTTTATTGTCGGTGTGGTTTTTATTATTTTTCCCCAAATTGTGTTATTTGGGTTTTTGATGTTCATTATTGGTAAAATATTAGCCACTAAATATCTGTTATCTTGCACAAGTGCAGGTAAGATGTTGTCAAAACCAAAATGTATTATTCCTGTGACATTTGGTGTGAACAACGGTAAATAGGGCTATTTCTTCCGCGAGTTTTAACTAAAACATCGTTATTATAACTTTATTATCCTATTCATTGGAATATTATTGTGTCTTTTTCAAATTGAAATGTATCAAGTTTTACATGCTTTTGTCCAGTTATGTAGCAATTATTGATGGTATTCCCTGGTATTACCGATAGTAATTGTCTACCCATACGCCATCTAGTTACTAAAATGGAAGCTGTTTGACAATCAAATTAAAAAGCCAAGAAAATTCCTCATTGCATAGTAGCATATGTTTTTTGTTCTTAAAACAACGCCGAAACTCCCAAACGTGTATGTATAAGGAGTCAGGAGTTCTCTCAGCATCTTCGAAACCATGGTATACCTTGTATATACGTATACCTTGACCCAATATTTGACTTTTTGGTAGCATGTTCTTAGTACACTTCACATAAAACCAAAATCACCATATGTTTCTGTTATGTCTCGGGACACGTCAATGAAAGACGGGAGTCGAGCGTGAACTGGTTTATTGAAATTGACAATTGTAACACTGTCGATGCGCATACACAACACTTTTCCCCCTTTGAAATTTACAATAATAAACCTATACCATATTTATTAAAAATATTACATAAATATTACAAGTTCTAACTGTAAACTTAAATCTAAAAATTGTTAGAATAACATAGAAGTTTTATAATAGACTTACATATAAACTTTAGTAGATAGCCTGTTAGATATTATATTTATTGTCCTTTATTATTTCTAAACAACGTTTAGCAGCGCGCCTGCACGCGCGTTTATTGTCATTGTTATCAGTGGACGTGGACGGTGAGTCGGGCGGTGTCGCTCGAGACGGCGCGCTGTTATCACCCTCCCCTACACTATCAAACAACTCCTCTTTATCGCCTGTCTCACACGTGTCTTCCGTTAATTCTACGTTATTTTCATCGACTAAAACCTGATCTCGGTCCATCGGCGGCCTATTAATTTTACTTAAAGAGTGACGCGACTTACGAGTCTGTAACTGATCGATGTGCCGTTTGTGAATATGACCATCATCCGTCTTGACTGAATAGGAAACTGGACCCTTCCGTTCCATCACGACACCCTCGGTCCATTTACGATCGGACTTGGTGTAGTCGCGTAACATGACCGGCTCGTCGGGGGCCAGCACCCTCACCGGGCGGGCGGCGGCGTCGTCGAGCTCGCGCCGCAGCTGGCCGCTGCGCACGCGCTCGGCGACGTCGGGCCGCAGCAGGTCCAGGCGTCCCCGGAGCCGTCTACCTAACAATGCTACTGCCGGTTCGCGGCCCGTCGTACTCTGTTCGGTATTTCTGTACGTGAACAAAAATCTATTGAGGGCTGTATTGTAGTCCTCCTTCTCGAGTTGCGCCTTTTTAAGCACCCGCTTGACTGACCTGACTGCATTTTCGGCTGCCCCGTTGCTGGAAGGGTGATACGGCGGTATTAACGTATGTCTGATGCCGTTCCGTTCTAGGTACTGTGCGAATTCGAAAGACGAAAATGGGGGGCCATTGTCGCTGACGAGTCGCTTAGGTAGGCCGAACCGCGCGAACAATTTACGGAGATGCCCTATGACTACACTCGCCGACGTCGAGGTGACCTTTTGGACCTCTATCCACTTCGAGTGGGCATCTATGACGACAAGGAAATAGCAACCGTTAAAAGCACCGAGAAAATCGACATGCAGTCGCGACCAAGGCTCTGCTGGCCAGGGCCACGAGTGCAGCGGCGCGGCGGGTGGAGCGGCTCGCAGCTGCCTACACGCGACGCACTCCCGCGCCACCTGCTCGATATCAGAATCTAGGTTCTCCCACCATACGTAGTTACGCGCGATCTGCTTCATTTTCACTACTCCCGGGTGCCCGTCGTGAATCTCTCTTAAAACTAAGGACCTCAGCGACGTAGGTACGACTATCCTATAACCCCAGAGTATACAACCTTGATCGATATGCATGTTATGTCTCCTATCCCAGTATATTTTTTCTATTTTATCATTTAGCGTGTCGGGCCAATTGAACATTATGTAACCGTATATTTTACTCAGGAGCGAATCTCTCCTAGTTTCAATTTTTATGTCTTGAAAACTGATCGGAAAGTTATCTTGCACGAAATTTAAATAGCTACATCGATCGCCGTTACCTCTGAGTCGACCCGAAGTCGACTTTAGAGGAAGACGAGAGAGAGCATCGGCAAAACATTTTTTTTCCGAGGAAATAAATTCGATACTAAAATTATATGCGGACAACTTAACCGCGTATCGCTGTAGTCGACTAGCGGCAGTCACCGGTATGCCCTTGCGATCGCCGAAAATGTAACTCAACGGACGATGATCGCTCCGCAGCGTAAAATGCCGCCCATACAAATACTGCGGGGTGATTCACTAAGCGATTCCGCGCGGAATCTTCCCGCTGGCGGAAACTATTTCACTTTTAAGCAAATGACAAGTGAATACTTTCCGATTTTGCTGTCATTTTGATGTCAAACTCCTATCCGCGGTTAGATCTTCTCGATTCCGTGGCGGAAACTATTTCACTCATACAAAAGAAATGTCACTACTGTCAAAATGACAGCAAAATCGGAAAGTATTCACTTGTCATTTGCTTAAAAGTGAAATAGTTTCCGCCAGCGGGAAGATTCCGCGCGGAATCGCTTAGTGAATCACCCCGCTGGTGATGTTTCGTAACACCGAATATGATAGCTAACGCCTCCTTATCTATCTGCGAGTAGTTGACTTCGGCCGCGTTGAGAGTTCGCGAGGCGCAACACACCGGCCGCTCGGTACCGTCCGTGCACCGCTGAGTCAGCACCGCACCTACGCCGTACGCACTACTGTCCACTGATAAAATTAACGGTAAACTAGGATCGTAGTGCATCAAAACGGGAGCGTTACTTAACACATTTTTTATTTTTTTAAAAGATTTGCTACATTCATTCGTCCAGGCCCACTTTACATCTTTCTTTAGTAGACCGTAAAGTGGCTTTAGTATGTCACTCATATTGACACAAAACTTAGAAT
The DNA here is from genome assembly GCA_937595015.1 of Polyommatus icarus. Lineage (NCBI taxonomy): Eukaryota > Metazoa > Arthropoda > Insecta > Lepidoptera > Lycaenidae > Polyommatus > Polyommatus icarus. The sequence continues at coordinate 106,907 of OW569325.1, forward strand.
AAAAGTTAACGAGGCCCATAAAACTTTTAAGCTGGGTAACGTTCGTAGGCTCGGGCGCAGTAACGATGGCTTCGATTTTTTTACTGTGTGTATGTAATCCAAATTTATCTATTTTATAACCGAGATAAGTAACACTATTTTTGAAAAACTGACATTTTGCAAAATTAATTTTTAAACCGTTATCCTGCAGCCTGCGTAACACAGCTTTCAAGTTTCTGAGATGCGTGGCCCTGTCTTTCCCGGTTACACAAATATCGTCCGCGAAGACGGCCGTCGACGGCAACCCGTTTAAAGTCTCCTCCATTAGCTTTTGAAAGTTTTCAGGTATACATTTAATTCCGAAAGGTACTCGACGATACACAAACGTACCTATATGAGTGGTAATCGCCGTCATCGGTTGCGACTCTTCATGCAAAATACATTGTTGAAACGCATTAGTCAAATCTATTTTAGTGTACTGTTCCCCCCCTCCGAGGACAGCGAACAGATCCTCGATCCGTGGAAGCGGATAGTGATAATCTTTTAATAAAGGGTTGATGGTGATTTTGTAATCCCCACACAACCTAATAGAACCGTTAGCTTTAATAACAGGAACAATAGGTGTACCATAATCGGATCTTTCTACTTTATATATAATATTCTCGCGCTGTAACCGTTCGAGTTCCTGTTCGACGGGTTGCCGTAGCGCCAGCGGTAACGTCCTCGCCTTAACAAAAATCGGTTTGTCATCTTTCAGCAGCAGCTGGATTTTAGTTTTGAAGGTACCGAGACCCTCAGAAAATACTTTCGGAAATTCGTTCCGCAACGACGACGCCACCGAATCATCATCTGTTAGGTTATAACATTCCACTACTGCAAGTTTTAAATGTTTTATCCAAACGCGACCCATCAAGGGCGGCCCGCCGTTGTCGATAACGAACAGGTTTAATCTAGCGCTGTGTTTACCACAAATTACATTAACCACGATGTACCCTATCGTTTCGATGACGTCGCCCGTATATGATTTTAAAGATAACAATTTGTTCTGCATAGGAATATTTGAAAAATACTTATCATAATATTTTTTTGAAATAAGTAACAGAAATTTTACTACCAGTGTCGATCTCAAATCGACACTCGATATTTTCGACCTTTAAATCGGCATAATACGGCCCGTCGCCGTCATTACTGACCACTAAATTATAAAAGTTACAACTATCTTCGTCCGAGTCCGAGTCATTTAAAAAGAACTGACCTTTATATCCTCTCTCGCTTCTGTTCCTCCTGCACACTATTTTCAAATGGCCCTTTTCACCACAGGAGTCACAACTATAATTACGAAACCGACACTTGCCTTCCGAATGACCAATTTTACCACATCGCGAACACATACGCTGCGCCCGGTCTGCGCCCGCGCCGCCACCGCTGCCGCCGCCGGTGCCGCCCCGCGCGCCCTTGGCCGAAGCTCGTGCACCGCCTGCGGCCGTCCCAATCCGATGCAAGCCGTCGTCGTCCGGGGAAGCCAGGCTCTGCCGCGAGCTGGCCAGCGCGCCGCTCGAGCTGGCCGAGGCGCACGCCGTCGCCGCGTACCGCTCCGCCGCCTCCAGCGCCTGCGCCAACTCCACGGCCCGCTTGTAGCTCACACCCCTCTCGGCGAAGATTCTCGACCTCATGTCTTCGTTGAGTAGTCCCGATACGAATTGATCTCGCAAACACACCTCCAAACAGGTGCCGAAGTTGCAAGTCTTCGCCAAATGTTTCAGCGCTTGTAGGTATTCTCGAATATTCTCGCCTTGGCGTTGCACTCTTTGACGGAATATGTGCCTCTCAGCAATTTCCGATCGATCGGGCTCGAAATGTTCCTTCATCAACGCCACCAATTGATCGAAAGTTTTCGACTCCGGAGTCTCGGGAGCACACAAATCACACATTAATTCGTAACATTGCGCACCAACTACCGTCACTAAGGTTGCAACTTTTAATTCGTCACCGATATTGTTTAATGCAATAAACTGATTAACTCGACGAATGTAAGCGTCCCAGTTATTGTTTTCAACGATAAATGGCTCAATACGACCGATAGGCATTGTGAATTTAATAAGTTCGCACGCAATTAGGTAGGCCTCGTCGCCAGTGTTATGTCTCGGGACACGTCAATGAAAGACGGGAGTCGAGCGTGAACTGGTTTATTGAAATTGACAATTGTAACACTGTCGATGCGCATACACAACAGTTTCCATATAAATTTCGAGGAGTTCCTTCGATTACTCCTGGATCCCATCATTTTGTGAACATGGTACCAAATTGGAGTGAAACCAAATACAACAAAACAAATATTTCGTAAATGGGTTCACAAACGGCGGAGTAATCGTTGAACATACAAAAACAAAAAAAAAAATCCACAGCCGAACATATAACCTCCTCGTTTTTGGGAAGTCGGTTAAAAAAACTAGAGCTGTAAAAGTAACGAAAAAAAGCGTACCAGTATGTATTCGTTACTTTAACTGTTCGTACTCGTTACTATTGTATCGGTACTCGTTACTCGATAGTTTTGAATTTTGAGACCTCATACAAGTCATAACAACCAAGTTTTGTTGATTATTGGGTTCCGTACCCAAAGGTTAAAAACGGGACCCTATTACTAAGACGACGATGGCTGTCCGTCAACATATGTCTGTCTCCAGGCTGTATCTCAAGAACCGTTATAGTTAAACTTCTGAAAATTTCACAGATTGTGTGTTTCTGGTGCCGCTGTAACAACAAATACTAAAAACAAAATAAAGATAATATTTAGGTGAGGTTCCCAATTCCCATACAACAAACATGTTTTTTTTGGCCTTTTTGATCGTAGTCCATAATGGCAACATGTAGTTTAGGTAGACATTTGAAATTTTCACAAAATCCTGAGATATAATATAATATACGTATTTTTTTTTAAGTCCGTGATATAAATGATACTTTAATAAATGTATTTAATTATAAAATTAGAATAAAATAAATAATTAACACTATTTTTCCCTACTTTCACTCTATGACAGTACGCAACCCTTCGTGCGCGAGTCCGACTCGCACTAGGCCGATTTTTTGTATATTTGATAGGTCAAATAGTTATTTAATTTAAGAGTAACATTGTTCTACAAAAATAACAATCCATATTTTAGGACCATCAAAACGAAATTTTAAATCCTTTCTATATCTGTTAGCTACCACTTTCAAGAATTTTCGCGGTGGCGCGTGAGCTTTCGGTCTGTGCGTACGCGTATTGCGATCGTTAGTGCAAGTGTACCTATTTACGTAATACGTGTCGTTTGTTTAGTTCCAACCATTATTTTGCATGATGGAGGAAGAGGAAGATTTAAATTTACAAAGTAGCAATAGCAGGGATTCTGAGTACATCAGAGAGTGTGAAGTTGAACTTCACAACCTCGAATATTCGGGAGATATTACAATTTAAGATGATATAAATCATCAGCCTATTGTTCAGAAAAGGAAAACTCGAGAAGATGAGTCGGAAAATAGTGATGGTTTTACAACGGTTGTGCGTAAACCGAAACGTTATATACGTAGTACATCTTTGACTGATAAGTCTGTTCAGAAACAAGGGGGATTTGAGCGAATGGAAAATTTTGAGGAAAAAAATGAAATTTGTGTTACTTCTAGTAGTGAGTTACCTAAACAGATGGCGATGGCACGGTTATTACTAAGCGAAAATATTCAGAATATTATTAAAATAAAATACAAATCTCCCTACAAAGTTTTTATACAATTTGAAAACGAAAATGATGCCGAAAAATTGCTCAAGTGTTCAAAATTCAAAGATTTAGATTATCGATGTCAAAAGACTTTTGAAAACTCTGTCTCTTATGGATTGGTTAAAGGGGTTGATTTGGATTTAAAGGAAGATGAGATGTTTAAAATTTTTGAGTGTGAGCACAGTATATTAAACATAAAGAGATTGAAAAGGTTGTCCTCGGAAGGAAAATGGATAGATAGCGAATCAGTTCGAATATGTTTCCAAAATTCTACCTTACCTCCGTATGCATATGCATATGGTTGTAGGTTTAAGGTAGAACCTTTCGTATTTCCGGTGACCCAGTGCTTTGGCTGTTGGAAGTTTGGACACTATATAAAATTTTGTCCCAGTAAAAAAATTTTGTGTCCCAAGTGTGGGAATTCAAGTCACGCAAATTGTTCATTAGAGAACATTCAATGCTTAAATTGTAAAGGCTCACATTTTGTACTTGATCGAGGCTGCCCAATGTTTGTGAAAGAAAAAGAAATCCGTCTTTTGATGAGTGAACAAAGTATCACTTATAAAAAAGCTCTAGAGATAATGGCTAAACGACGTGAGGAAAAAAATAAATATAATTCTCATATTGATGACACAGAGCTAGTAATGTTGAGATTGTAACAGAGAATAATTTGACTACACCAAATTTGTACAGTGATGTTGTGAAAAGAAAAGTTGGAATACGTGAAACACAAGATTTGATTTCTGGAAGCTCTGAATCAGAAAATGGGATTCGTACTTCAACAGGAAGAAAATCAAAGAGAGTGCAGAAACAAAGAAGGCTACGTAATAATGAATCAAGACATGACAGAAATCAAGGTGAAACAGTTAAAGAAATGGAAGTAGATAATCATATTGAAGAAGAAAATGACACACAAAGAAATAATGTAGAAAAGGAAGAAAATAAAATAGATGTTAAAAAGTTATTGGAAAAGTTATACCAAGCCATAATGTCAAAGAAAACGTTGGAGGAAAAAATTGGTGCAGTTGTTAAAATTATTATTGAGGAATGTAAAACATTTATAGTTAATTTCTTTAATAGGTTCCATTTATTTGAGAGTATATTAGAAGCTGTACTTAATAATGGACAGCGATAGTACGGAATTTATTGATATTAATATTGTACAGTGGAATGCTCAAAGTTTGCGCCCAAAATTGACTAGCTTTAGTGATTTTTTAATTCAAGAAAAAATTCACATTGCTATAATTAGTGAAACCTGGTTTGACTCCAATTTGGAAATTCATATAAATAGTTACAATATCTTCAGAAAAGACAGAGAGGACTCATATGGTGGTGTGGCAATTTTAATTCATAAATCTATTCGATGTTCGGTAAGCACTTTTCAATGCAATAATTCAAGTATAGAGACGCTTCATGTGAAGGTTCATAACTGTAAGTATATTGAAAATATTGTTTCTGTTTACTGCCCGTCGTCTTCTAGAACAATGTTAGAGGACTGGAATTTTTTGTTTAGTTCTTTTCCTAATAAAACTATTATAGCGGGAGATCTTAATGCACATCATAGTGATTGGTCGTATAAAACAGATTTGAGAGGAACTCAGTTGTCGGATGTTATTTCAGACAATAATTATGTATATTTAAATGATGGGACACATACTCGCATAAAATTAGTTAATCAAAACTTACAAAGATCGTCGCCAGACATCACATTCGTGTCTGCGGATATTGCTATTAATTTTCTATGGGCTGTTTTAAATGAGAATTTTGGTAGTGATCATCTTGTAATTAAGTTCTACACAAAAATAAATTTTTCAAATGATTATTTTCAAAAAAGAAACTTAAAGAAAATTTCATGGTCTAAGTTTCAAGAAAGTTTAGTTTCATCTTTTTCAGAAATTAATGTAGAATCCTTAAATAGTGATGTACAATTAATGTATGATGTTTTCCTAAATATGTTAAACAAAGCGATTGACATCAGTGTACCTTTAATAAAAATATGTAATAACCCACAGTCTAAGTTTAAGGCAAAAGATTATTGGTGTCAATCACTCTCATTGGCTGTAGCCCAACGCAGATTAGCTCTTAGTACATTTCGTCGAAATCCCACCCCAGATAATTTTATTAAATTACAATCTAAGATTAAGGAGGCAGCAAAAATGATTAAAATTAAAAAACAAGAAAGCCGTAAAAATTTTTATGATTCAATAAGTTCGGAAACTTCACCTACTGAAATGTGGAGACGAATGCAATGGATTAAAGGTATTCGTAGAAATGTATCGTATGTAGATGTAGATAGTCGTAAATTTTTATTAGAATCACTTACTCCAGATTGGGTCGAAAATATCTCTCCGCCTTTTTTCTCCGAAAACTATGACTTAGAATCGAATTTTTCCTTACAAGAACTTAAAAATAGTATTAAAAATAAAGATACGGCGCCAGGGGATGATGGTATCACATACTCTATGATATCTTCGCTTCCAGAAAGTTTATCAGTCTTTCTATTGGATATTTACAATTTGATTTTTAATACTGGACAGATTCCATGGCAATGGCGGGAGGTGGTTATTTTACCGATATCTAAAGTTAATCAACATGGGGCCGATTTAAAACTGAGACCTATTTCTTTGATGACCTGTATTTGCAAAATTTTTCATAATATGATTCTTAAACGTCTTGAATGGTTTGTTGAAAAAATAATGTATTATCATCTGCAACAGTAGGTTTTAGAAAGTCTCAATCTTGTATGGATAATTTAGTTCGTTTAGTTTCTTATATTCAAATTGGGATGTCTGATAATATGCCAACTCTTGTCTGTTTCTTGGATATCGAGAGTGCTTATAATGATGTTTTAATAGATAAAATGATGTTAAGTTTGGATGAAATTAATGTTGGTAAAAAAATTTGTAAATACTTATGGTCTTATTTGAAGGAGAGACACTTAAAAATTAAAAAAGATGATGGACTAGGAGATTTTTATACGATGGACTTTTAAAGGCTTGGCGCAAGGAGATCCGCTCTCTCCTACTCTTTTTAATTTAGTAACCCGAAAGATTTGTAAATTAGTTTTGGATGAAGGAATTGGTGTTTCTCAGTTTGCTGATGATTTTGCTATTTTTTTAAAAGATAAAGACCTTAATGAATGCGCGAGAAAAATTCAAAGTGTTCTTGACAAAATAATTGTAGTATTAAATGAAATTGGTTTAAAATTATCTATAAACAAAACAAAATTTTGTGTTTTTAGCAGAGGAAGGAGAAAAAATATACCGGTTTTAAATATTTATAATAATCAATTGTCTTCAGTAGATTATTATAAATATTTGAGTGTATGGTTAGACAGAAGTCTCCTTTGGGGTAAGCACATTAAAATGACGGAAGAAAAATGTAATAAGTATTTAAATATTCTAAAGGTTCTCGTGGGAACGTCATGGGGAGTTCATCCAATACATATGAGAAGTTTATATTTTTCATTAATTAGATCGAGACTTGATTACGGTAGTATTTTATATGCTAGTTCAGCTAAAAGCAATATTTCTAGATTGGATAAAGTTCAAAATCAGGTGTTAAGAATTATAGGTGGATTTATTAGGAGTTCACCTATTCATTGCATGGAAAGTGAGCTGAGCATTCCACCACTATTTATAAGAAGACAATTTTTAGCATACAAATATATTTTAAAATCATATTCTTGGAAAGATAATATAACAGTAGATCTAATAAAAGAGCTTAGTCTTAAATGTCAAGGTCGATATTGGTATAGGAAAAAACTCCCACTTTTAGTTAATGTTTACCGTGAAACATGCAATTTAGAAATTTACTCTAGTCATGTGTTGGATCAGTTTTGTTTGGATATATGGTTGTCTCAAATAGACATAAGGAGCTTTGTTATCCCCAATTTAAGCAGTGTTAAAAAAGCTAAGGATGAATATGAGCCAAATAATTTAAAATTTACAATTCAAGACGAAATAGCAGATAAATATAGATCATGGCATAAATTATTCACAGATGGCTCTAAAAGTAGTTCTGCACGAGGGGTAGGAATCTATGATCCAGCAAACGATCAAAGTTTTATGTTTAAAGTGATAGGAGAAGTTTCAATTATGTCATTAGAGTTAATTGGTATTTATGAATCTCTAAAATATGCTATTGAAAGTAATTTGAGAAAAATTGATATTATGTCAGACAGTAAGAGTGCACTACAACATATCGTCCGATGTGCGACGGGATTACGAGGGATATCGATTGCTTATAATATTCTGGGATGTATTTATGAATGTGATAATAGACAAATTGATTTAAAGTTACAGTGGGTCCCGTCTCATATTGGATTATCAGGTAATGAAGAGGCAGATAAATTAGCAAAAGAAGCATGTTCATCTGGGAGTGAATTAACCATAAAACCTTTTTATTCGGAATTGTTATCAAAATTTAAAAACAAAATATTTTATCTGTGGAAAGAATATTTTGATGAGAGATGTAAAACAAAAGGAATATGGTATAAAACAATCCAATGTGAGCCTCTTCATATCCCTTGGTTTGCAGATAGTAACATAAGTAGAAAATTATTAAAAACAGCCTTAAGAATCCGTTCAGGACATATTCTATCAAAGTCATTTGCATTTTTAATGAAGATAGAAGATTCAGCTATTTGTGAAAGTTGTAATAAAATAGATGATGTCTGGCATGTTTTGATGGAATGTGTAAAGAATAGAAGTAAAAGAAGTTTACTCATCAATCAATTTAATATAAATCTTTTAGATGTGGGATGGATCCTGAGTTGTTTGCACATGCCTAGGTCTAATGCAGCCTTGGCTATTTACAATTTATTGCTGGAAGTTGATGAGTGAATTTCGTTAAGGCGGATACGATGGGGTTGACATGTCAATGACAAAAACCCCCTGGACCAAAAGTAGATTAAAAAAAAAAAAAAAAGAATTTTCGCGAGAAAATGGTTGTTCTTATGCCCGCTGTACACTCTCGCCGAGAGCTCTCGGGCGAGAGTCTCGTGCGAGAGCCCCTTGCCCGAGTGCGATCATGTACATTCTCGCTTAGTTCAATCGCAGTTAAGAACTCAGAGAAGATGGACGAAAACGACCATTCACCAGTTACCATGCATCGAAAGATATCATTGTAATCCAAAGATTTATCATCATATTTAATTTTATTTCTCACAGATAATGACTAATAATGACGTTTATTATTGTTATTTTTCTGTTCTACACTGTCCAACGGCGGGACTAGTACTGAAAGACGCGAGTGTGTACAGTAGTGCGCTCGTTTTCCTCGCGAGACCCTTTGTCTCGAGCGCAAAATACCGACCACGGACCGAGAGGGTCCGAGACAGGCGAAACGAGGCGAGCGCACCCATTTACACTCTCGCACTCGGGCCGCCTCGCTGTGTCTCGGCGAGAGTGTACAGCCGGCTTTAGATTATCAAAATGAAGCTACTCAAGAACAATTTGCTTGATAATAATTTAAAAAAAATTCTTCTAGCAGACTATAAAATCTTTTTTCTAAAAAATTAAAATAACCTATCAACCCCCTTATAGACAGAGACACCAGCGACCGCGACAATAATAGAATAACAATAGATTTCCAAGAATCCGCGATCGAAGGATTAAACCTAGAATACTGCGGTCTGCAAGCGTATCACGCTGCCATCCGTCCATATTCTTTGCTGCCATCATACAAAAACGTCATTTTTTGACAGTTCTCCTTTACCAGCAGCGCTCCCGCCCATGGGCCATGTTCATATTGCATAATTTATATGGCAAATTGGCAACTACGAAAAATGCGAGTTTAGGGATTCGTGAGTAACGTTTCGTTATTCGGTACTAGATGGCGTACCGAATACATACGGTTTGCTACAGCTCTAAAAAAAACTAAACGTCAAGCAAACAAAAAGATCGGTCTCGAGTCTCGACTCTCGCTATATTTTTTACAAAATAAAATAAAATTCAAATGACCTTTAAATCAAGTATCATGTAAAATATTATAAACATGAACGTATATGTTATTTTTTTACTTTTTTACCAGTTTTTATATGTAATTACTCGATAGTGATAATAATAGAGCTGTAGGTTAGAATCTGCAACTAGACGTTACAAAGAAAAAATTGCAATAATTCCTAATACTTAGGTCTGTTCAATATTTATTGTACATAATATTACACTTTAGAGTTTAGGTCATTAATTATAATAAGTATACAGTATGGATTTTGTCAAGAGAGAAGATAATGCCATTGACCCAGAGGGCTACAAATCTTATCTGGATAGTGTGAGTATTTTAATGTTGTATTGTACTAAAGAAGCAATAACTAGTTTATTAATTAATAATTATTATGTATAAACTATAAAATACTCAAATTGTTGCTTTTTTGGAGTATGTTGTCAATTTGTTGTAATGTCCTGCAACTAATATTTTGTCGAGGATTGGATGTAACAGTTTGTAGTTATGAAGATGATATGTGACAACATTTATTTGTAGTTGCATGATACTGTTAATATTGATAAGATTCTTATCAAAGTTATTTGATTGTAGTTTGTACCGTTTTCGTAAAGTTTAACCCATCAAGCTCCATAAGGACACCAGTGACCGCGACAACAATAGATTTCCAAGAATCCGCGATCAAAGGAATAACCTGTCAAGCCCCAAGCGGACAAATTCAACTGCGATAACAATCAAATTACAATAGATTTCCAAGAATCCACGATCGAGGGATTAAAAAGAAAAGGTAGTGGGGCACTGCCGTGCTCCCAGATATACAAACCATAAAAAATTATATAATCAAAAATATTAGATTATAGTCAAAGATGTCATGACAAAGTATTTGACCAAAGCCTAATTTTAAAAACCAATTCACGTAATACTTATATCAGAAGTCATAAGTTGAGTTCATTTTACATTCATAGCATAAAGAAATGGGAAGTGTTTCTATAGTATATTCAATTATAATACAGTCAAAACCGTTTATAGCGACATCATTTATAATAACATACCGGTTAAATTGACCAAAATCAAAGGTCCCAGCTGAATGCTATATGACCACCTGTCACTGGTTATTACAACTATCGGTTTTTATGACTAATTAATATGAGTAGTCCCTTCGATGTTGTTATAACAGATTTTGACTGTATTATTATATTTATGAATTTTTGTATTGTTTATATTACACGGATTGAGAATATTATATATAAAAGGCGATTTATGCGATACCTATGCTACAGATTTAAAATATACTATAATTCAGATACCTTAACCCTTTGTAAAAAATGTCACATTCAAACTCTGTTTAATCATCCGTACATTTCTGATTTCATATTTATTCTAAAATTAATTAACAACTAAATTGACTGTCCTGACCTTCTCAGTAAAGTAAATTTTTATGTACCAACTAGACCACGTAGATTGAATCCACCACTGGCTATTCCATGTTATAATTCTAACTATAGGCGTAACTCCTGTCTAGTGCGAGCTAGCCTACGAATAACAAAACTACAGGAAACATAACTCCTATACTTCAACCGTTTTAAATTTGGCTCCTTTTCGAACACTAAAATATGACAATTCTGATTCTCGCCAAGGTCGTTTCCCAGGTAACGTATCATAATATTGCACGCTGGACGACAGCCTGTGCAGTTATTGTCACTGTCACAGTTATGAAACAAAGCCTTGGACAATGCAGATGGCATTATGCAGTATACACCAAACATATCTACTATCACGAAGAAAGCAGTACATAATTATTATTTTAAAATCAAACATTTTCCTCTGATCCTTAAGTCATCAATAATAATAATATATAATAATTTTGAACAAACCGTGTACGACTTGGACGAATTTAAAACTATAGACAAGACGTTTTCAGATTACAAAAATCTATGTGCTAAATTATTACAGAATTATTACAAAATTGAAATAAAAAACTTACGGTGCAAATGCAGATTTTCGTAATCTCTTTAATTTTCGGTCATTACTCATTACTTATACAAAATATATCATGACTATTAAAGTGTAAGATAAATTAACGAGTAATCTGTCTCGGCATCCAATTCGTTTCGTTTCTTACTAAACAAAGTATGAACGGCATTATAAAAATAAGATACTCCATACTGACGTCAGTCAGACCCTCGTTTATGAATTATGAATAAATTGTTACATCTTGCATAACACTGTCCATGGCGACTTTGTAAAAATTTTGTAATTATATTATTATTTTTTGATTATTGCATTTTTACAATAACATGTTAACTTAATAAGCCAAACACAAAGAGACCAGCTTAATTTTATGCAAATACCCTGGCATCCAACTTAAATAAACCATCTTTTTGGGCATGTTTTTGGGTCGGAAAAAATACAAGAACTTTACCTAAGCATAATTAAAAAAAAATCACTTACTGATGAAACTTGAAAGGTTATTCCTGTATTACAAGTCGTATATGTATGACTTCTACACCATTCCACAGGGCATTTAGGCATTTTAACAACGATTTTTTTTTAAAAAGCTACGTAAAAAATAAATAAACAAATTGTAAAATGAGTTTGACAATAATTATCATGTCAACCTGGTTGAATGTCACTCGTGTATATATACACGAAAACTGTGTACCGAACACATGCATAAAGTATACATGTATTCGGGTCACATTTTGTAGCCTTTTGGTACACTTTTTTTGATGGAGTTACTCTTCCTGTAGTTTAAAGTTCACTGGAGCTAGCATTGAATTTAATAATGTCTGTAAAAATTCTCTTTCGATCCTTATACATTGTGGACCAAGAATGCAAGAGACAAACTAAACTTTAACTTCTTCGATTAATATATTTTTTTATTGATTTATAATTGCTCTATTATCTTAAACATCATTGTGCTTTGTAACCTCAGTCTATTATAGTTACACAGAATTTTGTTTGTTGTGTTAAAAATCATGTTCGTTTGCTAGTTCTTCTTTGTTAATGGTGAAAACCTGTCATTGGCTTCTTGTTTTATCTATAATTTAACTATTTAAGTAATATTGTAAGCTGTTGGTTTTCCAATATTAAATTAATAAATACCTCGATCGCAGACAATAGATATTCAATTGTTTTCGCGGCACCCGGGTGCCACTTGGGAGTTGATGGGTTAGTATACAATATCAACAGAAAAAATGCGGGGTTCTTAAATTTGGAGTTGAGTTGCAGCCTACTGACAGACAGACAGTGGAGAACCAGTAGCAGGGTCCGGTTTTAATTATTATTTGGTAATGGTACCCTGATAATATAAACTGCTTTTTTCTGATACATTCTTAAAGTGACTCAATAGAAAATAATGTAATATTGTTATTACAGACAACATATTGATAATTAATAATGATATCGGAACAGCATGTTAAAAAGTTTTTCATATTGAATACACAGCAAGTTGTAATAGTTCAATTCTTTTCTTTTCTATACCCTTATGTGCTCCATCGTGCACACGCCGGGTGCATATGAACGGTGGTCGACACCAATGTTCTCGTTCCAGTTGCAGCACACGCCCATCTCCATGGAGCAGCTCCACCAGGCGGTGCAGTCCTCCCTCACCGGCGGCTCCGTCGGGCACAACTTCCAGCTGCCCATCTCCCCGCGCCGGATGTCCACACTGATGATGAAGACAGGCCACCTGACCAGAACTTTAAATTTCAACGAGCCGCCCTCTTATCTGCACAAGAATTGGACGATGGATACGGAGGCGGTCGGCGGCGCGGGCGCGGGCGGCGCGGCGGGCGGGGGGCACGACGGGCTCGCGCCGGACGCCGCGACGAGCCTGGCGCTGCACGAGCAGGAGCTGGCGCTGGCGCTGACCGCCGATCTGAGCCGCATCAGCGAGCTGTCGCACAGCCTGCGCGAGCTGCGTGGCGAGCTGCGCGGCGAGCTGGGCGAAGAGCTGGGCGCCGCGCCCGCCGCCGCCGCCGCCGCCGACGCGCTCGAGCTGGCGCTGCGGCTGGAGGCGCCGGACCCGCCGGACCCGCGCGCCGCCGACCACCACCTGTTCCCGCTGCCCGCGCACATCAAGTCGGAGCAGCAGGACGACGGGTACTTGTACGACGGGCTCGTCCCGGCCCTCCATCCCGCTCTCCATCCCGCCCTCGATGGTGAGACGCTACATTGTCTTTAATATTTAGAGGCTAATCTGTTCTAGTGCTAGTCCATTTACTTATTAATTTAACAGGGAATTCTATTATGTTAATACTTATTAGAATAATAGAATTCCCTGTTTATAATAAGCGTATACTTCGTTATTATAAATGGGAAACAGCATATTTCGTTCTCGGAAGTTAATAATAATAAGTCTCCTTTATATAGTAGTTTAAATATTGTAGTACGAGATACCAGCACATGAGCACACTATTACCCAAATGAGTATTGTATTATTATTATTATTATGACGAACATATCACTTTTCTCTTATATATATTAAATAATAATCACAATAATATTACTAGCTGTCCCAGCAAATGTGGTTTTGTTATAATATAAAGTATTTCGCCCATATTATTTTATTCAAGTGACCATGAAGTGACCAAATACTAAATAGGTAAGATGGAATATGGCACCATGGCAACGTCCATCGGCCTCGCTGTCCCGTCGCAAAAACAATGGTCGCCGACAGGCTCGAGTTCTACGAATAATAAAGTTGTAATAATTTACTTCTATTATTCAATAAATTCATTTATCAATATAAAAAGCAGCCAGTAGCCGATTCTAAGACCTACTGAATCTAAATATTAATATAAAACAAAAGGTGACTAACTGACATTATGATCTATCAACGCACAGCCCAAACCACTAGACGGATCGGGCTGAAATTTGGCATGCAGGTAGATCCTAATGTGACGTAGGCATCCGCTAAGAAAGGATTTTGATCAATTCTACCCCCAACTCCCATGGGTTTAATATTATTATAAATTTGGTTAAAATCAGTATTATGCCGTTTCGGAAGAGTATGGTAACTAACATTGTGACACGAGAATTTTATATATAAAGGTGCACCCTCACCGGGAATATTCGCTTGTAATGTAAGGTTACAGAGTCGAGCATTACATCAGTGAGAGAGGAGAACCGAGCATTACAATGCGCACCGTACCGCACACGCCGTCAGGCCATGCTGCCCCTGGGTACGCCCATGTTATTACCTATTTACAAACTTTATTTAAGATAAATATTAGTATGAAACGGAATTTGCTGTGTTACCTGTGTAGCTATTGGTTTTATTTGAAAATAGTTCATTTGAAATTTGAATCAACTTTAAATCATTTCAATAGGGACACGGGGCTGGGAAAAGTGGTCACATTGTTCAGTAAATACTGTATAAATGTGGATCATTTATACACGGATGCAAAGACTTTATGACTAAAACGGTTTTGAATAATTAGCACTCGTTCGAGTAGCGTGGCGACTGGCGGGCGTAGCGCAGGGCTCCAGGCCGGCACCGGCAGCGCGGGTCAGCCCAGCGAGCGCGACATTTAACCTCCCAGTCCCGGCCCCCAGTGATATTTCAAACCAGTTCAAATGTTGACCTTTGCGTTATAATTTATTTGACATTCAGATCTTCGACTAACTCGTTTGGTGTTGGCCACTGCCGCCCGCCGCCCGTTCACGCCGCGTGTCGTCGCGACGGCCTCTTTATTTTTATACTAGCTGTGCCCCACGGTGTTAATAAAATACTATGAAAAGTACCAATAATCGGGTCAAAACGGGACGATACATGGTTCTATACCTAATGGTTTATGGTAGTGATGATGATGAATGTAATTTGCATAGTACCATAATGCTTTCCGTTCTTAAAACAACGTCGAAACTCCCAAGCTTGTACCTATATCTATACTAATATTATAATTAATGCGAAAGTATCTCGGTCTGTCTCGCTTTCACGCCAAAACTACTGAACCGATTGTAATTAAATTTTGTACACAGATAGTCTAAAGCCTGAGAAAGGACATAGGCTACTTTTTAACTGGTAAAAGGGGTTGTAATCAAGTGTTTATGCGTAAATTTGTTCAAATTAAGTAAGTTCCAAAAACTCATAACAGATGGCGCCAAGAGTCGCCTAGATCGCGCTATCGCTTGCTCATACTTATTTCTATAAGAGGTGGTACCATATTAAGTTAGAATTTTTTTTATTGTTATAGGTACACGTATTAAATAACTCACCTACCAACATAGATATTATCAGAAACAATAGCCTACCAATGATAAATACTAAATAGTTTATAGGTAAAGCTAAAGTTGTGTAATAGGCTTTAAAATTTGGTAGGGTAGGGGCTAAATAAGCTTTAAAATTTGGTATAAAAAAGTTTAATTAAAAAAAAATTAAATGTGCACACTGCACTGCTGTTTTGGGTATTTTGATTTGAGGGGTACCAGGGTTTTAAAAAGCTTTTAAATTTGACACCAATTTTGTTTACACCGCGCGCTATAAACTAAAGTCCACGCGGACGAAGTCGCGGGCAACAGCTAGTATTCTATAAAGAGTCAGAAGTTCTCTCAGCACCTTCCGAACCGTGGTGCAAAATCTACGATTGTGATTTGTGAGAAAAATCTGGCTGCGGTGTGCCACTATCACTAAGGAGCCGATTATCATTCTTTTCGATCCCAAATTGGACACCTAATAATATTATAATTTCCTATATTACAAAACTACTAGTAAAAATAACTCATATTGTGTTCATATTGAAACAGTGCAAAATAATATTTCCAGGTGACATATCGTCGGCGGCGGAGCAGGGAGCGACCGCGGCGGGGGCGGCGGGAGGCGCGGGCGGCGCCGGCGCGTGGGGCGGCGGTGCGCTCGGCCCCCTCGACTTGTACGCCCGCACGTACCTGCCCCCCTACCCCGCCCCGCCCCGGGACGACCCGCAGAATCTAGTCATTCACGAGCAGTTCGAGCACTCTAGTCCTCTATACGGCGCGCAGAAAAGAGACGACGCCGGCCCCAGGCGATACTCGAGGGCCGAGCCGAAGGAAAATTTGAGGCCCGTCGACAACGTGTACGGCTACCCCGGCGCCTCCGGCCCGGCGGAGAACGAGTCGAGCTCGCCCGCCGCGCCGGGGCCAGCTCCGGTCGGCATCAAGGGCGAGTGGGCGTGCTTCGGGTGCACCTCGGCCTTCCCGTCGAAGCGCGCGCTCAAGCAGCACGCCAAGTCGTGCGACAGCGGCGACGCCGACCGGCCGGGCCGGTTCACGTGCGCGCAGTGCTCGTACCGCTGCCAGTCGCCCGCCATCCTCCGGATCCACGAGCGCACGCACACGGGGGAGAAGCCCTACGCATGCACCTTCTGCGACTACAAGTCGGGGCAGAAGAACAACGTGGCCAAGCACATCCTCGTGCACATGAAGCAGAAGCCGTTCCGCTGCCAGTACTGCGACTACCGCTGCGCGCAGAAGAACAACCTCGTGGTGCACGAACGCACGCACACCGGCTACAAGCCCTTCGCCTGCCCCTCCTGCGACTACCGCACCGTGCAGAAGCCCAACCTGGTCAAGCACATGTACCTCCACACCGACCGGAAGCCGTTCGCGTGCGACGTGTGCAGCTACCGCTGCGTGCAGAAGACCAACCTCACCAAGCACAAGCAGCGCCACGCGTTCGACGGGCCGGCCGAGCGCGACGACCCCCACCCCGCCGACGGGGAAGCCAGGCCGTACAAGCCGAGGCAGAAGACCGTCAAGTGTCCGCACTGCCCCTACCGGTGCTTCCAGAAAGCGAGTCTGGAGAAGCACTTGCGGTTCGAGCATCCGGCGGCGCTGGACTTGGAGCGAGACTTGATTTTATTGACCGGTGACGTCAGTGAAACCGTGCACAATCTCAGTGTTAAGAAGGATATAGAGTTCCACGAAAAAACTTTAGAACGATCCGAAATACAGTCGTAGTAGTGAGCTTCTGTTAATAGTTTAGGCAATGTCGGATGTGTTCTTCGCTCTCATCACACGTCGGCTTGTATGACAATAGGAGTAGTTTGTTCTGCATATTATGTTATGTCATTGTAGTACTACATTACATTTCCTGTACCTGAACTCGAAGTATTCACAGTTTGTGTGTGTGTATAAAATCTGCCCATTGCAACACAGCTAAAGTTTAAATGGCGAATAGGGGCATAAAAGTTCATATAAAATATCAAAATTTGTATGAAAATATGTGCCTCTTATGATTGTAGACTTGCAGATGTTAATCAATTTTATTTATAATAGAAATATACAAAAAGAAAGTGCTTATGATTTTGGAGAATGTTTTTCTTGTCCCGTTATTATTATTTATCATTGTAACTGTAACACTTTCTGTCTGTATCTTCTAGTTTCTTTCTATAATATTGTAGCTTCTAGAGTATGGTATGCATTTTGACAAACACCTCAAAATTTCATAAAGTCCTCTGCGGTATTGCGACCATTCCTCAGATAATATAATAAAAAATAATCGTTTATTTGTATAATATTATGATACCGGAGGGTAATCTTTTTGTTTCACTTGTGTGTGTATTGTCACTTCTGAGCATGTGGCCGGTTTCATGTCCATTTTTGTGTGTATTAATAATGTAGACAATGTTACCAGGAGATGGAATCATGAGCATTCTCTGTCGAAAATGCCCGTTTTTTATTTATTTTGTAAGGGCAACGTAATGACCTATATTATTATCTTTTATGGCCAAGCCAGCCAGCCAGCGCCATTAAAAAAAATAACTCTTTCAGTACTGCTACTTTTACGGTGAACTGTCTATGAGGGACAGATACACACCCTAAAGTATAATCACTTATTATTACTTTGTTACACTCTTTATATTATTGAATACACTCCTTGCTGCTTTACAATTCGCCAAATGTTGTGTTTAGATGTAAATAACTTTGTTAAATTAATTTTATACTGTTGTGCCAGCTGACAGATAGCTGACGGCTAGATTGGCAGTGTGAAGGTCACAGGTCACAGCGCACATATCATGACTCCCCTTAAGCACACTTATCGGAATGTCCACAGTATTCAGTAAGCGTTTCGTCCCGGGGCGGGCCGCGGGATACAGAACGGCTCGAGCCGAACACTTTCCGAGCTGATACATATTGTGTTGTGAGTTGTGACCTTCATTAATGTGATGGATAGCGCTAAAGCCTCCGCGGAACTCCATGGGCTAGACAGTTTTCGTGCAGGATCATGAACATTTTTTGTACTACGATTTTATAAATTACCAGATATACGAGTTCCCTGTACTAAGACTGAAATATTTTGTGAAATTGTTATTTTAGCCCTATAGCTCTAATTTATAGGTTATTTTTTCATTCGTGAATTGTTCTTCATGCTATAAGATTGCAAAAGATCAAGTAAACGGCGCAAGAGTGGAGCCGGCCGCGGCGCGGGCGGCGGTCGGCGGTCGGCGGTCGGCGGGCGGCGGGCGGCTTACTCTAGGAAGAGTAAACACTGTGTTATCTAGTTGTGGTGTGTAATATTATGGTCGGGGGGTTAGATCATAGATGTTCCAGATGTAAGTGCCACAAGGCTGTGATGTATGTTTTGTAGGTTACCAAGAGATTTTACTGTATCACGTTTTAGGGAGAACGCGTCTAGGCTAAAGGTAGCAAAATTACAAAATATGTTCCCCGCAACGCTCGTACAGCGTACTCAATCGATTTGGAGCGTAATATCAATAATTAAATATTATGAATGACCAAAAATGACGGTGGAAGAATATAAATTCGCATGACGTTATTGAGGGGATCTATAACGTGACTAATGACTATAGTGAACGACACGGCGCGGCGGCCTTGAGCGTTTTATTTAAGTGATATTTCCAGTTAAAATATACTAGTAATACTATCGCAGAATTATATGAGAAAATACACAAAGCTCGCTTTAGCCGGCCAAACGACGCATTTAATATTGTAATGTAGGTACCTACTATTTTTTGTATGTTTATTTTTTATTATTATTAAATGCCTCAAACCAACCTCTCACTTGTTTGTCTATTCTGTTGTTCCTTACTCTCGTGCTATAAAAATACGACGACGATATTTTCTTGTTTGTGAAAATTCAGCACGAATGGGACTGCTTTCAGCTGAATCTAAAATATCACCTTTAAGAAAACCGGCGTAGATAAAATGTCTATATCCAATACCGTTTGATTTTAGAAGATAATGAAAACCACGTAATAATATTATTATCATTGTGCAGTTAACTGGGATCAACGAATACTATACTCACAAGGAGCCTGGGATGTACCCACTACCCATCTATCGGGCTAATTTTCCACAAAGCGAGAAACGTCAGTTGCCTGGATACTATCTCCTAACATTAAAAACTATTAGTAAACATTTTTTTTTCATGTTATATTTTTATGTTGATTATAATTTATAATAGGCTGGCTTATTTATATAAGTTGGCTGGGACTGATCTATCTGCCGCGAGATGTCGCTGGTAGCTTCCTTGCAATTTGCATTACTTTTCAAGCTTAGAATTATTTAATAATACTCGCGGTACACTCACCGCTAGATGTCTCCTATTTATTTATTAATACATATTATTTAATTACATTATTTAGGTATCTAGTGTTAGATTTATGAAATTTATTTATATTATTGACTGACATTTTACAACATTTTTATAGCTTCAAGTCATATGATTTTTAATTTTAATCAATAATTTTCATAATTATATCCTAAAATAAATGTTTAATTTTATTTTTAAAACAAATAAATTGCATTAGATATTTTATTGATTTTAGTATAATTATTTATAAAGATTTGTTGGTTATTGTGTAAATAATTTAACAGGAAGTTATACTTATTAAAACTGAAACTAACTAAGAATGTATAATTGTTTTGTACGTGTATATTATAAATCATAATTTATTCTGTAAAGTTATTTTGACATGAGTAACGATTTTTGGAACAAGTGTTGGGAAATATTGAATTTAAATGATATTGGAATGTCATATCCGGTAACAGATCGTTGGAGGGAAAAGTGAGGGGGAAATACTATAAAAGTTCCTGCTTCACCACAAACCGAGGTTCTTTTCATCCTGAAATTTATGGAAGTCGTGTCTCTAGTGTACTAGTGTTTAAACAATAAAAGTTTAACAGTGTTAAATAGTGTATGCAAGTGAGAACAGTGAGTTAATTCATAATTGTGACAACGTGAATTATAAAGTGAGAAGCAATTAATAAATGAATAAAGTGTGCAGTGTGTTTGGCTGTTTTATTTCAATTCAGAAGCGGTACGCCACAAAGGAAAAATAATCCTACGTGGTATCTCACGCCCGAAGATGTCGGAAGAACGAACATCACGGAGCCCTAGCGTTATATTAGGGCGATCAGAACAGAGGATTTCCAACGCTGTATTTGGGGTATCGGCTTCAAAGAATCCTAGTGTCCCTGAAGAATTCACCAGACGCAGCCGACCCAGAACACGCGAGAGGATGAATCGTTCGGTGGTAAACTCGCATCACCGAAACAGAAGATCGCCGTCTTCAAATTCGCAAGTTGGCAGTAGAAGTTTTCGGTCCAGGTCTCGAAACAGGTCAGTCACTAATCATAATGAACATCGTGAGCATAGATCTGTACACCGTAATTATAGAAGACGTGAACATCGTCGCTTAGAAACTCCATCTAGAAGTAACGATAGATTACGTAGCCCAATTAGTCATCGGTCTCGGAGTACAAAATATTATGATGAGTATTGTGATGATGAGTATAATGGTAGCCGTAGCAGATACGAATATCGTAGATTAGAAACTCCAATTAGAAATAACAAAAGTAGATCACGTAGTCCAGTTTATAATAAAAGGCACTATAATGATACTAATGTCGAGTTACTTAAGTGTATTAAAAATTCATTAGAAACTATTTCGGCTACAAATCCTCATGTTAAAGAAAGATTTACTAATATAAACGTAGTTCCAGAATTTGATCCGAAGGTCAAAAATCAATCCATATCCACTTGGCTAAATAAAGTAAAAGAATGTTCGGAGATTTATGGTTGGGATAGTAAGCAGATAGCTCATTATGCTCTTCCCAAACTAGCGGGTACAGCAAAGAGATGGTATGAAGGGCAACCATCTTTACTACTTTCATGGGAAGAATGGTCTGTGAAGCTTAAATCAGCTTTTCCGTCTTACGAAAATTATGGTCATTTACTTTCTGAAATGTTATCAAAGAAGGCTAAATTTGGTGATGATCTTGAAGAATATTATTATGAGAAATTGAATTATTTAAATCGTTGTGGCATTACTGGAAAGAATGCTATCGATTGCATTGTTTATGGTATTGAGGATAGGTCAATACGGTACGGTGCAGAAGCAGTAGGATTTGAAGATGCTGATAAGTTGTTAGGTTATTTAAGAAGTGTTAAGCATGAACGAGTAGATAATAAAAAACCAATTCCCTTTGTAAATGAAAATTCTCGTAAGATAATAAAAAATGTAAATAGAGAGGTAAAATGTTTTAACTGTCATGAAATTGGACATGTAGTATCAACGTGTAAAAAGCCGATTGTCAGATGTCAAAAATGTAACCGTGTTGGTCATGATAATCCACAATGTAATAAGCCCCTTTGGTCAATGAATTCTGAAGTTAAGACATTATGACTAGATGAAAGTGATAAAATAGATAAAGACAAAAAGTTTATTAAATCAGTTGAAGTTAATAATACATTAACGTTAACAGGATACGTAGATTTTGGAAGTCAGTGTACATTAATTAAAGAGTCTATTATAAATAAATTAATTTCATCTAAAACATGGAAACTAGACAATTTACCATCACTAAAGGGTTTCGGAAATACTTACGTTAGGGCTTTAGGTAGAAGTAATATAATTTTGAAGATTGATAATGCTAAAATTGAAGTAGAGGCAATAATTGTTCCTGATCATTATTTAAACTATGACTTACTAATCGGTCAAACTGCTACAGAGCAACCACATGTGTTTGTATTTAAATCTAGCACAAAGTTATTTATTACGGATAGTCAAAATTCGGACGGTCAACGATTTATTTTGATGTCTCTTCAATCGATTAATATATATGGCTGTGTCTCAATCAAGGTGTTTAGTGATGAAGAAAATTTTTCTGGTACAGTTTTTGTAGAAAATGGTTATCGATTTAATTTTTCTGTTGAGGTTGGTGCTTATGAAATTAAAAATGGTTATGGTTATTTAACTATTAACAATTATGAAAACAACGAAATTAAATTAGTTAAAGGTCAGATTTTAGCTCGAGCTTTTGTTAATAACATTAAAATATATATTAATAAAATACAACAGGTATTCAATGAAGCCCCTTTGGTATTAGATGATCTTAATATTGATGATAGCATAAATAACCACCAAAAATTGCAGTTACTAAACACTTTGAATGAATACCGTGATTGTTTTGCTCTGAATTTGACAGAATTAGGACAATCAACAATATCTGAAATGGATATTCAACTATCGAATAATGAACCGGTTGTTTATCGCCCATATAGACTTAGTCATTCAGAAAGAGAAGAAGTTAGGTTATTAGTTGAGGACTTACTAAGAAATAATATAATTAGGGAATCTGAGTCTCCATACGCAAGTCCAGTGTTGCTGGTAAAGAAAAAAACCGGTGATAAGCGTTTATGTATAGATTATCGAGCCCTAAATAAAAAGACCATCAAACAACACTATCCTTTGCCGCGCATAGAAGATCAGATTGATCGTTTGGCTGGAAATAATTATTTTTGTGCTTTAGATTTGGCGTCAGGTTATTATCAGATTCCTTTAACGGAAAACAGTAAAAATAAAACCTCATTTGTTACACCCGATGGGCAGTTTGAATTCAATAGAATGCCTTTTGGACTAGCAAACGCGCCTGCAGTTTTCCAGCGAACTATCAATTTGGTCTTGGGGAATTTGCGGTATAACATTGCATTGGCATATATGGATGATATATTAGTACCAAGTAAAACATTTGAGGAAGGAATCGAAAGATTAAAAATTGTTTTGCAAAAATTTAGAGAGGCCGGGTTAACATTGAAGCCACAAAAGTGTTATTTCTTTCAAAATAAGGTTGATTATTTAGGATTTGAGGTTTCTAGTGAAGGTATTAGGCCAGGTAATAAAAAAATTGAAGCCGTTAAAAATTTCCCTAAGCCTAAAGATGTTCATAACGTAAGACAATTTATAGGACTCGCTAGTTTCTTTAGGAGATTTATTAAAAATTTTGGTGAATTGGCGCGACCACTCACGTTTTTGTTAAAGAAAAATTCTTCTTGGTTATGGTCACAAGCTCAAGAAGAATCGTTTGAAAAATTAAAACAAGCACTTGTATCAAGACCAGTACTGGCACTATATAATCCTAAGTACGAAACTCAAATACATACAGACGCTAGTAAGCATGGTATAGGAAGCATTTTATTACAGAAACAAATTGATGGACTTTTTAAACCGGTAGCTTTTTATAGCAGACAAACATCTCCAGAAGAATCCCATTTTTCATCGTATGAATTAGAAACTCTTGCTGTCATATCGGCATTATGCAAGTTTAGGACATACATCTTAGGATTAAGTTTCACCATCGTTACTGATTGTAATTCATTAAGAGCCACTTTTCTTAAACGTGACATGATACCACGAGTTGCACGATGGTGGAGCTTGATTCAAGAGTATGATTGCAATATAGTCTATAAGTCTGGGAAAGGTATGATACATGTAGATGCATTAAGCCGAAACCCCATGACAGAAGATGCTGGAATAATTAATAATATCGATTCTCGTAATATTATGACTATTACAGATGATTGGTTAGCGACTGCGCAATCGGAAGATAGTGAAATTTTACGTATTAAAAACATTTTGTCTAGTGACGATTCTAAAAATGTTGTAGAGATATGCAAAAATTTTGCGTTAAAGCGTGACAGAGTTTATAAAATAACTGATGACTGATTAAGATGGGTGGTACCGAAGGGCTGCAGGTGGCAAATACTAATGAAAAATCATGATGAGATCGGACACTTTGCATTAGAAAAGACATTGGATAAAATAAAGCAAAATTATTGGTTCCCACGAATGCGCAAATTTGTAAAAAAGTATATTAATTCTTGCTTAGAGTGTGCTCACAATAAATTACCAGCAGGTAAAAAACAGGGTTTCTTACACCCTATACCAAAAGAGCCTGTGCCCTTCCACACCATCCATATTGATCATGTCGGTCCGTTTGTAATGTCAAAAAAAAGAAATTGTTATATACTTGTAATTATTGAATCGTTCACTAAATTTATTATACTAAGAGCTGTTAAAAATACTAAAACAAATTCAAGTATTTCGGTTTTAAGAGATTATTTTGGAACATTTGGTGTGCCAAAAAGATTAATAAGCGATAGGGGAACATCATTTACTAGTACTAAATTTAAAGATTTCATTAATGAATTAGGTATAAATCATATTAAAAATGCCGTCGCTACACCTAGAGCCAACGGACAAGTAGAAAGATATAATAGAACGATCTTAGATTCAATAGCTTCTCTAAACCATGATAAAGATGAAAGACTTTGGGATGAATGTCTTTTAAAAGTACAGTGGGGATTGAATAACACAATCAATAAGGGTACAGGTACAGAGGTACTATTTGGATTAAGATTAGAAGGTGTTAGTGATAGTAAATTAGTTACACAAATTAATGACGACATAAATGATACAAATGATAAAAATATTAATAGTGATACATTGACTAAAATAAGGGAGCAAGTAGATAATCACATAAAAGACTCGCAAGAAAAGCAAAAGAAACAGTTTGATAACAAAAGAATAACCCCTAAAAAATTTAAAGTTGGAGATTTGGTTAGGGTAGAAAAAATGACACTACAGGGAAAAGTAGAAAACTTTTACCAAAGTGCTTAGGGCCGTATAGAGTTACAAAAGTTCTAGACCATGATAGATATGAGGTAGAGGATACTCCTATTACAAAAAAAGGTTCATCGAAATACACGGGTATATTCTCTATTGACAAAATGTATCCTTGGCTTTGTTTTAATAAAGATTGTGATTCGTCAATGGACAGTGATGATGATTAAAACATTTTACTTTTTGCTTTAAGGAGTATCTTAGAGTAAACCGATTCATGGCCAATGCCGCGCCCAGCGCGTCATTCAAAAAGTTTTAGTGAGGCCGATGACGCGCCAGACGCGGCATATAAGAATTGTTAAAAAACACGTTAAAACTAATTTATTATACTGTAATTACAATTCCCTTGTCTAAATATACATGTTGAACTCAATTTTATGCGTGGCCGTTTATTTTAGAATAAAAGGCTACTAGTCAGAGATCGTCAATCATTGGTTCACTCGAAGAATCCTTACTTTTCTGCGATTAGCGTATTTATGAAACTTTTTTTTCTTATTAACACTCATCTTCATCAGCGTCAGTAATTTAGCTTCGATGCTACTGTCTGTTGAGTTATTTTTTTCGTCATGACAAATACGAGAACTTTCAATTACTTAATGTCCTTTTCAATGTAAAGTTTTGCAATATTGAGTGACTATATTCTGGAAAACTTTCATTCTCCTTATTGTCGTTTTCCAGGCAATTTTCATTTGAGTATGTTTGTAAATCGTGGCTGGCTATATTCAGGAAAGTCATTATATTCCTGCTGATTATCCAAAACAAACGTATTTCATTTGTTTAAATAAACGATTTTCTGAGAGCTCTTAAATTTTAATACAAATTTATATTGTAATAGCTACACAACTACTCTAAGTTATTTATACTTCAACTAAAATAGATGAAGTTGCTAGTCATAATAAATCCCACAACCTTTACGGAAAAACTATCATGCCTATTGATTTGTGCTTTAACATGTAATTAGGGTTCTAACTTCCGTACCCAAAAGATAAAAACGGGACCCTATTACTAAGGCTGGCCTCACACAGCCGGAACGTCTCTCTGAATAATTCATAATCGGAAATTCATAATCTAAATTTCGGCACCTTGCCTCACACACATCTTTGAAAATAAGATTGATCAGTAGTCTCATGATTCCTGGCACATATTTAAACGTCTTTATGAAAGAATTAACGCCTCCGTGGTCCAGTGGTTCAGAGCTCGGCTCTTGACTCGGAGGTCGTGGGTTCGATTCCCGCGTTGGAAACATGTTATTTCCAAGTTTGGTTAGGATAATGCAGGCTGATCACCTGATTGTCTGACAAGTAAGATGATCCATGCGTCGGATGGGCATGTAAAAAGTCGGTCCTGCGCCTGATCTCTCGCCAGTCGTGTCGGTCTGCCGTCCCACTGGGTTATGAGAGTAAAGGAATAGAGAGTGCTCTTGTGTACTGCGCACACACTTGGGCACTATAAAAATTACTCCTGCGTAGCTGGCCTGGTTTCAATGAAACCGGCCACCGTCACCGAAACCGGTGTGGGAGCTATTATTATATTTATGGAAGAAGAATTAATACTAATAAATATTATTTTTCTTTTACTTTCGTTTTCACTTAATGTTTCCCAATTTGGAATTAAACTTTTAAGAATTTCCAACCACGCTATTTTTTTCCCTGTCATGGTAATCCTCAATGGATGTGTCCTATATTTCAATGCTTAAGGCGCATAGAGTCGTCGATAACCTTGGACGTTTGGGCGTGGCTTAGGTCCCCCTGCTCTGCACTCCCCGCACGAAAACATCGTACATAGATTAAGCACGCGTATGACGAACAGAAGCATTCCTGACTTATCACTGCCTATTTTACTCGAATCCACTACCTACCTACTACTTGCTTTAAAATGTGCAATTTATATTAAAATGAATTACTATTGTGAATAAATAGATGTTTGACGAATGACTTTAATACGTTTAATGCTACACGAATTACGATTTACGCTTAGTATCAAGTATGATATTTATATCTAATTTATTAAGAGGCACTGAAAAAAAATGAAAAATTAATCAGTAGGTATCTAGATAATTTTTCAAGTCTTGGCAGTCTTAGTTAGGTCCGTGCTTGTCTTGCCTAAGCTAGGGCATCGCAACCCGGGCTCAATTTTTAAAACCCGGGTTTTCGGGTTTTTGTTGATTGAAAACTGGGTACCCGATTTTTTTTCTTTTTTAACATTAATTATATTTCTTCGCTTCATTCTTCGATATATTAATTAAACAGGTAGTCCTTTGTTTATTTGCTAGGCAATCGCGTTTTTTTAAAGACGTATGTAACGACGTATTTCTATCGACGGTCCCTATGTATAAAAGGTAATGTCCATAATAGCAATTTTTTTATTGCATCATGCACTTCCATAGTATTATAATGAGACGCATATTCCTACATTTTTTTTCTATCACAAGTAATTAATAATAAACGACGACAAGTTGGGAGTTTTATAAGATTTTACTGTGGTAGATGCGGACATCTATACTTACCGTCTTGTACCGCGTTAGAAATTACGCGCCGTTCCGCGTCATGTCGTACTTGTCCGTTTCTACCTCTAAGGTAGAGAATTATTTATAGACTTGTTATCATTTACGTTCAGTTATTATAAGATTTTTGTTCGTTTTTAGTGGGACTAGTGCCACACATTCAATCAAATTTGGACTAATATGAATATTTAAGTGTTATAAATAATCTGCGACGTGATATAATAGCTGCGACGGAGGCTTAGGCCTGAGGCTTCTTTGCATGATGAATTAATAATTATTCTAAACTTTGCATACGTATTATGATTTATGAGCCAATGGAAATACAATCAGGATTCATCAGCTAAAACTTTATGCTTCTATTTTTTATAACGACATAGGCATGTAATACTGGGAACTACAAAAAAAGGGTGCGCCTTTTATTATTCTGGCAACTCTGTCTTTACGTCAATGACACTTGATGCGGCATGTGTCAGTTTACAGCAAGATGGTGCGTGAAGTTTGTTTGTCAGTGCCATTAGAATTTAACGAAATACTCCATAATACGAATTTTGCGGATATAAGTTGTCGACTTGAAATCAATATTTTCTATTATTCACATAAGGTTTCGATCGAGTCTATCGTACGCACGAAATCAACAAAAATTTCGAAAATCGGTTCACAAACGGCGGAGTAATCGTTGAACATACAAAAATAAAAAATAAAAAAAATATCCACAGCCAAACATAATATAACCTCCTCGTTTTTTGGAAGTCGGTTAAAATTATGACCTTCATAAATTCTTAAAAGTCAGTAAAAATTTACCTTGCTCAAGACGTATCCGAAAAGACCAATAAGAAGAAAAAGGCAACTTCAACATTATGATGTTTAGTTTTACCCTTTAGTGAAAACAGAATAATTAGTGAATACATATTTTATACTAAAATTTGTAGACTTTTGAAAACTATACTGTTTAACTTATCAAACAATCACATTTTATTAGAATTTTTCACTATGGACCTATAGTTATTGATGACGTGTCTTTTTATTCGTTCATTATAACATAGAAAAAATTTCTTAAATTAGCAGCGTATAGAAAGATATGTCTGTGTTTTTAGTTTTTCTTACTGAAGAGCCAAAATTTCTATTACATAAATATTATAAACTATGACAATAAGATTAATTTTATAAAGTGTTGAATGAATTTAGGACCTAATATAATATTTTTATTCTTACAACGTAAAAACGGACACGTACAACTTACCCGTTTTTACGCTGACAATTCAAGACTCGTCTTGAATTGACAGAGTCAATTCAAGACGAGTCATCTTGTAATTTTGGCGAAAATATTGAAAATATTTAAAATTGTGTTATATCATCCAAACGGTAGGCCGTTTGGAGGATATAACACAATTTTAAATTTACATTAGGCTTTACAAATCAACCAATAACTGTGTTCATGTTTAATGATAATCTACAGTAACAGTTTGAATCTTAAAAACGCGAATTGCAAAAATCATGAAGTAAATAACAATTTAGGTACTGTTCATAAGAGCGTCCATACACCTATACACTTGTTTTATTTAAATACTTAAAATATTAATATGTACTATAACGTCTATACGCGTGGAACAATCAACTTATAACTTTGATGACCTCCGTGGCTCAATAGTTAGAGTGTGTGGCAACTCAAGCCGGGGGTCGCGAGTTCGAATCCCGCCGACGGAACAAAAAGTTTTCCAATGTTCCTGGGTCATGGATGTGTATTAAATATGTGTATGATATAATAAAAATCTTAAATATATTATGTATAGTATAAAAGTATTAAATATATTTCCGTTGTCTGGTACCCGTAACACAAGTCCTTCAGGTACTTAGCACGGGGCCAGACTGACGTGATGTGAGCGTACATAGATATTATATTAGATATTATATTATTTAACTAAAAATAATCATGAAGTAAATAACAATTTAGGTACTCTTCATAAGAGCGTCCATGCGCGAACCACATTACAACCTTTTTACGTTGATTGTACTCTAAGTCTAACTACTCTACATAAACACTCATGCAAATATTGTAGTGATCTAATGCACACCAACAGACGCTCGATAGCACACACACAGGCGCAAGATTTAGCAACGAGTGACACAGCCTCCCCGTCTGAATGCTAGTGGATGACTGCCGCCCGCGCCCGCGCAGACCACCTTTGAACCAAATCGTTCGGAAATACTGTTTTTCGATATCTTTTCAAAGAAAATATTGTTTGATTTTTATAAAAAATGCTGATATTCAAGAAAAACAGATTCTAAATATATCTACCCAAAAAAAACACTGTATATCACAGCCGTTTAGGAGGAGTCCCGATTTCAAATCGAAAATCGATGTCACGTATTATTTTTTTATTGAAGCAAGGGTAAGACATAAAGCAGAAAAAAAATGTTGATATATTAGTTGTTGAACTGATCTTTCACATATATTTTTTTCAACTTTTTCCTGCCAGAAATGAATGAGTAGTTACAAAAACAAAATGACCATTTCACGACTCTATACGCCTTAAGATTAAATTTTCCGTGTCAGACATCACGCCAGCAGGTCACAACACGTCCAGTGGTTAGCTTCTTGCAGTGTCAACTGAAATAATTCATAATCTGATTCCAGTATGTGTGTGCCGCTCTATTAAAATGTATGGGAATACGCGCGTTATGAAATCATAATCTTAAATTTATCGATCCGGAATTCAGAACGCTCGTCAGTATCATTCTTACAGATCGATCTGAGAAACATAATCTGAAAAAAATCAGAATGTGTACGTGGAGCATACTTACTGATATTGCATGGAATTCCAGTCTTTCTGAATTCAGAAAGACATTCCGGCTGTGTGAGGCCAGCCTAAGACTTCGTTGTCTGTCCGTCTGTCTGTATGTCTGTCTGGCTGTCTCCAGGCCGCAACTCAAGAACGGTAATAGAATTGAAATTTTCACGGATTATGAATATCTGTTGCCGCTATAATAACAAATACTAAAAACAAAATAAAATTAAATAAATAAAATAAAAAATGAAGGGGGGCTCCCATACGAAAACATAATTTTCGGCATAATTTTTCTCTATAATGGTACGGGACCCTTCGTGCGCGAGTCCGTGTTATATGTGTTATCATCAGTCAGTCAAGGTGTGACGACGTGAGCCCTCACAAAGCTCGGCTTTTAGTAACCAGCACTAATTAAAATCATTAATACCTACATACTCGTATGAGCAAAATTTGTGCCAAAGGTTGACGACTACTTACACATTTTGTTAACAGTATGAATTACTACTTTTATACGCCATATCAGCTTTGAATTACAACTAATACGAACACTGCACACAAAATTTATCTTTTCCCTCTCTGATTTACGCCTATTTACAATAAAATATGCATAAAACACAACCAGTGGCCAATGCCGCACGTGGCGCGTCATCGTTTAGCAGGGCCGATGACGCTTATGGTGCGTCATCGAACAAAGTACTTGGCCTGACGTAAGAATTTGTTGAAATGAAGGTGGCAACGAATCGGTTAAGAGATAGGAAATTAATGTTTACAGTATTTATTTTTTATTATATACTTAATTACTAAGTTATGATATTTGAAGATGTAGGATAAAATTGTAATTATAATCAAATGGCAATGATTTTATGTTGCTTTGATATGATTTTTGTTTATTAAAATATTGTTTATATTAAATAAATTGTAATGTTTCTTTGGTCATTGATTGTAAGTGTGAAAATTAGATTACATGCTAAATATTATAATAAAAAAAACACAGTAAATGATAACTTTATTCGCAGGTAATGCTATTTTGTATGAAGTAAATTATAAATGTAAATAAATATATTAATTTCATTGTGCTTATGAAGTTTATAATCATACAACGAATATTTTAATAATCTAATTAGATTAAATCATAAATTGAATAGATTTATCAGCCACGGATTTTTTTTTTGTTTTAATGAAAATAATTGTGATGGGTATATTATATGCAAGGTGCATAATAATTGGTGCAAGGTTCACATAATATGGTTACAACTAAGTTTGCTAAGCAAAGTGTATAATGTACATATTATAGATCAAACAAAATATGTGCAAGGTGTATTATTATATTAATATAATTGTGAACGTGCAAGGTGCACATAATGATTTTATTATTGAAATGTACAATGTGTACTCCTAATAAATAATAATATGTTCGCGAGGTCGCGACATTTGTCAGGATGGACGAATGTTAGATTTATGAAATTTATTTATATTATTGACTGACATTTTACAACATTTTTATAGCTTCAAGTCATATGATTTTTAATTTTAATCAATAATTTTCATAATTATATCCTAAAATAAATGTTTAATTTTATTTTTAAAACTAATAAATTGCATTAGATATTTTATTGATTTTAGTATAATTATTTATAAAGATTTGTTGGTTATTGTGTAAATAATTTAACAGGAAGTTATACTTATTAAAACTGAAACTAACCAAGAATGTATAATTGTTTTGTACGTGTATATTATAAATCATAATTTATTCTGTAAAGTTATTTTGACATGAGTAACGATTTTTGGAACAAGTGTTGGGAAATATTGAATTTAAATGATATTGGAATGTCATATCCGGTAACAGATCGTTGGAGGGAAAAGTGAGGGGGAAATGCTATAAAAGTTCCTGCTTCACCACAAACTGAGGTTCTTTTCATCCTGAAATTTATGGAAGTCGTGTCTCTAGTGTACTAGTGTTTAAACAATAAAAGTTTAACAGTGTTAAATAGTGTATGCAAGTGAGAACAGTGAGTTAATTGTGATAACGTGAATTATAAAGTGAGAAGCAATTAATAAATGAATAAAGTGTGCAGTGTGTTTGGCTGTTTTATTTCACTAGGTATATTTAAATAATAAGGCAAGTGCGAGTCGGAGTCGCGCACGAAGGGTTCCGTACCATTTGTTTGGGAGCCCCTTTTAAATGTTTATTTTATTTTAATTATGTTATTAAAGTTCTATTTTATGAATATTTCTACGTGTAGCCATTTCTGATATAAAGCAAAAAATGCCAAAAAAATCAAGTTTGTTGTATGGGAGCCCCCCTTAAATATTTAATTTGTTTTGTTTTAAGTAAGTATTTGTTATATAGCGGCACAGACAAGCACTGAATTAATTTACAATATTATGATTTAAAATTAATGTCGGTGCAGATGTAATTTGGGTAAGTTTAATTTTTTATACAATAATTTAAATAAGAAAATGCGTAATGAATTTTTCCAGCGCATTTAATAACGTCGACCATGACATTCTTCTGTCAATTCTTTCCCGTATACTCTCACCCGAAGTTTTAAATTGGTTTTGTTCCTATCTTCGAGGACGCCAGCAGAAAGTAAGATTAGATGATTCCTCTTCTAGCTGGGTGGATCTTGAAGCTGGTGTACCTCAAGGCGGCATTCTCTCACCTCTTTTGTTTTCATTATTTATTAATTTTATATCCTTGGTTATACTTCATTGTGCGTATCACCTTTATGCTGATGATTTGCAGGTTTACATTCAAGAGAAGGTTGAAGAGTTACCAGCCGCAATTATGAACATGAACCGGGACTTAGAGGCTATAAACGCGTGGTCTGCAAAGTTCGGCCTGCATGTAAACGCCAGTAAATGTCAAGCCATCTTGATTGGCAGTCCGCGCTTGTTGAGCCGAGTTGACATTGGAGCCATTCCTCCACCCGTCGTCTTTGGTAATAGTGTCATCCCTTTTAGCTCTAGTGTTAAAGATCTCGGGCTGTATATAGACAGCAGTCTCGATTGGCGTACTCACATTACTGACGTTTGCGGTAAAGTTACAGGCTCTTTGCGATCTCTCTATCGATTAAAAAACTTTTTACCTTTTAATATAAAGTCTCTGCTGGTTCAAGCCCTTATAGTTCCGCTGGTGGATTACGGTGACGTTTGTTGTTTCGAACTCCGTGAAGAACTGCTTAACAAACTCGACCGTATGCTAAATAACTGCATCAGGTTCATTTTTAATCTTCGTAAGTTCGATCATGTTTCCCAATACCGATCTAAGTTGCAATGGCTGCCAATTCGTCAACGTCGTTCACTGCGTGCACTGTGTATGCTATACTCTCTCCTTTTCTCTCCCAGCGCTCCTCTGTATTTATCGTCCCACCTTGAATTTGTTAGTAATACCCATAGCCAGGAACTGCGATCATCCAAAATCTTGCGAATCCATTGTCCTTCTCATAATACGAGTATTGTCCACTCCTCCTTCCTTGTACAGTCCATCCTCCTTTGGAACGCCCTCCCCCAAGAAATCAGGAAGTCCCCTAACAAAAATATTTTTAAACGCAGAGTTCGTCAATTATATTTAAATCAGTTGAACGATAATAATAATTAGTCATTAGTTTAAGGTTCCACTGGAATTCATGTAATATAGTATATATTATATTTTCATTTAGTATTTTAGTAAGTATTTTAATTACTTATTCTATGTAGGTTTATTTTGTAATTGTAGGTTTATTATGTATATTACATCATGCTTACAGGAACAAGAACAGAATGATCAAGAAAACATATGCCCTTTTGGACTCAGTGATATAAAATTTTATACGGAAGATTCTGTTGAATTTAAAAAAGACAGCTGGCTAATAGTCAAATTCGCAACCAAAAAAAGTGTCAAACACTTTATTGGAAAGGTTTTATCAATGAATGATAAAATCCCTACCGTGAAATTTACACGAAAAGTAAAAAATTCTAAGCGTGATAAGGGAACAGTTTTCACCTATCCTAATATCGATGATATATGTGCTGTACGAGATTTAAACGACGTGATTGCAGTTTTACCTGATCCTCAAATTTCCAGACGAGGACAATTTATATTTAATTTAAACCTTGATAAGTATAATTTACATTAAGCTGAAATACAAAATACCTAAGACTTTTCGATGTGACTTTAGTTCTATTTTGTGTTCCTAATATCAAAGATATATGTGCTGTATGAGTACGAGACGAGATTTGAACGAAGTGATTGTGATTTTACCCGATCTACATTTAATTTATGAAAATGAAAATATAAATAATTATATTTAGATTTTGATATGTGTATCGTACGTAAAATAAGCTGAAATATGATTAGTTAATAACTAACTAAGCGAATGCCCTGAGGGTATTTTTTTATATTTATTATTCTTAAAATGGTTAATCCGAAAGACGTTTTGATCTGATTTAGTTCCTATTATGTGTTCCTACTATCGAAGATATATGTGCTGTAGGTACGTCATTTGAACGATGTGATAGTGGTTTTACCTGATCCTCAAATTAGCTTGATAAGTATTACATAGAAGTTCAAATATGTTACAATACGATTAGTTAATATTAAGAAGAGTATGGTGAAAGGGCCTAACCCTTTGGGTAACTCATACTATATTTTTATTATTCCTATAATGGTTTAACCACCAAAGATGTTTGACTATGACTTATGTTTCTTCATAATTTTCCAGATTTTTATAAAGTAGGTACCCAGAGAACGGCGTATAGAAAATTAAAAGCATAAATAAATTTTTGTGAAACGTAAAAATCACTTTGTATGGAGAGCAGTCAGCGAACAGAATGTGTACGGAATTTTTGTTTATCTCCTGTCCTAAGTTTCTTTCTAAAAGTTGTGCATTTTCGTCAACTGATAATGTGCTTTCAATTTTTTCATTGGTACGTACATCGTAACTTCACTCTTTTTTATGACTATACCTATATAATATAAGTATACCTACCTATACGATTGTTTATTTTGTAACTTCGCAAAAAAGTGTATCTACACTTATTTACAAATTACAATTTAAAAAAAAAACTGTTTTTTTTTCTTGGCACAACCCTAATGCTAACGAAATTTTTGTATGAAGAGTGAGTGACACTTGCTACAACTTTGCCTATCAGCTACAAAAAAATTAATTCCACATTAAATGTTATTATTTTACCGCTTTGATCAAGCACGGTGTTGCATTATCCTGGTAAAAAAATACTGTGCAGTTGAACACCTTATTTACATAAATATTCTACTAGGCAAAGTTGTGTTTTGTAGCTACAACTTTGCCTATGACTTTGGATACATATAGATCCTAAACTCAACATCGTTCGAAATAAATTAGGTCATACTACGCAAGCAATAAGGTTCATCTTCCATTGGAAACTTTCTTACTTTTGTAATTATGTAGGTTCACACACATATACACAAAAAACGCCAAAATCCAGGCAAAGTTGCAGCGTTTTACGGTATATGGTTTAATTATCTATAACTTATGTATGGTATTATAGTAAGCTAGTATGTATTAGTATATGTAATAGGTAATTACGGTTTATGTAGGTCTATTATGACAAAATATGTATAAAAATAATAGTGTAAGTATCAAATATTAATATAACTATTTATTTCGTATCACCAATTATGTTTTAGAATGCGCCTATTTTACACTTTCATCATCACCCTAAGGTTGGCTGGTAGAAAATGCCACTAGGCATTAAGCCCGCCTATGTAAATATTTGCATAAAGTGTTTTAAATAAATAAATAAATAATGAAATAAATAATAATTATTATTATTATTTATGGATTGTTCATAACATCGGTGTTCGTCTGTGGTGTTCGTCTGAGTAGGTATCATAATATTATATGCCACAACATTCTGCATAAGTATTTTGATATCGTTGTATGCATAGTCTAAAACTGACAACTATAGTTTCTCTTCTTGCCATTAAAAACTCGTCACTTGAAACCAAAGTCGCGAATTTGGAGCGGGATTTAATATCCGTTAACCGGTCGTGAAACCGTCCCTCACTGCGCCTCCGGTCTCTTATTCCGAGGCCCTCAAACTGAAACTCGCGAAATCGGTTCCCCCCGTCTAGACACGTAAACCACTCCCGTGTGTTATAGCCTACCCTACGCAAGAAAAATCGGCGGAATTAAAATCGGCAACTGAGACCAAGCAGGCTTTGATGAAGGTCATAAACCCGGCCGACGGTTTTCAATTTCACGGCGTTAAGAAAACAGCGAATTCGGGCGTGCTTCTGCGCCACACGAGCGAGTCGCAAGTAAAGTTAAAAAATTAAAGTCAGTCGAAGCGCTAAAATCTGCCGGTCTCCGTCTCGAGGCACCCAAGGGGCGTAGCCCGCGCATCCTTATCAAAGATGTTCCTCAACACATTACAGACGATAATTTTCTTTTATCTCTTTACAACCAAAACGTAAACGGCGAAATTAATGTGACACAAGATCAATTCATGAGCTCCACAAAAATAGTAAGACGTCGTATTTAAAACAAATAGTATAGTAACCGAAAATGGATAGGTATCGAACTAGACCCTAAAGTGCGTCAACACCTCATCGAAACAAAAGAAAAACTTTTTATCGACTGGGCGATGTGTAGCTTTGTAGATGATGTTGAGCTCGTGCGCTGCGCTAACTGTCAACAGTACGGGCAAACCGCTAAATTCTGTCGTGACACAAAGCCATGCTGTAAACATTGCGCCGAAGGGCATAGCTCGGATAGCTGCCCAAAAAAAGATAAAGACGACTTTAAGCCGGTTTGCGGTAGTTGTTTGCGATATAAAAAACCGACCGACCACCCCACAGGCTCCCCAGATTGTCCTACGTATAAGTCTAAAATGGAGCAACTTATTTTAACGACTCGGTATGGATAGTTTAAATATAGGACAGTTAAACCTCCACAATAATAAGCACGCAACGATAGAATTAGAAAAGTTGGTTTCCGACTACAATTTAGACTTGGTGCTCGTACAGGAGCAATATCAACTCGCGTCGCTACGGTCGAAGATAGTACAAATTGATAACCTAGCTCGCGCGGGTATTTATACACCTCAGTCTAGATTTTCAGTCATGGCTTTAACTAACCTTTCGACGTCGCACTGTGCGGTAGCCGAGGTATCGTGTCCTCAGTTTAGACTATACGTTGTAAGCTGCTACTTCCAGTACGTGGATTCCGTAAGCCCTCATTTACATCAACTTCGCCGCGTATTAAGCGCATCACAGACGGTGAAGATAATATAAAATATATATTATCTTAGAGCATATTTTAGAATATCGCTCACCATACAAATCCTATGAACCATCACACACGACGAAGTTAATTTATATTTTATATTTTGTATCTTAAGATATGGAAATATATATTTCGTACCTTAATATTTTATCTTAAGATACGAAATATATATTTCGTATCTTAATATGTTATCTTAAGATGCGAAATATATCTTTATGAATAGGTACAGGATGTTTTTGTGTCGAGCAGCGGGCTCATCGGTGATCGGACGCACTAGTAGATGTAGTGTTGCCAGTGCTGTATGTTAGAAAGTTACATACCTACTCTCATTCGAAAAGTAACATTTTTAATGGAAAAAGTAACATTTCGGATAATTTTAAATAAAATTGACTTATAATTTATTGCTTTATTATTATTATTGCTTATGTTTCTCTTGAATTTCTAAAATACTCCTGAAACTTCTTCGTTGACAGATATTGATAAGGGTCTACACAGACGGACTGCATTTCAACTGCAATCCAACTGTAAATTGCAGTTCAAGTGCAGTTTGAATGCAGTTGATACGTCTGCAATGCGACTACAATAGAACTGCAAACCAAACAGTTCACACGACTGCACGCCGACAGCAACTGAACTGCAATCCGACTGCGTGTTTGGTTTGCAGTTCTATTGCAGTCGCATTGTAGTCGTGTCAACTGCATTCAAACTGCAATTTGCAGTTGGATTGCAGTTGAAATGCAGTCCGTCTGTGTAGACCCTAAAGGTTAAATTCGCCGCAGGTTTTTCTCTTTTTTATGTGAGGCTCTATCCAAATGTTTCTCCTGTTGGAATGTGCTACT
The DNA here is from genome assembly GCA_937595015.1 of Polyommatus icarus. Classification (NCBI taxonomy): domain Eukaryota; kingdom Metazoa; phylum Arthropoda; class Insecta; order Lepidoptera; family Lycaenidae; genus Polyommatus; species Polyommatus icarus. Next base: position 145,867 of record OW569325.1, read on the forward strand.
GCAATCTGCATTTCACATTCTATATCAGAATCATCGTCTGAGAAGCTGTCTAACAAATCAAGAAGTAAGACAGTATCAGTTATTAGTTATCACTCATAGTCAATCACCCTGTATATAGAATTCTAACAAGGAATTCGTGTGGCACCAACGCAGACTCGTAAGGAAATGAACATATTTTTAATATTATCGTATCTTAGCCGTGTGTGATAGCTTAAGATACTATAATATTTTATATTTGGGCATCTTAAGATAAAATATTATATTATCTTCACCGTGTGTGATGCGCTTTACAATCTCTCGCGGGTAATAAAATTATCATTGGCGCCGACGTCAATGCATCCTCGCCCTTATGGCACGGCCAACTTAGGTACACTGACCGCGACCGACGTACCGCTGTAGAAGACTTCATTGCGGAGTTTAACCTCCTTATTCACAACACCCCCGATGCACCACCTACCTATAGTAGCCCAACGGGCGAATCGTCGATTGACGTCACGCTATCCAGCGCGTACGTCCAGATTAGGCATTGGCGTGTCCTTCCTGATGCGTCATGTAGTGATCACCGCTTATTAGTGTACGAGTTTTCTCGTGCGGTCCCGAGTGATACCGTAGTCAATTCTAATGACTATAAATACAATGTAAAGAACGGCGATTGGAATTTATTCCGCTCCCTCATTACCGCTCATGCCGGAGACTTCACTCGGCCGGATTTAAACGTCAACGAGTGCGCGGAAATTATTACAAACACATTTGTTTACTGTGCCGATGTTGCCTTGGGTCGTAGACCTCTTAAAAAAGATCACAACTGTAAATGGTGGAACAGTAAACTTCTTAATCTTCGTCGGGAATTTAGAAGGGCCAGGCGCAAAATTAATAATCTTCGTAAATCTGGCCTCAATCGTTCGGATGATAATTACATAATTAGTTGAAACAACCTACGCATTTCAAGGTAACGCTACCGCGCCGCCGTTACGTTAGCAAAAATAATATGATGAAGAATGCCGCGAATAGACTAGATAAAGAGGGCCCCTGGTCCTCTTTATACCACGAGCTTAAACCCAGTAGTAGTAATGAGCAAAGCTTTTTCTCAAATATTAAAATTAATAACTCTTACACTTGTAGTTTAGACGAAACGGCGAAGGCATATCTTAACGTTCTCATCACAGACGACGAGCCCTCCTTGGATGATGAACACCACCGCGACATTAGGAGTAGAATGTAGAATTCATACACCGGTCTCAGATTTACCAACTTCGGAGGAGTTTAGTAAAATAGTAAACCTTTTGCCTATAAAAAATCTGCGGGCGAGGATAAAATATCGAATATTATGCTAAAACAAGCGTGCTTACCGGCCAATTCATCAATTCTACATGTTTACAACAGATGTATCGCAGAAGGTATATTTCCAAAAATTTGGCGCACCGGTTGCTTAAAATTAATACCTAAAGCGGGAAACAAACCTCCAGACGATCCAAAATCTTACCGTCCGATAATGTTACTGCCTTGCTTAGGTAAATTACTAGAACGTCTCATCGTACCTCACCTGCTACCCGGTGACCCTAAATTTCATAGTCATCAGTTCGGTTTCACCGCCGGGAAATCGACTGTTGACGCGGCTATGGAAGTTAGAAAAATAGTAAATCATCCAAATACGTGGTCGCCATTTCATTAGATATTTCCGGCGCGTTCGATCATGCTTGGTGGCCGATATTATTATTAAAACTAAAAAATCGAGGTTGCTACTCTAATATTTATGCCATAATACGTTATTACTTTTTTAGTGGTCAAACTAAGCTTAGACTTGGCCATTGTACACACGCCAAAGATTTAACTTGCGGCTGCCCTCAGGGCTCTTTTATCTCGCCAAAACTATGGAATTTCGGATTTGATGATTTATTAAGTCTTCCCCTACCACCGCTGTGCGTACTAGTTGGCTACGCCGATGACGGTTTTCTCATCGTTCAAGCAGATTTACGTTCCGAAATTGAATCTAAAGCCAATGATAGTCTTAATTTAATATCGAGCTGTGGTAAACGTAATCGCCTGAAATTCGCCGCGCATAAAACTTACCAAATTCTTTTAAAAGGTTCCCTTATCTTCCCCTAGCATTAAACTTGAGAATATTAACGTTAAACGCAAACGCTCTGTTATCTTGGTTTTTACTTGGAAAATAAATTTACATTTTTAGAACATATAATTCAAACTGGTGAGAAAGCGAAGCGCAATTTTTACTCCTTTACCAAAATATCTACGTCGACATGGGGCCTCTCTTTCAAAACACTAAAATTAATTTACACCGCTACATACCTAGGCAGCATTTGCTACGGGGCCCCCGTGTGGGCCGATAGAGCAACTATCGGCGCGGCTTGTCGCAAGTTGCTACAAAGCCAACGTCTTGCTCTTATATTCTTGTGCAAAGCTTACAGGACCACAAGCACCGAAGCCTTGCCTGTGTTAGCCGGAGTTTTACCCGTTGACCTTGAGATTCAGCGTCGTGCGACAATGCATTATCATAACAAAAACATTGACAACCCGTTCTTTTTAAGCGCTCGCGATAAAATTAAAATAGCAAGATTGTTTGAACCTTTAGAAAACTCTGTGCAAAGCCTAATCTCCGAATGGCAGTCGCGATGGGACTGTTCCACCAAAGGGCGTCATCTTTATAATTTTTTCCCTAATATTCGTGAACGGCTATCCAAACATTGGATGGATATTGATCACTGCGTTTCTCAATTCCTGACCGGTCATGGAAATTTTAAGGCCAAACTTTACGGATTTAAACTAGTGCCTTCACCCATGTGCGAGTGCTCAACCGAAGGCAACATGTTTGAACAAACCGCTCATCATGTTCTCTGGGAGTGCAGTCTCTGGCAGGACGAAAGAACTAATATGCTAAACAACCTATTCTGTACATCTGGAGTCGCATACTACGGTGATCTCGTGGACAGCGCTAGGAACTTCCGTTTTTGTCACAATTATTATTGGCAACAGTCAAACACAATAAACTCCAATATTAATTTAGCTTAGCTTAGGAGTCACAATTAGTGTCCTGTGTTAGACAGATCCGGGATTTCCCTCCGTTATACGGCTGAAGGCGAGCCGCAGGTGGTTTTAGTGAGTAGGAGTCTCACATACCCCCGGGGTACCCAACCCGGGGCACCCATGATGGGTTTCCCCTGCGATATCAAAAAAAAAAAGAAGTCACAATTATTATTAACCTTATTTCCGTGGTGCTCCCCCTTAAGTTCTTTGACTTTCGGTCTTTGCAACTTTGTGCTGTCTCCCGCTTTTATCGGGAGGGAAATTGGAATCTTCCTACTCCTCCTATTTTCTTCTGATTAATTTCGTTGCGGGTCCCAAGACAGTTTTAGCATGTTCCTCGGGCTCACTGAGATCATATCAAAGGGTTTTCGTGGTTGGATACCGCTGTCGATCCTGGCGACACAGGAGATACAGTGGTGGGAATGTGTGGTGGGCCAAAGCCCGTTTAAAAAAAAATAGTCTTATTCTAATAAAACGACTCCAGACTCCAAATAAGCAGGAGGCCCCGCACTTTTTAGTTTTGTTTAGACTTTAGAGTTTAGAATGATTATTTTACGTAAACAAAATCTGGATGGTTTTGGTTTAGTAATGGACAAGCCAGGGTCTTTATTAAAAACTTTCCTTAATATGACAAAGTTAAATAGCAATTCCTTCGTTACCCGCGTGAGGCGTGATATCGAATATAGTCACGATATTTTTTGTGAGAAAATTTTAACTTTCCTAATAGCCTCCAAAAACTTTTTATAAGATTAAGGCCCCCGCTAAGGCACGCGCCTAGTCGCTTCGCTTCCGGGACGAGCTAAGGGTTCCTTATGTAGTTGCTTATGTAGATTGTAGAGTCCCGTTATTTTAAAACCGGGGAAGGTCCGATCGTCCGCGGTTACGATCGAGAGGACGACGAAAAATCGCAACTAAGCCGAAAACCAAAATTTTAACGTAATTTTTGTACTTTCCAATTTTCTGTCAAAACATTAGGAATCCAATCGATGAGCAGTTTTTCCAGCGGCAAGCTGCAGAACGTCGGCGATCCGCAACAGAAACAATTAGCGAGTGACGTGCGCGGGGCGGGCGGGCGGCGGAACCCGGCGTGATTGACGTCGCCCGAGGCGCGGTCAGGAACACGCTTCCTTAATTTAAACGCTCGCAGCACGGGGCGGAGGGCCGGCGCCGGGCGTGTCGGTCTGGACTCCGGGCGGTCCGGCGGTGGCCCACACCCGGTACACGTAATTACTTCCCTGGCCCGGCTCTTCCCCGATACGTATCCAATATATAAACATATTGTGATATCAGCAGGTCAGCCGTCAGACGAGGTGGCCGCAAGCGCGACGGATCGACCGGGAACACGGCTGACGGCACGGTGACCGTACCGAGGTCGAGGCCGGTCTAGTGTAACCACAGGTCAGTATCCCCGCAAATCTTAGAAGCATATGTCTTAGAAACATTGGGTAAAATCTTACTTGAGTAAGTAAGCAATTCAAAATAATTATTATAATATGCTTAAACGTTAACGAGCTCCAGCCTCCTTACCCTTTCCATCCTCGGCTTCCGCCCTTACAGAATTCAGTAATCGGTATAAATATTCGTGCCATTCGTCTTGAAACGTAAAACTATTACATTAATGTTATTTCTTACCCCTTATTGAAAAAATATACACAAAGTGTGTTCCGAAGGCATTTCATTGTGCGGTTGTCAGTTGCAGGGCGCGAGCGGAGCGGGAGCGGTGCGGCGCGTCACACGGCCTGCGGTGGGCGCTGCGTCGCCAGACCTACGACCTACGTACTGATGACCAAAAAACACCTAGCTGCTGAAGTAGGACATCTAATAATTATACTGAGTGTATAATTCCATTCACCAGTATGGAATTATAGCTATATGTCGCACTCGCCGGGGTGGTGTGGTTTGCCACACTACACTGCTTAAATATTTTATCAAAGCACAAAGTTAAATGTTAATATTTACTCGTAAAGCATATTCTGGATTTTAGAATTAGCAGCAGACAACAAACAGAGTTTATCGTTCTGAAGCCTAACACGTAACGGCAGCTACAATATTACGTTAATGGTATTATAGACTAGTGACTACTAGCTATTGCCCGCGACTTCGTCCGATCGGACTTCAGTTTATAGCGCGCGGTGTCAACAAAATTGTTGTAAAAGCTTTTTAAAACCCTTGTACCTCTTAAATCAAAATACACAAAAACAGCTGAGTAGTGTGCACATAATATTTCATTATTTTAAATTATACTTTATTACACTATTATTACACAACTTTACCCATATTACCCATAAACTATAATTTATCATTGATACTTGAGATGGTACCACCTCATTATAGAAATACGTAAGAGCAAGCGATAGCGCGATGTAGACGACTCTTAGCGCCATCTGTTATGAATTTTGGAACGAACTTAATTTGAACTTTACGCATAAACACCCCCTTACAACCCCTTTTTCCAGTTACAAAGTATAGTCTATGTTCTTTCTCAGGCTTTACACTATTTGTGTACAAAATTTCATTACAATCGGTTCAGTAGTTTTGGCGTGAAAGCGAGACAGACAGACAGACAGAGATACTTTCGCATTTATAATATTAGTATAGAATATAGATAGGCGGATACGGGATAGTGGATATTCGAAAAGCATGTTTCAAAATTCTACCCCTATGTAACTATTAAGTATTTAGTAATTTGTGTCCTAAGGAAGTTTAATATTAATATGATACAAATTTTAACGCAAGAGCCGCAAGAAAAATCTAGTAATGTTTAATTCCAGGACAAGAAGGGATAAAAATTAAAAACGTAATGAGACGCTTATTGTCTCTTCGGGCGGGTTTGCCCGTTTGCAGCGCGCCGTGTCACAACTCACAGTAAAAGCCCTCTCATTTCAACGTGTTTAATTTAGATTTTAGGTAATTAAATTGTTCCTCACAACTACTATGGTCCAGTAATACACTTTTAAATATTGTTTTTTACTTGCAGGCACCCGATTTTTGAAAGATCTCGAAACATCGAATTTAAGCGTTGTTTTCTCAATAGCGAAACGTTATCCGTGTGCGGTGTGAGGTGTCACGGGCGCGACGGCCCCACGGAATTGCGACCCCTGCGACCCGGCAATAGACGCCACATTGCCGCGCAGCCGCCGCGCTCCACCGGCCGGGGCGCTCCGGATATTGCCAGATATCGTTTCCATTAGTGAATACAATGTGAGTATTTTTATAAAGGTATTTATGGCTCCTAATGTATTTCTCCGTAGTCGGATAGTCGTTAAACGTCGTCGATGCTTTTGGTTTCATTTGCTCACTGCGACTTTATACTTGCGCATAATATTATTATGATTTTTAACCGACTTCCAAAAAACGAGGAGGTTATATGTTCGGCTGTGGATATATTTTTTTTTATTATTTTTTTTATTTTTTTTATTTTTTTTTTGTATGTTCAACGATTACTCCGCCGTTTGTGAACCGATTTTCGAAATTTTTACTTTGTTGTATTTGGTTTTACTCCAATTTGGTACCATGTTCCCAAAGTGGTGACCTGATGATGGAATCCAGGAGTAATCGAGGGAACTCCTCGAAATTTATATGGAAACATATGGTGATTTTGGTTTTATGTGAAGTGTACTAAGAATATGCTACCAAAAAGTCAAATATTGGGTCAAGGTATACCATGGTTTCGAAGATGCTGAGAGAACTCCTGACTCCTTATAGATACACGTTTGGGAGTTTCGGCGTTGTTTTAAGAACAGAAAGCATATGCTACTATGCAACTCATATTCATCATCATAATCATCATCATCATCATCGTCTTCATCATTACTACGTCGTGTTAAGGTCACCAATGTCTCATGGCACAGAATAGATAATAATACAAGGCATAATCATAATCATAATCATAATCATAAGGCATAGGTGTGGATATACTAATAATAATAATAATTTTATACTGTATAACAACACTTTGTTTAAATATACACGGCGGTCAGCGCCGCGGAGGCGACGGTATCGCGGCGCCGCCTCGCGGCGCGTGGAAGACGACAGATCGAATATACTTTACTACTTTATATACAGATCGAATACTATACTAACTACTTTATAAAATTTTAATAGACAAAATATAGAATTAAAATAAAGTTATTTTAAAAAGAGCATTTAAACAAAACAAAGTCAATAAGTGTCTTTTTAATTAGTTATACTTATTAATCGATAGATGGCGCACTAAGTATCGATTTGAATGGATTTGAAATTATTGAATTCTTGATTACAAGAACAGCTGTCAATAATTATGATAATATTATATTATATTACTAGCTGTCCCGGCAAACGTTGTTTTGCCATATATTAATTTTTGGTATGAAAAATAGATCTTGGCCGATTCTCAGACCAATATCCTCACAATATGCTCACATAATTTCATGAGAATCGCTCAAGCCGTTTCCGAGGAGTATGGCAACGAAAACTGTGACACGAGAATTTTATATATTAGATGAGTAGCTACGCTACATCCTATGCAAGTTTATACAATTTTTTATCTGATAGATCCTTGGATCGTGGAAAAACGAGACACAATAGCCTTTCTATTGTTATCGCAATCGCCGGTGACCGCTTGGGGTTTGAAGTATTAAAATTGTTAAATTACTTAGCACAATATGTTCACTTCACTGATAATATATTATTTTGTGAGTGTGAACTGTGTAATAAGATACGTAAAATATACGCGAAGGTTTACCTACTAGTGTAACTAAAAAGAGTGAAATTATTATTATTTTTAACAAAAAATTAAAACCGACTTCCAAGGTAAAAACAATATTAACATTAATATGAACTAAAAAGTATTAAATAATTTTTGCTATCTAATAGTGCCTTTTTTCGAATTCGGCTAAACCTTGACTATTTCTGTACTCAATCTTCATAATTTTGAAGTCGGTGCCAGTTCCAAAAGTTTCAAATATTCTGTCAGAGGACTGAAGATTCAGCTATCTGGTACCGACTTCAAAATAATGAAGATTGAGTACAGAAATAGTCAAGGTTTAGCCGAATTCGGAAAAAGGCACTATTAGATAGCAAAAATTATTTAATACTTTTTAGTTCATATTAATGTTAATATTGTTTTTATCTTGGAAGTCGGTTTTAATTTTTTGTTAATTGTGCATCGTTTCACTTTCACAAGGAAAACAAATATAGAAACATACTCGTGAACGCGAGCGTTCGATCATTATATTTAGTTATTATGACTCGATGATGATATTATCGAAGAGGTAACAAGAGCAGGTGCGTCATTAGTCATTACTCATTAACGCATTACTATGACTACGTTATAGTAATACTACGTTATCACTCGGGACTGTGAATGTCACTGTGATTTTAGCAGTTTGCGTATGATGTACGGCTACGGAGCTGAGTAAACAGTAGATCTTTATAGAAAACGATTTCATCGCCCATTTGGCATTCGATATCCTCCAACGCTACGATCAGATACAGACTGTTAAGGAAGTCATGCTCATCTTATCATTGGGCTGCCGCCTGCCGGTCGCTGCTCTCCTGCCGGCGTGCGCGGGGGAGGGTGCGGCGGGGGTGCTGTGTTTGCACTTTGCGCGCACTTTGCTCGCGCTCGGGTTACGGTGTGGGGTTACACAACAAATCGCTCCGGCGATTGATAGTTGATACATCTCAGCCCGCTGATGGACGTGCTGTATCGCGTGACGCGGGGTAGGGGGAGGGGGAGGGGGAGGGACACATGTCCGCGGTGTTTGCTCAGGGTATTTGACGAGTTACAATACTTTTTAGGGGTTTATCGCGAATCACTAGATGAAATATAACGTGAATATAACTCTCGTGATGCTTTATATCGCAAAATTTTGGGAATCGCTTGCCTTAGGGAGAAGCCACACGGGTGCGGTGCCGCTCGCGGCGTCCTGCTGCCTGCATATAAAAATCGGCAATGCGGCGTCCTGCATATAAAAATTGATTTTTATATGCAGGACGCCGCAGCGGCACCGCTCCGGCGCCGCGCCGCCGCCGCACCGGTGTGGCTTCTTCCTTAGAATTGTTTGCCATCTCATTATGCCACGGATGACGGATGATGCCGATTGCCGACGCTGGGGGGTGAGCCAAAATCTTTTCTTTATCGCTTCGTTATAGAAGATCAAAATGTATGGAGTTGACATAAACGAGTCGAACATCGACGTCATATTACCGTGTCAATTCCATACATTTTTATCGGCGATTCTATAACGAAACGATAACGAAAAAGTGTTGGATAAATACATAGGTTCTTAATCCTCGTCGAGGACAGACCGGCGTCTAGCACCGGTCTGGTGAGGACGTAGGAGGGCAGGGAAGGGAGGGAGTATAATCGCCTCGCCGCCTGTGCTAGCGTACCGTACGTATTTACATAGTGCACACTAGTCACTACACAGTACACGCCGCTCGTCACGTGTCACGTGTACGATAGTCACGGCGAGCCACCGCCCGGAGCTGCGGTACCAGCGTACTCCACACCATCACACCATCCACACGTTGTTCTGAGCAGGGATCGGAACCGGTTTATCAAAACCGGTTAATTTCGTTCGATAAACCGATATAATTTCGTTCATCCATAAAACCGGTAAATAGATAGAAAAAAAATTTTAAGCTCTCACAAACCGAAATAAACCGGTTTGAACGGGGCGTGCGGCTCGCACCTTTGCATCGCCGCGCTGTTGACGCTCCGCACTATCTCCCATCTCGTCGCACGCGCACCTTTCTTCTCTATCTCGATTCTCGCATGCGCGGGGTTTGTTTACTATAATTACTTCGTTCGTCCTTCGCCGCGAGTGTTGGTTTTTTTTATCTCCGAATAAATATAATTGTCTCCGACAACAATTTACATCTGACAATAACAGGCCGCAAGTTTCTAATGCCTCGTTAGAGACTGAATTGATTTTTAAATTGGTTGAGTTTTTACAAGAACCAATATGTAAGTTTCCATTAGATTCTAATATACTTAAATATTGGGAGACGAAAAAAAATACCGATCCATATTTATATTATACTAGCTGTCCCGGTGAACTTCGTGTCACTTTAAAACCTTCCCTGGACCTCTACGAATATTTTAAGACTAAAATCAGCCCAATCCGTTCAGCCGTTTTCGAGTTTTAGCGCGACTAACACATTTGAAAATCCATTTTTATATACTACTAGCTGTCCTGGTGAACTTCGTGTCACAGGTCACTTTAAAACCTTCCTTGGACTTTTACGAATATTTTAAGATTAAAATCAGCCCAATCCGTTCAGCCATTTTCGAGTTTTAGCGCGACTAACACATTTGAAAATCCATTTTTATATATAAGATATAGATAAATATGGATCGATATTTTTTTTCGTTGGCAAAAGTTGTTTTAGCTATCTCACTAACAAGTGTCACCGTCGAGAGGCTTTTTTTCTATTAAAATTTGTACTCAACAATTTAAGAATGCGTTTGCAAGACTCCATAATAGATGATGTAATGATTGTTAGAAATAATTATTTGTATTCCAAATAATTTCCTTAAATTTATGCCCCAGTCGGATCATTGCCGCCATTTAATAACGAATACTTGGGCTATTGATCCCCAAAAATGTTGGTCCCAATGGGACGAATGACCTGAGATAATAAAAGTATTTAAACTAACGTTAATTAATGTTAAAGTCTCGTAAGATTTTACATAAGGTTATAATTTTATACATAGTTTTAACAAATGCGACTACACTTTAGACTGATTTCAGGTATTTATTAAATTTTAATACTTGATTTATTATTATTATATAAAAATGTAAAATCTCACCAAAAAGGAGCTGAAATTGACTTTGTGGCGGGACTCAAAACGCTCGACCCTCAGGACGAAATGGGTCTTGCTCCTGATGTAGTCCACGACCTGCTCGGCCGTCGCACAGTGGTCCGAAATCGCTAAATGGTGGACATTCGCAAAAAAGTTCGATTTTGGTTTGGAAAAAAATACCATTCGATAGATTTTAAGAAGAGTAACAATAACTCCTTAATATTTTTTTTACAAAAATGAATATTTAAGGTAAAAAAAAAAATTACGAAAATTTTGCGTGGGAAAGAATCTATGCATAGATTTTTTATAAAAACTACTGGACCATACTCGATCATTTTTGAAACGAGTAAAGTTCTAGTGGTATATAAGGCTTAGAAAAAAAAGTGCGCAAATTTACGTGCAGCCTTTTGCAGTAGGGGGGTTCAAAACATTGAAATGTTTGTACTAACATTTTAACGATTTTTGCTATTTCTCTAATGGCTATTGCGTTAATTTTTTAGGTTTTTAATAATTTACTGTTACCATTTTTGTATAGATTTACAAACCAACTTCAGGGTCTTCGGTCAACCTGGATATTTTTCAGGCTATCATGAACACATTGGTGAATAGGCAGATCCTTACAACCCCTAATTGAAATCCCCTTGGGAAATAGCAGAGCTGTATGTAAAGTTTTATCCATGTCCTTACATGGTGCTGATATTTGTAAGCATTTTGGCTTTATTCCAATTAGCTATTTAAGTAAAGAAGCTTCAGAGGCAAGGAATAAAAAAAATTGAAATACTAGATATACATACTAGAAATATGAGTCGAGCAGAAACTAATGAAGATTTGTTGAACAACTATTTTATAAGCTCTGATCCATATATTTTGTGTCTTACATTCGACCAAAGTTGTCTAAAAATAAACATCAAGAATTTCATCCAGGCACAGTCGACCTGCTGCTTGAAATAATTTGTAAGGACTCGTTTTATATATTATACCCAATACGGTTCTGTAATTGATGTATTTGTATAGCGGCACATAAAAGAGGTATTATGAATATAATATTTGGTTTTTCTGTTTAATTTTCAATAAGGGGTTGTAGGGATCTGCCTATTCACCAATGTGTTTATGATAGCCTGAAAAATATCCGGGTTGGCCCAAGACCCTGAAGTTGGTTTGTAAATCTGTACAAAAATGGTATTTACTTAGATTACTTATAAGTAAATTTTTAAAAACCTAAAAAATTAACGCAATAGCCATTAGAGAAATAGCAAAAATCGTTAAAATGTTAGTACAAACATTTCAATATTTTGAACCCCCCTACTGCAAAAGGCTGCACGTAAATTTGCGCACTTTTTTTTCTAAGCCTTATATACCACTAGTACTTTACTAGTTTCAAAAATGATCGAGTACGGTCCAGTAGTTTTTATAAAAAATCTATTCATAGATTCTTTCCCACGCAAAATTTTCGTAATTATTTTTTTTTTCACCTTAAAAAGACATTTTTGCATAATACTTATGACGGATTTATTGTTACTCTTTTATAAATCTATCGAATGGTATTTTTTCCGAACCTAAAAAGTTAGTACAATTATTTCAAAATTTTGAACCCCTCCTACTGCAGAATGCTGCACGTATATTTGCGTAATTTTTTTTCTAAACCTTATGTACCACTAGAACTTCACTTGTTTCTAAAATGATCCAGTATGGATCAGTACTTTTTGCTAAAAATCGATTTGTAGATTCTTTCCCATATAGAATTTTTCGTAATGATTTTTTTTTACTTAAATATTTATTTTTGTAAAAAAATTATTAAGGATTTATTGTTACTCTTTGAAAAATCTATCGAATGCTATTTTTTCCACACCTAAAAAGTTTGTAAAATTATTTCAAAATTTTGAACCCCTCTACTGCAAAACTGCACGTAAATTTTCGTAATTTTTTTTCTGAACCTTACATACCACTAGAACTTTACTTGTTTCAAAAATGAACCAGTATGTCGTAGTAGTTTTTTCAAAAAATCTATTTATAGATTCTTTCCCATACAACATTTTCGTAATTATTTTTTTTTCACCTTAAAAAATACATTTTGGTAAAAAAACTTATTAAGGAATTATTGTTACTCTTCTACTGGCAATTCTAATATTTTTAAACTTAGTAAATTGTATTATGAACTATAAGTTCACAATTACAAGGTACACCTAAGATGTTTTTATAATAAAACCTGTGATATTAGTTTATAGAAAAAAAACCTACTTTAATTTTATTTGAATGTTTTTTAGTCATCTATTTATTTTAATGTAATCTAGTCATGTACCAAATTTTTTGGGACCATTAGCCCGAATACTCTTAATAACTACCTCACTTGTTAGATAATAGTATGTCGGCCGTCACAGTTTAAATGTGAATATGTGGCGAAAAAACCAGTGCTACTTAAGCAGCTTAATGAGAGGAGAGAGGCTTAGGAAGTAAACGAACAATAATAAATAACTGTATTTTAAAAAGATAAAACCGACTTCAAAATTGTACCTAATTGAGAATTAAAATTTCCTATCTCAAAAACTACTGAACCGATTTTGATGAAACTTGTAGTATTCCCTAAATTGAACAATACGTAGTACAATAAAAAAAGAATCATTTAGATCGGACTTGTAGTTCCGGAGATATGCGTGCACAAACATGAAAACATACATACATACATACTGTATACATACATACATACATGTATGCAAAAACTGGGCAGTTCATACGCGTATGTATTACATACATACGCGTCGAATTGATAACCTCCTTTTTTTGAAGTCGGTTAAAAATGAAGACGTGGAAAATGAATCAAGTTCTGCATCTGATTTACATAATATGTAATATGTAATAGGTAGTTTTGGAGTTTTAATTCTCAATTACGTACAATTTTGAAGTCGGTTTTATCTTTTTATTAAAATACAGTTATCATTAGCTGCTGAAAATTTATCATTTTCATTACAATCTTCGTTGTTGTTTAAATTATTACTGCTATAATTCTTTTAAAATATTAAATAACTCTTAGATTGTTCATTGTTCAAAATGCTGTCATATTTTCTAATTGTCGCAGAGTTTTCTTAACTGAAATAAAAATATAGCTAATAAAACAGTACATGACGTATTATTTCATGGAACCTGCATTTAATAGTTCAAGTAACATAGTTTACTTTTAATTTTAAAAAGTTACAAAACAAAAATGTCAACAAATATCAACATTACTCCTTAACGCGAGCGAAGCCACAGGTAAGAGTTAGTAATAAATCACGGTACACAATTAAATGAGTCGCTCCCGATTCGTCCTACGTGATTACGCCGCATTTAGAACAAGTCGGGAATGTTTTACATGTCGATACCGTTTCGTCCCATTTGGGTCAATTCAGACATGCGACACCTAGATGCATTTCTTAATTTGTACTGAATTGACAGATTTGCATGACGCCTAAAAATAGTACAAAACACATTATCTTTCTGACCTTGTTCAATTACAGAAAAGCAACAACTTCGTTGGTGCATGTAAATATTCAAAAGATGACATTGTTTCTCAAATTAACCGGTTAATTTCGTTCTACCAAACTGGTTTCAGAGAAAACCGGTTTCATTCGATTGATACGGTTTTAACCGGTAACCTAAACCTAAAACCAATCGGTTCCGGGCATTGACCCCAAACCGGTTTGAAAAATAAACCGGTTTCCGATCCCTGGTTCTGAGATATCCATTGATCGGTTAAAACCAGACAGCACAAAGTATAAACGCTATGACCACGTATTCATCTCAGTCGTTTGCTGTGAATCTACGTTCAATGGTACGGCATCATTCTATATGGCACCTTATATAGCTAGAATTATAGTATAGTTGACGAGGTTCGTGTATCGTTATTCGGTGTACGTAAATGAGCGTCTGCCTCTGCCGCGGCCTGTGAATGAAGCACCATCGAAGCTCGAGTGGAGTGAACCTGCTCCTCGCCGGCGGTCGCTCGCCGCCGCGCTCTCACATACCATAAACACCATACCAAAAAAACTAACATTCCCGGCGCGATTACTGCAAAAACAGCTGGGCCACAGCCCGCAGCGCACAGATTGTCATGCCGCGCTGATTCTCTGAGTGATAGTCTCACTGCCGTGTTATTTATGTGTTCTCGTAGTTACACAGAATAAATGATAAATCGAACTTCAATGAAGTTTTAGTATTTAATAACTCATTACTTAGATATTTTAGTTACATAATATGTCTCAACCACGTTTTAATTCCACTTGCTACCGAGCTTTTGCTCGTTTTTTTTACCGTCAAAGTCGTCGTGAGACGGTGACGACTGACGGAGGACTACAGGGTTCCTCCTACGCTACGAGTAGACTATCGCTTACGAGACCAATCAATCGACTATCGAATAAGCGATCGATGAGAATTGAGACATCGCAATCGGTACCTGCATTTAAGATTCTCTGCGACTGAATCTATACATAATAATATTATAAAATAAAATCGTTTTTTTTCCCTCATGTCCCTTTGTTCCCTTTAATCTTTAAAACTACGCAACGGATTTTGATAATTATTTCAGTGTTATGCCCGCTGTACACTCTCGCCGAGAGCTCTCGGGCGAGAGTCTCGTGCGAGAGCCCCTTGCCCGAGTGCGAACATGTACATTCTCGCTTAGTTCAATCGCAGTTAAGAACTCAGAGAAGATGGACGAAAACGACCATTCATCATTCACCATGCATCGAAAGATATCATTGTAATCCAAAGATTTATAATCATATTTAATTTTATTTCTCACAGATAATGACTGATAATAACGTTTATTATTGTTATTTTTCTGTTCTACACTGTCCAACGGCGGGACTAGTACTGAAAGACGTGAGAGTGTACAGTAGTGCGCTCGTTTTCCTCGCGAGACCCTTTGTCTCGGGCGCAAAATACCGACAACGGACCGAGAGGGTCCGAGACAGGCGAGACGAGGCGAGCGCACCCATTTACACTCTCGCACTCGGGCCGCCTCGCTGTGTCTCGGCGAGAGTGTACAGCCGGCTTAAGATAGCCCATTTATTGAGAAAGGCTATAGGCTATATTTTATCACGCTAAGACGGAGAATGTGGAAAAAAACGGAGGAAATTACTTGAAAGGGCTTATCTCGCGAACTACTGGAGCAATTTTTATGTTATTTGGCACATATAAGAAGTAGACCACGTGAAGGATCATAAGCTATCGATTTTTATCATTTTTTAAGTGGCTTTATATTTTATACCCGTGCGGCGCCGGGGCGGGTCGCTAGTATACCGATAATGCCGACGCACTTAGAAAACTTCGATAGCGCGAAGCAAGAATGTGGGTAACGACTACTGCCACATCACTCCTCCTCGAAGACCGGAGGTCGGATCATGGAGTCTTGTCGCTTGAGTCACCCAGGCAGCCCGAGAGAATAATATAGCGCTCGGAGAGTATGTAAACTCCGTAACGCGGCGCTCGCGGCCGCCGGCCGGGTAGGCCGGGTGAGCCGGGCGAGCCAGGTCTCACACGGAGCTCACCCCTCGCGCGGCGACGTTCGCGCGTGAACGCACACAAAAACCGAACAAAGGCCGACAATTGTCAAATGGCGAGCTAATTCGACATTAAAAAACGTGCATCTCAACGGTCGGTAATTTATGATGTTGTGATAATAAAAACGAGCGTTATTAATGATACTTCTAAAAAATTTATTATTTCGAATTGGAGACCATAAATAACATTAAATTCGAGTAGTTACACGCTCCAGTAGATCCGAGCCGGCTAACGCGCCCGACCGGGCCCCGGGTTGCCCCGGGCGCGATTGTGTCCGCTCACGGGACATTACATTCTCGGCGGTAATTAGCTGCCGTATTTATGACGGTCGGTGACGACGTGTCGCCCCGTCGCCCGACACCTCGCGAGTTCCCCGACGAATGTCGTCGAGCCGAGCGGCGAGCCCCGCGCTCTGCTTGTTGACATTTTACGACATTCATATTGGAATATAGCCGTGTGGACCTGTAGCGAACGGTGACGGGCTGACGGCCAGCAGTACTCTCCTCTCGACCTGGACAGTCTCCGGCTACAGGCTTACAGTCTGAGCCCACTAGTCTCAAGAAATCACAAAATATATAATTTTTGGTACCTATCTACCAGGTTTACTGAATGTGTTGGTTATTTTTGTTTCTGGCCCGGCGACGCTGTCCGACCTAAAGGTTTTCGTCGCTTTTTAAATTGAGCAGCGGACGGCGGCGGGTAGCGGGTGTGTGTGCGGACGTGGCACGACGTGGCGTGGCGTGACGAGGCGTGGCGTGGTTCAATCGCAGAGGGATGTTGTTGCAGCGGGCAGGTGTCAATTACGTCTATTTTGTTTTCCAGCGCACTTTCACGGCTGCGGCGCTCTGTTGCCGTCAAAAGGTATTAGGTATATAATAGTTGGGTACTCGCTGCAGGCCGCTAGTTGCTACATACCTACTCCTAAACAAAAAAACTTGAGAAGCATTTGAGAGGTGTCAAGGGACACCCGGATGGAACGAAGGTCCAGTTTATTATTTCTTATGAACAAAAAACTTGTCTACACTAAAAAAATCGTCGCTACACCACACTGTTCAATGGGAGAGAGAGAGAGAGAGAGACTTTAATTTTCTAAACATATATACTACAGTACCCGGCAATAAATATTGCACATCGACCTTTGGAAAGAGACATTCGTCTAATTTCGGTTTCATAGAGCGTTACCTTTGTAGCACACACCTATTTGACATTATGTCAGTCGTTGTTCAAATTCAATAGAGTGCAGTCGCGTCCAGTTCAGAATATATATCTAGAGTTGTTAACACCCCTAAATTTGCTACAGCTGTAATTTTCCAAACGAATTTTAAATACGTAAACATAATTTGAACACCCTTTTTTATTTTATTTTACCCGAACCTAAAGCCATAACTTATAGAAAATTTGGTGTATTTTATACAAAGAATAATAAAATTGTCAAAAGAAGCAAACCATAATTGTTTTAACAGCTCCTAATATATACCGGACTTTTTGTATTTCGTGCGTAAGAGATAACGCTCTACAAAACCGAAATTAGCCGACTGTCACTTTCCAAAGGTCGATGTGCAATATTTATCGCCGGGTACTGTACATTATATTACCAAGAATTCAATCTGAGCAAAAACACGATATCGTAAAATTTTCTCGATAGAAAAAAATCACAAAGGTGCATCTAACTTTGACGATTTTTTTCCTATATTGCCAAAATCATGCATTAAACAGAGTTGATATTTTTACACATCATATAAAATTCTATCACCGAGGATTCGTTCTAGTGGATTTTTAATATTCTCTATATTTTTTAAGATGTTTAAGAAAAACCACATTGGCGCTTCACCGCCAGATTTGTCTCACCTCTCAGTCGCCAACAGTCGCGTTCGCGCGCGCCTTAGGAAAGGTTGTATTTCTTTTGCCTTTACTCCGGATTGAGAAAATATTTAATCGAAACCATGGGAAACAAACAAAAAACAAATAAACACACTAAAAGCAACCTTCACAGGTGAAAACGGGAGCCGATGAACAATTGTAGAAGGCTTTTTAATTTAATATAAAATACGTATATTTGTTTACAAATATGATAATATTATCATGACAAATAATTTCTTCTTCTTTCTTCTTTTTCTTCTTTTTTGGCAACTTGACACAAAGGATGTGTATGTTGTGCCACAGACAAGGTAAAAAGGTAAGGAATATGGCGGAAAAACCATATTCCTCCTATTATATTTTTCATCATCGTTTTCGTATCGTTAGGTCTAAAGTCTAGTCAAAGTCTAAGTAAAAGTCAATACAGTCAAGGAGTCAAGTCGGTCGATTCAGTAAAGTGGTAGACGCTTTACTGAAACTTTCGATGGAGTTTTGGAGGGAACACAAAATAGCACGTTTCTGGATATTACATCACTTTCCTACACGAGTGCATGAACACGAATATAGATTACACATTAAAAACCCAGCTAACACAATTTTAGGAAAATAATATAAAAACACAACAGCACACTTGAACATTCCCGGCAAAACTCCGACAAATAATTTGTCAAACTCATATGTTGCGGCCGCACATGCGTAGTGCTTCGTGCTTGAGACGATACCATTGGACGATATGCGTGTATCGTCCAATGGTATCGTCTCATAGCACGGAGCTTCGTGACGATAGACGAATCAGCGGCCGCGGCAATAGTGATTGAAAAAATAAATCGGCTTTAAATCGATATAGTTTTGACAAAGACTAGTCTATGACTGCGATTTGAAAATCGATTTGGTACTACAAGATATATGCTAAGGTCTTTCTACCTATGATATTGCCTTTCTGTTTGAAAAATGTTCTTTAATGACCCTATTATATACTTCAATGTCTGTCTGCCTCCAGGCTGTATCTTAAGAACGGCTACAGCCATTTTTCACAGAATATGTATATCTGTTTCCGCTATAATAATAAATACTCAACACAAAATAAAATTAATATTTAAGGGGGGGCGGGAGCCCGTGGGATGTAGGAAAATAACAAACCTATTTTTTTTTGCTATTTTTGCTCAATATCAATAATGGCTAGGCACTTGAAATTTTTACAAAATCCTTAAATATAATTGCACTTTAATAATGGATAATAAAATTAAAATAAAATAAATACATAAGGGGGCTCCTATACAAAAATTACAAATTTTGGACTACTTTTAACTCTATAATGGTACGGTACCCTTCGTGCGCGAGTCCGACTCACACTTGGCTGATTATTTCGAACTTACTTATTTCTGTTATTCAAAGTAATCACCCCTGCAATCAATGCACCTTCGGCAACGCAGTGGCAGACGGCAGTGTATAGATGTCCTTATTGAAAATATCAGCTGGACGGCAGACTACACTTCTAATGCATTTTGTACAGCCTCTTGCGAATAAAATTTTCTTCCCGGTAATAGTTTTCCCAATTTTGGAAAAGGTAATAGTCGGTATGGCAGATGAAGGAGAGCTTCCAAACAAAATGGGGTCGCGCGTTGTCATCAAGGAGCAGCGGAGACGATCGACTGACAAAAACTAGTTGCAGACGTACGAGCATCGCCATCATTGTGGGCAGTTTTCAATGTACACATCTGCAGTAATGCTCTCGCCGTTTTGTAAAAAGCTGTGACTTATCACACCAGCAATTAGACCACCAAAGTGTGACTATCACATTTCTAGGGGTGATTTTTCGTTTTGCACATTGCTTTGGTGTTGATTTGTTGAACCAGGATCTTACCAACTTTCTGAGCATTTTCAAGACGTGTCAACCGAATATCATTTTTCGTCGCAGGTCTTTTAAGTTGGCTGGTACCGCCTAGCCTACAAAGTGTAAAGATTGGTAGAAAAATACATGAATTTTAGGCGAAATATAAATAAAAGCACTTTATATATAAAAATCTAGCTAGTTACGAATTTCTAATTAAGGCCAAAAGTTCCTGTTTTTAAGTTTTTAGGGTTCCGTACCCAAAGGGTAAAAACGGAACCCTTTTACTAAGACTTCGTCGTCTGTCCGTCTGTCTGTCTGTCTGTCGCCAGGCTGTATCTCAAGAACCGCTATAGCTAGAATTCTGAAATTTTCACAGATTGTGTTTGCCGCTATAGCAACAAATACTAAAAATAAAATAAAATTTATATTTAAGGGGGGCTACCATACAACAAAAGTGATTTTTTTGGCCTTTTTTGCTGGATATCAATAATGACAACAGACAGGCAGTTGAAATTTTTACATAATCTTCAATTTTATGTGTACTTTAATAATTAAGAATAAAAATAAAATAAAATAAAAATTTAAGGGGGGCTCCCATACAAAAACACAACTTTTGGCCTATTTTTTCTCTATAACGGTACGGAAGTCCCTTCGTGTGCGAGTCCGACTCGCACTTGGCCGGTTTTTTAGCTCTTTATAACAGTGAGTCGTAAAGAACTTTATGAAAGCTACTAAAATTTACTACGATTTTGTCTTTCAAACTTTGTATCTAACTCCATTCATTGCCTTGCTATGAGCTTGAGGCCAATTTTTTCAAATACAGAAATAATTGAGATCTAGACGAATTCTGAAAAAGGCACTATTAAAGAGTAAGAGTTATTTAATACTTTTTTAGTACACATTACTATTGTTTTTACCCTGAAAGTCGGTTTTAATTTTTTTGTTGTAAAAATATATATATATTTAAAATATAAAATATAAAGATAATACAAAAAAATACTTTCAGATATTTTTATTTCTATGAAAAAAATATTAAGTAAGTATAGTGAGTCCTAGAACAATTTTTTTTGTAATTACTAACAAGCTAATTTTTTGTGAGTAGCTTCATTTTGATATGACGGACAACATTTTTATTTTCGAAAAATCTCGAAAGTGGTAGCTAATAGAGATGGAAAGGATTTCATACTTTGACTCGTTGGTCCTAAAATATTATGAATTGTTTTATTTTTACGACAAGGTTACTTTTGAATTATATAACTATTAACCTACCATTATACAAAAAATCTGCTGGTAAGGCTTCCGTTTTAGGGAACAGTAGTCAACCAAGTATTGTTGATTACAGAACCCTAAAACGGAACCCTAACTATCTGATTTGTTGTACATTGGTAGGTTAATACTTATATAATTTAAGAGTAATCTTGTCCTAGATATTGAAAAAAATCCTTATAATCGGTTGAACTGTTTTGGATCAGCTCGCGCACAAACATTGTGACCCGAGAATTTTACATACATACTATACTAGCTGTCCCGGCAAAAGTTTCTTTGCCATATTATATAAAGTATATCGCCCGTATTATTTTATTGAATTAGTGACTAAATAAGTATGTCACCGTGGGCAACGTCCATCGCTATCCCGTGACCCGCGTCGCATAAATAATGGTCGCTCTTTATACACAAATAATTTGCAACGCCTTAACTCAAGCCTAACGAATGTACGCACAAACATTGTGATATACGAATTTTGTTAATTTTAATCTGACAAATGTTAATATTATGTTTTACGCAAATACATACAAAACTAACCAAATTCGGATGTGGACGAAGACGTGGCTAGTATATTATAATTAAATAAATTTATAATATTTTTGTAACAACTACAGCTTAGGAATTCTAACAAGAATCGATCCAGTAGTGCCTATTCGATTTCGATAAATAAACATATCATAAAATATTACTAGTGTATAAGCCAAAAAGTATTAATTAGATTATCAAAGTACAGATGGAAAATAAGACACGAACTTCTCAAATTTTTATCTGATATATTTGGTTATACTACATTCGTACAAAAAGTGGTTACGAGAGTATTTATAGCCGCGGTGACATTTTGAATGCGATGGGCGAGTGCGGGGGTATGAAGTGCGTGGGTGAAAACCGATTTTTTTCTGTCATAGGTCTCCCTCTTAAGCTAGGTATAGTACACTTATTTTTATTTATTTATTTATATCAGGCTGTATAGGCCCATACAATGTATACCTTAATGACTAACATACCTACAATCTACATATAAATTATATTATACACTTAATAACTACATTTTATCACGAGTTAACGGCGACATGACGCGCGCTTCATTTCGGAGTCTTCCACGGAAGACATTATAAAAATATAATAATTAATAATGGTCAATGTAAAAGTTTCTTATTAAAATCTCTACTAAAGCAACATTAATAGTAGACGACCTCTGTGGCTCAGTGGTTGAGCGCGTTGGTGGCTAAAGCCAGAGGTTGCGGGTTCGAATCCCGCCGACGGAACAAAAAGTTTTCAATGTATTGTTACATAATAAAAATCTTAAATAATATATATGTATCTAGGATAAAAGTATTAATTTATATATTTCCGTTGTCTGGTACCCGTAGGCTGTAACACAAGTCCACCACGGGGCCAGACTGACGTGGTGTGGTATTATTATGTGCGTTCCGACAAATCTCAACCTGTGATGTAAGATAGCGGTGGGCGATAATGTACTATGATCGGCATTTATTTCGTACTAGCTATGACGCCCGCAACAACTCCGTTGCGACTTGCGCCGAAATTCGTTTAGATATCGCACGAAATTTTTCGGGGATAAAAAATATCCTATATAATATATATAATACCCGGGACCGGTATCTCTATTACCATAACAAATTTCAGCAAAATTGGTTCAGTGATATTGGGCGTGAAGAGTTTGGGGTAGCAGACAGACAGACATACATACACATTACTCATTACAGACAGACAGACATACACATTACTCATTACAGACAGACAGACAGACATACACATTACTCATTACACACATTCACATACCACATTAATATTATTAATGTTGAATTAGTATGGATTATTATTAATGTTGATAATATAACCTATTATGGAATTAGTAACTAATAATATGTTTTTATAGTCGAATGATAGCCCTGGAACCAGGTAAATTTTTGTTCAATGATTTCTTCCCGGGCGAAACTTTGTACAGAGACTTACACTAGTTACACTATGAATACTAGCGACCGTCAGCTGCGAGCCTGCAACTGCGTGGGTGGGGTCACGGGGTGGGCACTGGCCCACTGGGCAGTGGAAGCCTCCCACGACCCACCCATGAAGAAAAATACTTTTCAGTAATTTCCTCTCATTTGAAAATTTATCAGAGTATATATATATAGTTTATGTAGTATTTTGAAAAACAAACATAGTCAGCTGACCATAACACGGTGGATTATACGTCAGCTGCTTGAACATGAAAAATAATAATTACCTAATAATCTAGACATGCGGTAGAGTGTCAAGCCAAGTTCCAGCATAACAGAATGGCGAGCATGCACCGCATATTACACGAACGATTTGCAGCTACTTTTGACCCCCTCATAATTCAGAAACTATTTCACATAAAAGTTTCAAATTTAGCTCATATAATGAGACTTGCGAGGTAAATACATGCTTTAAATTTCATAAGCACAGCTTAAACGGTTGTTGAGATATTAACGTCCGAAAATCAAAATTTTTATCACTGACTGACTGACCTATAGATCAAAATTCTAACCCACTTCCAGATGACCTAGAAGGCTGAAATTTGGAATCCAGCTCGATAATTGTGTGTAACCGTAGAGAAAAATCCGAAAACAAAAAAAATTGGTCAAGTGCGAGTCGTAGAGAGCGAAAATTGTGTTTTTTGTATGGAAAAATATTTATTTTATTTTTAATAAAATATTTATTTTATTTTACTTTTATTATTTGTTATGAAAGAAGAAATATAATTAAGGATTTTGTGAACATTTCAAGTACCTTTCGTCTGCCATTATTGATTTAGAGCAAAAAAGGCCAATAAATCACGTTTATTGTATGGGAGCTCCCCGTAAACATTTATTTGTGAATTGACAAAACTTGAAATGAATAGGTGACTTTATGAAGTGTGTCTGTCTGTCTGTTACGTCTTCACGCCTAAACTGCTTGTACCGATTGTTCTTTGGTATGGAGATATAGTTTGAGTCCCGAGAATAGACATAGAATTATTTCAATATATCTGTCCGTTTGTCTGTGCGTCCGTCCGTTTGTCTGTCTGTCTGTTAGACAGCTATAATAATAGCTACTTAACTTCCGCATAGGAAGTTGTACACTATATAGTTAATGGTTGGAAATACACTTGTGTTATACCGTATTATTCCAATGCTTTCTGATGGTAGCTGCATTTTCCATTCGCTTGGATTTTCTTTGTTTTTTTCGTCTGATACTCAAGTCTCAACAAGGCTTAGGGGCTGTTTTCCCACTTCCTGATAAGTTTCAGATAGGCTATCCACAACTTATCTGATAGATGAAGTATCTGCCAGATAAGCCGCGACACTAGTCAGCCTAGGCATAGCCGACACTTGTCAGGAAGTGGTGAAACGACACCTTAAGGTTGCGAATTGCCATTGAATATAATCGAATATTATGGATGTTTGAACTGGGAAGATGAAGGTGTCTACTTTAAACCCTTGCTCGGAAAGTTTTCTTTACAAAAAGTAGTGATATCCCACCAAAAACATAAATATAAAAATGCAGAGCCAAGTTCCATACAAACATTATATTTCTTGTCTATGGACTTCGCCGTAAAAAGGATGGAGATCTAAATGAGTGCCAAGTTTCATGGAAAATCGAAATAAGTACGTAGATACAGGAACCAAATAACATTATGAACAAATAATAGAGTCTATTTCTTTGCTTTATTGAATATCTATAACAATTTATGTTATTTAAATAATGTGAGATCTTAAACTAGATTAGATTTTACTTGGCTAGTTTTCATCAGAATTAAAATGTTCAATTTAACTTTTTGAAAAATGACTGACGTAATGAAAACTGGCCAAGTTAGATCTAATCTAGTTTAAGATTTCACATTATTTAAATAACATCAATTGTTATAAACTCAAACTCAAACTCAATTTTTTTTATTCAGAATAAATTTATAGATATTCAATAAAGCAAAGAAATAGACTCTATTGTTTGTTCATAATGTTATTTGGTTCCTATACCTACGTACTTATTTCGATTTTCCATGAAACTTAGCACTCATTTAGATCTCCATCCTTTTTACGGCGAAGTCCATAGACAAGAAATATAATGTTTGTATGGAACTTGGCTCAGCATTTTTACATTTGTTTTTGGTGGGATTATATTTTCAATGATTTCCTCTCAGCTGAAAATGTACCTGATGATTGTTTATAATATACTACTATGGATGAAAATTAATGTCAGCTTGCTTTATCTCAGTGCAAAGTATGTCAGCTGGTACCTTGAAAGGTGTAACGCAATAGCATCTATATACCTACTAAAACTTATCAGCTGACTTTTCCACTGACTTACAGCTACTATGCAGCTGGCGCGGGCGCGGCGGCGCGGCGGCGCGGCGGCGCGGCGGCGCGGCGGCGTGCTCCACCAAAGAAACACCACGCCGCTACCCTTCCCGAGCACGATGTCCATGCGTTGGGTAAATAATTAGCTACATTTACTCAGTGATCAATTGATATTATTTTTTTATATTTTTTTTTCTTCTAATATAAGTAATAGCCAAATATCACGTCCTCGAGTATTGAACATGTCTCACCACTCACCAGTCACGCAGTAGGTGGTAGATGTGTGTGTTTCCCTGTCGTCCCCGCATTTGCAGTGTCAACAAAGTTGAAATGTATCAAAAACCTATAATTAATAAAATAATATGTAATATTACGAAAATATCAATCAGTATGATTTTTACACAGAATACAGATCACAGAGGCGTTCCTTCAATACTCAGAAAGTATATAATATTATTATGTATCATCACAGAATATATTACTTATATTAGTAGTAACAGGGTGAGGCCGTGGATTTTGCCACTTTTTTTTAAAGAAAAGTGTCTCATATGTTCATCATAAAATACAACAGAAAATACCAGTTAAACTGTAAAAATACTGATCTCATATATATCTTCTTTCAGTTATATTTTTTCTCTTTTAGGATAGTTTTAAGCGGAGTTTGGTAAATTATCATGTTAAAACGCCAATCTGAATATTTCAGAGCCCTAATTTTAGATATGATTATTATATTATGAGTCTACTGAGCAAATTTAATTGAATCTAATTGTCTGATAGTTGAGACACAATAAAGTGGTTTTAAACTATTGGAAACATGCATTAATCAGTGATTTATAAACATTTAAACATTTGTCTCATTTTTTTCACTTCTACGTTACTGTTTTCTTCGTTACCAGTATTTCGAGACACAAGCATATAAATGTAATTTTAACCCTAGAACCACAACATTGGGTCATGGGTGACCCCACGCACACGTATTTTTATTTTAATTTAGCGACTTTTGCACCTACAACACTGTGCGTCTAGGTACCTTCCGTAATTGGTATACAGTGGAGCTGTGACGTATGGCGGGGTGCGCACGCTCATTAGGTTCGGAGATATTGCAGTTTGGGGTCGCCCGCGACCCGTGTTGTGGTTATCGAAACTATTTTTGTGTAATTAACTGTTGTGTGATTTCACGTTTATTTCACGAATAGTCTTTCAATATGGCCTCAACGCCACGAGCCCTTGAAAGTAATGAAATTGAGCAACTTTTGGAGGAATATGAAGGTGAAACCTCCAGTTCTTCGGACGAAGATGGATCTGAAACTGCAGAAAATGAACATATATCCGAACACTCCGATGAAGATGATTTGTTTGATGTTGAATCTGGATCAGATGATGGTGATGTTCTTCTAGTTCAGTAAACTGAAAAGGAACTACTTTCTAAGAAACCTAAGCCTTCAATTAGTACAGCCCTACGTGAAACGCCGCCTTGGTGAGGTCAAAAATTTGCCCCAATCTCTTAAAGTGATAATGCTTCATGTTTTGGGAGTAGATGAAGAAAACAGTGCTCAGGTAGCCCAAGCTCGATCAACTTCAAGTTCCCGCTGCTATTTATGCACTAGAGCCAAAGATAGGAAGGGCAGAGAGAAATGTGCTAAGTGCTCCAAAAATATATGTGCACAACACAGGTTACCTATTTGTCACCAATGTATCTAGATTTACAGATTTGTACTTAATTTTTTCCCCTTAAGCATTCCATTTATATCCAAAAAACCTTGTAATAATTGTTTAAATTTATTAAGTTTAATATTTTGTAAGTAATCATTTTTTTATTTTGGGGTTACCCATGACCCATGTTGTGGTTCATTTAATTAAATTTGGATGTTGTAGTTGTAGGGTTAAGTAGAAATTCGGAATTATTATGAAAACACCGAGTTATTGGGCCAAGAAAAAAAGTGAAAAGTCACCATCTTGTTTGTTAAAATTTGTGACAAGTTTATGACGGGAGTTTTGGCGGGCATGTGAAAGAGTGCTGTTGTGTTTTTGTATTATTTTCCTAAAATTGTGATAACTGGGTTTTTAATGTGTAATATTGGTAGAATATTAACCATTAGATATTCATGTTCATGCACAAGTGTAGGAAAGTGATGTAATATCCAGAAACGTGCTATTTTGTGTTCCCTCCAAAACTCCATCGAAAGTTTCAGTAAAGCGTCTACCACTTTACTGAATCGACTGACTTGACTCCTTGACTGTATTGACTTTTACTTAGACTTTGACTAAACTTTAGACCTGACGATACATGAAAACGATGATGAAAATTATAATAGGAGGAATATGGGTTTCCCGCCATATTCCTTACCTTTTTACCTTGTCTGTGGCACAACATACACATCCTTTGTGTCAAGTTGCCAAAAAAGAAGAAAAAGAAAGAAAGAAAGTTTATGACGCGTGTTTCAGCAGCGCAAAATCAAAACAGTTTTTTGGTGAAATTAAAGGTAAATATCGACTTTTAAACTATTGTTTACGTAAAACTATGTGTCGAAATGGATAATGTAGATGATAGTTTATAGATTTATTCCAAATTTGGCTTAATTTAGAAATTATAACCTGCAATAGCCTTGAAAATCGAGCTTCTACGTTACTTATACGTTACTTCTATGTTACTGGTAAGAAATATTCTATGTTACGTAACGTAGAAGCATTGTAAATTTCGCTGTTTACTATACACATAGTATTTTTTATCCAAAAAATTGGCCATGCCTTTTTTTTTGGAAATCTCATAAAGAAATGTTCTGTAAATAATTAATTAGTATTTACATGCGTTAATTTTTAAATATGAACAATAAAAAACACTTCTTCAATAAAATCAAAATTTCTATAACTTTTTAAATATTTACATAATTGTTTCCTTGATTATTCTGATCGACAATAATAAAAAAACACACAATTTGTTACAATTTAAAAAATATATTTTTTTATATCATTGTACCCACTAGTTTTTTTATCGCGTCAGTATGACATAAGCTTAACGAAGCAACACCGTTACTTTCGCGTTACTTTAGTGTTACTGTAACGTAGAATACGAGTATTCTGCGTTACTATATGTTACAAAGTGGCAAAATCCACGGCCTCACCCACCAACGTATTATGATCATTGTGATATGAGTTATGATATGACAGCCAGTAAACAAGCTCAAGCTCAACTCATAACCCAATGGTACCGACGACCGACACGACTGGCGACTGGCGAGAGATCAGGCGCAGGACCGACTTTTTACATGCCCAGGTGATCAGCCTGCATTGTCCTAACTAAATTTGGAAATAACAAGTTTCCAACGCGTGAATCGAACCCACGACCTCGGAGTCAAGAGCCACACTCTAAGCCACTGGACCACGGAGGTAATCGGGATACATCGAGACATTTTCATAATCGTGATTCAATTAGTATGACATATTATAATGCGACAAGGGTTTAAAAATGAACGTGGACGGGGGTGCTGCAGGTAAAGGAAAACTGACAAAAATGGCGTTTTTGTATGATGGCAGCGTTAGTTCATTTTTCGCCATTTAAAGCCTTGTCGAGCTTTATCTCATAATCGCCCACCGCTGACGTATGATACTTTTGACTCTTACTTACTCCATGTATGATAATATCCATGTTTATCATTTATCTATGATGTCGTCGTCGGCTTGCGGGGCGGCGGGGCGGCGGGGGGCGGAGGCCGGCACGCGGCGGGCGCGTGTCGGGCGCGGATGGTGCACGCGTCGCCGCCCGCGCCCTGCCGCTCCTGCACTTGACGGCTAGCTGCGGCTGACGCGTCTATTGCGTGTTGTTTGACGTCGACCACTCGTAATCCCGTGCATTAGCTCTAATCGGCGGAACGAGACTCGTCGTCAGCTGGCTCCGACGTCTCGAATATTTCACGCCGAAGACCCGGCCCCGCGAGTGACGTAGTCGTCGGCGACGAGATCGGGGACTGGGCGCGGTTATTTCGGCTTAGGAGTCCACGAGGCAGACTGAGTAACTCTGGTGACCACCTGGGTAATATCGGAGCACTATAATATTACATTATACCTACGTGGCTGCCGTCCAGCTCGTCGTCATAATACGAGGTGTCAGTTGACATTCTCCGAGACGAGGAAGTCGACGGATCCTTAATTTAGATGTCGAAAATTAATGTAAAAAAAAATAAGCAAAATATGTGCGTACTGCGTATAGTCAGGGAGCCCTAGAACATTTTTTTATTACTATCAAGCTAATTTTTTGTGAGTAGTTTCATTTTGATAAAAAAAAAAACATTTTTATCTGCGAAAAATCTCGAAAGTGGTAGCTAACAGAGATAGAAATGGATTTCATACTTTGATTTGATGGTTCTAAAACATGGATTGTCCTATTTGTAGGACAATGTTACTCTTAAATTAAATAACTAAGTATTAACCTATCAATTTACAAAAAAACTGCTGGTTAGGTTTCCGTTTTAGGGCTCCGTAGTCAACCAAGCTTTGTCGATTACAGAACCCTTAAACGAAACCCTTACCAGCAGATTTTTTGTATATTGATAGGTTATAATATATTTCAAGAGTAACATTGTCCTATAAATAGAACAATCCATAATTTGGGACCGTCAAATCAATTATCAAAGTATGAAAACCTTTCTATCTCTGTTAGCTAGTAGCTACCACTTCGAGATTTTTCCCAGATAAAAATGTCGTTCGTCTTAACAAAATGAAGCTACTCACAAAAAATTTGCTTAATAGTAATAAAAAAAATGTTGTAGGGAACCCGGACTAGTATAGTCAGTGGACGGTAAAGCTATTAATTAGCAGCAATATGTCAGCGACAGTCGCAGGAGCGGGGGCGGCGGGCGGCGGGCGGCGATGTGCGCCCGAGCCGCGCCACGTGTCGCCGGCCGCCGCGAGACGCCCGCCGCCCGCCGCCCGCCGCCGACGGCTACCGTTTGATCTGCTCACTTCACTTTTTTAATATTATCTACAACCATACGCACTGGTTATTTTACCACTGACAAATCCTGTATGCCGATTATCCGAATATTTTATCATAACTTTGGATCTTGTGAACGCACTCAATGTGAACAAGGTTAGAGGAATCTCCGACCTCGTGCCCGGTGCAGCCGGTCGAAGTGTTCGCCCACTCGTGATCGTCGTGACGACCGATGTCGGCGGATAGAGTATCGAGGAGGTCGATGCAATAACGAGTGGGATGGTTTTCATATTTTATTATTCACATAAAGTTTTACAATACGTTAGTCGTAGAGTAGGACGCGAGCGGCGCGGGCGCGGGCGCGGGTGCGGGGCCGCCGCGCTATGTACACGCCCCGCCGCCCCCGCCCCGCCCCGCCCGACCCTCCGGCGACACTTTTTACAAATTACATTACTTAACTACGGCGGTACGTCATATTTATAACGAGTATTACCTAGAGGAGGGAGGCCGGCACCGGCGACGAGACCGGTTCGTCGGGCGCACGATGCTCGTGAATAGATAAAACGTAGAGATAGAGCTCGGGTCATTTAAAGGACACATATAGACGGTATAGGACCCTCTCTCGTTAACTACTCGATTATATCTCGTCCGGCGTCGCTCTCCCGAGAGACTCTCGCAGATCGTACCTTACAGTGATATAGTAAAACGAAACATACATCTACGCGGGTGCACTCTATGATACACAGTATTTACATCGGCCGGGCCGCGCGGTCCCGCGACGCCGCCGGCCGGCCCTGGGATGCCGGGGGCGCACAGTGTTTATTGTAGCCCAAAAAACGGACATCGTCTTTTTATTTGTTAATTTGAAAGAGTACTTAATTACTAATCCCCGAGTAAAACACCCAGGAGTCTCGCTTTAATAGTTTTTGAATTATCTCGAAAAGAAAATCCCAATCCCGCGTTCATAAAAAAGTGAAAAGTTATAATATTTCAAAATTGGTACAGATTAGAAAAAAACATGTGATATAATACTTGTAGGACATACAAAAAGCTACATTATGAACCCATTTTTAGTCGGCTATCACTTATGGGGGCCATGAAAACGAAGAAAATCGATTTTCAGTTTTTATTTTTTTTCTAACTAAACTAAGTCGATGTCGAAAGCGCATGTTATTTTAAAAGAAAGGTAATCATTACCACTACCAATAGTAAAAATACCAAATCCCTAACCCGTGGAACTTTTGAGTTCTATGACTTTAAAAAATCCGGGGTTGGCGGGATTCGTGAACTTTGTTTTTTATTACACTGTTCGATCGTGTTGCTAAGAAGGAACAAATTCTGCTAAGTAACTATACTTATCAAACTCTAAAAAGTATCAATTTTCTAAGAATGTAATTTTTTGACGAAATATCTAAAGAAAATGCGTAAGAAGTTAAAAATTTCTATAGAATTTGTATACAGTGCCTTCTTATTTTTATTTCTAACCAATTAGAAATAAAAATAAGTTTTATTACTGAGTATTTAAATACTTTTTTTCAGAATGTCACATGTTGACCTACCACCGGTTCGGGAACTAACTCGTCGAGAAGAACCAGCGTAAGAATCTAGCACGGGGCCACTTTTTAGCCAAAAATTTAAAATTATTCTTTTAAAAATAGGATTTACAACTTAATATTATATCAAATGTAAAAAGTTAACATATAAGTTAACAGTGTATTAGTCACAAAATTATGAAAAATATTCTTTTAAGGTAGACTTGCTAGCAGCTACCAACTGCTAAGATGTGCCATCGCCCATTGCCTATGAAATCGTTGAATTTATGGTAGGCTGTAGTAAAAATAAAACGTTCTTTTGATTACCTTTTTCAATTTATTAATGGAAAGATTTTAAAATATTTTTTAAGTTTTATTATAAAAACGCATACATTGACCCATGGAAGAGTTTAAAGGCTTATAACTTTATTTTTTTCATGTAAGTATAATAATATATTATGTCTTCAACATTTCCCCCTGGTAAAATCGAAGAACAAAGAAATATGTTTTTTTTTAAATGTGGCATAACTCAGAAAACTTAAAAATTAAACTTCGTTTTCATTGGAAAGTATGATAGTATCATTATTATTATGGCTGTTTTCAGCGTCAATATTATAATTACTATCATCGTCGTTGCTGCTATTATTATTACTATAGGGGACATCGGGGCATGGAGGTTCAAACTTCAAAGGTATTAATAAATTTATTACTTTAGGTGGATAAGGTACTCGTTTTTTGCGTTTTTGTCTGGAGTTAAGGTTTAAATGGGAAACTATTGGGTTGGATGACTCTAGCGCTCGATGGAACAAATCGATCATAGTATTTATCCTGGAATTTTTACGAGTGTGATGCTCCCGATCATAACGCCAATATTTGTTGCGCGACTCACCAGCCTGTTCTGAGAGTACTCCTATAGGTAAAGGCGCTATTTCGATTATGTTTTTACCGTGGACTAGTATTTTATGT
Organism: Polyommatus icarus; assembly: GCA_937595015.1. Lineage (NCBI taxonomy): Eukaryota > Metazoa > Arthropoda > Insecta > Lepidoptera > Lycaenidae > Polyommatus > Polyommatus icarus. The sequence goes on from OW569325.1 coordinate 178,943, forward strand.
AAAGTGATTGTCATGGGATGCCATCCATATTCAGCAACATATCGGTACGCTAAATTTTTGCAAAAGAAATCAAAATTTACGGTGTTTATTGTCAATCCACTGTTAATCGTTATTAAAATTGTACTCAACTTGACTCCAGAAAAAAACGCAAAAAAACGAGTACCTTATTCACCTGAAGTAATAAACTTATTAATACCTTTTAAACCTGCCTCTATGATAATAATTAATAACAATAGCTCAGTGACGATGGTAAAAGTAATAAATTAATTAACATCGACGCTGATGTCATAACAATTATACTATCATACTTTAAAACGATAAAAAGAAGCTTGATATCTAAGTTTTGTGGCTAATCCCACATTTTTATAAACATTTCTTTGGAATCCGAATTTTACCAGTGGTGAATGTTGAAGACAATTAATATTATACATGACGACAACGGTGCTGACGTGACACATGCATTGATTATATATTTTTTTTACTTTATTATATTTTATTTTTATTGTATAATACTTATACATTTTCCTAAAGCATTTCGTCGAATTGTATGAAAAAAGTACATTTAAAAATATTTAGTACTTTTTAAGCTTTGACAACTATAGTTACTTCGCAGAATTTGTTCCTTGTTAGCAACACGATCGAATAGTGTAATAAAAAAAACAAAGTCCACAAATCCCGCCAATCCCAGATTTTTTAAAGTCATAGAACTCAAAAGTTCCACGGGTTAGGGATTTGGTATTTTTACTATTGGTAGTGGTTAGTGGTAGTAGTAATGATTACCTTTTTTTTAAAGTAACATGCGCTTTCGACATCGACATAGTTTAGTCAGAAAAAAATAAAAACTGAAAATCGATTTTCTTCGTTTTCATGGCCCCCATAAGTGATAGCCGACTAAAAAAGGGTTCATAATGTAGTTCTTTGTATGTCCTACAAGTATTATATTACATGTTTTTTTCTAATCTGTACCAATTTTGAAATATAATAACTTTTCAATTTTTTATGAACGCGGCATTGGGATTTTCTTTTCGAGATAATTCAAAAACTATTAAAGCGAGACTCCTGGGTGTTTTACTCGGGAATTCGTAATAATGTACTCTTTCGAATTAATAAATAAAAAGACGATGTCCGTTTTTTGGGCTACAATAAACACTGTGCCGGGCGCCGGGCGCCGGGGGCCCGCGCGCCGAGACAGTCGGCGGCACCGCAGCGATCCCCCGGAGCCCGGACGAACGAACTCATTACGGTCGGGTGAAGTAGGATCGAACGGAAGATTCACAGTCGGCGAGGGGGTGGGAAGCACGTCATGTGACGTTGATCTCCTCGTCGGAGGCGCTGGCGTCGCTGTCGAAGTCGGCGTCGTCGTCTGGCGCGGGGAAGTCGCGGGCGAACAGCGCGGCCCTCTCGTCGTAGCGGTAGTCGGCGGAGGTGGAGGCGAACATGCGGGCGCGCAGCTCGTCGTCGGCGGGCGAGGGGGGCGAGCGGGGCGAGCGGGGGGACCGCGGCGACGGCGGGGAGGGCTTGGGCTTGTCGAGCTCGGCGTCGGAGAGGTCGGGGTGCGGGTTGTTCTTGTTGGGCAGCGTCTGCTCGCGCGACCCGCCCGACGCCAGCAGCTCGCGCTCCTTCGAGTTCCGCCACTTCATTCGACGATTTTGAAACCAAATTTTGACCTGAAAATAGACGGCTCGACTTATTTAAACGTAATGTTAATGTGACTCGTTTTCTAGCATGTCAACGTCGAGGCGAAGCTATATATCGCTCCGGTAGGTCGCTCCGGCGTTTAACATAGGTATTAGGTACATTATTCTACGTAATAAGATATGCCACTGGACACGACGGACAGACACGAAGTGGGAGCGCCACCACCGTCTCGTATTGCGTACAGACTACAGCATCACGCATCTCTGTATCTGTCTCACGCGCGTGAGTTTAAAACATGAAAAATAGGTAGGCACAGATGTAAATTTAAATTATTATTATGTGCGGTGCGGGATAAACCCTCACATGCCGAAAGGTTCGTTTACTGCCTGCAATATTCAGGAGCGGCCTACTTAAATCGACTAACCTCAGTTTAAAAGTACACAATAATTATTGTATTTCATGTGTGGTGATCGGAAGCCCCGAAAAATACACGGATTATTAATAATAACACGAGTCGACGGCCGGCGCGCGGCGGCGGACGGTTGCGGGGTCGATTTGTCACCGGCGATGTTCGGGCGTGTTCATTTTTTTGTAAAATAACTGTTTTCGGGGATTCGCGTGCATTGTGCCCGTGACACGGCGATATTGATGGCCGGGGGCGGGGCGAGGGGTGGCGGGCGGTGCACTTTTTGCCGGCGCCGAACGGCCGAACAAAGCCGAGCCGGGATTGTTTGTTTGTAATTACCGGCATTCGGCGATCGAGGCCGGTCACGGTGGGCCCGACTAAACCCATTTACAGACCATAAAAATAATTATTGGCAATAAAGCGATAGCGTAAAGTCGGAGGAGAGCGAATGATTATTTTATTACTTTTACTGTTGGACTTTACTATTACCAGCGAGGAAAAAAATAGGGCATATTCTTAGATCAATCATTGGTCTTCGCGCGCGGCACTACGACTCGCTCGTAGCGCCGCGCGCGAACACCATGATTAATCTAAGGACACAATATTATATATTTTTTTATTTTTTTTATTGAAAGGTTCACAAACTGGCTGTATCACTAAAACAATTATATAAAATAGTGCAGTATGTTAGTATAACTGAGTGTACAACCTTCTACGGTGAAAACAGCATGCAATATAAATTACGCTCTTAAAAAAAATATTATAAGAAGTTTTTGGTAATGGAATATAACTGTAACATAAAAAGAAACTCAAAAACGGTTACAAGTCACAATAATAAATAGAAATAAAGTGGTCACGATTTAGGAGACATGAAATAGTGTTTAATTGATTTGACCGATGCATTGAATACCTATATCAAGTTCATGGCAGACATTGTTGTATGCATGGCAAAGACGATAGAGTTGCGAATGTTGACCGTAATTAGTTCGGTGCGCAGGTAAGTTGAAGGTTTTTATGTTGCATAGTCGACTTCCGGGGCGCGGCACGCGGATTTGCATTTTTTCGAGTAGCTCAGTGCTTTCCATCTTGCGAGTAAGAATTTTCTGCAGACTTACAATATCGGCTATCTTACGTCTATCTGCGAGTGAAATTACTTTGTAATAATTTAGTCTAGAGTCGTATGTGACGAGATCATTGCAACGGTTGTTCGCGTAAGAGAGGTGGTAAAGAAATGTTTTTTGGAGTCTTTCTATTCTACTAATGTGAACAGCATAGATAGGGTTCCAAACTGGGCTACAATATACCAGCAAGCTGCGGACAAAATAGCTGTTGAATAGGATGATGGGGATTTCAGGGTCTCAAAAAGTCTTAGTTTGTCTGGTGACAAAACCAGCCAGCCTTCCCCCTTTCTTAATAATATGGTCAATGTGATGACGGAAGTCTAACTTCTGGTCCAAGATAACACCAAGATCGCGCACGCTCGTTACCTCACTAATCGGTGTGCAGTTGTTTATGTAATCAACAGCACACCGATTAGTGAGGTAACGAGCGTGCGCGATCTTGGTGTTATCTTGGACCAGAAGTTAGACTATGTGAATTAATGTTGTCGTTGTTTCTTTTCCGAGTAAATTTCATACTCGGAAAAGAAACAACGACAACAGCCATGTTGTTTATGTAATCAACAGCACACCGATTAGTGAGGTAACGAGCGTGCGCGATCTTGGTGTTATCTTGGACCAGAAGTTAGACTATGTGAATTAATGTTGTCGTTGTTTCTTTTCCGAGTAAATTTCATACTCGGAAAAGAAACAACGACAACAGCCATGTTGTTTATGTAATCAACAGCACACCGATTAGTGAGGTAACGAGCGTGCGCGATCTTGGTGTTATCTTGGACCAGAAGTTAGACTATGTGAATTAATGTTGTCGTTGTTTCTTTTCCGAGTAAATTTCATACTCGGAAAAGAAACAACGACAACAGCCATGTTGTTTATGTAATCAACAGCACACCGATTAGTGAGGTAACGAGCGTGCGCGATCTTGGTGTTATCTTGGACCAGAAGTTAGACTATGTGAATTAATGTTGTCGTTGTTTCTTTTCCGAGTAAATTTCATACTCGGAAAAGAAACAACGACAACAGCCATGTTGTTTATGTAATCAACAGCACACCGATTAGTGAGGTAACGAGCGTGCGCGATCTTGGTGTTATCTTGGACCAGAAGTTAGACTATGTGAATTAATGTTGTCGTTGTTTCTTTTCCGAGTAAATTTCATACTCGGAAAAGAAACAACGACAACAGCCATGTTGTTTATGTAATCAACAGCACACCGATTAGTGAGGTAACGAGCGTGCGCGATCTTGGTGTTATCTTGGACCAGAAGTTAGACTATGTGAATTAATGTTGTCGTTGTTTCTTTTCCGAGTAAATTTCATACTCGGAAAAGAAACAACGACAACAGCCATGTTGTTTATGTAATCAACAGCACACCGATTAGTGAGGTAACGAGCGTGCGCGATCTTGGTGTTATCTTGGACCAGAAGTTAGACTATGTGAATTAATGTTGTCGTTGTTTCTTTTCCGAGTAAATTTCATACTCGGAAAAGAAACAACGACAACAGCCATGTTGTTTATGTAATCAACAGCACACCGATTAGTGAGGTAACGAGCGTGCGCGATCTTGGTGTTATCTTGGACCAGAAGTTAGACTATGTGAATTAATGTTGTCGTTGTTTCTTTTCCGAGTAAATTTCATACTCGGAAAAGAAACAACGACAACAGCCATGTTGTTTATGTAATCAACAGCACACCGATTAGTGAGGTAACGAGCGTGCGCGATCTTGGTGTTATCTTGGACCAGAAGTTAGACTATGTGAATTAATGTTGTCGTTGTTTCTTTTCCGAGTAAATTTCATACTCGGAAAAGAAACAACGACAACAGCCATGTTGTTTATGTAATCAACAGCACACCGATTAGTGAGGTAACGAGCGTGCGCGATATTGATGTTATCTTGGACCAACATTAAATGTTAAAACATTTTGAGGGATTGAGTATCATTTTATTAGCAACACACTAGACGCTTAGTGAGTTAAGATCTTCCTGTAATTGTGCGATGTCATTCCTGGACCGTATTGTTCTGTAGATTTTTAAGTCATCTGCAAACATTTTAAATGTGGAAGTTAATACAGAACAGAGGTCGTTAATAAATACGAGGAAAAACAAAGGCCCGAGGTGTGAACCTTGCGGGTCACCTGACGGTACCTTTTTGATCGGAGACTTGAAGCCACGAAGAATAACAAGCTATGCGTGGTTTTTTAAGTACGATTCGCACCATCTCAACAGTGAGCCGTAAATTCCTGCGTGACCCAGTTTTAGTTCATACTAAAACTAGGTTATCGTGATCCACCGTGTCGAACGCCTTGGAGAAGTCAGTGTATACGGCGTGAACTTCGTTGCTATTTTCGACTGCCTCTACGATGTCGTTGACATAGCCAAGAAGATTTGACACGGTTGATCTTCCTGGTAAGAAGCCGTGCTGCTGTGAATTAATGTGTGGTTTAAGGTGATGAAGTAATGTCTTTTGAGTCATAGACTTGAACAGTTTTCCCATTGCGGACAAAATGGATATAGGTCTGTAGTTGGTAACATTGCTAAGATCCCCTTTTTTGAAGATGGGAATAATGTGAGCAGTCTTCCATTTTGTAGGAAAAATGCCATTCTCGAGAGATTTGTTAAAAATTATGTGTAGCGGTGTAACCAGCTGGGAAGCACATGTCCGGAGGAAGATAGGCGGGATGGCGTCGGGACCTGGGCCTTTATTTGTGTTAATTTGTTTTAGAGATTTTAGTATCTCGTCCTTGGATAAGTAACAGCTACTTAATGATATTTGCGAGTTGTTTGAGCCTGTGATACTAGATGCGCATGTAGAAGAGATTGCACCCGTCCTATTATTGTATATAGAAGAAAAGTAGTTGGAAAAAGCCTCACTAATTTGCTGTCCGCCATGTACATTTATGTTGTCTAAAAACATCTCGTCGGGAATTTCGTGACTGTTGGATCTGAAAGATTTAACAAATGTCCAGAAGTACTTCGGGTCCTCTTTGATAAGCAGTTTGGCATTCGATTTGAATGTAGAAAGACAATCCGCCAATAGTTTGTCACATCGGCTACGCATTAGTTGGTAAGTGATAAGGTCTCTTTTGTTATTATATTTTTTAAATCGTTTGTGAAATTTAGCTTTCTCTTTCAGACAATGAATACGCGGTCGACTGAACCAGCAGGGGTAGCTATTTCCTCCTTTTGAAGTGAGCGGTGTGTACTTTGCAATGATAGGAGTTAAAATATTGTACAAAATATCTACTGTCGTGTCTACCGAAAAGTGCGGCTTGAGATGATCGTGCCAGTCAATTTTATCTAGCTCTTCAGATATGGAGTCGTAATTGGCTTTAGAAAAGTTAAGAGAAGTTACCCTTTTGGTTTTTATTTTATTGGAAGACTGTACGTGGACACTGATTGTTAAAGCTGGATGGTAAACGTCTGTGGTGACTAGAGGATTGACACAAGCTTCAACAATGAAGAAGTCAGCATTATTTGTCAAAATCAAGTCAAGAATACGACCGTGTACGTTGGCTAAGGAATTAACTTGCTGAAGGTTATTAAACCAAAAAGCATCCGTAAAGACACTCTCGACAGCAGAGTTAGTGCATTCCGGAGAAAGGTAATTTCTGTTCGATTCTGCTTTCCATGTTATACTAGGCAAATTAAAATCACCTGCAATGAGCAACAGGGAGTCAGAAGGTAACTTGTGTTGGACTACATCGGTAATGTTTAATGAGATACGCCTGAGTCGGTCGTGAGAAATTGGGAGAGGGTTGTAAAGAGTACATAAACATATATGTTTAGTTGTGTTACCTTGCTTGAATTTTACAATTATCCATTGGTTTTCATCCAACGTCTCCCACGTTGGCTTGCGGTTGGACTCAAGTTTTTTTAGAACAGCGATAAGTAATTCCCCTCCTTCGTGCTTAGCGCTGTCGGATGAGGACCGATCGCGCCTATATATTGTGTATCTGTGGTCTAACACTTCATAATCATACACCGAGTCGTTGAGCCACGTTTTAGTAAGTAGTATTATATCTGCCTCTTGCTTCAATGCATTGGTCAGGATTGTTGTAGTTTTGGTTCTTAAGCCACGAACATTTTGGTAGATAATGTTAATTTTACCCACTGAGTTAGTGTTTAGGTGAGAAACCATATTATACTAGTAGTTAGAGTTAGTTCGATTAAAGTTAGTCGTGTTACAGGGTGCTTAGAAACTCTAGGTCCTTAACAATAAAACTCTTCGAGCTCGTGTCCTTGCGAATAAAAACAACGCCGTTCCGCACCCACATGAAGTTGTTTCTTTGGCTACCTTTCGAGTTGCTGCGTGTAGTTGTTTGTTGGCCGGAGTGAGATGCTCGCAAACGTAGATGGGCTTCTTAGTTTGGGATGCGATACCCAAGTGTGACGAATTGAGTCTGTCGTTGCTATGCGTTTTATTAAAGATCTTCGCCGCAGCAATGAAAGAATCGCGGACCAAAGGACTAGAGAGTTTCACAACTATTGATCTAGGCCTGTTCGACTCCTTGTTCAGCTTAGCGACACGATGGTAATTTACTAATTCGTGTGCCGGGAGGTCGAGGCCTATGGTTGTTGCCAGTTGGTGTATGATTGTTTTTAGGTTTTCGCCTGAGTGTTCCAGTACGCACTGGACTTCAATGTTGCAATCGCAGGCTTTTTGGTCGAGATTGTTGAGGCGAGCGTTGAGATCTCCAACACGCGAGCGAAGGTCGTTTACGTGGGACCGCAGTGTGGTATTTTCTTGTTGCAGGGTCGCGATAACCTGGGTCTTGGCATCAAATGCTTCTTTAAGTTTGTCATATTTTGCTGACATGAAATTGACGCTTTCAGTCAGTTTCTGAATCTTAGTGCGAGTATCCGAGCTGTCTGCTGAAAAATCACGCTTTATATCTGTATAGAGCCCTTTTAGAGTTTCTTCAAGCTTTGTCGAAGTAGCGTTTTAGATCTTCTAGACCAGTGGTCCCCAACCTTTTTTTTCATGCGGGCCATAAACATGTTTTGGTCTTGGTGTCGCGGGCCGCAACAAAAATTTTTTAGGGTTGAAAAATAACATTCTTCAAAATTAACGATTTTAAAGTGAAAAAAATTAACGACTATCACGTAGACTTTACGTTATTTTGCGGGTGGGCGTGAATTTAAATTTTTTTAACATCACGCGGGCCACAAATAGAGTCCCGGCGGGCCGCGGGTTGGGGATAGCGGTTCTAGACTGTTTCCCCCAAGCGGGTCAATACTATCGTGTAGGTTCTTTAGTTGACAAGGGGTACTGGGTTTGTCAGTTCGTTTATCAGCAGACTTACACACTGCACACTTCCAAGTAGTTTTGTAGGCCTTCGACTCTTTGGCGAAATTCTCCGCAGGTACTCCCAGGCATTGATAGTGGTAGCCAGTATCACACTTGGAGCAAGTTTTAAGATCACTTGCCTAAATTTGTTTACTACATTTATTGCAGACAGTCATCGTATAAAATTTCCCAATAGTGGGAAATTTTTTTGTAGTATGGCAATAATATGCGAGTTTTCAAGATTAAACTTTGGCTGTTTGGGGAGGCTTACGCCAAAAGAAGAAGAAGAAGAACTTTGGCTGTCTTTTGAATTTGACACATCCGTTTTAGTTGTCAAAGTCGAAATGAAAGCTATCAGTTGAATTTGACAGTTAAGATGTGTGATGGTCGTGAGTACTTGGTACGCAAGTTTCAGAATGAGGGCAAATAATTACTACTTATCTTTTGTTCTTTTGCGGAAAAAAAGAGCCAGGAAATGTCCTGTACAACACTGATGCGGCTACCTCGCACTCCAAACTCGCTTCACATTTGTCTTCTATGTAGATTACTTGATGTTTTCGCCAAAAATAAGTATTTCTTGTCGAGAGCGTAACAGTTTAGATGTTTACGGTTTGAGAGGTGTTGCCATATAATGCTGTTATAATACACTGTTATAATACTCGTTGGCGTAATGTTTTATTAAATCATTATTATTGCGACTGATTGATAAAATTTTGTGTACTTTTTGGCTAAATTATATTTTTTGTAGTGTAATTTTGACATTTTAATTCGCGCACGAAGGGTTCCGTACCGTTATAGCAGTTATAGAGCAAAAATAAGCCAAAAATTGTGTTTTTTGTAATGGCAGCCCCCCTTAAATTTTTATTTTATTTAAATATTATTATTAATTATTAAAGTACACATATAATTAAGGTCTATGTGAAAATTTCTATATGTTGCCATCGTTGTTACCGAGCAAAGAAGGCCAAAAATATCACGTTCGTTGTATGGGCGCCCCTACATATTATTTTATTTTGTTTTTAGTGCTTGTTATAGCGGCAACAGATATACATAACTTGCGATTGTTGTGCGCTACACATTTAATGTGTAGCGCACAACAATCGCAAGTCGCAACTCGCACGTCTAGGGATCATAATGACAGGGCATCGCTCATCGCTCGATCAGCGACAACAGTTATACAGTTGCGAGCGCGGGTTTGTCACGCCTTTATTTATCCCGACCGTGACGGCGGACCGCGAACTTTAACGCTTTTTTTAACAAAAAACGTCATCGACAGAATAATTTGTCTCAACGTTTCAATTATCCGGCGGCGGCGGTAGACAGGCGGCCGTCGTTAAAAACATGACAAACGATCACGTTCGATCCCGGAATATCGATCAATTAGAGATTAGTTCCGTTCCGGGCTGCGACGTGTCTCGACTTAGTCGCCAGTCGCGGGTCGCGGCCCTAATCGATCCTCGCCCGATTCTTTCTCACGTTACATTATACGTATTGTCTAATTACGAGAGACGGAGTCCCCGAATGGCTCGCGGGGTGCGGGGGGCGGCAGCTACCCCGCAGCGTCGGCAATATGTTGCCGAGGGTTCGGTGTTTGAATGTTTTGATAATAACGTTTAGCGAGGTGAGGGTCCCCGCTGACCGCTCGTCGCGCCGGCCGGCACGTCACGTCACGTCGTCCCACGTCCCGCCGCGCCGGGTGACGGCGGCGGTATTTAGCGACAATATGCCGGCGGCAGCTGACGCCCGCCCCTTTCGACTTTTGTGAGATCGCTAGTGATGAGCAAATTTATCCCCTCAGATATCGACAGTAGTGGCTACAAATATAAATATTATTGTTGTCAATTGTAGAAACTCTGGATATTGTGGTAGATATATAAACTTTATCTGCTAATTCATCGTTCGTCAATCGACCTAAGAAATACCGCACGACCGACGAAGTATTGGAAATTGATTTAAATAACCACTACAACCAGCACTCCTCATGAGAGTCAATTCAGACACCGACGCGACTAAATTTGTATTAAATTAACAGACTTGCAGGAAGTCTCACACGATTGAATTCTGTCAAATCCATACAAATTTAGAAATGCATCTACGCGTCGCGTTGCAGGTCTGAATTGACCCTAAGTCGTAACTCGGTGGCACGGTTGACACGCATACCTACTACTCGAAGGTAATACAACCACACTCGGAGACCCCCGGCTGCACTTCAATTTAATGAAGAGTTATTAAATTAGGATTTTTTTTAGTGTGCCCGATATAGCTGCATCGCGGGTTATCGTGTGCGGCGGGCGCGGCACGTCTCTAGGCGCGCGGGTCGCGGAGCCGCCACGGAATTAATTACTTTTGGATATGTTCAGTGCTCAGTTTCATTACACTCTGTTCCAGCGGGTCCGGCTCGGCCGGGGCCGGATGACCGCCCCGCACGCCGGAGCCGGACGGCGCGTGTCGTTCGCGTAATCATTAATTAATACATACTTAGTTATAAAATAGAGTGCTCGTTTGCGGTTTAGGTTTCTGTATCACGTTTATTAACAATGTGGCGGCCCCGGGAAAATACAATTTAAAAACATAATATAATGCATACGAAGCGAGTAAAAACTTAAAACGAAAATATAACGATGGTCGATGTATGCTACTATTATTTGTGACAACTACTATTATCTGTTGGTAGCTCAAGCCGGGGGTTGCTGGTTCGAATCCCGCCGACTGAACAACAAAGTTCCTGGGTCATGGATGTGTACATATTAAATAAGACGTGTATCATAATAATATAATAAAAAAATCTTTAATATATGTACCTATATAGTATAAAAGTATTAAATATAATATTTCCGTTGTCTGGTAACCGTAACACAAGTCCTTCAGGTAGGTACTTAACACGGGGCCAGACTCCATGGAGGCATAGATATATTTTTTTTCATTTCTAATATCCATTCCCTGTAATAGTCCTACACTGGCCGCTGGCTTCGCATCCTCCGAGCCGAAGCTCTTGCGACTCCACTCTGACCGGCCGGTTAAGGCAAGGCAGAGGTAGGGCCTGATTCTCCGTCAGTCCGGCCGGCCGGAGATGCTTAGAGTTGAGAAATTACCACAGGGGGACACAGTACGTACTACGTAATACACATCTGACATCACATGGTGTCCACCAGCGTTCACCGGCACATCAGGACGCCGCGTCGCGTCGGTCCAATGAATGTGATTTTCGGCCGCTCGCTGGAGCTATTCTAAATTTGAAATATTCATATTTGGTATGAATATTCAAACGGCGCGCTGTTTACATTTACGCCGTTCCAATTTCGAATATTTGCATTTTTTTATTTTGAGTTTGAAAGTTTTTGTTGGCGCAATTTTTTTGACGTCCGCCATGTTTGCTCATGTCAAAAGTCAAAGTTTTGTTTGGTTTATTTTCGTAGCGCGGACCGACATTTGAATAAAATGCGTAAACCCTTTATTTAGTATTCGTGCGATATTTAAATAACGATTTGAATGAGTGCATGATATTTAAATGTAAACAGACGAAATCGATCTTCTTTGTTACTATTGTCAGTGGGCCGGTCGGGACTCGGGAGTCGGGACGAGCGACACACGTCGCAACTCGCAGGTAGTGAGTAGTTTTGTAAATTCACAGCAGTCAATGACAATATATTATAAAATGATGCAAAATATTATAAAAGCAACTGACTTCTATTGAAAGATCTATTGTAATTCGTACACTAATCTCTGTTGTAGGGTAGCTTCATGAAATACGAGCTTAATATTAGATGCCGTATTTTAAATATTGTTGGGTGTATTTTTTTAAACAAAATAATAAGCAAACTACCTAATCGTCGGCAGTCTTCAAAATAAGAATCATCTGAACCAATTGGTTCTAATTCTTAACTCCATTATTATTTATTACATGATAATAGCGACGTGCCAGTGCGCCCCCCTACCCCGCTCGCCCAAAACCCGCACCCCCATCTCCCCCGTCTTATCACGGGTCTAAGTGATAACGTTATCGGGTCCCACTTAGGCCCGCTCCCATTGTCCCGCCGCCGATTAGTTTTGTGCGATCCTCGTGTTCGTGCCGGGCCGCGGGCGAGTGCCGACTGTCGGGTGTGGCGGTGTGGGGTGTTGTATGACCGTCGAGGAAACGGTTCATTTAGTGTTTAAACACACTAGTGACTAGGCTGAATTACGCCGGCGTAAATTCTGCCGCGTTTACGCCGCGTTTTAAACTCATACAAAATACGGGCGGAACGCGAGAGACGACACACTATTCCGTCGCGTTCCGTCCGTGTTTTGTGTGAAATTTTGAAACGCGGCGGAATTTACGCCGGCGTAATTCAGCCTAGTGTGTTTAGAGTTTAGACACTTAGGATCACTTAATCGTTCGGTTGCATTTGAAGTGACTTCTGATGACGATGTGATACTGACACTATCTATTGATACTTTATTTGTCCAATTTTAGGACAGAGGTTAACTGAGCAATAAATATCATATTTGAGCGTATACATATCACATAGGAGAAGATTAGGAGAGACGTAATATAATTATACAAATTATAATATATATTTGTAAGCCTTTTTCCTGACGTAAATTTGAAATATTTTTATGGATTATCGGGATCTAGGACCTCGCTTTTGACAACATTCGTAGCACAAACATTTTTTGATGATGACTTGGCTTTTGTCCAACCACTTTTCATCACAATGCTTGCTACATATGGTCGTATGCACCACTTGTAAAACTGTGAAGTGTAATCGATCCCCCCCTGCCCGCTACACCCCCCGCACCCCGCGCCCGCAATCTTGGCGCGCTGCTTGCGTTTGACATTAAATAATTGTTGGGCGCCGGCCGGGGGGCGCAGCCCTAGGCCGCTACTAGACCCGCCGCTCTACTTTCTGTATATTTTATTTGTTGTAAGTAATAGGCTTATGCTGTTAACGACGTGATATTACGGGGGATCCGATAGTGAATTGAATAAACCTCTAAGCATCGTAGACAGCCGGAGAGTATTCAAAATAAATAGAGACAATTTTAGTCAGTGATATGGTTGTTACTCGTAACTCCTGTGGGATTGTTGGAATACTTGGGATTTCTTAGCCAGCTAAAAGTTACGTGGCAATGCTGCAAGTCATTTAAAACAAATCTCCTAATCCTATACTTCCATTTTAAAGTTTATCTAATAAATAGCGTTTACATCTCGTTTTGTGGTTCTGGGTTAAATCGGCTAACAGGCTTAACCTTTTGAAAGATATCTGTTATTTTAACTTGGTACAACAGTAGGTATGACAATATGCCGCGTCTTGGACTGTGTATGGTCTGGGCGGGAGAGGGGGGGCGCGGCGCCGGCTCCCTCACGACGCGAATTAGTCCCTTGATCAGATGCCGCCTTGATTCCATGACCCGCCCTCCGATTTAAAAATAATAATGTCACTCTCAATTAAAAAGTCAAACGAAGTGAAAAATGCATTAAATTTTCTCGCGGAATTTTCTCGAAAGTAGAACGATTACATTGCGCCACCTCCTGCCGCACTTCAGGAATTTGATAGCGATTGTATTTCCCTTTTAATGTCTAGTAGATAGTAATAAAGTGTGTATGTAAAGTGTTTTTATAGTTGGAAGTGCAGACGCACTGTCAAAATATAATATGACGTAATATTAACTGTAACTCGTTTATTAAGAAAACTTTTGCTGTGTCGTAAAGACTTTGCAGAAAATATAAATTCAAAATTAGTATCGTAAGAGATGTGACATATTAATATTATTATACGTTGCAAACATAGGTACTCATATAGGTACTCCTTTAATATTCTCTAATAACGCTAAACGCAACTTAAACGTCACACGTATTAAACCTATCAGCCGTAATAGGCATGTAGCTCGTACTCGTAGTCTCGATTGTGCCATCAGTATTTGTTCTTCACACCCAGCGTTCCCACCGCTCAGGTCGTCTTGCCGGGCTAATTCCCGTGCCGGTTATAAAATTAATAATAATATAATATAATATAATCTTTATTTCTCCTCACAATACAAGTTTAAGAATATACATAATAACAGAATTTTCGACAGTCAGGTAAAGATGTAAGGAGCTGGTGTCCATTATAGGTCATGCCTGTATTACAGATCACCAGGTCCTCACCCCAAGAAACATTATACTTAGGTGGTATTCCGATTTACAATCTTTGCATGTTACAGCATTATGAGAAGATAAATATTACAATATAAAAATAAAAATTAATAAAAATAAAATCTGTTTTTGATAAAAGTATTCATTCAGATTAATAAAATAATCGGCCAAGTGCGAGTCATACTCGCGCACGAAGGGTTCCGTACCGTTATAGAGCAAAAATAGGCCAAAAATTGTGTTTTTTGTATGAGAGCCCCCTTAAATTTTTATTTTATTTAAATATTATTATCTATACTTATTATAAAACAAAGTCGCTTTTTTCCCTCATGTCCCTTTGTTCCCTTGAATCTTTAAAACTACGCAACGGATTTTGATGATTCTTTCAGTGTTACATAGCCCATTTATCGAGGAAGGTTATAGGCTATACGCACGCTAAGACCAATAGGAGCGAAGAAATAGAGGAAAATGTGGAAAAAACGGGGGAAATTATTTGAAAGGGCTAACTTGAATGCGCTAATCTCAGGAACTACTGGTCCGATTTGAAAAATTCTTTCAGTTTTAGATAGCCTATTTATTGATGAAGGCTATAGGCATATATTTTTTTCTACTGTCTATATATTTTATACCCGTGCGACGCCGGGTCGGGTCGCTAGTTAATTATTAAAGTACACATATAACTAAGGCTTTTATGAAAATTTGAAGTGCCTACTTGTTGTCATCATTGATACCGAACAAAAAATGTTTGAAAAATTACGTTTGTTGTGTGGGAGCCCCCCTTAAATATTTATTTTATTTTGTTTTTAATATTTGTTGTTATAGCGGCAACAGAAATACATAATCTGTAAAGGTTCAACTCTCTAGCTATTACCGTTCTTGAGTTACAGCCTGGAGACAGACGGACAGACAGACAGACAGACAGACAGACAGACAGACAGACAGACGGACAGACGGATAGACATCGAAGTATCAGTAATAGGGTCCCGTTTATACCCTTTGGGTACTGAACCCTAAAAACAAAACACAAGTAAGTACCTTCCTAATTGCTGCTACCGTACCTACCGGCGCGTTTCAACAATCAGTACCTAGACACCAAAATTATTCATTTTTGTAATTTTTGGATGGTTTGGATTTTAAAATATTACTAGCTGTTGCCCGCGACTTCGTCCGCGTTAACATAGTATAATAACAAAGATGGACAGTTTTCCCCTTTTTGTGGTTCCTTATACAAAGGGTAAAATATTTTAAGCAAACGTCAATAAACTTTCATGTTTCTAACTCAAGAAATGACGGACTTTCATTGAAACTTTCTACCCCAATTTCACCCCCTTGGGGGTAGAATTACCAGAAACGCTTAAATACGTATGTATCCATTCATTTTAATCAGAAGCACAAAAATAAAGTTTCATGTTTCTAACTCAAGAAATGACGGACTTTCATTCAAACTTTCTACACCAATTCCACCCCCTTGGGGGTAGAATTTCCAAAAAACGCTTAAATATAATATCCGTTCATTTTCAATCAGCAATCCAAAAATAAACTTTCATGTTTCTATCTTAAGAAATGACGGACTTTGGTTTAAACTTTTAACCCCTTATTTCACCCTTGGGGTTAGAATTTCCAAAAACACTTAAACACGTATCCAATCATTTTTAATCAGTAGCCCAAACATAAAATTTCATGTTTCTAACTCAAGAAATGACGGACTTTCATTCAAACTTTCAACCCCTATTTCACCCCGTTCGGGGTAAAATTTTCAAAATTCCTTCCTTAGTGAGTGTCCACTTAATAAAACAACCCTACTCACCAAATTTCGTTGCTGTAACTTTAACAGTTTTTGCTCAGCGATGATGAATCAGTTAGTCAGTCAGTCAGTCAGGACATGTAATTTTATAAGATTAATTAATAAGGTATCTAACAATTAACATAACATTTTTGGTTTGTAATAATTGTCTTTGTTATTGTTGATATGGGTTCCTTATTCCGTCTAATGTTCTCTCCTCAATTGTAAATCCGAGTTTTATGATCTGTGGTAATACAAGTACAAATTATAATGTAATATTTATCTACGATCGACGGATATCGATTTAGGTATTTTAGGACTCCTGGGCGTCTCGCGAGTCAATCGACTTCTCTTTTTAAATTTCCTGTCAGTTTGTACTTTCAGCCACAACATTTGAACAAAACGTTCATCCCTGTGGCACGAGCCCGGTGCGGGCCCCGGCGGGCCGGCTCGGCATCAATCGGCCCCATCGCGGGCAGCGCTCAATAAACACTCAGACCTGCTCCAAAGTATCCTATAAACATCAGACGTCATAAAAAGGCCGACCGTGCCCGCCGCCCGCCGCCCGCGACGGAAAAACGCGCCGTGACCAATGGCGGCCGACGAACAAAAGTACGATACAAATCGCCCAATAGAAACGGGTTTTAAGACGCGCCCGCCGCCCGCGGCCGTCCCGCTCGCTCCCGCGGTCGGCGCTATCGCCGTCTCGCCCGTGGCTCCTCGGAGGAAGGATGCCGCGAGGCGCCCGCGAGCCGCACTCTTTACAACGCCATTTTCATATAAATTTGACGAGGACCCAAGGACGGAGACGCGAGCCGCGAGACCCGACACCCTTTATCGTCTCCTACGTATGTTGAATAATAGTATTTAAACGTAAGGAATATAAAACTCCACAAAAATGTAATCTGCGACTAATAAGTTAATAAACAAGTACCTACTCATAATGATCTGACTCGATAAAAGTTGTTTTGCCATGTATACTCTCGAAATATATTCTCTCTATTTATAAGTAAATAAAAACGTATTATAATACCATGCGCAGTTTTAAATACATACATATCTAAATAATAGGCATTCGGAGGGACAGGCGACGGGAAGCGTCTTTGTTTTACACTATTTAGTATTATAAGCTAATGGTAATTTTTACGCAAGTGCGTACTAAACGACTCTGTGATATTATGTCCCTCCCGCAGTACGGGCACCCATGAATCTGCTGTAATTAATCGTAATCGGCGATGGCGGTGACGTCCCCCCCGCCCCGTTCTCTTTGAGCGCGCTTTTTGTGCCCTTCTCGTTCTAAACGGCTGCGAGCGATTGATCTCGAGATACGATCGCCGGAGACAATGCGTGCGGAAGGCACAGGGGTAGGCATAATGTGCTCACAGTACTGTGTTTACGAGTAGGTATATACAAATAAAATGCTCTGTTTTTAAGCGACTTGTATACTTGTCGTCTGACGAGTCCCGATTAGATAAACATTTTCTCTGTTGTAATTTTGTTTCGCCCGAAATCACCAGTACTCAATACTAAGAAATAATAATAGATGACTAGAATATTATTTAAAATTACCTAAACATAACCGTACCGCAATATTATATTGCGATACGATCCGGCGATTGTGGTTTGTTAGAATTTGAAAATCTAAGCGACCAAAAAGTGTTTTACTCGTCGCGAAAATCTATATTAGTATACGTACCGTGAAGTCTCGTCACCGAATAATACAATATTTTTATAACGTACTGTTTGCAGTCGGAGAAGACTCACAACAAATCTCTCGGAATATTTCGAACGTCGATAATATCGTGAGTGTCGCGAGTAACACGATCAACTCTTTAGCTGGGAGCCGCAAACGTCGACGCCCCCGCTGCTCCGAGATCAAAGCCCCGACGAAACCCAATTAACTGTGCCCAGCCGGGGAAGGAAACCCGCGACCTCCTCACGGCGGGCGTCATCGTGCGGCACTCGGCGCGGCGCCCGAGGCCGCCTGCACCTGACACTCCCTCGCCCGGCCTCGCCCTCGCGCCCGATACAGTTTTTTGTAGCGCGCCGGAGCCCCCACAGGTGCCCTAGCGCACCGGGCCCGCGCCCCCGCCGCTGCCGCTCACCTGGCTGTCCTTGAGGCCGAGCTTCTCGGCGAGCTTCTTCCGGTCGGGCTTGGAGATGTACTTCTGCACCTGGAAGCGCTTCTCCAGCCCCTTGCGCTGCAGGTCGGAGAACACCGCGCGCCGCATCATGCCGCGCCGCGGCTTGCCCCGCGAGCTATGCGCCCACGGGAACCCACCCGGCAGCGGGAACACCGTCGTGTGCGCCGCCGCCGGCCGCACTGCACACACACACATATACACAACGTCACTACCGGCAAATACGACAGTCAGACTAGAACTAGAAATGGGAGGTAAACAAGGAGCGATGCGATTTCTTGTCAATATTGCAATGTGCAGGCTTCAGGGAGACTAATTGAAAGACTTGTCTTCGCGAATATTGTATATTAACTAACTTAATTCTAACTTATTCTACCTTATATAGGAGGGAGGTGTGACATACACTACACCTCCCCCGTTTTTTGAAAAAAAAAAATACTTACACTAGATATGTATTTTTTTTATTATAATACTTAATCCTATGTACTAAATTCATTACTTACTTTACACATTTTTTTGTATGTTTTTTTTTTTTTATTTTACTAAAAACTACAATATTATCTAAACATTTCAACATATTTTATTTTAATTCATAACCTTATAAATTTCTTATCTCTAACCTTTTTTATATTCTAAATAAGAATAAATACAAATCTGTGGCACTGTTTTCCTAAACTTAAATGACATTTTTATTTAATTGCAGTAATGGGTGGTTGACGACGTAATTTTTAATACATAAAAATATTCAATTATAATAAACATTTTCTCACTATTTTAATATAAACTTTTTCATATGGTTACTTTGTCTTTAATTTTTTTTACACCCTTTAAAATATAACTCTATGTATCTCCTTTACTCAAGAACCTTTAGGTATAAAAACACTTTAATTAATAATAGTTATTTCTGAAATCTTTATAATTAAATTAATAAAAATAATGTTTACTCTTTCAATAATATAATAAGTATTCTTAATTCATTTTCAATAGGTAGAACCGTAGGTACCTAACTCATCTTATAATATAACCTACTCGTTTTATAGTCATTCATCTCATAATATTAACTTATCAATAATTTATACTAATATGCTTGATTAGTGGACTGGCCAGTCACTTACATTTTAAATAATTGTCGATTCATATTTAGGTATACCTTATATCATATCTTTAGCTCTTATTGTCATTTCAGTATTATGCATGCATGCCTTTTCATTTATTTATATTACCTACTTTCTTAACATCAATGGTACATTATTTTTATAATATTTTTATTTATAGTCGACTCTTTTATTTATTTTAATGGTACATATTTATTTTTAATATACTTCATGTGCGCACTTTTATTTGGTACAATACATTTTATTTATACACCATTAAACGGGACCTTTTTTAAGACTAACCCACAAAACAACAAAAAAAAAAAGTCTCCAACCAATTTACTTAAATGAAGGATTGTTCCCGCCGAGCATGCTCTAAGTACCCTTTATTTTTGTACCATTTTGTACCATATTTAATTAATACCAAGGATCTTTTAAGGCTACTAATTGACCTCCAACTATTCTCACAGAGAAAACTCGTTTACAACGTGATCGAATGAAGGATTCCCTTGCATATTTTTTTTAATGCTCTCGGCATTTTATTTATTCCTCAACGATACGTAGCATTAAAAGCTAGTATTTTATAATGCTCTTTGGCATTCTTAAACCTATTCTATTCCTATTCCTAACAAAAATACCCATTCCATAATTTTATGCAATCAATATTTAAAATATTCTTAACTATTGGGTGATCAGGCCAACAGCTACCAAACATTTTAAACATTGATGCAACCCTATCGACCTAATAACAATACTTTTCAATCAAATACCTTCTATAACACTAAAACCCTATTCCTAACTTCAAAATAACCATTTCTATACCTAAATAATAGCTTTTAGCTACTTTGCAAATCAAATATCACATTCCTAATCCTTTCTCACAATAATACGTCCTTTCTCGTATGAACGTAAATATTTTAAAGTAAATCCGTGTAAGTCATGTCCAGTGTAATTTCTCAGTAAATGTAGCTAATCAACTTACTTAAAGTAGTTAAAAAGAGTTTAATACATTTCCAAGAATTATCTCGCCTTTTTCTATTGCTAACTCACTTAAAACATAGTTTTAATTTGTTTTCCGATATTATAATAAAGGTACTCAACTTTCTTTCATAACACGCTTTTTACGTAATATTATATTATTTTCTTTATTTTTGTAACTACTTTTTCTAAAAAAAAAAGAAATTTTACAATACCATCTACAAAGTAACCATGGAATCAAAACAATTTCAAAATTATCAATATTTTATCTCTAGCTTTCTATCTTCTTATTGAATTTAATTGGGTTGGAATACGTAGCAACATAACATTATATAATCATAATATCCTAATCCCTATTACTTAATTTATTTTACTACTATTTCATATTTTTTTGAAATGCCTCGTTTGTCTATAAATAAAATATTTTAGTCATTATTGTTTATTATTCTTTATGACTATTATTTTTTCTTTAATTACAAAATTATTCAATTTAACTTCTGAGTTCGAATAAAATTGAATTGATATAGGTACATAGCAACATTACTTTTTTTTATTAATCGCTTTATTAAATCATCACCTTTTTATAAATTTTTATTAACGTTCATTAAATGCACCTATTATTATTATAGTTATTTCAAATATCATCTATCCTTTATATTTTAAAATATTATTATTAATTATTCTTTGATTGTAGTATTTTTTACATGAAAATAATATTTTCATTAATTTTTATGTACTTAATAAGTTGTTGCGCTTTTTCATTTAAGTACTAATTAATTTGAAATAGTCATAAATTGACAACTGAAAATAAACGAATGCATAATTATTAATAACTAGGTATTTAAAATATATTTGAAAAGTAATTCATACTTCCTAATTAATTTTGAAAAATCAAACTATTTAATATGAGTTAATAATAATTTATTTTATAAAATTTCAAAAATAAAATTATAACTACCTAATTGTAAATTTATCAACTGCGTAACGTAGTATTTAATTTTTAGAGCGACAAAAAAAATCATTCTAGCAAATAAAATGTTGTATCTTACAGAAAGTTAATTTTTTCTTTTACTATTTTCTTTTACTTTTATTATGTTATTTAAAAATCTACTTGTTAAACTATTAGTTCTGAAAATTTAATAAAATTCATGCCCTGGAATGCATGCTAATTAAGTATGATGATTGTAAATTTTGCAACAAAGTAGGTACTGGAAATAAATTACTGGAATCATATTCAAACATACTCGTATATATATATGGACTGCGCTTACATGACATATTTGGATGCATAAACTGATTGCATCACGTTTCTTTGTACCAAATATGATGCACGAAATGTTTTGATATTGTTATGCGAAACCAAAATATGATGATCTCTTTAGACCACCCATATTGCAGACTTTACTGTAAATTATGATTCATAAAATCTTAAGTTATTGATTACTGTGTCACAAATTAAAAAATATATATTTTCACAATTAACAACAAAATAAATTTAACATATTTTTAGTTTTTACTCTAGTGACCTATTTGAACTTTTACTACTTTGCTAAAATTTGAAAAATAAAACTACACACCAAAATAAATAAACAAAATAAGCTATTACTTACCACTTATTGAATTTGAAGCAAAAATTATAATTTAATGAATTTAGTGCAACGACAATTCAAAGTAAATTGTAATGTGGAAAAGAAAAAAAAATCATATTTTTTTTAAATAAAGAACCACTATCGCAAAAAAAAAATATATACCTTTTAAGAAATGTATTTTGATTAAAATTCTTTAAACAAAAATTATACTTGGTACAACCCTATGAATAAAATATATTTAGCCGAACAAAGAGCATCATCCTTTTTATAAAGTCGGTTAGAACAGTCTACTTACGTTTCGTTGCGCGAATGCTGAGTTGGCACCGCGGACATTTGACGCTTTTCCCACAAAGGCGTTGCATACCGTGGAAACTTACCTGAGGTGTTTTAACCTACTTGTTTTAACCAACTGCGCATAATATTCGATTAGTTATGAGTTGCTATGTATTCCTCTATACCAATAACAAAATTAATAACCCTTCAACTCTATAAAATTACCTTTGTTCTTAGATACAATTTTCTATTTTTAAAATACTTCGATAATACCACACATATTTCTTTCTTATTATACTGTAAAAATACGGTTAAACCAAAATATATTTGTACAACTCATACCAAAACTTACTTTATATGAAAATTCATCGTCAACACCCTGTATTAAATTTTTAACTTTTGCTATACAACAGTACAGTAACTATTACTTAATAAATCCTCATTATAAATTAAAATAATTATTTCCGAATACTTGTTCAATTAACAATATTAAATCGTTATTTTCCAAAAAAAAAAAAAATACAACATTTTTGCAAGTTGCAGAAAAATACCATCATTTAAAATTAATTTTACTCTCAAAACACTAAACATGTAAAGGTATTCAAAAAGACTTTTATTGCGTTATAATATCTCTAAAAACCTTATCCAAAAATTATTCTGAATAATTTGATAATGATTATTATGCTTTAAGCAAAATTAATATGCACACAAAAAAAAATAATAGTTGTACCTACCTGGGGTAAATGTCTTAAATATATTAATTACTGCAACTATTTGAAAATTCCAATAAGACAGTAATAATTATATAAAACATATTATCAAAATATTACCAACATTAAAAAATTCGCAAAAACTTATTCATTTCTCATAGCAATCTGATTTTTCATTAATTAATTAACTGTTAATATATAACTTTACTCATTTTACCGAAATCTTTATTTCTAGAAATTAAATTACTTGTATTCAAAATCTTAATTAAAAATACATTTTATACCTTTTACGTTTTATGATTTATGATTATAAATTTTTCTTATATATTTTGTTAAATTGCTTAAAATCATATTTTATTTTTCTAAACGGAACTTTCTATGTAATTTTCATATCAAAATAAAATTAAAATTTAGATATAAATTGTAACATAATTACTTACTAATTCTACACATACTGCTGTAGTTACAAAATATTTAAAGACATATTATTTATTTTTATATTAAAATTTGGACATAAAACAACTTCCATCGCATTTTTCTATCCTCTTGTCTCTGCTCGCCCGGCTGCATCCACTTCCGACACGAACATCTCCCGGCCACCTGCTCTACGTTCCTTCCATCCGACTCCAACATCTCCCGGCTGCCTGCATATTCCACTCATCTGACACCAACATCTCCCGGCTGCCTGCTTTATATCTCCACTCCAACATTTAGATTTTTCTCTCACAGATTTTTGGCAACGGTATTATTATATTATTCTTGCAACTTTTTGATACATTTATTTTCAATTTATTATTTTTCACTGTCTTTTTTTTATCAAGTATTATTATTGATTTTTTTATCACTTTTAGCAGATTTGTATTTATTTTAGTCTACACTATTTATTAATATTTTTTTTAATCCTACATTATTGCCTATTTAATTAACTAACGGTCGTTAAGTCATTTTTTTTTACCACTAAGTTTAATTTGTCCATAGTCACAATTATTATTAAATTTCACTTTTTACTACAGTCATTTTTTTAATATTTCACTTAAAAGTCATATTTAAATCACAAAACTATAATATTCACATTCCCTGTACCAGCTGCGCAGCGCTGCCGCAAGGCAGCACTGGCAGGGTCGCCATGCAATGTGCAGGCTTCAGGGAGACTAATTGAAAGATTTGTCTTCGCGAATATTGTATATTAACTAACTTAATTCTAACTTATTCTACCTTATATAGGAGGGAGGTGTGACATACACTACAATATAAAAGTTTTCAGTATCGCTTAAATTACTCGTAAAATCCAAATGGACTGCATTTGGGGCATTTTCATGTTAATAATGATACTACGTAATTCGTAGGCGGTCGTAGCACAGTTCGTAGCGCGTAGGCGGCCCGTAGCGGCGGCGTAGAGCCGTCGTAGCGCTACAAAACACCGTGTTGTGGTTTTGTGCGGGCGACGTCGCACCGCGCGGCGCGCCGCCTGCCGGGAACGCGTAGCCCCCACCTACTCGCCGGAGGCCGGGTCGTGTGCTACACATAGTAGGTTTTGTGTCGCGTCGTGTATCGTCGTGTGGAAGCAGCGACTCACCTAGGTAGGGGTGGTGGCAGTGCTGCAGGAGGTGCTGCAGGTGGAGGTGCGGCAGCGGGCGGCTGGCGACGGGCTTGGCGATGGGCCAGGGCGCGGCGGCGGCGGCGGCGTCGCGGTACTCTGCGGCAGAGAGCGGCAGTTAGCGGGAGGAGCGGGGAGCGGGCGGCGGGCGGTGGGCGCCCTAATCGCATCACAAAGCTATTATAAATTGAGAACGTTTCCTCCGTCGGCGCGCTGTGGCCCGTGTCAAGAGCGGTAGCGGCAAATATATATTAAAATCTCAATCGATACTGTTTTTGATAAAAATATAAGCAATCGAAAAAACATGGTTTGAAACGTCACAATAGTTTTGGTAATACATAGCTCGGCATTCTTTCTTGAATTTCATTTACGTCACAAGAGTCACTTATTATTTTCGCTTCGAAATTCAAATAGTTTTACTAAGACTTCGATGTCTGTCCGTCTGTATGTCATCAGGCTGTATCTCAAGAACCACTATAGCTAGACTTCTGAAATTTTCACAGATTGTGTAACTATATCTGTTGCCACTATAACAACAAATACTAAAAATAAAATAAAGTTAATATTTAAGAGGGCTCCCATACAAGAAACGTGATTTTTTTTCGGCCTTTTTTGCTCGTACTTAATCACTAATGGCAACAGTAAGGCACTTGAAATTTTCACAATATCCTTAATTATATTTGTAGGTACTTCAATAACTAATAATAAAATTAAAATAAAGTAAATATTTAAGGGGGCCTCCCGTACAAAAAACACAAAAAAATTTCTACTTTCACTCTATACCGGTACGGAACCCTTCGTGCGCGAGTCCGACTCGCACTTGGCCGATTTTTATTTATTTTTATTCTTTTACATACTACTTAAAAGAATAAGAATAAAAATGCATCTCCTCCAGTTCACAATAATCGAGATGGTACAATAAAAATTAAAAATTAACTTGCTACTGAATTATCATAATATTATTGTGGTATAACCTTAAACAAATCGGCATAGTACAATTTGGACTCGCGCACGAAGGGTTCCGGACCATTATAGACCATAATAGTAAAAAAATGTGATTTTTGTAAGGGGGATTCGGGCCCTAATTATTAATTTTGTTTAAAATGTATTAATTAATAACGATTAAAGTATAAAAACGCGCAAAAAATGTTTGAAAAATCACGTTTATCATATGGGAGCCCCCCTTAAATATTTAATTTATTTTGTTTTTAGTACCTATTTGTTGTTATAGCGGCAACAGAAATACATAACTTCCACTTCCAGGCTGTAACTCAAGAACGGTTATAGCTAGAGAGCTATAACCGTTCTTGAGTTACAGCCTGGAGACAGACAGACAATCAGACAGACATACAGATAAACGGACAGACATCGAAGTCTTAGTACCTAATAGGGTGCCGTTTTAACCCTTTGGGTACGAAACCCTAAAAACGGCGATGTCGGAAAATGTGTTGGAACCTTATTAAATATAAAATTTATTTTGTTTTTAATATTTGCCATTATAGCAGCAACAGAAATACACAATCTGTGAAAATTTTATAATTCTAGCTATAGCGGTTCTTGAGACACAGACTGGTTAGTGGTTATAGTTAAACTCTGATGATATTCTGCACACAAAGTAACAGCTGTCCTAGAGACTGTCGAGACTACTAAATATTGCATCTTTCAAAATGAATACCGATTTTTACATAGTACTACAATATAAATCTAAGATCTAATAGACAGAATTTAGCGACATTCAGGCGCTCGCTGCCGCGCCCGCTCCCGCACCCGCTCCCGCTCGCGCCCGGCGCCGGGCCGCGTCTTCTCGCGCGTCTGTCAGCCGCAGCCCTAGCTCCTAATATATTGTGCGGCCTTTGTAATGCCATTAATCATGCTCAAAGTGTTTTGTTTTTGACTCCGTGTATTAATTTAAACTACCTATCGAGTTGATATCGCGCGGGGAAGGGTTCCGTTTTTACATTACGCGCGATACGTTGATCGCAATTTATCACGAGCGTCGGCGGGAGCCCCGACCCTACACTACTACTGCTGGCTGCAGCCTGCAGGTCACACGACTGTTAACGACCTAAACGACAGCCGGCTTCGTTTCGCTCGGTCGTGACCGAGTTGATGTCGCCTACGATGAGCTGAAGGCCATCGGCGGAATGAACTAACGTCGTATACACTATGTTTCTTACGGTTCACTATACTTAGTTAACTAAATTTTGGGATAAATAGTACTAGAAAATTATTATTTTGTCAACACTCTTTTTTAATGCTTATTAATTTATGTTTACTTAAACGAGGTGAGCACCTAGAAAAACTAGGCCTTTGCATCCGTTGTGGATGATTTGTACAGTATTATCGGAACGAAGTACCCACTGCTCGACAAGATTATAAACGTCCGTATGGTTGCCCAAGCACATACGACATTCTCGCAACGTAGTCGGCCTAGTCCAGAGGAAAGAACTAGTCAATACGTCTAGGACCAACGATGTGCGGGTTTCCTCACGACGTTTTCCTTCACCGTAAGAGCGTCCGTTACGTATATTATGTACTCGAGATCAGAAAATTTCTCATTGGTACACGCCTCCACCCGGGACCGAACCTGTACCCTCTACGACTACGAAGAGCACCTTAGAAGAGAGCCTAAAAACCTACAAAAATGATTGAACGCTTACAATTTATTAGCACAATAATAATTAGTCCAGGGCAGAGTTCTAGTCAACTGGAGTACTCGCTTCGCTCGCAAGTTTTTCATCGAATGAACCTCAAAACTTGGATGTACTCATATGCAGATTTTAAGGGTGATGTGGTGTTTTAAGAGTTAATTCTGATTGGCCTCTACATTGCAACTGGTTAACAATCATAGTACATTCGTAGCTCGTATTACACGTATGCAATTCCTTAGGGCCACTACAAGATTATTGTTAATAGCTTAGTTAATGAACACGCTATGCATGTAAGTGCAGTTACAGTATTTACACGTCACACGCAGCAAACTCCTCATATCGAGCAAACATTTAAATGCGGTAATAAATCACACGAGGGCCAGCTAAGCAGTTTACAATATCGTTAAGTAGTTTAGCTAACACGGTCGACCTGCGGGAGCTTGTACGGCGCTAAGCCACCCTCGACGCCTCGCGCCGTAATCGGAGCAGTTTTCTCAGTGAATACCTCCGCCGGCTCACGACGACGGGCGGCGGGGCGCGAGCGGGGCGCGGGCGGGGCGGAGGCGGGCGTCGGGGCGGAAAGTCTCCCGCGGCGCCGGGAGGGTGTGATTTTAATTATTTCCACGTATTAATTGGCTAAGGGGCATTTAAACGGTCTCCGATCCCGCCGAGTGCGGGAGATATTCGATTATCTGGGGCGCCTTAAGTATTACAATTGAGGTGCAAAAGAACTCGCTTAATATCGTTACGCGATCAGAAGAACTAATTTTATTCAACTTGGGATGTAGCGAGGAGCTGGGACGGACGATATCATTCTGCGACGGTAACGTTCTTGATATTTGCTAAATATCAAGATTATTTAGCAAGTTCCAACTTCCAACCCTCAACACAAATGTTTTGGCTCGAATTATAAGTGGAGTAGTACTATAAACAACCACCCCGCGCCCCGCACCCCGCACCCCGCGCCCTACCGCAGTCGGCACTTAATGCGGGGCATTAACAACATTGCATCACTAGGTCGTCATTGTCGCGACGTTTGTAATGTTGTTGCGACACAATGGAGCGCGACGTCGGGCCGCGGGACTTTACCTGGAGTCCGGGGATTACGATTTACGAGGATATCAAAGGAGCAATAAAATTCGACGTACTTTAACAATTGTTTGTTAATTCGGCTCTATTATTATACGAAACAAATTTTATATTTTTATTCTCTATCTAGGCAACGTAAAAAGTATTATGACGGTCGCATGTGGTCGAGAGGCCTATGTCCAGCAGTGGACGAATATAGGCTGATATGATGATGATGATGTGGTCGTGAATCGGGAGTGTCACAGAATTTTCGACCATCGGTGGTTGCGTGGAAAAAATACATTCGTTACGACGTTCCATCCCATGATCACATTTTTTACAAAATATATTAATTTTTCTTTTATTTTTGCACCTAATACCCGCGTCAGTAGTTGCATCGCCGATAGAACCCGACAGTAATATGATGTCCTAATAATATAATTATGCCCATCGTAGTAAGTAGGTACTTCTAACGAGTAGTCCCTCAGAGGATTCATTGAAACTTTGGAATTTTGTAATACAAAGGCAGCACACAAAGTGCAGTCGAATTACGTTAAAAATTGAATGATAATAATATTATTAGGATGTTAAGAGATCTTCTAATGGTCGTTGAGTACGCGTGAGAGGCGACTCGTGAATTAGTATTTGCAGTATGAATGACGTTCTTACAATGGTGGCGAACCACTCGTGTTGTGTTGCGAGGATGTACAATGTGCACCATTCACAATACCGGTAATTACTCCGCACTATTATGATAGCGCAAACAATGCGCGTTTTTTGCGGTTGCCTTCAATGTTTTCACCGGGTACACGCCCAGGCAGGCACCTCGACCATAATCAGCCAAGTCATATTAGTTTGCCGTGAGCCTATTCCAATTATTATTATTAAAGCTGCAGGGAAGTTATAGAAACATACATATTATGTATTACTAATTATTAAATGTAGTACGAGCTGCGGAAATTGCGGTCCTCTGATTCGCAATGACTACCGGTATATGTGTAACGTCTATGAATATGCCCATTATCTTTTCTTACACCAAGACAATAACAGAGATGACAAATCCACAGCAATAAAGCCGACGATTGTACCTAATTATTGTGAAGTAAATGTTATTGTTCGTTCTGTTCTAGATGCACACGTGGGGCAACCTGTGCTGTGGTGGTGTGGGAGGTACAGTAGACAGTAGACAGTAGACAGTAGTCCCGCTCCGAGCCCGCGGGGTCGCCGTGACCGTCTGCGCCGTGCGGTAAGTGTTAGGGCGTTTTCACACTGCAACGATAACGACACGACACGATACCGTCGGACTTGTAGTTTCATACAATCACTACTAAACGCTTTCACACGGTGTCGTTGCAGTCAACGATATCGTCGCCGACAGATTATCGTGCCGATATCGGGACGACACATTGCTGACGCAATACGACTAAGGGGGTGTCCGCAAATTACGTGAGGTATTTAGGGGGAGGGCGTCGAGTCAAATCTCATCTAATCTCACGTTGGAGAGAGGGGAGGTCTCGGAAAATCTCATGTAATTATTTTCTCAACAAAATAAATATTTTGGTCCATTAATCCAGATTGTACGTAATGCTTAAGATTTAATCGTACTATGCTTATTCGTTATACTTATTACGATTTAGATTTTCGTTCGAAAGAAAATCTACTGACTGTCAAACCAAACGTTTACGTAAGAAACCCACATTTTGAAAAATCTCACGTTAGGTTGAATGAAATCTCACGAAATCTCACCAGGGGGAAGGGGTCAAAAAATTAAAAAAAAAACGGTTGTCTGTACAGTCGGTTTACT
Source organism: Polyommatus icarus (assembly GCA_937595015.1). Classification (NCBI taxonomy): domain Eukaryota; kingdom Metazoa; phylum Arthropoda; class Insecta; order Lepidoptera; family Lycaenidae; genus Polyommatus; species Polyommatus icarus. Next base: position 209,191 of record OW569325.1, read on the forward strand.
GACGATAGTTGAACGTGACAACGTGCCTCTTTGTCGCTCGTTCCGCGCTCTCGCTTGCACTTCAAGCCCTAAATGTAACGCCTCAGAGCGAGGTAACGCCGCACGAGTCATGTTTTTTCGTGCGTGCAGCCGGCTGTACCGAATTATAAGACGTTGTCACGTCAAAAACACCTCACGTAATTAGTGGACGCCCTAACTTAACCGCATGACAAACTGTTGGTTTATATCGTGTCGATATTGTCGGGCGATAATATCGTTGTCGTCCGAGCAGACGACACAACAGTATCGTGTGGTGTCGTTATCGTCGCAGTGTGAAAACGCCCTTACTGTATAGTGTATAGTGTATACTGTATAGTTATACTGTTGTTGTAGGTGCGCGGGAACTGATCGCTGCTATTGTGTTCGCTACCCCGACACGATTATACGTCGACTTAACGTCGTTACAATTGTTGTTGAACCTCCATTTCATTACGCTTTATTTAACGCAGAAACTACTAACGTTATTATATGTTTTTACAAGTAAAATTAGTATAGTTACAAAATAATCTACGTCAATTTTAAATATTAGATACCTAAGTATATAATATTTTTGTGTGCTTTACCCTGTCTTTATTATTTGTGTGTATGTACACTGAGCTCAAAAAAGAGGTACCAGTTTATGAATTGTGAAAGTGACATAGAATACATCAAAGTCGAATATCTCTTTATTTTTTTGATAAACGTTTACGTTATATTTTGCTGAATAGCCACAATACATTCTAAATATACCTTCTCAATGGCACGTATATTAGACCGCTAAGACGTTTCTTGTATTATGTTTAGGTACTACGTATTTGATAATGTGTATAACGTTCTTATTAACAAAAATATGTGACAAACCTCAATCAATCAATTTTGAAAGCCTTAAATAAACCTGTCGAACGTGATCGCATTTGCTCTACATCGCCTTGTTATTACTGCGGATTGTTCCCAGCATTTTATCTTCTCGGATAAAAAAGATGCAATAACAATTCAACAAAGCCGTTATTAAAAAGATTAAAATATGACGCGACATTACTCAAACTACGAGGGATCAACACAATGAGGCGACGTAACAAACGAGGTGTTTTGACAGGTGGTCCGCGAGACCTCGCGAGACTACTGCCGCGCCGCGGCGGTGGGCGGGCCGCGCCGCCCCTCGCACGGCCGTTCGAATGCACTAATAAACTTTATTTATTAGCGTTTTTAATCCAATATTGTGTTCACCGAGCGAGCCCCAGAAAAGGCCGAGCTCGAGCGACATAAATACTGCCGCGATTTCCATGGGCCGGAGGGGAATCGAGGCCCATAAAAATCATTAAATACGGCTTAAAATATGAATCAATGTCACCACATAAAATAATAATAATAACCACATAAAAAGTAATAATTGATTATTATCGTACGAGCAGTTACTAGTATTGTAATGACTAATGAGCGAGAAATAGGATGCGGATGCGACCAAAACGAAACAGACGAACTGAGACAGAATAGCTGAATCCTAATAGACATCATTAAAAGTTATGGTCGTTTGAACAAATTAAAAAAAAAGTTTAAGTAAATAAATTAAAAAAAATAAAAAAGAGAAACGTCTCTCAATTGAGTGTACATAGTGTAGACCGTACAAGGACCAAATGACGTCAGAAAATCTTCTTCCTCAAAATATTATAATATTATTAAAGCTACGCTGAAGGAATGCTTACGCTTAAAAACTTTAACTATCTTAAACAATTTCGACCGGCGGCGCACGGTCCGCCGGGCCGGCGCGGCCTGCTGCCCCACCTCCCTACTCGCGGCTAACTCCCCACATCGCCGTAACAAAGTAATTAAATGATGACCAAAAACTGAGGCCCCGGCGGCGGCAACAATAGCGGCCTTTAATGAAGTGACACTTCCCGTGTCGCCCCCGCCGCCGCCCGCCGCGCTTCAATAATAATTGATTCCTGAGGGGCTATCGGCGCTCACTTACACATTTTCCGCGCCATTTGGCACACATTTGCCAACAGAGGAGAGTGATTTAAGTTTCCAAAATTTGTATATTGTAAGCATGCACTTTAATTTGCCCATAGGTTATATGAAATGTATTTATGGTTTTTAAATTACGCGACAAAAACCATTTTGTTGCTACGCACTTTCCACGCTTGTTGTACGCCTTTTTTCTGTTCCATATCTTTTTACTTTAACGCGGCGTCACCTTAAATCAGCTACTCGCACATTAATTGCATGACGTATAATAATTTATGTGCTACATTCGTTGGGTTTATTGTGCTAGAATAATTTAAAACTGGCCCTTACGGTAATCACTATAATTGTAGTTGTCAGTAATGATAAGTTAAAATTAATTATCGACACGGGTTGAACTATTTAAATAAATAGTTCAACCCGTGTCGATGACTATTCAGCTCTTATGAGCTAAGACGAGGCTGGACCCACACGACGAAATTACTGCCTCGTCTTTAGACACGTACGTACGTAGAAATAAAATAAATAAAAATAAAAAGCCTTTTTATGTGTTCCAATTATTACAAAATTACAAATTACATTTTTAAATCAGCAATAATTATGACACAAAATTCATTACACTATTTCATAAATTTCAGAGATTATAGCAATTTAATAATTAAAAAATGATAAATGAATGAATGAATACTTTCTTGTGCACAATCATAGTTACAATAACAACATACATAAAATAAAAAGACATAAAATGGCGAGAGAACACAAAGGCGGCCTTATTACTACATAGCAATTTCTTCCAGGCAACCTTTGCTAGAAAGAAGCAAATTGCTGGAGAAAAGGGCGTTGTGCTTAAAGTATAAAAATATTAGAAATAAAAGCTTAAAACTAAACATTGTAAATAACAATATATGTATAAATACGGTCATATTATTACATATATGTAGATAAATATTTACAGTACAATTAAATTATTAAATTATGTAGATGTCACAAAAATTAGCAGAGTCAAAATTATTAATTAATATTTATAATTTAATTGTTTTTGTCACATAATAATAGGTACGTCATAGTAATTTATTTGTTTGGAACCCCTTTTTGGGTAAAGGCCTCCTCCAAATTTGACCACCGCTCCCTGTCTTGTGCCACATCTATCCAGTGTCTGCCGGCCACTGCTCGTACGCTGTCTGCCCATCGTTTGTGTGGACGTCCTGGTCGGCGTTTCCCTGATCTAGGTCCGTGCCATGCAGTAATCGACTTGGTCCACCTGCCATCTTTATATCTTGCAATATGTCCTGCCTACCTCCATTTCAGTTTTAGTGCGTGATCTATTATATCTCGTAGTTGGGTCTGATCTCTAATAAAGGTGTTTCTGTATTTGTCGCTTAGCTTTATCCCCAGTAGACTTCGTTCCATAGCTCTTTGGCAGATTTGGATCTTTTTGGTGTTTTGTTCAGTAAGAGACCATGTTTGGCAAGCATAAGTTAGTGTTGGTAGAATACACGCATCCATAAGATCTGTTTTATATTTTATTGGCATTTTGGACTTAAAGATATGCTTAAGGCTCCAGTAGCGGTTCCATGCGATAGACATCCTTCTCTCAATTTCTTTACCGTCTGTATCATGAAATGATATTAATTTTCCTGGATAGATATAGTCCACGACGTAGGCTATTTCGTGACCGTCTATTTTTACCTGCTTCTCTATGTAATTTGTCATTATTTTTGTTTTTTTGAAGTTAATTTTTTTCTATGTAGAGTATTGAGCATTTCCTCTATCTCTGACGCATTGTTTGAAAAAATCACGATGTCGTCTGCGAATCTCAGGTGACTTAGATATTTGTTGTTTATGTTGATGCCAGATTCAGCCCAATTTACATTCTGTAAGATGAGTTCGAGTACAGCTATGAAAATTTTTGGAGATAGAGGGTCACCTTGTCTTGTGCCTCTACCTATTTCAAAATACGGTCCATTCCTGTCCAGTTTGATTCTACTTTTTCAATTTTTGTAGATGTTCATAATTATGTGGATTTATGTCTCGTCAATTCCATGATATCGTAGAGCTCTTACAATCGATTGGTGCGATATGGTGTCAAATGCCTTCTGATAGTCCACAAAGGCCAGATATAGAGGTGTATTAAATTCTTTATGTTTTTCGACTACTTGGCTAATAACTTGAATGTGGTCTATTGTTGAAAATCCAGACCTAAACCCTGCCTGCTCTACTGGCTGTTTGCTGTCAATTTTTGATCTAATTCTTGGCAAGATACATTGAGAGAACAGCTTATACAGACAAGACATTAAACTAATTGGTCTGTAATTTGATATGTTTGTAGGGTCTTCTTTTTTGTAGAGAAGTACTATATCTGACAGTGTCCATTGTATTGGGACAGTTTTTTCTTTAAGGATATTGTTAAATATATATGTTATTATGTCAAACTTACATTTATACCTGCTTTCAGAGACTCATTGGATATAGAGTCTGAACCTGGACTCTTGTTGTTCTTTAGGCGTTTAATAGCCAGCTGTATTTCTTTAATTGTAAACATGCTTACCGCGTTTGAGTCATTTTCAGTCAGATTTGATTCTATACTCTCCTTATGTCTACTCTTATATAATGTTTTGTAGAAGTTAGTCGCGATAGAAATAAGCTCCTCTCTATTTCCAGTGCATTTTTCAGAGTCTTTTAATTTTGGAATCCATTGTTTATTATTATTTATCGATTTCTGACATCTCTTAATCCCACGTGTTTTTTCTATGCATTCCTCGTATTTTTTTAATTTAAATTGGTCATAATATTCGTCCTGTATATTTAATGTTATGTTTTTGTACAAACATTTTAATTATAATTTTTCTTCGCTTGTTTTCTTATTTAAAAGTCTTCTTTTAATGAGTTGCTTAGTTTCAGCTGAAATATCAAATTTTTCTTGTAATTTTGTGTTCTTACATTCATTTAGGCTAGCTATAATTGATTGTTCGAGGATGTTGTAGAGCTGGGAAGTAGGCATGTTCACATTTGCATCTCTATTTAGTGCCACGTAGAAATAATATTATATTATATTTCGGCAACAACATACCTTTTACACAGATCGAGCCGGGGGCAGCAATATTGTCAGACTCAATAAAGATAATATGTAACTAATGCAGAAGTCGTACAGAGGGTATAATTGTTGTTGTTGTGAGTTGTGAGCCGCGCTCGCGACCGCACGTCGTTGTAATTCAGCGCACGCTGCGGTCGCGACCGTCACCGACTGAACTCCGCACCGGGTCGCGTCGCGTCGCGCGTAGTGCATTAGTGTCGACGCCACGCGCGACACCAATTAGCTAAACCGCACTAAACATCGTAAATTACACGCGGAAAAGGCCACCGCGCGCCGGAGCTAGCCCGTCGCGGGGAGCCGGTCGCGCCGGTGCCTAATTATCGTTACAAGTTACAACTACAACAGTTGAACAGTAGTTTCGTTTACCCACTGAAGCGGCCGCACATTGCACGAGTTACTCTAGTTTATTACATATTTATACAAGATGTTTGTGTAAACACCGTTGTTCTTGAAACCATCAAAATATGAGCCCATTAAAATGAACAACTTTTTCTATGAGAACAATGATGAGAACTCAAAAAAAATGTCTTCATACCCATACAAATTGCCGATCAAATTGCTGATCCGGTTTTTTTTTTGAGTTCTCATCATTGTTCTCATAAAAAAAGTTGTTCATTTTGACGGGCTCATTTGATGGTTTCAAGGATAACGGTGTTTACACAAACACACTGCATAATAGTACACCTCGCCCCGCCGCCGATGAGACGACGAAAACGATCGGTTTAGATTATATTTTTATGATCCGTCGGTCGTTTTAATGGTCGGGGGCCTACATCATCGTATTTATATAAAGGTCAGGCGGGACCTCATCAGGTGAGGGGACGAGGAAAACGCGGCCCTAACGAGCGGAGCACCTAATTGTTGCGGGCTATAACCCGCCGAAGCACCGGCATTCGGCGGAACGATCATCGGAACGCGATAGAGAGCGGGCGGCGGGCGGCGGCGGCACGCGGAAATAACAATTCCGAGCACCTGCCCGACCCGCCCACCCTTTTATTTCACTCAATAATCGAATTGAATCGAAACGATTTATCGGTTCTACATCTAGGAATCGACTTTATAGCTTTCTCGTAAAAAACCAGCGAGCGATATAAAGTTTTACCGAGGCGGGTGAGCCCGGCGGCGTGGCGCTCGCCCCCCTGTGTCGAGGGCGGTGAGGTGGAGATTCGCGCGGCAGGCGGTCGCGGCCGAGTCGGACGGAATTCAAATATTATCGCAATATGGCGTCCGATGACATGTTAATATGGGAGCGGGACCCGAAATGCATAATTTTATAACATCGATTTTCCGATCGCTGCGACGATTGAGAATCTCGTTGTGATGGCTTTCGCCGGCGGCCTGCGGAGTTACTTTTATTATTCTGCGAACGTTTCGTACAATTTCGAGTATCGTATCGTATCGAATGACGATACGAGGGTGCTGTGTAGAAAGACTCCGCATTTTGGTTGTTGTTTCTCGCCGAAGTACGTGTAACGTGACACACGAGTTGTCTCTGATTTTCAGGCTCCGCGAACTTCGCAGGTGTCGGTGTTGGTTCGATTGAAACGCTAGGTTTTTTTTGCAACGGGCCCTCGCCCGACAGGCGACATATTATATATTTATATTCCCACCGCGGTATCCAACCACGAAAACCCTTCGATATGATTTCAGGGAGCCCGAGTGACGTGCTAAAGCTGTCTCGGGTCCCGCGTATCAGAAGAAGATAGAAGGTAGAGGAGGACGTATCCACTATTCCAATTCACCCTCGGCCTGATGCAGAGGAACAATTTTAAAGTGCCCGAGGGTGGGAGAGGTTCTGGTGTTGCACCTAACGCGTAGATCACCTTCCTTATACAATTCGTCGATTTCCCGAGTAAGTCTGAAGTTTAGGTACTAGGTAGGTACTTGTTCGTTGTTTCACTACGGTAATCGAACCTCTAAATCAGGAGCCGAGTCCTAAACCGCTGGATGACGGAAATATGATAAATGCGAAAGTAGCAGCGCTGAAAGAGTTACAATTGAATTCCATTTCTACGAGAAGTGGTCGGACTACGACATGAATTTTCCCGTGCAAACATTATAAAAAAAGTAACTCTTTCCGAGCTACTTATTTATAGTAAACTCTATGTAGAGTTACCTACCTACACTATATATTATCACTATAATATTATGGTCACAATACATATTATCCTAAAGTATTATCACTCGGTTTTGTTATACCCCGACTGCTGCTATATGATTTAACGAGAGTCCGGGAGGAGAAGGGACCACTAGTAACTATTATTATTAATTACCGATACTGCGTGTACCCGGGGGGGAATTGGGAGGGGGGCCAGTAATGTGTCATAATAGCGCTGCGAGGCGCCGCCAGGAAATATATTAATGGAGAAATAGCTCGACATCAATAATAAAGCTCGCGTCCGACGAAAATGTTGAAGAAAAAGACATATTAATTTCGTCATCTCCCGTCCCGCTCGCGGCCGCGGCGGGCCCCATACGTCCGTCTCTGTCCCGCCCCCGCGCTTAAGTGTCCGGCCAGATGTTGCCAGTTTTATTGAAAAAGTCAGCCGCCATATTGCGAGTCTGTTAGTGAATTAAGATGTAGCGCGGAGAATTGTTATTGGCAACATTTAGAGTATTTTAATGTCTCCTACATTATATGGCTGAGCTATAAAGTATTAGCTGTCCTCCGAGAGTACTTCCACCTTAGACCCGTGTCGATCCAGCCCAGGGCGGTGTTTGCTGGACGATGTTATTGAAGATGAGACTTATGAGAATTAAAATCTCTGATGACCTCACAATGAATGGCAATTTTGTAAATGATAATTTTTGCAGTAGGTAAGCAGTGTTAATATAAGTCTTATAGCATTAAGCAGGAGCTTTTAGTAGCGGCGGTGTTTACTTCAAATACGTAAAATTGCCACAACCACAAGTAAAACAAACAAGCCCTTTACGAGGCGACTGCATAAGATTATGTGAAAAAAAATCGGTTGTCTGTAAAGTCGGTTTACTGACGATAGTTGAACGTGACAACGTCATAGCCTTAATAAGTCAATAAATCATTTCGTACAATATTGACTAGTAGTTCTACAAGCTTTTAACGTAATTTATTTACAAACATAATAAGCAAATCGCTTCCGAATCTCTATAAATAGAAACAAACTTTTTCGAGTGTAACCTGAAGTTTAACGATGTATTTCTTTCAAATGATTGTCTAAAAATATTTATAATGAGTAAAATAAACTATTCGCAATACAAAACGCTACATACATTCGTGAAATCCAGTAAAATCTTCCAGAATCCAAAGCACAAGTCATACTTTGACACGTAGGAAATAGAGAACAATTTTGAATAGCCGAAATAATACTAATAGCTCACAGATTGTTTATTTATTTTTCATTCAGAGTGTGGTCAATGTATCAAAGGTCATAACTAACCAAACTTCTTCATACAAAAGTATTCTCTAAGTCATCGAAATACGTAATATAATCGAAACAAAGAGCGCGGCCCAGGTGGGCCTTACGGTTGTTGAGAGGATAAACGGAACGCCTTCGAGCGATCAGCGAGGTAACGCCGCATATTGCGTCATGTTTTTTCGTGCGCGCAGCCCATATCGAATTATAAGACGTTATCACGTCAAAATAAAAAAAAACGATAAATCGTTAAACGCTAAGTCTTATCCCGGTAGACTAAACAAAATTTAAATTATATAAATGTTTTTTTGTTATCGTGTAAGAGCCAACTTGCTGCGTCGACGGACCGCGACTGACGCAACACGCTGTGTGGACTGGCTCTGAGTCAATTCAGACTGCAGACTGCAACGCAACTCGTAAATGCATTTCTCAATTAGTACTGAATTGACAGATTTGGTGAGCGAGAGACGTCTTGCAACTCTGTCAAATCCATAGTATAAATAATGTGTCGCGTTGCGGTCTGAATTGACCCTTAATAATGTAAATATTGCATTCAACAATAATTTCAAATCATGTTACGTTAGTCGAATGCTGGTAATATAATATTACGTACCTGTCGTTGGATTATTACCATTCTAGCCTGCACCACACAGTCTGTCAGAAAACATCTAGCCAACATAATATGAGGGCGATAATTAATTTAAATAAGATTAATTGGTAAACATACATTACAACCTGGGTTGGGTAAGCTTATGTTTATTATATTTAACCTATTAAATATATTATAATCAATTGTTTTAGGCTACCTAGTACCTAGTTAAACTATTCGACGATAGGTCTGCATCGTTAAACCCAGATGAAGGAAGAAAGATAAATAATATACCTACTCATCAGTCATTTAGTAGATGCCCCAGCAGCTCTCAAGAACAGAAGTTGTCACGGATCTACGACTCAAACATCATTAAAAACATCATTTTCGGTTTTTTTCAACGTGAAAATTATACAATACCAAGAAAAAACAAACATCCTCAAATTGAACTACATAAATCTAGTTATGCTATGTCTATTGATATGGGGTAGTCCACTCGATCAATGGTTGATTGATGGTTTTGTGTGGAGCTGTCCCCGCGTGTAGTGACTAGTGAGGACATGGCTATTGAGTATTGGCTATAGCCACCGCATGCCAAGCCGCGATGACTAACTCGTGTAGCGTCAGTGCCGTCCGCGTCGGCTCTCTAAACGATGATACGATCATTTCTAATTCTATACAATACTAGCGACCCGCCCCGGCGTCGCACAAGTATAAAATTGATGAATTTCGCCACTGAACAGTAAAAAGTAGCAGAACAAACAATAAAACGTGAGTTTTATTTATTCATCTGCTATTTGGTTCAATTATGATTAAAATTGTATAAAATTATTAAAATCGAAACCCTTAAGTCTATTATCCTTCACGTGGTCTATTTTTTATCTGTGCCAAATAACATAAAAATTGCTCTAGTAGTTCGCGAGATAAGCCCTTCTAAATAATTTCCCCCGTTTTTTCCACATTCTCCTATTAGTCTTGGCGTAATAAAATATAGCCTATAGCCTTCCTCAATAAATGGGCTATCTAACACTGAAATAATTTTTCAAATCGGACCAGTAGTTCCTGAGATTAGCGCGTTCAAGTTAGCCCTTTCATATAATTTTCCCCGTTTTTTCCACATTTTCCTCTATTTCTTCGCTCCTATTAATATAGCCTATAACCTTTCTCGATAAATGGGCTATCTAACACTGCAAGAATCATCGAAATCCGTTGCGTAGTTTTAAAGGGAAAAGTAAGATTAAAGGGAACAAAAGGACATAAGGGAAAAAAGCGACTTTGTTTTATATTAAGTATAGATACGAGTATAGATGTCGCATGAAATGTGTTCATAATATTATGACGTTCATATTTATTTTTTACGAGATGACCTGTCACCTGGCCTGACCTGAACTTTGTATTACTTTCCTTCTGATATAAACCTTCGAAAGACTTCTACGAATATTTTAAAACTAAAATTAGCGAAATCGGTTCAGCCGTTCTCGAGTTTTAGCGAGACTATGAAAATTTAAAATTTATTATCGTTACATAGATTTAAAACACTGTACTTATACTATAACATTATAAAAATATAGAGATATAAAAATGTATATAATTTACAAAGGCGGACTTTAATGCCTTAGTGGCAGTCTTCGACCGTGCGTTTTTCGCGCGCCGCGCATTGCCGCGCATAACTTTCTGCCGCGCACTGTAAAACTCTGGAACGAACTGTCACCAGCAGTATTTCCGGACATATACGACCTGCAAGCCTTCAAGAAAAGAGCGTATTCCCTCTTAAAAGACCGGCAACGCACCTGCAGCTCTTCTGATGTTGCGAGTGTCCATGGGCGACGGTAGTTGCTTTCCATCAGGTGACCCGTTTGCTCATTTGCCCCCTTATTTAATAAAAAAAACTTTTATTCTGTATTAATAGTCTACGATGGATGCAACTGTATAGACCCATTTATTTCTATTAGCTGTTGTAATTTAAACTTCAAACGAAGAGAATCACCCACTAAACATTTTATTGGCCTTTTTTTGACTCTGTCATCAATCATCACCCTCGAATAGTTTACTGGCAGAAAATGCGATATTGTGTTAAAATATCATTTATAAAATTATTATCCGTTTCTTTTGGCGATACCTCGGCAGGAACGGACCCTCAATTATAATTGTTACAATTTTTTCTAATTTGTTTAAAAAGTTTTATCGTGTTAGCTAGAAGAATGGACAAGGAGCTGATGATGACGATATCGAGAGAGATATTATACTATTACGTCGCGTCGGTTTGATCTTCAATTTATATTAGTAATTGTACAAAGTTACAATTATTATGTTCTGTTTTGCACAACGTCGGAACTATTATCACGGGCGCGCGTGCCGCGCGGGCGACGGCGGGGCGGCGGGGGGCGGCGGGGGCGATCACACATTACACATGACAATCGACAGTAGTGTACGCGCGATGTTACACCACCACTACACGTCGACACCGCCGCCAGTTGTTGCGGGTGTTATCGTGATTAATGCGTCAGACTTAATGTCCCGCTGTAGCGACGGTGTCCCGCCGTATCCCGCCGTATCCCGCCGTATCCCGCTACCGACACTAGTGTGGGAATGATGACTTAAACGTATTGCAATCTATAATTTTTCATTTAAAATAGTTGACACCTTGCAATAAAAAAATGCGACGGGCGGCCCGCATCACGCCGCGTCATTTTAGTCTCATTTAGCCTCGTCTGTGACACTGATATAGGTACCTGTCACCGGAAGTATGTTCAGTACTTTCTTAACTGTAAGCACTGAACTACAGTACCGACTAGATATAACATTTTGTTATACACGGATTCTATCTAATAATATTTTATAAAATCGACCCAATAGTTTCTGACCCTATTCGATACAAACAACACTTCAGGAAAGAGAGGGCTCTTTCAAGTTTCAATTAGTATGGAATACTCATCGATGCCAGTTCCGCGGTTTAAGCAGTGCGTAAAAATAATGTAATCGATTCTTCAGCCAACGTTGTACTTGTAATAATTAATCGTAAACAGTACGATATGTTGTAAGAACATTTCTTCAGCAGATACATCTTCTATCTTCTATCTATATATATAAAACTCAAAGGTGACTGACTGACATGTTGATCTATCAATGCACAGCCTAAACCACTGGACGAATCGGGCTGAAATTTGGCATGCAGGTAGATGTTATGACGTAGGCATCCGCTAAGAAAGGATTTTGATAAATTCCAACCCCAAGGGGTTAAAATAGGAGATGAAAGTTTATATTAATACTTCTTAACGCGAGCGAAGCCGCGGGCAGAAGCTCGTAATACATAATATTACAATTGTTACATGAAATCTCCCGCACCACTACGTGTTCCAACGCATAATTACTGATGCACTTACAAAGTACTTAAAAATCTTTAAAGTATTATATAATTTTAATCTAAAATATTAGTCTACTGGATCGAAATAACTATATTCTGTCATATAAGCAGGAAAATAACATACACGATGCAAAGGTGCATGACGACCTCTGTGGCTCAGTTGGTGGCCTATTGGTAGCTCAAGTCGGGAGTCGTGGGTTCGAATCCCGCCGACGGAACCAGAAGTTCTTGGGTCATGGATATGTATAAAATATGTGCATATAATAAAATTTTTAAATATATATTATATGTATAGTATAAAAGTATTAAATATATTTCCGATGTCTGGTACCCTTAACACAACCCGTAACACAAGGTACTCAGCACAGGGCCAGACTGACGTGGTGGGAAGCGTCCATAGATTAAATATTAAAGATAAGGCAACGGGATAATCAATGAAACACGGGATTCCCAACCGGTACAAAGTATTTCATCAAGTAATCTATAGATATATATAAGAATATCTTCTTCGGAATAAATAGTATAAAAGTCGTCTAATTTTATCCATCAACCTATATTATAGTACACTAGCTGTCCCGGCAAACGTCGCTTTGCCATAATATAAAGTATTTCGCCCATGTTATTTTATTGAAGTGACTAAATAAGTATGTCGCCATGGCAACGTCGATCGCTATCTCGTCGCACAAACAATGGTCGCCGTTGTTTATTCGACAAATGAACTTATCAATATTTAAAGTACCCAGTAGCCGATTCTCAGACCTACTGAATATGCATATAAAATTTGATAAAAATCAGTAAAGCCATTTCGTAGGAGTTCGTGGACTAACATTGTGACACGAGAATTATATATATAAGATTATGCAGTCAACGGCAGATCCACCGCTATAATAATTATTTAAATTATTTATTATTTCTTTTAGCAGAGTACAAGTTAATATCTTAGCTTTAGCCGATCAAAATTGCTAGTGAATGATAAACTCCATTTAATAAACCTCACAAAAAGGGCACAAGAGATTTAATACCACCCCAACATTGTTTAGACAGCGGAGACTTAAGCTTGCCATTGTCGTGTATCACCTTTTTGTTCACTTCTTTATTTTTATAAAAAAATATTGCTTCTTTTACGAACTAGAAAAGTTGTTCTTTTAGATTAAAGCAGGATAATATACTGCTTGTCAATATATATATATAAAACTCAAAGGTGACATACTGACATGGTGATCTATCAACGCACAACCCAAATCACTGGACCGATCAGGCTGAAATTTGGCATGCAGGTAGATGTTATGACGTAGGCATCCGCTAATAAAGGATTTTGATAAATTACAACCTCAAGGGGTTAAAATAGGGGATGATAGTTTGTATATAAAAATACTTTTTAACGCGAGCGAAGCCGCGGGCAAAAGCTCGTAATATTATAAATGCGAAAGATCAAAATGTCTGTCTGTTTATCTGTCTGTCTGTCACCTCTTTACGCCCAAAACGCTGAACCGATTTGCTGAAATTTAGTTTGGAGATATTTTGAATGTCGGGCAAAGACATAGGACATAAATGATTACTTTTGGTCCAACGGATTTGCGAGCGTCATATAGTTTTTATATAATCATTTTGATATACCGCCCGCGGCCCGCCGCAACTCCGTCGCGATAACATTCTGCCGGTAATACTGATTTTACTATCTACGCATTGCTTTTTATTTTGTCAGAGTAGATCGATTTTAAGTTTGAGAGACTATCAACTAGTAATATATGGGGAGGGTCCGATAGGCGTTGTCTCGTCTTTAAAATACATAAATGACCGGAAGCGAAGGTATAAGGTCAGTCCCAACGTAACCTAACTTTATACTCCGTAAAGAGTTAGTCCACCGAAACTCAATATTATATGTATATGGAAGTAATGTATTACTTTTTTTTTCTTTTTCACAGAATTTATCTAAATTTTTCTTTCGAGTACCATCCGACAGCAACAAATATTACAAAAAAAGCGAAATCGGTCAAGCCGTTCTCGACATTAGCGCTGCCTAGCAACACATAATTTAGCGAAATAAGCATAAACCTTTCAGGGTCAATTCAGACCACAACGATGAGCGTGAGACGTCTTGCAAATCTGTCAAATCGATACAAATTTAGAACTGCATCTACGCGTCGCGTTGCGGTCTGAATTGACCCGGTTCACTTTCATCCTAGATTTACACAAATTCTAACATAAAATAAATCTTAAAAGGGTTTAGAAAATGGCGTTGGATTGGAAAGTAACCGACAGAGATGCGTACGTCGCTGAATATAAATAGAGTGCAACTAAAAGAATAATATTTCGATTAATAAAGCTTTACACCGGTTCTTCTCATGGCAGTTGGGTCTAGTTTCCGAGATAGGTGGTTTGTGGTGGTGATGGTCACTGAAGATTCCACGTTCACGTTGGACAATACCGATTTTTGATTAAAATAATTAGATTTTTTTTAATACGAAGAATGCTTCAACGGTCACCGCTAAAAAACGTTACAAGATGATGAGAAAGAAGATGTTTAAATACACGGGTTCGCCGCAACCCGCCCGGCGGCCGGCCTCGGGGCCTCGGGGCCTCGGGCACCGGCAGGCCGCAACACTCACCCGCATGTCCGGGCGCCGGCGGGTCCTCGCCCAGGATGGCGCTGACGCTGAACTTCAGCAGCGGCTTCTTCTGGTCGGCGTCGCAGGCGCGCACCAGCTCGTCCGTGCTGAGGTAGCGGCGGTCGGCGCGCGCGCGGCAGCCGGCCGGGCCGCACGCGCCGCCGCAGCCGCAGCCCTCCTCCTCGTCCGCGCGCTCGCCGCCCTCCGCCTCGTCCGGCTCGGGCTCCGGCCGCGCGGCGCGCTGCAGGATGTCGTCCACCAGGAACGGCGACGGGGCGCCCTTCTCGTAGCACAGGCTCCGGATGGTGCGCAGCATGTTGTCCGACACCAGCCGGTCGAGCTCGATCGCGCCCGGTCTACGCTGCTCCGCGGGGTGCATCGTGCATGTCGGCGCCGGCGCGGGACGTGCGGCGCATGCTGCGGCGGGCGCACGACTGCCAGCCGGGCGGGGCGAGCGCCGGGGGCGGGCCCGGCTCCACCCCGCCGCCCGCCGCCCCTCGCCCTCCTCGCCCCTGTTGCCGCGACACAGGGGCGGTGTTCGCCCGCGGCTCGCGCGCCGCCGCGCCTTCGGGCCGGGCACGTGGGCAAAAAACCCCATGTTGTGTTGCGATTTAAGAAATGTATTTAGAGTATAGTTAATTCGTCGATGACAGCCGCCCCCGGGCGCCCCGCGATCCGCCGCGACGGAGATCTCGACCCTGACGCTGATCATATGATACATCATGTTGGGTTTTGTGCTTAGATCTTGTGCAGAATTTAAAAATATTAAAACAATGAAAATATTATATTGTGCATTAGTTCGTAGCATCCTGGAATATAATTCTATGGTGTGGAGCCCGTTGTATAACAAATATGCCGACAGAATTGAATCTATTCAAAAAAGATTTCTTAAGTTCCTAGAATTTAAAACTAAAACTAACGACGTGAGCTACAACATGAGATGTGTTAGACACCACATTTTACCTCTTCATCAGAGACGTAACATAGCAGATGTTGTGTATTTATCTAAAATTGCACAGAACAATGTAGATTCTTCTTCTCTATTATCTAAAATACTTATACATGTATTCCTGTTTTTTCAACAAATTACAAGGGTAATTCTTTCTTTATCAGAACTTCTAAACAACTTAACACTTTCAGTGAAATATTAGATATTGACCTATTCAGTGACAAACCAAATAATATTAAACAAAAACTTTCCAAGCACTGGTTCACTAGCGATGCCCAAGCTATCTCATAGTATTAATAACTTAATATTGTATTGTAAATGCAGACTTTGTGATTGTTTTTCTTTCCCGGCTTATTAATTATTTTAAATGTTATCGTTATCTTGTGTTGATCTTGTGTCATTTGTCAAAAGCTTTTGTTTTTCTTAGAATCTTATAAGTGAAAACATGTAAATGGTCTATTGTTATATTCCTAGAATTTTTATATGTAATTTTGTACTGTTTGTTTTCCTAAATAAATAAAAATAAAAAAAATAAAAAAAAATATCATCCGACGCCATCGCAGCCCGAAGAGTCCGGTGCGTTAACAGTTATACATCGGAAATGTACGCCACCTCTACGGAGCGCTACGCGGTGCTACACCACTGCTACGCGGTGCTACAACACTGCTACGCGGTGCTACAACACTGCTACGCGGTGCTACAACACTGCTACGCGGTGCTACAACACTGCTACGCGGTGCTACAACACTGCTACGCGGTGCTACACCACTGCTACGCGGTGCTACACCACTGCTACGCGGTGCTACACCACTGCTACGCGGTGCTACACCACTGCTACGCGGTGCTACACCACTGCTACGCGGTGCTACACCACTGCTACGCGGTGCTACAACACTGCTACGCGGTGCTACAACACTGCTACGCGGTGCTACACCACTGCTACGCGGTGCTACACCACTGCTACGCGGTGCTACACCACTGCTACGCGGTGCTACACCACTGCTACGCGGTGCTACAACACTGCTACGCGGTGCTACAACACTGCTACGCGGTGCTACACCACTGCTACGCGGTGCTACACCACTGCTACGCGGTGCTACAACACTGCTACGCGGTGCTACAACACTGCTACGCGGTGCTACAACACTGCTACGCGGTGCTACAACACTGCTACGCGGTGCTACACCACTGCTACGCGGTGCTACACCACTGCTACGCGGTGCTACAACACTGCTACGCGGTGCTACAACACTGCTACGCGGTGCTACAACACTGCTACGCGGTGCTACAACACTGCTACGCGGTGCTACAACACTGCTACGCGGTGCTACAACACTGCTACGCGGTGCTACAACACTGCTACGCGGTGCTACAACACTGCTACGCGGTGCTACACCACTGCTACGCGGTGCTACACCACTGCTACGCGGTGCTACACCACTGCTACGCGGTGCTACAACACTGCTACGCGGTGCTACACCACTGCTACGCGGTGCTACAACACTGCTACGCGGTGCTACACCACTGCTACGCGGTGCTACACCACTGCTACGCGGTGCTACACCACTGCTACGCGGTGCTACGCGAGGTCTACGAAAGGCGTAGCCTCGTCTACGTGGCCCTATAACGTATCTTCTTCGGCCTATACAGTATACACTCCATACAGGGCATTAACGAAACAAAATTTATTAATAAAATTTACTAGAATAATACTTACTACCAATATAATAATTATATTAATTATTGTAATTTTAAAAAAAATTGACTTTAAATGGCTATTATAGTCTATAGAGATAAACTACGTTAACATGGCGCGCCCCTCCAAATTACTGATTCAATGTGTGTAGTCACATCCTTATGAAAGAGTTTGTATGTAGTAAGTATTCAACTAATCAACCGGTACTCGTAATATTTCACGTCACTTATTAGTTACCAAGATTTGTTAAGTACGTCAACTAATCATAACTAGCCAACCGCGCAAGTCAACGCACTTCAATTAACGTTTTGACAACGCAAACATTTTGAATTTTGGAGGGGCGCGCCATGTTATCTTAGTTTATCTCTACTTATCTTTAAAAGCCGAGTGATAAATTTTGTTAAATTGTATTATTGGAATGATGTAAATGACTACACTATATAATGAATTGACATTAGTAATAAATAATAATTATTATGTATGAAATCTCAGATATCCCTGAGTTACTAACGGCCGCTCCCAATATCCATACTAATATTATAAATGCGAAAGTGTCTGTCTGTCTGTCTCTCTGTCTGTTACCTCTTCACGCCCGAAGCGCTGAACCGATTTGGCTGAAACTTTGTATGGAGATACTTTGAGTCCCGGGAAAGGACATAGGATACTTTTTATCCCGGAAAAATGTACGGTTCCCGCGCGATAAACGAATTTTGGCGCAACGGAGTTGCGGGCATTATCTAGTTTGATCTATCTCTGATTTTACTAGACATAGGAATAGCTCTCATTAGACATTAGAGACATATATTTTATGTCAATTCAATGTTAGCTGCGATCGGTCGTATGTCAAACCAGAGATTGAATATTGGGAACGGCCGTAAGTAAATATGACTTTAACGTTCCTTCTAGATTCCTCAGTAAACATGTACCATTTCATGTACATACAACCCTACAATACATACTATCGTCGTAACTCGTTTATATGTAGATCAAGCATTCAATTTAATACATTTTTAAGTGAAAATCAACATGAGGATGAATTTTCATTAAAGCCTAAGAAAATACGAAATATTCTAAAGCATATTTCACCTGTAAATAGAAAATGTTTTAGAA
This sequence comes from Polyommatus icarus, assembly GCA_937595015.1. NCBI lineage: Eukaryota > Metazoa > Arthropoda > Insecta > Lepidoptera > Lycaenidae > Polyommatus > Polyommatus icarus. Next base: position 227,974 of record OW569325.1, read on the forward strand.
TACTTATTTTATATTACAGAGTTAATAATACTAATCATGGATCGGGTCAGAGGTAATTTTATCATCCCTTTTATTTTAATCTTTAATTCGTATTTAATTTTAAATTCAGTTTCATATTTCAGATAATATTGTATTTGCGGTGACATATTATTTGAAATTACTTTCTACTTTATAACTAAATTAAAATTTTCAACATCTTATACTTTTGGAGTTGTTATAATAATTATAGAAATATATAGGTATATTGTATTATTGTAATTAAGTACTGTTTCACATCTAGCTTCTTTAAATTCATAAGTGGAAACTTGTAATTGGCATTCAAAATTCTTATTTAGATAATTAATGTTATAGTTAGTTAAAATAAAATTGACTAAACGACTAAAATAATTATAAGGAATCTGTGTGATATGACTTGAACAATGAACAGTTTGTATTACAGTATATTCAATATCTATCAATCTAAACACTTACAAATACAATCTAAAATATAGAAATATATAATAAGAATAAAGATATATAAAGAAAAACTTCCTCAGGTCGTCGCTGTGCCAGGTAGCTCCCGGCTCTGGGCTGCTTAATATGTGCCCCCGGCCCCCATGCGCCTAGAGTTTCCACCTTGGGGTGGAAATATGAGATCGGTTCAAATATGAGATATCCGCTGAGGTTCTCATAATTGTGCCTCTTCAGGTTTTCTGCTTGGCTTGCGGCTGCGCCCGCACAGCTCGAGGTGCCCTGAACATGGGACGAGGCGAGTGTGTCGACACAAGTAGCGTCAGGGCCCGTCCCACATTCCAGGGGACCAGGGACCAGGGACCACCACTACGTGCGCGCCGCAAACACACAGATGGGAGACGACATGAGATGTGTTTAAATTTCTTCAGAAAGTTCAGAAGTTTTTTCAGAAAAACAATAATTTCGCTATAAATATATGATTTGCATGCTGATTGCTGAGTCTGTCTGTAATTGGGTCTGCACCTTAATAAGTTTCGTGTTGTAATATTAGTGAAATAAGTTTTTATAAGATGTAGACCTGTTGGCAGACCAAATAAATAAATAAATGAATAATAAATAAATTTCATTGTATATTTTGATTGATTGAAATGATTTAATTTTTTTATTATAAATTTTAATATGTAATAAATTAATTTTAGATTATGTCGCCAGGAGGGACATAAACTTTTAACATTTCCACACCTCATTGAGGTAGAAATCGTAAAAAGCATAGAGCTGAGAACATCGTTGTAATCAATAAAGGATATTATGAATATGAAAGTGATAATACTTTAGGGTGTGTAAGAACTCCAGACGTTTTGCAACTATACTCTTGCCGCAACTACAATACTGCATAAGTAATTATTACGGGGTAACCCTTGCCCTAGTGAGATAACAAAATTATAAAAATTACAATAACAATAGCGGGCAGCAGTGCTGTCTGTCTGTGTGTCTGTAAACTACCGCTCTCCCCGCTCCCCCCGGCGGTGACTGTCCGTGGCGGATCGGGATAATTGCTGGCAGGAATAGCATTCAAATGACGAGGGGCGCAGCGAGGGGCGAATCGCGCCAAATATGTTCCGCTGTCAATGAAAATATTGCGTAATTGAAATCTTTTATGTAATTAAACGTTTTTGTGTTTCTTTCGAACTGTACAAATCTAATACATTATTTGAAAGTGCGTATTGTAACGTTGTAATAATTAAAATATTTACAAATTAAAATATTTGGGTAGCTGGCTCTTATAGGGTATGTTATTCGAATATTCGAATACTCGTTTTATTCGAATATTCGACGATTTTATTATTCGAATATTCGTCAAATTATTTTTCGAATAATTCGAATAGTAAAAATATTTTTATTTTTGTTTAAAATGCTATTAAACATAAAATGAACATGGAATAAAAACATAATTAAGTTTATTTTAGAAAAATATTATTATTTATGAATATTCTACATTTTTAATAGATGTTAGTCTAACAAATGAGTAAACGACCGTTCATCGTCGCCGTTGACCATTTTTAGACGTTATTTTGCTTAAAGACATGCAAATAAAGATATAAACTCCTTTCTGTCATGGATTTCAGTATCGTCAGTAATGGCCGCTCACGATCTGTATCCATTGACTTCTTTCAAACTTTCTCAAATTTTTTGTCTACCATGATAGCTATATATCGCGGGCTTCTATCCATCAATCTCCAAGTGGCACCCGGCTGTCGCATAACAATTGAAAATCATTGTGTCTGCGATTCCCACGATCGAGGAATTACGCCAAAAGGTTGTATATTAAATAAACTCGTTTTTTAAGAAGGTAATAGATGTAAGTGCAATATTGAGAGTTTTAAAATATGTAGTTAAAATACAAAAGATTTTTTTATACGCCCTTCTGGCTTGAAGCTCGCGATATGTGATTCGACAAGTTGAAAAAAATTTGCTATTCAATAGCTTTACCGCGGCAGTCCTCGACTGATAATTGAAACAGTTAGTACAGTATCTAAAAATATCGATGGCTCCTTATCATGTTATTGGCGTTATCAAACTTCAAGTTACTAAAGTCACCAGCTCTAGGATTGTTTCACCTTCCCACAGGGTTTCGTAGTTCGTTACAATTTCTTTTTCTTTGTTGTGGTGTTTGTTTTCTATTGGCCCTTTTTTATGATTTCGAGCCACGTTGACATAGGCGAAGCCGACTAGGTGAACTAGGTTAATGTGGATCGAAAATATCCAAAAAAGATAGGTCAGCTGGCTAAGTAGTAATGTACAGATATCATAACTTTTGAAAAATATTCTAATTATTCGAATAGTAAATTTGTCGAATAATAACATTCCTTATGGCTCTACCTATTTACGCTCTATGGACTTATGTAATGTTATCCATGCCTGATGCCATGAGTCATATTGATCGTCCGGAACACATCAGTGAAAAATCTATTTGAAAACAAACGACGCTCGTATAGGAGCACCCATCAGATCTTCAATAAAATATGCTCAGTATGTGCAGTCTTGACTATCACTATTCATAATAAACATAGAGACTATCGTGCTATCGTCCTCTATACGACTCGAGGTTTTTCGAATGCTACTATCGATCGAATCGAATACTTAGTTGGGAAGCGATAACGAGTGCGAAGTTACAAATTGGAGAGTAACAAACTGAGAGTGCAGCGGGTGCGTGTGACAGCGCCGCGCGCCGCCTGTGACGCACGTGACGCTGGGTCACACATGACGCGGTGACACAGTGTGACGCGCCGCGGATTAGCGCACGCTCATTACCGTTATCGTTTTATTGACGCCAATAAATTAGCGGAGACACCGTGACGCCCGCGCCGCCGCTCGTGGTACACTTTGCCACGGATATTTAGATAAAATATTGCCGATTAAAATTCAAAAGTTTTTATTTAGGGTTAAGCGAGGGACGCCGTAGAAAAGTCTCCTCGGCCCGGCCGCAGTCGCATTAAAAGACATTATTTTAACTCGCAGTTGTTACGGTAATTGGAACTAAACACATTGAGGCTTCAAAAAAACCGATAGGAAAGTTTAATGTACTGTACTGTCTTCTCCCTCGCTACTGCTCTATATAATATACTGGCCTAGTGTACTTCGCATGTATTAAGTTGGAGGATCTAGCTTCTCTGAATGTCTTGGATTTATAGCACTGTATATTTTTTAATTTATCCTCTAGGTCTAGTAGCTCTATACGGAACTGATATTGTAGAGCATTGAACTCTCTCATCATCTTATGTACGAGTAGAGGTTTGAGAAGCGGTCATGTTTAACCTACATAGAAAAATAACTTATATGATAATAATTATTATTATAACCGCTTCTACGATTGCGATTCCTATTACATTAATGTCAATAAAATATATCATAGTATCTCTAGGCTATTAAATGTCATTTTTTAACCAAATTTCAATTAAATAATATGAGATTATAATAATATAAACAATTAATAAATAAGATAAACAATTGATAAATTACAATTTAATCAGTATTAACATTAATATAATTCTTATTCACGAAAGAGATCGTCGACACTGTAATCTGTATGGTAGCATTTTTCTATGAGATAGTTTTTTAACGCATTTTTAAATTTTTGAATGCTGTTTAATTCTTTAATAGCCCGTGGTATTTTATTTTAAATTTTCGTTGCCATTCCGAAAATATTCTTTCGAACCAGTAAGGTTTTAGATTCAACACAGCATAACTTATGTTCGTATCTTTTAGTATTAAATCGTATACTTAAATAATGAAAGGTTTGTTCCTACAAACACAGCTACTTCATAAATATAGAGACAAGGAAACGTAAGTAAGTAATTTATATTTTTTTAAATAAGGTTGGCAACTCTTTATTGTTCGTATATTTGCTATAACTCTAATACATTTCTTTTGTGATTTGAATATATCCTCACGCATTGTAGAATTACCCCAGAATATAATTCCATACCTGAGAGTAGAGACTACGAATCCATGGTACGCAGCTAGTAATGTGTTTTCATTAGCTACTTTGGAGATCGTGAATAGGGCATAAGAAAACTGATTAATTTTTTTACAAATGTGATCAGAGTGAGCTTTCCATTGAACGTTTTTTTCTATAAATATTTCTAAAAACTTTGTGACTTCTGTATCGGTAATTTTTTTCTCCATTTTCGTCCTTCGATTGGAGGTTCTAGGAATTCCCATTGTATTTATTCTTTTGTTCTCGCGATCACCGGTGCTCGCGCGGGGCCTGAAGGATTAATTGGTTTTCTTCCTACACTCATCCAGGCCGTAATATTTAAAAAAATCGGCCAAGTGCGAGTTGGGTTCCGCAGCAGCAATGAGGTTTATTTTTATTTATTTTTATTTATTTTATTTATTTTATTTATTTATTTTTTTATTAAATTAAAAGGTTTTTGATTTATTTTTTTATATTTCAGTTGATTAATTGAAAGTTAAATTAAGGTTTACCATTTATGACGTATAAAAAACTACGTGCTAGATCTAGTTCAAATATTATATACTTACCTACCCCTAACATAATTAATATTTTTTCCATTTTTTTTATCAAAATATTAATGCGGTTTACACATTACAATATCTACTTAACAAGAATCGATAGTACTTAGCTCTTTTAGTTTTGGAGAAAGTGGCTGTGACATACGGACGGACAGGCAGACAGACATGACGAATCTATAAGGGTTCCGTTTTTTGCGATTTGGCTACGGAATCCTAAAAACCAGTCAAGTACGTGTCGGGCCACGCGAAATATAGGGTTTCGTAGTAACGCTAGTTTTTGATAATTTTTGTATGGTCAATGAATGTACACATTACATAATAACATGTTGTATACTACTAACAACATCATCTCAGTTATGTTCAAAGGAACATGAACGAAAAGTTCCTTTAGGTGTACTTCGCCGAATCCATTTTTTTTAGTTGATCGACTATTACTCAATATAGCATTAAGACCGGGCTGCCAAATATCAAAACACGCTAGCCCCGCCTACATATTATATAACATAGGTATTCCGCTATCCTCCAATCGTGATATAATGATTCCATGAATCGTGCCCGCATGAATTGTGATTTAGCTAAATCGGTTTACCGGTTTGGGCGTGAAGAGGTAACAGACAGATAGACAGACAATCCGACAGACAGACACACTTTCGCATTTATATAAGTATTATGATCTCTCTTAGGCTCTATTAGAAAAAAATAGATTACCTAATGTATTATGTAACAATGAATAAAACGATGACAGCCGGCCATTAATTGATATCAAGCAAAAAGGGCAAAAACACGTTTATTTTATAGAATCTACACTTAAATCAATTTAATTCAACTTTTATTTTGTTATTTAACCTTACCTGCCATCTAGTGTCACACAGTTTTAACTTTTAACATAATAATAATTATTATTACTTGTGCATTATAGCGACATCCAGTATCGAGTAGATGTAACTAATCTGTTTTATGTATCTTGAAAAATGACGTAGGTGGCGTACTAATACGTTTTATATGTTCGTTAGCAGCGTCGCTTTCTTGAAACAAAAAATGTCCTTAATTATGAAGACCTTACCCATATAGCCATTTTCGGTCGCAGATTTGTGAATCTGTAACAAGTCGTAACAGTTTCGTAGCTAATACGACACCTTGCGACTGTGTGGGGGTTTGCTTCTACGTGTTGTAACCGTGTCCGCTTGTTACAGAAAAAAATGTGTACACATGTTTTCCACATATTATGTAGTAACTGGGTTGTAACATGTGCCGTAAAGTTACGTAATTATTAAACACTAACTTTGATAAATGTAAGTCACCAAATCCCAGTCATTCTAAAACTGTGTGTTGTGATATCTGCCAGTTTATAGTTTAATTAAAATAAAATAAATTAAAATCAAAAAACTTTTTGAAATGAAGGTTTTAATTAAAGACTCTAAAATGTTGGCCTATTTTTGCTTTATAACGGTACGGAACCCTATGTGTGTGACTCGTGAGTCCAACTGGCACTTGGCTGATTATTTAGTTATTTCTGACTAGATTCCTTAGTCTGTTTGATTGTAGTTTGTGCTACGACGTATGCTCTGCATCTCCCAAATGGTATTTATTCCTGTATTGATATAACGTTATAGGGGCATAGGGGTAATAATAAAATAAAAATTAAAGGAAAATCAATTTTTATTTCATTATTATAAAGTAACAAAAATTACACTTGCATTATAATTTAATTTTACTAGCATTATCTACTTGACATGAATCAAGATTACTTGTCAGAATCTTCGTAGTTAATCACCGTTTGTACTTTTGCTGCACAGTACGTTATGTAAGTAACTAATATCAGAACTGATATTCAATTTTTGTGTCTGGTGCATCATCATCTGAAAAAGAATTATTAATATTAATTTATGTAATATTTGTTTCGTTTGAATAAGGTACTTAGTACGAGATATATTTACTCGGAAGAGCTTTCTTTTGTCAAAAGAATTCAATAAAGCATTTTGTCAGGCAAAGTTTGAGAAACTGTGAACAGATAATCATGGAGACACCATTTTAAAAATACAGTAACTTTGTGACTATATTAGGTAACATTCCCACACAGTGTCGATAGTTATCGTAACTTTGTAACTAGTTGTGCCGAGAAATTTTTTCACTTAACATAAAATATTTTTTTTGTGATTTATCGATTGTACGGTTTATTGCTGCTAATAATTAGTTTGCTATTCAATATTCAAGTTTATTATTGCATTAGATACTTATAAGATTTTGAGAATACAAAATAAAATAAATAATATAAACCAACAATGTATTTTCGTAGGAATAGTTAAAATAAGATAATTAAGGTGGCGCGTTGGTAAATTTCGAACTATCCCACTAAATACACGATGAATTTAATTTCCCATCAGGACTTGGGCGTAGAAAACCATAATAATGAAAAACAAAATATTTGTTTACTTACCTTGGTGATATGATGGCGGTATCTTATTATTAATGTTTTACGTCTTTCACTTATGTCAATGTGATGCAACGAATGAACGGATAAATGAACGAATGATTTGTGGAATCATAGTTAAAATATGGTAACAATATTACGACACGGCGACGTAAATTAGAAACCGAATGTGACTGTGTCGACTTGTCCCCAATTTTGGTTGCAGCGACTTCTCTTTATGACACGGCGACGCGATTAAGTGTCGAGAACAAATAAGTCTTAGCACAAGGTGTCGAAACCGTTACGTCGAAATCCCAAAAATGGCTATATGGGTATAATATTATGTAAGTTTAGCCTAGTCGTAGCCAGTAGGTGCGTAGTGACTATTAATAGTCCGCGCGGAACTAGTTGGCCGCTCTGCCAGTATGTGTTTGCGAAAATTTTCGACTATAGTAGAAAATTTTCGCACAGCAAGATTAGCACAGCAGTGTTACCAAAGTATTATTCATATCGCCTAAAATTAAGGTTGTTCGTTTTCCAAACAAAAAGTGCTTAAGCACTCCCACTAGGCGTAACTTCACTGCGGTGGAGCGAAACGACATTGTAGTTACGGCTAGCCGCTAGTGTGATTTCATCTATATAATACTACTTTAATAAAAAGATCAGCACTGCGTATACACACGTCGGTAACAATGTTTTGTTTTATATGTCGAGCGACTTTCTAACGCATCTGACAAGATCAAAACTACGACGCTTCTTTACACAGTTCCGATCTTTTTTCAACAAGAGGTTTTAATATTTTATAGTGTTCTGTATGGATTACAACTAAATAAAACACAACATGTAAACAAGCAAATTTAATTATTATTATTAAATACACTATTAGCAAATATACAATCATCTTATTCACAGCAACCATCACACGCGCCTTCGGTCAAATCTTTACATCTACATTTTTGGTTAAGTTAAAAACTTTTTTTAATAAATTTTAACATTTTTTACACGCAACACTTAACAAACACCCCTGTTTTTTTTACAAAATAATCGAAAATACAATCGAAGGTTGATAATTTTGGTTCGAAGATTTGACCATGCCATCTCACTATATCTATAATATAATAATTAATAATATTAATATAATTAGTAATATGTTATAAACAGAAAGCATGAGATCGATACTTCTAGAGACAACCTACCAACAGACAACGATTAACATCACAAGCGCACACGGCCGCGGCCGCCGAATGTGTACTGTACAGTTTACACGTGTTTGGAGAATCAGAATGCTACAAATTATCATATTACAATAAAAAATATAATCAATGTTACGAAGTTACGTACTATCTGAGAAGTTGATTCCTAGGCAGATGGCGAACCTAAGTAATTAACCCATTCGATCGATCACAGCTAACATTGAATTGACATAAGCCGACCACATGACGTAGGTCCGTTGACTGCCTAGGAATCAATTTCCTATATGGTACTTTAATAGTAAGAATAATAATTTTAAATGAAGGGAGGAAAAACATCCTCATTTACAAAAATAAATTATCAGTTAAATGACTTTTATAGATTACTCCAGAATTAGTCGTGCTGCGTGCGTCGTGCTATACGACGACTCGTTACAAAATTGAAGAAAACACAACCGAGCCTATCGGCACCGTGTCCTCGTATCTACCTAACGTTAACCTAATAGTTACAAGTAGAAGGCACAAGATAAAGAGGAAGTTATATTACTTATATAATATATCTCATAAACCACGCAAGCTCGTCCTCGGCCGAGCTCGGTTATAACTTTAAATAAACAATTATTCGCTACGATCTAATTGGATGGTATCATCATAATATATTTTTTTCGCTTACATAAATACATACTCCTAGTTCTGCTACATCTAAAAGATCTTAGGGTCTAATGTGCGACTTATCTATACAAGGTTTATGATCTCTTCCGTTACACCGAAGTACCGAACGATAATAAACTTACTATTGCGAAAATAGAGGTGGACTCGACGAATTACTAGTACTAAAGTAAACGGCGAATCACCCGGCGGGGGGGAGGAGGGAGCGGGACGATCATAAACCGTGTACATGTGCTAACGCAAAACTAACATAATCAATATCACATACGTTTTCGAATTGGAAGATTGGTAAGTGTCGATCGTATCGTTCATCACACACGTACATGTTACATCAACTAGTTTTTGTGAATTTTACATTTTCTTCTGCTATGTTTTTACCTCGCAAATGTTCACAATTAATTATTATAATATCATTACAAGTTACAACTAAAAAAATCACCAACTAAAAATGTATAAAGAAGCGGTCGTAACACCAGAGGAGCTGCCGAATTGGATTATCTGCGTCCTACCCGAAAACTTAAGTTTAAAAGTAACATCGCTAAGTCGACTCCCGAAGTACGATCGACATTATCGAGGGCCAACGAGGAGCTACACCGACCGTGAGTCAGTGTTGTCGGAGGATCGCGAGCGACTACACGAGCCGCTCGCCCCGAATACGTCCCCGTCAAAACTACGGAGACTCGCTTTGAGGTCATTAACTCATAACACATTACACCGACTCGACGCCAACCCAACTCACAGTTACCTATACATTTAATTTTTTACTTTATGTAGTGTGACTTTTAATAACTTGCGAACGGCTAGTTGTCGACTAGTCGCCAACTGGATGTACACGCGGTGTGAGTTGGCGCTCTCATGTCCTAACAATATAGCTTACATTTCCATGCCATGCTGTGAGTTGGGCCGGCACAGAGTCGGTGTAGTGTGCGATGACCTTAATTCGGTCACTTCGACTACTTTATCTGATGTGAAACGGAACAAAAGCAAAATATAAGAGTCCGATAGAGCGGAGAATTAGACGTAAACTATTTATATATCTGTGCATATAACGAGGTGTGGTCGGTGACTGGTGAGGTACGGAGCGGTGGGTCCCGAGCGCGGGGATACGTCGTGTCGATCTTCGTTCCCGACTAACTTAAATGCTTTTTTAAAGCGACATCTATACTACGACTGAACCGTAAACCTGGCTTACACTAGGAAGAAACGTATTACATATACAACATATTATATACTCCATTTTATATTCACAATTGAAATTAGGATAACTCGGAGTTTTAACTTACTATCATCTAATTCGGTTTTCGTTAGTAATATTCTTTCGAACCGGACGAATCGATTCTCCAGACCGATCTCTCTCGGCCCGGACCGCCATTCGGGGGACCGGTCGACGCCGTCGGACCGCCCTGTGGCAAGCGATCGTCGTAACGTCGATACTACCACGAGAAGTCACAATAATGAATAGCACTACAACGAAACGGTCACTCGATTATTATTTAAATAATTAGATTCGGATTTGAGATAGAATATTGTATGAATACTAGCGCGGCGTGTGCGTGGCGGCGGGTCGGCGGGAGGAGCGCGTGCGGCGCGCGGGGGCGGGCGCGGCGGCGGCGGGGGCGGCGGGGGTGAGCGACTTGATGCAGCGCGCCGCTTCCTGCAGCTTGCGCGCCAGCAGCTCGTTCTTGAGTCTGGCGGCGGCGAGCTCGCGCCGGAGCTGCGCGCGGCTCTTGTTGCCGCCCGTCTGCAGCAGCGGGTGTCGCCGCAGCCGCGCCGCCGACGGCCGCAGCGTCGGCTCGGGGTCCACCATTTTCTGTAAGCGTCATTGCATTCATATTAACCAGTTAATGAATACGAATGCCATAAAAACAACTATCACAGAGTTTTTACTTTATTTTAGATATACTCGGTAGCACATCTTTTAAATTCACCAGACGCAAAGACATAACATGTCATCTCGCCTACGACGCGAAATACTCATCGTGCCCCCTAGGTGACACTAAACGGTCGATACTACGAGGGCTGCTATTTATGTATCCGGAATTAAAAAAAGAAACAAACATATATCATTTAATATGGTTTTATTGCTTTTCAAAATATTCGCCGCGATGATCGACACACTTTTGCATACGCTGGAACCAATTTTCATAGCACTTTTTCCATTCTGATTGAGGTATCTGCAAAACGTGCATTTTGAACTCATCAACAGCCTCTTCGCGGCTCGAAAAACGTTGACCACGTAATTTGTTCTTCGCGTATGGAAATAAAAAGAAATCGTTAGGTGCCAAATCAGGGCTGTACGGCGGATGACCAGTCAATTCGATCTTTTGACCCTCCAAAAACTGAGTTGTTTCAGCTGAGGTGTGACAGCTAGCATTGTCGTGATGTAATATGATTCTGCGTTGTCGGTTGTCCTTTCTTATTTCTTCAAAGACATCTGGTAAACAAATGGTCGTATACCATTCAGAATTAACCGTTTTACGATTCTCTAATGGCACTGTAGCCACATGTCAATTAATTCCAAAAAAACAGGCGACCATTTGCTTCAAAGTACTTTTTGCACGAGTAACTTTTGTTGGTTTCGGCTCATCTTGGAACACCCACACCGTTGACTGTTGTTTAGTTTCGGGGTCACATGCATAGATTCAAGATTCATCACCTGTGTAGATATTATAAACGGCTTTTGACGTACCACGGTTGTATTTTTTTATCATTTTTTTTGCACCAATCGACACGAGCCTGTTTTTGATCGATTGTCAAGTTGTGCGGCGGAATCCAACGCGAAAATATTTTTTTTACAGCCAAATGTTCGTGTAATATCTTATGTATGCTCGTCATACTTATGCCTAAGGACGCCTCTATCTCGCGATATGTAACATGACGATCACGCATTATTAGTTCCCGCACAGCATCTATATTTTGTGGGACAACAGCTGTTTTTGGGCGACCTTCTTTATTTTCATCCGTGAGCATAAACCGCCCACGATTAAACTCACTGTACCAGTGATAAACAGTGGTTTTTGATGGTGCTTCATCTCCAAAAGATGCGGTGAGTTGAATAAAGCACTGTTGTTGACTTAGCCCACGCCGAAAATCGTAGAAATCATTGCACGAAAATGTTCACGCGTTAAATCCATGGCAAATGATGACACGCAATTTTCAAAATGACGCCACAATGGAAAAATAATTGACAGTCACATGAAACAAAATGTATTCTTCAACCAAAGAGTTCTATTTTCAAATGTTGTAATTACTTTTTAAATGTTGTTCTTGTAAGTGGCCAGTTCCGGATATATAAATAGCAGCCCTCGTATTATCGAAAGCGTCGATCTTCATAAAATAGATGTTACAACCATTAACAAAATTGTAGCTTTGCGCTACTCCTCGAGTTTTTCTATCCGTTACCTCATTACTCTGTTAAACCAACTTCAATGAAAGTTATGCAGGTACTTTAATGTCGAGATAAAGTAAATAATATATCTTTTATAAAAAAGTTGAGCTTCCGAGGGAATGAACATGTAATATAGTGGATAATATAGACGGTACCTTGAGCAGCTGGTTGAACTCGCGCGAGAGGCGGGGCAGGTCAGGCAGGCGGCCGTCGCGGTAGTCGTGCCACTGCGGGCCGTTCTTGGGCAGCGGGCCGCCGCCGGCCGCCTCGTACAGCGTGAGGCCGAGCGCGAACACGTCCGCCTTGGGCAGGTGCGCCAGGTCCTCCTGCAGCACCTCCTTGGGCAAGTAGCGGCAGTCGCCCTCCTCGACGGCGGGCGCGGAGACGCACGTCACGTGACCCAGGTCGCCGATCTTGTACTTGCGCGGCGGCGGCGGCGGCGCGTCATCGTCGTCGTAGCCGTCGTCGGAGTCGGGCGCGAGGTCGGGCGCGTCGCCGCCGCACACGAAGATGTTGGCGGGTTTGATGTCCATGTGCGCGAGGCCCTGGGAGTGGATGTAGGCGAGGCCGTCGGCGACGTGCGCGAGCACCAGCAGCAGCTCCGGCTCGGGCAGCGCGCCGCGCTCGAGCAGCTCCTGCAGCGAGCCGCCGTCGCAGTACTCGCTCTGGATGATCATGTGGTCGTCCTCGGCCCAGGCGGAGTAGTAGCGCACCAGGTGCGGGTGCTTGCCGAGCGCGGCGTGCGCGTACACCTCCGTCAGGGCGGCGCGCTCGGCCGCCGAGCCCGCCACGGGCCGCAGCGACCGCTTGAGCGCGTACACGCAGCCGTCCAGCTTGTTGACGCAGCGCGCGACGCGCCCGAACTGGCCGCGCCCCACCACGCCCAGCTCGATGAACTCCACGTTGTACCGCGATATGTTCGACTCCTGCGGGAGGACGTCAACGAAATACGTTCAGCATACGTCGGATATAGAATAGAATTGTAGCCGTGAAACATAAAACATAAGTCGAGGAAAACCGAGGTTAAACGTACCCGAAGTCGCTTCGCGGGCTGCTCCGGCGTCCGCTCGCCCCACGTCGGCGTTTTGGAGAGCGCTCGCTTCTTCTTGTTCAGGGCTTGACCTACGACATACGATTCTAGTATAAATAAAAATAAAATTATATTACTTGTATTGTGTAAATACCGACCGCATAGCGATTACGTATCTCGCAACGTGTAAGCGGGAGGCATAATATGGCCGACGGTGCAGTGGTCAACATCGTAATGGGCGCGGGGCGCGGGGCGCGGGGCGACTCACCATCGGGCGTGAAGGGGTTGATGTTGGCGCGGGGGCGGGGCAGCGGGGGCGGCGGCGGCGGGCGCGAGTCGTCGAGGTCGTCGGGCGGCAGGGAGCCGAGCGCGCTGTCCTCGTCGGACGGCGGGTGCAGGTGGTGGCTGGAGCCGGCCGGCATGCCCGCGGCGGCGCTGAGCTTGGGCGGGAACAGGCGCGAGCGCGGCGCGTGGTGCGTCGGTGTCGAGCACTTCTCCAGCAGCGTCTTCGGCGTGTGCGGACTGTCGAACAACCTGCACCCCAAAATAATGCTTCTGTTACATGCACTGAGCCTTTTTATGACTAATTATCTCAAACTTGCACTAGACCAAACCGATATAACTTTTTTATACTTTTATTACTGTCGTATTCACGCTCAAATTAGTCGCGGGCGATAGTCGGAAGTACGTATATTTGAGATCGCGCCGGACGAGGTCCGAGACACGGGTACGACAGGCCCATAAGAGCGGCAGGTGCGAGACGACACTGTCTTCGCTGAAGCCACCATCTATAATAATTTACTAGTATTCTATTCGGACAATCGTAATGTATTCCCAAAAATTGAGAACGGCGCGCGGCGTAAAGTGCGCGGGTACCTCACAATAGAAGGGAAATAACACTTGATTCACATGAGCGCGAGCGGATTTGTATCCTACGCTCGAGGAACTAGAGTCCACTTTCGAGTGTGACGCGACGTCGGTGCTTTCGGCAAAGGTGTTCCGAGAGCATTTTTCTCGCGGGCGTTTTTTCTGAGGCAGATGTCAGCTGTTCGAGCTGGGATCACATGTTGCTTGTTATTGTGCGGCTAACTGTACTGTAACTGATTTCTACCGAACTTTAGAGTTTTTTCAATTTTGCGATTCGTGAATGTTTATTTTGTAAGTTGGGACCAATCCAGCCTTATCTATACTTATTATAAAACAAAGTCGCTTTTTTCCCTCATGTCCCTTTGTTCCCTTTAATCTTTAAAACTACGCAACGGATATTGATGATTCTTTCAGTGTTAGATAGCCCATTTATCGAGGAAGGTTATAGGCTGGATTTTATCACGCTAAGATTAATAGAAGTGAAATAATAGAGGAAAATGTGAAAAAAACGGGGAAAATTATTTGAAAGGGCTAACTTGAACGCGCTAATCTCAGGAACTACTGGTCCGATTTTAAAAATTCTTTCAGTGTTAGATATCCCATTTATTGACGAAGGCTATAGGCTATATTTTATCACGCTACGACTAATAGGATAATGTGGAAAAAACGGGAGAAATTATTTGAAAGGGTTGATCTTGCGAACTACTGGAGCAATTTTTATGTTATTTGGCACAGATAAGAAGTAGACCATCTGAAGGATCGTGATAGGTTATCGATTTTAATCATTTTTTCAGTGGCTTTATATTTTATACCCGTGCGACGCCGGGGCGGGTCGCTAGTAAATAATAAAATATATTTTTTTGTGGCTGACTCATGCATGTGTTGTTTTCAAATCGATACAACAGGTTTTTGTAATGTGGCGGTTAAATATTGCTCATAAACACCTACATATTCAGTTATGTAAATGTAGCTTTTGTTGATAAAAATGTCTCCAGCGTGGAGTGGCCATTAGCGGTCATTCAGAGTACCTAGCTACCACCTTTTATTATACCATTGTTTATGTGCCACATGAGTTCTAAAGGCTTAAGGACTTAGTGACACACATCATGAGACATAAAATGATAGAAATTTCAGTTTCAACAGAAGTTACATGAGTCTCAACTCTAAAAGAACTCTACGGAACATTTACCATAAAGGGGCTGTTATTGATGACAAGCACAAGAATTTTAGCAAATGCAGCACCAATAAGTGGAAGGTTCCATGTGTTTCATTTAGTATTCAAATTTATTAGATAACTATAACTATTCAGGTTGAATATATGCAGAGAGTCATCAGACAAAAATATGTCATAGTAATGTAGGTACAAAAATATATTATTTTCTCCTGTTATTGTTTTTGGGCACCTTTGCAAATAAAAAAATTAAACTTTTAAATAACCAAGCTGTGTAAAAAAGTGCTCTTAGGCAAAACATGTTCTAGGAAATAAAATTATACTATTATACAAAAAGCTTGGCTAACAAAAAAGTCCTACAAAAGAAATTAATAATGAGTGTGAGAACTGCAACACTGTGTGATATGGTCACATCAGCTAAATGCTGCTAGATCATTAACAATAAATAAATAAAAATAATGTTATGTATGTACTTATAATATGTATATGCTCTTGATAAACCTTCACCAATATCTATGTGAATACTAAAAACTTGCAGCTTCCACCTATATTTTTCCACAAGTAAACAACAATAATTGCCAAAAACCTGATCCCAAACAATAAGAGTTGGACAGTTCCAACTCTTATTGTATTTAGTGCATGTTCCAACATGACTCAACTAGATACGCTGAGCCACATCCCAACACAACAATGCCCTGGTTTTAGCTGCTACTTGTTAATGCCTTCCAAAAATAATGTCTTCTAATTCAAAACAATCATAATGGGGATTGTCCATTTTTTTTTAATTTTGCTCATTACAAAAACATTTCGAGGAATAAGGTCAGTGAACGTTTTTCTGTATATAAAAGAAAAAAATACCCATTAGTTACTTTTATTTTTGAACAAATATGTTTAACATTAGTTTGACCTTCAATGGCGTTAAATAAGCAATAAATTCGACCAGCATTACGTTTCGAACTTCTGGTAAGCTTCTCGTATCAGCTTTCACATAATGATAACTTGCATTTGACGAATCAGCAATTATAAATAAGATTGAAAGGAAAAAAAACATACTGCAGAGGACATTTGGCCGCCGATGATGACGTCAGAGCGAAACTTTAAAAATTTATTGAGAAAAAACTAGCCAATGAATTTCAAAATTATTCAATTTATATTCTGAAAATACCCTATTTTAACGAAAAAAAATATAAAAAGTACATGTGATTTTTTTTGGACAATGCCCATTACTATTTATGATTGTTTTATATTGTTTAAGGAATATTATCAAGAAATATGTCTTATAATCAAATGTCTTATAAATGCGATAATCTCAGGAACTACTGGACCGATATCAAAAAATCTTTCACCAATGAATAGCTAAGATGTCCCTGAGTGTTATAGGCTATGTATGTACTGCGGGCAGAGCTGGGGAGGACCACAAGTTAATGTATTTAAATTTAATTAGCATAAACAATATTTTTTTTGCTAGTCTACAGCTATCATTAAATAAAAAAACTATGATCACCATCAATGACCCAGTGAACTTTATGCCACCTATAAACCTTCTCTGGTCTTTCGCCTTTCACGATTATTTTAACCTATAAAGCCGTACGAGCACCGGTGATCATGACAACAATAGAATACAATAGCATTTCCAAGAATCCCCGATCAAAGGATTAAGACTAAAATTACCAAAATTGGCCATTCTTGTGTTATAGAGAGACTAACAAAATTTTAAATTATGTTTTTTATTTATATTGATAGATACAAGGATGTATATAATATAAGGACATGGATCATAATATTATATATAATGTATGTTACTGTTAATGTACATAAACCTTATAATATTAGACTGCAGACTAATGCGGTATTTTGCAGATTATCTGGGTGAGTCAGTTACAGTGCAAAAAGTTTATTCTATTCTCATTAAATGACATTAACCCATTAAGCCCTGTAATCACGTCTAACTCCTTTCACATTTTAGTTTCGAAGTTGATTTCACGGGAGCAGAGTGCTCCAATTTTGCTCTAAAATTTGAACCACAATACACGATAGTACTATCAACGGTTCCCGAGATCTAGCTTGGGCGTGCTGACGGGACAGGACGCCAGCAAGCCCACGGTTTTTAGCTCGCAGCGTCGTTCGTATTAATGCTCCAATTTATTTACTTGACTGTAGAGGTGCTCCATTTTTGCTCTAAATTCTGATATATTGAAAATACACCTAGCTCGATTGGGCTTTCTGGGGGGACGCACACGGCCTTGAGCGGTATCAGCACAATTCTATTGCAGTTAAAGATTTGAAAGTCTTGATGTTTAAGTATTGAGATTATCTTGTAGTCATAGACATAAATATTACTAGCGTAAGGACCGGGTCAACCGCGCGTTGCAATGATGCCGATTCGTCGGTGTCAAAACACTTCGTTTGACACCGACGTGACTTAGTCATCTGTGGTCCGCAGAACAAATCGGGTGTGTCATCGTATGTGTATACAGTGCCATAAAAATGCCGAGTTGTGTGGTAAAAGGCTGCAAAAATTACGTCAAAAAAGTTAAAAAAGCACATGGAATATCACACAACACAAACTGTTTGTCTAAGTAAAGAAATAATTAATTTATAATTTTACCACCGATGTCCGCCATGGCTACTGTTTTACCGAGTAATGGCGCAACGTCGGTAAAACAGCATTCACACGCGGCCGCTTCATAGCCTGTGTGACTTTGCATGGACGTCATTTTGCATGAATATTATTTTTCTTAGAAATAGATTTATTTTAAGATTTGCCGTTAGGTATGTGCCATAATCTATGGTATGTGCTTTATAATAGATGTATGGATGAAATGAGGCCACCAGATTTTTTTTTTTCATAAAACCCCTTAGTTTGTAGCCAAAGTGGCTTATGGCTGGTTTACACGTATAAAGTTGCTAAAATACATTTTTACTTAATTTTAAGTTACAAATTTCATTTATTGGAATATTAAACAAATTTATATTAAACAAATTTCATTTATTAGAATATCAATTTGTAACTAAACATAACCCTCCCTTTACAGTTGAGTAAGAATGAATAAATGCATTTATTTATTTACTTATTTTTGTATGTTAATCAAAAACCCTACCCCTAAATTAATATACTTACATTAATTGTCAATATTTAATATTAAAAAAGTGTGTTTATTGTATGTTCATACAAGGTTACATTGTACGCCTGCATATTGTGTCGCACTACGTAGTTCAATCGATTTTTCATAGATGACTCTCTATTTCCTTGTATGAAAAATCATATCCTTACATATAAATTGATGCTTGTAGTTTTAACAAATACTGTTAAAGCAACATAATTATTATTATAACACATCTATTATAGATCATAGAATAAATTTCAAATATTTATTGTCACAGTGGCATTTATTAATGTGACTGCTCATGCCTAGAATGGTGCAGTACAAGTTTAGGTATACTACAATAATAATAATTATGATCTAGCTATCAGGAACTAAAATACTGCTCACCTTTTTTATTTACACTTATTGGATAGATATGGAATGGTACATTGGGCCAATGTGAGCAAGGAAGTAGACCACAAGTAACAAGAAGCAGCGGAACTAGGTATGTAAATAAATGTTCAAAGTAAGAAGAGATAATGTGCTGAATGGTGACTTACTTTAATGCTCTCACTCTCTTGTACGGTGGACTAAGCGACATTGGCGCTTGTGATGTCTCCTCCGTACAAACATCATCATCCAGTCCGCTGAAATCTAACTTTCTTGGAACCATCGATGCTATGGGGCTCAGATTATCAGAAAATAAATCTGACATTTCATATGAGGTCTCCGCTGTCAACTCCGATGAATTAAGCTTATTATTATATTCGTCCTTCATTTCGCACCACTCACTCATCATAATATATCACAATAATAAAACACAATCCGTAGTTTTTATACAAATAATTGAGTAATTTTGCTGTACAGTAAAAACAAAGCGCACTTTCACAATTTTAACGACATGGCGGATGACGCATAGCACCTGTTAACTCTGGAACCAATCACAGCCAAAATTTCGACCGGTAAGATGAATGCGCGCTTCTCATTGGCTAACGCATATTTATTTTTTTTACTAATCGAGCCAAGTCAAGGAACATAATGGAATAAGACCTACATTATAGTGAGAGGAGTTTATTACTTTAAAGTTTAAACTTTTTCTACACAGTCCACACTCCACTCTTGCGAGATATTTACTGAAAAGATGCTGAGAAGAGATTCTCAGCGAGGTTTGCAGTGAGAACTTCTTTGGGTACTCCGGCTTCAGGCGGCTCGCTCAGCGCTTATTCTATTTAGAAGTCCTAGTTAGGATCCTAAAAAGAAGACAAATTAAAGGGTTGAGTTCTAGAAGTACCTAAGTCCACTTAGGGACTTTCTGCACTAGCAACACTGCTAGGTTGTGCACGTCATTGTCTATAATTTTCTGTATTTAAATAATGAGGAATTTTCTTAGCTTTTTAATTTGATTGTCAAACAGCTTCCATTTTAGTAACTAGATGGCGTATGGGTAGACAACTATCGGTAATACCAGGGAATACCATCAATAATTATTGCTACATAACTGGGCAAAAGCATGTAAAGCCGGCTGTACACTCTCGCCGAGACACAACGAGGCGGCCCGAGTGCGAGAGTGTAAATGGGTGCGCTCGCCTCGTCTCGCCTGTCTCGGACCCTCTCGGTCCGTTGTCGGTATTTTGCGCCCGAGACAAAGGGTCTCGCGAGGAAAACGAGCGCACTACTGTACACTCTCCCGTCTTTCAGTACGAGTCCCGCCGTTAGACAGTGTAGAACAGAAAAATAATAATAATAAACGTCATTATCAGTCATTATCTGTGAGAAATAAAATTAAATATGAATAAAAATCTTTGGATTACAATGATATCTTTCGATGAATGGTGAATGGTGAATGGTCGTTTTCGTCCATCTTCTTAACTGCGATTGAACTAAGCGAGAATGTACATGATCGCACTCGGGCAAGGGACTCTCGCACGAGACTCTCGCCCGAGAGCTCTCGGCGAGAGTGTACAGCGGGCATTAAACTTGATACATTTCAATTTGAAAAAGACACAATAATATTCCAATGAATAGGATAATAAAGTTATAATAACGATGTTTTAGTTAAAACTCGCGGGAGAAATAGCCCTATTTACCGTTGTTCACACCAAATGTCACAGGAATAATACATTTTGGTTTTGCCAACATCTTACCTGCACTTGTGCAAGATAACAGATATTTAGTGGCTAATATTTTACCAATAATGAACATCAAAAACCCAAATAACACAATTTGGCGAAAAATAATAAAAACCACACCGACTGTACGGTCAACAGTTTGTCGACAGTACATCACGTTTCGCACTGTCAGCGTATACGCCGCCACGCGGTATTATAATATACTTTAACTAACCAGTTCGCGTTAAGCCGCCAATCGGTTCGCGTGCTCTCTTTACCATTTAACCATTAAACCATTTTAGCATAAGTTAAGGATTGAACCTAACTTGTCTTTTACTCTGTACGGGACCAAACCACCGTACATTGTGGTCCTTCGAGCCGGATTTGAACCAGCGACCTATGGATAAAAATTAGAAGTAGAAAACTCTTTCAGTTATCATGTTTTCAGTTTGACAAGTGCAAGCGTGTTCCAAAGCTGTTACCAGTATACTGGCCTAATTGCTTAGGCCAATGATCGCTTAGGAGTATGATATTTTGATTGATATTACACTTGACAGTACACTGATATTTTTTAGAAACACGACCAACATGTAGTCAGTAATGCCAACCTGCAGATAATTTCAAATCGGTGGGGAACCAATAAAAAATTAGTGAGTGTCTACCGTCGCGCCGTCTGGTGGAGATGATAAAAAGAAAACAACCCATTTCTATGATGTTCCTAAGTGTGTTTTTTGGATTCTTTGTTTGTGCCCAAGTCCAATGACTTGAGTTCAAAAACCCTAAGTCCAAGTTTTTTTTCTTTAATATGCCTAAGTCCATTCTTTTTTTTTGTTGAAATCCCTATGTCAACAGAAAACTAAAATGTTTCAAAAATGATTCTTTTTGCTAACCGAAATTTGCTGCGATTGAAGTGAAAAGTTAAAATAAATACATTTAGAAAGTAATAACATTTAGAAAGTTACTTAATGTTATTCCACTTGACTAAATTTAGTCACTAAATCATTTAGATATCTAAATTTAGTGAAATGGAATAAGCGCTTAAATGTTATTCCACTTGACTAAATCGGAAACGATTTAGGATCCTAGCTAGGATCCTAGCTCTTATCCTAAATCGTTTCCGATTACATTAATACACTCTACAAATATGTACTATTTACATTTTACTATTATAGTAATCTGTGACTTTCCTATATAAAAAGGTACTCTGTGTCTGTGACTGTCACCAGGTGGATGCAAGTTTCGAACAAAAAAAAATTGGGTTCCAAATTTAAACGTAGCTACTAAATTAAATCGCATAATCTGTACAATTTTTAAGCACGGTCGACTGTGATTGGTTGATAAAAAAGACCATAGAGAATATAAACTACATAAGAAAATAAAGGAAGAAGAAGTTTAAAACTCAAAGTTCGAATTTCATTTTGTGAAAATTATTTATTACAAAAATACAAAAATTGTAAATTAAGTGGACTAAGTAATGAAAAACGAAAGGTAAGTCATTGTAAAATGCAAATGTAACCGTAAATTGATAAATTGAAGCAAAACATAACCATATCATACCATGTTCTAATACAAAGTATGTCGTAGTACTATTTGCATATTTGTACAATAATTTACAACTTCTATAATATTAATATGAAAAAGATAGATTATTATTTCATAGAAAATATTATAATGTATATCAGTATTCAGTATGCAGTTAATTTGGAAAATGATGAAATGTGTATCATGTGTATATTGTTTTATTGTAACAATACATAAGGTTATTAACTATACTAAATAATTTATGTAAACTGTATGGAAATGTAGTAAATGAAAAATGTTTCATTAATTTCAGATTTTTAGGTCCACAGCACAGCTACTTTACAACATTTCAGTCTGTAAGCAATAGCTGTTACCTCGATCGCGGATTCCAAAGAGGATGTAAACTGTATGCGGATTCTAGGAAGTCTTTTGTTCTCGCGGTCGCATGCGACCGCTTGGGAACGAAAGCAGCAAAGAGATTCAAAGCAAGGAGATTTTAGGAGAAGGAAGATGGGATTATGAGTGGTAACTGGTACGGCCACCAAGGAAAAATCCTCTGATCAAGTGAGGTGGTATGCAGCTGGCCTGAGCCCGCGCGATAGATTTCAGCTGTCGTATACAGGGTATAAGAAAACAAAGTGTGTATGTATAAAGGTGCGGTCCACTGGATCGGAATCGGAGCGTAGGTACGCAGTGGACGGATTTGTTGCTTTGTATGTATGGTACTGACTACTATGAACAGCTGCACTAGAAGTACTGGAACGTCATTCTGCACCTGACAAGTATATGACGACACGACGTGCCATCCGCACCGTACGTCCCGATTCCGACCTGGTGGACGCGCAGCTTTAATCCCCTCCCTATATAGAGTTTACTGTATAAGTGTATAAGCCAATCAAGTAGTTAGTAGAGTAGCATATACAGCTATTCTATTATATTTATAAATAAAATACAGAAAACTGTACTGTAATATTATAATATTTAATAATAGAAATCAACAAAAGCTTGTGGATTAAATCTGTTTTATTGTTTAATTTACCTTATTAGCCTATTTATTAAGTTATGTACAATATTTTTATTGAAATAAAACATTTATTTGAGCTCATTTCTTTTTTATTTTTATTTTTTTTAATTTTCGGTATGTTTAGAGTGAAAAGTTTTGCACTTAAAAATTTTAACTTCAGTTTCAAATTAAAAAAATAACGGATGTTAATTTTTTTTCTTCTAAGTCCGATCTCTTGTTACGTAGTATACAGTTTACATCCTCTTTGACTGTCACCAAAAAGTCACAACAAATTACAAAATTTGATTTTGCTCTCCGATACCACAAACTACTTAGGGATACTACGTATTCCGATACTTTGTAATTTTATTTAAATTAGATTACTCATGTTTAAATGTTAACATTCAAAACAGTGTTAAAATGTATAAAAAAAGTAAACTGTAAAGATATTGGTGTTCTTTGTTAAAGTTAATTTAGAAGAAAAGGCCATGCTTTTCTGGATTTTGTGTTTGTGTGGGACACTTGCTGCTTGCCAACAAAGTGATGAAATAATTTTTAATTTCAATAACACGTAAGTACCCGTGATCCTTATTAAAGCAGCAATAATCAGTGATTCGGTAATCGGTACAAACAAAGCTACTTCTTGCATAGGGGCTTAGGTAGATCTATACATGTAGAAGTTTTGTAGAATTGTAACTTACCTTCATAATAGTGAAAAAAAATTCTCCCTAAAGTTTTCACCATGTTTTCACCCTAAATATTGTTCATTTAGTTCTTGTTGAATTAGTAAGTGGCAAGTGCTCATTATTATTAGAATTAGAAATTGTTAAGAAAGAAGGTCACATATAATTTTGAATTATATTGTCTATTATTCTAATATGTTGTATCCTAGCAACTGTTATTATCGTATTGTATTGTGGAAAATAGACTTTAAAATAAACGATTGTCGTAAGCAGAAATAAGTTCCTTTTATTCTCGCTAATATCTTAAAGAAATAATATTATATAGCTTATCAACACTTAAGCGCTGTCAATGTACTTTATCATGCATGAGTCAATGTTTTATTGTATTATTAGTTCCTTTTACTTCAAGATAATACAATAATATTATGTGCCTATATTAGTTATGCTATCTGTTGATTTTTTTATGATTGCCATGAGTTAAATATTTTTAGTTTTGTTTAATCCTTCGATTGGAGATACTTGGAAATGCTATTGTATTCTATTGTTGTCGTGGTCACTGGTGTCCTTATGGGGCTTGAAGGATTAAAATAAGATATACGGTGAATAAGAGCAAGATGTGGGTTATTATAGTTTTTTGTTTGTACTATTAGAGAAGTTGATTCCTATGCAAATCGGGGACCTAAGTAGTTTGGTTGAGTTATTTTATTTATTTATTTTATTTTATTTGGAAAACAAACAGTTACATAATAAAGGTAGTGTACATATCTATAAATATTACACGGAAACCATTAACATGTTTTCACATATAAGATTCAAGTTAACATTTTAAAGAAAGAAAGCTTGTTAAACAAAAGAAAAATAACAGAATATCATATAGAGACAATTAGTGAAATATGGTAAAAAGAAAAGAGAAAAGATACATCCATGAGTAATAAGAAAATATATATATAAAAATACATTATTGGGTGAATTTTGAAATGGGTGTTATCTGTTTTATTTCCTAAACTAGACTTCTAGATGAGAATCGCTTGAGAACCAGTGATCTGTAATTTTCTGCTTAATTTTGTGAGGTTTGTCGTTGAATAGGTCTAAGTCAAGTTTATCGCACAATTTATTTAGAATATTTGCGGATCTAATGAAGAAAGAGTTGGACTTATAGTTAGTGGTAGTGACCGGCACATGAAGAAGTTTGGGTTTTCTAAATGTTCATGTCATGTTATGTCAAACCCAGCCGACAGATCACAATTAACATTGAATTGACATAATCATCCAAATAACGTTGGTCTGTATATTGCATAGGAATCAACTTCCTTGTTGGTACAAGGCAGGTAGAGATCAATACTTAATTAGTGTCTGGCACTATACTTTTCAATCATAACCCTCCTTTTGCTTTGCCGAAGTCGGGTAAAAATATGAACCATGTGCTTCGAGATTGAGCCACTTGTGGATTAAAATTATTTTGTAATCTGTTTAATAAACTTCTTATTCTAACTAGTATTATTTTCTTGGTATGTTATGCACAATCAAACACATCAATCTAATAAAAATAAATTGCTCCAACAAACATAAAATATAACTCAAATAACAAACATACAAAACAAAACAAACAAATAACCAACAGTTTAATAATTTGATTTCAGATACAAGTACAATGTGCAATACATGGTAGAAGTGAGCAGAAATGTAGAGTACATCATGGAGTTTGATGGGGTTAGTGACTTCTGTGTATTGTGTGTACTGTGTATGTCTCCTACAGATGATGGATGCTGGATGATAGTGATGATGCTGATGCTGATAGAGATGCTGATGCTGATGATAGGTGTTAAATAATACGCTCTTGATGCTTGATAATGCTCTGCTGTATTTTGTCATAAATGCTTAAATTTATACAAGTTCTAACGTGCCGGTCAATGTCATACCGAGCCGTACAAGTTTAAATGATGAGTAGGCAAACATGCCAGTTCCATGTACGTGCCGACTCAATGTCATACTGAGCTACGGCTCGTATGACATTGAGTCGCACACACAGATGTCGTACAATTGATTACAATAGATTGTGACAATGTCCGTGAACCGTACAGTGTACATAGTGTATAGTCGTATGACATCTGTCTGTTAGCAGCATCACAGTCGGTGTATCCAGTGTCCACGATTGATGTTGAAATTTTCTATTGGTTTCTGTTAGTACCCTCCATGAGGGTGCATATGATTGCTTGTGCAAATAAGAAAATAAATGTAGTGGAATATTGTGGCTCAGTGGAGCAGTGGCGTATAGCATGTATTCAGTGTGTAACCGCTGGCGGTCGTCTGTCGCAGGAGTACGGCGCGCTGGACACGCCGGCGCGCGTCACGGTGGCCAGCGACCGCGCCAACCGATCCTACCCCGTCTTCATCACCGCCAAGCAGCAGAAGGGTATTTTATTCGGAACAACTTGATACTAATAGATGCGCTCAACATATCGCAATATTAAAGTCAGCAAGAGAGCATAAATTCTGCATGAAAATTGGGATTTCAGATCCATTACACAGATACACATCAATTTACTAAATTATTAAATTACTAGCGACACGCCCCGGCGTCGCACGGGTATAAAATATATAGCCACTGAAAAAATTATGCCTATAGCCTTCCTCAATAAATGAGACTCTAACATAACTCTAACACTGAAAAAATTTTTCTAATTGGACCAGAAGTTCCTGAGATTAGCGCATTCAAGTTAGCCCTTTCAAATAATTTTCCCCGTTTTTTCCACATTTTCCTCTATTTCTTCGCTCCTATTAGTCTTAGCGTAATAAAATATAGCCTATAACCTTCCTCGATAAATGGGCTATCTAACACTGAAAGAATCATCAAAATCCGTTGCGTAGTTTTAAAGATTAAGGGAACAAAGGGACATGAGGGAAAAAATAGCGACTTTGTTTTATAATAAGTATAGACTAGCTGTCCCGGCAAACGTTTCTTTGCCATAATATTATATAAAGTATATCGCCCGTATTATTTTATTGAATTAGTGACTGTTGAATAAGTATGTCACTGTCGCAGCCAACTGGTTTAAATAGCCGTTCAATCTAACAGCTAGCCCTTTGTCTGAACAACGTCATTCAATCACACGTCTAGCTTTTAAATTGAATATTTCAGTCGCTCAAAACGTTCAACACTACAGCTGATTCAAAAGCAGCCGTTTGATTGAATTAGTTCAGCGCTCACCACCGCGGCGCTAGGTGCGTTTTTATACTTTACAAGTGTTATTAAAGAGACAGAAATTATGGGAGCACATACGAGTGAATCAAAATTTAAACAAATATTCGAGGAGAAATTACGGGATTGTAAAGTGATTACCAAGATATTTATTGCAATTTTGTTCAAAATGAGTTAGAATGCAATAATTTATTCTACTTGTTATCATTACATTTGTATAATAATAACACTAAGTTAATTTGCCATTTAACCAGTTAGCTAAGCGTTGTCTAGCTGTAGTGTTGAACGTTGCAGTCAACACGTCGACTAAACGACGTATAGCCGTGTGATTGAATGGCGTTGTTCAGTCAAAGGGCTAGCTGTTTGATTGAACGGCTTTTTTAACCAGTGGACTGCGACATCACCATGGCAACGTCCATCGCTATCCCGTGAGTCGTGACCCGCGTCGCATAAACAATGGTTGCTCTTTATAGACAAATAATTTGCAATAAAATAAAATTGCGACTATAATTAAAGATCTAAGCTATCCTATCTCTCAAGTTGGAAAAAAGCACACATTTAAAAAAAGAAAACATTAAAATCGGTTAAGTAGTTTAGGAATCCATCGCGGACAAACATCGTGACAGGAAATTTATATATATTAGATGTCTCATCTATTGCAAAATGTTTAACTATCATCTTCTTAACTTTTGATGACATAGTTTGAAAAAAGATGGTGATTGTTATCTTTATTAAGATGTTTTATTAAAGTAATAGTTAACTGTTAAGTGATGTTTGTGCGTGCGGCAGGCGTGTTCGCGTGGCAACTGCCGCTGGTGGTGGAGGCGGGGGGCGACATGCACGAGTTCTCCAACGTCTCGCGCACGCTCTGCCCGCACAACAACCTCTTCGCCCGAGATGAGCGCTCCTGCGGTGAGCTACACTGCCTAGTGCCTACACACACACGCACACACACAGGCAATACACATTAGACTTACGTACACACATGAATTAAATTCAGAAAAAAATTATTTGTTTGTATTCAACAAGTATTTTTTTTCCGTGACTCCGTCCTCGTTGTGGCATTCCACACACAGACTACTAAGTGATTCCACAGGAATGAGGCATTTTCTTATTTTTTAAATTTGATTGTCAAGCACTTTTCATTTTTCAACTAGATGGCGTATGGGTAGACTACTATCGGTGATACCATCATTGATTGCCAGAAAATAGGGAGAAAGACTAAAAAACATGATACATTTAAATTTGAAAAATCGGCCAAGTGAGAATTGGACTCGCGCACGAAGGGTTCCGTACCATAATAGAACAAAAATAGACAAAGATTGTGTTTTTTGTTTGGAAGCCCACCGTAATTTTTCTTTTATTAAAATTTTATTATAAATTTTGAAATTTAATAAATAAAATTGAGTATGCTGTGAATATTTCAGGTGGTCTGGTCTACCTGTTGCCTTCATTGATATCGAATATTTTATTTTGTTTATAGCAGCAACAGAAATATACAATATGTGAAAATTTCAACTCTGTAGCTATTATAGGTCTACCAGGATCTTATGGCGATGGGAGATTTTCATTTTTTTACATTTACATGTATCACACACAGAATCAGCCGCTATAAGGAAAAAAAACGTATCAAATGTTTTGTTACAATCTTCCAATTATTGGTATCGTCAATTTCTTTTTTCCATTTAATGTAATCAGATTCTGGTAGACCTATACTATTCTTGAGTTACAGTCAGACGGACAGACATTGAAGTCTTAGTACCGTCCCGTTTTTACCCTTCGGGTATGGAACCCTAAAAAGACGCAATAATATTCCAATGAATAGTGTAATAAAGTTATTATAATTAATAATTATAACTATGTTTTAGTTCAAACTCATGTAAGAACAATTAATCCTATTTATCGTCATTTACACCAAAAGTCACAGAAGTTTCAAATTTTGATTTTGACAACATCTTGCCTGCACTTGTGCACGATAACGAATATTCGATGGCTAATATTTTACCAATATTGCACATCAAAAACTTAAATAACACAATTTGGGAAAAAAACCACACCATCAATAAGAAGTAGAAGTGTCAAAGTGACATTTGACACGTATTATATTATGTCAGTGTCTTCCTAAACTGTTACCAGTATACTGGCCTAAGCGATTTATGTTCTTCGTGAAATTTAAACATAGAGATACGAAGCAAAAAAACAACATAGAATTAAATGGATATGTATAAAATATAAATACAGTTTCATGTTAATTTTATGCTAATGAAAACTAAATTTATGGTATTTACTATTTTGATTTATGTCACACTTGACAGTACACTAATATTTTTTAGAAACACGACAAATATTAAGTCAGTGATGCCAACCTGCATATAATTTAAGATCGGTGGGGAACCAATAGAAAATCTAGAAGTGCCTATCGTCGCGCCATTTGGTGCAGGTTCTAAAAAGAAAACAACCTATCGGGGTAATGATTTATTTCAGATCCTAAACTACTCTGTACAGAGTCGATAGGTACTCGAATATGAATGCTAAACCTTTAGAATATACTCGTAATATTATGTATAGGTTAGACGTCACACACACTTAATACGTATCACACTCAAGTGAAACATGTTTATTATCAGATTTGTCGTCGGGCAGCGCGGCGACGGTGCACGTGTCGTCGTCGTCGCCGACGCCGGTGCCGGTGGCGGTGCGACTGGAGACCGTCGCCGACTTCTACGTGCGCCTCGACACGCCCCTGAACGTCACCGTCACGCCCAGCCAGCCCCAGTACTACTTCTACCCCTTCGACCAGGTCATACAATACGATATACATTTTCAAGACTTACCAAAATGCTCATACAATTTACGGGTTCTTTGACAATATTTGGAGTCCTCTAATAAAGTTTAACTGTTATAGTACTATTCTTTTTTTTCACGTGTGAAACCACAGACGTATAATATCCATTACCTTTACACTTCGATTCTCGTTTATATACTAAGCTATTATACCTGTAATTATATTCTGAGTGTCGTTTGTAACATATTATTGTACAGGGCCCCGACTCGCGGCTCGACCTGGATGTAGAGGCGGCGAACAAGCGCATGTTCTGCTCGGGGTCCCCGCCCCCCGCCGCACCCCGCGACACGCCCCGCGCCGGCTGGCCGGAGCGCTCCCGCAGCGTCATCGTCACTATAGACTCCGACGACGACATCTGCGCCGTCGTCTCCATACAGAACTACTCGGTCGGTATACAACCCTTTAATGCTTGTACAGATAATGGAAAAGAATGATGTCTTTAAATTAGGGTGTGTATCGATGTGCCTCTTGATATAGAGTTCACTGTAAAAGTTGCAGCTTTGGAACAGTCGCTTATGAGTTATGACTTTATGTTTAGATAAAAATTGCTCCAAAGTCATGAAATTGTCCTTATAATAATAGCTCCCACACCGGTTTCGGTGACGGTGGCTGGTTTCAGGTAAGGAGTAATTTTATAGTGCCAAAGTGTGTGCGCAGCGCAAGAGCACTCTCTATTCCTTTACTCTCATAACCCAGTGGGACGGACGACCGACACGACTTTCTTATTCAATAATATTCTAGTTATAAGAGAACTAAGTAGCAGTCCTGCGTAAATCGCTCGAGGCCGTCTGAGCACGGCGCGTACGCTGTTGCATTGAAATAACAATGGGGATTGTCCATTTTTTTTAAATTTTACTCATTACAAAACAATTCGAGGAATAAGGTCAGTAATCGTTTTTCTGTATATAAACGAAAAAAATACCCATTAGTTACTTATATTTTTGAACAAATATGTTTAACCTTAGTTTGACCTTCAATGGCGTTAAATTAGCAATAAATTCGATCAACATTACGTTTCGAACTTTTGGTAAGTTTCTCGTATCAGCTTTCACATAATGATAACTTGCAT
The DNA here is from genome assembly GCA_937595015.1 of Polyommatus icarus. Classification (NCBI taxonomy): domain Eukaryota; kingdom Metazoa; phylum Arthropoda; class Insecta; order Lepidoptera; family Lycaenidae; genus Polyommatus; species Polyommatus icarus. The sequence goes on from OW569325.1 coordinate 259,202, forward strand.
TAGACGAACCAGCCATTAAAAATAAGATTGAAAGGAAAAAAAACATACTACAGAGGACAATTGGGCGCCGATGATGACGTCAGAGCGAAACTTTAAAAATTTATTGAGAAAAAACTAGCCAATGGATTTCAAAATTATTTAATTTATATTCTTAAAATACCCTATTTTAACGAAAAAAAATATAAAAAGTACATGTGATTTTTTTTGGACAATGCCCATTGAGCGTTTCGGCGCCAGGGTTATTTTTGCACGCAACTTTTAAAACTTTAATAATAATAATAGCTCCCACACCGGTTTCGGTGACGGTGGCCGGTTTCATTGAAACCAGGCCAGCTACGCCGGAGTAATTTTATAGTGCCCAAGTGTGTGCGCAGTACACAAGAGCACTCTCTATTCCTTTACTCTCATAACCCAGTGGGACGGCAGACCGACACGACTGGCTAGAGATGTCGGCAGGACCGACTTTTTACATGGCACCCATCCGACGCATGGATCATCTTGTCAGACAATCAGGTGATCAGCCTGCATTATCCTAACCAAACTTGGAAATAATATGATTCCAACGCGGGAATCGAACCCACGACCTCCGAGTCAAGAGCTGAGCTCTGAACCACTGGACCACGGAGGCGTTAAAACTTTAGGTATTTATAAAAGTAGGTATTGAGTGTATGATGTTATTCATTTGTTTCAATATTTAGTTTAATGTGGTACTATAAAAAAGGTAAGTATATAATTTGTAATTTCAGTGTCCGGTGTTCGACAACGAGCGCGACATCCTGTACGACGGCTACTACCTCACCATGACGCGCCGCGGCGGCATCACGCTCACGGTCAGTCACTACTACTCTCACACTACTCACTCGACACTTCGGCTCGAGTGGGCTGGCACATACCGTAATTAAGGCCTTGGTAAAAATTCCAAGTGCCTACCTATTGCCGTTATTGATAACTAGCGACCCGCCCCGGCTTCGCACGGGTATAAAATATATAGCCACTGAAAAAATGATTAAAATCGATAGCCTATACTCCTTCACGCGGTCAACTTCTTATCTGTGCCAAACAACATAAAAATTGCTCCAGTAGTTCGCGAGATAAGCCCTTTCAAATAATTTCCCTCGTTTTTACACATTCTCCTATTAGTCTTAGCGTGATAAAATATAGCCTATAGCCTTCCTCAATAAATGGGCTATCTAACACTGAAAGAATTTTTCAAATCGGACCAGTAGTTCCTGAGATTGGCGCGTTCAAGTTAGCCCTTTCAAATAATTTTCTCCGTTTTTTTCCACATTTTCTATTTCTTCGCTCCTATTTAGTCTTAGCGTGATAAAATATATTTTCTTCCTCTATAAATGGGCTAGTAGTAGGGCTTGTACCCTATTACCCTATATATCCGAAATTTATTTACATATTACTCTGTCGGTTATACCCTACAACCTTTTTCAACCATATTTCCATAGACTCACGCAATGCCAGTCGCCAGATGTTGATTATTCTTCTTTTCCTTCACTTTTTTTTTTTTTTTTTTTTTCTTGTTATGGCTCTCGGCTTAAACCATGGCCAGTGTCAAGTAAAGTTTTGGCGGGAAAAAAATTTTTCGTAAAAAAATTTACAAAATTTTCAAGTTGTTTTTCTAGATTATCGTCAAGTCGAAAGTCTAGTCAAAGTCTTAAAAGTAGTCGGTAAAGTCAACGAGTCAAGTCAGTTGTTTTAGTAAAGTGGTAGACCCTTTACTAAAACTTTCGATGGAGTTTTGGAGGGAACACAAAATGGCACGTTTCTTGAAGTTGTATCACTTGCCCACACTTGTGCACGACAACGAATATTTAATGGTTAATATTCTACCAACATTACAAATTAAAAACCGAAATAACACAATTTTAGGAAAATAATACAAAAACAAAACGTCACTCTTTCGTATTCTCGGCAAAACTCCCTTTCCTTCACTTTCAAACGACATTGTGTGTCACATGTCTGTCACTTAAGTCTTATAATTCTAGTTTTTGTGAAAGTCTACGTTATCCTTCTTTTCCTATAACAGTTATGAATCGTCTAGTCTCGTATACCCTTTTACTTCATCATCAGAATGTTTGAAATTTTGAAATTGCGCCAAATCATTAAAACTAACTATACCGGTAAGAGGCCCATTTTTTTACAATTTTATAACTGTTTAAATTTTCACGATACGTCAATAAATAATAGAAATACGTCAGTTTTTCTTAAACTCAAAACTTTAAACGGCTCTCCTTAACATTTCACTTTTTGGCGCTTATACCCTACTTCCTTTTAACCGTCGATATTAATAAAAATATATATTTTCGATATCTCCTTATTTTTGTCTTTCCCATCTCTACTAAAAATACTTTCTAGTGCGGTTCGGGTCGATATCGGCCCGCCACTTTCCCGGGGCGAATCAAATCTAAAGTAGTTGGGTTCAAGGTTATTCCAACAGTCCAAAAACTGTACACCTACATTATGTTTTCGCAAAGTTATAGTAGTTTAATCTAACCTTGTGCTGGTGGGCCGAGAAAGGCCCACCCCGCACTGGCGGAAAAATCATTGGGGGCACACTTTGGCCCGCCGCCGCACCAGACGAAAGTTTAAGATTTTACTTGCCGCAGTGAAGGTGTTAAAGTGATAACTGATAACCCAGCCCTTTTCATACTCCACACAAAATAAAAAACAATGTTTTATATTATGTATGCTTAGGTGACTTAGGTCTTCATCATTTTAAAAATATAAAAGGGCTCCTACAAAAATAACCATTGTAAAATGTAAATTACGCTTCGTCATGGGGTAAATGTCTTATATTTCTATGTAAGTGTTATACCTCATCCGTTAGTCTACAATAATATTATATACTAGTAATCTGTGTCCGTTAGTTTATAATATTGAATAGGTCATGCTCGTATCATTCTAAATTTTTTGACAAAACCTTCCGTGAATCAATATCTATATTGATTCAACTTAGTTTGAAGAAGCGACATTCTGCAGTCACCAAATAAGAAGCTGACATAGAATATAATATAATAATACATTATTTTTTACTCTAAAACATGAGTTTCTTATAGCATGATTTAATTAATAACAATTTAAAAAAATAACAAAATAAGTAATTTAAAATAAATGATGTTATAATATAAGTAGCTTCATAATTTCTCCGAAAAATATTTCGGGAGAAAAAAAGGTTCGTGATACATGGCGGGGTCACGCTTCCTCCTGCTTGCTCTACCACGAAACTCGCGGTCATTTGAATTTAGAAACTTTTTGACAATTATGTCATACAAACGATGCGATAGATATCGCTACATCTGTAAAATTAGAATACAATGATAGACGAGATGCCGATAATCGCTAGAGACAGGACTGAGCGTTTGAACCAATGTCAATAATGGAGAATGTTACTATGTAACATTCTCCATTATTGACATTGCGCGAGCCGTCTGCTTATTTTTGGTTAATTTATAAAATAACAACCACCCTGACAACTCCATTCATGAAGTACGATAATATTTTTATTATCATAATCATAGCTAGTAGCTTAAATATCTCTTTTGCACAGAACTGTTTTTATTGAGTACTTGGCGTACTTGTGTACAAGGGATAGCTGCAGTATTAATAATTTATATTAATCCTTCGATCGGGGATTCTTGGAAATGCTATTGTATTCTATTGTTGTCGCGATCACCGGTGCTCTTATGGGACTTGAAGGATTAATAGATAAGTTGCGATAAGTCAATTTACAGAATACTTCTTGAGCTGAGTTAACACTAAACACATACATAAGTATGTGTTTAGTGTTAACTGATCGTGGTGTGTGTGTGTGTGTGTGCAGCAAGACACGTTCCCGCTGGGTTTCTACGTGGTGTTCATCGCGAAGTCGTCGGACGAGGCCTGCACCGGCAACTCCACCGCGCCGCTCGCTCCCGCAGCACCCAGGGTCAAGACCTTCAGGTACACACACACACACACACACACACACACACACACACACACACACACACACACACACACACACACAGGCAGACACACGCACACAAGTCGCACAAATATGAATTATTATGAAGGAATATTCAAATTACAGTACAACTTACACTTTTTATACACTTTTTCCACTTTTATTAATTTATTTTATCATAAACGTATGATGCTAAAGACCAACAAAGAGTGCGAGAGAGAAGAAAATCCTTTATGGAATTATAACAAGATGAAAAGAGAGAGGCAGTCTAATGAAAACTTTAACCACTTTCATTTGACAGGTCGTCACCAAGTCGTCACCCGTTTTTATGCCCTTTCGGTATTTGCAATTTATTGTTTAAATCCTTTATTATTTTCGACAAATACTGTTACATATAACAATGGTAACTTGTTCTGTGAGTGATTGCAGTGTAAATCATAGGAGTAATCCTGTTAAAATATACATTTCACAGGTAATTAATCTTCATGTCCTAATGGGGATTGTCCATTTTTTTTAAATTTTGCTCATTACAAAAACATTTCGAGGAATAAGGTCAGTGATCGTTTCTCTGTATATAAACGAAAAAAACACCCATTAGTTACTTATATTTTTGAACAAATATGTTTAACCTTAGTTTGACCTTCAATGGCGTTAAATTAGCAATAAATTCGACCAACGTTACGTTTCGAACTTTTGGTAAGCTTCTCGTATCAGCTTTCACATAATGAGAACTTGCATTTGACGATCCAGCCATTATAAATAAGATTGAAAGGAAAAAAAACATACTGCAGAGGTCAATTGGCCGCCGATGATGACGTCACAGCGAAACTTCAAAAATTTATTGAGAAAAAACTAGCCAATGAATTTGAAAATTATTTAATTTATATTCTTAAAATACCCTATTTTAACGCAAAAAAATTTAAAAAGTACATGTGATTTTTTTGGACAATGCCCATTGCTACGATGTGTTTATTTTAGTATATTCTGTTTTATTATATAAAATATTGTTAATCCTCCCTTTTACTTTCATATTTTGCATAACTAAAGGTACTATTGTTCTTAAATTACACAATTTTTAAAGAAAAATTTTTCATTAAAATTGTTTACATATACGCTAGGGCTTGAATCAAATTTATCGATATGCCTATCGGTATTTAACAAGAACATAAAACTAATCTAAAAATGTAATGGGGGTGTAAGGGTATTATGATATGTATTTAATTTAAGAATAAATAATATACTATGTTTGTCGTTTACTTTCAACTTTATATTTGCATTTCTATTAATGTAAGGGCTGATTTGTCAGATACTTTTTACCTGAATAACAAGTAAGTAACTTTAAAATGTGTATATTATTTACCGTTATAAGAACCTCATGTTATAACATATCCGACGATTGAAAAAAAGACGGGTTGCACTCCGGGAGTGCCGGCAGAAGTGAAAACTTGATTATTAACGTTGTGCATTTTTTTAACCCATTTTTTATGAAAATCGATTATTAAAAAATCGATTTTTTTATTTAATCGAAACCCTTACAATCAATTCAAGTTCGAGTTCGACACAAAACACTACTCTCCAACCGTCTTACGGTTTTTCCAAGGTTTTTCGATCAGCACGAGAATCTGACGCGAGTTTCACAGTTTTTACCCATCCCACAAAAGTGCTCAACGCCGCTAAAGAAGTTTTCACTTCAAAAGTCACCCCAACCGAAAATGTGTATCTACTTTTCAATCGTCCCCTTTTTACTGCCAACTAAAATATATGATACCTAATTTGAATTACAAAATCTGTCAAAGTTGCATATTATTTATTTCTCATAGAAACGCAGGTAAAATAACTCGATCGGACAATACTATCGATAGTAAAATATACATCACTAGCACACGCACACATTGACAGATCAAAAATCGTCACGCATTTTCGGGTTGTCAGGTGGTCTATACGACAGTATATATTATTGCAATTTTGTTTTACACGACCGGTTTCGATAAAATCATCATCAGGTGTAGTGCAGGTAATTTTAAATTTTTAAAAAATTGGTAAACAAAAATAGGGTTTAAAAAATTGGTAAAAAAAATTTAATGTAATTATTGTTTTTTCATTGAATCTTTTGACTCAGTTTATATTAATTATGTTGCTATTTGAGTACAATTCCTATTTTAGTCATTAATTTATTAATATCAAAGGTTTATACTTTATATCAAAGGCTATACATTTAAAATTTAGTTTGTAATTTTTTGGTAGAAGAAATTGTTTTTGGTCGAAAATTGTAAATGGTAGAAATTTTTCATGATGCTGACAACCCTATTTTTGTTTACCAATTTTTTAAAAATTTAAAATTACCTGCACTACACCTGATGATGATTTTATCGAAACCGGTCGTGTAAAACAAAATTGCAATAAAATAAATTAATAAAAGTGGAAAAAGTGTATAAAAAGTGTAAGTTATTACTGTGAAACATGAATTTCCACCAAGAAGTTACGGTACGTTCGATATCATATATTCAAATTACTTTTTTTAGGGTTCCGTTACCCAAAGGATAAAAACGGGACCCTATTACTGAGACTTCGATTTCTGTCCGTCTGTCTGTCCCCAGGCTGTAACTCAAGAACGGTAGTAGTTTGAGAGTTGAAATTTTCGCAGATTATGTATTTCTGTTGCCGCTATGACAATAAATATTAAAAACAAAATAAATTTATACTTACTAATATTATAATTGGGAAGAGTTTGTTTGAACGCGATAATCTCAGGAACTACTGGTCCGATTTGAAAAATTCTTTCAGTGTTAGATAGCCTATTTATCGAGGAAAGCTATAGGATATATTTTATCAAGTTAAGATTAATAGAAGCGAAAAAATAGAGGAAAGTGTGAAAAAAACGGGATAAATTATTTGAAATGGCTTATTTGAACGCACTGGAGCAATTTTCATTTTATTTGGCACACATAAAGAATAGACTACGTGAAAACAAATAGGTTTCTTTTTTTGCGGAAGAATGTACGGTTTTTGTTACATTCCTAAATAAAGCGGGCGAAGCCGCGCGGAACATCTATATCATAAAAGTATATTGTCCCGCGCTACGTCCCACGCAATATACTTTTATGATTTGCGCGTAAACTATTCAATCGATGTACGGTAACAACTATGAACTAAAGTCCACGCGGACGAAGTCGCGGGCAACAGCTAGTTGAATATATTTTAATGGGGGCTCCTATACAACAAACGTATTTTTTTTTTTTGCAATTTTTTGTTCTGTCTATATCAATGATGGCAACAGGTACGCCCCTGAAATGTTCACAAAATACTAAATTGTATTAACACTTTAATAAAATTGAAATAAAATAAATAATTAAGGGGGACTCCCATACAAAAAAACACAAATTTCGCCTATTTTTGCTCTATATTGGCACGGAACCCTTCGTGCGCGAGTCCAATTCGCACTTGGCTGATTTTATATAAGATTAATATTATTATTTTAGATGATGAAAGTGCGGTTTAAACATCTTTTAGATATATCTTTTAGATTCAGTAAATCATATTATAATATTTGAAGTGACCACATAATATAGCGAAACGTTACAGTATTCTGTATGACAATGCGAGCAAAACAAAGTGATAATATTTAAGGACTGTAGAGTGTAGGGTGACTGGGGGTGTATGAAGTATGTGTCGCTTGTATACTGTATAGTGTGTAGGGTTCACTGTGAATGTATTAACTGTCAGAATTAGTGCTCACCTTGGGTAGGAACCAATTAAGAATCCTTACCAGAAGCCTAACTGGGCACTGCAAGCTCAACAAACACCTAAACAGAATGGGTATTTGTAGCATAACGACTTGCAGATTCTGTGAGGAGGAGGATGAAACACCTATTCACCTTCTCCTCGACTGTCCTACTTTACTACAGAGCAGGAACAGGCACCTTGGTCGCCACGAATACTCATCCACAGAGGAAATTCGTGGCACCAACCCCAATCATATCGTTCAATTTATGAGCAGTATTGGGTTGGAGATGATACTCGCGAAGGAGTCACAATAGAACCTCATGGGTCGCAGTGATGTCAGGGCTACAGCGACCTGTCTTCTTAAAAGAAAAGTATTAGCGCTGAAAGACTTTTAATTTCTATAATTTTATGAGCAATGCTTCGACGACATGAATTTGCCCACACAAAGTATAAAAATAAGTACATATACCTCTTTCAGCGCTTTTATTTTCACAGTCAACTCTAGAGATATACAAGAGACACATACATAATATATCACATACTTATGCACATTTATGTGTTATTTACTAACGTAGCTGGAAAATTAAAACATATTATTTTAGAAAACGTAATTATTAATTAACAATGTCATATCGTCAAAGCAGCGTTTAGCCACGCCGCATTATCTATTTATACGTGTTTAGGAATTTCGATGTTGTGTTGTATCCATTTCAAATATAGGCACACACACCTACTCAGTACTCACATACACAGCCGTACGTGCGATATATTATGTACTTGGCTTAACACGTTGCCGCGTGTCTAGATCAGGGATGTTGCGAATATCCGCATCCGCAAATGCGGAGCATCCGCGTAGATTTGGACATCCGCATCTGCATCCGCATCCGCATTAAATCGATGCGGATTTTTATGCGGATGCGAATGTCATACGACTTGCGACAAGAAAAAAAGCGGGAATAGCCCGTGCCGTTTGCGCGACAATATGACCGATAGCTATGTCCATTGTCCATACTATGCGTTTTCGTCTTCAATTTTCATCATCTTCTTTGTATTCAACTTTCGTTTGGCGCTTTCAAATTTCAATAATTGAATGCGTTAACGAACGCAACGCCAACATTGTCTATCAGTTGCAGTGTCTGTCAGCTTTGTAACATGTGCGACGAGAACGTTTTACTGGGTGGAATATGTGCGGCTAATTTGCTCATAAGAAATTCCAGAAAAAATAGAACTTAGCGACTATTTTGGATACGGTCAGAGCGCATGCGTCGCGGGCATGCCTCACGTACGCTGTTGACTGCGCTATGACGCATGCCCTTGATGAACAAAAAAAGACAGTGTGGACAAAGCTAATGGGAGCGAAAAAGCTGGGCAAGTGCGTATCAGCCACGCACAATAGAGGGCTCCGTAGTACCGCCAATTTTAGGTTTTGTATGGTCAATGAATATACAATAATTATAACGTGTTTTACACTACTAACAATATCATCTCATTGCGTCTAAAGGAATCTGAACAAAAAGTTCCTTTGCACTTCTCAATAACTTATGAAGTCTTCTTAGCCGTGATAGATTTTCTTTTAAATTTAGCATATTTCCTACTCTCGTGAATTATTCCACACCACCCTTGGGGTTGACGAGAAAAAAATAACCATCCCCGCGTACCCTATAAAAATTAAGGATTTTATAGACCATTTTGTCGGCATCATTAATATTATGTGTATTCATGCCGAATTACAGCTTTGCCTATAGTCTCTGAGCAAAGCCGCGGATAGACAAATGTTTTGATTCTTCATTTATATACAATATTTATATAGGATCCGAGTGCGTGTTTCGAAAATGTACCAATTATGACTCAAAAGAAAACAAAACACATGGAATCTTTTACCACATGTCTTGATTGCAATAAATATATACCTCGATTATTTACATTTTCAATTATTTTTTCGATCAATCTAGAAAAAAATAGAATTTTCGTCATAACTGAGGCGAAGAAAGAGACAGCGATACGATTCGACGTTTAAAAATAGAACTGTCTCTTTTATTTGAATGGTTTTTCGTATCTTTTGTTTAACTTATCTGTCAAATTTGTCAATGTTTGCAATTTTGAATTAGAAAATTGTTCGGAAGAGATTTAAGCCGGAAAACAGTATGGATGTAACAGATCTGTAATTCAGGGATGTTCCAAATATCCCCATCCGCATCTGCATCCGCGGATGTAAACCTCTGAAAATCCGCATCCGCATCCGCGGATGTGAAAAAATCGGGATCCGCAACATCCCTGGTCTAGATGTACTATCAGAGAAGTCGATTATTAGGCAGATGGCGGACCAAAGTAATTTGGTCGCATCATGTCAAACCCAGCCACTTACATTGAATTATAATAACTCGACCGAATGACGTAGATCCGTCAACTGCCCAATGCCCATGAATCAATTTCCTCGATGGGACAATAGTGTGTTATGGCGCATTTTCACTGGTCGATAGGGCCCGCATGCGGGGTGCGGGAGATTTCTGAAACGCATGCCACGACCAATGACAATGCGCCATTAGTTGTCAATTAGTTGTCATAGACTCCCCGCATGCTGTATACCGTACGAGTTAACGACTAATGAAAATGCGCCCTTATGATGTTATCTCCACTCTCCAGGTTGAAGGTGATCGAGACGATATCGTACGTAGAGTACGTGCGGGGCGCGGGCGCGGCGCTCGGCTTCTTCCTCGCCTTCTACGTGGTGTGGTTCGCCGCCGTGCTGCTGCAGCGCCGCTGTCGCTGCCGCGCTACACGTGAAGGTATATAGCAGTCCTGAGACGATATCGTACGTGGAGTACGTGCGGGGCGCGGGCGCGGCGCTCGGCTTCTTCCTCGCCTTCTACGTGGTGTGGTTCGCCGCCGTGCTGCTGCAGCGCCGCTGTCGCTGCCGCGCTACACGTGAAGGTAGCAGTCCTGACACGTGGATTTTTTCATTTCGATAAAATCGTTGTATAAAATCGAGTTAAACGTTTTGTTCTTTTTACACTGCGCACATATTTGATTCTCTTATAATTACCAATTGCTGCAGAATGTTCTATGTTAAACTGCGGCTAAAACGGCTCGTCGAAGTATATTCGTTTTAGTCGTGAAAGTGACACAGGTGTACATCAGTCTGTTAACCGAGCTGCAACGGCTATTATTACTATTTGTAGTATAATTATATACTATGATGTAGAGATGTCTATTATAAAATATAGGCTACGATAAATGTATGTTTGTAGACGGTGGCAGTACGGTGCTGGTGGAGGACGGCCGCACGCCGCCCGCCGCGCGCCGCCGCCGCGTCGTCAACGACGGCAGCTCCAGCACACGCGCACGTGAGACACGACACTCGTTCTTAACATTATATTATTGCTTATAGATGATGCCCGCAACGGAGTTGCGCCAACATTTGGTTATCGCGCGGAACCCTGCATTTTTCCGTTATAAAAAGTATCCTATGTCTTTTCCCGGGACTCAAAGTATCTCCATACCAAATTGCAGCAAAATCGGTTTAGTGGTTTGGACGTGAAGAGTAATAGACAGACACACTTTCGCATTTATAATATTAGCATGGATTGTCAGTTTCTTAAAGCTGTGTACACAAAAAGTAAATGTAATGTTTTGTTTCATTATCTGGACCATAGAAATTAATATACTTGCAATGGCGTCCTAGTCTTTGACAAATCAATGAAGATAACGTCGTGTGATACATCTGTTTGTACGCAGCGAGCTCGTGCTCGGACACGGAGTCGGAGGCGGGTGGCGGCGCGGGCGCGGGCGCGGGGGCGGGGGTGGGGGCGGGAAGCGGCGCGCTGCGGCTGGCGAGCCTGGCGCGGTCGCGGACGCGCGTGCTGGCGGCGCGCTCGCGCCTCTACCTGTGGACGGTGCTGACGGTGGCGGTGTTCTACACGCTGCCGGTGGCGCAGCTGGCGCTCACCTACCAGCGCCTGCTGCACCGCTCCGGCGACCAGGACCTGTGCTACTTCAACTTCCTGTGCGCGCACCCGCTCGGCCCGCTCACCGACTTCAACCACGTGTTCAGCAACGTCGGCTACGTGCTGCTCGGCGCGCTGTTCCTGCTGCAGGTGCGGCGGCGCGGCGCGGGGCGGGCGGGGCGCGGCATCCCGCAGCACCGCGGGCTGCTGTACGCGATGGGCGCAGCGCTGGCGGCCGAGGGGCTGCTGTCGGCGGCGTACCACGTGTGCCCCAACAGCATGAACTTCCAGTTCGACACGTCGTTCATGTACGTGACGGCGGCGCTGGGCATGGTGCGGCTGTACCAGGCGCGCCACCCCGACATCAATGCGCGCGCGCACGCCACCTTCGCCGCGCTGGCGCTGGTGATCGCGCTGGGCGTGGCCGGCGTGCTCAGCGCCACGCCCCTCTTCTGGGCGCTGTTCACGGCGCTGCACCTGCTCACCTGCCTCGTGCTCACCTTCCAGATCTACTACCTCGGCCGCTTCCGCCTCGGTGAGTCCGCGCACGTCCTTGTGCTACTAGACTTTGTGACAAACTTCAAATCGCTAAATGAATTCAGACATATCCGCGACGCTCACGCTTGGGTGTGTGTGTGTGTGTAGAGAAGCAGGTGGTGTCGCGCGTGTGGGGCGCGGTGCGGCGCGGCGGTCTGGCGGCGGCGGCGCCCACGCACTGCGGCCGCTGCGTCATGCTGCTGCTCGCCAACATCGCCAACTGGGCCATCGCCGCATACGGGTCAGTCTCCCTACTATACCAAAAGCGCATGTCATCCTTCCGATTTATAATTCGCTGCTTATATTCCTAAAAGACATGATTATTTTATCGCGGTTCATCCGTATGACATATCAATACTTGTAAGTCGCGTACGTCTCATTTTTTATCTCGCAAATCTTTTATTCCGCATGAAAATGAATGAAAAATGAAAAAAATATTTATTGTTCTCACCGCAATACACAGTACTATTACAATTAATGTTAGTTATGTGTAGTAGGTACAATGATTTAGTGGGAGACTGTTGCCTACGCTAAGTAAGTTCGTGAACCGTATCTTCTGTTTGCCTGCGCGAATACCGTACTTTGAGTTAGATAATAAAGTTGTTTTTTTTTCAGGTATGATGTTAGTCTTTTGTTCGGTAGACGTTCTAATATTTTCGATAGAGACGGTAACACTGCGATTGGCCTGTAGTTGGTAACCTCATCTCTGTTCCCTGCCTTATAGATACGATGTATTATAGCTTTTTTAAGTGCTTTGGGGAATATTCCTGTTGAAAGACACATATTAAAGATGTAAACTAGAGGAGGGGCTGTTACTTGAATGTTTTGTTTTAGGATACTCGCTGGTGTTTTGTCCATCCCACTGCACAATATATTCAGGAGAGACTTTGCGATTCTTAATATTTCCTCTTTGTCCGTTGGTAGAATCATCATCGAGAGGCTGTGAGTGTTGGTATCGGACATCAGTGAGCTCGGGAATTTGCGCAGTAGGTGGGATTCTGTCAGCTAAGTTCTTTCCAACGTCAGCAAAAAATTGGTTCACTGAGGTTACGGCTTAGTTTGGGGTAGATGCGAGGGAGAGAAGATTAGAGGCCCCGCTTCGGTTTTTTGTTCTGTTAGTAATTTTATTAATAGTTTGCCATAGTGTTGCTGTTTTTCCGTGAACTTGGAAGTTCATTTTTATAGTAATAGTTTTTCAGATTTTTCAAATGTTTGGTTTTAAAGGAAGAGTGTGATGGTTTCGTGATCGGTAGTCATGGAATGAGCGACGAGTGCTTTGGCAGGAAATTTAGTATTTAGAATTATATGATCCTGACAGCTAGTGAGTCTGATTGGCATTAGGTATGAGCGGGGAGTAGTCCAAATGAAGCTAGAGGTGTCGGTCAAGGAGTTGAGAAACGGAACAATTTGATCTTTTGTGGATGGAGAACGATATATAGCCTGTATGATAGTGTTGTAGTCGATAGATATTTGGATGCAGTTTGAGTTCGCTACGAAAATTTTGGCTACTGTGGCGGTAAGGTTTTTGTTAATGTAAACAACTACTCCGTTATTTTGTGTTCTATTGTTAGTCATAATATATTCATCATATCCCGGTAAGGAGTAAAGTAAAGTAAGGTATATTATACTAGCTCCTTGGATCCAGCACTCCGTAAGTATAACAAGATCCCACTGGACTCGAGTTCTTGTGAGCGCTATTTCGAATTCGGATATATTTTTATTTATGCTTCGAATGTTTTGGCTAATTAACTTGCGAATTTTTTTGTAAAATTAGCCAAGGAGGGATACGGTCACCCACTTCACATTAGGAGGAATCAACCACTGCAGAAGCATCGATAAAGTTTATCGTTATCTTTATATTATCGAATTAAGTATTTTGTAACGTAATATTCTATATCGTTTCCTGACCATTTCGAAGAAGTATAGCGTTGACAGTATTATGACGTGGTTGTGGACGTTGCATAGTGTGTTGATGTGATGTGCTCGATAGTTTAGATGTGTAATGACTAAAATAACAGACATAATCGAAAACATTATATTATTAATAAGGTGTGATTTATTTGAGATTGATACGAGTACATTTTTCAAATAAATTTTTAATATAAGGGAGGCGTTATATCTATGATTCCTTCGTCGAAGGTTCCACAAATTTATCCAAGTGTATGCATGTAAAAATCGTGTCAAGATATGGCAACGCAATTTGACGTGTGACTATAATCCACTTGTTTGTTGTAAACAGCGTGTTCGTTGGCGTTGCCATGACATGACATGACATGACATGAAATGGATTGAGCTAAAGGGTTCAGTTCGCGCATTCAAATACGCTGAAAAACACGACCATAAGTTACACTGCTTGCCCATTTTCAATTAAATGAGGTATAGTATAACGAGAGGTAACGTTTAGTTGGGAATAGATTACATCTGAACAGAGTATAAATACTGAGCGAGCTATCTATATTCTATATTCACCCACTCTCGGCCGCGGTTCGGCAGGCTGACGTCCGACGGGCGCGACTTCGCGTCGCACCTGCTGCTGGTGATGCTGGGCAACCTGTTCCTGTACACGCTGTTCTACATCGCCATGAAGCTGCTGACGGGCGAGCGGCCGCGCGCCCACAGCTGGGCGTGGATCGCCGCCGCGCACGCCGCCTGGGCCACCGCCGCATACTTCTACCTCGACCTCAACACCAACTGGGCGGTGAGTATTCATAATTCAGTTGAAAGTACCCGCTATCTACATTCTCATATTATTATTTAACAGACCTTCGACGTAGTTGGTTACATATTTAACATAAAAAAGTGCATCGGGGTCTGGGCCAAATTAGATTTCCGGGAACAACTTAATATATAAAAATCCAGTGTCATGAATCATGATGTATGTTCCCAATGAACTCTTCACCAAGTTAACCAATTCAAATTCAAATTACAGTAAACCCGTTTAAGACGATTCACAGGGACTCAACTAAAAACGCGTCTTAAGCGGGAAAGCGTATTATGCGGGATATAGGGAAATAAAAAACGAACCTACTACATACGTATGTAATATGTATTAATATTTATTATGTTTTTTCGGATGTATGTGTTCCTATCAATGAAGATTATGCGTCTACATTTAATCTGGAAGTGATAATCTAGAGCTTTAAACCAATCGAATTGAATCGTTTCAACGTAACTTTTCTGACCCATCAGAATTGGCACAGGCCAGGACAGTCAGTCTCTCTTTATTTGCTTTGCCACCATGACAAGTCTCTCCCTTGAAAACATAGGATTTTTCTGGCATCAATTTAAAAAATAAACCAAATTCGTCTGCGCCAAAAATGTCTCGCGGTTCGTAATTTTGCAACGATTCGGGAACTATTGCCACTTGCCATCCATCTTAACATCTCAATTCCCACTGATTTGACGGTAGTCGGTACACAATGCCGTGGTGATGAGGTAAGAGGTGATATTTTTAGGGCGTTCGGGCGTATTAAACGGGTTGACGATCGTATTAAGCGTTAAAGAATGTATGAAAACATGTCTCAAGTTGCAGGGACTCATGCAAAATGGCGTATTATGCGGTAAATCGTATTAAGACCGAGCTCCCTTTTTTTGCTGTGTTTTCTAATAAGTATTACGATCCCGGAAGACGATTGACACAGATGAAATTGAGATTTATTTAATCATTGTATATTTATCTGATACTTGCCTAACGGAAAACACGATTCACTTATTTTGACTCGATAGTTTTATTTTTCGAAATTTTTTTCTAGGCTTTTCAACAAATATCTGTTACACTTATTGAGACTATCATTCAATAACTTGCACTACTACAATCACACATTTTATAAAATACTAGCGACCCACCCCGGCGTCGCACGGGTATAAAATATATAGCCACTAAAAAAATTATGCCTATAGCCCTTCTCAATAAATGGGCTATCTAACTGAAAGAATTTTTCAAATCGGACCAGTAGTTCCTGAGATTAGCGCATTCAAGTTAGCCCTTTCAAATAATTTCCCCCGTTTTTTCCACATTTTCCTCTATTTCATCGTTCCTATTAGTCTTAGCGTGATAAAATATAGCCTATATAACCTTCCTCGATAAATGGGCTATCTAACACTGAAAGAATCATCAAAATCCGTTGCGTAGTTTTAAAGATTAAAGGGAACAAAGGGACATGAGGGAAAAAAGCGACTTTGTTTTATAATAAGTATAGATTAGTATTGTATTTAATTTTTAAGTAATCATCAAAAACATTTTTGAGACTAGCGAAATTTATTTTCGTGCTATAATGCGCCGGACCGTTGTTACGCGATATTGTTCACTATTAGCTACAGCGCAAAATACATTTCATGCGGGCACGATTCATGGAATCATTGTATCGTGATTAGTCGATAGCCGTGTGTGTAGGCGGGGCTAGCGTTTTGACAGCAGGCTCTTAAGCGTGATCGTCCTAAACGGGTTCTACTGTATTTATTAAGCATATAGTTCTTGCAATCTATGACGCGTCGCCCTTAGTTGTGTGAGTGACCATATCTACACACGCGTACATGGCTCGCTCGCTACTGACTGCTCCGTCAGGTACGCACACTAACGAAAATGTCTATTCACATTTCCAACTACAAATAAAGGCGACGCGCACTCTTAGATTGCAAGAACTATACAATAATATTATACAATAGTATAAAAGCTAGGTAGCATACATCACGTCGTCTAATCGCTAAGTAAAAACTTGTGTTATGGCATCAGACAACGGATGCACGCCGAACAATTTTATCCTAATATATATTATTTACATTTTACACATTCACACACACAATCACACTACGCTTTATCAAGTCTCTTTCGACGACGTGATGCGCGCTTCGTTCGTAATTGTCCTAATCATTTATAATTAACAGTAAAACAAAATATGGCAGATCATTTTAGTAATGTCGATTTTGCTGTCATATTGAATTTTTGTTTATTTATTCATGACCACATAGATTATAGAATTATAACCTTTAGAAAAGGCATTCCATATAATCGTCAGCGCGAAAATGTGTCACCCTCGAAATGAGTGAGCTCACTCATCTGAGAGCAGTGTGCCTTAGGACGCGGTAACAGTCGGACGTGCTTAATGCATTGATTGCGTAAAATATGCATTGAAAGCGTAAAATGAGTGAAAGAGAAAAAAGTATATGCTATTACTGTAAGACAAAAATGACGACAATATTTTCTCTACATAGGCTGCACTAAAAGTATCGGGAATGGAATATTTCCACTGTTCCTGTCATATTAAAATCTTTTTAATTGAAAACTCCTTGGTTTTAAAAATCTAATACCATTTATTTATTTAAAAAAAGATTCTCGGTCAGTGAACTTTAAACTACAGGAAGAGTAACTCCGTCAAAAAATGCACATTTATGCATGTGTTCGGTACACATTTTTCGTGTATATATACTCGAGTGACGTTCAACCAGGTTGACATGATAATTCACACTCATTTTACAATTTGTTTACTTTTGGTTTATTTACTTTTTACGTAGCTTTTTACAAAATTTTCGTTGTTAAAATGCCTAAATACCCTGTGAAATGGTGTAGAAGTCATACAGATACGACTTTTTATACAGGAATAACCTTTATAGTTTCATCAGTAAGTGATTTTTTTAAAATTATGCTTAGGTAAAGTTCTTGTATTTTTTCCGACCCAAAAACATGCCCAAAAAGATGGTTTATTTAAGTTGGATGCCAGGGTATTTGCGTAAAATTAAGCTGGTCTCTTTGTGTTTATCTTACTAAGTTTACATGTTATTGTAAAAATGCAATAATCAAAAAATAATATATTTACAAAATCCGTAAGTTTTTTATTTCAATTCTGTACAAGGCTGCTATTTATGTATCCGGAACTGGCCACTTACAAGAACAATATTCAAAAAGTAATTACAACATTTGAAAATAGAACTCTTTGGTTGAAGAATACATTTTGTTTCATGTGACTGTCAATTATTTTTCCATTGTGGCGTCATTTTGAAAATTGCGTGTCTTCATTTGCCATGGATTTAACGCGTGAACATTTTCGTGCAATGATTTACTACGATTTTCGGCGTGGGCTAAATCAACAACAGTGCTTTATTCAACTCACCGCAACTTTTGGAGATGAAGCACCATCAAAAACCACTGTTTATCACTGGTACAGTGAGTTTAATCGTGGGCGGTCTATGCTCACGGATGAAAATAAAGAAGGTCGCCCAAAAACAGCTGTTGTCCCACAAAATATAGATGCTGTGCGGGAACTAATAATGCGTAATCGTCATGTTACATATCGCGAGATAGAGGCGTCCTTAGGCATAAGTATGACGAGCATACATAAGATATTACACGAACATTTGGCTGTAAAAATATGTTCGCATTGGATTCTGCACAACTTGACAATCGATCAAAAACGGGCTCGTGTCGATTGGTGCAAAAAAATGATAAAAAAATACAACCGTGGTACGTCAAAAGCCGTTTATAATATCTACACAGGTGATGAATCTTGGATCTATGCATATGACCCCGAAACTAAACAACAGTCAACGGTGTGGGTGTTCCAAGATGAGCCGAAACCAACAAAAGTTACTCGTGCAAAAAGTGCTTTGAAGCAAATGGTCGCCTGTTTTTTTGGAATTAATGGACATGTGGCTACAGTGCCATTAGAGAATCGTAAAACGGTTAATTCTGAATGGTATACGACCATTTGTTTACCAGAAGTCTTTGAAGAAATAAGAAAGGACAACCGACAACGCAGAATCATATTACATCACGACAATGCTAGCTGTCACACCTCAGCTGAAACAACTCTGCAATTCTCTATGTAAACTGTACAGATCTGTTGTAAAAACTGTGCAGTTCTCTACGAAAACTGTACAGATATTTAAAAAAAACTGCGCAGTTCTGTATAAAAACTCTGCAGTTTTCTATGAAAACTGTACACATCTTTTCGAAATACTGCGCAGTTTTGTGAAAAAACTGTGCAGTTCTGTATGTAAACTGTACAGATCTCTTGTAAAACCTGTGCAGTTCTCTACGAAAACTGTACAGATGTTTTCAAAAAACTGAGCAGTTCCGTAAAAAAAACTGTGCAGTTTTCTATGAAAACTGTACAGATCTTTTTGAAACACTGCGCAGTTCCGTAAAAACTGTGCAATTCTCTATGTAAACTGTACAGATCTGTTGTAAAAACTGTGCAGTTCTCTACGAAAACTGTACAGATATTTTCAAAAAACTGCGCAGTTCTGTGAAAAACTGTGCAGTTCTCTATGTAAACTGTACAGATCTCTTGTAAAAACTGTGCAGTTCTCTACGAAAACTGGACAGATCTTTTCAAAAACTGCATAGTTCTGTGAAAAAAACTATGCAGTTTTCTATGAAAACTATACAGATCATTTTGAAAAACTGCGCTGTTCTGTGAAAACTGCACAGATATTTTCGAAAAACTCCGCAGTTCTGTGAAAAAACTGTGCAGTTCTCTACGAAAACTGTACAGATTCATTCGAAAAACTGTGCAGTTCTCTACGAAAACTGTGCAGTTCTCTACGAAAACTGTACAGTTCTCTACGAAAACTGTACAGACCTTTTCCAAAAACTGCGCAGTTCTGTGAAAAAACTGTGCAGTTCTGTATGTAAACTGTACAGATCTCTTGTAAAAACTGTGCAGTTCTCTACGAAAACTGTACATATCTTTTCAAAAAACTGCGCAGTTTTGTAAAAAACTGTGCAGTTTTCTACGAAAACCGTACAGATCTCTTTAAAAAACTGCGCAGTTCTGTGAAAAAACTGTGCAGTTGTGTGAAAAAACTGTACAGATGTTTTCAAAAAACTGCGCAGTTCTGTAAAAAAACTGTGCAGTTTTCTATGAAAACTGTACAGATCTTTTTGAAACACTGCGCAGTTCCGTAAAAACTGTGCAATTCTCTATGTAAACTGTACAGATCTGTTGTAAAAACTGTGCAGTTCTCTACGAAAACTGTACAGATATTTTCAAAAAACTGCGCTGTTCTGTGAAAACTGCACAGATATTTTCGAAAAATTCCGCAGTTCTGTAAAAAACTGTGCAGTTCTCTACGAAAACTGTACAGATTCTTTCGAAAAACTGTGCAGTTCTGTGAAAAAACTGTGCAGTTGTGTGAAAAAACTGTGCAGTTCTGTGAAAAATCTGTGCAGTTCTCTACGAAAACTGTACAGATCTTTTCCAAAAACTGCGCAGTTCTGTGAAAAAACTGTGCAGTTCTGTATGTAAACTGTACAGATCTCTTGTAAAAACTGTGCAGTTCTCTACGAAAACTGTACAGATCTTTTCGAAAAACTGCGCAGTTCTGTGAAAAAACTGTGCAGTTCTGTATGTAAACTGTACAGATCTCTTGTAAAAACTGTGCAGTTCTCTACGAAAACTGTACATATCTTTTCAAAAAACTGCGCAGTTTTGTAAAAAACTGTACACCGCGTCTATAAACTGAAGTCCACGCGGACGAAGTCGCGGGCAACAGCTAGTTCTGTAATAATTTAGCACATATATTTTTGTAATCTGAAAACGTCTTGTCTAGGTGCTCTGGATAGTTTTAAATTCGTCCGAGTCGTACACGGTTTGTTCAAAATTATTATATATTATTATTATCGACGATTTAAGGATCAGAGGAAAATGTTTGATTTTAAAATAATAATTATGTACTCCTTTCTTCGTGATAGTAGATATGTTTGGTGTATACTGCATAATGCCATCCGCTTTGTTTCATAACTGTGACATTGATAATAACCGCGCAGGCTGTCGTCCAGCGCGCAATATTATGATACGTTACCTGGGAAACGACCTTGGCGAGAATCTGAATTGTCATATTTTAGTGTTCGAAAAGGAGCCAAATTTAAAACGGTTGAAGTATGGGAGTTATGTTTCCTGTAGTTTTGTTATTCGTTGTTCTCGGTCTTGTCACAAGGTCTTGTCAAACTTGTGTAGTCGTTGAGAAAATGGAATTGACTCGAGAAAATTCTAGAGCGATGATTTATTATGACTTTCGAAGTGGTTTAACACAAAAACAGTGTGTTGATCGGATGATTTCTTCATTTGGTGATGAAGCCCCATCCAAAACCACAATTTATCGCTGGCTTGCTGAATTTCAACGTGGACGTGTCAAGCTCAGTGATGATCCCCGTCAAGGTCGTCCAAAAACGGCATTCACCCAAGAAAACGTTGATGCTGTGCGTAAGCTGGTTGAGGAAGATCGACATGTGACATACCGCGAAATTCAGGCAACTTTAGACATTGGCATGAGTCAAATACAAATAATATTGCATGAACAATTAGGTTTAAAAAAGCTGTTTTCCCGATGGATACCCCATTTGCTCTGTGAAGAGCAAAAAGCGGCTCGCGTTACTTGGTGCGTCAGAACTCTCGAAAGATTCCACGCAGGATCCTCAATTGCTGTATACAACATGGTATCAGGTGACGAATCCTGGATATATGCGTATGAACCCGAAACTAAAAACCAGTCACGAGTTTGGGTGTTCGAAAATGAGTTAAAGACAACAAAAATTGTTCGTTCACGAAGTGTTTCAAAAAAAATGGTGGCCACGTTTGTCTCCAAAACCGGCCATATTGCGACTATTCCTCTTGAGGGACAAAGAACGGTTAATGCAGAATGGTATGCTAGCATGAGTTTGCCATAGGTCGTTTCTGAACTCCGAAAAGAGAACTGCAACCACAATGCCAGTTCTCACACCGCGCACAGAATAAAAGAGTTTTTAGAGCAAGAAAACATAGAATTATTAGACTATCCGCCGTACAGCCCCGACTTAAGCCCTAATGATTTCTATACTTTCCCTAAAATAAAGAATAAATTGCGTGGTCAGAGATTTTCATCGCCTGAAAAAGCATCGCCTATTATTATATATATTATAGGTATATTCATTCATATAATCATTACTATTATAGATCTCTATTCTTTTGTTTGCACATGCACGCTTATTTCTATTTCAATTTCACCTTCGCTCGTGGTTGCCTGGAAGAGATTGCTACCTAGTAATAAGGCCGCCATTGTGACACCTATGTAATATCTTGTTTATATTTGTTTGCATTATCTCTGTATTGTGTGCACAATAAAGAATATTTGAAAAGCTGGGGACGCCTACAAAACGGCCATTTTGGAAACCCCAACTTCCGAATGGAATGGTTGCATCAATGATTGATTCCATCGTATGGAAAAATGTGTCAAATTTCGCGGAGAATACTTCGAAAAGCAATAAACACATTTTTAATAAATAGTAATGTTGTGTCACTTCCTTGATTCCCGAAATTTTCAGTGCCGCCCTCGTATACACATTTTCGGGATCGTGATCCTTACGTCGTTTATCGTTTTATTATTCAGGTGCTAATTTAAAAAATCAACTTTTATTACATTTATTTCGTTCATTTACAAAAAAAATAAGTATGTTAAAAATAATTTTTGAAATAAAACTGCGGGATTTTGGCATTCTCCTTCGATATTAATTAAACAAAGCAGACAGGTGATGAAATCAGATTGTGGGTTCGGTTTTAGGGTTCAGTAGTCAACCAAGTTTTGTTGATTACAGAACCCTATAACCGTATAACGGAACCCTGACGCGCTGATTTTTTGTATACTGTTAGGTTATTAGTTATATAATTTAATAGTAACATTGTCCTACAAATAAAACAGTCCATATTTTAGGACCATCAATTCAAAGTATGAAATCCTTTCTATCTCTGTTAGCTACCACTTTCGAGATTTTTCGCGAATAAAAATGTTGTTCGTCGTATCAAAATGAAGCTATTCCCAAAAAATTTGCTCAATTAAGAACTTATTTCTAAATACAAGTTAGTAAGTATCATACGAGGGCTGCTATTTATGTATCCGGAATTAAAAAAAGAAACAAACATATATAATTTAATATGGTTTTATTGCTTTTCAAAATATTCGCCGCGATGACCGACACACTTTTGCATACGCTGGAACCAATTTTCATAGCACTTTTTCCATTCTGATTGAGGTATCTGCAAAACGTGCATTTTGAACGCATCAACAGCCTCTTCGCGGCTCGAAAAACGTTGACCACGTAATTTGTTCTTCGCGTATGGAAATAAAAAGAAATCGTTAGGTGCCAAATCAGGGCTGTACGGCGGATGACCAGTCAATTCGATCTTTTGACCCTCCAAAAACTGAGTTGTTTCAGCTGAGGTGTGACAGCTAGCATTGTCGTGATGTAATATGATTCTGCGTTGTCGGTTGTCCTTTCTTATTTCTTCAAAGACTTCTGGTAAACAAATGGTCGTATAGCATTCAGAATTAACCGTTTTACGATTCTCTAATGGCACTGTAGCCACATGTCCATTAATTCCAAAAAAACAGGCGACCATTTGCTTCAAAGTACTTTTTGCACGAGTAACTTTTATTGGTTTCGGCTCATCTTGGAACACCCACACCGTTGACTGTTGTTTAGTTTCGGGGTCATATGCATAGATCCAACATTCATCACCTGTGTAGATATTATATACGGCTTTTGACGTACCACGGTTGTATTTTTTTATCATTTTTTTGCACCAATCGACACGAGCCCGTTTTTGATCGATTGTCAAGTTGTGCGGAATCCAACGCGAACATATTTTTTTTACAGCCAAATGTTCGTGTAATATCTTATGTATGCTCGTCATACTTATGCCCAAGGACGCCTCGATCTCGCGATATGTAACATGACGATCACGCATTATTAGTTCCCGCACAGCATCTATATTTTGTGGGACAACAGCTGTTTTTGGGCGACCTTCTTTATTTTCATCCGTGAGCATAGACCGCCCACGATTAAACTCACTGTACCAGTGATAAACAGTGGTTTTTGATGGTGCTTCATCTCCAAAAGTTGCGGTGAGTTGAATAAAGCACTGTTGTTGATTTAGCCCACGCCGAAAATCGTAGTAAATCATTGCACGAAAATGTTCACGCGTTAAATCCATTGCAAATGAAGACACGCAATTTTCAAAATGACGCCACAATGGAAAAATAATTGACAGTCACATGAAACAAAATGTATTCTTCAACCAAAGAGTTCTATTTTCAAATGTTGTAATTACTTTTTAAATATTGTTCTTGTAAGTGGCCAGTTCCGGATACATAAATAGCAGCCATCGTAACGTAGTGTACATCCTTCTTGAAGTGTACATGCAAAATAAATCCAAGTTACAAAAATGGTGCTAAATTCTTGTTACCTAATCTTTGCTTACAATTTTATATAACTTATCTTTGAAAAATGAGACAGAAGTACCAAAAATATCGATTTCACCGCAGGTCTTATTGTATAAGGCACACATTCGGTATAATGGGGAGTTTTGTCCATAATTTGTGTGGTGTACAGGTATGTCAAAAGTTTTTCTATTTCGAATACAGCTGCCCGGTCGAGGAACTGACAAATTGATCTTATTTAGAAGTGGGGTGCTGTCTAAATTCCCGTTAATTAATTTATGTAAAAAAACAATATCGGAGATGCGACGTCTATGCTCCAGTGAAACTAAATTGAAGTGTGCTAATTTAGCTTCATAAGAAATTAAACTTTGACAAAGGTTTTGAGAGTAACATAAATGATACAAGAAATGTTTTTGCAGTTTCTCGATTCTCGAAATGTGGGCATAATAAAATGGATTCCACACTTGAGAACAATATTCGACAATAGAACGAACATAACAGTTAAAAAGTATTACCGGTATTTCTGGATCCTTGAAAAACTTGGTCTGTCGTATTACAAAACCAGCCATTTTAGCAGCTTTAGATGTTATACTATTTATATGTTCTCGAAAATCTAGTTTGCTATCAACTATAACACCCAAATCACTCATGGAAGACACTTCAGTTATAGAATTGCTAGAGATATGGTACATGTGACGGAAAGGATTCCGTTTACGTGAAAATTTTATATAATAGCATTTTACAACATTTAAATTCATTCCGTTTGACGAGCACCAATGAGTCACCTGGTCAATATCTCTTTGTAGTAAAACTGTGTCAGCCTCAGCCATACTTCCTATAGCTCTGTAGATTTTGAGATCATCGGCGAACATTTGATATTTGGATGTTAAGTTTACACACAAATCGTTAACATAAATTAAAAAGAATATTGGTCCCAAGTGAGAACCCTGGGGCACACCAGACGGTACCATTTTTAAAATAGACTTAAAACCCCTAATTTTAACTAGCTGAGACCGGTTCAGTAGTCCGGTAGGTAGGATTCACACCATCTCAATAGGGAACCACATATGCCAGCATGAGCTAACTTAGCAATTAGGATTTGATGGTTAACTACATCAAAGGCCTTAGAAAAATCAGTATATATGGCATGAACTTCTTTTTTGTTTTCTAATGCTTCATAAATATCCGAGACGTAACCTATCAGGTTTGATGTAGTCGATCTACCTGGAAGAAATCCGTATTGATTTATATCAATTTTGCTTTTGATGTGAAAATAGAGCTTGTTTTTTACAAATTTTTCGAGCATTTTACCCATTATTGACAAAATTGATATAGGCCTATAATTTGCTATATTACTTGGATCCCCGTTTTTATGTATCGGAGTAACGAAAGCTTCCTTCCACTTTGAAGGAAATTTTCCGCTACTTAAAGACCTGTTATACAGTATATAAAGAGGATAAGCAAGTTGCTCTGAACAATTTCGGAGAAACAGTGGCGGAATGCCATCGGGGCCTGGACCTTTATTGACATTAAGTTTTTGAAGGGAGCTCTTTACTTCTTCTTCAGAGATATGAAGAGAATTTAATGATTCAGAATTACATCCTGTCCAATCAGCTGAATAACTCAGCAATTTTGAGTTAGAATAGACTGAATGAAAATATTCTGCAAATAAATTGCTAATATTCTGTCCGCCTTCAACAACTCTGTCTCCTAAATACATTTCGTCAGGTATTTCGCCACTATTATATTTAATAGATCTGATAAAGGACGAAAAATATTTAGGATCACTTTTTATTCGAAGTTTTGAACTTATTTTAAGTTTGTTAGCACATTCCTGAACCATAGTTTTGCATTGGCTACGCAATATTTTAAAAGTAAGCAAATCTCTTGGGTTAGCGTATTTTTTATATCGTTTATGAACCTTGTTTTTTTTTGTAAGTACTTAATCCAAAAAAAATAGCCATAAAAAATATCGGAGGGAAGGTACCGAAAACAATTCTTGAAAACGTTGAATTTGCACAAAAAAAAATGGTTTGTTCGTCAGTTTTTAGTCGATATTTTTTTTTATTATAAAATTCCTATTTCCCTCTACCAATAGTCACGTACGGTGAATCCTATACAGTAAACATTTTAAGATACGTAGAAAACTTACAGCTATATTAGATAGTAGAATTCAACAGAGTACAAGGAAGTCACTAAATATGTTTTTACAAATTAAGGCAACTCCAAAAACATTCGTGTTGCGTGTTTCAGTTGACGCCGGCGGAGTCGCGGCGCGAGAACCGCGCGTGCTCGCTGCTGCGGCTGTACGACGCGCACGACGCGTGGCACTTCCTGTCCGCCACCGCCATGTTCTGCTCCTTCAACATGTACCTCACGCTCGACGACAACCTCGCCGACGTGCCGCGCGACGCCATCGCCGTCTTCTAACCGCCCCTCGCCCCTTGCCCCTCGCCCCGCACCGTACCCCGCACACCGTCCGCCGTCCGGCCCGTACGAGACTACCGGTGTCCCACACGCCCCGCACTCGCCCCGAGCGCCTAGCCGCGGTAAAATACCGTCAGTGTGACGTCATTGCTTGAGGTGCACGGTTAATTCGTACGGATTGTACAATGTACAGTAACTGTTTCGATCCAAATTAATTTATAACAAAATAAAATTCTGATTATACATAATGACTGACTGACTGCGCTTGAATTTGTTTAACGATAAGAAGTTACTTGGATCTGACAGGATTAGCTAATTTTATTTGTAGCGCGATAGCTCCGTGTTGTGACGTAGTAAGTGAACGAAAATAATCGATCTAAAATACATATACCCTTTATTTAAACCCAAAGCTGTGTCTTGATATTCGGCCGGTGGAGGGGTGTGTATTTTCTGAAAGTGATTATCCATGTATCAGGGTGCTAGGGGTCGGTTACCATACTCATGAATATGATCTTCAAGGTAAATCACAATTTGATTTGACAAGGTCACAGTTTGATTTTTTTTCTATTCAATAATTTAATTCGACGGCGTTAATATTCACGAAAGTGTGGTGTCTAGCCGGCTGCAATATTATATAGCTGGTAAAAGTTACGCTTAGTTCCTAAATATTGTTTTATGAATAATTGTTTACTATTAATATTGTACTGGGAATGAAAGTGAATCCTGTTAATTATACTTCTATCTCGGCAGTAAACACCAATTGCATTGTAAAATATCAGGATTTAAAGTGTGCTAGGGATTTGTTTTTGTATTGTCATATTTACATTATTCGTATATATTGCAACATCGAGACTGACGCTATGATGTTATGTAAATGAACTTGTTGTAAATACTGGTGTTTGAATAATCCGTACGTGGTCAATATGTAAATGTGTAGCAGTAGCCAGTAGTTAAATGTAAAGGAAATTGCAATTGTTGTTATGTAGGTATGGGGTCGTCCATTAATCACGTTATGCTTTAACAACGTTTTATACCTTCTGGTGATGCTTGGTGAGGTTGTGTAACCGGCGAACTCCCTCCTTCCGATTTATTACCTCTTTTCCCTTTCCCCTAAGGGCATCACGTGAATAATTGACACCACTTTATTAAGATTGAGAACTTGAGAGAACGGAGAAGAGAACAAGACAAGACAAGAGAACAGACAAGGACTGTGTAGGCAGTGTGAAAAATGAATTTTTACGTAATTTGTATTTTGTAGTGCAATAATTGAAGTATGATCGGTTAAATTTGTCTATATGTTACGCTCAAAGACCGAAATCGCTCAATGAGCGAAAAAATAGCTCACAACGCGTTGTGGTCACAGTGAAACAGCCACGACACGAAATTCGCGTCGTGGCTCTAATGAAAACGGCCACGACGCGTTCTGGCAATCACAAAAAGGCCATAACGCGAAATTTGTGTCCTGGCTGATATGCTATTCGTTTTTCTTGATTAGTTCTTGATTGATTAGTCGTCCATAGTTATGGAAGACTATAATATTTGAATTACCACGCGTACTACAAAATATTTTTTCTTTTACTAAATCACTGCCGTGTTTATCATTATTAATATTATTACTGTCTGTCTGTCTGTCTGGCGCAACGTATTGTCGTTTTTACAGATAGATAGACAATAATAATATTAGTACGGATAGTTATATGGAACTATAGATATTTTATAAATAATAATGATAAACACGTTATGCGGTGATTTAGTTTAAAAGAAAAAAATATTTTGTAGTACGCGTGGTAATTCAACTATAATAATCTTCCATGCCTATGGACGATTGATCAATCAAGAACAAATCAAGAAAAACGAATAGCATATCAGCCATGACACGAATTTCGCGTTATGGTCTTTTTGTGATTGCCAGAACGCGTCGTGGCCGTTTTCATTAGAGCCACGACGCGAATTTCGCGTCGTGGCTGTTTCACTGTCACCACAACGCGTTGTGAGCTATTATTTCGCTCATTGAGCGATTTCGGTCTTTGAGCGTAACATATATAATATATAGGAGGCTAAAAAGCCTATTTCACCACTTCCTGATAAATCCCGGATAGGATATCCATAACACTCACAATCTGACAGATTCTCCATACTTTATGTCAAGTTAAGTTATGGATAGCCTATACTATAGGCTATCCATAACTTGACATAACCTATATTATCCGGCACTTATTAGGATTAGGATTTAGGAAGTGGTGAAACAGGCCCTAATTGTTTGTAATATACTTGCAAATGATTATTTTGACATATTTAAATACACTTATAAATATTAATGTCAACTTTTACTTATACAGGGTGCAATTAAACTTTCCTGCCAAATTTTTTCCAGGGCTTCGGTTTATAAGGAGAGTCCATTTAACAAAAAAATTGAGTGTTATTTTTTTAATGAAATACATATTTTATTCCATTAAAGTCGTTGCAGAACGGTCACTCGCGGCGGTGGGTGTAAGTAAGGGCAAGTCCCGCGCGGGCGACGCGACGCGCGGGTCCATTATTTGTAGTGTTTTTTAGAACTTTCGGAAGCTATTTCTCAACATTTTAGTACTGAGTGATTATAAAAGAAACAATACGTGTATTTTCATTTTTAACAAGAATCAATATAAGTATCAAATTTTGGCAGGAAGGTTTAATTGCACCCTGTATTAGACAGCAGTACTGAGGCACATATGAAACAACATATTTTTTTGTAAAGTGCCATAGAAATAGTTGATCAAGAGTGGATTACTTAGGCATGTTGTCAGAACGATATTTACCTGTATATTGGTGGCGGTGATCGCCTACAAGTCACAACTCACGAGCGCATCCATGACAGCGACTAGTATTATCCTATGCACCAACATTTATTTTAAATATAGATAAAAGAATCGACTATTTCACATAATTCTTTAGTAATTCATATTAAGACGTAAATATATTATATTACGGCTGATTTTGAGTGGCTTGTCAGTTATAAAAGATGTATTTAATGCAAAATATAATATGTTATACAGGGTGTAACATAACTCAGTGATAATACTTTAGGGTGTGTATGTGATCCTTGTAGAGAGTTCACTGTGAAAGTAGCAGCGCTGAAATCTTGATACACCCGTATAATATATAAACGATCTCGACTTCTTTGCTTCTTCTTGGCTTATGCCCGGTTTATGAGGTTATTTTTTGCCGGTTGTTTATGTGTTCAATAGTATTACTCACGAGTCATGACTCATGAGTCATGACCGAACAATATTGACTTGAGTTTGATTTGGAGTTAATGTAAAAAATTCATAAATCGGGCATAAGTACAGTTTTAAGTTTTAACTGTAAGATACTAGTCGCTTATATAATATGTAATATATTTTTCTATGAACGAGTGTTTTATTACTCTACTGAATCTATTTGCATTGTTTTTTCGGCTAGGCGTATTCAAAAGCAGCCATTTTAAAGTGCGACGTTTCAACGATTAATCGGATTGTCACTGTGATCGTACTGGTTGGATTGTAGGATGACCATACTTCCAGATTTTGTTACGTTTAGGGGGGTATTACATTATCATTTATATTGGATCATTTATAGGATCATATATTATAGGATCCTATAAATGATCCAATATAAATGATATATTATAGGATCCTATAAATGATCCAATATAAATGATAATGTAATACCCCCCTTAGACAGACAGAGATTTTGTTACGTTCATAAAATATCGAAAGTGTTCATGGGTGTTTTCCAATCAGAGCATTATAGCGCATTATGGGGCATAATGCTTGTTGAATGTTCCAATTACAGCACCGCTTCGCACAAAGTACTAGTGCTTTCGCTTGATGATCGTCAACTTAAATTATTATTTTTAACAAAAAATTAAAACCGACTTCCAAGGTAAAAACAATAATAACATTCTTATAATATGAACTAAAAAAGTATTAAATAATTTTCCTCTCTAAATGTGCCTTTTTCCGAATTCAGCTAGACCTCAACTATTTCTGTACTTAACCTTCATCATTTTGAAGTCGGTACCAGATATAGCTGAATCTTTATATTTTCTTTGACAGAAAATTTGAAACTTATGGAACTGGCACCGACTTCAAAATTATGAAGGTTGAGTACAGAAATAGTTGAGGTTTAGCTGAATTCGGAAAAAGGCACATTTAGAGAGGAAAATTATTTAATACTTTTTTAGTTTTTAGTTCATATTATAAGAATGTTATTATTGTTTTTACCTTGGAAGTCGGTTTTAATTTTTTGTTAAAAATAATAATTTCACTCTTTTTAGTTACCTAGTAGATAAACTATAATTAGTGCCAATTTAAATTGTATAAAAAATAGTTTTATATTGTCTTCACTATATGTCATTGAGGCGCTCTGTCGGCGCTAACGCTTGTCCGAACTCCGATTGTTGTTCATATAGTTTTAGTTACACGATGTATTCAATAGATTTCGCTGAGGTGCTCCTGAATCGCAGTATCGCTTGTACGTAGGAGTTTTATATAGTTGTATTGGCTGTGTGAAATCAGAGCATTGAAATTTGAATTGTCAACATTTTGAGTGGTAATTATTGATCTCGTATTGTTATTAGAAATATTAATTAACCCTCCAAGACGACCTCCGTCATAGTCCGCGAGTTTATAAGTGGTCGTCGGTGGTAGTGAACTAGTGAGTAGTGACTTAGTGACCATACCACCCTACGCGTCGAATTACTGCGTTTATTCTACGTATCTTATTACAATTTGTTAAGACTGTTAAGAGTCATACCACAAGGCTCAAATATCAGGTAGATAAATTTAAACAATACATTAAAAAAAATCTAAGTGAACACAACCCTATGCGTGCTAGGTAATTTAACAATTTAACGCTTCAACTCCAAAGCGGCCGCCAGAACAATGGATTTCCAAGAATCCGCGATCGAAGGATGAGCCGAATCATCATAATAATCATAATAATATTATGATATTAATCAGTCATAATAATATTATGATATTAATCTTTACCTTCATTATTGTAATACATAGTACTATCGCATGAGAAACTTGGAAAGCTGGCCTCGCGGCCGCCTGCGCCTTTCTCAAGCGATACTATATTGTACTACATTAATGAAGATAATGTTTAAAATCATATGACACTCAAAATGCTCGCAGCGCGGCATGCCCTGACATTAGAACTTGAATAGGTACGACCCAATGCCGCGATGTTTATGCACACGCCGCGCGCCGCGCGGCGACGCCGCACCGACCGCCGTGTATAAACAGCCTATATTAATAATTGGTGTTGTTATGTACATAATTATTATTATTGTATCCACACCTATGCCTTGTAAGTTGTACTATTATCACATTGGTGACCTTAACACGACGTGGTAATGATGACGATGATGATGATGATGATGAATTTTAATTGCGTGGTAGCATAATAGTCTTTCTGTTCTTAAAACAACGCCGAAACTCCCAAACGTGTATCTATAAGGAGTCAGGAGTTCTCTCAGTATCTTCGAAACCATGGTATACCTTGACCCAATATTTGACTTTTTGGTAGCATATTCTTAGTGCACTTCACATAAAACCAACATTACCATATGTTTCCATATAAATTTCGAGGAGTTTCCTCGATTACTCATTGATCCCATCATCAGGTCACCACTTTTGTGAACATGGTACCAAATTGGAGTGAAACCTAATACAACAAAACAAAAATTTCGAAAATTGGTTCACAAACGGCGGAGTAATCGTTGAACATACAAAAAAAAAATATATCCACAGCCGAACATATAACCTCCTCGTTTTTTGGAATTCGGTTAAAAAAACGCATTTTTTAAGTTCACATTGATCAAAATGTATTATTTATATTGTTAGAATTCCAATTATAATATTATCTTTAGTAATATTATTGCTATTATTTACAATACAATTATCTCTAGTAATATAATTTGTTGAAAAAAAATTTAAAGCTTTCATTTCGTTGTAATTTTTTGGAAATGATCAAAGTTAATTCAACCTGTGTGAATAAAATTAATATTTAAATATGGATGAAGGTACAAGCCTTAATTTTTGCTAACTTTGATTATTATTTTTTTCAACACTGAACTTATCGCACTCTACTGGTGCATTTGAAAACTAATTCACGTACCAATTAAGAGCGGGCTGTACAATTTTACTATGTTTTCTAATAAGTATTACGATCCCGGAAGACGATTGACTCAAATGAAATTAAGATTTATTTAATCATTGTATATTTATCTGATATTTAGCTTACGGAAAACACGATTCACTTATTTGGACTCGATAGTTTTATTTTTCGAAATTATGAATCTTTTTGGGCATTTCAACAAATATCTGTTACACTTATTGAGTTACTATCATTAAATAACTTGCACTACTACAATCACACTTTATAAAATAATCAATAATCATAAAAAACAGTTGTGTTACTTACGACCTTTACTTTCGTGCTATAAAGCTTAGAACAAACCTACGCGTCAAGTTGTCAAATGTGTTTTTTTTTATACAAAACACACACATTTGACAACTTGACACTTCGTCACTGACGAGTAGGTTAAGAGCTCGGGCTATGCGGCCGCTCAAATCAAATTCGACACTAGCGCCACTACAAATTTTATATATCGCTGTCTCGCTATTGCGAGGTACCCCGTGCCCCGCGCGCCCCGGACGCCCTGCACGGCAGCGTAAGTATGTGTGCGCGCATCGTCATTCTATATTTTACTCTGATCAAGTTAATCAACCCGTGCGTGTGTTGCGAATTGTATAATGTTCTGTTTCATGAACAATGTTGTTTTTGTGGTTGTCTTATATTTTGGAATACAGGCGCGGGCGTATTGTCGTCGATCTTGTCACTGAACGAACAGAATACAGATTCTACAAAATATATTAAAATAATAATATAATCAATACTAATATTATAAATGCGAAAGTGTGTCTGTCTGTCTGTCTGCTACCTCTTCATGCTCAAACCGCTGAACTGAACCGATTTTGTTGAAATTTGGCATGGAGATACTTTGAGGCCCGCTACCGAGTCTTTGTCCTTTGACATAGAATACTTTTTATCCCGAAAAAATGTACGGTTCCTGCGCGATAAACGAGTTTTGGCGCTACAGAGTTGCGGGCGTCATGTAGTATTTACAATATTATTATCATTATTAAACACATTTAATACACATCCATGATATGAGTGACCCAGGAAAACGTTTTGTTCTAATGATACCTAAGCCCTAAAAATTTGGCCGGCGGTGGCTGTGCCGGTGGGTTTAATTTATTTTATTTTTATTTATTTTATTTATATATTTATATTAGTAGATAATTAGATAAAATTAATAATATCAGGGCGAGACGTATTTTTCATACAAGTTTTACGACCGAATACGCGATAGGTTATATAAAACTTGTACGAGAAATGCGACCCGACCCGATGCATTGCGTCACAATGTGCGTGAATTTTCTGATTTTCTTATAATATTAGTATCAGTCAGATACTAATATTATAATTCTGCAGAGTCTGTTTGTTTGTTTGTTTGAACGCCCAAATCTCAGAAATTACTGGTCCGATTTGAAAAATTATTTTACTGTTGGATAGCCCATTTATGGAGGAAAGCTATAGGCTATATTTTATTACGATAAGACTAATAGGAGCGAAGAAATAGAGGAAAATGTGGAAAAAACGGGGGGAAATTATTTGAAAGGGCTTATTTGAACGCGCTAATCTCAGGAACTATACTGATCCGATTTGAAAAATTATTTCAACCACCAGTAGTTCCTGAGATTAGCGCGTTCAAACAAACAAACAAACTCTGTAGAATTCTAATATTATAATAGTAGACTAGACGTTCTGCGCGGCCTCGCCCACGTAAATTAGATATTTCATAGACAAATAAGTCCAAAAAAATAGCATATACCTAATCCTTCATGTGGTCTACTTCTTATTTGACCCAAATAACAGAAAAATTGCTCTAGAGTCTAGTAGTTCGTGAGATAAGCCCTTTCAAATAATTTCCCCAGTTTTTTTCACATTTTCCTCTATTTCTTCGCTGCTATTAGTCCTAGCGTGATAAAATATAGCCTTAGATATCCTTTCTCGATAAATGAACTATCTAACGCTGAAAGAATTTTTCAATTCGAACCAGTAGTTCCTGAGATTAGCGCATTCAAATAAGACCTTTCAAATAATTTCCCCCGTTTTTTCCACATTTTCCTCTATTTCTTCGCTCCTTTTAGTCTTAGCGTGATAAAATATATCCTATATCCTTCCTCGATAAATTAGCTATCTAACACAAAAAGAATTTTTCCAATCGGACCAGTAGTTCCTGAGATTAGCGCGTTCAAATAAGCCCTTTCTGATAATTTCCCCCCGTTTTTTCCACATTTTCCTCTATTTCTTCCCTCCTACTAGTCTTAGCGTAATAAAATATAGCCTTACCCGATAAATGAGCTATCTAACACTGAATTTTTTTTTCAAATCGAACCAGTAGTTTCTGAGATTAGCGTGTATAAACAAAAAAACTAACAAACTCTTCCGATTTATAATATTAGTATAGATAATAAAAAACCTGTATACGTACTATACTTATATATTTTTTTAATTTATATAGAAGACTATGGAAGGGGAATTGTGGAGACTGTACATTTTCTCGCAACAAAAACTATTGTATAATATCCTTTCCTCAAAGTATCTTAGTACCAAATTTCATCTCAAACGATTCAGCCATTCTCGCGTGAAAAGTTATCAGACATACAAACTTTCGCATTTATCATATTAGTACATCTATATAAAATTCTCGTGTCACTATGTTAGTTACCGACTACCGTACTCCTCCGAAACGGCTTTACTGATTTAATTTTATATGCACTCAGTAGAGTTGAGAATCGGCTACTGCTACTCATGGGTACTTTTTATATTAATAAGTGCATTTTTTGAATAAATAATAGCACAGAATACTGTAATACTGGCGTAAATAATAGTAAATTATTACAACTCGAGACTGACGGCGACCATTGTTTGTGCGACGGGATAGCGATGGACGTTGCCATGGTAAAATAGGTACTTTAATTTAGTCACTTCAATAAAATAATAAGGGCCAAATCTATACTTAATATTATAATTGGGAAGAGTTTGTTTGTTTGTCTGTTTGAACGCGCTAATCTCAGGAACTATTGGTGCGATTTGAAAAATTATTTCTGTGTTAGATAGCCCATTTATCGAGGAAGCCTATAGGCTATATTTTATCACGCTAAGACTAATAAGATCGAAGAAATTGAGGAAAATGTGGAAGAAACGGGAAAAATTATTTGAAAGGGCTTTAAATCTCACGAACTACTCGAGAAATTTTTCTGTTATTTGGCACAGATAAGAAGTAGACCACGTGAAGTATCATAGGCTATTTTTTGTGGACTAATATTTTGTCTGTGAAATATCTAATTTACGCGAGCGAAGCCGCACTGAACGTCTAGTACTTTATATTATGGCAAAGCAACGTTTGCCGGGACAGCTAGTATTAGTAGGTATGAACGCGGAAAGAAAGCTCACGCGTTCTCGCAATCCTGCGTGCGAAGAGAGGAAGAGTATGGACGGCTTTTAGTGGGTAGGGCTGCGGTCAATTCACCATCTTTACGGCCGCAGCGAGTCCTACATACCCGGGGGAGTGTCCCCAAACCCTCCGGCATGCGAAACAGCATTCCCCGTCTCAAAAAAAAGGTATGAAAGTATCAATGACATAAATTATAATGTATCTACTTACTGTATATAATAGAAAGTATGAATTATTATTATTGACCTTTATTTATTAGTAAACATTTTACACATTTAAAAAATACTTAGGATGTTAGGTTTTAGGAAAAGTCTCATAATATTATGTCGGCCTTCTAAATAGTAGAAAAATACCCTATCGCTATTCCTAAACGTTATTTACAAAATACTAAGTAAGTTATATAAGAAAATATTACATGAGATACATAATTATTATATTATTATACTTACTGTGTGATACATCATAGGTACATCCCAGCTTTCGGTACTTATCCATTATTAATTATTATCAAAAGTTCAAGCACCACGAATCAAAATAATTATATTTTGTTCAAGCAATTTTCTTCAAGTATCACAAAAAACTATCAAAATCAACAACAATAACATTCTCTCGATCGCGGATTCTTGGAAATCTATTATCGCGCGCGCGGTCGCATGCGACCGCTTGGAGCTTGAGGGAATATTGTACTTGTGCCTTGAATGAATTATTGTCCCGTGCGAGTACCGGTTACCCCACCCCGCCGCCCGCGCCTCCCGTCGCCGCGCTCTGTCGTGCGAGCGGATCGGCATGATACCAGGTTGGAAAATATAGAGAAATTGCGCCGCGTTCACGAATACCAAAGATGATGAATGAAAATTTATTATATTGCCATTCTTTTGAAGACATTCTGTAACTACACAATATAAGCTGTGTTCCCAGGAAAAATTCGTAACGATTCGATGAGTTTTTAATATAAAACAAGTGCGCGGAAAGTATGTCGTTAATGGCGTAAAAATTTATGAAATATAATCGTTTATATTTTTTAGTGTGTAATTATTTTGTACTAAATTTTTGTGCAGGAACCTAGGTAATTACTATCTTAAACTGAAAAATAACTCAAACATGTTAAATATTTTCGTATGAAAAAATGATTTTGGAAATACGTTTGTATGAGAAATTCCAAGGGTACCCGGCCCCTTAAGCCTCAGCTTAATGCGGGAACCGTTGTTACGCGTTATTGTTCACTATTAACTGCAGCCTTAAGCACTTTGCCCGGGAGCACGATTCATGAAATTATTGGAGGATAGCGTTGTGTGTAGGCGGGGCTAACGTTTTGACACTTGACAGTAGGCTCAAGCTTCAGCATTGTGCGCCACTGAGTCGCATTATGCTCTCTCATTGGAAAACTAGGCATGTATATGGAACATAAAGTTAATATACCTAGCGGAAGGTAAGGTAGGTATAGGTAGGTATATTAACTTTATGATATGGAATAAAATGCTCACGACTATGAAACGAGACGTTTCTTCTTTCTTGCACAAAAAAGACGGTTGGAGAGTAGTGTTTTGTGTCGGACTCGAACTCGACTCGAACTCGATTGTCTGTAAAGTCGGTTTACTGACGATGGTTGAACGTGACAACGTCATAGCCTTAAATGGAACGCCTCAGAGCGAGGTAACGCCGCATATTGCGTCATGTTTTTTCGTGCGCGCAGCCCATATCGAATTATAAGACGTTGTCACGTCAAAAACACAACTGAAGCGATGGTTTGCCGTAAATAAAAGAAGAAAAACACAACTGTGTTACAAATAAAACAAGGCATTATGTAATATAACTTTATTGTAAGTATATCATTTCCAATTCGAAGCTATACCCACTATACAGGTTACAGGCCGGACTCGCCGGCGCGCTTAAAGCTCTGCCCCGCCGCGCCCGCGCGTCTCACCCCCTCACACGCCCTCCTACCGCCCATCTGTACAACATTCACTTTACAATAACGTCTACACTCTACGGTCTATATTTAGCTACAACATTTTACCATCGATAAATACGTCGTACTCGAGTAGGAGCCACGCCGACGTCGCGTCGCAGCACTACAACTACTATATTTATCATGAAAAAATATGTGCGCCGCCCGGAGCCGGCCACGAGCTGGGCAGGAGTCGAGGTGAGGGGGCAGGGGCGCGCCGCGGGGGGCGTGTAGGTACAATATACACGTTAGGAGTACAATATCTTTATGTATCGGTCTCTATACAAATCAGAGGGCGAGACGAGAATATTAGTAAATTTATTATCGGCTAATACAATCGAGGATCATAAAACGTTTTCCTGTAGTCGTCGCTCACTTCAGCGGCCGCAGCGGCCGCCTGCTAGAGATTCAATAGTATATCACAAAAAGTTCGATACAAAAGGGGGTACAAATATTTTGGCATCAGCGAGGTCAGGCGCTCGCGGGGGCGGCGCGTCGGGGGCGGGTAGGCCGGCGGTCGAGCGCGTGTCGACACTCGACAGGCCGCCGACGACGCGGCGCGGGCGGGGCTTATTGTCGGTGCGCCGCGCTCGCCGCCCCCGCGAGCGGTACAAGCGGCGAGTTACGACAAGTACATACAATCACGTAGTCTTTACGATCTAATTATAATACTATTCAATGACTTAGCGAGTAACACGAACGATGCCAGAATGAACTACTAGAAATTGTTTATTTGTTGAAATGTTTTCGAACCTAGCGCCCTCGGGCCGGTCTCCCTGCGAGTGTACATGTCGCAGCCAACTGGTTTAAATAGCCGTTCAATCAAACAGCTAGATCTTTGACTGGATAACGTCATTCAATCACACGTCTAGCTTTTTAATTGAATATTTTAGTCGCTCAAAACGTTCAACACTACAGCTGATTCAAAAGCAGCCGTTTCATTGAATTAGTTCAGCGCTCACCGCCGCGGCGCTAGGAGCGTTTTGTTTACAATATGGCGTCAACTAGCCGGTATTTTGTGATTGTAATAAGATATTTTTCGTAAATATACGTTACAAGTGTTATTAAAGTGACAGAAATTATGCGAGCACATACGAGTGAATCAAAATTAAAACAAATATTCGAGGAGAAATTACGGAATTATGAAATGCATCACCAAGGTACTTATTGCAGTTTTGTTCAAAATGAGTTAGAATACAATAATTTAGTCTACTTGTTATCATTACATTTGTGTAATAACAACACTAAACTAATGGTCACCTTAGTTAGTTTCCCATTTAACCGTGTTTCTTTAATCATTGATTTAACCAGTTAGCTAAGCGTCGTCTAGCTGTAGTGTTGAACGTTGCACTCAACAAGTCGGCTAAACGACGTGTAGCCGTGTGATTGAATGGCGTTGTTCAGTCAAAGGGCTAGCTGTTTGATTGAACGGCTTTTTTAACCAGTGGACTGCGACATACACACTACGGTACACGTGGATAGTCGTAACTCGTAGGTGACGAGGGCGTCGGACCAAAATATTCACTAGCTACTTCCGGAGCGCCTCCGACTTCGACCGTCGATTTAGACGATTTTGGGTACCCATACTCGATCTACTGATTAAACGATTTGTGATGTCGCATTTAAGCCGCGTCGAACCCGCGCACGCACCCTGTCGCACGAGGCGGACGATATTTTTATATTTTTATTACAAAATATTACAAAATTAAATAATAATAAATTAAAGCATCAACGAGATATTTACAATTATAAGCGCGAGCGCACGAGCTCATTCAATGTCAACACTCACGAACCATAGACAACGTTACAGCAAACGAAACAACATAACTTATAACGTCTTGTTAGCGGCCGCCGCTCACAGGTCGGCGGTCGCGCGCGGCGCGGGGGGCGGGGCGAGGGGCGCGCCCGCCAGTCAGCCATTGCTGTTGCTTTGTGATCTCTGCTCGAACATGGCGGCCATATCTCTTATATTGTACGATGGCGAGACTTTTTCCTTCCTGAAAAATTATAATTTTGTAGATATACGCTAATCCTGTTTTCGTGTCATGTGACTTTTCCAATATGCCAGAAAGATCCATGGGGACCTCGTATCTAGTCATTTGCTGTGGGAATATTTTTGTTCACAACGATTTTAGCTGCAAGTGTTAAGTTTATAACTATATATATTTTTTTAAATTACCTTTATACTAGATGAAACACCGCTACCGCAACGTTTCGGTAATGTTTGTAATTGTCTAGATGACATCTAAATGGATTATGGACTATGTAACAATCTACTTCTGAATGTCTGAGAAAGTCTTAAAGTAGTTAGGGATTCGCCGGTTTTGGCTCACTGCCTCAATGTAGGGAAAAATGGGATATTCGATGACCATTCGCCTAAAAAAAAAGGATGTTTGGTGTCAAAATATAGGTTTTCGGCCATTCCCAATCGATATATGCGATCCGTTTTTACGTATTTGCACTAGTTTCAAAGTTAGCTTTTGTGTTTACCCCTCATTATCTACTATCTCCGCGCTCCATTGTTCCTTCATAATTACAATCGCTACTTATTGCATTGTTATGCTCGCCTCAGTGTCCTATTGTTCGACCTGGCTTATCGCTTACGTCACCTTGCTTTCTTACAAGATTTTAAATAAATATGAATGATAATTAACTAACTAATGAATAATTGCAAATTAAAAGTACCTAATAATTAATTATGTAGGTCACCCGATCATTCGATGGACTTCGTAAACATACGACGACGCGGTGCGCAAACTGAGTCTTTTAGATTTTAAATAAATATGAATGATAATTAACTAATGAATTATTGCAAATTAAAAGTACCTAATAATTAATTATGTAGGTCACCCGATCATTCGATGAACTTCGTAAACATAGGAGGCCCCGGCGCGCAAACTGAGTCTTTTTTTTTAACAATATAATTAAAGCTAAGGTTAAAATATAACTTTGGTTTACTTTCAAACAAATTATTTATTTCGTATTACATACCACAGTTCATAAAACAAGATTCAAACATTTTATTCAAAAACATATCATTTTTAAGTGTGTCACTACCAAATTCAGTCTGAAACTCTGACAATGACTTGTTATGAAACTTGTATAACAAGTACATCAAACAGTACTCTCCACACCAATGAGTTTCCTCCACACACAGAAGTCCAATCATTTTGTAGCCTGATAGTATTATTGACAAATGTCATTTTCATTGATGTGCATGGCTATCCAGTGGGGTCCATGTGTAACATATTATCTGCAAGATCCAAGTTGCTAATAAATGTATGTAGGGGTTTGAACATATTATTATATTATATAGGCAGACGATTCGCAGCGTATACAATAATATTATCTTCTAAAGTCTAAACCTTCACAAATTCTTCTCAAATAATTACGGATCTCTATTGTGTTCATACTGTATTATCACAGAACCAAACTGGTATATTTATTTATTTAATATACGGTACAGTTACAGACCACAGAATAACAACATACAGCAAAATAACATTAACAACACACAGCATTTAGACTGAGGTCCAATTACAACTACACCAGCATTGAAAGTAACAATATTAACATAAGGTTTACATAGTGAAAGACAGGAAAAAACACAAAACAAAAAAAAAAGAACTAAGAACTATAACTAGATATAAACTTGCCACAATAATTATAACAAAGTATTAAAAATTATATCCAAAAGTAGGTTAATACTTTTCTAATTTAGATTAAATTAAACTATATAAAATAAAAATAAAAAATTTAACTACAAGCATAACAAAAAAACTCTGTTACAGACTATCAACATATATTGAGCATTTAGATCTTAGGGTCCTTGGCTAGATCTCGTTTAAATGCAATCAGACTATAATTGAAAATATCTTTACCCTGGCATATTTTATTATACGTATTACAAATTCTATGTAAAGGATTATTTTTGGACACATTATTATATGTTAGTGGTACACTAAATAGCTGTTGAATACGTACGGATCGAGTTGGGATCTTAAATGACAACTGCTCAAAAATACCAGTGTCCATAAGACCATTAACAATTTTAAACAGAATACCAAGATCAGCAATCTGTCTTCGTTTCTCAAGGCTTAGGAGACCAAATTTATTGATCCGATCAAGATAATCCGGCAACTTCCTTCGCATACCACATCTACTACTTAGTACCCTGACAAATCTTCTCTGAACTGCTTCAATTCTGTCAATATGAACACTATACATAGGCGACCATACAGATGAACAGTACTTCAGAATACTTCTCACTAGGGCTACATAAAGTAAGACCCAAGTACTAGGGTTCTTAAAAGGCTTAGCCGTCCGAGAAATAAATGACAGCATATTATGGGCCCTACTACATATGGAGTCATAGTGCGACCGAAATGATAGTGCGGTATCAAAAATAACTCCTAAGTCACTTATTACTAAGACACGAGATAAAGGCTTGTCATTTATGTTATAAGTATAACTTATTATATTTTTATTTCTTGTAAAAGTAATAACTTGACATTTATTAGCATTTAGTCCCATAAGATTGTGTTTGCACCATTCAGTCAACACATCTAGATCTCTCTGAAGAGCTAAGCAATCACTAATATCAAATATCATTCTAAAAATCTTTAGGTCATCTGCATATGCTAAGCAATTACATTTTATGCAATCCAAAAGGTCATTTATAAACATTAAAAATAACAGCGGACCCAGAATTGAACCTTGCGGAACCCCCGATGTCGCAGTGTATGGAACAGAATCATAACCACTTAAGGCGACCAACTGCGTTCTGTTCATTAAGTATGATGCTAACCACCGATGTAGATTACCATGTATGCCCTGATGGGTAGGCTTTGACCAATAGTATTGAATGGTTAACCTTGTCAAACGTCTTTGAGAAGTCAGTGTAGATAGGAGTCAGTTTGTTTTCGAATATTAAAAGAATCACATATATTAGTATAGGTAAGTAAATTTGAGTTTGTAGATCTACCTTTAACAAATCCATGTTGATTAGGACTTAACATATGTCGAAAATGATAATATATTTGATCATGCACTAGGCTTTCAAAAATTCTAGCAAACCAGCTTAAAATACTAATCGGACGGTAATTTGTGACATTCGTTTTATCTCCCGATTTGTAAATTGGAGTTATCTTGGATATTTTTCATAAAGATGGAAAACATCCTTCATGCAAGGATTTT
This sequence comes from Polyommatus icarus, assembly GCA_937595015.1. Taxonomy (NCBI): domain Eukaryota; kingdom Metazoa; phylum Arthropoda; class Insecta; order Lepidoptera; family Lycaenidae; genus Polyommatus; species Polyommatus icarus. Next base: position 302,674 of record OW569325.1, read on the forward strand.
TTATATATTATAATAAGAGGAGACACTAAAGCGGACGAACATAATTTTATAAAGATAGGCGGTATACCTATCTTTATAAAATTATGTTCGTATATATACAGCACTTTTAGCTACATCCACGTTTTTTAATTTTTTGAGTAAATTTTGACTGTTTATATTAATATTAGTTATAGAAAAATTGGATTGCCTAAACTGAGGTTTATAATTATTATTTGTAACTGTAGGATCTTCATATACTGAGGAGAAGTACTCAGCAAATAAATTAACTATTTCTAGCCCACTTTTTTTAGTGGTGTTATTAAAAGACATCCTATTTGGTGTGTCATTTGTAATTCTTTTACTTTTGGTGTATCTCCAAAAAGACTTTATACTCATATTCATACTTAAGTTGTTTTCAAGTTCATTAATATACGTCTTAAAACTAGCTTCCATCATGACTTTGAGCCTCGATCTCAGCATGGAAAAAGTATCGTAATCTCGAGGGTTACCGTATTTTTTATAGCGTTTATGGTATCTCTCCTTTTCCTTTACCAAGTAAATAAGAGGTCGAGAGAACCATGCCGGATAGTTATTGTGCTTAATTCGACATTTGGGGGTATACTTCTCTATTATAGTATAGAGTTCATTGTAAAATGTTTGAACAAATTCATCACAATGAAGATCCATTGCATAGCCTTCCCAGTCTATCTGTTGTAGATCATTAACACATTTTGCATAATCTGTCTTATAGAAACATAATTTACAAGAGATCAAATTATTAAGCGTTAAAGCCGGCGATGGAGTCCCTGTAAAATCTATCTCCAGCAATGGATGGTGAGCATCTAGTTTACTAATAGGATCACATTCCTTAATCACAAATAATTCAGGACAGTCTGTCAAAACTAAATCTAATAATCTATTATTAGTATTAGGAATATTGTTGATCTGACGCAAATTCGTAGTATGAACAAGATCATATAAAGATTTACTAGCATCACTGTAAAAATTCAGTGCGCAACCTGATTCTAAGGACCAGGTTAGGTCGCCCATATTGAAATCACCTATGATACATGTTTTATACTGTGAACCATCTCTAACAACCCTACCGCACATGTTTAAGAAGGTTCTAATATTATTTTGAGGCAAGTAATTGGGTAAATATACAGCACCTAATCTTAATATATTATTCTTATTAATTTTGACATCAACCTCAATTAAGGAGGATTGTAAATCAAGAAGCAACGTACACTCAAATTGTTTGGACACAGCTATCAGTACACCTCCACCATAAGCCTTGTTAAATATCTTTTGAAACTCCCTACTCCGATCCCTACGCATTACACAGTATCTATTATCAAATAGCTCAGAAGATAGTATGGTTTCATCAAGCCAGGTTTCACACAGACAAATAACATCGTAAATATTACTGAGAATAGTTTTATATATATTTAAAAGTTTACTTTTCATTCCTCGAATATTTTGATAATATATTGACAGAGCCATTGCCAACAAACATAAAAGGTTCCAAGGATAGTGATAATAATAATAAAATACTAAATATTAATGGTACAAGCTACTTAATTAAGTCTAGGCTGTATGAATCTTGTATAATAATAATAATATGTCACATATCCGTATAATGTATGCTTTATGTATTTACTAAGAGGGGTATTACATATGAAATAATGAATGAATATGTTACGCTCAAAGACCGAAATCGTTCAGTGAGCGAAAAAATAGCTGACAACGCGTTGTGGTCACAGTGAAACAGCCACGACGCGAAATTCGCGTCGTGGCTCTAATGAAAACGGCCACGACGCGTTGTGGCAATCCCAAAAAGACCGTAACGCGAAATTCGTGTCGTGACTGATATTCTATTCGTTTTTCTTGATTTGTTCTTGATTCATTAATCGTCCATAGATATGGAAGATTATATTTATTTGAATTACACGCGTACTACAAAATATTTTTTCTTTTACTAAATCACTGCATAACGTGTTTATCATTTTCTATTTATAAAATATCCATAGTTCCATACTATTCGTATTCCGTACTAATATTATTAAAATTTTATAGTACGCGTGGTAATTCAAATATTATAATCTTCCATATTACGATTAATCAATCAAGAACAAACCAAGAAAAACGAATATTAGCCAAGACACGAATTTCGCGTTATGGTCTTTTTGTGATTGCCAGAACGCGTCGTGGCCGTTTTCATTAGAGCCACAACGCGAATTTTGCGTCGTGGCTGTTTCACTGTGACCACAACGCGTTGTGAGCTATTTTTTCGCTCATTGAGCGATTTCGGTCTTTGAGCGTAACAAATATACAAAAGAAACATAACTTTGGTACAATATTTTATTTCATAATATCTACACACTATTAGGTAAACACTCACACATACACACGTTACACATTATAACTCAAATATATCATACATGTGACTTTTCTTAGCTTCTATAGTCTACAGTTACATTACGGTTTTATCTAGTTTTCTATAACATTATCAAACTCTGCAAATACAATACAGTTAATCGTTTGAGAGAGACTAGAATCAATTGATATACCAGTGCCGGAAAATAATGTGTGAGAGACTAAAGTGAACATAATATTAGATACCATTGAAGGATGGTTGTAGAGTTTCTGAAGGCACGTGTTGTCCATTTACGGATATACAATATGAATTCATACCATAATTTTCAAAATTGAAAGGATTCTTACTAATGATTAAATGCTGGGTTATTTACAAATCCTATGATAAATCTTTTGAGTACTTGCCCCAAGAATATTATCAAGCGTTTTTTTTTCTCATCAGTGGAAAGTCGTACTTAAATATCATAAACGTTATTCACAATTATTGAGTCATCCTAAACATCCATTTAATGGTAAAGCATACAATAAATACACTTTCACATTCTTTACTGATTATTCCTGTGAGTCGTTAAAAGAATAGGATTAGATAAGATTGTAAAACCTCATATTATCATTTTTAAATTAAAAAAGTATACTCAATAATATTTATTAAGTTTTTAAAACACAAAAAACACAATAATTCTATAACTAGTTATATTCTTAATCGTATAGCATATATTATGTTCCTTTATTATAGAGTACAATAATATATTTTCTTAATCCTTATAGTTACCTACATACATATTTTACATTTATCATCTTTGAATTCTATCAACGTTGGCCTTCAACCACATACCGAAAGCTACCACCTCAACCCCGCTGCAATGACAACTTCTCTTAGATGTTTTGGAGAAGTTGGTATGACGATGGCAGTTTGACAGTTTTGAATTATTCCAGTCCAACTCTGCCATCACCTTTTCCACTTTGGGGCACCCTAACATTTCAATGTTTACATGTTTAAAAACCTTCTAAGAATATTGTGTTCGTATGTGATTTGTCATTGTAACGTGAAACTGTATTTTTAAGCTTAGTCAATAAGATTAATTTATTTTCTTATTATTAACTGTAAAACGTACTTTGTTATGACATAAATTTATACTAATGTTTTTTTTCTTTTGTATACCAGATTGTTATATTTTGTTTCGAGTAGCTATACTTTAATATTATACTTTTATATGTATAATATTGTACTGAATGTTTAATTTTTAAAGTTTCATTGTATTACAACATTGTAAAATTATATAATATTTAATCAAGATTTTCTTAAAAACAAAGTTTTAAATTATGTTTCTTAAATGAGTTTCAAATTAAAATTTGAATAATATAATATTTCATTTAAGCTTTTTTCATTATTTTCAAAAACTTTTTAGAAAATTACAAAACGTGTTTTTTTTTTCATATATTTCAAATTTATCAAAGCTTGTTTCATTTCTTTTCAAAAGCTTTTGAGAAAATTAAAAAAAAACGTGGTTTTTAAATTTAATATATTTCAAATTTATTAAAGCTTGTTTCATTTTTTTCAAAAATCTTTTAGAAAATTATAAAACGTGTTTTTTTATTTTTATAAAAACTTTCAATTATGCTCAATGTTGAGATTCAAGTTTAACATAGAATTTTCACTCAAAAAATTAATAAAACACGTTTATCATAATCTCTAAATATATCAAACTTTATAAAACACAAAATCAATTTGTAGAAACCAAAATATATTAAAGGCCCTTTAAAATCTTGTGATGACGAAGAAATAAATTGCATTTGTGAGTGTATTTGAAACTCATTTAAGAAACATAATTTAAAACTTTATGTTTTTAAGAAAATCTTGATTAAATATTATATAATTTTACAATGTTGTAATACAATGAAACTTTAAAAATTAAACATTCAGTACAATATTATACATATAAAAGTATAATATTAAAGTATGGCTACTCGAAACAAAATATTACAATCTGGTATACAAAAGAAAAAAATCATTAGTATAAATTTATGTCATAACAAAGTACGTTTTACAGTTAATAACAAGAAAATAAATTAATCTTATTGACTAAGCTTAAAAATACAGTTTCACGTAACAATGACAAATCACATACGAACACAATATTCTTAGAAGGTTTTTAAACATGTAAACATTGAAATGTTTGGGTGCCCCAAAGTGGAAAAGGTGATGGCAGAGTTGGATTGGAATAATTCAAAATGTCAAACTGCCATCGTCATACCAACTTCTCCAAAACATCTAAGAGAAGTTGTCATTGCAGCGGGGTTGAGGTGGTAGCTTTCGGTATGTGGTTGAAGGCCAACGTTGATAGAATTCAAAGATGATAAATGTAAAATATGTATGTAGGTAACTATAAGGATTAAGAAAATATATTATTGTATATTATTGTATAAAGGAACATAATATGTATATGCTATACGATTAAGAATATAATTAGTTATAGAATTATTGTGTTTTTTGTGTTATAAAAAACTTAATAAATATTATTGAGTATACTTTTTTAATTAAAAAATGATAATATGAGGTTTTACAATCTTATCTAATCCTATTCTTTTAACGACTTGCAGGAATAATCAGTAAAGAATGTGAAAGTGTATCTATTGTATGCTTTACCTTTAAATGGATGTTTAGGATGACTCAATAATTGTGAATAACGTTTATGATATTTATTTAGGTACGACTTTCCACTGATGAGAAAAAAAAACGCTTGATAATATTCTTGGGGCAAGTACTCAAAAGATTTATCATAGGATTTATAAATAACCCAGCATTTAATCATTAGTAAGAATCCTTTCAATTTTGAAAATTATGGTATGAATTCATATTGTATATACGTAAATGGACAACACGTGCCTTCAGAAACTCTACAACCATCCTTCAATGGTATCTAATATTATGTTCACTATAGTCTCTCACACATTATTTTCCGGCACTGGTATATCAATTGACTCTAGTCTCTCTCAAACGATTAACTGTATTGTATTTGCAGAGTTTGATAATGTTATAGAAAACTAGATAAAATCGTAATGTAACTGTAGACTATAGAAGCTAAGAAAAGTCACATGTATGATATAATTGAGTTATAATGTGTAACGTGTGTATGTGTGAGTGTTTACCTAATAGTGTGTAGATATTATGAAATAAAATATTGTACCAAAGTTATGTTTCTTTTGTATATTCATTCATTATTTCATATGTAATACGCCTCTTAGTAAATACATAAAGCATACATTATACGGATATGTGACATATTATTATTATACAAGATTCATAAGCCAGTTTGGTTCTGTGATAATACAGTATGAACACAATAGAGATCCGTAATTATTTGAGAAGAATTTGTGAAGGTTTAGACTTTAGAAGATAATATTCTTGTATACGCTGCGAATCGTCTGCCTATATAATATAATAATATGTTCAAACCCCTACATACATTTATTAGCAACTTCGATCTTGCAGATAATATGTTACACATGGACCCCACTGGATAGCCATGCACATCAATGAAAATGACATTTGTCAATTATACTATCAGGCTACAAAATGATTGGACTTCTGTGTGTGGAGAGTACTGTTTAATGTACTTGTTATACAAGTTTCATAACAAGTCATTGTCAGAGTTTCAGACTGAATTTGATAGTGACACACTTAAAAATGATATGTTTTTGAATAAAATGTTTGAATCTTGTTTTATGAACTGTGGTATGTAATACGAAATAAATAATTTGTTTGAAAGTAAACCAAAGTTATATTTTAACCTTAGCTTTAATTATATTGTTAAAAAAAAGACTCAGTTTGCGCGCCGGGGCCTCCTATGTTTACGAAGTTCATCGAATGATCGGGTGACCTACATAATTAATTATTAGGTACTTTTAATTTGCAATAATTCATTAGTTAATTATCATTCATATTTATTTAAAATCTAAAAGACTCAGTTTGCGCACCGCGTCGTCGTATGTTTACGAAGTCCATCGAATGATCGGGTGACCTACATAATTAATTATTAGGTACTTTTAATTTGCAATTATTCATTAGTTAGTTAATTATCATTCATATTTATTTAAAATCTTGTAAGAAAGCAAGGTGACGTAAGCGATAAGCCAGGTCGAACAATAGGACACTGAGGCGAGCATAACAATGCAATAAGTAGCGATTGTAATTATGAAGGAACAATGGAGCGCGGAGATAGTAGATAATGAGGGGTAAACACAAAAGCTAACTCTGAAACTAGTGCAAATACGTAAAGCGGATCGCATATATCTATTGGGAATGGCCGAAAACCTATATTTTGACACCAAACTTCCTTTTTTTTTTAGGCGAATGGTCGTCGTCGTGGAACGTCTTATGATGTTACTGGTATATTCTTATTAATTAAAGCATTACAGAAAACCAATGGATGCAGATGATGTACTGTTAGGTAGAGCTTTAGTTTAGTGTGCGTGTGTGTGCGTGTGTGTGTGCGTGTGTGCGTGCGGGCGGGACGCACCTGGGCGGCGCGAGGTCAGTGGCGCTGCGGGCGAGCGTGAGGCGTGCGCGCTGGCCGAGGTCGACGGTGTTGCGGCGCTCGAAGGCGGGCGGCTCGCCTCCAACCACGCCGCCCTCCCCGCCACCCTCCCGCCGCAGCTTCAGCCGCGTCAGGTGGTCAGGGCCGGCCCGGAACGACTGCGAGCCGTACTTCTCCCGCAAGAAGCTCCTCCTCTCCTCCTTGTACTTCTCTATCCGCTCTCGGCTCAGCTTCCTCTCGGCGTCGAAGCCGATCAGGTCTCGCAGGTCGGGCTTGCGCGCGTCGAACCGCTGCACCAGGCAGATCTTGTTCTCGGTGGCGGGCGTGACGCTCGCCGCGTCTCCGGCCGGCTCCGGCTCCTCGGTGTTAAGGTTGAGGTCGGGCGGGAGCCTCGGCCGCCGCCGCGTCTCCCGCGCGTCGCCGCCGAACTCCCGGACGAAAGCGCTCTCGTCCAGCGACCGCGCAGTGCCGCTCCCCATCAGCTCGCAGGTGTCGGGCGACGTCGGCGCCGCGTCGGGCCCGCGGGCGCGGTCGGCCCGCTCGGGCGGGAGCGGCTCCCGGGCGTCGGCGGGGCTCTCGAAGCGGCCGGCGAGCTCGCGCACGCTGGCCGGCGGTAGGTCGCCGTTGCCGTTGTCGCCGCCCGCCGCCGCCTCCCGCCCTCCGACGAGCACGTTCTCGTAGTCGCGGTGGTCGCAGGGGCCGTCGTCGCCGGGCGTCGGGGCGGGGCTTGGCCCTCGCGGCTCCGGCCGGTCGAATTCCACGTTCTCATAGGCGCCCTCCGCCTCGGGCGTCGCCAGGATCATGGCGTTCACCTCCTCTATGCTCCTCTTGAAAAACTTGACCTGGCTGTACACGTCAAGGTCGGCGGGCGGGTGGCGCGCTCGCTGCGCGGGCAAGCGCGCCTCGTCGTCAGGCACGGGCGCCCCCTCCGCGACCGCCAGGCCGCGCGCCGCAGCCGCGTCGCCGGCCGCCGAGTTCCGCCCGTTCGTGGGCGTCTCCGCGTCGTCGAGCGGCTCATAGTCCTCGGCCCCGCTCGGAGACCGGAACGTGATGCTGACCGTGGATGTGAGCGGGCGGCGCGGGGCGGGCGGGCTGCCGGGCGAGGTGGCGGCGGACAGGTCGAGGTAGGCGGGGCCGTCGTCCGGCTCGTCCGGCTTGAGGCTGCCGTCGGAGTAGGTGGAAGAGGTGGGGCGCGAGGTGGCGGAGGTGGCGGCGGTGTCGCGGCGGTCAGACGCCGACGAGCCGGACACGGCGGACAGGCGGTTCAGTCGGCGGTAGCTGACGTCGGCGGAGGCGCTGTCGAGGTCGCGCGACAGGCGGGGCGGGTCGGCGGCGCGCAACTCGCACTCCAGGCACTGGCCGTGGTCGCAGGCGCGGCACGCCCCCACAGTGATGGTGCGTGTGTGGCCGCTCGCGCTGGCCTCCGAGTCGCTGTCGAGCGGGTCGTACCGCGGCGTAGCGGGCGTGGCGGCAGGCGTGGCGGCGGGCGAGGCGACGGGCGAGGCGAGGGGCGTGGCGGGAGGCGTGGCTGCGGGCGAGGCGGCGGGCGAGGTGCGCTCGGGCCAGTGCACGGCGATGCGCATGGCGTGGTGGTCGCGGCCGTGCCACGTGAGGCGCGCCGGCGACTCCGCCTCGCCGCCGCCCGGGAGCGCGCTGTAGCGCCCTCCGTTCTTTTGTTTTCGAGGTGAATTTCTCTCTCTGCAATCGGAGGGTCGGTTAGCCGCGTCGACGTCCGCCTCATGTGTTCGGTTGATTTTTATTTTTCGTGTTCGATTAATGATGCATGATAATTGATAACAGAGAAAACAGGCAAAATGTTTAAAAGCTCGCACTGGACTGTCGTTATATTTGGGCGATTATGGCGGTAAGCCCGAGTTTGCCGCGGTCGTTAGTGAACGCAATGAGTGTTTAAAAGCGCATGTAAAACCCGAACGCCGTTATTGGGGTTAGACGGATCGTTTACCTGGCCGGGGAGCGGGCCGGCGGTCGACAATACTTTACGCTTTACTACCCTGAAACGACAAGTACGATGAGCGCGGGGGGAGGAGGAAACTGAAGCTTACACACCTTTTGTACGCTTCGCGTTAGGTACAATGAACAACAATATAATAAATTACAGGACCGACTAATGTCTACATTCTACACGGCTCAACTGGGTACATGCGGCAAACAGACTAAAAAGTAATAAAATATCATATTATATTTTAATCATACTTTACAATTCAAATTTTAAATACAAATGTAAAAAATATACAACTGAGTACTCAATCAAAAATAAAGTCTTGTAAGTATTTCGTTGTTTGAAAAGTTCTCGGCCTCACTATCTATCCAATAAAATTATTTCAATTTTAAATACCTTTTAATTTTCATGCCAGGATAAATAGAAGGTTACATGATAGAAAAATGTAGAAGAAGAAAGTGGATAATAAAATGCAGTCGGAGGCATGTCGCACCAATTCATTAATTCATAAATCATAAAATATTAATATGCCTCCGACTGCATTTTATTATCCACTTTCTTCTTCTACATTTTTCTATCATGTAACCTTCTATTTATCCTGGCATGAAAATCGTAAGCAAGAGTCGTATCAATTAAAACATGGATTCGATGCCTCCGACAAAATTAGGTCTTGTTTCGTTCTTTTTAGTTAACATTTTTTGCAGTCGGGTTTTTTGATTTTTAATTAATTTATTTTATTTGCGACTTTTTAGTTGTAGTCATCTAACCATTTCGACAATCAATCTAATAAAAAATTGAAAAACTACCGTGCTGATAATATAACCATATATCGTAGGTACACTTAGAAAAGTGTACCTACAATACGTGTAAAGAAACGACATAGTTACTTAGTTTTGATAATTCTTTATAATTTAATATTACGTAGCTCAAAAATAATATTGACAGTAAATCAAGTTAACTTTTTTTTTTCACTATGGTTCCATTCAGAATAGATTATCTGTTGTAGATCATATCCGGCACGTCTGTGACGATGAAAAGAAAAAGTTAAATTCGCCATTTTAGATCTGCTAACTTTACAATAGAAAGGAATTGTTAATTAGAAAAATAACTTCTTATGTCGTTTCTTTGGTTTTCAGGTAAGACAAACTTATTAATTTAGTGATTATTATTTATGTGTTGTGTAAAGTAAATTAAGTACTGAATAAAAACTTTGGTTTTCAGAGAAACACATGTCGTTTATTTGAAGGTTAACAGTTCCAAATTACAATTTAAGGAAAAATATCCCTTATAAAACGACATTTTTAATTAATATCAAGAAATGGAGAAACTCCGGTTTAAATTCCTTGTAATGGGATCGGCAGATGGAAAGACAAATATTATCGGTGTAACCTCAATTGAAACACCGAATGGTCAGATTTTTAATATACCAGATGAGCTAAAACCTGCAAGTAAACACACTAGTTTAATAGCATTAGATGTCTTTGTGAAAATAAAGAATTCTTTAAAAAAACGACATCAATCACTCAATCAATCACGTTCCGTGTGGATTCCCTTAGACACAAAATTAAGGAATATATACTTAGATGAAAGTGATAATATTCAGTTTGCCGATCAATATTTAGAAGAAGTTACAGATACCTCAACAAATAATTATATTCCTAGTGTGATATAAAATAAAAATCTGGGGAAAATTGCAGAAAGATTTATAATTGAAAAGTTTACAAGTAAATGAATGTGAAAGATTTGAAATTATAAAAAATGAAGAGAAAATAGAAATCTTAAAATATCTATTGGATAAACAGTGCTTAAACTGGTATAGTAGTATGATCATGAAATTAATGGTGAATTCGGATTGGAAGATCTGGAAAGACAATTTTTGTGAGACCTATGGAAACAAGGGGTGGTCTCAAATAAAATATGTTTATGCATTTAAATATCAAGCTGGGTCATTGTTAGAATATGCCACAAAAAAAGAAAAGTTGTTGTTAGAGGTAAACAAAAACATAGACACTTCTACATTGATAATCCTGATTGTTATGGGATTACCAGATATTTTGATAGAAAATTGATAGAGAGATTGTTAAATCAACTGCTAATCTGTACAATGAAATTGGGAAATATGAACATAAAAATATAGCAAACAAGAAATTGTATAAGAATAAAAGATACACGTCTTATGACAACAAAGAAAAGTTTAAAAGATTAAAACCCTGTAAAATATGTGAAAATTTAAAAAAAGGTATCCGGTTTCATCCGGAAGAAAAATGCTGGTTTAAGCAAACCGAAGAGCGCCTTGTGAAGCGAAATAGCAATAAAGCTGTAAATAACTCAGTAATAGATATTGAACTAAACAATAATGAGGAAAAAAACCAATAATAACACCATTAATTAAAGTCAAACTATTATTAAATAAACAATTAAAAACATTCGGTATATATGACTCAGGGTCAAATGTTTCTATAATTAATTCCAAATTAATAAGAGTAAAGAATAAAAATAAGGAAAATTATAACAATGCTAATCTAATCACAATTAATGGTGTTAAAAAAAACAGTTGGCTTGGCTAAAATAACAATAAAATTTTTTGAGATAGAAAAAGAAACTGATGTGTATATTATTGACGGAAAAGACTTTAAATACAATTTTTTAATTGGTCTGGATATTATTAAAGAATTCAAATTGATACAAGATGAGAACTTAAAAATAAGTAAAAAAAAAGAAGATATTAAATATCTTTATGAACAAGAAAAATCATGCTTAATAAATTTCAACGAACATATTAAAGAAGTTCAAGATTAATATGAACAATTTAAGTACCCACAGGCCTGTCCCACTCGCGCGTATAGGCATCGAACTGTAAGTACCACCTGCGGGTGGCAAATCATAAAGGACTCACAAGCGAGCGGTGACGCACGCGCAAGATTTTTCGTCGCGTATCTAATGTATACTGATCATAGAGGAATTTAATACAATATGATACTGATTTAACCGCTGTGACAAAATCGTTATAAATCATATAAAAATGAACATTTAAAAAAGCCAATGAAATATGTACTTACCTATTATATTTGAATAAGGTATTTAAATACAAATAGTAGATAAAAACTATACAAACATAGCAAATAAACCAATTTCATACAAAGAAACACACAAACTAGGTACACAGAAATAAACACAAGTTACTATGTTTAAATTGTAAGTTTCCTGCAATATTATAATCCAATAAAGAACTACTATAAAATAAAGGTTGTTTTACTGAAATTTAATATTACTTACTATAAAAAGGTTTGCTATTCATACCAATAGTAATAAAAAAAATTATTTTGTTTTCTAAAAGGCGGAAACCTTGATTTCTTAAGAAAAGGTACGCGTTATGCGATAGACAGAGAGCGGAGATGTAGGCAAGTATAATTATTGTAGGCACCTAGCACTGCGCGGTCGGAATTTGAACTTTATAGTATCGTAGCATGAGTCGTTAATTCTTTAAACGGGTTTCGTTAGTGGGAATTCTGTTGGTACAACTAATATAATATATTCTGTGGTACCCAACAAAAATCTGAAATCTATAACCTGCTTGAGAAATATAAATCAATATTTGCAAAGGACAAATACGATGGTGGTATGGTTAAGGACTACGAAGCACGTATCGACCTACTTGTTGACAAATATTGCAGTAAAAGACCTTACAGATGTTCAACTCAAGATAGAAAAGAGATAGAAGTACAGGTAGGAAAATTACTTGATAAAAATTTTATAGAAGAGTCTTATAGTCCTTTTGCTGCACCTGTAACTTTGGATTTTAAAAAAGAGGATAATAGAAAATCAAGATTGTGTATTGATTTTAGAGAGCTAAATAAAATAGTGGTGCTGCAAGCTCAACCTTTTCCACTAATCGAAGACTTGGTAATAAAAACAAGGAACTCAACATATTTTTAGACGCAAGGAACTCAACATATTTTTAGACGCGTTCTGGTCTATACCACTGAGAATCGAAGACAGATAGAAAACTGCATTCGTAACACAAGAAGGACATTTCCAGTGGACATGTTTGCCGTTTGGTTTGAAGACATCACCGGCCATATTTCAGAGGATACTAGGTAACATTTTAAAAAAGTATAATTTAACTAATTTTGCTGTAAATTTTATAGATGATATTTTGACTTTTTCTAAATCATTTTCTGAACACATTGATCATTTAACACAATTATTGAATGCTATAAAAAAAGAAGGTTTTCGATTGAAATTCACCAAATGTACTTTTGCTTCAATTTGTGTTAAATATCTTGGTCATATAATACAAAATAATACAGTACGACCAATAAGAGACAATTTAGTTTCAATAAAACAATTTCCAACTCCAAAAACCCAAAAAAATGTTAGGCAATTTCTTGGAAAAATTAATTTTTATCATGAGTATTTACCAAGAAGTGCAATGATATTGGAACCTTTACACAACTTACTTAGGAAAAATCAAAAATTTATTTGGACCTCTGATTGTCAAAAATCTTTTGAAGCAGTAAAGACTCTATTGTGCTCACAGCCTATTTTAGAAATTTTTGATCCAAACTTACCAATATGTATGTATACTTATGCATCTATTGAAGGAATTGGAGCAGTTCTAAAGCAGACACAACCCAATGGAATAGAAAAACCGGTAGCATACTTTTCAAAAAAATTAAATAAAGTGCAAAAAAATAAAAAAGCTATATATTTAGAGTGTTTGGCTATTAAAGAAGCAATTAGATACTGTCAATATTGGTTAATAGGTAAATCTTTCATAGTTTATTCTGATCATAAACCATTAGAAAATTTAAATATAAAATCTCGCACAGATGGCGAACTGGGAGACTTAACATATTATTTATCACAGTATGATTTTCAAATAAAATATGCCTCAGGCAAAAAATATAGAAGCAGATTCTTTAAGTAGAAACCCGGTGTTAGATGCTAATGGAGATACAGATGAAAAACTAAAAATTGTAAATATGATAACATTAGACGATATTATTAAAGACCAACAAAAAAAATGAATACTTACAACAAGATAAATTTAAGTTTCTTAAGAAAAAAGATATATACTATAGACATTATAGGAAATATGACAAAATTATTTTATCAGAAGAATTCAGTAAGAAGCTTATAAAGGATATACATGAAAATATGTGCCATATAGGTGTAAAGCAAATGCAAACAAAAATTAACCCCATATACACAGCAAAAAATCTGACAACAAACATTAAAGAAATTTGTAAAAGCTGTGAAATCTGTATAAAAAATAAGTTAAGGGGAAACGTCGCCTAATTGCGTCGAAAAAATATTAGAGTTTCTAAAAACGGTATAATATGGTTAAGTTTGTTGATGTCTGCTACTGTTAAAGTTTTGTCATTTTCATCCACGGGTTTTGAAGAAATTTATATTTTTGCTTTCAACATCCCGTAAAAGCTACAAAAAGTTATTAAAGTTTTTAGTTTACATATTTACTATTCAAAGGTCTATGCAAACCACATTTCAAAATTTAGTTCCTTTTCAGCCCCGATTTTAAGAGAAATTGACGATCAAGTAAAGCGAAATTGATTTTTATACTTGTTAATAGGCCACAAACTATTTTATTTTTAAACATAGATACAACATCATATCTTGAAGGGCCTGTGTAAGAGAAAATACGATATTTTATAATTTATTCGATGGAAAAGAAAAAAAAATTGCATCTTATTTTAACAAATATTCTATATAACTTAATTTCGTGACTTAAAGCTTAGTCAATATTTTAATACTTACTAAAAATTATACCATATTATGATTTATTAGCAGATTTTAAAAAGTTTATAAATAAAAAATAAAATAAAAATAAAATGTCTTTATTTCAGGCATAATAATTGTACCCATACCGATTATATAAAATATTATGTAAAATTAAAATTAAAATAAAATAATGTTGACACTGTAAAGGGGTGTCCAGTCATAAAATCACTTCTTGTTCTGGTTCATGTGAACAGAGATCCACCGCACGTACATTAAATTATTGTAGTAGTCGTCAGAGATAGCCGCGAGTATCCTATTACCAGAGCTGCGCAGTCTGTGCCAAAATGCAGCCACCCGAGATCTAATGATCGCAAAAAAGTCAGGGACTCCCGCCTCCGCAAACATACCCGAAGCACTGCAGCTTCGCGGGAGCCGCATAAGAGTTCGGTATGCATCATTATACTGAACTCTTATACGGCTCATTGACTTTTGTTTGAACGTTATCCAAAGCTGGCAGGTGTACATGCTAAGGCAATACGCCTTAAAAAGTGTGGTTTTAACGTCCCTGCTGCAGTTGGCAAAACGTCGAGCGATCATGTTTGCTCTGACGGCGAGAGCCCTGCGCTCTCGCTCAATGTCAGCGTCATCCTCCAGCCGGTCAGTCAGCAGGTGACCTAGATACCGGAACTGCTTAACAACACCTATCTCACATCCATTCAAGTACACTTTGGGTACTACCTCTGTACCCCGACCAGATGCGAAAACCATGACTTCGGTTTTGGAGACATTATATTTCAGTCCATGCGCATTCGCATAATGCTCACAGACCGATAACAGTCGCCTCAATCCTTTGATTGAGGGGCTGAGGAGCACCATATCGTCTGCGTAGCTCAGGTTATTCAAACAAACGTTTCCTATATGGCAGCCGATTCTGGTGCTACTCAGCTCCTCAATCAGGCCGTTCACATACACATTGAAGAGGTCCGGAGAGGTGACCCCCCCTTGGCGAACTCCACACTCTAGCCTATATACACTAGAGGTCGCGTCACCCCATTTCACTAAGTTAGTTTGGCCTCCGTACCAGAATCTCAACAGATCAACGACCCGCCTAGGCACCTGTGACTTGAGCAACTTATTCCATAGAATGTCATAGTTGACCAAATCAAAGGCGCGGCTCAGGTCTAGAAAGCACGCATAAACAGAAGTCTTACGGGACTTGTAGTGGTTTATGGAGCTTTTCAGACTGGCTATAGCGGCATCCGTCGAGAGTCCGGCCCGGAAGCCAAACTGCGCGTCGTCAATTTTAATGTTATTAAGCAGTTCCGGTTGCAACAGTCTCTCTAATATTTTGCCGACAATTGTACCTAAGGATATCGGCCGGTAGTTTGACGCAGAACTCAGGTTACCCGTTTTATTTTTGACGATAGGAGTGACTATCGTTCTCATTAGCTCCTCGGGTAAGTACGAGTACTTAATACAAAGATTAAATAATCGACTTAAATGTCTAGTAATTTTGTCGCTGGCCCACACTATGTGCTCGATACTGAGTCCATCATGCCCCGGCGATTTACCACGTTTCATACTCATTATGACCTTCGAGATATCCTCTGGTGTAAATTCTATGACATCATTATTAGAACAAATCTCAGTATCAAACACATATTGCGCATCCAGAGGACTTATTCTAAATTTACGAGCAAATAATTCAGCTATATCAGACTGCTGCTGGCAGCCCTCCACCGATACAGGTAAATTTTGTTTATAGTTGAGTTTCTTAGTAGCATTCCAAAATTTAATAAAGTTTTTATTATTTCTATGTAAAGCTAAAATATTCATTTTAATACTTTCCTCATTTTTTTGACACCATTTAATTTTGTTTTTAAATTCTTTCCGACTTTTGCACATGTTTTCGTAATCTGTACCGCTGGAGGGCTTGCCAGCGACCATCCAGCACTTAAAATAAAACCTAGCTCTCTCGTGGCTATCTCTGACGTGGTAGTTCCAGCCTGGTAACTCCTTACCTCGTCTGTGTTCACATGAACCAGAACTTACAATTGCAGCGTTTTGTAATACGTCAATAATATGCCTATAATGTCGATCAATATTACTATATTGATTTTGTAAATGTTCACAATTAAAAACGTTTTGACAATCACATGAAAAATAATCAGGAAATATATCTAAATTGTTATAACAAAATTCCCCATATAAATTAATTTGACTAGAGTTTCTCTCGCCCCATCTTACATACTTCAGGGCGTCCGGCTTGTAGGAAATGCTAGGACTTATCGTGGTTACTAAAATATCACACACTATACTTAACGGGTGGTGGTCGGACCAGAGTACGTCATGGGTGACATAGGCATCTACCACAGTATCCCATGCGGCCTTTGTTGTTATGCAATGGTCCAAAAATCTCCTACTGCCAGTCGCCTCACATATAAAAGTGTAGGTATCGGAATCAGTCCCAAGTATCCTCAGGTCTGCCCACTCCCACAACATTTCATCACAAAATTTAAGAAGCTGCTTACCGAACCTTGCACCGGGATGCGCGTTAAAATCCCCCAGGATATAGGCTATCTGAACTTCAGAGTCATCTATAATAGCACTAACCTCAGCCAAACATTGTGTAAATTCTTCCACATTGTCACTATTATCAACAGGCATGTATACATTAATAACTAGAAACGACCCTGTATTCACAAAAACACGTACAGCCTGAATTCTCTTACTCACACACTCTATAGGTACAACATTGGGAAATATTGCCCTATTCCACATTATAGCAAGCCCGCCGTAAGGCCTACCCCTAAGGATACCCTCCGAGGAGTCCACCGACGACTTAGCAACACAACCGAAAGATTTATTTATCGAATGCACAAAGTTCAAGTCATGCTCAAGCAACCAGGTCTCTTGAAGCACTACAAGATCAGATGTTTTCGTCAGATCTAGCACCGTTTTTGCAGAAGTCTTTATGTTTTTACAGTTGAAAGATGTTAATTTAATTCTGGTACAATCCATACTAAATTTGTATTGCGCTTCTCGTTTTACGTTCGTGATATAATCTAAATTTTATACCCTTAGGCCAGAAATCTTTGCTTAAAAACGTATCTAGCTTATTCCTTTGTACAGCTATTTTGAAGGAACAAAAATCTGTTTCATACCGTTGCGTTAACAATTCTATATTGGTGCAATCCTCGCCTCTTTCCTTTAAAAATTCCTTAACGTTCTCAATATTGGTCGATTTATTCAATCTCGATATATAAATATACGACGTTAAATCAGCTAGCTGCAACTTACTCGAAAACTGTGCTGTACCTGTTAAATTGCTACGTTTGTTCTGCGTTTTGCGTTTTTTACGCTCCACTAATGTAAAGTTGTTGTCATTTCGCGCGGTGTGGCTTATGAAAGCTTTCTGTGAGTCATTCTGGACAATTATGTCTCGATACGAAGGCTTCGTCGGCATAATATAGTCAGCTGATTGTTCAATGTCAGGCGAGTGCGATAACGCGAGCGTGCAATCCTTATCTATGATTGCGCTCGCGCAGCTGTTCCCGCCAGGCTGAGGCGATAACCGGTTCTGCATAGGCTCCTTACGTTTAGTTGTAACATTATCTATTCCATGTGTATTATTACAACTATTCCCATTCACACTTTTAAGTTCCTGCAATATAGACTTGACCTGTTCCAATTCTGACTTTAATTCTTGTATCTCGGTAACTGAGCTGGAGCCGTCAAATTTTTGTTGTTTTCCAGATTTCATGCTCGCTATGTCCTGGCGCAAAATTGCTATTTCCTTCAGGAAAGACGTCGAATCAATATAGTTAAACGAAACTGGTGGAATTTTATTTAAATCCCTTGCCACAAAAATTGGAAGGGTGTCAGGATCGAACTCCTTTATCAGCTTTATCATTTCCTGAATACTTTTCTGCTCCGAACCTTCTTTTCTTCTCGTGATCTTCTTAGAAGGAGCCAATAATTTGTACGAAATACCTCGTGCAGCTTCAATTTCGTCGCCGGTGTATGCCGATAAGCATATCTCCAAAATCGCGGTCTCCGGTAACACGTCAACTTTGTTAGTTATGAATGCAAGTAGCTCGTTAATCACAACCTGGCACCCACTACACTGCATATCCATTCCATCGGGTTGAGCATTCCGATTTACGTTAGCGTTCGGGGATCGTGGCAGAGGCATCGTGCACCTCGCACGGTGGCCAGCGAGATTTTATGTGTTATTTTAAGTTGTTGATGAAAAACTACTTACTACGTAATCCGCATAAAATCCTTTTTCGTGTTCACTGTTCGATGATTTGAATTTAATTCTATTTGTAAAATGAAACTGACAAATTATTATTGGTTTCAGTACCTTTGCAAGTAGGGTTGCTATATTCAGGCGTTTGGACAAAAATAAGTAGTTTTTTTAATACGTCATAAATCATAAGCCGCAAATCGCAATTAACCTATTAAGTTTTACGGTAAAATGCTGCGCATCCACTGGATCGGAGCGTACGCATTTACGAAATACCGATGGGGTGCGTTCACTGCATTTGGATTCATCATAGGCAATTTTGAATTTAGTTATTTTTAGTCCGTCATGGCCTGTTTACGTGCATTTGCATTATAGAGGATAGTGGCGAGGATATTGTTGTAACTAGCTGTATTTTATCAGAAGAGGAAAAGAGAAACAAGTGAAAACGAAATTCATTATTTCCCAATTTCATCTCAAATATTGACTCTCCTCAGTTGGTTATGATGATGTTGAAGTGCTCCCTCTGGGTCGTATCCAACGAAGGGCCGCTCGAATTGTTGACTGCCACAGTGTTTCAAACAGCTTGCAAGCTCCATGGTCTCCTTGGAATTACGCCGAGATGTAACGTAGCTTCACTCTGCATCCTCTATCGGTTGTATCACGGGGAGTACTCTGAGGAATTGTTCGGTGGTGAAGATCTGTTTTCAGGTGAGGTATCTGATGAAGAGCTGGATGATGTTATCCAAGATTTTCACGATGAAGTAATTTTATATCTCAGAGTCCTCACTGTTTAGAAGTAGAGTCACCTCCTGATTCAGACGAAGAAATAGAAGAAGTATCTTTGCAGTTCTTTTCTAATCCGTAACCAGTCACTGTCCTCAGAGTTTCAGATATTTTACGTGGTAGAGGCAGAAAAAACAGAAAAGCAGTCATACCTACAGTGTGTCGCGCAAAACTCGCCGCTGGAGCCTCTGTATGTTCTATGGAATACTAAATATTGTAGGGATCAATTCTATGATATTGTTACATTCTTCAGATGCTGCTAATAAGCAATTTTTCAAGAATAGGCGCACTTACCTGAAGACTCTCACTTTTGACTCTCTCTTTTTGTCTAGTAGACAGATTTCAATACCGAACTTTGCCAACGTATGACGTATCTACAAATTTGTAAAAAGTACTGGAGAAAAAAAAAACGTTTTCATAAATTTCAAATCTGGAAGGTGTTTTGTCTTCCCGAGGTCCAAAGACCGCAAATCACGTACGCAATGTGAGACGTGCAAAACTTTCATTTGTACTGTTCACCAGAACAAAATATGCCAAGATTGTTTCATAGTACCTAATTATTTCGATTTAATTATGTTCAGAAAGACTGCGATTATTGTTAAAAAGTCTAAGTAAGTTGATTTAATAATATAAACTTAAGGGCCTGTTTCGCCGCTTCCTGATAAAGCTCCCATTATCTATTTACCACATAAAAATATCTGCCATATAAATCCGCCTGATGTATTTTTTTGGTTCCACCACGTACGTCCCTGATAAATTACGCGCCAGATAATTATCTCTAACCTTATTTGACAGTCGGAGTGGCAACGTCGCAATTTTCGTCGTACGTTCCATTTTAACCCAACCTTATAATGACAATAGTTTCATAATTTCACTTATGTATATTTGAAAAAAACACCAACAAAAATAGAGTTGACGTATGTTTTTATGGATTTACTGAAGTTTTACATAAGATTTGTTTTAAAAGAGTCAAAAGGTTTTGATTCAATAACATACATAATAATTAATATGCAAGGAATATGAAATACGTAAAACGAATCGTAGGTGACACCTTTCAAGACATAAGACATTTGAAAATATTTCAGTTTTCTATTCTATGTTCTTGTAGTTTCTTAACCTAATATTTTGTGATTTGTATTTAAAGAATATATACAACAAATTGTTTATATAAGTACGAGACGCTATATTGGACAACGGAAAGAATCGCGAGAGAAGTGTAAATTTTCCCATGGGGATTGAGGATACTATACTACTATAATATAAACACGATCTCGTTGGAAACAGACAGTTAAGACCAAAAAATACTAGAGTGGCAACGTCTTACAAACGATTCTCAGAAATGCGTAACCACTTGATAGCCCAAAAGACAATGTCACTTCATAATGTTATTATGTCATTATGTATGGCTGATATGCCAGTAGGCATCTTCAAAGTGGTGACGCGTTGCTGTCGTAGACTGCCAATCTAGTTACGTTAGTAATATACAATATCATTGGTTAAGACAATCGAAGAAGCCTCAAAGAAGTTCTATTGAACTAGTGATACATGTCTAAAGATTGAGGTTAAGTCCAATAGATGAAATGATAAGAAAACGACTAATAAGATGGATTTGTGTCTCCAATCTCTCCAGCATGCTGTGCTCTATCTCATGCAGTTCAGTCTTTACTCTTTAGTTGGAGATTAGACAGCTGTTGATACCTATATTTGAATAAACTCTCTGTAATCTGTATTATCTGATCCCAATGACAGCTAGTGATACAGTGGATGGTAGGTAAATATTTTCTTTAGATAAAATCCTTAATAAAAAAAACATAATGTAAATTTGTAGGTACATAATATGTTGTTTGTTTCCAGATTCCAGAATAGATATTATTGTGGCTAGTACTTCTTGCCAAGTGGACATAGTTGTTGTGGAACCTTCACCCAAGCGGCAGCCGGCTCTTGCATAACAAATGAAAATCTGTTATGTCTGTGATACCCACGATTGAGGTGCTACAGATCAAAAAAACATCCTGCTCTGTGTAAGTTTTCCTGATACTGAATAAATATTTAATCCTTAAAGCCCAATAAGGACACCGGTGACCGCGACAACAATAGAATACAATAGCATTTCCAAGAATCTCCAATCGAAGGATTAATAAGTGAAAACCACACAGTCCACAGTGGACTTTTAGAACATTTACTCAGTTTTATTAAAATCTCAAACATCATAATCTGTGAAATTAGTAATGACTCATAACTCATAACCCAGAGGTAACAAATTCAACCACCCAGTGTTCTTAACAT
This sequence comes from Polyommatus icarus, assembly GCA_937595015.1. Taxonomy (NCBI): domain Eukaryota; kingdom Metazoa; phylum Arthropoda; class Insecta; order Lepidoptera; family Lycaenidae; genus Polyommatus; species Polyommatus icarus. The sequence continues at coordinate 324,587 of OW569325.1, forward strand.
TTTTATGACATAATTATTATTATTTCTGATCTGACTTTTAAAAGTTGATCACCTACCAGTCTTATAACCTACCTACCAGTATTTGTGTTCAGTGCAGCTGGTTGATGTTGATCTTGGGCAGATTTGCCTCCCTAGCTGAAGTTTGCAGGATATCATTATTTAAGTATTTCTTATGAAATACTTGCATATTAAAAATATGTATTTCCTTACAGGTAAACCCAAAGCAAAAAGATCTTTTGATAATTTAGCCGAAGAAAAGTTAGAATTTGTAAAGCTACAAAAACCCTTCTTGAGGAAGAACTCCAGGAAAACAATTTAAGAAACAGCTGATGCTGAAGATGTAAATGCGTTATAAAAAAGAGTAACTTGAAATGGAGAAGGAAGAAAGGCTATTCAAATATTATACTTATTTTAAAAGCTTTTCTTCCTCCTCCATTTCAGTTAGGGATTGCAATCCGGATACTTCGAAATCCGAAAAATCCGGATTATCCGGATTTTTCGGGCCTTTGAAAAATCCGGATTTTTATTTTTCAAAATCCGGATTTTCGGTTTTTTCGAATAGTAGTTAAAATAATGAAAAGAAAGCTTTTACGCAATATAAAATCTATTTAAATGTATCGTGTAATATCTGACATACAAATTCACATTTGTTTAAAGGCGATATCACAACTTTGCGTGGTCTACACGTATCAAAGTCAGAATTTCGTATGTGTAATATTCCATTGTATAGTTATTTAGTGGCTGTAATTACATTTCTTTATATTTATTCATTTTATTTAAAAGAAAAAACCACATTTCTTATAACCTAGCTCTCATTTTACTTTAAATTACTATGTTTTCTATATGACAATATAAATGCAATGATAATACAATTATTTTAGAACATTTTTGTATTGAACACAATGTTTTTTTCTATAAAATATGTTGTTTTTGTTTACATTGAGGTTATAATTATAAATAATAATTGTTAACGTAACCAATTCTGATTTGTGATTCTTTCTAATTAAATAAAGGGATATAGTAAATTAGAATATAACGAAATGTTGATTTATGCAAAAAACATACCATCCTCATCACCTTGATGAGTGGCAGTCTACCACAGTGCGTTTTTCGCGTAACTTTCTGCCGCGCACTGTAAAACTCTGGAACGAATTGTCACCAGCAGTATTTCCGGACCTATACGACCTGTAAACCTTCAACATCTCTGCAGCTCTTCTGATGTTGCAAGTGTCCATGGGCGACGGTAGTTGCTTACGATCAGGTGACCCGTTTGCTCGTTTGCCCCCTTATTTAATAAAAAAAATTAAAGTTTTAATAATTATTTTATGTCATTATTTTTTGCAATAATATAAATATAAATATACTATCCAACTACTGCGCAAAAGCGCCGCCCGAAGCTTTCACTTATCTTGCTCCAGCGTCACCGTTTACCAGACCAGCTGATATGCTTCCAGTGGGGAGTTTATAACCATGTTCTAGCCTAAAATCTTCGAAATCGTTGGTTCCTCATTGGTAACGTAACCGCTGACGAGTTGGCTAGTAAGAAAAAAAAATAGAATCCTTGCCAGAAGCCTAACTGGACAATGTAAGCTCAACAAGCACCTTTACAGAATAGCTGGTGTTAATAGCATTACGACCTGCAGATTCTGTGACACACCTTCTTTACTACAGAGCAAAAAATCTCCTAATTTACTTAAAAGAAAATGTGTGGTGCCAATCCCAATCACGTCGTTATGAGCAGCACTGGGTTGGGGACGGTACAAAGAGTCACAATAAATCCTCAAGGATCGTCGTAAATCGTAACGTCAGAATTACAGTGATCTGCCTTCGGAGGAAAAAAATACCTATAGAGCATAGCGCTATCTTTTCTTAGGCCTAGATACCCACTCAGTCGATATCCAGCCTTTTTTTTTTTTTTTTTTTTATTGAGGGGGGGAAATACGTTACGTATCCCCCACCCCTTCGGGGGAAGGGGCGGGGGTATGTGGGACTCCCTACAAGAGGTATACCCACTAAAACCCCCCCATGCCCTCCTTCCAGCCGTGGGACACGGGCACTCTGTACGATCACCGCGTCCTCACGGCGCAAGTCGATATCCAGCCTAGATGTACGCGGATAACGTGACCAGCCCAATGCCACTATAGCTTGGCCGTCTTGATTCCTACGTCTGTGATTCTAGTTTGGGAGCACATTATGTTTTTTTTTTGTTGAGATTTGAGCTCTATTGCTCTTTGGCAGACCCTGAGTTGGAACTTTTGTAAATCGTAAATCGGTCAATGATCGAATTTGCGCATCGTTGGTTATCACGAGCGAAATACATATATCAACGAGTCTGCGCTTCAGGGAGATTGGTAATCTCAATGAAGCGCAGACTCGTTGATATATGTATTTCGCTCGTCATATTTATCATGGACAAGGGGGGCTAAAATGATCGCATTTTGCAATTCCTCTAAAATCAATTCAGAAACTGAATCGTCAAAACAGTCAAACTGACGAATGTCAAATTAATACGAATTATGATTGCAAGCAGAATGACAATTTTCAGATTTTTTAAAAATTAATGATATTATGATTCCTAATATGATTCTCCAAAGCGACCATTTTAGCCCCCCAGTTTTTCTGCCTTTCTGTTGTCATAAGAAACTAATTGGACCAAATACAGGTACTCGTTGACATAGTGAATTCCTTGCTCGTTTACCTCGACCCTACGTCTCGTATTGTTGATCATTGTTTGTGTCTTTGACCTATTTTTTGTTAGTTCTACCTCTAGCCTTGCAGGTCTTGGAACATAATTTGATAATGTGCGAATGACGGCTGTTATAGGCGCAAAAATGATCAAGTCGTCGATAAAACGGAGATTGCTTAGAACTTAGAACATTTTAAAATGTTAAAAATCAAGGTATTTTTAAGTTCTTTATAATAATATTTAAAGTACCAGATACTGTTATTTTGATCTCTTCCTTTTTTACACCCATGTGAAAATCGCTTACTTAAGAAAAATTATAATTTTTAAGACGTTTTATTTTGCACTTTTAAAATTAATGTTAAATAAAGAATTAATAAGAAAATAACTCACATTTTAAGCTGTTTATCAAAAATATTTAAAAAATTACAAAAAATCCGGATTATCCGGATAATCCGGATTTGAGGATGAAAAAATCCGAAAATCCGGATTTTTTTCAAAATCCGTTTTTTGCAATCCCTAATTTCAGTTAACTCTGTTAGTTTTAAAATGTGAATAAGAAAATAAAAAGTAGTTATAAAACTTAATTTTAAATATTTCAATTGTAACAGTTATTGAATATTGAAGGTTAATAATACATATATTATTATACTTTTTGCATTAATACTTTTATTTCTCTCTTAAATTTATTGACACATTCTATTATGAAACACAAAAATTATTTTGATACATGATAATAAAACTTAAATGCCAAATTAACCCTTAAACGCATCAACTCCCAAGCGGCACCCGGGTGCCGCATAACTATTCCGTCTGTCTGTCTGTCTGTCTGCCTGTCTGTCTGTCTGTCTGTCTGTCTGTCTATCTCCAGGCTGTAACTCAAGAACGGTCAAAGCTAGAGATATGATATTTTCTCAGATTAAGTATATCTCTTGCCGCTATAACAACAAATACCTACTAAAAACGATATAAAATTAATATTTATGGAGGGCTCCCATACAACAAACATGATTTTTTTGGCCTTTTTGCTCTATATCAATAATGGCAACAGGTAGGTACTTGAATTTTTCACAAAATATCTGAGCTATATATATAAAACTCAAAGGTGACTGACTGACATGGTGATCTATCAACGCACAGCCCATACCACTGGACGGATCGGGCTGAAATTTGGCATGCAGGTAGATGATAATTATGACGTAGGCATCCGCTAATAAAGGATTTTTATTAATTCTACCCCTAAGGGGATAAAGTAGGGGATAAGAGATTGTATATATAATAAATAACACTTCTTAATGAGAGCGAAGCCGCGGGCAAAAGCTAGTTTAATTATATGTGTTCTTTTAATAATAATATTAAAATAAAATAAAAAAATTAAGGGGGGCTCCCATACAAAAAACAAAATTTATGGCCTACTTTTACGGAATCCTTTATGCGCGAGTCGGACTCACACTTGGCTAGACAGATAAAGACATACAGACAGACAACGACGTCCAATGAGTTTCTTACGTTAGTAACATAGAATATCGTTGACGAAGTCTCAGTAAATGGTACCGTTAGATAAAGTTTAAGATGGGTACGGTTCTAGGGCTAGGGTCACATGAGTATAATAATTATTGTCAATGAAATATTTGCGTTTCCTAGCTGTTATGGTGTGTAATAAATATCAAATTAACATGTTTTATTCTAAATGGTAATATAATCGTGAAAAAACATTGGTCTTATACTTAATTCTGTTTTTACTTTATACCAATGACCTTCCCAATGCCATTGATCATAAAACAGTATTATTTGCAGATGAACGAAAGATTTTTAAACGAAATTTATACATTGATGGCATTACCATCAAAATATATAAGGGAGCAGACCTAATGCTACACACTGAACTAATAGATGACACTTACGAAAAAAATACCATAAAAATAAGAATTACTCTACTTATTTCTCAACACTGTAAATTTTATAAGCTTCTCAAGCTATCTGTTGATGTGACAAAATATATTAGGGACGCCTTCGGGAACAAAATTTTAAAATGAGATCAGTTTTCGTAAACAATGTGACCGCGTCGAAACGCGCTCGGCAATTTCTTAGCTTATAGGTTAAGGAAGGCGAAATTTTGCACGTAAGTTTTGAATACATTTATTTGATTTTTTGTGAATTCTATTGATTTCATTGGATTAATGGTCATGTTGTAAACACTAATTAATGTTTATTTATGATTTTTTATCCATTTTTCCTAACAATATAAAGGGTGTCTACTGTTAGTTCTTGAAAATGTAAAAAACCTAATAGATGACATGGATCTTATCTTTTAGTTTTGCAATACATATACTAAAGATATTTTGTAGTTTATCCTACTGTAAATATCATCACTATTCTCTAAAAATATAATTATATTAACAAACTAACAACTTAGAACTACTGTACCGAAAAATGGACATGGTGCCTTGTACTGGTCTAAAAATCGATTGTTTTAGTTTTTATCAGTAAAAAGAAGAAAAAGGAGAGCTGAGAAAAGAAAGAAGAAAAAAGAAGAGGCAAGAGAAGCATGGAGACTAAAGACTGAAAATAAATTTGCTAGGAAAAAAATATGAAAAATAAAAATAAAAGGAAAGATAGTCTCAGCATGGAAGAAGAATGGATAGAATCTGGGGACAACGTGGATAATATTTCTGATGCATGTAGTTATTATGATGAAATAAATTAAATCTTTTGAAAAACGGCAAATAAAGACCTAATAATATGAAAAATGTAAAATGTAATTTAATGTTCTATGTCAACTATTAGTTCATATTGGTGTCTACTATTAGTGATGTTCGTTTATTGTGATGTCATCTATTAGTTCTTTTGACTAAGTTTACAAAAAGACCAATAACATTTTATTTTATTGTTTTGTCAGAGAATAATCATAATAGTTTTATTTTGTAAGAGTTACTGACGACATAGAAGTTTTAACGTTGTTAATGGCGGCCGAAAAGGAAGATCTTCCGACCGAGCGAGATAGCATGCTCTGTCAGGCCGAAGCCCACTGACGTCATTTCAGACGTTGTATATAATATCTTGCCGTTCTCCGAAACTTCGATAGCGCGATGTAGGATTGTTAGGCGAATTGTGGGTACCGCCACATCACTCCCCCCCCAAAGACCGGTGATATTCTTCAATGCGCTTGTGTTGTCAGGTGTGGGCCGAAGCTACGCGTGCAATGACCAGGAGAGGGACCCCGTGCTTTGCTGCTTGCTTGCTGACCGGTCGTTGTAGCCTATGGCTGCCACGTTCAAGCCGGACACGGGTTCGACCGGCGCGGACCTCCAACGCGGCTTTTATGGTCGAGGCGACCCGGTAATGCTTGATGCCGTTCTCCGAAACTTCGATAGCGCGATGCAGGATTGTTAGGCGAATTGTGGGTACCGCCACAAAGTTATCAATCCTTTAGATTCATAAATATATATTTTATAACATTAAAATGTTTCATGTTTCCTTAAAGTGTCTGCCATTAGGTCTCTTCCCTTAATGAATTGCCAAACCATTTGAAAGATCTTAACAACCTAGTCTTCAAAAGAGAAATTACAAAGTGGTTAGCAGAAAAAAGTTTTTATAGTGTCCAGTGTTTTTATAGTGAATCATAAGTGAATATAGCCTTATTATTATTTTAATTAATTGAATTTATTACTGTAACTTTGACATTTTGACAAAATACTATGTTACTTATTTTTTATAAATTTTACTTATTTTGACTTTTAATGGATATTTTAAGACTAATTTAATAATTATGGACTTTGGTTTGTAAAAGATTCTAATTTTGTAATTCTATAAATTAAGTTTCAATTATATTATTATGTTTACTTTGGCTTTTGCACGCCACCTGGATGGCAGAATATTTAGAACAACATTTTATAATTTGAAGACCTATGTAATTATGCACTACATTCTTGCAATAAATATATTTCATTTCATTTAATATTATTTGTAATAATATTATTTAATTTGTAGGTAACAACCCTAGGGACGAACTCTATCATACTCGTACCACCGACCACGTATAATTTTTTCAAGATAGTATTATATTCAAAATTCATATTGCTTTTGTACACAAAAACTGCCGATTACATTGAGATAATTTGATTCCTACAGTACATCTTATTAAAGTATTCCATTAACACATAGGCTATTTTTATTACAAAATGTAAGGCATTCTGAGGTATTCAACGAAATTTACGTGAGGACAGCTGCTAGAAAGTAGCAAGAGTAGCTTATTTCAATAGCATACAGTTCAGCCACTTAACCTGCGAGATTTGTTTCAAACCAATTCTGATTGTTTCGAAGCGCATTCGTTTGCCACAATTAAAATTTTTATATATACGCATACGCAAGCAAAAATTAATATCAGCAGACACAGATGTACCAACAATTTGACATAATAAAACATTATTATTTTGCTTTTGCGAAATAGATAATAAACAATTTGAAAAAATCAGAAGTTTATCCATAGCGGGTCTGTACATCCATCTAAAGGCTGTTTCTCAGTCTCAGACAGCCTGAAGACAGACATACAGACAGACAGACATCAAAGTCCCAGTAATAGGGTCCCGTTTTAACCTCTGGGTACGGAACCCTAAAAACGGTAGGACAGAACTACGCAGAGTTCGCACACACTGTGTGGTTCTGTCTCACACTCGCACTCGACCGGTTCTTTCATACTGTTTATATTTTTGTATCTTATTTTTAAAGCAATTGGTGAAAAGGACTCAAAATGAAAATATATATTTCTTACGTCTTTAGGATGTTGAATATGTAAACGCCTTTAATTAAAAATATCTTTTTCGTAGTGTTTGGAGCTTGCAAAAGTAAAAATTATTAAAATCTCGAAATATCGTGGATGAATCTGACACTAATTTATTCTATGGCTTTATTTAATAGACCTGAGCCCAATTATTGTGATTTCAGAAACTCTAATTTTTTTTTAGATAGTGTTTTAAATAATTGGCAATATTTCGAGTTCCAATGGGCTAAAATCAACGAATAACAAAACTACAGGAAACGTAACTCCCATACTTCAACCGTTTTAAATTTGGCTCCTTTTCGAACACTAAAATATGACAATTCAGATTCTCGCTAAGGTCGTTTCCCAGGTAACGTATCATAATATTGCGCGCTGGACGACAGCCTGCGCGGTTATTGTCACTGTCACAGTTATGAAACAAAGCCGTGGACAATAATTGTCAAAAGCGGATGGCATTATGCAGTATACACCAAACATATCTACTATCACGAAGAAAGGAGTACATAATTATTATTTGAAAATCAAACATTTTCCTCTGATCCTTTAGTCATCGATAATAATCTATACTAATATTATAAATGCGAAAGTATCTCTGTCTGTCTGTCTGTCTCGCTTTCACGCCAAAACTACCGAACCAATTGTAATGAAATTTTGTACACAGATAGTCTAAAGCCTGAGAAAGGACATAGGCTACTTTTTAACTGGAAAAAATAGTTGTAAGGAGGTGAAAATGCGTGAATTTGTTCAAACCAAAAATTCATAATAGATGGCGCCGTACGTCTCCTACATCGCAATGACGCTTGTTCAAATGTCTTTCTATAAGTGGTGGTTTGACACCAATTTTGTTGACATCGCACGTAAACTGAAGTCCACGCGGACGAAGTCGCGGGCAACAGCTAGTAATATATAATAATTTTGAACAAATCTTGTACGACTCGGACGAATTTAAAACTATCCAGCAGGGCAATCGCGATAAATTTATTCAACTGAAACGCAAGTGAAACTCGGACGTTTATCGACTTTTGGAACGATTCGGTATCGCGCTAACGTTTTGACAGCCAGTTGAGACGTTACTGAACCTCAGCCCGAGCGCAAACGCTGTCAAAACAAAAAGTTGATACAATGCAACTTCTACTCGCACGTTTCTGAAACGTTTCTTATTTTGGTGTATTAAATTGACAAAAATCGATGGAAAAATATAACATAGGCTATAATTAAATTATAATTTAAGCTTATGTTTTACTTTAAAGCTGTAAAATAACATGCTACGGACTATGTTTTGTTATTTGAGTTTGTTAAAAAGTGAATTGAATTTTGACATTACTACTTTACGTAAATGTTTTCTGCCCCACATAAAACTTTTGTCACAAGTCACAACTCACACTATGTGTCACTATTCAACACTTATATGCCGTTTGTAAAATATAGTAAAACAATATTAAGAATTCATCTACGGAAATTAAAAACTCCAAGTAATAATCATTCACATCATTGATCATAACTACCAAGTACCAAAACAACTTCACTCGTGTCATATTTATCCATATGTAAATAAACAATTTATCAATTGACCAATTAACGCATCGGAAAAAATTTGTTAATATTTAAGCCAATCAAAATTAAATCAGAAGGGCGCTGATTGGTCCGCTGCATTGTCTGTCTAAAGGTCAAACGTTGCGCTTCGTTCGAGTTCCATCTAAGGTTGAGTTACGGTTGGAACGTTAGCACGATACTGAAATTTGCTCAGACGCAGCGGAACCGAACCGTAACTGAACCACAACCAAAGCAAATGTGAACCTGAATTGGAACGTTTAAAAATAACGCGATTGCCCTGCAGAGCACCTATACAACACGTTTTCAGATTACAAAAATCTATGTGCTAAATTATTACAGAATTGAAATAAAAACTTACGGTGCAAATGCAGATTTTCGTAATCTCTTTAATTTTCGGTCATTACTCATACAAAATATATCATGACTATTAAAGTGTATGCTACATTAACGAGTAATCTGGCTCGGCATCCAATTCGGTCTTACTAAACGAAGTACGAACGGCATTATAAAAATAAGATACTCCATACTGATGTCAGTCACAACTCAGACCCTCGTTTATGAATTATGATTAAATTGTTACATCTTGCATAACACTGTCCATGGCGACTTTGTAAAAATTTTGTAATTATACAATGTTTTGATTATTGCATTTTTACAATAACATGTAAACTTAATAAGACAAACACAAAGAGACCAGCTTAATTCTACGCAAATACCCTGGCATCCAACTTAAATAAACCTTCTTTTTTGGGCATGTTTTTGGGTCGGAAGAAATACAAGAACTTTACCTAAGCATAATTTATAAAAATTCACTTACTGATGAAACTTGAAAGGTTATTCCTGTATTAAAAGTCGTATCTGTATGACTTGTACACCATTTCACAGGGTATTTAGGCATTTTAACAACGAAAATTTTGTAAAAAGCTACGTAAAAAGTAAGTAAACAAATTGTAAAATGAGTTTGACAATAATTATCATGTCAACCTGGTTGAATGTCACTCGTGTATATATACACGAAAAATGTATACCGAACACATGCATAAATGTGCATGTATTCGGGTCACATTTTGTAGCCTTTGGTGCACTTTTTTTGACGGAGTTACTCTTCCTGCAGTTTAAAGTTCACTGGCTAAAATGGTTCAAATTAGGTACCTACAATCCAAAGACTAATCTCGATATGATGCTATTGTTATTTTTAAGTTAAGTTTTTGCTGGCTAGTTTTACACAAATTTTTAAAAATCGACCACTATATTTTGATTTTCTCAAAAACCTATCATCAGAAATGACACAAAATTTAAAAATAACCTAATAAGACATCACTCCATCCGTGTGCAAAAATTCAGAAACTTTAGAATTTTTGAAACGTAACACCTCAAAACAAGCTAGTCCCGCAGGTCTAATAGTTACTTAGTTTTGATAATCTATACTTATTATAAAACAAAGTCGCTATTTTTTCCCTCATGTCCCTTTGTTCCCTTTAATCTTTAAAACTACGCAACGGATTTTGATGATTCTTTCAGTGTTGGATAGCCCATTTATCGAGGAAGGTTAAAGGCTATATTTTATTACGCTAAGACTAATAGGAGCGAAGAAATAGAGGAAAATGTGGAAAAAACAGGGGAAAATTATTTGAAAGGGCTAACTTGAATGCGCTAATCTCAGAAACTACTGGTCCGATTTGAAAAATTCTTTCAGTGTTAGATAGCCCATTTATTGAGGAAGGCTATAGGCATAATTTTTTCAGTGGCTATATATTTTATACCCGTGCGACGCCGGGGCGGGTCGCTAGTTCTTTATAATTTAATATTAAGTAGCTCAAAAATAATATTGACAGTAAATCAAGTAAACTTTTTTTTGTCACTATGGTTCCATTCAGAATGGATTATCTGTTGTAGATTGTCTGTGACGATGAAAAGAAAAAGTTAAATTCGCCATTTTAAATCTGCTAACTTGACAATAGAAAGGAATTGTTAATTAGAAAAATAACTTCTTATGTCGTTCCTTTGGTTTTCAGGTAAGACAAACTTATTAATTTAGTGATTATTATTTATGTGTTGTGTAAAGTAGATTAAGTACTGAATAAAAACTTTGGTTTTCAGAGAAACACATGTCGTTTACTTGAAGGTTAACAGTTCCAAATTACAATTTAAGGAATAATATCCCTTATATAGGTACATAGGTTTGGTACTGTTTTAATGTATGTTTCTAGTTTTAACCCTTTACTGCATATGAAGCCATTTCTGGCTCTTCAGATTAAAGATTTTTTCTACTCTTATTATAATGAGAATGGATTATATATTTTCATTCCTATATCAAGTACTTCTCTGTGGATCAAAACGTATTTTTTTGCTGATGTCATCTGCGAATGCAATTTCACTTTTTAGCGGCGCAGGCGCATGAAACAGACGAAGTAAAATTTCATGCGACTTTGACGATTATTGGAATAAAGTGAGATATTCGTGTGTTAAAAATCTGATTATAATGTTCAAAGATTCTTTTTACTTTCCGTAATATTTGTTTTACAATAGATTTGGTTTTTCTGCTATATTTTCTGAATTTTCCGCGGAAGCCACTTCTGGCTTCGTATGCATTCACCGATCTTACTTGCACGCTTTTTTGGTACCAATAAGTTCACAAGAACTATCCCTGGTGATTATTTCATAAGTGATATGTTAGGATCTGACTCGAATGAGGATTAATTACCGTTTTCTAACTTTCTCTAATTCAAATAAAATAAAAGCATTGTTATTGTGGCGATATGTAGAGGTCCAACTAGTAGGTACTGCAAATCTGCATCGCACTATTGAAGTTTTCTAAACGTGTCGAATAATATATTCCTTCATAATATATGTAAGAATATATTATTCACCGAAAAAACACCCGTGACTTGACGTGTATTTTTTTCGAGGGTTACCAATGTGGTCATTTGGTGGAGGCCGTAAAGGAAGACCTTCGGACCAGTCCGAAGACCTACTTTATCAAAATTAATAATGATGTTTCGATCGCATATAAAATGTGAAAATTGTTACGTTTCCTTGTGCTTAAACGAGAAAAGAAACTGCTTTAAAGACTTACTTACTTACAACGCTAAATTCTGTACTTGTTATGCATACGAAGCCTTTAATGGCTCCTAAAATTATTTTCGAAAATAAGGTACTCAATTTTTTTTTCCTAATAATTTTCTTAATTACCCCATATGAAGCAATATTAACCAGCAAAACATTTTTTTTCTTCATTCTATCATAATTCATGCAATAGATTACCAAATCATTGTTTTTGTTTTAATACTTTGTCATTGAATTTTCATCTTGTTTCAGTAATGTCAGTTAATTTTTAATTAATATTGGATTTATCCATGTAGGCGGATTTTGGTTTTTTCTTATTTTATTACTAGCGGTCGGCCGCGGCTCCGCCCGCGTGGATGTCGGCAGTGTTGTCACACCAAATTTTAGAAAATCAGTAGACGTCATGCCAAAAATTGGTGTAGATCTACCACCCTCATATCAGTTTTTTTTTTCAACTATCGTAATATTTTAATTTCGCCATAATTTCAAAACCAAATGTCCAATTTTATTCATTCAAAGACCAGATATTATCCACATAAACTGTACTTAGTAATGGAATAATTTATTTTGATAAGGATTAAAAGAATGAGTAAAATAAACGCGTTTAAATGTAGTCCAAAAAAAATTTCAAGATTTTTAAAATAAAACAATGGTTATTGTGCCTCACTCGACATAGATAGGTATAGTGTGTCGCGGACTTTTTTGTAGATATTTGTAAGTTCTACAATTACTTAGAATTTTATGGTTCTATCTTTTATAGTTTACTAATAAAATTATACTGTTAAAAATAAATAAAAAACCTATCTTTAGCATAGGCAAAGAACTTATCAAACGGCCCTTATAAATTGAGGAAAACATGTAAAAACATCACGAGTTATAATACAGAGACATGCTTTTAAATCGAACAGGCATTTTATGGACTGGAGGGAGGGAGGGCGCCGTCCCGGACCACCCAAATATAACGACGTAACGAGCGCACGGCGACGCCGCGTACCTGAGCTTGACAGTGACGGCGGCGGCGGCGGCGACGGCGGCGGCGGGCGCCTGCGGGCTGTCGCGGTCGGTGCACAGGCGCTTGCCGGGAGCGGGGTCGGGCTCGTGGTCGATGTAGCCCAGCTGCGCCACCTGCCGCTCCAGGCGCTCCAGCGCCACGCGCTTGCGCTCCGCCAGGTCGGGCGGCGGGCGGCGCGGCGACGGCTCCGCGCTGGCGGCGGACGCGGGCGACGAGCACCACGACTCCTGCGGCGGCGGCGCGTCGTCCTCCTCGCTGAACATGTGCCGGTCGCGCTCCTGCGGCGACAGGCGCAGCCGCATGCCCGCCAGCTCCGCCTGCCACGGCTCGAAGTACGAGTCGCAGGAGGCGGAGCGCGCGTGCGCCCGCGCCGCCCGCTCCCCCCTCTCGCCGCGCGCCGGCGACAGCGGCGCCAGCGCGTCCGGCTCCGACGTCAGCGACTCGCACGACTTGGCGCGGGGCGGGGCGGCGGCGGCGGCGGCGGGTGGCGAGGGCGCGGCGACGGGCGGCGGCGCGGCGGCGCGCGCTCGCTGCTGCTTGCTGCGGCTGAAGAGGCCGCGCCAGCCCGACGGCGACCGCTTCAGCGCTCGTTTGGTCCCTGAACACGCACTCACGTCAAACACTGGGGTCCAGGGTATAAATGTATAAATCGTATAAATGTAATCTATGTAGTACGTAGCCGTGTAGCGCTCACCGGGAATCGGGAGATCCAGCACCGTGTGATACTGAGGTAGATTGTTGGGTCCGGATCCGACCTGCAATCGAATGCACGTATATTGTTATTTGTTTACTACTACTTTACTAGCTTTTGCCTGCGACTTCCTATGTGTAGATGTCGAAGTGAATAATCCTATTAATGATGATTAATGATGCCTGAACACTGACTCTAACACAGATGCGAATAGCTTTGGCGACAGGGTCTCTTGTCTTACCTACGCCTGTGCGGATGCTAAATGGTTTGCTCGCATTTTCTAGTTGGATTCTGGCCGTACTATCGTTACCTATTACTTAAATAAACAACAACATATTAAACAATAATAAACCTTGAACATAAACAACTTCAAATGGCGGTACCGTGCGGCATGCTTCCTCACTGTCGTTTTTGTTACCATTAACTCGAGTTGTCGAGTACGTCTGGACATATCACTCGAAGTTAAGAACTCATTGAACAATTTTTTCATTTAAATAATCTATTCGGCACGTTTTCCAAATCTTAATTACTTAATGTTTTTGAAGTGAAAACTTCTTTAGCGGCGTTGAGCACTTTTGTGGGATGGGTAAAAACTGAAACTCGCGTCAGATTCTCGTGCTGATCGAAAAATCTTGGAAAAACCGTAAGACGGTTAGAGAGTAGTGTTTTGTGTCGAACTCGAACTCGAATTGATTGTAAGGGTTTCGTGTAATAAAAAAAAACGATTTTTTAAAAATCGATTTTCATAAAAACTGGGTTAAAAATTTAATCGATTGTAAGGGTTTCAATTAATTAAAAAAATCTTTTTTTTTTAATAATCGATTTTCATAAAAAAATGGGTTAAAAAATGCACAACGTTAATAATCAAGTTTTCACTTCTGCCGGCACTCCCGGAGTGCAACCAGTCTTTTTTTTACATTAAGGCGGACATACTGTATAAGTATCTTCTTATCTTATATATAAAAATGGATTTTCAAATGTGTTAGTCGCGCTAAAACTCGAAAACGGCTGAACGGATCGGGCTGATTTTAGTCTTAAAATCCAGGGAAGGTTTTAAAGTGACACGAAGTTCACCGCGACAGCTAGTTAGGGCAGCTAGTTAGCACTTTGTACCTATCAACGTTAACACAAATCTTAACATTTATAAACACGAATGGGCGTACCTCGATGTACTTGGGTCTGAGGTGCGAGGCAGGGCGCAGCTGTGTGCGCGCGGCGGCGGCGATGGTGCCGCAGGGGGCAGGCGCGGGCGGCGCGGGGGGTGCCGCCCCGCCACCCGCGCGACCCCGCCGGCGCGCCTCCTCCAAGCTGCGGGTACGCAGACGAAACACACACCGTGAGAGTAACGGTCATCCATCGAGGACGTAAAGTTAACCGATTCGTGGCCAATGCCGCGCCCAGCGCGTCATTCAAAAAGTTTTAGTGAGGCCGATGACGCGCCAGACGCGGCATATAAGAATTGTTAAAAGACACGTTAAAACGAATTTATTATACTGTAATTACAATTCCCTTGTCTAAATATACATGTTGAACTCAATTTTATGCGTGGCCGTTTATTTTAGAATTAAAGGCTACTAGCCAGAGATCGTCAATTATTGGTTCACTCGAAGAATCCTTACTTTTCTGCGATTAGCGTACTTATGAAACTTTTTTTTCTTATTAACACTCATCTTCATCAGCGTCAGTAATTTAGCTTCGATGCTACTGTCTGTTGAGTTATTTTTTGCGTCATGACAAATACGAGAACTTTCAATTGCTTAATGTCCTTTTCAATGTAAAGTTTTGCAATATTGAGTGACTATATTCTGGAAAACTTTCATTCTCCTTATTGTCGTTTTCCAGGCAATTTTCATTTGAGTATGTTTGTAAATCGTGGCTGGCTATATTCAGGAAAGTCATTATATTCCTGCTGATTATCCAAAACAAACGTATTTCATTTGTTTAAATAAACGATTTTCTGAGAGCTCTTAAATTTTAATACAAATTTATATTGTCATAGCTACACAACTACTCTAAGTTATTTATTCTTCAACTAAAATAGATGAAGTTGCTAGTCATAATAAATCCCACAACCTTTACGGAAAAACTATCATGCCTATTGATTTGTGCTTTAACATGTAATTAGGGTTCTAACTTCCGTACCCAAAAGATAAAAACGGGACCCTATTACTAAGACGACGATGGCTGTCCGTCAACATATGTCTGTCTCCAGGCTGTATCTCAAGAACCGTTATAGTTAATTGGGATATCATAGGTATATGCGAAGTGAGAAGATTAGGAGAAGAGATTAGAGAGTATGATAAATACATTTTCTATTTTTATGGCGAAAAGCAAGGCATTTACGGAGTGGGCTTTTTAATAAAAAGATATTTAAGAGACAAAATTATTAGTTTTCAAGCCAGGTCCGACAGAATCGCCATACTAAAGATAATGCTCGATTTTAAATATCCGGTCACAATTATACAAGTACATGCCCCAACTGAACAAGATACCAAAGCAACAAAAGATAAGTTTTATAAAGAACTAAATGAGCTGGTGCAAAATAAAAATAAACAAATTATTTTAATTATCGGAGACTTCAATGCCAAGATCGGTAAAAAATCGAATACTGATGAATTCATTATAGGAGATTACAGTAATGGCGAGAGAAATGACAACGGAAGCAGACTCGTAGATTTTTCTTATACAAATAATTTTAAAATATTGAACAGCTTTTTTAGGAAAAAAGAATCTAGGAAATGGACATGGATGTCGCCTAATGGCAAAGATAAAAACGAGATTGATTTCATACTAGCAATGGATAGACAAATGTTCAACAATGTCGATGTAGTGAACAATTTAAATTTCTTTTCTGACCATAGAATGGTAAGAGGAACTATAGTGTGCAAAAATGCTAACTCAAGAAAACACATTCTTACCACAAACAACAATAAGGTAATCGCATCACATTTACCGCAGAGTGCTCTACGTGAATTAGAAACCGCACTAATGGGTATCGAGAAATATGATACAATACAAAAAAAATATGATTTACTGGAAAGAGAACTTATACATCTGAGCAAATTAAAACTATCTAAAAAGACAAAAGAATGTAAACTGGGAGAAGAAGCAGTAAAACTAATGAAAGATAGACATTTAATGCTACTGAAGAGAAAAGACAACCGCGAAAAAATAGCAAACATTAGCAAGAAAATTCAAGAATCAATAAGGAGACACAGAAAAACTGAAAGATTAAAAATATTAACAAAACAAATAGAAAAAACAGGAGGCATAAAAAGAGGTCTTAAACAACTAAGAGAATTCACACAATGGATACCCAGAATAAAGACAAGAGGTAGCAATAGCAAACTAATGTCAAAAAGACCATTAATCGTCAAGGAAGCTACTGATTTTTATAAAGCACTATATACAGAAACAGACAAAACAGTAGTAACGATAGCCAAACAGAAGGATATAGTTGATGAAGAAATACCTTGCATTCTAGAAACCGAAGTTATAAAATCAATAAAGTTGCAAAAGAATGGCAAGGCACCAGGAGCCGATAGAATCACAAACGAATTACTAAAAGAATCCATTCCAGCGATAACTAAATATCTTACGCTTCTTTTTAATGAAATACTTACCTCTGAAATAATACCAACCCAATGGTCTACAAATACTATTGTGCTTCTACATAAGAAAGGTAATAAAAATGATATAAATAACTATAGACCTATATGCTTAATGACCAATCTTTACAAAATATTCTCTAAAATAATTCTGGATAGAATAACTAAACGCCTAGAAGAGAATCAACCCAGAGAACAAGCGGGTTTTCGCCCCGATTACTCCACTATAGACCATATTCATGTTGTCAAGCAAGTGATCGAAAAACACAACGAATATGGGCAAAGGTATTATATTGCATTTATCGATTACAATAAGGCCTTTGACTCTCTAAGCCACAAATATATATGGAAAACTCTCGAAAGTCAAGGTGTAGAAAGTAAATATATAAAAATTATCAAAATAATGTACAAGAATATGAAAGCAACAATTGAACTCGAACATCTAGGAGAAGAATTTAATATTGAACGTGGTGTTAGACAAGGAGATCCACTCTCTCCAAGACTTTTCACCGCGGTACTAGAGGATATATTTAGAGGCTTAAACTGGGAAAACAAAGGAATAAACATAAATGGAATAAACCTTCACCATCTGAGATTTGCTGATGACATCGTGATATTCGCTAGAAACCCCGAAATGCTAAAAACTATGCTGCAAGAATTAGACACTGTAAGTAGAAAGGCAGGACTGACCATGAATGCAACAAAAACAAAACTAATGACCAACGCAGAAAAAGAAATAATAGAAATAAATAGTAGTACCATAGAATATGTTGATGAATATATATATCTAGGGCAACTAATATCGATAAAAGATCAGCATAACAAAGAAATTGAAAGGAGAATTAGTAATACTTGGAAACGATACTGGTCATTGAAAGAAATTTTTAAAAATAAAGAACTGCCAATGCCTATAAAAAGCAAACTCTACAATACATGCATCTTACCATGTCTAACGTATGGATGCCAAACATGGCCAGGAACAAGTAAAAGTAACCACAAACTAACTGTTTGCCAGCGTAACATGGAAAGAAGTATGCTGAACATAAAGTTAAAGGACAGATGGAGGTCATCAAAAATACGAAAAACAACTAAGGTCACAGATATTCTACAAACTATAAGGAAACTAAAATGGAAATGGAGCGGTCATATAATAAGAACACAAAAACTCAAATGGACTAAAGACATTATAGAATGGTATCCAAGAAATGGCAAAAGACGGAAAGGGCGCCAAATCAAACGATGGGAGGACGATCTACCAAAAGGATGGAGAAGGCTAGCTCGTAACAGAGAAGATTGGAAGAAACTAGGGGAGGCCTATGTCAAAGGACAACCTGACCAACAAAATGGTTGCTGATTAATTTAAGTTTTAGTTTAAAATAAGATAAACAACAAGTAACAACTGTATTTTTAATATTAAGTATATCCTGTAAAAATTTAAGTGGTCAGTGAATAAAGGCTTTTATTATTATTATTATTATTATTATTACTAAGGCTGGCCTCACACAGCCGGAACGTCTCTCTGAATAATTCATAATCGGAAATTCATAATCTAAATTTCGGCACCTTGCCTCACACACATCTTTGAAAATAAGATTGATCAGTAGTGTTTAATACGAATTAGAGGTGTGATGTGTGACATAAATACAGAAAATAATATTGTCAATTGAGAACGATGACATTATAAACATTCCACCCAGCAAAGGTTTGTATCTAGGCTGGTTATAGAAGTGTTTAGTTAGATAGCTGTTATTTTAGTTATGACATTTGATAACAGATGGCACTGTACAAATTTTGTAATCCGCTACATCGCGCTATCGAAAACCTAATGTGAGCATATATAAGCCCGAGGTAGTTTTGAATAAACCGAGTTCCAACAGCAGTGTGGGTGTTTCATTGAGATTGCCCTACGCAGCAACATATGGTGCCGAAACCCGGGAACTAAGTGAGTAAGTGAGTAGTAAGTGTAGTGGGCAGTGAAGAAGTGAAGTGAATAGTGAGTGCGGCGGACAAGGTAAGAAACTAGTGAAAAGTGAGTGCGGTGGACAAGTAGGAACAGTGAATAGTGAGTGCAGTGAACAGGACCCAAGTGAGTAGTGACAAGTGAGTGCAAATGACAGGACCCTCGGATTGCAGTGACAGGACCCTCGGATTGCAGTGACAGGAAGCTCGGATTGCAGTGACAATGCGTGCAGATGACAGGAACATTGAATTGCAGTGAGTAGTAGGTGCAAAGGACAATACACCGTAAGTAGACTCTTCAAGTTAAGTGACCTGGACTTGTATAAGCTGTGCGAATTGTCTTTGAATTAGAGTCTACGAAGTTTATGACAGTTATATTGGCGCTTTTGCGATTGTCACAATGGAGCTGCTTTTGGTGGAACAAGAGGAGATTAGTACACAGATTAATAAAGATTTTACCAATTACAAAAAAACAGCCAAAGATAAGTTAACCCCGTTTTATATAGACACAAGATTAGAAAGTTTAGAACAATTATGGACAAAATTTAATGAAAACCATTATAAGATTGTGAATATTATACCTAAAGTCGAAAGATCACAAGTAGATTATTTTCAAGAAGACTGGTATTATACTGTAAGAGAGAAATACATTGAATACAAGTCTAGATTAAAGTTAGACATGAGTAAGAAAAGCGAGATAGGAGATGCACCTGCGATGTCAGCATGTAACCAAAGCTGTAATCCCGCCAAGCCAGAGGTTAAATTACCTCAAATCCAGCTTCCAACATTTTCGGGAGCATACGAAGAGTGGCAAAGCTTTCACGATATGTTCCTCTCGCTCATTCATAACAATGACTCTTTAAGTGCTGTGCAAAAGATGCATTATTTGAAGTGTGGCTTAAGAGGCGAGCCTGAGATGCTATTGCAAAGTATGACTACTACCGAATCAAATTACGCTGAAGCTTGGGACAAACTAGTTAAGCGATACAGCAATAAGAGATATAATGCGAATGAGGTTATGAAAAAGTTATTTTCATTGAAATCTGTAAATAGCGAATCTGCAGCCGCAATTAAGAATTTACTTGACACTACTGCTGTTTGTTTGAAATCGCTACAGAATTTAGGAGTTGAGACGGATAAGTGGGATGTGATTATGATTTATATCACCGTCTCAAAGTTAGACTATGAGACACGAACGGAGTGGGAGTCGGAAGTAAGTCGTAGAGAGTCAGATGATTTCCCAACTTGGAATGAGTTAGTTAAATTTTTAGAGAAGAAATTCAGAACCTTAGAGATGTTGTTCGATTCCAAGCCTAGTCGCCGCTTTGCATCGTCCAATGAGGTTAAAGTCCATCATTCTTTAACTGTCCAATATAAGAGAAGCTGCGTAATGTGCGAGAAACCACACTTGTTATACCAATGCAAACAATTTGGATCTAAGTCTCCCCAAGAGAGAGCAGAGTTTATAAAATCCAAGAGGCTTTGTTTCAATTGTTTTGCACGTACCCACAACGTCAAGAATTGCCATCAGACTACGTGTTGCCGACGTTGTGGTAGAAGGCATCACACACTGCTGCATTATGAGAGAAGTCGGCCTCAAGTGATTTCCAGCCAGCCAACTTCATCCACTGGTACTGCATCCGACTCAGGAGATGCAGTTAACAGTCATGAGAGAGAAACTCCAAAATATGAGAAGGAAGTATTAGCTCATTTCGCCAGTGAGAATTACCAAAAGCATAATAGAGTATTGTTACCTACAGCTTTAGTGAGAATTAAATCACAAAATGGTTACTGTCAAAGTGCGCGTGTGTTAATTGATCAAGGGTCAGAGACATCCTTTGTTACTGAGAGTGTAGTTAAATCACTTGGTCTTAAACGTACACCAGTTAATAGTTTAGTGTCAGGTGTAGGTCAAGGCAAAGAGCATATATCTAAGAGCATTGTTAATTTTTAAATAGAGTCACTTTATAATTGTAACTTTTCTTTGTCAATTAATGCATTTGTTTTAAATTCCCTAACGTCATTTCTTCCATCTTCTAAAGCTTTTATCCTGAACTGGCCAGATCTCGACCACTTACCTTTAGCAGATCCTTATTATGGTTCACCTGGAAAAATAGACATTATTCTAGGAGTAGAGGGCTATAGTCAAATATTATAAAGTGGTCTTCTTAAGCATTCATCACTCAGTGGTCCTATGGCTCAGAATACCCAACTAGGCTGGATTATATCAGGCAATACAGGTCGCACAAGAGATCAAACATCAAGAGCTGTTAGTTATCGCCTGAAAATAAAAGAAGATAGTATGCTGAAACAATTTCGAGACATCGAGAGAAAGCCAGACATAAAGGAACGGAAATTATGTAAAGAAGAAAAGAGATGTGAAGAAATAGATGAGACTACAGCTGCAAGAACTACTAAAGACAGACATGTTGTGAGATTACCCTTTCGAGATCCTAATCCACGGTGTATGTATGACAAATCCAAGGATGTCGGAATAAAGAGATCTATGCCCATAGAACGCAAACTTAGTAAAGATGAGTTTAACGATGTACTTACCACGATAGATGTTGATCACGAAGGACGATCCTGTAGAGATGCACGATTTCGCTGACGTTTCTCAAATTCACAGCCAAACCCGTTGAAAAGCTAATTGCTGTGCCAAATTACGAGTTGTGTGCAACTATGATCAAAGTGAAGTTGTTATATTTTGAGGTATTCACAAATTTTGAAGATACTAGAGGAGATGTGTGCCTGGTCCAATTCAACTCTAGCTTAGCTTGGCTTTGAGGAAAACCGAGTCGTTGGACCGCAACTGTGAGGGTTTCCGATATACTAACCATTCTTGACTGCCACTGGAATCATATTGTCACAGATCAACATCCCACTGACTATACCTCAACAGGTATTTCAGTCAGAGTTTTGAGAGAGCACGATTTGTGATGCCCTGGTCCAGATATATTGCAAGTGAGTGATATTTTCTGTAATAAAGTAGACGTCAGCACTGTCATAGAAGCGAGATCAACCACGGTGCTGGCAATTTATCCTGAAGAAGATTTTATATAGCTGAGACTTTCGAATTTGAGCAAAACGCTGAGAGTACTATCATTCTGCATGAAATTCTTGGAAACCTGAAACGAAATTGATAGAAGTCTAGAAGCTGAGCGACAGTTTTATTTTCAAGAAGATTTAAGCAGCCGAAGAACTACGAGAAGTGTTACGAATTAAAACCAACTGCACACCTTATCATCCATTTCCATTGGAACGGAGTATTCAGGGTGGGCGGCCATATTACCCAATGTTCTTTTCTTACAATGAGAAACAATTTTGCCTAGTGACTCGCACGTCAGAGAGAGAGAGAGTACTAGCAACATTTACCTTTGAAGAATTGAGAACAGCTTTTGACCCTGGTGGAAGTTGCTTAAGTTTTTATATCCAATCTACTCTTTGAGTGAGAATACAGATAATCCAATGCCCTTGACGCCCGATCACTTTTTGATCGGTGAACCACTGTATACCATTTCAGAACCAGATTATACTGAGACGCGTCTTACTGGCGTTCAGCGATGGAAGCTTACTCAAAAGATGGTTAATGTGACTTTAAATAATAGACTTAAATGATTCACAATAAAGGCTGTACCAGAAGTTATTGATTTTGTAGTTTTTGAGATCAAAATATTTCACCAGCTAGAGATGACTGTGTATGAGATAAGAGTAGTTAAAACCATGCAGGTAAAGGACCAGAGTAGTTAATATTTAAACCAAAAATGCAATCTGTGAACGTCCATGTAATAAGTTGTGTTCGTTGCGAAAAGCCTATTAAGTTTTGTTTAATTTGAGTTATGTTTTTACTTGCATTACATCTTGTGTGTTTGTACTTCATTGTGAGTTAGATTGATAGCAGATAATTTACCTTATATTATGTATAATGTGTTGTAAGTAATATTGCTGTTATTTCCATGATAGGGTATTGCTATAAGCCTATAACTATTCATACTATTTATTTTAGTATGTATAATGTATACTGTGTGTGTAAGCTGTTTGTCCAAGTGAACATTTTCAACAAGTTACAGTAATGTTAACAAGATGTGAGTTAACTATTTTCTTTTATAAGTTTGAAAAGGAACGAGTCCTTTTGGTGGGCGGGATGTTTAATACGAATTAGAGGTGTGATGTGTGACATAAATACAGAAAATAATATTGTCAATTGAGAACGATGACATTATAAACATTCCACCCAGCAAAGGTTTGTATCTAGGCTGGTTATAGAAGTGTTTAGTTAGATAGCTGTTATTTTAGTTATGACATTTGATAACAGATGGCACTGTACAAATTTTGTAATCCGCTACATCGCGCTATCGAAAACCTAATGTGAGCATATATAAGCCCGAGGTAGTTTTGAATAAACCGAGTTCCAACAGCAGTGTGGGTGTTTCATTGAGATTGCCCTACGCAGCAACAAGTAGTCTCATGATTCCTGGCACATATTTAAACGTCTTTATGGAAGAATAATTAATACTAATAAATATTATTTTTCTTTTACTTTCGTTTTCACTTAATGTTTACCAATTTGGAATTAAACTTTTAAGAATTTCCAACCACGCTGTTTTTTTCCCTGTCATAGTAATCCTCAATGGATGTGTCCTATATTTCAATGCTTAAGATTAAATTTTCCGTGTCAGACATCACGCCAGCAGGTCACAACACGTCCAGGGGTTAGCTTCTTGCAGTGTCAACTGAAATAATTCATAATCTGATTCCAGTATGTGTGTGCCGCTCTATTAAAATGTATGGGAATACGCGCGTTATGTAATCATAATCTTAAATTTATCGATTCGGAATTCAGAACGCTCGTCAGTATCATTCTTACAGATCGATCTGAGAAACATAATCTGAAAAAAATCAGAATGTGTACGTAGAGCATACTTACTGATATTGTATGGAATTCCAGTCTTTCTGAATTAATAATATGAATTCAGAAAGACATTCCGGCTGTGTGAGGCCAGCCTAAGACTTCGTTGTCTGTCCGTCTGTCTGTCTGTCTGTCTGTCTGTCTGTCTGTCTGTCTGTCTGTCTGTCTCCAGGCCGCAACTCAAGAACGGTAATAGAATTGAAATTTTCACGGATTATGAATATCTGTTGCCGCTATAATAACAAACACTAAAAACAAAATAAAATTAAATAAATAAAATAAAAAATGAAGGGGGGCTCCCATACAAAAACATAATTTTCGGCATAATTTTGCTCTATAATGGTACCGAACCCTTCGTACGCGAGTCCGTGTTATATGTGTTATCATCAGTCAGTCAAGGTGTGACGACGTGAGCCCTCACAAAGCTCGGCTTTTAGTAACCAGCACTAATTAAAATCATTAATACCTACATACTCGTATGAGCAAAATTTGTGCCAAAGGTTGACGACTACTTACACATTTTGTTAACAGTATGAATTACTACTTTTATACGCCATATCAGCTTTGAATTACAACTAATACGAACACTGCACACAAAATTTATCTTTTCCCTCTCTGATTTACGCCTATTTACAATAAAATATGCATAAAACACAACCAGTGGCCAATGCCGCACGTGGCGCGTCATCGTTTAGCAGGGCCGATGACGCTTATGGTGCGTCATCGAACAAAGTACTTGGCCTGTCGTAAGAATTTGTTGAAATGAAGGTGGCAACGAATCGGTTAAGAACTTTGACAATTGAAATATCGTTATTTATAAAACGTCGGTGCTCACCTCAGGAGCTTGGTGGGCGGATTGACGGGCAGGCTCTTGGGCCGGCGGCCGGGCTCCGCGCCGCGCAGCTCCACCTGCACCTCGCTCCCGTTGTCCTGCAACACGGGACACGTGAGTCTGTGAGTCGAGGAGTGTGTACCTCGCGCCGGCGCTGCGAGCGTGGCGGCGCGCCTCACCGTGTCGAGCGAGTCGGGGCCGGAGTCGTCCGCCTGCTCGCCGGCGAACAGCTCCTCGGCGTAGCAGATGAGGAACTCGGTGACGACCGCCTGCACGGCCACGCCCTGCAGCGCGTGCTGCGGGTGCGGCGAGCGCAGCAGGTTGGGCGCCCACACGATGGCCATGTTGCGCGCCGTCATGCCGGTCGACTCGGCCAGCAGCGACACGCGGCGCAGGTGGCGCGCCAGGTAGGCCAGCGTGCGGTAGTGCGGCGGCGGCAGCTTGGCGACCGTGTCGCGCACGGCCCGCAGCCGTTCCGCCTCGCTCGGCCGCTGCACGGCCGCCACGAACGCGTCGTAGAGGCGGTACGTGCACAGCGGGTTGGGCAACTCGCGGAAGTAGGTCTTGAGCAGCGAGGCGAGCGCGTGCGGGTCGCGCGCGAGCGCCGCCTCCACGTCGGCGGCGGGCGGCGGCGCGGCGGCGTCGAAGGCGGCGCGCAGGCGCTGCGTGAGCGCGGCGCCGCCCGACAGCCGGTACACGCCGTCGACGGCGCCGCGCCGCTCGATGCCGGCGGCGCACGCCTCGAGCACGGCGGGCACGTCGCGGCCGCAGTTGAGCAGGTGCTCGCCGAGGTCGCAGCCGAACACGCGCTCGCGCAGGATGCCCTGCCGCTTGAGCGAGCGCCGCGACGGCCGCGACAGGATGAAGCTGCGGAACAGCGAGATGAGCTTGCCGTGCTTGCGGAGCACCGGCTTGATGGGCGCCACGGCGACGGAGCCGACGACGGGCGGCGGGTGCGTCATGTGGCGCGGCACCTTGTCGCCGATGACGGCCACGCAGTTGTGCGGGAAGAAGCCCACGCGGAAGCCGCGCTTGCCGCGCCACCACAGCGACTCCTGCGGCCCGGGCATGTCGATGATCGATATCATGTCGCCGACGTCGAAGCTGATCTCGTCGCGGGCCTGGGAGACGTACTTGCGCACGGAGTAGGCGGCGGCGACGGCCGGCGTGTTGATCGAGCTCGAGTCCTCGCTCGCCACCAGCAGCTTGTGACCTGCCCCGCATTTTAACTCTAATTATCAAACTCCTGTCAATAATAGACGAGTTTCATGTATCGAAATATAATTATGAAATTGTGTTGTTTAGATAGATTTTATTATCAAAATACGAAAATCTAAAAATTGTGTTAAATAAAAACCTTCAATAAATTTAATATTTCAATAATAATTATACCTTAACTATATTATTATAATAATATAGAATGCAGACATTAAAAACAGCTTTGTTAGTATTTAGCAACGAATAACAAACTACAGGAAACGTAACTCCCATACTTCAACCGTTTTAAATTTGGCTCCTTTTCGAACACTAAAATATGACAATTCAGATTCTCGCCAAGGTCGTTTCCCAGGTAACGTATCATAATATTGCGCGCTGGACGACAGCCTGCGCGGTTATTGTCAATGTCACAGTTATGAAACAAAGTGGATGGCATTATGCAGTATACACCAAACATATCTACTATCACGAAGAAAGCAGTACATAATTATTATTTTAAAATCAAACATTTTCCTCTGATCCTTAAATCGTCGATAATAATAATATATAATAATTTTGAACAAACCGTGTACGACTCGGACAAATTTAAAACTATCCAGAGCACCTAGACAAGACGTTTTCAGATTACAAAAATATATGTGCTAAATTATTACAGAACTAGCTGTTGCCCGCGACTTCGTCCGCGTGGACTTCAGTTTATAGCGCGCGGTGTCAACAAAATTGGTGTCAAATTTAAAAGCTGGTACCCCTTAAATCAAAATATCTAAAAACAGCTGTGCAGTGCGCACATAATATTTCATTTTTTTATATTATACCTAAAGCTTATTTAGCCCCCCATTACACAACTTTAGCTTTATCTATAAACTATTTAGCATTGGTAGGTTTAAGGTTTCGTCACTCATCACTGCGTAGATAAAGTACTGAGTACTGAATACAAGACGTGCATAACAATCGCAAGAATCGAAAAACGGTACTCAACTTGGTACCACCTCTTATAGAAAGATGCACGAGCAAGCGATATCGCGATGTAGGAGACGCACGGCGCCATCTATTATGATTTTTTGGAACTAACTTAATTTGAACAAATTTACGCATTTTCACCCCCTTACAACCCCTTTTTCCGGTTAAAAAGTAGCCTATGTCCTTTCTCAGGCTTTAAACTATCTGTGTACAAAATTTCATTACAATCGGTTCAGTAGTTTTGGCGTGAAAGCGAGACAGGCAGACAGACAGACAGAGACACTTTCGCATTTAAAATATTAGCAAAGATTATTACAGAATTGAAATAAAAAACTTACGGTACAAATGCAGATTTTCGTAATCTCTTTAATTTTCGGTCATTACTCGTACAAAATATGTCATGACTAGGGCCCGGAAAAATATGTACTAAAAATCCAAATTTATTTTAATGTACATACATAAAATATGGACTAAAAAATCGAAAATATGGAAAAATATGGAGTATTAAATAGAAATGTGGAAAAAATATGGAGTATAAAATTCCAAAAATTAAACGTTGTTTTAGTGTTATAGGTAAGAAAAGAGTCACTCGTGACAGTTAACAAAGAGATAGAGGCCAGAAATATGTTATGCTGGCTTTGCCTTTGCATATTTGCTAGGCCAGAAATATGCTATACTGGCTTTGCCTATGCATAAATGGTTTGGGAATAAACATATGTGACAGTATTAACTGTACAACTTGCATGACATGCTGATCATAATATTGTAACCATGACAGCACGTAACGCACGTCATGCTGCATGATTTGACGTGGGAGAGCCGTCACGACTTCGGCACGAATGGGCCGGCTCGACCGGAGAAATACCACGGGCTCACAGAAAACCGGCGTGAAATAGCGCTTGGGCTGTGATTCGCCGAGTGATTGAGTTTACTGAAGGCCCAATCCCCTACCATTTTCCTTTCCCTCTTAAAAGGCCGGCAACGCACCTGCAGCTCTTCTGATGCTGCGAGTATCCGTGGGCGACGGAAGTTGCTTTCCATCAGGTGACCCGTTTGCTCGTTTGCCCCCTTATTTCATTTAAAAAAAATGATCGTCTTGGGTTCGCTTAATATTGGCTAAATGATCCCGGCACGTCACAACTCACAATTCACGATATTTTTTACTTCAGTTTTTGTTTAGCCATGTCAGTAACATGACCTTCAGCATAGCTAAAACTTTATTTTCTATTTCTTCAATAATCTTCTTTTAAAACAGAATACCGAATAAATATAATAAATAATAATATAAAACGCGAGAGGAACGAAATACGCAGCCGCATGGTGGCGGGAACGTATTTTTTTTTTGTATTTTAGTGAAAATATGGACGATTGTGACATTTTCTTGCAAAATATGGACTTATCTTAGTAAAACCCTAAAATATGGAAAAATATGGAAAATAAAACTTGGGATTTCACAGTCTAAATATGATAATTCGTGTAAAAACACATTCCCTAATCATGACTATTAAAGTGTATGCTACATAAACAAGTAATCTGGCTCGGCATCCAATTCAGTTTGTTTCTTACTAAACGAAGTACGAACGGCATTATAAAAATAAGATACTCCATACTGATGTCAGTCAGACCCCCGGTTATGAATTATGATTAAATTGTTACATCTTGCATAACACTGTCCATGGCGACTTTGTAAAAATTTTGTAATTATATTATTTTTTGATTATTGCATTTTTACAATAACATGTAAACTTAATAAGACAAACACAAAGAGACCAATTTTACGCAAATACCCTGGCATCCAACTTAAATAAACCATCTTTTTGGGCATGTTTTTGGGTCGGAAAAAATACAAGAACTTTACCTAAGCATAATTTTAAAAAAATCACTTACTGATGAAACTTGAAAGGTTATTCCTGTATTAAAAGTCGTATCTGTATGACTTTTACACCATTTCACAGGGCATTTAGGCATTTTAACAACGAAAATTTTGTAAAAAGCTACGTAAAAAGTAAGTAAACCAAAAGTAAACAAATTGTAAAATGAGTTTGACAATAATTATCATGTCAACCTGGTTGAACGTCACTCGAGTATATATACACGAAAAATGTGTACCGAACACATGCATAAATGTGCATGTATTCGGGTCACATTTTGTAGCCATTTGGTGCACTTTTTTGACGGAGTTACTCTTCCTGTAGTTTAAAGTTCACTGGTATTTAGTATTTACCTGTACTTTTTCTAGATATCTAAATAAATATGAATACTTAATACAATTGACGTTTCTTTAATTACATCATAATGACGTCACAAAATGGCGACTACCGTTTCGGAGGTAATATAATTACTAATTAGCAAT
This sequence comes from Polyommatus icarus, assembly GCA_937595015.1. Taxonomy (NCBI): domain Eukaryota; kingdom Metazoa; phylum Arthropoda; class Insecta; order Lepidoptera; family Lycaenidae; genus Polyommatus; species Polyommatus icarus. The sequence goes on from OW569325.1 coordinate 354,212, forward strand.
AACCTAGGTCCTAAGTCTAAGGAACATTTAAAAATATTTCCAAAAAAAATTAAATGTGGATGAGCCTTTAGTATAATTACTCGTTTATTTTTTTACTGTAGTATATAGTTACTACATTTTAGATTGTATCATTCACTACAAGTATAATATTGCAACTTGTGTAAGCTTGCTTTAGCTTATTTTAAGCCATTATTATAGTATTATGTCGTAAAGAGTTATATCGTCATGATATTTTGATGCTTTATATTATGTTCAATTAGCCTTTAGCTAAAACTTATAATTGGCATAATGCCATTGTTTAATAATTAATATGTATCTTACTCTTGTCCTAAAATGGTTATAACATTTCCTAATAAACTAAATATAAATACAAACGTGGAGCCGTACCCTTGTTATCCATCTGGAACCAGTTGAGGGCGGGGCCGCAGTTGATGGAGTCGTCGGCGATGATGGACAGGTGGTGCACGTAGTCCGCGACCAGGCGGCGCCAGTCCGCGCCCCGCGCCCGTGCCGCGCGCAGCTCCGGCAGCCCGGACACGCGCCGGTCGTAGATGCAGCGGTGCAGCATGTCGTCCAGCTGCAGGAAGTTGTCGCGGCTGCGCGCCAGCGTCCATTCGCGCACGTCGCTGCCCTCGCTCCAGCTGGCGCTCAGCGGCCGCGCCTCCTCGCCCGCCTCCCCGCTGGCCACGTGCGAGCGCACCCGCAGCCCCACCCACTCCTCGTCGTCAGCGGCGTCGGACGCGGGCGAGTCCGGCGCCTCGTCGTCGGTCAGCAGCTCGATGCGCAGCCCGCCGAGGGCGACGCGCTCGTAGTGGAAGTGCGCGCACTCCTCCAGCTTGGGGAAGCGGCACGTCGCGCCGCGCTCCGCGTCCGGCGCGCTGGCCGCCGGCGCCGACTGCGACATGGCGCCCGCCGGCAGCGCCGTCAGCGATATGGACCCCGCCACGCGGTCGCACTGAGTATCGGGCGAGGCGGGCTCGGTGACGCGGCGCCGACGGTCGACCCACCCACCTGGCGTCTCCCTCTTGGCTTCCGCATCGCCGGGGCGCGCCGGGTGGCCCCGCGACTCCGAGCTGAAGCGGACGGACCTGGAATAACGATAATAATCGATCAGGATTGTTCAAAGTTGCGGTGCCTCGGGAAACGGCGCATCGTAAGTCGGGTGGCCGCTTATTTGGAACCGTTCAATTTGAATAGGAGTCGGCACATCTCGGCTATTGTTAGTGGTCCGTTGTGCGAGTGACTAGTGAGCAAGATTGAGATAATACCTGTGGAAGGTGACGGTGCAGGGCGAGTCGGCGTCGTCGTAGGGGCGCGCCGCCAGCGACTGGCACGACATCACCGAGCCGTGCGGGGAGCTCTGCTGCAATGTCAAATGGTCGCCATGATAACTTACGTTTGCAGCGGGTCGTATGCAGATTATTATTATTATTATGATCTCGCTAGCGACATCAAAGTAAATAGTGGCTATTGGCTAATGACATACAGATGACAGACACATGTTCTGGCATTACTTGGACATAGGTATATGATGTTCAGAAAAGATAGCTATATAAACTAGTTTAACTGGACCTGGATTAATAATATTATTATTGTGTAATGTGAAGTAAGCGATTGTAAGTAGTATGTAGTAAGAGATTTAAATAGTATTATGTGGTTTATAAAAAGCAGTGTGTAGTTTCAAACAGTCAGTTATTCCATTAAACATGCTTCCAAAATGCGCGTCCATGCACTGGATTTTAAATCTTAGACTTTTTAATAATATAATTATTATAAAACCCAATTGGGATCACCATCAGTCTGTCTCAAAACGGAAGATGTTCTTAATGATGAAGTTCCCAAATTAAAGTGTGACACTCGCATGTGTGACACAGATGTGGGGCGAGGCCCACCACCATTGAGCTTGTTTTATTGTGTCTCTTACTACACTTGTTCACAGTCGCAAGTGCTACTGATAAAATAATACAGAACAGTAATATTCAAAGCATTTGCTATAATTATATTATATATGACTAGGGTTGCTGAGGATTCCTCTTCTGCTTCCTCATAACGAGGAACTTCCGTAATATTTTGGGTTCCTCAACCATTACCGCATCCTCTTATATAAAAATAAAAAATCCTCTTCCGCTAACGCTTCCTCAAAATTTAAGAAGAATTTATGAGGAATTTCACTGCGCATGCGCGTCGCGTACGGCGTATCTAATCATGGCAACGCGACGCACACGCGAGCACAAGAATTAATGTATCATTCTCATCTCATTCATCTTTTTTTATGTGTGTGTGTTGTGTATGCTACTGTGTGCCGAGTGCGAGTTTTTTGTTTCACATTCGACCGTGAAGGCGTACTTGGGCGTTTACTAAGATTTTGTATGGGACTACTCACTGGGCTGGGCTCACTCCCGTGAGCATCGATCGCTAGGTGGCGCTGTACAAATCCCATACAAAATCTTAGTAAACGCCAAACGCGTTCACGATCGAATGTGAAACAAAAAATTCACACTCGGCACACGAACTCCTCCTTAACTGCTGGACCGATTTTGATGATTCTTTATTGTGTTTATTTCGAGAATGGTTTAGATTCATAGTTTGGTCCACAGGAAAATGCCCTTTTAATTATTTTTAGTGTATATTGTTATGTACAGACATAATATATATATACTAGCTGTCCCGGCAAACATTTCTTTGCCATATTATAAAGTACATATATCGCCCGTATTATTTTATTGAAATGACTAAATATGTATGTCACCATGGCAACGTCCATTGCTATCATGGTCGTCGTTTTTCTCGACTTGTAATAATTTAGATACTATTATTTATTCAACAAATGCACTTATCAATATAATAAGTACCGAGTAGCCGATTCTCAGACCTATTGAATATGCATATAAAATTTGGTAAAAATCAGTAAAGCCGTTTCGGAGGAGTTCGTGGACTAACATTGTGACACGAGAATTTTATATATAATTTTATATTTTTATAATTTCCTATCATCCTATTCCTCATCCGCATCCCTTAAATTTGCATGTGACAATTCCTCTTCCTCCTCCTCTTCCTCATAATCACTTCCTCAACAACCCTATACATGACCACAGACATAGTCTATCAAGATAGATACCTCATGTGGCTCCATTTGTATGAAAACAAGCATGTCACTTTTTCCTACCACTGTGACGTACCGATGATAATCAAGGCCAAAATTTCTATTTGAATTTCTATAGCTCAATACGGCACTTTTAGGCATGGAGGCATTTTTAAAATTCCGATTGATGTCCGATTCCGATAGCAAACTAAAGAACAGACTTTCAAAAGACGAGCATTGCTCGTCGTTTGGGAACACGATATGGCATGTGAAGTACACATGCGGTTACATCTATCTTGATATATGTCTGTGTACATGACAGTTCTTTTTTTTATAGTAATTACAATTTATTGAATAAGATGAACAATTTATTGATGAAGATGATGACTCTGATGCTGGCAACTCCTAAGTGGGGAGGCTTACGCCAAAAGAAGAAGAAGAAGATGAATTGAAGATGTGATTGGCAGAAGTTAGAACACAATACGTAACAGAAAAAAATTGCCGTTTTTTGCATAAATGGAGGCTTTAGGGCCGGAAAAATTATTTGGAATAAAAGAACTGAGAATTTTACGTGTAGCCAGATATATGTATTAGCCAGGTGATGAAGTAAATAAGTTACAAGGTTTGATGGAATTATAGGGAAAAAAGAGTAAATAACAAAATGTTATTTAATGTGTTCATCCACTCACGTCTTCTTTCCGAGCAACAATAGCAAAATTTTTAGTAAAACTACAGTTATTGTTGAAAAAGAGTCAATTTTATAATATGATGTTATATCAATCATATTTCTTTATTGCGTTTATTTAATTTATAGTAACTGTTGTGTATAGTTTGATATCAAAACACAATATTATCTTATCATAATAATGTCACTTAAATTAAATAATTTAAGCGAGTGCTTAGATTATGATATATTACACTGCAAAGGAGAGCCAGCCTAGCCTACACATGCCTACACCTTATATAAGTCAAATATCAATAATAAAATCAATTACTACTAATTAACCTTAAAACTACACCTAAATATAATAATATTTAATATTTTTTTATTACCTACACATTATAACAATACCTTAATTATCCTAATCGTTTTTAATAATTGCAGAGTACAAGACGTATTGTAGTCGTAAATCAGAAATGCATCATCACATCCAAGGGTATCAGGATAGTAGACGTAAGGAGCTATGTATGTTCATTCCGACAGGCTCTAAGAGTCCAGTAGGTAAACAAAATTACATTCAATAAATGGAAAGATTAGTGTTAGGGTTAAGAAAAAATAAAAATAACAAACGACATACAGACAACACAGCTAGAGGCAGCTCACATTGTGTCCGCAGAGGGCCCAGCTGTCCGCACACGCACTCCACACCTTCCTCATCCTAGATGTCCTACATTACACACGAGTCACGACCACAACACAAAACCCTCTGGCACGGCTTATAGGACCCAATACTGCAGTAACAACTCTACGCTGTCACCATTCTCATACAGGAGGAATCACTTTGATATCATATTCACAAAATATAGGTACTATGTGAACGTTTATCGACCCGAGAAGGTCCATGCTACCTACGTTAAGCTGGGCTAACTAGGAGATACTTTTGGCACGATTCACACTCACAACCCGTACGTTAAACACTTGGCACTACGAATTCGTTTCGGTCGCACGAAAATAAAGTTTAGGACGGTACGGCCTCGCCCTCGACGCGACGCTATGTTTATTCGAAAACATTAAAATGTATATAAATCGCTGCATCGCAGCTCTGAAAAATAATATTTACGATAAAGTGGGAACGAAAATAGCAATCGTTGCAGCGTGGTCCAAGGGTGGAGCCGCCGCCGCGGTCTCGCCCGCAGACCGAACGGGGGTAATTTGAGAAAATAACGCACTAAATAACTCGAGAATAGCTATTCTATGGAAATAATCGCGAAATGCAACTCAGGAAATAATCGTATTTGATTTGACAGCACTAGCAGTCAAACAGCGGGCGGCCTCTCCCCGCCCCGCGGCCCGCGCATCTCAATTCTCAGCGCGCCGCGCGTCGACCAGCTGCCGGGGTTACCAGCCACGAGAGACCTGCCACCATATTGGTAGAACTGATTGTATGATAAAATATAATATTATTCAGGTATTGATTAAAATATACATTGTAGAAGATAAAAGTAACAAAAATAAATTAGGAAAACTAAAGAACTCTACTAATTTGTTACTAATATTCGTAAGCACGTTTAAAAAAATGCTTATACCTACGAATAAAAAAACTAAGGAAACGTAACTCCCAAGTCCCATGCTATTCCCGTTTTAACCCAACAAGCCCCATAAGCTCACCGGTGAGCAAGACACGATAGAATAACAATAGATTTCCAAGAATCCACGATCCAAGGATTAAAATATTTGGTTCATTTCGAACTGGCACGTAATGTCAGCCTGATACCTCTGAACTCTGAAGGCCACCTAAATATATTGTATTGAAAATGTGTACAGTGTGTAATGTGTGTGTACACTGTACGGTGTGCCTAGGTCTAACATGCAGAACTTATGTAGAACATGTTTTTTGACAGAGTTATTTTTCCTTACTTTTTAGTTTTTATTACTCGTAAACTTATACATCATAATAATTATAATAATAAGGATCAATATTAATGTAGTGACTAATTATATAATTAGTAGAGATGTGCCGATCATGACTTTGGCCGACTAGCCGACTAGCCGACTAGTCGGCCAAGCCGATCATGGTTTCGGAAGTTTCCGTAATGCTTTTTTACTGCTGTTTGCGCACATGCCGCCTGCAATCGTGTCGAATCGTGTTTAGTAGGCACATTGTCACAGAATATATTATATTAGTTGTACAAACAGAATTCCCACTGGCGAAACCGGTTTAAAGAATTAACGACTCATGCTACCATACTATAAAGTTCAAATTCCGACCGCGCATCTTTATATAATATGTACGGTTCCCGCACAATAAACTTTTATGATTTTTCGTCGCGAAGTCGCGGGTGAAAAGCTAGCTTTTAATACATTCATTCAATACCAAAAAAAAGTTTAGCACCTCTGACCTTACCTATATGTACCTGTTACCCCGAATTTCGTTTTTGTATCCTGTCAGCCTAAATAAGGCCTTATTTTAAACTAGGAAGGTTTTCATTTCTTTAACTCAAAAAATTTTAATAATACATGCTATAAAAACACTTAAAAACATGAGTTATTACTTAAAAATATCGAGTGTTCCTCTTACCCCAAATTTCGGGAAAGAGGAACTTTTTATGACCTAGCTTTGGTGCTAAATTGTGCCGTAATTATACGAACAATCTAGTTCTGTGTTAAAAAAATATAAGTATATTTCACAAGCAAAGATTTGCTTCAATTAATATCGAAATAAATGTATAATTTTGATAGCTGGAGGCAAAAATGTTCACAAACCAGTAAAGTATGTTTCTCTTACCCCACGTGACCCTATACCAATTCGAATTCAATAATCATCGTTAAGACAGGACAACGTCTGTCGGGTCAGCTAGTTATAAATATTAATCAAGGTTTTTCTTTAATATAATTTCAATAATAGTAAAAAAGTAAAAAGCCGACTAGTCAGCGCTTTTTGCCGACTATTCGCCGACTAGTCGCCGACTACAAAAGTGGCCGGATAGTCGGCTTTACCGACTAGTCGGCGACTAGTCGGCACATCTCTAATAATTAGCCAGTAAAAAAAAGCAAGAAAAGTATATTTTATGTTGCATTTAAATTGTTTGCAATTATTGCAGTAATAGTAGTTCTTTTTCTTTTCAATTTCATTGATCAATGATGAATATATTGAGGTAGTTTGATTTCAAAGGTGGATTTTTGCTTTACTGTTGTGTAATGTGTTGCTAATACTTTACAGTTTCCACTTTCCAGTCTGACAAGAGTGTAGAATAATATTATTGTGCTAATTTCGTAGCTTTGCTAGCAACCCTGATCTGAGCAGCCTGCACATCCCGAGCGGGCGGCGGTCGATGCCGGTGTTACCATGATAACATCTAGCTAATTGTCAAAATAAACAAAAAGTTAAAATATGTTGTTTTAAGACCTTTGTCTGCCGAAAGTGGGGATTCTCTAAAAACCGATCGAAGTGATTTTCCGAATCTTCTACTTTTCCACCGATGAAATTATAATGACACTACGTGCGCCTACGTCATAACATTGTCCATTGTGCTCAAAACTCAAGTTGGAGGTAACAATGGGTGTTATTGTTATGAGTTGTCGGTATGTCCCGTAGATGCTCGGGCTGAAGTAATCGGAGACGGGTCCCGGGACCCATCGTGAGTCGTGACTCGTGATGCGAGACACCCATTCCTCAGTCCCAACTCCCACGAGACTTTTGAATATCAATATTCTTGACTTCAATTCTTAGTAGAATATTCATTAATTAACTGCTAATTATATGGAATTCAAAGCTTTAATTTGCCAGTTCTGACACTGCATCGACGGACAAAAATATCCAAAATAGGCAGCACGAAACTTGTCGCAAAAACCTGCTCCTCGGTCCGGAATATCGGTGAGCACAATGAGGTTTTGTAGCTGAAGGAGTTTAAACTACCGTTACATAAACCGTTAATTGTTACATTGTACTCTTTCACACAATCGGGGCCCGCACTAGCCGCAGTGGCCATATCAGCGCAGGTACAATAGTCATTGCCGCGTAAGAGCTGACCGGGGCGGGGTTCAAAAATGTTTAATAGAAACGTAAGAGGAAAATAATTACCAAAAAAAACTTTTTCAACAGCAATAGTACCTACTTACAAAAGATTAGTCACCACTTTTGATGCGCACCGTTATGATGACCAATGAACATTGACCTCTCTACTTTTATACAGTTCTTTTTTACAGTATACAGCTATCCATAATCTATTACAACTGCTATGAACAGCTATAATATGTATTATTTATCGAAAATCTATTGGCATGACAACAAGAATATATTTTTGTAACCTCATCGTGCTTGCCTACGTAATGGCGTGTGTAATTTCTGCATTTAATCAACTACCCTTTCCAAAAAATGTACGGAGAGTTTTAAAATATTATTTTAAATTATTGCTCATTCAAAATAGGCAACCCAAATCTGGTAAGGTTAGGTTTAAAACTAAGCCTATGGTTGGTTTCTAATTTTTGAGCAAGCAATTAATTGGTCACCGACGGCCGCAGTCGAAAACAAAAGTAAACGATAACGTAGCGGCCGGCGGCTGTGATCGGCGATTATCACACTTTCGCCACCTTCACGGTTTAAATTACCTGAAACGGTTGAACACGTAACTCACGGTTAAAACAATACGGTCGAAAGTGAATTTTTAATAACCTTGTAACACTAACAAGTAACATCTGACCTCAAAAACCTGACGTGACGACTATTATTTGCTCCGAAGTCCGACCTGGGCCACCCCCTGATTCTAAACAATGCAGCACCCTAATGGTGCGACATTTAAAGCCCTTAGAATTGAAAGGGCAACGGATAGCAAGTCTGGTCAGTCTAGTGTTTAAAGAACGAATAATATCAAATATGTTCATTTCTGGCCCAGCTCCATAACTCGGTCGATAGCGTACGCCGTACGCGATCCGATCTCTCACATATAAATTACAACGAAACTTGAGATAAATGCGGTTAACGTCTGCGTGCATAATATTCACTCGACACCACAACACACTAAGTCACTACTCACTACTCTTAATAATAGTCATACATATAACATAGTACATACATACATACATACAATATACATACAGGTCAAAATCATAACATAACCCTCCTTTTTGCTTCGCCGTAGTCGGGTAATTAGATGGTACCGACTTCAAAATAGCGAAGACTAATCTATACTTATATAAAATTACATGTCCTGACTGACTGACTGATTCATAATCGCTGAGCAAAAACTATTAAAGTTACAGCCACTAAATTTGTTGAGTAGGGTTGTTTTATTAAGTAGACACCCACTAAGGAAGGAATTTTGAAATTTTACCCCGATGGGGGTGAAATTGGGGTTGAAAGTTTGAATGAAAGTCGAAAGAGTTAGAAACATGAAAGTTTATTTTTGGACTGCTGATTAAAAATGAATGGATAGGTATTTAAGCATTTTTGGAAATTCTACCCCCAAGGGGGTTAAATTGGGGTTGAAAGTTTGAATGAAAGTCCGTTATTTCTTGAGTTAGAAACATGTAATTTTATTTTTGTGCTACTGATTAAAAATGGATGGATACGTATTTAAGCGTTTCTAGTAATTCTACCCCCAAGGGGGTGAAATTGGAGTAGAAAGTTTCAATGAAAGTCCGTCATTTCTTGAGTTAGATACTGTATGAAAGTTTATTGACGTTTTCGTTTGACGTTTGCTTAAATAGGGTCTCGTTTTTACCCGTCGTATAAGGAACCACAAAAAGGGGAAAACTATCCATCTTTGTTATTGTACTATTTTAACGCGGACGAAGTCACGGGCAACAGCTAGTATAATTATATTATACGTATAGAAATAGTTGGGATTTTGACGAATTCTGGAAATGGCACTATTAATAATTATTTCATACTTTTTAGTTAATATTTTTATTTTTTACCTTGGGAGACGTAGTGTTTCACTGTTTCAATTTTTTGTTAAAAAATAATAAGTACTTAATTAATTATTATTTGATAGATGATAGTAATATACCGTGTTCGTGATAAGTGGCAATTTACCCAAATTGAGCTACTAATTGAAAGCATTTAATAGATTATAAAATACTAGCTGTTGCCCGCGTTACGCGACGTCATCCGCGTTAGCACATCCCAAGTATTATTTATTGTATAAAAATATTCAATGTACAGAATTGATTTTCCTACGATTTTATTAGATTGTCTGCGCGGTTTCGCTTGCGTAATTTAGGAATTTACGCAACCGTACATTTTTCCGCAAAAAATAGCCTTTGTCCTTTCACGTGGTCTATTCTTCATGTTTGCCAAATAACATAAAAATTGCTCCAGTAGTTCTTAAGATAATAAGCAATTTCATATAATTTCCCCCGTTTTTTCCACATTTTTCTCTATTTCATCGCTCCAATTGATTTGAGCGTGATAAAATATAGCCTATAGCCTTTCTCGATATCTAATCTAACACTGAAATATCTAACACTGAAATAATTTTTCAAATCAGACCAGTAATTCCTGAAATTAGCGCGTTCGAATAAGCCCTTTCATATAATTTCCCCCGTTTTTTCCACATTTTCCTCTATTTCTTCGCTGCTATTAGTCTTAGCGTGATAAAATATAGCCTATAGCCTTCCTCGATAAATGGGCTATCCAACAGTAAAAGAATTTTTCAAATCGGACCAGTAGTTCCTGAGATTAGCGCGTTCAAACAAACAAACAAACAAACTCTTCCCAATTATAATATTAGTATAGATAAATCAAACGATTGAACCGGTTCGCTTTCTAACGTCCGCCGTCCGCGTCAGCCGTCAGCCGGTTCCGGAGCCGAACACGCGTGAGTTGCTTGCAAAAATGTCATTGGTGTGTGCAGAATGCAGATATACTTGATTGGCTAAAACTCTATGTATATTATACTCATACCCCTATGGCCTATGCGGGCTATGCTCATACTTAACACAATTCTGAAAGTACGCAAAGTTTGCCATGATTACCCCTGCAATCTACGAATAATAAATAATAATAGTTTTAGCACATTATATTATAATATTAACTCAGTTGGCAACACCCAGAAGTCGACATCCGGCGACCGCTGATTGGCGTCTGGTGGGGCGCCATATCGAGTGAGGGCGCCACTGGACTGAAAAAAACGGACGTGCTTGGCGGTTTAGGGGTTTTTTGCAAGACGTTCAAAGTGATAATAGTGTTCGCGTTCCCCTTGTGATTAATTATTAGTTTTTGTATTATTTAATGGGAACTAATTTTTTGAGCAGTTATTTAAATATTTGAGATGTTATTATGATCAGTTGAAAATAATATTGAGCAGTTATTTAATTTTATAGCGGTTGATGATGAATGAGGAATAATTATTGTGACTGTAAAACATGGACAGTAATAAAAAAACAATAACAATATCCATATAATACTAACTAAAAAGTAGATATGAGCGCCGTCACTCAATTCCACGGCGGCGGCGCCGGTCCAAAATTACTACGGCGGCGGCGGCGTCGGCGGCGTGACCTGCGGGGCGATTCACTAAGCGTTTCCGCGCGGAATCTTCCCGATTGCAGAAACTATTTCACTTTCAAGCAAATGACAAGTGAATACTTTCCGATTTTGATGTCATTTTGACAGTACTGACATTTCTTTTGTATGAATGAAATAGTTTCCACCACGGATTCGAGAACATCTCACCGGCCACCGCTGACCGCGATGGGAGTTTGACATCCGACGACGGAAAATTATCCGAGGATTAGATCCGTTTTCGCGGAATGTTACCGCCACCTCCGAGACTCGTGAAATCTTTTCACTTCGAGAACCGTGTGTGTCATGGCGGATATTGTTAGATGAAACTATTATGTGTATTAATGATAAGAAGTAATAATAAAACAAAGCAGTTATTAATACTTAGTTAGTCGTGTCTTGTTTAAAATATTAAGTAAAGGTCTCACTGCAATAATTATGTGTTCAATCTTTAGGAAACTGTGTTCATTGAACAATAAATATTTTTTATTTATAAATGCAGTATTTGTATTAATATTTGGTAAGTACTTAAAGATTTAGAAATAAATAAGTATAATATATTTTTTAATTTTATATTAATCCTTCGACCGGGGATTCTTGGAAATGCTATTGTATTCTATTGTTGTCGCGGCGCACAGTGTTTTTTTTTTTCGACCAAAATTTCGGACATCGTCTTTTTATTAGTTATATCGAAAGGGTACTTAAATACGAATCCCCGAGTAAAACACCCAGGTGTCACACTTAAATAGTTTTTGAATTATCTCAAAAAGAAAATCCCAATCCCGCGTTCATGAAAAAGTGAATAGTTTTTATATTTCAAAATTGGTACAGATTAGACAAAAACACATTGTATAATGTTTGTAGGACATACAAAAAGCTACATTATGAACCCTTTTTCGGTCCGCTATCACTTATGGGGGCCATAAAAACAAAGAAAATCGATTTTCAGTTTTTTTTTCTGACTAAACTAAGTCGATGCCGAAAGCGCATGTTGCTTTATAGGACAGCTAATCATTACCACTACCACGGGTAAAAATGCCAAATCCCTAACCCGTGGAACTTTTTAGTTCTATGACTTAAAAAAATCCGGGATTGGCAGAATTCGTGGACATTGTTTTTTTATTACACTATTCGATCGTGTTGCTAACAAGGAACAAATTCTGCGAAGTAACTATATTAGTTATAAAACTTTAAAAAGTACCAATTTTCTAAAAATTTAATTTATTCATACATTTTGGCGAAATATCTAAAGAAAATGCCTAACAAGAGCCGCGGCGGCGCGTCGTTCTTTTTCCTCGGCGGCGGCGCGTCGTGAGAATTCGCGGCGACGACGGCGCGCCGGCGCGGCGCTCATATCTACTAAAAAGTATTAAATAATTTTTCCTGTCTAATAGTGCCTTTTTCCGAATTCGGCTAAACCTCAACAGCTATTTCTGTACTCAATCTTCATCATTTTGAAGTCGGTAGCTGAATCTTCCACTGCCAAATATTTGAAACTTTTGGAACTGGCACCGACTTCAAAATGATGAAGATTGAGTACAGAAATAGCTGTCGAGGTTTAGCCGAATTCTGAAAAAGGCACTATTAGACAGGAAAAATTATTTAATACTTTTTAGTTCATATTATACGGATATTGTTATTGTTTTTACCTTGGAAGTCGGTTTTAATTTTTTGTTAAAAATAATAATTTCACTCTTTTTAGTTACATGCATGCTAGGTAATTTAAGGGAGAAGCCACACGGGTGCGGTGAGGTGGCGGCGCGGCGATTGGTGACCCTGACGTGGTAGTGATGATGATGATGATGATGATGATGAATGTAATTTGCATAGTAGCATATGCTTTCTGTTCTTAAAACAGCGCCTAAACCCCAAACTTGTATCTATAAGGAATCCGGAGTTCTCTTAGTATCTTCGGAACCATAGAATACCTTGGTGCAAAATCTTAAGTTTTGGTAGCATATGCTTAGGATACTTCTCATAAAACTAAAATCACCATATGTTTCCATATAAATTTTGAGGAGTTCCCTCGATTCCTCATGGATCCCATTATCAGGTCACTATATTTGAGAACATGGTACCAAATTCAGACTATATCCTATATACAACAAAAAAAGAATGTTGAAAATCGGTCCACAAACGGCGGAGTTATCCGCGAACAAACATAAAAAAAAGAACATATATACGGTCGAATTGAGAAACCTCCTCCTTTTTGGAAGTCGGTTAAAAATGATGAATCGAATTTCCAATTAATGGTCCGCGAAGCCATCCTAATAATTAGAGATGTGCCGATCATGACTTTGGCCGACTGGCCGACTAGCCGACTAGTCGGCTGCAAAGAAGCCGACTAATCGGCCGACTAGTCGGCCAAGCAGATTGATGGTTTCGGAAGTTTTCGTAATGCTTTTTTACTGCTGTTTTCGCAAACGTGTCGAATCGTGTTTAGTATCTGGGCGTTCCACGCCAAGCGGACAGGAAAAAATAGTCGATGTCTCCGATTTTGATAATATTTGGATATGTTATACCTACACGTGTTATTGATACGTGTGTCAAATATTTTTGTAATATAATTGCTAGATTAAGAACGATGGGACTTTAAAACGTGACTTCTTTATTAGGCACTTAATGCTTCAAAGCCGATTATAGATTGAAAAAGATATATATTTGAATAATTAAACCACTGAACTTGTTACTCCATTTGATGAGCTTTTTATCTGCATTTTTGGAAACAATCAATTTTTTTTCTTGATTTTCTCAAAGAGGGAGGGACCATTTTGATTTTTTTAAATATTTTTTGTATAAATAGCTAACATTCTACAGAACATTTCTGCACTACTTCTATAATGGGCCGGGAAGAGGATTAGGAGCTAGACTGAAAATACTGCCGAAGGGTGGCGTCCAGCTCCATACTGTACTATGGGCAGAGATCACTACATAGCGGAAATTGGCAAATAACATCACTGACTGAGTGTGTTATGTACACATTATAAATATATTAATCAAGGTTTTTCTTTAATGTAATTTCAATAATAGAAAAAAGTAAAAAGCCGACTAGTCGGTGCTTTTTGCCGACTATTCGCCGACTAGTCGCCGACTACAAAAGTGGCCGGATAGTCGGCTTTACCGACTAGTCGGCATATCTCTACTAATAATACTTACAGGTATTGCAATTTGCAATTGTGAGAATTCAAAAGTTAGTAAGTAAAGAGTATGGACTATGCACAAAAATCACATTTAATTAAAATCTGTAACTTTTAGATTTTTGCCAAATAAAAAAAATAATGTTTATTATAAAGTTGTCCTTGTTTTCTTTTAATCAAAAAACCCTTAATTTAGGTAAACCAACCGGGTGGTCCCCGGCTAGGGCTAGACAAACATTTGGTAAAACAGTCCCTCATGACTATAAGGTTAAGAACCACTGAGTACTATGTATTGTAAACTTAGATTCTATAGCCGGCGCCAGACATGTGCTTCACGCGCGCAAACAGGATCACAAATATTTTTTAAAGCCAGACTTGTTTTCAAATGTTTTACGGCACAGTTATTGCAAAGATGGCTGACAGATTGGACCACGATTTTGTGGATGCTGTCAATCTATTTTGTTTGAGTGCATTTAATTTTTTATAATATAATTAAATTTTTGAGGCTTCTGCTTGAAGTAACTCAAGAAATTCGATAATTAAGTCATTAGGTACTCCACTCCATTATTGACGTTCAGAATCTACCATTGCTTCAAAGTCCAAAGTTTGTTCGACAAGTGTGGCAGGCCGCACAAACTTTGCCGGCCTAAGGATGTGTAGTTGGTTCGTTATTCGTATGAATCACGGCCCTACGGACTACGGAGTTCCCACTTCCCAGAGCGAGCGCTACCGGCTACCGCTGTGTGTCGCGCTCGCGACATTGCGTCGCACTGCACGGTTAAAATATTATTAACCTCATGGCTCATGGCTGGACGGTAAGCGCACTTTAAACTTTTGGAAAGTTATAACTTATAAATTATAATTTATGTAACTACGCGAATAAGGCAGAATCTCTGCGTTTAAAATACCCTTACGTACTCTGTTCAGATTTATGATAGTAAGTATCCCACCAAAAACATACCTGTTAAAATAGGGCCTAGTTCCTATAGGCTAACTGTTGGTCTAAAAAAAGAGTTGAAATCCAATCCAATGCCAAGTTCAGATGCACTTCATCGATCATAATCATCTTCCTCAACAGCCTGATCCATAATACTTCTAATTTGAACTTGGCAGGTTATTTAAATTCTATTAATATTATCTAATTATATAATTAATCAAGTGTAACGCATAGCACAAAAACCTGCCAAGTTCAAATTTAGAAGTATTATGGATCAGGCTGTTGATGAAGATGATTATGATCGATGAAGTGCATCTGAACTTGGCATTGGATTGGATTTCAACTCTTTTTTTAGACCAACAGTTAGCCTATAGGAACTAGGCCCTATTTTAACAGGTATGTTTTTGGTGGGATTTCAATACTTTTTTTCAAGAAATCATACCTATGTTTTCTTTTTGTGCTACGCCCGATATAAACAATACTTTCAATAGCTGCCTCATTATATCACTGGTACATAAGAATTTTTATCTAAAGTTCATAGATGAACTGACTCACGCTTGACGATTTCTTAAATTTCTTAATTTATCGTAACACATACATAATAATATAACACACGACCTGTGTGCTAAATTTCATAACGCTAGGACATTTGGAAGTAGCCTCGAAAGTTCGTAGATCGGCCGACTCACGCTTGACCGATTTCTAAAATTTCTTAATTTTGTTATTCTACATTTAACACATGACCTGTGTGCCAAATTTCATAACGCTATGACATTAAAGTTTGTATGGGCTGTAGATAGGCCGACTCACGCTTGACCGATTTCTAAAATTTCTTATTTTTTTTAATCTACATATAACACACGACCTGTGTGCCAAATTTCATAACGCTAGGACAATTGGAAGTGGCCTCTGAAGTTCGTAGATGAACCGACTCACGCTTGACCATTTTCTACAATTTCTTAATTTTTCGTTAATCTACATATAACACACGACCTGTGTGCCAAATTTCATAACGCTAGGACAATTGGAAGTGGCCTAGAGGTTTTGATTACCGGTCAGTGAGTGAGTGAGTGAATGAGTGAGTCAGTGCCAAAATAAGCTATTTTTACAAGGACATATCTCAGGATCTACTGAAGCTATATCTATGAAATTGGGTATACTGCTTAAGTAGTCGTAAATAATTACGTAGGTATAATTTTATCTTTGCACTCGCAATAGACACTGAGCTACAGGGGGGTCAAAAGTACGTCGAAACGGTTCGTGTAAATAGTGCACGGCATGCGCGCGGCCTGCTGGAACTAGGCTTGCGCACTTCCGTGCGCTTTGATATTATTATTTTATTATAAATGCGAAAGTGTGTCAGTCTGTCAATCTGTTACGTCTTCACGCCCAAACCGCTGAACCGATTTTACTGAAATTTGGTATGGAGATACCTATCGATACCGAATCCCGTGAAAGGACATAGATGATAGGATACTTTTTATCAACGGCATCATCTAGTTAATTTTAGATGTACCTTAGATGTACCTTAACAATAAGGATTTTTATTTGAACTAATTTATCTGGCTGTTCTGACATTGCTTTAAAATATTGGAAAAGAGAAGAATTAAAAAGCTCTAGTATTATCAAATGACATAATTTAAGGAAATTCGTCCCACTTTCTAACAGCGGCTAGCTCAGTCGGTTGAGCATGAGACTCTTAATCTCAGGGTCGTGGGTTCGAGCCCCACATTGGGCGATTACTTTTGTTGTCTTTAAGCAAAATAAAAATATTCCATTTTAAAAGGTTTTGAAATTGCATTGTAGTACCAGACTGAAGAGTGAGTTTGGTCGTAAATGCAGATTGCAGACGTAGACTACAGTTCATATTATTTATTATAAATTTATTTTTCTTTCCTTCATTCTATATTATTAAGGGGCCGGGTACCCTCGAAATTCTCATACATACGTCATTCCAAAATCATTTTCTCATACGAAAATATTTAACATGTTTGAGTTGTTTTTCAGTTTAAAATAGTAAATATCTAGGTTCCTGCACAAAAATTTACTTCAAAATATTTAAACATTAAATATTTTTTTTGTTTTTAATTTTTTTTAGTAAATTTACTACTAAATATTTAAACACTAAAAAATATATAAATAAATAGTTAATTTACTACAAAATATTTAAATACTAAAAAATATTTTTTAGTTTAAATATTTTGTAGTAAATTAACTATTTATTTATATATTTTTTAGTGTTTAAATATTTAGTAGTAAATTTACTAAAAAAAATTTTAAAGCAAAAAAAAATCACGTGCTCAATTACCTCCCTATTGATAAGTTTGGCGAGCAGTTAGGTGAGCCTCGATCCTTGCTTGCCAAGCGTGTGTAGGCTGTCTAGAGCGTGCGGCGAAAACCCAGATATTCGTAAAACGAAGCTCGTATACAAACTAATATTTGGATGACGGGGATCGTCAAAATAAAACCTGGTATTTGCAGAACGGAAATCTTCTAAACATAATATTGTGATACTGCTCAAATGAACCATGACATCGTTCATTTTGACGACCTCCGTGGCTCAATGGTTAGAGTGTGTGGCAGCTCAAGCCGGGGGTCGCGGGTTCGAGTCCCGCCGACGGAACAAAAGTTTTTCAATGTTCCTGGGTCATGGCCGTGTATTAAATATGTGTATGATGTAATAAAAATCTTAAATACATGTATAGTATAATTGTATTAAATATATTTCCGTTGTCTGGTACCCGTAACACAAGTTTTTCAGGTACTTAGCACGGGGCCAGATTGACGTGGTGTGAAGCGTCCATAGATATTATTATTATTATATTGACTGCCTCATCCAAGATGACATTCATTGAGTATGGGTATTCATTGGGATATGATCCTGTTGATAGGAATTATTCTGCACTATAACCAACATAAGTTTAAAAAGCGTGAAATAAAATTAAATTAAGAAATTTAATAAACCCCGCCAAACAACTTTAAAAAGTAATGAAATAATTATATTAACTGACTTTAAGTTTAAATAATGCCTAAATGTTAAGTGATATTTTAGTCCATAATTGTTGTCAAGGTGTGTCGGGGGACCGCTAATGTAGATGTTTGATTTCACATAACATTAAAGTCAGTCACAACAGTATGGTCAGTTCACAGCGAACCGAATCGAGACAATCAGTGACTTGGCGATAAAATATGCAGAAGTCAGTGTTGGCGGTCCCCCGACACACCGTGACAACCAATAGGTAATTATGGACTAAAATATCACTTAACACTTAGGCATTATTTAAACTTAAAGTCAGTAAATATAATTATTTCATTACTTTATAAAGTTGTTTGGCGGGGTTTTTTTTAAATTTCTTAATATAATTTTATTTCATGCTTTTTTTTATCTTGATAATATGTTGCGAGTACTTGCGAGCGTGAGATGCGGTACGTAGATATCAGTCTGTCGAGACTCGAGACTCGAGGTTCACACGCGCCATGTGGGACGCGCTGGGAACCACGGGGTGTCCCACCACCTCGTCCGACAGACGTCACCAGTTCACCACTCACCCGTCGAGCTAAGCGGCGAATTACCTCGCCGCACTATATTATCTATGTTCAGTGATCAGTCTATCACGATTCACGAGAGTCGAGACTTGTTAGTTAAAAGTTATCTTTTATCTCATTAGTTGTATCATCTGATAAACCCTAAACTTTTAAATAATGAAACGTTCAAAACATCCGGTATTTCACGACTATGACCACGGAGCTACTACGAGTACAAAGCTTTGTTTTAGCTCCGTGACTATGACCTATGAGTTATGAATCCGGCAGTATATTTGAAGACACACTAATACCTTATTTCCATAAGTAATATACTTAATTAATAGTATATATAACCCGCCACTCTCTTTGCTCGATGGTATTACGATGACAGCATTCAAGAAAAGGACTCATGTATAAGTTTTGGGCTGAAAGCTTTTGGAATACAGCTTATACCTGTTATTTGTGAAGTGATTGTAATTTGTAACTAATGGTCGAGTTTTATTTGATTACCGTAGAGTTCACCGTCCGTCCATGTCAGCGGCGCGGGCGGAGGGAGGCGGGAGGGGCCCGCGGGGCGTGTCACAACTCACACGTAATCTGCGTACATAACGGACCAAGTTGTGTTTATGTAACGAGCCGACTCAGCCGGCAACCCGCTGACACACAGAGAGAGACGGTCCAGTTCCACCGATTGCCCACCCATCAGTTTCGCCAGAGTAGTTAGAGACTTGCGAGTTATGACAGTGCAATACTAGTAAATTCAGAGCCGGACCGTGAGCTTACGGGGCCCTGGGCTAAAACTATTTAGGGCTTCAACATTTTAACTGTCAGTTCGTAGTACCAACACCTAAAATCTAAATTGTAATCAGGGATGTTACGAAGCTTCGACTTCGGTTCCGACAAGTCGGAACCTCCGGTTAATATTACACCTTCGGTTCCGACTTCGCCTCCGATGCTTTCAAATCGGAGGTTAATCGGAGTTCGAAGCAGAACAAAGCTGCGCGCGGCGCGGCGGCCCGCGTCCGCGGTTATTTAAGGCCTCTATATCCGCCAATGACCTTGATCATTGTCTGTCAGTGCGAATATCGACGTAAATGACATTAAAATAACATTCATAACAGCACGCCTTGTACGGTGGCGATTACGACGCTCGCCGCGTCCATGATCCTTTTTAAGGTTTAATATAATACATATTTCAAAAAAGTAAAAAAAAACCAAATTATCAACTTATGTATTGCAAAGCAGTAGTTATTTTTTATACATATATTCTTTTGATAAATAATGATGGAGTAAAGTGGTTTCATTAAACGATTAGGAGGTGATTTGGTTTTTTATTTCTTTATTATGTGATACCGATAGAATAAATATGGCAAAACCACGTTACGTATCATATCATGTAGATTACTAATTATTTTTTTCAGATATAATTTCTCCGTTAATGCCGATGAAAAGTGGTTTCATCTGCACGCTTTTTTCGCGAGAGGAGCCTTAAACAGGTTCATACTATACTATGTATATTATTATGTGATAATATGTCGCGCGAGGAACCCTCCCGACCCTCGCTATGTGCGTACTTTCGTCTATTTTTTTTTTCACTTGTTAATTCGTGACTTAATCATGTTTTATTGGTCTTCAAAAACAGACCTCTCTCCTGCCACCACTTCTGACTCTACCTCCGACTTCGGTTCCGACTCCGGTTCCGATTCCGATAAGTCAAATTTGAAAACTCCGACTCCGACTTCGGTTCTGATATAGTTACCTCCGTTACATCTTTGATTGTAATATCAGGGATACCAAGAAAAAATTAATGAAATTATGAATTATTTCGCATTATCGTCTATTTTTGACTTGACTAATGACTTAGCTGGGCGGCGGAGGCCCTTGAACTCATGGGGCCCTGGGCTTAAGCCCAAATAGCCATAATATGGTAGATCCAGCCCTGAGTCATTTGTGTTGTATTATGTTCAAATGTATATGGTTTCAAGACGAACTTGCTTTTGGTTGGCATTCTATTAGTCAGCAATCAGTATTGACCTGTGACCTGTGATGCAGTACTCTGCACTCTGCAGCCCTATTACCAGGGATGTCGGCGCCGCGCTGTCGCGACTCTCGCCTAGACGGGTGACGTCACGTAATTTACCCCTACGTCTACCCCGCTCCTCCCCCGCCCCCGCCCCGCAGCACGCAGCGAGGGGAACACTCCCGCGGGACCGGAAAAACTATGTAACAGAAAATCAATAGAAAAACTAACGACCGCGGACCTACGCAAAAATGAAGTCGCAGATCACGTATGAAGTGCCAAGTGCCAACGCATATCGCTTTGTTGCCTGCGAATTCTTTTGGGCTTCGTGTAGTTTTGCTGCCTATCCGAGTTTTTTTCCAAAACCAGAAGTTCTTGATTGTCCGAAATCAGTTTTGGTGTTTTTTTTTTATTTGAAGAAAAAAGGTATACTTAACATAATATATAATGAGCCTATACAGTACAAAATCGCGACTCGCACTTAACAGAAATCGTCACAATAGTAATATTATGATGTCTCAAGAGTCTTGACTAGTCCTTCTCAAGTCTTTCATTTAACAGTAAATAAATTCACAGCGAAATAAAGTACCTGTACATAAGTCATAAACCATGGCGCGCTTGCTTTTTACTGGTCGACTGTCCACAAGTTTTACAACTACTTAGGCTACCTTCACATTTAGGTCTGATTCACACCGGAATGGCAGAGGCGAGGCGAGCAGTTTCAGTGTCATATGATTTTAAACTTTATTTTCATTATTGTAATGTAACATAGTATCGCTTGAGAAATCGACGGCGGCCGCAAGATGTAATGAGCGGCCACGAGCGTCCACGGGCTGCCGTAGATTTGTCAAGCGATACTATGTATTACAATAATGAAGATAAAGTTTAAAATCATATGACACTGAAACTGCTCGCCTCGCCTCTGCCATTCCGGTGTGAATCGGCCCTAAGTCGCGCGGCTGCTGCACTACTCGCGACTTGATACAATTTTTTGGATTGAAGTCGAGTGGAGGAAATCGTAAGGAAACGTTTAAGAATATGGCTGGTAATGTGCAGGCAGCCTTAGTAGTTAGTAGGACTCCGTGGTTCTACGACTAGCGCATAGCGTTGAGCGTTCACACAATAATTATTATATCGTTATGAGTTATGAGGCACGGAGCTCATCTAAATGCGGTCCATGAGTCAGAAGCAATAAACTTCTTTTCTCCCGGCGATTAATCTTTTCACAGATGATTCCCAGAATAGACACGCGAACTTCCGTGGAGACTATTTCAGCGACAGTTTTTCGATATCTAATATAAGTGAAATATTCCTAAAAAATCTTAAAGAGAAAACAGCATCGACATAATCATAAAATCTTCATGAAGTCATTCAGTGTTTCAAAACCGTAGCTCTAGCCTATGCTTCTGTGAACTTTTAATATTTTCAGTTTTCCATGACGCGTTTTCAGACTTTCTGCATTATAATATTCGCATTAGATGCGTACAATGACCCCATCGACTCCATCGCGTCGAGATAACTAGAGCAGGCTGGACGACTGGCGCAGTGCTCCGTATCGAGAGCCGGCAGTATTTACAGCGTATATCGATCCCGGCCACGTGGTCCCTTCACGGCGAAGTGGAGCAGCGGGCATTGTGAGGCGGCAACAGCGGGCCGAGTGCCCCGCGCGGGTAATAAGCATCCCGCCATCCCGGGCCTTGACCCACATCCCGCCTGCCGCAATGCGAAACGTGCACCGCGCCTGCAGGGACCCAAATGCGTACGTACTCACAACTAACGCTACGCAGATAACGATTATGGGGACGTGCAAACGTGCTAGTGGGGACTGGGGACGACGAATGACGATTTTTGTACGGTTGCACAACCAGCTAGCAGTCACAATTCACAACTTACATCACCATTCACCCGACTTGTCAAACATGTGCTACTGCACATTAGGAGTTAAATTTTGGTAATAAGTTCTGTTCACAGTTCACACCGCAATGGGCATTGTCCAAAAAAAATTACATGTACTTTTTATATTTTTTTTCGTTCAAATAGGGTATTTTAAGAATATAAATTCAATAATTTTGAAATTCATTGGCTAGTTTTTTCTCAATAAATTTTTAAAGTTTCGCTCTCGGCGCTTCGCTACGTCATCATCGGCGGCCAATTGACCTCTGCAGAATGTTTTTTTTCCTTTGAATCTTATTTATAATGGCTGGTTCGTCAAATACAAGTTCTCATTATGTGAAAGCTGATACGAAAAGCTTACCAAAAGTTCGAAACGTAATGTTGGTCGAATTTATCGCTAATTTAACGCCATTGAAGGTCAAACTAAGGTTAAACATATTTGTTCAAAAATATAAGTAACTAATGGGTATTTTTTTCGTTTATATACAGAAAAACGATCACTGACCTTATTCCTCGAAATGTTTTTGTAATGAGCAAAATTAAAAAAAAATGGACAATCCCCATTGGCTTTCAGTTCCTTAGAGGCTAGAGCACACACGAATGACGCAAGTTCACAAGGGTGATAATATGCATTATGCTAAAAGTCTCTGACGCTGGGACCAAAGACCAAACTGAATATAATCACACATCACTGGGTTTTAACTGGGACATCATCATAAATTGAACAGAAATTAAAGAAATTTACGAGTCTGGACTAAAACTCAAGCTACTAATAGTGCTAAGAGATGTTTAATGTCTATGTAGCAGGCGAGAGTTTAAGAAAGACCGCTATCAAGTCTCCGGCGGCTCGCTGTCTCAATGCTCAATTTCGTCATTATCTCTGTACTTGAATAGTGATTAGTGGAGCAATATGTAATTAGCATTTCGTGAGTAAGATTATGTGACAAGGCAAGAATTTTTTAAACGGATTATTATGAGTAATGTGGAGCATGACCGAGTGGAGCTGGAGTGACAGTTGTAGTCAGGGCATGCATCGACCAACAACGACCCGAGCAAGGAAATCAATCGCCTGCGAACGAGCAAAATAAATCACAGGTCGATGGGCCTCCTTCTGTTCTAAATAATAGTCGAAGGTATAAAAATATGACACAAAAAACAAGAAGGCACAAAAAGGTAAAAAATATAATCGCGTCAATAAAAAACAAGCGATATAAAAGTGTGGACTGTGACAGGACTAAATAAGGTAAAATGAACGACAGATATTTAAAATGTATTGTGGACACAGATCTTAAGGCCGTTAAATTGAGGAAGAGGGAAGCAATAAAGATATTCCACTTACATTAAAAAGTTGGAAACCTGTTACATATTTTTATTATTCTAGCGCATTCTAGTATCAATATTCATCATTAAGATTTCAGTCACCAACTCTTTTCTTTTGTCAACGAGAAGTCGAGAACTACTAACTAGGGTGACTGAACCTCGCCCTAGATTGTTTGCCTACATCCAACGTGAACTCTTATAAGTTACACAAACCAGTGAACATGTTTGATGTAATAAACACCTGTAAATCACACAGTACAGGTAACAGGCGGCCAGCGGCAGACCACACAAGTTCACGTAAGGCAAGTCAAATCGGCTGCCGTTTGTTTTGGATTAAATTTCCCAGTTAATTCTCTAGGGCAGTATTTCCCAAAGTGTGGGTCGCGGGTAAATTTTGGGTGGGCCCTGAAACTACAGGACGATTGTCGTACTCGTTCGATTGTCTATTAAAATATATTATATATTACAGCTGGAAGTTTTTCTTTTTAGGGTTCCGTACCCAAAGGGTAAAAACGGGACCCTATTACTGAGACTTCGATGTCTGTCCGTCTGTCTCCAGGCTGTAACTCAAGAACGGTAATAGCTAGAGTGTTGAAATTTTCACAGATTATGTATTTCTGTTGGCGCTATAACAACAAATACTAAAAACAAAATAAATTAAATATTTAAGGGGGCTCCCATACAACAAACGTAATTTTTCAAACATTTTTGCTCGGTATCAACGATGACAACAAGTAGGCACTTGAAATTTTCACAAAAGCCTTAATTATATGTGTACTTTAATAATTGAAAATAATATTTAAATAAAATAATAATTTAAGGGGGGCTCCCATACAAAAAACACAATTTTTGGCCTATTTTTGTTATATAACGGTACGGAACCCTTCGTGCGCGAGTCCGACTCGCACTTGGCCGATTTTTTCTTAATTGAAATGAGTGTGGTGACGAGCTTTAGAAAAGGCCTAAGTCCAGCAGTGAACGTCAGTAGGCTGACGATAATTATATGTTGGTGAACTACGATAACAATTAACGGGTAAATGACACAAGGTGGGCCGCGAAACTTTCTTGTAGATGGGTCGCAGTCCCGACAAATTTGGGAAACACTGCTCTAGGGTCAATTTAGACTAGGGCTGCCAGACGCCAGACGGGAAACCCTTTATGTAACGCGAGTTCAACAAGCAATTGATGGACCTCTAATCTTCTAAGATGAACAGCTGTACGTCTATGCTTTAATTAAAATCGCTGTATTATGTACATCTCTGATCTACGTTTTCAGACTTTTGCTTCTTCACCCTTCGCCTTTGAGATTGTAAAACCTGACCCTAAAATGTAGCTCCCAAGTTTCGGCATCATTCGGCTACTTTGCCTGGAAAAGCACTCAAGTTGAGTGGTCGTGACCGGGTGAGGGGGTAACATTCCTGAGCTACCCGTATCGAGCCCACTTGGAGGTCGCACCCCGAGGGCCGGCAAAGGGTTGCGTCAGCGACCAGCGTGACTCATCCCGCTGACCTTCCGCGACCCAGCCCCGCCGGTGACCACTCCAACGTCAGCGATAATCTAATATATATAAATCTCCTGTCACGATGTTTGTCCGCGATGGATTCCTAAACTATATAACCGATTTCAATGTTTCTTTTTTTTAATGTGTGCTTTTATCCAACTTGAGAGATAGGATAGCTTAGATCTTTAATTATAGTCGCAATTTTATTTTATTGCAAATTATTTGTCTATAAAGAGCGACCATTATTTATGCGACGCGGGTCACGGGATAGCGATGGACGTTGCCATGGTGACATACTTATTTAGTTACTAATTCAATAAAATAATACGGGCGATATACTTTATTATATAATATGGCAAAGAAACGTTTGCCGGGACAGCTAGTATATTATAATTTATAATACGTGCTAGTCTACACAGCGCAGACGGAAGAGACAAGCTGCGGCAGGAACAGGGCGATCAAATTGAAAACTGTTGTGAAACAGAGCTTGCATATTGTGTCGTCTAGAGTCTAGACTCTATACTGAGTGCTGACTGCTGAGTGAGAATGCGTGTGGCTGTAGGCTGAATGTCCTAAGACGCAATTTTACATTTTTCGTAGATTGTATACTGTAGTTTTTCGGTATTTTATGACAACTATTATACATATTATATATATACTAATTGTGTGTTACCACAGATCTCTATCTAGATCCTATTTCTGTGTGTGTTACTAATATTATGAACTTTTTATTTTTTGTATTTTAAGAGGAAACTTTTATATCTTCAGATGGCGTTCAATATTATCGCGTGATGTATGGCGGTGCGCGATGTAACCTTTCCTTTATGCCCCATTTACTTAACTTGGGCATCCGGAAGGCGAGGCCGTACTGTGCCGCGAGACAATCCAGACTGCCACTCCGCGCATAAACACGAGGACAGGCGGAATTGTAATGAGCGCCCAAATTACTCATGAACACTTTTTCGATTATATTTAACGGAGAGAAAAATTAAGTTATGTCCGACGTGTCCGACAGATCATACTGTGCGTGAACCGTGAATAAATTGTAAACCAACAGTGCACGCTTGGACGACTTTTAACTTTGAACAGCTAGCCGAGTAGAAAATAGCACCCATAGAGACTTCCGCTGTTGCGATATAATTTTACGACTCTACACAGTAAAACACTTTTCTAATAGGTAGCTACTAGCTAGGGAAAGGGGGAGGAATTAGTCTCCTTCAGCATACTATCTTCGCTGTTGCTTAATCGTACAAACTCGTCCTGAACTCTGCAGTCTGCAGTCTCGTCTCCGAACTGTGTCACCGAGTTAAGGTGTTAAATATGTATGCGGTGATTAGGTAGGCGCGTCGCGTCATGGTGGCTCGGCGATCATGGTGTTTGAAGGAAAGTGGAAAGCGCGCCGGACGTGATGTTTTACCAGCGACAGATTTCTCTCCAGCGTGAGATCTCCGCAGCCAATAGGCAATAAATAATATAACTAATTAATTTGCTAAATGCCGACTCATGCTGCGCCAGCGCACGCTATACGGCTCATCGTTATTTTATTACCTAACCGTCTGGTTTGTCATCTTCATTGGTTCATTAGAGCTGATGTTCATCAATGTCTCTATAGATGTGAATATATCGAATTTACTCCGATCACATCTGATTAAATTCTCAAACATATTATCTTCATTAATATCAGAGTTACTAAGGCCCGTATTTTTGGTCAGTGCTCAAGATGCATCTCGGTCTCAACTCTCAAGACACGGTTCAGGCTCTGTGATTGGTTGACTGTCAAAATTTGGACCAATCACAGAGCCCAACCGCGTCTTGAGACCGGGTCGCATCTTAAGGTCGTCCCCCGAGCAAACGACCTTGGCCATACATTTACCGCACAGACAACTTAGGGATACTACGTATCAGACTGCCATCTGTCTAACATTTGGTGCAAGTGTTACGATTTCCGAGCGATACTGACATTAATTTTTTTTGCCCTTGCGGTGGCGGCCACTGTCAACTGTGATGGTGTGGACTGTGGTGTAACTACTGTAGGTTATCAAAAAAAAAAACACAGCCGAACATAGAACCTCCTTCTTTTTGGAAGTCGGTAAAAAAAGTACTAGTACAAAATAGGTTATAATTGATATAAAATATGATGAAACGCATTACACCCTTACACCCAAGGTTTTAAATGAAAGAAATGTTTTATTTATTCAGTGTTTTATTTTTAATTCTTTTTAGATATTTTTGACATACAAACAAATTGTGAATAGAAGATCTGTTTAGATTAAGTAACATCTTTCAGGCACTGAATCCAATATCCATTTTTATAAACGATCGTCGTTACATGGAAATTTATGTAACATAGCGTCCTTGCGCTTGGTGTTACAATTACGTACACAACACTAATTAAAATACATGAATAATTAATAGCGTCCAGTTCGCAAAAAATGTCCAAATACACACAATACACAACAAACAACAATACACACAACGCGTATGAGGATTGAGGTATCTCTCAGTATGAGGAGTAAAGCAGAAAATTACAGTTTGAGAGGAAGAGTTCACACTTCACTCGATCGACACAATATCGATGCGTTAGACTTTTAATTATTAAAGTTTTTGAATAACAGTAATGGCGGCGGCTGGCAACAGCACAGAGTACAGACACGTCACACATCACATTGCTTAGGGGTGCGGGTGAGCGGGGGTAAGGGCAACTGTCAGTATCGCCTGGAAATTTTCAATATGGCGTCGCTTTGTACATCATGTTTTTTTTTGTATGAAGATTATAGGCCGTGATTTACCGCGTTGCCGAGATCGCGCCAAAACCCTATTATTTTTACTTATCTTGGTTCAAAATTGTCCTAAAAAAATTTAAAACGGCGAATATGTAGTTTATAATATTGTCGATCTATTGGCGTGAGTTTCAAATAAAAGTAATTTGTAAATCCTAAGGAGATGCTGAATGTATGCTTGAATTTTAACAAATTGGTATTACTTTGGAAGCTGATATCATGAGTATAAGAAACAAAAATAGAAAATTTAAAACGACAAAAGGAATGTTGATATACTGAAGATTATTGCTGTATTTTTATTATAACTTTATAGCTTTCAGATTATGAGTTTATAAGGTTTTAAATACGGTCAATTACGGAATCTCCGGACGGAACGCCCTTAAGCACTGACCAACTATACGGGCCTAAATGTGTGACACATACTAACTAGTAAGTAATGCTTATAGCTGCAGCCTGCAGCATACCGTCTTACCTTAGCAAGTTGGAGCGATTTAAGTTTTAACGTTAACAAGCTTTAAAATACATATCCTGAACTTATGGATGCGCTGAGGCTCGGCTCGGCCGGCGGCCCCTGAGAGTTGAGAGGGCTGAGACCGCGCGGCATGATGCTATCGGCGATCTGATCACGATACTACCATGAACTGTAGAACAACCACTCCTTCTGCCCGCGAATAGAGCTCGTTCTTGCTTGTCAGAGCCGATATCGCCGCAGCACCAATTAAGGGCAATTAGGATGACCAGCTTCGCAGATTAAACGCGCCGGATTGCGTCATACACGCGCTTTTACCGAACTCTAGAGCTGGTTCATAGTTTTCGTATCACAATAATATTGTGTCTGTCATGCCAAAAGTATTGACTTACATTAGATCAGTTACATGATTATAAATAATTCTTCATTCTATTTCTTTTCTAGTTATCTATTCTAGTTATTACTAGTTTGCTTTAACAAGGCAGTTTAAAATGAAATTATGTGAGGAGCATATATAACTTGACATAATATATTGATTCATGATTGATTAAATGTAACATAGTTTTGTCATGTTATCTTCTTTTACTGTGAACAAAATGTTAAGATAACATTTTTGAATTAATTTGACTATATTTTGCATTTTTTTCCCTCATCATCACTATAATACATAATTAAAATATACGTTATGGTAATAAGTAGGGCTTCACACGAGACGGGAGTAAACGAGAGTAACAAAAATCTCGTCTCGGTCTTGTCAATCCTCAAAAAATTGAGTCTCGTTCCAGCCTCGGTCTCGTCTCGTTACCAGTTGTCTCGTCTCATCTCGGTTAGTTGTAAATAATGATTTATTTCTATAATAATATAATGAAGAGAATAAGAAATATTTTTTGACTAAGCTCATTTTGGGTAACTTTGAATTGTGGTTTAACTTTGAACAATATATTTTTACATTCCCGAACTGGTGGTAGGCACCGCAGTATCAACATTCTGAAAGATTTTCTTAAAATATATTCAGAAATAAAATAATTTATTTTTTTATTTTTATTTACAATAGGTAATAAGTATTGTTCAAAGTTAAACTGCAATTTAAAGTTACCCAAAATGACTGTCACATATTTATATGATAAAATGCAGTTTGGATGGTTACCAGATTTTATATTTTGTAAAATATATTGTTTTTTTTAGTAGACCTTTTCTGATTTTTCGAATAAAAACTTCATTAAAAAAAATTACGAGACCCAAAACGAGACTCTCGGGGTGCCATGTATGTGGTCTCGTTATTGCCGAGAATATTTTCCAAAACATCTTGTCTCGCGTGAAGCCCTAGTAATGTGTTTCATATTTTGTCTAAAATATAGTAAATGATTACCATTTTACAAGTATGACTCAGATTGATTAAAGAATTAAGATAAGATTTGAATATGAGTGGTTAAATGTAATTTAAATTATATATTATAATAAGAATTATTGAAAAATGTGTATTTCTTTCCTCAAATGTTAATAAAAAATATCTGAGCTAGAGAATTCCATATTATTTTATAGTTAATTAAAAAAATATTTACTCAAAGACCCTTAAAGGAAAAAGATAAAGCTTTCAATATGTATGCAACATTAGATTAAATGAAAAAGGTTTTTTACCAACTGCCTTTTGCATAATCATCCACTAAAGCAATTTAATATGAGCAAGGCTCATGATCACTATTGTTACAAATCTTGCATCTTTTAATATTATTAACTGCTAATTAAACCACAAACTTTTGCAAACTTTCCAAACACTGACCCAAAAGCATTATAATTAGCATGGGGCTAATTTGGAAATTGAACCTCATTCTTTCTCAACTGTAAATGGTGCAAACTATTTGCAAATTGCAATTGTAATAAAACAGAAATAGCAGTGTCCGACAATGTTGTGAAACTATTTCTAACATTAGTTTATTACAAAATATAATGCCATGTTTAAAGATAGGTGTGTAACTATTTGATTCATCATCAATACCATCATTACCACTTGGTGCTGGGATCTCATATGTAAGGGTTTAGACCAGCTATCCCCAACCAGCGGCCCGTGGGCCGCATGAGGCCCGTCGAGACTATCAGTGGCCCACGTGATGTTAAAAAATTTGAAATTCACGCCCACCAGTGAAATAATGTAGTCGTCGTGAAAGTTGTAATTTTTTTCCACTTTTGAATATTTATTTTTGAGGAACACTATTTTTCATCCCTAAAAATTTTCTGCTGTGGCCCGCGACACAAGAACCAAAACATGTTAGTGGCCCGTATGTAGTTATGTCTATTGTGACTGTGTTTAGCTGATTTTATATTCATATTATATTGTCAGAGAATAGAGATAGATTGGAGATTGGAAAACTGATGAGGCTCTTTGTTGAATGTTAGTTGCAGGTTTTTCCTAATGAAGTAGTTGTGGAATCCACATTATCCCATACTTAATTTCTTAATTGCAGCATCTCTAAAATGAGGCTCAATTAAAAAACTTTACACAGGAACACATGTTAAATTGAAAAAAATAATATTGTTTATTGTGTTATTTTGTGTGGTCTCAGTACAAGTACCGATTATCTTTATATATATAATTCTTCTGTGAGTGTGTATGTCACTGAACTTCTCTCAAACGACTGTACCGATTTTGATGAAATTTTTGTGTGTGTTCAAGGGGATCTGGGAATGGTTTAGATTCACAATTTTGTCCGCTGGACAATGTTTTTTTAATTAATTTTTTATTTATTAGTAGTTGTTGATTTTGGAATGTTTTACATTGGATCCGACAGACGGCGCTACCATCGCAGTGTCAAATTTTAATTTTAGTCGGTCCCGACAGTTAGCGCTGCGATCAAATTAAAAGAAATACTTTATATACCTACTTAATATGGCAAAGAAAGGTTTGCCGGGACAGCTAGTATTCTATTATTTGTATGTTGGCTAACTAAGTTAAAAATTCATTTTGTTTACAAAACACAGAACATTACGGTGAAGGAATATGTTTGTTGTCGGTTGTGATATATTTAACTCACGTTCTCAGAGGGGGTCCGTCAGCGGCGGCACCGCGGCGGTCACCCGTCACGCCTGGCCGAGGGCTCCGCGCGACACACGCGCCCTACACATATCACTACACTTATTTCACGACTCAAATCACACGACACTGCAACACCTCACGGATTTTGCTCTGTCCTAATAAACAGTCTCGATTTTTGCAACACGGATGCTCGTCGAGCAATAGGAAATTGTAAAACGTTAAAAAACCGACACATACGCAAGTGGTCTCGCAATTCCACAAAATTAGACGTAAGACGCCTAAAGACGACACCGACTAATTGTAAATCGCTCTGTTTATTTCGTCGTACACGGGAAGACCTCCGACCCGCATAATATTTACATTTTAATGTTATTTTTAGGAACTACACTACGTTAAGTTACATTATTTATTCACTAATTCACTAGTAACAAAAAACAATTCGTAATTTGCTAACGTAAATTGTAACGGAATTCTAGTCCAGCCAAACGAGATAGTATTGTGTGGTAAACTGGTAAATAGATTTTAATTCACGATTATTGCAAAGACACAACGAAGTCAACAACCGCTTGACAACTGATTACTGACATTTTATGGCAATCATGACATTTGACAACCATAGACATTTTTTTTTAATTTGTCCCGGTCGGGACAGGCAAAGGGAGCGTTGCCCATACAGCCAACAACCATAGACATATTTTTTTTATTCGTCCCGGTCGGGATAAGCAAAGGGAGCGTTGCTCATACAGCCACAACCATAGACAAATGAATGAATGACAATTGTTTTTTTTGTATTCGGATAAAGCACAGATTAAGGATAGTATAACCCAAGAAGTTTATAGGTACAGTCGGGGCATTTTAATAGGCCACATTTGACATCTGTCAGATTAATTTCCATAGTGAGGTAAGCTGCGTAAAAACATCGACCAAAACGAATAAATCGATACGGACTTGAAATAAAATATTTGATTTTTATACGTTATTTGTAAAACCAAAAACAAATTCCTGTCCCATTATTACTTTAATTCAAGGAGCAAAATAAGAAAAGTACATAATTTACAAAAAAATGCATTTATTCCCTTGAATTATAAAAAAATGTTAAATTTAGTATTATTATTATTCATTTCACATAAATACGTGTTACTTTTCACAGCGTGGTTATTATTTTATGGGGATATTTCGTTACAAGTAATCAATGCATCGATAATATTTATTTGCTTTCGATTTTTAGAGTAACATCCCTAGAGTTTAAAAAGAAAAAAGGTCAGCTGACGTAACATTGTAACGACGTGCAATTATTAAGATCAGAATTTGTTTATTACGTTTAGAGTTGTTTATCAGTAAAAGCAAATCGTTAAATAATTCGTATCGGTCATATTTACAATAAATATGTAATTGTAATTGAAAAAAGTTAGTAAATTGTGCAGTTATAACAAAACGAAAATATTTATTTTTTATGCACGTCGCTACAAGGTTACGTTGTGCAATTTTGATGAACTGTCAAATGTGGCCTATTAAAATGCCTCGACTATAAAATATGTGGAGTGCGAACTTCAAACATTGAAGTGAAGACAATAAAATTGAACTCTGTTGACCCGACGTGTGTATGCCATCTCTTTCTATGGATACCCTCCTAGAATAAAATACTACCTGCAATCAATAAAAAACATAAAGAAAAATATTGTACATTAGAACCATCGCTCGTTTTGTGATCATAATTTAATCTCATGAAAAACAAAACTGTATTTTTACACTTTACATATTTTAGGCAGTATATTATGTATTTTTTAAATTGAAATTAGAGTTCTCCGATTTACCTATTTTACCCTAATTTTGATATCTTCAGAGTTATTTTACTGGCAACATTTAATAGAAACGTCATTCTACGTGATGTGTATAATGGCGGATGTTTATGTCGATTCAGGTTTTCATACGGCTTTTTTTGTGAAAGTTTTAAATGAAGAATAATAAATGGTGCATGTATGTGTTGTACATGGATGTGGAAGTAAGTGGTATCCAGGCTGTGCCGTAAAATTTCACGCGTAAGTTCACAAATTGCAATTATTGTTGTTGATTCTACATTTGCTTATTTTCAATGTTTTCGGTCACTTCTTTACCTAATATTGTAAGTTTCGCTATGTAAATACCAGAAATAATTCACTGGTTTTATGTTCCGTAAGCTATTAATGTGATAAAGTGGTGATAAATATGAATAATTTTAATTTATTTCCATCATTGCTTATTGTTGTGAAAAGTGCTAGGGTAACCATAATATTTGCAAAAGGTAGGACATATCCGATGGCTTTTATACATACATAAGAAATTATCGACTGTAGAAAGTTTTATTAGTGATTAAACGAACTTCCATGAAGTGAAGTTCTATCACAATTATACGAGGGCTTTGTCCGAAGTTAAATCCAGTTTAGAACTTTATTGTTTTAGATTTCTGAAAGAAATAACACGTAGAAACATGTGGTTGTCCATCATGCCTTTGAAAAGTCAATTTCAGGAAAAGGCAAAAATTTGCAGTCTATATTTAAAAACAAGTGATTATGACCACACTGGCAGACGCTTACATCAAACTTACCTTTTTTTGAAGACAAAAGTTTGGTGATGGTAAGTGAATATGCATGAATTTATACTCAAATTTTATACTGACATTAAAGAGCAAGTGGAAGGAGGTTTACTGTTCTGGATAATCTCTTATCAGATTAATTAATTACTAATAACTCATAATATTATGTTGTATTGCATAGTCAAAGTAGGTATTTAAATGTTGAATGTGACATTTTCAGGAGCAAGATTAAATAAATAATACATCTGCCTTAGCAATGTCTTCGCCTAGCTGTAGCATTCACAATGAATATTATGTTTCAAGCGACACACAAATGCCTTTAGCAACATCACAATTAATTAGAATTTAAATTTTCAGGTGCAGCAAAAGTTACTTGAAGAAACCATCTGAGAATTTGACCTTATCCATGCATGATGCATAGTACTAGCTCTGGATTTCCTGTAAGTATAAACCATTAAAAATATTATATATTTTGGAAAATTAGAGTGTATATGTGTAAATAACTTTAATATATTTTTTTGTTTACAGGACAGCCAGGAGTTATATAAACGATTATGTGGACCTTCTGATTCATTTCAAATCACAAACAGACCACGTATTTTACAAAAATGTAGAGAACCAAAGAAGCATTAGCCAGGTAAATTAAACTTCATTCTCATGACAATTAAATCATTTTAATGACCTACTTTATTCCGAATGTATGATTCTGAATGTAGTGTTCTTCAAGGCCGCTAGGTGCATTTAAACATCCTGCTTCTAAGATAATATGGCATCTGGGACTTTCTGATCAATTCTGTTGTATTGTTGTGATTAGCTTTTATGCAGGTTCTCGTCTTTACCTACACAAAAGTCAATATAATAGATCAGCCGGGACTTTATAATAATAGTGTGGCCCGCGTGATGTGAAACCATTTTTAAATTCACGCCCACGGCAAAATAATGTAAAGTCGCCGTTAAAGTCGTGAATTTCTTTCCACTTTTAAATCGTTAATTTTGAAAACCGTTACTTTTTAACCCTAAAAATTTTTTGTTGCGGCCCGTCGGCCCGCGACACGTCAAGATCAAAACATAATCAATCTTACCACAAAAGATTAAACATCTATTGAACAGTCGTTTTGAGACCACTTTGTACTGAATTTTTCTCCAATCAACTGTTCAACAGGTGTTTAAATCTTTTGTAGTAAGACCGTAAATATTTTGTGGCCCGTTGAAAAAAGGTTGGAGATCACTGTACTAGATGATAGTGGCATAGGAGTATGTAATTGCATATTTTTTTCTTTTTAGGTTGTTAAGGAAAATATTGAAACCATGAGGCCTACGTACGTAAAAAAAGCATGCAAGATCTGTTTGAGAAAATTTGTTGGTAAAAAGAAATAAGGTATTATATCAAGCTGTCAAACGAAAAACTTCATTCACACGAGACAAAAATTATTAAAGATTTAGCCAATTCATTTTTTAATTTGCGGATACGATCAGCGGGGCTAAAATGGTCGCATAGCAATTCCTCCCAATCAATTCACAAAATAAAATGTCAAAACTGTCAAACTCAGGAATGTCAAATTTAGACCAATTCTATTGGTCTAAATTTGTACTAATTTGACATTCGTGAATTTGACCAATTCAATTGGTCTAAATTCGTATTAATTTCAGATTCGGGACTTTGACAGTTTTGACAATTCATTTTGTGAATTGATATTGCTATGTGACCATTTTAGCCCCGCTGTATTAAAATCAATTAGTACTGATAAATCACTAAGCCATGGGGCAAGCGTCAAAAACTACATAAGACTGTACTTTTCAGCTGTGTATAAAAACCTTGTAAATTTTAAGAGTTTTAAAATAAATTTAGTTTCTTTTGTTATATTGAAAAATCATTAATAATGTAAGTAGTAAGTGTATGTGAAATGTAAAATAATGTAAAAAGTGCGCATGTATCTTTGATCGATCACTATTACCCTATTATTATTTATTATGCCAACATCTTGTTTTATTTGTTTGGTGATGCATGTTTTACAATTTTTAATACTAAAGGGTTACACAAATTCGTAAGTCTTAAGGGTTGGATCATGAACGTAGAAAAAAAGGCAGACTGAGTCTTGTTATACATATACAAAACTGTGTCTTCACTTTTCTCCAGAGTCGGCCACGCACACATTCTGACGCCTGTCAAATGGTATGGAATAGCGCAAGAATGTGTGCGGGCATGGTGCGGGCGGACCTTGTACATACAGCCAGCTGGCCGACTCTGAATGACACAGTTTTGTGTATGGTGGGACTCCGTCCTCCTTTTTTTATACGTCCATGGCTTGGATATTGTTTTTAAATAAATAAAAGACTTCATAGTTACCTAAATGGCGTTTTATTTTGTTTCACTGGTAAAAGTCAGTCACGACATTAGTATGTTCCCCCCCGTAGCTAAAATCTCGTGATGTTTTGGAATGGTTCTCTTCATGTGATCATGGGCGACAATTACATTCAATCCACCACGTTCCACGTTGTTTATTACGTTTGTTACGTTCCCAGCACAGTCTTCTCCTTCATAATTATTAGAATCATAATTTCAATACTTTTGTTCTATCTGTGTGAGTCTGTGAATTTGTGAAAATTTACATGACTCTTAATTCGAACTTTGTTGAAGAAGGGTGATCAGTTCAAGGAAAAAAATCCATTATTTCCATAAAAATAACGCAATTCTATACAGATAGAAAGTGTTATTTTCAAAAAAAAAAAATAATCATTCCCTATATTATGCAAAACCATCAAACTAATTTGTAAAATACCCATCGATACAGAAAAATGTCCAATAAACATTGATCATTATGGATACCCTATGTTAGAGAAAGAAGGCATCCACACCAAGAGTGAGACAGCGTTTCAAGATCAAATTAATTGTCTTCACTTTTTTATTATGCCCGCTGTACACTCTCGCCGAGAGCTCTCGGGCGAGAGTTTCGTGCGAGAGCCCCTTGCCCGAGTGCGATCATGTACATTCTCGCTTAGTTCAATCGCAGTTAAGAACTCAGACAAGATGGACGAAAACGACCATTCACCATTCACCATGCATCGAAAGATATCATTGTAATCCAAACATTTATAATCATATAGTTGAGTAGGTATAACTTTGACATAGTTGCTATTAACGAAACCTGGCTGCGGCCGGGCGAGGAAGGGCGGGCACCTCGTATACGTGGCTACAACCTGCGCCACACGCCAAGGGACGCAAGTGTGCGGTCCCGAGGCGGTGGAGTTGGGTTCTATATAAAGAAAGGACTTAATGCTATACCTATCAAACACCACACAACAACATTAAGCGTGGAACAAATGTGGCTTTCGTTTAGAGCGGGTGGCAAAAGTGTTTTTGTAGGTACGGCGTATCGCCCACCCTGGTTATCAGTGAGAATTTTTCTAGACGAAATTAGTGAAACGATAAGCACTTTATCCGGTTA
Organism: Polyommatus icarus; assembly: GCA_937595015.1. Classification (NCBI taxonomy): domain Eukaryota; kingdom Metazoa; phylum Arthropoda; class Insecta; order Lepidoptera; family Lycaenidae; genus Polyommatus; species Polyommatus icarus. The sequence continues at coordinate 392,090 of OW569325.1, forward strand.
TGACTACCTATACCTAGTTGGCGATTTTAATATAAATTACTTTCACACTAACACGGCACAATACAGAATGTTAGAAGAATTCCTGTCTTTGCACAGGTTGCGTCAGTGCACTACTGAGGCCACCCACTTCACCCATGAGACAGAAACCCTGCTCGACCTAGTCTGTACTAGCGCAGACCTGAATCGAGTCTGGGTTGACTACATACCAGATCTAAGTAGTCATGCTCTCATATCATTTGACATAAATCTGCCTAAAATAAAAAATCTTGCAAGAAAAATATCGTATCGACCTTTAAAAGACATTGATCAGGGCGATTTTGAATTTGTTATGAACACCATTGACTGGGATTACATAAAACAATTGCAGGATGTTAACGTAATGGTCGATATATTCAGTAGTAGTTTGTTGTGGGCATATGATATATTGGCGCCTCATAAAACTATATATATTCGGGAACGCCAATATCCTTGGATAACTTATAATATTAAAATGTTAATGAGAAAGCGTGACAATGCACAAAAACGAGCGCGTAATACAAAAAAAAACACTCACGTTGCATACTATAAAGACCTCAAACGTGAGGTGGCATTAGCACTAGATAGGGAGAAAAAGGCATACTTCGACAATTATATTAATACCAATACAAAGTCCCCCCGTGTAATGTGGAAGCATCTCAAGGAGCAAACTAACGTGTGCAAATCAAGTTCTGATTTTGTCTTACCACCTCATCTGTTAGACCCTGACCTCCTCAACAATTTTTTCCTCGATATCCCGAGTCCTAATTCCGTACCTTCATCTACCTCGCCCCTACCGGATTCCCAGCCATTTTGCTCAAGTACTTTTAAATTCTCTACAGTTAACGACAGTGATATATTGAAAATAATTAAATCTTTAAAATCTAATGCGGTAGGTACTGACGGTATCAGCTTGGATATGCTTGTACTTCTTTCTCGTCTTCCAGTGTGCATAAGTGTTATAACCAAAATAGTAAATACATCTCTTACTACAAGCACTTTTCCTAGGTCATGGAAGACGGCTATAGTCAAGCCGTTGCCTAAAAAGGATTCTGTATCTGAACCCAAGGATCTCAGACCTATTAGCATATTACCATGCATGTCAAAAATACTGGAGAAAGTAGTATGTGGTCAAATTAGTAATTATTTAGAAGAAAACAGCATATTGCCTACTTTTCAATCTGGTTTCCGTAAAAAACACAGTACAACGACTGCATTAATTGACGTAATAGATAACATTTTGACGGCTCAAGATTCAGGGGAGGTTACCATTCTGGTTCTACTGGACTATTCACGAGCGTTCGACACCATAAATATACCTTTGCTCTTATCCAAATTAAAATATTACGGTTTTGATGACAGTGTAATAGAATGGATTTCAAGTTTTTTACTCAATCGTTCACAAATGGTTGAAATAACTGACAATAATGGAGAGCCATTACGTTCAGTTCCACGTCAAGTAGATATAGGCGTCCCACAGGGATCAGTAGCTGGGCCTCAAATGTTTTCTATTTATGGTGCTGATATCACTCGTCACATACATAATTCAAAACATCACTTATATGCGGATGACTTGCAAATTTATATATCTTTTAAGCCCTGTGATGCTCGCGCGGCCATATCCAAGCTTAATGAAGATCTAGCGAGTATAAGTGAGTGGTCAGAGTCAAATGCACTGGTACTAAACCCGGACAAGAGCAAATTCATGGTACTAGGAACCAAAAATCAAATCAAAAAGGTCAATGCCCTATCTCCTGTAGTGCATATTAAAAACAAAAATATTGAGAGAGTCAGTGAAGCTCGTAATTTGGGACTTTTATTAGATGAGGAGCTAAAATTTGAAAAACACATAATAAAAACTGCAAGTCGATGCTTTTACCGCCTAAAAGTCTTATATAATATCAGAAGCTTCATATCTGAAAATTTGCGTAGCAGTCTGTGCGAATCCTTGATACTGTCCAACTTGAATTACGCGGACGTAGTCACAGGGCCCTGCCTCCTATCGAGGTCTAAACGAGTTGTGCAGAAGGTACAGAATGCTTGCGCTAGGTTCTGTTGTGACATACCACCTCGTGTACATGTCACTCCCTATATTAATAAATTACGTTGGCTTAAGATGGATGGTCGCAGGCAGGTACATTTCGCCACTCTTTTATTCGGGGTGATTAAATTTAGAATACCGACCTACCTCTTTGACAAGTTACAATGGGCTAGTGATAATAAGTTGACTGTCACTACCAGAGGTTCGTCCTTTTTGCTAAACACGCCGTTACATCACTCTTCTGGTTTCAGGGGTAGTTTCCGTTATCTTGCTAGCAAAATTTGGAACAATCTCCCACCACCACTTCGTGCTCTAAAAACAATAAACAGCTTTAAGCATAACTATAAAACACATTTACTTAGAGAACAAATTGTATCGTAGGTTATTATAATAGTTACTATAATACTAGGTAACAATATATATATATTTTTTTTATTATTATTAGTATTATTTTTTATTAATTTTATGTTATGCGCATTTATAATCATTTATAATAATTTAAGTACCAATTATAGTTTATATTCAAATTTATTTCGACATGACTTTAGAAAAAGAAAGATTAATTCAATGATTTAGATAATATTATATGTGTAGGGGTTGTCCCCTACGGATGATAGATGCTGGATGCTGGATGATGCTGATACTCATAGAGATGCTGATGATAGGTGTTAAATGATACGCTCTTGATGCTTGATAATGCTCTGTTAATGATCTGCTAATGCTCTGCTTTATTTTGTCTTAAATGCATGAATTTATACAAGTTCAAACGTGCCGGTCAATGTCATACCGATCCGTTCAAGTTTAGATGCTGAGTAGGCAGACGTGCCGGTTCAATGTACGTGCCGGCTCAATGTCATACCGAGCCGTACGAGTTCACTGTACGTGTTAGTGAACCGTACATCTTGCCACTCTAAAAGAAAGAAAGAATCTAAAAAATATAAACGTAAATTAAATCAAGAAATGATACCTATAAAGAAAACTAAACATTTAACAAATTAAGTAATGTACAAGGAAAGATTTAGTCTATCCGGGGAAGTCTGGGGAATGTGACCGTCGATGTTGCGGGTGGTGATGGTCGCTGCTGCCGCCAGTGGAGGCGCGCTGTCCTCCCTCCGGCAGAGACGCGCAGGCAGCGCGAAGGCGGGGGCGCAGTCGCGGTACCGGCCTGCTCCTTATCCTTGATAGTCAGCGATTGGGCTATGTGATGACGGCGTCTCCCGATTGCTTGATAATAATCATTGATGGTTGCTTTCTTTGGACCATGAATCTGTTGCTGTATGGTCCCGTACACTCCATCGTCTCTTCTTGTGTTAGGTACGGTGACCGATGTATTAAACTTATTTAATGTTGATATTGTAGGAAACAAAATTCCTTGCTGATGTTGCATTTTGATATTGATGTTGTTCGAGTTGTGACGTCCCAGCAACGTAAAGGTGTCTCCTTTCACAGTCGAGTTCTGACCTGGGACAATAATGCTGTTTGTGGTGTCATTTTCTTTAAAGAATGTGACCCAGTGACTCATGATGAATAAACTGTTTGAGGCTATCTGATGACTCTTTGCTGTTGTTCTTGATTTCCCAGTTCTTGGATATATTTTCTTCTCGTTTTAATATTGCATATGAATAGTGACGTTTAGGTGTTTTGCTGGAATTTGGAGCGCCTGTTGTTGAGAGCGATGTACTCGATGTTGACCGCCACACGTCTACGTTCTGCGATGTTTGCAGTTTGCTGTTTGAGTACACGACTGACTCATGAATTTTCGTGTTATGCGGTCCATTGCACTGCTTGCAACGCCGCGTTGATATACATGGTCTATTATGATGCGTGTAGAGACAGTTTATGCAGATATTATGTTTTTGCAAAATCTCTATTTGCTCTTTGCCTGATAAGTTAAAAAATGTTGTACACATGTAGAGATCGTGGAATGCTTTACATACAACACATGATTTTTGTCTGTATGTTACGAAGGCTTGATATTGTCTTTTCTGGGAATGTTCGTTTTGATATTGCGACCATGTCGAGTTTTTGTTATAGTTTGACGATGTCGGTGCTTGATAAACTTGTTTGCTTGTGTTGTTGATCTCCTTTTCTCTGTGCTGAATAGGCTCTAGGGCTGTAAACTTGCTTTCAATGAAAGTCATGAATTCCTCCAGTGTCGGGAGAGAGCGCGGCTCCTTGCGAGACTCCTGGTAGTTGGTGTAGGTGTCCACATCCAGTTTTTTGCAAAGAATGTGGACCAATAGCGGATCCCAGCTGTTGGTATCCACTCCCAGATTATGGATGGCGTGAATACATTCGGTAGTGGTGTCGTAGAGCTTCTTCAGTTCATATGATGATTGTTTGTGACTGGTTGGTTGACTGAGAAGGATTTCGACTTGTTTGGTGAAAAGCAGCTGAGGATTGTCGTAACGATGATTTAATATTTCCCAGGCGATCTCGTAGTTTTCTGCTGATATGTGAAGGTGTTGGATCATGCGCTCGGCTTCCCCTTTCAGTTTACATTTTAAATGTTGCATTTTTTGCGCGTCGGTGATATATTTGTTATTATGTATTGCTTCGGTATATAAATCTTGAAATGTTGGCCATTCTTCATAATTTCCAGTGAAGATTGGTATATCTATTTGTGGTAGAGACTGTTGTAAGTGTGCGTTAGACAATAGTTTTTGATTTAAACTCCTTTTCGCGGTGATATATTTTGACTCTATTTCGGTGAATGCTTCCTCGTAATGGGTGTCGGTTCCCGATGATAAAATGTCTATGCGCAGGTGAAGTTCGTCGATCTTATGCCATCGCTGTTGAAGACTGCGTAACTCTTCTTCAATCTCCCACTTCTCTTCGATGTCTTGTTCACTGATGCGTTTTAGTTGCCGCTCTAGTGCCCGAAAATTGGCATATTGTTGTGCCAGAATCTCTTGATAGTCCAGCCGAGGTTTGACTTGTTCAAAATGACTTATTGGAATTCGAAATTGAGTTCCTGCATTTTCCTTGGAAGTCGAGGGAGTTGAAAGCTGCGAGATTGTTGGTGTCGCAGGCCTTTCGGAATCCGCTGTCACGGTAGCTCTTAATGTTGTGTAAAATTGCTTAACCTCAGAGTAGATTTCTTTCTTAAAATATTCTGATGATTTGTCTTCAACTCCCTGCAGTGTTTTGTTGTTTTGTTCAAATTCACCCCACAAGTTATCTATTGCCGCGATACGTTTTTGAAAGTATTCCGACGTTTTTCTAATTGCGGAGTCCTTTTTATAATTGATGTGGATCTTCTCGATCTCCTTAATTATAGCGCTCTGACGTGCCAGTAGCTCTTGCATGATGATGGAGGGTGTTAAGAGTCTTTACAGTATGTGCGTTCTGTCTCAACTCTTCCGGGGCGACCCGCTGATGGGAGACCGGTTGAGCCGATTCGCTACCGTATCAAGACAACAAAACACTCAAAATAATAAATGATGATAAATGATGTTCTTCGAAGTAAAGATGTTGTGCTGTACCTTCGTCTTGAGCTGCTGTGATCTTGACAATGAATCTCCTTATAGTCTCTTCTCAATGCTTGATGTTGATAAGCGATGTTCCTGATGATCCACAGATGCGTAGATTCCTTTGCTCGAAGGACCATATGTAGGGGTTGTCCCCTACGGATGATAGATGCTGGATGCTGGATGATGCTGATACTCATAGAGATGCTGATGATAGGTGTTAAATGATACGCTCTTGATGCTTGATAATGCTCTGTTAATGATCTGCTAATGCTCTGCTTTATTTTGTCTTAAATGCATGAATTTATACAAGTTCAAACGTGCCGGTCAATGTCATACCGATCCGTTCAAGTTTAGATGCTGAGTAGGCAGACGTGCCGGTTCAATGTACGTGCCGGCTCAATGTCATACCGAGCCGTACGAGTTCACTGTACGTGTTAGTGAACCGTACAATATGTAATAATAGATTAATTAAAAAAAATGATTAATTGAATTATATTATATTATATTACATTGAAAGACATTATTATTATATCGTATTATATTTATTTATGTAAGTTACATTAAAATTTATTTTACAGACAATATATAAATAAGTAGGTGCATACAATTTGTTTCTTTGTTATAGGTGTAGAACAATTATTATTATTAGTATTATGACGTGTATAATTACCATATAGGTATAGGTGGTACATGATGTCCGAGCTTGGTCGTTTTTCTTTTACTCGAGCCACAGAGTTGACACACAACCTTAATTTGTGTCATTTTGAAACAAATTTATAAGCCAAATAAAGCTCTGCCCTGCGCGAGGGCCACGCTGAACTCTGAAGTGAAGTGTGACATGATAGCGCCAGCCTTTTATCCCTAGATTATCCCTATTATAAATTATTATATTTATTGTTTATGTATTATATTTATTTTTTTTATCTAGTTTATGTAGACTTAGCTGTGTGTTGTATGTAGACTGTCAAACGCCTGGCAAGCACGAGGGTCCACATAATACCAGGGATCGTGGTATAGGATCCTGTACCATGATCACATACCTGAGTGGATCCTATTCGACAATTTTTTTCGCACTACACTGCCCTATATTATTATCGAAGCACAATCCGTGCCGCACCACAAAAAAATACAGTACATGATAAAATGTAAAACATGAGCGTTATCCGCCACCTGCGCCTGCGTTAAAAGTTAAATGCAGGTGTCCTCATTTTTATTTTATGTATTTAATTTGTTTTTTGTCTTTTTCTGATATAATATTATGTGGTTAGGCTTAGTATTTACTTATGTTTGTCTTTTTCTTTTTTTTTTTCCTTCATTGTTGTGTGTTTTGTTTTATTGTAGTGTACTGTGAATTTTATGTCGAATAAATGTCTATTATTATTATTATTATTATTATTTAATTTTATTTCTCACAGATAATGACTGATAATGTCGTGGTATACATTACAGAATATTGTTTTGTTTTTTACAAGCAATAATAGGCTGCGCCAGGTAGCTACTAATAATATTTGTGTTTTTAACATATTTTAAGTTTAACATTACTCGATGACTAGAGCCATGAGTTTGGAGGAGTGTGTGTCCTGGTCGACGCCGGGGAAGCGGAAGCCGCGGTCAGCGAGGTCGGCGTACGAGATCTCGTGCAGCACCTGGAAGCCGGCGCGCGCCGCCACTGCCTGCGAGGCCGCCGCCGTGAACACCGTCGCCGTCACGCGCAGCCCCAGCGCCTTGCACAGCGGAACCCTGCCACGTGGGAGGTGTGATTTGTGAACTTGTGACCAACTGGTTATACTTATTGTATTCAACTTATTTAACTAATATTAATTTTATGGTTCAAATACCTAAGTTCATAATAACCAAAAATTAAAACAAATTGTGTTAGTTAAAACAATAAGAAATCAACAACAAATAAAAAATAAAAGAAGCGTACTAAAGTAAACTTTTGTGGGGTGTCTCGGTTGCCGTCTCCCTGCGAATGCGGTACACGGGCTGCGCGCAGCCGTACTCCGGTCCGTCGCGGTGCAGGAGGCCGGCGCAGGCGCGGTGGGCGGCAGGCGCGAGGCCGCAGCGCGCCGCCTGCCACGCCCCCTCCTCCCCGTACACCCGCACGTCCAGCGCGCCCGCCGACAGCACGCCGCTGCGCAACATCCGCTCGATCACCGTGCACGACCTCGGCCCCACCTCGTTCCCCCACACCCTCAGAATTTGCACGTAGTACGGTTTCTTTATGGTGGTCAGAACGTCAAGGACCCCGGCGTCCGTCATTCGATTGTCGCCGACGTCGAGGGCGCGGACCTTCGAGAAGGGCAGGGCGAGGCTCAGCGCCCGCGCCCCTGGGTCGCGGATGCCGTTGCCGGCCACGTTGAGGACGCGCAGCGGCGGGCCGGCCCCCAGGTAGTCGGCCAGCAGCTCGGCGCCGCGGTCGCCGATGCCGTTGGAGGCGAGGTCCAGCAGCTGCAGCGCGCCGTTCTGCCGCAGCCCGCGCACCACGGCCTCCACGTCGGGGCCGGAGAGCGCATTCCTTCGCAGGTGAAGCTCCGTCAGCGTGTCGTTTCGCTGCAGGAGCAGCTCCACGTGGTACGCCAGCCACTTCGTCTCCAGGGGGTAGCGCCGACTCGCGGGCAGGATCCGACCGAGGTCGAGCGCTCGCAGCGAGGCGTCGCGGCCGCCGTCGGTACGCAGCGCGGCGGCTATCGCCGCCACCGCCGCGAGCGTGAGGCCGGTGTTGCTGACGTCGACCGCCGCTAAGGTGTCGTTGGCCGTGAGAAGACACGCCAGCCGCTCCCCCGCGTCGCGGCCCAGCTCGTTGCCGGCCAGCCGCAGGTGCTTCAACCGTACCGTTTCGGCGTATTTCACGAGGTGCCCCAGGGAGGCCCCCGTCAGCTCGTTGCTAGCGACGTCGAGGTGCGTCACGGAGCAGGCGGGCAGCGCGAGCAGGTGCTCGAGCAGCGCGAGGAAGCCGGCGTCGGTGATGACGTTGGAGCTGAGGTCGAGGTGGGTGATGCGGCGCGCGCTGCCGCGGACGTGGAAGCAGACGACGGGGATGTCGGCGTCAGCCAGGCGCGCGCCGTACCGCTGCTGCAGGTCGCGGCCGTGAAGCGGCAGTCGCGCTGTGCCGTCCGGCCGCCGCACCGCCAGCAGGCCCAGCCGGATTTCGTTGAACTCAGTGACCGACAGCGACGAGTCCGCGAAGCGAGTCCGCCGCCGCGCGAATATACCTCCCCTACTCGTACCCGTGGTCCCTGTGGTCTCCGTCATATTTTATGCTAAATCATTTCGACATTAAGGAAATTTTCCAAAATATATTATTATGTGCCGACAGTTGGCAGAAAAAGTTTGACATAAGAATTTTGAAATGTAAACTTCAATTGGACGTTTTTTAAACTAGGTCACACAAATGACAAAAGGTCTTTAATAATATTTCAAATCTATATCATAAAGGTAATATACCTATCGGAATATACCTTCCGATAGGTATATTAACTTTATGATCTATATGTCGCAGGTGGATTGAATATTTAGCCGTATTAAATTACGGCTAGCCGTTTTAAAAAACGGCGCCGTTTTGTAATGCGGCGTGTCGACGTTTAGCCGGATTGTAAATGCGATACGTTCTTCAGTAAGGCGGCCCACGTTTAGCCGCATCGTACTCCTACGCAAGTTATAGGGTGACCAAAATAAAACAATGTTGAAAATTAAAATCAAATTTACTAGAAAAATCTAATATATATTTCTTGATTGTTTTCACGATATTCCTTACCAATCAAATATAATTATGGTAGTTACTTACTAGCTAAACAAAATATTTGGCATTAGACATTTTATGCTCAATATTATAAATCACAATTCACAAGGTACTGCCTAGTACAAGTAAGTAAATTATTTAATTGCAACTGAAATTTGTTTTTAAATTCACTGTTTTCTTTGTTTGATTTACTTAAAACTTCGCAATTTAGTACCACACATTCCGTAACCAACGCCATTGTTTTTGTTATGACACGGGCTAGCTTGCTACATATTATATTAATCTGTGACACGGGCAGCGCCACGATCAGTGTTATGAAACGAAACTAAAACTGTCAAAAAGGCGACTAGTCTCTAGCCTTATTACATAACGGCTAGCCGTATTGAATGACGTATAGCGCCGAATACATTACGGCGGTTTCTTAATCAGCCGCATTCAATCCGGCTAAACGTCGACACGCCGCATTACAAAACGGCGCCGTTTTTTAAAACGGCTAGCCGTAATGTAATACGGCTAAATATACAATCCGCCTGTGACATCTACATAATATATAAAAGAAAGTTGTGTTAGTTACGCCACTTATAACTCAAGAACGGATGAACCGATTTGGCTGAAAATTGGTGGAGAGGTAGCTTAGAACCAGGAATAGGACATAGGATACATTTTGTCCCGGAAAAATGTACGGTTACTGCACAATATACTTTTAAGATTTGCGCGTAAACTATTCAATCGATTTTGATGAATTTTGGTATGGAGATACTTTGAGTCTCGGGAAAGGACAAGGGATACTTTTGGTCCCGGAAAATGTACGGTTCCCGCTCAATAAACTTTTATGATTTTCACCTAAACTATTCAGTCTAGTTTTATGAAATTCGGTATGGAGATACTTTGTGTCTCGGGAAAGGACAAGGGATACTTTTTGTCCCGGAAAATGTACGGTTCCTGCACAATAATCTTTTATGATTTTCGCTTAAACTATTTATTAATCTATTTTGATGAAATTTGGCATGAAGATACTAATTTTAATCTATTGTTTTCTTAATTATACTAATTCGAATTAAATAATCATCGTTAAGACAGGACAATGTCTGTCGGGTCAGCTAGTATACCATTCAATCCGGCTAAACGTCGAAACGCCGCATTACAAAACGGCGCCGTTTTTTAAAACGGCTAGCCGTAATGTAATACGGCTAAATATACAATCCGCCTGTGACATCTACATAATATATAAAAGAAAGTTGTGTTAGTTACGCCACTTATAACTCAAGAACGGATGAACCGATTTGGCTGAAAATTGGTGGAGAGGTAGCTTAGAACCAGGAATAGGACATAGGATACATTTTGTCCCGGAAAAATGTACGGTTACTGCACAATATACTTTTATGATTTGCGCGTAAACTATTCAATCGATTTTGATGAATTTTGGTATGGAGATACTTTGAGTCTCGGGAAAGGACAAGGGATACTTTTTGTCCCGGAAAATGTACGGTTCCCGCCCAATAAACTTTTATCTCAAGAACGGATAAACCGATTTGGCTGAAAATTGATAGAGAGGTAGCTTAGAACCAGGAAAAGGACATAGGATACATTTTGTCCCGGAAAAATGTACGGTTACTGCACAATATACTTTTATGATTTGCGCGTAAACTATTCAATCGATTTTGATGAATTTTGGTATGGAGATACTTTGAGTCTCGGGAAAGGACAAGGGATACTTTTGGTCCCGGAAAATGTACGGTTCCCGCTCAATAAACTTTTATGATTTTCACCTAAACTATTCAGTCTAGTTTTATGAAATTCGGTATGGAGATACTTTATGTCTCGGGAAAGGACAAGGGATACTTTTTGTCCCGGAAAATGTACGGTTCCTGCACAATAAACTTTTATGATTTTCGCTTAAACTATTTATTAATCTATTTTGATGAAATTTGGCATGAAGATACTAATTTTAATCTATTGTTTTCTTAATTATACTATTTCGAATTAAATAATCATCGTTAAGACAGGACAATGTCTGTCGGGTCAGCTAGTATATATGTCGCAGCCGACTGGTTAAAATAGCCGTTCAATCAAACAGCTAGCCTACTGACTGAACAACGCCATTCAATCTCACAGCTAGCTTTTTAATTGACTATTTCAGTCGCTTAAAACGTTCAACACTACAGCTGATTCAAGCCGCCGCCGTTTGATTGAATTAGTTCAGAGCTCACCACCGTGGCGCTAGGTGCGTTTTGTTTACAATATGGCGTCAACTAGCCAGTGTTTTGTGATTGTATTAAGATATTTTTCGTAAATATACGTTACAAGTTTTACTAAAGTGACATAAATTATGGGCGCACATACGAGTGAATCAAATTTTAAACAAATATTCGAATTTCGAGGAGAAATTACGGGATTACGAATTATATATCACGAAGGTATTAATTGCAATTGTGTTCAAAATGAGTTAGAATACAATTTATTCTGTTTTACGTTGCAGTCAACAAGTCAGCTAAACGACGTATAGCCGTGTGATTGAATGGCGCTGTTCAGTCAAAGGGCTAGCTGTTATATTGATCGGCTATTTAAACCAGTTGGCTGCGACTTATATGTCGCAGCCAACTGGTTTAAATTGCCGTTCAATCAAACAGCTAGCCCTTTGACTGAACAACGTTATTCAATCACACGTCTAGATTTTTAATTGAATATTTCAGTCGTTCAAAACGTTAAACACTACAGCTGATTCAAAAGCAGCCGTTTGATAGAATTAGTTCAGCGATTACCACCGCGGCGCTAGGTGCGCTTTGTTTACAATATAGTGTCAACTAGCCGGTATTTTGTGATTGTATTAAGATATTTTTCGTAAATATACAAGTGTTATTAAAGTGACAGAACTTATGAATATTCGAGGAGAAATTACGGGATTATATGAAATGCATCACCAAGGTATTTATTGCAATTTTGTTTAAAATGAGTTAGAATACAATAATTTATTCTACTTGTTATCATTACATTTGTGTAATAATAACACTAAACTAATGGTCACCTTAGTTAATTTGCCACATTTAAGCAGTTAGCTAAGTGTCGTCTAGCTGTAGTGTTGAACGTTGCAGTCAACAAGTCGGCTAAACGACGTATAGCCGTGTGATTGAATTGCGTTGTTCAGTCAAAGGGCTAGCTGTTTGATTGAACGGGTTTTTTTAACCAGTGGACTGCGTCATATATATGTCGCAGCCAACTGGTTTAAATAGCCGTTCAATCAAACAGCTAGCCCTTTGACTGAACAACATCATTCAATCACACGTCTAGCTTTTTAATTGAATATTTCAGTTGCTCAAAACGTTCAACACTACAGCTGATTCAAAAGAAGCCGTTTGATTGAATTAGTTCAGCGCTCACCACCGCGGCACTAGGTGCGTTTTGTTTACAATATGGCGTCACTAGCCGGTATTTTGTGATTGTATTATGATATTTTTCGTAAATATACGTTACAAGTGTTATTAAAGTGACAGAAATTATGAGAGCACATACGAGGGATTCAAAATTTAAACAAATATTCGAGGAGAAATTACTGGATTATGAAATGCATCACCAAGGTATTTATTGCAATTTTGTTCAAAATGAGTTAGAATGCAATATTTTATTCTACTTGTTATCATTACATATGTGTATTAATAACACTAAACTAACCATTAGTTTAGTATTATTATTGCACCTTAGTTAATTTGCCATTTAACCTGTAAGCTAAGCTTCGTCTAGTTGTAGTGTTGAACGTTGCAGTCAACAAGGCGGCTAAACGACGTATAGCCGTGGGATTGAATGGCGTTGTTCAGTCAAAGGGCTAGGGCCGTTTGATTGAACGGCTTTTTTAACCAGTGGACTGCGACATATATATAAAAGAAAGTTGTGTTAGTTACGCCACTTATAACTCAAGAACGGATGAACCGATTTGGCTGAAAATTTGGTGGAGAGGTTGCTTAGAACCAGGAATAGGACATAGGATACATTTTGTCCCGGAAAAATGTACGGTTACTGCACAATATACTTTTATGATTTGCGTGTAAACTATTCAATAGATTTTGATGAATTTTGGTATGGATATACTTTGAGTCTCGGGAAAGGACAAGGGATACTTTTGGTCCCCGAAAAATGTACGGTTACTGCACAATATACTTTTATGATTTGCGCGTAAACTATTCGATCGATTTTGATAATTTTTGGTATGGAGATACTTTGAGTCTCGGGAAAGGACAAGGGATACTTTTGGTCCCGGAAAAATGTATGGTTACTGCACAATATACTTTTATGATTTACGCGTAAACTATTCAATCGATTTTGATGAATTTTGGTATGGAGATACTTGAGTCTCGGGAATGGATAAAGGATACTTTTGGTTCCGGAAAAATGTAAGGTTACTGCACAATGTACTTTTATGATTTGCGCGTAAACTATTCAATAGATTTTGATGAAATTTGGTATGAAGATACGTCTCGGGAAAGGACAAGGGATACTTTTTCATTTTTGTCCCGGAAAATGTACGGTTCCCGCACATTAAACTTTTATGATTTTTTGCCTAAACTATTCAGTCCATTTTCATGAAATTTGGTATGGAGATACTTTGAGTCTCGGGAAAGGACAAGGGATACTTTTTGTCCCGAAAAATGTACGGTTCAGTAAATGTTATATTACGGTTCCCGTACAATAAACTTTTATGATTTTTAACCGACTTCCAAAAAACGAGGAGGTTATATGTTCGGCTGTGGATTTTTTAGTAATCGAGGGAACTCCTCGAAATTTATATGGAAACATATGGTAATTTTGGTTTTATGTGAAGTGTACTAAGAATATGCTACCAAAAAGTCAAATATTGGGTCAAGTTATATGCTACCACGCAATTAAAATTCATCATCATCATCATCGTCATCATCATCATTACCACGTCGTGTTAAGGTCACCAATGTCTCATGGCACAAAATAGATAATAGTACAACCGCCGCACGCCGCCGCGCGGCGTGTGCGTAAACATCGCGGCATTGCGTCGTACCTATTCAAGTTCTAATGTCAGGGCATGCCGCGCTGCGAGCATTTTGAGTGTCATAATATGATTTTAAACTTTATCTTCATTAATGTAGTACAATATAGTATCGCTTGAGAAAGGCGCAGGCGGCCGCGAGGCCGGCTTTCCAAGTTTCTCATGCGATAGTACTATGTATTACAATAATGAAGGTAAAGATTAATATCATAATATTATTATGACACTGAAAATATACTCGCCGCGCCGCTGGGTGTGATTCGGCTCATCCTTTGATCACGGATTCTTGGAAATCCATTGATCTGGCGGCCGCTTGGGAGTTGAAGCGTTAAATTGTTAAATTACCTAGCACGCATAGGGTTGTGTTCACTTAGATTTTTTTAAATGTATTGTTTAAATTTATCTAACTGATATTTGGGCCTTGGGGTATGACTCTTAACAGTCTTAACAAATTGTAATAAGATACGTAGAATAAACGCAGTAATTCGACGCGTAGGGTGGTATGGTCACTAAGTCACTACTCACTAGTTCACTACCACCGACGACCACTTATAAACTCGCGGACTACGACGGAGGTCATCTTGGAGGGTTAATTAATATTTCTAATAACAATACGAGATCAATAATTACCACTCAAAATGTTGACTATTCAAATTTCAATGCTCACTGCTCACAACAATGGTGACACATTTCTGATTTCACACAGCCAATACAACTATATAAAACTCCTACGTACAAGCGATACTGCGATTCAGGAGCACCTCAGCGAAATCTATTGAATACATCGTGTAACTAAAACTATATGAACAACAATCGGAGTTCGGACAAGCGATAGCGCCGACAGAGCGCCTCAATGACATAATATAGTGAAGACAATATAAAACTATTTTTTATACAATTTAAATTGGCACTAATTATAATTTATCTACTAGGTAACTAAAAAGAGTGAAATTATTATTTTTAACAAAAAATTAAAACCGACTTCCAAGGTAAAAACAATGATAACATTCTTTATGAACTAAAAACTAAAAAGTATTAAATAATTTTCCTCTCTAAATGTGCCTTTTTCCGAATTCAGCTAAACCTCAACTATTTCTGTACTCAACCTTCATAATTTTGAAGTCGGTGCCAGTTCCATAAGTTTCAAATTTTCTGTCAAAGAAAATATAAAGATTCAGCTATATCTGGTACCGACTTCAAAATGATGAAGGTTGAGTACAGAAATAGTTGAGGTTTAGCTGAATTCGGAAAAAGGCACATTTAGAGAGGAAAATTATTTAATACTTTTTAGTTTTTAGTTCATAAAGAATGTTATTATTGTTTTTACCTTGGAAGTCGGTTTTAATTTTTTGTTAAAAATAATCGCCTATACTATTCAGTCTTTTGTTATGAAATTTGGTATGAAGATACTTTGAGTCTCGGGAAAGGACAAGAGATACTTATTGTTCCGGAAAATGTATGGTTCCCACACAATAAATGATTTTCGCCTAAACTATTCAATCTATTTTGATGAAATTTGGTATGGAAATCCTTTGAGTCTCGGGAAAGGACAAGGGATACTTATTGTCCCGGAAAATGTACGGTTCCCGCACAATAAACTTTTATGATTTTTAACCGACTTCCAAAAAGGAGGAGGTTATATTATGTTCGTCTGTATATTTTTTTTTGATCGATGGGATCCATGAGGAATCGAGGGGACTCCTTGAAATGTGTATGGAAACATATAGTGATTTCAATTTTTTCTGAAGCGTTCGAGGTAAATGCTACCAAAAAGTAAGAGTTCGGACCAGGTTATACCCTGGATCCGAAGGTACCTAACAGAACTTTTGAATGCTTATAGGTACAGGTTCGGGGATTTCGGCGTTGTTTAAACAACTGAAAGCATAAGCCAACACAGCAATTTGATTGATCATCATCATCACAACCATAATTATTCCATGGGTCATCACATTATGACCAAATTATTGGTTATTTTCGTGATATTTTGCATCGAAGCAGATGTTTTTGATGATTGTTTCGCTGTTTGTGCACCGATTTTCAAAATTCTTGTGTTTTTGTATAGGATATAATGTTAATTTTGTATAAAAATTATAAAAGTGGTGAACTGATGATGGGATCTATGAGCAATCGAGGGAAATCCTTGAAATTTATCAAAACACTCATAGTGGTTAAAATGTTGTTTCTAGTAACTTAAACATATGTTACGATTAAGAGAAATTTCATACGAAGGTGTCTCTTGGTCCAAATGCACTGAATATAACTCCTGAACCTTTAAAGATAAAAGTTTGGAAATTGCAGTATCGTTTAGATAACTGCAAGCATTTACCAGAATTTCGCTTACAGTAACATAATGTGAATAGTTGACATTCGTCTTGGTTATTTACGCATAAAGCCTTATTTTGTAGATTACTAAAAAGAGTGAAATTATTATTTTTAACAAAAAAATTAAAACCGACTTCCAAGGTATTAAACAATAGTAATATGAACTAAAAAGTATTAAATAACTCTTACTCTTTAATAGTGCCATTTTCACAATTCGTCTAAATCTCAACTAAGTATTTCTTTTCATACTACAGTCTTCATTACTTTGAAGTCGGTACCAGTCCCAAAAGTTTCAGATATTCTGACATTGACTGAACTCACGATTAAATTAGCTCGTGCCTGGTACCGACTTCAAAGCAATGAAGACTGTAGTATGAAAAGAAATACTTAGTTGAGATTTAGACGAATTCTGAAAATGGCACTATTAAAGAGTAAGAGTTATTTAATACTTTTTAGTTCATATTACTGTTGTTTAATACCTTGGAAGTCGGTTTTAATTTTTTTGTTAAAAATAATTGCCTAAACTATTCAATCTATTTTGATGAAATTTGGTACCTATGGAAATACTTTGAGTCTCGGTAAAGGACAAGGGATACTTTTTGTCCTAGAAAATGTACGGTTCCTGCACAATAAACTTTTATGATTTTCGCTTAAATTATTTAATAAATTTTGATGAAATTTGGCATGGAGATACTAATTTTTATCTATTGTTTTCTTAATTATACCAATTCGAATTAAATAATCATCTTTATGACAGGACAACGTCTGTCGGGTCAGCTAGTTATTATTAAATGATAAAGTCATTACTCATTAAAAGTGATGAGCCCAAGATGAGCCGGTGCGATCGGAATCCAATAATCGCGCAGGCATCCGCCCGCGCCGCAAAGTGTACCGGCGGAATTCAATACCGAGCTCGTCGCGCGCCGCGGTGGGAATTCTTGTTATTTGTCATTAGCACCCGCCCCCCCCACCCCTCCTCGACCGCAGCCGCTCTGCCTCACACAATATCACCCCATTATCTCTATTTTAGGACCCGAACATTTCTTCGAGATAACTGAAAATTAATGGAAAAATATTAACATAAAGTACAAAAGAAATTTTAATCAATAACCATAAAGAAATGGAAAAGCAAAGGCATAAAGAAATAACCAAAAAAGTGTTTTTCTAAGTTTAAAAAATAACAGTCATAGTGGAGTTTCCAGAGCGTAAAAATCGTGCAAACCTCCGATTTTTGCAATAGTGGATGAAAATTGAAAAGAAAAAAGGAATGTGTAGCTGATAACATAAACTGCAATAAAGTTTACCTATTGAAAAGTTGTGCTTTTGATTTTTAAATTATTCTCTTCCACTTCAAGTAAACTCATAAACTGTAAAATTTTGAAGAAAAATTGCGTATTTCTTTCTTTTAAATATATAGCAAAATAATAAAATATATTATTATTTTTTTGATTTGTATCGTTGCTTATATTCCAAAGAAAGAAAATAAGTTGAAAAAATATATAATTTAGATTTAAAATTAATATAATTTTGCATGTAGATGAGCATACCTCCAAATGTGCTTGTTGTGTGCCTCGCCAGGTAAATGGCGTTCCTATTTTCTTTGGTTTTAAATAGGAAGTTTAAAATTATTTTTTAGGCCTTCTATTTCTTAATGTGTATAACTTTTTAGCTCTTACTTTATTAAATTTTCTGTAAATGTAGCACAAACTTTTCACGGATATTTCGAAGAAAATCTGTATTTTATTTCTTTTGGTTAGGTTTTTACAGAATAAAATTGATTTTTTGTTTTTTTTTTCATTAATTATATTTGCTAAAAAATACTTAAAGGAAAAAATACAAATTAGGTAAAGAACTTATATTTTTTCTATTCAGGTAAGAATTTTCCAAACATAGGTCGCAGCATGCGTCTTTAGTATGTACGTGAGATTTGTAGCACCCAATTTTTTTCTGGCTTTAAGTAGGAAGTTTAAATATATTTCAATTAATGTTTTAGCTCTCACTTAAATAAATTTTCAACAAATATAGAAAAATATTTTCGGTCTATTTTACACATTTTTGGAGAAATTTAAACGTTTTTAAGTACTTAAAAGTTATCATTTCTCTAAAAATTAAATACGCACAAGTAAGTTTAACACACTTTTCGTTACAACCCTTAAATCCACCCAAACCCTTTTATCTTGGCTACGACGAGCGTTAATCTCTAAAAACTTTGCAAAAACCTTATAGTTGTATTTAGCTTAGCAAAGCAAACTTTCTTTTTAAAAAATTGTGTATTTGGTTAATTTTCATCGTAAGCAACCGGATAAGAGTCATTATATAACAGGAACAAGAAAAAAAAATTCTGGACCGGTTTTATATGGTGAAATATTAATTTTTAATTAAGTAATTAAAAAATTAAAAGCACAAAAAAATTTTTGGTAAACTTTGCAAGTAATAGTGTAAAAAAGAAAATGACACCTCAAAAATAAAAATCCATTCACTATTACAATTTTCGGAGGTTAAATCTTCTGGCAACTGTTTGTGATCTGTTGATAGTCAACAGATCACAAACATTAATTGCAATAATTTTAAGGGTTAAAGTCATGTCGAGGACTCAGGTGAACTCTCAGATCCATTTTTCCACAACCGCGTTTTTTATGTAGTTAACGTTAAGCTCATGTCAGAGGTAAATGGTAATATACATCTGAATGCGCCGTTGCCGACGCGGCAGGTGACAGGTGACTGCTCACCTGGCCAGCAGCATCTCCTTGCCGATGGCGGCTCCCCGCCAGCGCGGCGCCACCACCAGCCCGTACGCGTTGAGGTACTGCTCCACGCCGAACCGCGAGAAGATGTCCACGCCGCGACCCACCAGGTCCACGGCACCGAACAGCTGAGCCCAGATGGGGTCGTCCGTCTGACAAGTGACAATACGACAATACGTCTAATAATAAACATGGAATTTGGTAATAACACGCTTTAACCCCGTAGTCAAAAATTCAGCCATTATTTGTCCTCTTTTTGATTAAGTCAGTATCCTGTCTCCAACGTATGTCTCACACGGTACCTGGAAGGGCTCGTCCTTGTCCGTGTTGGAGGCGACGGTGAGGACGTTGACGGCGATGATCTCCGAGGCGTCGTCGCGGTCTTCCACGCACACCAGCGACACGCGGTCCCGCAGCGCGCCCCGCCACAGCGCCTCTAGCTCGCGCATCGCGCCCGGGTGCTTCTGGATCTCTGTGCAATGACATAGATATTATGACAGAAGGTATCCGGATGTTTGTACAGTGTGCTATTAATACGAGACTACAGTTGTCTGTCGTTATTGTTAAAAAGTTAAAAAAGGTCCTCCAGCTGCTCCCCCGTGACGTCCTGCACGCGCAGCGCCAACCCGCACGCGCTGAACCGCCACCACACCGTCGCGTCGGCAACACACCGTGTGTACTGACCGATGTACTTGCAGGGCGGCTCGTCGGCGGTGAAGTGCGTGGCGAGCAGCCGCACGGCGTCCTCCAGCTGCCCGTCCGTGACGTCCTGCACGCGCAGCGCCGACCCGCGCGCGCTAAAGCGCCGCCACACCGTCGGCAGCGCCAGCGACTCCGGACGTTGAAACACCATCTGATGGTTAATTTTTTATATGGCAGGTGCAGCTTGTACACTGTAAACTGTAGGAACAGAGGTGAACGTATCTGAGATGGGCGTCTCTCGCTCATCATGTAGAATGTACTCGAAGTGTTCGATGGGAAAGACTATTGATACTTTAGAAGTCATTAACTCGGCGCCTAGACAAACTGTACTTTGTAAATGCAGACCACTATACGATATACTTTTGCGAGTAACGTGTCACGTGTGTATCATTAAACATTTAGTTTAGCCTGCAATCATAAAACTATCGGCTGGAAAGCGAGCAGGAAGTGATAAAGCGATTACCGTAATGAATGGGATAATATGTCAGTTGGGCGGCTGAGGGCGGCTGAGGGCGGCGGACCGGCGGGCTCGGGGTGTCGGCGCAGAGTACGACCTCGCTGTGTTTTCCACCGGGGCCGGGAGAGCTCGCTCCTGGGGCTGGGACACACCAGGCACTTTGGGGCTACATTAGGAATTTCTGATTATTACATTGTTTTTCATCATTATTTGCTATTACACAATAAGAGAAGCTGTCTGAAAGAAGTACGCGTATTATTATAAAAACAGCAAGGTACACACTACACTATAGGTTTTATGGATTTTTGTTTATTTCTTGAGAACCTCATCCTGTGTTTATTAGTTAATAGAAAGAAAGTGTTCTTTCAGTGGATTCAGAATAGTCCTAACTCCTAACAGCGAAGCGCGTATTGCGCAATCTTCACGTGCGACGCGTAATGTTGATTTAGATGGCGTCAGTTTCTACTAAAGCTCTATATTTTTAGAATACTACGAAATACTAATTTGGAAAATCAAGTCACGCTCCACGTACCTTTATCTTCATCATGACGTCTATCAATGATCTGCAAAAATTCAGTAAAAATATCAGATAAATAATTCCAAGGACCAAGGTCAATTTAAAGAACGTGTAATAAAAAAGCTTTGCTTTTTATTTTAAAACAGTAAGCTGATATAGTTGAAGAAAGGAGTTGGAAGTTTTATTCTATTTTCATAGTTAACTAACTTAGCAAAATAGCAACTAGTAATTCAAATAAAGACGAGAGGTGCTCGGTGTACCCGCAGCTCAACCCAGAAACCTTCATAAGCTAATCTTATCTACTAAACGGTATTTAAACCCGCCTTACACCGGACGATGCGACATGTCGTATTCGTATTCGTTTATACACCACGACTTCTACGTTCGTCGCCCAAATTAAGTTGCTAGGAGTGTGCCTGATTACTTTCAAATATCAAACCATACGTACGAGGTCGGCCTGCGGTCAGTGCAGACGGAACGGTTGGCCTTCCCGTATATAAATATAATAATAAAACCTTTATTAATTCCTTAAAAAGGTTATCTCCTACGCTACGCCTCCCCGTGTAAACCGTGTAAAACGTGACCTTATATAATTAAAACAAAACGTGTAGCACGTGTTTGAGTACTATTGGTGCTAAAATAAAAAAGTGTTTACGAGCTATTGATAACATATGCGTACTAGTATCTACCTACTACGTCGTGGCGCGTAAATTCTGTTGTTTTTCCCAGTCCGCCTGTCCGTCGTAAACAGGAATAAATTATTATCAATAGCTGTGTACAAGCTGTGTACGAAGGTGCTTCTTTGTCTCTCGACGTGATCAGCCACGCGCGCGTCTGTCAGGTAAAGTCACCAGCTATTGACACTTATTTGTAATTGCGAAGAAATATGGGGTTACCCCTACGACTTCAAAGAATAATTTAATGGATTTCAATCATGCCTCTGGATGATGCCAGAGATCTGATAATATATTCAAGGCCCGTGTGCTTATTAGTATTCTCATAGACAGGCTGCTTCTGTCATCATCTAATATATTTTTAATACGCATATGGACGCATTCACACCACGTCAGTCTGGCCCCGTGGTAAGTACCTGAAGGACTTGTGTTACGGGTACCAGACATCGGAAATATATTTAATACATTTATACTATACATATAACATTTAAGATTTTTATTATATGATACACATATTTAATACAGATCCATGACCCATGGAACTTTGAAAACTTTTTGTTCCGTCTGCGGGTTTCGAACCCACGACCCCCGGCTTGAGCTACCAACAGCCCACCAACTGAGCCACAGAGGTTTAAAAATTATTTTCACCATAATATATTTTAATCAATTAACTATTCTTAATCCAAACTCTTCTTATCGAATAAAAAAACAAACATTTTTCAACCGACCAAAGTGAAAGACAGTTTGTAACATCGTTTAATCTGCCTTTATTTACATTAAGATGAAACTGATTGTGAACAGAATATACCAACAAGTGCATCGTTCACCTGTGTACGTAGTTGGCGGCGTGCCAGGTGGCCGCGGCCGGCACTGGCTTCCCCCACGGCCCACACGGCCGCAGTACGACGCGCGCCGCCATCTCGCACTGTGGACTTACGACAAATATATTAGAAGCTTAAAGCAGAATAATATAGAAGTAGATATTATTGTATAGTGTTTGCTAAAAGAGCACAGCATAGAAGATATAATTCAGAACAGCGCAGTTGAAGAGGAAAGAGAAGTAAGGAGTAGTGCAGTGCTCACGTGGAACTCCAACAAAGAGGTATGTTTGTTAGTAAACAATGGCTGAAATTATGACATTGTAGCGACTTTCATAACATTATGTCCTACTGATATACATATTGTAATTGTTAATATTCGATACAATAACATTTTGATGATAGACGAACCTTCGCCCAGCTATGTGACACACAGTTGGCAGTGCCCCGCTCGCTCACAGCTCACAAGGCAATGCCGGGCCCCGCGGCCCCGATCATAACAAATCAATCATTCATAAACATGTTTGCATGCAAACTTCAGAAGGTTTAATAAGACAGTGTATTGTTGTTTCAATTAAAATAATGGCTACGACGTAAGTTTTTTCATATAAACCTTAGATTGGTAGATTGTAAATACGTTCCTACACATATTATGTACCCTCTTGCGCTAATCCATGTTGCTGTCTTTGTCTGTAACGCTGTTTTATTACCGTAAAACTTTGTCTGAAACGTTGTAAAACCTTTACAACGTTTCAGACAAAGACAAGCGTGGAAAAAAATTCTTAATTATGCGATAAGTATAATATTAAGAATTTATAAATGTTTTCTACAAACTGTACTGAAGACACTGTAGTTTCTATTGTGCACTGGTTTAAACGCAGTAGATTTAAGTTCTAAGGAAGCCACGTTTCAGTACCAAAAACGGAATCAATAGACTAAGTAGTCATCCAATCTTAAGATTCTTGTTATGTCGTGGATCTAAGGATAACGATGTCCTCGAATCCTGCAAGTATGAAAGGTTCCTAGCGATCATAATGTTGTCTGGCAAAAAGTATAGTCATTCTCCAAAACCCGTGACTCGCCGAAACTTCCGTCCAAAATCGCAATTGACTCCTTTGTTCGAGGAAACATTAGATCAAAAAGCACATAAATGTCAAATAAATTAAACTGTTTTTGTTTTCATAAAAGTCGAACGCTATTTTACTTTCGCGAAAACAAAAACGGCGCGCACAAAGGGAAATCTCAACCCAAATAAATAAGTGGGGTGAAGGGCGGCGGGGGCGGGCGTTCCCCGCGCTATTCTGGGAGCCATCTCGTTGTGCGCCGGCGCACGCCACAATTTATTACTCGCCGATTCAAAACACAAAACATCCACTCCAAAATTAAACTATGTTTATTATCGAATGCACTACCGTTGCCGATACTGAGTGGAATTAGTTTACTGGTGACGTAGATATATACCGAATAGAAATAACTATAGTACTCAGCAGTTAGCAACGAGTTTCTCCAAATATTACATTATGAGCGTCGTGACGTGGTCGTGACTTCCGTGGGGTAAACAGGAGTAATTAAAAGCTAGATTAACATCTCTGATCTTATTACATCTAATCAAATTTAAGATTCCATGACGTAGCGGCCTCTGGTTCCTGTTAGTCCCACTGTATGTAAACGTAACCGACAATGTTTTGATTTATGCTGCACCGGAACTAACGTTAGCAATTTGTCTAACGTTGTCTTTTATAATAATGGTTGCATATAATAGTAGATGCAGTTGTAAGTTTCCTTCAGGGAGACGCGACGACGAAACGTGAATGGACTAAGTAAACTTACTTAGTCAATTCACGTTTAGTTGCAGTCATGCGTAAGAAACCATTTACAGTGGCTGGAATTGCCGTAAGGCTTACACAAAAACATGAGACATGGCGTGGAATGAATTTTTTTGCCAATATATAATTTCGTGTTACATAATAATACATTAAGGGCCTGTTTCACCGCTTCCTGATAAGGCTATCTACCACTTAATTTGACAGATGGAGTATGGAAAATCTGTCAAATAACCCTATCGGGCACCTTATCAGGAAGCGGTGAAACAGGCCATTAATGTATTATGTTCTTACAAGTAAAAGCACTCACAGTTTTGAGTATCCAGTTACCAGTATAGTAACCGTGCGGGACTGCTGATGATGGTGGCACTTGGCACTTGGCAGTGACACTTGGCACTTGGCAGGTCCCCGCGTGGTCCGTCGACGCCAGACAGCGAGGAGTTATGAGATTGTTGCTTCCTGATTGCTGATGGACGTGCGAAAATTATTGTTTCGACAGCGTATGTTAGCTAGTAAATTATACTAGCTATTTGACCGAGCTTCGCTCGGTTTTAAACACGAATAAAATGACATTATTATATACAAAGAATTGCTCGTTTAAAGATATAAGATTAAAAATATGTCAAAATACGTATATAAAAAATACCAAACCCAAAAAAAGATCAGATTTGAACTACCTATGTATTACAATATCGGTTTATGTCGTATACGCGGTGGGCGGTGGGTGGTGGGCGGTGGGTGGTGGGCGGTGGGTGGTGGGCGGTGGGTGGTGGGTCTACGAGCCTACGCGGGCCTCTACGACACACCGCGCCGTAGAGGCCCGCGCGTAGACCCTCTACGCCGCCGTAGCAATCATTATAAAAAGTTAATCAAGTCGTATAAATTAACTATTTTTTAAGAGTGGGTTGCACCAGAGGCCTGGTTATAGTTACAGCAATGGACAAAGTTATGATTATAGTTAAGGCTAACTTAATGTCTGTTGCGTTTATTTTTTTATTAAAGCTACATGTTAAGGTCGTCCCCCGAGCAAACGACCTTGGCCATACATTTGCCGCGTTGCCGAGATCGCGCCAAAACCCTATTATTTTTACTTATCTTGGTTCAAAATTGTCCTAAAAAAATTTAAAACGGCGAATATGTAGTTTATGATATTGTCGATCTATTGGCGTGAGTTTCAAATAAAAGTAATTTGTAAATCCTAAGGAGATGCTGAATGTATGCTTGAATTTTAACAAATTGGTATTACTTTGGAAGCTGATATCATGAGTATAAGAAACAAAAATATAAAATTTAAAACGACAAAAGGAATGTTGATATACTGAAGATTATTGTTGTATTTTTATTATAACTTTGTAGCTTTCAGATTATGAGTTAATAAGGTTTTAAATACGGTCAAATACGGAATCTCCGGACGGAACGCCCTTAAGGCCGTCCCCCGAGCAAACGACCTTGGCCATACATTTGCCGCGTTGCCGAGATCGCACCAAAACCCTATTTTTTTACTTATCTTAGTTCAAAATTGTCCTAATAAAAAATTAAAACGGGGAATATGTAGTTTATGATATTGTCGATCTATTGGCGTGAGTTTCAAATAAAAGTAATTTGTAAATCCTAAGGAGATGCTGAATGTGTGCTTAAATTTTAATAAATTGGTTTTACTTTGGAAGCTGATATCATGAGTACAATAAACAAAAATAGGAAATTTGAAACGGGGAAAGGAATGTTTATATACTGAAGATTATTGCTGTATTTTTATTTTAACTTTTTATCTTTAAAATTATGAGTGTATTAGGCTTGAAATACGGTAAATTACGGTATATCCGTAAGGAACGCTTAATGGGATTGTATTATAAAATGTTGTATTGATTGTAGTGTAAAAAATTTAATAATCTGTAAAAATCAACAGCAAAAATATAATTTGTTATGACAACACTTAGAGTTCACGAAAAATTTTCGATATAAGTATGAGCGGTTATGGTTATCGTTAAATATGGCGTCCTTAACCAAAGATTTGACCCCTTAGTGTATCTATAAAAAAAATCACGCTGCATATTATTATATCGTGAGATGTTCTAAAATTGTATGCTATGCGACTTTTACAACGTAACAACAAAACACACAACATATGTGTGTCTGCGCTCGGTTATCTGAACATACTAACTTTGTTTTTTTTTTGTGTAAAGAGATAAGTACTAAACGTTGAGCACTAAATGTTATTAATCCTCCGATCGCGGATTATTGGAAATCTATTGTTATTCTATTGTTGTCGCGGTCACCGGTGTCCTTATGGGGCTTGATGGCTAATCAGTAAAATATTTAGAGTAGGTACAAAATAAGTATTCGTGATTACGAATACTTACTTATTTTGTACCTACTCTAAATCATTGTTTATTACTATTAACTGACATTGCCGGTTTAACGTAACTGATTGTTTTCGAAACACATTTTGCGCAATTGGTACAGAATTTGCAGTTCCGAGTTCCGGCTTCCGTCATATTAAGTTTGATCGTCTCGATAATATTATTATGTGCCGTGTATATCAATACACTGCATTCAAAAATTTCATCCGTTTTAAATTATATACGGAACCCTATTGGAACCGTCTGTCCGTCTGTTCCCACTTCGGTGTCGATACTACTTGTCTGCGGCTAACGACCAAGCGATAGCGCGATGTAGGAGTGCACCAGCGCCATCTATTTGTGAGCCTAGTAAATGGTAGATTTATAAGTTTTCAAATAGAACTTTTTTCTTTGGAAAGTTTTACTCTACCAGTTTTACATTAACAAATAATCGGCCTCGCGCAAGAAGGGTTCCGTACCGATAAAGAGCAAAAATAGGCAAAAAATCGTGTTTATGTATGGGAGCCCCCCTCAATTTTTTAATTTTATTTTAATATTATTATTTATTATTAATTATTAAAGAACATATACAATCAAGGATTTAGTGAAAATTTCAAGTGTCTAATAGTTACCATTATTGAAATCGAGCAAAAAAGGCAAAAAAAATTACGTTTATTGTATGGGAGCCCCCCTCAATTATTAATTTTATTTTGTATTTAGTAATTGTTTTTATAGCGGCAACAGAAATACACGGTCTGTGAAAATTTCAGAAGTCTAGCTATAGCCGTTTTTGAGATACAGCCTGGAGACAGACAGACGGACAGACATCGAAGTCACAGTAATAGGGTCCCGTTTTTACCCTTTGGGTACGGAACCCTAAAAATAATCGTCTTTAAATGTGGGCAAGTTCGTGCTTAGCAAGCAGAGAGATAACTCCATTATATACCCGTATTACTAGCTGACGACGCGACGAGAAATTCGCGCAAAGACACTGTCACACGAGAATTTTTATATATTAGAAGAAGATGACAAAAAAAATAGTTTTCCAAACTCTTAGCCCGAAATATCAGTCGAGGATATCGTGAGGACTTGTGTTGTAAACTTCAAATCAAAATTATTTGGTTGCAAATTAAAATAAACTTTGATAGAAATCCGTTTGGCGCTCTGACACGACAGATTTTATAGTTAGCACCTAGGTGTAAGCACAGAATATTTAATATTAATTATACCATTAACTGTGATATTACTGTACAAATATTAGATAAATGATAATATCTAATTACACTGCACTGTGATAATATTATGAAGATTTGCATTTTGCATGTTGCATACTATAACGTCTCATAGGCTAAACTGCCATGCCAAGACTAGACGCGACATAGCTGCATACAAAGAGGATATAAAGTACGTGACTGCATTAATCAAAATAATACATCGGATGTACTGTAGTATACATAGCTATCTTACCTACTAGCTACTGTACACGGCTTTTGGTCGAATTTGATTTAGAAATTATCTAAACATGCGGGAGCGTGTCGACTGTCGAGCCAAGTTAAATTAATTTGGTACTTTATTCATACAGATTCGAAGAGGTCTTCTCTAGATACGAGGCAAAACTGTTTCAAGGCAAGATTAGTGAGCGCTATTTGTTTGGAAGTAGGAACATTAGGTGTACGTACACGGTACAGTAGGTGCGCGTGCGCAGGTGTAGGTGCGTGGCCAACACGCACTTGGCCGCGCCGCGTGTCCATGAACTTCAGCGCGCGGCGTAAGCGGGGCCGGTATATGTATCTGGCAGATATATACGCGTGTTTTGACGTTAGCGGCCATGCTGACGACTACGACTCAATATGATCCCAGTGCGCAAGAATTAAAATACGAAGTAGGAAAAATTTTTGCAGGTTTATTTTATATCAATGCTATGACGCGATATGCTAAAGACTTTGATTTTACTCTGTTCAGATTCTATTAAAATCTAAACTCATTTTAATGTTACCGTTTCAAAATATATAATAAATAATCATTAAATAATAAATATATTTTCGTCAAATTTCATTTTACATTAAGAGCCCGTACTATCTTTTCTACTGCTCTCTTCACACTCACGCCCGTCTTTCATATGCCAGGTGAAAAAGGACGATCGCCAAGTTAGCGGACAGTTATAGGTATTCTGTTTTTAAAGGGTTTTTTTATATGAAAGTGGTAAAAAGTAATTCCAACATTGTATAGACAACTTTCTCAACAGTACATTGTATTTTTTTCATACCGTTAAGACGTCAATACAATCCATAAACAGGTGATATTCTAAACCTTTTACAGCAAAAACCACAAAACTGTCGCGGGTTTGAGTTGGATTATTTAAAGATACTTTAAAAAAAATCTAGCTGCAACATTAGATTATAATTGAAATGATCTTACATGTTGTGCATTAAAACTTATATAAATACTGTATTTTAACTGTTAAATCACGTCTGTTAAATGAGCGAAATCGGCAAAATTTCGTATACGGACTCTTAAGATTTAATAGAACCGAACAGAGTAGCAAGGGATGCCCCTTGCTACTCTGTTCGGTTCTAGGTGTTGCTGGGCACATGATGCGGCGCTGTCGCGGTTGGCGCTCCGCCATCTTTGTCTCCGATGTGTTGCAGTTCCGGGTCACGGGATTGTTGCACTCACCAGTCACCACGATGATTGTCTACACTCTACAGACTACACTGTACTCACGCCGGTCGATCACCTTTGGTATAATTCGACCAACCATTTTGTGTAGGTACTCTATGTACCTAGTAGTAATAGTAATAATAAAATATAATTTGAGAATAGTAACAAAACCTGCGAAATCCCGTGGGAATATTATTGCTGCAATAAACTTTTCATTGACTCTATATCGGCATCTGTACTCTGTTTGGATTTGCTATCAAGTTTTGGAATCTAACTCGCAATTTTTCAATTACATAAATATACAGTATGCAGTATAGATAACCAAGTTTGTATGGCGTTCCAGGAGTGTGAAGCGCGGAGGATGCCGCAGGAGGTGATAACGGACAAGTCCCTGCAGCGCGAGCTGGCCGACTCCATCATCCGCATGGTGCCGCTCGACGACATCCGCATCCTGCTCGCCTGCGGGGCCAAGGTACGTGCCAAGCCATTGCAGGCATCGACCATCCAATATCAACAACTCCTCATTTCCAAGCAACTTTGGCTGTCTGTCTGTTACCCCTTCACGCTCTAACGATTTTGATGAAATTTGGTTTGAAGATACTTCGAGATCCGGAAAAGGACATAGGATACTTTTTATCCTGGAAATATGTACGGTTTCCGCGCGATAAAACAAATTCCGCGTAACGGAGTTGCGAGCATCGACTATAAGTATTAGCACAGACCAATCCCTGACAACCAAGAGCGAAATGGTGAAGTAAATAGTTACATATAACTCCCGGTAGTAATAAAAGCTGACAGCGTCCAGTGAGCTAGTACTCGAATAAGGAACTCACCTAATAGGTATTCCTAATAAACACAAGTAATAACAATTAATCTCGAGAACTCGTTGCTCGGCTTTCGTTAGTACTAGGACTACGATGGGCATATTAACAGCTAATACACGTCGTCAGGTGAACGAGCCGGTGACGCAGGGGCTGCGGCCGCTGCACTACGCGGTGTGGCAGCGGCACGCGGACGCCACGCGGCTGCTGCTGGTGCGCGGCTGCGATCCTAGCGCCACCGACGACTGCGGCTATAGCGCGCTGCACCTGGCGGCCGAGCGCGGCTTCACGGAGCTGGTGCGCCTGCTGCTGGCCAGCGGCGCCGCCGTATCCTACCGCCCGGACACCGCCGACGACTTCCCCCGCACCACGCACACCGACGAGCCGCTCCGACTCGCCATACGGAACAAGCACTATGTATGTATACTGCGACTCGCTTTGTGAGGAGATGCATGATGTTTTAGCTATAAGAAACATAGATATGCATCTAAATCGTTTCAATTTGTACAGCCAGTTACCAGTAAGTAGGTATCACCATGTTTCGCAGCGCTTCGTCCTCGGGAGTCGGGAGGCAAGACTATCTCCAAAGACTAGACTCCAATTTTCACTACAGTAATTTTACTAGTTTAATTTACCCTGTGATTCAATGATCAATGATCTCAAACATTATTACATAATATCACTATTAATCATGTCCAACATCAAGCATGTCGGAGTCTTGGCGGACATGAACACACTCGGAAGCAAATTTTTGAAACAACAATAGACATCACTTACATGATACAACATGATAATATACGACTGTATGTTACTACTATGGACTACTTAGCATATTCGGGTCAACACGCTCAATCGCCAATCGCTGACGTACGCGCTGACTGGACCGCAGCCAACTATATCGTTCAGAGTCGTTTTACCTCCGACGGGACCTTTATGCCGACGATTTAAAATATATTCTCAGAGAACTCGCAGGTAAAATGAATTCGAACGCTTCGTACACGCCGGTCCGGGCTGAGGTCACTTCTATACTGAAGTGGAGAGTCACCTGTACGGCGGCGGGTGTCTCACGTGCTCAATAACCTCCCTATTGATAAGTTTGGCGAGCAGTTAGGTGAGCCTCGATCCTTGCTTGCCAAGCGTGTGTAGGCTGTCTAGAGCGTGCGGCGAAAACCCAGATATTCGTAAAACGGAGCTCGTATAAGCAAACTAATATTTGGATGACGGGGATCGTCAAAATAAAATTGGTGATGGTAAAATGGTATTTGCAGAACGGAAATCGTCGAAACATATTGTGATATTGCCTGCATATACCTATTCGTTTGTCGTGACATCGTTCATTTTAGCGCCAAGGTATTTCTAGAAGGGCTCGTCTAAGCACTCTCTGGTACTTTCAGGACGTGGCTCGTCTGCTGCTGGAGCACGGCGCGGACCCCAACAAGCGCTACTTCTTCGGGTCGGAGATCAACCTGGTCTCGGAGCCGGAGTACCTGGAGCTGCTGCTGATGTTCGGCGCGCACCCCGACGCGCGCGACCGCGCCGGCCTCACGCCGCTCATGAAGGCCGCAAGACAGAGACAGGTAGGCTTGTGTAGGCTTTGCTCTGGTCTAGGTGTAGGCTGAGGATTAACGAGGAACATTAATGGCCTTATTTGGAAGAATAGGTATTTTTGGAGAACTAATAAATCGAAGGTCGAGATATATGTCATAGCTTCCATGTTTTTATGGTCAGCCTGTAACCTAGCTCTCATATAATCCGTGTATTACCATGTTCAAGGGCATGGAGTCGGTGCTGCTGCTGATCAGCTACGGCGCCGACGTCAACGCGATCACGGACGCCCGCAACGACTACAGAACCGTCATGCACTACGCCGTGCTCAGCGGCAACCCGGACATGGTGAACCTGCTGATCAAGCAGGGCGCGCGCGTCAACTACCCTAGTCCCGGTGTCAACCGGCCCAGCCCGCTCGACCTCGCCATACTCAAGGGCGACGTCGAGATGCTCAAGCTGCTGCTGTCTGCTGGTAAACCTCGACTTACTATATTACCATCGAGATTTAATCGCAAGCAAAGCGAGATTGAGCTATCGTAATATATCAATAATTTGTGTTTGTAATAATCTGTTTTGCTCCAAAATGAATTCAAATCGGTTTTCATTATATTATAATAATGTT
This sequence comes from Polyommatus icarus, assembly GCA_937595015.1. Lineage (NCBI taxonomy): Eukaryota > Metazoa > Arthropoda > Insecta > Lepidoptera > Lycaenidae > Polyommatus > Polyommatus icarus. The sequence continues at coordinate 424,420 of OW569325.1, forward strand.
GTTTCTTTATAACAGGTGCAGACGTAAACGCATTTAGCTCGGTGATCGGCACGCCGCTGCACGTCGCCTGCTCCGACAGCATCACCAACAGACGGGAGATCGTCAGGGTGAGTGGTCGCCCGCGGAGTGCGGGCAGACATCGAACCCAAAGACTGCAATAAAGTAGCGCCAACTAGAGTACCAATCACTGATCTTTTATTGAGTCTTATTTGATACGCGATACCTAACAATGACACCCGAAGTGTTAAAGACATGATCTTGTGACAGGTGCTGCTAGAGAGCGGCGCGGAGCCGAACCTGAAGGTGTACAGCGCGGAGGACGGCGCGCAGCTGCGCCCGCCCCTCGCCGAGTACCTCGCCTCCGACTCCGCGCCCCGCGCGCATCTCGTCCGCGCCCTGCTCCAACACGGCGCCAGGGTGAGCGTTACAGAACAGCTAGTACAGTATAGCCCCTCGAGGATCTTTTAGCGCATTGTATACAGACTACAGTACAAATCTAGCGGCGCCAAGTGCCAACTTCTCAAATGTTATTTGAACGACCAATTAATTGACATGTACAATTGCGGATGAACTAACAACAAACCCCGGCATAACGTCACCTCAAAGGTTTGCATACACGTCCGGGCAATCCGAATGCTAGAAGATCCTTAAGGCATGTATTAACAATTTCCCTTGGCGGGATTGTTCTAGCTTCTGGCACACGCGACGATTCGGTATTCATTGCGATTCCATCGCAGGTGATAATGAAGACACAGTTCCGCGACCCGGACGGGATCCTGAACCACCTGCAGCACGTGACGTCGCCGGAGACGCAGCACGTGTTCGCGCTGCTGCTGGATGCCGCGGAGGCGTTCGACCTGTGCATGATCAAGCGCACCTCCTGCCTCACGCCGGCGCAGCGCCAGGAGCTGGTGCGGCGCGCGCGCGAGCCGCTGTCGCTGCTGGCGCAGGCGCGCGTGCAGCTGCGCCGCTTGCTCGGCACCTCCCTCGTCAGGGTCGCCCCTGACCTCGACATACCTCCCACTCTCCGAAGCTATCTGCTCTTCGAGTATAGTTAAACCGCCTTACCGATAATTATAAGTATATTTTTGGCTGGTTGCCTTGTGACGCCACACATTGGGGCATAAAGGTTTATTTGCTATTATATTATAATATTATGTGCTCCGCGGTCCTTCATTTTTAGGTCCTATACTTACCCGAAGAGCAATTCATAGTTCTTACTACCTTATTGGTCATTACTGCGGCAAGGAGGCGAACAAATATGATTACTTAGGTATTAAACAAAGTTCCTCCTTGACAAGCTTTCAAAAATATTCCTTACTTTAGTGAAGTCGAATTTGCAGTCGTGAACACGACCGTGACTGAGGTGACGACAAACGGGTGCAACTTCGCTACTAAACAAAATGTTATGGCTGGTCTAAGGCTCAATTTCACCATTCACCAAGGACTGTTAAAAGATAATGCTGGATTTAGTATCATATCACCTCTTTCGTTTATCATAATATGAATGAAAGAGAAGACATATGTCATTTTAACAAGTTGTTACACTAACAGACGTTGGTGAAATTGGACCTAACAGTAGCGAGGTACCTCACAATTCACATAAAATACAAAATATTATTATTATCTAATTGAAGAATCATAAGATTTTTGTTAATCTAAGTCTATACCATTTATTTGACTTTATTATATAGATCTTGTAGTCTGATTGTAATATTATGATGTGATATTTTGTGATATATTAGATTAAGGTTTTACACACACAATGCCGAGGTGTGATGATTTTTTATTATAAAAGTGTACAGAATACCCGTGGCGAAGTTTGTAAAGTAGCCTTATCAGTGCTACCTCTGGATTATCAGAAGAGTTTTGAACACTCTTATTAATAATGGAAAGATAGGTAATTTACTACTTATTACTACTTTTATTTTCTATCGTATACCCAAGAGTACGATAATTATTTAAATACATAAATACCAATGTCAATATCATGGACGTAGTACGATAATTATTTAAATACATAAATACCAATGTCAATGGACGTATAAAAAAAGGCGGACGGAGTCCCACCATACACAAAACTGTGTCGTTCAGAGTCGGCCAGCTGGCTGTATGGACTAGCGCAAGAATGAGTGCGTGCGGACCGTGTAGGTCCGCACGCACTCATTCTTGCGCTAGTCCATACTATTTGACAGGCGTCAGAATGTGTGCATGGCCGACTCTGAAGAAAAGTGAAGACACTGTTTTGTATATGACAAGACTCCGTCCGTCAATAAATAAATATATTGACTAAAACTTGTTTTTTTCATACTATTAAGTATCTTTTCTATAATATGATAATCATCTTAACCGAGAGTATAATATACTTACGTAAATTTTTAACATAATAACCCCCAAGAACTTTCAACAGGCATTCCATTTGGCATCCCCAAATCACAAATGGAATGATGCCATAATAATGTGTGACTTGCCCCCGGGTGCTTGAAAATAATGCGGCTCGAATTAAAAGAAGGCGGCCCGCGTCTGCGCCACCGAGCGCTCCCACGACAGATCCCCCACGAGATCACAAGCAACCTGTGTGTAACAAATTAACGGCTTACACAAAGACGTTTGGACTGGCCATTGAGATGTACTGGCTATATTGATACGTAGTTTCTAGTTTCTCTTTGTTTGGATTTTGGATTGATATTAATAATAAAATTGGTAGTTGTGCTGTTTTCCATGGTTTTCCAAAACAAAATTCCCGCCTTAAGGTAAGATCGCACTAGGCGCACAGATATGTAGTATAATATACTAGGCGTAACTGAACTGCAGCGGAACTGCGCGACACGACGCGTCAAAATATTCTTTGTATGAAATTATATGAGACTACGCGGCAACTGAACTGCACTGCAACTGAACTGCGTGGCAAAGTTGATCAACTGACCAAAAGTGTCGCGACGTGTAGTTCCGTTGCCGCGTAGTGCGGTTTGACAAACTTTATTTTTATAGTCAGTCAGCTGGTTGGAAGCGCTCAGAGCAGAGGTTGCCTAGATACTGAATATATTTTTGTAGCGCCGCTGCAGTTCAAGTGCGGTATACCCAAAAATGACGCGTCTTGTCGCGCAGTTCCGCTGCAGTTCAGTTACGCCTAGTGCGGTTTTACCTTTATACTTGACTCTAGGGCCCCCGCGCACGAGCAACTTAGTTGCACGGCGATTTATTTGTCTCTTTCGAAAAAATTGCGGCCATGTCGCAAGGGTGCGCGCACGAGAGCGACAGCAACGCAACTTTTTTTCGATTTTTCTAGACAGTCATCAACATGGATTTGGTCGAGACGGCTGTGGTTGTTGCACTCGCAATAAAAAACCGAAGAAAGCGTCGCAAAATAGAATATTGGGTGCATCCATTATGGAGCGATCGCCTGACTCTTGAGAAATTTCATACTGTGTTTATGAAATTGAGAGCATACCCAGAAAAATTTTACGTTTTCTTTAGAATTAGTGTCGAAAATTTGATGAACTGTGCAGAATCTTACGACCTGGCCTCGTTCATGAAAATCTAGGGGAAACCCCGATATTTTGCCTCTATTTTGCCCCTATCTTGGACGAAAGCTCCCTAAATCTAGGGGGAAATCCCCTGATCTGGCAACACTGGGCCGGTCGGCGACTTTATTGTTGCCTGTGCGCGCACTTGCATAGAAACCAATAGGGAAGGAGACAGTTGCGTTGCAACTAAAAAAGTTGCACAGAGTTGCGTCGCGTCGCGTCGCTACGTGCGCGCACTTCCATACTAGCTCCTAGACTTAATCAAGAGACAAATAAATCGCCATGCAACTAAGTTGCTCGTGCGCGGGGGCCCCAATGCTAAAATAAAAAAAAATATTATAATATTGACTTTGACATTTGGCTATGTTCCTAACTGTACTGCGACCTTTGCAGAGTGTGACGTCATTTTAGTATACTGCGAGTTTGTATACTGTTGGTATCACAGATTTCTATCTAATTAGATCCCGCATGTGTATGTACTTCGCGTGCCATCGCGTTCCCAAACGATCACAAACTTCATTCTTTCGAAAGTCTGTTCTTTAGTCTGCGCTCCACCGTTATCGGAATCGAACGTCAATCGGAATTCTAAAAATGTCTAATTGTGCCGTATTGGGCTGTGGAAATTCGAATAAAAACGATGGTATAAATAGTGGACACGTTTCTACTTACTTATCATCGGTAAGTAATTTTACTATTTAATCATGTGTCCTTTATTTTTAAATCAATTATTTAATGTAAATCGTGTGTGGCTGTAGTTTTTACTATGAAATCTACGTAACTGCGTGTATACCGCATGATTCATAATACATTGCCGCTTTAGTTAGAAAATTATAGAGCCCGTTCTGTTTCAAGTCCGCTATTGAGCGCGCAATGGAAATAAAACAATCGATACTTTCACTCATCGCTTAGTTTCAAGGTACAGTCAATATTCTCATTTTTCTGTCAAATGAAGCAAATAGTGTTGTACATATTCTCGATTCTAATTAATCGATTTTCGAAACAGACATGAAACAGAGGAATGATAATGTTCGCTTTGGGATATTTTGTGACTCGGTAATTATATTTCTATACATTTTCTATAGGTACATATAATAAAACTGTAGAAATAAAAATTCTGTACATTAAAGGTATTAAAAAAATAATAAGCAGGGGGTGTCACTACATCGCTATAGAAGCCAAAACTGTAGTTAGTTTTTTGTCTACTGTCTGTCTGTTTGTGTTGTTCCACTATCACACGAAAAATACTAATCCGATTTGAATGCAGTTTTCGCAGATATATTGGTCTTCTTCCAACTTAACATCTGGTGTATAAAAAAAAAATCCCCCCACCCCACTAAGGGGACCAAAGAGGGGGTAAGATTTTGTATCAACTGATGAAGTACAAATACTTTAAATGGCAAAACAACGTTTGCCGGGACAGCTAGTTATGTGATATGTATTTATGTTCCTGTTTAGTGATTTAATTTAGAATAATATAATATATTACTAGCTGTCCTTGCAAGCACGTATCTTAAGATTTATCATTCGTCTGTCTAGAAACTCGAATAAAAATCGATTAAAAAATCGATATACCTATTAAAATGGCAAAAGAGGCGGGTTGCGGTGATTCCTTTGAATCGATTCCGCGCGTACGGGTATTCCCATCACTAAAGCGCTCTTGTGACGTCACAGTAGGTATGAAAAAAGTAACACGCTCGTGTTCATACAAATGGAGCGACATAGCGCTTCTATCTAGATCTTATATCTGTGGTTGGTATACTGGTTACTATTTAAAACGGAACGCAATCCAGTATACTATCAGTCTATCAGCCGCATTTTTGACAGCTCGTATTGAACATTTTCAACACAGTCTATTAAGGTTAATTTTTGCAATTCTTCCCGTGTTTTATTATTATTAATCCAAATTAATTACAGAAGTTTATAACTTTGGGATTAAACTGTAAGTATTGTTTTAAAACGTTAGACACTCGAGTGGTTTTGACACTTGACAGTTGACTTTTAACAGTTGACTGATCATGTGATCAAAGTACTGCGAGTGCCTTACCTCGGAAACGCCAGTACCTACTCACAGTACTATATATAATATTAAATATAATATTTCACTAGGGTACTGCGGCAGTGTACTGCAAGTGCAACTCCATAACGGAACTAGGGGTCGCAATACCGGATCATTTAAGCAAAACCGGTATTTTCGGTATTGGCTCCAGACCAATACCGGTAATCCGGTATTTTCGGTATTTCCGGGATTTAAGCTAAAATTGAAAAAAATTACAATAAAGTTAGTTTGCGGACGAATAGTAACTAGGAACCTAACTTGAATAATAAAATTTTCAATGATTATTCAATATACGTTCAAAAAACATCATTAATTTCATAAAATCTGGCCTCAACTTAAGATTCCTTAAGATCTCACATCCATACTAATATTATAAATGTGAAAGTGTGTCTGTCTGTCTGTCTGTCTGTTACCTCTTCACCGCTGAACCGATTTGGCTGAAATTTGGTATGGAGATACTTTGAGTCCCGGGAAAGGACATAGGATACTTTTTATTCCGGAAAAATGTACGGTTCCCGCGCGATAAACGAGCTTTGGCGCAACGGAGTTGCGGGCATCATCTAGTATTTTATATAACATGAACTGTTCCAATCAGTAAAGCAAAGAAATAGAGTTTAACACTTGTTTATAATGTTATTTTATTTCTACAAATACATAATATTTTGATTTTGTATAGAAATTGGCACTCATTTAGATCTCAATTCTTTTTGCAGTGAAGCCCACAGCCAGGCTTAATTTTTATATTGAACTTGACTCTCCTTTTTAATTTTTTTTATATAAAATAAGGAGAGCAAACGGGCAAACGGGTTACCTGATGAAAATCAACTACCGTTGCCCATGGACACTTGCAACATCAGAAGAGCTGCAGGTGCTTTGTCGGCCTTTTAAGAGGGAATACGCTCTCTTCTTGAAGGTTTGCAAATCGCCTTGGCCCGGAAAATGGAAATACTGCTGGTAACAGTAATTTGTTCTAGACTTTTACAGTGCGTGGCAGAAAGTTACGCGAAAAACGCACAGTGGAAGACTGCCACTCATCAAGGTGATGAGGATGGTATATTTTTCGCGTGGAGTGATGGCGAAAAGTTGCAGGAGGTATGATTCCTAAAAATTCCTCAGAGTACTCCCCGAGATATAACCGATAGAGTGTGTAGAGTGAAGCTACATATCGACGTAATTCCAAGGGGTCCAACCTGTTTGGAACACTATGGACGTCAACAATTCGAGCGGCCCCTCGTTGGATACGATGCAAAGAGGGGAGCAGTTGGTATTTTGGCGTCCCTGCCCAAGGATGAGATCAGTAGGTATTCCATATGAGGCTGAACCTGCGCCTTGTAGAGTTGTAGGCATTGGTCCGGACCGAAAAACTGTCTCGCTCTGTCAAGAACACCAAGCTTCTTCGAGGCTAACTCGGCCTTGCCCTCTAGATGATATCGGAAATGTTCATGCCAAGTATTTCAGTGCTAGAAGAGATTGTTAAAGAGGTGCCCTCTAAACGAGGATATAGACCATTGATGACTTTTTTAGTGGCAAATGCGCAGACTTATGTTTTGGCGGGGTTGAATTATTAGACTAAGTTACGTATACCCCGTTTTGAGACTTTTTCCAATCGAAATCGAAAAATCGAATCTTTTAAGATAAGGGTTATAAATATTTAGGCGCTCCTGTATAATAATTGCAAGCATTTGCATTTTATGAGTTCAAGAGTTGTTAATGAATCCGAAGTTATGAACACAACTCATGAGCCTTTCGAGATAGACACGAAAAAATTCCGGCATTTGGGGACGTAAAATAGAATGGTGTTTGAAGTAGTATAAAGCTGTGGCCGATAAAAGATCCACTTAGTGTAAATATTTTTAAAACGTACTTAAGTATTAAGTAGGTACTTATTTAATTAACTATTACCTATCACTAAAAAGGGCGTAACTTTCTCTATATTGTATTTGTTTTTCATTTATTTTACTAAAACCGAAAATACCGAATATCCCGGTTTTCGTAAAATGAATACCGGTATTAAAAATACCTAAATTTAGCCCGGTATCCCGGTATTTTCGAAATTCGGGATCCCGGTTTGCGACCCCTAAACGAAACGATTTTTCTACAGTGATAGCACTGTGCAGTGGTCGCAGTACATTTAGGAACATAGCCAAAGTAGGTCTCTGACCACCTGACTTTTGCTTTTGACATTTGACGCCCTTGTTTCGTTCATGTGTCATTTTGTCTATGGTTTCGAGTTTTGGTGGGCATGTGAAAGAGTGCTGTTGTGTTTTTTATTATTTTCCTAAAATTGTGTTAGCTGGGTTTTTAATGTGTAATATTGGTAGAATATTAACCATTAGATATTCGTGTTCATGCACAAGTGTAGGAAAGTGATGTAATATCCAGAAACGTGCTATTTTGTGTTCCCTCCAAAACTCCATCGAAAGTTTCAGTAAAGCGTCTACCACTTTACTGAATCGACCGACTTGACTCCTTGACAGTATTGACTTTTACTTAGACTTTGACTAGACTTTAGACCTGACGATACATGAAAACGGTGATGAAAATTATAATAGGAGGAATATGGTTTTCCCGCCATATTCCTTACCTTTTTACCTTGTCTGTGGCACAGACTTTTCTACAAAAGACATGGCTGTATGGGCTTTGTTCCCTTTGCCTGTCCTGAATGGGACGAATCAAACCAAAAAAAAATGTCTATGGTTTCGTCCGTTGGTTTGAGTTAATTTTAAATATTTCAAATTGAAGTTCTGGATCTTGCTATAATTTTACACGTTTATCATAAGAATATTTTGTGATTCTAATATTTACTTTAATAATATAAAATATGTCGGACAAAACTCGGACATCGAGGCTGGCTTCGTACAAAAATGCTTGCCAGGGTGCGACGGTGAGTGATTTTGCGCATGGTACTCTGCTAGACTATTTTAAGTTTTTAGGAAGAAATATCAGTTGGAAGACATCTCTTATCTATCTGATGGAATATAATTATTAATAGAAAGCGTATTTCAAAAATTCCAAACTAATGGGCACTCTGCCTCTTTCGCATATCCTTTGTTCCCAAGGGTGCAATTTATACTTATTGTTCCATGTTATTTATAATTCTAAACAGCTGACATCTAACCTTATGATGCTAACGATAGAATTAACATTTTAAAAAGTCAAATTTAAAATTGTATTGAATAGTATTTACATAACTATTACAGGAGCTCCGCAGAAAGCGGGCCGAGCTCAGCGTGTCGCTGCGCAAGCAGGCCCGCGATGAGCAGCTGCTCAAGCGCCGAGCTATGTCGCCCACGGAGGGTGAGGACATCACTCAGGACACCGAGAAAGTCATGACCCCGGAAGAGATTGTCAAAGGTACACTTGTAACATTTTGTACCAATTTCAGGCCAAACAACAATTGTTATGTTCATCAAAATTGAAATTTGGTATTATATATCCCTTTATAGTTTTATTTCTTACCAAATTTCAGCTTCACGAAATGACTATGTCGCTTTTATTCCTATTTTTATGTGACTATCTTTTAAAGTTATAAGCTTTTATAGAATATCATACTATCCACAAGATGTATATGTACTGTTACTGTAATAATTGTGATACAGGTCTGAAGTCTGAAGACATTGCCACAAAGATAGTGTGCGCCAGAGCTGCCCGGCGCATTCTGTCCAAGGAGCAGAACCCTCCCATTGCCAAGCTGGTTGATGTTGGAGTTATAAAGCCTTTGATCGCAGCATTGGACATATTTGAATGGTGGGTAGACTCCATATCCCTAATTCCTAATCTGCTAGAGAAATAATTGCATTAATGTCTTTAGTAACACAAGAATCTTTGTTACTTTTTACCATATTCCTTTTCTTTCATTTGGCATTGTCGTAAGGCCAAATGGAAAAACATTAATTGTTTTAGCAGTGTTTTTGGTATGTGTGGCCCTGGTTAAGATCTAGTCTACAACTTTTCTACCTAACTTTTCATGTTTTGACTCAACTGCAGTACATGTATGGACATAATTCATAATATTTTTTATTTTAATATCTTGAGTAGATACTGAGTGAGTTTTTATAAATGAGGTGTTAATTGGCTTCTAATATTGGTATATACAGTAGGGCCTTGGTAATCCGGACTTTCCCTTGTTCGGTGATCGCTGTAATCCGGCAGGCCGGAGCTTTAAACATTGCTTTAAAATGGGCTGAAGACTGAAGATAATGAATTTAATAGCCACAAAGTTATGTTTCTCCATCAACTTACATACCGAGCTTTTGAAATAAAGTGCGAAAATCATAAACAGAAGAGTTAATAGTTAATACTCTTTAAGTTAAGTCTGTAATCACTAATCAGACTTAAAAAAAAAAGAATTAACTAATATTTTATTTTAACTTACTGATTTCTTACATGGTTGTAGTTATTATGAACATGTACATTTTGTCTTTAAGCTATAATTTAAAAATTGGTTAAAGAAAGTAGGGTTAAACATGTGTTTTATTTAACATTAAAATATATTGCATACTTTAATCAGGATGCCTCAATAATTCAGAAAGGGTCTTGTTTTTGCCTCTCTGGATTAACGAGGCTCTACTGTATATGTATGTTAGTCATTAAGGTATAATAAATATTGTATGGGCCTATGTAGCCTGATATAAGTAAATAAATAAATTGGTAAGGCTTATAATATGAATTGTTCAATTCAAATTATGTTGTTTAGCCAAGATGTCCAGTTTGAAGCAGCATGGGCCCTCACCAACATCGCATCCGGCACACACGAGCAGACTCTAGCCGTCATGAATGTGAGTATAACCACAGAATATATATTAGCTGTACCAACAGAATTCCCACTGGCGAAACCCGTTTAAAGAATTAACAACTCATGTTACCATACTATAAAGTTCAAATTCCGACCACGCAGTGTTAGGTGCCTACAATTATATTTGCCTACATCTCCACTCTCTTTCTATCGCATAACTCGTACCTTTTCTGAAGAAATTAGGGTTGTCTTTTTTTAAAAATAATATTATAATCTTGATATTCAATTAACTACATTTTATTTAACTCAATATAATCTAAGATATTATGTCTTAGTATTATGTAGATTTCATTGTCATAAATTCGGGTGTAACTAGTTACGCGTACTTAGATTTGATAAGTACCGTTTCTTATTCATAATCTTAATTATTCTTAATAGAAACAAACCAGTCTTATATTACCTACTTAAAGTGTTTGTATAACTTAGTTATTTTTGTAAACAAATGAGGTTTCGAATAGTACACCTACGATTTGCCTATGATGCTTACTAAGTAATAATAACTGATAACCTTATTATTTAATGTGTTTTTTTGACAATGAAATACCTTTATTAATTATATTATAAAATTACATGTCCTGACTGACTGACTGACTGACTGATTCATCATCGCTGAGCAAAAACTGTTAAAGTAACAGCCACGAAATTTGGTGAGTAGGGTTGTTTTATTAAGTAGACACCCACTAAGGAAGGAATTTTGAAAATTTTACCCCAAAGGGGGTGAAGTAGGGGTTGAAAGTTTGAATGAAAGTCCGTCATTTCTTGAGTTAGAAATATGAAACTTTATTTTTGGGTTACTGATTAAAAATAAATAGATACGTATTTAAGCGTTTTTGGAAATTCTACCTCCAAGGGGGTGAAATTGGGGTTGGAAGTTTGAATGAAAGTCCGTTATTTCTTGAGTTAAAAACATGAAATTTTATGTTTGGGCTACTGATTTAAAATGATTGGATTCGTGTTTTAGCATTTTTGGAAAATCTACTCCCAAGGGGGTGAAATAGGGGTTGAAAGTTTAAATGAAAGTCAGTCATTTCTTAAGTTAGAAATATGAAAGTTTATTTTTGGACTGCTGATAAAAAATTAATGGATACATATTTAAGCGTTTCTGGTAATTCTACCCCTAAGGGGGTGAAATTGTGGTAGAAAGTTTCAATGAAAGTCCATCATTTCTTGAGTTAGAAATATGAAAGTTTATTGACGTTTGCTTTTGACGTTTGCTTAAATAGGGAATTTTTATAAGGAACTACAAAAAGGGGAAAACTATCCATCTTTGTTATTATACTATGTTAACGCGGACGAAGTCGCGGGCAACAGCTAGTTAATTATACGTCTACTAATAAAGGTACCTACTAAGGTAACCCAACAAATATATTCTACTTCAAGAAAGTTAAATTTTGTCACATTCCGTGTTAAGACAAATAAACACTGCGCAATATTTCTTTGACCTTTTTTTATATTGTCCATTGTGATCAGATTAATTTATCAATTCTGTGACAGCGAATGAATAAGTACGCAGGCATGCAACGATCAACTAAAAACTCGTGCGCGCGCGTCACGGCTCGCCTGTGAGTCCCTACTGAAGTGCCCCCCTAGAGGGGTACTTACAGTTCGATGCCTACAGGCGCGAGTGGGACAGGCCTGGTATAACTCATTTTGCATAAACAAATTATAGTTTACTATTTATATAAGTTTACCTACTTTCATTTTGAATAGGGATTTTTTTTTACATTATTATTTTGATCAATAGGAAGCAATCGTAAGTCTCAATAGTCTCAAAACAACTTTCACTCACACATTTACATAATATAGTCCCTACACAATCTAAAATGTCACTGTTTTGTCCATATACTTACATGCATCATTCGCAAATGATAGAGATGGCAGAATATTAGAGTAAACAAGTGTTAAAACCAGGCTGGGGCAGTACGGAAGCTGGTGACGCTGCTGGGCATTGGCGGCGCGGTGGGCGAGCAGGCGGCGTGGGCGCTGGGCAACATCGCGGGCGATGGCGCGGCGGCGCGCGACACCGTGCTGCGGCACGGCGCGCTGCCGGCGTTGTTGCCACACCTCGCCCCCGCCGCGCCCGCCACGCAGCTGCGCACTGCCGCATGGACCTTCAGCAACTTGTGCAGGTAACCTAGTATTCCTTAACAGTTAACCCAAACACAGTTAACAGTTAACAACAAGCCCTGACACCGTTAGGGGGACAAGAATAAATAAAAAAAAAGACGGTTGGAGAGTAGTATTTTGTGTCGAACTCGACTCGAACTCGGTTGTCTGTAAAGTCGTTTTACTGACGATAGTTGAACGTGACAACGTCATAGCCTTAAATGGAACGCCTCAGAGCGAGGTAACGCCGCATATTGCGTCATGTTTTTTCGTGCGCGCAGCCCATATCGAATTATAAGACATTGTCACATCAAAAAAAAAAACAGTTAACCCATCAAGCCCCATAAGGACTCCGGTGACCGCGACAACAATATAATATAACAATAGATTTCCAAGAATCAGCGATTGAAGGATTAACCCATTAATCCCCAAGCGGCACCAAGCTGTCGCATAATAATTGAAAATCTATTGAGGTATTAAGGGATATTATGAGCTTATGCTTTTTAAAATTTTGCTGGTTATACATTATACTGTATATTATAACTAACGTGACCAGACACGTTAGTTATACCCACATTTATTTCCCAGGCAGGACTATGTCGTAAATGTAACATGTATGTAGTAACTTGTCAACAAACGTTTTATCTGTGTTGGTACTTGATGTATGTGTGGAAATAATAATAATATGTTTATATCAAATAATACAAAATGTGTTTTGTAAGTATAAATATGTATGTAATAAAATCTTTGGAAAGGAAACTAGCCTGGTGAGATGGTAATCAGTAACACAGTGTATCTGTTGTTCAGGAACAAGAATCCTCTGGTCCAGTTCGACATGGTGGCGCCCGCCCTGCCCTACGTCGCCGACCTGCTCGATGTCAAAGATGCCGATGTTTTAGGTCAGTTGAAGTCTTCTATCATACAACCTACATAGAATATCTTTGTGCATATTATAAAGGCAAATAATTTATTTGTAGCGTTCTCTATGGCTCTCTCTTGCAGGGCCGGATCTACCATATTATGGCTATTATATAGCCCAGGGCCCCATTAGTTCAAGGGCCTCCGCCGCCCAGCTAAGTCAAGTCAAAAATAGACAATAATTCGAAAAAATTCATAATTTTATTAATTTTTTGTTGGTATCCCTGAGATTCCTACGATCAAGGTTTATTATACAAATTAGGTGTTGGTACTACGAACTGACAGTTAAAACGTTGTAGCCCTAAATAGGTTTAGCCCAGGGCCCCGTAAGCTTGCGGTCTGGCCCTGCTCTCTTGTAATATTTTTTAATTTTTTCAGGCAAAGCAATATTACTTGAAGTAATACTCTCTTACCTGCTTAGTACCAACGGTTTTATTTTTTAATTTTACTAATTCTTATCCTTATCATAATACACATAGTACCATCGAGGAAATTGATTCCTATGCAATTGATAGACCAACGTTATTTGGTCGAATATGTCAATTCAATATTAATTGTGATCTGTCGTCTGGGTTTGACATAACGCAACCAAACTACGTAGGTCTCTGATAGTACATAATATAGTATATTATAAAACATGAACTAAATATACAGCGGACACGTGCTGGGCACTGTCGTACCTGACGGACGGGCCGAACGAGCGCATCGAGGCGGTGCAGACGACGCCGCAGCTGCTGGAGCGCCTCACGCGCCTGCTGCAGCACAAGTCGCCCGCCGTGCGCACCCCCGCCCTGCGCGCGCTCGGCAACATGCTCACCGGCTCCGACGTGCAGGTTCGCGTTCACTGTTATACACACTACAGCTGCTGGAGCGCCTCACGCGCCTGCTGCAGCACAAGTCACCCGCCTTGCGCACCCCCGCCCTGCGCGCGCTCGGCAACATGCTCACCGGCTCTGACGTGCAGGTTATTTTCGGCCTAGTGTGTTTACACACTAAGCAATGCAATACTTTTCCATATTGCATTCCTAAGTTTCTAAATACGCGGCCGAAGTTCGGCATTATTACGCCTGCTGGCAATGTATTTTAAATGACTGATGACACACCATACCGAAATTACGTCGCGTTATATCATATGCGTAGCGCATTGCTGGCGTAATCATGCAGAACTTGAGTGTTGTGTTTAGACAGTTAGTCAGAGTCTGACACGCGACTGCTACTCAGACATTTGCGATAACCTCTATCACTCTACAACACTCAACATTGCGTTTTCTGTGAGGCGTCGTGTTTATTCAGTTTAGCCACAATTACCACTGTTCATGCGTCACAAAGAAGCGAGGCCCCCCCACGTGTATAAACCTGCTTATTTGTGTGCAATACCAATATTATTTCTTATTCACGATTCATCATTGTTTGAAAACAACATATCCAGACGGACCGGTGCATCATGGCGGGCTGTATCGACGACCTCGCGATGCTGCTGCGGTGCGGCAAGCCGGCGCTGATGAAGGAGGCGGCGTGGGCGGTGAGCAACATCCTCGCCGGCACCAAGGAGCAGATCCAAGCCGCCATCGACAAGGGCATCCTCGTGCCGCTCGTCGAGGTGCTGTCCACGGAGGATATCAAGTGAGTGTGTTGTTAAGGGTCCCACACATTAACAGTCCGCCTGCAGGCTCTGCCCCCTTAGACAACTGGCAAAACGCTAATGTTACAAAATGTATGGATTTGACATATTTAGTATTCGCTAGCGAAGCGATGACTTATGTCAAATCGCATACATTTTGTAGCGTTAGCGTAAGCGCTTTGCCAGTTGTCTACAGGCCCCGGTCGGCAGGCTTCCTGACAGTCATTGAACGTCGATACAAAATCGGGGAACCATGAGTCTGTGATTTTTTCCGATTAACTGTCAGGCGGCGGCCTGCTGGCGAAATGTTAAAGTGTGGGGCCCTTTACTGAGGAATTTTTGACAATGTTAAGAACTGAATTGAAAAGCTATTTTGATTTGCTGTGTCTCTCTCGAAACTAAGGCTCGATAACTCAAAGTTCAAACAAAAAGAACATGTGACACGAGAACAGTCATTGCGGTGTCCCAATTCATAACGCACGTGGAGCTGGGACAAAAGCCAGTTGTCGTTTCTCGAGCATAATCACTACAAAGTTCATGGGCGCCGGCAGAAATAATTTTCAAGGGGTGCAGATTTTTGTTTTTTTTTTTTCTTTTCTTTTTACGAACAACAGTGACTGTCTATTTACGTCAACAGAATACATTTAGGGCTGGTTTACACGTATTAAGTAGATAAGTAGTTAACTAAATTTTAAGTTACCTATTGCATGTAAACACAAAATTTAGTAGCAAGTAGTAAGTTAAAATTTAGTTAAGTACTAAACGAGGAAATTAGAATCTTGACTATTTTCTGTTAAGTTGGCAGGCGGGGCTTGTCACTTGACAAATTTCCGGCAGGCACTTCAAATTAAGTTAAAATTTAGTTACTACTTATCTACTTAATATGTGTAAACCAGCCATTAGTGCCGAAACATTACGAACCATCTTTGTACGGCATGGTAATAGGGTTACAAAATGCTTTTTATTTCAATAATTCCTGTTGATCCCGAGATTCCCAAGGGGTGCAAGTGCACCCCCTGGCACCCCCCTGCCGGCGCCCATGACAAAGTTCGTAATATTATATAATGTGTACTTGTAACTTAGTGTATATTTGCCAGGTGCCAGAAGGAGGCGGCGTGGGCGATCACAAACCTGTGCCTGGGCGGGTCAGCGGCTCAGCTGGACGCGCTGGTGGGCGCCGGCTTCCTCGAGCCCTACTGCCGTCTGCTCGCCGCCCCCGACCAGCGCGCCGTCACCGTCGTGCTGGACGGCCTCGCCAACCTCTTGCAGGTACACACACACACACACACAGTATTAGCGTAGTGTATGTCTATCAATATTTATAACGTATCTTTTATTTGCAGGCCGCTGCCAAGTTTGGACAAGTGGAGCCGCTGTGTGTGAAGCTCGAGGAGATCGGCGCGCTGGACAGCATAGAGCAGCTGCAGGAGCATGAGAATGAACAGGTAGTGTGTCCGCTACTGTCATTAATAGGCTACTTGACCTACTTTTTTTCTTCGTGCTAATCGCTTCTTAATCATTCATTTTTACAAAAAAAAAAACTAATATTTTATACAGTAGAAACCCATAAAAATGTTTATTGAAAAAATGGCGCCGAAAACACTGTTCGCCATAATGTGATCACGTGGTAAACTCGACACAGAGTAATGATTAACAGAAAGGCCATGTTCATAACTTATGCATAACTTGATAAACGAAATGTTTAATAAATTTTGTATTTTAATAAAATGATGTATTTATAGATATTTAAATATGATGTTTGTTCTGTACTCACGAACATAAAAAGTATTTCCTCATAATAATACATATACAAATTACAATGTATAACAAAATAAAGTATTACCCATACAGCATACTGTATAGTTCATCGCAAATGTTCATGATATTGGCGTATTTTCCATAGAAACATTGGGATTCAAAAGCAAATCTTTTGACGCTGCTACTTTCACAGTGAACTTTATACATACACATATACATACACGTATAAGGGACACATACACATCCCAAAGTATTAATACCGAAGTAGATTTAAAATTCGGTAAAGTAGATTCAAAAGTTCTTAACTAGAATAAAACAGCTCGCTTACTGCTGGGAAATAGGGAGCTTATTTTATGACCTGAATGAGAATCTTGTGCTTGGGTTTATTGCAATAGCTTTAATAAATAAGATGTAGAGTGTAGCCCCATGGTGATCACTTATATCACCTGGAATCAATATACCTAACACCCTCCACAAGTTCAAAAACGATAACTCTACTTGCAGTAAAGGTATCGTTTTTGTTTCCATTATAATAATAATATATTCATTATACTTACGCAGATCATATTCATATATTCTTTGTCATTTAAAATTTTTAGGAATCTGTTCCCAAAAGACCTATCTGTCTGTCTGTCTCCAGGGTGTGTATAGGGTTACCATACGTCCGGATTAATCCGGACTTGTCCGGACTTTTAGATTATTGTCCGGACTTCGTCCGGCCTTCTCATTTGTCCGGATTTTTAATTACTTGATGAAATATGAGAAATAAAACTACTAAAGTTACATCGAGTGAGTCTTAAAGGTGAACGCAGATTTGGCCGCACCGCACGCACCGCAGTCGCCGCATTTCGAATTCTTCATATAAAGAATGTAGAAGTTGCGAAGACTGCGGCGCGGGTAGGTATGCGAGCTTGCCTATAACTTCATATAAAGAATTCGAAATGCGGCGACTGCGGTGCGTGCGGTGCGGCCAAATCTGCGTTTACCTTTAATCATCATCGATAAATGTTACAATCTATCTTATATATAAAACGGATTTTCAAATGTGTTAGTCGCGCTAAAACTCGAAAACGGCTGAACGGATTGGGCTGATTTTAGTCTTAAAATATTCGTAGATGTCCAGGGAAGGTTTTAAAGTGACACAAAGTTCACCGGGACAGCTAGTCTTATATATAAAAATGGATTTTCAAATGTGTTAGTCGCGCTAAAACTCGAAAACGGCTGAACGGATTGGGCTGATTTTGGTCTTAAATATTCGTAGAAGTTCAGGGAAGGTTTTAAAGTGACACGAAGTTCACCGGGACAGCTAGTCTTTAATAAATTATTAAATCAACTTTAAAGGTCAAATAAAAAAATATATCCATAGAAGCTATTTTTGTTTGGCGCCATCAGTGCTACCAACATGAAAACAGTGTTGCCACCTTGAAAACAGTGTTGCAAATTTTAAAAATATTGTGTCGTGCGTGGGTAAGGTGAAAAATGTTTTTTTTTTTTGTTCTTTTAACTAAGTACGACAAAAAGTCAAAAGTCCGGACTTTTATTGAAATGTCCGGCTTTTTGTCAGGACTTTAGTAATACCTAGATGGTAACCCTAGGTGTATATCAAGTAAACTCGGTAGCTAGAGAACTTAAATTTTCAAGAATATTTTATTATTTTTGCTGTCACCAATCACCATAACAACAAAATATAGAAACAAAATATTTAAATAAATAATTAAGAGGTCTGAAATATTAAATATAAAAATGCAATTTTTAGGCCTTTTCTGCTCGACATTAATAATCACAAGCGGGTAGGTGTTTGAAATATTTACGAAATGTGTATCTTATTAAATTTAAACTTAAACAATAATCTATACTAATATTAGAATAGTCTGTCTGTTACCTTTTCATGCCGAACCATTTTTTATGAAATTTGGTGAAGAACAGACGAAGGATACTTTTTGGTCCGGAAAAAAATTACGGTTGTACAGTACGGTTGTAAATGTACAGGACATTTCATCAAATTCTCGTGAGTAAAGAATTAATAATTGCATAAATGCAATCTCTTTAGTTTTTACTTTTAAATGCCGTCGCGATTTTTATTCATAAAATATATTTTTTTGATAAAATCAAATAAGTTTTTAGGGCATTTCATTTCGATCACATTATAAGAATTAGAATTTAGAATCTAGAATTATCCTTACTTATTTCCTCCCGAGGTGCACCAAAATCATGGTGTAGTACTTTTAAATGCCGTCGCGATTTTTGTTCATAAAATATATTTTTTTTTATAAAATCAAATAAGGTTTTGGGGCATTTCATTTCGATCACATTATTTTTTCTTAAATAATGTAGAATCTTTAGTTATTTCCTTCCGAGGTGCACCAAAATCATGGTGTAGGTATCTACAAAATATCTAGATCTATCCGCATGATAATATTATTTTTACGATTTCTTGTGCAGATTTTATTACTCCAGTGCTAAGATGTAATAATTCTTTCTATTGCTATGGATTTGACAGTGGACATATCATATATCATTTTACAATGTTTTGACATGTATACGTAAAAATCTGTCTCTGTGTTGCGGTAATCTGTACATTGTTTTCTGACTAGCTGTAATGTTTACATTTTTTGACTTTCAAACCTACCAAAACCGTAACAATGATCGTTTGGTGAATATAAATTATCGAATAGCATCTTATTAGGTAGTCTCTCGCCAAATAATTTCGGTTACAAAGCAATATTGTAGTATTTGTAAACCAAAAATGTAGACTAGGTTCCGGAATAAAACCCAGTCTACTAACCATTGCCCAAGACGTCAAATTACTGCGCTATTTTGTACTGGTATTTTACTAGTATTAGATAAGTATGACGTATTATAATTACATTACAAGAAATAAGTATTCGACAATTCACTGGCAAATATTTCGAAACGAATCAACGGTATGGGAGCACGGCGATTCTAGACGTAAAGAGCTGCCAGTATACTGGGATATATTTGTGAACATACTCTAGGTTTTCTATGATAGATAATCAGCCTCTGACACACAGATTTGACTGATGTCATTTACTTATTTTCCATCAAGTGCCTGTGGATTTTTTGTACCAAATATTCATGATCAGGCGTTGCTCTCACATACCAACAGATTGTTCAAATTTGTAAACAAAGCGATTTATCTTTATAATTGGTATATTTTATCAAAAACGAAGCTGATGGGTGCCTCCGGAATCATTAATTGAAATATTTTGGCATAAAAATATTTATTCCTGCATTTGTTTTCGCTGTATTCTAGAAGAAATAAAATTTTGAAAGGATTATTTTTAACGCACATTTTTTTAGTGGTAAATGGATTTAAATCAAAATTTTAAGCTGACCCTAACCTTGGTAAGGAACGTGACTAACTTACAAAAAATGTTTGAATGCTTATAATTACTTGTGGTCAAATTTCTAGTGAAAATAAAAACGAAATTTCACTAATCCTCGTTGTATGCGGCCTTAAGTAAATAAAATATTTAACAATATCACAATTGATTCATATCACAACAAATATAATAAATAACAAATTATGTGAAAGTTATTTTTACCCTTTATTCCAGAATTTTGGTTACATCGCAATATATATATTTTTTTTATGCAATAAGGGGGCAAACGAGCAAACGGGTCACCTGATGGAAAGCAACTTCCGTCGCCCATGGACACTCGCAGCATCAGAAGAGCTGCAGGTGCGTTGCCGGCCTTTTAAGGGGTAATAGGGTAGGGAAGGAAATAGGAAAGGGTAGGGAAGGGAAAAGGGTAGGGGATTGGGCCTCCGGTAAACTCACTCACTCGGCGAAACACAGCGCAAGCGCTGTTTCACGCCGGTTTTCTGTGAGGACATGGTATTTCTCCGGTCGAGCCGGCCCATTCGTGCCGAAGCATGGCTGTCCCAAAATATGTTTATTTAATTTTAATTTAATTATCCTATCAACTCCCAAGCGGTCTAATCAATAGATTTCCAAGAATCCGCGATCGAAGGATTAATTCACTTATAATATGATACAATAGTTAAAAACTTAAGTAAGTAATAGTTAACTACCAAATGCAAAAAAAAAATATATATTAACATTTATATATAATGTATAAATTGGTAGACAAAATTATGTTTTATTCTTAAAAATTTTCTTTTCTCTCCTTTAGAGCTCTCATTATTTGGCTTTGAATTACGGTACAGTGAGTTAATAACAGCGTTTTACCCTGCAATAAAACGCTTATTAACTATACTTACCTAATTCAAAGCCAACTTTAAATTCTGCCTGGAATTTTTAACGCAATGGTTCCAAATCCGTTGCGCTGTTAAAAGCTCAACTCTGCCACTCAAACACTTAGAACTAAACGTTAACCAATAGGGAGGCAGAAAGTGGGTGACGTAGGAGGATGTAGAAGTCGTTTAGGTACTATTTCCGCCACACATACGAAAAATAGTGTTGCCACTCTCATTATTTGGCTTTGAATTAGGTAAGTATAGTTAATAAGCGTTTTATTGCAGGGTAAAACGCTGTTATTAAATTACTATGAGCCATGAGGATGACGTCACATGCAAATCGGAAGTACCGCAAAAGCGTTTTCGTCAGTACAAATCCTATTTTCATAAAATCATATTTTCAAATCACTTTATTTATCAAACATAAGCTTTTATTTGATGATAAGGGTGAAATACGGTTTCCTAGGCCAAGTTCTACTAGAAATATATATATAAATATAAATAATTTTATGTTATGGATATGTGCCTTCAGAAGTAGATGTTTCTTTATATATGAGAAGATTGAAGAATCAAGTAAATATTCCCCTTTAAATTTCGGGTTAGTGACTTCAGTGGTTCGTAGCACCTTCGTTGCGCTCGTTTTAATTTAAAATATGCGGTATGCCTATTGAAATGTTGGTGTTTCATTTCCAGATATACAAGAAGTGCTTGGACATTCTGGACAACTACTTCGCGGAGGGGGGCGACGAGAACGCGCAGCCGCAGGACAACGGCAACGAATACCAGTTCGGGACCACCGCCACGAACAACTTTAACTTCTGAGACTGATTTATATGTTCAATTTGTACGTTCCTCTAGATTGTAAGTTAGGATATGTCACGGCTACAGTCATTTTACTAAATTTAGGGCCTATTTCACCACTTTCTGATAGGTGAAGAATAGGCTCTACCAATTTATTATTATTAACTTGACAGATCAAGTATGGAGAATCTATCAAAAAGTTGTGACTAGCCTATTCGGAACTTTATCAGAAAGTGGTGAAACTTAGTATGTCATTATTTTTAGCAATATTCCGCGAAGTAATAACATACAAAATTTTAAGCCATGCGTTTCCGCAACGTATTGCCTGATTCTAATAACTATACAGTCTTAAGGTGGTCTTAAGTGTCAGATACACCCCGCAGCGCCCACTTTTTAATCGCGACATTGTGGTGCGTTCTATTAAAGGCGTGGATCCACCGCGGCGCACGCTGTGCACGGTCACGTGGTGCACAATCCCTGTATGTCCGTCATCCGTATTTGTTTGACTACGTGGGTCAACGTTTCCATTGTAGCACACGCTTTACAAACACGTTACTCACGACTATGTGCACAATTATTGTTACATACGAGTAGTTTACGTCCTCTTAGCTTTCGTGTGCCCCGTGTATAACATGCGTAGTTTTGCCAGCGTTGAGCTACGTGTGCACCATATTCGAGCAGGCCACGTGAGTCAATTCATGAGTAGCGTGTCCGAGGGTTGCAGTGGACACAGTCACATATATTTTCTTGCAAAGCGAAGCTTGACGCACGTGCTTAGTCTCTCCGTGCGCTGCGGT
The DNA here is from genome assembly GCA_937595015.1 of Polyommatus icarus. Lineage (NCBI taxonomy): Eukaryota > Metazoa > Arthropoda > Insecta > Lepidoptera > Lycaenidae > Polyommatus > Polyommatus icarus. The sequence continues at coordinate 447,021 of OW569325.1, forward strand.
GGATTCGCGCCTTGATTACCGTACACCTTCGAGCATTGTCGTTGCATTGCGTTTAGAACTGACCGTAGCATTTAATAAGACGTTATGATAGGTGCCTTATATAAAACCTTTAATATTTCAACACTATCTTATTGAGCTGGCCTCACCGTGTTGAAGTTATACATTAGTTTTTATTTTAGTTTTTTCGATTGTACCATACTTTTCTTATTAATAAATCAAAAAATTTATTATTAATATTGTTTCATTTATTTTACAATGAAAAACTTCCTACTTATGTCCTTGAGGTAACAGAATGCGGGATGTGCTAATGGAGATCTTTGTTTCACTCTAGTCTAGAGGTTTCACTAGGATAGTAGATAGTAACTAGGATACCCTGTGTTTCAGACATAAACTAGGGCTCAATCTCAATAATAGGGGAGGTAGTGCTAGCGTTTGCTAAGTGATTTCATACCGACCAAATTTTTGTCCAGCGGTAGCTTAATATTTATCAATCAATATAATCAGCGTCAGTCGCCGCACCCGTGGTGGAATGTTAACTGAGAGTATTTCAAAGTTGTAAAAAAAAATTGTTGCGAAAAGTGATTTATACGAAATGAAACTTTGATGGATGATTATTGAGGTCATGTTTAACCAAAAAATCACCGTCAGCCGTATTGCAGACGGGGGATTCAACGTCAGTCGGGTTACTGAACATGTAAAAAATTTTTGAATATAAAGTCATTTTATACCGTACAGAATTTATACAGGTGAATGTTTCTACTTTGTAAATAATAAAGAAAACCGTCAGTCGCTAATACGATGGTGGAAAAGCCGTCAGCCAGCGATATAAATTATGACCAATATAGCCCTACTTCGCGCTCAATGTATCCTAGGGCGTCGCGTAGACGACATTTCCACCTGCAAACATTCAGCTGACGGCGATTTTCGTTTGAATTAACCATAAAATTATCTCACATAGCAATTTTAAGTAATTAATTCGATATTCAATATTTGTGAAGAAGAATTATATACATTTTACTTTAAAAGCGCCATCTGTTGTTTTATACTAAAACTACACCCACCGAACCTAAACGTGTATAATCTAGATATGAACCTTTATTGGCGCGAATTGGGATCTTTTTAATGTCAATTCAATACGATTCCCAACAACAACTTTGAGATGCTCTCAATTTTTATTCCACCCATTATGAAGTGGCTGACGATCAAAGCTGTTATGCATTAGTGGAATACTATTATTGTAACGATTTTCGCTCGGTATGAAATTACTTTTTTAACTGAGCGCGACCTCCCCTACTACAAGTACCATCGAAGAAATTGATTCATAGACAGTTGACGGTCCTATGTAATTTTTTCGGAGTAAGTATGTCAATTCGATGTTACCGACGGTGGCCAAATTACTATATTCACTTGAAAAAAGCTTTTATAAAGTACATTTTTGTGGCTAAGGTAACATTTAACAAAAGTTTAAAAAATATTGGCATTGGCATATAATATGCAAATGCCGTCTGGCTACTATTCAGCCATCTGATGATGGAGAGGAGTTTTGCAAAACTCGCAAGTATTGGTCTTGACGCATGGTTCCTTCAACCGAAAGTAGTCGACCATTCCCCTTTGAGCTAATTTCGGCCCATATTGTAACCAACCCAACGAAGGAGGAAACCTCCTTTGTCGGTTAACAACACAGCTTTCACCAACATTTTCAAGTTGCATGCTTTAGTTTTTCAACTGAAATTACTCGCACTGAGTACTATTGATTTGGCCACCCACTGTAGATGTGATCAGTCGGAAGGGTTTGACTTAACACAACTAAATTACTTGGGCCCGCTATCTGCTTAGGGATTAACTTCTCTCTGACAGTACTTACGCAACCATACATACAGATATTTAAAAATCTTGTCCCAGGCATAATACAGTGCTTGGAGAGTGGTTACTTTGCTCTGAAAATACATGACAACTGCAGTTATATTATAGTACTCTGAGCAAAATAATACAGTACTGATAGTACTATTGATCAAGCCACCACACTCAGAATATAATAATAATGACAGGAAGAAATTGGAAAATTTATTGGGTAAAAGAATATAATATTAATATCAAACAATTCTTATATTATTTTTATTTTATTTCTTAAATATAATTATTAATTATGTAATACAGAGTTGGGAATGAAATGGTATTATTAAGTGACTAAAAATCATTAAGTATAAGCCACATAACTCAGTGTTTTGTATTTCAAAGTTCGTATTGAATATGAAATATTTTGTATCAACTGCAACAGTGTATAAAAATCTTAGAATTGTTATTGTTTATTAACTAAATATTATAAATTAGCTTTTGTTCTGTTCCCTCAGCTTCTCCAATTGTTGCCTGTAAAAAGGGCTTATATTAATAAAAAAATAGGACTTAATCGACAATAAGTAAACATTTAATATCAATAAAGTTTAATTTACACAGAGCCAGTACTGGCTGACAATAAGACTGGCCACTATTGGCTTGGCATATGCCGCATGTGAACAGTTTTTCAAGCCAGGCCAATATCTGTTTACACACGGCATATGTCAAGCCAATACTGGCTGCCAGTCTTATTGTCAGCCAGTACTGGCTCTGTGTAAATTATACTTAACATATTATATAATGACAAGCTGTTTATTGGTAAGGGAGTCCAAACTTCAAATCTTTGTCCACTTCTAAAGTTAATTAATCCTTAAGGCCCCGCGCGAGCACCGGTGATCGCGAGAACAAAAGAATACAATGGGAATTCCTAGAACCTCAGATTGAAGTATTCAAGAACATACTACAAATATTTAAAAAGTTTATCTTTAAGCGCTGCTACTTTCATAGTATACAAGGGACATATACAAACCATAAATGTATTGACTGAATTTTGTTACGCTCTTATCCTAAGGGTCTACACAGATGGACCGCATTTCAACTGCAATCCAACCGCAAATTGCAGTTCAAGTGCAGTTTGAATGCAGTTGACACAACTGCAATAGAACTGCAAACCAAACACGCAGTCGGATTGCAGTTCAGTTGCAGTCGGCGTGCAGTCGTGCGAACTGTTTGGTTTGCAGTTCTATTGCAGTCGCATTGCAGTCGTGTCAACTGCATTCAAACTGCACTTGAACTGCAATTTGCAGTTGAAATGCAGTCCTTCTGTGTAGACCCTAAGAGAACTAGGACTACAAAGATAAATTGAATAGTTAAAATGTTGAATGTCAATGACTAACCTTAGCTGTTGGTTGAAGTCATCTTGTACGATGTCGTCCTCCCAGTTGTCTTCCCACACTGACACGCTCTCGTCGTCGGCGTCCTCCGTTCCCCAATCTGAATACACACAGAGATGATCATAATTATTCATAAAACAAGCGTAAAGTTTATAGTGATGATGCTCAACATTACAACAGTTACTCACTTTCAGCAGGAAACTCCTCGAATTCGTCGTCCTCTTCCAACAGGCCGAGGTCCACTTTTTGTTTATCGGCCATAGTTTATCAGGAAAATGTGCTTTCTGTAATAAAATTACTAAAAGAACCAAAATGGCAGCAGAATAAATCAACCAAAAATCAACAATTCGAACGATGATTCTTGAAATTTGTAAAATGACTTTGACGTTTGACAGACCACTGACAGAAGACTGACAGTGACAGCACGCAGACAAAAAATCCATAAACAAATATGAGTCGTGTTCGTTTGGTTTTTGCAACAGATTAAGGATAGGTTATAGTATAACCTCATTGTCTGTGCGAGTGTCATATTCTAAATTACCTGTCAGATTTTCTAACATCTGACAGAAATTGATAGGTATTTTAGGCTGTGTTGGTAACACAGCCTAAAATACCCATCAATTCAATTCAGTGGTAACTGAAGCGGAGCGGAGAGGAGCGGTGAAAAGTGCTTAGTGTTTCCACTGAAGCGGAGCGGAGTTGAGCTGAGCGGAGCGGAGTTGAGCTGAGCGGAGCGGAGTCGATCGGAGCGGAGCGGAGTCGAGTGGAGCATACTTTACTGTACGCGATTCACGCACCGTCCCGCTCCGCATCGCACCGCTCCGCACCGCCCCGCTGTCCTCCGCTCTGCACCCGTTGTCCTCCGCACCGCTTCGCCTCGCTCGGCTGCGTTTCTATGAATATCCGCTCAGCTCCGCTCCACCCCGCTCGTGCTGTTTCCTTTGAAGCGGAACGGAGATTTCGAGCATGATGATTGGTCAATTCGCAGCACACGCAGCCTTAGAATATGATACTCCCACTGACACACAAAAAGCCGCGCATGCGCAGTTGAAAAACCAAACGAACACGACTATGGCGGGAAAACAATTTTCTTCTTCCAATAATAATTTTCATCATCGTTTCACATCGTGTCAAGTATGTGTCAAGTTTTTTTTTTAATGCAATATTAATATGTCTTTTTTATTTGATTCTGGAAGCACTTCACATGGCTATTTCATTTGCTATTGCCTATTTGTTGCATTTGGCAAAATAGTTATTGACGTATCACGTAATACAATATACACAAACAAGCAAATAAGGTATTGGTCATATAATATTTACACAACAGCACTCTTTCACGTCCCCGGCAAGCTAAACTCCTGGAAGACATGAAGTCAAGAATTTGAGAATCTGCTTTGGCTCACCACGCCATAATGGAAGAGCCAGAAAAACGTTGCGTTTTTTGTCAAACACTCTTGTGTTTGACAAAAAACGCAACATAATTTTATTTAGTCATGAATCGTCCCCGATTATTTACAATAGTACTATGTAATATTGGTAAGAATTTTAATTTTTTTGAGTCATTTTTTGTTAAATATTTAATTAAAATACCTTATTTTACAATAAATAATAAAAATATATGTGAAAACAACAATTATTTATAATGTTTCCTACTTACAATACCAATTACCAAATTTCAATCAAACTTTGCTTGTCCAACTACTAGTTTTGGGTGTCCCAACTACTGTAATTCCGTCCCATGACTGTGTTTTACCTACCATTCAGTTTTTACCAAAAAATCAATATAAACTGAAAAACCATCGCATTTTTATGTTTGCATATCTTAAGTTAAATAATTTATAAACACAAATATAATATCTATTTTTATTTCATGCGAAGTATTTAATGTTTTGGAGCTTTTTCTGTCAAAAAAATGGGAGTGCCTCCGCTGCCGGCGCCGGTTGCAGTCAAGGATGCCGGCGCCGGTTGCCAACAGGGATGCCGGCGCCGGTTGCCGACAAGATGCCGGCGCCGGCTGCCGACAAGGATGCCGGCGCCGGTTGCCGACAAGGATGCCGGTGCTAGTTTCTGAATAATTGGCTACCGACACTGGCCGTCTAACGAAACAACACCAACACCGACAAAAAGTCGAAAGCAGAAATTTTGACTTTGGTATTTTATTTAGACTAGTTAGGAGATAAACATACTAAAAGTCTTGACCCCTCCGAGGTGGGCCCAATGGAGGCGGGGGGGCAAAGAAGGTCCCGTTTTTTGTTTTTTTGCTTACTCATCATAAACGGTGCTTCCTACGAAATTCTCTTGTATAACATAATAAAAGGTAATTAAATTTTCAACAACGTTGTCCTTTACACTTTGTATATTATAATATATCCATACATTGCCTCGCTATGAGCTTCTAAAATTGGCCGAGTGTGTTTTTAGGGTTTCGTACCTTTGTTTGTTGTTCTCATAGAAAAACTTGTTCATTTTGACGGGCTCATTTGATGGTTTCAAGGACAACGGTGTTTACACAAACGATTGATGAGAATTTGACCGTGTAGTCTATGACTATAGGTACTCCACAGTCCACTCGGGAGTCGGGCTAGCTTGTTGCTACTCGCTAGCGGCAGAGTAAACAGAGTTATGTCTATTGTGCTAGCGGTCATTGACTTCCTGTCAAAAACTTGTCATTTTCCTTAAAAAATGAAAAAAACACGATTGACAATATCTGATACTTCATTGTCAATCGCGGTTTAAGGGATCCATTCACTATCCTGCATTGCAGTCCGCCGTGCAAGCCTGCAACACCATTCACTATCCTGCATAAGCCGGCGGACTGCACGGCGGCTTATACAGGATAATGAATGGTGTTACAGGCCTGTACGGCGGACTGCAATGCAGGATAGTGAATGGACCGTTTTATATGGAAAATGACGCTAGCGACAAGCTAGCCCGAGTGGAGTATAACAAAATATAGTTTCTGTTCCTTTAGGGTTTTGACATGATAACGTCTTATAATTCGATATGGGGTGCGCGCCCGAAAAACATGACAGTTCATTCGGCGTTACCTCGCTGACAGCAGCTCTAAGGCGTTCCATTTACACTTTTAATTCTTTCAACAACCGTAAGGCCCACCTGGGCCGCGCTCTTTGTTTCGATTATATTACGTATTTCGATGACTTAGAGAATACTTTTGTATGAAGAAGTTTGGTTAGTTATGACTACTTATGAACTTTGATACATTGACCACACTCTGAATGAAAAATAAATAAACAATCTGTGAGCTATTAGTATTATTTCGGCTATTTAAAATTGTGCTCTATTTCATGTCAAGGTATGACTTGTGCTTTGTTCGAAGATTTTACTGGATTTCACGAATGTATGTAGCGTTTTGTATTGCAAATAGTTTATTTTACTCATTATAAATATTTTTAGACAATCATTTGAAAGAAATACATCGAAATAACTTTAGGTTACAGTCGAAAAAGTTTGTTTCTATTTATAGAGATTCGGAAGCGAGGGTTAAGGGGTTAAGTATAGACGTATGACGTTGTCACGTTCAACTATCGTCAGTAAACCGACTTTACAGACAACCGATTTTTTATTCGATCTTAAATGTGTGTTTTATTTATAAATTAAAATTATACATTATAGTTTTGTGGCGGTGCCCACAAGTCACAACTCACAACCATAACATTCCTGCATCGCGCGCACATTCCCACAGTTTTTAGTTTTTAACTTTTAAAGCTTACGGCTCTATAATTTTGTAATAAGTAAATTAAGCCTAATTTGTTCAATAAACTCTTCAATATCAAAAAGACAACAAAGCAATATTATCAGTTGTTGAAATATTGTTGAGTTGTATAATATTATAAGTTGTATATTATAGTAGCCTGAATCTTGATTCCTGATGGGAGTTCAGGCTGTAACTTATAGCCTTAATATTATAAAAGTCGTTCCTCAGGTTGCCAAAAATGAGTCTAAAGTTGCATGCATATTAATAGAATAGCATCTAGCATCTTATATAAAAAACTCAAAGCAGATACTACCGTGGGCGTTGTGACTTGTGAAGCTTCAAATACGACCCAATTGGGTCGTCTTTTATTTAGTCTGTCTCGTTTATGTAAATGGCATTTCGTATCTTTTGTTTCACTTAACAATTTTGAATTTGAAAATCATTGTTCGGAAGAGATAAGCCGGAACATAGTATGAACGTAACATATCTGTATTTAAAGTAGAATATCATTGATAGCCAAATAATAGCATGTAAACTAATCACAATAATTTTGTAAACATCACTGAAGATAAAATATTTCAAAGTGACTAATAAGTGTGCAACCGGTAGCTGTCATCGTAAATTTTATGGCATATTTTCGTCATAAACACATGGGTAATATTTTACTATAATATTCCTAGGTCAGTCACAAGTTCTGTATTTACATTTAAAGCTACAATAATAATAATTAATTAATTTACACTACGATGCGATGTGCGCGGTACGATGCGACGCGACGTGACGTAGTCGTTACCCGTTGGGCGTGACATCACAAATCATTCGGTCAAGTCGAAAAACTTATTATCTTTGCGAAAAACCAACGAAAAACACATGCCGGTTGTGTATCTTCCTCTTTCCCATGCATTAGAGCGAGAGCGGCGATACTACAGGCTGTCGGTGATCGTATTCTGTCGAGACTCGAGGGTGTCGCCATTTTCATTTTGACGAATATTGACAGCACGGCAGACAGACTGTGGCGCGGTAGTCGACGCTGCGTCTAGTCACTTGTGTTGATTTTTATTTTGATTGTGAATAATTTAGACCGTGTTATTTTAGTTTAAAGGGAATACTTGCCCATATCTTTATGTTTAAATTAGACACCGCGTCATCGATAAGCCGAGTGAATATTTTATCGTGTGTTTGCGGTTTTATTGCATACTCGTTTCTTTTTTCTTGGTGTTTTTGAGAACTGCAAGACGTGATCAATAAGTGCAAGATGTATTACAGATGACTCTGCATCACGTTAACCTCGGCGTTTTCGATCTGGTGAGTCCGTTTTATCTGAATATTAGGGAAACGTAGGGAGTTGTTTTTGTCTTTGTGCTCCTTTATAAATATGTAAAATCTATAAACCTAGAATAATTGCGCGGCTGGAACGTGCCGTCCTCGTATTTTTCACCGTAAACATCCCCGGGACTCGTGTTGCGGTAGCTTCAGTTTGTTTACGAACTGTCACGGGCAGTATACGGCCTAAGATATATTGCCTGGGTTGGCGACTATGCGTGAGCGGGGCGCGAGTGCGACTCCGGGCCTTACGTCCGGGCGGTAAAGTCGAGAATGGCGTGCGCGGCGGGCGATAACAGCTCGTGGAATTAATTTATCACACGGCGCGCTTGACAAGTTGAAAACATAAATTCGACCTTGGCGTACCACGTGGTCGCGGCGGCGGGCGCGGGCGGGCGCCGGCCGTCGCGGCTCTGTTATGACAACTGACGAATTACAACCTGCAATTATTACTGTTATGTACCACTGATAAACATTATTTGTTACTACTGCTCTAATAAGCGTTAGAGCTTCGTAAAATAGGAGTACTGCCCTCATACTAAGCAGTCTTTTACCAGGTCTGAAAGTTAATATTATGTTTATGATTATGCAATTGTAATTCGGATAGAGTAAGTTTGTTTGTCAAACAGCGAAGTGAGAAGTACAGTACTCAAGCTCAATAAAGTCAATGTCTAGCTGAAATGACCACCACACATTAGAAATCAAAGAATACATTTTGATAACATTAATTAATAATTATTTATTCTCATAAACTATTCCTACTATATAAATATTAAATAGGTTTCTTTATTTACATTGAGTGTGCACCTAAATTAATGGTCTGATTTTGATAATGGTTATTAGATTGATATGATATAGGTATCAATCTAATAACTAGAGACCGGATTATATGAAACATAAAAAGCTTGTTAAATTATGCATGCAAATATGCATGGAAAATGCTTGAAATATGCATGAAAATTGGTAGAATATGCGAAGTTAAATGACAATATGCAAATTCAAAATCTGCATACAATTAGTAAAATATTTTTTGATAGGCGATAATATTTAGAGTAACATTATAATATTATATACATTAAAATTAAGTATTTAAAAATTTTGTAAATGTAAGCAATCAAATATTTTTCTAAATTTTCAGTTGTAAGATTGTGTCTGCGATCATTTAGAATATTTTTGTAAATAGAAAAGGTTTGCTCCACATTCACTGAGGAAACTGAGCAGAATTTGAACTTGGGTGCTATGTTAGCACTTACAGTTTCCGGCAAAAGTTCTACCGTCACATTAATTTGTAGTTGGCAAATGCAACATTTTTCTTTCTCTTTCATTTTAATATCGTAACTGTCAAAACAAAAGACGCGCACAACTACTGACTGTATTCGAAATGCAGTAAAAAGTCACAATTACTATTATTGAATAACCCTTATGTTTTGTAATTGTTCTTGTTATTAAATTTGGTCGCATTTCAGAATGTAGGGTTAGTGAAAAATGTTGTAAATGTACTAATAATATGCATCATAACTAGATCTTATGTAAAATATGCTATTACCGCTGAGAATGGCTGAAATATGCAAATGCATATAATCTGGTCCCTACTAATAACCAATATCATCAAATGATAGATTGATATGATATTGTATTTATTTGATATGGGGTAGGACATCAATGACTGGTTCTTTTTTCTTTCCCATAATCTTATTAAATTAAAAACTTGAAAGAAAAACATTTAACAACAGTTTTACCTTTTTTCTCAAATTAATAATTGTCAGAGATTATTGTGTTTAACATGCATATTATTGTCATTTAGCTTCTAAAACTGCGTAAGTAACTTTTTGGCTATTTTGAAATTTTGATGCCATTCGCTAGAAAATCGGAAGACACATCATATATCAGCCAATGTAGCTAACAAAGCAACAAAAGCTCCCATGTAATAGTTAAATAATGCTTTAGTATGGCAGATCAATATAAAATTATGCAATTGTTTTCTCTCTCCTGAAAAGTTGTTATTTTTGATTTACACTGTGTTACAACTTAAGGTGAGGCCAGTTCAAATTGACTTTTAAACTTCCAGTCTGAAGAAATTATGTGGAATTTTCTTACACCAAAATTGATGTAGACTCAAAAAGCGTTGACGACCTCTGTGGCTCAGTGGTAAGCGTGTTGGACGCTCAAGCCGGGGGTCGCGGGTTCGAATCCCGCCGACGGAAAAAAAAGTTTTCAATGTTCCCGGGTCTGGATGTGTATTAAATATGTGTATGATATAATAAAAATCTTAAATACATGTATAGTATAAAAGTATTAAATATATTTCTGTTGTCTGGTACTTGTAACACAAGTCCTTTAGGTACTTAGCACGGGGCCAGACTGACGTGGTGTGAAGCGTCCATAGATATTATTATTATTATTAAAAAGGAACAAAGTAACAAAATAACCGAACAGAATATTGAAAAACGGCATGGTAATCCTGTAAAAAAATCTTTAATATCACCATAAAAATACACTTCAAATTCTGTTATAAACACTGTTTGAGGTGATTAGAAGTGGCAAAATAAGTGTATTTCAGGAAATGGACGATAACTGACGCTATTGGCAAGTTGAATCAAATAGATATTTACAAAAAATCAAAATTATTATTAGTAGAGTCATTATTTATTTTTAAGAATTATGGCAAAAAAGAGAGAACATTCCTGAGACAAAAATTGAAACCTGTTTGTGGTATAACACATTTATAATTTGTTATCATAATATGACGCTTCTTTACAAAATAAACGCAACTTTCAAAAATGTTGGTGGGCTTTATTCTATAAAAAATCTTACAATATCCAGAAACTAAGGCTACGAGATTAACCTGTGGTGGTACCCACAATTTGCCTAACAATCCTACATCGCGCTATCGAAGTTTCGGAGAACGGCAAGATATATACAACGTCTGAAATGACGTCAGTGGGCTTCGGCCTGACCGAGCATGCTATCTCGCTCGGTCGGAAGTTCTTACTTTTCGGACGCCACGAACTACGTTAAATTGGTGACCACCGACAAGAACACGCATCCTTCTGGACATCAATCATCATCAACACTCCCCGCCCCTCCGCACCACGTCAGCTCAGACATCAAGCATAACCGGGTCGCCTCGACCATAAGCCGCGTTGGAGGTCCGCGCCGGTCGAACCCGTGTCCGGCTTGAACGTGGCAGCCATAGGCTACAAATAGGGTCAGCAAGCAAAGCACGGGGTCCCTCTCCTGGTCATTGCACGCGTAGCTTCGGCCCACAACTGACAACACAAGCGCATTGAAGAATACCACTGGTCTTCGGGGGGAGTGATGTGGCGGTACCCACAATTCGCCTAACAATCCTACATCGCGCTATCGAAGTTTCGGAGAACGGCTAGATATACAGGGTGCAATTAAACCTTCCTGCCAAATTTTGATATATTGATCCTTATTAAAAATAAAAATACACGTATTTTTTCTTTTATAGTCACTGAGTACTAAAATGTTAAGAAATAGTTTCCGAAAGTTATCCTAAAAACACTACAATTAATGGACACAATGCGTCGGCCGCGCGTGACGTGCCCCCCCGCGTGCGCGCCTCATCCCGCGCACCCCCTCTCATTCGCCCGCGCCGCGGAGTGATTTTAAATGGGATAAAATATGTCATTGAAAAAAAATAACACCCAATTTTTTTTGGTTAAATTGACTCTCCTAATGATACCTAAGCTCTGGAAAAAATTTGGCAGGAAGGTTTAATTGCACCCTGTATACAACGTCTGAAATGACGTCAGTGGGCTTCGGCCTGACCGAGCATGCTATCTCTCTCGGTCGGAAGATCTTCCTTTTCGGCCGCCACTAACAACGTTAAAAACCCTTAATTGGTCGCATGGGGTCAGATCACTTTCAAACCAAAAAAAAATGTGCTATAGTTCCAGGAATGCAACGACGCTTTTGTTAGTTTCCTAACTCCTATTGAGGTATCCTAATAAGTGGTAGCCGGTCAGCTAACGATGGTGCATGTGTCGCTACTCTCTTGAGCTCTGACCCTATGTGACTACTTACGTGACTTTTTTGTCACAAAACAAATTTCCATTTTTGTAATGTTTAATTGTTAGATTATCTTTGTATAATTTAGAATGATTTATATAAATATATGAGTATCTCATTCTATTGACAACCTTTTTTATATAATTGCTCTGTAAAAAATTCAATATAGATCAATATAGTGGAATACGCTGGCGGCTGGAAGGTTTCTGAGGACAAAAGAGATTTTGCGAGCCTATAGCCTCCGAACTTCAAAACTATGCACCGATTTGTGATGGGCACGAATCGGTAGACAAGATTTTTAAGAACCTAGAGATGCCTAAAATAATCCCTGACCACTGGATGGTGATAATGATGATGATGAGGGGGTGATGACCAGAATTGCGTAACAAATCATACAAATGAGGAAAATATGTTTGTCAGTATTAGCTCAGGAAGTCAGGACCTACTTCCTTCGGTGCTGCAAAAAAATCAATCAAAGTGAATAATAGATTTTTTAAATCTCGATCTTAACCATAGTTAAATATTTATGAGATTTCGAGACAGAGCCGTAGTTGATTGATTTTTTTAGTTGTATAGAAGCAAATGAAGGTTTTTGCTTATGAAGAATAATCATCATAAAGCATTCTAACAATTCGCATAATTAATACTTCGTTTAATTCATTTCTTCAACTTAATTTTCATTTTTTTTAATTGGGGTCAGTGGAGACCCCATGCGACTACTTGTGTGACTTTTTTGATGCGCCTAATTAAGGGTTATTATACGTAAAAATGAAGATATAGGTCTACCAGAATCTGATGGCAAAAAGTGAGAAATTCAATTGACTAGCTATACCGGAGTAATAGGAATAAAACATTTTGATCCTTTTTTTTCTAAATAGGGGGTTATTCTGTGTGTTAAACATGCAAATATAAAAATAAATCCAATGATCAAGGATATTTTTTTAAAATCTGCTGTCAAAAATTGCCATCAGATTCTGGTAGACCTATAGCTTGATTTCTTATTTAATTCTCAAATATATTTAAATCGTTGCTAAATTGTGACTTCCATCCAACAATGCCGATAGAGTTAAGAGACCACTAACCATAGGAAGGGCAGAGGCCTAGCAGGGTACCACATTCATTCATTAGTCTTTTTCCATAAAGAGATTGATTGCAATTGGCACTTAGTTATCTTATTAATTGTAGGAATATGAGTGGAACCCAAAAAGGGAGATCTCCTGCCAAGCAAGGTGGTATTTTTGATGTTGCCAAGGCTTGCTGCTATAGTTGCCACTTGCCAGCTGAAGTATATATTTCAACTATGATAGCGCGATTCAGGATTGTAGCGCGCTACATTAGTGCGGATCGATTACATCACCACATCACTCTCCCCTGAAGACTGAATCTGTAATTTTAAAGACAAGCTATTGAGACGCCGACATTCTATAAGACGTCCAGTAAGTCGGAACTTTTGCATTAAAATACCAATGATTCTCAACTGTGATGATGCTGCACGGACTTCAGTGAGTGGGAGTGCTGCAGTGCGAAACACCGTATGGAGAGTAGTGTTTTGTGTCGAACTCGAACTTGAATTGATTGTAAGGGTTTCGATTAAATAAAAAAATCGATTTTTTAATAATCGATTTTCATAAAAAATGGGTTTAAAAAATGCACAACGTTAATAATCAAGTTTTCACTTCTGCCGGCACTCCCGGAGTGCAACCCGTCTTTTTTTCAATCGTCGGATATGTTATAACATGAGGTTCTTTTAAGGGTAAATAATATACACATTTTAAAGTTACTTACTTGTTATTCAGGTAAAAACTATCTGACAAATCAGCTCTTAATGCAAATATAAAGTTGAAAGTAAACGACAAACATAGTATATTATTTATTCTTAAATTAAATACATATCATAATACCCTTACACCCCCATTACATTTTTAGATTAGTTTTATGTTCTTGTTAAATACCGATAGGCATATCGATAAATTTGATTCAAGCCCTAGCGTATATGTAAACAATTTTAATGAAAAAATTTTCTTTAAAAATTGTGTAATTTAAGAACAATAGTACCTTTAGTTATGCAAAATATGAAAGTAAAGGGGAGGATTAACAATATTTTATTTGAAATAGAGAAATATAGACAGAATATAGCTAAAATAAACACATCGTAGCAATTAGGGCATGAAGATTAATAACCTGTGAAATGTATATTTTTCAGGATTACTCCTATGATTTACACTGCAATCACTCACAGAACAAGTTACCATTCTTATAAATATTAATAGTATTTGTCGAAAATAATAAAGGATTTAAACAATAAATTGCAAATACCGAAAGGGCATAAAAACGGGTGACGACTTGGTGACGACCTGTCAAATGAAAGTGGTTAAAGTTTTCATTAGACTGCCTCTCTCTTTTCATCTTGTTATAATTCCATAAAGGATTTTCTTCTCTCTCGCACTCTTTGTTGGTCTTTAGCATCATACGTTTATGGTTTAAACTATAAAGTAACTAAAATAGGAACCTTCCTTGTGTTTTGTCATGCACTTACCACTTGTCTTGGGCGATCATTTACCCTTTCTACAAGCATGATTTTCTTCCTCATATTTGTGTTGACAAAAAGCTGTCCATAAAAGTCTAACGGATTTCGAGATTGGTTGGCCGTTACAGAGACTATTCTTCGGTTTGCCTTTCCTTTGAAGGATCTTTTACAAATAGCACCTCAGCAAATATTTTTCTTCTCCGTTTTTTGATTGCAGAAATGTTCTGAATTCCTTTTAGATTCGAGAGCCCGTCGAACTCTGAACATCACTTGGACTGGTTGAAGGGTAAAAAACTTGCAGTTTCCGTATTTTGTACTTACGATCAGATTCCTACGCGCTAAGTCCGCATTTAAGCTCCAAGCCACGTGCGTCGTGCTGTCATCTACATAGTTCCGTCGGTATCAGCTACTACCATGTATCTAATTAATTTCTTAATATCTTATGCCACGTCAGTAATGATTGAAGACTTGATTAAAGTGAAAGACTAATCTAATTGGCAATATAAGCTTGTGTTGCAATATGAAAATTGCATTGAAAAAGCTTGTATAATCTTTAGATTTGATCAACGTGTCAGTTAACAAAAGCAGTGCACTTACAGCAATTATTGCTTTTTTCGAAATCTATACTAATTAGTGATGGGCCGAATGTGGTTTGAACTGAATACGAACTTCGGCCGAACATTCGGCAATGAAAAATTCGGCCGAACTTCGGTTCAATTTCGCCGCGCTTTTTCGTTTTGTGACTTGTTTATGCACTTGCTGCAAATATTGCTAAATGTGCCCCGCCCGCACTCCGCACTTCCCCGCGGGGTCGTTAGCCCCTTAATTTGTATAGTAAAATTAAAACCGACTTCCAAGGTAAAAAACAATAATAACATTAATATGAACTAAAAAGTATTAAATAATTTTTACTATCTAATAGTGCCTTTTTCCGAATTCGGCTAAACCTCAACTATTTCTGTACTCAATCTTCATTATTTTGAAGTCGGTACCAGATAGCTGAATCTTCAGTCCTCTGACAGAATATTTAAAATTTTTGGAACTGGCACCGACTTCAAAATTATGAAGATTGAGTACAGAAATAGTTGAGGTTTAGCCGAATTCGGAAAAAGGCACTATTAGATAGTAAAAATTATTTAATACTTTTTAGTTCATATTAATGTTATTATTGTTTTTTACCTTGGAAGTCGGTTTTAATTTTTTGTTAAAAATAATAATAATTTCACTCTTTTTAGTTACACTAGTAGATAAATCTTCGCGTATATTTTACGTATCTTATTACAATTTGTTAAGAGTCACAACTCACACTCACAAAATAATATAATATTATCAGTGAAGTGAACATATTGTGCTAAGTAATTTAACAATTTTAATACTTCAAGCCCGAAGCGGTCACCGGCGATTGCGATAACAATAGAAAGGCTATTGTGTCTCGTTTTTCCACAATCGAAGGATCTATCAGATAAAAAATTGTACAAACTTGCATAGGATGTAGCGTAGCATAATATTTAATATTATCATAATTATTGACAGCTGTTCTTGTTATCATGAATTCAAATCGATAGGTACTTACTTAGTGCACCATCTATCGATTAATAAGTATAACTAATTAAAAAGACACTTAATGACTTTGTTTTGTTTAAATGCTCTTTTTAAAATAACTTTATTTTAATTCTATTTGTCTATTAAAATTTTATAAAGTAGTAAAGTATTCGATCTGTATATAAAGTAGTTAGTAAAGTATTCGGTATTCGACTGGGCGGCGACGCCGACCGCCGTGTATTAAAAACAAACAGGTATTGTTAATTGTTATACAGTACATAATTATTATTATTAGTATATCCATACCTATGCCTTGTACTATTATCTATTCTGTGTCATGAGACATTGGTGGCCTTAACACGACGTGGTAATGATGATGATGACGATGATGATGATGATGATTATGATGATGAATATGAATTGCATAGTAGTTTATGCTTTCTGTTCTTAAAACAACGCCGAAACTCCCAAACGTGTATCTATAAGGAATCAGGAGTTCTCTCAGCATCATCGAAACCATGGTATACCTTGACCCAATATTTGACTTTTTGGTAGCGTATTCTTAGTACACTTCACATAAAACCAAAATCACCATATGTTTATGGTATGGTACCATATAAATTTCGAGGAGTTCCCTCGATTACTCATGGATCCCATCATCAGGTCACCACCTTTGTGAAAATGGGACCAAATTGGAGTGAAACCTAATACAACAAAACAAAAATTTCGAAAATCGGTTCACAAACGGCGGAGTAATCGTTGAACATACAAAAATAAAAAAAAATAAAAAAAAAAATATCCACAGCCGAACATATAACCTCCTCGTTTTTTGGAAGTCGGTTAATTAAAGTCAAAATTTTTGTTTTTTGATTAAATAAAGAGATTTCTTAGACTTGTTGAGAAGGGCAGTCAAATTTTGTTTTTTGATTAAGTAAGAAAGATTTCTAAGGCTGGTTTTGGTTAGTAACAAGAGCGGTTTAATTTTGTGTTTTGTTTGTTTGTAACCAAAAATTTTTGAGACTGTTCGTTAAAAATACCAATTTAAGTATTTGGTTTATCACGTATTACTTTTTCTAATTCAAATAAGTACAGTACCCGGCAATAAATATTGCACATCGACCTTTGGAAAGAGACATTCGGCTAATTTCGGTTTCATAGAGCGTTATCTTTGTAGCACACACCTATTTGACATTATGTCAGTCGTTGTTCAAATTCAATAGAGTGCAGTCGCGTCCAGTTCAAAATATATATCTAGAGTTGTTAACACCCCTAAATTTGCTACAGCTGTAATTTTCCAAACGAATTTTAAATACGTAAACATAATTTGAACACCCTTTTTTATTTTATTTTACCCGAACCTAAAGCCATAACTTATAGAAAATTTGGTGTATTTTATACAAAGAATAATAAAATTGTCAAAAGAAGCAAACCATAATTGTTTTAACAGCTCCTAATATATACCGGACTTTTTGTATTTCGTGCGTAAGAGATAACGCTCTACAAAACCGAAATTAGCCGACTGTCACTTTCCAAAGATCGATGTGCAATATTTACCGCCGGGTACTGTAAATGACTATGAATGAGTTTAATTTTGTGTTTTGTTTGTTTGTAACCAAAAATTTTTGAGACTGTTCGTTAAAAAGACCAATATTTAAGTATTTTGTTTATCACGTATGATTACTTTTTAACCGACTTCCAAAAAACGAGGAGGTTATATGTTCGGCTGTGAATATTTTTTTATTTTTTTTTATTTTTGTATGTTCAACGATTACTCCGCCGTTTGTGAACCGATTTTCGAAATTTTTGTTTTGTTGTATTAGGTTTCACTCCAATTTGGTACCATGTTCACAAAAGTGGTGACCTGATGATGGGATCCATGAGTAATCGAGGGAACTCCTCGAAATTTATATGGAAACATATGGTGATTTTGGTTTTATGTGAAGTGTTCTCAGAATATGCTACCAAAAAGTCAAATATTGGGTCAAGGTATACCATGGTTTCGAAGATGCTGAGAGAACTCCTGACTCCTTATAGATACACGTTTGGGAGTTTCGGCGTTGTTTTAAGAACAGAAAGCATATGCTACTATGCAATTAATATTCATCATCATAATCATCATCGTCGTCATCATCATCATTACCACGTCGTGTTAAGGTCACCAATGTCTCATGGCACAGAATAGATAGTAGTACAAGGCATAGGTATGGATATACTAATAATAATAATTATGTATTGTTACATAACAACGCCTGTTTGTTTAATACACGGCGGTCGGCGCTGCAGAGGCGACGGTGTCGCGCGGGCGGCGCGTGGCGGCAGACGACAGATCGAATATTTTACTACTTTATATTATACAGATCGAATACTTTACTAACTACTGTTCACTTCACTGATAATATATTATTTTGTGAGTGTGAGTTGTGACTCTTAATGTAAAGAAAAGACGTCATACGCCTAAAACTGGTCTTATGGTTCTGTAGGATTACCCTGGGACGTTAATCCCTCTGGCGTAATATCAATTAAGACAACCAGTGAGTGTGAGCGAGAAGAAAAAATTTATTGTAGCGAATTAGTTATATCAAATGCTGTCGAGTAAGCGATACCGCGATGCAGATGCTTGACAACGACATCTGTTGTTGAATTGCGGAACTAAATTTTCTTAGAAAATATAAAGTTTACACATCTCAACACATAACAAATTGTAATAAACTACGTAAAATATACGCGAAGGTTTACGTACTAGTGTAACTAAAAAGAGTGAAATTATTATTATTTTTAACAAAAAATTAAAACCGACTTCCAAGGTAAAAACAATAATAACATTAATATGAACTAAAAAGTATTAAATAATTTTTACTATCTAATAGTGCCTTTTTCCGAATTCGGCTAAACCTCAACTATTTCTGTACTCAATTTCCTCATAATTTTGAAGTCGGTGCCAGTTCCAAAAGTTTCAAATATTCTGTCAGAGGGCTGAAGATTCAGCTATCTGGTACCGACTTCAAAATAATGAAGAAATTGAGTACAGAAATAGTTGAGGTTTAGCCGAATTCGGAAAAAGGCACTATTAGATAGTAAAAATTATTTAATACTGTTACGTGCTAGGGTTCGATGATTCGGAGAGAAAGACCTGGTGACTCTCTTGTAGACTTTATTCACAAACACTAGCTCACACTAATCACTGCGTCCAAACACTAAGCACTAGATCCAAATCACTGAGCACTATCACTGTCCTAGGTCGTAGCCGAGTCACTATCACAATCACAATCACTCACTATTGATCACTTGTTTTCGCTCCGAAGTCGCCTCGAAGAAAGCTCAGATAAAACTGAATTGCCGGCTCGACTGTCTGCGACTATTTATACGGGCCGGATCGAACGCTAGACTGTACGAGAATATTCGCATAAACACGTAAACAACACTTGTTTACGTAAACATGTGCGGAATGTTCGAGCATGCAATCGTACACCTTGCGCCATCTTGTGTCGATTAGGGGATTCGTTCGCGTTTTATGTTGCGCTAGCTTGACGCTAGATGGCACTACGTGTCCTTTTTCGTAACACTACTCCCCTCTTAGAGATGCTCGTCCCGAGCATCGTTGTTACTGCCATGGTAACGCGCCAGACGGTCTATGTGTACCACTTTGAATGTCCCTCTTGGTTGCTTTTGGATCCTGTAAGTCACATCATTCAATCGGGTAACCACTTTGTATGGGCCGTCCCACTTGGTCTGTAACTTTGGAGATTTCCCTTTTCGGCGAGTTGGGTTATGCAGCCACACCAGTGACCCTTCTTCGAAGCCGCTTGTGTTCGCTTTCCGGTCGTATCTGGTCTTCATCTTCTCACTTGACTGTAACCCATTTTCCCGAACCGTGGCGTGTATATAGCGCATCTTTTCCCTTAAATCGCAGACATAGTCTGGTAAGGTCTTTGGTTCCTCCGGTGACCCTCCTGTTAAGAGGTCTACTGGTACTCGCAGTTCTCTACCGTAATTGACATACGCCGGGGTAGCTTTTATGCTCTCATGCTCGGCGGTACGGTACGACAGAAGGAAGAGCGGTATATACTTGTCCCAATCCTTTTGTTTGTCATCCACCAGTTTCGCCAAATGCCTCTCAAGGGTCTGGTTAAATCTCTCAACCATTCCATCAGACTGTGGATGGTACGCGGTGGTCCTCGTTTTATGCATTCCCAAAATTCGGCACACTTCCTGGAAGACCTGCGATTCAAAATTCCTGCCCTGATCGGAATGGATTTCTAGAGGCACACCAAAGCGAGATATCACTTCTTCGACTAGCTTAGAAGCAACTGTTGTAGCTTCCTGATTTGGTATGGCGAACACTTCGGGCCATTTTGTGAAGTAATCCATGACCACCATAAAATACTTGTTTCCCGATTCCGTTACAGGAAATGGCCCAGCTACGTCAACTGCAATTCGTTCCCACGGTGCGCCAACGTTATACAAGCGCAGGTTCCCACGGCTCCTTGTCTGTGGTCCCTTCACCGCAGCGCAAGTAGTACATTTGCGGCACCAATCCTGCACATCATCTCGACAATGCAACCAGTAGAATCGTTCTCGCACTTTTGTTAGCGTCCTCTTGACACCTAGATGACCTCCTGATACGCCATCGTGTATTTCACGGAGAACATCTGGTACTCTTGTCCTTGGGACAACTATCTGAAGATGGAACTCTCTGCCGTTAGTCTTCTCCCATTTCCGGTAAAGTATTCCATTTTGAAGTATCAGACTGTCCCATTGCGCCCAGTACGCCTTAGTGGCAGCGCCAGTGGGTGCAACCTCACCCCAGATTGGTTTTACGTCACCCCGTTTCTTCCATGTGATGATGTGCCGAAGGTCGTCATCTCTTTCTTGAGCCTCCCTCATAGCATCATTCTCCCATGGACCCAAAGGACTTGTTTTCGTTAACTTTAATGTAATTTCATTAGATTCCTGCTTAACACAGTGTTTGCAGTCTTCTGAACACGGCCTTCGTGAAAGTGCGTCAGCATTCCCATGCGACTTTCCGCTGCGGTGTTCGGTCTTGAAGTCGTACTCCTGGAGCTGTTCAATCCATCGTGCTACTTGACCTTCTGGGTTCTTGAATTGCAGTAGCCACTTCAAGGCTGCGTGATCAGTTCGCAGTAAAAACTGTCTGCCGATGAGATATTTGCTGAAATGTTGTAGCGTCTTTACAACAGCCAAGAGTTCTCTTCTTGTCACACAGTAGTTTCTCTCTGGCTTGGATAAAGACTTGCTGAAATATGCAATTACAACTTCTCTTTCACCCTGTTTTTGAGATAACACCCCTCCAATGGCCGTGTTGCTTGCGTCTGTGTCGACTATAAACTGACCTTCAGGTTGTGGATACCCCAAGATTGGTGTTTCACACAGATGTTTCTTCAGTTTCTGAAAAGAATCTTCAGAAGTCTTGTCCCAAATAAACTGTCGTTTATCTTCTGTCAGCTGATGTAATGGCTTGGCTATCTCTGAGAATCCCTTAACAAAACGCCTGTAGTAGGAGCATAGGCCGAGAAATGCCCGCACTTCGGTTTTGTTTTTAGGGGTTGGCCAATTTTGAACTGCTTCCAGTTTCTCCGGGTCCGTCTGGATTCCATCACTGGAGATAATATGGCCGAGATAATTGACCTTACTCCTGAACAAACGACACTTTTTCGGATTCAACTTTAACTTGGCCCCCTCTATTTTGGCGAAAACTCGTTCTAAGTTTCGCAAATGGTCCTCGAAATCGCGGCCAACAATGATGACGTCATCCAAGTAGACTAAGCAAGCCTCTCCAACTAAGCCTGCCAGTACACACTCCATGAGTCGCTCAAATGTGGCAGGTGCGTTACACAATCCAAAGGGCATGACGTTAAACTGCCATAAACCTTTACCGGTGGAGAAAGCTGTCTTCTCCTTGTCTTTTGGATGAATTTCCACCTGCCAGTATCCAGATTTCAGGTCCAGGGTCGAGAACCATTTCATGCCACTCAATGTATCCAGAGTGTCGTCGATTCGAGGTAATGGATAGCTGTCCTTCTTAGTGACATCATTGAGACGCCTGTAGTCCACACAAAATCTTGTGCTGCCATCTTTCTTCTTCACTAACACAACAGGTGAGCACCACGGACTTGCAGACGGTTCAATTATCTTATGCCTTCTCATGTCCTCCAAAAGGCCTTCAACTTCTTTTTCCTTTGCAATGGGTATCCGTCTTGCTCGTTGACGAATTGGGTTCTCGCTTCCGGTATCTATCCTGTGCTGAACCATCGACGTTCTTCCAAGGTCGCCTTCCTGACTGGAGAAGATATTCGCGTGGCGTTGTAAAAACTTCTTAGCTTTCATGCTCTGCGAATAAGTCAGATTACTCTTGCAGTCATCGAGTAGCTCAGTCACTTTTCCATAGTTGCTGCTGTTTGCTGAGTCTGAGCCTGTGATCGAACTACACTTTCTCATCCAGACAACTTCCTCGCACTTTCCAATGACGTCACCTTTGTTCAAGCAGATCTCGCGATCGCCAAGATTCAAAACCCTGACCACAGCGTTACTGTTTCCACTAACAAGGGTTCTCGCCGTCATCAGTTTTTGCGCTGATGTCTTGGTAGCCGTGTCTTCGATCAACACGCATCTGTTTGACTTTTTCTTTCCAGCTGGCGGTAGTTTAACCAGCACCCGAGCTTCCGCACGTCCAGGTATAATGACTTTCTTTACACATTCAACTTTCCCGCAGGCGCCTCCAAGGATGAAAATTTCCTCTTCACCACACTTGAAAACTCCGTCAGCGACATTAATTCCGCAGTTGTGCTTCTTCATGAAATCCAAACCCAAGATGCAATCGTCCATAATCTCAGCCACGATAACGTCATGAGGGTATGAGGACCCCCCTACATTAATCGTAACTGACATTTCTCCCAGGACGGGTATTGGCTGACCGGAGGCAGTAAGAAGCCGACAATTAATTCTCCTCTTATGTCTACTTGCGGCTTTTACTAGATTTGGGTTCACTATCGTTCTAGAGGCTCCTGTGTCTAGAGTCATTTTGCAATCCGTCCTGTTAATAGTCCCCTGAATCACAAGACTATTTCCGCTGCATGCTTGGGAGATAACAGTTATCGGGGCTTCCTCCGCGTCAGCCAGCACTCGCCCCTTAGTCCTGGCTTTTATTCGTTTCCCTGATCCTGGGCAGGGGATGAAGCTCCTTGCTTCTTCAGCTCTTCTATTTGTTCCATGCGTTCCTCGAGCCTTTTCATCCTTGCCAGATGGGTCTCCTTCTGCGGGCAGTTGAGCTGAAGATGGCCCCTCTCACCACACTTATAGCACATGGCTCCATAACTTCTCTTCGTAGGAGCCTTGACCTCCTTAACTTCCTCAGAGACCTCGTGGATCTTATGAGTCTGTCGTATGTCACGGCGAACAGCCTCGACCTCCAAAGCATGCGCCAATGCTTCCTTAAGCGAGGTGTGGTGACGAAGCCTCACTGCAGCTCTGACCTCCAGATCCCTGATTCCGTCGACAAATGCTTGCACAATATTCGTGTCGACCATCTTGGAATCGGCTCCTGGGTGTGCCTTCTTAACCAGTTTTTCAATTTCCAACGCCCATTGTTGTAGTCCCTCTCCTGAGCGTTGGACTCTGTCACGAAGTTGAGCACGGAACACGTGCTCCAGGTGTCGCTCCCCGTATCTGGATTCCAGGGCCTCCATCAGGTCTTGGAACCCCTTTCCTGTATGTGCTTCTAGGACCGACAAAGCTTGCCCTCTGAGCGCAACAGTGAGAGCGGTCAGGCATTGTTCGTCAGTCCATCCGTTGGCAGAAGCAACCGTCTGGAATTGCTGGCGATAAGCGTTCCAAGAAGTAGTACCGTCATATGGTGGCACTTTAACTCTTGGTCCTTGTACCACTACTCCGGTAGTTCCACTCGACGTCGCGACTCCTGTGGTTTCCAGGCGCACTTTCCACTTCTGTAGTTCTGTGAGGCCACTTTTCACATTTTCCATATCCACTCCTAGCCCGGTAACTCGTTCTTCCATTATGTCGACATCTTTTCGAAGCTTAGTCACAGTGTCACTAACATCCTTTATGGCCAGAAGCGCTTTCTCTTGGAGGTCCTTTTGTTGCTCTTGTGACTCTTGCAACGCGCCGAGCTTGCGGTCTTGTGACTCTTGCAACGCGCCGAGCTTGCGGTCTTGTGACTCTTGCAACGCGCCGAGCTTGTGGTCTTGTGCCTCTTGCAAAGCCTGAATATCAGCTCTTTGCAGCTCCATTAATTTAATTAAACTTTCCAATTGAAGAGCCATTTGAGGGGCCGTAGAAACTACGGACGTGGCAGGATGGACGGAGCTAGTCGACGGAGCCTGAACAGGCAGGGCCCAGTGGGCGGGGCCAGTGGGCGTGGCCTGAGTGGGCGTGGCCTGGTGGGCGGAGCCGGTGGGCGTGGCCATGTCCAGAGTGGGCGGGGCCTGGGGGGCGTGGTCAGTGGGCGGGTCCCGGTGGGCGGAGCCAGTGGGCGTGGCTTCACCCGAAGTGGGTGGAGCCTGGGGGGCGTGGTCAGTGGGCGGAGCCTGGTGGGCGGGGCCAGCGGGTAGGGCCTGCCCCGCAGTGGGCGGAGCTTGGTCCCCAGTGGGTATGGCCTCCGCAGCTCCACCGCCAACTCCTCTCTCGAAGTCAATGGCAGCAGCTCGCTGCGCCCTTGTCCTGACACTCCCCTTGAAGTCCTCTCTCGGAGTCAATGGCATCTCCAAATCTCACTTCCGACACCAGTTGTTACGTGCTAGGGTTCGATGATTCGGAGAGAAAGACCTGGTGACTCTCTTGTAGACTTTATTCACAAACACTAGCTCACACTAATCACTGCGTCCAAACACTAAGCACTAGATCCAAATCACTGAGCACTATCACTGTCCTAGGTCGTAGCCGAGTCACTATCACAATCACAATCACTCACTATTGATCACTTGTTTTCGCTCCGAAGTCGCCTCGAAGAAAGCTCAGATAAAACTGAATTGCCGGCTCGACTGTCTGCGACTATTTATACGGGCCGGATCGAACGCTAGACTGTACGAGAATATTCGCATAAACACGTAAACAACACTTGTTTACGTAAACATGTGCGGAATGTTCGAGCATGCAATCGTACACCTTGCGCCATCTTGTGTCGATTAGGGGATTCGTTCGCGTTTTATGTTGCGCTAGCTTGACGCTAGATGGCACTACGTGTCCTTTTTCGTAACAATACTTTTTAGTTCATATTAATGTTATTATTGTTTTTACCTTGGAAGTCGGTTTTAATTTTTTGTTAAAAATAATAAGAATTCTAATTCAAATAAGTAAATGACTATGAATGAGTAGGTACTAGGTATAGTTCTTGTATCAGACTTAATATTTTATTTTATCGCTTATATAGATATAAATAATATGTTTTTTCATTAATTTCTATTGTGATAGTGCAAGTATATTTAGTGCCGAAAGATCGGCATTTTATCCGAAATTCGGCCGAATGACGAAGTTCGGTTCAAGCTGCCGAAGTTCGGTTAAACCGAATGTAAAACGAATTTCGGCCCACCCCTAATACTTAATATTATAATTCTGCAGAGTTTGTTTGTTTGTTTGAACGCGCAATCTCAGGAACTACTGGTCCGATTTGAAAAATTCTTTTACTGTTGGATAGCCCATTTATCGAGGAATGCTATAGGCTATATTTTATCACGCTAAGACTAATAGAAGCGAAGAAATAGAGGAAAATGTGGAAAAAACGGAGAGAAATTATTTGAAAGGGCTTATTTGAACGCGCTAATCTCAGGAACTACAGGTCCGATTTGAAAAATTCTTTTACTGTTGGATAGCCCATTTATCGAGGAAGGCTATAGGCTATATTTTATCACGCTAAGACTAATAGGAGCGAAGAAATAGAGGAAAATGTGGAAAATACCGGGGAAATTATATAAAAGGGCTTATTTGAACGTGCTAATCTCAGGAACTACTGAATACTACAGAATAATTTATTGAATTTCCAGAGAACGCAAATTCGTAAAAAAATGATCTTATACTCCTAGCAAAATATGACGACAATTTTAAAATAAAATAACACCTACGTTTTGTCGCAACTGCAGAAACTGAACAGAGAATTAAACGTGGTGTTCCCGCGAAAAAACCGCTTTGACAGCGAAAAAGGCGGGAACGGCCGCCATTACTGCCAAGTGACGCCTCGGCCGGCGGTATAATTGGCGAGCGCGAGTTATGGACAGATTTTAATAACGTTCAACCTCAACTTATTGCTTGTTCGTCTCTATTTTTTCTGCGGCGTATTAAAATAAAAAATCTTTTAGCAGATATTTGAATACAGTATACCTCTTTTATAGTAGAGACATATGTTTATGAATGGGGGTTCTAACTATAGACTGATTTTAGAATACCCACTCTTTTAGTTTAAATCTATTCATGCTTATCTTTTAAACCTGAGCGTTGAGCACAAATCGGTCACTGGATAGCTTGTGTCTAATTACTAATATAAACTCAAGTCTTAACACATTTTGATCTAATCACAATCACATTTTGAATAAAAATTCTTTTTATTTGGTCTGAGGAGTTTACTAACATACTTTGACTCATTTTAAACGAGATAGGTAATATTAATCATAAGTCATATTTATTAAGTCACTAGCTGTTGCCCGCGACTTCGTCCGCGTGGACTTCAGTTTATAGCGCGCGATGTCAACAAAATTGGTGTCAAAAGCTTTTATAAAAAAACC
Source organism: Polyommatus icarus (assembly GCA_937595015.1). NCBI lineage: Eukaryota > Metazoa > Arthropoda > Insecta > Lepidoptera > Lycaenidae > Polyommatus > Polyommatus icarus. The sequence goes on from OW569325.1 coordinate 474,138, forward strand.
CTGATACCCTTTAAATCAAAACACCCAAAACAGCTGTGCAGTGTGCACATAATATTTCATTTTATAAAATTAAACTTTATTTATGTCAAATTTTAAAGCTTATTAATTGGCCCCCCAATTACACAACTTTACCCGGCATGGCCATAAACTATTTATCATTGATAGGTTTAAGGTTACGTCACTGCATAGATAAAGTACTGAGTTATTTAATAACGTAGAAAAAAAAACAATCGAAACAATCAAAAATCCAATGCAAGATGATACCACCTCTTATAGAAAGACGTTTGAGTAAGCGTCAGCGCGATGTAGGAGACGCACGGCGCCATCTATTATGAATATTTGGAACTAACCTAATTTGAAAAAAAAACGCATTTTCACCCCCTTACAACCCCTTTGTCCAGTTAAAAAGTAGCCTAGACAAGGGTCAAGGACAATTAGTCCTTTCTCAGGCTTTAGAGTTTAGACTATCTGTGTACAAAATTTCATTTCAATCGGTTCAGTAGTTTTGGCGTGAAAGCGAGACAGACAGACAGAGATACTTTCGCATTTATAGTATAGATAAGCGTCTTTACGAATTCTATCCTCTTTAGCTGGTATTCGTTTTCTCTATCCTTTTTATTTAAAACGAAATTCAGTAATCTGGGTTTTAATTATCTCGAGGAAACATAGAATTTTTCCTTGTTTAGTGACCCGGAGGACTGAGGAGCTCGTTACGAGGCGCGGGAGGAGCGGCGGACAGCAGGAGCGTTCTGCAGAATAAAGGCGATGCGCCAGAATTAAAACTAGCCGGGACGCCGGCGGAATATAAAATATTGAAAAGCTCTCTATCTCCGGCCCCGGCGGAAACGTTCCGCACTGCGAATTCAAATTCCGTATTGTATCGAAGGGCCGAGCGCCGCCGAGCGCCGCCTGCTGACTCCAATCTCGGGGTTAAGTGGATGCTCCATTTTTAAACTCGAATTTTGTGAGGGCTGATCTCATCAATAAATAATTTAGTGCGTAGTTGGCGAAACTGCAGAACGTTCTTCTCAGAATATTTTTTGTACATTCCTGCTCATGTAAGAAAATATAATGTTAAAAATGTATTGTTAAAATTTTTGTGGCATAGGCTGCCGATGCTCAAACTCACGAAAGCCTTTTATTTCGTATGTTTTTGTAAAGGGCGCAGCTGGACTAGATGTGGAGGCCGAATGAAACATGCATGGACGAAGTCCCATTTGTGAGGTTTTTGGCAGCCGTCGTCACCTCCGTCGGTCACGCACGCCGAGTGTATCACAGATGATCCTCGGCCCGGTGCCGGCCATCAATAGTTGAGCAGTCGGCGGGCGAAGGGGAGGGCCGGGAGGGCCGGGAGGTAAATAGTAAATTGACGCGGGCCGTGTTATTCCGGCGGCGTGCGATCCGCGCGACTCAATATTTGAGCAGATGTGCTCCGGGGCGGCGTGCGAAAATGTTATTTTTATGCGACCTACATGGAAATGTCGACGGAGCCCTAGCTAGGGGTGGGACGAGAGTGTCGATACGCGATCGGAAGTGACTCTCAAATCTCGATAAGTTTTCGTATGCCCTCGATTGTTTGATTTGGCTGGGAAAATGTTACAATTTTAATTAAACACGTCCACATTTCTGTATTTAATCATTTTTGATCAAAACAACGAAAAAATATACCTAGCCTTAATAACAGTCAGGCCATAAGACTAGAGTCTGGATTCTGGAATCATTAATCATTTTGTACATCTTATCAATTATGTAGATTGTAGGCCGTATCCATCGAAACATTAAAACGATTTAATTTAGTCTTTTATCTCTAAGACTCTAACCTTTCATCTATTTATAATCCGTTCTTGAAACATACCCTATGTTGTGTGATGTCAGTTTCAGCGTCGGCCATTGTCGGCTAAAACCCATCGCTATCGACATTCGACATCGACAAGTCCCCGGCGTCCAGCCCTGGCCTGTTTACCCTTTCACCGGGTCGAACTCCCTCGGAACAAGAATTTGTTTCTTAATACGTGCTCGCTTTATTATTTAACGCGTATTAACATAAATTCCGCTCTCCCCGCTCCCGCGCCGGTCGCTCTGCGAACGGACCTTTTTTAACCGACTTCCAAAAAACGAGGAGGTTATATGTTCGGCTGTGGATTTTTTTTTTTTTTTTTTTTTATGTTCAACGATTACTCCGCCGTTTGTGAACCGATTTTCGAAATTTTTGCTTTGTTGTATTTGGTTTTACTCCAATTTGGTACCATGTTCACAAAGTGGTGACCTGATGATGGGATCCAGGAGTAATCGAGGGAACTCCTCGAAATTTATATGGAAACATATAGTGATTTTGGTTTTATGTGAAGTGTACTAAGAATATGCTACCAAAAAGTCAAATATTGGGTCAAGGTATACCATGGTTTCGAAGATGCTGAGAGAACTCCTGACTCCTTATAGATACACGTTTGGGAGTTTCGGCGTTGTTTTAAGAACAGAAAGCATATGCTACTATGCAACTCATATTCATCATCATAATCATCATCATCATCATCGTCTTCATGATTACCACGTCGTGTTAAGGTCACCAATGTCTCATGGCACAGAATAGATAATAGTACAAGGCATAGGTGTGGATATACTAATAATAATAATAATAATTTTATACTGTATAACAACACTTTGTTTAAATATACACGGCGCGGTCAGGTCAGGTCCTGACCGCGCCGTGTATATTTTTATTCGATCATACGCATCGAGCGCGTAGACGCGAATTTGTATGGGATCAAAGCAGCGCCATCTACTGGCTAACGTGGATACTGCTTTGATCCCATATAAATTCGCGTTTACGCGCTCGATGCGTATGATCGAATAAAACTCGCACTAACCCCTCAGATCGAATATACTTTACTACTTTATATACAGATCGAATACTTTACTAACTAATTTATAAAATTTTAATAGACAAAATATAGAATTAAAATAAAGTTATTTTAATAAACAGAGCATTTAAACAAAACAAAGTCAATAAGTGTCTTTTTAATTAGTTATACTTATTAATCGATAGATAGCGCACTAAGTATCGATTTGAATGGATTTGAAATTGAATTCTTGATTACAAGAACAGCTGTCAATAATTATGATAATATTATATTATATTACTAGCTGTCCCGGTAAACGTTGTTTTGCCATATAAATAATTTTTGGTATGAAAAATAGATGTTGGCCGATTCTCAGACCAATATCCTCACAATATGCTCACATAATTTCATGAGAATCGGTCAAGGCGATTCCGAGGAGTATGGCAACGAAAACTGTGACACGAGAATTTTATATATTAGATGAGTAGCTACGCTACATCCTATGCAAGTTTATACAATTTTTTATCTGATAGATCCTTCGATCGTGGAAAAACGAGACACAATAGCCTTTCTATTGTTATCGCAATCGCCGGTGACCGCTTGGGGTTTGAAGTATTAAAATTGTTAAATTACTTAGCACAATATGTTCACTTCACTGATAATATACTTATTATTTTGTGAGTGTGAACTGTGACTCTTAACAAATTGTAATAAGATACGTAAAATATACGCGAAGGTTTACCTACTAGTGTAACTGAAAAGAGTGAAATTATTATTATTTTTAACAAAAAATTAAAACCGACTTCCAAGGTAAAAACAATATTAACATTAATATGAACTAAAAAGTATTAAATAATTTTTGCTATCTAATAGTGCCTTTTTCCGAATTCGGCTAAACCTCAACTATTTCTGTACTCAATCTTCATAATTTTGAAGTCGGTGCCAGTTCCAAAAGTTTCAAATATTCTGTCAGAGGACTGAAGATTCAGCTATCTGGTACCGACTTCAAAATAATGAAGATTGAGTACAGAAATAGTTGAGGTTTAGCCGAATTCGGAAAAAGGCACTATTAGATAGCAAAAATTATTTAATACTTTTTAGTTCATATTAATGTTAATATTGTTTTTACCTTGGAAGTCGGTTTTAATTTTTTGTTAAAAATAATAATAATAGTTTTTATTATTAAAGTTTAGTTTGAACGAGTGCCCTTCGGAAGTTCGACCTTGCGTCCTACTCTGATACTGGTTGCATGTTCGTCTTCACTCGTGAGTAGACTACATGCGATATCTTGAATTCGTTGCTTATAATTGCTTGTGGCATTAGAACCTAGCTCTGAAGGTAGAAGACTGGAGAAAGACAGATTAAGGTGATCCAGCTCCACCTGTGTTCTTATCTGATCAATTCCGGTGTTGTGCCGCGTTGTATTTAGTACTCGGTGGAGACTGGAGCCCCGGTGGTGGTGCTAAACGGTTAACGAGGCGGGTGCGCGTTAACACCATTACGCCGGTTACCGTCAATTACCACCACTTGTTGGACGACCGCGTCCCTCGCGGCCTGGAAGTTGGACCCAGCCATAGGCGCCAGCGGAACGATCAACATTTTTTCGTCGATGTATCGTGTATAGCCTACGCGGAACTTCAGTCTTGTGGATCCTTCAAAAAGAAAATTTTAGCAAGTAATCAAGATTCAAGACCGAAACGACGTCTCACTTCAAACTTTTAGGAAAGCTTCGTCCAAATTGCGTATTTCACATTCAAATTCTTGTCCATCAATAAACTGAATATACAGTACCTATATGCGGGTGGGCTCACAAGGTTCGACCCGCTGGCCGCCTGTAAGTCGGGCCAGCGGGGAATATGAGTTATTAATTAACGATACAAGAGCGCAAGAACGGCTCAAATTGGTTTGGACCACTCCGACCCGCTGCGGAGTGCGGTTGTGTAACTTATGCCTACATAATGTTACACGCTACGTTGTACATAATATTATGTAGCTGATAGGCGATAGCTCTATATTCTGTGTGCCCGTATCATCAGAATAATTCAGAGGCATCAGCAGCACGAAGTAGTCGTAGACCGTAGTGAAGAAGTCATAGTCCTACGATTTGTTTCAGTAGTATGTATTAGTCTGTACTGTAACTAGATGTCTAGATCTGAATAGTGTTTGCTGTTTGCTTTGCGGAATACATAGATATAAATAGAGTATAGAGTCAAGAAATTGCTCAAACTGGATTTTATTCTCTACCTTTTACGTTATGAGAGCTTTAATTTGTTTTTTTTTTAATTTTCAATTGATTCGTCTCGAACAGCTCCTTCAGGTTCTAATTGTCATCTTAAATTTTATAATGATTTGCCATCGAAGTGGGAAAAATAGAGTAAGTAATTGTAGCACCGGCGCGGGCGGGCGGCACTCGACAGCGCCGTTTGAAAATTGAACTAATTTGCAGCGGCCCGGAGCAGAACGCGGCCCCTTTTTAATTGTCGCGCGAAGACAGTGCTCGTGTGTACTGACTAATGAGCACTTGGTGACATGCAATTTACATTAAGAAGCGTCCGTAGCAGCCTAGAGCGCCTGGACTCAAAATACGGATTCGAACCTTCTTTTTAGTAAAAGATGACCTCGTGCGAGTTTCTTACGCCGGTTCTTCTCGCCGGGGTAGCACCGAACCGGTAGAAGGCAAACCAGTGTAGTTATCTTCGTTCGACGTTCAGAGAATGTTTGAAAAAAAATATTCTGAATAAAAAAAATTACTTTAAGTTTTAACCAAAGATGTGACGAGCACCGCCACCCTCTCAATATCATATCGCCTACGAATTATGTTTGAGTGCACAAAACATAAATAAAATATACTTAAATGTAATGTTGAAATGAAACTGTAGAGGAGAGTAACAATTTTAAACAATTTCAAATCTTTGAAGAATCATCTGCAAAACCTACCAAAGGTTTATAGAGTTCCGATCCGATAGTCAGCAGCATTGTGCAGCGACCAGCATGCCAACGATGCTCGAGGATTATGGCATCAGCCAATAGGAAATTAAACGAAGAGGAAAAAAAGATACAAGTTGTGTCTTGTGATCTCAAATGACAGAAAAACATCGACAAAATTATTACAAAGGATATCAGCTAAAATCTCACTTTTGTGTACATAGGCCCGAGAGATGTGCCGATGCCGATCATGTTATCGAGAGAGAATAATATTGTGAAGAAAGTTTTCGGATCTCGTATAATTTAAATATCTTAATTATTAACCGTTGATCTTAGGCCTCTGGCCTCTGCAAATATATATGCATCGGCCGATACAACTGAAACCACTTGACTTATTCTGATGGATGGCTTGACTCTACAATCTACTTAGATCATGTCCATATTATGTTTCTGACTGAAGTAAGTAGAAGAAAAGATTAAATCAAATCAAATCAAATTTATTTATTTGCTAAGAATATGGTACAGTAGATTTTACATTTTTATGGGTTCAGACTTCAGACATATTCTACTATTAACATAGTGTGCAAATATTGTCATTGTTATTATAATAATTTCCCTATGTCATTCTATTTTAATTAATTAACTGTATTTCTTAAAATTATTTTGTCCAATTAATGAATATTTAATAATGTCAAATGTTAATTTTAATGTATTTATGTTAATGTTTTAAGTATTACAATTAAAATAAAATTAGAATCATGTCAGAAAATATTAGGTTTTAACGTCATCCATTTCATCATTAAAATATTCATTTATAGCATAATACATTTTATGAAGTAGCCATGCATGCAGCTCTTTTTGTAGTTTTCTCTCAGCGGGGCTAAAATGGTCGCTTTGAAGAATCATGATATGAATCATAATATGATTCATTTTTCTAAAATCGCAAAATGCAACTCTGCTTGCAATTCATTTCAGTATTTTTGTATTGATTTGACATTTGTCAGTTTGACAGTTTTGACAATTCATTTGCTGAATTGATTGAGAGGAATTGCTAAATGTGACCATTTTAGTCCCGCTGGTCTCTATTAAGTGAGTAGTGGTTCGAATTTTGATATAAAATTACTGATAGTAATAAATCTTTTACTATCTAATGACTAATCAATGGCCTCGAGATTTGAATGAATTCGCTAGTCGTTTTGAGTCAAACAGCGGGTTCATCCAGATGACTGCGATATATCGATACGCCATAAGCTGGCTACTGTACAACACTATCTGGCGACGGATAAGTTGGCAATTTGGATGCCGCTCGCATTGGCGCGGGCGCGGGTGTTCGAATTTTGAATATTTACAATACGCTTAGGTACAGACAACCGAGGGCGCAGTGTAGGGTCTCGCACTTGACAGACTTGGAGAGGTTCGTAGTTTTTTAATATCTCAAGAAGATTTAGCGAAGATCAGGATTTTATTTTCTTAATATTTTTTTTAAATATATTTTCGTCATTTGGCACTTTCATCTGGGTGTGACAGTTTAAGAAGGCGGCTAGGCTCGGTCAAGTTGCGTATAATTTTTAATGCGATACATGTGTACCCTTGGGTCATATTATGTTAATACTTGGTGGTGTATAATTAGAACTGTGTGTTACAACGTCAAGTGTTTTTGCCCGCGGCGTCTGCATAACGGCACTTTCGCGCCCGCGGACCACCGCGATGGACGACAGAACTTAGAGAAAACAAATGACTATTGACTTTGAATGTCACTATAATATTATTAAAAAAGCTTACTCAGCATCATGCAGTAGTAGCAAGTATTTGGTGTCCTGTGCCTTCAGATTTTCAGGTGTCTCATAAGTCATAACTCACAAGTCATGTCCATAGATATTTATTTATTTACATTTACTGTTTTAAAGGCCTTTTCGGGTATTAACACGTCAGTTTTTAAATATCTACATGGTTAACTTTCTAATACGTCCGAGTCCTCAAAAGCTTCAGCTCCAATTCCAAAAGATACAGATTGTCTGCTGACCTCTGTGTACTGTGTACTTCACATCACTGCTGAGTGGTGTTGTTCAGAGCTTGAAAAGTCGGTTTTGATTCTTTAGCAACTGCGATTTTTAAGGTGTTGCGATATTTTAATATATTCATGTAACCTATGCTATAATTTATAATATATTATTAGACCATAGTTTTATTTATTACACAAGAGTCAACTGGTAATGGGTGTTGGATCTCGTATGGCAATGTGTGTCGGTGTGCGTGTCTAATGTGTTGCAAGTGTACAAGATAACAGGAAATTATAAGGCGTTCCCTTATTAAAACACTAAAGTGTACGTACAATTAAACAAGAAAAACAAACCACTGTGAACATACAAGTTGACAGTTAAGGAGCCGCTTGGGTCCATTATCCAAGACTGTGGGGTTTTTTCACATTTACTTTGATCACTAATAATAATTTGTGTCTATGTACTATCAGAGAAGTTGGTTGATTTTTTAGTTCTCTGTGAAAAAAAGCTGTTCCCAAATCCCAGGTGTTGAAGACTCGCAAATATATGTAGTAGTCGCAGAGGGATAGCAAGGCCGAAACTTTGCTTATATCTGACCACGAGAATATCTTGCTCGGGATCATTATCTCATTACGTTTCCCTGTCGGCGCGGTGTTTATTTGGCTCAGGCCAGTATCACAAACCGTTCATTGTTACTTACCTCCGACAGAACCTTTATACCGCTGATATAAAGATCATATTCATAGAGCCGAGGTGAAATATCTGCGAACGGACTATAGTCTATGAATGAAGAAAGTAATCAGGCTAATTCCCGGCGTGGACCCCTGCGCGGGACCCCTCGCTCCCTCCCCTCCGCACCCCTCGCCGCATGCTCCTCCGACGCCCCCACGTCCATTATTCCTCGTTTATGTCTCAACAAAAAAGGGAAAAGCCGTGTCGTCTGTTGTTGTAAGGGCGGTGTTGCTCCGAGATTAGCAGATTAATTGCTCGTCGCGGTGACCGGTGCACACTTGCCCTTTTTGTATTTCTAATATAATCGAGGTCCAAAATCCAATTACACTATATTAAATTAATACTTACTTTATGTGCTGTCCAGCTTTACATTGAATAACCTCATTTTTGGTAGTCAATTAAGTTGAGATCGCATCACGATGGTCGTAATGTTGTCAAAAAGGCGTCGAGTTTCTCAAAAGCTAAGAGAGGGAGAGGCAAAAACCGCGCCACATGGTGGACCAAAGCACTAGCTGTTAATAAATTACCTAAATCGACAACTTGTAGAATTTTTTGTCGCAAAAGTACTGGGAGAGCTGACTCTACGTAAAGTTGGAAAAAATTATAAAAAAATTCACTTAAAAGTCGCAGAGCTTACATATTACAGGCATTATTAACAGATAATAAATTTTATATTCACAAAACGGACTTGAATAAATGGAGACGTTGACATTTTATGTACCATCGAGGAAGTTGATTCCTATGCAGTTGAGAGACCAACGTCATTTGGTCGATTATGTCAATTCAATATTAATTGTGATCTGTCGGCTGAGTTTGACGTAATGCGACCAAACTACGTAGATCCCCCATTTGCATAGGAATCAACTTCCCCGAGTGTACAAACAATAAACATTGACTTAAAGCTTTTACAAAAAATCTTTTAGGGGCAGAAAATAAAATGAGAGGCGCAGGGCTATGTGTGCCGCTGACTTTAACCTGAACATTGTACAGTATCGCCGGCTTCTGCGGACATAACGCCACATCTTAATACCATTTCCGCGCAAATCATTCCCGTCCGCCGCGCGCCGCCGGAACAAGCATCATTAGCCCGATATTAATACAACACTGTAATATTATACACGTGAAAGTGTCTATCACCTTTTCGCGCTTGATTACGTTTAGAGCTCCCGCAGACAAAAAAGACAGACTTTTAGTATGCCGATAGTTTGACTAAATTGGGGTTTCAGTACATTATCGGCCGATACAAATTGTTAAGTGTGCGCATCTACATACATCTTCGTACTGAGCTTTCGATCCAACTATCGGCCGAAAGTCTGCAATCTGGGGCTCTTATTCTGTTAGATAAAAGGCATTGAAAAACTTGATAGTCCCCGGAATGAAAGAAACAACAGCGGTTCCCGCGTGAATTTCTGAAACATTTAATACTTTCGTACCTATAATATTAATTGCAGTCTTTTGACTATTCGTGTTAGGTTTGCGGTGAATTTTCAGTGCAATGACGTTTAGGCTGCTAACATTCAATTGAAGATAGCCAGGGGAAGATACTCTGGTAACATAATATTATGATTTCTGTAAGCAAAAGTAGCCCAACCACTTAACCTAACTATGGTTACAGTAATTGGAAAGGTAAACGAAACAAAAAGTAAAACGGTTTTGGAGTTGGACCACCCGCCCACCGCCCCAGCAACTACAAAATAATTATCACCTATCAGTTATTACAACACCAAATATCCTTAACAACTGATGTAGCTTATGTAAAATAGATAGATAGTTTGAGCATGATTATTATGATACATATTTTTACATACTTGATTCTGCATACAATATGAACTATTTATTATACAGAATTAATATATATATGTACTTGATGCTATAAGAATTATAGCAATAACTCAGTGAGCAATATGAATTATGAAAAGATATGCTCACTTGTATAGACACTGTATTAAAGAGGTTAAACCAGGGGTTCCCAAACTTATTTTGTCTACTGCCCACTGAGAAAAAATGTTGTTTTAGCGCCCCATTTGTTTCAATTCATAAAGCATCCAGATGAAATAAATCACCCCCCCCCCAAGCCTCTGCACAACGTCCCAATTTTTTTCTAGGTCCCACACCCCTTTAGACCTTCAGCGTCCACAAGGGGGCGTTATCGCCCAATTTGGGAAAGGCTGGTTTAAATAATGTTTTAGCTTTTGCTTTCAAATCAGCTTTTTTTTTTGTATAACGATGACGCAATTACAAAGCTTTTTGTGCCATACGACTTAATTTCTTTACGGATGTAAGTAATCGGTATGCCCAAAATATCCATGTTTTTCTTAACACAATTCTTTTATTTGAATAAGTAGCTAAATATGTTACATGATTTCGAAGATTTTAAATGTTTTGCTACACAAACAGTAAATCGTGGTAAGCTCCTACTGTGTGGGCATGGCCGCACGACTCACGAGGGCCGAGGCACCGCGCGGTCTCGGCGGGCCATCCCCCGCAGCTGTGGCGCGCCGCTTGCGATAAATGCTCCTCTCGGTTTTTAATATCCGTTTTTATTGCCCGCGCCGCACCGTGATGTATGTATTGTGACGTGCTGCTTATTGACTGCGGAGTGCGGACCTACGTGCGCCGCGCCGCGCGCGGGACCAACACCGGAGATGTACAAATGATATTCGAATTATACGACCGTCTTATACAGCTGTGATTCTTGTGTCCTCGTGGTATAATAAGATATAGGGGCTCCTTGTTTTATATTGAGTTGCGAAGACACCACCAAATATGATATTGCATGGTGTTGATAAAGCCATTTACTATTTGGTGGTGACTAATCAGACGTGTTTAGTGCGATAATAATCTTTATAGACCGCGCGGGATAAATCGAATACAGTTGGTCAATCGTGCTAAGGAACTTGAACCGAATTTCGCGTCCGCTACCCTACCTACTTCAGTGGTCATCCAAGATAGTGGCAATGGTAATGTTGTTGCCTTTGTGTTACAGATGCGGTGGCGGTGGTGATCTGCGTGATGCAGGGCGGGGGCGGTGGGGGCGCCGTGGGCGGGGCGCCCGCCGCGGACGCCGAACAGGCGCAGTTCGAGGCGGACAAGCGGGCCGTTTACAAGTAATACGTCACAATGTCACATATACTCTATGCATGGTCCAAGGGCTTTAGGAAGCCATAAGCTTCGGCAAACCTGCGCGTCAGTAACGCGGGACGCGATGCGGGAGCGTTTGCAACGCGAAACTGGCGTGCACACCTGCGCGACTACGGTGCTTAGATTTATTATCGAAACGTCCCGCATTGCGGTCGCGCAGGTGTGCACATCGCCATAATATTACATGGGCCTTCGCAGTCGCTTTGGTCGCGCAGGTTTGGTCGAAGCTTCACTAAAATATTTACTTACTGCCAGTGCCACATTAAATCAATGTGGCTGACATAGTCTGTCCATTCACCAGTGGCTTTTCCAACGTATCGGGCAAAAAATGACATAAATTAGGGATTTTCGTGGAGTACATACATATTTTTATGAAACAACAGGATAACTCCATAGGCAGTATGGACTGTGGTTGAATAACACTACACCGTAGCAGGCGCCATTTATGATATTCTTGAGCATCATAGTGTACACTCTTGCAGCATATCATCACTAAAGAAAACTGTAGACCGTCAAAAAATCTCAAGTCATGAGTCTTCTAAATATAATATGCCTCCGCAGTCTAATAACTAATAAGTTAGAGCTCATCTCTGGAATCCCAAGCCAGGGAATTTGCCAGCCAGCAAAATACTCATAAATGTTCATAACTTCATATTTATAACCCAAAATATCTACCCATCTTTACATGTGGATAAACGGCCATAATAAGGTTGTGTTTCCACCAGAGATGTGTTGCGAGGAATGTGTTTTTGAGAACTAATAGAATCGCTTCATTGACGTGACCTCGCTCAGCGCAGCGATTCTATTGGATCTTAAAAACACATTCCTCGCAAGTCGCAACACATCTCTGGTGGAAACGCAGTCTAAGTGCTCTTAATACCTGGGCGGTCAGGTCGCGCCTCAGTGTGTTACTCGCTAAGTACTCACATACAGTTTTGCTCGATAGTTTTACTCGACGTCGAGCAAAAACCACCGTGTGGACCGCAAAACTCACAGCTCGAAGGCTCGCATCGAGCCAGTTTGAAGGCTCGAATCGAGCTGGCTGTGAGCCGGCTTGAAAAATTTTTTGACACTAGTTTTTATTATTCGTAGAGCCTAATTTCCTTCGAACTGGAGTAAAAATATCGAGCAATGCTGAATGTGCGGACGAAAGCCCGAGCCGTGGGTTTTACCAGTACGTGATTGGTCGATCGACCGAAACCGTATGTGAGTTAACCGTACTTACACTTACGTTGCAGACACCCGCTGTTCCCGCTGCTGGCGCTGCTGCTGGAGCGGTGCGAGCAGGCCACGGCGGGGGCGGAGGCGCCGGCGGCCGAGGCGTTCGGCGCCGACCTGCAGGCCTTCGTGCAGCACCAGCGCCGCGACCGCCGCCCCTTCCTCGTCGACGACCCCGAGATCGACGGACTCATGATTAAGAGCATACAGGTGGGGCACTCATGATAATACATATTATAAGACAATATAATTGCAGAGGCAGTCAGGGTGAATTGATTTTGACGAGGGTAACCTGCATGTAAGGCGATATGCTTGAGAGCTAAATGGTATTACAGGCTAACTAGTAAGTACTAGTAAGTTACTACGAAGAATTTTATAGTTATTGTGGACTGACCGTCTTGTAAGGATCTCTGTATAATTAGTAAAAAAGTAATGTTAACATTATGTGTAGCAGAATTTACCAAATTAATCAACTTGATATTGGTCCCGAACTCCCGACTTTCCGAAGTTGTGCGTAAGTGGAGAACCAAAGTAAAATAATAAAAGTTGTAGCGCACGCGGTACACGCGGGGGTTGGAGGCGGATACAAACTTAACTCGTAAAAGGTCCACCACGCAATGTGTGTGCAGTGTGGAGTTGTAGACTATATTAACCTTCGGGAAAACCGGGGTCGACTGTTCTGTTGGGAACTGCCCTTTTACGCTTCTTGCACAATTTGAAAACATAGTAATTGTGTTTTTAAAAGCGTTTTAAATTGGAACGTTGATGGTACACGTTTCATTGCCAGAGTTTGAGTACAGGAGCTCCATCATGCCGTACGTGCGATGCGTGGTGCGATGAGTGGTGCGCTATTTTTCAACAATAATAGACTAGCAGAGGTATCAGTGGGAAAAAATACGGCTGTCCCTTTGTCCCCATTATGATTACTAATGGGGTGTCAACCTAATAAAATTCCTACAAGAAAGGTCAAATGAACATAATTTCATGTAACCAGCTGCCATCACGGGTACAGGTGTACTTTAGTAAATTTTAGAAGCAAAATTGTGAGGACCCAACGTGTGTCAGGTGCTGCGCATCCACCTGCTGGAGCTGGAGAAGGTGCAGGAGCTGTGCCGGGACTTCTGCGGCCGCTACATCGCCTGCCTCAAGACCAAGATGCAGAGCGAGAACCTGCTGCGCACCGACTACACGCCGGGTACTTATATAGTTATTGCCTGTAATATCGGAGCAATGTAGCTTAGGCACTACGATGTAACAAACAAACATAAAAGTAGATATGAGTGAGTGCAAATTTCAAAGTTGTGCTTTAAAATCATATTAATAAATACTTATAACTTGTGAACTCAAACTGGTTTATATAAGAATCAATGAATGAATGCATAAAATGGTGACTGTTACATATAAAATCCTAAATTGCACGTAAAGCCATTAAAATATATAGTGTGTATCAGGTGGCGTGGAGAGCAACAACAACCTGTCCGGCGGCCTCGACGACCACTCCAGCACCTCCAACTCGCCGCAGTACCAGGTAACCAGCGCTGTGCCATTACTGGACAAAATTGACATTTAATAGACAGTCACACAGGTCTAGAAGGTCTAACGCCAAATACCTATAAGTAACATTCATACTGACAAAAATTTAAATACTATTATTATTTAATAACTGCATCATCGCTGCCATAACAAGTTCGATGACTCTATAGTCTCGGGTACCATTTATATTCTTTTACATTATAACATCGAAATTATTTTAGTGGCTTACAACTCTGATATATGTGTCTTTAAACACCAATACATATTACTGACGATAACTAAATAACATTTCAGTCCGGCGGCGGCGCGGGCGGCGGCGGTGCGGGCGCGTTCGCTGCGGGATTCCCCGGGCTAGCGGACGCGTACCCGCTCACCGCGCACCCCGCACTACCCGCGCACCCCGCGCATCGTGATGCTGGTTAATACAGTACCAAGTTTTATAAAACTTTGGCCTCAAATATAGCTGTTGGCGAATACTAACTCAACTGAGTTGATAAGTATTAATGAATGAACTTTATTGTTCTTACAATAGAAATGTAGAGGCAAAATGCCTCGTCAACTGAGAGGCTCCCCTTGGGGTTGCTTTAAAAAATGCGTAGTACTCTATAATGAGTTTTGAAATCTTTGATATTTTCATGAATAAAAGCTTAAGCTTTTATTCATGAAATTATCAAAGACTTCAAATTTTCAGCAGTAAAAACAGGTTTGACATCAGGCTCAACGTTCTTTTATTTGTGAGACTAATATGATATTATATCACAATACTTACGTTTCAGCGTCCCACGTGGTCCAGGGTTCGACTCCGATCAGCCAAATAGGAGCAGGCCTGTTGCCCACTGATTCGTTTACAGGTGCGTATAGAACTTAACACACGATATGCAGTACCAACGATCAATTTTGACCAGTAGGCCTACTCTGCCGTCATAAGAAAGGAAGACGCATCTACACTGAGCTTCAATCAGAGTAAAAAAATGTTTTGTGTTGCTTAAATATAAAAATTCGCTGCTTGTAAGATAATAAAAAAAAACAAAATTTAGGAATTCAATAATGCGTGTGTAAACTAAATCTTTTACGTTGTAAATAAAAAGTGTGAATAAATTATTTTTTTATTGTAAATATTAGACATTTTCCTTTTCTTCCTAGTAAAAAATATTCAAAAAAAATCGTAATACTACAATGAAAAGTCGCGTCTGGCTGGATGCGACTTTTCAATTTAGTAATTTATGTAGCGTTCTTTTCTACTTAGTTTTATTACGAAACCAGGATTTAAATAACTAAATAATAAAGTCATTTCTAGCCAGATACTGCTTTTCAATTTAGTATCTCTTAAATTTTTTCGAAGAACTTGAAAAATACTTGACTAAAAACATCCCTATACCCTATTTTAAAATAACATTTTAAACCTTATAACCATTAATTTTGAATCATATTAGCACAGCTCTTCAGTTTAAAGGAGAAAAACGTACGTAATAAAAGACATATTTTAGAGACGACATTATTTTATATTTGAAAAAGAAAATATGAGCAATTCTAAAACTTAACATAACTTTTTATCAATTAAAAAACACTTTTTGGCTCCGCCGTATTGCGATAATAATTACTCTTACATAAACCTAAAATTAGTTTTTAAGTAGGAACTTTCCTTAATCCTTAATTCTAATAAATTTTTTATAAAAATAGACTTGTTATGCTTATTTCTAATACCCTGGTGTATTTAACCTATTGGGAAAAAAATTAAGAATAAAAATAATCAGTCTTCATCATTTTGAGTGAGATCAACACTATTATTATTAGTTGGTAGATCATACCAAAATAATTTTCGGTTGTCAGGCATTAAGGGTGTCAGACGTTGTATGATTGCTGACTTGCGCTCGTGAGTAATGCCTCTATATTCCGTCTTGGGGTTTGGTGGTGGTACTCCACATTTTATATTTTTTACTTTCAAAAAGTCAAGAGTGTACTCTTCCTCTTTAAAAAAGTCAGTCTTATAGCGCAGAACGTGGGTGCCTCTGGTAAATGTTACTGTACACATATCACTCAAATATGCTCTCGGTGAAGAATTTTGCAGTTTATATACTGAAGAACAATCTTGAAAATCACAAAAATCACCCACATTCATTACTTTTACTGTTATATTTTTTCTGGTGCTCAATACTGCTCGGTGAAAGTCCTCAAAATCATACAACTGTTTCATTTTTTTCATAGACAATTCCACCTGGTGATGGAATTCGTCTGCAGCCATGTGCGTGTGGCCGGTTTGTAAATATTTTAAAGTAATCGTTTCATAATTAACTTCGACTGAATTGACCAGAAAGAGCAAATACGAAAATAAAGTCCAATTTTTATTTTGCCCTGCACAGTTGTCCAACCAGAGAACAATATGTTTCAAATCTCTATTTGCCTGAAAAAAAGCTCTGAAACAGCTGGTTATGTCATTCACTTTACGACCTGAGACAGCTTCATGCCATATCGCGGAGTAGGTTTGAGACGAAGTGTTATTTTTTTTGTCTCCAATTGGTACGAAACTTTCGTTAAAAACGATTAATCTCGGACAAAACATAACAATTTTAAATTGTTCAAGGCGAGGCAGCATAATTATTTTTTCCAAATCAACCGCATAATAAGCTTCATCAGAATTAGCGTTCGCTATATTTTGTTTTTGAACATCCGTTTTGTAGGCATCCCTGGCTGATATAAATTTTTCCCGGTGCCGTTCGTAGTCCCGGCATTCTTGGCAGTTTCTGTGTCTTTTTTCATAGTGCTCTGGATTGTGAATAAAATATTTTTCACACGTCTCACATTCTTCGTTGCCCAATTTCGTAAAAGATATATTTAATTTTTTCACAACTTTTCTGTAGTAATCATAAGATATCTGTTGATTGTTGGGAAGCTCATTCATGTTTTGCTTTTCGCAAAAATCATTATACATTTTAGTCACAGTTAGATCAGATGAAAGATATTTTCTATTTGGAGCGTGCTCTCGTCTGTAGTGAGATATCGATGGATTAAATGAGTTTATATGTTCCACAATTATAGAATCGTCGACCTTTTTTGGGTTAGGATTGGTTCCTCGTCTATCCACCGGGGCAGTGTTGCTTGTTACGTTGTAGGCTGTCCTGACAGATCTATTATTATTACGACTGTAACCCAAAGTTTCTAGAAAGAAGGTTTTGCAAACATTCAGTTTAGTTCCTATTTCAGTTGACAGAAAATAAGAAATGGTTACATCTCGTGGCAGCTTTCGGTTTTCACTAGCAACGGTTTTTCTCTTAATCTGTTCTTTAGATGTATTATTTATAATGAAATATTGCTGCTCTTTCCAAGACATATTTCTAAAGAGAAAGTTGATATTTTTTCGTGTTTCTTCTGTAAAATAGGTATGACATTTTTTTTTACATTTATTGTTACATCCAGGCTTAAGCACATATTTAGTTTCCATATCTCTCAGTTTTTTCATTTGTTTTCTCTGCGCCTGTGACTCATTAAACTTCTTACGCTTTCTAGGTTCTCCTTTCTTTGTTAAATTTTGTGGCTCATTTTCATAGTCTGAGACTTCAGGTGATTCCGGAACAGTCATATTACGCGATTGTGAATTGGGGATAAAATCTGCAGAATTTGAATCATCAGAATTTTGTAGTAGCTCTATACTTGAAGGAACGTAATCTTTATCAAAAAGTGAATCGTCGGAGTCAAAATCTATGTCACTGTTAAATGGCTGTGACAATTCTAATGAATTGTCATGGATCAAGGATGTCGGCTCACTATGGGAAGTAATCGGCGTAGGTTCTTGTAGAGCAGATGTAGTGGAAGATTTATTTTCATTGTCTGACAAAAACAGCTGATTATGTGAAGAACTCGAGGTAGGTTCTTGCAAAGCAGAAGTAATCGGCGTAGGTTCTTGTAGAGCAGATGTAGTGGAAGATTTATTTTCATTGTCTGACAAACACAGCTGATTATGTGAAGAACTCGAGGTAGGATCTTGCAAAGCAGAAGTAATCGGCGTAGGTTCTTGTAGAGCAGATGTAGTGGAAGATTTATTTTCATTGTCTGACAAAAACAACTGATTATGTGAAGAACTCGAGGTAGGTTCTTGCAAAAGCAATCTTGTTAAAGCAGAAAAATTGGTGGATGGCTTCACCATCGACATTATTTTTGAGCATCGGTTAAGCCTCTCAGACTGTAACAACAAAAAAATACAAATGATTCTAATTCGTATAATATTACCAACCGACCGAATCGATTCTCCATCTATTTTTAATTAAAAACATCTACAACATTATATTAAAATAAGAAATGCGGGCAGCGTTTAGTCAACATACACGTATTTCCCAGTTTTCTTCCTGGATGATTAGATAAGAGCAAATCATTTTAACATGTTATCTACCTAACTAGTGGTAAATATATAATACATCTACCACTGTACTAATACATCCGTTAGATAGAAAGGCACGCTAGGTTTGCATTTCCATGTTGATTGAATAAAATATAATTACGTTAAACAGATGTAAACGCAGTGTGTCTTTCGTATGCCTCTAAACACTGCACATGCCGCGTAAATAAACCGCGCGCTTTTGAATTTTGACTTACCATGTTGACGTAAATCTGTATCGCGGAGCTGCGCGCGCGGGTATCCCCTTCGACGGTCTGGACGCAACTGACAAAACGCTCCCCTTCCCAGCCCTGCCCACTAACCAATACTAAGGAGAATAGACGCGACTGCCACATGCGTCTGAGTTGGTAGTAGTCATACTACGATGAAATGTCGCATCTGCGCAGAAGCGTCTTTTCTTCTTACGATTATGCAGAAACGTCTTTTCTTTTCATGAGCAAGTACAATTTTTATAAATAAATAAGACGCTTCTACTTAAATGCGTCTTTTTAACTTAGTTTTTATCAGAAGCGTCTTTTCTATTTAGTGGTTATAATTTCTTATTGCAGATCTGTCTTATTTCACTATGGTTATATAGGGCTGTGCTTCATTCCGTACAATAATAAAAATTCTAGTAGATGCGTCTTTTTTTGCTGATTCCAAATATATATATAACTCAATTTCGAAAAAAACTGTAGATGCGTCTTTTTTTGTTATGACGGCAGTACTATGAAACTGTTTTGAGACTCAAACAATCGGACGAGAATGCCGCGTCCTGCTCTCACAACGTCATTTCACGTTTGTTAGAGTAGGACGCAGCATTTTCGTCCGATTGTTTGAGTCTCAAAACAGTTTCATGGTACAAGGCCTGATAACGTCTTATAATTCGATATGGGGTGTGCGCCCGAAAAACATGACAGTTCATGCGGCGTTGCCTCGCTCTGAGGCGTTCCATTTAAGGCTTGAAGTGCAAGCGAGAGCGCGGAACGAGCGACAAGGAAGCACAATCGACCTTTGCGGTCGGCAGACTTCGGCAGCGTTCGACATCCGTCTATCTCCTATTCTGTAACTATTTCGGCGCAATTTTGTATAGATGTTTTTTGTTCGTCTATTAAATCCATTTGAATTTTTCGAAGAGCGGCCATAACCTCCCTCATCTTCGGAGTTGAATCAATATTCTAGTAATCTCGTGAAAAACTTCTCGCTATTCAGAAATTTTTGTGCGGCCCCCGGTGAGGATTGATCCTACGACTTCGGTAATTGGAGTCATTAGTATCGTCCACCTGCGCCACTGGAGCGATGACGTAAATATTGCAATTGTCTTTCACTTGCAGCTGCTCCGGATTGCTTGTTTACTATAGTGAGTTGAACTAGCAGTCCAAAGTCCAATGTTTAGACACCCGCAATTTTTTAATATTATATTTTATTGTTTTAGCAAAACACTTTTTAGCATTATTTTAACCACTTATTCCAGTTTTATTGTCCACTTTCTTATTTTTTACTCATAATTGATGAAATAGTGTGTTAATAGGATCTTTTGACGTGTAAATATTTTTAAACAATCATTTGAAAGAAATACATCGAAATAACTTTAGGTTACAGTCGAAAAAGTTTGTTTCTATTTATAGAGATTCGGAAGCGAGGGTTAAGGGGTTAAGGATAATTGAACGTGACAACGTCATACGTTGTCACGTTCAATTATCGTCAGTAAACCGACTTTACGGACAACCGATTTTTTTGTATTCAGTAACGCTCTAAAGATAATGAAATACTTAGACGTCGCCCGTGACTTTATACGCAATAAAAATGAATCCTCTCCTTCTCTATTCGTGCCAAACTTCAATGTTACCTGTTTATAGTGTATAAAAGATAATAATCAATTTCCTAACCTGTGTATTCCAGGCACGAACTCCAACTCGTGCTCGTCTGTGTCTGGGTCGCCGCCGCCGCCGCCGAGCGGCGGTGCGGGGGGCGAGGACGAGGGGGAGGAGGGGGGCAAGCGCGGCGTGCTGCCGAGACACGCCACGCAGGTCATGCGCGCCTGGCTGTTCCAGCATCTAGTGGTTAGTGCAGATTTATAACAATAATATAAAATAAGGTAGTCACTAGTGACGTGATACGTCACGTAAAATGTGGCCAGTGGCTGACATTAGTAGAGTAGCCACTAGCCAGCTCGTTCTTGTCGATGCAGATGCATGACTTTAATAATAAATAAAACCAGATGAACCACATTCAAAACGCTAATCAAATATTTATAAAACCGATAACCTCAAAGATTGTCATTGTCAAGAAACATTTTCAATGTATTCAAGACAGTCAACCTACTAGATACATATGTCGGAGAAACATTATCCTGGTCATCTTTGCTGCCAGCGTTAGGAATTCTAGTGGGCGTCATTTTGGGTAAATGCGGGCACAAAACACAATTATAATTGTCACGTCTTGTATTCACAAATTTATTGTAAACAATTACACAACACTATTATAGCACTTTCACACAATTACTTTATTCTAGAATCATTACACCAATTCCGAAACGAGCAGTGAGTTCGGGGCACCGATCTTACTTTAGTTAGCACAACACTAAAACTAGCCACGATCCAACTCGATCGACTGCTCACACTCGAATGTTCTCCCCAGACTGTCAACCCTTCTAAAGTAAAGATGGCGCCTCGACCCCACTCAAGGCGCACACGCCCTCTGCTCTGATTGGTCGTAATCAAATAATTACAAATTAAATCAAATCAAGATATTTAGAGCTAGTAAAAATATGACAAAGTAAATTAAATTTAGTTAAGAATTTTACAATGATCACTGAATTTTACAATCATTTTAAAAGAAATATAATCGTGAAGAATCAACACTTCAAACAATCAGAAAACAACTAAACTCATGACTACTCATGACTTCCTCTGACATTAAGGAATCATAAAAATGACTACACTCATGACTATTCATGACTTCCTTTAAAATTCAGCAACCAGAAAACAACCAGACTCATGACTTCCTCCGACACATATTATCCGTTCTACCGCTGGGCTGCCGGAGTATCGAGTGTTAATAAATACTGACACGTTTGTATTGTCGTGTTTCAGCACCCGTACCCGACGGAGGAGGAGAAGCGCAGCCTGGCGGCGGCGACGCGGCTCACGCTGCTGCAGGTCAACAACTGGTTCATCAACGCGCGCCGCCGCATCCTGCAGCCCATGCTCGACTGCGCCGACAAACCGGGTCTGTACTCACACTCTCACACACAAATGCTGGCTTCTCACGGCGCGTAATATCACGAGCCACATATCAATCGGATCGGACGCGCCTGCTCGAGCCAGCCCGTAGTCCCCGTACTCTCTCGAGCACCCCCTTCACGCGGCGCGTGGCTCGAGCTGGCGCGGCTCGGCTCGTGGTAATATTACGAGCCGTGAGAAGCCAGCAAAAGACACAAGTTCTCACAAGCCATAAACGGGTGACAATATATGTGTACGACACACACACAGGTACATACACGGACGCGTTAGTCTCTGTATTCCGTAGGTTGTTCTCTAATGCATCAAAACACCGGGTACACCTACATGCTTACATAGAGATAAACTGCGATAACATGACGCGCCCCTCCAAATTCCTGTTTTAATGTGTGTAGTCACATCCTTATGAAAGAGTTTGTATGTAGTTGTACCAATCAACCAATCAACCAGTACTCGTAATATTTCACTTAATGTCACTTATTGCCAAGATTTGTTGGTCAATTACTCATAACTAGCCGACAACGCACTTCAAACGTTTTGAATTTTGGAGGGGCGCGCCATGTTATCGTAGTTTATCTCTACATACGCACGCCTTTTATTCTAGAAAACGCACGTCATATTTTTCAAACATAGATTACATTATTCGCATACGAACGCAGACAGGATACAAATTATTGTATGTACTATGCTTACACGAAGACACTAACGATCACAAGAACACTATGCGAATTGCACTATTTACATATTACTGATTTATTTGACGAAAATTTATAAAATGGCAAAGCCTGTAAAACATTTAAATGTTATAAAAGATTCTTGTGAATGTAATAAAATAATTTGAAAAAGATATGTTTATTTAGAACGCTATTAAATTTAATAAATACTTGCAGGCGGTAAGAAAAGTAAAAACGGTTCGTCGATCAGCAAGCGGTACTGGCCGGACGCGCTCACCAACCCGCAGTTCACGGCCGGTACGTCGCCCACAGAGAGAGAGGGAGGGATTGAGGCAAACGTCGTGTCGTCTTTGTCTGTCCGGTCGTGAAGCACGGACAATTCCAATATTGACCCTTCGCTCTACGAATAATAAAAACTAAGGAAACGTAACTCCTATACTTCAAACGTTTTGAATTTGGTTCTCAAAGTTCTTTTCGCGCCCTAAAATAATATGGCAATAGCTACGAAACACTACATGCAAATTGACAAAATAAAGCCGTTGACAATAATTGTTCTTATTCTATCTATAATTACACGAAATTCTTGCATGTATTATTTCGGCCCTCTTTTTGCATAAAGTGTGATGTATTCGGGTCACATTTTTTAGAATCGGTACAAATTTTTTGACACAGTTACTCTTCCTTAGTTTTTATTATTCGTAGCCCTTCGCTACTGCTGTCTTTCACTCGCGCTGAGTAGCTATCTCGTTTTGATTTCACCACGATAGCAATAGTTATACGCGAGTGAAGAGCCAAGTGGCAGGTCAATGTTGTACGTACTTTGCGACCGGCAGTCGTCGGTTGTCTTGGTTGCTCCCGTCATTAAAAAAATTCATATACACTATACAGACACAAATTGACAAATACATAAACGATGTATTAAGAATCATGCTCTTAAATACTTCACTCAGCTCGGTTCAGACTTCATAATTTTGTAAGCTTTTCTCACAATACTCAATTTTATTTGATTACATAAATGGTCACTGTTAAGCATTAGTGTCTTAACCCACATTTTATTGTTGTTTGAACGCAGTTTTGTACTAAATCATCTGAAGAACATAACAGCTTTTATAACTCAATAAGTCAATACGTAATTTTTTATGGGTTAGTATACATACGAAAGCTGAACAGCGTCCATTATACAGGGTGCAATTAAGCCTTCCTGCCAAATTTTTTCTAGGGCTTAGATGTATCATTAGGAGAGTCCATTTATACAAAAAAATTGGGTGTTGTTTTTTCAATGACATATTTTATCCCGTTTAAAATCGTTGTACAACGGTCGTGACGTGCGCGCGCGGGGGCACGTTACGCGCGGCCGACGCATCGTGTCCATTAATTGTAGTAATTTTTAGGATAATTTTCGGAAGCTATTTCTCAACATTTTAGTACTGAGTGACTATAAAAGAAAAAAATACGTGTAGTTTTATTTTTAACAAGGATCAATATATCAAACTTTGGCAGGAAGGTTTAATCGCACCCTGTATAAGTAACAACTTTCTGTCCGGTTATTACAATCAGTGTGGTATGGTGTCATGCGATAAGCCTAGGTAGAACAATACAAGCGAAAGTCACGCCTTGTACACGCTCATTATATAAACCCTTGATACTCCAGGTCTGCTGTCGTCGGAGGACGAGGACGAGTGTTCCGGCGGGGCTGAGGGCGAGGGCGGCGAGGGCGGCGCGGACGGCGCGGACGGCTCCGGCGACGAGGAGCGCGCGCCCTACTCCATGCCGCAAACCATGCATTGAGGTAGTGCTCTGTTTATAAAGGATCTCGATTGTAGTCGTTATTCAGGATTTACAACTGGGGAAATATTGGTAGACTCATGTCTAACATGTGTACTGTGTAAACCTCGTTGCCATTAATAACTTCATGATCTGTCTGGTAATCATTAATTTCTGAGATGGCACTTACATTAAAAAGTAATATTACCCTCTCTCCTTTTAATGATTCAAGCTACATACACAGATATTATTTAACCGTTTCTAATACATGAAAAAAAAATCACAAATGAATCGCTCATACCAGTTGGCTAGATACTGTGGTACAGTAAGTACCAACGAGGAAATTGATTCCTAGGCAGTTGACAGACCAACGTGATTTGGTCGGTTCATGTCAATTTAATGTTAATTGTGATCTATCGATTGTGTTTGAACGTTTATTTATTTATTTATAATGCGACCAAATTACTTAGGTCCGCCATTTGCCTAGTGCGGGCTCTACACTCGCGGCGCGAATTGCGGCGCAATTCACGGATGCTACGCGCCGTAAACACGAACAAATACGGCACTCTACACTCGCGGCGCGAATTGCGGCGCAATTCACGGATGCTACGCGCCGTAAACACGAACAAATACGGCCCTCTACACTCGCGGCGCGAATTGCGGCGCAATTCACGGATGCTACGCGCCGTAAACACGAACAAATACGGCCCTCTACACTCGCGGCGCGAATTGCGGCGCAATTCACGGATGCTACGCGCCGTAAACACGAACAAATACGGCCCTCTACACTCGCGGCGCGAATTGCGGCGCAATTCACGGATGCTACGCGCCGTAAACACGAACAAATACGGCCCTCTACACTCGCAATCTTCACATTTACGTTCGCGCATTTGCGTAAAATGGACGTTGAAGTCACTGTTGCTGCTCTGACACTGTGTGCGACAGCGAATAAAAGCGAGTGTGGATGATGTCCGCGTTCGCGCTTCGCAAGCCCTTTGTCTCGGGCCAATAAACCAACACCGGACGGGGAAAGCCGCGAAGCGCGAACGCGAAGCCGCGAAACCCTCCACGTTCGCGGCCTTCGCGAGCTTTCTTGCCGCGAGTGTGGAGTCCGCTTTAGAATCAACTTCTCTGATAGTACTTACAAACTTAATTCGTATTCTTGTCAGTAGTGTAAAAGAATATATTGTATGTTTCCAGGCAGCAGTGGCGGCCGCCGGCTGTCGTGAGACACTGTGTATACCGTAGAGTAAGCTAGCGTAAGGAACATGTATACGTAAATATTACCTCACTACTGTAGCGCTTGTGTGTCGCCGACTTTGGCTACACTTGGGGTCAGTTCACACTAGCGTTGTCGAATCGCAGCGAAACTTCAATAATACTGAAAACATAGTTGTTATAAATATACCTTATGTTACCTAAATGTAACGATAATATTTCTAACAAAATAGTAAAGAATTGTATGCATTATTACGTTGAGGATTTAAAGGTAGATTTCGTCGCACTGCGCTTCGGTTGTCTCTAGTACGGATTGTCCCTAAACTGTGCCCGTTACTACAAACTACAGTCATAGATTACCATATTAGATATTAAGACACTTCCTATGAGCTAGGGTGTTCGACGGCGTATATTCACTATATTATTGTTCAAGATGTGATCGCACCGCTCTTGTCTCGTGATAACGGCAGTATACGCAGTCAGATTCCGTATTACTTAGTAATCAGTATTATAGCGACGTCTGTCGCGCCGTCACTCTGTAAATTATTGTAGTGCGCTTCATTTTGCAAATATTTCCGATATCAGACAGGAGCAATGTTTTATGTATACTAAGTAAACTGGCAACATTCTCTGTAAATGATTGACATGTTGTTTATCTCGAGGTTAAACGTATTTGAATGTTGCCACTCTACAATAACAATTCGCCATCATTCGACAAAGCTTTAATCATATTGTATATAATTTAGCGTTCGCTTGTGCGTCAATTTTCGTGACCGGTTGTGAGTAAAGTTAGACCCCCCCGCCTCCCCGCACACCTCGTGCCCCGCCCCCACCCCTGCCCCGCCCTCTGACTGAACTTGAAATAGACATAGGAATATTTTTGAAACCAAATCTCATGAAACTATAGACAATACCGTCCATAGACAAATTATATTTATTTGTACGAGTAAGTTCGTTTCGTAAGCCGCCATACTAGCGTAGGATAGCTCTCGTATACCGACCGACCGTTCGATTCAAATTCGTATACGCGCGTAGATATCGCGATTTTTAAAAACCTAGATGTAAATTTTAAAAACAGTATTCGATTAGAAAAATTTTTAACCGTAGGTATCGTAGCGTATTCGTAATACGCCGGCAATAACGGAGGAGACGCGCCAAGTGTATTGAGTGACGTATCCTAAAGTGATACACCTGTGTTTGGAGTCGCGTCGCAGTCGAAATGTTGTAACCGTAAATGTGTAAACGTGTCTAGTATTAGTATACTATGGTCCGGGCCGCACCCGCCTCCGGTCGCCGCGACGTGTAAAAGACATTGTGACGTATACTCTAGTTGGTATGATTTGCGTGCAGCGCGCGCCGCGGACGCCCCCGTCCGCGCTGCGCGTACTATGAAGCTTCCATTTTACTGTATACTGATAGGCCTATTATAAATATTGTCAGTTGTGTTGGAATAGAATGTATATTATATAAATTTATGTTAAATTTGATATTTTTTTACGATGTTACTGATACTTCATAGGTTTAGTTCGTAAAGTATAATATCGCTCTGATTTTATATATTTTTATACAGGACCCGATATTGACGAGAATGAGACGCGAACTTTGTTTTATAATAATTATTATGTGTAAAAATTGTAAAACATGCCAACTGTGTTTATTAAATTTAGTACGAGTATAAGTTTTGTATTTCAATCTTAAACGTCACATTTTAAATATATTTTGCAAGCGAGACAGCTAGAAATAAGATTCCTTCGAAAATATTGTTTATCTGTGATTTCCGGTTGAAAATTATATTTTATAATGTGTTTGATATAAACCTATACGCTTTTGTTTTTATGTAGGTGTCCACGTCCTACTCGGCACAACTAAAATAAAAATAATGTTTCGATGAAGGAGCTGACAATAGTAAGCGGAGTTGTTTTTTATGTAAACGTCGCGTTGTAGCAAGTGTATAAGTTCGGACCGTACGTTTTGTCATTTAAATATTTGTTTTTATATATTCACAAGAAACTGTCGTCAGCTCCCAAAGAAGTTGCAGCTGTTTTGATTCTGTATACGACTGCAATTATTATAATTATTATAAATATTAATCGTAGGCCATCGTTCGCACGAGCGCTTTTAACGGTTAGCAAAAAAAATTGTTTCAATGTTCGTGGTGTCGCATTATAAAGCGCCACCGTATTTTAGATTTTTAGCTCTACCTTCTGCCGCATATTTATTTCAGTCTCAAAATTTAGCAGTACTATATTACGCTACAAAAAATTGCTCGTGCGAACGATATAAGACGGCAGAATACGGCGACCACGTCGGATGGTCAGGCGATAGTGTGCAAGCCCACCGCTGGGCGAGCCGGCCGCCCACCGCTGGGCGAGCCGGCCGCCCACCGCTGGGCGAGCCGGCCGCCGCGGTCAGTGTAGATAAGCGACATGATATACGACGGAAACGATATACGTAAAATATTGTGAAAGATTTTTATCAATTTTAAATCTATCTATACACGCGCTAGGTTAAGTGGTTATAGGCCCGTCTCCCGCCGTGGAGCCCTGTCGAGTGCTAAAAAGCAGTCGCTAATGACGATATTCGGCAAAAGTGTAAGTTTTGTGCGATATAGCGTCACAGATTAATTTGGAAATTAAAAGTGTAACGCGTGTTGTGATGTCGCATCTATCGTGATACGATTTTCAAGGAATGAGTGCTTGTCAGGGCTCCGCGGCTGGGACGGCCGCTATAGAATAACAAAGTCCATGTAGTGTATACTATAGTTGTAACGCTTTTTTAGAAAGACATTTCAAGTTGATTATGAGTAAGGCATAATGAATACTAGTCAAAAGTATCGCTACTAATTTTTGTATTTTTCAAAGCCGGGGCGGCTTGCAGCGGCGGCGGCGGCTGAGTTCTGGAAGATTTCGAAATGTTAAAGTCAAAATTGTATCCTAAGGATATTGTTGTAATACTTACGCGTCCCTGGGATTGTTCTATTAGCTATTCTGCACGCGCCGCGCCGTCGCGCCGTCGCTGCAGCCCACCCTATAACTTTCGTGTACAGTTCGCAGCAAAATATAATCTATCGCATGCCATGTGTCTTTTATTTCGTACACTTCTTTTTATTTATTAATGACACCCATTTAATTTATTCAAAAAATTAAAACTTGGTACACAAATCATATTTCTCTTTCTATTTAATAATATGTTATTTTAATGTCCAAACCTTTTGCCTGATAGATCTAACGATGTCAATACTATAATTCTATGGATTATTAAGATTATAATTCTATGGAATTATAATTTATAACCTTAATAGACTAATATTTATTATTCTATTAAGGTTATAATTCTATAGAATATAGATAGATCTAAATTTTAAACAAATTCTAATTTGAGTTGTAGATTGTAAAACTTTTGAAACGCCATCTTTTGAAACAATTAGGAATTCTGTAGAAGCCCGTCATGAGCCCGCAAGGAAAAGAAAATCAGCCCGCCACTTCTGACCAATGAGTTCGGGCACAGAATATGTTCGGGGTACGGCCACTGTAATTTGTAGTTGATACTACTTCCAATAGATGTCGCTAAAATAAATTTAAATAATTTTTAGAGATGAAATATTTTTTAGTAATTAAAATATAAAGTTAGCCCAAAGTTTGTTTTTCATAGAAATTGGAAAAATTCCTCAACTGACTGCTAGATAGAGCTTTGTGATTCAGCGTCAAAAAAGCCGTTCAATCAAACAGCTAGCCCTTTGACTGAACAACGCCATTCAATCTCACGGCTAGCTTTTTAATTGAATATTTCAGTCGCTCGAAACGTTCAACACTACAGCTGATTCAAGCCGCCGCCGTTTGATTGAATTAGTTCAGCGCTCACCACCGCGGCGCTAGGTGCGTTTTGTTAACAATATGGCGTCAACTAGCCAGTGTTTTGTGATTGTATTAAGATATTTTTCGTAAATATACGTTTCAAGTGTTATTAAGGGACAGAAATTATGAGGGCACATACGAGTGAATCAAAATTTAAACAAATATTCTAATTTCGAGGAAAAATTACGGGATTATGAAATTCATCACGAAGGTATTAATTTTGCAATTAACGTGTTCAAAATGAGTTAGAATACAATTTATTCTGCTTATTATCATTGCGCTTGTGTAATAATAAAACTAAACTAATGGTCAGCTTAGTTAATTTGCCATTAAACCAGTTAGCTAAGCGTCGTCTAGCTGTAGTGTTGAACGTTCCAGTCAACAAGTCGGCTAAACGACGTGTAGCCGTGTGATTGAATGACGTTGTTCAGTCAAAGGACTAGCTGTTTGAGTGATCGGCTATTTAAACCAGTTGGCTGCGACATTGATATACTGAAGATTATTGCTGTATTTTTATTATAACTTTGCAGCTTTCAGATTATGAGTTTATAAGGCTTTAAATACGGTAAATTACAGAATCTCCGGAGGGAATGCCCTTAATTGTAGTGTTTTTTAGGATATCTTTCGGAAGCTATTTCTCAACATTTAAGTACTGAGTGATTATAAAAGAAAAAAAAGACGGGTTGCACTCCGGGAGTGCCGGCAGAAGTGAAAACTTGATTATTGACGTTGTGCATTTTTTTAACCAATTTTTTATTTAATTGAAAGTTGAAACCCTTTCAATTCGAGTTTGAGTTCGAGTTTTCGAGTTCGAGTTCGACACAAAACACTACTCTCCAACCGTCTTACGGTTTTTCTATGATATATTATATTTTCGATCAACACGAAAATCTGACGCGAGTTTCACAGTTTTTACCCATTCGGCATCCCACAAAAGTACTCAACGCCGCTAAAGAAGTTTTCACTCCAAAAATACGTGTATTTGTATTTTTAACAGGGATCAATATAATATCAAAATTTGGCAGAGGTTTAATTGCACCCTGTATTTTAAAGGTTAGTTTAACACTAATGAAACACAATTTTCGTGCACTTTTTCCACTATATTATAAGTAGTTAGTAGAATTTCAAAATGTTCAGAAACCGGGTATAAAATAATTGAATGCACAACCTGCTACCGTCACACCGTCGACCGACAATTTCAACATAATATTTTCTCTACTCTCACTCAATGTCAAAAAACAAATTATGCAGTAGTCATGCAGCATACATTACTGACAAATTCTGAATTAAATAGGATAAAAGTGCCACTAGCTAAATCATGATAAAGCGCATATAAAACACTCTTAAAAATTAAAATATTTAAAGAGAGTTTTATATGCCCTTAAAAATACACAATAAAAAAAAAACAGCCGGATTACAAACTTGACTTGTGAGTTGTGCCCGAACCTCCATCAATCCGCTTAGCGTGCTCATTAGACAAAAAACGTATCAAGGGGTTAGTTCCGCTACTGGCCGCGTGGCGCGCGCGTGGCGCGGCTCGGGTGTCACCATTGTCCGACTACACAGCCGTTTTTCCGCTGACAGGACCCTTAATCCGACGAGATAAGGGTCCTTCTCACAGAAGTTCACGGTAAAAGAACTATGTAGGGACCATAATCAACTATAATGGAGCTTCCTGCGTCTAAGCGCTAAGATGCTCTCGACGCGACGTTTAAGATGGAGTATGGAGTGTACGGAGGATATCCGTGTTGTGTTCTGTGTGTGGAGAGGATGTCAGGTCGCCGAGTGGGTACCTACTTCGCTTTGACAAAAAATATCAATTATGATTTGATGAATTCATTATTAGCAGGGAATTTACGACACCTTATGATCTTGATTAAGAGAAATCTTGTGGGTCAATTGATTAGTTCTCTATAGAACTAAAAAATAAATTCTTACACCCATTTCTATAAATGGGTGTAAGAATTTACTGGACTACTTCTTCTAGGCTTGTTTACTGCTTACAAAATACAACAGAATTCGTCTATCCCACTACGATCCCACTACTTATTTTTTTCTTACAAAAACGTTTGTTATTTCATGGCGTACGCCACGTCGTATAAGCCACGGGGGCGGGGGTGTAACTGGATGCCGACCGAAACGAAAACGCAACAAATTCCCATGAGCGCAATCAGGCGCGCATTATGTAGGTGAATCTAATTTGGCGGGCATTACGCTGTGAACGTAATTTGGCGTCTCGGCCGCCGTGGTGTAATTGTTTGTAATGAGACGCGGTGATTGTGTTTGCGGCGCGGGGCGGTCGGGGCGCGGGGAGGGGGCGGTCGGCGTGTGCCGGCAATCAGCGCCCCGTGTTGTGATTGTAGTAATTGAGTACTGTGACGTAGACGGGACGGCAGAACAGTGAACATCTGAAAACAGTGTTCATTGTTTAGAATACTAAACACATCTAAATACTAAACAACAATCACTGCGAAATAAGGACAACTAGTCGTGCACATCTTCAAGACGCTACCAATTTTTACACGGTAGATATATCAACCTGCTTATTTTGTGATAAATTATTTAGGAGTAAACTTCCACAAGCACAAGCACCTTATCACAAGACAATATTGATGAATATTGTTGACGGTGCGCGATGTAATGTGTCGGTCACACGCATGAGTGATGTAGCGCATACGGCGAACTCCAGAACACTTCACCGCGCAGATGGGCTCTCGTCAACTCCCGTGGGACACACGCACTAGTTTAGGGTTAATATTACACATTTTTACCAAAGTTTGGGAAAAATTTCATATTTTGTTCTTTTAGGAGTTGGTTTTTGACTCTCTTTGCAATTGTAGTGCGAAAAGAAACATTTTTTTCGCACTACAATTGCATTCGTATTGATTTTATTCGCATTAGATGTAATCTAAGAAGCCAGAATACCGAAGGCATGTCATATTATTATAATATACTAGCTGTTGCCCGCGACTTCGTCCGCGTGGACTTCAGTGTACTTACAGCGCACGGTGTCAACAAAATTGGTGTCAAATTTAAAAGCTTTTTAAAACCCTGGTACCCCTTAAATCAAAATAACCAAAAACAGCTGTGCAGCGTGCACATAATATTTCATAACTTTAGCTTTACCCATAAACTATTTATCATTGGTAGGTTTAAAGTTACGTCACTCATCATCACTGCATAGATAAAGTATCAACGTTTATAACAACACGTTTTTAACATGGTACCACCTCATATAGAAAGACTTATGAGCAAGCAATAGCGCGATGTTGGACACGCACGGCGCCATCTATTATGAATTTTTCGAACTAACTTAATTTGAACAAATTTACGCATTTTCACCCCCTTACAACTCCCTTTTCCAGTTAAAAAGTAGCCTAAGTCCTTTCTCAGGCTTTAGACTATCTGTGTACAAAATTTCATTACAATCGGTTCAGTAGTTTTGGCGTGAAAGCGAGACAGACCGAGATACTTTCGCATTTATAATATTAGTATAGATAGATTTATTTATTTTGACAAACAACTTCCTCAGGTTTATAAATTATAGCTGATACCTACGACTTCGTCTGTCTATTTCGTTTTTAAGTTTTTAAAAGTTAATTAAGATATTTAAAGTACTTCTGCGTAAATTATATTTTTAGTTTTATTTTCTTGCGGCAGAAGAACATACATATTGATTTTCTCCGCAACCAGATCTTGACAACGCGACATATAGTTGGCCATGTGAGAAGCAGTCTTGACGTAAATCGATACGTCTACGTGTTTAAATGTTTGCCCCTGTGATTTATTAATTGTAACGGCGAAAGACAGTTTAATTCTTTTAAAATCAAAAGGTAATTTTAAAATCATTAGGAATCATTGGGATCCGGGGACTAAGCACTGTATGGCCAACTGCTGGACCAGTCAAAACTATTGCAACGATTACGTTATAGCGAAGAAATCAGATCGGACCAGTAGTTCCTGAGATTAGCGCGTTCAAATAAGCTCTTTCAAATAATCTCCCCCGTTTTTTCCACATTTTTCTCTATTTCTTTGCTCCTATGAGTCTTAGCATGATAAAATGTAGCCTATAGCCTTTCTCAATAAATGGACTATCTTACACTGAAATAATTTTTCAAATCGTACCAGTAGTGATGAGCAAAGCAAGACCAAGACCAAGACTCGACCAGTCTTGGTCTTGGTCTTGTTCTTGCTTGTGCAGTCTTGGTCTTGGTCTTGCTTAAATCTGTTTGGTCTTGGTCTTGGTCTTGGTCTTGCACGCCTAGTCTTGGTCTTGGTCTTGCAAAAAGCAAGACTCTTGCAAACATTTTTCAAAACTTTCTGTAAACGTTTTAATTTTCTCGAAAAAAAACATTTTCAAACCTAAATTATTAGACTAGCTACATATTATAATCTTAACTTGTTAAGAGAATATTGAAAATACTTATGAAAAGTCGAGAGCCAACTCAGCATAAGCTGATCTTTTAGCGGCAATAATTTCCTTAAGAAAAATGAAAATTTTGAAAAACAAGTTTTTTTAGGGTCCCGTAGCCAAATGGCAAAAAACGGAACCCTTATAAATAATAATAAAGCTTCCATAGATATCTATGGACGCTTCACACCACGTCAGTCTGGCCCCGTGCTAAGTACCTGAAGGACTTTTATTATATCATACACATATTTAATACACATCCAGACCCGGAAACATTGAAAAACTTTTTGTTCTGTCGGCGGGATTCGAACCCGCGACCCCCGGCTTGAGCTGCCACACACTCAACCATTTGAGCCACAGAGGTTGCCAATAGATTCGTCATGTCTGTCTAACCGACCGTATGTCACAGCCACTTTTCTCCGAAACTATAAGGGCCTTATCACACTGGCGATTAGCGAGCGGTTTGAAAGCGACGCGATTGCGCAGCGCGCACGCCGCGACAGCGCAACGACGTCGCGGCGTAGTGTGGACGCCATTTTGTACACTTGTCTAGGGAATTCCCTAGACAAGTGTACAAAATGGAGTCCACTCGTCTAGAGAATTCCCTAGACGAGTGTACAAAATGGCGTCCACGCCACGCCGCGACGACGCTGCGCTGTCGCGGCGTGCATGCTGCGCAATCGCGTCGCTTTGAAATCGCTTGCTAATCGCCAGTGTGATAAGACCCTAAGAGCTATACAATTGAAACTTGGTGTGTAGGTGTAGTCTGTGAACCGCATTAAGATTTTGATACAAAAATAGGAAAAATATTAAAAATTGTAGGGGTCCCCATAGGGACAACTGAAACAAAAAAAATTTTAGGAACGAAGTTGCGAAAGGGGGCTAGACGGAAAAAATTGTAACGACTCTTTTGCCACAGACATAGATCAAGAATCAAGATAGATGCTGTATCTATCTTGATCTATGTCTGGGCTTTTTACTATAGTTGTAAGCTGTGCGGCGTCTTTCTCTGCCGGTCTCTCTCTCTCTCATAGAAAGAAAGCCAGTTATGATTTTGTTCTTTTTTGTAGTGTATACGGGTTTTTACTTTTTTGTACATGATAAGAAATAACTTCGTTCCATCCGGGTGTCCCATGACACCTCTCAAGTTTTTATTCTCATCAATGATCATACCTCATCATACCTTAATAATTTAATAAAACCTTAATAATTTAACTGTCATTAAATGAACTGAAATATAAAGATTAATCAAACACCTTTTTATTTCCTAAAATAAACCTTTTTGCTGCTGCGGAGTCGGAAGCCTTCATGGGCGAGTCCAACTCGCACTTGGCTGGATTTTCGGATTCACTCTCGGTTGAAAGATTTTCCTTTTCGGCCGCCACGTATTACGTATATTCCCAAATTTTTAGTTTAAATGCATGTTTATAGTGTTTACATAATAAAAAGGGCAAAAACGGGTCCCAATTACTTACACATCACTGCCTGTTCGCCTGCCTGTTTCCAGGCTGTATCACAAGAACTTGAAATTAATGTTAAATAGATATTATATTGTTACAAATATTTTTACCTCATGAATATTATAGTCACTGCGACTATAAATAAAAATTTTTAGCAAGAGTCTTGCATGGAGCAAGACTCTTGCATAGTCGGTCTTGGTCTTGGTCTTGTTCTTGCACACCGAGTCTTGGTCTTGGTCTTGCTAGTCTTAGGGTAGTCTTGGTCTTGGTCTTGGTCTTGCAATTTTTGCAAGACCAAGACCAAGACTGCAAGACCAAGACTAATTTTGCTCATCACTACGTACCAGTATTTCCTGAGATTAGCGCGTTCAAATAAGTTCTTTCAAATAATCTCCCCCGTTTTTTCCACATTTTTCTCTATTTCTTCGCTCCTATAAGTTTTAGCATGATGAAATATAGCCTATAGCCTTTTTCAATAAATGGGCTATCTAATACTGAAAGAATTTTTCAAATAGGACCAGTAGTTCCTGAGATTAGCGCATTCAAACAAACAAACTAACAAACTCTTCCGCTTTATAATATTAGTATAGATTATATCTAGTTTTGATAGAGATAAGTATTAGGAAGAAAGAAACTTAACTTATGAAGGTTGTATATAATTAACAAGCTGTACATTTTATAGTGATAAAGCTGTGCTTGTTGGAGGCGAGACCGCGGTGGCCGGGTGAAGTTATTAGAGCCGGCGCCGCGCGCTGCACTCGACACCAACACTCCGCCATGGACGAAAACACCAAAACTGGACGTGACACAAAAACTTTCTTGTCTGTTTTGTCAACGACCGATAGCATAATATCTTTATTGTTTATTTCAGAATACGTCGTCTTTTTGGATCCCTTTAGTTTGTTTCTGTTACGTTCTCTTTTACACTCGGTAACAATAATAATAAACTGCCAAATGCTTATTATTTTTGCACATTCGGCCGCACTCTAACCGACGTACTTTGAGACATTTAATTTTGATTAACTTTCAATTTAATGAAGAGTTTGACAGATAATATATTCAAGGCTTATGTTATAATCTTCATTTAATTAGTATTAAATGGAAAACTACAACAATAATAAGAACAGTTGGATTTAAAAAACGTGTCGATCTATATTATCTACATCGAAGTTTCTAATTAGCGAGCTGTGGGCTAGGATCATCAGTTCTGGCGATTTTGGATAAAATTGTGTCTTTATCGATATGTTTTATTAGATACTTATGTAGGATTTAATGCCATTAAAAAATACGCAACAAAAGATGCGTTACCTTAAATTCCGGCTTCTTTATTATTCTACCGTAACGTAACGTAGAATTTCTACGTTTTAAAGTAACATTATTTTTGTAAAATTTTCAACTAGTTAACCAAAACAAAAGTTGAATAGATGTCGGTACTGAACGTGACTCTCAAATATTATGGTACTCAACCAACCCTTCTTTAGAACTGCGTCGGATTATTTTTACCTACTACTAACGAGCGACGATCTAGCTTTATTACAGTGTTGGGAAATATTAGGACTAATTAATACAATGAATCGGCCCTCATCTGCAGAGGTCGTGCCGTATCGGCGATCGGACACAATTAGCCGCCCTAGCACCGCGCGCCGCCCGCTGAGTGTGTCGCGAGTGCCGATCGCCGCCCGATAACGAACAAACAAACACTCCAGACACGACGTGACCACGGATAAACGGTAGATATACCTTATTCACATTTCCGATAAGTGTGTAGTCAAATTAGGAGCTAATTTGTTTTTTTTCTAAATTAAAACGTAAAAGTTTTAAACTGTAATGGATATTAAATTGTAATAAGCAACAGTTTAAATGTATTGAAATCATTACTATTGATTTTTTATTTTTTATTCAGTTTTTTCAGCCGTTCAGTTCAGATTATTCAGTAGTGGTGGATATACATAAAATGTGGCTCTGCAATGAGTAGCGACACACCGTAGAGCTGTACACTGTACAGTAATTATACAGTTACGTCCCGGCTACGAGACATTGTAGCTCTGCTACGTGGGGGCTACGGGATACCGTAGTGCTGCTACGTGGGGGGCTACGGGATACCGTAGCGCTGCTACGTGGGGGCTACGGGATACCGTAGCGCTGCTACGTGGGGGGCTACGGGATACCGTAGTGGTGCTACGTGGGGGCTACGGGATACTGTAGCCGCGCTGCTACGTGGGGCTACGTGTCACTGTAGCACAGCTACGAGCGGACTGAGTGACACCGTAATGCTGCTAAGCTACGGAAGGGCTAGGTGTCACCGAAGTGCTCTTACTTACTACAATATACAGTGTGTAACAAAACTAACTGATAATACTTTAGGGTGTGTACGTGATCCTTGTAGAGAGTTCACTGTAAAAGTAGGAGCGCTGAAAGATCATTTTTTTTTCATTTTTGAATGGGCAAGCACCCCAGCGCGGCGTAACGAGTTTCCCCATACAAAAGTAAAAAACAATTTTTGCTCTTTCAGCGCTGCTACTTTCACAGTAAACTCTCTACAAGGAACACGTACACACCCTAAAGTATTGTGACTTAGTTTTGCACTCTGTATTATTGGCTACGTGTAATATCTTAGAACTTCAATACATACGGCTACGTGGTACTGTAGCGAATCTACGTGCTGCGTCGTTACTAGGTTTATGTCTACGCCTGATCTAATAAGTCTATACGATTTAGGTAACATATAGTATTTTTAATTGTGAGCGTATCTTGGGAGAGATGTAATGAACGACTTAAATCACGATAATTCGGCTACATAACAATATGTAACATAATTATTTGTAATTCTAGCTTCTTACAGTTTTTTTTTATTTTTGTAAATATATAAATTATTTACTCGATAATCTTGGTAAACTTTGTATCACATCCCTCCTAATTTATATTTACCGAGATTAAGCAAATGATGAGGGGCAAAAATGTATGGGCTCTGAGCTTGAGAGATGTAATGAACGACTTAAATAACGATAATTCGGCTACATAAAAATATGTAACATAATGATTTGTAATTCTGCGTTCGTTGTGGTCAGATAAATAAATAATTTTATAAATTATTATAATATTATTCTAGCTTTTTACAGTTTATTTTTATTTTTGTAAATATATAAATTATTTACTCGATAAACTTGGTAAACTTTGTATCACATCCCTCCTAATTTATATTTACCGAGATTAAGAAAATGATGAGCGGCAAAAATGTATGGGCTCTGGTATAGTGCTCAACGGGAATGGATTGTATATTTTTAGGAAGGTATACCCATGTACATTAATGACCAATAGGGCGCTTGTCAAGATTCGTTGTACTTTTTGAGTAAAGCCATGTTAAGAGTGACATCAGCGCTCATACATTTCATGCTGATAACATCACGTTACATTATAGCATGATTATTTTTAGGGTTCCGTAGTCAACAAGGATATAATAGTTTCGGCCTAGTATCTATCCGCGTTTTTTTTTGTCCCTGATTTTAAGTTCAGGGATTTATATTCTTAATACAATTTATACACTTAAGCAGTCTTATATGTCTACACTTATCTTCTATTTATCTATTTTTATTTCCTTCTGTCATCGTTACCTGTTCCGCCGTCCAAGGGCGAGCACTGAGCAGTATGAGGGAGGGGTTAAACTACTACTGTGAGCGTAAATCTAAGGTGTACTGTCTAAGACAAGACATCCGTAACCTTTCTAAGCGCAAATGAGTCTTATCACATAGACGACAAAAACTACGTCGGTAACGCCGGTCTTGTACGTTGACAGTACATTATTTCAAAAAGTACAGTTGCTAGGGGCTGGGCGTCATATAACTTTTTTACCTACTCACTAAGAGCTATCTAATGGTATATATTTTATATCCGTTGAGCAATATACCAAAATGCCCATGATCCTTTCAAATTCATTTTCATGAAAGTATATTACTTATAGATAATAAAATAAATAATAAAATAAAAATAAAATAGAATAGTAATATGTTATTGGTTATAGTACCAATAATGTATCTTATATATTTAAAAGAGCAATTCTTGTATATATATATATATATATATATATATATATATATATATATATATATATATATATATATATCCTCCTGACACCTGGCGTCCTTTATAAAGTGCTAAATAAACCGTACTCTAAAGGCCGAGTATTTCTTACCATCTTAGCTCGACAACGGACGACGGACCTTTATGTAGCATCAATTCTCGGGTATTTGTTTTTTCCCGCTAAATTAGACACGCGAATGCTTCTAACCAATGAAATTGAACCAATGGCAATAGTTTGTCCTTGGAGTTCGATAGAGATCACATGATGAGTGCCCTTCATTTGCGCGAAACTTGCTCAGGAGTTTACAACAACGTCGGCGCGCGGCCGACGCAGTAAGTAAATTTACTTTTTTTTTTGTTTTAGTCACTTGTTATATTGTAGATATTTTATAGACTTGTAGATTAATAAATATTCTTATAAAATACATAATTTTGTCAAGAAATAAAGCATAATTAAGTAAATAAACTGTCGTAAATAAATTAATCCTTTAGAAAGGCACTTCGTACGCAATACGTACGTTATATTATACTGTTATATGTATTTTTAAATAATAATTATTACTTTATGAATATTTACTGAATTAATAAATAACTCGTGTTTGAAGACTCAAGTGAGGATGAAGATGTAATTGAGAGACGCGCTTCATAAACGAATCCCTATCTATCAGCAGGCGAAGGCTCGAAGAACAGTTTCAACAGCGCTGATAGCAATTCACCAAGTGGTCGGGGTCGTGCTGGTAGTCCAGGCAGGGATATTGGTTGTCGAGGTCGGGGCCGACGACTTGCTGGGTGTCGGGGCCTTACACGTGGTGGCACTCGCAGTCGAGGGCTGGCTCGGCCACAAGACGCTCCTTTGTGGTAGTCTTGTGACTATTTATTAATATCTTGATAGAAATAAATAAATATGTTTATGTTTGGTACCTAATTTGTGACATTACTTAAGATTATATTAAAAAATAAAATTATTTGTATTATTTAAACACATAACCTACTTATGCCATAATGACCTGAAGTCCTTTACAAAGAACAAAAATTACCTAAACTTTAATCTGCTTGATGTATTAATCAAATAATACCAAAAAATATTTGTTTTAGTGAAATCCCCAAAAACCCCCTGGTCTATGTTTTATTTAACTTGCAAAGTCTCGGACTTTACACCAAAAACAGTTTAATGCTTTATAAAGGACATTCGGCCGTAGTGGCAAGTGATGTTAATTATAGCTCGGGTGTCAGGAGGATATATACCCAGTAGGAACAGTTTCGCACTTAAGAATAGGTTACCTATGCAGAATTGACTTAAATAATATTTTATTACATTACAAAAGCACACAAGAAAGAGGAAAGGCCTTCACGATGTGGTGCCAAGTATTGTGGTTATGTTATTAGTGTCCACGTATTTTACAAGCGTTTATTTTCAAATCTCCCGTTCGCGTTGCCTGTAATGGAATTTTGCAAGTTAAATTTGACCCGTTTCCCGGTTTCCGATTGAGTTAAAATTTTGGATGAATATGCAATATTCAATGTTATGATAACATGGAGCTGATCTGATGATGAAGCTAAAGGACATAAGAGTTCCGTAATAAAACTAAACGACCTAATCAAGTATACAATCGTAGTATTTTAAGTATTTCTCCCATATAATATTTTTATATCACTTGTAACAGCAACTCCCTTACTCAGCAACATAAAAACAATGGTGTCATAGAGGAACAAGAATAGCAACTAATAATTATTATTGTAATACTTATTATATTACTAAATGACGCCCGCAACTCCGTTGGGCCAAAATTCGTTTATCGCGCGGGAATAGTACATACACCTTACATTCACCTTCTTCTCGACTGTCCTGCTCTAGTACAGAGCA
Source organism: Polyommatus icarus (assembly GCA_937595015.1). Taxonomy (NCBI): domain Eukaryota; kingdom Metazoa; phylum Arthropoda; class Insecta; order Lepidoptera; family Lycaenidae; genus Polyommatus; species Polyommatus icarus. The sequence goes on from OW569325.1 coordinate 515,460, forward strand.
GGAACAGGCACCTTGGTCGCCACGAATACTCATCCACAGAGGAAATTCGTGGCACCAACCCCAACCATATCGTTCAATTTATGAGCAGTATTGAGTTGGGGATGATTCTCTAGCGCGAAGGAGTCACAATAGATCCTCATGGGTCGCAATGACGTCAGGGCTATAGCGCCCTGCCTTATTAAAAAAAAAAAAAAAATAGTACATACATTCTTCCGAGATAAAAAGTATTCTAAATAAGTCATTTCCCGGGACTCAAAGTATCTTGATATATTATCCAGCAAAATCAGTTCAGCGGTTTGGGGCTTGAAGAGGTAACAGACTGACAGACAGATAGACACAATTTCGCATTTATAATATTAGTAAATATGGATATGAATAGCTAGTCATTTAATATGATACTAATTATACCAATAATTATACATCTAACTATTAAATTATGCATGAATGTACGCGAAGTGCCGTTTGAGCGCCATCATGTCTAATATAATCCCAACTGAACTAATTACCCCGAAGATCATCACAAACAGCGTGGAGCTCGGCGCTAAGCCGCAGTTAGCGACGATTGTCCCCCGCCCCCGCTTGCCGCGCCATTGGCCGCCCGCCCTACCCCGCCCCACCCCGCCCCGCCCACAGACACGCCCCGAGGGTGAGGGCGGGGGACAGATAATCCGTTTTGGTATAGTTCTTGCAATCTAAGAGTGCGCGTCGCCTTTATTTGTAGTTGGAAATGTGAATAGACATTTTCGTTAGTGTGCGTATCCGACGGAGCAGTCAGTAGCGAGCGAGCCATGTACGCGTGTATAGGTATGGTCACTCACACAACTAAGGGCGACGCGCACTCTTAGATTGCAAGAACTATACTCGCTTGGTACGTGGGATTTCTTATTTTGAGGTGAAAAACTAGTACATAAATGATGCATGTAAAATTTTACAACAGTGTATTTCAATAGGGTCTAGAGAAACTACTTTATAAGTCATCGTGAAAACACAAATAGGATAAGAATAAAAGTCAAGACAGATAGAATTTGTAATGCTCCTGGCATCCTTTCATCATCATTCATCTAATTCATGTTGAGTATGCTGTAGTATAGTGATCTATAATCATTTGCTTAAATCCGTGCCCAAGTATCAACGTCACTCTATCCCGCTACACTCTACGCGGATTATCCGTCCCCTCCCCCCGGCTCCAGGGGTGGTGAGGGGGTCACACCCAGGGGGGTGGGGGGCATATTATCAGCAATACTGTCGGATATACAGCCGCCGACAGCCGCAACCACCGCGTATGTATTGATGTCTGCCTCGTAATGCCATTAATCTTTGTCCATTGACAGTATAATGATATAATAGATCAGCCTATTATGTGCGCAGACATTTAAAACAACAATATACATGGTTATGGCGCTCGTAGTGCATATTCGGTTTTCGACGATATATTTCTAAATATTAATAACCATAAGATGATTAGGTATGCTGCATATTATAATTTTTATAATACCCAAGCATCTATGTGTACTGTGTAGCTACTAGCTTATAACTACCTTACTTACTACCTACACCAAAATATTATTTAACATTTTTAAATGACGTCACATTTTAAATTAACAAGAAAAATAATGTGCAATTAACGAAGAAAAATATTTGTGATTTTTTGTGACACAAAACTTCTTCGTTAGGACTTTGGAGTGAGATGCTGACCGCCGTAATCATATACTTAAGGGAGAAGACCCAATGGCAGACACTTTAAGGAAACATGCAACATTTGAATGTTATAAAATATATATTTATGAAAATAAAGGATTGATAACTTCTTTCATGTCTTCAGTAACTCTTACAAAATAAAACTATTATAATTATTCTCTGACAAATCAATTAAAAAATATATTATTGGTCTTTTTGTAAACTTAGTCATAAGCACTAATAGATGACATCACAAAAAACGAACATCACTAATAGTAGACATCAATATGAACTAATAGTTGACATAGAACATTACATTACATTTTACATATTTTTTTCTATTAAATTAGGTCTATATTTGCCATTTTTCAAAAGATTTCATTTACTTCATCATAGTCACTACATGCATCAGAAATATTATCCACGTTGTCTCTAGATTCTATTCATTCTTCTTCCGTGCTGAAACTATCGTTCCTTTTATTTTTATTTTTCATATTTTTGAAGTGAAAACTTCTTTAGCGGCGTTGAGCACTTTTGTGGGATGGGTAAAAACTGTGAAACTCGCGTCAGATTCTCGTGCTGATCGAAAAACCTTGGAAAAACCGTAAGACGGTTGGAGAGTGTTTTGTGTCGAACTCGAACTCGAATTCGAACTTGAATTGATTGTAAGGGTTTCGATTAAGTAATTAAAAAAAATGATTTTTTAAAAATCGATTTTCATAATAAATGGGTTAAAAATTGAATCGATTATAAGGGTTTCGATTAATTAAAAAAATCGATTTTTATTAATCGATTTTCACAATGAGTTAAAAATTTAATCGATTGTAAGGGTTTCGATTAATTAAAAATATCGATTTTTAAAAATCGATTTTCATTAAAATTTGGTTAAAAATTTAATCGATTGTAAGGGTTTCGATTAATTAAAAAAATGATTTTTTAAAAATCGATCTTTTTAAATCGATTTTATGAAAATCGATTTTTATAAAATCGATTTTCATAAAAAAATGGTAAAAAATTTAATCGATTGTAAAGGTTTCGATTAATTAAAAAAATCGATTTTTTAAAAATCGAATTTCATAAAAAATGGGTTAAAATTTTAATCGATTGTAAGGGTTTCGATTTATTAAAAAAATCCATTTTTAAATAATCAATTTTCATAATAGTAGGAGATCCGGCCATAGAATGACCTTCACCCATCGTATTACGGGATGAAAATGATTTTTTTATAAAATTAAATATGTTAAAAAAATTATTTACAGGAGGTTGTCTGAAAAATTTGGTGCAAAGTGTAATTAATTAATATTTAAAAAATGTTTTTTTTTTAAACATTACATTCATTCCCTTACGCAAAAAACTGTATACTAATCGAAAGTATGTAGCTCATAGAATATGCAAACGCTGGGTTGACTTTTTTTTCCGGTGCAATTATCAGGTAGGCAGCTATATACAGGTAAATCGATACTAGTAATTTGCAACGATCCAGTTACGCGATAAACCTTATATCAAAATAAAGATAATTTTATTATGAATATAATGACATAAGGTTGGCTGCAAAAAGTTGGTGCTAAATCCCGGTTGTCGATTTTTGAAAAACGTAATATTCGTGCGGTTGAATACGTGCGAAACAGAGGTCCGAGGAACGTATCCAGTGCGATAGAAAAGGACGCAGCATTGCAGCTGTGTGTCGCTCAATCGTCGAAAGAAAGAGAGTACGCATGCTCTTTGTATGTGAAATTGAGGAAGATAGCGATAGACTACAGTAAGTGTTGAGCATTATTTCGGAGCATCCGGCAATGCATTTTTGTACAAAATGATAAAGCTATGTATGTAGTACATTTATGTAAATTTTACATATATATATAATTAAATAATGCTCAACACTTACTGTTGTTACAATTTCACAAACAAAGAGCATGCGTACTCTCTTTCTTTCGACGATTGAGCGACACACAGCTGCAATGCTGCGTCCTTTTCTATCGCACTGGATACGTTCCTCGGACCTCTGCTTCGCACGTATTCAACCGCACGAATATTACGTTTTTCAAAAATCGACAACCGGGATTTAGCACCAACTTTTTGCAGCCAACCTTATGTCATTATATTCATAATAAAATTATCTTTATTTTGATATAAGGTTTATCGCGTAACTGGATCGTTGCAAATTACTAGTATCGATTTACCTGTATATAGCTGCCTACCTGATAATTGCACCGGAAAAAAAAAGTCAACCCAGATATTCTATGAGCTACATACTTTCGATTAGTATACAGTTTTTTGCGTAAGGGAATGAATGTAATGTTTAAAAAAAAAACATTTTTTAATTATTAATTAATTACACTTTGCACCAAATTTTTCAGACAACCTCCTGTAAATAATTTTTTTAACATATTTAATTTTATAAAAAAATCATTTTCATCCCGTAATACGATGGGTGAAGGTCATTCTATGGCCGGATCTTAGACTATAAAAAATGGGTTAAAAAATGCACAACGTTAATAATTAAGTTTTCACTTCTGCCGGCATTCCCGGAGTGCAACCCGTCTTTTTTTCCTAGCAAATTTATTTTCAGTCTTTAGTCTCCATGCTTCTTTTGCCTCTTCTTTTTTCTTCTTTCTTTTCTCAGCTCTCCTTTTTCTTTTTTTTACTGCTAAAAAACTAAAACAATCGATTTTTAGATCAGTACAAGGTCTAATATTAGACACGTCCATTTTTAGGTGCAGTAGTTCTAAGTTCTTAGATTGTTAATAGAATTATATTTTCAGAGAATAGTGATGATTTTTGCAGTAGAAGTACAAAATAACTTGAGTATGTATTGCAAAACTCAAAGATGAGATCCATGTCATCTATTAGGTTTTTTACATTTTCAAGAACTAATAGTAGACACCCTTGTATATAATATAAATAAGAATAATTCTTATTTTTATGGTATTTTTGTCATAAGTGTCATCTATTAGTTCAGTGTCTAGCATTAGGTACTTTCCCTTACTTCAAAGTTCAAACGACTTTTGCACCGAGTGCTGCACGAATTTAACGTAAATCGAAATCTTTATTGTAACGAGAAAATATTTGTCTTTTATTTGTGAAGGTTTTGACACTACTGAGGTGAGATGGAAATTGAAAAAACGATGTAGAGTATGAGAATAATATACTAGGTTATTTTAAATATGACTTTAATTTGGAAAACAAATTTTTGGTCCCGGCTATATTATCATCTTTTCTGCGCAGAAAGGCTTCAATAACATAATAATTACTTATACTTCCAGACCGGTTTCGGTGACGGTGGCCAGTTTCATTGAAACCAGGCGTTTTACGCAGGAGTTATTTTATTGTGCCCAAGTTTGTGCGCAGTACACCAGAGCACTCTCTATTCCTTTTATCGTTATGAGAACAATGAGTTGTACCACTGAGGTGGGACAGAAGACCGACACAACAGGCGAGAGATCAGGCGCAGGACCGACTTTTTACATGCCCATCCGACGCATGGATCATCTTACTTTCAGACAGACAATCAGGTGATCAGCCTGCATTGTCCTACCAAACTTGACAATAATATGTTTCCAACGCGTGAATCGAACCCACGACTTCCGAGTCAAGAGCCACGCTCTAAACCACTAGACCACGGAGGCATACGGTTATCATGTAAAATACATGAGTGGATAAGGCCGGTAGCTATCATTTTACGACATAACAATTTTTTACTATTTTTTTCCCTTAAAATTTAATAAAAATAACAATAAAAAGTTTTATAATATGAACCTTACGATCTCACAACATTCAAAACCTTCCGGAGTTGCAATTGAGGATAAATGTTTTTATTTTACACTCTTCAAATATAAATATTAACTCATAATTTTAGTGTTGAATCGATTGCCACATAATAAAGTTCCGCTAACTGCGAAAAATCTGGGGCCAGTCCGGAGAATTGTTTGAAAGATATAATTACCGGGCCGGTGGTTGTCTTTCAATCGTGAACGAAACTTAGTCAAACGCGACATTTTTCTTAGAGATTTATCATGATCTCTTTATTATCGAAAATATAAATTCTGTCTCTAACTTTTGTTTTCAGATATGTACCGACGTCACGAGTTATGACGACAAACTATGTGCTACACTAATTAAACCTCTTCAAGATCTTGTGAGTTTATTGTGCCCTGTATGTACACTCAATGGGTTGTCTCGGAATCTAAGCACAATTCTTATCAGTTTTTAATACGGTCCAATAAAACGACACCGCTATGTGATCACGCAGAGAAACTTAATTGAAAAAAAAAATGCATTTTGTAGAGTAATGCCTATGTTATATTATTTAAGTGTTTACTGATCTTTTCTTCCTCAATATGGTATCCATTTTCACGTGTAACCCCGCGTGCCGCCGGTACCGCTCGTGTAGTAAGTGGCTCCATTTGATTCCGCGCGGATCGGATCCTCCATCAGGCGCAGAATTGCATTTGCGAAATCGGTTTACGGATCCACGGCGAAAAATAAACGACCGCCGCGGAGGCGGCCCGGGGGGTAGGAGTGGCGGTGGTCGGGGGCTGCCGGGGGCGGAGCCCGGGCGCCGGCCCCACACCCGCGCCCCGCGACGACAGTTTACCTCGGTCCGCGGAGCAAATCGCCTCGTTTCGGCAAACAACGAGCAAACTGACAATAATTATTACCGTCATAATTAGCGCTTAACATCGGCGAGCCCGGCCGTCGCGCGTGATTAATCAGCATCGATACGAACTTTCGGTCGAATTCGCCGGCCTTCTTTATTAATTCGGGAAAGTTTTCGGGAATCTCGGGCGGTGTTTCGCTGGATTTTTCGCGTGCTCCGAAATTGAAGATAAGTTGAACGGTCGGAGCATGTAGCGGTCGTCGGGGCATGGAGCCGGAGCGGGGCGGCACGCACGAGGCGGGGGGGCGGCGGGGCAGCGCCAAGACGTCGTTCCTGATCGAGGACATCCTGTACCGCGGCGAGGAGCGCTGGGGGGAGCGGCGCGGGGAGGGACGGGGCGAGGGCCCGCGCCGCGACGGCTACCTGCACGTGGCGATGGGCGCGCTCGGCGCCTACCTGCACGCGCCCGCCTACAAGCCCGTCGAGGCGCCCTACTTCCTCTCACAAGGTAACACTTCTCGATATTACGATTCTCGATTGACGTAAATTACTCATTAAGATCGGTGGGGAAAGTCCCTATATCGCGTCAGACTTAATTTAGCCAGGATCAATTGCTCCAATGACACAAGCTTGCACGTTCGCCGTCAAACAGGTACCGATTTGTAATATGGTAGCTGCCAGTATCCTTAGCCAACTTCAACTTCCTTAGCCAATAATGTTATCATCATGATGTGAGGTTCAGCTCCAATGGCACCTTATATGCAAAGGGTAGTTCTCATCTCCAAAGCTTGTAGTTGTATATCAAACCCGACTAACAAAAACTGTTATCATCAGCTCTTGTTAGAGGGCCTATTAAGCCCTAAAATATCGGCTTCTATTTCTGGATCACATCTAACAGATTTCAACTAGAAACAGTGGCTTTGAAATAGGACTCCTCGGGCCTCGGCTCTACGTAGAGATTTAGTATCGTGCACTTTTTTACGATATATTATGGACAGAACTCCATTGTGTCATGGAATTATTTTAACTCATATCTACGGCGTTTTTGCCACCATTCCTCAACAACATGATGGTCAATCTCCACTGTGTTTTCAACTGAAGTTTGTTGGTGCGCACTGTAAAGTTAGGAAATAAACTATGATGTCTTTGTTTTGTCCTGCAGCTGAGGTGTTTAGACTGAAATGACGAAAAACTACGAACGTGCATCGCATTGTTTCAGACTTCAGTGACCATAATCTTTTTATCCTAAGCAAAGCATTTCTAGACGACTTCAATAATTGTTTTACTATCAAATATTTTATCCAACGTTTTCATAGCAGCAACTCGCTTATTTGTGCGACAAAATAATAATTATTTTATGAAATTATAGAATTCTTAACTTTTTTTTTTCAACTTGCTTGTTTTTCTGATGATCTTTTTTAATGATAGGGTTTGTTTGATTTATCGCAAGTTGCCAGCGACAAGATTTTTTGTCGCGCTTTTCTTTCTTGTATCGGTATCTCTTTTATTGGTTATTCGACGAGTAGTAAATAAAATAAAGGGCAATAAGTCGACCGCAGATGGCTGAACCCACAGAAATAATTAGATAGGATATCTGTGGCTGAACCATTCAACGTTACAAAGTTAAACGTTAAGAGTTAAAACTAACGAGACAAAAATTACTACGGGTCTTTATGTATCAAACAAAGAATATCTTCGTTAGTAACACCACCGCGACCAGCTAACTGTGTTCTGTCCTCGCAGGAGTGCCGTACCACGCGATCTTCACGCCGGCGGAGCTGTCGCTGTCGGCGCTGAAGCATTGTCGCCGCCGCAAGGCCCGCACCGTCTTCTCCGACCCCCAGCTCACCGGTAAACACATTACAATAATGTACTCTACTGATGCTCGATAGACATCATCGTTCATACCTCATTTGCCATTTCAATAAGAAAACAAAATGTACTGTCGATACCCAGTAGCGGAATTGTTGATTAGATTTTACTGTACAAGTAAGTAGCCCTTGGAATAGGAATATAAAACTTGGAATGGCAGCGAACGACAACTAAACGGTACGTGGCACGTGATTTGCAGCACGAGGGAAGATCCATACTCGTAAAACTAAAGCGAGGAATCAAAATGCCAGCTGAGGAGTTTAATACCAACGTATAATCGGATAATAAAAACTCATGTGTTCGATTGAGCGCAGTTACAAGAACTGGCTTAAAAACTTCTGTCAAAACTGATTTTTACAAAGTAAAAAATATAGCAAGTTATAGGTCTACCAGGATTTGATGGCAAATTTGGATGGTAGATTTTCAAAACAATATCCTGATCATTGGATAAATTTTAATATTTTACATATTTCACACACATAATTAATAAAATGGAACGCTATACGGAAAAAAAGGATCAATATGTTTTATTCCAATTACCCCGGTATTGCTAGAGTCATTTTTTTTGGGTCGGGAAATGCTATTACGCATCCCCGGCAGCATTGGGGAAGGACCACCGGGTTATGTGGGACTTGCTACGGCCGAAGAGATGGTAAGTGGCCGCAGCTGTAGCCTGTACCCACTAAAACTCGACCGTGTTCCTACTTCCGCGCAGGACGGAGACGCGAGGGCCTATTACATGTCTTCCGTGGCTTCCGTCCACATCCTGGTAGACCTATACTAACCAACACCTTTGTAATGCTGCGCTAGGTCTGGAGAAGCGGTTCGAGTCGCAGCGGTACCTGTCGACGCCGGAGCGCGTGGAGCTGGCCGGCGCGCTCAACCTGTCCGAGACGCAGGTCAAGACCTGGTTCCAGAACCGCCGCATGAAACACAAGAAGCAGCTGCGCAAGCAGCAGCAGCAGAGAGGTCAGTCACACTCTAAGTGTACTAGCTAGAGGTCACGGTTTTAGTTTTTGTAAGCTGGCATCCCTAGCACAAGTTCAAACACGTGACATAGTTTAATTACGATGACGATTAAAATAATAATAATAATAATAACAGTTTATTAACCATAATGTTTAGAAGGGTTTTTACAATTAACAGTCCCCCAAACCAGGCAAGGCCATTTACATATTACAATAATTATAAATTACTTATTGTAATGCGCTTAAGAAACAGGACAGCTATCAATGCAACAAAATCCGAAGACTTGGCCTCTCGTAGCACCACCCGTATACCTAGTCGGTCCCAAAGTTCTGTCATAGATTTAAAAAAAACCGGCCAAGTGCGAGTCGGACTCGCGCACCGAGGGTTCCGTACAAACCTGCAAGGTTTACAAAGTTCGTTCATTACGACAATCGAGTATGAGGAAATGGGTAGTAAGTTTAAAATTATTAAAAAAAAAAATATTATGTGATGTAACTAAAAATTTATGGTTTTCGTAATTTTTCCTTTATCTATGCTATAAGACGTTGCTTCGTACCAAATTTCAAGATTCTGAGTTCACGGGAAGCACCCTGTAGGTTTTGATTCCCTTGCAAGTGTCGAAAATTTGCGGCATAAACGGCTGTATCTTTTGATTGCGTTGGCTTAGAAGTTTGATTTTTTCACAGCTTCAAGGGACAGTAGACCTGAGTAATTGATATAAATTTCAGCTTCATACCTCCACGCGTTCCTGAGAAAAAGGGTCTTGACAGACGGACAGACGGACAACAAAGTGATCCTATAAGGGTTCCGTTTTTTTCCTTTTGAGGTACGGAACCCTAAAAATAGTGATAATTACAAAAGTACATATCAGATTTTAATAAATTATATGTCAATTTAAAGAACATTTAATAACAAAACAGGATAACTTAGAATTATTCTAATTGTCCATCCTAATTTTGCACACAGGCCCTTAATCACCGCGGCCAAGCATCTATCGCAGCACGCACTATATTTCAGTCTATTTCAGCGACTGCTTTCGTAAAAATGCCTTCAGGCTCTCCAAATTTTTATGGGGTATATTACAGACCTTTTCTTCTAAGACCTGCCAAATTTTATAGTGCAAAGAATTATGGTCTTGGCTGGAGGAAGGCCAATCCTCGTGTCTAATGAAGTCGATGTTTTGACGCTCAAACCAGGATCAAGTGCTCTTGGCTTTGTGTGCAGGCACAGAGTCCTGCTGGAACATGAAGTAATGCCCGGAAAATAGCGTGGTGGGCAGGTCTTTGACAAGCGTATCCAAAACCGTCTCTTGGTACACTTTCGTACTGGTTTTGACCCCCTTTTCACAAAAATTAACCTCAATTGGGCCGTAATAGGACACTCCCAACCAGACCATCACTGATGATGGATTATGACCATTTTGCACCCGCGGAACTTTTTTTGCTGCTTCTTTAGAGCTCTAAGCGTACACTTTATCATTTCGTTTGTTGTATTTCTCTTTAATATTGAAAATTTCTTCCTTCGCAAAGAGGATATCACGGTGTCGGTTTTTCGCGTACCGATTTAACAACTCCCGGGATCTTTTAAGCCTTATTGCTTTTAGACGATTATTAAGTAAGTGACCACTTTATTTTTTGTATGTTCATAGACAAAGGTTTTAATTTGAAACCTTTTTTACTGTTTGTCTACTGACATCCATCTGCAACGCCATCAATTTCTGTTTTCGGACTGGATTTCTTGCTATGCGCGCCTTGATGGCTTTGACCACTGCTGGTGTCCTTGCGGAGCGTGGCCGGCCACTTTTTTTCTTGTCCCCAATACTGGAGACTTAAATGTACCTATCAATAATACGATACACAAACCTAAGCGTAATATTAAATTTTTTGAGCAACTTGAAAATAATACTCGGCGTATGCCCACAGCGATGCAACGCTAAAACAGCTATTCGGTTTTCTTTTAACGTCCTCTCCATCGTGAAAAAGCGCGGTAAATGATTGTTTTTTATTTTAAAATAATAGTCAAATATTCAAAAAAAGGATGCAATTATATTTTCATAAAATCATGTACGAATTTTAAAAATTATGTGCCAGTGACAGAACTTTGGGACCGACTAGTTATATACTTACACAATTATTAAATATTTAACATTTTCTCTAAATCTAAAAGAGCACCTCCTTTGAAATCGTCCGTTGACGTCCGTTGAATTGAATATATTATACTTATTTATAAATCGCGAAAATCGATTAACTACTGCAAGTATTTTTATTAATTTTCGTAATGAAATGAAGGATTGAAATAATTTCAAGTGGACAGCTAGAAATACCATATCTTTAGGACACCAGCTACCAAGAGATCGGAAAATTATTTATACTTTTATGTTGTAACTTCTAGTACAGATGTAGCAGTTTGTCAATGCACTAATGAGAGCATACTGCATAGTAAATTAAAGTACTAAATAGCTATAGCCAAATAAATACAGCTAAGGGCTTGGTTATAATGTGCAATGTGAAATATCGAGCACGTCAGAAAATGAGATACCTACATACTTATTATAAAAATACAGTGTATTGAGTGAAGCTTACACTGATATTCAGATCGAAGCTCACGGGTCGCGCCCTAAATAACGTCGATGTGGCTGCTCGTCTATTATTTTTGAAGGCAAGCGGCAAACGGTCAAACAGACTAGTTGGTTTAATGTGATTATCTTCGCCAATGGACACCGTGAGTAGTCGCAAACTGTGCGTTGCTGGTCTTAAAGCCTCCATAGGCGGCAAACAGCGCCTAATTGCCGTCAGCAAACCTCAAAGTCAGGGAATTGAGTTAGCGAGTGCGGGAGCCCGGCTCGCGCGCCGCAACTCCACACATAATTCATTTACAGCTCAAGATGGCCGACGTCTTGGTTGCCATGGCGACAGCAACGTCTTGGCTCACTGCGCAAACGATATTAAACCTTACTGAAGTATGTTAAGGTTGATAATGTAACGTATAATAGGACGCTTTCTTAGATGGGGTAGTTTGCTACTTGCTTGTGTTGGGTTCATACCGTACTGCGTACATTATTGGCAAGTTATAATTATTTAAGTAATGCAGTTAATTATTTATTATTATAAACAGTCTTCGTCGACACGATCTTTCTTCAAAGTAAAACGAATAGACTTTTCAACGGTATTGTTATTTCGCTGTTCGTACTTATTGAGCTGTAGAAATTCAAATAGAAACGTTGGCTTTGATAATGGACACGTTTCTTATCATTGGTACGTCACAGTGGTAGGAAAAAAGTGACACGCTCGTTTTCATACAAATAGAGCGACATGCGGTATCTATCTTGATATATGTCTGTGGTTCTATCTCACTGTTGTTTAAATAACCATGCCCAGGCATTTACCGTAGATGTAACTTAATACGTAAATAGAGATTATTTCGCCCATACAAAATGAGTAACCAACGCTCTATGATAAAATTTATGTGAGCGTAGCATACGGGAGGCAAAACCGCGATAAGAGTTGTGCAATAGCTGATTTCGTAATGGATTTTTTGTGATGGATATAGGCTATGTTTTATTCTGAAAAATATTAGAGATAATTTCGAAAATTGCAAAAGTGTAACCCAAAGTGTCAACATTTTTCCATAAAAATACATTATTTCGCTTGTTTTACAATCACGCTGTATACTATTTCGGTGAATTTACATTTCGGTGAATTTTGTTTTCATCTCGGTGACTGACTTTTTCATCTCGGTGCCAGCTAAAATATAAACGTGTTTGCTACGTTTGTTTATTATTTAATTTTTATGTAATTAGTTTCGTAGTCATAAAACATTAAAATTGAGAGGAAACTTCGGTAAAAACTAAAAAAAAACATAGAAACAAAAAAGTTCACCGAAATGAAAAAAAATATGGGCATGTTGAAATTCACCCTATGGCGTCTGCCGATACAATGTTGTAACATGTATAAAGTTGGCAGACGGTGACTCGCCAACTCTTTGAATGGACCCCTCAAAATAGCCGTACGCACGGTGCACCGAGGCGGCAACATTGACAGAGCGGCTTGAGGCAGGAGAGGTGTCCCTGGACTTTAAATGTCAATCATTTGCACCCTCAGAGGGTCCCATCACGTCACCCACTCGCCACTTACGCTTCACATCCTCCCTCCGAGCTGAAGCTCTTGCGACTCCACTCTGACCGGCCGGTTAAGGCAAAGCAGAGGTAGGGCCTGATTCTCCGTCAGTGTTTACTCCGGCCGGCCGGTGAAGGCAGCCGGAGATGGAGAACAGGGGCTTACCTGGGAGCACTCGGGTACGTAGGGTCGCTACTCCTCAACAGCTCGCTACAAGCTGTATTATTATTATATTGTGTTGTTAGTTGTATCTTATAATTATTATGAGTTATAGCAATGATTGTTTTTTTGTTCTAATAGGTAAAATAAATATTTATACAAAGTTTTATGATGTTCATTGTTCGGTTGAGGAGCTTTCTAGTGAAAGCAAATATTAAGTACCTTACCGTACCTTAGGTACTAGTAAAAATATTTACACAGCGAAATAACTGCACAAGCACGGCTTACAAGGCCGGTCGGCGGTCACAATTACTCACAAGACAGACTGTCTTGTGAGTTGTGACCTGGGGCTGAAAAATTGCCGCTCCATTATTGAAATATCACTAAAAGTTGTCTAGATAAAGTATTAAGTAACTAAATAATTTGTATAATAATTAAAAAAAAAACACTTACTGAGTTGAACCAATTTACTATATTAAGTATCAGATCTCTGGTTTAGTCAATAATGGATTGCAATGGGATTGCACAATTTTAGCAATGGTTAAGATGATGTCACATTTTTAACGTAACCGGTCAATTTTTAAAGGTTATCGTTAATGTTTGAGTAGTTAAGAAATTTCAAATTTATAACCTACTCCAGTTGTTCTATCACATAAGGGAGAAGACCTAATGGCAGACACTTTAAGGAAACATGCAACATTTGAATGTTATAAAATGTATATTTATGAAAATATCAATCCTGATAACTTCTTCCATGTCTTCAGTAACTCTTACAAAATAAAACTATTATAATTATTGTCTGACAAATCAATTAAAAAATATATTATTGGTATTTTTGTAAACTTAGTCATAAGTACTAATAGATGATATCACAAAAAAACGAACATCACTAATAGTAGACACCAATATGAACTAATAGTTGACATAGAACATTACATTACATTTTACATATTTTTTCCTATTAAATTAGGTCTTTATTTGCCATTTTTCAAAAGATTTCATTTACTTCATCATAGTAACTACATGCATCAGAAATATTATCCACGTTGTCTCCAGATTCTCTTCATTCTTCTTCCATGCTGAAACTATCTTAACTTTTATTTTTATTTTTCATATTTTTGAAGTGAAAACTTCTTTAGCGGCGTTGAGCACTTTTGTGGGATGGGTAAAAACTGTGAAACTCGCGTCTGATTCTCGTGCTGATCGAAAAACCTTGGAAAAACCGTAAGACGGTTGGAGAGTAGTGTTTTGTGTCGAACTCGAACTCGAACTCGAATTGATTGTAAGGGTTTCGATTAATTAAAAAAAAAACGATTTTTAAAAAATCGATTTTCATAAAAAAAATGGGTTAAAAATTTAATCAATCTATTAGTAATAGGTTAAACATCGTTTCGATTAATTAAAAAAAAAAACTATTTTTTAATAATCGATTTTCACAAAAATTGGGTTAAAAATGTAATCGATTGTAAGGGTTTCGATTAATTAAAAAAATCGATTTTTCAAAAATCGATCTTTTGAAAATCGATTTTATGAAAAACGATTTTTTAAAAATCGATTTTCATAAAAAATCGATTGTAAGGGTTTCGATTAATTTAAAAAATTGATTTTTTTATAATCAATTTTCATAAAAAATGGGTTCAAAAATGCACAACGTTAATAATCAAGTTTTCACTTCTGCCGCCACTCCCGGAGTGCAACCCGTCTTTTTTTTTCCTAGCAAATTTATTTTCAGTCTTTAGTCTCCAACTCTCCATGCTTCTTTTGCCTATTCTTTTTTCTTCTTTCTTTTCTCAGCTCTCCTTTTTCTTTTTTTACTGCTAAAAAACTAAAGCAATCGATTTTTAGATCAGTACAAGGTCTAATATTAGACACGTCCATTTTTAGGTGCGGTAGTTCTAAGTTCTTAGATTGTGAATAGAATTATATTTTCAGAGAATAATGATGATTTTTGCAGTAGAATAAAGTACAAAATAACTTTAGTACGTATTGCAAAACTCAAAGATGAGATCCATGTCATCTATTCGGTTTTTTTACATTTTCAAGAACTAATAGTAGACACCCTTTATATTGTTAGGGAAAATGGAAATGAAAAAATCTTAAATAAACATTAATTAGTGTATACAACATGACCATTAATCCAATGATATCAATAGAAATTACAACAATCAAATAAATGTATTCAAAACATACGTGCAAAATTTCGCCTTCCTTATCCTATTTGCTAAGAAATTGCCGAGCGCGCGTATTGACGCGGTCATATTATTTACGAAAACTGATCCCATTTTAAAATTTTGTTCCCGAAGGCGTCTCTAATATATTTTTTCAATTCAACAGATAGCTTGAGAAGCTTATAAAATTTACAGTGGTGAGAAATAATTAGAGTAATTCTTATTTTTATGGTATTTTTGTCATAAGTGTCATCTATTAGGTCAGTGTCTAGCATTAGGTCCATTCCCTTAATAATTTGCTATTAAGATTTAAAAGTTTATTAAAATATTATTAACGTCAAATGATAACTATTGATCATGTTGCTACAAAATATATTATTTGTAAAGTTCTGTGATCTCTGATCATCGTTATAATATTATATTATTAACCTTAACAGTAACAATAGCTCTACTGCGCCTTCGGTGCAATTTATAAGGTGTTAAAATTATGATTTACAAAATTTCAGTTTGACAAATATTATATCAGTCGAATTTCCTAAATTATGCAATAAATAATATTATAATTATCTATATACAGTGTGTTTGTGTTAACACCGATAACCTTGAAACCATCAAATGAGCCCGTCAAAATGAACAACTTTTTCTATGAGAAACAATGCTGGGAACTCAAAAACAAAGCCGTCATACGGATGCCCGGATCGGAAATTTGTATGGGTATGAAGACAGATTTTTTGAGTTCCCAGCATTGTTCAAGTTGTTCATTTTGACGGGCTCATTTGATGGTTTCAAGGACAACGGTGTTTACACAAACATCTTGTAAATATAAATAAATCCATTTATTCCTTGGTCACGACGTCACTCGTAAGCGGCTGGACCGATTTGGCTGAAATTTGGTATAGAGATACTTTGAGTCCCACAAAAGAAAATATAATATCTATGGACGCTTCACACCACGTCAGTCTGGCCCCGTGCTAAGTACCTGAAGGACTTGTGTTGTCCAGACAACGGAAATATATTTAATACTTTTATACTATACACATATTTAAGATTTTTATTATAAGATACACATATTTAATACACATCCATGACCCAGGAACTTTATAAACTTTTTGTTCCGTCGGCGGGACTCCGGCTTGAGCTACCAACGCGCTCACCACTGCGCCACGGAGGTCGTCTAAATAGGATACTTTTTGTCCCAGAAAATGCACGGTTCCCGCACAATAAACTTTTATGGTTTTCGCCTAAACTATTTAATCTATTTCGATGAAATTTGGCACGGAGATACTAAATTTGAATCTCGGGATAAGGAATGCTTTTTGTCCCGGAAAATGTGCGGTTCCCACACAATATAATTTTATGATTTGCACGTAAACTATTCAATCGATGTACGGGACCAACTATAAACTAAAGTTCACGCGGACGAAGTCGCGGGCAACAGCTAGTGACTAATAAATAAATAAAAAATGTATTCAAAAATTTTGATTACATTATCCCCACTTTCCAAATTTTACCGCCATGGGCTAGTCCCGACTGCCCCTAGTGTAATTAATCCACCACTGGTTGAGACTTGTCTAATGAACCAATCCATAACATTGGATATTAATAACCTAACAAATAAAATCTGGAGTAAATGTAGAGTTTTGAACGCAGCTAGTGTCTAGACGTGTATGAAAGAGATCTTTCTGTAAGACTACCGGATTACGGATATACAATGTGTCCCGACACCGGTGTCCGATCCTTTAAAGTTTAAGATCCAAATATAGGGCATATTTTATCGACGCTGTCAAATTTTTTCTATCTCCCTCTGTTGTAAAATAACAGCCATTTTAATGTTTTAGTATCAAAGACCCGGGGCCCTTGTACTAATTTGACTAGTACTTCTCATGTAAATGTCCTATGAACATAAAAAAAGATCTCATTTGATAGCTGAAATTATAAACTACAATTACATAAACATTATGTTTTAATTTTCGTGGGATAAAACATAGAAAAACATAGGTAAAGTTATAAAAGTATGGATTTTTTTCGTGTTTTTTAAAATTGTTTGCTTTTTGTGAAAAATCTAGCATGTCAAACTGGTTATTTTTTATTTTAAGAAGATAGAGGAGGTTATTAGCTGACATAATATATTGTGACCATCTCAGCTCTAGGTCAGATAGTTTAGGAATTATAACAATTTGAATAGGACCCTTTTCCTTGCATATCAACCGGGTAGTAGGAAAAAATACATTACAAATGTTAAAGTTAATTTAATGAATTAATAATAATCATAAACGATAATAATAAAACTAAAAAAAGGAGCGATTGCTCACAGCCATCGCTCAAAATTACCTCCTCTCATTTTGAAGACATGCTGTAGCCCTTAATGACACATTTATTTGTCGACCGTCGGATCATATTTTAAAAAGGTTTTTCAGGTAAGCAAGTTTTAGATGAAAGGGGTAAAAAAGATAAAATTATTATGCCCCCATTTTGAGCAAAACAAAACGAATACCTACTCTTAAGAGGAAACTGAAAGGACTTATGATATTGCTCGAGTAAGAATCCATATTGAAAGCAATGATATTCTATGTTACTATTTTAGAAACTCATTGGTTGAAAGTGTACTCGTATTAATGCAAAGACTCAGAAACGTGAAAAATGTTTGCAGTGTTTTAGTAAATTTTTGGACTCCAATTTTCTTCAAGAGTATAATATAATTAATGTTGTAAAAAATAAGTAAAAACAAGATTTTTAAAAACATAAAATTTATTTTTTTCAAGTACCTATTACTCGTATTTTTGTTACTGATTAAAGCAGCAATATGTTTGCACTTGCCGCTCTGGTTAAAACGCAGCTGCATTTTACTCCAGCAACAATCATTATCTGTAAGAATGAATATTTAATGTTTAGACTTGCTTTATCCAAATGTTTAGTTACGTTTTTTGGTCGGTTGAGTACTTACGTTTGAACTTGTTTTATAGGGTGCTAAAGTAACCGATGTTCGACGAATTATATTGGCTTATATTATATTGGCTTGACCGACGTTGTTCGTAGAGTCCACATCCTGAGGATGCTCCGGTGTTGGAGCGAAACGCGCGTCGAGGTTTTCAACCTGCATGGTGGTGGGGGGCCTTGCACGGATTTGCCAACATTATTGCTTGTGTGGTGGTGGTGTTTGCAAGTTCTTGCATGTGAGTGTACGGATAGGCAGTGTGGGAGGAGGGAGGTGATGTACGCATGCATATGCGTGCACTCACTCATTTACTTAAAGTTGGAGTTTATTTCGCGGAATATTGCTAAAAATAATAACAAACTAAATTTTAAGCTATGGATTTCCGCAAAGTAACGCCTGATTCCATTAACTATTTAAATAACATTGCTTCTTAGCTCTTCTACATACCTTACATGTCCTGCTAACACCAATTTATTTCCTTTTAGCATAGATTGGGCCTTGCAACTTATTGGGTGTTTTACACTCTACAAACCAGTTTTTTATGATTATATTCATTTTTCACAAGTAGTTTTTAACTAAATATAACCCAAATTCCATTAATTATTGTCTTAAATATATTTTATTTGCTATAATATTTCCGAAATAAACAAACTCTTGTTGTTTATTTTTTGAAACGCCCCTGAAACATAGTTTGAAATATGTCACTACTGGCGTGCACGTTCGGAATACGCAGGCGGCAGGCTGCACCCTGCACAGATTGTCTTCCTCCCGCACGCGCACCCGCCTTGGTGCGGGTTTAACTATCATAATATTTTAATTTCGCCATAATTTTTGTTTACCTCACGATATGGCGTCATTAATCATCAAACATCCGCCATTTTGGTTTTTTCTTAATGTCATCTATCTAAGAACACTCGGGCTATTAAGACAAATCTAACGATACCTCAAATGTGAAAATCCGTTTAGCCGTTCTGAAGATACGAGGTAATAAAGAATATTACATACATAGAGATACGCGCTAAACACATAAAAAGCCTAAAATAAAAAAGAAAAGTTTTGGAAATTGGTTCACAAACGGCAGAGTAATCATTGAACATACATAAAAAAATCCACAGCCGAACGTATAACCTCCTCTTTTTGAAGTCGGTTAAAAAAATACAAAAGTGGGGGAAAACAACGAAGTGTTTCGAAAATCTACAAATAATGTCTCAAAAAGTATTTATTAATAAATTATTGTCATAACTTTAAAATTTGTAATGCATTTTTTCCTACTACACCGGTTGATAGGCAAGGAAAAGGGTCCTAACAAAGAATAAGGTCTAAATTGGGCTAATTTTAAAAGTGCCGGCCAACGCAAATAAACTCATTATTTAAATAGAACATAGGTAATCTAAGGAATAATTTTTATTATTACACCAAAGTTCTAAGTCAAGTCTCCGAGTTGTTATTCAAGGTCAAACTTTTATAGCATATTGTAATAAAACTTATTTTATTAATTAAAAGCAATAAGTAATCGATCCCCACGTCCCTATTCGAGACATAGAACAGATTAGAGGCCAAATACCTACAAATGATTTGAAAAAATTCAAAGGAAGAGGGAACCTCTACGTGCTTGGGGCTTGCAGGGCACGACTCATTGCTTACTTGGAAATTGGAATACTAGGCAAATGCCGTGCGAATATATGAAGCCATCTAGGTATTTCATAAACCTTTAGTTTTTAACATATAAATGCCTCCATTACGAATAAAAAATTAACTACACAGCGTGTACTTAAATCTGTATTTGATCATATTCTCAATATCTTTACATATTCAAGATGCATTGTTTTGTCTCATTCGTGTGATTGTTTAAATTCGCTACGCAAAGACAAGCAGAATTTGTATGTTCGCTGTTCATTTTTTTAACTAGTAAGCGAGAAAATTGATTGTTTCCGTCGGAACTCTACATTTTTCACTGTTGATCTTTTTTTATAAAATATGGGGGCAAACAAGCAAACGGAACCTAAAGGAAATACCATCGCCCACGGAGTGGGTATATGGGGTATATAATATACTCCATGGGCGAATTATATATAAAATATACAATCCATACTCCCGTACTCATACTGTACTCATTCGTCGTCTTTGTGGTTATTTGTTACCTATTCTCGATTAACAAAAGAGAAGAAAAACTCATATTATTGTGATAATATTTTGAATCCCAGCAAAGGTCGTAATATTCAAATAGTTTAAAAAAATATACAGACGAACATATAACCTCCTCCTTTTTGGAAGTCGGTTAAAAACATTTAATTTTTCCTAAATATTAGGAACCGTTCATTTCTATTTTTGTACATTACAGTTCGTATGTGATAAAATTATTATTAGGCATCGAAGTTGGGCATACGGAAAGCATGTTTGTTTAAAGTCTGCCAAGTAGTGATTAAATATTAAATTTATATAGTAAACGTGGTTCGGAGCCAAATGTAGAGTTTTCAAAGGCGTTATAAGTTTGTACACCTTCAGTAAAATTTGTCTTTATAAATATTTTTAAATCTACTTACTGTATTTATCATTATTTTTTAAATTACTAGACTTATATTGAAAACATTAAATTAAAAAAAATACAAAGATTGTACCGACATTAGTACCGTTTCTAAAACAAAGTGTTAATAAATTGTAGAGTATGACATTATAATATTATGATTAACTCTAGTTGTAGTACTTGTGCTTACAAATACCATAGCATTAGCGGAATCATGTAATGTAGAGCCGTCTCTTTCTAACTCATCGCTACTGATATTCCCCTCTCTGCCTGACGATCGATGATCTCACGTAGCGCTGACGTAGAGTTCGGCGGCCGGCACAAATATAGCGCTCCACAGGTCTGTGACAGCTCGCTTGCTATCTCTTTCGCACGCACATTAATTCTAATAAGAAAACTTTGTATTGTGTTAATCCCAAAATAAAATATTGTACGCTACCAACGTTATTAAATTTGTCTTAATTCTTGTTAACAACCAATTCCCAGTTCTCGTAATATCATTTAACGTTATTTGGACGGGGTGTTTAGCTATTATAGAGCGAGTCCTGCATCGCGCTATCAGAGTTTTTACGGCGGCCAGTATATAAGGTGTAGTTTGGCGAGTGAGTGCAGGGGGTCCGTAGCTACATCGTAAGCCGGTGCTGGCGGGGAGCCGCTCTAAGTCTCTGCCATCAAATATGTTGACGCGTATAAAGCAATTCATATATGGTAATAAAACATGATGATTTAATATTGATAGAAAATGGATTAAAGAGAGACCTCGGTCTTCAACCCCACGCTTGTAGCTGATTTGACCTTCTTTTTGGTGCACAGGATGACTTTTAACCCATCAATCCCCAAGCTGCACCCGGCTGCCACATAATAATTGAAAATCTATTGTGTCTGCGATTCCCACGATCGAGGTATTAGTTATTACCCAACGTTTTTAGCAGATTTTGAATTTGTAAAATTTGCTTTACATTTTTTAGTTTTTCTTGTATATTACTATCGAGTTTACTTCGAGACACAATGTTTACTTGGAGCTGGTACACATTGGGTGTTTTGAAACTATCGGCTTCAAAACGCCCAACGTGTACCAGCTCTTAGGGTCAATTCAGAACGCAACGCGACGCGTACCTTGATGTATTTCTAAATTTGTATGGATTTGACAGATTTGAAAGAAGTCGCAATTGAATTCTGTCAATTCAGTACTTAGAAAATATGTATCTACTTACTTATCACAATTACGTTGTGTTGCGGTCTGAATTCACCCTTACTGCAATATTATCATTTATCACAAATAACTTACTTTTAGCATAATTAATTATATATAATTTAAGTATTTAACTTATATTTTGACAAGTAACTTATCTAGAAGTTTTGAAGTTTCAGAAATTATAAGGGAGTTTTAGTATAGGCCGTCTCAACATCGTGTATTTCTATTTAACCTACTATTTAACCGACTTTAAATAAAATGATGTTACATATTAAATGAGTAGATTCTTTTGGTATTTTTTATTATTGACAGGTGCTTTCATAACACCAACTATTCTCAGATTCTCGTCCTACCCCAGTATTCTCTACAAAAAATGTAGAGACTATGTTGTAAGAGCTATGATTGTGTTGCAGGCGCCGCGGCCGTGGACTTCACCAACAAGGGACCGGCACACTCCTCAGACGGAAAGGTACTTTGACTAATTACAATAAAGAGATTTACGAGCATGACTTATTTTTGAATATTCTAATTCTCACGCAATAGGAAAGCTGCTTAAATACAGCGAATAGTAAGTATTTAATGTTTATTATGAGGCCTTTAATGTTAGTTAAATATCATGAACGTAATAGCAATTTGAAAATAAAAACGTGTACATAGTCCTTAGACTTTTATAGTATTTCACTATGTAATGAGTAATTATTCTTTTTCGAAAAATTTCCACGCCCTTGGGCTAACAGGAGAAGACACTGGCTCTCCTAATTCCAAGCTATATTGCCGGCGTGATGGCAACAATCAGTGTTGAGCGTTCGACACTTGAGACACAACAGTGACAGACAATTTTCGTGTGCGCATCTTTTAGTTCATTGAAATGTTACAATTTTAGGACCGAATATTGCATTTATTAGAGGACGCAATTTTATTTTTGGAATATGTTGGGTAAGCCAAGCTTAACCTGAAGTTTGTGGGGTCGCCACTTTTGTCCCCCGGCCGCCATCTTGAAAAAAGGGGTGACAACACTATTTTCGTGATAGCTCGGAAACTGTAAGTCTTACAGAAAATTTTAAGAACATAATTTGTTGCAAATTATTTTGCCTACAAATATGTTTCTATAACTTTTTACCCTAAATTAAAAATTGAAAAAGTTATAAGCAAAAAAGTGATAATTTTTTTAAAAGGTTTACTATCGCTCTTTAACTTTATTTAATACATTTTACAAAAATAAAATACCATAGAACAACCTTGTTAATGATCTTTTGAGAAAAAGATCCCAAAATTCCCCCCGATCTCATTAAATTAATTTTCTGCAGATGCAAAGAAAACTGTGAAAGCATGTGTGGCTGCAGAAAAGCAGACCTAAAATGCTCTACAGTATGCCTATTCTGCTATACTATACTGTAAAGCTTTTCAGGCCTGTTTTTCTGCAGCCACAGTCTACAGTATGCCTACTACACTACATAAATATATGCAAACTATATTATAGTATGCCTACTAGACTAGTCTGCACATACCTACTATACTATAAAGCATTTCAGGCCTGCTTTTCTGCAGCTACACATGGTTCCACAGTTTCCTTTGTATCTGCAGAAAATTAATTTCATGGGATCGGGGGATCTTTTTCTCAAAAGATCATCTACAAGGTTGGTCTAAGGTATTTTTTTAAAAATGTGTTAAACAAAGTTAAAAAGTGATAAAAAACCTTTAAAAAAATTATCACTTTTTTGCTTATAACTTTTCGGCCGGCCGGTGACGGCAAGCCGGAGATGGAGAACAGGGGCTTCCCTGGGAGCACTCGGGTTCGTGGGGTCGCTAATCCCCAACAGCTCGCCACAAGCTGCCCTGCGGGCTTATTATTATAATTATTAATCACTTGATTGTCTGACAAGTAAGATGATCCATGCGTCGGATGGGCAAAAGTCAGTCCTGCGCCTGATCTCTCGCCAGTCATGTCGGTCTGCCGTCCCACTGGGTTATGAGAGTAAAGGAATAGAGAGTGCTCTTGTGTACTGCGCACACTGTTGGGCACTATAAAATTACTCCTGCGTAAAAGGCCTCATTTCAATGAAACCGGTCACCGTCACTGAAACCAGTGTGGGAGCTATTATTATTACGTATATGCCTGCTATCTATGAATCAATGTCTATGTCTATGAATCAACTTCTGTGATAGTACTATTGACAAATAGTCTGTGTTAAGCCTGGGTTAAGTGACGACTAGGTCTAACTAGGTCGTTTTCCAGGAGGAGCAGCGGTCGGCGATATCGCACACGTCGGAGTCGGACACCGAGCACAGCGATAGCGACATCGACATCATCGGCGACCACCCCTACACACACCACTACGCCATGCCGCCCTAGACACACACACACACACAACTACAGTCATAGCTTCGTTGTTATTGTACTAGCAGAGAAAATGATTCAGGCGGATCTACGTTATTTTTCAAGTAAATATTAGTATTGATCTGTCAGTTGGGTAATAGGTTTGAATCCATTTCTCTGATAGTATAAAAATAAAATAAAAATTGTTTTATTTCTGAATAAATTTGAAACAAAAATGTTCTCAGAAAGTCTACATGGTGCCTACCACCGGTTCAAGTAGATACCTTGATTGTCTAAAAGTGATCGCACATTTATCAGCACGCACGCGCCGAACGCACCGCATTTTAGAATTCGTTGTATGAAATAATGTGAAACACGCACATTCGTCCGCGCCCAATGATATTATCCGCACCGTACACGCCGCATTGCGTGTGTGTGGACTGCAGGCCAATAGCTTTGTCCACACTGTGCCTTTTTTTGTTCATCAAGGGCATGCGTCATAGCGCAGTCAACAGCGTACGTGAGGCATGCCCGCGACGCATGCGCTCTGACCGTATCCAAAACTTCTATTTTTTCTGGAATTTCTTATGACCGAATATATTAAATAAGCCGCACATATTCAACCAAAGCTGACAGACACTGCAACTGAACAAAAATGACAATGTTGGCGTTGCGTTTGTTAACGCATTCAATTATTGAAGGCGCCAAACGAAAGTTGAATACAAAGAAGATGTCGAAAATTGAAGACGAAAGCGAATAGCGTGGACAATGGACATAGCTAATGTGCGATCAGCTTTTGTAGTCATTTCGCCATCGTAATTTTGTTATCTGATAACTCTGTAAATATAGTCAACTGCTGTCTCTAAATACTTAAATTTATAGTGTTATTAAACCTAGTGCGTAAGTAAATAATTACTGTATTAATTTCTAATACTTATATTATGAAGTATCATGTACTATACATTCCTTTGAAGATTTACATGTTAATTTACCTGTGATGTACGCCTTACTTTCTAATATATTGGTCAACACTCAACATGCACCTGCTCTACATTTCACCTAAGGTTTCAGATCAAATATAAAGTAGGTACACCGGCCTCAGTTTGTAGTTTGCAGCATGTTTGTAACTCTGTCTTAAAATTTGGTATTCAGAGCCTAAAGCCTATATGTATACGAGTATGTATTTATATTATATACCTAGTCACCTAGTATATTATAAACCAAAAGCTACTGAGTCTAGTCAGTCGATCTCAATAACAAATTTCTATTTATGTAAAGTAGTTAAATTTGTTATTAATTTATTATTATTACAATATAAGTGTACATAGTTTGTGGGTTTTGTGTGTAATTTAGTTTCAGATAGAACTTACTCGTACAAATATCCGTTATGATACTGAAGCATATTATTAATGAAGGTTTTTGGCATGACATCAAGAAAGTAAGTACAGAGTGATCTCGAACGGCAGTTACGTAACAATAAATAGCATTAATATAATTAACATAACAAAATACAAATCTAAAAAAATTGTCAAATCGTCCTGAATAAAATCAACTTTTTCAAAAAGGGCCGGTTTGTTAGTTTGCATCGAAAATTCTATACTGTAACTGGTCGAGCTTTTATTACATTGGGCACATATTATTGACCACGGAGAGAAACATGCTTATTTATCATCAGGGAAAAAGCTATATAACAATGATATTCAACTAAATACAGATCTGTTACGTTCATACTATTTTCCGGCTTAAATTGCTTCCGAAAAATTTTCAAATTCAATTGTCAAATTTGACAGATAAGTGAAACAATAGATACGAAATGACATTTACATAAAAGAGACAGACTATACAAAAGACGGGTCAATTGGCCCGTATTTAATGGCTTCACAACGCGCGCGGTAGTAACATATCTGCTTTGAGTTTTTTTATATAATATCATTGCTATATAATTATTTTTATTGTGCTTGCAATGTGCAACATCTTTAGCGTTATATAACTGCTACGATAAAACTCGTACGTATTTTTTCGTTAAATCTAGTAAAATCACTGTAACGGGTAAACACGTGCAATTGGTATTATATTCAACAAGTTATACTAAGCAGTAGATAAGTGGTAGCTTTGTAAATATACGGACGAGCTCAATAAAGTTATATTACAGACCTTGTGTTCAATTATTGCACCCTATACCTTAGTTAAGTTTACTATTAAAAGTCTTGCCCGGTTGCAGTTACTTTTCCTTTTTATGTGTTTATCAGTTTATACTAGCATTTCGGAGATCTTTATTATTCTCAATAAGACAATAATTCATGTCACTTACATAAGAAACAATATTCCTTAATCTACCCTTTCAACACTAAAATTATTTAAAAAGTTCACAAATACATGAAAAATTACAGTTTTCTAAGGTTAAATAGTGTAATTAATTAGTAGCACCTGATCTTCCCGAAATCTGAGCAACTTGAGACTATCACCGTTATCACACCACAGTCCATACTGTATTCAGGTTCTATTACCCTAATTTAGGGCAGTGTAACAGAATTTAGGGTGTAAGGCTAAAGAGCCTTACAGAACCAACATAGCTATAGAGCTAGGTCTACAACGGGCAACGTTTTCGTTAGCTACCGGGTCACGCCTTTGTTTTTTGATATATAATCTCGTATCTCACTCTCGAGATAATTAAAAACTACTCGTCTCATAATGTCAAAATCTCGACATTTTCTCGACAAAACACTATAAAAATGTATTCTTGGATGATAGATCTACACGAGAAAAAATGTTTGTCATGCTAGGGTCAATAGAGATGAAGATGCAAACTATCAAACATCGAGAAACATGTAGAGAGAGATATCTCGTTGGCGTATACTAGGCAGGCTGGAAAGGTGTGGTGTAATATCGGATTATACAATATACATGCGAAGACAGTGCATGGGACTCGTCATGCGTAATATTCGCAATTTTAACCAATATCAAAAAATAGATGGATAAAGAAAAAAATCAACAGCCATTTTGTAAAAGGTAGAAGCGAGTCAGATCAGTGAAGGGAGTAATGCTATAGCGTAGCTCTCGACACGAAGACCGTGGGTTCGATTGAAGCCAAACGAGCGTAATTTGTGAGTTGTGAGTCACAGAATTTCGGTTCGGCAGAATTCTGCTGCATTTAGTTTCATACATTATTATTATTTTTAACAAAAAATTAAAACCGACTTCCAAGGTAAAAACAATAATAAGATTAATATGAACTAAAAAGTATTGAATAATTTTTACTATCTAATAGTGCCTTTTTCCGAATTCGGCTAAACCTCAACTATTTCTGTACTCAATCTCCATTATTTTGAAGTCGGTACCAGATAGCTGAATCTTCAGTCCTCTGACAGAATATTTGAAACTTTTGGAACTGGCACCGACTTCAAAATTATGAAGATTGAGTACAGAAATAGTTGAGGTTTAGCCGAATTCGGAAAAAGGCACTATTAGATAGTAAAAATTATTTAAGTAATACTTTTTAGTTCATATTAATGTTATTATTGTTTTTACCTTGGAAGTCGGTTTTAATTTTTTGTTAAAAATAATAATAATTTCACTCTTTTTAGTTACACTAGTAGGTAAATCTTCGCGTATATTTTACGTATCTTATTACAATTTGTTAAGAGTCACAACTCACACTCACAAAATAATATAATATTATCAGTGAAGTGAACATATTGTGCTAAGTAATTTAACAATTTTAATGCTTCAAGCCCCAAGCGGTCACCGGCGATTGCGATAACAATAGAAAGGCTATTGTGTCTCGTTTTTCCACGATCGAAGGATCTATCAGATAAAAAATTGTACAAACTTGCATAGGATGGAGCGTAGCTACTCATAAATCATAATATTTAATATTATCATAATTATTGACAGCTGTTCTTGTAATCAAGAATTCAAATCGATAGGTACTTAGTGCACCATCTATCGATTAATAAGTATAACTAATTAAAGAGACACTTAATGACTTTGTTTTGTTTAAATGCTCTTTTTAAAATAACTTTATTTTAATTCTATTTGTCTATTAAAATTTTATAAAATAGTTAGTAAAGTATTCGATCTGTATATAAAGTAGTTAGTAAAGTATTCGATATTCTGTCTGCCGCCACGCGCCGCGCGGCGGCGCGGCGACGCCGACCGCCGTGTATTAAAAACAAACAGGTGTTGTTATACAGTACATAATTATTATTATTAGTATATCCATACCTATGCCTTGTACTATTATCTATTCTGTGCCATGAGACATTGGTGGCCTTAACACGACGTGGTAATGATGATGATGATGACGATGATGATGATGATGATGATTATGATGATGAATATGAATTGCATAGTAGTTTCTGCTTTCTGTTCTTAAAACAACGCCGAAACTCCCAAACGTGTATCTATAAGGAGTCACGAGTTCTCTCAGCATCTTCGAAACCATGGTATACCTTGACCCAATATTTGACTTTTTGGTAGCGTATTCTTAGTAGGTATTCATCATCAGGTCACCTCTATTGTGAACATGGTACCAAATTGGAGTAAAACCTAATACAACAAAACAAAAATTTCGAAAATCGGTTCACAAACGGCGGAGTAATCGTTGAACATACAAAAAAAAATATATATCCACAGCCGAACATATAACCTCCTCGTTTTTTGGAAGTCGGTTAAAAAGTCCTGTTTGATTCACACGAGCGTAATTTTGTGAGTCATGATATGTATGAAAATATAATATTTACGCGGCAGAAATTCTGCGACACACAACTCACAAATTAGGTACGCTCGTTTGGCTTCACCCTAAAAATATAACTAATCGTACCTGACAAGAAAAAAAGGATCCACGCGTCGGATTGGCATGCAAACAGTTTTTCTGGCGCCGGTCGTGTCAGTGTCCGTAATGGTCCGTATATCCATCGAAAATCGAAATTAAAGCCCGTCACAGACTTAGCTATAATATATATTAATATATTTATGGCAAGGTATATTAATCTATACTAAATCCACATGTCACAGAAATATATATTATAGCTGAGTGTGTGGTCAGTTGGTCACGCGAAAATTAGTATAGAAAATATATATTAATATGCCTAGCTATAAACATATTAATATATATTATAGCTAGGTCTGTGACGGGCTTAAAGAAAGAATTTGTTTATAAACTCTGCACAAACTATACTCACTGTACTTGGCGAAACATGGCGGTAGCGGTCATGACATCCTGTCAAAAAACTTGTAATTTTCTATATCAACCGCGATTGACAATGAAGTGTCAGATGTTCCTAATCAGGGCGATATTATCGTATTTTGCATGTACTCTATGTGAACTGAATATGAAGCATATCACTTCGAAGTTCGAACTCATAAAAAGTTGGAGATTATCATTCTAAAAGTTACCAAGAGGTTTTCCGATGAATCTGTAATAATCTGTGTCTTTATAAGCGGTCAAGTTTATTCTTAAATATTCTAAATACAGTGCGAGTATTTTTCATTTAGCGCCTAAACTAAAAAAGGTCAATGTATATTGTATAGCCATGTTTCGCCGAGTACAGTACCTATAGAGTTTGATTAGTGTATAACATAAAGCTAATTTGTTTAGAAGTCTGTCCAAAGCGAATAGATAACATAATTATAGGCAATTAAATAGCCAAAATACAATCAATTCACGCATCAAACTGTATTATGAGTTTCGTTTTGTAATGTACTTAATTTGTTTAATTAAGTAAGCAAGCTGCATTAGTCGCATGATTACATCGGTTCATAGCCACGTGCCGACAATTGCATTACCTGAGGTAGCACACGGCCGATTGTCGGCTGCCGACTGTCGAACGTCGAACTGCCGGACAATCGACTCTTTTGTTCAATGTGGGGTGTTTTGATCTAATAACACACAATAGTCGGGGCGAGTTAATACAGAATAATATTGTAAACACAACTCAATAATTTTTGATTTACTTTTGTATGGTTTTGATGAGTCTATTAGTAAGCGAGGGAGTTTTGTTGTTTGTTTGTCTGCATAAAACCCGGGACATTATTACAAAACTACTGAAAGTATACTAGTTATGTAGTTGAGACATATAATTATTATACACTCGAAATAGAATAACTTCCTTCTCTTGCAGTTGATTAACTACAAGACAACTATAAAACAAACTGGCGCGGCAAAGACTGGCGCTTTGCGACAATAACTTTAATCAAAAAAAGTTCAGAGTGTTTTCAACATTATAATAGACTAGTAAGTATTGCTTAACAACAGGTATGTATCTAATAAAGTATAATACGCTCAAACTGGGAAACAACATCAGGTGTAATGACATGGCGGGCGGGGGCGGCGCGAGGGGCGGGGGAGGTGACACCTTCAAAGGATCCCGCCGCGCCTCCTACCGATAAGTTTGGTCCGCGTTATGCTATGAGATGCCAAGAAGACAAGAGCTAGCCCATAGACTTATAACATATACAGCTAGCCTGAAAATATGCGTTTTTTTGGTTTAAAGAGTTATACGATATGGGTAATTTTCTTGTACACTTAAATTTTTCGCTTTCTTAAGGTAATAATTTTAACAAAATTAGCAGAACTTAGATATAGATTGTAGAGTAATAGACCTAAGAAGTATTATATTTGCTACTCATTATTCTTATATAGTGCCTAATGAGAAATGACATAATATAATACAATATAACAATAAAATAGAATAAAACATCAATTTTGTTGCCCGTAAAGGTGAACGCAGATTTGGCCGCACCGCACGAACCGCATTTCGAATTATTTATATGATCTTTGGCAAGCTCGAATACCTACCCGCGCCGCAGTCTTCGCAACTTCTACATTCTTTATATGAAGAATTCGAAATGCGGTGACTGCGGTGCGGCCAAATCTGCGTTCACCTTTAATAAACTCCAACTTTTTTGTAGACCTACATAATATATTATGTACCTGCAATAACAAATCAATAAAACGCTGTGAGCACTCACTTAGATCTGTCTTATCAAATAACATTATGTACTTTAGAATAACGTCTGTAACATTTGCAAGTAACTTGTGCTCGTGACATAAGCTCGTCCACACATAATCAAATCATTTCATAGAAGCTTCAGTTCGTAAAATTAAAAGAGTTGTATTTCATCCCCTTCCCAACCCCGCGACAACTCAATATGGCGTTCCTATAAGTGACGACCGGCAGTGCTGCCGGGTACCCCTCAAATGCCAGGGGATTCTCGGCTCTATTCCCACACAATACGAGCTCCAAAAGCTTAGTCAACTGTTGGAGAAACTTGCGCGATCCTAATTCGAAGTTATTACAAGCCCGAAATCCGGAATGCGCCGCTTTGATTCGGTTAAAACTGGTTTGATCTGGTATGAGTTGATTTACGAACATTTTCTTTATTAAAGGGAGGATAATAGATTGATTAAGGACAATATAGCACTTTGTGCGCCGTAATAACATCACCCACGCCGAGCGGAGGCGGTGGGCGCCTTATTATCAGTTAGATCAATCGCGTATTATGATTTTGAGTACTAAAAATTAATAGTAAATTATTTTTGTCCAAAGTTTGGGTCCCAAGAGTATTTTTTGGAGAGCGACATAGACGATCACAGCGATAACTAGAGAGATAGGAAGATGGATCATGGATGGTACAGAACATACAATATGACGTATCTGTCTTGCCGGTGAAGGTCACTAGAGTAAGTCCCTAAATTTTCAAAAGTATGACCAACAGACAGACATAATAGAGTGGAAAAAATTGATGATAAAACATTAATGGTTCTACTAAATAATTCTACCAAATATTACCCTGCTAATGTCAATTAAACACTTGTTTAATTGACATTAGCAGGGTAATATTTGGTCCCCCGGGGCGCGGGGGTGAATGTCACCTCGCACGAGGGTACTTAACCTTTGGAGCCCTACGGCGACCTCGCACAACACATGCTACTGATGACATCAGTCTACATAAAACACTCATTATAACACCTGAACTGAGTTTTAAGTTGAAGTGATTGAACCCAGTAAAAGTCGAATGATCTTAATAGTACCATCGAAGAAATTGGTTCCTAAGCAGTTGACGGACCTACGTCATGTGGTTGGCTGTCAATTCAATGTTAGCTGTGATCAGTCGGCTGGGTTTGACGTAACGCGACCAAACTACGTAGGTCCCCCCATCCGCCTAGAAATCAACTTCTCTGATAGTACTAAATACTTCTAACTTGCAAATTTTTTTGAAACTCTAGGAAATCAGAAAGTTACATAAGCTAAGAATGTTCTGAACATTGATAAAAATCAATGCTTAAATAAACCAAACATAAACATTTGGATCAATCGTGAACAGTATACAAATTGTGGTAGATCCCAATCCTGCGGCTCGCTTTCATAAGATAGAGTCCGTCAGACATAGGCATACTTTATACAATTATAAAAATAAAATCCTTGCACCTAATTGGCTACCACATCTCCTTATTATTAGATGATTTCTTGAGCTATTTTAAAGGCCCATCTCATTTTCATAACAGCAACTTCCGAGTATTTAGAATGGACTACGAGTTGTTAGTTAACTGTTTACCGCTTGTCGCTTGACTTGATAAATCATATAGGCTAGCTCGATTTGTTGATTTGTAACATCTGATAACTTCCCAGGTCAGTAACAACAAACACAACAATATGTTGTATAAGTACACTCTCCCCGGCACTCGGCAGCCGGGTGATTGCAGATGTATGACTGCGCTAAGTCGGTGACGGCGCGCGGCGGAACTGCAGACACCCGACACCGAAGCTGCTGGCAGGGCTGCCGCTACATCTTGTTAACCTACGATATTTAGGGCCTGTTTCACCGCTTCCTGATAAGGCTATCCACCACTTAATTTGACAGATGGAGTATGGAAAACCTGTCAAATAACCCTATCGGGCACCTTATCAGGATGCGGTGAAACAGGCCATTATACTTTTCATTATTTCATAGTTTTATTATTAAGATTATGCGATTGTCTGCCTGCGCCACTGCCTTTAATATTGATTGACATATTACATCCTTTTGTTATTAATTATTATTATTAACTCCTTCGAATTATCTTATCTGCCCATGGCTACGTTGCCGGTACCAAAATATCGTTTTATACTCGTACTCGTAGAAGCTGACAGTAGGGACATTGGCGAGGTTGACTGGTCTGTGCTTCAAAGTTTTAGCTCACTTGATTCTGCAGTGTATTATTTCTATGAAACTCTCTATAATATAATTAAAACTCATGTTCCAATTAGACATGTTAAGTATAATGAATACCCTATCTGGTTTTCTCGCCCACTAATCTATTATATCGCCGTTATACCGCGAAAACCAATTAACTACCCAAACATTAGTTTTGAAAATGCAATTGAAATTTCAACTACAAACATATTTTCTTTTATAAACCATGATTATCTTGATTTTTTATGTAATTAGACGATGGTTATTTTATCTTTTATATAATAGAATCTAAATAATTGTAATATATGTAAGTTTAAAACTTCTTATTTAGAGTAGGCTGGTATGTTTGCAACAGAAAAGTAAAATATTTTAATTTTGAAGGACGGCAATGTCAAGTTTGTTAGAACTGAAAAAAATGTTTCAAGGGAAAATATTTGTGTCCGATTTGGAGGATTTATAATTATAAACGTAATTGTCGTTTCTTTATTTTTACAGGTACTTATGTTATTCTATTATTATTGTATTTAGTTTTGTACATATAGTTTTCAATGTTTTACTGTTTGCTTATATACATTAAATCTTTATTTTTACAGAGAAACAAAATTGTTTATATTTTCCTCCTATACGTCGTAATAATCTTATAAAACGACAATTCGCTTATCGTAATAGTATGGAGAAGCTACAATTTAAATTTACTTTGTTACCTAAATACGACGGAAAGTCCAATGTACTTTCTATAACGTCGATAACTACTCAGAGTAATAAAGAGTATTATATACCTGAAGAATTGCAAGATATTAGCAATCACACAGAAATAATGCAAACCGCTACATATAATAAAGTGCGAAATAGCCTAAAGAAAAGATATCAGACCAGAAGGATCTGGATAAACATGACAGAGGAGTTGATGAAAATTTATGTAGATGAAAATGATAATCTGCAATTTGGAGACCAATATCTTGAGGAACTTTTGCTTGAAGAACAGGTGATCCAAAAAGGTAACATGCATGAAATTAAATATCAAAGCCTTAAGGATATCGCAGAAAAATTTATTATCGATAAATTTTCAACAAAGAATATGAACGCAAACTTATGGATTGACACATTTGAAAAAGAATGTGCTCGTTTTGGCGTCACAGCTAATGAACAAAAACTAGAAATTCTTAGATTATTTTTTGATAAGAGTTGCATCGACTGGTATAATTCGATGATTATGAAGCTAACACTTAACTCTGAATGGTCTATTTGGAAGTCAAAATTTTGTGAAACTTTTGCAAACAAAGGGTGGAATCCAGTCAGTTCAGCTTTATCATATAGATATAGAGATGGTTCTTTACTAGATTATGCAATAAGAAAAGAAAAGCTTCTACTTGAAATGAGAACTTCTATAGATGTAGGCACATTAATAGACCTGATAGCAGCAGGCTTACCAGATAAAATATTGCATAAGATTGATAGAGAGATTTTAACAGATACGACAGATTTATTCAATGTCCTAAGAAAACACGAGCACATAGTACAAAAGAAAAGTAATATTATGAATGGAAAGAAAATGTATAGGACCATCTGGCGAGCTAATGAGTATAATGAAGCTACTCGAAATACATGTAAGATTTGTGAAAATTTAAATAAAGGAGCTCGTTATCACTCAGAAGCTACATGTTGGTTCAAGCCAAAAGATGATAATAAGGCACAGAGAAATTTAATAAGACATGTGAATAATTCCGAAATTGAGGCGGAGTTAAATGAAACTGAACAAAAAAACTAATAGTGACACCATTAATAACTATAAAATTATCTATAAATGAGAAGTTACAAGTAGATGGAATTTATGATTCAGGCTCTAATGTTTCTTTGGTAAATTCAAAATTACTTAAAATAAAAAATAAAGGAAGGAATGTAAACGAGGCAAGCTTAATAACTATTAATGGTGTCCAAAAAGCAACTGGTTTGACCAGATTAAGAATTAAGATTTTTGAAGTAGAAAAAGACGTGGATGTGTACGTCATTGATGAAAGGAATTTCAAACATGATTTTCTCGTTGGTTTGGATATGATAAAAAAGTTTGGATTGATTCAAACTGAAACATTAACAATTATTCAAAAGAAATGTAATAGTGGGAACAAGAATAATATAATAAAAAGAGAAATATATAATGAGGGAATTACAGAAAATATAAAAATAAACTTCAATGAACATGTCAAAGAGGATGATATTGAAATGAAAGTAGACCATTTAGAAGATGGTGAAAAGAATAAAATAAATAAACTAATTGATGAGTACAAGTCAGTTTTTGCTAAAGACAAGTATGATATAGGTACTGTAAGTGGATATGAAGCTAGAATTGACTTAACAGTAGAGAAATACTGCAGTAAGAGGCCTTACAGATGCACAATGGAAGATAAGAAGGAGATAGAACAGCAGATAGCAAAATTACTTGATAATAAACTAATAGAAGAATCCTACAGTCCATTTGCAGCGCCAGTTACATTAGCATTTAAAAAAGAAGACAATAAGAAAACAAGATTGTGCATCGATTTCAGAGATTTGAATAAAATTGTAGTACCACAAGCTCAACCTTTCCCGTTAATTGAAGATCTAGTAATAAAAACTAGAAATTGCAAATATTTCACGACCCTAGATGTAAATTCAGCATTTTGGTCTATTCCTTTAAGAGTAGAAGACAGAAAGAAAACAGGGTTTGTAACCCAAGAAGGCCACTACCAGTGGACATGTCTTTCCTTTGGTTTAAAAACGTCCTCAGCAATATTTCAAAGAGTGTTGAGCAACATATTAAGAAAATATAAACTCAACGAATTTACCGTTAACTACATTGACGATATCTTGATTTTTTCAGAGGATTTTGATAGCCATATTAATCACTTGAAACAGTTATTAGAAGCTATAAAAAGGGAAGGATTTAGGCTAAAATTTACGAAATGCACTTTTGCCTCAAATTCTGTCAAATATCTGGGACATATCATTCAAAATAATTCAGTGCAGCCTTTAAAAGATAATATTATTTCAGTACAAAACTTCCCTACTCCTAAAAATCAAAAAAACATTAGACAGTTTCTTGGTAAAATAAATTTCTACCATGAATACATACCAAGAAAGGCTATTATATTGGATCCCTTGCATAAATTGCTAAGGAAAGGCAAAAAATTTGTTTGGTCCAATGAATGCCAAAAATCCTTTGACATTATAAAGAACCTATTATGCTCTAAACCAATATTAGAGATTTATGACAGAAATTTACCTATAAACATTTATACAGATGCATCCATAGAAGGAGTTGGTGCTGTCTTAAAGCAGATACAACCAGATGGACAAGAAAAAACTGTAGCATATTTTTCAAAAAAATTGACTGAAGCGCAAAAAAAAAGAAAGCCATTTATTTGGAATTGTTGGCAATAAAAGAGGCCGTGGTTTTTTGGCAATATTGGCTAATAGGAAAGCCATTTACAGTCTTTTCGGACCATAAACCTTTAGAAAATATGAATTTAAAATCGAGAACTGACGAAGAATTAGGGGATCTTACCTATTACCTTTCACAGTATGAATTTAATATAGTATATTCTCCTGGAAGAGATAATTTAGAGGCGGACTGCTTAAGCAGGAATCCAGTATTGAATTCCGATGCAAATACTGATGAACAACTGAAAGTCGTAAATTTTATAAGGATTGAAGATATTTTTAAAGATCAGGAAATAAATAAAGAAATACAAGAGCAAAAACATAAATTAATAAATAAACATAATGTATACTTCAAAAGAGTTGGAAAAAGAGATAAAATAATATTATCAGAAGAATTATGTTTAAAATTATTGAAAGATGTTCATGAAAATATGTGTCATGTTGGGATCAACCAAATGCAAAAGATGA
This sequence comes from Polyommatus icarus, assembly GCA_937595015.1. Taxonomy (NCBI): domain Eukaryota; kingdom Metazoa; phylum Arthropoda; class Insecta; order Lepidoptera; family Lycaenidae; genus Polyommatus; species Polyommatus icarus. Next base: position 553,050 of record OW569325.1, read on the forward strand.
TTGGTAAATTTTATTTTATTAGAAATCTATCAAATCATATAAAGAAGATTTGCAAAAGTTGTGAAGTTTGCATAAAAAATAAAACAAGAGGACAGGAAAAGTTTGGATTTATGTCTCATCTAGGACCAGCAACGAAACCTTTTCAGATAATGTCTATAGATACGATAGGTGGATTTGGAGGTTCGAGATCAACCAAAAAATATTTGCATTTATTGGTTGACCATTTTAGTAGATTTGCGTTTATACATACGTCCAAAACTCAAACAGCTAATGATTTCATTAAACTTTTATCGAATATAGTAGAGACGGAAGAAATTGGTATGGTTTTGACCGATCAATATCCGGGAATCAATTCGATTGCATTAAAAAGTTTTCTTCGTGAAAAAAATATACCCTTGGTATTTACAGCAGTAAACTGTCCCTTTTCTAATGGCTTAAATGAACGCCTAAACCAAACATTGGTAAATAAGATAAGATGCAAAGTTAATGAAAAAGGAAAGAAAAGAGCATGGGCTAACATAGCTAAAGAGTGTGTTACAAAGTATAATGAGACTGTTCATACAGTTACAGGTTTCTCACCATCTTATCTTTTATATGGCACAGAGAATGTAACGATTTTACCGAAGGAATTAAGAAATAACATATCAAGTGAGAATTGGATAAATGACAAGAGAATTGCTTTGGAGAATACAAAAAAGTCTCATGATTACAACAAAAAATTATTTGACAAAAATCGAAAGCATCGTGATTTTAATGTGGGAGATCTAGTTTATGTTGAAAATGGAAATAGACTGAATAGATTTAAATTAGACGAAGTTTATATCGGACCGTTTCGGATAATAGAGAAAGTGTCGAATTCTATATATAGGATAGACACAGGTCATAAGAAAGCAGAATCAAATCTATTTCATTTGACAAAAATGATTCCTGTACCTATGTCAGTTCTAAGTTAGATTTAGGTAGATGTAAAAATGTAAAAAAAAAAAAGTTTTTTTTCCTTTAGGGGAGGGGGAGATGTAAGTTTAAAACTTCTTATTTAGAGTAGGCTGGTATGTTTGCAACAGAAAAGTAAAATATTTTAATTTTGAAGGACGGCAATGTCAAGTTTGTTAGAACTGAAAAAAATGTTTCAAGGGAAAATATTTGTGTCCGATTTGGAGGATTTATAATTATAAACGTAATTGTCGTTTCTTTATTTTTACAGGTACTTATGTTATTCTATTATTATTGTATTTAGTTTTGTACATATAGTTTTCAATGTTTTACTGTTTGCTTATATACATTAAATCTTTATTTTTACAGAGAAACAAAATTGTTTATATTTTCCTCCTATACGTCGTAATAATCTTATATATATATAGCTTTGAATAAAAAAAACATCCAAACGTTCACAAGGTAGTCTATTTAATTGGTTTTCCCTGAATGTGTAGAATTTTTATTTACTGTATTTTACCGAGAAACAACTTGTATAATGTTATCATAAATGTTATATACCTACGAATTCTATATACAGTGGTTACCAATTGTAAATTGAGATGAAATTGAATTTGTCTATGGAATTTAATATAATAACATAAATAAGAAAATTTACTTGGTTTTACCTGTACCAAAAATGGTTTTAAATGAATTTATTCCTAATGAATTAATAACAAAAATCTTAGTTTTGTTGTTTTTAGGATATTAACTAAATAAGTTATAAATTTAATTAATAATAAAACCATTATAGTAAAATGAAATTTTAATGCAAAAAAACTCGGCCAAGTGCGTGTCGGGCCACCACGCGCAAAATAGGGTTCCGTAGTTAGTTTTTGAAAAAATTTGTACGGTCAATGAATGTAAGTACATTTATAACGTGTTTAACACTACTAACAACATCATCTCAGTTACTCTCAAAGGAGTTTGAACGAAAAGTTCCTTTATACTTCACCGAATACATTTTTTTTTACTTGATTACTTTGACTTGACTACTCACTTATGAAGTCTTCTTAGCTGTGGTTTTCCTTTTAAATTCAGCATATTTCCTACTCCCGAGATATTTTTCACATTTTACAAACAACACGTTTGTGAAATGTGAAAAACCCCTTCTACCCAGCGAAACAACCGTTTAGCTGGTAGAAGGGGGGGACACTGGACTAACGATTTTTTTTCACTTTGAAACTTAATATTTCACAAATGGAAAATGATCAATGAATACTCGTAATATTTTTAAAAAACCAATCCAACGACAACCCACACGATGGGGAGGGCGCGAAAAAAAATTCATCCCCGCTTGATGTGTACAGGAGGTACCATAAAAAGTAGTTTTTTAAGATTTTATGGGATAAAATCTTTGGGAGTCATAATTACGTCTAGTTACTTATTTCTGCATGAGAAGTACTCTCGGAAGTGTTCGAAATAATTGGTTTTCTTACGGACTATCTGAAAAAGTATGCAACATACATCTTAATGGGTTTTCGCAGACGAAAGAGTACGAAAAATACAGTAGAATTGTAAAGTTTGGTAATTCTTTCAAAATCTCGAGATAATTGGTTTTCGCGGTTTAACGGCGATATATAAATCTCCTGTCACGATGTTTGTCCGCGATGGATTCCTAAACTACTTCTCCTTAGGATTTACAAATTACTTTTATTTGATACACAAGCCAATAGATCGACAATATCATAAACTACATTTCCCCCGTTTTAATTTTTTTAGGACAATTTTGAACTAAGATAAGTAAAAAAATAGGGTTTTGGTGCGATCTCGGCAACGCGGCAAATGTATGGCCAAGGTCGTCGGCCTTAACACTTTATAATACAAGAACTTTTGTAACCTACTACACATTCAAGGCAAATAAGTGAGGGATATGGATGTATCAAACATAATAATAATAAATAAAACAAAAATCTTTTCAAAAAGTTTCTGGCAACCCTATGGCGTGGCTTGTTAGGAGCTGTCACCAGACCCTAAGCGGCCCTTACCCAGCCAGGCACTCCGCCCGCCCGCCCTCGCCTCTACCGCCCTCGACATAGAGCCCACATTCCCGTGGCATGACTCGAGGGCTCCGAACAATTAGTCTCCAATTTTTAAGATCTTTTGACGGTGGCTTGATTAAGATGCCGGGGTGATCGTCTGACAGCGCTTTATAATAAATATTAAACTAGCTAATTGTCGGAAAAATCAATATGTGCCTTGGTAAACTGTGCATTGTGCACTACCCTGTTCACCAGTTCGACTTATTAAACATAGAGCTAATTTAAATTCTACTACAGGAATCTATCGACGTTTACTCCAATTCAATTGTTCAGTCCAATTTAATTTACCTATGCTTTAGTTACTATTCTATATTCAGGTCCATTGAATCATTAATAATAAATAATAATATAATCATTACTTAATGATGAAATCCATACTAAAATTATTATAAAGGCTAAAGTGCGTTAGTCTGGATGTATACCAGTTCTGCTATTACCTCATCACGCCCAAACCGCTGAACCGGTCGTGCTCAAAGGTATGAAATACTTTGAGTCCCGGGAAAGGACATAGGATACTTTTTATTCCGAAAAAATGTACCTACGGTTTCGCGGGATAAACTAATTTCCGAACAACGGAATTGCGGGCGATCTTCAGTAATCTATAAATATAAATCATTATCAACGATGAAATGAAGCATAATGTGATACACGATAATAATAATAATATTATGAAACATTCACCGTAATAAAAACATATGTCGGCTCATTACAGATCTATTCGGAGCAACTTTTCCTATTGAACCTTATACCCTTAAGATAAAGGTCAGACTGACTCCTTTGAGATGTAAAATAAATTAGAACACGGGCAGTTGCGGTAATCCGATGCGCGCCATCTCGTGGCGAGTAGTCGAGCGCCTGACGAGCGATGACCTCCGTCACCTCCCCAGGGAGTTGCAATGAGCTTTGGTTTTTTTAACTACCTATTAATTTTAGAAAACTAAATAAGTACCTAATTTAAAAACATAATTTTTTGAAATTGCCTTAAATCTAAATCATAGTACTTACTTAAAAGTATAAATAACTAGACGTTCCGCGCGGCTTCGCCCGCGTAAATTAGATATTTCACTGACAAGTTAGTCCACGAAAAACAGCCTATGATCCTTCACGTGGTCTACTTCTTATCTGACCCAAATAATAGAAAAAATGCTCTAGTAGTTCGTGAGATACGCCCTTTCAAAAATTTTCCCCGTTTTTTTTCTCATTTTCCTCTATTTCTTCGCTCTTATTAGTCTTAGCGTGATAAAATATAGCCTATAGCCCTCCTCAATAAATGGGCTATCTAACACTGAAAGAATTTTTCAAATCGGATTGACGTGGTAGAGCCATGCTTCGGCACGAATGGACCGGCTCGACCGGAGAAATACCACGTCCTCACAGAAAACCGGCGTTTCCTTTCGACTTGTTCAGAAGAAATAAACGAATAAATTACTCATTATAAATAAAATATTTATAATGAGTAAAATAAACTATTCGCAATACAAAACGTTTCATACATTCGTGAAATCCAGTAAAATCTTCGAACAAAGCACAAGTCATACCTTGACACGTAGGAAATAGAGCACAATTTTGAATAGCCGAAATAATACTAATAGCTCAAAGATTGTTTATTTATTTTTCATTCAGAGTGTGGTCAATGTATCAAAGGTCATAACTAACCAAACTTCTTGATACAAAAGTATTCTCTAAGTCATCGAAATACGTAATATAATCGAAACAAAGAGCGCAGCCCAGGTGGGCCTTACGGTTGTTGAGAGACTTGAAAGTGTAAATGGAACGCCTCAGAGCCGTCAGCGAGGTAACGCCGCATGAACTGTCATTTTTTTCGGGCGCGCAGCCCATATCGAATTATAAGACGTTATCACGTCAATATGGGCGAAATAGGTACTTTATATTATGGCAAAGCAATGTTTGCCGGGACAGATAGTATTATTATCTTCTTATATATAAAATTTCCCTGTCACAATGTTAGTTACCGTACTCCTCCGAAACGGCTTGACCGATCTTTATGAAATTTTATATGCATATTCAGTAGGTCTGAGAATCGGCCAACATCTATTTTTCAAACCAAAAAACCCAAAAATTATTTATATGGCAAAACAACGTTTGCCGGGACAGCTAGTCTATATATATAAAAGAAAGTTGTGTTAGTTACGCCACTTATAACTCAAGAACTGATGAACCGATTTGGCTGAAAATTGGTGGAGAGGTAGCTTAGAACCAGGAATAGGACATAGGATACATTTTGTCCCGGAAAAATGTACGGTTACTGCACAATATACTTTTATGATTTGCGCGTAAACTATTCAATCGATTTTAATGAATTTTGGTAAAGAGATACTTTGAGTCTCGGGAAAGGACAAGTGATACTTTTGGTCCCGGAAAATGTACGGTTCCTGCACAATAAACATTTATGATTTTCGCCTAAACTATTCAGTCTATTTTTATGAAATTTGGCATGAAGATACTAATTTTAATCTATTGTTTTCTTAATTATACCAATTCAAATTAAATAATCATCGTTAAGACAGGACAACGTCTGTCGGGTCAGCTAGTGTATCTATAAATAGTATCACACTAAACAATGAGTAGATCGTAATGCGTCATGTCACATATATTCTCACAGAATTAGTGCCGGTACCACTAAATGATTATTTTATTGAAACAATATCGATTGTAACACGGTGCGGTGTGGTGGCAGTGTCAGCGTTTATAAAAGCGATATTTACTGCCGCTCGTAGATATTTGCGAGTTACGACCATTAAAATCACACTTGAATTTGTTTTATTACTAGCAAATAAACCTTAACAATCATTGAATTACCCATGCCATAATACCGATTTGGGTAAAACTTGGTAGGTATAAAGATACTTTGGATCCCAGGAAAGGATATCTGTGACAGTTTCAGAGCTACGAGTAATCATTAAGAAATTGGAGGTAGCGCGTTTTGCTGACCGCGCTGGCGCCCGCGCCCGCTTTAGGAGTGTTTCGCCGCGCTCCGCTTACAGCCGCAGCCCGCACCACACCCGCTGATAACGCTCAGGTGATAAAATCCTAATGATAAGATACCAGGCGGCCATCTTGTACTCAAAACACGAACGAGTATTTACTAACGTTGGTGATCAGTGATCACCTTCGTGAAAGAAATTCATTTGTGCTGTGAAGTTTACATGTTAGTTGTTGAAAGAAACAAAAAGTGTATCAGGGTAAGTTAGTCTACTCGCTTTATATAATATTTAAATGATAACTTGATAGATTCAAGATTTAAAATGTAACAAAAAATCTTGTTTTTGCTGAAATTTTGGTGGATTATCGATAGCCGATAGGCGTATTTTTCATGAAAGAATGTAAATATGGAGCCGTGAAAAGGCGACAATGCCATTTGAAGCGCTTCATAAAAACCAAACTTTACTCTTATCTTTGATTTGAAAATGAATGTTTGGCTTCAAATGAACATTTAAGAGAAATATAATATTATGTTATCAAATAAATCTTAAAGTTTCAAATCCGCAGGCCTCTTCGTCGCTGTCTAAATCTAAATAGTCTTTTCGATATTAACTATTTCTGTTTCCCGGTAGGCTTTAAATTTTGTTTCTACAATGCAAACGGATGCATAATCATTATCTAAGCCTTAGTAGGGCACGACTCATGAGATAAAGCTAAAGATAGTAAATTTGTACTTAAACTACTTACACTCAGAGTAAATTGATGTTGAGCAGTCTGATCGTCCCCAATAATAGTGTTTTTGTGTTTTTTTTTATATCGCAGGGGAAACCCATCATGGGTGCACCGGGTTGGGTACCCCGGGGGTATGTGAGACTCTTACTCACTAAAACCACCTGCGGTTCGTCTTCAGCCGTATAACGGAGGGATATCCCGGATCTAACAAACACGGGACTCCCTCCACGACTGGCCGGTCTACCTCGGACCGGACTTCCACCAAAGTAAGGGAACGCTTAGGCGAACTAAAGCGTTCCCCTCGGCGCCGGGACTGACAAAGCCGGGCAGGTTCCCATCCTGACCCGGAGCCCCGGTAGACAAGAGTTTGGAGGTTCGCGTAGCGACGCCTCCGCACTCCCGTCCTACGCCGGCGGAGCGGCAGAGAGGTGGGGTCGTTCTCTCTGTCCCGCTCCGTGGCCTCTTTCTGCGACATAACAAATTCGCAGAAAGAGACCGCCGCCTGCCAGGCCTCATCGCTCTCGAGCATGCAGCGCACCATGCTCGGGAGTGACAGGTCTCCACCTAGCACTGCCACGAGATCATGGCGCTGCACGGCCCAACGATCGCACACCTCAGGGGTATGCTGGGCCGTGTCCTCCGCAGCGCCACATTCATGGCAGGCTGGCGTTGGCTCTCTCCTGGCAACCCTACACAGGTACTCACCGAAGCACCCGTGCCCGGTGAGTACCTGTGTAAAGTGTTTTTGTGTTGTGAAATCATCATTATCTAGTAGTCTTGGTAGTTAATATACCTAATTAATTTCGGAAGTACGTCAGTTGTGAGCTAAAAATTCGGTTTTCTCGACAGTACTGTACAGATAGCCGATGATAATAATATGTGAATCACTTTTGTGTTTCAGTGGCAATGGGCTGGCGAGTCATTTCCGTCCTCGTGACGACTCTATTCATCGGAGTTAGCTGCGATGGTAAGAAACTTGTATACTTACTTATAATATTTTTTTCAATTTAAAATTATAGACAACTAGATGACGCCTGCAACTTCGTTGCGCCCAAGTTCGTATATCGCATGAGAACCGTACATTTTCCGGGATAAAAAGTATCCTGTGTCCTTTCCCGAGACTCAAAATATCTCCATACCAAATTTCAGCAAAATCGGTTCAGCGGTTAGGGCGTTAAGAGGTAACAGACAGACAAACAGACACACTTTCGCATTTATAATATTAGTATGGATATGGATATGGATCAATAACAAATGAACATTATTTTTGATAAATTATTTAAAAATATGGCCTACACAGCGCCATCTAGTAGCGAGTAGTATAAGTAACGATCTCATTTTACAGAGACCACAGCGGCCCCGGAGGGCAACTCGGCGTGGCGGCAGACGGGCATCTGCCGCAAGTGTCTGTGTAAGGACGGGAAGGTGGACTGCTTCGACCAGAGCCTCACCACATTCTTCACGGAAGAGGAGTGGGCAGGTATTTCATTACCACCATAATAATTATCAAAGTATTTATAGAGTGTACACCTTATTTGATGACGTAAAGATAAGATTTAGACGAAGCATTTCTCAGTACAGTCTACAGACAAACTTCACAGTAGTTTTTATCGAATTGCGGACAACAGTGTTTTTAACCTTCATCTAACGCCGGACTTGACATACGAGATACGACATATCTGATCTAATCACGGCACTTTTCCAGACATATCGGAGCTGAAGCCGACGACGGTGGATCTGAGCGAGAACCTGGTGGTGAACGTGTCGCGGCTGGCGGCGCTGCCGGTGCAGACGCTCAACCTGTCGCGCAACGCGGTGGAGCGCATCGACACGGCGGCCTTCCGCGACCTGCAGGCGCTGCGCGTGCTCGACCTCAGCCACAACAAGCTCACCACCGAGCGACTCAGTCCGCACGCCTTCGAGGTACACTTTACGTAGAAAGTCATGTGACATAACTACTATTTAGTTTCTACATAAAGCTAGAGGCCTCCTTAGCAAATGACAAAAAAAAAATGCGACGTAAGCACCTCCTCACTTTTGTGGGATTTGGCCCAAAGGCCAAAACATTAACCATCCTTTATAAACCCAAGTGGCACCCGGCTGCCGCATAACAATCGAAAATCGATTGTATCTGCGATTCAATGATCAAAGTATTACATAATATCGTGTTTGTTATCCCTTCCTTTTTTAAGTAAAAGAAAATGAATATTTTAACACAGGAATAAAAGTGACTAGTGGTTGTGACCATTTGAAATCCTTATTTTCCGTAGGGTCGCTTCTCCCCCGAGGAGTTCGAGCCGCTGGGCGCGATGCGCGTCCTGAACCTGGCGTACAACGAGCTGCACTCGCTGCACCAGGACCTGTTCGAGCACCTGCCCGAGCTCACCGAGCTGGACCTCAGCGGTAACCCGCTCACCACGCTCGACCACCCCACACTCATCTCCATCTCCAGCCTGCAGATGCTCAAGGTCAGATTTTCATGCCAGTTGTACGTTGACGCGTTACCGATATTTATGAAAGAATACCGTCTAAATTCCGAGAATTCTTGTGTTGAAAGGCAGAATAAACAGGTAGGTATTTAAAAATGCATCTACAACTTACATCAAATAAATTGTTTTAGATATGTATAATTTTCAGCGACAGCGCTTTTCAAAAGTACCTATATTAATTTGAAAAGCTACATTTGAAAAAGCCTTTCGACTGTTTTGGGATAATAAAATGTAGCATCTACGAATAATAACAACTAGGAGCATAATATTCAAATTAAAATGTTATATTATTCCAAATTACATCAAAGTCAGTGTTGCGTTGTTCCTTGCAGGTGCTGCGGATGCGCGACTGCGGCCTGACGGAGATCCCGGACAAGTTCCTGCACACGCCACGCTTCCTGGAGCGGCTGGACCTCAGCGCCAACAGCCTCACCGCTGTGCCGCAGGAGCTCGACGAGACCAAGAACCTGCTCTACCTCAATCTCAATCAGAACCCCATTCCCGAGCTCGACATGGCTTCCGAGGACCATCCGTGAGTTTCAAACACATATGACATAACACATTGATATAATTTCGTATTTCATTTGGTTTGTGATATTGCTTAAGTTTATTATAGTCTAGATTCATTGGTTAAATAACCAAAAGCGCACAATAAGATGGCATTTATAAGATTCAGGCACCATCAAATGACTATACGTCCCCATTGCTTTGTGTCGACGTTAAGACACCTAGCTATAGCAAATGAAACATTCCAGTGGTTTCCCGGTACTGCGCAAGCTGCAGGAACTGCACATGTGCAACATGCCGGCGCTGGTGTCGATAGGCGCGGGCGCGCTGGCCGGCCTGCAGTCCTTGCAGCGCCTGCACCTGAGCCACAACCCGCGCCTGCGGTACATCGACCCGCGCGCGCTCGCCAGACCTGACGACATCGGCGAGACCTGGGACTGGCCGCTCGTTAAGGAGGTTGGTCTCGCGTTGATTTACAAACACCTACGCCACCATGGTACTCAGGCTTTATCGGGCTATAAGAATCAAGAAAGAGGTTGCTATTAATTGTTTTTGTTGTATACCTACTACGATCTATAAGATTACAATTTCGTAGCTGATCAGGTTTTGCTGAACTGTCACCGAAAGATGTGGGAAACAGGTACTTATGAAACAAAAACCTCTTTAATTAAACTTTAAAGGATGAGCCTAGGGTTGTTTAGTTAATCACCTGCATCTAACGCTAGCTTTGTGACTATAACTTAACAATATTGCACAATTTATTGCTACGCGTTTTTAACATATTCCTGCCTTTGGATTTCCAGATCTACGTCCAGTCGAACAACCTGTCTGAGATCGACTCCCGCCTGCTGTCGCGCTGGGACCTGGTGCAGGTGCTGGAGTTTTCGGAGAACCCCTATCTGTGCGACTGCTCCACGCAATGGATGGTCGACATGCTCGTGCCCATCGTTGACGCCAAGAACCCCAATGCCTCCATGAATATGATGTAAGAATCCACACTTTTAATTTGTCAAGCCACATAGAAAACAAGAAGACGGATCGTCAATTGCTACCATCATTTCTCAAAAGGTGTTTGAGATGCATGATCAAATGCATGATGATGATGAAATTAGTGCATTATCTAGCCAATAAACAATTTAAAAACATGGATAGCGATATTCTGAATTGAGCGCAGTTTTATCGATTGCGAATAGATGACGAATACAGTGTTCAAAAGCCATATAACCATCATAATATAATTATGGCTCTTGAACGTTTTATTCGTAAAAGGCACTGATCATGATTCATGGTATTTAACCTGTAACCCCCTACAGCTGCCAGGAGCCGGTGGAGATGCGGGGCTACACGATGCGGCACCTGCACGACATCCACCGGCCCATGCGTTGCGTCGACAAGTACGGACACCGCCCCGAGAAGGACGGCTCCATCCTGCTGGGCGTGCTCATCGGTGAGTGCCATGCATATGTATGACTAGGAGTATGCCAGGCCATATGTCAATGGTGCCTGACCACCGAAGATTCAAATTTACTTTTGGTGGTAGTCATTGCTTACAATTTACAATCTTTTTGAAGTTATAGCTATGCTGAGTTACATATTTTATACAGTAGCAGGCCAGTAAAATTGGTGTCTAGCGCTGCATTAGCACTGGAGAATTAATGGTGTCATGTAACATGTTCAATATGTTGAACATGACAATATTAATTCTCCAGTGCTATTCTCGTAATGCAGTAGCTGCTGTAAACATGTTTGAATTCAGTCTAGCACATTTCCTCTTTGCTGGGCTTAATCAAGAACCGGTGAACAGCATGATAATTATTAGACGTATGATTGTACTATATCAGAGAAGTTGATTGACCTACGTAGTTTGGTCGTGTTACGTCAGACTCAGCCAGATCACAATAATTAACATTAAATTGACATAATCCGACCAAATGAGTTTTGTCTGTCAACTGCCTAGGAATCAATTTCCTCGATGGTACATACAATACCAATTTTGAGTAAAAGATCAGATTCATAGGTCAAGCCGCAAGCGGCATTAATCAATGTAATAATTCCTGATGTGCCTAATGTCTGGCAGGAGTGCTGCTGGCGGTGCCGATAATGTTCACGCTGATGCTGCTGTGGCGACGCGGCTACTTCGCGTGGCTCGGCCTGCGCGGGCCCGTCGACGTCTCGCGCGCCTTCTACAAGCGCGCGCCCGGAGATGACAACTTCATATAGACGTACTGTATTGTTGCAGCAGTTTATATTGTAGTTGTTGCAGTAGTTTAAGCGTTGAGAGTCGGGGGGTAAGACAAATGAATTGACGCATATTATGTAGGAGTATTCCATTTATTTTAGGTCATAATATTATAGACCGTAGACGTACATATTTAAATGTTTGTAATGTTCACACTAGTTTAAATTGGTTCCAATTTACATAAGCAAAGCTTTGCATTAACCTTTTTGTGATTCATGGAGATACAACTTTTGTAGAGTTAAGTATTTGCCTAATTAACAGTGCCTTCGACAACATTAAGTTTAGAACGAGAGATATTGTAGGTGAGTTAGACCCACCAAAGACACACAATGTACAGTTTACGATTACCCTAGTCCGTTGCATTAAAAAAGTTACTTGACAGACAAGGACAGCACCATTGTATAAGTTTCCTGCTGTGCAATCTTTTTATTAGCAAGGGGCCAAGCATTTGTATGATAAAAAAAAACGTAAGTATATTTGGCGATTAGATATAAAGTAAGTAAATATTTTTTTGAGTTATTTGTCAATGAGATTTTTTAATAAATTAATTTTAATACGAACACTTTGTTTGCCTTTTTTTTTAACAAAATGACAAAAGTTTCATTTTGTTATAACAGTTTATTGCTATTTAAGAGTTTTACATGGTTCTTATTAACTCTAGTCCACTTTCAAACTGAGATAGAGTTTATTACCCAGCCCGCACATTCTGAAATGATATTACAAGTCATTTAATGTTGCACTGATAAACGCCAGTCGAACACAAAGTCATTAATCACATTATTCAATGCTGCGATCAAATATTTAAGAATAAGCATATTATTTAGAAATTCTGACTGCTTTAATTATATTGTCACTTTCATGACCAAGATGATGGTAAGTTAATGGTGACAAGACCAACAATGATGAGTAAAAACGACTTTACAGTGTAACAAAAGAGATAACAATGTATAAGGAATCGATTACTTGCCGTAAGGTTGGCCTCCCGTAGCAGGTGGCCGACGAACTGGCCCGTCAGCAACTTCTTGATCTTGCCACGGAACTGATAAAGCCTGCGGACGTACTATCAAGTTAGCTCTGTAACTGTACCGTGAGGAAGTAAACTGCAATTCGTATGGAACGGAGACGGCGCCTCTAGTGGCAACCGAGGGTAACTAATTCCATTTCTAGTGAACTTCTTTATGGTGGCTAGATGAATGATGAGAGATGATGATGACAGAACAATGAAGTAGACTCACTCGCTGCGCGTGGGCCCGGCGCGGCGCATGACGTGCGTGCGCAGACAGCGGTAGCTGTGCGCGCGGTAGTGACGACATCTGGGGGGCAAGAGAGAAGATAAGTAAAGTTACTAGTTTATGAGGAAAAACCCAAGAAACTTCAAAAACACGGAAAAACCTAACGGATATAAATTATGTATACTGAAAAGATGACGTGGCAGACTAACGTGCCCTTTGACTTTCAACATGCCTATAGATTATTATATTATTTAGTATTGAGCTAGTAATTATTACTAAACACCACGAAGATTCGTAAGTTTCTTACCTTTTATTCTTAGTTCCCGTAGCAGCACGGACCCTGCAACATACAACATTACTTTTAGATACTATAAAATGCAGACTAATAATATTAGTAGCTAATTTATGGATGTCTCACCAGCCCAGCTCGTGCGGCTTGGAGCGGCGGTTGATGGTGGTGTACAGCACCTGCTCGCCGCGACCTGCACACACACACACACACCGTGTTAGCTGCTCTGATGACAGATAGTCAACTTTTTATTAATAGTATGATGTGGTGGTTACTTTATATTTGTCCCTTATTGATTCCTGTATATCACAATACATTTATTAGATCTTGAAATCGCAACACAAACTATTATAATGCGTGAGTACTTTGTTTAATAGTTAGACAACATTAGGGGATTGAACCATCACAATCCCGCTGTATCCCGGTATTTGCGGGATCCCCCTGGGTGGATTAAAACTTTTAAAATAAATCGTTGTAATGACTTTACTTGATAGACCACGTTTTATTCTTAGAAACTCAAATAAAACAAACTTTGTCGGACACTTTTTTCAAGGGTTTAATTATTAACACCTCCATTATTACTTCAGACTGTATAAAAAAATTAAAGCAAAACTAATTTTTTTTGGAAATGGCTTCGTAATAATAATAGTTAAAAAAAACTAAAAAAAAAATCGCTTATTTATGTCCATCTTTTAACGAAACTTTTTTCGAAATATAGGTAAAAATTGTGCCCAAAGATTCCGAAACGGTTCCTGATATTCGACCGAGGCAGCTGGAAATGCTCACTCAGCATCCACGCTGGTTAGTTCAATTGTCATTTAAAGTGAATTATAGGTGAATTGAAGCTAAATTGTTAAGCGGGCTGCCTGTAGCCAGTTCAAGCACCCCCGCGCGCAAAGTTACGCATATGAATCACAATCATTTGTAATCCCGCCAGTCCCGCGGGGTCCCGCAAAATTTTCGACCGGGATTAGTCCCGCATAATGCATGCGGGATCCCGGTATTTCGGGATCCCGGTATCCCGGTATTGCATTCCCTAGAAAACATCTTACGGTGATGCTTCAATATCTCGTCGTGGAAGAGGTCACGCAGGCCGCAGGGTGAGGACCTATAAAATATAGAAGAATAAAAAAGATGTAAAATATTATTGCTAAAATAAAAAGTGAAAATATGTAGAGCTTAATTTTTTAAATTCTAATTCATATAATCAATTAATTTTAGTTTTAGCTTGCAACGTTTTATATAAATCTCATCGGTTAGTTCTAATTAAAAAGAATACAAAGCAGTAGTGTCTGCTTATCTTTAGCACATTAAAAAAGCAGACAAAAACAGCGCGACTTGAATAGTTGCGCAGAGTAAATATCTTTATTTTTTTGTATAATTAATAAAAGTTTGATTTGAAACTAACTGTTGTTCGGTTCGGCTGTGGACGTTGATGACGAATCTTTTGTCTATAATGTTCTGCTTCACTGCAAAAAAAAAAAAAAACAAAACATTACTTCTATATTATTTTAAAGACCAACAAAAATATTTACTAACGTACTAAGATAAGATAACATTGTCGTTGATGCTAAACAGCCATCGTGCATCACTGAATCGTCAGAAACATTAGGCTGGATTTATACAGGGTGCAATTAAACCTTCCTGCCAAATTTTCCCCAGGGCTTATGTATCATTAGGAGAGTGCATTTAACAAAATAAAAAAAAAATTGGGTGTTATTTTTCGGAACGGTCACTCGCGGCGCGGGGGAATGAGAGACGCGGGAAGAGGCGCGCGCGCGGGGGCACGTCACGCGCGGCCGACGCATTGTGTCCATTAATTGTAGTGTTTTTAGGATAACTTTCGGAAGCTATTTCTCAACATTTTAGTACTGTCGAGTGGGTATAAAAGAAAAAATACGTGTATTTTTATTTTTAACAAGGATCAATATATCAAAATTTAGCAGGAAGGTTTATTTGCACCTGTATACGTCGTGTAATCTCGCGGCTTAGCCGCCAAACCGCGTGGATGGACGGGCGTATATAATCCAGCCTTAATAATTTGGCCTTATGAAAAATATTTGGGTGACAATATAAATTACAAAATTGCGGCGCTAGTTTCAGCCATGCTACAACCCTTTCAACAATGACTTCTTATTAGTGAAACATGTTCATATTAGTGACTCACATAACTTGAAGGGTATCTTCACCGCGCTGCCGAGCCGCGTGCTCCGCCACAACCCGCCCGCGCCGCCCGCGCCGCCCGCGAACTGCATCGTCCGCTGGTAGGTTGAACTGCTTGCTGACGCAGAATGGCTTCCTGACGAACCTACAAATTGTTATCGAGTGTTGGATTTGAAAGTTCTTTCGAGTTAAATTTGTAGTAAGTCAATTGATTAGCTATGTCCACACTGTGCATCTTCAATATTCGTCATCTTCTTTCATTCAACTTTCGTATTGGCGCATTCAATGAACGCAACGCCAACATTGTCATTAAAGAACACAGCGAAAGTTTTTGATACGGTCAGAGCGCATGCGTCTCGGGCATGCCTCACGTGCGCTGTTGACTGCGCTATGATGCATGCCCTTAATAAACAAAGAAAGGCATAGTGTGAACATAGCTATTGTATAAAATGTAAATGAACGATAAACCTGGTTTGAAATGTGACAAACTCTTGTTTTTCTCGATGTTGAAGCCGGAACTGAAATAATAGAGTAATGTTGAAAACATGCTACTATAAGTACTAAACATGGTATTTAATTTTTAGATAGTAAAAAGATTGATTTATAATGAGTACTATTGCAAAGTACAAACATGAACTAACCCGGACTTGATAACGAGCGTGGCGACGGAGGGTCGCCGCAGCGCCACCTGCACCAGCTCCACTGACGCGCCCAGCTCTGCACACACTCACACATCTCTATTAAACCCGCAATGTGTAACTAAAATAAATGTAACTTTAAATAATGAGTAGTACCTGCGAGAGCCACGTCCGCCGCCGTCGACTTGTGCTCCTGAAATAAATACAGTTTAACAATATTATGTAGAGAGCAGGGGTCACCGATTAGTTTCGCTCAGGGTCCATTTTAAGAAATGAAATGACTTTCGCGATCCACATATAAAAAAAATCCACAATCAAACAAAGATAATAATTACGGAAATTACAAAGATATTTATTTACATATCAATGAGAATGGTTACAATTTTTGTTGTTTGTTTGAAATGGAACTGGTGCAAGCATTGACATTAAATTCTGGAGATGTTTATCAGTAGGCTTAGAACGCAATTTATTTTTAACGAAGTTCATCTTCGAAAATGCTTGGTCCGCACTCCGCACACAATGTGTCGGCGGTCCGGATGTGGACTGCGGTCCGCCATTTAGTGACCCCAGATGTAGAGAATACAGTTTTACAATACACGAGTTGCAACAATGTTATGATAAGCTTACTCAAACTTCAATGCATTCTCATTTTCTAATTTTTCTAATAATGATGACATAACAAATTTTCTTACCGTACTTTCTTTCTTGTTGGTCAGTAATTCCAGCGCGGCGGGCATGTCTCTGCAAACGTAATAAAAATAAATACCTATGTCCTATAGTTACAGAATCAGCAGAGAATAGGTAGCTTAAAAATATTATACGTAAGTAATAGCAAGTATAACGTACAGAAGCGTAGCGAGCCTTGGCGGGGCCCCATATAAAAATTTGTTTGGGGGCCCGTAGTAGGTAAGGCTTGCCTTTCTCAACTTTTGTAAATTAAAAATTGAAAAGATTTCATACATTTTTTCTTGCGCACGTTGGAGGCCCCTGTGGCCCGGAGGCCCTGTATAATTGTTATCAGGGGCGTATAGCTACGGCATACTCGTATACAGCGGTAGCTACGCCCCTGATAACGTAACAAATCGTTTTCAGTTTAAAGTGAGACATCAGCTAAATGTAATCTGCTTGTATATCCATTTATATGTGAGCAATAAAGTGTTTATCTATAATATATATCTATCTATCTAAATATTAATTAATTAGTGGCTCGTCATCATCCATACGCATTCGGGTCACTTTAATAGTAATCATATCAAACTTCATTTCGCTCATGACTCACAAAGTTAACACAAGTAGTGGTTACCTACCCGGTTTCCCGCTGGATGTATCTGTCAGGCGCGTGTACCAGGTGCTGCGCGACGGGCGCCATGTCGTCTGAAAATCATCAGAATCTAAATCTGTGACCTCAGGAATGAGGAGTATGCTCGCATTTCCCTTTGAATAAAATATCCTTACTCAAGATAGACTTACCAGCTGTCTCTAACTTGGTCTTGGTCTCAATCGCTGTGTCCTGAAACGGATCAATAAAATAATTGTGAATTCTTGTGTTTGTGTTTTCTTATTCATCATAGTCAAGTTTTAAACAGAAATGCGACAGTATTACAAAGTGGCCACCTTACCAGCGCTGCGATTTTGTCCAGCGATGGCACGTACACTGATGCAGGTATTCTGAAATTAATATTTTTAAGTTTTTATTCACAGTAATGTCATATTATTGCTATTAATTTATGAACAGCCAACCATCACAATAATTAAATCAGTAAATGGTTTAGGGTTTAGCACAGAGTAATAAAATTGCTATTGATGTTGATTTCTGCACAACAACCATCACAATAATTATTATTATCAGTAAGTACTGCACAACACAAAAACTGCACAGGGTCTATTCTCACACACTTTCCGGTCTACCTGCGCAGGCATACCTGCACAGGTGGACCTCTCCGATAGACCGTAGCGTGTATGGCACCCATTAGTGTATAGTGTATTGTTGTCTCACGTGTTGGCGTAGTACACGGTCTGCGTGTGCAGGTCCCGCAGACGCGGGCGGTGCGTGCGGCGCGGCGGACGCACGCGCGGGGAGGCGGGGGCGCGGGGCCGGCGGCGCGCACGCTCCGCGAAGATGCGTGTAGCGCACGCGCCGCAGAATATCACGCCTTTGAACGTCTCCGCCTCTTGCAGGTCCTCCTCGCCGCATACAACTAGACAGAGGGATTTACTAGTGAAATGATATAAGTATATCTGACAGATTTACTCATACCGTTTTTAAGATAAGTTAACAGCCTCGGGTGTGTTAAATGACATAATGTTATATTATGACAAACCCCGTCGTAAAAGTCTCATCACCGTATATTCACCAATCAGGTGAAATAAGTACAAGGCGTAGTTAACTACACTGCAGCGGAGCGACCCAACTTCCAAATATTCTTGGTTTGAAATCGAATGAGTTAAATCGCTCTACGAGGCAGCGAATCTATACGACATATTGACACTGCAGTACTACAGGACGTGAAGCGTCGAATTAGGGCCGGGCCCGGGACACAAAAACACGATAAAAAAAAAATAAAATAAAAATAAAAATCGTTTTATTTCTGAATAAATTTGAATCAAATGTTTTCAGAACGTTGAGCTACATGTTGCCTACCACCGGTTCGGGAACTAACCCGGCGAGAAGAACCGGCGTAAGAAACTCGCGACGTCGTACGATGTCGTAACGTAGTTTTTTACGACGCTCGTCGTGGGGATCCACGACGTCGTATCGTGTTTTTGTGTCCCGGCCCTTACTTCCCTGCAAGGTAATTATACCAACTGTGGTTTCAACTTCGAAGCATTAATTACTCATTAGTTATTACCATTACAATATACAGAACCAAGCGGACACTTACAGCAGTTGTGGCAGTGCGGGTGGTAGAGGCGGCCGCGGAATCGCGCCGCGCCGCTCGCCGACACCGGCGCGTCGCAGTGAGAGCAGCTGTGACCAACAACAACAATAATATTATAATGTAGAGACTACATCACATTCATTGCTTAGAAAAATACTCATAATATAATCTTTTTTGAAAGTCGGTTTAATAAGTAGAAATTCAGTGCAGCATATTTTTACCTTTTTCAACTTATCGTCGAGAGTCCACAACGAGACGCGACAAAGGCAATTATGAAGTTTTAAAATTAAAGGCATTAAAGGCATTATTAACTACACATTTTGTTGCAATGATTGAACATGGTTGCATACTTACGCCATAACTGTGCAAGTTTTTTGTATTTTTTATTATATTTTTTTACGATTTTTTCATTTTTTTATTGTGACATTCTTCCTGTTTCTGAAAGATGTTAATAATGATTTATGTCATCTGTAATCACAATAAAATAAATTTAAAATCAGCACAGATCATATCCATTTCATGGACCATCCATTTAAATCTATTTTCTTTTTGATTTTCTTTGTGGTAAAAATATAATGTATAGGACGCCGATAAGTGCCGTACGTCTATTGTTCGTATTAGAGAAATATCTGAAATAAAACACAAAATGTCCAAAATTAACTTTATTGAGCGTGTGTCTCACCAAATACGACCTACCTGAAGTTAGCTGCACAATACTTAGGATTTCTATTCTGTATTTTAAAAACAATAACATTTTAGGACAATAATATACAAATTAACTTATGTGAATATAATATAATATTATAATATCTCATATATGTGTGCATTGTTCCAATTTAAACCCTAGACTCTTGGGTCTAGAGGTCCGAATTATTATTTACTAATTAATGAAACACATAATATTCTGAAACGCTGCCAACTTCACACGTGTGCATTTGGTATGACCAACATGAACTTATCGCTAGTGTGCTGTAAATAGGAATATATCTATGTATCAACTGGCCGGCAAAATGCTGCGCAAATCCCTACTTACAATAATAACTATAATATAGGCTTTGATTGCTCCTAAATAAAAAAAATAATCGTCGAAACTCTATAACTGGCAAACAAATTACTACTAAGGTAAGGACGGACTGAACGCTGCTTGTGATGTGAACTTTCCGATCTTTGCCGCGAGCGGCCGCGTCAGATAACAATTCAAATAAAATACCAATTTATGACCCAAACTGTAGGTTTCATTGCCCTGTTTGCCACCACAAGGAAGCGGCGGCCGGCGGCATGGGTCACTAGACCGATGTCGGAAGTGGCGGTAGTTTGAATTATTTTCAGTCGCGATCTCTTGCGGCACACATCGAAAAGTCACCTTTACGTTTATCGAACAATAACATTTTATAACCTAAAACTAAATAAAATATAAGCGAACATTTTTTAGAGCACACAGGCAAAAATTTTCAAACGAAATTGTTCAACCTTAAGTTTACAATAAAAAAAGTTAAAATAAAAATCACTTTGCTACATTCACATGAATTTAAGATTTAAAATAAGACTGAAAGCAAAAAAAATCAGACAATATTTAAATAAAATATCTTAATCTACACACAACATAGTAAAGGTCAAAGTGTCGACGAGTTGAGATCAATTTCACACAGAGAGAAGATTACCAATGAGATCATACGGGGTGCGCGCGGGAGGTACGAGAAACGTGTTCAAATGTTTTTCATCTCTCTCGTTCTCCGTGTTTGTGAACGAGATAACATATTTCACCCTCTGACCTCCATTATACAAGTACACTGGACATAAGATACCCAGCTGTTTTTTGTGCCTATTTGAAGCGGAATCAGTGCCCCCAATGCGGGGGAAGAGAACTAAATCTGACGTAATTTGCAAATGGCCGCTCAATCGCTATTGGTTGTAGAAACCAAAGAGAATATAATCACTACGGTGGTAGAAACTAGTACTAGTTTCGAGTACTATTGCTATCAGCGCCAATATGGCGACTTTTAAACGTCATGTTTACGTTAGTTCTCTTCCCCCGCATTGGGGCGCTGATTCCGCTTCAAAAAGACACAAAAAAACAGCTGTCATTTCAAAGGTTATCATAGGTTCAGCGTACTTGTATAATGTAGGTCAGTGATTCCACCCCATTAAATTTAATTATTAACCCGAGTTTGTGCAGGTTGGCTTCCGAATGAGGGTTTTTGA
Source organism: Polyommatus icarus (assembly GCA_937595015.1). Taxonomy (NCBI): domain Eukaryota; kingdom Metazoa; phylum Arthropoda; class Insecta; order Lepidoptera; family Lycaenidae; genus Polyommatus; species Polyommatus icarus. The sequence continues at coordinate 574,377 of OW569325.1, forward strand.
TATTCTAGTTGCCACCAGGTGCCGCTATGTAGCCTTAGGGTCTATCGTGTCAAACTGCTGTCATACGTCACGATATAGCTATGTATCACGATAATGTGCTTATTTGACACGATAGGCCCTAAGGCTACATAGCGACACCTGGTGGCAAATAGAATATCAGAACCCTCATTGATACGAGTTGCAAGCTCATTGGGGTAGTAGACGGCGCTCTCTCCCCCGGGCGCGTCCCGGCCGCGTCAGTTGAAACTGTACATTTTCATTATATTCTAACATATCAAAAATACTGGCCTCAAATACTTGAGTTAATTTCGCTAACCTACCGCCATAAACATCTGAAACATAACATCGTATAAAATTATTATCTAAGCTAACAAATATTGTCTAGACTCCTGCTCCAGTTCGTGTCACACACGACGAGTACAACAGATTCAACTTTTGAGTTTTGTTTTGAGCAAACTTTCGTTGAAACATTTCCTTTCTACAGTCTGCTCACGTTCAGGTGCTCCCTCACCGCGAGCATTCACGTGTAATGTAACATTACAGATTCGACTTTGATCATTACATGGCAAGTTGACTTCACTGATGTAATGCTCGACTCTGTAACGTTACATTACAAGCGAATGCTCCCGGCGAGGGAGCGCCTTGAAAAAAACAAATTGAGTAATGACGAAATAACCATGTTCCGTCACTAGACCTTTTGACGTTAACTCACAAATCTTCAAGTTACTATCCAAAATCACTCTTTCAAGCTGCGCTACGTTTTTAGGCAAAACTCAGATTCGTTTTCGAAACATCGTAAAAATACTTAATATATTTTCTATTACATACATCATTAGGTACAATATAAAATTCCTCCTTAAAAAAACGATAAATATAAATAGTTATAATAGTTCGACATTCGTGCCTAATATAATTTTTACTTATCACATGCCACAGTATCAAATTAGAGAATCACAATTTCGTAGTAAAATGTACTATCTGAGAAGTTGATTCCTATGCAGATGGGGGACCTACGCAGTTTGGTCGCATTACGTCAAACCCAGCCGACAGATAGCAATGAACATTGAATTGACATGATCGACCAAATGACGTTGGTCTCTCAAATGCAATAGGAATCAACTTCCTCGATGGTCCAACCTCTTACTAGTAAAATATTTACACAGCTTTAAATAGCTTATACAACTGTCTTTGTTTATCAAGTGAATTTTTCAACATATTAGTGTGTGACATGCTCGCTTAGTAAACACTTTATTAGTAAGGAAGTTACATTTGAGTAAGTAAAAATTTAACAATTAAATAATATGTCAGCTTCGATCACTATAAAATCACCTTTCACACGTCTTTATAACGATAATAATATTTTACTTTACTACTAACATCTAGACTCCAATACCCTCAGTTTATATATTTCTACTTACTCATACTTATTTCTACATTATATACTATATTTACTGGCCTTCCTTTCCTTGAAATTTCATTACTGACCTTACGGTATGACTTACATACTACAACTAACATCTGTGGGGTTAGCGGGAGCAATCGGCAGCTGTGTATTCGTTTTGAATCAGATTTTTTCAAATACAGTTATAGATTAAGGCGCTGTGCTGACGACGGGGCGGGGCGGGCCTGTCAACTTCGCTGCGTACGCCCGTCGATGTCTGCGGCTGCCCGCGCCGCGTACACAAAGCACACGCCGTCTGCGCTACTGCATGTAAACTGGCCTTGTACCATGAAACTGTTTTGAGACTCAAACAATCGGACGAGAATGCTGCGTCCTGCTCTAACAATGTCATTTCACGTTTGGTTAGAGCAGGACGCAGCATTCTCGTCCGATTATTTGAGTCTCAAAACAGTTTCATGGTACAAGGCCTGGTTTGTGTGATCCACGGCGGGCAACCGCGGACATGCGCCGCCAGTCTGTCGGTCGCCGCCAGTCAGTCGCCGCTGGGCACCTGGGGCGCGGTCTTTTTTCCCACCGTGTGCGTTGGTAATATAGGATTCCCTTTTGTGCTATCGTTCGCGGCAAAACTGACCGGTCCGATCCGCCCCTTCGTCTGCAAAGCGCCTTATTATTCGATAGCGCCACGAATACGCAGCTGCCGATCGTCCCCGCTAGCCCCACTATATCTTAACTTCTCTACGCTATTATTGCCACTCTCGCCCTGTATAGTTTTGAGCATAAAGTTTCTCGTTCCTTACGAACTAAAAAATAATAAGTTACTCATTTTAATACTCAATGTATTTCTATGTTTAAGTACAATTCCTGTGTTTCTTCTCTCTTAATTATATGGGTAGAGACGAATTAGACCCCGAACAGAATAATATCACAAATACATCAAAAAATTTGAAAATATAGGCGTAGTCGTTACACAAGTACACACTGTAATGTAACCAATTGAAATAATATTTTCTTCTAATTTTTTTATTTCATTTTGGCACATATTAGCACCGAACAATAACATACGACTTCGTTTAGTGTAGAATCTCAAATATTTTCATTTCGCTTTACGTACTAAAGTGCACTCGATTCGTTATTTATTTTACGCTAGTTTATAAAGTGTCCGAGCCGGGCTAGACATGAGAGTTATTAGGTCCCTTGCAATTGCGATTACTTTAAGGTTAAAAAATATTTTAGCCGTTAAAAGACAACGATCTTTCTCTCGAATCGTATTCTATACGATGTGGAAAACATATTTTGTGACGCCGCATACGCATAACATGTAATATATTGTATGACGTAGCTGGATATTATGTAGCGGCGCACACACATTTGCAAGGCACGTATTGCACGTTGCTGGTAAGCGGCGCACGCGCACGTAAACGCACGCGTGCAGGCGTGAGGCGGCTAGTGTCGTCGCATGTGCAGACCGAGGTGGTCGGAGCGCGCGAAGCAGCGGCGGCAGAGCGGGCAAGCGAAGGGGCGGTGGCCGGTGTGCTTGCGCGTGTGCCGCGTCAGCTCGTCCGAGCGCGCGAACCGCCACCCGCACCCCGCCCACGCGCACACGTACGGCTTCTCACCTGGAAATACACGAAAAATACTACGTCAGGTAATTGTATAGCAGCTGTGATGACTTTATTTTAAAAAGTGGAAATTAATCTCTATAGTAGAATTGTTGCTTTGGTTGTAGGGATCAGTCAAAATCAAAATCAAAATATTTTTATTCGGAGTATTTTTTTTACAAAAACATTACCGAACGTCGATACTACTGGTGCCTACCACCGGTTCGGGAACTAACCCGGCGAGAAGAACCGGCGTAAGAAACTCGCACGGGATGGAAAATTACAATTTAAAACATATACAGTATAACACGGTCACATTAACCTGACGCACCACTGCAATGCACGCCATCACCGTGCGGCCACATTACACATTAAAACAGCTGATTTCAAAACGCGTGCTTGAAAATTCCGTAGTTTTTATAATCTGATAATGTGTGTGTGTGTGTGTGTGTAGAGTTAACTTTAAGAGCTAAAATTTTACCTGTGTGCGTCCGCTTGTGCGCCTTGAGGTGCGAGCTCTTGGTGTAGACCTTGTGGCAGCCGGCCACGTCGCACTTGTGCAGGCGGCGGCGGTCCTCCCCGTCGGCCGGCCCCGCCCCCTGCCCCGGCCCCGCCGCCCCGCCCCGCCCCCGCGCCGCGCCGCCCAGCGACTGCAGCGCCGACTTCAGCAACAGCGACTTGAGCTCATCCGCCGCGCCCGGTTTAGGCGCCGCCATGTAGTGCGGCAGCAGCGGGAAGAATGGCTTGGCCAGATCGAGCTGCGGCGGCCGCGCCTCCATCGGCGATTTGGTTCTGAAATAGTATGAGCACTTGATGTTAATGATAGACAAATAATAATCGGCCAAGTGCGAGTCGGACTCGTGCACGAAGGGTTCCGTACCGTTATAGAGCAAAAATTGGCCAAAAATTGTATTTTTTGTATGGAAGCCCCCCTTAATTTTTTATTTTATTTAAATATTATTATTAACTATTTAAGAACAATTATATTTAAGGCCTTCGTGAAAGTTTCAAGTGCCTACCTCTTATCATTATTGATTACGAGCAAAAAAGGCAAAAAAAAATCACGTTTTTTGTATGGGAGCCCCCCTTAAATATTAATTTTATTTTTATTTTAGTATTTGTTGTTATAGCGGCGCCGGAAATACACAATCTGTGAAAATTTCAGAACTCTAGCTATAGCGGCTCTTGAGATACAGCCGGGTGATAGACAGACGGACAGACATCGAAGTCTTAGTAATAGGGTCCCGTTTTTACCCTATGGGTACGGAACCCTAAAAAGTAGTAATAAACTCTATGTATTAAACTAGAGTTCAAAGTTTAAACTTTAAATCAGAGCTCGAAGTCATTATAGACCTTGTGGCTAATCACAACATTACCTGAGTGGCTTTGTCATGTTGGAATGTATCATTTAAGCGTTCCTAACATTAGAAGTCTACCGTTGTTGGAGGTAAGTTTTCTAAGTATAAATACCAAACAATAAGATGAAGCAAAACTGTGTTACCTGCTAACATGCTTGACCTTGCGGGCGCTGCGGAGGTCTGGACCCACTTTCAGTCTCTGTTCGGTGTGTTCTGACCTGCAATGTCACCATAAAAAACTTCAATCTAAGCTAAAAAAAGACGATTAGTAATAATAATTATAAAATGAGATAATTTTTAATTTACCATAAACGCCACGGGTTTGAATGATTACTCTCCACACTCGCGTTTATATTTCACGGACTCATCACGTTCTACCAAACTCGTGCGTGTAATTTGTGATGAGAAGCAAAATGTTAGAAATTAGAATCAACTCACATTAGGTGTGTAGCCGTCATGGGTTCATCCAGCCTGGATATCTTGGTGGAGGTGGAGCACGGGGACCCTGAAAAGGATACAACATAACTCAGTAAACTGTAAATAATCATAATTAGCTTATAAATACTGGTTGTAAGACTAAATGCTGCCATATAAAGGTACTATCAGGGAAGTTGATTCCTATGCAAATCGGGGACCTAAGTAGTTTGGTTGCGTTACGTCAAACCCAGCTGACAAATCACAATTAACATTGAATTGACATATTCGACAAAATAACGTTGGTCTGTCAATTGCATAGGAAACAACTTCCTCGATGGTACATATAGAAGGTAAAGCAACCTATCAAAGAATTGTCGATTAAGATTAGCCCTTTTTCCAGAAATCCTTGTCCAGAACACAACTTAACAACAAGTAACAACCAAAAGGAGATCACGGCATTTGATGCAAATCCCCAACCTGATAAGTGATAACAAAAACGTCGTTTATGTAAATGATGATTAATTCCCCATTCAGCTGCCGGTGCGGGCGCTCGCGTGACCGCCTGACGTGAGCCCGCGGAGGCCGCGGCAGCCCTGGCTACGATGGATCTGCTAATTATTATTGATCGTTTCACTGATCTAATTAGACTCGGGTCGAGCGCCACGGGGGAGCGCTATAAACTTTCATCCCCGCGGTCTGCTTTAACGGTATGTAACTGCTTCGAAATTGTGTTCTTTAAAGATATGTTACACATCGGTCATAACTCATAAGTGATAATACTATTATATCCTTTCTTCCCTGTCCTAAATTTCTGATCTAAAAACCGATTTACAACGTCTTTAATATTCCTCGAGTGACCGGGAGAGTCGTACGAAAAGCTATTTTACTAAATACCATAAAAATTTGCTATTCTAAAAATTGCACCTTTCTCTTTTGAAAGCGCTCTTGTCTTAAAGATAATATATTTCGTCTTTCCCAGCATTTCCATTTTTTTAACATAAGTAGTTTTGTCGCTGCACAGTGTTCGTGTCGGATGATTTTAAATAACTTGTGTTAATTTTTCAGGTGTAATTATACAAGTTGTAGACACCACGACATCTGCGCGGCGATCGAGCTGCACGATCCGACATCCATCCATTACAATATAATTACCAGCGTTTTATATTGTTCGTTATACTTTATAATTTATACTTCGAGCGGTTCATAATAAATAATCACGGTGGACAGATATGGTCAGGCATTCGCCGTCTTTGGGTTTGAAGTTAATTTGAAATGTGCAGTTTTCTTGCTATTTTTGTTTGTGTAATGTAATTGATTAATGATTGTAGAGAGCGACGAAGTGAAGTAGCAATAGGATTTTTCATAAAAAAATTAAATACCTATGACCTGTACCATTTTGATAACACCCCGATGGTACCACTCGCAGCGATGGCATAATGCTAGCTGGCAAGCTTAACTTGTTATTTGTATTCATTACTCAGTAATCAGTATAGTATAAAATCATCAACTCATCTGCTGTTTTATTTTAAGCGTCTTGCCTTAGCACTTTTGTAAGCGAGTGCTGTTTAGGTGTAGGATCTACCATTTCAATCAATCAGACTCAGATCTGAGACAGTCGAATAGGACAAATCTCTCGCAGTACTCCGCAGTCAACAAATCCGCTGCGGCGTGTACACGAAATGGAGTGGTCACAAAAAGCGGTGTCGCGGTCGTCACGCACGCTCGCGTGTGCGCGCGGCTCGGTGTCGGCCCGTGTCACTCCACCGATAGACACCTCACAGACCACGAAGATGACACGACAGCACTAGGGTCAGTACGTGACGGCACTATACACGGACAAAGTCTCGCAGACTGACCGAAGATCCTGGCAAAAAAAAATCGAAGTCGACCCATAACATCATAAACATTTGCACATAATGTTGAGTTACCGTTACACAGTTACAGTCTGTCAAGAAAGAGTAGACGCTGAAATAAATTTTCCAAACATAATCCAGATCAAATGGTAGTTATTGCGCTTTGTATTTTCACAGAGAACGTTTGTACACTTCAAATAGTAACGGCAAGCGGTAGTAGCAATTTTCGTAAGCCAACCAGGCTTTTCAATTTTTATCAACCATAATTCCAGTCTTCCTTCGTCAGAACGAAACCTGTCAATTATTTTAAGAGCATAATAATATGTATTTGATAATAAAAAATCGGTTATCGGAGATTTCAATACAATTGTTATAGATATCGATAAGTTTTATCGACAGAAAACTCCAGCACTATTGAATTTTATTGTTTATCAAAAATCGGTAAAACAAATGTAAATTTGTGGTGAATACGGTATAATAAGATTAGTGCCACATTTTTAAGAGCCTATATTATCAATAAAAGTTTAATATCGTAGAAATTTGCTGTTAAAATCACTTACTTGTGAAATGTAATCCCACATCCCTTCTTGTACCGCGTTTTACATAACATACACTCTTTCATAGTTTAATTATGAACTACCACCACTTATTTATATATTACTTAATCGCGTAAAACCTTTTAAAACACTTTAAAAACACGAAAACAATTCAAACGATTAAGCCATAGAGAAATAAAATACATACATGGTTACCAATGGTTACGTCAAATTTAGTTCTCTACCCGAATAATGGGACCGCTGATTCCGCTTCAAATAGGCACAAAAAAAAGTGGTATCATAGATCCAGCGTACTTGTATAATGGAGATCAGTGACCATAAATGATTGATATGAGTAATCTGACGTTACATAACATCGATATCAAACTCTTTGTTGAAGCTTTGTGGGTCAGCTAAACTGCCCCGCTGTATTGTTACACGAAATGTATTAGCCCTCGTAAATATACCTCCCACACGTGAGCTGCAGGCGAGTCTGCTGTGCCTTCAGGAGTTAACCTGAGATTAGTCCTTATGTCTTTGGTATAAAAGAGTTGTAAAGGCAAAATAACTCTGAAAAGTAAATATACAACGGGAGAACTGAAATACTGCTAATATACTGGCCCGATAACGATCAGTGTTATGGCGTGGTGTTGTTGAGACGAGGCGATGGATGATCCGAGACAGAGCCATAGCAATGATAATGCTAATTTCTATATAGTCTTACCTAACTATATATAATATAGACAGAGAGAGAAGTATCAACTTGTGAGATTTTCTCTGCTGACTCCTAAGGTTTTGTCAGCCCTAGAAATATCTGATAAAAATTATGCAAAATATCACGAATTCCCAACTGGTCTTCCAAAACCACTAAACTACGTAAGAAATAAAAAAAAAATCTTTAGGTAACAGAGACGCTAGGCACCAAATTTTGACTCATTACAAAGTAATACAATCAAAAATATCTTTAGAGCTCACAAGAACTATTATAGCCAATGATGCTACGATACTATACATAAGAACCGATCTGGAATAGCCGCGAATATATGAGGCATAGAATCGAATAGCATAAGCACTTTCTTGTGTTAATAGGTGCTTAAAGAGGCGATACAGTAAAGAGGCCGATATGGTAAGATAAATATGAGAATCGATCCCGCGACACGAGGGAAAGTGTTAGAGCTGGAGATAGCGCCGCTCTTAGCGGGGGAACAGCGCTAATGGTGGTCGTATAGATAGCAGCAGTCAGGCCCCCGGACAGAGCCGGACATACGCCGGAAGAAATAAAGGGTTTTCAGCCGCCCCGGCAACTTAGAAAAGCCGAATTGTTATGTTATTTTTTCGGAATAAAACTATCCTATGTCTTTTCGGGCTCTAATGCCCGTTTTCACCAACAGCACCTAAACCATAACTTTACTAGGTATCCCTTAGCATAAGGGCTACCTAAAATCATCCCCTATCCCAAATTTCGTTTCACGGTCGTAGTAACACAAAAACTTCATTCAAATTAAGTCCGCGGTTTAAGCTTCAAGATATTGTATCAGATAGATCACAGGTGAGACACATCGCACCTCTGATAAACATCATAATTAAACATCTTTTCCGACATTTTTTTTTTCTGTGATACAGTCCGGCTAAGCTAGTCTGTCCGACTACAAGGCTAGGAGACGGCATCAGCAGATAGGAGCGATCGCGTGGAGAGTCGAGATAGCGGAGTTTATTGTATGCGCGTAACGATCGAGCTAGATTTGTTTGGGAACATTCTCTTTGACCGCTTGTTTCGAATAAATACAGAGGAATACGATTGTTCCAGATTCTCTGAGGTAACATTCAGTTTAATAACAGTGAGAACATGCTTTAGGCGTGTTCCGGATTTAACTGTATGCCAGTGCGAATGGACGAGATTTGATTGGCTACCGAGACGTCAAATGCACTACGCAGTACACTGTTTAGAGTTTAAGATTACACTTTTAATAAAGATCAAAGGCATACATAATAATCTTTTTAAATAGATGCATTCTCAAATACTTTTTTACTAAAACGCTGTGTCACAAAGTATGCACTATGTTGTTAATTATTTGTATAAAATCTTAAATACCTCACAAGTTACAATATTGAAGCGTTTTACTGGAGGTCTTAAAGTTGTTCAGTAAATGTGTAGGTATTGACCATTATGTGTTATGGCCGTTTATAAGGCTTATGGCACCTAAACGTATTATGATCTACAGCACTCTCGTTACTTACGATTCGATATGCTATAAGTTGTAACAGAGTTAAAAGTATACCGCACTATTCTCAAAATATACATATCTACATACAAACTTAAACAAAATCTATACTAATATTATAAAGCGGAAGAGTTTGTTTGTTTGTTTGAACGCGCTAATCTCAGGAACTATACCGGTCCGATTTGAAAAATTCTTTCAGTGTTAGAACTTAGATAATCCATTTATTGGGATAGGCTATAGGCTTACATTTTATCACGCTAAGAGTAATAGGAGCGGAGAAATAGAGGATAATGTGGAAAAAACGGGGAAAATTATTTGAAAGGGCATATATTTGACCGCGCAAATCTCAGGAACTACTGGTCCGATTTGAAAAATTCTTTCAGTGTTAGATATCCCATTTAAGAAAGGCTGTGAGTTATATTTTATGACGCTAAGACTAATAGGAGTGAAGAAATAGAGGACAATGTGGAAAAAACTCACGAACTACTGAAGCAATTTTTCTGTTATTTGGCACAGATAAGAAGTAGACCACGTGAAGGACCATAGGCTATTTTTGTGGACTAATTTGTCTGTGAAATATCGAATTTACGCGGGCGAAGCCGCGCGGAACGTCTAGTACATAATATATTATACAGTAGCGCACTATGATACCAATATTTTTATGCCTAGGCATTTTCCGTGCAGTGTTAAAATATAATTAATAATACTCGTAATTATGCCTGGATTAAAGTCAATCGTGAATTAAATATATGTATCATAATTCATAATATTTTAACAAACCATACTGGCTTAACTGTAAATTTAGTAATTTATATTTTCGTTAAGAGAGAGGTTATATCTTGGCATTTAAGAGATAATACTACCATACTTTCACACAATATATTTCCATAGAATATACATCCATTCAGTATATAACAGAGTATACATCGCGGGCAGTGGCGCAACGCCGTAAATCGAGTAACAAGTGTGAGAATCGATTTGTACGTTTATACAGTTTCCATTGCGCTACACTATACACTATACAGAAATACAGCGTACAAGTCTGAGGCCAACATTTCCTCGGAGATAATCCCGAGATCGGTATCGACTGTATCGAGTATCGTTAATCAATTCGATTAGCAGTTTGCTATCGATTTCAATCAGATCAGCGAGTTGATTTATGATCATCGTCGACGCATTTAAACGCAAACAAGGGAATATAAAATATATAAAATAATATTAATATTCATTATTCACCTCCCGGAGGTCGTGCTGTTAAAATATTTTTTTCACCCCACCCAGGTGTAACAAAAAAGGACCAATATTTGACTCGTAGTAAGATTCAGTAGCGTAATCTGCATGCTTATCTGAGTTAAGCCCCATTTACTGATTGCGGTACCTACTCGTATTTACTGAATAGTTATCTCCAGACAGCGCCTCATCTATCAATTCTTTAAGCGTTCATCTAATACACACAGTCTTTACTTAATCTTTAATATAATAAATGAGACGAATTGCTCTTTATTCGTTTTTGTTTCGAGTGTGCGCTGCTCTATATACTTTGAATTGCAATAGATAGTCTAACAACGGTTTGTTAAAGGTGAGCGGTGAGCCTGACAGCTACATTAGTACAGTAACATTGATATTACAATATCTCGGCTTCATATTAGGTAAGGCTCGCAGTAAGTATAACAAATGTCCTGCGCCGGCGCAGCAGCAGCGAATTCAAATGTCCGCTGACACTAATTATTTGTAAGTTAGGTGTTATTTAAACGGCCCATACAGACGCGTAGTGAGAGGACATGCTCATGAGCGTGAGCGGATAAGTCCTTTGTAAGAGCGTTTTTACGATTTTGAATTGTGATGACTGATGACTGATGAGTGATCAGTGATCACTGTACTCGTATTTCATAAAAAAATAATGTAGCTGATATGCCAGTGCAAGGACAATACAAGTGTTTTCGAAAACCTAGCGAAAACCCAATAATTAAAACTACCCACATTGCTTATTGTAATATTTCATATTATATCCATATAGCTTTTAGGATTCCGTACCCAAAGGGTAAAAACGGGACCCTGATTGATAAATAAGACTAATTCTTTACGAAAAATAAGCTTTATATTGGTTTCCATAGCAATTATATATAATAGCTGTTCAAAAGGTACGAATATTCTTAGGACAGCTACGAGGAGAGTTCTAGTATACCGTATTTTAATTGTAACCGTTACACATCACTTCCTAGTCTGCTACACCAACAAGTACCCGCTACCCGCTGCGTACACCTGCGTGTACCTCCCGATTCGGATTAAGACACAAACTGTCAACGACGCTAACAGGGCCGTTAATCATACCGCATAATATAATATGTATTGTCACATAGCGCTGCACTTATCTGGCATAATGCGGTCCTCGCAACCGCATACAAGTGTCGCCATCTGTCGGCGAGCGGCGAGAACATAAACACTGACAGCGACACCGATGTTTGTAAATAACCTGCCGATTTACGCGACAATATTTATACTAATTTGGGTTATTTAGTTTGTTAGATCGAGATTTCGTACTGCGGTATTAATGGATAGTTTTGTGCCAATACTTAAAAATGTAGAGACGTAGAGTTTTTCGTTATTCAGATGGTTTCAGTCTCTAAAGCAAAGTAAATTTATCTTCCTCTTTTCGTTTATATATGTCGCAGGGAAAAGAGGATATCAGGGATTTCACGATATCCCTAGGGATATCACGAACTCCCGGTAGATGCCGAATATTCTTGTTTGTTACGTCTTCTTACTAAAAATATCTAGTGATATGCCATTTCACTAAACTAAATCTAGTGAAATGTCAGAAACGCGGATACCGCCGAATAAAAATCGAGCCACTCATTTCTCTCGCTCGCTCTAGTTCTCACACGTGACACGGGCACTAGTGGGAGTGAAACAAATGCGTCGCTCGAGCTGGCGCGGCTCGTCTAGCCTGGAGACAGACAGACAGACTAACCCTTTGGGTACGGAACCGTAAAAACTAGGATAATCGAAGAGCTGGAGTATCTGTAGTACCTGTGCCTGTACAAGAGCCTAACCAAACTAGAGATCGACATGCCACCTTTGCAAAAAATATTCAACTTGGTCGGCCGCTTCATTTGACGTCAAAAATCAAAGGTCTGAAGTATCTGATGAAGAACCCTCAGCTGGTTTCAACTGTATGATTCAGAGATATGGTGATGCCCCCTCAGATCTGCTATAGTTGCATTACACGTGTGATAATACATAATAATAATAACTCCCACTCTGGTTTTGGTGACGGTGGCCGGTTTCATTGAAACTAGGCCAAGAGTAATTTTATAGCGCCCAAGTGTGTGTGCAGTGCACAAGAGCAATCTCTGTATTCCTTTACTCGCATAACCCGGTGGGACGGAAGACTGGCACTACCGGCGAGAGATCAGGCGCAGGACCGACTTTTTACATGCCCATCCAACGCATGGATCATCTAACATCTTACTTGTCAGATTCAGATGTTAGATGATACTATCAAAGTACCCGTGTGTATACTAGAGCAAGCGAGAGAAATGCGTGGCTTCATTTTTATTCGGCGGTGTCCGCTTTTCTGACGTTTCACTAGATTTAGTTTAGTGAAATGACATATCACTAGATATTTTTAGTAAGAAGACGTAACAAACAAAAATATTCGGCATCTACCGGGAGTTCGTGATATCCCTAGGGATATCGTAAAATCCCTGATATCCTCTTTTCCCTGCGACATATATAAACGAAAAGAGGAAGATAAATTTACTTTGCTTTAGAGACTGAAACCATCTGAATAACGAAAAACTCTACGTCTCTACATTTTTAAGTATTGGCACAAAACTATCCATTAATACCGCAGTACGAAATCTCGATCTAACAAACCAAATAACTCAAATTAGTAAATATAGTCGTGTGCGTACAAGACAAAAAAACGAGGTATACGGCTTTTGCTGAACCAAAGATTTCCTTTGGTAGGATTGATCTATATATCTCTAAGATGGGTTTACAATGTGGAGCCACCTGAATATTTCATGCAGGTGGGGGAGGGGTTTTTTTTTTTAGCTCTAACAAGGTATGAGGTCATTAACTGCGTAGGATTTGGGTATATAGGCGAGTTTGGTATCATTTTCGATTGAATCGAATGTTTAAATGCCAGTTTTTGAATAATATTTAGATGAAATATAGTAAAAATAAAATAAAATAAAAAATTTAGAATATATGATTTTCAACCAACGAAAACGCTGTTGACAGGGCTTAATTAATATAAGGAGGCTGATAGCCGCATTATTCTGCATGCCAAAGACATGGTGATGAATGGAGCAATAAATATATTAATATTACTAGACGTAACGCGCGGCTTCGTCCGCGTAAATCTGAAATTTCACGGATTTTTTACAAATTTATAACCCATATCTCACGTAGTCTACTATATATTCGTGTCAAATAACATAAAAATTGCTCCAGTAGTCTGTGAGATATTAGCCCTTTCAAATAATTTTCCCCGTTTTTTTACATTTTCCTCTGTATCTTTGCTCTTATTGGTCTTAGCGTGATAAAATATAGCCTATAGTCTTCCTCGATAAATAGGCTATCAAACACTGAAAGATTTTTTCAAATCGGACCAGTAGTTCTTGAGATTAGCGCATTCAAACAAACAAACTAACAAACAAACTCTTCAGCTTTATTTTCACATATTCCTTTGTATCTTTGCTCCTATTGGTCTTAGCGTGATAAATATAGGCTATAGCCTTCCTCGATAAATAGGCTATCAAACACTGAAAGATTCTTTTAAATCGGATGAGTAGCTCCTGAGATTAGCGCGTTCAAAAAACAAACTCTTCAGCTTTATAATATTACTACACGTTCCGTGCTGCTACGCCCGCGTAAATTACATACTTTACAGACAAATTAGTCCACAAGAAATAGCATATGATTCTTAACGTTCCTACTTTTTATCTGTGCCAAATAACAGAAAAATTGCTGAAAAAATCGTGAAATAAGCTCTTTCAAATAATTTCCTCCGTTTTTTCACATTTTCCTCTATTTATTCGCTTATATTAGTCTTAGCGTAATAAAATTTAGCCTATAGCCTTCCCCAATAAATGGGCTATCTAACACTGAAAGAATTTTTTAAATCGGACCAGTAATTACTGACTCATACTAAGATTAGCGCGTTTAAATAATGCTTCTTCTTCTTCTTCTTTTTACGTTGTTTAACATCTTTCTCGTGCAAATATGAGTCCTAAAATGAATATAGCATTCTTAAGTCATCCGAATATGGTACCGAACTTGGAATAGTACCATAAATAATGCCTCTATACAGATTGAGACTCTATTTTCCTCCAGAGCAGAAGCTGCTAAAATAAAAAAAACTAACATCAAAAATCGCGGTGGCTCCACATCTTAAATCCATCCTTGGACCATAAGGACCAATCCTACCAAAAGAAATCTTTGGTTCATTAATAGCCGTATAATTCACCGTACACACGCAACTAATAAGCCCTTTATTGAAAATAACGATTTATCTAAAAGTGCACAATGGCCCAAAGCTCTTAACCAGGATGTGAGTCACTTCAATTTCATACAAATTAAGATAATATAATAATATCTATGGACGCTTCACACCACGTCAGTCTGGCCCCGTGGTAGTACCTGAAGGACTTGTGTTACAGGTACCAGACAACGGAAGTATATTTAATAATTTTATACTATACATATATTTATGATTTTTATTATATGATACACATATTTAATACACATCCATAACCCAGGAACTTTGAAAAATATTTGTTCCGTCGGCGGAATTCGAACCCGAGACCCCCGGCTTGAGCTACCAACGCGCTCACCACTGAGCCACAGAGGTCGTCAAATATTATGCTCGCCTCGCCACCTTACAATTTAAATAATTAATCCCACCATAAAGGTGTCAGATGCTTATGAAAAAGCCACATCGGAAGTGTCCTACGACTGCCTGTTGCCAGTTAACACACACCACAAACTACAGGGCACACTGTAATGACAATAGAAACGAACTTCCCGCCCGCGCGTGTAATATATTGTAATGTATTCCGTTACATATTAATAATATATTGTAATTGCGCTGCTGTTGCATTGAAACACAACTATTTCTTGCACGGATTCCAGTTTTTTAAGTGTAAATATATTTCGCTGTAAAAATAACTCGACAGCAAAAAGTACGGTTGCCTAATTGTAACGCTTGAGTTGAAAGAGGGTGCAGTCGTGAGTTGTGAACCAGCCCTCTACCTTATAGCAGCATTTTGTAGAGATGCAGTCGGTCATCTAGTTAAGGACATTCAGCTATGTTCGGTGTTCTGGCAGAGAAGATCGACGTAGGTTTAGTCAAAAAATGACACTGTTTACGACAGCTACACAGAAATCAGCAGCAAATTGAGTTCGGTTCTTCATTGATGTGTGTGATAAGCTAAGCTCCTCTATAACCAGTTGACCAATCGCATACAACTATAATGTTAAGACCGTGTCTTTTTCTGGTTTTTTGTTTGATCTGAGCATGAAGCATGTAAGCGTTTAAATCCTCACCTTTATCAACACACCAATAGTTCCCCGCTACCAAACAGCCTTAGAATTCGTCAGGGGTTAACGAGGCTGTTATACGACAGATCACAGATCTCCTCATCTCGCATATTCATGACTGGCAGCATTTGTCACACGCTGCACACGACATTCAGCTGTAACTCCGGCATATAGAGTCGCTAATAGCTTGTGGTATGTGGCATCAGCTGCCTAATTGTCCTAACAAGGGTAGAGTCCTGTCATGTTTCCACACATGGGATAATCGGCTGTATCACGAGTATGCATAGGCTCGATAATCGCTTGTAATCTTTATCAGCCCAATTGTTAACAAGGATACACCGAATCTTGGAGCTTCAGAGGTAAACCTCAATCCCACCAATTAGTTGGGAATGTTGTGGAGTGACCACGTGGACGGGCGGCTGATATATCGACAAATTCCTCTGGACGGTATGCAAATGCAAATGTAGGCAAATTGGAAGCCATGTAACTTCTGATGATCTGATCTGATGATCTCTATTAAAACACCGACGTAAACTCCATCTGGCTTGCCTGTTGTTTGGTGTGTTAAAGTATAGAGAGCCTGTATATCTTTACGAGAAGCTTTCACGAACGACTAGTCTTAGATCCTGCGGTTCAAGGCAATGTTCAGCCCAATTATCCACTGATAAACACCGGACAGCGTCGTTCAGAGGTAGCTTTCGTTACTCAGCTTCGAAGTGCTGGAATAACATACCTCCGCCTATAAGAAATCTAAACAGCCTACCGTCATTCAGAAAACAGCTCAAAAAATTTCTGTTACATGAACAGAAAGCACAAGAAAGCATTCGCCAAGATATAAGTGTACTGTAGGTGTTTTGCCTAGCTGCCTCTGTCCACGATAAGCAAATTACTCTAATGTTATTTTATTCGATTGCCATCACAAATAAGGAAGGTAATACTGTTTTATATCTTGTATTAATAATTATGTAACTTGTAACACATCTGATTGTTTTAATAACATTATTTTTTGTGATTAGTAATGATCAAAACAATAATTATTGGAAGTATGCCTGTTGTCATTTTCTTCACCTTCTTTTTGGTTTTTTTTTTAAGCAGCCCTTTTTATTTTATATCTTGTAACTTATTATTTATTATGTTTTACTGTTTTAATTCAATGCACTAGGTTTTATTTGTCATAATAATATGAATAGGTATAAATAATTATATTATAATAAGATCTTAGTCTAGTGAAAATTGAGTTGTATTAATACAATTGTTGGTGAAAACTGAAATCAAATTAGTTATTGTTTTATGTTTAATGAGCCATGTTTACACTCGATTGTAAATTATTGCAAATAATTAATGATTCATGAGTTATGTCATATGTTAGGCTTGTTACTTAGAAGTTGGGATGGTTGTGAGGTCACGGAATGGGTCAAGCGGAAGACCGGCGTTGGTTGCCTGCTGGGTGTGCCAACAATGCCGAGCTTGGTCCAATTTGCGGCTACTGTACCTACCTATATTATGTTAATTAACTATTTTGTAATATTTTTATTTTAATTAGTATTTTTTTTTAATATTATTATTTATCTTATTATAGCTGCAAATAAACGTTTATTCTATTCTTCTATTCTATTCTATTCTATTCTCTACCCTACAAGCAGACTGTATCGAACGAGAAACCAAGCTGCAGTTATGTTGCATTAAAATAGTACAATCGGATGCTGAGTTTTACCGTTCTTTATTTATAGCCTGCATGCAGTTCTATCACAAGACTCAAGTTCTGAAAGTAAATTCTATATAGTAGTGTACAGAAAAAGTTATTCTACTTTTGTATTACAATTATTTACAGGCCACAGGCGAGTGAGTGAGTAATTGCCATGTATAAGTCCTGTTTGCTTCACAAAAGGAGTACCTCAAAAGCACTATAAGTATAAGGCGTAATCAAAGTCGAGGACTTTAGGGTCAATTCAAACCGCAATGCGACGCGTAAATGCATTTCTAAAGTATTCAATTGACAGACTTTACTGACCTCTCACGCAATTGAAGTCTGTCAATTCAGTATTTTAGAAATGCATAATATCTACGCGTCGCGTTGCAGTCTGAATTGACCCTTACTAGTAATTTACGTATTCTTAGTTATTTTTCCTCTGGCATGACTTTTAGGAACACACTACTGGTGTGTTTCACGTAAAGTTAAAGTTTTACTTAATAGCTGATACTTTCTAGTATTAACTTAACTTATAATTTACTTAAGTATACTTATTTAAAACTTAATTTTTAAATAAGTATTAAATATACTTATCAATTAATGCATAATTTACTGGAACAGATTTAAATTACCGCATTTAGCAGTAAATTATAATCGATTATAAAATAAACAACTGCGAACCGAACAATTACCGCGCTCGTTAACACAAAGGCGAAACGAGGCCACGCCGGGGCTCTCAAATCTACATTCCCCATAATAATTAACAAGGTAATTAATAAATCATACCCCGCGGTAAAGTGCGGTCGGAATGCACGCACCGGCCGCTCCGTGTCGCCAGTGTCGCGGCGTCGTGTCGCGGCGACAGGCGACACGCTGTTGCGGCCGACGCGGAAGTAGGTCAAGTCGCTAACTACCCGCACTCGTGAAAATTTCAAAGTGAAAGCCATCTAGCTAATATAGCACACATCTTGCGTGGATTATTCGGTCGGAATATAGTTGGACGACTTGAGGAAAAGTAAAAACAAGCTCTAAGTATACGAGTATTGTTATATATACGAGAGCTACGAATACATTAGTGATTAGAGCAATGTATGAGGCAAACGGTTCCCAAACTTATTTTGTCTTCTGCCCATTTTGTAAACAAATTATGTTCTAGCGCCCCCATTGTTTTAACTTAAAATGCATCCAGATAAAATAAATCACCCCCAGCCTCTACACAACGACCCCATTCTTTTCTGGGTCTCACACCCTTTAGACCTTCAGCGCCCATAAGGAGGAGTTATCGTTCACTTTGGGAAAGACTGCTCTAGAATATATACAAATACTTCTAAAATACTTCTAAATTTTAATACAGCTGCAAAATGTAGTTACAGGAAAGAGCTACCAGTTACGTAATTTGAACTACGTAAACTTAATATACTTCGTTAACTCTGATTGACGTTTAAGGCTCCTAAAATTCTCCAATCGAGGGAAATACAGCCATTTCGCAATGAACAATAACAGCGGGACATTTACTCCGCGCGCAATCAGCTGAGCCCTCGTTTAATTACGCCGGGGTACACGGCGCGGCACACAAACGTACATCGTCATAAATCACAGTAATTAAGCAACACGGCCATTTCCATAAACGCCGCGCGCGCACTTGCCCCGTAACATGCGCTCGCCGCCCGCGCACTTGCCCCGTAACATGCGCTCGCCGCCCGCGCAGCCCTAGTACTTTCGCTTCAATTTTTCATCAACTGATTGTTATGGCTAAGTTAATAGAGGTTTGGAGAGTTTTTACTAATACTCCAGTTTTGCTGTTTAATTCAACATATTTTGCAGCTTCGATCGATTATAACTGCTCCTACGAAACAGCAATACAAACATCAGTTTGCCTCAACGAGAAGACCATACCACGTGATAATTTTATTAAAATAAGGATGTATAGAAAATAATCGATTTCTTCAGATGCTGGATGAAAATAGCAGAAAAAACGTAGATAAGAAGTATACTCAAAACAATAATAAGTATTTTCAGCACGTCTTATATGACGACCTCTGTTGAATGTGTGCCAGCTCAAGCCGGGGATCGCGGGTTCGAATCCTGCCGACGAAACAAAAAGTTTTTATTTGTTCCCGGATCTAGTTAAATAATTATGTGTATGATATAATAAAAACCTTAAATATATGTATTGTATAAAAGTATTAAATATATTTCCGTTGTCTGGTACCCGTAACACAAGTCCTTCAGGTACTTAGCACGGGGCCAGACTGACGCGGACGTGGTGTGAAGGCACGTCCAATGTCCATAGATATTATTATTATATGTCTGTAGTTGTACGAGTGTGGTAGTCGGACATGCGGGCAGCGGGACCGACGTCGCCTTTCACTAGCGCCTCTGTTAATGAAGTAGGAACCGCGAGCAGCCGGCAGCCGGCAGCTACTAGCTAGTATTGCGCAACCACCCTGATAACGCACAAATGCCAGACCGGTACATCATTACAATATTCACACGGCTAGCTCGCCTCGCCTCATCATCAGCGACCAGTCCGACTGAGCTCAACTGGCCTGCCCCCCTAGACAAGCGGCAAGCGATTATCGTAAACGCTAACGCTAACGCCACAAAATGTATGGGATTTGACATTAGTAGCGTTAGCGTTTACGATAATCGCTTGTCACTTGTCTAAGGGAGCTGATAGTTTTTTTTTAATTATTAAATAAGAGGGCAAATGAGCAAACGGGTCACCTGCCGTGCTAGCATACGCCAACGAGAAAATTTTGTCATCACGTTTTCTCGACGGTAACTGGTTTATCTCTTGCCTCTGTGGCCTCAGTGGTTGAGCGTTGAAGCTCAAGCCGGGGGTCGCGGGTTCGATTCTGTAGACTCTACTATGTTCATGAAACGACCTTTTGCGACGTTTTGTGTGATTAACTCGATCCTCATCTAAAAGTCGTACATAAATATTCATGTAGTCAGCATTGTAGTGTTCTCGGTTAGTACATAATAATATATAGTGAGGAGCTGTCAACGCTTAGATCCTGGCGCACGTCCGGCACCGGGTTCGTCCCCCCGACCTCGACGCTCACCGTCACCGTAACTACTTTTTAATATCACAGTTTTCAAGGATTAAGGACTCCCGCTCAAAACTGCGAAATCGCATGGCATCGGTATGTCATTATTTTATCATGAATTATTTTGTCGCAGATATTTGCGATGCGATGCGAATTCGCAGTTATCTATGGGAGCCCTAAATCCTCATTGACATTTATAACGAAGGCTTTTCTACTGTTGTAGAAATTGATCTTGTTAATTGTCTGACAATACGATGGTCTAGGGCTCTAGGCCCTAGGGTCAATTACTGTATGTCGAATGTCACCATAATAATCCTGAGGTACGTGCTACGAACGTAATATCCATACATTTCTCTTTAGATAACGTGGATTAAAGAAAACTGCACTGCAGTTACTGGCGGCCTTGCCCATTGCGATGCACTGGGCGGCAGGTCTTTGCGATGCCCCTTGCCTTATGAAATAATACCTTGCGAGGCCCCTGCAAGAGCGAGGCCCCGGACGATTGCCCTGTTCGCCAGGGGCCGCCACTGTTACCGACTTACTGAGAAGCCCATAATATACAAATATTATCAAGATCATCATCATCATTCCGTATTCAACAAGTGACTCACCTGTCAGGGGCGGGGGCGGGCGCGGGCGGCGACGGGCGGCGTGCGGCGCGTGCGGGGCGGGCGGCCGGCGCACGCTCAGGTCCACCGGCTCCACCTGGATCGGAGCCTCACAAGCCTGGAGGACAATACACATACCGCATTTATCACGAGAAAATATAAGGTAAGGTGTTGGTGTACTATGAACCATACACCTTAAGGCTTAAGGTATCTGTGGTAAGTGTGGCTCTACATAGTACACATAATGGAAGGAAAATATTCGTTTATCGAATCAAATATTATGCTGAAACTGCACCGATTTAATTAGAATATGGCACATTTATACAGGAGTATAAACAATTATTAATAATTTTTTCCTGTAGCAAAAAATGTTTGAGTTGATCGAAAAGTAGTGTAGTTTTCCCAATATAAGATCGGTGTAATGTAGGTACATAGTTTTGATAATGTACTACTTTCATGTAATTCCTTCAAAAGTAAATTCAAAAGGAATAGACTGTAAGGTCTGTAACATAATATACAGTCTATGTATGCACGATACATAAACTGAATAATGTAATGTTTACGTCGTTATTACTTATTAAGTTATTACATAATTACTTTTTGTCTTGCAACCGTACTCAGAGACTTTAAAATATACTTTACTTTGATGAAGATTTTAACATAAACTCCATGCATTTTCTGTCAAACTCTTCTTCGAATTAAAGTTAATAATAAATTGCTGAGTATGTCTTTAAACGCGTTCCACGAGTAGTTAATACAGGACGAGGAGTGGCGCACGCGCCGCCGCCGTCGTGAGAACGCCTGTTTCCTATTAGTTATAAATCTATAATTAATTCAATTAATTAATGAGGCAAATATCAATTTTAGCTGGGGTATAATTAGCACAGGTCGGTATTTTCCACTTTGCTTACTGCTACAGCCATAACTCATATTTTGCTCCTAACTCCAATCTAGATAGAAAACAAACGCTTAGCCAGCAGAGAACGGCTTATTGTGGTGTGTGACAATTTACTGCAAAATACATGTAATAATCACTGATTAGTCGCATACATCATGAGCAACAATGTTTGTAATTGTTATCGTCGTACAACATTTCACAAATCGTACCACGATCCTTATTATAGCGGCCGGCCGATGGTGATAGCCGTAATGTCTCCGCAGACAATATTGCAGTTAGAAAGTTCAGATTTATACACGAGGATGCAGGACCGTATTAACTATTAATCTAGGCGAAGATTGTGCTAGGCTCCGTGGAATAGGCCGAGTTAATTGTCCGCACTCGTGTTTTAGAATATACTTAGATAGATCTTCGATATACTAAATGCTTAGACGGATCTGAAATAAATGGAGTTGTACACAAGTTGATTCCCCCTGAGTTTCTAAAATATTTATTTACTTTACAGTTCCTATAGGATTAGGCTCTAACGTACATAAATATAACATAGGCACTTATTTTATAATTATGTCACATGCATGCAAACCTGCACACACTGGCACCACACCCCGCGCGGTTGTGCAAAGGCCGCCGCGCGCCGCCGCGCAGTGGAAAATATGGGTCCGTATCGGATCAAAAATCTGTAACTTCAAGGTTTTTCATCGTATTGTATTGAGATTTGGCACATGTATACAGTGATATACAAAGATTTAATAAATAATCAATTCTTGTATTTTTTTTCAGTGTATACATAGTTATTTTAGGTTAAAAAAAAGAAAAGAGAAAAAAAATAATACGAGTAGTTATATTATGTTTATTTTTTATAAATAAGTACTAATATGAGTAAAATTAAGAAAACTTAAACAATTACTTATCACACAAACATAATCAAATACATAAAATTATAAAATCGTATAGTACCTATCTATACCTCACACCAAACTAATTGATCTCAGATTAGACAAATCTTATAATATTATTGGTTTTATATAACTAGATTTTAGTTACTTATAATGTTGTATCTAATTGTTATTATCCTCGCTATTCCTAACTAAAATTACTTCCGATGTAAATGTAGGATCACCTTCAGGTACCACCTTCAAAAGACTTTGTGCCTCTTCATCAAGATCCTTCACATTTCTCACATAAGCGTTTATTAAACATGAAAGGTATGGATCTGAAGTATATAGAAGCGTTTTAAATACGTCTTCATTTGTAGCTTCACTGGAACATTTTCTGGCATGGTGCAGGCGCATATTTCTGTAGTCTTTATTGCGCGACTCTTGTGCATCTTCCGACAGTTGCCCAATAGGAAGAACAGAAAAATGTTTGATCACGTTTTCTCCGTGTATAAGTAATTTGTGCACGGAGGATGGCATGTAGTACCAATCATAGTTACTAACATAAATTCGCGCATTTTCTAAGGCATAAACTCCAAATTTTTCAGGATCGATCATCATTTCAGAAGGTAGAGCTTGTAAAATAATATTCAAGCGTTTTATCAATGTTTCATCAACATCTGTTATGTTCGCCGAGCAAGTGTAATTGTAAAAGAACCTTTGTGTTGTATTTCCATCACTTAAGTTTTCACTTATCTTTCGCGTTCACCAGAAGTTGATGGCAGTGAATGTGCTTCAGACTCCGGAAACTGTACTGAATATCGTGAATCAAGCCAGCTTGTATTATTCCGAATAAAGTCATTTTTCCGTGATGCTTGAGCCCAGCGCTTATTGAAAGAAGGCAGAATATGTCTTTGAATGTCACCAATTACAAAACACAAGTTGTTTTCAGAAACATTTAATGTTTGCTGTAGAACTACGGACAACGATTCCAAGGTTCTGCCACGCTCGATATAGGGAATGATGAAATCGCCCTTAGTACAGTTGAAAGTTAACATTTTAATGGAAATAACCAATTTAAATAAGTGTCACAGGTCACTTAATATGAAATACACGCTAAAGTGTGCAATTTGAAGATATTTGCTTCCCCTTATATATCTGCTGGTTATTTAGATATGAAATACATACTAATATCAATGTATTATATATTTACATTGATATTACATACTTACTCACGCAGAACGAGTGCAGAATAGATGATAAGCTATTGCTATCAAAATATTGTGATTAATATTGATTTTGCAAACTATGTCAGCTGTAACCGCAAAAAATACCGAATTATCTACTCCGACCTCTATCACATTTTTTCCCATAACTTCCAGGACCGCAAACTTCCGCAGCTAATTTTTTTAATTTTTCATTTATGAATAGTTAGGCTATCAAATAACACATAAAGTTGCGCGTCGCGAGACGTCGGTAAATGTGAAAACCTTCGACGAAAAAAAAGAAAAGCGAAAAATAGGGTATGTCAATTTTTAAGTACTTACTCAAAAATAATAAACATATTAAAAAAAGTTAATAGCTCATTATTACGAACATAAAATATCCTTTTTGAAAATGTATAAAACCGCATGCATGTGCTAAATACTTTTTTCACAATATTCATTTGAATTATGTGTATGCAAACATTTGAATGAGCCATCCACTACTTCAACTTACTTCAACCTATGAAAAAAAAAAATGTTTATGCAGTTTTAGTACAAAAAATGTCTGATTAGGATTATTTGGTTATTAGAGTATCGAATGCAATAAATATTTCATTCAAATTGTGATATTTTAAAAACCATTTATGATATGCTCTAGTTCTACCATTTTCCATAGTGCGCCGCGCCGCCGCGCCGCCCGCGCCACGCCCGACACTTACAACACGACACACACGACATCATTAGCGCGCCGTTTAACGGAAATTTAATTATGGTGCTGCCGGTATCGGCGTTAACTGTTCATAATTATATTATGTAAGGAGCTATTTAAATAATAATTACTATGTTTTACTACGTGTAGGACGGAGTAACGGTTATATCGCTATTCCAACTACTGCCTGAAGTCACTGTTTCTGTTAGGTAAATGAATAAAGTTGACTACATTGTTTAATTACATACCCGAAGTCGAAGAAAACAACACAGAACCAAACGAGCTTCTCTAAGTCGCTTTACGCTGGCACTGGCGCCCCACCCTTATGAAGATGAGCTCGTTACGTGAGCGGGTCGTGCCCGCCACACCCGGTGTCGGTGTCGCGGTGTCGCGGTGTCGCGGGTCGTGATATGCTAGCGCGGGAGACAGATGCGTGACCTCGCACTGCACTATCAACTCTGTACTTTCTCTTTACTGAGATGAGAGCATATTGAGGAAAAAGGTTTGACAGATGTGTAATTTATAATTAGTTAATAACAGATACTGCGTCTACGTTTACAATTGTGGCACTTTACTTTACTTTGACAACAAACTTGCGAGTTACTTTCAAAATAACTAAGAGAAAAGTCTATACCGATTCCAATTTATTAAGACTTGACTTAAAATGGTTGAGATTACAAATAGTTAGGCGCTAACGCTACATCCGCAAGTTCAGTTAGTTTTTATCGTTTTCTAAATTCTCATACTTTCACACACAAGAGAGTTTGTATTAAGAATTATGATTATTAATTTTAGCCCAGACTGGCGCAACTAAGCCTTAAAATGAGGTTCTATTTAAACATAATGTTCGGGTTCACGCTCGGGCGTGGCGCGAGTGACGGGACGTCGTGAGGCGCGCTGCGTTTGCGCAACGTTCCGCCACGACCGTCCTCGATCGGCTCATCACTGTCGCTGGCGTCACGCCGAGGGACTTACACTTTTATAAATATCAGTTAATAGTGAATTGATTTCAAGCTACGAATATAATAATAAAAAATCTATCCAGCAAAAAAGTGGAAAGATAAAATACCAAATTCAATTTTACATACAATTTTAAAAACATGTCATCAATTTTACATACAACTAAAAACATGTCATGACATATTTATATTTTATGGTTGATTATATTATAAAATGACGGACTTCACTCACTTCACTTCACGTAATATAAATGTTCACTTACAAAGTGAATATTTATATTACGGTAGCCGCTACCACTGGCGCCACAACCTGTTATCTGAAGACGAGTATCAGTTGCGTAAGGCCGCGACTTGTGAGTACCGCGCCC
Organism: Polyommatus icarus; assembly: GCA_937595015.1. Classification (NCBI taxonomy): domain Eukaryota; kingdom Metazoa; phylum Arthropoda; class Insecta; order Lepidoptera; family Lycaenidae; genus Polyommatus; species Polyommatus icarus. Next base: position 600,677 of record OW569325.1, read on the forward strand.
GCGCCCGCTCGAACCGCCGCCACGCCCTCCTCTCTCGCTTTTGCATCTAGTTTATTACGATATACTGATTTGATAGTTCGAATGTCTTATCGAGGAATAAGAAGGCTTTAGCGATCCCTTGTCAAATATTAAATAAAATGTTTATTTATTCATATTTGCTTAAAGTTTCTGCTTTTTGAATTATTGGACATTCAGTGTGCAGTTATATCCTTAGTCCTTGAATCACGCAAAAAAGTTTATGAATGGAAAGGCTGGATCTGTGTTCGGCTGCACGTTTCAGTAGCTACCCGGAACCAGCGTGCGTGTTTGAGCAGGGTAATGAATGTGGATGAGGCGAAATAAGTGTGTGAGGGTCACACAAAAACGGTGTCGATACACTTGATTGGTACTCCGTACTACGTACTCTGGTAGATATTTAGATATCATTGCATATTTTGTAGGTAAAGAAATTTAGTCGCTACCTACGTCGCTACTTATTCTTTGGTTACATTTATGAGGCAGATTTATTAATATGTTGTATTTCTGGTGCTAGAGCGGTACTGTTTCCAATCCATTCCATGAATCCTGAATCTAGTATTCATTTTCTTCATTTTTAATTTATTAGTCCTAATCGAGCGCCATAATCCAGTGAAACTGGCGCTTGCTACTGTATCAATAAATGATTTAAATTGGATCTGAGTGTAGTCGTTTAGGTCCAACCTTAGACCACCTAGCGCACACGACCGGTCTAGCACGCGTCGACGTAATCGCTCGCACTACCTAGTATTCACGTGAGAACTCCGTTCAGTTATTTTACCTTCAACATGGTACTTAGACAACTTGCATTCGATAATTTTGACAGCTAAGCTATCAAAATGCAAGGAATTTGTTATGAGTAAAACGCAACGCTAAGTGATATACTACGCCCTACGGTGTTATGGCAATAGATGAATGCGATACCAGTCAAATCCCAATTCCCGTACATTTTTGGTATATAACATGTCGTGATCTGTCGTAAATATCTAATACATTATGCAACCTCTAAGCAGCCTAGACCTTTATGCCGACGACTAAACTACTAGATAAGCTTTACTCTCACGGAGCTGAGGTAAAACAAACACGAACGAAGTATACACACCCAGTATTGACGTGCGTGACACAGTCGACAATCGACATCGAGAAAGCGCCTAGCGGAACGGACGCGCTCGAGCCTAAAAATATGAACACTTGCAACGTTTTTAGGGGTATCATAATAATTGGCCAACAGCGCATACATAATGCCGTATCCAGCCCCTCGTGGACGATACATCATCGTTAAACATTACTCGGTGAACACGCACCGGCCGCCTAGTTACCGCGAAATATTATTCATTACGTTATGCAATTAAAACATTATCGCTCATTATTTGATTAGTTTGTATATTATTGGGAATTAGGAGCATAATTTTCCGCCGCCAGTTGTAAGTAGCTCGGCCCATCAGTACTGTACAATTTAATTTATATGCTGGCATAGATATTACGAAATAATTGGCAGATTTATATCTGTAGCAAAGTGCGATAAGGCTTTACATGAACGTGGGTGGGGGCGCTGCTGGTAAAGGAGAACAGCTGTCAAAAAATCGTTTTTGTATGATGGCAGTGTTAGTTCCTTCTTTCGCCACGTTCATTTAAAGCCTTGTCGCACTTTACATAAATTTACCATCAGACATCGTCATCAACTCTGATGTAGTGTTACTACCAAGTACCAAGACGAATCGAATGATACCTCTCGAGCTTAAATTCGTATATTATGCAGTCCCAAGCCCTCCAGACTCCAGTGTGTCAGACATTACTACAAACATTGTTCTTCTCGTGCTATCAGGTTAATTATAAGATCGATAAAATATGTTAGTATTTCCGTTCCCATCCCTGGTCGGAGCGGGCGTGTCGCTGGCTGACGGGCCGGTCGGGGCGGTCGGCGGCGGCGGGCGCGGCGCGTTGCGTAATTTCCGATGTTTTTGCCATCAGCTGGCAGCCGCGGCCCGCGATGCCGGCGCGAGCGCACATTACTAATCGCATAATCCACGCGTTACATAGATAGTTTACTACATGTCTACATGTTGCCCGCAATATTATATTACCTAGAGTTTGAAACTCGGCTTTACGTCTGATAACTTTTGAGCGTGCTAGCCAAAGAGGATGTAAACTGTATACTACGTAACAAGAGGTCGGACTTAGAAGAAAAAAAATAAACATTCGTGATTTTTTTAATTTAAAACTAAACGACAAAATTTTAAGTGCAAAACCTTTCACTCTAAACATACCAAAAATTAAAAAAAATAAAAATAAAAAGAAATGAGCTCAAATAAATGTTTTATTTCAATAAAAATTATTGTACATGGCTAAATAAATAGGCTAATAAGGTAAATTAAACAATAAAACAGATTTAATCCACAAGTTTTTGTTGATTTCTATTATTAAATATTATAATATTATTACAGTACAGTTTTATGTATTTTATTTATAAATATGATAGAATAGCTGGCTATGCTACTCTACTAACTACTTGATTGGCTTAAGCCATTATTCCACTTATCCTAGCGGCTAGCTAGGTTCCTAGGTAGGATCCTAGCTTTTAAATGTTGTTCCACGTCTTGACTAAATCGGAAACGATTTAGGATCTAGGAACCTAGCTAGGATAAGTGGAATAAGCGCTTTATACAGTAAACTCTATATAGGGAGGGGATTAAAGCTGCGCGTCCACCAGGTTGGAATCGGGACATACGGTGCGGACGGTGGCACCACGTGTCGTCATATACTTGTCAGGCGCAGAATGATGTTCCAGTACTTCTAGTGCAGTTCATAGTAGTCAGTACCATACATACAAAGCAACAAATCCGTCCACTGCGTACCTGCGCTCCGATTCCGATCCAGTGGATCGCACCTTTATACATACACACTTTGTTTTGTTACACACTGTATACGACAGCTGAAATCTATGGCGCGGGTTCAGGCCAGCTGCATACCACCTCACTTGATCAGAGGATTTTTCCTTGGTGGCCGTACCACTCATAATCCCATACCTTCCTTCTCCTAAAATCTCCTTGCATTGAATCTCTTTGCTGCTTTCGTTCCCAAGCGGTCGCATGCGACCGCGAGAACAAAAGATTTCCTAGAATCCGCGATCGAGTTAACAGCTATTGCTTGCAGACTAAAATGTTGCAAACTAGCTGTATAGGGACCTAAAAATCTGAAATTAATGAAACATTTTTCATTTATATTCCATACAGTTTACATAAATTATAGTAAGTATAGTAATTAATAACCTTATGTATTGTTACAATAAAACAATATACACATGATACACATTTCATCATTTTCCAAATTAACTGCATACTGATATACATTATAATAATTTCTATGAAATAATAATCTATCTTTTTCATATTAATATAGTTTAAGTTCTAAATTATTGTACAATTATGCAAATAATACTACGACATACTTTGTATTAGAACATGGTATGATATCGTTATGTTTTGCTTCAATTTATCAATTTACGGTTACATTTACATTTTACAATGGCTTACCTTTCGTTTTTTCAATAATTAATCCACTTAATTTACAATTTTTGTATTTTTGTAATAAATAATTTTCACAAAATGGAATTCGAACCTTGAGTTTTAAACTTCATCTTCCTCTTTTTTCTCATGTAGTTTATATTCTCTATGGTCTTTTTTATCAACCAATCACAGTCGACCGTGCTTAAAAATTGTACAGATTATGCGATTTACTTTAGTAGCTACGTTTAAATTTGGAACCCAATTTTTTTTTGTTCGGAAAGTTTCGTCCACCTGGTGCTAGCAGCTACCTAGAGGTCTCGTCAAGGCATCGTGTCACATGATCATTATTTTGTGCGATAAACACATATAATATGACTAGCTGTCCCGGCAAACGTTTCTTTGCCATATTATTTTTTTTTTAATTTGATTGCAGCGCTAACTGTCGGGACAGACTAAAATTAAAATTCGAATTCGAATATTATTTAAAATTTGACACATGTCGGATCCAATGTAAAACATTCCAAATTCAACAACTACTAATAAATTAAAAATTATTTAAAAAAACATTATCCAGCGGACAAAATTGTGAATCTAAACCATTCCCAGATCCCCTTGAACACACACAAAAAATTTCATCAAAATTGGTCCAGTCGTTTAGGAGGAGTTCAGTCACATACACACGCACACAAGAAATATATATATTAAGATATATCTATAGCCTACAAGCAAGAGAGAAACTCAATATAATAAATGCGATGGTTTTTCTGTTGGTCTTTATGTCCGTTACCTCTTCTACGATATTCAGTTTGAAGATAGTGCAAGTTCCGAGCAAGAAATATAAAAAAATATGGTGGTTTCCATTGCGGAAATTGGATCTACACAGCTAGCGCAAATGCAAGGATGGAGTTGCTGGGTAAATCTTGTAAAGTCATAAACCATCATAATTAGCGAGGATTCAATGATCGTGCGAAATCGACACTGCACTATCAATATAATCGATACAGCAATATCGATATAATCGATACAGCTACTAACGAGCCGGCAGCCGCGTCGGGGCAGATATCAGTAATTGATCTATTGATTTGTCACTTACAGATTACCGCCGATATCCCTACACGGCGATGAAAGTCCACCGCGAGTCGCGACTGCCAGGGGTAAATAGAGCACCGGCATGATGTATGGGACCCGCGTTGCCTGAATACTTAACTGTTAGGCCTAGCACGCTTTACTTGGTTTTATCAAATTTTATAAGTTAGCCCAAATAAATAAAAATCGAAGGACAAAAACAGCAAGACGACTACGCGAATTATGAACATTGCCTGCGTTACCAAAGCTATATCGGATACGGGTCAAATCACACTTCATTTTATAAAATCTAATTGGTGTTTAGGCTCTGACTACGGTGGAACAAATATGTAACAATCACAGTATGATACTTGGTGACTTTTGGTCTAGCCGTATCGGTGTAAAACGTGATGATTGTTGATCCTTACCTCTATCGTGTGGGGAGGTACGGCGCTGTCGCGGCGCCCTGCGCCTCCTCTGTTGTCCTGCAACAACATATTATCTCATCAGTCATCATCAATCAAGATCAGCCAACGCGCAGTCCCGGAGCACGCAGAATTTCGACAGTTAGCGATAAGCTAATAAGCGAAATTCTACGTGCTCTGTTCCAAGCCTCTTTTGGACCTCCGGCGGGTTTGTTTTGTTGGAATTTCGTTTCTATCAGGATTATTATTGTAGGAGTTAAATATTCACCGATGCTACAATCTCCAAATCCAAATCTCCAAAGTATATTATGCTAATATGGACGGAAGGCAAAAGCACGGTCATTCACCATCCCCAATATGCTAGTGGTTTGTTTTGGATTGTAGAGCTATACAGTATACATAACATATCGGTAGCTTAAAATACTATTGCTTAATTGATCCTAGCGTAGATCCCAGGGAATCCCATGAGAAACTATTGCATCTATATAGTTGTACTAAGAACTAGCACGCCGGTGCACGGTGGTCGATGGCGTACAAGCGGCAATTAATGTATGCGCGGTAATCTGCATGTAATCTAGAGATGCATCGGCGGTGGATGCCCGCGGGAGCCTTACGCAACCGCCGCAAGGATGAGGGTTAGAAAGGCCCGAATTGGAGCAGTCGCACGTCCTTGTCGCCCTTACGCGGCACGCGGACGTGGGAGGGAGACGGCGCACCGTGGGAACCTAACATTTGCTTTCACCACCGCACAATGTCCTCTTTAAAAGAATACGCCCGAGTGGCCATCGCAGCGCTAAGGGCCGGCGCACACGTTGCGCAAGTAAGGCTATGCGCACACCGCTCTCGTATCTCGTATATTACGATCTTACGCAGCTGCGCGTTAAACGGAATTGCCTGCGCTTGTTTATGGTTTTTGGAATTGTAACTGTCGACGCAAGATGCCGTATTAGGAGCGAGCATAAACACGCGGCGAGCATTGGGACACCGGTGTGTTGCGGAAGTGCGGAGGTTTACCTCTTCATTAGCTCATCGGGTGATTGTCAGCTGCCGTATACGGCGACGGCCGTCCGTCTGTCGCCGCACACGATAATGAGGAAAATGATTGGCGCTAGATGACTTGGTGTATTCAGTATTATGTAAAGCTTATACCTTCGGTCTGTGTTTGTATATTCCGTGACCTTATGACTTTTGAATTGCAAACCTCATTGTCGGCTTCTTGGAGCCAAGATTCCTAAGTTTCTACCGACTGGTACCTGAACCCGTTGTAGATCTGTTTGATAGTTTAAATATCGCTTAATTTAGGCGCGTTCTAATTTTAATTTCCATTGCGATCAAGATGTATCGGCACGTTGCAGACTGCAGTAGTGTGCGACCTCGCGGCGACCTCCGACTGTGGGTGAAGGTTTGAGGGCGGATGGTCGCCCGCGTCAGCGCGTCCGCGTCGTGACACTGCACTATGTATGCTACTATAAGGAAAATCCTACTAATACTACATATTATAAGGTGATAGTTTATTAGAATGAATATATAATATCGGTTACTATTTTGGGCACTATCGTTTTGTTGAAATGTGACATTCGCAGACAAGGCTGAACTATTTTGCTTAGATCCATATCCATGGTATATAGATCAATCCAACTGATTCGACTGTAGTTTTCAGCGGCGGATAGAGAAAGCAAGAGGAAGGTTAATTGACAATACGATGTCTTCCTATTGCCTCCTATCTACAGCTTTCGCTTGTAAGTAGCGAAGAGCGAAATAACTATAAGTCAGGACTTCAATTAGACCATATCTGCGCGGTTTCTTCTCCCGCTTAAGACACAAACTAATTTTCATGAAATTAAGGGAATAGGATACTCTGAGTGTAGGATGTCACATAGGACAGTTTTTATCCCAAAAAAAAAATACATATTTGCCGCGCTCGAAGCTCGCGATATAAGCTTTACAATAGCTTAAGATTTGTTCTTTCAGCATTTTACAGTAAAGTAAGTATTATCACGTAATTTTGTAACAGCTTGTATTTTGTGCGCAACGTGAGCAACAGCTATATTTGATCTACAGAAACGAGCTTTATCAGATAGTTATTATATTCGTTATCCTAGCAATCAGCTAGAACTATATTATATACTGGTGCCGGTTTCGGCGGGCGCGGGGCGGCGTACTACATAGGCGAGCCCTCGTTACGGGCGAGCGGCGCATTACTTATGTATAAAATATATTAATAATATACATATACATATGGGCACGTACGCGGTGTGCACATGCGCGGTCGTGCGCGCTAATCAAGCGTGCAGTGTTGCTGTTGGCATGTGGCATATGCTTCCTCTGGCCGCGATTACATTATACAGTATACATTAACGTTTACTTGTTAACGTGTTACATTTTAATTAAGGATCGTGACAGATAGACGGGCAGGCGGACGTACGGGGTAGACGGGCAGGACAAAAAGAAATCTTTTATGGATTGTGTTTTCTTTTCTCTTGGTAATGCCCGACTAGTAGGAGGGCTAGTGCCTAGTGGTCGACTGCCGAGTTCGAAAGCGCCGCCGATGACGACGGAGATGATGATGAACGTACAGAACATTAACAACATCGGAGTCGAGTGTGTTTTAAAAGCTTTTTTTTGTATAAGCCCGATACACTTAGACGCCGCTCACTGTCGCAACACGGAGGAAAGAAAAAGAAGCGTGTAACTGCCACATCTGTATAATTGCTAAAGGTTAATATCGTGCACGAGATGTTATACAATAGAAACACTTCCCACACGTCTACAATAATTCATTATCAAGTTACTAGATGACACAAATCTATTGCGCCAAAATTCACTTATCGTGCAAGAACCGTACATTTTCCGGAATGAAAAGTACCTATCCTATATCCTTTCCCGGGACTCAGCAAAATAGGTTCAGATGTTTGGGCGTGAAGAGATTACAGACAGAGTACAGACAGACATATCTTCTCATTTATAATATTAGTATGGATGCAGTATACCGTTGTATACATTCATAACATAATAATGAATTTTATACATAATATGGGCGTATGGATCATCCGAACACCGATCAACTGAACGACTGCCAACAGAACACGTCGCTCGCCGCGCGCTCCCGTCATCGATTTGAAGAAGGTGGCGGGCAGCGGGTGGATGAAGGCTGACTGACTGATGATGATGATGATGATGCCATCCCCTGCATAACTGTTTTAAAAAAAATATCAAATGTACTTAGGTCCTATTCGTGGTCCAATATTGTGGAACACGACTATTTCGTATATATGTTATATAAAGCAGCAGCTAAATTCAATGGAAAACTTGCGGCCTCGATTGTCGAAAAAGCAGAGTTGTTACAAAATTTTATATCGAAACATAGCATTTATAAGCTTTAAATACCTACTTACAATAAATATAACATTTTAAATAAAACATATTCGAAAAACTATTAAACATGGGTATAGCGTGTCCAGTTCAACAACGCATTCTTACTATGATAGCCAGTCGACTCGATTGTCCATATTATGTACGTCATTGCTGTGCCATCTATCTACGGTATGGAGCAGGGGTGATGCATAATGTAGTCAAAATGTTATTATTTATTTAAACAAATAAGATGTAACTAACATAATTTATAAGCCTTTTACTAACAAATGAGTCTATGTAACTTGATTTAATAAACTACTTATTTCATAGCAAGACTCGCCGCGGCGACCGCTGCTACTCGTATACGCTAGTAAAAGACTTCAACGCGCGGCGGCGTACGCGTAGTCTGATTAAGGGCGTTCCGTCCGGAGATTCCGTAATTGACCGTATTTAAAACCTTATAAACTCATAATCTGAAAGCTACAAAGTTATAATAAAAATACTGCAATAATCTTCAGTATATCAATATTCCTTTTGTCGTTTTAAATTTTCTATTTTTGTTTCTTATACTCATGATATCAGCTTCCAAAGTAATACCAATTTGTTAAAATTCAAGCATACATTCAGCATCTCCTTAGGATTTACAAATTACTTTTATTTGAAACTCACGCCAATAGATCGACAATATCATAAACTACATATTCGCCATTTTAAATTTTTTTTAGGACCATTTTGAACCAAGATAAGTAAAAATAATAGGGTTTTGGCGCGATCTCGGCAACGCGGCAAATGTATGTCCAAGGTCGTTTGCTCGGGGGACGGCCTTAACTAGTGCCATTTTCCTCGAAACCTGATCTCATTCACCGAAAATTACGATTAAGCTATAAGGATTATTGGCAAGGTTCCAGGATCTAGGATTTTTTTAGGGAATTTCCTGCTCTTTAAGGATCTATTTTCAAATTTTGATTATCTCAAATAGTTTTTGAAATATTAAAAAAAACCAAACCCTTATTTTTATGTTTACTTAATTGTTTATAACTTTTGCATTTTGATAGAATGTTCTAGATGGTATTCCAAATCGAATGAGACCAAAATCATAATTTTCGGTGCATGCGATCAGGTTTCGAGGAAAATGGCACTTGTTTACTAGTGTATAGACGATATTATTATTTATTCATAATTTTCATGAGAACGATAATGATTAATGACATATAAATTAAAAAGCAATAGTTATATATTTTAGTATATTATAAAGTTACAGGACTACAAAAAACTAACAAAAACTTTTATAGAAACTTAAACCCATCAATCCCCAAGCGGCAGCCGGCTGCCGTATATAACAAAATAATTAAATATCTATTGTGTCTGCGATACCCACGATGGAGGCATTAAGCATAGCCAACTTTTTGGAAAACGAAAAACTAGAAAAAAATATACAGTTCTTTTTTATTATTAGGTATGTCCATAATATTTTAACAAAATTAAATGTGAAATGGCGTATGTCTGTCGACTTATCTGTCTGCCTGCTACTCCTTCACGCTTAAATCGCTTGTAGCAGACCAAACAGCGTGCAACCCTGAGTCGCACTATCGACGAATCTGAGATCGGCGCGACGAATCCACAACGACTACAGTGAGATTCAGCCTGACCTGCCAGTTACCACCTGAACAAGGTCAGGCTAACTTTGCTAAGTCGGAAGATCTTTCTCTGAGGCTCTCACGCTGACACACGCTGAACTAATTTTGATGAAATCAAATATTGCGGTGACAAAATATGCCTACCATCAGGCAGTCCAGCTAGCCGGTTCCTCGACCATTTCAACAAAAGGTTTACTTATTGGCCGAAACAATTGGAGTCAGGCAGCCATCATCCATATTAATAACCATACCTCTCTATCTATACTTATTATAGAACAAAGTCGCTTTTTTCCCTCATGTCCCTTTGTTCCCTTTAATCTTTAAAACTGCGCAACGGATTTGGATGATTCTTTTAGTGTTAGATAGCCCATTTATCGAGGAAGGTTATAGGCTATATTTTATCACGATAAGATTAATCGAAGCAAAGAAATAGAGGACAATGTAGAAAAAACGGGGAAAATTATTTGAAAGGGCTAACTTGAACGCGCTAATCTCAGGAACTACTGGTCCAATTTGAAAAATTATTTCAGTGTTAGATAGCCCATTTATTAAGGAAGGCTATAATAGGCTATATTTTATCACGCTAAGACTAATAGGAGAATTTGGAAAAAACGGGGGAAATTATTTGAAAGGGTTTATCTCGCGAACTACTGTAGCAATTTTTATGTTATTTGGCACAGATAAGAAGTAGACCACATGAAGGATCGTGATAGGCTATCGATTTTAATCTTTTTTTCAGTGGCTATATATTTTATACCCGTGCGACGCCGGCGCGGGTCGCTAGTAATATTATAAATGCGAAAGTGTGCCTGTCTGTCTGTCTGTTACCTCTTCACGCTCGAACTGCTGGACCGATTTTGCTGAAATTTGGTATGGAGATACTTTGAGTCCCGGGAAAGGACATAGGACAGTTTTCATCCCGGAAAAATGTACGGTCCCCGCGCGATAAACGAATTTTGTCGCAACGGAGTTGCGGGCGTCATCTATGTTAATATTAATAATAACTCCCACACCGCGGCACCGGTTTCGGTGACGGTCACCGGTTTTATTGAAACCAGGCCAGTTACGCAGGAAAAATTTTACAGTGCCCAGGTGTGTGCGCATTACACAAGAGCACTCTCTATTCCTCTAGTCTCATAACCCGCAGGGACGGATGATTTACATGCCCATCCGACGCATGGATCATCTTACTTGTCAGACAATCAGGTGATCAGCCTGCATTGTCGAACCAAACTTGGAAATAACATGTTTCCAACGCGGGAATCGAACACACGACCTCCGAGTCAAGAGCCGCGCTCTATACCACTGGTGACTGGACCACGGAGGCGTCATTGGTGCAGTACAGCCCCGGATTTATGAATAGACCGTTATTGTTATAGGCCGTAGCCTAGGGGCGACAGCGTCCTAGGGGGGCGGCGGCGTCTAATATAAGAAATAGTGGCCTTCCCGTACATGGGGCGGCAGAAATAGGGGCCTACTCTCATAAAACATTTAAATTCGGCACTGGTGCAGTACCAATTCTACACAAGCGTGATTTGTTATTAGTGGTATAAATAATATCTATGGACGCTTCACACCACGTCAGTCTGGCCCCGTGGTAAGTACCTGAAGGCCTTGTGTTACGGGTACCAGACAACGGAAATATACTCATTTGATACTTTTATGTGAATACTAGCTGTCCCGGCAAACGTTGCTTTGCCATAATAATATAAAGTATTAATATTTTATTGAAGTGACTAAATAAGTATGTCGCCATGGCAACGTCGATCGCTATCTCGTCGCACAAACAATGGTCGCCGTCAGTCTCGGATTGTAATAATTTACTATTATTTGTTCAACAAATGCACTTATCAATATATAAAGTACCCAGTAGCCGATTCTCAGACCTACTGAATATGCATATAAAATTTGGTAAAAATCAGTAAAGCCGTTTCGGAGGAGTTCGTGGACTAACATTGTGACACGAGAATTTTATATATAAGATGAGACAACAGTTTAGGTCCAAATTCCAGTCTAGCGAGTCACGAATTTTTTTACTTTTAAAATTATGTAACTCGCCGAATACCAAAAATAATTAGTGTATTTAATACTATAACTAAGAAGTGTTGTGACTCGCCTTGTGGACTACAGCTTTATACATTACATAAACTGTAACTCACCATGTAAACCATTAAGTGTCGTCCTCCGGTCTGGTGTGGGTTCGGCGGCGCTGCAACACACAAACAAGCATTACGCATATTAATATATAAGGTGTAACATACCTAGTGATGACTGAAAAAGCTATTGTTTTGTGATTTGTATGGGCGAGCGCCCGAGCGTAATAAATTTTTCCATACAAAGGTAAAAAATAATACTTTTTCAGCGCTGCCACTTTCACAGCGAACTCTATACAGGGGACCTAAACACAAAGTATTATCACTCAGTTTTGTCACAACGTGTATTGTATGAAGTACAGAGTATGCAAGTACCTACATAGTACTATCAGAGAAGTTGATTCCTATGCAAATCGGGGACCTAAGTAGTTTGGTTGCGTTACGTCAAACCCAGCCGACAGATCACAATTAACATTGAATTGACATATTCGACCAAATAACGTTGGTCTATCAATTGCATAGGAATCAACTTCCTCGATGGTACATACACATTACACATATTAGGTATCACTTCCTAAGTCCTAACTTTTCTTTTCCTTTCGCGTTTATAACAATAGTATGGAAGTATGGCTTTATAGTAAAATCATTTGGTGCTCAAAAAGAGGGTTACCTGGAAAGTTTTCCGGGAGTTTTGAAAATTGGTGGTTTTATAGATTTCGACGTGCTCTTTTCGAATTTTCACTTTGCCACCTCGTATCTTTGCCGCTCGCGCCGCCATATTGGAAAAATGGCACTTAAAGACGGCGTACTTTAGATATCAATAAAATACAAAGTATTAGATCTACTCAATTGAGACTTTGTATGTTTAATAAATCTATTATTGACATCATATCCTGAGAATATAAACTATCTGGCACATCGGAAACCAACTCTATGAGGGTCAACTTCCACCCCCCATTTTAGGGAATGCCGAAGGAAAATTACAAGTTTTTGAATTTTTTGCTGGTTGTATACTAAACTTAGATTATATACCAAATTTCAGATTTCTAGCACTTCAGGAAGTAGCATCATTTTGATGATCATCAGTGTGTCAGTGATTTTAGATATCAATATAATCTAAATTATAAGAGCTATTCAATTAAGACTTTGTATGCTTAATAAGTTTATTGATAACATCATATCCTGAAAATATGAACTATCTGCTACAACGGAAACCAATTATATGAAGGTGCAAAAAAACGGCGAAACACTTTGAGAAAAGGTAGGTAGTGCCCTTGCGCTTCGCTTGGCTCGTCTCGGCGGGTGCACTGCCGTGCACCCAGATTAGGCCTACTGGGGATAGCACAAAAAAAAATCGCGTCACTTACTCCGCCTCATGGTGGTGTGGAAATGAGTTATTTGGCCAAAATGCGTGTTGGAGTGAACTTTGCGGCTCTCGTACGCTGAAACTATTGATTTTCCAAAAATCGGTTAGTACATAAAGTGAAGGACATTTTCTCTACTTTAATGTATTATATAACTATTTTCATCGTAAAATGAGTTGGAACGGAGTTATTCTCAAAAAACTGTCTTTAAGCGCCATTTTTCCAATATGGCGGTGCGAGCGGCAAAGATACGAGGTGGCAAAGTGAAAATTCGAAAAGAGCACGTCGAAATTTATAAAACCACCAATTTTCAAAACTTTCCAGGTAAAACTACCAAATTACTGGAGTATTAGTAAAAGGTGGTAAGGCATTAGAACTCTTTGAGTACTTGTAGCGAATATAATAATCTCCTCTAGATCACTGATCAGTTGGCTTTAAAAATGCTATGCTGAATAACAACACTTTTTGGACCCACAAACCAATAATTAAAATACTTAATTGTAAATCTTATTATTTCCACCATTTTCTTATTTATTCCTAGATCACCCATTCCTACTTTATTGAGTTTTTAAATCCTTTTTTACTTGTGATTGATAATGACAAATTGAGGCAACCCAGTGGTGACAAAGTGATTGGTCTAGTAGTTCTAGTGTAATGACTAATGAGGGAACAAACAGAGGTGCTAACATTTCCTTCTTATATTACTAATTTTCTAGTATTAGTATACTTCTGTAGTGATAAAATAAATATAATTATTAATTATTAATGGTAAGATCTGTAGTCATATTCTCGTGTCACAATGTTAGTTACAGTACTCCCCCAAAACGGCTTTTAACAGATTTTTTAACTAATTTTATATGCATATTCAGTAGGTCTGAGAATCAGCTACTGGCTACTTTTTATATTGATAAGAGCATATTTTGTTAAATAAAATATAATATAGTCCGCGCGGAACTAGTTGGCCGCTCTGCCGGTATGTGAGTATACGGGCAGAGCGGTCAACTAGTTCCGCCATCCGCGCGGACTATAGTAAATTATTACAACACGAGACTGACGGCGACTATTGTTTGTGCGACGGGATAGCGATGAACATTGTCATGGTGCCATACTTATTTAATCACCTCAAAATAATACTATGGATGGGCGAAACATTTTATACTTATCGCAAAACAATGCTTGCTGGGACAGCTAGTACTGATATAAATATATAAATAAAATGAACGAAAAGTACTTACATGTGGAAAAAAAGCGTCATATCCCAGCGTCATCAATATATTACACATATCACTAGCTAACCTACATACAACTAATACTGGCCTTAGAGTAGGGAACAATGTTTACTTCACATGATCATTGCTAACAACATACAGACTACATCACTACAGGTCAACCGCGGAGCTGGCGTTAGGACATTTTAATATTAAGCTTCATTTACTTTCCGTGGCACATTGCTCAAGGGTGTTGTAAATTCTGAAACAAAAAGCATTTTTATAATCAAGTGTATAACTTTATATTATATTTATAATAGATAATAAGTATAACTTTCATACATTCATGCCGGAATGTTGCTGGCAACTTTGGTATTTCATTTTGGCTATTGCATTAGAATTAAGTATACACGAGACCACCAAAACCCACCAATCACCAAACTATAAGCGAGACAATTATCTATTAATTAATGTTTCTGTTTTAGGTAATAACGCAATGTATGTTTGGAATATTATCAATGTAGAATATCAGGAAAAATAAAATTATGGTCCTTTTAAACTTTTAAAACTATTGTTTCAGTATAATAATAAAACAACTACTTGTGTTGACATTTTCCTGAGCATTTTTCATAGGTTACTCAAATGTTTCAAAGAACATAAACTTAATACAATGTTGGGTAAGCTGTAAGCATTTAATTCGTTTAAATTAGTGTTTATATTATGAGCTGACACCTCATTATCAGCTATAAACTTCGCCCAAAGCCAGAAATCCAATTTTCAGTGGCACTTCACTTACCTATTAAATAATTCCTTTAACCTTGGTTTATATGGCTTCATTTAAATATCACATTTTTAATTCACAGGCTACTCAGATTTTTAGCAATGTCGATATTAAACAACTTTAACTTTCGATTTTCGATGATTTTCGCACAATACAATTTTCAATTTGTAAATATTTATAATGAGCTGTCAAAGTCATCAACTTTTTTTTATGATCAAAAAAATGGCATAAATCACACCCGAATACTCCCCACGAACATCCCTCGGAAAAAAATTACCGAGACCTTTAGGAATTATCAATTTTCCTATTTAAAAATCAGAATAATAATGAACTTTACTCAAATAGTATGTAACATATCGCATACCTAATGCGATATGTTCGGAGCGCAGACCGCTAGCCGTAACTAGCAGTGTTCTAACACTGCGTGCGTAATGTACAGTAAGATAGTAAAATATTGTCCGTTCGCCTCAGCGCGGCCGGTTTAGGCACGAAGTACAATGCACTTACAATGCCATAATCATTATAACAAATATGAGTATGGCGCTTTTATGCAAAAAAAACTAGTACACCTTTGGGTTAGGTAAGGTAGGCGTTTTTAATACGAAAATTAAAGTATCCCATTAATCAGCATAAATACACATCTTCATTAACATGACTAAGAAGTTTGTATAGTTCTACAACGTGACTTTGCAATTCCTCATTTCCTCGATGGGAAAATATTTAAGAGAAGTCACAAGCTACTATATTACTTAATAAATATGTAAATTGACATTTTAGGGTTAAAACATAAATAAACACAGTTGATTAAAAAAATATATTTTTCTTTACTTTCATTGGTTTTCGCCCTCTCCTACTTTTCGTTTCTTCTTATAATATTCTATTCTGTCCTCTAAGCTTGCTGGAACAAATAATTGCAATTTAAGCACTACACCAAAATCCAAAATATTATGATGACATAAAAGTGATAATACTAGCTACTGTTTTGTGTGAATAATAAATTAGTTTACTGTATTATTTTATGTTAGTAAATGGAATATATTTTAAAATACAATATATTATTAATTATTATTTGCAAACCTAATCTTTGTCTAGGTAAGTCTACTAGTGACATCTAGCGACGAATTGCGAAATAATAACAGACTACATTTTTCCAACTGTCCCCAAAAATAAATGAATATAAAATATAGAATTATCTTATTTTACGCACAGCAAGTCTCTCTTTTCAGCAGTGGCGTGTAGACCCTTGGCTTTACTCCTTGTAGCAAGCAGTCAGTGTATGTATTTATGCTGTCCCCTTTTTTTGCACTGTTATTATCTTTTGTTTCGTACTGGCAGTCCTCACGGGGCAAACTCTTGTACACATCCTGTAGTTGTTTGAGTGTGTCTTTCATCATGGTAGCCCTGAAAAACAAGAAAAATTTCACACAGGCGACACGCAACTACTATATCTCCTCTTAAATGTGCGTGTAAGTCACGCGTGTAGTAAGAATTGCACACACAAGTATAAGCGGAAAATATTATGGTATTGTATCTAGATCAGTAACATTTTGTTTGATACGTAAAAATACGTTGTATTATTAAATTATACTTGTTATTAGCATTCGTTTATGTTATTAGTAAATAGTAAGGTTTAAAGCAGTGGTCCCCAACCTCTTTTTCATGCGGGCCACAAACATGTTTTGGTCTTGGTGTCGCGGGCCACAAAAAAAATTTTTTTAGGGTTAAAAAATTACATTCTTCGAAATTAACGATTTAAAAGTGAAAAAATTATTAACGACTATCACGTAGACTTTACATTATTTTGCCGGTGGGCGTGAATTTCAAAATTGTTTAATATCACGCGGGCCACAATTAGTAAAGTCTCGGCGCGGCGGCGGGCCGGGACGCGGGTGGGGATAGCGGGGTTAAAGATTATTTTAATATCTCATTTAATTTTGATACAGAGAACAGGCATACTTGACACTGACGAGCGTCCACTGTGCCTGCACATGTGCTATGAGGGTGCGCAGCTCTGGCCAGTCGTGCACCCAGCGCTCGGGCAGCTCGTACGAGCAGTGGAACAGGTTGAGGGGGACGTCCAACGCCATGTTGTACTGTGGCTTGCTTGAAAAAATATATAATATTATGTTAGTTGTTGCTTTAGACCCTACATAATAATTAATACATACTTTTACTCGCGAAAAAAGCGTGCAGATGAAACCACTTTTCATTGGCATTAACAGAGAAATTATATCTGAAAAAAATAATTAGTAATCTACAATATGATATGATACGTAACGTGGTTTTGCCATATTTTTCCTATCGGTATCACATAATAAAGAAATAAAAAACCAAATCACCTCCAAATCTTTGAATGAAACCACTTTACTCCTTCATTATTTATCAAAAGAATATATAAAAATATCTACTGCTTTGCAATACATAAGTTGATAATTTGGTTTTTTTACTTTTTTGAAATATGTATTATATTAAGCCTTAGAAAGGTTTTTTCTCCTAATTCGCCCTATCATGGACGCGGCGAGCGTCGTAACCGCCACAGAACAAGGCGCGCTGTTATGAATGTTATTTTAATGTCATTTACGTCGATATTCGCACTGACAGACAATGATCAAGGTCATTGACGGATATAGAGGCCTTAACTAACTGAACTATGATAAAAATGCTATAGGCCACAGAAAACTTTAAAATCCTTTGGCGAAATGGGAGGGAAAGGTGCAGTGTTTGATTTCTAAGTTTGTAGTTGGGCCAAGATGCGAGAGAGGTGCAACACAAACACGATATTGTTAGATTAGTACCAGAAAGACTCGATAATGGTAGCTTGTGAAATGCGATGTGACGGTGATACGTTATTAAAATCAAATCAAAATAATTTATTCATATAGGTCACACGGTAACACTTATTAACGTCAAGATTCTTAAATATTACAAAATAAACATCTCATTCTTAGATACATTAATTAATACATAGTAATTATCTTACTTATTATGACTTAAGTACATAAATTACTAACAAATTCCATTTTTTGAAAATAAAAGTATGCATATAATTCAAAAAGAAATAGTTTCATGTACATTTTATGCAAAACAATAATCTTAATATATATTATAATTCTTCTGTGAATGTGTATGTCACTGAACTTCTCTCAAACGACTGGACCGATTTTGATGAAATTTTTTGTGTGTGTTCAAGGGGATCTGGGAATGGTTTAGATTCCCAATTTTGTCCGCTGGACAATGTTTTTTAATTAATTTTTAATTTATTAGTAGTTTGTTGATTTTGGAATGTTTTACATTGGATCCGACAGACGGCGCTACCATCGCAGTGTCAAATTTTAAATAATATTATTCGAATTCGAATTTTAATTTTAGTCTGCCCCGACAGTTAGCCCTGCGATCAAATTTAAAAAAATACTTTATATACTTAATATCAGGTGGATGCAAGTTTCGAACAAAAAAAAAATTGGGTTCCAAATTTAAACGTAGCTACTATTGGGTGTGTGAATATGACTCCGCCCCTTTTTGTCAAAATAAAACACATTTGTTCGCTTACAAAATTAAAAAAAAAAAATTATTGAAAGTATGCTCCATCTGCAGCTACAACCTTCGCCCATCGTTCAGGTAGTTTTCGTATTCCTTGCTGGAAGAAGTCCTGGTCTTTTGAGCTTATCCAGTTGTCAATCCAAATTTTGATACTTTCACATGAAGTAAACTTTTCTCCAGTAAGGTCTGTCTGCATCGTCCGGAATAGGTGGTAATCCGAAGGAGCTATGTCTGATGAATATGGCGGGTGGGGTAACACTTCCCAGTCCTGTCCCTCTAAATATCTTTTTACGACTTCTGCGGTATGCGGTTTGGCATTGTCATGCTGAAGAACTAATTTGTTATGTCTATTCACCCATTCTGGTCGTTTTTCTTCTATGGCTCGCTTCAAACGCATTAGTTGTCGTCGGTAAACTTCTCCATTAATAGTTTCAGAGGGTTTGAGCAACTCATAATATACAATACCTTTCTGATCCCACCAAATACAGAGCATGACCTTGGCACAGTGAATATTTCTTTTTGGCTGTGATGGGCCTGGTTCGCCTGGTTTCACCCAAGCTTTTTTGCGTTTAGGATTTTCGTAGTGTATCCATTTTTCGTCTCCTGTGACTATCCGATGCAAAAATCCTTTTCTTTGCTGTCTTTGAAGCAGCATTTCACAAATGGTTTTCCGACGTTCCATGTCTCTTTCTTTTAAATCATGTGGAACCCAGTAACCGGCTTTTTGAATCATTCCCATCATTTGTAAACGCTTTGCAACAGTTGAACGATCAACATTTAATGCTGCAGCTAATTCTGATTGAGTTTGGCAAGAATCTTCCGCCAATAATGCTTCCAATTCAGCATCTTCAAATTTTTTTGGTGGTTTTCCATGTTCTTTATCCTCAGTACTAAAATCGTTATTTTGAAATCGTCGAAACCATTCCTTGCAAGTTGTATTAGACGGAGCATGCTCACCATAAATCTCCACAAGCAAACGATAAGTTTCCGCTGCAGTTTTCTTCGCAATAAAATAATGTAATAACACTTCCCGCAAATGACGTTTATTTGGAATAAAAACCGACATTTTCGAAAAGGTGAAAACAATTGTTGCTTACACTTCAACCAAATATCATAAAATGCGTTAGATAGCTGACATTCAGTACTATCGAATACAAGTATGGTCATTTATTAGTACACGTAAACAATACTAAAAACGACATCTGTTGAGAAAGGGCGGAGTCATATTCACACACCCAATAAATTAAATCGCATAATCTGTACAATTTTTAAGCACGGTCGACTGTGATTGGTTGATAAAAAATACCATAGAGAATATAAACTACATAAGAAAATAAAGGAAGAAGAAGTTTAAAACTCAAAGTTCGAATTTCATTTTGTGAAAATTATATTTTATTACAAAAATACAAAAATTGTAAATTAAGTGGACTAATTAATGAAAAACGAAAGGTAAGTCATTCTAAAATGTAAATGTGACCGTAAATTGATAAATTGAAGCAAAACATAACGATATCATACCATGTTCTAATACAAAGTATGTCGTAGTACTATTTGCATTTTTGTACAATAATTTACAACTTTAACTATAATATTAATATGAAAAAGATAGATTATTATTTCATAGAAAATATTATAATGTATATCAGTATTCAGTATGCAGTTAATTTGGAAAATGATGAAATGTGTATCATGTGTACTTATATTGTTTTATTGTAACAATACATAAGGTTATTAACTATACTAAATAATTTATGTAAACTGTATGGAAATGTAGTAAATGAAAAATGTTTCATTAATTTCAGATTTTTAGGTCCACAGCACAGCTTCTTTACAACATTTCAGTCTGTAAGCAATAGCTGTTACCTCGATCGCGGATTCCAAAGAGGATGTAAACTGTATGCGGATTCTAGGAAGTCTTTTGTTCTCGCGGTCGCATGCGACCGCTTGGGAACGAAAGCAGCAAAGAGATTCAAAGCAAGGAGATTTTAGGAGAAGGAAGGTATGGGATTATGAGTGGTAACTGGTACGGCCACCAAGGAAAAATCCTCTGATCAAGTGAGGTAGTATGCAGCTGGCCTGAGCCCGCGCGATAGATTTCAGCTGTCGTATACAGGGTATAAGAAAACAAAGTGTGTATGTATAAAGGTGCGGTCCACTGGATCGGAATCGGAGCGTAGGTACGCAGTGGACGGATTTGTTGCTTTGTATGTATGGTACTGACTACTATGAACTGCACTAGAAGTACTGGAACGTCATTCTGCACCTGACAAGTATATGACGACACGACGTGCCATCCGCACCGTACGTCCCGATTCCGACCTGGTGGACGCGCAGCTTTAATCCCCTCCCTATATAGAGTTCACTGTATAAGTGTATAAGCCAATCAAGTAGTTAGTAGAGTAGCATATACAGCTATTCTATTATATTTATAAATAAAATACAGAAAACTGTACTGTAATAATATTTAATAATAGAAATCAACAAAAGCTTGTGGATTAAATCTGTTTTATTGTTTAATTTACCTTATTAGCCTATTTATTAAGTTATGTACAATATTTTTATTGAAATAAAACATTTATTTAAGCTCATTTCTTTTTTATTTTTATTTTTTTTAATTTTCGGTATGTTTAGAGTGAAAGGTTTTGCACTTAAAAATTTTAACTTCAGTTTCAAATTAAAAAATAACGGATGTTAATTTTTTTTCTTCTAAGTCCGATCTCTTGTTACGTAGTATACAGTTTACATCCTCTTTGCTTAATATGGCAAAGAAACGTTTGCCGGGACAGCTAGTGTCAATATAATTTTTAAATATTTTAAATTATTAAAATTATGTCAATTCAATAAGTCAATTCAAGTAATATAAAATCATGTCCATACAATAATAATTATTATGATAAGTTATTTTTATACTTATAGAAAAAGACATAGTTAATTACATATTATTATTAATATTGTCACACTTATTCCCATGGATGAATGTCATCAAAATGGTCATTTGTTCTGCCCTTACAAATCAATTTCTTTTTGATACATTCCTTAAATTTGTTGAAGGGCAAGGCTAAAATTACAGGTAGTCTGTTATAGAAACATATACCGAGTCCCACAAATGAGTTTTGAACCTTATGAAGACGTGAATAATTAACTGCTAGTTTATTTTTGTTCCGTGTATTAAAAGAATGCGTATCGCATGTTTTATCATAATATTCGATGTTCTTTCGAATATATATAACACTGTCAAAAATATATTAAGATGGTACGGTCAGGATATTTATCTCTTTAAACGTTTCTCTCTCTCTTTACTCTCTTAACTTAACTCATTATTGGTTGCCCACTCTAGTTTCCCAGGTAGTTAAAGCTGCGCATGACCAAACTGAGGATGTTACTCGATAAGGTTGTAATGGTGGCAGTTTTAAATAATAACATAGTTACCGAGGGTATGTGTCAACATCGAGGAGGTCCGCTACAACTTTTGGCGACTCTCGCCCTTCTCCAACAAGTAGCAATACACCCATTATACATCTGATCTGGTGCCAGAGAAATGCGTTGCCTTCTATCAAAAGCATATACATACATGTAGCTGAAATAGGAGAAACACATATTGTTGACTCAATATAATCAATTTACTCTAATATATTATATTATAGTGTTAAATGTTATTAATGCGAAAATGTCTCTCTGTTAGCTCTTTATGTTGAATTGGTTAAAACTAAATTAGAACTTGTTTGTAGACTGTAATAACTTTTGCGTCCAGTAAATCCAGTTATTTGTAAAACCAAATCTAAAAACTATTACTTCAATTATGGATATTTTGATCTAAACGAAAGTCTTCCAAACTCACGATCATCAGAATGTTCGTCCACTGGCAGTATATCAGCGCGCAGTATTTCCCGCCTAAACTCCGTGACGCCATTGCCGACGTCCATCTTGCAAAGATGTCGGAAGTCGTGCGAGCCCACCAGCTGCGCGCACGCATCTCGCATCGCGGCGATGTTTAGCGCCGAGCGCGGAAAGTAGTACTTGTACTGCCGCTTCTTGCAGTCAAACCTGGACAACATAAAGGTAACTCAGCTTATGAAAAGGAATAGGCTACTTGACCTATATTCAATTTCATTGAACAAATGCATATTTCTAGTAGAACTTGGCCTAGGAAACCGTATTTCACCCTTATTATCAAATAAAAGCTTATGATTGATAAATAAAGTCGATTTGAAAATATGATTTTATGAAAATAGGAATTGTACTGACGAAAACGCTTTTGCGGTACTTCCGATTGGGATGTGACGTCATCCTCATACTAATTTAATATCTTTTATTTATCGCGCTCGCTATATGTAAGTTTATTTGTACATAAATAATAAGAATAAGCCTATTATATATTTTCTTCAATAATTCAAATAAAACATCAGTTTTATATATATTATCTCCATTTATTGTAGACGGGAAATGAAATGGCCAAAACTTTTCTCCAAAAGTTTTCAACATTACAAATGATTTCTAATTTCTAATATAATTATTTTATAATTTTTGGGCACTTTAAGACTCGTACATTTAGCACATTAAAAAAATTTCAATAAAGAGAGTTTAAAATACAAAGCGTATGACGTCACACTATGGCGGACAGTGTTTTCGGCGCCATTTAAGAGGCATATTTTTCAATAAACATTTTTATGGGTTTCTACTGTGTAAAATATTAAAATGTAAGTTTTTTTTTGTAAAAATGAATGATTATATAGCGATTAGCACGAAGAAAAAAATTAGGTCAAGTAGTTGTCTTTGCGACCTATCATAAGGGCCGCGCTACACTGGAATGGCAGCGGCGAGGCGAGCACTTTTAGTATCACAAGATTTTAATCTTTATCTTCATTATTGTAATAAGTACATACGTAGCTAGCATACCGTCGTAGACAAACGAAAGAAACTAAATTTTGACAGTTATACCGGAAAAACATTGGAGAAAAAGTTTCTTTCGTCTCTCGATTTCTTCCGCTTTTGAGAATCTATATGTCAAGCATGACAACCATTTTATCCGCTTTTGACATTTAGTTTCTTGATTCTTTTTGTTTTTTAATATGGCACTTCGGCTATAAAACCATGGCTAGTGTAGAGTAAATGGCGGCAAATTCAAAATATCGATGTATAACAACCCTGGCTATAGCCGGAATTATAGCTTTGATCTACAAACTACGAGTAATAAACTTCTAAGGTTTTATTATGTATTCGTATTTCGTAGATCAAAACTATAATTTCGACTATAGATTGGGTTGCTACAAGTCGTATTTTGAATTTGCCGCCATTTACACGACACTGGCCATGGTTCTATAGCCGAAGTGCCATATTTAAAAAAAAGAGTCAAGAAACTAACTGTCAAAATAGCCGTTGCTATAATGGTTGCTATGGAAAAGTTTCTTGTCTTTGTCCACTGAAACTCAAGTCGATGGGTGGCGCCATGCTCGGGAAAAAGATATGTAGACATGGGAAAGAAACTGCCATTACTTTCTTCCGAAGAATCGACTGGGGAAGGCCATGCTAGCTATGCTGGTATCGCTTGAGAAGTCTACGGCCGCCCGTGGCCGCTCGTGGACGCTGGCGGCCGCCGGCGGCCGCGATTTCTCAAGCGATACTATGTATTACAATAATGAAGATAAAGTTTAAAATCATATGAAACTGAAAGTGTCGCCTCGCCACTGCCATTCCGGTGTGTCGCGGCCCTTATTGTGACAAAGCAACTTACCTTGCACTAAAATCTGGTTTATCTTGTGGGATAGGCATCCAAGCAACCACTCTGATCTCTTTGGGCAACAAACGGTTTAGTATTTTACAATATGGCATCTCAGTATTTAAACATTTTTCAAGATCTTGCTCTGATGGTTCAAATTTACTTCTGAGTGTTATTGATATTATCTGAAATATTTTTACATATTAATTATTATAGTGAGAATTATTTTTATAATATGTTTAGGCAGGAAAATTAATGTAGAAACCAGCTTCTATGTAGTGGCACAACGAAACCCGTTTAAAGAATTAACGACTCATGCTACGATGCTATAAAGTTCAAATTCCGATCGCGCAGTGCTAGGTGCCTACAATTATATTTGCCTACATCTCCGCTTTTTTTCTATCGCATAACGCGTACCTTTTCTTAAGAAATCAAGGTTTTCGCATTACTATTGGTATGAATAGCAAACCTTTTTATAGTAATATCAAATTTCAGTAAAACAACCTATATTTTATAGTAGTTCAGAGTTCAGTTCTATATTGGCTTATAATATAGCAGGAAACTTTTACAATTTAAGCATAGTAACTTGTGGAACACTCCAAGGCACTGATTCCTGGCTTCAACAAGAAACTATCAGAATTAGTGCTCACCTTGGGTAGGAACCAATTAAGAATCCTTACCAGAAGCCTAACTGGGCACTGCAAGCTCAACAAACACCTAAACAGAATGGGTATTTGTAGCATAACGACTTGCAGATTCTGTGAGGAGGATGAAACACCTATTCACCTTCTCCTCGACTGTCCTGCTCTACTACAGAGCAGGAACAGACACCTTGGTCGCCACGAATACTCATCCACAGAGGAAATTCGTGGCACCAACCCCAACCATATCGTTCAATTTATGAGCAGTATTGGGTGGGGCTGATTCTCTAGTGCGAAGGAGTCACAATAGATCCTCATGGGTCGCAGTGACGTCAGGGCTATAACGACCTGCCTTCTCTAAAAAAAAAAAAAAATAGTAACTTGTGTTTATTTCTGTGTAGTTTGTGTGTTTCTTTGCATGAAATTGGTTTATTTGCTATGTTTGTATAGTTTTTATCTACTATTTGTATTTAAATACCTTATTCAAATATAATATCTACATATTTCATTGGCTTTTTTAATTGTTCATTTTTATAAGATTTATTACGATTTTGTCACAGCGGTTAAATTCAGTATTAAATTGTATTAAATTCCTCTATGATCAGTATACAGTAGAGACGCGACGAAAAATCTTGCACGTGCGTCACCACTCGCTTGTGAGTCCCTTATGATTTGCCTCCCGCGGGTAGTACTTACAGTTCAATGCCTATACGCGCGAGTGGGACGGGCCTGATAGTGGTGAATCTGCACCAAACATAACCTCACCCACATAAAGGATGTCGAATAATTGAAACTTATTATTCAGGACTTAAGGCGACTTATTCTAGTAGTAATGCTACTACAAACTTTTTTCACTATGTTACGGCGTTAAGTCCCAAATAATAAGTTTCAATTATAATGCAGCTCAAAAGTTTACAAGTTGATGTTAATTACATTTTTCTGCCAAGTAGTTTTGAAAAGTGGCAGTATCTATGCCAAACAGGTGATTAGTTCATTATTCCTGACCTTTTATTATATGTGCGAACTAAAATATATTCAATACATCAATAATATAATACATTTTTGATGACTTACTTGCCCAAATGCACTCACTCCCTTATCGGTGCGTCCACAGCGATGGTACTGTGATGTCTCCCGGCTCTCTATCAAGCATGATTTAGTTAAAGCATAGAACAGGTGATGTTCGATTGTTTGGGTAGAATCTTCCTGTACAGCGAGACCCTGGTAGTCCCACCCGAAATACATTATCCTCAGTAACACTCTGCGATAGTAGCATCTGAAAATTTTGCATCCAATAATGTTATGTACTTGTTTAACGAGGACATCATAATATTATCATTACCAATTATTTTTATTTTCATTCATCACTTAACTGCAGTAGAACAAGATACATACTTACTGAAATCAAACTTCCTACTGCTTGTCTGTTCTTCAACACTATTAGTGTCTGACAAAGATTTGCTTATTATATTTTTCAATTGAGTATTATGTGCTTGTAACTGCATAATTTTGTCAATTAATTCCTGAAAATAAACCATTAACAATTTTAGATGTTTTGTAGAGGTTATGTTGATGAAGACAGTATAATAATAATAAATGATATTACGTTTTTATCCATATTCATAAAATCATTTTTCTTTAAGGATTTTACTGGCTTGGGTTTTGGAGGCAGTTTATTCATTTTCAATAACTAGTTACGTTTTTTTATGTAATTAGTAATACCTATCAATACAACTTTACGAGAGTCGATGATTCCCATAAAGTTAATATACCTATCGGAATAGAGAAACAAAGGCCTGAGCAAGCGAGATGTCACTATCAGTAACACTGCGTGGTAGAAAGAGAAGCGTGATTTGAGGTTGCATAGCTTTTTTTTCATCCGTTTGACAGTCTGTCTGCCCCTGGGCCGATCGTTGTCAATTTGGGCTCTCAGAAAAATTGTGATTTTAAGTTAAATAATGAATAGTTTTTAGAAATACTGCTCTAGAAACATGGTTAATTGTTTGTGGAATGATTCTGGATCGACACATCGAAAAAACCCGGACAAATATTCATTTCACAGGTGAATTATTCTACATCGACAGGGTCTAGTTTTAAGTTTATTTTTGCCAATTCCCTACGAGTTATTGGTATTGATTTTGATAACTGACTTCTTTAAAGGGTTCATTATATGGAAAACATAACTTGACTAGCCTTGGTGCACAATTTAAGGATATTTTGTGTAAACAATTTTCATATATTTTACACTAGGGCTGCATCAATTTATCGATAAGTTGTATCGATATGAAAATATTTTTTAGTTAAGTATACTAATTATCTAGGAATGTTGAAATGATAACATACTCATCCGTAGTTTATAATTAGTTTAAGTATATTGATATACTATCCATACATAATTCATCGTTTTTAAGATTCCGCACCCAAAGTCCTAAGTCCCGCAGCCCGCTCTACTACTAAGACTTCGTTGCCTGTCCGTCTGTCCATCCGTCCGTCCGCTTCTCTGTGTCCAGGCTGTATAACAAGAACCACTATAATAGTAATAGACTTCTGAAATTTCCACAGATGTAATGTCATTCTACATCCAATATGGCTGCTCATCCAAGATAGGGGAATAGTTGAAAGCACTTCTGCAAGATGGGCATCAAATAAAAGGGCTCATTGAGAGTGAATTGAAAATTAATAGGGTCTAGTGAAGTCGTGTCGTGTCGTGTACTGATATTGTCACGTGACGTAACCTGTCGTGTCGAATCGTGTCATGACGTCATGTCGTATCGTGTCGGGTTTTAGAAAATTCCCGGTTGAAACCGGCCACCCTTCATGCGCGAGTCCGACTTACACTTGGCCAATTTTTCAGATTTCCTGCTGACCTGGATACCAGAAATTCATGGCTTAAAATAATTAACCGTCCAAACTGGACTCCGAAGAAAACTTCATGCAATTATGCAGCAAGCATTTTGAAGAAAAGTCACATTTTACTTCAAAATTACAATTTTATTATATATCTATGCAGTTTTATTTTATCCCATTTTATTTTGTTTACAATCTTACAATTATTATTCCATGATCGATATTTTGTCGAATTACAAGATGTTTGTACATCACTGACACGCACACGTAAACATAATTCTGCCTACCGATAGCTTAAACATCGCTAAGCCACAAAACCAAGTTTTGAAATATGGACGAAAAACGCGGGAGTTTTTTTAAAGTGATGCCATTTAACTGTTAATAGTCGTATCAAAAACTTTGAATTATCAAAAGATAGCTCTTTTGATTTACTGTCGAATAGCAAATATCTCGATTTAAAACAACTAGATTTAAAAGGAGAAAAATGTGTTTAGGAGTTTTAGCTATGGAATGTTAAGTTATTTTACTTTAGAATACTTTACAAAAATATCGCTAAGTGTACCGCAGCGATATTTTAGAGTAGGATTTTTACGTAAATTGTGACCCCGTTTTTTATGTAATAAAATAATGTGCTTCTCCTACACTAAAAAGTCGCTAAGCGCATTTAAGGTTATTATTGTTTAGTATTAATTTGAGTTTTTACCATCTTTCCTAAGCTTGAATGACGCTATGGTTGTTTAACGTTATTAAAGACTAGCTTTTTAACATAACCATTTTTTGTTTATTTTTAATAGCGTTTTATTAAAAAAAATACTCTACTAAAAGGACGCTAAGCTTAAAACCTTTAACGTAACGTTGTTTTAATTATGTGATTTGGGGTCGACTACTTCAAGGGAGGTACAAAAATTATACGTTATCAACAAATGATTATTTTTAACAAAAAATTAAAACTGACTTCCAAGGTAAAAACAATACTTAATAAAATTAATATGAACTAAAAAGTATTAAATAATTTTTACTATCTAATAGTGCCTTTTTCCGAATTCGGCTAAACCTCAACTATTTCTGTACTCAATCTTCATAATTTTGAAGTCGGTACCAGATAGCTGAATCTTCAGTCCTCTGACAGTATATTTGAAACTTTTGGAACTGGCACCGACTTCAAAATTATGAAGATTGAGTACAGAAATAGTTGAGGTTTAGCCGAATTCGGAAAAAGGCACTATTAGATAGTAAAAATTATTTAATACTTTTTAGTTCATATTAATTTTATTAAGTATTGTTTTTACCTTGGAAGTCAGTTTTAATTTTTTGTTAAAAATAATAATAATTTCACTCTTTTTAGTTACACTAGTGACTAGTAGGTAAACCTTCGCGTATATTTTACGTATCTTATTACAATTTGTTAAGAGTCACAATTCACACTCACAAAATAATATATTATCAGTGAAGTGAACATAATATTGTGCTAAGTAATTTAACAATTCTAATGCTTCAAGCCCCAAGCGGTCACCGGCGATTGCGATAACAATAGAAAGGCTATTGTGCCTCGTTTTTCCACGATCGAAGGATCTATCAGATAAAATATTGTATAAACTTGCATAGGATGTAGCGTAGCTACTCATAATATATAATATTATCATAATTATTGACAGCTGTTCTTGTAAAATATTGTAATCAAGAATTCAATTGCTTCTAAATTCTACTGCAAAAGCTCTTGCAGGTTTTGCTTGGTGAGCCATTGCTAGCAGTATCAGCACTAGCTAGTATAGCAAGTATCGCTTTCGCTCAGTTCGATTTCATCGTTTCTGTTAAAAAAGCACATAATATTTAAAAATAGCTGTTAACCTATTAAAAAGCAAGTAAAAGTAAGTAAAGAAAGACAGCCTTTGTATTAAACTCAAATTACATCCGAAACCGTTCAGCCGTTGCATTTAACTGTCAAACACCCGGTTTCTGAAAGGCTGATCAACACTAAAATTAACTAATCGCCTGTTAAATCTCTTGTCAAGTACCAATTGGGTTGCTAGAAGCATGATTAGTTAGTTTAATTTGATCAGCGCGTCAGTTGACACGGCTGTTCAATTTGACTCGAGAATCATATGTCAACCGCCATTTTGGGTTTCCGAAACGTTTGTCAAGCCGTGATCATAGATTAAACGTTTGTCAAAAGCTGTGTCAACTAATCGGTAATTGTGGGTGAATTAACTTATGAATTCAATTGATTTTTTATGTAAATTTACATTTTCTCTTTGAACCTACGTTACTATAAGGTTTGTAAACACATTTATTATGAAGTTTTAATAAAACTTCGTAATAAATACGTCGATAATGCAAATAAACTGTTTTATTTGCAATACTCGTTTTATTTTAAAAAAAATGTATAGTATAATTAATTTCATTTCTATAATGAAGAAGAATTTAGGAATCGATAACGTCTGAAAAATTGAAAATCAAAATTCTGACAAATGAACGAAGATAAACAAAACGCATGTCAAATCAAAATGATCACACATTAGTTAATTTTCGTTTGATCAATGAATCAGAAAACATCAGATTTGAAATTCCCAGAATATTTTTGATAGCAATGACAGTCTGCAATTCCTTCTTTTGACATTTAATTGGCATTTTTGATAGTTTATAGTGAAGTAATGAACGAAAAATAACAAATCGCTAGTTAAATTAAAAATGATCATAGATTAGTTAATTTTTGGCTGATCAATGTATCAGAAACTCAAATTGATTTGACATCCATGCTAAATTAACAGCAATGTTAGTTGATCAGTGATTTGACAGACCTTTCAGAAACCGGGTGAAAGCATAGCAAAACTCCCACATAATAAAATGATTATAATATTATTAGGCTCTGTTTCAGAATATGCTATTAAAGTTATAACTTTGATAGCACATTCATATAAGTAGTAAGTTAACTAGATCGTAAAACTAACCTTTACACCCGGTTTCCGAAAGGATGATCAACATTAAAATTAACTAATCGTCTGTTAAATCTCTTGTCAAGTACCAATTGGGTTGCTAGAAGCATGATTAGTTAGTTTAATTTGATAAGCGCGTCAGTTGACACGGCTGTTCAATTTGACTCGAGAATCATATGTCAACCGCCATTTTGGGTTTCCGAAACGCTAGTCAAGCCGTGATCATAGATTAAACGTTTGTCAAAAGCGGTGTCAACTAATCGGTAATTGTGGGTGAATTAACTTATGAATTCAATTGTTTTTTTATGTAAATCTATATTTTCTCTTTGAACCTACGTTACTATAAGGTTTGTAAACACATTTATTATGAAGTTTTAATAAAACTTCGTAATAAATACGTCGATAATGCAAATAAACTGTTTTATTTGCAATACTCGTTTTATTTTCAAAAAATGTATATTATAATCAATTTCATTTCTAGATAATGAAGAAGAATTTAGGAATCGATAACGTCTGAAAAATTGAAAATCAAAATTCTGACAAATGAACGAAGACAAACAAATCGCAAAACCTTTCAGAAACCGGGTGTTAGTCGTATAATTACAATTTGGCGCCAAATAGCCCGACGCGACGTGCGTACTTGATGACTGCCTGGGCGACACGATACATGACGGGCGCGGGTGCGCTGCGGGGTGAGACGTGAGCGCAGATAGCGATGTTTTAGCTAAGTTTTGTGGCTTAGCGTTGTTGTAGCGTATGATTCTCATTAAAATAATTAATCATCCTAGTCTTTAAAGGCGGATAGAGTTTTCAAGAAAAGGAAACTGTTTATTGTAATGGCCGCAATCCTACGCTATAAAAGCACTAAGAGAGTTTGACGTGTTTATAGTGTAGCATTGTTGTATGACGTCTTTTTAGCTAAGATTAAAGTCGTTTAATAGGTAGCCGAACCATGACTTAAAGTTCGCAAAAGTATCATAATGAGTACCTAGTCTTGTAAAATGGTGAAGAGTTTTTTTAGCTAGGCAAAGGATAGAATATTTTGTATATGCTGACAACGTTAGTGACTTCAAGTGACTATTTAGCAAAGTATTGATAGTTAACGTAGTTATAGTGGTGTAAAATATATATTTTACTGTAGTTAACGCGGTTTTTGCAAGAGCTATTTCCTGAACTAAAAACGCTACAAGAATGATTATATAACAGATCGATAGAGATTTTTTTTCTATGTAGAATGGCATCAAAAACTCAAAATCGACCACCTGTGGCTTAGCGATGTTTAAGCTATTGGAAGGCAGAATTGTATACACAGATGTAAATCAAATTTTGGTTAAGCTTGACAGCTCGGGATTGTTTCTCTATTCCGATAGGTATATTACCTTTATGATGATTCCAGCTTTTTTTTTTTTTTTTTTTCTTGTTATGGCTCTCGGCTTGTAAACCATGGCCAGTGTCAAGTAAAGTTTTGGCGGGAGAAAAAAATTTTCGTAAAAAATTTACAAAATTTTCAAGTTGTTTTTCCAGATTATCGTCAAGTCGAAAGTCTAGTCAAAGTCTAAAAAGTAGTCGGTAAAGTCAACGAGTCAAGTCAGTTGTTTTAGTAAAGTGGTAGACCCTTTACTAAAACTTTCGATGGAGTTTTGGAGGGAACACAAAATGGCACGTTTCTTGAAGTTGTATCACTTGCCCACACTTGTGCACGACAACGAATATTTAATGGTTAATATTCTACCAACATTACACATTAAAAACCGAAATAACACAATTTTAAGAAAATAATACAAAAACAAAACGTCACTCTTTCGTATACCCGGCAAAACTCCATGATTCCAGCTTTGTTTTGACTTTTGATTTTTTTGAAAGAAATAAGAAAACCATAGATAAATACAAAGTACTAAAGTATAGATGTAATCAGTCTCTGGCCATTTTGTGCTTATTTTCATACAAGTAGTGTGCGTGTATTTTCTTGAATATTTCTGTTTGTCGATCATTTTAAAGCACATTATAATCCAGAAAAGAAAGTCATTTAGTTCATGATATCGATAAACTATAGTTCAAGTAATGAGAATCCGTAAACACACGTAAAACGCTATGCATTTTTTGTAGCCAAATTATTAATTGATGTGACATTTTTAACACTAATGTCTTATATAGCACGAATAAGGGATTATTAAACTTATAAATTATCTTTTTAGCTTACAAAAATACCGATTGTAAAGCCCAAAAAACGTAGTTCAAAACTATTTAATACTAAATCCACGTGTTTGAGGCATTGTTTGGCCATTCTTATGGTTTATTATTTAGCAGAACCACAAAACTCAACAATATCTAGCATAAAATGTTCACTAAAAACCTTTATTAACACTTTTATTACATGAAATATGCAGACCGACTCCTTTGTTATGTCCGAGTAAGTAGGACAAAACATTACACGCTTATACACCGATATAAGGCTCTCTCCTAGTGTTAGGTACATATTATCTAAATGTAGAAAACCAATGAATAAGAAAAGTCAATGAAGAAAACGAAATGGACAGTGACACTTGACAGTGAAAGACCATTTTTTTAATTATGGTGCTTCGGCAGAGCCGGCCAGGCCGTATAAAAGTCCCCGTGCCGTATATGTCGCAGGCCGCAGCGCGACGCGCGCCTGTATTGTCCTAACCAAACTTTGAAATAACATGGTTTCCAACGCGGGAATCGAACCCACGACCTCCGAGTCAATAGCCTTGCTCTAGAGACGCTATCCCCAACCCGCGGCCCGCCGGGACTTTATTGTGGCCCGCGTGATGTTAAGCAATTTTGAAATTCACACCCACCGGCAAAATAACGTAAAGTCTACGTAATAGTCGTTAAATTTTTTCCACTTTAAAATCGTTAATTTTGAAGAATGTTATTTGAGCTAATTTCAAAAAACTTGCCACTTCCTTTGTGTTTCTTCTGAGTAACGTAACACAATTGTAACACACATTTTCAAGAACTAACAGTAGACACCCTTTATATTGTTAGGGAAAATTGATAAAAAATCTTAAAAAAACATTATTAATTAGTGTATATATTATATGTTACCGCAAAAGTATGAAATCCAGGAATTGTATACCTACAAATCCTATGAAATGTACACAATTCCGAAACTATTTAGGAAATGTATAAAATATTGTTTCAAAAACTATTTAATACATAAATGTATATAATTCCAGCATCGTATTAGGAAATGAAAAACGCAAACATAATGCTCATCAACGAACTAGTTGAACTTTTCAACATGATCCTGCTAAGCTCAGAAATACCAACTCAATGGTCTGAATCCAACATTATATTAATATACAAAAAAGGGGACCCAAAAGACATCGGGAACTACAGGCCAATAAGGTTGTTGCCTAGTCTTTACAAACTGTTTACCGCTATTATTAACAAAAGAATTAGCCCAACTCTTGAGAAACAACAACCAGTAGAACAAGCCGGCTTTAGAAAATCTTTTTCAACTGTCGACCACATCCACGCACTAGAATTAATAATTGAAAAATATCAAGAAAGCCAGAGACCTTTATATATGGCATTCATAGACTATCAAAAAGCCTTCGATACTATATTGCACACAAGTATATGGGAAAGTCTAAAGGAACAAGGAGTAGAAGACATATACCTATATTAACATCATTAAAAAAGTGTATGAACACAATACAGGTAGAGTGAAGTTGGAAACTCTAGGCCCAAGCTTTGCAATAAATAGGGGAGTGCGTCAGGGAGACCCGTTGTCTCCAAAAATTTTTATAGCCGTCCTAGAATCTGTTATTAGAAAACTAGACTGGAGTAAACTAGGGCTCTACATAAAGGGAACCTATTTGAGCCACCTTAGATTCGCAGACGACCTCGTTCTCCTGGCAGAAACAAGCTCTGACTTACAGTATATGATACAAACCTTACATCAAGCAAGCACAAAGGTAGGGCTAGAAATTAATACGAAGAAAACTATGGCAATGACAAATAGTTGGAAAAGACCTCTAACAATAAATGGGAAACCGCTGGAATATGTAGAGAAATATGTCTACCTGGGAAAACTTGTAAGTTTTAAAAGACAAAACAGAATCTCAGAAGTAGAAAGACGAGTCCAATTAACTTGGAACAAATACTGGAGCCAAAAAGACATATTTAAAAGTAACATCCCAGTATCCCGTAAAACAAAAATTATGAATACGTGTCTCTTACCTTGTCTGACATATGCATGCCAGACGTGGAAATTCACCGCAGACGTAAAGAGGAAGATAAACACCTACTCACTAAAACCACCTGCGGTTCGCCTTCAGCCGTATAACGGAGGGAAATCCCGGATCTACCAAACACAGGACTCCCTCCACGACTGGCCGGTCTAACGGACCGGACTTCCACCAAAGTAAGGGAACGCTTAGGCGAACTAAAGCATTCCCCTCGGCGCCGGGACTGACAAAGCCGGGTAGGTTCCGATCCTGACCCGGAGCCCCGTTAGACAGAAGTTAGGAGGTTCGCGTAGCGACGCCTCCGCACTCCCGTCCTACGCCGGCGGAGCGGCAGAGAGGTGGGATCGTTCTCTCTGTCCCGCTCCGTGGCCTCTTTCTGCGACATAACTAGTTCGCAGAAAGAGACCGCCGCCTGCCAAGCCTCGTCACTCTCGAGCATGCAGCGCACCATGCTCGGGAGTGAGAGGTCTCCACCTAGGAAGATAAACACCTGCCAGAGAGGACTCGAACGCAGCATGCTGAAAGTTAAAAAAAATCGACAAGATTAGACATACTGCTATTAGAAAAATAACAAAAGCAAAAGATAGTCTCAGTCTTGCTATGAAACTTAAGTGCAGGTGGGCCGGGCACGTGGCGAGGATTACAGATAAAAGATATTAACTTATTGGAAGGGTCCACAAGGTAAACGGGCTAGAGGAAGACCTATAACACGTTGGGATGATGAAATAAAAGCCACAGCAGGACAAAATTGGCTAGAACTGGCACAAGACAGAGGAAAATGGGGGCACTTGGAGGAGGCCTTTACCCATTCAGGGGTTCATGTAGATTAATAAATCATTAGTAACTAAAATAGGATTAAAACAGTAATTACATTATTATTTTTAACAAAAAATTAAAACCGACTTCCAAGGTAAAAACAATATTAACATTAATATGAACTAAAAAGTATTAAATAATTTTTGCTATCTAATAGTGCCTTTTTCCGAATTCGGCTAAGCCTCAACTATTTCTGTACTCAATCTTCATTATTTTGAAGTCGGTACCAGATAGCTGAATCTTCAGTCCTCTGACAGAATATTTGAAACTTTTGGAACTGGCACCGACTTCAAAATAATGAAGATTGAGTACAGAAATAGTTGAGGCTTAGCCGAATTCGGAAAAAGGCACTATTAAATAGCAAAAATTATTTAATACTTTTTAGTTCATATTAATGTTAATATTGTTTTTACCTTGGAAGTCGGTTTTAATTTTTTGTTAAAAATAATAATAATTTCACTCTTTTTAGTTACACTAGTAGGTAAACCTTCGCGTATATTTTACGTATCTTATTACAATTTGTTAAGAGTCACAGTTCACACTCACAAAATAATATATTATCAGTGAAGTGAACATAATATTGTGCTAAGTAATTTAACAATTTTAATACTTCAAACCCCAAGCGGTCACCGGCGATTGCGATAACAATAGAAAGGCTATTGTGTCTCGTTTTTCCACGATCCAAGGATCTATCAGATAAAAAATTGTATAAACTTGCATAGGATGTAGCGTAGCTACTCATCTAATATATAAAATTCTCGTGTCACAGTTTTCGTTGCCATACTCCTCGGAAACGGCTTGACCGATTCTCATGAAATTATGTGAGCATATTGTGAGGATATTGGTCTGAGAATCGGCCAACATCTATTTTTCATACCAAAAATTATTTATATGGCAAAACAACGTTTGCCGGGACAGCTAGTAATATAATATAATATTATCATAATTATTGACAGCTGTTCTTGTAATCAAGAATTCAATTTCAAATCCATTCAAATCGATACCTACTTAGTGCGCCATCTATCGATTAATAAGTATAACTAATTAAAAAGACACTTATTGACTTTGTTTAGTCTAAATGCTCTTTTTAAAATAACTTTATTTTAATTCTATATTTTGTCTATTAAAATTTTATAAAGTATTTAGTAAAGTATTCGATCTGTATATAAAGTAGTAAAGTATATTCGATCTGTCGTCTTCCGCAACGCGCCGCGCGGCGCTGACCGCCGTGTATATTTAAACAAAGTGTTGTTATACTGTATAAAATTATTATTATTATTAGTATATCCACACCTATGCCTTGTACTATTATCTATTCTGTGCCATGAGACATTGGTGACCTTAACACGACGTGGTAATGATGAAGACGATGATGATGATGATGATGATGATGATTATGATGATGAATATGAGTTGCATAGTAGCATATGCTTTCTGTTCTTAAAACAACGCCGAAACTCCCAAACGTGTATCTATAAGGAGTCAGGAGTTCTCTCAGCATCTTCGAAACCATGGTATACCTTGACCCAATATTTGACTTTTTGGTAGCATATTCTTAGTACACTTCACATAAAACCAAAATCACCATATGTTTCCATATAAATTTCGAGGAGTTCCCTCGATTACTCCTGGATCCCATCATCAGGTCACCACTTTTGTGAACATGGTACCAAATTGGAGTAAAACCAAATACAACAAAGCAAACATTTCGAAAATCGGTTCACAAACGGCGGAGTAATCGTTGAACATACAAAAAAAAAATCCACAGCCGAACATATAACCTCCTCGTTTTTTGGAAGTCGGTTAAAAAATAATAAACTAGCTGCAAATAAATAAATTGTAAAATTAACATATTGTAACCTATTTTTGTGTAAATCTAATGAAATAAAAGGCTTTTTATTTTATTTATTTATTAGGAAATGTATAAAAAAAAAAAAACAATGCTTTCTGTAATAAAACACGTTGGTACAATGTGAATAATCATTTTTTATTTAAGGTGCAGTGGTTGTTGCAACTACGTAAAATGGGTTTTTTAAATACCGTTTTTTGTAAAGTAAATGTCATTATTTAAGTATAAAAAATATACCCTTTTAAAATTGAGAAAATTTCCTATACGCAAAGGTATATCAGTACACAATTTGAAAAATTCTGCTCGATAGAAAAAAATCTCAAAGATGACTATTATAACGCTGTTTTTCATAATTAAATCATTTTATGGCTAAATTACACACTTTCTAGAAAAAACAAAAATTGTAGTACATTTGTCATAACCTAACCTAAACGATTTGATATATTTGATTTGTGTAATACTAAAAACAAAAGGTTTTTTCTCCTATTTTCTATTATCAAGGCACGCGGCGAGCGCGTAACCGCCACTATACAAGGCGCGCTGATATGAATGTTATTATAATGTCCTTTAGGTCGATATTCGTACTGACAGACATCGACCTGCTAATTTTCAAGACTACTGGGCCTTAAGCACTCGTTGGGATATCAATGTTCAGGTAACAATCATAATATCGTAAAAAATATATTAAAATAATCTTCATAATATTATCTTACTAATTAAAGCCTCAAAATTAAACAATAACTAAATAATAGACTTATATTATTATTGTTACTAGATGACGCCCGCAACTCCGTTGCTCCAAAATTCGTTTAACGCGGTAACCGTACATTTTTCCAGGATAAAAACTATCCTATGTCCTTTCTCGGGACTCAAAGTATCTTTATGCCAAATTTCAGCAAAATCAATTCAGCGGTTCGAGCGTGAAGAGGTAACAGACAGACAGACAGACAAATACACTTTCGCATTTATAATTAGTATGGAAGTAAGGATAAATTCAAACTTTCGTTTGATATGACATTTAACATAGCCACATAGACTGCCATATTATTACTATTTATTTTTGCAGGGTATGCTGGAATGGTAGTTGGAAGTACACAATAATATATTTTTTTATAGCACAGACATCTTTCTGTAGTACAGTTTTTCTTGCAAAGGCACAATCCTTGGACGGTTTCGACGGATTATAGGTTAGCAACTGACCGTAGTGCTATCTCCGTATTCGGTACATCCTATATGCATATGCATCAAGGAGAACTCAATATGAACCTATATGAACACACATTAATCTGAGACTGTGAATATAATTATTTTAAGATTTCGTTCTTAGTACCAATTTGATAGAGCTCATTATCAGTTTTATCCAAAACTACACCTGTACTATTTCGGGCATCACCATTCACCACATGTATCAACATCTGGAACTGCAATTCGTACAGAACTTAGAAGTGCCAATACGTAAAGGGGCAAACTTCTTTTCGCTCGATTTCAGCATTTTTTCAGTATGTTGTTGTAGGTTTTTCTTTGCACTTTGACGATTTAATCTAGCACTATGCATTTTGAACATAAATAACCGTTTACGCGGCACTAGCGCGATTGCCTGATCTGACCCCTGCCGTCTCCTCGCCCCGCTATCCCCGCGTACCCATTGACATCTCAAATGTTTTACATTTCCGATTACTATTTAGGAAATGTATAGATTTCCTAGGAAATGTGTCTAATATAATTAGTTTTACATATTTTCGTACGATTTTAGAAATTGTATATATTTCCTAGGAATTGTATACAATGACGGATTACATACATTTCCGGTAACATAAGTATACAACATGACCATTATCGAATGAAATCAATAAAAATTACAAAAGGGGTTTTTGGCGGGCATGTGAAAGAATGCTGTTGTGTTTTGTATTATTTTCCTAAAATTGTGTTAGCTGGGTTTTTAATGTGTAATATTGGTAGAATATTAACTATTAGATATTCGTGTTCATGCACAAGTGTAGGAAAGTGATGTAATATCCAGAAACCTGCTATTTTGTGTTCCCTCCAAAACTCCATCGAAAGTTTCAGTAAAGCGTCTACCACTTTACTGAATCAACCGACTTGACTCCTTGACTGTATTGACTTTTACTTAGACTTTGACTAGAC
This sequence comes from Polyommatus icarus, assembly GCA_937595015.1. NCBI lineage: Eukaryota > Metazoa > Arthropoda > Insecta > Lepidoptera > Lycaenidae > Polyommatus > Polyommatus icarus. The sequence continues at coordinate 640,829 of OW569325.1, forward strand.
TTTAGACCTGACGATACATGAAAACGATGATGAAAATTATAATAGAAGGAATATGGTTTTCCCGCCATATTCCTTACTTTTTTACCTTGTCTGTGGCACAACATACACATCCTTTGTGTCAAGTTGCCAAAAAAGAAGAAAAAGAAAGAAAGAAAAATTACAAAAAATCAAATAAATGATTGTATTCTAATTTTACAGATGTAGCGATATCTATCGCATCGTTTGTATGATATAATTGTCAAAAAGTTTCTAAATTCAAATGACCGCGAGTTTCGTGGTAGAGCAAGCAGGAGGAAGCGTGACCCCGCCATGTATCACGAACCTTTTTTTCTTACGAAATATTTTTCGGAGAAATTATGAAGCTACTAATATTATAATATCACTAGCTGTCCCGGCAAACGTTTCTTTGCCATATTATAAAGTATATCGCCCGTATTATTTTATTGAATTAGTGACTAAATAAGTATATCACCATGGCAACATCCATCGCTATCCCGTGACCCGCGTCGCATAAACAATGGTCGCTCTTTATAGACCCAAAATTTGCAATAAAATAAAATTGCGACTATAATTAAAGATCTAAGCCATCCTATCTCTCAAGTTGAAAAAAAGCACACATTTAAAAAAAAAAATTAAAATCGGTTCAGTAGTTAGGAATCCATCGCGGACAAACATCGTGACAGCAGATTTATATATATTAGATATGAGAGAAATGAAGCAATGTGAAAAACGTGACGTTTTTTGTTTACACTAAGTATTTTGTTTTTTGTGCAAAATATCACCATCTCGTTTAAGTACTCCTTTGAAGTTCGTGAAAATAATAATTATTATGGCCTACGCGTATTCGTGAAATCTTCTGCCAACTTGAATCTTGATGACTGTGTAGAATGTTCTAGAACAAAACAAAGGAACAGTCCAATAAAGATTTCGTAAGAACTCAATTAATTTGCTTTTATATTTTTTTTCTTTATGCCTTGGCTACCTAATTTCATTGAAGCTGTAAATATAATCCATACTATCCATACTAATATTATAAATGCGAAAGTGTGTCTGTCTGTCTGTCTGTCTGTTACCTCTTCACGCCCAAACCGCTGAACTTTGGCATGGAGATACTTTGAGTCCCGGGAAAGGACATAGGATACTTTTTATCCCAGAAAAATGTACGGTTCCGCCGCGATAAACGAGTTTTGGCGCAACGAAGTTGCGGGCGTCATCTAGTATTAAAATAAAATGACGACCTCTGTGGCTCAGTTGGTGGGCTGTTGGTAGCTCAAGCCGGGGGTCGCGGGTTCCCGCCGTCGGAACAAAAAATTTTCAAAGTTCCTGGGTCATGGATGTGTATTAAATATGTGTATCTTATAAAAAAATCTTAAATATATGTATACTAGCTGTCCCGGCAAACGTTTCTCTGCCATAATACCTATAAAGTATTTCGCCCATATTATTTTATTGAAGTGACTAAATAAGTATGTCGCCATGGCAACGTCGATCGCTATCTCGTCGTACAAACAATGGTCGCCGTCAGTCTCAGGTTGTAATAATTTACTATTATTTATTCAACAAATGCACTTATTAATATATAAAGTACCCAGTAGCCGATTCTCAGACCTACTGAATATGCATATAAAATTTGGTAAAAATCAGTAAAGCCGTTTCGGAGGAGTTCGTGGACTAACATTGTGACACGAGAATTTTATATATAAGATATAGTATAAAAGACGTATTAAATATATTTCCGTTGTCTGGTACCCGTAACACAAGTCCTTCAGGTACTTAGCATGGGGCCAGACTGACGTGGTGTGAAGCGTCCATATAGATATTATTATTATTAATGTCATAATGAATTTTCACTTCTTACATAATATTATTGTATACCACATTAATTTTTTTTGGCTATAATTATAGCGATATTTTTAAATTAAAACCACAATACGTTTACCTATTTTATCCTACCCAATTAATAGGAACGTATTTTGGTTTATCATGATTCATGATTCATGGCATATTAGTACCAAGTACCTACTAACCTGCAAATTAGTACCGACCACGTTTATTGTATGCGTTTCGTCGCTCGAAAGATGAAATGGAATCGTTCTGCTTTTACTGAAGAATCAATTTATTTTATAAAACATTTTGTGTATTATATAAGTAAGTAATTTCTATAGCGAGCATAAGGAGATTCCGAGCTCAAATGCAAACATAAAAAAGGTGACCAAAAATTGTGTACCCCTGTTGTGAAAGGTAAGTAAAAGATACTTCAAAACAGGAGTAACTTAAATTTTTGGATTTATGTAAATGACAGCTGGTGAAAAATATAACTTTTTATTTTCTTGATATTTTTGCGTAGTTTTTGTAAAAAAAATAATGATTCACTTTTATCTGATGATATTATTTGCAAACTGTTTATTTCACATGCACAAAACTAAGAGAAACCTGAATATTTATAAAAAATTTGAAAACCGATTTTTTCAGAAAAATATCAATTATTATCATAATTGTGATAAAAATAACATGAATTTGCTGACAATATCGTAATTAAGGAAATCCAACTTCAAAAATTCCTAAATTCTTAGTTACGACACTACGTATTTGGATGAGGTATTATGAAACTTCTGTCGCTTTGTTTTCTGTCACGATTTGATAGAAAACGATAAATTACGTCAAGGTTTTTTGAAACATGGTAGCGGTAGGGTGAATAAACGCTAGAGACAGGATAGGCTGAGAGCACTATAGATAGAATACAGGGAATACGAATAAAATTAGCGAGAATTAATATTATAGTATTCGATGAGCAGAAGTTTTCAAAGGTCGACAAGCGACTAGGGCACCCGTGCCACTCGTGATTTTCAAGAAAATTAATACAACTTATGTATCCGCCATACGGTGACTTGGTCGGCTTAACCGTTTTTACAACGAGTGATTTTAGAACTAGTAATTTTTTTGCGGTAACTACAGTATTTTAAGCAAACAACTATGTTTGAATTAATTTTCCACCGAGTAGGTATGCAAGATAAGTTACACGGAACGAAGATATATAGGCTGTAACAAAATTAAGTTATGATAGTTACGAGTGTTCCTTGTAGAGAGCACAGTGTGAAAGTAGCAGCGCTGAAAGATCCAAATCTTTTTTTCACTTTTGTATTCAGCCAGGGCAAGCGTGCCAGTGTCGCGAGTTACCACATACAAAAGCGAAAAAAAATTTGGTCTTTCAGCGCTGCTACTTTCACACTGAATTCTCTACAAGAAACACCGCTTTGTTTGGTGATAACCTGTACATAAAGAACTCTTCTTAGTATAGAACTCTTGCAGTGCATCACAAAACAGGTGCGCGGTTTATGAATTTTATACTTTTATTTCGTTGGGGGAATGCATTTACGCATCTCCGGGGCCTCCGGAAGGTGTCCCAACGGGAAACGCGTGTCAATACACGACCGCAGATGAATACATAAATCGTATCAGCAATATTATTTCCGATCTAGATGTTACTGACTCGATACTCGAAAATGAATTTACTCGAAAACAAAGTTTGAACTTCATTTCATTCCCAAAGTAACAAACGTTTTTTTTTTAAATTTACATTGGGGATCTAAAAAAAATAAAAACTATTTTATCTTGAATTTGGAAAAGTCTCATCTACTGAACGGTAGATGGCGCTTTTGGAAGTCTATACATATTATGTATTATATTTAAAAAAACTGAACGTAAAATTAGCGTAAAATGCTGTTAATCGTCAAGCCGTATACCCTCGTTTTGAGGGTATACGAGGCTATGGTCGCATGTCCTCATTTTGAGGGCACATCTTTAACCATCTCCTCTAGCATTGAAATACTTGGCGTTAACATATCGAGCGAAGTTCAGTTCCGATTGATTATATAGATGATTCTATATTCTAGACTCTAGAGGGAAGGCAAAGTTCGCCTCGAAGAAGCTTTGTGTTCTTAACAGAGCGTGACAGTACTTCAGTCCGGACCAACGGCTACAACTTTACAAGGCGCAAGTTCGGCCGCATATGGAATATTGTTCTCATCTCTGGACAGGGGCGCCAAAATACCAACTGCTCCCTATGGATCGTATCCAACGAAGGGCCGCTCGAATTTTTGACTGCCATAGTGTTTTAAACAGCTTGGTCCCTTGGAATTACGCCGAATGTAGCTTCACTCTGCATCCTCTATCGGTTGTATCTCGGGGAGTGCTCTGAGGAATAATTGCTCGGAATCATACCACCTGCAACTTTTCGCCATCGTCCCACGCGAAAAATCATTCCACAGTGCGTTTTTCGCGTAACTTTCTGCCGCGCACTGTAAAACTCTGGAACGAACTGTCACCAGCAGTATTTCCGGACCTATGCGATCTGCAAACCTTCAAGAAGAGAGCGTATTCCCTTTTAAAAGGCCGGCAACGCACCTGCCGCTCCTCTGATGTTGCGAGTGTCCAAGGGCGACGGTAGTTGCTTACCATCAGGTGACCCGTTTGCTCGTTTGCCCCCTTATTTTATAAAAAAAAGCCCAAAAAAACCAGTCAAAGTTTGATTGACCCTTGGTTTTTTTTGTAGATTATATATTATGGGGCGAACAAGCAAACGGGTCACCTGATGGGAAGCAACTACCGTCGCCCATGGACACTTTTAACGGTAGAAGAGAAGCAGGTGCATTGTCGGTCTCAGAGGGAATTCACTGTAGAACTAGTACACTTTATGAAAGTTTGCAGTTCGTATTGGTCCGGAAATACTGAGTGGTTAGTGCAGCCATGGGAAGTCAATGAGTCAAGTTAGTTGATTCAGTAAAGTAGAATACAAAATAGCACGTTTTTTTTATTATATTTGGTACCGCTTGCTACACTAATTGTGCACCGTTCGTGCAGTACCTACGCGCCGCATAGTTCACGAAATGCATCATTTTATAGGTACAACGAATAGGTAATACGGCTTGTACGGCGCGTGCTTGCTGACACCGTGCGATCACCTTTTTTTTTTTTTTATTTATTCACCCCCCTAACATAATTAGGGCTAGTTATGCGATCACCTTTAAATTAGGTAAGTAACTATAAAAATACTAGCTGTCCCGGCAAACGTTGTTTTGCCATATAAAGTATTTCGATTTTCGCCCATATTATTTTATTGAAGTGACTAAATAAGTATGTCACCATGGCAACGTCCATCGCTATCCCGTCGCACAATGGTCGCTGTCAGTCTCGAGTTGTAATAATTTACTATTATTTATTCAACAAATGCACTTATCAATATAAAAAGTACCCAGTGGCCGATTCTCAGACCTACTGAATATGCATGTAAAATTTCAAATTTTCTAAAACTTAGTAGAGCCGTTTCGGAGGAGTACGGAGACTAACATTGTGACACGAGAATTTTATATATAAGATTATGCCTAATCCATATTGTAGTGTATGTGCTTAATGTATAACTATCATAAGTAATAGTTATAACACGGTCTCGTGCTCGTATGTGTAGGGACAACATCATTACAGCAAGTCTTTAGCCGCGTACTGACCAAGCGAGCAGCCTCGCGCGCAGTTGCTCGGTCGGTCAGTACGTGTTAGTGCGCGGCAAACGTACCGAGGCGCCTTTGAGCATCGACAAAAACCGACAACTTTTGGCTCAGCCGCGGCACGCTCGGGCGCTCGGGCGAGGCAGCGAGGCTGCTCGCTTGGTCAGTACGCGGCTTTTGACGAGAGCGAATGTGTGCCGAACCTGCCAGTATCGTGTGTTGTCGAGCCTGTGTAATTATGGAGATAAGTAAATAAGCGCAGACTCTACACATATAATATTATGCTAAGTACTCACATACGGTTTCGCTCGATCGAGCAATAACGTCGAGCAAAACCCTTCAAAAAAAAAAAAAATTTCATTCCATCAATCCGGCTCGATCCGGTTTCATCAATCCTTCAAGCGGCTCGAAGCGAGCCTTCGAGCCTTCAGTTTTGCGGTCCACACAGTAATTATTACTCGATTTGGAGTAAAACTATCGAGCAAAATCGTATGTGAGTACTTAGCATTATAAGAGAAAGTTGTACCTCTTCACGCCCAAACTGAAGCTGTACCCAAGCTGTAGCACATCCACACATATCAAATGAAAGGGCTTGAAAAGCTGAACATTTTATTGTACGCGACGTAAAATCTTTTGACGTGGGAGAGCCATGCTTCGGCACGAATGGGCCGGCTCGACCGGAGAAATACCACGTCCTCACAGAAAACCGGCGTGAAACAGCGCTTGCGCTGTGGTTCGCCGAGTGAGTGAGTTTACCGGAGGCCCACTCCCCTACCCTTTTCCCTTCCCTACCCTTCCCTATTTCCTTCCCTACCCTCCCCTATTACCCCTTAAAAGGCCGGCAACGCACCTGCAGCTCTTCTGATGCTGCGAGTGTCCATGGGCGACGGAAGTTGCTTTCCATCAGGTGACCCGTTTGCTAGTTTGCCCCCTTATTGCAAAAAAAAATCTCTAAACCATGGGAGAAAAAAGTTACCTAGGGTAGAAGGTAAAAAAAAAAACACAAAAAAACACCCGGTATTATTATTGTATTAATTTACTTATAGTGTTGCTGGTAAGCAATCATTTCTGGAAAGTATGTGATATTATTAGATATCTAATCATACTGCGGTCTGCGACGAATCGGTGGAACTTGGAAGGAATGGAGAAAATTATCTATGTATGTTATTATACAATATACTGACGCAGACGAAGTCGCGGGCAACAGCTAGTTCATGAATATTATTATTACAATGTTACTGAACAAATTATGAACACTGACAATGTCAGCCATGTTGGAAAATTTATTTGAAAATCGAACGCGGTCGGTAGCGAACGCGCGCCGTGCGCGGCCTGTCGTGAACTCGTGACCGACTACCTACTAATTATAACTAAAAGTTAGGTTTGACTTTTTAATTAACTATGAACTAGTAATATCAAATACAAGATAAACAGTGCAGTTATGATATTATTATCCTTTTTATTAAATGGATGAAGAAAAAATATTTTAGGTAAGTTTGTGTGAAAATTTTCTTTGAAGTTTCCAGAAGTTCAGTAACTTTAAATTAATTCTTGATAGCTATATATTTTAATACGTCTCAATTATGTTAATACCCATTCAATTAATGATTGTATTACTAATTATAATTATTATATTTACATTAATATTTCGTTAAGAATAAGGATGTTATGTTATTTTATTTGTTTTATGTACTTACATTGTTTATTTTTGTTTCTGTTAGGTACATTGTTAGCCGTGCAATACTTACGCATGTACTCTTAGGACAGGCCTCGCCTAATTTGGGGGATTGGTACTTGTAAAAATGCTTGTAAACATTAAAATTATGATCAATTAACTAATTGTATCTGTGTATAATATAATTGTTAAACAATATAACATACTATGGACAAAAACGACGAAATATCAAATAACCTCCTTATAATATTTTAAAGTAGGTAAACTTAATTTATATGTATCGGCCCTACCGGTCCACTTTTTATACATTGTATGAATACCAATATGAATACCTATTTTTTTACAGTGCATTTTCCATATTGGTTTTGAATGTATGTGTAGGTACTATGTTTAAGATATTAAAGTAGATCGATAGTGCAGGTAGCGGCACGCTGCTACACCTTGAGAAGGGTCCTGGCCTTGTCAGTTGTCACCCATGTACGTTGTACCCACGGCGGTAGAAAGTGCCATCATCAATATCGCTATCATCATCATCATCGATCCCTTATTAAGATTCCGTACCCAAAACGGGTCCCTATTACTAAGACTTCGATGTCTGTCTGTCCGTCTGTCTGTATGTCTTCAGGCTGTAACTCAAGAACGGTAATAGCTAGCTGCTAGAGAGATGAAATTTTCAAAAATTAATAATTATGTATTTCTGTGGCCGCTATAACAACAAAATACAACTACTAAAAACAAAATAAATTAAATATTTTAGGGGTGCTCCCATGTACAACAAACGTGATTTTTTGCCATTTTTTGCTCTATATAAATGATGGCAATAGATATTCAACTGAAATATTCACAAAATACTCAATTGTATTTATTTTTAATAATTAATAATAAAATTAAAATAAAATAAATAATTATGGGGGCTCCCATACAAGAAAAACCAAATTTTTCCTATTTTAGTTATATGGTACGGATTACGGAACCCTTCGTGCGTGAGTCCAACTCGCACTTGGCCAATTATATCCTACTAAACCCTGGCGCTAACGGTGTCCATATGCTGGTATTGTAAAAGGTGCTATAATATCTTGTCATCATCACCGATTCCTATGACCCAATAGGCCCCCGGAGCTGTGAATTGTGATCATGAGCGCGATGTCGGTGGTGCGAAGTGTCATTAATCACCATTATAAATAATGACATTACGGCCGCTAACTCCTAATGCCATAGCGGGCCCTGTTGCTCTACAGTCTACTGTGTATTGGCTTTGCCCAGTGGCTCCTCGTAAATTACAATTATTAGGATGCATGGCGCTGGCTATTAACCCATCAAGCCGTAAGCTCACCGGTGAGCGAGACACAAATAGAATAACAATAGATTTCCAAGAATCCACAATCGAAGGATTATAATGTCACCCTCATCATTAATTTCATCCTGTTTTACTGGGCTTTAGGTTCTCCGTTCAGGATTGATAGGCATCAAATACCACAATTCCGAAAGTGTTCGTTTCTAACCAACTTCAAAATAAAACATTTTTGACGTGACAACGTCTTATAATTCGATATGGGCTTCGCGCACGAAAAAACATGACGCAACATGCGGCGTTACCTCGCTCTGAGGCGTTCCATTTAAGGCTATGACGTTGTCACGTTCAACTATCGTCAGTAAAGTGTAAACCGACTTTACAGACAGCCGAGTTCGAGTCGAGTTCGAGTTCGACACAGAACACTACTCTCCAACCGTCTTTTTATTCTAATTTCAGCCTACTTTTGATTTTCAGCAGGCTTGTGAGTTGAGAGTCGGGTCTCACTTATATGTCAGACAGTTAGTGATGATGATGATGAAGCCTCGCGTATGACGAGATGTTTGTGTCAGTTGTTTTTTCTAAGAACAACAATTACGGAGGCATTGTCATGTATCTGAACCGCGGGTTAAGTCGGAACTCGGAACAAAAACTATTGACTATTGACGGCGCTACGGATGTCACAGATTCACGTGTCATTTAAACATTTTCAACGGTTTCACATCGGATTGACATTATATAGATTAAGTTACAACATTGTTAAAAAATTATTATTTCCCACTTTTTTGGTACAGTTACGTCGCGCCGGTTCTTCTCGCCGGGTTAGTTCCCGAACCGGTGGTAGAAACCAGTAAAACATTTAGAGATTTTTGAGTAAAAACGACTTTTTTGGTAGAGTCACGTCGCGCCGGTTCTTCTCGCCGGGTTAGTTCCCGAACCGGTGGTAGAAACCAGTAAAACATTTAGAGATTTTTGAGTAAAAACGACGTTCTGAAATTATTTTATTCAAATTGATTCAAAAATAAAACATTTTTTTTTGTATTATTTATTGTGCCAGGATTTTTTTTAGTAGTAACGTGCGTTGCCCCTGATTGAGCGTCAGTATAAAATTGGTAAAGCGCTGTCACTTTAGTCGCTTTTTTATTCGGATTACTTCCCGTACCGGTGGTAGGCACCGAATACACTACGAGGGCTGCCTTTTAAGTTTTGTCGTTTGAAATAAATACTGACAATCTAATGGATTATCACCATTTGTTGTGTTTTTAAGAATTCTTTGCGATATTTAATATGCTTTTGCATGCGTTTAAACCAGTTTTTAAAACATTTATTTCACTCCGAAGTGGGGTAGTCAAAATGGCCAATTTGTACACGTAAACAGTTTCTTCAGGTGAGCTGAAACGTAATAAAATCCTTAGGGCTCAAGTCAGGGCTGTAAGGCAAATGAATCTAAAATTTCAACGTTTTGGGTTCACAAATACATCTTTGTTTGATCGGCGATGTACGAACATGCACTGTCAGGGTCAGGATCATTCGATGCCTTGAATTGTTTTTTAGAAATTCGATGATGGCTTATGGCAAATAAGCTGTGGTATACCAGTCCGCGGTAACCGTTTTATAATATTCTAGTACAATATTGACGATGTGACCACCCTTTGCCACAATGGAGGCAAACATTTTTTTGAAGTGCTCAGTAAGCTCATGACTTTTGTCGATTTTGGCTCATTCTAGAAGACCCAGACAGTAGACTGCTGCTTACATTTTGGATCATAAGCAAGCATGTATGTATGTATGACCAGTCACCATTGACCAATTTATAAACGTGCTTTGACTCTCCTCGGTTGAATCACTGCAGAGTTTTGCGACAAAAACTAACACGGGCTGTTTTTTGGACGTCTCTAAGCAATTAGGTATCTAACGAGAAATTAACATTTTTACTCCAAGTTTTTTGTTCAGGATTTTTTGGACAATGGTCCCTGAAATGCCCACGGATGCCTCTATTTCACGGTATATCACATGACTGTCTTCGAGGATAAGCTGTCGAACGGCTTCGATATTCTCTTGCGTTATGGCGGTTTTTGGACGATCTTCACATGGCTGGTCACCGAGGCTAGGATTTCCAATTTAAACTTCTGAATACCAGCGTTCTATAATCATAAGACATGGTCCTGTATCACTTAACACAGAAGTGATTTCCTCGATACGCTAAAGTCGCGATAACCCCCTTCATAAGTTGTAAAAAATTATCGCACGAAAATATCCCTTTAACATTTCCATTTTCACAACCGACTTGTCACCTTTGAATAGACGATGCAAAAAAACTATTCGACCAATCTAAAAAATATTTTGTTTTTGAAATACAAGGAGATTAAAATCCCATATGGTTTTTTTTCAATGATCGCGGGAAATTTACAAACGACACAACTTAAAAGGCAGCCCTCGTATTATGAAAGTATGGTAGAATAATAATATATTTTTTTTTCTAGCCTATGCTGTCCCATCGCTGGGCAAAGGCTTCCCCGAAGGTCTTCCATTGTGCTCGCTCCTGTGCCACCGCTGGCCAGCCTGGCTGGTATGCTTCCAGCTCATCGCGCCATCTTTATCTAGGTCGGCCACGGCGGCGGCGCGGGCGTCCATCTTCCGGTACCCACTCTGTTGAGATCTTTGCCCAGCGGTCGGGATGCATGCGGCTTACGTGTCCCGCCCAATCCCATTTCAACTTTGCTGTTTTTACTCCTACGTCTTTGATTCCCGTTTTTGAGCGCAGTATGGTGTTTCTCATTGTATCGAGAAGTTTAACTCCTAGCATACTGCGCTCCATCGCTCTTTGGCATACCTCGAGTTGGGACTTTTGTAAATCGGTCAATGACCAAGTTTGTGCACCGTAGGTTAGGACGGGCAGAAGTCTTCGCTTCAGGGAGATAAGTAAATCCCCCTTCATCAGCGTCTTCATGGACCAGTAGCTCCTCCAGGCGTTCGTTCTGCGATCGACTTCCTTCCCATGTCTATTTTCAAAGGAGATTAACTGGCCCACAAATTGCATTAATTTTTGCTCGTCTACCTCGACCCTACGCTTCGTGCTATTGGTCATTATTTTAGTTTTGGACCTATTCATTGCTAGTCCCACCTCGAGGCTTGCGGCGCTCAGGTCTTGGAGCATTCTTTGTAGTTCCGTGGCTGTGGCAGCGAACATGACAATGTCATCAGCAAAGCAAGCAAAGCAAAAAATAATTATTATTAAATAAAATAAATATAGATTTTTATAATTTAATTAGTTGATAACGAACTACTTACTTAACTCATAATATGTAGTTTCGATTACAAACGCGTGTCGACTGTGCGACTTTGAGGAGTCCTCACTTCTCAGTATTCCTGTCAGGAACTTTTGAAGTGTGATTTTTGAATAATTCATATTTTCCCTGCGGCTCAGTGGCATGCGCACGCACAGGGATATTGCTATATGTTGTGCCGGAGGTCAAGTCCTCTTCAGCAAGGTCAAGTTGTACACAACGATTCTAGCATTACACTTTCAAGTTTCTGAACGCTTTTGATAGGAGTTTATCTGTTCAAAAGCGTTGGTGATTGCTTAATATCCCATCAAGCCCCGTACGAGCACTGGTGATCGCGACAACAATAGAATACAATGCCATTTCCGAGAATCTCCGATCGAAGGAATATTTTAGAGTTATCCAATAAAAACATTAGCGAATAGATAAACTAGTAAAAACACTCAGAAAATACTTATTCATTAAATGTAAATTAACTCATCATAATAAATGACTTTGTTTCAAAAACCCTAAGTAGGTAACTAGGTACCCTAGTATCATAATATTATTATTAAGTATGTAAAATCAAGTCAAGAAGATGAGGGACCTGAAATCTAAATTCTAGGAACCGAAAAGTGATTCCTTATAATATGTACAAATATTTATTTTAACAATAATTAATGTAACCTGGAACAAACAAATTGTTTTGTCAAATTGTGTGAAAATCCTTAAATCGGATGTCACAGATTAGCGCTTAAACTTTATTGGATTTGTGTTTTCACTCTACCTTATCCGAATTAATTCGTACGTTAAATAGTTATATTGTAAGCTAGACAATCTTATATTAAATTTATTTGAATCGCTTTTTTGGTAATGGCTGTATTTCCATGACTTTCGGGAGAGAAAATGGGATCTATCCATACTAATATTATAAATGCGAAAGTGTGTCTGTCTGTCTGTCTGTCCGTCTGTCTGTCTGTCTGTCTGTTACGTCTTTACGCACAAACCGCTGAACCGATTTTGCTGAAATCTGGCATGCAGATATTTTGAGTCCCGGGAAAGGACATAGGATACTTTTTATCCCGGAAAAATGTACGGTTCCCGCGCGATAAACTAATTTTGGCGCAACGGAGTTGCGGGCATTATCTAGTTATTCTATAATAATAAAATTATTACTTTAGCTTTGGTAAACCGCAAACTTTTATATATTTTTCTCCTTTTTTTAAACAACAAACCTCGGTCTCCGGGTAAACGCGAGCCAAGCTTTAAGAGTAATTATTATAGTAATACTAAATCCTTTTAATTTCCGTGTCGAGGTTAATAGTCGTATTGATTCCCCCCATATTGATTCCATAAAAACGGACGTTACGAGTAAGATCCACGATAAAACCCCGATTAACGACCGAGCAACAACAGTCGATGTTGTTTGTTGATGCTACAACAGAATATGTACCTCACCTGTTGCTTTCAGGCTCATGGAATTTTTCCTCGATCTGAGATTCGATCACAGAGATGATCAAAAAGTAACAACGCTGTGATTGCCGGCATATACTATGTTACTGTTAGTAAATAGTATGTTAGCAGAATAATGCAAATCATTACTTATAACGAAGCTGTCTATAGCATGCACCCTGCACAGCCAACATTGAAAATGGACAATCATAGACGAAAATACACGTTGGTAATCGCTTGTGTGATGGGCGTGGAGAGGCCTGCATGTTATACTCAGGTAAAAGCAGAGTGTCGAACATTGGAGAGGTGCTGACGCTCTATCAGTACTCTGCATTTGCTCTTCACTCAGAACTCATATTAAGGACATCGTACATTACTAGAGTTAGCTCTGCTCAACAACCCGGTCCCCATGTTGTTAAAGCGCTGTCGTTGTCAATACCGCGCTCATTAGGCCGTCAGCGGAGGCGTGGAATTGCCCACTTACCGCAAAAACTGTATTGAGTGCAATAAATTGCTCCACCTTTGTCGGATAATTGACATGATTGCTGCGGAGCTGCGGGATCGAGTTATGTGTCCAACTTGTAGTAGCTATTCGCGTCATGCTTGTAACCACTATGATTAAATCCATACAATGGTTGTCTAATTAAAATTGATCGTACGGAAGGAAGACATTCCGTTAGCGTTACATTGATTATTATTATTATTAATTAAAGTGGCTTTTAAAGTATTCGATTCGGTTTAATTTTTTTAGCACAGTTATAAGGAAGACTGCTGAGTAAAGCAGCCAAACCAAATAAGCCGGTTAAAAATATTAGGACGGCCAAAATGTTATGACTTAATATGAATTTAGCTTGGCAAAACTTTTTTTTGTTAACCGCGCGGGCGTCTTCATTAATATAAGCAATACAGTAATTTATTAAGCATTAATGTAAGCATTACTGTAATCAAAATTAATAAAAAAATGTTTTATAACTTAGTGCTTTTTAAGATTAGGGGCAAACGATCGAAAACGGGTCATCTGATGGAAAGGAACTATACCCTCACCCATGCAGAAATGAACGCTCTCTTCTTTAAGGTTTGCAGGTAGTGTTTGGGCTGGCCATTTCAACTATTATACAATTTATGACTCGTAATTAGAATGTGCTTCCTACACAAAGCGGCATAAGTACACGATATTAGGGCTTTAGTGCAGCTTGTAATAGTTTGAGTACACCTCACAATAGTTTTAGTTGGTCTAATCCGCGTCACGGCTATTGCGGGCGGCACATCAAGCGGCCGCTGATGGGGACTATTTATACACTTTCCGAGAATGCTTCATGATTTACAGTGCCGATCGACAGGTTTATCGAAACTAAATTGACCAGTACCTTCGCTTAATACTAGCTAATGCCAATAACTGACGAGTGGTCGCCATAATATTATAGCGTATTTGTTACAAAGATTGTTGTTTATTAGTACATAATATTATTATTATATTAATTTTGTAACACACGATGTAATGTAGTTTCATATGGGTATATTATCAGGGCCGCATTTATGTGTTTTATGAGTATATGCCTCTTTAAAATTCCCACTTTTACACCCTAGGACGCCAGAGGACGCTGCCGCCCATTAGTTGTAGGTAAGTGGTTAGTTGCCCGTTTATTATTCTTCGCGCTTCAACTGCACTATCGATAATATTATATAAAATTCTATATTTTCATATTGGGCAGTTTTGGCTCGTCTCCAAGAATAAGCTTCACCAAAAGCTCTATCAATCAATATAATGCCATAGAGCCACTTTATAGGGCACTCTACAATCCATTTTCCGCGAAACCGTATAGTACATATTCAGGAACCTTTTTTAACGTTAATGATGATTATGTTTGGAAGTGTGACGATTTCTCTACCTCAGAATAAGTTCATTTTTATAACGAGTATTAGGAGAACTGAAGTCACCGACATAGTGCAGAGAATCAGTACGCTGAAGTGGAACTGGGCTGGTCACGTAGCTCGAATAAGAGACGATCGCTGGAATAAATTTACTCTGGAATGGAGACCAAGGCTGGGAAATCGGGGTGTAGGTCGACCTCCAACTAGGTGGGACGACGATCTCCGCTTACTTGCGGGTCCATGTTGGATGCGAATAGCAGGAGATCGGTCATCTTGGCGTTCATTGAGAGATGCCTATGCCCAGCAGTGGACGAATATGTAAGGCTGATATGATGAAGTTTCTTCGCCGTGTGCATTCTGCATTCGACCTTACCTAACCACAGACCTTCCTCCAGCTCTCACCTGCGCGGTGGTCGGATGCGGCTGCCGGCACACGCGAGGTCGTCGGTTCTAATCAAACGGTATCGATTACGATACATAGATACTAGATACAGTCTATGTCTAGTTACTACTTACTTAATGAGTATTTTTTCCTTAGAAAATGTAAGATTTTGGGAGCTTGATAAAGTCTTAGCTATAACGTCATCTAGCATTTCAATTTTGAAGAGTGAATTGGGGGATAAACTCGTTAATTTTTATAAATTGAGCCCGGCGGCTGTTTTGCTCTAAGCAAAAATTACAGTTATTTTACATAATAGCATAGCAATAAATTATTGCCAATAATTGAGCTAGTATAATAGTCAAGTGGAAAATAGCATAACAGTAGCTTAACTTCTGTAATTCGCCACAGAAACTATACAGACAGACAATATGGCGCTCTGAGACGTCTTAGCTAAATCATTAATTAGATGAACTATTACTACGTGTATGTACGTCATAGCGAGTCGTCGTTACTCGTGCCAGATGCCACCTTCTGACGTGTGATCACTGATCACGGAATAACTAATGCTATGACGTCGCTTGCGCACTCATTAGGGAATCAAAGTTCAACGATACTTTGATGCTCAGTGCTTATTTATTTATACTCCGTTCAGAATCCAGATCCTATAATAACCAAAACTAAAACGAAAATGTGCCATTGTATTTTCTTTGGTACAATAGAATGGTGACATTTTAACAATGCCTAAATTTTTATCTAATATTTTTTTATAAAATTCATCTGACGGAATGCAACTTACTTCGCCCATGGACACGTCAGAAGTGTTGCAGGTGCGTTGCCGGCCTTTTAAGAGGGAATACGCTCTCTTCTTGAAGGTTTGCATTTTGAATAACTTAATAGGTCGGTATAATACAGGGGTCACTAAATGGCGGACCGCGGTCCGCATCCGGACCGCCGACCCATTGTGTGCGGACCAAGCATGTTCGAAGACGATCTTCGTTCATTTCAGGACTTCAACATCTCCAGGATTTAATGTCAATATATATAGCTTGCACCAATATTTCACTCCAAAATTTATAGAAATGAGTAGATACAAAAATGGTTACTTTTCTCATTGATATGTAAATAAATACCTTTATAATTTCCGTAATAATTACCTTAGTTTAATATTTTTTTATAAAATGTGTCGACTGCTAAAGTCATTTCATGTCTTAAAATGGACCCCGAGTGAAACTAATTGGTGGCCCCTGGTATAATATGACGTGTTGTTTATTTAGGTCTTGTTTCGGTAAATCCACCTGTGAGCTGCGAGTTGTGAGTCACAACTCACTGGATTTACTTGTGACACAGTGCACTCGATACTCAAAGTGCTACCCCGAAATCTGGCGCGACCCTAGCGTGTGCGTGAGCCGTGATGGTCGACGGCTGATGATTAATGGACAAAGGGTCATGGCCGTCATGGCTGTTCCAGATAAGGATTCGCTTTAAAATTGTTCTACCACAGATGTATTTAAATCGAAACACATGTGAAACATAAAGTTGGTATTCGTGGCGTAAAGGAAATTCTAAGTTCTACCATTCACATCAATTCCACGTCAAAAAATCACCCATTACGAGTCACTTTCTCATGTCTTCTGCAGTCCTTATTCACAACTAGTGGAGTCGAAAGCGTTTTATGCGAAAAGGTGAAAAACTACGATGACCTGTGGTCATAATTTCCTCGTCCTTCATCAAGGGAGATAGTAGCAGCGGCGAACCGCGGGCTCCCACGGCACGCGTGAATTATTGAGCAGGATCGATCGGCGTGACATTAACGTGCCGCCGCCCACCTGTGACCAACTGAATTCAGGTTCACAAAGGTCCTGATATGAGCTCCCCGGCCTTGCTGAAAAGCAGCGAAATTCCGAGCAAGCGAGAGGTCTGAAGGGGTAAGATTTAGTCTGCCACCTTCCTGCGTCGTTGTCCAAGAGAAAGTAGAGTATTGGAAATTCCTAGATTGTCCGCTTGTCAGCGCTGCGTATAGGATTTTGGAAACTAAAAACTAAAAACTGTTAGTAGAAATTGGTCTCGCTGGCTTAGTCGTAGCACCATTGCCAGGACCAATACCTTAGATTATAGTCCTCGGTCCTCGCAATGGCGCTGGTTGTGTGAATTCTAGAAATGTAAATCTATAAAATGGTTACAAGTCTGAATTCTAGATATTATGTAAATATGAACAGCTGGTGGGTTATTATGACCTCTTATTTCCAGCCAGTTAACGCCCGAAAACTGTACATTTTGGGCGTAAACTGGCTGGAAATAAGGGGTCATAATAGCCCACCTGGTTTACTAATTGTACGTGATTTTAGATTTGTACTCCATTGTAAGTCTCCCATATCATGTTACTTAAAACAACTCGTTACTCGTTAGTCGCGTAGTACGGATACCACAACGGATACTGTCTGATTCACGGTGCCGCGGTGGATTATCTACGATATTTATTCGTGTGTCAATTATAGTCTATTTATAGCCGTCAAATGTGACAGTATCGATTCGTCAATACGAGTCTCGGTGATATATTATTGTGGTGATATGGAGTACACTCGCCGGAGTATGCACTATTTTTGGGGGTACTCAGAAAGCTGGAATATCCACTCTCGTGGCTTAGCTCCTATTTTAGCTAAATCCTAGACTGTAAAACAATCTAAACGAATATAAAATTCAGATCCTAGACTATAAAAAGCTTAGGTGGATAATTAATGGTACACACTGAACGTTAACGAGTGCGGGACTAAAACGTCCTCTGCCGAATATAGCCTGCCCTGCCTCCCAATGACAAGTTTGCGTGAAGTGTGCAAGACGCACGTGTATGACCTTTATTGTCGTGACTTGTGAGTGTACACCAAATGGGTCAATAGCATGGACAGTGGACATAGGGGGACGTGTCAACACGCTTCCCCCCTTTCTCCACACCCCATACTCCCCACCTCCATTTGTTAGCCCGACAGTTGATGGGGTTGACACACTAATGATTTTATTTTAATTTATAGGAAATAAAATGTGTAACTGGTAGTGTTACGTATTTAATAGCTGCGTAGAGTCTACTAGGGAAAACATATTGGTACTACTAATTGATGTTTTGTCCGTAACCTCGCTCATCGCCGAGTGGCATCTAATTTGGTACAATGCATTTTATCGACATACAAACTATCCTTAACTTTTTCAGGACTTAAATTCACGCCAAATTTTAAACAGTCTTTAATCCCATTAGGATCGCACGGATGTCAAGGTCGTCCTCGATAGTGGATAACAAGTGCTAATTAGCACACTGCTGCTACCCCAGGGTATTGTAAATATGTGACCGTCGAATTATTCGTATGACCAACATACCACAGCGATAAAGCATTACTTTAATATACATATAGCACAATATAACTTCTTCACACTTCACAGATCATGGACAATGGCTCCAGCAGGGAGGAGAACCTAGTGAAACGGGTGATAAAGCTGAACCAGCTGGCGCCGACGGAGACGGTGCGACCAGTCAGGGTTGGGCAGAAGGCTGAGGAGACCCTGGACCGAGAGCAGGCGCTGTTCGACCGCGTCACGTACGAGACCGAGCGCGCCCGCGGCAGCCACAGCGAGAACTCCACACACCGAGACAAGGATGGCCGCAGGGTAGAGAACTTCAGAGAGGGTATGGCTTGTTTTAACCCATCAATCCCCAAGCGGCAGCCGGCTGCCACATAACAATTGAAAATCTATTGTGTCTGCGATAACCACGATGGCACCTCCATTAATAGTTTGAGGATTTTATTTGTTACCTGTTTCAAATGTGTGATAATAATCCAGATGCATCGATTATAAAAATAAAGATTTTTAAATTAATTGGCACTATAATATGACGTGTTTCATAATATTATGCTACGGAAAACAAGCGACAACCAACTTTTTAACAGGAAATTGACCACTCAAACAATTAAGTTTTAGAATGCCTGATCCTTTTGAGGATCAGGCATTTTAAAACTTATTTTTTTTTAAATAAGATTTTGATCCATGCTAATATTAATATAAATGTAAATGTGTGTCTGTCTGTCTGGTTAACGCCAAACCGCTAAAGCGATTGTGTTGTTTAAGTCCCTGCAAAAAGACATAGGATATTTATTTATTTATTTTAGGATTCATTTTCAGGATATACTACTTATCCTGAAAATGTTCCCGCTGCCCGCAGTCCGCACGACAAACGAATATTGGCACAACAGATTTGTGGGCGTCATGTAGTGAATGTGTTTCCAGACGGCACGAGCTCGGAGCCACCGACGGCGTACGTGTCGAGCTACAACGCGTGGGGCGACCTGGCCAGCTCCACCTCCACCACCAGGACCGAGCTCAGCCTCTCCGATGGTGGCGACGAGGTGAGATTTCATCGTTGGGGAGAGGGAACATTACGCTAGTTGTATTTTCCACCTACTGCCTCATTTATTTTTGTAAGGAAGAGAGCAACCGCTGATTCTTCTATAATTTATTTGACGACCTCTGTGGCTCAGTTGGTGGGCTGTTGGTAGCTCAAGCCTGGGGTCGCGGGTTCGAATCCCGCCGAAAGAACATAAAGTTTTTAAAGTTCCTGGGTCATGGATGTCACGTATTAAATACGAGTATGTCTAAGCATCATAATATAATAAAAATCTTGTAGTAGAATAAAAGTATTAAATATATTTCCGTTGTCTGGTACCCGTGGCACAAGTCCTTCAGGTACTTAGCACGGGGCCAGGCTGACATGGTGTGAAGCGTCCATAGATAATAATAACTAATATCTAATATATTTTTATTATTTTAAACCTAATCCGTTAGTACGAGCACTTTAAGGTTTTTGGCAGATTCTCCATACTCTATCTGTCACGTTAAGTGGTGGATACAGGATAACCTATCCGGCACTTATCAGGAAGTTGTGAAACAGCCCCTATAAATTCTTAGATAAAGTTTTTGGTGCTAAGAGCTTGCGTTAACCAAAACTGGATTAGCGCCAAAACTAAGCCTAAAACTGGACTAAATGAAATGGATTGAGAAACTGAATCCAGCCCTACAGGCAGTTAAATCACGTAGGTAGCTGGTAGTTACCACGATACGAGTTTGATATTCACCCTCGTCCCATAAATATCTGAGAGCATCGATTTCCGTTTCGCGCCCACGCATGACATACATTCAAAAGACACCCCACAGAGCTGTAAAATACAACAAACCGGCCACTATTTATACATATACTCAATTATTGTTTGAAGTGGTCGTGGGAATACTCACAAATTGCCGCACATCTATTATTAGTCGTTTCCTGCATATTAATGAGTTATCAGTTTGACTTGTCGGTGTGTCCTAGGCCCTAGCTGAGCTATATTAGTTTCAATACCCTTTGGTTCTCGTCCAGCACTTTTGAGTTCCTTTCTGTCAAACTTTCAAAGTGCATGTTCTTCAACTATTCACACATTTAAAATAGTTGAAAAATACGGCTGACGCATATCGCGCATGAAAAATGTCTGCGACTTTTCCAAGTTTGATAGAACAATATTATGCTGAGTGCTTTTATTTATGAAGTTCCCAGCGACAGCGAGGGCCGAGGAGTAACAACACATCGACGTTTGATGGGACTACTTTGTGCTACTTGGTTTTGAAGAAATGTTGTAGAGTGTCTTAAGGTCGTCCCCCGAGCAAACGACCTTGGCCATACATTTGCCGCGTTGCCGAGATGGTGCCAAAACCCTATTATTTTTACTTATCTTAGTTCAAAATTGTCCAAATAAAATTTAAAACGGCGAATATGTAGTTTATGATACTGTCGATCTATTGGCGTGAGTTTCAAATAAAAGTAATTTGTAAATCCTAAGGAGATGCTGAATGTATGCTTGAATTTTAACAAATTGGTATTACTTTGGAAGCTGATATCATGAGTATAAGAAACAAAAATAGAAAATTTAAAACGACAAAAGGAATGTTGATATACTGAAGATTATTGCTGTATTTTTATTATAACTTTGCAGCTTTCAGATTATGAGTTTATAAGGTTTTAAATACGGTCAATTACGGAAACTCACGCCAATAGATCGACAATATCATAAACTACATATTCGCCGTTTTAAATTTTTTTTAGGACAATTTTGAACTAAGATAAGTAAAAATAATAGGGTTTTAGCGCGATCTCGGCAACGCGGCAAATGTATGGCCAAGGTCGTTTGCTCGGGGGACGGCCTTAATGTTACATTCGAAATTGTGGTAGAGTTAGTCTTAGACTCTACCAACCAGACCCTGACAATTGACATGTAGCGTGATTCTTCTACGACTTTCCATACCATATCCTATCCTCACAGTTCCCGCCCAACCCACCGCGTGGTCGTCGTCGCTCGCATGAGTCAGCGCTCCCGGGCACGCCGTACCACGCCGCGTGGCGCTCCGCCGACAGCCTCGCCCCGGACTCCGCCTTTGGCACCTCGCTCGCCGACATCATGGAGAGCCCCGCTAACAAGGTAGCTAAGTACAGCCACCGTAGAAAGAGTTCTTACCCAACCACCATGGCAATGGTTTCTACTCCTTCGCATTTCTCCTGTGGAGTATGGCCTGTATATATGATACACATGCTGTATCCACACCCACTCGAGCTGAATAGAGCTTCGGTAGGTACGATACAGGTATTATAATGGATCCTGATCCCAGCATCTATATCTTTATTTTGCACGCGCTTTCTTAACTTGGTCTTGGATGCATCTGTGAGTTGTAACTGTGGTATTTTAAACTTACAGTAAACGAAGACGCCAGACAGTTGGTAAACATACAGCTCCATATTATAACAACGTGCAAAAGATACGCTCTGTCGTCACTGCTGGATAATGACACATTACCAAAACAATGGATAATTATAGGTTAATAATAAATATTCAAAGCTTATAATAAGCTTCGCTAATTGATTTCCATCCAAATATTTATGCTGGAATGAGGCGTTCCGTTGGCGGCATTTGTAGGTCAGATAGTAATCGGTCGGTGCTATATAGAGGTACTGTAGACCGTAGATGGAATACACTCGAATTCGTACGACCAATGATTCATTGAGTATATCTATTCCAAAAGGTGTCGATGACCTGAGACCATCGTTTCAAAGGACTGACACTTTATCGAGTGTCCTGTTACTGTTAGAAAATATATAAAATCATGCTTTATTTGGTAAATTAAATTTTATTTTAGGTTACATAGCTTCCATCAAAATGTGGAATTCTCCAATTTCTATTCACACTGCACGTCTTCACTACATGGTGTGGTGTAGCTCATGATGCCGGTACCAATGACATCACCTTTAAACCTGTCCACTGTCCAGGTGTGTCTCCGTGACGACCTGTCGCGCGGCAGCTCGGAGGAGCGGCGGTCGCGCACGGCATGGCGGCTGGTGCGCAACGCCGCCGCCGTCGGCGCCTTCAACTCCAAGGTGGACGCCGCCACCACGCCGCTGCCCGCCACGCCGCTGCCGCCGCAGGTATCTCCATTACTCGTGGTGTAGACTCACGCGATCCGCCCGAGGTACATAGTAGCCTAGATTACCGCCGAGATTTTGATGGGTAGGGCGTTTACCATCTTTGGACGCAGCAGAGACCCACATATACTTGTAGACCCCTATCATCCGCAAGATGCTTGAAAGCATAACGATGGTAGTAATGGCGAAATTGATTCCTAGGTAGACGG
Source organism: Polyommatus icarus (assembly GCA_937595015.1). NCBI lineage: Eukaryota > Metazoa > Arthropoda > Insecta > Lepidoptera > Lycaenidae > Polyommatus > Polyommatus icarus. The sequence continues at coordinate 663,960 of OW569325.1, forward strand.
CGAATCTACGTATACGAGTATCGGGTTAGGGGCTATGGCAAGTTAATTTTAGTCACGATCAGCTGTCATTGAACTCAACCCAATCAAATAATCCCGTCCTGGCCCTGGTCATCTTGCCTATGAATCAATTTCTCTGATGGTACAAGAGTGTGGAACCGGAGGAGATATTTATATTCTAATTCGGACTGTAATAACGGATATTGTTCAGAGCTAAAATAATGAAATGAAATTAAAACACGCGTGACGAAAAACATTCGACGCGGATATGACTGTTATCACGGAATTACGTACTGGACTTAAATTATGTCGTGTTTGTGATAACTTTAATTATTTACGTCAAACTCCGTACGTAATGGGGAGTGTGACCAACGACCACTATCCACTGTTTCATTTATTTTTAGATATCCTCTTTGCATCGTCGGTCATTGACAAAACTTAGCAAATTATCCGTTGCATCAGAATATGAGTTCTCTATTCTGATGCAACGCATAATTTGTCACCTTCTCTATTTCAGGACAAGACTGATGGTAAAGTGCCGGACTACGAACCTAAAACAGAGAAGAAGCAGCCGGACCGTCCAAATGAGAAAGAGGAGAACATCGGTGAAACTAGCCCTGAGGTAATTATGTCTGAAAAGCGACATGGTGGGTGCGACGCGTTTGAGTGTGGATTCAAATTCTAAACGCGAAAGTGTGCCTATATCTCTATTTATTGCCCCTTCCGCTAAAAACGTATGAAGATGTCTCTGAGGCCCAGGAATAGAGATGTGGTCTTCCAAGATGCTCAGGGAGATAAGGCAGGATGAGGAAGAAAGTATGAGTGATAATAATGCCTTAGATTGAGCATTTATATAGTCGCTGGTATGTCTGTAGGGTCTGGACCCGGAGTCGCTGATGTTCCGCGACGGGCGGCGGCGCATCGACATGGTGCTGGTGTACGAGCAGGAGGAGTTCGGCGTCATGACCGAGGCCGAGGCGCGCCGCCGCGACTACAGGAAGACCTTCCAGGTACTACATATAATATCGTGATTTGAAGACAGATTAAAAAAGATCATCAATGCAAGGACCGATCACTTTGGCTGTATTCACCAATTGTTGCAATCCATTCTATTGGTTTTCGGTACAGGCGTCTCATCTTGGCGCAGCATATCGTTTGCCTCTCTTCAAACACTGGCCTGTTATGGTGACGAGTGAATTCGACCGTGTAGAGTTGCATATTCGTCTAGGACTTACTTTACCACGCACAATCGACGTCGGCAATGGGTAAAATAAGGTTTCCTATAAAAATCGTGCTGAGTACGTTGTGCAATGTGCAGTGAAGTATAATAAATATAATAAGTCTTAAGTCTATCTTACTTTAACTACTGCACAAAGCAGTAAAATACTGGCAGTCGACAATAAATAAAACCGGTCCCTCAAAGGTCAAAAACTGTTTACAAAACCTTAAAGTCTCCCGCAAACGATCAAACATCAAACTGTCAAACACGTCAAACACGTAGTAAATCCATAAAGGTAATATACCTATCGGAATAGAGAAACAATCCCGAGCTGTCAAGCTTAACCAAAATTTGATTTACATCTGTGTATACAATTATGTTAACGTGTGCGTGTCAGTGATGTACAAACATCTTGTAATTCGACAAAATATCGATCATGGAATAATAATAATTGTAAGATTGTAAACATAATAAAATGGGATAAAATAAAACTGCATAGATATATAATAAAATTGTAATTTTGAAGTAAAATGTGACTTTTCTTCAAAATGCTTGCTGCATAATTAAGTATGCATGAATTTTTCTTCGGAGTCCAGTTTGGACGGCTAATTATTTTAGGCCATGAATTTCTGGTATCCAGGTCAAAAGGAAATCTGAAAAATTGGCCAAGTGTAAGTCGGAGTCGCGCATGAAGGGTGACCGGTTTCAACCGGGCATTTTCTAAAACCCGGTACGATACGACACGACATGTCATGACACGATTCGACACGACAGGTTACGTCACGTGACATCAGTACACGACACGACACGACTTCGCTAGACCTTATTAATTTTCAATTCACTCTCAATGAGCCCTCTTATTTGATGCAGAAGTGCTTTCAACTATTCCCCTATCTTGGATGAGCAGCCATATTAGATGTAGAATGACATTACATCTGTGGAAATTTCAGAAGTCTATTACTATTATAGTGGTTCTTGTTATACAGCCTGAAGACAGACAGACGGACAGACGGATGGACAGACGGACAGGCAACGAAGTCTTAGTAGTAGAGCGGGCTGCGGGACCCCACTACTATAACTGGACTTTTTACCCTTTGGGTGCGGAACCTTAAAAACGATAAATTATGTATGATAGTATATTAATATACTTAAACTAATTATAAACTACGGATGAGTATGTTATCATTTCAACATTCCTAGATAATTAATACACTTAACTAAAAAATATTTTCATATCGATACAACTTATCGATAACTTGATGCAGCCCTAGTGTAAAATATATGAAAACTGTTTACACAAAATATCCTTAAATTGTGCACCATGGCTAGTCAAGTTATGTTTTCCATATAATTAAACATATATAGAAGTGAACTTGATAAATCAATACAAATAACTCGTAGGGAATTGGCAAAAATAAAACTAAAACTAGGTCCTGTCGATGTAGAATAATTCACTTGTGAAATGAATATTTGTCCGGGTTTTTTCGATGTGTGGATCCAGAATCATTCCACAAATATTTAACCATGTTTCTAGAGCAGTATTTCTGAAAACTATTCATTATTTAACTTAAAATCACAATTTTTCTGAGAGCCCAAATTGACAACGATCGGCCCAGGGGCAGACAGACTGTCAAACAGATGAAAAAAAAGCTATGCAACCTCAAATCACGCTTCTCTTTCTACCACGCAGTGTTACTGATAGTCACATCTCGCTTGCTCAGGCCTTTGTTTCTCTATTCCGATAGGTATATTAACTTTATGAGTAAATCCAAATTTTCTTCAAACGCGTCAAACACGTCATACACGTAGTTTATATGGTGTTTGACGTGTTTGATGTTTGATCGTTTGCGGGGCACTTAACAGCGATAAATCAAAGATTGAGTATCAAAAAATTCTTTCTCTCAACAAAATCCATCCTCTTGCGCCATTCATAAGTTTTAGGGGCACTCGCAAAATATATCTTGCCCACATCTTTAGGTCTTGCCCCACCACCGAATCCTAATGAGTAATGACTAAAGTCGCACGTTTCAGGAGAACCTAATAAAAGAAGGCTTGGAGCTGGAGCTAGAGAACAAGGTGCTGTCGTTCGATGGCAAGTCGTGGTTCCTGAAGATCCACCTGCCGTGGAAGACGGAGATGCGCCTGGCGGAGGTGCTCGGCCTCAAGCTGCCCACCAAGCGATTCATCACCATCTCCGTCAGGGCCTGGGTGAGTTCTCCTCAAGAAGGGGAGTTAGGTTTTTATAAAATAAGGGGGCAAACTTACAAACAGGTCACCTAATGAAAAGCAACTACCGTCGCCCATGGACACTCCGCTAGCCTATAAAGAGAGCTTGGGTAAGGTGACCTCGGGAAAGAAAATTAGACTTTTGGAACAGGCCTTTAAAGTTTAGCACATAATGTGTAGATAGGTAGATAGGTAGAAGTGGAGAGAGGTTAAAATTACGCGTCACATTGTTACTTTACTAAGCTCCTCTCGTAAAAATGACGTCCCTCTAATAACGTAGGTAGGTAAGGTATATTCCAATATTGTTAGCTGTGTTAATGCGCAGTGGCGTATCAACATGGTAATCATCCCAGGGCGAGGAGGCGGCTGGCGAGGCGGACAAGCGGTGGTGGTGGCGGTGGCGGCGGCGCTGGCAGCAGCTGTACGAGTACGAGCACAGCCGCATCGAGCCCGAGCCCTCCTTCTACACCGCCACCGACAAGCCCGGCGTGCGCCGCGAGGAGCAGTGAGTTACCATTTTATGGCGCGTGGTCGCCTCGTCTCCGTGTTCCAGTGCGTGGGTGGGTGGTTGAAAACATGTTATTTCCAAGTTTGCTTAGGACAATGCAGGCTGACCTGATTGTCAGACAAGTAAGGGTGCGTCCACATTTGTATCATTTGCGCGATCAGATCTCCGATCAGATCTCCGTCGATCCGATGATACGCGACGGAGATCTGATCGCGCAAATGATACAAATGTGGACGAGCCTTTAGATGATGATGATGGGCATGTAAAAAGACGGTCATGTGCCTGATCTCTTACCAGTGGCGTCCGTCATCTGTCTAACTGTGTTATGAAAGCAAAGGAATACGGAGTGTTCTGCGCACTTGGGCACTATAATATTGCTCTTGCGTTATAACTGACCTGGTTTCAATTAAACCGGCCACCGTTACCGAAACCGGTGTGGGAGTTATTAGTTATTATTATTATGGCGCGTAGTAAATATAGTTACTAAAGCCACTGCATCGTCTTGTAAATTGTAAAAATACGTCTTTTTGGTTCGAATGTAAAATCAATAGCTGTGCATATACCCGGCGTTTCTCGTGTTGCAAATATTTGTTGCATTCTTTAATTTCTTATGATAACATCTGCCTTAATAATTTTCAGGTTCCTGGTGAAAGACCGGCACACGCTGTTCTCCCCCGCGCAGCGCAGCCTCATGGTAATGCAGATTCTGTTGCGGGCCAAGTACGACAACAACGATACTAAGGTATTACTTGTCTAGCTACTAGCTAGCCTTGTCTACTAGCCTAGTCGGTCCAGTGAGAGTGTGAAATTCCCAAATTATATTATGAAGTAGGCGACACGATGAATAATTTTCTACCATTCTTGTTCGTAACAGCTTTGAAACAACAAAACTTGATCCGAATTGATTAATTTTTAGGGGGGCTAAGCTACGTTACGACGTACTAACACACGATCTCGTTAATCTTATATACCGAACCTCTAACTAATACGCCTCCATTAGATAAAGATCGCACATATTTTGTCAGCACCGTACGCGCTGCGTACGCGTCGAACGCACCGTATAGTTAAATCACTATTTTCATTCAACGAATTCTAAAATGCTGCGCTTTCGGCGCGTGCGTGCTGATTAATATATGATCAGTTTGAGACACCATCGTTACAATACTTTAACAAAATTTCAAAATCAATGTATGTTTGCTGCAGCTGGGCATCCGTCGTCTGCTGAATGACGGCACGTACCTGGCGTGCTTCCCGCTTCACGAGGGCCGCTACGACGCCGACGGCCCCGACCGCACGCAGACCGACAGACGGGTAAGTCACTATTCTCATGACAAATCGTGACCGATTATTATTAATATAACAATGAAGTAGGAATTAATAGGATTGCCTGAAATAATTGACATGTAAATACAACCATCATGAGAAATAGTCGTAGAGCACCGAGAAATTCGTACTATTCATAGCTATCGCGTTATTCAAAGCAATGCCAAAGCAACATTTTCATGAGCAAATGAAAGGAGATTTCTATGTAGTAGGTATGTAATTCACGACCGGATAAAAATGGAACCTCACCTTGACGCTGTCATCAAAACGGTGATGCTAAAAGTACTACAGTCTATATGCGATGCAGTATTGGTTTTAGCACTACCAGCGCCCTGGGCGACATTTCTTTGGCTCCCGATGCTGGTATTGTTAAAAAGAGAGCGCCTATGGCACCCCTTTATATCCAGCGTCCCGGGCCAGTCCAGCATTGCCACTTGCTGCCCCAAGAGCCAGTCCAGACGGCGCATTGCGTCAGCGTTGCGTCGGCGCAGCGCTGACCTCGGGACTTAACGCGACTTATTTAAATAGTAATGCTACTACGTAAGTCCCGATTTATAAGTTTTAATTATAATGCAACGCGAAAGTTTAAAATGTTATCTTATAACGAAGCAATCAACGTCAACACCTCTTCCCGCTTCGTCTCGGGTGCTGCTGCGTCGATGCTACGTCGACGCCACGCTGACGCAACGCGCCGTGTGTGGGCTGGCTCTAACGTCGCTACTGATGCGGTGTTACAGCTGCTGTACCTGGAGTGGGCGCGGCCGTGCAAGTGGTACAAGAAGCAGCCGCTGTGGCTGGTGCGGCGCTACTTCGGCGAGAAGATCGCGCTGTACTTCTGCTGGCTCGGCTTCTACACCAAGATGCTGTACGCGCCCGCCGTCGTCGGCACGCTCTGCTTCCTCTACGGCCTGGCCAGCATGAACTCCGACGACAACATTCCCAGGTACTAACATGGGTTGATCACTTGAAAGTGGTTATTGTAGGTGCGGGTTGTAGGTTGATGAGGCCTGTTCCTTCTTGGAGTGGCAAAAGATAGTTTTTATTACTCATGTGGGATAAGTGGTATCTTTGTGTTCGCTGTTAGGATTTAAGAGACGTTGTTTGCCCATCATATCAATTTTAGTGCGACTAAGCTTGTCGCACGCACAGCAATCGACAACTTACTATTTGTGGTTCTATTTCTTAAAATAATTTTCTTTTGAGCAGTACTAATAACACGCTGGTAGGGACTTACCGTATCATCGTGTTATTATTCGCAATGTATATTAAATTTGGAATGGTCGATAGATTTATTCGTTTACTCTGTTTACACCAACAGTTTTTCTTTTCAGTAAAGAGATCTGCGACGCGTCGGGTCCGGGCAACACGACGTTGTGTCCGCTGTGCGACAAGGCCTGTCAGTACCAGCAGCTCTCCGACTCCTGTCTCTTCGCCAAGCTCACCTACCTCTTCGACAACCCCGCCACCGTTTTCTTCGCGATATTCATGTCCTTTTGGGGTGAGATTCCACCAACTAATATCATTACTATACAGAATGTAAGAAAACGAAGTGATAATACTTTAGGGTGTGTACGTGTTCCTTGTAGATAGTTCCCTTTGAAAGTAACAGTGCTGAAAGACCATTTTTTTCACCTTTGTATGGGGAAACTCGTGGCGCTGGGGTTCTTCCCCATACAAAAGTGAAAAAAAAGTGTGTCAGCTCCGACGCACAACTGGAGTTTACTCCTTAAGTACGAGTATCTAACCATACGCAAAAAGAGTTTATTCAACTGAAAAAAGATTAATATCATATGAAATCAAATGTTCGGGCAATATTATCTACACCCCTTTCTGTCATAGTTATTTCAAAATACTTTTTTCTCAATTCTAAGGGAGGATAGAGGAGAAAAATCCAGGAAGATCAAACCGAAGAAACTCATATCCAGGACAAATAGTTGCCGAGTTACAAGCATTCAAACTTTGACATTGACAGCTCGGCAACTGTCAAACGTCGAACAAAAGCGGCCATAACTCAGCTTCCAATAGGCCTAGAGGAACGGGGTTTCTTCTAACATCAAAGGCAACACCTCGGCTACCCCCTCCCTGAATTTGAAATAATTATATTATTATATTATTTTATTCCGATAGGTATATTACCTTTATGGTCTTAATACACTCACAGACGAATTAGAAAGTTTACGTTGTCCAAAAACGTGACACATTTTCGTAACTTGTTAGTAGGTTTTACCCCTCGGATTTTTCTCATACCGGGCGCCTTATACAGGATGTCCCAAAACTCAACGATAATCTGGGACCGGATAAATGGCCAAGTTACAATAGTTCCGGGAAAAATAAAATAAAAATTCTATATCACTCAGTTTAGCGACACTTGGTCGCATTTTCAAGTCCTGTGATCACCAATGTCACAATTTAACTGTTATTTTTTTAATTTTGAGATCTTCATTAACGATGCTATTAATTGCAACTACGATTTAATGCAAAAAACATTGTTAATTTAATAAAATAAGTTAAGTTTCAGTGAGTCGTGGTTCACAAAAATATTGTTCGTTAAATTTGACACTTCATTTTGAAAAAAAAATGTACTACACTACCCTTGGCAAGTTATTTCAAAAGTTGGCGCATTTTATCAAGATTTAAAAATGGTGCAACACTGGCCACTTTTCTTGCTATTAAAATTTTTATTTCTTTTTTTTTTGCAAATTGAGCTCATTTTGAACAACTCAAGATTAGGAATTTTTGTTACTAAAATTTGTTATTTTTTGTTTCTGGTATGCAATAAAATTACTATTTTTAGTAAAGAGGTAATTCAGTCAGTTAATAATCAATCTTATTGTAAAAACATAATAATAATTAACAAAATAATGAAAGAACCGTCGTAAAACTTTTTATTTAATTATTCTCCTTAAACTACAGTAAATGTTCAAATTGGTCTTTTGTAAGGCGTCGCAGAGCCTGTATTCGTGCCGGAGGCAAACAATTCGAACATTTACTGTAGTTTAAGGAGAATAATTAAATAAAAAGTCTTACGACGGTTCTTTCATTGTTTTATTAATTATTATTATGTTTTTTACAATAAGATTGGTTATCAAGGGCGTTCCGTCCGGAGATTCCGTAATTGACCGTATTTAAAACCTTATAAACTCATAATCTGAAAGCTACAAAGTTATAATAAAAATACAGCAATAATCTTCAGTATATCAATGTCGCAGCCAACTGGTTTAAATAGCCGTTCAATCCAACAGCTAGCTCTTTGACTGAACAACGTCATTCAATCACACGTCTAGCTTTTTGATTGAATATTTCAGTCGCTCAAAACGTTCAACACTACAGCTGATTCAAAAGCAGCCGTTTGATTGAATTAGTTCAGCGCTCACCACCGCGGCGCTAGGTGCGTTTTGTTTACAATATGGCGTCAACTAGCCCGTATTTTGTGATTGTATCAAGGTATTTTTCGTTCATATACGTTACAAGTGTTATTAAAGTGACAGAAATTATGGGAACACATATGAGTGAATCAAAATTAAAACAAATATTCGAGGAGAAATTTCGGGATTGTGAAGTGCATTACTAAGGTATTTATTGCAATTTTGTTCAAAATGAGTTAGTATGCAATAATTTATTATACTTGTTATCATTACATTTGTGTAATAATAATACTAAACTGATGGTCACCTTAGTTGATTTGCCATTTAATTAGTTAGCTAAGCGTCGTCTAGCTGTGGTATTGAACGTTGCAGTCAACACGTCGGCTAAACGACGTATAGCCGTGTGATTGAATGGCGTTGTTCAGTCAAAGGGCTAGCTGTTTGATTGAACGGCTTTTTTAACCAGTGGACTGCGACATCAACATTCCTTTTGTCGTTTTAAATTTTCTATTTTTGTTTCTTATACTCATGATATCAGCTTCCAAAGTAATACCAATTTGTTAAAATTCAAGCATACATTCAGCATCTCCTTAGGATTTACAAATTACTTTTATTTGAAACTCACGCCAATAGATCGACAATATCATAAACTACATATTCGCCGTTTTAAATTTTTTTAGGACAATTTTGAACTAAGATAAGTAAAAATAATAAGGTTTTGGCGCGATCTCGGCAACGCGGCAAATGTATGGCCAAGGTCGTTTACTCGGGGGACGGCCTTAACTGACTGAATTACCTCTTTAATAAAAATAGTAATTTTATTTCAGACCAGAAACAAAACATAACAAATTCTAGTAACAAAAATTCCTAATCTTGAGTTGTTTAAAATAAGCTCAATTTGGAAAAAATGAGAAATAAACATTTTAATGGCAAGAAAAGTGGCTATAGTGCTGCACCATTTTTAAATCTTGATAAAATGCGCCAACTTTTGAAATAACTTGCCAAGGGTAGTGTAGTACATTTTTTTTTCAAAATGAAGTGTCAAAATTAACAAACAATATTTTTGTGAACCATGACTCACTGAAACTTAACTTATTTTATTAAATTAACAATGTTTTTGCATTAATTCGTAGTTGCGATAAATAGCATTGTTAATGAAGATCTCAAAATTAAAAAAATTACAGCGAAATTGTGACATTGGTGATCACAGGACTTAAAAATGCGACCAAGGGTGTTGAATTTAGACTTTTTTTACAAAATTGTCTATTATCGCTAAACTAAGTGATATAGAATTTTTATTTTATTTTTTCCGGAACTGGTGTAACTTGGCCTATCATCCGGTCCCAGATTATCGTTGAGTTTTGGGACATTCTGTATATGAAAATCGATTCTTAAGGAGTAAACTCCAAAAATTCGTCTTTCAGCGCTGCTACTTTCACAGTGAAATTTCTATAATAAGGAACATGTACATACATAATATCCTAAAGTATTATCACTCAGTTCTGTTACATTATGTATAATATAATTTGCCTCTTTTTAAATATGTATTTCTACGTTTTTGGTGTATTGTAATAACTTTTTTATAATAACTTTTTCAGCAACAACATTCCTAGAGTTATGGAAAAGAAAGCAGTCCGTCCTCAGATGGGAATGGGATCTGGCTAGTGTCGAACAGGTAATTTCGAACACATTTATCTACATTTTTAGCGGGCAAATGGCTCACACATTTCCACCACTGTAACTTCAGGATCTACATTGGCAACCAACCACGAAAACCCTAATATGATCTCAGGGGTGCCCGAGGGACAAATCTGTCTTGGGACTCGCAACGAAATTAATCAGAAGAAAGGTAGAAGAAGGAGGAAATATTTATCTACATTATCATAATATTATTTTGTCGTCCTTGTTCGCCTTGAAAATGTCGAAATTCCTTGTAAACTATCAATACAACCTGCAAACCTTCGAGAGGAGAACAGCTCTTCTAATGTTGCGAGTGTCCATGGGCGACTGTAGTTGCTTTCCATCAGGTGACCTGTTTGCCCGTTTGCGTTTAACCGCAGGACGAGGACCCGCGGCCGGAGTTCGAGGCGTCTGTGCGCACGTTCCGCACGAACCCGGTGACGCGCGAGAAGGAGCCCTACCTGCCGCCCTGGCAGAAGACCGTGCGCTACGTCGCCACCAGCTCCGCCGTGCTCTTCATGGTCAGTACTCAACGCTACGAAACGACTTGTAGAGGCTAGAGAAAGAGAGAGACAGAGAGAGAGAGAGTAAAAAGTCTCTTGGGAGCAGTTCATATTGTATCGCTGCGGCGTCGCGGTGCATTTTTAGACAAGTTAATCAAATGCAGCACGCAGCCTGACACTGCGGGTGGTACGCGTGTCGATTATTAACGTATTCATATGTAGCAGTGCCGTAAATAGGGCGGTGCCACCGGTGCCCAGGCACAGGGCGTAGACTCTGGGGGAGCAAGAATGACCATACCAGGCTACGGCTATTATTTTTTCAGTTTGCTCCCGAATCCTGATGAGTTACCGCTGCGCCTCTAGTGCTCGATTCCAACAATAAAATAGGCCTATATATAATATAGCATTGCTCTCGCGGTAACTATAATATCTAAAAAAGCAAGGGCGCTGTAATAGGAGCCCGCACAGGGCGCATAAAAGGCTATTTACGGCACTGATATGTAATAAATGATGTTTGCTTTTGAATGGCTCAAGTTTACGTTTTCTTATCTACTTCATTAGTAACTAACGAGTTCCCATATAATTGCAGATCGCGGTCGTGATGGGCGCGGTGCTGGGCACGATCATCTACCGCATCAGCATGGTGTCCGTCATCTACGGCGGCTCCGGCTTCTTCCTCAAGCGCCACGCCAAGATCTTCACCTCCATGACCGCCGCCTCGCTCAATCTCACCATGATCATGTTACTCACAAGGGTAAGTGTCCTAAACAACAAACACCTGAAGAACATACTGAAGAACAAACTGTCACCAGCAGTATTACCGGACCTATACGACCTGCAAACCTTCAAGAAAAGAGCGAATTCCCTCTTAAAAGGCCGCCGACGCACCTGCAGCTCTTCTGATGTTGCGAGTGTCCATGAGTGACAATAGTTGCTTTCCATCAGGTGACCCGTTTGTTCGTTTGCCCCCTTATTTCATAAGAAAAAATAAAGGATTTCTTTATAGCCACCAAAAAGTTATTTCCTATTGGCCAACCGACAGACAAAAAGTCTGTTTCGTTGGCTCCTTTTAAGACCTGCTACAATTGTGCTAAGATGCTGGTGCTTCCTACTTAGAAAGAAAATATAATTAGATAATACTAGGGCTCTATTTAGTCGTGCTGTAATTAAAAGTGTTTGAAGTTTAATAATTGTTTTTCCTTTGGAAGTTAGTAGTAACAATTCGTAATATTTCAGATCTACAGCAAAGTGGCCGTGTACCTGACGAACGTGGAGAACCCGCGCACGCAGACGGAGTACGAGGACTCCTACACCTTCAAGATCTTCTTCTTCGAGTTCATCAACTTCTACTCCTCGCTAATATACATTGCGTTCTTCAAGGTTAGTTACCTACATGATGCAAATCACTCGTAATGTACAAAACTACTTTGAAAACAAATCGAGAGCGTTCGAGAGTTCGAGAGCGCGGCACGAACAAGAGAGATGCATGATCGGCTCGAGCGATCGGCTCAGTTCAGTAAGACTTTACCACTGACCTCCATTATACAAGTACGCTGGACTAATGATACTCAGATGTATTTTGTGCCTATTTGAAGCGGAATCAGCTCCCCCAATATTTGGGAAGAGAACTAAATCTGACGTAACTTGCAAATGGCCGCTCAATCGCTATTGGTTGCAGAAACCATAGATAATATATAATATACCTTCATGGTAGAAACTAGTATTAGTTCCAAGTACTCTCACTACTGCTATCAGCGCCAATATGGTGAGTTTCAAACATCATTTTTACGTCAATTTTAGTTCCTATCCCTATCAGTTGATTCCGCTTCAAATAGGCACTAAAAATAGTTGTCATTTCAAAGGGAATCATTTAAGTCCAGCATACTTGTATAACGGAGGTCAGTGAACTTTACAGACATCCAATTTTTAAATTTGTTTTAAATTTTAATTTCCAGGGTCGGTTCTACGACTACCCGGGCGACGACCAGGCGCGGCGGTCGGAGTTCTTCAAGCTGAAGGGCGACATCTGCGACCCGGCCGGCTGCCTGTCCGAGCTGTGCATCCAGCTCGCCATCATCATGATCGGCAAGCAGTGCTTCAACAACTTCGTCGAGCTCGGATACCCGTCAGTAGCTTGCTGTTTTATTCATTTACTACTACTGTCTCGAAGTGATAATGCGACCCATGTGCAGAGTGACTGTTTACAGACATATTTAAAATGATTTTTTTGATAAAAATCAGGGTGTCTGACATTCCATTTGCCACCAGGTGCCGCTATGTATAGCTAGGGTCTATCGTGCCAAATAGGCATATTAGCGTGACGCATGACAGCTCTATATCGTGGCATATGACAGCAGTGTGACACGATACAGCTCCACCTGGTGGCAAATAGATAAGACTTGAAAGAATACTCTTGCCAGTTTGCTGGATTTTGTATTTGTCAAAATGTTTATCTCATTCGTTAGGAAATTGAACAACTGGTGGCGGCAGCGGTCACACCGCGCGGTGACGCGGGACCCGCTGCGGCCGCACATGGCCTGGGAGATGGACTACCACCTGCAGGACCCCGGCCGCCTCGCGCTTTTCGACGAGTATCTAGAGATGAGTGAGTTAAATGACAGCCAACCAATCACAGAGCCTGAACCGTGTCTTGAGACCGAGATACATCTTGAGTACTGACCAAAAATATGGGCCCGTGTTTTATTTTTGCGTACATTGCTTACATGATTAGGTGTACAAGCCTCTGGCTAAAACCTTATATGATAATTAAATGTCATAAACCTCAAATCATCATTGTTAACATTGTTGAGTATTATTTTTCAGTCCCCTATCGATTACAAAAAAATGAAAGACGATTTTTGATTGACGTAGCACTACCGTCTACCGGTAATGTTGCAGTCCTGCAGTACGGGTTCGTGACGCTGTTCGTGGCGGCGTTCCCGCTGGCGCCGCTGTGCGCGCTGCTCAACAACATCGCCGAGATCCGCCTCGACGCCTACAAGATGGTGACGCAGGCGCGCCGCCCGCTCGCCGAGCGCGTCGAGGACATCGGCGCCTGGTAACACATTAACGCTTACTACTTCTGTGTTATTGCTAATAATTGTCTACATTCAACACAATATGTTGTTTGTTAAAGAAAATGTTATTTAGTTTGACTTTCTTATGTGTTTTAGGTACGGAATATTAAAAGGCATTACCTACGCAGCAGTCGTTTCGAACGTAAGTATCTTTAAGTTCTTCTATTTCAATACCCTCAGTAATAAAACTTCCAATTATTCTAATTCTAATAGTCATGTTTATCGTATCGTTTGTCGTCTTGGTTCGGCTAACGAGCCCTCCCTTTTACATAGACCTCAAATGCTAGGATTCGAAGTAAAATAATTGGATTTTATGGTATGCATATTTTTCAATATCTAATGCGTGTTGTAGGCGTTCGTGATCGCGTACACGAGTGACTTCATTCCGCGCATGGTGTACAAGTACGTGTACTCCCCCGACAACACGCTCGCTGGCTACATCGACCACTCCCTCTCGTGTAAGTAATAATTTGTTACATGTTAAGTTATTAGCTTCTGCAAAGCCTTTCTGCACAGTTCAGAGCGACGTAGATAATATCTTGAATCATTTATTCAATTAACATATTCTACACCAAAAGTTTTTATTTAATAACGTTTACGTTTTGCTCATCAACTTCTGTGAAGTACTATTTTAAGAGGATTTATTTTTATTAAATAAGGGGGCAAACGAGCAAACGGGTCACCTGATGGTAAGCAACTACCGTCGCCCATGGACACTCGCAACATCAGAAGAGCTGCAGGTGCGTTGCAGTTATGTGTAGTAATTCCTTCGATATTGTTTAGTGTTCAACACGTCGGACTACCGCGAGGAGTGGGGCGCGGACGAGACGGAGGTGGACCCGGCGGTGTGCGCGTACCGCGGGTACCGGAACCCGCCCGCGCACGCCGACCCCTATGGCCTGTCGCCGCACTACTGGCACGTGTTCGCGGCGCGCCTGGCTTTTGTCGTGGTGTTCGAGCACGTGGTGTTCGGCCTCACGGGCCTAATGCAGCTGCTCATCCCGGGCGCGCCCGCCGAGCTCCGCACGCAGCTGCAGCGGGAGGCACTGTTAGCTAAGGAGGCCAAATACGAGCACGGTAGAAGACACTCCACGGACTATCGACACCTCATGCCGCATACATTCGAAGGTACGTGATTACCTTATTATCTAAGCCCACTGTAGTATTGTTAGAGCCGCTTCGCAACAGGGAAAAATAGTAGATTTGTTGGTGTCCCTCAAGGCAAGGCATAATACTAGGGACCGTTGTATTTCGGTTATTATATTGTTGTACCTCAAGATCACGTGTACAGCCCGCTATTATACATGTTTTATGCGTTTGCCAGAGCGTCCTAGCGGTCCGTACGCTCGTCGTGCGTCGCGCGCGTCGGACGGCCTGGACGCGCACGTGGCGGTGGCGCAGCGCCCGCGCAGCCCGCGACATCCCGTGCCCACCTAGCGGCAGCTAGCAGAACGTTCTTGGCCAAAGATTAGTATCGAATCTCAGTAATCTTTAAATAAATAAATAAATTATCTACTCACAAGATTAAATTTATATTACATTAATCGAAATCAAAAGCAGATATATTTTAAAATAAATATGTATAAAAATCACAGCAGAAAAACTGAATCTCGAATTTATTATGAAAAAAAAATTATTAGGTGTCAGAAAATTAATTTTATCTTGATAATTAAAAAAAACTAGTGTGTAAGCATAGGCCAAATCTGCTCAACAATTTTGGTGTACCACAGGAAACTAGCTTGGGACCTATTTTAATCAAAATTTATATCAATAACAATAAAATAATTACGAAAATTATTGTACACAAAACAATTGTAAACATTTGGTATGCTTCACCAGAAATACAATAATTACATTACAGGGAATTATTGGACCAATATGTATTATTTATTATGGGAGGAGCAATGAAATGTAAAGTAAAATTATTATCAATAATTTATTATAATATAAATAGGAATATAACATAAGGACACGCGTTACCTGCCTTTCTAAAAATACGACTCTAGTCTTTAAAGAATTAAATAACTTGCTAGTTTCTATGTCATGTAACTTAACTGTACCCTTTTTTAAATCTTATCAATTATCATCGAGGTTGAATCGTTGAAACGTTAATTCCTATAAGTTATTACAGCACCAAGCTTTTTGACATTAAGCTAAGTTTATGTAAAATATTATTTGTACCTAATATTTATACGTACTTTGTAATGTGTATGAGTTTCAAAGTTTATATTACTTCAATATTGACCAATGTGTACATACATAATATTATCAGTGTAAGCAGTGTTATATATAATATACGTATACGTGAAACTCAATGTGATATTAGATAATTAGATTTACAAGCTGAAGTCATCAAATGTCATTCTGCAAACTGAAGTAAGCAGTATTTGATGGTTATTATTACTTGCTAACTTCAGTCCAGTGATAATATTTGACGCGTTTTGCTTACTGGTGTAATTTGATTATCATTTATTTGATTTATTGTGATTACTAAATATAAGACAAGCACTCTACTGATTACTCTTAAGCGTTAGATAAAACTAATCATGCAGACATTTTATATTTATTCAGTTCTAATGGGTTAGTTACTATAGTATAAATTTATGGTTTATTTATGTCAAAGAGGAGAAAAGAAATTATCAAAGAGAATACAATAGTGTAAAAATTTGCAATGGCCTTAATCTAATAAAATCAATGTTTTAAGTTCCCATTTCTCATCAATGACGCCTATTTAGCCAATATGTTAGAGTTCCTCGGCAATAACAACTTGCATCATTAAAAGCTCGGCATAGACCGGGATTATAGTGCAGTACTCTCTCTTTTCACTACTCTCTCTCACATTGAAGAGCCTAGTCTTTTAAGTTCCTTGTTAAGTTTGGACTCGATGCAATACGTGTTTCTATTGATGTACTTATTGACAAATAAATGTTTATATGTTTCCGCGGTTCTTTTTTTTTTTGGTTCGCTTAGAGCTATTTTAGTTTGTTCCTACTTTGTCTTGTGATTAGTCAACATTTGTTTCTTTTTCATTCATATGTGACGATCGGGTTACCGTCAAAGACAAGCGACTCAGCAGTCGCTCCGGGGTCATTAGCATGGATCAGAATTGCATCATTAAGGGAAAAGATTTTACATTGTATTCCCTGCGACAACAATCTAATCAGCTGAGATATTCTCCAGTTATTACCATACCAGAATTGGACCAGATTAACCATATCGTGAACCTGAAAGTTTCGGCTTATCAGGATTCACCGGATAACCAGCAACTCAATACGTCCCTGACCATTCTCGGAAACCAAATCAAAGACTTGAAGATGAGCAAAGCAGAAGTCGATGATATATCGACGCACGACATTCATCACTACTCTACCAGCTACGTGCTGCTGACCGTAGCACTAGTCGCCGCCGTGGTCTGGTGTTGGAGACGCCGCCGGTGCTGTGCGCAGGCGGCCGCCGTGCCTCCCCGTCGCCTCGAAACAATTACTGGTAAAGTAAAGTACTCATGGTCAAGAATATCATAATCCGAGAGCTTTCTATGGTTACGCTGAAACCCCACCCAATACTTCTCTAGCGTGTTCAACTTACGTTTACAATAATCAATAGTTTTTCGCTCCGTTCCATCTTTCTTAAAGTTAGTCAAAAATTTTGACAGATATTCGGCTATTTCAATTTGGTTAGCGTACAACTTCTCCATTTCGATAGCTGCTATTTGGTCAGTCAAATAAATAGAAAGTAAATGGTTCGATCTCACCTGAGTATCTCCTTACACAGGTACTGCCGTACTCTCACCGACACCCGAAATGATGCACAGGTCACTTATGGTCACTGGTCACTGGTTTTTATTAGTTCCCGAAACGAAATTTACTTAATGGTCCAGTAAATCGCGTCCCGAACCTAACTCTACTCGAAGGACCATGAAAAGGGTGTTTGTTTTAGGGGTGGAGTTTCTGGTGGTTTGGTTTGTTGGTTGATGGTTGAGTTTATGGTTCACCCGCGTGGTTATGTTAAAAGATGCAAAAACTGGTTTAACTATTTATTTGCTATTCACTACACTGGTTATTACTTATTAGTTAATTATTATTGTTTATGGTATACGAGTGTCTCGGACGGCGGACTGGTTGGTTGACGGTTAACAATTACTGTTCGACTACTACACGACGACTGTCGCTCGCGAACGCGAAAGCGATTAATGTAAGTAAAGTAAAATGCTGAATTCACAAATGTTCATGTACCTCGAACAGTAACTTTTGCCAGAATTTTAAATTTTTAACAATTTATTTCTATTTATAATTTGCTTCCTCTCTGTTTGATAATTAATTAATATCTAGACACTATATTGCCACTAGGTTTATTTATATATTTATTAATATTGTATCTTTTGCCAAGCCAATGTTTAAAACATTTAGGTAGATCCCACCAAAAATTCATGTAAATGTTACCTCGACCACCACAATAGGTTTGCTCTGTAAAAAGGCAGGATCTAATGTGGAGCCCTACCCGGTAGAAGAGCGCCCGGTGCCTCGGGCTGCTCTCCCGAAGGCTCAATAGCTCTACAGCTGCTGCGATGGAGTCTGCCAGACAGATGCCGCTAACTGGGCTGCCGCAGATATCGCCCCCGTCGGCGGGTCCGGTGGCCCAGCAGCGTAGAGGAGGAAGGAGGCACCGGTGGGTTTTAGTGGGTAGCCCCGGGTGCTCCTCCTTACCGCAGCACCTGGGGAGTCCCACATACCCCGGCGACCACTCCCCCGGGTCGCTGGGGATGCGTAAAGCATTTCCCACCGATTAAAAAAAAAAAAAAAGGATCTAATGTGGAGCCAAGCTTGTGAATATATACGCGGCCTAACTCTATCGACCCTAACTCCAACAAATTCTACATATCAGAAACTATGTATGGCTTCGCTGTTTCAAATTTCAGCTTTCTAGCACTTCAGGAAGTAGCCAAACATTTTGATGATCATCAGTGTGTCAGTAAGTCAGTGAAGAAATCGGTGTATTTTAGATATCAATAAAATCTAAAGTATAATGCTTTGCACGAACCTACGCGACCACGCGACTGCGAAGCGGCAGCGTCAATACAAAACACACATTTGACAACTTGTCAAATGTGTGTTTTGTATTGACGCTGCCGCTACACAGTCGCGTGGTCGTATCAAATGTGTGTTTTGTATTGACGCTGCCGCTTCGCAGTCGCGTGGTCGCGTAGGTTAGTGCAAAGCATAAGAGTAATTCCATTGAGACTTTGTGTGCTTAATAAATATATTGATGACATCATATCCTGAAAATATGGACAATCAGGTTAAAAAAACGGCGGAACAGATTAAAGACATTATGAGCACACACCAGAGGATAAAAATTCACATCAACTAGTGCGGTGATATAGGTTAATATATGCGCCGCGCGGTCATCCACTCGACAATTGTCTCCCGGGGTTGAAGGCGACTGCAGTTGCCTAATTAATGTATACTTGTTTACATTATATCAACCAGTCCCAGACATACAGATCTACATACTCATTAGAAACCATCACAGGTCGAGTTTTTTGGAACAAATTGACAAAGGAATAATTTATGATTCATCAAAATTATTTGTTAAATCTAGTAAAATAAAAAAAGTATCTTCATTCTGCCTACTGTCCTTATACTATGAGTTACATTTAATCAGACTGCAGCCAAGAAAGTTTCCTTTCATATTTTACAGCTTAAAATCATTTTTTGAGCTGAATCAAACATAATAAAAAAAATATAAAAAATCAAATTCATGGGCAAACTTTAAAAGAATTAAAAATGAATGCACAATTTATGCACTGGAAGCGGGAAGTCGATAAGGCGTTCGATAACCGTGATGTAATCTCTCTTCCCACTGTTGGGGTCCATCCACTTTTATTCTACCTCTGTGTTTCTATGAGAACGATACTTATAGCGTCGGTACAAGAACATGACTCGCTGGCTTGCGAGAATATGGACGCAACTAAAAAATATTGATACATATTAGAGAATATCACTTTTTAATTTCTTTGTAAATATTTTTGTGCATAAGCCAAAATGTAAATTGTTTATTGAGGGATTGACTGTACTGATTAAAAGAAAATTTATTGTAGAATTAAAAGACATAAAGAAAATTATAACTTTTATTAAAAATTATTTATAAAATCGTCATACAAAGGGGGGTTTCAGACATTAGTCTTTATTCATGAAAATCCAAATTATAAAACTCAACTTATGTCGTGTAGTGCATATAGCTTTAATCTGTCTTAAAAATTCAAATTTATTATCAGAAACAACGACGAATCACTAAGTGTGTACTGTGTGTCAGTAATAACTGTTGAAATTTTTTCATGAATAGTAACTCAACTGTTAAATATGTCGATATTTTCGAGAACAGGTCGTGCATTCCATCCGAGCCGCAACTTAGGCGCAACTGAGTTGAGCCGTTTTTTGCGATTACGCTTCGAGTGTTTTGTCTCAAATGAATAATGACACTGTCTCTTTCTAACGGTTGCTGCCGCGAAATTGGCGTTGCGTCTCTGTTGACGATAAAATATCAAAGATTTCTGATTGTTTGGCATACATAACTCAATTTGACCGAATTTTGAATTACGTCTGTATTCTCGCAAGCCAGCGAATTGTAAGAGGTAGAATAACTGTGAACCGAGTGCAAAAGTCATCTGTGCTGCAGCTGCTTGGAGAACAGCAGGCAGCTAAAGGATGCTCCGAATAGGAAGTGCCATTTCTTTGCAATTTCTTCGATTTCAGTGGGACTTACACCCTCTACAGCAGTGGTTCCCAACCTTTTTAGAGCTGTTACCCCTATGCCTTGTTAGAGAAACTGATTTTACAATTGAAAACAAGTTTATAAAGTATTGGTACCATCGAGGAAGTTGATTCCTATGCAATTGACAGACCAACGTTATTTGGTCGAATATGTCAATTCAATGTTAATTGTGATCTGTCGGCTGGGCTTGACGTAACGCAACCAGACTACGTAGGTCCCCGATCTGCATAGGAATCAACTTCTTTGATAGTACATTCGCAAGTTTTTTGTTTTTTAATATAATTAGGTCCAGACTTCAGTTACACTTAACGGGCATCTCATATCATGCAGCATGCTCCACGTTCAGACGGTTTCTTGTTACCCCTTTAGAATAGCTATTTTACCCCCGCGGGGGTAATTACCCCGAGGTTGGGAATTACTGCTCTACAGTCTACTTATCTAATAACTATGTAGGGAGTGTAAATAGGAATTTACACTCCCTTTAATAGAATTAGGAAATTCCAAAGATACCAATTATACGGACCTGCTTAGGGGCGAAGCTTATAGCTACCGTGAAGGGTGCGTCCACTTTTGTATCATTTGCGCGATCAGATCCCCGATCAGATCTCCGTCGCGTATCATCGAAGCGTGTCAAAATGATACGCGTATCATGATACGCCCCGATCGCTAATAACCGCGTATCTAATACATGCCGTATCAAATACTCGCATGATCGGCAGAATGATCTAATAAGCGTCCACACTATGACACGCATACTTGATACGGCGCGATGATCGCGACGGAGATCTGCGGAGATCTGATCGCGCAAATGATACAAATGTGGACGCACCGTAAGAGGGTGCGTTCCTAAATATTGTTATTGTTGTTACCTACGGCCTACCCCTTCTTCCTTCCACACGTCTCTATCCTTCGCTGTGTCTCTGTTACTATATTACTAAGAATTTATAAACAGGTTATTTGAAGAAAATATTGCAGATTCATGAATTTTCTTTGCTGCTAAGTCGCAAGGAATAAGTGAAGAAACATTCTAAGTTATAACGTGCTAAATAAATTGATGGAAAAACCTTCTTAACTGATTACAGCAAAATTATACATCGTGATCGTGATCATGCAAGTTGCAACAGACAACAATGACTATTGACCGCTTATCGACCATCACGCAGTAATAACTCATTTAAAATACTTTTTGTTGTACTATTAATTTGTATTTATTATAGTGACTATTGTATTATATTTAATGAAATAATTATTATTTTTTATATCTAATTATTATTGTATTAGGTAATTATTGCTTTAATAATCTAAGCTCCAGAATAGCTTTCCGTGTTGGCGGCAAAAAAAAACCGTAACCTCGGAATCCACTTCTACCTAGGCTTTGAAGTTCTGTGATTTATTTTTGTTTTTTTTTTTTTTTTTTTTATTAAATAAGGGGGCAAACGAGCAGACGGGTCACCTGATGGTAAGCAACTACCGTCGCCCATGGACACTTGCAACATCAGAAGAGCTGCAGGAGCGTTGCCGGCCTTTTAAGAGGGAATACGCTCTTTTCTTGAAGGTTTGCAGGTCGTATAGGTCCGGAAATACTGCTGGTGACAGTTCGTTCCAGAGTTTTACAGTGCGCGGTAGTAAGTTACGCGAGAAACGCACTGTGAAAACTGCCACTCATCAAGGTGATGAGGATGGTATGTTTTTCGCGTGGGACGATGGCGAAAAGTTGCAGGTGGTATGATTCCGAACAATTCCTCAGAGCACTCCCCGTGATACAACCGATAGAGGATGCAGAGTGAAGCTACATCTCGGCGTAATTCCAAGGGGTCCAAGCTGTTTGAAACACTATGGCAATCAACAATTCGAGCGGCCCTTCGTTGGATACGATCCAGAGGGAGCAGTTGGTATTTTGGCGCCCCTGCCCAGAGATGAGAACAGTATTCCATATGAGGCCGAACTTGCGCCTTGTAGAGTTGTAGGCGTTGGTCCGGACTGAAGTACTGTCTCGCTCTGTTAAGAACACCAAGCTTCTTCGAGGCTAATTTGGCCTTACCCTCTAGATGATATCGGAACTGAACTTCGCTCGATATGTTGACGCCAAGTATCTCAATGCTAGGAGAGATGGTTAAAGATGTGTGTGTGACTTTTTAGTGGTGAACGCGCAGACTTGTGTCTTGGCGGGGTTGAATTGGACCAAGTTACGTCTACCCCATTCAGAGACCTTCTCCAATGAATTCTCCACCTTAGACACAAGTTCGTTTCGACTCTCAGTGACATTTTGCCGAGGAATATTGGGGGAGCCGGTATATACAGCATCACCTGTACTATCATCCGCATAGCAATGAATGCCGCTGGCCTGCAACATGTCATTGATATTCAGTAAGAATAGAGTAGGCGATAGCACACAGCCCTGAGGCACACCAGCATCAACAGACTGAGTTTCCGAGCATTCGCCGTCAGCTACGACCTTTATGCTTCTGTCTGCCAAGAAACCAGTGACCCACTTACATAATTTCTCAGGCAGCCCGTATGATGGAAGCTTTGATATTGAAGTTTTGCTTCCTTCATCGATAAATGGCCTATCTTAACAGTCTATGCTAACATTGAAAGAATTTTTCAAATCGAACCAGTAGACAGTAGTTGCTGGAATAGCGTGTTGAAGCAAACAAACTCTTCAGCTTTATATAGTATTAGTGGCATTAGTATTGAATATAGGTAAGTACATAAAATATAATAGTGAGGCTTCCTAACTATGACACCTGACATGTGAGGAAATTCCATTCTCCTTATTACTAAGCAGTCAGCACTCTGAACATATATCGTCAATCCTCGTAGAAAAACTGACGTTAATTAATAATTTAACTTATCAAGCCCCATAAGAGCACCGGTGATCGCGACAACAATAGAATAACAATAAATTTCCAAGAATCCGCGCTCGAAGGATTATTCATTCCAACTGGCGTACTTTGGAGTAACTTACACATTTGCAGAAAACAGAAGTAAATAATATATATTATACCCCAGGCTACACCCCAGGAAAATTAAACATTCGACCTCGGAATAATTCGCATGGAACCAAATAGAGCTGAAAATAGTTAGAGACGTCAAATACACCATTATAAATAAATCCTCAAAAGTTCCCGGCGATCCTCCTTGTGCTAAAAATTTTATTCAAGGTCAAAATAGCCTATGCTCCTCGACGTGGTCTATTCTATTATCTGTGCCAAATAACATAAAAATTGCTTCTGCAGTTCGTGAGATAAGCTCCTTCAAATATTTTCCCTGTTTTTCACCATTTCCCTCTGTTTCTTTGCTCCTATTGGTGCCAACGTGATGTTATATAACTCAAGTCTTCCTCGATAAATAAGACTATCCAACAAAAAACGAATTCTTCAATTCGAAGCAGTAGTTCCTCAAATTCTTTAGCTTTAAATATAATATAAATAATAAGTATAGATATAATTTTCCAAAACTTATACGCCATATTTATAAGGCACTCCTTATAATATGGCGGGCTTAAAGTTTTGGAAAATCATATCTATACTTATTATTTATATTATAAAGCTAAAGAATTTGTGGAACTACTGCTTCGAATTGAAAGTCGTATGAAAAAAGTGCCTGAATATTTTTTGTAGAGAATTCTATGTGATACTTAAAGTGTACAGTTTGAGATAAAAACGAGAAAAACATCATTTTCATACCTTTGACCTTGAATAAAATTTTTAGCTCAAGGAGGATTGCCTGGGACTTTTGACGTTTTATTTATAATGGTGTATTTAACGTCTCTACCAATTTTCAGCTCTATACCTACTATGCGAATTATTCCGAGGTTACGATTTTTTCCGTCTAATTAGACCGGGCTAATAATGAATGAATGAATGAAATATACTGAATTATGCAGAATCACAGTTACATTAATAACACACATAAAATAAAAACATGAAAAGACGAGAGAGATAACTATTATAGTTACAAATTAATTATTTTACGGCATACAAACAATAACATTAATTAAATCAATAAGAATTTTAAATGCCAAATATATGAAAAAAACTTAACAATTAGTGTGTATTGATCCGTGCAAATAATTACCTAATTGATCAATTTTCTTATTTTTTGTTAAGGGCGTTCCGTCCGGAGATTCCGTAATTGACCGTATTTAAAACCTTATAAACTCATAATCTGAAAGCTACAAAGTTATAATAAAAATACAGCAATCATCTTCAGTATATCAACATTTCTTTTGTCGTTTTAAATTTTCTATTTTTGTTTCTTATACTCATGATATCAGCTTCCAAAGTAATACCAATTTGTTAAAATTCAAGCATACATTCAGCATCTCCTTAGGATTTACAAATTACTTTTATTTGAAACTCACGCCAATAGATCGACAATATCATAAACAACATATTTGCCGTTTTAAATTTTTTTTAGGACAATTTTGAACTAAGATAAGTAAAACTAATAGGGTTTTGGCGCGATCTCGGCCACGCGGCAAATGTATGGCCAAGGTCGTTTGCTCGGGGGACGGCCTTAACTCAGCGTTTTTAAAACTAGAGTTCTAGAGCCATGCGATACACGTCTGTCGTTTTCGCCATAATAAAACTACCAGCTATTTGACCGAGCTTTGCTCGGTATTCCATAAAACACGAATAAAATGACATTTTCTAAAAATAATTCCTAGCTAGATCGATTTATCGCCCCCGAAACTCGTTGGAGCCGTTTCCGAGATACCAATTATGTATAATATTATATATAGGTATATACAAGAATTGCTCGTTTTAGCCCCAATTTCACCAACGTCAATATCATGTCTTCTCTTTCATTCATAGGAAAAACGAAAGAGGTAACGTGATACTAATTCGAGCGTTAACTTTAAGGCCGTCCCCCGAGCAAACGACCTTGGCCATACATTTGCCGCGTTGCCGAGATCGCGCCAAAACCCTATTATTTTTACTTATCTTAGTTCAAAATTGTCCTAAAAAAATTTAAAACGGCGAATATGTTGTTTATGATATTGTCGATCTATTGGCGTGAGTTTCAAATAAAAGTAATTTGTAAATCCTAATGAGATGCTGAATGTATGCTTGAATTTTAACAAATTGGTATTACTTTGGAAGCTGATATCATGAGTATAAGAAACAAAAATAGAAAATTTAAAACGACAAAAGGAATGTTGATATACTGAAGATCATTGCTGTATTTTTATTATAACTTTGTAGCTTTCAGATTATGAGTTTATAAGGTTTTAAATACGGTCAATTACGGAATCTCCGGACGGAACGCCCTTAACAGTCGTTGGTGAAATTGGGGCTAAAGATATAAGATTATATGAACATGATGTTCTTGATTGTCCTTATCGACGATACTTTTAAATAAAAGTACCCATAATTCATAGTTGAAATTATTATTATATTAGTATGTGCATATGTCGTACCTACTTATACCTAGTTTAAACAGGCAAACTATAAGTACAACAGCTGTACTTACTAGAAGTTATCTGTCTTACTTTAAGTAACTAAGTACAGTATTATTGGTATATATACTAAGGGAGAAGACCTAATGGCAGACACTTTAAGGAAACATGAAACATTCGAATGTTATAAAATATATAATTTATGAAAATAAAGGATTGATAACTTCTTCCATGTCTTCAGTAACTCTTACAAAATAAAACTATTATAATTATTCTCTGACAAATCAATAAAAAAACATATTATTAGTCTTTTTGTAAACTTAGTCATAAGTACTAATAGATGACATCACAATAAGCGAACAACACTAATAGTAGTCAGTAGACACCAATATGAACTAATAGTTGACATAGAACATTAAATTACATTTTTCATTTTATTAGGCCTTTATTTGCCGTTTTTCAAAAGATTTCATTTACTTCATCATAGTAACTACATGCATCAGAAATATTATCCACGTTGTCTCCAGATTCTATTCATTCTTCTTCCATGCTGAAACTATCTTTCCTTTTATTTTTATTTTTCATATTTTTTTCCCAGCAAATTTATTTTTAGTCTTAAGTCTCCATGCTTCTTTTGCCTCTTCTTTTTTCTTCTTTTTGTTCCCAGTTCTCCTTTTTCTTCTTTTTACTGCTACAAAACTAAAGCATCGATTTTTAGATCAGTGCAAGGTCTAATATTAGACACCATGTCCATTTTTAGGTACAGTAGTTCTAAGTTCTTAGTTTGTTAATAGAATTATATTTTTAGAGAATAGTGATGATATTTGCAGTAGAATAAAGTACAAAATAACTTTAGTATGTATTGAAAAACTAAAAGATGAGATCCATGTCATCTATTAGGTTTTTTTACATTTTCAAGAACTAATAGTAGACACCCTTTATATTGTTAGGGAAAATGGATAAAAGATCATAAATAAACATTAATTAGTGTAAACAACATGACCATTAATCCAATGAAGTCAATAGAAATTACAAAAAATCTAATAAATGTATTCAAAACTTACGTGCAAAATTTCGCCTTCCTTAACCTATTTGCTAAGAAATTGCCGGGTGCGTGTTGACGCGGTCACATCATTTACGAAAACTGATCCCATTTTAAAATTTTGTTCCCGAAGGCATCCCTAATATATTTATTCACATCAACAGATAGCATAAGAAGCTTATAAAATTTACAGTGTTGAGAAATAATTAGAATAATTCTTATTTTTATGGCATTTTTGTCGTAAGTGTCTTCTATTAGTTCAGTGTCTACCATTAGCGCCTTTCCCTTATATAGGCTATTTTTACAGCTTGTCAGGAAAGGGACACTAGTCATTGAAAGTCATAATACCAAACAGGAAACCACATCTAATTTCGCTAGCTGTTTCTACCAGGCTATAACTGCAAGCGTGTTTAGATACCCATAGTCTGTGTTGGCCCCCAAAATTCCAATAACAATGATTGATTAGTAAGGCAAATAATATGTAGTGACAAACTTATTTCACGGTCATCTCACGTACGATGGTGCTTAGCATGACCAGCATGACTACATTACGTATGTAATGGGGATTGTCCATTTTTTTTTAATTTTGCTCATTACAAAAACATTTCGAGGAATAAGGTCAGTGATCGTTTTTCTGTATATAAACGAAAAAAATACCCATTAGTTACTTATATTTTTGAACAAATATGTTTAACCTTAGTTTGACCTTCAATGGCCTTAAATTAGCAATAAATTCGACCAACATTACGTTTCGAACTTTTGGTAAGCTTTTCGTATCAGCTTTCACATAATGAGAACTTGTATTTGACGAACCAGCCATTATAAATAAGATTCAAAGGAAAAAAAACATTCTGCAGAGGTCAATTGGCCGCCGATGATGACGTCAGAGCGAAACTTTAAAAATTTATTGAGAAAAAACTAGCCAATGAATTTCAAAATTATTGAATTTATATTCTTAAAATACCCTATTTTAACGAAAAAAAATATAAAAAGTACATGTAATTTTTTTTGGACAATGCCCATTGCCGTCCATTCCCAACAAGTAACCTTTACTTCATAAATCTTACAATTTATTGGCTAGTTAGGTAAGTTGATCTTTAACTCAAAATAATATCTTAATATACTTACAAGACTGTTTAAATCAAGAACATTAATTTATTTCCTTACTGCACTGTAAATAAGTGACATTAAAATTAGTAGCATTTTGGACTTGCTTTTGTAATTTTTTGCTTGTAGGTATATATTTACTTTTTTAAATTGGATCATTGTATATAGACAACAGAATATATAGACAACAGAATGTATACTTTTAAAAGTTAAAACATAAAGCACAGACGCACGGCATAGAGTATAGACATTGACTCCAAATACATTGTTTAGTATTTACTAATATAATAATTTGTTCTAACAGTATATCAATGGAGGGCGAATGTCAGCGACCAGCGTTGTGTACCTACTCATCTATCGTGTGTTCGTCGTAAATTATTCCATAAAAAAGTTGTTTATTTACGGCGCGGTGCGGTGCGGCATGCGGCCCCGTTAACGTCGGCAGTCGGCACTATCGCCGCTACTCGGTTAGCACAAATCGCTCATAGTGTCAATGTAAGATAACCTCCGTCATTGATGTACCACTATAGAATCACCACCTACCCAAATACTAAAAGCTCAGAAAATTTGTTGGAGTTTACTCCTTAAGAATCGATTTTCATATATAAGGCGCCTACCTATCGGAATATTATATTATATTATTTTTTTTTGAGTTTTTATTTTTTTATTTTATTTATTTATTTATATTATTATATAATATTATATTCCGATAGGTATATTAACTTTATGATTAAGACGTACATATGGTATGCTGTATAGGCAACTATACCTATATACTATATGTTATTGGGCTTGTTTGTTTCTATCAGTGTCGATGTATATTTTATATTGCTATACTCGTACTTAAGGAGTAAACTCCAGTCGTGCGTCGGAGCTGACACACTTTTTTTTTACATTTGAGCGTACTCTTCCTAATAATTTATGCCAAATTAAAATATAACGCGAAATTCCCAAAACTCCGATAACACTAACTCCGCTAACACTAGATACACACCATTACGATTCCTTAATGTTATGGGAGTGTTTGCTTTGAGATTGTTACTCGATCACCTCGTCTTACGTCCGTCATCCTAACAACTAAACACATACTTAACAGCGTGTCACGCTTCCATTGTAACATGGTTACGCGGTAAACAAATAGGTAAAAAAATACACATTTTGTGCCATTTTATAAACAATAAACATTGAGAGGTCTCACTTATGAAGTTTAGTCTTTGCTCACTTAAATAAACAGCGAAGTCGATCACTGACTAAGACAATGGAGCATAATCGTCACTATGCTACATCGATGGGTCGGAAGATAGAAAAAAATAAGTCATATCATGCATTTGACACCGGGGGCAGGCCAGTCGTATCTGGTTGCGCGGGCGCGGCGGTCGCGTGGATACTGTAGTGAGAGTGGAGTGGACTGCACAAGGAGCTGGGAGACTATAGGACAGTGCACTATACCGGAGAGGGAGCAGGGAAGATATAGCGCAGTGGACTATAGGACAGGAGGCAGTGAAGCTGTAGCACAGTAAACTCCAAGTCCAGGGAGATCACAGAGCAAGGAGGCTACAGCACCGAGCGATGGAGCAGGGCGCGCCGCTGATGGGAGCGGGGGAGCGGGTGGTGATCGTGGCGCCGGCGGCCGCGGGCAAGATCCTGATCCGGGAGGACACGATCATGAACAACCTGCAGGGCTGCGCGGGCTGCGGGCGCGCGCAGTTCACGTGTGCCGGGGTGCGCCGCCAGTGGTCCGGCCTGTGCTGGGGGCAGACGCTAACCAAGCGCTACTACTGCTGTGAGTACTACTTTGTTATCCCTGATTCATCGGATCTTTATGCATAGTGTTTGACTATTGATCTCTATAATGGTTATAGAGATCTTTCTCCATATTCTGTATTTATGTCCTCCTCTATGATAACTATCTCACTATCCCTAGTTTCCTCTACACTGGCCTGAAGAACAGTGTATTCTTTGTCAGTTTGAAAATATGTATCCCTATTTAATTTCTTGTAAAACTCGTTTGTGAATATTCCACCAATATGTAGACCAATATTATATTAAAATGTGTAAGAAGATATTATGTTGTAATCATCTTAATATCAATTTGTCAAGCCTTATAGTTGTAACCTAATTATTATAGTTTAGTCATAAGTGCTAATTTACATTGATACAGTAGCTGGCGCCTTATTTTGATCCATCGCTAGTCAGCACTGTATCAATGTAAACATGACCGGCTATTGAAAACATGATTCTATTGAGTTGAGCGTCTAGTTTCTTGCGCCCACTAGTGTATGTAAGCCATCTTTACCCTGGCGTACCGTAAGAATGTGACAAGGACAATGTTTACAATCCTCGAACAAAGAATGCGAAGTTATTAACACGAACCGATAGCATGTCGCAGCCCCTAATTATATCACAAGTATTATTAGGTCCAATTAAAGCAATATCATAATAAAGCCATTCAATAATAATATTTCATTCATTAAGTAATGTTTAACGTCACATCTCGCAACTAGTTACTTGTTATCTGGTACCGCAATGCAAGACTAGCTGCGCCCCGCGGTTTTTCACGACGTCAGCGTTATAGGAACCCACTCTCATTCCACTATCAATTATATCTATAAACATAGCTCGCTGAGCGAAATTTAATTTGGTATTAATAAAAGCTCGCAATAGCTTTGTTTACATGTAAATATTGTATTGAATATAGATGAACGCAATTAAAAAAGCCGGCCAAGTGCGTGTTGGGTCACGCTCAACATAGGATTCCGTAGTACCGCTAGTTTTTGATAATTTTTGTATAGTTAATGAATGTATAACGTGTTTTGCACTACTAATAACATCATCTCAGTTACGTTCAATCTCCGAATCTACTCCGAATTAATTTTTTTTAGTTGATCGACTATTACTCAATAATCTATGAAGTCTTCTTAGCCGTAATAGTTTTCCTTTTGAATTCAACATATTTCCTACCCCCGTGAATTTTTCACAATTCCAGAAGCAACCGTTTATCAGGTAGAAGGGGGAGACATTGGAATCTAACGATTATTTACACTTAAAAACATCATATTTCATAAATGAATCCCTAAATCGGAAAATAGTCTTTGAATACTCATAATATTTTAAAATAACCTACCCAACGACACCCCGCACACGGTGGGGTAGACGCGGAAAATAAATCACCCCCGCTTGATGTGTATGGGAGGTACCATAAAAAATGTTTTCTAAAGATTGTATATATACTTACCATTTTGTCGGCGTCATTAACCTATCAATCCCCGTAAGGCCCAAGTTGGCTGCGATAACAAAAGATTTCCAGACGGACGGACGGACAGACAGACGGACCGAAACTATAAGGGTTCCATGTTGACTACGAAACCTTAAAAACAAGATGACGCAACTCAAGATTATTAGACTTACGCGCTGCCTACTGCGCTACCGAGGCTGTTATGACTTATGAGTTATGAGGCTATGGCAGAGGCAACTCTACGACTATGAATATTTCCATAACATAATTACAACAAATTTAAACCTGATGCAATAATTATATTTTATTTATTTAATAATGTATTGTGCACATAAAAATATTAACAAAATATTAATTTACACAGTAGACGACACAAAGGATTTGCTTATTTCTAATAGAAATTTCTTCCAGCAGCCCTACGGAGAGATATTGTATAAGATAGCAGATAGGACGTACACAATCATGAATGTAATATTCTATCAACACTTACTTCTTATAATAAAATAGCAATAATAATAAGCCCGCAGATCAGCTTGTGGCGAGCTGTTGGGGAGTAGCGACCCCACGCACCCGAGTGCTCCCAGGGAAGCCCCTGTTCTCCATCTCCGGCTTGCCTTCACCGGCCGGCCGGAGTGAACACTGACGGAAAATCAGGCCCATCCTCTGCCTTGCCTTAACCGGCCGGTCAGAGTGGAGTCGCAAGAGCTTCAGCTCGTAGGGAGGATGTGAAGCGTATGTGGCGAGTAGGCGACGTGATGGGACCCTCTGAGGGTGCAAATGATCGGCGTTTAAAGTCCAGCGACACCTCTCCTGCCTCAAGCCGCTCTGTCAATGTTGCCGCCTCGGCGCACCGTGCGTGTGGCCATTTTGTTGGGCCCATTCAAATAGTTGGCGAGTCACCGTCTGCCAACATTATGACACATGTTTCCACGTTGTATCGGCAGACGCCATAGTCCTTCCATAGTCCCAGTTACCCAGTCCACTAGCACCTCACCCCCATATCATTTCATATATCCATTCTCTGCAATAGTTCCACACTGGCCGCTGGCTCTCCTTGATCGTACTGCCATGATACTGCGGACAGGGAGAGTCGCCGGCTAGAGCACATTACATTTAGATTAAGCCCGGCCGTCCGCCGCAAATTATCCGAAATTTCTGATCAGAAAAATTCGGACGCCCGCCGGAACGCACTCTGTTCATACGGGAGATCGCAGACGTCACACTTTTTGTGTGATCGAGTCTGCGGCTCCCATACAGTCTGATGGCGTGCGCCATGCACATTGTATGTAAGCCGCAGACTCGATCACACAAAAAGTGTGACGTGTGCGATCTCCCTACATGTTGTGGTGGAACCAGCATACTATCAGAATTCTGACGTTTCAAAATGTATGAGCGGGGTGGGGCGTCCGAATTTTTCTGATCAGAAATTCGGATAATGTGTGGGACCATTTTTTTATTATTTGTATTGGCAAGCGCCCGAGCGTTATAAATTTTTCAATGTAAAAGTTAAAACAAGTTGCTCTTTAAGTGCTGCTACTTTTACAGTGAACTCTATACTACGGCTGGGAACACATACACACCCTTAAGTATTTGTTATGTTACACCCTGTAGAATTACCTACTAATGAAATTCTTTTAACGAATTCCTGTGCTGTCAATTTAATAGTTCTGCTTCGTTAATCAAACAACCAAATCTTGGTTTAAATTATTAGCCTATAAATTATTATAAATTATAATGAATTAGCCTATAAAGAGTAAATAAAACAGTTATGGTATTTTTAAAACTTTAAAGCATAATTTGCGTATTACGAGTATTATAATTTAAGTACATTGCGCATAAATAAATTTTTAGCGCGGGATCTTTTTTTTTTTTTTTATTACTCACCCCCCTAACATTATTAGGGCTTGTTATTTAACTTTTATTTATTTCTTCTTTCTTTTCTTTCTATTACATAATATTAAGTCATATTTTCTTGATTCTTGTCATTCTTATACAATTTCCAGTTTTCTATTTCAAATTACAATTTTCCATATTTTGTGGTATAACAATTTTGTATTTTCCATTTAATAAATTTCTGATTACTAAAAATTTCAATCTGATAAGTACTTTCAAAATAAATTAACATTTTTCAATATTATACAGCAACAATGTCAAAGATAAAACAACGGCACAATGAATGTTAAACTATCCTAATATCACAGCTGACCAATCTTAAACCTAACTATTATTACACAGAATATCACAGTTTTTCTTACATACTGCACCCACAATCTTCCTGCAAAAGGCCAGGAATATGTCCCGTTTTTTTCCCCCCAGGATGGATGGCAGATTCTCACCCGTTATCGATGTGCCCAATTTCTGTTCAATATCATATCTATTGCTAGCAAAAATTGGGCAGTCGAGTAGCCAGGTGAGCGCGGGATCAATTAACTAGGATAAAAACTATCCTATATCCTTTCCCCGGACTCTCGAAGTATCTGCATCTGCATACTAAATTTAAACAAAATCGGTGCAGCGGAAGGTAACCAGAGACAGACTTCCTTCCACATTTATAATATTAGTATAAAATTATAGATTATTAAAGTTTACACACAGGTATTTTGTAAGTTGTAACACACTATCGTATTTTAAATATTATTAGTAATATAAGGAAGTGAGGATTATGCACGTCTACGCCAGCTACGAATACACATTCACAAAATTTTACTCAAGTAAATGTGTCATTCATTACTCATTATTCATTAATATGTAAACAAGTGGTGAAACCATTGTAATGTGAGTGAGCAACATAACATTATATAATATGTTATAATATGTAGTGTACTATCGGAGAAATTGTTTCATACGCAGACGACGGACCTATGTCGGTAGTTGTTGTTGGTTGTGTACTATCGGAGAAATTGTTTCATACGCAGACGACGGACCTACCTATGTCGGTAGTTGTTGTTGGTTGTGTACTATCGGAGAAATTGTTTCATACGCAGACGACGGACCTATGTCGGTAGTTGTTGTTGGTTGTGTACTATCGGAGAAATTGTTTCATACGCAGACGACGGACCTATGTCGGTAGTTGTTGTTGGTTGTGTACTATCGGAGAAATTGTTTCATACGCAGACGACGGACCTACCTATGTCGGTAGTTGTTGTTGGTTGTGTACTATCGGAGAAATTGTTTCATACGCAGACGACGGACCTATGTCGGTAGTTGTTGTTGGTTGTGTACTATCGGAGAAATTGTTTCATACGCAGACGACGGACCTATGTCGGTAGTTGTTGTTGGTTGTGTACTATCGGAGAAATTGTTTCATACGCAGACGACGGACCTGTGTCGGTAGTTGTTGTTGGTTGTGTACTATCGGAGAAATTGTTTCATACGCAGACGACGGACCTGTGTCGGTAGTTGTTGTTGGTTGTGTACTATCGGAGAAATTGTTTCATACGCAGACGACGGACCTATGTCGGTAGTTGTTGTTGGTTGTGTACTATCGGAGAAATTGTTTCATACGCAGACGACGGACCTATGTCGGTAGTTGTTGTTGGTTGTGTACTATCGGAGAAATTGTTTCATACGCAGACGACGGACCTACCTATGTCGGTAGTTGTTGTTGGTTGTGTACTATCGGAGAAATTGTTTCATACGCAGACGACGGACCTACCTATGTCGGTAGTTGTTGTTGGTTGTGTACTATCGGAGAAATTGTTTCATACGCAGACGACGGACCTATGTCGGTAGTTGTTGTTGGTTGTGTACTATCGGAGAAATTGTTTCATACGCAGACGACGGACCTATGTCGGTAGTTGTTGTTGGTTGTGTACTATCGGAGAAATTGTTTCATACGCAGACGACGGACCTGTGTCGGTAGTTGTTGTTGGTTGTGTACTATCGGAGAAATTGTTTCATACGCAGACGACGGACCTGTGTCGGTAGTTGTTGTTGGTTGTGTACTATCGGAGAAATTGTTTCATACGCAGACGACGGACCTGTGTCGGTAGTTGTTGTTGGTTGTGTACTATCGGAGAAATTGTTTCATACGCAGACGACGGACCTATGTCGGTAGTTGTTGTTGGTTGTGTACTATCGGAGAAATTGTTTCATACGCAGACGACGGACCTGTGTACTATCGGAGAAATTGTTTCATACGCAGACGACGGACCTGTGTCGGTAGTTGTTGTTGGTTGTGTACTATCGGAGAAATTGTTTCATACGCAGACGACGGACCTGTGTACTATCGGAGAAATTGTTTCATACGCAGACGACGGACCTATGTCGGTAGTTGTTGTTGGTTGTGTACTATCGGAGAAATTGTTTCATACGCAGACGACGGACCTGTGTCGGTAGTTGTTGTTGGTTGTGTACTATCGGAGAAATTGTTTCATACGCAGACGACGGACCTGTGTACTATCGGAGAAATTGTTTCATACGCAGACGACGGACCTGTGTCGGTAGTTGTTGTTGGTTGTGTACTATCGGAGAAATTGTTTCATACGCAGACGACGGACCTGTGTCGGTAGTTGTTGTTGGTTGTGTACTATCGGAGAAATTGTTTCATACGCAGACGACGGACCTACCTATGTCGGTAGTTGTTGTTGGTTGTGTACTATCGGAGAAATTGTTTCATACGCAGACGACGGACCTGTGTCGGTAGTTGTTGTTGGTTGTGTACTATCGGAGAAATTGTTTCATACGCAGACGACGGACCTACCTATGTCGGTAGTTGTTGTTGGTTGTGTACTATCGGAGAAATTGTTTCATACGCAGACGACGGACCTATGTCGGTAGTTGTTGTTGGTTGTGTACTATCGGAGAAATTGTTTCATACGCAGACGACGGACCTATGTCGGTAGTTGTTGTTGGTTGTGTACTATCGGAGAAATTGTTTCATACGCAGACGACGGACCTATGTCGGTAGTTGTTGTTGGTTGTGTACTATCGGAGAAATTGTTTCATACGCAGACGACGGACCTACCTATGTCGGTAGTTGTTGTTGGTTGTGTACTATCGGAGAAATTGTTTCATACGCAGACGACGGACCTGTGTCGGTAGTTGTTGTTGGTTGTGTACTATCGGAGAAATTGTTTCATACGCAGACGACGGACCTGTGTCGGTAGTTGTTGTTGGTTGTGTACTATCGGAGAAATTGTTTCATACGCAGACGACGGACCTACCTATGTCGGTAGTTGTTGTTGGTTGTGTACTATCGGAGAAATTGTTTCATACGCAGACGACGGACCTATGTCGGTAGTTGTTGTTGGTTGTGTACTATCGGAGAAATTGTTTCATACGCAGACGACGGACCTATGTCGGTAGTTGTTGTTGGTTGTGTACTATCGGAGAAATTGTTTCATACGCAGACGACGGACCTATGTCGGTAGTTGTTGTTGGTTGTGTACTATCGGAGAAATTGTTTCATACGCAGACGACGGACCTATGTCGGTAGTTGTTGTTGGTTGTGTACTATCGGAGAAATTGTTTCATACGCAGACGACGGACCTACCTATGTCGGTAGTTGTTGTTGGTTGTGTACTATCGGAGAAATTGTTTCATACGCAGACGACGGACCTATGTCGGTAGTTGTTGTTGGTTGTGTACTATCGGAGAAATTGTTTCATACGCAGACGACGGACCTGTGTCGGTAGTTGTTGTTGGTTGTGTACTATCGGAGAAATTGTTTCATACGCAGACGACGGACCTACCTATGTCGGTAGTTGTTGTTGGTTGTGTACTATCGGAGAAATTGTTTCATACGCAGACGACGGACCTATGTCGGTAGTTGTTGTTGGTTGTGTACTATCGGAGAAATTGTTTCATACGCAGACGACGGACCTATGTCGGTAGTTGTTGTTGGTTGTGTACTATCGGAGAAATTGTTTCATACGCAGACGACGGACCTATGTCGGTAGTTGTTGTTGGTTGTGTACTATCGGAGAAATTGTTTCATACGCAGACGACGGACCTACCTATGTCGGTAGTTGTTGTTGGTTGTGTACTATCGGAGAAATTGTTTCATACGCAGACGACGGACCTGTGTCGGTAGTTGTTGTTGGTTGTGTACTATCGGAGAAATTGTTTCATACGCAGACGACGGACCTGTGTCGGTAGTTGTTGTTGGTTGTGTACTATCGGAGAAATTGTTTCATACGCAGACGACGGACCTATGTCGGTAGTTGTTGTTGGTTGTGTACTATCGGAGAAATTGTTTCATACGCAGACGACGGACCTGTGTCGGTAGTTGTTGTTGGTTGTGTACTATCGGAGAAATTGTTTCATACGCAGACGACGGACCTGTGTCGGTAGTTGTTGTTGGTTGTGTACTATCGGAGAAATTGTTTCATACGCAGACGACGGACCTATGTCGGTAGTTGTTGTTGGTTGTGTACTATCGGAGAAATTGTTTCATACGCAGACGACGGACCTGTGTACTATCGGAGAAATTGTTTCATACGCAGACGACGGACCTGTGTCGGTAGTTGTTGTTGGTTGTGTACTATCGGAGAAATTGTTTCATACGCAGACGACGGACCTGTGTACTATCGGAGAAATTGTTTCATACGCAGACGACGGACCTGTGTCGGTAGTTGTTGTTGGTTGTGTACTATCGGAGAAATTGTTTCATACGCAGACGACGGACCTGTGTCGGTAGTTGTTGTTGGTTGTGTACTATCGGAGAAATTGTTTCATACGCAGACGACGGACCTGTGTACTATCGGAGAAATTGTTTCATACGCAGACGACGGACCTATGTCGGTAGTTGTTGTTGGTTGTGTACTATCGGAGAAATTGTTTCATACGCAGACGACGGACCTGTGTCGGTAGTTGTTGTTGGTTGTGTACTATCGGAGAAATTGTTTCATACGCAGACGACGGACCTATGTCGGTAGTTGTTGTTGGTTGTGTACTATCGGAGAAATTGTTTCATACGCAGACGACGGACCTGTGTCGGTAGTTGTTGTTGGTTGTGTACTATCGGAGAAATTGTTTCATACGCAGACGACGGACCTATGTCGGTAGTTGTTGTTGGTTGTGTACTATCGGAGAAATTGTTTCATACGCAGACGACGGACCTACCTATGTCGGTAGTTGTTGTTGGTTGTGTACTATCGGAGAAATTGTTTCATACGCAGACGACGGACCTATGTCGGTAGTTGTTGTTGGTTGTGTACTATCGGAGAAATTGTTTCATACGCAGACGACGGACCTGTGTCGGTAGTTGTTGTTGGTTGTGTACTATCGGAGAAATTGTTTCATACGCAGACGACGGACCTACCTATGTCGGTAGTTGTTGTTGGTTGTGTACTATCGGAGAAATTGTTTCATACGCAGACGACGGACCTATGTCGGTAGTTGTTGTTGGTTGTGTACTATCGGAGAAATTGTTTCATACGCAGACGACGGACCTATGTCGGTAGTTGTTGTTGGTTGTGTACTATCGGAGAAATTGTTTCATACGCAGACGACGGACCTACCTATGTCGGTAGTTGTTGTTGGTTGTGTACTATCGGAGAAATTGTTTCATACGCAGACGACGGACCTATGTCGGTAGTTGTTGTTGGTTGTGTACTATCGGAGAAATTGTTTCATACGCAGACGACGGACCTACGTCGGTAGGTGTTGTTGGTTGGGTACTATCGGAGAAATTGTTTCATACGCAGACGACGGACCTGTGTCGGTAGTTGTTGTTGGTTGTGTACTATCGGAGAAATTGTTTCATACGCAGACGACGGACCTGTGTCGGTAGTTGTTGTTGGTTGTGTACTATCGGAGAAATTGTTTCATACGCAGACGACGGACCTATGTCGGTAGTTGTTGTTGGTTGTGTACTATCGGAGAAATTGTTTCATACGCAGACGACGGACCTATGTCGGTAGTTGTTGTTGGTTGTGTACTATCGGAGAAATTGTTTCATACGCAGACGACGGACCTACCTATGTCGGTAGTTGTTGTTGGTTGTGTACTATCGGAGAAATTGTTTCATACGCAGACGACGGACCTACCTATGTCGGTAGTTGTTGTTGGTTGTGTACTATCGGAGAAATTGTTTCATACGCAGACGACGGACCTATGTCGGTAGTTGTTGTTGGTTGTGTACTATCGGAGAAATTGTTTCATACGCAGACGACGGACCTATGTCGGTAGTTGTTGTTGGTTGTGTACTATCGGAGAAATTGTTTCATACGCAGACGACGGACCTGTGTCGGTAGTTGTTGTTGGTTGTGTACTATCGGAGAAATTGTTTCATACGCAGACGACGGACCTGTGTCGGTAGTTGTTGTTGGTTGTGTACTATCGGAGAAATTGTTTCATACGCAGACGACGGACCTGTGTCGGTAGTTGTTGTTGGTTGTGTACTATCGGAGAAATTGTTTCATACGCAGACGACGGACCTATGTCGGTAGTTGTTGTTGGTTGTGTACTATCGGAGAAATTGTTTCATACGCAGACGACGGACCTGTGTACTATCGGAGAAATTGTTTCATACGCAGACGACGGACCTATGTCGGTAGTTGTTGTTGGTTGTGTACTATCGGAGAAATTGTTTCATACGCAGACGACGGACCTGTGTACTATCGGAGAAATTGTT
The DNA here is from genome assembly GCA_937595015.1 of Polyommatus icarus. Classification (NCBI taxonomy): domain Eukaryota; kingdom Metazoa; phylum Arthropoda; class Insecta; order Lepidoptera; family Lycaenidae; genus Polyommatus; species Polyommatus icarus. The sequence goes on from OW569325.1 coordinate 703,995, forward strand.
TCATACGCAGACGACGGACCTATGTCGGTAGTTGTTGTTGGTTGTGTACTATCGGAGAAATTGTTTCATACGCAGACGACGGACCTGTGTCGGTAGTTGTTGTTGGTTGTGTACTATCGGAGAAATTGTTTCATACGCAGACGACGGACCTGTGTACTATCGGAGAAATTGTTTCATACGCAGACGACGGACCTGTGTCGGTAGTTGTTGTTGGTTGTGTACTATCGGAGAAATTGTTTCATACGCAGACGACGGACCTGTGTCGGTAGTTGTTGTTGGTTGTGTACTATCGGAGAAATTGTTTCATACGCAGACGACGGACCTACCTATGTCGGTAGTTGTTGTTGGTTGTGTACTATCGGAGAAATTGTTTCATACGCAGACGACGGACCTGTGTCGGTAGTTGTTGTTGGTTGTGTACTATCGGAGAAATTGTTTCATACGCAGACGACGGACCTACCTATGTCGGTAGTTGTTGTTGGTTGTGTACTATCGGAGAAATTGTTTCATACGCAGACGACGGACCTATGTCGGTAGTTGTTGTTGGTTGTGTACTATCGGAGAAATTGTTTCATACGCAGACGACGGACCTATGTCGGTAGTTGTTGTTGGTTGTGTACTATCGGAGAAATTGTTTCATACGCAGACGACGGACCTATGTCGGTAGTTGTTGTTGGTTGTGTACTATCGGAGAAATTGTTTCATACGCAGACGACGGACCTACCTATGTCGGTAGTTGTTGTTGGTTGTGTACTATCGGAGAAATTGTTTCATACGCAGACGACGGACCTGTGTCGGTAGTTGTTGTTGGTTGTGTACTATCGGAGAAATTGTTTCATACGCAGACGACGGACCTGTGTCGGTAGTTGTTGTTGGTTGTGTACTATCGGAGAAATTGTTTCATACGCAGACGACGGACCTACCTATGTCGGTAGTTGTTGTTGGTTGTGTACTATCGGAGAAATTGTTTCATACGCAGACGACGGACCTATGTCGGTAGTTGTTGTTGGTTGTGTACTATCGGAGAAATTGTTTCATACGCAGACGACGGACCTATGTCGGTAGTTGTTGTTGGTTGTGTACTATCGGAGAAATTGTTTCATACGCAGACGACGGACCTATGTCGGTAGTTGTTGTTGGTTGTGTACTATCGGAGAAATTGTTTCATACGCAGACGACGGACCTATGTCGGTAGTTGTTGTTGGTTGTGTACTATCGGAGAAATTGTTTCATACGCAGACGACGGACCTACCTATGTCGGTAGTTGTTGTTGGTTGTGTACTATCGGAGAAATTGTTTCATACGCAGACGACGGACCTATGTCGGTAGTTGTTGTTGGTTGTGTACTATCGGAGAAATTGTTTCATACGCAGACGACGGACCTGTGTCGGTAGTTGTTGTTGGTTGTGTACTATCGGAGAAATTGTTTCATACGCAGACGACGGACCTACCTATGTCGGTAGTTGTTGTTGGTTGTGTACTATCGGAGAAATTGTTTCATACGCAGACGACGGACCTATGTCGGTAGTTGTTGTTGGTTGTGTACTATCGGAGAAATTGTTTCATACGCAGACGACGGACCTATGTCGGTAGTTGTTGTTGGTTGTGTACTATCGGAGAAATTGTTTCATACGCAGACGACGGACCTATGTCGGTAGTTGTTGTTGGTTGTGTACTATCGGAGAAATTGTTTCATACGCAGACGACGGACCTACCTATGTCGGTAGTTGTTGTTGGTTGTGTACTATCGGAGAAATTGTTTCATACGCAGACGACGGACCTATGTCGGTAGTTGTTGTTGGTTGTGTACTATCGGAGAAATTGTTTCATACGCAGACGACGGACCTGTGTCGGTAGTTGTTGTTGGTTGTGTACTATCGGAGAAATTGTTTCATACGCAGACGACGGACCTATGTCGGTAGTTGTTGTTGGTTGTGTACTATCGGAGAAATTGTTTCATACGCAGACGACGGACCTGTGTCGGTAGTTGTTGTTGGTTGTGTACTATCGGAGAAATTGTTTCATACGCAGACGACGGACCTGTGTCGGTAGTTGTTGTTGGTTGTGTACTATCGGAGAAATTGTTTCATACGCAGACGACGGACCTATGTCGGTAGTTGTTGTTGGTTGTGTACTATCGGAGAAATTGTTTCATACGCAGACGACGGACCTGTGTACTATCGGAGAAATTGTTTCATACGCAGACGACGGACCTGTGTCGGTAGTTGTTGTTGGTTGTGTACTATCGGAGAAATTGTTTCATACGCAGACGACGGACCTGTGTACTATCGGAGAAATTGTTTCATACGCAGACGACGGACCTGTGTCGGTAGTTGTTGTTGGTTGTGTACTATCGGAGAAATTGTTTCATACGCAGACGACGGACCTGTGTCGGTAGTTGTTGTTGGTTGTGTACTATCGGAGAAATTGTTTCATACGCAGACGACGGACCTGTGTACTATCGGAGAAATTGTTTCATACGCAGACGACGGACCTGTGTCGGTAGTTGTTGTTGGTTGTGTACTATCGGAGAAATTGTTTCATACGCAGACGACGGACCTGTGTCGGTAGTTGTTGTTGGTTGTGTACTATCGGAGAAATTGTTTCATACGCAGACGACGGACCTATGTCGGTAGTTGTTGTTGGTTGTGTACTATCGGAGAAATTGTTTCATACGCAGACGACGGACCTGTGTCGGTAGTTGTTGTTGGTTGTGTACTATCGGAGAAATTGTTTCATACGCAGACGACGGACCTATGTCGGTAGTTGTTGTTGGTTGTGTACTATCGGAGAAATTGTTTCATACGCAGACGACGGACCTACCTATGTCGGTAGTTGTTGTTGGTTGTGTACTATCGGAGAAATTGTTTCATACGCAGACGACGGACCTATGTCGGTAGTTGTTGTTGGTTGTGTACTATCGGAGAAATTGTTTCATACGCAGACGACGGACCTGTGTCGGTAGTTGTTGTTGGTTGTGTACTATCGGAGAAATTGTTTCATACGCAGACGACGGACCTACCTATGTCGGTAGTTGTTGTTGGTTGTGTACTATCGGAGAAATTGTTTCATACGCAGACGACGGACCTATGTCGGTAGTTGTTGTTGGTTGTGTACTATCGGAGAAATTGTTTCATACGCAGACGACGGACCTATGTCGGTAGTTGTTGTTGGTTGTGTACTATCGGAGAAATTGTTTCATACGCAGACGACGGACCTATGTCGGTAGTTGTTGTTGGTTGTGTACTATCGGAGAAATTGTTTCATACGCAGACGACGGACCTACCTATGTCGGTAGTTGTTGTTGGTTGTGTACTATCGGAGAAATTGTTTCATACGCAGACGACGGACCTATGTCGGTAGTTGTTGTTGGTTGTGTACTATCGGAGAAATTGTTTCATACGCAGACGACGGACCTGTGTCGGTAGTTGTTGTTGGTTGTGTACTATCGGAGAAATTGTTTCATACGCAGACGACGGACCTATGTCGGTAGTTGTTGTTGGTTGTGTACTATCGGAGAAATTGTTTCATACGCAGACGACGGACCTGTGTCGGTAGTTGTTGTTGGTTGTGTACTATCGGAGAAATTGTTTCATACGCAGACGACGGACCTGTGTCGGTAGTTGTTGTTGGTTGTGTACTATCGGAGAAATTGTTTCATACGCAGACGACGGACCTATGTCGGTAGTTGTTGTTGGTTGTGTACTATCGGAGAAATTGTTTCATACGCAGACGACGGACCTGTGTACTATCGGAGAAATTGTTTCATACGCAGACGACGGACCTATGTCGGTAGTTGTTGTTGGTTGTGTACTATCGGAGAAATTGTTTCATACGCAGACGACGGACCTATGTCGGTAGTTGTTGTTGGTTGTGTACTATCGGAGAAATTGTTTCATACGCAGACGACGGACCTGTGTCGGTAGTTGTTGTTGGTTGTGTACTATCGGAGAAATTGTTTCATACGCAGACGACGGACCTATGTCGGTAGTTGTTGTTGGTTGTGTACTATCGGAGAAATTGTTTCATACGCAGACGACGGACCTGTGTCGGTAGTTGTTGTTGGTTGTGTACTATCGGAGAAATTGTTTCATACGCAGACGACGGACCTGTGTCGGTAGTTGTTGTTGGTTGTGTACTATCGGAGAAATTGTTTCATACGCAGACGACGGACCTATGTCGGTAGTTGTTGTTGGTTGTGTACTATCGGAGAAATTGTTTCATACGCAGACGACGGACCTGTGTACTATCGGAGAAATTGTTTCATACGCAGACGACGGACCTATGTCGGTAGTTGTTGTTGGTTGTGTACTATCGGAGAAATTGTTTCATACGCAGACGACGGACCTGTGTCGGTAGTTGTTGTTGGTTGTGTACTATCGGAGAAATTGTTTCATACGCAGACGACGGACCTATGTCGGTAGTTGTTGTTGGTTGTGTACTATCGGAGAAATTGTTTCATACGCAGACGACGGACCTATGTCGGTAGTTGTTGTTGGTTGTGTACTATCGGAGAAATTGTTTCATACGCAGACGACGGACCTATGTCGGTAGTTGTTGTTGGTTGTGTACTATCGGAGAAATTGTTTCATACGCAGACGACGGACCTGTGTCGGTAGTTGTTGTTGGTTGTGTACTATCGGAGAAATTGTTTCATACGCAGACGACGGACCTATGTCGGTAGTTGTTGTTGGTTGTGTACTATCGGAGAAATTGTTTCATACGCAGACGACGGACCTACCTATGTCGGTAGTTGTTGTTGGTTGTGTACTATCGGAGAAATTGTTTCATACGCAGACGACGGACCTATGTCGGTAGTTGTTGTTGGTTGTGTACTATCGGAGAAATTGTTTCATACGCAGACGACGGACCTATGTCGGTAGTTGTTGTTGGTTGTGTACTATCGGAGAAATTGTTTCATACGCAGACGACGGACCTATGTCGGTAGTTGTTGTTGGTTGAGTCACAGAATTCTTTAGTTTACATATTCTTATTAAAAAATAAAGAAATCTAAACTTTACCTGGTGTTTTTATCGTGATTTACTATCCCCGAATGTAACTTTCCCCGAATTTCAGATACTCCTCTAAAATAATAATTTTATCAAACCCTATACAACGCAAAAATTATTTTGAAAATCGGACCACAAACGGCTGAGTAAGCGTTGAACATACATAAAATAATAATAAGTACATACAGCCGAACGTATTACCTTCTCCTTTTTGAAGTTTTTGGAAGTCGGTCAAAAAAATATTTTTATTCGTGATTCGGTACTTAATTCAGAAAATTCATAAAAAATACATCGATACTGTCATAACTCATAACTCATAATTCATATTATGTACTTATCGTGTTTCATCCCGACTCCCAGTTATGCTGTATATTCTTCTACCAAAACTGCTGAAACATGCTGACCTCGTAACCTGAACGCGGAACACTCTACAGAGGTGAGAGGAGACAGCTGACAGACAAAAAGATAGGAAAATGTCGTTTAGGTATTAGATACACGTATTTATTTTGTGTTGTAACTCATAACATCTAGACTGGAATCTGGAAACGCGCGGTTTGGCCGCTAAACTGCGAGATCACAAACAAATGTACCTATTATAACGATCTTAATAGCGGCGCGGTTACGGTGTCATCTCACGGTGTACCCGCTAAAAACGACAATTTCGCGCCGCCGCATACTAATCCAGCCTAAGCCCCAATTTCACCAACGTCTGTTAGTGTTAAGAGTCCGTATACGAAATTTTGCCGATTTCGCTCATTTAACAGACGTGATTTAACAGCTAAAATACAGTATTTCTATAAGTTTTAATGCACAATATGTAAGATCATTTCAATTATACTCGTAATCTAATGTTGCAGCTAGATTTTTTTTTTTTTTTAAGTATCTTTAAATAATCCAACTCAAACCCGCGACAGTTTTGTGATTTTTGCTGTAAAAGGTTTAGAATATCCTCTTTTTATGGATTGTATTGACGTCCTAACGGTATGAAAAAAGATACAATGTACTGTTGAGAAAGTCGTCTATATACAATGTTGGAATTGCTTTTTACCACTATAATAAAAAACTCTATAAAAAACAGAATACCTATAACTGCCCGCTAACTTGGCGATCGTCCTTTTTCACCTGGCATATGAAAGACGGGCGTGAGTGTGAAGAGAGCAGTAGAAAAGATAGTACGGGCTCTTAACAGCTTGTTAAAATGTCATGTCTTCTCTTTTATTCCTAAGAAAAACGAAAGGTGTAACGTGATACTAATTCGAGCGTTAACTTTTTAACAGTCGTTGTTGAAATTGGGGCTTTAATTAATTTTAAATCATAACTAGGTATAAGAAGTTAGCGAAAACAGTTTTCTCCAATCTGTAGAGAATAGATTAGAGATGTGGGTCGCGTGTACGATTAAGGCCTCCATCGTCAATCACATTAGATGTGCCTCTATGTAGTGGCTATCAAATTATTATTATTCTCATTTTCAATAATAAAAGGAAAACTCAATATAATAACAAAAGGAAGGCTAGGTGACGTGGCTAAAATGCATTTTTCTATAACTGTAGAAAAGAAGAATGTAAGTAAGTAAGTAAGTAAGTAAACATTTATTCAGTACAAACACATTACACCACATTACAATAAACATTTCACAAAAAAGACACTAAGTATAATATTTTAAAAAACAAAAATAACATAAACAAGGAACATTAACAAATAAGTGCCAGATGAACATAATATACTGTAGGTAGGTATCTATTTGGGTAAAGATAGCAAACGACAATGTAGTGCAATGCGCATTCCACCGAAAAGGACCCCACTCAGGTGACGATCACGGTATAGTACCTACACCGCGATCCCTGGTGTTCTGTGGGGCCTTGTTGTCAATCGCTCGACAGATTCACACTGGCGCCAGTGCCAAGTGAACAATAAGATAGTAAATACTTACTTAACTTATAACAAATAAATAAGTAGATAAGCCTAAAAAGGGTTTGAAAGAACATGTACATTAATAGGCATATTATGCATATATACATTGCGATATTGAATGCGTCCGATACCAATTAAAATCTTCAAAGACCAGCAATAATAACAACAAGGAATCCGTAATCATGTTGTAATGCTGATTTCAGATCTATTGGTACTTAAACTTTTTATCTGATCTATTTTTTAAATATCATCAAAAGTGATTAAAGGAAAGAATAGAGTCAGTACATTTCATTGTTCTAATAGTTAAGAATAGTTTTAGTATAAGACGCTAAAATTCACTCAAAATTTCAATAATTGCTCGATTGCTCGTCTTCCTATCAATATTTAATTTTAAATGTGTCCTTGGGAGGTTTTCACCTAGGAGGTGCTGTGACAGGCCCTTTCGATGGGGTCAAAGATGAACATTTTTTGTACCAGAACAGTAACGTGACTCGGTGCAAAAACAGGTGGTTTCGAATAGGTAAGCCACGTGTGAATTCACTACTTGCGTCAAACGAACGATTGTCGAAATATAATGACCGGGCAGAAGAGCCCAGCAGCTGGGGTTTTCCTCAAGCTGATAATGAGATGTTTCCTGTGTCACGTTCGTTACCAATAAAAACTATGCATTGTCAGCATATTCGTAAGTTTCGAGTAAAAAACATAAACACTCGTCACTCGTGCGTAGGACGCGCGTGTTTTTTGTTTGTTAGTAAATAATTACCATAATTTAGAAGCGCAGGCTTTTTTTGTATTTTTTAACTATTTTTGGACGGTCACAATATTTGGATATGTGCCCTACGAGGAAATATCACCGTCAGTTGAAGGTCGCGAGATGAAAATGTTTTGTAGGTACGCCGTATGATTATTTTATGAGTAAAGGAAATTTCCTTGTTACATAATATTTAATGTTTATAAAGCTATCATCTTTTGTCCTAATCTTATATATAAAATTCTCGTGTCACAATGTTAGTCCGCAATCTCCTCCTAAACGGCTTTACTGATTTTTACCAAAATTTATATTATGCATATTGCATATTATTCAGTAGGTCTGAGAATCGGCTACTGGGTACTTTATATATTGATAAGTGCGTAAATTATTACAACCCGAGACTGACGGCGACCATTGTTTGTGCGACGAGATAGCGATCGACGTTGCCATGGTGGCATACTTATTTAGTCACTTCAATAAAATAATAATATTATGGCAAAGCAACGATTGCCGGGACAGCTTGTATTATTATAAAAACGAAAGTTTTTAAGTGTCTTACTTTTTCACGCATTTAAACTACTTAGGGTGGGTTGCACCAGAAGCGTTGCTATAGTTAAGGTTATCGATATTCGACAAATATGGCGTCAATTATTGACTTTAACTAGGGATTTGAGAGTTCATTTGACATTTTGTTATAGTTAAAGTAAGTTAGTGCAACCCACCCTTAACAAAATTTACATTTTCCGTGTTTAATTTGGCTCTGGATTAACACAACAGCTTCTTTTTACCCCGCTCATGGAGAGATATAGTTCTTTAAGCTCTCTTCACCCAAGGGGGGTTTATTCCTGGAGAGCCACAATAACTCGACCGACGACGAATATAATATTATAAATGTGAAAGTCCGTTTGTTACTAGTAATAATACAATATATTAATATTATTATTGTATATGGCTACCGTTTATAATGCAAAGCAGTTCGTATACACGGGGTCAAACATATTAATATACGTACCACAAAGGATTAAACATCTGTTAAACAGTTGTTTTGAGACCATTTTCATTTATTTGCTAAAATAAGGTACAATACAATGATGTTAGTCAGTTCTCTTATTTTGCCTTTGGATGGCGTGCAAATTTTACAAGTCACTTATAACTAAATAATTAAGAGTTATAATAATTATTCACTACAATTCATTTTCTTATCTTCAATTATTATTTCCCTTCATACATCTTAACAATATCATTAGTAACATCGTCAATTTGTCCTTATTCATAAAATAAACAATACAATTTTCAGTCAAGTGATAATTGAATTCATTAAATGATTTATTTCAATATGATTATTATTAATTATTCTTTTAAGTTCAAACTGCTGATAGATATAAGTATTATAATGTCAAATGATGATAAATGATAATCATACCTATATTAAGGGAAGAGACCTAATGGCAGACACTATAAGGAAACATGAAACATTTGAATGTTATAAAATATATATTTATGAATATAAAGGATTGATAACTTCTTCCATGTCTTCAGTAACTCTTACAAAATAAAACTATTATAATTATTCTCTGACAAATCAATTAAAACATATATTATTGGTCTTTTTGTAAACTTAGTCATAAGTACTAATAGATGACATCACAAAAAACGAACATCACTAATAGTAGACACCAATATGAACTAATAGTTGACATATAACTTTATATTACATTTTACATTTTTCCTATTATTAGGTCTTTATTACCATTTTTCAAAAGATTTCATTTACTTCATCATAGTAACTACATGCATCAGAAATATTATCCACGTTGTGTCCAGATTCTATTCATTCTTCTTCCATGCTGAAACTATATTTCCTTTTATTTTTCATATTTTTAAAGTGAAAACTTCTTTAGCGGCGTTGAGCACTTAATTTGTGGGATGGGTAAAAACTGTGAAACTCGCGTCAGATTCTCGTGCTGATCGAAAAACCTTGGAAAAACCGTAAGACGGTTGGAGATGGAGAGTAGTGTTTTGTGTCGAACTCGAACTCGAGCTCGAATTCAAACTTGAACTCGAACTCGAATTGATTGTAAAGGTTTCGATGAATTAAAAAAATCGATTTTTTAATAATCGATTTTCATAAAAATGGGTTAAGAATTTAATCGATTGTAAGGGTTTCGATTAATTAAAAAAATCGATTTTTTAATAATCGATTTTCATAAAAATGGGTTAAAAATTTAATCGATTGTAAGGGTTTCGATTAATTTAAAAAATCGATTTTCTAATAATCGATTTTCATAAAAATGGGTTAAAAATTTAATTGATTGTAAGGGTTTCGATTAATTTAAAAAATCGATTTTTTAATAATCGATTTTCATAAAAATGGTTTAAAAATTTAATCGATTGTAAGGGTTTCGATTAATTTAAAAAATCGATTTTTTTGAAATCGATTTTCATAAAAAATGGGTTAAACACTTAATCGATCGTAAGGGGTTCGATTAATTAAAAAAATCGATTTTTTTTATATTCGATTTTCATAAAAAAATGGGTTAAAAAAATTGCACAACGTTAATAATCAAGTTTTCACTTCTGCCGGCACTCCCGGAGTGCAACCCGTCTTTTTTCTCAGCTCCCTTTTTCTTTTTTTTTACTGCTAAAAAACTAAAGCAATCGATTTTTAGATCAGTACAAGGTCTAATATTAGACACCATGTCCATTTTTAGGTGCAGTAGTTCTAAGTTCTTAAATTGTTAATAGAATTATATTTTCAGAGAATAGTGATGATTTTTGCAGTAGAATAAAGTACAAAATAACTTTAGTACCTATGTATTGCAAAACTCAAAGATGAGATCCATGTCATCTATTAGGTTTTTTACATTTTCAAGAACTAATAGTAGACACCCTTTATATTGTTAGGGAAAATTGATAAAAAATCTTAAATAAACATTAATTAGTGTATACAACATGACCATTAATCCAATGAAATCAATAGAAATTACAAAAAATGTATTCAAAACTTACGTGCAAAATTTCGCCTTCCTTAACCTATTTGCTAAGAAATTGCCGAGCGCGTGTTGACGCGGTCATATTATTTACGAAAGCTGATCCCATTTTAAAATTTTGTTCCCGAAGGCGTCTCTAATATATTTTTTCAATTCAACAGATAGCTTGAGAAGCTTATAAAATTTACAGTGGTGAGAAATAATTAGAGTAATTCTTATTTTTATGTTATTTTTGTCTTAAGTGTCATCTATTAGTTCAGTGTCTACCATTAGGTACTTTCCCGTATATAATATTAAATTCACTGTCATTTAAATGTCAATAATAATAGTAATCTTTTTAAATAATAGTAGATGTCAATAAGTCCAATAATTTGTTTATTTAATTTTATTCCTTATAGAGGTATACATAATAATTCATATTTTAACATTAATAATAATTATTGAAAGAAGTAAACTATATTAGTTATATAAATTTATGTCAATGTCGTTTAGATTATAATGCTAATTTCTTGTCATTTAAATAGGTGTTTTAAACTTTTGTATTTTTTCAATTTTATTATTTTTAATTTAATTCGATAATGTTTATTACAATAGTAATAACATTATGTCGGCAGTAAAGAATGAAGAATTATATTCAAAGATTTAGAAAAGAAGATAAAACACGTAAATAAATCAGACTGTCATACACGTACACGAAGCTACGTATGTTAAAACGTACGTACAATGTACTATCAGAGAAGTTGATTCCTATGCAGATCGGGGACCTACGTAGTTTGGTTGCGTTACGTCAAACCCAGCCGACAGATCACAATTAACATTGAATTGACATATTTGACCAAATAACGTTGAACTATCAACTGCATAGAAAATAATTTCCTCGATGGTACTATCAGAGAAGTTGATACCTAGGCAGATTGCGGACCTGAGTAATTTGGTCGCGTTAAATCACACCCAACAGTACCATCACAGCTTACATTGAATTGACATACGCCGACTTAGGTCCGTCAACTGCCTAGGAATCAATTTCCTCGATGGTACATGTATGTTGTAATGTGTATTGTGTAGTTCCTACTGCCACGTGTTAGTGTGTCAGCTGTGGACTGTATACTCATTATTGTTCCTTGTTTATATAATTAAAGTAACCGCAAGACGAGTTTACTGTCCTGCGTCGCCGGTAACCTATTCGTTATGGCATGTCATCTATAACTACGGTAATTCTTTACAGGAGAAAAAAATAGCGATACAATAATTTTCGATAACGATGATAACATTATCTATTGGACTGGCCGCATACATACGGTTTTAGGGTTCCGTACCCAAAGGGTAAAAACGGGACCCTATTACTAAGACTTCGTTGTCTGTCTGTCTGTCTCCAGGCTGTATCTCAAGAACCGCTATAGCTAGACTTCTGAAATTTTCACAGATTGTGTATATCTGTTGTCGCTATAACAACAAATACTAAAAACAAAATAAAATTAATATTTAAGGGGGGCTCCCATACAACATACGTGATTTTTTCGGCCTTTTTCGCTCTATATCAATAATGGCACTTTAATTTTTTACACATTCATTAGTTAAAAGTGTACTTTAATATAATTAATAATAATATTAAAATATAATAAAAATTTCAGGGGATTTCATTTTTTCCATACAAAAAACAAAATTTTTAGCCTATTTTTGCTCTGTATCGGTACGGAACCCTTCGTGCGCGAGTCCGACTCGCACTTGGCTGATTTTTGCGTATTCAATTCGGAGTTCTGTGAGACTAGCGCGAACGTTCGTTACACGTGCGAAGCGGAATTCGTTCCGTACGGACAAAAACGAATTTTTTAAATTGCATTATTAATATTTCGTATTTTCTATACTTACATAATTAATATTATAGCCTTTCCTTTTTATAACCTTCCTTCCTTAAAACTAGCATTAAATTTTGTTGCGTAGTTTTAAAGATACAATAATATAATATAAAGGAGTAGGCACTTTGTTTTATATTATGTAAATGTAATGAAGATAAATGCTTTATTCCAAAGAATGCACATAATACTGGCCCCGACAAATTTTTAACCGACTTCCAAAAAACGAGGAGGTTATATGTTCGGCTGTGGATATTTTTTTTTTTTTTTTTTTTTTTTTATTTTTTTTTTTTTTATTTTTGTATGTTCAACGATTACTCCGCCGTTTGTGAACCGATTTTCGAAATTTTTGCTTTGTTGTATTTGGTTTTACTCCAATTTGGTACCATGTTCACAAAGTGGTGACCTGATGATGGGATCCAGGAGTAATCGAGGGAACTCCTCGAAATTTATATGGAAACATATGGTGATTTTGGTTTTATGTGAAGTGTACTAAGAATATGCTACCAAAAAGTCAAATATTGGGTCAAGGTATACCATGGTTTCGAAGATGCTGAGAGAACTCCTGACTCCTTATAGATACACGTTTGGGAGTTTCGGCGTTGTTTTAAGAACAGAAAGCATATGCTACTATGCAACTCATATTCATCATCATAATCATCATCATCATCATCATCATCATCATCATCGTCTTCATCATTACCACGTCGTGTTAAGGTCACCAATGTCTCATTGCACACAATAGATAATAGTACAAGGCATAGGTGTGGATATACTAATAATAATAATAATTTTATACTGTATAACAACACTTTGTTTAAATATACACGGCGGTCAGCACCGCGGAGGCGATGGTATCGCTTTACTTTATACTTTACTACTTTATATACAGATCGAATACTATACTAACTACTTTATAAAATTTTAATAGACAAAATATATAATTAAAATAAAGTTATTTTAAAAAGAGCATTTAAACAAAACAAAGTCAATAAGTGTCTTTTTAATTAGTTATACTTATTAATCGATAGATGGCGCACTAAGTATCGATTTGAATGGATTTGAAATTGAATTCTTGATTACAAGAACAGCTGTCAATAATTATGATAATATTATAATATTATATTACTAGCTGTCCCGGCAAACGTTGTTTTGCCATTTAAATAATTTTTGGTATGAAAAATAGATGTTGGCCGATTCTCAGACCAATATCCTCACAATATGCTCACATAATTTCATGAGAATCGGTCAAGCCGTTTCCGAGGAGTATGGCAACGAAAACTGTGACACGAGAATTTTATATATTAGATGAGTAGCTACGCTACATCCTATGCAAGTTTATACAATTTTTTATCTGATAGATCCTTGGATCGTGGAAAAACGAGACACAATAGCCTTTCTATTGTTATCGCAATCGCCGGTGACCGCTTGGGGTTTGAAGTATTAAAATTGTTAAATTACTTAGCACAATATGTTCACTTCACTGATAATATATTATTTTGTAAGTGTGAACTGTGTAATAAGATACGTAAAATATACGCGAAGGTTTACCTACTAGTGTAACTAAAAAGAGTGAAATTATTATTATTTTTAACAAAAAATTAAAACCGACTTCCAAGGTAAAAACAATATTAACATTAATATGAACTAAAAAGTATTAAATAATTTTTGCTATCTAATAGTGCCTTTTTCCGAATTCGGCTAAACCTTGACTATTTCTGTACTCAATCTTCATAATTTTGAAGTCGGTGCCAGTTCCAAAAGTTTCAAATATTCTGTCAGAGGACTGAAGATTCAGCTATCTGGTACCGACTTCAAAATAATGAAGATTGAGTACAGAAATAGTCAAGGTTTAGCCGAATTCGGAAAAAGGCACTATTAGATAGCAAAAATTATTTAATACTTTTTAGTTCATATTAATGTTAATATTGTTTTTACCTTGGAAGTCGGTTTTTAAGGTAAAGAGTCGCCGTAGCAGGTGGTCCGTGCTACGGCGTGCTACGGAGCTCTACGTGACGCTACGATGACTCGCAAGTCGCACCGCACCGCAAAGCACAGTTTTTATTTCTCCTTCTATCAAAACCGAAAAGTCATTATGAAAATGATTTGGCAACAGTCACCGAGAATAAATTACACCTTTTTGTAAAATTACATTTGCGTTAGTTTAAATTTTTTGTAGCTTTAAAAATATTTTCGTCGTTTTCCTCGTACGTTTTCACGATACAAAAAATGTGTCGAGTCTAGACTCTGAAGTGACTGATTATTATTATAATAAATAAATAATAATCAGTTGACTACATGCCTAATAAGACGTATCAAGGTTATTAAAATATTTTATCTTATCTCTTATAATATATAAAATTCTCGTGTCACAATGTTAGTCCTCGAACTCCTCCGAAACGGCTTTACTGATTTTTACCAAATTTTATATGCATATTCAGTAGGTCTGAGAATCGGCTACTTGGTACTTATTATATTGATAAGAGCATTTGTTGAATAAATAATAGTAAATTGTTACAACTCGAGAAAAACGACTACCATGATAGCGATGGACGTTGCCATGGTGACATACTTTATTTAGTCACTTCAATAAAATAATACGGGCGATCATCGGGCGATATACTTTATAATATGGCAAAGAAACGTTTGCCGGGACAGCTAGTTATAATATAAAATATTGTGGTATTATGTCAATTACACAAAATAAAATGTTTTTGTATTTAGTGTAATACATAATATCTTGCTTGTGATAAAAACAATAATTATAATAAGTATTTTATCCAATGAGTTTCTAAAATACTAGTAACATACAATATCATTGCTTTTATCAGACACTTTACTCTCAATCATAATTTACAAAAAGAGGTAAAATTAAAACAAAAATATCTACCTACATTAAAAATAAAATAACATGTTGGCACTGCAAAGTATGGTGTCCAGTCCTAAAATCATTTTTGTTCTAAATCATCTGAAGACTGAAGGTACACTTTCACTGTTTAGGCTAAAATTATATTACTAATAATTATCTACGGACTACGGTCTACGACCAATATATTGAAATCCATGTACGCATTAGCTTTGTTATCAGCTATGCAATAAACAAGTTTTTATCAGCATTAGACCTTAATATAGATTCCATTAAACGACGGGGACGCAAACGAAATAAATCATAAGTGTAATTGGTCGAGATAAAAATATACAAATTGTGTAAAAGCTGGGGCGATAAGGGATCGTACGATTGTTGTTTTTTTTAACTCGATAAGTGTCTCTGAACCCCCGCGATAAACTATCGACTGCTGCCAGCGATACACTTCGGAGAACGTGTCTGCGCGTGATGCTCGACGTTCCCATAAACAGATTAATGGGGTTAAGAGAAATGACGTTAATTTACACGCCACGTTAAAACGTACCGTACCACGTTACCGCACCTTTCCACGTTGACGACGTCGTGACGTGGACAGGCCCTAAAGAAGACTGCTACGTACTCGATTTGGCTGCCATACATGCTACGGTCCACAGAAGAAGTCCATCTGTGGGTATGCCTGCGCAGGTAGACCGGGATGTGTGTGGGAATAGACCAGTGCAGTTTTTTGAGACTGCGTAGGTGACCAGCGCAAAATCGAATATCAATTCTTCCGAGTGACACCTGCGCAGACATAACTGCACAGGCGACCTCTCGGCTTGGCTTACATAAGGCTTCATTAGATTATATAGCCATCAATAAGAGCTCATGCTCACCCCCCTCTGAGCTGAGGATCTGCGAATTGTAAGGCGCTAAACGTTTACAGTGTTTACACACATTAGAGATGCCGGCTTCGGGTCATCGAATCTGCCGCAAGATATATCGATGGGACCTGCTGCCTGATTCTCATGCTTTGAAGTCGTTTCGATCTTAAGCTGTCTTACTAGTTACTTGCATTAAGATGTCTTACTAGTTACTTGCATTAAGTTGTCTTACTAGTTACTTGCATTAAGCTGTCTTACTAGTTACTTGCATTAAGCTGTCTTACTAGTTACTTGGACTAATTGAGTGAGCAATATACGGGGTATGGGTATGGGAATCGACCCTGTGAACGAAGATTTTATTGTTGTCATCCTGAATAAATAAATTTCATCGAAATTAGCAAAAGCTGTTTGTCGTACGCACGACAGATGTTAGAGATACTTAGGAAAAATCGCTAGCAGACACACATATTTTATTAAATGGACAGAAGTTGACGTTTCGATTTTGGTCATCCATAGTCCAAACTCCAATCTAAACATCTTATTGAACCTGGATTGCCCAAAATACTGTTCGATTCATTATTATTATTACACAACAAGTTACATTTTCATAATTCTTGATACAGCATGGCCCGATTCCCACACGCACACGCACACACAATATGTAATGGGCACACATCGACACCACTGATCGAATCAGCACCGTCTGGACTCCCGTCACCCGTGACAATTGAGGGAGCTGATTGAGTAACGAGTTGTCAATGAGCTCGTGAGACGCGGTTTTATTTTATTGTTGCTTACACCGACTTCCAAAAAGGAGGAGATTTCTCAATTTGACCGTATATATTGCAAAAATTGAATAGTGAATACCATTGACCATTGTAGGGATGGGCCTACATATATATACTGTCTGCGTGTCATAGTAGCATCTAATTGCATGACTTTGATCAGTTTTATTCTGTGTAAAAGCTGATATTATGATCTGTTTGTTTAAGGCTTAAGCTATGAATCATCATCAGCTGAGCTCGGTGCTCAATGACATTGATTCAGGGCGTGGTGGCAAAGTGCGCCACCTCGGCAAGCGCGCCACCCCGGCAACTGCGCCATATAGCTATAATTTTTTTGGAGATTTCCATTTAGCAGTATGGAATTTTAGCTAAGTATATGGCGCACTTACCGGGATGGCACGCTTTTCCACAATCACTATATTAAGTTTAGTAGATGTAATAATGATATGGTGTTGTTGCAGTCGTGGTGGCGCTGTCGGGGGTTTTCGCGGTGAGCCTCATCGCCGCCGTGTTTCTGCTCTTCACCAACTCCTTCAACGATGCCATACTCTCGGTGAGTTACACTCGCTAAGTAATATTTAATCGTATCTCACTTGATTGAAAAAATACTCTTTGCTGTCAGAATAAGGCAGAAAAAAGCAGGCGACTGCATACAAAGCCGCGCCACACCAAAAATATAACCATCCTCTATTTATTAATTTACTGATGAAACTTCTACAGCACTACTGCATAGCTTCTACCAGCATGCACAACTCAGCATGGCCGCAGTAGAAATACGAAGAAATAGAAATATAACTGACTGATTTTACAATTTACGGGCTTTACAGATTTACTCTGTTAGTCTGTCATCTTGTCCACTCTACCATTGAAAGAAACCCTTCCCATGGTGCGTATGCTCAGTGACCGTGTGGTCTAACTACTGACTGTGCGTGTACACTAACATGCGTACCATCGAAAGGCTGTGCTCGCTGCCCTCTACTCTACTCCATCGTATTCCAGAGCATGGCGCTGCGGAACAACTCGCTGGCGTACAGCATGTGGCGGCGGCCGACGGTGACGCCGACGATGAGGGTGCACCTGTTCAACTACACCAACTGGGAGGCCGTGCGCGACGGCAGGGAAGACAAACTGCGTGTGCAGGAAGTGGGGCCGTACGCGTACTCGTGAGTACCTCCACTTACTGACTACACAGTAGAAAAAATGTCATCGTTTATAAACGATGTATTCTGGCATAATAATTTTATCTCCAATGTCCAAACCAACTAGCAACAGACCAGTTTTAGCCACGATTAAACTACCATGGTCTTAACCAGACCAGTAACTGAGACACTTTCGAAAAAAATGTCCCATAATGATCTATCCTGTACGATTCTTGAAGTAAACTTGCGCTATTTTTGTTAAGATTTTTCTCAAAACTCATTTTTAGTTTCCCTTTCAAATATTATAATATAATGTTATATTGAGCTAAGAGTTAACTATATCTAACCTATGCGCAAGCAGACCTAAATAAACTTTGAGAAAAAAACCGGCCAAGTGCGAGTCGGACTCGCGCACCGAGGGTTCCGTACAAACCTGCAAGGTTTACAAAGTTCGTTCATTACGACAATTGAGTCATAACTATGGTATTTTTATTGCAAAATGAAATTCATAACATTACAATGGGGAAAGATGGAGGAGCATAAATTTAAGACAAAGATCTCTTTATCGTTTAAGTAATCCTTTATTTTATATTAACACATATCATTTATCTATAATATAACTGAAACACTTATACTAGCATAGCTCTACGCGTTCATGAGGAAAAAAGTAATAAGTTTATATTTATTAAAAAATATATATTTTGTAATGTAACTAAAAATTTAAGGTTTTCGGAATTTTTCCTTTATGTGTGCTATAAAACGTTGCTTCATGCCAAATTTCAAGATTCTAGGTCGACTGGAAGTACCCTTTAGGTTTTGATTCCCTTGCGAGTACTTGCGAGTTTCAAAATATGCAGCTTAAATTGCTGTTTCTTTTGATTGCGTTGACATAGAAGTTTGATTTTGTTACAGCTTAAAGGTATTATAGACCTGAGTATTTGGTATGAATTTCAATTTAATACCTCTACGCGTTTATGAGGAAATGGGTAGTAAGTTTAAAATTATTAAAAATATATATATTATGTGATGTAACTAAAAATTTATGGTTTTCGTAATTTTTCCTTTATCTATGCTATAAGACGTTGCTTCGTACCAAATTTCAAGATTCTGAGTTCACGGGAAGCACCCTGTAGGTTTTGATTCCCATGCAAGTGTCGAAAATTTGCGGCATAAACGGCTGTATCTTTTGATTGCGTTGGCTTAGAAGTTTGATTTTTTCACAGCTTCAAGGGACAGTAGACCTGAGTAATTGATATAAATTTCAGCTTCATACCTCCACGCGTTCCTGAGAAAAAGGGTCTTGACAGACGGACGGACGGACAGACGGACAACAAAGTGATCCTATAAGGGTTCCGTTTTTTTTCCTTTTGAGGTACGGAACCCTAAAAAAGATATTAAAAGTGTCCAAATGACTAAATAAATCGTTACATTGTGCAGCGGTATTTAAATACGTCCTATATATAGCTTTAAGTGAACTCGATTAATTATAACCTATACTTATAATTAAACGAGTTCACTTAAAGCTGTTCCTAAAATTAAATATTTAACATGATTGTATCATAAAATAAGTATATTGTATATCGTCGCGTCGCGGCGCGGGCGTACGGGCGGCGTAGCCTATTTCCTTCATTTTGATCCTAGCCTCAGACTACGCTATTATATAAAAGTATAATATATTATATGATATTATAGCTCACAGCACAAGAATATCGCGCACCATACATTCTCATGGACACGTTCGCACTGTACTATCATATTATATTATTGGCTTGCTATTATACGCTATGTATAGCGCGTGATATTCTTGTGCTATGGCCTATGAGCTATATATATCACAGTCATCTGGTTCAATCTGCGATTCGATTGAATGACTAGCGCATTCATTGAATGGCACCAATCAATTGAATGACTCGGCCGAACACCGATTGAACGATCGTCCCTCAACGTTCAACTAGTTAGCGATTTGTAGCATAGGTTTTGAAGATAGCGGACATGAAATCAGTCAGGTAATTGAACGTATTTCATTTTATTCCTACGGCGCGGCGGCGCTACTAGTCACTAAAACAAATATGGCGTCAAACAGCTCGCACAGCTGATAGCACTGTGTTGATATTTTATCGATTACATTTACATTAAAGTGCTTTATATATTTTGTAATCTTATATATAAAATTCTCGTGTCACAATGTTAGTCCACGAAATCCTCCGAAACGGCTTTACTGATTTTTACCGAAATTTATAATATAAATATATATATATAAATTTATAATAATAGTAAATTATTACAACCTGAGACTGACGGCGACCATTGTTTGTGTGACGGGATAGCGATCGACGTTGCCATGGCGACATTCTTATTAAGTAAGTTCAATAAAATAATATGGGCAAAATACTTTATATTATTATGGCAAAGCAACGTTTGCCGGGACAGCTAGTAACTAATAAAATAGTATGAAAGCGTGGATTTACCTATAACTACCCCGTCAACGGCTACTTGAAAAAAATATAGCATCCCATTTAACGACTTCGCTATAATAATATGACTCTTAGTCAAGACGTTAAACGTTACGGTCAACGTCTTGACGAGTTGTCCTTTAGTCATTCAATTGAATGGAGTCATTCAATGAATGCGCTAGTCATTCGATCGAATCGCAGATTAAACCAGACTGCGACATATAACTATATGCCATTATATTATAACGTCGTCTGAAACCAGATTTAATGGTGAATGCGAGAGACTGTAGTTTGTACAATAGTTATTACTTATTAAGTTTCAGTAGGTTTATTAATACGGTTGACTCTATCGAGAACGTAGGTAGACGTCGTTATTGAAATAATATTATGTCGCAAGAAAGAAAAAATATTGCTAAAGTCATCTTAATGTCGCATTATCTAATTAATAATAAACTGGTATCGAGTACCTAACCAAAATATCGTAAACATAACATTTATTATGTTAATTATTTACTTAGTAATGTTTTATTACGAGAAGTGCGCCACATTTATTTATGTTTGCAGGACGTTGACATTTCTGGCACTAATAACAAACCTGTTTTTATTTTAATTACAATTTGAAACAAAATTCCTAATTTAAGTATGTATTATTGTTATTTTTGACGCGGTTTATTTTCTACTTTTCGTGGCAGCTTAACTTTCCTAAATAATATGGGCAACGATTACCTGTGCTCAGCTACTTTTTAGGTCGCTTCCTTTCATGACTTTACCTAGTAACATATTAATAATTTATTCTTGTTAAGAAAAAAAAATGATACATTAGTAATTTATACTAATAAACGACGCACTCTGTGTCAATACAGAATTACAGACATAGTAGTAGGTACAATGTTTTGTCCTTCTTTGTCAAGCTACACCAACAATATCGTAATGCGCATACAATATCCACCAAAGAGGTCCAATACGTCTGCAAAATCATGTCTGATCTACCAATAACGATCCGTCTGAACATCGATCTATCGATGGCCGTGTCCACCCTACACTGTGTCACCTTCGCCCCGCCTAAGAGACCCGAACTCAGACTCCGCGCCATCCTTTTTCATATTAGCCGAGTGATCTTCAAGTTTCGCACATAAACTACACCTGAGCAGTCGTAAACGGTACAAGTAAGGTACGTGTGTAAGCCCCACTACGCTCACTCTTCGCCTCGCCAAAAAACCTACAAGTATTCAGACTCTGCCTCAATCTTTTCCATGTCAGCCGAGTGATCTTCAAGATTTTGACCGACTTCCAAAAAGGAGGAGGTAATACGTCGGCTGTAAGTATGTATTTTACCATCTACATACGTACTATCTACTACTATCGTACACTAGGACCTCGAAATCTTACCTAATGTATGTTGCAGGCAGCACGTGGAGCGCGTGAACACGAAGTTCGACGGGGAGCAGCTCACGTACCAGGAGAGCAACCGCTTCCGGTTCCTCCCCCACAAGAGCGCCGGCTCACCCTTCGACCACGTCAACGTGCCCAACTTGCCGCTGCTGGTAAGCCTTTACTCTCCTCCAGTACAAGTGGATTTGACGTAACACATTGCTGAGGCGTACTATGCGAAACATTGTTAGGCTTATGCCCGTTTTCACTTACCCTTATGCTTTACCAATATTCTAGGGTCTAAGTATGTAGGTGACACATAAACAATAATAATAATATATCTTGAAAAACAATAATAACATTAATATGAACTAAAAA
Source organism: Polyommatus icarus (assembly GCA_937595015.1). Lineage (NCBI taxonomy): Eukaryota > Metazoa > Arthropoda > Insecta > Lepidoptera > Lycaenidae > Polyommatus > Polyommatus icarus. The sequence goes on from OW569325.1 coordinate 726,361, forward strand.
GTATTAAATAATTTTTACTATCTAATAGTGCCTTTTTCCGAATTCGGCTAAACCTCAATTATTTCTGTACTCAATCTTCATTATTTTGAAGTCGGTACCAGATAGCTGAATCTTCAGTCCTCTGACAGAATATTTAAAATTTTTGGAACTTCAAAATTATGAAGATTGAGTAGGTACAGAAATAGTTGAGGTTTAGCCGAATTCGGAAAAAGGCACTATTAGATAGTAAAAAATATTTAATACTTTTTAGTTCATATTAATGTTATTATTGTTTTTACCTTGGAAGTCGGTTTTAATTTTTGTTAAAAATAATAATAATTTCACTCTTTTTAGTTACACTAGTAGATAAATCTTCGCGTATATTTTACGTATCTTATTACAATTTGTTAAGAGTCACAACTCACACTCACAAAATAATATAATATTATCAGTGAAGTGAACATATTGTGCTAAGTAATTTAACAAATTTAATACTTCAAGCCCGAAGCGGTCACCGGCGATTGCGATAACAATAGAAAGGCTATTGTGTCTCGTTTTTCCACGATCGAAGGATCTATCAGATAAAAAATTGTACAAACTTGCATAGGATGTAGCGTAGCATAATATTTAATATTATCATAATTATTGACAGCTGTTCTTGTTATCAAGAATTCAAATCGATAGGTACTTAGTGCACCATCTATCGATTAATAAGTATAACTAATTAAAAAGACACTTAATGACTTTGTTTTGTTTAAATGCTCTTTTTAAAATAACTTTATTTTAATTCTATTTGTCTATTAAAATTTTATAAAGTAGTAAAGTATTCGATCTGTATATAAAGTAGTTAGTAAAGTATTCGATATTCTGTCTTCTGCCGCCACGCGCCGCGCGTTATTTGTATATATATATATACAAATAATAAATATCATAATACATATTAAATAATAATATTATATACTAATAATAATTAAAGCAACTTCACTTATTCTGTTCTAATCTGCCTGAGACATTAACAATAATTCATGAACCCTGCGCTTAAATACTTTTTTTGATTTAGCCAATCTCACTTCCACTGGCAGTGCATTCCAGAGGCGGATAGCTTGGATATGAAAGGAGGAATGGACGAGTGATGTTTTATGGGGTGGACAAAGAAGGAGCATGTTATTTGTGGACCGGAGATTTTTGTCATGATTACTACATCTCAATTTAAAGTGGGCAGCCAGATAGTCAGGTGCAGAGGGAGAGTGGAGCAGGGAAAAGAGAGTACACAATGCCCGTAGCGATCGTCGTTCTCGTATCGGCAGCCACTGCAACTTGGAACGGAAAGGGGAGATGTGGTCGTACTTACGGAGGCCAAAAATAAATCTAATAGAATTATTGAGAAGCCGGTCGAGTTTGTTGAGGAGATCTGCGTTAAGGTCGAAGTAACAGGTGTCACAATAATCCAGTACTGGGAGTATAAGACTTTGTACTAGTAATATTTTTGTACTTGAAGGCAAGAAATATTTCATGCGATAGAGAGATCGCAGGCAATTAGTAATACTTTTACTAACATGAGCTACTTGAGTACGCCAATCAAGATTAGCATCAATATACAAACCGAGATTTTTTACACTAGGACTGAAAGGAATAACGTTTCCGTCGAAAATTACAGGTGGAAGAGTTCTGGTGTCGACTCTTCTCAGTAGTCTCGGACTTCCTATCAAAATCGCTTGACATTTAGCGGCATTTACAGACAACCCGAACTTGGTGGACCATGTGTTAACAGCATTAAGATCTCGATTTATATTATCGATAGCATTGGGTAGATTCTCCACTGTTTCCTGATCGTACACCTGCAAGTCATCAGCGTACAGATGATGCGCACTGCGAATTACAAAGGAGACGAAATTTATGAATAGTGAAAATAAAATGGGAGGGAGGACGCCGCCTTGTGGGACGCCAGCCTCGAGAGTCCGCCAATCAGAAAAAGACTGATCTACGCGCACACGCTGCTGACGACCCCGAAGATAAGAACAAAACCATTTTAGAGCTTCGGGCGAGATCATAATATGAGAGAGGATTGCAAGAAGAATGTCGTGATTGACGTTGTTAAAGGCGTTTGAAAAGTCGATCAGCACCAAAATAGTAATTTTAGAATCCTCCATACCAGTTCTTATATCATTTGTAATTTTCAAAAGAGCTGTAGTGGTACTGTGTCCCGGTCTGAATCCTGATTGTAGTGTAGAGAGATAGTTATATTTGAACACAAACCGGGATAACTGCTTGTTAACACATGCCTCGATCACTTTGGAAAGGAAGGGGAGGATGGAAACTGGTCTGAAATGGGAGGGATGAGTGGGATTTTGTACTTTCGGTAAAGGGCGGACATAAGCCTTACGCCATAAGTCGGGAAATGTGGAGGACTCGAACGAAAAGTTAATTATATGGGTAATGGCCGGAAGAAGATATTCAAGGATGGGAGTGATCATTTGACGGCTAATGTCATCACAGCCCACAGCTCTGGAACTTAAAGACATAATTACTGCTTTAACCTCGCCTGTAGTAACTGGTGCTAACTGAAAACTATCTATATTTGCTCGTGGTAATCCGATTAAATAGTCTATTGTTTCAGATTTAGTAGATGTATCCATGATAGGAGAAGTAGCGAAGTGGGAATTAATGTCATCCAGACTAACTGTACTTGGCAACTCCATATGACGCGATTTACCGAAGCCCATAGTACCGAGAAATTTCCACAGGTTAGCACCTGAAGAAGAATAATTAATTATTGTACTGGAGATGTGTCGGCGTTTGGCGTTGCGCACCATCTGATTACACTTGTTCCTTGCCTTCTTAAACTTCTCCCACTTAATGTCGGATCGGTCAGCCCTGTATTTGCAAAAGGCGCGGTAACGTCGTCTCATTGCCTCCTTAATCTCAGACGACATCCAGGGTGCCGGAGGATGTTTTATTCTAATTCGTTTAACTGGTGCATGAACATCATAAAGGGCTAGAATCGCATTGTTGAAGACCTGCACTTTATCATTAACGTTGGTGGTGGTTAGAAGTTGATCCCAGTTAACTAAAGCTGCATCCGACTTAAGTTGACTAATGTTCATGCGTGAAAAGCTGCGCGCAAATATTATTTTAGGTTGTTTCTTAAGTGGTTTCATGACATACCTAAGGAAGAGTAGATCATGAAGCGAGAAGCCGGGCGCGGGATACTGACCATGCGAGTGAACTAGTAGTGGATTAGATGTTAATATTAAGTCTAGCCAAGTGTCTTCTCCGTTAACATTATGATGTGTGGCTTGAAGAGCCAAATTATGTAAACTAGTTGATTCCAAGATGTTCAGTAGTTTACTAGAACGATGGGAGTTAATATCCAATAGATTGGTATTGAAGTCACCCATAATGATGTGATGACTATAGTCAGTTACTAAAGACTCGAGCACTGTTTCAATCTGAGTAAAATAGTCAATAATTGAAGGAGGACAATATACCACACCAAGAGCAAGCCTCGTACCCTTAACGGAGACCTCAAGAAAAAGAAATTCAGCGGTTCCTGAACAATTTGGAGGAGAACTAGCTATTATTTTATAAGGCAGATCACTCCGCAAGTATATAGCCACACCACCCCCACGTCTGTCAATACGATCATTTCGTATTAAGATATACCCGGGCAAACTGTAATATGTGGAAGAGAGATTAGGTTTTAACCAGGTCTCCGAAATTAAGAGCGCATGCATGTTGATATCTGAGAAAGTCACTAGGATGTCATTAAAGTGGCTAGGTACACTTTGTGCGTTCATGTGACACACATTTAGTAATTTGTTGTTCTGTGGATTAAAATTTTCTCGCAAAAATTCTTCTAGAGTGATATCATTTGTAGAATCCCAACTGTCATCTGAAGATAAATTAATTGATGTATTATTGGCAGAATAGAATGAATCATTGCCCGAAATAGACATTATAATATGTTGCTTTAAATATAATTACTACAATAAATATAACAATAAAATAAATTTTATATAATTAAATAAAATATATTTATAACTGTATTTAATTAAGTGTCGTTCTATTACTTTAGGAGTTCTCTCAGCATCATCGAAACCATGGTATACCTTGACCCAATATTTGACTTTTTGGTAGCGTATTCTTAGTACACTTCACATAAAACCAAAATCACCATATGTTTCCATATAAATTTCGAGGAGTTCCCTCGATTGCTCATGGATCCCATCATCAGGTCACCACCTTTGCGAAAATGGGACCAAATTGGAGTGAAACCTAATACAACAAAACAAAAATTTCGAAAATCGGTTCTAAAACGGCGGAGTAATCGTTGAACATACAAAAATAAAAAAATAAAAAAATAAAAAAAAAAAATATCCACAGCCGAACATATAACCTCCTCGTTTTTTGGAAGTCGGTTAAAAATAGGTACTCTTAACCCATCAATCCCCAAGCGACACCGGCTGTCGCATAACAGTTGTTGGTGAAAACGGGCACTAGTTGCTCATTGAGTGATAACTTGGTAGTCCGGTGATTATATCATGTGATCGTTGGGTTTAGTTATTAGTACGTAAAGTCGGTCCATTGTAGTGCATTCGAACCAAATCCACGTCGCGTCTTCTCAACTAATACAATTGAATCAAAAATGAAGTACTTAAGACACGACCGTAAGTTCAAAATGTTAACAAAACTGTTTACTATGATAGCGCCCAATTAATATTCGATAACTTTTACCATAATATTTATTATAGCCAATGTAAGATCTATCATCTAATACGAATCTAGGTACTACCAACTTAGCCCGGCCGCGCATATTATCCAAAAATTCGGACGCACTTTGTTCATGTACATTTTGTTGTGGACCCGCATACTATCAGAATTATTCTGACGTGTCAAAATGTATAAGCGGGGCGGGGCATCCGAATTTGTCTGATCAGAAATTCGGACAATGTGGATCCGGGCTTAAATGTATTGCATTATTTCAGGCTGCGATATCCCGCGCCGTGCACTTCCCGCTGCTGATGCAGGTGGGCCTGGCGTCCTCCCTCAACCTCGTCAACCACAAGGAGGCCTTCCTCCAGCTGCCCGTCGAGAGGTAATCTAATCGCTTCCGACCCACTGACCCTACAACCGTTAACCTCAAACCTCAGTGAACAAATTGTCTGCCCTTGCGTTGCGCCTGATAGCGGCCGAGGTCTCAAACCCTTCTCATTGATGGGTACAAGCGACCGAATCAAATCGAGTGATAAAATTATCAATAAAGTCGATCATAACGTGCGTCGTGCGTCTCCGTGACGTCCTTGCGCCATTATTTTTGGGGAAGCACGAGCGAGTGAAAGGGCCTTCACTAAATTCAAAGATGTTTAAGACCGATCGTACGTAAAGTTTGAAGGTTAACTGGATGTGCATTTTGCAGGTTCCTGTGGGGCTACGAGGACAGCATCTACGACACCGCCAAGACCTTCCTCAGCATCAACGGCCAGCTCAAGTACAAGAACTTCGGCCTGCTCGTCGCTGTAAGTCTCTAAATACACTATGCCGATAATACGCGGCCGAAGTTCGGCATGATTACGCCTGCAATGTATTTTAAATTACCGATAACACACCATGCCGAAATTACGTCGCGTTATATTGTATGCGTAGCGCATTGATGACGTAATCACGCCGAACTTCGGCCGCGTATTTTTGGCCTAGTGGGTTTAGACACTAAGTATTGCCAAAGCTTCATAGACGAAACAGATTTGTGTACTGCGCTTTATGTGCACCATACTTATAAAATCTAGTTTTCATTGCCATCAGGAAACTAATAACTTTGACTATTAATTACTTCAGGAACTGTCACACAACATAAAATAAACCTAGGTCCTCTAAATGTTAGGTTTGACAATGTTTTAAAGTTTAAGGGGCCGGGTACGCTCGAAATTCTCATACATACGTAATACCAAAATCATTTTCTCATACGAAAATATTTAACATGTTTGAGTTATTTTTCAGCTTAAAATAGTAATTATCTAGGTTCCTGCACAAAAATTTACTTCAAAATATTTAAACACTAAAAATTTTTTTTTGTTTAAAATTTTTTTTTAGTAAATTTACTATTAAATATTTAAATACTCAAAAATAGAGTAAAACACTAAAAAATATATAAATAAATAATAAATTTACTACTAAATATTTAAACTAAAAAATATTTCTTAGTATTTAAATATTTAGTAGTAAATTTAATATTTATTTATATATTTTTTAGTGTTTTACTCTATTTTTAGTGTTTAAATATTTAGTAGTAAATTTACTAAAAAAAATTTTAAAGAAAAAAAAAATTTTTGTGTTTAAATATTTTGAAGTAAATTTTTGTGCAGGAACCTAGGTAATTACTATTTTAAACTGAAAAACAACTCAAACATGTTAAATATTTTCGTATGAGAAAATGATTTTGGTATTACGTATGTATGAGAAATTCCAAGGGTACCCGGCCTCTTAAGTGGACCGGCTGCATTATTCCGGTTGCAACTTTCGGACTTCGGAATAGTGACGTCCAAAATGTTTCAGAAAAACGGCACGTCGTCTGACGTGTTCACGATCAACACGGGCGCGGCGGACAAGGACAAGATGAACATCCTGGAGCGGTTCAACGGCATCACCAGCCTCGACATGTGGGGCACCGCCGAGTGCAACAGGTACATTGCCTATCCTTGTACCTAGTTCAAAAATAATATGATTTTGCGACAAGCAACTAGCCTCTGCTAGTTTTAATACTACCAGCTGCCTGCTGGTAGAACACGTAGTACTATTTCATATCTGAATTATAGATTACCTAAAGATGTTAGAAAGAGTCACCAGAAATTTTAAATCGGTTTTTGTTTCCTACATACACTTCACAATACCATATATTTTTACTTTTGAGATTTTCTAGAATATATAATGTTATTGAATGACGATGTTGTGTAATCCCCATTAAGAGTCCGTATGCGAAATTTTGCCGATTTCGCTCATTTAACAGACGAGATTTAACAGTTAAAATACAGTATTTCTAAACGTTTTAATTTTAATGCACAACATGTAAGATCATTTAATTTATAATCTAATGTTGGAGCTAGATTTTTTATTGTTTTTAAGTATCTTTAAATAATCCAACTCAAACCCGTGACAGTTTTGTGATTTTTGCTGTAAAAGGTTTAGAATATTACCTTTTTATGGATTGTATTGACGTCTTAACGGTATGAAAAAAATACAATGTACTGTTGAGAAAGTCGTCTATACAATGTTGGAATTACTTTTTACCACTTTCATATAAAAAAACCCTTTAAAAACAGAATACCTATAACTGTCCGCTAACTTGGCGATCGTCCTTTTTCACCTGGCATATGAAAGACGGGCGTGAGTGTGAAGAGAGCAGTAGAAAAGATAGTACGGGCTCTTAACAAGTTTATCGCAAATCATCGGCAGAACTCGGCCGCGACTGCCCGGTGCCCGATACCTGTAATTAATCGTGAGCGGAAACTAATTAGTACGGTGCACTTCACGTACAATAATATTATGATGAATACTTGAGACGCGGCTCCATACTCAGAATAGTTAGCACAACTAACTGCACACTGATGCACATCAGTGCGGAGTTATGTAATTGATGATAGAGACGTCACCACCTTGATAAAATCTTAATTCGCATCTAGATGATCTCATAACTTATGTTTTATCAATGTATTCTTCGAAAAACGAGAGGACATTTAATTCTGGAATCAACCATTGTGTGAACCAATCACCAATGTCTTTTAAATTTTGAAAGATTTAATATTTAAACTTTATTCAAATTGAGCCTTACAACATCAATAAAAACATGAAATCGAGAATGATATTAAGAATTGATCATAAATCATGAGCATGTTCAATATTTTTATCTTGTAAAAAGAAGACGGGGTTGAGAGTTTATCGCCACGGATCATCAGGCAATGTCACGTCTGGGGAAATAGCGGCGCTTCGATGATAACAACTCGATTCATGCTCACTAATACTTTTGGCTAAGTTGTAGGTTCACAAAAGCCATAATTCGAAGCTGTTAATAGTCTATTAAATGATCGATTCGAGACATGAATAGCTAAAACTTCTTTCTGGTAATATGTTGTATTGCAACCTTAAACATAGATTGATTGATATAATCGTAGTTGAACTCTGATAGTTCATGCTAACAGGTTTGTGTGTTGGTCCCAAAGAGTCCACTTCCTTCCTTTTAGTTTCCTTTTAGTTCTGAAGGTGTCAGTATGTAATAATGTGTATATTCGCAGCATCTACTCAACGGACGGGTCGATCTTCCCGCCGTCGATGCTGGACCGCAACCAGTCGCTGTACGTCTTCTACGCCAACCTCTGCCGCCGCTTCCCCTTCCACTACACCGAGGATGTCGAGGTAGGCTTAACTTTAATTCTTAATGTCTATTGCTAGAAGTTTTGGGGATTCAGGTCTTCCGTTAAATAAAGAAAACCAGGTTTCAATCAAGGTCTTTTTGAAAAGTGTAGGTTCTGTTACTTACAGACAGTAATTTACTTTTTAACCATTTAACGATATTTTTTTTTTTTTTTTTTTTTTTTTTATTAAATTGGGGCCGTCTATGGGCTTTTCGCCCATATCCGAATCCATCCACGTTATTGTTGGCCATATCCTACGACGCTTCATGTCTTCTGTCAATTAAATAGAGTCATCATGTAACTATTCCTCTATAATAATAATAATAATAATAATATCTATGGACGCTTTACACCACGTCAGTCTGGCCCCGTGCTAAGTACCTGAAGGACTTGTGTTACAGGTACCAGACAACGGAAATATATTTAATACTTTTATACTATACATATATTTAAGATTTTTATTATATGATACACATATTTAATACACATCCATGACCCAGGAACTTAATAAACTTTTTGTTCCGTCGGCGGGATTCGAACCCGCGACCTCCGGCTTGAGCTACCAACGCGCTCACCACTGCGCCACGGAGGTCGTCAATCGGTCGTTCTATGGTTCCAGATAGCGGATGGCATCAAGCTGCTGCGGTACTCGCTGCCGGACAACGTGTTCGACGACAAGGAGCACAACCCCGCCAACCAGTGCTACTGCGAGCTGGACTCCGGCGCCTGCCCGCCACGCGGCGTCATCAACGTCACCGCCTGCACGCAGGGTACGTGACAGGTATCCAGTACTCGGTCTCTGGAGGAATCCCCTTCTTGTGTTTAGGCAGAACACGGTTACAATTTGCCACAAATATACCAATATCTATTATAAGTAGTGGATAGCTTATACGGAACTCGGAAGTTTTACTGCTGATTACATTATGCTAAGCGTCAAAGCTAAAATCCGCCGGGAGATTTTCTATCTTTACAGCAGCTGTGTACAGGCTAATATTGTTTAATTTCATCTGTTACCAAAAAATATTGATTTTCCTGTTGCTTTACTGTCGCAAGAATCAAGTTACAGAACTAGTCTCCCAGATAACCTATTTGCTCCCGGGTAGTATTTTTTAGTCTCTAAGCAGCTTCTGCATCCGCAGGTTTCCCGGCGTTCGCGTCGTTTCCGCACTTCCACCTGGGCGATCCGGCACTTCGCGAGCAGCTGAGCGGACTGCGGCCGGACGCGCGCCCCAACTACCTGGACGTGCACCCCACGCTGGGCATCGCGCTGCGCGGCAAGTCCTCGCTGCAGCTCAACGTGCAGGTCAAGAAGAACGCGGTATTCAGCGTGCTGCGCTACCTGCCGCAGGACATCATCCTGCCCGTCGCCTGGATTGAGATGGTAGGCAGTACTTGCTGAAACGTTATCTAACACAGAATTTATTTCGTTTGTTTACTGTCTACGTAAAAAACTAATTTGTGGCGGTACTTGTACCGATGGTTCCTGTGGGGTTTGTCTCTCTCTCTCTCTCTCTCTCTCTTATGTCTCATAAGTCAAGCATTCGAGGGCTACTTTTTCAAACGGTTGAACTCGTTCAAAACTTTTCGCATTTTCCAATCGCTCATTCTAAAGATTTTTTTAGACTGGGGTTCCTCCACATTGTTTAATTTTACGTACCTTTCAACCCTTCCATCTCTTCCAGTCAGTGGAGGATCTGCCGGAGTCGCTGCGGTCGCTGGTGTACCACGGCACGTACTCGACGGCGGCGGCGCGGCTGGGGCTGTCGGTGTTCGCGGTGCTGGCGCTGGTGCTGTCCGCCGCCTGCCTGGCGCTGCTGGTAGTCGGTCGCCGCCGCAAGCCCTGCGCCATCGTCAAGGTGCCCGTTGACACCAAGCCGGAATCCTGAGCGCGCCGTACTCGAGTGCCATCGACTCGAGTCGTGATCGTGCCGACAGTCATCACGCAATACCAGTTTGTCAACACCAACATGCAGGATATAATCGCAATCAGTAATGAATTTCCAATTAACTTATGAGTCTTAAAAATGAATCTTCGTTTCTTTAGAAACTTACAGTATGTGCTTACAGACCGTAGTGTACATTAGACAAAAAATCTAAATTCTGACGCTGTAAAACCACCTTCACATTCTAATCACCAGCTGGCGGTAAAAGGCTCTACTGAATAGTCCATCTATTGGATAGTAATTTAAGCTGTAATTATATTTAGTAGAGTTCGTCACTTAATCGAGTCGCTAGACTAGACTAGACTCTAGTTACTCAGATGTGCGACGCCTAGGTATAAAATATTGTGTACCTAATATTCTAATGGTGCCTTTGGTAGTTTCCTAAATTATATGAGTTTTAATTAAGGAAATTTTAGGTGAAGGAATACTGATAAGTGATAACCCAAGAGCTGGCGATAACCAGACTGCCAGAAGTTGCCAGCTGAAACTTTTTCTGTATAATATGACCCCTACAATAAGCGAAGCGTCTAGCGACTATGTAGTTGCAAGTATCCTGTAGTTCTGAAGGTTAACCTAACTTTCGATAAAGTATAAAGCTCATTTTTCATCTTATTTTCCTCGGAGTAACTGTAGGAATCTCGTCTTCCACTGCCAGATATTTGCTAACAGTTGCTTCCCACTGCCAGACCATCTTAAAGACTAAAATACTTTAGGCTCTGGACACCTCTTAATTAAGGTAACTGTGACCGAAACTCCACAAGTTCTGGACGTTTTTACCTCAAAAACGTTCAGTTTTTCTAAAATGATGTCTGGCTGTCGCTGGCTCCTGGGTTATGCAGAAAAAAATGGTCGGTAATCTAGGTATAACGGCTCCTTAAATTTGGGCGTCAATCAACTCAAAAAAGTTCATGTAGGTATGTGCCTGCGTAAAAAAATTGTACTTTCTGATACGTAATTTAACTCGCAGAGCGCAGGAGTATATATTACCCTCGTTCAGCTCTATAACCAACCAACGCTTGGTACTGTAGAGTAGAGCTCTATTTGGGCTTATGTTGGGCTGTGCAGTTTTATGCTTTAACCCGGCTTCGACAGCGCGAGCGGTGCTCAAAATATATAATAATTATTATATTTGTGTCATATTTTTGATATTTAAAATTACTGACATAATGTTAAGGATTTTGATATTATAATGATACAGTTAATTAAATTTTACCTAAGGAATGACACTTTGCCATTTTTTTCATACAAAATCTGCGAAAGCGGCAAAATTCCTCAGGCAAAAAGTATCTGAAGATTGAAAATGCCCTTAATAATATAAAATAGTTTAAATATAGTTTATCTAAATATTATTTATATAATGAGTTTGCTCAAAGTAGTAGTAAAATCTAGAATCTAGATAGTTATACTTATATCTTAGATGTAAGCGTAATACTTGCCTCATAGTACAATCAGTCGAATCTCTGTTTCGAGTCGTTGTTGCAGCATCATTCCAAAAGTGTAATGTAAATAAAATGTGATTTAGTCGTTACTCAGAAATAATTATTATTACTACGTTTAATCTGTGCTGTGTATTTATAATAAGTTAGTTATTATGTTAGTACTTTATGTTCAGTTTATAAAATATTAAGTATTTGTGTCGGGCATTTCACATAATGTTAAAGTTTTGCAGGGTTTCTTAGTTAGACGAATTTACATTTTCTAATGTCTTAAAAGTTAAAAAACATTCATAAAGAATAATTTATGAAAATATGAGGATATATTGTATACTTATTATTATAATATCGTTGTACCAAGAGATGCGATCCTTGTTTTGGTGTTTGCCTTTCTTAATTAATTATTGTGTTGTAATATATTATTATTTAGCAGAGATCTGAAATTATTACAATTATAGTTGTTGCCATAATAAATGTTGTCGTTAAGGAGTTTAGTATCGGAGTTTCCTTTACCAATCCCGCTCACCAAATACTAAACTCTGCCTAAATGGAAGTATAGATTTCTCCTAATACAAAGATATGTACTTCTTTCATGAGTGTCAAAAATTATAGTGCTTAGGCAAACCTAAGTACATCGAGATTGGTGTGATAGTGTCGCCAGTAAGTATATTTGTCTCTCATCTCGAAAATGATCATTAAACAAGTTTTCTCTTACTAAGGTGGCACTACAGTAAAAGTCGATACACATTGTAACATTTTATTTACACCGCCTTGACTAGAAATATTATAATTTATAAATAATACAAAATATATACATCCATAACAACACCCGCCATATTATACAATACAAGCTGACTCTACATTTGGTTTTCATTTCTATACTACAGTCTAACCATCTTTTTATGTTTTTTTTGGAATCTCATCATACACCTATTTCACGTTGGTCCATGGTGAATAATCGTGATTGTCACCATGAAATTGCGAAGCTAACTATATAGAGGCCAGAGGAATATGGTCCTCTACACATTAGTCTTTTCTTGCACTTTAGTCTTTATGAGCCAATGTTGAGAAGTTGCGTCTCATTTTCATAGCAAAACGTAGATAACTCACAAATATGTATTAGCAAATTTGGTTTCACCGTATAGGTACGTCATTAATAGGATAAAAATAAATTCATACATTTGGACATTTCAAACTATAAACTAATAGTTGGTGCAGACTTATTTACTACGATATTCTAAGAGATACCTACTAAGATAACAAAATATACATGTAAGTCAATTAAATTATGTTCAATGCATCTTACTCTAATTGAATTGTGTTAAACAATTTATTTGGATTTAAACAAACATCCATTAGATATTTGGTTAAAATTGATCTGTTTCACAATAGCTTAACAAGTGAAGAATAGCTTATTGATTCAAAGCAACCAGCTATTAAAACTTATGATAAGCTCTTCACTCAAAGGCGATTGTGAAGCAGACATTCATAAAAATATTATGTATCCGTGATCAAAAACATTAAGTCAACGCCATCTAGCGGAAAGTAGACGCATTATTTTAGTTCGCGAAAGTCTCCCAAAACTCTACGGTTTCTCCAGTACACTTTATAATAAGGAATGTAAGTATTAAAATAAAAGTAATTTGAAGCTCATAATACAAAGTCTACGGAACTTAGCTAATAGGAACGGAAAATGCTCGACAGGGGCAGATTCAGGTGCTTCAAAGTTTAAAGTTCTTACGAAAGCTTTACAACAACTTATCAAAAATTCACATCGAACTTTATAAATAATGTTATTGAATATCAAATAATTACGATTTCATTCGAGTTTTACATCCAATCATCATACTTCGAACATCGCTCCGATAACATGCTGTCTCGTTTGTCATAACTCATAGGTATCCACAATATGACATAAAATTTATATAAAACAGCCCGATGGGCAAAACGCCATTCGAAAAATGAGAATCAGGCACCAGTTTGATCTATCCTCGAATGTACCTAATTAGGGCCCAGTAACATAACAAAATAATACATAACAGTAATAATTTCAACGTGAATCCTGAACTTGCCCTGTACCGCTACTGAACTCCTGGCCTTATCTACGTGATAGTCTGGAGTGATATGCTCATCATCAGCCGCAGGTCGACCCGCCCTCACTTCCGCGACAGCTTGTCGATCAGCTCCTGCAGCGCCAGTGCCTTGGCGAGACGTCGTCTGAAGTCCTGCAATAAAAAAGCAACTTGTTAAATACATTATTATTTCTCTAGGAGTTCGTAAAAAGTAAATGATAGAGTCTCCACAACAATCTACCAAACTGCTTATTCATATTTTGAAAAATCGACATGCATTAAAAAGATGGGTTTTCAGAATATACGAAAAGGAGTCAATTAATCTTTCAAGCGCTAAAGTAGATCATGATAAAATACCTATGTTACTGAGAAATATACGTTCTTTATGCGATAAACTGCGCTTACGAAACTGCGAGAAATATCTATAGTATCACAAATGGTCAGAAGTTTTATTTGGCACTTCAACTAAAAGCGTTAAAAATATGAAAGTCATGGCATACTAATTTTTAACGCGTATCTGCTAGAATAACGATTAAAGTGTCAAAGTTACATAAACCAAAAGCGATATTATAATATGTATGTAATAATTAATGGCAATTTGCCGAACAACTAACAAGTGGGTTAACTTAGATTGCGTTAGATACCTATCTTTGGTTGCATTTCTTATTCTACTAGGTCTGTACACTGTACAGGACGACGATTTAATCACATCGATAGAGATTTTAGACGACACGTCTTATGCTAAATAATGGTATGACTCAGCCATCACAGTGAGACTACTCAACACAACTCATTGTTAGTCAGTTCGCTTGCCACTTTCTCCAGTCGAGCGTCACGTCTGCGACTATCGGAATCAGCCCAATGCCCCTCAAATATGTAACAGGGTGTAACAAAACTAACTGATAATACTTTAGGGTGTGTATGTCTTCCTTGTAGAGAGTTCACTGTGAAAGTAGCAGCAGTGAAAGACCAAACATTTTTTCACTTTTGTATGGGGAAACTCGTGACGCTCGGGCCCTTGCCCATACAAAAGTGAAAAAAAAATCTTTCAGCGCTGCTACTTTCACAGTGAACTCTCTACAAGGAACACGTACACACCCTAAAGTATTATCAGTTATCACTTATTTTTATTACACACAGTATATTACCGCCAGCATAAGTATAGTCTAATTTATAGCAAAACCATAGGTTACGGGTTATCATTGTTTGTTATTAGCTGGTGTTTTTACGCAGGACACATTGGAGTGAGTCCTGATTACTGTGACTACTGGATTAGAACCATATTTAAGACCGTGATATTTAGAAGTAGGCAACAGTTCTGTAGATGTGAACATGCACCACTGGGGTAAGTCTGTTGTTCGGTCAGAGTTACGACTTATCTTCAGATAACTACTTCATAGTGAGTATGTGACGAAAACTGCTGAGTTTAGCTGCTGCAACCTCAGAGTGCGGACTCTAGGGCCGGTATAAATAGTATACTCAAGACGCATCTCGGTCTCAAGACGCGATTTGGCTCTATGATTGGTCCAAATTTTGACAGCCAACCAATCTCAGAGCCTGAAACGTGTCTTGAGACCGAGATGCATCTTGAATACTGACTGTTTATACCGGCCTAGGTTTGCTGGTGTCGTGGGAAGGACGAGGGCAGTTACCTGGTGCAGCAGGTCGCCGGTGCGCGGCACGCGAGCGGCGAACATGTCGCGGCTCATGAGGCACAGCGCCTTGCCGTTCATGGGGAACCGCTCCGGCAGCCCCCCGCGCCGCGACACCCACCGCCCCACCTCGCCGCGCCCCCACTCGCGCGGGTCTGAAACATCACGTACTCGGTTAGAAGGGAACGCTCCGGATGAGGTAGACGATGAAATATAAACGTCTACAGAAATTCAAATGCTACGTTTTGATGCTTGCCGAGCCACGGCAAGCCTGGCCAAGGTGAAATGGCTTGGCTTGCGTGAGCTTGCGGACGCTTGTAGACGATCGGGAGTAGTGTCGGTTTTTGGACCGAGATCAAAGGGCATGTACGTAATACACTGACGCGTTCACTAGCGTGAAAACGACATACAAATGCAAAGCGAGATTTGTGGAGGCTTGTGGCTTGTGGAGGCTTGCCGTGGCTCGACAAGCATCAAAACGTATCATTAAACGTTGAAAGTGTACATTTTATTGAGTCTAGACTCTCCCACGTGATGATTTTGGTCAATTACGAAGGAATAATAAAGGCAATTTGTATTACCTAGCGGCAGGTCATCCTCCTGCAGCATCCGAAGATCGATGGAGGACCAGGCGGCGTCCGCCGGCGGCACGCGGTCACATCGAGCTTGGGTGGGCATGGTTGTTGGTTGTATCTGTAAGAAGTAGATCATCCGTTATGTATGTCATAATATAAGCCATTTTAGGTGATTCTGGAAACTTGAGGAGGTAATTCACGCATGTGCTAATAACTTTTTATTTAACACTAACGTGTCACCGTGTGATCGCGATCTACCAATAACATTTCTAACCTGTAGCCATGTTCTCTAATCCGCTTTTAGGTCTGTTTGGTGGGGCGAGCCACGAGGCCCTCCCCGACCTATATTAAGCCTAGAGCATTATAGGTATTCTGTTCCTAGATACCAAAAATGGAACACTGCGACTGCCTCCTCCATTTTTGTCGATGGATCTCGAAGTTGTTCATATTGTATAAGTATGTAATTCGTCACAGTTCTTTAGACATCGGTGTTCCGCGGCGCGGCGCGGCGGCGCGTGAAACGCGGTTAGTGAAGCGTCGTCGTTGGATGAGGAACAGTTAGTGGCGCCGAAAGTGCACTCAACAGTGACTCAGAGCTGCCGTTACAGATATTTATTAAACTAGTTCGTGTCTTCGGTTTGTTACCAGTATGTACTTAACTCCGATTGAATGGTTTGCAAAAAAGTTATGCAAGAATGTACAGTTCTCTATGATGCTGTTAATTTCCAACATAGCAACTCTAGTCTACCGAGTGAGTTGCGACTTGCGATCATGCTTAAATTGATAGAGAAGTAAGTTTACTCTCTTTTCACCTCGAACAAGATCATTCTTTACTAGGAATTTGCACATGGTTTATTTTCGTTATAACTAGAAAATATTGCAAAATTCTAGTCGAGATTTAGCCGGCCGTTGCGCAACCGCCACTGAGCCGCGCCGGGGCGCCAAAGAAAACATCCCGCGCATAATGACATAATGGGCGGCATTTTAATCCGTCATTAGTACGGACGCGTGACCCACATCCGGTATCCGGCGCACAATGGCGGCGGTATTATGTTTTATTGTCGTTTCCCGATTTTTGTGTGTAACGGATTTCCGCGCGCTTTGTATCACTCTGCCTACTGCCGAAGGGTTCTTTGCCGTATTGTAGATGTACCTACGAATGATTGTGATCGCCCTAATTTATTGTAACGTTTTTTGTTAGTTTGGGCGCTGAAAGCAAGATCAATGCTTAATGGCCAATATGTGTAATCTGGATCAACCAAATCAAATAAATTAGCTCTGTAGAACTGCAAAAGTTTACTATGTAATATTGCAGGTACTACTCCTCAAATATAAGATAAGTAAGCACATATTAAGAATATCTTTAGTTAATGTAATTGTTAACAATTACATTAACTAAAGATATTCTCAATATTTACTCGGTAGTCACCGGATATAATAGGAAAAAACCAGCGGAACACGGATCGATTTACTCTACTAATAATAGTATATAAATATCGGGGGTCATTTATCTTAAAAAACATAACAAGTACTCTCGAGATAAATTACCGCTACACATTGAAGTCATTAGACGCACTATTTTTAGCGTAACGTTTTTTTCGATATCTGGCGCGGGCGGAAACGCGCGCGCCGTCTTCCCGCCAAACCGACCGACGTTCCATAATCGAAATCGACACTTCCGCCACCAGTAAGGAGCCGCGTTTACGAGCTCATTGTTACTGTAGGATGCGCCCGCGCAGATGGTAGCACATCCTTCTGTTGTTCGCTAAACGTGTGGGGTAGAGTTACATAACAACCACAAAAACGTATAACTAATAATTACAGGAAAGGTTAAAACCGCTGGGCAGAATTAGTGACCTTGTATGAAAGTAGTATAAAGAAAGGAAGCAAAGATCGCTAAATACATCAAACGTTATCGATGAGACTGCGAGAAAGATAAATTACAAACTGGCATTTTTTTTTTATTAACATTAATTCATATAATTACTAATCAGTAATCGGTAATTCAAAGGTGTTTATCGCATGTAGACCAGTGTGTTTAGACTGATAGAAATCAGAATTTATAGAAATAGAATATAATATAAGACGTGTAAACAAATAAATACGAGAGCGGTTACTGCTGCAATTGTTATCACTACCTGTTGTTGGTGATTGGAAGTGGTATGCCGATAAGGACTATCTACCGAGGAGGTGACGTCATCACTCACGGAGGAAGGGACGTGTTAATCCAAGTTCCCGGTACTTGTTTTATTGCAATCGATGCTTTTTATCAATTATTAGTTATTAGTTATTACTATTAGCTCTTATTATTAGGAATTATTTGATACATGAAATTATACATAGAAAGGAAGACGACACCACAGTACTATAGAGTATAGTTATCGCTTATCTCTAACAAAATTTTCTTCCAGCTGTCCTACAGAGAATGTGATGGGTTAAATATCAGCTGACAGTACGTGCACGCACAGTTTTTATAGGATGGAGTAAAAATATTATTTTTTAACAATTTACAATTAACAGTTCATCTGTACGACATGGCAATAATGGGACTGCACGAATTTTCAGCGCAATGTTACCAAATCGTACCTTAAAATAAATAGACACCTAAGAGCTATTATAAAACTACGACATTTTTATAACTTGGCAGTCGGTGTGGTATGGCAAGTATTGCTAAACTCTAATGAGTCTAATGTGAATGAAGGCCTGGGAACGTTTCTCAGCCCGCTTCCCCAGCTTTCTGCTCAGTGATTAATACTGTTGTTCACAGTAATTAGTCTGGGAGATCTAACCACCGTTATTAGACCAAGCAGCGCGGTTTCCGTCTTTTGTTGTTGTCCATTCACTGTTATTTTGTGTTTCTTTGATATCATCATATCGTTAGCATAAACGTTTTTTTATTTATTTACAACAACAATGCAAACTGCAAACATAATAATATTTTACAGCTAGTAGATATGTTACGCTCAAAGACCGAAAACGCTCAGTGAGCGAAAAAATGGCTCACAACGCGTTGTGGTAATAGTGAAACGGCCACGACGCGAAATTCGTGTCGTGGCCCTAGTGAAAACGGCCACGACGCGTTCTGGTTATCACAGAAATACCACAAAGCGAAATTCGTGTCGTGGATTACGTGCTATTCGACCACAACGCGTTGTGGTAATCGAGTAAAGCCATGACGCGTTCTGAGCATTTAAAAACAGCCACGACGCGAATTCGTGTTGTGGCCCTAATGAAAACGGCCACGACGCGTTCTGACCAGGCCGTGTTACGCAGGACTCACAAGTTATTTGACAGTGCCCAAGTGTGTGCGCAATTCACAAGAGCACTCTGAATGAAATCAGAGTGTATTGCGCACACACTTGGGCACTATAAAATTACTCCTGCGTAACTGGCCTGGTTTCGTCGAAACCAGAGTGCTCTTGTGTATTGCGCACACACTTGGGCACTATAAAATTACTCCTGCTTAACTGGCCTGGTTTCATTGAAACCAGAGTGCTCTTGTAAATTGCGCACACACTTGGGCACTATAAAATAACTCCTGCGTAACAATCAGAGTGCTCTTGTGTATTGCGCACACACTTGGGCACTATAAAATAATTCATGCGTACCGGGCCTGGTTTCATTGAAACCAGAATGCTCTTGTGTATTGCACACACACTTGGGCACTATGAAATGACTTCTGCTCAACTGGCCTGGTTTCATTGAAACCAGAGTGCTCTTGTGTTTTGCGCACACACTTGGGCACTTTAAAATTACTCCTGCGTAACGTGCTCTTGTGTATTGCGCACTCAGTTTAGCACTATAAAACTACTCCTGCGTAACGTGCTCTTGTGTATTGTGCACACACTTGGGCACAATAAAATTACCCCTGCGTAACTGGCCTAGTTTCATTGAAACCAGAGTGCTCTTGTGTATTGCGCACACACTTGGGCGCTATCAAATTACTCCAGAGTCCTGCGTAACACGGCCTGGTTTCAGAACGCGTCGTGGCCGTTTTCATTAGGGCCACAACAAGAATTCGCGTCGTGGCTGTTCTTAAATGCTCAGAACGCGTCATGGCTTTACTCGATTACCACAACGCGTTGTGGTCGAATAGCACGTCAGCCACGACACGAATTTCGCTTTGTGGTATTTCTGTGATTACCAGAACGCGTCGTGGCCGTTTCACTATTACCACAACGCGTTGTGAGCCATTTTTTCGCTCACTGAGCGTTTTCGGTCTTTGAGCGTAACATATATACGAACAATTTAATTAACTTTGCGAATATTTAAATTAAATATACTAAATACTAGATAGGTACTAACTAAAAAAAAGAAATGGGGAATGTAGAGACATGCGAAAATTGTTCACACGTACATATTTTGGAAATACTTCAAAATTCAAAGATCCCTAATCTCTCTAATGATGAACTGTCGCACTCAAGGACATTTAATGATGATTGATTGAAAAAGAGTTTTACATATAATGTATAGGGATTGGGGCTTAAGTCAAAATCTTCAATTAATAACAACTAAGCAGTTGATATTCGTCTCCGAGTGCGGCAGTGAGAAATGTTTTTCGTACAATGTAACAACAATAGCTATGTGGCAGCCCTAGCTGTGAGAAGTGAAGGTAAATCAGTGACCTGTGACTTGTGAGTGTCACCCGAGACCCGACCGAGCTGAGAGCTGAGACACACCGTGTGAATCACCACTCACGACCGTCGCTACTGTCCCATAACAATGCGGTCATTAGGCCCGCTGATTGTTTCACATCACTGTAGTCTATAATGGACCCTGTCAGCCTTCATCTAGAGACCACGAGAGACATAACGGCCTTTGAGAAATCCGACGTGAAGTTATACTCTTCGCGGGGTCGTAGCGCCGCGCGCGAAGACCAATGATTAATATATGTTTATACGCTAATATTAAGCTAATATTCGTGAGTATAGCTGTTAGTTGATTAAATAAACTTTTTAATTTCATTAAAATTTGATGTTAGCGTGGGAATTCCTTTGGTGATCTTTAGAACTTGCAACTCGACCTCTGGTGGCAAAGGCACTGTTGACGAATCACAATAGATACATTCAACGTATAAGGTGGCAATAAGATTTCCCGCGTCATCGGGTGGAAACGAAAATGCGAAAGTTACTCTATAGTCTATCAACACCCGCTCGCCGCTCGGTGAATCACGGGCGCGCCATCGCGCTTCCGCCTTTTACGTTGTACAATGTACATGCTTCATTAGCTCAGCTAATAAATCATGTTACTGTTGCAATAAGTATGCTGTTTTGTCGTAGTTCTTGTGCATAAATAGTTGAGGAGAAAGGAAGCCGCACTACGAATCATACTGTCTACGGCGCGGTGTCCAGTTTGTAGAGTATCGATTGCTCTGTAGAGTTTCCACAGATTTTTCATTTTAATTGCACTTTTTTATGTTTCATCACAAAATACTTTTATAATATGCACTTTTATTGTTCTTTCGACTAAAGACATCATTTTGAAATAAATTATATATTTGTAAGAAATAGAAAACATTACACCTTTTGGCGTAGAGCCGGCAAATATGTAGATTAAATTCGCAAAATATTTATAAGGAGGTTCTAAAAATAAACTGAATATAATGTTTTACAATTATTTGGTATCAGTTTTGAATAATTCATTGACTATTTACATGGCACAGTACTGAATAATAAAATGTAAAACATGCGCAAAAAGAAAATTCGACGCTTACCGGAAAACAAGTGATGCTTGAACAATCCTTTCCTTGGTCACTTCCTCCACACTACACGACACAGTTTAGCAGATCAACAGGACGAGAGTTCAATGTGTAATTAAAATATTAACTGCGAGTTAACCGGACTATCGATTTTACACGCGAGCCTCGAGCGCAAACGACTGCTTCTCTCCGCAGCCGGCGACCGAATGATCAATGAGCGAAATGAATGAGTGTCCGGATACAGCGCCGGCCGGAAAAGAAAGAATGAATAGATTTCCTACCTGAACTAAGGATCTCGCGCGGCGGGATGAAAAGGAGCCCTATGCTTAGGGAATACGGACCAGTGTCGGGGGTTCAATATTTGTTCCTTTTTTATTTTAAGACATTTTGCAAGCGTAGCAGTTCAGGATGCGGGATCGTGCTACTCGCTCGCATCCGATATAAGACTCGCTGGTGCGAGGGGGAGGCGAGACGTTTTTGAGAATCGATAATGAATTCACGCATCCTGTCAACATGTGGCTGAAACTAATCGTTTCCGCGATTGCGGCCGGCTGCAAAACAGCTTAACCGGCCGACTGAAGATTGTGACTATGGCGCTTGTTGGGGTTCCTTTAGGTCACAGTTTGGTGTGAGCGGAAGGCACAGGAGCGCATCTCGTTTTGGCGCAGCTAATTAGAGAACCGTTTCCTCCGCGACGCAAGTTTCCCGCCAAATTTATTTTCGTCTGAGTTCTGACGCCTCCCTGCCGGACGGGACGGAGTTTTTTTATCGTTTTACGAGTAGGTGGTCAAGATTTAATCATCGGAAGTGATAACAATAAATAAACCAAGAGAAGTCGGGAGTCAGGATACATAAAATTAAGTTCCTGCTTACTTCGAGGTAGAGAAGAGGAAACTCTACCAAGTTAGTATGCTGAAAAACATATATGCAACGTGCAAAGGGCTCTAAGGCCGTTAATTTTTATTTTAGTCCAATGGTCTGAGTATATTGGTGACCAAAATACGACGCCTAATAAAAAATAAGTTAATGAAGATAGAGCGGCGTGTAAGACATTTCCTGATTCCTAAACTAATGCGTTATGGTTTTTATGTGGCAACACTGTCACAGACCCCATAAAGATGAGGAACGAGGCGTTAAGCGTGAGTCGTGACACGCGAACCACATGGCGGTACACCCCGGCTCGTGTTTCACCACATCATTTCAAAATGTAGAGCCATAGTTGTTACAGAACCTCTGTATCCACAGCATAAGGGTCATTTTCATGTAAATTCTGAGGGAAAATGCTTCTAAGCGGACTTTGGGTAATACTCGACATCAGTGTGACATTCATATTGGCTGTTAATAAACAAACTACCGTAAATTTTTTTTTGGGATTTGAAACGCCATAAAACGTTTTCTTAAGCTTTACAGATGACATTCTTTCACGTAGATTGTAAAACGTTTCAATCGGTTTGTACAGGGATTTAAAAAGTTAAAGCATAGGTATAAAAATTTGGCACGAAGAACTTAAATGTCTTTCAGGTGACAAACTTTTGGTCGCGCCTTGTCTAGCTACTGCAGCTATAGATACTTCTAAAGTTAGTACGTATGGTAACTAGTACACAGTAGTACACAATATTTATTAGAGATCATAATATTCGCAGTGACAGTTGCCAATAATAATGCCATCTACTGTCGACATCAGCTGTGGTCTGGGCTTCCTCCTTCTCTTACTTTGATGTCCGACATGAGACATCCTTAACTATCCGTATAAACTAGGCACATATCCCTCTGAAGAATAACCAGTCTTTGCCACTAGTTGATATGTCAAACAGTCCATATCTTTTTTTTTTTTTGTTGCGCAGGGGAAACCCTCTATTGGTGCCCCGGGTTGGGGATGTGCCTCAGTTAAGCTGAAGCACCCCGGGGGTATGTGGGACTCCCGACTCCGGGTTTACCCACTAAAACCACCTGCGGTTTGCCTTCAGTCGTTTAAGGAGGGATATCCTGGATCTGTCTAACACAGGACTCCCTCCACGACCGGCCGGTCTAACTCAAGGGACCGGACTTCCACCAAGTTAGGGAACGCTTAGGCAAACTAAAGCGTTCCCCTCGGCGCCGGGACTTGCTTAGCCGGACAGGTTCCCATCCTGACCCGGAGCCCCGTGGGACGGAAGTTATTGGAGGTTCGCATAGCGACGCCTCCGCACTCCCGTCCTACGCCGGCGGAGCGGAACAGAGGATGGATCATCCTCTCTGTTCCGCTCTGTGGCCTCTTTCTGTGAAAGGACGGTTTCACAGAAAGAAACCGCCGCCTGCCAGGCCTCATCGCTCTCGAGCATGCAGCGTACCATGCTCGGGAGCGAGAGGTCTCCACCTAGCACCGCCACGAGATCGTTGCGCTGCACGGCCCAACGATCGCACACCTCAAAACAGTCCATAGCTTAGATACAGCATCCTTACCCTACTGAACGAGTTATATCTATTTTTTAAAGAGTAAAAATAAGCAGGTGGTGCGTACCGAATATCGAGTATGGTGTTGACGCGGCAGAGGTGACAGGTTGCGCGCCGGAAGACGGACAGGTGAAGATGGAGCCAGCGCGAGCACCGACACCTGGTTCCGTAAACCGATACCTAAGAGTAATGATAATATTAAAGCCATCTAAGTCTGCGGCACAATTTTTTTAACTAGATGACGCCCGCAACTCCGTTGCGCCAAAACTCGTTTATCGCGCGGGAACCGTACATTTTTCCGGGATAAAACTATCCTATTATTGTCCGTTCCCGGGACGAAGTATCTCCATACCCAATTTCAGCAAAATTGGTTGAGTGGTTTAGCGTGAAGAGGTAACAGACTGGCAGACAGACACACTTTCGTATTTATAATATTAAGTATGGATATTGGATATGGATTATAACTATTTTTACCCAACTACGGCGAAGCAAAAAGGAGGCTTATGATTTTGACCTGTATGTATGTATGTATGTATGTATGTATGTATGTATGTATGTATGTATGTATGTATGTATGTATGTATGTATGTATGTATGTGGGTATGGATGTTTGTCTGTTCCCTCGTTACTTTAAAACTACTTGTCCTATTTAGACAAATGAGGTGTTATTGGAAGCGTCTCAATTGTCCGCTGGTTATAGGCTAAATGACTTTACGTAAAACTGACTATAGCGCCATCTAGGGCACTTAAAGTATAGAACATTTTTTTTCCTGACTATGTTGTGTGGGGTATCAAATGAAAGAACTTTGTTAGGGGGAGTTTTGCCGGGAATACGAAAGAGTGACGTTTTGTTTTTGTATTATTTTCCTAAAATTGTGTTATTTCGGTTTTTAATGTGTAATGTTGGTAGAATATTAACCATTAAATATTCGTTGTCGTGCACAAGTGTGGGCAAATGATACAACTTCAAGAAACGTGCCATTTTGTGTTCCCTCCAAAACTCCATCGAAAGTTTTAGTAAAGGGTCTACCACTTTATTAAAACAACTGACTTGACTCGTTGACTTTACCGACTACTTTTTAGACTTTGACTAGACTTTAGACTTGACGATAATCTGGAAAAACAACTTGAAAATTTTGTAAATTTTTTACGTTTTTTTTTCTCCGCCAAAACTTTACATGACACTGGCCATGGTTTAAAAGCCGAGAGCCATAACAATAAAAAAAAACTTTGTTAGCATATTTCAAATATATAAATTTTATTAGGATACCTCCCTCGGGTTTGCTTGCAATCACCTGTTTTTTGCATGAATTCATAATATCACTTCAATACAATATGAAACAACAATTAATTATATATACCTGCACCCTCAGCTGGATCTTATCTTTGTGATCGGGTCCCGTTTTTACACTTTGAGTAAGGGACCATAAAAAGGAGAAAATTAACCATCTCCGTTATTATGCTATGCTAACGCGGATGGAGTCGCGGGCAACAGCTAGTGAAACAATAAATAACTGCATATTCATTTGCTCACTAGAAACAAAAAAATTGTAAAATATTCTTAATATGGTCGTCGATCATTTGAGGAGTTGGGAAGGTTAAGAAATTTATCGAGCGAATCTTAGCCCCAAAATAATTGAAATAAAAATAAAGTTTAAAAAACTAAAACCCGACTACTAAAACGCGCTCTAAAAAGTACGAAAACAAGAAAATAGTTTATAGGGATATGGAAATGTTTAAAGGATAGCCGTGGTCGTATGCCACCTACTATAGCAAAACCGATTCATTATAGATAATAAATGGGCATACATACGACCACGGCTATCCTTTAAACATTTCCATATCCCTATAAACTATTTTCTTGTTTCGTACTTTTTAGAGCGCGTTTTAGTAGTCGGGTTTTAGTTTTTTAAACTTTATTTTTTCTAAGCACGGTCAGAAGCACGATCTTGTGGCAACGTTGAATGTTGCTACTTGCTAGAATATACCTACTTTGCTAGTACCTACATATTACATACTACCTAATGATAGTTAATATTTAAATGATTGTGTAAAATATTTAGATACCTAATTTATAATATAATAAATTCTAACTACAAAGCTTGAAAAACTCAATGCTCAACAGTTCTTTTTTTTTTGGAAAACAGATATGAGTTTTTTATAAGAATCAATATTATATCGCTTGATTAATGAATAGGTGCGAAACCCCAAACAAAGATATACCGAGACGGCCGGACGCCTGACAAAAGTAGTCGGAAACGGAAGTAGATAGTAAACAGACGGTGAATGGGATTACCGCCTCGTCTCCGGACAAATACTGTAATTGCTGGCTTGATTTTACTACTTCCGCTGCTATTGTCTACCCACAATGAACTTCCTTCGGAGTTTTCTTAACTTTTTGATTTCTAGAAGTTATTATTGCTTTGTGAAATTACAAAATGGAGTGAAAGACATAATGTGCTAAAGCTTGGACACTGAAACAATGGTTCCCGGTTCCCACAGACACTGTCGGGACTTGGGTAACTAAACAATGTACAAACGTGCAATTCTTTTGTGCTCGATTGTTTGATGAAAGTATAATTAAGTAATAAAAGTTTGTTGGAATTTGTATCTTGGTCTTAACCTACTAAATACACCCATACCACTGAGGTAGTAAGTACTACGTAGTACATACTATGTCAGTGACCATCTACTTTCAATAATGAATCGTTACGATAAGTACTTCAAATATTTTAAAACCACTTTTATAATAATAGTAGCCGAAGTCATCAATACAGCCGAATGCACAAGGATAAGGATTTTATTATATTCCTTGTAATTACTACGGAACCCTAAAAAACTTCGCGCCATAAACACTAATAACTGATTCAACGAACATTATGTTTGTAATTTGTATTAGCAGAAAAAATCACAAAGGGCCCCGTACGTGACGGTCGTGTTTGTATCGAGTCCTGTGTCGCTAAACGTCCGTGAAATGTGCGACCGGCGTCCGACAAAACCCCGGATATTTTAAATAAACATGTCCGCCGTCCGGCCTCCCGCCGCGCCGGATGTGGACCCCTGTCCCGGGATACGCACGTTACATGTGGCCCTCTGAACGGCTTCAAAGAAAACCGGCGGGAAATAACGACTGTTTGGGGGAGGACCGAACTGATGGTTGAGCTGCTGTGGCTGAGCTTTAGCACAAGTATTCTATGTTCAGGTCTGAATAATCTAGAGAACACGAGAATAGCTGAAATCGCTCTATAATGCTACCAATTTTAATGGCTGCACCAATCCATTTGAAGTATACTTACCTAGTCTATATATATGTTACGCTCAAAGACCGAAAACGCTCAGTGAGCGAAAAAAGAGCTCACAACGCGTTGTGGTCGCAGTGAAACAGCCACGACGCGAAATTCGCGTTGTGGCTCTAATGAAAACGGCCATGACGCGTTCTGGCATTCACAAAAAGACCACAAAGCGAAATTCGTATCGTGGCTGATTTGTTATTCGTTTTTCTTGATTGATTAATCGTCCATAGGCATGGAAAATTATATAAGTACATTAGTTATTTGGATTACCACGCGTACTATAAAATATTTTTTCTTTTACTAAATCACTGCATAACGTGTTTATCATTATTATTTATAAAATATCCATAATTCTATACAATCCGTACTAATATTATTACTGTTTGTCGACTGTCTGTCTGTCTGGCGCAAAGGAGTGGCGGGAATCAACTAGTAGTATTATATTTAAATTATATAAATTAAAATAAAACTATATTTTTATTATTTATTGAGATCACATTGCTTTATATTTAAAAAACAACATAATAATATGAAGTAACAATTACTTACTGATTATTGAACACAAAATAATATTGTTAATATTTTGTCAATAGTACTTAAATAATTCACGATTAGGGATTGTAATCCTTCGATCGCGGATTCTTGGAAATGCTATTGTATTCTATTGTTGTCACGATCACCGGTGCTCTTATGGGGCTTGAAGGATTAATTTTAAGCTATTACATTTACGATATGGTAAGAATAAATGTTCAGAACGCGTTATGGTCTTTTTGTAATTGCCAGAACGCGTCGTGGCCGTTTTCATTAGCGCCACAACGCGAATTTCGCGTCGTGGCTGTTTCACTATAACCACAACGCGTTGTGAGCTATTTTTTCGCTCACTGAGCGTTTTCGGTCTTTGAGCATAACATATATAAAAGAAAGTTGTGTTAGTTACGCCACTTATAACTCAAGAACGGAGGAACCGATTTGGCTGAAAATTGGTGGAGAGGTAGCTTAAAACCAGGAATAGGACATAGGATACATTTTGTCCCGGAAAAATGTACGGTTACTGCACAATATACTTTTATAATTTGCGCGTAAACTATTCTATCGATTTTGATGAATTTTGGTATGGAGATACTTTGAGTCTCGGGAAAGGACAAGGGATACTTTTGGTCCCGGAAAATGTACGGTTCCCGCACAATAAACTTTTATCTCAAGAACGGATAAACTGATTTGGCTGAAAATTGGTGGAGAGGTAGCTTAGAACCAGGAAAAGGACATAGGATACATTTGTCCCGGAAAAATGTACGGTTACTGCACAATATACTTTTATGTTTTGCGTGTAAACTTTTCAATCGATGTTGATGAATTATGGTATGGAAATACTTTGAGTCTCGGGAAAGGACAAGGGATACTTTTGGTCCCGGAAAATGCACGGTTCCCGCATAATAAACTTTTATGATTTTCGCCTAAACTATTCAGTCTATTTTTATGAAATTAGGTATGGAGATACTTTGAGTCTCGGGAAAGGACAAGGGATACTTTTTGTCCTGGAAAATGTACGGTTCCTGCACAATAAACTTATGATTTTCGCTTAAACTATTTAATCTATTTTGATGAAATTTGGCATGAAGATACTAATTTTAATATACTTATTGTTTTCTTAATTATACCGATTCGAATTAAATAATCATCGTTTAAACAGGACAACGTCTATCGGGTCAGCTAGTAAAGAAATAAGAACAAAACAAAAAACAATTTGGTCGAATATTTTCATTAAATGGCGCTAAGAATAATTATTAAGATCCTTCGATCGGAGATTCTCGGAAATGCCATTGTATTTTATTGTTGTCGCGATCACCGGTACGGGGCTTCATGGGTTAAGTCTGAAGTACAGTTTATACCTAAATGGTCTGAACCTTCTACTCGTATCTATACTCTATATACTTATTATAAAACAAAGAGGCTTTTTTCCCTTATGTCCCGTTGTTCCCTTTAATCTTTAAAACTACACAACGGATTTTGATGATTCTTTCAGTGCTAGATAGCCCATTTATCCAGGAAGGTTATAGGCTATATTTTATCGCGCTAAGACTAATAGGAGCGAAGAAATAGAGGAAAATGTGGAAAAAACGGGGAAAATTATTTGAAAGGGCTAACTTGAAAGCGCTAATCTCAGGAACTACTGGACCGATTTGAAAAATTATTTCAGTGTTAGATAGCCCATTTATTGAGGAAGGCTATAGGCATAATTTTTTCAGTGGTTATATATTTTATACCCGTGCGACGCCGGGGCGGGTCGCTAGTATTATATAACTCGCATATCGCGGACTGCGGCTGCTAAATAATGTGCTAATTATCATAAGGCGAGCCATTTTTACCTGGCGTCTGGCGCAAACCTGTCTCCAGATAAGCTCGTCCCCGTACGTGCCGGCAGAAGTGAACGCTAGACGGCGGACCACCGGATTTCGGTACTGTATTGAAGAATTCGTGTTCTATACCTACTGTAGCGACAATATATCACCGGACCGACCACTCCCACGGCTCTGTTTGTTTAAGTGATTAGGGCTTCCGGAAGTTCATTTTGTTAGAGCTTGGACAAAACTGTGGTTCTGTGACTATAGTCACGTCCTCATTTTTGCAATGTAAATGCGTAGCAATGCAGCCTTACATGCCTTGGAACCTAAGGCTTATATAATATCTGATAATACGAATATACTCCTCCAAGCCGGCTCCAACATATTATTTGCTCATAAAATAATTTATCCTGTGTCCGAATTCTTAAAACAGCTATCCTTTGACTTTCAACTCATCCCAAGAACAATCTTAGGATTTAAAAAGAGATTTTCGATAAAGGTACGGACTACAGCCTGGTCCAAAGAGTCGCAGAGGCAGGATTGTGTGGTGGACCAATGTCCTTAAAAACCGGGTAGGTACTCGACAAAAGTAAGACTCATCTCCGCTTCCAATTAATAACTTTACCTAGCTGTTACCAAATATTTAGGGTCGTGTTGCCGGAAGCCGTTATAGTCGGATATCCGTTTCGCCTCCTTTGCATTTTAAAGGATGTTAAAATTAGTTTTGGAAATTAGTTATGTACCCTTTTTTATTTTTTCTTACTTAACAACTTAACGAGTATCTACATAGGTACCTACTAATTAATTCAATACTCAGCTGCTCGCGAGCTTAGAGGAAGTCTCAGAAATTACGCGAAGGGAGTGCGGGTTTTTTTTTGTCAAATGAGGCTCCGCACATAAGATTATTAAAAAAACAGCTGAACGGTCGCAATAGCCTATCCTAAATAGCCACCTTTACTCAAATGTCAGATTGCTAAACAAGTTAATTCCTGAATACAATGCAATACCAGCACAATAGACGTGCAGGGTCGGCGGGTGTTTGGGTCCTCGTGGCGCGAGGGAGGGGGGCCGGACGTCGCTAATCCCTTATTTGTCCCGCAGATGAGCGGTGCGCCCGACACATGCAATTTCTCTTTCAAACGTCTTGGTCACGATGTTCAAACCTAGACACAGATCTGGAATTAAAGTTTTACACAACTAATATAATAATATATTCTGTGGTTTTACTGTATAATAGGCTACTTGACCTAATTTTTTTCTTCATGCTAATCGCTTCATAATCATTCATTTTTACAAAAAAAACTAATATTTTAATATTTTACACAGTAGAAACCCATAAAAATGTTTATTGAAAAATATGCCTCTTAAATGGCGCCGAAAACACTGTCCGCCATAGTGTGACGTCATACGCTTTGTATTTTAAACTCTCTTTATTGAAATTTTTTTAATGTGCTAAATGTACGAGTCTAAAAGTGCCCAAAAATTATAAAATAATAATAAAAGAAATTAGAAATCATTTGCAATGTTGAAAACTTTCGGAGAAAAGTTTTGGCCATTTCATTTCCCGTCTACAATAAATGGAGATAATATATATAAAACTGATGTTTTATTTGAATTATTGAAGAAAATATATAATAGGCTTATTCTTATTATTTATGTACAAATAAACTTACATATAGCGAGCGCGATAAATAAAATATATTAAATTAGTATGAGGATGACGTCACATCCAAATCGGAAGTACCGCAAAAGCGTTTTCGTCAGTACAATTCCTATTTTCATAAAATCATATTTTCAAATCGACTTTATTTATCAATCATAAGCTTTTATTTGATAATAAGGGTGAAATACGGTTTCCTAGGCCAAGTTCTACTAGAAATATGCATTTGTTCAATGAAATTGAATATAGGTCAAGTAGCCTATTCAAAATTTGGTGATAATTTTGTAACTCTTTACTGCAGTTTACTCTATCTATGTATAATATTGATAAAAATTTAATTTGCACGTATATTTTTGGTAAACAGACGTTTACAAAAATATATTTAGGTATGTGGATTCATAATTCATAATACGCCAGCTAACAGAGCTGTAGTATAGGTATGTACTATAGGTACATACAGCAATCTTTTAACGAAAAACTAGCAGAATGTGCATCTATTCTTGCACATCGCGTGCGCGCTACGACTATTGCCGCTATATCCGGAGGCCGTGTTTTTTTGCGCGTCGTGTGTCTGCATCGCTCGGGCGCATTCTTATCTCCGGAAGTGTCGCCGTACAATTAACGTAAACGGGAGGAAGTGGAAAAAACGCCCCTTTTTTGCCCGGAAGGTGGCCACTAAACCGCCAAAAAACTCTGGGCCAAAAGCCGGTCAGATGTGTCAGCTAACGTCGAGCCGCTATCTGTGAGTTATTGGCGGTGCTAATGGACTGTGAACACTAATTTTATTGGTCTTAACTGTCACTTAACGCTGAGTGCTTCAGATAAGATTTTGATAAAAAACAACGTCTCTCCGTCGTCCTAACATGGTGAAAAAAATGATGAATGAAGCTACAGATATCGCGGTTTTAACTGTATATATAGATTTACTTAAAAAGCAGTTATTGAGATCTACGACCGAACCCAAGGCCAAGAAGCACAAAGAAAATATATCAATTTTTTTTGAAAGGACTAGACTACCTAGACATTTTGAAAAGTAAACTAAAAAGTACTTACCTAGTTATAGGAACATTTCTGAGGGAAAAGTTTTTCATATTCGCATAAAGTCAGTATTTAAACCGACTTCCTTTTGGAGGAGGTTATATTGTGTTGGTCTGTATTTTTTTTATTTTATGAACAGGGGAATAAAATAAAAGACGTGCGTACACAAAATAGTATATTCGCACCGCACTCGCGAGTGGCGTCCTGCAAAACTATACTCCGACTATACGCTGACTGTACATTCGCCTACTGAGTACTGGGGTCACAATTCTCGTATATCTCTGAGGTATACCTCGTATATCTCTGAGGTATACCTCGTATATCTCTGAGAATACATGTCACAAGAATTGACCCCACTGTGTGTGGGGCTACGCTAAAATATTTTTCGTTACAAATATAACACAATGGTGTCATAATATTCACACATTCACGGAGAAGAAAGTTTACTTGTGGCCCGCGACGCGATATTTATAATATTTTATGTGGAACATAATATACAATATTACAAATCAAATTAATATAAGTAAGTATACTGAGATTATTTAGTATGTTTTTACTTACATAATCTTTTTCATTTATTGTGCAAATTATATTGTGTATTATAATACTCTATAGTCATATGGCTGCAATATTATGCTTACGAGTGTATTCAACATAAAAAACTGTACGTAACTGAGTTCTATTTGGCCATGATGTCTATATTTTAGCGTAGCGTGCATTATCTAGACACGAGTTATACAAAACCTCTAAACATGATCAAAATCGATATAGCATTTACACAGGCTGTAGTGAGCTACTCTACTCTAAACACAAATCATCACAAGCCCTGAACTTGGGACCTACTTCTACAATATATTTAATTTGATACATTTATAATTATTTACAAAATAAAATTTGAAAATGATGCTCGGGTTCAGATCTTTAAGACATAACGACTGAATAAAAAAATATTACTATATAATAAACCTCACATAAAAAAATGTCAACATGTTTTCATAGCTCTAGATTTCTGTAAAATAGTGATGGGCTGAGACTGTAAAAACTTATCGATAAAACATCTAACACAATACATTTAAAATTATCAAATATCATAAAATTAAATCACAAAATGCTCTACTTCCCCTTCAACCATTACAAAGACCTCATACAATGAAATAATAGTTTCAAACAAGTAGCAACAAAATACTATGTTCTTTCTTAAAATATACGTAAAATTAAAATAGACTAAAAACTTATACCTATTATCTACATTTTAATTAGGTCTTAGGTCTAATATTTAATACTTTAAACATAAAATTTTCATTACACATACCACAGTGTATTACTAAAAGGCTTGCGTTTTTACCGTTACCATTTAATACTATATTTATGATGACTATACATTTATTTTTAATTAGAACTTAACAAATTACTTCAACTACGCTACGCTTAATACCAACTCAAAATAATACTTTTAAATTCACTGTCCGTTTCCCTTAAATGCATGTAACTTGTTCTATTGGAGGAAAATATATTATGGCGCTTTTCTATTGTGAGTATCGAATATTGAGATTATTGTCGTCGCTAGGTGCAAGTACGCAAGAGATTATAAATAACCATGTTTTATACAGATCTGTCAGTATAGTTCTTAATTCTTATAACCTAGTATATATTTATTGTGGGTACAGTACGATACTTTTAAGTAATGATCATCACTTCATTATTTAGATTTTAGTGTTTAATTTAGGCTACTATTTACATGGAAATAACTACTTATATTAGATATATCTACAGAAATGTAGCCGCCATTTGTCCAACCAAAAATCTCATAACGCATAATTATTATTAACTTTTATATCGAGGTGTACAAAAATATCGATACAAAATGTTCCATCCCTTGTTAAAAATCCATTTTTATGTAAAAAAAAACGATAATGCACTTAGGAACTTATTGAATATGGCAAATACCTAAATGATTTTAAGAAGAGGCTCCGCTGTCCAATTTCATTAAAAATTAAAATAATACTGAATTAAATTCATAGCATAGCTGCTCCTGCTAACCGAAATATAGTCTACAATATACAAAGTTGCAAATTGCAATACATGATAAAATTATTTTATGTAGCTGCCACGAGTTTAAAAAAACCTCCAAATGATTATATAAACGGCGTTGCCTCAAAAGTTAAAAACTTAACACACAAAAACAGATGGCGTTGCTTCAAATTTAACTTGTAAACGCACATCGCGCTATTATGTTTAGAACATTACAGGGGCCTGATTCACGATGCCTGATTTGACTCGGATTAAACTTCAGCGCACGACAGCCAGTAAGCGCTTGTTCCACGGTAAGTTTTGTAATCCGGAACGGGAATCGTTAATCACCCCACTGAGCTGTGCACCATCTGACGTTCAGGCCTAGGTGTTGGAGGCCTCGTCGTCGGAGCGCAGCGCCAGCATCTCGGGCAGCTTGAAGTGCTGCATCTGGAACGGCGGCTCGGGGCTGCTGCACGCCCGCACCTGGACATGAGGGACGTTACCTCACTACGGCGAAAAAATGCCAAACCCAGAAGAGGTTGTCATTTTGGCAGTCTACCTAGCTTGTCAGAGTATTCAAAGTTCAAAATGAGAATGATAAGTGAATACAGTAGTATGTAGGTATACGGGCTGCCGAACACGTAGCATTACAATGTCGGTCTTTATGCAGAATTATCCAGGAAAAGAGACCGTTTTCAGAGTGTACCTATACGTGTTCGGTGACCTATGTGTAATTGAAATTATTGACGTGATAACGTCTTATAATTCGATATGGGGTGCGCGCCCGAAAAACATGACAGTTCATTCGGCGTTGCCTCGCTGACAGCTGCTCTGAGGCGTTCCATTTACACTTTCAAGTCTTTCAACAACCGTAAGGCGTAAGGCCCACCTGGGCCGCGCTCTTTGTTTCGATTATATTACGTATTTCGATGACTTAGAGAATACTTTTGTATGAAGAAGTTCGGTTAGTATGACCTTTGATACATTGACCACACTCTGAATGAAAAATAAATAAACAATCTGTGAGCTATTAGTATTATTTCGGCTATTTAAAATTGTGCTCTATTTCCTACGTGTCAAGGTATGACTTGTGCTTTGTTCGAAGATTTTACTGGATTTCACGAATGTATGTAGCGTTTTGTATTGCGAATAGTTCATTTTACTCATTATAAATATTTTTAGACAATCATTTGAAAGAAATACATTAAAATAATATTAGGTTACAGTCGAAAAATTTGTTCCTATTTATAGAGATTCGGAAGCGAGGGTTAAGGGGTTAAGGATAGTTGAACGTGACAACGTCATAGGCATAGATTACACGGTCAATATTATCACGATTCTAGTATCACGGGATTCACAAATAGTACTGCGATACTGCGATTCGGCCTATTACACCATCAATATTATCACGGAATCGTGATAATATTGATGTGTGTAATCCACGCCATACGTTGTCACGTTTAACTATCGTCATTAGGGTTAAGGATAGCTCTTTGTGCGAGTGTGGCCTAGATGAAGGTTCCTTGGACCACATCTTCTTCTGTTGTCCCAAAAATCAGTCCTCCCTATATGACCTCCTTTCTATCAATATTCCTCGCCCTATCAATTTTAAACCAATTTTATGTTATGTAAATACCTACCTCTTTTATTGATATTCTGTGTACATATATTCGTTCTAACAATATTAAATTGTGATGTTTTACTAACCTCTATATGATTGTGTTTGTTTTAGGTGTTATTCAACAGAATTTAATTGAATTAAATTTATTATTAGATACTGTACCTTGTTTCTTCACCAGACCTGCAATAATATAGAGCAAAGTCTACCCAAAAGCACTCTGACATTGGCAACTCACTGAGGCCGCCATAACTCAAAGAAGAAGAAGAAGAACTATCGTCAGTAAACCGACTTTACAGACAACCGATTTTTCATTAAAGCGGAAGGGAATGTGATAGACTTACGTATTACAAACCGACCTGTGTGCTCCGGCCGCGCCGCCGCCGAGGCAATATCCCTTTCCTCGCCATGAAGAAACTGAAATGTAAAACAGGGTTCGTTTATCAGATTTACCAATCTAAAAAAATACAATACCCTCCTATGCAGCAAAATATGATTTGTAACGATGTATAACAGGGTCAGGGACATGTCAAGGTTTTGTCAGAACTTACACCAAAAAGAGACGAGGTGCGACGTTGAAATTTTAAACGGTACCATATTATCATTTGATACTATAATTTTGTATTGCATTTATACAAACATCGCTAAGTAGCGCATAATCTCCTAAACCTACTATCTTATTCCTGTTCGGTCCCGTGCGGAGGTTACCCGTTTTTGAAGCATACATTACACCGACATTGAGCAACATACCGTATAGTGGAGATGGGTATGTTGAACTGCTCGGAGACGGTCTGAAAGGTGGACCCTCGCGAGACGGCGTCGGCGGCCTGCCGCAGCACCACCTCGCTGCGCCGCACGCGCTTGCCGCCCTCCGGCTCGCCCACGTGGATCACGTTCACCGGCCCCGCCCCGCCCGTCGCCCCGCCCATCGCGCCGCCCAGCGCGCCCGGCCGCACCTCCACGAACGGACCGGACGTCGCCATCTGACGTAACAGCTCATTAGTGATTAGAACAATGCGGTGCAAACATAGACATGAAAAGGTAAATTGTGTCGGAGAGCCATGATCCGACACGAGCAGGCCAGCTCGTCGGTTTAGTTTACCTGAGGTTCCGGAGGAGGCTCCCGAACGAAGCGCGCATCACGTCGCCGAAAGAGACTTTAGGGTCTTATCAATTAGCGAGCGATTTGAAAGCGACGCGACTGCGCAGCGCACACCGTCGTCGCGGCGTGGATTCTGACATCACGTCCCTAGACGAGTGTACAAAATGGCGTTCACGCGACGCCGCGACGACGCTGCGCAGTCGCGTCGCTTTCAAATCACTCGCTAATCGCCAGTGTGACAAAGCCCTTAGGGCTCCCACACAAAACTGCGAATTCAGATCGCATCGCAAATATCTGCGACAAAACTCCTTAAAACATGATATTGCGATGCGAATTCGCACTAATTATGCGTGTTAAATCCCTTTGGCATGGTATCAACGGTATTATAGTTCCTCCCTTCTTTTAGATTCACTGGTTCGTGGTATACTCACGGGCGGCAGCTGGTGTATGATGAAGGCGGGCGGCTCGTCGCGCAGGTCGTAGGTGTGGTCTCCCGCTAACGCCCCCGCCCCCGCTCCCGCTCCCGCTCTCGCGTCCGCCTCTGTGTCGCTGCCCTCGTACTGACACTGCACGTTGGCGATCGCAAACTCTGTAATACACAGTCAGGGTCATCAAGGCAATTTCAGCAGGTACTATTATGTATTCTGTGATTTTAGGTCGATTGCTACCTGTCATTCAGTAGGCCACTGCGAGAGTTCTTAATATTACCTAGATAAGTTGAAATAAACTATCTGCCGTTCGGCGTTTTATATCAATAAGTTCGTTCTGTTTCTCTTTACTTCAAAGAGGAAGAGACTCCTTTAAGCAGTATGAAATTATTGAAAACAATAAAATTTCTTATTTTGAAGGTGATTCAACATTGGAAAATTAAAGTAGGTACTTAAATAGTAAATACTAAATTATCGCATTTGGATAACGTAAGTTTTTCTATACAAATCAGGCACTAACAATAATTTAACAAACTTGACATCGGTAGATCGATACTCTTATAAGTATTGTATTGTTTGAAACAGAGACTTCATGAAAAATAAAACAAAAAAGTATAACATCGAAGGCCCCGGCGAGATTCGAACTCGCGATCTCCTGTTTACTAGACAGGCGCTTTAACCAACTAAGCCACGGCGCCTCACGACCGCGCCAGCAAAATTACTGATCATATGAATCAGAAATTAGTCACATAATTATTTCTATTTTTACTCAACTTTAATAAGGGAGTTTTATATTACACAATTTTTGTTTTAAGCAAAATATTCAGTCAAAATTTATTTCAAAGTTAATTTTTATTTTTGTTTCAGTAAAGTTATGTACCTGATAATACATAATATTATGTGGATTGCGGACACTCGCCACTTTTCGCCCACAGTCCACACTTTATCAATTTATTATCTTTCAAGATTTTTTTAATCCATGCTCCTATTTTTAATAGGCAAGCATGTATAATGTATTATGTAACCTTTTAACTCTTAGGTAAGTATAGATAAACCAATTTTGATAAAATTCGGTTTGGAGATAGATACTTTGAATTCCGGGAATGGACATAGAATAGTTTTTATCTCTAAAAATGTTCAGGTGGCAGGCCTCATAAAGGTTAATAAATCAGCAGAGAAATGTTACAAACATTTATTTTCCCATAAGAAACGTTACAATACACAAATCACTATCATAATAATATAATGTGTTATAATTTATAAATAATTATAATTAAGTAACAAAATAAATACGTCGCATCTGTCTGCTTTGGTTCATAGGAACTAAAAATAATAGAGGATCTTGACAGTGGTATTATGAACTAGTAAGAAGTGTATTAAAATATTTGTAACCAATATTTTTTTAATCAAGCTATGGTTTAGGTGTTTGCCCTATCGATGATATGGCTATTTAACAATATGTAAATTAAATAAAACCTTAAAAATAAAGTCTATTGCACTCATGTTACTTGTATAAAATAAATAAGTAAGTATCTACTTATATAAACTAAAACATAATATAACACGCAAGTAATACGCCTGACTCTAGACTCTCTAGTCACGTTTTCATTATTAAAAATATTATTTTTGGCTACAGATTTCTTCTTTGTGAGATAAATTTCTCATTAAGTAAAGTTAATGCCACTTTGTAGTAAAATGCACACAAACATAACTTAGTTCAAAGTTTAAATTGAAAAATGTAATTGGATCATAAAGGTAATATAAAGGTATAAATTAACTTTATGAATTGGATATTCCTTGTTTCTGATATCTGTGGATATTCCTGTTTTTTACTCT
This sequence comes from Polyommatus icarus, assembly GCA_937595015.1. Classification (NCBI taxonomy): domain Eukaryota; kingdom Metazoa; phylum Arthropoda; class Insecta; order Lepidoptera; family Lycaenidae; genus Polyommatus; species Polyommatus icarus. Next base: position 765,878 of record OW569325.1, read on the forward strand.
TGCAAACAGCGCCATCTAGTGCATATGAACATTAACTTTATCAACATTTTAGTCATCGTTTTATTCGTCACTAGATGGCGCTGGTACCACCACCCATTTTACATAGTTTCATAATTAAAGGGGTATTCGATAGACTTGTGACAATTCAACTCGCTTAATATTGAAAAAATATTCTCTATTCTATATTTGACACCCGTTCTCTTACATCTATCGTCGTTAGGACTAGACATCACTTAATATAACTTAACTAACACATATAATATTATAAATCACTATAGATTGTTATATTTGGCAAATATCGTGTGAAGATAATATTTAAGTCACGTTACACCTACACGTTGTATAAATAAATAAAATTTAATAACTAAGCATTAAGTACAAGTTTGAAAGCACAAATTAAAATCAGACAAAACATAAAAATAATTATAATATAGGTTAAGACACGTTCTATACGAACGTATTTTATACAATAGATGCTATTTATATATCACACTGATTTTCGTTACTTTGCGATGCACAAATAAAATTAATTTCTAGCCTGGGTCGCGTGCCTAGCTGTCTACGCAGGTAAATAAAATATAGGAAATACTTACTAAAAAGGGTCGTACCTGCTCGAAATAGTAGTAAAAATATTTTCCTAAGCATATTATTTGTGCTTCCTAAATACTGTTAGATAAGATTCACAAAAAAAGTAGCTCACTACGATTGATCCTTAGAAAAGCGCTGCAGAGTCGTGTAAAATTAAGAACGAAGCCGCTCCGGGGCAGTCGCCCGTCGCCCGTTACATGGGCTCGATCTTGCCGCCGAAGGTGTCCCCCCCGGTCTCGGCGAGCAGGTTGAGGGGGTCGTGGATCTGGGGGGTCCGGGCCCCCCGCCGCCCCTTGGAGAACTGGCTCTTGATGTCGTACTTCTCCATCCAGTTGCGCAGCGTCTTGCGCGGCACGCCGTACTTGTTGGAGGCGGCGTACACGCTGTAGCCCTTCTTGACGGCGATGAGCGCGTCGCGGAGGTGCTGTGACGAGTACTGTTTGTACGACTTCTCCTGGAAAACGTCCGTCTCGATGTTGACGATAGCGCTGGGCCGGCGGCCGACGAGGCGCGGCCGCGCGTGGATGTTGTACGGGATGCCGTGGTCCATGTCTATGAAGTGGCGCGTCACGATCTCCGTGGACGTCCGCACGCCTGCAACAAGCGAGGAGAAGAACCGCCCTCAGTGTGTGTACTATATAGTGGCGACGTCGCGCGGTCAGGGCGTTTCTTTTCCTGGCTTCCTACAGGAGGGGACGGGGCGCGTCTGTAAAAAGCGAGGAAAAGCCGCATTCCGTGATCCGTCTACCGCGCGATCGGTCCGACGACCGACTTTGTCAACTTTACGGGAGTATCGGGTGGCAACGCATTCGATTACGTGTTCAATCGAACTGCTGTTCTGTAAGCGACAGCCGCTTTAGAATGTTTTTTTTGGCAAAAATTGCTTTCAGTATTATATAACTACAATCTACATATCGTCGTCTAAAAGTGTTAACCTGCTAACTCCAAAAGTACAAATTTTCAGGATACAAATAAAACATTCCTATTTTAACAGTAGGCAGTAAAACGAAAAACTGAAAATATAGTTGGCGGGGAATAATTTGTTTTAATTATTTTAATTACAAACATGCTGACTTGTATTTTGATAAAGTTATAGATAAAAAAGGAGGTATAACAATTTATTTTTATAATAATACCATGAAGAGCAACCCAGATACGGAGTTATCATCTTTTATTTTTTACAACAGTCTAATTAAATTAATTTGGTATAACAAATTTTACTTAAAAACAATATTTTTATAATTTATTTTACGAAATAAATTTTCAGATAAACTTTTTTTTTCTGATTAACTTATAATATTATAACCAAAGCCTAATGTGGCAGAGAGGTGGCAGACTATGTGGCAGACTATATCTTTTGGAAGAACTAATTTGATCTGTTGTAAGTCCTGGAACTTGCGATCTTTTATGGGTAATCGATTTTCGTGTAGATTTTCTAATTCATGGTAGTATTTAGGATTTCCAGTGGTTTTCCTTTGTGGCAGCTCTGACTACAGTTCAGCAAATCTCAATTTGTAAGAATTAATACCGGTAGGGCTGTACTGGAGTGCACGAATATCATTTACTTTTGCATCTCCAACTGACCTTCCTGGTCTTATAGTTTTGTAGGTTCGAACAGTATCAAAATTTTTGAAAAAGTTGTAACACAAATATTGGACATAGTATGGCTCCTTTCGAGCACTTTTGGTGACGTCAATGTAATCTGCAGGGACGAACTGCTTAAAAGTTAATACATTTTTTTTAAGACCAGACCACCTTAAGGTCTAATGACTTTGAGGTGGTCTGGTCTGTTCTTGGCCTTCGTACTTTGTACCTTGTTTGTACCTTGAAACAGTGTTTGTACTCAAATTCAGAATCCAGGACCAAACTCAAGTGCTCTTGAGTTTGGTCCTGGATTCTGAATGGATGTTTACTCCTCATTTTCGTCGGTTGGCACTAAAACTGAAGAATATGGCCATGGACCTGAATCACCTTCTGCCAAAATCTGTGGTCCAGGGCCCACCTTCAGGCGGCTTTATACAGGGGCCCTGTAGTCCTGTTTGGGCGGAACACATAGGCGCCCAGAATAGACATAGCGTTTATAGGACTCTTGAAGCTCGCGTTGTTGTCGGAGGGTGTATCAATACACTGGCGAGTTTAAAAAGCGAGGATAGCGGCGGTAGAGTTATGCGCCGGCCTTGTATTGGACCTTACTACTTATTGAGAGGCAGTATAGCTTAACCCTCTGTGATACTGTTATGTCGCAAATGGAGGCTGCAGAAAGAGAATGGGAAGCAGATGAATACGCAGATCCCATGAGAAGGAGGAGGAGGAGGGCGTAAGTTGCACGGCGCCCAGGCGTCCAGGCGCCGTCAAGATCCAGCAAATCCAGCCTGACGTGAGGTGCGCCGCTTTCATTTTGGCACCCATCTTGATGACAAAATATATAATCTTCATTTATTAATGTGTTTCAGAGTTCATTTAACGTTGAAAAATAAAGTTTATATTTATATAGCAAAAGCCGAGCCGCTATCGTGGCATGCCTTACTGTGCTGTAAATCGACAAATACTCGTATAAGAAGAGCTCCAGATGCTACACAGAATGTATGCAAACTGGAGTTCTTTTAACGTTGGTCATTAAAGCGCGGCGGCCGGCCTTATAACCTTGTTTTGTATTTCTTTTCTAATAAGATAGTGCGGACAACTTGTCCTAGCGCGTTCGAACAAAATGCCGGTGTTGTCAACTTTTACGCGCGAAAAGTTGACACAGTGGAGTTATCAGATATGATTGGGCGTGTTTTTTATTGTTTTGTATGTTGGCTTTTTTTTCTCTTTCCAACGATACCAAAAACTTAAAACTGGTAAAAATGGTGTTAGCTGTTAACACTTTTAGACGACGATATAATAAATAGTGCTTAGAATTTAGATACTCGGGGTGCGTAGTGTCAAGCAAGCGGGAGGGTAAAAAGCGAGGAGAATGTAATAAAAGGCAAATATTGGTTGTAGTTTATTTATTTGACCTTCAAAAGTAGATAGAGAATTGATACAGAACATTGGGCGGATGTGAAGAAATATAATTATTTCAAATACCACAGTAGGTACTGCTTGTAGGTTCGGTTTCCCGGTATGCGTGAGACGATTTTATCGACCGACAGTAAAAGCCGATTCAACGCCATCTAGCGATTTCTAATATCAATTTGATTGTACAACTTTTTAACCTGTTTGTAACACGTATGTCATGGACGAGGTAACATAAATATTATGATATTTTGAATGATATTTTGAACGTAAATTAATATGTTTGAAAATCAATCTGATAAAAATACTGAGGTGTGAATTGTGATTTCAATGTAGGTAGCCAATGAATTGAGGTGTGATTTCAGAACGCCATCTAGCGGAAGATCAGTCACAATTTTTATCGGTCGGTAAAGCAGTCTCACACTTTTGTAATCGACGCAGATATAAAAAGCTAAGACGTTCAAGCAATCAAAGGTTTATTAACATGTTGAAAAGCTTATAAGAAATATCTTTGGGTATTTATAGTAAGAATGAGTTTATTTTGTATCGTGTTAGGACATCATATCGACAGAAAAATAACCCTTCTGGCGCTTTCGGGTACCTAATAAAAGTACCATAATGTTCCACATAATAATTATATAATTAACGTCGCGGGTCTCAGCACATTAATTACATACCTAATACAAAACGTAGACGATCACATCATCATTAAGTACATATAGATTTAAACGCAAATATGTATATAATACTGAATACACTAGTTATGTATATATATCTACAGACAGACTTACACGCTATGTATATACTATAAAGTTATACACTAGTAGGCACTTTATGGATTGGAGGCGCGTAAGATATTTCACATGTTTAGCGCTCGTACTTTCAGCATCTCGGACAATATCATTTTTGAACACAATACTTTTATGTCTTAACTCATAATATTTCTTGAACAGCTGAAAGTACGGAGTCTTTAGCCGAGTTTCCATCGCTTTAATAACAATAAGACGTTTGAAAAGAGATTCGACAGTAGACATCAAAGTTGCATAACACAACGATACCATGTCAAAATCTCAGCAGTATGTGTTTTCAAATTTCATTGCAACTATCTACTATGGTAGCTCGGCTGAAGGCTCCGATGTTAGTTGATAGTTGAACTACAACTGCTCGACTAATATTACATGTCCCAGGCAGCATCAGTAATGTAGAAATGTCTTACACAAGATCCCAAGTTAGAGAAACGAAACGAGAACCTAAACTATAAATAAAACATAGGAACATACTGTATAGTGGCGTCGCATGCGGCGACCGACCTACGTTATAACACTGACGAAATTTGACGAATACTCTTATTTCAGCATCCAGATTGATATTATATTAAAATTATAAATAAATAAATATTGTAATTTAATAACTACCACTGTCTTTACTCTGTCGTATATGTAATTGATTTTTTAGTTAAGTGATTTTTTGAACTGGCCGCATTGTCATAAAATGAGACAAAGCCGACCTATTGTCTATGTCTTATGTTGCCTATGGGCGATATACTATATACGATATACTACGTTGTAGTTAATAATTCCATGAGTGACGAAGATAGGTCGCCACCTGGCGGCGAAACTGCGCTACTTTACGAAATGATGAACAAAACACCTCTAATTAAGTACAATATTAACGTTATTTCAATATAAATAATTTATGTCTATTATAATAGTAATTATAGCTAAAGAGTACAGCTGCCATTTTATAAAATTATAAATCTTTAACGACAATAATGTCGTCACTTTTATAGCAAAAGAATTCTAAGTATAAAATATCTACATAATATAAGTAATAACTATAATTTTTTGGCAAATCTTATTTTGGACAAGGCTTTAGAAAGAACTGTATATGCAAGCAAATAATTCATTTCATGTAATTACAAATTGTACTAGATTTGGGACTCTATTTGGGACGGCAACTGTAAAGATGCGCAATTCAAGCAATTTGCTGTGCGCATGACACAGCACACGATAATTGATTTAAATTTCATTATATACGCGCATGCATCATTTATAGTTAACATATCTTACAAAGTTATTAAAAACTTGAAAGGCAGCTGTACCGATTTGACGAATCTTAGCTTAGAAATTTCATTTTAAGTCTTTTATTTATCAAAGGACGAAGTCCATTCAAGCACACGAATTTTCATAAAGGCCAATTTCGCTCCTACAATAACTTACTAGTAGTATACATTAACTTAGTACAACAAATAAATATAGCCGACATAACCGATAACAAATTAACGCGGAGGGCGCGGCGGGCGCCGACCTCGTATATAAAATCAAATCTTTGGAAAATATTGCGAGAAAGATAAAATAATTTTTAATGTAAATAAAACCGAAATTTATCTTTGATTATCTTTGGCAGTAATTGCGTATTTGGCGTGTAGCCGCATGATAGTAAGAAACTTAAATGAGTTACACTCTGATTATTATTGCACTTTGTAAAAAAAGGACACACGATATAAACAAATAATTTGTCGATACAGCGACATCTAGCTACGAGTAGCAACCATCGTACGTCGCGTCGATAAAACAGTTCGAATTTTAAAAATACTGTTGAAACTTGAATAATAAAATATATACTGTCCCCAACTTGATCTATAATTTTCGCCCTGCACATGTTACTTTAACGTGGTTTATTTTAAGTATTTTTTCTCTCGGGCGTTTAAAAAATTTCGTCCGAAGTAAGCATCGTCAGAATAAAACTTACGCTTCTGCTTAACCGTGTAATAACTTCTCAAGGGGCCCGTACATGTCGATGCAAATTTTCTCTAAACATTAAACATAGCAGTAAAAATAATTTTCGTCGTAAGTCGATTTGCGTAACCGTAATATTTATAATAATAGATAAATTAAAATATACTTTTTGCGTATCATTAAATTTTGTCTTAAGTTTATAAACGAATACTTTAGTCGTAGAAAGCGCACTTACTTGCAAAACTGCACGATACCTAATATTAAATATAATAATTTATAAGCTTAATTTTTTGGACGATTCATACTCTAACCTAGCATTCGAGTCGTCGGCGGCCGGCCGGCAACACCGACGACTCCGATAGTCGCGTCGGCACTTTCGTGTTTTGTTCCCTCGTACACCATCAACGATTCAAGACGACGAAATATTTAACTATAATAGGACAACGTCATAGCCGGAACGACCGATCGAAAGCCGGTTGAAGACATTTACATCCAGGGCTGATCGATAAGTCAGGGTCGCCAGCTCGCTCACTGATGCAGAGACATATCTAGCGCGGCGGGCGGGGCGGGTGCGACCGGGGGCGCCCCGTCGCCCTGGCAGTCGGCGGCGCCCTCGCCCCCCGCCTCGTCCTCGCTAGAGCCGTGCGCGGCGAACAGGAAGTGTTTGCCGAAGTCCCCTCCGTAGTCCGTGGGGTCCAGCGCGGGGTCCGGCGCGGGGTCCGGCTCCGGCACCTCCCGCTGCCGCTTGCTGTTCTCCACGAACTGCTTGAGCTGCTGCGGCATAGGGAACGACGACTTGATGTGGCACCGCTTCATCCAGTTGCGGAGAGACTTGCGCGGCACCTTGTGCGTCTGCGCCGCCCTGAAAATACCGTACATATTACATTAATGATAACAGACCACATAGAAGACTAAAATATCTCCAGTTTTATTATACTGCTTTAAAGATTAAGCTTAACACTGCCAGTGACAAGTGTGACGGATCATAGAAAAGCAACTTCTTACGGACTTAGCGATGAGCGAAATTTTACGTTCTCTGTGCCTACAACATTTTAGCCTATTTGAAAGGCTTATAAGAAGTACGGTGTACCAACCTGTAGATGCTACCGCCCTTCTTGACGTCCATGAGCGCGGCCCACATGGCCTCGTTGGAGTACCGGCGGTTGGGATTGAACTTGCCCATCATGACGCGCTCCAGGTCCTTGCGCGACAACCCCGACGAGCTCACCTCCTTCCCCTCCAGGAACTGGTCCAGGTCCGCCTTTAGGACCGTTTCGCCGATGTCCACGTTCTTGTCCTTGAATATGGGGGGTCGGCCGCGTCGTCGCGTTTTCTCCCCGATTTTGGGGAAAATATCTTTGGTGGGATCTTTGGGGCGGGGGATGAGCTCGACTTCCGATCTTTGGCTCCTGACGTCTTTAGGTTTTTTGGCTTGACCGCCCTTGAGGAGGGAGACCTCCAGCTCGCCGTTCTGCTCGAGCCAAGACTTGTAGTAGTCGTTCTCGTTCCTGATGTCGTCGGCCATGTCGGTAAGGCCGTACTTGGAGAACTCGCGCTGGATCTCGGCGGCGTTCATGCCGGCCAGCCGGCTCATGTACTCCGAGTTGGCGAGGCTCTGCAGCTTGTTCTGGAAGAACAGCTCGCTCTCGGGCTTCACGCGGAGAAATGCCGCTTTCCGACCTAAAATATTACAAGGAGGTTTACTCCAAATGGCCCAGCTAGAAACATTCGTGATACAGCATACAATAAACTAGCAATTTATTCGAAGCAAATACTCTCTAATAAAACTACTTTTACTTTTATAGAATTTAGAAACACTTTTGGGGCAATTTACATCAGCTCCGGCAACACTCAAACTTCCACAGCTTACAAGCAGTACGTGCGATGTGCATGCTCGGTGAAAAGCAGTGAACCATGAATGTGTTAGCTGGCCACGAGAAAACAAAAACAAAAAAACGACAAATGACATGTCTGTAAGATAAACCTTGCAAATAAATAAAAAAATAAAAAACTACATTCATGGTTCAATTTTCTACCAAAAATTGTAAATTTCTACCAATTATCCGAAAATGGCCTACCTTACAGACATTCATTTGTATCCCACTCTTCTTCAAGCACTTTAGAACCGACTTTCAAACAAGGTGGAGGTTATAATATATTCAGCGTGTGAATTTTTAAAGTTAATGTTACGTCATTTAAGGACGCTTAGAAGGTAGTTTCTAAAATCTATTTTTGCAAAAATCCACGTCATAATATTATACCGAATACATAATTAGTACTTATGATAATTTTTGGACGGCGCGGTTAAAGAAATGGAATGTAACATCGACAAATAAATTATTTTATTGCTTGAGCGCCAAAGAACTAAATAAAAATATCAAACAATTTAATGACCACGTAGCTAATGGATATTTAGGTATTAATCAATGAATGACTTTATTAGCTAGAACATGGTCGTCAAAATATTTTCAACGATAAGAGAAAATATTAATTAATATTAATACCTAAATACGAGAAAATATTGACAACGATTATTTACAGAAAATTGTCTCAATAAACAAAATGATATAAATGTCAGTTTGAAGGGCTTAGGGCGGGAACTGAAGTCGCGGTGTGAACATAACGTCAAGTGGACTCACCTGAAGTCTGTCCTAAACTGCTGCCGGGTTTGCCGTTCTCCTCGTCCTGTAACGTTAAACATATAATATTAATTCACTTGTTTTGATTTAATACATTAAAAGGAGTAGACACCACATTTGTAGCGTGCCATAAAACAGTTGACTCTGCGATGTGGTCCTCCACACTACATCGCAGCTGGCTGCGCACAACATTATGGTCGCTCAGCAAACCTGGAGGCAATAGCCGCAGCCCACTGACCTCTATAATACACTGGACTGGCTATGGCCTATGCCGTACAAAATTACAGCTATTTCTTGTGCCGATTTGAAGCGCCGCGGTGATCGTACTGTGAACTAATTACATACTCGTAGACTTAAACATAAGTATTATATGTCTGACAGAAACATTTATTAAAAAGGGCTCAGAAGCAAACCTTAAACTAAAAATTATAATGTAGCGTCACAATTTACTAGAATCAATAAAAAGAGAGGGGGTGTTTGCATACTAGTAAAGAATGATATAAACTTTATCCCTTTATGTAACTTACAAAAGGACATTACGCCAGTAGAACATGATTTTGAATATTGTGCGATCAAAATAGTGTCACTACAACTAATAATCATATGTATCTATAGGACACCAAAAACTACAACATTTATTGATAAAATTAAAAATTAACCCAAACAAAAAGGTGATATTATGCGGAGATTGGAATATCAACGTTTTAGATAGTAATAAAATATCCCAACAACTTTTATCTTTACTCGCTAATTTTAATTTAAGCAATCATATTAATAAGCCCACAAGAAGAAAATCGTGCATTGACCTAATCATAAGTAATTTAAAAGATGTGACTTCTAAAATCCACTTATTAAGTTAATCGGATCATGAAACTGGACAAACGTTAACACTTGAATCTGCACAAATTATTGATAAAAATTCACAACACAAAAAACAATTTTACTTTGTTGAAAGACGAGACTATTCTAAAAACAACGTAAGAAAATTTCATGAATGCCTTAACTCACTCTCATTTAGTGAAGTGTATGCACAAAACAACACAAATACAGCATTTAATATATTTCACGAGGATCTGACTCTATTTTACAATTTATGTTTCCCAATAATTATGGTCAAAATAACGCTAAAAAAGAAAAACAACCAGTGGATTACAAAAGGATTAAAAAAATCGTGTATTATAAAAAGAAAACTTTACATAAAATACCTAAATGATAAAGCAAATAAAAAATTAATAAAAAACAATATGTAAAATATACTAAGGTTTTAAAAAAATGTATAGCAACATCTAGGTCACATGGTAACACCAGATTTAAAAATCAAGCGAAAAATAAAACTAGGGCAGCATGGCAAATCATTAATTCATTTGTAAGAGAGCCCGATATAAAATATGACATTGAATCAATCAAATTAAATAATCAAATATATAATAATGCATATGACATAGCTGACAAATTTAACGAACATTTCATATCAATTAACAAAAATAACAATTTATTAAAAAGAAATCAAATAAAATATTATGAAAAAATTAATAACAATTTTAAAACTTTATTTTTGACACCTGTTACATCAGAAGAAATTATAAAAACAATAAAATCTCTTAATAAAACCAACTGGTTTCGATGATGTTAGAACAGACATATTAAAATCAATCGCAAATATCGTATGTTTACCATTAGAGCATAATATGATAAACCTATCGTTTACTGAAGGAATCTTTCCAGATTTACTGAAAAACGCAATGGGAATTGTCCATTTTTTTTTTATTTTGCTCGTCAAACATTTCGAGGAATAAGGTCAGTGATCGTTTTTCTGTATATAAACGAAAAAAATACCCATTAGTTACTTAGATTTTTGAACAAATATGTTTAACCTTAGTTTGACCTTCAATGGCGTTAAATTAGCAATAAATTCGACCAACATTACGTTTCGAACTTTTAGCAAGCTTCTCGTGTCAGCTTTCACATAATGAGAACTTGCATTTGACGACCCAGCCATTATAAATAAGATTGAAAGGAAAAAAAACATACTGCAGAGGTCAATTGGCCGCCGATGATGACGTCAGAGCGAAACTTTAAAAAAATATTGAGAAAAAACTAGCCAGTGAATTTCAAAATTATTTAATTTACATTCTTAAAATACCCTATTTTAACGAAAAAAAATATAAAAAGTACATGTGATTTTTTTTGGACCATGCCCATTGTAAAACCATTATATAAAAAAGGCGATAAAAACGATATTAATAATTATCGACCAGTTAGCTTAATATCTAACATTTCTAAAATATTTGAAAAAATCATGTATTCTAGATTAAACACATTTATAACATCGCAAAATATACTAAGCCCAAAACAATACGGATTTAGAAAAAATTCAAGTACATGCCTGGCGTGTTTTTCACTTAATAAAATTATAACAGAGAAACTAAATCAAGGCGACAAAGTGATTGGATTGTTCCTAGATATGACTAAGGCCTTCGATTTAATATGTCATAAAACTTTGCTAGCTAAGCTTGAAAGGTACAGAATAAGAGGTAAGGCTTTAGAATGGATAGCAAGTTATCTTAAAGATCGGAAACAAACTGTACACATTACAAAAACAATAAAAAATAAATTATAAAAGCTAAATATAAAAAGAATAATTCGTATGGTATTCCGCAAGGTAGTAACTTAGGGCCTTTATTATTTTTGTTCTATGTTAATGACTTCCCTGACTATGTAGATGACGAAACTGTAATGTACGCAGATGATATAACAATAATTATAGCACATAAAAATAAAATGACGTTAGAAGATGTGAACAGATGTTTAAAAAAGATTAATGATTGGATGGAAGCTAATAATTTACTAATAAATACAAATAAGACTATGCTAATCAATTTTAAAATGAAACAAAGTATTGAGATAAATCTTAATATAACAATTCAACGAAACAAAATTAATGTAGTTAACAATACAATTTCTTAGGTATAAACATTGACAGCATATGCTCATGGAAATATCATACAGAACATATAAGCAACAAACTAGATAGGTTTAGAACTTAGAACACTATATCACAATGTCAACAATAAATCAGCTTTTTTAGCCTATCATGGATGCGTTGAGTCTATACTGAGATATGGCATAATAATTATGTGGGGCAATTCTGTAACTGGCAACCAAATTTTTATCAAACAAAAAGCTTGTATACGAGCAATGAGTGGTGCTTGGAGATTAGACAGCTGCAAGCCACTTTTTCAAAAGTATAGTATCCTACCGCAATAAAATTATATAATAAATTGACATATTGACATATTATTTGATGACTACTATGATTACTATTAAGGGAGAAGACCTAATGGCAGACACTTTAAGGAAACATGAAACATTCGAATGTTATAAAATATATAATTTATGAAAATAAAGGATTGATAACTTCTTCCATGTCTTCAGTAACTCTTACAAAATAAAACTATTATAATTATTCTCTGACAAATCAATAAAAAAATATATTATTGGTCTTTTTGTAAACTTAGTCATAAGTACTAATAGATGACATCACAATAAGCGAACAACACTAATAGTAGACACCAATATGAACTAATAGTTGACATAGAACATTAAATTACATTTTACATTTTTCATATTATTAGGTCTTTATTTGCCGTTTTTCAAAAGATTTCATTTACTTCATCATAGTAACTACATGCATCAGAAATATTATCCACGTTGTCTCCAGATTCTATTCATTCTTCTTCCATGCTGAAACTATCTTTCCTTTTTATTTTTCATATTTTTTTCCTAGCAAATTTATTTTCAGTCTTTAAGTCTCCATGCTTCTTTTGCCTCTTCTTTTTTCTTCTTTTTGTTCTCAGCTCTCCTTTTTCTTCTTTTTACTGCTACAAAACTAAAGCATAGATTTTTAGATCAGTGCAAGAGACACCATGTCCATTTTTAGGTACAGTAGTTATAAGTTCTTAGTTTGTTAATAGAATTATATTTTTAGAGAATAGTGATGATATTTGCAGTAGAATAAAGTACAAAATAACTTTAGTATGTATTGAAAAACTAAAAGATGAGATCCATGTCATCTATTAGGTTTTTTACATTTTCAAGAACTAATAGTAGACACCCTTTATATTGTTAGGGAAAATGGATAAAAGATCATAAATAAACATTAATTAGTGTAAACAACATGACCATTAATCTAATGAAGTCAATAGAAATTACATAAAATCTAATAAATGTATTCAAAACTTACGTGCAAAATTTTGCCTTCCTTAACCTATTTGCTAAGAAATTGCCGGGTGCGTTTTGACGCGGTCACATCATTTACGAAAACTGATCCCATTTTAAAATTTTGTTCCCGAAGGCATCCCTAATATATTTTTTCACATCAACAGATAGCATAAGAAGCTTATAAAATTTACAGTGTTGAGAAATAATTAGAATAATTCTTATTTTTATGGCATTTTTGTTGTAAGTGTCATCTATTAGTTCAGTGTCTAGCATTAGCGCCTTTCCCTTATTATTAATAACTATTGACATTGACTTTGAATCCATATTAAGTAAATGCTAATTAATAACTATTGACATATTATTATCAATTAGAATATAATAATAATAATCATACAGAAATAAAATAAGATGATGTAATTCATGACATTAATATTATTCTTTGACTAAAATTAAGATTGGTTAAATGTTAGAAAAAACCACGAATTGACATAATATTATTGTATTAAGTTTTTTATAATATTTTTTCTCAAAAATGGGATTTAAATTAGAAAATATATATATAAAGGTATAAATTATAATTAAGTAGTATTTAGTACCTATAAGGAGATAAATTATAATCTGAAAAACTGTATAAAATTTGCACGCCGCCCAAAGGCAAAATAAGAGAGCTTGTTGATCACATAACTTTAACATCATATTGTACCTTATTTGAGCAAATAAACGATTTCTATTTCTAGAAAATTGCAACCGCCATTTGCAAAATATTAGTTCCAAGTACACTCACCACTGCTTTCATATAGCAATCAGCGCCAATATGGCGATTTTCAAATAGGAACATTTTATTGATAGCGATCGCCTGTCCAGTGTATTATAGAGGTCAGTGCCGCAGCCGTACAATATCTCATCTCTCTCTCTCCCCGTCCCCGTCCCGCTCGCACCCCCACACTCACCTCGTGGTACTCCAGCTGGTCGTGGTCGAGCTCGCCGTAGTACAGCCCGTCCTCCTCCACCGTCTCCTCCTTCACCTCGTGCGCTCGCTCCCTCTCCCTCTCTCTCTCCCTGTCCCGCTCCTCCGACTTGCGCTTCTTGGGTCCGTTCGTCACTGTGCTCGTCGTTATCGGTTTCGGCTGGCTTTGGGTTTGTACTGAAATTACGAGGACATTTTATTTAATAAAATAATTAAAATAGGATAATATTTGACGACCTCCGTGGCTCAATGGTTAGAGTATGTGGCAACTCAAGCCGAAGGTCGCGGGTTCGAATCCCGCCGACGGAACAAAAAGTTTTTCAATGTTCCTGGATCATGGATGTGTATTAAATATGTGTATGGTATAATAAAAATCTTTAATATATGTATAGTATAAAAGTATTAAATATATTTCCGTTGTCTGGTACCTGTAACCCAAGTCCTTCGGGTACTAAGCACGGGGCCAGACTGACGTGGTGTGAAGCGTCCATAGATAGATATATTAATATGCGCGTGCGTAAATGCGTCAAAATTACGTAAGTGTGCGTGAATATCCACAGGAGCATACGCCCGGTTACCGGTAGTAGAATTTGTTATGCTTGTGCGTTGTGCGCGTTGGGTATGTGTGAGTGTACGCGTCTGCTTGCATGTGTTATTCTTGTACGTATACGCGATGCGTATGCTAGTGTCCGTGTTACGCATCTGTATTATAGCACGCTGCTCACCGTCGTTGTGTGCGTGCGCGACGAGCGCGTCGCTGGCGAGGGCGAAGTCCTTCTGCTCCGTCTTCACCTCGGACGGCAGACCGCCGGGCTCGCTCGAGCACAGACCTGCAATTGTGTTGGACCACGTTAATGGATGCTTTATAATAACTTAATATTGTTATTCTAACTCGTTATGTAGTTAGTTATACAATTATAGTTCTATTTTCTACAATAATTTTGCAGTGTGAATGAAAAATGCTATATTTCAAGTTCCAACTATAGGTATAAAGTCTGCTATATCAAAACTCATTACAATTTTATGGCTGACATACATAGAGGTCGTACGTCTGAGTTATGTTTAAGGCACTTCTTTAGTTATTATCTATGACTTATTATAAAACAAAGTCGCTTTTTTCCCTCATGTCCCTTTGTTCCCTTTAATCTTTAAAACTGCGCAACGGGTTTTGATGATTCTTGAAGTGTTAGATAGCCCATTTATCGAGGAAGGTTATAGGCTATATTCTATCACGCTAAGATCAATAGAAGCGAAGAAATAGAGGAAAATGTGGAAAAAACGGGGATTTTTTTTTGAAAGGGCTAACTTGAACGCGCTAATCTACTAGTCTAATTTGAAAAAATCTTTCAATGTTAGATAGCCCATTTATTGAGGAAGGTTATATTTTATCACGCTACGACTAATAGGAGAATGTGGAAATAATAAACTACTGGAGCAATTTTCATGTTATTTGGCACAGATAAGAAGTAGACCACATGAAGGATCGTGATAGGCTATCGATTTTAATCATTTTTTCAGTGGCTATATAATATTTTATACCCATGCGACGCCGGGGCGGGACGCTAGTTTTGTATAATTTAAAGTGAATAAGGGTCCATACTCCATACCTCTGATCTGCAGCGCCTCAGCGGACTTGAGCAGGCTGGGCAGCTCCTCCTGCGTCACGTTCACCTCGCCCTTGTACATGAAGTCAACCAGCGCCTGCATCTCGCTAAACCTGGAACACCGGCAAACTTACATTGCAGTAGATATAATATGTACGTAAATGTAGAACGTAATATTATGTCAAGAGAATAATCTGCATTTTTTTGTGTTAAAAAATCTTACACAAAATAAAATACGACTACGATCTCTATTGTCTACCAACTGCTGTTACACAACTCTCTAACTTCTACCATGCTTAGGACACTTTCCTCGTCATTCAATGGAATTGGCCATCTGTCAACGTATAAAGAAAAAGGAACAGTGCGCACTCGCCAGACGGCCATGCCGGCTGTACATCGGACCACTAGTCACTCACCTCATGTCCCGCATGAGCACGATGGGGTGGTCGCAGGGGTTGTTGAGCAGCAGGCGCTCGAGGTAGGCGGAGCAGGCGGACAGCACCAGCTTGTGGCACCGCAGCTGCCGCGCCTCGCACGCCAGCGTCACGTCCGCGAACTGCTCCGTCAGCAGCAGGCGCGGGAACACCGCCTACGCACACACACGCGTTGTTAGCCCACACACAATATGTAAAGACAAAACGCTGACAAGTTTCTAACACCAATCAGAAGATTCATAATTCATATTTTCTATTCTTTATAGTTTAAACCAGGGGTCACCAATTAGTTTCGCTCGGAGTCCATTTTAAGAAATGAAATGACCTTCGCGCACATTTTATAAAAAAATATTTTTTACACAGATAACGGAAATTACAAAGGTATCAGTCAATGAGAAAAGTAACAATTTTTGTTCCTAATTATGTCTTCGAAAATGCTTAGTCGGCGCGAGCGCAGCGCGCGCGCGGCGGTCCGGATGCGAACCGCGGTCCGCCATTTGGTGACCCCTGGTCTAGACTCTAGTATAACATAATATAATACATGATGTGAATGTTCTTATTATTGGTTCGAGGGTTTTTTAATCGCGTAGTCTTGTCGATTGACGATTAGGACGTAGAATTTCGTACAGTGATTCAATGCTGTTTGTCTGTACTCTGTTTCACTGCGTCCATAATATCTATTGAATGTCTCGTGAATTATGTGATATTTGTAAAGTATTTTGTAGATATTCATTCGCGAACGAAAGAGACAAGTGGTGATGAGCTGTACCATAGAGAAAATATACACAGTCTCTGGCTGTACGAAATTCTAGGTACGCATCGCGTTTTGGTAAAAAAACGTTTTAAAAACTAAACTTGTACTTACCTATATTTTAATGGAATGGAAGTGTTTCAGTTAAGTCAATAGACATAATAGACCTCCACGTAACCGCAGCTCGTCAGACAATGCTCTACATGACCTCTAACGTACAACGCGCGTTCATGTTTTAGCGTACTCGTAATCTCGCAATGAAATACGATCTTTACTTGGCATGACAACATGCATTACTTATTGCATATAACTTTATCAGACAATATTCTGTCATAGAAAGAATATATTATACAATAATAACTTTGAGGGCATCAGTAAAGCTTTGTTACCTGTTCCATTTACGAACAACATTATAATTGGCGTATTACCGATATGTCAGGCTGGAGGTGAAGAAATTGTGGGGGATATAAAAAGTTTGTGGGGATATGCGAGGTGGCCACAAAGGAATATCTTCCGACCGAGCGAGGTGTTATACTCGGTCAAGCCGAGGGCGAGGTGATACATTTTAGCTGTCGTATACATTTATTATAGACTAGCTGTCCCGGTGAACTTCGTGTCGATTTAAAACCTTCCCTGGACTTCTACGAATATTTTGAGACTAAAATCAGCCCAATCCGTTCAGCCGTTTTCGAGTTTTAACGCGACTAACACATTTGGAAATCCATTTATATATATAAGAAAGAAGAAGATACCGACGCGCTTAGAAATCTTCTATAGCGCGATGCAAGAATATGGCGCTAATTGTGAGTACCGCCACAAGTTCAATAGAATCTCATCAATGATTGACTATCAATGGTAACATTACCGCCTGCACCTGGCCACGAGTATATTCTGTGGTGTGATGAAGCGTGATACTGACCTGCAAGTTCGTGTGGTAGGAGTTCCATCTCACGCAGAACTGTTGCGGTGGTAGCGCCATCTCCGGTGGGTGCTTATAACATATCTTTGGCTAAACTAACTCAGTTCTTCTTGTATAAAATTGCACAGTCCAAAAGTTTATCACAGTTCAAATACAATAGGTATATTTAAGTACAACAATATTCTATATCGAGTAGAAACTTTAAGACTAGATAAAAATACAATAGTGGGGGGCTTGCTTCTCTTGCTTCGCTTTTAAATACCTGCAACAGAAAAAAAAACAATCGTAAAAACCTGAGACGTTAGTGTACTACGGCTAGCAGTGGTTTCCTATAAGTAAATATTTCTTTTAATTTTTACATATTATTCTACTTTGTGGTGATGATATTCCATCTCGCATCTAAAATAGACCATCTTGAGGTGAACTTGTAATAATTGGAATAGTTTGAAAAAGAATTCAGCAAACGAAACTTTTCATTCACGGCAAATGAGCTCAGTGCTCACCTCATCACATTCTACAAAGCTCCAAAATAATTAATAATATTTCGACAATACCAACAACATTAAGGCTCAATATGGAGACAAGGAAAATTAGAATAACAAAATTAAGAAGCCAAAAATAGCAAAGAAAACCTTCCAAAACAATCCCTGTTTCAGAAAAGATTCTAAAAGGCTTCTTTAGGGGTTGCGAACTTGCGACCTTAAAATATAACAATGGACTCCACCGTCTGGAAAAATTATCAGCTAAAAGCTTTACGAGCGAGCGAGACGGCACTACAATGTCATTATAACAAACAAAAAAAGGACAGCTTATAAAAAATCGATAGCAGACGAGCGGCGGACCCTAATGGGGAGACCTTGCACTCGCTGCACCGCAGTATAGGGCTGGGTTTATGCTGAAACCGTGCCCTAAACCAATAATATCTAATGCTTATCATCTTCAACAGGCAGTAGCCAAATACCAAACTGAGATGACAATACAAAACAAGCCTTTTTATGTTGATGATTTTTTGGAAGAAACTTCTCCGTTGAAAATGTAACAGCTGGAAAATTAACAAAAGGGTGATCAGAAGCCTTCCCTTTGCCAGTTTTCCAGCAATTGTAATTAGAAAAAAATAACGACGGTTCGAAAATAAACGAAGATTAACCAAGTTTTAATAAAAAATAATGATCAAGCCTAGCAATAAAAATGTTTATTTAGAAAAAGCTAATTACAAAAATATGAATTTGAAAAAAATGAATGTGCAAAATAATCCACGCTCCCTTGCTCTACATATTTTGTGATTTACGATCGCAATGTTTCCGACATGAAGAGCACAGCAGAGTGTGGTAAATGTAGTAAGGAGTAAGGAGGTTATCACCTCATCTCCAGAATCAGAATTTTAAAGTAAAACTAATTTAAAGATAATTGATATTTCAGGTCCAACTAAATCCCAAGATAAGTTAAAATTTAAGTTTGAAACGACAAGTCATACATAATATTATAATGATCGAGTGATTTCTAGAGATTTTATCTGGAACCTTTGTGATTGCAATTCGCTGAATCCAATTCAAATTGCAATTGACTTCCTAATCGAATCGGCTATAGCAAATAATTTTTTTTCTAATGCATCAGCAATTTCAATTGCGAAGCTAAAATGTGCATGGTTGTCACTTGTCCGTAATACCTCGTGCAGCCTACAAGCTCGCACCCGCTTTTAAATTGCTGAAGCTAATAAAATAGTGTCTGTAGTCTGTATGGTGTGTGAGTTGTGACGCACGTCGCGTGGCCTCACGAGTCCCTAATATAGCCGGGCGCGGACCCTCGCGGCGTCTATTTCGGGCGAGCCCCTAGGGTCGACGCCCGGACCCCCTCCACTCTGGGGTGTTTTTTACTCTTCACGGCTACTGTTTTAAATGTCTGCGCTTTATTGGGTCCGTTTGAGAGGGCCACGTCTGTGTTTTGAGTGAGGTCGACGGGAGCCGGGAGGGTTCATTTGTAGGACTCTAGATAACTGGGAGATTGGACCGACACAACTCGAGGTCACGTTTTTGTATTTATTCTTACATCAAGATGCTACTCTTTTGAAACAGACTGTTTTAAGGTTCACATCCTGAAACAGCGAGATTTTTCCCTGAACTTGAAAAATTCTGGAGCAGTCGTTACCTATGTTGTACTTGTAACTGTCTTGAAATTTGAAAATGGTTACGAAATCAGTCCATAATAGTTTATTGCATGTTATTGTCAGCAGACTTAAAGTACTTTTTATCATTAATTTTCATCCATTATTTTGATGGCGATTTTAATGAGGTGTAAAGTTTGGGTATAGCTCGATTGTAGATTTAACATACATCTTCAACTTAATGTTATCAACTCCAGTTTTCTTTTTGCGACAAAAATAAAATAGGACTATAATAAAATATTATATTTTATTATCTAAGTCTTGACAATCTTGTAACAAATGAAAAAGTTTAAAGAAGATTTTACAACGATTGGGTCTTTGTTTATGTTACGATTTGCAAAAATCAGGGGTTACGCGGCTCGGAGCTGGATAATCCTAGAGTTATTTTGGCGGAAGCAGCCATGAGTCAGGGATCGGGGAATTGCTCAAACTCTCGGTGGCGATAAGTCTGATAGCGATAACGGTATCGTGTTCATCGCCAGATAACGAGGAGGTCTGGGAACGTCCGCGTCGCTTTGTTATGACTTATGAGAATGCCAATGACGTGGATCGCTGCAGTGGTGGTCTAGGCAGATTAAGAAGGAACGGGGCAAACCCTTGATGTTAATAAGTGGCTGTAGCTAGCTGTGGCAGTGGTTCTACTTTAGACAAACTTGACAACTTGACATATGGATTAGGGGCAGAGATCTAGATGAAGATTTTAAAACTGTGAAAGGTAAGAAAAATGACATGGAAGAAAGCCTTAAACTGTTCTCACAGTGAGTAGTGAACAATATTTGAAGAAAACGTTGTTGGTATATATCCAATTTTCTCCAAGTTGTATAATTTAGTCCCTCGATCGCGGATTCTTGGAAATCTATGCGACCGCTTGGGACTTGAAGGAATAATATTATACACCTGTTAAGACTTAAGTTCCATTCTACCATTCTACGAAACATAATACATAATGTATAAGGATTTAGGCAGTCTATAAAGATTAATCCTAAATAAGCTGCATTTAATATGAATCTTGGACTTGTTTGCTTTTTGGAACTGTCATTTCGGATCCGATACGCATATGGAGTTGGATCATGTCTAATTGTCTACATATTTTGTGACTTTCTTCTCTATATTAACATTCATGAAGACCAGAATGAGTTAGCAACTCAGCGTGGCAGTACCTAATGCGATTATTAAATACGTCTGGAAATCTGAAATCACATTTCTATCTTATCGGAATAGTGTTATGCCCCAACCTGTAGGAGTGACGCAAGGACCCTTTTTAGAGCTCAAGACTTTTATAGTTTATATTGTGCAATAAAAGAGTAAGTATTTCTGTTTGTAAACATATACATATTCCAAAAGTCGATTTATTTTTCCATAATTGCAGCGAAATAATCTATACTAATATTATAATTCTGTAGAGTTTGTTTGTTTGTTTGAACGCGCTAATCTCAGGAACTACTGGTCCGATTTGAAAAATTATTTTACTGTTGGATAGCCCATTTATCAAGGATGGCTATAGGCTATATTGTATCACGCTAAGACTAATAGGAGCAAAGAAATAGAGGAAAATGTGGAAAAAACGGGGGGAAATTATTTGAAAGGGCTTTTTTGAACGCGCTAATCTCAGGAACTACTGGTCCGATTTGAAAAATTCTTTCAGTGTTAGATACTCCATTAATCAGGGAAGTCTGTAGCCTATATTTTATCACGCTAAGACTAATAAGAGCGAAGAAATAGAGGAAAATGTGGAGAAAACGGGGGAAATTATATGAAAGGGCTTATTTAAACGCGCTAATCTCAGGAACTACTGGTCCGATTTGAAAAATTCTTTCAGTGTTAGACAGCCCATTTATCTAGGATGGCTATAGGCTATATTTAATCACGCTAAGACTAATGGGAGCAAAGAAATAGATAAAAATGTGGAAAAAACGGGGGAAATTATATGAAATTGCTTATTATCTTAAGAAATACTATCTGGAGCAATTTTTATGTTATTTGGCAAACATGAAGAATAGACCACGTGAAGGGACATAAGCAATTTTTTGCGGAAAAATGTACGGTTGCGTGAAATTCCTAAATTACGCAAGTGAAGCCACGCGGAGCATATATATCTAATATAATAAAATCGTAGGAAAGTCAATTATTCTGTACATTGAATATTTTTGTACAATAAATAATACTTGGGATGTGATCTACTATGCTAACGCGGACGAAGTCGCGGGCTACAGCTAGTACACTAATAAAACTCATGCATAAAAAGTGACCTCCGTGTTTATCGCGGATTTTACATACCTCACAATCCTGAGTGCTCACTACTCACTGATAATAGCCACGATAACTTGACCACTAACTAATACAGGTTTTATTTATCATCAAATCAAATTTTATTCCGAGGAAAAACATCTGGAAATTACTAGAAATCTTTCGTGCACTCGTCTGCAACGCGAGGGGATACCTAATGGTTAAGTCATGAGCACAAAAACATTTGGTCCGATCCCAAAATAGTATACAGGCCCCAAGTAATGTTATAAACATCGCGCCGAGCTCGAGCGCCTGACTCACACATGGAAGTACCCCATAAAATCAATATTTAAACAATTACTCGAGTCTATGTTTAGATAGACCGAGGTCCGAGTCTTCGCCTCGCGCCGTGGAAATGTAACGTAAAATGGTCGAGCCTCGTAAATAATATCGCGTACTGAAAAATGTCACTTCAAGACCGCAACCTCCAGTCCAGCGATTACTCGAACGTAACAAACGATAATATTATACTCACTTGAAATAGCAGCCGGACGATCCTACATCACGTATGCAATTAATACATTTTTAACTATGTAAAATCAATAATTTTTAAGAGCACAATTGTTCATATTTTTCCATTGGGCCCCCGATTTCCTCCCGCGGTCTCGGTCGCGCTGAACGAAAAAATGAAAAACCTATTGCAAGAAAACTGTGCGAGAGCGGGACGCATATAGATCGCGAAATGTAAATAATGACAGCGGATCAACAAAAAGAGCGAGAAGGAATACGACCCGAGGTCTCAACAAAAACATAAAGCATTACGTAATTGTCGCAAAGGAGTAATTGAATTTAGGTTACTCACCGTTTATTGCGAAAAACGCATAAATATTCTGGGTTTTAGATAAATTCTTATACCAAATGTTAACATCACGAATGCATTTTGACGGCAAGCAGTCACCCGTCACACGACCGCCATTTGCAATAGCGAGGCGAAACTAGTTTGGGGTTGTCAGCAGTTTGTGTCATTTTGCCACTTAAACGATCGGGGACTTTTTTTGTTATTTTTTATGAATTTCTTATTTCTTTCCAGAAAATTAAGAAAAACAATATATTAAGAAAAACAAAACAATATTATTTTAATAATATCGTGAATTCTTGACTCCAGGTAAATTATCTCAGTATATTAGCGGTAACAGAAGTTGAGATTAACAGTACTTAGGTACTATTTTAATAATGTTCTTTTCATCTCCCTATCCATTTGAGTACCATAGAATGTGGAGGCTTTCTAAGACGTTTTCTTATCTAATATATATGTCACAGCCAACTAGTTTAAATAGCCGATTAATCAAACAGCTAGCCCTTTGACTGAACAACGCCATTCTATCACACGGCTACACGTCGTTTAGCGTCGTCTAGCTGTAGTGTTGAACGTTGCAGTCATGCAACGCTCAACACTACAGCAGCAGTTGGATAAGCGTAGTCTAGCTGTAGCGTAGAACATTGCAGTCAACAAATCGGCTAAACGACGTGTAGCTGTGTGATTGAATGGCGTTTTTCAGTCAAAGGGCTAGCTGTTTGATTGAACGTCTATTTTAACCAGTGGGCTGCGACATATTATATACCGTATAGTCAGGGCTTCAAATAACGTTATTTTTTCATAACGTTACTGCTTCAAGGGCATAGATAACGTTATGAAAATTTACCCGTTATTAAAAATAACGTTAAAAATTGATATTAATAACGGTTAATGTTATAACGTTATATAGGATTTATAACGGTAAATATATGTTCTTTGATAACGTTATATAGTCCGTCACATTTTTAGTCCAAAACAATAACTATTATTTTTATTATTTCTTTATGTATTAAACTCCTAAAAGTCGGTAAACAAAAATCTCGCAAAAAAGTGGGCTGAGAGTGAGATTTAGTGCACCGTGCACGATTGCATACCTGATACCAGAAAATAAAGTTATATTTACTGTTCTTATTATAACGATATTTGTTCGTTTATACATAACGATAAAATTTCGTTATAATAATAACGGTAAATATAATGTTATTTTACTAGATATCGTTATAGAAAATAACGTTATCTGGCTATCATTATGAAAATAACGGTACGTAACGATATTTTTTCTGTTATTCGATAACGTTATGAAGCCCGGCGTATACTATACGTGCACAGTGCAATGGTGTTGCCAATAATTCGAAACTTGTACCCTTTCATACACTTGACGTGTGAGCGAGCTGGGGTCGAACGTGCAGGGACAAAGTGGTTGTTCCTGCACGTTCCCCAGCTCGCTATCAAGATTTTTTGACTGAGAACAGTGGTACTAAACCTTTTTTATACGGGCCACAAGCACGTTTTGGTGTCGCGTCGCAGCTAGGCAGCAGCAGGCCACAATAAATTTTTTGGGGTTAAAAAATAGCGTTCATCAAAATAAGCGATTTAGGTGGAAAATTTTCACGACATTCATGACTGCACTATTTTGCTGATAGACGTGAATATCAAAGTGATTTAACCCTACCACTCCTACCAGGACCACGGACAAAGTCCAGGCGCGCGGCGCGGGCGGGCCGCAGGCATGAGTTATGAGTTATGACTGAGTTATTATGAAGTTATGACTCTAGTGTTTTGTACGGACTACTAATGATTCTGAATTTCTGAATTCTTAAGAATTGTACTTTGCGCTGCAGCTAATAGTGAACAATATCGCGTAACAACGGTTTCCGCATAACGCATTATAGCACGAAAGTAAAGGTCGTAAGTCCCAAAAATGTTTTTGATGATTACATAATTAAATACAATACTTACTCATATTTCCTTTAGCCATTGTTTTATGAAGTGTGTGATTGTAGTAGTGCAAGACGCAAGTTATTTAGGCTATGTTCCGAAATCTACTGCGCCCACTGCACAGTGCTATCACTGTAGAAAAAATCGTTCCGTCAGAGCGTTTTCACACGAGACCCGACACGACACGACAAAATGCTGTGACGATTCCGTGCGCCATACATTTCTATGTACCGTTTTCACACGGAACGACACCGCACAGCACGACACACGATTTTGAGACGACAATCCGCTATGTCGTCACGTCTTTTAGCACAGATAAAAAAATTACAAAGATATTATGAAAGTTGTCTGTGGTTCATTGATTCAGTTTGAATTTTGAACCAGGCCACTAAAATTACTGCCTTAAATAATACAATATGCCCCGCGTACCACTTGACGTTAGAAAGGATCATCGAACTATCTTTTAAAATTATATTGTACAAAACCCAATAATAGATGACATAATATTTTTAAGTACTAATGGCTGGTTTACACGTACTAAGTTGATAAGTAGTTAACTTAATTTTAAATTTGTAAATTGTAAACACAAAATTTAGTAGCCAATAGCAAGTTAAAATTTAGTTAAGTAAGTATAGGGTCATAAGTTAAAATTTAGTTGACCATTTATCTACTTATCACGTGTAAACCAGCCATAAGTGAATGCGGTGTCGTCGCAGAAATCGTCGCTCGTGTGAAAACGTTCAAACGACACGGTTCATAGACAATTTATATTTGTCTATGAACCGTGTCGTGTCGTGTCTCGTGTGAAACGCCGTAATGGTGTTGCAGTACACTGCTGCAGTACCCTAGTGAAATATACGACGTCATCAATCGTCATTCGTCGCCATATTGTATTGTGAGTACTGGCGTTTCCGAGGTAAGGCACTCGCAGTACTTCTTCTTCTTTAAAAATGGCCTCCCATAAGGAATAGCCAGTGTCAGTAATTTGATGAGTTATAAAAAGACTTTGTTGCCAGTTCGCAGTACTTAGATCACGTGATCAGTCAACTGTCAAGTGACAAGTGTCAAAACCACTCGAGTGTGTAACGTTAACAACACCTACAGTCTAATCCCAAAGTTATAAATTTCTGTAATTAATTTGGATAAATAATAATAAAACACTGGAAGAATTTCAAAAATTAACCTTATTAGACTGTGTTGAAAATGTTCAATACGAGCTGTCAAAAATGCGGCTGATAGTATACTGGATTGCGTTCCGTTTTAGATAGTAACCAGTATACCAACAGTATACTAACTATAAAGGAACGGCTTCGCAGTATACTAAAATGACGTCACACTCTGCTGCAGTGGTCGCAGTAGATTTCGGAACATAGCCTTAAGGGCCTGTCCACATGGTGCGTTGCGTCGTTAAATTTGTACTGAATTGACAGATTTCAATTGTGTGAGACGTCTTGCAAATCTGTCAAATCCATACAAATTTAGAAACGCAAACGCTGACGCAACGCGCCGTGTGGACTGGTCGTTAATGATAGACGGAAGTAACTCAATAAGTGTAACAGCACAGAGACCCTCATGTACCTACGGAGCGGCCGATTGATACGGTCAAAATAGTCGCAGTCCGGCCTGACCGGACGGGAAATATATTTAAGGTAATTAATATGTAACTATACCCAAACTTAAAATCGTATGCAGCTGTTAGCTAGCTACACGTGTCGTTTATTATGCTTGTTAATGTATGTGTCGCAAGGAAAATATGATATCAGGTATTTCACGATATCCCTAGGGATATCACGAACTCCCGGAAGATGCCGAATATTCTTGTTTGTTACGTCTTCTTACTAAAAATATCTAGTGATATATCATTTCACTAACCTAAATCTAGTGAAATGTCAGAAACGAGGATACCGCCGAATAAAAATCGAGCCACTCATTTCCACACGTGACACGGACACTAGTGGGAGTGAAACAAATGCGTCGCTCGAGCTGGCGCGGCTCGTCTAGCCTGGAGACAGACAGACAGACTAACCCTTTGGGTACGGAACCGTAAAAACTAGGATAATCGAAGAGCTGGAGTACCTGTGCCTGCACTAGAGCCTAACCAAACTAGAGATCGAAGGTCAAAGGTCTGAAGTATCTGATGAAGAACCCTCAGCTGGTTTCAACTGTATGATTTAGAGATAATATGGTGACGCCCCCTCAGATCTGCTATAGTTGCATTACACGTGTGATAATAATAATAATAACTCCCACTCTTTTTTGGTGACGGTGGCCGGTTTCACTGAAACCAGGCCAAGAGTAATTTTATAGTGCCCAAGTGTGTGCGCAGTACACAAGAGCAATCTCTATATTCCTTTACTCGCATAACCCGGTGGGACGGAAGACTGATACGACCGGCGAGAGATCAGGCGCAGGACCGACTTTTTATATGCCCATCCGACGCATGGATCATCTAACATCTTACTTGTCAGATTCAGATTTTAGATGATCCTATCAAAGTACCCGTGTAGACGAGAGAAATGCGTGGCTTGATTTTTATTTGGCGGTGTCCGCTTTTCTGACGTTTCACTAGATTTAGTTTAGTGAAGTGACATATCACTAGATATTTTAAGTAAGAAGACGTAACAAACAAGAATATTCGGCATCTTCCGGGAGTTCGTGATATCCCTAGGGATATCGTGAAATCCCTGATATCATATTTTCCCTGCGACATATGGAAACTAGCCATCTAACCGAGTTTGATATTAGGCTGCGTTTCCACAGAAGCGGAGCGGAGTTTAACGGTGCCAAATTGACCAATCACCATGCTCGAAATATTTGCTCCGCTTCGCTGTCATTCAATTGATTGGTAAATTCGGACTCCGCTCCGCTTCAGTGGAAACGTAGCCTTATAATGTCTGTGAGTTTTGACATACCATCTATGTAACTTTACATTTAAACTAGAAACTTCCACTGGCCGCGTTGCATTTGTAACGATTTCAGAATATGCAATTTATTTATTATAATAGTAACTCGAAAATAGCAATACTTTGTGTTATCATTTATCATCACTGGTGATAAGTTGATAACCGCAGCCGGCAAACCGCAACGAATCTGGACCACCCGCAACTTTATCAAACAGTTATACAGGCAGAGGGAGAGAGAAATAACATTTTTATAATAATAAGTATTTATTTCTATAAAATATTGTAAGTGCTGGGAGTGAAGTTAGTTCCTCAAACTGCAACCTGAAAACAAAACATCATAATTAATATTAAAGTCCATTGATTTGAAATTGTTAGATAAAACAATGGTTAGTAATATTATTATGTAGCAGTAGGCTACAAGTAATTTTATGTAAGTAACAATATATTATTAAAAAAAAAACTTTTGGCACTTGGATTAAAAAATCTACAGCAAAAAAAAATAATTGTTTGGGATTTTAAATATTTTCTCATCATGGATACAAAATATAGCATAATATTACAGTAATGTTACTTATAAAAAAACGTAAACGGTACAATAAAGATACCATACATTTTTAATAAATAATAGTATGCTCATAATTTCTTCGATCCCAGTCATCTATTACCAGAATAAATCGATTTGAAAATCGTCGTTCTATAGACCTACCCTTCTCCTAATAAAAGTAGTAATGCAAGCAATAGTGTTTTGTCCTTACTTGATAAGTTGAAAATGGTAGCTTGACAGAAGAAAACAAAACATAGAAGATACTCGTAGTATAGTTTTCACAGAGCCAGTACTAGGTGCCAATAAGACTGGCAGCCAGTATTGGCTTGGTATATGCCGCCTGTGAACAGTTTGGCCTGGCTTGAAAAACTGTTCACACGCAGCATATACCAAGCCAATACTGGCTGCCAGTCTTATTGGCAGCCAGTACTGGCTCTGTGAAAATTATACTTATAGTCTGTAAAAAAGTGAAGAAATTAAAAAGTGGCAACATCATAGTGTCATCCCTTTTTTCTTAGATTGAATTGAAAGGGATGACACTACGATGTCGCCACTTTTTAATTTCTTCACTTTTTTGACAGACTATAGCTTTGTTTAACTATTTATCAGTAAGAGGGCTAGTAGGTAGATAAAGATATGAATGATTAGTTTACTTCAAAGCGTGAGTAGATCTGGCGCGCGCGACTGCAGCAGGTTGGCGGCGGCGTGCGCGGCGGAGCACCAGTCCGTGAGGCGGCGCGCGAGCTGCCCCGCCCCCGCCCGCCCCAGCGCACGCGCGCGGACCCAGCTCACTGTCACCGTCTCCTTCACCTGACACACACATACAACACATTCAATACGGCGATTAATGTTCTCGTGGAATCCAGAGCAAAGAGCTATCGAGGACATCAGATGCGTGGTGTGCGGACGGAGTCATTTCATTCATTTAAAAAACATCGGTTTCCTCTTTGAAAGTAATCATTAATCCTTCGATCGGGGATTCTCGGAAATGCTATTGTATTCTATTGACGCGATCACCGGTGCTCGTACGGGGCTTGATGGGCTAATCTTTACAAATACATGACATACAATACTCATTTTCGGTTTGCAATCAAATAATAATAATTGGGGTCTGAAGTAGCCGAGCTCCCCCACTAGGAATGTAACTTTGATAGTCAATCAAATCACTTTATTTTCTTCACTCAGTGTAGAGAGTCTATTAGATACCAACTCCAAAGCGGCACCCGGGTGCCACTTATCAATTGAAAATCTATTGTGTCTGGAATTCCCACGATCGAGGTATTAAAAATACATTCCTTGCAACACTTAGCTCATCGTCAGAGGAAAGAGTGAGGAGCCATCATTGTATACCTGGTCGATGTGTCCTCTCAGCAGTTTCTCGGCCAGCGCCTTCATGACGAGCAGTTCCACCTCATCATGAGGGACGCGCGCCTCCGCCGCGATCTCCGCGAACGTCAGCCGCCGCTGGCCCGACGACCGGTTGAACGCCATCTGTGTGACACGAGCTTCGTGTAGTCAAATTGAACATTCCGACTACAATGTTAACCAGAAGGCGATTTACAAAACTTTATTTTAAATTTAGTATGTTAAAGTTTCATAAGTAATACATATTTGTAAATGGACTCATAGATTTTTATGTTCTGATCTAACCGCCTACGCCCTACAGGGATTTTTCGGCACTCGAATGACATGGGTGCATAACAGTTATTATTAAATGTGACACCAGTATATGCACATGACTCAAGGATGTGTGTAGTCATGTCCCATATTGTGACTTTACATTACGGCGGCGTCAGTTCTGAGTTTAGTTCATCATAATATCAGCCTATTTTCGTCCACTGCTGGACATAGGCCTCTCTCAATGAACACCAAGATGACCGATCTCCTGCTACTCGCATCCAACATGGACCCGCAACTAAACGGAGATCGTCGTCCCACCTAGTTGGAGCCTGGAGGTCGACCTACAGTGTCTGTAGTACTGAGTTTAGTTACGCGCCAAAAAATCCTTGTGTCAAGTAAGTAGACATTTTTTTTTAAGTAGGTACAGTAAATAAACAGTAGATTTAGTTACTTTAAGTAAAAATAAGCATAAGTTTTTCATGTTACCTCCATCAGACACAGAATAGCAATTTTCTTTCTGAGCTCATTGTCAGCTCTCTGGAGGTCTGGGTTTTGCACTTGGCTCCTGTAAGTGAACAAAATGTGATTATGAAAACATGTCACAGGTTTTTAAACTGTAAAAAAGTTTTAATTAACCAACTTTGGGAATGTGCTTTATTCCATATTCCCAAAATCGGTTGCCTGGCAGGAGTTGCTAAAGTAAAAGCAAATTATTACAATTTTTAGGTTTATTTTAAAAATTACCTGATCTTCTCGAAGGCCACAATATCACCGGATGCAACAGCTTTGACCAGCTCGCACGCCCAGGCATCTGGAGTTCCTTGCAGAGACTCCAAAATAGGATGAGCTAGCTACAATAATAAAACAATAAAAAAATTTAAAGGCAAGACTAGAAAACAGACTATATTTTATTTTTATTTACTCACAATATTTGGTATAGAACATTTTGATATTGAAATTACAAGATTTGGATGTCTCAGACTAGACATACTCACAACAATTAGTAATCTTTAGTGTCCGACCGAAGGTCTATTTTTGGGCGAAGCCGAAGCCGATTAATCAGCAATCGCCACAACCTTCGGCCGAAGCCGAAGGTTTATAATCTTAATCGCTCGACTCTCAGTAATTAATTTTCAACCGACTTCAAAAAAGGAGGTTATCAATTCGACGCGTATGTATGTAATATTTCCAGAACTGCCCAATTTTCGTATATGTTAGTCTGTAATCTGTATCAGCGTCTGAACAAATGTATCAAATTACAAGTGTATGTACTATGTATGTATGTTTTAAGTTTGTGTTCGCATATGTCTGGAACTACCATTCCGATTCTAGGTACTGTTCAACTTAGAGAATAATGCAACTTTCAATAAAATCGGTTCTGTAGTTTTGGAGATTCGGAGCTTTAATAATTCTCAATTACGTATAATTTTGAAGTCAGTTTTATCTTTTTTAAATACGGTTATGTTCAATATTGTCTACAAGCTACAGTTAATATTAAAATTAAGTATTTTAAAACTTCAATATTGAAGGTTTACCTCTATAAGTATTGACTGTCTCATAGAGAAGTTGATTTAGAGATGGTAATAAAAGTTTTTGATTTCCTTATTTGTCTATTACTTGTGGACTACAAATAATTAATTAAGTTTAAGGAATGACTCAAATGTGTAGTTCGAAAACGGATGAGAATTCAGAAAAAGTGTAAAGAATCAAAATTATAGAGAATTTAATAAGTTTTTTTCATCATGGAATGTTTTTTGCTACAACACATCGTTTTTTAGTTACTAGCCAAAAACCGAAAATTTAGACTTTTGGCACTCTCCCCTCACTCCGACTCACCTCCTAGACTTCAGGACTATTAGTATGTTTAACCCCTAAGCAAACAAAATATAAAATATACCAATAAGGCAAAGACCAATGAAACAGTCTTAACTCTTTGTTTTACTCGACTAGACCGAAACGACTAATAAATAAAATAAACAAACACTAACTTCTTAATAAATAATTAAATGATTTATTAAGGGCGTTCCGTCCGGAGATTCCGTAATTAACCGTTTTAAAACCTTATAAACTCATAATCTGAAAGCTACAAAGTTATAATAAAAATACAGCAATAATCTTCAGTATATCAACATTCCTTTTGTCGTTTTAAATTTTCTATTTTTGTTTCTTATACTCATGATATCAGCTTCCAAAGTAATACCAATTTGTTAAAATTCAAGCATACATTCAGCATCTCCTTAGGATTTACAAATTACTTTTATTTGAAACTCACGCCAATAGATCGACAATATCATAAACTACATATTCGCCGTTTTAATTTTTTTTAGGACAATTTTGAACCAAGATAAGTAAAAATAATAGGGGTTTGGCGCGATCTCGGCAACGCGGCAAATGTATGGCCAAGGTCGTTTGCTCGGGGGACGACCTTAAGAAGTTAGTGTTTGTTTATTGTATTTGACAGTGACTCCCAGCGGCCTTTGCATGTAACACGACCGGTCCGTCGCTCTCTCACGACTCACTCAGTCTTTCGTAACAGTTTACAGTTCGTTCAATTTCGACCTTCGGCAAAGCTTCGTCACTAGTAAGTTTATCAATTTTATGATAATAATTAAAAACTATACAACATTTACCAGCTCTCCGAGATCATATACAGAGGGAGCCAGCACAGCAGCTAAGGCCAGTCTCAACGCACAAGCTCTCCTCTCAGGCAAGTCCAGGGCCTGGCCACCGTCCGCACAACCCACGTAGCGGAGTGCAGCACGGTAGTAGCGGGCTAGAGGACCTCGAACTCTGCAAGAAAATAGTTTTTTACGTAACAACAAATGAGCAACCGTAGTATTTGGTTTGATGCACGGGCATTTCCAGATGATAATTTGATGCAGATCGTAACTCCTTTACAGTGGCTTGGCGAAATAGAAATTTTTCTTTGAGGTACAAAGGTAAATTAGGGTCATATAGGATACAGTAAACGAGTGATAGAATACGAGCATCTCGACGAAAACGTATGGGCAACCACTCCAGACGTGTTCGAAATTCTGACATGTGATCAAATTTCTTTCATCCGAAGATAAATCTGATTGTGAGATTCTGAAGTCGCTCGAGCTTATTTAATTGATCCTCGGTGATATTAGTCAAACAAGCATCAGCGTAGTCCAGAATAGACAGGAATAAAGATTCAGCAATCTTTATCTTGGTTGGGATAGGTAAGAGGTAACGCAAGCGACAGACAGAGAACCAGGTTGCATAGATCTTTTTGCTAATTTCTTTTAAGTAGTGATGAGACCAAGATAATGTGTCGTCAAAATAAACACCTAAATTTTTTACGCACTTACTATAAGGAATTACTACATTAATTAGGCGTACAGGAGGCAAGCTGTTCCAGTCAATCCTAGACACAAGGCCGGGGCTGCCAATAATAATTAACTGTGTTTTCATAGGATTAACTGCCAGGCCGTGAGGCTTACTCCAGTCATATATTAATTCTAATTCCCTGTTAAAAGAATCAATAGTACCGTGTAGATTGAGCAGTGAGGTATGGGTATAAAAATTGAAAATCATCAGCATACAAATGAGATAGTAAAGAAGTGGATACCGTGATGGAATTTATAAAAATTGCAAAAAGAAGTGGGGACAAGACCCCTCCTTGTGGCACACTGGCAGATATAAAGTCCCAATCAGAAAAACAATCTTCCAACTTAACTCTTTGAAATTGACCAGTAATTTTGTAGATATTAGTACATGTATAGTATATAGTATTAATAATACCAAATTCATCCCAAAAACTGGGTGATATAACACTCCTTATATTATAGTCCTCAATTTATAACTTTTGTAATTAATTACCTGTAGTACTCAGAGGCTAATTTGTAGAATCGACCATGAACGGGAGTGACTCCATCAGCATCTTCGAGAGTATTCTCCAGCTCCTCAATTATCTTCTCCGTGGCGTCATAATCACTTAAATCCTCAAGATATATCTGTCCTTGTAACACCTGCAATGTATTTATGTATTTTTTTTTAATAATTATTATAAAAACATAAAATATAAAACTAATAACTCTCATAATAAAAATGCTCAGATGTTAGTCACTGATACTAAAAGAAGTAACCTTACATGTCTCAAACAAAAAACCATCTTGTCGTTTTTTCCTAAATTAACCAAAACTAAAGACAACAATAATTATGAGCATACTTCGAACAACAGCTATAATAGTCCTCACAATAAAAGTCCCAAAAAAGGTACTTTACCATATTACTTTACAAAAAAGTCTAGCCAAAACAACCAGCTTTTTCGCAAGCATTAATCATCAACGTATAAGGATTCTACATCAAAACATTGCTGGTATCTTAAATAAAACACATATTCTGGAAGCTTCCTTACAGGACTTACGTAACGAAATAGGAGAAATTCAGGTAATCTGCTTAACTGAAACCTTTATAAAATCCGGATGTGAATCAAATCTGAACTTACAGAATTACAAACTTGTTTCGCATTACTCACGCACTCATCAGAAACGAGGTGGCTCCTGTATCTTATTACATAAAGATCTTGAACAGTGTAAGCTTAATTTAAAAATCCCACCTCTACAGAATGAATTTGAATACTGTGCCACCTGTATACCTAGTCTAAATATAAATATAGTCTGTATATACCGTACCCCAAACTCAAATGCGAACATCTTTCTTAATAAATTAAATAACCTTTTAAATAATATGACTATGCTTAAATCAAAATATACTATACTTACTGGCGATTGGAATATAGATATGCTAAAAAATACACCTCAATCTAAAGACTTACTTGCACTATTAGCCAATTACAATTTAAAAAATCATGTTTCACATCCAACTCGTAAAGAGTCATGTATCGACCTCATTAGCAGTAACCTCTCACAAGAAAATAATATATCCTGTAACACCCATTATCTTGCGCTTTCAGACCACGAAACGGCCCAAACCTTATCTTTTGACGTACCCACAGAATCTGTCTATAAAAGTAAAACACCCTATTTTTTTGAAAAGATTCGAGATCTAAGCAAAGACAATATAAAAAAATTCTGCGACTGTATAAATTCCTTATCATTTACAGAGACCCTACAAATACAAAATACTGATGAGGCTTTTAATGTATTCTACAATGATTTAATTTTGTTTTACAACCTTTGTTTTCCTATTATCTCAGTAAAAAAGCTCAAGAAACCAATAAAAAATAAATGGCTTACCAAAGGTTTAAAACGATGTTGCGTAAACAAAAGGATCCTATACTTAAAATACCGTTTCTCTAAATCCAATAAAACATTAAACAAACAGAGATATAAGACATACACAAGAATATTAAAGAGATGTATAAATGATTCTCAGAGACTTAACAACATAAACTATATTAAGAATTCACAAAATACATGTAAAGCATCTTGGAATATCATCAAAGATAATAGTAACACTGTTACGCATGATAACATAACAAAAATACAAGTAGGAGATATAGAGGTATGTAACACCAAAGAAATAGCTGAAAATTTCAATTCTCATTTTATAAACATGACAAATAAAAATAACAGAAATAACAAGAATAACAAAGACTTTAAAAGTAATATTAATAATAAATCTATTTATTTAACTCCGGTAACTAGCACCGAAATACAAAAAATTATAATAAGCCTTAAAAACACCAACTCAGTAGGATATGATGGAATCCAAACTAGCATATTAAAAAAATGTAATAAAAGTCTCGCTATACCCTTGAGTCATATCATAAACCTCTCAATAAGTGAAGGCGTATTTCCGACGAGACTAAAGTTTTCAATTGTTAAGCCAGTCTATAAAAAAGGGAAAAAAACAGACATGAACAATTATCGACCAATAACACTAATCCCAGTACTATCAAAAATTTTTGAGCAAGTAATGTATCAAAAGGTTTATAGCTTCCTCAACTCAAATAAAATTCTTAAACCGGAACAATTCGGTTTTCAAAAAAACAGTTCCACAACTTTAGCGTGTTTTAACTTATTAAAATACATCACAGAAAGCCTTAATGCTAAACATTCTCTAACTGCTATCTTTCTAGACCTCTCAAAGGCATTCGATTTTGTCTCACATGATATATTATTAGACATATTACATAAGCAAGGAATCAGAGGCGTAGCTAACGACTGGTTCAAAAGCTATCTTACCAAAAGGTATCAATGTGTTCAATTGAGTATAATCAAAGGTAAACATAGAGTCACTTACAAGTCCTCATATATCCTTAATTCTTATGGCGTGCCTCAAGGCTCAATTCTAGGACCCTTATTATTCCTATGTTATATAAATATGTTTCCTGATGTAATAATGTATAAATCTATTCTCTTTGCAGACGATACTACAATATTGATACAAAATAAAGATAAAGAAACACATAAAGCTGAAATAATTAAAACATTAAAAAGAATAATTAACTGGCTAAATTCAAGAAACCTAACACTTAACCTTGAAAAAACAAAAATAATTCAATTTCAATCTCACAACACCAAAAAAAATAATCTAAACATTTCACTGGATAATAAAAATATAGAGGAAGTAAGTTCTACTCCATTCCTAGGTATAACTGTTGATCGTCACTTGACTTGGAGAGATCACATTGACAAAGTATGTCTTAAATTAGAGAAATTCGTATACGTCCTAAGAAATGTAAGACAGACTGTGTCTGAAAGGGCTGCAATTCTAGCATACCATGGTTACGTTGCGTCGGTCTTACGCTATGGCCTAATAATATGGGGTAATTCTACCGACTTTGATCGCGCTTTTCGAACACAAAAAAAATGTATTCGTTCTGCCTGCGGAGCCCATTTCTTAGATAGCTGTAAGCCATTATTTAAAAGACATTCTATTCTACCCCTACCCTGTCTCTACATCCTAGAAATATGTACATTTGTGCATAAATATTGTGACGATTTCTATACAAAGAAAACTAAAACAGCAACCAAAAGCTGCAGACATCATAACAAAATCTGCATTCCTGACCAAAGGCTAAATATCTGCAGCAAAAATGCTTATTGCTTTGCTGTTAAAATATATAATAAACTTCCAAAAATATTAATGGACCTATCCTTGAGAAAATTAAAAACTGAACTTCTTAAATTGCTACAATCTAAAATGTATTATGACGTGAATGACTATTTAAATGACAATAAATTATAATTATTATTTACTTCTTACAATAATATTATGAATGTTAAATTATGAATCATTATGACTAAAAATGAAATAAATAAATTAATAGACTTATTGACATCTACTATTATTAAATACTATAATTATTACTATTATTATTGACATTTAAATGCATGAATTTAATAATTAAATAATAATCTTAATATCGATATAAATTATTTGACGAATTCATATTAGTATTACTTGACTGAAATTTGTATTGTTTATTTTATAAATAAGGGCTAATTGTTGTTGTTATTAATGATGAATTGATGTTACTAATCATAGTATTAAGTCTTATTATGGTATTGAATTGTAGTAAATAATTGTAGCTCTTAAATACTGTACTTGTGTAAAAAATTAAATTTAACTTTTATTTTCAAAATATTTGCACGTCGAGATGTATCCGACAAAACATGAGCGCTATCTCACATTGTACCATCTTATTGTCATTACCATGTTTTTGCAAATAAATATTATTATTATTATTATTATTATTATAAATAAAAAAAAATAAAAAAATGTTTTATTTCTGAGTAAATTTGAATCAAATTTTTTCAGAATGTCTACCTGATGCCTATCACTGGTTCGGGAACTACCCCGGCGAGGAGAAGAACCGGCGAAAAAAGAGAGAAAGTAAAATATTTCAGTTAATTCAAGTTATTTAGTTACCTACTTTCACAGTATTATGTATTTTGTATAATTTGTAGATTTGTGTTAAGCAAACAGGTACTTAATAAGATTAATCCTTTGATCATGGAATCTTGGAGATCTATTGTTCTCAGCGGCCACAAGTGTTAAATACAAAAATGAATTATAATATACGCCACAATCACAATTATTTCTGCAGAATTTTTTTAACTAATTATATATTTTAACAATTCTTTATTGCCATATTAATGACAAAGGATGAAGAATATTGGGGGAGGATCATACCCGAGAAGTGGTCAATTTACCATGATTATTATCTACACATTCTTGCTAAAGTACTAAGAACTGTTTGGTTAATTGACAAAGAGTGCTGTATACAACAATGGGAACTTACTTTACACAGGGCAAGAGCTTCATCGTTCATCTTCACCTTGGTCTCCACCTTCTCCAAGAAGGCGATGGCCTCCTTCTTATTGCTGTATTGTTTCACCACATGAGCGATTATTTCAACCAGAGACAAAGGATTTATTCTGCAAGAAGATTTTAATTTTACAGACAGTTTAATGATATTAATTATGTATATTATATTTATCATCTTCAATAATTAAAAACTATTGTTTTGAGACCATTTCTAGATGTCGGCTAGTTCAATTTGCGAATGAAAAGAAGATGGTAACAATACTTACTTATTCTCAAATGTGGTTAGGAAATTGTTGTACAGTTGAATTAGGTTATCATCTTTCTGTAGGGATGGTTTTACGACCAGTTCTTGTAGTTTTAATGTGAGTTGGTGCCATAATCTGAAATCAGAGTCAACAATGATGTTTGTTATTTGGAACAACGAATATCATACCGATTGGCGCTGGTTTTGTTACTTTTTATTGTAAAGTTCTTCAAGTTTTTCCCATTCTGCAGCTAATTCAGGGTCGCTCGTTTGTTTTTTATACAGAAAATCGTGAACATCAATAACTGCAAACTTTACAGAAGCCATGTTTCAAAAATTCTGAGCGTAATGAATTGAAGTTTCTGCAAGTCATCTGTCAAATATTTTTTTAATCTACTCAAGACTGCAAGCAAAGCACAAGCAAAGCATAAATCCTGATGCATTAATATGTGATGGAAAGAATAAGCGCCATCTGTCAGCGAAAAGCCGCAACATGTGTTTCCATTAACCTAGACCTAGGTGGCGCTGAATGTTCAGAAACGAAAAGACTAATTACTTATCGAGAGTCACATTTTTTTATCCACACTAGATGGCGTTGTAAGTACAAAATAATCTTTAATTTATAAAGTTTTAAGTTTTTACGGCATAATATTCCTGTGTGTACAGTGTACACTCTACAATTAAAGCTACAAAATACCTTATATTTAAAAATTAATTTGTACTCGAGTAACTGTATCCCCGAGACCCCGAAAGTATATTTTGACGATTTCATTGCTATGTCCACTTTAATTTTGACTACCAGCTACCTACTACGTTTAAAGCTTTATGGTTAGTTTTATATATAATAATATATTAATTTATACATCGTCAAATAATTTTTAAATAATAAAATAAGTATATTTATTTCAAACTTTTTGCATTAATTTAATTTCTCTACATTCTACAAACAGTTAGAACTTACCTAGACCTCGGTTTGGTAGACTCAAGAAGAGTGAAGAGTACCGGGTAAGCTTTAATCATTATTCAGATTATTGTTAGGTTAGTTTCAAATTTAATTTCAATCCTTAAAAAAATAAAATATATGTAAGCCAGTGGTTCTTAACCTAGTAGGATTCAGGGAACTTTCCTGATTCCTCTTTTATGAGTTGCCGTGGACCTCTGGATATTTTGGATTGGATATTTTGGAGTCTCTGCAAGGAACTCCAGATGCCTGGGCGTGCGAGCTGGTCAAAGCTGTTGCATCTGGTGATATTGTGGCCTTCGAGCCTTAACCTAGTAGGATTCAGGGATCTTTCCTGATTCCTCTTTTATGTGTTGCCGTGGACCTCGAATTTGGTAAATAAGAATTACGTCGATAATACATAATATTAGGTATTATACCTGAATGAAAAGTACCTAAATAGCTTCTTGGCACCAAAAGTAGTCTCCTAAACAGGATGTAACAAAACAAAGTAGTAATACTTTAGACTTTAGGGTGTGTATATTATAATGTAGAGTTAACTCATAACTGTGAAAGTAGTAAGCGCTGTAAGAACAAAATCACACTTAAGTGAAGTTAAGTGTGTTATAAACTTATAATATCGACTGGAACTTTTGTAATAAAAACATTCTGGGTGGGTATGTAATTGCATTTCCCCAACGATAAAAAAGGTGGGCATGTTACAGACAAGATGAAACAGACATACAATCAATAGCATAAAATAAAATATGAAAGTGAATAATTAAGTATATTTTGTGCTTGTAAAAAAATATAGAGTACCTAGATAGTGTAGATACTAAGGTAGTTTGCCTTCACAGTTGAATTGTATATAACTCAAAAGTGTTAAAATGTAGATTGTAGACCAATAATTTTGTAAATCTAATTTGTCTAGAACCAGACTAGACTAAGTACAATAATTCGTTTTGTAATTATCTTAATCTCTTAAGCAACATTATACTTAAATTATTATTTATTTGTCATAATATAAGTAAGTATATATTTTATTATGCATCAGAACTTATTATTTACTGAGCTTATTAACAATAATGTTAACAATATTAACAATAATGGTTAACGAAACAACACCACGTTGATAATAATAATACCTATGATAAAACATCGCTTAGGTTATAAGTTATAACTAACCTAACCTAATCAACTACACCGATTTAATCTAATGTAGAATTTCTTAAGCGTTGAATAATTATCAATCTAAATTGATTATGAAGGTTGTTCTAAACTGATTATTTTTAAAAACTGGGAAGAACAGCAAACCTTTTTTATCTCCCATCGTCTAGAACAGAGTTTCTCAAAGTAGGAAGGGTTCACCATTTGACGGCGTCGGGGGTTCGCGACAACATTTACGTACCTAAAGGATGCCTTTGATAGATTTTTGGGTAGCTGCCAGCTGGACATTCAGAGTATTTCGAAATTTCACGCAAAGCGGTGAATTGCCTTTTACCCTTTACAACTTACTTATTGTGAAAGTGGGTTTTCACATCTGGTCATGATACGAACTAAATGCAGAAATCCGCAGACAAGAAACAAGCACACCCATTACAATTCATATTAGAAAGATATTTCTTTTAGCACTTTTTGTGTTCCTTTTATTTAAATAAGATTCTTATTTTCTGAGGGGGATTTCTTTAGTTAGTAAGGGGTTCACTGTCACCTTGAAATTTTAACAGGGGTTCGTGGAGCCGAAAGTTTGAGAAACCCTGATCTAGAAGCTATCCATACTAAATTATAAATGTGAAAGTGGGTCTGTCTGAGGCTACCTCTTCACGTCCAAACCGCTGAACCAATTTTATATATAACAAGCTGTCCCGACTCGGTAGTCGTCGTTGCTTTGCCATAATATAAAGTATTTCGCCCATAATATTATTTTATTGAAGTGAGTAGTGCAAAATTTCAGCAAAATCGGTTCAGCGGTTAGGCGTGAAGAGGTAACAGACAGACAGACAGACAGACACACTTTCGCATTTATAATATTAGTATGGATTATTGATAGAAATACTTTGAGTCTCGGAAAAGGACAATACTTTGTATCTATTTACCTATGTAATACAGTTAATCAAAAAATTAAATTAATTTTGATCGACCTTCATAATAATGTATAAGAAGGTATGTACAGCAACATCGCTCTCATTAAATTCGTTCTCAGTCAATTAATATTTTAAATTACAAATAAATATTTTCGATTAGGCAATATCCGATACCAGCAGTATAATAATTGCAAAAATTACCGCGTCTCTTGAATAAAAAACTTGCGACAAGGTCAGTCAGATTATTTAGACCACAACCAGTACAATCTCAATATTATATTGATATTGTCCTGGTTGTGGTCTAAATAATCTGGGTGCACGGTTGTGCGCCTGCCGAGACGAGCCAAGCAAAGCGCAAGGGCACTAATAATAGGTCTACCAGAATCTGATGGCAATTTTTGACAGCAGATTTTCAAAAAATATCCTTGATCATTGGATGTGTTGATGATTGGATGCAAGTGGAATGCAGGTTATTACAGTATCTACTACCTTTACTAACAATAGGAAAATGCCATAAAAAGGAAGCTCTGGACACATAATAAGTAATAAACAGGTAGGTAATCAGACTTGAGGTATAGTTCTTGCAATCTACGAGTGCGCGTAGCCTTTATTTGTAGTTGGAAATGTGAATAGACATTTTCGTTAGTGTGCGTACCCGACGGAGCAGTCAGTAGCGAGCGAGCCATGTACGCGTGTATAGATATGGTCACTCACACAACTAAGGGCGACGCGCACTCGTAGATTGCAAGAACTATACTAAATTAATAATAATAATAGGTCTACCAGGATCTGATGGCAAGGATGGCAGATTTTCATAAAACATCCTTGGTCATAGGATAAATTTTTATATTTCCATATTATTTAACACACAAAATCAGCCGCTATAAGAAAAAAAAGGATCAAAATGTTTTATTCCAATTACCCCGGTATTGCTAGAGTCAATTTATTTTCTCACTTTTTGTCATCAGGTCCTGGTAGACCTATTCTCGAAGTGACTGATATTTACTGGTATGTAGAATTTGTTGAAGTTATGGTCGGTAGAGTTAGGCCGTGTACATTCAGAAGCTTGGCTCTACATAAGATCTCATAATAACTTTTTTATGCAGGGTAAACCTTCATGTGGTCGTCTCGGATACCTACATTTTACAAGACATGTTTTTGGTGGGATTATTATTATTTAAAAACATATTAGGGCCTAAATTATCGCTGTGAAGGTACTTTATAAATTAAGTATATAATATAATATTATTTATATGTTACATCTAATTACATCTTATAAGAACGACCGATTTTGTATTAATGTTTAGACACTTCTATAGGAAATAATATGGAAAAAAGAAATTGACGCTAGAAATACTTGAAGATTGGAGTAAATGGAGTAAGTAAAGCTTTTTGATATTTTTTTTTATAACGGTTGATACTATATTGTGAATTATTGTGTAATATATATGTTACGCTGTTATATGTTACATATACATGCAAGTAACATAAAATTTATGTTTTTTGAAAATGCCATCCAAAACCATCAGATCCTGGTAGACCTATTATTAATAAATAATAAGTAAATCAAGTCTGATTACCTACCTGTTATTACTTATTAAGAGTCCGGAGCTTCCTTTTTAGGGTTCCGTACCTCAAATGGAAAAAACGGAACCCTTATAGGATCACTTTGTTGTCCGTCTGTCCGTCCGTCTGTCAAGACCCTTTTTCTCAGGAACGCGTGGAGGTATGAAGCTGAAATTTATATCA
The DNA here is from genome assembly GCA_937595015.1 of Polyommatus icarus. Taxonomy (NCBI): domain Eukaryota; kingdom Metazoa; phylum Arthropoda; class Insecta; order Lepidoptera; family Lycaenidae; genus Polyommatus; species Polyommatus icarus. The sequence goes on from OW569325.1 coordinate 809,263, forward strand.
ATTACTCAGGTCTACTGTCCCTTGAAGCTGTGAAAAAATCAAACTTCTAAGCCAACGCAATCAAAAGATACAGCCGTTTATGCCGCAAATTTTCGACACTTGCAAGGGAATCAAAACCTACAGGGTGCTTCCCGTGAACTCAGAATCTTGAAATTTGGTACGAAGCAACGTCTTATAGCATAGATAAAGGAAAAATTACGAAAACCATAAATTTTTAGTTACATCACATAATATATTTTTTTTTTATAATTTTAAACTTACTACCCATTTCCTCATAAACGCGTAGAGGTATTAAATTGAAATTCATACCAAATACTCAGGTCTATAATACCTTTAAGCTGTAACAAAATCAAACTTCTATGTCAACACAATCAAAAGAAACAGCAATTTAAGCTGCATATTTTGAAACTCGCAAGTACTCGCAAGGGAATCAAAACCTAAAGGGTATTTCCAGTCGACCTAGAATCTTGAAATTTGGCATGAAGCAACGTTTTATAGCACACATAAAGGAAAAATTCCGAAAACCTTAAATTTTTAGTTACATTACAAAATATATATTATTTAATAAATATAAACTTATTATTTTTTTCCTCATGAACGCGTAGAGCTATCAAGTTGAAATTCATATCAAACGAACTTTGTAAACCTTGCAGGTTTGTACGGAACCCTCGGTGCGCGAGTCCGACTCGCACTTGGCCGGTTTTTTTATAGCATTATCCTATTGTTAGGAAAGGTAGTAGATATGTAGGTACTGTAATGAGTAATAACCATTCCTCTTTCAATTTTTATATTTTAATGTTGGTATAAAAATAAGTTGTGACTCGAGCTTGCTTGAATAAAAAACTCGCATATATTTCGAACCTCTCTAGAGTAGCTTGACCCCCTGGTTGAGCAATGAGTATATAACCTGTACCTAAACGTGGTTTATTTAGACATAATATCTACGTTGTTTCTAATACCTATACCTATATATATTTTTTTGGATAAATTAGTAAGTACCTAAGCAAAAATCAAAATTACATAGTGATTGCAGTGCTTTTTAACATTTTTCATAATACGACCCCTTTATACATCATAATAATTATGAAGTTAGTGGTATGAAAAATGTTAAAATAATATTACTTATGTTTCTTTTATGACATTTTCTTATTTTTCTATGAACTAACACTTGACCCCAGCAATTACTAAAATACGACTTTAGTATTATGTACAGTACAGCTAAAATATATTTTATAACCGACTGCCAAAAAGAAGTGAGGTTATTATTCGTCTGTTGTTTATTGTATGTTCCTGAACCCCTGAATAGGCTTAGTAAGCCCCATGTTTAAAAAAACACTATTATATAGGTATCCTAATTAATCCTTCAAGCCCCATATAATACAATAGCATTTCCAAGAATCCCCGATCGAAGGATTAATAAGTTCACCCATACCATGTACTTGTGTGATATTATGTAGTAAGTATCTAGATTCTAGAAGGTACCAAAGTAATAACCATTCCTCTTTAAGTCTAGTAGTAAATATTAAGCTACTAAATATTGTGTTAGGTATGTAGTAGTAGTATTAGATATTTTTAAATTCAATTGGTACTCTCCTTAAAAGTAGGTACTTAAGTATAAAAAAAATGTAAAATTAGAGATTTAGGTAGACAAAGTTTTATTTATGTACCCTAAGTTAATAAACAGTATCAATAATTTAAAAATATAAATTGTGTAAAATTATTCAATGAGTGCAAATCTCAACTGTACAAAATGTAGAGGTCCTGCCTGTGACGTATTACATTAATATGCAAATACCTGCTAACTTCTATAACTGAGGTAGGTATTTTATAAATATTATTATTACAAGGTTCTATCTGGTGGGGTCTCTGTCGTTGCGCCTCCTCGCGACATGACATGTAGAGTTTGCGTATCGCATACTTGGGGGAGAAATAAGAGAATTTCTCAGATTTTTCTCCGACGAACTTAATAAAAAATGTAGGTGCGGCGACAAGCAGGAGCGGTAGCGCCGGTCGCGGTGGTGCGGCGGTCGACGGTCGACGGTCGACGGTCGGCTGCTTCATTTGGGCTGCGAGGTCGGCTCGGCAAGGTCAGTCGCGCGCTCGCCCGCCATTTGGTCTGCGCCCGCCGTCCGCGCCGCCGCTCCCGGGGTGCCGGCCGGCGTCCCGGGTGCCCGGCGCGACCCCCGGCCCGCCGCCCCGGCCCGGCGCCGGCCGCGCACCTCGCCCGCCGCTCCGCGCCCGCCCGGCCGCGCGCGCGCCTCACCGGTCGCGGTAGGCCTAAATACACGGCGAGCGCGCGATTACGCGAAAAATTTGCAAAAATCTCCCGCTTAAATGCCCGATAAGATTCTTATAGGCCTATTTAGACGGCGACCTTTCCGCGTTCCTCGTACGTCGTTCTCCGGGATTGTGGTGACTTTTTGCGGAAAATTTACGAAAATTATCGATTTATCGAGGATTTTGTGAAGTGACAGTGCGCCGGCGCGGACATCTCGGCCGCGTCTTCCTCGGATGTGTGTTCTTTTGGATATTTTTCGTCGCGACTCCTGATCTCGGTGAGTCAACAATTTACTTCGTCTATATAAATATAATTTACATTATAATTTAATTGGTTTCCGCCAAACCCGAACCGAAAGAGTCGCGCGTAGAGTTTTCGGCGCGCGAACCGATGCGAGTTTTGGCGAAGCTGTCTGAACTTTGAGGCAATTTTTATGTAAATCACTCCTAAATAGTAACCTCAAAATGTAACCAAAGACATAAAATGAGTTCCTCTAATAGTCGGACCGAGTCGTCGGTAATGAGGGACTCTACCGATCCGGCCGCAATTGGTCGCGGATGTAGAGTACGTTCTAGAGATTTCCGTGCTACAACTTTACTATTATTTTGCATTCGAAAGTGACAATGAGGTTTGAACAGTATAAATGTACTCCATGGTGAGCCTGGTTTTAAAATTGTAGATACTAACCCATCACGATTGGCCTCAAAACTTTCCTCCATACGATTTGCTGGGGGGGCTCAAAAGGGTAGCAAAACTGCTCGACCCGGTGGGCGAGGTCCTTTCGAGGTTATATTATTTTGCTCCATGGGTCTACAGGAGTACCTGCTACCCTTTAATAGGTACAGGAGGAGTAGGTATTACCAGAGTAATACTGTTACACGTGCAGAGCATTACTCTCGTCCGAGCTTCGACGTCATAAATAAACATCAAACTCGTCGATAAACTCAAACAGTAGGTAGCTAAATAAAAAAAAAGAAAATAGCTATACGTACATATTTTTAAATTGGTGTTTGTATATTTTTTTTCATTATCAACCATAGTACAAATTTTAGCAGTTACAACAATGTGGTGGTACAACAGTGTTTGAAAATTTTAAATTCATCTCCTATTGAGAGCATTATTTAGTTTTTGTATTATATTATATTTTTAAACATAGTAATATTATAGTAATCATCCTAAAAATATAAAATTTGAATGTCAAACTAATGTATATACAAACAATTAAAAATGTAGAGAAGGTGAACTTGAAATATAAAACAAACACCATAATTTCATAGTGTTACTTCTATTTTTATCAGATATACATTATTAACACCAATAATAATTATTATCGGTGTTAATAGTGTATATCTGATAAAATCTAGAATATTTTTATCTAGTAACAGTAGTAACAGCTAGTAACTAAGTATCTAGCAGAATGACTCCACCATTCAATGCAGTTAGCTGTTAGCAAGATATTGATTTTTGGACTCCCTTATAGGATTATACATACCTAATATTATATAATATGCCAAAGTACATTAGCAGCATCTTATAAAGTTAGTTAGTTTTCCTAAAAATAGTTAATTTGGGTACCTATTACTTAGTTTTTTTTCTGTCTACCTAGAATTCTATGATTTTTTTGTTTATTTCATCAATTATGCTCCTTTGTTATTATCAGTGGTCCATTTACAAGTCTACAGTCAGTTTCAAAACTCAGTAAAATATGTAGAGGGAGAGATATCAATATCTACAAGGTGTAACAAAAATAAATTATAATACTTTAGGGTGTGTACGTGTTCCTTATAGAGAGGTCACTGTGAAAGTAGCAGCGCTGAAAGGCCAAATGTACGGGGAAACTCGTGTCGCTCGGGCCCTTGCCCATACAAAAGTGAAAAAAAAATCGTCTTTCAGATCTGCTACTTTCACAGTGTACTTACAAGGAACACGTACACATCCTAATGTATTATCACTTATTTTTGTTACAGACTGTATATAAAAATATGTTTCTATAGTTTTCCTGGTATCTTAAATCTTAATATTCGGTTTATTAACATTATTACGATTAATAGAGTTTTTAAGGATGGATGGATATTTGTGAGTTGTGACCCTTTTACATAATACACTATTTCATTTTTAAATGTTTAGGCAATCAGACCGGACTTAGGTCAAACATCCCATTTTTAGGGTTCCGTACCCAAAGGGTAAAAAAAGGACCCTATTACTGAGACTTCGATGTAGCTGTCCGTCTATCCGTCTGTCTCCAGGCTGTAACTTAAGAACGGTAATAGCTAGAGAGTTAAAATTTTCACAGATTTTGTATTTATATTGCCGCTATAACAACAAATACTAAAAACAAAATAAATTAAATATTTAAGGGTGGCTCCCATACAACAAACGTGATTTTTCAAACATTTTTTGCTTGCTATCAATGATGACAACAGGTAGGCACTTGAAATTTTCACAAAGGCCTTAATTATATGTGTACTTTAATAATTAGTAATAATATTTAAATAAAATAAAAATTTAAGGGGGGCTCTCACACAAAACACAATTTTTGCTCTACTTTTTTACTTTACATGTGTTGTGTGGTGTCAAAATAAAAATATTCTTATTCTTCTTATTCTTACTAATGACGGTACGGAACCCTACATGCGCGAGTCCGACTCGCACTTGGCCGATTATTTAGGGTTCTTAAAAAGTTTGAAAACCTAAGGCTTTTCAAACACACATTCTGCTAAAATTTTATATTCGGATTAAAGTAGATTTCTCTATTTTAAACAATATTTAAAAAGCTTAATATATTAGTTGTAAATAATGAAGAGTGTAAGTTATTTAGATGCCGGCAAAGATTTAAAAAAAAATGAGAATATATTGACTAAGAATCACGAGTCACGAATGTATGTATTTTTACAAAAATATTCTTTAATATATAAAGTAACTTTAGGCAAAATGGCCCCAAACTATTTTGAAATGAGGCCATCAATTTGATTACGCTTTTTCTATTAGGTATACATCAACGGATGCATATTCAAATGCATGCATAGGTTATATGCACAGTCACACCCCTCTCGATATACATAATAGGCCTAAAGATTAACGATGCTCTCCAGTGGGGGCGGGGGCGGCCCCTTGTGCATTTTACAATATAATATATTTTTAAATCATTCGTTCTAATTCCTAAAAGAAGACTTATGTAAGTTAGTAAGCCTTGATCCTTATTGTTAAAATCCTATATTTTTGGATTAGATTAGATTTTTATAATTAGAACAAATGCGAGTCTGACTCGTTCACTAAAAGCTTCAAGTATTTACTTGCCTAATAAAAAGTAAAAATATTATAAATAATCGGCCAAGTGCGAGTCGGACTCGCGCACGAAGGGTTCCGTACCGTTATAGAGCAAAAATAGGCCAAAAATTGTGTTTTTTCTGTAGGAGCCCCCCTTATTTTTTTTTTATTTAAATATTATTAATTATTAAAGTACAATTATATTTAAGGCCTTTATGAAAGTTTCAAGTGCCTAACCTCATATCATTATTGATTACGAGCAAAAAAGGCCACAAAAATCACGTTAGTTGTATGGGAGCCCCCCTTAAATATTAATTTTAATTTTATTTGAGTATTTGTTGTTATAGCGGCACCGGAAATACACAATCTGTGAAAATTTCAGAACTCTAGCTATAGCGGTTCTTGAGATACAGCCTGGAGACAGACAGGCGGACAGACAGACGGACAGACAGACATCAAGTCAAGTCTCATGAATAGGGTTTTTACCCTTTGGGTACGGAACCCTAAAAATTAACAAGAATATTACGTACCGTATTATCACTCTATATAGGTACATTTGTTTATTTTATCAAAGTCATAAGTCAACAAGTTGCTATAAAGTTTTGCTATAAAGAATTAGTGAAAAATCGGCCAAGTGCGAGTCGGATTTGTGCACGAAGGGTTCCGTACCGTAATAGAGAAAAAAATGCTGTTTTTTTGTATGGGAGTCCTCTTACATTTTTATTTTATTCTTAAATTATTATTTAATGTTAAATTACACATAATATAACAAAGGACTAAGTGAAAAATTCAAGTGTCTACCTCTTTTCATTATTGATATAGAGCAAAAAAGGCCGAAAAATCACGTTTTTTATATGGGGCTCCCATCCCCTTAAATATTTTATTTTGTTTTCAGTATTTGTTGTTACAGGGGCAACACAATCTGTGAAAATTTCAGAAGTCTAGCTATAGCGGTTCTTGAGTTATACATAACGTGACCATTAATTTTTTTTGTCAAAGTGGGACAAATAAAGAACAAAGTCTTAGTAATAGGGTCCCGTTTTTACCCTTTGGGTACGGAACCCTAAAAAGTAATTAACTGAATTGTAACCAGTACCTATAGGATTCAGTAGAGCAGGTAGAGCTAGCTAGTCAATTAGACCAAATAAAAGTGCTATTGTAATTTTAATCACAATAAAATTACAAGAATTTTAGTGATCTAACTTTTATAATACCTGCAACTTTATTGCTGCAGAAATCGAGTGAAACCGAACATCTTACAAAATAATAAAACCGGCCAAGTGCGAGTTGGACTCGCCCATGAAGGGTTCCGAGCCGCAATAAGAATTATTTCTATGAAATTATAAGGTTTTTTATTTATTTTAATATTTCATTTTTGAAATAATGAAAGTTAAATTAAGGTTTATCATTTATGACGTATAAAAAAAACTACTTGCTAGATCTCGTTCAAACCAATTTTCGTCGGTAGTTTTTATAGTAATATACATCATATATTTTTTTAGAATTATCATGCCCCTACTTTAGAAGTTAGAGGGGGGGGAACACATTTTGCCACTTTGGAAGAGTCCCTCTCGCAAACTATTCAGGTTAGAACAAAATGTTACTAGAAACCTCAATATGATTTTTGAAGACCTATCCATAGATACCCCACACGCATAGGCCAGATGAAAAAAACAATTTTATTTCAGTTGTGCCTAGGGACCCCTACAATTTTTAATAATTTTTCCATTTTTGTATCACAATCTTAATGCGGTTCACAGACTACATCTACTTCCCTAAAAAGTAACCCAGATAATATGACTTTTCCAAAGTATCTCCATGACATGAAATCATTAAATTGGTTCAGTGGTTCTAGAGGCGTGAAGTACTAACAGACAGTCACACTACTGCAATAGTGTCGTTAATATGGATGATATACAGGGTGTAACAAAACTAATGTGATAATACTTTATGTAGAGTCCACTGTGAAAGTAGCAACACTTAAAGAGCATTTTTTTGTGAATTGTACGGGAAAAGCCATGACTGCTGTTCCAGCGCTGCTACTTTCACAGTGAACTCTATATAGGCAACACATACATGCGTACATGTATGTGTTCCCTAGACTCTAGAGTTACACCCTGTATATAGTATAGTAATTCATAGTTGTATATTTATTTGAAGAAGGACTGTATAGAGTGAATCTCGTTGCAGGTACCTCTTAGCTGCTTTCCTATCTAACACCTAGAACTGGTCGTGGGCCGTGGCCTTCTATAGCCCTCGGTAGATATAAAGCGTTAGAATAACTTAAGAAAGTACATACTTAATAAAGCACCTGAACCGGCTTGTGACCCCACAGGTTTGGGGTCCTTGAGCACCCCGGCCCAAGGATTCTCCCAAGGAACCTGTCGCGATGGGGTGCATATCAATATTATCCCACGATAGTCTCATTGGCCTATTCATAGTAAATAGATCATCTCTAGCATCTATTAGCCCTATCTAGTATTTTAAATTCTTATATTGTTGAACCCCAACTTATGTGCTAAGGACCTTAACGTCTTATCATCATAGCCCATATTATTAACAACTGGAATATGAATATTGGGAAGTTTACTCAATGTGCACCTAATTTGTAGAGTCCTTACTAGTCGAGCTTTGAATTTAGAATTTGGATTCCTGTGTCACTACACACACACTGATTTTAATATTATAATTTGTAGTGGTTAGTCTGGTTTTTAGCCTTACGAGTATTATTTATCATATTATTTTAGTTATTGCAGAATATCGCTTTATAAAAAATTAATCAGTATTTTATAATATATCAAATATGAATTATTGTTAGTTGCATGGACTTTTATTTCTGTTTAGTGTTGTGTTTTGTTTTGTGACAATTTTATTGCATCCCAATGACTATTGATGATTGGGATTGAATTATATTATGTGAGAAAAATAATGATGTAACATATTATTATATATGCATTAGACCCCCACAGTATTAAGTGATAAATTTATAATACATAATATATTACTGTAGTGGTGTAAAAATAGACTTCACTGTAAAACTAGCACTGAAAGACTGACTACTATGTTTCTGAATAATCACATGACACGTGAAACATAAATTTTCATACTATGGAAATCCTAAAGGAGACTCTATTAAAGTCGGGTATGATGTGTCCCTTTTGTACCTAGTTCTAGTATAGAGTATCTAAGGCTGTTTAAGTTACAAAATATTTACAATTTTATTTTCTTAAAGTTATCACTTATCAGTGAACACTTGAACTGCAATAAGACATCCAGCACCCTACACCCTAGCGTCTCAATGTGTAAGGGACTGTACAAAGGACCGACCAAAGGGCATAGAGCAGGGTGAATTAATTTGATCTCTACTGGGAACTGCTCTATTGGTCTATTACCAGTAAATAGATACTTGTCTAGTCGTAGGGCACCCTAGCGCAGGGATCATTATAATTATTATATCTATTGTTCGGCCCGTGTGCTAGGTACAGGGAGAACTGGGTGATTATATAAGGGACCGTCCATTAATTACGTAAGACAGTGTGCTACAGAACTGTGAGGAAAAGGAGGAAAGCAGGGAAAGTACTGCTATAACATCGCGTGATTCATAGAAAGCCCATTAAACTTTCCTTTGTATTCCATTTTATTAGATAAACCAGATTTATTATTGTGTTTTAATTAAATGTCTAGTTGACTATAATATAGGTAGGTATAGACAGCATGTATGACATAGTGCATGCAGAGTTGAGACACCTCCCATGACAATGTTGTCATCAAATTGCCACAAGATTCATGTCATAGACCTATTACATGAACCTTGTAGAATTCTGGTGGACCTACCAGAATCTGATGGCAATTTTTGACAGCAGATTTTCAAAAAATATCCTCGATCATTGGATAAATTTAAAAATTTATCCAATGATCGAGGATATTTTTTGAATTTTGCATGTGCAATGTTTGCATGTTTAACACACAGAGTTAGCCGCTATAAGAAGAAAAAAGGATCCAAATGTTTTATTTCAATTGCCAAGACCAATAATTTTGAAAACAAAAAAACCCATTACAAAAGGAGGAGAATATTATAAAAATTTAGGGAAAAATAATTTACGGACGATCTGAGTTAGGGAAAAGTGGAGGGGGGAGGTTTTAAGGGGGGAAAATGGTATATCTCTCAAATGGCAAAGTTGTAGTTAAAAAACAGATCTAAAACATGGTTTTTTTAAATTTTCACATTTTCACATTTCACAAAATTTTTTTTTTTTGTAAAAGATATATATATATATATATATACGGTCGAATTGTCGATTGAAATATATATATATATAATATATACACACCGGCAAAATTAGAGGAACATAACAAAATTTTTTTTTTTGAAAATTATTCGCTGTTTTTTATATATATATTTATTTATTAAATAATTGACGATTAAAAAATAAAACTTATATAAATTTAGGGCATAAAAACGTTTAAAATAGAAAAAATCTGCAAAAATCAAAAATTAAGAAAAATCTTTGAAATTTCAGTAGTAAGTTTTTAAGTTAAATTCTTCATTTTTACTTAAGAAATGCCATGTTTAAAGCGTGTAATGCCTTCTATGGATCTCAAGAGGGTCTGGATACGCCATTCCATGCTTGCATTTTGATTGTCGATCATTTCCTGTGGGATATTCTTCTACTCCTCCAGTAGCGCCAACTCGAGCTTTTGAACACATTTTGGAGCTGGAGTTTTAACTCGTACCGTTCACCCATTGATGTGCCATACGTCTTCAATCGGATCCACATCCGTAGACCGTGCTGACCTCTCCACCTGGGCTACGCCAGCATCATTTAGGTAATAATACCCGATGTTTTTACTCTATGGACGCGCATAAAATTGAAGTTACTGCCTAAAACTGTGTAAAAGGCACAACATGCAGTTCTAGGATGTTTGTGCTATAGCCCTGTACTGTCAAAGTACCATCATTAACAATCATCAGCTCCGTGCGGGCTCCAAATCATATGCCACCCCAAACCATTACGAAGCCTGCATGATAGGCCACTGTGTCCGTTAAGTTTGATGGGCTATAGCGTTCCTTACGATTTATCCACATTCTTTATCGCCTGTCAACAAAATTTACACAGAGTTTGCTCCCATCACTATACAGCACACGATTTTACTCACTTGTTAAATTTTGATGTTCACGCGCAAATCTTAGCCTGGCTCTTTGCGGTCCTGTCTCAAGTTTTGGTGCCCTTGCTGGCACTTTTGAGTTTAATTTAACTTCTTTGATTCTTCTTCTTACTGTACAATCACTTACACGTCCATCTCGGACCTGTTCCGACAGGTTTCGTCTCTGCAAAGCAGTTTGAGGTCTATTTCTTAAGGCTTGTACCCTTACAAAACGGTCATCCTGAACCATTGCCACCCGAAGTCTGCCTTGTTCTCGTCTCCAAACGTAAGATCCAGTCTCTCTGTAGCGTTGAAAGTTACGATGGACCACGAAAGCCGACACACCTAAGGCCTGACTGACCGAACGGTAGGTGTGACCTTTCTCTATCGTGGTTACAGCTCTAGCAGTCGTAGATGCTGGAAAATCACTAATTTTGTATCTAAGCAATGTGTTCTTCCAAAAATCAAACAATCAAATGAGCTGGCATACCTTGCATCCCGCTAAAAACGCCATTCTTATCAGAAACACTTACAACGTCAATCATCGAAAAATACTTAGTAGGGCATAATTGCAATAAAAATCTGTTAGCTTCCCAGTTGTGTTCAATATTTTATTTCATAAATGAGCTTAGAAACTATAAAAAAGGATTTCACACAGCCCGACCCACTTGAATTCAAGCTGTGGCCCTTTTTACCTATGTTCCGCTAATTTTGCCGGTGTGTGTGTATATATATATATATATATATATATATATATATATATAATTGTCGATTGAAATATATATATATATTTCAATCGACAATTCGACCGTCAAAAAATCAGGTTTTTTAAAAAAATTGTAATGCTCTTTATTCTTTAAAATCTCTTTTTTCCGATGATGAAAAAAATGTATATTACACAATAGTAAATATTCTCAGAAAACGCAAAAAATCGAAAAAAAAACTCAAATTCGAAAATTCTTTATTAATCATTATGAATAATTTTATATAAAAATGTGACTGCTGCAATTATTAGTTTTAATTTAAAAGTTGATTTATTTCATTATAATTACATTTCTGTCATAGAATATATCATTATATTATATAAATATAAATCTATACTCATAAAATAACATGTCCTGACTGACTTATCATCGCTGAGCAAAAACTGTTTCGATTTTTTGCATTTTCTGAGAAGATTTACTAATATAGTGTAATTTTTTTTTTTTTCATCATCGGAAAGTAGAGATTTCAACTTTGAGTTTTTTTATATAATATCATTGGATTTCAACGAGTAGAAAGCACATCATTTTTATTTAAAAAAGCTGATATTTTGACGGTCGAATTTTCGATTGAAAATTAGGGTATTTTTTCAATATAAATTCAAAATAAGGTAAAAAAAAAATATTTCTAATCAAATAAATGACAGCGTATTCGGGACTTAAAAATGTAAGTTATCACCAAATTTCGTGAAAAAAAAAGTGTTTGTAAAAGATATAAATAAAAAACCAAAAACATGTTTTTTTTGAGTTTTTCACATAAATTTTGAGGTTATGGAGAAAAAGTGTAAATAGAAAAGTTTTAGATCTTTACCTACAACTTTGCCATTTGACTTTTTTTATAGGAATATTAGTTTTGACTTTTGCCAGAAATCGCGATAAACCGTTTTCCCCCCTTAAAACCTCCCCCCACACTTGTCCCTAACTCAGATCGCCCGTGAATTATTTTTCCCTTAATTTTATAATATTCTCCTCCTTTTGTAATGGGTTTCATTCTACTGTGATTTCTTTTCACTTTTCATTATTTTTGAAGGTATTGGTCCTGGTATAGTAGAGCTAGAGTCAATTCAATTTCTCACTTTTTGCCATCAGATTCTGGTAGACCTATAGCTGTAGCTTTCGGCCAGCAGAAGCAGCGGAGGCTAAAAGGAAAATATTGGGCCTCTCGAAGTGTAGCAGCTTAGAGGACAGGAATCAATTTTTTAGGGCTCAAGAAGCTAGGGAGCTCGGACTCGTGAATGTTTGGAGGCCAGGAGGAAAATCGGTTTTGAGGCAAATTTTGGACAATATCACAGCACGTGGTCCACATAGCGGCGATAAGGATTAGCGGTGATAAGGTATCGCGCGATGTAGGGCGCCGTCGCGTCTCCGACATACACCGCTGACACACTTACTCTGTTACTAGCGGACATTGGCTAGAGCTGGAGGTTGGTATGGATCTTTACGAAAAGAGGGGATTGAGTCCTGCAGGCTAAGACGTCCTTAGGATCCTGCGACCGAAGCGCGAGAATCGGGCCACTGATCATATTTTTATGGGTATGCCGTATGCTCATATTTTTTATCTCATTTGATCAGTCGCCTAGCTTACTTTTTCCTCACCGAAAATTACCGTAAAACTAAGATTTAATTTGCTTCTTTTAAATATTTCTTCTTTGCACCCGTGAGCACGAAATTGGTCTATCGTTTGTCATAGCAGCGGATATTCCTCGCATCTGAATTATAGAGAGTAGGCTCTCACTATATCCGTTAAAACAAACCAGCTGGCTCCACAGGTGGTTGTATCAAACAGACAATAGTAGGATTCATTTATCTAGAATTTAAATTTATTTCGATCCTTTAGTAAACAAAGGATTTGAATTCGGTCAAATTAATGTGCTAATGTGTGTGTGTAATAATTTACTAGGTACGGTTATAATTAGGTACTATGTTATGGCAAGCCATGGTGAGATTTGGAAAGATTTAGATTGAAACCCCCCCTTTGAGTTTTTTTATATAATATCATTGCCCCCAGCACACCTCACGTAATTAATGGACCCCCCTTAAGCTTTGTGAAGACTTAGATAAAAATGAATTGAAACTAGGTCATAAAGTCTACGCATAGAGGTAACATTTTTAACCGACTTCCAAAAAACGAGGAGGTTATATGTTCGGCTGTGGATATATATTTTTTTTATTTTTTATTTTTGTATGTTCAACGATTACTCCGCCGTTTGTGAACCGATTTTCGAAATTTTTGCTTTGTTGTATTTGGTTTTACTCCAATTTGGTACCATGTTCACAAAAGTGGTGACCTGATGATGGGATCCAGGAGTAATCGAGGGAACTTCTCGAAATTTATATGGAAACATATGGTGATTTTGATTTTATGTGAAATGTACTAAGAATATGCTACCAAAAAGTCAAATATTGGGTCAAGGTATACCATGGTTTCGAAGATGCTGAGAGAACTCCTGACTCCTTATAGATACACGTTTGGGAGTTTCGGCGTTGTTTTAAGAACAGAAAGCATATGCTACTATGCAACTCATATTCATCATCATAATCATCATCATCATCATCATCATCGTCTTCATCATTACCACGTCGTGTTAAGGTCACCAATGTCTCATGGCACAGAATAGATAATAGTACAAGGCATAGGTGTGGATATACTAATAATAATAATAATTTTATACTGTATTACAACACTTTGTTCAAATATACACGGCGGTCAGCGCCGCGCAGGCGACGGTATCGCGGCACCGCCGCGCGGCGCGTGGCGGAAGACAACAGATCGAATATACTTTACTACTTTATATACAGATCGAATACTTTACTAACTACTTTATAAAATTTTAATAGACAAAATATAGAATTAAAATAAAGTTATTTTAATAAACAGAGCATTTAAACAAAACAAAGTCAATAAGTGTCTTTTTAATTAGTTATACTTATTAATCGATAGATAGCGCACTAAGTATCGATTTGAATGGATTTGAAATTGAATTCTTGATTACAAGAACAGCTGTCAATAATTATGATAATATTATATTATATTACTAGCTGTCCCGGCTAACGTTGTTTTGCCATATAAATAATTTTTGGTATGAAAAATACATGTTGGCCGATTCTCAGACCAATATCCTCACAATATGCTCACATAATTTCATGAGAATCGGTCAAGCCGTTTCCGAGGAGTATGGCAACGAAAACTGTGACACGAGAATTTTATATATTAGATGAGTAGCTACTAGCTACGCTACATCCTATGCAAGTTTATACAATTTTTTGTCTGATAGATCCTTCGATCGTGGAAAAACGAGACACAATAGCCTTTCTATTGTTATCGCAATCGCCGGTGACCGCTTGGGGTTTGAAGTATTAAAATTGTTAAATTACTTAGCACAATATGTTCACTTCACTGATAATATATTATTTTGTGAGTGTGAACTGTGACTCTTAACAAATTGTAATAAGATACGTAAAATATACGCGAAGGTTTACATACTAGTGTAACTAAAAAGAGTGAAATTATTATTATTTTTAACAAAAAATTAAAACCGACTTCCAAGGTAAAAACAATATTAACATTAATATGAACTAAAAAGTATTAAATAATTTTTGCTATCTAATAGTGCCTTTTTCCGAATTCGGCTAAACCTCAACTATTTCTGTACTCAATCTTCATAATTTTGAAGTCGGTGCCAGTTCCAAAAGTTTCAAATATTCTGTCAGAGGACTGAAGATTCAGCTATCTGGTACCGACTTCAAAATAATGAAGATTGAGTACAGAAATAGTAGAGGTTTAGCCGAATTCGGAAAAAGGCACTATTAGATAGCAAACATTATTTAATACTTTTTAGTTCATATCAATGTTAATATTGTTTTTACCTTGGAAGTCGGTTTTAATTTTTTGTTAAAAATAATAATGTATGACGTGGTCACTGTCTTTAGTGAATTTTGATTAGGATTTAGGTGTCTTTAATTTTTAAAGTAACAATAGTGGAAAAAGCTTCTTATAAGGTAAACCTATTTACCTCACCTTATGTCTAAATAGAAGTACTTTCAATAATTTATTGTATGTGACTAGACAATAGTCTGGTAGCAATCTGGCTCCGCCAAATTAGTAGCCGTAATTATACGAAGGCCAATATGTCAAATTGGATAACGTAGAGGCTCATTGCCCTATCGTGCGTCCCTTTCATCGTCTTACGTGAAAACGAGACAGACAGCCTAGTAATAGTCAAGTTAGTACCAAGTGTGCAGAGTTAACTGCAGTCGATTCTAGATGGGAGCTCAGTGAAGACTGTAACTACTGTTCAGTTAATAGTTGTTTCTAGTAAAAGGTTATGAGGTTGGTCTTGAGGGCAATGATTTCAAAACTTATAGCGGCAACAGAAATACACAATCTGTGAAAATTTCAGAAGATACAGCCTGGAGACAGACAGACAGAGAGACAGACGGACAGACGTCGAAGTCTCAGTGATAGGGTCCCGATTTTACCCTTTGGCTGCGGAACCCTAAAAATCTATCTCATCAACGTAATTTTCGAAATGTCAAGATTGGCCTGTACTACCCCAGATCTATGAATTTTCAATGAAAATAGTTTCTTAACGTCTGCCAAACTTTGGTCAGTTTCTTACATCTTGGGATACAGGGACCCGAACCTACTTTTGAAAGACTACAAACTCAGCTCCACCTTCATATCCCTGTAACTAAATAGAGACCACGTTTGTCTATAGTTTCATTAATATTTGTTGGCCAGTAGGATAAATGAATGCTATGTTTTATGGTAGATGCAGCACCAGGCCACCACCACACACGTCTGTATGTGCTACTCGCCCTCTGCTCCGACCTTTCTGTAATATTCCCTATTTTAACATTTTACCCCAAGCAAACGACCTTGACCATACATTTGACGTGTTGCCGAGATCGCACAAAAATCCTATTTTTTTTACTTATGTTAGTTCAAAATTGATCTAAAAAAAAGTGTTTCAAATAAACGTAATTTGTAAATAGTGGCGAGATTTGACTGACAATTTTAATAAATTGGTAATTACTTTGGAAGCTAATTAATAAAATTAATAAACAAAAATAGAAAATTTAAAACAGGGAAAGGAATGTTGATATACTGAAGATTATAACTTTGTAGCTTTCAAATTATGAGTTTATAAGGCTCTACATACGATAAATTACGGAATCTCCGTAGGAGAAGGCCCTTAAGCTCACCTCGTTCTTCTGAACGCGAGTAAGCTATAGTAGATAAGTAGACCGTAGTAGGGGTAGACTATACCTAGTGATAAATGATAATGATGATGTTGTCAGACGTGTCGATGACTTGAGTCCAGTCAGGTCGGTCGGCGATTTCTAACGTGTCGGAACTTGTTCTGACCCGGCTCGAGAGCCTTACGAGATCGCACCGAAGATCGAACTGGATTTGAGACTTAAATAGATTTTCCTCCAGGAAAATAACGAAAACGGGTAGCTCAGGCTTTAAAATCATTGTCCCCCATATTCCTCTAGCCTATCCTGAGATAGGCTAGGGGATATGGGAAACCCAAGAGGTTGTGTGGAATAAAAGTTATAAATAACATGTATTACGTGTTCATGTTTAGCATCAGGCATTATTTTCATCTGGGGGCACGGCAGTGCCCCAGCCAAGCTTTTTAGCAAAAGCACGGCCGTACCATACTTTTCTCGAAGCAGTTCGCGGCTATTTCACACCCCCTTTATCTTCGATGTTAACAAAGCTAGGGATTTAAAATTTCGATCACTAGGAGCAAGTATTAAAACTAGCTTAGTTTCCAAATTACATTAAATTTCAATAAATAGTTTATGAGTTACGGATGGTCAAAGTTACTACATTTTGTCACTCACTGACATATAGATCATCAAAATTCTAAGGTACTTCTAGCAGACTTAGAACCTTGAAGTTTGGTACTCGGATAGGTCTCTATTCACAATCAAAGGAAAAATTATGAAACCGGCCAAGTGCGAGTCGGACTGGCGTATATAGGGTTCCGTACCGTAAATTTGTATGGGAGCCCCTCTTAAATAATAAGTTTATTTAATTTTTATTATTAATAAAGTTAACATACAAATGAGCGTTTTCTGAAATTTTCAAAAACCTTAGTGTTACCATTATGGATATAGAGCAAAAAATTGTCGAGCTCTTAAATAATTTATTTTAATTGGACTATTAGATTTGATAACGACACCAGAAATACATAATTTGTGAAAATCGCAACTATCTAGCTATTGCATACGGATTACATACGGATGTACGACGGACAGACAGCGAAGACTTATTAATAATAGGGCCCCGTTTTCATCCTTTGGGCAGGGAAACCTAAAAACTGTAATTGAAAAATAATATAATAGGTAATAATATAATAATTTATTAAATAAAATAAAAGATTTTTATGTTTGTAACTTTGCAAGAACAGTATGAGTTTCGACTGCATATTTGTTTGGCTTTAAGTTAGTTATGAACTTATTGAAATGGCATTAATTAAATAAAAAATAATAATATTAACAACGTTAATAATGAAACAATAATTGAATTCCATTTAAATATAAATGTTTACACTAATCAGTACTGAGATATACACTCCTTACTTGCTCGATACAATTATTATAGGAGTTTTAAGTTATCACATGAAATAAGGTGTGCTCCTTTCCTGCGAGTAACGTCGAGACGCTTACAATTACAGTGCTGCTATGTATTCAACGGTAAAGATAAAAATGACCACATTTAAGTATTAGCTTAAGAGTCATTTATATAATATGAATATAATAATAGACTCAGAACTCAGAAGTATTTACGTTACGTTGTCCACCTATAGAACTAACGAAGCCTCAAAGAAAAAATATAAAGGAAATGGGTGATAAGCTAAGTACAGAAAAGTTATAACGTGTCCTGAAAAAATTAGAAAAACAACCTTCAAAAAAGAAATTAAATCCCACCAAAACATGAAAATATGTACACATTCAAGCCAAGCCTGCAACTTATTTTGTAATTTAAATCAACATTCAGTAAATGTATCAGTAGATTTCTTTATTTTATAATTATTATAGTGGCTTGGCAATAAGCACAATAGAAACAAATATAAAACTGCATATTGGGAGGAGTTCATACATTACACAGACTGCAAGCGTGAAGTGTTTTAATATACAGTAACGACGTATGTGGCCGATGGTACCCAATAAATCCAATTAGTAGCTGATTATTTCTCTAGTGCTTATTGCCAAGCCACTCTAATAATTATAAAATAAAGAAATCTATTGATACATTTACTGAATGTTGATTTAAATTACAAAATAAGTTGAAGGCTTGGCTTGAATGTGATCTGAAAACTTTTTACGACAGAAGTACTTATGGAATAGCTATGCAATATTTTGCTTGGCACCTTTTACATATTTTCATGTTTTGGTGGGATTCAATTTTCATTAAATACACTACCAACGTGAGCCACTACCAAGCTATTTGCAAACTCAATGTCCTTCTCTATTAATACGTCAAAAAAGTTATTAACACCACGCACAAAACATTATATAAATAATATTACAAATAATATTAAACGTCTGTATAGGTACAGGTAGTGGAGATCTTTATGCCTAGAAATAGAGTAAAATTTTAATACATTTTTATTTATCAAAATTTGACTTAAAATAATAATTATTGTAATTTGTAAGTATTTTTTTTTATTCCACTACAGAAAACTTTTACTCCTTACATAGTACTTTATACTTTTACCCCTTGCAGTTATATTTTCAATTCGGCATTATGCGCCCGCGCCGCCGTCGTGAACTTCTCCAACTTTCTCTTTGTAACTTTCTAAAGCGGTTGTTTATTTTATAACGCAGTATAAGGGCAAAAAGGTTTTTACAACTTACGTTTGCCAAAAGAAGTTTAAGGTTTAACAATTAGCTTATTATATTTTAACATTATTTAAATTTACTTTACTGCATAAAGTACTTATACCTAAGTAATTTAATGATAATAATAATATATATCTGAATAATAAAATTATGCATCGTAATAATGAGGTACTGAAAAGGCACTTATTGTTACTAGACTTAGTTACTAGACTAGACTTTAATTATTGGCTTGGACCCCTTGGAATTACGCCGTGATGTAGCTTCACTCTGCATCCTCTATCGGTTGTATCACGGGGAGTACTCTGAGGAATTGTTCCGAATCAAACCACCTTCAACTTTTCGCCATCGTACCACGCGAAAAACATACCATCCTCATCACCTTGATGAGTGGCAGTCTTCCACAGTGCGTTTTTCGCGTAACTTTCTGCCGCGCACTATAGGTAAAACTCTGGAACGAACTGTCACCAGCAGTATTTCCGGACATATACGACCTGCAAACCTTCAAGAAAAGAGCGTATTCCCTCTTAAAAGACCGGCAACGCACCTGCAGCTCTTCTGATGTTGCGAGTGTCCATGGGCGACGGTAGTTGCTTACCATCAGGTGACCCGTTTGCTCGTTTGCCGCCTTATTTAATAAAAAATATATAATATATTATTATTCAGTATTCTATCAAAAACCATAAAGTTATTTTTTTATTTTGTTAATAAATATTATAATTTATTTATTTTGTCATTATCTTATTATTTTATTTTGATGCAATATTATATTATTAATGTTTGTGCATGTCCTATCTGCTATCCTAATCCAATATCTTTCGTTAGGGCTGCTGGAAGAAATTTCTATTAGAAATAAGCAGACCCTTTGTGTCGTCTTACTGTGTAAATTATTATTTTGTGAATATGTCTTGTGCACAATAAAATTATAAAAAAAATATTATACCAGTAGAGGCTAAGTAATATTTTAGCACTAATCTATTGATTACAACTAACCAAGTTTTATTGTAATCAACAAAAGTTAGATGACTATAACTGTACCCTAAAACGGAACCCTAACCAGCTGATTTTTTTATATTGGTAGGTTAATAGTTATATAATTTAAAAGTAACCTTGTCCTACAAATAAAACAATCCATATTTTAGGACCATCAAGTCAAAGTATGAACACCCTTTCTATCTCTGTTAGCAACCACTTTCAAGATTTTTCGAAAATAAAAATGTTGTTCGTCTTATCAAAATGTACTCACAGAAAATGAGCGTGTTAGTAATCACAAAAAATTGTTCTAGGGCTACTCACTATAGTAGAGTCTCCTAGTCGCGCCGTACTACGCCGCTTTCTCCTCGTAGCACTGCCGTAGCACCCTAGTAGTAACCTCTACGACTACTAGTTACTACGTCTATTGCTCACACTACATTAGTCATTATATCTCGAAGTTTTCGTGTTTTATGACGCAATCGTCGAGGCGCTTATTCGGAATTTGAATTACAAATTGAACAGTCATTTCGCTATTTATATACAAAAAATGTAATTCTTTAGTCTAGGTTGTATGATCCGCGAGGCTAGTCACAAAACTTGAAAATTAAGTTTGTGTTTCATGCCAAATTTTATTCGTGGTTTGAACCATAGTTTGAAGTTGAACACACTTTAAACACAGTTCAAAGACGATAACGAGTACCTTGTTAGTTGTACCTGTATCTAGCTTATTTGCCTGTAAGAGTTGCCAACTGGTGTTAGACTAACACGATGTACTGTCTATTTCCTCTCTAATTCTCATTTCAAGTCGTAACTAGCGAGATTCTTGAGAGGTTCGATCGTATAAAGCCAGGAACTGTAAAGCCCAAGATTCAAGACCTAACACTTTACAGTCAAATCGAACGAGAGATCGGAATGATCAAGGTATGAGAACCGGACCCCAATCTACCATCGAGGAAATTGATTCCTAGGCAGTTAACAGACCATCGTCATTTGGTCGGATTATATCAATTCAATTTTAATTGCTATCTATCGGCTGGTTTTTACGTAATGCGACCAAACTACGTAGGTCCCCCATCTGCCTAGGAATCAACTTCTCAGATAGTACATAGTTCGACGATATTCGAGTATCAGTAGGTGTACGACCTCAGTCGCGCGGCGTCCGGCGATACGCCGGGGTCGCGGGTTCACTCCTCGTGAAGGGCAGACGGCACTGGGCTATTTGTGAACAATACTTATCGATTGACCGATAATGTAAATAAATACAAGTATGTAGGTGTGAAATTGATTGGAAAAAATTGGTATTTGTAGATAATCGACAGGATCTACTTAATTTATTTTATGAAAGAACGGGGCCTTCTTTATCAGTCTTTTATACCACAACAAGAGAGAGTTCATTAGGCCAAGTGTTGGAAATATGCGAGTCTCTAACTCTGCTCTTACAAATACTTTTTGTAGAAGATAGTCGACAAGCTACGCTTGACAGTCTGCAGACTCTGACGTACTGACGTCTTTTGGACACGCGCTTGTCACGGCCTCCCACTGATTCAGATTCGAGTTGTATGGCTGGAAACTTTTATTATACGCGTTTAGTGGCGTCTGTTGCTATGCAAGTGCATACAGGCTGCACGTTGTTATCTGTGCCAGTTTCAGCCGGGCCGCTTTCTCCGGCCTTGTACTGTAGCGGCGCGGGCGCACGCGGGGAGTGGGGGCAGGCGGGGCGAGGGGGGCGGATGATCTGTCACATGCTGTTGCTAAGTGACGTGTACGGTAGGAAGTGGAAGAGGAAAAGAGTAGTCCTAAGATTGTATTGTATTGTAATTATCGTTTTTGAAAGTAGAGCCGTCGTATGTGTTGTACTTTAGCAAACCTTATTACCAAGTAATTAGATCGAAAATTGGTCCACCATTAACGTCACTGACAAGTTACTAGATGTTATTATTTAAGTAGATTGCTAATTGTCGACTCTACATAGTTGAAAATGTTAAAGATCTAATTCATCAGCATCTAAAATTCGTCTATCGCGCGGAAAATCTACATTTTCCGAGATAAAAAGTATCCTTTGTCCTTTTCCGGGCATCAAAGTGCATCCATACCAAATTTTAGCAAAATCGGTTCTGCAGTTTGGGCGTGCAGAGGTAACAGACCGACGCAAGTGGTGTGGGCATTTATAATACTAGTATCGATATGTGATAATTATGTTCCTATTTTCGTGGCTAGACCACTGAGGTCCCAGATCTATTTGAATCACTGGAGTGACGTTGGAGAGCCGGTAATAGAGCGTGACATTAGGCGGACGATTATGACAAATGATGTCGAATTAGCGCGGCCCCGCGCTATGCGAGACGGCACGGTGGATGTACACCACAGGTGTGATGTTCCAAAGTAGTATGTAGTGTGTTTGTCACTTCTGGATCTTGTCAAATGTCATCACAATAATAATTTTGATCATAGTAGTAAGTAGAACTATGCTTGCCAAACCTGTGCATGGTTTAAATATTACCTTTCGACATAGATACAGCGAGTTCTAATTTAGGACCGTTAAGAGTACCAATTTTGAAGCCAATGCATAGCCATACTCACATCCTTGAAATGAAATGAAAATTCCTACTTATAAAAAGATTAACATTCTAGTTATACAATTCTTTCTAACGTTTCATACATTGACAAAACATTGCAAATATAGAATTTTTTTCTAAAGAAAAGATCGTATATTAGCAATGTTAAGTAATTTTATAATAATTATTTAAATTAAACATTAAGTAGTATATGCTAGTGCCAGTATCCATACATTACTATATTTGCTAAGATAAGAGATATTAGTATTGATAGTCGTGCATTTCGGTGCGCGGCGCAGACTAAGTACTAACTTGTATACGCGGTACACTCCGACATCTTTATCCTTTCTACTCTTACACTATAGTCTTCTGATACTTTAAGATAAATAAGTAATGTAATATTCTTGCAGACCTACGATGAGTGTGATATTAACGTTTGGAAGAAAGGCAGGAGAATACTTCTCCATATAAACTAAAAAAATACAAACAAATTATACTTAATTAAAAACGACCAGTCAACCAGTCATCTGACAGTCGCCAGGCACATCCGTGAACGTAGCCGGGTAATTTAGCTACCAGTCTACCTTAAAATTAAACAAAAAAATCTTCCGCAAAAAGTTGGCCTGTACTCGTAGTCTCGCAGATTTTCGACACATCAACTATGACTAATCGTTCACTTTTAACACTACTTAAAGTTAGATTAGGTTAACATTATCGGCGGAATTAACTGTCCGACTGTATGTGAATCCAAAATTCAATTCTGGCCAGATTTTGATATTCAGTCTGGTGAAAAGAGACGGCTGCATAATATGTTAACAAACGAAAGAGCGAGATAGACATCGTCTTCCTACGAGCTACCTCGTCTCGGTCTAGGGTTTGTTGCCTTTAATAGCGATTCCATAAGCACAAGCGTTTTTGGTCTTAATCTAACTTTATCATGAAAATACCTAAATATTATGATAAATAATTGATAACATCTATACATTCTACAGGAAACATGACCTATAAACGAACCGTACCGTTACCGTTTATGTTTGGGAAAGCATTGAAAATTACTGGAACTAAAATCATACAGAAAGTGTGTATTCTATTTTCTGATATAAATGCTCAATATGACGGGTTAAAATTAATATATACTATCAAAAGTTTCATGAAGGTTTTCTGAAAGCATATAAAACATATCATAACAATGAGTTTCTAAAATACTAGAGTAGCAACGTCTTACAAAACATTCTCAGAAATACTATGAATCAGAGAACTATTGTTATGTATACTATGATATACAATAGTTCAAAAGACAATGTCAATTCATAATGTTATTGTGTCATTATGTAGGTCAGATAATATGCCGCATCTTCGAAGTGGCAACGCGCGCGCGTTGCTGCCGTAAACTGCCAATCTAGTTCCGTTAGTAACATATAGAATATCATTGTATCATAATATTATGGTAAAAATGTCGTAAGAGCAAGTAAGAATAAGCAGCTTATTTTATTATCATAAATTATTTGATGTAACAAGAAAGACCCTCTAAACGTTGTTATAAAATCATTCTAAAGAAGCGTAAAAATTAATGTTAAGCAATCATTTTAATGGCGTCTTTATGGCTTCTAACATGTCACATGACTCCCGCATCAATGGCTGAACGGTAAAACGGTAAATTTTAACAGAAATAATGTTTATCAGCCTGAAAGTTATCAGTATGAAAAGAGAAAGTACTCGGTTTCGGTAACTAAATGAGGCAATCGATTATTATTGTTATCAATTCCTGATTCTAATACATTATTATCATTAGTCATCATATAAATTATCGCCGCGCTGAGCGATGTCATGGCAAATTCATGTCAATGAAGCGATTCTATTGGTTTTCAAAAACACATTCCTCGCAACACAGCTCCGCTCAGCTGTGGAAAGACAGCCTTACGGGCGTACTCGCGTTCCGCGTCCGCTTCCCGCGCCGCTGGCAGTGCGGCCGCGCCTCCGACACCACAGCGCGGCGGTCGTCGACCCCCGAAGGCTGCGCACTTCCGCGTGCAGACCCGAGACTGTCTGCGAACCGAGCTGATCCCGCATCATGCCCCAAATACACGCAAGACATTTGCCCATCCGGATTGTCATATTGATGACTTTCAAAGAAAAACTAAGTAATTTTTTATATTGTTAAGACTGTTTCTACTCTTTATCAGTAGAATTAATATTTATAGCAATCATCATCATTAAAATGTTTATACATTGTCTTGAAAGTGGAGTGTCACGACAGAATACATAAATTGTCTGGCTTGGAAGTTGCATGTCACAAGTCACAACTCACAACACACAAGGGTTTACTATTACTACTCTAAAAGAAAATATTATAGAGTATGAACTAAATAGTATGCCTGTATGATCTCCAACTTTATATACTAAAATAATCTTAACTCTTAAGATCAGAAGAGATAAAAAGAACTTTACTATGCTGAAAGCCACGCGTTTACGTTAGGCCTATGAGGTCTGTATAATCCCTCTTCAATATTTTCTTCGAAGAGTTTTTTTTTTGTCCAGAAGACGTGGTCTATGTACCTACTCAAAATATCGTTTAAAAACTTTCAGATATCGTCGTAGGGATGAAAGTTTAAACTTGAAATGCTAAGAGTGCACTCCATTTGATGCAGACAGCTTTTTGTAATTGGGTGTAGTCAAGAGATGGTCGACAGTAGTGCTACGAGTAATGCATACTGTGGAGCTTTCAACAATGTAAGGGCATCGCTCTCGTCTGGTAAAAGTAGCGATTACCCCGCTAGATAAAATTATTACTTAATGCTTTGAATCTCAGCATCATTATCATACGACGTTGACTTTGTTTTGTGTTTAATAAAACATGTCAAACCCCTGGACATATACACCGTGCAGTTGAGTTACGGCTGACGGGGATGTTTCATAATATGTTACGTGGCTCTTAATCGACCACATAAAAGGCAGATGACATATATGTACCGATTACGTGGTGACATCTTAAAATAGCCCGGAGGCCTTGGAGCTAATTACGAGCCCAGTGGGCCAGCGCCGGACCGGGGCCGTTATGCGCGTTTTTGTTCCAGCGCAGTGGTGATGCAATTGTTAGCCGAGCCCGAGGAATGCATATTCAGCGGAGCGATATCCACTTATATGGCTAGCGAAAATGTGTCAAGGCCGGCCCGCCGCCCGCCACCTGCTCCCGCCGCCGCACTGCGTGCATCCCGCGTATTTTTAACCCGGCCCGGCGACGGGAGACGACCCCGGGCCGGGGCCGGCCTGCGAGGCGCTCGGACCTCGCGGAGGTTTTTTAGCGGCTATAAACCGGAGTAATTTCCGATAATTACGTCCTCCGCCCTGCGCGCCCGGCCCGCGAGTGCACCGAGCGCGCCGCTCACATGGCAACAGCACCACCGCGCCCCACGGCCGCGCCGACGCCGGCGGAGGCGCTGCGCCCCCGACATAAGCGCCATATTCCCGTGCGCGCGCGACCTCGCTCGCGAGCATGAAACCGGCCGGGGAATAATTGATAAGTCTCGATTTTTGTTTGTTTTTTGACTGGAGTCTCGGGCACGACTCGGCCGTATTGTGCGCGCGGCCTCGATCGCGCTGGGGTTGGAGTCGTGCGGGCATAATTAAATCGTCCGTCTATCTGTGACGTGTAACATCTAGCGAGCTCCGGTGCGACTCGCGAGTGACTCGCCAACTGCGACTACTGCGTCGTGGCGACCCTCTCGCGGCGCTGGTCAACGCCTGCAGGCAACAATGCTACAGCGTCGTTTCATCCTTGACCTCCGAACACTAGCTCTCTTTTTACAGATTTTGCCGAAACACTATCTCCAATCTAAAGTCCTTTAAGTCCTCCCGAAGTCCAATGTCCAAAACACACTTTGCATAGTTGCCGCAGTTCGAGGAACGGAAAAACTCATAAAACGGCGAACGCTATGTGCACCGACAAAAGCGAGGCCGCTTAGTGCTAACCACTAACGCTACACTAACAAGAGGTAACAAAAATAAAACGAACTTTTGTTCAAACTCAGCGCTATGAATAAAACACTGGGAAACTCAAAATCATTTTATCTCTTCGCTAGACCAGATGTTGTTCGCGACTCGGTGCAAAAGAAAATCAAGGTGGATTTCTACATTTCGCCACGATTAAAGAAGCAAATTAAGTATTTAAGTGTAGATTATTTTGTGGAGTAATTCAAAATCACAAATACAAGTTCACAATATCATCCTACATTAATAGTTAGGGAGGGGAAGAGGGGATTTCGCGACAAGCTCGAGCGTGTCAGATTAAGCTTGTATAATGTATAGGCTTCCGATATGTATCTAGATATCATGGTATAGAAAGATTTCTCACGTAGTGAGTTAAAAAAAGATATTTTCGAATATTGAAATGTCATCGGATCTGTCACATTAATTAATGTTTAGTATCCCCAAAGAAGCTTCCATATAAAGCGACTCAAAGGTTAGGTATAGGTAAGCCTATAGGAACATTTTGAAATATAAAAAAATCAGCCAAGTGCGAGTCGGGCTCGCTCACGAAGGGTTCCGTACCGTTACAGAGAGAAATCGGAAAGTATGCAAAAAATTGTGTTTTTTGGATGGGAGCCCCCCCTTAAATATTTATTTTATTTAAATTAATAATATTATAATATCTATGGACGCTTCACACCACGTCAATCTGGCCCTGTGCTAAGTACCTGAAGGACTTGTGTTACGGGTACCAGACAACGGAAATATATATAATACTATTACCTATGTTATACAAATATTTAAGATTTTTATTTTCACATCCATGATCCAGGAACATTGAAAAACTTTTTTTTGTTTCGTCGGGGGGATTCGAATTTCGAACCCGCGACCCCCGGCTTGAGCTGCCACACACTCTATCCATTGAGCCACAGGTCGTCAATTTTACTTTTAAAAATTAAATTACAAATATAATTAAGGATTTTGTGAAAATTTAAAGCGTTTAGCTGTTGCCATTATTGATTACGAACAAAAAAATACAAAAAATCACGTTTGTTGTATGGGTATTATTTTCATTGAATATTAATTTTATTTTGATTTAGTATTTGTTGTTATAGCGGCACCAGAAATAAACAATCTGTGAAAATTTCAGAACTCTAGCTATAGCGGTTTTTGAGACACAGCCTGGAGACAGACCGACGGACAGACAGACATCGAAGTCTCATGAATAGGGTCCCGTTTTTACCTATTGGGTACGGAACCCCAAAAATAAAGCTTCATATTTTCCTTACTAAGCTTCAAAGATTTCGTTTAGTCCTTGTTGTCTTAAATCTTGTTACAATTTACCTAATTAAGCAATTTTCTGAATATAATATTTTCTTTTTCATAACTTTAAAATGGCTGCAGTTTCTGAACTCACCGCTAAAATAAAAAACGCTCTTATTTTTTTAATCAGTAATGCAATAAAACTACCTACTAGGTCTCCATGACGCTTGAGTGACTACATAAATAGCTCCCACTCCTCCCCTACCTTAAATTGTCGTGTTTTATTAACCTACTTCCAAAAAACGAGGAGGTTATATGTTCGGCTGTGGATATTTTTTTTATTTTTTTTTATTTTTGTATGCTCAACGATTACTCCGCCGTTTGTGAACCGATTTTCGAAATTTTTGCTTTGTTGTATTTGGTTTTACTCCAATTTGGTACCATGTTCACAAAAGTGGTGACCTGATGATGGGATCCAGGAGTAATCGAGGGAACTTCTCGAAATTTATATAGAAACATATGGTGATTTTGGTTTTATGTGAAGTGTACTAAGAATATGCTACCAAAAAGTCAAATATTGGGTCAAGGTATACCATGGTTTCGAAAATGCTGAGAGAACTCCTGACTCCTTATAGATACACGTTTGGGAGTTTCGGCGTTGTTTTAAGAACAGAAAGCATATGCTACTATGCAACTCATATTCATCATCATAATCATCATCATCATCGTCTTCATCATTACCACGTCGTGTTAAGGTCACCAATGTCTCATGGCACAGAATAGATAATAGTACAAGGCATAGGTGTGGATATACTAATAATAATAATAATTTTATACTGTATAACAACACTTTGTTTAAATATACACGGCGGTCAGCGCCGCGGAGGCGACGGTATCGCGGCGCCGCCGCGCGGCGCGTGGCGGAAGACAACAGATCGAATATACTTTACTACTTTATATACAGATCGAATACTTTACTAACTACTTTATAAAATTTTAATAGACAAAATATAGAATTAAAATAAAGTTATTTTAATAAAAAGAGCATTTAAACAAAACAAAGTCAATAAGTGTCTTTTTAATTAGTTATACTTATTAATCGATAGATAGCGCACTAAGTATCGATTTGAATGGATTTGAAATTGAATTCTTGATTACAAGAACAGCTGTCAATAATTATGATAATATTATATTATATTACTAGCTGTCCCGGCAAACGTTGTTTTGCCATATAAATAATTTTTGGTATGAAAAATAGATGTTGGCCGATTCTCAGACCAATATCCTCACAATATGCTCACATAATTTCATGAGAATCGGTCAAGCCGTTTCCGAGGAGTATGGCAACGAAAACTGTGACACGAGAATTTTATATGTTAGATGAGTAGCTACGCTACATCCTATGCAAGTTAATACAATTTTTTATCTGATAGATCCTTCGATCGTGGAAAAACGAGACACAATAGCCTTTCTATTGTTATCGCAATCGCCGGTGACCGCTTGGGGTTTGAAGTATTAAAATTGTCAAATTACTTAGCACAATATGTTCACTTCACTGATAATATATTATTTTGTGAGTGTGAACTGTGACTCTTAACAAGTTGTAATAAGATACGTAAAATATACGCGAAGGTTTACCTACTAGTGTAACTAAAAAGAGTGAAATTATTATTATTTTTAACAAAAAATTAAAACCGACTTCCAAGGTAAAAACAATATTAACATTAATATGAACTAAAAAGTATTAAATAATTTTTGCTATCTAATAGTGCCTTTTTCCGAATTCGGCTAAACCTCAACTATTTCTGTACTCAATCTTCATAATTTTGAAGTCG
Organism: Polyommatus icarus; assembly: GCA_937595015.1. Taxonomy (NCBI): domain Eukaryota; kingdom Metazoa; phylum Arthropoda; class Insecta; order Lepidoptera; family Lycaenidae; genus Polyommatus; species Polyommatus icarus. Next base: position 839,162 of record OW569325.1, read on the forward strand.
GTGCCAGTTCCAAAAGTTTCAAATATTCTGTAAGAGGACTGAAGATTCAGCTATCTGGTACCGACTTCAAAATAATGAAGATTGAGTACAGAAATAGTTGAGGTTTAGCCGAATTCGGAAAAAGGCACTATTAGATAGCAAAAATTATTTCATACTTTTAAGTTCATATTAATGTTAATATTGTTTTTACCTTGGAAGTCGGTTTTAATTTTTTGTTAAAAATAATAATAATTGTATTGCGCACTCTCAAAAATTGAATGTTTTATGATTTTCATATTTCCATTAACATCGACTATGTGTTTTCTCGCCATTTTCAAAATGTATGAGGTAAACCTCTAACGTTTTCCATCTCGGTTTTCAAAATGACTTATTAAAATTAAAGAAGCTTATCTCTTAAATTTTAAAAATAGTAATTTAATCTCTATGTAATGCGTCAGTGCCTGCAGTTTCCCTCAGCAAGGGAGCTTACCGCCTTGCCCACTAATAACTATAGTCAGGAAACACGCCCAATTTTAGAGGTATATCACCAAGCATTCTCTCTGGTACACTCACTACTCAACATGCACGTATTATCATTGCAATGCCAGCGCCCAGCACGTCACTTATCAGCGATGTCGCGGTTATCGGCTACCCTCTGCTGCAGTCACGCGACCTTGTGTACTGTGGCTGACAGTGGCGGCCTTGCCCATTGCGAGGCCCCGGTCGGCAGGTATTTGCGAGGCCCCTTGGCTGTCTGTCCACCGCCTCGCCGCCGACATCGGGACCTCGCCGCCACTTTGTGACTTTTTGCTTGACGCGATGCCTCTGCAAGCGCAAGGCTCCGGGCGATTGCCCTGTTCACTACCCCCTAAAGCCGCCACTGGTGGCTGATACATCACACAGAAGGTAGTTTATTATGGAAAATATATTGTAATATTTTCCCGCAGTAAAAGTAGTATATGTGTTAATCCAGGGTATCAACTAATTCTATACGAAATTTTATCAAAATCGATCCAGCCGTTTAGACGTACTTACTTACTTACTACGATGGCTCAGCGACCCAAAGTGGATCTTGGCCTCCGACACAGGTTTGCGCCACTTGTCGCGGTCTTGTGCAGTTTCTTGCCACTCTGTGACCTCAAGATCGCGCAGGTCCGACTCCACGACATCTAGCCACCGGTACCGTGGAGGGCCGACAGGTCGTCGCCCGATCGGACGCCCAAGGAACGCCTTTTTAGTGGCACGATTCTCTCCCATTCTTGCAACATGGCCGAGCCATCGGAGTCGCTGGGCTTTTGTTACGCCAATAATATTGGGCTCAGCTATGAGGTCTTCAACTTCGGCGTTGGTTCGGATTCTAGTTCCTCCGTCTTCTGTCTTCATCGGGCCCAAGATCTTGCGGAGGACTTTTCTTTCGGCTACCAGTAGTTTATTCTCTTCATCGAGTGTGAGCGTCCAGGTCTCGCATCCGTACATTAGTATTGGCCTTATTACAGACTTGTAAATGGCGATCTTACTTTTTCTACTTAGGAGATTGGACGCTAACACTCCATGAAGTGCCGCGCTGCATCGTAAGGTGTTTTGGATGCGGATGTTTATTTCCTCCTGTCTCGTGTTGGTGTCGGTAATGGTGCAGCCTAAGTATTTAAATTTGTCCGTCCCTTTATAAGAAGTCCCTCTCACATTCAGGTCTTCTAGTTTTGTGCGCGTGTTTTTATAACGTTTAATGTGGAGGTATTCTGTTTTCTCGCGGTTTATACTCAGGCCTATCTTAAGGGCTTCGTTTTCTAAGACTTCGGCCGCGCTGGCCACTTCCTCTGGAGTTTCAACCAGTAATGCCAGGTCATCGGCATATCCTATCAACCTATGCTTCCCATTCAGTTGTAGCCCTACGTCTAGTGCAATCACTTCTTTGAGGACATATTCCAGAACTAAATTGAAAAGCACAGGTGACTGAATATGCATATACAATTTGGTAAAAATCAGTTAAGCCGTTTCGGAGGAGTTCGTGGACTAACATTGTGACACGAGAATATTATATATAAGACTAGGAAAAGGATGGGATAGAACTTTCTGTAGTATGAACTCAAGTTACGATAGGTGGGTGTTTTACCTTATCACAGACTGAGCCCCTGGCCTTGAACACTCCAAGGCACTAATTCCTGGCTTCAACCAGAAACTATCAGAATTAGTGCTTTGGTAGGAACCTTACCAGAAACCTAACTGGGCACTGCAAGCTCAACAAACACCTAAACAGAATGGGTATTTGTAGCATAACGACTTGCAGATTCTGTGAGGTCGAGGAGGATGAAACCTTCTCCTCGACTGTCCTACTCTACTACAGAGCAGGAACAATCACCTTGATCGCCACGAATACTCATCCACAGAGGAAATTCGTGGCACCAATCCGTGGTATTGGGTTGGGGATGATACTCTAGTGCGCGAAGGAGTCGCAATTATAGATCCTTATGGGTCGCAGTGACGCCAGGGCTACAGTGACCTGCCTTCTTTAACACAAAAAAAAAGTTTTACCTTATCATAACTAGCTTTTTTCATCGGATCCGTTTGCGCATATACCTACTATGGCAACACAATAGGTGTGTTCTTTTGATAGATTAAAATTTAAACGTAAATTTTATTACAGAGCTCCAAATACTATTCTCAAATTGATGAATCCTATCCGTGGCGTCCATTAACCTCCTGTCAAAAAAAATTGTTATATTCGATCGTTTTCTATACAAACTGCGATTGACAATGAACTGATATTTCTAGTCTAAGGGCGATACCCTATTTTTCATACTCGATGAGAATTGAGTATGAAGTACCTATCACTTCGAACGTATAAAAAGTTTGACATTATTATTCTAGTTACCAAGTAGTTTTTCGATGAATCTGTTATAGTGTAGGTACCTATGTCTTTACAATAATTAATTATTTTTCTTATGTTAACTGCAAATACAGTGCATGGATTTTTCATATAGCTCCTAGACTAAAAAGGTCAATGACTGCTGGGGACAACTTATTTCGTTTTGAATATAGTTACTAAATATTTTGAGAGGGCCTGACAAATGGACAAAATAATTACTTCTTGGTATCCTATAGTGACTAAAACATTAGTCACTATAGGATAGGTAGGTACATTAATGTAGAGCTTTAATTTTTAACATTTTGACTCTTTTTTAATATCTAATTTCTACAAAACATGAGTAAAAATATAATTGGTATAATTTACATTAATTACTGAAACTGATAAAGTCTACCTACGCCCTACACATTCAAATTTAATACAAAGATATCAAGGTTTTCAAAGACTGTTCGACGCACAGACAATTGCATGTTAATTTTGCTGACGTGATCAGCAAAGTTTACAGACTGTTTACAAATCTATTCAAACTGAAGCTCGATTAACAATTAAGCTTAAAAAGATTATTAAATAAGTCTTTCAGAGTTAAAAACTTCATTAGTTTTTAGGAGCGTCTTAATCTGTTCTGATTTTGAACGTACCGGCAATGAAACCTTCTCGTCCGTTGTCGGCGGGTACAGCCTGAACATACTTTCAGCTCGTTTCCATGGCTATCGAACCGCTCGGTGCCACTGCCCGGCGCCCAAGTGAATATAACCTCTAAATACTCAGACGTAATGCTCACATCGGTGTACACTCGGCGGCGTGGAGCTGTGTGCGTCGGTGCGCGCGTGTGCAGCTTTGCGCCGATGCAACCAGCCCTAGGTCAGTACTCTTTAATGCACTCGACCGAGTGCATCCACGTCGCGATACGGTTCAAACATCAAATATTACACAAAAAATCGTCGCGGCCTCCGCTCCCGGCGTCGGGCCCGGCGTCGGTCGTCGGACCGGGCCCGGGGTCCGGTGCCGGCGGTGCTGCCCCCGGATCCTTTGTCCTCCGCCATGTTGGTCGGTGTCGGTGAGTCCACTTTCCGATTTTTTATTTTCGATTTGGACAGCCGTACGCCATTTTGAAAATGCTCTTTGTTCGCACTCCTCGTGCACACATCTGGCGTGCACGTTCCGCGTTCGCGGAGCATTCTAATTGGATTATTGTGTTGCGAGAGTGACGCGGCGACACCTCCGCACACCACTCTCCGGCGACTCACGCGGGCCTCCGAAAGATACCAGAGTTTCATCTCTAGGTACTGTGATGTGCGTTTTCATATTTACTTAGTTAGCGAGGAAATCTTGTCAATTTCTAAAGATTACGTCACGGAGTTCGCCATTTTGAAAATGGGCGTCGCTCAGACGTAAATTATTAAATTTTAACGATCGATATTAAGTTTCAGTAGTATCCGTGTAAGATTTTGCGTAATATCGGTCTGTTGTCGTGCCACTTGCCAGTCGTAACTGTCGAGGAGCAAGGTAACAAGAACTAACTTATGTCTATAACGTATGATAATATTATGCATTTGAGACGGTGCTTATATCCATTACTTAGATTATCATAATTTATAACGAAGAAAATACGTACCTAATTGACCAGGTACTATCAAAGCGTATCATTATTTTCATATATCTCTCGAGTCTGGTATCTGTAGGTACCTATTACGTGTGTGTAACTGAAGGAGACCTTGGTAGCTCTACATTGATCTTAATATTATTTAAATCCCGAGATTTCCTGACATTAGAACAATAAATTAATACGGATGTATTTTTTTTTCTTAAAAGTGTAGCAAAGACTACTCTACAATATGCAATACAGAAATCAAGAAACTTGAATATTCAAATTAAGATTTACTTTTTCTTATCATTGTCATGAAAAACTGTAGTGCACAAACTAATTAGTGTCAGTAACCTAACAACGAGGAAGGCAAACAATACTCGATAGAACTATTGATGTTTGCTCTACGACCATCACAATCAAAGAAGCAACTGCTTTAAAACTAGCAAGGCTACTATTTATCCTTATGTCCCTATTAAATCCTCTTTTGATGATTATTTTATTGACATCAAGAATGTTTATATTATAATTATATAGGTGTACCAGAATCTGATGGCAAAAAGTGAGAAAATAAATTGACTCTAGCAATACCGGGATAATAGGAATAAAACATTTTCATCCTCTTTTTATTCCTTTAGCGGCTTATTTTGTGTGTTAAACATGCAAATATAAAAATTTATCCAATGATCAAGGATATTTTTTGAAAATTTGCTATCAAAAATTGCCATCAGATTCTGGTAGACCTATACTTAAGTGTGTAAGCTACATGTAAGTAATGATGTACGTTAAAAACAATGGGTATTATCTATCATCCATACTGACATTATAAATGCGAAAGTGTGTCTGTCTGTCTGTCTATCTGTTACCCCGTCACGCCCAAACCGCTGAACCGATTTTACTGGATATAGAGATGCTTTGAGTCCCGGGAAGGATATATGATATTCTTCATCCCGGTAAAATACCGTACATTTTGCCCCTACATTCCCTTGCTATAACCTACTTTAGTCTCTACGAATTGTGTCGTCAGCAAATGACTCTATATAGAGCTGAGCGAGCTCAATGCTGGGCGCTGCTCACTGTGTTCCATTCAAGAATCAGTATCATATTTTTTGCTGATTCGCCGTCTTTGTTAGCTCTGAGAAGTGTTTCATTATGTTCTATTATGCTTTTAGTAGAATTATAATAAAATAGTGTCTAGCTAGTTACATTTTCAATGTTTTGTTAACTCAAAAAAAAAAGCAAAAATCAATATCATTGCAAATTGAAAATTCTACTTATATCACATCTTAAAACATTTGAAGGTAAACTCTGCGTATATATTTTTAAATTTTATTAAGTAAATAATTCTTGACTTTTCATTCATTGTTCATTCATCAATCATTGTTCATTAGGGAGGCCTATGTTCAGCAGTAGGCGAATATAGGCTGATATGATGATGATGATGATTAAATAATCTTATATCTTTAAACGAGCAATTCTTGTATATCTATTATATATAAATCTCCTGTCACGATGTTTGTCCGCGATGGATTCCTAAACTACTTAACCGATTTTAATGTTTCTTTTTTTTAAATGTGTCATTTTTTTTCAACTTGAGAGATAGGATAGCTTAGATCTTTAATTATAGTCGCAATTTTATTTTATTGCAAATTGTTTGTCTATAAAGAGCGACCATTGTTTAGTATATAGGGGGTTTCGGGGGCGATAAATCGATCTAGCTAGGAATCATTTTCATAAAATGTCATTTTATGTGTGTTTTTTGAACTTTTTGAATACCAAGCGAAGCTCGATCATATAGCTAGTTATTGATTATCAAGATTTATAAATCATAAAATACACATGAAACTTGAAAGCTCTACATTGCTATAATATTTTAAGTAGATTCTTATTCACAAGACGTTAATGTAGGTACGTGAGCAGTACGACTTGTGATTTAGACTATTCGTGTGCTTGTGATTGGGTATTAAAATGAATTTAGTTTAGGATATTTATATTAAGTAATTCAGAAAACAATTCTATTATCTTGCTCACAAATATTTATCTTTGCTATAATAATTATTAATTATGTTTCTTGATGATGCCTGCAACTTCATCAGGACGGAAATCTTTTATTGACACATTTACCGGGATAAAAACTAGAACTCAAGAATTTCTGTAACAAATTTCGTGTAATAGGTATCAAACAGGTTAAAATAATTTAATTTTCAGTTATAATAATTATATTATGGATATATCTGTGCTATTGAGGTCCAAACGAAATATTTTAATGAGCGGAGTTCCAATAATATTATGTTAGCTCACAAGTCACACCTAATACTAATGTATTAAATACCTATACCATGGAATTTACTATAGTTTGCAGTTACCTACCGGTACATAGTAAAGTCTATTACAGAACCGTAAATTAAACTCATATTATGGCACTTCTTCACGTTGGCCCACATTATGACAATTGCCAACTATAATACAATAGATATCAGGAAAGTTTAGAGATAATATTAGTTTATGATTTTCCTTGCTCTATGCCAATTTTGTATCAACTCTAAAAAATTTAATTTAACTTATGTCCTGTTCCGTTCTGGCTTCAGAGATTTTGAACTCCAAACGCGTTTACTAAGCTGGCACAGTGACAAAAAGTTGCCTGTACAATGTACATATAATATTATGCTTACACATAAATATAAAACATATCGTTATGCATTCCCTCGAATGTGCAGGGGCCTGATTCTCTAGCCTCGAAAGTAGCTTCGGTCGCAGGCTGTCCCACTCACGCACGCAGCATGTGTGTTCACTGTTCGCAAGTCAGACAGCCTAGACAGCCCAGATAGCCTCGACATTTGATAATACAGGCACCAGTGGCCAGTGCGAGCAAATCAGCCAGCCCGTATTCGACATTCGAGTGACGAGAATTGAACCGCAGAGCGTTGCAGATAAACGCAGCAGCGCGGTCAACGCTCCGACCGCAGATAATACCGTACTGACGTCCACCTTATTATTGTACAGCATACAATATAACTTTATATTTGGATCACAAGTACACATTGTCCTCTGAGACACACTATCATCATCAGCAGCAGGAAAAACTGTTTTATATCATTGACCTAAACCAATTTCCTTTAGATTGCAGGCCATTTTCCCTTAGTGTCGCCGCACACGGGCCACGCGCGACAGCCACAAACGCTGTTTTAAGCTAGTCTATTGTTCGTAAAGTGAATCGTTGAAGCGTTGCGGCCACCAGCGTCAAAAAATGTATGAAAACTGCAGGAAATATGCCAGGAGCGGCGTTTTGTGGTTGTGGCCGGTGGCCCGAGTGCGGGGGCCCTTATAGTCATTCACATTAAATAATTTCGAGAGGAATGTTTCCTGTCAAAGCTTTTCTAAATCCCATACGTTTGTATGAGATTTGGCAAAAGGTTTTGCAAGAGTCTTCTTATAATATGGGTATATCGTTTTGTCAAATCCCATTCATTTCTAGCTTCGCATTCGAAATTATTGAAAGAAGCTTGACTACATGCACTACACCATTAAATAGTTTCTACTCGTATACCTACTAGAGGTCGCCCCCAACTCCGTTGCGCCAAAATTAGTTTATCACGCTGGAACCGTACATTTTTCCGGGATAAAAACTATCTTAATATTATGTCCTTTCCCGAGACTCAAGGTATTTCCATGCCGAACTTCAGCAAAATCGGTTCAGCGGTTTAAGCGTGAAGAGGTGACAGACAGACTTTCACATTTATAATATTAGTATAGATTTTCAAATCTTGTTAGAAATAATTATTTCGTTTGTTAACACTATAAGCTCCATGCATTCCCATCATGGTCAACACTCTACAATAGGTACTACGTTCTACATGAGTGACACATCAAAAGATCGTAACGATAAATTAAAAATTTTGTTTTTTTTTTCAAAAATTAGAAATAATCGTAATGTGTAAATTATGTTTTAAATAAGTGATTGAATAAACTTACTTGCCTTGTAATATAAGAAAATAATATGTAAGGACAACTTTCTCGTATCTTGGTAATTTTGGTAGAGCTACCTTCATTGCTGGTTCTAAGCCTAAAAAGAAAAAACATTTTCAGATTTTAACTAAAAATGCTGTAGACTGCCGCACTCAAAGATGTTTAACAGATTATATATCTTCATATTTTATTTACCTACATTTAAGTAATTAATCAATATTCGTCTCTGAGTGCGGCGTACGAGTGTAAAATTTGGTCTCTACATTTTTCAGTAAATCCATATTCGTTATTCAGTTACTTAAAATTTGCATACAATACAAATAATAATCTCTTCGACAATCGTATTTTGTTTCCATTTCAGGTTGAGTGATAGGCTTATCAGTGTTATTTTTAGTTATTGGACGATTTGTAGGTCGAAACTCGAAACTGAATAATTGTGTGTCCTCGATATAAATATAGCACAGAAAAGTTGCAAATTCAAATTAAATAAAAAATCTGTTAATACAATGTTTCTTAAAAGCTATAATTACCTAATAATTAAATTAATGTTTTTTATTCATTCGCTAAAGGTTTACCGTATTAACAATGTTATAACTTATATATAGTGTCCGGCCGAAGCTTCGGCTTCGGCTACGGCTTCGGCCGCCTTCGGCCAAAAAAACGGCCGAAGCCGAAGCTTTGCCGAAGGTCCGAGCAACCGTCGAAATTGAACGAACTGTAAACTGTTACGAAAGACTGTGAGTCGTGAGAGAGCGATGGACCGGTCGTGTATGCAGACTGCAGAGGCCGCTGGGAGTCAATGTCAAATACAATAAACAAACACTAACTTCTTAACAAATCATTTAATTATTTATTAAGAAGTTAGTGTTTGTTTATTTTATTTATTAGTCTAGTTTCGGTCTAGTCGAGTTAAACAAAGGCTGATTGATTGGTCTAATTATTGTTATTTGTGAAATAATAAAGAAATTATAATTTTTTACAATAGTTCAGTCAATAAAGTAGTTGTAGAATGCTTGAGCGGGCAACCTAAGAGCTTTCTGCTGGAACTTATTCAGACTGCTTAGGGATAAAACATACTAAAGTCCCTAAAGTCTAGTAGGTGAGCCGGAGTGAGGAGAGAGTGCCAAAAATCTCAATTTTTGGTTTTTGGCTAATAACTAAAAAACTATGTGTTGTAGCAACCGTTTTCGAAGTACACATTTGAGTCATTCCTTAAACTTAATTAATTATTTGTAGTCCACAAATTATTAAGTAAACTAATAAATGAGTCACGTAATCACAAACTTTTATTACCATCTCTAAATCAACTTCTCTATGAGTCAATATAGAGGTAAACCTTCAATATTGAAGTTTTGAAATACTTAATTTTAATAATAATTGTAGCTTGCAGACAATTTTTTTAATTTATATTGAAGTTAACAAACAGTAACCATAGTATATAATTATTACAAATATTGTATATATAAACAAAAACTTAGTAACTACGGAACCAACAGTGTTAACTACAAATTAATTAAGTAACTTAAATTCTAGTCATCCAGTTGAGATTAAGTATAATACTAATATATTATAGTTTTTATTATTCGTAGCTAATATTAAAACTATAATATATTTTAAAACATTATCAGTTCTGAACTTTAATAAGTACCTACTTATTATACTGTTTTAATGTAATTTGAATATAACTGTATTTAAAAAAAGATAATTTTACGTAATTGAGAATTAAAACTCTATATCTCCAAAACTACTGAACCGATTTTGTTGAAACTTGCACTATTCCCTAAGTTGGACAGTACCTAGTGCAACAAAAAAAGAATTACTGAAATTGGAATGGTAGTAATGCGAAAAGAGATATGCGAACACAAACATAAAAAACACACATACATACACTTGTAATTTCCCACATTTGTTCAGACGCTGATGAGCATTTTCACAATTTTTTTTACACCCTTTGTTTGGTGTGTCCCCAGACTTTAGACATTGATTTAAGCTGCTAATATTTATAGTCCGGAATTTTATACTCTTCTGGGTAATTATGTGATATTAATATTCAACTATATATTAAAGTATTTCGTAAATTTATAAATATATACTGCATTTGTACCAAAATACTTCTGAGGGACCTCATTATTTCGACTGTCCCCACCCCGAAATCCCGATGAAATGCGTTATTTTAACGTAATTGGCATAAACAGCTTCAAATATATTATATTTTTTATTATGCCAAGAATTTACTTACTTGGAATATGCAAGTTAAGTCTTTTTTAACATTCAAATAAATTTACAAATCCGATTGGAATTCGGTCCGCAGATTTTGAATATGCCTGACATGTCAATTATGTTACCAAAAATCTGAGAGAAAATAATCAAATATGGATATTTTCTCTGTGAAATGGCAACAAATTAGCTTGATTTACGTGTCAGCTATTTTACAATCATTCGGCGATTTGCACCGGGATCGCAACAAGAGTTGGAAGTGTCCACACAGTGTTTCGTGAAAAAAAAAGTCAGGACAGTTACCACTATTTTAATAACTTCTTTGCCTACACTACTACTAACTATTTTTATATTTATAAAGTGTTTCGTAAGGATAGCGTTACTGAAAATATAAAATATTTTGGCGTAGAAATGAATTAAAAGTGAATTTATAAAACTGGGCGAGGATGATAATGTTACCTCCATTATGTTACCAATTTGGATGGGAACTATAAGATGACTGGCAATGTAACATAATTGACAGGATAAATTTGTGTTCACGATGGTGGTGATAGATAAATTAAATTTTAAATCACTCTAATATTCTGAATGCCAAAGTTTGTGTATGTGTATGTTTATTCATATAATATAATTTTAATAAAATTTGGTTTGGAGATAGGAATAACACATGGACTAGTTTTTACTGCGGGTAAATACTTCATTCTCATGTAAAAATCTTTAGCCCGTGGGTGAAATCGTTTAATATAATTCATAAAATATGCATTCGTTTCCATTTTGAGCTAAATTTTATTTAGTAGTACGTTTAAGATTTCAGAATACATAATATTACGAATTACGATGCGATTTTTCTTTGACAATTTCGTCTAGGTTTCAGAATAGTTTCAGATTCGATCTCTAGAATATAATTTGATGTTAAAAATGCATGCACGCCTGTCCCGCGCGGGACATTTAATTTTGATGAAAAAATCGGGACGTCTGGCAACGCTGGTAGTGTTACTTGAGGATTGAAAATTGTTAAACTTCAGTAATATTTTTGTTTTAGTACTTAAAGTTGGGCCAAAACCACTCTCTTTTGTAATGATATTAAATAATTCTGGTAGTGATGTTGATGACTTATTTAACGAAAGTTAAACTATCGTTTTTGGTCTCCATCACTCTCCAGTGATGTTTTGAGAATGTTCTGATTCCTGGTGGTGATGGTGATGGTGACGGGCTTATTCAGCAGCGGTGGTTATCACCACACTGTGGCCGTTATCTAGCGGTCACAGGCCTGATACCACTTATCTGATAACGCGGGTGACAACACTCATTACTTGTTATATGTACCTGTGTACTCTGTTTTTATACATCCAGAACAAAATATAAACAAAACGTATAGGCGGGTATAATTCTACCAATTTAAATGACAAATATATTAACCGCGGTATAGAAACAAGCATATTTTGATTTTTGGTCGTCTTTTATGTTTTAAATCAAAATGAATCATTGAAACTTCTGGACTATGTGGTTCTGTAGCTGGAATTTTTGCGGTCAAATTTTAGACTGAACTCCTGACACAAAAAGGGTGTTATAAAGGTCCATGTCTGTACTCAGTAGTACCTATGGAGTACTGTGTAGCGAAGGGATGAATTAACCTTGATCTAGATTCCTTTATGCTGGAAGCTGACGTAATCAAAAATGTTTTTAATTATGATAATAAATCATCAACAGTGTGTTGGGGCTTGGGGGTTACACAAATTTGAATACAGACTTAGGTATAATTTGGACACAATTACGTGGCAACTGGGCCTATGACCGCAAAAGATCAAGTGCAGCAGATAAATGTAGAGCCACTTTTGATATTGATGGTTGTAGATAAATAGTGTTATCATATTAAAAAATGATCAGCATTGTACAGGTTCATAGTTAAACATCTTATCTAAATTAATACCAACACGGAAACAGAAACTCTCCTTCATAACATTCTTTGCCGATATGAAATCGTTCACAAGTTTAAGATAGAAGACATACAAAATCTGGAATCTTGCCAAAACTTTTGGGTTAGAAAAAAGATTCCTCTCTAGTTCCAAAATTGTGTTATACAAGCTCCTCATTAGCATAGAGGAGGGCGAGTGGCGGGTGCGGGGTGCGGGGCGCGAGGCGGCAGGGTGCGCGCGCGCAGCGATTGGCCAGCCTCCACGGGCCCGGTGCATTCTGCTCCCACTCATAGACCTTCTCTATTGGCCTATTTTTTGTCCGCGCCGGGCCCGGTTGGACGAAGATACGACGGGCCTCATAATGTTCTTTTTTTATTTATCTATCTTGGTCCCTTTTGGGCGGGATATTTTATCTATTTCAAATAGTATCGTCCCGTCTATTTACTATTCCCATGATATCCAATCGGGCCTCTAGTGACCTTGATTGTTCGCTGTCTGTTACTAGTTCTAGAATTCGCTTTTTTTTATCAAAAAACCGAAATCTAGTAACAGACATAGCCTGCATAGCAGACACAGCTGCTGTGTCAGCTATGCAGATATTTTTAATTTTACAACAACAAATACTAAAAACAAAATAAAGTTAATATTTAACGGGTTCCCATACAACAAACGAGATTTTTTGGCCTTTATGGCTCATAATCCATAACACATTAGACACTTGAAATTTTCACAAAATCCTCAATAGGGGTGTAGACACTAGACAGTAAACGAAATATAATACAAATTATTGTTTTTTTTTTGAGAGTTTGTATTATAGAATTACCGAAAATGACATATTTTTACTCATAAACTTTATAATAATTTTTATTTTATTTATTAAAAAGTAAATATTTAATCCGTAATATCACGTGATCGCAAACAGCCATTACAGGATGTGACGTCACGATCTCCAAAACATTGTGTGTGACAGTGACATTTCGATGTCAAACTCATACAAAGATTTATGTTGTTTGGAGGATGATGAACTTTAGCTTTTAGCGGGAAATTTTAAAACGAAATTTAATAAGTGGTTTTTTTAATTGAAATAAGAGTGTATTTATTTTTTATATATTATATTTTTAGCTCAAACAAAATGAGTACATCTGTAAAATTAATATATTTCCCAAAAATAGTATACACCCCTATTATATGTATACTTTAATATTTTATAATGATATTTTATTATATTATAAAAAACTCATAGAGGATATGTTACTACCGCGCGCATTGTGAAGCAGCAAATACAACCCAATTGGGTATAGTCTGTCTCTTTTATGTAAATGGCATTTCGTATCTTTTGTTTCACTTATCTGTCAAATTTGTCAATGTTGTTCGGAAGAGATCTAAACCGGAAAATAGTAGGTATGAACGTAACAGATCTGTATAAGTAGAATATCATTATTGATAATATAATTAAAATAAATAATTAATTCCAATTCCATACAAAAAACACATTTTTCCCTACTTTCGCTCTATATCAGTACTGAACCCTTCGTGCGCGAGTCTGACTCGCACTTGGCCGATTTTATTTTACTAAAATGTCGCGACGCTATAAAAGCCGGAGTCGAACTACTGCAATAGTTCGACTTGCACACGACGCAACCACGTCGCAACCACATCGCAACCACGTCGCAACCACATCGCAACCACTGGCCGTCGTCATTTTGTCGGTACCACAGCGCAACCACAAAATGCTGCAGCGACACCATTCACACGTAACCACAAAGCGACGACATTTTGTCGTTGCGATGTCGTGTGGTTGTGGTACGTGTGGGTTGGCACTAAATCTTCACATTCACCTCAGTATAATAAAAACTAAAAAGCTCTACCACTGATTCTTCGCTCTACATTTTTTATAAGCAGCTATGTTTGTACAATGCGGTAGGTACTACTTGATATAGATAATAGACATACAATGACTTTATACATACGATGATTTTCTTATAAGAATTTAACTAAGTACCTAATATTAAACTGGAGCAAGAACTCGAACACCGATGCTCCTACGTCGACATACTCTACAGACTACATAATATTATTAGCGGGGGGTGATTCCGGCAAATGCAGTCCGCCATCTTTGATTTGAGCGTGGCGTGAACGCGACGTGCCGTGTGCGTCTGTGCGTCTGTTTTGAGCGTTCACAAAATTGTGGAGTATTTAGAGTTTCATTCTGATCTACAAGCTCTATATTGAAGTTTATCTTATTCTTATTAGTCCTTCGATCGGGGATTCTTGGAAATGCTATTGTATTCTATTGTTGTCGCGATCACCGGTGCTCTTAAATGGGGCTTAAAGGATTAAAATTTAAAATTTATTAATATTTAATGAATATTATCTCATCAATAGTTGCATTTTACAATAATATTGACAACGAAGCTATTGTATGAGATTTGGTATAACGGCTAACGCATTGCTATAGCTATGTCCACATTATGCGCTTTCGTCTTCAATTGTAATTTCTTTCATTCAACTTGAATGCGTCAACGAACGCAACGCCAATATTGTAATTTTTGAAGTTTTGGATACGGTCAGAGAGCATGCGTCGCGGGCATGCTTCACGTTCGCTGTTGCTATAACGCATGCCCTTGATGAACAGAAAAAGGCACAGCGTAGACAAAGCTATAATGGCCTGCCTTTTTCTCTAGCTTCGCTGTTGCTAAATATGCAACTTCACTTAGAGTTCGTATCGATAAAGTATTAAATCAGTCATTAAGGTAATTCCGTTAAGGTTACTACCACGAAGTGGCCGTGGCCGAGGCCGCTGGAAGTACATTCCTTCCACGTCCGGTAACCGAAGTGTCGAGGTGTGAATATGCCAGTTAATGGTCACCGGACACATTACTGCGCGGGAAAGTGAACCGGTCGCGAGCCTTTGAACAGAAACAATATCCATACTAATATTATAAATGCGAAAGTGTGTCGGTCTGTCTGTCTGTTACCTCCTCACGCCTGAACGGCGGAACCTTGAAATTTGGTACTTACAAAGATACTTTGAGAAAGGATATAGGATATTTTTTATCCCGAAAAAATTTACGTTTCAAACGGTTTATTATAGTTAAGAGTTTAATACTCATTTACTGTACGGAGTAACTGCCGCACACAGAGTTAGAATTTTTAGAAAACAAGATTTTGACATAAGCCCCATACATCTTAATATATATAATTCTTCTGTGAGTGTGTATGTCACTGAACTTCTCTCAAACGACTGGACCGATTTTGATGAAATTTTTTGTGTGTGTTCAAGGGGATCTGGGAATGGTTTAGATTCACAATTTTGTCCGCTGGACAATGTTTTCTTAATAAATTTTTAATTTATTAGTAGTTGTTGATTTTGGAATGTTTTACATTGGATCCGACAGACGGCGCTACCATCGCAGTGTCAAATTTTAAATAATATTCGGATTCGAATTTTAATTTTAGTCTGTCCCGACAGTTAGCGCTGCGATTAAATTAAAAAATTACTTATATACTTAATATGGCAAAGAAACGTTTGCCGGGACAGCTAGTTATATATATATATCAAACTCTTCATTAAATTGAAGTTATTACATTATTAGTCTCTGAGTACGGCCGTAAGTTTAACATTCTTGGTGCAGTTACAAATTGCAATACGGGCCCGGGCTTAAAATTGCGTACAAAACTGTACAAAATCTAAGATACTATTTTTATTTTAGGATTAAAATGTAAAAGTAATGCAAATAGAAATTGAAACAAAGAGGAATGACGGTATTTGTAACGCAATTAGCATACCTTTTTAAGGGCATACCCACACGACGCGCCGGAAAAGAAACAAAATGTTTACATGCGTATTAATCAAAAACGCTGGCCCTCAGAAAAAAAAAATGATAACCAATCATTGTGCCCTGAAAGGGAATAGAAAATATAGAGCGAGACGGCTGCACACGTTAGAGAGGGACGGACGCGCTCCCCCACCTTAAGTTGTCTATTTTTTAACAGTCCCACACATAGGCAGGGACGTCTTTTCTATCAGTATGTATACTGTATATCAGTCCACATTCCACGATGCCTGGACATCATAATCAAATTTAAAATATGAAAGATCGGTGGTTGCTCTACATTTTTAAGGTTCCGTACCCAAAGGGTAATAACCTCCTCCTTTTTGGAAGTTGGTTAAAAATGGGACCCTATTACTAAGACTTCGTTGTCGTCCGTCTGTCCGTCCGTCCGTCTGTGTGTCTCCACTCTCCAGGCTGTATCTCAAGAACCGCTATAGCTAGACTCAAATTTTCACAGATTGTGTATATCTGTTGCCGCTATAACAAAAAGTACTGAAAACAAAATTAAATTAAATTTTTAGTTAAGTAGAGCATCATTTGCCAGTGTCATAGCTCATAATTAAAATCTCAAAATCATAGATAGCCAAAATAGAGATCTTTGCAAAATAGCCTCAAAACCCCGATGTTGCTAATTAGGATTTTGCTTCGAAAAATTTTATAAATTATTATTATCATGTCAACATTACTAATTCTTGTAACTGTGAGAGAATTGATTACACTTAAGGTGCTCCCTCACCGGGAGCATTCGCTTGTAATGTAATTTCGACTTTGAGCATTACATTACAATAAATTACCTCCATGACTGAAGAACATTCGCGTGTGTAACATTATTGAGCATTCCATAACAAGTTGACTCAATGTCACGTAGCATTGATGTTACAACTTACAAGTTCAATCAAGTGTATCAAAATATTACACATTGTATGATTACAAGATGCGCTTTGTAATGCTCGGTTTTCCTCCCTCACTGATGTAATGCTCGACTCTGTAACGTTACATTACAAGCGAATGCTCCCGGTGATGCCTTGCCTTTAGCTTTAATTTTTTACATGAGTGAGTCTCACAAATTCTCTGTCAAACTCTACAATAAATATTCGCTAATCTTTAAATGTGGCGCTACCTCCTTACTAATTAATAATATATTAATTATTAACGCAACCTATACAGGATGTAACAAAACTAAGTTATAATACATAAGGGTGTGTATGTGTTCCTTGACGAGAGTTCACTGTGAATGTAGCAGCGCTGAAAGACCAATTTTTTGTATGGGGAAACTCATGACGCTGGGAGTTGGGACGCGCCTGCCCATACAAAAGTGAAAAAAAAATTAAGTCTTTCGGCGCTGCTATTTTCTCAATGAACTCTCTACAAGGAACACGTCATGCACACCTAAAGTATTAAGTTTGGTTAAGTACACCTTGTATATTACGTGTGACTTTTTCACCGTGTCAGACAAAATAAGCAGACTTCGTTTACGCTACATAATCTTTATTGGTAAGATATTTTAAATTTAGGATGACGAGATAAGTAATCTAAATCGTCCGATGATATTATTAAAATTAGGACAAGAGATATTCAAAGTCGACAAGTATCTTATCTGTTATCAGACATCCTCGCAAAATATTCAATGAAAAACGATAGCCAAATCATGATAACTAAAATCACGCTGTTTATAGAAAGCATCGTTTGCAGGATCATTTAGTTGTGATAGTAAAAAAAGGTAGGTATGCACTATGCATGATCTGTTTTTGTAAAAATTTTGTATTCCGTTTCTTAATTAATAATGGGCATTGTCCAAAAAAAATCACATGTACTTTTTATATTTTTTTTCGTTAAAATAGGGTATTTTAAGAATATAAATTAAATAATTTTAAAATTCATTGGCTAGTTTTTTCTCAATAAATTTTTAAAGTTTCGCTCTGACGTCATCATCGGCGGCCAATTGACCTCTGCAGTATGTTTATTTTCCTTTCAATCTTATTTATAATGGCTGGTTCGTTAAATGCAAGTTATCATTATGTGAAAAGCTGATACGAGAAGCTTACCAAAAGTTCGAAACGTAATGCTGGTCGAATTTATTGCTAATTTAACGCCATTGAAGGTCAAACTAAGGTTAAACATATTTGTTCAAAAATATAAGTAACTAATGGGTATTTTTTTCGTTTATATACAGAAAAGCGATCACTGACCTTATTCCTCGAAATGTTTTTGTAATGAGCAAAATTTAAAAAAAATGGACAATCCCCATTATTATTACTTACATTATGTTGTTTATTTGTCTTAAATAACAACTTACAAAATTCGTGTTTTTCCTTCCAGTTTCCTAATACCCGTTATTTTGTTTCAGATTTTGCTTCATTGTTTGTTATCATCGGTGAGTCACATTGGTCTACTTTTTGACAATGTCAGTAGTCAGTAGCGTATGCATGTCTGTGTGTTACTTGAAGAAATCTGACGTGCATATGTGCTAGTAGCGCCCTCTG
This sequence comes from Polyommatus icarus, assembly GCA_937595015.1. Taxonomy (NCBI): domain Eukaryota; kingdom Metazoa; phylum Arthropoda; class Insecta; order Lepidoptera; family Lycaenidae; genus Polyommatus; species Polyommatus icarus. The sequence continues at coordinate 858,010 of OW569325.1, forward strand.
CTAGATACTGCATGTGTATGTACTTCGCGTGCCATATCGCGTTTTCAAACGACGAGCAATGCTCGTCTTTCGAAAGTCTGTTCTTTAGTTTGCTATCGGAATCGGACATCAATCAGAATTTTAAAAAGACGGTTGGAGAGTAGTGTTTTGTGTCGAACTCGAACTCGACTCGAACTCGAACTCGAACTCGAACTCGAACTCGAACTCGACTCAAACTCGACTCGAACTCGACTCGAACTCGGTTGTCTGTAAAGTCGGTTTACTGACGATAGTTGAACGTGACAACGTCATAGCCTTAAATGGAACGCCTCAGAGCGACGTAACGCCGCATATTGCGTCATGTTTTTTCGTGCGCGCAGCCCATATCGAATTATAAGACGTTGTCACGTAAAAATGCCTAAATAACTAAAAGTGCCGTCCGTATTGAGGTGTAGAAATTCAAATATAAATGTAGGCCTTGATAATTGATACGTTTCTTATCACCAGTACATCACAGTGGTAGGAAAAAAGTGACACGCTCGTTTTCATACAAATGGAGCGACTTGCGGTATCTATTTTATTTTATTTTATTTATTTGGAAAACATACAGTGTATATTTAATGTATAGAAGACTGCATAAAATCTTGACACCATTTACATGTTTTCACATTTAGAAACTAACAAATTACGAAAGCTTACAAAAAAGTTACTTAAAGAAAACTGATAGCTTATAAAAAGAGTACATTACACATTTACAATTATTATGACTTTAGACAGCTAAAAGGAGATCGATAATTAATATTAAACGACATTCAGAGAACACCGTCGAACCAATGCTTAGATATAAGTCTTTTTGTGCTGTTAACCGTTGAGTTAAATACGTCTAAGTCAAAACGTTTGTGCAAATCGTTAAAGCTATTACAAGATCTTATAAAGAAGGAATTTTTTCTATAATTTGTGTAGGAGAAAGGGATGTAAAGGGGATTATAGGAGGACATTCTGGAAGATCGACCGGGAACTTTGATGTTAATCTTTGAGAGTAGGAGAGGGGAGTCTATTTTTTGTTGTGCGATTTTGAGCAGTATAGAGATGTCCGTTATTTGACGTCTTAGGTGTAAAGGCAAGAGGTGGTAGCGCCTGCACCTGGACTCGTAATTAGGGTCGAATGTGTTGCATTTAACTTGCAGAAATCTCGTGAACCGTCTTTGGATTGACTCCAACCGGTTAATATGGATGCTATATTGGGGATTCCAAATTTCAGAGACATACTCGAGAACACTGCGAACGAACGAACAGTAGAGAATTTTTATTGTTTTTATACTTTCGAATTGGGAGCTCATTCTCATAATAAAGCCAAGGGATTTATTAGCTCTCGTGATTATATCTTGATCTATATATGTCTATGCATAAGCCTCATACTTCATTTCATTGATGTTAATTCAAATTTCGTCGTTAATAAATGTTTCTGATTGCGGCCATCAAGCCTTAATTCCACAAAAAAACGTGAAATGTCTATCCATGCCATAATTTGTATCGTAAAAGCCAAGTCTGTTTGCCATATTTGTATCGTAAAAGGTTTCAGATCACATTCAAGCCAAGTCTTCAACTTATTTTTTTTTTTTTCTTGTTATGGCTCTCGGCTTGTAAACCATGGCCAGTGTCAAGTAAAGTTTTGGCGGGAGAAAAAAATTTTCGTAAAAAATTTACAAAATTTTCAAGTTGTTTTTCCAGATTATCGTCAAGTCGAAAGTCTAGTCAAAGTCTAAAAAGTAGTCGGTAAAGTCAACGAGTCAAGTCAGTTGTTTTAGTAAAGTGGTAACTTATTTTGTAATATTAAATCAATATTCAGTGTCTGATGTATGTATCAATATGTTTTTTTTTAATTATTTTATCATTATTATAGCGACTTAGCAATGAGCACAATTCACAAAGCACACAATGCGATCGTAATTCATACTCATTGCATTCAGTCTTTTTCTGATTTCTCTACATTGGCAGGTAGGTAAGTACTTACTAATTTTAAAAACAAATACATAGTATAGTATTTTAACCGACTTCAAAAAAATGAGGTTTGTCAATTCGAACCCCTTTGCACAACCCGACTTTCTTAAAAACATTAGTATAAAACCAACCTTTTATTTTAGAATGTGCGGTAGTCCTTTATATTATAGAATTTAGGAACTCTACAGGATAATTTAAAACATCATTATAATCGTCCTCAACTACAGCGTCAGAACACTTACTGTGGTACTGGGAACTATAAAAAAAGGGTCTGCTGGCAGCCGGCAGGCAGGAGATGAGAACTCAGACTCTGCTTTTTTATGTTGGTAACTCTGTCTTTACGTCAATGACACAATATGATGCGGCATGTGTCAGTTTACAGCAAGATGACGCGTGAAGTTTGTTACTTTGTTTGTCAGTGCCTTGTCAGTGCCATTAGAATTTAACGAAATACTTCAAAATCGGAATTTTGCGGATATAAGTTGTCGACTCGAAATCAATATTTTTTTTATTTTCTATTATTCACATAAGGTTTCGATCGAGTCTACCGTACCCCTGCACGAAATTATTAATATAGATATTACACAACTAGATTGCGTGTAGGTACTGTAAATTGAATGTAAAATACTTTTATAATTTTATTTAGGTATGTAATTTTTAGGGTTCCGTACCGAAAGGGGGCGTCCACAAATTACGTGAGGTGTTTAGGGGGGGAGTCAAGTCAAATCTCATTTAATCTCACGTTGGGAGAGGGGGGGTCTCGGCAAATCTCACGTAATTTTTTTCTCAACAAAATAATACTATTTTGGTCCATTTCAATCAGATTGTACGTATGCTTAAGGGCACGTATGCACACGAGCCACAGGCCACAACCACAAAACGCCGCTACCGGCATATTTCCTGTAGTTTTCATACATTTTTGACGCCAGTGGTCGCCACACGCTACAACGATTCACTTTACGACCAATAGACTAAACCCACATTTAGAAAAATCTCATGTGAGATTTGAGGGGGGGAGGGGGGGTTGAATAAAATCTCACGAAATCTCAACAAGGGGGGGTCAAAAATAAAAAAAAACACCTCACGTAATTTGTGGACGCTCCCAAAGGGTTAAAACGGGACCCTATTACTGAGACTTCGATGTCTGTCCGTCTGTCTCCAGGCTGTAACTCAAGAACGGTAATAGTTAGAGAGTTGAAATATTCACAGATTATGTATTTCTATTGCCGCTATAGCAACAAATACTAAAAACAAAATAAATTTAATATTTTAAGGGGGCTCCCATACAATAAACGTGATTTTTTTTTAATTTAAGCTCGTTTTTAATGATTACAATTAGGTACAGGTAGCCATCTGAAATTTTCACATATTCATTATAACATTTGAATAAAATTAATAATAAAGGGGGCTCCGATACAAAAACACGCATATTTTTCTTATTTTTGCTCTATAGTGGTACGGAAGTCTTTCCTTCGTGCGCGAGTCCAACACGCACTTGGCCGATTTTTTTTTCATATAAGATTTTTCATATGTTTTTCGATATCTAGTAACATTATAATTATTACATTTTAAGATTTAAAGTTCTTAAAATAAGACATAGCATCTAAAACATTTTTTATTAAGTACAGTCTAACTCAGATATTTGATGAGGATTTTTGACAGTGTTGATAATATTATAATTAATGGATTAACGGATTTTAATTCAAATATCTTTATTTAAACCTAATTATTTATACTTACTTTCATTTTAATGCAATATTGTACATAGGTACATAATATTACATTTTATACTTACAGGGGTCTACTACTAAATGTATGGATTTTGGTTAGTTTTCACCAAATAATCTTGATTCTTATTTTTGTCAAGGACTGGGAGTTAGGCCTAAATCTTAGGCCGAGTACAAAATATAATTGTATTATAATTAATAACAAATTTAGAATTCAGAAATGTATAAGTATAGATATTTTAATCTCAGGTGGAGTTATGATACCTAACTCCGAATATCAGAATTAGAATTATCAACTAAATTTATTTAAACTAAATTAATAAATTATAATTAAAAACTCTATTCAGCCAATAGAATCTGTTTATTAACCAAGAACACCATTATTTGAAGTTCTATGTGACTTAATTAATATAAAATAAATATCCTGACTTAAAACTTAATTTTGTTTTACAATTGGGAGGCAGATTTGTCATCACTCATCATCCATAAATTTTAAAAAGTCAAGCTTGTTGCTAAGCTGTTTAGATAACAGTTAAAATATTGCATAACTGTATTTTAAACATCCATAACTCAAGAGACCAAAAAAAAAACAATTTCAAATTCATTTAATCCGTTCGAAACTCAAATTGACGGTCGCTGATGAAAACGTTGAGGTCGACCTGCGTCCGCGCACCGTTACCGCCGCGACGTCGGTGCTGACGACATACGTCCGTCCCCCTCGCACCCGTACCGCCCCCCGCCTACTGGAGAGGTGCGGGTGTATGCTGCTGTAACACATTGTTTTTGATACTTTTTACATATTTTGATTTTTTGCTTTGTATTTTTTATTTATTTTTAGGGTAAGTGTTATATCTTATATTAAATAATGCATTGAATCAGTATCATCTGTTACAGTTTTGGAGAATTACATCATTAAGATAAGACTACATAATTATTAATCATAGTAATTCGATAAAAATTAAAGCAACATTTTTATTTTCCTGATAGAAGGCAGTTGTAGTTATTATATTATGTATTCTGTTCTCTTCTGTTATGTAAATATAATATCTGTAGATATATTTTTATGTTTTACAGTCATCTTAAGATTGCTATTTTGACCATTATTTTGTTATGGAGAAAATAATAACTTAAAAAAGTCTTCATAGTGTGGATATTTTTTTATATCATCAAAACTAGGGGTTAAATAAAATTGAATGACGCTACAATCTTTCATATAATAAGACATACCTATGTATTACGATCCTGAGAAGAAGATAGGTACATGGATCCTTTTAAAGTTTTAACGCTCATAAATTACTATTACTTTAAGCCATACGAAGTTTATAGCTTGATCCATCGTAGAGTGCAAGGATAGTCGTATCTTCCATCGACATAACACATTGACTACCGTAATTCGTAAATGAAACATTTAAACATCCGATGTAAAATACTATTTCATTCTATAATTGGTGTCGAACCGGTAGTACAAAAGGCCACCTTATCACTTTCACTATACGGTTGCATATCGTGGGGCACCACGGCGTTGACTAAACATCTAATTGACTGATTCAAGTGCCATAAATAGTACGCTATAAATAAGTTACGCTGTTGCCATGCCGCGACCGGCGCCGGGCGCCGGGCGCGCTGCACGATAACCGCGACGGCTATGCAACGAGGTTCAAACAACATTCTTGGAATATTGTCTCTACGCTCGTTATATTCGCTATTTAGCTCTAAAAATATTTATGCGATTACGAAATATTTTTATCACCAGTGGATTTTACTCTCAACTATATAGGTCAAGATCTGGCCACTCGCAATTATTTACATTGAGTACTTAATATTTTTTGTTAAAACGATAATACATAATCAAATCATAGAAATATTTTATTTAGACTGTAGGTATCTATGCAAATTACTTAGAAGCAGAGTAACTAGCAGAGAAATTATATATTTATTAAAAGTTTAAAAAAGTTTTGTTTAATAACTAAGTACATTTAAAGCACATTTTAAGTGCATTCAATTATTGTTACAGTAATTTATAGCCACACGAATCACCTCTAAGGCCACTTTAAGCTTATTTTGAAAGAATTTGAAAATCCTAAACGTACATTAATAACAACTAGTGACTGAACAGCAGGTCCAGCAGCAGGATTTAGTCATTGGACAGAGCACAAAATTACAATATTTATCAAGGTTGCTTTAAAAGCAACCTGTTTTTCTTAAAAATCAGGCGTCATATTACTTTAAAAACAGGCAGCTTTAAAGCAACCTTAAGTATTGTGTTTTTGTGCTCAGTCCAATGACTAGTACCTAGGTACTGTCCAATCACTGGTTATTTTACCCTACACGGTTTGTTTTCCTATTGGTTTTCAGCAAAATATAATATAACTTGAAATATTTTTCCATTAAAAATTAAGTAAAAGCAAACAAAAGGCAGGATACTATAGGTCTACCAGAATCTGATGGCAATTTTTGACAGCAGATTTTCAAAAAATATGTTTAACACAGAATCAGGCGCTAAAAGAAAAAAAAGACGGGTTGCACTCCGGGAGTGCCGGCAGAAGTGAAAACTTGATTATTAACGTATAATTTATTTATTTATTTATTTATTAGTTACCCACCACAACAATACATTTAAAGACAAAGTTACAGTCAAGATTAACGTTGTGCATTATTTTTTTAAACCATTTTTTTATGAAAATCGATTTAAAAAAAATTTACGATCGTTTTAATTAGTTAATCGAAACCCTTACAATCGATTAAAATTTTAACCCATTTTTTATGATAATTGATTTTTTAAAAATCGATTTTTTTAATTAATCGAAACCCTTACAAGTTACAATCGATTAAAAAATATCGACAATAAAAAAAAACAATCGACTGTTCGATTAATCGATTTCGATGTTACAACACTACTCTCCAACCGTCCTACGTTTTTTCCTTGGTTTTTCGAACAGCATGAGAATCTGACGCGAGTTTCACAGTTTTTACCCATCCCACAAAAGTGCTCAACGCCGCTAAAGAAATTTTCACTTCAAAAAGGATCAAAATGTTTTATTCCAATTACCCCGGCATTGCTAGAGTCAATTTATTTTCCCACTTTTTGCCATCAGATTCTGGTAGACCTATACTTAAATTATTTTTGGAGTTTTTTCTAACTATTCTATCCTTTAAGGTGTGTTAAAAAATTAAAAATAATTTAAAATACATATAATATTATGTATTTAAAGGTAAGCTTAAATTTAAAAAAAAATGTATAGAGAAATATAATGACTAGGCACGTGGATAAAGGCAATGAGATATTTTAATACGAGTATCAAGAGTGCGTGGTGTGCACTATATCGATCGAAAATCAAGTTCCGAATAAAAAGTGGATCGCGCAGCTCCTCGTCGCACCCGCGCCACTCCGCCGCAGCCGACAGAGACGGCAATACGCGCCCGCGCCCACGTAAGGAGGTGCAATGAACTCTTTAATTTAACGACGAACTCGAAAACCGACAGCCGTCTCGCTCGCGGCGGGTACAGAATTTAAAAAAACGACGTTTGATTCCAAATCGTTTGTCCTTGTCTCCGGGTCGACGTCGACGCACTTTCTTTCGGGTGATTTGACAGTTTTGGCCTTTTTTTAAGTTTTACGTGAAACTGAGTATGGTTTTTAAGATGGTCGGAGATCGGAGATTATTTTTTGCTGAGTGTGATTCGGTGTTTTTTCGTGACAGACATTTTTTGTGGTCGACGGCGCGGTGTGAAATGTGTAGAAGTGGTGTAACGGAGTGCTGTGTTGTAGTATCGATATACGATAGTGTGTGTGCACTTTATATTGCAAGGATTGGATTTTGGCGGGCAGCTTCCATTTCGCAAGTGGAAGAAGGAGTTTTTGGGAATAATGGCTGAACGTATCTGCAGCACTGGTGACCTCCAGGTGCACTGGAATCTGGATATTGCATACATGGTAAGAATCTGTTATCACAAAAAAGTAGGCGGACATTCCAACATAATCATACCTACCAAAATAATAATTTCAGCCACATTACACATACTAAGTAACACACACTTGAGTACGAAAGAAAAATAAGTATTTATTTAAGTAGCATAATAGTTATTTTATTTTTTGTAGAACTCATATTCGTAAATAAAGCGATATTTCAATTTTTCCATTGTGCGATATGAACGACTCCAAAGAAAAAATAATCAAGAAAAAGAACAAATGAATGACTGTTTTGGAAACTCAAATCAAATGTACCAAATAAATGAATATTATGTACATCTATACTATAATATTATAATTGGGAAGAGTTTGTTTGTTTGTTTGTTTGAACGCGCTAATCTCAGGAACTACTGGTCCGATTTGAAAAATTCTTTCAGTGTTAGATAGCCCATTTATCGAGGAAGGCTACAGGCCATACTTTATCACGCTAATATTAACAAGAGCGAAGAAATAGAGGAAAGTGTAGAAAAAACGGGGGAAAATTATTTGAAAGGGCTTATTTGAACGCGCTAATCTCAGGAACTGCTGGTCCGATTTGAAAAATTCTTTCAGTGTTAGATAGCCTATTTATTGAGGAAGGGTATAGGCTGTATTTTATCGCGTTTAAACTAATAGGAGCGAAGAAATATAGAAAAGTGTGGAGAAAACGGGAGAAATTATTTAAAATGGCTTATTTGAACGCGCTAATCTCAGGAACTACCGGTCCGATTTGAAAAATTCTTTCAGTGTTAGATAGCCCATTTATCGAAAACGGCTATAGGCTATATTTTATTACGCTAAGACTAATAGGAGCGAAGAAATAGAGGAAAATGTGGAAAAAACGGTGGAAATTGTATGAAATTGCTTATTATCTTAAGAACTACTGGAGCAATTTTTATGTTATTAGACAAACATGAATAATAGACCACGTGAAGGGACATAGGCTATTTTTTTTGCGGAAAAAAATGTACGGTTGCGCGGAACATCTATATAATTATTATATACCTAATAACATTGTAGGAAAGTCAATTCTGTATGTTGAATATTTTCTGGACGTGATCTACTATGCTAACGCGGACGAAGTCGCGGGCAACAGCTAGTCTATACTAATATTATAATACTGCAGAGTTTGTTTGTTTGTTTGAACGCGCTAATCTCAGGAAGTACTTTCCGATTTCAAAAATCCCTTTACTGTTGGATAGCCCATTTATCGAGGAAGGCTATATATAGGCTATATTTTATCACGTTAAGACTAATAGGAGCGAAGAAATAGAGGAAAATGTGGAAAAAACGGGGGAAATTATATGAAAGGGCTTATTTGATCGCGCTAATCTCAGGAACTACTATCCGATTTGAAAAACTCTTCCAGTGTTAGATAGTCCATTGATCGAGGAAGGCTAAAGGCTATATTTTATCACGCTAAGACTAATAGGAGCGAAGAAATAGAGGAAAATGTGGAAAAAACGGGGGAAATTATATAAAATTGCTTATTATCTTAAGAACTACTGGAGCAATTTTTATGTTATTTGGCATAGACTACGTGAAGGGACATAGGCTATTTTTTGCGGAAAAATGTGCGGTTGCGTGAAATTCCTAAATTACGCAAGCGAAGTCGCGCGGAACATCTTTATATAATAAAATCGTAGAAAAGTCAATTGTGTACATTGAATATTTTTGTACAATAAATAATACTTGGGATGTGTTCTACTATGCTAACGCGGACGAAGTCGTGGGCAACAGCTAGTGTATTATAATAAATGAGATCAAAGTGGCCTGCATAACAAAACGCCAATTTCATAATATGTACATACTTGGACCTAATATAATATATATTATATTAGGTCCAAGTATGGACCTAATCTATATATATAAAAGAAAGTTGTGTTAGTTACACTACTTATAACTCAAGAACAGATGAACCGATTTGGCTGAAAATTGGTGGAGAGGTAGCTTAGAACCAGGAATAGGACATAGGATACATTTTGTCCCGGAAAAATGTACGGTTACTGCACAATACACTTTTATGATTTGCGCGTAAACTATTCAATCGATTTTGATGAATTTTGGTATGGAGATACTTTGAGTCTCGGGAAAGGACAAGGGATAATTTTTGTCCCGGAAAATGTACGGTTCCCGCACAATAAACTTTTGTGATTTTCGCCTATACTATTCAATCTATTTTGATAAAATTTGGTATGGAGATACTTTGAGTCTCGGGAAAGAACAAGGGATACTTTTTATCCCGGACAATGTACGGTTCCCGCACAACAAACTTTTATGATTTTCGCCTAAACTATTTAATCTATTTTGATGAAATTTGGTATGGAGATACTTTGAGTCTCGGGAAAGACAAGGTATACTTTTTGTCCCGGAAAATGTGCGGTTCCCGCACAATAAACTTTTGTGATTTTCGCCTAAACTATTCAATCTATTTTGATGAGGTATGGAGATACTAATTTTAATATATCTATAGTTTATATCTATAGTTTGGGAATTGGGATGAGTGCACGATGGAACTAAAAAATAAACACACTTTTTTTTATTAATTATGCCAATTCGAATTAATTAATAATCATCGTTAAGACAGGACAACGTCTGTCGGGCCAGCTAGTATAATATATATTGTATTACTTACTTAGGTATAACTTATAGGATTATATTTTATTTAGAAATAAAAATGTAATTTTAGTTCTTAAAACAATAATTGGTCTTGTACCACTTTTGATACAAGACCAATTATTGTAATTATTGAATAATAGATATTAAATTATTCTTGTTACGATTTACTGATAGTCAATTTATTATTGTGATACTAATTCAATCGAATCGCAGATTAAACCAGATGACTGCGACATATACCTAGGTGTTCAACATTAAACTACCCAACTGCCGCACTCAGATAATTATTTTAAACTTACTTTTGCTGTTCGTTATGAGTTTACCTAAATATTAATAGATTAAAAAAAACAGCAGCCGATACAGAGAGTCTCCTTAATATTATTATCTATTGACTACGAATATATACGCATAACGCCATCTGTTGGAATTTCATAGCATGAACGAATATAAACAAAAATTAAATAATCGATCAAGTGCGAGTCGGACTCGCGCACGAAGGGTTCCGTACCGTTATAGAGGAAAAGTAGGCCAAAAATATTTATTAAAGTAGTCATATATCTAAGGACTTTATTAAAATTTCAAGTGCCTAGCAGTTGCCATTATTAATTACGAGCAAAAAAGGGCAAAAAAATAACGTTTGTTGTATGGGAGGCCCCCTTCAGTTTTTATTTTATTTTGTTTGTATAGCGGCAACAGAAATACACAATCTGTGAAAATTGCAACGTTCTAGCTATTACCGTTCTTGAGTTACAGCCAGGAGACAGACAGACGGACAGACAGTCGGACAGAAAGACAGACATCGAAGTCTTAGTAATAAATAATAGCTGTTTTTACCATTTGGGTACGAAACCCTAAAAATAAACGTAATGATTAAAGAATAATACGAGGGCTGCCTTTTAAGTCGTGTCATTTGAAATAAATACTGACAATCTAATAGATTATCACCATTTACTGTGTTTTTAGGAATTCTCTGCGATATTTAATATGCTTTTGCATGCGTTCAAGCCAGTTTTTAAAACATTTATTTCACTCCGAAGTGGGGTAGTCAAAATGGCCGATTTGTACACGTAAACAGTTTCGTCAGGTGAGCTGAACGTTGACCACGAAAACTTTGCTTAATTTCGTGGAACGTAATAAAATCCTTAGGGCTCAAGTCAGGGCTTTAAGGCAAATGAATCTAAAATTTCAACGTTTTGGGTTCACAAATACATCTTTGTTTGACCGGCGATGTGCGAACATGCATTGTCAGGGTCAGAATCATGCGACGCCTTGAATTGTTTTTTTAGAAATTCGGTGATGGCTCATGGCAAACAAGCTATGGTATACCAGTCCGCAGTAACCGTTTTACAATCTTCTAGTACAGTATTTCCCAAAGTGTGGGTCGCGACCCACTGGTGGGTCGCGGGTAGATTTTGGGTGGGTCCTGAAACTATCTAAGACGATTGTCGTACTCGTTCGATTGTCATTTTACTCGTTTGTTCGTTGTCGTGGGTGCGTGCGGGACGGGGGCGGGGCATTCGAACGCAAACGTAATTGTAAGTATGGCTTGGTACAACTAATATATATTCTGTGGTATGGCTGACGATGATGATGGGTGGTGAACTACGATAAGAATTAACGGGTAAATGCTGCGGCAGCAACATACCGCTGCTTTTTTGTCTTCATGAGTTCATGACACAAGGTGGGCCGCAAACTTTAAACTTTCTTGTAGATGGGTCTCGGTCCCGACAAGTTTGGGAAACACTGTTCTAGTACAATAGTGACGATGTGACCACCCTTTGCCACAATGGAGGCAAACATTTTTTTTGAAGTGCTCAGTAAGCCCATGACTTTTGTTGATTTTGCCTCATTCTAGAAGACCCAGACAGTTGACTGCTGCTTATATTTTGGGTCTTAAGCATATATCCCAGACCCGTCACTATTGACCAATTTATAAACGTGCTTTGACTCTCCTCGGTTGAATCATTGCAGAGTTTTGCGACAAAAACTAACACGGGCTGTTTTTTGGACGTCTCTAAGCAATTAGGTATCTAATGAGAAATTAACATTTTTACTCCAAGTTTTTCGTGCAGGATTTTTTATACAGTGGTCCCTGAAATGCCCACAGATGCCTCTATTTCACGGTATATCACATGACTGTCTTCGAGGATAAGCTGCCGAACGGCTTCGATATTCTCTTGCGTTATGGCTATTTTTGGATGACCTTCACATGGCTGGTCACCGAGGCTAGGGTTTCCACTTTAAACTTCTAAATACAAGTGTTCTATAATCCTAAGACATGGTACTGCATCACTAAACACAGAAGTGATCTCCCGGAAAATCAGCCCGGAAAAGTTCTGAGATCCTTGACATAGCAATTGCGCTAAGGTAAGCTGGTACCGACTTCAAAAGCATGAAGATTGAGTACAGAAATAGTTGAGGTTTAGGCGAAGTCTGAAGACGCCACTATAATAAGGAATAATAATTATTTCATTCTTTTTAGATTAAGAATAAGTATTACTTTTGTTTTTACCTTGGAAGTCGGTTTTAATTTTTTGTTAAAAAATAATAATTTTACCCTTTTTAGTTACATAATATGAGACGACAAGGCTATAATATTATAGCTTGTTATCTTAGAGTTGTACATATTACTAGCGGTCGCCTGCGGCTCTGCCCGCGTGGATGTCGGTTACGGCTACAAAAAGCCTACCCAGGAAAGACTCGGTCAGCAAAATGATTCCCAGGTCAATTCACAGACTCCGACACTGACATCGACGACGCTGACGCAGTCATTATCCGAAGGGTGTACACTTATTTTAATTTCGCCATAATTTCAAAACCAAACGTCCAATTTTAATTATTCAAAGACCAAATTTTATCTACATAAACTGTACTTAGTGATGAAATAATTTATTTTGATAAGGATTAATGGCATGAGTTAAATAAACGCGTTTAAATGTTGTCCAAAAAAATTCAAGATTTTTAAATAAAAATATGGTTATTGTGCCTCACTCGACATAGAGAAGTATAGTGTGTCGTGGACTTTTTTGTAGATATTTATAAGATCTACAATACTTAGAACATTTTATGGTTCTATCTTTTATATTTTAGGCAGCGTACGCACAATAAGTAACTTGTCTGATTGATTTTTTTACCTGGCGTCCGAAAAACCCAAATATCTTACGAAACCCTATTTTTTCCAAAATGAAATTTAGCCTATATTTAGCACAAATAATGTAGGATTTGCTTGGAGTAGTTTAAATAAAGCCCAAATCCTCAAACTTGTATCTATGAGGATTCAAAAGTTCTGTTGGGCACCTTCAGAACTAGGGTATATCCTGGTGCAAAAAAAAAAAAATTGGTAGTATATGCCTGAAATACTTCAGAAAAAATCAAAATCACTATATATTTCCATATAAATTTCAAGGAGTCCCCTCGATTCCTCATGGATCTCATCATCAGATCACCACTTTTGTGAACATGGTACCAACCTCGGATTCAACCCTGTACAACAACAAAAGAATTATGAAAATTGGTCCATAAACGGCGAAGTTATGGTTGAACATACAAAAAAAAATATAAACAGACGAACGTATAACCTTCTCCTTTTGGAAGTCGGTTAAAAATTATCGCACGATTTAACATTTCCATTTTCACAACCGACTTGTCACCTTTGAATGGACGATACAAAAAGACTATTCGAGCAATCTAAAAAAAATTTTGTTTTTGAAATGCAATTACAAGGAGATTAAAATCCCATAATATGGTTTTTTTTTCAATGATCGCGGGAAATTTACAAACGACACAACTTAAAAGGCACCCCTCGTATATACACACACCGGCAAAATTAGCGGAACATAAGTAAAAAGGGCCACAACTTAAATTCAAGTGGGTCGGGCTGTGTGAAATCCTTTTTTATAGTTTCTAAGCTCATTTAAGAAATAAAATATTGAACAAAACTGGCAAGTTGACAGATTTTTATTGCAATTATGCCCTACTAAGTGTTTTTCGATGATTGACGTTGTAAGTGTTTCTGATAAGAATGGCGTTTTTAGCGGGGTGCAAGGCATGCCAGCTCATTTGATTGTTTGGTTTTTGGAAGAACACATTGCTTAGATACAAAATTAGTGGATTTTCCAGCATCTACGACAGCTAGAGCTGTAACCACGATAGAGAAAGGTCACACCTACCGTTCGGTCAGTCAGGCCTTAGGTGTGTCGGCTTTCGTGGTCCATCGTAAATTTCAACGCTACAGAGAGACTGGATCTTACGTTCGGAGACGAGAAGAAGGCATATATCGGGTGGCAAAGGTTCAGGATAACCGTTTTGTAAGGGCCTTAAGAAATCGACCTTAAACTGCTTTGCAGAGATGAAACCTATAGGAACAGGTCCGAGATGTACCTGTAAGTGATTGTACAGTAAGAAGAAGACTCAAAGAAGTTAAATTAAACTCAAAGGTGCCAGCAAGGGCACCAAAACTTGAGACAGGGCACCAAAGAGCCAGGCTAAGATTTTCGCATGAACATCAAAATTTGACAAGTGAGTGAAATCGTGTGCTGTACAGTGATGGGAGCAAATTCTGTGTAAATTTTATTGACAGGCGATAAAGAATGTGGATAAATCGTAAGGAACGCTATAGACCATCAAACTTAACGGAAACAGTGGTATATCATGCAGGCTTCGTAATGGTTTGGGGTTGCATATGATTTGGAGCCCGCACAGAGCTGATGATTGTTAATGATTGTACTTTGACAGTACAAGGCAATAGCACAGATATCCTAGAACTGCATGTTGTGCCTTTTACACAGTTTTAGGTAGTAACTTCAATTTTTTGCGCGTCCATAGAGTAAAAAAATCGGGCATTATGACCTAAATGATGCTAGCGTAGCCCAGGTGGAGAGGTCAGCACGGTCTACAGATGTGGATCCGATTGAGAACGTGTGGCACATCAATGGGTGAACGGTACGAGTTAAAACTCCAGCTCCAAAATGTGTTCAGGAGCTCGAGTTGGTGCTACTGGAGGAGTAGAAGAATATCCCACAGGAAATGATTGACAATCAAAATGCAAGCATGTAATGGCGTATCCAGACTCTCTTCAGATCCATAGAAGGCATTACACGCTGTCAACATGGCATTTCTTAAGTAAAAATGAAGAATTTAACTTAAAAACTTACTACTGAAATTTCAAAGATTTTTCTTAATTTTAGATTTTTGCAGATTTTTTTAATTTTACACGTTTTTTTGCCCTAAATTTATATAAGTTTTATTTTTTAATCATCAAGTATTAAATTAATAAATAAATATATAAAAAACAGCGGTCGGTTCCGCTAATTTTGCCGGTGTGTATATATTGTATACAGATTGTAAATAACAAAGTAAAAATACTGGATCAATGTGGCTCGACTTGTACATAAAGAGTTTACTGTGAAAGTAGCATCGCTGAAAGAGTAACATTTGACTTCTATGATTCTATGAAAAATGGCTCAATGTTATGAATTTGGTCATGGATATAAAAATAAAAAAATCGGCCAAGTGCGAGTTGGACTCGCGCACGAAGGGTTCCGTACCGTTATAGAGCAAAAATAGGCCAAAATTGTGTTTTTTGTATGAGAGCCCCCCTTAATTTTTTATTTTATTTTAATATTATTATTAATTATTGACGTAGACATACAATATAAGGGCCTTCGTGAAAATATCATGTGCCTGCCTGTTGCCATTACTGATATAGAGCAAAAAAGGCCGAAAAAATCACGTTTGTTATATGGGAGCCACCCTTAAATATTAATTTTATTTTGTTTTTAGTATTTGTTGTTATAACGGCAACCGAAATACACAATCTTTGAAAATTGAAAAAAAAACTGTTTCTTGAGTTACAGCCTGGAGACAGACAGACGGACGGACGGACGGACAGACATCGAAGTCTTAGTAATAGAGTCCCGTTTTTACATTTTGGGTACGGAACCCTAAAAAACAACTACTTGTATCAGCAACCTTCACAGTGAACTCTATAATATGTAAGGGGCACTTACACCTGTGTAATATTCTCCAGTCACTCCACAAGTTAGAAGTTTTTAAAATCAGGTTAGTAATGATGTTGGTTATGAAAATTCAGCTAAGCTACTTCTTATTGCATAGGTCTTACTTTTTCTTACATAGTTCTTCTGCCAGTGAAAGATCCTTCAAAATCAGTTCGGCCGTGTCAGAGTTTGCAGTCTGAGGAAACAGTAACATAGTAAGCACTAAGTAACATAGTAAGCACTAAGCAATAAGCATACAAAAAAATATATATTTACTAGCTGTTTCCCGCGACTTATCATAGTATACCTATATAGACTTTCATTTAAACTTTCAACCCCTATTTCACCCCCTTGGGGGTAATATTTTCGAAAACGCTTAAACACGTATCCAATCATTTTTAATCAGTAGCCCAAACATAAAATTTCATGCTTGTAACTCAAGAAATAACGGACTTGCATTGAAACTTTCAACCCCAATTTCACCCCCTTGGGGGAAGAATTTCCAAAAACGCTTAAATACATATCCATTCCTTTTTAATCAGTAACCCAAACATAAAGTTTCATGTTCCTAACTTAAGAAATGACGGACTTTCATTCAGACTTTCAAGCCCTATTTCACCCCCTTCGGGGTAAAATTTTCAAAATTCCTTCCTTAGTGGGTGTCTACTTAATAAAACAACCCTACTTACCAAATTTCATGGCTGTAACTTTAACAGTTTTTGCTCAGCGATGATGAATCAGTCAGTCACTCAGGACATGTAATTTTATAAGTATAGATGTATTTCTAATTTCGTTACAAAATTTTATAAAGTTATGAGACTCCTGAGTCTTGAATTACAGTAACGTGACATAATTAAAAAACAACGGATATTATAATTATGTTACGTTACTTGACATCAAGACTCAGGAGTCTAGTATTTCAATATAATATGGCTTTAATCCCTGGATTATATCAACAGAGTCTCGAAAACTAGTAAATAATTGCACTGAGTAAAAGCTGCCAATATGTATCAATAAAGTTACAGACACTCTTTATACTTAATTAACAAAAAATTAAAACCGACTTCCAGGATAAAAACGATAATAATTTATAATGAACAAAAAAGTATTCAATAATTCTCTCTCTTAGTGCCTTATCCATAATTCTCCTAAACCTCAACTATTTCTGTAAGTACACAATCTTCATTATTTTGAAGACGGTAGGTACCAGCTAAGAATGCTGAGTTCTATGACAAAATATTTTTAATATTTAAGACTGGTACCGACTTCAAAATAATGAAGTTTGTGTACAGAAATAGTTGAGGTTTAGGATAATTATGGCTAAGGCACTAAGACAGAGAATTGTTTAATATTTTTTTATTCATTATAAATTATTATCGTTTTTACCCTGGAAGTCGGTTTTATTTTTTTGTTAAAAATAATAATTTCACTCTTTTTAGTAAGTAATTTAACTAATTTATAAGGTTTTCTGTACAGAGTACCGACTAATGTGTTATGCTTAGTGACTTTGGATCCAGGATACACTTTCATGATATTATGAAAACTCATTGTCTAATATACCACTTCAAAATTGCTTAAGCAACTCCAAGCATATACCACTGTATATAATATGCTTGGCGATAATCAAGGAATGATAAAATAATATTTTTCATATGCCTGTCTTTAAAGGCTCTAAAGTTCTGTTCAGTGACTTTCTTTCTATCATTACACTCATGGAAACTCATCAGCTCAACATAATAAGTATAATATTATGCTCAAATATGACTATAATCGTCCTTATAAATTTTATGGAGAATAACATACCTCACCGGTCTCATGATCAAATTGCTAACTTGGTAGCCTAAATACCAAGGTCGAATCACTTACATTGAAATAACATTATTTTTTTTAAATCGTTCGACAAATTCGGGTTTCGATCTTAAAGACGATTAAAAGTACCAATAATACGGTTACAATTAGATAATTCATGGTGTGGTGACTGGTGGCAGTGATGATGATGATAATAAATGTAACATGCATAGTAGCATATTATGCTTTCAGTTCTTAAACCAACTCCGAAACCCACAAACTTGTATCTAAAAGGAATCCGGAGTCCTCTTAGCATCTTCGGAACCATGGTATACCTAATTGCAAAATCTTGCTTTTTGGTAGCATATGCTCAGGACACTTCTCATAAAATCTAAATCACTATATTATGATTCCATATAAATTTTGACGAGTTCCCTCGATTGCTCATGGATGTATGGTGGAATGGTGGTGGAATGGTGGTAAATAAATAAATAAATAAAATATCTTTTTATTCAAAATAGGTATCATGATACTCTTTTTGAAAGTCGAACGAAGAAGCTATGTTGCCTACCACCGGTTCTATATGCTTTCAGTTCTTAAGACAACGCCGAAACTTCCAAACATGTATCTATAAGAAGTAAGGAGTTCTGTTCCCCACCTTCGAACCATGGTGTATACTGGTGCAAAATCTTACATTTTGGTAACATATGCCTTGAATACTTCATATGAAACCAAGAAAACCATATGTTTTCATTTGAATTTTGAGGAGTGCCCTCGATTACTCATGGATCCCATCATCAGGCCACCACTTTTCTGGTACCAAATTGAAGTAATGCCCTATACAACAAAACAAAAATTTTGAAAATCGGTTCACAAACGGCGGAGTTATCGTTGAACATACATAAAAAAAATATCCACAGCCGAACGTACAACCACCTCGTTTTTGGAAGTCGGTTAAAAATATTCACACAGCGAAATATAGAGGTAGGTCAGTCTCTCACAGAGACATATTTTAGTGATGATTGAACTTCAATCTAATGAAATATTTGACAAATAAACTGTACTAATAAAATGAAGATTTTGAAATCAGCCCTATACATTATAGGGCTGATTTCAAAATCTTCATTTTATTAGTACAGTTAACTATACCAGAGTAGACAGAATTATAGAGTACGCCGACTTAGAACTAATGTTGAAATTTTTAAATTTGACGTATTATGACGAAAATCGTCGCTAGGGTTGTTACGAATTTAAAACTATGACATAATATTGCAGGCATACATTATAAGGTTTTCTGTATTTCTCGGGATGTATAAATAAAACACGTTAATTTTAAATTAATCATATTTACACACTAACTCAGTGTTTCCCAAACTTGTCGGGACCGCGACTCATCTACAAGAAAGTTTAAAGTTCGCGGCCCACCTTGTGTCATGAAGACAAAAAAATATGTGGCTTACATAGTAAATCTTCCCGGTATATTAAATGAAGCCACTCGGAACGTCTTAAAAGAAACATCCATACTAATATTATGAATGCGAAAGTATGCTGTCTGTCTCTTACCTCTTCACGCCCAAACCGCTGAACCGATTTTGCTGAAATTTAGCATGGAGATACTCTGAATCCCGGGAAAGGACATGAGATACTTTTTGTCCCGGAAAAATGTACAGTTCCCGCGCGATAAACGAAATTTGGCGCAACGGTGTTGCGGGCGTAATCTAGATAATAATATAAAGTATAATAATAATATAATGCAAAAGTGTGTCTGTCTGCCTGTTCTTCCAAACCTCTTCAACCAACCTCCTCACGCCCAAACCTCTTCAACCAACCTCCTCACGCCCAAACCTCTTCAACCAACCTCCTCACGCCCAAACCTCTTCAACCAACCTCTTCACGCCCAAACCGCTGAACCAATTTTGCTGTGATTTGGTATAATGCAGATAGGTACTTTAAGGAACAATGTACGGTTCCTTCGCGATAAACGAATTTTGGCGCAATGGAGTTACAGGCGTTTAGTCAGGGCGAGCGAATCGAGCCCTAGTGTATCCCATAACCTTAGCTCTTTTGTGGTACACTTTACGGTCCACTAACTTTATCTAATGAGTAATGAAGGAAAAACAAAGCCTTACATAATTATAATATTCGAACTAATACAATAAACAAACAAACCTTTCAGAATTAGCAGGAAGAGTAAACAATACCAATGTCGGTTTCAACAAAGTTGAATTAAGGCACCCGTAGACGCTGCCGTATACTCCCGGCATTATTTAAATTTAACTAATTAAAAACTCGACGGGAAAGATACTTGGATCGCTCGACGTGTTCTTCTTGGTCGTATTGATCAAGTATTGATGTTGTTTATGTTTTGGCACATATGCTATTAAAATTGTCAGAATCCAATTTTGAAATCTATATTTTAAAATATTTAAAAATAAATTATAACAGCCAGCGCGAGGCACATTCCGTTCATAATCCGAGTGAAACCCGACGAATTTGACAGACATTGAAACCTATCCGTCTCTTTGGAGTCGAAGTACTGGTAGTTATGTCTATTGTGACTATACTGTACTCGGCGAAACATGGCGGTAGCGGTCATTGACTCCCTGTCAAACTTGGCATTTTCTGTATAAACGGCGAATGACAACGAAGTGTCAGATGTTATCAATCGTGTGATTCGTGGCTTTGTATAGAAAATGACAAGTTTTTGACAGGGAGTCAATAACCGCTACCGCCATGTTTCGCCGAGTACTTACAGTAAGTACATATAATTAATATTCACCTCTGAGTGCGGCATACTGAGTGATAGGAGGGAAAATTAAAAAAAATATATATAACATTTTTACGTAAAGATATACATACTTACCTATATAGATAAAAATTGTTTGAATTCTCGCAGCACATGGCTACGATACAAGCTACGAGGTCTATTAAAACTCGTAATATATTTTGATCTTTTAAACCATGAAAACTCCCTTGAGTTTTCATGGTTTAAAAGATCAAAAGTAATGGAGTTATCCTAAGCCCAATTATAATTACTAATCAAATAGGTAGGTAAGTAAGAAAATGAACATATAAGCTATATAATGTTATGTATTTATATGTAAAGCTACTGTTACAAACAAAATCAAAACATCGTATAGTGTATCTATTGCTTAAATATTTTTATTAGTAATAGGTGTTAAAGGTTAAATAACTGGTTTTCTGGGATAGAAGAGCTCCTTCGCCGATTTCGATATGCCCGGGTTCTTCTTTATCTCTCTGTCTCCCTCTCTCTTCGTTTTACTCTTACAGTACGACAAGACCTTAAATGAACGCGGTGGCGAGAAAAGTAACTAACGCTTCTATCATACAAAAACGTCATTTTTGACAGTGCTCCTTTACCAGCAGCGCCCCACATTCATTTAAAGCCTTGGAGCACTATATTACAGCCGTAGTTGATTGGCGACCGACTAAACAATATAATGTAAATTGATTGTTACTTTTAAAAATTAAAAAAACTGGCCAAGTGCGTGTCGATGGAAATGGATCCCTAAATCGAAAAATAATCTATAAATACTCGTAATATTTTTAAAAAACCTTTCTAACGATACACCACGCAATGGGATGGACGCGAAAAAAATCATCCCCGCTGGATGTGTAGGGGAGGTATCATGAATTTTTTATTTTTATTTTATATACCATTTTGTCGGCATCATTCATATGTGCATTCATGCCGAACTACAGCTTTGTAGGTTCTTTCTAGTCTCTGAGCAAAACCGCGGACAGACAGACAGACGGATGGACAGACCGAAACTATAAGGGTTCCTTGTTGACTACGGAACCCTAAAAAACTACTGCAGTGCTTTGAATGTCACTCTCGAGACCATGAATCTAGTAGGTACTCCCAAACTCTCAGGCTCAAATCATAATATTATCATCAATTTAATATGTGCTCGAAAAACATTTAAGCTATTCATTAACCAATGGGCGACGAATCAAGTTAGCTAAACAAAACTAACAGCTAGAAACAAAACCCTCCTGTGTCTTAGCCGGGTAAAACATTACCCTCTTCAGATGTATAAAATCCTAGTGAATGATTAAACGCGGTGTGACGTCATGTAGGTCATTAGTCCAGGCTAGAAATGTTCTAGAGTCTAGACGCTAGCCGACCGACTCGTGCTCGCGGCCTTCGCGGCCAGCCAGGCGATTCGCCCGATAAGCTGCCCGCTTATCACCGCCACACTACCTGATAGCACACGTCATTACATGGGAATGGGATTCCTATGGGGAACGTCGGAGAATATGTCGATAGTCCTTGTAGGCCGTGGATGTCAACAGACTTCCGAAGATTTCAACGGTATCCGAAATATAATTCACTAGGTAACGCCCGTAACTTCGTTGCTCCCCCGGGTTAAAAAGTGTCATATTATGTCCTTTCCAGCACTCAAAGTATCCCCATACCAAATTTCATCAAAATCGCTTAAGCGGTTTGAGCGTGAAGAAATAATAAACAGACACTTTTTCGTATTTATAATATTAATTAAAGTATTAATTATTTCGAGTTCCGTCACATTTTTCTCACTATAGTCACTAACCACCACACACACGGCACACCAGTATAAAGCGCATCACACACGGTGAAGATAATATAATATTTTATCTTAAGATGCCCAAATATAAAATATTATAGTATCTTAAGCTATCACACACGTGACACGGCTAAGGTACGATAATATTAAAAATATGTTCATTTCCTTACGAGTCTGCGTTGGTGCCACACGTATTCCTTGTTAGAGTTCTATATACAGGGTGATTGACTATGAGTGATAACTAATAACTGATACTGTCTTACTGCTTGATTTGTTAGACAGCTTCTCTGACGATGATTCTGATATAGAATGTGAAATGCAGATTGCAGTAGCACATTCCAAAAGGAGAAACATTTGGATAGAGCCTCACATAAATAAGAGAAAAACCTGCGGCGAATTTAACCTTTAGGGTCTACACAGACGGACTGCATTTCAACTGCAATCCAACTGCAAATTGCAGTTTGAATGCAGTTGACACGACTGCAATGCGACTGCAATAGAACTGCAAACCAAACACGCAGTCGGATTGCAGTTCAGTTGCAGTCGGCGTGCAGTCAGGCGTGTGTTTGGTTTGCAGTTTTATTGTAGTCGCATTGCAGTCGTGTCAACTGCATTCAAACTGCACTTGAACTGCAATTTACAGTTGGATTGCAGTTGAAATGCAGTCCGTCTGTGTAGACCCTTATCAATATCTGTCAACGAAGAAGTTTCAGGATTATTTTAGAAATTCAAGTGAAACATTCATTTCGATTCATGAGCTTTTTGAGCAATAATAATAATAAAGCAATAAATTATAAGTCAATTTTATTTAAAATTATCCGAAATGTTACTTTTTCCATCAAAATGTTACTTTTCGAATCAGAGTAGGTATGTAACTTTCTAACATACAGCACTGGCAACACTGCATCCACAAGTGCGTCCGATCACCGATGAGCCCGCTGCTCGACACAAAAACACCCTGTACCTATTCATAAAGATATATTTCGCATCTTAAGATAACATATTAAGATACGAAATATATATTTCGTATCTTAAGATAAAATATTAAGGTACGAAATATATATTTCCATATCTTAACATACAAAATATAAAATATAAATTAACTTCGTCGTGTGTGATGGTTCATAGGATTTGTATGGTGAGCGATATTCTAAAATATGCTCTAAGATAATATATATTTTATATTATCTTCACCGTCTATGATGCGCTTTATATGGCGTCGGATACGTGACGTCACGAGCACTTCCCAGTATACTAGATTTTATTTCGTAACCTAAACCAAAACACCAGGTTATGGTACCACAAAAAATCCTCACAAAATATCATGGTACATAGCTTCGAAGTGGCATGGTTTTATCTTCAACTTCAAGGAGATTAGGGCTCCTCAATTATTTTCCTTTTGGCTTCCCTTACCTTTTACATTTTGAATATATTTGGCTATATAGCTATATGCTATCATAATATTATTATTATAGCCAAATTAAAGACATATTATGGCTATGAACAAGGACTGCTCTTTGAAAAATCACCCTTCAACAATCGAAACTACTAATTTAATGCAAAAAAAAACAAATCACTTTTTTGTCAGCAGACACAATATAATTTCTTTCTTCGTTTCTTCTATTTTGTTAAGTAAGCAAAACATTACCTACTCTTTCTATCTAGTTTCTTTTTTCTTCCTTTCTTCTATTTGTTAAGTAAGCAAAACAGAGTCATGAGTCATGACTCATGACTCATGGAGTCATGACTCATTACTCTTTCTATCTAATCTATATAATTAATACGCGAGCGAAAAACTTTGGATCCCTTTTGACGAAAAAAGCGGAAACGTAGGTGAATGAAATTTTGCACAGTTATAGTTTATAATATGGTGAAGGACTGCATCGAGCTAATATTATTTTGAAATTATACTTTTATCATATTAAATTAAAAAAAAATAACAAATAAAACATTACATACGTCATACACTATAATGTGCACACTACCATCTTCTTGAATAACAAGCCTATACATACGAATCTATTTTAATTATGGTTGAAGTCTGTTGTCAAATTAAAAATGGATTGTTTTTAGGGTTTCGTACACAAAGAGTAAAAACGGGACCCTATTACTAAGACTTCGTTGTCTGTCCGTCTCTCTGTCTCCAGGCTGTATCTCAAGAACCGCTATAGCAAGACTTCTGAAATTTTCACTTAACAACATTACTAATAACAAAATAAAATTAATATTTAAGGGGGGCTCCGATACAACAAACGTGATCTTTTTGGCCTTTTTTGCTCTATATCAATAATGGCAACAGGAAGGCACTTGCAATTTTTACAAAGGCCTTAGATATATGTGTACTTTAATTATAAATATTAATATTATTTAAATAAAATTCAAATTTAAGGGGGCTCCCATACAAAAAACACAATTTCTGCCCTATTTTTGCTCTATAACGGTACGGAACCCGTCGTGCGCAAGTCCGACTCGCACTTGGCCGATTTGTTTTTATTAAATCTAAAACTATGTGCTACTACTTTAAACGGGGAGCCAAAAGAGGGGAGTTTCAAAAAAAGTTTTCTTTACTTTCAAGGCTCAATTTAAAGCGTAAGACTGCTGTACTTTAATCCATTTAAATTTGCAGTTATCTGTTGTCATCGGAATATGCTATTTCCGGACATTCCAGTTTTGTTACCATAATTTTTTCATGATAACAATCTACTAAAATATATTTTTTGTGTTCTGTTTATGGAGAAACTAATATTCAGTACAATGGGCCATTTTAATACGGCTTGGCTGAGTAATGTTTTCGGTGGTGCAAAGAAATGTGTAATCAGTTGGAATGGACCAAAATTCATAGTCAGGTTTGTTATGACTGTTTGATACTTTTTACTATCTTTATTTGTAACATATTAGTTTGTAAAGATAGACTGATTTTCGAACTAAAAGTAAGTGTGTGTAGTTTGATTCAGCGTAATAAGGAAAAAGTTTTACATGTCTTTAAGTGTAAGGTACGCATAATGTTACTACGGTTTTGTTACTGCTTACAGGGTAACATATAGACGGACCGGCAAAGTAACAAAACCGAAAGCACAAAGCTAGTCATACACTGTGGATTTGCATGGTGATAAATTATCCAAGAAGTTTCAATTAATACAATTTTTGTAAAGTTAAAGATAGCTGATAGTTTGTTTAAAATTTTTGTTTTACAAATAGGTATAGGGAGAGGTTAAAAAATTAAATCCGGAGTAAATTAAGGAAAATTTTACGAAGATTAAATAAAAAAAGAAAAACATATCGGAACTGAATTTAGCTGAGGCAGAAGCTAGAATAGACGAGTGGAGTTAAGAAAAAATGATTGCTAATTTTAATATAATATTGAATTCTAAGTCTTGTACACTATGCCTTAAAATTTTGTTACTGTCGGTTTTGTTACGGTCCCTGAATTTATTTAAGGTATTTTTAAGATTTTGACGTAAATTTCTATCTTATGAGATATGTCTCCGTAAAACAATTGATATTAAGCGTTTTTAATTGTATTCAGATTTTAAACAGCTCAATTTTTGAGAAAGTACTATTAAAAATGGATGTCGTTTTGGAACCCGAAATAAAAATTGGATTTTCTAATCTGTTTTAAAATGTGCAGTGTCTTCTTTTTTTATGTAAATAACGTAAAAAAACTGTATTATTTCAATAAATACGTAAGAGTCTCAAAATATATTATAGTTTTATTTCAATTCAACTTGATTATGGTAACAAAACGGACACAAAATTGATACTAACTCACATATTTTTGAATTTTTTAGTGGTAAATATCTATTAGTCACAAAAAATATGATATTTAATAAATTTAGTAATATACTATTATAACTAAAATCGTAAAACCGCCTTAAGTGAAAGTTATTATTTTTGGCCGATTTTTGTCTGTTGTAGTATTTTTTGAAACTCCCCTTGAACAAGATAATAAAATTTAAGGTCGAATTTCGACCATTGGGCGATTTCTTTAATTGTTGAAACTATGAATAATTATTTTGATCAATTAAACCCTGAGAGAGAGTTGTAAAACTAAGTTATTTACAGACCTTATTGCCGCATTAAGATGACATTTTATGATAATATAAACATTTAATGAAAAGTTTGAATGATAAGATATGGGGCTTAAATGTGAAAATCTTCATTTAATTACAGTTAAGTAATTAATATTCGTCTCTAAGTTACATTCCAAAATCTAATGAGACCTTTATAGGGGTGTGAGCTGCGATTCGGGACAAAAAAGATGACCTTGAGATGTCTGCAACAACATTATGCAAAATCAATGTAAGAAAAATTGTTTTAAAACATGTATTTGTAAGCTACAAGTATCAAAGTCTAGACTTACTTTAAATAAAACTTTACTTGAATTTTAATAAAAAATCGTTTTAGGGTGTTACTTTACAATGCACAGACAACAGTCGAATGAAAATACCCTTTATTTACATCCTGAATAAATAAACGATAATATTAGGAGGGAAAAAATGTTCTTCCAGGTTTGTAGCTCCAGACAAGATCGGAACCTGCGACCGTGTCATTGCCTCGTGAACCGAACACTGTCTCCACTGACACCCGGCACGATGTTAACGTTAATACGATGTAGACGGGTCGATATTTCGGCCAACCTTTGAACAACTGCACATCATATTTTAAATTATTTTCTTTTATATTTAGGCCGGTATTTTTGGTCAGTACTTAAGAATCAAGATGCATCTCGGTCTCAAGACACGTATCAGGTTGGCTGTCAAAATTTGGACCAATCACAGAGCCGAACCGCGTCTTGAGACCGGGTCGCATCTTAAGTACCTACTGATCAAAAATATGGACACAAAGAGTCTCACTGTCGCACTCAGAGTCGAACATTAATTACTTAAATGTAAATAATTTAAAATGTTGACGTAAGCCTCATACATTATCTGTCAAACTCTTTATTAAATTGAAGGTTAATAATAATTAAATGTCTCTTTGTGCGGCGCTTAACTTCATAAATCACGATTGTTATAAAATAAACGGCGATGCCAAATTAAATTTATCTAATAACAAAATTAAGCTTTTCCGAGTAATCGGCTACTGAAGCTTTATTTACGGGGATTAGGGAATAATAGGCAACAGAAAATATAACAATACTTTCCATGCAAACGTTAATTGTGTAGTTACCACAGCTAACAAAATATACTGCCTGGTGACAAGCGGATTTAATAATGATGGATAAACAGAGAAGTCTCTATAGTGAGATCATATTGTTTAACTTTAGATTTAAATCTAGTAAGAAACCACACATGACACACAATCAGCAGTTTGTGTCCTACGAATATACAATCGTCGTAAATGCAGTGCTGTGTTTGCCGTTTTGTAACTTGCCGTGCCGTGTCGTCGCGGCGGTCGTCGAGCAGTGGAGACGGGGCCGCGTAACGCGGTAGCCGCTGGACCGGCCCGGCTTGTTTGAACGTTGAATCACTTTCGCACACACACACATACACACTCGCACACGCAGCCGCCCACTCACACAGGCGCGCACGACCGGTAGCGTCCTTAGCTCATAAACGCTATCATTTCGCTAATCTGTACCGAGAACGTATTATGTCTCGAGCGCCCTCGCCCGCTTCACGAGGTACTACTGCCAGTTTGGACACGATCAAATTGTGAGTCTGGCAGACAGCATTCTCTCAGAGCAGTACAAGTAGAGTAGCCCTCTTAATACTAGTAAAAAATCTACACTCTGTATATTATAGAAGTTATAGTTAGACAGTGTTTAGTTCTTGACTGATATGTTGAAAAAGTCACTTGACAGACAAGAAATAAAATATTACTTACATTGTACAACTTGAACGTCTTGTCTCTGTACACAGTGTGGATCTTTTTATTACTGAGAGGAATATAAGTTTCAAATGCTTTAATAGCAATAAAATATTAAAAGAGATGGAAGAGTGGATGTAGATAAGAGTTTTAAATATAAAAAATTTATGTACTTACAATTTTTTTAATAACATAAACTATGAGCTAAAGCTACTAGGTAGTATCTTGAAGTGTATATTACAAAATATGAATTGTTTATACCAATTAATAAGTCTGGACCATTTTTGGACAGAGACAATAATTTCATTTTTGATTTACTTACCATTAAAATTTAATTTTGTAGTCAGTTTAGGGCTCTTTTTCTGTTCGGTCGTACCTACATCTTTTTCTTTATTCAAAATTGCTCATAGTGCCTACCTATTAGCGAGCATCCTAGATTTTTTTTATATACTCATATACTTTTTTAATTGAATGTTAATATTAGAAATAAGTACCATTAAAATAAAAAAATATAAGTACTTTAATGAATAACAAGAAATCCCATTATTATTTTATAGTATCAAAACAAAAGATTATGTAGAAATTCAAAATAATAGTTTTTTAGGTTGTTATTTATAAAATTCAAGTTGTGTCACGCGTTGATGTCTTTTCAAATGAATTTTGATACTCGCTTCCGGCTTCCTGAAGGGCCGGCGCGGCGCAGGGCTCAAGAAATATCAAGTATGTTAGAATTGAGAGCTTTGAATTTACAGATTTAAGTACTCGTTACTATCATGTTATCATTGAACTAGATTTCAGGTGCTAAATTCTAAATTTTATTGTCCTAGAATAACTGCTGAAGTCAGAAAATTTCAAAAATTACGTTCAATTTAGTGAAGAATTTGACACAAAATTTATTAAGTCTATGTCAAAATCTTTTTTAAATAAAAAGTTAACTAATTATTAAATGTCTCAGAGTGTGGTAGTTATTGTTAAGTTGTCATTAATAATTCGAATATGAGCAAAATCGATATTAATGGAGCGTGGTGGACTGGTGGACCCCACGTCTGACGCCATGTTAATTCCGCCCCACTGTCGCTGGTGGATGGTGAGGGTAGCCATTGTTCTTGCTCTATATTTCATAGGGTTCTAAATTCTAATGCTGTGTGTGTTAGCTCCTATTCGAAATTCAAATATCAATTTTCTATCTGTACACGTAAAGCGATCTTCTAAATATTTTTTGGAATAATCATCAAAAAAAAAAACAGAGGCAAATTGAGAACTTTTTTAAAAGTCTGTTATACTTAAGTTTTTTGTATTTGTTATGACTATAAATAGACAAAATGTAATTATTGAAGACCCGTTACAGTATGAGAGAACCGGAGAACCAAGCGTCAAGATTAATATCATGGTCTTGAAGAAAACTAGCGTTTTGTACAGTTCCTGCTTCATTATTTACCAAAAGCGTGTTGGCAGTAGATTTTTTTCTTTTTTTTTTATTAATACACTAGCTGACATTCCGCGCGGCTTCGCCCGCGTAATTTAGGAATTGCACGCAACCGTACATTTTTACGTACATTTTCAAAAAATAGTCTATGTCCCTTCACGTGGTCTATTCTTCATGTTTGATAAATAACATAAAAATTGCTCCCTAGTTATAGTTCTTAAGATAAAAATAAGCAATTTCATATATTTTACCCCGTTTTTTTACGCATTTTCCTATATTTCTTCGCTTTTATTACTTGTAGCGTGATAAAATATAGCTTATAGCCTTCCTCAATAAATTGGCTATCTACCACTGAAATAATTTTTCAAATGAGACCAGTAGTTCCTGAGATTAGCGCGTTCAAATAAGCCCTTTCATATAATTTCCCCCGTTTTTCCACATTTTCCTTTATTTCTTCGCTCCTATGAGTCGTGTCGTAATAAAATATAGCCTATAGCCTTCCTCGATAAATGGGCTATCTAACACTGAAAGAGTTTTTGAAATCGGACCAGTAGTTTCTGAGATTAGCGCGTTCAAACAAACAAACTAACAAACTCTTCCGCTTTATAATATTATTAAGTATAGATACACTAAAACAGACATTGATTAAGTGGATCGCGGAGGATATAATATTATGGCTACACAGTGAAAAATTTATCAGTTTCCGCGGCGTTTTGTACCAAATGTGTTCGTATGTCCCATCAATCACCAGGTGGTGTGACACAATACCACCCCACGAGGGTGAAAGTGCTTTCCATTGGCCGAGGGCGACCGGGGACCATGTACACAGCTTGAACACCTATTTTACTACTCCACTCACTCTTATGCCGACCATATAAGGTTAATTTTCGTACCAAATTATGGAATAATATAGTGTTGGTATTGCATCGTGCATCTGCTTTGTATTCGTAATTCGTATAAACACTTTTATGTTTTGAGTAAAATTTGTTGTTGTGTGTTGTCCTAGAGCCGAAATTTCGCTTGTACAAAGTTTTTGTCACACATTATAAGAGAGCAAGGCTTCAAGGTTATTTTCATCATCACTAGTCTTTCATGTCATATTTGAAAAAAAAAGCCAAACTTGTTAAGTATGAAAAGCCAATCTGTCAACAACCTACATACATATTACACATAATATGTCTTTGTGGTCGGAAAATATCGCCATATTTTGTATTATAAAATTACATGTCCTGACTGACTGACTGATTCATCATCGCTGAGCAAAAACTGTTAAAGTCACAGCCACGAAATTTGGTGAGTAGGGTTGTTTTATTGAGTAGACACCCACTAAGAAAGGAATTTTGAAAATTTTGCCCCGAAGGGGGTGAAATAGGTTGAAAGTTGAAATGAAAGTCCGTCATTTCTTGAGTTAGAAACATGAAACTTTATTTTTGGGTTACTGATTTCTCATCTCATCTTTGTTATTATACTATGTTAACGTGGACGAAGTCGCGGGCAACAGCTAGTTTTGTATAAAGCTATGGCTTAATCAGAAAATCCAAGAAAATCTAGACAAAATATGGTATACTTTTACGGATAACGCCCACAACTTCATTGCGCTAAAATTAGTATATCATACACGTACAGGTACCGTACATTTTTCGGGATAAAAAGTATCCAATATCCTTTCTCGGGACTCAAAGTATCTCCATATTAAATTTCAGCAAAATCGGTACAGCGTATTTGGCGTGAAGAGGTAACAGACAGACAGACAGACACACTTACGCATTTATCCAAAAATAGGCCCCAAAAGTGTTATCGTTGTTTCTCAATATAGAGCACTCATACTTTATACTCATCCTTATTATCTACCATACCAAAATTCTCAAAACTCCCCCAGAAACATTCGAATTATCTATTTGTTACTAACGGCTGCACTCAGAGACATTACATTTCAGTTTAATGAAGAATATGGCAGAAAATATAGAATAGGGCTTAAGTCAGAGTTTTCGTTTAGTTATAGTTAAAAGTAATTAATTAATTAATATTCGCTCTGAGTGCGGCAGTCAGAGACGAATTATTCGTCTAATTAAATGAAGATTTTGACAAAAGCCCCCAGCTATATCTGTCAAACTCTTTATTAAATGATTCTGAGTGCAGCCGCAAGAGTCTACTAAAGCCATCTCGCTGGTTGTAGACTGTGGAGTGTGCTGTGTGGTCAGTGGTCACAGGCGGAACGTCTGGTAACTGTACTAGTGACGTCACCGTCAGCGCCGCGCCCGCGCCCGCGCCGCGCCGTCAAAACACAAGAAAGTGTACATGTTCATTATATAGTCTAGACTCTACAGTGACTAGACTAGACTCTAGGAATTGAGGAAAATAGATAAGTTTACTTGAATATTACATGTTCTAACTCGTCATTCTAGTAAATTACAACTTGTGTATGCTGTTCACTTGAATATTACAATAATTTATATAACCTAATATTATATAAATTGGGAAAGAGGCCTGGTGACCTGAAACACAGGTTAGCGCCCAGCTTAGGCACCAGTCTCCCACAAACAATTGTAATAAGTATTTAAGTCTGTAATAGTATAATATAATATTGTTGAACATTGTGGTGAGAAAATAAATGTTTATTATTATTATTATTATTATTGAGTCTATCTGTATTCTGTTACCTCTTCACGCTCAAACCGCTAAACCGATTTTGCTGAAATGTGGTATGGAGATACTTTGAGTTCCGGGAAAGAACATAGGATACTTTTTATCTCGAAAAATGTACGGTGCCCGCGCGATAAACGAATTTTGGCGCAACGGAGTTGCGGGCGTCACCTAGTGTCTTATAGTTCTTGTTAATACTATTGATCGCTGTTAAGCATTAAAAGCTTCGATCACTAATATATTTGATCGAAGATTAAAAGAGATAAGTTCTAAAGAATATGACTACATTCATAATTACTTGTCCTATATACGAAATAATTTATACAAGGAATAAGAGGATTCTTATTACTTATTAGATTGTGTTTCTTACTAGGCTCGGTTCTTGTTACTGTCCTTGCTCCAATGTTCCAATCAATATCAATTTATAATGTGCCCAAAAGTCTACTTTTTACGGGCTTTGGCCCGCCTGCACACATTCCCATCACCGTATCTCCTGAGTCGCCAGGATCGACAGTGGTAACCAACCACGAAAACCCTTTGATATGATCTCAGGGAGCCCGAGGGACATGCTAAAGATGTCTTAGGACCCGCAACGAATTTAATCAGAAGAAGATAGGAGTAGGAAGTATACAATTTTCCCTCCCCATAAAAAGCGGGAGACAACACAAAGTTGCAATGACAAAGTCAAGGAAATAAGGACACCACGGGTATAATTAATGTTGATTATGACTACTAAGTTGGATCTAAGTTAATGTTGGAATTTGTTGTGTTACACTGTTTCCAGTAATAATCTACAGTAATAAAACTCAAAGGTGACTGACTGAGATGGTGATCTATCAACGCACAGCCCAAATCACTGGACCGATCAGGCTGAAATTTGGCATGCAGGTAGATGTTATCACGTAGGCATCCGCTAAGAAAGGATTTTGATCAATTCTACCTCCAAGGGGTTAAAATAGGGGAGGAAAGTTTGTCTATACATATTATAATAAAAATGTAAAAATGAGAATTCTGTACATTAAAGATATTCAAAAAATAATAAGCGGGGGGTGTTACTACATCGCTATAGAAGCCAAAACTGTGGTTAGTTTTTTTTGTCTGTCTGTCTGTCTGTCTGTATGTTTGTTCCAGCATCACACGAAAACCACTGATCCGATTTGAATGCGGTTTTTGCAGATACATTTGTCTTCTTCCAACTTAACATCTGGTGTATAAAAATTTTTCCCCCACCCCCCTAAGATTTTGTATCAATTTTTTTTCTTTAATGAACTTACTTCGTATTATTTACTGTGTTTTTCAACTTAACATTTGGTGTATAACATTTTTCCTCCCACCTCTCTTTGGAAACAAAAGAAGGGGTAAGATTTTGTATCAACTGATGAAGTAGAAATACTTTATATGGCAAAACAACGTTTGCCGTGACAGCTAGTATATAATAATACTTCTTAATGCGAGCGAAGCTGCGGGCAAAAGCTCGTTATGACATAAAGGCACGGAAGTTACTTGCGCTGTCCACGAAATCATCGTAATATGGGACGATTTGCAAAGTACCTATGTTGTTAAGCATTATAGATATTTCGTTCTACCAGAGGTTACACTCCCAGAGAACATGATGGGTGGTTTGTTCGAACATGTTGTCTTCGGTCGAGCATACTTCGCACATGGGTGATTCTACTAACTTCAATCCATAAAGTTTGGCTTTAAAGTTTAAAATTACCATGACCGGTCAGGAATTGAAATACGCAATGATCAATATCCATCCAGTGTTTGGACTTTGGATAGCCGTTGACGTCATATATCATATATGTACAAATCCAAAAGTCTACTAAAAGTTAGGTTCAGAACATATTTTAACATCATTTAATAATAATATAATAATCGTACCATAATAATATTCTTATTAACCCATCAATCCCCAAGCGGCAGCCGGCTGTCGCATAACAATTGAAAATCTATTGTGTCTACGATACCCACGATGGAGTTGCTACACCACTAGCTTGTTATATCCCACCGGAAAATGGAAATATTTTCGGGAAACGGATCCAGAAAAATTTTGAAAGTGGTCTATTATAATTTATAAAACAAAGGCGTCTGGATAGTAGAAACCTGTGATCTAGAGCTTAAACTACTATCGTGCCAAATTGATCGCGACTTAATCAAAATCTTTTTAGTATTTGAGCGTTGCGTGAAGAAGTTACAAACATACTCACAAATGAATTCGTATGAAATACTTTCCATGTTATGTAACGGGGTGATCCTAGCACGGGCAATGGGGATTGTCCATTTTTTTTTAATTTTGCTCATTACAAAAACATTTCGAGGAATAAGGTCAGTGATCGTTTTTCTGTATATAAACCAAAAAAATACCCATTAGTTACTTATATTTTTGAACAAATATGATTAACCTTAGTTTGACCTTCAATGGCGTTAAATTAGCAATAAATTCGACCAACATTACGTTTCGAACTTTTGGTAAGCTTTTCGTATCAGTTTTCACATAATGAGAACTTGCATTTGACGAACCAGCCATTATAATAAGATTGAAAGGAAAGGCCGCCGATGATGACGTCAGAGCGAAACTTTAAAAATTTAGTGAGAAAAAACTAGCCAATGAATTTCAAAATTATTTAATTTATATTCCTAAAATACCCTATTTTAACGAAAAAAAATATAAAAAGTACATGTGATTTTTTTTGGACAATGCCCATTACTATGGGCAATTCATATTAAATAGATCACAACCACATTATATTTTAACACCTTTTACTACTCGGGTTTTGAACGATAATAAAATTAAATAATCGGCCAAGTGCGAGTCGGACTCGCGCACTAAGGGTTCCGTACCGTTATAAGCAAAATTAGCCCAAAAATTGTGTTTTTTGTATGGGAGCCCCCCTTATTTTTTATTTTAATTTAATATTATTATTAAATATTAAAGTGCACATAAAACTAAGGAACTTGAGTAAAATTCAAGTACCTACCTGTTGCCATTATTGATATAGAGCCAAAAAGGCCAAAAAAATCACGTTTGTTGTATGGAAGGTCCCCTTAAATATTAATTTTATTTTGTTTTTAGTATTTGTTGTTATAGCGGCAACAGATATACACAATCTGTGAAAATTTCAACTTTCTAGCTATTACCGTTCGGGAGTTACAGCCTGGAGACAGACAGACGGACAGACAGACGGACAGACATCGAAGTCTCAGTTATAGGGTCCCGTTTTTACCCTTTGGGTACGGAACCCTAAAAACCGACCAAGTCAATTATAATATAAGTAGTACCGTTTTTAATCAAAGTTGAAATACTTACTTGTGTCCTTATTTTTTGTAAAAAAAAATATTTAGCTGATAGTTCCAAAGTTTTTCTTACAGATCTCTAAGTCAGTTGGCAACAATCGCGCTAGGCCTTTGCCTAGATTTCATACGTGTACAAATTAACGAGCACTGTAATGGTTGTACGGTGACCTTGAGCGAACAGCCGCGGTTCGACGGGGGAAGTCCACCTGTGTGCTGACAACTTCACTCCGTTGACCCCGCCGTGACCTCCGTTGTCTTAAGGCTGTCTATTAAAGATCACTTCAGATTGTCTTTACGGCAACAAGTCTACGCCGATCATACTAATAGCTTATCTACATAGACATCACCATTTTCCAGAGTCAACGTGAGCCTAAGGTAGAGTTAAGGATACAATATTATGTAAACCTTCAATTTTTTTGTCACATGATATTATTAACTTACTAATACATAATTCCAAAAACGTATAAACTTACTACATATTAAAAAATGTTAGTTGTAAGCTGCTTGCAAAATATTCCTGTGGATCGTCTAGGAGTAATGAGTAATGACATTGGAATTTTCCCTGCTGCCGAGAAAACCTAATAATAGAGTAACATTGACCGGCTGACATTGCTAAAATCGCTGCCGTGATATGATACCATTTACATACTACTCTACAAACACGATACTCGCGTGCTGCTCCGTAGTCCGTCTGTCTGCGTGTCCGCGTGTCGCGCCCACGCTACGTACAGTGTACACACCACACAGACGAGCCGAGCCTATCTCACCATTGTGCAATTGTAGTGCCCGCCGAAAACGTAAAAAAACATCATAAAGAACTTCCTTCCACGACAATTGAATACATTTAAAATACAAATATCGATCATTCCGCTTTCAAAATAAAGTTTATTATTCATTGTGACACACGCGACGTCGCGGCCGACGCCGGGGACTCTAATGAGAAGCGATAAGACTCAAATTACCGAGCGAAAATGTGCTCGAAATGTTGGAGTCCGTTGCAAAAACTTTTGCGCGTTCGGTCGACGAACTCGGCGCGAGTGTGCGCGCGAGACGCGTGCAGATCGCGCGTGTGTACCCGTCAGCCGCGCCTGTGTATGTGTACAGCTCGTGCGCGTGTGCGTGCAGACGTGTCGTGACTCGTAACGCGGTGCGGCTGTGTGCGTAGTTGGTACAGAGTGATGTTTTTCGATCACATTTGGCAATACCACAGATAGGCAATACTCAGTCAAATTTTACAAGTTACGGGCCTCCTATAATTTGAAAACGTTTCGTTCTGCAGATTGGCTTAATGCTGCTTAATGCTTTATAAAAAAAGTATGGATGATAAAATAAATAAGTAAAAATAATAATTAATATTTAATACAAAAACGTTTTTACAGTGCAGCCTGTAGTTGCAGGCAGCAACCGCCTTCAGATATATTTCGTATTTCTTAAGTTTGATTTCATAGAGAGTTTGACCAAAAGTTTATGATGTTTTAGTTAAAATATTCATTACCTATAATATTAAGTATCTAATTTAAGTTATCATAAAATCTTTCTGAGGGCAGCTATTAGAAAAA
The DNA here is from genome assembly GCA_937595015.1 of Polyommatus icarus. NCBI lineage: Eukaryota > Metazoa > Arthropoda > Insecta > Lepidoptera > Lycaenidae > Polyommatus > Polyommatus icarus. Next base: position 895,370 of record OW569325.1, read on the forward strand.
TATCTGAGTGTTTCTGATTTACCTATGTGGTGCAAGTTACTCATTTAGAAACATTAACACTACAATAATTATGTATTATTATTTATTACAGGTACGAAGTCATATAACAATAAAGCCAAGAGTAGACACATTCAAGAGCAAAATGAAATTAATTTATATAAAATTAGAAATACAATTTAAATTTTTAAATCTCAATAAAACTCTTCTTTAAAAAACAGCATGTACAGTGTAAGCCACGTGTGTGTTGTTGTGTGCGTGCGCGTGTGTGCGTGACTGAGACGAGACAGAGTCTGTAGTCCGTATGACACGTTTTTATCAGGCCGAGCTAACCACCTGGTGCGGGCTAATTGCTGGAGCCTGGATCGCCTGCGGTGACCCGACTGCGCTACCTGCTGTCACCTCTGAAGGGTTGATACTAGTTAAAAGACAGGCTTGAGGCTGCTCCTAAAATATACCTGTAATACAGTGGACTATCTGTAGCCCTAGCATGGCAACCAGTAGAAATTTACCGCAGCTAATCTCGACCGACAAAAATTCAATTAAAATGCCACATAATTATGAGTTACGACAGACTATAGTTATATATTACGTCATAACATAAAGTAGGTACTATATTATTTGAATTTTTAGGACTATAGTATGTGGCATAAAGTGGCATTTCAATTGAATTTTTCGGAACGAAAAAAGATCGGAACGACACCTTAAGTTTATCTCCACAGTTTGTCTATAAGTGCTTTCGCATTTCTACTGGTGGCCATGCTAGGGCTACTGGAGCAAGAACGACTTCGTCTTGACTTTTGAGGGTCGAGCGATTGGAGTCCCGCTACGAAAGGAATTTTAGCTTCTTTGTGGTGAGAGTCCCGACGAATCATCTACCGACCTTCGAGAAGGAGGAGTTCTGACCGTTTGGAGTCGTCTACAGAAGGTCGGGCCCCATGTCGTAGACTAACATGTTTAGTGTTACTTTATAAATAGTTAGTATGTATGGTATTTATAATAATATAGGCCAAGATGCTTGAAATAAATGGATAAAAATTAAAAATATATATATTGATGATTAATTATTATTATAGTCTTGAGCGTCAACAATAATATTATTTGAAAGTACAATGAAGGTTAAGCCATGAGAAAAAAATAACAAATAAAATATAATAGTCCTGACTGGGACTCTTTTTTAAAAAAAATAAGTGACAATAATAGGGCAATTTGTATTGTAGAAACTCACAAGTCACAACTCATACTAGTAGATAATACTCTCTACTGCATCTCTCTAGTACCTATTATAATATGATAAATTTTATGGTTGTACAAAACGTTAAATCTATAATTATTGACTAGTTGTACTACTACTTGCAAATAATAATCCAGAACATTTATGCAAGGGCTGTAACTGTCCCCACTCCCACTTGAATTTATAAGCAGCATAGTTTTTATTTAAATTTTTTTTTATTCCAGATGAGATCAGCCAAGCATTAGTGCATGAAATGACATGGAAATCAGGAGCGCGTTTAGTGTAAGTACTAATTTTATTAATTATTTTATTACTCGCTAAATTATTATTAACTGTAAATTAAAATAACAATTAAAATACAGTGCTCACAGGGTCTAAAAATTACTTAAGAAATGCCTAACAACGCCATCTAGTGATGAGTGGATGAAATTTTTGTTCTTATAAGAATATTGTAAATACGAGTGCCTGTGTATATTTTACGTTAAAAAAATATCTTGACCGACAAAACGTTTTAGTTATCCACTGTGTTTAAAAACACATTTAAATAGTGTGCTGTGTGGTTGTCATATCTTTATCCTTATTATAATAAGCTAGTTTTACTTTGAACATATTTTATGAAGTAAATAACTATAGGGACAATTCATATATTGTTGTGACTAAGTACAGTATAAATAATACATTTAAAATAACTTGCATGGATTAACACATTACACATAGACGATCTCTTTTATCTCTGTTTCGCTTCCTGTGGGTAATGTATTCTACGAAATCTCGTCGTAAACCTAGTTTAACCGACTTTTTTTATACTGAGGATATTGATAGTAGATACATATCTAATAAGTACATATTTTTTACAATCATATATAAGACAAAATTGTTTTTGAGTCGATTGCGGTATTTTGATGTTTCCCTAGCCCTTCTAATTGTCCGGAGTCCCAGATTTAATTTTTGGCCGTCTTACACGTTTAACGACATCTTTTAACGCATCGAACTATAGAGTAAGTTTTAAACTACAAACTCGTCCAAAGTCACTGAGGTAGTAAGTACTACGTACTAGAGCAGCTATGGCAAACAAAAAACATGTCGCACTTGAGGCATGAGCGGGGTGGGAGGCGGGGTGGTGATTGCTATAGATCAGTACCGCAGAAGTGACACAGTTTTGTGCCTACACTCGAATTAATGCAGAATCTATTTGAGTAAATAGATAAAATAAAAATAAAAAAACTTTTTTATAAAATTTATAATTAAGTATGGATCTATAGTCCACTATAGCTAACTACCTTATTTAAATTACTTAAATATTTTCAAATATTATGTATCATAATAAAATTATTATAATGTACGCATGTATAATGTACGCAATATTTTAAATATTACCAAAATACAAACTCGTCTACGTGAGTAAGTAGGTACTTCATTCATCGTCGTCTTATCATAGATATGTATTCTGCCTACATTCCCCTCTGACTCTACTACTCTATGATAATGCAAAATGGCGCGCGTCTTCGCCTAGTAATTGAATGTTCGTATTTTAATTGAAAATAATTAAATAAGAATGCTAATACCGATGAAATGTTATTTCGTTGCATTTGGAAGTGTTACTGGAATAATTTTTGCAGTATCTTAACCCACAACTAGGCTTTTTTGCGACTTTTTTGGTTCCGTTTTTAATTGTTGTACGTCTGGCGCGCAGAAGAGCTCGCGGGCGACTAAGTGCACTGCTGCTATATAGATTACGTTGAATGTGACCGAGCACTGCGTTGCGTTGTCGAGTCTAGTACGTAGTACATACTATGTCAGTGTCCAAAGTCGATTTATTATCTCTGCGAAATTGATCTGCCAGAAACCGTACACTACGCGGGCGGCTGGGTAAGGGTGAAGCCTAACGAGCGTAATTTGTGAGTCGCAGAATTTCTGCCGCGTAAATATCTTTTCATACAAATCATGACTCACAAAATTACGCTCGTGTGACTTTTGTATACAACTGCATGCAGCAGAATTCTGTCGAACTGAAATTCTGTGATTCACAACTCACAAACTACGCTCGTTTGGCTTCGCCCTAAAAGTTAAAACAATCCCTTCCCTTTGACTCCCTTTCTTTTGACTTCAAAGTATCTCTATATCCACTTTCATTTAAATCAATTCAGTGACTTAGGCTAGAAGAGGTAGTAGACAGACAGAAAGACAGCCTCATATTCAAAATATGTGTATTGGAATTACATAACTGAAAGGACCTAACCTAGGGCAACGTGTGGCGACTGGCGACAATGTGCAGAGCCGGCGCGCGACCTGCCCCAACACTGCGTGCGCTCTACAGTCTACAATTCTACATGCGACACCGCCATTACACCGACTCTACATTTACGCCAACTGTACGTAACCGTACTCAGAGACGTTTAATTATGGTCAAATTTCAATTTAATGAAGAGTTTAACAGATAATGTATGAGGCTTATGTCAAAATTTTGAATTAATTACATTAATGGGGCGACTAACCCAAAAAAATCAAACATCGTCTTTCGCCCTCTTCACAGTTCACACTCACACACTTCTTTCATATGCCAGGTGAAAAAGGACGACTCGGAATCATCGCCAACGTTTGTTCTTAGTAACTCGATAAAAATAACATTTTAAAAATCCGCTAGGTCAGTTTCTCAATTATAGAATTTTATACAATGTGTTAAAATATTAACTAAGTGTAATGCACGCTGTTATGGCAATATATGAAAAATTCGTGAAAATTAGATGCATCTTTGTGATTTTTATAAGATACTAGCAACCTTCCCTGGACTTCTACGAATATTTTAAGACAAATCAGCCCAATCCGTTCAGCCGTTTTCGAGATTTAGCGCGATTAACACATTTGAAAATCCATTTTTATATATAGATCATGTTTCCGCTAGGTCGGATCCTCAGAAATAGAATGTTGTATCTAATTTTAGAAACTGAAATAATTCGCGGCTTATTTTCAAGTATAAAAACGAATTATAAAATCGAAACTTTTGGTTTAGTCGCCCCCTTAGGTAATTAATGTTCCACTCTGAGTGCGGCAGACATTTAAACCGACTGTACATTGCTAGCTGTAAATTAATACCGACTGTATATTATTGGTTCTACATTTACGCCGATTCTACATTACTAGCTCTACATTTTCGCCGACTGTACACTACTACGAGTAGCTCTACGTCGTACTTGAACGCCTCCGTGGTCTAGTGGTATAGAGCACGGCTCTTGACTCGGAGGTCGTGGATTCGATTCCCGCGTTGGAAACATGTTGTTTCCAAGTTTGGTTAGGACAATGCAGGCTGATCACCTGATTGTCTGACAAGTAAGATGATCCATGCGTCGGATGGGCATGTAAAAAGTCGGTCCTGCGCCTGATCTCTCGCCAGTCGTGTCGGTCGTCCACACCACTGGGTTATGAGAGTAAAGGAATAGAGAGTGCTCTTGTGTACTGCGCACACACTTTGGCACTATAAAATTAACCAGTGAAACCGGCCACCGTCACCGAAACCGGTGTGGGAGCTATTATTACTAGCTCTACATATACATTGGCCCTACTTTTATAACTACATCTACATTGGCTCTACAACACACGCGAGTTTATAGGGTAGATACTTTATTACGGATAATAACTTCATTTTACGACTATGCTGTTGCAGAGCTCTGGACTTCGATATATTGTGATGATTTATGTTATCAGTATTAAAAGTTAAAGATGTAGAGAACTTTTTCTTTCTACTTAAGTGAGGATCAGAATATAAAATGCAGCATAGAGTAATCAGCCATCTCCCTAAGGCGATATATCGAAAATAAATTATACCGCAAGGGCAATTTTATACTTAATTTGTATGATTATAAAGTCGTGAATAGGCTGCGGCCAGATTCCAGAAGCTATCAGCTCGCTCGGAAAACATGCGACAAAACGTAATTATAATTAATTATTTAAAAAATAACTAGGAGCGTTTAAGCAAAATGCTTCTATACGGTTTTGAGTTGTAAAGGTGTTTATTAATTAAACTAATTTTCTACAATATTTACATCTATTTTCGTTTAAAAATAATCTTCAAATTCCGTATTTTTAAGAGGTCATTTCGAAAATGAAATGTATCGAGGCAAAATACATTAATCATGTTTCTAGTTCTTCTCAAACCTAGATAAGGCTATGAAGATAATATTTATATCTCATTACCAGATTTGTAACATTACTAAGGGTCCTATAGTAATACGTCAAAAAGGACAGTTTTTTTTCAATATAGCGCCTTAAAACAACATTTTATCAACAACGATTTCTTGTTAAAATTTCAGATACTTTAAGTTATCTGAAGTCATACAAATGTATACTTGCGCCCGATTAGACCGTCGTAGTATCTAGACGTATGAAGATGTTCTATACTGTATATGTATATGTATTTACATAGTGTGATAAGCATACTAGAACCAAAATAATATATCGCAAACGAAGTAAACGAATAATCGTTTTGATCTTGCAATCCAAAGACTTCCAGCATTTGATCGAAGCTTCCAGGTTACATTTTTTGAAAAATATATTTTGCATTCCATTCTCCTTTTGAACCTTACTGCCGAGTACCAGAAGTCAAAAAGTGGTGTACCGAATCTGTCGGTAACATTACAGATAAAATCTAGTATAGTAGACATCGGTACTCGGTACTGTATATAAAATCGATGTGCTCAGCAGCTCAGCACGAGTCGCAAGATTCGAGCCAAGTAATAAGAATCCTATTAGAGCTGGCGTCTGGAGGGTATGTAGTGGGTTCGACGCCCAGACACTCATATAAGTTACTGTATTTGGTTTCGATAAATCTAAAGGAAGTCCATTAATTTTTTATGAATTTAAGTTTTTAATATCCGAGAATGGACAGATAAAGTCTGTTGAAGAACTTTTCAGACTCGCTCGACTGAACAAGGAAAAGTTACGGAGCTTGACTGCCAACCTTCAGTGATTGGAGAGGCACTAGGAGAAGAAGTATTATGTTTAGAGTTTTAGATCATTATATTTTAATCTGGATTTTTAAATTATTTCATTGATTACAAACGGCCACATTCAGAGAGATCTCATAAAACTCACTTTAATCACAGAATATATTGTATTCTGTGATTAAAGTGAGGATATACAATATTTAATAAAGAGTTTGAAAGAAATCGTGGTTCAAAATATTCATTAAACAGTAAAGTAATCATTAAATGTCTATGTGTGCGGCCGTAAGCGATATTTAAATCTGAAACTCAATATACATAATACACATAGCTAAAAAGTTGATTAAGAAGCTCTACACTAAGTAACACATAAAATGTCTACATCGCATGTAACAGGAATAGTGAAATTGATCGTTTGCGAGAGTAATAAGTTGTAAGAAGCCATGGCTAAAAGTTATTACACCTTAGGGTTTAATGTACACAATTAGTATATAAAACGGCTAGCCGGATAATGACGAGATACACTGTCGAGTGAAAACGCCGCGATAAACACAACAAGGTTTTGCAGAAGTATCGCAATGTTTTTCATTATTTCGTGAATTTATTTTAATCTTATTTTTAAATGTTCCCATTTAAATGTGGTAACTTGTTTTTATTTGTCATAGATAGTAACTATAATTATACTTACTTAATATACTAAATGTGACTATACTTCGAAGTGCAGAATTATAATCTCTATTTTTGAACTCTATTTAATTGCGTACAATTTTGCTGTTCGTCTGCAAAATTGTGCGTTGATTCAAATTATCTTTCTGAGATTCAGACGAAACTTATGAGCATATAAAGTGTTAAAGCATAATGTGGAACTTTTCGATTTATAATTTTTCTATCAATCGTAAATTAAAATTTTGAGTCAGATATTATTTGACTCGTCTGACGTCTCTGAGCTCTTATGAAAACAAATTGTATGTGATAAAACTATAAAAAACGCATTACGTATACACCTATGAATTCGTAGTTTTTATAAAAACGCTGCGATTCCGCTCGTAATTGTATCAATGGCGTAAGGGTGATCAGACGACGGAAGTGGAAGGCTGTCGCTGGCGGCTCCTCAGTCGATAGCCGACACGAGAGGATACCGCGCGTCCCGCCGCGCCGCCCAGACACAACTTTCACGACACACACGATCTACAGTCAGACATAATAGTGTAACTAGTACAGACGATGTACAGTTGGATGAGAATAGTGTAATTCGTAGTACAGATGTACAGACGTACAGAATAGTGTAATTAACTGTACTAAGTGTAAAGTTGAGTGCAAAAGTGTAAGGTAGAGTACAGTGTAATGTAAAGTCTATAGTGTAATATAGTCAGTGTAATAGTGTAGTGTATCTATACCGCTAACGGAACTCAAGATAATTGTGAGCTTTAATGTGCTTTTTTGTCGTCCGTCTGTGCTTAATTTAATGTTACTGTTCAGCCTGCCTAGTATACGCCAACGAGATATATCTCTCTACATGTTTCTCGATGTTTGATAGTTAGTATCTTCATCTCTATTGACCCTAGCATGACAAACATTTTTTCTCGTGTAGATCTATCATCCAAGAACACATTTTTATAGTGTTTTGTCGAGATAATGTCGAGATTTTGACATTATGAGACGAGTAGTTTTTAATTATCTCGACAGTGAGATACGAGATATATCTCGTTGGCGTATGCTAGGCAGGCAGGTAAATTTTATGCGAGATTCTTTATCTAGTTACAGCATCTAAATAGACATAAAGGTTCTAAATCGTTATTTAAAATATTTGGAAGTACCTATATATGTATACCTTCTCAAAATTATGTAGACACTTTAAACATTGTTGAAAATTATTGTAGTATACCCATAATCATCATCATCATACGAGACTCTCCACTCCACTCCACATTGACAGCTTGTGTCTACCATTACATTTACTGTACGAGAGTGATCCTTATGTTATTGATATAAAAGTCCTGTTAGATGTAAAATAATTGTGGACAGAAGCCTAACAGATAAAAAACTAGGAGATGTTAGGTTATGTATGTTAAATAAGGCGGTTTAAAAAAATTTAAATAAACTTAAAAAAAGTGTTAAGTGATAAATATTATAAAACGAAATGATACGGTAATCAGTAATAACTAGTGTTACTAACCGCTGACCATAATTATAATAAAAAGTGTTTCCCCTGTCATTATTGAGATCATTCTCTATACTTACATCTCCAGACTCCGATCGTAATCGTAATTTAAGAGGTATTAATGTTGTAACTAAACTTTTAAGTTTTAATTATATAGGGTCTGAAGTCCTCAGTGTAATAATAATTGATCTCTACTTGTACAAACGGTGCTACGGAGAAAGTTTCGTAGACGCAGACCTACGAAATTTTCTTCGTAGACATTTACAATTTAAGCACCTCTTTTTTATTCGACATGACTTGATCACGTAGGTCACCAAGATGTATATGAATTAGTTTCTCTGATGTTACACGATAAACATAAAGCCTATTGTCGTAACCAAAGTTGTCAATAACACTTTTCTAACGCAGGTATCGAACCCACAACCTCCCATGAGCCATTCTCTTAACTATAATAATTGGACCTGGCGTTAGACTAATGAGTGCACAGAGTTCGTGCCAAAAGAGCAGCGGTTCTCAAACTTTTTTGTTGGCGTAACTTCTTAATTACAAAATTTTGGCAGGACCCAGTAAGTAAAGATATTACTACCATTAAAATTGGGCCACTAATAAATTGATAGCAGAGGTGTATTTTTCTCATTGTTACTAGTAATTTAGTCACTCTGCAGAGGTCCATAGGCTTTGCGGAGCCCAAGGGCTCCACGGAGCACACTTTAAGCAGGGCTACATTAGATTATAGACTTTATAATCTATACTCTATAGGCTGAATACTTACATTACGGTAGCTGTATAGGTAGAGCACGCGAGTGAATAAGCACGTGTGACGTCACAGCACCACCATTGAATGATTGAACTGACCGTCTCTCTCCCACGCCGGATTCCCACGGCATTGCCATTTTCTATACTGAACTATATTCATCATCAGTATCACTATCTGCTAGCAAGCTGTTTCCTAATTCCTTCGATGTTAAACGTTACTTGCTAGTATCTACTAGGGTAGAACTTTTTAGTAGATAGGTAGATTTTAAATCGTCGACTTTTATTTATTGCTATATACTCAGGTCCGAAATTAACAACATGGCTCTACTGTTATGTTATGTATTATTTTCATAGTGTGTGATTGTGATTAGTAGAATATTGTGTATGAGTAATGACCTAATGACTAATGAGTATATGACTCGAGAGCCGTGAGGTAATAAAAACTCAATAGTACCTACATTACGCGCCTAGGGCAGGAAAATAAGAAATGTCTCAGATCACATGTAATTGTTGGCCGAGGCGAAACTATTTTTCTCATCGACGGAGGCGGAAAACGGCAACATAGGTAAGCGCAGCGGGAAGAAAGTTGACGCTTTCCGCCCGGAGGTGAGAAATATATAATAATTATTCTCGACTATACGATGCAAATATTAATGTTAAAATAATTCTAATTATCAATATATGCACTAAGTATATCTAACTACCCTTTGGATACGGAACCTTAAAAATGACATATTTTCCACGAAGAAAAATCAAAATTATATTATTTTGATCCCCAATATTTTGATTCGCGTACTTATTTATTATTATAAAACTTTGTTATAAATTCCTTGAAAATAACTAAATTGTAATTATTCTGAAAAAAAGATATAGTTGTCAGTGCCCAGTGGTGCCCCGTGCCCGTACCACGTGGCAAATCACTACGAACTTGTCGCAACAAGTAGACGGGGGAAAAATATGTAAATCACAAGTAGGTCAAATTAGATCCCCTCTATTGTGACTTGTGCCAGTCGATAGTACATGCTAAACAGCGGGGCGAGCGCGGGGCGGGGCGCGGGGGGGCGGGGTGGCGGTCGGGACACTTGTTGCTGCCAGTGAGATGAGCCGTGGCCTGTGACGTGCTGTCGAACTGACAGGATAGCATGAGATTAAACGTGATCTTGGATAGTGAACTTTTTGTCAGCAATTACTGCAAATATTGTTTCCAGGGGTGGAATATCGATCAAGTATGGTCTTATTCTTCGAAAACTGCATTATTTTCTTTCCCAAAAACTATGTGAACTTACAAGCAAACGGTTTCCCTTTTTGAACGTCACTAAAAATGAGGAGTATTAAATAATTGAAAAACTTTGAATCTATAAAATTACGATTGCTGTGCAATGAACGAATTTTTGCGTGAATAAAGTTGCAGAAAACAATCGAATGCTACAAAAAAAAGAAATACAATTATATTTTATGAAGTAAGTAGGTTTTAATCAACAATCTAGTCGCTTCTCATTATTACCAATAGAGCTTTATTCGCTATCCAATTAAATGTTTATTTTTGTCTGATATTATTTAGTCTTGTTAGTCTAGACTCTAGACTGGAGGGGTTCTTATTTAAACTACCCACGCCTGCTTCAGCTTATAGTTTATACTCCTTAGTTTAAGAACACACCCACAGTACTCGCTAGATTTTATAATTTATATTAATTCTCTACAAAACGAAAACGTTTAAACGTTCATTTATCTTTCTTTTAAAAATGTTTACAACTGCCCGTCACGTAACGAAATTGATCGGGCTTAAAAATTTCTGTACCCCATATTTTATTAAAATTAGTTCAGTGGTTGAGACGCGAACAGAAAAAGGCTGACAAGTAGGTATGCAATCACCTTTTTAAAACATCGTTAAAACATCTATTAAGTTGATATATTACTGATTAATTAGTAAATACATAATTATCTCTTGAGAACTCTCTACTTCCTTAATAATAATAGTATCATTAATTGATCTATGGAAAGATTACGTTTATTCATTACTTTAAGGAAATTTAATATTCAGATAAAAAAATAAAAATAACTGTTAATTAAAATAATATTATTGTTATTTTAATAAATTAGGTATACTATTACTTTCTTAATTCTCCCGCAACAAGTGAATTTTATCAAAATTGGTGCATCAGATTCGTGCTACCTTGTAAACAAGCATTATGTCTCTGTTGTTATTATTAGATTAGTATATCTATAGTAAACTAATAACAACTATCAGCTATCTAGTTGTAGCTGTATGTTATAAAATTGGCGCGATTGCAACAGTGAACCCTCGCGCCGCGCGCCGTCTGCCGTTGCCCGTTGCTAATTTCACGTAAAACGCACAAAACGCTCGAAACGACAGATGTACTTCTGACATAAAAACGGTGTTTTTTGAAATTAGTCGTCTTTCATACCACCCCTTCCGGCGTAACCCTAATCCCCGGGACAATGCGCTAAAAATCAATCAATACCATCGATACGCGCAAAAAAACTACCCCCGGCCCAACCCTATTTTTAACTCTAAAAAAATCGTGAGCGAGCGAATTTTTTTTTACTCTTTTTTTTATTAATTTAACACCCGCTGCGATCAAAGTTGCTTTCGCGCTCGACTGCGAGTCGCAACTGTGCGCCCGACTGTAATGTAACCGTTAAAGACTTTTACATGAGTTACAATATAAATATAAGTACGTTTTACGTTAACACCTCCGTGGTCCAGTGGTCTAGACTCTAGAGCGTCGCTCTTAACTCGGAGGTCGTGGGTTCGATTCCCGCGTTGGAAACATGTTATTTCCAAGTTTGGCTAGGACAATGCAGGCTGATCACCTGATTGTCTGACAAGTAAAATCCATGCGTCGGATGGGCATGTAAAAGTCGGTCCTGTCCCTGTGCCTGATCTCTCGCCAGTCGTGTCGGTCTGCCGTCCCACTGGGTTATGAGAGTAAAGAAATAGAGAGCGGAACCTAACCTAATCGTTAATCAGACTCTACCCACTTGCAAGGTGCACAGATCTCGATTAAAGTGAGCCCTGGATTATAAGTATCATATCATTATCATAAACACAGATAGAGGAGATATGATATTTAACACAGGACTAATCCACATAACCTGACCTGGGCTAGGAAGCTAGACCAGGCTGGGGCTCTATTTTCGCAAAAATACTTTAAATGTACCGATTTAACTTCGACCAGGAACTTGATCCATAAATAGCCTACCTGTTCTCATAATTTATTCGTCCTATAATGGCGCCATAATGACATGCCAATTTGTTATCGTGCTATTATAATATCAACAAATAATAAGTACCGTCAACCTGTTTTTAGAAAGATTTTATAGTTTGTGCGTTTTATGATGATATGCGTGACACATTATAATTGACAATAGTAGGGAAGTTACCTAAAAAAATTAATCGAATAATTTAAAAATATCGAATCACCTCGTAAAGGAATTGAAATCGAAATTATCGATTTCGTACTGATGTTTCAGAGTGATGCCGGCGATTTAAGATGGCCGCCCTTTTTTATTGATTTGATTTCGATTCAACTGTGTCAATCTCTATTGACATAAGTTCCGTTTCATGCATCTGACATTATTCAAATATTTTCGTAACAATAATTTAATACTCCTACTAGATGTCCCGGCAAACGTTGCTTTGCCATAATATAAAGTATTTCGCCCTAGATTTCACCCATATTATTTTATTGAAGTGACTAAATAAGTATGTCGCCATGGCAACATCGATTGCTATCTCGTCGCACAAACAATGGTCGCCGTCAGTCTCAGGTTGTAATTATTTACTATTATTTATTCAACAAATGCACTTATAACAATATATAAAGTACCCAGTAGCCGATTCTCAGACCTACTGAATATGCATATAAAATTTGGTAAAAATCAGTAAAGCCGTTTCGGAGGAGTTCGCGGACTGACATTGTGACACGAGAATTTTATATATAAGATTTCAGAATTAATATTTATAATTTTATATCAATAAGTTAGCATTTAGCAACTTTTCATTTTTATTCATTTACAATTACAGGAAAAATTTATTTTTGTAGATGGAATATAATTTATTACATTATGATTTTTTTTGTTTCCTTGTAAAAAAAATCCGTAGCAAGGAATATGAGAACTGTCACCCATAATATCATCTAAGAACGAACAAACTATAATAGAGTCGCTTGAAACCAAAATTTTTGTTTGTGCTCAGTGAATATTCGTTTTGTAGGGTTCCGTACCCAAAGGGTAAAAACGGGACCCTATTACTAAGGTCTAAGACGCACACATTTATAATAGTGTGGATAGTAATTTATCGCTGCAGAGCTAGAGAGCCAGTCAGACAGATAGACAGACAGACACACTTATAATAGTGTGGATAGTAATTTTTCGCTGCAGAGCTAAACAGACAGACAGACAGACAACAGAACCCCAGCACTGGGAAGTGACACCTCAGCTGCCGCACAAAGCAAAGGGATGTTGGCACAAAGCGGCGGCGGCTTAAAAAACTGCCAGCGATTTTTTAAACGTTGTATTGTTAAAATGTTACATGAATTAAATATATAATTTGTCATTGTTATCACCGCGTGCCGTCTTACGAATATGTATTGTTAAAAAGCAAGATGCTTCGTAGTTCGTACGTAAGTCGGTCGATTTACAGTGTAATGTGATAAAAATTTTATATCGAAAAGATTCTTTTTAATTTAAAAAAACAAAAGTAAAAAAACGAGTGAGTAGTGTACTTGCTCGCCTATGCCGTGCCGGCAGTTTACTCTCTTGACGAAATTTAACATAATACTTTAACCCAAAAAAAGTTATACACGTCGCCGCTAAAGAATTTTTGAATTTTAACTTAAATACAGCCTAGTTTAATTCTAGAAGTTAAGATTGCTCATACAAACTCGGTCATGTAGACTGTAGAGTGGTGATGTTGTTGATGATGATGATGATGTCGTGTGGCGCGACGGCGGCCGGCGCTCGCAGACCGCGGCTAGACATTTTTTCACCAGCGGCAAACCGGACGCTCGCTGTACCGACTCAAGTCACAGGCGCCGAGAGACACCAACTCATGACTGAGGAGTGCAAACAAAGAATGTTTTAGGCCTTACCATGCAGTTATAATACTTTATTTAAAAAGTAAAGCAGTTGTATTTTATCTTAAAATAAATATGTATTATTGTTATTCATTTGCAATGATAAAAACGATTTTAAATAAACAAAATATTTCATATTCTGTTTAACTGTTCAGTATAAGACTGAAAAATAATTTATGTAACAAAATTATTAACATATTTATTGTGATTTATGACATAGTTCCGTAGCACCCAATACCGTTAACCGTACCCAAAAAATAATAACATTTCATTAAAATTTTAATAATCATAGACGATTTAACACGCTACAAGTGCTACGAGATTTCGTAGCACATCTACAGCGGTTCGCTACGAATACAATTCTATAATATTAAGGGCGTTCCGTCCGGAGATTCCGTAATTGACCGTATTTAAAACCTTATAAACTCATAATCTGAAAGCTACAAAGTTATAATAAAAATACAGCAATCATCTTCAGTATATCAACATTCCTTTTGTCGTTTTAAATTTTCTATTTTTGTTTCTTATACTCATGATATCAGTTTCCAAAGTAATACCAATTTGTTAAAATTCAAGCATACATTCAGCATCTCCTTAGGATTTACAAATTACTTTTATTTGAAACTCACGCCAATAGATCGACAATATCATAAACTACATATTCGCCGTTTTAAAATTTTTTAGAACAATTTTGAACCAAGATAAGTAAAAATAATAGGGTTTTGGCGCGATCTCGGCAACGCGGACTATGTATGGCCAAGGTCGTTTGCTCGGGGGACGACCTTAATCATTATAACTACAAGCCATTTAAATTTTTTACAATTTTATATGTTTATTGTTTTTATAAATCGCCTTCCAGGTTTTATGTTCGGCTTTGGACTTTTTTTTTTATCGCCGTCGCTTATGTCTGGCGCCGCTGCCGTCGCTACTGATAACCGGCTCGGCGGTTTCTGCGAACTTCAGTCCGCCGAGTTCCGCCTTCCAGACCCTTACTGTGGCTATACCTCGCCCTGCCTAGTAACTAGTACAGGCGACATTTAGGCCTGTAGTTATAGACCGCTCCTACCACTAAGATTAAGCTCAAGTTGCTGCTGCAGTTCTAACTTATTTTAAAACAAAACTAGGCCTTTGCATCCGTTGTGAATGATTTATACAGTATTTTCAGAGCGAAATAACCACTCCTCAAATACTGTAGTGCCTGGAACAAGATTTAAATGTCCGTGTGGTTGCCCAAGCACATACGGCATTCTCGCAACATAGTCGGCCTAGTCCAGAGGAAAGAACTAGTCAATACGTCTGGGACCAACTATGTGCGGGTTTCCTCACGAATCACGATGTTTTCCTTCATCGTACGAGCGTCCGTATTAAGTACTTGAGGTCAGAAAATGTCTCATGGTACACGCCTCCACCCGGGATCGAACCTGCACCCTCTACGTGTGCGAAGGTCTACCCATTAGGCAACGGACCCTCATTCTTTTCATTTTACAATTTTATTATTGAACATAAATACTTAAGCGTCCTATATTATGTGATGTATTAACTGAGTGTGAATGTATAAACGAAATTCGGTCCTCAACTGTTCGGTTACTTGAGAGGCTGTTTAAGTGCGATGAAACCCTATAAAAAATTCATGACTGTGAAGAATTAACACGTTATAAATTAATTCTTGTATGTCAAAGTATTAGCACAGTATTAGGGATATTGCTATACTGAGGTATTAGTGTAATATAGTATTTAAAGTACAACAATAATGTTAAGACTAATAAAAAGTTTTTGAGTAACTTTAGAGTTTGTGAGTCTGACTTGCGTGTACGTCTACATAAGACTAATTTTTCATCTATGAAAAATATATTTAATTTGTACATTATGTATTTAATTGCTGATTTAATGTAACTGTGGTATGTTATACCGCAGTGATAACAAGGACACAATATTATGTTTATTGTTTGTCTGTCGTTATATTATTATTTATTATGAGACTGTCGCGGTAGGAGTATATAGCGTTTTAAAACGATTACAAATTTTGGAATGTACTAAATCATGAAATAAATATGATTAACCCACCAAGCCCCATAAGCTCACCGGTGAGCGAGACACA
Organism: Polyommatus icarus; assembly: GCA_937595015.1. Classification (NCBI taxonomy): domain Eukaryota; kingdom Metazoa; phylum Arthropoda; class Insecta; order Lepidoptera; family Lycaenidae; genus Polyommatus; species Polyommatus icarus. The sequence continues at coordinate 911,652 of OW569325.1, forward strand.
ATAGAATAACAATAGATTTCCAAGAATCCACGATCGAAGGATTAATGTATCTCAATTATATAATTAGCCTTAAAATTGATATTAAATAGTAATTTATACTAATTAGATAGATTTTTTCTAGCTTTACTAGCCAGCAATCTCCAGAACTCTAAATTCTATAATATGAACTATGAGATTTTACTATTTTACTTTTTCCGATTATGTACACCAACCTATTAAACCGATTAGTTATGGACTTGTGGAAAAGTTAAACATCGTCGTTTTTTGTAAGATTTTTACTTTTACATTTATTTTTACAAACTTGATAGCAAATTTTTTATGAAGATGTCCATAGTCAATTGTCATGCTAGTTAAGACTTCTTACAGACGAACGGCACTTGTCGACGACGGAGTGTCGTTGGCCTGTAAGCTCTCGAAACAAAATTAAACAAAAGTAAACAAAATATGTGAGACACTGTAAAATTTTACCATCTTATGGCCATATTTTTGCAAATAAAGATAATTATTATTATTATAAGGCACAGCCCACAGGCAATATTATGGTGTTGTCCGTATTCCGTGACATAGCCAGCTAACGCTAACTTATCATAGATCAGGTTGACGAAGGGTGTTTTCACACTGCGACGGTAACGACACGACACGATACCACAGAATAGATAAAGGCCACCGCACATAATATAACAATTTCAAGTTGTGCATTCAATACTAAGTGACAGATTAGAATTAGGAAAACATCATTGATTGATGCCTTGCATTTTAAACTTCGATATTATCCAGATAAATTTTAATGAAAAAATCTAGATAAAAAGGTGATAATAATCCATATTTCCATACTAATATTTTCTTTATTATTATGTGATTCGGGGCCGTCACGATGAAGTTCTCCAATTTAATAGTGACACTACGCAATTTAGTTTGTACGATAGTCAGCCAACTTGAATTTGTATAATATGTGCGGTGGCCGTCTATTCTGTAGTATCGTGTCGTGTCGTTATCGTGCAGTGTGCAAACGCCCAATGAGTAGAGAGCGTCACGTGACCCCGGTAGCGCGTCTGCGGCGCATCCGCCGCCCGCCGCGCCCCGCTCCGCCCCGCAGCGTGTGCGCACCTTTACGCCGTAAAGCCGCAAGGACGCACTTATCACTGTCCTATTATTGTCAATGTGATTAATGAAGCTTATAACTTGATGAGAGAGCAAATAACATTAAGCATTAGAATACAAAAAATAGTAAAACTAAAATGTAGTAATGAAAATACACAATCTGTGAAAATTTCAGACGTCTAGCTATAGCGGTTCTTGAGTTACAGCCTGGAGACAGACAGACGGACGGACGGACAGACATCGCAGTCTTAGTAATAGGGTCCCGTTTTTACCCTTTGGGTACGGAACCCTAAAAAACTTAAAAGGTTTGTTGCTGGTAGTAATACATAATAGTACGGGAGCCCTAGAACAATTTTTTTTGGGATTACTAACAAGCTAATTTTTTGTGAGTAGCTAGTTGGTTAGGGTTCCGTTTTAGGGTTCTGTAATCAACAAAACTTGGTTGACTACTGTACCCTAAAACGGAACCCTAACCAGCTGATATTTTGTGTATAGGGTAGGTTAATCTAACATAATTAATAATTATATAAATTTCCTGTCACGATGTTTATCCGCGATGGATTCCTAAACTACTTAAGCGTTTTAATGTTTGGTTTTTTTAAATGTGTGCTTTTTTCCAACTTGAGAGATAGGATAGTTTAGATCTTTAATTATAGTGTAGTAGTGACATACTTATTTAGTCACTACAATAAAATAATACGGGCGATATACTTTATATAATATGGCAGAGAAACGTTTGCCGGGATAGCTAGTAGTTATATAATTTAAGAGTAACCTTTTCCTACAAAGAAAACAATCCATATTTTAGGACCATCAAGTCAAAGTATGAAATCCTTTCTATCTCTGTTAGCTACCACTTTCGAGATTTTTCGAAAATAAAATGTTGTTTGTCTTATTAAAAATGTAGCTACTCACAAAAAATTTGCTTGTTAGTAGGTAATCACAAAATTTGTGCTAGGGCTCCCTCACTATAAGGGAATCACTCGTATGAGATACCTATTATTAACTAATAAGTAATAACTTATTACTCAGTACACACCCATATTCAGGTGCAGCCAAAATCATCCAGCCCATTACTCAAGGTTTCATATTTAAATCTAAATAAAAATCTAACTTTAATAATTAATATTTAATTTAGTAATTAACCTTACAATAATCCAGCCTACTGGAGCCGGCCGCCGCAACAGGTGGCTCGCGATATTGCGGACAGTTTCTAATAAGTTTTTTTTTTTATGTAAAAAACAAAACAAAATTTACCAGCAGTGAGCGAGCAGACAGACACGACTTTAAGGTGCAGTGGTTGTTGCAACTACGTAAAATGGGTTTTTTAAATACCGTTTTTTGTAAAGTAAATGTCATTATTTAAGTATAAAAAATATACCCTTTTAAAATTGAGAAAATTTCCTATACGCAAAGGTATATCAGTACACAATTTGAAAAATTCTGCTCGATAGAAAAAAATCTCAAAGATGACTATTATAACGCTGTTTTTCATAATTAAATCATTTTATGGCTAAATTACACACTTTCTAGAAAAAACAAAAATTGTAGTACATTTGTCATAACCTAACCTAAACGATTTGATATATTTGATTTGTGTAATACTAAAAACAAAAGGTTTTTTCTCCTATTTTCTATTATCAAGGCACGCGGCGAGCGCGTAACCGCCACTATACAAGGCGCGCTGATATGAATGTTATTATAATGTCCTTTAGGTCGATATTCGTACTGACAGACATCGACCTGCTAATTTTCAAGACTACTGGGCCTTAAGGGCCTGTTTCACCACTTTCTGATAAGATGCCGAATAGGCTATTCACAACTTTTTTGACAGATTCTCCATACTTACTTGATCTGTCAAGTTAATTGGTGGATAGCCTATTCGTCACTTATCAGGAAGTGGCGATACAGACCCTTAATATGATGGGCCCTTAATCACCTTTATCGTGAGGGGTTAAAAATTTATTGGTTTATTTGAACTGAAAATTAAAATTAATTAAACAACCAACCATCCATACTTAAATTATAAATGCGATTCTATCTTTCTTTCTTTCTATCTGTTACATCTTCACTGATTTTGATGGGCGTGGGATAGATTATCCCGGAACGGTTTTGCAATAATTCGTTTACGTCGCGACGTAAACAAATTATTGCAAAACGAAGTTACGGCAACATAAAATCGGACAATTAATGAAATTGTTATCGTATCGATTTTCAGGTTTGGGCCACTGCTGAATGCTGGTCATCTAGAACGAGAGAAGAGAACGTGTTCGGGACACGTCAGAACTTCAGAGCGGCCAGCGGCAGCAGAAGTGAGTTTCTTCAGGCAATACAAAGAAAAAGAAAGCTGCACAGGTGAGAAGAACTTTATTATCTCTCTACTTTTCATAAGTTGGTATTCTTTTTTTTTAAATTTGTTGATAATCAACATTGATACCTATTTCTAAATAGGCTAAGGCCGATTTGGATTACGTGCGATGAGTTCTGCAAAAAAACGACTCAAACACCAGTTTGTTCTGTAGCTGAACGATGTCTCAACCAGAAAATCCTATTATTGGCTTTCCTAGTAATCAATTCAAAAATGTAAGCAAAACTCAAAAATATAAGGCGCCAATGATGGGGTATAGCCCAGTGGGGTTAGATTTTTTTTTAATTAATTAAAATCAGATTTTTTTGCACCAGTGTTTAGAGGAGGTCACAAATAGCTTAAATTCAAAAACTCGACCAGCCACGACGAGAGCGTTAGCCGCCATACGAGTATTGGTTTAAAGGTCCAATCTTTTTTTAGCTATAACTCCTTTGTTTTTTTTTTTGTTTTTTTAAGCTAATGATAAGGATCAAATTTGTCGAAAATTTGATTTTATACAACTTTGGTCAATATTTAAGGAAATAACTGCAAAAAACAAGTCAAAGTATAATTTCGACCTGTTCGACCTGTATCGCGATTATTGTCAAATAAAGAAAAAAAAAGTGTGTCAGCTCCGACGCACGACTGGAGTTTACTCCTTAAGTACGAGTATCTTACCATACGCAAAAAGAGTTTATTCAACTGAAAAAAGATTAATATCATATGAAATCAGATGTTCCGGCAATATTATCTACACCCCTTTCTGCCATAGTTATTACAAAATACTTTTAGTTCACTTTAGCCAGTATAATGATAAAAATTATAACTTCTCAATTACAATATTCATTATTGATATTTATAACAAAAATCCAGGAAGAACAAGCTGAAGAACCCCATATCCAGGACAAACAGTTGCCAAATCCTTAATCTGTGGTTGCCAAGTTATAAGCACTCAAACTTTGACATTGACAGCTCGGCAACTGTCAAACATCGAACAAAAGCGGCCATAACTCCGCTTCCAATAGGCCTAGAGGAACGGGGTTTCTTCTAACATCAAAGGACATACCTTGGCTACCCCCTCCCTGAATTTGAACTAAATCAGAGACATCAATTTTTTTTCTCAATTCTAAGGCCAGAATCGAATAGAGGAGAAAAATCCAGGAAGATCAAGCCCAAGAAACTCATATCCAGGATAAATAGTTGCCGAGTTACAAGCATTCAAACTTTGACATTGACAGCTCGGCAACTGTCAAACGTCGAACAAAAGCGGCCATAACTCAGCTTCCAATAGGCCTAGAGCAGCGGTCGGCAACCTTTTGGCAGGCAAGGGCCACAAGGTGGCAAAACAAACTAAAGGCGGGCGGCAGACCTCATACTCGTATTAACCCTAGAAATTAGTTTTTATTAAATACTAGCTGACCCGGCAAACGTTGTTTTGCCATATAAATTATAGCAGTGCCCGCGACTTTGTTCGTGTGGTTGTCGAAAACACTGTCGCGATTGCAATAAAAAGGATATAGCGGGTCAATATCTTAAGGCGATATATCCCCTCACCAGTGGCATGCAAAATGGCAGATTTTGGCACATCTGTGGCTCCCTGGGGGGGGTTCCGCACTGTCCGAGGTTCCTACACGACCAGCATACACTAAAACTGCAATTTCTTGTTCCTTGGTCTTGCAGGAGCCCATAAAAGGATCTAAATCATTTTTTAACTAAATTTTCTACCTAGAAAATAGTACTTTTATGTTATATTTGACGGCAATAATGTTATACAGCTGGTATAATTACTGGGTACCAAAATGTTCAGTAGATTTTGGGTCATAATTTAATAATAAACCACTATGTAGCGAGCCAAGAGTATTTATTCATAACCTTATAGTACTACTTACAAAATAACATCACTCAAGTCATGACTCTCATACAAATATTTTATAAAATCAAAGATTTAAGTACAGAACAAAAATGGAGGCTGCCTTTCAAACAGCTTCAAGTAGGCTGTGTATTACATGATATCTTAAAGTAATTTCATACTCTAGGCGTTACAATACTACATAAACAATAAATTAAGGTTATTATCTGGGTGGTACAAGAGTATCAATATTGTAGGTTCAGTAAATAATATGTAGGAGTTACGCAAAAAGATATCTGTTTTGTTCATGAAAAAACCTACTTTGATACTAATGCAATTTACAAAATAAGTAGTAACTTTTATCCACAGAAGTTTGATTTTCTTATAATTATAATTAACAAAGTATAAAATAAAATCCTCCAAATTACATGAATTAAAGGAAAACTGAGTAGAAACATGAAAAGAAAACTTGCAAAAATGCTAAAATTTTCATAATTGAGTGTAAGATTAGTATGGATAAGACCTTTTTCATCCAGTACTTGGATGCATTGTGCAAGCGTTTGACCATCGCAGACAAAAAAGAAAATTTTATCTCTAGGATAGCGTACTTTTTACTGCGGAAAATGTTAGCAATTCGTGCGTTTTGCGTACTACTTATAAGCGTAATGCAATCCACGTTTTTTAGTAGTTTAGCTGATAAGTCCGGGGCTTCTACTTTAACGTATGTCGATTTATTATACTGGTGAAAAAATAATCCTGTATATTTCCTATACAGTGTGTAACAAAAATAAGTGATAATACTTTAGGGTGTGTACGTGTTCCTTGTAGAGAGTTCACTGTGAAAGTAGCAGCGCTGAAAGACGAAATTCTTTTTCACTTTTGTATGGGCAAGGGAATGAGCATCACAAGTTTCCCCATCCAAAAGTGAAAAAAATTTTGATCTTTCAGCGCTTCTACTTTCACAGTGAACTCCAACAACAAAATGATTCGGCTATTCCATGTTATGCGAACATTCTACTGGCGGCCATTAAAACTCAGAGGAGGCGTCTGTGAGGCCCCCCGATACGGGATGTCACCTGTCTGTGACAAAACCCTATTCGGGGCTCTAATCGGACGGTACTAGTTTTCGTCATTATTTAGAAATTAAAGAACGTTTTATTAGTATTAGAGTTTAGTTAAACGAAACTACGTTAAATTATCATTACAGTAAAGTAATATGAACTGCATAAATATGTTATTTAATGCTTTAAAAGCCAAAATCATTGTGCGAGTAAGGGCCATGCACGGGTTAGATTGCCGTTTCAACTCTTTTTTTTTACTTCTATTTGTTAAACACACACTTCATTCTAATAAAAACTGAAAGATTACTTACATAATATGCACTTCCCAGTTCTTTTCAGCTATTAACTCTATTTTTATAACTTTTTAACACTCTTTTAAACTTTGCTGTCCGTACTCGTCGCGGCCGTTTTTTGAAGTGAGATTTCGCATTCCGTCCTTGTCTACCGAGAACTCAAATGACGCTTGCTAGCTGTCTTGTTCTACTTAGACGCGTTTTAATAGGATAGACAAAGACAAAATAAGTTTTATCGCTGTGTTTGCACATTAAACATGTGAGGGTACCCATCGCCCCGGAAAGGGATTGCGCACAGTATCGAAATTTTGAAGTGCGCCCCCTAGCGGGATTCGCCACTGGTGAGGGGATATCGAAAATAAATTATACCGCAAGGGCAATTTTATACTTAATAATACGATGATGATGATGAGCGAAATTTGCATAGTAGCATCTGCTTTCCGTTCTTAAAACAACATCGAAACTCCCAAACTTGTATCTATAAAGAATTAGGAGTTCCCTCAGCACCTTCCGAACCATGATATACTTCGGTGCAAAATCTTACTTGCTTCGCTTACTAATGCTTCGAATACTTCTCACGAAACCGAAGTCATCAAATGTTTCCATATAAATTTTGAAGAGTTCCCTCGATTACTAATGGATCCCTTTATCAGGTCACCACTTTTGTGAACGGGGTACTAAATTGGGATGATGCCCTATACACCAAAAGAAAAGTTTTGAAAATCGGTTCACATACGGCGGAGTGATCGTTAAATATAAAAAAAACAAACATAACACCTCCATCTTGAAAGTCGGTTAAAATTGTAGCCTATGTGTTATTCTGATGTATAAGCTATATTATTGTAAAGTTTCATTAAAATCCGTTCAGTAGTTTTTGCGTGAAAGAGTAACAAACATCCATACGTCCATACATCCAAACTTTCGCCTTTATAAGTAGGATTAGTAGGATGGCACAAACTGCAAACAGTGTTTTTAAGTGGCGATAACTACTGGCAGTATTAGAAATTATTGTTTTTGATACGCATAACTTTTTCACAAAACATTCACGGGCCGCAAGTAAGACGTTCGCGGCCGCATGCGGCCTGCGGGCCGCGCGTTGCCGACCGCTGGCCTAGAGGAACGGGGTTTATTCTAACATCAAAGGCAACACCTCGGCTACCCCCTCCCTGAATTTGAACTAAATCAGAGACATCAATTTTTTTTCTCAATTCTAAGGCCAGAATCAAATAGAGGAGAAAAATCCAGGAAGATCAAGCCGAAGAAACCAATGATATTCTCTTTGAGTTATTATTTATTATATCATTGGAAGAAACCCATATCCAGGACAAATAGTTGCCGAGTTACAAGCATTCAAACTTTGACATTGACAGCTCGGCAACTGTCAAACGTCTTACTAAAGTAGCAATAACTCCGCTCCCAATAGGCCTAGAGGAACGGGGTTTCTTCTAAAGCCGGCTGTACACTCTCGCCGAGACACAGCGAGGCGGCCCGAGTGCGAGAGTGTAAATGGGTGCGCTCGCCTCGTCTCGCCTGTCTCGGACCCTCTCGGTCCGTTGTCGGTATTTTGCGCCCGAGACAAAGGGTCTCGCGAGGAAAACGAGCGCACTACTGTACACTCTCGCGTCTTTCAGTACTAGTCCCGCCGTTGGACAGTGTAGAACAGAAAAATAACAATATTAAACGACATAATGAGTCATTATCTGTGAGAAATAAAATTAAATATGATTATAAATCTTTGGACTACAATGATATCTTTCGATGCATGGTGAATGGTGAATGGTCGTTTTCGTCCATCTTGTCTGAGTTCTTAACTGCGATTGAACTAAGCGAGAATGTACATGATCCCACTCGGGCAAGGGGCTCTCGCACGAGACTCTCGCCGGAGAGCTCTCGGCGAGAGTGTACAGCGGGCATAACATCAAAGGCAACACCTCGGGGAGGGGGTATCCCCGAATTTGAACTAATCTACTACTCTACTACTTTTTTATCTGAATAATGTGTACATTCTATATGTATACCTAATATTTACCCGGGAATACCCACTCTTTAAACTTTAAAGGATTGTGCATTCAAATCTTGTTAAAACAAATTAGAAAGTTGCCCACTAAAGGTGCGCGCCAAAAACGTGACACGTTTTTTCGCTACTTTTAGTAGGTTTTACCCCTCGGGTTTTTCTCATACCGGGCGCATTATATATGAAAATTGAAAATCGATTCTTATGGAGTAAACTCCAAAAACAGAAATAAACTTGTAGCTCTTTACATTAACCACAATTAAAATTAAGACTTCGCTGTCTGTCCGTCAGTCTGTCTCCAGGCTTCAAGAACGGTGATAGATCGAGACTTGAAATTTTCAGATATTATGTATTTTGTTACCCTTTATAACAACAAATACTAAAAAACATATTATATTTCATATTTGATGGGGCTCTTATATTATAACAAACAGGATTTTCGTGGCCTTTTTGTTCTTTATCAAAAATAGCAGCACTTATTATATAGACAGTTAAAATATGCATAAAATATTTAATTGTATTTGTACTTTAATAATTAATAATAAAATTAAAATGAAATAAATATTTAGGGGGGCTCCCATACAAAAAGCACAAATTTTTGTCTATCTTTGCCTTATAATGTTACGGAACCCTCATGAGCGAGTCCGACTCGCGTTCAGGTGTAGGTTGCGCCGTAATTGTTAAAAGGTCTAATTCATGATCAGAAATATTTCGTCTTATCCAGTCGCTTGGGTCCCGGTACATTTACCATAGTTGTAGGAGCTTAAATATTGATTTGTAAAAAAATTCATAAGGATCAAATTTGTAGGAAATTTAATGGTCTATCACCAACAACTTTGTTTCTACAATTATTTTCGCTAAATTCTATAATAATTGACATACAAGCGAAATTATATTGTTCTTTGTATTTATCTTCGTAAATATTGATTTTACAATGAAAGTTAAAAGAACTCAAAATGTAGAAAATTAAATTTACAACAAATTTAATTCTTATCATTTTCGTAAAAAAGTGTAAAATGTAAATTTTGTATATAAGGGAAAGGCGCTAATGGTAGACACTGAACTAATAGAAGACACTTACGACAAAAATGCCATAAAAATAAGAATTATTCTAATTATTTTTCAACACTGTAAATTTTATAAGCTTCTTATGCTATCTGTTGATGTGAAAAAATATATTAGGGATGCCTTCGGGAACAAAATTTTAAAATGGGATCAGTTTTCGTAAATGATGTGACCGCGTCAACACGCACCCGGCAATTTCTTAGCAAATAGGTTAAGGTAGGCGAAATTTTGCACGTAAGTTTTGAATACATTTATTAGATTTTTTGTAATTTCTATTGACTTCATTGGATTAATGGTCATGTTGTTTACACTAATTAATGTTTATTTATGATCTTTTATCCATTTTCCCTAACAATATAAAGGGTGTCTACTATTAGTTCTTGAAAATGTAAAAAAACCTAATAGATGACATGGATCTCATCTTTGAGTTTTGCAATACATACTCAAGTTATTTTGTACTTCTACTGCAAAAATCATCACTATTCTCTGAAAATATAATTCTATTAACAATCTAAGAACTTAGAACTACTGCACCTAAAAATGGACGTGTCTAATATTATACCATGTACTGATCTAAAAATCGATTGCTTTAGTTTTTTAGCAGTAAAAAAAAAGAAAAAGGAGAGCTGAGAAAAGAAAGAAGAAAAAAGAAGAGGCAAAAGAAGCATGGAGACTAAAGACTGAAAATAAATTTGCTAGGAAAAAAGACGGGTTGCACTCCGGGAGTGCCGGCAGAAGTGAAAACTTAATTATTATCGTTGTGCATTTTTTAACCCATTTTTTATGAAAATCGATTAATAAAAAATCGATTTTCTTAATAAATCGAAACCCTTACAATCGATTAAAATTTTAACCCATTTTTTATGAAAATCGATTTTTAAAAAATCGATTTTCATAAAATCGATTTTCAAAAGATCGATTTTTAAAAAATCATTTTTTTAAATTAATCGAAACCCTTACAATCGATTAAATTTTTAACTCATTTTTTGTGAAAATCGATTATTAAATCGTTTTTTTTTAATTAATCAAAACCCTTTCAATAAGGAACCCTTATAGTTTCGGTCTGTCCGTCCGTCTGTCCGTCTGTCCGTCTGTCTGTCTGTCTGTCTGTCTGTCCGCGGTTTTACTCAGAGACCTACAAAGCTGTCATTTGGTATGAATACACATATTAATGATGGCAACAAAATATTTTTTATGATACCTCCCCTCCACATCAAGCGGGGATGAAAATTTTTTTTCGCGCCCACTCCCTTGTGTGGGGTGTCGTTGAATAGGTTTTTTAAAAATATTGCGAGTATTTATAGATCATTTTCCGATTTAGGGATCCGTTTGTGAAATATTAAGTTTTAAAATGGAAAATATCGTTAGAGTCCAGTGTCCCCCCCTTCTATCAGTAAACGGTGGGTTCTGGAAATGTAAAAAAATTCACGGTAGTAGGAAATATGCTGAATTTAAAAAGAAAACTATCACCGCTAAGAAGACTTCATAAGTAATTGAGTAATAGTCGATCAACTAAAAAAAATGTATTCGGCGAAGTATAAATGGGACTTTTCGTTTAAATTCCTTTGAAAGCAACTGAGATGATGTTGTTAGTAGTATAAAACACGCTATATAATATACGTTCATTGACCATATAAAAATTGTCAAAAACTAGCGGTACTACGGAACCCTATACTGCACGTGGCCCGACTCACACCTGGCCGGTTTTTTTAATTACTTAATCCAAACCCTTACAATCAATTCGAGTTCGAATTCGAGTTCGAGTTCGACACAAAACACTACTCTCTAACCGTCTTACGGTTTTTCCAAGGTTTTTCGATCAACACGAGAATCTGACGCGAGTTTCACAGTTTTTACCCATCCCACAAAAGTGCTCAATGCCGCTAAAGAAGTTTTCACTTCAAAAATATGAAAAATAAAAATAAAAGGAAATATAGTTTCAGCATGGAAGAAGAATGAATAGAATCTGAAGACAACGTGGATAATATTTCTGATGCATGTAGTGACTATGATGAAGTAAATGAAATCTTTTGAAAAATGGCAAATAAAAACCTAATTTAATAGAAAAAAATATGTAAAATATAATGTATTGTTCTATGTCAACTATTAGTTCATATTGGTGTCTACTATTAGAGATGTTCGTTTTTTGTGATGTCATCTATTAGTGCTTATGACTAAGTTTACAAAAAGACCAATAATATATATTTTTAATTGATTTGTCAGAGAACAATTATAATAGTTTTATTTTGTTAGAGTTAATGAAGACATGGAAGAAGTTATCAATCCTTTATTTTCATAAATATATATTTTATAACATTCAAATGTTGCATGTTTCCTTATAGTGTCTGCCATTAGGTCTTCTCCCTTAAGTATCTCATATTATACAAAAAAAGATTTGATCTTCAAAACAATATGGCGGCTAACGCGCACGTCGTGGCTGGTCGAGTTTTTGAATTTAAGCTATTAATGACCCCCCCTATACACAGGTGCACAAAAATTTCTGACTTTAATTAATTTCAGATTCCCATACAAGGCTGAACTAACCCTACTGGGCTAGTAGCCCTTTTTAAAGTTCTAGTCCCTGAGTATCAATATTTCCTCAAACGGAACCTCAGCTATCAGCCATGCGCGTGCGGTCTTTATAGGCACAAAGGCAGTGCTTGCCATTCACAGATAACAGATATTTTAATTTAACTTTCGTACTTTTTAAATGACTCATGACGTTAATTTTTAATAATACATAATAGTAAAAAAATAAATATACACATTTAAAACGCCTCAATTTATAAAATAGCAACATGTGATCAGGTACACGCGCGAACGGGTTCACGAGAGGTCAAGATAGGCTCAGTGTTGAGGTGCCTGCCTTGCGCGTATGTGTGAGTGTGTCCGTGCACAGCCGAAAACGCACACAACCATGAATATCGAATGCGATTGTGTACTGCAAGCTCTGCGGCAGACACCAGCAGTGTTGCCAACTATGGGGATATCCCACTTTTAATAGGGAAAAATTAAATATATAGTGCGTATTTTAGGGAGTAAAAATATCATATTATATTCATGGGCGTGAAATTTTTTAAGCAAAAATGTATATTTATTTGGTTTTTATTACTGTTTTTATATAAATAATGACATCATGAGTGACGTTTTTGCCGCAAACACAATAATTGCGGTCGGCTGAAGTAGTATTTTCAGCGTTTTGATCTCTCAGTGGAAAGTACCCCAAGTAATAAATAATATATTTAAATAATAGTTGGGGAGTTCTGGTTGAAATTCAATGTGTTTTCAAGTTAATTTAAGGGGGAAATATTTGAACAGTTGGCATCACTGGCGCCGCGGCCGGCGCGGGCGCGCGCCTTGCTGACGGCGATCGGAACTACTCGTGAATTATAGTCGTGAGCCTTCGATCACTAATATACTGATCGAAGTCGTGAGCAATCGGATATAATCCGAGTAAAATGAATAGACGCAATTAATCTAACTAATTACGTACAATATGTACATTATGCATTTTTGTTTTGTGAGGTTTATAATATTTGTTTACATTTTACATAGCTGAAATTTTTAGTGTTTTGGGAGGCCATTTGCTTTTTTCATGTGATCGAGAACTGTTACTATATTATATTATTATTTTTGGTTTTATAGTTTTCTAAGAATATTTTAGATTTTAATATTCGAACAGTTTAACATTAATAATTGCGTACATTCATAAAGTAACACTCACTTGGATAAGATAATTTGTGGTGGCCGAAATTTTGCATTTATTTACATCGTATTATGGATCGGATCTCAAGTAACCGGAACCTTGATTATGTGAAAAGACAAAAGTTAAGCTGATTAGGTGAGTACTTAAAATATACTAGATACAAAAATGAAAAAGTTGTAAAAGAAAAAGGTTTGTTTTGTTTTGTTTCACGCCAAAACTAATGAACCGATTGTAATAAAATTTTGAACACAGTTAGTCTAGAGCCTGAGAGAGCCATAGGCTACATTTTGATGAGGCAAAGATATATTATCTAATTTCCATGGAAATATCGATGAAAATAAATTCACATTGTATTTCTAATACGAAACAATAGATGGCGTTTTTTTATTTATTTTAGCTTAGCGCACAATATTATGTTGTATGGTAATTGGTATACATCGATGAAATAAACTCTCATTGTAGTTCCAACGCGTGACAACAGATGGTGTTTTTTATTTCTTCATAACAGTACGTAATTATACTAATTAGTTTAGAAAATAGTTTTCAATGTATATCCACACTATTATTATTATATTAATATAGTAGTATATATTAATTAATAATAATTAATTAAGTAAGTATATATTAATTTATGCGAAAATATCTCTTTTTGTCCGTTTGTCTGTCTGTTTTGCTTTCACACCAAAACTACTGAACCGATATCGCTGCATTACCAGTGTCAAAATCTTGTGCACGCCCCTGCTATCAGCTGAGCGGGCTGTCAGCCACATAGGCCCGGCAACCATTCCATCACCGTCTAGACGCCCCCTCCAGCCCCCCGCACCTGCCATCCCCCCGCGTCGCCCACCCGTCTAGACGCGCGCTAGACACCCCCACCTGTGTTTAGTGGGACCTAGTCGATAGTTGAGAAGTGTTGTTCCCGTCGCCGAAACATAAGTTTATGCTTTGTTGCTTGACTCTTGCCCCTACGTTAAAATACACACCGCTTATACAACCCTTCTAGATACAGCGGTCCGTGATTATCTCGCTGTATCAAGTGTAAAGTGTGTATGAAGTATAAACGTCTCAGTTTTTTTTGTTCGAAAAACTTTGGGTGACCATAAATACTTCAATAGGAAAAGTTTAGTACAACCGAATCACAGCCTCACAAAAAACTTCGTCGAGTGATTAATGATATCACCGGTTTAAAGGGTTTAGGGATTATAGGAGTAGGAAGTGTTCTCCCAGAGGTTGAAGTCACAGATGTAACTTCAATCACCTTCAGCGGTGTTGCGAGTGCTGTGGGCGGCAATTATCCCTTAATCTTACCATCAGATGGTCCGTCTGGTCACTACTCGTTTCTCAGTCCAACTTATATGAAAAACTGTGCGGGAATTTTAAACGACTCGTCATTAATCTAGCTCTATATGAAATGCTCAATTGACGACAACAATACATTTTACGACCATTTTATAATATAGAGAATTCAAATTCGCAAAAGCTAATATGTCTCACTTCTTTTACCTTAATTTTACACAATAGAGATATTTTTCCTCGAAAAATAAGGAAGCCGGATCGCAAAAAACGCCCTAAAAATAAATCATAACAGCACATTACTGTTATTCGGTTTTTTAGCGTTTTTTGGCGTCGAGGCCAGGTGCGGTGCGCGCGCAGTTCCCACGATCTGCACTTACTGCTTATGCTCGCACCTGTTGCCGTACGAGCGATTTGCCCGATCTAGATATGCTAATTAGTACGAAAGTTGACTAATTTTAATGGTCTAACTTATTAGTCTGTCGTAAAAGTGAATATATAAAAAATACTGACACGCCATATAAAAAACACTTTAAATACCACCGATTTCTGAAAGGCTAGTCGTACAACTAATAGCGCCTTAACAGCACGTTCAAATTAACGTCAATTGCAATTATTTTGAGATGCTAATCAAGGGAACAGGGAATTGATAGACATTTAACACTATTTTTATAGGCTTAAGGCCCAATTTCACCAAAGACTGCTAAAGTTGTAGCTAGAATTAGTATCATGTTACCCACGGATGTTACCTCTTTCGTTTTTCATATAAATGGAAGAAAAGACATGACAATATGTTAAAAAGCTGTGAACACTAACAGACGTTGGTGGAATTGAGCCTAAATGCGTTAATCACTTTTAATAATAGATTTTACGTAGGATAAGACAAGTATTTTAAAAGTTTTCAAGGAACCGAAAGAGCTGGTTTTGTTAGCAGAATTAATAATTTTCTTTTGTTTGATTAATTATTTCGGTGTCGATAAACCTTTTAACATTACGTATAAAGATATCTGAAAGGCTCTTTTATAGAGATCTCTAAGTCACTTTAAGAATTAATGTCATAACTCATAAATCATAAGTAATTTTTCTAATATGTGAAATTTTCTCAATTCCAGGTGGTGATGCTGCCGAGAGAGGCTGCTGTAGAGAAAATAACATTAGGCCACATCTAAACTTTCAATGAGACCAGACTAGAGAGAGACCTAATAACTAGAGACCCATAGTCCAGAAACTAATGGAAACGAAAAATAAATGGCACTTACGCGCATCGCAAAATAAGTACATACAGCCGAACGAATTACCTCCTCCTTTTTGGAAGTCGGTCAAAAAGCTAAGACATACCAATATCGTTGATTCGTTGCATTTTACAAGCCAGCTGTATATATCTGAAAAAGAGCTTGGCACATGTCTAAAAAACGGTATACCCATCAAAATCGATTTAGCGGTTTAAAAGAGGTAATAGGTACGCTATCGGGTTTCAAAATAAGTGAAGTAACCACTCTTTACGTAGTCCGTAAAAAGTGTCCTGAGAGTTTCGACGGACTGCTTATAAAATATGTTGTACGGTTTTTTTTTAAAGAAGGCAGGTCGCTATAGCCCTGGCGTCACTGCGACCCATGAGGATCTATTGTGACTCCTTCGCACTAGAGAATCATCCCCAACCCAATACTGCTCATAAATTGAACGATATAGTTGGGGTTGGTGCCACGAATTTCCTCTGTGGATGAGTATTCGTGGCGACCAAGGTGCCTGTTCCTGCTCTGTAGTAGAGTTGTACGGTTACCAAAGAACATACGGAATTCTCTCAATAACACGGCAAGATCCAGAGGATTGGCTGGCCTATACTTCTCGGACCGAACAAATTATGCGGGTTTCCTCACAACGACAACCTTCACCGTGTGAGCCTTATCTTGTACGTGAGATCTAAAACATCTCATTGTACCGCACATAACCACTCACCATTTTAAATCGAACCTGCACCATCTCGAGGGTCGATCGTCTACCCACTAGGCTTTATTTAAAATGTGGTTGGTCTGATCCATGGAAGAATTTAACCGTTACCATCGGGTGCTTCCTCTGCTTATTTGCTTTTTTATTTTAAAAATCTCGCGAAAAGTATATGGCTGATTTAGCAAAGCATTCGAAGTAGAAATTCGCCCTAACTGCTGATTTAAAGATTAATATACCACTGAGCTGCTCGCGTAGTTCGGAAATCAATTTGGAATATTAGGACATTATTAACTATTCGCTATCCGTACACATGTTCTGTATTACCGTAGTATTGCAGACATTTTATTGTCATTACGTGCCTACGCCGCGTAGTAGGTATTGGTAGCTAAAGATAAAGGTGAAGCGCAGAAATAAAATTAACTAGATGACCCGGTGAATTTCATATCTCCTCTCTATCTTCCTTATGTAAACCTACCCTGGACTTCCGCGAATATTTCAAGACTAAAATTAGTCAAATCGGTTCAGACAGTTTTAGCGAGGTTAACATTTAAAATTCATTTTTATTTAAGAAGATTTATTTTATTTAGTTCACAAGAGCTGAGTTATTTTACTTCATCCTTAAGTCTTAACTCATTAAAGACCCTGTTGAACCCCTCGCGAGGAAGGAGTGCCATTTACATGCCCGTCCGAAGCTATGTAGAGACTGGAATCGCCTCAGCCTGTTAAATTTCTTCAAATGGAGCCTATTTGAAGAAATTTTAAAGAATGATGGATTGAAAGCATCCGGAAACAGAACAAGAGGACAAAAATTGCTTACGATGTTAATAAAGCGACAGTAGTCTGAAGATGTAGAGTCAGGCTCGTATTCAATTAAGGTCTCCGAACTACAATATAAAAGCAAGTAGGTGAAAATGATTGGTGACTGGTGAGAGTGACTGGCTGATTGTCTCTCGCAAGCATACTCGGAGTTCTGACGAATCGAAGCGACACCAAGGCTCAATCTATGGTGACAAGATAGCTGTAAAGATCACATAGCCTGCTTTTCTATCTAAAATGGTATTCTGATAACCAGTATTCGTTACTAATATGCCAAACAGATCATGTACTTTAAACAGATGCAAAGGCATAAGGTGTTAACATCGGGATAAACTAATAATAAAACAGACCGTTTGATCGTGTGACAATACAACGAAACACAGAAAACAAGACGTTGGGAATGGTCAATAGCCGACAGCCATGTTCATAAAAAAAAACAAGACTTAAATTTGACGCGGCCAGATGGACGATTAAATTAAAATTGCTTAAGACTGACATACTATTTCACGAGGGAGGGTCTCTTTACACTCCTCATCAACGATGGTCGATGGCTAAATACTCATTCCTCCCTCAAAGGGACACACAATTTGCTAAATGTCAAACCAAAAGAGCCAACTTGCTGTAATGTATGAAGCATTTTGAATGTACTATCGGAGAAATTAATTATTAGGGGTCTGACGGATCCACGTGCTTTAGTCGGGTTGAGTTAAGCCCAGTCGAAAGCTGTTCACACTAACATTGGTATAATACAATCAAGTAACGTAGATTACTCTGCCCATGAATCAATTTCTCCGATGGTACACAAGCAAGGAGACATTCTGAAGGTAAGCACGGTAGCACCCTGCGCTAATTTCTTTTCTTTGTTTCGCCTTTGTTCATTTCCTCCATATAGCAGATTCAAAGACGTGGCGAGTTTTTGAACCTGGTACGTCTAGCACTCCCCCCCTCAACTGGAACCCGTAGATCCGAACTTGTACGCTGGCGGGGCGCGGCGCGCGGGCGGGGGGTCGCCCTCGCTACCCGGCCCCCCACCCCCGCGCCTACCCCGGACAAGTTTGGTGATACGCGGGCGCAGTTTTGGCGGGAAAACATCACCTTCGTTTTTTTTTCTTTCATTTTTCGTTGGCTACCAAATTTTTTGTAAAGATTTTTATGTTTTAATATTGTTTCAGTAGCGTTATCGTTTTGATTTTTATAACCAAAATTAATATATTTCACTTTTTGTTATGCAAGTCATCATGTATAGATTTAGTCAGATTTAACTATGTATTTCGATTATTATCACTCATAACGTTTATGACTTAAAACTTTAAAATTGTTAAGACTTGCAAAATAAAAATTCTTAGAGACTCTACTATTTCCGCTACAGGCTACTCAAATATTTTCTATTAAGTTTTACATACATACCTAGTACCTATGTTTATTATAAACTTTTTTTATTTCTCTAAAACACTATAATCTATGTCTATCGCCCATCTACCTGTAGGGAATTGTAGAGCCTCTATAATTTGTATCATCTGCCGTTTGGTGTTTAATTTGCT
Source organism: Polyommatus icarus (assembly GCA_937595015.1). Lineage (NCBI taxonomy): Eukaryota > Metazoa > Arthropoda > Insecta > Lepidoptera > Lycaenidae > Polyommatus > Polyommatus icarus. The sequence continues at coordinate 930,685 of OW569325.1, forward strand.
TCATTTACGCTCGATCTCTGAGGTTCTTTTACAGTAGTTTATCCTATATCATCTTTGATTGGTTAAATTTAACGTTGGCCAAACAAAAATGCTAGTAAATAGATATAAGCTCTGTCAACCTGAGCTCGGGCATAATATACCTACGCTAGTTAACATTTTAATACATTAATTAAATGATTAAGTACTTAAAATTAAGTCGGCTTAACATAAATACTGTACAGTTTTCTGAAGACTTAACATTTAAGATAATGATATTTTTAAACTATATTCAATTGCTACAGTCTGCAAATCACGTACTTATTGCTTTTATGCATCGTCGAGTCGCGTCTCGTTTCGGCCTTTCGGCCACAGAATACAAGCCGCGTACTGACCAAGCGAGCCGCCTCGCCGCGGCAGCCTCGCGCGCAGTTGCTCGGTCGGTCAGTACGTGTTAGTGCGCGGCAAACGTCCGAGGCGCCTTTGAGCATCGACCAAAAACCGACAACTTTTGGCTCGACCGCAGCACGCTCGGGCGAGGCAGCGAGGCTGCTCGCTTGGTCAGTACGCGGCTAATTTACTCTCCGAGCTTTCGGCTAAGCTTTTCAGCTCTGTTTCAATTCTCAAATAAAATTTTCGTCACATACACATGAATAAAATTAAGTACACATTAATTATTATTAAAATATTGGGGCCAAACTAGTGCCAAGTTTCAACTTTTAAAAAAGGTTCACCTTATCAACTAGCGACCACCAGAACATTATGTCGCAATTAAACTTAGTTTAAATTATACAATAATGCTAGTCTGTAAAGCTGTTTTTAATATTTATTTAATCAGTGCATCCATCATTAGCAGTAAAATGTATGTTCATTGTTCAAGTTACAGAATAAATGACTGATGCTGTTCATTATTGGTGAACTTAAACTTAGTTGAAGTCAATACTTCAATTCAACACGTATGTTTTTTTTTGTTTATAGACCGTTAACGGACCAATAAGGCTATTATTTGGATAAACCACCGACAACTTTACGTAAAAACTAATTATTATAAAATAAGTATTGGATAATTCAATATTGTAATGAGTTAAGACAATAATTTTGTTGTTAATAAACAATAATTATATTATTACTATTATATGCAGTTTCTGATAATAATTAGGTATGTTTCACTTAAGACGTGTTTGTTCTAACCTATTACATATTTTTTTATTGTTACATCTTAGATAATATTTTAGCAGCCTTACTTAGTTTATGATGCATTCTTTATGTAATATTTTAAATATATTTATAGTTCAATAATATGTATATTTCTGACCGCACTTTACAACAAGCAACACACACGTATTTCTTTAAGGATTCCCTAGTGTAGGAGACTGATAACTTTGTTAACTTTTGCTACTTATAGGTATATTTTTTAAATTTATATTGTAAGTAATACCTACCTAAGACAGGGTTAAAGAAGATATTGAAGCGAAGTCCGGCGGATCTCAGAAGCGAAGTAAGCCGTCGGCATGGTGAGGTAGTAGGTTGTATAGTACTGCATTACACCATTTAGGAGAGACTGTATAGCCTGCTAACTTTCCTAGCCGACGGCACACACTCCAGTCGACAAGAGAAGAATACCTGAAAATTCTCGTAGACATAATAAAATATGACTCTATCAGTGTTAAAGAATGTAAATAAACGTGTTTTATATAAAATAAATGCAATTTAAGCATCTCATACGTGATTTTTTTTAAACACCTTGCCAAACCCTATGTTCAGCAGTGAGAAACATGATGAAAATACCTAATAGCATAATTATTGTTAAGTACCTGACGATAAAGAGCACAGTCTAGACTCGAGAAATTAAAATGTTTTTAACACTCTACAACGATTATGATTAAAAAATTAAGAAGGACATACAAAAGTGTCGAGATTACCCATGAAATTCTAAAACAATAAAATATTCGATTTACATAATAATTTATTTTTTCACTTTGCCAGCGCCATCTATCGTTGAGTAGAGTTAAATTTTTTCAAATTAAAACAGTTTAGTTTGGTCTGCAGTGACCACAGGCATTTTTTAGCGTTGAAATAGCACATAATCTAGTGTCTAATCTCTAATCTTGAATAAATTCATGCAGCAGAGCATGATACTAACTTCATAATTATTTTAAAAAATCTGATTCCAACTACTAACGTCATCTGTTGAGACTTCATACTTAATATTATGAAACATACATGTAGGCGAGGAGTCCCACTTGCACAAATTTTATTACCAAGATAATTTTGCATGAAGAATATTAAAATTGTTGTCATTTAGGGCCGATTGTTCAATCCTGAGATAAAAGGTCGGATAGTTAACTGGAGAATAAAGTTATTAGGTGGTTTAACCGTCGAATAAGTCAAAGTCAATTTTTCAAATGTCATTTATTCCATAGATAACTATTTGACCGAATTTTTGAAGTCTGGCAACTCGCACTGTACACAGTTGAAACAAATATATTGAATACTCTATTGTTAGAGCAAGACCGACTCAGTCTCATTGTTTTTAAGTTATTTGGCTGTTTCGGACGCGGACGCCTGTGCACATTTATTGCTCTATTGTGATTGAAAATAAAAAGACAGATGCTGTAAAGAACAAAGACTTTTTGAACCGCACCAACTGTATTAGGTACCTGATAGGATACCTATCTATTTATTGACTGTTTCGTGTTTGTGTTTCGTGCTTAATTTTAAATTCTAAAAATAAAGTACAGACTCTTTTAATAGTCTGAATCGGCGCGGCGCTGAAAATCTTTTGGATCCCACATGTTATAAATTATAATGATCAGGCTCGATCTGATGATTCTTTCTTTTCTTTCCAAAGGATTCATTCGATTCATATATTCGTTTATTATGGCCTCTTTTTCAATTGCCCGATCATTAATTTAATCGAAAATATCCTTAAAGTTATTAAAATAAACGTAAATTATAACCTCAAGCCAAATACCAGTTACCAATGTCAACGTAAACTATCTGTCTAATAGCGGTTATTCGGTGGTTCACGCGACGGATAGTTTTATTCCTCAGTCACGATGTTATTCGCCGGTTAAGTCCTATCTGACGATTGAAAAATTCAATATCTTGCTATCTGTCGAATAAATACTATCTGTCTGTTTATCTGAGGATTGAAAAATCGGCCCTTAGTAAAATATTATTTAAGTTTTATTATAACGCTTTAACAATCTTTACTTTTTGTAGTTTTCCGCTCAGCTGATTGATCATTGATGATGTTGTGAGTTGTGATGACCACGTTGTGACTCATTATGCCCGCTGTACACTCTCGCCGAGAGCTCTCGGGCGAGGGTCTCGTGCGAGAGCCCCTTGCCCGAGTGCGATCATGTACCATCGAGGAAGTTGATTCCTATGCATTTGAGAGACCAACGTCATTTGGTCGATCATGTCAATTCAATGTTAATTGTGATCTGTCGGCTGGGTTTGGCGTAATGCGACCAAACTACGTAGGTCCCCCATCTGCATAGGAATCAACTTCTCTGATAGTACATTCTCGCTTAGTTCAATCGCAGTTAAGAACTTAAGAAAGCCTCGCTGTGTCTCGACGAGAGTGTACAGCCGGCTTTAAAGCCACTGTACAGTGTAGAACAGAAAAATAACAATATTAAACGACATTATGAGACATTATCTGTGAGAAATAAAATTAAATATGATTATAAATCTTTGGATCACAATGATATCTTTCGATGCATGGTGAATGATGAATGGTCGTTTTCCTCCATCTTGTCTGAGTTCTTTACTGCAATTGAACTAAGCGAGAATGTACATGATCCCACTCGGGCAAGGGGCTCTCGCACGAGACTCTCGCCCGAGAGCTCTCGGCGAGAGTGTACAGCGGGCGTTATAGTGACATCATGCTCTGTGAAATGTACCTACTGGAAAGAGAAGAAAAACAGTGTTGCCAAATATTCAAAACATTTTCCACCTAAAGCAACTTCAAAACCCACTAAATTTCAACCAAAAATCCCCAAAAAATCAAAATATTACATTTTTTTAATCTATGGACGCTTCACACCACGTCAGTCTGGCCCCGTGGTAAGTACCTGAAGGACTTGTGTTACGGGTACCAGACAACGGAAATATATTTAATACTTTTATACTATACTTATATTTAAGATTTTTATTATATGATACACATATTTAATACACATCCATGGACCATGACCTAGGAACTTTATAAACTTTTTGTTCCGTCGGCGGGACTCGAACCCGCGACCTCCGGCTTGAGCTACCAACGCGCTCACCACTGCGCCACAGAGGTCGTCAAAATTACTTGGGGTGTGTTCTACTAAGCACTTAAAACGCTGAATTATATGTCTTCGATTCATTCTTCGATATATAATTAACCAAGTAGTACCTTTGCTTATCTGCTAGGCAATCGCGTTTTTTTTTTAAAGACATATGTGGGTATTTTAAAATTACCCGCTCCGCGCTCGCTCGCTCACTCGACGTTCTGGCGTGTTCATTCTTTGTTAACGCGAGGCAACGCGAGCACGTACCTAGTAACCAAGCCAAAGCGCAGCTGGTTATTATTATTAGGATGATTGAGTCAGTGTTGTAAGTAACTAAAGTCAGTGTTATTTTATCGTGTAACAAGAAAATACAATATGTAAGTACTATTAAATACTTAAATAAAGGGCAGGCACTACCGAGGCCTAGACGAGCCAATTATATTCAATACTAGCCGGCTTGTACTGCGTCCGCGAGTCAATAAACGTACAATGTGTTGGGACTGCGAGTCTTTATACACAATCTATAATACTCGTATTATGTATGCCTTATCTGTTCTATAATAGAATTATAGAACTATATGTTTGCCGGATTGGGGGAAACAACTGCAGGTGATTACTGCAATTATCAACCGGCATGTACTGCGACTGTGAGTCAATAAGTACAGTGTCCGTGTGTACCGCGAGTCCTTTTACACAATCTTTATTCTATATGCATCGGAATTGATTGCGGATCTCTGACGATGTTTTACCTATTCTATAAATAGAACTATATGTTTGCCCGATTGGTGGAAACAACTGCAAGCTAATTTCTACAGTGGCTCACGCGCGCCCGTCGGTGCAGCACGCTTGCGTTCGATATACGAGTTGTTTACGTGTTGTTATCGCGCGGCGAGTTATCGTTTCTAAGAATTGCAATGAAGCGCATGCCTACGGGCTATGGATAGCGGTTCACTCGATTCACCGTCCGACGATGAGCAGAATGGTGTTGTATCTAACCCATTAGAAGATTTGTCGGAGAGTAATATGGAGGTTTCGATGTTGTGCGGGAGCGGTGCAGTACTTATGAATGAAGAAGTAGATAGTCAGAGAGCAGAAAAGAGGTTTCGATGTGAAGATGAGGAGGACGTATGGTTGGAGGTAGGGAGAAGAGGTAAAATTTTGGCGCGCAGTTCATCGAAGGATGATAGCACTAGAATTGCGCAGGATCAGATTGAAGTGAGCATTACGTCGAAAAAGGAGCCGTTGCCTAAACAAATAGGGTTGGCGCGTATTTTGAAAAATGAGAACATAGGAAATATTGTTAATATTAGATATGTGAATGCTTACAGAATTTTATTAAAATTTAGTACGGAAGAGAGCGCAGAAAAATTATTAAGCTGTAAATTCTTTACGGAGCACGAATATAAGTGTCAGAAAACTTTCGAAGTTGGCATGTCTTACGGAACTTTAAGGGACATCGAAAAGGATCTGACTGAGGAGGAAATTTTAAAGGATTTAGAAAGTAGCATTCCCATTTTAAGTGTCAAACGGTTAAAGAGACGTAACTTTGATAATGGTAAATTGGAGGACAGCGAATGCATTCGATTGTGTTTTAAGGGGCCTACACTACCTTCATATGTTTATACCTACGGGATGAAAGTCAAAGTGGAACCTTATATATTTCCGGTGACGCAGTGTTCCAAATGCTGGCGGTTTGGTCATTCTTATAAAACATGTGCACAAATTCCTATAACTTGCCCTAAATGTGGAAAATCGCATCCGAACTGTGAGACTTCAACGTTTCGATGTGTGAATTGCTCTGGTTCGCATATGGCTCTGTCAAAATCGTGTCCAGTTTATACCAAAGAGAGGAAAATACGAGAGCTGATGGCAGAGTTTAACTGTTCTTTTAAACGTGCGCTTACTATGTATGTTCCACCTTCTCCTCAAGAAGACAGGACTCCATTTGGGCAATCTGACAATACTGAGAGTCATATTTTGGTACAGAGCTGTTCATCGCAACCTGAAGTCAATTCTACGTATGCTGAGGTTCTTAAATCGACACCCGATACTCGACCGTCTACATCTAAATCAGTTAATAATATTCAAAAAGAGAAAAGTAAGAAAACAAGAAGGCAATTTAATAATGAGAAAGATAATGATTTTTGGAATGAGCAGCATGATAATACCTCGGAAAATACAAAAAATGAAGAAGAACAAGAATCTAGAAACATAGACATTAAGGAGCTGATACAGAGGATTAAAGAAGTTATTTTTATGAAAAGAATGAGTTTTAAGGAGAAACTGAAAGCATGTGGGTGGTTAATTTATGACTGGGTTATTAATATAATTGCGAATTACTTCTCGGAGTGGCCGGTTATTCAATCATTTATTCAAAATGGATTTGGCAACTCAACGAACGATTAATTTAATCCAATGGAATTGCCAGAGTATACGATCGAAGCTTGTGGATTTTGAATTATTACTTTCCCAAGAAAAAGTCCATATTGCTATTTTAAGCGAAACGTGGCTGAAGCCAGACAATATACTCAGAATATCAGGATACAGTGTTATACGTCAAGACCGGGATGATGGTTACGGCGGTGTGGCTTTGGTTATACATTCCAGTATAAAATTTCAAGCATCTCAGGTTTATAATCTTAATTCTGGAATTCAGGTCCTTCATGTTAAAATCTTGAATTGCTTTAATATAGAAAATATAATTTCGATATATTGTCCTCCAAATGTTCGCACAACAGCTGGCGACTGGGATACAATTTTTAGCCTGTGTCAGAATAAAACTGTAATTGCCGGAGACTTCAATGGTCACCATTCCTGCTGGTCATGTAAAACGGATTCCAGGGGTAGTCAACTTTTTGACGCTATGTTAGATAAAAATTTCGTATGTTTGAATAATGGGTCATCGACTAGAGTCAAATTAGTTAATAACAGGTTACAGATATCGTCCCCTGATGTCACGTTTGCCTCAAATGATATTGCTTTGCAGTTTAGCTGGAATGTTTCTAATGAGTGTCTAGGAAGTGACCATCTGGTTATAAAGTATGCCACACACACTGTTGCTAATTCAGTTAGCTCTGAGAAAAGAAATTTTAAGAAAGCCGACTGGGAAGGGTACTCCGAGGCACTCGATCGTGCATTTATAGGTTTTTCTTTAGCTGACGAGCCACAGGAGGCATATAATCAATTTATTTCTGCGATTGAAAACGCTGCAGACTTACATATACCGTATATAAAGATTTGCCAGGATCCTCTTCGTTTAAATAAATTTACTCCGAAACCATATTGGAATGTTGATATTTCTCGGGCAGTGGCTGAAAGACGCTTAGCCTTAGCAAATTTTAGAAGGAACCCCACGCCTGATAATTTGACTTTTCTACAAATAAAGACAGCATCAACACGTAAGTTGATTCGAAAAGCCAAACGACGTTCCTGGCAAGAATTTTGCAGCAGTATAGATCACACAACATCATCGAATGATATGTGGCGTCGGATGAAGTGGCTTAAGGGGTATAGGCTTCCAGGTCATTCAGGCGTTGACAAGGAAACTGCAAGTAATTTACTACACAGTTTGTCTCCAGATTATGTGTCTCCCATGAAACCTAAGTTTGATTCCATTAACCGTTCTCTTGAAGGTGAAATTTCTATGCAGGAGCTTAATCGTGCCATTAAATCCAAAGATACTGCACCAGGTCTAGACAATATTTCTTTTTCAATGATAAAGCATCTTCCTTTGATTGGCAAGCAAATTTTAGTTAAATTATACAACACATTTCTAGAAAAAGGTTTTGCTCCAACACAGTGGAAAAACGTCAAAATTGTGCCAATTCCTAAGCCCGGAAATGCCAATGTTCAAAGTCAAGAGGTTCGTCCAATTGCTCTTATATCCTGTTTATGCAAAATTTTTCATACAATTTTGAAACATAGATTAGAATGGTACTTAGAGTCTAAAAATTGTTTTTCAGAGAATACAGTAGGTTTTAGAAAATCACGTTCATGCTTAGATAGTCTTTCCCGTTTAGTTTCTCAGATTCAACTGGGTTTTAGCTATAATTTAGTTACGTTGGGATGTTTTATAGATATAAAAAATGCCTACAACAATGTTGATATTTCGGTTTTATTAAGCAGTTTGGATAAGATTGGGGTGGGTTCTAAAATTTGCTATTACTTATGGGATTATTTGAGTGCTAGGCAATTAAGTTTAAAATATTCAGAGTTAGGCGTTTTAACGCGATTTACAGGGCGTGGTATTCCTCAAGGGGATCCTTTATCGCCTACATTGTTTAATGTCGATACTATGCACATTTGTAAAATGATTAAAAATGTTCTTACTTCACAATATGCTGATGACTTTGTTTTATTCGGTTCATATAAATTAATTGCGGAAGGTTGTCGTAATATGGAGTCAGCTCTTAAAGTTTTTTCCAAATTGATAGAAGATCTTGGTTTGGAGATATCTGAGAGGAAAACTAAGCTCTGCTTATTTAGTAAAGGTTTTAATAGACAAGACGTAGATGTACGTATTAATGAAAATAGACTGCAGGTTGTAGAATCTATAAAATATCTAGGCATGTGGATAGATCGATCTCTTAAATGGGGTAAACATATAAACGAAGTAACGCATAAAACTATTAAGTTTGTAAATGTACTCAAAGTATTGTCTGGACCTGGCTGGGGCGTTCATCCTATTCATTTAAGGAAGTTGTATATAGCCATAATTCGTAGTAGGTTGGATTATGGCAGTTTTCTTTATGACACAAGTGTTAAATCACATCTGGCTAAGATTGATAAAGTTCAAAATCAATGTATGCGTGTTATAGGAAGTTTCATAAAGAGCACGCCAATCCATGTTATGCAAAATGAGCTTTGTTTGCAACCTATGTATCTGCGAAGGTACTATCTAGGGGGGAAATTTTGGTTTCGAAGTTGTAGTGTTCGTGGTAATTTAAACAGTGAACTTATTGTTCAGCTTTTTGACCGTTGTAGTAGATCAGGTTATTGGAGTCGTAAGAGAAAACCACTTCTTACTGAGATTTATAATTCTTTCAGATCTACTTCTATGTATGTTTCTCCTAAACTAGAAATGTATAGTCTTGATACCTGGGTGCAAAATATTGATTTAGACAATAAGATGTCTTGCTATATTGATGGACTTACGGGGTCTAAAAGAAATGTGGATATTTCGTATTTAAAGATAAGATGTAATCAACTATTTAATACAAAATATTGCGGTTTTTATCGCATTTATACAGATGGGTCTAAAGGAAGAGATGGTGTAGGTGCGGCGGTTTTTGATCCTCAGACTAATGTTAGATTAAAATTCAAAATAAACTGGAATGTTTCAATAATGTTCACAGAATTAGTTGCTCTGTTAGAGGCTCTTGCTTACGTGTCTCGTTTAAGTTACAGTAAATTTGTTATCTTCACAGATGCTAGAAGTGCTCTGCAACATTTAGCTCGGTGCACCTCGAGTTTTCGAGGAGTACCGATAGCTTATAAAATTTTAAATACTTTGCAAAGGTTGGTGGGGTCTGGGGTAAATGTTCACCTTCAGTGGATTCCATCTCATGTCGGGCTAGAGGGAAATGAGGTAGCAGACAGGTTGGCAAACGAAGCGGTTGTCGACGGCATGCCTTATGATATACTTCCTTATTATTCTGATGTTTTACCTGAGTTGAAAGTTAAAGTTCACAAGCTTTGGTTAGAGTACTTTGATGGTATATCGTCGAATAAGGGCGTCTGGTATAGAACGTTACGGTCTAAGCCGTTTTTATACCCTTGGTTTAGCTATAGTAAGTTTAGCAGAAATATTTTGGTTCTTGCATTTAGGATACGATCTGGACACATTCCACTGAATAAGTTTGCGTTTTTAATGGGGAAGAATGAGTCTTCAAAATGTGATGTATGTGGGACTATTGAAGACGTCTATCATATTTTAGCGGAATGTGTTCGGAACGCATCATTTAGAGATAGTTTATCTAATAAGTTTATGTTTAATAGCGTAGGCGGCGTTAACATTGTACTCTCGGAGCCTTTATCTAGTGATGCTATATGTTTGTACAAGTTAGTTAAGTTTGGCTTAGATGTAAGAAATTGTTAAAGTGTAATTGTGTAGCCTTACGAGGACGACATGGTCGCCTTTGTGATCCAAGTCCTAAATAAAGATTAAAAAAAAAAAAAAAAAAGCTAATTTCTACAAGTGTTTAAATATATTAAGTTATTTTATAAACCGCCATAATGTGTGGATTGACCGCGGGTTTCTAAACACAATTTATATGCATCGGAATTGACTGCGAATCTCTGACGATGTTTTATCTGTTCTATAAAATATAGAACTATACGTTGGCCGGTTTGGGGGTTAACAGCGTGTTATTTTATAAGCGGCCATAATGTGTGGATTGACTGCGAGTCTCTAAACACAATCCTTATGCATCGGAATTGACCGCGGGTCTCTGACGATGTTTTATCTAAAAATAGAAGTATAATATGTTGGCAGGTTTGAGAGGATTAACTGCGAGTTAATTAATATTGAAATTTAAAATATATTGATATTTTTTAAATCAACATAATGTATGGATTGACTAGGAGTCTCCGACAATGTTTTAAGAATAAAAATTAGCAACTACCGCGCGTTTTCTCGCGCTTTTTGTTCTATAAATAGAACTACATAATTATTATTATAATATTAATATTTTTGCCGTTTTATAGAGAACAGCTATTTCGAGCTAATAACTAGATTGACTGCGAGTCTCATCAGTAAACAACCTATGCGCGTCCCGCGCGATCCTTTTGTTCTAAATATAGAACTACGATTATAATTTACTATGTCTGCCGGTATATAATTATTATTATTAAATAAAACTTGCACCAATGTTGGGATTCGGGATACACCGCGAGTGTATAACGAAACTTACTTAATATCTACGTAACGTGATAGTTACTACCCTCAATATTTTTTGTAACTTATTTTATCGACAAATAAGTCGATTATAACGAGCTACCCCAATTTTATTTTTTTAGCTCACTAAGACCAGACAATTGGGGAAATATCACTAAAAGTGATCAATATACGGGTCGATCCGGTTACGAATGAACCCGAAGCTTTCCCACTCCTAAACCAGGTGCTAAAGGTCGATTCTGAGTACCGGTACCGATAGAACCAGACCAGATCCGGATAGATCCAGGGCTCCTACTGACGTTAGGTGAACCCTTGTTGGATTCGCCAGATTATGGTTTTAAATGATCCCAAAAACGATTAAGATAAGCTACTGGTTATAAAACGTTCCTGATAATAAGTGTTGCAGATTGATTCCATTTCGATCGATAATTATCATTATAGATTTCACCTGACAAAGTCTCGATATTATCAGACTTATCAACAGTATCTGAATTATCTTGATATAAATTATTATCAAACTTATCAGATAATATATTATCAGAGAAGACAACTTCGTAACGGAAACCTAGAACACTCAGACTCGATAAGTCGTGTCTCAATATCAGACCGAGATTATTATTGTTTCGCTGGACAATTCCAGTATTTGTTCTCAGAGATAAATAAGTACATCCCATCAACCGGGTACCTTTTGGGCTCTGGCAAACCCTTCCCTCTACCCGTAATGGGGGAGGGGGGGTAGAGCTGGTAACCGTCGGCTGGTGCCGCTAGTACTGCACCGCTACAGTAAACCCTCTTCGAGTTTGAAGAGCGTTGAGGCGACTAAACACTCAACACCGCAGCAGTAGTGCTGACAGTTATTTTTGTATATATTTTATAGATCTTACTATTATAATTATTGTGTGCTTTATACAGCTATCCCCAACAAGCGGCCCGAGGGGCGAGGGCCGCATACGGGCCACCGGGACTTTATGTGTAGCCCGCGTGATGTAAAACCATTATACAGTCAACGTGAAAGTCTTTTTCACTTATAAATCGTTAATTTTGAATAACGTTATTTTTTAAACCTAAAAATGTTTGTTGCGGCCCGCATGAAAAATAAAAAAATAAATCTTTCTTTCGTTATTCTGAAAATCTACTTGGTTAATTATATATCGAAGAATGAAGCGAAGAAATATAATAAATGATCAAACGAACATACCAAGTGAAGTTCGATTATTATTATATGAGTCGCTTCATTCGAAGATATAATCTCCCTCCCACCCAGTCTGCACGAAACTATGTTTGCAGTTTGCTGCATAGACCCAAAGAAAGAAAGGATTTTTTGCATTACTTCTCTCTAAACATAATGAACACGCCGGAATGTCGAGTGACCGAGCGAGCGCGGAGCGGGTAATTTTAAAATACCCACAAACGTCTTTAAAAAAACGTGATTGCCTAGCAGATAAGCAAAGGTACTACTTGGTTAATTATATATCTTCGAATGAAGCGACTCATATAATAATGATCGAACTTCACTTGGTAAGTTCGTTTGATCATTTAATATACCTTCAACAAGCCAAAAAAACCAACAAGCCCCATCCCCACTCGCGTGCGAACCGCGCGCGACGCCGCGAAATTTCCGCGAAACGTGAGTGTGGATCCGGTTCGCATATTTTTCGCACTTCGCGACTGGTTCCCCGGCCGCATCCACACTCGCACGCGGACCGTGCGCGACGCCGCGGCGCCGCGAAATTTCTGCGAAGCATGAGTGTGGATCCGATTCGCATATGTCTCGCACTTCGCGGCCCGTTCCCCGAATGTTGTCGGTTTACTGTCCCGCGACAAAGGGTTATTTTTTTATCTTTATTTTAATAAGGGCTTTTGCCATACAAGACATGCCAGCATTGTTTAGTGAACAGATAATACAGTCTGTCAAGAAAGAGTAGACGCGCGGAATTTTGCTGGGAATACGAAAGAGTGCCGTTGTGTTTTTGTATTATTTTCCTAAAATTGTGTTATTTCGGTTTTTAATGTGTAATGTTGGTAGAATATTGACCATTACGTATTACGATTTACGTACGTCCTCACAGAAAACCGGCGTTGACGTGGGAGAGCCATGCTTCGGCATGAATGGACCGGCTCGACCGGAAAAATACCACGTCCTCACAGAAAACCGGCGTGAAACAGCGCTTGCGCTGTGTTTCGCCGAGTGAGTGAGTTTACCGGAGGCCCAATCCCCTACCCTTTTCCCTTCCGTACCCTCCCCTATTCCCTTCCCTCCCTTCCCCTATTACCCCTAATCAGAAGAGCTGCAGGTGCGTTGCCAGCCTTGGCAACGCACCTGCAGCTCTTCTGATGCTGCGAGTGTCCATGGGCGACGGAAGTTGCTTTCCATCAGGTGACCCGTTTGCTCGTTTGCCCCCTTATTTCATAAAAAAAAACATTAAAAATTTGATGTCGTGCACAAGTGTGGGCAAGTGATACAACTTCAAGAAACGTGCCATTTTGTGTTCCCTCCAAAACTCCGTCGAAAGTTTTAGTAAAGGGTCTACCACTTTACTAAAACAACTGACTTGACTCGTTGACTTTACTGACTACTTTTTAACCGACTTCAAAAAAAGGAGGTTATCAATAATTCGACGCGTATGTATGTAATATTTCCAGAACTGTCCAGTTTTTTTATATTTTAATCTATAGCAGCTTCTGAACAAATGTGCCAAATTTCGGAAGTGTATGTATGTATGTATTTGGCATCACACAGCATTATAATATTATGATATTAATGTAACTAGATCACAATAACTGTACCACTCAATACTGTTTATTATTATGATGTTTCGTGTGATGCTGGAAATAAAAGTATTCTTATTCTTATTCTTATGTACGTACTACGTATGTATGTTTTTATGTTTGTGCGCGCATATCTCTGGAACTACTAGTCCGATTTAAGTGATTCTTTTTTTGTTGTACTAGATATTGTTCAACTTAGGGAATGCTGCAAGTTTCATCAAAATCGGTTCAGTAATTTTTGAGATAGGGAATTTTAATGCTACGTAATTATTTACGTTGAAGTCGGTTTTATCTTTTTAAAATATTATTTTTAGACTTTTACTAGACTTTTGACTTGACGATCATCTGGAAAAACAACTTTTTGTAAACTTTTCACGATTTTTTTTCCCGCCATATTTTACTTGACACTGGCCATTCTTAAAAAGCCGAGTGCCATATTATAAAAAAAGTAGACGCGCGGGAAATTTTTCAAATAAAGAACGCTTAAAGCGCGGACATGTCGCGAACTTTGAGAGGATTTGGTAGTAATGTGCGATCCGCGCCGCGATTTGCGCCGCGATCCGCGCCGCGATCCGCGCCGCGGTCCGCGGCGTGCCTTCGCGCGCGAGTGTGGATCGGCAGACAGACCAGCAGCTTTAAAATATTTCAATTTTTTTTCACTACATACATACAATCATGATACAACGACAACAAAATTATAACAAAATATATAATAATGTGTCAGCCTACTGTCAGTGGCTGACAGTACTTTGTGTGGCAGTTCCATCTTAAGGGTGAAGCCAAACGAGCGTAATTTGTGAGTCGTGTCTCGTGAGCCGCAGAATTTCTGCCGGGCAGAATTTCTTTTTATACAAATCACCACTCATAAAATTACGCTCGTGTGAATCAAAGTTCAAACAGGACTTTTGTATGACTCTGAGGCTGCGACTCACAAATTACGCTCGTTTGGCTTCACCCTAAAGGTGGCTTTCGGATCTTTGCCGCGAGAGACCGCGGCCGGTATAAATTCAAATAAAATGTTATTTTATATATAGAAGAATATAAGTAAGTATCATTTTCTATTGACATTTGCATGGCGAGTGGCGACCCGGCATGCTGTCCACGGCGGCGGCGTAAAAGCTAGTGGTAGAGTAAAATGGAACCAATAGCCTATGTCATAAAGTGGCATTTTGTTTGAATTTTCGTCCGTCGCGGTCGCTCGCGGCAAAGATCCGAAAGCCACTTTATACTTTATATACAGGTTGTTATTAAAAAAAAATATTCCATTCTTCAAAAATTTTAGCCCCAAAAATATCCCCAAAATATTTTACCCCCAAAAAACCCCACTAAATTTATTTTTTCCCACTAAATTTAGTGGGAAATCCCCATAGTTGGCAGCACTGAAGAAAAATAGGTATTTTTGAAAACAGCAACACTGATTTTGAAATGTCAGAGTTTTGTCATTGAATATTGATAATACAATAAACTTTATTGTAACGGACGAAGGCTTATAATAAAAAATCCTTTAGACGGAAGTAGAACAAAAATAGGATTGCCAACAATTTGAGTGACGTCAAACGAAAAACGAATGGAGCCTTGAGCCGTGCTTGAGCGGTGAGCCTTCTAAAATTACAAAAGCTGAAGAAAAATATTTTCTTCGTATGAGCTACGATTTTCAGCTAACTATTCAGTAAATGTAAGTGTGACATAGAGTGCCGTGTGTGAAATTAACTCGATCCAAATATCACTTCGTCAGTGTTCCAATACTTTAGTATTGTTGAAAGTTGCTTTGGTTACGAAAAACGGTGGAACTGTGAGTATCCTGTGTATTTTTCTTCGCTAATGCAGTTACCGACGATCGATTTAATTCGCGCTGCAACACGTGATGTTTATAGGAAAAATTTAATTAGAGAGTGCAGCTTTCGCGGTGGTTCTGTGCGGGCAGTGTGTCATGCAAAATCGTCTTTGGAGACGCTAAAAATAAAACAAGGAGTATATTTTCGGTGTGTATTTGGTGATTTCGCGAGCGGGAGGCCGGGTGAGTGGTGTGAAAGTGATAAGTTTGTTTTTGCGACTCCGTGATCGTGCACTTAGAGCCCGATGGCCTTGAAGGTTTTCTGCTGTGGCGGTGTCATGTTACATAGACGTTCGCGTACTACAGTTTTCGCATAATCTACGCATGATCACACTTGCTCGATGATGGTCATCTGCCCGAGTGCTGGTAATCTGAGGGTGGTCAATGCAGGTGCTATGCAACCTTCAATAGACAGACTAATGATTCGAGCCAAACCTCAAATGTTACCATTCCTAGCATCTCTCATGATAATTAATTTTAAAACGGATCATGCAATGCTAATTGCTAGTGTAGTGCACTGTTTTGTTTGTTTACAATGTTGGAGATAATATCTGATTAGTCATGGTGTGTGTTTTAAAAAGAACTGACAAATGCTTAGGAATGTGAGAGAGACAGTGCCGTGCCAAAAGCAAACTATGGGTATAAACAAGCTTACAAAATGTACATGTTTGTTACTTACCTAAAAATTATATACTTACCAAACTTACAAAGGCATAAAATACTCAAACATTTAAATATTTCACTGCAATATTTTAAACAAAATATCAAGAATTTAAGTAGAATATTCTTAATTTGCTAACAGTATTAATGCTTCAAGCCCCAAGTGGCAACTGTGATAACCATAGAAATCTATTGTGTCTCATTTTTTCCACAATCAAGGGATTAAAATTTAAAAACAAATATATTATATTCATGTTCATTTTATAACTTTGTTATTAATATCAAAAACTTAACCCAACACCATAGTGTTGGGTTAAGTTTTTGGGTTTTGAATTGTATTATTTCTACCACTAGCTAGTGAAGCATGTTGAAAAATTCCAGGATACCATAGTGGAGTTCCATAGTTCATTAAGAAAGGGCAGGCTTGATCAGATGAGACTGTATTAAAACTTATAAACACAACAACCACACAGACAACTTTGAAATAATTTTATTTATTTTATTTATTTATTTATTAAACATTCTTACAACTATCATTACAGACAAATATCCAATTCGATAGCGTAGTAAATAGATTAATAATTAAAATAATTCATGTATAACATATAACTGGTAGTGTCACTTTTGTGAACTCACTCAAAGGACATATGAATAAGTCCAACCTGTTGTTGACTTTGTTAAGTATTCGGATTGCTTCTACAATGGGCGCGTATTTTAATAAGTTTGTTCTAGAGTGCGGCGTCGCTAACAGCTCGGGAGACCGCCTCCGCCACACATACCTATCGGGGACGTTCAGTGCCAGCCATTGCAGTAAACCCGGATAAAATAATTTACCACGCAATACTTTAAACATAAAGCACGCCAAACTCAAGTCCCTCCTGGTCTCCAACTTGTTGTATCCCACCATGCCTAACACAAACAGCGTCGGATACATCAGCGGGTAGAATGGATACACTCCATACAGTTTTAAGTACAGAAAACGCAAATACTTATTTTGAATACGCTCTAGCATGAGCTTGTACTTGCTCTCGTGCGGGGCCCACACAGCCGCGTTGAACTCCAGCTGACTTCTCACGAACGCATCGTATAACGCTGTAATCGCCCTAACATTCCGAAACGTCGCGGACCTTCGTAGTACGAAGCCTAAGCGTCGGTATGCCTTCTTACAGACGTTAGAAACGTGATCCCGGAAGTACAGCTTGTCATCTACCCGGACGCCGAGATCCCGCACAGACTTTTCCCTCGACAAAATAATATCATTTACCTTGTAGTCGTGAATCAGGGGAGCCCTCGCTCGGCTAAACGAAATGACCGAACATTTGGAGACATTAAAATCCAGCTTATTTTGCCGACTCCACTCGACTACCCTCGCCAGGTCCTGCTGGAGGCGCTCACAATCGCTGAGGCCTCTGATCGCCAGTAACAACTTAAGATCATCCGCGAATAGTAGGCATATTACATACCTAATTATCTCCGGTAAGTCATTTATCATTATGAGAAATTTTAATGGCCCCAAGTTACTACCCTGACTCACGCCAGATTCTGTAGCATATGGTGCTGATCGACAGCCCGCAAATTCTACGTACTGCGTCCTTTCTCTTAAATAATTTACAAAAAATAGCAGTAGCTTAGGAGTAAAACCTATTTTAGCCATTTTTGTCAGCAGTATGTCATGATCGACAACATCGAATGCTTTTCGGTAATCCAAATAAATCGCATCTACCTGCAACCCCTTATCTACATGGGGTGTAATGTACCCCATCGCTTCTAACAAATTACTACTAGTACTCTTGTTTGGACGAAAACCGTGTTGGCAATCCGTCAGCGACGATTCAATTTGCGCTTGAATCCCCCTTTGGATGGCGGCTTCACATAATGCTGCATAATGCTGCAATAATAATTAAGTTGTATTTGCTGCTTGATAAATTTCTCTGGTCTGAGAGAATTGGGGATTTTGGGAATGAATCAAGTAATACAAAAGATAGTGAATGAAAACAAAAAAAAAATACAAATTACTTAGAAACTAACACTTTCTTGATTGAACATGATAACTTTTTTAGATGGGGAAATGTTTTGCGCATCCCCGGCGGGTTGTGGACATCGGCCGAGGTATGTGGGACTCTCAGAGGAACTGCCCACTAAAACCCCATGGTGCTCCACTCCCCGCTTAAGCATAGTTATGGGCACGATCAACCAACCACAGTTCTACTAATGATTGTTTGCGTCTTCAACTGTTTGGCAACCAACCTAGCAAGAGGAGACTGCGAAAAAGACTACAGTATAAAGTCTATATAATGTTACTGAAGGGACCGTGCATTTTATGACGTTATAGAGAGTTTAACAACAACTCTCTATAACATCATAAAATGCACGGTCCCTTTAGTGACTTTATATAGACTTTATAGTGTAGTTTTTTGGAGAGAAGAAAAATCAAACATTTTTCGTCAATATACAGTGATTTTCTTTTACTAACCATATATTTTACAGT
This sequence comes from Polyommatus icarus, assembly GCA_937595015.1. NCBI lineage: Eukaryota > Metazoa > Arthropoda > Insecta > Lepidoptera > Lycaenidae > Polyommatus > Polyommatus icarus. Next base: position 949,578 of record OW569325.1, read on the forward strand.
TTGAAAGGTTATGATCAACTGAAAATATGATAACGAATAGATAATAATCCATGACTCCATATTAGTTATGGTCAAAAACAGCCTACATGTGCAAGCAATCCTAATTTGTAAACAAAGAACGAACCTCTTAGAAGTTCTGTATGAATGATGCCAAAAGTCGAGTTTATTGCGGGCTAGGATAACAATGCGACAAAAAAACGTACCTACACAGCTGCGCAGTTTTTACTAATTTTGGTAATTTAAAAGGTACTTTTAGGGTTCCGTACCTCAAAAGGAAAAAAACGGAACCCTTATAGGATCACTTTGTTGTCCGTCTGTCCGTCTGTCAAGACCCTTTTTCTCAGGAACGCGTGGAGGTATGAAGCTGAAATTTATATCAATTACTCAGGTCTACTGTCCCTTGAAGCTGTGAAAAAATCAAACTTCTAAGCCAACGCAATCAAAAGATACAGCCGTTTATGCCGCAAATTTTCGACACTTGCAAGGGAATCAAAACCTACAGGGTGCTTCCCGTGAACTCAGAATCTTGAAATTTGGTACGAAGCAACGTCTTATAGCATAGATAAAGGAAAAATTACGAAAACCATAAATTTTTAGTTACATCACATAATATATTTTTTTTTAATAATTTTAAACTTACTACCCATTTCCTCATACTCGATTGTCGTAATGAACGAACTTTGTAAACCTTGCAGGTTTGTACGGAACCCTCGGTGCGCGAGTCCGACTCGCACTTGGCCGGTTTTTTTATTATTCAATCGTTGTAATGTTGTTGTTATTGGGAGTGGGTGTGATGCTATGTAGAGTGTATCATTGTATGGTAGACAAGCTAAACCAACCAAAGTCAATTGATTTCAACACTTTAGAGAGTTTGTCGTTAAATGGAGTGACATTACATGGAGTTTACAATGTATTAGCATTTAAAGATTAAAAACTGTGTTGTCAGTGTCTAGGGAAGAGTGAAATCCCGCTGCTCTTCTTCCCTTTCGAGTTGATCAGTGGTCCACCATATAACCTAACTGTGCCAAAATAAATCAAAACAATACGGACATAATAGTGTAAATTGTAATATGCAATATGTGTTATAATTTATATAAACAATAGAAGCCTTATATGAACAGAGATTACTGCATATAAATACTTCTCTAGGTTGTCTTGCATGATAAACATACAGTTTATTTAAAATATGTGTTTTTATTTTAATAAAAATTATCCTAAACTAGCTGTTGCCCGCGACTTCGTCCGCGTTAGCATTGTAGATCACATCTCAAGTATTATTTATTGTACAAAAATATTCAATGTACAGAATTGACTTTCCTACAATTTTATTATAATAATTATATATATGCTCCGCGTGGCTTCGCTTGCGTAATTTAGGAATTTCACGCAACCGTACATTTTTCCGCAAAAAATTGCTTATGTGCCTACACGTGGTCTATTCTTTTTCTTCATGTTTGCCAAATAACATAAAAATTGCTCCAGATAGTATTTCTTAAGATAATAAGCAATTTCATATAATTTCCCCAGTTTTTCCACATTTTTATCTATTTCTTCGCTCCTATTAGTCTTAGCGTGATAAAATATAGCCTATAATAACCATCCTAGGTAAATGGGCTATCTAACACTGAAATAATTTTCAAATTGGATCAGTAGTTTCTGAGATTAGCGCGTTTAAATAAGCCCTTTCATATAATTTCTCCCATTTTCTCCACATTTTCCTCTATTCCTTCGCTCCTATTAGTGTTAGCGTGATAAAATATAGCCTATAGCCTTTCTCGATAAATAGGCTATCCAACAGTAAAAGAATTTTCAAATCGGACCAGTAGTTCCTGAGATTAGCGCGTTCAAACAAACAAACAAACTCTACAGAATTATAATATTAGTATAGATTATTTTTTACAAGACAAATTGCGCGGGAAACATACTTTCTTCCGCCACAAAAACTATCCAATGTCCTTTCCCGGGTCTCAAAGCACCTTCATACCAAATATCAAATTTGGTTCAGCTGTATAAGGTGCAGTGGTTGTGGCAACTACGTAAAATGGGTTTTTTAAATAACGTTTTTTGTAAAGTAAATGTCATAGTATAAAAAAGTACCCTCTTAAAATTGAGAAAATTTCCTATACGCAAAGGTATATCAGTACACAATTTGAAAAATTCTGCTCGATAGAAAAAAATCTCAAAGATGACTATTAGAACGCTGTTTTTCATAATTAAATCATTTTATGGCTAAATCACACACTTTCTAGAAAAAACAAAAATTGTAGTACATTTGTCATAACCTAACCTAAACGATTTGATATATTTGATTTGTGTAATACTTAAAACAAAAGGTTTTTTCTCCTATTTTCTATTATCAAGGCACGCGGCGAGCGCGTAACCGCCACTGTACAAGGCGCGCTGATATGAATGTTATTATAATGTCCTTTACGTCGATATTCGTACTGACAGACATCGACCTGCTAATTTTCGGGACTACTGGGCCTGAAGCATTAAGGGCTTCTATTCGCTTTGTTTAGTGCGAGTGCAGGTGATTAGTGATTAGGAGAAAATAAAGAACTTGCACTAATCAGTTGCTGTCCACATTTGCTTTCTCCTGATTACTAATCACGTGCACTTATCACTAATCAAAGTGAATACAGGCCTTAAGAGGTACACTTTCGCATTTGTAATAATATTAACTGTATGGTTTATAGTGTAACATGCATAACAAAGTTAGTTTGCTATTTCTGAATGTTTGTGTTGCCCGTTAGATCTTTTAAACTTTTTCATAGACATAAATGGAGTTTATAACAACAGATAGAGTGATTCAATAGTCGGTACAGTTAAACATTTTTGCCCCAAAAATAGGAAATAATTATTTTATTTCATACAAAAGTCAGGTGTCTTTAATTCAAAATTGCTAAAGTTTATGAGCTCTTACTTAGCAGTGTGTTTTTAGTTAACATAACATAAATTTCCTAGTTTATATCAATTGTTACATCACACCAGCAGTGGATTATATTATCACCTTATCTGTTATGAATTATCATTGACATTGCATATTTTGGAAGATGTTCGATAACATATCCTATATATAATAAAAAAGTTTAGGCATAGTAGATATTCTTCAATGAATATTATAGATTGAAAAGATTAGAATTTTTTGTTATCACGCAGAATATTATTGTAATACCAGATTTATTGTATTAAATTACTTTATTTTTGTCGTAGGTGACATTAAAGATGCTCAATAAACGGCCATCGAGGATCAAAACTTTGAACTGATAGATCGACACAGAACCGACCACGATGCCCGTCGTGTCGCCCTCGCGGTATCCGACGTCGTCGACCGTGACCGGCTCGTCCGGCATCACCAAGCCCTACCTCTCCAGCACCAGCACCTACATGACCTCCACGCTGCGCACCAGCTACGGCAACAAGACCACCGAGTACAAGTCTAAGTACAGCGACATCGATGGCAAGAAGGAGAGGAAGACCTCCGTGGTGGAGTACTCGCGAAGCTCGCGCGCGCCGAGCGTCACCGACTCCGACAGCGGCATCTCCGGCCGCTACCGGTCCGAGCGGAGTGAGTCCAGGTCGCGAGACGTGTCCACCACGAGGAGCGAGAGCAGCCGGACCTCCGACCTCGGCAGGGCGTCCAAGGCTCGGAGCATCCTGAGCTCGTCGACGCTGGCCATGACGCCCGCCGAGTTCTACAACAAGTACTCGCCGGCCAACTACACCCCGCTCACCGAGAGGTTGAAGCAGGCGCAGACCAGCTACGGGGAGATCGCCCGCTCCAAGTCCATATCCAACGACATCGGCCGCCCGCCCGCGCCGGACCTCCGCTCGCGGAAGCCCCGGAACTCCGCCGCCACCATCTCAGAGGTAATATAAACGATTCTTCCCTAGGGCCCCCTCGCGCCTGTCAAACCTAGCCAGTAGCCCTGTGTTACAATATCGTGCTTTTTATTTCATAGATGAAAACGAAATGGAGGAACATAATATTATACCCAGGGCTGACTTAACAGACTGGCGCGAGGGGGTCTCGGGCTAGAGACATAGTGCTATTAGTGTAATTATAAAGTAAGAAAATAGCAGTATGCGCTCGATACGATTATTATCAAATAATTTATCTGTCAACTGTGTGCTGCTGATTGTCTGTGGGATGTTATATTTGAGTTTTAAAATAGCCGTAACAGAGATCATGACGTTTTCATAGGTCAAAGGTCAGTAAAAGGCACAGAGCTGTGCCATCTTGCAATAATTGCATTGACGATCCAAAATACTTACTTCTAAACAACTTATCTGTTGTATGTAATAACACCGGCAAAACACAAGCGGAACATAGGTAAAAAGGGCCACAACTTGAATTCAAGTGGGTCGGGCTGTGTGAAATCCTTTTTTATAGTTTCTAAGCTCATTTAAGAAATAAAATATTGAACACAACTGGGAAGCTAACAGATTTTTATTGCAATTATGCCCTACTAAGTGTTTTTCGATTATTGACGTTGTTAGTGTTTCTGATAAGAATGGCGTTTTTAGCGGGGTGCAAGGTATGCCAGCTCATTTGATTGTTTGGTTTTTGAAAGAACACATTGCTTAGATAAAAAATTAGTGATTTTCCAGCATCTACGACTGCTAGAGCTGTAACCACGATAGAGAAAGGTCACACCTACCGTTCGGTCAGTCAGGCCTTAGGTGTGTCGGCTTTCGTGGTCCATCGTAACTTTCAACGCTACAGAGAGACTGGATCTTACGTTTGGAGACGAGAACAAGGCAGATTTCGGGTGGCACTGGTTCAGGATGACCGTTTTGTAAGGGTACAAGCCTTAAGAAATCGACCTCAAAGAAATCGTAAGGAACGCTATAGACCATCAAACTTAACGGACACAGTGGCCTATCATGCAGGCTTCGTAATGGTTTGGGGTGGCATATGATTTGGAGCCCGCACGGAGCTGATGATTGTTAATGATGGTACTTTGACAGTACAGGGCTATAGCACAAACATCCTAAAACTGCATGTTGTGCCTTTTACACAGTTTTAGGCAGTAACTTCAATTTTATGCGCGTCTATAGAGTAAAAAAATCGGGTATTATTACCTAAATGATGCTGGCGTAGCCCAGGTGGAGAGGTCAGCACGGTCTACGGATGTGGATCCGATTGAGGACGTGTGGCACATCAATGGGTGAACGGTACGAGTTAAAACTCCAGCTCCAAAATGTGTTCAGAAGCTCGAGTTGGCGCTACTGGAGGAGTAGAAGAATATCCCACAGGAAATGATCGACAATCAAAATGCAAGCATGGAATGGCGTATCCAGACCCTCTTGAGATCCATAGAAGGCATTACACGCTTTAAACATGGCATTTCTTAAGTAAAAATGAAGAATTTAACTTAAAAACTTACTACTAAAATTTCAAAGATTTTTCTCAATTTTTGATTTTTGCAGATTTTTTCTATTTTACACGTTTTTATGCCCTAAATGTATATAAGTTTTAATTTTTAATCGTCAATTATTTAATAAATAAATAAATATATAAAAAACAGCGAATAATTTTCAAAACAAATAAAATTTTGTTATGTTCCTCTAATTTTGCCGGTGTGTTTAGAATTTTTAGCGGATGTTTTTGAACATCAAATATGCGAAGACGTGGAGCTACTCCCCATCAAGTATAATTAAATTTATTGAGAGAGTCAGGCGCGTTACATAGGGTTTCAACATCTAATGTGACGTGTTTGACTCATGATTACGTAATATTTTTCTATCTGTTGCTATGTAAGCGCGGAAAATTATGGCCAATGCCAAAAATGCTCGAAATTCTCTAGGACCTAAGTCGGCAAAAGGCATTTTTAAGCTCGTTTCTTTTTAACCCCCGACAAAAAAGAGGGGTGTTATAAGTTTGACGTGTCTGTCTGTCTGTCTGTTTGTCTGTGTGTGTATCTGTCCGTGGCATCGTAGCATCCAAACGGGTGGACCGATTTTGATCTAGTTCTTTTTGTTTGAAAGCTGACATTATCGAGAGTGTTCTTAGCTATAGTTCATCACAGGGCTCGAAAAACGTTATATTTTTCGAAACGTTATCGCCTTAAGTACCTAAAGAACGTTATATTTCGTTTTCGTTCGGAACAGGTACGCTACGCACGCTACAGAACGCTATTAGGAACACTATTTGAGAACGTTATGATTTTTTCGTTTTTGATCCTTAAAACGTTTTTAAACCGTTTTTCCCGTTTCCTCGATGAAAAGTTAAATATATAACAAAATTAACTATTATTTTTCGGGCATTCGTTTGCGGCAAGCACGCCGAGGCAATTATAGACCAAGTGCGAGTCGGACTCACTCATAGAGGGTTCCGTACCGTTACAGAGCAAAATAAGGTCAATAATTGTGTTTTTTCTATGGGATTAATGTTATTAATTTTTTATTGGTTTTATTAATTAATAAAGAACTCATATAGTCAAGGACTCTATGACAAATTTCAAGAGCCTACCTATTATCGTTATTGATATCGAGCAAAAAAGCAAAAATCGGTAAAAACTGTGAAACTCGCGCCAGATTTTCGTGTTGATCGAAAAACCATACAAAACGCGTAAGACAAGTTCAATGTTACAACACTTGTAACTCTCCAACCGGAGAGTTACTAGTGTTGTAACATTGAAATTAAAATTAAATGATAATTAAAATTAAGTAATATTTAAAATTAAATAATAATTAAAATTAGTAATAATTATAATAATTAAGTAACATTTATAATTAAATATGGATTAAAATTAAATGATAATTAAAATAAAGTAATAATTAAAATTAACTAATGATTAAAATTAAGTAATGATTAAAATTAAGTAATGATTACAATTAAGTAATGATTAAAATTAAGTAATAATTAAAAACGAGACAGTACTTCAGTCCGGACCAACGCTTACAACTCTACAAGGCCTCATATGGATTATGGAATATTGTTCTCATCTCTGGGCAGGGGCGCCAAAATACCAACTGCTCCCTCTGGATCGTATTGAACGAAGGGCCGCTCGAATTGTTGATTGCCATAGTGTTTCAAACAGCTTGGACCCCTTGGAATTACGCCGAGATGTAGGTTCGCTCTGCATCCTCTATCGGTTATATCACGGGGAGTGCAGCTCTGAGGAATTGTTCGGAATCATCAGATCACTGTAAAACTCTGGAACGAACTGTCACCAGCAGTATTTCCGGACCTATACGACCTGCAAACCTTCAAGAAAAGAGCGTATTCCCTCTTAAAAGGCCGGCAACGCACCTGCAGCTCTTCTGATGTTGCAAGTGTCCATGGGCGACGGTAGTTGCTTACCATCAGGTGACCCGTTTACTCGTTTGCCCCCTTATTTAATAAAAAAATAATAATAATTAAGTAATGATTAAAATTAAGTAATAATTAAAATTGAGTAAGGTCAATGTGTTGAAGTCAAAATAATATAACAATACTTTTCTAAAATTAAAGTTTAACATAATTTATTGACTTACTTGTGTCATTGGAAATTATAGGCGATATAATATTTATTAGACCTATGATTAATGATCTAATAATAATCTTAATTGCCGTATTTTTTTACTTACGTGTTTTTTTTTTTAAACTCGGTGTGTAGACGGACTTCCCTTATAGTTTGAGGTAAGTCCGTCTAGCAGCAGTATAGCCCTAACTTGTGAAGTAAAATGCATGGCAACGGTTTCTAGTAAAGCCGCAAAACGGCCATTCAAATATGTGTTTAAGGTGTCAGTAATAAGGTTCGCAATCCAGAGAAAATTAATTTTATATCATTTTAAGGCAAGTCCGGCATATCGTAAGTCTGAGTGGTTGCAAACATTTTCATTTCGCCGCTCAATTAAAATTTTAAGGGTTGTTGGTCCGGGAGGTAGGATTTTTAAGGAAATTTCCTGCTCTAGGGTCTTTTTTCAAAGAACAATGGTCAAATCGTACCAGGTGGGTGGTGACGTCCCGATATGCCATTAGTAGCACAAAACCCCTAATATTTTAAGGCATCGAAAATCATTAGAAAGGTCACTATAAATAGCCACAAAAAAGATCAATATATTTTAGTTTCGTTATGTTCTTGCTGTCAAGCCGGCGATCATTCGCATTCGTTCTATTTTTTGGGTAATACTCTACTTAAAATTGAAATAATTAGAAACGAGATCGCCGAATATACACTTGTAGGCTACACCGCAGTCGGTTAAAAGGTAGTTCTTAAGTATAACCTCAAAATAATTGTAAACGTTATTAATTATTATAAAAATCGTGGCTATTTAGACATAATTCTCAAACGGAATTATGTTTAGAGCATAAGAACAACCAAATCTAACTATAGTTTATTTTGGGACATCAAAAATAAAAGTCGAGTCCAGGCTCCTATATAAATTTGGCCATGATTCTTTTGATTATTTCAAATAAATTTTGGTATTTGGAATATTAAAAAAAAACCAAACCCTTCTTTTTTTTACTTTATTGTTTATAGCTTTTGCAATTTTTATCAGCCCCTCTTGTATGCTCTTTTCGTGCAGTAAAATTTGGGCAATGCTATGATTTAGTAGTCCTAAGTTGAAATGCAAATTAACAATAAAGACATGTATCTGATTCGACAAGGTTGACACTATCTGATTCGAGGCAAGACCGGCATATGACGGCCTTTCCTTATTAAGACTAGACGGACTTCCCAATTATTGCAATTTTAGGTTAGACACATGTTGCAGGTGATAACAACGAAATTAAAGCGATATTAACGAATCGAACACCAGTAATAAGTAAAAGCATCACTAAATTATTTATGTAATCCAAGAAACTCCAAAAATTCCTTCGTATTTCCCCTTTTTTTTTATTTTTTTGGCAGAGACTTACACTCTGACTGCGAGTACAAAACGGGAAAAAAATTTGAGATCAGTTTTTTCGTAACAGGTAGTTAGTAGCGACACATCTGTTTCTTAGGTCAAACAAACTTTGCAATATTGTTTTACCCATATGAAACTAGTCGTAGTTTGGAAGTTATTGCCGCTAGACGGACTTACCTCCCAGACGGACTTCGACACATTGACCTTAATGATTAAAATTAAGTAATGGTTAAAATAAAATTAAGTAATGATTAAAATTAAGTAATAATTAAAATTAAGTAATGATTAAAATTAAATAATGATTAAAATTAAGTAATAATTAAAATTAAGTAATATTAAAACTAATTAATGATTAAAATTAAGTACTTAATGATTAAAATTAAGTAATGATTAAAATTAAGTAATGGTTAAAATAAAGTAATGATTAAAATGAAGTAATGATTAAAATTAAGTAATAATTAAAATTAGGTAATGATTAAAATTAAGTAATGATTAAAATTAAGTAATGATTAAAATTACGTAATAATTAAAATTAAGTAATGATTAAAACTAACCTAATGGTTAAAATTAAGTAATTATTCAAATTAAGTAATGATTAAAATTAAGCAATGATTAAAATTAAGTAATGATTAAAATTAATTTTAATCGAAATTGATTAATCGAACAATCGATTGTTTTTTTTTTCGATTGTCGATATTTTTTTTAATCGATTGTAAGGGTTTCGATTAATTAAAAATGGTTTTTAAAAAAATGCACTACGTTAATAATCAAGTTTTCACTTCTGCCGGCACTCCCGGAGTGCAACCCATCTTTTTTTTATTATAATATAACTACATACTAGCTTTCTCGACAAAATATCATGTTGTTTTGCCATATAAAGTGTTTCTACTTCATCACGAATTAAATAAAAAAACTTATTTTTATAAAAAAAAGCTCTGGGAAATTTTAATCGAAATAGAGTGAAAAACACAAAAAAACCATTTAAAATTAAAATAATATAAATATTTGAGGGGGACTCCCATACACAAAAAACATTTTTTTGGCCTATTTTTGCTCTGTACCTAATGGTACGGAACTCGGAACCCTTCGTGCACGAGTTCTGCTTGCACTTTGACAATTTTTTGTATATTAATAATTACTTGCCTAAAAACAAAATACGTACGTTTTTGTTCCCAAAAACGTTATTGCAGTGAACCGTTCCGAACGAATCAAAACCGTTATTAAAAATAACGTTTTCGAGCCCTGATCCAAACATCCAAACATTTCGGTTTTCAAAACGTTCTCAAATCGTTCTCAAATACGTTTTTGTTCCCAAAAACGTTATTGCAGTAAACCGTTCCGAACGAATCAAAACCGTTATTAAAAATAACGTTTTCGAGCCCTGGTTCATCATCATCAGCCTGCTCAGTGCTGGACAATCAGGGTTTATCTGGTTCATGTTTGTGGCATCGTAGCATCCAAACGGGTGGACCGATTTTGATGTAGTTTTTTTTGATTGAGAGCTGACATGTTGGAGAGTGTTCTTAGCTATAGTTCATCATCATCAGCCTGCTCAGTGCTGGACAATCAGGGTTTATCTGGTTCATGTTTGTGGCATCGTAGCATCCAAACGGGTGGACCGATTTTGATGTAGTTTTTTTGATTGAGAGCTGACATGTTTGAGAGTGTTCTTAGCTATAGTTCATCATCATCAGCCTGCTCAGTGCTGGACAGTCAGGGTTTATCTGGTTCATGAAAGGCCTTTAGCAACTTGTACTCATTTGATGGGTTTTATATTTCATTCTAGTTCGTGACATTTGTGAATATACAATATACGTATACACATAATAATGAAAAGTTGGCCTGGTGATGCACCATCACCTGATAATCAATAGGATATCCAACTCCTCGCCAACTTAGAGTAGATGGTTTCGTGTTTAGGCTCATTCTAATTGCGACAACCAGTAAGAAGTAGATAAACAGTAAATATATTTTATATGCTGCTGCTGCAGCATCACCTGGATTCTATAGGAACCGAGCTTCGTATGAACCCAAAGGGGAGGTTTCATGTTTAGGCTCATATTAACAGCCTCATCGAAAAGGACATTGATAGATGGTAATCATGAGAATACTTATGATTCTGTTGATAGGAATTTTTCTGCACTTTAACCAACACAAGTTTAAAAAGTATGAAATAAAATTTACTGCCTTTAAGTCCAAATAATTCCTAACTTGTGTAAAGTAATATTTTAGTCCATAATTGTTGTCAAGGTGTGTCGGGGGACCGCTAATGTAGATGTTTGATTTCACAATAAATTCATAGCTAACTGAATCGAGATAGTCAGTGACTTGGCGGTTGTATGTTGTAGTTGACTTGACGGCGCGGTCCCACGACACACCTTGACAACAATTATGGACTAAAATATTACTTTACACAAGTTAGGAATTATTTGGACTTAAAGGCAGTAAATATTATTTTATTATTTTTTAAAGTTGTTTGGCGGGGGTTTTTTTAAATTACTTAATTTAATTTTATGCTTAGTAAAATTAATGTGCAAGTTAACAAAAAAATTAGTAACAACACCTGTCGTAGTTGTAGTATGCCTGTGACCTATGAGGACCTATCGGTAGTAATAACAATGTTAGATATGGTAATCGGTAACGTTGTATCGTATCCTACAGACAACCAGACATTTTCGCGTGTGATGTGTGTTTATGTTCTTAACCAGCGCACTAAAGTTCCATCCGGTAGCTTCGACCACGCCGCCTGAAAGGCCGACGCGCGACGACGCTAGCTACGATCTCGCGGGCCGTCGCTAGCTACGATCTTGCGGGCCGTCGCGGCGTCGTCCCCGTCGACGCACCGGCCGCACCCGGCACCCGCATCCGCCACCGGAACCGGACGTCGACGGCAACGACGCCCGCCCCCGTCGCACAGTGGTCCGAAATCGCTAAATAGTGGACATTCGCAAAAAAGTTGGATTTTGGTATGGAAAAAATACCATTCGATCTATCGAATGGTATTTTTTCCATAATGAAAGAAAAATAAATAAAAGAAAGAGAGAAAAAAAAAACTCTAGTTTAAGAAGAGTAACAATAAATCCTTAATAAGTTTTTTACAAAAATGTGTTTTAAGGTGAAAAAAAATAATTACGAAAATGTTGTATGGGAAAGAATCTATAAATAGATTTTTTGCAAAAACTACTAGGGTGTTCTGGTTCATTCTTGAAACAAGTAAAGTTCTTGTGGCATTGAAGGTTTAGAAAAAAAAATACGCAAATTTACGTGCAGCCTTTTGCAGTAGAGGGGTTCAAAATTTTGAAATAATTTTACTATCTATATATTTTTTTCCACACCAAAATCTAACTTTTTTGCGAATGTCCACTATTTAGCGATTTCGGACCACTGTGCGTCGCTTCGCCTTTCGAGCTGCGCTTCAGCATCGTAGTAACATAGACGTGGCCTCCTTCACGAGCATGCGCGGTTTGTTTAGAACTAACACACACTCACGTCGCGCCGCCCATCGTTGTCCCATTTTGCTAAGTGTCGATTTTCACCACGACCAGAGACCGGAGAGCAGAAGATACAAGGAGAGCTCCCCGTCGCCGAGCTACGGCAAGCGGGGCTCCGTGTCCAACGGGGTCAAGGACCCCAACGGCAACGAGGTCCCCTCCGTCTCCGAGATACGGAAGAAGTTCGACCCGAAGATGACGGTCACCAAGCTCCCCGCGAACGACCTCAAGTACGGCACCCGGAGCGCCGAGCGGTACCTCAGCCAGCTGAAGGACGTCGGGAACGGCACCTCCGGCTACGCCGAGCCGCACCGGAAGGACGACCGGCCCGTTCCCGTCCACCTGCCCTCCTACGCCGACAAGAACGGCGTCGGCAAGTGGGACCTCGCCTCCTCCGGCTCCCGGTCCGACTCCAACTCCGACCTCTCCATGAGCAAGACCATCTCCGAGCCGGTGTCCCTGGCCAAGCCGAGCGCCGACAGGACTTGCTCGATGTCCGCGTCCCTCAACTCCAAGTACCCCACCGACCGGCTGGCCAGCATCAAGAGCCAGCTGGACCCCAACAACCCGATCGGGAAGATCCTCGAGAACTCCACCGTCATCCAGGTGGAGAACGGCGACGTGGACTACTCCGAGCGCCGGAAGCCGCGCGGCAGCCCCGAGGTCAGGGCGAAGGATACAAAGGACATTAAGAGCGACATAGAGAAGCAGGTGAAGATGCCCAAGCACACGACCGATTTCGCGTCGTACATCCAGATATCGCAGCCGGTGGCGTCCGGCGCCTCGCCCAGGCCGAGGGCGCCGGAGACCAACGGTGTCGACGAGCCCAGGAGGGAGGCCAGGAAGACCATCGAGTACATAGACTCGGAGGAGGATCGCTCCGTGCTGGACAACGACGTAGAGTCCCCGAGCGGGACCGGCTTCGAGAACAAGACTTTCGAGCACGAGAACTTCCTCAAGAAGAGAACAGAAAAGAACGAGCAGGAGGAGCGGGACGACGGCGTCAAGTCCATGGAGACCAGCACGGAGAGCACCATTAGCGAGCCCACCGACCACTCCACCCCGGGAACCCCCTCCACCAGGCGGAGGACGCTCGAACTCAAAGACTATGACTATATCAAAACGGTGAGTGCTCGCTCATTCTATGTTCATACTCGCGTCGCTTCTGTTGTGTCTATTAATTTATAATAGATAGAATAATTGGCTTATTTGACGATCTGATCGATAGCAAAAGTGAAGCATATTTTGGCAGCAAAGTAAAATCGTAACAAATTGATTTTAATGGTACCGGCAGATAAAACGCGGTGTTTATAGACAGTTATTCGCCATGGCGATGGTACACAGCCGTAACGAACTGCATCACGTTATAAATTACCTCGAATTGGAACAAATATGTAGGTGGTCAATTTGTGAGGGCTAAAAGTTAATAATCCGTAAACAATTGGAAACCGATCTTTTACAAATTGACGCTTCCTCTAATTTATTATTATGCACGGAAACTGAAAAGCAGAGGAACTAAATTAATAATAAGTAATAACATAATATGTAATCTTGACTAACAATGATGTGTATGTGTGCGTAAATGCGTACCGATATAATTTTATGTAGAGTCAGGTAAAATGGCGATGAGAGTCCACTCGAATGACCCTTAGCTTATAGCTAGTAGACCACGATATAGAACCATCACCGATAGCTTCAATATAAAAGCACATTATATAAAGAAAAGGTCGTTGCCATTTGAAATTGAGGTCGTCAGTGCGAGTGGCGGTGAGAATGTCTGGGATGTTCGGCCTACGAGTATGTAATTATAGATTTTTATGTCTAAAACGTTATTATTTATATACCACTTTTCCAGTGCTCCCATTGAATGGTCCGTATTTCTCCCAAATATTGCATACTTTGTTTCGTCAGTACTGAGAAACTTCGCTCGTCGTTACTTTAGTTTAGGACTTTGTGATAGCTGCTACTCTTCACTCATCGCGTATTTTTACGACAATGCATTTCGAGTTTACTAGCACTCCGAGTAACAACCGACTCTAGCTCTTCTTGCAAATAAAGTAAAAGCAAAAAGTGAAGATCAATCGAAGCCTGCCTAAAAATCATTGATGCAAAATATCATCTCTGCGTATTGTCGCGGCAGAGCGAACTTTCAATTCGGCGCATTAGAATTTTCACACGAGTAATTATAATAATGAGTATACACCGAACACAGCCGCGAAGTTCACTCGCTACACCCGCTGCGCGTGCGCCGATTGTGACAGAAATAATATAGCTAATGTCGGCCGCACTCCCCACGTGGAGTTGACAACTACTGATGGTCTGAGATCATACCTATTGGTATATCAAAAGAAATTAAAAATATAACTATCAGCGGTCACTCATTTTATCCACTGACTTTATAGACCTGGATTCCAAAAGCGTAAGACATAACTTACTTTCTGATGGATGAAACCATAGGTTCTTGGTAGTGCCTCGTGTACTTAGAATACCTGCCAATTTGTGTAGCTCTAAGTGTGACACCTGGTCAGGTACCAGGTACCAAAGTGGACAAAAATGAGTCTTACTTTACTTATTTTCTGATGGCTAATATTTATATATAATTTGTAGATTATTGTTCTGAACTAGTATCATGTAGTGTAAGACACTTTTCAATGACCAAAACTATTATCAGACGTTTTAAAAATAACTTTATTGCTATTTTTTTTTCAAAGGCTTTATTTTTATTTTATACATTAATATAACTGTACGGTCAACAGTTTGTCGACAGTACATCACGTTTCACACTGTCAGCGTATACGCCGCCTCGCGGTATTATAATTTACTTTAATTAACCAGTTCGCGTTTAGCCGCCAATCGGTTCGCGTGCTCTCTTTACCATTTAACCATTAAACCATTTTAGCATAAGTTAAGGATTCAAAAAACCTATTGAACCTAACTTGTCTTTTACTCTGTACAGGACCAAACCACCGTACAATAACACCTTAGAAAACAATACGATATTACAAAAATTTATTTTCTACTAGCTGTTGCACGGGACTTTGTCCGTGTCAGCATACTGCATAGTGTTACGGATACGGACACGTGGTGCCATCTAGCGTCGGACCAGCGAACTTACCAAGGGAACACAGGCAACGTAAATCCCCTACTCGCTACTAGATGACGCTAGGTGTATGTACCTACGAGTACTTTCTAGAAATATCTCATATTTGTTTACGCATATCGGGTTTATTCTGGGATGTTCCGGAATTTTCTGAGATTCGATCCGGCCCGTATAAATAGTCGCAGACAGTCCGGCCGGCAATTCAGTTTGATCTGAGCTATCTTCGAGGTGACTTCGGAGCGAAAACAAGTGATCAATAGTGAGTGATTGTGATTGTGATAGTGACTCGGCTACGACCTAGGACAGTGATAGTGCTCAGTGATTTGGATCTAGTGCTTAGTGTTTGGACTCAGTGATTAGTGTGAGCTAGTGTTTGTGAATAAAGTCTTCAAGAGAGTCACCAGGTCTTTCTCTCTGAATCCAAAGAACCCTAGCACGTAACAACTGGTGTCAGAAGTGGGATTTGGAGATGCCATTGACTCCGAGAGAGGACTTCAAGGGGAGTGTCAGGACAAGGGCGCAGCGAGCTGCTGCCATTGACTTCGAGAGAGGAGTTGGCGGTGGAGCTGCGGAGGCCATACCCACTGGGGACCAAGCTCCGCCCACTGCGGGGCAGGCCCTACCCGCTGGCCCCGCCCACCAGGCTCCGCCCACTGACCACGCCCCCCAGGCTCCACCCACTTCGGGTGAAGCCACGCCCACTGGCTCCGCCCACCGGGACCCGCCCACTGACCACGCCCCCCAGGCCCCGCCCACTCTGGACATGGCCACGCCCACCGGCTCCGCCCACCAGGCCACGCCCACTCAGGCCACGCCCACTGGCCCCGCCCACTGGGCCCTGCCTGCTCAGGCTCCGTCGACTAGCTCCATCCATCCTGCCACGTCCGTAGTTTCTACGGCCCCTCAAATGGCTCTTCAATTGGAAAGTTTAATTAAATTAATGGAGCTGCAAAGAGCTGATATTCAGGCTTTGCAAGAGGCACAAGATCGCAAGCTCGGCGCTTTGCAGGAGTCCCAAAAAGCTGAAAGTCAGGCCTTGCATGATTCTCAAAGGGCAATGATGGAGTCTCAAGAGCAACAAAAGGACCTCCAAGAAAAAGCGCTATTGGCTATAAAGGATGTTAGTGATACGGTAACTAAGCTTCGGAAAGATGTCGATGTTATGGAAGAACGAGTTACCGGGTTAGGATTGGATATGGAAAATGTGAAAACCAACATCACCGAACTACAGAGGAAAGTAGTGCGCCTTGAAACTACGGGAGCTGCGGTGTCTAGTGGAAACACTGTAGTGGTGCAGGGACCAAGAGTAAAAGTACCGCCATACGACGGCACTACTTCTTGGAACGCTTACCGTCAGCAATTCCAGGCGGTTGCTTCTGCCAACGGATGGACTGACGAACAGTGCCTGACCGCTCTTACTGTTGCGCTCAGAGGGCAAGCTTTGTCGGTTCTGGAAGCACATACAGGAAATGGGTTCCAAGACCTGATGGAGGCACTTGAATCCAGGTACGGGGAGCGACACCTGGAGCACGTGTTCCGTGCCCAACTGCGTGACAGAGTCCAACGCTCAGGAGAAGGATTACAACAATGGGCGTTGGAAATTGAAAAACTGGTTAAGAAGGCACATCCAGGAGCAGACTCCAAGATGGTTGACTCGAACACTATTCAAGCCTTTGTCGACGGAATCAGGGATCTGGAGGTCAGAGCTGCAGTAAGGCTACGTCACCACACCTCGCTCAAGGAAGCGTTGGCGCATGCTCTAGAGGTCGAGGCTGTCCGGCGTGACATACGACAGACCTATAAGATCCGCGAGGTCTCGGAGGAAGTCAAGGAGGTCAAGGCTCCTACGAAGAGAAGTTTTGGAGCCATGTGCTACAAGTGCGGCGAGAGGGGCCATCTTCAGCTAAACTGCCCCCAGAAGGAGACTCAGATGGCAAGAATGAAAAGACTCGAGGAACGCATTGAACAAATAGAGGAGCTGAAAAAGCAAGGGGCTTCGTCCCCTGCCCACGATCAGGGAAACGAATAAAAGCCAGGACTAAGGGGCGAGTACTGGCTGACGCGGAGGAAGCCCCGATAACTGTTATCTCCCAAGCATGCAGCGGGAATAGTCTTGTGATTCAGGGGACTATTAACAGGACGGATTGCAAAATTACTCTAGACACAGGAGCCTCTAGAACGATAGTGAACCCAAATCTGGTAAAAGCCGCAAGGAGACAGAAGAGGAGAATTAACTGTCGGCTTCTTACTGCCTCCGGTCAGCCAATACCCGTCCTGGGAGAAATGTCAGTTACGATTAATGTAGGGGGGTCTTCATACCCTCACGACGTTATCGTAGCTGAGATTATGGATAATTGCATCTTGGGTTTGGATTTCATGAAGTAACATTAAAGTTAACGAAAACAAGTCCTTTGGGTCCATGGGAGAATGATGCTATGAGGGAGGCTCAAGAAAGAGATGACGACCTTCGGCACATCATCACATGGAAGAAACGGGGTGACGTAAAACCAATCTGGAGTGAGGTTGCACCCACTGGCGCTGCCACTAAGGCGTACTGGGCGCAATGGGACAGTCTGATACTTCAAAATGGAATACTTTACCGGAAATGGGAGAAGACTAACGGCAGAGAGTTCCATCTTCAGATAGTTGTCCCAAGGACGAGAGTACCAGATGTTCTCCATGAAATACACGATGGCGTATCAGGAGGTCATCTAGGTGTCAAGAGGACGTTAACAAAAGTGCGAGAACGATTCTACTGGTTGCATTGTCGAGATGATGTGCAGGATTGGTGCCGCAAATGTACTACTTGCGCTGCAGTGAAGGGACCACAGACAAGGAGCCGTGGGAACCTGCGCTTGTATAACGTTGGCGCACCGTGGGAACGAATTGCAGTTGACGTAGCTGGGCCATTTCCTGTAACGGAATCGGGAAACAAGTATTTTATGGTGGTCATGGATTACTTCACAAAATGGCCCGAAGTGTTCGCCATACCAAATCAGGAAGCTACAACAGTTGCTTCTAAGCTAGTCGAAGAAGTGATATCTCGCTTTGGTGTGCCTCTAGAAATCCATTCCGATCAGGGCAGGAATTTCGAATCGCAGGTCTTCCAGGAAGTATGCAGAATTTTGGGAATGCATAAGACGAGGACCACCGCGTACCATCCACAGTCTGATGGAATGGTTGAGAGATTTAACCAGACCCTTGAGAGGCATTTGGCGAAATTGGTAGATGACAAACAAAAGGATTGGGACAAGTATATACCGCTCTTCCTTCTGTCGTACCGTACCGCCGAGCATGAGGGCATAAAGGCTACCCCGGCGTATGTCAATTACGGTAGAGAACTACGAGTACCAGTAGACCTCTTGACAGGAGGGTCACCGGAGGAACCAAAGACCGTACCAGACTATGTCTGCGATTTAAGGGAAAAGATGCGCTATATACACGCCACGGTTCGGGAAAATGGGTTACAGTCAAGTGAGAAAATGAAGACCAGATACGACCGGAAAGCGAACACGAGCGGCTTCGAAGAAGGGTCACTGGTGTGGCTGCATAACCCAACTCGCCGAAAAGGGAAATCTCCAAAGTTACAGACCAAGTGGGACGGCCCATACAAAGTGGTTACCCGATTGAATGACGTGACTTACAGGATCCAAAAGCAACCAAGAGGGACATTCAAAGTGGTACACATAGACCGTCTGGCGCGTTACCATGGCAGTAACAACGATGCTCGGGACGAGCATCTCTAAGAGGGGAGTAGTGTTACGGATACGGACACGTGGTGCCATCTAGCGTCGGACCAGCGAACTTACCAAGGGAACACAGGCAACGTAAATCCCCTACTCGCTACTAGATGACGCTAGGTGTATGTACCTACGAGTACTTTCTAGAAATATCTCATATTTGTTTACGCATATCGGGTTTATTCTGGGATGTTCCGGAATTTTCTGAGATTCGATCCGGCCCGTATAAATAGTCGCAGACAGTCCGGCCGGCAATTCAGTTTGATCTGAGCTATCTTCGAGGTGACTTCGGAGCGAAAACAAGTGATCAATAGTGAGTGATTGTGATTGTGATAGTGACTCGGCTACGACCTAGGACAGTGATAGTGCTCAGTGATTTGGATCTAGTGCTTAGTGTTTGGACTCAGTGATTAGTGTGAGCTAGTGTTTGTGAATAAAGTCTTCAAGAGAGTCACCAGGTCTTTCTCTCTGAATCCAAAGAACCCTAGCACGTAACAATAGTATAATTACAAAGATGGATAATTTTCCCCTGTTTCCTTACCCAAAGGGTAAAAACGGGACCCGATAATAAAGATATTTCAGCCTGTCCGTCTGTCTGTCTGTCCATATCCAGACTGTACCTCCCCTTTCTAACATGTAGTGAATATTATTAAAGTATGGATACCATTGAGTATTTTTGGTCATATACCTAGTCTAGTGCTAGTCTAGTCCTAGTCTGTTAGAACCAGATCCCAGAGCGAGATAATACCCGCAACTTTGTTGCGAAAAAAAAATTTCCGAGACAAAAAGTATCATATTATAATAATATGTGCTTTCCCAGGAAAGGATAGGTATGCTTTAACCCCAGGGCTCAAAGTTTATCTGTACCAAATTTCAGCAAAATCGGTTAAGCGGTTTGGGCGTGAAGAGGTTCCAGACAGACAGACAGACATTTTTACACATTATGAATGAGTGAGTGAGAGTGAGTATAGTTCCATGTAGAGCTTCACAAATTCGAAGGTACTCTAAGTACATAAGGAACTACTGAGAACATAAGGTTTCATCCATATTGTGACAGTAAGTTGTCTTATCGCTCTGGGATCTGAGTCTAACAGGTGGGCACTTGACTAGGTATATGACCAAAAAATACTCAATGGTATCCATACTTTAATAATATTCACTACATGTTAGAAAGGGGAGGTACCGTCTGGATATGGACAGACAGACAGACGGACAGGCTGAAATATCTTTATTATCGGGTCCCGTTTTTACCCTTTGGGTAAGGAAACGGGAAAATTATCCATCTTTGTTATTATACTATGCTGTATGCTGACACGGACAAAGTCGCGGGCAACAGCTAGTAGAAAATAAATTCTTGTAATATCGTATTGTTTTCTAAGGTGTTATATTAATTTATAAAATAAAAATAAAGCCTCTGAAAAAAAAATGCAACAAAGTTATTTTTAAAACGTCTGATAATAGTTTTGGTCATTGAAAAGTGTCTTACACTACATTATACTAGTTCAGAACAATAATCTACAAATTATATATAAATATTAGCCATCAGAAAATAAGTAAAGTAAGACTCATTTTTTGTCCACTTTGGTACCTGGTACCTGACCGTGTCACACTTAGAGCTACACAAATTGGCAGGTATTCTAAGTACACGAGGCACTACCAAGAACCTGTGGTTTCATCCATCAGAAAGTAAGTTATGTCTTACGCTTTTTGGATCCAGGTCTATAAGAAATACGGAAAAATATATACTAAAGCTAAAATATATCGCCAATAAAAACTGCGATTTAAAAAATTTATGTGTCATATTTTGTGACAGTCGACAGTTACAATTTTTGTCAATATTTCCAAATCGCAAAATTTTGTAATAATATGTATTAGGTAAAAGAAGCTGATTTTAAGTAGTGGTTCTCGTAGCTTATTCGCGCGACATTTTAGTTTCACTAGATGCGACTCTTTCATTGTATCGCCCAAACATAAATAAATGTCCGTACCGCCAACTTATTGGACCTGGCTAAATACAACCAGAGCATTCGACCGTTGCAAATGTAATGCGAGCTTACCAGATTTATTGCAATGTTTTGGCATAAGGCGCCTCGTAAACTGTCGAACAGTACCTCGACCGATGATTTTTAATCGTGGAGCGCGATCGACATCTTACAACCTTATGAAGTGGCTTTAGAACAGTTGTACACATCGCGCAGGTTGTAAGTTGTGACTTTACGATGTAGCGTCCAGCCGTCGCGCGTCGTAGAGGCACATAGAGTCGAGTCGTGGCTGCGGCGGAATCGTTCACGCATGGGTGGCGGGCACCATCGGTATTGTATTCAACGAGCGTCACGCGCGTGGGAACTCTGTGCGATAAGCGCCGATATCTTGGGCCGAGATTACGCGGCGATTGTGAAATTTGGCAGCGATATTTGGCGTTCCACCGCGCGGGGCGCCGCTCAGTGCGGGCCGGGACTCCGCCGCGGCCGCCGTGACGTCACACGATGCCCGCCACGGGAATAACCTAGCTCCCGTCATCACCGTGTATTTTGTTATTACGTAATCAGCTTCTTTTCCTTCTCCGCGCTCGGTCGCCCGCGTCTTCGCGCCGTTCGACTGGTGTAGACTCGAAATCTACCGAAAGTGACCTTGACAGTTCATCTCGCAGTGCCAATAAAAATTGAGAGTGGACTCCTATCAAATGAACAGAAACCGTTTTCGAAAGCCACGTGCAAATTGTCAACAGACCGTGGTGTGACCTCGTAGACGCACCGGACGGCCCGCGTCGCCACTCGCCGCTGACTCGTAACATATCGTAGACAACTTTTTCTTATTCCTCGTAATTCTAAATATACACCAGTATTTTAACGTGTCGTTATTAAACAGGAATGTTCTCGAATCTGTGATCTCCATACGCGTCGCTGCGAGATTTATCGCCGGTCGCTTTGCGCCTCGTATCGTTATATCGACGATCTTCTCTTGCCAATGTTTTTGTAAACGCGTTCCAATTAATCCTCCCATTCCTCCCTCGTTCCCCTCGTCGCTCAACTTTACATTCCTTCCCTAGACTTAATATTATATATACTCTAAATTAGGTGCTCCTTAGTTTTATAGTTACTATACCGCCTTATCCTTATCGACTGTTGTAATTATCTTGTCACATCCATCTCTGTCGAAACCGTGGGCTGTGTGGACTCGGACACTTAACGTTGCTCTCGGGAAGTGATATTGCACCTTGACTTAAACTCGGACTTTTGAGGCTTTTCTTCAAGCTATTAACATTAATTTCCGGACATTCCGAGACGTGCTTTCGACAAAGCCGTAGACGTTAACTTTCGGGAAGTGCTCTCGTCGACAAAGACTTTGCGGGTCGCTCGAGGAAGTGTCGGTGTAGGTGTGTGGTGCGCCCGTCGTATGCTCTGGTACCTGGAGCTGGTGATCCTCGCATGCGTGACGACGGGCTTCCTGTCGGCGCTCCGCAATGAGCTGCGGCTGCCGGCGATGTTTCGACTCGATGCCCCGCCCTCTCATCACCACCGCCAAGTACACTACTTATGGACCACGATATCAGGTTAACTTCACTTGTTTACCGACTCGATAATTCAATTTGAAGTTTATAGCGAAATATCGTGTTATCTGACAATAATATAATGGGCGGTTCGTGCAGAGACGGCGGCTGCCGCGCGCCCGCCCCGCGCCCGCTTCGCGCACGCAGCGGTGACGCGCGTACGGATGGTAATGCGTGTAGCGTGCGTGCGTGCATGTTGATCATAGCAACCCAGCTTGTTATACACTAAAAATATATTGTTAGGTTATATTATGCATTAGTATGCAAATCTGTTCAAAAAAGCGGCCGTATACGTAGAGGTAGAGGTTAAAATTTTTAACTTGAATGAGCGTATTCGGGCGTACCTCAAGAGTCAGTTTTACAAGTTTTATGTACTTAAAAATAATCAATCGCATAGGTTTTTATACAACGAATTATTTTACGAAACAACGCACGTTTTTACTTTGTTGCCAAAAATTTAGTTTAACATTATATTATAATTATAGTTATTATGTAGTTATTTTTCAAAATAAGGTTTTTTACTACGTAGGTCATTAAATTGAATCTCACGAAGGTAAAAGGTTACGAACATCAAATATTAGTTACCACTATTCAAGTGCCATCATCCCATGATTGAGACTGAAAAAGAAAAAAAAATCCGTTCGTTTGACTGTAGTATATCGTCGCCGGCATGCAATAAAGACTTCAAAGAAAGATTGAGAACACGGCTTTCAAAGTTTGAATACTTTAGCGTACCGAAGAAACTGATCTTTCGTTGAACTCGTATTTATAGTGTTTTCAGATTCAATTTAATCTAGACGTATGTAAATAAAAATTATTCGACTGTAATTGTTTTTGATTACTTGTAAATAGTAGGTACTGTGTAATTTCGTTGCACTTTAGAAGACTGTTGCTAATTTTGTTTCCACAGATTATATTGAGTCTAAAAGGAGTATAGATGTACTTCTGTAGTATATATTTGTCGATGAATGAATGAGTTTCATAAAAAACCATATTCATTACATTCATTACAACTAACGCTTGTGAGAGCTTATGTAGCATGATTGTGTGATATAGCTTTATAAATTTAATAAAAACTCACCACCAAGTTGTCGGTCGTGCGACTGTTGTAAATAATAGCTGGAAAAGTAGAGCACATTATAAACAGTTCATTGCTATTTGAAGCTACATAATATAAAAGTTTGCTGCAAATCATAATTTATTATATTTTATGTTGCAACTATAAATACAATTTCAAGCAAAATCTGTTTTAAAATCTTTAAAAAGAAGCTCTAAGAAGCTTTTTAGCTGCTTAAACTTACTTGATAGGCTTAGCATGGAAATGGAATATTATTACTTATCCATTAATTATTCCTGGTTTTGAAGTTTCAGGCTTTTATGGGAGTTTAAATTTGGATCTGCTTAAAGTGACAGTATTATATTTGCAACTACACTCTACATTACGCTTTTGCATCAAGGGTGAGGCTAAAGGTGTTCTTTCAATACTTGCAGTACGCAGCGCTGCACGCGTACGCGACCCGCGACAACCACTATTTCCTATGATTGAGCCACCTATGGCCACTAAACAATCCTCGCGACGGGTGACGCGTGGCCAAGCGGTACAACCGCAGGGTGATCTTGCAACAGCAATGAAATAGGCGAAAATTGTACTGTCAATCGCCTATTGCATGTCGCAAGATACATAGACACCCGTGGGTCACGCCCGTCGCTGCTGCGTGCCGTAAAGATGGGAAGGGTACTTTAACACGTGACGCGTGTGGAGTGTGGTGTAGAGCTTATAAAACGTCGTGTGGCGCGTGTTATGACGTGGGGTGTGGTGTGCAGGAGCTGGCCGGCGGTAAGAGCGGGCCGAGCGGGCTGCGGCGCAGCAGCGAGCGCAGCGACCCCGAGCCCCGCACCGACCGGTATTCCAGCCAAACCAGCGGTGAGAATACATTTATACTTAGAGATTTCTTCTGCTCTAGGAAAACCAGTAGATACGTGTCTATAGTTGTGATTTACGTCTAGCTCTATACGATGTAAAGTTTGAAAGTCTGGTTTTTTACCTGACTAAAACAAAGCCAAAAGGTACTAAATTGTCATGTTATTATTTGTTTTCTTGTAGAACATACTAAAACTACAGTTTCAATTAGTATGAATGAGCGTATCAATTAGTACCTTGGGTTTCCTATAATTCCATTCCTATCGGTTTAACTTACCTCTTGCATTTTGATGACTATCATACGCCCTCTCTCTAAGGGTCTACACAGACGGACTGCATTTCAACTGCAATCCAACTGCAAATTGCAGTTCAAGTGTAGTTTGAATGCAGTTGACACGACTGCAATAGAACTGCAAACCAAACGCGCAGTCGGATTGCAGTTCAGTTGCAGTCGTGTGAACTGTTTGGTTTGCAGTTCTATTGCAGTCGTGTCAACTGCATTCAAACTGCACTTGAACTGCAATTTGCAGTTGGATTGCAGTTGAAATGCAGTCCGTCTGTGTAGACCCTAAGAAAGAACTGAACTTTGCCAGTTTCTAATAAAAGTCTGGCAACTGATGGTGGTGATTTAGTTAAAGATTTTTTAAATTTGATTCTTTCATGCATTAGCTGTCGCCAATAAAAAGTCGTGTGTCCCAGGTCTGAACGGTCTGCGCAACATCGGCAACACGTGCTTCATGAACAGCGTGCTGCAGTGTCTGTCCAACACGCGCCCGCTGCTGGAGTACCTGGTCGACGACGCCTACGCCGCCGACATCAACACCACGCTCTCCTGCATGAAGGGCGCGCTCATTAAGGGTGAGTAGTGAGAACCATGGCTAAGGGCCTGTCCATACGGCGCGTTGCTTCAGCTTTGCGTCGTTAAATTAGTATTGAATTAACAGATATGAATTGCGTGAGACGTATTGCAAATCAGTCAAATCCATACAAATTTACAAATGCATCTACGACGCAACACTGACGCAACGTGCCGTGTGGACTAGCCGTAAGGGCCAGGCCACAACACTGCGTTGCGGCGTCGCATCGCAAAAACAACATTAGAAAAGCAATGTAGTACTTTGCGATGCGACTTCGCAATGCAGTGTTGTGGCCTGGCCTTAAGGCCGGCCATAGACGAATCGCCGCACACGGACCGCTCTACAGCAGTCGGGACCGACTACAACATGCCGCTTGCGGTCCGTCTATGGCCAGTCCAAGATGAATAGGTTGGTTCTTATAACCTTACCGAGAGTCGCTGTTAGCTGCTGCTATGAAAGTTATAAAACCGCTAACCGTTTTATTAGAACTCACAAAGCAAAGAAACCTTGGTCAGGGCGTAGAAGTATGCTGTAACCGAACCATCTTGAGCATTAAATACTTGCTAATTGAATCAACAGCCTTACTTAGCCTATTTTATCAGATCAAGGTCATATCTAATCCTTTGAAGTCACTTGCTCATACTTGCAATGTTGCTGTATCAATGGGGGTTAACATTACTGATATTAATTGTTTTATGTTCGCAGCGTTCGCGAGCGTGATAAGGGAGCTGTGGCGGTCGGGCGAGCGAGACACGGTGGTGAACACCACGGCGCTCAAGTCGCAGGTGCAGCGGTTTGCGCCGCGCTTCATGGGATACAGTCAGCAGGACGCGCAGGTAACGTAAAAAACTAAACGAATTCGATAAGCAACTAAATGATTCTTACGTAGTTGTAGATTAAGATTCCATTTAATGAATATTAGATACTAGATGTTCCGCGCAGCTTTGCCCGCGTAATTTAGGAATTTCACGGAACCGTACAATATTTTTTTGCAAACAATAACCTATGTCCCTTCACGTGGTCTATTCTTCATGTTTGCCAAATAACATAAAAATTGCTCCAGTAGTTCTTAAGATAATAAGCAATTTCAAATAATTTCCCCCCCGTTTTTTTTCAATATTTTCCTCTATTTCTTCGCCTCCTATTAGTCTCGTGATAAAATATATAGCCTATTGCCTTTCTCGATAAATGGGCTATCTAAAACTGAAAGAATTTTCCAAATCGGACCAGTAGTTCCTGAGATTAGCGCGTTCAAATAAGCCCTTTCAAATAATTTCCCCCGTTTTTTCCACATTTTCCTCTATTTGTGTGATGCTATATTATAGCCTATAGCCTACCTCGATAAATGGGCAATCTAACACTGAAAGAATTTTTCAAATCGGACCAGTAGTTCTTGAGATTAGCGCGTTCAAACAAACTCTTCAGAATTATAATATTAGTATAGATTAATATATATATTTCTGCTATATTTTAATATCTTAAAAAATATATTTTTGTACTGGAAATTGAAACGTTATGTGTAATGTGTACAGGAGTTCCTGCGGTACCTGCTGGAGGGCCTGCACGAGGACGTGAACCGCGTCACCGTCAAGCCCAAACCCATACTCACAGAGATCGACGAGAACCTCAGGTAGATATACTATAGTAGTAGGTATAATATAATCTAATATATATAAATCTCCTGTCACGATGTTTGTCCGCGATGGATTCCTAAACTACTTGACTGATTTTAATGTTTCCTTTTTTTAAATGTGTGCTTTTTTCCAACTTGAGAGATAGGATAGCTTAGATCTTTAATTATAGTCGCAATTTTATTTTATTGCAAATTATTTGTCTATAAAGAGCGACCATTGTTTATGCGATGCGGGTCACGGGATAGCGATGGACGTTGCCATGGTGACATACATATTTAGGGCTGGTTTACACGTATTAAGTAGATAAGTAGTAACTAAATTTTAACTTAATTTGAAGTGCCTGCCGGAAATGTGTCAAGTGACAAGCCCCGCCTGCCAACCTTACAGAAAATAGTCAACATTCTAATTTCCTTGCTTAGTACTTAACTAAATTTTAACTTACTACTTGCTACTAAATTTCGTGTTTACATGCAATAAGTAACTTAAAATTAAGTTAAAATTTAGTTAACTACTTATCTTCTTAATACGTGTAAACCAGCCATAAGTCACTAATTCAATAAAATAATACGGGTGATATACTTTTTATAATACTAGCTGACCCGGCAAACATTGTTTTGCCATATAAATAATTTTTTGGTACTTATGAAAAATAGATGTTGGCCGATTCTCAGACCTACTCGATACGCTCACAAAATTTCATGAGAATCGGTAAAAGTCGTTTCGGAGGAGTACGGGAACGAACAATGTGACACGAGACTTTTATATATAAAATGGCAAAGAAACGTTTGCCAGGACAGCTAGTAACTTATAATAATGAAAATGTATGCATTGTAATCAGTAGAAAAAAAATTGTGATCAAATTACAAAATACATAATAACTAAATATTAAGTTCAGCTTTGCAGTAATACAATATTTTGAGTAACTTTAGCTGAATTTGTAGAACTGTAGCTTCTAGCTCTTAATCCATATAGCAGTTATATCAGGCGTGTAAACAAATTTAAGTTGAGATTAAATAAGAAACAATGTTTTAGTGACGTGAAATTGAAACTGAGAGTCTCGAAACTTTATAAAAAAAGTATTAATAATAATTATTTATGCCATGTGATACTTCTATACTTATTATAAAACAAAGTCGCTTTTTTCCCTTCATGTCCCTTTAATCTTTAAAACTACGCAACGGATTTTGATGATTCTTTCAGTGTTAGATAGCCCATTTATCGAGGATGGCTATAGGCTATATTTTATTTCGCTAAATTCAAATTCAAATTCATATTTTTATCACGCTAAGACTAATGGGAGAATTTGAAAAAAGCGGGGGAAATTATTCGAAAGGGCGAACTACTGGAGCAATTTTTATGTTATTTGGCACAGATAAGAAGTAGACCATGTGAAGAATCATAGGCTATCGATTTTAATCATTTTTTCAGTGACTATACATATATTTTATACCCGTGCGACGCTGGGGCGGGTCACTAGTTTATAATAAAAACAATCATCAAAAGCATCACACATCGTTATTTACGTTTTCAGCGACGCGGCCAAAGCGGCGGAGGCGTGGTCGCGCTACCAGCGCATGGAGGACTCGCTAGTTGGCGACATATTCGTGGGTCAGCTGAAGTCGACGCTGCGCTGCACGCACTGCCGCCACGACTCCGTCACCTTCGACCCGTTCTGGGACCTGTCCCTGCCGGTGCCGTCCCGCAACGGCCCGCTCCGCCTCACGCAGTGCCTGCAGAGCTTCACCAAGGAGGAGGAGCTGGATGGTGACGAGAAACCGGTATGTGAACACCTCCTATTATAGTACACTTCGTACCTTCTGTATTCTTTTAGGCAGGACATAAGACTGTCAAAGTACTCTTAGGCTGGTATAAATAGTCAGTACTTAAGATGCGACCCGGTCTCAAGACGCGGTTCGGCTCTGTGGTTGGTCCAAATTTTGACAGCCAACCAATCACAGAGCCTGAACCGTGTCTTGAGACCGAGATGCATCTTGAGTACTGACTATTTCTACCAGCCTTAGACTAAGATTTACACGGTCAGTCTGGTATCAGTTCACTGCATCAGTCTGATCCAGACTGACGAAAGAATGATCGTGTAACCGTATTATTGATGGACTGATTTTTTTTATAATTAAAAAAATAAATAAAATATATTTTTTATTCAAAATAGGTATCATGAATACACTTTTTGAACGTCGTAGAAAGAACGTAGAAACAAAGATGCCTAACACCGGTTTTATATACTCCGGCCATCATGTAATCCGACCGTGTAACCCTAGTTTTTATAGTCCAAGTGACCTGTGGACACGATGCGAGTAATAGGAAATGCAAATGACCATAGTCCAGGACCTGTATCTTAATCTTGACAATTACGCAGCTAAGAGATCGATGGTCGTAAGCTTTAACTGTAAAAACAACAAACGAATAACTGCGATAAGACACCAACATTTTATCGCTGCTTCTATGACGCCGTAACAACACGGCCGTGTTGTAACAGCTTAATCCTGTTCCTTGTAATCATTTGCATGCAATATGTTTCATCTGTTTACCACCTTCTTGCGATAAACAGCTTTGGTGTGCAAATTGCGTAATATTATGAGTAAAATTGTAAGTATTTATTATTGACATAATATTTCGTGTTTCAGACGTGCTCGAAGTGCGGCGTCCGGCGTAAGTGCCTCAAGTGGTTCACCGTGCAGAAGTTCCCGCAGGTGCTCGTGCTGCATCTCAAGAGGTACGCACACACGGATTAAGCCTTAGTCTCGTTGGACAATGGGGTGAGAGCGGTAGCGGCCCGTTCCAATGTATAGATTTATATGGGTAAGCCGTTTAGCGGCGCGCGGTGACGATGGCTTATCCATATACATCGGAACGCGCCGCCGCCGCGCCCACCCATCTGCCCGCTGATTTCGAGACGGAAGCCTTAAACGCCGAGCGCGCACACGTAACGCGCTAAAGTTTGTCTTCGCACATGCTTTTACCCATAGAAAACTGATATTTTTGATTTCAAAAAGTCTACCAAAACAAGAAACAATACTAATGGAAAAGTCCTTGAGCGTTTTCAAAATTTTCTAGTGAAGTAGGTTTTTTAATACACCGTCTATAATACCTATTACCTAATAACATAATATAAATAATTATTGTTTGTCCCGGTCGTTTTTTTTTTTTTTTTAAAGAAGGCAGGTCGCTATAGCCCTGGCGTCACTGCGACCCATGAGGATCTATTGTGACTCCTTCAAGTCCTTCAGTCCCGGTCGTATCCTAACTCCTTACTTACTTCCTATAAGTTATAACGCAATGCGATGTTCTCTCCCGCTCGCACCAACAATAATGGTGGCTGTACACGCTCGTCGAGACACCCCGAGACAAGCCGAGCGCGAGTGTACAGGACGCTCCCATCCTCGCCTCGTTGGCTCTCGCAAGCAAAACCGGAGCAAGCCTGTACGGCCAAGGATCTCGTCGATTATGTACAGCCGCAATAACCCGTATCTCGGTGTCAGGTTTTCGCCGACGGAGCGGTTCCGCGGCAAGCTGTCGGTGGTGGTGGAGTTCCCGCTTACGGGGCTGGACATGTCGCCGTACGCCGCCAACAACTGCTCGGCCACATACAACCTGTACGCCGTCAGCAATCACTCGGGTGAGAGACTATAAACAACAGCGTTTTTCATCTACCTCTAGAAATGTCCTGGGGTAGGCAGCTACTATTTTTGTTGAGTGTATACATTTTTTTGTACATAAGATCTCCATTATACAAGTACGATTGACCTATGGATACCCTTTGAAATGACATGTGCTTTTTGATTGGCGCTGATAGCAGTACTCGGAACTTATACTAGTTTCTACCACCGTAGTGATTATATTCTCTTTGGTTTCTACAACCAATAGCGATTGAGCGGCCATTTGCAAATTACGTCAGATTTAACTCTCTTCCCCCGCATTGGGGGCGCTGATTCCGCTTCAAATAGGCACAAAAAACAGCTGGGTATCTTATGTTCAACGTACTTACAACGTACGTAATGGAGGTCAGTGATATAAGAAAATAGAAATAACTTCGTTCCATCCGGGTATCCCTTGACACCTCTGAAGTTGTTTTGTTTTTATATATTTCATAGTTTTTGCGACGTACGCCCTAGGCCGATTTTAGGTCTCGTAATGCTGAGTTTAATTTTAAATTTTGCATCATATTCATAAATAACTTAAACTGCCATACTCAGAGACATTTAATAATGATTAAACTTGAATTTAATTAAGTGTTTGACAGATAATGTATGGGGCTTATGTCAAAAAATTCATTTAATAATTAATATTCGTCACTGAGTGCGGCAGTTTGTTGCCTGTTTATGAAAAAAAAAAACAAGAGAGAACAATAATACATTTTGTAATTTATAAATATAATTATAATATTTATAATTATATTTATAAATTACAAAATTTATAAATTACACTCTAGCCTGCAAGAACATATTAATTTACGTTGCAGGTACGACGTACTCGGGCCACTACACGGCGTACTGCAAGCACCCCTACACCGGCGACTGGCACGAGTACAATGACTCGCGGTAAGTCACTGTCTAATGTGTCTATAGTCCAATAGTAAGCTGCGCGTCCATCGGGTCGGAATCTGTGCGGACGGAGCGTCGTCATTTACAATTCGTTAGGCGCAGAAATGACGTTCCAGTGCACACAGTACCATAGTCTAAATCAATTCGAAGCAACAACGCTCCGATTCCGATCCGGTGGACGCACACCTTTATAGTCCGGTTACAGAGTACATAGTTCTTCCTATCTTGAATTATTAAACATTTCAAATAAATAAATAAAATAAAAGACAGTTGTGACTTTCACTGTAGTACTAAAATATTGTTTTCACGCTAGCAATGTACTATCAGAGAAGTTTATTCCTATGCAGACCTACGTAGTTTGGTTGCGTTACGTCAAACCCAGCCGACAGATCACAATTAAAACATTGGATTGACATATTCGACCAAATAACGTTGGTCTATCAACTGCATAGGAATCAATTTCCTCGATGGTACAAAGCTTTGACTGAAGAGACAAGTAGGTAGACGTGGGTTGAAGTTCGAATTGATAGTTCCGCGACCGGTCTTCACAAATCTGTTAACTTTTTAGATTATCTGCACCATTTCATTTTTACACATTATTGCTTTTGTTGGTATTGAATACGTCTTTCCCTATTTCTTTCCGATTCATCACTGAATATGTTGTCAATTACAGGGTTAGCCCGATCAACTCTCGGGACGTGGTGTCAGCCGAGGCGTACGTGCTGTTCTACGAGCTGCAGCGCTCGTAGCGGCGCCCGCGCACAGGTAGACATGACTTTTATCTATATATATAAAAATGGATTTTCAAACGTGTTAGTCGCGCTAAAACTCGAAAACGGCTGAACGGATTGGGCTGATTTTAGTCTTAAAATATTCGTAGAAGTCCAGGGAAGGTTTTAAAGTGACACGAAGTTCACCGGGACAGCTAGTTTTTAATATTTTTGGTGAAAAATAGAAACAGAAACACAATATCTAATCTAATTATTACCTAAGTAATATACCATAGTCCATAGTATATTTTAAAGTACTCTTTAAAATATACTATGGACTATGGTATATTAGTAGTAGTTAGTTTTAGTAACTGATTGTACTTAATTTAATGTGAGCAATAAAGAGTCAATCTATCTATCTATCTATCTACTCTAATCTTAAGTAGCACTACTTTTAATGGCAGTAAATTTAGAAAGAACCGATCAAGCGCCATAAGAGCACCACGTGATCGCGCCAACAATAGAATAACAATAGAATTCCAAGAATCCGCGATCGAAGGATTAATACCTCCAGAGATAAAATCAGGAGTTTATGATAATGAAAAGAATAAGTACAGAAACAAAACATGGCATTGGCATCCATTGTGGATGGTTTATACAGTATTATAGAGCAAAGTAACCACTCTTCAAACAGTGTAGTGTCTGGGACAAGATTTTAAATGGCCGTATACGGGCATATATTGCGAGAATGCCGTAGTTGCCCAAGCGCATACGGCATCCTCGCAATATAGTCGGCCAAGTGCAGTAACATCCATAGTAAAATCCAATGTGTTGACGTTTCCAGGAGGCGGCGGGGCGCGGCGCGGGACCTCGCAGGAAGTCCTCGTTACTGTCGTGCTCGCCCGCTGACATGCGCGCGCGCGCGCGCGCGCCCGCAAACACATACGCAGATGTTTGCGCTCTTGATGTATGATAAAATATAGATACACCTACTTATTGTTTGTACACTAAATTCGCGACGATTACTCTAGTGTGTGAGTATCAAAATTGACTAAGACGTCGAAATTCATTGAAAAAGAGAGAAGATTGAGGTTATTTGGTAAATTTTGACACGGCCCCCAAAACTGTAATCTCAACGCGAATATACTGTAGAGAGATAGCTCCGAGCCTGATAGACCGCTTGATACAAAGTACGGAGTAAAGTTAAATTATGGCTGTTTAAATTGAGTTCGAAAACCTGCAATGTTCAAAGCGGCATCACTCCAATTGAACGTTGACACCACAAGTGTGTGAATTGCAATGCAGATAGTGTAGTATACGTGTGCCGATGTGATTTTACCACTGCGTGCTGTTATTCAAGTTGCTGAGGGCCTGTTTTACAATCTTCTGATTAAAGTGTTAGCTTGTTTGCATGTTTTGTCCCTGTTAAGCAGCAGCAAAACTTCAAGCTATTCGTCACTTGTTAGCGATTGTGAAACCACCATCGAGTTTCAGAGTAGTATTATTTTACTTATGTTAACTAGTTTGAAGGAATACGTACGAGGTGGTAAAATGTCGGGCGAGGTGTATATTTTTTTAAATCAAGTAACTACAATAAAAACTAATAATAGTAGCGTTTAAATATTTCGTAATGCTCGCAGTATGCTAATTCTATTCATCAGTTCTTCGACTACATCTAACGAATCCTAAAATGTAATCAGTCGACATTAATTTATTTACATCTATAATGTCTATATTTTATTATATATCTGAGGACCATAGTGGGTTCGGTCCTACACTAAAATTAGATGTAAAGAATACAAATTATGAAGCGTTTCTCTTCCGATATTGTTTCTGTCGCATTACTTTGGTTCTACTCTGTACCAAATCTACTGTCTCGTCCGTTGCAAAAGTAAACATAACTTTGGATGTAGCGATTCCTTGTTCACTAAATATTTTGTAAAATTTTCCTAACGCCTAATTCTTGCTTAAAATGGGCAACTGATAATCACTAGCAGTGCCCGCCTCGCCTGTTGTTCCTTATTGAGTGAACTTTTGTGACTCTGGACGGTGGTACAGTGGCAGGCAGCAGTTCGAACTAAGTAGCGGAGAGGAGCCATATTGGCAGTGAACCCTAGCTATAATATGCCTTTGGGCGTCCGAACACGTCCGTAGCTTGTTACAGTCGCGAAATAGTGTTTATTGTGAGTGCGGTAGAGTCGACGCCGGCCGGACTCGGTCGCGGATAATATCGGTGTGTTCTAGTGATATGTCGGTAATTGTAATATTGTTTGTAAAGTATCTGAATGCCATTTACAATTTAGTGATCATATTTTTATTTACATATTTTTTTAAGAGATTTTAGTGTCGTGCTATTTAGGTATGGGTATTGGGTACGGTGCATGTCATCACGTCACACGTGGAATCGGCGGCGCCCGACGCCCGAGGCGTGACCCGCGACGTTAACACTTATATTTATTCAGTAATAAATATAATTCGTTACGATTAAGTTAATAAAACAGGATTTACTGGTATATACCGAGTTTTTACCCGATATTCGATAGCCCATGTGTCTGAGTCCCGCGTCTGATGTGAGTCGAGCTTTGCAGCGTGATTGTTTTGTTTTTGTCATGTTTTTTTTTTAATATTTTACGAATTGTTGACCGTTGTAGCTAGGGTTCTGTACAGCTGTCGGTGTCTCGACGTAGCCCGGGAGGGTGTTGCGGTCCTAGTCATGCGTGCGAGTTGTGCTCGAATGTTTTGTTATTGTTGAACATTGATTGTATCAAACAGAATGATAAAGTCGGTCGTTTGAATACACGATAGGTAAATAATCTAGTTCTAAGCAGTTTTTATGCCTATTAACTAGTTTGTGTACTAACTTTTGCTTTAATATATTTTGTTATTAATCGTTAGAAGCATTTACTGTTTTACTGTTATTTCTACTTTTGCCCCGATATTATGTAACTGTTTGTATAAAATTGTAAAGATATCGTGTTAATTAGGTGTTTTCCTCAAAATATTTAAAGATTTGTCCCTGCTCTGCCGAACAAGAATTCTAGTTTGCCCTCTGATATTGTAATAGCACAGTTAAGTTAAAACTTTAAGTTATTTACAACACCCTCTTAGACTACTCAATAGTTAAAACCATACTTCTAGTCTGCTGTTGTTTTTGAGGTCCTCGTAGTATTATTGCCATTTGTAGTTTTAAAGGAACAGGCAACATTATGTTGATTTTAATTTAGCAAGTAAATTAAACTATGCAAATGCGTACGCGCACGCAGCCGGTCGTCACCGTGCGTGCGTGCGTGCGTTAATGGCTGTACAGAACTCGTATATCACAATTGAATCTATTAGCCAAAGATATTGCTGAGTTGTTGATAAATATATTATTAATATAAAAATAATTTATTATTTTTTAACAATAATAATTATTATTGTTTTATTATGAGGTTCGCGTAACTATTTATGTAATATACGTAACAGATTTATATAATAGAAATATATATTTAAAAGAATTAATTATTAATATTTGTGTTTTTATTTACCCAAACTGACTTAAAACAATTCCCAAAACATATCCGCCTCTGAGGAGTTGGCTGGTTTTACTTTGCGCGTATGTTTTACCAGAGATAAATGAGTAGTGGGTATATGTATGTTCTGGACCAGCGATAAACCAGTGTAAGAAGATCCCTGTGTGTGGTGTAGTATGTATGTGAGTGGTGTGTCATGTTATGTTGGTATTAGTTGATAAGAGGTTGAAAATTAATGATCATGATCAGCGTGAGTAGTGTATTGTTGTTTCGTCGGCGGCGGTGAGGGCTGGTGCAGCTTCCTCTAGAGTGTTGTTGGTGTCGGTAATCATGAGGGATGGCGGCGGTGGTGAGGGGTTGCGTCAGCGGTGACGGTAGCGTCAGCGGCGACGGCAGCGCCAGTGGATTGCAGTTCAAGTGCAGTTTGAATGCAGTTGACACGACTGCAATACGACTGCAACAGAACTGCAATTTGCAGTTGGATTGCAGTTGAAATGCAGTCCGCTGGCGCTGCCGTCGCCGCTGACGCTACCGTCACCGCTGACGCAACCCCTCACCACCGCCGCCATCCCTCATGATTACCGACACCAACAACACTCTAGAGGAAGCTGCACCAGCCCTCACCGCCGCCGACGAAACAACAATACACTACTCACGCTGATCATGATCATTAATTTTCAACCTCTTATCAACTAATACCAACATAACATGACACACCACTCACATACATACTACACCACACACAGGGATCTTCTTACACTGGTTTATCGCTGGTCCAGAACATACATATACCCACTACTTAAATGTATTAATAGGTAAATGGCGGACTTACATTATTTTGGATCGGGGTCAAGCCCAGCATACCGAACAAAATTTTTACGCTGTGCAAATTAAATAAAATCATTATGGACTGGCTACGTTCATCGTCTTCGTTCCACGCTGATATGTGGCCGACACTGCTCTTATCATGATTTATCATTAGCCGTTTGGAGCTTAAGGGTTGGAACTTGGACCTCATCATTCTGGCAGCACGGA
The DNA here is from genome assembly GCA_937595015.1 of Polyommatus icarus. Taxonomy (NCBI): domain Eukaryota; kingdom Metazoa; phylum Arthropoda; class Insecta; order Lepidoptera; family Lycaenidae; genus Polyommatus; species Polyommatus icarus. Next base: position 986,531 of record OW569325.1, read on the forward strand.
ATCGCCTTTTTCCGTCGCCCTTTCTCTTTCTGTCGCTTAGAACTGCCATTTGCTAGACCGAAACAGAAAGCATAATGCGATAGCACGCGGCGGAATCCTCGAGGCTATCGCATTTTGCTTTCTGTCTCGGTCTAGCAAATGGCAGTTCTAAGCGACAGAAAGAGAAAGGGCGACGGAAAAAGGCGATTCCGTGCTGCCAGATGAGGTCCAACCCTAACACATCGTCACATAATACATAAAGAGTATCAACATCGAAACCATTAGCAAATTGGTTTAACTGTATGTTTGGTCAATACCCTCCAAGCTTTGAGTGGTCGATCCTTCAGCCACGAGATAAGCCCCAGTCGCAATATAATATAACCGCAGATCAGTCGGCACTTTTAATACGACAAATTACGGTAGCGGGCTACGCGCAAAATACCTTTAGAGTGCGGCAACCGTACATGTTGCAACTTGCAGCAAATAAACCATCCTATGTCCTTTTTAGGGTTCCGTAGTCAACAAGGAACCCTTATAGTTTCGGTCTGTCCGTCCGTCTGTCCGCGGTTTTGCTCAGAGACTATAGAGTATACAGAGACTACAAAGCCGTAATTCGACATGAATGCACATTGCACATCTTGATCATGCCTACCTCCCGTACACATCAATGCGGGGGTGTTTCTCGTTCACAAGTTATCGAGTCGATCAACAAAAAAAAATTATAAATTCGTAGAAATACAAAGGAACTTTTCGTTTAAATTCCTTTGAACGTAGTTGAGATGATGCAGTTCATTAGTAGTTACTAGTTAGTAGTGTAAAACCTAAAAAAACACGTTATAAATGTACATTCATTGACCATACAAAAATTATCAAAAACTAGCGGTACTAGCTTACTACGGAACCCTACATTGCGCGTGGCACGACACGCACTTGGCCGGTTTTTCTACTTGAAGCCAAATTACGTTTTTATAACACTCATAAAATCATTACTTTCCCTTTTAGTTGGTCGCGTAAAAAACATAACGCCCACGAAACTACGCGCTTCTGAAATTTTACATTCATGACACGGCGTGAAACAAATAAAATTGCTACTTATTCCTCGCGTATCTTACGATATTATATCGTCTAATATAGCGTACGTCTTCTCGACACCACATATTATTGTGGGGCGCACAGTGGTTCCAATTCCAAAATTCGTGGACATAGACCCCGGAATTTCGACTTGATTTTTTTTCTGTGATAGAAAGTTTGAGCAGTTTCCAATATTAGACCTAAATTCTTCAAATTAGCCCATCATAATTGACACCCTGAAGTAGTTCAATTACTTCACAACGAAGATGTTGATGATGTTATAGAAGCAGAAGTAGTATTTATAGAGTCTCAAAACATTTCAGACCCTCTTGTTATGATATAGAATTTTCTTTAATTATCTTAATTGTCCATTGAGAGCGAAATAGCCAACAACCTAAATTATGAAAGTGATAATGACAATTTCGCTGAAATGAAATCGAGAAAAATAAACCTTTAATTTTATTATATTAATAAACAATTTTATAAAATCATAGCATTTTATTTAAGTACCAATTGAAAACGCACATTTTTGCTTGGAGGGCGGCAAATTGGGATTCTCCCACCTTTTTAAAACGTAGATCCGGGCCTGCGGGTACCTATGGTGATGGATCAAGCCTTAAAGCCCCATTTCATTGTAATAATTTCAGATAAAAAAAAACTACAATTAGTAGTTTAAATTACAATAATTATGTGGTCATGATGCAGGACCAAGCCAAGATCATCGATTTCTACAATTTAAAAAAAACAACTGAGGAAGATTTTAGAAGCGTGTTCTTACTGGTAATCTAATATGACATTCTACAGATGATTCACAACCGAAACGCGAATAGACACCCTATCATTTCCTTGTCATTGCGAGGAGCTTGAATGGGTGTCCCGCGTCCCGGGCGACGGCGGCGGAGGCGGCGCGGGCGGTCGATACTCACACATGAATGAACCGCGCCGCGCTCATTCACCGGGACAATCGATACACCCTGTATCTTCGAGAACCTCCCCGATACCATCCTTCGACCTTATCACCACTGCGTAAGGTCGAAATGTATACGCGCGGATACGCGCTAGTCACTGCCCGAATCCTGTACTTCCGAGAACGTCCGTGTCAATGTATTTCATATTTGTCGTATTTGCGGTTCACCGAATATTATATTTAGGCCTATTGATGATTTTAATTGAGGGTTTGATGTGTGATTCCGAAAGGAGTACACGACATTAGTGGATTTTACCCAATTACAGGCAAACCAATTTCATGATATGAGGGCGCGTAGAAACCATCCCAGAAACCTCGACTAAACATAATAATTATACAGAGTGATACAGGTTTCTCGTTTATAAAGGGGTGACCTGCACCTTTCTCAAATTGTTCCATGCTTCATAGTTCATTTACATCCTCGAGGTTGGTTCAAACGATAATACGACAAATCCGTGTAATAATTTCTGGTATTATCTTTCTCTGTACAAATTCTTTGACCATATTGATTTACCCTCATTGCCTCGATCGCTGTATTCTATTGAGACTTATTTATTTTCTGACATGACCTTTATATCGTTGACATAAGGATCACTCTCAGTAACTCCGAGGTAAAACATTTCTGAGCCTTCGGTTCGGTGCTGGCAGGGGCTGAAGCCTGCAGGCAGCGAATCCGACTTGAAGGACCATGTCAAATTTATTTTAAAAACAAATAAGGTTATTTCAAAGATAATGATATCTTTGGGTTATTTTCATCTTTTGATGTGTCACTTCACTTGTCAGTGTAGATTATTGCGTTAAAAATGTAATAGGAAAAAAATGAAAATAACACTTTTCAAAATAGCTGGTATGAATACCTTTGTTCACGAGTATTTTTCTGATGGTTTTATTATAAACATTTGATATTGCTACTCTTCTGATAATTTTTATAATAATAGTTAGCTGCAACTTCTCTACTGATAGTTTTCCGCGCAAACGGGCGACGACCACACCCGGGCAAGTGACTATTTTAGCAACAAGCAGATTCTGTTGTCACCGTTTGCACCGATCCCATATACCTATGTAATAAAATTATAATATTCATTCTTCATCAGTGAAAAGTTATTGAACGAGTAGTCGCCAATAGAACAATTAAAGTTTCTCACGTGTTTTCTACGTTTTTCGAGTAGCGTGCTAACAATTAGAGAATATTCTCGTTCTCATAATTAGCCGTGAAGAACACGTGTCACGCCTTAAATCGGTCTACGTCTTGGCTAAATTTAATTATTTTTATATTGATTCACTGATCTGACTGGTCACATACTACATAGTATATTCAAAGTACTGTTAGGCTGCGTTCCCACTGAAGCGGAGCGGAGCGGAGCGGAGCGGAGCGGAGCGGAGCTTAGCGGAGCTTAGCGGTGCCGAATTGACAAATCACCGTGCTCGAAATATTCGCTGTCATTGCGCTGGAATAGCACGATTGGTCAATTCGGGCACCGCTAAGCTCCGCTCCGCTTCAGTGGAAACGCAGCTAAACGAATAAAACCGGCCAAGTGCGAGTTGGACTCGCTCATGAAGGGTTCCGCAGCAGCAATAAGGTTTATTTTATGAAATTAAAAGGTTTTTGATTTATTTTTATATTTCAGTTGATATAATGGAAATTAAAGGTTTACCGTTTATGACGTATAAAAAATTACCAAACCAATTTTAGTTGGTAGTTTTTATAGTAATGTACATCATATATATTTCTAGACTTATCATGCCCCTACGTTAGAAGTTAGAGGGGGGGAGGGGGCACACACACTTTACCACTTTGGAAGAGTCTCTCTCGCAAACTATTGAGGTTAGAAAAAAAATATATTAGAAACCTCAATATGATTTTTGAAGACCTATCCATAGATACCCCACACGCATAGGTTAGATGAAAAAAAATGTTTCAGTTGTACCTATGGGGACCCCTAAAACTTTTAATAATTTTTCCCTTTTTGTATCAAAATCATAACGCGGTTTACAGATTATATAGCTACCAAGATTAGATTAGATTAGATTAGCTCCTATAGTTTCGGAGAAAAGTGCCTGTGACATACGGACGGACAGACAGACAGACAGACATGACGAATCTATAAGAGTTCCGTTTTTTGCCATATGGCTACGGAACCCTCATCATCATCATCTAGTGCCCTCTTCGTATCAAAGTTCGGCGGTCAGCAGGTTGAATTTTTTCCGGTCTTGGGCTAATTCCTTTAATTGTGGGTAGCATCTGGTCCATTCTTTTATGTCATCGATCCATTTTTACGGAACCCTACCTTTAGCTTATAATAGCTACTTACCTGAACGATAAAATATCACTTAATTATTAAAAACTTGAAAGTTGAAATTCGTTTCCACATCTTACTATGCCTTCGGGTAAAGTAATAGATAGAGTATAGATCATTGAATAAACTACCCTAAATACAAGTAAAATTGTTATACCTAAGCACTGACCTCCATTATACAAGTACGCGTACTTGTATAAAGTATAATTTACACAGAGCCAGTACTGGCTGCCAATAAGACTGGCAGCCAGTATTGGCTTGGCATATGCCGCGTGTAAACAGATATTGGCCTGGCTTGAAAAACTGTTCACACGCGGCATATACCAAGCCAATACTGGCTGCCAGTCTTATTGGCAGCCAGTACTGGCTCTGTGTAAATTATACTTTAGTCATTAAAACATTCTTAGATAATAATATGGCAAAGGGTTTATGTTTTAACTTTCAAGTATCAGTTTGTATGTTATTCAAAAATATGGCATTTATGACTTTACTAGACAATGCCCGCAACTCCGTTGCGCCAAAACTCGTTTCTTGCGCGTTAACCGTACATTTTTCCGGGATAAAAAGTGCCCTATGTCCTTTCCCGGGACTCAAAGTATCTCCACACCAAACAGCCAAATCGGTTCAGCGGTTCGGGCGTGAAGAGGTAGCAGACAGACAGACGGACGGACGGACGGACGGACGGACGGACGGACGGATGGACGGATGGACAGACAGATAGACAGACAGACAGACAGACACACTTTCTCATTTATAATATTAGTATGGATTGCATATAATTGTAATGGTTAATAAAGATTTAGAATTTAGATAATCCATTGGATAATCCCCTACCTGCAAAGGTCTCGCGAGATGAGTGATGTCGAGTGATGACCCCACACTCTGATAAGGTCAGGGTAACATTTAACGGCAAGATAAAATATCAAACAATATTATGGATTGATCTGGTATGTACCGATCATTTTGGGTGCAGGGTGAGTTAGAATTTAATAAAAATCCATTAAATGATCAGGGTTTGTTAACCGATTCGTGGCCAATGCCGCGCCCAGCGCGTCATTCAAAAAGTTTTAGTGAGGCCGATGACGCGCCAGACGCGGCATATAAGAATTGTTAAAAAACACGTTAAAACTAATTTATTATACTGTAATTACAATTCCCTTGTCTAAATATACATGTTGAACTCAATTTTATGCGTGGCCGTTTATTTTAGAATTAAAGGCTACTAGCCAGAGATCGTCAATCATTGGTTCACTCGAAGAATCCTTACTTTTCTGCGATTAGCGTACTTATGAAACTTTTTTTTCTTATTAACACTCATATTCATCAGCGTCAGTAATTTAGCTTCGATGCTACTGTCTGTTGAGTTATTTTTTGCGTCATGACAAATACGAGAACTTTCAATTACTTAATGTCCTTTTCAATGTAAAGTTTTGCAATATTGAGTGACTATATTCTGGAAAACTTTCATTCTCCTTATTGTCGTTTTCCAGGCAATTTTCATTTGAGTATGTTTGTAAATCGTGGCTGGCTATATTCAGGAAAGTCATTATATTCCTGCTGATTATCCAAAACAAACGTATTTCATTTGTTTAAATAAACGATTTTCTGAGAGCTCTTAAATTTTAATACAAATTTATATTGTCATAGCTACACAACTACTCTAAGTTATTTATTCTTCAACTAAAATAGATGAAGTTGCTAGTCATAATAAATCCCACAACCTTTACGGAAAAACTATCATGCCTATTGATTTGTGCTTTAACATGTAATTAGGGTTCTAACTTCCGTATCCAAAAGATAAAAACGGGACCCTATTACTAAGGCTGGCCTCACACAGCCGGAACGTCTCTCTGAATAATTCATAATCGGAAATTCATAATCTAAATTTCGGCACCTTGCCTCACACACATCTTTGAAAATAAGATTGATCAGTAGTCTCATGATTCCTGGCACATATTTAAACGTCTTTATGGAAGAATAATTAATACTAATAAATATTATTTTTCTTTTACTAACGTTTTCACTTAATGTTTACCAATTTGGAATTAAACTTTTAAGAATTTCCAACCACGCTATGTTTTTTTCCCTGTCATAGTAATCCTCAATGGATGTGTCCTATATTTCAATGCTTAAGATTAAATTTTCCGTGTCAGACATCACGCCAGCAGGTCACAACACGTCCAGGGGTTAGCTTCTTGCAGTGTCAACTGAAATAATTCATAATCTGATTCCAGTATGTGTGTGCCGCTCTATTAAAATGTATGGGAATACGCGCGTTATGTAATCATAATCTTAAATTTATCGATTCGGAATTCAGAACGCTCGTCAGTATCATTCTTACAGATCGATCTGAGAAACATAATCTGAAAAAAATCAGAATGTGTACGTAGAGCATACTTACTGATATTGTATGGAATTCCAGTCTTTCTGAATTAATAATATGAATTCAGAAAGACATTCCGGCTGTGTGAGGCCAGCCTAAGACTTCGTTGTCTGTCCGTCTGTCTGTCTGTCTGTCTGTCTCCAGGCCGCAACTCAAGAACGGTAATAGAATTGAAATTTTCACGGATTATGAATATCTGTTGCCGCTATAATAACAAACACTAAAAACAAAATAAAATTAAATAAATAAAATAAAAAATGAAGGGGGGCTACCATACAAAAACATAATTTTCGGCATAATTTTGCTCTATAATGGTACGATTTTGCTCTATAATGGTACGGAACCCTTCGTACGCGAGTCCGTGTTATATGTGTTATCATCAGTCAGTCAAGGTGTGACGACGTGAGCCCTCACAAAGCTCGGCTTTTAGTAACCAGCACTAATTAAAATCATTAATACCTACATACTCGTATGAGCAAAATTTGTGCCAAAGGTTGACGACTACTTACACATTTTGTTAACAGTATGAATTACTACTTTTATACGCCATATCAGCTTTGAATTACAACTAATACGAACACTGCACACAAAATTTATCTTTTCCCTCTCTGATTTACGCCTCTTTACAATAAAATATGCATAAAACACAACCAGTGGCCAATGCCGCACGTGGCGCGTCATCGTTTAGCAGGGCCGATGACGCTTATGGTGCGTCATCGAACGAAGTACTTGGCCTGTCGTAAGAATTTGTTGAAATGAAGGTGGCAACGAATCGGTTAAATATATTGGATTCCGTTGGAAAAATCGATAGTCTAGTCTGGCGTATTTCAATAACTCGTTTGAAATTGCCGCGTATGACGTAAAATCTGCCTTCTGACGTCACGCGAACATCTACATAGCGCAATCTCTCTCACACTCAATGGTCGCTGCTAAGAGTGAATGCAATAGAAGTAGTCATGCAAAGGTTGTGAATCGAGTTCATTTTTCCCTATGAGGGAGGTGCACCTTGAACATCTTAAATTGATAACAAAGAAACGTAACTTTTTTATTACAATATGATTTTTTAAAGAAATTGAATAACATGTGTAAAATGTTTGTAAAGTAATTTCAATTTTTGTCTTAAATCGCTAGCACAGAGAACGCTTCGCTATTTCCTGAACCTTTTGTTTTCAATGAAACATATGTGGATGAAGTTGTACGTCCCCATCGAATGACGTACGCTCCGGTGGCGCCCCGACGGCAAAAAATCGAACTAGCCCCAGTAACCAGAAATCTGTCGGGCTGTGCGAATCGCGGTGGACAATAATCCCGCAATTGTCCGCAAAAAATGGCTAACATAAAGCCGATGCACAAAAGCAAACATTTCCCGATAGACCAGCTCGTACGTGTCGGCAACTATGAGCTCGAAAAAACAATCGGGACGGGAAATTTCGCCGTCGTTAAACTCGCCACACACGCTATAACTAAGAGTAAGGTGGGTACATAATATCTTGTTTCGCCGCGTATTTCAGTGAATCTTGTGTTTAAAATGGGTGATTTTACGTATTCATGTACCAAAAATCCAGTTCTCACCGGATTACATTATCGATGCAATGTGTTGTGTGTTTAACTTGTGCTGTGATCGGTTTTTTCCACTCTCGTCGAGTCTCGGATGTTCAGATGGTCAGGTTAGCAATTTAGCAATGAGAACTAGTTCCCTGAAACGTCCCTGGCTGAGTGATGGGGGCGAGAAAGACGGAACGTGTTTGTAAAAAATTGCAATGTGACCAGTTTGACGGCACATTGTTTATCTACGTTTTTGATATCGTTCGTCTGCTTTTTAAATCAGTCGCATAATACTTAACTTTGAATTTAATTTTGCAAATACGAAAACAATTTTTTGTGGAAGCATACCGTACCTAATCGTAGCATACTCGCATTTTATAGGGAGTCGACCTCCAAAATGGTTCTGCTACAATTATTTTCAATTGGGAAGTTCGTTTGATGTCCTCTGCTCAATTATGGCCTCAAGACTCGTTTATTAGAGAAATGAACTTAACAAACAATGATGAAAACTCACAATTAGTTTCTTATTAGAACATAGCTCTCAACAATTACTATACCAATGTACTTTGTGAGTTGTACAGTAGTGTGTCTAAGTGAAAACTTTAAAGTTCATTTATTTAACAACGATAATGTGCCACTTTTGTTAAGCAATTCTAAGGTAATAATATAATAGTAACATCTTTAATCATCCTCATCTTCTCGCCGGACGCCGGGTTAGTTCCCGAACTGGTGGTAGGCCTCATGTTATAACATTCTATAGAATATAGACATCAGACATTATAATGTTATTGTTTGTTAATTATCTAGTGTTAACTTTGTTAACCTATTTAGAAATAAATATTTTCATTTCATTTTCAACGTAAACCTTTTATAAAAACTTTTTAAAGTGTCATTAGACAAATGCTTGGAACCTTTTTGAAGCAGTTAAATATTTATGATAAAATAACAAATTATAACTTAGTAACTTGTGTTTATAAAAAACGGAACAGCCAGAAGTAATGACATATTAAGCAAATATGCCATTTCTTCTGCCTCACTTGGTCTATTAAAATATTGAATATAGCCAGCGCCAGAGAAAAAAATAGTGTAGGTGTTAGGTATATGGTAAATATGGTAAAACATGTAAAGAGGTGCTAAGGTATGTGAGCACATTTGGACAACCACAAACCATAACAAAAGTCACAGACTGCTTTCAATGAAAGAATTAGATAGTGATACCTCATGTATAGTTGCCATGTTACATGAGGCATATCAAACTGAGGTACATATCGTAAATACAGCTGACATACTAACTCTGCTGGCTCAGTGACCCAAGGTGGATGTTGGCTTCTGAAATAAGCTTCCGCCATTGAGCCCTGTCCTGCGCTACCTCCTGCCAGTTACTGACTTGAAGATCACGCAGGTAAGCCTCAACAGCATCTCTCCAGCGATGCCTGTCCTGTTGGACGGCCTTTGTACACTCTTTTTACCCCGCGATCCTCTCCCATTGAAGGTCACGCAGGTCAGCCTCAACAGCTGACATAACCCCAGACTAAATCAACAGTGTATAAGAAATTAGCACCTTTGATTTTGTTTCATGGGAAAAGTAATTTACAAACACATAGTTTACCTTTCCCTTAGCAATTGTTTACAGATAATTAAAAGTCAAATCTTTATTCTAATTGCAGAAACATTAAATAATGGATTCTGTATTTTTAAGTCATACAACAATGATGTAAGTCATGTAGTAACATAACATTGTAACCTTACTCCACAAAGTTAAATATTATAAAATGTATTACACATACACTTCTTAAAATTCTTCTTAAAATAGTGTTGTTTCACTGAATAAATTGAATTATAGTTTTACTTTACTGTTTTTAGTACATAGATATAATTTAAATGTTGATTGAAAAAACCGGCTAAGTGCAAGTTGGACTCGCACATGAAGGGTTCTGCAGCAGCAATAAGGTTTATTTTTATGAAATTAAAAGGTTTTTGATTTATTTTTATATTTCAATTGATTTAATGAAAGTTAAATTATTAAGGTTTACCATTTATGACATACTTATTTAAAAAAACTACTTGCTAGATCTCATTCAAACCAATTTACGTTGGTAGTTTTTATTATAGTATGTACATCATATTATATTTTTTTAGACTTATCATGCAGGCTCCAGAACCATCAAAATGTAACAATCCCAGAAGTAAATCGTCGACTGAAAAAGAGACGAGACATATTTGACCAAGTCAGTCAGTCTAAACTCTAATAAAGGGATGTATTCCACTGGGAATACCACCCTACACTGAAGACGTCACATCTGCTTACAGCCTGAAGGCTGATTGCAAGATTCACGTCTAAAAAATCGGCCAAGTGCGAGTCGGACTCGCGCACGAAGGGTACCGTACCGCTATAGAGCAAAAATGGGCAAAAAATTGTGTTTTTGTATGGGAAATTTATATTTTATTTAAATATTATTATTAAGTAATTATTAAAGTAGACATAACTAAGGTTTTTGTGAAAATATCAAGTGCCTACTTGTTGTCATCATTGATACCGAGCAAAAAATGTTTGAAAAATCACGTTTGTTGTATGGGAGCCCCCCTTAAATATTTAATTTATTTCGTTTTTTGTATTTGTTTTTATAGCGGCAACAGAAATACATAATCTGTAAAAGTTTCAACTCTCTAGCAACCGTTCTTGAGTTACAGCCTGGAGACAGACAGACAGACGGACAGACATCGAAGTCTCAGTAATAGGGTTCCGTTTTTACCCTTTGGGTACGGAGCCCTAAAAAGACATCATGTCCCCACTTTAGAAGTTAGAGTGCGGGGACACATTTTACCACTTTGGAAGAGTCTTTAAATTAGAGAACCCTAAAAACAAAATCATATTAGATTTTGTTGAGGTACCCAGTGTCTCTGTCTTGGGAAGAGGATCTGGCGCATACCCGGTACGGTAAACGTACCGCTGAGGCACTGCGTCCAGTTCTTGCGGCGTGTACGCGCCGCAAGAAGAAACCCCTCACCTTCCGCCTTACGCAGGTACTCACCGGGCACGGGTGCTTCGGTGAGTACCTGTGTAGGGTTGCCAGGAGAGAGCCAACGCCAGCCTGCCATGAATGTGGCGCTGCGGAGGACACGGCCCAGCATACCCTTGAGGTGTGCGATCGTTGGCGGTGCTAGGTGGAGACCTCTCACTCCCGATCATGGTGCGCTGCATGCTCGAGAGCGATGAGGCCTGGCAGGCGGCGGTCTCTTTCTGCGAATTTGTTATGTCGCAGAAAGAGGCCACGGAGCGGGACAGAGAGAACGATCCCACTTCTCTGCCGCTCCGCCGGCGTAGGACGGGAGTGCGGAGGCGTCGCTACGCGAACCTCCAAACTCTTGTCTAACAAGGCTCCGGGTCAGGATGGGAACCTGCTCGGCTTTGTCAGTCCCGGCACCGAGGGGAACGCTTTAGTTCGCCTAAGCGGTCCCTTACTTTGGTGGAAGTCCAGTCCGAGGTAGACCGGCCAGCCGCGGAGGGAGTCCTGTGTTTGTTAGATCCTGGATATCCCTCCGTTATACGGCTGAAGGCGAACCGCAGGTGGTTTTAGTGAGTAGGAGTCTCACATACCCCCGGGGTACCCAACCCGGGGCACCCATTATGGGTTTCCCCTGCGTAAAAAAAAAACCAAGTGTCTTACTAAGCTAAGAAAATCACTGAAGGCAATGTAACATAGTGTTGAGATTAGACTATAGCTCCCTTACTAATTGTAATATTAACACAACAAATAATTATACAAAGTCTGTTTTTAACTTTTTACTATAAATAATATACAAAGTTCTCACTTGAGATTGAGAAGTTACTTGGAAAAGACTCCAAAGATTCCGCTGTCTTTGTAACTTATAGCTGCATACATTTTATAGTTGCATACAATAGAAGATAGCTAGTAGAGAGGGGTATAGCTAACTTGACCATACGTGCCGCTTTGGGCGGGACAGTCCCGCTTTTGCAAACAGACCAAACAGCAATTTAAAAGTATTTTTATGTTCGAAATGCCTGTGCTACGCCTGGAATAACGCACTCCCATTCAACAATTGTGGTTAGTCTGCCATATTTTGCTTTAAATACAGATAGGCACTAGACATTTACAAATTTCTCAATCAATAATTGTATATTTACATCTATATTTTCAGAATTAATAATGAAATTAAAATAAAATTTATTTGGGGGGGGGGATCCGTAGATGTCTCGCTCTGACAAAAAAAATGGTCACGTTAGGTATAGCTTGCTAAATAAATATATTACAATATCCTTAAAATAAATAATATAACTACTTTTAGTGTAGTGTAGAAGGCAAATGATTGAACAGTTTACAAACATTCTCAATATTTATACCTTTGTAGTTATCTTGAATATATTATACAAGGTGGCCTGAAAGAGATCACAATCTTATGATAAGATTATAAACTGTTATTTTACAAATTAATTCATTCTTTTACCTATTACAGAACAAGCTTCAATAAACAAAACAATGTCTAATTTACTTTAACACATTCAGTTTTGAGGGTGATGTATTTTTATAAATTAGCATTTGGCACTCAAACTGTTTGGGTAATAGGTCTGGAGATACTGACTAAAAAAATTACACCTTTGCCTAGGACCTGTCGGAAAAGTATAGCAAGGGGATTTTCGTGAGGCAACTCGACAATGATTAGCTATGCAAAAATTAGCCGGGTACAAATGGTTCAATTTTTTTATTAAAATTAACGTATTCGCGTCGGTATGGCGGGTTGTAAGCCGCACCCGACAATTTTCATTGGTCGATCCGCATGCGGGGTGCGGGAGATTTCTGAAACGCAAGCCACGACCAATGATAATGCGCCATTAGTTGTCAATTAGTTGTCATAGACTCCCCGCATGCTGTATACCGTACGAGTTAACGACTAATGAAAATGCGCCCTTACGCTTTTGCCTACTTATTTTTTTTCAACTATCTGAAAATACAAGCATTTTTGTGGAACAAATCGTTAGACACTTATTTATCCGACACGTTCGATTAACGCCCACGCGTTTGGGCTGCCAGTGCGAGCGCTATGACCATCATTTTCCTTTTTGCCTTTACGTAATTATACCCCTGTAAAACCGCCATGCTAGTACAAATGACCAAGAATTTTGTGTCAGTATCTCCAGGCCTATAATTTCTGTGCTAATTAGATCTATGTAATTGAGAAGGAACAATGAAAATAAACCTAACTGCCGTACTTAGAGTAGAACATTAATAATTATTACTTGAATGTAATTAATTAAAAAATTTGACATAAGCCTCATACATTATCTGTCAAACTCTTCATTAAATTGAAAGTTAATCATAATTAAATGTCTCTGAGTACGGCGGTTAGTCTTTAAGAAATGATAGAAATCTTAAATTGTCCTTTTTGCAATCTCTAGACTTGGTATACAATGTTCACTTATAATACCACAAGAGCTTCAAAATTATCGGGTATTTCCCGATAGGTTCGTTGCAAACAAATGAAGGATTCAAGTTTTTCAGGTTAAAAAATCACGAGCGCGAAGCGCGAGTGATTTTTCCTGAAAAACTTGACGACTTTGTTTGCAGGGAACCTTGAGGGAAATGCCAGATAATTTTGAAGCTCGTGTGGTATTCGGGGGATTATTTTTCCGTCCCAAATGTCGGCCAATAGAATTGCACCATTCGACGTCACGTGGTAACCAGAGAAAATTTTCAAAAAATTATCAGTATAATACCATGTAGGTTGTACCACGTGACGTCGAATGGTGCAATTCTATTGGTCGATATTTGGGTCGGAAAAATAATCATGGTTATTATGCATTAAGATTATTTTCATAAATGTATTAAATGTGTTACTCAGTGTATGCATCTGTCCAGACTTTGGACTCCAATGTAATAAGTGGGCACATCTGAGTTGGCCATCTCAGTTTTGGTCAGTAAAGCATACTTTAGGGAGTGATCACACTCAACTGGAAGGAATTCTGATGGTGATGGTAGACACAGTATTTGCATTATGATTTAATTTGCAAAGTAACTAAATTTCGCTGTATGTATAGATTATAGATCCATCACCACAATATGGCTCGTGTGGCCGGGGTCAACAGGCTCCTTAGTATCTTAGGCGCCAGAAACTTTAAATTGGATCTTTATTTCTTTTTTCCTTTGCTTAACCGATTCGTTGCCACCTTCATTTCAACAAATTCTTACGACAGGCCAAGTACTTTGTTCGATGACGCACCATAAGCGTCATCGGCCCTGCTAAACGATGACGCGCCACGTGCGGCATTGGCCACTGGTTGTGTTTTATACATATTTTATTGTAAATAGGCGTAAATCAGAGAGGGAAAAGATAAATTTTGTGTGCAGTGTTCGTATTAGTTGTAATTCAAAGCTGATATGGCGTATAAAAGTAGTAATTCATACTGTTAACAAAATGCGTAAGTAGTCGTCAACCTTTGGCACAAATTTTGCTCATACGAGTATGTAGGTATTAATGATTTTAATTAGTGCTGGTTACTAAAAGCCGAGCTTTGTGAGGGCTCACGTCGTCACACCTTGACTGACTGATGATAACACATAACACGGACTCGCGCACGAAGGGTTCCGTACCATTATAGAGCAAAATTATGCCGAAAATTATGTTTTTGTATGGGAGCCCCCCTTCATTTTTTATTTTATTTATTTAATTTTATTTTGTTTTTAGTAAAAAGCCGAGCTTTGTGAGGGCTCACGTCGTCACACCTTGACTGACTGATGATAACACATATAACACGGACTCGCGCACGAAGGGTTCCGTACCATTATAGAGCAAAATTATGCCGAAAATTATGTTTTTGTATGGCCCCCCTTCATTTTTTATTTTATTTATTTAATTTTATTTTGTTTTTAGTATTTGTTATTATAGCGGCAACAGATATTCATGATCCGTGAAAATTTCAATTCTATTACCGTTCTTGAGTTGCGGCCTGGAGACAGACAGACAGACAGACAGACGGACAGACAACGAAGTCTTAGGCTGGCCTCACACAGCCGGAATGTCTTTCTGAATTCATATTATTAATTCAGAAAGACTTTAATTCCATACAATATCAGTAAGTATGCTCCACGTACACATTCTGATTTTTTTTCTGAAAAAAAATATCAAAAGAAAAAAATATCAAGAAATGTTTCTCAGATCGATCTGTAAGAATGATACTGACGAGCGTTCTGAATTCCGGATCGATAAATTTAAGATTATGATTTCATAACGCGCGTATTCCCATACATTTTAATAGAGCGGCACACACATACTGGAATCAGATTATGAATTATTTCAGTTGACACTGCAAGAAGCTAACCCCTGGACGTGTTGTGACCTGCTGGCATGATGTCTGACACGGAAAATTTAATCTTAAGCATTGAAATATAGGACACATCCATGGTAATCATGACAGGGAAAAAACATAGCGTGGTTGGAAATTCTTAAAAGTTTAATTCCAAATTGGGAAACATTAAGTGAAAACGAAAGTAAAAGAAAAATAATATTTATTAGTATTAATTCTTCTTCCATAAAGTCGTTTAAATATGTGCCAGGAATTATGAGACTACTGATCAATCTTATTTTCAAAGATGTGTGTGAGGCAAGGTGCCGAAATTTAGATTATGAATTTCCGATTATGAATTATTCAGAGAGACGTTCCGGCTGTGTGAGGCCAGCCTTAGTAATAGGGTCCCGTTTTTATCTTTTGGGTACGGAAGTTAGAACCCTAATTACATGTTAAAGCACAAATCAATAGGCATGATAGTTTTTCCGTAAAGGTTGTGGGATTTATTATGACTAGCAACTTCATCTATTTTAGTTGAAGAATAAATAACTTGAGAGTAGTTATGTAGCTATGACAATATAAATTTGTATTAAAATTTAAGAGCTCTCAGAAAATCGTTTATTTAAACAAATGAAATACGTTTGTTTTGGATAATCAGCAGGAATATAATGACTTTCCTGAATATAGCCAGCCACGATTTACAAACATACTCAAATGAAAATTGCCTGGAAAACGACAATAAGGAGAATGAAAGTTTTCCAGAATATAGTCACTCAATATTGCAAAACTTTACATTGAAAAGGACATTAAGTAATTGAAAGTTCTCGTATTTGTCATGACGCAAAAAATAACTCAACAGACAGTAGCATCGAAGCTAAATTACTGACGCTGATGAAGATGAGTGTTAATAAGAAAAAAAGTTTCATAAATACGCTAATCGCAGAAAAGTAAGGATTCTTCGAGTGAACCAATGATTGACGATCTCTGACTAGTAGCCTTTAATTCTAAAATAAACGGCCACGCATAAAATTGAGTTCAACATGTATATTTAGACAAGGGAATTGTAATTACAGTATAATAAATTAGTTTTAACGTGTTTTTTAACAATTCTTATATGCCGCGTCTGGCGCGTCATCGGCCTCACTAAAACTTTTTGAATGACGCGCTGGGCGCGGCATTGGCCATGAATCGGTTAATTTATCAGAAGAAAGATTAGGATAAAGTGGAATCATCAAAGTCGTGCTGTATGCGTACTTTGAGAAACTGGAATACCGACAGGCAAATGTTGTTTGAGCACGAGTGGCCCCAGCCCCCAGAGGAACGGTGGTCCACGCGTGCTCCGCAGTCCGCTATACGCGACGACATTATCAAAGAAATGGTGCCTTGACCTTTTAAATCAGGAAAATATTAAAATCGTGCAGATTACAAACAACATTAATATTTATACGGCCGCGGATACGGGGGCTTATTTAAATTGGCAATACTCGTGTGAAGCGCGACGTCCGCCGCTGACGATGACAAAATATTGATTCTGGCCCCGGCCCCCGCTTCGACACCTGCGATACCATAATATTGGTTTTACTATACTTGGAACCGAGCTAACTGGAGCGGACAGTCGTTTGATGAAAGGAAGTGGTGAGTTTGAGCTGGTGTGAAGGTACGTCCTAGCACTACACCGGAGGTGCTCGACGCACTTGAAACACCCCAAGGACGGTGTCGCGCTCTGACACCTTTCGCGCTTATCGCGGCGAACGTGGCGGCCGGTGATAAGGAACACAAAAGCTGGTCAATACCCACAAAAACCTTTCGAGATTTGCATAGTCCAATGTAGTACGTTGAACTTTAAAAAGAAACGATAAGGAAACCGATCGCAGCTGACGGCTCCGCAATCTTATCGGATTTGCAGATTTTACACTCGTTCGCAGCCGCGTGTATTTGTTTACATCGATGGACAACAATAGAAGTTTGTACCCAAGCGCTAAACTCAAGGCTAGATTCATTAATTATAGGCAAAAGCATTTTACCAACTGTAACTATCGTTGCTGTAATTACTTATGTCTATTGTCTAGGGTCTCTGAAAAAGTATAGTGACTGGTGTTAATATTTTTGAGGACGATTCAATCACCCTGCCACATGACTATTGACCATTGACTATTGACTATTGAGGGCTATAATATCATGTGACCACACTAAATATTAACATTGTTGCGACTTTCGACACTAATTTATAATTCCTTCTAAGATTTCTTCTATTGGATATTTTAAATATTTATAGGGGTTGGCCAAGGGCGTCTCGAGTTCGCAAACTGTTTTATGATGTAATAGTATAGCAAGAAGCAACATAAAAATCATATTATTTAGATGTGACTTCATAATGATTTCTTAAGTTTTCGCGAGTATCACTCATGATATTATAAGTTTAAACACTTACGGATTTTGTCGCGGAGCACTTTTATTAATAAATAAAAGTGCTCCGCGAAAATATAATAAAAACATACTTTAAGCCGCCCAAAAAGATCAGCCAATGTTTACCATCAGTGAAATGCAACTTACCCCTTCAAGATGCAGGAATCTACAAACTCGACTGTGATTGTGGCCTCTCTTATATAGGGCAAACCAAAAGGTCCATCAAAACCCGGATCAAGGAACACATTGCAGATGTCAAACACCGTAGAAACACCAAGTCCGCGATTTGTGAACACACACTGGATCAACCTCGCCATTACATAAGATTTGATAAGCCACAAGTACTGGCAAAAGAAACACGATACCGCCCAAGAATGATACGCGAGGCCATAGAAATTAAAAAACACCCTAATTTTAACCGTGAAGATGGTTGGGTGCTGCCATCTAGTTGGGATCCAGTAATAAACAAACTCAAGCACAAATCCATGACACCTCGGCTTCAAGACACTGTGAGTTCATTCTGCGTAGATCGGAACGCAAACAAAAATTGATGAGTCGTCGGGTAGATGGAGAACTTCAAGAAATTGGACACCTGTCACCTCAGTCCGCCCGTGACCACGGCCGCTGCAAAGTAGCCGAAACGTCGGGATTAATAAAAGTGCTCCGCGACAAAATCCGTAAGTGTTTAAACTTATAATATCATAGATGTGACTTCGTTTAGATTTCGTCTAATTTAAATCTTATAGCAAGATGGAAGGAGGATCTGAACATTACTCAACAGGAAAATAATACACTCAATATCGGAGAGAAGATAGAGCCATTTAAGCTCCAACATAAAGGCTTGTGTTGAACTAAAGCTTTGTCCACACTGGGCCTTTTTTTGTTTATCAAGATTCAAGGGCTTGCGTTATAGCGCAGTCAACAGCGAACATGAGGCATGCGGCATGCCCGTGACGCGCGTTGAAATCGTAGCGCGCGCTCGCTACGACACTTTTCTTTCAATGCGGGTGGATTTTGACGCATTCAATTATTATTGAATATGCTAAACGAAAGTTTAATAAAAAGAAGATGACGAAAATTTAAGATGAGTTATAACTTATAAGTAATAGACAAAATACTTAGTAATGGACGAACACTACTTGAGTAATTAAATTGGGAAAAACTTTTCTACAGAAAGACTCGACGAAATAAATTCCATCCGACTGCTAACCTGAATGCTGGTCAAAGTACAATCTTTGGCTTCATCGTCCATAACAGTAGTTACGGTTTTGCTACCATATAAATAATATAAAAGCGAAATTTCCAACAAGTGGTCTGTTATCTACGTAACGAATATTTGAGCTAAAAAGTTCATTTAGTTGCGTATGTCGCAAGGCCACCGCGGGGAGGGTCGTTTACTCGGTGAACGGCATGTTTTACATTATTTCCTTGTATTCGTGTGCTGTTTAGTTTTTGTGATCATCATTCATCACTATCAACTCGAAACGATCCGATCCCTTTTAAAGCTCTAAGGCTTTGCTCTAGGGACTTGATCTTATGAAATCAAACTTCGAGTCAGACGCCAGCCACTTTTATCGCTAATTGTATATAGAATATTGTTTTCTCTTTCACAATTATTACGCAAAAAGAGAACATAATATATTTTAATCCACAAACCTTAACCCAGACTGGCGCAAGTGGGCCTTAAGATGGCGCCCGCTGCCAACCGACACCTTATATGTATTTTAATCCCTCAAGCCCCGTAAGGCCCATTTAATGGGCTGCGACAACAAACGATTTCCTGGAATTGGTGATCGAGGGATTAATGAAGAGTTTGACAGATAAATGATAAGGACCCTGAGCCATGGAAGGCCAATCTAACGGGAAAATGCTTGTTATTCGTTTATTAACTAAATAACTTAAGAAAACAAACTATCAAGTAATGCTCTGTTTCATAAGGTATCATATTATAAATCTCTTTTTAACCTAGCTTCAATAGCCATTCAATAAACTTAAGTTTTGTTAAGGCTCTTCCAAATGGCCTTGCAAGGAACACAGCTCCAAACTAGGCCAATATTATACGTCAGTCGTTTAACTTGAAAATAGAGTCACAATTTTTTTTTTTACTAAATCAACATTATAATTTCTTTCAATTAAGCAACACATTAAATGCTCAATATATTTATATCATCTAAAAAAACTATGGCGAACATTGCTTGAACATCATCTAATGTCGGCACTACAAATAGGCGAACGCGTTAGCCAACACATTGGCCAACGCGTCGGCCAACGCGTTCGCCTATATGTAGTGCCGACAAAACGCGTCGGCCAACGTCTAAATACCTACCGCCAACGCGCGAGTCGCCCGTTCTACACATTGGGCCGACACGTTGGCCAACGCGTTGGCCAACGCGTTCGCCTATATGTAGTGCCGACATAATAACTAAGAATATATAAATGGAAATTCTTTAAAAATAGTAGCAACAAGTGTCACATTGACACCTTATAACTAATTGCCAATGCGTTTTATAATACAAACAAGATTTTTTTAAATCTAAAATGGCCTTCTAATGGGCCCGATCTTTATAAGGCCAAAATGTTCAATATGCGTATATAAGTTTAATAATCCTAATAAGTAAAGATGTTATAAAAACAACATTATTTCAATTGTTACGGTACGCATCTATAACTAAAAATAACTGTTTATATGTTATATGATGTTTAGATGTTCCTTGTAAAGTTTATGTTCCACAGCAAGGCCATCTATCAAATCTTTGGTTGGGCCTTATTAAAGGAACCACCGGCCTTCCTAGGAACATTACCAATATTTTAACCTAAATCGAGGCATAAGTAGATTTTCTTTTATTAGTTTATTAGTACCATACATATATCCCTATACGATAATGCCCTGTAATAAAATTTGAGATAGATATAGGTTATGTAACTTAAAACTAAACTTTTTCAGGGTGCGGAAATTACAATTATTGTAGCCTCGACAACCAAAGTCTACAAACAGTGAGATCTCACTGCCACAATAGCGGCGCGATCGACTCGCCGCCGCGTTTGTGGCCATAAGTTTGATGGATCTAAGTGTGTAGTAGAAGGAAAATGTCTTTACATGACGATAACTGCGACTTTTTGATAGTTGGCCTTCAAAGGAACTTGGCCTTACATGGCTCAGGGTCGTTAATATAATGGGGCTTATCTCAAAATTTTTAATTAATCACAATTAAAAAAAAAATTAATGTTCGACTCTGGCCTCTTAGTGCGGCTGCGGCAGTAAGAAGCAGGAATGCCCACTCGACTAAATAACCAGCAAAAATGGTGCTTACTTTGAAAAGTTCGCTGTGTCGCGCGATAAGCTAATTTATGCGCGAACGAAATTTCGTTCGCGCATAAATTAGCTTATAGCGGGCAATGGCTATTATCCTATATTCTATATCTAATTGAAGTTGTTCATCGGATTAATCAGATATCCTAGGAGACGGCTTTAGTATTCCGCCTCGAGCACCCCTGGACGGAACCGTGTCAAGGCTGCGACCTACAAAGGAATGCTCTTAAGTCTAGTAACCTTGCGCGCAAGGATCTATCTAGTATTTAGGTTGATATTTTGAATACTATATCTATTGACATTGAGTAATAATTAAGAGAGAAATTGAAAAACCTTGACGTGCTCTACAATAAAATGAAGACACTTGTGACTATACTGTACTCGGCGAAATATGGCGGTAGCGGTCATTGACTCCCTGTCTTAAACTTGTCATTTTCTATATAAACCGCGATTGACAATGAAGTGTCAGATGTTGTCAATCGCGGCTTTGTATGAAAAATAACAAGTGTTTGACAGGGAGTCAATGACCGCTACCGCCATGTTACGCCGAGTGCAGTATAGGATATATTAGTGCAATGTTTTCACGCTAGAAGCAGTACGCAGCATATACAGTAAACAAAATGTTTTGTTCGCTTTTTGACATCGTTTTTGTCAATATTCTGATATGACGTTAAAATATATGTCGGATTATTTACTGTATGTGCTAGCAACGCCCTCTGCTCGGACCTTTGCGTAATATTCCCTATTAAAAGTAAAATTTCCTGGTGATCGAGTGTCTGGTTGGGCTAAGCATTAAGACTTAAGTAACTAAGATGTTTTGTATCGACTAACTTATGTACATCGGAAATGCGACGTTAGAGTGTTTTGACCGCAGACTGAGGTCGCGGTCAATAGCAACCACTGTATGTTACAGCGATCGTTACATTTCCTGTTCGCTAGGCTTCTCTTTAGTATATTATCATCTTGATTGCAGCAACATCTTGCTGTGTTTTGTCCAACTTATTGCAGATTGTTATGATATTAACCTATACGACCTGCAAACCTTCGAGAAAAGAGCGTATTCCCTCTTAAAAGGCCGGCAACGCACCTGCAACTCTTCTGATATTGCATGTGTCCATGGGCGACGGTAGTTGCTTACCATCAGGTGACCCGTTTGCTCGTTGTCCCCTTATTTAATAAAAAAAAATTGTGGTGAGATTATAGGCGCTCTGTGATCACTTGAGGTGGCCTTGAAGGACTCAAGAGTCAAACTTATTAACAACTACATAGCATATTAGCCACCGACCACACAACCACTAGACACCTACCCCCTTACTAATAAACGCTGTATAAGCTTTGAATAGTTATACAGTGTTTTGTCTTCAATCCAATTAAAAATGTCACTTGTGTGACAGGAACAAAACACTGTATAACTATTCAAAGCTTATACAACGTTAATTAGTAAGGGGGCTAATGTTTAATTTTTCGCATTGAATTAGGGTTGGCGATCTGAGATCGATTAATCGCAAAATCGATCTTTTGGAGCAAAAAAATTGATCTTTTTAATCGACCCAACGCATTGAATCGATCTCGTGAATCGATCTTAGACACCCTAAAATCGAGTTACGATTTTTCTGTTTGAAATATTATATACCATATATTACAAGAGTGAGCTGTATGTTTAAGTTTTTAACCGACTTCCAAAAAACGAGGAGGTTATATGTTCGGCTGTGGATATTTTTTTTATTTTTATTTTTGTATGTTCAACGATTACTCCGCCGTTTGTGAACCGATTTTCGAAATTTTTGTTTTGTTGTATTAGGTTTCACTCCAATTTGGTACCATGTTCACAAAAGTGGTGACCTGATGATGGGATCCAGGAGTAATCGAGGGAACTCCTCGAAATTTATATGGAAACATATGGTAATTTTAGTTTTATGTGAAGTGTACTAAGAATATGCTACCAAAAAGTCAAATATTGGGTCAAGGTATACCATGGTTTCGAAGATGCTGAGATAACTCCTGACTCCTTATAGATACACGTTTGGGAGTTTCGGCGTTGTTTTAAGAACAGAAAGCATATTATGCTACCACGCAATTAAAATTCATCATCATCATCATCATCGTCATCATCATCATTACCACGTGGTGTTAAGGTCACCAATGTCTCATGGCACAAAATAGGTAATAGTACAACTTACAAGGCATAGGTATGGATATAATAATAATAATTATGTACATAACAACACCAATTATTAATATAGGCTGTTTATACACGGCGGTCGGTGCGGCGTCGCCGCACGCCGCCGCGCGCCGCTCGGCGTGTGCGTAAACATCGCGGCATTGCGTCGTACCTATTCAAGTTCTAATGTCAGGGCATGCCGCGCTGCGAGCATTTTGAGTGTCATAATATGATTTTAAACTTTATCTTCATTAATGTAGTACAATATAGTATCGCTTGAGAAAGGCGCAGGCGGCCGCGGGCCCGCTTTCCAAGTTTCTCATGCGATAGTACTATGTATTATAATAATGAAGGTAAATATTAATATCATAATATTATTATGACACTGAAAATATACTCGCCGCGCCGCTGGGTGTGATTCGGCTCATCCTTCGATCGCGGATTCTTGGAAATCCATTGTTCTGGCGGCCGCTTGGGAGTTGAAGCGTTAAATTGTTAAATTACCTAGCACGCATAGGGTTGTGTTCACTTAGATTTTTTTTAATGTATTGTTTAAATTTATCTACCTGATATTTGGGCCTTGGGGTATGACTCTTAACAGTCTTAACAAATTGTAATAAGATACGTAGAATAAACGCAGTAATTTGACGCGTAGTGTGGTATGGTCACTAAGTCACTACCACCGACGACCACTTATAAACTCGCGGACTATGACGGAGGTCATCTTGGAGGGTTAATTAATATTTCTAATAACAATACGAGATCAACCAAAATGTGTGTGACCACTCAAAATGTTGACAATTCAAATTTCAATGCTCACTGCTCACACCAATGGTGACACATTTCTGATTTCTCACAACCAATACAACTATATATAAAACTCCTACGTACAAGCGATACTGCGATTCAGGAGCACCTCAGCGAAATCTATTGAATACATCGTGTAACTAAAACTATATGAACAACAATCGGAGTTCGGACAAGCGATAGCGCCGACAGAGCGCCTCATTGACATAATATTATAGTGAAGACAATATAAAACTATTTTTTATACAATTTAAATTGGCACTAATTATAGTTTATCTACTAGGTAACTAAAAAGAGTGAAATTATTATTTTTAACAAAAAATTAAAACCGACTTCCAAGGTAAAAACAATAATAACATTCTTATAATATGAACTAAAAAGTATTAAATAATTGTCCTCTCTAAATGTGCCTTTTTCCGAATTCAGCTAAACCTCAACTATTTCTGTACTCAACCTTCATAATTTTGAAGTCGGTGCCAGTTCCATAAGTTTCAAATTTTCTGTCAAAGAAAATATAAAGATTCAGCTACGAGGGCTGCTATTTATGTATCCGGAACTGGCCACTTATAAGAACAATATTTAAAAAGTAATTACAACATTTGAAAATAGAACTCTGGTTGAAGAATACATTTTGTTTCATGTGACTGTCAATTATTTTTCCATTGTGGCGTCATTTTGAAAATTGCATTTGCCATGGATTTAACGCGTGAACATTTTCGTGCAATGATTTACTACGATTTTCGGCGTGGGCTAAATCAACAACAGTGCTTTATTCAACTCACCGCAACTTTTGGAGATGAAGCACCATCAAAAACCACTGTTTATCACTGGTACAGTGAGTTTAGTCGTGGGCGGTCTATGCTCACGTATGAAAATAAAGAAGGTCGCCCAAAAACAAGTGTTGTCCCACAAAATATAGATGCTGTGCGGGAACTAATAATGCGTGATCGTCATGTTACATATCGCGAGATAGAGGCGTCCTTAGGCATAAGTATGACGAGCATACATAAGATATTACACGAACATTTGGCTGTAAAAAAATATGTTCGCGTTGGATTCCGCACAACTTGACAATCGATCAAAAACGGGCTCGTGTCGATTGGTGCAAAAAAATGATAAAAAAAATACAACCGTGGTACGTCAAAAGCCGTTTATAATATCTACACAGGTGATGAATCTTGGATCTATGCATATGACCCCGAAACTAAACAACAGTCAACGGTGTGGGTGTTCCAAGATGAGCCGAAACCAACAAAAGTTACTCGTGCAAAAAGTACTTTGAAGCAAATGGTCGCCTGTTTTTTTGGAATTAATGGACATGTGGCTACAGTGCCATTAGAGAATCGTAAAACGGTTAATTCTGAATGGGATACGACCATTTGTTTACCAGAAGTCTTTGAAGAAATAAGAAAGGACAACCGACAACGCAGAATCATATTACATCACGACAATGCTAGCTGTCACACCTCAGCTGAAACAACTCAGTTTTTGGAGGGTCAAAAGATCGAATTGACTGGTCATCCGCCGTACAGCCCTGATTTGGCACCTAACGATTTCTTTTTATTTCCATACGCGAAGAACAAATTACGTGGTCAACGTTTTTCGAGCCGCGAAGAGGCTGTTGATGCGTTCAAAATGCACGTTTTGGAGATACCTCATTCAGAATGGAAAAAGCGCTATGAAAATTGGTTCCAGCGTATGCAAAAGTGTGTCGATCATCGCGGCGAATATTTTGAAAAGCAATAAAACCATATTAAATGATATATGTTTGTTTCTTTTTTTAATTCCGAATACATAAATAGCAGCCCTCGTATATCTGGTACCTTCAAAATGATGAAGGTTGAGTACAGAAATAGTTGAGGTTTAGCTGAATTCGGAAAAAGGCACATTTAGAGAGGACAATTATTTAATACTTTTTAGTTTTTAGTTCATATTATAAGAATGTTATTATTGTTTTTACCTTGGAAGTTGGTTTTAATTTTTTGTTAAAAATAATAATCGTCATACAATAAAATATTCAAATTTTTAAGCCCTTTCATTTGGCGTAGGTATGTCTCAAAGTGCTGCATTAGATTGGACGATATGCCCCTCCTTCTTTATAAATTAATTATTAATTATTTATTTTATTTGAATTTTATTTTTAATTATTAAAGTATAAATACAACTAATTATTTGTGAATATTTCAGCCTACCTTATGCTATGATAAGGCGAGCCGCAGGTGGTTTTAGTGAGTAGGAGTCTCACATACCCCCGGGGTACCCAACCCGGGGCACCCATGATGGGTTTCCCCTGCGATATCAAAAAAAAAAAAAAAAAAAGGTATCGAGCAATCAAAAAAACAAAAAAATCAAGTTTGTTGTATGAGAGCCCCCCTAAAATATTTAATTTCTTTTGTTTTTTGTTATTTATTGTTATAGCGGCAATAGAAATACATAATCTCTGAAAATTTCAACTCTCTAGCTATTATCGTTTTTGAGTTATAGCCGGAGACAGACAGACGGACAGACAGAAGGACAGACAGACGGACAAACATACGAACAGATAGTTGGACAGAAGTCTCGGTATAAGGTCCCGTATTTACCCTTTGGGAACGAAACCCTAAAAAACACACTCGGCCAATTTTAGAAGCTCATAGCGAGGCAATGATTGGAGATAGATACAAAGTGTAAAGGATAAAGTTGTAGAGAATTTAATTAGCTTTTATTATGTAGCACAAGAGAATTTCGTACGAAGCACCGTTTTTGATGAGTAAGCAAAAAACCAAAAAACGGGACCGAGCGCACCTCGGAGGGGTCAGGACTTTTAGTATGTTTATCTCCTAACTAGTCTAAACAAAGTACCAAAGTCATAATTTATGCTTTCGACTTTTCCAAGCAGAATCATTCGTTTACTAGGCTATATGCCCTATTGCATTCAGGGACATCTTAAGGTACAATTATATACACGATCGCGATGCACGGAATTGTACCTTAAGTTATACATTGTTGAAAAAATATTTGAAATCGGTCCAGTAGTTTCTGAGATTATCGCGTTAAAACAAACTTTTCAGCTTTATAATTATTACTAGCGACCCGCCCCGGCGTCGCACGGGTATAAAAAAATGTATGCCTTTAGCGCCTTCCTCAAGAAATGGGCTATCTAACACTGCAAGAATTTTTCAAATCGGACCAGTAGTTTCTGAGATTAGCGCATTCAAGTTAGCCCTTTCAAATAATTTCCCCCGTTTTTTCCACATTTTCCTCTATTTCTTCGCTCCTATTAGTCTTAGCGTGATAAAATTAGCCTATAACCTTCCTTGATAAATGGGCAATCGAACACTGAAAGAATCATTAAAATCCATTGCGTAGTTTTAAAGATTCAAGGGAACAAAGGGACATGAGGGAAAAAAAGCGACTTTGTTTTATAATAAGTATAGATAAGTAATATATTATATTAGCTTTATAATTTTAAGTATAGAATATATTCTATACTTAAAATTATAAAGCTAATATAATATAATATATAATATATAATATAATATATTTTTATTATCTATAGATAATAGATATTATATTATGTGTCTGTTCGGCCCCCATTTACGCATTTCTGTCTTCATTACAGGTAGCAATAAAAATAATAGATAAGTCGCGGTTAGATGAAGACAATTTGAAGAAGACGTTCAGAGAGATAGCGATCATGAAGCGACTGAGGCACCCGCACATAGTGAGGTTATACCAGGTAATTACTCTTTATTGCCCCTTGTTCTTTCCGATATAGTCACTCGTATAACGTATTACGCACTATCATTTGTATGTGCAGTATGTTAATTCTTGAATTATTTTCTTATGTGTTCAATCATATCAGTATAGGATATATTACTGCAATGTTTTCAGGCCTTGTACCATGAAGCTGTTTTGAGACTCAAATAATCGGACGAGAATGCTGCGTCCTACTCTAACATACGTGAAATGACGTTGTTAGAGCAGGATGCGGCATTCTCGTCCGAATGTTTGAGTCTCAAAACAGTTTCATAGTAGGCCTACAGGCTAGAGGCAGCACCAGCACAGACAGTAAACTAACATTTTTGTTCTCTGTTTTATAACGTTTCTGTTAAGAGGCCGGGTGCCATCGAAAATCTCATAATGTATACTTACGTAATACAAAATCATTTTCTCATACGAAAATATTTAACATGTTTGAGTTATTTTTCAACTTAAAATAGTAATTACCTAGGTTCCTGCACAAAAATTTACTAAGTACAAAATATTTAAACACTAAAAAATATATAAATAAATAGTAAATTTACTACAAAATATTAAAACTTAAAAAAATATTTTTAGTAAGTATTTAAATATTTTGTAGTAAATATTTATTTATATATATTTTAGTGTTTTACTATAGTAAATTTTTGTGCAGGAACCTACGTTATTAGTAATTACTATTTTAAGCTGAAAAATAACTCAAACATGTTAAATATTTTCGTATGAGAAAATGATTTTGGTATTACGTATATGTATGAGAATTTCGATGGCACCCGGCCCCTTAATATTCTGATTTGACGTGTGCAACATGTCGGATTTTTCACTGTAAGTATGTGCTAGTGGCGCCCTCTCCTCCGAACTTTGCGATATATTCCATATTTGATATTACACTCGATTTTTTATAGTTGGTATATGGATATTGGATACTATACTAAAGATTTGAAAGTTTCAAACACCTTTCTTGTTATTTCAGGTTATGGAAAGCAATCACACGTTATATTTAGTCACAGAATACGCGCCGAACGGTGAAATATTTGGTAAGCAAAGCTTGAAGTCACAATTTTTCGATCCACTAATAGGTGCATTATGATTTCGTTCTTTTATGTTTATTATTTAACCATGTACCATCGAGGAAATTGATTCCTATGCAGTTGATAGACCAACGTTATTTGGTCGAATATGTCAATTCAATGTTAATTGTGATCTGTCGGCTGGGTTTGACGTCACGCAACCAAACTACTTAGGTCCCCGATCTGTATAGAAATCAACTTCTCTGATAGTACATACATATATAAAAATATAGGGTCTTACTACAAAAGATTTAAACACTCGTTGAACAGTTGATTAGAGAAAAATTCCATACAAAATTGTCTCAAAACAACTGTTCAACAGATGTTTAAATCTTTTGTGGTAAGACCAATAATGTTGGAAAATATAGTTGAAAGTAGGTACATCTTTTGAATGTAATATTGCAATTGGTACTGAACCAACCCCGGTTTTAGCACTTTGGAAGTTAAAATATATTTTTAAACTCTTCTATGCACATTAACTAAACAAAATGAGGTGAAAATCATAAGTTAGTTGTGTCGGTCAGATCACCTGGTGTCGCGCGGCCGGATGCCGGAGTCGGAGGCGGCGCGCGCGTTCGCCCAGATGGTGGCAGCGGTGGGATACTGCCACGCCAACGGCGTCGTGCACAGGGACCTCAAGGCCGAGAACCTGCTGCTGGACAAGCACATGAATATTAAGGTTAGTCGTGTTATTGTGTTGCAACCATTTTGTTTAATTGACTAGCCAATTCGAGGCTCTAGACTAGACTCTATACTCTAGAGCAGCGGTCAGCAACAGGCGGATCCGGACCGCGAAATATTGTAATGTATTTTATACCAAGTATCAATTAATAAGTAGATAAGGTGTACGTACACCTTTATTATACATAGGACAAGCGTGTTTCTTTCTGGATCTCGTTTAAATTTTCGAACAGTATCCGGCCCCACGGTCCCACCTAAAACTGGTTTTCACTACTTTGACTTAAGCGGGGAATGGCGCACCATGGGGTTTTAGTAGTTAGACCTCATGCCTGGGGAAAAATCCCACATATCCCGACCTCTGATCTCAATTTTTTCGCATAAAAAAAAAGCTGTATGTGATAGTATACTGAGTAGGCTGTTATAGACTGTAGTAGAAAATCAGAAATAATGCCAAGAAACCATAAACATTTGACTTAATTCTAGGAACGAAATAATTAAAATAATGTAATATAATAATTGTCTTTACTTTTTGAGATTGACGAACTGTTTTTCCTCAACGCGGTAGTTTTATATGAGGACTAGCTGTTGCCCGCGACTTCGTCCGCGTGGACTTTAGTTTTTAGTTTTTCCCGTAGGTGCATCGATTGAATAGTTAACGCGCAAATCATAAAAGTATATTGTGTGGGACAATATACTTTTATATTGTCCCACAACCACTCACTCCCGTTTTTTCCACATATTCCACTATTTCTTCGCTCCTATTGGTCATAGCGTAATAAAATATAGCCTATAGCCTTTCTCAATAAATGAACTATCTAACACTGAAAGAATTTTTCAAATCGGACCAGTAGTTCCTGAGATTAGCGCGTTCAAATAAGCCCTTTCAACTATATTTCCGTTCCGTTTTTTCCACATTTTCCTCTATTTCTTAGCTTCTATTAGTTTTAGCGTGATAAAATATAGCCTATAGCCTTCCTCTACAAAGGGGCTATCTAACACTGAAAGATTTTTGTAAATCGGATCAGTGGTTCCTGAGATTAGCGCGTTCAAACAAACAAACTCTTCCGCTTTATAATATTAGTATAGATTATCACATTACTATTTTGATATAAACGACGGTAAAACCGATCCTGCTATTGAAGTGGTTTGCGACGAGTGTTCAAAAGAAAACAACAGAGTCGACAAACAACTTACTCTTATTTCATGATCTCAATATAATTAGAAAAACTATAAAAAGATAAAAACTAATTTTAAATTTTGTTAGTCTCGCTAAAACTCGAGAACGGCTGAACCGATTTGGCTAATTTTAGTCTTGAAATATTCGTGGATGTCCAGGGCAGGTTTATATTAGGAGAGAATTGTTTAAACGGGTTTTGGCCCACCACACATTCCCACCGCTATATGTGTCGCCAGGATCGACGGCGGTATCCAACCACGAAAACCCCTTGATATGATCACAGGGAGCCCGAGGGACATGCTAAAGCTGTTTTGGGTCCCGCAAAAAAGATAACCTCCTTTTTTGAAGTCGGTTATAGTCCGCGCGGAGCTAGTTGGCCGCTCTGCCGGTATGTGAGTATACGGGCAGAGCGGCCAACTAGTTGCGCGCGGACTATAATAAAAGAAGTAGGAAGTATCGAATTATATTAGGAGGGAGTACGAAATTCAGCGGGTGATCAAGTATGTTATATTTCCAGTTGGCGGATTTTGGGTTCAGTAACGAGTACACGGTGGGCTCGCCGCTGTCGACGTGGTGCGGCAGCCCGCCGTACGCCGCGCCGGAGCTGTTCGAGGGACGACAGTACGACGGACCCAAGGCGGATATATGGGTGAGAATTGTGTACACGTTTAAGGTGACGCCGCGTTAAAGTAAAATACCGTGTTGGATATGTTTTAGATTGATTGTTTTCTATGAGAGGCCCGGCCCGGCCTCTCATAGAAAACAAGCAATGGAACAGCAAAAAATGAAAAGAGCGTAGCGACAAAATGGTTTTTGTCGGGTAATTTAAAAACATATAAGGTATGGGCAAATCAAAATGTATGCTTGAACCAATCAACATACAAATTTTGGAAGCTTAAATCACTCTCCTCTGTTGGCAAAATAGGAATCCCTTTTTTTAGAGAGGTCTTTTTGATTGATTATTCTGTGTTATAAAATTGACCAATCGTGTTATGTTATGGGTAATTCAAAGACAAAGACATGATGAATACTGACAATGTACTTTAATTTCTTAGCTTTAGTCATTGCTGAGAAAAATCGATATCGCTACAGCCAAGGCGTCGCCTTAAATTATTATTATTATTGGCCCACTGTGTCCCACTGCTGGGCAAAGGCCTCCCTTTTCTTCCACAATTCGCGATCTTGTGACTTGTGCTGTTACTGAACACTCTTTGTCGAACGCTTCCAGTTCGTCGCGCCACCTTTTTTTGGGTCGGCCTCTATTACGCCGACCAGTCGGTAGCCACTCCGAAACAAGATGCGCCCACGTGTCCGGGTGCATACGGGCGACGTGCCCTGCCCAGCTCCACTTTAGGCTAGCTGCCTTCCTGCCTACGTCAACGAGCTTCGTTTGGGAACGCAGAGTGGTATTTCGAACGCGGTCGATCCTTTTTACACCTAAGATACTGCGTTCCATTGCTCGTTGGCAGACTCCGAGTCGGGACTTCTGTGAAACTGTCAACGACCATGATTGGGTTCTGTTTGCCACACGTTTAAATACCTACTAACTAGAAAAAATGGCCCAAACTGGTCGAGCTATAACTTTGCTGATATTGTGAAAGCCTTCAAGTGAGCCAATATGCTTTTGGTGTAGGTAGGTTTCAAAATGGAATAAGGCATCCCGCCCACTTTGTTGACGCAAGTCGACGCACCGACGCAGATTCTAGCATATCATAAGTTATGATTTAAAATTGTTGTTGCACCCTGGATGCAGTGCCGCGAACGTAAAATAATTAATTTAATCTATGTTTGTACTATCAGAGAAGTTGATTCCTATGCAAATCGGGGACTTAAGTAGTTTGGTTGCGTTACGACAAACCTAGCCCACAGATCACAATTAACATTGAATTGACATATTCGACCAAATAACGTTGGTCTGTCAATTGCATAGGAATCAACTTCCTCGATGGTACAATTAATTACGTACTAATGTTTGTGGTGATTTGTACGGTTCGTTTTCAGTCGCTGGGCGTGGTGCTGTACGTGCTGGTGTGCGGCGCGCTGCCGTTCGACGGCGGCACGCTGTCCGAGCTGCGCGCCGTCGTGCTTAGCGGCAAGTTCCGTATACCCTACTTCATGTCGCAAGGTAATTTTTAACTTTTTAAACACTCTTATAAAAATTAATTGTTGTAGTCTCTATTCGTAACGTTGGAAAATGAATTTTACAGTTGTTTGCGTCGAAAAAACAGGTGCCATTTCAATGAAATTGGACATAGATCTGTAGAGTACTAGGCTACAAAGAAGGATTTTTCTTATGTCAGGAAATGTACGGTTTGCGTGATTTCCTTGTGCACGTACGAAGTCGCATAAATTCTAGACGTTTATAAATAGAAAATAATGTAGATGTTTATAACGTTGCAGAGTGCGAGCACCTGATCCGGCACATGCTGGTGGTGGAGCCGGAGCGGCGGTTGTCGCTGCGCGGCGTTGCGCGACACCGCTGGCTGCAGGCGCACCAGCCCGGCCCCGGCCCGCCCCTGCAGCCCCCAGGTATGTTCATCCCGGATGCGAGCACCTGATCCGGCACATGCTGGTGGTGGAGCCGGAGCGGCTGTTGTCGCTGCGCGGCGTCGCGCGGCTCCGCTGGCTGCAGGCGCACCAGCCCGGGCCCGGCCCGCCTCTGCAGCCCCCAGGTATGTTCATCCCTGATCCGGCACATGGTGGTGGAGCCGGACCGCTGCAGGCACACCAGCACGGCCCCGACCCGCCCCTGCAGCCCCCAGGTACATTTGCCTATTATGCTATGAAGAATGAAAGAGAAATTCAAACAATTATTACACGTTTAATTAAATCTACCATTGTTAACTCTTTGTTTATAATTAACCACCTACTTCATTATATCATATTTCTCGCTAGACTTTCTGTTTCTTTATATGTGCAATCTTTTTATTGGCTTTCATGTTCATCCCTGTATGTAGCCGTAAGTTTTCCAAATGTAATACGAGGGCTGCTATTTATGTATCCGGAATTAAAAAAAGAAACAAACATATATCATTTAATATGGTTTTATTGCATACGGTGGAACCAATTTTCATAGCACTTTTTCCATTCTGATTGAGGTATCTCCAAAACGTGCATTTTGAACGCATCAACAGCCTCTTCGCGGCTCGAAAAACGTTGACCACGTAATTTGTTCTTCGCGTATGGAAATAAAAAGAAATCGTTAGGTGCCAAATCAGGGCTGTACGGCGGATGACCAGTCAATTCGATCTTTTGACCCTCCAAAAACTGAGTTGTTTCAGCTGAGGTGTGACAACTAGCATTGTCGTGATGTAATATGATTCTGCGTTGGCTGTTGTCCTTTCTTATTTCTTCAAAGACTTCTGGTAAACAAATGGTCGTATACCATTCAGAATTAACCGTTTTACGATTCTCTAATGGCACTGTAGCCACATGTCCATTAATTCCAAAAAAACAGGCGACCATTTGCTTCAAAGTACTTTTTGCACGAGTAACTTTTGTTGGTTTCGGCTCATCTTGGAACACCCACACCGTTGACTGTTGTTTAGTTTCGGGGTCATATGCATAGATCCAAGATTCATCACCTGTGTAGATATTATAAACGGCTTTTGACGTACCACGGATGTATTTTTTTATCATTTTTTTGCACCAATCGACACGAGCCCGTTTTTGATCGATTGTCAAGTTGTGCGGAATCCAACGCGAACATATTTTTTTTACAGCCAAATGTTCGTGTAATATCTTATGTATGCTCGTCATACTTATGCCTAAGGACGCCTCTATCTCGCGATATGTGACATGACGATCACGCATTATTAGTTCCCGCACAGCATCTATATTTTGTGGGACAACAGCTGTTTTTGGGCGACCTTCTTTATTTTCATCCGTGAGCATAGACCGCCCACGATTAAACTCACTGTACCAGTGATAAACAGTGGTTTTTGATGGTGCTTCATCTCCAAAAGTTGCGGTGAGTTGAATAAAGCACTGTTGTTGATTTGCCCACGCCGAAAATCGTAGTAAATCATTGCACGAAAATGTTCACGCGTTAAATCCATGGCAAATGAAGACACGCAATTTTCAAAATGACGCCACTATGAATTATTTTTAACAAAAAATTAAAACCGACTTCCAAGGTAAAAACAATATTAACATTAATATGAACTAAAAAGTATTAAATAATTTTTGCTATCTAATAGTGCCTTTTTCCGAATTCGGCTAAACCTCAACTATTTCTGTACTCAATCTTCATTATTTTGAAGTCGGTACCAGATAGCTGAATCTTCAGTCCTCTGACAGAATATTTGAAACTTTTGGAACTGGCACCGACTTCAAAATTATGAAGATTGAGTACAGAAATAGTTGAGGTTTAGCCGAATTCGGAAGAAGGCACTATTAGATAGCAAAAATTATTTAATACTTTTTAGTTCATATTAATGTTAGTATTGTTTTTACCTTGGAAGTCGGTTTTAATTTTTTGTTAAAAATAATAATAATTTCACTCTTTTTAGTTACACTAGTAGGTAAACCTTCGCGTATATTTTACGTATCTTATTACAATTTGTTAAGAGTCGCAGTTCACACTCACAAAATAATATATTATCAGTGAAGTGAACATATTGTGCTAAGTAATTTAACAATTTTAATATTTCAAACCCCAAGCGGTCACCGGCGATTGCGATAACAATAGAAAGGCTATTGTGTCTCGTTTTTCCACGATCGAAGGATCTATCAGATAAAAAATTGTATAAACTTGCATAGGATGTAGCGTAGCTACTCATCTAATATATAAAATTCTCGTGTCACAGTTTTCGTTGCCATACTCCTCGGAAACGGCTTGACCGATTCTCATGAAATTATGTGAGGATATTGGTCTGAGAATCGGCCAACATCTATTTTTCATACCAAAAATTATTTATATGGCAAAACAACGTTTGCCGGGACAGCTAGTAATATAATATAATATTATCATAATTATTGACAGCTGTTCTTGTAATCAAGAATTCAATTTCAAATCCATTCAAATCGATACTTAGTGCGCCATCTATCGATTAATAAGTATAACTAATTAAAAAGACACTTATTGACTTTGTTTTGTTTAAATGCTCTTTTTAAAATAACTTTATTTTAATTCTATATTTTGTCTATTAAAATTTTATAAAGTAGTTAGTAAAGTATTCGATCTGTATATAAATTATAAAGTAGTAAAGTATATTCGATCTGTTGTCTTCCGCCACGCGCCGCGCGGCGGCGCCGCGATACCGTCGCCTCCGCGGCGCTGACCGCCGTGTTTGTTTAAACAAAGTGTTGTTATACAGTATAAAATTATTATTATTATTAGTATATCCACACCTATGCCTTGTACTATTATCTATTCTGTGCCATGAGACATTGGTGACCTTAACACGACATGGTAATGATGAAGACGATGATGATGATGATGATGATGATGATGATGATGATGATGATTATGATGATGAATATGAGTTGCATAGTAGCATATGCTTTCTGTTCTTAAAACAACGCCGAAACTCCCAAACGTGTATCTATAAGGAGTCAGGAGTTCTCTCAGCATCTTCGAAACCATGGTATACCTTGACCCAATATTTGACTTTTTGGTAGCATATTCTTAGTACACTTCACATAAAACCAAAATCACCATATGTTTCCATATAAATTTCGAGGAGTTCCCTCGATTACTCCTGGATCCCATCATCAGGTCACCACTTTTGTGAACATGGTACCAAATTGGAGTAAAACCAAATACAACAAAGCAAAAATTTCGAAAATCGGTTCACAAACGGCGGAGTAATCGTTGAACATACAAAAATAAAAAAAAAATAAAAAAAAAATAAAAAAAAAATTAAAAAATATATCCACAGCCGAACATATAACCTCCTCGTTTTTTGGAAGTCGGTTAATAATTGACAGTCACATGAAACAAAATGTATTCTTCAACCAAAGAGTTTTATTTTCAAATGTTGTAATTACTTTTTAAATATTGTTCTTGTAAGTGGCCAGTTCCGGATACATAAATAGCAGCCCTCGTAGAAAAAAATTGTAGCTAGGACAAGCTGCTAACTTATAATAATTATCGTAACGAAATGATCTGTGTATGTTAATGTTAGTGCAAATTCATTTTATGATCATGCAAGACGTCATAAGAAATGGTAAATATTATTCGGTTAATGTTACACTATCCATGCATGATATAAACTGTATTGCAAGGCATTTTACATTAACAAGCTTTATTACATAATAAGTTAAACTAAACGATGCGCAGACGCAGCGGCGGGCGCGTGCGGGTGTCACGTGACCGGTGGCGGGGGTGGCGACGGCTGCGGCGGCGCGGCGCACGACGCCGTACTCGCCAAGATGCTCACGCTGCCCGGACTCACGCACCAGGCCATACAACAGGTTGGTTTTCTTTTGGCCAATAATAAATTATTTTAGTTTTTTAAATAATTAATTTAAAAAAATTAAATAACACGCTTTTTTAATAACAAAAAAAACTATTGCATTGTCATTGACTTTTAATACATAATATGCAAAGTTTCGAATTAATTAGACTACTGGAGATAGGTAAAAATCGTTCCATGTAGCACAAAATCTGTCGGACCCCTATGGACGCTGTCGCCCCTAGGCTGCGGCCTATACGGCCCATTTATATAATATCCGTGGCTGATGACATTACCCGCCGACATGATAAATTAAATGTCTTAAAAAGGAATTCATCAGTACTTAACGAATGTTATATGAATCAAAGAAAAATTAAGCGTTCATTCGAATTGAATAGTCAAGCGTAGTTTGGTTACATAGAACTTAAATAGGTCAATCTGTCTATTTGTTGCGGCTAAGCTCTAAGGCTGTACCGATTTTTATGGGACTTTCACTAACACACAATATACGAGCTCGTTAGTAGCAGTTGTAATAAGGACACGAATAAGTACGCGCTACCTTTGAATTCCATTTCATTTCATTCCAAATACGCTTCGCATTTTCAGCTATTATCAGCCGCACTCACATAAACTTAATCGTTACTTTAAAAAGGTAGGTAATTAATGTTCTGCGCTGATGAACTCATCATTTATTCAGAGGTTCCTAAACTTATTTTGTCTACCGCCAACTATAAGAACAAATTTTCTTTTAGCGCCCCCATTTTAGGGTTCCGTAGCCAAAATGGCAAAAAATGGAACCCTTATAGATTCGTCATGTCTGTCTGTCTGTCTGTCTGTCTGTCTGTCTGTCTGTCTGTCTGTCTGTCCGTCTGTCCGTCCGTATGTCACAGCCACTTTTCTCCGAAACTATAAGAGCTATACTATTTCACTCTGACATTGGCAACTCACCAAGGAGCCATTTTCAAAAAGAAGAATAAGAAGCTATACTATTGAAACTTGGTAAGTAGATGTAGTCTGTGAACCGCATTAATAACTAGAATTGTGCTGACGTAAACGTGTTTCAGTCAGTGGAGGAGGAGAGGTTCGACCACATCGCCGCCATATACCACCTGCTGTTGGACAAGATACTGGCGCGGGACAGACAGATGGACAGAGGTGAGCGGGCTTTATATCATACCAGAAACTTAATCATAAGCAGACTACTTGGTCGGATTACGTCAATTCAATGTAATGTCGTGATCTGTCTGCTGGATTTGACAAAACGCGACCAAATTGCGTAGGTCCGCGAACTGCCAATGAATAGTAGTTAGTACTAGTAATTTTTATCATGGACAGACAAACTGAACTTAATTATTTAAGTAATTTAATATTTTTTTCTATTTTAAGATTCCTTGGACTCATCTACAGGCTTACCGCTAGACCTCACGAGCTGTAAGGTATGTTGTATTGTTATAAGTTATAACATATATTAAGGGAGAGGCGCTAATGCTAGACACTGAACTAATAGATGACACTTACGACAAAAATGCCATAAAAATAAGAATTATTCTAATTATTTCTCAACACTGTAAATTTTATAAGCTTCTTATGCTATCTGTTGATGTGAAAAAATATATTAGGGATGCCTTCGGGAACAAAATTTTAAAATGGGATCAGTTTTCGTAAATGATGTGACCGCGTCAACACGCACCCGGCAATTTCTTAGCAAATAGGTTAAGGAAGGCGAAATTGGGCACGTAAGTTTTGAATACATTTATTAGATTTTTTGTAATTTCTATTGACTTCATTGGATTAATGGTCATGTTGTTTACACTAATTAATGTTTATTTATGATCTTTTATCCATTTTCCCTAACAATATAAAGGGTGTCTACTATTAGTTCTTGAAAATGTAAAAAACCTAATAGATGACATGGATCTCATCTTTTAGTTTTTCAATACATACTAAAGTTATTTTGTACTTTATTCTACTGCAAATATCATCACTATTCTCTAAAAATATAATTCTATTAACAAACTAAGAACTTAGAACTACTGTACCTAAAAATGGACATGGTGTCTAATATTAGACATTGCACTGATCTAAAAATCGATGCTTTAGTTTTGTAGCAGTAAAAAGAAGAAAAAGGAGAGCTGAGAACAAAAAGAAGAAAAAATAAAAAAAGACTGAAAATAAATTTGCTAGGAAAAAAATATGAAAGATAGTTTCAGCATGGAAGAAGAATGAATATAATCTGGAGACAACGTGGATAATATTTCTGATGCATGTAGTTACTATGATGAAGTAAATGAAATCTTTTGAAAAACGGCAAATAAAGACCTAATAGTATGAAAAATGTAAAATGTAATTTAATGTTCTATGTCAACTATTAGTTCATATTGGTGTCTACTATTAGTGTTGTTCGCTTATTGTGATGTCATCTATTAGTACTTATGACTAAGTTTACAAAAAGACCAATAATATATTTTTTTATTGATTTCTCAGAGAATAATTATAATAGTTTTATTTTGTAAGAGTTACTGAAGACATGGAAGAAGTTATCAATCCTTTATTTTCATAAATTATATATTTTATAACATTCGAATGTTTCATGTTTCCTTATAGTGTCTGCCATTAGGTCTTCTCCCTTATTTATTTTTAAAAAGCAGTTACAGTCGGCCTGCACACCCACACGCTTAGGATAAAACCAAATATCTAACTTTAAATCAAAAGGTTTCAGTTAACCTGGGTAATTTTTTTTTACCTCCTTACTAATTAAAATATTTACACTTGTATGCAAGAGACTTTAATCAGATAGGACAACCATTACATACATTTGTATGCAACACAATGTGGAACTTTTTTTCTTAGTAAAGAAGGAAAAGGCTTAGACTTCGCAGACGACGAATAAAAAAAACAAAAAAAAATGTGGAATTTAAAATACCGCGACTAATGGCCGTATGTTATTGTCAGGACACGGAAGACGAGCAGATGGAGGCGGAGGAGAGCGGGGGGTTGGGGGGGCTGGAGGGGCTGATGGAGCTGCCCGCGCCCGGATACCTCACCGCCGTCAACCCTGGGGAAAGCCTCGAGAAGGTACGTTATATCATGATCGCAGTGATAAATTCACAGGATCTTTATGCCATTCATATCCTTATTAATATACTTTCAATTACTTTAAAGGATGGGAAAGGACATACGATAGCCTTTTGCGCAAAAATTTACGGATTACAAGAGTAAGCATGTCTTTCGTTCAGTTATCTCTTAAGCTCCGTTTACACCAAACGAGCGAATGCTCATTCTAGTAAAGCTCTTTTGATGTAAACTAACAACGAACATTCTTTCGTTGTTCTAGTGTGTTCGCCACGTGTTCGGCGGTAAAATAGGTAGAATGCTGTAAGAATCTCGCTCGTTTGGTGTAAACGACGCAAGAGCGCTCGAGCAATTGCCTAGAGCGTTATTTCGTGTTCGGGCGTGCTCGCTCTTCGAGGCGGTCTCTTCAAAGGAATTCTAGTGTTCTTGAAATATTTTACTTTTTGGCGGGTTTTTTAAATTATCGAGTATTCTTCTTTTATTAAATTCGTCATCCATCAACGTCTTTTCCTTCTTTTCTTTTTCATGAATTGCGTTATAACAATAAATACAGCACTTGAAATCACAATACCGCTATTACAGTCAGACATAGTGTAGTTGTTACGTAGTTTATATACTCTTTGAGTGTAGTGTGAACCCTACTACTTATCGTTGACGAATGAGTAATGAGCATTCGCTCGTTTGGTCTAAACGGAGCTATATAATTCTCATCTATAGAGCAAAAATTCTTATTCTTAATGTTCTTGTTGATTCGGTTGGTGTAAACGATCTAAAGTATGTTGTAACGAATTATAGTTTACACTAAACGAATACGAAAGAATGTTCTTGTGCTGTTCTTTTGGTGTAAACCCACCTTTAAACATCTGTGCCAACCCTTCGGGCGAACTGTTGTCTGATCTGATTCTAGTTATCAAGCCTTTCTAATATTGTTCAATATTTAACAAATATAAAGTTGTCGACTTCACTATTCGACTAAGGGCCTGTTTCACCGCTTCCTGATAAGGCTATCCACCACTTAATTTGACAGATGGAGTATGGAAAATCTGTCAAATAACCCTATCGGGCACCTTATCAGGAAGCGGTGAAACAGGCCATTAAACTTTACAAATTATATCCAATACTTAGGCACATTGATTTAAATGACACAAAAATTACAACTATCGAGAAAGTCGGCGTGGGTCGCTGAAGCCCGAATGGACGCAAGTCACCAAGTGGTCAGCACATGTCGCCCGAAACCCGGCGGCGAGGCTTGGGCGCGAAGGCGAATATAGCCGAGCGCCCGTCGAGTGTCGCCGATCGGTCGCGGTGCGAAACGAGTGGTGACCAATGGCGTCCGGGTGCCCGTTGCGAAACGACGCGTGAGCGCGAGGTTGGATATATCTGAACGCTTCCGAGTGTCGACGATCTGCCGCGATGTGACCGTGTGACGACAGATGGCGCTCCGTGCGGCCCGAACCTATCGAGCTACCATGGGGGCGCGTTACACAAAGCTTTTATGTACTGATGATGAGATATCGTTCGTTGCAGTTCGGCGTGGGGTGCGCGGGCGATAGCGCGGAGACAGCAGAGTCGGTGGCGACGAAACGCAGCAGCACCGTCGCCGCCGACGACGCGCCCGCTGCACGCCGACACACCGTCGGCCCCGGTGACTGTCGCCGCGCTCAGGTATGTCCACAGTCCCCACACTCTACAGTCTACTCCTTTATACGCCCCAACACGATTTTATATTATTCAGAGAAATGTTGCGAGCGTTAACATTATATTTTGTTGTATTATGTTTTAACTAGCTGTCCCGGTGAACTTTGTGTCACTTTAAAACCTTTCCCTGGACTTCTACGAATATTTTAAGACTAAAATCAGCCTAATCCGTTCAGCCGTTTTCGAGTTTCAGCGCGACTAACACATTTGAAAATCCATTTTTATATACAGGATGTCCCAAAACTCAACGATAATCTGGGACCGGATGAATGGCCAAGTTATACCAGTTCCAGGAAAAATAAAATAAAAATTCCATATCACTCAGTTTAGCGATAATAGACAAATTTGTAAACAGTCGAAATTCGACACCCTTGGCCGCATTTTTAAGTCATGTGATCACCAATTTTCGCTGTAATTTTTTTAATTTTGAGATCTTCATTAACGATGCTATTAATCGAAATACGAATAATGCAAAAAACATTGTTAATTTAATAAAATAAGTTAAGTTTCAGTGAGTCATGGTTCACAAAAATATTGTTAGTTAACTTTGACACTTCATTTTGAAAAAAAAATGTACTACACTACCCTTGGCAAGTTATTTCAAAAGTTGGCGCATTTTATCAGGATTTAAAAATGGTGCAACACTAGCCACTTTTCTTGCCATAAAAATTTTTATTTCCAATTTTTTCCAAATTGAGCTCGTTTGGAACAACTCAAGATTAGTAATTTTTGTTACTAAAATTGGTTATTTTTTGTTTCTGGTCTAAAATAAAATTACTATTTTTAGTAAAGAGGTATTTGAGTCAGTTAATAACTAATAATATTGTAAAAAACATAATAATAATTAATAAAATAATGAAAGAAAAACCGTCGTAAAACTTTTTATTTAATTATTCTCCTTAAGGGCGTTCCGTCCGGAGATTCCGTAATTTACCGTATTTCAAACCTTATAAACTCATAATTTGAAAGCTACAAAGTTATTTTGAATTTTGAACTAAGATAAGTAAAAAAATAGGGTTTTGGTGCGATCTCGGCAACGCGGAAAATGTATGGCCAAGGTCGTTTGCTCGGGGGACGGCCTTAATCTACAGTAAATGTTCGAATTGGTCTTTTGTAAGGCATTGCAGAGTCTGTATTCGTGCCGGAGGCAAACAATTCGCACATTTACTGTAGTTTATGGAGAATAATTAAATAAAAAGTTTTACGACGGTTCTTTCATTATTTTATTAATTATTATTATGTTTTTTACAATAAGATTGGTTATTAACTGACTGAATTACCTCTTTACTAAAAATAGTAATTTTATTTCAGACCAGAAACAAAAAATAACAAATTTTAGTAACAAAAATTCCTAATCTTGAGTTGTTCAAAATGAAAAAAATTTTAATGGCAAGAAAAGTGGCTAGTGTTGCACCATTTTTAAATCTTGATAAAATGCGCCAACTTTTGACATAATTTGCCAAGGGCAGTGTAGTACATTTTTTTTTCAAAATGAAGTGTCAAAGTTAACTAACAATATTTCTGTGAACCATGACTTACTGAAACTTAACTTATTTTATTAAATTAACAATGTTTTTTTGCATTAATTCGTAGTTGCGAATGCGATTAATAGCATCGTTA
This sequence comes from Polyommatus icarus, assembly GCA_937595015.1. Lineage (NCBI taxonomy): Eukaryota > Metazoa > Arthropoda > Insecta > Lepidoptera > Lycaenidae > Polyommatus > Polyommatus icarus. Next base: position 1,030,217 of record OW569325.1, read on the forward strand.
ATGAAGATTTCAAAATTAAAAAAATTACAGCGAAATTGTGACATTGGTGATCACAGGACTTGAAAATGCGGCCAAGGGTGTCGAATTTCCACTTATTTACAAAATTGTCTATTATCGCTAAACTGAGTGATGTGGAATTTTTATTTTATTTTTCCCGGAACCAGTGTAACTTGGCCATTCATCCGGTCCCAGATTACCGTTGAGTTTTGGGACATTCTGTATATGTAACGCTCAAAGACCGAAATCGCTCAGTGAGCGAAAAAATAGCTCACAACGCGTTGTGGCTCTAATGAAAACGGCCACGACGCGTTCTGGAAATCACAAAAAGGCCATAACGCGAATCAAAAAACGAGGATGTTCGGCTGTGTTTTTTTTTTTTTTTTGTATGTTCAACGATTACTCCGCCGTTTGTAAACCGATTTTCGAAATTTTTGTTTTATTGTATTAGGTTTCACTCCAATTTGGTACCATGTTCCCAAAAGTGGTGACCTGATGATGGGATCCATGAGTAATCGAGGGAACTCCTCGAAATTTATATGAAAACATATGGTGATTTTGGTTTTATGTGAAGTGTACTAAGAATACGCTACCAAAAAGTCAAATATTGGGTCAAGGTATACCATGGTTTCGAAGATGCTGAGAAAACTCCTGACTCCTTATAGATACACGTTTGGGAGTTTCGGCGTTGTTTTAAGAACAGAAAGCATAAACTACTATGCAATTCATATTCATCATCATAATCATCATCATCATCGTCATCATCATCATCATCATCATCATTACCACGTCGTGTTAAGGCCACCAATGTCTCATGGCACAGAATAGATAATAGTACAACGCATAGGTATGGATATACTAATAATTATTATTATGTACTGTATAACAACACCTGTTTGTTTTTAAGACACGGCGGTCGGCGTCGCCGCGCCGCCGCGCCGCGCGGCGCGTGGCGGCAGACGACAGAATATCGGAATACTTTACTAACTACTTTATAAAATTTTAATAGACAAATAGAATTAAAATAAAGTTATTTTAAAAAGAGCATTTAAACAAAACAAAGTCATTAAGTGTCTTTTTAATTAGTTATGCTTATAAATCGATAGATGGTGCACTAAGTACCTATAGATTTGAATTCTTGAATACAAGAACAGCTGTCAATAATTATGATAATATTAAATATTATGAGTAGCTACGCTACATCCTATGCAAGTTTGTACAATTTTTTATCTGATAGATCCTTCGATCGTGGAAAAACGAGACACAATAGCCTTTCTATTGTTATCGCAATCGCCGGTGACCGCTTGGGGCTTGAAGCATTAAAATTGTTAAATTACTTAGCACAATATGTTCACTTCATTGATAATATTATATTATTTTGTGAGTGTGAGTTGTGACTCTTAACAAATTGTAATAAGATACGTAAAATATACGCCAAGATTTACCTACTAGTGTAACTAAAAAGAGTGAAATTATTATTATTTTTAACAAAAAATTAAGACCGACTTCCAAGGTAAAAACAATAATAACATTAATATGAACTAAAAAGTATTAAATAATTTTTTCTATCTAATAGTGCCTTTTCCCGAATTCGGCTAAACCTCAACTATTTCTGTACTCAATCTTCATAATTTTGAAGTCGGTGCCAGTTCCAAAAGTTTTAAATATTCTGTCAGAGGACAGCTATCTGGTACCGACTTCAAAATAATGAAGATTGAGTACAGAAATAGTTGAGGTTTAGCCGAATTCGGGAAAAGGCACTATTAGATAGTAAAAATTGTTTAATACTTTTTAGTTCATATTAATGTTATTATTGTTTTTACCTTGGAAGTCGGTTTAATACTAAATCACTGCATAACATGTTTATCATTATTATTTATAAAATATCCATAGTTCCATGCTATCCATACTAATATTATTACTGTCTGTCTATCTGGCGCAACGTAGTTGCGGGCATCAACTAGTAGTAGTTATTATATTTAACTTTTATAAGTACTTAAATTAAAATAAAACTATATTTTTATTATTTATTGAGGTCAGAATTCAGATTACTTTATACGGTGCTCTTATGGGGCTTAAAGGAATAATCCTTAGTAGGTACGCGTGGTAATTCATATAACATATTTGATATTATACGATTAATCAAGAACAAAATATCTACAAAATGACTCAAGTACTACGAACAAATCAAGAAAAACGAATAGCATATTATCAGCCACGACACGAATTTCGCGTTATGGTCTTTTTGTGATTGCCAGAACGCGTCGTGGCCGTTTTCATTAGAGCCACAACGCGAATTTCGCGTCGTGGCTGTTTCATTGAGACCACAAAGCGTTGTGAGCTATTTTTTCGCTCACTGAACGATTTCGGTCTTTGAGCGTAACATATATAATGATTAAACGTAGGATTAAACTTACATTTTTAAGTTATTTAAGATATTATTAGGCAATAAAGAAGGCTATTGCCGAAAGGTTTTATTTATTTAAGATTTTATATTATGTTACGACATTTTGTGAGATCCTACAACTCCCGTATGGTCTAGTGGCTAGGATACCTGGCTTTCACCCAGGAGGCTCGGGTTCGGTTCCCGGTACGGGAAACTGCATTTTAGATTTATAAATTTTTCAGCCTACTCCTACTAATGTTTTTTTTAAAATGCTAACAGGCTGGAGATCATTCACCGTGCGCTCCTGTGGAGCTCAGAACGGCACCGTTGTGTGGCTCAGCTCATTTCAGCGTGAGTTTCTTCTTAAATAACACTGCATTTATAAAACTGGCTATAACAGTTGTGGCGCGTGTGATGATGACAATAGCGCTAATTTCAACCATTGTGACAATTTTTTTTACAATGTAATGCTTTTGTATACACATTATTTTTTACAATATAATGTGTATACAAAAGCATTGTTACAAATGTCGTAATCTGAGTGAAAATAATATAACAATAATAATATATTACGCATAATATACAAATCAAAATTGACACACTCGATTTTGAGTCGTAACAGTGTTGATTTACGAGTGATATGTGCGTGCAGTCGGAGTCGCCGGCGCACGTGGCGCTGCTGCCCAACACGAACCTGGCGGCGAAGTTGCCCGCGGTGCAGCACCAGCCGCCGCGCTACTTCAGCGTCAAGGACCAGCACCTGCTCAAGCCGCCCATTGCCATGCAGACGCACGGTAGGTGTTCTGCAATTAACTACATAAACTTTAATCCCTCCATCGTGGGTATCGCAGACACAATAGATTTTCAATTATTATGCTGGCAGTGCAGCCGGCTGCCGCTTAGGGCTTGATAGGTTAATTTAAACGAGGTATTCAGAATACCACCCAAAGGTACCAGCGTAAGATCTTTTTTTTTACCAAAAAGATTTATTTATGCAAATCTTCTCGCGTACAATAACATTTATTTATGTAAATTTTCTCGCACCTAGGAATAGAGAGGGAGGGGGAATTGTCAAAAGGTATTTTATTAATGTTGAAATCATTAATATCTTTTTTATCAGCGTCATCATTCGGTCGACGCGCGTCTGACGGCGGCGCGCACGTTGGGCGGGGCTCGGAGCGCGCGAGCTGCCGGTCTGCGCCTGCGCATCATGTGAGTACAATCTGACAAACCCACAGGGTCAACACTTCACTCTGATTTATAATGTCATTAAAATTAAATGTATTGCATACCTAGTATTACTATTTCCGTCTTCGCTACAATTGGATAATATACCTATTGTCGTTTTACTGAGTATAAATTCGTACAAAAAATATTTCAAGTATTAAAAATTTATTTCAAACTTCATATTCTATGATTTTTAAAAATTTCTATCAGGTGTCGGACAGCGGCACGCACAGAGTGGAGGAGTCAGAGCAATCGGAGGAACAGAATAGTGACTCGGCGTACAATACTAATCTATGCAGGTATATACGTTGTCATTTACATAGAATCTATGTTATACGTTTAGCGTTTGTTTAATATGTATTTATTATCAGAGAAATTAATGAGGCAGACGGCTGACCAATGTTATTTGGCCGAGATAACTCGAGTCAATATGAGTCGTGAATCGTGATCATTAACGCTCCAATATTTTATAAACTGAATCTCCTTTATGTACAATTTTATCAACGACTGTTAAAGTAATGGTCGAATTAGTATCATATTACCTCTTTCGTTTTTTCATGTGAATGAAAGAGATATTATGATATTTTAACAAGCTGTTAACACTAACAGACGTTGGTGAAATTGGGTCTTAAAATGTTAGATTTAATAATAAATAATGTTTCAGGTACATGCTGAACCGCGGCAGCAGTAAGCGGCACACGATGGCCACGCCCGAGGAGGCCGCCAGCGCCACCGCCGTCTGCGCCACCTCCATGGTGAGTACTACTATAACAGTTTCAGGTACATGCTGAACCGCGGCAGCAGTAAGCGGCACACGATGGCCACGCCCGAGGAGGCCGCCAGCGCCACCGCCGTCTGCGCCACCTCCATGGTGAGTACTACTATAACAGTTTCAGGTACATGCTGAACCGCGGCAGCAGTAAGCGGCACACGATGGCCACGCCCGAGGAGGCCGCCAGCGCCACCGCCGTCTGCGCCACCTCCATGGTGAGTACTACTATAACAGTTTCAGGTACATGCTGAACCGCGGCAGCAGTAAGCGGCACACGATGGCCACGCCCGAGGAGGCCGCCAGCGCCACCGCCGTCTGCGCCACCTCCATGGTGAGTACTACTATAACAGTTTCAGGTACATGCTGAACCGCGGCAGCAGTAAGCGGCACACGATGGCCACGCCCGAGGAGGCCGCCAGCGCCACCGCCGTCTGCGCCACCTCCATGGTGAGTACTACTATAACAGTTTCAGGTACATGCTGAACCGCGGCAGCAGTAAGCGGCACACGATGGCCACGCCCGAGGAGGCCGCCAGCGCCACCGCCGTCTGCGCCACCTCCATGGTGAGTACTACTATAACAGTTTCAGGTACATGCTGAACCGCGGCAGCAGTAAGCGGCACACGATGGCCACGCCCGAGGAGGCCGCCAGCGCCACCGCCGTCTGCGCCACCTCCATGGTGAGTACTACTATAACAGTTTCAGGTACATGCTGAACCGCGGCAGCAGTAAGCGGCACACGATGGCCACGCCCGAGGAGGCCGCCAGCGCCACCGCCGTCTGCGCCACCTCCATGGTGAGTCCTACAGTCTACAATACACAGACTACGCGATTACGCGTTTTTACACGTACAGTACAGTACACGGTTTACCACATACATATAATCGTGTGCGATTGAAAGAGACAAAGAGATATTTGTTATTACAATATAATATATATATATTTATCGATGTGCGTGGCGGCCGAAAAGGAGGATCTTCCGAACGAGATAGCATGCTCAATCAGGCCGAAGCCCGCTGACGTCATTTCAGACGTTGTATATATCTTACAGTTCTCCGAAACTTCGATAGCGCGATGCAGGATTGTAATAGACGAATTGTGGGTACCGGTATTTATACTACGATCTCCAGAGCCGTACTTTATATCGATCACTTTTTAGTCTATTAGTCATGTAAAGCCAACCTACATTATAAAAACTGACGTATAAATATTATCTCTAGATCTACATAAATGCTGAGTAAGTGTGTATACTATAATCAAAATAAAAAACATTTTATATGAAGTTTAGTACGCCTGTATTCGCCGTCTGTGACATTATGTTGTGTTACAGCCGAGCACGTCACCGTCGTCGACGGCGAACATCCGCGTGCGACGTACCGGCCTGCTCACCGTCACAGAGCGCCCGCCCGGTGAGTTGCACACGTCATGTGATATCGCTGCAATTTACATAACTATCAGAGTAAGTTTGTATATGAGGTTAACTCCGGATAATTCAAATAAAACACTAAAGTTGCTCGCACATTTGTCAGCAACGTATAGTACAAGGAATGCGGCGCGTACGGTGCGGGCGGTTCTGCGTGTGCGGCCCATACGTTGCTGACAAATGTGCAATCACCTTCAATCGGTGTTTATGTTTATTGTTTGCCTGGCGGTGCGATACGCCATTTTGTAACCCCGCGGCGTGATACAAGACCAAAAAAATACTCTTTAGTTTTATCTTGAATTATGAGGACGTACCTTGTGAAGACAAAAGAAGATTATTTTCAATGAAAAAAGGTCGGAGTGGTGATGATAGAGACAAAAACATCTGTAGAATTAAAGTTATTTGATGTTTTTTTAATTCGTTTGATGTAGCATGTTTGTAGCTGCTTGCGTTGAGTGCACTATAGCTTGTAGATAGCACGTGGCCGCCGAATGTCTGTTACAGAGTATTGTAATAAAAATATTACATAAAATGATTAGTTTCAAAACATTCGGAGACCACCTTAAGTTTTCCTTTTAAATGTATGTGTTGATTTTAAACTTTCGCGTTGCATTATAATTAAAACTTATTTATCGGGACCACGGCCGTTGCAACACGGCCGAAACGTCGAGAAAAAGTATGTTCTCGTAGTAGCATTACTATTTGAATAAGTCGCGTTAAGTCCCGATTAATAAGTTTTAATTGTATGTGTTAAGTTTGCGTTTTAAATTTTTTACTTTAAGCTTTTTTAAGAGTTTTAGTTGATTATTTTCGTATGTTTTTATGTTTGCTAATTTTGTTTTTGTTACCACGTCTGTTTTGTAGTAATTAGTCCCGAGCTTATCATGGAAGTGGAGGCGCGAATGAATAGGAACTACCTCCCGCCGTCGATGGTGGGCGGCTACCAGTACCAGAGCCCGAGCCCGCCGGCCGCCAGCCCCGCGCAGGGCCAGGGCTCCATCACTGCCGGCACCCCCAACTACGCCAAAAACTCCATGAAGCCCGTCCTCGAGACCATACCCCAGGGCAGCCCTCTGCCGCAGGCCGCCTCGCCCTTCACCCCCGCCCTGCCGCAGTTCTCGCCCGCCCACGGCGCGGTGCTGCACTCCGGGGCCGCCCCCGCTCAGGGGTCCATAACTTCCGGAACACCGGTTCAGTCCAACCAGGAGTCCATGTTCCCCTTTACCCAGATGAGCCTTCCCAATCTCGGCATCTCCGGGCCCCCGACGCCGTCCACCTCCCAGATGTACCAAGACCGGGGCCCGGCCGCGTTCAATACGCCCGCCCTCCACCAGGGCTCGATCGTCTCCGGCACTCGGCTGCCGAGCGTGGACGACATGTTCTCCGTGCCCTCCCCGAGCTCCGCCGGCCCCGACCTGCCGATGGACGAGCAGGACTCCGTGTTCGCGTTCTCCGACGTTCCCCTGGCGAGTCACGGCTCGATAGTCTCCGGAACGCCAATCCAGAGTCAAAACCAGGGCTCTATAGTTTCCGGTATGCCCAAGAAGGGGTCGATCGTTTCCGGAACTCCGAACCGAGGCCCGGCGACTCCCAGACTGTCGACCGGATCCATCGTGTCCGGAACGCCTAACCAGGGGTCGATAACAGCCGGAACGCCGATGGCGCCCCAGGGGTCCATCACGGCGGGAACGCCGATGGCGCCCCACGGGTCTATAACGGCCGGAACGCCTATGAGCGTGGACACGTTCGGCTCATATCCGATGTTCAATCTGAATTTCAACCCCAATTTCGGGTCTCCGGGGCCGAGCGTCCCCATGATGGCCGGCGGCTCTATCATGGCGGGCACGCCCGTACCGAACCCCGGCTTTGGTCAGAGCGCCCAGTACACCCGGCAGCGCAAGTACTCCGGCCCGCAACGAGTTAAATTACAAATGCTGGCGACTGTACAGGAAATGGGTAATTGATGTTTTGTTATCCGGGTGGTGGGTCACATAGAGTAACATAGGTTAAACGATTCTCTTGATGAGGACACGACAGCTGTAGCTACGTCGCGTCGTAGCGACGGCTATAACTTAACTAAATATCCGCATTGATAGACATTAGATTATTACAATACAGTATGGTGTTGTAGGACTTGTGGGTTTATGAATGTTCTGGTGGATGGCACCGACAAGGTCAGTTCACGGTTTGTACTAAATTTTTTTATTTGTGTGTTTGCGTGTGTGTTTCACAGTAGATAGTGCATTTGGTGTGATTTTGAGTTAATAATTATTATTTACTTTGTTATTCAAAGCCTTTTTTATTTTTGATTAGTAATTATTAAAATACCATCATTTACTAAGCAAAATGCTTACGTATACAAAATATACTAGCGTGCGCGTGAGCGTGCTACCTAGCATATGCGTACAGCCCGATCGTCCTGCTATAATGCACGACAATTATCGTTTTATTATGAAAATGATAGGCGTTGGTGTGTTCGTTGACATAATTGTTGATGCACGCAACGCAAAATTATAGCCGTGTTCGTCTCATTTTTGTATCGCGCAAATCTTATACTGCGCATGTCAAAATCATATCATGTCATGGCTACGCAACTTGAAGTGTAACCAAAGTCCAAATATAAACAATTTAGTTTGGCGATTTTAGTTCCTCAAGTGACCGCTAGAGGCGCTGTAAAATTTGCCATACTAAATTTACGTAGTCGGTATCGAATATCGATAAAAACTATAGCTTTAAACTCATGAGTCATGGTAGAGCTACTGTTCGTGGTGTTGCCATACATGAGGTGATTTTGACATGCGCAATAAAAGTTTTGCGGGATAAAAAAACGAGACGAACACGAACATTTTTGTGTCTATGTCAAAATCATGTAATGTCATGGAAACGCCTACAACATGTTGTTTACAACTTGAAAGATGAGACGTGATAACAAAAATATATAAAAGCGGTATTATGCCATGTAGACCAGCACGAGTCGGCGCATGAGTACCGGAAACTATTCCACCTCAATTTTTTTATGCGATCCTCTTCAAATTGCCCTCTTCAAACTGCCCATGATATAAATGCATGTTGCCATGGACCATGGTGCAACCCGGTGCCATATTGTTTAAACAAACATTGTTTAAACAATTGCAAAATATTGTTATTTTTAACCGGACAATTTTTTTTTATATTCTTTATTGAAATACCAATAAAAATATATTAAAAAACATAATAATGTCTAAGTAATATATATTTTTAAATTCTCTATACATTAGTCAATAATATCGTTAGTAGAGATTTAAAAAAAATTCATTGCTTATATCTTTTTTTTTTTCTTAACAAAAGTAGACAAAAAATTGTGTTTATTTGTATGGGAGCCCCCCTTTAACATTTACTTTATTTTAATTTTATTATTAATTAATTAAGGATTTTGTGAAATTTTCAAATGCCTAGCTGTTACCATTATTGATTACGAGCAAAAAAGACCAAAAAAAATTACGTTTCTTGTTTGGTAGCCCCCCTTAAATAATAACCTTATTTTATTTATAGTATTTGTTCTTAAAGCGGCAACAAATATAAACAATCTGTGAAAATTTCAGAAGTAGCTAGCTATAGCGTTTTTTGAGATACAGCCTGGAGACATACAGACAAACGGACAGACAGTATCTCGAAAACCGCTATAGCTAGACTTCTGAAATTTTCACAGATTGTGTATATCTGTTGCAGCTATAACAACAAATACTAAAAATAAAGTATAATATTTAAGGGGGGCTCCCATACAAGAAACGTGATTTTTTGGCCTTTTTTGTTCGTAATCAATAATAGTAATAGCTAGGCACTTGAAAATTTTACAAAATCCTTAATTATATTTGTATTTTAATAATTAATGATAAAATTAAAATAAAGTAACTGTTTAAGGGGGCTCCCATACAAAAAAAACACAAATTTTTGTCTACTTTTGCTAAGATATAATAAAAAAAAAGATATAAACAATGAATTTTTTTTTTTTAATCTCTACTTACGATATTATTAACTAATGTATAGATAATTTAAAAATATATATAACTGAGACATTATTATCTTTTTTAATATATTTTTCATGTGTCAAATGTACCCAAATTTGAGATTTTTCGAACCTTTAAAAAATTTAACTTAATCGTGAAAAGTCATAGGACCTTTTTTATTGGTATTTCAATAAAGAATATAAAAAAAATTGTCCGGTTAAAAAATAACAATTCCTTGCAATTGTTTATACAATGTTTGTTTAAACAACATGGCACCAGGTTGCACCATGGCAACATGCGTTTATATCATCAGGAGGGCAATTTGAAGAGGATCGCATAAAAAATTGAGGTGGAATAGTTTCCGGTACTCATGCGCCGACTCGTGCTGGTCTAATGACATGATTTTGAAATGCAAAGGTTTTGCGGTGTGTGCGCCAAGAAATACGCCGATGAATGCGGTTGTGTGAAAAACGGCCGGTGTCGCGTGATCTCACTGTATAATAATAATGTCTTTGTATATTATGTATGTCGCAGTCATCTGTTTCAATCTGCAATTCGATTGAATGACTCGGCCGAACGCCGATTGAACGATCGTCACTCAACGTCCAACTAGTTAGCGATTTGTAAACGTCACAGTCAACATCTTGACGAGTTGTCCTTTAGGCATTCAATTGAATGGTGTTGAAGGCAGCTAGGGCCTAGGAGCTACCTAGCTTCCTACGATTAGAGATGTGCCGAGTGGCAAATTCCCCACTGCCGGCAATATTCCCAATCTTGCCATTGCCAGCAAATTTCCATTTTGCCGGGAAAATAGGCAATGTTGCCGATCCATTGATATAGCTTTATTATAAAATAATTCAGATTATTTTGTCACAAAATAAAATACTTAATGATCAAAGCAACCTAATTTGTTTTTGGAACGAAGTTCCTTATTGCTCATTTTTTCAGCGTAAATTTGAAAGCTAGACAACGATATTTGACCTTGATTTGACCTTTCCCCCTTTTTTATTAGTACCTGCATGGTAGGGGAAGATGGCGTTGATAGTAAGTATTCCTGTGAGTCAACTAGATGGCGTTTTTTTAAATTTAATATACTAAAAGTCTCGTTAGTTTGTTAATAATTATGTGTATCTCAAGAACCGCTATAGCTAGACTTCTGAAATTTTCACAGATTGTGTATATCTGTTGCCGCTATAGCAACAAATACTGAAAACAAAATAAAATTAATATTTAAGGGGGACTCCCATACAACAAACGTGATTTTTTCGGCCTTTTTCGCTCTATATCAATAATGGCAAGAGGAGACTTGAATGTTTCACACATTCTTTTGTTGTTTGTGTACTTTAATATTTAATAATAATTTTAAAATAAAATAAAAATTTAAGGGGTCTCCCAAACAAAAAAAAAACAATTTATCGGTACGGAACCCTTCGTGCGCGAGTCCGACTCGCACTTGGCCGATTTTTTTCCCTAGCGCACGTAATATAAGTAACATATAATATTTGGAAAATATTTATTACTAAAGGCAATTTTGCCAGCAATATTCCCGGCAATTTTCTGGCAATTCTCCGGCAACATTGGCAGTTTGTATCAAGGATATGTATTTTTTAAATATTTCTCATATACAACGCTAAGATTCATTTATTTTATGAGTTTTCTAGACCCATCTGTCCAATATTGCTAATATTTAGCCAATGTTCCCCAAAATTTCCACATCGGGCAATCTTGGCGGCAGCGTTGCCGGCAATATTCCCACCTTCGGCAATATTGCCGGCAACGGCACATCCGTACCTACGATTAATATCAATTTACTAGAAATTTACTATTTACTTTAATTTAATTTAACTTTTAGGAAAACTGCCAAATCTCAAAATTAACTAATTTTGATTTAAAAGGAATTAAATAAAAGATGCCGAAAACAAACACTCGATTTATTCACTATTTAACAATTAATCACGGTACGGACACAAAGTTAATTAGTAGACCTAAAAATAGCGAATGTTCAAATACATTACAAAATTCGTCAATTTATAGCCAAAAATAATTAATAATAATTTCGACTCCCACTTGACCATTTTTATGTCGGAGCGGGGTTGCGCAGGAACATGGCCGCAACGCGTAGACAAATAGGTGGAGCTAACGCAATGCGTAGTGTCGTCCCCGGGTGACGTGACGTCAAGGTGGCGTGATTTCTATGCTGCGCTTACATGCAAGTTGCAACTTGCCTTGCAACTTCCCGACGACTCGCCACAGTGTCATTTAATGAATGCGCTAGTCATTCAATCGAATCGCAGATTAAACCAGATGACTACGACATATACATATACATAGTTAACTAATGCGTGAACGTTGCAGCGCGTGAGCACGCGGAGCGGTACTCGCCGGTGCGGCGCGCGGAGCTGAGCCCGCCGCGCGCCGCGCACGACATCGCCTCGGCGCGACACGAGTACAGACAACTGCAGGTGAGTTACAACTTACTACTTACAAGTTACAACACTATAGGCTTACGTACAATACGTATAATGAGAGAAATTGATTCATAGAGACCTAGGTCATTTGGTCGTGTTTTGTTAAGTTATTGTTGATTTCATATTAGAAGTTGGAATTATTTTATGTGATTAATAGGTTATGGGTTAGAAATGTTATTGAGTTTCGAGTTAAGTTTTGTTCAGTGAATTTTGTTAAATGTTGCTAACAAACATTCCTTAACAGTTTGCAGATTTGTAATGTTTAATGGAAAATGTAAATTTATTAGGAATTAAAAAAGACAAGAAAAAAACCTTCGAACTACGTAGGTCCAGCCATGTGCCTGGAATCTGGATTAATGTCCCTGATAGTAATTAGTTTGTACAATCCAATGCTACACATTCGCCTATCACGTTTACGCACGCCCTCAAATAAACTAGTTATATAATAGTAATTAATATCACCTCGAATATGACAACAAGCTTTAATACAGTTTTGTTGGTTACAGCGCGGATTGGAACGGCGCAACACGCCGACGGCCGCGTCGCCGCCCGCCGAGCGCGTGCACGTGCCCGCCATGTCACTGCCCGGTGAGCAGCATTTTATGTATCTTTTTTACTGTAACGACCATAAGTTTCCTTATTTTCTAAATTGTAAAACCTTGCATAATATACAGAAATAAATAAATAAAGAAATAAAATTTGGTCAAACTTATTTTACTCTTGTAAACCGCAGAAAAATGTTTGATCAAATTTTTGTTTTTAAAATAAATACATTGACGTCTCAAACATTTCAAAATGCCTAGACCTGGTTCTCGTTCACAAAATATATTTTCGGTAGTTAATGGAATCAGGCGTTACTTAAAATTTAGTTTGTTATTATTTTTAGCAATATTCCGCGAAATAAACTTCCACCTTTAAGTAAATGAGTGGGTGTATATAATAATAGGTATGCGTACAGCACCTCCCTCCTCCCACACTGCCTATGCGTACACTCGCATGCAAGAACTTGCAAACACCACCACCACACAAGCAATAATGTTGGCAAATCCGTGCAAGGCCCCTCAACCCATGCAGATTGAAAACCTCGACGCGCGTTTCGCCCCAACTGTTTAAAGCTTAGCGCAAACCTACGCGACCAAAGCGACTGCGAAGCGGTAGCGTCTACCGCGCGGCGGACGCTGCCCATGTAATCTTATGGCGCTGTGCACACCTGCACGACCGCGACGCGAAATGTTCGCGTCGGGCAAGCGGAACGTGCGCGTCAAGTTGTCAGACGCGTGTTTTGAAGTTTACATAACTAGACTTCTTTTTTAAAACCTTTTTTATATTATTTTGTACTACTCTTTAGTTTATGATTTCTTGATTTGTTTACGTTTTGATAGATTGTGTCATGAATCAAATTGCCCGATGTATTATTTTTCTCCATGATCATGATATTAGTAGTCGCGCAGGTGTGCACGGCCAGTTTCGCGTTGCAGACGCTCCCGATTCGCGTACCGCGTCCCCTGTCACTGATGCGTAGGTTTGTTTTAAGCTTAATGTATTATTGACATAATATGACAAGACGTGACATAGAAATATGGTTTTGTAACGAGAAAGAGCTCCGAATATTAATGTGGAAAATAAATATGTAAACCAGGACTTTCAGTCTTTTCTTCATGGTCCTTCAGAAGCTGGATGTAAGAGAAACTAGCTAATATGGAGATACAGTAAGAATGAGTTTATTACATAATAATATGATCGCGAAAAATAAATCAAGAAAATTTTGAATAGTTGTCCTTGACAACGGGTCAACAAGAGAAAAATATTGTATGATAATCAATGATATTATATAAAAAAACTCAAAGCAGATATGTTACTACCGCGCGCGTTGTGAAGCCATTAAATACGGGCCAATTGACCCGTCTTTTGTATAGTCTGTCTCTATTATGTAAATGTCATTTCGTATCTTTTGTTTCACTTATCTGTCAAATTTGACAATTGAATTTGAAAATTGTTCGGAAGCAATTTAAGCCGGAAAATAGTATGAACGTAACAGATCTGTATTTAGTTGAATATCATTGATGATAATTTTATTTTCTGAGGATTTTTATTAAACGTAATATTAGAATAAACCAGCAGTGAATATGGAAGACATTATTCGGATACAAAAAAGTATTCAAATCCAAATCGATAAGGATTACACTAACTATAAGAAGTCGCCGAAGGCAAGAATAAGTAGCTCCTATGTCAAGACAAGGCTTTCAAACTTAGAAGTAGAATGGGCAAGATTTCAAAGCAACCATTACAAATTAGTAGCAATGGCAGAGTTGACGGAGGAGAATGATTACTTATTCAATAATATATACGATGAAGTAAAGGAGAAATATTATGAGTATAAGGAAGATTTAGACGAATTACCTACTTGAAAACATGTCAATCGCCGCTATATCCTCTGATAGCAACATTAAACGGTTAAAAGAGGACTCATCAAAACCTTTCCCGATACCAAATATTATTATTCCTGTTTTCTCTGGGAAATATACTGAATGGCAAATATTTTCGGAGTTATTTGAGTTGCTCATACACAAAAATTCGGAGTTAGAGAACGTTCAAAAGTTATATCACCTTAAGAGCTACGTTACAGGAGAACCTGAACAACTGTTGCGACATGTACCCATAACTGAGGCGAATTACGAGAAGAGTTGGGATATGATGAAAAGGAGATATAGCAACAAACATTACCTGGCGAATAATATATTGACAAGATTGATTGACCAAGAAAAAATAAGATTTGAAAGTAGCAAATGCCTTAGGCATTCCAGGCTTCGTGGTTTACCTTGTCACTGAAAAGTTTGACCGCGAGTCCAAAAAGCTTATTACATCTTAGCACTGGAGTAATAAAATCTGCACATGAAATCGTAAAAACAATATTATCATGCGGATAGATCTAGATATTTTGTAGATACCTACACCATGATTTTGGTGCACCTCGGGAGGAAATAACTAAGGATTCTAAATTATTTAAGAAAAAATAATGTGATCGAAATGAAATGCCCTAAAACCTTATTTGATTTTATCAAAAAAATATATTTTATGAATAAAAATCGCGACGGCATTTAAAAGTAAAAACTAAAAAGATTGCATTTATGCAATTATTAATTCTTTACTCACGACAATTTGATGCAATGTACAGGAACCGTAATTTTTTTCCGGACCAAAAAGTATCCTTCGTCCGTTCTTTTCACCAAATTTCATAAAAAATGGTTCGGCATGAAAAGGTAACAGACAGACTATTCTAATATTATTATAGATTATTAAAGTTTAAATTAATAAGATGCCAGCCATTCTCTGTAATATTATCTTATTCAAGTATGTAATATTTTTAAATGGTAGATAGCATCAGTATCTAGCTACAAACTTAAACACAGGCTTCTAATTTAAGTAATTTAGACTAAATTAATTGAAGTCTTGTTCAAAAACCATGTTTTTCTAACTACCGTAACGTGTCCCCACGCCAACATGATCTCGAAACTTGCTTGTAATTTTTATAACGAACCTATTTAATTTAATCTATTCATGGTTTTAAACGCCTATAAACATTGGCTATCGCATTGTAAGATATCGACTCAATAGGCCCAGCCTATAAATAGTTGTCATGAAATAATCGCTTGTCCGATCAAAAGTCCTAATTACCGTAACACCTGCTGTTTTTGGATGCCCATCCAAAAATATCAGGATTTGGCACATTACGAGTGCACGGGTTGCTTCTCCTTAGTTTGTGCCATGGCCCATCAGCGGTCCCACGTCGTTAATGTGAGTGTGCAGCCGATAAAGCACGTTAGTATCTAATTACCGTAGATTTGGTTACAAACTTGTCTAATTACCGTAATCGTTACTTTTCAATTATGTTTAAATTAGATTTTTTATGTATATTATGTTTATGTTACATAATTTGAACTACGTACGTTGCCCTCAGCTAGTTTTTGTCAATTGTGTCGTTGTATCGTTACGTAAAACACTACATTTTTCTAATTGCCGTACCCATAAATTTTAAGTCTCATTATCCAAAAAACTTTAACTAACTGTTTCACGCCAAATTTATTATTGTGTTCGTATCTTTCATTTCTTTAATATTTCAATGTGTCTAATTCAAATCGACGAAGAAAAAAAATGGTTACGGTAATGAGGAAAATAATGCCAAACCGGAGAATGGCCGATACACATTTCGTAAATATTTCAAACACCTACCCGTGTTTGTAGCTACCGGTTGTCATTATTAATGTCGAGCAGAAAAGACCTAAAAATTTCATTTTTGTTTTGAATATTTCAGACCTCTTAATTATTCATTTAAATATTTTGTTTCTATATTTTGTTGCTATGGTGATTGATGACAGCATAAAATATTTTTGAAATATTAAGTTCTCTAGCTACCGAGTTTACTTGATATACACCCTGGAGACAGACAGACGGATATCTCTTTTGGGAACAGATTCCTAAAAATTTAAAATGACAAAGAAAATATGAATATGATCTGCATAAGTATAATGAATATATTATTATTATAATGAAAACAAAAACGTTACCTTTACTGCAAGTAGAGTTATCGTTTTTGAACTTGTGGCGGGTGTTAGGTATATTGATTCCAGGTGATATAAGTGATCATCATGGGGCTACACTCTACATCTTATTTATTAAATCTATTGCAATAAACCCAAGCACAAGATTCTCATTGAGGTCATAAAATAAGCTCCCTATTTCCCAGCAGTAAGCGAGCTGTTTTATTCTAGTTAAAAAGTTTTGAATCTTCTTTACCGAATTTTAAATCTACTTCGGTATTAATACTTTGGGATGTGTATGTGTCCCTTATATAAAGTTCACTGTGAAAGTAGCAGCGTTAAAAGAGTTGCTTTTAAATTCCCCCTTTTCTATGGAAAATACGCCATTATCATGAACATTTGCGATGAACTATACAGTATGGGTAATACTTTATTTTGTTATACATTGTAATTTGTATATGTATTATTATGAGGAAATACTTTTTTTGACCGACTTCCAAAAAAGGAGGAGGTAATACGTTCGGCTGTATGTATCTTTTTTTTTGTATGTTCAACGATCGCTCAGCCGTTTGTGGTCCGATTTTCAAAAAAAATTTTGTGTTGTATAGGGTTTGACTCGAATTTGGTAGCATGTTCAGAAAAGTGGTGATCTGATGATGGGATCCTTGAGGAATTGAGGGGACTCCTTGAAATTTGTATGGAAACATATAGTGGTTTAAATTTTTTCTGAAGCATTCGAGGTAAATGCAACCAAAAAGTAAGACTCGCATCAGGTTATACCCTGGATCCAAAGGTACCTAACAGAACTTTTGAATGCTTATAGGTACAGGTTCGGGGATTTCGGCGTTGTTTTAACAACTGAAAGCATAAGCCAACACATCGATTTGATTGATCATCATCATCACAACCATAATTATATCATGGTTCATCACACTATGACCCAATTATTGATACTTTTCGTGATATTTTGCATCGAAGCAGATGTTTTGATGATGATTTCGCTGTTTGTGGACCGATTTTCTAAATTCTCGTGTTGTTGTATAGGATATAATCTGAATTTTGTATAACAATTACGCAAGTGTTGAGCTGATGATGTGATCTATGAGCAATCGAGGGAAATCCTTGAAATTTATCAAAACACTCATAGTGGTTAAAATGTTGTTTCTAGTGAGTTAAACATATGTTACGAATAAGAGAAATTTCATACGAAGGTGTCTCTTGGTCCAAAAGCACTGAACAGAACTCCTGAACCTTAAAGATACAATTCCGTGCATCGCGATCGATCGCGGCCGCGCACGACCTATCACGACGGTCGCGCGGGGCCTACGACTGTCGTCGGCCGCGCGCGTCTGTCGTAGGCCCCACGCGACCGTGTCAAAGTTATATGACACGGCCGCGTGTGGCTTACGACAGTCGTCGGCCGTGCGCGTCTGTCGCGGGCCTCGGAATCGGTGTCATACATTTTCATACACTGACTATGGTTGCGAGCGACCGACGACAGTCGTAGGTCGTGCGCGGCTTACGACTGTCGCGATGCACGGAATTGTACCTTTAAAGATAAAAGTTTGGAAATTGCTGCATCGCTTAGATAACTGCAAGCATTTACCACAATTTCGCTTACAGTAACATAATGTAAATAG
Source organism: Polyommatus icarus (assembly GCA_937595015.1). Lineage (NCBI taxonomy): Eukaryota > Metazoa > Arthropoda > Insecta > Lepidoptera > Lycaenidae > Polyommatus > Polyommatus icarus. The sequence goes on from OW569325.1 coordinate 1,048,653, forward strand.
TTAACATTCGTATTGGTTATTTACGCATAAAGCCTTATTTTGTAGACAACTAAAAAGAGTGAAATCATTATTTTTAACCAAAAAATTTAAACTGACTTCCAAGGTAAAAACAATTGTAATATGAACTAAAAAGTATTAAATAACTCTTACTCTTCAATAGTGCCTTTTTTAGAATTCGTCTAAATCACAACTATTTCTGTACATACTACAGTCTTCATTACTTTGAAGTCGGTACCAGTTTCAAAAGTTTCAGATATTCTGACATTACTGAACTCACTATTAAATTAGCTGGTACCGACTTCAAAATAATGAAGACTATAGTATGTACAGAAATAGTTGTGATTTAGACGAATTCTGAAAAAGGCACTATTCAATAGTGCCTTTTTCAGAGAGAGTAAGAGTTATTTAATACTTTTTAGTTCATATTACTATTGTTTTTACCTTGAAAGTCGGTTTTAATTTTTTGGTTAAAAATAATAATATGTTCGTGAGTACAGAAGAAACATCATATTTAAATATCTATAAATACATCATTTTATTATAATACAAAATTCATTAAAGATTTCGTTTATCAAGTTATGCATAAGTTATGAACATGGCCTCTCTGTTAATCATTACTCTGTATGTCTAGTTTACCACGTGATCACATTATTTCTGAAAATACTAAAATCGACTACGGCTTGATATGTAAATATGTACCTTTCGAGCGCCATCTATTGAGCTAGTTTGTCTCAAATTCTAAAATGTCAGTCGCCTATAATCCCGCCTTAATATATTATTGACATAATATGACAAGACGTGACATAGAAATATGGTTTTGTAACGAGAAAGAGCTCCGAATATTAATGTGGAAAATAAATATGTAAACCAGGACTTTCAGTCTTTTCTTTACCAACACCGGAGCATCCTCAGGATGTGGACTCTACGAACAACGTCCGTCAATGCCTATGCGTACACTCACTCATTTACTTAAAGGTGGAAGTTTATTTCGCGGAATATTGCTAAAAATAATAACAAACTAAATTTTAATATATTTTCGGTTCTAATGTATCGGTTTACACTAGTAATTGCTTCCTAAAACGTTACGTTAAGACTAACAAAAAAGAATAAGTCCTAGACATATTCAACAACAGCTTGCCTGTTCAAACTCAAAAAAAACTCAAAACTCAAACTCAAATTTTTTTATTCAGAATAAATTTTTGCAAATATTTTCTGAAAGTCTACATGATGCCTACCACCGGTTCGGGAACTAACCCGGCGAGAAGAACCGGCGTAAGAAACTCGCAGGGGGCCCACTTTATTTACCAAAAAAAGTGAGAAAAAAAATTAATCTTTTAAAATAAAGTTTACAATTCTGTAACTTAAAATTATACAATGTCAACATACATACATAATTGTAAGTCATAAAATAATGTAGAAGTAGCCTTGCAAGCAGCCATCCTACTCCCAAGATGTGCCGTCGTTTATGAAATCATTGACCTTATAATAGGCTTTGGCACACAAACGTTCTTTGACTACATTTTTAAATTTATTAATGGAAAGATTTTGAACGTTTTCTGGGATTTTATTGTAAAGGCGTACACATTGACCTTTAAAAGATTTACTAACTTTACTAAGTCTGATCACCGGTATTTCTAGTTTGTACTTATTTCTAGTGTTTCTTCCGTGAATGTCACTTTTGGTTCTAAATTTACTAAGATTCTTTCTAACATATAAAACATTATCCAAAATGTATTGAGAAGCAACAGTTAGAATACCAATTTCTTTAAACTTTTCTCTCAGAGATTCAAAAGCTGACATTTTATAAATTGAACGTATAGCTCGCTTCTGCAGCACAAAAATCGTATTAATGTCGGCAGCGTTTCCCCATAAGAGGATGCCATACGACATTCTACTATGAAAATAACTAAAATAAACTAGTCTTGCTGTGTCTTCGTCAGCAATTTCCCGTATTTTTCTGACTGCGTATGCTGCAGAACTGAGCCTATTTGCAAGATTAGCAATATGAGGACCCCACTGTAGTTTACTATCTAGTGTAATGCCTAAGAATACAGTGGAGTCCACCAAATCCATCTTCTCATCATTTAATAGTATATTGGTTTTAACTTGCCTAACATTGGGCAAGGTAAATTTTAAACATTTAGTTTTCTTAGAATTTAGAAGTAAGTTATTAACGTTAAACCAATGTACTATTTTTGAGAGAGCACTATTTACCTCGTCGTAATTTGACTGTTGTCGCTTCACTTTAAAAATAAGTGAAGTGTCATCAGCAAAAAGTACTATCTCATTATCCTTAACAAGATAAGGTAAGTCGTTTATGTAGATGAGAAAAAGGAATGGACCTAAAATGGATCCCTGTGGGACGCCTAATTCTATTTTGGTCCCATTGGACCTTTTACTATTAATGTCAACCCTTTGAGTTCTATTTTTGAGGTAAGATGTCAAAAGGTTGAGTGCTGAGTCCCTAATGCCATAGTGGTGCAATTTCCTGATCAATGTAGCATGCTCAACACAGTCAAAAGCCTTGGAGAGGTCGCAAAAAACCCCTAGGGCATCCTGCGAGTCCTCCCATGCTTCAAATATACTATAAAGAAGACCTATACCAGCATCCGTTGTGGATCGACCCTTAGTAAAACCATATTGATTTTTGTGCAATAAATTATTTAAGTTAAAATGTAATAGTAACTGATTTAAAATTATTTTTTCAAATATTTTACTTAGAGTCGGTAGAATCGATATAGGCCTATAATTTGTAGGATCAGATTTAAGTCCCGCTTTAAATAAAGGTACAACCTTACTGTGCTTCATCAAGTCAGGAAAAACACCACTCTTTATGCAGTCATTAAAAATCATTGATAGATGAGGAGCTATAATGTCAATTATTGATTTGATAATTTTAGTAGACATGCCCCAGAGATCAGTAGTATCTTTAATATTTATTAATTTAAAAGTATCAATGATATCTTTGGGGACAATCTCTCTAAACCTAAAATTGACATTACATTCCTTTACATTGTCTCTGAGTAGTTTTTCAGCAGCTGCAGGTGAGGAGTTTAAATTTTTCGTAGTTGAGACCGGAATGTCAGCAAAAAATTTTTCGAAGACAGTCGCAACCTCATGATCATTGGTAATCTTTTTATTTTCAAAATAAATTTCAAAATCTGAGCTACGACTGGTGACGTTTCCAGTCTCACCAGCTATTACTTTCCAAGTAGTTTTGATTTTATTTCTCGAATTTTTAATTTTATTCCTAATGTGAATAGCCTTAGCGGCTTTACAAACTTTTTTAAAAATCTTTGAATAGTTTTTTACATATGTTTTGAATTTATCACTAGTATTCATGCATTTTTCATCATACAATTCATATAATCTTTGTCTGCTTATTTTAATTCCTGTAGTTGCCCATACTGTAAAATTATTATTATTTTTATGGCTTTTTTTAACCGTTCTAGGAGTAAATACAGTATTAAATTGGGTTCTTATCATCTTAAACAATTTGTTAAATGCTTTATCTGAGCTATTTGTCTCATCCAATAATAGTTGAATACTTGAACTTAAGTTATTTCTAAACTTCTCAATACGTTTTGTATTCACAGGAACAAACACACGCTTTTCCTCTAGGTAACTATCGCAATGTATATTAAATGAGGCTAGTTGCCCACAGTGATCAGAGCTAAGCTTATTTATTATTTCTTTTTTACATGGAGAAAAATTTGTAAAAATATTATCAATACAAGTTGCTGTTGTGTCACAGATTCTTGTTGGCTCATAAAACAAGTAATTTAGGTTATATGATTTAAATAGAGATGTGAATCTAACAGTAGTAGAGTTCAAGTCAAATAAATTAATATTAAAGTCACCACAAACGATAACTTTTTTGTTAGATGCACATATCTTTGATAATATTTGTTCCATGCTTTGTTCAAAGGAGTCATATAACCCTGATGGTGGCCTGTATACGCTTACAATAATTAGTTGACTTAACTCTATGCAGGCTACTTCTATTATCCGTTCAGAAGAGAGGTTCACAATGTCTTTACGTTCTTTGAATTTTAAATTTTTTCTAATTAATATAAGTGATCCGCCTCTAATGGCATTCTCTCTGCTGAACGAGCTTGCCACCTGGTGATCATTGAGATTGAAAATGAGTTCATGTTTTCTAAACCAGTGTTCTGAAATACAAATAATATCAATTTGAAATTGTTTTAGAAATAACTCAGTTTCAAGCTCTTTACCTACCATTCCTTGAAAGTTCTGATGCACCAAGCTTATAACATTCTTGCTATTTATATTGGAGTAAGTTTTGGTAGGATTTTTCACACTTAAGCTATTAGTGCAAGAGACATCCTCCATTGTCTTATATATATGTTGTCTTATATATATGTCTTATATATATGTTCGTTGGTCAAAGTTGTACAATTTGTTAAAAAGTAAACAAATGAAAGTAGTTCTATATCAGATATTATGTATGTTTTTTTATTGATTCACTAAACTAGATAATACACATTTACAACTTATTTCTAAATACAAGTTAGTATCATAACGTAGTGTACATCCTTCTTATGTTCTGTCTTAAAATACTAAAAGAAAAAGGGCCTTTTATTGTAACATTTTATTTGTAATATTACTTTTTAATTATTAAGTTTAAAAAAGTAAACAAGTTTTTTCATAAATAAAATAAAAAAAAAATGTTGTTTCAGCCTCCCCAAGTCACTGCGGCTCGTCGTCGCCGGCGCTGGACTTCGGCGCGCTCGGCCTCGACCCGGCGCGCGACCGGACCGCTCAGGTACAGGACTCTCCTTCATTCTAGTGAATGTGACTCGTCGATATCACTATATTGTTGTAATTAGTTAGTTAATTAGTTCTTGTCACTTTTACTATTTGTTTTTTTTTCCGTAAATCTTGTTTAGTTTAGTATCGTTGTGAAGCCACTCATAGGCCTCCGCAGAATATCAGTGCAGCAGGCTTGCTTGCTGCGTTTGCTGAGCTGGGGCCAATTTTTGGCGTCACACAGCATTATAGTAAATTAATTTTAATAATATAGGCGAACTGTACTACTGGTTTATATTATAATGTATTGTGTGATGCTAAAAATAAATCCATTGTTATTCTTATTCTTATCCCGACTCAACGTTTTACACTCCTTTCCAGGACCTGTCGCTGAAAATAGGAATCAACCTGTACTCACCGCACCTGCCTCAAGACGTGCTGAAATCGATGCACTCGTACAGCAGCTTCGGGCTGCTGGGCGGACACACCTCGCCGGCCAGCCCCGGCTCGCCGCTGCACCAGATAACGGAGGGGCTGAGCATCCTGCACACCGGATCCATCACGCGCGGCACGCCGCAGGCCGCCGCCACGCCGCTCGACCTGCGCAGCACCGAGCACATGGACACCGGCTACCCGCAGCTGCACCCCATCCTGCACCCGCAGGTTCACGCCGTCGCGCACCGCTCCCTCAACAGCTCGCCCATCTCCAACCCCGGCTCGCCGCTGGACATGATCCGCGAGGAGATCGGCCCCGGCCCGCCCGCCGACCGCGCCTTCCCGCCCTACCCCGCCGCCCACCCGCAGATCAGCATAACCGACTGCCTCGGCTCCGAGATCACGCTCGTCGCTTCCTCCTCCGAGGACAGCGTCGACAGCCTCGAGAACGCCCGGTACCCGCTCCCGCAGTTCGTCATATCGGAGCCCTCCGAGCTGGCCGACCGCCCCTCCATCACCCGGGGCATCGGCCGGAAGGTCAGCCAGGAGGCAGAGGCCGCCCGCGCGCGCGTCGCTCCCGACGGCTGCGCGGACGCCGAGATGGAGTCGCCCGGAGACGGCGGCGACGACGCCGGCAAGCTCCCGGCGGACGAGGCGCGGGCGCGGCGCGGCAGCGACCGCTCGCTCGGCTTCAGCGACGACTCGCTCAGCACCGACTCCGCCGCCGCCTCGCCCAACTGCGACCAGAACGTGCACTCCATATACTCCAACATCGTGTCGGCCAGCTCCGGCTTCAGCGAGAACCGCGGCAGCTTCTCCGAGCACCGCGAGTCGTTCTCGTTCTCGGACCGCGGCAGCATCTCGGAGCGCGGCGAGCCCGGCCGCTCCTCCTTCTCGGAGCGCTCTGACCTCGGCCGGTCGTCGTTCTCCGAGCGCTCGGACCCGGGGCGCGGCAGCTTCTCGGAGCGCGGCGAGACGCCCCGCTCGTCGTTCTCGGCGCAGGGCGTGCTGGAGGAAGTGACGGAGTACTACGAGGAGGCGGACGGCGGGGGCGCCGACGCCGGCGAGAGCGCCGACATCGCGCGGCTGCAGCGCTCCACGATGGACCTGCGGCTGACGGAGGTGTGCCGGCCGGAGGAGCGGCCCGCGCCCATCCTGCTCAGCCCGCAGCGGGTGTCGGCCGCGCAGGAGTGCTACGAGGTGGCGCTGTCGACGACCTGCTCGCGGATGGACTCGCGGCGGATCGTGGAGCTGCTGAAGGAGACTATAAACACGCGCGTGCCGCCGCGGAGCATCCTGGCGGAGGCGGGCGATGCGGCGGCGCGGCCCGGCGACGCGGAGGCGCGCACCGGCTTCCTCAGCCTCGAGTACTCCGGCGGCATCCAGATCGAGCTCGTGCTCTGCGAGAACAGACTGAAGGAGAAGAAGGGCCTGAAGATGAGGCGGATATCCGGCGACCAGCAGGAGTACGGCAAGCTGTGCCAGCAGCTGATCACCAGCCTCGCCGTGTAGGGCGGACTCGGGCCGGGCGGGTCGCGAGGAACCGCGCCTCGTCGGATATATTTTACCAAATCTCTTTGTTACTGTTGTATTTAATACTTTCGAGGCTGAAATCTATACTCTGCCGGTGAGAGGTGTGTTGAGAACGTGTGAAACAAATTAAGATCAGAAATATGTTTAATTGATATGTGCCGATATTATGAGTGTCGAAATGTTGTGCAGTCTGATGTGTACGATGTACATGAGTGAGTATTTATGTGCCCCCGTGATCTCGTTAAAACTCGATGCAATCAATTCCTTTTGTAAATATCCGGTTGCTGTAAAAACTTCACATTTTCATTGTAATACTTTTTGCGCTATAGATTTCAGTCTTAAACGAGATAGCTCGATTTGACTCCTATTAATAGAGGCGACAGGTTTGTATCGGTCCGCGCGAACGTCGGTGTCTCGCGACTCGCGGCAGGGGCCCCCCGACTCCGGCCCTATTCCATTTGACAGCATTTAATTGTGTTCCAAATTTCATTCCTTGCGTATCTCGAATTATCTTCGAACTTGTGATAACTAAATACTAGGATTATGTATTGTTAAAATTGCGGGCGAGGAACATTTTGCAATATCCGGGTAACATGGTCTTTGTAGTTGCTTGAAAGCAAAATAACGAATATTCGTTTCCTTGATACAAATTTGTATGTTTTTATTAATTAAAAAAATTAGTTTACATGTTCGTTATAAGCTGTGACTGTTTGAAATGTTCCTCGTCGGAGCCCATGAGGAGTGTTTTGGCGCCGCTACGTCGGTTTGAACAAAATAAGCCGCCACACGGCGACTTGTGTTTTCGTGACTGTCTTTCTGTTATTATACACAAATGAAACACAATATTACTTGCACTTTTTCCACTATATTCATAAATTACAATTTAAAGTCTTAAAACACGACCGGTTTCGACTAAATCATCGTCAGGTGCGATGATTTAGTCGAAACCGGTCGTGTTTTAAGACTTTAAATTGTAATTTATGAATATAGTGGAAAAAGTGCAAGTAATATTGTGTTTCATTTGTGTATAAAATGAATTTCCACCAAGAACCGACAGTACAATCAATTACGTATATTTCTGTTATTAGTTATTACCTTGTCGTAGCGACCACTTTGGGCATTAACACATTTTTTTAATAATTTGACTGAGCCCAGTAGGAGCGAACCTGGGTTCGAACTGACCTCAACCTTTTGCACGTGAGCCGACTTTCAGTTCGCTAAACGTGACGTGATAAAATCGATTAGATACAATTTAAATTCTCGTAAAAACAATGTCCTTGTTTTTTTTGTAAATATCTTCGACGTAGAGTTTAAGTTGATTCTAAGCGTGTTATATATTTGTATATTATGTTTTTATTTATTCGCAAATATTGTTAGGCTCTTTCCATTAGATAGGCTGTACATACTGTAGGTTATATATTTTGTTACGTCTGAGAGCGTGCGCGTGCGTCGGCTGTGGAGCGTATGACGACAAAGTATGCCTTTGGGGGACTCGAATTTGATGTCCGAGAGATAGTTTGCTTAGTTTTTGGCGTCATACGTTCGACAGATCCAAATCTTGGATCACTAGCCTAGTGTTGCCATAAGTGTAGTTAGATACCGTTTTCAAAGTACATGTAAATACCATATAATAAATAATTCTGATTCCATTACGTTACTATGTTGTTTTATTAAAGTTGTATTAAAATTTAAAACCAAAAGCTAAGTGGCAATAAAACAAATGATGAAACATAAACCTTTATTTGCTTATATTTATAAGGCATCAGAGAGGCTTGGACGCTTTGTACTTTAACACAAAATCATTATGCTGACGAACATTCAAATCAACTGAGCTCGAAATAATATATCGACTTGTTAAATTTGAGATTAATAATATAATTATTAATTATAGTTATCAAATCTCAGTTGTATATGGCGTTTGGTAATTATTCAAATATTACAAAAATCTAGGCGGCAAATGTGTGGCAAGCGTTTTTAAATGAGGAACATTTAAAGCTGCTCTACCAAATAATTTATTTTATATGTAAATTGTAATGAACTCTCGCGTTAGCCTTAGAACATTAAAATACATGTTATTTTTTACGTTTTCTGTCTGCGCTGCAATGATATGTCCTTATATTACAATACATATTACTGTATAAAACATGCACAAATCTGGCCGATAACAGTTGGTAGTAAATAGTAATGTTACAATATTTGAGACACTATCCTTAAACCTTCATCTGATGCTTAAAACGTTTTTAACAAATTAGCTACGAGTGCACGTTTTTAAACATAAACAATATACATATTACATAATATATTTATTCAATTTATTTTTCGGACTCACACTGCAAAATACATAAACTCGGGTATGGCACTGAGCCCAGCTCATTAAGTACAATATTTTGTTCTCGCGTATTAGAAATGGACCAATTTAAGCAAAAACGATCCAAACCACAACCTCCTCATTTTTAAGATTTTGACACGTATGTACTCCAAATAAGGTATATTTTAACATATCAAAGACTCTATGTTGACAAATGAGCGAAAAACGCAGTAATCCAACCCACAGTAGTCATGTCAAAGACTCTTTTTGAAATGCAAAAGTGTTCCATGTCATTTGAAATATTTTAGCAATTTCTTGGTTGCCCTAGCATATACAAATTTGTATTTTGCTGTAATGATCCAAGTTCTCTGGAACAGTTACGTTTTTTTTACATCATTGCAATAACGATTCATGAGGTGTGGATCGTTCTTGTAAAATTAAGTGCAGTGAATTTATTTTTTTCCTTTCTACAATAATGATCCACATCACGCAATATAGCTTTGCAACAAAATTTCTTGATTTAAACATTACCGATCCGAATCTCAGCACTTGAATCATTTTTGCATATTTAAAATGAAATAAAACAACTAATTTTAATGTAAGTAAATAATTAATAACAACATACAAGTCTTAAGTAGGTAGGAACTATTAAATTTGCGAATCAAGGAGGATCTACTACGTAAAAATACTTGATAATTTATTACTTATTAAATGACAAATCAACAAATATTTTTTTAAAGCGAAACTGCCTAGGTACATTGAAAACATGTCTAATTGTGAGTATGTAGGTACCTAAAATATTTCTTGGTAGTTGGTACTACCCGCCCTCGCGTCAGTCGCGTGACGCGTCGCTACCGCAGGTGCCGCACCCTGGTCCCAAAGTAAAATAAATAGGACAAATTTTCGGATCGAAGGTCAACGGACCAGGCTGATATATTTTGTAGACAGCTGATGCAATTACAATTCACTTTTATAGATGTCGTTTTTTTCAAATATGCCGTATCTACAGAGATAATTTTTTTTTTGTATGGACGAAATCATAATTTTTTCATTTTCTTCCAAGATTCATACGTATTCAAAATAAATCATAGCACAGCTTATGGAGGGGCTCTTGTCGTACATTTTCGTTATACACACTCAACTGCGATTTTTGCGTCTTTTAGAGCTACAGGCACTTTATTTTTTTTTTGGTCAGTGGATGAAGCTGAAGTGACTTTTGGACCATTCCGCTACAGACGGCCCTTAACGAGAATTTTTAAAATGTGGTAAAGTTAAATTTTTCTATTCGAATAGATGTAAGAAGTTGTGTATTTACTAACAAAACAACTTTTATCGGTAAAAAATGGAATTCGAATAATTTAGAGCGTTTTTAAGCAATATCATTTAAGGGACGCGATGTTTTTTCATATTTTTTGATTAAAAAAGCATATATTTCAAATTAATGTTTAGTTGTAGTATAGTTATACAGCTATACGTCTAAATCTTTTGTATAAATTACACTATTCAATCGTTATTAGTGATTCAGACGATTAATTTTGTCAGGCCAATAAACAACTGAAAATAAAAATAAAACTATAATTTGGTGCAGTTTTATTACAAACTTACTAGTATAATAGGCTTGAAGACTATTTTTTTTTTATTGGTAATTGAAAGACCCTTAAAAAATAGAAACATCGCTGAAAGAATGACTCTGATAGCTTAAAAATTCGCCAAGATATTACAATTCAAACATCTCATAAAATACACCTGCCCGAAACGCTCCATACAAAGTGCTACGAAAGACTGACATCACTCTTCCTTTTTTTTTAAGGATCGGGAGAGAACTTTGTTCGATAAGTATATTAAATATTGCGTTTATGAAAGTGGTTTCATAATAAAAGTTGCTTTTAATTGCATAAGTTATGGAATGGTATACAAATATTAAGAAATTTAATTGAAAAAAAATCGACTTGATTATCCAACTTTGAAGGCGCATAACAAAAAAAATACAAATGCTATCGAGCTGAAATTTTGGGAACACTTATTTTTTACCGTGATTTCTTTATTTTATTAACAAAATTTTCTAATCTTTGACCTTGTCATCATCCCTTTTATTTATACCATATCGAAAATTTTAAAATTTGTTAGAGAATTACGATTTAATTCACCTTTAAAAGATTTGAGAATTTTGATGTTGCACCCGCGATCGTAAAATGGTTAATAATTTCTAGTACTTATTACTATAATTACTTTTATCTAGTTACATATTTTTTTTGTTTTATGCTATTTTTAAATATGTATAGGCAAGTTATTTTGTAAAAGTTTCGCAATGACCAGTATTCACATATGAACTCATCACAGTTCTTAATGGAGGGTCAAATTGGTTGCACCCGCGATGGCACTTCAGCCTGTTTTGTGGCCCTTCATACATTTAATGAAGGTTTTCATTTACAAATCATTGTTAAACTAGTTAAAATGTATCCCTTCAAGGGATATTTTATTAATAAATATGCTCCATTTTGCCTATAGGAAGCTTTAAGTATGTCAAACTGTTGCACCCGCGATAATGGAATCGTCCTTTTATAGATGTTGTTTTTTTCAAATATGCTTTGTCTACATAGAAAAAAAAATGATTATTTTTTGTATGGACGAAATCATAATTTTCCAAGTATAGAGGTAATTAGGCAATGAGTCATTACCAAATATTGTTTACAAACTGGATGAGTCGTGAGTCGTGATCTATGAGTGAGAGAGGAGGACTATGGTAGTTTAGTTTTTTAATTTAATAAAGATTTTGATAAATTTAATAAACATTTTTGAGTAAAAGAGTTTGGAACGTTTTTGCGATTTTATTTTAGCAACCTGTACAGCTTTGTCCATATAAAATGTACATTGCAATAATGATCCAAGAACAAGTTGTCTTGAATATCTAATAAACTGTAGCTATTTTTTCACTACGTAAGACATACAATTACATCAAAATAAAAATAAAACATCATTTTGCATTAAAAGACAGTGAAATTCCAAATTAAACTTAAACTTAAAATATCTTGGAATGATGTTTTTGTGGTTTGGATCGTTTTTGTTTAAATTGGTCCAAATGATCACAAGATTTGCAATAACATACTTTGCAGTGTCACTCCTCCCAGAAGCCCGATATATATTACAAAGCATCGCTATACAATAGCTACAAATATATTTTTAGAACTGGGCCTCGTCCGCATGAAGTTGCCTAGTTCGTAACATTAACTTCTTAAATATCTACATTTTATTGAAACTGTAATAATATAATAATTGAGTGGTCATCTCAAAATAATCAGTGAGAGTATACACTATTTGCTGAAAATCTATTGTTAATTAAGCTCTACAGTAAATCGTTATTCATTGTGCCTATATCGATCCAGAAAATAAAGCAGCTCCCTAAGACTAAGCCATAGCACAAAAATTTAGAAAAATTTAGTATAATTATTGTGATTTGTGACATATTAAGTACAAAACGATGGTCCAAGAGGCGGACGATTTTACTCTACTTAAAACGTTATCTAATTGTGATGGAGGGAAAGATTACAAAAATATTGCCTTCACAGACTTGGTCAGATTCGTGTGGATGTGGATAGGCGATTCTACTCTTTGAAATATGAAAATTGAAATCTTACATAGTTTTCGAATCTACGTTACAATGAAAGGCCCTTATTCTAATTGAAACTGGAATTTTAATGTTTCATTAATTTATTTATACAACTGCTAACAGTTAAATATACTGGCAAACCACGATGGTTGGTTCTAGGGGTCATAACTCATAACAAATCACTTATATTTTACTAAAACAACGGGGATATGTAGCAATATTGTCCTTTCAACTTAAACATACATATTACATATGCAGTAGATATATACAATATACATTATCCTAAATGAAATGTTAGATCGCGCGAGATAGTGCTACAAGGTACAGATAACGGTGCGTCTACATTTGTATCATTTGTGCGATCAGATCTCCGTCGCGATTATCGCGCCGTATGGACGCCTATTAGATCATTCTGCCGATCATGCGAGTATTTGATACGGCATGTATTAGATACGCGGTTAATAGCGATCGGGGCGTATCATGATACGCGTATCATTTTGACACGCTTCGATGATACGCGACGGAGATCTGATCGCGCAAATGATACAAATGTGGACGCACCCTTACACGCTAATCGCTATGTTCTTGTCGCGAAATCAAATTATTTATACCGAAATATGTCGGTACAATAGCGAAACATGTAAAATGTTAATTATGTTCAGACACACTTAGACAAGTGTTCTATATAGTACTAACCTACTGGCTGTACTGCCTCAAATATTCTAATAATAATTGTAATGATTGATTTCTATCCTCCATAAATATAAAACATGCGTCTACTACGAGGTAATAATGAAAAATGATACTACATAATACATATTACTACTGTAAATGTGTTTCGGTCGCCCAGTAGCGTTATATATTAAGAACTAGCATTAAACGAATGATATGAATAAGCGAAGCTATTTTATCTACACTAAGGCACTTTAGAGTGGTGGCAGGCAAGATTCTGTGAGATATCTAAGTTACACTAACGACTGAGGCCAAATGGTTGATGTGAATGGCATAAATGTTTCATCCAATCGATGCGAAGTACCTACTAATTGTGTTCATACAAAGGGTATACGGTACGCCAGATCCGTCGGTGAGTGGTAGAGCAAGCTTTAAAATAAATAATTATAAGAAGCGTGACCGTTTTATCACAGATTACAACTTTACTCACCATCTCATTTCCTTAAGTAATATTGATATCATATTATTTGATCGTAGGATGCGTAGCCATGAAAAGTTTTGTTTATTATCCGCCAAATGGAACGAAAATGCTTGTCAAGTTGGAAATGTTCGGAACATTTGGCCTCAGCATAAACCGTCAATTCGTGATAAGAAAGCGGCGCGGGATCAGAGCATTCGCTCCCTTTTACAAAATAAGTACCATACAAATTAAAAAAAACTTACTCATGTAACTGCCGATCGATAATGATACCGCACTGATTTTCTATCGCGAATAAACTAAATAGACAAACAGTAAAGTGAGTAACTAAAGTGTTAGTCTTAAATCTATGGTGGATGGCACAAAACAAGCTCACAGACACTCGCTCGTTCGCTCGCCGTGAGTTGACAACATATTATTATACACTACACACGATACTGGATTTTGATTTTTGATCCAGTGATGATTATTATGCTTGTAACACTCGATTAGCTCATTCAAACCACAAAACCTTGCTCAGCAAGTCCACCTGTTGATAATAATCGTTGTCTACTCACCGTAACAGAGTATTCTGAGGATTTATTTGTCTCGTCTGTGACATCTTAGATGTTTGAATATTCTACTGAGCCCCGACTCGAGTAAACAAAATTGCTACTCTTCATATTATCCTGTACAAAGTTTTTGAGGTAGATATTTTTTAATTTCGTTTTGTGCGAGTTTCTCCCTGCTACGTTTACGGTAACAGCACAATTTGAACATATTTAATTTATCTGACAGTTTCACCACAACAGTGAACGAGCCAAACGAGCAGGTTCGAGTACTGACACAAGCTACATCTGGAACCTCGCAGGAGCGACAAATAAACCTAAGTTTCATATTATCCTTACGTTTAATATTAGTACTAGCTATCCTACGTTAATTTTAAACCTTCGTAAGTACTGGGGAGATACGAGACGAATAAATCATCATAAGGGGGAGCTAGTCGGCGAGTACGTAGCGCGTGTCGTTGGCGTTGATGTCGCTGTCGATGGCGGGCAGGCTCTCTATGACGGAGTGTATACTCTCGGGGACGGCGCGCGCGGGGGACGGCGGGGAGGGCCGGTTATTATCGGTACTATTTAAAACTATATCACTGTTGTCGAGCTCGTCGCTCGCGGTGGGCGAGGCGGCGGGCGGCGTCGCGGGCGGGACCGCGGCGTTGTTGTTGCGGGTGTCGTCGGGCGCGGCATCAGCCGCGGAGGCGGCGTTGTTGTTCTCCCTGTCGGTGGCGCGCGCGGCGAGCTCGTCGTAGCCGGGCGGCATCTCGACGTTGCTGCGCGCCTCGGTCTCGGTGGTGGTGTAGCTGGCGCTGCGGTCGATGCGGTCGCGGCTGAGGTACTCGGGAGGCGGGCCGCACGTCTTGTAGCGCACGGCCTCGTCGTAGGGCGGCGGGCGGCGGTCGGGCGCGGGGTAGTCGTCGAAGTCGGCGCCGAGCAGGCGGACGGTGCGGCCGTTGAGCGTGTAGGTGTCGGTGGCGAGGCGCACGAGGTCGAGGTCGTCGACGTCGGGCGTGTCGGGGCGCGGCCGCAGGCGCGGCAGGCTCAGCTGGAAGCGGCCGAGCTGCAGAGTGAGCGGGCGCGGCGCGGCGGCGGCGGGCGAGCGCAACTCCCGCACGGGCGACGACCCCGCCGACGCCGCCGCCCCGCCCGTCGGCCCGCGCACCGTGCGCAGCTCCACGTCGCACACAGTCGTCGGCACCTGTAATATTATAAACAAACGATCGAATGAAAGAAACGAATAGCTTGTGGCTGTATTGACCCACATTTGAATATGTTCACCGCGACGTGGCAGCGAACTCGCCGTTCGCACTGACCTGTCTGTACCGCGAGAATATGTGTGAGAGTCGCGCGAGGCCGAAGCTGGAGACCGGGGTGTGCGGCCCCTCCGAGTCCGGGCTGAGCGCGGGGCTCCCCACCACGCTGCCCTCCTGCAACTGTTACATTATTTAGTTGACCAATGTCTTCTACTTTAAGAATTTGTAAAACTAGTAGACATTATAACTTTATTAATATTTAAACTAACACATACGTCCGGTTTTATATAATGTTTTACTAAAAACAATAGTAATAAAATATCAATAAAATAATTAAATACTACTTAACATGTTGAAATAAAACTATGTTGAAATAATATGCTTTACAAATCGCTAACTAGTTGGACGTTGAGTGAAGATCGTTCGATCGACGTTCGGCCGAGTCATTCAATTGAATGGTGATATTCAATGAATGCGCTAGCCATTCAATCTAATCGCAGATCGAACTAGATGACTGCGACATAATATATAATATTTACCGGGTGTATGACGGGCGGCGCGCCCGGCTCCAGCAGGTTGGCGGCCTCGTACCTCGGCGGGAAACGCGCCTGTACAAATAACGTTACATCAAATATAACAACAGGACGAAATATAAGGGTTGGACCTCATCTGGCAGCACGGAATCGCCTTTTTCCGTCGCCCTTTCTCTTTCTGTCGCTTATAACTGCCATTTGCTAGACCGAGACAGAAAGCATAATGCGATCGCCTCGAGGATTCCGCCGCGTGCTATCGCATTATGTTTTCTGTCTCGGTCTAGCAAATGGCAGTTCTAAGCGACAGCAAGAGAAAGGGCGACGGAAAAAGGCGATTCCGTGCTGCCAGATGAGGTCCAACCCTTAATGACCGTTCGAGAATCGAGATTAACAATGTGAAAAATAATATTCAAGTCCTCATAAAAAGAAAATAATGGTAGCGAATATGCGGGTGCACACAGCACACGATTTCCGCATTTACATGATACTCAATGTCGTCTTGACTATTATTTGTAATGCTTATTTGTTTAAACTATTTTCAGTACAAATAGCCTTGGTGCAGACACCAGGCGGAAAGGTGCAGCAAAGTAGATAAGTAAACATTACTAAAGGTCTAATATTTATTTTCTTTCAAGAGTTTCTAAATTTTTACATCCAATATTCTTTTGTTAAACATTATGTATTTGTGAAAAGAAAACTTAACACAATAATTATGTAGCTGTTCGGTTTCTTACTCAAGTTTTAAGGGCCAACGCTAAAATTGGTGCGGGCGCACGCTCGCGTGTGTACAAACGGAAAATAGTATGAGCAGCGCAGGAGCGTGCGACGGAGGGCGGACGCGGGCGACGGACGCGGGCACGCTCGACGGACGGACGGACGGGCACACGGCGCGGTCGCACGCTTTTCGCAATCGACGTTGTTTCCGTTGACGTCTTTTTGCCAAATAATAAATTAGTAAATAATACACGGTAATCTACTGGACACAACTGTACACGCTCGAGATAAAAATTATATTAGCAGCGCTAAATGAGATAGGCGCACGCGACGGGTGCCCGCGTCCGCGTCCGCCTGTGTTTTAGCGTTAGCGCTTAATGTAGTAATTAATCATTTCTGCTTCTGTTACTACAAATCGCACCTAAGCGGCTAAGCCACACATTATTTGACACAGCAGTGCTGTGCTAAATATTATACTGTGGACAGTAAACTGGATCAATAATGAGGATACATACGGCGTAGTGGTCCCTGGCCCGTCGGTGCGCGAGCGCGTACCCGCGCAGCGCCGCCCGCTTCATGTGCATCTTACAGAGCGCCGACACCAGCAGCACCACCGCCACCATGAAGATCAGCGCGCACGCTGCCAATATTGGAAGCATTTTATACTGAGCCCGGCCATAGACGGACCGCAAGTGTAGTCGGGACCGACTGCTCTAGAGCGGACGCGTTGAAATTTGCACTGACCGCTCGAGATCTGCGGGGCTAAAATGGTCGCTTTGTAGAATCATGATATGAATCATAATATGATTCATTTTTCTAAAATCGCAAAATGCAACTCTGCTTGCAATTCATTTCTGTATTTTTGTACTGATTTGACAATTGTCAGTTTAACAGTTTTGACAATTCATTTGCTGAATTGATTGAGAGGAATTGCTAAATGTGACCATTTCAGCCCCGTAGCTGATCGAGGGGTCCGTGTATTGCGTATATGAATTTAGTGACAAGTGCAGAACGTCGGGCGAACCGCATTTTGCAGTCGGTCTCGGCTGCAAGATGCGTTGAAACCGACTGCAAAATGCGTCAAATGCCCCGCCTATGGCCAGTTTTACCGTAAACATAATGGGCTGTTCACATTCAGTCCTATCGGGCAGAGAAGTGGGTAGCGTGAGAATATAAATAGTCACTCGCGCTGCCAGACGCGGCAAGTATGTAAAGAGCTGTATTCAAGGCAATATTGCCGGCAGCGAGTGGCTGAATATAAACGTTCTATAAGAGCAAAATATGGTTTAGAAAATCTTTGTCATTCTATAATTTTGATAAATTATCTACTGTAGTATGGTATGGTACAGTATGATAAATGATAACTATCCAAAACAATAACACACGTGGCCGGACTGCTCTTTAATAGATTGCAACTACTTTCGTAACATTTGAGGAATTAGTTTCCTTCCTAAATGATGGAGTATACTGTGTAAAATCGTATACCAAAATGTTTGTTTACCTGTGACAGTGTATATAGTGGACTGTATGAACCCGTAGTCGTCGGGCGCGTGGCGGTCCTCGAACAGCGGCGGATACTCCACCTCCACATAACCTGACAATACAACAAATTTCATGTATTGTTTCACAAGTAGCTAATTGCTAAGTTTTTTCGGCACTTCCTAGAACTGCCACTTAAAAAGGCATCTCGACCAAAACATACCACATGTTTTGGTTGACATGCCTATAATATCTTCACTGCTCCATTTAATATTAATTAAATAATTTAAAGTAAAAATATACAGTAGAAAATACCCAACAAATAACTTACAATCTAAAAATAACAAGAAGATACAAACTATAGATTATAGAAAATTAAAAAGGGCGACAGAACACAGTGGCATTACAAATCGCTTCGCTGGAAAGAGACGGGTATAGTGACCTGGCAGCCGCGCGTACCGCGGTTGCTCGTCACAGCAGGTGGGCTGCTTGCACAGCGGGTCGCCGCGCCGGCAGCACGCCGCCTCCGGCAGGCAGCGACCCGACGAGCAGTTCAGACGGTCCACACCTACACATCACACACTTTAACACCTTCTGAACATGAACATAGAAATAATCGGACAAGTGCGAGTCGGACTCGTGCACGAAGGGTTCCGTAGCGATAAAGAGCAAAATTAGGCAAAAAAAAATGTGTTTTTTGCATGGGAAACCCACCTAATTTTTTTATTTCATTTTAATATTATTATTAATTATTAAAGAACACATACAATTAAGGATTTTGTGAAAATTTCAATTGTCTAATTATAATTAGACAATTGAAATTTTCACAAAATCCTTAATTTTGTATGTGTTCTTTAATTATAGTTACCATTATTGAAATCGGGCAAAAAGGCCAAATAAAATCACGTTTGTTGTATGGGAGCCCCCCTTAATTATTAATTTTATTTTGTTTTAAGTATTTGTTGTTATAGCGGCAAAAGAAATAGAAAATCTGTGAAAATTTCAGAAGTCTAGTTGTAACAGTTTTTGAGATACAACCTGGAGACAGACAGACGGTCAGACAGACAGACATCGAAGTCTCAGTAATAGGGTCCCGTTTTTACACTTTGGGTACGGAACCCTAAAAAAGGCGGACGGAGTCTTACTATATACAAAACTGTGTCTTCAGAGTCGGCCACGCACACATTCTTACTCCTGTCAAATGGTATGGACTAGCGTAAGAATGTGTGCGTGCGGACCGTGTACATGCAGTCAGCCTGGCCGACTCTGAAGACACAGTTTTGTATATGGTAAGACTACGTCCGTTTTTTTTTCTACGTTCATGCTTCTGAATGTCTCCATGATACATCGAAACTGTTTGAAGGGTACACTGCAATGATGTTTAATATACTTCGTCTTCCGTTTTAAGATAATTGGATTTTAAATTTTACCCTTTCGGACCTGTTGGTATGTATATGTCCCATACTTCAGATGACTGTTGGGACATAAAATCCCATGGATATGTAACTGAGGACTGAGGCTTTAAATTTACTTTATAAATGGGATTACACATCCCATATCGTAAATGGATCTTCACTTTATACATTGACAATGGTAGTTTTTGTCTGGCAACATTATTTTTTAGTCTGTGATAATTTATAAAGGACACGGAAAAGACGTTACACTTTTGATAAAAGATTTAAATTATTGTATGGCTGTTTTCAGGTAAGTTTTTATATCTATTACATCCTGTAAGCCAATTAATTTATGTTAACGATATTTTCTTTGCAAAATATTGGGATTTTGATACACAATTTTGATTTTGGGACACAGGATCCCATCAGTCATTTTTAAACTTACTTATCCTTAGATTGAAGGAGATTTCATTGCTATATGCGGATTTACAATTTCTATGGAAATACTGCTTTTGCTGCTTCTGCATGATTGTGTACTTGTTTCAGGATGTCTTCAAAACGCAAAATTATAAAAAACCGCTGAGAGATGATAGTTTTTTTTAATGTAAAAACTGCTTTGCATCATTTCACCTTTCCTGATGCCCATATCTTCGCTCAGTATTTTGCCGTCTGCTCCCGTTTTTTTTAATTCATATAATTTTTTATTATCCTAAAATATATAAGCAGACATAATTTTTTTAAATTACATTCAAGAAATGGTAAATATAACATTATTTTTTCATTTATAAAATTAAATTTATTATATTTCCAAAAAATATATGGAAAACCTACTCAAATACAATGGGGTTTCAAGACTGATGGGACATATTGTCCCATGGTTAAAAGTCTAGATTTCAGCCATTAGAAAAAGTCTAGATAGTTTTTATAGTAATCTTATTTTCTAACGCGTGAAGATTCAAATTTTAAGTTTCAGTCTAATAACTGTAGCCCTAGGCCGAGCCGAAAGGGTTAACAGTGCAATAAAACTCTAAAACTGTAAAAGATTATTTGGCAGTAAATACCTGTGATGTTGAGTTTTTTAGTTGTAGACAAAATAATATTGAAAACATAATAATATAATATATGACAGGACTACACAGGACCCGATCCAGCTATTTAGCCGATCCGGGCCAAGATAATTTTCGCCGCCCTTTACATTTAGAAAACCCTTTAAGTCATATTAAGCTAGTTTTGTTGGGAATATTTACCTCAAGTAGGTTGTGGTAAAATTCTCAAACTTGGGTGGAGGATTGCTATTGGCTTAGTTGGAAGATAGGAAATAAAGGTGAACGCAGATTTGGCCGCACCGCACGCACCGCAGTCGCCGCATTTCGAATTCTTCATATAAAGAATGTAGAAGTTGCGAAGACTGCGGCGCGGGTAGGTATGCGAGCTTGCCTATAACTTCATATAAAGAATTCGAAATGCGGCGACTGCGGTGCGTGCGGTGCGGCCAAATCTGCATTCACCTTAAGTCAACTTTGCCGCCCCTAGTTTTTTGCCGCTCTGGGCAAATGCCCGGCTCGCCCCCCCTTAGATCGGGCCCTGGGACTACACGCGATATTGCTTGTGAATAAATTTTACAAATATTAGAAGTGACTGATAGGCATTACTTGTTAAGTTTTTAATTTTTAGAACATTCATCATAATTGCAATGGACGCTTCGTATGTAGATATTGATTATAGAGACTCTGTAATAGTTAGTCGCAGATATTTGCGATGCGACGCGAATTCGCAGTTATGTGTGGAGGTCCTTAAGAGCTATGTTTTTTGCTGTGTTTTCTAATAAGTATTACGATCCCGGAAGACGATTGACTCAAATGAAATTGAGATTTATTTAATCATTGTATATTTATCTGATACTTAGCTAACGGAAAACACGATTCACTTATTTTGACTCGATAGTTTAATTTTTCGAAATTATGAAACTTTTTGGGCATTTCAACAAATATCTGTTACACTTAGGGCCGATTCACACCGGATCGGCAGCGGTCGTCAGAGGTGTAAATCGGCCATTATTGAGTTACTATCATTAAATAACTTGCACTACTACAATCAACACACTTTATAAAATAACAGCTAATGAATACGATACGATAAACGAGATATTAGTATTGTATTAATTTTTTAAGTAATCATCAACAAACAGTTTTGGGACTTACGATCTTTACTTTCGTGCTATAATGCGGGAACCGTTGTTACGCGATATTTTTCACTATTAGCTGCAGCCTAAAACACATTGCCCGGGAGCACGATTCATGGAATTATTGTATCACGTTGTGTGTAGGCAGGGCTAGCGTTTTGACCGTAGGCCCTTAAATTGCTTGTAGTGTTAACTCACGCGCACACGGCAGCGGTCCGCACAGCGGCGGGAGCTCGTCCTCGTTGTTGAGACAGTCCTGCCGACCGTCACACACGTACGTCGCCAGCACGCACCGCTTGCCGCACGTCAGCGCACCGCGCGCACATTTTATTGCACCTGCAAGTTGCACATTGTATACTGCTATTTCCAGTTAAATTACAATGTATAATGCTAGTCGAAATAGATGTGGATTGAACAACAAAAATGAGAACCCCGAATCATTCGACAGCAATGCCGATCATATTTTCTAAGATAGCAATACATATTATTGTAACAACAGAGTACATATGTCTAAATCATTCATAGAACAAGTTAGCCTAGCTGCCATAAAACAATATTATAGGCGGCTTGCATCTGAATTCGCAATACTGTTTTGCACAATAGTTACATTAACTCTCATTATAAATGAAACTTCCTTGTATTTTACAATTACTGCTTGTTTTAATTTTTTCTTGTTTCTAGTCACAGAACCAACTTTCATTTTTGCACCTTACAAGATAGTTTTAAAATCAAATACATAATATTACCTTTTGGTTGAACCAGAATATACTTGGTGACACTGAAAGGTGGTGCTGAGCACATGTACTGTCCACTGTCGGACACCTGCAGAGAATTCCTCCGCAGTGTACTGTTGAGGGTGGATCCAGACGGCTCCACAGTAAATGTTCTGGAACAATTCACCACAACTTTACAACATAATATCTTATGAGTTATGAATATGAAAATGTTACTTATTGCAAGTAGATCCCATTACTACACAACATAATGAATAATGATTTTCTCAGACTATTAGCAGGACAGTTGTTATGATAAACTTAATCACAAAACATATCTACTAGTCCAATTGTATTTTTCCTATAGCATAATTTATTTTTTGTAGCAATCTTACCATTTTATTTCAAGTTTAAGTTATTGTTTACACAGTCATATTATATGTATATAACTTTAAAGTTCAAGTTGAAAAAATAAGGTACTTGGTTGCCTTGACAAAGGTCACACCAAAATCTTAAAACAAGTTCAGCTTTACACAGAACTTTGTTACTGGATGACCTATAGACTATACATACATATTATTATATTTTTTAACATATACACAAACAAATTCCCCAATCCAAGAATACCCTAACCATGTTATTAACTTGCCTGTCAAGTGGCTTTGCCAATTTATCCTACAAAGACAAGTTAATAGTGTAAGTAAGAAGATCTGATTTAGTACATTAATTTAAAATATGTACTTTCCTAATAGAATAGTTTTGTAAATGATAATAATCAATGTAAAGATGCAAAGTTGTTACAATCTCAGTATCCACAGTTATATTATATACACAACAAAAAAGTATTTAGTACATAATATTATTGTGGTTCTATTTGTTGTCCCAGGTACATATAATTTGAGTAAATAACTTTGAGCACAATAATTTATGTAAAACTCACCTCCCACCATCAGTTCCATTGTCATTAACATAATTCCAAACAAAGACCCTCGGTGACGGGTCTCCTTTGAGCTCACACACCAGAGTTAGATTTTCACCAATCCGATGCACCAGAACCTCAGCATATTCTGGCTCCCCGGGACTGTACAGGGCTAGGAATGGTGGCTCTACCTCCCCTGTGCCTGAAACCAACAAGAAATACAGTTATTTTCAGTTGACTATTGGCTTATGAACACCCATCTACAAATAGCCATCAATAACACTATCAAACTAAAGTCTATGTGTATGAAATTCCTACAAGCCGATGGTGTAATGTTATACCCTACGAGAGAAACGGATATTATATATTTTAAATATCAGTGTCAAGCGTTGAGCCACGAGACGAAAGTTGGTACAGCTAACGGTAGTTAGGAAGTCATATCACAATAAATAATTGTTGCATAGTTATTAGATATCGTAAGAAGCCGTCAACTATGTAATTGTGCAAATTGATAACCTTCTTTTAACGCGTTTGCATTGTAAACACAAATGATGTAATTAAATATCAAGGACTTCAAAGGAATTTAATTTTTACGTTGGACTTACGGTACGGTATGCATAATTTTTTATCAAAAACTCAAATTGACTAGTACACGTGAATTATACTCACATATTTGTATTTTAATGTATAGAACAGTTATTAAAACATAATAGAATTTTACAGTTCCAAACATTTTTATTTATTTTTCATTTTCACAAAACTGACACAGAACAAAACTTCGCCATTTTTGTTTGTTTCAAGTTTTTTTTTTTTTTAATTTTAACTTACCTACTGGCTACTGTCACTGACATTGAGCTAATATTATATCCTTAATCTGTGGTCACTGACTTCTGCGAACGCCGACCGAACAACAACAAGAGTTTTGCCGGGAATGTTAAAGAGTGCTGTTGTGTTTTTATATTATTTTCCTAAAATTGAGTTAGCTGGGTTTTTAATGTGTAATATTGGTAGAATATTAACCATTAGATATTCGTGTTCATGCACAAGTGTAGGAAAGTGATGTAATATCCAGAAACGTGCTATTTTGTGTTCCCTCCAAAACTCCATCGAAAGTTTCAGTAAAGCGTCTACCACGACTGAATCGACCGACTTGACTCCTTGACTGTATTGACTTTTACTTAAACTTTGTCTAGACTTAAGACCTGACGATACATGAAAACGATGATGAAAATTATAATAGGAGGAATATGGTTTTCCCGCCATATTCCTTATCTTTTTACCTTGTCTGTGGCACAACATACACATCCTTTGTGTCAAGTTGCCAAAAAAGAAGAAAAAGAAAGAACAACAACAACGAGCATTCTTTCGTTGTTCTCAGCGACCACATAACCCAATAGACGCCTAATGCAAGGCAAATACTGTCTGGCAACATGTAAGACTAATAGGTCTTACTTTAGACAATGACAGCGAAATCTGTCTCATTATCGACCACTTCCGTGACCTATGTACATCTCATGCGTCTACTACTAAATAAAATACGATAAAGGCGAAATATGGCTCCCTGTACAGTAAAATGGTGTGTAAAATGTAGCCAATCGTCTAATTTTAGCAAAGACGGCATTACTTTTCATAGGTAAGCCAATTTTAAGATTTATATTGTCAGGAATCAATTTCTTCAGAGCTCTTACGCTGGTCCGAATACGTCAAGGAAAACGTTTGTTTATAAGTATTTCCCTTTCTATCATACACAAACTAGTAATCCTTATCCTTTCTTTCATTACTGTGAAGCCGAGTCAAGCGTCACTAGTGATGCGATGATTGACTTTTTATCAGTTAAACAAATTGGTTTTTTTTTTCATATTGTTGAAAAAGAGTAATATTTTATGAATTGTTTTTGTAAACGTGTGTAAGTATGTGTTTTTAAATTTTTAACCGACTTCCAAAAAACGAGGAGGTTATATGTTCGGCTGTGGATATTTTTTTTTGTGTGTTCAATGATTACTCCGCCGTTTGTGAATCGATTTTCGAAATTTTTGTTTTGTTGTATTAGGTTTCACTCCAATTTGGTACCATGTTCACAAAAGTGGTGACCTGATGGGATCCAGGAGTAATCGAGGGAACTCCTCGAAATTTATATGGAAACATATGGTGATTTTGGTTTTATGTGAAGTGTACTAAGAATATGCTACCAAAAATTCAAATATTGGGTCAAGGTATATCATGGTTTCGAAGATGCTGAGAGAACTCCTGACTCCTTATAGATACACGTTTGGGAGTTTCGGCGTTGTTTTAAGTACAGAAAGCATATGCTACCACGCAATTCAAATTCATCATCATCATCATCGTCATCATCATCATTACCACGTCGTGTTAAAAAAATATTGATACACACAGAACTGGTTGAAGTATCTACGGGTAACTGCATACCTTTAGAGAATATATCAATTCTAAACTGCTCATCTGCACTGCAAAGAATAAATTTGACTACAACGGCAGAAGATAAGAGCGAAATTCAGTTCGGCACCGAAAGTCATCAAGATTTAGACAGTGCCATAGAATCAATTTGCTTATCTCAGTTTGCTGAAAATACTATTGAGTACATAGCAGGTTTTGTTGCTAGCTCTTTAATAAAGCATTTGAGATGTAAAACCTGCATAGGGGCATTGATTACTTTAAACAAAAATGCTAACAGTTTTATAGCTTACAGAGACATGGGTGGCTTAATCTACCCGTCACAAAGTGTTGTTAAAATTTGCCGTCGCTGTGAAGTTATCATGAAATTGTATCTTGGAGGCGTAAAGAAAAGTGAACCACGTAAAGCAGAGTTTTTAGTCAATAAAACTTCAAGCAGCTTTATTGGTGAACAACTTTTTTCAGAAATAAGTTTCCATCAATTTCATTGTGAAGAAACCAATCATGTGGTAGATTTAGCAAATAGTGTGATGTATAAATACATAACTACAAGATTGGTATTTCTTACAAAATCTTCGGTTCAGAAACCTGCAGTTTCATTTTAAAAATGATTAAATATTAATTTATAAAAGTCTTTTCTTCATTCTACACTTAAAAATAAAATAAATATTATGTACTGTTTTTTTTTTCTTTTGGCCAGCGCTTCTCGTACTTCCCATCACTAGTTATGATTTATGACATGCCGTGAATTTGAATTGGCCAATCGTAATGCATTTCTTCCCTCACCCCCCGCGTCGCTTACCTCAGCGCATTGACACAATTATTTGTTAAGAGAAATCAAAACATTAGGCGTCTATTGGGTTATGTGGTCGCTGGTTGTTCTAGTGTGTTCGCCACGTGTTCGGCGGTAAATAGGTAGAATGCCCTAAGAATCTCGCTCGTTTGGTGTAAACGACGCAAGAGAGCTCGAGCAATTGCCTAGAGCGTTTTTTCGTGTTCGGACGTGCTCGCTCTTCGAGGCGGTCTCTGCAAAGGGATTCTAGTGTTCTTGATATTTTTACTTTTTGGCGGCTGGTTTAAGGTAGTTTATCAAAGGTTATTTCCTAAATATGGATTGGAATAATGAAAAATGTTTACAAATGATAGAATTATACCATAGAGGCAAGAGCTTTACTAGAATGAGCATTCGCTCGTTTGGTCTAAAGTCTAAACGGAGCTTTACACGAGGTTTTTCTTCCTTCTGAAATAATAATTATATTTTATTTTTCCTACTTGGTTTATAAAATATATACTTACTTGATTTATATCTAGGTATGTAGTAATAAGTAAATAAGTTATTCACTGAAATTATAGGGTAATAATAATTTAAATTTAAATTATTACTCTTTGATTTTGTCGCGTTAAACGATTGCAAGGGTTGCCAGCGCTAGTATTGGAGAATTGCCTAGAATTGTTATTTGTTACATGTTTAATAATTATTATTTTTACAAAAAATATGTTTTAATACTTAAAAAATCATTCAATAATAATATATTATTGAATTATCAATTGTCATCCAACATGAACTTAAACACACTTCTTTAGATAACAACTGCTACAAGATAGATTTTGGCAAACTTGGGTATTGTTTGGCATTAGCTGCCCACCAAGAATAGGGTCACGATTGCGATTAATTCGCACTGACTTTCATTTCATTTGCTACCTCATCAAAACAATCCCAAAACGTATCATGAGCTTTGCGAGATACATCTGACTCCATCTCCTCTCCTCTACTCTTTTAGCCGGCGTTGAAGATGAACTGCTACTTGAGGACTCTTCACAATACATTTTTAAATATATCTCGTTTGCACCAAACGGCTAAGTTCCACCGGATATTCGGCGTCCGGATGTCCGGCTATCCGGCCATGTGGTTGGCCGAATATCCGGTATTTGGTATCCGGCCAAACTACTATCCGTTTCATCTCTAATTATTATCCACCTCTGGCGAAAACTATGTCCAGCTGTAGACTTCCAACATCAAAGTATCACAACTATAATATTATGTGATTTAACTTAGACATAAAATATGGTCATGTTTCATGACATAAAAAATACTACACATAGATTTTATAAAACAAACACGCGTGGACGTGCACGGATTTATTTCTTAGACTTGAGTCAATTCGTGCGTAGCGTGTCCGTGGGTTGCAGTGGACACAGTCACATATATTTTCTTACAAAGCGAAGCTTGACGCACGTGCGTAGTCTCTCCGTGTGCCGCGGTGGCATGGAGCCCTCACGCGGATGAACTCACGGGAAGATTGCTAATAATAAAAATACAAAAAGTAATGGTAATATGTAATAGCGTTTTTGCCATCTGAAAAAATGATAAAAAAATGATTTGGTGTGGGGAAAATAAATAAGATCTGTATAGTCTGGTAACACCAGACAAAGTTGGCACTTTATATCCATCCCATACTGCCGATCCACACTCGCGCGCGAAGGCACGCCGCGGACCGCGGCGCGGATCGCGGCGCGGATCGCGGCGCAAATCGCGGCGCGGATCGCACATTACTACCAAATCCTCTCAAAGTTCGCGACATGTCCGCGCTTTAAGCGTTCTTTATTTGAAAAATTTCCCGCGCGTCTACTTTTTTCATAATATGGCAGAATGGCCAGTGTCAAGTAAAATATGGCGGGAAAAAACAATCGTGAAAAGTTTACAAAAAGTTGTTTTTCCAGATGATCGTCAAGTCAAAAGTCTAGTAAAAGTCTAAAAATAGTATTTTAAAAAGATAAAACCGACTTCAACGTAAATAATTACGTAGCATTAAAATTCCCTATCTCAAAAACTACTGAACCGATTTTGATGAAACTTGCAGCATTCCCTAAGTTGAACAATACCTAGTACAACAAAAAAAAGAATCACTTGAATCGGACTTGTAGTTCCAGAGATATGCGCGCACAAACATAAAAACATACATACGTACATAAGAATAAGAATAAGAATACTTTTATTTCCAGCATCACACGAGACATCATAATAATAAACAGTATTGAGTGGTACAGTTATTGTGATCTAGTTACATTAATATCATAATATTATGATGCTGTGTATTTGGCATCCATATACATACATACATACACTTTCGAAATTTGGCACATTTGTTCAGAAGCTGCTATAGATTAACATATAAAAAAACTGGACAGTTCTGGAAATATTACATACATACGCGTCGAATTATTGATAACCTCCTTTTTTTGAAGTCGGTTAAAAAGTAGTCAGTAAAGTCAACGAGTCAAGTCAGTTGTTTTAGTAAAGTGGTAGACCCTTTACTAAAACTTTCGACGGAGTTTTGGAGGGAACACAAAATGGCACGTTTCTTGAAGTTGTATCACTTGCCCACACTTGTGCACGACATCAAATTTTTAATGTTTTTTTTTATGAAATAAGGGGGCAAACGAGCAAACGGGTCACCTGATGGAAAGCAACTTCCGTCGCCCATGGACACTCGCAGCATCAGAAGAGCTGCAGGTGCGTTGCCAAGGCTGGCAACGCACCTGCAGCTCTTCTGATTAAGGGGTAATAGGGGAAGGTAGGGAAGGGAATAGGGGAGGGTACGGAAGGGAAAAGGGTAGGGGATTGGGCCTCCGGTAAACTCACTCACTCGGCGAAACACAGCGCAAGCGCTGTTTCACGCCGGTTTTCTGTGAGGACGTGGTATTTTTCCGGTCGAGCCGGCCCATTCATGTCGAAGCATGGCTCTCCGACGTCAACGCCGGTTTTCTGTGAGGACGTACGTAAATCGTAATACGTAATGGTTAATATTCTACCAACATTACACATTAAAAACCGAAATAACACAATTTTAGGAAAATAATACAAAAACACAACGGCACTCTTTCGTATTCCCAGCAAAATTCCGCGCGTCTACTCTTTCTTGACAGACTGTATTATCTGTTCACTAAACAATGCTGGCATGTCTTGTATGGCAAAAGCCCTTATTAAAATAAAGATTAAAAAAAAACCCTTTGTCGCGGGACAGAAAACCGACAACATTCGGGGAACGGGCCGCGAAGTGCGAGACATATGCGAATCGGATCCACACTCATGCTTCGCAGAAATTTCGCGGCGCCGCGGCGTCGCGCACGGTTCGCGTGCGAGTGTGGATGCGGCCGGGGAACCAGCCGCGAAGTGCGAAAAATATGCGAACCGGATCCACACTCACGTTTCGCGGAAATTTCGCGGCGTCGCGCGCGGTTCGCACGCGAGTGGGGATTTACGGGTGTACGCCCATGTCAAGTCTATTGATGCTTGGTTTTAGGGGTTTAGCGCTACTGTCGGTACGGAAGTGTTTTTATCTATGGGCATAATCCGCCAATGTCGTTTTCTCCTTGTTGACCCAATGAAAAAGGAAACAGATGGAAGTGACATAACTACAAAAAAGTGTGGCCGGCGCCATATTGCCAGGAACTAAACATGGCGGTCTATAGTGATGGGACACTCGGTTGATATTTGTCGAGGATATCGATAAACTAAGATGTTTTAAGTGTAATTAACATCAAACATTATAGTACAGCGATGCTTTAAATAAACTGATGTGTGTATTATCACTTTTAATTTGGGTTACACAAGTTTGATGTTTACATAATGAGTAAAATTATTATTATTATGTGTGTAAGTATCTATTGAAAAGCCATATCGAAGTTGTCAATAATAAATGTGTGGCTTTTGTATCCATACTTCCATAGGTAGGATGCTACGAATAATAAAAACTAAGGAAGAGTAACTCCGTCAAAAAACATGCTCCAAAATACTTGTCAAAAAAGTGTACCTTAGGACTAGGTACACATTTTAATACATTTGCAATATTTAGGTGGCCTTGAGCGGTATAAAGACTGACGTTACATGACAATTCGAAAGGAACCAAATTTAAAACGGTAATAGTATGGGAGTTAAGTTTCCTTAGTTTTTATTATTCGTAGGTAGGATGTAATAAATTCATACTTTCATACTATAAACCAGCGGTCGGCAACACGCGGCCCGCGAACGTCTAACTTGCGGCCCGTGAATGTTTTGTGAATAAGTTATGTGTATCAAAAACAATGTTTTCTAATACTGCCAGAAGTTTTCGCCACTTAAGTACGTAGCTGTTTGTGCCATTTTCAATAAAAAACTTATTTCCTTTCATTATATTGTGTAGGTATATTGAGCTTCTAGGGTTAATGCGAGTATGAGGTCTGCGGCCCGCCTTTAGTTTGTTTTACCACCTGGTGGCCCTTGCCTACCAAAAGGTTGCCGACCGCTGCTAAAAACTACTATATCTTCTTATGCTAAGTACTCACATACGGTTTTACTCGATAGTTTTACTACAAATCGAAAGAAACGACATATTTGACATATTTAATTCTATCGAGCCCGGCTCGAAGCGAGCCTTCGAGCTGTCAGTTTTGCAATCCACATGGTGGTTATTGCTCGATTTGGAGTAAAACTATGGAGCAAAACTGTATGTCAGTACTTAGCATTATCTTCTTTTATTAAGTATATAAAATTCTTGTGTCATAATGTTAGTCTCCGTACTCCTCCGAAACGGCTTTACTGATTTTTACCAAATTTTATATGGATATTCCACAGAGATCTGTGGGATATTCAGTAGGTCTGAGAATCGGCTACTGGGTACTTTTTATATTGATAAGTGCATTTGTTGAATAAATAATAGTAAATTATTACAACTCTAGACTGACGGCAACCATTGTGTGTGCGACGGTATAGCGATGGACGCTGCCATGGTAAATTGGTAACATACTTATTTAGTCACGTCTTCAATATAATACTATGGGCGAAATAGGTACTTTATGTTATGGCAAAGCAACGGTTGCCGGGGCAGCTAGTATTATATAAAATTCTCTCGTCACAATGTTGATACCTTAGAAATAATTTATATTGTATGTTCTACAATATAAATTATTTCTACTTTGTTGTATGTATGTGAATGTGTATCTGTCTGTTAC
Source organism: Polyommatus icarus (assembly GCA_937595015.1). Taxonomy (NCBI): domain Eukaryota; kingdom Metazoa; phylum Arthropoda; class Insecta; order Lepidoptera; family Lycaenidae; genus Polyommatus; species Polyommatus icarus. The sequence continues at coordinate 1,080,585 of OW569325.1, forward strand.
CTCTTCATGGTCAAACCACTGAACTGATTTTGCTGATATTTGGTATGGAGATACTTGGAGTTCTGGGAAAGAACATAGGAATCGTTTGAATTCGTAACGATTGACAAAATATTTACATGTAGGAAGACATTTTACTTGAAGTATTTTTATTTTATTTCAGATAAAAACCGTGATAGCTCATCAAACCATGACACCATGAAAAATACTGCAGAGGAATTAGAATTATTTGACGACCTGTTTGATAGCATGAACGTCAGGAGGAACCATGACATGAATACATTTAGTTAAGCATTCAAATCCTTAATTAATAAATATGTCAAATATATTAAGTCCACACTCGGAATTTGCACAATTGTGAAGAAGACAATGGTGATTCAATCAATGATATAAGTCATTTATTTTCAGAAGAAAATATTGGTGTTGATAACGAAAATATCGCACTAAATAAATAAATCTCGCCGTCACCATTGTCTTCTAAAACATTAAATATTTCGAATGTCTTTGCTGAAGGTTAGAGTTCAAAATATATGCGCATATACTGCTGGCTTTAATATAATATTATGTAGAAATACTACAAAAAAAGTAAAATAATATCATGTACAAAAATATATTATGATAGCCAACGAATAATAAAAACTAAGGAAACGTAACTCCCATACTAATACAGTTTTAAATTTGGTTCCATTCGAACTGTCATGTAACGTCAGCCTTTATACCGCTCAAGGTCACCTAATGTATGAAAAGTGAACCTAAGGTAAGGTATGAAAAGTAAACCTAACACTTTTTTGACAAGTATTTTGGAGCATGTTTTTTGACGGAGTTACTCTTCCTTAGTTTTTATTATTCGTAGATGATAGCATTAATATTGGGACTCCAATGTTAAGAAAATCAAAGTTAATTATATGATATATTATTAATGTGTTGTTTTATTAATGGGGCATTTTCTTATTTTTTTAATTTGATTGTCAAACAGCTTCCATTTTAGTAACTAGATGGCGTATGGGTAGACAACTATCGGTAATACCAGGGAATACCATCAATAATTGCTACAAAACCAGACAAAAGAATGTAAAACTTGATACATTTCAATTTGAAAAAGACACAATGATATTCCAATGAATAGGATAATAAAGTTATTATAACGATGTTTTAGTTAAAACTCATGGAAGAAATAGCCCTATTTATCGTTATTCACACCAAATGTCACAGGAATTATAAATTTTGGTTTTGACAACATCTTACCTGCACTTGCACACGATAACGGATATTTAATGGCCAATATTTTACCAATAATGAACATCAAAAACCCAAATAATGCAATTTGGGAAAAATAATAAAAACCACACCAACAATAAAAAGTAGAAGAAGTTTAAAAATAACATAGCCGCCACAAGGCCGTTCAGTTGTCAGCAATGATTGTCAGTTTTTAGTTTGACAAGTTTTTATTTTAACAGCATGTTCCTAAACTATTACCAGTATAGTAGCCTAATCGCTTAGGCCAATGATCTCTTAGGTTTAAGATTTTTTTATTTATGTCATACATGACAGTACACTGATATTTTTTAGAAACACAACCAATATGTAGTCAGTGATGCCAACCTGCAGATAATTTCAGATGGGTGGGGAACCAATAGAAAATCTAGAAGTGTCTACCGTCGCGCCGTCTGGTGGAGATTTAAAAAAGAAAACAACCCATTTTTGTAACTCGACTTGAAATATCAAAATCTATCGGTTCTGAATATTCCCTAAATAATAAATATCGATTTCATGGCCCCACTTTTTTGTTATTTATCTATGCACTACTTATTTTTCATCTGTGCTTCTCATTTTGACACCTTTGATAAAAATGGCGATCGCAGCGCCAAAACTACTTTGATAGAACTATGCAAAACAAGCTGTCCTATCTGTAGCTTGCTACATATATTAATCTGTGCTGTGACTTTCGGGTTTTGACATTTGACGTTTGAGAATTGTGATTCGTTTGGATGAAGGATTCGTTGTTGGCTACAAAACAAAAAGTTAAAAGCTTGCAAAAAGCTAATACCTATAAAATATTTCGTTAGGTACAAATTTATAGTTAGAGAATCGCAAACTCATAATTTTTCCATAAAGGTATAACCCCAATCAATATGGATCTCAACAGACTCACAAATGATAAGAAATTGAGCCTGTGCAGATGGTACTTCAAAGGTAAAAACATTGTTGATCAAATCATGATTTTAACAGTGTACCTATACAACTTGTGTACAACTCTAAAAAATGTTTTGTTTTTTATTTAAAATATAATTATGTACATACCTCTCGGATGGTACATAATATTATGATATTTTATGGTTGCATTTTTCAGTTGGTTGTATTCTCCTTCCGTTTGTGTGGGCAGTCAATGCTGTGTGGTTCTTCAGAGAAGCTTTCCTCAAGCCCCCATATGAAGAACAGAAGTTTATTCGTAAATGTATGTACAACTTGTGCTGAATATGGTTTATCACATACAAATTCTGTATTACTATAGTACAAGTGATGTTGTTTGTTTCAGATGTTATAATGAGTGGCATTGGTGCAGCCGTCTGGGCTGTCATTCTGATAGCCTGGGTGACAACATACCAGCTGAATCGAGTTTCCTGGGGTGAAACTGGAGATTCTCTCTCCTTTATTGTTCCAATGGGACGAGCTTAGAATAATATTAGGGATCGCTAAGTTGCTCTAGTGCTAGCTTACAAACTAACTAAAATTCTTTAGTGAATTAAGGAATAGCATTTGGTTTCCTTTAACTCACTGTACACTTGAACAGATTTATGATCTGTTTAGAATTTAAATGTTCGGGCAACCATCTGAACATTTAAAAATATCATGTACCTAGTGTTATGGTATTGGACTCTGTAGACTAGTTACTTCGTTGGGATATTATAATTATGTATAGGGTTGCCACCCGTCCGGATTTCCCTGGATTTGTCCTAGTTTAAAGGGCGTCTGGAGAGCGTCCGGCAGGGTTTTTGAAAAGGCCGGATTTTACCCGGATACTTTTGTTGAGAGAATTTACCTTTTTTTAGTGATGAGTCATGCTCATGCAGCAATAAAAGAAATATAAAAACAAGTTAAGCATATTCATGGTTTCTTGCACGGACTTTGAGTTAATCAGATTTTTACAAATTCTTGTTGGAAAAGCAAAAATTGGCGAGACATAAATGGTAATATTAATAGTTTAAGAGGATGTGTCCGGAGAAATAACCACATTTCGGCCAAATGTCCAGGAATTTTGTTGTGCCTGACCGGCGATGGCAATTTGGGTGATGGCAACCCTAATTATGTATGTCATAGTATCCTAGCAAAGTATGTAACAGACTACTATCTAAGTCGTCCATAATACATGTAGAAGCCTTAAAAAATATATAAGTAGAGCAGTCAGAGATATTCACTAACTTCACTATTTAAATCATTATGGAATCCATTAACCCATCAATCCCCAAGCGGCACCCGGCTGCTGCATAACAATTGAAAATCTATTCCGTCTGCGATTCTCATGATCAACGTATTAAAAAACCACTTCTCTGCAATAGTAATTGTTATAGAAACATATTTTGCCTCTTATAAATTACTCTTCATTATGTGCACTGTGATTTATGCTTAGTGTTTATTTAAATTATATTAATGTTAGTAAATTATATTATTTGTAATTTGTTATTTTATTCTACTTCCCATTTATTTCTACAAGGAGTCTTAGGCCGTGTTCAGACCAAACTGTCTATACGCCGCTGAATGTGAGCAGGCTCACTGTGAGCCCCAGTGTAAACGTGAAAATCATACAAAATATACGGTATCGAATGTCCGCGCCTACGCCTAGCGTAATGGCGCGGGCGTATTGTCCGTTAGGTGTGAACGAAAAAGTGAATTAGTATGTATGGAAATACAATAAACTGCGTAACGCTCGCTCACATTCAGCGGCGTATAGTCAGTTTGGTGTAAACACGGCCTTCAGGCCGCTTTTCCACTGACGCGGAGCGGAGCTTAGCGGTGCTGAATTGACTAATCACCATACTCGAAATCTTCGCTGTCATTCCGCTGGAATAGCACGATTGGTTAATTCGGGCACCGCTAAGCTCCGCTCCGCTTCAGTGGAAATACACCCTAAAAGTCTAGTGTACTATGGTGTACATCAGCTAGATCAGCAGCAGACTCATTTACTCAACCTTTTTATATACGGACAATAAACATGTTTTAGTCATGACTCGTGGGCTTCAACCAACATTACTTTGGGCTAAAAAAGACGGTTGGAGTTTTGTGTCGAACTCGAACTCGGTTGTCTGTAAAGTCGGTTTACTGACGATAGTTGAACGTGACAACGTCAGCCTTAAACGGGACGCCTCAGAGGTAAAGGTACAATTCCGTGCATCGCGATCGATCGCGGCCGCGCACGACCTACGACTGTCGTCGGTCGCTCGCGACCATAGTCAGTGTATGAAAATGTATGGCACCGCGCCGCTTCCGAGGCCCACGACTGACGCGCGCGGCCTACGACTGTCGTAAGCCGCGCGCGGCCGTGCCATTATCCATATCGCGCGGGGCCTACGACTGTCTTCGATCGCGCGCGTCTGTCGTAGGCCCCGCGCGACCGTGTCAAAGTTATATGGCACGGTCGCGCGCGGCTTACGACAGTCGTAGGCCGCGCGCGTCAGTCACGGGCCTCGGAACGGTGCCATACATTTTCATACGCTGACTATCGTCGCGAGCGGCTGACGACAGTCGTAGGTCGTGCGCGACCGCGATGCACGGAATTGTACCTTTCCGCCGCATATTGCGTCATGTTTTTTCGTGCGCGCAGCCCATATCGAATTAAGGTGAACGCAGATTTGGCCGCACCGCACGCACCGCAGTCGCCGCATTCGCAATTCTTCATATTATTATGAAGTTGCGAAGACTGCGGCGCGGGTGCCGGGTAGGTAGGTATGCGAGCTTGCCTATAAAGCGCATCACACACGGTGAAGATAAACTCATTGGTGAAGATAATATAATATTTTATCTTAAGATGCCCAAATATAAAATATTATAGTATCTTAAGCTATCACACACGGCTAAGATACGATAATATTAAAAATATTATGTTCATTTCCTTACGAGTCTCCGTTGGTGCCACACGTATTCCTTGTTAGAGTTCTATATACAGGGTGATTGACTATGAGTGATAACTAATAACTGATACTGTCTTACTTCTTGATTTGTTAGACAGCTTCTCAGACGATGATTCTGATATAGAATGTGAAATGCAGATTGCAGTAGCACATTCCAAAAGGAGAAACATTTGGATAGAGCCTCACATAAAAAAGAGAAAAACCTGCGGCGAATTTAACCTTTAGGGTCTACACAGACGGACTGCATTTCAACTGCAATCCAACTGCAAATTGCAGTTTGAATGCAGTTGACACGACTGCAATGCGACTGCAATAGAACTGCAAACCAAACACGCAGTCCGATTGCAGTTCAGTTGCTGTCGGCGTGCAGTCGTGTGAACTGTTTAGTTTGCAGTTCTATTGTAGTCGCATTGCAGTCGTGTCAACTGCATTCAAACTGCACTTGAACTGCAATTTACAGTTGGATTGCAGTTGAAATGCAGTCCGTCTGTGTAGACCCTTATCAATATCTGTCAGCGAAGAAGTTTCAGGAGTATTTTAGAAATTCAAGAGAAACATTCATTTCGATTTATGAGCTTTTTAAGCAATAATAATAATACAGCAATAAATTATAAGTCAATTTTATTTAAAATTATCCGAAATGTTACTTTTTCCATCAAAATGTTACTTTTCGAATGAGAGTAGGTATGTAACTTTCTAACATACAGCACTGGCAACATTGCATCTACTAGTGCGTCCGATCACCGATGAGCCCGCTGCTCGACACAAAAACCACCCTGTACATATTCATAAAGATATATTTCGCATCTTAAGATAACATATTAAGATACGAAATATATATTTCGTATCTTAAGATAAAATATTAAGGTACGAAATATATATTTCCATATCTTAAGATACAAAATATAAAATATAAATTAACTTTGTCGTGTGTGATGGTTCATAGGATTTGTATGGTGAGCGATATTCTAAAATATGCTCTAAGATAATATATATTTTATATTATCTTCACCGTCTGTGATGCGCTTAACTTCATATAAAGAATTGCGAATGCGGCGACTGCGGTGCGGCCAAATCTGCGTTCACCTTTATAAGACGTTGTCACGTCAAAAATATTGTTGTTCAAAATGATTGATTCACGCAAGTCACTGGTAAAGTCCCAGCCATAGAGGAAAATAATACATGGTCCCAGCGGGTCGCAGGTCGAGTATAGCTGAGCTAGCTAGCTATAAATTTTATGACTTGCAAATAAAAAAATCTAGATTTCTATCAAAATTATCTGGCCTGTTCATAATGCGTATTACGTATACAGGCCAGGTATTTAATACTGGGTTGGTTTGTAGTTATAAATTAGAATTTCGTTTCATGTCTCTGTATAATATGTTGGCTTGTAATAGGTTGTTTAAAAAAAATTATATTCTCCTGATCATGAATGCAGACATTTTATAGGGGATAAAAATAGAAATGAATAGAGATTTTGTAAAATATTTATTATTTACGGTTACAGCTCAGAGGATAATGCTACTAAACATTTTGAATTATTTATTCTTTTCATGTTAAATTTTTTATTCTAACCCTTAACTTAAAGTTAATCCAAAATAAAACCTAAAGTTTCACACTAATATTTCTTACAACAATACTTAAAATAAAATCAATAATATAACCGTATCGGCTTTGAGAAAAACTCATTCTGAATCCATGAGTTAAGAACATGATTTAATTTTTAGCTTTCTTATTTTTAGCTGGTGCCTCATTTTTTGCTGTCTGTTTACGTTTCATTGCCTTTATTGGCACATCGTCTTCTCCCTCCGAGGATTCCTCTTCTCCATCTTCTTCTTCCTCCTCCTCTTCCTCACCTTCTGGTTCCTCCTCACTATCTTCTACACCATTCTCTTCCAACTCTATAGGAACAATCATCAAATAGAATAATGCAGAAACAAATGGTTTGCAATTTAATAATCTTATATTATAATGTAGTTAAGCCATGGCCTAACTGAAGTTTTCATAATATTTTTATGAAAAAACTGTGTCAAACATTAAAGTGAAAATAAAAGAGAACTTATTGCTATTTTGTTACAATGATTATAATTGTACTATGTATAAACAAGTATCAGTAACAACTACATACCATCTTCAGACTGCGGCTCCTTCTTGACTTCGGCTTCCTCCTTCACAATAGTCTCTATGTTGTCTATTGCCTCAAATGGAATACCAAAGTTCATTACTGGGTGCACAGCCAACTGCACTACTGGCTTAGGGGGCTTGGTGTCCATCTTAAAAATAGAACAAAGAGTTACATTTTGGCCATAAAAGTGTTATAATAATAGCAATAATGCTGAATAAACCACTGTTTACAAAAAAATAACTAACCAGGGCCCCTGTAAAGGCTACTGGCGCCTGTGTGCAAAAAAAAGGATTTTGGCACCCCTTTAGGCAAATTTTTTGGGTTATTGGTTTTGGTGCCCCTAAAGATGGCGATATTTTGGCGCCCGTAGAGGATGGGGCCCGTGTGCATTGCACACATTGCACATATGGTAGCGGGGGCCCTGTAACTAACATTCATTAGTCAACACTCAACGATATGTGAACCCTGTTTAAAAGATTTTTAAATATTATGCGTTTGTATTTACTAACCATATAGCCATTTTTAATGTAGTTCTCTCTGATGCCCTGGGTATCTTTGATCAGCTTGACAAACTGGTTGCATTGCTGCAATCGTTTGTGACAAAGAAAGCACATAGGAGTTTCATCATGAATCTGAAATAGGTAAATTCAATATAACATTTTCATTATTATATGAATAAATCTTAATTCTGTAAGCAAAATCCATCTGTTTTTGTTACTTCTTCAGTTCTTCACACCCAAACCACTGAACTGGGGTTTGCTGTATGTAATTTGGTATGGAGATATTTTAGGTCCCGGGAAAAGACATCGGATACTTTATATCCCGGGAAATGTGCGGTTGCGGTGCGCACGGAGTAGGATTATTAAAAAGGATTATCTGCAGATGACTTACGCTACTGCTTATTAATTTCTCGTAAAGTGGTTGCAATGGTGTGTGAAGAATATCAATCGTTCGCCTGTTATTTGCAAGGCAGAGGCGGCAAGAACTTATATACTTGAATCCTGCTTCTTGCTTCATGCTTAGCACTGAAACCTAGATATTTCAATACACTGTAGAAACGGAAATTTTGCTTTTGTTTCAAAAATACCGTAAAATACAATACAACAAATTTGAGACAACGCCACAGATTAATAATTAATCATGTAGCAAGCGACAAGATGCTGACAAGTGACAAATCAAAGAGGATGTAAATGTATACTACGTAACAAGAGGTCGGACTTAGAAGAAAAAAAATAAAGATTCGCTATTTTTTTAATTTAAAACTAAACGACAAAATTTTAAGTGCCACGGATTAAAAACTAAAGTGACGATATGCATATTTTTAGAGCCTCTTCCTAAATGGCAAAGGCCTCAAAAGTGAAAAAAAAAAATATTTTTTTTAAGGCTAGAGCTACTTTATGGGCAAAAGCCTCCTAGAACTCTGCTTTGTGTATCAAGGTAAATAAAAAAACATTCCATGAAAACATATTTAATTTATTAAAAAACAAAACATAGGGTAAATGACTAGTAGATTGGACAGTACTAGTCATTGGAAAAAGCACAAAAACACCATACTTATTGATGTTGCTTTAAACTGACTGTTTTTAAAGTAAATAAAAAAACGCCTGATTTGAAAGAAAAACTGGTAGTTTCCAAAGCAACCTTATTAAATAATATTATAGTGTTTTGTGCTCTGTCCAATGACTGATACTGGCCAATCACTAGTCATGTTCACCTTAATATTTTTAATTATAATATAATATTATATACATAACTTATAAACTAGGTACGTTACAACTTTGAACACAGTAAATTAGTCATCATGTTGACAGTACACCTACAAATAATAAAAACTAAGGAAGAGTCAAAAAACATGCTCCAAAATACTTGTCAAAAAAGTGTACCTACCTTAGGTTCACTTTTCATACATTTGCAATATTTAGGTGACCTTGAGCGGAATAAAGGCATTATATGACAGTTCGAATGGAACCAAATTTAAAACTGTATTAGTATGGGAGTTACGTTTCCTTAGGTTTTATTATTCGTAGCAGTACACAGTGATTTTTTATTTAAGACAAAAGTGAAGTCATTCTTTAATATTTACAGAATTACAATTCAATTAAATCGGTTGCAATTAAAATGTTGATAATCTTTATCTTGAGTGCTTATTCCACTTATCCTAGCTAGGTTCCTGGATACTAAATCGTTTCCGATTTAGTCAAGTGGAATAACATTTAGAAGCTAGGATCCTAGCTAGGATCCTAAATCGTTTCCGATTTAGTTAAGTGGAATAACATTTAGAAAGCTAGGATTAGGTTTGCGCATGCACAGTAAAAAGTAAAAACGCGTTGAAAAACAAGGCGAATAAGTTCGTTCGTTTCGTTTTTCGTTTCACATTGAGCATGCGCAAAGTTATCAATTATAATTGGTGTTAGTGTTAGTGACATATTCTAAAATACCTGTCAGATTTTCTAAAAGCTGACAGAAATTTATGGTATTTTAGAATATGACAATCACACTGACACACAAAAAAGCCACGCATGCGTAGTTGTAAAACGAAACGAACACGACTATCGATACGGACTACGAATATATATTTTTTTAATAATAGCTGATATTATACCCAAATTGGTTCTATATTTTTGCAAAAAATGAAACTAGCCTTTTTAACAGAGGCCAAATTACAATGTGTCCCAACTCCCAACACAAAATATATTTTTTTCTCTAACTTTTGATTTTTTTCTCTGGCTCTGATATTCATATGACCAACACTTCATAAAAAATCGATATTACTTCTAAATTATCTGACTTTACAGCAAAGCTAAGGAATTTATTACAATAAAAACCTCCTCTAAATTTTTAAATAAAAAATAACCGCTGCCGTGCATCGCGATCGATCACCTCCGCGCGTGACCTATGACCACGGATCTCCATTATGTATAATGGAGATCAGTGCCTACGACTGTCGTCACTCGTCAAACTCGTCATTGAAGAGAATACAATCACTGTCGTCGGCCGCTCGCGACGATGGTCGCGATGTGTACTATCAGAGAATTTGATTTCTAGGCAGATGGCGGACCTAAGTAATTTGGTCGCGTTAAGTCAAACCCAGCCGACCGATCACAGCTAACACTGAATTGACATAAGCCCGACCAAATGACGTATGTCCCTCAACTGCCTAGGAATCAATTTCCTCGATGGTACATAACATGTATGACGTACGTGTGTAATAAATTAATAATAATTGTATTACAGAGCGGCCGACGACAGTCAGAGGTCGCGCACTCGCGCGCGGCCGCAATCGATCGTGAATCGTGATAATACACGGAATTTACATGAGTAATTAGTAGTAAGTATATATATATATATATATATATGGATTTTCAAATGTGTTAGTCGCGCTAATACTCGAAAACGGCTGAACGAATTGGGTTGATTTTAGTCTTAAAATATTCGTAGAAGTCCACGGAAGGTTTTAAAGTGACACGAAGTTCACCGGGACACCTAGTACTTAATAAATAAATAATATATTATGAAAAATATAACCTAAAATAGCTAAATAAAAGCTGCTAAATGATTTAAAATTTACCCTGTTGCTACTGTAGCGCCACCCTAATTTCACCCTTTAACGCATTTCAGCCTTCGATCACTAATATACAAGATACACAGTCTCATACAAAACCTCTCGAAAATCTGTCGCCGAGTAATAGAGTTTAAAAAAGTATACATTTATCTAAAATCAACCCTAATCACAGTAATTATTAAAGATCTTTATATAAACCAATGTACATTTGAGTTTACAAAGCAATAAAATTTTTACGTCCGATGCACGCTTCATACTAAATTCAACCATCCGCGTATATGATTTAAGTTCAAATTTGTATAGTGCCAAAAAAAAATCCAATTTTACGACCGAAATTCTCCGCTGGAACAGGGCGAAGTGAAGTATGAGTGGAGTCGAACTGTTCAAATTTTTTTTGTTGATTGTAATTTGTAATAATTTTAATAGTCCATTTTTTTTATTTTTCCGAAGTTTAATGTATAAAGTGAGGAGTAATTATTTTTTACTTGTAATATTATGTTATTCTAATGTTATGTCTAATTTTATCATTAACCAAAATATACATAAGTGTACATACATTTTCCGATAGGCCACAAAGGACAACTCACATCACCCAACGCCCATACTTTTTAACCTACTTAAAAAATCCTTAATGGGAACTATATTTGATCGAAGATGGGAACATAATATTATTACCACATCTAACTGGATCTCGAGGAAACCTGAAAAAAATCCTCAATAAAAAAATAATAGTAATAGCGACTCCATCAAATGGAACAGAAACATAGCTTATAACCCGAACATTTCAAGTGGGCATGATAAACTACGATAAGTACCTTTAGTATGAGTATTCGCAATTGAGATGGTTTATACCTGGTGTTGATTTATTTACAACTTAATTTTAAAACTGTCTTTTGGTGATTTCTTAAAGAAATACCAATATTTACAATACAATTGTAAGAAATATATTAGGATAAAATTAATACTTACCGGAAATATGAAATTCCATCCTTTTTTTTGGTTTTAGACGTATGATTTCTACAATTATTAAACGCGCACTGAGGCATGTTTCCCGGCGGAGCGTTCGAGCACTACTAAATCAAAAGTGCACCAGAATGTTGAGTTTGGTGCTCTTTTGGTGAGGTCGTTTTTTGCCGCGGATTGTGTATCTTGTATATTAGTGATCGAAGATTTCAGCGGACACTTTTTACATACAGAGATAGTTCTCCTCCATCTACACTCCTTATTATATAATTTTAATAGTCTGTCAAGAAAGTGAAGAAATCAAAAAGTGGCAACGATGTTGACACTACGATGTTGCCACTTTTTAATTTCTTCACTTTCTTGACAGACTATAAAATCTATAAAATTAAAAGTTAAAGAACCCTTACCTCTTCATTCTGACTAACTATAATGTACGTGAAACGAGGGTGGTTTCGCTGGCATACAATTTACAAACTATAATAATTATTGTCTATCCATAAATGATGATAAAATGTAACTTGTATTAATCATCAAACAAAGGAGCAATTAATATAAATATTTTTAAAAGTATAAGCAACCAATGGATTCCCAAATCGAAAATACGAAAAATCTCATTCGTGACTGGCCAATTGTATAAATTATATTTGATTGCACAAAATATTAGGGCTCTAGTAGACCTAAGGATGTTATAGCCACAGTTTGTGACCAAGGCCTTACAAATGAAGGGGCCATCAACATGTAAAAAAATCTCATCAACCAAATTACTCAAATTACTTACTACTTTGTTGGGGATAAAAATAAAATAACTTATATTATGACATCCCACCTATCGCCCCATATCTTTTCACATCCGTAAGAAATAACGGCGTTTTCACACGAGACACGACACGACACGGTTCATAGACAAATATAAATTGTCTATGAACCGTGTCGTTTGAACGTTTTCACACGAGCGACGATTTCTGCGACGACACCGCATTCACTTATGGCTGGTTTACACGTGATAAGTAGATAAATGGTCAACTAAATTTTAACTTATGACCCTATACTTACTTAACTAAATTTTAACTTGCTATTGGCTACTAAATTTTGTGTTTACAATTTACAAATAATTGATAAGTAGTTAACTTAATTTTAAAATTAAGTTAACTACTTATCAACTTAGTACGTGTAAACCAGCCATTAGTATTTAAAAATATTATGTCATCTATTGTTGGGTTTTGTACAATATAATTTTAAAAGATAGTTCGATGATCCTTTCTAACGTCAAGTGGTACGCGGGGCATATTGTATTATTTAAGGCAGTAATTTTAGTGGCCTGGTTCAAAATTCAAACTGAATCAATGAACCACAGACAACTTTCATAATATCTTTGTAATTTTTTTATCTGTGCTAAAAAACGGGACGACATAGCGGATTGTCGTCTCAAAATCGTGTGTCGTGCTGTGCGGTGTCGTTCCGTGTGAAAACGGTACATAGAAATGTATGGCGCACGGAATCGTCACCGCAGTTTGTCGTGTCGGGTTTGTGTTGTGACGATTTTGAGACGACAATCCGCTATGTCGTCACGTTTTTTAGCACAGATAAAAAAATTACAAAGATATTATGAAAGTTGTCTGTGGATCATTTGTTGTTTGAATTTTGAACCAGGCAACTAAAATTACTGCTTTATATTATAATACAATATGCCCCGCGTACCACTTGATCTTAAAAAGGATCAACGAACTATCTTTTAAAATTATATTGTACAAAACCCAACAATAGATGACATAATATTTTTAAGTACTAATGGCTGGTTTACACGTACTAAGTTGATAAGTAGTTAACTTAATTTTAAATTTGTAAATTGTAAACACAAAATTTAGTAGCCAATAGCAAGTTAAAATTTAGTTAAGTAAGTATAGGGTCATAAGTTAAAATTTAGTTGACCATTTATCTACTTATCACATGTAAACCAGCCATAAGTGAATGCGGTGTCGTCGCAGAAATCGTCGCTCGTGTGAAAACGTTCAAACGACACGGTTCATAGACAATTTATATTTGTCTATGAACCGTGTCGTGTCGTGTCTCGTGTGAAAACGCCGTAACTATCATGACGCCAGTGAAATGGTTTTTAGTGGCAGTATAAAGCTATAAATGGGCACACGTCTTAGTGGACTTGTGTGAAATAAACACAAACCTAAGCTTAAATTACCCAAGAATCACAAAGACGCATGTTCATTTAAAATATGGGATGAATATGATATATCGGGTAAAATATTATGCTGCTCGACCAATTATTTAGGTCATACAATCTCCTCAATTTTAGCATTGCGAGCCGAGCCGAGCCAATGATATTTTACCTTTGCATACAGAAAAAGCAAACTTGTTAATGGACACCTCATATTATGTCAATGTTACGGCGTTTTCACCATAAAGGTAATATACCTATCGGAATAGAGAAACAATCCCGAGCTGTCAAGCTTAACCAAAATTTGATTTACATCTGTGTATACAATTATGTTTACGTGTGCGTGTCAGTGATGTACAAACATCTTGTAATTCGACAAAATATCGATCATGGAATAATAATTGTAAGATTATAAACTTATAAAATGGGATTAAATAAAACTGCATAGATATAATATAATAAAATTGTAATTTTGAAGTGAAATGTGACTTTTCTTCAAAATGCTTGCTGCATAATTAAGTATGTATGAATTTTTCTTCGGAGTCCAGTTTGGACGGTTAATTATTTTAAGCTATGAATTTCTGGTATCCAGGTCAGCAGGAAATCTGAAAAATTGGCCAAGTGTAAGTCGGACTCGCGCATGAAGGGTGACCGGTTTCAACCGGGCATTTTCTAAAACCCGCTACGATTCGACACGACATGCCATCATCTACACGACACGACACGACTTCACTAGACCCTATTAATTTTCAATTCACTCTCAATGAGCCTACTGAGCCCTTTTACTTGATGCCCATCTTGCAGAAGTGCTTTCAACTATTTCCCTATCTTGGATGAGCAGCCGTATTGGATGTAGAATGACTTTACATCTGTGGAAATATCAGAAGTCTATTACTATAGTGGTTCTTGTTATATAGCCTGAAGACAGACAGGCAACGAAGTCTTAGTAGTAGAGCGGGCTGCGGGACCCCACTACTAGGACTTAATTTTTACCCTTTGGGTGCGGAACCTTAAAAACGATAAATTATGTATGATAGTATATTAATATACTTAAACTAATTATAAACCACGGATGAGTATGCTATCATTTCAACATTCCTAGATAATTATTAGTATACTTAACTAAAAATATTTTTATATCGACACAACTTATCGATAACTTAATGCAGCCCTAGTGTAAAATAGATGAAAATTGTTTACACAAAATATCTTTAAATTGTGCACCATGGCTAGTCAAGTTATGTTTTCCATATAATTAAACATATACAGAAGTGAACACGGACGTAAAAATACCAATAACTCGTAGGGAATTGGCAAAAATAAACTTAAAACTAGGTCCTGTCGATGTAGAATAATTCACCTGTGAAATTAATATTTGTCCGGGTTCTTTCGATGTGTGCATCCAGAATCATTCCACAAACATTTAACCATGTTTCTAGAGCAGTATTTCTAAAAATTATTCATTATTTAACTTAAAATCACAATTTTTCTGAGAGCCCAAATTGACAACGCATTTTTTTTGCCCAGGGGCAGACAGACTGTCAAACAGATGAAAAAAAGCTATGCAACCTCAAATCACGCTTCTCTTTCTACCACGCAGTGTTACTGATAATGACATCTCGCTTGCTCAGGCCTTTGTTTCTCTATTCCGATAGGTATATTAACTTTATAGCCGGCTGTACACTCTCGCCGAGACACAGCGAGGCGGCCCGAGTGCGAGAGTGTAAATGGGTGCGCTCGCCTCGTCTCGCCTGTCTCGGACCCTCTCGGTCCGTTGTCGGTATTTTGCGCCCGAGACAAAGGGTCTCGCGAGGAAAACGAGCACACTACTGTACACTCTCGCGTCTTTCAGTACTAGTCCCGCCGTTGGACAGTGTAGAACAGAAAAATAACAATATTAAACGACATTATAAGTCATTATTTGTGAGAAATAAAATTAAATATGATTATAAATCTTTGGATTATAATGATATCTTTCGATGCATGGTGAATGGTGAATGGTCGTTTTCGTCCATCTTCTCTGAGTTCATAACTGCGATTGAACTAAGCGAGAATGTACATGATCGCACTCGGGCAAGGGGCTCTCGCACGAGACTCTCGCCCGAGAGCTCTCGGCGAGAGTGTACAGCGGGCATTAGGTTTTCACACGAGACACGACACGACACGATTCATAGACAAATATAGATTGCACGACAGACGTCACACAGGCTGTCGTTTGAACGTTTTCACACGAGCGACGATTTCAGCGACGACACCGCATTCACTTATGGCTGCTTTACACGTACTAATTAGATAAAGCCGGCTGTATACTTTCGCCGAGACACAGCGAGGCGGCCCGAGTGCGAGAGTGTAAATGGGTGCGCTCGCCTCGTCTCGCCTGTCTCGGACCCTCTCGGTCCGTTGTCGGTATTTTGCGCTCGAGACAAAGGGTCTCGCGAGGAAAACGAGCGCACTACTGTACACTCTCGCGTCTTTCAGTACTAGTCCCGCCGTTGGACAGTGTAGAACAGAAAAATAACAATAATAAACGTCATTATTAGTCATTATCTGTGAGAAATAAAATTAAATATGATGATAAATCTTTGGATTACAATGATATCTTTCGATGCATGGTAACTGGTGAATGGTCGTTTTCGTCCATCTTCTCTGAGTTCTTAACTGCGATTGAACTAAGCGAGAATGTACATGATCGCACTCGGGCAAGGGGCTCTCGCACGAGACTCTCGCCCGAGAGCTCTCGGCGAGAGTGTACAGCGGGCAATAAACCAGCCATTAGTTCTCAAAAATATTAATGGCCTGTTTCACCGCTTCCTGATAAGGTGCCCGATAGGGTTATTTGACAGATTTTCCATACTCCATCTGTCAAAATAAGTGGTGAATAGCCTTATCAGGAAGCAGTGAAACAGGCCCTTAGTCATCTATTGTTGGGGTTTGTTTTTTTTAAGAAGAAGGCAAATCGTATGCAAATCGGATCAGTAGTTTTCGTGTTAAAGCAAAAGTTTTATGTAACAAAATCTGCCCCTTCTTATGCCCCTTTAGAGGGGTGGGGGGAAAAAATTTATACACCAGATGTTAAGTTGGAAGAAAACAAATATATCTTCGAAAACCGCATTCAAATCGGATGAGTAGTTTTCGTGTGATGCTGGAACAAACATACAGACAGACAGACAGACAAAAAAACAAACTAACTTTTCGGCTTCTATAGCGATATTGTGACATCCTCCGCTTATTATTTTTTGAATATCTTTAATGTACAGAATTGACATTTCTACAGATTTATTATATTATTACTAGCTGTCCCGGCAAACGTTTCTTTGCCATATTATATAAAGTATATCGCCCGTATTGTTTTATTGAATTAGTAACTAAATAAGTATGTCACTATGGCAACGTATATCGATATCCAGTGAGGCCGTGACCCGCGTCGCATAAACAATGGTCGATCTTTATAGACAAATAATTTGCAATAAAATAAAATTGCGACTATACTTAAAGATCTAAGCTATCCTATCTCTCAAGTTGGAAAAAAGTACACATTTAAAAAAAAGAGACATTAAAATCGGTTAAGTAGTTTAGGAATCCATCGCGGACAAACATTGTATTTTAATAACAACAGGAGATTTATATATTATAATAGATTATGTATTATGTATATTATATATATTATATATTATGTATAGACGTAGTCTAATATGTGAAATATGAATAGGTACTATGTAGTATAGTATTATAATATGGTAGTAAGTATGAAATATAGTTGTTATAATATTATTTTATATTATTAATTATCATATTAGGTACCTATAATACTGGTCTAGGTGATATAAGATATTATATTATAGTAATATGGCGCCGTACCGCGTAATACTCGCCGGCAAACCACTATACAGTTTGGACTTTGGCAGGCTGTCAGAACTTAAATTATGATATAACATACTTTTCATTTAAAAAAATATTTATTTATTATCTGTAGACAAAAAACGGGACGACATAGCGGATTGTCGTCTCAGAGCGTTTTCACACGAGACACGACCCGACACGACAAACTGCGGTGACGATTCCGTGCGCCATACATTTCTATGTACCGTTTTCACACGGAACGACACCGCACAGCACGACACACGATTTTGAGACGACAATCCGCTATGTCGTCACGTTTTTTAGCACAGATAAAAAAATACAAAGATATTATGAAAGTTGTCTGTGGTTCATTGATTCAGTTTGAATTTTGAACCAGGCCACTAAAATTACTGCCTTAAATAATACGATATGAACCGCGTACCACTTGACGTTAGAAAGGATCATCGAACTATCTTTTAAAATTATATTGTACAAAACCCAACAATAGATGACATAATATTTTTAAGTACTAATGGCTGGTTTACACGTACTAAGTTGATAAGTAGTTAACTTAATTTTAAGTTTGTAAATTGTAAACACAAAATTTAGTAGCCAATAGCAAGTTAAAATTTAGTTAAGTAAGTATAGGGTCATAAGTTAAAATTTAGTTGACCATTTATCTACTTATCACGTGTAAACCAGCCATAAGTGAATGCGGTGTCGTCGCAGAAATCGTCGCTCGTGTGAAAACGTTCAAACGACACGGTTCATAGACAATTTATATTTGTCTATGAACCGTGTCGTGTCGTGTCTCGTGTGAAAACGCCGTCAAAATCGTGTGTCGTGCTGTGCGGTGTCGTTCCGTGTGAAAACGGTACATAGAAATGTATGGCGCACGGAATCGTCACCGCAGTTTGTCGTGTCGGGTCGTGTGTCGTGTGAAAACGCTGTCAATAATTGGATAAGTTATTCGATTGCACAAATGGCCCTAGTGACCTAAGGAAATTAAAAAAATATAAGGGAAAATGTTCATAAAAACTTGATAAAAACAGTTTTTATCATGTATGTAATGTGAAGAAAATTTATTTAAATGCTTGGTGGTTTGAATTTTTTTTTAATCAGACAGCCAAATAAGGTTACGCAATGTTAAGGGTATGAACTGTGAACAGGTGTTATATCATAACAATTAAATATTTACTGTTTACAAGATATATTATGGGAATTGTGTGTGCCAACGATTTTAAATAATATTTATATTTAAGACAATGCAAAGACGCGTTAGAAATATCTTTGGTATTATCAGGCAACATTGCCCTACGAATTCATGACGAATTCACACCACACCATTTCACTTCGGCATTAAAATCTTCTAATACAAGAATGACTTCTTTATTGGGAAAAGGATCAAATTGTGAGTTGGATGAAAATCAAATAATAATTGATTATCACGATATTGATTTTAGGGTTGCGTATTAAAAAATGAAAGAGTCTGAGTCCGTAAATAAAAAATCAATACGTCTAATAATATTAGATGAGCCGATTAGCGATGAATCCGAGTGTAACGAAAGTCCCAAATTACATAATATAATAATTATAAGCTTGAGTTATAAATAGTATGTAGTACTTATAACTTAATGCATACCGCGATACATATTATAAGCGAAAATTTTTAATAAAAAGGATGTTACGGATCTCGAAAAAATGTTTAAGAGCTTCGAAAAACAACCAATACATTATTATGTCAGCGGATACCTAGGTACTTAGCAAAAATCCTAAACTGCATCGAATACGCAAGGGTCCTAAAGTTGACGACCCATCGGAAACATCCATTTATAATAATTATTATTTAGCATTACGGAAATGGTGGGATATTGAGGGAGATGATAAAGCTAATCTCATCACTTAATATCCAACATTAAAGCTTTTCGAAGCAGTAGTTAACCGGCCACAGCTGTGTTTGATAAGGAAGTGTTAAATTGTGTAATATTCTCTTTGTAGGAAGTGAAACCAGTGGTATATTATATTATTATTTACATGAATTCACTTGTGTAACTTGTTTAAGTAGATCACTTTAATAGCTGGCATGTGGCACATCACTGTCGTGATTCCTGAATGTGTCAGAACTCAGATCAGATTACAGATGAGAGATCTAACAGGTTGAGGTAAAATTTTACATTTTTCAATGCACGATGTGCAGCTTGAAGCGCTTATTCCATTTCACTAGTAGTAGTAGTATAGTAACTTTCTAAATGTTATTCCACTTGACTAAATTTAGTCACTTAATCATTTAGATATCTAAATTTAGTGAAATGGAATAAGCGCTTTAGCGTACATGCGCTGTGCGCATCAATAGTCATTAATTTCTGTCATGACCGCTGTACACTCTCGCCGAGAGCTCTCGGGCGAGAGTCTCGTGCGAGAGCCCCTTGCCCGAGTGCGATCATGTACATTCTCGCTTAGTTCAATCGCAGTTAAGAACTCAGACAAGATGGACGAAAACGACCATTCACCATTCACCATGCATCGAAAGATATCATTGTAATCCAAAGATTTATAATCATAATTAATTTTATTTCTCACAGATAATGACTGATAATGTCGTTTATTATTGTTATTTTTCTGTTCTACACTGTCCAATGGCGGGACTAGTACTGAAAGACGCGAGAGTGTACAGTAGTGCGCTCGTTTTCCTCGCGAGACCCTTTGTCTCGGGCGCAAAATACCGACAACGGACCGAGAGGGTCCGAGACAGGCGAGACGAGGCGAGCGCACCCATTTACACTCTCGCACTCGGGCCGCCTCGCTGTGTCTCGGCGAGAGTGTACAGCCGGCTTCAGACTTTAGCACATGACACTGACATAGACACTTATTTCCAACTTTTGCGCATATACCATTGACTTATAAAGAGGCATATATACGCCGCACAAAAACGAAACGACGACTGGTTAGAGTTTAGACGTGTTGCCCGGTAATCCTTATGGTTTTTATGATTATACATTTGACAAAATGCGTTTAATTTAATGATCAAAGAGCTCCCAATAAACATTTACATAATATAAAAAAAAATACGTTTAAAAAGTTATTTTACAAATTATAGCCATTGAGATAGACTACGGAGAGAGCTTTATTTCGGTGTATCTGTCGCAGTCGACTGGTTAAAAAAGCCATTCAATCAAACAGCTAGCCCTTTGACTAAACAACGCCATTCAATCACACGGCTATACGTCGTTTAGCTGACTTGTTGACTGCGACGTTCAACACTACAGCTAGATGACGCTTAGCCAACTGATTAAATGGTAAATTAATTAAGGTGACCACGAGTTTAGTGCTATTATTACACAAGCGTAATGATAACAAGCAGATTAATTGCATTCTAACTCATTTTGAATACAATTGCAATAAATACCTTGGTGATGCATGTTTTGAATTTTCACAATCCCGTAATTTCTCCTCGAATATTAGTTTAAATTTTGATTCACTCGTATGTGCCCCCCTAATTTCTGTCTCTTTAATAATACTTGTAATGTATATTTACGAAAAATATCTTAATACAACCACAAAACACCGGCACAGTATAGCAATATCCCTACAGTAGTGAAACGAATGTACTTGCGCAGAGCAACGGAGGGGTACCCGCGGGGAAGCGGGCGGCGCGGACCCGCGTACACAAACTCGCGGAGTTTGTGTACCTGCCCGCGCAGGGGTGACGTTGGCGCGTTGTCTACGAGTTTTGTGTTGTAAAACGATAACTTATCTTATAAACAATGGGATATAATATGTGTTCAGTGTCCGGATGTAAATCTGATTCAAAAACAAAAAGAATTTAAATTTTCATAAATATCGGCTCACAGTTCACACTAATATTGTGTTGGCCTTGGCGGCATTTATTTGCATATCTGTTTTATTGTTTACGTTGTAAGAAGCGTAACATGGAGAGAAACAATAAAGAATAAATTAAAAATCTGTCAAATACCCTGTTACATACTAATTAGTACCTACCTAGCTAGGTAGTTATACCTAGCTAGGCATAGTGTTTTGAAGTGCTTCTGTACCTACCGTACCTACCGTACCTACCAATTGTTATATGATTAATTGTTGGATACTTTATATATTCCTACTTTATTATTTGTAGATAATATTATATTCGAATGCGTCTTCATTATTTTAATCCTTCGATAGTGGATTCTTGGAAATCTATTGTTATTTTATTGTATCTTGCTCACCGGTGAGCTTTTGGGGCTTGATAGGTAATGAAATTTTTAAATCCGAAAGTGCGTCTATCTGTATGTTACCTCTTCACGCCCAAACCGCTGGACCGATTTTGCTGAAATTTGGCATGGAGATACTTTGAGTCCCGGGAAAGGACATAGGACACTTTTTGTTCTGGAAAAATGTACCGTTCTCGCACGATAAACGAGTTTTGGCACAACGAAGTTGCGGGCATCATCTAGTAGAGAATTGAAATCATCTAAAAATAAAGTTTCACGTAAATATAGATTAAACAGATTAAATGATAACATTACAAGCACAATATTTTATTTTTATTTTATTTCCCGTTTCGTGGCAACCCTGGCATATCTGCTCGGTACCTACACCGGTGGCGGCATCGTGCGACATCAAAGGCGTTTCGTTACTGTAGGGATAATATTGCTATACTGTGACACCGGTTAGTTGACGCCATATTGTAAACAAAACGCACGTCTAGCGCCGCGGTGGTGAGCGCTGAACTAATTCAATCAAACGGCGGCTTTTGAATCAGCTGGAGTGTTGAACGTTTTGAGCGACTTAAACATTCAATTAAAAAGCTAGACGTGTGATTGAATGGCGTTATTCAGTCAAAGAGCTAGCTGTTTGATTGAATGGCTATTTAAACCAGATGACTGCGACATATCCGTCAAGAAAGTGAAGAAATTAAATGAGTGAGCTATATCCATTCGCAGTCCTACACGGCGGACTGCCGTGAATGCTTTTACCAGCTGCAGGCTGCAGCGCCCATTGACAGTTTGACATACAAATATATACTTGTAATCTGTGGTTTGACACCTTAAAAAGCCACAGAGTACTATAATAGATACGGTATAAAGCCTTGTCGGACTATAGTCTGTACGTAGTGTCAATAAAAGTTTCTAGTGAACATTTTATGCTAGATATTGTTGAGTTTTGTCATTTGTGATTCTGCTAAATAATAAACCATAAGAACGGGCAAAGAATTGTCTCAAACACATGGATTTGACATTAAATACGTACGTTTTGAACAACATTTTTTGGACTTTATATTTTATGTTTACAACACAATTTAAAAAGTTATAATGTCAATTTTTGACGTTTGACGTCTAAATCTAAAAAGTAGAATTAATCTTGTCATTGAGATCCTTCATAGGTACTATAATCTCTATATAAAATTACCGTGATATCATTCTTTATAGTTTGTGCTTGATATTAACTATACAGTCTATACATAAATTATTGTAGTTTGTGATAAAAAAAATATTATTTAATATTTGTTTATTTAAGTTCACTTCATAGGAATGTTCATGGCCGAGAGGCCGTGAGTTGTATACCTACTATTTGGTTCATAGGTAGACCTACAACTTACAAGATTAATAAGTAGGTACAAAATAATAACCTCAAGCAACGATGTTCATAAAATTCCCGTTAAAAGATGGCAGAACGTTATTCTATCGCCCTACTCTCTAGTGGCCAATTTCGATATCGCTGACGAATGACAGAAACTTTACAGAAAATTACTATACTCGTTAAACATACAAGCTTTCTACCAACTAAAGTCCATGGACGTAAAAAAAGGCGGACGGAGTCTTATTTAGTCAGGAGCACTGTGTCACAGTATAGCAATCTTATCCACTGTGTCTTCAGTGGTGTTTTTGGGAATTTGGACTTTATCTTAAAATGCTCATGAGCCAGGTATACTGGTCATTGCATATAACACCGACTCCACTTCAACCCAACTCACAGAATGGCATTGAATTATCAGTTTTATGTTGTGTGATTTAACACCTCCATTGTGGGTATCGCAGACGCAATAGATTTTCAATTTTTATGCGGCTGCCGGCTGCCACTTGGAGATTGTTGGGTTAAGAGTTAGTTTGTGCCCCCTGATGGTTGCTCGCCTTGTCGTGGCGGTGGGGCTCTAGTAACCGCAGCTTGGACAACCGCGGTGAAGCAAAGTGGCAACCAGGGCCGGCAGGTGTCGCCGCCTGGCCCGAGGAGGGCGCTCCGAGCGGACTGGAGGAGTCCGCTGCAGATGCGCACCGAGGTGGGGCCGCAGAGAAAGAGGCAAGTAAGTATTACGGTGTGCCGCTTGCCCTATCCTCTGCGGCCAAGGACGGATCGCGGGGGGGAGGCTTTGTGGTAGGTTGCCGCTCTCCCTACCCCCCCTGCGAGCTGGCGGGGCCGTTCCGTTTGAACGGCATTGGTGGGGCCGCAGAGGAAGAGGCAAGTAGGTATTACGGTGCGCCGCTTGCCCTATCCTCAGCGGCCAAGGTGTGGTCGGTGGCAGAGCCACAGACCTGATTTGCCACATGGCCTCCAAGTAGCAGACTCGGGGGCGTCTGCTACAGCCCTGGTGGGGGCCGAGGAGGAGGGCGCGCGTTGTGCGCCCATTGTGGAGTCTTCGGGCCGCTGACGGGGTCGCAGATGTGTGTATCGTTCCCGTGGCCCCGTCAAAAGGCGGCGTGGCGGAAGATGGGGGGTTTAGTGGGTATACCGTGGTCTCATTAGCTACGGGAGTCCCACATCACCGTTCGGGTCGCTTCCTGCGCCCGGGTGGTATGCGTAATGCATTTCCCCCTCCGGGAAAAAAAAAAGAGTTAGTTTGTGAACTAACACTGTGTGCACAGCCAGTTGGCAACTAATCATCAACTAGTTGTTTGTTTGTTACTACATCATAAAGCTGAGAATTCATTGCCATTCTGTGAGTTGGGTTGGAACTTGGAGTGGAGTCAGTGTAATATGTGATGATAATGAGTCTGTCAAAAAGTATAAGCACAATATTATTATAAAACCCTAAAACCATAAAAAAAACTAGCAAGGCATGGGATGGAAATTGCTTTTACAAAATAATAAATTAAGTTCTTAATACTGTTTACAATAACAACTTGATCCATGTAATAATATAACAGAAGATAGGATGAGCCATTTCGGATTATGGAAATAAGGATTGTGGTTAATAAAATCACTGATCCCTTAATTTTAATCATACAATACTTCTTAGTCTTAGTTATTAAATCATATAAAATATCTGTCACATTTTATGAATTTTAGTAACAAGTAAGTGTTTTTCTATATTATTAAGTATAATATTGTATAATTATTCTCCTAGGTTAAACATGTTATTAATAGCACCACAGCATTTGCCCATAGTTACGGTTAAACCCTTTAAAGCTATTGCCTAGGGCAGTATTTCCCAAAGTGTGGGTCGCGACCCACTGGTGGGTCGCGGGTAGATTTTGGGTGGGCCCTGAAACTATAAGACGATTGTCGTACTCGCTCTATTGTCATTTTACTCGTTCATTCGTCGTCGTGGGTGCGTGCGGGACGGGGGCGTGGCATTCGAATGCAAACGTAAGTAAGTAAGGCTGACGATGATGATTTGGTGGTGAACTACAACAAGAATTAACGGGTAAATGGTGCGGCAGCAACAAAGCGCTGCTTTTTATCTTCAGGACACAAGGTGCAGGGCCGCGAACTTAAAAATATCTTGTAGATGGGTCGCGGTCCCGACAAGTTTGGGAAACACTGGCCTAGGGCATCTCATCTGAGGGGGGTCCAGAAGAGTAAAGGTTTATAGACAGATTCTAGTTGACATAATATGGACAGGTGTGCTACAGGGGTGCCTCTCATACAAAAAATAAAATTTTTGACCTTCGAAAAAAGGTCAAAAAGGTCTTGCGCGAGTCTGACTCGCACTTGGCTGATTTATTTACCATTCTTTTAAATATAAAACATTGTTATTATTTATTAGTTACCTACCTGTTAACCATTTAAATTATTACTTTGGATTACTTTCAAGAAATACCTAATAATTCTTTACTAGCAACACTTTAAAAATTGAGTGTTTTTATACATTTTTTTGACCTTGCACCCTCGCTAAGTTTTTTCTCCCACATGAATAAAAGATTTTTCGCCATATGTAGGTACCTACAATAAATTAATGTTCGGCTTTTTAAGGCCCTTTATTTTGATATATTATATTGTGTGGAATGTGGATACTAGATGTGCATCTGTTGTCGAAACTCGAAACTATTGGAACGGAGTTCCTTATCTCGCGTTGCGAAAAGGAGCTAGCCGGAAAAAATTGTAACAATACTTTTTTTATTAGTACCTGCATGGTAGGGGCAGAGGGCGTTGATAGTATTCCTATGCGTCAACTAGATGGCGTTTAATTAAAAAAAAAATTGAGTAAGTGTATTAAACGGATTTCTCCCGAGAACTTCGTTTCATTCGGGTAGGTACCTAGGTACCATATTAAAAATCAAATTTAAGCACATGACACTCATACAGTTAATCTTTATCTTCGCGCATGTGCCAGCAATAGTCGTATGAACGTTTTATTTCGTTTCAATTTTCAACTACGAATGCGCGGCTTTTTTCGCAGTTTGGTATCTGACTAGTGACTTTCAACTTCAGTGTGTCTTTTTCTAAAATCTGACAGAAATTGATAGTATTTTACTTGGTATAGCTGGTCTACCAGAATCTGATGGCAATTTTTGACAGCAGATTTTCAAAAAATATCCTTGATCATTGGATAAATTTATATATTTGCATGTTTCACACACAAAATAAGCCGCTAAAGGATTATAAAAGGATGAAAATGTTTTATTCTTATTATCTATCAATTGACTCTAAAAATACCGGGGGTATTGATAGAGTCAATTTATTTTATCAAATCTCACTTTTTCAGGTTGGTTCTGCTCAGGTTCACAGATTACAAGTATATATTTGCTTAGGTTGACAGTCAGCTGCCAAACTGCGAAAAAAGCCGTACATACGTAGACGTATCTACGTATCTACGTGTTCGTATCGTACGTATCTACGTGTTCGTATCGTAGACGTATCTACGTGTTCGTTCGCCGTACATCTGTACGGCGAACGAACACGTTACACGACTAATATTGCTGTGACTTTTTTTTTAAGTCAGCAACACTTTGTTCTTTCATTTTTAATGACAGATTAACACTTCGGCATTCTTTTCGAATAAGCAAATAGCTTAAGCACCGTAGTAGTTTTTCCGATATATTTATGTAGTGGTTATGACACATCCAAGATAGTGATGTACTAGCCATTAAAATTGTTACTGCATATTTACTTATGTTTGCTCTATATATATATGGTTTCACTTCTTTTTCAAACAGGGCTGTAGCCGTATCTACTGTTTCACAGAGCCTTAATGTTGGATATGTGAGACTATTTTTGTCATCCCACCATTCCCGTAATGCTATATAGTTATAAATTGAGTTTTCCGGTGGGTCGTCAACTTTAAGGGCCCTTGCGCATTCGACGCAGTTATTTTCTTTTAAAAGGATTTTGGCTAGGTATCCGCTGACATATACAGTGGGTTGTTTTTCGAAGTTCTTAAACATTTCTTCGAGATCCGTTACATCCTTTTCAATTAAATTTTCGCTTATATGTAATTCGGGAATTTCGTTACACTCGGTTTCGTCGATATTCAGCTTATCTACCATTATTGATTTTTTATTTACGGACTCAGACTCTTTCATTTTTTTAAAAACAATGTCGTGAAAATCAAATAATATTTGATTTCCATCCAACTCACAATTTGATCCTTTTCCCGGTGGAGAAGTCATTCTTGTAATAATAGAAGATTTAAGTGCTGAAGTAAAATGGTGTATTGTTGGGTGTGAATTCGTAGGGCAATGTTGCCTGATAATACCAAAGAGATTTTCTAGCGCATCTTGATTGCACTGTCTTAAATTTAAATATTTAAAATCGTTCGCACTCACAATTCCCCATATATCTTGTAAAGATTTAATTGTTGTGATATATCCGTTCACACACCTAACATTGCGTAACCTTATTTGGCTGTCCGATTTTAAAAAATTCAAACCTCCAAGCATTTTAATAAATTGTCTCCACATTACATGATGGAAACTGTTTTTATGAACATTTTCCCTTATATTTTTTTTTATTTCCTTAGGTCCATTGGGGCCATTTGTGCAATCGAATAACTTATCCAATTGACCAATGACATATGAGGTGTCCAGTAACGATTTTGCTTTTTCTGTGTCTATAGGTGAAGCATCACTGGCT
Source organism: Polyommatus icarus (assembly GCA_937595015.1). Classification (NCBI taxonomy): domain Eukaryota; kingdom Metazoa; phylum Arthropoda; class Insecta; order Lepidoptera; family Lycaenidae; genus Polyommatus; species Polyommatus icarus. The sequence continues at coordinate 1,108,655 of OW569325.1, forward strand.
CGCAAAGCTAAAATTGAGGAGATTGTAGAGCTTAATAATTGAGCAGCATATTTAACCCTCATTTTCGTCCCATATTTTAAATAAACATGAGTCTTTGTGATTTTAGGGAAATTTAAACTTAGGTTTGTGTTTATTTCACACAAGTCCACTAAGTGTGCCCATTTAGCTTTCCTGCCACTAAAAACCATTTCACCGGCGTCGTGAAAATTATTTCTTATGGATTTAAAAAGATGTGGAACGTCATATAGGATATAAACTTTTTTATCCCCAACAAAGTAATAATTTGAGTCATTTGGTTGATGAGAAAATTTTTTTAACATGTTGATCGCCCCCACATTTGTAGGGCCTTGGTCACAAACTGTGGCTATAACGTTGTAACCTGTTTGGGTAATGGCATTTATGCAATTTTTGATAAGGACAACTAATTTTTCTGAAGAGACCGTCCCCGTGACGAAATAATGGGCGATTGGTTGCTTATACTGTACATGTAACCCTTGTATCATAAAAACGAGAGCATGATCAGCGATTTTATTTGACCTTTCATCATTACCATAATCCTCATAACCGTCGATCCTGTCAGATCCTATATTATAGATGAGTCGTTTTTTTAGCGCCATCTCGTCAAAAAGAATAACACAAAGTTTATCCTGTTCTGACATTTGAGGCGCTTTTTCTTTTAAATGATGCAGTACATTAAGGTCAATGCCTGGCATAAGTTGTATTTCTTGTACAACTGTTTGTAAGGTTCTTATGCTAGGCATTGGTAACAATTTTTCCAAATATCTGTATGCCTTTGGTGATTTTTTATAAACAGCCAAGGCCACACATTTGCTAAACGTCGACCATCGCTTACCGTGGGGTTTTTTCTTACGATTTGAGATATCCGATTCAATTAGGGATTTCAGTAGGGGCGATTCAATGTTTTCTATAGCCCTTAATTTTTTTCGCATAACTTTAATTTTTTCTTTCGCTTCTTTTCATTTTTCTTTTATTTTCTGACGACGGAGCGTAACCACGGTGGTTGTTTGCTTTTTGACTGTAACAAAAATTTTAAAATCACTCGTCTATGTTGAAAACTTTGGCATTGTTTTTGACGTAATAATTTAGACATTCTATAATAGGAAGGTTATTTCCTTAGTACAACTACTACAACAAAATAATAATATTATTATTGTTGTTTCTACGTTGGGAGTTGAATTCATTTTATGGAGTCTATCTACACTCCATAGTCTTACTGAGACATCAAGTCTGTCCGTCAGTTTGTCCATCTGTCTGTCTTCAGATAGACTTCTGAATTATCACAGATTGTGTATCTATACTATATTAATACGTGAGAGAAAAACTTTGTAACCCTTTTTACGAAAAATGGGGAAACGTAGGTGCATGACTAATCACTTGCACTTATTACTAATCAAAGTGGATCGGGGCTTAAAGGGCCTGTCACTTTGATTAGGTAACAGGTCTTATAAATTAAAAAAAATATATTATTATATGAATTCATGCAATATTTTAATATTCTATACTTAGTTACCGAATGAATAACAAAATCTTCTTACCTGGATTCGTTATTTTGACATTTGAACTGTGGTGAGCCACATCTAATTGAACGCTTGAGGCTGTGGGATCTGAAATGAAGCGCAAAACATTTTTCGGAATATTTTAAGCATTGCTTTTAAAAAACCGGCCAAGTATGAGTTGGACTCGCCCATGAAGGGTTCCACAGCAGCTACAAGGCTTATTTTTATGAAATTAAAAGGTTTTTGATAAATAATTTTTATATTTCAGTCGATTTAAGTTAAATTAAGGGTTACCATTTATGATGTATAAAAAAACTACTTGCTAGATTAGAAAAGGCAGGTTAGAAAAAAATTATATTAGAAACCTCAATATTATTTTTTGAAGATCTTTACCTGGAGTGGAACAGATTTTCATTTTCTTGCGACTCTCGTTCTCGGATATGATATCAACAAGTGATGAACAAATGGGAGTACCATATTTTGTTTCTGTATCAGTCTGTGGGATTGTAGCACCTAAAATAATTAATAGTATTGTTAATGTTCATAAACAAGTAAGAACTCTACTACCTACATATTATAGTTTTTATTTTATACTAGACTAGCTGACTGCTGAGCTGACCCGACAAAAGTTGTCAATCATTAATTAATTCGTATTGGTAATAGTTAAGAAAAAATAGATTAAAAGTAGTATCTCCATGCCAAATTTCATCAAAATAGATTCAAATATAGTTTAGGCGAAAATCATAAAAGTTTTTTGTGCGGGAACCATTTTCCGAGACAAAAAGCATCCCTTGTCCTTTTCCGAGGCTCAAAGTATCTCCATACCAAAATTCAGTACAATCGGTTCAGCGGTTTGGGCGTGAAAATGTATCAGACAGAAAGACACACTTTTGCATTTATTTTTATAATATTACTACTGCAGTGCGACAAGGCTTTATATGAAAGTAGGCGGTGGCACTGCTCGTAAAGGAGAACTGTCAAAAACTGTAAAAATGACGTTTTTGTATGATGGCAGCGTAAGTTCCTTTTAATTTTCGCCACGTTTATTTAAAGAGGTTCATTCACGGCAGACCGCTTTGCCCGTTGCCGTCCGCCGATTTAAGCGGGATTGTGAATATTGTCGCAGCGTACATTGTGGCAGGCAACACCGAGCCTGGATGCGACTTGAGTCAAGTCGTGAATGTTTGCTTTTTCAACTGCGCATGCGCGGCTTTTTTGTGTGTCAAGAGAGTGTCATATTCTAAAATACCGATCAATTTCTGTCAGATTTTAGAAAATTTGACAGGTATTTTAGAACATGACACTCTCACTGGCATCAATTTATAACTTTACACATGTCAGTGTGAGTGTCATGTTCTAAAATACCTGTCAGATTTGACACATGATTTGAGAACATGACAAGGTAATGGGGTTGGCAACTGTCAAAGTGGCGCTGTCGTAGCTAGTCCTGTAAACACTTGTTTTTTGTATAGAAATTACTCGTTTTTCTGTAAAATATTTACAATGACTGGTTGTAGTGTACCCCAATGCTCGGAAATGGGTATCCATCACTTTCCCAAGGATCCTACATATCGAAAACTTTGGATAAATGCAATACGGCGAAAGAACTTTCAACCTAAAAATTATCATAGGTTATGTCGCAAACATTTTGTTGAAAATGACTAGGAGAAAGTCTCCAAAAGCACTGGTAAATATTGGAATGCATCATTATTACAGTTTATCAGTTCTGTAATCCTTGCGTTGTTTAAGCTTTAATGTATTTTTGCAGGACTAGAACATCAACACAAGTACTTGAAGAAAGCGGCTATACCAACTGTTTTTTCATGGAACCAAAAGCCTCTGAACACTCAAGCAAAAGCTAGAGAAGAACGTTTGTTAGCAAGAAATCGTAGAGCAAGTAACAGACTTGCACCAAGAACCCTATTCCAAGAAAGTCCATCGACTTCTGCTACCCAGGATATCTCTCAAGAGGTAGAAGTTGCGAGTGAACACGGTATAGAAGATAACTTTTATCTTGTATATATCTTTATATTGTGTGAAAATATTAGCCGCAGTACACAAACATCAAATGTTTTGAGGTTATTTTCAACAGAACTCTTGCAAACTGATGAAGAATCCGTTATGTTCTACACAGGTTTAGAGAATTACAGCAAATTATCACTTGTGCTAAGCACACTAATACCCATGGCAAATGATATTAAATATCGATGGAGCAGAGTAGTCGGATTATCCGTTGAAGACCAATTTATAATGCTGCTCATAAAGCTGCGGCGAAATAAACCGGACTTTGAGCTAAGTAGAATGGTTGGTGTAAGCAGGATCAGCCAGTGACCGACAAATTATTGAGAGAAGCAATCTATGTCAACTGTGTGAATCTGGTGATAGCATAATGGCAGATAGAGGTTTTAATGTCCAAGACCTATTTGCTAGAAAAGGTATAGGAATTAATATTCCATCATTTTTAAAAGGAAAGTCCCAGATCCCTGGTGTTCAGTTTAAAACTGGATCTGAAATTAGCCACCCAAAGAGTGCACATAGAGAGACTGATAGGTTTGATGAAAACCTATAAAATATTGACATCAGAGTTAAATAAATCCTATGTACCATTAGCATCTAAAATATTTTATATATGTTTGATGTTAAGTAATTTTAGGGAAAATATAGTCAATAAAACAAAATAAATAAGTCTTAAGTGCGTTTTATTTAACTAAGTGTATAACATAGGGCCTTCAGGTAGGTTAACCAAGGTCCGTTCAGGAACCACAAGAGAATACAATAATATCTAAAGTATGTCAATTATTTTTCATGCTTCGGTAGTCAAAATATAAGTATTTCTCAAAGAGTAAGTATTATAAAATATATCTAACTTAGATAACATATTCTTTATAAAAGCATTATCTCTATTTACATAAATCAATTTTAAATAACAAATTTAAAAGAGTTTCAATAAAGTATTTTTTTAAGGTTATAACAAAGTTTATGTTGAATCTCTTTACTATATAGACAATACTGATTAATTTATGTATTTATAGATTGTTTTAAGCTTAGTGACCACAAATAAATCGAAATTGTTCCTGAAAAGCATTAGATTTTTCCAAAAATCGAACACAAAGCATGTTATTGTTGTTTAGCTTTCGATGAGGTCTGCCTTTTTCCCTCGCACCGTAGCACCACGTCTTCTTAACTCTTGTTTGAGTTGGTTAACTTTCCATGTACCGTACATTTTTTTATTGCTAAAAACGAAATAATTAGCAGAAATTCACAATAATGTAGAAAAGGAGAAATGTCACAATTGGTAAACAAAGGACTAGCTATGACAGCGCCACCTACAATCAGCTTTGACCGGCCGGCCCCATTTACAAACATAGCATTCTGTAATGCTACGTCCGCACGTTTGGCGTTGGCTACAAACTCCAAATCGCCACAAATGGTCACAAACGTTTGGCTTGATTAAGAAATCCATCCACACGTTTGCGAGTGAGTTAGTTTGTTCTAACGCGGCAAGAATGACGGACATCGAAGTTGCTGTATCGGCTATAACCACAGAAATAAGATCTAGATAAAACATTAAATGTTAACTTAAGCCAAATTTTGGCTTAATGATTTCTTAGGCTTAATGATTTGGCTTAGTGATTTTGGCTTAAGTTATTTTTATCTATCCATCCATACTTCCATACTAATATTATAAATGCGAAAGTGTGTCTGTCTGTCTGTCTGTTACCTCTTCACGCTCGAACCACTGAACCGATTTTGCTGAAGTTTTGCATTGAGTCCCGAGAAAGGACATAGGATAGTTTTTATCCCGGAAAAATGTACGGTTCCCGCGCGATAAACGAAATGTTGCGCAACGGAGTTGCGGGCGTCATCTAGTAGGTAGTATAAATAAAATTGGAGTGTCTGTTTGTAATATTGAAAGAACCGTTTGTTAGTAAGTACACGCATATGAATTTATTATATTTATTGTACGCTACATACATCAAAACAACATTTTTTAAAATGTTTGTATGTCTGTCTGTCTGTCTGTTTTTTCCGGCTAATCTCTAAAACGGCTGGAGCTATTTTGACGGGACGTTTTTTGGTAGATAGCTGATGTAGTAAGGAGTAACTTAGGCTACTTTTCAACCTACTTCCAAAAAGAAGGAGGATATATTATTTTATATTTTACTTTGATGCGGGCGAAGTCGCGGGCAACAGCTAGTTAAAAATATAAGAAAACGAGTTAAAAAAAACGACACATACGGCTATAATTTAATACATTTTCATTTGACCACCAGTCATTCATTTTTCGAAAGCACACCAGACAACTAAGGGGATACCTACTACGTATCTAAGCACATCTGTTCGCTTACAGAGCACGACATGAATGACCGCACACAAACGTGTGGGCGAGACACGAGTGGCAATTGGCAAACGCTTACGGCAGTTTCCCTTTGATTTGTCTCAAAAAACCGATACTGGTCGGATCGGCTGCAAGTCTTTACAAACATATGCAGGCACTTCAGTTGGCTATTTGTATTTGCTGTATTATGGCTATTTGTTGTATTAGGCAAAATTATTGACGAATACACAAACAAGTAAATATAGGCAAATACGGCCCTCCACACATGGACGTCAAATACCAAACTTTAACTTGATTTTCTTTACTTGCCTATTTGACTCCTTTGATGTGCGTCAAAAACCGACAAAGGTCCGTGATACGTGTATTTGGTATTGGTCATATATTTTGTCAAATAGGCAAATACAACAAATACGCAAATAGCCATATCAAGTGCCTCCATTAAACAAACCAAGCCAAACACCCTATCCACGTTTGTATTTGTGACCATTTGTTGAGGTTTGGCAAACGTGCGGACGGGCCATTAGAGTTTAAAGTTTGTGTTTACAAACTGTACAAGAGTCAAGACAAGTAAGAAAAGTATTTATAAATTATACTAAAATAATGTCTAGTTTTTAACCGACTTCATGTGTTGTTGTAAATATTATGTGTACCTACTAGGTACTACTAATATAAAAAATTTAATAGTATGTCTCTGCAATTATTAGAAACTTTAAAATAGAATCTAAATTCTAGAATATATACCTACCTAAGTATATTATTGTACTTTTGTTAGAAAACACGTTTTATGCAACGTTAGTGTAATTATAATATACTATAAACAAGAAATAAACTATGTTCATTTCTTGTTACTTACCTTCATCACAATATTTTCTTTTATTCTCATCCAACTCTGTGTCATCTTGTAACATTTTAGTGCCTGGAAAACATTAAATACTTACAGAATAGAAATGTGAAAAATAAAATATGTTATGTACCAATTGCAATTTGTTGTAATCATTGGTCATTACTCATTACAATATTAGTAGAAAATGCTTGCATAAAGTGCTGGGTTTGTAAGTTATACTACTTGGATGTAAATAAAGTGAACTTACATTTGGATTTATCAAATGGCAGAAAATAATTATGTTCATTCATAACATTATTGTGGTTGGTGGCTCTGGAGATTTCATTAGTGTCTGTAAAATTCAAATATAAATCTTTTAATTAATATTGATTGGATACTTCCAAATACTTGCTTATAGTGTTGTGTTTGTAAGTTATAGGTACCTACTTGGATGTAAATTAAGTCTGAACTTACATTTGGATTCATAAAATCTTTTAATATTGATTCTCATATTACAGGTAATCTGTTCTATTGTAAGTTTAAAAGCTAAGTACATAAACACAATTGCACTTTCATTCAATGATACACATAATATTACAGTTTGATTACAGCGGTAAACTATTCAGGTTATAGAAAGAGAGAAGATATGAAAAACTTTTTAATCATGTGTGCAATGTATATATGATAATTAATTCATTGCACACATGAATATATTGTATTGTAATATACCATACTTTGAGATATTCTAAATGTAAAAGCATTGATTTTGAAAATATTCTATCAATCATTTTCTTGGCAAGGTACCTGTGTTAAAGTTATTAATGTATGATTGCTGTATTGTCAAACCTAGCTAGCTAAACAATCATAATACTATATAAAAAGACTGAACATGCTAATTTTGAAGACTTAGTTAGCATTTCAATCTCAGTCATATCAATTAACTCAGCATCCTTCCAAGATTTTTGTTTAAAAAGATGTGAAATCATATAACATGCCAATTGCCAGGATTTTTATATGAAATTCTAGATGGAGCCCAAGCCACAAAAGCTGGACTACTAAATTAAATATTGGCCTGATTTACAATCATAAACCTAGTTTTATCGAAATGCCTGGCAATTGTTATTCTTAGTCTTATGGCGCATTTTCACTGGTCGATAAACCGCATGCGGGGTGCGGGAGATTTCTAAAATGCATGGCACGACCAATCAAAATGCGCCATTACTTGTCATAGACTCCCTGTATGCTGTATACCGCACAAGGTAACGACTAATGAAAATGCACCCTTAATGCTATATATCTATCAATGTTTGTGTTAAAACAAAATATTAAAATTATACAAACTTACCTCCAATTGTTACTGTTTTGTGTATAAATATTGCATTTACAGGTATTGGTGGCATAAGCTTCTCGGGTGGAAAATTTTCTAAAAATTTATCACTTAATGGTGGGCTTGGGAGATACAGGGTAGGTATAGCAGTTGCAGTTAGTCGTGTTCCTTTGTTACGGAAGTTATTAACAGGAAAGTGTTTACCACATACAAAATGAGAATAATGTAACTGAGTAATAGTTAAGCTAGCTAATGCTGGTTTCCCAGTGGCTTGAACCCATTTCTTACAACTGAAAGAATAATAATATTATTACGTAAAACGAAAGTTGCACTTGCATAATATTGTAAGTAGTAAGTATGTGGACTATCCATACGTTTTAATATATACTTTACTTATGATATTACTTATTAGTTATTACCTACTACCTATTATTATAAATGTGAAAGTGTCCGTCTATATGTCTGTTACCTTTTCACACTTAAACCACCGAACCAATTTTGCTGAAAAGCATGGAGATACTTTTGAGTAAGTATAGGGAAAGTACATAGGATACTTTTTGTCCCGGAAAAATGTACGATTACGGCGCGATAAACGAGTTTTGGCGCGCATCGTTTTGTTTAAATATATTTTGGTTTAAATTTTAAAATACATCTTACACATTAGTACTAAAATTTTCCTTACCGTTCCTTGTTGGTGGGAAATCTTGCAAATATGTAGTTTTCTTCATCGATATTACGTCCCATGCAGATTTCACACTTTTTGTACTTTTTCAGACCCATTTTATCAAATTTTTTGGTTTATTTTATTACAAAAGCGAGTTTAACAATTGTGCTAACACGGAGAAAAATTTTCTGAATCTATCCAAATTCAAATAAATTTAAAAACCGCGGCAAAAATTGGCGGGAAACGCTTACTTAATGTTAGAAAGAGTACACACTATTTATGAGCGAGACAATTATATTTGAATCGCACAGATTATGCTATGTCGTTTAGGCACCTCGTTTAAATTTGGAACCCAATTTTTTTTTGTTCGGAACTTGCGTCCACCTGTGACAAATGACATTTGACACCGACTGACAACTGAAGTTTGAACCAAAATATTTTTTTTTGTTGGCTTTTGGCACTGACACCGAGGGTGTACATTGCCACATAATATGGTAAACTATGGGTAAGCTTGGGTTTTACCTTACGAATAATAAAACCTACGGAAACGTAACTCCCATAATAATAACTAATACAGTTTTAAATTTGGTTCCATTCGAACTGTCATGTAACGTCAGCCTTTATACCGCTCAAGGTCATAAATATTGCAAATGTATGAAAAGTGAACCTAAGCCCTAAGGTACACTTTTTGACAAGTATTTTGGAGCATGTTTTTTGACGGAGTTACTCTTCCTTAGTTTTTATTATTCGTAGGTTTAACCATAGACTTATAATATATACTGATGGGTTTAACTATATTAAATTATATTATTCTTCAATATTTTTCATCATCGTTAAATTACACTATATCGTCCAGTCTAAAGTCTAGTCAAAGTCTGAGTAAAAGTCAAAACAGTCAAGGAGTCAAGCTCAAGTCCATCAGTAAAGTGGTAGACGCTTCTGAAACTTTCGTCTTTCGATAAAGTTTTAGAGGAAACAGAAAAAAAACACGTTTCTGGAAGTTGCAGCATTTGCCTTCACTTGTGCACGATAGCGAATATATATATAATAATTCCACTAATATTACACAACTAGTTGATGCTAGTCAAAACTAGTTTATCGCGTAAGAACCGTACATTTTTCCGGTATAAAAAGTATCCTATGTCCTTTCCCGGGACTCAAAGTATCTCCATGCCAAATTTCAGCAAAATCGGTTCAGCGGTTTGGGCGTGAAGAGGTAACAGACAGACAGACACACTTTCGCATTTATAATACCTATGGATACCCAGTTAACACAATTTAAGGAAAATAATACAAAAACACAACAGCACTCTTTCGACTCTCTCACATTCCCGGCAAAACTCAAACCAAAATATTTCTTTCTAGAGTGAAATGACTAGTTATTGGACCACGATTGGACAGTACTAACATCTAGTCATTGGACAGCGCACAAAAACACAATAATATTGATAATTTGGCGTGTACGTGCGACGCGGGCGCGGCGACGCGACGCCTCTAGCTGTTCGAACAAAAAGTTTTCTATGTTCTTGGCTATGAATGTGTATATGAATGATACATTAAAAATCTTAAAAATATGTATCTAACAATGGTAGGTATATTAATAAATATATTTCCATTATCTGGTTGGTACCCGTAAGTCCCGTAACACAACTCAGAAGTCGTTCAGGTACTTAGCACGGGACCATTTTGACGTGGTGTGAATTAGCGTCCATAGATGTTTTAAATTATGAATAATTTTAATGTGAATTTGAAGTCTGATTTTGAATTCTACATCAGTAAAACCATACCATCCGCACCCACTCTTACATCCCAAACAGATTGTGTTTTACAGGCAACATTAACCCTTTTTATACAATACAAAAAAGAGGCAAACCCTACGAATAATAAAACCTAAAGAAACGTAACTCCCATACTAATACAGTTTCAAATTTGGTTCCATTCGAACGTCAGCCTTTATACCGCTCAAGGTCACCTAAACATTGCAAATGTATGAAAAGTGAACCTAAGGTACACATTTGTGACAAGTATTTTGGAGCATGTTTTTGACGGAGTTACTCTTCCGTAGTTTTTATTATTCGTAGGGCAAACCAAAAAAAATCCATGTGCGAGTTAGATTCGCGCACGAAGGGTTACGTACCACAATAGAGCCAAAAAAAGGCTGAAAATTGTGTTTTTTGTAAGGGAGCCCTGCCTTAATTATTCGATTTATTTAAATTTTATTGTTGACGACCTCTGTGGCTCAGTGGTTTGGTTGGTGGCGTTGGACGCTCAAGCCGGAGTCGCGGGTTCGAATCCCGCCGACGGAACAAAAATTTGTAGTGTTTTTTAGGGTAACTTTCGGAAGTTATTTCTCAACATTTTAGTTCTGAGTGACTATAAAAGAAAAAATATTATGTGTAATTTTATTTTTAACAAGGATATCAATATATCAAAATTTGGCAGGAAGGTTTAATGTAATGTAATACCCTGTTTACACAATCTGTGAAAATTTCAGAAGTCTAGCTATAGCAGTTCTTGAGTTACAGTCTGGAGACACACAGATGGACAGAAGGACAGACATCGAGTCTTAGTAATAGGGTCCCGTTTTTACCCTTTGGGTACGGAAACCTAATAAAAAGCAAAGCTTTATTCACAATATTTTATTACAATAATATATACATCGAACATAATATTACATTGTCACAAGTTATAATAATTTAATTCGGAATTTACAGCTGTCATGATTTTCCATTGTAAAGCTGGGAACAAATTATCGGACGAACGTCCGCGGACGTTTTCATCTGATGCGAATTGTTCATATCTGATTAATACAAAATACACTAAACCATGCACATTGTCTGACATAAGTCGCGGACGCGACCTTGTGCGTTCGGACGTCCGAACAGAATCTGGCTGGCTGGATGTTTTTGCATCCGCGGACGTCTGCCATCTAGACACGCGGTAGAGTGTCAAGCCAAGTTCCAGCATAACAGAATGGCGAGCATGCACCGTGTGTAATATTACACGAACCATTTGCAGCTACTTTTGACCCCCTCATAATTCAGAAACTATTTCACATAAACGTTTAAAATTTAGCTCATATAATGAGACTTGCGAGATAAATACATGCTTTAAATTTCATAACTTAAACGGTTTTTGAGATATTAACGTCCGAAAATCTAAATTTTTATCACTGACTGACTGACCTATAGATCAAAATTCTAACCCACATCCAGATGACCTAGAAGGCTGAAATTTGGAATCCAGCTCGGTAATTGTGTGTAACCGTAGGGAAAATTCCGAAAACAAAAAAAAAATGGTCAAGTGCGTGTCGTACAGAGCGAAAATTGTGTTTTTTTGTATGGAGACCCCCCTTAAATATTTATTTTATTTTACTATTATTATTTTTTATGAAAGAAGAAATATAATTAAGGATTTTGTGAACATTTCAAGTACCTTTCGGCTGCCATTATTGATTTAGAGCAAAAAAGTCCAAAAAATCACGTTTATTGTATGGGAGCTCCCCGTAAACATTTATTTGTGAATTGAAAGAACTTGAAATGAATAGGTGACTTTATGAGGTGAGTCTGTCTGTCTGTTACGTCTTCACGCCCAAACTGCTTGTACCGATTGTTTTTTGGTATGGAGATATAGTTTGAGTCCCGAGAATAGACATAGCATTATTTCAATATGTCTGTCCGTTTGTCTGTCCGTCCGTCCGTTTGTCTGTCTGTTAGACAGCTATAATAATAGCTACTTATCTTCCGCATAGTAAGTTGTACACTATAATCATTAATCTATATAGTTAATGGTTGGAAATACACTTGTGTTATACGGTATACCCTAATAATCCAATGCCTTCTGATGGTAACTGCATTTTCCATTCGCTTGGATTTTCTTAGTTTTATTCGTCTGATACTCAAGTCTCAACAAGGCTTAGGGGCTGTTTCCCCACTTCCTGATAAGTTTCAGATAGGCTATCCACAACTTATCTGATAGACGAAGTATCTGCCAGATAGATGCGGATAGCATAGCCGACACTTGTCGGGAAGTGGTGAAACGACACCTAAGGTTGCGAATTTCCATTGAACATAGTCGAATATTATGGATGTTTGAACTGGGAAGATGAAGGTGTCTACCCTTGCTCGGAAAGTTTTCTTTACAAAAAGTAGTGATATCCCACCAAAAACAAATGTAAAAATGCTGAGCCAAGTTCCATACAAACATTATATTTCTTGTCTATGGACTTCGCCGTAAAAAGGATGGAGATCTAAATGAGTGCCAAGTTCCATGGAAAATCGAAATAATTACGTATAGGAACCAAATAACATTATGAACAAACAATAGTCTATTTCTTTGCTTTATTGAATATCTATAACAATTGATATTATATAAATAATGTGAGATCTTAAACTAGCTAGATTAGATTTTACTTGGCTAGTTTGTTATGTTGTAGTAATGTTTGTATGGAACTTGGCTCAGCATTTTTACATTTATGTTCTTGGTGGGATTGACATAATATAGGATAGGTCTTTGACGTCCGAGGAAGAACCGTTTTGCCGCACATTGTTAAGCCGCATCCATCAGCCGCGACTTTAATGGATGCGTCCGATAATTTGTTTCCAGCTTTAGGGTAACACATGAAAATATCAGTAAGTTTTCGTTTACTTGACTCGATTCATGAGTCATGACTCATGATGAGTGACAAATATTTATTTGTGCTTTCGAGCGCGGAATGCAAATGGTTACTTGAGATCGATTGTCAACTAGTTTTGACGAGGTACGACTACAACTAAGGCTAATGCCTTGAACTTCGCGGTCAGTGTGGCGGGCAAGGAAATGGTTAAAGTGTTATATTCTCAGGTCAAGCGCCCCGCCTCGTAAAATTCGATGCAGAAGATTAATACATGATATTATAAAAATAAATACTCTTAATTTGATATAAGTAATTGAAGAGTAAATTATTAAAATAAAATATGAGTTAAGTAAATATAATTTTTTATGTACATTAAAATTTTGTATTTCGCTTCAATAAACAGATAAAATTGTTATGATTACACTCGGAAGACGTTTCTGACCTTTTTAATGTTTCCTTTTTATATAAGCTTAAGCAATGTCAATAATTCATTAACAGAGGACCCACATTAGAATGTTGAGAAGGACAATAATGTCATAAAATACCGTGAGGGTCATTTTATTACACTGCAGCACTATAATATTGAACAGCTCACCAATTTTGTTATTTAGTTAAGAAGTTCGAATTTGGTAACTCAACACAATACAGAGCTCATAACTATCTCACTGTAGTCATTTAATAATCAACATTTATTATAACCTATAAAGATCCTACCTTTTTTCAATACGAGGGTATTTAGGTAAGAGTTTATCAGACGTTAGGCCGCTGCCTCGAAGCTCGAGCGTTGACAGAGATGGTGTCCGCTTAGCGCAGAATTCGAGGCAGCGACCTCATGCGTTGCAATGCCGTTGTGGTGTTGTGTCACATAATACACTGTCTCACTCGATGCGCACGGCGCGCGGCGACGCCAGCCGTCGCTCGCGTCGCAAGTGAACCACCTCCGACTTGGCTATCCTGAAAAGCCCACACGTACTGACATAATATAGCAAATATTATTTAAAATCTATAGCCCGGTCGCGAAGCAAGTAGAAATTTTTATTATCTCGAGTATCTACTTGCTTTGCGATTTAATTACTATCTCGTTTACAGGAAAGCATTAGAAGTGAATAATAATACCCGTATTGTGGCGCGTGGGTTTTGAAACGTGTAACAGCAGGAGAGTGAAATGTCATAGATATATTTTGTATGGGTACTATCTTTTATGTTGCTATACTTTTTTACGGGTGTCATTCTGTAGTGTGCGTCTCACCTCCCTCCTATATAAGTAAGTTAGTGTAATTAGTTCCTAAGTTAGTTAATTTTAACATCTTTCGTGGTTACAACTAGGGTTGCCAACCGTACTATAATATATAGTATTGTACTATATTTCGAGCCTGCGTACTATATACTGTTGAACTATTATATAGTACGCAAAAATACTATATTTTTAACTCTAAAATTATGTCATTCCTGCTCTCTATTCCCGCCACTTCGGCATTCACAGAAAGGGTATTTTCGGTTATAAATTGAAATGGCGGGAAGAGAGAAACATAAGTAGTGTCTCATTTATAGATGAGCTTTTAATTTACATTAATCTTAAAATTGAATGTAATAAAGCATATGACACTTTTATTTCAGATAAAACATTATAAAAAAATGCAAGAAGTGCAAAAAATATAGTTTTTATAAAAATAAATACATACTACTTAAAAATTTCATTGAACATTTTTTAATTTTTCCATAAAATACTATATTTTTTAGAAGTGTACTATATTTTTTATACTTTATTTTCAAAAATACTATATTTCGCCGGAGAAATGTTGGCAACCCTAGTTACAACTCATCTTTTATTTAGACTCACAAGCCTGCCATTGCAATTTTACATGCTAATACTAAAAGTCCGAGATAACAATAAAATCTAACCTGAGCAGCAGTACGAGCGCCATGAAGTCGCACGCTATGAGCATGTAGAACACCACGCTCCAGCTCTGGCCGGCCATCACGCCCGCTATCGACGGACCCACCGCCGCGCCTGCGACCGATATCACACTTTATGTAAATTGTAGTAAAGACCGACAAGTCTTTAAATGAACGTGGTGAAAAAAGGAACTAACGCCGCCGTCATACAAAAACCCCATTTTAGACAGTTCTCCTTTACCGACAGCGCCCCCGCCCACGTTAATTTTAAAGCCTTGTCGGTCTTTAACAATTTATGTCCACATACACAAAGAATAAAATCAATATAATGTATATTGATGATATAACGGACTAAAATTCAAAGTTCAAAACGGCGATTCGATGAACAAAATTTCACATCCTTCTGTATGAAATTCTGTGAATCTTTATTTTGATAACAAATAATTTATAACAAATCCAAAAAGAACAAAGGAAAGAAGTGCACTACAAATAAAGTTAAAAAGGCGCTGTTTTGAGGTGATATAGTTTTGTTTACATCCGTCGCTGTTGTGTCTATACTCGATAACATAACCAAGACCCCAGTGCCGAATTTTTATTTTTCATGAGTGTAGGCCACTATATTTCCGCCGCCCCATTCACGAAATTTGCCTCTCCCTTAGGACGCTGTCGCCAACCTAGGACTCTGATGCCCACCTGGGACGCTGCCGTCCCTAGGCCACGCTCTATACGGCCTGTTTATAAACTTTATAAATCGTGCTGCCGCAGTGACGGATTTAGGGTTGGACCTCATCTGGCAGAACGGAATCGCCTTTTTCCGTCGCCCTTTCTCTTTCTGTCGCTTAGAACTGCCATTTGCTAGACCGAGACGCTTGCGATCGCCTTTTTTGTCTGCGGAATGCGACAGCGCGCGTTCGCATGCGGCAGCACACTGTAGCACGTGGTAGCACAGGCGGAACAAATGCGATTCCGTGCTGCCACTTGCCAGATGAGGTCAAACCCTAAGACTACTTGATGCCCTAAGCAATCCATGCCTGTGGGCCCCCCTATCCGTATCTCTACTAGAATCGGTATTTGAACCTTAAGGCAGGCCTGTCCCACTCGTGCCTGTAGGCATCGAACTGTAAGTACCCCGCTAGGGGGGCACTTCAGTAGGGACTAACAGGCGAGCGGTGACGCGCGCGCACGAGTTTTTACTTTTATTATTAATCATTGCATGCCTACCTGCGTACTTATTCATTCGCTGTCACAGAATTGATAAATTAATCAGATCACAATGGACAATAAAAAAAGGGCAAAGAAATATTGCGCAGTGTTTAATTTTCTTAACACGGAATGTGAACCAAATTTAACTTTCTTTAAACTCCGAACTTTTTTAAATTGTTATTATTATTATTTATTATAGATTTTAATTTTGTACAATTTATTATACAGTAAAATTACGATTACTTATGATTTAAATAGTTTTAAATACTAGTTGAAGTAGAATATATTAGTTGGGTTACCTTAGTAGGTACCTACCTTTATTAGTAGACGTATAATTAGGTAATACATAAAGGTATTTCATTGTCAAAAAAACACATTAATAAGATTATTAGTTATTACTTATTACCAATAGCAAGCATCGTAGGTGTACTATTCGAAACCTCATTTGTTTACAAAAATAACTTAGTTATACAAACACTTTAATTAGTAGGTAATATAAGACCGGTTTCAATTATTAAGAATAATTAAGATTAAGAATAAGTAACGGTACTTATCGAATCTAAGTACGCGTAACTAGTTACACGCGAATTTATGATATTTAAATCTTCGTAGTACCAGAGAGTACTAAGACATACTATCTTAGATTATTATGAGTTAAATAAAATGTAGTTAAATAAATATAAAGAGAATAATATTATTTTTAAAAAGAGACAACCCTAATTTCTTCAGAAAAGGTACGAGTTATGCGATAGAAAGAGAGCGGAGATGTAGGCAAATATAATTGTAGGCACCTAGCACTGCGCGGTCGGAATTTGAACTTTATAGTATCCGTAGCATGAGTCGTTATTTCTTTAAACGGGTTACGCCAGTGGGAATTCTGTTGGTACAACTAATATATATTCTGTGCTTAAGGGGCAATTCACACTGAAATGGCAGAGCAGCGGCGAACATTTTCAGTGTCATATGATTTAAAACTTTATCTTTATTATTGTAATAGATGTATAGTATCGCTTGAGAATTCGCGGCCGCGAGACTTTCCAAGTTTCTCAAGCGTTTAAAATTAATAAAGTTTAAAATCATATGACACTGAAAATGCTCGCCGCTGCGCTGCCATTTCGGTGTGACCCTTACTCTTCTGGTGGCTGGTGCCCCCTCAGACGTGATGCCCTGAAGGCAATTGCTTAATTTGATTAAGGGTTAATCCGTCACCAAGGGCTGGCATAACCTCACACATTCTAGTAATAGACCTGGATCCCAAAAGCGTAGATATAACTTACTTTCTGATGGATGAAACATAGGTTCTTGGTAGTGCCTCGTGTACTTATAATACCTGCCAATTTGTGTAGCTCTAAGTGTGACACCTGGTCAGGTATCAGGTACCAAAGTGGACAAAAAATTAGTCTTACTTATTTTCTGATGGCTAATATTTATATATAATTTGTAGATTATTGTTCTGAACTAGTATCATGTAGTGTAAAACACTTTTCAATGACCAAAACTATTATCAGACGTTTTAAAAATAACTTTGTTGATTTTTTTTTCAAAGGCTTTATTTTATTTTATAAATTAATATAACACCTCAGAAAACAATACGATATTACAAGAATTTATTTTCTACAAGCTGTTGCCCGCGACTTTGTCCGTGTCAGCTTACTGCATAGTATAATAACAAAGTTTCCTTACCCAAAGGGTAAAAACGGGACCCGATAATAAAGATATTTCAGCCTGTCCGTCTGTCTGTCTGTCCATATCCAGACTGTACCTCCCCTTTCTAACATGTAGTGAATATTATTAAAGTATGGATACCATTGAGTATTTTTTGGTCATATACCTAGTTAAGTGCCTACCTGTTAGAACCAGATCCCAGAGCGATAAGACAACTTACTGTCACAATATGGATGAAACCTTATGTTCTCAGTAGTGCCTTATGTACTTAGAATACCTTCGAATTTGTGAAGATCTACATGGAGCTATACTCACTCTCACTCACTCACTCATAATGTGTAAAAATGTCTCGTCTGTCTGTCACCTCTTCACGCCCAAACCGCTTAACCGATTTTGCTGAAATTTGGTACAGATTAACTTTGAGCCCTGGGGTTAAAGTAAACCTATCCGTTTTTTCCGGGATAAAAAGTTTTATAATATAATTATGTCCTTTCCTGGGAAAGCACATATTATATTATAATATGATACTTTTTATCTCGGATTTTTTTTTCGCAACAAAGTTTATTATAGTCGTATTTAATAAAATATATTGAAATAAAGGGGTATGGGCGGAATCGTCCCCACCCATCAACACAAGTGTTATGTAGCTCAATGGATATATCTTGGCAAGATGATATTTTTATACTATGGCGACTTTGCCCAAATGCATGGGGTTCTCATGGTATCTTACGTTTAAACAAATATTTCGTTGACGTACTTATTGACAACTAATTCCAAAATACATGCTCATTTATGTATTCATTAGTGCACAGCACCGCGGGAGAGCCATGCTTCGGCACGAATGGGCCGGCGCGACCGGAGAAATACCACGGGCTCACATAATATGTGCTTTCCCAGGAAAGGATAGGTATACTTTAACCCCAGGGCTCAAAGTTTATCTGTACCAAATTTCAGCAAAATCGGTTAAGCGGTTAGGGCGTGAAGAGATTCCAGACAGACAGACAGACATTTTTACTCAATATGAGTGAGTGAGTGAGAGTGAGTATAGCTCCATGTAGATCTTCACAAATTCGAAGGTATTCTAAGTACATAAGGAACTACTGAGAACATAAGGTTTCATATATATATATATATATAGTCCTTATCGATTTCGATAACGGCGACCCCAGAAATTAAGGATTGTTTCTATTATGAGCCCTAATATGACTTGCTAGACCGAACTTGGTTTTGAATGTCCTATCACATGTGCTACAGTAGAGTTGGCCGACAGAATTGTAAGTATAGATGTAGGAAGGCTTAGGTCTCTCTTTACGCAATTGGCGCTTTGCTTCAAGCGTCTGTAGACGGTCTTTCTCAAAATATTTGATTTTGGTATTGGTCGTAGAGCGCCAAGATATCCGCTCAGTAGCAAGCTTTTCCCAACATGCAGGGTCAATAGCACAGGCATTCAAGTGTCTTTTGAGAACATCCTTATATCGCAGATGTTGTCCACCTTGCTTACGTTTGCCCTCTGCCAACTCCGAAAAGAAGACGGCTTTAGGCAGGCGGCGATCATTCATGCGGAGGACGTGCCCGCACCATCTAAGTTGTCGCTGCATCAGTAGATCCATGCCATACATCTCGGCGCGGCGCAGGACCTCAGAATTAGGTACATGGTCCTGCCACTTTATTTTAAGAATTGATCTTAGACATCGTAGGTGAAAGGTGTCTAGTTTCTTTATGTCTGGCTTATAGAGACACCATGTCTCAGCTCCATATAAAAGAACAGGTATTATAAGTGCTTAATAAACATTAATCTTGGTCTCTAGCTTGAGATCATGGGACTTCCACACACGGTTACTCAGTCGCCCAAAATTAGCAGCAGCACTAGCAATACGTGATGGTATCTCCGATGCTAGGGTGTTGTCGTTGCGAATGAGACTTCCAAGATACTTAAAGTGTGAAACCTCTTCTAGTATTTGTCCATTCAGATACAACGCAGAAGGGTCAGCAGCGGTTTCACCTCTAGGCATTTGTTTAAGAATTTGTGTATTAGAGGCGCTTATAACCAGTCCGAACCGCTGACAAGCCTCTTGTAATGCGTCAACGTAGCTCTGGAGTTGCTCCATGCTATCGGACATGAGACATATGTCATCATCATAAAGTATTTCCAATACAGAGATTTTCCGAGTTTTGGATTTTGCCTTAAATCTTGTGATATCAAATACACCTCTATCAGTCCGAACATTCAGTTGGATTTGGTCCTTGCAGTGTTTTAATGCGTCTCTCAATACAGCGGTAAAGTAAATAGCAAACAGTGTAGGAGCCATGACACATCCCTGTTTAACCCCACTAGTTACATGGATCTCCTCGGAAAGGTCGTTTTCATATTGGACCGGTGCTTTCATGCCAATATGAAATTGGCGAATCAGGTTTACAAACTTCCTAGGATATCCAGATTTCTGTAGAACAAGCCAAAGAGCCTCTCGCGGAACTCGATCAAATGCCTTCTCTAAGTCCACGAAGCACATAAAGAGAGGTCGTTGATGTTCAAGGCTTTTCTCTTGGAGTTGACGTAATACAAAGATGGCATCAACCGTTCCCCTGCTGGGTCGGAAGCCACATTGGCTCTCTGGGAGATAGTGCTCAGCTATTACGCTAAGGCGGGTGTTAATAATATGAGCAAGGATCTTGCCGGCACTGGATAGGAGCGATATACCTCGATAACAGCTGCAATCGGAGACATCTCCTTTCCCTTTGTACAGCTTACATATTACCGCATCCTTCCAGCCCTGTGGGACCGTTTCACTTTCCCAAGCTCTTATAACAAGGTGGTAGAGAGTACTAACAATATTTTGGCCGCTGTATTTATAAACTTCTGCTGGGAGATGGTCCAATCCTGGTGTCTTCGAATATTTGAGACGTTGTACCGATTTTAAAAACTCTTCAAAAGTTGGCGGGTCATCTAAGTGTTGGTAGGTTGGTACTTTCTCAAGCTCATTCAAATAAGATAGCTCTAGTCTGAGTGTATCAGGATTTAGGACGTCGTTGAAATGTTCTGCCCATCGCTTCAGTATACTTGCTTTATCTGTAAATTTGTATTGCCTATCCTTAGAGTAAATGGGAGCTATTTTCTTGACTTTCGGCCCAAAAATTGTTTGTATCGACTCGAAAAATTACATACTGCATAGTATAATAACAAAGATGGATAATTTTCCCCTGTTTGCTTACCCAAAGGGTACAAACGGGACCCGATAATAAAGATATTTCAGCCTGTCCGTCTGTCTGTCTGTCCATATCCAGACTGTACCTCCCCTTTCTAGCATGTAGTGAATATTATTAAAGTATCGATACCATTGAGTATTTTTTGGGTATATACCTAGTCAAGTGCCCACCTGTTGGACCCAGATCCCAGAGCGATAAGACAACTTACTGTCACAGTATGGATGAAACCTTATGTTCTCAGTAGTTCCTTATGTACTTAGAATACCTTCGAATTTGTGAAGATCTACATGGAGCTATACTCACTCTCACTCACTCACTCATATTGAGTAAAAATGTCTGTCTGTCTGTCTGGAATCTCTTCACGCCCTAACCGCTTAACCGATTTTGCTGAAATTTGGTACAGATAAACTTTGAGCCCTGGGGTTAAAGTATACCTATCCTTTCCTGGGAAAGCACATATTATGTGAGCCCGTGGTATTTCTCCGGTCGCGCCGGCCCATTCGTGCCGAAGCATGGCTCTCCCACGGTGCTGTGCACTAATGAATACATAAATGAGCATGTATTTTGGAATTAGTTGTCAATAAGTACGTCAACGAAATATTTGTTTAAACGTAAGATACCATGAGAACCCCATGCATTTGGGCAAAGTCGCCATAGTATAAAAATATCATCTTACCAAGATCTATCCATTGAGCTACATAACACTTGTGTTGATGGGTGGGGACGATTCCGCCCATACCCCTTTATTTCAATATATTTTATTAAATACGACTATAATAAACTTTGTTGCGAAAAAAAAATCCGAGATAAAAAGTATCATATTATAATATAATATGTGCTTTCCCAGGAAAGGACATAATTATATTATGAAACTTTTTATCCCGGAAAAAACGGATAGGTTTACTTTAACCCCAGGGCTCAAAGTTAATCTGTACCAAATTTCAGCAAAATCGGTTAAGCGGTTTGGGCGTGAAGAGGTTCCAGACAGACAGACGAGACATTTTTACACATTATGAGTGAGTGAGTGAGAGTGAGTATAGCTCCATGTAGATCTTCACAAATTCGAAGGTATTCTAAGTACATAAGGCACTACTGAGAACATAAGGTTTCATCCATATTGTGACAGCAAGTTGTCTTATCGCTCTGGGATCTGGTTCTAACAGGTAGGCACTTAACTAGGTATATGACCAAAAAAAACTCAATGGTATCCATACTTTAATAATATTCACTACATGTTAGAAAGGGGAGGTACAGTCTGGATATGGACAGACAGACAGACGGACAGGCTGAAATATCTTTATTATCGGGTCCCGTTTTTACCCTTTGGGTAAGGAAACTTTGTTATTATACTATGCAGTAAGCTGACACGGACAAAGTCGCGGGCAACAGCTTGTAGAAAATAAATTCTTGTAATATCGTATTGTTTTCTAAGGTGTTATATTAATTTATAAAATAAAAATAAAGCCTTTGAAAAAAAAAATAGCAACAAAGTTATTTTTAAAACGTCTGATAATAGTTTTGGTCATTGAAAAGTGTCTTACACTACATGATACTAGTTCAGACCAATAATCTACAAATTATATATAAATATTAGCCACCAGAAAATAAGTAAAGTAAGACTCATTTTTTTCCACTTTGGTACCTGGTACCTAACCAGGTGTCACACTTAGAGCTACACAAATTGGCAGGTATTCTAAGAGAGGAGAACCTATGGTTTCATCCATCAGAAAGTAAGTTATGTCTTACGCTTTTGGGATCCAGGTCTATAACTTAACTTACATCAGTATAGAAGAAATATAACTCACCGATGCTGCCCGTGCCGTCAATGATGGCGGTGACGGTCGCCAGCGCCTGCGCGTCGCCCGCCAGGCTGCTGTGTGTACCTACAACATATTTCACACTTTACTACACTAATAAAGTACAATTCAATACATTTGTGATTTGGAGTTGTAGGAATTGTAGGAGTAGCAGGACTTGTTCTATGGATCTGAGGCACAAGAATAAAATAAGTATTTGTTCTTAATTCGGCTACAATATGCATCATGATACTTAATGATTTTGACAGCACGGCTTTGGCGTTTCATCTGTGTATGTGTGAGTATATGTGAGCGTGTGTGTGTATGCGGGGTGTGCTCACCGAGGTCGGCGCTGACGGCGGTGGTAATGAGCGCGTAGGGCCCGTTGACGAGCACGCCGGCCGCCACCAGCAGCGCCACGCTCGCGCCGTACGAGCTCGCGCCCCACCACAGATACGCCAGCAGCTATCACGTGATATAACGTTAAAGAAGTTTTTGGAACGAAGTTCCTTATCGCGCGTTACTTTGCAAAAGGGGGACCTCGACAGGCACTTTTTTAGTACCTGCGAAGTAGGGGCAGATGGCGTTGATAAGTATATTGAGTGGTACTTAGTATTCCTGTGCGTAAACTAGATGGCATTTTTGAGAATATAAAGCCACCATTCAAAGCCGGACATTTAAATAAATTTTATTACAATTCCACAAAAGTGTCGTTGTTAGTATTCAGTATACCTGGTACAGTTACTATATAGTATTCCTGGGTGGGTGTCCCTTGACACCTATCAAGTTTTTTTAAGTAATGACTACAATTTTCTCAAAGTGACTTAAATTTTAAGCCTATCGCACTGGAGGTTGCGCGGCGGTCACAAGATCATAGGCGGTTTGACTGCGGAGAACACGCGGCGGATTTGTGACGGATTCGCGGCGCTCGATGTATGTATGGACGCGCAATCGCTCCGCCCACAAACTACATCATGAATGCTTAAGAAATCTTAAAATATTAAAAGAAAGGTCAAACGAGTCACAATTTAGTGGATAGTACGTACAGTGGGTGCGCAGAGGGCGTAGAAGCCGGTGCAGACGAGGGCGGGGCAGGCGGCGGCGTCGGCGAGCAGGCCCGCCAGCGCCGCGCCCACCACGCCGCCCACGTCGAACGCCGTAGACAGCTCGCCCGACTGACGCGGCGTCAGCGTCGCTAAACACACAAACAATACCGCTTATTTTTGACGTGACAACGTCTTATAATTCGATATGGGCTGCGCGCACGGAAAAACATGACGCAATATGCGGCGTTACCTCGCTCTGGGGCGTTCCATTTAAGGCTATGACATTGTCACCTTCAACTATCGTCAGTAAACCGACTTTACAGACAACCGAGTTCGAGTCGAGTTCGACACAAAACACTACTCTCCAACCATCTTTTTTTTTTAACTGAAGCATCTTGGCCCATATTATAAATACTTACCTTATAGACTAATATACATACATTTATACTAAAAACTAACACTAAGCACTAAACACGTATTGTCTGCGACGTGGGGCGCGACGTGTTCGGAAGTCGTCCTCGGAACCTCCTGTAGACGACTCCAATCGGCCAGAACTCCTTCTCGAAGGTCGGTAGGTGGTGCGTCGGGACTCTCACCACAAAGGAGCTAATTAAATATATCATTTCGGAAGTTTTTTAAAAGTATTTTATCTTTTTAACTGTCAATTTTTTGACGTTAACCAATCCAAAGCTCCAGCGAATAGATATAAACTTCAGTGAAAGAATCTCAGAAATTAGGATTAATTCTAATAACAAATCATGATAACAAGTTATGTATTAATACTAGTTCCTACTTCCTACGTATCATTGTGTGTGTTTGAGAATAATATAGTGTCATATCACTTAACAGTTTATACCCAACCTAAGTTTTAGGTTTTGCCGGGGAATCTTTGACGTAAAAATCGTGGTGTCGTTGGATAGGTGTTTTAAAAATATTACGAGTATTCATAGATCATTTTCCGATCTAGGGACGGATTTGTGAAATATTAAGTTTTAAAGTGGAAAAAATCGTTAGAGTCCAGTGTCCCCCCCCCCCCCCCCCCCCCTTCTATCAGCTAAACGGTAGCTTCTGGAAATGTGTAAAAATGCACGGGAGTAGGAAATATGGTGAATTTAAAAGGAAAACTATCACGGCTAGCTAAGAAGAATTCATAAGTTATTGAGTAACAGCCGATCAACTAAAATAAATGTTTTCGGCGAAGTATAAAGGAACTTTTCGTTCTAATTCCTTTCAATGGTAATTCTCCGAGGCCCTTAAAAATGTGGCCACGCACTCTTTACTACTTCCCTATTAAACATACAGTCTTAGGACCAAAAACACGTTATTCTTCAATTATTTAAGTATCTGATTTCAATAAAAAACATCTATAATTATTTATAGTTTTTGTTCAATTAATAATTTAATGTCGAAATCGGGGGCAAAATCGGTGTTCTCCGCGTGTCACACTCTGTTCGCGCTTACGGAAAGCTTTAATAACTTTTGTATTCTTTTCATTAGCATGGAGTGTCATCATCAAATTAATCTAGATTAACTGGGCTACCTAATAACTAAAATAAAATCATGTTATATCTTAAGTTAAAAAAGTTAATAGGCGTAACGTCTGTGTCACACTATTTTGCTAGTTTCACGAGCGGGTAATAAAACTGCACCTATCTTCTAAACGCGACGACTTGTGGTTACAAGTTTTAGGTGCACTAACGCTCTGTGTCTTTCCAGCATCAGTACAGAGGACACAAACGTTCGTCGCTTCAAAACAAAGAAAATATAAGGGAAGATATTCCTTAAAAATTATGGAGTGGCTGTAGTCACGTAACTTTTGCGAGCATGTTTTGAATGATAATAATTTATAATCATGACACTTATATCAAATTAAGGGCTAAGGTATATGATCGAGATTATTTCCTAGTATTTTGTTTGTTTATTTACCTATTACTTCCATCGCAATTCTAAAAAATGTAAAATTTTCGTAACTTTCGTGGCACTATTTTCGTGAATTTTACCCATGACAGTTACCTAGCGACCTACGAAAGCAACGTAGGCTGTTTGTTACACCGTTTTCCTATGTGGATTGGCTATAGTATAGTATTTCCAGCTATGGTTTTGGTACCCTTAACTCATTTTTTACTCTACAAGCTTGTTTTGAAAATGAAAACATATGTGACTTTATACATCAATCTACCTTCTGATCTTTTCCCCAAATATTATATTGGGTCTGCTTCTATTCTAGTGGATTTACCTGAATATCAGAATTTTACATGAACAACTGATATTACATCCTCAATCCAAATGCAAAGCGATACGATACTCAGACTTAATATCATATATATGTCACAAACTAAAAATATTATGATCTTGTGTCCTGAATCTCCATATTTAGTTAAAAACCCCCTTATAATAACCTCCTAAATCACTTAATCTTCAAGAACTTCAAATAACATCACCTGAAAGTCGAAAAAATCACAGCATTTCAGAACCGGTTACTTGACAGATTAAGCAACAAATTAAAGTTCCATGCTCTTTAGTATTGTTGATCATAATAAAAACTGATTGATTAAATAATAATTTATTTTATTATTTAAGAAAAAAAAAAGATTTTAATCCATAATTTGTTCCTAGAAAATGCAATCGTAACTTTCGTGGAGTTTGTCGCAACTTTCGTGGGGACCGAAATTTCAAATTTGATTATCTCAGTAGTTTGTGGACCGATTTACGTGCCTTAAAGATCGTATTTATTATCTTTAGAGCACCTTAAAGGTATTCTCATTTATTTAAAGATAACTTTAAAATTAAAAAAATTCCCACGAAAGTGACGCGGAGAATCATTTTTGAAGAATCACTCTGAAAGCAACTGAGATGATGTTGTTATTAGTGTAAAACACGTTATAAATGTACATTCATTGACCATACCCAAATTTTAATAAACTAGCGGTACTACGAAACCCTATATTGTGCGTGGCTCGACACGCACTTGGCCGGTTTTTTTATTTAGGTACCACTAATATGTAACACCACAAAAATTTAAATTACAATTGAAATACAACTTACTCGACGAATTAATATACGACGGCAGCCAGTATAGGAACGTGTAGCTGACGAGCTTCGCGAAGAACAGAGACAGGGAGAACTCCACCACGCCGGGGATGGTGAACGCGCGACTGAGCGAGATGGCGCCACTGTGCGAGCGAGACGACCGACGCGACAGCAGGGCCGTCTCCTCGTTCGCGTCATCCGGCTGATGCTGTACAGAATATTAATGCTATAATATATTAAACGTATGATGTATTAAAATTTTTCTGCAAATAAATTATTATTCTATTCTATTTTAAATAGCTATACAGCTACGAGCAATGAGATGTTATCTACAATATCTAATATCTATATTATAGCTTTTAAATACAATTAATAATTATTTTATTAATGACGTGTCTAAATCTATATAATATAAGCTCTTGTGACTACATAATTCTAAAATACAAATGTATTTTATTGCTACAATTACATTCATAAAATATATTAAACAACAAACAGACACGATATAATATTATATAATCCACATAATTTACAGAACTTCTATTATAATTTACAGAACATTTTTACAGCAAGAAATTCGGTGCATAATTTAAAAACATGCTTCATGCAACATAATCGTGCCATGCACATGCACAGTGTATTAATTGTGCAAAATTATAGTTTGTGCGTTTTAAGATAATATGGGTGACACATTATAATTGACAATTGTAGGGAAGTTACCTAAAAATTTTAATCGATAATTTAAAAATATCGAATCACTTCGTAAAGGAATTGCAATCGAAATTATCGATGCGATTTAAGATGGCCGCCCTTTTTTAACCGACTTCCAAAAAACGAGGAGGTTATATGTTCGGCTGTGGATATATATTTTTTTTTATTTTTGTATGTTCAACGATTACTCCGCCGTTTGTGAACTGATTTTCGAAATTTTTGTTTTATCGATTTGATTTCGATTCAACAGTGTCAATCTCTATCGGCAAAAGTTCCGTTTCATGCATTTTCAAATATTTTCGTATCAATAATTTCATACTCCTATTTCACTGTTAATATTTATAATTTTAATTTAATAAGTTAGCATTTAGCAACTTTTCATTTTTATTCATTTACAGTTATTGGAAACATAATATTTTGTTTTTGTAGATGGAATATAATTTATTACATATTTTAGATTTTTTGTTTTCTGGTAAAAAAATCCGTAGCAAGGAATATGAGAACTGTCACCCATATCATCTTATAACGCACAAACTATAATAAGTAATGACATTTTAAATCAGCGATTATTCAAATTGACTTGCCATCCATTTCTTTCGCTCACATAAAATATTATTAAAAGATTATCCTGAGGGAGTAGCTATATTGAGATACCTGATCGAAAGAGATAGAAAACATGAACCTATATGTGCAAGTGTGACAACTATTGATTAACGTTAGAAATCAACATCTATCTCTATCGTTGCCGAGCGTGTGTATGAGGGACAGAGACAGATATATACGTGCGTGCTTACCTGCGTGTTAGCGGAGTGGCGCGACGGCCGCAAGCTCGCCGCCTGCAAACATGCTGTTACTAACAACCGTGCCGGGTTAATACTTAACACTAGATACCTATTACTGTCATCTATACTAATGTCTAATATTATAAATGCGAAAGTATCTCTGTCTATCTGTCTGTCTGTCTAGCTTTCACGCCAAAACTACCGAACCGATTGTAATGAAATTTTGTACACAGATAGTTTAAAGCCTGAGAAAGGACATAGGCTACTTTTTAACTGGAAAAAATAGTTGTAAGGGGGTGAAAATGCGTAAATTTGTTCAAATTAGGTTAGTTCCAAAAATTCATAATAGATGGCGCCGTGCCGTCTTCTACATCGCGATGATGCTTGCTCAAATGTCTTTCTATAAGAGGTGGTATCATCCTACAATCCTACATCAGATTTTCGATTTTTTCGATTGCTATTTCTCTGTTACGTTATTAAATAGCTTAGTACTTTATCTATGCAGTGACGTAACCGTAAATCTACCAATGATAAATAGTTTATGGGTAAAGTTGTGTAATTGGGGGGCTAAATATACTTTATTTGGCATAAATAAAGTTTAATTTTAAAAAATGAAATAAGTTATGTGCACACTGCACAGCTGTTTTGGGTGTTTTGATTTAATGGGTACTAGGGGTTTTTTATAAAAGCTTAATTTGACACCAATTTTGGTGACATCGCGCGCTATAAACTGAAGTCCACGCGGACGAAGTCGCGGGCAACAGCTAGTAATAATATAATATTATCAGTCACTCAAAAGTCAGTAAGGGAAAAGAAATCGTAATTCCTGTATTAATTATTTTAAGTAATGCAAAAAACTCATGGAAAGACAAACTCATGGAAAGACTTAAGCACAAAATGCTCTTTTTTACACTAAATAAATAAGTAATGGTATGCATTGACGTAACGTTTATGCATCTTTTTCACATTTTAATTTGTCATAGTCATGCATATGTCGCAGTCCACTGGTTAAAAAAGCCGTTCAATCAAACAGCTAGCTCTTTGAATGAACAACGCCATTTAATCACACGGCTATACGTCGTTTAGCCAACTTGTTGACTGCAACTTTCAACACTACAGCTAGACGACGCTTAGCTAACTGGTTAAATGGCAAATTAACTAAGGTGACCATTAGTTTAGTGTTATTATTACACAAATGTAATGATAACAAGTAGACTAAAATATAATTATAATTGTATTCTAACTCATTTTTAACAAAATTGCAATAAGTACCTTGGTGATGCATTTCATCATCTCGTAATTTCTCCTCGAATATTTGTTTTAATTTTGATTCAGTCGTATGTGCTCCCAAATTTCTGTCACTTTAATAACACTTGTAACGTATATTTACGAAAAATATCTTAATACAATCACAAAATACCGGCTAGTTGACGCCATATTGTAAACAAAACGCTCTTGGCGCCGCGGTGGTGAGCGCTGAACTAATTAAATCAAACGGCTGCTTTTGAATCAGCTGTAGTGTTGAACGTTTTGAGCGACTGAAATATTCAATTAAAAAGCTAGACGTGTGATTGAATGACGTTGTTCAGTCAAAGGGCTAGCTGTTTGATTGAACGGCTATTTAAACCAGTTGGCTGCGATACATACATTACTGTTTAAGAAAAAAACAAAAGTATTATTCAAATGCATAAGTCGTAACGAATGCATTTTTAAGTTTTTGTCAATACACCATAATAATATAGCGTATAACGGAGCGAACTCAAAAAAAAAAAAACAAAAATAAAACAGTTCGCTTCGCCGTACGCTACGCTCATCACCGGTTAGTATAGAGTGCATCATCATCACGTACCTGATCGCCCACTATCACCTGCGACGGCTCCTCCTCGTCGTCAGATCTGTTCGACTGTCGGCTCGGCTGGAGAACAAAGAAATTTATGATCATCTATGTAAATATATATTATGTGTATTTCCTTGATATAGCTAAAATAGCTTACATACACCCGGTTTCTGAAAGGTCTGTCAAATCACTGATCAACTAACACTACTGTTAATTTAGCATGGATGTCAAATCAATTTGAGTTTCTGATACATTGATCAGCCAAAAATTAACTAATCTACGATCATTTTTAATTTGACTAGCGATTTGTTACTTTTCGTTCATTACTTCACTATTAACTATCAAAAATGCCAATGAAATGTCAAAAGAAGGAATTGCAGACTATCATTGCTATCAAAAATGTTCTGGGAATTTCAAATCTGATGTTTTCTGAATCATTGATCAAACGAAAATTAACTAATCTGTGATCATTTTGATTTGACATGCGATTTGTTTATCTTCGTTCATTTGTCAGAATTTTGATTTTCAATTTTACAGACGTTATCGATTCCTAAATTTTTCTTCATCATAGAAATGAAATTAATTATAATATACATTTTTTGAAAATAAAACGAGTATTGCAAATAAAACAGTTTATTTGCATTATCGACGTATTTATTACGAAGTTTTATTAAAACTTCATAAGTACTAAATGTGTTTACAAACCTTATAGCAACGTAGGTTCAAAGAGAAAATGTAGATTTACATAAAAAAATCAATTGAATTCATAAGTTAATTCACCCACAATTACCGATTAGTTGACACAGCTTTTGACAAACGTTTAATCTATGATCACGGCTTGACAAACGTTTCGGAAACCCAAAATGGCTGTTGACATATGATTCTCGAGTCAAATTGAACAGCCGTGTCAACTGACGCACTGATCAAATGAAACTAACTAATCATGCTTCTAGCAACCCAATTGGTACTTGACAAGAGATTTAACAGGCGATTAGTTAATTTTAGTGTTGATCAGCCTTTCAGAAACCGGGTGTAGTAGTCGTAGATATAACATTTTAAGTTCTGCAAAAAAGGTGAAACTATAGGCTGATCACTGATCAGTGATCAGTCATCATAAATGAACATTGAACCCAAAACTCGATCCCATAAGAGTGCACGC
The DNA here is from genome assembly GCA_937595015.1 of Polyommatus icarus. Taxonomy (NCBI): domain Eukaryota; kingdom Metazoa; phylum Arthropoda; class Insecta; order Lepidoptera; family Lycaenidae; genus Polyommatus; species Polyommatus icarus. Next base: position 1,140,269 of record OW569325.1, read on the forward strand.
TATTGTGTACGGAACTGCATACATAGACAGCATGTGCGATCTACGCTTTAAATCCCTTTTTCGTTATCAAAATCTTTACTGATTACTCGATTTTCGCCTACTTTATTGACTGACTGAGTAAACGATAAATCATAAACTGCACCTTTATACATATTTAGTAAAATATCTAAATAAATTTGTAAATATTTAACGGTATATTATGTACATATTCAAGTTTATTGAAACGTTACTACTGCGCTAGGTATATGCCAAGGAAAGAGAAGGCAATACGTCAATATATGAAATTCTATCAACTGTTTCCACGAACAGTACTCACGGAGGCGCGGTCGAGCTGCAGGCCCACGTGGCGGGGCTCCGGCGCCAGGAACAGGAACACGAGGAAGGCCACGCCGCCCATCACCAGCGCCGGGTACACGAACAGTACTCACGGAGGCGCGGTCGAGCTGCAGGCCCACGTGTCGGGGCTCCGGCGCCAGGAACAGGAACACGAGGAAGGCCACGCCGCCCATCACCAGCGCCGGGTACACGAACAGTAGTGCGGTCGAGCTGCAGGCCCACGTGTCGGGGCTCCGGCGCCAGGAACAGGAACACAAGGAAGGCCACGCCGCTCATCACCAGCGCCGGGTACACGAACAGTACTCACGGAGGCGCGGTCGAGCTGCAGGCCCACGTGTCGGGGCTCCGGCGCCAGGAACAGGAACACGAGGAAGGCCACGCCGCCCATCACCAGCGCCGGGTACACGAACAGTACTCACGGAGGCGCGGTCGAGCTGCAGGCCCACGTGTCGGGGCTCCGGCGCCAGGAACAGGAACACGAGGAAGGCCACGCCGCCCATCACCAGCGCCGGGTACACGAACGACAGCGCCCAGTCCGACTCCACGTACTCCGCCGCCATGACAGTGCCTGCACCACATAACATTAATGTAGTATCGAAGAAGTTGATTCATAGGCAGATGGGGGACGAGACGAGTTTGGTCGAGTTACGTCAAACCTAAAAGTACTATAAGAGAAAATAGTAGGTACATATCTCGGACCCTCGGAAATATAATAAAATGTCTATGTTTAAAAAATGAAACAATTCGGGGAAAAAATTATCTTTATATATATATATATATATATATATATATATATATATATATATATATATATATATATATATATATATATATATATATATATATATATATATATATATATATATAGATGATGAGTATATGTCATGGTTCTACAAGGTCGAAGAAATAATTCTTAACTTGAAGGGACATTTCATAATTTTGGGAGACCTTAACATGAACAGTGCATCTATTAACATAAAAAATTATTATTGTTATTTCTTGAGCTACTGTAATATGTATGATGTAAATGATGTGATGAATATGCGTGGTAGTAAGTTGGATGTTGTTTTGACGCGGAAGGGTGCTGTTGCTAGTTGTGACTATGTACCGGGAATGGAGCTGGTCCCAATTGACCTTTATCATCCTCCTCTTGACGTTACTGTTTCTATCGTGTCATGTAAGCCCAGTGAGGCTATGGAACCTAGTAACATAAACCAGCGTCATGACTACAATTTTACCAAAGCTGATTTTGTACATCTATACCATACCCTCAATACCGCCCCATGGCACAAGGTTCTAGACTATACTGACACCCGTTTTGCTACCGATACATTTTATAACATTTTGTATAACGCTTTCGACACTTCTGTTCCCATGAAAAAAAGACAATCCTTGGGCAACAGGCGGTATCCGGTCTGGTTTACTGCAGATATTGTTAGCGGTTTAAAACAAAAAAAACGACTGCATAATAAATGGAAGCGTACTCGTTGTGAGCTCACCTACACCCAATTTAAGAACTTGCGTTCAGAGCTGAAAACGAAAGTACAGGCCGAGTACAGCTCCTATTGTTCTGCCATCGAAAGTAGGTTGTTCAAATATCCAAAGCAATTTTGGCAGCACATTTCCAACTTAAAATCTAAGGGTGGGTTTGAACCAACTGTATTATTTAACGGTTCACTCTACTCAGGAACTAAAAGTGCAGAAGCGTTTGCTCTATACTTCTCTAGCGTTTTTCTCCCTGATGTACCTAAGCTAGATCCCAAGTTAGAGCCTGTCAATGCTGAGGGAACTAGTATAACTCTTCCATCCTTAACACCTGGAGACGTAAGAAAGGCTATTGACAAGCTTAAAGCACAAAGCTCGATAGGCACTGATGGTGTACCCCCATATGTCCTAAAAGCGTGCAAAGACATATTTACCGTTCCGCTATGTCACCTGTTCAACACATCTCTTAGGGCTGGAATATATCCTAACCAATGGAAGTTATCGAGGGTCATACCTATTCCCAAAACGAGCGATCGTCTGTCAGTGGAAAACCACAGACCTATAGCTGTCTTGCCTTCTATCGCCAAAGTTTTTGAGCTTGCGCTTCATAACATATTAATGAAACAGATCCGTGGTATTCTTTCTGATGACCAGCATGGTTTCCGTCCTGGACGCTCCGTCAGTACAAATCTTTTAGCTCACGTGGACATCATTTCTAAGGCTCTTGACGCAGGTTATCAAGTGGACGTTCTATACTTTGATTTCTGCAAAGCCTTTGATAGAGTCGATAATGATGTTCTCCTCAAAAAGTTGAGCGCTCTTGGGTTTTCTCCTGGCCTTGTTCGTTTTTTCGCTGACTATCTTCGTGATCGAATGCAATATGTGAGGTATGGATGTTTTGAGAGTGCCCCCTATCATACACGCTCTGGTGTAAGTCAAGGGTCTGTGTTGGGCCCTCTTTTATTTCTTATATTTATTAACGATCTTACAACCATCCTTAAGTTTGCTAAGTGTTTACTGTATGCCGACGACCTCAAGATCATTATGATCATAAAATCTCTTTATGACTGTCTTCTCTTGCAAAAGGACTTGGATGCTGTAAAACGCTGGAGTATTTCCAACAACCTTTTGTTCAATATGAAAAAATGTAGCGTAATGACTTATGGGCGGAGGCTGCATCCAATTGTCTTTGATTATTCCATGGATGGTCATATTATCTCCCGTGTCCATAGTATCAAAGATTTGGGGGTACACTTCGACAAAACTCTTACGTTTAAGGATCACATATATGCGACAGCTCAAGACAGCTTCAAACGTCTTGGTTTTGTACTTCGGAGCGTTAAGGATTTTAAAAATCCTGCCGTTATAAAACTGCTATACAATGCACTAGTACGCAGCAAGTTGGAAACAGATGCGTGTGTCTGGGCTCCTTACACAGCTACATCAATTCTGATGCTGGAAAAAATCCAAAAGGCGTTTCTCAGATTTTTATTTAAGAAAGTGTACGGATACTACCCTTACATGTACCCAACAGACTATCTCTTGGGCACCTTAGGTTACCAATCTTTAGAGGTCCGACGAGGCGTAGACCTAATATTGGTTGCCTTAAAAATCCTTCGCAATATAATCGATTGCCCTGAACTCCATGCCTTGATTTGCCGCTTGTATGTGCCTGACAACTATCTAAAGCACCGTTCTAACCGTCGGCCTAAATTATTCGCACTGCCGTCATGTCGGACTGTCGCGAGAGCTGAGTCCCCGCTATACCGAGCACTAAACTTGCTCAACGCCCTTCTGACGGCCAATCCTGAATGTGATGTATTTGTTCATAAGTGGATAGATGTGAAGAGAGCATGTGTTAGATTTTGTGAAAATAAGTACGAAAGGGTTTCTTCTATTACTATTTAATTTAATTTGTGTATGTATTCTAACATTGTCATATTAATTAATTTTAAGTTTTAATTTTAAGTCAAGATTGTAGTTAATTATTGTAATTGGGGCAACCCGTTGTAATTAACTTAATAAATAAATAAATTAATATATATATATATATATATATATATATATATATATATATATATATATATATATATATAATTCTTCTGTAAGTGTGTATGTCACTGAGCTTCTCTCAAACGACTGGACCGATTTTGATGAAATTTTTTGTGTGTGTTCAAGGGGATCTGGGAATGGTTTAGATTCACAATTTTGTCCGCTGGACAATGTTTTTTTAATTAATTTTTAATTTATTAGTAGTTGTTGATTTTGGAATGTTTTACATTGGATCCGACAGACGGCGCTACCATCGCAGTGTCAAATTTTAAATAATATTCGAATTTTAATTTTAGTCTCTCCCGACAGTTAGCGCTGCGATCAAATAAAAAAAAAATACTTTATATACTTAATATGGCAAAGAAACGTTTGCCGGGACAGCTAGTTAAGTATAAAAATTTATTATAAAATCGTCAATTTTGCTTTAGTCGCCTTCTTAATACGGAAGAACTTCGGCACGAATGGACGGCCGTCCGCCGCACAGATCAGCTTTACCGGTCAATACCATCATTTTGTCCACTAGCTATACAAATAACTCACCTAAAATATTCCCGAGCGAGGTATGCGAGTTCCATATGCCGAAGATGAGGCCCTTCTTGGTGTTGCCGAACCACTTGCCCACGATGGCGACGGTGCCCGGCCACCCCGTCGTCTGAGCGACGCCCGCGCCCGCCTGACAACCGGCAGAGGGATTACGTATCTTGCGGCAGGGCCATAGGCGTTTAACAGCACAATACTTACAATGTCTGTACCACAGTATAGCAATATCCCTACAGTAGTGAAACGAATGTACTTGCTCAGAGCAACGGAGGGGTACCCGCGGGGAAGCGGGCGGCGCGGATCCGCGTACACAAACTCCGCGAGTTTGTGTACCTGCCCGCGCAGGGGTGGCGTTGGCGCGTTCTCTACGAGTTTTGTGTTGTAAAACGATAACTTATCTTATAAACAATGGGATATAATATGTGTTCAGTGTCCGGATGTAAATCTGATTCAAAAAACAAAAAGGATTTAAATTTTCATAAATATCGGCTCACAGTTCACACTAATATTGTGTTGGCCTTGGCGGCATTTATTTGCATATCTGTTTTATTGTTTACGTTGTAAGAAGTGTAACATGGAGAGAAACAATAAAGAATAAATTAAAAATCTGTCAAATACCCTGTTACATACTAATTAGTACCTACCTAGCTAGGTACACAGGGCCATAGTGTTTTGAAGTGCTTCTGTACCTACCGTACCTACCGTAGTTCGTACCTACCAATTGTTATATGATTAATTGTTGGATACTTTATATATTCCTACTTTATTATTCGTAGATAATATATTCGAATGCGTCTTCATTATTTTAATCCTTCGATAGTGGATTCTTGGAAATCTATTGTTATTTTATTGTATTTTGCTCACCGGTGAGCTTTTGGGGCTTGATGGGTAATGAAATTTTTAAATCCGAAAGTGCGTCTATCTGTATGTTACCTCTTCACGCCCGAACCGCTGGACCGATTTTGCTGAAATTTGGCATGGAGATACTTTGAGTCCCGGGAAAAGACATAGGACACTTTTTGTTCTGGAAAAATATACGGTTCTCGCACGATAAACGAGTTCTGGCACAACGAAGTTGCGGGCATCATCAAGTAAATTGAAATCATCTAAAAATAAAGTTTCACGTAAATATAGATTACACAGATTAAAATGTAATGTAATAAAATGATAACATTACAAGCACAATATTTAATTTTTATTTTATTTCCCGTATCGTGGCAACCCTGGCATATCTGCTCGGTACCTACACCGGTGGCGGCACCGTGCGACATCAAAGGCGTTTCGTTACTGTAGGGATAATATTGCTATACTGTGTCTGTACTCTGTTGTCAAACACCTGTTGCATTGCTGTTAATCAATAGCCTCGAAGCATAGTTTCAAAAACCATAATTATGATTATATAATTATTATATTATGATATACAGGCGGTTAATGGGTAAAGTTTTTGCGTTCATGCATTACTCAGTACCCTGTAGGTGTAGAGACTAGACCAGAACTTAGAAGTCATTCAATTTGTCTTAGAATTGTCTGGTCAAGGCCCAATGCCCATATTGTATGCGTTAATACTTAATACTGAGTTAAATGTTATACTCATTCTCTAGTTTATCATAATATTATTATGATAAACTATATCATAATATTATTATGATAAACTCGTGTTAATTTAAAACAGCGCTTCTTTTGACTCGGATTTGCGGAGATGGACCCTAATATAATATTATGACGATGTTATTATTACCTGGACAATCAGATAAAAGGCAATGTGATGAATATTGAGGGTTTTGCCCAAGCCAAACAGATAGCACATGATAGCGGAGACCATCATGCCCAGCGACAGGAAATATCGCAGATCTACTCGCTCAGCCACCATGCCTACAACATGTCAAACATACAACGTTATTACAACACATATACTAATTTTACAAAAAAATATGTCACCAAAGATTCGGTCGCGGAGCATGAAGACATCCGTCCATTTTCGCTAGTTGTCTCTTTCATTCAAATATTTCGTTTAAGCAGGAACAGTTAACGGATTGAATAGTATCAAAATTAAATGGCGAGAGTGAATGCCACTGTTACTTGTTGTTTTAACAAAAATATTAACAGTTTATAGTGGCCTTACAAAATACTGCTTACCTGATAAAAACATCGCACCCGCATATGAAAACAGAAACGCGGAATCCAATGTCCCCAACAACGATTTTGCTTCTGGTGTGTCTAAAACAGAAAGCAATAACTTAAGAGGCCGGGTACCCTTGGAATTTCTCATACATACGTAATACCAAAATCATTTTCTCATACGAAAATATTTAACATGTTTGAGTTGTTTTTCAGTTTAAAATAATAATTACCTAGGTTTCTGCACAAAAATTTACTTCAAAATATTTAAACACAAAAAAAAATTGTATAAAAATTATTTTTAGTAAATTTACTACAAAATACTTAAATACTAAAAAATAGAGTAAAACACTAAAAATATATATATGTACATAAATATTAAATTTACTACAAAATATTTAAATACTAAGAAATATAAAGTAAATTTTTGTGCAGGAACCTAGATAATTATTTTTTAAGCCGAAAAATAACTCAAATATATTAAATATTTTCGTATGAGAAAATGATTTTGGTATTACATATGTATGAGAATTTCGAGGGTACCCGGCCCCTTAAAATAATCCTTTATATAATTTATTTGTTCATCAAGCCTCAAAGGGATAAGATCTAATAATTTTTGATATACACAAAACAGTCAAAGCAAGTAAAAATTATGGATGTGACGTGACATTTGCCAGTTTGAGCAGTTGATGTTGCCTGCAAGTTTGTTTATCCCTCACATCCTCGTACATTTTTTTAGTTAAAAGTATCCTATTTCCCAGGAATGGAAGTACTCGTATGGATTTATGATTATTGTTGTAACTTCTACCTCATATCAATTCTTAAAAAATTGCTCTAATTAACGGGAATATTTGTTAGACCACTGATAATGATTCCAAACACCTAGTTTGAATATACATAAAAAATGATAAGAATCTGATAACAATAACTACATTTACTATCTTAATGTAATCTAAATAGCGTGATGTATATTTGTACAGTTCAAACAAAATAAATTATGCATATGTTACGCTCAAAGACCGAAATCGCTCAATGAGCGAAAAAATAGCTCACAACGCGTTGTGGTCACAGTGAAACGCCATGCCACATGCCACGACGCGGTCTGGTAATCACAAAAAGACCATAACGCGAAATTCGTGTCGTGGCTGATATGCTATTCGTTTTTCTTGATTTGTTCTTCATTGATTAATCGTCCATAGGTATGGAAGATCAAATTTGAATTACCACGCCTACCTATTTACTACAAAATATTTTATCTTTTACTAAATCACTGCCATAGTTCCATACTATCCGTAAGTACTAATATTATTACTGTCTGTCTGTCTGTCGCAACGTATTGTCGTTTTTACAGATAGATAGACAATAATAATTATTAGTACGGATAGTTACATGGAACTATGGATATTTTGAACTATTTTTTCGCTCATTGAGCGATTTCGGTCTTTGAGCGTAACACATATAACATATTTTTAAGCAAGTTATCTAAAAAATATTTTATTTTAAAGCATTGACATGCCACTTGTTATAACATAATGTTTCATGACTCAATAATCATGAGTTAATAAATATGATAACATGAAATATGAATCATCATACCAAAACTGTTAAGCTTTGTAAAGTAATATAATATGTAATACAATCTGTTGTTGGGCATAATGTCTCATGTCTGATAACTAAAATTGCCAGCAATTTTATTACTAAGTATAATAATTATTAAAATATCGTAAAATTTTCTCTAATAGTATTTAATTATTGTTCTTAATTTCTTCTCTTTAATAAACAACAATTTATTTAGTATTTGTCAGAAGAATAATCATTTTAATGTGGCAAAGAAAACAAATATCTTAAAACAATTCCACCCACTTAAGGTCACTTGTTACAGACAGAACCTGACTGGATGGTTATTTTATTACGTCTATATCAGTCGCTTGTAAGTTTTTTGCAAACCTTCATGCGTTCTCTTTCATAAACAATTACAACAATAGAGACAACTGCAACATGATAGATAAGCCACAATTAACTTTAAGACTGGCACAAAACCTTAAATAATATATATATAGCACTATATTAAAACAATAATATATTTTCCTATACTCACTAAAAGGTGCCCAGTTACACCACTCATCATCTCCCGGTGGCACATCTGGTGGAGGAGTAAATCCGCTGCAGTTCTGGTGCAGCACATTCTTCACCACCGATATTGGCTTCCTCGTCAAGTGATATGTCATGTATGTGAAATATGTCAGCACCAGGACACTCGCTTGGTACCTAGTGTAAAAAATATTAATAATCGTATTAAAATTGATTATAGCCATAAAAGTATAGAAAGTTACACATGTGGTGCTTTTAACATGCCTTCTAATATATTCTAGGTAAACTAGAATAAGTCTTATTTCTTGTGATGCTGTTCTGATAATATATCTGCTGGGGGTCTTCTTATTTTTAAATTAGAAACAGCTTTATAATTTCAGATAAGAATTGAATTTCTAATAAAACCCCAGCCTAAGTTTCATAAAGCAACTAGGCTGGACTCTTAGAGCATAGCCATTCGATATTGAGGCAACAAAAATATACAGGGTCGGTAGACAAAGACCATGGGGTAACTTCATTTAATAAAGAATTAGTATTAGACTCACATACCATCGTAATCTGTTAATTTGTAACCGCGGGCAAAGCTTCTGTAAACACTGGATCCCCACGGGGGCGTCGCGGTTCACTCCGTTCATTTTCACCCTCTGAAGGAACTTCCTGCCCATAAAACTTTTCAAAACTGTTACCGAACCTCCCATCCACGTTTAGCACAATACCACACGCATAGTTTATTCTTTGTTTACGTTACTTGCATGGCTAACACGAAACTCCGGCGAATGGCGATAACGACTAATTAAAAAATGGCAGCTACCCAGACTTAGGTTAGTAGTAACATAAAACAAAACTTTTATAAACTTTAATCCATGTTGCGAATAAAAAGATTGTAAAAAATGCCTAAAATTTTACTTTTGATTTTTGAACAGTTTGCGTTGTTTTGACTTTTGACACGTCTCAATATTTTATTGTCAATGTCAGCTGCTTCTTCCTTTATTTTCTTGTTTGATAGGCAAAGGCCTTTACAGTTTGGCCTTGTTGTTCTGACCTCTAACCTACATTCAACCGTGATTCGTGATTCAACTTGGACAAGTTTTTTACATCTATTCAATTACATAATATTATCAACAGTATCTATGAGTCAGAATGATTAAATGTTGTAATTATACTTTTTAATAAAGTCTATTACCCGACTGCTGCTTGATAGTTGATAGTGGCGCGGTGGCCCGTGGCGGTAACAATCTTTTGTTATCGCGGCCCACTTGGGCCTTACGAGTTACGGGGATTGATAAATTAGTTTATTTATTTCAATCAATTAATCAAATATCATAGTTGTCACTAATCCAATTTTATATTACTTAGTGAGTACCTCTGCTCTCTCTGACTGCAACATTTGAAAATGGTGAATGCCATCCTACGGTATTGTATCCGTATGCGGTAGGTTAGTCGAGCTAAGAAAACGAAACGAAATAAAAACTCAAGACTTCCAATCAAAACTTTATGACACAAAAGTAATAAAAAAAATTGCTTTCTATGATTTATTTGGCGGCCAATCGAGATGCACAGCGGTGACGTCTAGCGCGAGCATGTCGACGCGCGCGCCGATCGCCTCCCCCAGCGCCGGCCGCGTGCGCCCGAACTCGCCGTGCACCCACTCCTTCACGTACGTGCCCGCTGACGTGCGGACGCGGATCTTGAATAGCTGCTGTTGACCTGAAAACAAACGTCATAGGGCATTGCCCAAATCGGAAACATGATTTTTCTTAAATAGAATAAGGGCGCAAACGAGCAAACTTGTCACCTAATTGAAAGCAACTACTGTCGAACATGAACACTCGCAACATTAGAAAAGCTGCAGGTGCGTTGCCGGCCTTTTAAGAGAGAATTCTTCTTTAAGGTTTGCAGGTCGTATTGGTCCGGCAATAATCTACATTCTACTTTTTAACCCTTGAAGAAAACAGAGGGCTGTTGTAAGTTTGACATCATAATAATATAATATTATGTGTGTGTTTGTGCGTGTGTGTGTCTCTTTCCAAGGATCCTAGGTATCGCATCTAAACGGATGAAACGTAATCTAGTTTGTGTCGATGTTTTAATTTTTATCTTGATCTGGCCTGTGGCCATTTATGCAACAATAAAAATCTTAGATATTTCACACTAAACACGTCCTAGCTTTTCGCCCCGTCGCTGCTTGCAGCAGCAATACAATAAAAATATTTTATATTGGATTTAAAACGTTTATAGTAAGGTTCTTACCTGGGACTTTTTCCGCGGTGAAGTCCAGTATCTGTCGTGTGCGCGTGAGCAGCGGACGGCGGTGCAGCACTCTGATGGGCGTCTTCTGCTGGATGTTGAGCTTGATGACGTCACCGGCCGCCGTGTTGCGGAACGCGTTCATGCGCTCTATGTCCGTGTCTGTCACCGTTATCGGCGCGTCCTCCGGAAGCTAAAAATTGAAGTTATGTTTTAGTTTCTTACCAACATAAACTACGATAAGAGACTCTGAATTAAAATACGGTATATTTTTTTAACAACATTAAAGCTTATCAGTCCATTTCATTGTGTAAATATTATAATGGGCGTGGTATAAAAAAATATTTACACATTGTTGAGACTTGGCTTTCGCTTGAGTATTTATGTCAATACCTAATGATAATCATTAAATACAAGTCACTCCCGGTTCAAAATATCTGTAGACCATCCGTATCCAACGAAGGGCCGTAACGAAGGGTCGAATTGTTGCCTGCCATAGTGTTTCAAACAGCTTGGACCCCTTGGAATTACGCCGAGATGTAGCTTCACTCTGCATCCTTTATCGGTTGTATCACGGGAAGTGCTCTGAGGAATTGTTCAGAATCATACCACCTGCAACTTTTCGCCATCGTCCCACGCGAAAAACATACCATCCTCATCACCTTCATGAGCGGCAGTCTTCCACCGTGCGTTTCTCGCGTAACTTTCTGCCGCGCACTGTAAAACTCTGGAACGAACTGTCACCAGCAGTATTTCCGGACCTATACGACCTGCAAACCTTCAAGAAAAGAGCGTATTCCCTCTTAAAAGGCCGGCAACACACCTGCAGCTCCTCTGATGTTGCGAGTGTCCATGGGCGACGGTATTTGCTCTCCCTAGGTGACCCGTTTGCCCGTTTGTCCCATTATTTTATAAAAAAAGACTTTAATCAACGACGTATACCTATAGACTCGTCTGTCACGCTATCGCAAAGTAAAAGAGTTTACAGATATTGATTGAACAAGGTGGTACTCACATTTTCATCATCACGATGTGACAGTTTGATGCACAGAGCTTCATACGTTTTGCATTTTGTCTCTTCGCCCTTCTTTAGTTGCACAAGATCGTCTCTGAAAATAATATATTTGTTAATAACACACTATGCTCAATTTTATCATAATATCTTTGAAATAAAATAATTATTAGTATACAACCTTTATAAATGTAGGGGTTTAATACAACGTTAACAACCGTGCGTTAAAGCGTGACAAGTAGAGATCAACTACGATAACCTGGCGCGCCCCTCCAAAATTCAAAACGTTTGAAGTGCGTTGTCAAAACGTTTGAAGTACGTTGTCAAAACGTTTGAAGTGCGTTGTCTTGCGCGGTCGGCTAGTTATGATTAGTTGACCAACAAATCTTGGTAATAATTAAGTGAAATATTACGTGTACTGTAATTGGTTGAGTACTTACTACATACAAACTCTTTCATAAGGATGTGACTACAGTAATTTGGAGGGGCGCGCCATGTAATCGTAGTTGATCTCTGTGACTAATGAAATCAGTTTCGACTTTCGAGCCATTCAATTCCAAAATGCGGTCAGGAAACGTACCCAAAGCAAAATCAAATTCTCCTTTTTGAAAACAGGTCAAAGATCAATTTTCGCAAAGATGATGATTACGATTTACCTAGTAATAGGCCGGAATGTGTTCACAACAACGTCACCGCTCTTGGATATCTCCTCACACACTTGCTCCAACTCCGCAGCAGTCAGCTCGCGAGTCGGGTCCGTTACCTGTTGGATTATACTGTATACACAAGTCACAACACAAAAATGTGATCATGAACATATATTTATGAACATATTATATAACAGTAAGTAACTGTGAAACTAGGAATTTATTGCTCTAGCCCAGGGGTTCCCAATCTTTTTCGGGGTGCACGTGTGTGTGTGTGTGTGTGTGTGTGTGTGTGTGTGTGTGTGTGTGTGTGTGTGTGTGTGTGTGTGTGTGTGTGTGTGTGTGTGTGTGTGTGTGTATAGATTTTAAGAGGAGTAACAATAAATCCTTATTAAGTTTTTTATAAAAATGTATATTTGAGGTGAAAAAAAAAATAATTACGAAAATGTTGTATGGGGAAGAATCTATAAATAGATTTTTTGCAAAAACTACTAAGTCATTCTGGTTCATCTTTGAAACAAGTAATGTTCTAGGGGTATTTAAGGTTTAGAATAAAAATTACGAAAATTTACGTGTAGCCTTTTGCAGTAGAGGGGTTCAAAATTTTGAAATAATTTTACTAACTTTTTAGGCGTGGAAAAAATACTATTCGAAAGATTTCCTACAGAGTAACAAGAAATCCTTACTAAGTTTTTTATAAAAATGTATTTTTTTAGGTGAAAAAAAATAATTACTAAAATGTCGTATGGGAAAGAATCTATAAATAGATTTTTTGCAAAAACTACTAAGTCATTCTAGTTCATTTTTGAAACAAGTAAATTTCTTGTAGTAAATTTACGTGCAGCCTTTTGCAGTACAACGTATAATCTCTTTATTAATTCTAAATCTCTCTCTTTTCAGGACTTTAGGACATCTGAAATAACGAAAATAGATTACATAGATTATATTAGATTACATAGATTATATTAGATTACAATTATAGTTTAGTCAGTAAGTAGTTAATTTTAGTTTAAATTTGTTTTTGCTATCCATGTTTGTAAATATAAGCATTGTTGCTATTAAAGGACTCGTTTTATATAATATATTATACCCATACAATTTTCGTAATTATTTTTTTTGGCCTTAAAAATTCATTTTTGTACAAACCTTATTAAGGATTTATTGTTACTCTTTAGGAAATCTATCGAATAGTATTTTTGCCACACCTAAAAAGTTAGTAAAAGTATTTCAAAATTTTGAACCCCTCTACTGCAAAAGGCTGCACGTAAATTTTCGTTTTTTTTCTTCTGAGCCTTATATACTACTAGAACTTTACTCGTTTCAGAAATGAACCAGAATGACTTAGTAGTTTTTGCAAAAAATCTATTTATAGATTCTTTCCCATACAACATTTTAGTAATTATTTTTTTTTCACCTAAAAAAATACATTTTTATAAAAAACTTAGTAATGATTTATTGTTACTCTGTAGGGAATCTTTCGAATAGTATTTTTTCCACGACTAAAAAGTTATTAAAATTATTTCAAAATTTTGAACCCCTCTACTGCAAAAGGCTGCACGTAAATTTTCGTAATTTTTTTCTAAACCTTAAATACCCCTAGAACTTTATTTGTTTCAAAGATGAACCAGAATGACTTAGTAGTTTTTGCTAAATATCTATTTATAGATTCTTTCCCTTACAACATTTTCGTAATTATTTTTTTTCACCTTAAATATACATTTTTATAAAAAACTTAATAAGGATTTATTGTTACTCCTCTTAAAATCTATCGGATGGTATTTTTTTCCACACCAAAATCGAACTTTTTTGCGAATGTCCACTATTTCGCGATTTCGGACCACTGTGCGGCGAGGCGAGCACTTTCAGTGTCATATGATTTTAAACTTTATCTTCATTAATGTAATACACAGTATCGCTTAAGAAGTCTACGCTGGCGGCCGGCGGCGGCGGCGATTTCTCAAGCGATACTATGTAGGTATTACAACAATGAAGATAAAGTTTAAAATCATATGACACTGAAAGTGCTCGCCTCGCCGCTGCCATTCGGTGTGTCGCGGCCCTAACACGACGTAAGGCTATGTAACGTGGAACAGACCTCAACAGCGAAAGGGCGGCCGTCGCCGAGACAGCGCACGTCGACGTCCTCGCGACCCGCCGCTATGAACTTCAGCCGCGAATCCGCCGCGTCCGCGTCGAACCTGCGAGTACGCACTCGATGTAAGCAATATATTTTAATATGGTGGGCATGATGATGATGATAGCCTCTTATTCTGCCTGCAAGCTATAAGATGTCTCGAAGGTCAGTGTGCCTCTCGGCATAGGCCTAAGCCTAAGGTGAGCATAAAAAATAATAAATAAGGAATATCTTGTTTCAAGGTAAAACAGCACGGTAGCGGAGCGACACGACCCTTCACATCATGCACGCAATCGCTTCGTGCTGTACATCTCAATGTTATACAAATTATATTTGTTACTGTCGCTTTACTCCGCTGCAGTGTATTTACGCCTGGTGCGGTTTCTTAAAGTGATTTAACAGTCAAAAAAGCGTTATTCTATCATAAAATAGTTGAGCAAAATATGTACACCTGCTGAATCCAGCTGCTATACTCCCGATAGAATCAGAATCGAATCTATAAGGGAATCAGCTCGATCTCAAAGCTTTCGCTACTTTACTTTCGACATATTTGCGCAATTTGGAACTAATTCGATCTCAACGGCATTTAGGGCCCGTATTTGTGGTCAGTACTTAAGATGCGGCCCGGTCTCAAGACGCGGTTGTGTGCGTCCCCCCAGAAAGCCCAATCGAGCTAGGTGTATTTTCAATATATCAGAATTTAGAGCAAAAATGGAGCACCTCTACAGTCAAGTAAAAAAATTGGAGCATTAATACGAACGACGCTGCGAGCTAAAAACCGTGGGCTTGCTGGCGTCCTGTCCCGTCAGCACGCCCAAGCTAGATCTCGGGAACCGTTGACAGTACTATCGTGTATTATGGTTCAAATTTTAGAGCAAAATTGGAGCACTCTGCTCCCGTGAAATCAACTTCGAAACTAGAATGTGAAAGGAGTTAGACGTGATTAACCGGTGGGCTTGCTGGCGTCCTGTCCCGTCAGCAAGCCCACGCAGATCTCTGAAACGGTAATGATTTGGATTATGATTAAAAACTCTACAATTGAGCCCTATTTAGAGCACTCTGCTCCAAAAAAAATATTAATGTAGCTTCAATAGTTCTCGAGTTACAGGCCTTTGAAAATGGGCTTGCTGACGTCGCGTCCCGTCAGCAAGCCCATTTGGAGCGTGGAAACTACTGAACGGAGAGTCGTCAAAAATATCTCAAATCGTAGCTTAGAATGAGAGAACTATGCTCCAAATAGATCAAAATCCTAGGTTCTACGGTTTTCGCGCTATCAGCGAAAAACACTTCAGCCGCCAAAATTTGTCGATTTTCACGACCGCGCGACGTTGCCGTTCCGTGCAACAAGCAAATGTTGCACGGAACAAGCCCACGGTTTTTAGCTCGCAGCGTCGTTCGTATTAATGCTCCAATTTTTTTACTTGACTGTAGAGGTGCTCCATTTTTGCTCTAAATTCTGATATATTGAAAATACACCTAGCTCGATTGGGCTTTCTGGGGGGACGCACACGACGCGGTTCGGCTCTGTGGTTGGTCCAAATTTTGACAGCCAACCAATCACAGAGCCTGAACCGTGTCTTGAGACCGAGATGCATCTTGAGTACTGACCAAAAATACGGGAACCTAAAAATCCTGTTGTAGTCTACAAGAATAATGTAGTCTCACTTATAGAGCTTGGCGATGGGCGCGAAGATGATCTCCTGCACGGAGGAGGGCAGCACGCGCCGCCCCTCCTGCACCCACGGCGACTGCGGCAGGTTTCGGCTCAGCTTCACGTATCTGTTACACAGTATCATCATCATCATCATCATCATATCAGCCTATATTCGTCCACTGCTAGACGAGTAGCAGGAGATCGGTCATCTTGGCGTTCATTGAGAGAGGCCTATGTCCAGTAACACAGTATACAGAACATTATTAGTGTCTATAGTGTAGATTCTACGAGTATAGACCATCTTTATACTAGTAAGCAGAGTCCAACGGACCCATGATCGCTGAGCACTAATTATCTCTGTGTTGCACAATTTTTATTTTAGAAACAAATTGCTGAGTTACGCTATTTCTTATTCCCTCGATCACCAATTCCAGGAAATATTTTGCTGTCGCGGCCCATATGGGCCTTACGGGGCTTGAGGAAATATTTTAGTATTCTGTCAGAATATGCAATAGAAATTGCCAATATACGTTTCAAACCTTGAGTAGGTATATTGTAAAAAAATAAAAATAAAATCTGTCGATTCGAAAACAAAACAATTTAAATAACCTTCATGCAATGTGACCATTAGGATAGGAGCTACTTTTGAACTACATACCTAGCAGCGAGATACGCGGGCGCGTGCGCAGCCTGCACGCCGGCGGTGTGGGCGGGGCCGGCGGCGAAGGGCAGCGCGCCGCCCGCAGCCACTAGCGTTGATAACGTCGCGTTCTCTAGCGCCTGTATTATTAAAAATGATAGTATAACTATATTCATTCAAAATCAATTTCAATTTTTCTTAAGCTTTTAGTTTTAATTATACTCCTTTATATTATATAATACTAGCTGTTGCCCGCGACTTTGTCCGCGTGGACTTCAGTTTATAGTGCGGGGTGTCAACAAAATTGCTGTCTTTGAAAGCTTTTTAAAGCCCTAGTACTCCTTAAATCAAAATACCCAAAAACTTCATTATTTTAAATAAAAATAAAGTTTAAAAAACTGAAACCCGACTACTAAAACGCGCTCTAAAAAGTACGAAACAAGAAAACAGTTTATAGGGATATGGAAATGTTTAAAGGATAGCCGTGGTCGTATGATCCCGTCAAGACTGTGAATACAGGTCTCCGTGTTTTTAATGGATATTATTTGCTAAACAACGTTTTAAGTCAGTTTGTGATGTGTATTTTGTGATTTGCAACTAGTTGAAGCTGAGTTAGTGTTTGTGTCTAGTAGTGTTCGCTCGCAACTAGTAAAATAATCAATTAACTCTTTTGGTCATACGCTACTTTTTTGGAGTGTGAGGGTAGAGTTTGAGCGTAAAGTAACCAAATAACTGCATAGTAGCGACATCTAGTGATTATTAGCTGTATCTCTACGCACTAGTGATCTTGTAGATATAGCGCCATCTGTTGGTGAATAGACGGATTAAAAATAACCCTCAATAGCGCCATCTGTTTAAGCTATCCCGAAACAAGCCACTAAACCCAGAGGATTTTCAAACTTTTCCCCAATGGATAAAACAAAATGTGGCGCCTGCTTGAGATCCTTCGGAAAGTCCGCGACAGTGGCCTGTAGTACGTGCTGCACAAAGTTCCACAAGACTTGTCTTGCATTACCAGCCAAGGCTAATGTTGTCGACGATTGGGCCTGTCCCATCTGCAAAAAAACTGAAAGACGTGGTGACAATAGCCAGACGCCTGTGAGAGGTCTCGCTGCATGCCCAGAACCTGCCAGAGTAGTCCCCACAGACGGTGGCTCGTCAGATGAAATGGGTGGATCGACAACTACCAAGGATGAGACTGATTTGGGATTCAGCAGCCTGGCAGAGTTTCGCCGTGAGTTTGCAGACTGTATTGTAGAGCTGCGCGGATGTCGTGAGGAAATGGCTATGTTGAGAGCAACTATTGTGGACTTATCTACGCGGTTAACTACAGTAGAGAAGAGACTTGATGTGCTTGAGAAAGGCGGCGTCGGCGCGGGGAATGTAGAGATGGAGCAGACCGTAGTAGAGCTGGAGAAGACGGTTGAACAGTTGAAGGCCGAGCTCAACGACAGGGACCAGGATGCGTTATCGACAGACCTGGATATTAGTAATGTTCCGGAGGTCGCAGGAGAAAATGTAACGCACACTGTCACCGTGATAGCCTCCAAACTAGGAGTCACTCTTGCGCCTTCTGATATTGTCTTCGCCGAAAGGGTGGGTCGCAACAAGATGAGCAGCGAACTTGGCGTCAATGAGCCAAAACGAGTACGGCGTTTGGTGGTGCGTTTGGCTCGCCGACAGCTCCGGGACGATCTTCTGCGCTCGGCACGAGTTCGCCGCACGCTCTCTAGTGCTGATCTTGGGTCGGCCGGGACACCACAGCGGGTGTACGTCAATGAGCGGTTGACGGGCCATAACCGGCAGCTGTTTTATAGAGTTCGGGAGGAGTGCCGCCGTCTCAACTGGAGATACGTCTGGACGAAAAGAGGACGTATTTTTGCGCGCCAAGGCGACGGTAAGCCAGTGCATCACCTCCGAACACCGGCAGACCTACAACGGGTTTTTAAAGTTGATACAGTTTGATGGACAATGTGCTTCTCTATATTACGTCGAACTTCCACTGTATTGCTATATTAATATTCATACTACATCTTTGTGTAGAGTGCGGAAGTTGCTAATCGAATTATACAATGAACTCAATTTGTTCCTTAGTAATCGCAACCTAAGAGTGATCTTTTCGGAATGCCTATATAACATTAACACGGCCTACAATATTAAATTATTATACATCTTACAATCCATAAACCACAAAAATTACAACAATCAATTTTTATCCTTAATTTTATATTATTCAAACATAATATTAACTATATATTTTGTAATTATAATTACTCTAGTTTTGTTTTATGTAATTTATACATTTTTAATGGATATTTTATTTGTATTGTTTACTGCAATTTTAATTCATGTTATTTTTAAAAATCTAAATTATTTGATATTAATTTTATTTTTATTTACTTCAATAATATTTAATGAAAATATTAATTTATTACATTATTTAATAACAATATTATTTGACGACATTTATACATTTTTATTTTCATTAATTACTGCAATTTTAATTAATGTTATGTTTAAAAAATTATATTATTTGATGACAATTTTATTCTTACTATTTACCTCAATAATAATTATATTTAATGCAATTATTAATTTATTATATTATTTTATAACATTACTATTTCTTCTATTATTTACATTCTACAATACTGGCATAAGTATTTGCTGCCATTTATTGAATTCATGTGCTTATAATGGAAATAAAAACCAATCGTAATGGTTAATAAAAGCTTTAAAGTTGGATTTTATAATGCAGGGTCTTTAGGCACAAACCATGATAATTTCATTTCAAAATTGGATATGCTTGACCTGGACGTATTGGCCCTCAACGAGACATGGTTGAGAACCGGCGAGGAGGGCCGAGCTCCTAATGTTATAGGATACCGACTTTGTCATAGGGCACGGCCTCAGGAGATTCGCTCTCGTGGGGGAGGAGTTGGATTTTATATCAAAAATGGCATTATTGCACGAACCTTCTCGCCGCCTGTCGACCCATTATATAGACAAGTTGAACACATGTGGCTTAAAATATCTCTCAATGGCAAGAAGTTGATACTGGGCACTGCCTACCGACCCCCATGGCTTGATATTGACATTTTCCTAGATGCACTTACAGATTTTATAAATGCAATGCCCAGTCATGATCATTTAATAATAAGTGGTGATTTTAACATTAATCTCCTATGTCCTGATGAGTCTAAAACAAGTAAATTAACAAGTTTCTTGCGCTGCTTGGGTCTACATCAATTAATAACTACGCCAACTCACTTTACTGAGACCAGTCAAACACTAATTGACACAATAAGCACTGACCTTACAGCTAAAAACGTTTTTGTTGAACATGTTGGCTCATTGTATGGACACTGTCTGATAGGTTGTGAACTGAATATAAAAAAAGAAAAACATAAATGTTCATCCATTACATACAGGCCTATTAAATACATTGACCCAGACAGATTTAATACAGACCTTCAAGCTGTGGACTGGGACAGAATTCTCAATATGCGTGATGTAAACATAATGGTAGACACCTTTAACACAGAGATCCTTGAGCTTTATGACAAACACGCCCCAGTAAAAACTGCTCGTATAAAAACAATCTCCCATCCATGGATTACGGACACTATTAAATTAATGATGGAAATGCGAGATAAATCATTGAGGGAATATCACAAAACTAAATCAGAGAGTAAAAAGGAATACTATAAAAGCCTTAAAACATTAGTAAATAAGTCTCTTTATAATGAAAAAGTAGCATATTTTAAATATAGTATTAATAGCAAAATTAATGAACCTAAACAGTTATGGAAAAACATAAAAAAAACTATTTTACCATTTTCAGAAAAAAAAATCCCTTCACACTTTAATAATCCTAATCTAATAAATAAACATTTCCTAAATATACCTAAAATTCCAATTACACAGTTATCTTACATTACATATTTTGAATTTCATCAACTCCATAACAGTACATTTCATTTAGAGACCGTTTCCACAGGCAAAATACTTAAAATAATAAAATCATTAAAATCCAATGCTGTAGGTTGTGATGGCATTGGTCTGGATATGTTGTTATTGACGCTGCCAAATTCTCTTGATGTAATTAAATGCATTGTAAATACATCTGTCCAGACTAGTGTTTATCCTCATCACTGGAAGAAGGCTATAGTAAAGCCTATACCTAAAGTCACTAACCCAGTTGCAATAAAAGATCTTCGGCCTATTAGTATTCTGCCCTGCCTATCCAAAATCTTAGAAAAGGTGGTGTGTGAGCAATTGTCAGGCTACCTGGAAAAGAATAATTTATTACCAGAGACGCAATCAGGCTTTAGGAAAGGTCGGAGTACAGTGACTGCGTTGCTTAATGTTACCGATAACATCTTGTGTGCACAAGACAGGGGTCACTGCACTTTGCTAGTCCTATTGGATTTTACGAGGGCATTTGATACCATAAACATAAGCATACTGCTATCAAAATTAAGGTATTATGGCTTTGACGATGCTACAATAAAATGGTTTGATAGTTACCTCAGTGATCGTCGCCAGTGTGTTCAGATCTCTCTTAGTGATGGTTCTATTGTGTTATCTGAGACTTTGGATGTGGAGGATGGAGTCCCACAGGGTTCGAATTTGGGCCCTTTGCTGTTTATACTATACATAGCAGATCTAAAAAACCATATAAGGCATTGTAAGTTTGATTTCTATGCAGATGATACTCAAATTTACATATCCTGTAAGCCATGCGATATAGAACAAACAATTTTATTACTTAATGAGGATCTCAATAATATAATGATGTGGGCCCAAAAAAACAGTTTATGTCTTAATCCTGCAAAATCAAAATACCTGATATGCGGTTCTATTAAACAAATTAGACATTTGAATCCTAGTACTCCTGTGATTATGAATGGTGCACCAATAGAACGTGTGTATGTGGCACGTAATCTGGGATTACTATTGGATTGTAATCTGCGGTTTCAGGAACATTTAACCAGTCTGGTAAATAACTCCTTCTACAGACTCAAGATACTTTATAGAGCAAGACCATATCTATCAACAGAAATGCGTATCCGTCTTGTTGAGTCTTTAGTGCTGTCAAAACTTAACTACACAGACGTTGTATATGGTCCACGCTTAGCATCAGTAACAAAAAGACTAGTACAACGAGTTCAAAATGCTTGCGCCCGTTTCTGTTTCGATATTTTACCGAGAAGCCATGTAACACCCTTCCTGAACGAGCATTCTTTGTTAAAAATGCAACACCGGAGAAAACTCCATCTGGCCTGTCTTTTATTTGGTGTGTTAAAGCATGGGGAGCCTATATATCTGTATGAGAAACTTTCACGAACGACCAGCCTTAGATCTTGCGGTACAAGGCAATGTTCAGCTCAATTGGCCGTTGAGAAACACCAGACAGCATCATTCAGAGGCAGTTTTCGATACTCGGCGACCAAATGTTGGAACAACATACCTCCGCCTATTAGAAATTTAAACAGCCTTGCATCTTTCAGAAGACAACTAAAAAGCTTTCTGTTACATGAACAAAAAGCACAGGAAAACTTGCGCCAAGATATAAGTGTGATATAGGTGTTTCGCGGTGATTATCTCTGGCTTATGGCTATTACAGATTGAGGTTTACTGACTGTTTTCAACGTTGTTAGATTCGGTTGGCATCATCTTATGTTTTACCTATTGCATGTATCTTGTAATGAAACTTTTACTAAAACGTTATAAATAGGATAGTAATTTATACCACTAATTCAAAAGTAATACACTTGTGACTTATAAATTATAATATGTTATTATTCTGTCGTTATAATTATTGTAATTTGTAAACTTATTGTAAACAGTAAACTTTATGTGACTGTTTTGATATCTTCCTCGCCTTCTTTTTTATTTATGATTTTTGTCTTGCGTCCATTTTTTTTTATTTTATTTTTTTTGTTTACTTCACAAATGCAAATGGTTTTTTCTATTTGGAATGTTATGAATTATGATATTTTATGATTGATAGAGTAAAATAATAATGCTTAAAATAATAATTAATTGGCAGTAATACTAATGTTTAATGAATTTTGTTTATTATATATGTTATTAAAATTTCAATTACATAGTTGATTTCAAATTATTATATTATTATTATTATTGTTGTAATCTTAAGTATAAGTAGTTAAATTTTGATAATTATTGCATGTTTACCTGATTCTTTTATAATGATCCTTATTTTTGTTGAAATAATGGAGACTTGGGACGGCTGTGAGGTCACAGAATGGGTCAAGCGGAAGATCGGCGTTGGATACCTGTTAGGTGTGCCAACACTGCCGAGCTTGGTCCAATTTGCGGCTGATTATTTGGGAATATTAATGTATTTACTTTGTTTTACTCATAATTTAAGTTTAGTATATATTCTTGTTTATCTTTGTTGTATCTTATAGTATTTTAGCTGCAAATAAACAATTATTCTATTCTATTCTATTCTATTCATTTATTATCTATAATAATGAATCTGTTTTGCTATAATAGTAGGTGGCATACGACCACGGCTATCCTTTAAACATTTCCATATCCCTATAAACTGTTTTCTTGTTTCGTACTTTTTAGAGCGCGTTTTAGTAGTCGGGTTTCAGTTTTTTAAACTTTATTTTTATTTCAATTATTTTGGGGCTAAAATTCGCCAGATAAATTTCTTAACCTTCCCAACTCCTCAAATGACCGACGATCATATTAAGGATATTTTACAATTTATTTGATTCTAGTGAGCAAATGAATATTTATTTATTGTTTCACTAGCTGTTGCCGGCGACTTCGTCCGCGTTAGCATAGCATAATAACGGAGATGGTTAATTTTCTCCCTTTTATGGTCCCTTACTCAAAGGGTAAAAACGGGACCCGATCACAAAGATAAAATATCAGCCTGTCTGTTTGTCCATATCCAAGCTGAATCTCAAGAACCACGCTCAACACTAACGATGCGACAATCTTTCCAGGTACCTGCACCCTCGGCTGGAACTTGGTGGGGAGCAGCCGAGTTCCGGCCGAGGGTACAGATATCACACGGTAATCAAATGATACTCAAAAAGTATGTTTAGTTTAGGGTACAATAATTACACTTTCAATTTATAACTTTGTTCCTAAAGTTAGTTTTTTAAGTATAAAATATGTATGTTAGTTTTAAGGTATTTATTATATAATTATAATATGTATGTTAGATTTTAAGGTATTTGTTATATGGGCATCTGATGCCCGAAATAAATGATTTGATTTGATTAAAACAGGAGAATTAAAACTCAACACTAACGACGCGACTACATATTCTGGAGGGGGGGTCCGCCCCCCCCAAGATCCAGCCGAGGGTGAAGGTATATATAATTAATTGTTGTTTCATATTGTATTGAAGTGATATCATGAATTCATGCAATAATCAGGTGATTGAAAGAAAATCCGTGGGAAATAGCTAATAAAATTTATACATTTGAAATGTGCTAACAAAGTTCTTTCATTTGATACCCCACACAACATAGTCAGGACAAAAAAATATTTTTTGTTCTTTAAGTGCCCTAGATGGCGCTATAGTCAATTTTACGTAAAGTCATGTAGCCTATAATCAGCGGACCAGCAAGACGCTTCGCTTTAAATAGGACAAGTAGTTTTAAAGTTACGAGGGAACACACAAACATCCATACCCACATACATACATACATACATGCAGGCCAAAATCATAACTAAAAAAGCTTTAAAATATGCCAAATTTTAAAGCTTTTTTAGCCCCCATTACACAACTTTACCCATAAACTATAATTTAAGGTTACGTCATTGCATAAATAAAGTAATGAGTAGTGAGTTATTTAAAAAAGTGTATAACAATCGAAAGAATCGAAAACTGCAGCTTGAGATGGTACCACCTCTTATAGAAACACATAAGAGCAAGCGGTAGCGCGATCTAAACGACGACAAATTTACGCATAAACACCCCTTTACAACCCTTTTTTCCAGTTAAAAAGTAGCCTATGTCCTTTCTCAGGCTTTAGACTATCTGTGTACTGAATTTCATTACAATATAAAATAAAAATACTCGACCGGAGAAATACCACGCCCTCACAGAAAACCGGCGTGAAACAGCACTTGCGCTGTGTTTCGCCGAGTGAGTGAGTTTACCGGAGGCCCAATCCCCTACCCTTTTTCCTTCCCTACTCTTCCCTATTTCCTTCCCCACCCTACCCTATTACCCCTTTAAAGGCCGGCAACGCACCTGCAGCTCTTCTGATGCTGCGAGTGTCCATGGGCGACGGAAGTTGCTTTCCATCAGGTGACCCATTTGCTCGTTTGCCCCCCTATTGCATAAAAAAAAGTAGTTTTGGCGTGGAAGCGAGACAGACAGACAGACAGAGATACTTTCGTATATATAATATTAGTATAGATTTACAACAATTATTGCAGCATACCTGTTCTACTGAGCGCCGAGTGAACTCAGTAACAAAGCGTCTCTTCTGCTTACTTCTTTCTTCGAATAACTCTGGAGATACTGTTTTTAGAATTTCTAACTCCTGAAATATAAGAGTAAAGTTACATCTAGTTCAGGGTATGTAACAAAAATAATTTGATCTTGAAAGCTGGATTCACCTGTAGATCATCAATATAGTCCATATTAACTGTGATTAATAGGGGAGAGATCGCTCCAGAGTCCAAAGTTTTCTTAATATTACTTTCAAGATAAACACCGAATGACCATTTCCATGCTTCTTTTAAAGGTATCAGCGTTTCTTAAATAAAAAGAATTAATAACATTTATATTAATTAATATGAAAACTGTTGTATGCTGTTTTGCTTATACAGTGTGAGACACAACAACAAATAAAGTAACATTTCATCTACTTCTTACAATTTTATGCCAATAAAATCACAATTTGTATACTTACGTTGACTACATTCAGGGTATTTATCTATTAGTCTTAGCATAATTGCTTTCTCTCTTAAAATTGTGGCAATTGGAGCTGACAGAGCACATGCAAATGTTTTGCATTCATATCTGAAACATTAAGAAATAATACATGGAAGAAATATAATATACAGGTTACACACAACATTATTATAAATAATACAAAAAATTTAATGAAAGTTGTAAATGATTTCAAGTGAATTTATTTCAACCTTTTTTTGTCTAGTACTTCTTTAGTCATTTCCACACTATCAGGCCAAGTTTGTTCTTGTAGGATCCCCAAGCAGCTAGCACAGACATCCATTTTGCGACGCTTTGGAGGTGGACATCCGTTACCATTTGAATTTTCACTTAAGGCTTCATTGCCATTAGACTTATCATTATGAGTTGTGCTGTTTTCTGGGTCATGTTCTCTGCCATTAACATCCTCTTTTGGCTCACTATCCATATTTTGATCCTGTTCTGTTCCATTGTCACTTTCAAACTTAAAAAAGGGAAGTATAGAAGATTCACGAAAAATAAATAGTTGAAAAAATGTCTATAGTAAACTACAAAGTTTTAGTATACAGTAAAAAGTTCTTAGCATTTGTGTTGTACAAAACATTACTGTAACTATATAATATGAGGTATTTGTTTAGGTCTGTAAAAGGCCTATTATAATTTAAAGTAAACATTTATGTTATCTACATTAATAATACATAACTATAATAATTAATAATGAATACAGCAGAGTAAAATTTTGGCTTGTAAGTGAACCTCTTACCTTTTTACAAAAATCTGTAGGTTTTTCATAGGCATTGGGATTCCTTATGCCTGCATATCGGAGGCAACACAACTTGCAACAACCTAATGATTGGCAATACGTAAATATTGCTTTTTGATCCATATTATTCAATGAATAAGGAAACATAAGTCAATGATATTATTAGATGTTAATTATTTACCGGCGCACTTTTGAACCAAAACATGTGTTTACAAATTTAAATTGACGGTGACACTTTCTTTTTTTCTTTCTTTTTCTTCTTTTTTGGCAACTTGACACAAAGGATGTGTATGTTGTGCCACAGACAAGGTAAAAAGGTAAGGAATATGGCGGGAAAACCATAATATTATTCCTCCTATTATAATTTTCATCATCGTTTTCATGTATCGTCAGGTCTAAACTCTAGTCAAAGTCTAAGTAAAAGTCAATACAGTCAAGGAGTCAAGTCGGTCGATTCAGTAAAGTGGTAGACGCTTTACTGAAACTTTCAATGGAGTTTTGGAGGGAACACAAAATAGCACGTTTCTGGATATTACATCACTTTCCTTCACTTGTGCATGAACACGAATATCTAATGGTTAATATTCTACCAATATTACACATTAAAAACCCAGCTAACACAATTTTAGGAAAATAATATAAAAACACAACAGCACTCTTTCACATGCCCGCCTAAAACTCCACGGCGACACTTGACAAATGACAAACTTGACGTTAAATGTTCTTAAATTGTTACAAATTCTAATGACAAAAACATAGTTACGTTCATGTTCATGAAAGCTTGAAGGTTACAATGACAACTTATACAATTGATCTGCACTCTGCAGTTTCCACTTTCCATGGGCTAGCGGCATAATAGCTACCTAGCAGCTAGCCCATTCACTAATGGCCGTGTTGTTTAATATTTAACCCTTCCGGTTTCTTTTTAACGGTTTGCACTTTGCAGTTTGCAATCGTTGGACTTTGCATGATTTACGCATGCTATAAAAAAATGTGTGATGAATGACAGCTGTGTCAGTTGTCACCTGTCACTGTCAAAAATATTTATGTAATTTCAAAAATATATTCCCTGGTTTATTTTTCTATTAAATTTACATTAATTCTTACAATTTAGAACATATAGAAATACCTAAATATTATTAATAATGGGCACCGTATATGCTAAGGTAAGGGAAAGTAGATAAAACTGTTCAAATAAGAGATATGTAATGACAAGGTTATGAAACTAAAATTAAATTATTTTACATTTTACACTGCTTAAACTTAGATTTAAAAAAAAATATGATAATAGATAGATACAGCTAAATCGCTCGTTTCTCAGTAGGTTAAATAATGATACTATTGAACTATATGTTTTGTTGGTAATTTTTTTATAGGCACCAGAGAACAACTCAGGGATGTATGATTTTGATGAAAATATAAATTTCGACGAGCCTATACAAAAACCAGCTATAAAACTCAATGGAATAAGAGTGAGTATTATTACTTGTTTCATAAAATATACGCACTCAACTGAGACTCAGGTCGGACATCAAGAAAGTTGTTTGTAATTAATACACAAGTAAGACTAACTGACAATTTCAGGCTCGAGTGGATAAGGTGCACGTGGATGGCCTGGGCCGCACCAAAGATGACATTATAAAGGCCACTGTGGATGACCTCTTCCAGGCCACTGACTTTGAGGATGTTATTATGAGGGCACATAAGGTAAATACTTCTCAACAAATCTTTATACGAGTTCTTTTTATTAATGGTTTGCTCTTTTCAAATTAAGTTTTTTGTCTAGTACTAATATGCAAATGTGTGTGGTGTCTGGTTTTCTTCTGACTTATCTACATGCTAAAATTTATAATGTCTTAAAATAAAGATATTCTGAATGATGGAAAATCCTTTTATTGCAGTAAATTATAATTTTTTTTTTTTTTTTTTTTTTTTGAAAAAAAAAAAAAAAAAAAAAAAAAAAAAAAAAAAAAAAAAAAAGAATGGAAAACATGGAAAATCTTATAAAACAAATGAACGAGAATTTGATCACAAAAATTATCGAACTGAAAAACGAAGTAAAGAATGATTTTGCCGTACAAACAAAAAATATAACATCAAATATGGTGAAAACAATAGAAGAGAAGCTGAAACCACTGACGGACGATAACTTGAAACTAAATGAAAAAGTAACTACACTTGAAGGCAAAGTCCGTTCCCTCGAAAGGGAAATAAGAAAAAACAACATTATATTACATGGCGTACAAGAAATCGAAGAGGATAGTGTCAAGCTTATGCAATCTGTGCTTCTAACCCTAAACGAGATGGGGAAAAAAACTGGTACTGAGGATTTCGATAAATGGGAAGTAAGCGAAACACGTAGACTAGGGAAGAAGGGAAGCAACAAGACAAGACCTATTCTTGTGAAACTAACGCTTGGGTGGAGAAGGAATGAAATATTAAAGAACAACAAGCATTTCCCTTCAGGTATTTATGCTACCGAAGACCTTCCAAAAGACATCTTATTAATCAGAAAAGATCTTAAAATTAAACAACAAGAGGAGATAAAGAAAGGAAACCACGCATTTATACGCTATGACAAGCTTGTCATAAAAGAGAATGCGTCAGAAAATAAATCAAAAGAATATAGCACTAAATATGGAGAAGAAAAAAGCCAAAAGGGGAAAGAAAACACTGACACGAAAAGAAAAAGGTCACCGACAAACTCGCCAAAAGACTCTGAAATAAGACACAAAGATACAGATGCAAGCGCACCAAGCAAAATAAACAAAAACTACCATATTTTTCGTCACAAAAGTACCGCAGACCAATAATAGTAAATTACAACAACTCAAAACTGTCACCGGAGCCATTACTATAAATGCAAATTGCACAAATGGAAATAAACTAAAACACAATAAGCTAACACTATCAAAAACCACTAAAATAACAAAAAAAAAAAAAAAAAAAAAATTTACATAAGAAGCAGATTGATTGCTGGGAAACAATCAATTACTCCCCAACCCGGCTGGTCACCGTGGAGGAGTTAGACCAAAACCCTCCTAACAATAGTATAACAACAACCAAAAATAAAATGAGGTCAAGAATAATAATAGGCACGTATAATGTCAGGTCCCTGGCTACAACCTACCGTTACTTGGAACTCGTACACGGGCTGGATTCGATAAATATTGACATACTGGGACTCTCTGAAACGAGACTACAAGGATGCCAAATCGAGGAATATGCCAACTACATTCTTTGCTACATTGGAGAAACAAAGGGCCTACATGGCGTAGGTTTTTTAATTAAAAAGATCTGGAAGGACAATATCATTAATTTCAAAGGTATATCAGAGAGAGTTGCACTATTGCAAATAAAATTTGAGAAATACCAAGTTTCCATTATACAGGCATATGCACCAACGGAGAGTTACAGCGACATTGAATTAGAAAAGTTCTACGATGATCTTAAACATGCCCACGCTCTAGCCGACAGTAAAATTATTTTATTAGGAGACTTGAACGCAAAAATAGGACAACCAAAACCTGAAGAAAATTTGATTATGGGAAAATTTGGCCTAGGCATCAGAAACAAAAGGGGAGAACGTCTCATAAACCATGCGCAAGAATTTAAGCTCTCCATAATTAACACATATTATAAACTGAAACCTCAAAGAAGATGGACATGGAAATCACCCGACGACAGAACAAAGAATGAAATAGATTATATAATGTCAAATATCCCAAAATCTATACATAAATACGAAGTTCTTAACAATGTAAAATTTCGGACAGACCACAGATTAATACGAATAACTCTTTCCCTGAAACAAACAAAGAAAAGCAGAAACAATTTCAAACCTCAACCTAAAATCCCTAGAACAGAGGAAGAAATAAAACAATACAAAGACAACTTAAAACTAAACATAGAAAACAAACTAAATAACAACGCAAACGTGCAAGCATACTACGACACACTGGAAGAAGTCATAAAAAACAGTCTTGTCACTAAGACCGATAGACAGGAAAATACGAGACACAATGTATTTAGTAACGAAACACTTAATCTAATTAAAAAAAGAAACGAACTGAAAATAAAAGAACATAAAGATAAAAATACTAAACAAGAGCTAAGTAAATTATATAAAGAGACGAGTAAAGCAATAAAAAGAGATTACAAACAACATAGGCAAAGGATACTTACTGAAAATCTAAACAAATTCAGGAGCATAAAAAGAGGTCTAAAAGAGCTAAATCTACACAAAACATGGATACAAAATCTAGACAGACAAAACAAAGAAACCACAAGCAGACAAGAAATTTTACAAGAGGCAACAAACTTCTTCCAACAACTGTACAAAAAAAGAGAAGAAAACTTAGAACTTCGAAGTGACGACGAACATAGAAGTGACATCATAGAAACAGAACAACAAGTAGATGCAAATGAAGTATTAGAACTGTTGAAAAATCTTAAAACAAACAAAAGTCCAGGCCCCGACGGCATTACCAACGAAGTCTTAAAACTTGGAGCTTCAGTGCTTCTTACCCATCTTACCGATCTGTTCAACTTAATATTGGAAACCGAGGTAGTACCTACCCAATGGTATACATCAGATATCATCCTCTTACACAAAAAAGGTAATCCAAAGGACATCAACAACTATAGACCAATAAGCCTTCTAGCAAGTCTATACAAAGTGTTTTCATCTTTGATCTTAAATCGTATTTCAAAAACTATTGACAACGCACAACCTATAGAACAAGCTGGCTTCCGTTCTGGCTTCAGTACCTTAGACCATATTCAAGCATTAGAACAAGTAATTGAAAAATACGAGGAATTTAACAAACCGCTGTATCTCGGGTTTGTAGATTACAGCAAAGCCTTTGATAGCATCAGCCACGCCTCAATATGGACCGCATTAAACAAGCTGAACATCAGCTCGAAATATATAAACATCATAAAACTTATATACAAAAACAGCACTAGCAGAGTAAGACTGGAAACGAAAGGTGAACTAATTAGTATAGAGAGGGGCGTGAGACAAGGCGACCCCCTATCACCGAAACTATTCATTGCTGTACTAGAAAATATATTTAGAAACATCAACTGGAGAGCCAAAGGCATAAAGATAAACAAGAAATACTTAACCCATCTCAGATTTGCAGATGACATAGTCTTGCTATCAGAATCAGCATCAGACCTGGAAAATATGCTTGAATCATTAAACCAAGAAAGTAAAAAGATAGGACTAGAAATGAATGCCTCAAAAACGAAAGTCATGACTAACAGTATTAAACGACCTGTAAAAACAGAGAATAAAATAATAGAATATGTTGACAATTATATATACCTAGGAAAACAGATATCTTTTTATAAGACTCACAACATAGACGAAGTAGAAAGAAGACAAAATATAGCCTGGAAAAAATTCTGGTCCCTCAAAGAAATACTAAAAGGAGACTACTCAATAAACTTGAAAAAAATTGTACTGGATACCTGCGTGCTACCCAGCCTGCTTTACGGTTGCCAAACATGGGTTTTGTCATCAATAACAAAGCAAAAAATAATAAAAACCCAAAGAGCTATGGAAAGGAGTATCCTAAATATAAGGAAAATACAAAAAGTGAGAAGCGAAACAATTAGACAAAAAACAAAACTAACAGATGCCCTAAAACAAGCTCTAAAACTAAAATGGCAGTGGGCTGGACATGTTTCTAGGTATACCGATAACAGATGGACAATAGAAACCACTGAGTGGGAGAAGCCTACTGGAAAAAGAAGAGTTGGCAGGCCAAAAGGAAGATGGGCCGATGACCTAGTAAAGACAGCAGGCAAAAACTGGCTTAAGACAGCTAAAGACAGGGAGAAATGGAAGAACATGGAGGAGGCCTTCACCCGACAAGGGGCCTATACTACACAAGAAGGCTCGGCAGGGCACAGTGGAGGTTCCGGAGGCACAGGTACTGACGGGCTAGGGCGTCAGGGTGACAGATTACCAAACCTGCCACTTTACTCCCAGGGTCCGTCTGGGGCTCTGGGCTTGTGTTACCTCGAGCATCCACTGTGCCACGCCAAGCCACGTGAGGTTAATAAGTAACAAACATGTAATTTTAGAACGTCAGTGTAATTTATAGGAAATAAAGGCTTTTTTATTTTTATTTTTATTTTTATTTTATTTTTTATTTATTTTAAATTATAATTATTGTGCACTAAATGAATTTTGTACACATTAAAGCAACCTTAATAAAACCTTAACATTTTTAAGGTTCGTCGTGCCTTGGACTCTATGGGATGTTTTAAAGAAATTGGTGTTTTCATTGATGTCTCCAGTGGCCCAGGAGCAACTCCAGAAGGTTTAGAAGTATGCATTTGTAATTAAAATAATGTTTTTTCTCATATTTTGATAGAAGATAATATATTTAATTTCATTAGAACAATAGTATCAAAATGTTTTTTGTCAGCATTTTGTTAGCTTTATTCTCATCATATATTATTATTCTTCTATCAAGTAAATAAAATATTGTTTTTATTTGCAGGTAACATTCCAAGTGAACGAATTATCGCGTGTCGTCGGCGGCGTCAACACTACCGTCAGCGAAAATGAAGGAAATCTTGTAGTCGGTACGTCTTTGAGAAGTTGCTCGTTAGTATGATTTTCATTTTCATCCACAACCAAAATATAATAATCATACATACACCATGGCTCATCACTATATTATGTATAAGTCTTGAATTAGGTACTATAAATGCAAAAGTTGCTTGGCAAACGCAAATTACCGCACAATCCTGCATCGCCCTATCGAAATTTTTGAGATCGGCAAGATACATACGTCTGAAATGACGTCAGTAGGGCTTCGGCCTGACAGAGCATGCTATCTCGCTAGGTCGGAAGATCTTCCTTTGCGGTCCCCACGCATATTCCCACACCGCAGAGACGATTTTGACGAATCCTATCCTATGAATTTTCCTAGGACTCTACTACTACTAGTAATTACTCTGAGGCTTTGTCCCGCGAGATAAACTTATAAACGTTTCAGGTGTGAAGTGTCCGAACGTGGCGGGTCGCGGGGAGCGCGTGTCGGCGGAGTACAGCATGGGCCATCGCAGCACCAGCAACTTCAGCCTCACCGCCACCAAGCCCTACCCGCACCAGGCGTATGTGCCGGTGTAAGTACTGTAATATGTGAAAAACATACAGACATAAACACAATTTGTGTTGTTATCTTAACCCATCAAGCCCCAAGTGGCCTCCGGGTGCCGCATAACAATTGAATATCTATTGTGTCTGTGATTCCCACGATCGAGGTATTAAATCATTTGAAATGTTTGTTTCCTAAGAGTGCCGCGAGTAAGTTGTTTTACTTAAATTTTTTGTATTGTACCTCTATGTCTGTGATGTCACCATTAGCATTATGCTGTTTTGCATCTGCTTGATCCAAAAAACTTCATATAAAAATATATCAAAATTTATAATATGAAATTATGCGCCTCGTTGTTTTGATTACGCCTTAGAAGTACCCCTGCCTGTTGCTTTACAAAGTAACTGCTATCTTATACGAATGGTATAATTGATGTGTGCAGGTTGTCTGCGTCGATATACCAGCAGAACCACCAGTACCCGTGGTCGGGGTACAAGCTGCTGGACCGGGGCGTGCTGCTCGACGTCGCCTTCAGGACCTCACCCTCGGTGAGCGCCGTCGTTGTTGCGATATCTTGATTATATATATAATAATAATAGCTCCCACACCGGTTTCGGTGACGGTGGTCGGTTTCATTGAAGCCATCCAGGCCAGCTATGCAGGAGTAATTTTATAGTGCCCAAGTGTATGCGCAGTGCACAAGAGCACTCAAGGAATACCTTTACTCTCATAACCCAGTGGGACAGAAGACTGACACGACTGGCGAGAGATCAGGCGCAGGACCGACTTTTTACATTCCCATCCGACGCATGGATCTATACCACTAGACCACGGAGGCGTTATTATATATGTCGCAGTCATCTGGTTTAATCTGCGATTCGATCGAATGACTAGCGCATTCATTGAATGACTAAAGGACAACTCGTCAAGGCGTTGACTGTAACGTTTAACGTTTTGACTAAAAGTCATATAGCGAAGTCGTTAAATGGGAAGCTATTTTTTTTTTCAAGTAGCCGTTGACGGGGTAGTAATAGGTAAATCCAGGCTTTCATATTATTTTATTAGTTATTACAAATAAAGTACTAATAATGTAAATGTAATCGATAAAATATCAACACAGTGCTATCAGCTGTGCGAGCTGTTTGACGCCATATTTGTTTTAGTGACTAGTAGCGCCGCCGCGCCGTAGGAATAAAATGAAATACGTTCAATTACCTGACTGATTTCATGTCCGCTATCTTCAAAACGCTATGCTACAAATCGCTAACTAGTTAAACGTTGAGGGACGATCGTTCAATTGACGTTCGGCCGAGTCATTCAATTGAATGGAGTCATTCAATGAATACGCTAGTCATTCAATCGAATCGCAGATTGAACCAGATGACTGCGACATATATATGCAGTGGCGGCTTTATAGCACTACCAGCGCCCTGTGTGAGATTTCTTTGGCGACAGAGTTTAGCTCTACCAGCACCCTGTGCTGGTAGAGCTAAACTCTGCCCTTTTGGTCTGCATTCGGCGTTCCTTTTTATACGGCGCCCTGGGCGGTCGCCTCCCCTAATGCCGCTACTGTTTACATGATCAAAAAAATATTTGTACATACACAAGAAAATAGATTTATAGGCAGATAGCGGACTACGTTATTTGATCGGGAAACGTCATGTTAATGTAAGTCGTGATCTTGACATAACTCGACCAAATTACGTAGGACATAACAAAATACTATATGGAATGTAGGTGTTTGTTTTCAGACGAAACACAACATCCAGTGGGAGGGCCTGGTCCGCGACACGTCGGTGCTCAGCAAGAACACCAGCTTCAAGGTCCGCGAGAGCAGCGGTACGTACCATCGAAGAAACTGCTTCATAGGCAGTTGATGGGCCTTTGTCATTTGGTCGGGTTACGTCAATTTGCTTGTTAGTGATAAGTGATAACTGATAAAACACACCATGCCGAAGATCGGCAAGATTACGTCAGCAATGCGCTACGCGTAATTTCGGCATTGTGTCATCAGTAATTTAAAATACATTGCAGGCGTACCTACGCCTAATCATGCCGAACTTCGGCCGCGATTTTTCGGCCTAGTGTGTTTGGACTGTCTGTCGTCTGGGTTTGACATAACGCGACCAAATTACATAGGCCCGCCATCTGCCTCTGAATCAACTTCTCTGATAGTACTTATAATTAACTATATAATATTATGGACTAGCGACCCGCCCCGGCGTCGCACGGGTATAAAATATATAGCCACTGAAAAAATATGCCCATAGCCTTCCTCAATAAATGGGCTATCTAACAATGAAAGAATAATTTTTCAAATCGGACCTGTAGTTCTTGAGATTAGCGTATTCAAGTTAGCCCTTTCAAATAATTTTCCCCGTTTTTTTCCACATTTTCCTCTATTTCTTCGCTCCTATTAGTCTTAGCGTGATAAAATATAGCCTATAACCTTCCTCGATAAATGGGCTATCTAACACTGAAAAAATCATCAAAATCCGTTGCGTAGTTTTAAAGATTAAAGGGAACAAAGGGACAAAGGGAAAAAAAGCGACTTTGTTTTATAATAAGTATATGGATTAAAATTTAGTTTGTTATTATTTTTAGCAATATTCCGCGAAATAAACTTCCACCTTTAAGTAAATGAGTGAGTGCACGCATAGGCATGCGTACAGCACCTCCCTCCTCCCACACTGCCTATGCGTA
The DNA here is from genome assembly GCA_937595015.1 of Polyommatus icarus. NCBI lineage: Eukaryota > Metazoa > Arthropoda > Insecta > Lepidoptera > Lycaenidae > Polyommatus > Polyommatus icarus. The sequence continues at coordinate 1,176,750 of OW569325.1, forward strand.
CACTCGCATGCAAGAACTTGCAAACACCACCACCACACAAGCAATAATGTTGGCAAATCCGTGCAAGGCCCCTCACCACCATGCAGGTTGAAAACCTCGACGCGCGTTTCGCTCCAACACCGGAGCATCCTCAGGATGTGGACTCTAGGAACAACGTCCGTCTAGTAACTTTAGTAACAACTTATAATATCTTACCTGATTCCTGCTTGCGCTTAGTACATCTCGTTGTTTCATTACTGTATTACACACGTACATTATGTATTATTATTGTTATTGATAATACGTAAGTATATTGTTCATTGCTGAGGTATATTAGCGGTGACCCGTGACCGGTAGCCCTGCGCGCGCGGTGCACCTACCCCATGCAACAACCATAATATGCGTTATGGTGAGTGCACGGGTTTTACGAGGGGCGCGGGCGGCGGGGGGCCGGGATAGCCGTAAAATCATGCCATAGCAATGAGTCACACGCGCTGCTTTATAATATCTATTTATTTGTTTTTATATCTTCATAATTAGACATCATCGTATTATGTAACTATATGTATATAATGTATTATATTATTATTTTTTTAGGTTAAAATGTTAACGCTGAGTGCATGTATCTGTCCCCATTTCTGGATGACTTGCTATTAGGAACCACATAACACCAGGCACTGTGGTGTACACCACGGTAATAAGCCTGAGTGGTATCCTTTTCTACAATGGACATAACAATACACTACTCGTACAGCTGACCCTTGCACTATGGTGATGTCGAGGACGTCCCCATAGTTTACGTCCTTATATTGTTATGCATACTGTCTCATGAGTATTAATTCCTCCCTTTTGATTTCTTTTTTTATTTTATAATTTTGTGTCTTTTGCGTATGTGATGTTTTAATTTTCTTTAGATATTGTATTGTAACGTGTTATTTATTATTGTAGTGTAATGTGGTGTCTTATTGTCGAATAAACCTTATCATTATTATTATAATTATGTCCTTACGTTCAGTACTTCCATAGTAATTTACAAGTAAACAGAATCAGGAGTCATTACCCGGGGGTCATTTCCACATATAATGACAGTCGTCGTGGGCTTGATCCCCGCTACTCAAGCAAAAATTGCGTCTTATCCTAGCATAAAGGCAACGTACGAGAACAGATAAAAACAAATTACTAAGAATGTAGGCAGAGTTTGCAGTTTAGTTGAAGACAGTTGTTACTTATACGCATCACCCCAGCTCAAGAACATGCTAAGGCTGCGTTTCCATTGAAGCGGAAAATGACAATGACAATTCAAATGAGCGAAGATTTCGAGCATGGTGATTGGTCAATTCGGGCGGTGCCCGAATTGAGATCCGCTCCGCTTCAGTGGAAACGCAGCCTAAGTAACGGAGTAAAGTAATTTTCAAATCGTGTTTCTACAAAACACGATCTTGTTCAAGATTAACTCTTGTTTAATTCAGGTCCCCAGATGAAGTCAGTGGTCCGTCACATAGTGGGCGTGGACCACCGGGACGAGGCGATATTCCCGCGGCGCGGCGCCTGGGTGCAGTTCACGAGCGAGCTGGCCGGCCTCGGCGGCGGCGTCGCGCACCTCAAGACCGAGTTGCAGGCGCAGGCCAATAAGGAGATCGTGCCGGACGTGGTATGTATGTGAACGTGCGTGTGTGCGTACGTGCGTGCATGCGTGTGTGTTACGTGTGCGTGCGTGTGTGCACTTGAATGCATATTAACCCATTCCATGCGGCAATAAAAACTACACTTATTACTCAGGTGCGGGGACGATTTTCGTCGTGACGCCGATGGGCGTCTTCCGCACCTCAAAGGGTAACAATAAGACGCCGATCGGCGTTTTCAGCACACTAATAAGAAATTAATCATTATTACGTTAAATTCATTGGAAAATCTTCAGTTACGTCAAACGTGTGGTGTGTTCAAGAGCGTATTTGGCGTAAAAATTAATCTTACGGCATAAATTATTATTTGTGTGCAGTTATTGGCCTTCAATTGTTATATGGTGAAAATTGGTTGAATATGGCGAGAAATGGTAAGTAAATTGTATTAATTAAATAAATTATGCCCCCTTTCGACTAACATCTCATATATTTTAGTTTTTAGTGATAATAATAGCAAAATTATCAGTATAAATTAATAACAGGGGTGGCAAACCTTTTCGTAATTTCCGTAAGCGTATTATGCATATTTTCAAGAATATCCTGTATTATGTATACGGGAAACAAGAATAAAAAAAAAAGTACATCTGTAAAATAAATATATTTCCTAAAAATAGTCTACACCCCTTTTATGAAAATAATGGTACGTAACGTTCCGATTGCAATATTATTGCCCATATCCCATGAAAGTTCATTACCTACTTTATTATTATTTTTTTAATGTTGTAATGTTCAATTTTTTTTCCCATGTGTAAAAAAAATTGGTTTCTAGAAATATTATATTGTACCTACACGCTGCCTTAGTGCTTGAATGGGGGGTTTGGTCGGTGGGCCATTCAAGCACTAAGGCAGCGTACAGGTATCGGGTGTATCGCGGAACTCTTTAAATAGGAATGGGGCCACATATTTGAAATATTTTGGTCCATCGTGCCTCTATTTCTTGACCTCTGTGTGTATTATGATTTATGATAGCTAGTTTGAAGACTACGAGGGCATAATATGACTGTAATATGCACTATCAACGAAAAATTGCCAAAATATGCACTAACGCCTAAAAAGTGTCATTATATGCATCTGCATATTATGCAAATGCATATAATCCGATGTCTAATAATAACTTTTTTTTAATGAAAAAAGTGGGCAAACGAGCAAACGGGTCACCTGATGGAAAGCAACTTCCGTTGCCCATGGACACTCGCAGCATCAGAAGAGATGCAGGTGCGTTGCCGGCCTTTTACGAGGGAATGGGGTAATAGGGTAGGGGAGGGTAGAGAAGAGAATAGGGGAGGGTAGGGAAGGAAATAGGGGAGGGTAGGGAAGGAAATAAGGGAGGGTAGGGAAGGGAAAAGGGTAGGGGATTGGGCCTCCGGTAAACTCACTCACTCGGCGAAACACAGCGCAAGCGCTGTTTCACGCCGGTTTTCTGTGAGCCCGTGGTATTTCTCCGGTCGAGCCGGCCCATTCGTGCCGAAGCATGGCTCTCCCACGGTAGAAAATTTTTATATACTTACCCAGTGGCGGGGCAAGACCTAAATTTGATGTGGGCAAGATTATATCTTGCGAGGCCCCCTAAAATATATTTTGCGAGGCCCCTGATGGATGACGCAAGAGGACTGATTTGTTGAGAGAAATAATTTTTGATACTTTTATTTATGAATATTTGGGTATCCAAACTCATAAATTCTTAAAAAAACCTCTCGGTCCTAGGGGCGCGAGGCCCCTTAGAGCGCGAGGCCGTGGGCGGTCGCCCACGTCGCCTACGCCTTGCGCCGCCTCTGTACTTACCCCAAAATCAATTAAATAATTATATTTATTTAATTGATTTTGGGGTAATTTGAATAACATGGCAACACAAGCCCGGGCACCACATACATAAAACCTGCTTCACGCGCGTTGTTTGAAGCAATCTGAATTAGAATGTAGATAATAATATTATTATAGATGTTTATGGTATTACAGTTGGCTGAAAAGTTGAAGAAAAATTTATTAAAACCAAAGGTTGTCAATAGCTGGAAAACGCCTTTAGGCGTCTTCCGCATCTAAAAAGGAATTGGCCATTTTGCAGAAAGTTGAATTTATTGAAACGGCGTGCATTACGTTATTGTATTTTCAAAATTTGAGCATATATTGCACGTATAAACTTTTATAATTTGTTTTAGCCAAAATATAAGCTACTAAAAAAAGACGCCGATGGGCGTATGCCGCATCTGAATGTGACGTCCAAAGACGCCGATGGGCGTCCGCCGCAGCGAATGGGTTAAGGTGAACGCAGATTTGGCCGCACCGCACGCACCGCAGTCGCCGCATTTCGAATTCTTCATATAAAGAATGTAGAAGTTGCGAAGACTGCGGCGCGGGTAGGTATGCGAGCTTGCCTATAACTTCATATAAAGAATTCGAAATGCGGCGACTGCGGTGCGTGCGGTGCGGCCAAATCTGCGTTCACCTTTATAATATGTATTATAACTTTTTATAAAATCAACAATAGAATGTTTGGTATTCCTTGACTTTCTTTGACGTTAATTGATGTAAATATAATAATTATTACAAATGATTATAAACAAAAATTATTCCCTCTGCTGTCGTTGCGCACTGTTGCTATTAAGCAGTTTGTGTGATGTCAATCATTACACAAGCGGCTTCTTCACAGCAGTAACTATTTAATTAAGCGACATGAAGAAATTAGCTTTGTCGATATTTCCAACTAATCATCCGTCGCAGGTGCTCCAATGGACAATGGCTGGCGGGGTGCTCCACGACGTGTACGGCACGGACATATCCGACCGCTTCTACCTCGGCGGGCCGGCTTCGCTGCGGGGCTTCGCCCAGCGGGGCGCGGGCCCCCGGGCCGACGGGCTCGCCGTGGGCGGCTCCGTGTTCTGGGCCTCTGGGCTGCACCTGTACACGCCGCTGCCCTTCCGCCCCGGCAAGGGCGGCCTCGGCGAACTGTTCAGATCACATTTCTTCGTCAATGCGGGCTGTTTGGCGCATCCAGGTAAACTTGTTTTTCTTATTATTCTATATTCAATAAATAGGAACTTACACGCTATTTAAATTTTGCTATGAATCAGCATCACCATGCTACGAATAAGCATCACAAATCACAATATAATACAATTTGTATATTGTGTCGTATTTGTTTATTGTGTTGTTAACCACTAACAGGAGTCAGGAACACTTGAAAATAAATCGTAATGTAGTGTTTTGTATGGAAAATATTTCAACTCCCATACATTGGACACATATCACAATTCACAACATTACACTGATGGAAAAAAAAATTTCAGGAGGCGTAGCATGGTCACAATAGAAACGGTTTCTCCCTACGGAAGAATAGACAAAGTGACAGTTAGATAATGCAAATCCGCCATTTTGTCGATAAAATCTGTCAGTATGTCGATTCTTCTGTACACAGAAACCGTTTCTATAGTGACCATGATACGCCGGCCCCCCTCTTTATGTTATTGAAAAAATATTCAAAGATAAATATTTCGTAATATCAGCCTGTAATGTTTTTCAGAGGAGACGGGCGAGAATCACGCCACAGCGCTGCAGGACGCGCGCGTGTCGTGCGGGCTGGGCGTGGCGCTGCGGGTGGGGGGCGTGGCGCGCTTCGAGCTCAACTACTGCGTGCCACTGCGCGCGCGCACCGCTGACGACACCGCGCAGGGCCTGCAGTTCGGCATCGCCGCTAACTTCCTATAGGTAATGACTGAATAGTGGGGACTTTGATAACATTTCTCTAAAATAAAAGTTACTGCAGGAGTTTACCAAATGGATCATGTTATTCATGAATAATTTGCAAAATATGTCAATACAGATGGACAGAACTATGTTAAAGTAGTAGTATTCAGTAGAAAGTATTAAAAATAAATATTTTTTTATTATGGCAGGACATTTAAACCTTTATTCTAATGCAAAAAATTACAAACAAATACATAATTATGCATTATTTGTTTGTCATGTAACATATTTTATTTCTTATTTCAGTTAGCGCTAAGAACCTCTGACGGGAACTAGAGCAGATAACTAACACATAATAGTTATCAGGAGCAGTTATACGAGCGAGCAATGAGTATTCTATGGCCTCTTTTTAACTTCAGAGTTCAGACTTGCTTGAAATTAGTGTAGTCACTATAAATTGAAATTGATTTAGGCTTCATGTAATAACTATAAATATATAAAATGTTCTGTAAGGTAACATTTACAACATTTTTAATAAAAAATAAAATATTTAAACGTCCGAATCGCGTAAGAGGCACATTAGGCAATGACAAACTTGGAACTCTATAAAAGTGACGAATTTTTAATTTGAAAATCTGTTGTAACTTGTGACATTATTTTGTTATTGCAAACTGTAAATTAATGATAATCTTCATGTATGTAAATTATTATTTGTGTTTGTAAGTATAGGATAGAAATGTTGAAATAAAACTTGTTTTATGTTTCCTATTTTTTTTTACATAAACCTATCTTTCGTTACGTTCATTCATTTGTCACGCCAAATATTGGGATTCTTAATTGTTTCAGATTTACAAGCAACAATACTTTTAACTATAAAAAAAATAGCATAAAGAAGTAAACAAATATAAATTGACAGTAACATTTATTCTAACAAATACACTATCCTATTACTAAAGATAATTTGATAATAAAATTAATAATTATTTACGTTGTTTAAGACTATAGACTACTATAGAGTATAGACATCGATATTTAAGGTACAATTCCGTGCATCGCGATCGATCGCGGTCGCGCACGACCTAAGACGACCTCGCGACCATAGTCAGCGTATGATTATTATTTTTAACAAAAAATAAAAACCGACTTCCAAGGTAAAAACAATATTAACATTAATATGAACTAAAAAGTATTAAATAATTTTTGCTATCTAATAGTGCCTTTTTCCGAATTCGGCTAAACCTTGACTATTTCTGTACTCAATCTTCATTATTTTGAAGTCGGTACCAGATAGCTGAATCTTCAGTCCTCTGACAGAATATTTGAAACTTTTGGAACTGGCACCGACTTCAAAATTATGAAGATTAAGTACAGAAATAGTCAAGGTTTAGCCGAATTCGGAAAAAGGCACTATTAGATAGCAAAAATTATTTAATATACTTTTTAGTTCATATTAATGTTAATATTGTTTTTACCTTGGAAGTCGGTTTTTATTTTTTGTTAAAAATAATAATAATTTCACTCTTTTTAGTTACACTAGTAGGTAAACCTTCGCGTATATTTTACGTATCTTATTACACAGTTCACACTCACAAAATAATATATTATCAGTGAAGTGAACATATTGTGCTAAGTAATTTAACAATTTTAATACTTCAAACCCCAAGCGGTCACCGGCGATTGCGATAACAATAGAAAGGCTATTGTGTCTCGTTTTTCCACGATCCAAGGATCTATCAGATAAAAAATTGTATAAACTTGCATAGGATGTAGCGTAGCTACTCATCTAATATATAAAATTCTCGTGTCACAGTTTTCGTTGCCATACTCCTCGGAAAGGGCTTGACCGATTCTCATGAAATTATGTGAGCATATTGTGAGGATATTGGTCTGAGAATCGGCCAACATCTATTTTTCATACCAAAAATTATTTATATGGCAAAACAACGTTTGCCGGGACAGCAATATAATATAATATTATCATAATTATTAACAGCTGTTCTTGTAATCAAGAATTCAATTTCAAATCCATTCAAATCGATACTTAGTGCGCCATCTATCGATTAATAAGTATAACTAATTAAAAAGACACTTATTGACTTTGTTTTGTTTAAATGCTCTTTTTAAAATAACTTTATTTTAATTCTATATTTTGTCTATTAAAATTTTATAAAGTAGTTAGTATAGTATTCGATCTGTATATAAAGTAGTAAAGTATATTCGATCTGTCGTCTTCCGCCACGCGCCGCGAGGCGGCGCTGACCGCCGTGTATATTTAAACAAAGTGTTGTTATACAGTATAAAATTATTATTATTATTAGTATATCCACACCTATGCCTTGTACTATTATCTATTCTGTGCCATGAGACATTGGTGACCTTAACACGACGTGGTAATGATGAAGACGATGATGATGATGATGATGATGATTATGATGATGAATATGAGTTGCATAGTAGCATATGCTTTCTGTTCTTAAAACAACGCCGAAACTCCCAAACGTGTATCTATAAGGAGTCAGGAGTTCTCTCAGCATCTTCGAAACCATGGTATACCTTGACCCAATATTTGACTTTTTGGTAGCATATTCTTAGTACACTTCACATAAAACCAAAATCACCATATGTTTCCATATAAATTTCGAGGAGTTCCCTCGATTACTCCTGGATCCCATCATCAGGTCACCACTTTGTGAACATGGTACCAAATTGGAGTAAAACCAAATACAACAAAGCAAAAATTTCGAAAATCGGTTCACAAACGGCGGAGTAATCGTTGAACATACAAAAAAAAAAAAAAAAAAAAAAAAAAAAAAAAAAAAAAATCCACAGCCGAACATATAACCTCCTCGTTTTTTGGAAGTCGGTTAAAAATGTATGGCACCGCTTCCGAGGCCCGCTACTGACGCGCGCGGCCTACGACTGTCGTAAGCCGCGCGCGATCGTGTCTTGAAATTATGACAGTCGCGCACGACCTACGACAGTCGTAGGTCGTGCGCGACCGCGATCGATCGCGATGCACGGAATTGTACCTTTAGCTGCGACGATCACGTGGTCGCGGAGGTGTGATGACTGATGACTGATGACTGTGATGACGCCAGCGTAAGTTTTATTTTAGGGCCACATGCGAAATGATGCCTAGGTGAGATTGTCAGGTGAGCGAGCTAAAGCCTCTGAATAAGAATATTATCCGCTTTGGTGATATCCACTACACGGTTAATTCCTTTTTGAAAGGGTCATTATAATTCAGCGCAGATTGGCGCATATCGTCTTCGCTGATATTTGTTATGTGCAGTGGTGGTATTAAAGCCCCCGCTATGCTCCTGAAAAGATAAGCAGTATGTTGTAAAGTTTAATATTTTTAAGACAGACCTCAATCCGGTCAAAATAGTAATGGCTGAATATGAGAGAAGAGCGACAATGCTGCTTGCATCATAAATTAATATGCATGTAAAAGATTAAGGGCCGGGACACAAAAACACGACACGACGTCGTGTCGTTGGAATCTATGACGCGCGCCTTTAAAAACTACGACACGACGCCGTACGATGTCGCGTCGTGTTTTTGTGTCCCCGCCCTAAAGCCCCTTGTACGCTATTTTATCATATGCGACAGCTTGATGCGTTGCACCGTCGGACCCGATATTATGACGTAACGACGCGCCGGACGGAAGATAGAGTTCGAGGGTGAAAGACGTTATTCACTGGCACCATTGTGTCGTGCTGTCGTGCGTTGCAACGCGGCTCAGGTAGGTATTTCAGGTATTTCAGTTATTCTGTTCTGACAACGCAATGTACCAGAACAGTGTGGTATTGCTCTAAATTGTATTCCAAAATGTACTATCAGAGAAGTTGATTCCTATGCAGATGGCGGACCAAAGTAATTTGGTCGCGGCAAAACCCCATATTCGACAGATTACATGCTACAGCTAACATTGAATTGACATAATATAAGCCAACCACATGACGTAGGTCCGTCAATTGCCTAGGAATCAATTTCCTCAATGGTTCAATCTACACAAACCTGCCCTCTGCATTCAGGAAGTTAAAGGTAGAACAAGCATGCTCGGTGGGCAGAATCTCTACATTGAGTTTAGCTTGTCGTGCTGATTTGAAAACTGAGTCAACAGCTTTCCGATCCCTTGTTTCTAGACCAATTATCTGTAAAAAAAATTGTTTCTACATATTTGTAAGTATAGAACTTTATTATATGTCTTTAATAGTTAACAACTTACTACAAAAAACTATTTTACTAATGGCATTATGCATTCCTTGTTAATAGATTATAGCCCAGTGATTTATATATTACACATGATTTTTTTCAACAAGAGTAGGGATTGCAATCCCGCGGGATCCCGCGCCAATTATTAGTCTGCTGGATCCCGCACCTACAAAACGCGGATCCGCGGATCCCGCATGACCCATTTGCATAATTTCTCGGGAAGCCCATATGATGGAAGCTTTGATAGCAGTGCTTTGTGCCAAACCCGATCAAATGCCTTCGCAATATCCAAACTAACAGCCAATGCCTCTCGAGATCACCAGCCGAGCGACCCTTACGGAACCCGCATTGTTTGTCACTTAGTAATCCCTGGCCGTCCAAGTATCGAAGGAGCTGGCTATTGATAATTGATTCCATTATATTATAAATTGGTTATAGCGATTGGTCTGTAATTGGAAGGATTTGAGCGGTCACCTTTTTTGGGGATCGAGTACACCAAGGCTGTCTTCTAGGAAGCCGGTACAATGCCAAAAGAACAGGAGAGCCGAAAAAGACGCGTTATTATCAGAGCCAACTCTGGAGCACACTTTTTAACACAATAGGAGGGATTCCGTCAGGCCCACTCGACTTTTGGATATCAAGGGAACCGAGGGCTATTTGCACTGAGCGCTGATGAAACCAAATATCCCGTATGACGCTCGTGCAACGCGGTAGGGTCGGCGGTTTCTGTTCTCCGTCATCTCGGGTCAAGTTTGACGCAAATAACTTACCCAGAAGATCGGCTTTGTCCTTTGCGTCATGGGCCAACGACCAATTTTCGATTGTAGGGATGGTAGGGTTGGCTTGCAGAAATTCCCTTCAATAGCTTTGGCCTCTGGCCAGAATGCACGGGTTCTCGAAGGGAGGCGCTCGCTCGAGTCTCTCACCAATTCTATTGACGTGCTGTTTCTTTGCCCGAGTGATTTTTCTTGAGTACTTCATATTTTTATATGTGCTGGTATTGAAATCCCGAGCAGATACTGCATTGGCTCAGGATTGGTAAGCCTTTTGAGTCTGGCGAGAAGCTTTTTTAGAGGATGAACCAAACCAGGGCACAGAATACATATTAGACCAGGGACGAAATCTGCCGCAAGTTGACACTACAGAGGACAGAATGAAAAGTTTCATCCCTTGCATCACCACATTGGCAACGGAGTTGGCAGTGTTATCGGGATCATCCGGCAAGAAGCACAAGTGCCCCCAAGAATAGGTAGGATGCAAAAAACGACCGCATCTCATCCCAGTCCGCTAACTTGTAGTGCCACACACGATGGTATTTAACAGCACTAATGGTATTTAATAAGGCAATGATCCGTTGATCCAAGTGGTGCGGTCGTGCGGTAGCCTTCCTTCAGGATTTGAAGTCAGCAGAAGGACCAACAGGGAAAGATTCTGACCGTCTACATCTGGGATTCGCGAAGGCGTAGCAACCAGTTGTGTTAGTCGGGCAAAGTCACAGGCAGATCTTCCCGCATGATCACTTTGACTGGAATTGAGCCAGTCGGCATGGTGGGCGTTAAAGTCGCCAAGTAGTATGATCTATGATCTCTGCGGATGGGATCTGCTGCTGCACTAAATCTGAAGCAGCTTGGAGGTGTTTTAAGAGTCAGTCCGTCTCGGTGTCACCACTGTGGGACCTATATTATAGGCACGCATAAACGCGAGGGTGGTCGTCGCAATCAATGCGTAGGGTCCATAATGTTGAGAGGTCCCTGACTTCAAGATTGCTGAGGCATTAAAAACATTTTAATCTTAAGATCTAATAAGACTAGAGTGATTACATAATTTCATTGTTATTTTGTTACAAAACAAATATTTTTGTAGCATGATATGAGACATTTTCTTTTAATAAAGTTGACTTTTAATAAAATATAAACCTAGTTTAAATTTATTAACTTTTATAACATAAATTCAAACATGCGGGATCCCGCATGTTTGAATTTTGATCCCGATCCGGATTGAATAAGGTGCGGGATTGCAATCCCTAAACAAGAGTTTATCTATTAATCCTTCGATCTGAGGTTCTAGGAATTCCCCTTGTATTTTTTTGTTCTCGCGATCACCGGTGCTCGTGCGGGGCCTGAAGCATTAATATCTGTTGATTGGTTAATATTTTAATATCAGCCAATCAAATGGGAATACAGAATAGATAAACACCTGTAAAAAAGGGTATGAATCTATAGTTATTATATTAGTATTACTGTACCTTTATGGCTGACTTACCAAGAGGTCAATTTTGGGTACAACAAGTTTGAACAGTCTGAGTGATGGCTCTGTTATATCATCTGAATTACGAACTTGCCATGATAGTATTGTTCTGAAATTATTAAACACATAATATTATGAGACGCATTACTTCTTTAAAATAGATTCAAAGAAAACATATTTTGCACAATAAGGTTGCTGTCTTGCTGAGTAGATTGCAGGAATATATCGTGTCAAATACATACCTGGGGAAAATAGCCATTGGTCCTAAAACTGTCACTCCATTATTTAAACGAAAGCCAAACTACAAAAAGAAGAATACATTTTACAAAAAAATTAATATAAAATTTGTTTCCAACTTAAGGCTGATGCAAACTAATACATTGAATATAAAAACAAAACATTATGCACTTACATTAGAATATCCATCTATAATAAGGCCTAAATCTGGTTCTTGATTGAGTATCCGTACAGTGGTTTTGCCTTCCCCCTCATATGAAGATTTGTGACGAACAAGTCTACAATGATATATATACTTAATAATAAGTAGTTATAATAAGTAGTTCACAATGTACATACTTATTCTAATCATTTTTAGGGTTCCGTACCTCAAATGGAAAAAACGGAACCCTTATAGGATCACTTTGTTGTCCGTCTGTCCGTCTGTCAAGACCCTTTTTCTCAGGAACGCGTGGAGGTATGAAGCTGAAATTTATATCAATTACTCAGGTCTACTGTCCCTTGAAGCTGTGAAAAAATCAAACTTCTAAGCCAACGCAATCAAAAGATACAGCCGTTTATGCCGCAAATTTTCGACACTTGCAAGGGAATCAAAACCTACAGGGTGCTTCCCGTGAACTCAGAATCTTGAAATTTGGTACGAAGCAACGTCTTATAGCATAGATAAAGGAAAAATTACGAAAACCATAAATTTTTAGTTACATCACATAATATATTTTTTTTTAATAATTTTAAACTTACTACCCATTTCCTCATACTCGATTGTCGTAATGAACGAACTTTGTAAACCTTGCAGGTTTGTACGGAACCCTCGGTGCGCGAGTCCGACTCGCACTTGGCCGGTTTTTTTATTTATAATATATCCCATGTTTAACCTCTAAAAGTAATCTAGGTAGTAACACTAACCTTATGCCCTGTGGTTTCCAGATTTTTTTACCTGCCTCTCTTAAAGTCGCAAGTAACATTTTGTTAAATAGCTCTAGCACAATTCTAAAATATTTACCGATTTATACTTTATTGATGAAAATTCTAACAAAAACATAAGAATCAAGAAATTTAAAATCTCAAATCAGCTGTTGTAGATGTTCTTTTACAAGTGCTAGTATTCTCGCAAGCTCTATCTGCCGCCTCAATAGCCCATCAAATCTTGCCGTATGTACTGACCAGTAATCTGGTTTATCATAGGAACACACTCGTTGATTAGACATTGACATTAGAACTGACACTTGATAGGAGTCTGGATAAACGTTTCAGAGTACGGCAATCTATTTTTATGTTCTTGAAAGGGCTTTAAAGGGCCGTTATAATATATAAAGCGTATAACTTTCTTGACAGACTATAAAATATTTTTTTTTGTTTAAAATACGAAATAAAACCAATCACACGTAAAGTATATAAACTTGGCAGTATATTGTATATGATTGTATATTATAATTCCATGCCATCAAATGACTACGGAACGTAATTAATGACGTCAACGTCTCATGTCAAAATGCCAAAATATTGTTGCAAAGTGGTTGCAATGCGGATGTTGCAGATGTGCGCCAATTTGAAATTCTGAAACAGATCTTTATCAGTGATAGATCCCATTAAATATTTACTTTCGTTTTATAAAAAGAATCCCAAAGCTTTCCGTAACATGCCTGAGCTGTAACAGCATTTTGGAGCTGTAAAATGAACTGTGATAGTAACGAGAGGCGTTCAAGCCGAAGTTTATATTACGTAAATTTTTTTGAAGAAGCGAAGAGAAGATGGATGGTTCTTGGAGTTCTGACAACAGTAGCCCTCGCTGTGCTCGCTCCGCAAGTTGGAGCTCCCGGAGGCAACTACATGCATGATATTTTAGTTCACTAGAGAGCATTGCACCCATTTTATCATGTAATGAAAGTTTTAATATTTCTATAGTGTTTATGAAATTATACAAGGCTTTTCATCATCTAATAATAATATAATTTGCACGCTTTTATTTTATAAAATTTTTACAAACTACAATATTTTGTATTGTATGACTAAGACTGCAAATTCATACAAGAATGCGTGACTGACATAATGAATAATACACAAAATCTTTAATGATAGTATGTGTAGGCTTTTTCATACATTGGTTATCAAATTATGGAGCTTATTGGCATTAGGATACTAGTTTATCTTTTTACATTCAGGCATACCAAAGTATATAATAACAATTTCTGCACCTTGATTTCCTATAATTTTTAATAGACTATCATGTGAAAGTGCCAATACTAAAATATAAAATAAAAAAAATTGTTTATTTCAGGCCTTCTCCATGCGGAATACCTTTCTTATATACCTCTCACATACATATACTACAAGGCCGGAAAATCACGTACAAGCAAGTCTCGTGTGCGTTTGTACACTCTGACCGTGTTACATGCTAATGTTGGAGCACTAGTGGTATGCGTTGTTACCGTGAGTGCAATGTCCACTACGCTTGATAGAAGAGTGATTGAAGGGTACGATTACTATAAATTATAATACAGTCAAAACCGTTTATGGCGACATCATTTAGAACAACATACCGGTTAAATTGACCAAAATCAAAGATCCCGGCTGACCACCTGTCACTGGTTATTACAACTATCGGTTTTTACGACTAAATATGACTAGTCCCTTCGACGTCGTTATAACAGATTTTGACTGTATTATTAAGTCCCCATACTGCCCTCTAGAAAAGATGGTCCTAACATACATTCTATATAATGTTTTCAATTCTATAAAGTTACGCAAATGCTAAAGAAAGGAATTGGAACATCCACTGCTGAGCAAAGATCACCAAGGTTTTCTATTTCTCTCAGTATAAGAATAAAATAATAACAACATAGTCATTAGTCAAGTCTTATACATATCTAGACTTGCGCCATCTTAAATGTTATTACCTCATAAATATATTTTTTTATTTGTATTAGGGCGATATTGGCAAGCACTGGTCGGCCGTGCGCGTGGCTACCAGTGTCCCTGCTCAGCTGTAACACGGTACCCACACTAGCAGCAGTCAACTATGCTGTGTCCCTACTACTATCTCCACTGACACACTATTTTCTTGTAAGTATTGAATTTTTCAAAGCTTACAATTTTACACGTCCATCAATCAATTAATCAACTATCAAGCTCTGTGTACTATAATTATCTAATGTACTTATTTACAGCATTTCTATCACCCATACTTTAACTGTCTTATAACTTAGGTATCTAATATTATAAATATGAAAGTGTGTCTGTATGTCTGTCTGTTACCTCTTCACGCTTGAACCACGGAATTGCTTTTTATGAAATTTGGTATGGAGATACTTTGAGCCCCGGGACCTTTCCCGAATATACACTTATAAAAGTATCCTATGTCCTTACATAGGATACTTATTATGGCTAAAACTATAGTTGCGCGCGCGTCAAACGAATTTTGAGGCAACGGAATTACGGGCGTTATCTAGATTCTAGTATAATATTATATGTGTATTGTGTATTCTCATTACATTCATTTCAGTGCGGCCAGATCCCCATACCACCGCTAGGTGGCGTTGTGTTCACGTCTTTTGCGACACTAGCGCCGTTCGCTCTGGGACATTACACGTCTAAACCTGAAAGCGGTAAGAGAATACTTACGTATTGCGTGAACCTCTATCTATCGTAACCTAAGTGGACAATAGATGGGGAGTGAAGTGAGTTACACTAATGCAGTAGTACTCAACCTTTTTCGTATTGGTGTCGCGGGCCACAACCAATATTTTTAGGGTTAAAAAAATAACGCCGCGGGTTGGGTATAGCTGCACAAGTGGCTTACGGCCGCACACCGTCGTAAAGAGAGGCTTATAGTTAACTTGTTAAAATAATATTGTTACAGAGTCGTGGTCTCGCAAGGCGTGCGGACTGGCGGTGCTGTACGCGGAGTGCTGCGCGCTGCTGCGGGACGCTGAGGGCAGTCTGTACGTCACCGACGTCATAACCACGCTGCTGCTCGGTGAGACACCTCATGTAAAGACGTCGTGCTCGAGCGTGCACGCAATACATGAGATCTACTACTCTATCATAACCTGTAGTGTCGTAACTCTGCGGAACTATAACACGACCATGCCAGAATGCAGGCAAAGTGTCGACTTTTTACATGTCATTCTACCCAGCTTTGCAAGCCTCCCTTTAATCACAATAAGATTTAAACACAAAAGTACCAAATAAAATATTATTTAACTCTTGTAACGTTTTACACACTCCATAGAATTATCTCTTCGAAAAAGATAGACAGAAGCAACAGAATGACAAAGGAAATCTGTAATTTTTTCCCTAAAATCTATTAGTGTCGATTTACACGGGTGACTAACGGATCGATTTTAGTCACCCGGCAAGTCACCAGTCGAATCGCCTGTCCAAGTCGAATCGCCACCCCATTTACACGGCTGACTAACGGGTCGATTTTAGTCACCCGGCAAGTCACCAGTCGAGTAGTATTCGCTGCAAGCGATCGCTTGCGACTGAGCGTTTTCACGGTCGATTTTAGTCACCAGCCGCATGCGGCCGCTGGCCGCACGACTTTGGGGCTTGCGACTTTAGCCGCATGCGGCGTAGTCGACTTGCCATTTACACGGTCGATTTTCGCCGTGCGGCGAAAATCGTGCGGCTTTAGTCGCCCGTGTAAATCGGCCATTAGTGATTCTATTCTTTCCCATATCTACAGTTGCGGTTATGCTAATCTTGCTGCTAGTATTAACAACCTCATGTACCAGTAATAGGGTGTAATATCGCATGTTCCAGCGGTGTGGTGCGTGGTGGGCACGGCGGCGAGCGGCGCGCTGTACGCTCGCGGCGGGCTGTTGTCGGCGGCGGAGGCGCGCGCGCTGCTGCTCGTAGCCACGCCCAAGGCCACGCATATAGGTGACGTCACATATCATTATTCTAATAGGCCTGGAGATACTGACACAAAATTCTTGCTGATTTGTGCCAGTATGGCGGTTTTACAGGGGTATAATTACGTAAAGGCAAAAAGGAAAATGATGATCATAGCGCTCGCACTGGCAGCCCAAACGCGTGGGCGTTAATCGAACGTGTCGGATAAATAACGAGTGTCGAACGATTTGTTCCACAAAAATGCTTCAATCGCTCAATCGCAAACGTCAATCGCGCTATTCAAGTTTCTAAGTCAGCGCGACATTTAAAACGTTTAAAAAGTTGCGATTTAGGTTGATCGAAAAAAACATGGTCGGTCGAAAGAGGTCCAAACTCCCAGGATTATCCTTAATAATTTAAAACAGTATTTTCAATTTTGTCAAAATGAAAAATGATGTTCTTAATTCAAACGCGATTTAAACGATATTTCCAGGGACTAGGCTGCGTTTCCACCAGAGATGTGTTGCGAGGAATGTGTTTTAATCCAATATAATCGCTGCGCTGAGCGAGCTCACGTCTATGAAGCGATTCTATTGGTTCTCAAAAACACATTTCTCGCAAGTCGCAACACATCTCTGGTGGAAACGCAGCCTTAAAGTGCGTTTCAAGTTTCAACCAGAGCTGCGTTGCGAGGGATATCTTTCTTAAAACCAATAGCTTCATTTGTCTGACCCAAATCATCTTAAAAACACATCCTTGCAACGCACCTGAATGTAGAACGTAGTTATACTCATTTGCAATATTAATATTTTTTTCACAGGATGGTCTGACGTGTGCTTCCCTGCGGGTATGTCGCGGCTGCCGGCGGTGTTTATGGCGCCGGCGCAGGCGTTGCTACTTGCTGCTGTCTTCGCCACGGACCAGACGGACAAGTCTGACCAGAGAATACTGCCCAGGTAGGATTCAAGAAGTCTGTAGATTTTGCTCCATACTGACCAGATGCTATATTGTGAACTTCGACTAGTGGATGGTCATGGTCTTGCCAGACCAACATGATAAATCTGACCAGGGGACTCCTGCCTAGGTGGAAAAAGTCTGTAGACTTCGTGATATACTTACATTCATTGACCTTCATTGGGTGGTCATGGTCTTCTTTTTTGTGTTTTAAAACGCTAATAAAAAGGTTAATATGTCATAATTTTGACATATCAAATTTTTAAATTGAAGTCATAATGAAGACCACTCGTTAGTTGAAGTTTATAATAATATAGCTTACTATTAGCCACTGGTGCCCTAGACAAGACGTCACAAGTGTACCTAATGTTGATTCCATACATTTTATTATATTCGAACATATTTATCTTTTTCATATTGTTACTTTATTAGGGGCCACGTCCAAACTCGATAGGACCTAACAGTAAAGTGGTAGTACCATATACCGCCCGGACTAGTCACATAGATATGACTAAATAGGTAGGACCAGACTCTGGCTCCGTCTGCATCGCGCCTTATTAGATATACGAAATGCCATACAGTACAAGTATATATTATATTAACGAGATATCTGATCTCGATCATATATCTAGGTTAAATTATATTATTACTAGATCTAGTTTGGGTTAGATTAAATCTGGATGAGGTTTAATTTGAGTCTAAGTATTTTAAGCAAGAAACAACATGATAATATTCGAACATATACGCATTTCCCACCGATAAAAAAAGGGTTAACTTTAATTCAAATTATGCTCATGTATTAAGATGATACGTACGGCTCGAATTTAGCTATAATTTTTAAATTCTTTGTCGTAGGTTATGGTAATTAAAAAAATTCTATATTATTCAACAATTTATTATCTAAATTGAATCACAATATCTTATGAGTACTTTTATCTACATCACAGTCTCAAAAATTTTACTTAACTCTAATTAAATACACTTTTTGGTATAAAAATATTTCACAAGCTTATTTAAATATTCGATTGACAATTTCTAGGCTATTGCTCAATAAATTTAAAAAATACTGTCAATAAATAAATTGACCAATACAATATAGAAGTAGCTGGCTTAGTCAGGCTGACTTCAGTCCACTCTTGGCGCTAATAGATATAGAAAATAGAGAGATCGTCGGTAGATTTTAAATATTGATACATTGTTATAATTCTTGTCCTTTTTCATTAGGTATCATTAGAATATAGTAGTACTGTCACGAGCGCTAAAATATACCTATACATTGAAGTTTTCCAACATGAATTGAGTGAAAAGACAAACTACGATTTGCTTATAAATAGGCAATTGACGTTATGATTATGTCTAGAAACCAAAGATTAGACAATTTAGTATATTTGTGCGCTCGTGACAGTATAACTGCAAATGAGCAGTATAAAACTACTGTTATCTAGTCAATAAGCCAGCAAAAAGTGTCTTCTTATTAGTGACTAATAAATAACTTAAAATAATTCGATTTTTCTTACAAAAAACTTATCCTTTATGATCGTTTTTTTTCTACAAACTAGGTATTTAGTTCTATCATTATAAAGTTTAACAAGCTCTACATAGTATTATAAGGCGACTACTACCTTAGCAATAATGTCATCTGGTGCTCTTTTATAAATATTTACATGCTTATCTCCAATTTTGTCGTAACAATATAAAGCAAACGTAACATTTAACATAAAATAGCTTACAAAGGGTACATAGACTCAAACGGCGCCACGTTTCAAAATGGCCGACGTAAACAAGATGGCGGCTGCGCAAGATGGCGCTCACGTGGCGTCGGCGGGCGCCTGCTGCTGGAGTAGTTCCCAATATTGCCCGCGCTTGCGCACCAGATCCGTGTGATTGCCGCTTTCCACTATGACACCTGCAGAGAAACATGATAGAGTGAAACAAACATATATTTTACGACAAGAGAGAAAAGGACAGACGTAGGTAAGTCTTAACATCGGTAAGTACAGTTTGTTGGTCTCACCTTTGTCGACGACGCAAATAGTATCAGCGTGTCGCACTGTCGCGAGCCGGTGAGCGATGATGACGGTCGTCCTGTCTTTAGACGCCACTTCTAGTGCAGCTTGAACAGCCTATGAAAAGACACAAAACGTTTTAAATTTTTTCATAGGATTTGATAAGTTTTTGGAAGTATCGAGATTTTTATAGAATTGTAATCAGTACCCATAGAATACAAGCAGTATATTGCTATTTGCTATCTCGTTTTCGTTATCGTTCGTCGTGAAAGAGTAAAACAGACAAAAAGTTAATAAAAGAGTTTCTACGTGATTTGCGACTGGTTTATAGGTAGGTACTAGTCTTATCCTTCCACTATATTATGTAATTGTAGGTTGCTAAAATAGTTCACAAACCTTTTCACTGGCAGCGTCCAGGGCAGATGTGGCTTCGTCGAGCAGCAGAACTCTTGGGTTCCGCAGCAGAGCTCTGGCGATGGCCACTCTCTGTTTCTGCCCGCCGGACAGAGCGGCGCTGCCTGCTTCCAGAACTGTATCGTATCCCTGCAAATCAATTGATTGTTAAGTCTGTGTTGTCTTGATAGCGGATATTCGATATTTAAAATAAATTATAGACGCTACATCTAACAATGCACGTGGAGACTACAAAAATATACTGTAAGTTGTAACATCTCTAGAAACCTATGGATGTATACAATATAATATTTTTTAGAGTACTAGCTGTCCCGGCAAGCGTTTCTTAGCCATATTAAGTATATAAAGTATTTTTTTTTTAATTTGATCGCAGCGCTAACTGTCGGGACAGACTAAAATTAAAATTCGAATATTATTTAAAATTTGACACTGCGATGGTAGCGCCGTCTGTCGGATCCAATGTAAAACATTCCAAAATCAACAACTTCTAATAAATTAAAAAAAACATTGTCCAGTGGACAAAATTGTGAATCTAAACCATTCCCAGATCCCCTAGAACACACACAAAAAATTTCATCGAAATCGGTCCAGTCGTTTGAGAGAAGTTCAGTGACATACACACTCACAGAAGAATTATATATATAAAGATGTAGCATAAAATTAACTATAGTAAACATTGCGAGACGTGGACGTGACAGAACTTCTTTAAGGAGTGATATGTCTCTTATCCAGCTCTGATTTTATGTACAGGCAGTATAGGCCATTACCTATGGGCGGCAGCGTCCTAGGATGGCGGCAGACTTCGTACATAGGGACGCCAAAATTAAAGTGGTCTATACTCAAACAGAATATGAATCCGGCCCTGCTCTTATCTCAAGATTTTGACTTAACTCACCAGTGGTAGACTAGCGATGAAGTTATGCACGTTGGCCTGTTTGGCGGCGGCGATGACGGCGTCGAGCGGCGCGGCGGGCGAGCCGTACGCGATGTTGTCGCGCACCGACCGCTCGAACACCACCGGCTCCTGCTGCACCAGACCCAGCTGGCCTCGCAGCTGGCCTAACGTCAGGTCGTGCTTGATGTCCTTGCCGTCCAGTTTCTGGGGAAACATGGGTAGGATTACAATCTGGTTCGTGTTGTCCGGTTATGACTGGTGGTGTTGTCTGATGGTAGTAATTGTAGGGTTGAATACTTGACGTTCAAAAGAGTATTGTACAAAAGAGTTCGCGTTGTTTAAAATGTAAATTTAAAGAATCATGGCTGGGATGATCGTTTGTATAAGTGTTTCATAAGTCTGAGAGAAATAGTTGTATCTAATCAGAATCGTTTATTTCAGGAGAAGAATCCTTTATCAAGAAATTCACTAATATGTTTTCGATTTGATCATCTTTTTGACGCCTACTCTTTTAAATCCTTACATGCATTTCTCCTTTATTCGATGTTAAGAAATATATTTTTATCACCTATATGGAAGATGTTGAATAACTTACCACATTTCCCTGTTCAGGGTCGTAGCTCCTCATGAGCAGGTGCATGAGCGTGGACTTGCCGCAGCCGGACGGTCCCACCAGCGCCATGGTCTTGCCGGCCTGCAGCTCCAGGTTGACGCCCTTCAGCACCGAAGCCTGGGGGCGCGTGGGATAGCGGAAGTGGATGTTCTCGAATTTCAAGGCGCCAGTTGCCTCCTGTACATAAATACCACAAAAAATAAGGTAGGGGCCATGAAGAAGTTTTAGGTCAGGATGAAAAAATGCTTTTTATTAAATGTTGTTTGGTCTTTTGCTTTTGGTAGCATGCTTTCTTAGAGCCGCTTGATTTAGGGTTGTTCTTTGCTACAAATAAATGTATACATAGTTTTTTAACTTGGATATAACGGCTTCGAGTTCTTACCCAGTTGGGGATTTCCGACGCGGTGCCTTCAGTGACGATCTTAGGTTGTCTTCGCAGGGTCTGTATGATGCGTGCGCCGGAACGCCTGGCTGCCGTGAAGTTGGGTGCGAAAGAGAGCGCCTCCGCTAACATCCACGCGCCGTATACGAGCGCCTCTGATACTCTGTAAATAAGGGTTACTTTAGAGATCACATCGCAACCAAAGAGTCAAATAATATGTACTATCAGAGAAGTTGATTCCTAGGCTGAGGCGACCAAACTACGTAGGTGCCCCACCTACGTAGTTTGGTCGCGTTACGTCAAACCCAGCCAACAGATCACAATTATTAACAGTGAATTGACATGATCTGACCAAATGAAGTTAGTCTGTCAACTGCCTAGGAATCAATTCCCTCGATAGTACTTATGTAATTTTATAATAAACCTTTCCAAAGAATGAATAGGTCCTTACAAAATAAGATCTTAAAGAGGACTTCTTTCAACAGCAAGAAAAAAGTCTCACTGCATGATACAAATCAGCGATATGTAGCTGTACGTAGAACTTACAGGATCGCGTACTCGTACTTCATATCCTCTCTCGCTATGAGGTATCCGCCGTATGCCATGGAGACGGTGTAGCCCAAGGTGGGCGCACACAGGCACAGCCCGTACACGGGTCCCCGCACCCACCGAGAGCTGCGCGCGCGCCGCTCGGCTGAATCTAGCGCCGCACCGTAACGAGTCAAGATTTCACGCTCCACGCCTGTGTTAAAAATATACAATCAAGAAGTATACAAAGAAACATGCCAAAGTTGTAAAAAGTAGTTTTTTTTTTGAAAGTAACATGGTGAGCTGAAGTTTTATTGTCTTACTGTATTTTAATTGGAACTCCTGTATTCTTTTGAACGTCAAGAAGAATTAAAACTTACCTAAACTATGCACAGTGCGGACATTAATGACAGCCTCGGTGGCGAGACGGGAAGCACCCTCCAAGTCCTTCCTCTCTTTAGCTTCAGTTTTCTTTGTTGCCCACCCTTCCAAGCATATGCCTCCAATTACCTAAAATAATAAGAAGACATTAGGTAAAATTCAAACAATTATCCGACGGACGCATTATAGAGTTAAGGACTATGTTGCCTGATTTTTCATTGTCATATAAACACTTACACAAGGCACGCTGATCAAGCTGACTAGAGTCATCTTCCATGAGAAAGCCATGGCGAGTCCGACGCCCAAAATCATTGTGCTGATACCCTGAAGCATAGTGCCCAGACGAGTGCCTGTAGAAAAAAGGGTTTTAAGATAAGCCTTACTAAAAATATTATTGCTTAAAATGTGGAAATTATTAAGTTTCTTGATAAAATATTCCAGGTATTTTTAGAATTGAAATTGGAATAAATAAATACCTGTAGCCCCCTGAACGGCAGCGCAGTCGTTAGCGAGGCGGGCACACAGAGCTCCAACTGAATTGCTGGGCTGGTCGAACCAACCTTGTTCCTGAAATGAACAATTTTATAGATTGACTTTTCTTTTATGTTGCTGATTGGTTGATGAGATAATATATCATGTATAAATCATCAGTTTATAACTAATGATATGTCGTTAGCATTAAACCAGGATAGTGACTCACCTGTACCAAATATGTGGCAAAAGTTCTAGTCCTGAGCCGATCGGTTAGCTTGATTCCAGCCAAACCAAAGAGATAAGTCTGCAGGAAAGTGACGACACCGCTGATCACCGCCGAAAACGCGAACAGACCCGCGTACAGTTGCGATTGACGAAGAATCTCATTGGAATCCGTGAGTGAAAACATCTGAAAAGATACAAGCCGTAAGTCAAATGTTTAAGCAGATAGCGTATTAGAACGTAGATGGAAAGAAGATAAGTAATACTTGTTAAAGGTATAATCACGACAGAAGCGTAAATAAAATGATTAAACTAAAATTATGAAAAGGAGATTTGACTTACTCCGTATAACTTTGAGAAGAGATAAGCGAAGACCGGCATGGTAGCTCCTATGATCAGGGAAGCGACGGCTCCGCCAGTCAACAGGGGCCATTCCTTGCTGTTCAGTTTCAACAACTGCCAACTGGAAACGTCTTCTACTTTTTCAGCTACATCCTCTATTTCCTGAAAAATTAAGAAATTTATGTTTAGACCTGGATACTTCAGTTTTTAGAAAACCTTACAGGGCTTAGTTTTTAACTAAAATATTACCTCTTCTTGAGCCGGTGCAATAGTTTGAAGACCATTGGGAGTCATCGAAACTATTCTACGGCTGCCACGGATGAGGCTGTCTCGTGTGATGGATTCTGGAAGTAAACATTCGATTTTAAAATGTTGGTGTCAATAGTAGTAGTAGTGTCAATAGTACTGCGTAGTTTATTGTTTTTTTAAGTGTATATGGAGACGGCTAAAGTTGAGAATTGCTACAATAAAAGTCATATTTACGGCTGTATGTTGAGCAGCTACTGCTCGTCCTCCTCACTCTGCTGACTTTTCTTTCCCTCTCCGGTTCTATTACTACGTCGTCGTCCTCATCTTCTACAGCTGCAGCAGCTGCTATACTTCTGTTAAAAATAAGAAATATCAATTTAGATTTACCCTTTTATTACTAGTTCATCGCCATGTTGCAAGCATTTTAAGTATTTGAACTTACCTGTGCGTAAGATCCTCTTGAACCAACTTCCAATAAGCTCCCTTCTTCTCCAGGAGCTGAAGATGAGTTCCTTGCTCCAGCACGGATCCCTGCTCTATGTATACTATGCGAGAGGCGTTTACTATAGTAGAAAGCCTGAAATTAAAGAAGTTATGTTTATTTCAGGTTTAAAAACTAGCGTTCAAATGTTTAAGAAACAAAATAGAGAGACTGAACAGAGAAGACAAACTAGAAGAGATTAGGATTTCTCTTACCTGTGAGATACAACCAACGTCGTTCTTCCTTTACTTGCTGCATCGAGAGCTGCCTGCACCTATAAAACAGTAGAATTCGTTACAGACCATTCGAATAAGGATCAACTCAAAAACTAAACATTCGGTATGTCGATACGTGATCATTATAAAGTAGGTATAAGATCGTACTTGTCTCTCTGCCGCGGGGTCTAGTGCTGATGTGGGTTCATCCAGCAACAGAATAGCTGGCTTCCTTATCAGCGCTCTAGCGATAGCCACCCTCTGTTTCTGACCACCGGACAGTTGGGCTCCCTTCTCTCCTAGCTCTGTGTCGTAACCCTGAAATCGTTTTATTTTTAGTCATTGTTTGAAAATTCAAACTCAAAGAAAGTCGTAGCAAAGTAGGGAAGGCTTCTTATTACGTTACAGCTTGGATCGCAGTAATCTGATTACTGAGGTAAGTTTTGATTCTTGCCAAACTCTAGGAAATCAGGTTTGCATTTGCATTGTACTTATAAAAAAAACTTACGTTAGCTAGCTTCATGATGAACTGATGAGCGTGTGCGGTTCTGGAAGCTTCGATCATGTCCTGTTCCGTGGCGTTGTCCATGCCCATCAAGATATTATCCCGAATAGTCCCACTGAACAGTACGGGTTCTTGCCCTACCACACCTGCAATAAGTAAAGTTTTGGCTTGGTTTGTTCATTAAAATTAGTTATTACTCACTTATTAGTTATTACATATTGAATAAAATTTATACTAAGTATTCAAGGAGCATAACTGTTATGCATATAACATGTAACATGTTATAGTAGCATATAACATGTTGCAAGTTGCAACACAATATCCCAAAAAGGGCTACTTACCAATACTTGTCCTGAAGTGGTGCAGATGCAAGCTGTTTAGATTATGTCCGTCGACGGTGACACTGCCGCTCTCGGGTTCATACGCCCTCTGCAGCAGCTGCAGTAGCGTGGACTTGCCGCAGCCGGAGCCGCCAACCAGTGCTACCGTCTCCCCTGCGTTGATCTTGAGCGAGAGACCTCGGAGCACCTGGGTAAGAAAGGGAAGTTGGTAAGTTACAAAATCGAAGGATCCCATTATAATGATAACTGACAGGTTTACTTGATTTTTAAAAAGTTACTGCTTAGTATAAAGCAGGAGCTTATACCTTGGTATCGGGCCGAGAAGGGTAGTTGAAGTACAATTTCTCGAACGAAATATCGCCCCTGAACTTCTCTGGTTTGAATCCGTTGTCTTCCAATGCGTTAATCTTGGATTTCCTCTCCAATAGTTTGAAGAGGGACTTGGCGGCTCCTCTCGCAGTTGAGAATAACTCGAGATGTGGATTGCACATGGCGATGTTTTGTGCCGCCGTGAATGTGCTGAATAATACCTGAGAAGACATATAAAAGACTGAAAAATCTGTATTACAAAATTGATAAATAAGGAATTATTGTTAATTGGTTTCAAGAAATAGTAAAATACCACTGGCATAAACTTACAGTGACCATCACACCGGGATGGTAGGATATTTGGTCTGGAGGTAGATTCTTGTCCCTCACGCAGAGAGCTGCACCATAAGCCAGCACCACCGCGTTGAGTGAGTACGTGAAGAACCAGCCGAGACCTGCGCCAGCGCCTGTCCAGGCGCAGCGACGGCGACCTGCTTGGGTCGCCTCAACTAATGTTTCTGAGTACCTAAAATATTGGATATTATCACATTAGATTCTTTTGAGTAGATAATATTATGTACCCTACAAATCTACTGACTCCGTATGGAGACTATAAGTTGTTTGACATAGAACATTACAGATAAGATCAGCGTTAATATTTGGATTAATTATTATGCTTCGGTTACAGTTAGACTTTGATAATATAATATTTTGTCATTCTAACCTGGAGACCTCCTGTTCCTCTCCAGCGTATGCCCTGACGGTGCGGATGGCCGCCAGCGCTTGTTCCACTATCCTCCCGGCAGTACCGTAGGATACCACTTCTTGTGCTGACCATCTTGTTTGGTACTGTAAGATATAATGGTGTAAGGCTTAATAAGGTAACTTTTGGAATTACTTAAGAATTCAAAATATGGAACAACTCATAAGACAGAGAGAGATATAGAAGGGTAAACCGGAAGTGAAAATTGCAAGAGTGTATCTAGGTTTTACCTTAGCTACTGTAGTAGCAGTCAATAATGCTAAGGGTATCACGGCAAGCCCAGACAGAGTCAGCTGCCAGCCGTGAATAAGAGAGATGACGGACGCGAGAATCACGGAGCCTCCTAAATATGAGACCATGGCTACGTGCTCTCCTACGCCCATTTTCAGTTTTTCTGTGTCTCTGCAAAAAAAAAAAAAGAAACAAGTTTATTGACCTGAAGACCGAGAAACAGAAGATGATCAAGTAAACTTAGTTGAAATGTAAGAAATAAACGTGAAAAAATTTTTACTCTGTGAGACTGGATGCGAAGTTCATGGTGGAGTTGGTGTCGAAGAAAGCAGTTTCCTGGCTCAGTACAGACCTCAGCAAACGCCATCTTAACCGTGATATCTAGAAGATAATTGAAACTATGTATTTCAATCCCATAAAAAAGTATCTACGGAAGGAAATTCCATACGAGTGTACTCATGATAGGAATAGAATCTGACTGTAGGAACTGTGCGTTAAAGATACTAATAACTATCATGAAGTGCCTCACCATTCTCGCAGCCGAGAAGTTGGTTAGTGTGACAGCAGCAGCGGCCGTGAGCATCTGCAGCGCCATGATGACGATGCTGGCGATCAGGAACGCCACCGAGTCGTCCACTAGCGCGTCCATGTGGGACGTGATATTGCTGCTATTTCTGTGAAAGGAATTTTTACTGTCAAAACATCTGATTGAAGCTACAAAAATTGAAATAACAAATAGGATAAAGGTGTGTTTCCACTGAAGCGGAGAGGAGCGGAGCTTAGCGGTGCCCGAATTGACCAATCGTGCTATTCCAGCGGAATGACAGCGAAGCGGAGCGAAGATTTCGAGCATGGTGATTGGTCAATTCGGCACCGCTAAGCTCCGCTCCGCTCCGCGTCAGTGGAAACACGGCCTAACACTAAGTTCTTCTTGATCCATTTCAAGGGGAAACTGCACGGCACTATGGCATGCCGCATGCGTTGCCTTAATGGAGTAATATAGTGTAAGAGTAACTGCTCAACGTTTGTAAGTCATAAAATAGTGTTTTGGGACGTCTTCTATTCTATTATGATATTGTGATAACTTATACAAAGGATCATCACTGAGCTAGCGCATTTTGTCTGACTTGATTTTTGATTTTGGACTTCTACAATTGTCTCTACTTACACGTATCTTCCTCCACCGAACAGCGGCAGTATATGGCCGTTAGCTGGCGGCGGGGCGGCGCCGCTGCGGTTGATGAACAGAGCTGACAGCTCGCCGTAGACTAGCACGGCGCCGATCAGCCCTCCCGAGCACACCAGCCCCAGTAGAGCGCCCAGCCCCGTACAGCATACCTCCGACCATGTCGCGTGACGCCACTGAAACAAATATACCACTGTTAGGAAAAAGCCTCCTTGCTGTACTTAAAAAAAAAAGAATATCAAACATAGAGATTCCTCCTTTCTTTGGAAGTCGGTAAATGTATCGTAGCATTCGCAGCTTGGCTTGATAAGCAAACATCGACGTTGAGGCCCAGTTTGCAAGATGACGAGGTGATGAGAATGTGATGAACTATTAAATGATTCAAAAGCAGGCGCTTAGAAGAGGACGTATTCTTACTGCATACTAGTTATACACCTAGGGTACACTAAAAGTGTGCAGGTTCAATGTCAAACTATATAATTTAGTGGGTGATCTTTTAAAGTTTAAACCGTTTGACCTTTATGTGGGTGTTGCTCACGGTTCTTAATTCTTATAGTCACGAATTCACGATTCAAGAGGAGGTTAATTCCTAGATTACATTTCCTATCACCTAAATACTCGTAACACTAACAAAGGATTTTGACTTTATTTTGGGTAATTTATACAAGCCTAAATGTAAACAAATTTAAATTATAATATGTTAACAAAAATAAATAATCGAATGCTAAAAAAATTATAATCTTCCACGAGGTTCGTTTGTGCGTCAATACTCAATGCTATAGTCTGGGCATGTCGGAATTTGTACATTTATACTGTTTGAACGCGCTAATCTCAGGAACCACTGGTCCGAATTAAAAAATTCTTTCAGTGTTAGACAGATTTATCGAGGAAGGCTACAGGCTCTATTTTATCACGCTTAAGTCTAATTTAAGAGCGAAGAAATAGAGGAAAATGTGGAAAAACGGGGGAAATTATTTGAAAGAGCTTATCTCACGAACTACTGGAGCAATTTTTATGTTATTTGGCACAGATAAGAAGTAGACCACGTGAAGGATCATTGGCTATTTTTTGTGGACTAATTTGTCTGTGAAATATCTAATTTACGCGGGCGAAGCCGCGCGGAATGTCTAGTCAAATACATATTTTTTTTACTTCCTCACAAATATTTTATTATGACCAAGCGTTTATGTCGCCGTAGTATTGTAAAATAGGTACGTACGGACCACCCGTAAAGAACTTAGTTTATATGACACATTAATAGCTCTTTGTAGTCAACAAACGCCATACAGGAACATTATATTTGAATATACTCGTATAACACATGTGACACCAACCTTGATATGATATTCATAATTCATGTCGCCTTGGGAATCGAACCTGTGATCTTTACTTGCACTATTATACTTTACACAATATTACACAACGATTTTATGTAGGTAATTACATGCCGGTAGAAAATATCTTAATTCGTATATAAATATAGTGAAGGTAAAAGCTACAGAGACATGAACTTCCTTAATAATGTAAACGAATGTAGAGTCTTAGCTACGGCAAATTCCTTAAATACTAATTATTAGGTATACCATTCAGAGTCATTATGATTATTATTAATAATGCAGACATTATTGCTTAAGAATTTTTCATACGTTACGTTTTAAAGTAAACGGTTAAAAAATAGAACCCCTGAACTTCCTAACCTAACGGCCGCACCGCACCCAGAAACAATGATGATTATACTTCAATTTAATGAAGAGTTTGCCATAATAATGTAGGGGGCTTATGTCAAAATCTTCATTTAATTAAATGTTCTCCTCTGAGTGCGGCAGTAAGTAGGCTCTATAAAAATATAGAGTTTGTCGTACGTCAGACATAAGTAGCGTCCGTTGTGATATGTCTCCAGTCTCCACAGACGCCTTCGAATTAAACACAAGGTCCAATTAGAAGCAGTTGAGCGCAATTAATTGTAACTGTTAAATCTTCATGTTTTATCATTTACACTCATTAATGGCGCCACGAACAAAACAACAAAATAATCGTTCTTAACTTTACATTTGACGAACTCTGTGGCTCAGTGGTTTAGCGGTTGGTGGCTTAAGCTGGAGGTTGCAAGTTCGAGTCACGTTCAGTCTTTTCATTTATTTTTTATTTTAATTTTTATCTACCCCTTTCTCTACTTTCAGCGGAAGCAAATCTCTAATTTGGGATACACCTCCTTATAGCTTTAATTTACGTCAGAGTTGTTTTTAAAGCTAGTTACGATCTAAGTTATAATTAACTTATAAGTTATAACTAATGTGGTTATAAGTTGTGTCAATGTACATAGTATCCCAGTTACACGGAAATGTAAGTAGAAATAACATGCATTTTATTGACTCAACGTTGTGAAATCCCATTGAAAAATGATCGATCATTAAAAGTTTATTAATACGTATTATATACTACATTACAATTAATTATTACATTCCTGCTTAATTAATTTTCTACTTATACATTATACATAATAATGTGATTAAAAAACTCGTAAAGGGTAGGTTCGACTCAGACCTAGGCTAAGGGCCTGTTTCACCGCTTCCTGATAAGGCTATCCACCACTTAATTTGACAGATGGAGTATGGAAAATCTGTCAAATAACCCTATCGGGCACCTTATCAGGAAGCGGTGAAACAGGCCATAAGACTTTAGTTTGATGAAGTCCTAGATACAATAATACTAGCAGATTACCACTGCTCCTAAAGTTCTGTAGGAAGCTGATCTTAAGAAATGTTTAAGAATATTTTTTACGGAAAAAAAGGTAAAGACAATAATAAGTTGCATGATGCGCCCTAGCCTTGTCTATTTTTTAACCGACTTCCAAAAAACGAGGAGGTTATATGTTCGGCTGTGGATTTTTATTTTTTTTTTTTATTTTTTTTTTTGTATGTTCAACGATCACTCCGCCGTTTGTGAACCGATTTTCGAAATTTTTGTTTTATTGTATTAGGTTTCACTCCAATTTGGTACCATGTTCACAAAAGTGGTGACCTGATGATGGGATCCATGAGTAATCGAGGGAACTCCTCGAAATTTATATGGAAACATATGGTGATTTTGGTTTTATGAGAAGTATCCTAAGCATATGCTACCAAAACGCAAGATTTTGCACCGAGGTATACTATGGTTCCGAAGATACTAAGAGAACTCCGGATTCCTTATAGATACAAGTTTGGGAGTTTAGGCGCTGTTTTAAGAACTGAAAGCATATTATGCTACTATGCAAATTGCATTCATCATCATCATCATCATTACCAAGTCAGGGTCACCAATGTCACCAAATTCAACCTTATCTCCAGAGCATAAGGCACACATTTGATATTACTTCTGAGAAATAACAGTTGCTTCGATCATGTAACATTCTGTCTCACTTCGCCGAGATATTCTGTAAAACAACCTAATTTCAACCTTATGCATTGCGTTTAGCGTTCATAGTACAATACTACGAGTATACCGTGCGAGGCGTGTGCGACAAGTCGAGCGAGAACCCTATTGAAACTAGTCCGGTGACCGGCTACATTAGCACGTCACACGTGTTCACTTCGATTTTTTTTAAATGTATTGTTTAAAATTGTCTGCAGGCTGCAGCTGATATTATATTTTGTAAGTGTGACTGTAATAAGATACCTACGTAGAATAATATTATACAAGTGTATTATTCTACGTATAGTACGCGATGGCTTACTAGGTAACTAAAAAGAATGAAATTATTATTTTTAACAAAAAATTAAAGCCGACTTCCAAGGTAAAAACAATAATAGCATCCTTATAATATGAACTTAAAAGTATTAAATAATTATTCCTATCTAATAGTTATTAATAGATGTCCGAATTGGGAGAAGTTGGGAGTTGAAGCGTTGGAGACCGGTTTCCTGCACGATACTTATTATTTGTTGCTAATACCTAGTTTGTATCCTTCGATCGTGGATTCTTGGAAATCTATTGTTATTCTATTGTGTCTCGCTCACCGGTGAGCTTGTAACAAGATACGTAGAATAATATTATACAGGTGTATTATTCTACGTACATAGTAGGTACGCGATAGTTTACTACTGATACTGATTGAGGAGCTCAGCAAGCAGCATATTGGTTGCCATGTAGATGGAGTATGTTTCAATAACATAAATTATGCGGACGACATGGTCTTGCTGAGTGCCTCAGTCTGTGGTCTCAAAAAGCTACTTGATATTTGTGAGCGTTACGCAGCGGAGCATGGGCTGATATACAATAGTAAAAAGAGTCAGTACATGGTCTTTCACAGTGGAACCAGAAAGGTGGATACAGTACCGACTATTTTACTAAATGGTGTTCCTTTGGTTAGAGTAGAGGAGTTTAAATATCTAGGACACATTGTGACGTCCACTTTGAAAGACGACACTGATATCGAAGGGGAGCGAAGGGCGCTGGCGGTTAGGGCCAACATGGTTGTCAGGAGGTTTACAAGATGCTCGTTAGAAGTAAAAATGACGTTGTTTAGAGCATTTTGTACATTCTTCTACACTTGCAGCCTCTGGGCAGCATATACGCAAAGGGCATACAGCGCCCTTCGCGCCCAATATAATAACGCGTTCAGGATGCTGGTGGGGCTCCCCCGATGGTGCAGCGCTTCGGCGATGTTCGCGTGCGCACGAGTGGACTGTTTCTTTGCCACAATGCGCAGGCGAACATCGTCGCTGGTGCGGCGCATGCGGGGGAGCTCCAACGG
Organism: Polyommatus icarus; assembly: GCA_937595015.1. NCBI lineage: Eukaryota > Metazoa > Arthropoda > Insecta > Lepidoptera > Lycaenidae > Polyommatus > Polyommatus icarus. The sequence continues at coordinate 1,209,856 of OW569325.1, forward strand.
CATGCTGGCCGCGCTCTGTGAACGCCCTGATAACCCGTATATCGGTCACTGCTGTCGCTTGCATGCAAAATACAGGCCAAAATAATTATTATTTTAATATAATTTATGTAATTATGTAAGTATGTTTTTTCTACAAATGTGACTTTTATTTGTAATTTTTTGATCTTGTACGGATGAGTCTGGATACTTGAAATAAATGATTATTATTATTATTATTTTAGTACTAGGTAACTAAAAACTAAAAAGAGTGAAATTATTATTTTTAACAAAAAATTAAAACCGATTTCCAAGGCAAAAACAAAAATGACATCCTGATAATATGAACTAAAAAGTATTAAATAATTTTTCCTATCTAATAGTGCCTTTTTCCGAATTCGGCTACAACTCAACTATTTCTGTACTCAATCTTCATAATTTTGAAGTCGGTGCCAGTTCCAAAAGTTTCAAATATTCTGTCAGAGAACTGAAGATTCATCTGGTACCGACTTCAAAATGATGAAGATTGAGTACAGAAATAGTTGAGTTGTAGCCGAATTCGGAAAAAGGCACTATTAGATAGGAAAAATTATTTAATACTTTTTAGTTCATATTATCAGGATGTCATTTTTGTTTTTGCCTTGGAAGTCGGTTTTAATTATTAATCCGTTAATCGCTGTGACGTTACAGCCCTAACTTAATCCGAAGATCTCATTATAAATAACAATAACGGGGTTTGTAGTAAAATAGCACAATTCTTCGTCAGCATAAAGATATTGAAACCGGTCAAGTGCGAGTCTCACTCACGCACGAGGGTTCCATGCCATCGACTAGGATACTAGGCTTTTATGTACATTTCAAATGTTGCATAATGCATTTCAAGTATCGAGCAAAAAATCTAAATATAAAGTATAATTTACACAGAGCCAGTACTGGCTGCCAATAAAACTGGCAGCCAGTATTGGCTTGGTATATGCCGCGTGTGAACAGTTTTTCAAGCCAGGTATTAAACTGTTCACACGCGGCATATATCAAGCCAATACTGGCTGCCAGTCTTATTGGCAGCCAGTACTGGCTCTGTGTAAATTATACTTAAAAAGTTTCATTTTGTTATATAATTTTTCTGCCATGTCTAGCTAACGCAGTACTTGGCAGTGACAGACGGACAGTTTGCGAAGCCTTTTTTAACTTCGACTGCGGAATTCTAACAATAAAGACTGTAATAATTATTACGATCTCCTCGTAGATACCCTCACAATGGACAACAATGCACAGATAACGCTAATTGTTAATTGATTGTTATTGCATTTTAATATTATATTATGAGGTTAATATTATATAACAATGTATTGTAATAAAGTGTTATTACATATTATATGCATATTTATTGTGGTTTATCAATAAAATATGAGAAAACCACATAAAGTGCATAATAGGTATTGATAGTCAAACAGAATATCATTAAGGGGAGGATGAGGGATCCACAATATTTAAAGTAAGAATTTAAAAATGTAGATTCACCAGAGAGATACCTTACATTTTTACCAATATCCACAACAGGAGAATGTGCTATGTAACTATGTTCGACTGTAAGTATAGGTCTAATTTATTAATAACTAGCGACCCGCCCCGGCGTCGCACGGGTATAAAATAATATATAGCCACTTAAAAAATTATGCCTATAGCCTTCCTCAATAAATGGGCTATCTAACACTGAAAGAATTTTTCAACTCGGACCAGTAGTTCCTGAGATTAGCGCATTCAACTTAGCCCTTTCAAATAATTTCCCCCGTTTTTTTCACATTTTCCTCTATTTCTTCGCTCCTATTAGTCTTAGCGTGATAAAATATAACCTTCCTCGATAAATGGGCTATCTAACACTGAAAGAATCATCAAAATCCGTTGCGTAGTTTTAAAGATTAAAGGGAACAAAGGGACATGAGGGAAAAAAAGCGACTTCGTTTTATAATAAGTATAGATGGCCGAAGTTATACACTAATAATATGAATGACGAAAGTTTGTGAGTTTGTATGTTTGTTACTTTATCACGTCTAAACGGTTCGAGCGATTTCAATAAAGTTTGGTATGGAGTTAGTTAATACCCTGGATCACAAAGGGTACTTTTTTACTGCGGGAAAATATCACAAATTTTCTCTAAAAAGCCGCAGGTAACATCGCGGGACACAGCTAGTTACACTATACTATGTTAGGTTTAACACCGTTATCCTTAAAACCATCAAATCAACCATCGATTGCCCGGATCGGGAATTTGAATGGGTATGAAGACGGCATTTTTTTTAGTTTCCAGCATGTTTCCAGCATTGTTCTCATAGAAAATATTGTTCATTTTGACGGGCTCATTTGATTGTTTTAAGGATAACGGTGTTAAACCTAACAACCTGTGTACCTATTATTCTCTACTATCATATAATTTCGATTATATTATTTCAATGTCTCATTTATATTTTATAGCTAGTATGTTAACTGTTGCTATTTGCGACTTAACTACAAAACCGCTTACTTTACCTCTATATTAAACCTGATGAGGATAAACTTCAACTGGTTTTGGCATGTGAGTTTATGGTGCTCGAAGGAATTCGTATTTATTTTACCTCTAACAGGACCTTAATACTAGCTCATAAGAGTCATTCTTGCAAACATTCTTAGGCAGAATAATTTTGATAGATCTCACGAGGTTTCCTTATGGGTCTGCTGCGATCATTTTCCCGTCAGTTTATCGTAATTGCCCGCATATCTTTCGGTATTCACATTAATAGTGATTATTAGGCGTGTATGTCAGCAAAACATCGGTATGGCAAGTCAATCTGTGATAAAGTATAAAATACCAGATGACGCGTGCAACTCCGTTGCAGCAAAATTCGTTAATCGCACGGGAACCGTACATTTTCCGCGATAAAATGTATCCTATGTCCTTTTCCGGGACTCTAAAGTATCTTCATATCAACTCGGTTCGGCAGTTTAGGCGTGAAGAAGTTACAAGTAACAACTAACTGTACAGACAGACTTTACACTTTCGCATGTGTATAATTATATTAGTATGGATGAAAAAAAGAAAAAAAAGGTTTTCAACTTTTCATATTACCTACCTACCTATTATAGAAACTAGTACCTTTTGCTAAACTAGTAGACATTAGACAAGTAGATAAAATAAGTTTAAACACTCAGTAATATCTAAATACACTAAGATTTTTAAATGAAATGAATCACGATAAATTACAGGAAAAATACTTTGAGCCGCTAGAATTACCCGCAACCTACTAGCACATGTCAACGACTGCAGATATATAATTTTCCTGTTAAAGTTTTCTCGAAACAAAACAATCAATTAACTTCTTTATAATCGTTCTTCATGTGTCACTCTGTAAATGTAACGAGCGTCATCTCAAATATTCCACAACAAACATTTCCCAATAGTATTAATAATTAATGAGTGTAAAAATTTTGCTAAAATATTCCCGCGCGTAAACGGTTCTAAGATGACGCGTTCTGACGTCAAACAATAATCTACATTTTAAACGAAATTCCAAATTTTATTTACATAATCCGATGAATTGAGACACGATTAAATATGTTAATGATGTCGTTTAATATCAATCGTACGCACGGCTGCTGTCCGGCACAAGGTTTCTGTAATATTTAAGACTTACGTCGGGGAGTCCCCTTTATAAAAAACGACTGTTTCGACGGAAAGTTTTATCAATCACAATTTCTCCGTCAGAGCAGCTTTTTCGTAATAAAAAAAATACGACTTTAAAGACTTTTAAAATCAAAATTCACGACTCTACTTCTCGGTAGAGCGAGAATTTATGAGGAAAATGTAAAATAAAGTATGTTTATGTTTTTTTCTCATTTACAAAATGGTCTAAATGTGAATTAAACTGATTTCGTAATGTAAACAAATTAACGTTTTTACATCGTAACATTGAACTTTGTACCTACTTAGATTTGATTGATATGGAATATTATATATTTTATTTATTTATATTATGTGATATATTGTATTCGATTACCAAAATAGTACTAGTATCATGCTCCAATATAAACTGTGGCTTAGACCCTAGTGGTTTAGGACTTGGGCTTTGAATTGAGATTGTAGATAGTAGATACGGTTCCCGCGTTAGAACAACTAAAAAATTCCTATTAAGCTAGCCGGTCGCGTCGGATTGACCAGCCTCTTAGGCATTCAACACACTTTGAAAATAACTCCACTGTTAAAAATGACTTCCGCCTAGTTGGCTTGGTTTTAATCCTTCGACCGCGGATTCTTGGAAATCTATTGCTATTCTATTGTTGTCGCGGTCGCCGGTGTCCTTATGGGGTTGATAGGTTAATCTAATGGGACAGTCGCCACCAGCACCGAAACTGGTGTAGAAGAGCTTCTATTATAAAATATAAGTACTTAAACCAATGTTTCCGTGAGAATACCATAGCATAACCTTATAATTTAAACTGATTTACATAGATTTTACATATCTATGTTTTATCACAACATAAAAATGTGTATATGTATAAACAGTAAATACTTGCATAAAAAATATTATGTAACTTTTAACCCAAAAGTTACAGAAAATTTTAACGACTTACCTATTTTAGGATATATTGTGTGAACTGTCAAGAAAATATAGTACTTTAATATATCAAGCCCCAAGAGCACCGGTGATCTCGACAAGAATAAAATAACAATAGATTTTCAAGAATCCGCAATCGAAGGATTAAATTGCAATATAAACAAGAGTAGCTTTTAATTAACAGCTTAAACTATTAAAAATATTTATAAAACGGATAACATCTAAAGTCTTTGTCTGATATGTAGGAAAAGTCACTGGATAGTATAAAATACCTTGTTTAATTGGAAATTACTGTTTTTTATATTTTGGACATGCTTCCTAAACCACTGATTAACGTCATAATATTGTAGGTTTTGTACTTAGGTACATGTTTTCCGTATAAGCTATGAAGCAACCCCATTAGTAATTTAGAAATAGTCAACAGAAGAAAATGTTAAGAAAATATTTCAGGGCCAGTTAATGAGATGATCTGTAGTAATATTTAAATTAATGCAAATAACTGCATTGTAGGCTTACAAATTATGTGCAGAAAAAATTGCATTAAAATTGATTAATTTCCTGAGTTACACAAGGAATTTCTGAAGAATAATAATTGTTGCCACCTACCAGAACTTCCGTTCAGGTTGGTTGGTCGTTGGTTAAGTTGGCTTTTATCACGATGTTAGGTTAGTAGGGTATTATTTAGTTAGTGTTTAGTAATCTTTGGTATTATTAGGTAGATAAATAAGTGTTTTCTTTTAAGTATTTTCTCCGATGTATTATATTTTATTATGTGTGTAATTTTCAAAAGTTATTTTATAAAGTGAACCATAAAATAAACAAAAATTTTATAATAAATGCAGATGAAATGTTAGAAGTTGAGTCCAAATGTTCAAAATAAAGTAATTATTTCATTTGTTTTTATCACTCATTACTCATAATGACAAAAGAAAATCCTCCGCTCTGAAAAGTTGGATTTTCTTTTGTACAGGAGCTGCGTCATACGCTACATACCCGAGTATTTGTCATCGCAGGAAATACCCCACAGGCCACATACGAATTTAAATTATTGCATATTAAAACAATTTAAATTTAATTAAATTTTTATCTTTACAAAACATTTTTTGGATTACAAAGAGATCTAAGTAATTTTGTTTTTTACTCAAACTGTACCGAAATTTGCTTGACATTGAGTTTAAAATTTAAAGATCTTTAGCGATCCTAGAATGCTAATATAAACAAAAACTATTATGTGTATAAAATATTATAGTATTTTTTGTCGTAATTACCTGTTCAAACATAGCACGTATGATGTCAGTTAAGACTAAGACTTATCTTGATAGTTGTTATGTATCATCACTTAACTTGAATATAATAATGTCGTAAAAAATATTCATGCAAATAAGTTAATTATAACATACATTGATTGTTATTATTGTTTTTAATTTCTTTAGGTCTTTCAACTCACGAGTTACGGCTAAACGCTTTATTAGAAATGTTATTTTTCATTTATTGTTTAAAATGAACATTTCCTCGTTTAACCCATCAAGCCCCATAAGCTCACCGGTGAGCGAGACACAATAGAATAACAATAGATTTCCAAGAATCCACGATCGAAGGATTAAGAAAGCTTTAGCTTGTTTTTAACTCTGGTGAAGATTAAGCTATTAAACATTTACGTAAATAATAAATTTAGGCTTTGTTTAGAACGTGGTGAGCCACGTTAAAGTCTTTGAACTGCGGTAGACTAATCCTTAACCTGCTCCACCTTAACATCGTAAACTATGACCGTGATATATTATGTATATACCGCAACAAGTGCTACAGCTTTATTACGTGGTAATAAGGCTTAAAAGACACCGGATATATACATATAATCGGTATCGCGCACGCACATCGTCTACGTGTAAAAACTAAAAACTGAGTGACACCTGCCAAGGTTATGGTACCGGCGCGCGGCGCAGCGTGGGAACATGTCAGCAGCTGGGTGACAAAAACACTGACAATTCCTTCTGGTCTACCGCATATCATGCATAGGTTAGACAGTGGACACCCATATCCAAGACGTGATAATCTTCAAGCTTGACGGACGGACGGACGGACGGTTACGGAATAGGAAAACTGTGAACAAATGATGATCTATGATTTACGAGGCACGCGTAGATCACTTGCTGGTGAAGTATTCTCAGTAGTATCAACATTCGATGCTACATAGAAAATATGGTCCCTTGGTCCCTAAAGATGGAAGCAGCCGAGAACACCTAAAAATAGTCTTGACTCTTGTTGTATTTTAATATTATGTAGAGGTGAAATCGTAGCTTTTTTTGGGTTTGGACGAACTGTGGTGCAAAAATATTCTACTTTTAATTTAGATGACAAAGGCGCTTGGTTTTTTCAGGAGATTTATTATAGGTGGCGGAAAAACCTGTACGGAAATACCGTTAGAGTTTAGACGAATAATTATAATTTGCATGATGGCGATATACGTAACTCTAATCAAGGCTACTACGCGTCACACAACCGGTCAGAAGACAAAATATTATACGTGACGTGGGCGATGATCTTTACGTTTGGAAATTTATTACATTCAAAATGTTATAATTCAGGTAATTTTGATATTTTGATACAGGTTTTTTTTAAAACTTATCTTTAGTTTTATCAAAATTCAAAATTGAAAAATGTAATTCCGTCCAAGATAGACACTATAATACTTACAAATTATTAAGTATGTTTTTTTATCTATAATTGCAGAAAACTGCTCACATATTCCTTTGTCTGTTATAACTTATAGTTTATGAATTGTTTCGTTAGAGCCATTGAATAATTGGAGAACCTCCAAGTGTTTATAATTTCTCTAACAGCAATATTTAAAGCATGTTAAAATAACTGTGAACTACACACATTTTTGTACTGTTTTACCATGAGAGCTCGTAATGTGTGTTTAAGATAGAGGTAAAGGTACTGTCTGATGTAATGTAAAAACGTGTTTGGTGCCTATGATCTACTTCCGAATATATTCTTGGGTTTGTATAAGGTTTTAAAGGATTTCACTACGACTTTACTGCGTTTAAACTTTAAAGTACAAGGCCTTAACGAGCCTAGGTAAATATTTAAAAATTTATTTGATAAGTATCTAAAGTTTTAATTTTCACAGAGATTGAAAAAATATATAAGTTAACATATAACTTATATTATAACTTATATATAAGTAATCATTAAGTTTTGAGAATAGAGATTTTTTATGAGATAAACCGTTTATTGTGCTGTACAGTTAGATGTATCTGTATGGATTTTAGTATCAACAAAAAGAGGCAAATTGATTAAATCACAAATGCGAAGATGTCGAAATTTTTATGATGTTGGTGTGACACACATTTCACACGTGGTGGGATTGAAATTCGCGAGTGTTGCAAGTCGGTGGTGGATCACAGCAGCGTTGCAGAACCAGTTTACAAGAGCATGCACCTCCGTCTGATATTATGAGGACATCTTTTACCTTTATTGACTTCTTAAAGTTCAAACCTTTTTATTTCGGGCCACGTTATTTTAAGAATAAGTTTCCAAAAAAACCTATAACATCACACGAACAACACAACATCTCTTATATCTAGCAACAAGTTAGAAGAGTTTACAGAAGTGAAAACTGAAAATATTTTGTTCGTATTATATCTTATTATAAAGCATGTCACAAACAGTTTGTACTCTGCTAAGCCCTGACCTACCGTATGTTCGACATTAAAGTAGCTCTACATAATGTTACAGTCTAGTCGGGTGCGATAAGCGTGATATATTATATGATAGTAAGTTTCCGTGGTGTAATAAGTATGTTAGTCACGGAGGAAGTCGGGCAGAACGCGGGAAACCCACCGGGCAGTCACCACGTGTGACGGCCATCTTTGTTTACTTGACAGTTCATTCTAATTTCGAAGACGCTGGCCTAGTTATTTAACACTAGCAAAAGTAGAAAACTGAGCTATTCTCTATTTGAATTTTAAAAGCGCATATCGGTAGAAAGTAGTCAAAATGTAAATGGCTGCTCACTCAGATCAGATTGTAGAGTTCGTTCGATATAGAGTAGGTAGGTATGTGAAGAAATAATATCATAATATAAAAATAATAATACTCCCACACCGGTTTCGGTGACGGTGGCCGGTTTCATTGAAACTAGGCCAGTTATGCAGGAGTAATTTTATAGTGCCCAAGTGTGTGCGCAGTACACAAGAGCACTCTCTGTTCCTTTTACTCTCATAGCCGACTGGCGTCGAGAGATCAGGCACAGGACCGACTTGCCCATCCGACGCATGGATCATCTTACTTGTCAGACAATCAGGTGATCAGCCTGCATTGTCCTAACCAAACTTGGAAACAACATGTTTCCAACGCGGGAATCGAACCCACGACCTCCGAATTTTTATTAAAATACAATATTTAGTTTAGGAAGTGTTATTATTTTAAATTCTATAAATAGAACTATTTATGCTGTCAATAAGCGATTTTATATGAAAGTAATGTTGAATAATTGTGTGGTTTGTATGACGCCAGTGGGTGTTTTGAGGACGGTACTCTGAAACGATTATTATGAGTGACTGAACAACTTGTATACAATTGCCAATAATGGGGCATGTGCTGCATATTATTTTGATCGTCGTGTTATATTGGGTAGTTAGGAATGCAATTGTTTCTCCTATAAAGATATTTAGATTATTTAGCACAAATTGTTCCAGTCAAGATTAAAATTTCATATGTACTAATCTCTCTTGTTTATATTGTGAAAGAGTAATATAGTATCATATTGGCACGAAAGGGTATTATAGTCATTATACGAAATGATAATAATAATATTATGATCCAGGTTCTTGCGGAGTTCTAGGAAATTAAGTTCAATTATGTAAATTAGTAATTACATTTGCATCATTTATACGAACACTAACCTTGCAAAGGACTTTAAATATCGATTTAAAGATTATTTAAATCAATTCAAATTGACTCGTGCTAAAAAATCAAAGCATTAAATGAAAAATTCACATTTTACACAGGAAAAAAAATGTTAATAGTTTTAATGCAATAATTATGTAATGATATGCAAGTGTAGAGGTGAAGTAGCGGCCTATTAGCATATTATTGTCATTGCCAAGGGTGAACGGGCATATTTCGTGCTAGTAGCGAATAACACTTAATGCCAACATTAGGTTAACATTAACGACCATCCGCTGGAGCTCTGTTCTTCCGCCACCATTAATGTATCCTTACCATGCTATTTATTTTTATAGGCTCACTGCGTAGAAGGCCAACCTTTTAAAAAAAAATAAGAATCTTAAATAAGTCCACTTTTCATCTCTATTGTAACTAGCTTAAGCGCGTTGAAGTCTTTTTAAAGGAAGAAATATATTTCCTGTCTCATTTTTGGTTCTCAAAATTTATTGTGGTTTTAAACACTTGATGATGATTAATAATTATGATACACTTCAAACAAGTTCGATCTGCGTTTCTGATGTTTGATGTTTATTGTTTTTTTTTATTATTTTGTAGTTTTCCTCAATATAAATTACTTCAATGATTCATCTTATATTAGTAGCACGATACGATCACGGTGAAAATTGATTAATGAGTAATGAGTATTTATCCATACTTCCATACTAATATTATAAATGCGAAAGTGTGTCGGTCCGTCTGTACGTCTGCCTGTCTGTCGACATGTTTAATCTTATATATAAAATTCTCGTGTCACAATGTTAGTCCACGAACTCCTCCGAAACGGCTTTACTGATTTTACCAAATTTTATATGCATAACAGTATGTTTGAGAATCGGCTACTGGGTACTTTGTTGAATAAATAATAGTAAATTATTACAATCTGAGACTGACGGCGACCCTTTGTATGTGCGACGGGACGGGACGTTACCATGGCGACATACTTAATTAGTCAAAATAATAATATGGGCGAAATACTTTATATTATTATGGCAAAGCAACGTTTGCCGGGACAGCTAGTTTTATGTAGATTTATATGACATCCATAGTTCCATACTATTAATACCTACTTAATAATAATTATAAATGCAAAAGTATGTCTGTTTGTCTGTCTGTCTGTCTGTTACCTCTTCACGCAAAAACCGTTGAACTGATTTTGCTGAAATTTAGCATGGAGATACTTTGAGTCCCGGGAAAGGACATAGGATACTTTTCATCCCGGAACAATGTACGGTTCCCGCGCGATAAATGGGTTTTGGCGCAACGGAGTTGCGGCCGTCATGTAGTAATCTATAAAAATGATGATTTTATTGTTTAGCTGTATGATTTTTTTTTGTGCGTTGATCGGAAAAAGTAGGTGGTATTTTATTAAACCGACTTCAAAAAAGGAAGTTATCAATTCGACCCGTATGTATGTAATATTTCCAAAAATGATAAGTTTTCGTATAATATGTTAGTCTATATCAGTGTCCGAGCAAATGTGCCAAATTTCAAAAGTGTATGTAGGTATGTATGTTTTTATGTTTGTGTTCGCATATCTCCGGAACAACACGTCCGATTTAAGTAATTCTTTTTTGTTGTACTATTTATTGTGTAACTTAGAGAATACCGCAAGTTTAATCAAAATCGGTTTAGTAGTTTTTGAGAAAGGGAATTTTAAGCACAATATATTTAAGTCGGTTTTATTTTTTTAATATTAAACAACTCGGCTAATTTTGTCCTTATTTTGTAAAGACGGTGGAATTTAATTATTCGAATTGCGACGCTATAAATAGAAAACGAATACAATTTATTTGTCGTTGTCATGGATTATTCTCGAAGACTTTGGCGACTCCGAATGTATTAGCGACAAAAATAAAATCGTCTCTTTTTTTGTTCAGCTTCATCTTTTTGTGCTCAGCGTGATAAATATCAGGTTATATGACAGCTTTGCCTATCTAATCTAATATATATAAATCTCCTGTCACGATGTTTGTCCGCGATGGATTCCTAAACTACTTAACCGATTATAATGTTTCTTTTTTTTTAAATGTGTGCTTTTTACCAACTTGAGAGATAGGATAGCTTAGATCTTTAATTTTATTTATTTATTTATTTATTTAACACTTTTTGTACAATGTACAATGGCGGACTTAATGCCATAGGGCATTTTCTACCAGTCAACCATTGGGTGGTAACAGAGACAAAACTAAAACGGTGCTTTCAGCGTAGAAAAAAAGATTAGGAACACACATTAGGAAATACATAATTAAATATACAATAAATACTGATAAAGATAATAACGAATACTAGTCGCAATTTTGTTTTATTGCAAATTATTTGTCTATAAAGAGCGACCATTGTTTATGCGACGCGGGTCACGGGATAGCGATGGACGTTGCCATGATGACATACTTATTTATTTAGTCTTTATTTAGTTTTATAATTATTATTAGTCACTTATTCAATAAAATAATTCGGGCGATATATTATGTACTTTATATTAGAGATGTGCCGACTAGTCGGTAAAGCCGACTATTCGGCCACTTTTGTAGTCGGCGAATAGTCGGCAAAAAGCGCCGACTAATCGGCTTTTTACTTTTTTGCTGTTATTGCAATTACATTAACAGAAAAACCTTGATCATTATATTTTATAAAGTGTTCATATCACACTCAATCAGTATAACGCATTTTAAAATTAATTGCTGAAATTACTTGCTAGTAGAGAAATTATTTTTGTAAACAAATTAAGCATGTACACAGTACAAGGTGTAACAAAACGAAGTGATAATAATTTAGGGTGTTTTTGTGTTCTTTGTGGAGAGTAATTCACTGTGAAAGTAGCAGCGCTTAAAGACCAACATTTTTTCACTTTTGTATGCGGAAACTCGTGACGCTGGGGCGCTTGCCCATACCAAATGGGAAAAAATGGTCTTTTAGCGCTGCTACTTTCACAGTGAACTCCTTACAAGGAAAACGTAGACACCCTAAAGTATTATCACTAAGTTTTGTTACAATGCATTATTAAATCGAGATTTCATGTAAGTACATGAAATATTTAATGAAAACCATCAACTGTGTCATAGTTCAAACAAAATAAAGTAACATACTCGAATTAAACCCGTTTGCAGACGGCGTGTGCGACTTACCCGCGAAACAGCAGTAAAAAAGCGTTACGCAAACTTCTGAAACCATGATCGGCTTGCCGACTAGTCGGCCGATTAGTCGGCTTCTTTGCAGCCGACTAGTCGGCTAGTCGGCCAAAGTCATGATCGGCACATCTCTACTTTATATATTATGGCAAAGAAACGTTTGCCGGGACAGCTAGTGCTATATATATTACACCCACAATATAATTTTAACCGCGGAAAAAATTAGAAATGTTATACACTTAACATGTATTAAAGCTACTATTATATATGCTCTTTCAGCACTGCTACTTTCACAGTGAACTCTATGTAAGGGATACATACAAACCCTAAAGTAATTATCACAGTTTTGTTACACCTTGCATAGAGCTATGTGGTGTAGTGTAGTCTATATGTGTGTAATGTGTATAGTGTACGGACGGTTCCACATCACTTCATCATTACAAGTACATGGACACATGAACATACACTGGGCCGGTTTTAGGGAGATACGGTATTCACGAAGATCAGACATCTTGCCTCGTGTGGACCTAACTCTACAATAATAATTATATTTTCTACAAATTTCAGAGCAACATTTTGACTTAAATCGTTGTTATTGTTGTTGTGGATTTGTTATAACATATTTTTGTAGTTGTTATTATTCGTAGCATATTTGGCATAAAAAATAAATGAATAATATAAAAAACTTTACGCACGAAAATGTTCTCCCCAAACAGCGCGTTTAGTTCTTGTAAAAAATAAGGTTTTTTGTATTTATTCATTTGAGTATTAATTAGGACTACACTTCAATCCATCCATAATAATCCATACTTCCATACTAATATTATAATTGCGAAAGTGTGTCTGTCTGTCTGTTACCTCTTCACGCTTAAACCGCTGAACCGATTTTGCTGAAATTTGGTATGTAGATACTTTGAGTCCCGGGAAAGGACATAGGATACTTTCGTCCCGAAAAAATGTACGGTTCCCACAAGATAAACGAGTTTTGGAGCAACTGAGTCGCGGGTTTAATCTAGTTATTAAAGGTTGACACAATCATGTGTCCATGATCTTACATGTCGCCCATCTTATCTTTCTTTTTTGCACTTAGTTTTTTGTCAATGGCTTATCACAAGTTTTTGTAGAGAGTATAACTTATATGTATATGCATGCAGCTTTTTATTCAATCACAAAAACTTTAAGGTATCTAAGGATGCTTCTTACAGCTTCTATGCTTTTACAGCTCTCTTATTGAATAATGGCAGGTTTACATTATTTAAATCCAGTAATCCAATCCAACGGTGGATCACTAATGAAACAATGTAAACGGGTAGGTACTGGATGGCATTTCAGTGCCCGATTACATTATTCCAGTAGCAATCCAGCGCTGGATCGGATCACTGGATTGGAATAATATAAACCGGCCATGAGAAGATCTAGATTTTGCTCTTTGTCTTTTTGTTTATGAACAATAATTTAGAAACTTTCCGATGTTAATGATTTACAAATAATCGTTTTGTTGACAAAGTTTAAGTTCCCAATTTTTCCAAACTGGTTTGTAACGACTTCTCGAGAAAGGGTGATGACTGATGACTGATGAAGGTATACTTTTTGACCAGTTCTGGAAAATCACTTTGTCAGTTGGTCTCCAGTCTTTAGGTAAATGTTGTATTGGTTGGTGACAAACTATATATATTTGCTTATATGCTAATAGGTAAATCTATTTGTAAATATTTGGCCGGCCATCATGTTTTTAGGAAATCATAACAATGTAGATATTTTATTGACGTAAAATCGACCTTTCCTGCTATAATATCCGTAAGTATATAAAGTGAAAATACAGAATCGTTAAACTTATATTTCGTTAATAACAATTAAAAATAAGATTGATATTAGCTATCGAGAATATATTTAAGAAGTTTAACTATGTTACATGTATGAAAAAATTATAACGCAGTATAAACAAACCAAATAAAATATTAGAAAGCAAAAATACTTTCTACACTCACCAGGTCGAAAAATCCGATATTGTCGCTCCTGCGCCGGGCCACGTCGTACGCTTTTCCCTTGTGGTTCATGAATCTTTTGCTCTGTGCCCTCATTTTGAAAATAAAAAAATATAAGGCCTATCAAAAGTCGCGTCTAACCTCGCGGTCACTACGCGTGCGTTTGTGTCGGGGGCTCGCGGCGAACTGACGGCGACCGGCGCAGCTCGGCAGAGGTAGACCTCAGTCCTCACACACAGGTAAACCCCGAGCTTTCCTCGCCGCGGAAGTCGCTGCGCCCGCGCAGGGGGACTCCCGCCGGCGACGCAATATGTAAGTATTGATTGTGCGTATGGTCGTGACTAGTGGGTCAGCTCCGTTGCCATGGTAACGAGGATGCGTCAACACAAAAGACAATGTTCCTCATCAATCAACCGCCCCGGGGATTTTTTCCGTTGAGGTAAAAACTTTAAATAATTTTTTGAGTACACTCAGACATATTATTCGGCTAACAATTGAAAATACATAAGTACCATACTTACTTTTATTTAAAAGCAAAGTATTTTTTACTTGACACTTCTGCATTATCATAGCGAGTTGCATGTTATATTTAATATAATGTATATTATAAAATAGGTAAGGTCTTTGTAAAATATAATATAGTATACTATTATATAGTTCCATAAATTCTTTTTTACAAGACATTTGCACGGGATAATTAGGCCAGCATGTGCACCAGTATTTTAGTATGTTTAATTAATATATAAACTAATAGTATAAAAACATAGGTACTTAGCAAGTTTATTATTATTCAAAAGACATTTTAATTTTTTTCATAATCCGATACAGCACCATCTAGCGGGCGGTGGCGATAACTCAGAGCGGCGTAGCGCGTAGCGACTCGTAGCGCGCCGTAGCCTCACCCATTTGCATAATTAGTTAATTACATACTAGAACTAGATAAGTCGTATAATACTGGTCGTGCCTTCGCCAGTTTCCCGGAATAAATTTGGGTTTTTACACTTCGCAGAAATAAAGTATAACAAGCTAATCCGGTAAACGTTATTTTGCCATACTATACATATTTGAGTGTTATATAATTAATTATACATTATACAGGATAAGCACAGCACAATAAAATCAGTTTCCGGAGGAGCTTAGCAACCAATATCACAACACGAGAATTTTACATGTTAGGAATGTAAAATTCTCGTGTTATTTATGAAGGTAATATAATATATATTTGGACAATAAATAAAGTATGTAACCGTATTTAGAATTCAATTTTACGTTTTAATTTAGCGTTTCGCGTAACTGCACACTATTTTTATACAAACCGGCCTTTCTAAGTCGGTTCGGTAATACCCCTATTTACGGCGCAGCCTGCGTCGGTACACTTCTTGGAAACTGTTTTCCCTGTCACCGCAAAACTGCTGCGCCTCGACATAACTTATCATATAGTTACCATTTTTTAACAAATGAAACAATTGTATTATGTTTTGTCATAATATTATGTATAGGTGGAAATTAAAAAAAATGTTAATTAGGGTAAATTAAGTTTTTAAATTAGTTTTCCGTATACATAATATAATACGTCGTTATTATCAGCCTTACCGACCGCGTGTCTTTCCTAAAAAAGCAAAGGATTACCCTTTAACTAGTTAACACATCGTTCGTCGGTACTGATGGATAATTCATATTTATTATGAATACTACCAGGCACCAGCAGTCAACTCAAGCAAACGAACAAAAC
This sequence comes from Polyommatus icarus, assembly GCA_937595015.1. NCBI lineage: Eukaryota > Metazoa > Arthropoda > Insecta > Lepidoptera > Lycaenidae > Polyommatus > Polyommatus icarus. The sequence continues at coordinate 1,226,219 of OW569325.1, forward strand.
GCATTGCTCATAATAATCATGTTTATTGTTCATAATCTTGATTGACGTGCTATATTAAGTTACAAGATATGAACAAGAATATTGTTCCTGTAACCACCTTCCGGCTTATTTAGTTTTCGTATTTCTAATTAATGTTGGTACTTATCTAATGTTTTTTTTCATTATCATTTCCTATTTTAGCGGGCCGTTTCGTTCGATAAAAAATTGACACGCGGTCGACCTTCAGAGTTCTAATTTTAGACAAGCTCGCCTCTGCTCAATTACGTTAGACTGGCTATGACTTTCTCCTTCAGGCTATAGTATCTAAGAGCATAATTAAAAGCGGGTGAGCTGTGCAGTGCCGTAAACAGCCTTTTTTGCGCCCTGTGCGAGCTTCTACAACTGGGCTATCGTTTTTTTTAGATATTATTATAGGTACCCAGAACAATGTATAGGCCTTTCTTACTGTTGAAATCGAGCACTAGGGGCGCAGCGGGAACTTATATGTAGCAAGCCGAAAAAATAATAGTCCTGACTCCAGCCTGCTCAGGCCATTCTCGCGCCCCCCCAGAGTCTACGCCCTGTGGCTGGGCACCGGTGGCACCGCCCTATTTACGGCGCTTCAGCTATGTTTTGACAAAACTGGGCTGGTGCAACATTCTCGCACAAACGCGGGGTAAAATTATATGTAATCGGAGGTGCAAGTCGAGGATTGAAGAAAAAGAAGGAAAGCAGGAAAAAAGTCGCTCGAGAGGGACAACGGACAAGTGTAACTAATTGATTACACCACCATTACGAGTAGATTGGCGAGACAGTGTACTCGGCGAAGCACCTCTGTATGTTTAATATTATGGTTGTGCTCGGCCCAGGGTACTGTCTCGCCTATCTACGGGCAGGTACCAAAGCATATAATATGGTAAACACCTTTTGAGTTGCGATTTCCTACCACCTATTATCAGGCGATTTACTACCATCTATTCGCTTTCTTGTATTTTTTAAGCTATTGCATAACATTTATCGCCGGTCTTTGGCGCGGCGACCGAATCAAGATACGTTCCGTAACGAAAATAAACCTCACACGCCAAACGTCGTTTCAGTTCAGACTTCAGCACGGTGTTTATGTCCGTGCGACTAGACGTATGCGAATTGTAATTGCATAAGTTGATAATAAAACCTTTACCCAAGGCAATCCCCGAGTACCACACGTATTTTTTATTAGCTCACAGGTTAATAATATTTCACATTTTTGCCAACTTTAACATAGGTTAGGTCGTGGTTAGGTCATATAATCGAGGTGACACGTCATGTAATTCGGCAAATCGGCATTGACCACGTGGCCCTGAGCTGTCACCGCCGTGGGCATACCCCTGACCTGCCGGACGTGGCGCGGATGTGGCACCCGCCGTGAGCGCCCGCCGTCGTGGTCGTCGTGATCCACACACGGAAGCCAAGATTGATTAGACGATTGATTGGATACGACGTTTTGGCTTAGGGATATCGATCGTCTGAGTCAATATCCTATTACGGCAGGAACTAGATAGGAACCTATCAGTAACAGAGGTGTGGATCTTAGGGTGTATAATATGTTAAAGAACTGTTTGTGACCTATCACTTATCAAATAGAGAGCGATCACGCGGCTAAGCGTTCAAACCAATGGTATTGTATGTTACTAACGTAACGTTCAAACGGTCACATTTACGCTCTTTGTGTTACTAGATAATAATAATATAGGTACCTACTCACACAGTTTGACCGCTCGAATGTAAAATGCGAACGCAGAACGCTTGATCGCGTGAACGCTTTCCTTAAATTGCGATTGGTATTGGTGGTACGATAAACCAGTAACATATTGTACCTACTAACCTACATTTCAGAAATAATCTTTATTCAATTCCATGGATTTTAAAATAAGGGTTGCACCATGAGGCGTAGTCTACATACTACATTAGGTATAATAAGAGTTTTATCGTTGAAATATGTTAACGATGTTAAAGGTTCCCACTGAGTATTAAACAAAATTATGGATAATGTAATTACCTACAGCACAGATAGCTCACAGTCCTAGTTTTACAATAAACGTCGCAAAATAAAGTTTAACAGAAACATAACTTTTAGAAAAAAGCGTTTATTTTTTCATGGCGTCTTTAAAAGTCTCGGCAGCGGCTTTTGCGGCGGCGGTGGTAGCCTGCATGAACTTGGAGCCTTCAGCCGACAGGTTCTGGGCTAGGTTCTCCGCAGACTTGGCCTCATCGGCTGCCAGCTTGGCCAGTGCCTCCTGGAATGTCTTGTAGTCCACGTTAGCTTGGTTCTTAACGTCTTGAAACAGCTTGCGAGCTCGCTCCTCTGATGCTTTCGTCGTTTCGACTACCTTATCTACAATGTTCGGTAGAGTTCATATAGTTAGCTAGTACTTGGTAGATATATTTTAGGACCTGTTTCACCACTTTCTTATAAGTTCCGGATAGGTTATCCACAACTTAACTTGACAGATAGGTATGGTAATGTCAGATTAGTTGTGGATAGCCTATCTGGCACCTATCAGGAAGTAATGAAACAGGCCATTAATGTTTTAGAATTGTAGCTCTAATAATTTTTTCTCTAATAATAATTGTTGAAATAAGTTTTTTTTTTGGATATCTTAAAACTAAAAAGTGCTTTTACTTGGAAACACTAAAAACCAAGTAAGCTCTACATATTATAATTCGAATTCTAAGTTTTATGGGCCGTAATAATAATAATAATATAATAATATCTATGGACGCTTCACACCCCGTCAGTCTGGCCCCGTGGTAAGTACCTGAAGGACTTGTGTTACAGGTACCAGACAACGGAAATATATTTAATACTTTTATACTATACATATATTTAAGATTTTTATTATTTGATACACATATTTAATACACATCCATGACCCACGAACTTAATAAACTTTTTGTTCCGTCGGCGGGATTCGAACCCGCGACCTCCGGCTTGAGCTTCCAACGCGCTCACCACTGCGCCACGGAGGTCGTAATATGTCTTATCCGATTTCTGTGGATGGAAATTTAACAAATATTTTATGAAAATTAGTAAGTAGGCCTAAGGCCGTGTTTCCACTGACGCGGAGCGGAGCTTAGCGGTGCCGAATTGACCAATCACCATGCTCGAAATCTTCGCTCCGCTTCACTGTCATTCCACTGGAATAGCACGATTGGTCAATTCGGGCACCGCTAAGCTCCGCTCCGCTTCAGTGGAAACGCACCCAAAGCTGACCGCTACGTGCGTGCTGATGAATTTAAGTATCTACTATCGCCTTTAGGCGTCGAAATTGTGATTTTTGGTAGTATTATAATGATTTATAAAGTGAATACTATATTTTATTTGAATAAATAATTATGCTTAACAAAATACAAGCGACTCACTATCCTGCATCAACTTGACCAAGGCGTCTACGTTGTTCTTGCCCTCCTTTTTCAATTTATTAAAGGCATCCTCCATTTTGTGTGGTTTTCGATAATTTATGTTTTTATATGGGTGCAATAAATGTTTATGTAAAAAAATATTTAAAATTTTGTACAACGGCCGACTTGTTTAGTGTGGTTTTTTTTGCAACAATGACATAATATTAATATGTTGGGTTCTCTTTGGTTTTTGACACTTTGTTATTTTTTCTCATTGATTGAAGGCATATTGTAGGTCATGTCCATCTCGTAAAATCCTCAATACATTTTGTAGGACACATCGGAATAATAATAATTATAGAATAAGAGCCAGCGACGGCCAGACTTTCCACATTTATAAAATCTGACCTCGAGCAGCAACTATGGAGTTTCAGTCACGGTTACTTTAGTTTAGACTTTAGAAGGGGTACGCCTCAGTTCTGAAGAATATAAGTTATGAAATTTATCTTTACTCTTTCTTGAAGGTCAGGTAGACCTGAAGGTCTACTGGCAACTGAAACTCGCCTGAAGGTTCTGAAGAACTCGATACCTCCATAGTTGCAAGTCGTTGTTACCCCTGTAGGTCACAAACAGGTAAACTTTCAGCTTTTATACAATGACGAAAGTCTGGCTGTCACAGGCTTTGGTCCCATAGCAAGTACGAGCACCAGGCTATAGGGCTGAAACATCTTATATATAAAATTCTCGTGTTACAATGTTAGTCCACGAATTCCACAGAAACGGCTTTACTGATTTTTACCAAATTTTATATGCATATTCAGTAGGTCTGAGAATCGGCTACTGGGTACTTTATATATTGATAAGTGCATTTGTTGAATAAATAATAGTAAATTATTACAACCTGAGACTGACGGCGACCATTAAGTTTGTGTGACAGGATAGCGATCGACGTTGCCATGGTAACATACTTATTTAGTCACTTCAATAAAATAATATGGCCATACACTGATGGTAAATATATTATAGCAAAGCAAGGTTTTCACACACAATTCATGTTCCATACAATAATTAATAGCCGCGTACTGACCAAGCGATCAGCCTTGCTGCCTCGCCCGAGCGTGCCGCGGCCCGAGCCGAGAGTTGTCGGTATGTTTGCCGCGCACTACTACGTACTGACCAACCGAGCAACTGCCGCCCGAGGCTGCCGCGCGAGGCGGCTCCTATTAGCCGCGTACTGACCAAGCGAGCCGCCTCGCTGCCTCGCCCGAGCGTGCCGCGGCCGAGCCAAAAGTTGTCGGTTTTTGGTCGATGCTCAAAGGCGCCTCGGACGTTTGCCGCGCACTAACACGTACTGACCGACCGAGCAAATGCGCGCGAGGCTACCGCGGTGAGGCGGCTCGCTTGGTCAGTACGCGGCTATTGACGTTGGTTTCGTTTGAATTGTCGCGTCGTGTCGTGTCGCGTCCGGTCCTATGTGCGGTCTTAGTTCTGTCTACTCTGGTGCGGTCTTCCGTATTTAAATATTTATTAGGTAGGCATTCATAAACGACTTTACTAAAGGATCAGTCAATAAAACTAGTATTAGATTCTGTTTAGTTTTTATTAAATCAGTATAAAATATATTTTCTAATACTCAAAACGCTTATATTTACAATAAATATGTTGAAAAAATACCTTTATACGTCTTACAAACACAACATTTACAGTACGGGTGCTTCGACCGAACAAACTTAGTACGTATTGGAGGGGGAAAAAATCGTTTTTTGGTTAAACTAAAACGGTTAATAAAATGCAGGGTCCTCTCAAACTGTCACTTTCTCGGCGTAGCAAAGTCAGTAAGTACAGTGTCAAAGCGCGACGTAGTCCTGTGGTGACTGAAAGTGGCATTTTGTCGGCCGCGGTCGCTTGCGGCAAAGTTCGGAAAGCCGCCATTGCAGTCCGTCGCATTTAAACACCTTTTTTACTCTCTCAAGATGATCTTGCGACCATTTGGTTAAGGAATATTGTTTGTAGAGTACAAAATGTATATTTAAATCGTTTAGGTGGACAGAAAGCAAATGTGTAACGTCAAATACTTAAAGTTACATAATAATATATTGTATGGCAAAACTCAGGTACTTCTGTCTACAAACAATTTTCCTACTGCGAAGGCGTTGCGAAGGTTTTAAACCGATTAAATAATAATAATAATTACAGGGTATCATGTCAGTATAATTGTTACATATTATTATAAATAAATTTCTAATTTACTTTTTTTCCTTTTATATAAAGCCTCTTTTATTATTTGCGACAGTAATTTTACATTGTTAATACCAATATTATATTTTTATTTTATCAATTTCTTAAAACTATAATTGTGCACGCTTCCAAAGAAAGGTTCTAAAAGAATTGATATAAGTAGTTAGAATAAAACTTGCGGATTCGAGATAGATCTTAGGATATAACCTCTCTTTGCGAATGACTATAGGGCATACTTCATACTCACCCATTAACATTTAAAAGTTACATTATGTAATATACAAAATGTTACACAATTTCTGAAACCGTTCATCTCATATTTAATGTAAGGTTTTCGCACATTAAAGTTTAAACCGACTGATGACTTACAGCATTTCATTGCAGCATTTTGTTTCCTTATAGGTAAAAGTAAACGACGCATGTCGCGATGTAAGTTAAGAATATATTACAAAAAATAAAGCTTACATTTTTGTCGCAATGTGCAAACACCTGTACATAGTTTGTACGACAGAGATCACTCGACCGACACCGTGCCGACTGCCGACCAACAACATATCAATATTAATACTACACACACAATTTAAGCATCATAATATGTATATCACATTTCATTTTACATAACCTAAAATTTAATTATTTACATTTGTATTTTCAATGTCGGGCTGTTTAAAAACTCAGCAACTAAATGGCGACTTGCCGTCTAGTATAATTATAAAGGAATGATGAAATATTGAAAATGTAATTTTTTATTTAATTTACTTAACTAATTTTAATAATACTTTTTGTGATACAGATCTAAAGATCTTTCATCCATGTCTGTTTAATTTACAACAAAGTGTGTTAAACAATTTTAATTCTTCCGCAAAAAGTTTCTATTAATGTGGTTTTATTAACATCTGATTGACTGCCGTACTCAGACATTTAATTATGATTAACCTTCAATTTAATGAAGAGTTTGACAGATAATGTATGGGGCTTATGTCAAAATTTTGAATTAATTACAATTGAGTAGGTAATTAATGTTCCACTAGGAGTGCGACAGTAAGAGTTATATGGAACCAAAACAAGTTCCCAAAATGTATGTATACAATGTAACCCAGCTGTACTCAACCTGAGGCCCACGGCCCGCTAGCCTTATCAATGGTCCGCATGAAGTGAAACTATTTTGAAATTCACGCCCACCGACAAAATACAAAATAGTGTACTCGTCATAAAAATAGGGAAAATTTTCTTACTTTTAAATTGCTCATGCTGAAGAACGTTATTTTTTTACTATAAAATTTTGATTGCGGCCCGCGACACCTAGAGCAAAACGTGTTTGTGGCCAATTTTAGAAAAGGTTAGGTACCACTGGTATAACACTTGTTTTTGACATCGCCACAACTCGACGTCACTCCACCGTCCACGTCATAGAAAAACCTTGACATTTCACCCCTTGACGTTGAGTTGATTTCATCATCCCATTCCAGTCTTCGCTACTATCACCCGTTGATGAGCGGGTTGTCTCTCGTCGGCCGCTTGGGTATGAACGACACAGACATCAGCTCGTCGTCTTCCAGCAGGTGACCCTCCATAGACTTGCCGCGGGTGAACAATCTGTAATTTATGCTGCTATTAGTGGGTGGGAGTGGTGATTGGAAGGTGGAAACTATAAACGCCTTAAGGCTAGGACCCATTTCACCAACGTCTGTTAGTGGTAATGGCTTGTTAAAATGTCATGTCTTCTCTTTCTTAAGTATGAAAAACGAGAGAGGTAACGGTATACTAATTCCAGCATTGATTTTAACAAACGTTAATGAAACTGGACCTTAAAGTATTAAACTGATCTGAAAGTATAATACTGTTTGGAAATAAATAAACAATATTCAAGCAAATTAGTGTTTCTTATTCATTTGAGGTATTTATTGTGAGAATAAATTTTATATCTTGAACAATAATAATTATTGTTCAAGATTTCAAATAATATTTAAAACCTATAAAGTTGAGCAGAACATGCACATTTCATCTAATTCAAACATATTACAAAAAGTGACGACAAGAGACCATAAACGAAAACCACAAAGACCAAAGACGCCAGAGACCAAACCAAAAGGACCAGAGACCACCACCACAGTACAAGACGAGCACTAAAAGTCAACATAGCATTACCATTGCACCCTTATCAGTGCTGACGTCAGCGAGTCCCGCTTGCCGCTAGAGCGAGAGAGATTTACGTTAGACAGAGAGGCCGATAGTGCGAAGTTAGCAACGAGTTAAAATATTGAAAAGTGCCAAGTTACAAAAAGAATAGTAATTATAGAAAACACCTAATATAACGGTACGTTCTCTATGTTTTTTTTAAGATACAATTCTAAACTTAGACTAAAAATAAAAATTAATCACAAATACCTAAACATTTTTTTTAAACTAAAGTTAGCACATTTCTACTACTATTACTACTTTGGGGGTTATGTACCTAATCATATTTTGTTTCTATTTCAATAGTTATAAAAAGTGCAATGAGTTAGTGAGTGCATTAACCAATCTACAAAATATTACTTAGGGCCACTTGCACCATGATGTTTAACTCAGAGTTAATTTTAACTCTGAGTTAAACATCATGGTGCAAGTGGCCCTAAGAATACAATAAGTTCTGGGTACATGAGTCAAAATTGACCCAGAACTTATTGTTACTGTTCGAAAGGAAACAGACTCAGATTAGAGGAATAAAGCTACATTTGAGTTGCATTTCAATAGTAGAATCGACAGGATTATTATTGTATCAGGCGACAGCAATGCATCAGGCGATTTACAGTTGATGTCATGCCTGTTGCTTTCCTGTCGCAAGATACATAATCACCCCGCGGGTTACTAGTTCCAAGATAAGTATAAAGTGCAACATACTTGGCGAGCGGCGAGGAGTTTCTGTCGTGCTGTATCTTCTCGTCGAGGCCGCGGTGCACCGACACGGAATCCAAATCCTCCAAATGTATGGACTGCAGGTACTCCGGCGTCCGCAGTTTCTCTATTGAGTCCTTCTTGAAACTGTAAGAAAACGACAAAAGATCAGTAAAAAAAACTCCTACATTGAAACTAGGCCAGGAGTTATTTTATAGTGCCCAGGTGTGTGCGCAGTATACAAGAGCACTCTCTATTCCTTTTACTCTTATAACCTAGTGGGACGGACGACCGACACGACTGGCGACAGTAATAGCACTATCTGCGTACTTGACTGTTGTTGCCTTTGGAACTATATATTTCTTTGATGACTTGTGCAGCAAAATCGATTGATAGGCAGATTACGGACCAACGTAATTTACACTACAATACAATACAAAAACACTTTATTGCACACCAAAAAATACAAAATGAAACAATTTATATAAAACAACATATTCTAGAATTATGATGCACAAAAGGCGAACTTATTGCTAACAAGCAATCTCTTCCAGTCAACCTTTTTTGTTTATAGGATTGTCTGTAAGAGATTGAAAACGTCGTGTAGGTGTACAAACCTAATTAACAGAGAAAAGGTTACCTTATTAACAAATAACTTAAAAATAATAATAAATATAATGTAGAAACAAATATTTATGTCTTATTTAAAAAATGGTGTCTTAGCTTATTTTTAAAAATGTTAATCGTATCAGCGCGTTTTGGTTATTATTACAATTTAGTTGAGTTTTGTCGAGTCGACAATGTCTTGACGTAACTCGACTAATACTTTGCCATTTTCTTTTTAACAAATAAAACGAAAAATGCATACAAACTTACGTTTTGAGTAATAAACTAGAGCACACGACGGACACCGAACTCATGGCCATCGCCGCAGACGCCATCCATGGCTGGAAGAAGTAGAACGTCATAAATTAATTATCACAGATAAACAATGCTTTTGTAGCGCGAGGCTGTAATCAGAATCAATGCCGCCAAATTGTTAAAAAAAGGGAATTCGTGAGCATCTACTTGCACATAGTATCTAAGTAAAGCAGAAACCCATAAGAGTAAAATAAGTATTTTTAAGCTTGTGCCAGTTTTGGGGTCTAATAACGTTTTTTTTCCGGACGGTCTTAGGGTTGATACAGACCGCAGCGCAACGCGTAGATGCATTTCTAAATTTGTACTGAATTGACAGATTGGCATGTCGCCTCGCGCAATTGAAATCTGATAAATCCATACAAATTTATGCCACGCCGCGCCTCGTCACGCCTCGTCGCGTTGCGGTCTGAATTGACTCATAAAGCTGTATGGGATTCTCCAATTTGTTACTACAAATGACAGGCTCTTCATTACCATGCAGTACACACACACCTGTAGCTGTATCCCGTACGCGGCGAGCGCGCCGCTGGCGAGCGGTATGCCGAGCAGGTTGTAGACGGACGCGAACACGAAGTTCAGTCTGATGCGGCGCACCGTCGCGCGCGACAGCCGCAGGCACGCCACCACGTCCACTAGGTCGTTCTGGGGACATACATGTTACTTTTACACGCAGAAGGCAGCTCGATCTATAGAGTTCAGTACCACACAGATGATACACTCTCACGTGGGAAGCTGTTCTGAATTCCCCCTAACACAAAGTTCTAAGAAAACTACAGACGCAGGTGTTAAGTTAATTTCTGCGTGTTGTATAATATTATGTAACGACGTGGGACGCTATGTTTCGTGATCGCGTTGTTCTGTTATTCCGTTACGACGGCAACGCAAGTGAACGCGTTTGGAGCAATGTGAGAAAAACTGCTTAGTTGCCATATTATCTCTTTAGTCACTATTAAATACAATTTCCATTTTGATACACAAAATAAAACTGCAACTTAAATGCTACTAATTACTTACTGCCCCTATTTGAAACTAAGCATATTGCTTATGTTTAGAGTAAAGTAAGTGGTTACCCTCATGAGCACGAGGTCAGCGGCCTCCACAGCGACGTCAGTGCCGCTAGCGATGGCGATGCCTACGTCCGCCTGCGCCAGCGCCGGCGAGTCGTTTACGCCGTCACCCACCTATGTCATACATTATATTATATTATTATTATTATCATCATCAAAATCAAGGCCTAGAGACCTACTGCCTAATTGTTTTGAGACTCAAACAATCCAACGACAATACCGCGTTCTTCTCTAACAACGTCGCTTTACGTTTGTTAGAGCAGGACGCGGCATTCTCGTTCGATTGTTTGAGTCTCAAAACGGGTTGGTGGTACGGGTCCAGGTTACGTCCTAGCTGGCCCTTGCATACTGGATTTGCTTGCGACTTTAGTGTGCAAGCTAGCATGAATTTAGCTAGCAATGTTATCATTACATTGTGGTTAATAGCACCCTAAATTTGTTTCTAATAAAATAAGCGATGAAATACTTTTTAATGCCAATAGTAAGTTAAAATTGTAAAATCATTTTGTAGAATGTAATAAGCTAACTAGGAGTATTCGTAGGACCACTGCGACTGGGACAGTCAGGTAACTGATAATATTTTGTCAAAATACCATAAACAGATTTGTGTATCCACAACTTAAGACTAGCGCAAGTCTGCGTTAGTACTCACCATGGCGACCTTCTGTCCCTGTTCCTGCAGTTTCTGTATCTTGGCCACCTTGTGCGACGGCAGCACCTCCGCGTACACCTTCGATATGCCAACCTACACCGATAAATGTCGATGTCAATTTGACATAAAATTTTACGATTATTAAATCGTGAATTAGTAACCTAAACATTAGTCAACATTTAAGTTATTAATAGATACGAAAGAAGTAGCACGAACAAGATCGTAGACAAGTTTTCTGTAAGAGTAACATATTTTACAATATCATAATAACAGTTTTAATGTTAATATTTGATTTTAATTTATTAGTTTTTTTAGGTTGAACAAGTTAATCCTTTATACTAAATCCATATAATATTATAATTATGCGTGTGTGTCTGTCTGTCTGTTACCTCTTCACGCTCAAAGTGCTGAATCGATTTTGTTGAAATTTGGTATGGAGATACCTCGAGTCCCGGGAAAGGACATAGGATACTTTTTATCCCGGAAAAATGTACGGTTCCCGCGCAATAAACGAAGAGGGCGTCATCTAGTAACATAATATGAATGATTTTTGTTTGCACCATTAAAAAAACAATAATAGACTGCATACCTGTCTGGCGATGGCGACGGCAGTCTTTCTGTTGTCGCCAGTCAGCAGGCACACCTCCAGCCCCATCTTCTTGAGGCAGTAGACCGCGAGGTGCGCCTCCGGCTTCACCTCGTCCGCTATGCCGATCGTGCACACCAGCTGGTCTGTTGGCAGTTGGGACATCATAATGAGTACGACAAAAAATAGGAGGAAGCCCGTAGTCAAAGATATTTTTAACCGACTTCAAAAAAGGAGGCTATCAATTCGACCCGTATGTATGTAATATTTTCAGAACTGCCTCGTCGTACATGTGAGTCTATACCAGCGTCTGAAGTCTGAACACGTGTGCCAAATTTTAAAAGTGTACGTATGTATGTATGTTTCTAAGTTTGTGTTCGAATATGTAACTGTAACTATCATGTCCTATATATAAGTAACTCTTTTATTGTTGTACTAGGAATATCTAGTACAACTATGTGCAATGTTACAAATAAAACTTGAACAGTATTTGAAATTACGAAATGCTGCAAGTTTCATCAAAATCCGTTCAGTAGTTTTTGAAATATCGAATTTTAATTCTCAATTATGTACAATTTCGAGTTGGTTTTATATTTTTAAACTATTACTAAACTTTCATTAAATAAGGCTTATTCCTCATTCAGAAAACGTTTATCTAGGGTTCATGTCAAAACCTTTATATATATATATATTTAAACTCTAAAAAATATTTTTTAGTATTTAAATATTTTGTAGTAAATTTACTATTTATTTATATATTTTTTAGTGTTTTACTCTATTTTTTAGTGTTTCAATATTTTGTAGTAAAATTACAAAAAAAAAATTTAAACAAAATTTTTTTTTGCGTTTAAATATTTTGAAGTAAATTTTTGTGCAGGAACCTAGGTAATTACTATTTTAAACTGAAAAATAACTCAAACATGTTAAATATTTTCGTATGAGAAAATGATTTTGGTAGTACGTTTGTATGAGAAATTCCAAGGGTACCCGGCCTCTTAAGACACGTGCTTGCCAGGACAGCTAGTAATATATTATTCTAAATTAAATCACTAAACAGGAACATAAATACATATTACATAACTAGCTGTCCCGGCAAACCTTGTTTTGCCATTTAAAGTATTTGTACTTCATCAGTTGATACAAAATCTTACCCCCTCTTTTGTCGCCTAAGAGGGTGGGGGGAAAAATTTTATACACCAGATGTTAAGTTGGAAAAAACAGTTAATAATATGAGGTAAGTCCATTAAAGAAAAAGGTTTGATACAAAATCTGACCCTCTCTTTGGTCCCCTTAGAGGGGTGGGGGGAATTTTTTTTATACACCAGATGTTAAGTTGGAAGAAGACAAATCGCAGATAGCGAAAACCGCATTCAAATCGGATCAGTAGTTTTCGTGTGATAGTGGAACAAACATACAGACAGACAGACAGACAGTAGACAAAAAACTAACTACAGTTTTGGCTTCTATAGCGATGTAGTAACACCCTCGCTTATTATTTTTTTAAATACCTTTAATGTACATAATTTTTATTTCTACAGTTTTATTATATTATGTACTTATAGAAAATGTATAGAAATATAATCACCGAGTCACAAAATATCCCAAAGCGAACATTATCATTCCTCTGTTTCATGTCTGTTTCGAAAATCGATTAATTAGAATCGAGAATATGTACAACACTATTTGCTTCATTTGACAGAAAAATGAGAATATTGACTGTACCTCAAAACTAAGCGATGAGTGAAAGTATCGATTGTTTTATTTCCATTGCGCGCTCAATAGCGGACAAACAGAACGGGCTCTATAATTTTCTAACTAAAGCGGCAATGTATTATGAATCATGCGTTACACACGCAGTTACGTAGATTTCATGGTAAAAACTACAGCCACACACGATTTACATTAAATAATTGATTTTAAAATAAAGGACACATGATTTAATAATAAAATTACTTACCGATGATAAGAAACGTGTCCACTATTTCTACCAACGTTTCTATTCGAATTTCCACAGCCCAATACGGCACAATAATTAGGCATTTTTAGAATTCCGATTGACGTCCGATTCCGATAACGGTGGAGCGCAGACTAAAGAACAGACTTTCGAAAGAATATAGTTTATACTCTTTTGGGAACGCGATGGCACGCGAAGTACCATCGAGGAAATTGATTCCTATGCAGTTGATAGATCAACGTTATTTGGACGAATATGTCAATTCAAAATTAATAATTGTGATCTGTAGGCTGGGTTTGACGTAACGCGACCAAACTACGTAGGTCCCCCATCTGCATAGGAATCAACTTCTCTGATAGTACATACACATGGCCTATCTAACTAGATAGAAATCTGTGCTCGTACCATACCACGTAGTGTGTCTTTTTGTTAGCGTGTAGTACGTATGTGTGCGTGTAGTGGGTATGTGTGCGTGTAGTACGTATGTGTGCGTGTAGTACGTATGTGCGCGTGTAGTACGTATGTGTATTATGTGCGTGTAGTACGTATGTGTGCGTGTAGTGCGTTTGTGTGCGTGTTGTACGTATGTGTGCGTGTAGTACGTATGTGTGTGTAGAACGTATGTGTGCGTGTAGAACGTTTGTATGTATGTATCGTACCGTTGATGGCGGCGAGCACGGCGGTGCGGCCGAGCTCCTCGTCTCGTCGCAGCGTTTCCTCCACGCGGCGCGGCACCGCCACGCCGTTCCGCGACATCCACTCGCGGTTACCGATTAATACTATTTGCTCCACTTCCTGAGACATCACGGTCGTTATTAGTAATTTAGTATAAGTTAATTAACTTACTAGATCGTTTTATTGTTTCATTTTATTTATATTATGTTATTTTTTCTTAATGCGATTGATTTAAGCATAGCGAGTAAAATTAGTTATACACTGATTTTTAGACCCCCCCCCCTGCATTTTTGTCATAGGTGGCCACTTTGGTGAGACCCTCCCCTCCCCTCCCTAGTGTGACGTCACTTTGCAATATTACATCAGAAAATTATAACCACCTCAATATTTAAATTTCACTATTCAATTTATTTAATATTTGTCAGAATTCTCCAGCAGACCCCCCCCCCCCCCCCCCCTTCCCTTCTTGTCACACCATGTCACTCTTCGCGACCCCCCTTTAGTTGTGACATACCTAATGGATGGCCCCTAAGTAGTATAGTCATACGAAATATAAGTATTTACCTCGTCATTATTCCCCTGTCGTATGATGGCCTGCAGTCGCGCGGCGGCCTGCGCGGAGCTGAGCGCCACGTCGTCGCCCGCGGCCACCATCTCCACAGGCACTCCGTGTAGGGTTATCACGCTGCCATCCCTTTAACACATACATTTTTAACATCTCCATCATAGACACAATAGATTTTAAATTGTTATGCGGCAGCCGGCTGCCGCTCGGGGATTGATGGGTTCAGGCATCAACTAATATTTTTCGTTACGATAACCAGACTACAATATAGACTATTTTGACACCCAAAATAAGGGTGTTAACTACCGTAATTATAGTTTTGTGAATCGACGCATCGAGTTCGCGATAACAAAATTATACAGTTGAGAAATCGACGCACGAGTTGCCAATAAGAGAATTATACGGCGTAGTGTATATGCCACATAATACGGAAGAACCGAGCGAGATAGCATGCTCGGTCAGGCCGAAGCCCACTGACGTCATTTCGGACGTTGTATACGTCTTGTCGTATGGCCCGCTACCACAGATAACATCTAGAGATTTCCAGCGTACCTGACTTGGTTGAGCTGCGCGAGTAGTGCGGGCGGGTACGTGCGCGGGGGCAGCGTCGTGCGCGCGCGCAGCCCGCAGCCCGGCGCCGCAGTGAACCCGCTGCACTGCGCCCGCGCCCCGTCCAGCACGCTCTCACACCATCGCACTATCGCTGCATGACAGACAGAAAAATTATCAAAATTACTAGTTAACAATATGATCTCATTAATCTTTATGGGGACTTGTTAACTAAATGTGTGTATAAATCGAAAACGGCTTTTAATACTTTAGAGTGTTTTTATAGTCGATGATGTGAAAACAGACATCTTACTAAAGTTGTCTTTAGTCTTAGTACTATTTATTAGTTTTTATTTTTATTGGACAAATAAAAATACACAATAATTATAATATAATTGTCGTCGTTTATCAAGCACATTTTCCAATGTATCAGGTGAGAGCAAGCGTTATTATAATACAGCGTATCGAATATCCATTGTAATTGAAAAACCATATGCTTCTTACTAACAGAGTAGGCATATAAGACGTGAGATTATAACAGCAAGTATTATTATAATATAGCGTATGAAATAAAATGTAAGTGAAAAGCAATATGCTTAAATAAGAGAGTCGGAATATAGGACACTTACCGCTAGCTACAGGGTGTTCAGAATTAAGCTCGGCGGCGAGCACGCACGCCAATACGTCCGGCAACGCCGTGCGCTCGCCAGTCAGCAGCGACACGCGCGCCACGCTCGTACTGCCGCGCGTCACAGTGCCCGTCTTGTCGAATATCACAGTTTTTACCTAGAATATAGCAGAGGTGATATTTTATATAAAAGTTGTTATAATCGAGTTTTTATTACATCCAACTTTATAAGAAGAATGTGAGATTTAAAAAAAAGCTTATAGGAAAGTAATAAAAAACTTTTAATTATATTTTATAGCTTCAAAATGTAATTTCAATTCGTTATCATCTACGAATAATAAAAAACTACGGTCTTACGGAGTTACTCTTGTAACTCCGTCAAAAACATGCTCCAAAATACTTGTCAAAAAAAGTGTACCTTAGGTTCACTTTTCATACATTTGCAATATTTTGGTGACCTTGAGCGGTATAAAGGCTGACGTTACATGACAGTTCGAATGGAACCAAATTTAAAACTGTATTAGTATGGGAGTTACGTTTCCTTAGGTTTTATTATTCGTAAGTTATCATATTTAAATGTTAAACATGTTTTATTTACCTTATGCGCGTTCTCTAATGGCTCTGCGCCCTTGATGAGCAGACCGAGCTTGGCGCCCTGGCCGGTGGCGACCATGACCGCGGTGGGCGTGGCCAGGCCGAGCGCGCACGGGCATGCGATTGCGAGCACGGACAGCGCGAAGTGGAACGCCGTCTGTACTATCAGCTCCCACTCCGAGAAGCCACCGTTGCGGTACATCTCCTGCAGGGCAATCGCGCTAATTATTTTCAACTGAACCGCAAATGAAACTCGGACGTTGATCGACTTTTGGAACGATTCGGTATCGCGCTAACGTTTTGACAGCCAGTCGAGACGTCACCGAACCTCAGCCCAAGCACAATAGACATAACTACCAGTAGTTCGACTGCAAAGAAATGGACAGGTTTCAATATCCGTCAAATTCGTCGGGTTTCACTAGAATAAGTTAAAGGCTGGCGCACTGGCTGGTATAATTTATTTTTAAAAATAAGATTTTGAAATTGAATTCTGACAGTTTTCTTTGCATGTGCCAAAATATAAACAACAACTAAATTTGTAGGTAACGACCCTAGCGACGACTTTTGTCATAATATGTCAAACTTAAAAATTTTTACATCAGTTCTAAGTCGGCATACTCTATCATTCTGTCTACTCTGGCCCAAGCGCAAACGCTGTCAAAACAAAAAGTTGATATAATGCTACTTCAACTCGCACGTCTCTGAAACGTTTTTTATTTTGGTGTGTTAAATTGACGAAAATCGATGGAAAAATATAACATAAGCTAAAATCCAATTATTATATAAGCTTTTGTTTTACTTCAAAGCTGTAAAATAATACTACGGACTATTTGAGTTTGTTAAAAAGAGAATTGAATTTTGACATTACTTCTTTACGTAAAATATGTTTTCTGCGCCACATAAAACTTTTGTCACAAGTCACTAGTCACTACTCAACAGTCAACACTTATGGCGTTAGTAAAATATAGTAAAACAATAATATGAATTTAACTACGTAAATTATAAACTCCAAGTAATAATCATTCGCATTCATAACTACCAAAACAACTTCACTCGTGTCATATTCATCCATAATAATATTATGTTAAACAGTTTGTCAATTGACCAATTAACGCATCGGAAAAATTTTGTTCATATTTAAGTCAATCGAAATTAAATCAGAAGGGCGCTGATTGGTCTGCTGCAATGTCTGTCTAAAGGTCAAACGTTGCGCTTCGTTCGAGTTCCATCTACGGTTGAGTTACGGTTGAAACGTTAGCACGATACTGAAATTTGTTCAGACGCAGCGGAACCCAACCGTAACTGAACCACAACCAAAGTAGATGTGAACCTGAATTGAAACGTTTAAAAATAACGCGATTGCCCTGCAGTATACATTTATTAGCGTTTTACCGGCTACAGGGGTATTGTGATAAATCCCTAATACCCCCGAGGATTGTGACATGTGAACAATTGTGATTTGTGATATTGTGTTTACATAGGCTCAAATTAAGAATTTATTTTGCCTTTCATTTTTTTTTATGAAATAAAATGTTAAATAACACAACATGATTTGATTTTTAATCTTGACTTATTAGAATTCAATAAAGATAATAATTTTATAAAAAATGTTTGCTTCACATACCGGTGTGATATCTTTGATCCGCTGTATATCGATAGCTCCGGTGATGATCCAGCAAACGAGCGTAAGGAACGACAGCAATACCACGATCGGCACGAAATACCTAAAAACACAAATTGAATATGTTATTTTTCTGCAAGCCTATATACATTGCCGGTTATGTTAGCAATATTGATTGTTTATTCAGTACTAACCCAGCAATGGTGTCAGCGAGGCGTTGTACGGGCGCTTTGCTCGCCTGCGCGTCTTCTACCAGGCGCACGATCTGCGCAAGCGTGCTGGCCTCGCCCGTATGCGTCGCGCGGACTATCAACGCACCATGCTGGTTTATACTGCCGCCGATTACCATGGAACCTGCATTATAGATTAGTGAAATTATACTATTTGATGCCCAAGAACTAGATTTTAGCTTTTAAAATCTAGTATGAGCAATAAAAAAAGTTAAATGTAGATAGTTTCCATTACACAACACAAATGCGTTACACATACAACGCTAAGACAAGAGTAAACAGCTTCGCGCGAAATGTAATAAACCGCGCTGAACTTTTAAACAAATTTTGCCACAAATCTATTTTCGCGTTACTCTATTGTAAAGCAAAAGAAGCCGTGACCACAAAAATAAGTTGCTGCCTATTCTTAAAATATCTCTCACCTTTAGTCTTCGGTACAGGCATGGACTCGCCCGTGATGAGCGATTCGTCGCACGTGCTCTGCCCTAACACCACTTTGCCATCCACGGGGATTTTAGCGCCCGGAACCACCTAAACAAAAAAAAAACTTTAACAAGGAAACAGTAACTTTACGTTGTATAAACGAACTATACAAATATACATTACTTAAAGTCTGTAAAATGAAGATTTTGGTGTTAGCCCCATACATTATTTGTCAAATTCTTTATTAAATTGAAGTTTAATCCTATGTGTGGCCACAGGCCGTACGACTGGAAAAAATAATCTATGTAGCTGTCATTTTTAACCGACTTCCAAAAAACGAGGAGGTTATATGTGATTATAAGGATTTTTTTCAATTTCTAGGACAAGGTTACTCTTAAATTATATAACTATTAACCTACCAATATACAAAAAATCAGCTAGTTAGGGTTCCGTTTTAGGGTTCTGTAATCAACAATACTTGGTTGTCTACTGTACCCTAAAACGGAACCCTTACCAGCAGATTTTTTGTATAATGGTAGGTTAATAGTTATATAATTCAAAAGTAACCTTGTCGTAAAAATAAAACAATTCTTAATATTTTAGGACCAACGAGTCAAAGTATGAAATCCTTTCTATCTCTATTAACTACCACTTTCGAGATTTTTCGAAAATAAAAATGTTGTCCGTCATATCAAAATGAAGCTACTCACAAAAAATTAGCTTGTTAGTAATTACAAAAAAAATTGTTCTAGGACTCACTATACTTAATATTTTTTTCATAGAAATAAAAATATCCGGAAGTATTTTTTTGTATTATCTTTATATTTTATATTTTAAATATATATATTTTTTACAACAAAAAAATTAAAACCGACTTTCAAGGTAAAAACAATAGTAATGCCATTGCATACCATTGGACGATACACGCATATCGTCCAATGGTATCGTCTCAAGCACGAAGCACTACGCATGTGCGGCCGCAACATATGAGTTTGACAAATTATTTGTCATGATAATATTATCATATTTGTAAACAAATATACATATTTTATATTAAATTAAAAAGCCTTCTACAATTGTTCATCGGCTCCCGTTTCCACCTGTGAAGGTTGCTTTTAGTATGTTTATTTAATTTTTGTTTGTTTCCCATGGTTTCGATTAAATATTTTCTCAATCCGGAGTAAAGGCAAAGGATGCACAACCTCTCCTCAGGCGCGCGCGAACGCGACTGTTGGCGACTGAGAGGTGAGACAAATCTGACGGTGAAGCGCCAATGTGGTTTTTCTTAAATATCTTTAAAAATATAGAGAATATTAAAAATCCACTAGAACGAATCCTCGGTGATAGAATTTTATATGATGTGTAAAAATATCAACTCAGTTTAATGCATGGTTTTGGCAATATAGGAAAAAAATCGTCAAAGTTAGATGCACCTTTTTGATTTTTTTCTATCGAGAAAATTTTACGATATCGTGTTTTTGCTCAGATTGAATTCTTGGTAATATAATGTAGTATATATGTTTAGAAAATTAAACGATTCTGGGCTTATTATCAAGTGCAAAAATGATTTATAAAATCGTCAATTTTGGGTTAGTCTCCTTCTTAAGGGGGCTCCCATACAACAAACGTGATTTTTCAAACATTTTTTGCTCGGTATCAATAATGACAACAGGTAGGCACTTGAAAATTTCACAAAGGCCTTAATTATGTCTGTACTTTAATAATTAATAATATTTGAATAAAATGAATATTCAAGAGGGGCTCCCATACAAAAAACACAATTTTTGGCTTATTTTTGCTCTATAACGGTACGGAACCCTTCGTGCGCGAGTCCGACTCGCACTCGGCCGATAATTTTTAATGTATTGTTTAAAATTATCTGCAGCTGGTATTATATTTTGTAAGTGTGACTGTTAAAAAATTGTAATAAGATACGTTGAATAATATACAGGTGTATTATTCTACGTATAGTACGCGATGGTTTTACTATGTAACTAAAAAGAATGAAATTATTATTTTTAGCAAAAAATTAAAACCGACTTGCAAGGTAAAATAAATAATAACATCCTTATAATATGAACAAAAAAGTATTTATTAATTTTTCCTATCTAATGGTGCCTTTTTCCCAATGCGGCTAAAACTCAACTATTTCTGTACTCAATCTTCATAATTTTGAAGTCGGTGCCAGTTACAAGTGTTTCAAATATTCTGGCATCTGGATTCAACTATATCTGGTACCGACTTCAAAATTATGAAGATTGAGTACAGAAATAGTTGAGTTTTAGCCGAATTCGGAATAAGGCACCATTAGATAGGAAAAATTATTAAATACTTTTTGTTCATATTATAAGGATGTTATTATTGTTTTTACCTTGGAAGTCGGTTTTAATTTTTTCTGTCAAAATAAATAAATCACTTCCAACATTATGGGCCATGTTCAAGGCCAAAATAAAAGGTTTTGTAGCGCATACGCGGTGCGCCAAAAATTATGCCGACGAACACGGCCATAAAACAAAATGAGCAACATAATAATATTATAGTCAGCCTTCATATTTTATTTTATTACTATTCTTCATATTTTGGTAAAAGGTGGCCCCGTGTAAGTTTCTTACGCCGCGGCGGTTCTTCTTGCCGGTTCTAAAAGTCAACAAAGTTAACACTTTGTTGACCTATTTGGAAATAAATATTTTTATTTTTGATTTTTATTACTCTTTCCTGTACTTGGCGGTAGATTTATAAGTATGTAACGCACCTTGAGTACATCATCGCGCTCCACCAAGTCGACGGGTATGGACTTCTCGCCGATCTCGTGTCCATTCTCATCCAACGTTAGCAGCACTGCTTCCGTCGGTTTGAGCGATAGAAGCTTCGAGAGTGCTTCCGATGTTTTACCCTAAAATATAGCAAAGGTTACATTTTAAACTTTCGCGTTCCATTATAATTAAAACTTGTTATTCGGGACTTGACGCGACTTATTTCAATAGTAGTGCTACTATGAGTACGAGTGCTACTATGAGCAATTATTGCGCGATAATTGCTCCAAAATCGCAAATTCGTATCACGTATCAGCCAAAACAATACGATTGCAATCGATCTCTATACATGACACCATTGTTTTTATACCCAGCAATCGCTCGCGCGATTATTGCTAGTGGTTTGTTGGTCGCTATATTTACGTGATAGCCCTGCCGGTTATGTTTGAAATAATTCGCGTCAAGTCCCGAATAACAAGTTTTAATAGCAAAGGTTATAAAGAGAAGTTAAATGTCACGTATCCCTGCGTACATATTTTACAGGCGAGTGCGTCACGCGGGCGTACGACGTCATGACAAATGCATATACGGGAGTGCGTCACGTTTTGTTTTATTTAAATAAAACTTACAGATACAGTAGAATTTAAAAACAGGATATATAGTACACGAGGCAGTTAAAAGTTTTCATTAAATGACTTTTACGGGCCAGTACGCAATGCGGGCATATGACGTCACAAACGTATGTATATTGTATAGCGGTCGTATGATATACCTTGGCGATGTGTTCTAGCCAGCGTCCGAGCGATACGAACACGAGCAGCATAGGCGGCGTGTCGAAGAACGTGAGCGGGCTCGTGTCCAGCTGCATCGCCATCGCCGCCGCCACAACGCACAGCGAGTACGTGTAGCTGGAATATGACGTCACTTCACATATCAGGCAATATACATACTTTCGGCCCCCGTATCACGTATCTTGCGAGAGCAATGCGATAGCAATTATTGCGCGATAATAGGCTACTTGACCTATATTCAATTTCATTGAACAAATGCATATTTCTAGTAGAACTTGGAAACCGTATTTCACCCTTAATATCAAATAAAAGCTTATGATTGATAAATAAAGTCGATTTGAAAATATGATTTTATGAAAATAGGAATTGTACTGACGAAAACGCTTTTACGGTACTTCCGATTTGGATGTGACGTCATCCTCATACTAATTTAATATCTTTTATCTATCGCGCTCGCTATATGTAAGTTTATTTGTACATAAATAATAAGAATAAGCCTATTATATATTTTCTTGAATAATTCAAATAAAACATCAGTTTTATATATATTATCTCCATTTATTGTAGACGGGAAATGAAATGGCTGAAACTATTCTCCAAAAGTTTTCAACATTACAAATGATTTCTAATTTCTTATATAATTATTTTATCATTTTTGGGCACTTTTAGACTCGTAAATTTAGCACATTAAAAAAATTTCAATAAAGAGAGTTTAAAATACAAAGCGTATGACGTCACACTATGGCGGACAGTGTTTTCGGCGCCATTTAAGAGGCATATTTTTCAATAAACATTTTTATGGGTTTCTACTGTGTAAAATATTAATATATTAGTTTTTTTTTTGTAAAAATAAATGATTATGAAGCGATTAGCATGAAGAAAAAAATTAGGTCAAGTAGCCTATTCCTCCAAAATCGCAAATTCGTATCACGTATCAGCCAAAACAATACGATTGCAATCGATCTCTATACAAGACACCATTGTTTTTATACCCAGCAATCGCTCGCGCGATTATTGCTAGTGGTTTGTTGGTCGCTATATTTACGTGATAGCCCTGCCGGTTATGTTTGAATGTGAACAATTCGCATAAAATTTAATAGCAAATTTAACTAAATTACATATTTAGTAATAAGAATATAATTAAATTTACATTTCTTCGCGCGTTTTATCATAGGTCACTTCAAATAATACAACGTATTGAATACATAGTAATTAGTATTGAATAAAACTTAATGTAAGCAATTCCGAAAGTTTAGTTACCGAACATTTAAAAAGAAAACATTTTTCTTTCAATTCAAGGTATTTTACCTGATAGTGGTGGTCATGGAGATGAGCACGTCCATGTTGGAGGTGCCGTGCTTGAGCGCCTTGTACGCCTGCTTGTAGAAGTGCCACCCGCCGATGAACTTTAACCAATAATAATAATAATTTTAGCCTGTATTTTGTTTGTCTATCTATATATTATTATGTAAGAGGAAAAACCAATGGGCATTGTCCAAAAAAAATCACATGTACTTTTTATATTTTTTTTTCGTTAAAATAGGGTATTTTAAGAATATAAATTAAATAATTTTGAAATTCATTGGCTAGTTTTTTCTCAATAAATTTTTAAAGTTTCACTCTGACGTCATCATCGGCGGCCAATTGACCTCTGCAATATGTTTTTTTTTCCTTTCAATCTTATTTATAATGGCTGGTTCGTCAAATGCAAGTTCTCATTATGTGAAAGCTGGTACGAGAAGCTTACCAAAAGTTCGAAACGTAATGTTGGTCGAATTTATTGCTAATTTAACGCCATTGAAGGTCAAACTAAGGTTAAACATATTTGTTCAAAAATATAAGTAGCTAATGGGCATTTTTTTTCGTTTATATACAGTAAAACGATCACTGACCTTATTCCTCGAAATGTTTTTGTAATGAGCAAAATTAAAAAAAAAAAGGACAATCCCCATTGGCTTATAGATCAACGCAAAGGCTAACTTTCCATTCACTGAGAAAAAATCCCACCTACAGGTTTTTAATATGAGATCAAAGTTTGTCTGCCAGGATAATATTACAGGGAAGTATCACAATGGCAATAAGGTTAAGATGTATACCTGAACGGGCGTAGCGAGCAGGAACATGAGCAGGTTCTCGAGGCTGAGACCGGGCAGCACGCAGCACATGTCGCGCGCGTCATGCCCGTCCCGCATCTCCCACATGAAGTACGCCATGGCGGCCATGCACGGCGCGCCGAATATCAGTGAAATTAGGAACGCGTTGCGCCACTTGCGGATCTCCTCTCTGGAAATAATCACATAAATTATCATAATGAAACGATAAAGACGAACATAAAACCTCCTCATCTTTTGCCGAAGTCGGTTAACAAAACTGCCGTTGCGTATTTTGAAACGATGATTCATTTTTGAATTAGTTAATGTAGCTTACGTAAGATGCAGTTCAATACACGTTGATCGAGATATGGGGGTTGCCGTTTAGAATATTGAATAGGATTTTAAACCTTGTATTGTTATATTCAAAATTATGTTTAAAAACGTTAAAATCTTTGGGTGACCAGACTGTTGACCGGTGTTGCATCACCTACGTCCTGCCCTGTGACGTCACACGGCGTATACGTACTTGTGCTCGAGGTAGTTGGCCTCGCCGCGCGTGTTGGAGCTGAGCAGCGTGGCGTCGAAGCCGAGCGCCGTCACCGTGTCGCAGATGCGCCGCGCGCCCACCACCTCCGGGTCGTACTTCACCTTGCCCCTGTGACGTCATAATATTTATAGAGCGTATATCACGTGAAACGATTATAATATGACAAACTCTTTCATGTAAAATTATCATCATATTTCCTGTCAAAAGCTTCGTAACATTTAATGTCTTTGGGTGCGGTGCAGTGCGGTTAGACTGTTTCAAATACGGAATATTTTGAGGGCCTACAACAATTTATACTCTACCAGACTATTTACCGTACTACTATTTACTAACTTGGCGGTGGTGAGTGCGACGGAGCAGGACACGACTCCGTTTAGTTTCAGCACCGCCTTCTCGATCTTGCTCACGCACGACGAGCACGTCATTCCTTTGATCTGTAAACACCCAACATATTTAATAAAGATATTATCTTAACACAGCTGCACGCGCGAGGGAGCGAGACAGCCATAATATATCGACTTGAGTCGAATGCGAGTATAATAGAATAGACAAGTAACAAATCAATGCATCAATTTCTATTCCCCGACCGCACTATACACTGTTGTGTGACGTCACCTGCAGCGTGAGGTCGCGCGGCGCGCCGCTCTCGCTGACGACTTCGGCGGGGAAGCCCAGCTCGGTGATGGAGTCCGCCACCGCCGCGGCCGACGTGCGCGCCGCCCAGTACCGCACCTCCGCCTTCGCCGCCAGCAGCGCTATCACTATAGATTGCACACCTGGAAAATTATGTCAATTAATCGTAAAATGTCAGTCACTAAGTAGAGATAGATATTTTCTACGTGAAACAGTTGGCCAAACCTACGTACTCACTAGGACGCCATGTCGACGTCGCTAGTCACGTTTACAAACATTTTATCGAAACGTCGCCAACTGAGTCAGGTGACATGACAAATACAAATATTATTATCTGCAAGGATACTGTGGTAAAAGACGCGATGTCACCGTGACATCCTAATTATGGCTCTAATTGGCTTATTCCATTTTCACAATACCCGCAAATAATGTTTACGACATTATTTAAAATGCCGGTTACATTCTCATGGCGTTAGCTATTTATTATAAGTCTGCAGCACTAACCTCCATTAAACAAGTACGCTGAACATAATATAATCACTACGGTGGTAGAAACTAGTATAAGTTCCAGGTACTCCCACTACTGCTATCAGCGCCAATATGGCGACTTTTAAACGTCATGTCTACGTCAGATTTAGTTCTCTTCCCCGCATTGGGGCTGTGATTCCGCTTCAAATAGGCACAAAAAACAGCTGTCATTTCAAAGGGTATCATAGGTCCAGCGTACTTATATGGAGGTCAGAGGTATGTAGCCATATTTAAGAAAATAAAACAGTCAATATTTACCGGGCATCTTGGCGACGTGTTTCTCGATGGCGGCGACGCAGGACGCGCACGTCATGCCGCGCACCTCGAGCGTGCACCGCGTCACCTCGCCCAAGTCCGACGCGCTCGCCACCGTGCCCTGTACATAGTACTATCAGAGAAGTTGATTCCTATGCAAATCGGGGACCTACGTAGTTTGGTTGCGTTACGTCAAACCCAGCCTACAGATCACAATTAATATTGAATTGACATATTCGACCAAATAACGTTGGTCTATCAACTGCATAGGAATCCATTTCCTCGATGGTACATACCACCAACGTTATTAATATTTATTTATTATAACCACTTTGTTGGTTTAATCAACTTGCTTTTTCTCTTAATTTATAGTAAGAATTGTAATATTTTATAGTTCTTGCAATCTACGAGTGCGCGTCGCCCTTAGTTGTGTGAGTGACCATATCTATACACGCGTACATGGCTCGCTCGCTACTGACTGCTCCGTCGGGTACGCACACTAACGAAAACGTCTATTCACATTTCCAACTACAAATAAAGGCGACGCGCACTCTTAGATTGCAAGAACTATACAACATAATATTTAAAACTACAAATAATAAAATATATATATATATATATATATATAATACGCACATTTGCTTGACTTTTTTTGACGCTCGATTTCACGCGATCGCCCGCCCCGCTTTCACTTTTACTTTTTGATATTTCGCCTGAAAAAAAAGTATGAATTACATAATATTATGTAACAATCATAATTCATAATCGAATTATATTATATTACATGTATATTATAGTAAGAACAGAAAAACGTGATATGATATTGAATGTACTGAAACTTTTTGGTAGAAATTCATGTCAAACATAATAAAATAAAATGGAATAAGTGCAAGAAAAGTGTACAATTATTATTGGATTAGGAATCTACGTGATACCTGGACATTATAAGAAAGTTGGGACAGGACATTATAATAAAGTTGGGTTGTGAGACAAATCAATGTCGCAGCCAACTGGTTTAAATAGCCGGTCAATCAAACAGCTAGCCCTTTGACTGAACAACGCCATTCAATCACACGTCTAGCTTTTTAATTAAATATTTTAGTCGCTCAAAACGTTCAACACTACAGCTGATTCAAAAGCCGCTGTTTGATTGAATTAGTTCAGCTCTCACCACCGCGGCGCTAGGTGCGTTTGTGGTGCGTTTTGTTTACAATATGGCGTCAACTAACCTGCGTTTTGTGGTCGTATTGAGATATTTTTTTGTATATATACGTTACAAGTATTATTAAAGAGACAGAAATTATAGGGCACATACGAGTGAATCAAAATTTAAACTAATATTCGAGGAGAAATTACGGAATATGAAATGCATCACCAAGGTATTTATTGCAATTGTGTTAAAAATGAGTTAGAAGAATTAATCTGCTTGTTATCATTACGCTTGTGTAATAAATACCACTAAACTAACGGTCACCTTAGTAAATTTACCATTTAACCAGTTGGCTAAGCGTCATCTAGCTGTAGTGTAGAACGTTGCAGTCAACAAGTTGGCTAAACGACGTATAGCCGTGTGATTGAATGGCGTTGTTCAGTCAAAGGGCTAGCTGTTTGATTGAATGGATTTTACCAGTCGACTGCGACATCAATACGGGGTTGTCTCACAGTCGATTCAGCATATATCCCGGTAAGAAAAGGGCATAAGAAACTCTATTTACTATTATCGCCGGTGACGCTGAGCGTCTCAACGTCGAAGCCGAGCGCGTACACGGCGTCGTGTATCTGTTGCGGCGTGACAGACGCGCCGGCGTATCGCACGCGCGCGCGCTTCTCCGACAGGCTCACGTTCGCTTCTAATATACCGGGCATGTCGCGTAGACTTCCTGTCGAGAAAATGATTGTTTAATTTTTTTTAATGATCCAGATTGATTTAAAAAATAAGTAAAATGTGTATTTCAGACTTACATCAATTTATAAAAAATATAAGTAAATGTGTTAGTAACAATCCATAACTTAACCTATGTTTATAGGTCCACCTTGACAATGTAAGTATTTGTACTAATGGTGGTGGATGTCAGGAAACTTACAGCATATCCGGTCAACGTTAGGCGCGGTGAAAAATTATTGTTTGTGTAACAGTAAAGTTGTGGAATCCCAGATGCATCAGGCAGACTCTAGTTCAGGAACAAGATGCATAGAACCAACTTATAAAATAGTGTTCTATACAGGTGTAACAAAACTTCAGGGTTTGTATGTATAATTGTATATGTCCCATATATAAAATTCACCTTGAAAGTTGCACCGCTGAAAGATATTTTTTTTGTAATTTGTATGGGCAAGGTCAGGATTCTTTTCATACAAAAGTTGAAAAAAAATTTGCTCTTTTAGCGCTGCTACTTTCACAATAAGGCGCAGCGCAGACGACAGACTATCCGTGACGCACTTTTTAGTCTGTGGGAAATAGAACCTACGCAATTATATGCAGTAACGCACACGACGAGCAAAAGGGCCGCATATAATTGCATAGATTCTATTATCCACAGAAAAAAGTGCGTCACGGATGGTCTGTCGTCTGCGCTGCGCCTTACACATACCTCACACATACCTACTCCTCCTAAAGTATTATCACTTAGTTTTGTTACAACCTGTATATCATAGATACACAGATGAGAGATCGCTTTCTACGCTGTTTCTACGTCAACCATCTATGTTTGTAATTTTTAAAATATTGAATCTACCTTCAATAGTATTGACACAGGACTGACAGGTCATGCCCTCGACCGCCAGCACCACCGTACTCTCGTTGGGCGGCCCCGAGCCCGTCATATCTATCAACATGTCCGTCGGGATCTCACGGGGTAGCAGATTCCTGGAGAATATAGGTAATACAGATAAGCAGATACTCCTTATGATAAGTAGTAAAAATAATTGGTTGATCAGAAGTAATAATCCGGTTTTGTTTATCTGATATGCGATAGCTCAGTTAACCAGCTGCGCCATTGATATTATGCCGACATATCGGCAGGGTGATTGATTACATATTTTGCAACAGTAATGAAGAAAATTTGGAATAGGAAAATTCTCATAACCGAAAATAAGAGATAGAGGGATGCCTTTTTCTGTCGCACTAATTAAGGCCGCGTTCCCACTCCCCATCAAACACGGTGCGGCGCGCCGCAGTACGGTGCCGCGAACGTGTCACGGTGGCGGCGTCGTGTCGATACACGGTGACGGCGCCGCACCATGTTTGATGGGGACGCACCCTAACGTGGCGACACCATAATATGCGAGCTGGTGCAGCAAATCCCTCTCTTTCTAACACTCGTTATACGACAGAGATGGAACATACCTGGTCTCGTCATCA
The DNA here is from genome assembly GCA_937595015.1 of Polyommatus icarus. Classification (NCBI taxonomy): domain Eukaryota; kingdom Metazoa; phylum Arthropoda; class Insecta; order Lepidoptera; family Lycaenidae; genus Polyommatus; species Polyommatus icarus. Next base: position 1,256,120 of record OW569325.1, read on the forward strand.
TTTCGGTCCAGCGTCTCGAAGCCCATGTCGTCGATGTGGTTGCGTATGGCATCGACGGAGCACACGCGCGGGTCGTAACGGAAGTAACCAGCATTCTCTGACAACTCCACCTGGCGAAATCAATAAAAATACATATATGTCGCAGCCATCTGGTTCAATCTGCTATTTGATTGAATGGCTAGCGAATCCATTGAATTAAATGTCGTTTCACTCAACGAATTCTTCAAGTCGTTGATTGTAATATTCAAAACTAAGGGCCAACTCGTCAAGTCTTTGACTTCAATTTTCAATTACATTGCGCGCCACAAAAATAACAGTGTTCGATTTTAAGTTTTCATTGGTGGGTCGAGGAGTGAGCGAGGCGCGCGGGGACACGCTATTGGTTAATCAACGACTAGGTCGTTATTGCTAGATTTCGATTAGACACGTTGCTGTGACTATTGTAGGTTATTGACAGATATTGTAACAGGCGCTCGCCCCCTCTAGTTCCACCAAGTAATACTCGCACCCTACTCGCCTATACATCAGATCTATGGACTACTATACTATATAATGTATGAGAGTGGGTACCTATTACCTAACCAAATTTTATTCATACAGGTCAGTGTATTTTATGTAACCTTGTAACACCATGTGCTGATAAGTCGCCCATAACACTGATTGTGGTCTGCGGGGTCAGTATACGATATCATTATTATGAATGTATAAATTTTGTGTGTAATTTGCGCAAAATATTTGTGAGCTAACAAAGGTTTTTTCATGTCAGAAACGTCTTATAAAGCTAGCGTGAAATATGCATAATTTTAATTAGAGGTATAAAGCGTGAATTTTTTTGTTCTATTCTGTCTTTTTGTTTGATATATTTTGAATGTTCCTAAAATAGTTAAAATAGAAAGAAAAAAAAATCCTTTTCATGTTGTTCTTTTGAAATTTCTATTTTGTATACCTACTTAATTAACTGACAAGTGTATTGTTAAACTGATTTAAGACGGTTGTACACTTTGTTCGCAATCAATAAGTTACGGTGGTGTTACAAATTACTGCAAATTGTTTAACAAATGGAAATTATTATTAGAAATAAGCTATTGTTAAATTTTGTGACTATTGACTACCTACTGAATTTACGTGATGAGCATAATTTTATATTATGAGGTATTTTGACAAGTTACTAAAATCACGATGGAATAGAATTTGTCTAGGCGCAGCGCAGACGACAGACTATCCGTGACGCACTTTTTGTCTGTGGAAATAGAACCTATGCAATTATATGCATTAACGCGGCGGAATTTTTGCGCGTCGTGTGCGTTACTGAAAACATACTAAAAGTGCGTCACCGGTAGTCTGTCGTCACTCGTCTGCGCTGCGCCCAGCCTGCCTAGCATACGCCAACGAGATATCTCACTCTCGAGATACTTAAAAATTGCTCGTCTCATAATGTCCAAATCTCGACATTATCTCGACAAAACTCTATAAAAATGTGTTATTTCGATGATAGATCTACGCGAGAAAAAATGTTTGTCATGCTAGGGTCAATAGAGATGAAGATACAAACTATCAAACATCGAGAAGCATTTAGAGTGAGATATCTCGTTGGCGTATGCTAGGCAGGCTAGTGTCTAGTGTAGTCTTCCTACGCAGACCCGCCGCATGACGTCACTCGCACGCACGCACACACGCACGCACGCACGCTCGCACGTATACGCACCTTGACGTCCTGCACGCCGGGCAGGTCGCGCACGCCGCCCTCGATGCTGTTGACGCAGGATTGGCAGGTCATGCCGTTGATTGGCACTCGCACAGACACCAGCGCCGGCTCGCTGGAAATAGAAGACACGAAGGTTAGAAAAACTGGATGGCAATATAAAGGAATATCTACGTTGGGCCATGACCCATGTCCCATGGTGGACAAATACAGGCCATTTCGAATCTGGAGGTTTCGTCTTCGTCGGAGGATATTCATCTATACCTAATCTATATAGACCACCTATGTAGACTTACATGGTGGCTTTTAAGATCGATGATATAGGCTGAGGGCTATGGCTGATAAGTGGCATAAAGTCATAAGTCATTACTTAATTTTGGGCAAGCCAAAAACTCTTGATGAACTTGATCTAGGTTAACACTTTATCAAGCGACCTCATTATAAATTTAAACAATGAACAAAAATAAATTCAAGTCTGTGATATTTTGTAACGCTGATGACTAATTCGGGGATGTTCGGGTGACCCTGACCTTATTATACTTTTATCATAACAATCAGTATAATTTTCCCCGCTTATCATGCTTGTAGTAATTTAAAAAATATTAGAAAATAATATGTATACGTAGGATCAATTAATGCAGCTTTGTTTGATGTTTCCTATATTCGACCCTGTCTCTGTCCTCCATGTCCTCCTGTCCATCTACAAAATAGTATTCCTACGAAATGTTTCGGTTGGCCATGCCGCGTTAATAAGCATAATACAGACATTCTGCCCATATTATAATAGCATTGAGATTACGTGTAGGTACGTGATTAAAAAGTTTTTCCGCACAATTAACACAATTAACACTGTGTATTTGATTGCTGTATGCGCAACGTGTGCGCGCTATCGTGTTCTACCGCTCCTTATCATCGGCCGAGAATGGATTACCTAGGTCCAGTATAATGATTGTGCCCGGTTTACTAAGGTTTTTTGACAAAAATGTATAAGTATCTATTCAAATTTCAACGTTGTTGATTTAGTTTATAGTAAGAGCCTGCGACGGCCACACCTTCCTTAGTTTCGTAAAGTTGAAAGTTTCCCTGTTTGTGGTCTTTACCAGGGTTGTTGCGAATATCCGCATCCGCAAATGCGGAGCATCCGCATAGATTTGGACATCCGCATCCGCAATAAATCAATGCGGATTTTTATGCGGATGCGGATGTCATACAAGTTGCAACAAGAAAGAAAAAAACGGCGGGGCCTGTGAATAGCGCGTGCCGTTTGCGCGTGACAATGACCAATGGGAGCAAAAAAGCCGACCAACTGCGTATCGGCCACGCACAATAGAGGATTCCGTAGTTCCGCCAGTTTTTGATAAGTTTTGTATGGTCAATGAATGTACAATTATAACAATATTATGTTTTACACTACTATCAACATCATATTAGTTACATTCAAAGGAATTTGAACGAAAAGTTCCTTTGTACTTCTCAATAACTTAAATGAAGTCTTCTTAGCCGAAATAATTTTCTTTTTAAATTTAGCATATTTCCTACTCCTGTGAATTTTTCCACATATTTTTCAGAATCAACCGTTTATCTGGTAGAAGGGGGAGACACTGGACTCTAACGATTTTTTCCACTTTTAAACTTCATATTTCACAAGAAGATTGTTCGATTTATCGATTTCGATGTTACAACACTACTCTCCAACCGTCTTACGGCTTTTCGATCAGCACGAGAATCTGACGCGAGTTTTACAGTTTTTACCCATCCCACAAAAGTGCTCAACGCGGCTAAAGAAGTTTTCACTTCAAAAATAATTATCCCCGCTTAATGTGTTAGGGAGGTCCCATATATTTTTTAAAGATTTTATGTTATACCATTTTCTCGACATCGTTTATTGTCGGCAGCTTTATTTTCATATGACGAACAACAATTTCCTTTGCGAAAGTGGTAGCTTACAGAGATAAAATATGATTTAGTATTTCGATTTGATGGTACTAAAATATAATTCTTCATTTATAAATTATATTTATGTAGGATCCGAAACATCCGCATTCGCATTCACATCCGCGGATGTGAAAAAATCGGCATCCGCAACAACCCTGGTCTTTACCGAGGTAAGAACGACCAGCAACTATATGGAGTTTCGATCGCGGTTACTTTAGGGTGAATCCAGTTCTGAAGGTTTACCTGACCTTTCAGAAAGAGTAAAGCGCAATTCTTTGCGGTGAGTGGAGGAATCTCGTCTTGCAGTGCCGGACATTTTTGACAGCTGCCAGACACCCTTAAAAACTCTTTTAAAGTCTTTGATGGTGTCTAGCAGTGGGAAGCAACCGTAAATGATTCACCAATGTGAATCATTTACGGCTGCTTCCCACTGCTAGACACCCTCAAAGACTTCACCAATGTGAATCATTTACGGTTGCTTCCCACTGCTAGACACCCTCAAAGACTTCACCAATGTGAATCATTTACGGTTGCTTCCCACTGCTAGACACCCTCAAAGACTTCACCAATGTGAGTCATTTACGGTTGCTTCCCACTGCTAGACACCCTCAAAGACTTCACCAATGTGAATCATTTACGGCTGCTTCCCACTGCTAGACACCCTCAAAGACTTCACCAATGTGAATCATTTACGGCTGCTTCCCACTGCTAGACACCCTCAAAGACTTCACCAATGTGAATCATTTACGGCTGCTTCTCACTGCTAGACACCCTCAAAGACTTCACCAATGTGAATCATTTACGGCTGCTTCCCACTGCTAGACACCCTCAAAGACTTCACCAATGTGAATCATTTACGGTTGCTTCCCACTGCTAGACACCCTCAAAGACTTTAAAAGAGTTTTTAAGGGTGTCTGGCAGCTGTCAAAAATGTCCGGCACTGCAAGACGAGATTCCTCCACTGTTTTTTGCTGCGATAGGCCGAAGAGTCAATACTCTTCGGCCTATCGCAGCAAAAAACACCCTGGGTGGGTGTATCATTCTGTCTACTCTGGTGGGTGTTAACTAAAAACAGTGATTTTAACGTGTGGGTCACTCGTACGGTTACCTTCTACATACTTTCAACTATTACTTTTACGTAAATTCAATAGCATTGTAGCAGTGTTAAAAACATACTGTAAAATCACAACCGGAAAACTAACCTTATCTTGATCCTGGCAATGCTAATTAGCTTGTAGTGTGATAACGGCAGACGACGCGGTTTCGGCACTGTCACTATATCTCACTGGTCTTTGATAAGCCTACCTACCTGGCTGGTATACTGAGTTAATAAGAATAAGCTATAATTTCGCTGTCGCGCTGAGTGCAAATCGGTGCATGAGAATAAAGCGCTTGAAGCGCTTAACGCCGCACGCTCTACCTATCGCAAAATCACGATAAAAAGCCAAACAATATATTATGTAGTTTATTTGTGTCTAGATTACTTAGAGGGTGATTTTAGTGTGTAATGTGAACTGACATCTAGGGATTAGGGAAGCAATGGCAATAAAGCGTTGCAGCGGCAGCGCTGTCGCGAGCGGTAGTGTCGTGTGTAGTCGTACCGTCCGCGGTCCGCGTCATCAGACTCGACCGGGTGCATACTGACTCATAAATAATTAAACATAAAAAACGTGACTTTAATATAGATGGAATATTTATTCCATCTCGAGATTTTGCAGAATAATTAATATAATATGTACTCCTAAATAAAAGCTGGCAACGCACCTGCAACTCAATAATAAAATAGCGACGGTAGTTGATTTCTATCAGGTGACGTTGTCTCGTTTGCCCCTAATTTTATTAAAAAAAAACTTTTGTGTGACAGTAGCTGCAGCAGTAGTACTATGATGCTTGGAAAAAATCATCTGCTCTAAAAGTGCTATAGCCCAGTAGGGTTAGTTCAGCCTCGTATGGGAATCTGAAATTAATTATAGTCAGAATTTTTTTTGCACCAATGTCTATCTTTGCCTTATAATGGTACGGAACCCTCATGAGCGAGTCCGACTCGCACTTGGCCATTTTTTAATAATTATTCAGGTGTAGGTTGTGCCGTAATCGTTAAAAGGTCTAATTCATGATCAGAAATACTCAGTTTTATCCAGTCGCTTGGGTCCCGGTGCATTTACCATAGGTGTAAGAGCTTAAATATTGATTTCTTAAAAAATTCATAAGGATAAAATTTGTAGGAAATTTAATGATATCTACGACTTTGTTTCTACAATTATTTTCGCTAAATTCGATAATAATTGACATACAAGCGAAATTATACTTTGACTTTTTTTTTTTGCATTTATCTCCGTAAATATTAATTTTACAAAGAAAATTGTCAGAACTCAAAATGTAGAAAATTAAATTTACAACAAATTTAGTTCTTATTATTTTCGTAAAAAAATATAAAATAAAGGAGATATAGCTAAAAAAAGATTGGACCTTCAAACCAATATGGCGGCTAACGCACACGTCGTGGCTGGTCGAGTTTTCGAATTTAAGCTATTTGTGACCTCTTCTAAACACTGGTGCAAAAAAATTTCTGACTATAATTAATTTCAAAAAAAATCTAACCCTACTGGGCTACTAATAATACCCCAGTGGAGTTAGATTTTTTTTTTTTTTGTCACCAGTGTTTTTTTTGGCGGCTAACGCACACGTCGGATTTGGCCGAGTTTTTGAATTTAAGCTATTTGTGACCTCCTCTAAACACCAGTGTTGATGATGATGAAAGATGGAATTAAATATACTTAGTCAGATTTTATTTGCACCAGTGCAAAAAAAATCTGACCATAATAATTAATTCCATCTTCCCGTACAAGGCTGAACCAACCCTACTGGGCTATAAGGAGCTTGTGAAAGGCGCATCGTTTCTTCCAATAGTAGTAGTTTATAGAGTCTGATTTCTTGTAACTAGGTGTTACTGTAATAAAGAAAGGTTTATTATTCGAGAGTGTTTTCTGCAACATCTCGAAACGGAATAAATACCCACCTTGGAAGTAACTTCAAGAATGGTTTACGTTACGGGTAGGTAATATCCAGATGCCGCAGCCCGCAAGTCGCAACTCCTAAATCATTATTCTGTCTTTCCAACTCTACATTACATTGAAAGACAATTGATACTATTGATTGATAAGTATCACTGAACACATACCTGACCTAAATATTTAAATCAATTATAATCATCAAACATAGATTTGTATTAAATGAAATACAGCAGTAGATTTAGCATGGGAACAAATAGAAATACAAAAAAAAAAAACAACTCTGAAAGATTTCAGGGATAAAATAACAATATTTCGCGTGTGAATTTTCACTCTGTCTACCGTAGAAAGGAAACCGTGCAAAGGTGTTTCTAGTTTCTACTAAGTGTACTGATGATGCCTGAAGACATTGAAGTGATGATTTGAAAGATGACATGAACACTGCTACTTACACAGCGAACTCTATACAGGGGACTTATGCACACCCTAAAGTATTAAGGTCAGTACGGGGAAATGTAGCTGGGAGGCAAGTGTAACTGCTTTAATTATTAGAAAAACTGTTTGAGATTATGCTGGCAGCGACATCTGTTGTTGTGCGTAAAACTAATTTCAATGTACACAATCTAAATCTAAATGGCTCTGTCGAGCACTTTTGAAGTTGTCGCTATTTTGAAAACTGTCACATTTTTTAAGACGAACTGTAATTCACATGGGTTTTTTCAATCAATAAAAATCTTGGTGATTTTGAAGAACCTGATAATTGTATACCGGTAAGTTGCTTTATTACTAACTAAACGTATTATTTCTTTTATAATTTTGTTGGAATTGTTTCAAATATGAGATTTATGCCCATTAGAAAAATCTGACCTCAAAATTTTAGTGCTGGGAAAGTGTGCCTACTTTGCATGAGTATACCCCAAGTCAGGGTTTACAAACATTTGGTCTAATATTAGTGATTATGTAATTTTTGATTGCTTAATTTTGTTTACTTTTTAGTAATTAAAAATAAAACTTAGCAACTTCACTATTCAGGCTTCTGTAACCCAAATAAGTATCATATTTTTGAAATTAACAATGAAATAAAAGAAATAACTCATTCAATAATTTTTACTTAAAATGATTTTTACCCCTCTCCAACGTAGTATGCCACACTTATCTCGTAACTTTTGCTCCTTTAATCTATCATCAGAAACTATATTATGTAATATAGTCGTCATAATATGATTAGTTCCGATGATCAGGTTGCATTTTCAAATTTGAAATAACTATATATTGTACACTTACGATATAGTCACACTTGCCTCACTTTCTTGGGTAAGTGTGTCTAGCACAGCACTTTATAAAATACCTTAAAAACAAGTAATTAATGGGCAATATTGTGTAGAGCACTTTGTTACCGGCCAATTATGAACCTTACTTTATTCTCATTTCACAGAGAGTGAGAAATTAAACCTTAAACTACTTAATTTTTGAGTTCAAAGTAAACTTCGAAAAAAGTATGACACACTTACCCGTATTGACCTTATCACAAATTTTTGTTACACCTTGTATAATATAACAACCGCGCCATGTTTGATGATTGTATAGATTTCCTACATCAAGAGCCGAGTCACCGCGTTGTTTTCATAAACACGGTGAGAACACGGTGAGAGTATGCGACGGTCGGAACAATGGTGCTGTTATCACACAGCCAGTCCAGTGTTTACTGTCACATGCGCCAATCTCCATTGTCCATTGTGATTGAATCCGATTCCTCAGGAATGAGCCTGAAGCCTGTCATCATCATCGCGCACTATATTATAATTTAAAATAATAATATTAATAACTCCCACACCGGTTTCGGTGACGGTGGCCGGTTTCATTGAAACCAGGCCAGTTACGCAGGAGTAATTTTATGTACACAAGAGCCCTCTCTATTCCTTTACTCTCATAACCCAGTGGGACGCATGGCCGACACGACTGGCAAAGTGGCGAGAGCTCAGGTGCAGGACCGACTTTTTACATGCCCATCCGACGCATGGATCATCAGCCTGCATTGTCCTAACCAAACTTGGAAATAACATGTTTCCAACGCGGGAATCGAACCCACGACCTCCAAGTTAAGGGGCCGAATATTTTTTTGTTTAAATATTTTAAAGTAAATTTTTGTGCAGGAACCTAGGTAATTACTATTTTAAACTGAAAAATAACTCAAACATGTTAAATATTTTCGTATGAGAAAATGATTTTGGTATTACGTTTGTATGAGAACACGCTCTGTACCACAGGACCATGGAGGCGTCATACTATATTATGAAAGTTAAGTTTCGCGCATACCAACCAATCGAAAAATTTTGTGCGCCACGAGTCCTGAGGGCCGCACCACAGCTGATGGTTATTTTAGTGTTTCTATTCCTTCCCACATCTACTGCGGCCAAGCTAAGGCTGTACCAAAGCCTGCAGCCCCAGAACTCATTGATAAACAAAAGACGGGGTAAACAAAAGGGTCATGCTCGAGGTCATACCTGTCGTGTGTCGGCATTTCACAGAAAATTGTTTTATCAGACAATGAAGTTTACGACCGAGGTAAATCGCGGGCAGATCATAAACATTATTACATTCTAACGACATGGCTGTAACAATATCACGCTGAATGGTATAAAATTATTATTATTGAATCATCAATACATAGAAATAGATATGATTATAGTCCGGTCTAATTAGACTAAAAAATAGGGGTGAGGTTACATTAATTCCGACAAGGCTGAATATTGGTAGGATTGTTCGATACACTATAATAAAGGAAATGTGGAAAGTTCTCATCGATCCGGCACCTGCAAAAAATGTACTCGGGGTCAAAGGTTACAAAAACGGGGTTTCCGCGATTTTCAGCAAAACGGTAAGTTTTATCATGAAATATGCTCAGACAAAATTTGTAGATCAGATAATTATCTATAAAAATGTCGTTATACTTTTTTTTTCTAAGAGCCACCATTTTTTGAGATATAACGATTCAAAAAGTTGAATGAGTTTGAGGTATAAGTGTACTTAGCGCGTTTTTTTTCAAGTTACACCTTTTAAGTGTACATCAACGACAAAACTGACTAGCGGTGTATATAGTCTGATGTAAGCGATACATCGTCGTAGACAAAAGTACACTTATACCCCAAACTCTTTCAACTTTTTGAATCGTTATATCTCAAAAATGGTGGCTCTTAGGAAAAAAAGAATTAAGACATTTTTATAGATAATTATCTGATCTAAAAATTGAGCTGATTTTATGATAAAACTTACCGTTTTGCTGAAAATTGCAAAAAAGACCTTTGACCCCGAGTAAATTTTTTTGCACGTGCCGGATCGTTGAGGACTTTTCACATTTCCTTTATTATAGTGTATTCAACAATCCTACCAATATTCAGCCTTGTCGGAATTTATGTAACCTTGGATGTCTAAATTGATCGGAGTATTAGTTGTTTTAAAATCTTAAAAACATGAAACTTCTGTAATATTTCCTCTTTTGCATTTTCAACCTATATTATGAATGCGAAAGTAGATATGTAATAATATGTATAGTTATCTGTCGGTCTGTCTGTTCCATTTTCCCACTCCGCTAAACCGATTGAGATGAGAAGAGTCTTTGAGCTCCAGGAACAGACTTAGGACAGTTTTTAAACCCAAATCCAAAAAGGAGGAGGTTATACATTCGGCTGTGGAGTGTGGAGGAGGTTATGGGCATTTCTCTACTAAATGGAAAATCACTGTCCCAAGCAAATTTTATGTACTAAATTCTATAATATCTACTTCTTTTAGGATTAATATGGCCATAAATGTTGTATTCTTGGTGTGCCATTGCTTATTAAGTAATTTAATATGATTGTTTTCGAGAAAATTAATGTTAAACACCCCAAAACACAGTCCCCTGGTATGTCCTTTTTCCAGAATTACAAGCATTGATACCTATAAATTGAATACATACTTTGCCATTTATAACTGAATGATAATCATGTATAGTTTAACAAGATTGTAAGCATCTTAGTAAATAACAAATAATTATGTCTTTACTAGAAATTTGTTTAAAAAAATATGTATGAAGGTTAACCTCAAATTTTTTAACAGTCGCCTGATAAAGTTTTAAAACGTTACAAAATTCTTTTTGGGTATTGATCCGAAACATTACGATTGTGAAATGAAATGCAACCGGTGTGGAGTTCGTTCAGTAGTACAGGTAAACAGACAGCCACCATTTTGTCAATGGCACTACTGCTTTTGTTAGTGAACGACGCATCTCGGCCGTTAGTAGGACTAGGAACAGTCCCCTGGGGAGTATTTGTTTTCCTATTTCAAGAGTTTTAATTAATATAACTTGTTTAAAATAGTTTACTTACGAATATGTCTTCACACCTGTTTTATAAATGTGATACCATTTAATAATTTTGTGTTATTTAGTTTTCAACAGTCCCCTGTCATTTCATGTATAAATATATGAATATATGAAAGTACAGACATTATTTTATAGTTTTCCAAAATCAATACCGGTCTTTGAGAAATAACAGATTTTTCCCTGGATGTTAAAATTGATTTTCAGTAATATACCTATTTGAATAATATTTTATTTTTATTTTTAATAACATTATAAAAGCTGATTTATGTCTTACAATAAGTATTTTAGAAAGACTGTTATGGTAAGAACTAAGAAGTTGATTTTAGTTAGTTTATCATAAATGTTATGGTCTCTCCCTCTCTCTAAAAGTCTCTATTTTATAATGGTACTGTGTTTTGATCTTGTTGATTAGTATTTTAGTAATATTTACTTATGTAAGTGCCAATAAAAATAAAGCTAGGATTATTTAAACTAACAAAAATACTACTTTTTATTCGTAAAAACAGTCCCCTGTCACAATTTTGCACAAAATCGTCTGTAACTCAAAAACCAAGAGGAAAATGTGTCGGCTTCTTTAATATATATATTTGATATACTATTGCCTTTCTTTGTATTGACATACATTCTCAACATTTAATAAAATTTGCTTAGGACAGTCTTGTATGGACGAGTTTCCAAATAGCAGAGAAACGCCCTTATATAACATTAATATGTACTGCTCCGGTGCGAGTTGCGACATACAAATTTTGACACAACGAAATTGAGAACAACATTCAGTTGTTCAAAGTAGACCTTACTACGTAACTTACGCTAGCAGGGGTTTCTGACTGAACGTATTCACATCAGAACTCTTCAAGACTGTCGTGGACTTCAGAAGACTTTCTCTAACGACGGAGCCAAGTTCAGGCCCCCTTGAACCAGATGCATTATGCATACCGGACCGCGGGCGCGGACGCACAATGCAATGTTAATAGAGGGCAGTCTACAATACGTTAACCTTACTCGTATGTTACTTACAACTACATAATATTATAGTCTACAATTACTGCTGTGATACTTGCATATAAGCAATTTTAACTATTAGTCCACAACGCGTAATGTGTAGCGTGCCTTGGCCCCCGTATAAACATTTGTTAATGAGCCCTAAAGGTTGCCTTTTACTTTTAAGAAATGAAAACTTAAATGTTAATTATTGCTTACAAACGTTAGGGTTTCCTGTGGTCTGGGGGCCCCGGCGGCGGTAGCTACTCCCCCTGTCACAACGCAAAAAAGGAATTTCTTGTACATAATGTATATTTTGTATTCTCACAATTTTAGGAGCAAGTATTATAAGTAAAGTATATTAGCAATAATAATTAAAGCAAAAGTCTATTCCATTAGCTTTGTCCACATTGTGCCTTTTTCTGTTCATCAAGGGCATGCGTTATAGCTATGGAGGGTATAATAAACAGGTATAATATGAAAGGAGCAATATCTTTTAAGGGGGATATTTGAAAAAATGTCCAGCTGTACGCAGTAAATAACAGTTCAAAAATCCTCCACGAGTGGCGCTAAATGCAGCAAAGGGTATGGAATTAATTATGGAGTGTAGGAATTAATGTAGACGTTGGTGACAAAATATAAATTATTACTGGAATATAAATTATTACTAGAATTACTGGGTTAATACCAATATATTTTGAAAAATTTAAACTAAAATAGCTGAAATAAAAGTTGCTAAATGATTAGGGTATGGAATGAATTATAGAGTGTAGGAATGAATGTAGCCGTTGGTGACAAAATATAAATTATTACTGGAATATAAATTATTACTAGAACTAGCTGTTTCGCGCGGCTTCGCCCGCGTAATTTAGGAATTTCACGCAACCGTACATTTTTTCGAAAAAATAGCCTATGTCCACGTAGTCCACGTAGTTCACGTAGTCTATTCTTCAAGTTTGCCAAATAACATAAAAATAGCTAATAATTTTCCCCGTTTTCCACTATTTCTTCGCTCCTCTTATTCTTAGCGTAATAAAATATAGCTTATAGCTTTCCTTGATAAATGGGCTATCTAAGACTGAAAGAATTTTTGAAATCGGACCAGTAGTTCCTGGGATTAGCGCGTTCAAATAAGCCCTTTCATATAATTTCCCCCGTTTTTTTTCACATTTTTCTCTATTTCTTCGCTCCTATTATTTTTAGCGTAATAAAATATAGCCTATAGCCTTTCTTGATAAATGAACTATCTAAAACTGAAATAATTATTCAAATCGGACCAGTAGTTCCTGAGATTAGCGCGTTCAAATTAGCACTTTCATATAATTTCCCCCGTTTTTTCCACATTTTCCTCAATTTCTTCGCTACTATTAGTCTTAGCGTGATACAATATAGCTTATAGCCTTCCTCGATAAATGGGCTACCCAACAGTAAAAGAATTTTTCAAATCGGACCAGTAGTTCCTGAGATTAGCGCGTTCAAACAAACAAACTCTACAGAATTATAATATTATAGTATAGATTACTGGGTTACTACCAATATATTTTGAAAAATTATGACCTAAAATAGCTGAAATAAAAGTTGCTAAATGATTTAATTCTTGCTACTGTAGCGCCACCTAATTAACATCACGCGCGTTACGGACACAGCGCACGGCGCGTCACGGACATGCCACACGCTCACTGTTGACAGCGCTATAAGGCATGCCCTTGTTGAACAGAAAAAAGGCACAATGTGGCCAAAGCTATTAAGTATTTCCTAGAAAAAGCCTAGCTAGTCAAACCATTTCTAGAGCATGAAGGTAGGTCTAACTTTTATTTCATGCTACCTATAGGAAAAGCTTATCAACTCAACTATCCTTTATTTATCGAAATGCCTCGGATTCCTAGCCCAAACGTTTTCGTAACTATTATGTATTAGTATTTTATTTAACCAAGCCTGGACCAGTCGCCCTTATTATGTTGTGCATTATGTGGACAACATTACCATTTACCAAGTCTAAGCTTAAGGACTACTATTATACATTATGTTAATTGTATAAAGCAATACCATGTAATGGCATTAGTTTAATAATTTAAACAATGTGTAGTTAGCCAGCGGGCGACATGCGAAGGCTCTTGTTAAGTGGGGCGCCGAAGTCACATGGTCGCAAGGTTGAGCCTTTAGAAAGGCTACGCTGCTGGGCCACCGGACCCGCCGACGAGGGCGAAATCTACGGCAGCCCAGTTAGCGGCAGCTGTCTGTGCAGGCTCCATCGCTAAAGCTGTTGAGCCATCGGGAGAGCAGCCCGAGGCACCGGGCGCTCTTCTACCGGGCAGGGCTCGTGCAATGGGCAGCGGATTCCCCAATCCGCCGCCCGAGCGGCGAGCACTAAAAGCTTTTTGCAAGTTCACATAATAATACGAGTTTATAAATTATAAGCTTTTACGTTAGGTTTATTATTGCTAATTTCGTTACTTTTTAGAAAGTTACTAATAAAAGAAAGACTCCTATGACTAGTTTCCAACGGAATGCTCTACCGATAGCCACTATCTGCACTATTTTAGTCCCCATGTTTGTTTATTTAAGAATTATCGGCGTGGAACGATATGATAAATGATAATAAATGATATTTGAACAGCCAGCAAACAAGACGCTCCAAGTGAGTGCTGCGTGCAGTGCAGAGGACTGTGTGAAATGCTTAGGACTAATCTCTAGTCTCTAGTCTACTTCTCGTAGTATTATGAGTTGCGGTGTGCCCTGCGCTGTTACCCGCGGGTTTACCAATAGGTAAAAGAAGCCTGCGGAAAAAGAAGCCTATGTGTTAATCCAGGGTATCAACTAACTTCATACAAAATTTCATTAAAATCGCTTCAGTCGTTCAGACACGAAGAAGTAACAAACATACAATCTCACAAAATTTCGCCTTTATAACATTCTAGACTTCTAGTGAAATTACTGGGGCCTGAGTCAAGACGAATTCGTAATCTCTTCGTTATTATAGAATCGCCGATCAAAATGTATGGAATTGACATAAGCGTTCGTTAATGACGTTGACGTTCGACTCGTCTTATGTCAATTCCGTACATTTTGATCGGCGATTCTATAACGAAGCGATTACGAATTCGTCTTGACTCTTGACTCAGGCCCCTGATTAGTAAAGCACAGGCCACAGCTTTCTAGTTGGCGGTAGAACGTTTTCGAGAGTCATCATCAGTCTCTTTATATTTACCTAGTATATCACCTCTACATTATTGTATGTGAGGTCTAATAAGTCTATTTATGGAGCACAGGAAATAGTTACATGAGGTTCATTGTGTACAGTCGTTATTGAATAATGGCATTTGATCTAATCCTGGTTTTAGGTAGAGCCGGACCTTACCGGTCAATTGGTTATGGGACCAAAAAGCTGGTCAATCAATTATAGTTGTGCGCAATCGTGACAGGACACTCCACGTCATCAGCCCTCAAGGTCTACATGTGTAGCTAACGTACATAGCCCGGTCGCCTGATAACAAGATTGGGAGGTCATTGTACTGTTGCTGCTTGTCTCTTGACACACACACACGACATTCATGTGAAGGTTTGTGTGCGTGTGAACATAATTAAATGGAACAATTTCTCTCTATCCGGCTTTTTCCTCTAAGTACCTACCCCGGTATACTTTAGAAAGAAGTACGAAATATTTGGATTTGATAATATTTGCATAAATATGACCAAACATAAACCAGACAGTCAAAATGAAGTAACCCAATATTAATATTTCAACTTCTTACAGGTAAATGGTCTATTGCCCAAGAATACCTCGTAGGCCGCAGCGGATATAATTAAGCATTATCTGAACAACATAATCTTTGGATAGTTTTCGTTGCCCCCAACTTCGTTACACCTTAATTTATTTATCTCACAGTAACCGTACATTTTCTGGAATAAAAACTAATCCATGTCCTTTTCGTGTATATCCATTATCCATACAGAATTTACCGATCTAGCTAGCTACCGAATCAGTTTAGCGGTTTCAGTGGCGCAGAGGTAGACACTAGACTGTCACAATTTTTCGTAACATTAGGACGAATTTTACCTTTTTCACCTTAAATTAATAAAATACTTTTACACTTTTGACGAACGAGCTAAGAATATTTATCGATTATCAATTCAGTGCTACGTGGGACGCGGGACGCCCACAGCCAGGAATTTAATATAGACCATACCGACTTCTACTGAATATCTACTGGTATGTTTATTATGAACTTCAGTCTCCCACGTATAACTTAATAATAATCGGCCAAGTGCGAGTCGGACTCACGCACGAAGGGTTCCGTACCATTATAGAGCAAAATTAGGCCAAAATTTGTGTTTTTTGTATGGGAGTCCCCCTTATTTTTTTATTTTATTTTAATATTATTATTAAATATTAAAGAACACATATAACTAAGGATTTTGTGAAAAAGTTAAGTACCTACCTATTGCCATTATTGATATAGAGCAAAAAAGGCCAAAAAAATAACGTTTGTTGTATGGGAGCCCCCCTTAAATATTTATTTTATTTTGTTGTATTTGTTGTTATAGCGGCAACAGACACATTCTGCGAAAATTTCAACTCTCTAGCTATTACCGTTCTAGAGTTACAACCTGGTGACACACAGACGGACAGACGGACAGACACCGAAGTCTTAGTAATAGGGTCCCGTTTTCACCCTTTGGGTACGGAACCCTAAAAATGAAGAATATATTATTTACCAAGTTGTTTAGTATGGGAGGAATCCTACAATTTTATCATTTGTAGTTACCGAATGTGGTTTAGTACAATTTTATATGAAAAATACTTCTTCTTTCTGCTTTAAAGAATTGGTAGGAATATATTTTGACAGCTACGTATTCGTAAACAACCAATTAAAATGTATGGAAGACGTCATCATACTTTAAAAAAATCGATAGTCTTACCGTGTACCTAATATTCTGCTTAGTCCACAGGAAAACCCAAGAATTGCGTCATTCTGTATCATTTACAAAAAATACTAGAGTGGCAATGTCTTACAAACTGATGCAAAAAATGCGTAACCACTTGATAGCCCAAAAGACAATGTCACTCCATAATGTTATTATGTCATTATGTATGGCAGATATGCCTGCAGGCATCTTCAAAGTGGTGACGCGTTTCTGTCGTAGACTGCCAATCTAGTTACGTTAGTAACATACAATATCATTGATTTAAAAATGAATATTATTTTTTCTATACTCAAAAGTCAAACCGTTTCAAGAACCATGACGTCTCTACTCTTTATATAATTATAAAAGAGTATTACTAGCTGATGTCGCCCGCAATTCCTTTGCGCCAAAACAATTTTCCGGGATGAAAAGCTATGTGCTTTCCCGGGACTCAAAGTATCTCTATACAAAACAGAAAAATCGGTGTGGGCGCTTTCTTTCTCTCTATACCAAAGACAAATTATTTTGTCATATACCATGGTATTTCCTATCCACCTTTGATCGAATTATCTTTACAGTCGAACCATAGTGATAACCGTATCATTTAATATTAGATAAACACGAGTACTGCGACTGATTCTAACAACATTGCCTTGTAGGCTAGAAACTAGTTTTTATAAATCGACTTCCAAAAAAAGGAGGAGGTTTTTAAATTCAACCGTATACATGTTCTTTCTTTTATGTTTTTTTGCTTTGTATTGAAAAAAGGACAATTAAAATAGACTTGTATTGAAAGACGTTTCAATAGTAGATAGTAGATTTGGTCTTGCCTCACAAAAATAATCCTAAATCCTAATCATCAAAACCTTCCAACACCCAACAAAATCCAAAAAATATTTTTGCTTCGAGTTAGAAGATTGTCCCTTACTCATACGCTGTTACGTCGTTGGGATATTTCATTTTGGATAAATTTAATTTAAGGAAGTAGAGACAAGACAAGTAAACCATTGGTATCAGAACACAACATGAAAACTGTTTCGTATCTATTGTATCATGTAAAATCTTTGAAATGTAATGATTAACATGAAATCAGCCATCAAAACCACTTCGGAACCAATTGCCACTGTTATCGTGTATGCATAATTAATTTAAATATGATTAGAGCTTTGTGTTTTCTTGCCTTCAATAAGGAGAAAGACAAACTTTTTCTGGTAACACATTATCCATTAGGACTCACTGCTCAGGACCTTAGGGCTTATCGCCTTTTTATTTTCAAACAAGGTTCGACGGTTCTGTAGGGTAAGCACTAAGCTGCCTGGGATGTTACAGTAAAACCTAGAAATCATTATTTACAAAACTTTCTGTATAAAAGTTTACGCCTAAAATGCAACCTCACATAACCACGTGACATTACCTGACATCCTCTTCCTCGCCCTCCGCACCCAGACGGCTGTACTTGAAGCCCCTTGATAGCATTTTCGCTACTTTTCACTTCAATTCACTTCACTTCACTACTTCACTTAGCTACTGAGCTTCGATTAAAACTTGCATTTCACCGTTTACTTCCCGACACTTTCGATAATGGCGTCAGTTTGTGCAATTTGTCGGCTTACTTAGCAGGCTGTTCGAGGGAAAACTATAATGATATTAACAATTAAGGCATGGAATAATCCGCGGAGAAAGTCCAAAAAACGAGACAAAATAACAGCAACACGGAAGAAAGACAAGTTATATCGCAAAGTTACTTTTAAAGGTACGATAAGATGATGTAGAGACCAGACCAGACTATAATGTAGAGAACTGCTACAGTAAAATGTAGAGACAAAGAAAAAATGGAAAAACAGGAGAAAGATTGCAACAAAGTTGCGTTGCAAGAAAAAAAAATTGTAGATCACAAAGTAGACGCTCAGAATGCAGATATACTCTTCAACACACCAGACTTGTAGTCAAGAGTTTTAGCCTACAAGAAAGGAGAACTCTAACCAGCTCGGAGGTTTGAGAGCAACTGCAGCTATCTATGGGGCTCGGTCAATATTTGATCGTTATCGATAATATCATTTGTTAGGTAAAGAGTGCTCTATTTGCTGACACACAGTGAACCGAGTTATAGCTTATATCCCTAATCGAAGCTTCTCACAATTTTACGACGCGAATTTAAAATCCTCCAGAAATTCCTTTGGATACGAAAGGGTAGAGACTTGTGAGTTATGGCTTAGCATTGAGCTTCTAGCGAAATCATAATTCCGTACATCTTGTAAACTTGGTCGATCGTTGGTAAATATCGAATGCAATTTACCTTTAATGACTCTATTTGCAAAATTACTACAGTTACAGTGAAGAGGACATAACAGGTCTTTATGTTTCATCTACATGAGGCGACATGAGATTAAAAGACGTAGAGTTTTGGTGGATATCCATATTAGGACATGAATTCCAAGAACCATAGGTTTTAATACACCCTATATTATCTAGCCAAATATAGGTTATCGTTGTTTACACAACAGTAATCTGTGGTAATTATGATATCTGATTCCTAGGATTGGCGCAACTGTATTGTTCATGGCGTAATACAAGGTACTAGTGTGGGCCCGTGTCCTCACACTCGAAAGTTAAAAGTTAATAGTCATGGCTTTTTATACAGGCATTAGTCTCCCACAAGTTCCCACTAATGCATCCCCTGTAACCAGGATCTACAGCGGATATTAACTGTATAATCCATCCAACGGATATAATCTCAGAAGTCACGTAAAAAGATGAATCAATTCACTACTTTTTTGGGCAAAATAGAAGAATTATAGGGTAATGCAGAGCACAAGTTCGACAAGCTGCCAAAGACCAAAATGATCGTGAATAAGCAACAAGCATACACTCAAGATTCGTATAATATGATTATTAGTGCCTAGACGTTTCGTGCGGTTTTGCACTAAGGAATTTGCGATAATTGTACAATTTCCCGCAAGAGAGTAGTCTAAGTCCTTCCCCGTAGTCTACTCTAAATATCCATGCCAAACTACATATACAAAAAATCAGTCCAGTGGTTCGTGAGTCGTGAGTCGTGACATTTCAAACAAAGTCATTACTTTCAGCTACAATATTACTATAGATTTTTTTTAATTAGGGGGCAAACGAGCAACGGATCTCCTGGACGGAAACCAACTACCACCGCCCATGGCCACTCGCAACATCAGAAGAGTGTAACCGGTCTTTTAAGAGGGAATACCCTGTTTTCTTGAAGGTTTGCAGGTTCGCCCCAGAGTTTTACTGTGCGTAGCAGAAAGCTATGCGCAAAACGCACGGTGGAAGACTGCCACTCATAGTGAGAAATCCACGCGAAAAATATACCATCCTAGGTATATTTTTCGCGTGGAACGACGACGGAAAGTTGCAGGAGGTATGATTCCGAAAAATTCTTCGGAGCACTCCCCGTGATACAGCCGATAAAGGATGCAGAGCGAAGCCACATCTCGGGGTAATAATTCCAAGGGGTCCAGCTTGATAGATATGATTTTTGTTTCTATCGGCCGCGCCGTACTCAAGAGACATGATGATTAAACTTCGATCTAATGAAGAGTTAGACACATAATGTATGGCTTATTGTCAAAATCTTCATTTCGTCTCTGAGAGCGGCAGTATGTATTGTAGAGCTGATATATCATACTAGATCTATTTAACACGCCCATCGCTGGCAGACACCGACTGCAGGTGCGGTCGAAAAGCCCCTTCCTTTGTTTACTTTGTAGTTAAAATGGAAATCATGAGCCATTACCTACAGCTACGTAATCGACTTTCACTGTTAATAATTGTAACTCCGGCGGCCGGCGCTTATACTTAACGTTTAATACAGTTTTCCAGGTTGTTTAATATCGTAGTTAGAACAGAATATTATGAAATATAATCATAAGGAGGCGTCCACAAATTACGTGAGGTGTTTTTTTTTTAATTTTTTGACCCCCACAAGGAAGGCAGAGCGACAGTGCCTGCACCTGTTGAAATCTTTCTTCTGCTTCTCACAAAGTAGAGTGGTGCATTGTACAATTAATATGGATATTACCAGGTTCAGGAACCACGTATCCATGGCGCAAAGACATGGTTGGGCGCGACAATATAGAGCAGTCTTTCTCAAAGTGGGCGATAACGCCCCCTTGTGGGTGCTGAAGCTGAAAGGGGGGCGGGCGGCAATAAGTTTGGGAATATGATATAGAGCATACGTACTGGTGATCTGTTATTCTGTCTCTAGTCTCTAGACCGCGCAGTCATAAGAGTTGTGGTCATTTAAGTGCCAACATACAAGTGCGTATAACTTATATGCGTACATAATTATATAACCTAACCTACCCAAACTGTTGTTCATAAGTCACAAACAGATTAGGCGATAATGGTAAATTAAAAACGACACCCGATTAATAAAATTGGAGTAGATTACCATTACCATCCTCATCATGATGAGTGGCAGTTTTCCACAGTGCGTTTTTCGCGTAACTTTCTGCCGCGCACTGTAAAACTCTGGAACGAACTGTCACCAACAGTATTTTGCGGACCTATACGACATGCAAACCTTCAAGAAAAGAGCGTATTCCCTCTTAAAAGGCCGGCAACGCACCTGCAGCTCTTCTGATGTTGCGAGTGTCCACGGGCGACGGTAGTTGCTTACCATCAGGTAACCCGTTTGCTCGTTTGCCCCCTTATTTAATAAAAAAAAAGATAAAACCAAATTGTTCTGCACTAAGTGGACTGAAGATGATGAACTATAAGCTAAGAACACTTTCGATAATGTCAGCTTTCAAACAAAAAACTAGATCGAAATCGGTGCAGTCGTATGGATGCTACGATACCACGGACATACACACACATAGACAAACACACGAGTTCCAGAAAGTCTGCCACAAATTTGCTTTAACTTGTAATTGCTTCTAAGTTACTTAGAACTTAGTTCCCGAACCGGTGGTAGGCACCAGAAGTATCAACATTCTGAAAGCATTTTTTAAAAATCTACTCAGATATAAAACAAATTTTTTTTACAAAGATCATTCATTAATTCATTCGACAGAAATAATTTCATTCATACTTTGACGTTATGCATCTACTGACTCTCAATTCTCAAACAATCCAACGCGTTTGCGTAAGAAACCCCCATTTTGAAAAATCTCACGTGAGATTGAGGGGTGGGGGAGGGGGTTGAATCAAATCTCACGAAATCTAACCAGGGGGGAGGGGGATCGGAATATTAAAAAAACACCTCACGTAAATTGTGGACGGCCCCAAAGTAATTAATAAGATTAGTTTGGTATTTTCCTTGAAAATCCGTATCTTTGGACTTCCCACTACACTTATTTTAAGTCCTAAGTCCAGCCGGAATTGTAGCATGGCAATTAGCAATGTGGCATGTAACCCATGCCATGGTTTAAATGTGGTGTGGCAATGGCGTGTAATCCTACCACTTTAACGAAGGAAAGTGCCACAAGTACTCTACATAATCTGTGGCTGCGATTTGCGACTTCCTTGTTGCCTCATGATTGGGTAGACCGCTTTACGGTTAAGTAATCAACCAAAAGGCTTTGAGACATTGGAAAGCCTAGAATTTAATGTCTAGAAAAGAAATAAGCATTTGAAATAGGGATTTAAATATCAAATGTTTAACTCAGCTATGGCCTATTCCCTATGGCATGTATATATGTATAAGTGTAGGGGTATGGCATGGGTTTGTATAGGGAGACTCTTAGAGATGGGAGTTGGGACATCTTATCGATAATGGCTAAAACGATCGCTTTCACGGCTTGTTCTCAGATCAGCTCCTACTCTACTATATCACTACTCGCCCAGCTTTTCATATACAAGACCAAATTCCCCCAAACAATGGAAACACTTTTTTCTTATAGTTTTCCTCAAACAAGCGGGGTTTGATAGCGCTTTCGGAAATTATTAGATTTTCCTTCGCCTATCTCGAAACACAACGACACGAACCATTTAACTGCACAAAAAAACTTATAAATCACAGTGACCTTCGCGGAGCTGTCCTGGCCACATCTATTCGCAAAAAAAAAACAAAAAAAAACGCACTGGCTACAAACAACACTGACATTAAAAACTCGTTCGTATCACAATACACTTTCGAGTGAAAGTACAAGATATCGTGGCCGACTTCGCTCAGCCACCACTACGCGCTGACTGCGGCTGCAAATCCCACATAGTACCTACGCCGGCAATCCACCTCGAGTGTTGTGCCACTTCGCTATCGATAAAATGATAACTTTGTTGCCAGCAGTCTGTCTTGGGGCGGGGCGTAAACAAGTGTTATGAGGATAGAGATAAGACTAAAGACGGATATTAAATAGTTATTGTGTATTTTATTTGAAAAATATTAAAAATATAATATTTAATAACTGCAACAGCACAATTTTGACCGCGCAAGTTAAATTAATATGTAATAAATAATGATGAATTACATGACTCCTGTGACCTGTCCACAAAACAGTTACCATAAGCCTTGCTCTATCGTCAAACTAACACTGTCATCGTACAATTATTATCTTTTAGGCTTCATTTACGCTTACCTTTAAGGCGGTACGTCACAACTGGGGGCCTACCACCACCTCTACTCAGGTCTGCGACACCGTATGACAGATGAGCAATAATACTTTAACGTCAAACTAGCGATCTTAAAAAGTTGATATTTCACAGCGGATTTAACAATGTTTTGCATTTTTTTTACTGTTTTTTTTTTGTAAAATTATATTTGAAAAGTGGTAAACTAATGTTATTGTAATCTTATAACTAGACATTTGATTATATGCACAATCAAAGTGCCGAAATATGCATGCAAATATGCACGAAAAATGGCCGAAATATGCACAATCAAAAGACACTTAACATCAAAATTTTATTGCTTATTGACGAGTTTTCCGGTGGTGCCGTTAATGTTAATTTATAATTTCATCAAATCCAGGATTTTTCATTTCTTATACAGCACCAATAAAATAATTTTCTACCAACATTTTCCATTTATAATCTTGGAAGTTTATTAAATCGTTTATTAAATTTTTTAACAATGTTGCCAACTACAAAGAAATTTTTTGGTTCTAGAATGATTTTGTACCTATTGGGTGTATTACATTATTTAAATGGGGATGGAACCACATATTTCAAGTGTTTTGATCTATCGTACGGCGTACCTTTGTTTTGTGGCCTCGGTGTGTGTCATGATAGCTAGTTTGAAGACTACGAGGGCATAAAACTACCGAAATATGCATTATCAACGAAAAATTGCCAAAATATGCACTATCGCCTAAAAGTGCCATTATATGCATTTGCATATGCAAGTATGCAAATGCGTATAATCCGATGTCTACTTATAAAAAAGTGTTCTGGAAACATGATAGTTTTAGGAAAGGTCGTGGTAGGCCCTTGCAAGCGTCATAAACTGTCGACGGCTGCCGTCGACTGACGTCGACACGTGTCGTTCGTCTGTAAGCGCTCTTATAGATAACACAGTAGCAATGACTCTACAAAAATGAAAGCTGCTTGATGTGACAAACAAGTAAAAAGGCGTCATTATTAATTACGATATAGCTGATGTAACTTTCTTAGCTGATGAATGACTTAAAAGTTACGTAGAGTATCGGTAAATAAATATTATTGAATATTTAACATCATATTCACAATTTTATTCGATATCATCATGACAGGAAATATTTTTGCAATTGTGGTTATTTAATTGGAATTACATAAGTTATATACTTGGAAATACATATAACTTTAAATATTATGTAATTCAAACAGCAGAATAGCAGAACAGGGTAAAGCTGCATAGAATGTTATCAAACATACCTAATATTTACATAATTATACATATTATGTAGAAATAAGGAACCATGCTTGTAAAATATCGACATTATAATTCACAAGACACATCACTACATGTCTATAAGGCCATTTACCGCTTGTACCGTCAACAAACACGTCCAAGACATTACAGACCTTAGCCTGCATATTATAGGATTCTTTTTTAAACTTATACTACTGTGATAGTATCTCTAGACGAAGTAAGATATTTATTAATCTGAGCAATGACATTCCACTGGTGTTGGCCCAATTTGGCAATTCAATTAGTCCAGTGTCCGGCCACGACAGTTACCTCTATTCAACTGTATTTACCATCGAATCGCACTGCTCACTGATTTCAATAAAAACTTTATTTTAAAAGCCAGATATTGAGTAAAAAGTCAAAATCAGTGATCACTGATCACGCTTTGCAAACATCTGCAGCACAGAGCAGGTAAGTATAAATTTAACATGGCGATTGCGAGTACAGTTTACCTTTTTTAGCAAAAAAGCACAAAAATAATGTTTTTCTTGTTGTGCCCTGTTTCGCAACTTCATCGACATAGATAAAAAAAAAAAGTAAGGAGTCTATTTACCTAATCCATACTATTATTATAAATGGGAAAGCGTGTCTGTATGTCTGTCTGTTACCACTTCACGCCCAAACCCCTGAACCAATTTTGCTGGAATTTGGTTAGCCCCGGCATAGATAAATTAATGTGTCTTTACTCCATGGCCCCGGGAAAGGACATAGGATACTCTTATCCCGGGAAATTGGACAGTTCTCGCGCGATAAACGATTTTTGGCGCAACGGAGTGGCGGGCATCATCCTGTCTATAAAACGGCTGAGTAACACATTCCTAATTAGTATTAAGTACATCGTTTTGTTTTAATAATAGCTGTAATACAGAAGGAGGATATTAAATATATATTTTGTTCACCTAATATGACTTTGTTATCATAAGTGCCTTAAGAAAAATATTAGCAAACCTCAATCTGAAAAATGCAATAAACAAATCACACTTTCGAGGTCTTGAGAGAAAGCAAAAGTTTATAATGGCGATTGATGTCAGCCAGCTGATTTGATAGTTACTAAGATTGAAATATTGTTTTTTTTTTTCAAAATTCCTATTACTACATAATATTTTCATCAAAATATTTAATAGGTATGAAAAGTATTTACTATTTAGTAAAGTTGTTACCTTGCCATTTTCTTCTTATTGCCTCAAACTCAAAAACACATCTGTAAAAGAAAATTATAATATTATAGTCAATTAATCCTTCAGGCCCCGCGCAAGCACCGGTGATCACGAGAACAAAAGAATACAATGGGAATTCCTAGAACCTCCGATCGAAGGATTAAATAGAAAATTTATTATTATTATTATATTATTAAAAAATGACACGATAGATTTTCAATTGTTATGTGACAGCCCGGTCCCCTTGGGGATTGATGGGTTTATGTTGCTCGCAATTTGTCTGTGCAACCAGGTATTCCAAATTCCCAACAATACTATTAATTTGTCACTCAATTTGTAATGATGTGTGCGCCTATAATTGGTACATACATCAGATCCTTACTTTGCTTCATTATTTTGTATGTGTATCAATGTATGTACTGTTGGTGAACCTTAATAAAGTAAATAAATAAATCCTTCAGGCCCCGCGCGAGCACCGGTGATTGTGAGAACAAAAGAATACAATGGGAATTCCTAGAACCTCCAATCGAAGGATTAAATTATATTTAAATATAACATTTTGATATAAAAAAAAAGTTTCCTATGTCCATTGCTGTGGTTTTCTTCTGATGATTGTGGTCTGGTTCTGAGTAAATGCCGCATGCATGAAACTTCAAAAATCGTTTTGTCATGTCTCAAAGAAATAGTGGCAGGCTTAGATATAAACCCAATTTTAGTAACAATTGTTCAAGTTAACAATCAAATTAATATCATTTCACCTCTCTCATTTTTTGTATATGAATGAAAGAGAAGATTTTAACAAGGTATTAACACTAACTGACATTGGTGAAATTGGGCCCTATTCTTTAAAGTGCTCTAAAGCTATAGCATCACAATAATTAACTAAAACAGCTTACACACTGTCTTTGATGAAATGCTGTAAGCCGGATTAACATTTTAGATTATGTTTATCAGTAGATAATAACTGCTTAGTAACATGGCATAATTTGATCCCCTTTATGTAACACTCATTATCCTTTTATGATTTACTACTCAACATACTAACACACATGTGCTAGTCAAATAAAACATATTTTATCAACAGAACCAACCACTGTCCACCCACCACTTATTATATTAGGTGTAGTTACACATAATATAATGTTGTGTGATTGTGATAGAAGCTGACCCATATAGAGGAAGCATAGTATTCGATAATATATACAGTGTGTTGACACAACACACGGTATACATTTACATAGTAACTTCTTTTGTTTGATCAAAAAGATAACAATATCTACCCTAAAATGTAAGAGAATTATTTTTAGATCATATACCTAACTCTCACTCGTGTAAGATAAACAAATTGATGTATATCTGACCGAAACCTGTTGATAATTTATACATTGTCTGAGTGAAAGTGTATAGTGCAGTTGGATTGTAGAATATATCATGTCCTTATGTTATTAACGTTTATACATATGAAAAGAAGTACTTACAACACCAAAAGACGTTGTTGACCGATATTTAGGCCACTTGTACACTTTCAACACCCATTTAACGCTGAATAGGCGATAAACATAAATAGAAGAAACAAGTTTAGAATGTGCTAAAGCTTGACAAACATGAATGTCACTTTTAAGCAGAATAATTTTGTAGATTTATTCACTATTATTTAATTATAAAAATCTGTGTTATAATATTATATGATAAATTATTCTTGATTTACTAATTTTTTGCACAGCCCAAAGGTTTTTGTTTGTAACATGACATTTGGAATCGAATGAGTAATGATTACTGTCAAGTGTCAAACTGTCACTGTCATCTGTCAAATATTGAAGTGAAAACTTCTTTAGTGGCGTTGAGCACTTTTGTGGGATGGGTAAAAAGCAATGTAAAAAGTAAAAACTGTGAAACTCACGTCAGATTTTCGTGTTGGTCGAAAAACCATAGAAAAACCGTAAGACAGTTTGAGAGTAGTGTTTTGTGTCGAACTCGAACTCAAAATCTCGAAAACTCGAAAACTTGAAAACTCGAAAACTCGAAAACTCGAAAATTCGAAAACTCAAAAACTTGAAAACTCGAAAACTCGAAACCCCGAAAACTCCATAACTCGAAAACCTGAAAACTCGAAAACTCGAAAACCCGAAAACTCGAAAACTCAAAAACTCGAAAACTCGAACTCAAACTCGAATTGTAAGGGTTTCGATTAATTAAAAAAAAAAACATTTTTTTTAAATCGATTTTCATAAAAAATGGGTTAAAAATTTAATTGATTGTATTACCTGGTTTCGATTAATTAAAAAAAATGATTTTTTAATAATCGATTTTCATAAAAAATGGGTTAAAATAAATGCACAACGTTAATAATCAAGTTTTCACTTCTGCCGGCACTCCCGGAGTGCAACCCGTCTTTTTTTTATAAAGATTCCAAAATAAATAAAAAACATGGTAAATACGTTATACGATTCATTAGAATTTTTCAGTAGAGGGACACTTTACACTTTGGTCGTAAAAATAAAAGTTTGTGGATTTTATATGTAGTAACTAGTAAAATATAATAATGGAATTAATATTGAGGGGCATTCACGTCATAAATGTAGTAAAAATAGAGTATTTTTTATCAGGTTGTGGCGGTGTAACCAAAATAAAACATAATATTTTTGTCGCCATGGTCATCATGTGCGCCTTGGTTTTGCAAATGAAAAGAAAAAGCTAATTTGTGTATATTATTATAAACGTGTTGTTATATAAATAACAATCTATTAAACTGTATTTTTGTACATTCTTAATAACCTTGTATCTCATTTAAAGGTTTTTTGGCCTGTCCTACTACTGGTATTGTAAAAGTGTTGAAAAACAGTTATTGGACGTTATTAGATGAAATAATACTGATCTACTTGATACTTCTGAATACTTCAAGAACCTACTTGTTGCCGTTATTCGTTGTAACTTGTATGGAATGAATAAGGGAACGTAACGCAATTTGAGGGCCTTGTAAAATGCTCTATATATAAATTCTTATTAGAAAAAGTCCTTTTGAGGGCTGCTTCATGTCCGGTGCAAATGCACTTAATATACGGACGGTTTCTCTCGTTATTGCGAACGTACGTTCTTTGCAGAACGATTTTCTTCTATGTTTAAATCTTCCATGACGAACGAATGTGTAGGTACTTTGTAGGTACTGCTACACCATCAATAATTGCTACAAAACCGGGAAAAAGAATGTAAAACTTGATACATTTCAATTTGAAAAAGACACAATGATATTCCAATGAATAGGATAATAAAGTTATTATAACGATGTTTTAGTTAAAACCAATGATATTCTACTAAATACAGATCTGTTACGTTCATACTATCTTCCAGCTTAAATTGCTTCCAAACAATTTTCAAATTCAAATACGTACTTACCTCTGTCATATCTAAAGGTTACCATAGTTACAACAATGAATGCGACAGATAATACGTAATGAATGGTATAGAATAGAATAACTATATGTTTTGAGATGGTTTTGAATTGCACTTGACAGGCGCATCGGCGCGCATGCGCGACAAAGAATAAGAGAATATTGTTATTGTTGAACAGAAGAGACATTGAATAAAACTAATTGTTTGTTAGATTATTTTTTATTAAACTTTGTGCTATATTCTATACATATTATAATAAAGTCGTAGGAAAACAAAAGTACACATTGAATATTTTTAAAAATATTAGTACTTGGGGTATATAACGTGTAAATTTTTGTTTCTTTGTATTTACATAATATTTTTTTAGAGTAATTACTTTAGGATCGGTCGTATGCCCGGGCTAAATATGTATATTATATTAATTAGTAGGTTTTTTTTAAATTAAATAAGAGGGCAAACG
The DNA here is from genome assembly GCA_937595015.1 of Polyommatus icarus. Lineage (NCBI taxonomy): Eukaryota > Metazoa > Arthropoda > Insecta > Lepidoptera > Lycaenidae > Polyommatus > Polyommatus icarus. Next base: position 1,285,882 of record OW569325.1, read on the forward strand.
AGCAAACGGGTCACCTGATGGTAAGCAACTACCATCGCCCATGGACACTCGCAACATCAGAAGAGCTGCAGGTGCGTTGCCAGCTTTAAAATAAGGTAAGAAATGAAAGAACATATGTAAGAGTTACTTTTAAATTAATTGAAAATTTTAACACCAAAATATTTAAGTAATAATAAATATCTATATCTATACATATATCTATATAATAATAAATATCTATATCTCTCAGTGTTAGATATTATAGCCCCTTTATTGAGGAAGGCTATAGGCAATATTTTATCATGCTAAGACTAATAGGAGAATGTGAAAAAATGAGGGAAATTATTTGAAAGGGCTTATCTCGCGAACTGCTGGAGCAATTTTTATGTTATTTGGCACAGGTTCATGTAAGAAGTAGACCACGTGAAGGATCGAGGCTATCGATTTTAATCATTTTTTACTATATAAAATACATATTTTATGTACCTTCAAAAAGATTTAATTTATTTCTTTTCTGTCTCTTTGAAATTTTTTGTATTTCCGGATTATTTTTATGTGCCAAATGGAGACGAATATTTGTGTATTTATCAATTACTAGATGAAGCCCGCAACTCCGTTGCACCAAAATTTGTTTATCGCGCAGGAACCGTACATTTTTCCAGGATAAAAACTATCATGTGTCCTTTCCCGGGACTCAAGGTATCTCCATGCCAAATTTCAGCAAAATCGGTTTAGCGGTTTGGGTGTGGAGAGGTAACAGACAGACAGACAGACAGACACACTTTCGCATTTATAATATTAGTATGAGATGAGCTCTATGATTAAAAATAGGGGTCTGTTATTTTGAATGTTCTAAGGGGGGTATTAGATTATCATTTATATTGGATCCTAGATCATTGGGTCATTTATATTGGATCATGTAATATAGATAAATGATTCATTTCTTCCTTGATCATAGATTTTTAACATTTGCTGAGAGATTGGATCCAATACGGTCATAGAAATTGGTGTTGCCAGTTATTTAATATAAAAAAAGAGGTTTTAATTTCTTGTTCGTTAGTATGTTTCAAATAATGTAATGTAATTCTTTTTCTAATTATATACTTGAATAATTTTGCTGAAATAACAAAAAACAAGCCATATTAAAAATGACAATGTCTTTTGACAAATCGAATTCTCTGAGATCTAGTAACACTGATGTCAATACCTGTCAGCGTTAGCGCTCCCCATTAGCTATTGAAACAACATATGACGTAAAATAGGATTAATGTTATAAGATAATGTAATATGCAGATATGATCAAATGATAATTTTTATTGGATCCTATATAATATGATCCTGTAAATGATCCAATATAAATGATAATGTAATACCCCCCTAAGAGCGAGTCAAAAACATTGGAATTCAAAAATGATTTTAAAATGCGATACTTCAATTGTTTTGCTTCATCATTGGTAGCAAAATGTACTCCTCATTCATTTTACAGTACAGTACAGTTGCATAAGACATCGCATAGCGTATAAAAATAGAATACAAATAAACTGCAATTGTAGGCATTTAAGTCACCATCTAACAGTCATGTGGCGAGTCTGCACTAACTACTCTATGGCTGCAGCAGCGCAACCATCCTTATCGTTCTTGCGTCAAAACCATATCGCTGTCACTTTCTTTGCCTGAACCATGGCGGAAATTCGATTTTTTCAGATTGTTCGAAAAAATAATTGAAAATGTAATCATTCGAGGTATTTATTGCATTCTTATAAGTGGTAAGAGATTCCATGTGTTTTGTTTACTTTGGAGCCATAGTTCGTACAATTTCTAAATACACACGACGGCATTTTCAATTTATTTTGGTACTTGACAAGACGCGGTACGTTCGTGAAGTGCGTTCGATGGTTCGATGCAGACTAAATAAAGGAGCGGACAATTGACCTGTATTTGAAGCTTCACAATTCGCGCGGTAGTAACATATCTGCTTTGAGTTATTATTTATTATATCATTGGTTAAAACTCATGGAAGAAATAACCCTATTTATCGTTATTCACACCAAATGTCACAGGAATTTTGGTTCTGACAACATCTTACCTGCCGTTGTGCACGATAACGGATGTATAATGGCAATTATTTTACCATTAATAAACATCAAAAACCCAAATAACACAATTTGGGAAAAAATAATAAAAACCACACCAACAATAAAAAGTAGAAGAAGTTCCAAAGTAACATGGCCGCCACAAGGCCGTTCAGTTGTCAGTTGTCACTTTGACAAGTTTTTATTTTAATAGCGTGTTCCTAAACTATTACCAGTATAGTGGCCTAATCGCTTAGGCCAATGATCGCTTAGGTTTAAGATATTTTGATTTATGTCATACTTGACAGTACACTGATATTTTTAGAAACACAACCAATATGTACAGTTATGCCAACCTTCAGATAATTTCAGATCGGTGGAGAACCAATAGAAAATCTAGAAGTGTCTACCGTCGCGCCGTCTGGTGGAGATGATAAAAAGAAAACAACCCATTGATAGATAGACTGACAGTATATATTATAAGTCTATCTGCCGATCCACACTCGCGCGCGCAAATCGCGGCGCGGATCGCACATTACTACCAAATCCTCTCAAAGTTCGCGACATGTCCGCGCTTTAAGCGTTCTTTATTTGAAAAATTTCCCGCGCGTCTACTTTTTTCATAATATGGCACTCGGCTTTTTAAGAATGGCCAGTGTCAAGTAAAATATGGCGGGAAAAAAAAATCGTGAAAAGTTGACAAAAAGTTGTTTTTCCAGATGATCGTCAAGTCAAAAGTCTAGTAAAAGTCTAAAAATAGTATTTTAAAAAGATAAAACCGACTTCAACGTAAATAATTACGTAGCATTAAAATTCCCTATCTCAAAAACTACTGAACCGATTTTGATGAAACTTGCAGCATTCCCTAAGTTGAACAATACCTAGTACAACAAAAAAAGAATCACTTAAATCGGACTTGTAGTTCCAGAGATATGCGCGCACAAACATAAAAACATACATACGTACATAAGAATAAGAATAAGAATACTTTTATTTCCAGCATCACACGAAACATCATAATAATAAACAGTATTGAGTGGTACAGTTATTGTGATCTAGTTACATTAATATCATAATATTATAATGCTGTGTGATGCCAAATACATACATACATACTCTTTCGAAATTTGGCACATTTGTTCAGAAGCTGCTATAGATTAACATATAAAAAAACTGGACAGTTCTGGAAATATTACATACATACGCGTCGAATTATTGATAACCTCCTTTTTTTGAAGTCGGTTAAAAAGTAGTCAGTAAAGTCAACGAGTCAAGTCAGTTGTTTTAGTAAAGTGGTAGACCCTTTACTAAAACTTTCGACGGAGTTTTGGAGGGAACACAAAATGGCACGTTTCTTGAAGTTGTATCACTTGCCCACTTTTTTTTTTTTTTTTTTTTTTTTTTTTTTTTTTTTTTTTTTTTTTTTTTTTTTTTTTTTTTTTTAAAGAAGGCAGGTCGCTATAGCCCTGGCGTCACTGCGACCCATGAGGATCTATTGTGACTCCTTCGCACTAGAGACTCATCCCCAACCCAATACTGCTCATAAATTGAACGATATGGTTGGGGTTGGTGCCACGAATTTCCTCTGTGGATGAGTATTCGTGGCGACCAAGGTGCCTGTTCCTGCTCTGTACTAGAGCAGGACAGTCGAGGAGAAGGTGAATAGGTGTTTCATCCTCCTCCTCACAGAATCTGCAAGTCGTTATACTACAAATACCCATTCTGTTTAGGTGTTTGTTGAGCTTGCAGTGCCCAGTTAGGCTTCTGGTAAGGATTCTTAATTGGTTCCTTGGACCCAGGGTGAGCACTAATTCTGATAGTTTCTTGTTGAAGCCAGGAATTAGTGCCTTGGAGTGTTCAAGGCCAGGGGTCTCAGCCCATTGCTTCCTGCATAGTATGTGGCCCCATTCCTTGAGCACCTGCTTTGTGGTACTGGGAGTTATACCACAGACTGGTTCTGGGCCATATATGAGACTCTCGGCCCCAAGCCTAGCCAGTTCGTCAGCGGTTTCATTGCCGGGGACGTTACTGTGGCCCGGGACCCATACTAGGTGGATACTGTTGTTCCTTCCCAGCATGTTTAACGTCTCAATGCATTCCAGAACTAATTTGGACGAGACTTCTGCGGCAGTCAGTGCTTTAAGTGCAGCATGACTATCGGAGAAGATAAACACGTTTTTATTAACTAGGGCCATCTCCAGGCTTTCTAGTGAACAACCGAGGATAGCGAAGACTTCAGCCTGAAACACGGTCGCAAACTCCCCCAAACAGGCGTATTTGCCTTTCGGTGGCCTGCCTCCGTAGAATCCGGCTCCCGCACGGTTGTCTTTCCTTGATCCATCCGTGTACCAAACTATGTCGCTAGGGCGGACATCGATTGGGGTTTTTCTTTCCCAGTCCTCCCTGGAAGGTATAAAAACCTGGTATAGCTTCGAAAAGCTATGCACCTTGATCATGGCATCTGATGGCATGGCCATGACAGGTGATTCTCTGAGAGACTGTTCCAGCTGTCGAAATGGGGTGGAGGCCCAATTCGTCTTGCCCGCCGTCCTGGCCCTGAGAGCCACCTTTTTGGCCTCCATCTGAACAAGCAGAGGAAGAGGAGTTAAGTTGATCAGGGCCTCGAGGGAAGCGGTGGGTGTTGACGAGAGTGCACCCGTGATTATTAGACATGCCAGTCTCTGTACGCTATTTAGACTTTTATTACAGTTTACTTGTTCAGCCTTTTTATGCCACACTACGCAGCCATATGTGGTAATCGGTCTCACTACGGCTGTATATAGCCATAGCATTGCCTTCGGCCGGATACCCCATTTAGAGCTGACAAGCTTCCAACAGGAACCCAGAGCACATCTAGCCTTTTTCGTAATATACTCGATGTGCTTATTCCAAGTGAGTCCTTTGTCTAGGATGACTCCTAGATATTTGACATCACCCGCAAACTTAATAGTTTTCCCGAAGAGTGTTGGCGGTCTTAGTCCCTCCAACTTCCTCTTTTTGGTGAAAGGTATCAAGACCGTCTTATCAGCGTTTACTGTTAGCTTGACCCTTTGGCACCAATCCTCGACGACTCTTAGTGCTGACTGCATCAACCCAGCGACCACCGATGCGCATTTGCCCACCACCATGATCGCCAGATCGTCAGCGTACCCTTGAGCGTAGTAACCTAAGAGGTTCAGTTCCCTTAGTAGTTCATCCACTACCAGGGACCATTCCAGAGGTGACAGCACGCCTCCTTGTGGGCAACCTTGTGTCAGCCTGATTTTGAGTGTCAGGTCCATGATAGTCGATGAGGCTACCCTGTTGTCGAGCGTGGCTTTAATCCATTTCCTAGTAGTTGGATCTATATTCTTTGAAGCCAGGCCTTTTGTGATAGAGCTGGTTGAAGTGTTGTCGAATGCGCCTTCAATATCAAGGAAGACACACAACGCAATCTCTTTATCTTCAATTGCTCTATCAATCCGATCTACCAAGTCCATTAGGGCCGTCTCGGTAGATTTGCCTTTTTGGTAGGCATGTTGTCTTTCATGCAGCGGCATTTTGGTGCCACTTGCCCACACTTGTGCACGCCATCAAATTTTTAATGTTTTTTTTATGAAATAAGGGGGCAAACGAGCAAACGGGTCACCTGATGGAAAGCAACTTCCGTCGCCCATGGACACTCGCAGCATCAGAAGAGCTGCAGGTGCGTTGCCAGCCCTGGCAAGCTCTTCTTCTGTGAGGACGTGGTATTTTTCCGGTCGAGCCGGCCCATTCATGCCGAAGCATGGCTCTCCCACGTCAACGCCGGTTTTCTGTGAGGACGTACGTAAATCGTAATACGTAATGGTTAATATTCTACCAACATTACACATTAAAAACCGAAATAACACAACTTTAGGAAAATAATACAAAAACACAACGGCACTCTTTCGTATTCCCAGCAAAATTCCGCGCGTCTACTCTTTCTTGACAGACTGTATTATCTGTTCACTAAACAATGCTGGCATGTCTTGTATGGCAAAAGCCCTTATTAAAATAAAGATTAAAAAAAAACCCTTTGTTGCGGGACAGAAAACCGACAACATTCGGGGAACGGGCCGCGAAGTGCGAGACATATGCGAATCGGATCCACACCCATGCTTCGCAGAAATTTCGCGGCGCCGCGGCGTCGCGCACGGTCCGCGTGCGAGTGTGGATGCGGCCGGGGAACCAGCCGCGAAGTGCGAAAAATATGCGAACCGGATCCACACTCACGTTTCGCGGAAATTTCGCGGCGTCGCGCGCGGTTCGCACGCGAGTGGGGATGGGGCTTATGAGATAGACAGACGAAGTACGAACAGACTTTTATACTTATAAAGTTATAATCATTGAGATGTAATATTAGTTGTTACAATAGTACTTTGTAGGTAATATTGGTAATAATTTAAATATTTTGAAGTCATTTTTTGTTAAATATTTAATTTAAATACCTTATTTTATAAAAAATAATAAAAACATATGTGAAAACAACAGTTATTTATAATGTTTTCTACTTACAATACCAATTTTAACCAAATTTCAATCAAACTTTGCTTGTCCAACTACTGGTTTTGGGTGTCCTAACTACTGTAATTCCGTCCCATGGGCCATGACTGTGTTTTACCTACTATTCAGTTTTTACCAAAAAATCAATATTAACTGAAAAACCATGGCATTTTTAAGTTTTCATATCTTAAGTTAGATAATTTATGAACACAAATATGATATCTTTTTCTATTTCATGCGAAGTATTTATTGTTTTATGCCCGCTGTACACTCTCGCCGAGAGCTCTCGGGCGAGATTCTCTTGCGAGAGCCCCTTGCCCGAGTGCGATCATGTACATTCTCGCTTAGTTCAATCGCAGATAAGAACTCAGAGAAGATGGACGAAAACGACCATTCACCATTCACCATGCATCGAAAGATATCATTGTAATCCAAAGATTTATAATCATATTTAATTTTATTTCTGACAGATAATTACTGATGATGACGTTTATTATTGTTATTTTTCTGTTCTACACTGTCCAACGGCGGGACTAGTACTGAAAGACGCCTGAGTGTACAGTAGTGCGCTCGTTTTCCTCGCGAGACCCTTTGTCTCGGGCGTAAAATACCGACAACGGACCGAGAGGGTCCGAGACAGGCGAGACGAGGCGAGCGCACCCATTTACACTCTCGCACTCGGGCCGCCTCGCTGTGTCTCGGCGAGAGTGTACAGCCGGCTTTAGAGCTTTTCCTGTAAAAAAAAATCCTTAGCTGTCCAATGACTGGTATTCTAGTTTACGGTTTAAAAGTTCTTTGCATACGTGTACGTCAGTGTCAAATTGCTGTCAATGTCACTTGTCATTTGTCAATGCTTGTGCTTCTCGTTCTCACTTCTCTCTTTATAAAAGTCAATGCTTCTCTCTTACGCAGCGTTGCCGATTTGTGGGGAATTCCCCAAATTGCGGGGAATTTCAAGTTGATTGGGGATTCATTGGGATTGGCATTATGTAGGGAAAATGCGGGGATTTTAACATTTTGACATCTTATTCAATAATTAGCAAATATTTCATCATTCTACATTGACACAATTAAAATCGATTGATCGCAGTAGGTTGACAATATTGCTTGATTTACCTGAATTTGCTTTTTCCTGTTCTTAAACGTTTGATGTCTTATGCCCTCATATTATAACTTTGTACAATTTCTGGCTGCAAGAGAAAGAATTAAAAACTGGGGGCAGTGTCAGGTTAAAACCCTTGATGGGTAAATGCTTTCCACAAAATATAGCAATGAATATTTTAAATAATATTATAGTGGTATTGTTTCAACAATCTGTTTATATAAATGTATCGCTATTTCCATTGTTCACAGCATAAGGTCACACGTGTGAACGGTTTGACAAATTTTGCTAAGTAGGTACTATTCTTTGTTTATAGTGTTTTTTGACGTGACAACGTCTTATAATTCGATGGGGTCGGTTGCGCGCACGAAAAAACATGACGCAATATGCGGCGTTACCTCGCTCTGAGGCGTTCCATTTAAGGCTATGACGTTGTCACGTTCAACTATCGTCAGTAAACCGACTTTACAGACAACCGAGTTCGAGTCGAGTTCGAGTTCGAGTTCGACACAAAACACTACTCTCCATCTCCAACCGTCTTTTTTCAGTTAAAGGTTCTTGTATGAAAAAAAAATACTTAAAACTTATTGATAACTGTTTGAGTTTCTATTAATATTAATTATAATATTACTAATAAAAACTCAAACAGCTAATGCGAATTATACTCAGGTAGTAGAATATTGATTCATTTTTTAAAAAATAACATGTGTTGGGAATTTGTGGGGAATCAGCAAATTTTTGTCCCCAATTTGGGGAATTTGACCATGATTTTTGGGGAAATCTGATAATTAGCCTTGGCAACCCTGCTCTTACTTAAAGATATATTTGCTACGCTGCTGCCTGTTTGTTTTTAAGATTTTTTTCCTTTAGTATAAAATATTTCAAGATTTACTATATTAAAATAGTACAGTTGTGAATATATATTACCCCTGAACCCTGATATTGAAAATGGCTGGCCAAAACGTTAATGTTTGTGACATCGGCGACGACGTGAAGGAAGTCCTCAAAAAGTTTCGCTTCCAAAAACATACATCGAATTCAGCTCTAATATTGAAGGTAACATCAATTTCAACGTCTTTTTTATTATACATTATATACTTGAGTGTGGCTGGTGTATTAGGTATGTTTACCACGTAATTTGTATTCTGTGTTTACCACGCGCAATCACAATTTGCGTTCGTTCCGGATGTAATTTGATAATAGGTGAATCATTTGTGACTGTTTTCCTATGACTATTTCAATAACGAACAATAGTTTAGGTAAATTTGTGTTACAAACAAAAACCTTATTCTTTTTACCAAGTTTTATGCAAAGGTTTTATGTTTATATGTTTGATGTTTTTTTTATTTTGTCTATTTCAGGTGAACAGGGAGAAACAAGCTCTGGAAGTGGACGAGGAGCTGGACAACATTGAGCTGGAAGAACTACAGGACATACTGCCCTCCCACCAGCCCAGATTCATTGTTTACAGGTACCTACACTCTAATCTCTACTAAAATCACCTATTATATTAATTCTGAAGATGTGTATGCTGCTACGTCTTTATGATCAAACTCCTGAAACAATAATTTAGATAATCTTTAAATATATATGTCCTGTTATAGTTCTAGAAATCTACGAGTGCGCGTAGCCCTTAGTTGTGTGAGTGACCATATCTATACATGCGTATATGGCTCGCTCGCTACTGACTGCTCCGTCGGGTACGCACACTAACAAAAATGTCTATTCACATTTCCCACTATAAATAAAGGCAATGCGCACTCTTAGATTGCAAGAACTATAAGTTGAGTTAGTTTCATCATTTTCTTTCTACTAGCCTGTACTATCCTACTGTTGGGCAGAGACCTCCCCCAAGGTCTTCCCAAGGTGACTATTTTACCTTTTTTTTTTACAGTTACAAAATGGAGCACAGTGATGGTAGGGTATCATTCCCTATGTGCTTCATATTTTATACACCAAGGGATGCGCACATGGAGTTGCAAGTGATGTACGCAGGTACCCAACGAGCTTTGGCAGCCGCTGTTGGGGCTCCTAGACTTTTAGAAGTCCGAGAAATTGATGAGCTGACAGCTGACTGGCTAAATGAGAAACTACAGAAGTAGAGAAATGGTAAATGTATTTAGGCATTTAAAGACTTGTATTGATGTGATTAGACGAATGTGTGTATGTGAAAGATGTTAGTAAGTTTAGGCCTTGTATTTGTGAAGCTTTAAAAAATAACCTCTCAGTCTTGTGTGTAAAATTGTAGAAAGATTGAGCTTATTGTGACACAGGTATATAAAAAATAGTTTAGTATAAAAAATTCTATATCCTTATAAAAATTATTTTGAGATCTTTAAAATTTGTGAATTAGTAACAATAGGCTACTCGACCTATATTTAATTTCATTGAAAAAATGCATATTTCTAGTAGAACTTGGCCTAGGAAACCGTATTTCCCTTATCATCAAATAAAAGCTTATGATTGATAAATAAAGTTGATTTGAAAATATGATTTTATGAAAATAGGAATTGTACTGACGAAAACGCTTTTGCGGTACTTCCGATTTAGATGTGACGTCATCCCATTTGTAATTTAATATCTTTTATTTATCGCGCTCGGTATATGTAAGTTTATTTGTACATAAATAATATGAATAAGCCTAGAAAGATTTATAAAATATATTTTCTTGAATAATTCAAATAAAACATCAGTTTTATATATTATCACCATTTATGGAAGCTGGGAAATGAAATGGCCAAAACTTTTCTACAAAGGTGTTCAACATTACAAATTATTTCTAAATTCTTTTCTAATTTTTTGGCACTGTTAGACTCATACGCTTAGCACATAAAACTTTTTTCAATAAAGAAAGTATAAAATACAAAAAACATGACGTCACACTATGGCGGTACTGCAGTGGCGGACAGTGTTTTCGGCGCCATATAAAAGGCATATTTTTCAATCAACATTTTTATGGGTTTCTACTGTTTAAAATAATAAAATATTAGTTTTTTTGGTGAAAATTAATGATTAAGAAGCGATTAGAATGAAGAAAAAAAATAGGTCAAGTAGCCTATTGTTTTCAGGTCCCATATCAGTACTTTACATGCTAAAGTATTTTGTGTGTTCATTTTGTCTTATCCCTTGATTAATTTTGAGGGAACTTAAAACAAATAAATTGAAGATGCAACAGCATCTAAGCAGCAATACAAATAAAATGTTTGCTGGTAATAATGTTTTGTATTACCATTATCAATTCTTTCATAACAAATATCTTTATAGCAATATTACATTTTTATAATTACATTTTACATTCCTTGTATGCATTTTGTAATATTTTGATAATTTTTATTATGTATCATGTATGAAATTAAGATAGACTAGAGATGCTTTATTCTGTAGTATATAATATACAACATTATTCCAAAGAGTATTGAGATTCATTCTCTTACCACAAACAAGGTGCTCATGTATTTATTAATCACATAGGAGACAGGACTTGTGCAGTACATATTTAATAGATCTCCTCAATGCATTTTAATCCTTCGATCGCAGATTCTTGGAAATCAACTGTTATTCTATTGTTGTGGTGGTTGCCGGTGTCCTTATGGGGTTGATAGGTTAAATGTTAGCGATTTATATAAGACGTATAGGCCAGTGTCTACAGGTTTAGCAGAAAAAAAAGTAAGTTACTATGACCTGCATATAATTATTCATTGCTAAATTATTACGTTTTCACTTTTTACTTAGTATTTTAAAAGTATAACTGCACTGGTCCATTACATTTGAGACACTATAATATTTACTAGTATATAAAATTAATTTGCACTAATTTATTCAGTATACTAATTCTTTAAAAATATTCAATCCTCAGCAAGCTTTGTTATTCTGTCTCACTTTAAAGTAAACATCTTCTTTAAAATATTATTAATTAGTATATTTAAAAAAAAGTATTATATTAGGAGTGCCATTAAAATGTGAAATTGTCTGCACCACTGAAATACTCAGTTTTGTCTTGCAAGGCTTATTTTCCACTTTGCCATTTATGTGATGATAATATTATTATGGAATTTTATTAAGGTCTTGTGCTAAAATTTAATATTTGTAGATCTAATTTTTATCAAAATTAATGTTTATTATTTAATACTCGTGAGTTTTTGCTGAGAGTTGCGACAATTGCTAAAATTGCGACGAGAAATAGTATTCGATGTTATTTTTAATAAGCATTTATAATATATTTTAATAATATTTGTACATTTTATAAATTATGTGATTGTACATTTAATAAACTATCATATCTTTAGATTTTGTTTTTATTGGACGTAGGTTGCATACATTTTATAATGTAGGTATTAATATCAAATAACAATAATTCTTTTATTTGTATTTATTACAGAATATAATATATAATATCTATCTACATAACGAGCGACGTTGTGTTGAGTGCTGAAGTAGCGACAAAGTATAAAACTATAATAATAATATATTCTAACGTAAGTATAAACAAAGTATACGTATAGTGTTATTAACACTATACTTTTGTTAAGTATATTATGTCATAAAATCTAATAATTACATTAAACTCATTTGCATAATAAAAAATGACAGATGTACATATATACTTAAAATATATTGTTTAAAACAATATCAATTAAGGAACTAAAAAAATATCAAAATTTCTAATAAGATTTAAAGTATTTTAAGCCCTTTGCTGTTTGTTCATGAAATAGTGCCTATTTATATAATAATTTTTAGTTGGTAGTTGGTAACGATTATTTTACAAAAATGGACTTAATTAGAAGTTTGCAATTACTTAATTAATTTTTTATAAGTAGGTATAAAATTATGCAACTATAATATCTATTTTAATGTTCTGACATCTATTTTACTTAACATTTAACTATATAAAACAATAAATAGAAACATTATTTTGAACTAACCGGTTGCTTCTCACCATTTGTCATTGTCACATAAGTATTATTATAGTCAGCAATATAATATCAACATTACATAGTCATTAATTCATTGACATTCTTATAAATAGAGACAAAAAATAAAGTTATTTGTACAATTTTGCAGACTTCATATCATGACTTACTTACTTAGTACTTATTCAGTATTCTATATCTATGCTAAAACTAATCTATGACTACACATTATAAGATTACTTAATATACCTAATAAGTTGTTTATATTGTTCGATGGCGTTGTTACGTATCAAATTAGAAGCTCGCTTACCTTATTTACATGACTTAAACTAGACAAAAAATACACATCTAAACCTTACTTTTTGAAAAGTCGGTTAAAACACGAACTTTTTGACTCGAACAAATACGATTTAGTTAATAAGTCTCACAAAATATTATATTAATTTTTATTATTGATGTATAGGTAATTTAAAGTACTTAATAAAAAAAAGAAAGGCAACCAATAATAAAAATTAAAATATTTCGGTTACAACGGTGTGCGTAGGAAAAAGTTTTTTTATGTGTATGCCAATGTGTATGCACTATGCAGTATGATCGATCTCTCTGATGCATATCAGTTTAATGTTACAAAGATGACGTATCTAGACAAAAATCTTATATCAGAGTATGTATACGAGACATACAACGACAAAGACTGACGCTAGATATTCTGATAAGCTAGTGGTAAGTTTTGTGCCCGTGAAAACCTACCACTCAGTCCCACCAAAAACATAAGGTCCGTTAAAGCAGATATGCCACAGAGTTTTCGATATTTTAAAGTAGGAACATTGACGACATAGATGTATTATAAAAATAGAATCGGCATGTAGGAATAGCTTGAACCTTACGCAGGCAATCGTTCTAGATGTTACGTGTTGTCGATGTCATATTTGATGCCCATGTATAACGCGCAGGGGGTGGTGCACCCGGTGAGGTCGACGCCATGTCGCTTCATGTCGGCGTAGTCCAGGGTGGCCAACACCTCGTAGTTAACTTTCCGCGCCAAAGCCTGGGAGGTAGTCGCGGTGAAGATCGTGGCGGCTACTCGGATGTTAAACGCCTTGCACAGCTCATATCTGGAATAACGGAGAAGGGAGAAAATGAAATAGTTAAGAAACTTTAGGTTACAATGATCAAGTAGTAAGAGTGTAGTGTAGGTATCAGAAACTAATATGTATTCTGTGGTATTAGTAAGGACTTAAGGAGTAAGGACCCAGAGACAGAAACGCCCATAGGCGAAAGATAAAAACTAGGCGTGACTTGGTTAACTAAAAGCAAGTAAAGGTCAGTAAAATGAAATTGATTGTACTGTTGGTTCTTGGTGGAAATTCATGTTGAACACTAATAAAACACATTTTTTCGTGCAAGTGACAAAAGTGCGCGAAAAATTGTGTTTTATTAGTGTTCAGTAAAAACATGCGACTCGTGAGTCGTGAACTCGTGACACATCATGCAGGAGAAATGCGCTCCTATATTAAGTGCCCTCATTGGCCAAACTGACATGAGTTTTAACTTTTAACGTTATTCGAATACGTAGGAAAGTGAGTACCTATATCCGAATCGTCAAAAAGAATTTGAAATCATTTTCAATCTTCACTCTTACAAGTTGAGTTAGTAGCAACGTGGAAGAGGGAGACCGGCCGGTCGCGGAGGGTGGTCCTGTGTTTGACAGATTCAGGACACCCTTCGTTATACAGCTGATAGCAAATCGCAGGTTGTTTTAAAACAGACGGACATAACGAAACTATAAGGGTTCCAGCTTGTTGACTACTAACCCTAAAAAGTAGCGTGGAATCATCATTATACTACCTGGCCAAAGAGAATATAAACTACGTAACATATACCTGGCCTCTATGAGCCGCGCGCCGATATTCTGTCCGCGGTGTGCGGGCAGCACGGTCATGCCGCTGGACGTGATGTAGCGGTCGACGCCGTAGTGCGCGAACACGTCCACCATGCCCTCCACCACAGAGAACATCTTGAGCAGCTTCAGCCACGCCGCGCCTTTGAACTGGAATACAAGGATCATATTCACTCATTGGGGGAGGCCTACGTTCAGCAGTGAACGGCAATAGGCTGATGATGATGATTGACTAGGAGCGCGCGAGATCTATGGAATCGGGAGGAAGAGCGGATTGTTAGCTTCTTGTGAGTATACCATTGTCCGAACAAGACAGTGACTACGAGTACTAACCAACTAGTTTTTTTCAAGACTTTCAATGTCGGGTCGATCCAGACCGCAACGCGATATTCTAAATTTATATGGATTTGACAGACTTCAATTGCGTGAGACAATGCAAGTCTATCTAGTGTCTACTCAATACAAATACATCTATGCGTCGCGTTGCGTTCTGAATTGACCCTAACTCACCTCTATATTCTCCTCTAGGTCCTGCTTATTCTTCACGATGACCATGTTGAAGGCCACCATGTCCGCCGGTTCCCCACCCCGCTCCTCGAAGACTGCTAGGCTGACGTTCTGCCGCAGGATGTTCTCCCAGTTGGCGCGGATCTCCGCCATGGATACTGGGTCGTCTTTTACTCCTGGATTTTCGAGGTTTATTAACCGACTTAAAAAAAAGGAGGTTATAAATTCGATCCGTATATAGCATGTAGTGTCCGACCGAAATTAGTTTTACGACCGAAACCGAAACCGAAAACGAATTTCGGCAATGGTGTCTATTTCGGCCGAAACCGAAACCGAAACTTCCTTACAAGGCTCATATTTTGAGGGAAAAATAAAGAAAACGTTATTATAATCAGTTAGTCTTTATTGTTTTCTCTTTAAATCACGTAGTTACTACTTACTAATATCACAATCACAATAGGTATAAGTAGTTACTTAATATTTAAGTATTAAAATAAACAAAAATTAATCACTTTTATCTTTAGAACAAATAAACTTAAACTTCTTTCTTATAAACTCAGTTTGACACTTTTTTAACCGTCTTCCAAAAAAAGGAGGAGGTTATGACCCTTCAGTCAAAAAAGTAAAAAAAAAGAAAAAAGACAAAAGCTAAACGACTATATTATATAATACTATAAATTAAGTATAAACTATGATCGTAATCACAAGAATGCAGAGCAAGAGGCGACGACATCTACATAACCTGTCCCATAGTCGGGTCTTTTACCTTAATAATTTCTCAAAACAAAATTGGTAGTACGTAAGTTAGTATCTACTGTACTTGCCACTTGGATACCTTGGTGATAAATACTGAAATGAACTTTGAAACTCTGAATCCATAATATTATCACCATGAAATGCACTCTAGGCATTACAAACTACCTAACTAATGTTTGTTTACGTATAGCATTTGCGAACCAAAAAAAAATATATTATAGATTAAACTTGATTATACTTTTAAGTTTTATCAGTCACATTGAATATTATTTTTTGATGTTTACTACCTGCTCTTATGTTATAACGACATATAACGAGATAAAACTTACCAAATTCAAAATAAATTCGCCACCACAACAAAACAAAACGAACAGCAAACAAACAAGCGAGCGAATCACGACATTGGCTCTGATGACTGATCGGATTCATTCACTCATTCAACGCGCCGAACATGACCGATAACAGCGCGGAAACTCCCGAATGTACATTCGGTTTCGGTCGTAGTTTCGGCAAGTTTGCCGCCGAAAACGAAACTAAACCGAAACTCGTGTTTTTACCGAAACTCAACCGAAAACGAAACCGAAATCGAACATTCGGTCGGACACTAATAGCACAGTATAGCAATACTAATAGTATGTAATATTTCCAGAACTGACAGTTTTCGTATATGTAGGTATATATATGTTAGTCTATACCAGCGTCTACACTAGTCGAAACAAAATAATGTTTTTTTTTTTATTAAATAAGGGGGCAAACGAGCAAACGGGTCACCTGATGGTAAGCAACTACCGTCGCCCATGGGCACTCGCAACATCAGAAGAGCTGCAGGTGCGTTGCCGGCCTTTTAAGAGGGAATACGCTCTTTTCTTGAAGGTTTGCAGGTCGTATAGGTCCGGAAATACTGCTGGTGACAGTTCGTTCCAGAGTTAAAATAGTAAAATTAAAATTAAAATAGTTTATGTGCCAAATTTCAAAACTGTATGTTTTTACCCGACTGCCAGGAGGGTTATTGTGTTTGTGTTCGCATATCTCCGAAACTACAAGTCCGATTTAAGTAAAATTCTTTTTTTGTTGTACTAGGTAACCAAATCATGAAAGTTGACTTTTATTAGTCAATTTTCATGATTTTTTGTTTCAATATACCAGACCGAACAACTTCTCGAAACAGGTATGCTGCCCTTAGCTAAAATCCATGTGTCTAGGGATCCATTTCTCTGATAGCACTACGTCATTAGTACTAGGTACACAGACAAAAATTACAAATGTCATGCTGATTACTAAAAAAATACTTTATCCTCATGATGAACTGTATCTATCAGACAGAAATACACCGATAAATGATAACGCTTATCACCTCCGATTTTGTTACGTTTTCTTAATTCATTCACTAAATTTCAATTAAGTAGAAATAAGGATATCCATACTAATATTATAAATGTGAAAGTGTGTCTGTCTGTCTGTCTGTCTGTTACCTCTTCACGCCCCAACCGGTGAACCGATTTAGCTGAAATTTGGCACGGAGATACTTTGGGTCCCGGGAAAGGACATAGGTTACTTTTTATCCCGAAAAATTGTAAAGTTCCCGCGTGAAAAACGAATTTTGGCGCAACGGAGTTGCGGGCGTCATCTAGTTTAAAAATATTTGAATGTCCGCAGTCCGAGACCCGAGTGCAGTCCCACTGAAGTTTCCATTTCAGCCCAATTATAATATTGTTAGGCCAAAGCTTAGGTTTCTTCCTATTTCACCTCGGTCGAATTTGAAAACTCTCTGAAGGTTCTATTCTATTCTAAACTTAAGGGGCCGGGTACTTTCGAAATTCTCATATATATACGTAATTCCAAAATCATTTTCTCATACGAAAATATTTAACATGTTCGAGTTGTTTTTCAGTTTAAAATAGTAATTATCTAGGTTCCTGCACAAAAATTTACTTCAAAATATTTAAACATTAATTTTTTTTTTGCTTTTAATTTTTTTTAGTAAATTTAGTACTTAATATTTAAACACTAAAAAATAGAGTAAAACACTAAAAAATATATAAATAAATAGTTAATTTACTACAAAATATTTAAACTCTAAAAATATTTTTTAGTATTTAAATATTTTGTAATAAATTTACTATTTATTTATATATTTTTTAGTGTTTAAATATTTAGTAGTAAATTTACTAAAAAAAATTTAAAGCAAAAAAAAAATTGTGTTTAAATATTTTGAAGTGAATTTTTGTGCAGGAACATAGGTAATTAGATACTATTTTAAACTGAAAAACAACTCAAACATGTTAAATATTTTCGTATGAGAAAATGATTTTGGAATTACGTATATGTATGAGAAATTCCAAGTGTACCCGGCCTCTTAAGTTCCATATTGTAACTATGTAGATAGAATACACACATACCCACATACCGTAGGGTCTACCTACCTACATCTATCATGTACCTACTATTTTAAAATATCGAATAAAATCGAATTGAAATTTATAATTCTGTAGGTATTCTAATTCGAGGAAAAATCGTAGCTAATCCACAATCTGCAACACCGCGAGGAGTCCAAATGCGTGAACTCACCCAGCACCTGCGAGGTGGGCTCGTCGTTTATGAAGGTGTGCTGCATCATATCAAGACAGGCCTCCTTATACGGCTCCTCTAGATCTCGAATTTGGTACCTGGAATGTCCAAAAAATGTACAAGAAGGTACTGTAGTGGGCCGAGGTATGAGGAAAAGTGGAAGGTAATCAAATAAATTCTCATTTTTTTAAAGAAATAACAGCAGAGTTCTAACCTCTAGGATCGATCATCGGTTTTATATAAAGAAGTAACTACTAACTAGTAGCATCTAGCATAGTAAGTTTAAGCTAAAATCCAACAAACCGCGCACGGCGCAGGCTGCGGAGCCGCCAAATAATTACACAACCATACACACACACTCTTGAAAAACATAACCCTTCTTGCGCAGCAGGATAGAATAAGACTATACTTACATCCTCGCAGGCTCGCCGGGTTTTTCCTTTCCCTTAAACCTCATCCACACGCGGCCGAGAGGCACACTCTCTGGTCTTTTCCACATCACTCCACCTACAAAACACAATAATATTAACTTTTAACATACCTATTAACTTTCCTTTAATTTGTCTAAAATTAAACCCTGAAAATGTTAGGTTAGATTTTAAAGCACATTTAAAAGTTATCCCATTTTGCACAAAACGGAAAGTAAAATGACGATTTGGTATTCAAATTGACGAAATTACCGAATAAATAAATGCACGTAACGGAGGCTAGACATTTTCACGGTTTTTCGGCGGAGTGCAGCCGACCCCAGCTGTGACCTAGCGTAAAAGGAACGCGTCATGGCTGCCAATTGCCACACGTCAAACAAAAATATTTTTATCTACCCTCATTGAAAAAAATATATTTAAAAGTTCATCTAAATGCAAAAAAAATTAAGCCTCGTCTACACTCTCAAGTAACGAAAATTAAAATAAAATACAATAAAAGCGATGAAATAGAATTTAATTCGCGGTAGTCGTTGCATGAGAAAATTTAAACGGACAGCTCATAAGACGAAATAAGAATAAGTCCTTGATGGTGTTATACTTGGAGTGTTATGTATGAGAACCGGTTTATAATAAGAATATTATGTAAATATTACATACTCTACATCACATACAACAAATAAAATGTAGAATTTCTGAAATAAACGTGGACTGTTATTAACTTATTAGAATTTAATAGACAGTATTCACTCACCAGTCTTACAGCTGTTTACAAGGAAAACGCTGCCGCACGAGGTAGCAGGCGCGTGCGCTGAGTGTAATCGCGGGAATAAAATGTACCTTATCGGAACGTGATAAAACATATTAAGTGAGTTGTATACGGATATTAGCTACGGATACTAGATACGAACGCTATGGACACTCGCGAGTCGCGTTTCCAAGGTCTCACGACACACGTCACTATGTTTTTGCATGCTTTTTGTTTACAATTTACATTAGGTAGTCGGATTGTCAGGTTCAGACACTTGAGATTTATTTTTGAAGATATAATATTATGTTATGTTAAGTTAAATTGAGAAAAAGCTGTGCTTAACAAATTAAAAGGTTATGAGCGTGACAACAAAAAAGACGTAGCGCATAGGAATTATAATTGGTCCATGGTAACAATAGGTATGCCGTTATAAAATTATAATAATCCCTGGATTAAATGCATTATTCGTCTTTATTTGGTCTTTCTAAGGTTTTTAGTCAGGGCCGGTGTTAGCAAACCAGGGTCACCAGGGTGCTGATAGTGCTGAAAAATTTGGCGCCCTTTTTGTTTGCCTTCAGCGCCCCTTTATATCCGGCGCCCTGGGCGGTCTCCCAGCATAGCCCCTCGCTAATAATAATAATAATATCATATCAGTCAGGCCATAGTCAGCCTGGCCCCGTGCTAAGTAGGTACCTAAAGGACTTGTGTTACGGGTACCAGACAACGGAAATACAGGGTGTAACAAAAATAAGTGATAATACTTTAGGGTGTGTACGTGTTCCTTGTAGAGAGTTCACTGTGAAAGTAGCAGCGTAGAAAGACCAAAATTTTTTTCCCTTTTGTATGGGCATGCGCCCCTGCAGCGTCACGAGTTCTCCCATACAAAAGAAAAAAAAAATTGGTCTTTCAGCGTTGCTACTTTCACAATGAACTCTCTACAATGAACACATACACACCCTAAACTCTAAAGCATTATCACTTATTTTTGTTACACCGCGGCGGAACAACACAGCACAGGCGGAACAAATGCGATTCCGTGCTGCCAGATGAGGTCCAACCCTTAAAACACATCCATGACCCAGGAACATTAAAAAGTTTTTTTTCCGTCGGCGGGATTCCAACCCGCGACCCCCGGCCTGAGCTGCCACATACTCTTAACCATTGAACCACAGAGGTCGTCAAAGAGGCTAATCCAGCTACTGTTTTTAGTTACAATACACATATTGCTGTTGTCGACAAAAATAAAGAGTTACTTTGTCTGCACAGTGCACCGTGACTTACGACAATGGGCACACGGCTGCACTTCACCAATGTAAAGTGACTCTGCGGACGTTGTTCTTGTAGTGAGTGGCGTTTGTTATACGTATAGGTATGCAAATGTAAAACGCATTCATCATTTAAGAGTGTCTTCACCGTGACAGTATCTAACAATTGGTAGTGGGGTGTGACACTCTGCATGTATATTTATGTGGTGTCACAGAATTGTGACAGGGCAATAAACACTGAGAAAAAGTTGTGACACGTCCCGTGGACACGTCGTAAATTTTTGTTTCTGGGTCCAAAATGTGCTATAAAATAATTATTGGGTCAAATACTTAAAACTTTTTTTAAAAATAAATATGATTATTTTATCGTAACAAAACCCCAATAAACACTCTTCTACCTAAAGTGGCTGATTCATGCAAAAAAAAACTGTTGAATTTCAGAATAAAATATCTGGGGGCACTGCAGTCCAGGTCCCTGCACCCAGCCAAGCTTTTTAGCAAAGACACGGTCGTACCATACTTTTCTCGAAGCGGTTCGCGGCTATTTCACACCCCCTTTATCTTCGATGTTAACAAATCTAGGGATTTAGAATTTCGGTCACTAGGAGCAAGTATTAAAACTAGCTTAACCTCCAAGTTACATGAAATTTCGATAAATAGTTCAATAGTTACGGATGGTCAAATTTACTACATTTTGTCACTCACTGACATATAGATCATCAAAATTCTGAGGTACTTCTAGCAGACTTAGAACCTTGAAGTTTGGTACTCGGATATGTCTTTATTCACAACGAAAGGAAAAATTATGAAACCGGCCAAGTGCGAGTCGGACTGGCGTACATAGGGTTCCGTACCGTAAATTTGTATGGGAGCCCCCCTTAAATAATAAGTTTATTTAATTTTTATTATTAATTATTAAAGTTAACATACAATTCAGTATTTTCTGAAATTTTCAAAAACCTTACTGTTACCATTATAAATATAGAGCAAAAAAGGGAAAAAATCGTGTTTGTTGCATGAGGTTATTTTATTTAATAATTTATTTTATTTTAATTGGACTTTGAGCTTTTATAACGACACCAGAAATACATAATTGTGAAAATTGCAACTATCTAGCTAAGGGTAGTATTTAATCGAGTGACTGTAAATTACCGTTTTAAGTGTCAAAATTAATTAATTGGGGTTATAGAATTACTATTTGAGCGACTGACTGTGAGCGACGAGAAATTAACAAAACAGTAACTTACAAATTATTTATTTGAGTAACTTAAAATACAAAATGAGCAGCTTCTTAATATTTGAGTGACCTAATATCTGTTTGAGTGTCAACGTTACGTCCTGCATTTTTTTTCAATATTTGGCAAATGTATTTTTTATACTGAGCGGCATTTTATCTTAAATTAAGTGTTTCGAATACTAAAACCACTTTGAAAAATACACTAATGAGCAGAGTATAATAAACTCATATTAAAACAAAAAAAAAATTAATATGAAATAACTATTTGATGAAATATTAATTATTAATCAATAATCAATAATCAGGGATCCCTAAAACTTTTTTTTTATTACTATTTTTGAAGCAAATTTTTGAAGTGAAAACTTCTTTAGCGGCGTTGAGCACTTTTGTGGGATGGGTAAAAACTGTGAAACTCGCGTCAGATTCTCGTGCTGATCGAAAAACCTTGGAAAAACCGTAAGTCGGTTGGAGGGTAGTGTTGTAACATCGAAATTAAAATTAAAAGATAGTTAAAATTAAATAATAATTAAAATTAACTTAATAATTAAAATTAAGTAGCATTTAAAATTAAATATGGATTAAAATTTAATAATAATTAAAATACATAAAAAATGGGTTAAAAAAATGCACAACGTTTATTATCAAGTTTTCACTTCTGCCGGCACTCCCGGAATGCAACCCGTCTTTTTGTGAGTAGCTTAATTTGGATAAGAGGAACAACGGTAAAGGTTCGGAAACCTACCCCAAAATTGATGGGAAGTGGGGGTGAGGGGGAAGAGGGGAGGAGGGGTAAACACCCCCCGTACCAAATCCACACTAAGAAACCCCCCAGTTTTGGAGCTACTCATCTTTGAAATTTTCGGAATTCTGAGGCTACATTTAAGTCTTTTGGTCGCCTTTTTTAACACCTTTAACCTAACCTACAGCGTGTTTTGTGACGGTCGCCGGCTGCTGCAGTGTGCTGTGGCACAGTCACAGTCCTAACCTACTTTTGGACTTTCCGGATTGTGTTTGTTTTTGTTTTGGTGGGGGGCTGTGCCCCCCGAGCCACCCTTTTATTCGATGACGGTCGCCGGCTGCTGCCGCATCACGCTCGCTGCGCTCGCTCGGCTCCCTCTGTGTTGTGGTCTAAGTTCTAACCTAACCTACTTTTGGACTTTCTGGATTGTTTTTGTTTTGGCGGGGGGCTGCGTTTCGTCGCCCCGCCCCCGTTCGAATTCGCGCGCATTAAACAATCTATAGTTTTCATTAAATCACGTATCAAAATATAAAATATAAACCCTCAAATAGAATATCAGTAACCAATAATCATTAATAAAGCAGCTCACAAAAGTTTGCTCAAAGTGAACTTTTTAGTAGTTCGTAATGTATAACTTCACTTAGAAAAATTGAATCTGTCTTTAATATTGCAGTTGCCTGCTATGTATTTCCAGTCGCTCACTTAGTAATACAGTCGCTTGGATAGATTTTTTTATATCTGAAATAGATTAATCACAATCCACTTTTTGTAAGCTCGTTCTGGATTTTATTATAAATCAATATTAGTCGTTAGTTTAGTTTATTTTTCGCTTACTCTAATTCATACCGCTCAAGTTATTAAAACAGTATGTTCATCATTAGTCGCTAAGTAATTTTTTATTCGCTCGTTTTATTATTTCCCTCTAGCTAATATTGCGGTTCTCGAGATCCAGCCTGGTGACATACGGATGGTCGACGGACAGACAGCGCAGACTTATTAATAATAGAGTCCCGTTTTCATCCTTTGGGCTGGGAAACCTAAAAACTGAAAAATAATATAACAATAAATACTTTATTACAATAAAATATTTTTATGTTTGTAAATTTGCAAGAACAGTATGAGTTTCGACTGCATATTTGCTTTAGGTACGGACAAAAGGCTTTAAGTTAGTTATGTACTTAAGGAAATGGTATTAATTAAATAAAAATAGTATTAACAACGTTGACATTGAAACAATAATTAAATTTAAAAATATTTTATATGTAATCAGTACTCCTTAGACCTTACTCGCTCGATATAATAAGGGAGCCCGTACTATCTTTTCTACTGCTCTCTTCACACTCACGCCCGTCTTTCATATTATGCCAGGTGAAAAAGGACGATCGCCAAGTTAGCTGGCAGTTATAGGTATTCTGTTTTTTAATGGGTTTTTTATATGAAAGTGGTAAAAAGTAATTTCAACATTGTATAGACGACTTTCTCAACAGTACATTGTATTTTTTTCATACCGTTAATACGTCAATACAATCCATAAAAAGGTGATATTCTAAACCTTTTACAGCAAAAATCACAAAACTGTCGCGGGTTTGAGTTGGATTATTTAAAGATACTAAAAAAAAAATTTAGCTCCAACATTAGATTATAATTGAAATGATCTTACATGTTGTGCATTAAAACTTATAGAAATACTGTATTTTAACTGTTAAATCACGTCTGTTAAATGAGCGAAATTGGCAAAATTTCGTAAACGGACTCTTAAGTTATTACATGAAATAAGAAGTACTTTCCTGCGAGGAACGTCGAGACGCTTATATCAGTGCTGCTATGTATTCAACGGTAATGCTAAAATGACTACCTTTAAGTATTGAAGCTTAAGAGTCAATTATATTATATACCGAGCTTTTGCCCGCGGCTTCGCTCGCGTTAAGAAGTATTATTATGTATAAACTTTGATCCCCTTTTTGAAACCCTTGAAGGTAGAATTGATCAAAATCCTTTCTTAGCGGATGCCTACGTCATAACATCTACCTGCATGCAAAATTTCAGCCCGATCCGTCCAGTGGTTTGGGTTGTGCGTTGATAGATCACCATGTCAGTCATTCACCTTTGAGTTTTATTTAAATATTATATATTTAATATATGAATATAATAATCGACTCAGACCTCAGAAGTATTTACGTTACGTTGTCCACCTATACAACTGACGAAGCCTCAAAGAAAAAATATGAACGAGATGAAGAAAGGGTGCTAAGCTAAGTACAGAAAAGTTATGACGTGACCTAAAAAGACCTGAAAAAAAAACCTTCAAAAAAGAAATGAAATCCCACCAAAAACATGAAAAGTAAAAGGTCGTGCCAAGCAAAATATTGCAGGATATTCAATACTTCTGTCGTAAAAAGTTTTCAGATCACATTCAAGCCAAGCCTTCAGCTTATTTTGTAATTTAAATCAACATTCAGTTAAAGTATCAATAGATTTCTTATTTTATAATTATTAAAATGGCTTGGCAATGAGCACTAGAGAAATAATCAGTGACTAATTGGATATTATTGGGTACCATCGGCCACATGCGTCGTTACATACTAAAACACTAAAACGCTTGCTGTCTGTGTAAGTATGGACTCCTCCAAATATGCAGTTTTATATATTTTGTTTCTCTTGTGCTCATTGCCAAGCCACTTTAATAATTATAAAATAAGAAATCTATTGATACTTTTCTGAATGTTGATTTAAATTACAAAATAAGTTGAAGGCTTGGCTTGAATGTGATCTGAAAACTTTTTACGACAGACGTATTGAATATCCTGCAATATTTTGTTTGGCTCGACCTTTTACATTTCATGTTTTTGGTGGGATTATATATACTATGAGTAGCTAAATAGCTAGACAGGCCCTGAGGGGGCTGTCTAGCTATATAGTCACTCCGGGCAAAATATATAATTTTCGCCACCCTTTTCATAGAGAAAACCATAATTTAAGTCTCGGGCTAGTTTTGTTGGAAGAAAATAACGGGACGGGGGAATATTTAAGTAAAATATGTAAAAAAAAATCCTCTACCCAACCTGAAGTAGGTTAGAAGGTAACATTCTCAAACTTGTGGAGGTCAATTTTGTCGCCCCTCATTTTTTCCCGCTCTGGGCAAATGTCCGGCACACCCTCCCTTAGATCGGTCCCTGATTGCTACATACTGGCTAGAGACAAGCAGCATTTATTAGAGAATATTTATGTTGCTTCTATTTGCGTCGACCTTTCCATTGACTTCGTTTTAGAGTCTGATTAAATTGTATCTATTCATCATTTTAGACTTTGTACCAAGGTTCGGACTCCTGAACTTACAAACTTGCTAGACAGCTAAACTTGAAAAACACACGCAATCTATCAAAGGCGAAAGCTCTTGTTTATACGCAAGAAAAGTTTGTAAGCTCTTCGGATGCATGAGCTTACGAGAGATCTGTGGAGAGCTCGCAACTTTATTCTCGTAAATTTAGAGCTTTATTGTGTTCAAGTTAACAGTTTACCGACCGATGACAACCGTACATAACGCTCGGCCTGATGTAGGGACTACTGGCTGTAAAAATAGACAAAAACTTCTGAGAAAACCCCGCACACCCAGGTGCTGATGCGCTAGGGAGGGGACATTGATCGATGAAAAAGATTTTCCGCATGTATGTACTTTGATTGCATTTATAACTAAATATTTGTTTCATTTATAACGAGCTTAAAAATTATGTACCATGCAATAAAAAAACATAATATTTTCGTAGTCAAGAGTTCCACATCTGTCCTTCTGCATGCAAGGCAGACAGAAATTACCTGCAAAAGTATTTTTCTACAGCTTTTAAGAATTTAATTATAATTATCTTTTAATTATACCTGCTGAAAAAAATTAAATAATGAGAGTCATGTAGCTGCGAGTTGCGACAAAGCGTCGTCAAAACTCATGTAGGAAATCTTACAAGGCAACTCCTTAATAAGTAATAACACTGTCAGAAATATGTAAACTTCGGATTCTGATAATGAAATCCTTTCTTCAAAATTTCAGCATTCCTACATATTTAGTATGGGGTTTTTTAACCCACTATGCCCCGTAAGGACACCGGTGACCGCGACAACAATAGAATACAATAGCATTTCCAAGAATCCCCGATTGAAGGATTAATCTGCACTCGGCGAAATACTTCACAGTTATTTCGCCGAGTGCAAAATTTTCGTCGACACTTTTCACGCACCTCGCTCTCGCTCGGAGTCGGCTAGAGTGTCGATAATTTTGTCCCTCCCTAGAACGGTCGCTGATATTTCCCGAATCCAGATTTACTTTCGCGCGATCATACAATAATTCTGATTTCTGTTGTGTACAGACGTGTGCGAGCTGCGCGCGGGACGCCCGCCGCGCCGGTTCGGCTAAAAATACTGTGTGTGTGTGTGTTTGTTAGACAATGATATTAAATTGGTAAGTCTTGGTGTCGTGTGAACTAGCCTTAAGTTTTCCTTAAAATCGTAAAAGTGTGTCCCAGGCCTAAGAAGTTGTTTAAAAGTGTTGAATTACCAAAAAAACTGTCGAACGTGCCGAGTGCAAAGTGCAACTTTTAAGCTGAACGACTTTCAGTATTTTTTCTTATTTTTATATATCACTACAAACTAAAATACAGCTGGCAGGTTTAGTGGCTTGTCTTATAGGTTTTTAGGTTTTTCTGTGTTTACGTGGTAAACTGTTTTCGATTTTTGTAAATATCTTAAAAAGCTTATAAAGGTATTAAGTTTTAAAATAAAATCTTACACCGATTAAAATAACTTAATATAAGTATTATGTTTTATACATAAATTATTAACTTATACATATATAAACAATAATTATGTTACAAGGAAAGCTTAAAGCTCATGTGCTGGTTCCAGCCACGGATGTAGATGCTTGATGATGCTTTGGCACCTTCCGTCAATGAGTTATAGCACACATTTAAATCAAAGAGAGTATATCAAAGCGACTCCTATAATTTAGAGGTATTTAAACTTTCGGCCATAAATTAAAAGCTAAGAAAAGCTTTCTCTAATGACTACGCAAATAAAGAACGCGTCATAATTTCTGTCATTTAAATTAAGAGTGTGCGGGAGTGGGACTGGAAAATGTGAAAAGTCATATTTTCTTCTTAACTGTACCTTTTTAATTAAAAATTTTGTGCAGATAATAAGATAATGTCTATTATATCTTCACGATTAAGCCGCTGATTCGATGACGATGTAATTTGGAAAGGACAGAGGGTAGTTTTTTGCCATTCTACTGTTTACATTCAATAAACGAATTTCGAAAAGCAGTTACGGGTAACTTTGAGCTACTCGACCCAACTTGAGGAGAAGTTAATTACAAGTCTGAAGTGCGAGGTTTATTTTGGCAACTCCATAACGCTTTTTATATGAATGTGCCACAAGGAGGGTCTATATTACGTTTTCAATGTTTATCTATATTACGTTTTGAGGAGTAATACTTTAGAGTCTAGGGTCATAAAGCTTGTCTCACAGAAGCTTGAGTGATCGTTACATAATATTTAGTTTAAACCGAGAATACGTTACTGTATGCACGAAAGTATTCGGGTTTACAAACGGTCTTTCTTAACAAATGACAAGAAGTTTCATTTTCCACAAAACTCGTTATTTATTCTAAAACTATATTATAGACTTCAATAAAAAAAAAGTTTGGTGGTTATCAAACTTTTTTTTTATTGTTTGAAATTGAAACCGCCCGCCCTGCATAGCCGGCTGCCCTCCGCCCTGCGTAGCCGCCCGCTCTCCACCCTGCGTAGCGCTGCGCTTTATTCACTTGCACTCAAAGCTATTTCGGTCGTATTTGTTTACATTCGCAGAAAGGACACGCGAATGTTACAGGTTGGAAGGACTTCTTTGATTGTTTTGGCAGTGTACTTGCCCTGTATGATTATTCGGCGTTCGTGGCATTGCTGAACTGTCCATTGTTAAGTATGTTTTGCAAACATGCACGTCATGACAAACTTCATGTGGAAATAATACGTATTATCTGATCACACAAAAGGCAAATTTAAATTGAAAAGATTACATTTAGTGACAACAATAATAATTATTATGCACAACTATGGCGCTAACAGAAGTTTAATAAATAACAATATCTAATAATAATTAATGTATAAATAATAATAATGCGATATCAATTAGAGATAGGTACCTACTATCAGAGAAATTGATTCATAGACATGCAGGACATGTGATCAGAATGCGATAAACCTAGCCGATCCGATCACCACTTTATGAACTATAGATTTACCAGAATATTATGATGGCAAATTTTGATGACAAATTTTCAAAAAATATCCTTGATAATTGGATAAATTTTTATATTCGCATGTTTCACTCACAGAATAAGCCGCTATGAGGAAAAAAAAGGTTCAAAATGTTTTATTCCAATTACCCGGCCGGTATTGATAGAGTCAATTTATTTTCTCACTTTTTTGCCATCAGATTCTGGTAGACCTATAGTTACTAGTAACTAGTCCAGGCTATACGTACTAGGTTTCATTTTGCTCTAGGCCACTACAAAGCAGCGCGGCGGTGGCATGGGTCGCTAGATCTACGTCGTCGGTGGAAAAATTTAACCTATTACAAATTATTGTCGGTGGCGATCGCATGCCGCGAGGATCGGAAAGTCACCTTAATTCACTTCAAATAACTGGACCATACAAATTAGGCCTGTCATTTGCAGTAAGTAGTAACAGTATGAATCAATTTCTTCTTATTTCTGAATCACCTGACAAGTTGATTGTACCTAATTGAACACAAAATCTTTTGGGTTCGTTGCTCCTTCGCCTACACCGTGCTCGGAACACCTAAACAGTGCGAATTAATAAACAAATCGGCATATTGACGTCAAATGTCCATTAAATGACCTGCACATCTGTCTGGAGGAGACTCGAGGAATTTATTAGTTGGGAATTTAAGAAACTAAAAATTATAGAAAAGTATAGTCCCGAAATTTTGTTGCGCGATTTTTTTTTCGGATAAAAGTACCTATCTACAATCTACATAATAAATATAAGTTGAATCAGTTCAGCGGATTGAGTCTGAACTTCTCCAAAATAAACAGACAGATAGACACTTTCTCAATTATAATATTAGTATGAATGGACGAGACAAATTGCTCTGTTTCATTTAAATTTATAGACACGTGTTTTCCAACATTGTGTTCTCATTTCGAGCGTTATTAAGTGGCATTAAGAACTGATTTTGGCACCATTATGAAGCAGTGCACTGTGACGTCATCAAATGCCGGAAAACGCGAAAAACACGGTCTCGAAGTTGACGCAGACGGTGAAGCAGCATGTTGAAGCCATTCCACTATTGCGTAGGTTAGTTAGCCCGATGACTGCCGTTATTGTTTTCGAGTGCTTCCAGAACGCAGCCAGGAAATCACTAAACTACAGAATTATAATCCCGCGATAAATAAAACACAAAGTAAATACGCACATTTCATGTCGTTAGAGAGTTTTCATTGCCAAGATGAAAATAATTTGGAAAAATGCTACGCGGCTGAATAGTAGCGTCGTAAAGTCGGTAGACGCGTTTTACGATTATTGACTGTCGCTTACCAAACAAACTATGCTATGAGTTATGAGTTATGACAGCATGTAGTGCGTCAGTCTCACAGGTACATACAAAATTATGCATTGCACGTGCACGTCGTTAAATAACTTTTTCAGTGCATGCTTACTGTAAGCGTCTGCAATTTATTTAGCGCTAAAATTCGTATATTTGAATCACAAAGTCGTTTACTCGGAATTCCGTTTCGAAATTCCGAAACGGAATATTGATTCGGAAATTCCGAAACGGAATCAATAACTTTGTCACACACATACGGAACAAAAAAAACGTACGGAAAAGTGAAAACTACTAAATATGTGTGTGACAAATTCATTGATTTGTGTGGATTTGCTGCGTTCGGAATTCCGAATCGGAATTCCGAGTGTATGTGGTCGGCCTTAGTTTTGGAAGTTCGTTAGTTATTGCCTATTGGCAGTGTATGGTAGCTGTCAGTTGTCAGTCTCGAATCTCGATCATCGTCCGTGATGTACGGGCCGGGTCGATGGCCGAACAGATATAGATCGGTTATTGGGACGACATGGCATTGTTTTGTTTTACACATGGTACTGTCCAACTTTTGGACGAGGTTTTTGGCCTAATTACGTTTATGTAGGACCGTTTGAAATAGGTAATAACCATGTTTTATGTCCTAATCGGTGCTAAACAAATCATAAAATAAGCTTTAAATATTTTTATTTATCTAACAAAGTATTGAGCTATTTATTGAGCTAATCTTATGCAAAATATTATGTACCGTCAATTAATTTCTGCACGTGTTTAGAATGAAGATGTAATGCTAGAGGCACACTAACGACAGAAAATAATAATAATTACTATTATGAATTGAAAAATGAATTGAAAAAAAAGCAGTGAGTAAACTGATGATTATGAATTATGGCTAAGAGCGCTTTTGATCATGTCAACTTGCAAACAAAAAAAACTAGATCTCGGAAATCGAGCCAACGTTTCGATGGTACGATGACACAGATAGACATAATATGTATACCAACATACAGACAGACACGTCAGACTAAAACACCCCTCTGTTTTTGTCGGGGGCTAAAAAGTGACACTATAACTGATACTGATTTTATGATAAGTCGCGTAGCTTGCTACGGTGCTACGCCGTAGCAGCGCCGTAGCCTCCTAAGCTTAGGAGCTACGGTGTAGGCACCATAGCAGCCGTGGAGCCCGTAGTCACCGAATCCTTCATTCCAACACCGTGCAAGAATTTTGAACTCACCAGAATCATGTAAGTTTTTTCGAATTGGCAAATGCTGAGTGTAATTTATAATAATAAATAAGAACAACTGCGGAGACAGTTTGGCAAAAACACGTGAGGAGTCCCCCTCCCCCACGTCCGACCGACCGTTTTAGAGTTGTGAAGGTCGCCGGCTGAAACTCAGTTTTCTCTACGTTGTAATAAATGATTATCATAATAATTATACAGCCATTAATCGCGTTAACGCCACACTTGGCTGTTGGCAACACATGGCAAGTACCAGGCAGATGAGATTTCTTGTCATAAATGTTGTGTTCGTGCCACTTGGACTATCCATATTTAGGATTTACGATGTGCGATTTAAACTAAATTATTACAGTCACTGCTGCTGCGCTGCCCGCTGCTTCGCATATGCAAAATCCTGTTGTGCAGATTGTATATTTTGGCAAGTTAAAAGTTACTATGCATGTCTATCAATTATTCTCTTGGTCTTTTATCTGTGCTATATTTTAGTCCCAGTAGTTTTAGTGAATCTTCGGTTCAAGCCAAGCAACATTTTTTTCTGTTTATGTATTTACTATTTACTTACACATGCATAATATTATGTTACATATGGACAAATGCAGGCTCTATCGAAGAGAAATCAGCAAAGCTTAAAAGACAACGCAAAAAGCTGTCACGTTTTTACAATGAGACATTTTCCTGTTTTGAGTTCTAATTTCACCTTTGTTTTAAAAGAATTCTTGACATAAAGAAGAGTTCGAAGAATCAGTTAGTCATGTGCAGAAAAATAGGTCACTGACCCCAGGTTTCCTCGATTACTGCGGAAGAGACGGAAATAAACTCAATAATGTGTTTCACAATAAGCCCCGTCCGATACAATACGTCTCCCGTGATACACATTCGGATTAGGTAGTATCATCATCAGAGAAAGATTACTAGATTTAGAAGTAAAAAGTACTTAGACTCTACCTGGTCTCTATAAAAAATAAAATATATTTATTTCAGGATTCAACCCATAAAAATATTAGCAAATTTATTAGTAATAATCCATGACTTAACCTATGTTAGTATTATTAGTATTTATTATAGTACAATATAATGTTTACTTTAGGCCCAGTGCTACCTCTACCCAGTGCCTTTGAATATGGCAATCTGGTTTACAAGCAATAATTTTTAGGACGCTGTTCCGAGAGTTGCGAACACGTTGCAGCAGAGAGACGGCTTTTTTTCGCACGATAGCGTGAAAGCGTACGGGCTTCTATATACCATTAGTATTTTATTCCACTATCAATGCAATTTAAAAAGCTTCACTCCGTGTTTGTTCGTTTCCTATTCACAAATTGTATTCTAATGAAATGCTAAATTTGTACCAGATTATTTGGAACTTGATAATAAGTCTAGATAAAACATGAAACTTTCTAAAATCTAGACTCTAGGGAGTGTTGATCTTACTGCAAGGTGCAAACAATACTGCTACTTATATGCAATACCTAACATTCTCCTACAGATAAGACCTAGTAAACTTGTCAAGAATTTTAACTTGATAATTAGGTATTATTTGTTAGTTACAAACGTTAAAAGAAGATATAAAGTGAGTCAGAAGGTCGACGGTTCATTATCGTAAGTGTACATTACAATACATAACCGTCTGGCAGACCGTGTCGGTTATTTGCCAATGAAATTTCGATACTAATCGACGACGGATCGGCTGCGGATTGACGAATGTTCGGCGTCGTTCGAATACCCAATACTTTAAATAATGGAGAGACCAAGTAAATTACTGACCTACAATATAGCAGCGTGTTTAGTTTTTTGAGTTTTGTAATCTATCGACTATAGCAGGGGCTCCCAATCTTTTTCAGCTAGTCAATATTTTGTCACGGCGCCCTACTCTACCTAGCCATTACAAAATATATACGTTACCGGCCAAACCCGATTTCAGGACAAACCAGTTTTGCCTAGGCTCAACTAGTTCTTCCTGTACGCGATAGGATTAAATAGTATAGCCTAGTTCAAACTAATTTGTCCTAAGCCCGATAGGATATACCAGTTTAGGCTAGGCCAAACTAGTTGATCCTTTTATTAATCACATCACACTCTAGGATAAACTGGTATAGCCTAGTCTAAACATTATAGTATATCTAGAAAGTCTAAGTATTTATAGATAAACTGAATAAAATACTCCGTAATTGAAAAAATAATGATTTTTACTGTCATTTTCTTAGCCTGTTTCACAAGATTTTCTGCTGCAGTTGTTCTAGCTTTGTGAACGTCTGTTTCAGATGAAGAAACTTTTTCTTGGTTACCTACTAACTTAGGCAACATTATTATCTCTGTCTTCTATCAGGGTTTGCGATCATCTTCTATTACCTTCCTTATATCATCTTCATTCTGAATATTATTTATGATTTACTTGCGGCAAAGAGGAAGTCGAAAGTCCTACTCTGGGTTCTATTACAAAATATAATACCTTGTATTGCGATTGTTTTAAATCCCTGAATGGTAGGCGTGATTTTTTATGCATTAGGCATATTTCAAGCCTTCTGACCATTTCGTTGAAATTTTGTCCATCCAAGAGCAAGAGCCTATCATGTTCTCAATATCTTGATCGGCACGTTCAACAGAGCCCTGGCTTTGTCTGTGCCTGGGTTTTCCGTACACAATTTTGAGTTCTGGCCACAGACTGGCATGACCCATTGGTCATGCCAGTCTGTGGCCAGAACTTTTTTACTGTTTAGACTAGGCCATACCAGTTTATCCTAGAGTGTGAGTATTGATATTAGGATCAACTAGTTTGACCTAGCCTAAACTAATATATCCTATCGGGCTTAGGACAAATTAGTTTAGACTAGGCTATACTAGTTAATCCTATCGCGTACAGGTAAAACTGGTTTGTCCTGAAATCGGGTTTGGCCGGTAACATATACATAAATAAACACCTTTAATGATTATAGTTAGGTTAAGCAAGTAAATAAATTTAATCATCTGCCTGCTTTGTATAATTCATATTATAATTTTATTTTATAATATTTGCGGTTATGGATAATGATGAGAAGATCGTCTCGCGGCGCCCCTATTACCTTTCTACGGCGCACCAGGGCGCCGCGGCGCACAGTTTGGGATCCCCTGGACTATAGAATTATAGCTTTACTAACTTTATTCACACAAGCTAACTAGTCACATTTAATGACTCTTTTTTATAATAAAATAAGGGGACAAACGAGCAAATAAATAGACGAGCAAATAAAAAAAATTAAACGAAGAAATACGACTGGTGGCAGGTCGTTCCAGAGTTTTACATGGAAAAGAGTGAATATTAATTATTATAGTTTTTTTATAATTATATTTTTTTTATTATTATATAATTAAACAACTACCGCCTGTTTGTATAGTAATTAAACAAATAGAAGGTATAGCTGCTTGTAGCAGCTTCTTCCAGAAGCCAGATGAAAGTCAAAATTAGAATTATTTATTTTAGGAAATTAGTGACCCATAAACTTTACAGGCTATAACTTCGATTTTATGTCTTTTCTTCGGGCTTTGTTGTTTAACTAGAATATATTAGCCATAGACGTGTTAAATAGTAGATAGAGTCTAGAGATCCTAAGATTAGGAACATATTATGTAACCTACTTGGCGCTCCAAAGTTCCTCGAATTAAAAGTGTTTTACGAACTCCAAAGTTATCAGTCTCTTGTCATTATTACTGAGAATATATTACACCTTCTAATTGCCATTGTCAACTTCCAGAAACTCCTGAACAGAGCCATATCTTGCGGTTTTCCTGTTCCCGATGTCGTGTCTTTGACCTGCATAGACAGGTGTCGCCTTCGCGTATTTTCGTTGTCCATGCACTAATTGTTCTGCCCCAAATATAATGTGACTCATTTAAAAATCTTCGTTCATGGCTGGTCTCTGGTTCGACGTTTAGAAGTGTCAAACTTATAACGGAGTTCAAAGTCTCAAAGATACATTTGAAAATGTGCAATCTCCATATAAACTTTCGTTGTGTATAACCAAACGATGGAGCAGTCTTCAGATTTGACGTGGCTAGGAGTAGAAAAGTTTGAAGTATTAAGCTTAGAGTTAAGTCGCCCTTAAACCCGATAAAATTTATATGAATATGAACCCATTTAAAAAGCTGACATCACGGGTTCATGACAAATTTTCTGTCGGATCAAAAAAAATCCGATTTGAAAGATAGACCGGAAAACGTGTATCACGGCTCCAAATTTAGCGTGTTTATAATTTGGTTGTAGTAGAGCTACGCTAGTTTATAAACTGTTCAACTTTTTCGTGTGAAGAACTCACACATGTTATTACCAAATAATAATGGCCTTTTTTTTGCGCAGAGAAAATGCGTTTAAAAACATCTTGCCGGCTTGTCGGCATGCCGGCATAGGATGGCAGTCCTATTCGCAAGTAAAATTGTATGGGTCTCTTTTGCGTCCGAAAATGGTGGTCTAGACTCTAGGCGGTAGCGACTGCCTCAATTTGGAACTTATACTCCGTTCTTTTTGTTTCTTCTCAGTAATAAAACGATTCAATCGTTTTTCCAGTTTCTGAAGTTAATCTCGATTATTGATTAGTGGTTTCCGGAAATAGCTCGCATAGTCAATGTATACAAAAGTATTACGTAAAAGTTTACGTTCGTTAGTAACGGTGTACTTATAGAACTGTAGTCAGGGAACACGTTCCAATGTTTACAATATCGACTCCTGGCTACTGATATACGACTTCTTCTACCGAGAAATGTTTACTACGTGACATGGCATCGTGTGGGCTGAAATATTTCATCGTTAACACAATAACTATTTCGACAGTAAAAGTTAACGCATCAATGTCATTATTTTTAAATATTATCCCATTTAACTGTCGCACATAGAGACGTTTATTAATTACTTAATTGTAATCATATGTAGATTTTGACAGGGTAATGTAATGGGGCTCATGTCAAAATCCTCATTTAATAATTATAGTTAAGTAATAAATAATAATTATATTATGATGAATACCGCAGCAATTCTCTTTCTTATCAGATAATATGTCTTCCTAAGTAATTTCATTTCGTATAGATACTTCTACCGACTAGTTACTATGAAGGTTATCTTATCATTGACAGAAGAAAAATTTAAACCACTCTTATCTTGGAAGGTGGCGCTCAGCATATTATCTCTAATCTATGAATGCGGGCTACCCAAGATTGTGACGGTTCGGTTGGCGCCTGGAATCAAACGAGAATGCCACGTTCTACTCTAACAAACGTGAAATGACGTTGTTAGAGCAGGAGACGGCATTCTCGTTCGATTGTTTGAGTCTCAAAACAGTTTCGTAGTAGGCCTCCTGCATGGTTTTACAATGGACGGCGAAAGACAATATAAGATAAAGATGACGAAGATGAGCTCGCTATAGATTGCAATAGATTTAGATCCCTTTACAATTATTAAGATTGTGATTTTAGCAGTGCTGCTAGTTTACGAGTCCTACTTTTCCCCAGTCCGATGTGCAGACTGTTGCAACCTGTAGCCGAAAGTCGGTTCAATGACGTGAGATTGTTAACCCTATTCTCTAACGACCAACTAAAACGCTGTAAAATGTTATTCCTGAGCTATATTGACTGAAGATGTTTTTAATACTTAACCTCCTAAATAGTATGGAATTCAGAGCTCTATGGTCTACACAACAAAGTTGAAATTCGTCCGTTTTAGAGGCAGTCAATTAAAATTTTATCACACCTAACAGAAATATTCTGGGTTTTGATGCGCCGGAGATATGCGTTTAAATGTCCAATCAATTACAGACAGAGACGATCTTCTGTTGCTACGATCAATAAATTTAAAATACATTATATTTTGATCGTAGAAATGGAATCGAGACACAGATAAGTCGTCGAAATAGCAATTATGAATATAGATGCCGGGATTAGGATAGGCAATCTTTGGATAATTGATGCGCAAGTAGCAGGAAGCAGAAAAGCTTTCGGCAGCAAACAATACTTGCGCTTTTATATTTATTTATCTTTCATTGTATGCAGAAATAAACAAGCAATACAGAACAAGATGATGACGAGCTTGTGTTTTTATTGGATCAGAGCATCAAACATTTCATCTGATGCAGCAGCAAGGTCATGCTGGAGGATTTCAGTCTTCTTGTCTCAGAATCGATGAATGTTTTTTTTTATGAAATAAGTGGGCAAACGAGCAAACGGGTCACCTGATGGAAAGCAACTACGGTCGCCCATGGACACTCGCAATATCAGAAGAGCTGCAGGTGCGTTGCCGGCCTTTTAAGAGGGAATACACTCACCTCTGTGAAGAATGGTGAACATAGTTATTAGATACTTATTAATAATTATCATCTCCAATTTTCATTGTGGCTGGATAGGTATAATTTAGAACCTGATGGATCGGATATAACAATAATAATAAGATACATTATTTTGACAAAGGCCTGCAGAGTCCTCATATTGTCAAAAAAATTGATCCTACGGTTCTAAGAGGAATTAATGCGTCTTCTATCTTGCTATCTGCAAATACTTGAACATCAAACATGGCTGGTACGCTCGTATCTAACGTATCGTATATATTATATATCGTCATTCGTCACTATCTTGTAGTAAAGTAACTCAGGCCCAGAATCGCTGTTGATTCTATACAGAAGCGAAGAAAACGTCTTGGCTAAAGAGCCAGGTGTGTCCTTGATATTACACTTAAGTACTCAACAACATACAATTTTTTCGCTTGTGTGACATCCCTACTGATCGGTTTGCTATACGTCTTCAAAGTGAGTTCAAGCTATCCATCACTTTAATTGTGTGCGTGCACCTAAAAGAATAGACTGAAGATGGTCTTCTCCGTAGACAACAGCATATCGATCTGGTACTAAACCTTCAGCTAACCAGAGTAGAAGATATGATCCCCAGGTCACCCTAACCTCAGCTATCTAAAGTGGCCCATTCCGATAGTGTAATGTACGCTAGTATCGTGCGTATTGCAGCCGGAGACCACTCCTGTGTTGGAGCGACGCCAATCACCAGAAAAGATATCCCATTATACAGGGATTCTCAAAATATTATGGAAACTAGAAGAAATGTTTAATACGTATAATTGTGTGCACTTGGAAAACAATTTTTTTACTAGCCTAATAGTGTCCCACTGCTGGGCAAAGGCCTCCCCCAGGATCTTCCACTGTTCTCGCTCCTACGCTACCGAGAGCCAGCCTGGCTGGTATGCCTCCAGCTCATCACGCCATCTTTATCTAGGCCGGCCTCGGCGGCGGCGTCCATCTTCGGGTGCCCACTCTGTTGAGACCCTTGCCCAGCGGTCGGGATACATGCGGCTAACGTGACCCGCCCACTCCCACTTCAGCTTGGCCGCCTTGACACCTACGTCCTTGATGCCCGTTTGGGAGTTAATCCCCTCTTCCCCTCCCCAACTACTATAATATCTAGTGTTGTATTATAATTATAGGTCATGTATGTAAATTACGGATTGTATGGCGGCCTGCAGGCAACAGTGTAAAGTTAGGCCTTGTCAGATTTTAAGAAGAGATCTAGATAGATATGAAAAGTTAAAATCGGTATCGCGGCTGTAAGGGCCAGGCCACAATAGTGCCTTGCGGCGTCTCATCGTAAAGATCTACGACGTCGCAGAACGCATCGTGGAAATTTGCGACGCGACAGCCAGATTTCCGATGACATTTTTGCGTTGTGACAACGCATCGCATTTCTGTGCGATGTTGTTTTTGCGATACGACGCCGCAACGGAGTGTTGTGGATTGACCCTCAAACTTTGAGGATCACTGCAATGATTGCATCTTTTTCTTTGATTTACCTCTTGCTGTCAGTTGAAGTTAATTTGACACAGTTGCACGGTGTCCGGTTATTCTGGGCTCCATGTAGCTTGTATTTAGCCATAAACGTTATAAAATATGTTTAAGAGTCAAGAGATCGATATACTCCTAACAGACAAAAAATAAACGATCTATAAACTCTACTTTTAACATCGACGTAATATATAATATACTTTACACGAAAAGGTCACTATGCTAACTGAAAATCTAATACTTAGGTAGTAGGTACAGGGCAAAGAACATCATTTTGTGGAAAGCATTGAGTGTTAAAATAATTTTATAAAAGACAGCATAACAAAAGTTCCCTAACCGAGCAGAAAACGAAGATATTTTCGCAGAAAATAAAAAAATTATTCGTATTTCACACGATGTTCGCGGAAGCGTAACGCTGAAATATTTATCAATTTTGCCAACATACGAATACGAAATTAGAATCGCGGTGCAGCGAACGAAACACAAACATTTTTTAATGAGTTGGATTAAAGAGTGTAAGTGAAGTACAAGGTAAAATTCATTTAGGTACACTCTTTAGAAACTTTAGCTGTAAAAACCTTCAAGAAAGTATTTAGGTTCCACACATATTATAGCTATACATTCTACATTTAAATGAAGAAAATACTGTAGGTATGTTTATTATTTAACCTCTTCAGATGATGACAAGCTTGTAGGTATCTAATTAGAATTTAAAGGACTTTTGTTTTTACCATCCTATGGTCCGGCTTCTTACAAGGCATTAACATTGTAGGTAAAGCATTAACATTGACCTTCATAGTTCGGGAGCTGCGGTCGTTTTATGAGCTCTAATTAATGTGTAATGATGATCCTACGCAAATGTCTCAGTGATTTCCAAACTTTGGAAAAAACACAAAATTGTGCAAAATGAATTTTCCAACTGATTTTCATTTGTCATATTATTATAGACAAGAGTGAAGATGTGTAAAACAGTAAAAATATCCAGTGCATTTCAAATAGTGCATAATTCAACTCGTTTTGCCTTTTATTCAACCTCACTAAAGAAAATTATTTATCCAGCGTATAAGTTATTCAAAGCTGCTATCTTAGTCAGGGCCGGTTTTAGTACTACCAGCGCCCTGGGCGACATTTCTTCGGCACCCAGGATGCTGATAGTGCTGAAAAAAATTAGCGCCCCTTTTGTTTGCCTTCAGCGCCCCTTTTTATCCGGCGCCCTGGGCGGTTGCCCAGCTTCGCCTAATGATCTTTTTATGTTACATTAGTAAAGACAATCGACAGACGAATACAGCAACATTGCATAGGTCGTCGTCACCTGTCGTCGCTTATAAGATATTTTAATCCTTCGATCATCAATTCATGGAAATCTTTTGTTATCGCGGCCCACTTGGGCCTTACGGGGATTGATGGGTTCAATAGGAAGTAGGGTAATTATTTACATTTACCTTATATTCTATTCTTCAATCTAACCACGAGTAACCTTATAGTTTCTAGGCTGAAGGCAATCTTTTGTTTACGTGTGCTTTACATCAACTGAAACCTCCTTGAAGTTTTAATATAGCGACCGATATTTGTGTTGTCTATATTTCATTGACCTCTCTCTTTATTTATCGCCCAATTTTGCTGCTCGAACCCTACAGTTTGAGAACACAGTTGGAGAAATATTAAAAATAGCGTTTTCAGACAAAGACAAGCGCGTCTCGCTTTACAGATACGGGGTATAAATAACTCCAGTTTCGACTGCTGTAACAGAAATAACGGTCTTGCGTTATTTTCAGATTGTTTTAGAGGAGAAATTGTAGAAAAGTTGCAAAACCACAGTGTTTTTCCTTCGCTGCGAGTTATATTATGATCTATAATATCTTGTTTTACTCAAGATCTGTCAATGATCCGTCATTGAAGCTATAACTTTAGGTCTCTATTCTCTATCTCTACTAAATTACTAGGTATAAGTCACTCTGACTGTGGTTAGCTGTATTGGCAATACTGTTATTATTTAAAAATTCATAATACATATGTAACTATTTCAGTGAACTTAATATTACGTAGACCGTATATAATGTACGTTTAACGTTTGTAACTTTGTAATAGGTACTCATGCCTCATGGTACAATACCGGCTACAGCAGACTAGGCCTTCAAAATAGTGACGCACAAAAATTAGTCACATTCTACCGATCCACTCTGCGATCGCGCTGAAAATTTATTGGTCAATTTTGTAAGAGATGATAAATAACAGTGCGCAAAACACGAGAATCTCGTTAGCATTTTATCTCGCTCGATAAATGTAAATTCGCATTTGATCTCGACTTTCATTTGTATATCTAATCGCCGCCATATTGCAAAAATATAATATTTTGATGTGATCATTCACCCATGCACCGCAAACTTCATGTAAACAGTACGCAGAAACGGCATAAAGCGAGTCAATGAATTGAGGAAAATTTAAGAGTACCATGGCACAACAATTAAATTGAAAAACGCTATATTATATAAATACCTGGTAGGACTACACATATACAACGTCGTACGGCGTCGTACGACGTCGTGTCGTGTTTTTGTGTCCCGGCCCTTTACTTAGTGAGAGTTCATTTTAAGAACAAGCATTCAAAATTCAAATATTTGCTTATTTTTACTTGGATAAGTTACAAGCTGAAAGCTCTTGTAGATCCAAATGTCATAGTCATTATTTTAACTTGAGGCCATTACAGTAAATAACAGCCATAAACTAAATATAATATAGAGCCGACAAAACAGTATTAAAGAAGGCAATTAAAAGATTCTCATAACTCATTTATCAAAATAATGTGCGTGTTTTTGCTTTCTTTTCTCATATTGGAATTCTTATAGCTATTTGAAAAGTTGTGCCTTTAACAATGTTCACTTTCCATAAGAAGTGTCTTGGAAAATTGCTCCTTCTTTGTTTTCCTTCTCTTTTTTTGGTCCTGGCTACGATTTTTTCAATAATTTTGCAACTTTAAGATATCAACACAACTGAAACTGACCTTCCGTTATAGTCATATTATCAAAAGTCAGACAAACCAATGTACCATCGAGGAAATTGATTCCTAGTCAGTTGACGACCAACGTCATTTGGTCGGATCATGTCACTTCAATTTAATTGTGTTGTCTTGCGTGGTCGGCTAGTTATGATTAGTTGACCAACAAATCTTGGTAATGTGTGAAATTAGTGAAATATTACGAGTACTGGTTGATTGGTTGAATACTAACTACATACAAACTTTTTCATAAGGATGTCACTACACACATTGAAGCCGTAATTTGGAGGGGCGCTCCATGTTATCGTAGCTTATCTCCACATATCAACTTCTCTGATATGTAGTACTTATCATGAAATTTGTAAATACGATGATGCACCAGCAAATCCTACCTTGTCCGCTCTTATTACGTATCAACAAGCCTCCTGCTTCGGTTACTATTCTCCATCAGGTGTTAAACCGTTTGCCCCAAAAATATTGCACTATGATTGATGAGTGCCCCCTGCACTGGAGTCTGGAGCGAAGTGGGTCGACCGGCCGAGCCCACGCGCGCCCGATATAAATGATTGCAGCCACCGCCGCCGATTCCAACAATACTCTTCTTTAATGGATATTCTATAATATGTGCAGAATATTATGTGGTCCGATAGGAAAAGGTATAACATGGACATACCTCCAGAAAATATAGGTACTTAGAGCTTGTCTAATTTTAAATGACGCGCCCCACCACTTCACTAGTTCATACAAATGACACAATTTTGTACTGAGAATACGAGGGAGGGGCGCGTCATTTTAAGCTAGACAAGCTCTACCTAATTTTACTATGTGAAACACACTTCCGTCAACGACATGAGCAGACATGAGTATTGCGCCTGATACAGACTAGAGTCGGAGAGTCCATTTCACGAAAGAAGTCCAGCGGGCCGCGGCAAATTGTGGAACTAATTTGCTTAATTATTCTTTACAACCGGTTAGAAAAAGTGCTATCTAAGAAAATATACTTGTACTTAGTGAGTTTTGTAAAGGAGAATAGCAGATTAAATTGTTCTAATGTTTCTACTATTCGTCTTCACTCCCCCAATAATTTCCCCCAATCTTTGCGAGCCATCAGACATTTCTGATGCAGCATACGGCATACGGCATACCGCAACCTTCGATTTTCGTTGCCGCTTGATATGTCATCCTCGGCTTCCATTACGGTCGGAAAACATTTTCTTTATCCAGACATCGGGGTAAAAAA
Organism: Polyommatus icarus; assembly: GCA_937595015.1. Lineage (NCBI taxonomy): Eukaryota > Metazoa > Arthropoda > Insecta > Lepidoptera > Lycaenidae > Polyommatus > Polyommatus icarus. Next base: position 1,329,481 of record OW569325.1, read on the forward strand.
ATAAAAATACTTTATATTAATAATATTACTTAATCTTATGGGGCTTGAAGGATTAATTATTAATTAATATTAACAGTGCACTCTATCTACTCTACCCTTTTTTTCATACGTGGAGGACGGTGGTTCTTTGAACGGCCGTTAGTTGATAAGAACTAAGAAATTGAAAGGTGAAAATAAGTCAAAGAATCGCCTGATGGAAAGCGACTATATGACAATTTTTGACAGCAGATTTTCAAAAAATATCCTTATCATTGGATAAATTTTTATATTTGCACACACTTAAAATGAGCCGCTAAAGTAATAAAAAAGGATGAAAATGTTTTATTCCTATTACCCCGGTATTGCTAGAGTCAATTTATTTTCTCACTTTTTGCCATCAGATTCTGGTAGACCTATAGGTACCGTCACCACCTCTGCAGACTGCAACACTCCCACCGCCAAATTTGCAACACCACAGTACCTACCTAGCGCTGCTTTATAAGCAATGCCGTCAGCCGGCCTCTTGAGTTTACCGCTTGTTATATTGCATACTAATCTTTTTCTCGTTTTGTTGCAGGTAAATAAACACATACCTAACATGAACGAAGAAGATCTCGAAAGCTGTGTAACATGCTTTTATAAATACGCACTGTGCTTTAAATGTTGATTTGAAAAAAACTATGGTAAAAGGAGAATAAGTTAAAAAATTAAGAGACACAGAACGAACGAACCATGTCGCTGCTGGCGCCAAGGAGAGTTGAACTGGAGTGGTCCCATAAGTTGCCATGGTAAATAGATGTTTGTTATTTATTTGATGTTGTTTTTAGAAGTATCGTGACCCCACAAACCCCTAAAATCTAGTGAGTCCTCTCCTCGGGTCGGTTTCTAGAATTAAAAGAGCGTAGACTTAAACATAATAGCAGCAGGGCCTGCAGGGCTGGAATACCGCTTCCATCACGAATCTGAATTCATAATCTCAGATTTTGATAAGTTATGAACTTATGACAAAATTAAAAAAATTAACTTGTATCATTACCTAAAAAATAATAAAATAATAAATTATGGCAAAAGGCACTAAGTGTTCTTTTCACCTTCATGATTTATGAGTCAAGAGATCAAGACTCTGGCTTGATCTAGGATAAATAAAATATAGTTATAATAAAGCCTGCTATCCACATACGGGTAGTATGCTGTTAATAGTTCTACATAATTTATGTATTTTTTTATAATTATTTTATTTTATATTGGACTAGACGTTCCGCGCAGCTTCACCCGCGTATTCACAGACAAATTAGTCTACAAAAAAGCCTATGATCCTTCACGTGGTGTACTTCTTATCTGACCCAAATAACAGAAAAATGCTTTAGTAGTTCGTGAGATAAGCCCTTTCAAATAATTTTTCCCGTTTATTCCACATTTTCCTATATTTCTTCGCTCCTATTAGTCTTAGCGTGATAAAATATAGCCTATAGACTTCCTCGATAACTGGGCTATCTAATACTGGAAGAATTTTTCAAATCGGACCAGTAGTTCCTGAGATTAGCGCGTTCAAATGAGCCCTTTCAAATAATTTCCCCCCGTTTTTTCCACATTTTCCTCTATTTCTTTGCTCCTATTAGTCTTAGCGTGATAAAATATAGCCTATAGCCTTCCTCGATAAATGGACCATCTAACACTGAAAGAATTTTTCAAATCGGACCAGTAGTTCCTGAGATTAGCGCGTTCAAACAAACAAACAAACAAACTCTTCCCAATTATAATATTATAGTATAAATATAGATTAATGTATAGACTATAGGCCATGGCTTATGGGCGGCAGCGTCCTAGGATGGCAGCAGATCTAAGTTGGTAGGTACATAGGTCATATTAGGGGCAGCAAAATGAAGTGGCCTATACCCGTAAAAATATAAAACCGGAAGTAGTTGCAAGAGCGTTGCATAATGCATAATGCTATCTTACTGCCACACTCAGAGTACATAGGTAACTGTAATTAATTAATGTCTCAGTGCGGCCGTTATGTTATAGCAACTAAAAGAAATGAATCGGTGAAGTGTACCTAAAGGAACTTTTCGTTCAAATTCCTTTCAACGTAACTGAGATAATGTAGACAATGTGGTTGTTGTTAGTAGTGTAAAACACGTTTTAAATATTGTACATTCATTGACCATTCCAATATTATCAAAAAATCGCGGTACTGCGTAACTACAAGGGTATTACGGAACCCTATACCCGCTGCCTATTGCGCGTGGCCCGACACGCACTTGGCCGGTTTTTTTTAATCAGTATTTCCGGACCTATATGACCTGCAAACCTTCAAGAAAAGAGCGTATTCCCACTTAAAAGGCCGGCAACGCACCTGTAGCTCTTCTGATGTTGCGAGCTAGGAGGTGGTTGCGAGTGTACATGGGCGACGGTAGTTGCTTACCATCAGGTGACCCGTTTGCTCGTTTGCCCCCTTATTTAATAAAAATAAAATAAAAATCAATTGAGTTGAATTTTTAAGTCTGTATACCTATAATATTTTAATACCTTTCTACAATACCTTTCTACAAGTTAGAAATAAGTACCTTATTTCTAACTTGTAGAAATTTTTTATGGAAGGTCTTTGACCTCAAGAAGCTGACTTCACGCTACAGAATGCGAAAAAACCATAAAGTTAATATACCTAGCGGAATAGAGAAACAAAGGCCTGAGCAAGCGAGATGCCACTATCAGTAACACTGCGTGGTAAAAAGAGACGTGTGATACATGACAGCAACACTCTTTTTTTGACGTCCAGTCGGCACGTGCCGCACGTTGTCAATATAATCTCATAGAATTCATGTTCAATCACGCTTGTGTAAGTGTATACGTACACATATTTTTCACACAGATGAAAACCAATTTTGGTTACGTTTGACAGCTCGAGATTGTTGCTCTATTCCGATAGGTATATTAACTTTATGGAAAAAACCCGTCAGCTGTGCGAACGCCGCAACTTCACTTCGCTCAAACGACCTGTCATGGCTTCGCGATCGATGTATGTTCCGTGCAAAAATCGTGAGAAAATGTGAAAATTATGTCGTTGATTGTCATGAAAGACGTCTTTCGCGTTGCAAATATACTTGCATACGCATAGAGATTAAAGAAAATGCTGACTATTGGCAATTAAGTGTATTTTTAGTGTGTTTTTGGCGTTTCTAATTTTATTCGGGCCGACCTATCTCCTCTGGGTAAGTTACGTATTTTTTTTTCATACGAAATGCACACGAAAATTTTTGAGTATTTTATTTTAATATTGTTTATTTTTAGCAACACACGTAGGAAATCCGATTGGAAATTCTTAAAAATCGATTATATGTGGGTGGGATAGCGAAGAATATATCTTTCTCGTTCTGTTATAACCCGAGCGAGTTGGAAAGCAACGAGTTTAACGAGTACCGCAGAGTGTCATAGTGCAGACAATTTGGTCGGATAGCTATTGATATCCCTTTCCAGCGGTAATATTCAACTTCATTTCACAGTAGTTTTTCTATTTGGTTTTTCCGATTTTTTTCATCGAAGTATAATTAAAATATTAATCCTTACTAATATTCTATTGTAATTTTAGAATATTGTTATTTTCAATACCGAATCAACAAATCTTATGTCATAATTAATTATTGTATCCCCAAGTTTTTGATAAGAAATTATTAAGATTTATTATTTTTAATTTTCTGTTTTCTTCTAATTATTGTAGGTATATTAGCAATACTGAAATTGAAGTGGTTATTTAACCTTACGCACAACTGTTACCTAATGAAAATGTTTTAAAATACAAAGCTGTTACATTATATTCCATATCCGAAAAGTATTGATCAAATGTTAAATATGTAAAACAATATTAATTTATGATTAATACTAAACATTTTTATTAATCCTTCGATCGGGGATTCTAGGAAATGCTATTATTAACCCTTGGCAAACTTGATGTCTTTGATAGTCCTATTTTTATTTTATTACTAGCTGTCCCGGTGACCTTTGTGTCACTTTAAAACCTTCCCTGGACTTCTACGAATATATTAATCCTTCGATCGGAGGTTCTAGGAATTCCCATTGTATTCTTTTGTTCTCGTGATCACCGGAGCTCGCGCGGGGCCTAAAGGATTAAGACTAAAATCAGCCCAATCCGTTCAGCCGTTTTCAAGTTTTAGCACAACTAACACATTTGAAAATCCATTTTTATATATAAGATAATATTTTGGTCTGTCCAAAGTTGGTTTGAATATTAATTTAACAACAAATTATTAGGTACTTTTACTAAAATTTTAATATAATGTCTAGGAAGGCACTTGATTTAAACATTTTCTGTACTTAATATTAGTAGTTGTGAGTTGCAACATAATCCCTGTACACTAAGTAATTAAAACAACTATTTTAGCTACATTAAGAGAATGTAATTTTTTAATGATAACTACTACTAACTGCTCATATTTGCTCAACTTAATCTCAACTTAATGACTGCAAAATCTTGTTACTTAGTTTTTGTTTTTCTTTCGCAAAATTATAATTAAATGTCAAGGCAAGTTTTCTCTGAAGCGGTCTTCGCTTGGCTTGTTTCTTACAAAGGATAACCTACACAAATATAGCTTAAGCATCGAGCTGAGACTTTGTACAGTGTACATATTGTGATTTTGTGAACGAGTGACTGGCGACTAATTGCACCCGTTTTCTAAAGCTAAATAACCTACACAACACTCTTTACTCTCAATTTTAAATAAGTTACTCTCAAAGACTTTAAATTTTTGTTTTGAATATCATGCAATCATGCGTTTTTATTATAAATAGGATAATTAGTTTTAGATTTATAACAATGGTAACATGTAATTTTAATTAACAACTAAAATCCCTGTTGGCGAAATTGCACTAAACATGTTAATTGTATCATAATCGTTATCTTTTATGGTTCAAAATGCATTCACATTATACAAGACGCGAGCAATTTACTAGGTAGCTTTATAACAATTAAGTATATTTTAAATATTACATCCTGCTGCCTGCTAGCTGCGTCATAAAGTCCATAACTAATGGTTAATAACTTCAGCTACCAACTTAATTAAGTCTTACATACTACTTATATTTACGATTATTCTGCTATAAAATCGTTCCATTATCTCAGCACAAAAGGAAAAGTGCACCTACTTATGAAAAGGTTTTATTAAACTTATTATGACTCTTTTATACAGGGGATAACAAAAGTAAGTGATAACACTTGAGGCTGTGTATGTGTTCCTTGTAGAGAGTTCACTGTGAAAGTAGTAGCGCTGAGAGACCAATTTTTTTTTCTTTTGTATGGGCAAGGGCTTGAGCGTTAAGTTTCCCCATACAAAAGTGAAAAAAATTTGGTCTTTCAGCGCTGTTACTTTCACAGTGAAATCGACTCTACACACATACACACGTACACACCCGGCTTAAGTATTACCACTTAGTTTTGTTACACCCTGTATAAGAAACACAGGCATGATAGAGTTTTTTGTTTGAAAGCCTGGTGGAAGCTAATGTTTTAATATCGTAAAGTTTTTGTTCTTTCGTTTGATATGCAAATGTGGGTTATATAAAACGTCACATAATATGGGTTCTCTATAAGTCTAGTAATATTAGAAATTTCATTGCCAGCAATTTCGTAGCAAACGGCAATATCGGAGGTATTTGTGCGAATTGCGATGGATATTATGAATGTAGGCGCGGCGTCCGTCCTAATCCTAAGCCTCGATGCGGTGACAAAATCATAAAGCCAAATACTGGTGAGCTTTTCTATTTACGCGAAAAATGAATTCTGAAATGTCGCCGATGAGTAATGTGGACGCACCCTTACACCGGCGTGTAAATTTCAGACGTGAGAAATTGCCTTTTGTTATTTTTCCATCTTATTTCCCTTTTGGGAAGGCGCGGGAAATTCGTCTAACCATTTGTTACACGAGAGGCACGTCGGCACTGCCAAGGTCGCGAGGCTGGCTCGATATAGATCTAGACTAGGGTATAGGCTTTTAGTGAAGCGTGGGTTCTGTTCTATTTGTGGGACATCTAAAGTATAATACGATAAAGTTGACTAGGCACCTCGATCTAGGAAAACGCTTTGGAAGCTGGTGCTAAGTTCTTTTTAACTTGTTGTGTGTATGCAAATGCAGAACTGATATGAAGGTCGTCTTCTAATAGATTGATCTGTCAGAGATGTACTGCCTGATAAGTGATAGGTAGAAGTCTGGTAGTGTAATAATGAACTCTTAAATTTAATATGCGATTAAAATGTCAATCTGAAGAAAACCTGCTTATTGACCCTTACTTTGCCTACACCATATGTTATGAAAATGCATCGTGCATACTGCATAGCTACGATGTCTTCTAGTACTTTCCAGCGACTAGCGAGGTTGTATATTGCATTAAACAAGTGGTCGGACATCGCTTCTGTGGTTAAAAATGTAAAGCTGCACTTACCGCGCAGCGCGCTCACTCGTCGCGGATCCAAAGACAGCGCTGAATATTTAACCCACTCTACGAGTGGATCGGCTGTCAGTATAAATCGCTACTTGGCTAACCTTCAGGCTCCATCCTTTGAGCCTCTGAGAGCAGCATTTTTGAAAAATCAGCATTACATGGTTAAAACCATAACACTGACAGATTTTCGGGACAAAATGATAAATTTCCTTGTTATGCCACTTTGTCTATCCTCCCGTAAAAGTATCGCTTTCTGTTATTTACTACCAGGCTAAGCATGAGTTATGAGTCATGACCACAATAGAAATGCTAAAGCATTGAAATACTGACAGATTTCAGAAATTATAGATATTCTTCTCAATATAATGTTCTTTGTCCAATCATTAGAAATCGTTTTAATAGCCAGGCCATGTTACGACACCACGACACGAATTTGTCGCACAAAAACCGATATTACTTTGTCGTCGTCGAAACAAAATGAACCCCCCGGCGATCCTTGATAGTCTAAGATCCGGCCATAGAATGACCTTCACCCATCGTATTACGGGATGAAAATGTTTTTTTTATAAAATTAAATATGTTAAAAAAATTATTTACAGGAGGTTGTCTGAAAAATTTGGTGCAAAGTGTAATTAATTAATAATTAAAAAATGTTTTTTTTTAAACATTACATTCATTCCCTTACGCAAAAAACTGTATACTAATCGAAAGTATGTAGCTCATAGAATATGCAAACGCTGGGATGACTTTTTTTTTCCGGTGCAATTATCAGGTAGGCAGCTATATACAGGTAAATCGATACTAGTAATTTGCAACGATCCAGTTACGCGATAAACCTTATATCAAAATAAAGATAATTTTATTATAAATATAATGACATAAGGTTGGCTGCAAAAAGTTGGTGCTAAATCCCGGTTGTCGATTTATGAAAAACGTAATATTCGTGCGGTTGAATACGTGCGAAACAGAGGTCCGAGGAACGTATCCAGTGCGATAGAAAAGGACGCAGCATTGCAGCTGTGTGTCGCTCAATCGTCGAAAGAAAGAGAGTACGCATGCTCTTTTTTGTGGATATATATATATATATATATATATATATATATATATATGTTACGCTCAAAGACCGAAAACGCTCACTGAGCGAAAAAATAGCTCACAACGCGTTGTGGTAATAGTAAAACGCCCACGACGCGAATTTCGCGTCGTGGCCCTAGTGAAAACGGCCACGACGCGTTCTGGTAATCACAGAAATACCACATAGCGAAATTCGTGTCGTGGCTGTCATGCTATTCGGCCACAACGCGTTGTGGTAATCGAGAAAAGCCATGACGCGTTCTGAGCATTTAAAAACAGCCACGACGCGAAATTCGTGTTGTGGACCTAACGAAAACGGCCACGACGCGTTCTGAGCATTTAAAAACAGCCACGACGCGAAATTCGTGTTGTGGCCCTAACGAAAACGGCCATGACGCGTTCTGAGCATTTACCATACGTTCATCGAATTCGAACGCCTACGCTGGACAAACGCTAGTGTGAAGGCAGCCTATAATTAATTTAAGTACTATCAGAGAAGTTGATTCTTAGGTAGATGGGGGACCTACGTAGTTTGGTCACGTTACGTGATACGTCAAACCCAGCCGACAGATCACAAATAACATTGAATTGACATGATCCGACCAAATGACGTAGGTCCGCCAACTGCCTAGGAATCAATTTCTTCGATGGTACATTGTTGTTGCGTATTGGTGATCAATATTAAGTATATAGTTTTTGTTGGAAGATCCTTATTGTTTGTGTTAAATAATATTGTTACTACTTGAAGATTTTTAAATTGTTATAAAAATATATGTTGCACTCGGTAACTGTCGCGGTAAAGCAATTGCATAGAATTTTTTATCAACTTATACTATTTGTAGCACGCACACTAACACCGTGCCGAATATAAACGGTGTTGTTAAGTTTTTTTTGTTACGGAAATTTCAAATTATTGATTTGGAATGGAATACCGCGCCGAAACCCAGAGATAATAGCTATTCAATAGCTTGAAATTGAAATTCTAAATTATTTACTTAATCCAGCGGTCGGCAACCTTTTGGTAGGCAAGGGCCACCAGGTGGTAAAACAAACTAAAGGCGGGCCGTAGACCTCATACTCGCATTAACCCTAGAAGCTCAATATACCTACACAATATAATGAAAGGAAATAAGTTTTTATTGAAAATGGCACAAACAGCTACGTACTAAAGTGGCGAAAACTACTGGCAGTATTAGAAAACATTGTTTTTCATACACATAACTTATTCACAAAACATTCACGGGCCGCAAGTTAGACGTTCGCGGGCCGCATGCGGCCCGCGGGCCGCGTGTTGCCGACCGCTGACTTAATCCAAAAATTCCAAATAATTATTTATAAGTAATTTATAATAATAATTATGATTAATATTATATTATGTTCAATAATAATTTGTTACCTTAAATATATTATATTTTTTAATTAAGTAATCTCAATGAATGACTAATATTGTTTCATTTTAATTTTTTAACTATACAGGGTGCAATTAAACCATCCCGCCAAATTTCGATATTATATTGATCCTTCTTAAAAATATCTTTTATAATCACTCAGTATTAAAATGTTGAAAAATAGCTTCCGAAAGTTTTCCTAATAAAAAACACCACAATTAATGGACACTACGCGTCGCCGGCGCGTGCCTTCCGCTTCCCCCGAAATGATTTTAAGTGGGATAAAATATGTTATTATAAAAAAGTAACATCCTATTTTTATTTTTTTTGTTAAATGGACTCTCTTAATGATACCCAAGCCCTAAAAAAATTGGCCGGTAGATTTAATTGCACCCTGTATAATACTACTAACAGGATCGGAAGAAATGGTGTGTGCTTGTGTCAGAGGCCAAGACTCAATTTGGGTCGCTGCGCCGCAATAAGTAAGTTAGTATAATACTACTAGTTGACTCGGGAATCATCTTTTTTTTTTGCGGGATAAAAAGTATCCTATGTACTTTTTTTGGGACTTAAAGTACCCTAATACAGTGAAATCGATTCAGCGGTTTGGGCGTGAAGAGGTAAAAGACTGACAGACAGATATATACATTTTCGCATTTATAATATTCCAAGCAGTTGCCCGCGACTTTGTCCGCGTGGACTTCAGTTTATAGTTGTTCCCGTACATCGATAATCGATTGAATAGTTTACGTGCAAATCATAAGAGCATATTGTTCGGGAATCGTACAAATTTCCTAGACAAAAAGCTTCCCTTATCCTTTCCCGAGACTCTTAAGTATCTGCTTACCAAAATTCATCAAAATCGATTAAATAGTTTACGCGCAAATTATAAAAGTTTATTGTGCGAGAACCGTAATTTTTTCTGGGACAAAAAGTATCTCTTATTCTTTCCAGTGACTCAAAGTATCTCCATACCGAAATTCATCAAAATCGACTTACTAGACTACGTGCAACTCATAAAAGTATAATGAGCGGGAACAATAAATGCTCAGAACGCGTCGTGGGCGTTTTCGTTAGGGCCACAACACGAATTTCGCGTCGTGGCTGTTTTTAAATGCTCAGAACGCGTCGTGGCCGTTTTCGTTAGGGCCACAACACGAATTTCGCGTCGTGGCTGTTTTTAAATGCTCAGAACGCGTCGTGGCCGTTTTCGTTAGGGCCACAACACGAATTCGCGTCGTGGCTGTTTTTAAATGCTCAGAACGCGTCGTGGCCGTTTTCGTTAGGGCCACAACACGAATTTCGCGTCGTGGCTGTTTTTAAATGCTCAGAACGCGTCGTGGCCGTTTTCGTTAGGGCCACAACACGAAATCGCGTCGTGGCTGTTTTAAAATACTCAGAACGCGTCATGGCTTTTCTCGATTACCACAACGCGTTGTGGTCGAATAGCACGACAGCCACGACACGAATTTCGCTATGTGGTATTTCTGTGATTACCAGAACGCGTCGTGGCCGTTTTCACTAGGGCCACGACGCGAAATTCGCGTCGTGGCCGTTTCACTATTAACACAACGCGTTGTGAGCCATTTTTTCGCTCAGTGAGCGTTTTCGGTCTTTGAGCGTAACATATATATATATATATATATATATGCATTGCCGGATGCTCCGAAATAATGCTCAACACTTACTGTAGTCTATCGCTATCTTCCTCAATTTCACAAAAAAAGAGCATGCGTACTCTCTTTCTTTCGACGATTGAGCGACACACAGCTGCAATGCTGCGTCCTTTTCTATCGCACTGGATACGTTCCTCGGACCTCTGTTTCGCACGTATTCAACCGCACGAATATTACGTTTTTCAAAAATCGACAACCGGGATTTAGCACCAACTTTTTGCAGCCAACCTTATGTCATTATATTCATAATAAAATTATCTTTATTTTGATATAAGGTTTATCGCGTAACTGGATCGTTGCAAATTACTAGTATCGATTTACCTGTATATAGCTGCCTACCTGATAATTGCACCGGAAAAAAAAAGTCAACCCAGCGTTTGCATATTCTATGAGCTACATACTTTCGATTAGTATACAGTTTTTTGCGTAAGGGAATGAATGTAATGTTTAAAAAAAAAACATTTTTTAATTATTAATTAATTACACTTTGCACCAAATTTTTCAGACAACCTCCTGTAAATAATTTTTTTAACATATTTAATTTTATAAAAAAATCATTTTCATCCCGTAATACGATGGGTGAAGGTCATTCTATGGCCGGATCTCCTACTATGATGTCTATTTGTGCCCGGGAGGGGTGGCGCGGCATTAGCGGAATGGGGTCACGGCCGATCCAGACGCTTTTTAGGTCTTACCTAGATCGCCGCTCTATTATGCTGGTATTAGATTTAAAAAATTAGGTTTAGGAAATGTGTATTAGTTGCTTGCTTGCGGAGCCACATTAAATTTATTGCAGCGCCTCTATTTGCTGATGTCAATTACCTAGTAAATGTGTGCTATCGGCCAATTATAGTTGAATTTTAGGTATTCAAACATGAAAACCCCAATAGCCATAATGTAATTATTCGAATAATTACATTGATAGACAGGGTAGGTAGGGTCTTTTGTCCTTTTTTCGACCGTATGTTGCTGACCGTATGAAAGCTTTCTCGAATTGCGCGTTTCATCTTTTCCTTGAAAGCGACACGTGTATTCGTCGGAATAAAAATAACTTCCTTAATCCTTAGAGGAATTAAGGTATAAGGATAATAAAATTTCTCAATAAATGTACTCCAGTAAAACGAAAACACAATATTACGAATAAACAGAAGGTAACTCAGCCTTGTTATTGAAATCAAATTCATAGATCTGGGGGCACGGCAGTGCCCCAGCCAAGCTTTTTAGCAAAGGCACGGCCGTACCATACTTTTCTCGAAGCGGTTCGCGGCTTTTTCACACCCCCTTTATCTTCGATGTTAACAAAGCTAGGGATTTAAAATTTCGGTCACTAGGAGCAAGTATTAAAACTAGCTTAATCTCCAAATTACATGAAATTTCAATAAATAGTTTAGGAGTTTGGATGGTCAAAGTTACTACATTTTGTCACTCACTGACATATAGATCATCAAAATTCTAAGGTACTTCTAGCAGACTTAGAACCTTGAAGTTTGGTACTCGGATGACTAGGAGCAAGTATTAAAATTAGCTTAACCTCCAAATTACATTATATTCTGATTAATAGTTTACTAGTTACGGATGGTCAAAGTTACTACGTTTTGTGACTGACTGACAGATCATCAAAATTCTAAGGTACTTCTAGCTGACTTAGAACATTGAAATTTGGTACCCGGATAGGTCTTTATTCACAATGAAAGGAAAAATTATGAAACCGGTCAAGTTCGAGTCGGACTGGCGTACATAGGGTTCTGTACCGTAAATTTGTATGGGAGTCCCCCTTAAATAAAAGGTTTATTTAATTTTTATTATTTATTATTAAAGTTGAAATACAACTGAGTATTTTCTGAAATTTCCAAAAACCTTACTGTTACCATTATGAAGATAGAGCAAAAAAAGCAAAAAATCGTGTTTGTTGTACGAGACCTGCCATTCCTAAATTATTTTATTTTAATAGGACTATTCTATTTTATAGCGACAACAAAAATACATTATTTGTGAAAAATTCAAGAATCTAGCTATTGCGGTTCTCGAGATCCAGCCTGGTGACAGACAGACAGCGAAGTCTTAAGACTTTTTCAATATGGTAGAATAGTTTTAACGTGACCTGAAAAGAAAAAAAACCTTAAACAAGTGCGAGTTGGACTCGCGCGCGAAGGGTTCCGTACCATTATAGAGCAAAATCAGGCCAAAAATTGTGTTTTTTGTATGGAAGCCGCCCTTAATTTTTTATTTTATTTTAATATTACTATTAAATATTAAAGAAGACATAATATAACTAAGAACTTCGAGAAAAAATCAAGTACCTACCTGTTGCCATTATTGATATAGAGCAAAAAACCCAAAAAAATCACGGTTCTTGTATGGGAATATTAATTTTCTTTTGTTTTTAGTATTTGTTGTTATAGCGGCAACAGATACATAATCTCTGAAAATTTCAACTCTCTAGCTATTACCGTTATTGAGTTATAGCCTGGAGACAGACGGACAGACAACGAAGTCTTAGTAATAGGGTCCCGTTTTTACCCTTTGGGTACGGAACCCTAAAAAAGAAATGAAATCCCACCAAAACATTAAATGTAAAAGGAGCCAAGCAAAATATTGCATAGCTATGCAATACTTCTGTCGTAAAAAGTTTTCAGATCACATTCAAGCCAAGCCTTCAACTTATTTTGTAATTGAAATCAACATTCAGTGAATGTCACGCTACTGTGTGTGTTAAGTGGTCTAGACTCTAGAGTCTAGAGTCTAGACTATAGTAGACTGTAGTATATGAAGTAATGTAATATTAGTTAAACAAAATATACTGTAATTACAATCTACAATGTAGATGATGCCCGCAACTAGGTTGCGCCAAAGTTCGTTTATCGCGCGGAGATCGTAAATTTTCCCGGATAAAATGTATCCTATGTCCTAACCCGGGACTCAAAGTATCTTCATACCGAATTTCAACTAAATAGGTTTAGCGGTTTGAACAGACAGACAGACTTTCTCATTTATAATATTAGTAAGTATGGAATTTATGGAAATATGGATAGAAAGGTATGGCATAGAAAGTAAATAGTATAATTCCTTTTGGTCACGTCATTCCCCAATACTCAATACCTCAGCGGGGTGCATATTGAGTGGAGTGGCTTTCCGATCACGCACATGTAGCTTTCCGGGTTGCTACAGGGAAATTGGAAAATAATGTCGGGTCTTTCCGCCCCGGACCTTAAACCGATTACAGTAGATAAGCTGGCTATGGAAGCATAGAAGGTTTAATATAGGTCACAGGTATCAGTTAATAAAAAGTTCCAGTAGCCCGTGTGCAAAGATGTTTACCTTATAAAGTGTTTTGGCAAAACAAGTGTCTATCACAAGGACAGGCTTATAACGTCTGTGTACAAAGGATGCCTTTTTATTAGGTGAGTGTGTTTTCTGGATATATAAAAAGTTTATGTCTATTTGTTTCAGGGAGCAGGAGACGGGGTGCGATAGGGAGGAGTCATTCAAGAAGGCGGCACCCAACCAGTCCAATCAGTCAGGTCAGTTGCACTGATTACTCTTTGCATTTGCTATTGAAAATCTGGAATTGTAGCAATAAATGCTGCAAATGTAGAATTCCTCAGTAAAACGGATGGCACTTTTGTTAAGCCTGGCTGAATCCCACTTGAGCGGTTTAGGATTTGTATACGATACGTCTAGTACACTTATACATCCTTATAGTATATTTGCTAAGTTTGCAGTAAATCTTCAGAGCAATGAACTGCAGAGCAATGAACTGCTTGCGATCACGGCATAACCTTAAAGGTTCCATTGATGAACAGAACCTCAGAATTAGAACTAGAAACTAAACTTCTCTAGTTCTGAAGTTCTGGCCTTTTCATTAATTGCATAGCAATGAAATTCAATCTGCGTTGTCTTTTACATATTAAGTTAATATCAAATGCTCAGCGAATCGTTGAACGTTTCAGAGTCATCTTCGTCGTCCGCAGACACTCATTCCCAGGGCTCCGGATCAGCGGCCGCGCCCGCGCCCCGCCCCAAGCGAAATGAGCCACAGGTATGTCCCATATTCCCTCTAATAACCTCTTTTTTTCTTAACGTCGCAAAAATATCGTAGAAACTACGGTGTCTACCACCGGTTCGGGAATCAACTCGGCGAGAAGAACCGGCGTAAGAAACTTGCAAAGCCTATGAACAGGAGAAAAATAACGTGTGTTTCAGGGCTAAGATTCCTCAGAGTATAAGCCCTGATATAAAGTAATGATAAAATTGCAGTTAGGTCGTAGAAGGCACACGAAGCAGTCGCTGTGTGAATGTGCTTCTATTATTTTCGACGTATATTGATGAGATACCATAAACCCTATGTGGATGCGTGCGAACCTAGTGGTGAATTAGGTTCCTAGTTAAGAGCAGGTGATGAAGGCTAGCATAATGGCTTATAGGCCGTATTTAGAGTAATGTTCTAAAAACTACAGCCTATAAGCCTATATATATATATATATAACTAACCTTCAAGGCTGCAATGCATAAGAGCTTTCATAAAGCGTGATATCAATCCCCAAAAGAGGCATTACTTTTTCAGTAACTTTTCGCACTACGCAAACAAAGTGTGGTGTGTTATGAGTTATTACTGACGTATAAGGGTTATGCGTATCTCGATGTCGCGGTAGTTCCATTAAGGTCACCTGGCCGCTGACTCCTCAAAGGAGCGGAAATGAGGCAAACAGCCGCGGGGAGGCCGAGCTTTGTGTCTATACAATATACATACTATTTAACGCTGCGTTGGTTATATCTTTTGTTATACTTTTTTATGAGGGAAAATAGAAGATGGAATCTGATGGAACGTTTTTAAGTGATTACTGTTGCCCTTGGACACTTCGGCAGTTGTACTTTTCCGGGCTCTAAATCTTAGTGTCTTTAAGTCCAACGGCTTCGGCCATCGTTACCATCATTACCATTCACATACAGAGGTTTGATTTGAAGTATTCGTCAATATTTGCCATCATCCAAAACAATTTGTGACAAAAATCTCTTTTCTTTCTAACACATTGACGAATATTTTGGTTCAGCAAACCAATATCCGCGACTAACTAGTTAATACTTATTGTTTAACAGTCCCCCCCTCTTATCTCTACTTCACACTTAGCATGCGGCGAATAAGGAGTTGTATAATTGGTTACGTCGCGTATTATCGAGAATACAGTATTACATAAAGTGTTCAGCGTTACAGTTCAACATGAGGTCTATGGAGCAAACCGTCTTGCAAATTATGCAGGCTGTGTCGCGAGTAAGTTTCTTTCAAGGACAATATGCCCTTAGCTACTATAGGACTGACCTATTTTTGATATCCACGCTGTTAGTTTGTCTTTGACGAGTGGATTTTAAAAAACTTATAATTTGCAAACTTTAAGGTCGAAAAATATAATACGTGTTACTCGAAAACTACCTAGTAGAATGACTCTCCACAAATCGCAAAGCCGCAAAACAATTTTTTTTCAAGCATGACAATTATGTTTTTTCCAAATCGTCTGTACATTAGCAATAGGTAGGTTACTCTTTTAAAGTTAAACCCATAGGCATTCGAAGTAGTTGAAATATAGATTTATAAAGACTAGACAATAGTTTGTTAGTACTAGGGGAATATAAACAAAAACATGTGTGTTGTTTTTCAGAGAGAGGAGCGGCGGCCTGAAGTCGCCAGCGCTCCGAGAATCCAAACAAACCCATTATTGAGGTGAGTGACTACTGATAACATGACTAAAAACATTGTTATTTAATTTTAATGTCAATGTGAATTCCCGTGAAAGACCAAGGATCAAAGATATAGCCCCCTTACTAATAAAATGACCCACACCACAGTATAGCAATATTATCCCTACAGTAACGAAACGCCTTTGATGTCGCACGGTGCCGCCACCGGTGTAGGTACCGAGCAGATATGCCAGGGTTGCCACGATACGGGAAATAAAATAAAAATTAAATATTGTGCTTGTAATGTTATCATTTAACCCTTTCAAAACTGGCGTGCACAATTGTAGACATCTATATATATAAAAGAAAGTGGTGTTAGTTACACTACTTATAACTCAAGAACGGATAAACCGATTTGGCTGAAAATTGGTGGACAGGTAGCTTAGAACCAGGAAAAGGACATAGGATACATTTTGTCCCGGAAAAATGTACGGTTACTGCACAATATACTTTTATGATTTGCGCGTAAACTATTCAATCGATTTTGATGAATTTTGGTATGGAGATACTTTGGGTCTCGGGAAAGAACAAGGAATACTTTTTGTCCCGGAAAATGTACGGTTCCCGCCCAATAAACTTTTATATCAAGAACGGATAAACCGATTTGGCTGAAAATTGGTGCAGAGGTAGCTTAGAACCAGGAAAAGGACATAAGATACATTTTTTCCAGGAAAAATGTACGGTTACTGCACAATATACTTTTATAATTTGCGCGTAAACTATTCAATCGATTTTGATGAATTTTGGTATGGAGATACTTTGAGTCTCGGGAAAGGACAAGGGATACTTTTGGTCCCGGAAAATGTACGGTTCCCGCACAATAAACTTTTTTGATTTTCGCCTAAACTATTCAGTCTATTTTAAGAAATTCGGTATGGAGATACTTTAAGTCTCGGGAAAGGACAAGGAATACTTTTTGTCCCGGAAAATGTACGGTTCCTGCACAATAAACTTTTATGATTTTCGCTTAAACTATTTATTAATCTATTTTGATGAAATTTGGCATGAAGATACTAATTTTAATCTATTGTTTTCTTAATTATACCAATTCGAATTAAATAATCATCGTTAAGACAGGACAACGTCTGTCGGGTCAGCTAGTATAATATAAATTGAAAAATAAATATTAAACTCGCAACCTTTCCTTTTCAAAACTGCTGTATTCATTTGTTCACATAAATACGCTACCAAATTCAATACTACTAACGGCATCTCTTAGCGTATTCTAGCAATTTTTTAAAAGTTTCGACCAGTACCCGTGAGTGATTTGACCTGTGCAGGTAAGCTCTTTATTTTGTTTCTAAACAATGTAAATTAGTGCAAGAAATGGTCTGGAAAAATAATGAGCATATGTCTTATATTATATAGATTATATGTAACGTAATTTTTGTTTATTTTGTTATCATTTTGTATTGGTAATCTATATTTTTACTTTTGTGCTCAATTGTTCCCATCCGGACTCAACTGAGTTTTTTTTATTGTTAACGGTTTTCACGAAACAATGTTTTAGTCATATTTTTACTGTTTTATCATTGTATGTTATTAAAATAACTGTGTGCATTTCATTATAATATTATTTATTTACATTTTCAGAGGAAATAACACCATTACGTTCTCACCGGAGGCGTTACAATTGCTAGATGACGGAAATCTTTCTGACATTGTTATCTTCTGATGACGAAGATAATAATGGTGAATTCGTTGTCGTTGAATTCGTCCAGCACCCTTGCCTGCTAGAGTTGGCACATATGTCATTCACCCAAATGATAGCGAATTATTTCCACCAGAGTCTGATGACGAAGGGCCTAACGACTTGTATGACGGCGTCGCTGATCAGGAACTACAAGATCCCGTCAAATCTGGTAAAATGGCTGAGAATCAATCAGAAATACCTTCCACAGTAGAAGATATTTTACAGAACCTGACACTAAATCAAAGGATTTTTAGAATCCTTACCAAAAGCCTAACTGGGCACTGCAAGCACAACAAACAGAATGGGTATTTGTAGCATAACGACTTGCAGATTCTGTAAGGAGGAGGATGAAACACCTAGTCACCTTCTCCTCGACTGTCCTGCTCTAGTACAGAGCAGAAACAGGCACCTTGGTCGCCATGAATACTCATCCATAGAGGAAATTCGTGGCACTAACCCCAACCAAATCGTTCAATTTATGAGCAGTATCAGGTTGGGGATGATACTCTAGTGCGAAGGAGTCACAATAGACCCTGATGGGTCGCAGTGACGTCAGCGCTACAGCGACCTGCCTTCTTTAATGAAAAAAAAACAAAAGATTGCATGGAGACACAGAGAATGGGTGAATAGTGAATACTATACCATCAGCTTGGCTGGGACTACTGGACTAGGTGTAAAATGCAGGGTTGCAAGGGAAAATCCCGTGTAAATGCATAAAATGCAACGTTCATCTATGTCTAACCAAAGACAAGAATTGCTTTCTAGCTTTCCATACATAGATAAGATATATATTTTTTATCGCTAATTATTATAAGTAGTTCTTACTTTTTTGTACTTGTGTCAGTGACTGATTATGCCAAAATATGCCAAATGTTCCTTTTTTTTCTATTTATTTCATAAGAAGAATTTAATTATGTTAATTCATTAAAATTTTCATAATAAAACAGTTTCTAAATAAACATTATCTCATTTCTGAACAACTTGACAAACCTTATTCTTATTATTATTTAGAACGGATGTCCACATTTGTGCACATTAAGAAAAACTAGTTTTTCTCAAAAAGTTTAAGTCTAAGAATTTTATTTTTATTTTTTTCACAGTCTCTTTACTATACTTTAGATGCATGGAATTTTCCAAATCAATCGGATGAAAAAAAATAATTCAGGTCTGAAAGGGTTAATCTGTGTAATCTATATTTACGTGAAACTTTATTTTTAGATGATTTCAATTTACTTGATGATGCCCGCAACTTCGTTGTGCCAAAACTCGTTTATCGTGCGAGAACCGTACATTTTTCCAGAAAAAAAAGTGTCCTATGTCCTTCCCCGGGACTCAAAGTATCTCCATGCCAAATTTCAGCAAAATCGGTCCAGCGGTTTGGGCGTGAAGAGGTAACATACAGATAGACGCACTTTCGGATTTAAAAATTTCATTACCCATCAAGCCCCAAAAGCTCACCGGTGAGCAAGATACAATAAAATAACAATAGATTTCCAAGAATCCACTATCGAAGGATTAAAATAATGAAGACGCATTCGAATATATTATCTACGAATAATAAAGTAGGAATATATAAAGTATCCAACAATTAATCATATAACAATTGGTAGGTATGGACTACGGTAGGTACGGTAGGTACAGAAGCACTTCAAAACACTATGGCCCTGTGTACCTAGCTAGGTAGGTACTAATTAGTATGTAACAGGGTATTTGACAGATTTTTAATTTATTCTTTATTGTTTCTCTCCATGTTACACTTCTTACAACGTAAACAATAAAACAGATATGCAAATAAATGCCGCCAAGGCCAACACAATATTAGTGTGAACTGTGAGCCGATATTTATGAAAATTTAAATCCTTTTTGTTTTTTGAATCAGATTTACATCCGGACACTGAACACATAT
Source organism: Polyommatus icarus (assembly GCA_937595015.1). Lineage (NCBI taxonomy): Eukaryota > Metazoa > Arthropoda > Insecta > Lepidoptera > Lycaenidae > Polyommatus > Polyommatus icarus. The sequence goes on from OW569325.1 coordinate 1,349,383, forward strand.
TATATCCCATTGTTTATAAGATAAGTTATCGTTTTACAACACAAAACTCGTAGACAACGCGCCAACGCCACCCCTGCGCGGGCAGGTACACAAACTCCGCGAGTTTGTGTACGCGGATCCGCGCCGCCCGCTTCCCCGCGGGTACCCCTCCGTTGCTCTGCGCAAGTACATTCGTTTCACTACTGTAGGGATATTGCTATACTGTGCCCACACTGTATATCATACAGACGTAAAAACTATTTTTTACCTTTAATTAGTATTAGAGGTGAGTATCTAACCAGTAAACAAAGTACGTATCTTCATTATCCTATTTGCAAACATGGTACATTTTCAACTTCGGGTCTAAAGCCCATTTGGGCAACTCACGATTGTTGCTAATCTTTCGTCAAAGATAATTATCACATAAACTTTTTTTTTCATGAATAATTACGAACAGTAACGCGATATAAAATTCACGACTAAACGGGCCTAAACCACACTCCCTGTTTACTGAGCCTCCCAAATGAGAGACAAAGGGATACAGTGATAAAATGACACATGTAATTGGTGTGTAGTGTGTACAGGTCAACGGTCAGCCGCGGGCCGCCTGACTCATCGCGCGAGATAATTTGTTAACTCATCAACCACTTTGTTCGCGAGATTACACTGTAACCATGTTGTTAATGACCCTCGGCGATTATGTAAATAGTCATATCATCAGTCAAAAAGTTTTTCTAAAGGTGCGTCCACATTTGTATCATTTGCGCGATCAGATCTCCGTCGCGATCATTGCGTCGTATCAAGTATGCGTATCATAGTGTGGACGCCTATTAGATCATTCTGCCGATCATGCGCGTATTTGATACGACACATATCAGATACGCGGTTAATAGCGATCGGGGCGTATGGCGATGATACGCGATGGAGATCTGATCGCGCAAATGATACAAATGTGGATGAAGCCTAAGCTGATTATGATATTATGAAAAACATCTATTATCTGTAAAATATTAAATTAGATTATGTGGTGGTCTAGCTGCACGTTGTGATGTTATAACGAAAGTAACGCTATCAAAAAAGACTGCTATGGCTGTAGGCGTTTGTACCGCGTTCGTACGTACGTTCCTTTGTAGTTTTGTACCGCGCGGATAGTGACTTACAAAGCAACAAAAGACCAATTGTAGTACTTGCAAATGTTAACCAGACAACAGGCAAAGTCCATTGACACTGCAGCTACACCACAACAGGTTATCTGTCTCTCAAAAAAGACACATTTGCTCTTGCAGGTCGCGAACCCTCCCCAACTTCGGCGGGCGGTCGAAGGAGGCGTCCCGGTGCGACACCTCGCGGCGCGCGCAGCCCATCACCATGGCGACGGAGGACCTGCTGCAGCCCGGACACGTCGTTAAGGAGAGATGGAAGGTGGGTCTTGGCAGAAACTAGAAAGTACCAGGAGGCCTACTACGAAACCGTTTTGAGACTCAAACAATCGAATGAGAATATAATAAAACTAATATTACATTATTACCGCTAGGCGCTATAGCTAGACTCGTTATCAATAACTAGATAACGCCTGCAACTCAGTTGTGCCAAAATTCGTTTATCGCGTGGGAACCGTACATTTTTCCTATGTCCTGTAAATCCTAGATAGATAGATATTAATTATAATATTATAAAATTAAATAAATATTTATGGGGGGGGAGCTTCCATACAAAACATTTAAAACTGTGTTTTGTGGGAAACAAATTTTTTTCAACTTTGACAATATAGCGGTACGGTACGGAACCCTTCATGCGCGAGTCCAACTCGCACCTGGCTGATTATTTACTTTTAAATTTAAAATTAGGTTCATACCTGTAGTTAGGTAGGATAGATATCAGAATAAGTACCTGAATTTGTAGTAGTTATGGCCTGTTTCACTACTTCCTGATAAGTACCGAATAGGCTATCCACCACTTAACTTGACAGATGAAGTATGAAGAATCTGTCAAAAAAGTTGTGAATAGCCTATTCGGCTCTTTATCAGAATGAAACAGGGCCTTAGACCTTAGTCTCATATTTTGCTGTTTGGTCATGGTCACCACATTAGAAAGAGACACGACTACCGCCGGGGGCCCTCTCGCTCGGACCGTTTTTTGCGCCACAGTGCACAGTCTAGTTATAAGTACCATGTCTCTGCAAGGCACAGATTAAGAATATATATTGATGTAACCTTAGCCCGTGGCCATTTTGTGCTTATTTTCATACAAGTAGTGTGCGTTTATTTTCTTGAATATTTCTATTTGTCGATCATTTAGAAGCACATTATTATACAGAAAAGAAAGTCATTTAGTTCATGATATCGATAAACTATAGTTCAAGTAATGAGAATCCGTAAACACACGTAAACAGCTATGCAATTTTTGTAGACAAATTATTAATTGATGTGACATTTTTAGCACTAATGCCTTATATAGCACGAATAAGGGATTATTAAACTTATAAATTATCATTTTAGCTTACAAAAATACCGATTGAAAAGCCCAAAAAACACTTTTATTACATGAAATATGCAGACCGACTCCTTTGTTATGTCCGAGTAAGTCGGACATAACATTACACGCTTTTAACGCTTATATACCGATATAAGGCTCTCTCCTAGTGTATATTAACTCAATGGGTCAAGGGTTGTGAGTTGGATAAGATTTCAATTTTGGAGCTGTTTTTTGAGAGGCCTGTTGTAGTCTTCAGATGCATCTAGAGAAATCGCATCTATTTTATAGATCTCATGGCTTATAAGCCAAAAATAATTAACAGCGGCAGAGGAGGGAGTATCACGCTGGCAATGGTTTAGTCTTTGAAAACTCAAATAATTATGTTGTAGCAGCCGTCGTGATGGGTCATTAATTCATACGTCTTACTACATTCCTTTTCTTCTACTTTTGAATATATTGTAGCAACAGAATCAAGAATTTCATTATGAAGAAGCTTCTTTGACTATTTTAGAAGTCACAGTTTTGTGCAATGAAACTCATACCGAGGTCCGAGCAAATGTTGTTTAGAAGGATATAAGGTACAATCCTCAGATGCACACTCCACATCAATCCAGGTCAGTGTCTCAAGGTCAGGAGCTAGGAATCTATACGGTAGACGCTCCGACCGTTAACTTTGTTTCCTCTCGGAGCCGCTACCGTACAGAAGACGACCAAAATCAACACAAGGACTTAGTGTAAATAGATTATTATAGTCATCTCGGATTGTTTAAAACTAAATATTCAAAATCTCTTGAAACAATAAAATATGGGTAAAGTAAATTTGATCAAGACATGCGAACTGGTAACGCGACCCTGAGAGTATAATCCTTTGCTTGTCTCCAATGAGAATTATTTAAGTTAAGAGTTAATTAAGCAAACCAATTATGTAGTCTAAATATTTAACTTAAATGTGTAGTTATTATCTAACTTATTGTAGGTAAATCTTTTGAAAATGAACATGAGAATATATATTATTGTTGTGAGATTATGTTGGTTTTTAATTACATCCCCTAATTATTAGTAAATTTGGAAAAATACAAGTTTTCATGGTATGGAAAAAGTCATGACGCGGGGGCGCTTGCGCATACAAATCACAAAAAATATTGCTCGTTCAGTGCTGCTACTTTCACAGTGAACGTGTGTCCCTTATCTAGGGATATAAGGGACACATACACACTCTAAAGTATTATCCCTAAGTTTTGTGACACCTTGTATAGAATTGCTGACTAAGTTCCAATCATCAATGTCCAGGTGGTGAAGAAGATCGGCGGCGGGGGTTTCGGCGAGATCTATGAGGGTCTGGACCTGGTGACGCAGGAGAGCGTCGCGCTCAAGGTGGAGTCCGCGCGCCAGCCCAAACAGGTGCTCAAGATGGAGGTCGCCGTGCTTAAGAAGCTGCAAGGTGGGTTTGGTAGTAGCATATTTGTTTGGCCTTAAACTAGCTTTTGGGTACATGAGGATACATATAGCTTGCAGACGCTGGGCCCAAAATGTACGAAAACGCGCTTTCCGATTCAAAAACCTATATGAGAGGACGTCATTGATATTATTTTTTTCGACTTAACTTTGGGATAAGTTTATTATGATGTCCCATTTTTTTTCAATGACAAACTTCCTCCATTGCATCCGTTTCTTCAATGGTAATGTTTAGTCAGTGAAACTTTTCCTTTTCAAAATGGCGGACAGTTACTATTATCTTCTTTTTTTGGCTATTGGTGAGTTAATAAGCCACATTATCTCAGGCAAGGAGCACATCTGCCGGTTCATCGGTTGCGGGCGGAACGCGCGGTTCAACTACGTGGTAATGCAGCTGCAGGGCCGCAACCTCGCCGAGCTGCGGCGCGCGCAACCCCGCGGCGCCTTCTCGCTCTCCACCACGCTCAGGTGTGTTGCTGTCCCTTTCACTCAGCAGTGAATGTTAAGAGTCCATCTCGACACATCTGTCTCTATTAAGCGCATTAATATATTAATGCGCTTGATAGATACAGACAAGACAGATGTGTTGCCAGGAAAACTTTGTCTCTCTACTTTAAAAAATGTTTAAAAAAGTGACATAATGGTCATACCATTGTTAAAATCCTGCTAACTTTTTTCTTTCTTTCTGATTCAGGCTCGGTATGCAAATACTCAAGGCGATTGACTCAATACACGCCGTCGGATTCCTACATAGAGATATCAAACCGGTAAGCTCTACTATTATGAAGTTTGTTAAAAATTAAAACTACGTTACTGTTAACTATCTTTAAGAGCCATACCTCACCGGGACGCCATCGCAACGTGGCCAGTGACGTTACCATGACAACGTCCAAGCAACGTCTGGCGCCTCTACATCGCTGCAAAGCTGTGTTTTTCTTAAAGTTAAGTTTAAAAACAGCGTAGGGCCAGGCCAAAACAGTGCGTTGCGGCGTCGTATCGTAAAAATCTACGACGTCGCAGAACGCATCGTGGAAATTTGCGACGCGACAGCGAGATTTCCGATGACATTTTTCCGTTGTAACAATGCATAGCATACTGGCTACTGCACTGGGTGCAAAATAGATGTAAATTACTTGTGATACTTTACAATAATATGGCGGTGTTCGTTCTGATTTTTTAAACACACTAAAAGTTTCGTGTCTGTAGGCTGAATGTATAATATATTGTTGTTTATATCATATTTACAGTAACCACCTTGTCCTCAGAGTAACTTCAGCATCGGTCGTCTGCCGACGACTTGTAGGCGCGTGTACATGCTGGACTTCGGTCTGGCGCGACAGTACACCACCGGCAGCGGCCAAGTGCGAGCGCCGCGTAACGCCGCCGGATTTAGAGGTAAGGCAGATAAGGATTGTTACGTCATAGATATAGGAGAAGGGGGAAAACTCATACGCGTCTCGGTAATAAATTAAAAGGAAATGCCACTAAAAGTTGAGATTTTGCGTGAAGTTTTGTATGTTTTTTTTTTATAAACACTTCATGCAAGTATACATAGGCGGGCTTAATGCCTAGTGGCATTCTCTACCAGCCAACTTTAGGGTGATGATGAGAATGTAGAATAGGCGCATTCTAAAGCAATATTAGTTACAATATGATGTAATAAATATTTTTATAAATATTATTTTTATACATTATATCATAATAAACCTACATAAACCGTACTAACCTAATATATATTATATACATATACTAATTACACACTATAATAATATTATGATAATACCATACATATCTCAACTATATAATTAAAATATACCTACATAAAATATGTACTTACATAATTATTAAAATACTAAATTACTGAAAGAAAATATGGAAAAATTTGTTAAATATGAATTCCATATTCATTATCATTCAAAAAATTTTTTAAATATAATTGACGAACTCTGCGTTTAAAGATATTTTTGTTAGGGGACATCCTGATTTCTTGAGGGAGGGCGTTCCAAAGGAGGATGGACTGTACATAGAAGGAGGAGTGGACAATGCTGGAATTATGAGGAGGGCAGTGGAGGCGCAGGTTTTTGCATGATCGAAGTTCCGTACTATAGGTATTACTGTAGAATTCAAGGTGGGAAGATAAATATGGAGGAGCGCTGGGAGAGTAAAGGAGGGAGTACAGCACACACATTGCACGCAGTGATTGACGTTGACGAATTGGCAGCCATTGCAGCTTAGATCGGTATTGAGAGACATGATCAAACTTACGAAGATTGAAAATGATCCTGATGCAGTTATTTAGCATACGGTCAAGTTTGTTAAGTAGTTCTTCATGGAGTTCGAAGCAACAAACATCACCGTAGTCCAGCAGCGGAACTATAAGGGCTTGAACCAGCAACAACTTTTTATTAATAGGTAAAAAGTTTTTTAATCGATAAAGAGATCTCAGGGAGCCGGTAACTTTACTAGAAACGTTTGTTATGTGTGTACGCCAATCGAGACTATTGTCTTGTATATAGCCCGAGATCTTTAACACTAGAGCTAAAAGGGATAACACTATTACTAAAGACGACGGGTGGAAGGGCTTTAATGTCGATTCGGCTCAACAAACGCGGACTGCCAATCAAGATCGCTTGATATTTACTGGCGTTTACATGCAGACCGAAATTTAAGGACCACGCGTTTATAGCCTCTAAGTCTCTGTTCATGTTTCTAATCGCGACAGGTAAATCATCAACCGTTTCTTGAATGTAGACCTGCAAATCATCAGCATAAAGGTGATACGCACAATGAAGTATAACTAAGGATATTAAATTAATAAACAATGAAAATAAAAGAGGAGAGAGAATACCGCCTTGAGGTACACCAGCTTCAAGATCCACCCAACTAGAAGAGGAATCATCTAATCTTACACTCTGCTGGCGTCCTCGAAGATAGGAACGAAACCAATTTAAAGCTTCGTGTGAGAGTATACGGGAGAGAATCGACAAAAGAATGTCATGGTCGACATTATTGAATGCACTAGAAAAATCAATTAAGACTAAGACTGAGATTTTTGAGTTCTCCATGCCAGCCCTTACATCATTAGTTATTTTTAACAAAGCAGAGGTGGTACTGTGCCCCGGTCTGAATCCAGATTGAAGTGGTGAGAGGATATTGTTTTGGTGTACAAACTCGGAGAACTGCTTCAGAACACATGCTTCTAGGACCTTGGATAAAAAGGGGAGAATGGAAATAGGACGAAAATGGGATGGTTGTAAAGGATGAGGGATTTTAGGTAATGGACGAATATAGGCTTTACCCCATATTTTGGGAAATGTAGAGGACTCTATAGAAAAATTAATAATGTGCGTAAGAGCTGGCAGGAGTTCATCAATAATAGGCACTAACATCTGCCGACAAATATTGTCACAGCCTACGGGTTTGGAGTCAATACGTTTAATGGTAGCTTTGATCTCACCCGGAGTAATTGGAGAGAAATGGAAAATTTCATCGATAGCAAATGGTAAATTTTTTAGATAGGCAATGGTCTGACGTTTGGTTTGAGCATCCAATGCAGTATAAGAAGAAAAATGGATATTAATATCGTTCAAGTTTATGGAGCTTTGCAAATCACATTGTCTCGATTTGCCAATGCCAATCGTGCCAAGGAATTTCCAAATGCTAGCGGATGAAGAAGAGTATGAATTTATATTATTTAGAATGTGTCGGCGTTTTGCATTGCGTATCACCTGATCACACCGATTTCTTACAGCCTTAAAGTCGTTCCAATTATCTTCAGACCGATGAGACCTAAATTTGCGGAATGCCCGATCCCTCCGTCTCATAAGCAATTTAATATCATCCGACATCCACGGTGCTGGTTTATGTTTTAATTTAATCCTCTTAAAAGGTGCTTGGGTGTCGAATAGATCGTTAATTTTGCTATTAAAGATCTGAACCATGTTATCGATAGAGGTTTCTGACATAAGAGGCGCCCAATCGATCTCCGCTGCATCAAACTTTAATCTATTGGTGTCTATGCGAGATAAACAACGTCTGTATATAATTTTAGGACGGAATTTTGCAGGTTTTAGATTGTACCGAACAAAGATAAGGTCGTGTAGAGAAAAGGAATTAGCTGGATACTGACCATGAGAAAAAACTGATGAAGGACTAGATGTCAGAATTAAATCTAACCACGTGTCCTCACCGCTGATGTTGTGATGTGTTGCTTGAAGAGGCAAGTTATGTAAACTACAAGATTCCAGTATTCTTTGAAGCTTTTGAGAGCGTGGTGATAAATTGTCCAAAATGTTGGTATTGAAATCACCCATGATAATGTAATGAGTATAGTCTGTGCCAAGAGATTCTAAAACTAATTCTAGTTGGGAAAAATAGTCAACGGTAGGGGGACAATATACCACTCCCAGAACCAGCTTAGATCCCTTAATGCAGACTTCTAGAAAAATGTATTCAGCGGTAGCCGTATATTGAGGAGATGAAGATGTTATTATCTTGTAAGAAAGGTCACTGCGTAGGTAAATAGCAACACCACCGCCACGTCTGTCAACACGATCATTACGTATTAATATGAAACCCGGTAAGCTGTATGTTGTGGAGGAGAGGTGAGGTTTCAACCAGGATTCCGAAATAATATAATAATATAATAATAATATAAAGTAATAATACTGCGTGGACGTGACAACCTGTAAAAGTTTCCAATATATCGTCAAAGTGACTGGGAACACTGAGCATTTATATGACATATATTGAGCATTTAGTGTTGCCAGTGTTAAAATTTTGCTGTAAGAGATCGCACAGAGCATCATCAACAGAGTAGAAAGTAGAAACTATCATTGTTACTTGAATTATTCAAACTTTCCACGGAAACGAAGGATTCATTGTGTATCGATAACATAAACTAGTATAAATATATATTAAGTATATAATAACGTAATGCAATAATATATAAGAATATATACTAATAAATTTATAAGCGTTGTAAAAATTCTAATTTATTTATAAAAAACTTTTCTAATTATTATTTCAGCAACACCCGCCAGCTGACTTCGGATGCAATTTAATAATTATTGAGAACAATCAAAAATAAAAATAAACAGACTTAAAATATTATAACTTATTGACTTAAACAAATTTATAACAAACGGAAAAGTAAGAACAAAAACATACAAGTACTCATCTTAGATGAAAAAAAAAAGTCTAATGTGTCAGTTGTCAGCAAGACAAATGACAATTGACATTTGGCAGTATATATGAGATTTTTTAAGAAAACGCTCTGCCTTGATTTGGTCACAGCAGCGACCACATAACCCAATAGACGCCTAATGCAAGGCAAATACTGTCTGGCAACATGTAAGACTAATAGGTCTTACTTGAGACAATGACAGCGAAATCTGTCTCATTATCGACCACTTCCGTGACCTATGTACATCTCATGCGTCTACTACTAAATAAAATACGATAAAGGCGAAATATGGCTCCCTGTACAGTAAAATGGTGTGGAAAATGTAGCCAATCGTCTAATTTTAGCAAAGACGGCATAACTTTTCATAGGTAAGCCAATTTTAAGATTTATATTGTCAGGAATCAATTTCTTCAGAGCTCAACTTACGCTGGTCCGAATACGTCAAGGAAAACGTTTGTTTATAAGTATTTCCCTTTCTATCATACATAAACTAGTAATCCTTATCCTTTCTTTCATTACTGTCAAGCCGAGTCAAGCGTCACTAGTGATGCGATGATTGACTTTTTATCAGTTAAACAAATTGGTTTTTTTTTCATATTGTTGAAAAAGAGTAATATTTTATGAATTGTTTTTGTAAACGTGTGTATGTGTTTTTAAATTTTTAACCGACTTCCAAAAAACGAGGAGGTTATATGTTCGGCTGTGGATATTTTTTTTTGTGTGTTCAACGATTACTCCGCCGTTTGTGAACCGATTTTCGAAATTTTTGTTTTGTTGTATTAGGTTTCACTCCAATTTGGTACCATGTTCACAAAAGTGGTGACCTGATGGGATCCAGGAGTAATCGAGGGAACTCCTCGAAATTTATATGGAAACATATGGTGATTTTGGTTTTATGTGAAGTGTACTAAGAATATGCTACCAAAAATTCAAATATTGGGTCAAGGTATACCATGGTTTCGAAGATGCTGAGAGAACTCCTGACTCCTTATAGATACACGTTTGGGAGTTTCGGCGTTGTTTTAAGTACAGAAAGCATATGCTACCACGCAATTCAAATTCATCATCATCATCATCATCGTCATCATCATCATTACCACGTCGTGTTAAAAAAATATTGATACACACAGAACTGGTTGAAGTATCTACGGGTAACTGCATACCTTTAGAGAATATATAAATTCTAAACTGCTCATCTGTACTGCAAAGAATAAATTTGACTACAACGGCAGAAGATAAGAGCGAAATTCAGTTCGGCACCGAAAGTCATCAAGATTTAGACAGTGCCATAGAATCAATTTGCTTATCTCAGTTTGCTGAAAATACTATTGAGTACATAGCAGGTTTTGTTGCTAGCTCTTTAATAAAGCATTTGAGATGTAAAACTTGCATAGGGGCAGTGATTACTTTAAACGAAAATGCTAACAGTTTTATAGCTTACAGAGACATGGGTGGCTTAATCTACCCGTCACAAAGTGTTGTTAAAATTTGCCGTCGCTGTGAAGTTATCATGAAATTGTATCTTGGAGGCGTAAAGAAAAGTGAACCACGTAAAGAGTTTTTAGTCAATAAAACTTCAAGCAGCTTTATTGGTGAACACCTTTTTTCAGAAATAAGTTTCCATCAATTTCATTGTGAAGAAACCAATCATGTGGTGGATTTAGCAAATAGTGTGATGTATAAATACATAACTACAAGATTGGTATTTCTTACAAAATCTTCGGTTCAGAAACCTGCAGTTCGGAGAATTTATACGAAGTTAATTTATTTTAAAAATAATTAAATATTAATTTATAAAAGTCTTTTCTTCACTCTACACTTAAAAATAAAATAAATATTATCTACTGTTTTTTTTTCTTTTGGCCAGCGCTTCTCGTACTTCCCATCACTAGTTATGATTCATGACATGCCGTGAATTTGAATTGGCCAATCGTAATGCATTTCTTCCCTCACCCCCCGCGTCGCTTACCTCAGCGCATTGACACAATTATTTGTTAAGAGAAATCAAAACATTAGCCCCCTTACTAATAAACGCTGTATACATTTTGAATAGTTATACAGTGTTTTGTCTTCTTCAATCCAATTAAAAATGTCACTTGTGTGACAGGAACAAAACACTGTATAACTATTCAAAGCTTATACAACGTTTATTAGTAAGGAGGTAGGCGTCTATTGGGTTATGTGGTCGCTGGGTCACAGAGTACTTTTTATATATGGATTTGGTTAAGAACTCTTTTAAGGTGTATGGAGTCCCCTTAAGCTTGGATTTTGCTCTCCATACAGCGGCTTTAATGTCAGTTGTGATAAACTTAACCAATATGGGCCGGACTCGTTGGGAGTCGGATGTGTTACCTAACCGATGACATACCTTGATGGAATTAGATGAGATATCCTCCAAATTCAGTTTTTGTTGAAGCATGTTAAGGATTAAAGCTGTACAGTTCTCACCACTTTGCTCTTGAACACCAGAGATAATTAATGATTTCCTGCGGGACCTTGTTTCCATTATATCAATTGCTCTGGAACATTCAGCTATCTGTTTCAGTAGTAGGCTGAGCATGGAAAATTTGAGCTCTCTGGAGGTGCGAAACTCCTCAGCAACTTTGGAAACAGTATCCTTAGCAGCGGCTCCACACTGCAACTGTGCCTGGAGCTCGTCCATCTTCTTTGTAACAAGATCTTCCAAATTCTGTTGTGCTTTCATTATATCGATCATTTGTGACATCTTGAAGATTTAATTTATGATGATTTAAGATTTATTATTGTGTAAGTGTAGAATTAGATAAGGTGAATCAGCTGGCAGGTACAATATTTTATATTCACTTATTGATCCATAAAAGGTTCTGCTTATTTGATATTCCCGTTAAAAGCTAAGTTTATTAATATAAAACCAATACTTTAATTACTAAAATTTTGCATAAAACCAGTAATTTCGTAAATTTAATTAGCAGAAACTTGTGATGTCTTTTTTGCACCTACCCAAAAAGTGTATGTCTTCTTGCATACAAAACTGCAATTTCGAAACTTAATAATTTTACGGGAGAGAGTATAGCAATTGGACACGAATGAAATAACGCAATGTTAAAGTACGAATTTCTACGTGCTCTGCAACTATACGTTTTATTATGAAACTATAACTTTATCTCCAGGCACGGTGCGCTACGCGTCGATCAACGCTCACAAGAATAAGGAGATGGGGCGACACGACGACCTGTGGTCGCTCTTCTACATGCTGGTCGAGTTTGTCAACGGCCAGCTGCCATGGAGAAAGATCAAGGACAAGGAACAGGTAGCTCTCTCGTTCTAACGTTTGTGATAGAGGAGGATAGAAGATGTGAGAATCGACGTGGTCTGATATTGCTGCCACTGTCCTTATGTTGGCGGATGACAATGTATATGAGGCTGTCCACATCTCCACGTCACGACGTCGTCAACGGGGAACGGTGCGGTAACGTGGCACGGTACGTTGACGTGGCGTTAAAATTTACGTCTACGTAACGTGAAAATGCAGGTCACGGCGCGGTGTAGCAACATTTTTAACTTACTACCTTTTTTGAACAGGTTGGCGTAATGAAAGAGAAGTACGATCATCGGCTGCTTCTCAAGCATCTACCGTCGGAGCTGCGGCAGTTTCTAGAGCACGTGCAATCCCTGGAGTACGCCGACACGCCCGACTATACCATGCTGCACGCGCTGCTCGAGCGCTGCTGCAAGCGCCGCGGCATCCGTGACTCCGATCCCTATGATTGGGAGAAGGAGGTACGATATTGCTGTCTCTTTCACTCTCTTGCGTCATATGACGCTCTGTAAAACTAAGCGGGCTCCTAGACGAGCAAGTTTATTGCGCAACATCACGTATTGCGTAATATTACTGACCGTCTAGTGTTGATATTGAACATCGCGCGCCTTCAATCTAATTGTCAAATAAACTGTTGGATAAAATTTAAGCGTGATATTGCACAATACAATTAATCGTCTAGGGGCCGGCTTGGAATATTGCTGTATTTTTTTCGTTTTTATTTAACAAAGCATAGGTATTCGTCCGTAATCAACTTAAATATTAAATTATCTAAAGACATATAGTATGCAGAATTACTATGAATATTATGCAATGTATTGTTTTTTGTATTTCAAAGATAAAATTTGTTATTTACAGCAGCCTGTGTCTTCTCGACCGCGAGTAGCACTTACCGCGGGCGCTGCGGAGCACCAGCCCTCACCAGATCATCAAGCTGAAAGGGTAAGTTATAAAACTATAACTTCTTAACAAAAATGTTGACTATTTAAATATGTACCCCCTTTGTAAATAAAATATTAACGCCACGAATATCTAAAACAGGTCAAAAAAAATCAGTTGTCTATAAAGTCGGTTTACTGACGATAGTTGAACGTGACATCGTATGACGTTGTCACGTTCAACTATCCTTAACCCCTTAACCCTCGCTTCCGAATCTCTATAAATAGAAACAAACTTTTTCGACTGTAACCTAAAGTTATTTCGATGTATTTCTTTCAAATGATTGTCTAAAAATATTTATAATGAGTAAAATAAACTATTCGCAATACAAAACGCTACATACATTCGTGAAATCCAGTAAAATCTTCGAACAAAGCACAAGTCATACCTTGACACGTAGGTAAGGAAATAGAGCACAATTTTAAATAGCCAAAATAATACTAATAGCTCACAGATTGTTTATTTATTTTTCATTTAGAGTGTGGTCAATGTATCAAAGGTCATAACTAACCAAACTTCTTCATACAAAAGTATTCTCTAAGTCATCGAAATACGTAATATAATCGAAACAAAGAGCGCGGCCCAGGTGGGCCTTACGGTTGTTGAAAGACTTGAAAGTGTAAATGGAACGCCTCAGAGCTGTCAGCGAGGCAACGCCGCATGAACTGTCATGTTTTTCGGGCGCGCACCCCACATCGAATTATAAGACGTTATCTCGTCAAAAAAGCAAGCAGTATATTTGGCACATTGGAAAAGTTACATGACAGAATAACACAGTGGACCTTAATGATCACAGCACACATATCAACTCAGAAAGAGATCGTCACCGTATCGCCTTCGCCTCGCCTGCAACCAGGCGTCAACCTAACGTATGCATGTATTACCAAAGCGTATCAGTAGCGCCTGCATGTCAACTCGGCTACGGCTAGGCGACGTCTCGCTTACGGCTCGCCGACCGCTGTCCCCTTCCGAGGCGAGGTGATTACGTTACGGTTCCGCTTAGTGTGCGTTGCAGTAGGGAGTTTCATACAAACAATATTGAACGACTCGAGGCGATACGGTGCCAATCCCTTTCCGAAAAAAAAAGTACCTAATCTGCGAAAGTACCTATGTTACAATGATGGATAATTTTCAAACGTACCTTACTACCTTACGTACCTTACTTACCAAAATTCATGTGGCAGTCGCGGCGACGGCTCGAGACGGACGCAGGCACGGCGGGCACGGTGGCGCTCGCGACGGACACGCACGCACTCACGCCCGCAGCGCGCCGCACGCCCGCCTCGCCCAGACACGCCAACCACCATAATGGATATGTGAGTAATTTATCTATATCACTGGTACTCAACCTTTTTTATACAGGTCACAAACACGTTATGGTCTTGGTGTCGTAACTCGTAGGCCGCAACCAAAACTTTTGGCTTAAAAAATAACGTTATTCAAAATTAGCGGTTTCAAAGGGGGACATTTTTCACGACTTTCACGATGACTTTCCACTATTTTCTCGGTGGGCGTAAATTTCAAAATGGTTGAACTTCACGCGGGCCACTGGTAAAGTCCTGGAGGGCCGCAGGTTGAGTATAGTTAATCCATACAATATATTATATTTAGAACCATTGCCTATGTTTTTTTATGATTGTTATTTTGCGTGAAAATTGGCGGGAATCAAAAGAAAGTTATTGATGAGTTGTTTGTAGTTCGTTACAAAAATGTAAATTGATCCCCTATATATCAGCTGACTGTCCAATCACTACAATATAATAATATAAAAAATGGACATGGAACATGTACTGGTAACAACAAATGTCGGTTAATCCAATTTATTATAAAAGATAATTTTGTTTCAGTCTAATCCGGAGAAACAAACAGAGAAAGAGCCAGAGACTAGGACGACGCCGGTGCCGTCGCCTGATAGACACGCTAAGGTATTTTATTATAGTGACTATAATAGTCCTGTGGTTGTTGATTTACTTTTACTTGACTCTTTCTCTCTCATACGAAACATTGCTGCCGCTTCTTTCTCTGCAAACTAAATAGTGCCCGAGTGATAAAGGCACTAGTAACGAATGCTAATGAAAGCAATAACTACTACGCATTCGGCGACCATTAGTTATTGTACTGTTTAACGTCCATTCTTGAACCATTATAAAAATTATGCCCAGGAGACGAGTACATCTGCGGTGACAGGCACTACGGGCACGCAACGCCAGAGCGTCCCGCCCTGCAAGCCGCGCGCGCCCGCCCCCGGCGGTACGTATGAGATACCTTATGCAATACTTATTGGTTATTACTTATTATATTATTATAAGAACATACAGTTACTAATTCGCCTTTTATTTTATTAATAGAAAATACAAAGCCCAGCTGTTTTATGATCTACTGTTTATGTTGACGATAAGCAGTTGAATGTTATGGCTGGTTTACACGTATTAAGTAGATAAGTAGTAACTAAATTTTAACTTAATTTGAAGTGCCGTGTTGTGAATGTGTCAAGTGACAAGCCCCGCCTGCCAACTTAACAGAAAATAGTCAAAATTCTTATTTCCTTGTTTAGTACTTAACTAAATTTTAACTAGCTACTTGCTACTAAATTGTGTGTTTATATGCAATAAGTAACTTAAAATTAAGTTAAAATTTAGTTAACTACTTATCTACTTAATACGTGTAAACCAGCCCTTAGTCATGCTATTTCCTTGAACTACATAATTATACTAAATCATTCGACTTTAAATAATGATTAAGATCGTGTTCATGCTCAACTGTACTTATTGTATTAACTGTGCTTCTTACGCTCTTGCATTACGTACCCCGCGTTCCATTTAGTATTACTTACAAAACGCATAAAATAGGAGGCATTTGGAGCGTTTTGATCGTTTTTAACGCTAAATGGAACGCGGGGATAATAAGCTAAATCTCGACGTGTACGCAGGTGGTCCGACGCTGCTGCGGCTGCGCGTGGTGACGGCGCCGCCCACTTGCGTGCAGGAGCTCGCACCCGCCACGCCCTCTATCACAGGTAGAGTAACGAAAACATTTAAACGAACTCAGAGACATTTAATGATTACTTAACTTTAATTTAATGAAGTGTGTGACAGAAAATGTATAGAAGTTACGTCAAAATCCGACAAAATATCTATAAAACTAGATGGGACCGTTATTGTTGGTTATTAAAAGACTACCTGTCCCGGTGAACTTCGTATCACTTTAAAATCTTCCTTGGACTTCTACGAATATTTTAAGACTAAAATCAGCCCAATCCGTTCAGCCGTTTTCGAGTTTTAGCGCGACTAACACATTTGAAAATCCATTTTTATATATAAGATTTATATATATATATAAGATATAATATGAGAAAGAAGAAGATAGTTTCAAACATTACGTAACAAGCACAGATTTAAGCAAAATATTTTTAGCTTAAAAAAGACTTTAAGCTTGACATGTATAAACATACCTTAAGATCGCACTTTGTTTCAGGAGACCCGAACAGCCCACGTATAGTTGCTGATGTTGACAGTGTTCACTCCGACACGCACTTTAAGAGAGGTACAGAAAATATATTGAGACTTATCTACGTAATAAGGTTTTTGAATACAGAAAAACTAGAATTTGATGCTGTTTTCCTAAACTAGAATGATGTAATAAGATTTAAATAGCTGTACCATTATGGCGAATATGGGTTTTAAGAAGCTTAGTGTTAATTGAGTAACTAAAGGATCAGAGATTAATCTCAAAAAGTTCAATACATAACAACATGATTGTGTATTGCAGGAACTCGGCGCACGGGTCGCAACCGCGCGGACCAGAGTTTCACACAGTTCGCTGTCATGGACGACGAGAATGTCTCCGCTTTGCAGCAGGTATGGATTTCAATGTAGTTTAAACTCTCTCCGAGAAGAAAGCTAGTAGATCATATTTCTTACGAAATGTAAATGGCCATATTAAAATTTAGTTTGTTATTATTTTTAGCAATATTCCGCGAAATAAACTTTCACCTTTAAGTAAATGAGTGAGTGTACGCATAGGCATGCGTACAGCACCTCCCTCCTCCTACACTGCCACTCGCATGCAAGAACTTGCATGCGAGTGGCAGTGTAGGAACATCATGCAAGAACTTGCAAACACCACCACCACACAAGCAATAATGTTGGCAAATCCGTGCAAGGCCCCTCACCATCATGCAGGTTGAAAACCTCGACGCGCGTTTCGCTCCAACACCGGAGCATCCTCAGGATGTGGACTCGACGAACAGTTCGTAGAGTCGTAGAGTCCACATCCTGAGGATGCTCCGGTGTACGCATGCCTATGCGTACACTCACTCATTTACTCAAAGGTGAAAGTTTATTTCGCGGAATATTGCTAAAAATAATAACAAACTAAATTTTAAGCTATGGATTTCCGCAAAGTAACGCCTGATTCCATTAACAATGGCCATATTGTTTCGAAAGATGTTACCAATAACGATCTCGTTTCCAGGTGACAAAAGGCGGAGCGTTGACGTTGGTGTCGTTGTGGAAGTCGCAGTTCGATGACTCGGAAGAGACGACCGATAACGAGTGGAAACAGGAGCAGCTACAAGTATGTGCTATTTATTTGTTTCATGTCAATAGGACAGTACAGACAGACAGCGCTAATTCTGTACATCTGGAGTCGCATACTACTTACTATGAAGGAACTTCAGTGCCTTCAAGCGTTTTTGTCACAATTATTATTGGCAACAGTCAAACACAATAAACTCCAATATTAACGTATATCTTTAGCTTAGGAGTCACAATTATTTACCTTATTTCCGTGGTGCGCCCCCTTAAGTTCTTTGACTTTCGGTCATTGCAACTTTGTGCCCGCTTTTATGGGGAGGGAAATTGGAATCTTCCTACTCCTCCTATTTTCTTCTGATTAATTTCGTTGCGGGTCCCAAGACAGCTTTAGCATGTCCCTCGGGCTTTTTGAGATCATATCAAAGGGTTTTCGTGGTTGGATGCCGCTGTTGATCCTGGCGACACAGGAGATACAGTGTTGGGAATGTGTGGTGGGCCAAAGACAGCGCTAATTGGTCCGCGCTACAACAATTTGTAGAATAGCTTTATTTTATAGAATATTTTATGATTAAAGTTGAATGCTTACAATATTATGGTTCTGATGTTGTCTAACTTTCACATGCAAAATCACGTTTTAGTTTATTTTGTACGTTATGACAAGAAAACGTATTATTATACGACGTTACATTAAAGTGTGTGCTATAAAATACTTTTTTTATGAAATAAGGGGGCAAACGAGCAAACGTGATGGAAAGCAACTTCCGTCGCCCATGGACACTCGCAGCATCAAAAGAGCTGCAGGTGCGTTGCCGGCCTTTTAAGAGAGAATAGGGTAATAGGGGAGGGTAAGGAAGGGGATTGAGCCTCCGGTTAACTCACTCGGCGAAACACTGTTTCACGCCGGTTTTCTGTGAGCCCGTGGTATTTCTCCGGTCGAGCCGGCCCATTCGTGCCGAAGCATGGCTCTCCCACTTCAAACTGATTAAATATACATATATATTTTCGACAGTCAAAACACGTTCAATCTCCGGAGCACCGCGCGCGCGTGTCCGCACTGTCGTCGTGCTCGCACGCGGCGCGCACGCAGCTGCCCGCGCCGCACCAACACTCCCAGCAGACGCAGCACTCCCAGCAGACCGTCGACTCGCAGGAGCCGCAGCGCACCGAGCCGCAGCAGATTGAGGTGAGGGAGGGAGGCCTGATAGTGGGCCATTATATAGTAAAGTATGTAAGTATTTTACTGTTTAAAAAAAAAGAAAAAAAAAGATATTATGTTAAATGAATTATATTTTAATAAGAAACTGACCGGGTCATTTTGTATTGTAATAGCAAAGCAACGTACGTATGACAGCAAAATATATTCCACAAATCACATTATCTGCTGCCAAATTTCTGTTTCATTGCTGTCACAAGATACGTCACGATATGCTTCAAGTTCTATATCTCCTAGGACGATGCTCATTGCAGTATTATTGATTTCTTCTGCATCAGGGCAAATACGTTTATGTCTAGAACGCAATGAAATTGACTCGAAATTATAATATACTACATGACGCCTGCAACTCCATTGCACCAAAACTCGTTATTGCGCGGGAACCGTACATTTTTCCGGGACAAAAAGTATCCTATGTCCTTTCCCGGGACTCTAAGTATCTCCATGCCAATTTTCTGCAAAATCGGTTCAGTGGTTTGAGCGTGAAGAGATAACAGGCAGACAGACAGACGGACATACAGACAGACACACTTTCGAATTTATAATATAAGTATCTATTTACTGTATTTAACAGACGGAGAAGCCAAAATCGGAGAAGTCGTCGCCGGCGCGCGCTCGCAAGTGTTGCCTGCACAACGCCGGCATCGACGCCTTCCCCAAGCTGCAGCCCGCGCTGCCGCGCTGCTGGACACTGCCTGCCATCGGTAAGAAATATATAATAGCATACACTACGTATGACCAGAGAGGACCATTTATTATCTACTAGCGACCCGCCCCGGCGTCGCACGGGTATAAAATATATAGCCACTGAAAAAAATATGCCTATAGCCTTCCTCAGTAAATGGACTATCTAACACTGAAAGAATCATCAAAATCCGTTGCGTAGTTTTAAAGATTAAAGGGAACAAAGGGACATGAGGGAAAAAAAGCGACTTTGTTTTATAATAAGTATAGATACATATAATAAAATCGTAGGGAAGTCAATTCTGTACATTGAATACTTTTGAAAAATAATACTTGGGACGTGATCTACTATGCTAACGCGGACGAAGTCGCGGGCACCAGCTAGTATGATTTATATACCGCCAATCAAATGTTATTATATCGCACCGGCAGTATACTGGATGCTGATTAAAGTTAAAACGTCTTAAAACGATTTAGGGATTAGCGAAGCGAATTGCCTAACATATCAACATGAGAAACCTTGTAGACATAAACCAGTTAGAAATGACGCGCCCCTCCCTCGTATTCACAGTACAAAAATGTTCCATTTATATGAACTTTGAAGTGGTGGGGCGCGTCATTTCAAATTAGACAAGCTCTTAATTCGTTTTACAGCCATTTAGTAAAGGGGTGATTGATTCGTCATTGAAGTTCGTTTCATTGACTCGACATTTAAAGTTCGACTAGTGTGTGATCCTAGTAGATTGATTTGTTAGTAAGTGGTATATATATGTACAGTTTTAGGACTACAAAAGGTATAACCCCTTAACGTTCTACAAACTAGACAAGCTATCAACGGAGTATCATATATTTATGTGTATAAACCTAATTATATATTTTAATATTATTATACTAATGTATACGCAGAGCCGCAGGTAGAGAAGGGGCGGCCTCGCCACCACTCGCACACAGACACCTGCCGTACGTAACATACAGTATCGGCATGTGAGTAGGACGAGCCTTACTGTAACCTGGCTAACCCCCCTTTCACGTACCGGTCCAGTCTCAGTTACGTTACAGTCCAATCTGAATTACGTCCCAATCTGTTGTACGCACACCTTGATTAGATTGTTAAAATTCAATGTCAATTATTGCGTCCCAAATCCAATTTCATGTACGCACAGTGCACACCTTGATAAGTTTTTTGTCCGACCCATTAGGATTTTTGTGACCACACCCCGTCGATTATTCTGTGTGTGTAGTATATTGTTGATATAATTTATTATTAATATTTGTCCTCCTCTATATATAGTACAGAAGACTGTGATGACGGGCCTGGCCTGGAAATTATACTAAGCCCCGTTTCCCGCATATATATTTTTTTATCAGAAGAATATGTACCCCATTCATACGATTGGCTCAGAGTTAAATACGCTCCGACGTATGAGCATGTTGTTAAGCCCTCATCCGTGTTCCTTATGTGTTATTGTATAAAAAGTCTAAAAACAAATACCAATGCAAGATGTAAATACCATCACGTATTATAAATAATAACGTTACAGTTAATTTTATGGTTGATATTTTAAGCCCAATCACACAAAGACACGAAAGTTTGTAATTTTGCTTTGCCGTTAAAATTGTGATACAAACCTACTTTACATATTATTTACCAGGAGTTTATCTACTCACAAACACTGTGGATTGGTTAATATTTTGACGTTTGCCAATCAAAAGCGTTTGAGAATGGATAAACTCCAGCCAAACGTCTCAGAAGACGGACACACATCACTTTATCCTCCGTGCTTTGGTGACTGACAATAAAACAATAATTATTTTGTCAGGCTGCCGCGTCCGGGAGCTGCGGCCGCCGTTGCTGCAGCAGGCGTCGTTCGACGAGGGCGGCGGCGGCGCGCTGCGGTACTCGCTCGACGTCATGCGCGGCGTCGCCGCCCGCCTGCGACCCGAGACGCCGCCGCGCCCGCGCGCCCGCTCGCTACCCGTGAGTATTTTGTAAAGTACCCCGCAAACGATCAAATTGTCAAATTTTACGTGTTTGTCAAACAGTTTTATAGTGTACAGCTTTGTTTGAAGCGTTTTTCAAACAAACTATGTGTTTGACCTGTATGAAGAAAATTTTCATTGGCGTAGCGTTTGACAAACGTGTTTGAACGTGTTCCGCTGTATTTGTCAAACAAGATCTCATGATCTCAAACCGATCCTAGCTAATTGTTTGACAAATTTTTTTGATGCACGTTTGTTCGTCTGCGCTGCTGTTTGACGAAAACGTAAATTACGTCAAACATGTTTGTCAAACAAATTTGATCGTTTGCGGGGTACATTAGATAGGTACGTAGGTTACGTTATAGATAGGAAGCCATAAATATTGCATCGTTGCGTTGAGGTGCAACGCCGCAGCGATACCGCAGCGTCGCCGTTCTGAATTAACTTCCACAACACAATTTTGTTATAACAGAGTGCCATAAAAAATTCAAAAGCGTTTTTGTGTCAAGAAACAAACTCACTATGCACCATTGCAGTGTTTTGACTTATGAGTTATGACTGTTATGAACTTATGAGGGTATGTATATTTAGGAGTTCAGCTATCATGTGTGTTACGTGAAATAACCAAATTGACAGTGACAGTGATAGACCATTTTTTTAATTATGGCGCTTCGGCTATTGTGGGAGAGCCGGCCGTAAAAAAGTCCTATGGATCAGATATGAGATACATGAACATTTTTTTGATTATACATCGAGAAACTAAAGAACTATTTAGTTCTTTAGTATCTTTAAAGATCGGCACCCCTAAAAATGCCCGCGCGAAGGTTCGTGCTATGAGACGATAAGTAATTTGGAGAATACCATACCATAAGAAAATACATATTGTACAATGTTGTAAAATGTTTTTGTACGTTGTAGCGCTACGGGATTCTGATAAAAACTAGCTGTCCCGGTGAACTTCGTGTCACTCTGAATCCTTCCATGGACTTCTACGAATATTTTAAGACTAAAATCAGCCCAATCTGTTCAGCCGTTTTGGAGTTTTAGCGCGACTAACACATTTGAAAATTGTTAAAATAAGGCAACATTAAATTTATATTGAATAGATTTTTAATCTATGGTGCCCTCTCTGCTTTGTGGGCTGTGTCTATTCTCTATGGGCTTGTGACGTGTGTCATTCTTCCTTGTCAAAAAGGGCTCCTTGTATATTGTGCATAAGTAAAAAGTGTAAAGCCCCATCCCCACTCGCGTGCGAACCGCGCGCGACGCCGCGAAATTTCCGCGAAACGTGAGTGTGGATCCGGTTCGCATATTTTTCGCACTTCGCGGCTGGTTCCCCGGCCGCATCCACACTCGCACGCGGACCGTGCGCGACGCCGCGGCGCCGCGAAATTTCTGCGAAGCATGAGTGTGGATCCGATTCGCATATGTCTCGCACTTCGCGGCCCGTTCCCCGAATGTTGTCGGTTTTTTGTCCCGCGACAAAGGGTTTTTTTTTAATCTTTATTTTAATAAAGGCTTTTGCCATACAAGACATGCCAGCATTGTTTAGTGAACTGATAATACAGTCTGTCAAGAAAGAGTAGACGCGCGGAATTTTGCTGGGAATACGAAAGAGTGCCGTTGTGTTTTTGTATTATTTTCCTCAAATTGTGTTATTTCGGTTTTTAATGTGTAATGTTGGTAGAATATTAACCATTACGTATTACGATTTACGTACGTCCTCACAGAAAACCGGCGTTGACGTGGGAGAGCCATGCTTTGGCATGAATGGGCCGGCTCGACCGGAAAAATACCACGTCCTCACAGAAAACCGGCGTGAAACAGCGCTTGCGCTGTGTTTCGCCGAGTGAGTGAGTTTACCGGAGACCCAATCCCCTACCCTTTTCCCTTCCGTACCCTCCCCTATTCCCTTCCCTACCTTCCCCTATTACCCCTTAATCAGAAGAGCTACAGGTGCGTTGCCAGCCTTGGCAACGCACCTGCAGCTCTTCTGATGCTGCGAGTGTCCATGGGCGACGGAAGTTGCTTTCCATCAGGTGACCCGTTTGCTCGTTTGCCCCCTTATTTCATAAAAAAACATTAAAAATTTGATGTCGTGCACAAGTGTGGGCAAGTGATACAACTTCAAGAAACGTGCCATTTTGTGTTCCCTCCAAAACTCCGTCGAAAGTTTTAGTAAAGGGTCTACCACTTTACTAAAACAACTGACTTGACTCGTTGACTTTACTGACTACTTTTTAACCGACTTCAAAAAAAGGAGGTTATCAATAATTCGACGCGTATGTATGTAATATTTCCAGAACTGTCCAGTTTTTTTATATGTTAATCTATAGCAGCTTCTGAACAAATGTGCCAAATTTCGAAAGTGTATGTATGTATGTATTTGGCATCACACAGCATTATAATATTATGATATTAATGTAACTAGATCACAATAACTGTACCACTCAATACTGTTTATTATTATGATGTTTAGTGTGATGCTGGAAATAAAAGTATTCTTATTATTATTCTTATGTACGTATGTATGTTTTTATGTTTGTGCGCGCATATCTCTGGAACTACAAGTCCGATTTAAGTGATTATTTTTTTGTTGTACTAGGTATTGTTCAATTTAGGGAATGCTGCAAGTTTCATCAAAATCGGTTCAGTAGTTTTTGAGATAGGGAATTTTAATGCTACGTATTTATTTACGTTGAAGTCGGTTTTATCTTTTTAAAATACTATTTTTAGACTTTTACTAGACTTTTGACTTGACGATCATCTGGAAAAACAACTTTTTGTAAACTTTTCACGATTTTTTTTCCCGCCATATTTTACTTGACACTGGCCATTCTTAAACAGCCGAGTGCCATATTATTATGAAAAAAGTAGACGCGCGGGAAATTTTTCAAATAAAGAACGCCTACACTGCGGACATGTCGCGAACTTTGAGAGGATTTGGTAGTAATGTGCGAACCGCGCCGCGATTTGCGCCGCGATCCGCGGCGTGCCTTCGCGCGCGAGTGTGGATCGGCAGTAATATTTTCCAAAATAATAATAAACGTTCTTTGTGTAAAATAAACAGTGTTTCCTATAGCAATCCACTTCCACTGCTCATAAACATATTCTGCGGACAGGTTATGCGCCCAGAACTCCGGATTGCTATAGATTATTATCGTGGTAAAGCGAGGTCGGAACAAAGAACGGGCCGGGTAAAACGGTGTAGATATGGAAGCTACTTCAGAAAACCAAAACTTACTAATATTGGAAGGATTATCGAATTGGATGTCTTGGAAGTTTCAAATTCGTGTAATATTAAAAGCACAAGGAATATTTGGTGTTGTAGACGGATCGGAGATAAATGATGGTCAAGATGTAAAATGGCCGACACGAGACGCAAAGGCACAATCAATTATTGTAACAAGGCTGAACAACAAAAACATTTTACAAGTGTCTAACTGTGAGACTGCTAAAGAAATATGGGAAAAGTTGTGTTCAATATATGAATCGAAATCTGACACTTCTTTACACATATTGCAACAAAAGTTTTTTGAAGCCCAATATACTAAAAATGAGGAAATATCATTATATATAGCAAAGCTAGAAGGATTGGCAAATAGAATAAAACAGGCAGGTGGAAATATACCCGAATCCATGGTAGTCACTAAAATTATTAGTTCTTTGCCAGAAAATTTTAGACATTTTATTTCAGCTTGGGATTCAGTTCCTATGGCAGACAGAAAATTATCAGAATTAATATCCAGATTGGTGCTAGAAGAGCAACGTAACAATATCTATGAGGAGAAAATGGCTTTGTCTACCCAATCTAAAAACAGCGAGAGAAAATGTTTTAAATGTCAACAAGTTGGACATTATAAAAAGGACTGTAAGAAAAACATGAACAATTTTAACACTGGTAAAAACTATAAGCAGTGTAAAATATGTAAAAAGTTTAATCATAAAGAAAAAGACTGCTGGTTTCGAAATAAAAATACTTCAAACCAAAAACCTGACAACGTAAAAGGTAATACAAATGCATTCATTACATCAGCGATACACTTTTCCTATGCAAACAATTTTCTAGAAACATGCTGGGTGATGGACAGTGGTGCCTCGGAACATATGTGCAAAAATATAAATTTGTTCAAAAATTATAAAACTTTATCAACGCCGAAAGATATCATAATTGGTGATGGTTCAATCATAAAAGCTCTTGGTCAAGGTGAAATACACTTGAGCGCTTACAATGGAAAACAATGGATACCTACTATTTTATACAATGTTCTATTTATACCAGAAATAAAAGTAAATCTGTTCTCATCATCGGTAGCAATGGATAAAGGCTATACAATGAGGTGTGATCAAAAGACATGCACTTTTATAAAAGATAATTTAATTAAAGCAACCGCTTACAGAAAAGGAAGTATGTTTTTAATGAATTTTAAAAATGAATTAGATATTGCTATGGTTGGTCAATCAAATAGTGGACTCGCTGAGTGGCATTCGAAGTTAGGTCATCAGAATATTGAGCATGTGAAGACTATTCTGAAACAAAACAATATTGAGTATAAAGAAGGTGATTCAGAGATATGCACATCATGTTTACAAGGTAAACAACATAAGTTACCATTTAATAAAAGTGACACAAGAGGTGAAAAACCAGGAGATTTAATACACATGGACATATGTGGACCGATGGAGAGTGTGTCACTGGGAGGTGCAAAATATTTCCTTTTACTAGTTGATGATTACTCAAAATATAGAAGAGTATATTTTCTACGAAATAAAAATGAAACAGCAGAACATATTAAGAATTATATAAGTGAGAGTGAAAATATAACAGGCCACACTATTAAAATTATGCGAAGCGACAATGGAACAGAATTTGTGAATAAAATTGTGGAAAAATTATTACATTCTAAAGGTATAAGACATGAGAAAAGTATTCCATATCTCCAAGAACAAAATGGTTGCGCAGAACGCGAGATACGCACAATTGTGGAATCTGCTAGATCTATGTTAGCGGAAAGTCGACTTGGAAAACAATTTTGGGCAGAAGCAGTAAATACTGCAACATATGTTTTGAATCGAACAGGAAAAAGTAGAATAACAGACAAAACTCCTTATGAATTATGGTATAAAAGACCGAAATATAATATAACTAACATGTACAGTTTTGGAGTAGACGTGGCAGTTCATATACCTGATCAAAAGAGACTAAAATGGGATTACAAATCAGAATTTGGAAAATTTGTTGGTTATGGAGAGACAAGCAAAGGATATAGAGTATACTTGCCAAAGAAAAATGATGTAGAATTAAAAAGAGAAATTGTAGTAATTAACATGAATTATCAGACACATAATAATAAAAATAAAGATATATATGTACAAAAAGAAGACTTACTGATAGATAACCCCGAAGAAGAGGAACAGGATGATTCTAATATCAATTCATTCTACGAAGAAAGTTCAATCCAATCTGAAACAGAGGGAGAAAATGTAGAGTTATATGAAACACCAGAAACAGATGAAATTTTGCTTGAAACAGAAAATAATATCTTACCCGAGTTAGAAGATAACACTGACGATCAAACAGAAAAGAGGAAAAGAAAGCCACCGAATTGGATGAACGATTATGACACAAATTTTTTTTGCCTAGGCGAAGAGCCAATATCTTATGAAGATGCAATGGCTAGTCCTGAAAAAACTAAGTGGGCTGAGGCCATAGAAAATGAAATGACTCAACTGGAAAAAAATGAAACCTGGGAAGAGGTGAAAAATGTACCTCAAGAGGAAAATGTTATAAGTAGCAAATGGGTTTTTAAAATAAAAGAAGCAGATGGCAACAAACTATACAAGGCCAGGCTAGTGGCAAGAGGTTTTGAACAAAAGAACTGTGACAACAATACGTACACACCCGTAGCGAGCTTAACAACTTTCAGAACTATGATGGCAGTTGCAGTCCAAAAGAGGTTACCCGTATTCCAGATGGATGTCGTAGGAGCATTTCTGCATGGTGAAATTAAAGAAAAGGTATTTATGAAACTTCATAATGATAAAATTGTAAAACTTAAAAAATCTTTGTATGGTTTAAAGAAATCACCCCGTTATTGGAATGAAAAATTTAATAATTTCATGTTACAAGAAAATTTTGTTAGATCCAAAAATGACCCATGTTTATATTTTAGAAAGCAAAATGACAAGTTTATATACTTATTGTTATATGTAGACGATTTAATTTATTATGGAAATGATGATATAGAGATAAAAACATTTAAAAATTCATTATGTAATAAATTTAGTATGAAAGATTTAGGTATAGCAAACGCATATTTGGGTATAAGTGTAAAACAAGACATAAAAAATTTTGTAACAGTAATAAACCAAGAAAAGTATCTTAAATCATTATTAATTAAACATAATATGTATAAATGCAAAACAGTATCTACACCACTAGAGCAAAACTTTAATTTTGAATTGTTAAAGAGAAATAAACCAGAAAGCAAAGAAATTGAGAGTACTTGTAGAAGCATATTAGGTAGTTTGTTATATGCATGTTGTACGAGACCTGATTTATCGTTAGCAATAGGATTCCTTAGTAGATATTTAAACTATGCAAGTATGGCATTGTATAAGTGTTTAAAGAGAGTTATGAGATATATAAGAGGTACTATTTCTTTGTCATTAGTGTATAAGTATAATAATAGCAATGTAACATTACAAGGTTATACTGATGCAGACTGGGCTGGGGATATAGCCGACAGAAGGTCAACTTCTGGATTTATATACTATATATTTAATTGTCCTATTTCATGGGGTACAAAAAAAACAACAATCTGTATCATTGTCATCTTGTGAAGCTGAATATATTGCATTGTGTTTAGCTATAACTGAAGGCTGCTGGCTTAAGCAATTATTAATCGATTTTGGATATAATGTTAACATAAATATTTTAGAAGATAACTTAAGTGTAATAAAAATTTCATCATCTAGTGACAGTAATAAAAGATTAAAACATGTAGATATAAAATATCGTTATATAATGGAAAAGGTATGTAATGGTGAAGTTAATGTTACTTATGTTAATACAAATGAGAATATTGCAGACATGTTTACAAAGCCATTGGGCAAACAATGTTTTGAAAGGTTAAGGAATTGTATACTTAGTTAAATAAAATTTTAAGTTAAAGTTATTCATTTGTAAGAAGCCAGTCGGTCAAATATTTTTTAGGGTTCCTAACTGTACTTATTGAGGGGGTGTGATGGAAATAAAAAAAATAGTTAAGGGTTATAATATTGTAATAAAATTTATTGTTGAGGGGGTGTGTTAAAATAAGGCAACATTAAATTTATATTGAATAGATTTTTAATCTATGGTGCCCTCTCTGCTTTGTGGGCTGTGTCTATTCTCTATGGGCTTGTGACGTGTGTCATTCTTCCTTGTCAAAAAGGGCTCCTTGTATATTGTGCATAAGTAAAAAGTGTAATATTTTCCAAAATAATAATAAACGTTCTTTGTGTAAAATAAACAGTGTTTCCTATAGCAATCCACTTCCACTGCTCATAAACATATTCTGCGGACAAAAATCCATTTTTATATATAAGATTTTTATATATATAAGATATAATATGAGAAAGAAGAAGATAGTTTCAAACATTACGTAACAAGCACAGATTTAAGCAAAATATTTTTAGCTTAAAAAAGAATTTAAGCTTGACATGTATAAACATACCTTAAGATCGCACCCCATCCGTTCAGCCGTTTTCGAGTTTTAGAATCTCGAACTTGTACATTTTTAATTCCTTTTTTTTAAATACTAATATGTATTTAAAAAAAAGGAATTAAAAATGTACAAGTTCGAGACTCTACCTAAGTATCTGATTTTTTTTATTTAATAAGAATATTTTAACTATAATTTAGATAGATAATTTATTATTTGATTTTTTTCCGCCTCTGGATTACGATTTTATTCAGGCTTACTTGTAGTTGACATGTGCGATAACAGAGGGCGCTGAGCGTTGTCTACAATCTACATCGCGCTATTGCTTACTCCTAAGTCATTGCTCAATAGTATTACACTGTTTGAATTTATTCAGTGAAATCCAGTAAAAAAATGTATTTTTGGAACCGGCGAGGCGCTTGTTTGAGAGCGTGTAACATCTTAAAATCTACGCTATACGCAATACGAATCAACCTAGAATTCCACAACTACACTATCTAGATTCTAGAGGTATACAAGTTCATTGAACAGTCACAGTAACTGAAATAGATAGGCCCAATATTTTTAGCTAATAACTAGCCAAAATAATTTTAATATTTTAAAAATAATAATATTAACACTATCTAATTAGGTATTGAATTGATTAAAGGCCTAGCTAGGCCATTAATAAGTCTTTAGAAAAGACACATTACATAATATTATATTATCATAGAAATAACCAGAATCGCTGAATTCGTTTCACAGAACACAAAAGGTCAACAAACATCTATACGAATAAACATTTCCACAGAAACGAAATTTCCATTTTAATGAACGGGCTAGGCGTCTAATTGGTTTCCTAGCAACAAGGTGGCTCCATCGGACACATCTTGTACACTCGGGGAAGTTGATTCCTATGCAAATGGGGGATCTACGTAGTTTGGTCGCATTACGTCAAACTCAGCCGACAGATCACAATTAATATTGAATTGACATAATCGACCAAATGACGTTGGTCTCTCAACTGCATAGGAATCAACTTCCTCGATGGTACATTGACTGTTGGAAAAATCTTACGTAGTTTACATACTCTTGCTATGTGGCATAAATAGCGAAAATACATTAACAACAACAACGTGTAGACACATTAAACAAAACAATTACATAAACTTCCATATCCTACAGAGTATATCCCGGTCGTCGTCGAGCGAATCGCCGCCGCCGGCCGCCGCGCCGCCGCCTGCGGAGACCACGGTGTCCAGCCGCCTCGAGATCCGCGTGCGACCACCGGACACCGCCTCGCCGCTGCACTCCGGTAAGATATCTTCATATTACGTCACCCTTAATTTTATCGCCTCTCGTTGGCAATGTTGGCATAAGGGCCGCGCTACACCGGAATGGCACTTTATCTTCATTATTGTAATACCTTGTATCGCTTGAGAAGTTTACGGTCGCTCGTGGCCGCTCGTGGCCGCTGGCGGCTGCCGGCGCACAGTGTTTTAGGAACGACCAAAATCGGACATGACTAAGTTAATGCAATAGTCGATGGCGTCTTATATTTCAAATGCAAGAGTAGAACTCCCGTGTGCGAATTTTACTTCGTTTTTGAGAAAATTAATTTTTAAATTGCTAATTTTTGAACCCCCTAAAAACGAGCTTATTTTATTTCAATTAATTACGAGGGTTTGTAAACTTGCTATCTAGCTGATTAGATTAATCGTTAAGAGACACAAATGTTGTACTTTATTTCATTCCTACAACTCAAGTAGTTCCTACATGATTCCGCACTTACTGAAAAATCCTTTGGTATAATCTTTAGACTACAATATTTTTATTTTTTGCGAATAGTTATTAGTGCCAGAGATTTACAAATTTCTAATTTTTATTCGCCCCTTTAAAAATTTTAAGAGCAAAGTTTCATTGAATCTTATTTTTTTTCAAATAAGCAAGCAAATAATAGGAAGAAACATTTTATTCTTGATTTTAATCTTCATCACCTTAGGTGGGATTTCACCAAACACACATAAAACTTCGATTTATAAAACTTAGTTCCCATTGAACGCGTTCATGCAGCGACGTAAATCTCGTTCTCTTTCAAATGGATTTCACAAAATTCTATTGATCGCGATTATTAAATCTAAGTTTACGTGACGTCACGCGATTATTTTACATGTTTTCATCACTTTAAAGCCTTTTCACGTTAATTTAACTACAAATTAGTAAGAAACAATACATAAACTAACCAAACACATGTGTCAAAACTGTTATTTTGACATTTCTTTTGTCTATGTTTTTCGTTCCGCCATGACAGAGCTTGAACGGGTTTTATGACGTTAAACTTCGGACTTTGGGCGTTCAGAAGATAAAACTCGGATTTGCTGTGAACGCGTTCAGTTTATGTTGGCGAAATGCAATTCGATGTTATAATCGCGTTTATACGTTTTGAACCGGTTCAGTGTACATTGAACGCGTTCCATTTCTTTGATGAAATCGCCCCTTAGTCCTTAGTGTGCTGTCCTCCTGTGTCAAATTTATAGTGTCTGTCAAGAATAAAATGTTTCTTCCTATTATTTGCCTTAGACACACAAACACGCCCTTAGACACACAAACGTTCTTTGACTACTTTTTAGGAACTTAAATTCATAATAATGCTGCTAATGTATTTTTTTTTATTTTACCGGAAAACAAAACAGTCGCAAGTGTTACTGTGTGACCTACGTGAATAAATGATTTTGATTTGATCTAATTTGATTCGTAAAGATAGTGAATAGCCGGGTCCACACCAAACGATAAATCTTGGAGCAGCGATCCCGCGATCCGCGATCCAGGATCGAGGTGCGTGGAGCGCGTTAGACCAGCGGTCGGCAACGCGCGGCACGCGGGCCGATGCGGCCCGCGAACGTTTTACTTGCGGCCCGTGAATGTTTTGAGAATAAGTTATAAGTATCAAAAAGAAAAAACAATGTATTCTAAAAACGTAGCTGTTTCTCAGTTCAGTTCTCTTTTACTAACAGCTCACTTTTTACTAGTGCCCATACATCAGAGAGGTTGAACTTTTTTTTAAATTGTGGTTTAGAAAAGCCCTCATTATGCTTCATTATGCAGGTATTGGGCTTTATCAAGGGTTAAAATACTATGCTTGCGGCCCGCCTCTAGTTTGTTTTGCCACCTTGTGACCCTTGCCTGCCAAAAGGTTGCCGACCGCTGCGTTAGACCGATCGAATCCAAGAACTTGGAAACTGCGATCCTAATATGCGTTCCAAGCGATCCGATGAGTGAAGGTGATCCGTTATTCATGTCAGTATCTTGCACGATATGGAGTCACACGTATCAACGTACAGCGGCGGCGAATTGCCGTTGCAGCAGTAACCTTTATTTTGCTTAAATTATTGCGCAAAAAAGTACAAAAAAGAAAAGGACGGTGTATCCTCCCGCCAGATACCGCATTATTTTCTTTAGATCTTCTATTGGCTTGTTCCCCATTTTCAGGGCCCCCGGAAGGGCTATTGGCGCCTGTGTGCAAAAAAAAAAAGGATTTTGACGCCCTTTAGGCAAATTTTTTGGGTCCTTGGTGCTACAACACAATGCAATGGCCTGACAGTCGGTACGGATTGTGGATGCGTAAATTGCCTAATTGATGCACAAGCCCTTCTAAGGGCCTTACGCACTGATACTAACCAGATACTTAAAATTGAGACAAAAATTATTCCTCTTTAGAGCGTAAATTACGGCGTTCACGCTCAATTTGACTTAAAACTGTATCTACTTTTCAAACTTGAAAAAATCATCAACCACTTATCTTTATAAAATTAATATTGATTACTTATTTTTATAGGAAATTTCACTGTCTATATAGTTAGTAGATAATAAAACACGATTTTAAATAGAGTATATTTGTACATTAAATCTCGATACCTTAACAGTGGTTTTCTTAAATTCCGTTTCAGTACTTATCAGTTTCGAAGCTTAAAATTTACGAAACTAGCGACAGATCTAATTATAAAAATAATAATAACCTATTGACAATGTTACTCTTAAATTATATAACAATGTGTTAACCTATCAATATACAAAAAATCAGCTTGTTAGGGTTCCGTTATACTTTATAGGGTTCTGTAAAAGTATAACGGAACCCTGACGAGCTGATTTTTTGTATATTGATTGGTTATTAGTTATTTAATGAGAAACATTGTCCTACAAATAAAACAGTCCATATTTTAGGACCATCAATTATTCAAAGTATGAAATCCTTTCTATCTCTGTTAGCTACCACTTTCGAGATTTTTCGCAAATAAAAATGTTGTTCGTCTTATCAACATGAAGCTACTTACAAAAAATTGGATTGATAGTAATAAAATAATATTTGTTCTAGGGCCTCGTATGTTATACCTGTAGCGCAAATAAGTTTCTTGAACATCAATTACAATAATATTAACTATTTAAATAACTATTATAACCGATGCGACGTCGCAACGCACTGTTTTGGCATGGCCCATAATCCTGCGAGTGCCGCTGCGGCATAGCTGCGGCCTTCGCTCGCGACTCGAACGCCATATAATAGCGGCACGGTCGGTGCGGGTAAGGGGTGCGACTGCGAGCCTCCCCCTCCAAGCACGACCCACTGCGACTTAGCTGGACGACCACGGTGACCCTGATTGTTCAACAACAGTGGATGAACCCACATAGGGAGTGAGGGCGCTGTCATGAAATAATATCATGATAGCGCCCTCACTCCATATGTGTGTGTATGTCGCAGCCAACTGGTTTAAATAGCCGTTCAATCTAACAGCTAGCCCTTTGACTGAACAACGCCATTCAATCACACGTCTAGCTTTTTAATTGAATATTTAAGTCGCTCAAAACGTTCAACACTACAGCGGATTTAAAAGCCGCCATTTAATTGAATTAGTTCAGCGCTCACCACCGCGGCGCTAGGTGCGTTTTGTTTACAATATGGCGTCAACTAACCGGTGTTTTGTGGTTGTAATGAGATATTTTTCGTAAATATATTACGTTACAAGTATTATTAAAGAGACAGAAATTATGGGGGAACATACGAGTGAATCAAAATTTAAACTAATATTTGAGTATAAATGCATGATGCATCACCAAGGTATTTATTGCAATTCTGTTCAAAATGAGTTAAAGTACAATTAATCTGCTTGTTATCATTAAGCTCGAGTAATAATAGCACTAAACGAATGATCACCTTAGTTAATTTACCATTTAACCAGTTGGCTAAGCGTCATCTAGCTGGAGTGTTGAACGTTGCAGTCAACAAGTCGGCTAAACGACGTATAGCCGTGTGATTGAATGGCGTTGTTCAGTCAAAGGGCTAGCTGTTTGATTGAACGGCTATTTTAACCAGTCGGCTGCGACATATATGTGAAGTTGTTCGAGGTAAATATACCTCGAACAACTCCATGCGCATCCTCGACCCTAAATGACGTGGGACTCACTATGTGAGAGACATGATAGGGGCTCTCCCGTTTTGGGGCAAATTTACTAGTGAAACCCTTTTCTGCACTACTCGTCAGATGGGTATCCACGAGGACCAGGCCCCCTCTGCAAACTAAGGAATGTCGCGTCGCTTACCATCACCAGTAGTGTTTCGAAGATCTTGTTGCTCTTCAACCCTGTGCTTAACATCAAGCAAGATCCGCGCAACATCTCCAGTACTTATATATACGATGTACGGGGAGTTTCAAAAACAACAGATAAAATCGGCCAAAAACTAAAAATAATAACTTTCACATAAGGCGGTTTTAAGATTTTAGATATAATAGTATATTACAAAAATTTTTAAATATCATATTTTTTCGTGACTAATAGACTATTTACTAGTAAAAAATTCGAAAATATGTGAGTTAGTATCAAATTTGTATCCGTTTTGTTACCATAATCAAAGTTGAATAGAAATAAAACTATATTTTGAGACTCTGGCGTGTTTATTGAAATAATACAGTTCTTTTACTTTATGTACATAAAAAATTAAAACACTGCACATTTTAAAATATATTACAAAATCCAATTTTTATTTCGGGTTCCAAAACTACATCAATTTTTATAGTACTTTCTCAAAAATTGAGCTGTTTAAAATCTGAATGCAATTAAAAACGCTAAATATTAATTGTTTTAGCTAAGACACGAGACATATTATCTTATAAGATAGTTTACGTCAAAATCTTAAAAATACCTTTAAAAAATTCAGGGACAGTAACAAAACCGACAGTAACAAAAGTCTAGTTTTGGAAGTTTGAGGCATAGTGTACAAAACCTTTAGAATTCAATATTATATTAAAACTAGCATTTTTTTTCTTGACTCCACTCGTCTATTCTAGCTTCTGCCTCAGCTGGATTCAGTTCCGAATTTCCGATAATATGTTTTTATTTTATCTTCGTAAAGTTTTCCTTAATTTTCTCTGGATTTTAATTTTTTAACCTCTCCCTATACCTATTTGTAAAATAAAAAAAATTAATAAACTATCAGCTATCTTTAACTTTACAAAAATTGTATTTAATTGAAACTTCTTAGATAATTTATCACCATGCAAATCCACAGTGTATGACTAGCTTTGCTCTTTCGGTTTTGTTACTTTGCCGGTCCATCTATAATATGCTACCCTGTAAGCCAGGGGTTCCCAATCTTTTTCAGCCTGCGGCGCACTAGTAAGACACTATTTTGCCGCGGCGCCCTACTTTACCTTATATGTAGGTACATATAAGGTAAAGTAGGGCGCCGCGGCAAAATAGTGTCTTACAAGTGCGCTGCAGGTTTTTTTATGTATCTTTTTGTAATAGCTAGGTAGCTATTACAAAAAGATACATAAAAAACCCTTTAATGATTATTATAGGTAGGTTGAGCAAGTAAATAATAATAAACAAATATTTAATCATCTGCCTGTTTTGTATAATTCATATTATAATTTTATTTTATAATATTTGTGGTTATGGATATTGATGGAGGATCGACTCACGGCGCCCCTCTCGCCTTTCTCGCCAGGGCGCCGCGGCGCACAGTTTGGGAACCCCTGCTGCAACCAGTAACAAAACCGAAGTAACATAATGCGTCTACTTTACATTTAAAGACATATAATTTTTTTTCTGTTTTACGCTGATTCAAACTACACACACTTACTTTTAGTTCAAAAATCAGTCGATCTTTACAAACAATTATGTTACAAATAAATATAGTAAAAAGTATCAAACAGTTGTAATAAACCTGACCATCAATTTTGGTCCATTCCAACTGGTTACACATTTCTTTGCACCACCGAAAAAATTACTCAGCCAAGCCGTATTAAAATGGCCCATCGTACTAAATATTAGTTTCGCCATTAACAGAACACAAAAAATATATTTTAGTAGAATGTTATCATGAAAAAATTATGGTAACAAAACTGAAATGTCCGGAAATAGCATATTCCGGGGACAACAGATAACTGCAAATTTAAACGGATTAAAGTAGTCTTACGCTTTAAATTGAGCCTTAAAAGTAAAGAACATGGTTCAAATAACAAAAAAAAAAAACAATAGAATGTGTAAAGTAGTTCCAGAAAATTATAATTTAATTCAGTTGGAAGTTTTAGATTGTTACTGGGGACACTGGAAAAAAGGATGTTGATAAATTATATCACCATAATTTCTTTTTTCTTTCTATTTGAATTATGTTTTTAATTAACCAAAATAAAGTGAAAATAGACACTCTTTCAGTAACTTTGTTTAATAAATACATTTAATGGTCAAAGTTTTTAATAAAATAAATATTTAAATTAAGGACATGTCAAAATGGCTGTTGTATTATTTTTTGAAATTCCCCGTACGGCAAACTCGCTTGGTCCTCCCCTGGAGTAAAAATATCATTTCGGATATTCAGGCCGGACAGGCAGATAAAGAATATGGGATCCCTCGTCCTCGCAAAGACCCACAGACGAACCGGTAAGTTGCCGTAAAGGCTTTTTTTCAAAAAGAATCGACTCCGGCGACCTATCTTGTCTCACATACCATAAACCACGATCGAAGTCTAATACCATACCAATGCCCACTATAAAGTCCATCCCTAACAGGCTCTCGGTTGCATTGGGCAACATAATAAAATCGACCGCTCGCTCTACGCCTCGCATCGTAACATTAACAGGCGCTATTTCAACATTTTGCATACAGCTCCGACCGTCTGCATACTTTAATTCAATAAATACATTTTGAAACTGACAACCATGCTTAAATAAGTGGGCTCTTAGACT
Organism: Polyommatus icarus; assembly: GCA_937595015.1. Taxonomy (NCBI): domain Eukaryota; kingdom Metazoa; phylum Arthropoda; class Insecta; order Lepidoptera; family Lycaenidae; genus Polyommatus; species Polyommatus icarus. Next base: position 1,387,054 of record OW569325.1, read on the forward strand.
AACACTTCCTACGGAATGTTTAGCTCCAGTGTTTACTAATATATTACGGAATTCACCACAGATTTTTACACGTAACACAGGACGCACACGCGCATCAATATAAACGCATCTCACGGACTCCGATTGAAATAGCTTCTTAGACGGCGCGGGCGGCGCGCTCGATTTCTTCTCCTTACAATTCGGACAGTAGGAGCGTATAACTCCGGGTGCCCCACACCCGAAACACGTAACTGCAGGGGATTGCGAAGCTCCATAGAGTGGGCCATCTCTAGCCTTTGCCTGCTTGGCAAGTCGCTGACAGTCCTGCTCGAGGTGGCCGTGATGCTTGCTGTACTCACATTGAGGCACCAACTTTTTTGTAATAGGCTCCGCCTGAGCTTTTGCCGAAGAGTAAGTCGCTGGTTTCTTATCTACATTGACACGCGGCCTTCTCTCATCTATAATACATTCAACATGCCGCGCTTGAGCCAATAGCTCGTCGAAACTATTAAAACTAGCACGCGGGACTTTCTCTGTAATTTGACGGTGCATCAATCCATAGGCCATATCCAGCTGCACGGTTTCCGTCAGTGTAAACGGCGGGAGTTGGGCGAGAAGTGATCGAATGTAACAAATAAACAAATGTGTGCTCTCCTGTACACGTTGCTCTCGTTCAAAAATTTTTTTATAAAGGTTGTGAGGAGACAAGCGAGGTCCGAAAGTTTGCTTTAGAGCCTCTAGAGCAGCTTGCCACGACGGCGTAGTGTCCTTGACTCCTTGCCACCAAGTAGCGGCTAATCCCGTCAGCAGCATTGACAACCCACCTAAGGCATTGTGGTCGTCAATGCAGACACGTTCTTTATAAGTTTCTACAGCATCAATAAACGCCTCAACATCACTGTTATAATTCTCTCCGTTGAAACGAGCCGTGCACTTGACGAAATTGCACGTAGATATTAGTGATGTACTTACAGGCTCGCTGGTACTCAACCTGTCTATGAGTATTAGGAGTTGATCCGTTTTCATGGTGACCGGGGCCGCTGCATTAGCAGCAGCTGGCTGCGGGTCCTCCGCGGGCACCTGAGCGGCGTCAACGCCGGCAGCGCACGGAGATGTATCCGCCGAAACCGGCGGTGGCGTCGGCGTCCCGTCTACAGACGACTCGAGGACAGCCGACGAACTCGCTTGTTTTGCATGGGCTGATCTGGTGTTCATGTTGATAAGTCACCAGTCACGTTCACGGAACAAACGGTTAAGTTCGCGAAAATTAACCGAAATAAAATCTTATAGACCAGGCGTCCACCGAGCGCCGTTTCTGTTACGTATTTGGTATTCTAGAAGAATCGACTAGTATTATTTTTACAGTTCGCGAAACAAAACTAACACAGCAGTCACACACCTTCTGTCTGTTCTGTCGCCGGCCGATCTCGGGCTGCAAGTGAATTTCAATATGAATTAAAAATTAAATGAGAACCACCTCACGTGTCACGGTATACCAATGCGCGCGCATACAGTCTAAATAAAGCCAAACCAATAATAGGATCATGTAACACTGTGATGAATGATGATGCATTCGTCCGCAAGTATTCACGCACAACTCTCAATGAAATACTACTTATTGTTTATAAATATGTGACTAATGTTATTTTGCTTGCTTTACAAAGTATAATTTTGTTGTTTAGTAGTATAAGAAACATGTTGTATTAGTTGTTAATTGGTCCCCCAATAAATAAATAAAATATGATGCATGGTATAATGGTAGTAATGATGACGATGAATGTGATTTATATAAAATACATTCAGAACATCATTCATGTTGCCTACCACCGGTTCGGTAACTAGCCCGGCGAGAAGAACCGGCGTAAGACCCTTAGACGTCAAGAAGACGTAACAAACATAGAAACTCACTTTTTGCCTTTATATATGTATAAATGTGATAGACACATCGATTTAAGGCCTATCTATAGCACATTTAAGACATCACTTAACAAACAAAGGCAGCGAATCTCACATATTATATTTTGTTACGCTACGAATCCCTAAGAATCCCGCCGACGCAGCACCCGACCACCGTGCACCGTCACGCGGCAACGGCACGAGGCGCGTAGGCAGCATTCCATATTTTAGACAACTTGGGCAACAGCTATTTATCGTCACCCATTATTCAAAAGTAAAAATAGATTGAATTGTAAGATTAAGTAAATAATAAAATATTACTTATAAGAAATTTTGATTTTTTTTCTTGGAAGTAATTTGCAGTTGAAATGTGGTCCGTCTGTGTAGACCCTAATGGCGCATTTTCACTGGTCGATAGGGCCCGCATGCGGGGTGCGGGAGATCATGCCACGACCAATGACAATTCACAATGCGCCAGTTGTCATAGACTCCCCGCATGCTGTATACCGTACAAGTTAACGACTAATGAAAATGCGCCCTAACTGCTGTAAGGATTTGACAGATTTGCAAGAAGTCTCACGCAATTGAAATCTATCAATTCAGTACAAATTTAGAAATGCATCTACGCGTCGCGTTGCTGTCTGAATCAACCTTTGGGGTGAAAATCTACTGAATGCAGCTAATTACTTCGGTCAGGTACTTGATGTAATGCGCAATTTACAACTCCAGCCCCCGTAGACAAGTGGCAAAACGCTAACGCTACAAAATGTATGGATTTGACCACGATTTGACATTAGTATTCGCTAGCGAAGCGATGACTGTCACCCGTCACACATTTATTAATTATTTTTAACAAAAAATTAAAACCGACTTGCAAGGTAAAAACAATAATAACATTAATATGAACTAAAAAGTATTAAATAATTTTTACTATCTAATAGTGCCTTTTTCCGAATTCGGCTAAACCTCAACTATTTCTGTACTCAATCTTCATAATTTTGAAGTCGGTGCCAGTTCCAAAAATTTTAAATATTCTGTCAGAGGACTGAAGATTCAGCTATCTGGTACCGACTTCAAAATAATGAAGATTGAGTACAGAAATAGTTGAGGTTTAGCCGAATTCGGAAAAAGGCACTATTAGATAGTAAAAATAATTTAATACTTTTTAGTTCATATTAATGTTATTATTGTTTTTACCTTGGAAGTCGGTTTTAATTTTTTGTTAAAAATAATAATAATTTCACTCTTTTTAGTTACACTAGTAGATAAATCTTCGCGTATATTTTACGTATTACAATTTGTTAAGAGTCACAACTCACACTCACAAAATAATATAATATTATCAGTGAAGTGAACATATTGTGCTAAGTAATTTAACAATTTTAATACTTCAAGCCCGAAGCGGTCACCGGCGATTGCGATAACAATAGAAAGGCTATTGTGTCTCGTTTTTCCACGATCGAAGGATCTATCAGATAAAAAATTGTACAAACTTGCATAGGATGTAGGCTGTAGCGTAGCATAATATTTAATATTATCATAATTATTGACAGCTGTTCTTGTTATCAAGAATTCAAATCGATAGGTACTTAGTGCACCATCTATCGATTAATAAGTATAACTAATTAAAAAGACACTTAATGACTTTGTTTTGTTTAAATGCTCTTTTTAAAATAACTTTATTTTAATTCTATTTGTCTATTAAAATTTTATAAAGTAGTAAAGTATTCGATCTGTATATAAAGTAGTTAGTAAAGTATTCGATATTCTGTCTTCTGCCGCCACGCGCCGCGCGGCGGCGCTGGGCGGCGACGCCGACCGCCGTGTATTAAAAACAAACAGGTGTTGCTAATTGTTATACAGTACATAATTATTATTATTAGTATATCCATACCTATGCCTTGTACTATTATCTATTCTGTGCCATGAGACATTGGTGACCTTAACACGACGTGGTAATGATGATGATGACGATGATGATGATGATGATTATGATGATGAATATGAATTGCATAGTAGTTTATGCTTTCTGTTCTTAAAACAACGCCGAAACTCCCAAACGTGTATCTATAAGGAATCAGGAGTTCTCTCAGCATCATCGAAACCATGGTATACCTCGACCCAATATTTGACTTTTTGGTAGCGTATTCTTAGTACACTTCACATTAAACCAAAATCACCATATGTTTCCATATAAATTTCGAGGAGTTCCCTCGATTACTCATGGATCCCATCATCAGGTCACCACCTTTGTGAAAATGGGACCAAATTGGAGTGAAACCTAATACAACAAAACAAAAATTTCGAAAATCGGTTCACAAACGGCGGAGTAATCGTTGAACATACAAAAATAAAAAAAAAATATCCACAGCCGAACATATTATAACCTCCTCGTTTTTTGGAAGTCGGTTAAAAAAGGGACATGAGGGAAAAAAAGCGACTTTGTTTTATAATAAGTATAGATATAGAAGATATTCATAAGTCCCGTAGATAGGAAAATTTTGTTTCGGAAAATTTATGGTTCCCACGCGATAAACTAACTTTTGTATAAATATAAAACGTGAATATAAAACGTGACAGTCGGAAAATTTATGGTTCCCACGCGATAAACTAATTTCGAAACAACAAAGTCCCGAATCTTTTGTATAAATATAAAACGTGAATATAAAACGTGACAGTCGGAAAATTTATGGTTCCCACGCGATAAACTAATTTCGAAACAACAAAGTCCCGAATCTTTTGTATAAATATAAAACGTGAATATAAAACGTGACAGTCGGAAAATTTATGGTTCCCACGCGATAAACTAATTTCGAAACAACAAGGTCCCGAATCTTTTGTATAAATATAAAACGTGACAGTATAAAAATAAAATTGCTGATAATATAAACGTAGTCGTAAGAATCACTTGACCAGACGAGGACCGTCACTGAACACGCACGACATACCCGACCCTTTTGAACCTTATTACAATAGTAATAAGGTTTACATGTGGTCTCGTCGAATATATTTGCAGAAAACATGGTCCACACCACAGTCCACACTATGACACTATCTACATTATACATCCGCAATATAGTCCATTGAATGAGCGGGATCGTGAGATTTTTTTTCGGAAACTTGTACATAGTAACTAGTTCATAAACATTTTTTTTTTAATAGAAGGCAGGTTCATAAACATACTAAAAGTCCTGGACACTAGGGGTACTGGCGGAGTGGGGGGAGAGGGGAAAAGGCCCATTTTTGTGTTTTTTCGCTTATATCTCAAAATTGGTGCGTTCTAGAGAAAAACTTTCAAAGAGTAGATAAAAGACCATAATATTATTTACAAATTGCACCTAAAACATTTTTAAAATGTCCTACCGTTTTCGAGTTACACCTTTTCGAAAAGTAGGGGTAAAATGGGGATAATGCCCTTTTTTGTGTTTTTCAGTCATAGCTCAAAATTGGTGCATTCTAGAGAAAATAATACTCGAAGCTACGCAACGGAAATACAATACACTGAAATGCTACAACTTAGATCCAGACTATAGCAGTTTGTGTTCCTTTTTAACCGACTTCCAAAAATGAGGTTTCTCAATAAGTCTATAATCTATATAATATATTCTTTTTTTCTCAGCGGCCGTGAAGATCCACTCAGTGGTGAGCGGAGAGCCGCCGGCGCCGCGCAACCACGAGGACGCGTCCGTGTACTACGACGCCACGGAACATCACAGAGACAAGCGGTCCTCGACCCGCAGCGGCGAGAAGAGTCAGAGTCCGGCTGTGGAGCGGACCCGCCTCGACGCCATACCAGACAGGTAACACCACAGAAATAAATCAAGATAGAACGGCTAAGCGGGTGGAGTACGAGTGTTTCAATCTTGCACAAGCGTGCAAGATTCGTTGAACGTTCATTCAGTCAGCGCGCACGTCTCGACTTGATTACAGCGGAGTGGTTATGCAAAAATGCCTCATTGTGCAGTATCTAATAGTAAAAACAGAAGTACGAAAGTGAATCGGTCAAAAGGAGGTATTTCTTTCCACGTGTAAGTTATTTGTTCTCACTAAAAGCAAAGCAAAAATTGACACGCGCGATTCCTTAGCAACGCACGCGCGTCGCCATTCTATCTTGATTTATTTCTGTGGGTAACTTACTCTACTTACTCAGATAAATTGCTACGATATTGACAGAATTATATTAAAACCCTTAAAATACCGGCTAAGGGTGTTACACACGGTGTCGCAGCGGCAGCGGCACCGCCACCGCGGCGATGCGGCTGCATTAGTCATTACTCATCCTTGTATTTCTACGCCGTGCCGCTGCCGCTGTGGCGCCGTGTGTAAAGGCCTATAGAAAAACAAGGACGAGTAATGCGGCGTGTGTAAACACCCTAAGGTGTTATAATTTTGTTAAAGTAGTGTACAGTAAATACGGCTTTGTCAATTTTAGGAGTTCGTCAGCGGTTCGGCAATCCGAAGGCAGCGGCGGCGGCGACGGCTCGCTGCGAGACGTAAGCATTTCACGACAATGTCGATTTAATCAAATAATATGTAATGCAATGTTTTGCCTGGGTACTTACAGATACAACTCATACATATGTCAGTTTTGTACTAAGTACATGTCATTTTGACTAAGTACACTTAAAGCTTTTTTACATTATTCAAGGCGATGATGACCAACCAAATCACGTTAAAAGTTAAATGCCCTGAGAGCGCTTTCGCACTACGAATGATCTCATCAAACTATCATGGAAATAGCTTTTCGTCTACTCCGACCAGGTAAGCCGGGTCCAGACGAGTGTAACATGTAATGTAATTCACCGTGTAATGTAACACGAATTCTACGTGTGGACAGCACCACGAGCAGTACATGTAACGCTCGCTTATCCATCGGCTGTCGGTTTTCGCGCGAGCACAAAGGCTCGTTTGGACAATTCGCTTTGAGTTCGTGTGCCGTCCACATTGTTGACGCTAAATTACACGTAATCTTACATTATACGTTACACATGCCGAACTACCGCATGACCGAACTCGTAGTGCGGAAGAGGTCTTACTTGACCTTTGTATTCTTTGACCTTTGATAACAAAGTCTTACAAAACTCTGTATCCCCAGCGATCATCGGGCAGCGGCTCCCGCATCCCGGTCGCGCGTCTCGGGGGCGGGGGCGAGGTGCGCCTGGCCAAGTGCGCGTCGTGGGCCGGCGACCGCGCGCCCGACGCCGCGGAGCTCACCCCCGCGCTGCGCCGCCGCCGACAGAACGCCGACAAGTACGCCGCCGACCCCGCAAGAGACCTCAACCTGCGGTTCGCGAGACCGCGCACGCGCACACCGCACGCACAGCACCCGCCCAGGTTGGTTGGATCTTTTTTTTATAAAATAAGGGGGCAAACGAGCAATGGAAAGCAACTACCGTCGCCCATGGATACTCGCAACATTAGAAGCTGCAGGTTCGTTGCCGGCCTTTTAAGAAGGCGACTAAAGCAAAATTGACAATTTTGTAATTCATTTTTGTACTTGAGAATATGCCCCGAATTGTTTCATTTTTTAAACATAGATACTACGTTATATTCCCGAGGGTCTGACCTAGCGAAAACACGATATCTTAAAATTTTCTCGATTGAAAAAAACACAAAGATGCATCCAATTTTATTAAATATTAAAATAACTGAGTTAATAAACACACCGGCAAATTTAGCGGAACATAACAAAATTTTAATTTTTTTTGAAAATTGTTCACTTTTTTTATAAATTTATTTATTTATTTACTAATTGATTAGAAAAAAAATAAATTTTATATAAATTTAGGGCATAAAAACGTGAAAAATAGAAAAAAATCGGCAACAATCAAAAATTAAGAAAATCTTTGAAATTTCAGTAGTGAGTTTTTAAGTTAAATTCTCCATTTTTATTAAAGAAATGCCATGTTAAAAGCGTGTAATGCCTTCTATGGATCTCAAGAGGGCCTGGATACGCCATTCTATTGCATTTTGATTGTCAATCATTTCCTGTGGGTTACTATCCTACTCCTCCAGTAGCGCCAACTCGAGCTCCTGGACACATTTTGGACCGGAGTTTTAACTCGTACCGTAAACCCATTTGTGTGCTACACGTCTTCAATCGGATCCACATCCGTAGACCGCGTTGGCCTCTCCACCTGGGCTACGCCAGCATCGTTTAGGTATTAATGCCCGATTTTCTTACTCTATGGACGCGCATAAAATTGAAGTTACCACCTAAAACTGTGTAAAAGGCACACCATGCAGTTCGAGGATATCTGTACTATAGCCCTGTACTGTCAAAGTACCATCATCAATAATCATCAGCTCCATGCGGGCTCCAAATCATATGCCACTCCAAACCATTACAAAGCCTGCATCATAGGCCACTGTTTCCGTTAAGTTTGATGGCCTATAGCGTTCCTTACGATTTATTCACATTCTTTATCGCCTGTCAAGAAAATTTACACAGAATTTGCTCCCATCACTGTACAGCACAAAATTTCACTCACTTGTCTAATTTTGATGTTCACGCGCAAATCTTAGCCTGGTTCTTCGGTGTCCTGTCTCAAGTTTAGGTGCCCTTGCTGGCACTTTTGAGTTTAATTTAACTTCTTTAAGTCTTCTTCTTACTGTACAATCACTTACACGTACACCTCGGACATGTCCCGACAGATTTCGTGTCTGCATAGCAGTTTGAGATCGATTTCTTACGGGTTGTTTCCTTACAAAATGGTCATCCTGAACCATTGTCACCCGATATCTGCCTTGTTCTCGTCTCCGAACATAAGATCCAGTCTCTCTGTAGCGTTGAAAGTTACGATGGACCACGAAAGCCGACACACCTAAGGCCTGACTGACCGAACGGTAGGTGTGACCTTTCTCTAACGTGGTTACAGCTCTAGCTGTCGCAGATGCTGGGAAATCACTAATTTAAAATTTTGTATCTTAGCAATGTGTTATTCCAAAAACCAAACAATCAAATGAGCTGAGCATACTTTGCACCCCGCTAAAACGCCATTATTATCAGGAACACTTAGGGCCGATTCACACCGGAATTGTGTTAATAAGTGTTTTTTGATGATTGACGTTGTAAGGGCCGATTCACACCGGAATGGCAGAGGCGAGGCGAGCAGTTTCAGTGTCATATGATTTTAAACTTTATCTACATTAGTGTAATATATAGTATCGCTTGAGAAATCTACGGCCGCCCGTGGACGCTCGTGGCCGCTTGTGGCCGCTTGTGGCATCTTGCAGCCGCCGGCGGCGTCGATTTCTCAAGCGATACTATGTATTACAATACTGAAGATAAAGTTTAAAATCATATGACACTGAAACTGCTCGCCTCGCCTCTGCCATTCCGGTGTGAATCGGCCCTTACAACGTCAATCATCAAAAAACACTTATTAGGGCATATTCGGTATAGAAACCTATCAACTTGCCAGTTTTGTTTAATATTTTATTTCTTAAATGAGCTTAGAAACTATAAAAAAGGATTTCACACAGCCCGACCCACTTGAGTTCAAGTTGTGGCGCTTTTTATCTATGTTCCGCTAATTTTGCCAGTGTGTGTATTTTAACATATTGTATAAAATTCTATCACCGAGGGATTGACCTGGCGGGTTATTAAAATGTTGTATAATATTTATCGGGTTATTAAGAAAAAACTACATTGACAATGACTCCGCGTCGTCCCTTTTCACCTGGCATATTATGAAAGACTGTGACTGTGAAGAGAGAAGGACGATGTTTGATTTTTTGCTTTAGTCGTCCTCTTAAGAGGGAATACCTACTCTTCTTGAAGATTTTCTAGGACTTTGTTGGATTTTAGTTAGAAGACATTTTTCAAATTGAGGAAAACAAAGAATTTTAATTATATGACTTATTTTTGCAAGTGTTCGTTATTAATATTGGTGTAATAAAATAATCATACATGTAATTTGAAAATATTTTTAAAATAAGCACTTTGTAATTTTTAATACACTTTTTGAACTTCAACTCTATGATTATATAAAACTTTTACTTTTAAAAATAGTTGCGCAGCGTACCTATATTACTATTAAAGGTGCGCTGCCTTTATCTGTTAAGGTAGCACTTCACATGGATTTTTATATTTGCCATTATCTATTTGCTGTATTTGGCAACATTATTGACGTATACAAAAACAAGCAAATAAAGGCAAATAAGACCTTCCACACATCCGTCAAAATTAAATACTAAACTTAGAAACGTTCGATTCAGAAGGTTTGTGTTCACCAATACTATGGATGTGCTTCAACTGGCAGCTGGATTTTATTATCTAACTGCATGTAACTGTTACATACAGAGCGTGAAAAAATACAAAGAGCGATAAGAGCATGGACAGCCCGGCGCTGTTGGAACAGCATCCACCAGTAATCAGTACTACTCATAAAAATCGTACCAACTTAGTGTCTATATGCTTCTTTAAAATGCTTTGAATCTAATATATTATATAAATCTCCTGTTACTGTTATTTTAATGTTTTTTTAAATGTGTGCTTTTTCCAACTTGAGAGATAGGATAGCTTAGATCTTTAATTATTATAGTCGCAATTTTATTTTATTGCAAATTAATTGTCTTTAAAGAGCGATCATTGTTTATGCGACGCGGGTCACGGGATAGCGATGGACGTTGCCATGGTGACATACTTATTTAGTCACTACCTAATTCAACAAAATAATACGGGCGATATGCTTTTAAATATAATATGGCAAAGAAACGTTTTAGGCCTGGAGATAGTGACACAAAATTCTTGGTGATTTGTGCCAGTATGGCGGTTTTACAGGGGTATAATTACGTAAAGGCAAAAAGGAAAATGATGGTCATAGCGCTCGCACTGGCAGCCCAAACGCGTGGCGCGTTAATCGAACGTGTCGGATAAATAACGAGTGTCGAACGATTTATTCCACAAAAATGCTTGTATTTTCAGATAGTCGAAAAAAAATAAGTAGGCGAAAGCGTAATTCCATACTTGTCGGGTGCGGCTTACAGCCCGCCATACCGACGCGAATACGTTAATGTTAATAAAAAAATTGAACCATTTGTACCATGCTAATTTTTGCATAGCTAGCTAATCATCGTCGAGTAGACATTCACGAAAATCACCTTGCCATACTTTTCCGTCAGAGCTCAATGGCCGCCATACCACTGCAAAGGTGTAAGGTTTTTTTTTCGCTAAACGATTTGTGCCAGTATGGCATTTAAATTTTTGGAAAGTATTTGACAAAATATCAAGGCTCAAGAACAGCTATAGCTAGAGTTCTGAAATTTTCACAGATTGTGTATTTCCGGTGCCGCTATAACAACAAATACTAAAATAAAAATAATATTTAAGGGGGCTCCCATACAACAAACGTGATTTTTTTGGCCTTTTTTGCTCGTAATCAATAATGATAAGAAGTAGGCACTTGAAACTTTCACGAAGGCCTTAAATATAATTTTACTTTAATAATTAATAATAATATTTAAATAAAATAAAAAATTAAGGGGGCTCCCATACAAAAAACACAATTTTTGGTCTATTTTTGCTCTATAACGGTACGGAACCCTTCGTGCGCGAGTCCGACTCGCACTTGGCCAATTATTTCGACTATCTGAAAATACAAGCATTTTTGTGGAACAAATCGTTCGACACTCGTTATTTATCCGACACGTTCGATTAACGCGCCACGCGTTTGGGCTGCCAGTGCGAGCGCTATGACCATCATTTCCCTTTTTGCCTTTACGTAATTATACCCCGGTAAAACCGCCATACTGGCACAAATCACCAAGAATTTTGTGTCACTATCTCCATGCCTATTTGCTGGGACAGCAGCTAGTTTATTATAAAAAATTGAAAAAAATTGCTGCCGAATGTCAATTACAGACTTTGAATATTTATTGCAAAAATTGGACCACTAATCTCCAAAAAGGATACAAAATGGAGAGATGCTATTCCTTAAAAAGTGAGACTGGCAGTTACCTTGAGATTCCTAGCCACAAGTGATAGTTACAAAAGCCTTCGTTTTACTTTTAAAATATCAAGCCAAATAATATCAAAAACCGGCCAAGTGCGAGTTGGACTCGCCCATGAAGGGTTCCGCAGCAGCAATAAGGTTTATTTCTATAATATTAAAAGATTTTTGATTTATTTTTATATTTTAGTTGATTAAATGAAAGTTAAATTAAGGTTTACCATTTATGACCTATAAAAAAACTACTTGTTAGATCTCGTTCAAACCAATTTTCGTTGGTAGTTTTTATAATAGTGTACATCATATATTTTATTATCATGCCCCTACTTTAGAAGTTAGAGGGGGGGGGGCACACATTTTATCACTTTGGAAGAGTCTCTCTCGCAAACTATTCAGATTAGAAAAAAATGATATTAGAAACCTCGATATGATTTTTGAAGACCTATCCATAGATACCCCACACGCAGAGGTTAGACGAAAATTTTTTTTTTGTTTCAGTTGTACCTTTGGGGACCCCTAAATTTTTTTATATTTTTTCCATTTTTGTATCAAAATCTTAATGCGGTTCACAGATTACATCTACTTACCAAGTTTCAATAGTATAGCTCTTATAGTTTCGGAGAAAAGTGGCTGTGACATACGGACGGACAGACAGACAGACATGACGAATCTATAAGGGTTCCGTTTTCTGCCATTTTGGTTACGGAACCTTAAAAATTGTAATGGAAGTGTGTGCTGCTCTCTACAAAATTGTAAAGGAGGAAATTAAGGTAAATATATATTTTTAATTTTATTCAACTTTTATTAATAAAACACAATAAATAACATATTTACCAATTTCTATTGGGCCTTAAATATTTTAAAATCTTTGAATGTATCAGCTGGACCATCATAAATAGTGTTGGGAAGCATAATATTATGCTTCCCAACACTATTTTTATATTCTCTGGATGAATATAATATTATTATATTCTCTGGTATTGTATGAATTTGTAGAAGAATTGGCTTCTACTGGTCCTGTTTGTGTGTCAGCAGAACTATGATAATTTACTGTCACAGAATATTCCTCTAATAGTGGTGAATGGTGATTGAGCCTGCGCTTGAGGAGAATTGGAATTGCGGTGGCGATGGTGTTTGTGATGGTGTAGAATATGGAGAATAGGCTTGACGAATATTTTTTTCTTGTTGGTAAGTAAATAACCATTAAAAAATAAAAATATCGGTGAAAAAATGACTCTGTTAGCTTAAAAACTCCAAGATATCACAATTCAAAACACACGTAAAATATATACCTTATCAAAACGCTCCATATAAAATGTCAGCTAACTATGACGTCACGCCTAGCTAGTTTGTACGCATCGCGGGAAGATTTTATTCGATAGCTATGTTAAATATTGCGTTTATGAAAGTGGTCTCATAAGAAAAAATTGTTATATATACTTATCGAAGGGTATACAAAAATTAAGAAATTTATTTAAAAAAATCGACTTGACTATCCAACTCTGAAGGCTCTGAATAACAAAAAAAATTCATCATTCGGCTGAAATTTGGGAATACTTATTTTTTATCGCTATGTTTTTATGTTATTTAAAAAATCCTCTAATCTTTGATCTTGTCGTTACCCCTATTCAGGATGTGTTCATCTACAAACAGCTGGTGAATTTTAACCATCATAATATCTCTACGTTCTTCAGATAGCTTCCGCATCTTCCTTTCTATAAGCTGCCCAAAGATGCTGCATTCATCATCTTCATTTTTTGGGTGACGCCGTTCTTGGGCATCTCGTTTCATAAAATTGAAGGCATTTTCCATATTATGTTCTTTAGCTTCTATTAGCTCTCTTGCATTTTTCTGTCTTCTAACTGGTGGTATTGGTGTAATGGAAAATGATTCTTGATGTAATACGGTGGGTTTGAATTCAATAATGGATTCATTAGATTCATCGGTTGTAGTAATTGTTCTAGTTATATATGTATCTTCAATCACTTCTTCATCCTAAAATATAAAATCTTTACTATAATATTATAAAGCTGAAGAGTTTGTTTGTTTGAACGCGCTAATTTCAGGAACTACTGGTCCGATTTGAAAAATTCTTTCAGTGTTAGATAGCCCATATAATTATCGAGGAAGGCTATATATTATCAAGCTAAGACCAATTGGAGCGAAGAAACAGAGGAAAATATTGTGGTAAAATCGGGGAAAATTATAAGAAATTGCTTATTATCTTAAGAACCACTGGAGCAATTTTTATGTTTTTGGCATACATGAAGAATAGACCACATAGGCTATTTTTTGCGGAAAAAGGAACGGTTTCCGTGAAATTCCTAAATTCGCGGGCGAAGCCGTGCGGAAAATCTACCGTGTCTAATGAGCAGAGCTCGGGGTTAGGTAGTGTGATTTCGGGATTTGAAACACGAAAAATGAATATGGACATTCCCTTCCGCGGGATTCACATAATTTTTTTATCAACCTCAAATAAAATACGGGATGTTAAAATGTATTAAATAAACATTAATATTGTCAGAAAAAAACACTACTACTACGATTAGGTCCTGCAAAATTAAACTTTGGTCATAGATTATATAATACAATACTCTAAAATCGATAAACCGATCTCTAAAACAAGGCATAATGCCTAGTTTCACTTTATTTTCAAAGTCTCTATCAACGAATATAATATGTAAACTATCACTGACTTACATAATTTCGGGTACGTATATGCCCCCTTGCCATCTTTGTGCACTGTTTTCAAACTAGATAATTTTGACCTAGGACGTAGGAAAATTACCGATCGGAAACCGACCACTTGCATAATGCATTATTAAAAGTTGATTAAATGAACTATTAACTCAAAATAATATATATAAAATATTGAGAACTGTTAATCAGTAGGTATAGCGAGGAGAGACAGAAAGAACGAATACTTTGCGCAGATCGAAGAGCAAAAAAGAACGTGGCTTTTTTCCAAGATCGTAAAAACGACAGTGGTCGGCGAGATGGTCGGCGCTGGGGGCGGGCACTTGATGGCTCGTATCGCTCCGGGCATACCCGAGTGAATACGATCGTGGTGATTTTGACTCGTGCATTGCGCCCGAGTAGATTGAAATTTCCAAAATATTATTATTATTTTGTTAAGCAATTTTTATTTAATTTAATTTTCTATATACATAGATAGGCCACGAATGATGGTTTGGCGGCGCTATACTCGTAAACTTGAGAAATCGCCACTGGCTACATCTCATAGTTGCCTTTACTTCGTCAGGTACAGATTAACAAAATAAAAACCTTTGTTTTCAATTGTTAACAATAAATGAAGCTAATTTCAATATTTGTTCACAATAGATCGAATTATATCGATAAATCTTCCAAAATTGGACCGATGTTTTTTGCGACGTTGCCAGACCGCTGTGAAATGGCTCTTTTAGCGAGACGAAGTAAATAAGTATTTCAACCTACTTCGATTTTTTTTAATATGTACCCTTCCTTTTTTTATTATTTCAAATCAAATCAATTTAATTGTCAGAATACATTACATTATTCATTCAATCACCATCACCATCATAATGCATATAAACTGGCCAAGAGCGTGTCGGGCCACGCGCAATATAGGGTTCCGTAGTACCGCAAGCTTTTGATAATTTTTATGGTCAATGAACGTACATTTAAAGCGTGTTTTACACTACTAACAACATCATCTCAGTTACTTTCAAAGGAATTTGAACGAAAAGGTCCTTTATACTTCGCCGAATACATTTTTTTTAGTTAATCGACTATTACTCAATAACTTATGAAGTCTTCTTAGCCGTGATAGTTTTCCTTTTAAATTCAGCATATTTCCTACTTCCGTGAATTTTTTGACATTTCCAGAACCAACCGTTTGGCTGGTAGAAGGGGGGGACACTAGACTCTAACGATTTTTTCCACTTTTAAACTTAATATTTTACAAACGGATCCCTAAATCGGAAAATGATCTATGAATACTCGCAATATTTTTAAAAAACCTATTCAACGACACCCCACATGATGGGGTAGGCGCGAAAAAAAATTCATCCCCGCTTGATGTGTAGGGGAGGTACCATAAAAAAATATTTTTTTACGATTTCATGTACCATTTTGTTGCCATCACTAATATGTGTATTCATGCCAAATTACAGCTTTGTATGTCCTATAGTCTCTGAGTAAAACCGCGGACAGACAGACAGACAGACAGACGGACAGACCGAAACTATAAGGGTTCCTTGTTGACTACGGAACCCTAAAAATGAATACATTAACAAAAATATAATATTTGCAATCACACAATTTTGTTTTAGCCTAGTTCAATTGATTTTTTTTTAAAAGAGGGCATCACTGTGCACCTTAAAAAACAAGCCTAAATTGTGCAGAAGTAGTTCTAAGTAGGTAGCGAAATTAATAATCAACAAATCAGATCAACAATCGGGATTCGGGATTTGTCCCGGGGTTATGTCCATATTAATCTTTACAATTTTGTCACAAGTATCAAAATCACACTACCTAACCCCGAGCTCTGCTAATGAGTAATGACTAATCTATCGTGTTTTAGAGTGATGGAGCATTTGCCCTACATAATAATTTATTGAAACAATATCCAGGGGTATATCAAGAAGGCACTAAAGAAAGAATTTATAATAAGAAATTGTCATCAGCTCGTGTCGTATCTGAAAATGTCTTTGGAGTCTTGTCCTCGGTATTTAGAGTACGACGTAAACCTCTGCTGCCCAAACCAGAACCAGCAATTCAAGTTGTTATGGTATGTATAGTTATATGCAAAACTTTTTAATAAAAAGTAGACGTTCTTCAGATAGATATTGTATTGATAAATAAAGATATGCCCCGCCTACTTGGGTAGTTAGTGGGGAGAGGAGAGTGGTCGCTCGACTTCGGTCTGACGATCACTTCTTCTATCATCCACGAACCAGTCGAGTGGTAGCGCAGAGTCATACAGTATTCTGTGTTTGATTTTCTCCTCCTACAAGGGTATAAATTGTACAGATATAGTCCACCTGGGACCTTGATGTATATGATGGAGAAAAATTAATAGTTCCGGGTTCATGGAGGACATTGGAGGAACGATGTTCCCGAAAATCCAGCTCTGCGTAAGCACGTAATATTCCCAGGTCTCCGGAGAATCCAGTGGACATCAGAAATGAGTTTGCTAATTACTTTTTTCACTGATTAATGTTTCACATTTCAAACCACCTATTACTACTGTAATTAAATAAATACGCAACATATTATGTACCTTTATATTGTTTTAATCCTTCAGGCCCCGCGCGAGCATCGGTGATCGCTAAAACAAAAGAATACAATGGGAATTCCTAGAACCTCCGATCGAAGGATTAATACTAACCTCTGTACTTCGAGATGCATTGCAGGTGTAAATTGATCCCAAAAAACTATCCATTAAGGAAAAAGCAAACCATGTAGGTTGGTAAACATCACCATAACCTGATCTTTCCGATTTCTTTATTTTAGTTCTATAGTTTCTATAGGCTGCCATTAAGGACTCTTTCTTCTTTTTCAAATCTTTAATAGTGCAGCTTAACCCCAAATTTTCCTTGATATTATTCCAAGCGTCATTAACAGACTGTCGATTTTTATGAGACTCATGCTGTGGATCCCAAATACATGAATTAATTCGGTACAACTCCAGGAATTTTAACACTGTTTTATTATCCCAATTCATATTTATCGTTTTTCGCTCACGCCCGATACAACACTGAAAATACACCACGTCTGAACAAGTTGAAACCTCGCGCGCTTCTGATTTCTGAATACGTCAATTGTGTAGACGGTTTATTTGTTTAGGTACCTGTTTGTCTTTTGATGTGCGTCGAAAAACCGACAAAGGTACGGATACGTGTATTTGGTATTGGTCATATTTGTCAAATAGGCAAATAAGGTCAATACTTTGTCAAACATTCCGTCTACGCGTGGAGATTGTTTGCCGTTTACATCAAATACGCAAATACAAATAGCCATGTGAAGACATTCTGCGGTTATTCGCCGTGTAAATATGTATAGTACTCAACAAGAGAGACGATGTATGTTCTTGTTGTGAGTTGCACTGTGCACAATATTTTATTCTTGTCTGTTAAGCTAAAAAGCTTTTCCATTAAAAGTACAAAACAGTAAAAAGCAGAAGTAACATGTAGATTTATCTGAGTCTTTCCACTATGGTCTATGACTTGTGTAAACATACATTATTGATTATAAACAACTAACCCCTTAGCAGCGGCGGGTCCAGCGGTCGCGCGCGCGGTGCGGGCACATCGGGGTCATCGTCCTCCGGCTCCCCCCCGCCGCCCGCGCCGCCCCCCGGCCCACCCGCACACAACGCCGCGCGCGCTAGACGCTTCCGACCGCTGTCTATCGCACCCTAGGTGAGACACATTTTTATAATTATTATATCTAGGTACCCTTCACACCACGTCAGTCTGGCCACGTCTGAAGGACTTGTGTTACGGGTACCAGACAACGGAAATATTTTTAATAATAATTAATAATATATACTTTTACTAGCGACCCGCCCCGGCGTCGCACGGGTATAAAATATATAGCCACTGAAAAAATAATTAAAATCGATAGCCTATATCACGATCCTTCATGTGGTCAACTTCTTATCTGTGCCAAATAACATAAAAATTGCTCCAGTAGTTCGCGAGATAAACCCTTTCAAATAATTTCCCCCGTTTTTCCACATTCTCCTATTAGTCTTAGCGTGATAAAATATAGCCTATAGCCTTCCTCAATAAATGGGCTATCTAACACTGAAAGAATTTTTCAAATCGGACCAGTAGTTCCTGAGATTAGCGCGTTCAAGTTAGCCCTTTCAAATAATTTTCCCCGTTTTTTACACATTTTCCTCTATTTCTTCGCTTCTATTGATCTTAGCGTGTTAAAATATAGCCTATAACCTTTCTCGATAAATGGGCTATCTAACACTGAAAGAATTATCAAAATCCGTTGCGTAGTTTTAAAGATTGAAGGGAACAAAGGGACATGAGGGAAAAAAGCGATTTTGTTTTATAATAAGTATAGATACTATACATATATTTAAGATTTTCATTATATGATACACATATTTAATACACATCCATGACCCAGGAACTTTGAAAACTTTTTGTTCCGTCGGCGGGATTCAAACCCGCGACCCCGGCCCCGGCTTGAGCTACCAACGTTCTCACCAACTGAGCCACAGAGGTCGTCGGCTCGGCGGGTTTCATCAACCCGCAACTGTGCCTCAAGCGGGGAGTAGAGCACCATGGGGCTTTAGTGGGTACTGGGGAGTCCCACATACCCCGGCGGATATCCCCAACCCGCCATATTTTTTGTCAACCCTAGAATTACATAGCAGTGTCACATTCAAACATTTCTAGTATTAGGTATATGTCGCGTAGTACACCATCATTCCAGCAATATGGAACGTGTTGAGTTGATCTTACCGTTATAATAAGATCTAGTAATGTTTATGTCTATAGACGGTTTAAGTTTCATGTTATTAATGGGGTCTAAAGTAAATCCAAATGGTTCCTGCAAATCTTGTAACACACCGTCTCTACCTACACATGAGCTGGAACTTGATCGAATACGCTGCCAACTGTATGATTGGTCATTATAATATTATTACAAAGATAACTGACTAGTGACTAGAGACTGAAATTCATAAAGAACAAGTTATGTTTGTAAAGGAATAATAAGTTATGTATTTTAATGTTGCAGGTTGTGTGAGGCGAGGCGAGAAGTGTAGCTGACTGTTGACTGTCGCCGCGGCCGGCGCCGGCGCCGCGAGTTTGTTATCGAGTTGACCTCGGCCCGTGCGGTCGTGCGATGTTTGTATACGTAACACGTATACGCCAAGTGCGTACATGTGCGTGCTGTACGTAACTTGCACGTAAAAGTATGCAAGATCTGTAATGTATACTCTTTGATGACGAAAGTTTTTGTGGTATGATATTATGCTACGTGTTTATGGGTAAAAAGAAACAACGTGTTTATGAAATATAAGTTTTGGGTGTTGTTTTAGTAAACTGGGTATACAAGTATTGGACGACTACGCGGCCTTTATTGGATGTGTACTAAGTTAAGCCGGACGACCGTGTTACTCGTGTAGAGCTGTGTGTCTGGCCGTAGATCGTATATAGAGAAGCTAGCGATGACCCGACATATCCATATGGACGTAAACGCGACCTTGTCGCTCACACGATAAGGTGTATTATGACTTGTATCACGAACACCGCATATTATTGCATCACCTATATAAATTGTTTTTAGGTTAGGTGAAAACTGACAGAACAAAATAAACTCTCAAATTTCTAGCTATAGCTAATAACGATTACTTTGTATGTATGTTTAAGACTCCTCATATAGTATGCGGTTTTCGACTTGAACAAATAAGTCTTAAAATATTAGATCTCTTAGATAGGACGCATTTTGGAGTAGCCCGAGCTATGTTGAATACGCTTTACTTAGCTTTTTAAATTGTTACTCACTGGCTATGGGCGGCTGGGGTGGCCGTACTTAGCGACGTAATTGTAGCCCGCTACGGCTGGTAATGTGCTAATCGAAATCGGTTAGATCTACCAAAATGTATGTGGCCAGCGACGAGGCCGGCTTTATAAAGAGCCACACCTCACTAAGACGCTGCGGCTGTGTCGGCTCGGCAGAGATATTAAATACAATATTAAAATGCATTGGCCACTATAACGAAACATAATATTTTCATGTATTATCTGCTCGGAACGCTATGGCGGCGTCTCGGTGAGGCGAGCTCTGATGTTAAATGTTTATTTAGCTAGCTTACTTAAAGCTGACTGAACCGGCTAAAAGACTAGGACGGTTTTGATGCGGTTGTATATAAATCGTTATGTATAATGTAAATATGGATATATTGACAAAGACTCATGCTCATTTATTTATTTATTGTAATTTAATTGTGCTTTTTTCCGCGGTTCTGCATTATTATAGTGTCGTAGTGACTTCGGGAGCAGTACTTTTAAAAGTATCCTGTAGGCATTTTGACACTTGATTACTTATTGAGTGTTTTTTTTTTTGGCAAAATTTAAGCAAAAGTATCGCTTGAAGCGTTTACCTTTCTCCTATCAGTTATCACTGCCAATCATAATTTTATAAAGCTGGCAAAAATTATAGCACTATTAATACTATAATAGTACAGGCCGTTTTACTAACAATAATTTGTATATAATTTTAAATAGAGTTTTAAATATCGTGAGAGGGAAATTGAAATTACTTATTCATTTTTGGCGTTTAAAAGTTTGCGAACCTTTCGGTAGATGTTGTGTTATTAATTATTATCGGTGCCTTGTTGAATCGATTTTCAGTTGAATTTGAAATGTATTTTATTTATGTAGATTAAAATTTCACGTGCAAGCAAAAATAGACTGTCACATCGCTATTCGCTAGACGGAGAACGCTACACTGTGATCAAAATCTCAGTACGTCAAAAACATTAATGCCTCTACAATATGACAGACGTTAAAAGAGAAGTAAGTTAACTGAGATCAAAAAGTAGTAGTGTACCTATTTAGGTACTCACTTTTTGATCTAGAGATAAACTGCGATAACATGGCGCGCCCCTCCAAAATTCAAAACGTTTGAAGTTCGTTGTCAAAACGTTTGAAGTGCGTTGTCTTGCGCGGTCGGCTACTTATGAATTATGATTAGTTGACCAACAAATCTTGGTAATAAGTGACATTAAGTGAAATATTACGAGTACTGGTTGATTGGTTGAATACTTACTACATACGAACTCTTTCATAAGGATGTGACTACAGTAATTTGGAGGGGCGCGCCATGTAATCGTAGTTTATCTCTACTACTACTGTAGTACTGTACTATAGTCCGCGCGGAACTAGTTGGCCGCTCTGCCGGTATGTGAGTATATGGGCAGAGAGGCCAACTAGTTGCGCGCGGACTATAGTTACTACCTATTGATTATTATTATTGCTTCCGCCACACCTCATATAAGATGTAATAGTCTATGGTTGCTTCACTCTAAGTACGCCTTTTCGGGAGTGAGAGATTTTATCCCCATACGAGATGAATGTATATAATTGTTCTTGGCGGTTGATGCTATCAGTGATATAGACGGTTATAGTTAATATTTTAAAAGTTGGTATCGGTTTTTTTCCCGCGAGTTAAGACGGCGGCTAAATTATCTTTAGAATTTCTTGGTGTAGTTTTATCTATACTTTTGTAAGGAGCACACGGGATGAGGAGAAATATTTATATGTATGTACTTTTCAAAATGGAGAAATTGCTAGTCTATGCACAATACCTAATTCGGTTTTCCGTAAAGCGATGATAATTAACGTTATTTGGCACAATATCTTAAATTTTCATTGAAAGTATTGCCCTAATTAAGAAACATTTTATCTCCAAATCGGAAACAAAATGTACGACCAGCAAATATTTTTTGTAATCCATACAAAATGTATGATATATAATATTATGTATATAGAATTTTTATTCTACTGTATAAAGTTAATCTTTGTACAAATATAATCGTAGCTAACTAAGATTTTGAAACGAATTGAAAGTGTTGTTGGTTAAAGCGTATGGTTGGTAGCGAATGTCGGCCCGTGTGCAGTATGTGACTGACGGTACTTCTTATTATTGATTGGAAGCAAAGACTTGCACGGCTCTCGTTTCACGCGGCCCGGTAATGTTGGCGACTACCCTCATTTTCTAAATGTTATAGATTTTCGAATTTCGAGATCAATGTTCACAGTGCAAATTAGCTAGCTAAGAAATTGTATTCGACGCTCGCGGCTTGCAGGGCGTCGAACACTCGTACCTCGGTACATCGACATAAATTTGATATACTATGTAATCCAACATTACCGAGCGCGGCCTCTAATATTACATTATTACGTTGTACGCCATTCGATTCTAGTCTCTGCCGCTTAGTCTAGAATATATTGTAACGTTAAATATTTACGGATAGCATAAGGATATTAAAGTAATCGAAACGATTATTATTAGAGAACGTTAGTCTCGGCGGCGACCCGATATTTGTGATTTTGCAGCTGCTCGCTACGTAATGAGAAATATATATTTTTAAACAAAAATTGTAATATCGCAATGACGCTGCACTTTCTATTTTACTAGCAACAGTATGGCTCATTTTCACTGGTCGATAGGGCCCGCATGCGGGGTGCGGGAGATTTCTAAAATGCATGCTACGACCAATCAAAATGCGCCATTAGTTGTCATAGACTCCCCGTATGCTGTATACCGCACAAGTTAACGACTAATGAAAATGAGCCCGTAGTGTCGTTGTTATGTCGCGCGAGGGTGTAGACAGCTGTCAAAATTGTAAGGCGCGGGAAAGCTGGGCTGGTCTAACCGGTCGGGAGCGGCCGCGTGCCCGCTCGTGCGTGCGCGCGTGCGTGCGTGCGTCGCGGCGCACGCGGCGTCCTAGTCATTCTAGTCTACGAACAGCTTCCGTCTCATAGAATTTATCGAAGTGACAAAGTTGAGACAGTTATTTTTGTCAAATAAATTATGTATAAAATTGTTGTTATATTGTAGATCCCCTTTTTATTATATTTTCGGGCTGTAACGCCACGTGCTGTTTTATTTTGTAAAGAATGCACGCTCGGTTAAAATTTATTTTGCCATAATATGTTTTTTTATATTTACCGAAATATGCACAATGAAAATTCAATAAAAGGTATTCGTCCTTGACTCTTTGTTTTATTCACTCTTCTCTTTTACGTCTCTCGAGAGTAACATTATAATTTATTTATAAGATTATGACGTAGTTTACTGAAAGTCTGCTGACTGGGTTGCATCAACTAACTTTAACTGTAACTTTAACTTCAATGCAAAATATCAAATCTCTGGTTTAAGTTAAACATGGCGTCCAAACACCCCATATGCTCATACGACATCTGTCAATTTTTCCGGTTAAAGTTAAAGCTGGATGCCATATTTAACTTTAACCACGCCTCTGGTTCAACCTACTCTAAGGGTGGCTTTCGGATCTTTGCCGCGAGCGACCGCGACCGGTAAAAATTCAAATAAAATACTATTTTATGACATAGAACATAAGTATCATTTTCTACTAACATTTGCGTGGTGACCCACGCTGCCGCCGCACAGTGTACGGAGGAGACGAAAAATCGGAAATTTTCTATTTTCTTCTTTTACGGGGAGCCGTTTACTCTCCTAATTCGGCTCCGGTGGAATGAAGTAGGTACTTTATGAAATTAATAAAAAGCAATGTACATAGGATAAATTAGTATAATCGGTTTTCACAACATTAGACAATACAATAATCATATAACAAGGTGTCAGATATCAAAACATCAAAAAATAAACATCTTCTAAAATCTGAACGGCCAACACCATCTTACACTAAAGAGGTTTTACCTCAACATCTTCAATTTTAAATAGGCATTAATATTATGAATGCGAGAGTAGAACACCCGCGTTCGAATTCGAAATAGTTTTGATGCTACGAGCTACCAAAGTTTAGCGTTTTTTTGCGGCCCGGAAGGGAAAAATCCATATTTCTCCAAAACTTTTACGTCATAAATAAAATATAACGAAATAGAGACAAAACTGAAACAAATACCAAACACACACAAAGGTTGTGGACAATTTAGGAAGCTTAGTGACAAAACAACTAACCTTTTAGAAGAAAGAAAGAAACTTATTCTAGAAAGGACTTTTTAAACAGACCTAAAATAGCTCTGCTTAGCAAAGAAATAAAGGAAAATGATGAGGGAAGTCATGTATGAGACATGACCGAAAAGTTCACAGACTTAAAACTTTAGAAGAACAAATTATAAAAACAGGAGGGACTAAAAAAAGCCATAAAAATGCTAAAGATACCTAAGTTTAAAAAGGAGCAAAGGACCGTTAGTAATCGTAAAGATATCCAAAATATGGCTAATAACTATTATAAAAACCTATACTCATGCAACACATCTGACGATAATACTAGCACGGAAGAAATCAGTTATCAATCTCATAGCGACTCTATTCCTTTAATACTCCCAGCCGAGGTGAGAAAAGCAATAAACTCCCAAAAATTAGACACTTCTCCAGGCCCAGATCAAATTTCAAATCACCTGCTGAGAGGTACTGTGGAAGAACTAACACCAGTCCTTACAACTATCTTTAATGAAATCCTAAGTACAGGACAGATACCGAAGCAATGGGGAGAGTCGCATATAATACTGATTCATAAAAAAGGCCCAAAAGATGACATTAGGAATTATAGGCCAATAAGTCTGTCATCAAACATATACAAAATATTCACAAAAATCCTATTGGAACGATTAACACTAACACTAGACGAAAAACAACCTATAGAACAGGCTGGCTTCAGGAAAAATTTCAGCACGATTGATCATATACATACTGTGAAACAAGTCATTCAAAAATATAATGAGTTTAATAAGCCTTTATACATATGTTTCATAGACTACTCTAAAGCCTTTGACAGCCTTAACCACAACAGTATTTGGCTAACTCTGAAACAACAAGGAATAGCAGAAGCGTACATTAGTATCATAAAACAAATATACAGCACCAGTACAAGCAAAATCAAGTTGGAAAGAACAGGCGACAAATTTCCTATACAACGAGGTGTAAAA
Source organism: Polyommatus icarus (assembly GCA_937595015.1). Classification (NCBI taxonomy): domain Eukaryota; kingdom Metazoa; phylum Arthropoda; class Insecta; order Lepidoptera; family Lycaenidae; genus Polyommatus; species Polyommatus icarus. The sequence continues at coordinate 1,412,531 of OW569325.1, forward strand.
CAAGGTGATCCATCCTCCAAAGCTATTTACAGCTGTCCTAGAAAAAGTCTTCCAAAAACTAAACTGGGAACAGCTCGGTCAAAATATTAATGGCTCTCGTCTAAATCAGCTGAGATTCGCTGATGATATTGTTATATTTGAAGAAGACCCTGACAAATTGCAACTTATGCTGAGCGATCTAAGAGCCGCCAGCAAAAACGTAGGCTTAGAATTAAACACCAGTAAGACCAAGGTGATGACAAGCTCTGCAAACCAAGACATAACAGTCAATGACTACAAACTAGAATATGTCAAAAACTATACTTACCTTGGACAGATAATTTCCTTCGAGGACCAAATGGCCAAAGAAATAGAAAAAAGAATAGCACATGGTTGGAACAAATTTTGGTCACTAAAAGAGATTCTCAAAAGCAAAGACTTAAGCTTGCGTATAAAAAGCAAGACTTTTAATACATGTGTCCTCCCCTGTCTAACTTATGGCTCTGAAACATGGTCCCTTTCCAAAGTGCATAGAGACAAACTAGCAAAATGCCAGAGAACCATGGAGCGCAGCATGATGGGATGCAAATTGCAAGACCGACAGCTTAGCCTAACAATCAGAATGAAAACTAAAGTAGTAGAGATTCTCAAACGTATAGATATGCTAAAATGGAGATGGGCAGGGCACACTGTACGATGCAAACAAAGTAAATGGAGTCAGAGAGTCATTATGTGGTATCCAAGAGATGGCAAAAGGACAAGAGGTCGACCCACCATGAGATGGGAAGAAGAAATTAAACTAACTGCTGGACCCTACTGGACAAGAGTAGCACAGGATAGAAAATACTTACTGGAAAGAGCTGGAGGAGGCCTTTGCCAACAGGCACACCGAATTAAGAGACTATATTATATAACAAGAAAATAAGTATAACACTGCAAAACAGACAATTCGGAAAAAGAGGCTAAATAAATAAATAAATAAAATTATGTATTCCACCTGAAAACCTATTAAATAAGGTATATTTCAAGCTTTTTTTTCTGATTCGTCATGTCAATATTTTACATACAATAAAATAATTTTCATATTTAGGTTTTAATTTTTTTTATCCAAAACTAAACAAAAGATGCAATCGAAAATATCGACAAATTAAAGGTATACAAGCATTCTATACGCACAAAAAAAATCACCCGTGAGATCCGTTTACAACCACTGCTAAATCAATTTATTTAATTTACAAACTTAATTGTCAACAGGGTTATCAAACGACGCAACGCTGTATTATTTGTAGTCTTTTCGTTTTCGTGTGACCATCACTTACCTTGATTTTTTTAAATAAATACTAGAAATAATATTACCTGATTGTTTGAAGTATTACGAACTGACATCCGATTTTTTTACCTACTTCCAAAAAAAGAGGAGGTTTTATATTTTTTCTAAGACTTATTTTTGATAATTTAAATATACTCAATAAAAGCGTGTTTAACTTTCATACTATAAATGTTAACATATGTGACTATTTTTATTGCATTATTGACAGCCATCCATTGAAAGACGTATGGTGGCAGCCCTAGCGTAGGATTTCACGATCAAATATCTCCAGTTCTAAACGGATCTTACAGGTGATTTTTTGTGCGTATAGAATGCTTGTATACCTTTAATTTGTCGATATTTTCGATTGCATCTTTTGTTTGGTTTTGCATTAAAAAAATAAAAACCTAAAAATGAAAACTATTTTATTGTAGGTAAAATATCGACACGGCGGATTAGGAAAAAAGCTTGAAATATACCTTATTTAATAGGCTTTCAGGTGGAATACAAAATTTTATTTATTACGTAAACATTTTTGAGATAACTGGATTTTTCGCTTCCGGGCCGCAAAAAATCGCTAAACTTTGGTAGCTCGTAGAATAAAAACTATTGCGAATTGACACGCGGGTGTTCTACTCTTGCATTCATAATACTAATACTACATCTCAATGGTTAAAATAATATATGTACACAGTACATACATACTTCGAAATTGAGTTCAGAAATTCCACCCGAACTTACTTATTAATGTAAATAACTAAATAATAATATACAGAGCAAGTTAAATAAAAGCTTTTAATAATGTTTAGTAAAAATATTTGTTTTATTTTATCCACTTTCAAATTTAATAGAGTCTGCGTTCATTCGAGTGTAGGCACAAAACTTTGTCACTTCTGCGGTACTGATCTATAGCCATCACCGCCCCGCCTCTCACCCCGCTCTTTCTTCAAGTGCGACATGTTTTTTGTTGGCAATAGCAACTCCATACATCTCAATGACTAATACCCATTCAAAATTGAAGAAAAAAGAAAATTTCCGATTTTTCGTCTCCTCCGTACACTGTGCGCCGGCGGCGGCGTAAAAGCTAGTAGGTAGAGTAAAATGAAACCTATCGCCTGTTATAAAGTGGAATTTTGTTTGAATTTTCGTCGGTCGCGGCCGCTCGCGGCAAAGATCCGAAAGCCACCTTAAGAGAGAATGGGCTGACTCAAACACCTATAGGTAGTTTGGTAAATACTAGATTTTATGAGATTCTAAATGATATTATAAAGACAAACGTTCCCCTTACACAACGACGCAAAAAGAATGCACCAGTCTGGTTTTCCTCAGAACTCTTAAAAATGTTAAGACAAAAGCATAAGCATCGCATAAAGTTTAAAAAATTTAATAATCCCCTTGACAAAATTGAGTACCAATACTTGAGAAAGGACTGTGATGCTCTTCTTGCTAATAATTATAGGAATTATAAAAAGAATATGGAAGAACAAATCGGTAATAACCCTAAATATTTCTGTACTCATATTAAGAATCTGCGTAAATCTAGTTCCTCATATCCATCCCGCATGCATCTGAATTCTCGCACTGCCGACTCTCCAGATAAGATATGTGATCTCTTTGCGGAACAATTCTCTTGTGTTTACCGCCCAAAAGCAAATAGACCTTCGAGCTATGTGGAACAAAGTCCTCGTTCATTCATTTCCAGTATTTTATCCATAAAATTGAGTTTTCGTGAAGTAAACTTAATACTAAAAAGACTTGATTGTACTAAGGGCGCAGGACCGGATAACATACCTCCAATATTCTTGAAGAAATGTGCCAAATCCTTATCGCTGCCGCTTTTAATAATTTTTAACTTTTCATTAGAAACCGGGAAATATCCTTCTTTGTGGAAAAAAGCAAGAATCGTCCCAATTTTCAAAAAAGGTCAAAAAGAATCAGTATCCAACTATAGGCCCATCTCAATATTATCGACCATGTCGAAAGTCTTTGAATCATTAGTTCATCCTTACTTGCTCAATCACTTTAGAAACAGCATCAGTCAATTTCAGCATGGTTTTATCTCAAAGAGATCAACACAAACTAATCTTCTATCTTATGCAACTGATTTGATTGATGCTGTTGATGAAGGTGTTGAAGTAGATGCTATTTATACCGATTTTTCAAAGGCTTTCGACACAGTTGACCACGATATACTCGTCGATAAACTGCAAGGATACGGTGTTTACGGATCACTTCTGGAATGGTTTCGATCCTACCTTCATCTTCGTGTGTCGTCTGTAGTCATCGATGGATTTGAATCTAGATCCTTTGCTTGTACTTCTGGTGTGCCTCAGGGGTCAATTTTGGGCCCGCTTTTGTTTGACATTTTCATAAACGACCTATGTGACTACATTGTTCACTCAAAAAGCTATATGTTTGCGGACGACCTGAAATTGACTCGTGTGGTGAAAAGCCTCACAGATCAAGCTCTCTTACAGCACGACTTGACCACGATATACTCGTCGATAAACTGCAAGGATACGGTGTTTACGGATCACTTCTGGAATGGTTTCGATCCTACCTTCATCTTCGTGTGTCGTCTGTAGTCATCGATGGATTTGAATCTAGATCCTTTGCTTGTACTTCTGGTGTGCCTCAGGGGTCAATTTTGGGCCCGCTTTTGTTTGACATTTTCATAAACGACCTATGTGACTACATTGTTCACTCAAAAAGCTATATATTTGCGGACGACCTGAAATTGACTCGTGTGGTGAAAAGCCTCACAGATCAAGCTCTCTTACAGCACGACTTGGAGTCCCTAGAATCTTGGTGTCGAAAAAATAAGATGAACCTAAATACATCGAAGTGTTTCCACATAAGGTTCTCTCGAAGGCATAACAAGCTTGAGACGTCCTATACTCTCTGTGGCAAGGCTGTCCGCCCTGTTACTGAAATAAGCGACCTAGGGGTGCTTATGGATGGTTAACTTTGCTTCACATCTCATATTGATAACGTTATATGTGCTGCAGGCAAATCATTAGGATTTATCCTCCGAAATAGTAAAGATTTTAGGAAGCCGCAGACTCTTATACTCCTTTTTAATACCCTAGTAAGAAGCAAACTCGAGTATTGTAGTTCTGTGTGGTCTCCCTCCTATATGATCCACATCAACAGAATTGAAAGACTGCAAAAACGATTCCTCAAAAGCAATAGCTTTAAAAATACCCTGGGTTCCACAAAATCTTATGAAGATAAATTGCAGATCCTGGGTATGCATAGCCTCGAATCAAGACGTGCAATGCTTGATGCGACCTTTTTCTATAAAATCCTTCACGGAACAATAGACTGTCCTCATCTCCTGTCTAGGATAAATTTCAAGATACCACACCGTATACCACGACATCCAGTCTCCTTGTTCTCAGGTTGTATGTGCCACACAAATTTGCGCAAACATTCCCCCATTTCTAGGACAATTGACCTATACAATAGCATCTCTGACCAAATTGATGTCTTTTTTTATAGCCTTTCCAAAATTAAAACTATTGTACTACAGAAATTTAACCACGTTTCAGGTTAGCATAATTGTACAAATTTTGACTTCATAAATTGTATTAAGTAATTATTTTAATCAAAAATTTACTTTATTTTATTTTTTATTACCACATTTCATTTAAAAATAATTTTAATTTGTTAATTAATGATTTAAAAAACATTTTGCACTTAATTTATTTTAATATTTATTATTATTTTAACTTAATTTAATTAATTGTAACTTTTAATAATTATTTATTTTATATCTGTACTTATGATAATTTAGTTTTTAAGAGCTTTTATCTTTGATTTTATATAATTTATTAATTTAATCTCAATGTTATGTTTACATTATAATGTTAATTGCACGCTGTGACCAATTATAATTAGTTATTGCATGTAGCTTGTATTTTAAATGTTCAAACCAATTGTTATTACTAATGCAAAACTGTTTTTGGTCCTAAATAAATAAATAAATAAATACCTTCAATAAAACCTCATTTCCGTTGTTATCGTATGCTGGGTTGTCCCTGATATGGTGACCTTATCAATTGCATTTTGAATTTCTGCAGATTTGTCATCCCTGGAATGCTCGAATATCCACGGAGGAAAAAATCGGTAGGAATTCAAAACGCAATTGATAAGGTCACCCCAACACGAGTTTACTGTCATAGGACTTCAAGAAGTAAGAACAAAACAGTTGCTTAAAAATATTATTTAATTATGTAAGTATAATATTTTAAAATTATAATGATTTTGTGGGTAATTGTTAAAAAAAATATAATTATTTTAAATCTGCAGTAAAAATAACAAAATTGTTCAATGGCACTTTTTATAAGATAATAAAATGTTTTCATTTCAACTAAGGGAAGAGACCTAATGGCAGACACTTTAAGGAAACATGAAACATTTGAATGTTATAAAATACATATTTATGAATCTAAAGGATTGATAACTTCTTCCATGTCTTCAGTAACTCTTAAAAAAACTATTATAATTATTATCTGAAAAAACAACAAAATAAAATATTATTGGTATTTTTGTAAACTTAGTCAAAAGAACTAATAGATGACATCACAATAAACGAACATCACTAATAGTAGACACAAATATGAACTAATAGTTGACATAGAACATTAAATTACATTTTTCATATTATTAGGTCTTTATTTGCCGGTTTTTCAAATATTTCATTTATTTCATCATAATAACTACATGCATCAGAAATATTATTCACGTTGTCTCCAGATTCTATCCATTCTTCTTCCATGCTGAGACTATCTTTCCTTTTATTTTTATTTTTCATATTTTTTCCTAGCAAATTTATTTACAGTCTTTAGTCTCCATGCTTCTCTTGCCTCTTCTTTTTGTTTCTTTATTTTCTCAGCTCTCCTTTTTCTTCTTTTTACTGCTAAAAAACTAAAGCAATCGATTTTTAGACCAGTACAAGGTCTAATATTAGACACAATGTCCATTTTTTATCGGTACAGTAGTTCTAAGTTATTAGTTTGTTAATAGAATTATATTTTCAGAGAATAGTGATGATATTTACAGTAGGATAAACTACAAAATATCTTTAGTATATGTATTGCAAAACTAAAAGATAAGATCCATGTCATATATTAGGTTTTTTACATTTTCGAGAACTAATAGTAGACACCCTTTATATTGTTAGGGAAAATGGATAAAAAATCATAAATAAACATTAATTAGTGTTTACAACATGACCATAAATCCAATGAAATCAATTGAATTCACAAAAAATCAAATAAATGTATTCAAAACTTACGTGCAAATTTTCGCCTTCCTTAACCTATTTGCTAAGAAATTGCCGAACGCGTGTCGACGCGGTCACATTGTTTACGAAAACTGATCTCATTTTAAAATTTTGTTCCCGAAGGCGTCCCTAATATATTTTGTCACATCAACAGATAGCTTGAGAAGCTTATAAAATTGACAGTATTGAGAAATAAGTAGAGTAATTCTTATTTTTATGGTATTTTTTTCGTAAGTGTCATCTATTAGTTCAGTGTCTAGCATTAGGTCTCCTCCCTTATCTTAAGTAACCAATTTATTTCATTAACCCTTAATTCGTCGCATGGGGTCAGATCACTTTGAAACCGAAAAAAAATGTGCTTGAGTTCCAGGAATACAACGACGCTTTTGTTAGTCTCCTAACTCGTATTGAGGTATCCTAATAAGTGGTAGCTGGTCAGCTAACGATGGTGCATGTGTCGCTACTCTCATGAGCTCTTACCCCATGCGACCACTTACGTGACTTTTTTATCACAAGACAAGTTTCCATTTTTGTAATATTATGTTTAATTGTTAGATTATTTTTGATATAATTTAGAATGATTTATAAATATATGAAGTACTAGCGACCCGCCCCGGCGTCGCACGGGTAAAAAATATATAGCCACTGAAAAAAATATGCCTATAGCCTTCCTCAATAAATGGGCTATCTAGCACTGAAAGAATTTTTCAAATCGGATCAGTAGTTCCTGAGATTAGCGCATTCAAGTTAGCCCTTTCAAATAATTTTCCCCGTTTTTTCCACATTTTCCTCTATTTCTTCGCTCCTATTAGTCTTAGCGTGATAAAATATAGCCTATAACCTTCCTCGATAAATGGGCTATCTAACACTGAAAGAATCATAAAAATCCGTTGCATAGTTTTAAAGATTAAAGGGAACAAAGGGACATTAGGGAAAAAAAGCGACTTTGTTTTATAATAAGTAAAGATAAAGATGTCATTCTATTGACAGCCTTATTTTATATAATTGCTATGTAAAAAATTCAACATAGATCAAGATATTGAAATACACTGGCGGCTGGAAGGTTTCTGAAGACAAAAGAGATTTTGCGAGCCTATGGCCTCCGAACTTCAAAACTATGCACCGATTTGCGATGGGAATGAATTGGTAGACAAGATTTAAGAACCTAGAGATGCCTAAAATAATCCCTGACCACAGGATAATGATGATGATGATGATGAGGAGGTGATGACCAGAAGTGCGTAACAAATCATAGAAATGAGGAAAATATGTTTGTTAGTATTAGCTCAGGACCTACTTCCTTCGGTGCTGCAAAAAGAATGTGGTCATCAAAGTGAATAATAGATTTTTTTAATCTCGATCTTAACCATAGTGATATTTATGAGATTTCGAGACATAGCAGTAGTTGATTATTTTTTTTAGTTGTATAGAAGCAAATGAAGATTTTTCTTATGAAGATTAATTATCATAAAGCATTCTAACAATTCGCATAATTAATACTTCATTTTATTCATTTCTTCAACTTAATTTTCATTTTTTTATTTGGGGTCAGAGGAGACCCCATGCGACTACTTGTGTGACTTTTCTCATGCGCCTAATTAAGGGTTAACAAAAATCTTATTTAATAAGTATAAACAATTTTTATACGTTCGACGTAACGAAACTTAAATCAATGTTCACTTTAATTACTAGCAGTGAACTTTAAACTACAGGAAGAGTAACTCCGTCAAAAAAAGTGCACCAAAAGTCTACAAAATGTGACCCGAATGCATGCACATTTTTATGCATGTGTTCGGTACACATTTTTCGTGTATATATACTCGAGTGACATTCAACCAGGTTGACGTAATAATTATTGTCAAACTCATTTTACAATTTGTTTACTTACTTTTTACGTAGCTTTTTACAAAATTTTCGTTGTTAAAATGCCTAAATGCCCTGTGAAATGGTGTAGAAGTCATACAGATACGACTTTTAATACAGGAATAACCTTTCATCAGTAAGTGATTTTTTTTTAAATTATGCTTCTAGGTAAAGTTCTTGTATTTTTTCCGACCCAAAAACATGCCCAAAAAGATAGTTTATTTAAGTTGGATGCCAGGGTATTTGCGTAAAATTAAGCTGGTCTCTTTGTGTTTGTCTTATTAAGTTTACATGTTATTGTAAAAATGCAATAATCAAAATATAATATAATTACAAAATTTTTACAAAGACGCCATGGACACTGTTATGCAAGATGTAACAATTTAATCATAATTCATAAACGAGGGTCTGACTGACATCAGTATGGAGTATCTTATTTTTATAATGCCGTTAGTAATTCGTTTAGTAAGAAACGAACCGAATTGGATGCCGAGCCAGATTACTCGTTAATGTAGCATACACTTTAGTAGTCTTGATATATTTTGTATGAGTAATGACCAAAAATTAAAGAGATTACGAAAATCTGCATTTGCATCGTAAGTTTTTTATTTCAGTTCTGTAATAATTTAGCACATATACATTTTTGTAATCTGAAAACGTCTTGTCTAGGTGCTCTGGATAATTTTAAATTCGTCCGAGTCGTAGGTTTGTTCAAAATTATTACTATCGATGACTTAAGGATCAGAGAAAAATGTTTGATTTTAAAATAATAATTATGTACTCCTTTCTTCGTGATAGTAGATAATATTATGTTTGGTGTATATTGCATAATGCCATCCGCTTTTGAAAATTATTGTCCACGGCTTTGTTTCATAACTGTGACAGTGACAATAACCGCGCAGGCTGTCGTCCAGCGCGCAATACGTTACCTGGGAAACGACCTTGGCGAGAATCTGAATTGTCATATTTTAGTGTTCGAAAAGGAGCCAAATTTAAAACGATTGAAGTATGGGAGTTACGTGTCCTGTAGTTTTGTTATTCGTAGATTACTAGCAATAAACAATATTTTTTATTTTGTAATAATATTATGGCAGACTTGAGCCAAAAAAGGAACATCTACTCTAAATTTAAAGCAAAGTAAAAAGCAGCATTATCCCCCTACTAAAATATATTACATACTTATGTTTTATATTTATAACAGATAATATAATATGCTGTCAGGTAGGCTGCCAGTTTGCGAGAAAATCTATCTGCTGCTACAATCTATTTGCTCTCACAAGCCACACCCGAAGCAAATGTTCCTGGAGGCAGAGATACCTTCAAAGATTCTATCTTATCATCACTTATAATTGTTATATTCTTAGTTTGCTCACTATGATATCTCTTTATGTGGTTCTCGAGTAGAGACCTTCTGATCGACATGTACGGACACAGGGAACACTTGAAGGGTTTGTCCCCCGTGTGAATGGTCTCGTGACAGAGTAAACTCTCCTTTCTAGCGGATGTGTAGTCGCAATATTTACATTTAAGTCCATTCCCGAGGTGCATGGTGGCATAGTGCTTTTGTAATTCATACTTTTGTCGGCATGTGTAGGAGCACGTCATGCACTTGAATTCGTAGTGTACCCGCTTCTGATGGGACACATATTGACACTTGTAGTGTGTAGTGAAGCCGCAAGTTTTGCACACCATCAGATGCTCGGATATACTTCTCTTGTTGTGCAGTGCTATCTGGTCTTTAGTTTTGGTGGAAAATTCACAGTTGCAACACTTGTACGGTTTGTTTGTTGTGCCGGTGTGGTGTCTTTGGAAATGTCTCTGGACTGCTGCTTTAAATTTAGATGTGTAGGAGCACATGTGGCAGAGGAACGGCTTCTCTCTATCTTCGGACTCAATAACTTGAATGCTGTTCCAATCCAGACAATCGGGATCTAATTTATAGTTCTGATTTGAACCCCTCTTTTTGCCATGACTGCTAGTAGGGGGCTCCATTTCTCGGCAAACGGGGGTCGGTGGTTGAGATTGAGGTTCCAACTTATCAATTGGATTAGTAATAGTAGATGTGAATGAGTTCTGGTGAACTTTATGGCTGGCGGGTGTACCATAAATTTTGTTATAATGTGTAGCTTTATGTTTCTTACTTTCACACATGTAGAATGTTACGAAATCACAGTATGGACAGTGCAAAGCCTTCTCTTGTTTACTCCTTTGCTTGTGGGTATTGAGCCTCCAACGGACCTTTGTTGAAAAATCACAAAGGTCACATCTGGAAGCTTTTTCACTCACTACATTGTGTATTTTGGCCAAATGTCTAGTGATATGTCCTTCGAAGCGCGTCACGAAGGGGCATTTGTCACATTTGAAGAATATCCCCTCGGTGTGGACTTTGCTGTGCTTCATAAAGTTATGTCTGTAAGCCGTGCAATAGTCGCACTGGGGGCATTTGAACTGTTTGACCAGCTTGTGCTTTCTTTTGTGAGCATTCAAGTTCCATTTGAACTGTGAGGTGTAGTCGCAATCGTTGCACTTGTAAACATTATTCTGACCGTCCTGTGGCATGTCCTTCAGTTCGTGCTGAATGAGTATGTGGCGACTGAGGGAGGTGGGGTACTTGGTGGTGTACCCGCAGTAGTGGCAGGCGTACGGCCGGTCGTCCGTGTGGTGGCTGAGTATGTGCATGTTCAAACAATTCTTGTAACCTGTTGTGTACTCACATTGATCACATTTTAAAACTTTGTTAGGTTTTTTCTTTCCTGAACTTCTTGTATTTACATCATCATCATCAAATCTGAAATATAAATAATGAAAAATGTAAAATTCACTAACACTCAAGTAAGACATTAGATGACAAAAGATTTTTTTGCAGATGTTAAAATAATACATAATATAGTGTGCATCTTTTAATTTCCTTTTCAATAAGACTAGTCTTGGTACATTTGTGTCAATGGTTAAAATGCCAATTAATGGTTTGAAAATTAAACATAATATTAAACTGGTATTAAACATAATATAAATCCCTCGATCACGGATTCTTGGAAATCTATTGTTTACTTTTGACCGCTTGGGAGTTAAAGCGTTAATATAAATTTAACAGTGGTTTAAAATAAAACTTACCGGTACTTAGTTGTTCCTGCATTTGGCCTTGCCCGCAAACTTCGATCAGATGGCTCAGTTTTACTGCTGAAAAACATAATATGTAAAATATCATAAATTATTGTAAAACATAATGAACTGGTTTCAACTATAACATTATGACTATAAGTAAATAGATTTATTAATCACTATAGTGAAAGTTGTAAACCTCTATTCAAAAAACTGAACATACTTACGCTGCCATGTATGTATATAAGAGACATGTGTATTTTCGTTAAAAAACATCCCAAATACTTCGTACAAAACAAGGATAATAACACGGCCAACAGATCACTACGTTACCCCAATAAATTAGCCATGCCTAAATGCAACAGCACAACATTCCTTAGAAGTCCCTACATTATGGCTATTAAGATATATAATAATTTGCCAAAAGATTTTGAAAAACATAACTTAGTTACTTTCAAAAGAAAACTTAATGAATGGCTTCTGGATAAATGTTTTTATGAAGTAAAGGACTATCTTAACATAAAAGTGGGTGCTTATTTCTGACTTGTTGCGTATTTTTGACTTTTTGTTAGGTATTTTTTGTGCACTGAGTGACACTGACATATTAATGATCATAATATTAGTGACATTTGTGTCCTCCTTCTTTTAGCTAGTTTTAAGAAATGACATTTGCATACTATTAATTTAGTTGAGTGATAAGATCCTGCATTATAAAATTCTGGAAGACCTTAATTGTACATTTCACTCTAGCAAATAAATATTATTATTATTATTATTATTATTATTATCAAATTCATTTTGAATTTTTAGTCTACATACTAATAAATTAAATTAGAATTTATATTGCCAATCTACAGGAAGTATAATAATACCTGTTTAAGTTAATCGCCATGTTAGGATTAGAGTCCTCCTCAACTTCCACCTTCACCCACACGCTGGCAAACATGCTCATCATGTCCTTCTCATTTGCAGATGCTTCATCTGAATCCAACTCAACCATTAAATCATCTAAGCCATCCTTTGGCTCTTCCGAACCAACTGTTGTCGGCTTTAAGCTTTCCAACTGCTTCAAAGGTTCATCCATTGATTCTTCATCAGACATATTGATACACACTACAAACAAAGTCATATCAGCATTATAAATTCTATATGAGATGTTTTAACTGCCCGCTTTTTGTGACCTACATTAATTTGTGATAAAGCTTTGAATAGATATTACCTACAGTAAATGTATTATAAATTGAAAATTCATGAATAATAAGTAGGTATAAATGTATTTCGTTTCTATAGTTAAACAACAAATAATATCAGGAAAATCAGCGCAAGTTGTTTGATAGCAATGAGTAGCGAATTTTGCCGCAAGATTTGTTTCTTTACATTCTATGCTACAGTTATCAATAATCATATTTAAATTATACTTACATTGAAATACCTGCTGCTTATAGATTCAATATCATAAAATAACAATGTTAGTTACCAATTATGGATAAAAAATAAAGTATTTTCCATTTCGTGCAGCTTTACAAAAATATGGAAAAAAATCAATTCGTCTTTTACTTCTTCTTCTTCTTCTTTAGCACAGAATACAAATCGTCAATGGGTGTTTTCACACTGCGACGATAAAGCCGGCTGTACACTCTCGCCGAGACACAGCGAGGCGGCCTGAGTGCGAGAGTGTACATGGGTGCGCTCGCCTCGTCTCGCCTGTCTCGGACCCTCTCGGTCCGTTGCCGGTATTTTGCGCCCGAGACAAAGGGTCTCGCGAGGAAAACAAGCGCACTACTGTACACTCTCGCGTCTTTCAGTACTAGTCCCGCCGTTGGACAGTGTAGAACAGAAAAATAACAATGATAAACGTCATTATTAGTCATTAACTGTGAGAAATAAAATTCATTAAGATTATATAAATCTTTGGATTACAATGATATCTTTCGATGCATGGTGAATGGTGAATGGTCGTTTTCGTCCATCTTCTCTGAGTTCATAACTGCGATTGAACTAAGCGAGAATGTACATGATCGCACTCGGGCAAGGGGCTCTCGCACGAGACTCTCGCCCGAGAGCTCTCGGCGAGAGTGTACAGCGGGCATAACGACACGACACGATACCACAGAATAGATAAAGGCCACCGCCAAGAAGCTTTTATAACACTGGAGATTGCGCTTTGAACATTTTTTTGAAGACAAGTTTATTGACCTATAGCTGTTAAGACTTATGTATATTTTTCTCTCTCACACATTACATAAAGTTGCCATGGTAAAACGAAAAGTACCTCATCCAAATTTTAAGAACTGTAAAACTTAATTAAATGAGTATTATCGATTGTTTATAATCAATGATCTGTCATTGATCTTACAATTTATTTTAAAGTACACATAAATTTCGTTATTTCGTTTCTATAGTTAAACAACAAATAATATCAGGAAAATCAGCGCAAGTTGTTTGATAGCAATGAGTAGCGAATTTTGCCGCAAGATTTGTTTATTATAGTTTAGTATTTATTGTATTAGTTAATTTTGTTCATTTATTACTTAATTTTATTTTAACTTAGATTTTATTATAGCACACGTAAATTCACTTTTCTTAAACTACGTTAGTAAAATCACATGATCTTTTTAGTATAATTCAGTATATTTTGCCTAATGGGTTGTTTTCTTTTTATCATCTCCACCAGACGTCGCGACGGTAGATACTCACTAATTTTCTATTGGTTCCCCACCGATTTGAAATTATCTGCAGGTTGGCATTACTGACTACATGTTGGTCGTGTTTCTAAAAAATATCAGTGTACTGTCAAGTGTAATATCAATCAAAATATCATACTCCTAAGCGATCATTGGCCTAAGCAATTAGGCCAGTATACTGGTAACAGTTAAGGGACACGCTTGCACTTGTCAAACTGAAAACATGATAACTGAAAGAGTTTTCTACTTCTACTTTTTATTGTCGGTGTGGTTTTTATTATTTTTCCCCAAATTGTGTTATTTGGGTTTTTGATGTTCATTATTGGTAAAATATTAGCCACTAAATATCTGTTATCTTGCATAAGTGCAGGTAACATGTTGTCAAAACCAAAATGTATTATTCCTGTGACATTTGGTGTGAACAACGGCAAATAGGGCTATTTCTTCCGCGAGTTTTAACTAAAACATCGTTATTATAACTTTATTATCCTATTCATTGGAATATTATTGTGTCTTTTTCAAATTGAAACGTATCAAGTTTTACATGCTTTTGCCCAGTTATGTAGCAATTATTGATGGTATTCCCTGGTATTACCGATAGTTGTCTACCCATACGCCATCTAGTTACTAAAATGGAAGCTGTTTGACAATCAAATTAAAAAACTAAGAAAATTCCTCATTGGCGATTCACAAAGGAGCCATAAATAAAAAGAAGAAGACTCAAGTTGTCAGTTGTCAATTGGTTGTCAATCCTATGTCAATCCATAGTTGATTGAAAATTTTTCATTACAAAGTGAGGTACCAGTAAAACCTTGGTTTTTTAAATACAGGAAGGCTAAAAAGTCTGTAACCTCCACAGTTTGTCGATTACGTTTAGGCCACTCCTGTACTCCTGTCTTCCTCAACAAAATTAGGGTTAGAGATTCGTCGCTATGTGAGTGCGGACTTGACGAAGGCTCTACTGAACATATTTTCTTTAGCTGTCCAAACCGTCTGTCTTCACTATACGATTCACTACCCCCTAATATCCCTCGTCCTTCTGATTTTCGTTCCCTTTTATCCTTAGTTCATACTCCTTTTGTAGATATTCTATGTAATTTTATTAACAATAACAATATTAAATTGTAGAATTGTGTGTTATACTAATAAACTAATTTTTGCATGTTTTGTATTGTTTCAGATTTATTTTAATACGGAAAATTCACGAACCACGAGTATCCGGTTTTTGAATGTTTTTTTTTTACCTTGTACTTTCACAAACGCCACTACCTATAGTGCAAAGTTTTCACCATCGACAATATAATATAATATAGTCTCTCTTTTATACCTACGTCACGAATTTACTGACATTGGCTATTCCTCAAGGGAGGCCATTTTTAAAGCCGGCTGTACACTCTCGCCGAGACACAGCGAGGCGGCCCGAGTGCGAGAGTGTAAATGGGTGCGCTCGCCTCGTCTCGCGTGTCTCGGACCCTCTCGGTCCGTTGTCGGTATTTTGCGCCCGAGACAAAGGGTCTCGCGAGGAAAACGAGCGCACTACTGTACACTCTCGCGTCTTTCAGTACTAGTCCCGCCGTTAGACAGTGTAGAACAGAAAAATAACAATAATAAACGACATTATCAGTCATTATCTGTAAAGCCGGCTGTACACTCTCGCCGAGACACAGCGAGGCGGCCCGAGTGCGAGAGTGTAAATGGGTGCGCTCGCCTCGTCTCGCCTGTCTCGGACCCTCTCGGTCCGTTGTCGGTATTTTGCGCCCGAGACAAAGGGTCTCGCGAGGAAAACGAGCGCACTACTGTACACTCTCGCGTCTTTCAGTACTAGTCCCGCCGTTGGACAGTGTAGAACAGAAAAATAACAATATTAAACGACATTATGAGTCCTTATCTGTGAGAAATAAAATTAAATATGATTATAAATCTTTGGATTACAATGATATCTTTCGATGCATGGTGAATGGTGAATGGTCGTTTTCCACCATCTTGTCTGAGTTCTTTACTGCGATTGAACTAAGCGAGAATGTACATGATCCCACTCGGGCAAGGGGCTCTCGCACGAGACTCTCGCCCGAGAGCTCTCGGCGAGAGTGTACAGCGGACATAAGAAATAAAATTAATTATGATTATAAATCTTTGGATTACAATGATATCTTTCGATGCATGGTGAATGGTGAATGGTCGTTTTCGTCCATCTTGTCTGAGTTCTTAACTACGATTGAACCAAGCGAGAATGTACATGATCGCACTCGGGCAAGGGGCTCTCGCACGAGACTCTCGCCCGAGAGCTCTCGGCGAGAGTGTACAGCGGTCATTAAGAAGAAGAAGAAGAAGAATACGAAAAATATTAGGAAAAATATTAGGAAAAATATGTCAGTTGACAGTTCGCATTTCGCAAACGTCAAACTTCAAAGTCTATTTATAAATTTGTATGCCCTAATGTTTTCATAATTTCTAAAATAAAAAGAAACTAAAGACTTGTATCGAAAATATCACTTGTTCAACTTAAAAAATGTTCACAGAAGTAGATGTTTTTGTTAGTAATTTTACGTTGATAGACCCGGAAATATATCAATTATGGATTGAAGGTTGCTCATGTAAGATAATTTTTATCAACAATCGGTTTTTAATTAACCTAGTTTAACTTACTTTAATATGTGGGCAGTACTTAATATTATATTGTCCTGTAAATACAATAAAAAATATTTTAGCAAGCGAAGCGGTGTCTACTCTACATCAGCGAGCTAATGCCAAGCATACTGGAGCAACTGTGGATCTTATTGCCAGTGATGTTCTGGACCACTATAGGTTTGTAATTTTTAAATTAAGTATTTGATCTTTTTACCACAAATATTACATAAATATAATAAACTAAAATATAAGTTATTTTCCAATATTTAATCCTTCAAGCTCTTTATGAGTACCGGTGATCGCGACAACAATAGAATACAATATCATTTCAAAGAATCCCCGATTGAAGGAGTACTTGTGATAAATGTAGTTAATTGCATATCATTACAGTATAGTTGATATTAATTTTCAGGACATTTGCATTGTTGGAGAGATTGTTGACTGTGCCTTCTAAGCTCTCCGAGCAGATGATATTTCAAATTGATGAGCCCACCAAAAATATGTTGATAGAGAAGTAAGTTATGATATCAATTTATTTCAGAACTAATTTTTATATTTACAACTTTATCATTCCTAAAATTATACAGCCTAGGTGAGTATTTTTGGAACGAAATTCCTTATGGCGCATTTGGCCTTGCGAAAGGAGGCTAGACACTACACTACACTTGACCTCGACACTTTTTTCTTAGTACCTGCATAGAAGGGGCAGAGGGTGTCAATAGTACTCCAGTATCAATTAGATGGCTTTTTGAGAAAAAAACAGCGACATTTACTGGACGTTTAAATCGTCGGACCACAATAGTGTCGTTGTTAGTAATCCTGGGCTTTTTTTTATAACTATGTTCCTTCCGGGTGTCCTTTGACACGTCTCAAGTTTTATTTTAATAATTTTAGGTAATTTTGTCCCTTGAGCATAGTCAAAATTATATTTTAATGAGGGTTAATTTTATGTTATTAAATTTAATGTCTGTCTCAGGTATTATGACTTGGATGACTCTGTGATCAGAGAACTGCTTGGAAGAAAATTATCTTCTCGTCATAGAAAGGATTTAGATGAGGTAATTATTGGCTCTAGTTTTGTAGTGGTTATTATATTATAATCAATGTAAAAGATTTACTTTTTTAAGAATAAAAGTTTATTATGAATCCAGTTGCAGATCCACATTATCTCATATAGTATAATATCATATAGACGTATCATATATAAGATAGTATAGCACTTTTGAACATTTATTACAAAAATATTGACACAATGGATAAGTTGCTGTTCGACTCTGTCAAGTAACTTTAATAGTGTTGCCCTAGGCTGTCAAGTGACTTTAATATTGCTATCCTTGTCTGTCCAGTGACTTTAATATTGCTATCCATATAATAGCAATATTAAAGTCACTTGACAGACAAGGATAGCAATATTAATGTCACTTGACAGACTATGTTGCTGACCTATTCAGTTAGATGACTTTTATAACATGCCTGATGGCTGATGCCAGCTTATATATTTATGTTGCACCTTATATTAATAATATTATTATGTTTCTGCTTTTTTTACCTCTGGAGGGCTTTGGTCTAATTTCCCACGGGGACCAGCCGGATTAGGAAATGTATTCTTTGTTGTATTCTTCTTGTTAATTTGTAATGTATTAGTTATGTATTCTTTTTTCTTAATTAGTAACTCTGTGAACTGAAAATAAGATCTGAATACTTTGGCTATATTATTATTATTATTATTTTTATGCTATTTCGATTTTCTCGGTTTTCACCGGTAAACTGTAAGTAATTAATGTCTTAACTATTAGTATGTGTGGAAGGAGTCCCAAAAGAATGACGATTGGTATGATCGGTTTCTAACATGTATGAAGTGTGAGTATGTGGATTTGATTGGGATGTATGTAAAGTATGAGCTTCATCATCAGTCTGTAAAAATTTTCTTACAATACGGCAAGTATTTAGAATTACTGCTTTTTGCAATAAATATATTAAGTTTGGGGGTAGTTGGAGGGTTTTTAAAGATTTATGTAGTTGTTTCGGGATGACACCTGTGGTTGATAAGACTATGGGTACTATGGTTACTTTTTGCAGGTTCCAGAGGCGGGCTATTTCATCCTTGAGTTCTATATATTTAGTAAGTTTCTCGGTTATTGTACTTTGTAAATTGTGTGTGTTCGGTACGGCTATATCGATCAGGTATGCAATTTTGTCAGTTTTATCTACTAGCGTTAAGTCAGGTCTATTGTAGTGTGTAGTTCTGTCAGTCAATATGGTTCGGTCAAAATATAGCTTCGTGGAGGTGTTATCAAGGACATTTTCAGGTTTGTATTTATAGTAGGGTTCTATGTCAGTTATGAAGTTTCATTGTTTGAGTCTCTGGTGAATTATACTAGCAACTTGGTCATGTCGATGTTTATAGTCGGTCTGTACAATTATTTTACACGCTCCTGTAATATGTTGAATAGTTTCCGGGCAACTATGGCATTTTCTACATGTGTCGTTGGTGAGTGTTTTTGTTATATAACGCTGATAATTTCTGGTCTCTATTGTTTGGTCCTGTATTGCAATCATGAACCCTTCAGTCTCTGGGAAAAGGCTCCCCTGGCACAGCCATGCATTTGATGCCTCTTTGTCATTATTTGTCTGATGTAGGTCATGGAGATGTCTACCGTGGAGGGCCTTTTTAGACCACTCAGATAATTTAGTCTTATTGTCTGTTACCTTATATTGATCATTTTGAGAGGAATTTAAATTGAGAGGAGTAAATTTATTATCATTTTTAACTATTACTTTGTGGAGTCTAGAGTGGTCGGATTTTGTCAAAAAATGTTGTTTTAAGTTTAAAATCTGGCTATTGTATAAATTAGTTATAACTGTAATGCCCCTTCCACCTTCTTTTCTCGGTAGTGTTAGCCTTTGGACGCATGATCTAGGGTGGTGTTTACGGAATTTAGTCATAGTCGTATTAATCTTTCTTTGTAAATTTATGAGCTCCGATTTGTTCCAGTTTATAATGCCGAAGGAATAGGTAAGTACTGGAATTGCAAAAGTATTTATTGCTTTTATGGTGTTGCGGGCATACAAATTTGATTTCATGATTGCATTGAGGTGATGTTGGAATCTTTGCTTTAATTTAGTTTTTGTGTCCTTTTGCAGTATTTGTTGCGCTTGGTTGTATCCCAAATATTTATAAGTTTCTCCCTCATCTAGTGGTTCTATGTTTTCTCCGGATTGTAATGTATAAGTGTGTTGAAATGAACGTCCTGCCTTATAAGAATTTATTTTAGTTTTGTCCACTCCAAAATTCATTTTAATGCCATTACTAAATTTTTCAATCAGTTCAGTCAGTCTGTACAGGTCTACCTCATTATCTGCATAAATTTTAATGTCATCCATATATAGTAGGTGGTCTATAATCTCAGTCTGAAAGTGTCTGTCATCATCATGTAGCCGATATCCCGCGTCTATGGAATTTAAGGTATTGGAGAGGGGATTTAACACTAAACAGAACCAGAGTGGACTGAGCGCGTCGCCTTGAAATATGCCTTTTCTTATTTGTATTGGCTGTGTCTCTATAAAAATTGTAGAAGTTTTAAGTCTTAATTTGGTTTTCCATGTAGTCATCGTGCTTTCTAATAAATTTATGATTTTTGGGTGAATTTTATATATTTTTAGAATTTGTAATAGCCACGAGCGAGGGACGGAATCACACGCTTTTCTATAATCTATGTACATAGAATATAAGTTGGATTTTGTTTTAGCGACATGTTTCAAAATTACGGAGTCTATTATTAATTGTTCTTTGCAACCTCGACTAAATTTTCGGCATCCTTTCTGTTGCTCGGCTAATATGTTGTTCATAGTCACATGTTCATATATTAGCTCGGTAATGCAAGATGTTAATATTTTATAAATTGTTTGTAAACAAGTGATTAGTCTGTATTTTTCTGGATTTCTGGATTCGTTGTAGTCTTTGGGTATCATAAAAGTTGTTCCAAATGTAATGTAAGGTGGGATTTTATTAGGATCTTCAATAAACTGATTTAAATAGCTATAAAGATAGTTATGAATACTTGTAAACTTTTTATACCAATAATTGTGTATAAAATCTGAACCTGGCGATTTCCAGTTATGGAGCTTTCGAATAACCTGTTGGAATATACTAATGGGGATGGTTTCAAATGTCATGTCGTTTATATCTTTGTTACATTTCGTTTTCTCAGCTTCTATCCATTCTGCATCAAAACGATGTTCAGTTGGTTGCTCCCATATTCCAGACCAGAATTTTTGCAAATCGTTTAAGTCCGGTAATTCGACCACATTATGTGAGTTACTTTCGTTTTGTGGTATGTTAGTTGTGGCCACCTTGATTTTTCTATAAAATTCCTACTCGTTATTATTAAATTGGCTATTTTGCTGTTTTCTAAGAGTGCATTTATTATATCTTCTTAAGCGTCCTGTCAATATCAAAAGTTTCTATTTTAGTGTATCTAGTATATTTTTTTTTTTCACTTTTGTACTCTGTAACTTGGCGATCTGTGTCACACAATAAGCCATTTTTATGAAGGGGGTTGAAACTATTTGGCTTTTGAGAGCAGAGGAAGCTTGGTTATATTGCTTTTACTCCTATGATGGGTCTATTTAGTTGTTATTAGCCAAATCTAAGGTTCAGTGTCGGTACACTATGTCTGCTCAATCTCGAGTGAGTGACACTGCCTGTGCCAGCAAGTCTAGATGCCAGTATGTTAGTGTGTTTTGCCATTCGTTCTTGATAGGCCTTGCTGTATTTTGTTATCTCTTCCTTAACTGTGCTCATTTCAAGGTCTTTGTAAATGTACTTGTTAGAAAGATAATATGGTATGCTCAGCATCGTTCTTAATACTTTACTCTGGAAACGTTCCAGAATCTCGATGTTGCTGATGCTGGCAGTACCCCATAACTGAATGCCGTATGTCCAGATAGGTTTTAGGATGGCTTTATAAACTGATACTTTGCACTCTGTTGAAAGACCAGCTTTTGGACCTATGAGCCAGTACATGGATCTGAGTTTTGTGTCAAGTTGTTTCCTTTTCGTCCAAATGTGTTTTTTCCATGTAAGCCTGCAATCCAAATGCATGCCCAGGTATTTTGCATCTTCGGCCTGTAGTATATCCCTATTGTGCAATTTAATTGGAGGAAATGTTTGCTTTCTTAGAGTAAAGGTTACATGGACCGACTTGTCCTGGTTTGCCTGGATACGCCAGTCATCGAGCCAGGTTTCTACTTGACTGACGTGTTCTTGTAGTTTGGCTGATGCTATAGTGGGGTTTTCATGCACGGAGAGGAAGGCTGTGTCATCGGCATATGTGGCCGTTGTTGTATCGTCACTAGTTGGCAGGTCTGCGGTGAAGATAAAATAAAGCACTGGACCGAGTATGCTTCCTTGCGGGACTCCTGACAGTATTTCGCATAATGCCGAAGTTTCATCGCCGATTTTTACCTCGAAACATCTGCCTCTTAGGTATGACTTGAGGATTAGGAAGAAGCAGTGCGGTAATAACTTTTTTAGTTTAAAGAGTAGCCCCGCGTGCCATACTTTATCGAATGCCTGACTGATGTCAAGAAAGACAGCAGAGCAATACTTTTTGCTTTCTAGCGAACGGCTTATGGCGTCTGTGAGTCGGTGGATTTGTTCTATCGTTCCATGTCGTTGCCTAAATCCGAACTGGTGGTGGGGGATAACTTGTGGTAAATGTTGAAGCATCCGGTTAAGCAGGATTTTTTCCATGAGTTTGCCTAGTATAGGTAGCAGACTTATCGGTCTATAGGACTTGACGTCATTTAATGGTTTGCCAGGTTTTGGGACCATAATGATCTGGGCAATTTTCCATTGAGCAGGAAAGAACTCGAGTCGAAAGCAGGCGTTAATTATAGCGGTAATAAAAATCACAGCTTTTTTAGGCAGTTGTTTCAGCAATTTTGCATCAACCTGATCAAACCCTGGCGCTTTACCGATTTTTAACCTTAGGATTTCTTTCCAAATTTCTTTCGGGCTTGCACTTTTGATTGGTGGGCACATTTGGAGTGGCGCATCAAGATATTCTTGGATTACTTGGTCATGAGCTGGGTTTCTACTTGGTAATGGCTTGAAAACTGATGCAAGATGTTCCATGTAGACTTGAGCCTTAGCAGAGTTGGTCCGTGCCCAGTTACCAGATGAGTCTTTAATAGGTGGAATGTGAGCTGTAGGCCTTTTCAGTCTTTTAGTGATCTTCCAAAGTGAGTGGTTTGTGTTCTTGTAAGGTGTTAGGTTAGCTAGCTGGTTTTGCAATTGTGCATCTTCCGCGTGTGAGAGCAGACGTTTCAATTCCTCAGAGGCTTTGTTAAAGGCTTTTTTATCACAGGGATACTTGGTGCGATGCCATAGTTTACGAAGATGCCTTCTTTCATTTACTTTTTGTTTGATAGCTTTAGAAAACCGGATATCTTTGGAAAAGTTTACCTTTGGCTTTAATATGGGCGTTGACTCATTAGCTGCTTTATGAATTAATTTTACAAAGTCTTCTATAGCTTCTTCAATAAGATCTTCACTGCTAAGCGGCGTTTTCAAGTTTATGCCTTCTGTGATTTTTTCTTTATACTTAACCCAGTCGGTTTTAGGATTATACAGTCTACTTGGAGTTTCTTTTAGTAAACGTTTGTGATAAAGGTTAAGTATAACCGGTGTGTGGTCAGAGGACAAGTCTGTACATTCCTCTAGTTTTATTTGACTCGGTTGGATATTCTTCATTATAAAAAAGTCCAATAAGTCTGGTACCTTTTGTGGATCTGTAGGCCAATATGTTGGGATGCTATGTGAGGCACAACGAAGATTTAAATCGTTTACAGCAGAGAACAGTTGGCGACCTCGTGGCAAAGTTATCCTGGATCCCCAGAACACATGTTTAGCATTCCAGTCTCCTCCACATATGTATCTGGTTCCTAATGTTTTAAAATATGTTTTAAAGTCGTCACTGCATATAGTGTGCCTAGGTGGGCAATATATTGCAGACACTGTAATATCAAAGTTTTTGCCTTGTATGCAAACAGATGTGGCTTGTATCTTTTCTGTTTTATATTGTTCAAGTGGATAGTGTTTTATGTTGCTTTTTATGATTATTGCAGTTCCACCGTGTGAATTTCCAGATGGGTGATCTGTTGTGTACACTTCGTAGTTTTTAATACTAAAATGTGTTTTGTGCGTAAATCGTGTTTCAGAAATAAGGGCGACATCAACTTTTTCTGTTTTGAGAAAATGATTCAGTTCTTGGCGTCGTTCATTCAACCCGTTGGCGTTCCAGGTAATAATCCTCAGGTTTATGGATTTTTCATAAGACTTGTGAGTAAGTGAATCATACGATCCATCATGTTGTCTAACATAATACTCATTATGTTTTGGAATTTCTCAAACATCACATTTAAGAGTTCCGTCATGTTGTTTGGGTCCTTGATTTCCGTATTAGTGTGTATATTTTGATGTCTATTTTTGGTGATGCTTGCATAAGTATCTTTCGAATCGTGTTTGGAGTAATAGTTTTGTTTATTGTATATATTATGTCTTATTGCTGATTTGTTATTATTAATTTTATCTTTAGTGTCATTATCTGTGTTTTGATCATTCTTTATTTTCAATTGGCTTGTCTTGTTAATCTTGTTTTTATTAAGCAGAAGTTCTTTGTATTGTTTGTATTTCGTGCATCCTTTATAGCTTGCAGGATGTTTTTCTTCACAATTTGCACATGTCGCATCTGTATCTGGTCTTTTCAGGCAACTAGCAGTAGGGTGTTCTTCGCCGCATTTTACACATCTGAAGGGTCTGTTGCATTGGTTTTTCGCATGACCGAATCTTTGACATCTCTTGCACTGAAGGACCTCAAACTTTTTGTACGGTGCCTCAAATGAAACCTTTGTATAATTTAATTTATAAATTTTAAATATTTCTTTGTTATTATGTTTTGGTTCTAAGTCTATGTAGAATAGAGATAGTGGTTGTTTTGTGGTTTTGTGCCTTATGTTTGTTATATTCCTAACTTCATGTCCAAGCTCTAACAGTTCTTGTTTAATTACATCTGTATCTTCTGATGCATGGAGACCACGTAGAACTACGCGGTAGGCTCTCTCACTCTTTAATCTGTAAGTATAGTGGCTTACATCTTTATCAACAAACGCTGTTCTTATGTTTTTATATGTGTCTATGTCTGCTGGCATAATCTTAACAATATGTCCAGATCGTAGCGTGTGCAATGTGTATTTATTTTGTTCTAAAGGTGGGTTTACACCAAAAGAACATAGAGCAAGAACAGCACAAGAACATTCTTTCGTATTCGTTTAGTGTAAACTATAATTCGTTACAACATACTTTAGGTCGTTTACACCAATCGAATCAACAAGAACATCAAGAATAAGAATTTTTGCTCTATAGATGAGAATCATATAGCTCCGTTTAGATCAAACGAGCGAATGCTCATTACACATTCGTCAACGATAAGTAGTAGGGTTCACACTACACTCAAAGAGTATATAAACTACGTATCAACTACACTATGTCTGACTGTAATAACGGTATTGTGATTTCAAGTGCTGTATTTATGGTTATAACGCAATTAAAGAAAAAGAAAAGAAGGAAAAGACGTTGGTGGGTGACGAATTTAATAAAAGAAGAATACTCGATAATTTAAAAAACCCGCCAAAAAGTAAAATATTTCAAGAACACTAGAATTCCTTTGAAGAGACCGCCTCGAAGAGCGAGCACGCCTGAACACGAAAGAACGCTCTAGGCAATTGCTCGAGCGCTCTTGCGTCGTTTACACCAAACGAGCGAGATTCTTAGAGCATTCTACCTATTTTACCGCCGAACACGTGGCGAACACACTAGAACAACGAAAGAATGCTCGTTGTTAGTTTACATCAAAAGAGCTTTACTAGAATGAGCATTCGCTCGTTTGGTGTAAACGGAGCTTAAAACGATTGAACATAGTAGTTCTTTAAGTTTTTTAATATCTAAAACTCCTGTCACAAATATAGGTTCCGGTTTAGGTGGTTTTAATTGTTTCTGTTCAGCTGCTGGTTCCACATTTGTGGCTGTTTCGAGAATTTGGAAGCTGTTTTGTGTTGGTACCGTGTACATAGTTTTGGTCACCTTATTGATTTTATTAATTTGTTCTGGACTTGCCTCTGCTTTTCTTTTATGAGGTGCCTGATCATTTTGCCATGCTTTGGTGCCTGTTTTTTCTCTGTAACTAGTAGTTGATCTAAGTGTTGTTGCATCTTTTGCAGTCATTTCATCTATTATAATTATGTCATTAGCTGAGCCTTCTGCCGTTTGGGGCAGATTTATTGTGGTGCTTGTGTCTTTGCTGCCAAGAGAGTGGCTTCTGGGTCTAATGTTTTTGAAGAGACTGGGATGAAAAATTTGTTGTGTCATCTTCTTACTCTGGTGTTGCGTCGTTGTTTTATCCTCTTGGGATGTCGGCTCCTCTCTACTTTCTTCTTGCTGCAGTTGTAATCTCCTATCCTCATGCGGTAGCAAAATTTTGCCCCCCCCAGATACGATGGGGCTGCCTGAGTTTCCCTGTGGGCTTCTCTCAGGGAAGGATTCTCCAGCTTGGCTGGTACCTTCCTGGGGTAATTTGTTTTTAAACCCTGCTAACATTTTTGATTCGGTATACGTATCGGGTATACAGCCTAGCCTTTGGTGATCCAACACCTGTGCACAAGGCAGCACATTGGTTTATTATTCGGAGTACCTTCTCCTAGACCAACCGCCATCCAAGGCTTACGAGGTTGGTCTCCCCGGGTCAGAGCTTATATTATAGTGGCGGCTCCTGCTCGCCACTGACGCCCACATTTCATTGGGTTTGGTGTCACTTTGTAGAGGTTACCCCGCCATGAGTAACCCCAACACCCCTCCATATGGACCGCCCGATTGTCCGCGGCTGCACAAGGCAGCTAGTCCCCATATCTGAGGACCGTTTCGCTATCCGCAACCTGCGACGCGGGGGGTGGCATAGGGCCATGCCACTGGGATGTGTTTACCCAGAACCCCCTAATAGTGTATCTAGTATTTGCGTTATTTGTATATTTGGTTCCTCATGTGTAGCATGAATTTTATGTAGTTCCATTATTTTATTTACATGTGCAACAAGTTTTCGGCTCCTGCCTCCTTTAATGAACTGTGTTACTCTTCCTATTTTTACTCGTAAATCCTCTATTCTCTTTTCAAGGCGTAATTGCCAATGTGGTTTCTTATTATTTCTCGATGAACGTTGATTAGTTGATACGTTGTTAAGTGACAATTTAGTTCCATTTAATTTAGCAGCGGTCCATGCTGCACAGTATATCGCTGTTTGAAAATAATGAAAGTCGGTGTTATCATTAATAGCAGCGTTTTACCCTGAAATAAAACGCTTATTAAATACTTACCTTATTTGAAGCATAATAATTGAGATAGGCACTTCCGTTTCCGCAGATTTTACCTCCTTTTCTTTCCTGAATGTTGGTAGCTCTGTCAACCTTGGCGCCATTATCGAGCAGGTAGAGGGAGAATTCCCGCTTGACTATTATCATTGAGTCGAAATTACACCAGGCAGAAATAAAAAGTTATGCTTCAAATAAGGTAAGTATTTAATAAGCGTTTTATTTCAGGGTAAAACGCTGCTATTAAACACTTGACCGTTATTTGAAGCATAATAATTGAGACGTGTTTGTTATCGCCTGGTGATGATGGACGCCAATGTGACAAAATGTTGTTAGACGCCAATGTGAAAAGAAAATATAACAATATAAAATAAAATTATTAGTATTTCCTTTTAGAAATACATCCAAAACTGACTGACAAATCAAAAATACAAATTATAAAAGCTTTGATATGGACCTAATGAAATCAACTAAAGGAACAAAAGAATTCCTTAATCGTTAGAATTAGATGAAAGTACTTTTTGTACCGATTTCCAATAACTGCCCAAAAGTATTTCATCAATGGATACATTGTCTATCCAACTTTTAGCTACAGCTGAGCGGACGTTACCTGGTGGTTCAGTTGCCCCAGACAAGTTAGTTTGGATCCAGCCAGCTATTACAGTTTTAAAAGCGGCAGATGGTTTTCCTCGCAAATTCGTTAATAAACTGGCACATCTAGCTTCGCTACTCGCTAGTCCAGCGATGAAGATTATGATTACAGCATTTAAGCCAATAAACAGCAAGGTTGCTTATCACTGGAATTGCTTAAAAGTTAAAATCTTCCAGCTATATTGCCTAGAATCAGAACTGTTCGTTTTAGTCAAATTCTTTAATGTGATTATCATCACTGTAAGAAGTGTAAGATCATGTACACGTCTGCCCAACGAAAACAAAAGCAAAATATCTGTATGTCTAGAGACTGCAAATAAATTACTTGCGTCAACAGTATAAGACTTCAATAACTTTTGAATATAATATGTTGTACAGGCTCTTTCAATGCAATATATTTTAAACTACAGTTTTACCAAAACGAGAAATCAAATGGCCAGAAATATCCATATCAGACATGGTAGATATTACTTATTTATGTAAGAAAATAGTGTTATAAGAGAGTTTATATTTATTAAAAATAGATATGGTAAAAATTTTGCAAGGACTGTGGGCGTCGGCTTGTGAGCATCATATCTGTGTAACTTACACCGATAACCATCATTCTAGGCAACTTTATAAGTTTTGAGAGTAGAAGGTCTTCATGATAATAACAATAATAATTTTATATGGTTATCATCTCAGCTCACGAAATTTTGCGACCACCCCCATATTTCTATACTTCCAGGGTCATTTCCTGATCTTTGTCGATTAGGCATTCCTCCAGATCGCGAATCATATACGGTGCTGCTATTGCACTCGACTTGAGATCTGCTCGCCAAAATACTCGTTCCTAGCGTGGATTCACTAGGAGATAAATTCCTGGCGCCTGATTTAGGTGAGCCAGGCCTTTGGGTATTAATTAAGGTGGGGGAAACAACCAGGCTAGGGGGTACACCTGAGAAAAGGCATCGTGATATAAAGCTGCTTGATCGTTCAAGTCGAGAGTT
Organism: Polyommatus icarus; assembly: GCA_937595015.1. Taxonomy (NCBI): domain Eukaryota; kingdom Metazoa; phylum Arthropoda; class Insecta; order Lepidoptera; family Lycaenidae; genus Polyommatus; species Polyommatus icarus. The sequence goes on from OW569325.1 coordinate 1,441,445, forward strand.
ACACAATTAGTCATTACATGAGCTTCGGCGGAAGCAAATAAACCGGTCACAGATACACTAAGTTTTCTGAACTTCTCCGTGCAAGAAGTTAACAGATTTGGAAATGATCCAATAACTCGAAAAATCTGAATGGTTATGTCCATCAAGGCATCTGACCTGGTGCGACCCGACTCGCTAATATAGGTTCTAGTTGTTCGATTGTCGCTCTGCCAAAGAACTATCGAGCGAGTGAGAGTCTGGTGCTGACCTCGGAGAAAAAAAAAAAAGCGCTAGAAGCTCTTTCTGATTGCAATGCATGAAATTTTCTTGTGCTCACCATGTCCATTGTCCCCGTTAAGGAAAGGTGGTCGAGTTGAGCACGCTAAGCTACGTCCGATACATCTGTTGCCAAGCAGTGCGACGGTGGGCTCCAATGAATGGAAATTGATAGATGATGACTTTGCAACCACCACCGAAGATCGTCGCTAAACGTAACGCTTGTCTCGGTAGAGAGCAGCGATTCAGAAATGCAGGCTTTTCCATGTCCATGAGAAGAGACAAGAGAGCTCGGTAATGTAGTCTCCCCTTCGGAACTATGAAACTGGCGAAGTCAGGAGACCGACGATGCTCTGCAAGGTCTTTAGATCTACCAGACCTTTGTCAGGACTCAGGACAGGTAAAATATTTTGTTGAATTTTTGACATTTTCTCGCCTGAAAAAAGCTTTTCGTTTTGTAACGTGTTCCAACAAACACCTAGAAATATCAGGTCTTGTTGAGGCGTAAGTATAGACTTTTATTTGCTAACCTATATATTGAAGTCTTTGAAGCAAAATGTGGTCATGTTCCTGTAGGATGATTTTGTTTTAATGAGCAATTAGATAATCATCTAAATAAACGATGATACGTAGAACTTGCTCTCTGAGGGTTTGTGCAACCCAATTGGTCAGGGAAGCAAAAGCTTTCGGAGCAGTGGTGAGACCGAACGCTAAGCAAGTAATTTGCAGCAACTATCCCCTGTATATCAAACGTAGGAACAGTCGGTGCGATGGAGCGACTGCCAGGTGAAAATAAACTTGGGACAGGTATATTTTGCAAAGCCAATCGTTGGGTTGCAGAAAAACTGTCATTAGCTTGAATGGCCGAGTCAAAACATAATTGAGTAGAGTGGAAAGATTTAAAATAGGACGGCAGGACCCGTCGACCTTAGGAACCAGAAACATTGTCGAAATTAAACTTGGTGAGGGGCTAGCAACTTCTAGTACACCGTGGTAGAAAAATGTTTTGGTTCAATTTTGCAATGAACCGAGGAGGTTTCTCCATAAAGGGTATGCGGTACCCTTTTACAATCTTTAACAGATAACCTGGAGCATCTAGGCGCTGCCAACGGCGGTAAAACTTCAAAGTTTGACCCGCTCTGAATTTTTGTTTGTCAGTACTTACGTTTTTTTTTTTTTTGGCATTCCCGAGGCCCGAAAGAGAAGCGGCACATTTACGGGTACTTCTGGCGTGGAAATTCCCTCTGTTATCCAATCGAGCTCCTCTCTAGTGAAAGGAACTTCGTGCATTACCAGGCATTGACCGCGGTTAAAAATTTTTTTCTTTGTTCCTGCGCGGAACGATTGTAAGAACAGCCTTGCGCAGGCTGGTGAGCATGGGAAATGTGCGAGTTAGCACAACATCCATGAGATATACCCTGCGCGGGTATATATAACTTTTAGCCTGCCCCTGCGAGAGTAGGCTAAGCTCTCGAGTGAAAAATACTTCGTGCATTGCCAGGTATTGACCGTGGTTCAAAATTATTTCTCTGTCCCTGCGGGAGAGGATTGTAAGAACAGCCTTGCGCACGCTAGTGAGCATGGGAAATGTGCGAGCTAGCACAACATCCATAGACATACCCTGCGCGGATATACAACTCTTAGCCTGCCCCTGCGGGGGGTGGCGAGTGGAAACTCTTGCTGCTAGAACCCGCTTGCGCAGCGGTAGCAACATTATTCTGATTATTCGCAACAAAGGTTTTGCGAGCTCCCTCAGTCTTTTCGAGTAGTGACACCAGCAACTCGGAATTTACTTAGATAAAATGATTGCAAGAACTGGGTCGCGAACGAAATTGATAATTGTGCGTCTCATTTGAAAACCTCAGCTCTATGACCACAAATTAATTGAAGTAAATCTGACATTGTGATACAATTCCTAACGGTTTCATTCAAACCTTCAGGGGTCACGCTTGAAGCGTGTGACCATTGTAACAATTTCTTAAGAGCAGATTGCAATGCTTCGTGCTGCTTAAGTACGCAATATAATAATGCGGCGTATGATTTGTCCACGTGAAATAGATTTTTTAGAAAATCGAAATATTTAAGCTCATCATTGACCTCTAAATCGACAAAAACTAATGTATGATAATATCATTATAAGATTTTTGAACTTCAGAATAACGAACTTCTGACCATTCGTTAGTATGTTGAATATAATTTTCATATAGCCAAAAAACCCCGGAGAAGTTTTCCGAACGGACGTTTCTTTAAGTTTTGTTTCAATTTCAAAAACAAGATTCGGTTGTCAAGAATTGCTAACGTTCGTTTCATTTTCAAAATCAAGATTCGGTTGTATAGAATTGCTAACGGTCGTTTCATTTTCAAAATCAAGATTCGGTTGTAAAGAATTGCTAAAGGTCGTTTCATTTTCAAAAACAAGATTCGGTTGTAAAGAATTGCTAACGGTCGTTTCATTTTCATTTGATTCACAATACAATTTCCGACTGACAGTATCGTCGATGCAACAATCATCTGCATGACCTTGAAGAAAAGATCGGTTTTCGTAAAAAGAATTAATTAACCCTTTTGTTCATTAACCTCTTGAGTTAATTTAGCTAAATGGTCGTCACGGCGCTGTCTGTATTTGCCCCCCCTTTTTTTGTGGCAGCGGCGCCTCGATTTACGTTTGCAGTGTGAAGTAGAAGTCGATGACGAGCTCCAATCACATGTGGAACTACAACTACTAGATGACCTTGCAAAAGAACAAGGCTTTTTTTTTTTTTTTTTAACTGCATTAGAGGGTAGTTTCAAATCGTTAGCTGGTGTCACTACCGAATCATTAACAAATTCACATTCGTTATTCATTATTAATAGCTACCATAACCTAGGAAAGAACACAAACACAAGAACTTATCTAGAAAATTGCAATATTTAAAATTTAAATGTAGTATTTAAATTTAAATTCGTCATTAAAATAACGATACGAACGATAAAATCGTTATTAATAAAATGAAATATTCATCTTGCATTTTGCAAGAAAATAAGGGTAAGAAAATATAACTTACGTGAATTATCACAACACTTGAAAAACGGTAAAACAGAACACTGAAATTATTTCACTTTTTACATAAATTATATAACTAGGAGTTATATAATAAGGAGGTATATACGTAATGGCTTTTGAGCACGACTGTGCGGTGCGGAAAACAAGACGCCAATGATAATAGTCAAGCGGGAATTCTCCCTCTACCTGCTCGATAATGGCGCCAAGGTTGACAGAGCTACCAACATTCAGGAAAGAAAAGGAGGTAAAATCTGCGGAAACGGAAGTGCCTATCTCAATTATTATGCTTCAAATAACGGTCAAGTGTTTAATATGATCTAGGAGTGTAATTTTGTTAAGGTAGTTGACGGTATTTAATAACTTCTTAGAAGGTTTTTGCTTAGGTATATAGACTCTGTTAGTTGGATCAGTATTTATAAAATGTTGAAGAGCATGTTCAAATGTTTCATCGATGTCAGGATTCCTATCAGGTATGTGTGTGCTATTAGAACTTTCTTGTCTGGGGGCTACGTCTTGTCGCTGTAAATTATCGGAACTAGAGTAATCCGTTTCTGGTATTTGTGTCAAATTTGTACTTAATATTTCTGTGGTATTTATCAACTCATCCGCTACTTCCTGTTTCAGTATATTCTGTCTTTCATCTGTAACGTATTTATTGTTAATAATTGCTCTAAGTTTGTCGCTTATTCGTTGTTCACTAAGATGTGCAAGTGTAGGGAATTAATTCTTAAAGGCCTCGTGCAATGGTTTACGATATGATGTCCTATTTACCTATTTCTAATTGTGTGATTCGGTAATAGCTTCTAAGTATATACTCATTTAGTTCGTCTGTCCAGTTTAATCGAGACTGATTTAGTGTAATTTACGTGTCTGTATGAGTATGTGTGAGAGTATTAGACTGTGGATTACGAAGGATATTTTTAACTTCTTGTCGTATGCCCGATAACTCTTGTTTAGAAAGAAGCTTGCAATTTAAAATAGCCCGTCTTTGGTCATCTATACGTTGCTTGCTGGCTTCCATTTCATGGTATTTATTTGTAAATAAGCTGTGGAGTTCTGCGAGGTAAGCTTTTTTCTTTGACTCTAATTCGGTGATGATGAAATAGTGACGCATTATAAAAGTATTCATTTCTTTAGTCCACGTTTTACGTGTGCGTCTTGTACTAAGGGTGGGTGCAGTATTCTCAGCTACAAAAAAGCAGCACAATAGCCCTGGTACGTGGAGGTGATAATGAATAATTTGATAAGGTGGATGATCTTGACTGGCAAATATCAAGGTAAGATGGAGGTGACGATGCTGGAGATGAAAATAATGATTTAGATGATGACATCGGTGATAGATGATTAAAATTAAAACGTTCTGCAGCAGTTTGAAACTGGGCAGCTTGTTGCAATTCGTTGGCCGCCCCCAGAATACGAAGGGCAGCCCGAGCCCGAGGGCCCGGGGCGGGATTCTCCATCGCGTAGAGCTCCGGTACCCGCCTGGGGTATAATTCTATTTCTAAGACGCATCATAAAGCTTTTTGTATTACAAAAGTAGAAGAATTAACCAAAATGGAAAGATAGTAAGAGAGGAAGGTGAAACATAGACAAAACAAAAACTAAAACAATGCCAACACAAGAATTTAATAATAAAAAGATGGTGAAAGGATAGTCAAAAAAATAATAATAGAAAGAGCCGACGATCAGCCACGTGAGTACCTCACCCCGAAGAGAGTGGGGTGGCGCACCCAAGTGTTGCCCGGGGACACCAACTAGGAGGCCTTCACCCTCTTATTATTATTATGTTTCTGCTACTCAGGTGTCGGAGCGGTCAGGCGCCCCGATGCGCTGCTGCCGGCGTCAGTTCGACAACGTGCGGCGCGTGTTCAAAGCGGTGGAGGAGATGCCCGGCAACGTCGTCACCAACATCCGCTCCACATTCCTCATCTCCGAACCGCTGGCCAAGTGAGAGCTAAGACTGAGCATGGAGAACTAAAGAAATCTTTGTCTTGATACACTATTATATGAAATAGTTCATAGCAAAATAGTTTATAAGAATAAGTAACAAGGTCGAACTACTAAATAAAGTAAAAAAATAATTTCGTAAAAATATTTATAGTGAAAGATTCTTGAAAATAAACATAGATTTCTAGGGGAAAAATAGGAGGAACTTACTTCAAACACTTAAATTTTCGGCATGTTTACAGGCGGCGTTAAAATAACTGGTAAATAATAATTATTATTTTCTACTTTCAGGAAATATGGAGCAGTAGTCTTTATAGCGTGTATGCGATTTGAAACTGCCAAGAGGAAGCTGCAATACCTGTCATTCAATGACTTCTACCACTGTGCACAAGTTAGTTTTTATATTGCTTTATTAATAATATTATTATATTGAACATGATTATCAGAGAAGTTGATTCGCAGATGCGGACCTACGTAATTTGGTCGCGTTATGTCAAGCCCAGCCGACAGAACGTTCATCGTCAATTACTTATCTTATAATTCCATCGATGAAAATCAGAAAGAGGTGAAACAGGCCCTTAGTATGATATCCTCTCTCCCCCCTCATGTTGTGACGTTTTATGTTTGTGCAGGCGATAATGGGCAGCTGGACGTACAGCTGCTCGGGGCCGGAGTACTACGACACGGAGATGGACCGCGAGTTCCTGCTCGAGCTGCGCGACCTCCGCATACTGCTCGACAAGGAGAAGGAGCACAAACAGTGAGTAACACACACTAATGGGCAGCTGGACGTACAGCTGCTCGGGGCCGGAGTACTACGACACGGAGATGGACCGCGAGTTCCTGCTCGAGCTGCGCGACCTCCGCATACTGCTCGACAAGGAGAAGGAGCACAAACAGTGAGTAACACACACTAATGGGCAGCTGGACGTACAGCTGCTCGGGGCCGGAGTACTACGACACGGAGATGGACCGCGAGTTCCTGCTCGAGCTGCGCGACCTCCGCATACTGCTCGACAAGGAGAAGGAGCACAAACAGTGAGTAACACACACTAATGGGCAGCTGGACGTACAGCTGCTCGGGGCCGGAGTACTACGACACGGAGATGGACCGCGAGTTCCTGCTCGAGCTGCGCGACCTCCGCATACTGCTCGACAAGGAGAAGGAGCACAAACAGTGAGTAACACACACTAATGGGCAGCTGGACGTACAGCTGCTCGGGGCCGGAGTACTACGACACGGAGATGGACCGCGAGTTCCTGCTCGAGCTGCGCGACCTCCGCATACTGCTCGACAAGGAGAAGGAGCACAAACAGTGAGTAACACACACTAATGGGCAGCTGGACGTACAGCTGCTCGGGGCCGGAGTACTACGACACGGAGATGGACCGCGAGTTCCTGCTCGAGCTGCGCGACCTCCGCATACTGCTCGACAAGGAGAAGGAGCACAAACAGTGAGTAACACACACTAATGGGCAGCTGGACGTACAGCTGCTCGGGGCCGGAGTACTACGACACGGAGATGGACCGCGAGTTCCTGCTCGAGCTGCGCGACCTCCGCATACTGCTCGACAAGGAGAAGGAGCACAAACAGTGAGTAACACACACTAATGGGCAGCTGGACGTACAGCTGCTCGGGGCCGGAGTACTACGACACGGAGATGGACCGCGAGTTCCTGCTCGAGCTGCGCGACCTCCGCATACTGCTCGACAAGGAGAAGGAGCACAAACAGTGAGTAACACACACTAATGGGCAGCTGGACGTACAGCTGCTCGGGGCCGGAGTACTACGACACGGAGATGGACCGCGAGTTCCTGCTCGAGCTGCGCGACCTCCGCATACTGCTCGACAAGGAGAAGGAGCACAAACAGTGAGTAACACACACTTAGGGCCTGTTTCACCACTTTCTGATAAAGTGCCGAATAGGCTATTCACAGTTTTTGATAGATTCTCCATACTTCATCTGTCAAGTTAAGTGGTGGATAGCCTATTCGGCACTTTATCAGAAAGTCGTGAAACAGGCCCTTAGTATCAAGTATACATACTTTGCCCCTTTACTAATAAAAACGTTACATAATGAATAAGTTTCGAAATGTTTTGTCCTTGTCTTTTGAGCGACTTTCTAGTTTATAAAATGTGGACAAATCTTTGTATAGCTTATCTATTGCTCTATTTTATTTGTATTGGTAAATCTACTGCGTATATTTTATGCACAATTTGCAATATGCTCTTTTATTTGATTATTCTTATCTTATTTTATAGTTTAATTTGTATGCGGTTGAAGCCCAAGTTGCTGGAGAAATCTTATCAAGAGCTGGAGTTGAACTTCAGGTACGAACGTATAGATGTAGTACAATAATAAATTGATAAACTCCGAAACAAAAAACTGCAGCAGTTTGTTTTTCAGGAAAACTTAAAAATGCCTTTAATTTTTTTTACATTTATAATGTATTTTCTTATTTCATACATAAACAATTATTCAGAATACAGAATGCTTTTTGCTATATAACGATTTATTTATTGTTTCTGCGTCTTTATGTCATACTTCCGTTGTGAAGACTGAAGAGCGAAATTAATTACAGCAGTGATCAAAATCCAGTGACGCATAATATTGGTGATAAATATTGATGACTCTTCTTAACGCAAATATACTATAATGTTGATTTTCAGGTTGTACACGCGCGCGCTGGTGGGCGTGGCGTGCAACTTGCACCGCGGCCGCGAACTGCGCTCACTCTTCACTGACCTGCTCGAGAGGTACGCACAAGCTAACTAGCGAGTAGCGTGCACGTACTTGCGAACGTGCACGCAAGTACGTGCACGCTACTGCACGCTAATGCATGTTATATTACGGTTATAAAGCCCTCTATCCTGTTTTTATTAATTGTGGATTTAATTGCATGTATTTCCTTGTATTTGCATAGTTAATTAAGAAGGCATGATTTACAGAATTTTCAATATGATTAGCCCAGAACTCAGACTGACACTTATAACTAGCGGCCGTTCCCAATATTCAATCTATCTCTGGTTTGACATACGACTGATCGCAGCTGACATTGAATTGACATAAAATATATGTCTATTATGTCTAATGTGAGCTATTCCTATCTCTAGTAGGGCAAAACCAGAGATAGATCAAATATTGGGAACGGCCGTTAGTCAATATACGTCAGACATGTATTTTATTTGTTTTTCTTTCAGATGTATAGAGCCGTTACGTCTCGGCTGCTGGCCCAAAACGGATCTGGCTCAGTTCCTCTGCGCGTACGAGCAGTGCGCTCTGCAGATGGATGTGCTCAGGTAATGCGTGTAACATCTAAATTCAATTCAATCTAAACGAAAACACAAAATTATAAGGCTTAAAACTACGAATAATAAAAACTAAGGAAACGTAACACCTATATTTCAATCGTTTTGAATTTGTTTCTCAAGGTTCTTTTCGCACATTAAAATAATATGGCAATAGCTACGAAACACTACATTCAAATTGACAAAATAAAGCCGAACTGACAATAATTGTCACTTATATAATAACACAAGATTCTTGCATGTATTCGGCTCTCTTTTTCATAATTCATAATTCGTTTATTGCCAGAATAGGCTACTTGACCTATATTCAATTTCATTGAAAAAATGCATATTTCTAGTAGAACTTGGCCTAGGAAACCGTATTTCACCCTTATTATCAAATAAAAGCTTATGATTGATAAATAAAGTCGATTTGAAAATATGATTTTATGAAAATAGGAATTGTACTGACGAAAACGCTTTTGCGGTATTTCCGATTTGGATGTGACGTCATCCTCATACTAATTTAATATCTTTTATTTATCGCGCTCGCTATATGTAAGTTTATTTGTACATAAATAATCAGAATAAGCCTATTATACGAAAACGCTTTTGCGGTACTTCCGATTTGGATGTGACGTCATCCTCATACTAATTTAATATCTTTTATTTATCGCGCTCGTTATATGTAAGTTTATTTGTACATAAATAATCAGAATAAGCCTATTATATATTTTCTTCAATAATTCAAATAAAACATCAGTTTTATATATATTATCTCCATTTATTGTAGACGGGAAATGAAATGGCCAAAACTATTCTCCAAAAGTTTTCAACATTACAAATGATTTCTAATTTCTTATATAATTATTTTATCATTTTTGGACACTTTTAGACTCGTACATTTAGCACATTAAAAAAATTTCAATAAAGAGAGTTTAAAATACAAAGCGTATGACGTCACACTATGGCGGACAGTGTTTTCGGCGCCATTTAAGAGGCATATTTTTCAATAAACATTTTTATGGGTTTCTGCTGTGTAAAATATTAAAATATTAGTTTTTTTTTGTAAAAATGAATGATTATGAAGCGATTAGCATGAAGAAAAAAATTAGGTCAAGTAGCCTATTAAGTACTTTTGCATAAATTATGCATGTATTCGGATCACATTTTGTAGAATCGGAACAATTTTTTGACAGTTACTCTTCCTTATTTTTTATTATTCGTAGGCTATAAATCAATATGCTGCAGTTGTAGATGGGTAAAGCTCGGGCATGTTAGACATACATCTATCTATAGAGTTTGAAGTAGGCGTTTTAGGCATTTTATTGACATTTATGGACGTATCCCGCATCACTGCATGCGGTACATTACTCTGTTGCGCGGATAATGCGCAGGTTATGTTTATGAGACGTTCCTTGATACTTCTCTCGAAATTAACGCAATGTTTAATGTGTTCATTATGTACCATCGAGGAAATTGATTCCTAAGCAGTTGACAGACTAACGTCATTTGGACGGATCATGTCAATTCAATCAATGTTAATTGTGATCTGTCGGCTGGATTAACGCGACCAAATTACTAAGGTCCGCCATCTGCCTAGGAATCAACTTCTCTGATAGTACGTTAATATAATTGGTATTTCCATGTTAATAAACGATGAATATCACAGGGAGGCGGACCTGAAGACTGTGTGGGAGCGATACATGCGCGTGATCAGCCAATGCCTGCTCACCATGTACCACACGTAACACCCCCGCCACGCCCCCCTCGCCCCGCCCATACGGGTGTATGCCCCGCCCACACACACGGAGGTGGCCATATAGACATTGTAGTGATTAGTAGCGACGTTCACGCTAGGCGACCGCCCAGGGCACAGGAGGCCTAATACGAAATCAATCGAATGAGATCGCTGTTTGTTAGAGTAGGACGCGGCTGTCTCATTCGATTGTTTCAGTCTTAAAACTGTTTCATGGTACGGCCGCAGGATAAAGTGGGGCCCCGAAGGCAAACAAAAAAGGACTTCTAGCACTACCAGCGCCTTGGGCGCCGAACGCATTTCGCCCAAGCGCTGGTGCCTGGTAGTGCTAAAACAGGTACTGAGTTTAATAAGGAAATGCCTGAACATAGACATCGTTTAAATAGAGACATTGAGAGTGACACGGATTACTCTGTGTCCCTGGAAAGGCATAAAATTAATAGGTTTTCTACTGAAAAAATGTATAATTCCCAAACAGTAACCGTATTTCGAGTCGGTTTAACGATAAGACATTTTCTAAACTAAAATATTATGTTTTATCTAACACATAGAAAAATATGCTTGACATAAGGACAAAATATTGTAGAGCTTGTCTAACTTGAAATGATGCGCCCCACCACTTCACTAGTTGATTATAATTTATAAATGAAAAATGTTGTACTGTGAATATGAGGGCGCGTCATTTTAAGTTAGACAAGGTCTATAGGTTATTCATTTTGTAATTCTTTTATAAGTAAAATATGTATAAAATTTAGATTGGAACTCTGTCTAGATATTGCTTTACAAAATATACCTTATGTGCAATCTAGGTATTTCACGACATTAAACCTGGCTAAAAAGGTAAGTAGAGGTTTAGATAATAAGCATAAATCTTCTTGCCAAATATATATTTTTAAATCAAGAAAATTTCGATTTTATTACAAAAATATCAATATTAACCGTTTTCTTATTGAGGTATTTATACTTACAGGCACTTCCAGCAAATAACCATATAACCCAAGAGCCTGCGACAGCGGCGCGGGGTAGATATAAACTACGATAACATGGCGCGCCCCTCCAAAATTCAAAACGTTTGATGTGACAACCAGACCAACACATCTTGGTAATGAGTGACATTAAGTGAAATATTACGAGTACTGGTTGATTAGTTGAATACTAACTACATACAAACGCTTTCATAAGGATGTGACTACACACATTGAAACAGTAATTTGGAGGGGCGCGCTATGTTATCGTAGTTTATCTCTAACTGTCGTGTGTCTTCGATAACTTCACCCACTGTCGAACATTTTTGACAGTTACTTCCCACTGCCAGACTAAAATCTAAACTTTAAGGGTGTCGTGAAGCAACTTTCAGCAATATACGCCAGTGGAAGACGAGGTTCCTACGGTTATTAAGAAAAAAATAAAATAAAAAATTGAGCTAGTCTTTATCGAAGGCCAGGACACCTTCAGAACTTGATACCTCCTAAATTAACTGCCACTGCTGGTTGTTCTAACCTCTATATAGGGGTCATAAAAAAGAAAACTTTCAGCTTTTATAAAATGACAAAAGTCTGGCTGTCGCTTCGTTGGCACTTGGGTTAATACAAGGTCTTACATCGTCATAGTACGCTGCGTTAAAATTATTTTTACTAGAAAGGGGTAACACTTACATTGTGTCAGTTATGTCCTAACTAAACATATATCGTCAACAAAATCTCTACAAAATGAATGAATGATTGAAATAAATCTACGAAATCATATTATGTGAAAATTAATTGCCCTTATAATATGATTGTGTGCGTGTAAAATGCTTTATTAGGTATTGTTCGTCGTAAATAGCACATTCGAAAACATCAGCTGTATAAATTCGTTTTTCTGATACATAGGTATCTAAGTCTAAGTTTAAAATAATACAAAATCCAAAATTGTTACTATTTACAGTATTGTTTTGTAATTTGAAGTTGTAAGGTGACATTGTATGCAACTTGTTAAATAGTTTTTGTAGTCCTTGTAAATAAATTATACTTATTCTTGTTTTTAATAATCATGAAGTGTTTAATTTTTAAACTTTAAATGCCATTTTTTCAACATAGCAGAGCAAGGAGTGGCGTAAATAAAACAAATGGTAAATATTTTTATTTTATATTTCAATATAAGTAAATAGAAATGATTAATATAACAATAACATATCACAACACAACATAATAAGTACTTAACTTACTTTGTACACTTATAACGAAGCTAGCACACCGGTCGCTACTACTGATATACATAATACTATGATTAACATTTAGATTAGTAATCACAGATAGGAGTCAGGTGATGCCTATAGGCTTTCATCCTTTTAGAATCCCAAATTGTCCAATTTCTATATTTTTTCAGTCAAGCCTAAAAATTACTACATACTTAGGTACTTACCTATATAATTTTAGTTAAGTAAGAGAAAAAAGTATAGAGCTAAGGTGTACGACCTTGAATTGAATTTTGGTTGTACCACAAGGTTACGTCCAAGCCCGATTCTTTAGACAATATGTGAAACTAATGGAAACAATAATAGCGACCTCTGTGCACAAATTTCGAGTCGCGAGAGAATCGACGGGACGACTAGCACTCATCTCTATTCTATAAGCATAAATAATCGCCGAGTCGATCTGTCTACATAGCCTTCTGACTAAAGCACGTAATAATACTTGGAAAAATTTCCCGCTATTCAAATGTCAGAGTTAGAATTTACATACAAAATTTTGGTCATCGACTTATCTACGAAGGGTCTACAGTAAGTACTAGTGCTAAATGCAAACATACCCCGGGAATGTATTGAGGACGAACCGGTATCACATTCCGAACCTACGTCAGATCTTGGCCACCGCGGCTGTGGCGGGAATGGGCCACCGCGACTGTGGCGGGAACGGGCCCCCGCGAGTCGCCACTGCTACATTTCAGTTCAGCCACAACAGCAACTTATGAGCTTGTTATTTGTGTAGCAGCGACCAGTCGCCGGTGGCCCTTTTCGGCACAACTTCCTATCAGCCAGACGAAGCGACATTCAGTCATTTAACACATTGGCTACGCCATCTTAAAGATTAACTTAAACAATCGTCTCGTATATGAATACTATGTATTTACAGGTAAAAATTACGTACACCCTTAATTTTGTCACTGTCATCGAACAAGGCACAATTCTGGAGTCGGTGCCGATATGTTTAATACTTTGTCGCCGAAATATTTCTGAACTCAGTGGTTTGTGCGGTTTACGATGATCTATTAAATGTTTTACTTCAATACTTCGATGGAGGTCAAACTACACAGATTGAAATATTTTTCGTTACCTACGTTCGACGTATTTACTAAATAGGAGAATATTATTTGATTCAAATGTCAGTAAATTACAATACACGTTAAATAATTATTTACAACGTTAAATAAAATATTCGAAATCTTAAACAGCCTGTATAAACTTAAGTATTGACCAGGAATTTGAACCACCCTGTAAATTTCTCCACTTATATCACTCAGGTAAGCAGTCCTTAACGTCATATTCGATATAACACGTGAGAAACTCGGTACAGCGGGCTCCCCCCCTCCCCCCTCACAAGGGCGGGGTTAGACCCCCCTCACAAGGACGGGGTTAGACCCCCCCTCACGAGGGCGGGGTTAGACCGCGGCGAGCGAGTCGCAGACCTCTCATATGTCGACCTCGCAGATTTTCCTCTTCTGCGGGTAGCCGTATTTGTCCTTTTTGATCACCTCCTGCTTCAGACTGAGGTACGTCTCCAGCCTCGACAGCGCGTATTCCTGGAAATAAAAATATAGTTTGAATAAAGCGATCGTTACAATATTTTATGTTTCCTAATGTTCCAAAGTCTGTCTGACTGTCTATCGCCTCCTCACGCTCAAACTGTTGAATCGATTTCGATAAAACGATTCTGTGCGATAAACGCTGCGGGAAGCATTCAAACTTTAAATGAGGTCCAGAAAACAGTAATATTATGTATATGGAACATAACTGAGATTATCTTTTAAAAATTCCATGAAAATTCCGTATTCTTCTTTTAAAATCCCTTACTTGTACTGTTAAAGATCTTTATTTTAATCAAGTCAATCAATCTTATGATAAACTTGATATTAGTCGTGATTTTGATGATCGATATTATCATGTCGAAAGCTAAATAAATATAATAAATATTTTTTTTTTAAATAGGTATCATAAATACTCTTTTTGAACGTCGTAGAAAGAGTGGTAAACATAGTTATTGGCAACGAAGCCTTACCCAGTAGCCGAAGGGAATCTTGCTCTTGGAGGCGTTGACGACAGACCAGAGCGTCCACAACAGATGCGAGGCGAGCGCGAACGCCTCCACCTCGGTGAGCAGCTTGTTCACCTCATCTATATCCGGTTCCTGGATTTCCTTGTCCTCCGAGAGGTTCGCGTGGTAATGCTTCAGGTACTCCTTGATGAATATCTCCTAAAACATGAGTGGGTAGTTGTAATATATGGTGTGTTAGCGAGACATCTAGAAAGTTAATGGCCCTTATCTAATCTTGGTTAATGAGCAATGACAGAATTAGATGAGTTTGCCTCTATTAAGGACATCGATTTCATCAAAGTTATAGTGTTAAAGAGATAAAAGAGATTTTCTTGAATTTTAACGTTGAATATTTATCAGATATTAAACAAATTATATAATGCAGTTAGAATTTTCAATGTAAATTACTTAGGAATTGTTATATTTAAAATGATATGTTCGTAAGTAGCGGATTTAAATATTTTTCCTCAAAGAATTATATGTATGTACATACAAAAGCCTCTATAAATGTAGCCTCAACATGAGTTTTTAGTTTCAAATAATTTTGGAAGAAATTTTCATTTATACTGGACAATAATTTTGTAGTATTTTTAAATTTTTGTCAATACAAATGGTCTCTTAAAATCTATTACTATCCATAATTGTATTATTAATTATTATCGACCCAAATATTAAGTAATTAAATTGAAAATTGAAATAAAAAATTAAGTAGTAATTTGAATTTTACACGTAGAAATGAAACGACAGACAATGTTGGATAGTAAATACTGAACCAGCATCAAGCAATAAATACGGTGGAGGCCTGAAGGGACCATTTTGTATTTGCAGTGGACAAGATTGCGGAACATTTTACATTAATAAGGGAGAATTATTATAAATCAAACATTTTGTATATTGATTTGATTCAATAATAAAAGGAAATCTATAAAGCTTTTACTTAAGAATAAGAATACGGAACCCTAAAAATGAGTCGTCGGTCAGAGTGTCAGTCGTAATTTTCTTTTATATCCCAAAATTATTTCTTGATGCTGATTACTAACAAAAAATAAAACATTAACAAGAAAATTAAAAAAAGTAACTCATTTCCTTATTGTAGGTACATTTACTTGGCATGCCGCCATTTTGTCATCCCTAATTACCGCCCGCGGCCAGAGACATTTCCGGTCGAGGAACACGCAACTTCCGGTAGCCATTTTATTTGGGATCACCGCGTGCGCTAAAAATCAAGCATAAACAAACACAAGCTGCGTAGTGGTGGTCACAATATCCCAACCCAAATTGGCGCCAAATAGCGCCACCATTTTAAAACATTCTTCATTTGATTTTGTTAGTATTTTAAGGTTATCTTTATGTATGAGGTTAGCTAAAAACTTCTTTTTAATCCTCACTCCTTGGTCAAAGATTGTTTTACCTCGCTTTATTTTTGAAGAAAAAATATTATGTTTCTAACACATTCGGCTTCACATATTTTATAATATTATGTTTCTTCCAGTTACGGATTAACTTTTAAATATTACTGACTATGATGATGAAAATACCAATTTTTAATTAGCCAGACGTGTTAGTTAAATTAAAATAAAGCACAGGGTAAGAAACTAATAGCCAAAGTTTTTAACTACTAAAATTTTCTCAAATGTACTCCAGTATTACCATATTATGTTTCTCATTGTCTATTAGTTTTTTGTCTATGCTTCCTTTGACAATAGACTATAGAGCATCTAGACAATTGACATAATTTACTTTGACCGTTAATGTTAATGTAAATTCTGTTGTGTATCAGGTTTTAATGAGATAAAAATAAATTTTAATGTGATGTCACATCAACATTTTCGTTTGTATATATTTTTTAACAAAAATATTAGAATAAGAAACATTATCAATTGTCTAATAGCTTCTATATATTGTTGTTTAAAGATTAAAAAATATATCGTTAGAGGTAAAAAAATCTTTTTTTTTTTATGACGCAATATTAATGTTACGATAAACAAAACCTTTAAAATCATAATCAAAACTTTGAAAAAGGTTTGATATACCCACAGCAGTGAATTACGAACCTCGTTCACAAAATGTAGTATAGCTTCATTCTTTTCTGGAACTTTAAAAAAAGTCGTGAAAGGATGATGGTAAGCGATTTTGTATAAAGTCGTCGAAAATAGTACACGCGTGTGAAAATTAACAAAAACGCTAAGAAAATATCGTATACAAAATCGCTTATATAATGAAAATCGCTTAAATAAATTCAATCGAAGATGAATGAATCAAACAACCATTCACTCGTTCCGCATTCAAAATGGCCGCTCAAAACACAAACCTTTTGTTCAAGGGTGGGTCCATTCTCGTGGTTTTCATAGTAGAAGGGATGCTCGGGGTTGGTGTAGTCGTACAGCCACTCTTGGAAGTGGTTAGCGATGTCGAAGCCACGGTAGTTGTAGGCGCAGTACTCGAAGTCAATGAGCACGAGTTTGGGTTCCCCGCTGTCGGACATGTGGCTGAGGATGCTATCGGAGGTGTTGGTGTCGTCGAACTGTGTGAGCACGTGTTTTTTCCCGTCGAAGCTGCCAACGTATTCCGACGAGATGTCGTCCTCGGAGGGCGTGGGCTCGTCCTCTAGGAGGAGGATGTTGCCTGAAATAACGAAACATCTATATCTATATCTATACTTATTATAAAACAAAGTCGCAATTTTTTCCCTCATGTCCCTTTGTTCCCTTTAAACTTTAAAACTACGCAACGGATTTTGATGATTCTTTCAGTGTTAGATAGCCCATTTATCGAGGAAGGTTATAGGCTATATTTTATTACGCTAAGACTAATAGGAGCGAAGAAACAGAGGAAAATGTGGAAAAAACGGGGAAAATTATTTGAAAGGGCTAACTTGAATGCACTAATCTCAGGAACTACTGGTCCGATTTGAAAAATTCTTTCAGTGTTAGATAGCCCATTTATTGAGGAAGGCTATAGGCATAATTTTTTCAGGGGCTATATATTTTATACCCGTGCGACGCCGGGGCGGGTCGCTAGTTTTTTAATATAGGACTTCGTTTATCGCGCGGGAAACATAATTTTTTCCGGGATAAAAAGTATCCCTATGTCCTTTCCCGGGACTCAAAGTATCTCCATTCCCAGCGAAATCGGTTCAGCGGTTTAGGCCTGAAGAGGTAACAGCAGACAGACAGACAGACACACTTTCGCATTTAATATATTTTACAAATATTTTTAGTTACCTTTTTGCATATCATTATGGCAGAAGACAACAGGTGACTCAACAGTGGCGAGGAACTTCTTGAGCCACTCGATCTCTTTATCGAAATCCACCGCCTTTAGCTTTCTGATTACCTCCTGCTCCTCGTCAGTCTGTAACAATTACAAAAAGAAATATCAATATCGGTCTAGATATAAAAAGTTATGCGCGTTCGGTGGTCATACATAAAAAAATTGATTGTCTGTAAAGTCGGTTTACGGACGGTAGTTTGACGGGACAACCGAACTGAGCCCATCGCTCGAGCCGATCACGCCTCTCTCTCGTGCGTGTCAGTGTTTAAACACACCATGCCGAAGTTCCGCGGCGGAATTAATTCGGCATGATTCTGCCTGCAATGTATTGTAAATTACCGACGACAGACAGACCATGCCGAAATTACGTCGCGTTATATTATGACCGCTGTACACTCTCGCCGAGAGCTCTCGGGCGAGAGTCTCGTGCGAGAGCCCCTTGCCCGAGTGCGATCATGTACATTCTCGCTTAGTTCAATCGCAGTTAAGAACTCAGACAAGATGGACGAAAACGACCATTCACCATTCACCATGCATCGAAAGATATCATTGTAATCCAAAGATTTATTATCATAATTAATTTTATTTCTCACAGATAATGACTGATAATGTCGTTTATTATTGTTATTTTTCTGTTCTACACTGTCCAACGGCGGGACTAGTACTGAAAGACGCGAGAGTGTACAGTAGTGCGCTCGTTTTCCTCGCGAGACCCTTTGTCTCGGGCGCAAAATACCGACAACGGACCGAGAGGGTCCGAGACAGGCGAGACGAGGCGAGCGCACCCATGTACACTCTCGCGCTCGGGCCGCCTCGCTGTGTCTCGGCGAGAGTGTACAGCCGGCTCTATATGCGTTTGACATTACTGTAATCATGCCGAACTTCCGCCGCGGAACTTCGGCGTGGCGTGTTCGCGCTCTCGCTTGCGGAACGCAACAGTGAGCGTAATGGGACAATGACGTCATCTTTTTTGTGCATGCAGCCCGTAGTATCGAGTTATTACTTATTAGACGTTGTCACGTCAAAATATTATGTTCCCTTATATAATCTTCTTTATTGAAGTGTAAACTTCTTTAGCGGCGTTGAGCACTTTTGTGGGATGGGTAAAAACTGTGAAACTCGCGTCAGATTCTCGTGCTGATCGAAAAATCTTGGAAAAACCCGTAAGACGGTTGGAGAGTAGTGTTTTGTGTCGAACTCGAACTCGAATTGATTGTAAGGGTTTCGATAAATTAAAAAAATAGATTTTCATAAAAAAAGGTTAAAAATTTAATCGATTGTAAGGGTTTCGATTAATTAAAAAAATCGATTTTTTAATAATCGATTTTCATAAAAAATGGGTTAAAAAATGCACAACGTTAATAATCAAGTTTTTACTTCTGCCGACACTCCCGGAGTGCAACCCGTCTTTTTTTTTGCCCGACTCTCTTCATCTCACGCACTTCAATTATTTCACGCACCTTACCTATTTTAGTCGGTTCTTATTTATAGCTTCCACGTGTGTTTGTTTACGATTTGCGATCGATAATAACGAGCAATTTACACGGTCGATTTTATACGCACGTCTACACCACATGGCGTAGTCAGTCATAGAGCTCGTGTAGCTAAAGTTCCTTATAGATTTGTATTACTTGAAATTTTAAAAGGGCAAATTGAGGTAAGTACAAAACTTCATATAAAATGTCAAATTTTACATGGAATTCTGTACAGTTTTTTGACTATAATATTTATGTTTGTTAACGTATTCTATGATGACGTCGGGGCTCTCAATCCTATGTAAAATATCTTTAACTTCTAAGTTCTAGATGACACCCGCAACTACGTTGCACCAAAATTCCTTTATCGCTCGAGAACTGTGCACTTTTCGGAGATAAAAAGTACCACAATATGTCCCTTCTTGGGACTCAAAGTATCCCTATACCAAACATCAAAATCATTACAGCAATTCGGGCGTGAAGAGGTAACAAACAGACAGACATACAGACACACTTTCGCATTTATAATTTAAATACGAATAGGAAGGATTGTGTTTATCATCTAGAAATATTTACCCTTCCCGGCGGCGCGTCGGGAGCGAACCGTTCGTTCTGCGCGGTCTTGAGCCACTTGCCCATGGTCTTCCACAGCCAGCTGGGCTCCTTCGTCAGCGGCACCTCCATGCTGTGGATGGCCGCCATCTTCTCCGCTATCTTCATGGACAGAGCCGGCTCCATCAGCTCCCGGGCGAGTAGGGGGCGGGCCTGAAGAAGAGTGTAGGTTAGTTATACCATAGACTAAGGAAAATGTAGGTATGTCTAGTCTCTGGTTATACTAAGATCTTGTAAAGGACCATACAGCGCGTAATCCTGCATCACGCTATTAAGTTTCTGAGATCGTCAAGACATATTATACGAAGTCTGAAATGACGACAGTGGGTTTTGGCCTGACCGAGCATGCTATCTCGATTCTCGCCTGCTCAGAAGACCTTTCTTTGTGGTCGCCAATCATATTCCCATGATCTTAAACACGAATAGCTTTTGACACTAGTAGGTCAACTCAACCAGATAAATGTAGAGCCACATAGACTTACCAACGTAACATAGTCAATGCTAATGTTGTATTTTACCGACTGAGGTCAACGGAGACCTAAAAGAGAATTAATATAAGGGCCAGGAATGCAAATGCGCAACCGATTAACAAACGCAACCTCTCTTTCTCCTCAACCCCCGTAGACAACTGGCAAAACGCTAACGTTACAAAATTTATGGATTTGACATTAGTATTCGCTAGCGAAGCGATGACTTTTGCGTTAGCGTTTTGCCAGTTGTCTACGGGGGCTGAAGATAAAAGTCCATGGGCAGCATCAATAGTTTACCATTGGGTAATGCCTCTGTTGGTCTCCTGGTCGATTGCAAGGTTGTTTGGTTGCCTGATTCGAGTACCTAAGATTCCCTTCGAGTGAATTGTAGCAAGCTTCCATTTAAGTAGTTAGTAAGCTGACATATTAAAAGTACTAACCGGTATATACTGCTCTATGCGACCGCCGGAGAACACACCGTGCAGCTTGGGCCCGAGTCGCCGCTCCGACAGCAGCGTGAATATCACTGACTCCGTGACGATCGCGTCCATCGCTCGCTCGCCGTGCACCTGCCCGTAGATGCGGAGCAGCACCTGAGGAAGACCAGCAATGTATAGTCAAGTAATAGATATCGTAACAACTCTCGTGCCTCGTACATACAAGGAATTAATATCTAAAGTAAAAT
The DNA here is from genome assembly GCA_937595015.1 of Polyommatus icarus. Classification (NCBI taxonomy): domain Eukaryota; kingdom Metazoa; phylum Arthropoda; class Insecta; order Lepidoptera; family Lycaenidae; genus Polyommatus; species Polyommatus icarus. The sequence continues at coordinate 1,462,546 of OW569325.1, forward strand.
GTTGTCTTTCCTTTTATTCCACGCTTCCATAAAAAACAAGATAATTGCATAGAGTTAAATTAAAACACTATAATTTAGCAGCATACTATCATCATGTTCGACAAACATACCTACTGATTTAAATAGCCCTAACCGAGTATTTAAGCCAATGTGTATACATTTTTCCCCGAGTATTAAACTAAAAAATATAACTTTTTATTGTAAATAGTTACATAAATCTTTCTCTATGCTATCTCTATAAGGAGAAATTACAATATGTACTAAACATATTGTGGTGATGCAAGACTGTATATAAACAATGCACTGATACAAGTTGAATAACAAATATTTATTTACTAGCTATCAGTTGTCTGGACTATTCTGGGGACACAAATTCACACGCAAGCTTGGTATCTCATTGTAACTATTTATTTCATTATGAATATTCATTACTATATTATTTTAAGGCCTATTTCATAATAGCTCAATTATCAATAACCACTAGCTTCTCGGTAAGTTATTTCTGCTCGCTTGGTGAGTGTCATAACATCAAGTTAAGCTATTCATCACGTATGAGGCCTTCAAATTATAAACTAAAGGAATGTTTAAAATGTAGAAACACACGGATGTTAGTTACTATCAGCACGTCTGGCTGTAACCGGTGTGTCGCGAGTCGCGACCCCTTATCACCACGGCCAAAGACCAGACGTGACACCAACCTTTACGTTTCAAATATAAAAACATTAGAACATAACAATTAACAAGTGGTTGGGTTCAATTAAAATTAGAGTATAGTTGAGGCGTAGTTAAATATCCTATAGGTTCAGAGTAAAATTTTTAACTACAACTAGATGACCGGCGAACTACGAGCCACTTTTATCCTAATATAAACTCCACGAATATTTCAAGATTAAACTTAGCCAAATCGGTTCACCCGCTCTCGATTTCTCCCGAGGCTAACACAATTTAAAATACTTTTTTATTGATATAGATTTGTATAGTATCTATCTAGTTGCCATTCCACTAGTAGAGACGTTGTCGATGCCATAGTTTAACACATCGAACAGTGAACAGTGGCAAAAAACTAGCACATTGCAATAGACAAAAAATACAATGCCTTTTGTCACAAACGGTAGACGTCTGCATAGTAAAACACCTAGACATTTAAACGAGCAGAACAAAAGAGGATTCTTTGACAAGGCTCAGATAAGAGATAACTCGTGTTTACGCGGGCCGATAGCGAGTGACGCGCACTATCGGATATAGGCCAATGGAAAATTCATACAGTCGTATCGATAATTTGGCAATAAATAAGAGCTGGTACGCAGCAATCTGTCGAAAGATCTCTCTATTGAACTCTAGAAATTCTTCGTATTTATGATATAGAATAAACAGATATTACACGTTTTATTTTTACGTTCAAAAAGTCAACGACAGACAACAACAGTCACATGGATCACCTTGCTATATTTTATTCGTTTATTACAGACTAGATGACGCCCGCAACTCCGTTTATCGTGCGAGAACCGTACATTTTTCCGGGATAAAAAGTGTCCTATGTCCTGTCCCGGGACTCAAAGTATCTCCATACCAAATTTCAGCAAAATCGGTTCAGCGGTTTGGGCGTGAAGAGGTAACAGACAGACAGACAGACACACTTTCGCTTTTATTATTAGTATGGATGACGCCCGCAACTCCGTTGCGCCAAAATTCGTTTATCGCGCAGGACCGTACATTTTACCGGGTTAAAAAGTATTAGTATGTCCATTGTCCTTTCCCGGGACTCAAAGTATATCCATACCAAATTTCAGCAAAATCGGTTCAGTGGTTTGGGCGTGAAAAGGTAACAGACAGACAGACGAACGGACAGACAGCCACATTGTCACATTCATAATATTAGTTTGGATACCTAAGGCACTGACGTTAGTGCACTGCCGAAGCCGTGTCAGTGTACTAACAGTGTAAAATTGATTTCAAGTCAGCATGGTACACTGGCAACAGCCACGACTCAATGTAAATCTACCTTTACGCTATGGCAGCGCCAGGTCAGCACGTGCAAGCAAGTGATAACTGATAATACCGGTAAACTAAGAATTAACTTTCATCTTTGTTGATTCGTAAGGTAAAAAGATCTTTCTCCCTCTATAATTTATTTCACGGAAATGTTAATCTCTTTATCCCGATAACAACGGCTTAGCTTCAATATAAGAAGCTTTATTGTAAATGCGTAATTGGTAAAATACAAAGATGTAATAAAAATATTATTTTATTTGTTGTTTACCAGTAGGTATGTTGTTTCATATTTCCGTGTAAACTACAAAGTAATAAGTATATCAATGATCTCATTTTTGCAATAAAGTATAAACCTCAAGTTTATCTGTATGCTGTAATGAAACACTGAATCGTTGTGCTCTTTTGCACTCATACAACAATCTTAAAATGTCTCTCTCCCTTCGTCATATTATATGACAACATATTAAAATGTTTTTAGTCATTATTTAATAAACATTACTCACACAAGTATCAAATTGAGTTATCTGTGAAGATTCATGGATCATGGTCACAATGAGATACATGCTTGATAACAACCGTTTACTGTGAATGAGAATTAAGTTAAGTACTAATAATTTAATTAACAGGTAGAAAATATTTATAGTTTTTCTATGAATATGATACTCACGATGTATGAAAAAGCATCTATGTGTAACCAAAATAATTAATTACATAGAAAATAAACAAAGTCCGCCCAAAGCCAGTGTGTAGAATATTGGTGGCAGCGGTGGGATACATATTTTTAAACGTACAGTAAGAATGGCCTTTTACTACGTCAAAACCACGTGCGAAGTCAAACTACCTAGGCATAAGACCTTACCTTCCTGGGCTCATCCATGCAGAAGGACTGGGAGCTGAGCAGCGGCTTCCTCATCTTGGCCTCGGGTTCAGACTCCGGGCTGGAGTCGCGCTGGTAGCTCAGCTTGGACGGTACATCCGCAGGTAGAGCCACGTAGTACAGGAAGTTGGAAAGACCACCACTGTAAGAAAAGAACGTTACAATCTTAGATACTGCTTGAGTTTAAAGATCTTGTCGAAACGTTATTACTAACTCTATGCGCTATTGGAGAAGTTGATCTATATCCAGATGGCGGATTTTACGTATTGTAAAACCCAGCCGACAGATCACGACCAAGGCTTCTTACAGACGAACGGCACTTGTCGACGGCATTCGCTTTGTAATTTTTTTCTTTTTTTTGACACGTGTCGACTGCCGTCGGCGCGTGCCGTCGACTGCCGTCGATGCGTGCCGCCAGGTGCGGTCGACAAGCGCCGTTCGTCTGTTTAACATTGAATTGACATAACTTGACCAAATGGCGTGGGTTCACCTATGAATCAATTTCTTCGATGGTGCATAACATACGAGCTACGTAGAAGGGTCGAGAACGCTTTCCATTCTTTACCCGAGCTGAGAAATTGATATTCATATCAGGGTTTACCAAGTAACATATTTTGCAAACCAACCTAAACTATAATAATCAAACGCGTTAGTTGAAACCTAAACTTTTTTGCATAATAGATCCGTATCGACGAAATAATAACAAAAACAAATTGTAAGAACGGAGTTATTATGAGATAAGTGTGTTACGAGATCGTCTATAATAATCTATATACGAGTGGGTTTTGCCCACCGTAAAAAACGTGACCAAAATATAGTGGTTCTTTTGTTACATAACGACACAAAACAGTTTCCCTATTTGGTAGTTAATTTGCAAAAATTTCCAGTCCGCAGCTTTCGCACAAAAGGCGCCAACAAAAACTCTCACAAAACTAGTTCTTGTCGTCTACGGACTACGAGCCAATAGTAACTTTTTATAAACCTATCGTGTGCCAATTGTTATAGGATTAAGCGGTATTTTAACATGAGTCTAACCACATTACTCAGAGGCATTTGATATAATATACTCTATTTTAGTTTTATAACGACTATCGCTGAAGCGAACTTGACAGAAAATGAGTTGTGGAGGAGTTTGTGTTAATTAAGAAATCAATAAATATCTATACACACCGGCAAAATTAGCGGAACATAATAAAATTTTTTTTTTTGAAAATTAATCGCTGTTTTTTATATATTTATTTATTAATTTAATAATTGATGATTAAAAAATAAAACTTATATAAATTTAGGGCATAAAAACGTGTAAAATTAAAAAAAACTGCAAAAATCTAAAATTAAGAAAAATCTTTGAAATTTCAGTAGTAAGTTTTTTAAGTTAAATTCTTCATTTTTACTTAAGAAATGCCATATTAACAGCGTGTAATGCCTTCTATGGATCTGAAGAGAGTCTGGATACGCCATTACATGCTTGCATTTTGATTATCAATCATTTCCTGTGGGATATTCTTCTACTCCTCCAGTAGCGCCAACTCGAGCTCCTGAACACATTTTGGAGCTGGAGTTTTAATTCGTACCGTTCACCCATTGATGTGCCACACGTTCTCAATCGGATCCACATCCGTAGACCGTGCTGACCTCTCCACCTGGGCTACGCTAGCATCATTTATGTCATAATGCCCGATTTTTTTACTCTATGGACGCGCAAATAATTGAAGTTACTACCTAAAACTGTGTAAAAGGCACAACATGCAGTTCTAGAATGTCTGTGCTATTGCCCTGTACTGTCAAAGTACCATCATTAACAATCATCAGCTCTGTGCGGGCTCCAAATCATATGCAACCCCAAACCATTACGAAGCCTGCATGATATACCACTGTTTCCGTTAAGTTTGATGGTCTATAGCGTTCCTTACGATTTACCCACATTCTTTATCGCCTGTCAATAAAATTTACACAGAATTTGCTCCCATCACTGTACAGCACACGATTTCACTCACTTGTCAAATTTTGATGTTCACGCGCAAATCTTAGCCTGGCTCTTTGGTGCCCTGTCTCAAGTTTTGGTGCCCTTGCTGGCACCTTTGAGTTTAATTTAACTTCTTTGAGTCTTCTTCTTACTGTACAATCACTTACAGGTACATCTCGGACCTGTTCCTATAGGTTTCATCTCTGCAAAGCAGTTTAAGGTCGATTTCTTAAGGCTTGTACCCTTACAAAACGGTTATCCTGAACCTTTGCCACCCGATATATGCCTTGTTCTCGTCTCCGAACGTAAGATCCAGTCTCTCTGTAGCGTTGAAATTTACGATGGACCACGAAAGCCGACACACCTAAGGCCTGACTGACCGAACGGTAGGTGTGACCTTTCTCTATCGTGGTTACAGCTCTAGCAGTCGTAGATGCTGGAAAATCCACTAATTTTGTATCTAAGCAATGTGTTCTTCCAAAAACCAAACAATCAAATGAGCTGGCATGCCTTGCACCCCGCTAAAAACGCCATTCTTATCAGAAACCCTTACAACGTCAATCATCGAAAAACACTTAGTAGGGCATAATTGCAATAAAAATCTGTCAACTTGCCAGTTTTGTTCAATATTTTATTTCTTAAATGAGCTTAGAAACTATAAAAAAGGATTTCACACAGCCCGACCCACTTGAATTCAAGTTGTGGCCCTTTTTACTTATGTTCCGCTAATTTTGCCGGTGTGTGTATAAGTACCGCCAATAGACCCTTTTCAAAGATGTCTAGCCAGAAAACTTTCTCATTGCACACAAACAGCTTCTATTGAATTCTTTGTAAAGTTAGTTTATTGAATTTAATGTAAAACATATTTTCTGATATTGTAAACCAAAAATAATATTATCTACTCTAGCAGGAGGTAGATAAACGTCAAATTATCCTCAAGATAGTAACTATAATCAGGAGATACCTACATAAAATAAAATATAGAGTCATTGACATTATTTTATGTATGAAACATTTTCCGCCAGATATACCGCTATCAGCTCCGACTTGAGCCACTCCTCAAGGTTGTATTGTATCGAGTATTAGATTTTACAACTTCTCAGTAAAGCCGATTAGATTGTTGACTGAAAAGCGTATTCTAAATGCCAAAAACATACGTTTCAACCGGTTTCGATTATGCGAAAATTTTGTTGTGTCGCCGAGTTGTTTACTAACACATGTCCTCGTGTTCAAACATTGTACGCCGTGACTAAGCTATGATACCCACATCTTGGCCACAGAACCAACGAATGATCGATAACATAGAGCGCATATCCATAAGACAACGGTTACGGTCTGTCTGGCTTCAGTGCAGTCCAGGAATTGATGCCAGACTGAGCGTGTAACCGTTTTCGGCGGCAATGTTGGTATGGAGGGAGTCTGACAATACACTACACCACTGCGCTGATTGGGATAGCCACGTCATGATACGCCAATGCCTTGAATACACCCACCGAGTAGTGGCGAGACTGTACTCTCGGCCGAGCACATGCATACAAAACATACCGAATGCTTGGCCGAGATCACTCTATCGCCACCACATCACTACTCTACTCGGTAGGTCTGATCAAGGCATAAGTTGAGGCAGCCGTAGCATGTGATTTTTTTACAATGTTGAAAACCAGGAAACTAGCAGACGCATCACCTGATGATAAGCGATAACCTCTGGTCATGGACACAACAGTCACACGTGTAACTTCTTTGTATGTATTTGCGGTTCCTAAATTCCTATCTCCATTCTCCGCTTGACTTGCTCACTTGGCAAAATACGATATAAGCGTTCACGCCGGTTTAATAAGGTCGAAGTGGTAAACCGGATTAGCTCATTCGTGCTGAAGCATGACTCACATTTAAGCTTTAAATATTCAGCGTTCGGCCGGAAGAGATACGGAGAGAAACCGTACAAAGATGACACATCAGACCTGCATGCTATAGTATGGCATAGTCATACATTTCATCTCTTTATCGAGGGGATTACACGAAAGTGGTAATTAATCGTGTGCACGTTTAATGAGTACGTTGGCAATCTGAGCGTAATATTTAACCGGGAAGTTAAAAATAGAAGTCTGTAGACGGGCGTGGTGGGCGGCAGTCGGCACACTCAATCGATATTAAGGTGGTCTTGCAATCTCCTTGATATTACATAAAATTCAAAATATTTTACTCAAAATTGGTGGTCTCAGTCTACAATATGCATACCACGGGTTCGGGAACAGACCCGGTGGAAAGAACCAGCGTAAGAAACTCGCTCGGGGCCATCTTTCACCATATTAGGATTTTAGAATCTTAAATATTAATGTCCAACCTAGAGATTTTTAACATATTATCCAACCTAATGTAGGTAAAAGGTTGAGAGTGGATATTAGAAATTGAGTTTAAGCATAGTAGGTACATTAATTAAGTCAAAACAAGATGACATTACTATTCAGTTTAATAATAGGAATACAGGGGTAAAAAAGTCGGATTTCTGTTGAAAAATGACCAAAAAATTTTCTATTTATTTTTAGCAAAACAAACAAACAAAACTTTTTTTTTATGCAATAAGGGGGCAAACGAGCAAACGGGTCACCTGATGGAAAGCAACTTCCGTCGCCCATGGACACTCGCAGCATCAGAAGAGCTGCAGGTGCGTTGCCGGCCTTTTAAGGGGTAATAGGGGAGGGTAGGGAAGGAAAAGGGAAGGGTAGGGAAGGGAAAAGGGTAGGGGATTGGGCCTCCGGTAAACTCACTCACTCGGCGAAACACAGCGCAAGCGCTGTTTCACGCCGGTTTTCTGTGAGGACGTGGTATTTCTCCGGTCGAGCCGGCCCATTCGTGCCGAAGCATGACTCTCCCACGTCAAAACTTGTACACAGTGTGAGTAACATGATGTCACGACCCACCGGCCACGGCGCACATTGCATCTCTCTTTCCGTACTACTTTAAATGTTACTCATATCTTTGTTATTTTCACCAATTCTAAAGTTAGTTAAAAAAAACTTATCAAAAAAATCGGCCAAGTGCGAGTCGGGCTGGTGCACGAAGGGTTCCGTACCATTATAGAGCAAAATTAGGCCAAAAATTATCTTTTTTGTATGGGAGCCCCGGGAGACAGACAGACAGACGGACAGATTGGACAGAAGGAAAGACAACGAATTCTTAGTATTACTAACTAGGGTCCCGTTTTTGCCCTTTGGGTACGGAACCCTAAAAAGGACCAATTTATCCAACTATTTGATATCATCATTAATCCATTTATATTTTCATATCAACATCACCTTAAGACAGAGGTAAAAAGTAGTTCAAGAAACCTAATAAAGTATGACATTGGCCGTGTTGACGGAAGATCCTTGGCACTGAAGTCAATAATGTTTTGATAATTCATTTTTATTGTTTTTAAGCTGGTATCACCGTGTCAGGCACGCAGCACGCTTTATTTAGTATTGAAACTTTATCAGACACGCAAACACAATTTTTATTAGGATTAATACGAACCTTCGTTGGACGTTGGTATATTGATTGTCGAGCAAATCCTTAACACCTTCACCTTACGTACGATTTTGAAGTCGGTTTTATCTTTTTAAAACACAATAATTATTCATTTTATAAAATTAACAACGCACGATATCAGGAAACAAAAAATCATGTCCTTGAGATGAGCGTTAAACGGCGAAATTGTGCAGGGTGATATGAAAAACTGGGAGAAACCATGAGGAGTGTCGAATCAAAAAAGAAATTAAAAAAAAATAAAACATACTGCAGAATGTGCAAACAAAAACGGGCTTTGTGTTTTAAAGATAGGAATTTAAATATATTAATAAAAATATATATTTTCGATATCCCCTTATTTTTGTCTTTCCCATCTCTACTAAAAATACTTTCTAGTGCGGTTCGGGTCGAAATCGGCCTGCCACTTTCCCTGGTTTATTTCTCATTTCCTGTTTGGCAGATCCCGGGGCGAATCAAATCTAAAGTAGTTGGGTTCAAGGTTATTCCAACAGTCCAAAAACTGTACACCTACATTATGTTTTCGCAAAGTTATAGTAATTTAATCTAACCTTGTGCTGGTGGGTCGAGAAAAGCCTACCCTACACTGGCGGAGAACTCATTGGGGGCACACTTTGGCCCGCCGCACCACCAGACGAAGGTTTAAGATTTTACTTGCCGCAGTGAAGGTGTTAAAGCCTTAAGGCATGCAAAAAACTAGGATGTGCGTTTATGTTTCGCTCACAAAACCGGCTGTGGCAAAACGGGTTACGATCTTCGGAAGTATACGTGAGTGGGCACACGATTAAAACAATCTCGAACTGCAGGAATGGAAACAAGGACAATATTCGTGCAACTGAGATCTTGATCCCACCATCCAACAGCAACATTTTACCATCGGCGACCTAACATATTCAGGACCAATGGTGATGCCATGTTGTTTTTGTGTGGATCATAATAATTTTGGGTTCCAAATAAACAGCACTATATCGTCGATATAAACAACTGTAAACGTCTTACCTGATACGTCTAAAATCCAAGTCCTTAGGGTCCACACACTTCCAGGCACCATGGAGGTAGTTTCTGCAGATTCTGCCGGCCACCTCCCTCATCTCCTCCTCGGTTCCACACATCTGCAACTTCTGAAACGGGAGAACGAGATCCTCTAAGTCTACAATTTCCATAGCAAGCGAAAAAAACTAGTTCGCCTTTATTTTCTGCCTTAGCCAGTCGATTTATGAAAGAACAAGGGAACTGAATGTTGTTGTGATGGTGACTGCCAAATTAAATTGGCAGCAGACGAGCGCAATAATAGAATACGATTAATTACCGGTTATGCTTATCAGGCCTTTCATTTTTGATAGACCTTCTTAATTGCCCCTAATACTTCGCCGAGAACAGTAATAAGGTAGGTTATGGCAGAACGGGGAACAGAAATTCCCCGTACTACCTTAACCTGTGAACGACGGTAGATTCCGTGAACCACTTTTGAGCTTTGCTGCTAAGTAATAATCTTCGGGATATTTCCAAGACTAAACGCCACGGTAACTACATAGGTTGTTGTAGAGACTGTGTTTCTAACTGTAAATAATGCAAGCAATAAATGCTTCAAACGAGCACATACAATGGCGTGTATCGAATTTTCCGCTCAAAGCGAGTGCTCGGTTGAAAATTCATTGTTGTTGTCCTCGATTCACACGGAAACCTGTATTGTGCGCAGTTTTATTCCACGTTTTCGGGGTCGTGCTGGGTACGGCGGCCTCTACACGTTTGATGATGATGGACAAATGCAAATTCGAAAGCTGGGTGGGCACATTTGCCCGCGCTTCTTAGCTTCAGAGAATTTATGTTCTAGCATAACCTATTTACAGTCTTGTCTGGGCTGCATTCCAGACTACATAAATGTAATAAAGTATTTGCGATAATGATTTTCTTATCGCATATTTTACGCTAATTCAGAACACTATTGTAGCCGATACTACGAAAACATTTAGTACTAATGTATAACTTTATAGGATTACGCCATGGAGCCAATGTAACCCCCCATGCACAATCATGGTGATCGTAGAGAGGGACCTTAAAGCATCAATTCTCACTGCATAAGGTCGTTGCGCCAGAGACACTTTTTTCCTTAACCGAGATAAACAATACCACGTTTCTTGGTAGTCTGTAATTAGTGCCAACTGGTAGAGTGGCTGCATTTTTATTTACTTATTGAAAATCGTTGACAAAATGATTCAGCGTTTGTCATCTGAAGAGGGTAAATCCGAGCTTACTGAAAATATTTTGACTATAACTCTGCATTGTAGATGATTTATACAGAATTTTCAGAGCGAAGTAGCCACTCTTCAAATACTGTAGTGCCTGGGACAATATTAAATGTCCGTATGGTTGCCCAAGCACAGACGCCATTCTCGCAACAAAGTCGGCCTAGTCTAGACCCTAGAGGAAAGAAGAGGTCAATACGTCTGGGACCAACTATGAGACGGGTTTCCTCACGAAGTTTTCCTTCACCGTACGAGCGTCCAACTTTGCATTATAGTACAGAGTATCAGGGTTATGCTTCTTTTGAACATTTTATAGCCCTTTAAGTCTGTAGAATAATTATTAAATGGAAAGTAGCTCTGAATGTACTACCGTAGAATGGGGAGTTGAAAAAAGTTATCAATACTCATTCCTTTGTGGACGACGGAGCTTCGGCGTTTTGTACAACGTGATGTGTATGACGCGAACCGGCCTATCGCTGCACTGTTATGTAACTCACATATCTAAACACGGGGATTACAACCAAATGGCGGATTTAGATACGATCGATTTATCATTAGCTAAATCAACAATCATCATTTATCAACATCAGGCACTAGTAAGTATTGAATACTAGATGACGCCCGCAACTCCGTTGCGCCAAAACCGTACATTTTTCCGGGACAAAAAGTATCCTATGTCCTTTCCCGGGACTCAAAGTATCTCCATGCCAAATTTTAGCACAATCGGTTCAGTGGTTTAGACGTGAAGATGTAACAAACAGACAGACACACTTTCGCATCTATAATATCAGTAAAGTAAGTATGGATTTGTCACCGCCTATTTTAATGGCCATTGGCATTTTATACCACCTGCGTAGATAAGTAACAGTCCTTGACTAGCACATTGTCAAACAAAGAGACAGCTCAAGGTTTGCATTTCTGATTGTGTTATCAACAGGGAAATAGGAATTTGAATCCAACATTTGAAATACATACAACTCTATATTGTAGAGCAAACTAAATACGTATAAATAGATTTAAAATTAATTCAATATGTATAATAAAATTTGTCTCCAAGTGCGGCAGTCAGTTCAGGTTTGAATCCAACCGCCGCATCCAAGACGTTAGTTGGATTTAACTTTAGGGCATATTTTTTCTTATATTAATAGACAATCTAGACTTTTCTGACATTAATCAACTGCTCTCAACCCACAAATAATTGCACACATTTTAAAACAATCAAAATCAATTAAAACAGCATCCATTTCAACCAATTGTGTACAATGAGAATCCAAGAAACGTGCCATTATCAATTTAGCAGTAATTAACTATGGACTGAGTAAAAATTACTCGACAAAACAAAGATGAAATGATGAGGCAAACATAATTATTACAGCTTTTGGTATTTTGAAACAAAATTGTAAGTTATGAAGTCTTGGGTGATAATTATTTGAATTGTTGAAGTGTATTGATAGTACTGATGGGTGCTGCCTGCCCTGCGTAAGGGCTACTGGCGCCTGTGTGCAAAAAAAGGATTTTGGCGCCCATTCAAGCAAAAAATCGTCCCTAGAGGATGGCACCAGTGTGCATTGCACACATTGCACATAAGGTAGCGGGGGCCCTGGCCAGTTCTATAAATTTGAACTTGCTAGCTCCGCTTCCCTGCATCTATCAATAGGTTTCCTTTAAAACTAACTAAGTAATTTCTAAGAAAACATAATATTTACTGGCAGAATGGTTTTAATTTCAATGAAAATCCTCCGTTTTGGACATATACATGATACCTACATCTCATTCATTACAAAAATATTAGTGGGAAAAAACTTATTTTATTGCTAAAACTAAGGCCATCAACTGATAGCAAAACAAAACATTGGCTCAAAGATAATAGTAGTGTTTACTATCGCAATAAAATGTGATGACACCAGAGGAGATAAGAGAAAAAAATTCTTACTTCAACAGAAATTTGCTAACGGATATAATATATTTGTTTAGTAATGTCTGTATTGTGGTAAGTATTAAAGATAATGGAAAATTACAAGATGAGTAATACTAAAACATTCAATAATTATTTCTAATGAATAAAGATATTATATTTTGTAGTCAATACATAGAATATAAATAAAGCCAAAGGCATGCTGCTTTTGGCCAGAAGAAAGGTGAATTAAAATCAAGTTATAACAATTTCAGTCAAGGGATACAGTACAGACTAGATCATGTATCAACCAACATCCTTCGATCGCGGATTCTTGGAAATCTATAATTGTTATTCCATTGTTATCGCGGTCACCGGTGTCCTTATGGGGCTTGATCGGATAGGTATAAATTAAAAGTTAAGCTGCTGGTAATTTCCAACTTTGATATTAGGAGGTAATACTAAGATATCGAGGACACGGCCATAACCCACTTTATAGCGATATAATTACAAAGATTTGAGGCTTCAGAATCACATTCTTTCCATTCAAACGTTAAATATCAATTAGCACTGTACTAAAATGTATAATTTTTACATACCCAGTACCTACTCTTGTTCATATTGAAAAGTCGATTGTAACAGTTCTTAGCTTGCACTAATATATTTTTTATGTTAAGAGACATTAAATTACGTATATAAATAGGAAATTTAGTGGATAAATGCCGGTAAAACAGAAAGGAAATACTTCAGCAAACCCACAGAGCACAGGCCACAGCAAACCTATGACTTTGACGTCCACAGTATTGATTTTTTCCTTTGACAAATGACAATAAATTGACATTCCTAACATGACATATTTTTGGAATTTGTTACCTGCTTAAAAAAATTAATCTGCCAGAAAATCAAGGGAAATGAAAGTGCAATTAACCCTAGAAAGATAATCTACGTCTTTGAGACGCACGGCCAACACAAATATTGCTATCTCTTTTTTATTTCGCATCGTACCGCTCTGTCCTTCTAAGTTATCCCAGTGGCCGGGCAGACCTTACGCGAGACGGCTGTGTCGCCCTGGTAAGTACAATAATTACGTAGATACAAGGATGGCGTACGTTCGAGAGACGTATGATTATCCTTTGCGTAACTTTTGAACCTCATTTCCAGTAGTAATAGTTCATTTTATTTATCGTTTTTTTTTTATATTTCAGGTGATTTTGGTAGTCTATTGCAATGGCTGGACGCGGGGCCCTTGATTATAACCAAATTGAAAAAATGTTGGAGAACAGTGAAGATGAGATTCCTTCAGAGAGAGTGACACCGAAGACCAATTGGTTGATGAAGTTGCTGCTGAAGTAATAGACTCAACATCGGAGGAATTGCAGGTACCATCATCTCCGTCATGTTTACCAAACCAAGATTCAACTTCAAATTTGGATTCGCGCATTATTATTCCAACTCTACGTATACTGAAAGAAAGACCAACAGGTGGCCTATGGCAGTTTTTTATGGTATGATGAATATATCGTTTGTGAATTCTTATGTCATATACTGTCATAATATGATAGCTAACAATGATAAGCCTCTAAGTCGCAGAAATTACATGAAAAAGCTGAGCAAAGAACTTATATCACCTTGGATGGAGAAAAGGTTAGAAGCTCCTACTCTTAAAAGACATGTCCGTGTAAATATCCAAGAGTTGCTACCAAAAACTAATACTTTAGATAATAATGAAGAACCAGTAATCAAAAAGAAGAGATATTGTGCGTATTGTCCGTCAAAAATAAGAAGGATGTCGAAAATGACATGTCATAAATGCATTAAAAGCATTTGTGGTGAACACAAAACTGATATATGTAAAGGCTGTATCTAAATGTGATTTAAACTTAAAACTTGTTGATTTTTTATATGAAGCTGTTAATTAGTCCTTATTCTATAATATTAAGTAAAAAAAAATGTGATTTTAAATTTAAGATTAACATAATTACTCAACAAAGGAAGACTTAATATTTTTTAGTTATTTTGTAAGAGGTTTATAAAATTTCGTTGTTTTTAAATTATATTCATTTTCTAATTGTAATTATGTTTTTATTTGTCGTAGAAAACCCTTAACTAATGACTCAATAACTTTTTAAAAGGTTATTTATGGAAACTTGTTCCATAGGCACTTATAAATGCGAATACGTCTCAAAGACGTATGATTATCTTTACCGTAGGTCAAAATAAGATTATCTTTCTAGGGTTAATATCCTCATTAATTTCATTCTTGTGGAATAAAAAGCTTAAAATTTATAATAAAAATGTAATAATGACTATAAAGAAAGAATATTATATTATTTATCGATAGTTATATGTAAATAATGATAGTACCGCTCATTTTTTATTATTAAAAATATGAGTAATGATTACTAGCTAATACCTAGCTATCAAATCAATTAGGTTTAGTCATAACAATAATATTATTATTATCAATAGGTATAGTATGAATTACTATTAATTTTTAATGTGCTTATAGAAATGGCATATTAATATTGCTGCATAAATAAATTATCGTGTGAAACGTCACAGGACCATGCAACTTCGTATACTTAACATTTTTTCTATTTCTATAATATTTTAGTGTGTGAAATAAATTATAAGTTACATACCTTGGCCATGGTCTTTATATTTCCAATTTATAAGAAATAAAGTCTATTTGATAATAAAAATTTGTCGATGTTGTAATACTGCGTTTGACGTGCACTGTGCGCAAGTTAAAAATATCAACTGATTCAAAAAGAGTGAGACACCGGCCGCCGGCAGAAATTCAATAGAGCACATAGCATTGATATCTCGATAGTATAAAAGAGATAGCACATTGCAAGAATATACACGCAGAAAAGAGACAAACTATCGTTGCTTCGAACGTGTCTAGAACATTATAATACGTCCATAATAAAAGCATGTGTTTTGTTTCGACAGACCTTATTAACAAGTGGTTTTTAAGTTGGCTGCATAATGATACGGTACAAGCCTTGCAGGTTTTTGTTTTATATTTATTTCAAGCA
This sequence comes from Polyommatus icarus, assembly GCA_937595015.1. NCBI lineage: Eukaryota > Metazoa > Arthropoda > Insecta > Lepidoptera > Lycaenidae > Polyommatus > Polyommatus icarus. The sequence goes on from OW569325.1 coordinate 1,478,087, forward strand.
CAGAACTTCAAGTAACAAAACAATATTTTTTAACATTAAGAACATGACAAAATATAAAATTGTAGTTTGTTATGGTAAAAAATCGTTACTTTTACGAATATGTAATGTCCTTAATAGAGTGGTAATTATTAACAGGCTATAAGGCCAAAAATAACTTCACTAGCATTTCACTTATCTTATTTACGTATAACGTAACTAATTAACTTTAAAGAGCTTCATTAAGTAATTAATGTAAAGTTAAACAAATTTAATACCTTTTTTACGCGATACCTATTAATTATGAATACTTACAAGTTACAACTTGATTTTGTTAAATTGATTTCTGTTGTGCTTATCTGAATACTTTACTATATACTACCTACGAGAAAATCTATGATCTATCATCTATCATTAAGTATAAATAAGTACTAGTAGTATTAAAGAAGTTCAAACTACAAAAAATATCACATGTATATCTATACTATAATATTATTATGTAGGTCATAGATATTGTGTAGAGTGTAGACTAAGGCACAGAATATAATATATTATTAGTTGTACTAAACTAAGGGCCTGTTTCACTACTTCCTGATAAGTGCGGAATAGGCTATCCACCACTGTCAATGAAGTATGGAGAATCTGTCAAAAAAGTTGTGAATAGCATATTTGGCACTTTATCAGAAAGTGTTGAAACAGGTCCTAATTATCGTAAATTGTAAAAAATACAAAATATATTATGATTCTCTAAAGTTTAGAGATAAACTAGTTACTAGATGATGCCCGCAACTCCGTTGCGCCAAAATTCGTTTATCGCGCGGGAACCACACATTTTTCAGGGATGAAAAATACCCTATGTCCTTTCTCGGGACTCACTGTATCTTCATACCAAATTTCAACAAAATCGGTTCAGCCGTTTGGGTGTGAAGAGGTAGGTAACAGACAGACACACTTTCGTATTTATTATAAATATTAACCTATCAAGCCCCAAAAGGACACCGGTGACCGCGACAACAATAGAATAACAATAGATTTCCAAGAATCCGCGATCGAAGGATATAGTAACTACATAATATTATATTATGGATGTATATTATGGAAGTATGGATTACATACGATTGTGCTAATAGGTTACAAGATACTATTAAGTATTAGCTCTACCATTAATTCGTCGCTTGGAGTTCTAAAAATCACAATATATTATATTTTCGGCTCTCCTATTCCACTGGCATCGTCCCGGCTTCCTGGAAGACAGCCTTGGTGCACCCGATCCCCAAAAAAGGTGATCGCTCAAATCCTTCCAACTACAGACCAATCGCTATAACCTCTCTCTTCTCGAAGATAATGGAATCCATTATCAATAGCCAGCTTCTTCGATACTTGGACGGCCAGGGATTACTAAGCGACAAACAATACGGGTCCCGTAAGGGTCGCTCGGCTGGTGATCTCTTGGCGTACCTGACTCATCGTTGGGCTCAGACAATTGAGTCGAAGGGAGAGGCATTGGCTGTTAGTTTGGACATTGCGAAGGCCTTTGATCGGGTTTGGCATAAAGCGCTGCTATCAAAGCTTCCATCATACGGGCTGCCGGAGAAATTGTGTAAGTTGGTCACTGGTTTCTTAGCAGACAGAAGCATAAAGGTCGTAGTTGACGGCGAATGCTCGGAAACTCAGTCTGTTGATGCTGGTGTCCCTCAGGGCTGTGTGCTATCGCCTACCCTATTCTTACTGCATATCAATGACATGTTGCAGACCAGCGGCATTCATTGCTATGCGGATGACAGTACAGGTGATGCTGTATATACCGGCTCCCCCAATATTTCTCGGCAAAATGTCACTGAGAGTCGAAACGAACTTGTGTCTAAGGTTTTTCATTGCAGAAGGTCTCTGAATGGGGTAGACGTAACTTGGTCCAATTCAACCCCGCCAAGACACAAGTCTGCGCGTTCACCACTAAAAAGTCACTGTTCGTATATCCTCGTTTTGAGGGCACATCTTTAACCATCTCTCCTAGCATTGAGATACTTGGCGTCAACATATCGAGCGAAGTCCTCTGTCCAGTTCCGATATCATCTAGAGGGTCAGGCCAAATTAGCCTCGAAGAAGCTTGGTGTTCTTAACAGAGCGAGATAGTACTTCAGTCCGGACCAACGCCTACAACTCTACAAGGCGCAGCTTCGGCCTCATATGGAATATTGTTCTCATCTCTGGGCAGGGGCGCCAAAATACCAACTGCTCCCTCTGGATCGTATCCAACGAAGGGCCGCTCGAATTGTTAACTGCCACAGTGTTTCAAACAGCTTGGACCCTTTGGAATTACGCCGAGATGTAGCTTCACTCTGCATCCTCTATCGTCCCACGCGAAAAACGTACCATCCTCATCACCTTGATGAGTGGCAGTCTTCCACAGTGCGTTTTTCGCGTAACTTTCTGCCGCGCACTGTAAAACTCTGGAACGAACTGTCACCATCAGTATTTCCGGACCTATATGACCTGCAAACCTTTAAGAAGAGAGCGTATTCCCTCTTAAAAGGCCGGCAACGCACCTGCAGCTCTCTGATGTTGCCAGTGTCTATGGGCGACGGTAGTTGCTTACCATCAGGTGACCCATTTGTATATATATATATATATATATATATATATATATACTTTGCAAATAATAGTGAATTCGTTTTTTAGTACACTCAGTAACTGGGTCTCGACTCTCGAGTTCTCGACTCAAGTCAAGGACAAAGCAATTTTCCGCGCTCGATAAAATAATTGCTCGATAGTTCCGTTGACTTAAAAAAATCTAAAATGGCAAATAGTAAGATTATTATAATACTTGTGTGAACAAAATATTGTTTAAGTTTTAATTCTGCGATCGGGGTAGTGATGAGCAAAGCAAGACCAAGACCAAGACTCGACCAGTCTTGGTCTTGGTCTTGGTCTTGCTTGTGCAGTCTTGGTCTTGGTCTTGCTCAAATCTATCTGGTCTTGGTCTTGGTCTTGGTCTTGCACGCCTAGTCTTGGTCTTGGTCTTGCAAAAAGCAAGATTCTTGCAAACATTTTTCAAAACTTTTTGTAAACGTTTTCATTTTCTCAAAAACACAGAAAAATAAAAAATTTGAAAAATAAGAACTTTTTCTGGGATTTCTTCTAGAATCTAGATTATTTTTAGGGTTCCGTAGCCAAATGGCAAAAACGGAACTCTTATAGATTCGTCATACTGTCTGTCTGTCTGTCTGTCTGTCTGTCCGTCCGTATATTACAGCCACTTTTCTCCGAAACTATATACTTAGAGCTATACAATTGAAACTTGGTAAGTAGGTGTATTCTGTGAACCACAATAATACTTATTTTGATACAAAAATAGAAAAAATATGAGAGAGACTCTTCCAAAATGGTAAAATCTTTGTTCTCTCCCCTCTAACTTCTAAAGTATGATAAGATAAGGCATGATAAGTCTAAAAAAATATATTATGATTGTACATTACTATAGAAACTACCAAGAAAAAATTGGTTTGAACGAGAACTAGCAAGTAGTTTTTGTATACGTTATAAATGACCTTAATTTCATTAATTCAACAGAAATCGGCCAAACACGAGTTGTACTTGCGCACGAAGGGTTCCGTACCACTACAGAGCAAAAAAAAAATTGTATTTTTTGTATGGGAGCCTCCCTTAATTATTTAATTTATTTTAATTTTATTATTAATTATTAAAGCACAAATACAATTAAGTATTTTGTGAACATTTCAATTGCCTATGTGTTGCCGATATTGATGAAGAGCAAAAAATAGCAAAAAAATCACGTTTGTTGTATAGGAGCCCCCCTTAAGTATTTAATTTATTTTGCTTTTAGTATTTGTTGTTACAGCGGCAACAGACATACATAATCTGTGAAAATTTCAGAAGTCTAGCTATAGCGGTTCTTGCGTTATAGCCTGATGACAGATAGACGGATAGACGGACAGACATCGAAGTCTTAGTAATAGGGTCCCGTTTTTACCCTTTGGGTACGGAACTCTAAAAATATTTTAATTTCATGAAATAAACCTTTTTGGCTGCTGCGGAACCCTTCATGGGCGAGTCCAACTCGCACTTGACCGGATTTTCGGATTCTCTCTCGGTTGAAAGATCTTACTTTTCGGCCGCCATGTATAATGTATATGTAATATGACGTAGTCCCAAATTTTTAGTTTGAATGCATGGTTACATAATCAAAAGGGTAAAAACGGGACCCAATTACATACTTACACATCGCTGCCTGTTCGTCTGCCTGTTTCCAGGCTGTATAAGAACTTGAAACTCATGATAAGTAGGTAATGTTATTAATATTTTTAATAGTTATAAATATTTTATCTCATATTATAGTCACTGCGACTAATTTTTTTTTTTAGCAAGAGTCTTGCTTTAAGCAAGACTCTTGCATAGTCGGTCTTGGTCTTGGTCTTGTTCTTGCACACCTAGTCTTGGTCTTGGTCTTGCTAGTCTTAGGGTAGTCTTGGTCTTGGTCTTGGTCTTGCAATTTTTGCAAGACCAAGACCAAGACTGCAAGACCAAGACTAATTTTGCTCATCACTAGATCGGGGATTCTTTCAAATGCTATTGCATTCTATTGCTGTCGCGACTCGCGATCACCGATGCTCGTATGGGGCTTGAAGGATTAACTAAAGAGAATAGAGTGGGTAGGGACCTTATATGGCCGCTTTACTTGATAGTTGATTCCAATCCGGCGCAGATTATTGGAATAATGTAAACGGGCACTGGAATGCACTGGAATGGATTGGATCATGTCAACCGGCTGTAACGTCAATAATAATTAATGATAGTAAATAATACATTTTATTAAATAAATTGTGATGTCAAAACATTTTTAAAAGTTGAATGTGTGTTTAAAAACAACATTTCTAAAGAAGAGTTAAACATTCTGAGAAATAATGCTCAGCAGAATCATGCCATGCATATTGGATGACTATTAAAACAAGTTATCTATCGTAAATACGACAGATATGTTACGCAGAAATAATCTCAATGATAACAACAAAATGTAAATAAAAAGCGTGGGTTGGCATTGAAGTTTTACCTATACCTACTTACCTAAAAACTCCGAATGACATAAAAATGTGTGAAAGAAAATCTACTTAGCTATGGGTAACTTAATATGGCGATCGCGGATTCTTGGAAATCTATTGTTATTCTATTGTTGTCGCGATCACACGTGCTCTTATGGGGCTTGATAGGTAGATGTAAGGTAGCGTGTACGTCTTTTATAGTAAATCTACAATATAGTATAGTTTATCATGTAGCCAACCGTACCTTTCACTGCAATAAATAAAAAATATTCTGTGTCCTTCCTTGGCTTGGGTCACAAACTCACAAAGTATAATACATAATATTATCTTCTTATAAAAATTTACCCAACTCTGTGGCCCCATAAAACGTAGGCAGTGGTAGGAAAAGAGACTAGCAGACAGAGAGCTAGACAGACTTTCGTCACAGAATAGATAATAGTACAAGTACCTACTTTCGTATCAATAATTTACAATATTTGCATTGATTATGATAAAAATATTTTTATCATAATAGTTGTGTGATACAGATCATCGGGGGCAGGATTAACTAACATCATCTAACATCTATGTAGGCGCATAAACATTAAACATATCGCTCATAGTCATGAATGACGTGAAATTTCCGTTTACCTTATTTCATATTGATTTTCTTCATTATCTTGTATCCATGTGAGTTTATTGTTGAGGGAACTATGATACTACGTAGTCTATATAAAAGATATAAAAGAATCAATAACCTAAAAATCTTATCCGTTGACCATAATTTATGCCAAACAAAATGTGAAAGCTGAAGTTGTGAATAAGACGTCGTATAGTTCTTGCAATCTAAGAGTGCGCGTCGCCCTTAGTTGTGTGAGTGACCATATCTATGCACACGTACCTACATGGCTCGCTCGCTACTGACTGAGCTCCGTCGGGTACGCACACTAACGAAAATGTCTATTCACATTTCCAACTACAAATAAAGGCGACGCGCACTCTTAGATTGCAAGAACTATAAATACAAAAGTATTCATTAATAATAGATATAATATCAAGCATTATTATAGTATGGGATCCGATCGCAAGATCTTGCATGAATCGTTTTTTTCGATGAAATATATTTAAAGTAATCTTTAGAACGTATGGAATGGATTAATGTTGGGTGGCCTTGTCAAAAGTAGCCGCAAGTACCTCTAATTAAGCTTATGCGATTAATACACAATTTGCATGTTTATTTTTTTTCAATAAATTTAACATCATTTGAAAGAAAATGACTTGACAAAATAATTAAAAAAATACAAAATGTATATGATATGACACATCTCATATACATTTCATCACATATCATATACATTTTGTATATGTATGATATCGCGTGAGGTTAGGAAGCGCAAGAGAAAAATAAAAACGCCTGTTAAATAAAAATGGCAATCTTGCGGGTTCTCGACGTCCTCAAATCCTGCCAGGCATCTATATACCGATTTCAGAAAAATCGGTTCAATGGTTTGGGCTTGAAGAAGCAACAGACAGTCACACAGACACACTTTCGTTATAATATATAAATATTTTAGTTGTGACTTGTGGCGGTACCCACAATTCGCCTAACATTTCTGCATCGCGCTATCGAAGTTTTCTGAGCGCGTCAGTATTAAGGGCGTTCCTTACGGAGATACCGTAATTTACCGTATTTCAAGCCTTATAAACTCATAATTTGAAAGCTACAATAAAAATACAGCAATAATCTTCAGTATATCATTTCTTTCCCCGTTTTAAATTTTCTATTTTTGTTTATTATACTCATGGTATCAGCTTCCAAAGTAAAACCAATTTATTAAAATTCAAGCATACATTCAGTATCTCCTTAGGATTTACAAATTACTTTTATTTGAAACACACGCCAATAGATCGACAATATCATTAACCAACTACATATTCCCCGATTCAATTTTTTTAGGACAATTTTGAACTTCTTAGTTCAAAATTGTCCTAAAAAAATTAGACCAACAACAAGTAAAAAAATCGGGTTTTGGTGCGATCTCCGCAACGCGGTAAATGTATGGCCAAAGTCGTTTGCTCGGGGGACGGTCTTAAGTATAAATAAGTATAAAGGAACTTTTAGCTCAAATTCCTTAGTCAAATTCTGTTTTGGACTTTTCCATCCACTAATATTCCTTGACTAGGCCACAGTATTACAATATTCCATATTGTAATACTGTGAGTGTCGCAGCTGCTATTCAATATCCTCATTTATCGAACAACGCGTGCTTCTTTTCTCTTGCGCTTCCTAACCTCACGCAATGTCGTATACAAAAGTGATGGCCACCCTAAGTTGCGGCAGACTTAGAGCTGGCCACCATTTATACCTTATTTTGTCACGTCATTTTCTTTCAAATGATGTTAAATTAATTGAAAAAAAATATACATGCAAATTATGTATTAATCGCATGAACATTAAGCTTAATTAGAGGTACTTGCGGCTACTTTTGACAAAGCCACCCAACATAAATCCATTCCATACGTTCTAAAGATTACTTTAAAAATATATTTCATCGAAAAAAACGATTCATGCAGGATTTTACGGTCGGATCTTAGGCCATTAGTTTTATTAACTGAGTTGCTAGTTTTTAATAAATTAAATAAAAGTGTACTGTGGTTCCTTTAATTACTTTGATCTTTCAATTTTATCAACGTCTGGAAAATTTTTTTCAGGCGCTTAGAATTATTTCAAAATAATTTTGATAAAAATGATAAATTAAAATAATCCCATTTTAAATATCAATGATAAAAATGTGTTGTTACTTGTTTGACTTGAGTACTATATCAAATATTATTACAAAACATTACATTATTAATGATGAATAAGTGTGCCAATAACAAAGAATTTGTAAACATGTTTACCACAATATTATGTTTACTAATTAAAAATATTTATAATTTTAGATACCTACAAATTTAATGAGAATGAATGAATGAGATTCTAATGATTTTAACCTAAGTAAATAAAAAAGTGTGTAAATAATTTTAATAATAATTATGATTCCTTTGTTAAAAGTAATATATTTTTTAATTTTTCCTCCATCACCATATTTTTTTTAAATAGTAACACTGTCATATTTTTTTTAAATGCGCCATCTATGACACAACTTGAAAAATAATTTATATAAGATGATTGAAGTGAGGTCTTGGGGGTTTTTGGTTTTGCTTGGTTGGTTGACGCAAAAATTTAAAATTGTTGTAGATGGCGCTATTTTATAATCTTCTATCTATAAACGAGCAATTCTTGTATATTATATTAATTGGAATCTTGGAATCGGCTCCAACGATTTTCATGAGTACATAGGGGGTTTCGGGGGCGATAAATCGATCTGGCTAGGAATCATTTTTAGAAAACTTCATTTTAATCGTGTTTTATCGAATACCGCGCAAAGCTCAGTCAAATAGCTAGTAAGTAATCTTAAAAATGTTCATAATACTTAAATAATAATAATATTATAATATGACCTGTAATCACTTTGATTAGTGATAGGTGGCACAGGTGATTAGTCTTCAGGAGAAAGAAGTGTGGAGAGCGCGACTGATTAGTGCAAGTCCTTTATTTCTGCTAAATGCTAATCACTAACCTGCACTCGCACTAATCAAAGTGAATACAGACCCATATTATGTAGATTGTAGAGTCAAAGAAAACAATTGTTTACCCGGGGCCTAATTCTTGATCTAAGTATATTTCAAAATAATTTGTCGCCTTTATCTCTGGGACGCTACATGTAGAGCTGAGATCAAAAAAAAAAAAAAATCATTCGAGTATTCGGATCCATCTCCAGTAACTCCTTGCTCCGGTCTTTTTTTTTTTTTTTTTTTTTTTTTTAATAGAAGGCAGGTCGCTATAGCCCTGGCGTCACTGCGACCCATGAGGATCTATTGTGACTCCTTCGCACTAGAGAATCATCCCCAACCCAATACTGCTCATAAATTGAACGATATGGTTGGGGTTGGTGCCACGAATTTCCTCTGTGGATGAGTATTCGTGGCGACCAAGGTGCCTGTTCCTGCTCTGTACTAGAGCAGGACAGTCGAGGAGAAGGTGAATAGGTGTTTCATCCTCCTCCTCACAGAATCTGCAAGTCGTTATACTACAAATACCCATTCTGTTTAGGTGTTTGTTGAGCTTGCAGTGCCCAGTTAGGCTTCTGGTAAGGATTCTTAATTGGTTCCTACCCAGGGTGAGCACTAATTCTGATAGTTTCTTGTTGAAGCCAGGAATTAGTGCCTTGGAGTGTTCAAGGCCAGGGGTCTCAGCCCATTGCTTCCTGCATAGTATGTGGCCCCATTCCTTGAGCACCTGCTTTGTGGTACTGGGAGTTATACCACAGACTGGTTCTGGGCCATATATGAGACTCTCGGCCCCAAGCCTAGCCAGTTCGTCAGCGGTTTCATTGCCGGGGACGTTACTGTGGCCCGGGACCCATACTAGGCGGATGCTGTTGTTCCTTCCCAGCATGTTTAACGTCTCAATGCATTCCAGAACTAATTTGGACGAGACTTCTGCGGCAGTCAGTGCTTTAAGTGCAGCTTGACTATCGGAGAAGAGAGTAACGTTTTTATTCTCATCTCTCTCGTGGGCCATCTCCAGGCTTTCTAGTGAACAACCGAGGATAGCGAAGACTTCAGCCTGAAACACGGTCGCAAACTCCCCCAAACAGGCGTATTTGCCTTTCGGTGGCCTGCCTCCGTAGAATCCGGCTCCCGCACGGTTGTCTTTCCTTGATCCATCCGTGAACCAAACTATGTCGCTAGGGCGGACATCGATTGGGGTTTTTCTTTCCCAGTCCTCCCTGGAAGCTATAAAAACCTGGTATTGCTTCGAAAAGCCATGCACCTTGATCATGGCATCTGAAGGCATGGCCATGACAGGCGATTCTCTGAGAGACTGTTCCAGCTGTCGAAATGGGGTGGAGGCCCAATTCGTCCTGCCCGCCGTTCTGGCCCTGAGAGCCACCTTTTTGGCCTCCATCTGAACAAGCAGAGGAAGAGGAGTTAAGTTGATCAGGGCCTCGAGAGAAGCGGTGGGTGTTGACGAGAGTGCACCCGTGATTATTAGACATGCCAGTCTCTGTACGCTATTTAGACTTTTATTACAGTTTACTTGTTCAGCCTTTTTATGCCACACTACGCAGCCATATGTGGTAATCGGTCTCACTACGGCAAATTTTTGCTCCGGTCACTGAGGTGAATATTCGTTCGATTTTATTAGTTCCTGGGGGCACGGCAGTGCCCCTGCCAAGACGAGCAAAGCGAAGCACAAAGGCACTACCTAGCATTTCTTTAAGTGTTTTTTGAGTGTGCGTTACCCCGCCCAGATGTTGACGCTTTCTTAAACATTTTTTGTACGCCTAATTAGAGCGCATGCTTCTATAAATGCGCCCAAATTTTTATGATTAGTGCGCTAGTAGTTTTCTAGAAAAACTAGAAAAACAGATCTGGCTTGGGTAACGTTTACAAACGTTACCCCAGCCAGAAGTTTTTTTTTCTAAGGCATTTTTAAGGTAAAAAGTATTCAAATAATTTAAGCGGTTCAGAACGTTAATTAGGGCACAAAAATTTTGTCTGTAGCTTGATCCATTGTGAAGATATTCAAAATCCTGCTGGGGTAACGTTTGGCGATTTTTCAGATCTCGAAGACTACTGGATGGAAGTCTACAATTTTCGGCACACAAGTCCTCGCAACTTTACTTAAATTAGCGCTTCAATAAAAAATAAATAATCATGCACCGTTTCGAAGTTATTTGATGTTTTATGATAACCACTTAATATGTCCTAGCACTTTTATTTTACCGTCTGAAGACCTAATTTAAATTGCATATTAAAGCCTACATCTGGCTTAAATTAGTGACGTAGTTTTCATCAAGCTCCAGTCAGTAGTTATGTAGCAATGACCAAAACTTCTTCAGAAAAGTGCACAACGCTAGCGAGGCTATTTATTTTAGTTATGATAATATTTCAGAATGTCACCTCGATGTATGAAAACGCCGCTTTTTTATGACAATCTTAACTCGGTCGGGTTGTCAAGCGTTATTTGTTAATTTCATATAATTCCCGTTTTTTCCTAAAGTATTGGTTATTTTTAGGTAAAAATTTGCTTAAATAAAGTTAAAGTACCGCTTTAATTACAGGTATCACTAAGGAATAGCATACATACAAAATAACGATTTTAAATAGCCTCGCTAGCGTTGTGCACTTTTCTGAAGAAGTTTTGATCATTGTTACATAACTACTGACTGGAGCTTGATGAAAACTACGTCACTAATTTAAGCCAGATGTAGGCTTTAATATGCAATTTAAATTAGGTCTTCAGACGGTAAAATAAAAGTGCTAGGACGTATTAAGTGGTTTTCATAAAACATCAAATAACTTCTAAACGGTGCATGATTATTTATTTTTTATTGAAGCACTAATTTAAGTAAAGTTGCTAGGACTCGTGTGCCGAAAATTGTAGACTTCCATCCAGTAGTCTTCTGGGGTAACGCACACGTTTTTTGAACCCTCTCAAGATGGTTTCCGATGTACCAGATATTCAAAGACTAATTTTTAGACATACAAAGTCTCAATTGAATAGCTCTAATACCTTAGATTGATACCTATATAAAATACACCGTTTGATGTGATTAATGTGAAAAATCAACAATAAAATATCATTATGATCTTTTCTTTTTTCATAGGATCTACGTAACAAAAATCTAAAAATGTATGGACCATGTTTTACCTACTAGTTATATTTTTATGTTTAAACCTGTAGTAAACAATTTATTTACCTATCGAAAGCTTCTAACTAGGGGTATGTTAAAAACTTATAATAGGTACGTTACTTCAGCATGATAATACACACACCGGCAAAATTAGCGGAACATAGTTAAAAAGGGCCACAACTTGAATTCAAGTGAGTCGGGCTGTGTGAAATCCTTTTTTATAGTTTCTAAGCTCATTTAAGAAATAAAATATTGAACAAAACTGGCAAGTTGACAAATTTTTATTGCAATTATGCCCTACTAAGTGTTTTTCGATGATTGACGTTGTAAGTGTTTCTGATAAGAAAGTCGTTTTTAGCGGGGTGCAAGGTATGCCAGCTCATTTGATTGTTTGGTTTTTGAGAGAACACATTGCTTAGATACAAAATTAGTGATTCTCTAGCATCTACGACAGCTAGAGCTGTAACCACGATAGAGAAAAGTCACACCTACCGTTCGGTCAGTCAGGCCTTAGGTGTGTCGGCTTTCGTAGTCCATCGTAAATTTCAACGCTACAAAAAGACTGGATCTTCCGTTCGGAGACGAGAACAAGGCAGATATCGGGTGGCAAAGGTTCAGGATAAACGTTTTGTAAGGGTACAAGCCTTAAGAAATCGACCTCAAACTGCTTTGCAGAGAAGAAACTTATCTGAACAGGTCCGAGATGTACGTGTAAGTGATTGTACAGTAAGAAGAAGACTCAAAGAAGTTAAATTAAACACAAAGGTGCCAGCAAGGGCACCAAAACTTGAGACAGGGCACCAAAGAGCCAGGCTAAGATTTGCGCGTGAACATCAAAATTAGACAAGTGAGTGAAATCTTGTGCTGTACAGTGATGGGAGCAAATTCTGTGTTAGTTTTGTTGACAGACGATAAAGAATGTGGACAAATCATAAGGAACGCTATAGACCATCAAACTTAACGGAAACAGTGGCCTATCATGCAGGCTTCGTAATGGTTTGGGGTTGCATATGATTTGGAGCCCGCACAGAGCTGATGATTGTTAATGATGGTACTTTGACAGTACAGGGCAATAGCACAGACATCGTAGAACTGCATGTTGTGCCTTTTACACAGTTTTAGGCAGTAACTTCAGTTTTATGCGCATCCATAGAGTAAAAAAATCGGGCATTATGACCTAAATGATGCTAGCGTAGCCCAGGTGGAGAGGTCAGCACGGTCTACGGATGTGGATCCGATTGAGAACGTGTGGCACATCAATGAGTGAACGGTACGAGTTAAAACTCTAGCTCCAAAATGTGTCCAGGAGCTCGAGTTGGCGCTACTGGAGGAGTAGAAGAATATCTCACAGGAAATGATGGACAATCAAAATGCAAGAATGTAATGGCGTATCCAGACTCTCTTCAGATCCATAGAAGGCATTACACGCTGTTTACATGGCAATTCTTAAGTAAAAATGAAGAATTTAACTTAAAAACTTACTACTGAAATTTCATAGCATTTCTTAATTTTTGATTTATGCAGATTTTTTCTATTTTACACGTTTTTATGACCTAAATTTATAAAAGTTTAATTTTTTGATCATCAATTATTAAATTAATAAATAAATATATTAAAAACAGCGAATAATTAAAAAAAAATTGTTATGTTCCGCTAATTTTGCCGGTGTGTTTATTATGGTTATAGTCTACCTAATTTAGAGGCGTCGTGTGCCGGTGTGCCTACACTCTAATATTATAATAATAGCCTATAATATAACAACATGCAACAACAATCAACATAATAATAAGCCTCTTTATTATCCTTAACTTTACAAAATTTATATAATATTTGATAAAAATTTAACACACATATTTTATTTCAGAGAAAAAGTAATTAAAGCTAAGGCCCCTGTACGGGTTGTTGCCAACCGTACATAAATAATTATGCTTACACGTTAAGATTCTATAATGTCGCGGATCATATTCATTTGTATTACGTGAAATAAAGTTAGTTATCATTTATCCATCAAAGGGAGCGGTTTTATTTATCATCCTTAATCGTTCTCCCTTAATTATCATTTATCTTTATCATACATCTTTTCTATAATATTAGTTGTAGGGCAGGCTGCAGCAGTAGCCCCTACACCTCTATTTTTTTTTGGTCCTTCGAGCCGGATATGAACCAGCGACCTATGGATCACCTAAATTTTTTTTGGTCCTTCGTAAATAAATCATTATCAGAACTTTTATCATAATATCGGCGCGAGTGTGTGGACATTATTTTGAGCTTTCTTATTTTATTTTATCAAGACTTTTGTGTATCAGTTTTAAGTGACTTTTTGCAAAGCTCAAACCGTGGTGTACTCTACTGTATGTGAATTGGTGGAGTGTTTGTGGGGTGCTATCATCATTTGGCGGGCCGGGAGGTCTGCTCATCATCGCTGATCATCATCATCGTGACGTCGCAGCTCGCAGGTTTGCTGTTTCGTATCCCGAGCACAGCTGACTCAAGTAAGATTGTTCCTTTTTATCATAATATAATTTTATTTCTGATTTATCATGATGGAAAATATATTTGAACGGCAAGTTGAAATTATCAAGGCAGTTAATACTATCAAAATAAATTTCGGAAAAGATTCCGCGAGTAGAAAAACTCCGGAATATATTCAAAGAAGACTTAGCACTGTCGAGGAGCTGTGGGTAGAATTTGAGCAGAATAACGAGCTTTTGTTAGGTAGTTCGGACAAAAATAATCCATATTTCACGGAAAATCATTTCGGGAAGATGGAAAACATTTATCAAACCCTTAAGCACACCTTGTTGACCTATCAGCCTAAAGAAGACAAATCTTTGACTGCTCCGCCTGAAAGGATTCAGGAATTATTATCAAAGCAGCGCACTAATTTCCGAGCATTGAGCCGCTTAATTAATAGCATCAATATCGAAGAAATCGCAGAGAAGTGGGAGATAGAAGAGGAGCTCCGAAATCTGAAAGGCCGTTGGAATGTTATTGACACGCAGCATTTAGAATTAGATGACTTTTTGCAAGGTTCTGATTTAGAATACGAAGAAGAATATAGCACCTACGAGAAGGAGTACAAGGATATCAAGCGGGCGCTCCATAGGAAGTTATCATCTACGGCTCACACCCAGCAATCAACGCCGCAGCTGGAGATACCTATCTTCACCGGTAAATACTCTCAGTGGCCCACGTTCTTTGATTTATTCAGCGAAGCTATACATAATAATAGCTCGCTGACGAACGCCCAGAAAATGCAGCACCTAAAAGGGAAGGTAAGAGGAGAAGCCGAGCGATTGATCCAGCACCTGCATATATCATCTGAAAATTATTTAACAGCCTGGGATATTTTAGTTCATAGGTATGACAATAAGCAGCTTTTATTCACCAACCAAATTGAGACGCTGATTAATCAGCCGAGTCTTCAGAAGCAGTCGGCCTATGAAATTAAAAAATTACACGACACGTCCGTCGAGTGCATCCACGCCATTCACAACCTGGGGGTGGACACAAATACCTGGGATCCCTTGCTCGTTCATCTTCTATCAAAAAAGCTGGACGTCGAAACGTTAAAAGATTATAAGGAAGCCAGAAAGGCGCCGCGAGAATTACCTGAGTTATCTGAATTTATCACATTTTTAGAGTCGAAGTTTATTGCGTTGGAACCGATGCATAAAAAGGAGCGCGATGTTTTTCCGCCTTCGACATCGAAGCATCTAACCAACCCGAGGTCATCATCATCATCGTATCAACCTACAAGAAATTTTAGTCGCGAAAAGTATCATGGTAAAACTTATCATACTCGTTCTACGAAATGCCCATTATGTTATTTTAATCATGATTTATTTAAATGCAGGCGATTTATTAATATGACACCAGCGTTAAAGTTACAAACAATTGCGAAACATCAAGTTTGTAGGAATTGTCTATACAAGCATTTTGATAATCCATGCATTTCTACAAAGCGTTGTAAGGAATGCCAGGGTGACCATAATTCTTTGTTGCATGAGGCTTTTGTAAATACTGGTAGTTTTAGTTCTAAATTAGTTCGCCCCGAAAGTAGCCAAAATGACATTAAGCATGTTACTAAGCAGCATAACGTTAATTTCGTCGCCGGAGAAAATGAAGAAATTTTGTTGACCACAGTTTTATTAAAAGTTGCATCAGCTGACGGCTCTCTTATCACTCTTCGAGCGCTTTTGGATCAAGGGTCTCAAATTTCTTTGATATCAGAAAATGCGGCACAGATGTTAGGACTCCGACGGCATAAATATCATGCATCAGTATCAGGTATAGGCTACGGATCAAAGCAGAGCAAAGGACTGCTGGAAATTGAATGTCTCTCTATTTATGATGACTTTAGCTTTACGACACAAGCTATGATCATTTCACGTGTTGTAAATAATTTGCCAAATATCTCTTTTAATAAAAAATCATGGTCACACTTGCAGCATATCAACTTAGCGGATCCGGATTATAATATTTCCCGTCCTATTGATATCTTATTAGATGCCAGCGTCTATTCTCAAATATTAATGAGTGGACTTATCAGAGGGCCACCTCAGGCTCCTATTGCGCAGCAGACCAGGCTAGGCTGGATTTTGTCTGGTAATGTTAGGAGATTTAACTGCCACGTGATTATCAACAATGTATC
The DNA here is from genome assembly GCA_937595015.1 of Polyommatus icarus. Lineage (NCBI taxonomy): Eukaryota > Metazoa > Arthropoda > Insecta > Lepidoptera > Lycaenidae > Polyommatus > Polyommatus icarus. The sequence goes on from OW569325.1 coordinate 1,494,499, forward strand.
AGATTTATCAAAGTATTGGGAGATGGAGGAGATCTCAGTCGAACAATCATCATCACTATCAGCCGGAGAACAGTTTTGTGAAGATTTATATGCTTCGACTACAAAACGTTTGGAAAGTGGCATGTATGAAGTATGTCTTCCTATGAAACCAAATTTTGAGGAAAAACTTGGTTCATCACGTCCGAAAGCGGTTGCCCAATTTTATCAGTTAGAGCGCAAAATGGCTCAAAATCAATCATTTTCGGACAGCTACAAAAATTTCATGAAGGAATATCAAGAACTAGGAGACATGGTGCCGTATACCAAGTCTGGTGAGGGTCCATCATATTATTTTCCCCATCACGGCGTACTCAATTTAAACTCCACTTCTACCAAATTGCGGGTGGTCTTCAACGGCTCATCCAAGACATCATCAGGTCTGAGTTTAAATGACGTGATGGAGCAAGGCCCGAATTTACAAGCCGACCTACAGGCTCTTATCATATCTTGGCGCCAATATAGATTTGTGATGACATCTGATGTGGAGAAGATGTTCAGAAGAATTCTGGTCCAAGAGGCTCATCAAAATCTTCAATCGGTGGTCTGGAGAAGCTCAAGAGATGTACCTCTTCAAAATTATAGACTCACGACTGTGACGTACGGGACGAAGGCAGCACCGTTCCTGGCAATGAGGACGTTGAAGCAGCTGGCTATGGACGATGCTGAGAAGTACCCCTTGGGTGCGAAGGCTTTGAAAGATAGATTTTATATGGATGACTATTTGGGAGGCTGTAACGATCTAGAAACGGCGAAGGAAGTGCAGAAGCAGTTGATAAGCATCTTACGCGGGGCTGGCATGAACCTACGCAAATGGTCAAGCAATGAGCCTCAACTTCTACAAGATTTACCATGCGACCAATTAAATAATCCGTACGAGTTTCGTTGCTCGGAATCACGTAAAACGTTAGGCCTTAAGTGGAATCCGTCATCAGATACTTTTACATATGATTATCAATTTGAATCGGAACCTAAATATCACACTAAACGGGAACTATTATCAGATATCTCTAAGTTATTTGACCCCATCGGTTGGATATCACCATTATCAATTAAGGCTAAGTTACTATTCCAAAAAGCATGGGTCACGGTGGAATCCTGGGATGAAAAGTTATCATGTGATATCATTCAAGAGTGGACAGAATTACGAACAGATTTTAAAAATATCAAGAACAGAAAAATCCCACGATGCATCGGTAACCTTCAATGTACGTATCAAATACATGGTTTCAGCGACGCATCAGCAAAAGCGTACGCTTGCACAGTATATTGTGTTGCAACAAATTATAAAGGCGAGCGCACATCGCAGTTAATAACTGCAAAAACAAAATTAGCGCCTTTAAGCAAGAGCGTGTCGCTGCCTCGACTAGAATTATTAGGTGCACTACTTTTATCAAAGCTGATTCGGAAGGTGGAGAATACCCTGCCTAGCATACATGTTAAAACATACGCATGGACGGATTCCATGATCGTGTTAGGGTGGATTCATGGCGATCAATCAAGATGGAAGCAATTTGTTGCAAACCGGGTTCAACAGATTAAGGAAATTGTACCATCGTCGAACTGGAACTATGTACCATCGGAATTAAATCCGTCAGACAGTGCGACACGAGGAGAATCAGTCAAGAAGTTAGCTGACGATCGTTTGTGGTGGGGGGGCCCGGAATGGCTCACTTCATTCGAACCTGACCAAATTCTTAGACCATCATACGCAGAACCAGTTATTGAAATTAAAAAAGTTTCTTACAGTGTGAACACAGCCTTACATTGCAGTAAGGTTGATTTTATATTAGAACTGTTAAATAATCACAGTTCTGTTACATTTATTGCGAAAACCGTGGCATGGGTGTTACGTTTCATCACTCGAAGTCGGAAACCGTCCAACACAGCAAAAACATTGTCACTCGTGGAAATAAACAATGCTTACAATATTATTATCAAAAATATCCAAGCTATAGATTTTAGCGAGGATTTGTCATTTATCAAGTCAAAAGGACATGTTCATCAGAACAGCAAATTATCAAGTTTGAATCCTTTTATTGATGAAAATGGACTATTAAGAGTTGGCGGTCGTCTGAAGCATTCACATATAAATTGGACCGCGAAGCATCCTATCATACTTAGTAGCCATAGTAGATTTTCTTCTCTTATCATTGATCAAGCGCATATCACTACGTTACATGGTGGAGCCCGACTGACACTAGCTTATATCAGAAATAACTATTGGATCATTAGTGGAATGTCTACTGTGAAGAGGGAATTGAGGCGCTGTGTTAAATGTCGTCGATTTAGTCAGTATAAATATCAACCAATTATGGCAGACTTACCTCAGCCGAGAGTAGTTCCTTCTAGACCTTTCACTAATAGTGGAGTGGACTTCACCGGGCATGTAGACCTAAAATTGAATAAAGGACGAGGTGTTCGAACCACCAAAGGCTACATTGCAGTTTTCATCTGCTTAGCAACGAAGGCAGTTCATCTAGAGTTAGTATCAGATCTAAGTACGCCATCATTTCTTGGTGCATTCCGGAGATTTTGTTCACGACGAGGGGTTCCATCCCACGTCTATAGTGACAACGGAACTAATTTTATAGGCGCCAACAAGCTACTTAAAAAGGAGTATCATGAGATTGCAGCTACCATCAATCAGGAATTTTTCGATAACATCACCGAGATGAAAGTAGAGTGGCATTTTAACGCTCCCTCTCACCCCCATGCAGGAGGTTTGTGGGAAGCTGCCGTAAAAAGCTTAAAATTTCATATCAAGAGGGTCATCGGCGAGCAGAAGCTCACGTACGAGGAGTTTACTACCCTTCTTCATCAAATAGAGGCTTGCCTCAACTCAAGGCCACTCTGCGCGCTCACTGAAAATCCAGAGGATCCTATTTTAACGCCGGCACATTTTCTAATTGGCAGTCCGATCATCACCAGGCCTCAAACGGAACCCGAGTCCATGAGTTTATCAAAGAGATGGCAGCTCGTTCAATCTATCAATAAGCAATTTTGGAAGTGTTGGTCGTCTGATTATTTGCAGCAGCTGCAGATTAGATCTAAATGGAAGAAAGAAGGAAAAAATATCAAAATAGATGACATTGTACTAATTAAAGAAGAAAACTTACCTCCTGGAAAGTGGGCTATGGGCCGGGTGCTGGAACTTTACCCTGGAAAAGACGGACAGGTCAGAGTTGTATCACTGAAAACTAAAAACAATATAATTAAGAGGCCAGTTATCAAATTAGAAGAAGAGGAGGTAAAAGATCAGACACCAGCATCTATCAATCAGGAGATATCTACTCCAGAATCAAGTAACACGAGGTCTCGTCGTCCTCGACGTATCAACTTTAAAAACTTTTTCATGACTATTTTCATGTTTATGTCATTCCTTTTACCACCGAGCTTGCAACAAGTTCAGAAGAATTTTATGATCACACCTGTAAACACAAATCAAAGCATTTATTTTGACAAAATCGCGGACCTGCAACATATAAGAGACGAGTGGACTCTTGTTATTTTTTATAATATGTCTACATATTGGCAAGGCTATGAATTCATTAAAAAATATGTTACGCACATAAAGGAGAATGGATCTTCTCAAGATTATCAATCTATTACCTTGCAACTGGAACATGAACTCGACGAGATAGATCATTTTAATCAGCTTCTGAAAAATCAATTAAATAGAAGACAGAAGAGAGGGTTAATTAATGGCGTTGGTTACATTGCTAACTCCATATTTGGTGTCCTAGATGAAAGGTTCGCCACGCAGTATCAGCAGGACATAGAGCATATTCAGCAAAATGAGAATCATTTACAAACACTTTTACACAACCAAACTCTTGTCATAGAGGCCGAGTATAACATAGTGAAGAGGCACGAGGATGTAATGCAAAAACAATTTTCTCTTATCGAAAATGATATCAAGGATTTGGCTTCTGAGGTGTATCAAGTTAAGCAATATTCATCACGTTCCACGTATATCACTTTTTCGTCGTTAGTTGCTCATATCATCATTTCCAAAATTAGACGTATTCAGGATACTATAATTGCGACTCTCACCGAAATTAATCAAGGTCATATCAGCACAAACTTTTTATCACCAGAACAACTGCAAAATCAAATAAATATAATATCAGGTCGTTTGCAAAGGGAGCTCGTGCTACCGACGGACGGCTCAAATATCATTCAGCTTTATAAACTACTGAGAGTTGCCGCGAGAGTCACAGACAAATATCTTATTGCTGAGGTAAAGATTCCTATATTAAACAACGAAATTTTTGCGCTCGACAAGATTATAACTTTACCTAAGAAGAAAGATCAGAAATACTATCAAGTAACCACGAAATTTCCCTATATTGGCTTTAACATCAACAAGGATTCCCTTATCCTTCTATCAGAATCGGATCTTCAATCATGTCGGCATTTATCAAACGAGAAAGTTTTATGCTTTCTTAATAGCCCTGTTTATACTACGAAGATTAAACAATCAATTTGTGATGTCAACATCGTCGACGGCGATCCTGACCTACCACTATGCGTGTCGGAGCTATCGCGTTGCACAGAGCGCTGGATAAAATTACACGCAGATAACGAGTGGCTGTACACCTGTTGCGAACAATGCAGTGTCCGACTGATTTGCCCAGCTGGGATTACGTCACAGGTACTGATAGGCAGCGGAGTCATACGCTTAGGTCCTATGTGCATTTTGAAGGGTAATGATTTCACAATTTATTCCCACAACTACTTTAGCAACCGATTAGATATCAATCAAAAGCTCGAAATACCCCAGTCCTCCGTCTTGAATAATATCATTAACACTTCCTCGATCGATATACCTAAGTTAGAAAACCATGAAGGTGAGTTGGAAGTATTAAAGACGCAGATATCAGAAATAAAGGAACAATCAGCTAATAGTATGGACTTTAGTGTGCACGATGTCCATCATTATGCTCTGGGATATATCATGGTTAGCTTGTTCATCATCATCGGCGGGGTGGTGGTGTTTCGCCGGCTTCGACGGAGGCGCCAGCTGGCGGGCGGGGAGGCGTCCCGCGGCACGCGCGACACGGACGTCGCCCCCGCCGCCGCCCTCGTTGCCGCCCCCGCCCCTGCCGCTGGCGCGGGAGTCCAGCGCAGTGTTAGTGTTAGTGATGTGAATGTGCTAAATAAAAAGGCAATTAGTGAAGTGTTCTCGAGTGTCCCGAATGTTCGAAATGTATCAGGTGAAATCAGACAATCAGTGTTAAGCCTCGATAAAAGCACTTCCCCTATGTTTAGTCGTTCTGTTAGATTAAGTGAATTGAATGACTAAAGCTATCATGCTTATAATATCATAAGATAAATTTTGTTTTTTGCAAATTATTTACTCTTTTGTTTTTATATTGAACAAGAATTTTACCTATCACTTTTTATATAAATTTTATGTTTTACTATTTACATTTTTAAAAAAATATCTTGTATACAATTTGTATTGAATAGTTTATAGTGTATTATTGTATGATATAGTTTTCAATTTATATCAACCTCGCCATCTTTCGGGGGGCGCAGGATGTACGGGTTGTTGCCAACCGTACATAAATAATTATGCTTACACGTTAAGATTCTATAATGTCGCGGATCATATTCATTTGTATTACGTGAAATAAAGTTAGTTATCATTTATCCATCAAAGGGAGCGGTTTTATTTATCATCCTTAATCGTTCTCCCTTAATTATCATTTATCTTTATCATACATCTTTTCTATAATATTAGTTGTAGGGCAGGCTGCAGCAGTAGCCCCTACAGCCCCTGTCGGGTATAGGCCTCCTCCAAAATTTTCCAAGCTTTCCTTGATGCAGCTTTCTTTGTCCAGTTGTTCCCAGCGTATTTATTAATTTCGTCTACCCAACGTTCTTTCGGGCGGCCTCTAGGTCTTTTGCCGCCTGGGCCTGGCCAATTTGTGGTTAGAATTGTCCATCTCTCATTTGTCATTCTCGCGATGTGTCCAGCCCACTTCCGTTTTTGTCTCTTCATGTGTTGCAAAGCGTCTATAATATTTGTTTTTTGCCTGATGTCTTTTGCTCTTATTTTGTCTTTTAATCTTATATTTAAAATACTTCTCTCCATTGCACGTTGGGTTTTTTGTATTTTCTCTATTGCTTTTTTGTTGTAGATCCAGGTTTGTGATCCATACGCCAAACAAGGTAGCAAACATCCATCCATGATTATTTTTTTGAGTTTCAGAGGTAGTGTTGATTTTAATATTTCTTTTAAGCTCCAGAACTTATTCCATGTTTCTAAAGCTTTTAAATGAGATGGATTTACCCAAATATATGTAGTTTTCTACATACTCTAATTCGTGTGTATTGTTGACACAGATAGGCGTTGGTCGGTTATTGGTCATTACCTTAGTTTTTTCTGTGTTTAGATATTCCAATTTTATTACTATCTGTACATAGTTCTGATATCATATGCTCTAAGTGTTTTGGTGATTGTGAAAATAGGACTATATCGTCGGCAAATCTGAGGTTTGTCAGGTTTTTTCCGTTTATGCATACTCGTATACCTTTGCGGTTCCTCTGAAGCTGTTTCATTATAAATTGTAAGACCGCTATAAAGATTGAGACTGATCGGTCATAACAATCAACATGGCCAGCGAAAAAATTCCAACTTTGAACTAAAACAGTCTATATATCTAATAAGATAGAAACTTAATTTTTTGTCACCACAGTATAATATAAGCTTAAAGCAACGACGCAAAAGCTCGCTATCACTATTTAAAAATCTTGTGAAGATGTTCATTTTCTAGAAAATCTCTCTGCTTACTGCTACCTACATAATTACTTACTATCTTTTTACTTTATAACTAATAATTAGGTAGTTATGATGTAATATAGTTTTTTTTGTGAAATACAGTACGATTATTGACTTATAAGCAGATCATAAATTCATAATAATTGATGATACCCCGAGTTCAAACAAAATAATCAAAATGAGCAAAGGGAGATTTGAAAATAAAATAAAAGTATAAAAAGTATTATTTTATTTCTAATTTTACAATTAGATTTATCAATACATAATAATATTGACTAATCGTTCACATAGCGTATATAAAAACAGACTTAATTTTAATACTAACCAATGGTTATTAGAGAGTCGGCCACGTTGGACCTCCGCCCAAGATGGCCAAAAGTCTAATGAGTAATATACATTTATAAATATATGAATACATATCTCGTATGTCGTATGGCAGTCGTTTTCGGGCCACGGACGAATGAATAACTTATGTATTTACACTTAAATTAACCTGGGAGAGGTGATGATGAAATGATTTTGTACTGTCGACTATGGCACGGTGAGCTACTTGCCCTCGCACTGGCAGGTGGAGGAGTGCGTGTGCTTGATCAGGTCGGAGAAGTTGGGCTTGAAGGAGAGCCCCGGGGCCACGTACTGCGGGTCCGTGCCGGAGCCCGAAGTCTCGTACGCGATGAACTGGGGCTTCGACTGGTACTTGATCAGCTGGGGCTTCGTCGTGAATGTGAACACCTCGGGCTTAGTCGTATAAGTGAATACTTTGGGTTTCGTCGTATAGGTGAAGTACTCGGGTTTCGTCGTGAACGTAACGATCTCGGGCTTCGTCGTGTAAGTCACGATTTCGGGTTTCGTCGTGTAAGTGACGTACTCGGGTTTCGTCGTATACGTAACGTACTCGGGTTTCGTCGTGTAGGTGTACACTTTGGGCTCAGTCTTGGTGATCTTCTCGGAGTAGGTGATGGTGTTGATGGGGCCGAAGCCGGCGCCTTGGAGGAAGCTGCCGCCGCCGGTCTGCTTGACGAGACCCTGGCCGTTGACCTTGACCTGGCCTCTGCCGCCGGTGACGACGGTGCCGCTGGTGTACTGGGTGAAGCGGACGCTCTCGATCAGCCCCAGCGCCCACTCGTACCACTCCACGTCGAACTTGTAGAACGAGCCGATCTGGTTGCCGATCTGTCTGCAGCCTGGAAATATGAAAATAATAAATTAGTGTTTTTTTCATTGTCATGTGCCAGTTGATAAATACGTAAAAATATATTTTTGATAAAAGGTTGTGTACCAAAATATCTATTTTCAGAGCTGATCTTCAGGAATAGTCAATAGATAGTTGTTCTTACCTGAGTCCCAGGAGTAGACTCCTCTGAGCGTGTAGTGGCCGTTGCCGTTCGTGCAGGCGAGCGCGCTGCCGATGTCAACCTTATAACAAAAAGACATTCATTAGAGATTTAAGTTTTTAGGCATTCTATTAATATTTTTATTATTAGCTCTTATTGTATACTGACTAAACGCATATTTTTAGTGGAAGTTGTTATACCGCTACGGAACAGCTACAAAATACTTCGTAACCTACCCAATTAGACAGCTACAAATGCTTTGTAGCGACCTATTTAGAGCGTTACGTAACAGCTACAAAATACTTCGTAGCGACCTAATTAGAGCGCTACAAAATACTTCGTAGCGACTAATTAGAGTGCGACGAAACAGCTACAAATGCTTCGTTTCAACCTAATTAGAGCGCTATGAAACATATACAAATACTTCGTAGCGACCTAATTATACCGCTACGAAACAGCTACAAGTACTTCGTAGCGACCTAATTAAACCGCTACGAAACAGTTACAAATACTTCGTAGCGACCTAATTAAACCGCTACGAAACAGTTACAAATACTTCGTAGCGACCTAATTAAACCGCTACGAAACAGTTACAAATACTTCGTAGCGACCTAATTAAACCGCTACGAAACAGTTACAAATACTTCGTAGCGACCTAATTAAACCGCTACGAAACAGCTACAAATACTTCGTAGCGACCTAATTAAACCGCTACGAAACAGCTACAAATACTTCGTAGCGACCTAATTAAACCGCTACGAAACAGCTACAAATATTTCGTAGCGACCTAATTAAACCGCTACGAAACAGTTACAAATACTTCGTAGCGACCTAATTAAACCGCTACGAAACAGTTACAAATACTTCGTAGCGACCTAATTAAACCGCTACGAAACAGTTACAAATACTTCGTAGCGACCTAATTAAACCGCTACGAAACAGCTACAAATACTTCGTAGCGACCTAATTAAACCGCTACGAAACAGTTACAAATACTTCGTAGCGACCTAATTAAACCGCTACGAAACAGTTACAAATACTTCGTAGCGACCTAATTAAACCGCTACGAAACAGCTACAAATACTTTTTAGCGACCTAATTAGAGCGCTACAAATTGTTTCGTAGCAACCTATTTATAGAAGGTTGACCTTAGTAAAACCAGCGGGTTACATCTTATATATAAAATTCTCGTGTCACAATGTTAGTCCACGAATTCCTCCGAAACGGCTTTACTGATTTTTACCAAATTTTATATGCATATTCAGTAGGTCTGAGAATCGGCTACTGGGTACTTTATATATTGATAAGTGCATTCGTTGAATAAATAACAGTAAATTATTACAACCTGAGACTGACGGCTACCATTGTTTATGCGACGGGATAGCGATCGACGTTGCCATGGCGAAATACTTATTTAGTCACTTCAATAAAATAATATGGGCGAAATACTTAATATATTATGGCAAAGCAACGTTTGCCGCGACAGCTAGTATTCTATATATACTGTATCTCCTATTCTTTAACAATTTACTAATGGCTTTGATGTTGTGTTTTTCCATAGCCATACAAATGAAAATAATCTATCGTAAACCCTTACAATCAGGGTCGCACAAGTACTCACAGAGCAAATGTTGTTAAGCGGGTTGGTGGGTTGTCCGCAGACGCAAGACTCGCGGTCGTAGTACTCCAGCAGGTGGGGGTAGTCCTGTGACAGCTTCGCCTGGCACTCCGTCGGCGCGATCAGCGACACGTTCAGGCTGTGCATGATGCTGCCGAGCGTGTGGGCTGTAGACAAAAGTTTCATGAATAAAACCAGCAATGGATCGTAGTGATGGGAATAAGAAAGAATAGAGACGAAGTTTGTTGACAGGTAGGAATGCTGCCTAGGTTGTGAGTATCGAGAGAATTGTAATAAAAAGAAGTTTTTTCATGGTTTGGTTACAAACTCTCCGAAATAGACTTGGAGTTTTTGCGTATCCGTATGTTACATAGAGTATTCTGCTCATTGCATAGGTTAATTTATAATTAATATACCTATTCTATAAGTGGGTAGATTTTTCTATTATTTATTTATTTCTAGGGGATGCCTAGAGAGCAATCTATGGGCCTTTTACCCATGTCGTTCTTTAATTTCGTTTCCTTTTTGTTTATTTTGACGTGATAACGTCTTATAATTCGATATGGGCTGCGCGTACGAAAAAACATGACGCAATATGCGGCGTTACCTCGCTGATCGCTCTGCGGCGTTCCATTTATCCTCTCAACAACCGTAAGGCCCACCTGGGCCGCGCTCTTTGTTTCGATTATATTACGTATTTCGATGACTTAGAGAGTACTTTTGTATCAAGGAGTTTAGTTAGTTATGACCTTTGATACATTGACCACACTCTGAATGAAAAATTGAACGAAAATATTATATAATATCTGAACGAAAGTATTATTTCGGCTATTCAAAATTGTGCTCTATTTCCTACGTGTCAAGGTATGACTTGTGCTTTGTTCGAAGACTTTACTGGATTTCACGAATGTATGTAGCGTTTTGTATTGCGGATAGTTTATTTTACTCATTATAAATATTTTTAGACAATCATTTGAAAGAAATACATCGAAATAACTTTAGGTTACACTCGAAAAAGTTTGTTTCTATTCATAGAGATTCGGAAGCGATTTGCTTATTATATTTGTAAATAAATTACGTTAAAAGCTTGTAGAACTACTAGTCACTATTGTACGAAATGATTTATTGCCCTATTAAGGCTATGACGTTGTCACGTTCAACTATCGTCAGTAAACCGACTTTACAGACAACCGATTTTTTTTGTATTAAATTAAATATAGCTTAAAGGCTTAGTGCCTTTTAGCTACCTAGTTTTCAAGGCTTTTCGAAAATAGTCGATCCCCTCAGCGTTAAATCAATTAATGCCAAACATTTAACCAATGAACGACGATGGGCTAACAAAAGCGGGCAAATTATAGAGTTCATGTAATTGAGGAAAAAACATCGCATATATATCGCCTGCTGCGGTCAATCTTCAATAGATAATCAATATTCTAGTTCAATGTAAACGATATAAATAACAATTGCGACACCGACATTACACACATGTGGAAACATTATAAATCATATTTTGATGCAGTGTCGTAATGTTTAGACAAGTTTTATCGAATTAGGAGTGAGGACGCGCCACGGCGACCATTCAACTCAAGGATGTGGCTTTGGTGAATACATTAAAATGACTAAAAACGCTGCTCTGCTTGCGACAGCATATAATATTATATTAAAAACAAATATTTCGTTAAAAAGATCAATGTATATAGAACATTTTGATACTTGGTATTTGTTTCCTGGAGTCATTTAAACATTGCCCAAAGTATTTTTCGCCGTTTTTGCTTTAAACTTTTATAAGGCGCTTGCAAATACAGCGTATCCGCAGTATCTCAATATGCAAAGATAATATTCTAGTATAAAAGTAACATTTTTAGCTTTCTTTTATGAATTTGAGAAACCTTCTCAGGAGGATTCACATAAAATTTGCTAGTTTCAACAACTGTAACAAATATCCTATCACATAATTTCTTATCACTTAATCGGCTGCTGTTTAAGTATCTGAAACGTCGGATGTAAGAATTATAGTGCTCCGCGACAAAACCCTTGTTTAAAACAATAAATAATATTCTCGTACACATAATTATTGTAGGGTTAGATAATAAATGTAGAGTTTCGGTAATAATTGTAAATAAGAAATGTACCTAGTTTACATAAAAATCTTTATTAAGAGTAAAGTCATATCACATGTTAAATCATCAAAATATAAGGCAATATATATAAGGCATTAAGAGAGCTTAATCTAATATATATAAATCTCCTGTCACGATGTTTGTTCGCGATGGATTCCTAAACTACTAAACCGATTTTAATGTTTTTTGTTTTTAAATGTGTGCTTTTTTCCAACTTGAGAGATAGGATAGCTTAGATCTTTAATTATAGTCGTAATTTTATTTTACTGCAAATTATTTGTTTATAAAGAGCGACCACTGTTGAGCGACATCGACGCGGGTCACGGGATAGCGATGGACGTTGCCATGGTGACATACTTATTTAGTCACTAATTCAATAAAATAATACGGGCGATATACTTTATATAATATAGCAAAGAAACATTTGCCGGGACAGCTAGTGCCTTATATAATGTTGCTTTTGTTTGAGATAATCCATAAACGATAGCAGCACGATTGCGATGAACCTGACATTTCGGAATTCCTGCGGTCAATTCTCTGTTTGTTAACGAATTGGCAAAGGTCACGCTCACCTTCGCACTATTAAGTAATTACAATGGGATCTAACGAGATAACACGATTCTTAAAAAATATTATAAACTAGCTGACCCGACACACGTTGTCCTGTTTTAACGATGATTATTTAATTCGAATTGGCATAATTAATAAAAAAAGTGTGTTTATTTTTGAGTGCACTCATCCCAAACTATTAGTTTGCTCTACTGCACTTTGGCCATCGTAAAATTTCTGAAAAGGTTGCAAGTTGGTGTTTCATTTATAATTGTGGTATCATTTTTAGGGTTCCGTACCCAAAGGGTAAAAACGGGACCCTATTAGTGAGACTTCGATGTCTGTCCGTCTGTCTGTCCGTCTGTCTGTCTCCAGGCTGTAACTCAAGAATGGTAAGAGCTAGAAAGTTGAAATTTTCACAGATTGTGTAAGTCTGTTGCCGCTATAACAACAAATACTAAAAACAAAATAAAATTAATATTTAAAGGGGGCTTCCATACAACAAACGTGATTTTTTTGGCCTTTTTGGCTCTATATCAATAATGGCAACAGGTAGGTACTAAAGGTCCTTAGTTTTATGTGCACTTTGATATTTAATAATAATATTAAAATGAAATAAAAAATTAAGGACAAAATACAAATAAAACCCAATTTCCCATACAAAAAACCCAATTTTTGGGCTAATTTTTCTCTACAATGGTACGGAACCGTTAGTGCGCGAGTCCGACTCGCACTTGGCCGATTTTTTATTTTATTTATATTGATATATAGATAGATTAAAAATAGTATCTCCATACCGAATTTCATCAAAATATACTTAGTAAATATAGTATAGTTTTAATAGTTTAGGCGAAAATCATAAAAGTTTGTTGTACGGAAATCGTACATTTTCCGGAATAAAAAGTATTCCTTGTCCTTTCCCGAGACTCAAAGTATCTCCATACCAAAATTCATCAAAATCGATTGAATAGTTTACGCGCAAATCATAAAAGTATATTGTGCAGTAACCGTACATTTTTCCGGGACAAAATGTATCCTATGTCCTATTCCTGGTTCTAAGCTACCTCTCCACCAATTTTCAGCCAAATCGGTTCATCCGTTCTTGAGTTATAGGTGGCGTAACTAACACAACTTTCTTTTATATATTACTAGCTGTCCCGGCAAACGTTGTTTTGCCATATAAATAATTTTTGGTATGAAAAATAGATGTTGGCCGATTCTCAGACCTACTGAATATGCATACAAAATTTCATAAAGATCGGTCAAGCCGTTTCGGAGGAGTACGGTAACTAACATTGTGACAGGGAAATTTTATATATAAGATATAGATAAGATGCTTCAATACTTTCGTATAAGGTTTCTCCTCACCAGTTTTAAAAAGAGTCTAGATATCTAGACATACTTATAATTTGTTTTACAACCTTACTAAATGCAATAAGCTGAAAAAATACATGAATTTTCCGCGACTTACTAAACATAATATTATAACACCCTTATATTTTTTATATGTAATAAAATGAGACGGTCTATATTTATATACGTTTCAATTACGTTTATATCCTGGAATAAGAACCGCATTCTCTAAGTAAAGTTAAACATAACTAGACGTAGCAATAGTTCACGTCATATCTACTTTCAATGTTAACGTATGCTCGATATTTGGACAATATGAAGCCGGTCTGTGTCGCAACACCATATGCGTGGGAGATGTTGCGACAACACACTAGAATGTATAACGAATTAAACAATAATGCTTTGGTTGATATTACTGTGTTGTTAAAGTAATTGTCTAAAAATTCAATGGTTACAGCATAAATTAAGCATTATTGGTCTCGCTTCGCTTCGACATAGAGTCAGAGCGCCAGCTATAGAAATAATAATAAATAATAATAAATTGATCTATGGGTTGTACCTACGGTTACATACTATTATTATAAATGCACTTGCACATATTTATGTGTCTATTTGTTTATCCGTAACCTCTTTGCACTTAATCCACTGACACAATTTACTTAAAATTTTGGTAGTCTTTGAGTTCCAGAAAAGTTCATAAAGATTCATCCCTCAAATACGAGTACATACGAATTTCCCAAAAAGTGACGTGATTCGTTATGGGCATCTTGAATTAACATTATGGCTTATTTCAACAAGAAAACTCTTAAGAAGGTAGAGCTAACATGTTGCTCTTCATATTATGTATCTTTTTTTTTGAAATCAAATAAATTTATGTATATTCCCAAAAACATTTTCTAAAACATTCATAGCTCCATAAGACCTTTAAATCTTATGTAATTGCATAGCTCCTATTCTCAGCAGCTACGAGGTTTGGCTTTCCCGGTGACCTGCGTCTTCGGCTTAAAGAACTTAATCCGCCGGAGTTAAGAAATCGTTTTTGTGAGAATTATGGCCATAACTGTTATGCCAGTTTAATGCGCTATAGCCTATAACTTTTTAATTGGTCACGGATTGGCCCCAAAAATGGCTATCTGCAGTAGCGCATGATACCTTTGACCGAAACACCAATAAAGACATTATAGTTTTATAGTTCGCCTATTACATATAACGAAGTTTCACAACATATTTAAATAACAGAAAAACACAGCATTAAGTATTCATAAAAACCACAAAAATTAATAGCTATAAATTATTTGTAACTGATGTCGTTACTGTAATATTATTCGAAATCATTCTTTTAATGCGTGATGGTTAGGCCTTCCGTCTGTGATATAAGGCATGTTATTACAGGGGAAGAAAATATCAAATATCAGCTTACCAAGCTTGTTGAGTTTAAAGGCTTGCGAGTAAATGTTATTTAAATATAATATTGTATACCAAGGGAAATAAAATTGATTATTTTATAAGCCAAACATGTTGTAGTTATTAGTGCAATGTAAATGCATTTTTTAGGTTTGCCACACTATTGTCTTTGGTTACTGTTCTCTGTGTTGTCTATGTACATTATGGCCTATGGCGTCGGTTAAGTGAACTAGCTGTGTTAAGTGTGATATGTCTCAGAATAAAACAGTTTCATTGGTAATTAGGCTTTTATTTAACAACAAAACATTTGCTAAGGTTGAGGTAGAACAACTAGTACGTTACGTTTTGGAGGTAAGAGAATCTCTTACAATTTTATAAATAGGCCGTATAGGCCGCGGCCTAGGGGCAGCAGTATCCTAGGACGGCAGATTTCGTATCTGAGTCAGCGGAAATAAAGTGGCCTACACTCATGAAAAATATAAAACTGCCTTAACACTCTGGTTACTCATTTGGTATTGCTGATGTCCATTAAACTAGTTATAAAGGAAACAAATTATATCTTCTTCGAACACTCGTGTGAAGTAAATCTTTTGACAACAATAAAAATAGAATGCAACATGTTTACATAACATTAGTAAGATATATTATGTGTCATGTACTTGATAAAGTATCGTACGGCGATGAGTTATGTAAGTGAGGTCTCTATTCTTAACGGCCCCAGGGGATTTGTTCTACAATGGTCCTACACCCATTACTGTCACCATTTCAACTGACACCATATTTGAGGCCAAGATACCTATATGTTTTATTGTTTCATTGGACTCTTAAAAGATATATAAAACTGGATGATGTCCGTAACTTCGTTGTGCAAAAATTCGTTTATCGGGCGGGAATTATTGTACACCTTTCCGGTATAAAAAGTGTCCTTTGTCCGGGATCAAAGTATCTTCAAAACTAATCGCAGCAAAATCTATGTTCTTCTGGCGGGACTTAAAGCTCCAAACCATTTCCAAACACTTTTAACAAGCGTGAAGAGATAACATAACAACACATTCGCATTGATATAATATTAAGATTGGATTTTACGCCCATTCAATGACTTGCAAAACTATTAAATTAATTTTTAACAAGCATATCACGGTCTCCACTGACATCTCAAAAATGGAATTCGTTGTAAATCTGATTGGCAGTGACCTCGGCGTGCGCGCGCAATACAGAAATCCATTAGCAGAAACAATTATCGTTATCCTCCGTACAGCCTTAAATCCGCCCCGACGATAAACTCCGACATGTTAAGGCTGTTGTGTCACACGTCACGTACGGACGGACAGACATGTTCAATTAAATACGTACTTACATAAAATATCTTGCGCCAGGTTAAGTATACAGAGGATTAAGCAAAAGGCGCTGGGAGTCGAATAGAGCTTTTAAAATTATCATCCTTAAGTTAAATTAATAAAAATAAACGATTGATTTCAAAACGTACACAAATAACGTGTATAATTTTGCTTTTTGACGGGATCACAACTAGGAAAAAAAATAGAAAATGACGCATGCAAACTTAAAAATTAGTCTCTGATGTTTACGAGTCAATAAGCTCTTAACAACCGAAGTGTGTCCTTGAACGTCTCAAATCCGCAAAAGTTCGTTACATAAAACCTGCTGGCTGCTATCCAAGTGATCGCATCATAAAAACCGATATCAAACAATAATTTACCATTTGTCACGAGATATAGCGGCTATAAAGTAACACGGTTTTGTGATTTAATAGTAATTTATATGCAAACTCTCCACGTGACTCAACTATGGTGGTCGCTTTTATTCTTGGAAATAAAATAAACAAATAATATTATTTTACTTCCGAC
The DNA here is from genome assembly GCA_937595015.1 of Polyommatus icarus. Classification (NCBI taxonomy): domain Eukaryota; kingdom Metazoa; phylum Arthropoda; class Insecta; order Lepidoptera; family Lycaenidae; genus Polyommatus; species Polyommatus icarus. The sequence continues at coordinate 1,511,568 of OW569325.1, forward strand.
TAAATATTTCAGAATTTTCCTATTTTTAACCTACAACTTTTATTCGTATTCGTAGCCTTATTCGTAGCCTACAACCGTAAAGTCATAGCAAAAAAAAAATTTGCAGTTGTTCTGGTTATTACTCGTATGGGGTTTTAGAAAAGCTTTCCGACTCGTATCAAACTTTTCCCGGCGTTTTAGTCAGAATATGACAAAAAGAAAATGATTTGACAAAAAAAAAAAAGAATGTCGCATTCCGGGAGTGTTAGAAAAATTTAAAACGAAACAGCAGGCGCAGCTTGTAGGAAAAGTGAGGGCACCTTCTACGTCTCAGTGCATCTACCTCACCTATGTCTTGCGGATTTTCGATCACCTGTCCTAACGTAGTCCAATCGAAAGAAAAGAGAGAAGGAATTTAAATATTTTAATTATTATCTCGTCTCGTTTGCCACAAGTCCTCAGCAGGGCAATCGCGCTAAATTTATTCAACTGAACCGCAAGTGAAACTCGGACGTTGATCGACTTTTGGAACGATTCGGTATCGCGCTAACGTTTTGACAGCTAGTTGGGACGTAACTGAACCTCAGCCCAAGCGCAAACGCTGTCAAAACAAAAAGTTGATGTAATGCAACTTCTACTCGCACGTTTCTGAAACGTTTCTTATTTTGGTGTATTCAATTGACAAAAATCGATAGAAAAATATAACATAGGCTATAAATAAATTATAATATAAGCTTATATTTTACTTCAAAGCTGTAAATTAACACTACGGACCATGTTTTGAGTTTGTTAAAAAGTGAATTGAATTTTGACATTACTTCCACAATAGACATAACTACCAGTAGTTCGACTGCAAAGAAACGGACAGGTTTCTATATCTGTCAAATTCGTCGGGTTTCACTAGGATTATGAACGGAATGTGCCTCGCGCTGGCTGATATAATTTATTTTTAAATATTTAAAATAAAGATTTCAAAATTGGATTCAGACAATTTTAATCGCATGTGCCAAAACACAAACAACAATACGACCAAAGAGGAACACGTCCAGCGAATATGTCATAGTTTTAAATTCGCAGGTAATAAGTCAACAAATCAAATTCAGTCAAATTAAAGAATTTTAACATCAGTTCTAAGTCGGCATACTCTATTATTCTGTCTAATCTGTTACTTCTTTACGTAAATGGTTTCTGCGCCACAAAAAACTTTTGTCACAACTCACAAGTCACTATTCAACACTTATATGGCGTATAGTAAAGCAATATTATGAATTCAACTACGTAAATTAAAAACTCCAAGTAATAATCATTCACAACATTGATCATACGAGTAGTGTGTGTTACAATATGTAAATAAACAATTTGTCAATTTACCAACAGAAGAAGTAAAAAACAGACACACTATTGCATTTATATTCCTAGTAGGGACAATATGGATAACATTTTGCTTGTTTTATCTCCGATTTATTCAAAGTATTACCTACTCCATAAATTAGTATTATCGTTGATCTCCACGAACTTTTAAAGGATTATTGACAGTATTGTTAAATCATCGAAAAATGCCACACCTTAGAATGTAGACGGTGACTTTAGCAAATTAGTTAATTTGATGACAAACCAGTATTAACACACGTTTAATCCTTAAAGATTATATTACAACAGGTATTTATGCAATATATATGTTTCCTCAACTATTGATAACATTCGATATTTCGTAGAAATCTCATTATACATTCTATTGTAAATACGTCGATGGCGGAATAATATTGACCGAATCGTCTTGTCTGTCTAAATGTTTGTCGTGCAGTAGCTCTATTTATGTACGTGCCAGAAATAATTAAGTAGCTGACATACAATTAAGCTGTCTAGCTGATTAATTTCACGGACCTACAAGTTACAACTTACAACGCTGTTTGTGTGGCCAAAATATGACCTAACGATACCTTAATATTATTGTGAAATATTACAACAGAAATAATACTATAGAAATAATTATTTTTCATCGCAACACGATGCTGTCCATGCGCATACGCATCATTGTAGGCAGAAAGATTATTTTACATTGTAATTTCAATTTTGTTTTTTTTTTTTAATTTTGATTTTTGTTGTTTTTTCTGCTGACGGTGGCCGGCGACACTGACCCACTGCGCATGACACTTATTTACACGCTTTCGTTTTCGATGCGTCTGCGCAGCCGCCGCCGTACATCATTATCGCGTCCCACCGTCCCACAGTCCCACAGCTGACGCGATTGTTTCAAGCTAAGTGAATATCAACACGAAAGTTGTTTAATCATGATATCGTGATGTATTTTTTATTTATTCAAAACTTTACTGATTCACTACTGATGTATGTAGAGAGTAATTAAATCGACTTTGATATTTCAATGCGGCATTGTCACAAAAAATTACTATGGCATCGCACGTGTTGGGGAAGCACGTTTATCTCACCTATAGGCAATTTTACATTACATTAAGCGTCTAGTGCTAGCTCACACTTTTTATGTAAACTCACGAGATTTCCTAACTGCAGCATGTCTTGCGTCTAGGTTTACGAATATTTAAGACGAAGGCAGATTGCTCATCGCGAATTTTATAACGCGCTAAGTGGCGGAGAGTGGGTTACCTACCTACCCACTTACAACCAGAAACATTTACATAATATGTTCAATAATAATTATCAATTCACATACGCAATGTGCATCATAGGCGGAATTTTATCGAAAATCAATTCTAAGGATAGGTATCAAATGTAAACTTGTATTACAAGATGGTAAGATTATTAATAGAAAATTCAAAATCAGGCCTACATATTCGGTTACATAATATATTTTTTTGTTGATGCTCTACAAACGTAAGGAACATAGAACGTCAGTAAGGATATATTGGGAATTGTGACCTAAAAGCTACGAATAATAAAAACTATTTATTATTCGTAGCCTAAAAGATAGTCATTTCATGTTACGATAATAATATGATAACCCGAGGAAATTAATTATAATGCTACACATACCTTGCAGAATCTCCTTGCCCCATCCAGTGACGATGCACTCGCCGGCACCATTGTATAGAGCCTCGAAGTCGTCCTGAGCGCTGGGCAGGCAGATGGGGTAGATATTGTTGGCGAACCGCAGGTTCTCACTAAGAACCAAGATGGCGACGTCGAAGTGGTAGGTGCCGCGCTTGTAGAACGGATGGACCAGAATGTTCTTGACCTGGACGATCTGGAATGGGAGAGGTTCCTCGTCGACACCCAGCTTCCATTCTCCACCCTTGATAAGAACGTTTTGGGCGTCCAGTCTGAAATGAGACAATGTTATGAAAATTGCATCCTATTCATAAAGAATGCACGACCCAGCAAAAATTATATACTCGTAAAAATATGCGACACTCAGGGCCTGTTTCACCGCTTCCTGATAAGGCTATCCACCACTTAATTTGACAGATGGAGTATGGAAAATCTGTCAAATAACCCTATCGGGCACCTTATCAGGAAGCGGTGAAACAGGCCATCTTTAAGAGTTTAAGTAATATCGTAAAGATTAAATTATAGATAATATTTAATACTAGCTGTCCCGGCAAAAATTGTTTTGCCATATAAAGTATTTCTACCTCATCAGTTGATACAAAATCTTACCCTCTCTTTTGTCCCCTAAGAGGGGTGGGGGGAAAAATGTTATACACCAAATGTTAAGTTGAAAAACACAGTAAATAATATGAAGTAAGTCCATTAAAGAAAAAAGTTTGATACAAAATCGGACCCCCCTCAGAGGGGTGGGGGGGATTTTTTTTGTATCAGATGTTGAGTTCAAAGAAGACAAATATGTCTGCGAAAACCGTTTGCAAATCGGATCAGTAGTTTTCATGTTAAAGAAAAAAGTTTGATATAAAATCTGACCCCCTCTTTTGTACCCTTAGAGGGGTGGTGGGAAAAAAATTATACACCAGATGTTAAGTTGGAAGAAGACAAATATATCTGCGAAAACCGCATTCAAATCGGATCAGTGGTTTTCGTGTGATGCTGGAACAAACATACAGACAGACAGACAAAAAAAACAGACCACGTTTTTGGCTTCTATAGCGATGTAGTGACACCCTCCGCTTATTATTTTTTGAATATATTTAATGTACAGAATCTTCATTTCTACAGTTTTATTATATGTATCTTAGTGGGTATATATCTTACCCATCAACGCAAGCGGCAGCAGTAATGACGACGTCGGGCCTGGTGATGACACCACCGCAGAGCAGACTCTTGTTGGTCTTCTCGAGCACCATCGCTTGCCATGGGATCTCAGCGAAGTCCACTTCCAAGTCGTTATGGTTACCGAACGGTCTCTGGCCCTGAAGAAACGATACCATCAGTTGCAGATTTACAATTTACATAAGACAGTTCGAACATCTGTGCTAAAATGGTTTTTAAAAATAATTGGTTTGTGGTAATGTTTGCAGACATCGAGTGCGCGCGAGGTCGCAAATTGCACAGGTGATAAACAAAATAGAAATCAGAGAATGCTTCCAGCTTCACTGTTTACTTTGCCGATGAAGGCAGTAATGAAATGACGAAATAATCAGGCACTTACGTTTAATGATCCACATTGCTGACCGGCGTAGTAGGGCTTGAGAGTGACTCTGTGTATTCTAGATTCAGATTCTCCAAGCGTGTATCCTTGACTCTGACGGATGCCCGTGCCGAATCCTTGACTGAAGCCTTGGCCTTGACGGATGATGCTTCCGCTTCCTCCGCTGAGGTAGGCGCCGTTGCCTTGGCTGACGCCCTGGCCGAAACCTTGAGATATCCCCTGTCCTTGACCTTGAAGAACGCCCTGTCCGAAACCAAGGGCTTCACCTTGCCCGGGAATTATTCCTATTCCTGCTCCTTGCGAAATAAGTGAACCTTCACCTTGACTCACACCCGAGCCGAAGCCTTGAGAGACTCCGAAGCCTTGACCTTGAACACCTAGGCCTTGCGTGGCACCTACTCCTTCACCCTGAGATATGACGGAGCCTCCTCCTTGTATAACTCCCTGACCGGTTCCAGTGAGAACTCCTTGTCCAAATCCTTGAGAGACGCCCGTTCCGGTTCCCTGGAGTAGTCCCTGTCCTTCACCGCCGATTCCTTGTCCGAATCCTTGGGAGATTCCTAGTCCAGATCCTTGAGAGATGCCGAGTCCGGATCCCTGAGATACACCAAAACCAGATCCTTGAGATACACCTAGACCGGATCCCTGAGATACACCAAGACCGGATCCTTGAGATACACCAAGACCGGATCCTTGAGATACACCTAGACCGGATCCTTGAGATACGCCAAGACCGGATCCTTGAGATACGCCAAGTCCAGATCCCTGAGAGATTCCAAGTCCTGATCCTTGAATAACTCCTTGTCCTTCTCTAATAACGCTTCCTCCACCGTTAATGACTCCTTGCCCAAATCCTTGAGACACACCCAATCCAGAACCTTGAGATACTCCGAGTCCAGAACCTTGAGCGATTCCAGATCCCTGAGAAATTCCGAATCCACCGCCTTGAGAAATTCCAAATCCGGATCCTTGAGATACTCCAAGTCCAGATCCTTGAGCGATTCCAGATCCCTGAGAAACTCCGAATCCAGTACCTTGAGAGATTCCTAATCCTGATCCTTGAGATACTCCTAATCCAGATCCTTGACCAATTCCAGATCCCTGAGAAACTCCTAATCCGGAGCCCTGAGAAATTCCTAAGCCGGTTCCTTGAATAACGCCTTGTCCAGATCCTTGAACGACTCCCTGTCCCGGTCTGTAGACGGAACCGCCGCCATTGACTACTCCTTGTCCGAAACCTTGAGAAACTCCAGTTCCAACTCCTTGGGATACAACTTGACCCTGTTAAAGATACAAATAAGTTACGACGTAAGTTCAAATTATATAGAAAATATTTACCTCAGACAAACATTGATGTAGCATTGATCATTAGGGACTTTAGAATATATATATTTTTATTTATATCAAAGAGGATATAGTCTATTATATCTAACGTTTTGTAATGTGACATTGTAATTACCCGTCCTCCGGTGCCGATGCCCTGACCCGGCCTGATGCCTGCTCCCGAACCCTTGACGAATGGTCCCGGAGTTAACACTGAACCTTGGCCATCTGAACAAAAAATTAAAGCAATGAGTAACGTGTTTTGATAAAAAAATTAGTATTCATTTATTCATATAAATTCTTAAATATTGAATATTAGATAAATTGTATCGACTTACTCTGTCCGTATTGGCCTTTGCCTCCCTTAGTGTATTGACCCCTGCCGCCTTTAGATCCCTGGTACACGGGAGTGGTTGGCCTGCAAATAACATGGTCTTATAGTAACTATAATTCTAGAGGCACAAAAAATAACAAAGCACTAATCTAGTTGTTTCTGATACTCGGATCGGCCGTACAATTTCCGTTGCTACGTATATCGTATTCAACCCCTCGAAATGGCTTCAGGCCATATTCATGGTCCGATGTATGAGAGTTATCGTTCTATAACATAGTATTTTGGTGATTTAAAAACAAGTTATAACTTAAATAGACAACAGAAGACTTACTTGATGAATTCATTGAGGATGGTGCTTCCGCTGGAGAAGGGTCGTGTGGTGACAGGTGGCACTCCGGAGCCACTGCCGCGGTTGTCCGGCACGTATTTGCCATCGTTACCACCGAACACGCCGGGCACCCACTTGCCGAGCTGGTTCACTGGCCAGGGGTCGGTGTAGTAGGGGTCGCGGCAGCACTTGCCGATGCGACCCGTCGCGATATCCTTACAGTCCTGTGTTACAAGAGTCATTAGACACTGGTGCATAACGTAGCCTGTGTTCAGGACATAAGGACCTCTAAGGCAGTGATCCGCAAAGTGTGTGCCGCTGCACACTGGTGTACCGTGGTCAGCAGTTGATGACCTTGGAAAAGGTCATTGTACTTAGTTTTAGTGCTAAGTGCTAAAAAAGACATCTTAGGACGATCGATCAAGGCCTGAGAGTTTAGAGGAAGCACTAACCTTTCTTTTTGTTCCTCCAAATATATATTTTTTCCTAGATGTACCTTGAACACAAAAAGTTTACGGAACACTATAACTCTAAGGTACACATTTAAGATTATTTCAGTATTTTTTTTATGTGCTACCGTATTTAAAACATCGCCTTTATTCACTGTAACCTTTGCTGTCTAAAAAAAAAACGTACAAAAATATACTAAAAATAAAAGTGGTAACAAATGGTACTTACAGTAAGTGGTACTCTGTACTCGTTCTGTTCGCGGGAGAGGACGACGGAGGTGTTGGAGATGACACCGTCAGCTGTGCAGAACTCGATGGGGGTGCACTTCAGAGCCGCGGCGCAACCGGCCGGGATCTCAGCTATAATAATTTTTTACAGGTCAATTTACTGGACTAGGGGTCGATGCAACGGATGAATTTTTAAATGACTCATTCAAGACAAAACTTTATTCACTGCATAAGAAGCTGATACATATTGAATTAGCTTTGTCCACATTGTGCCACAAGGGCATGCCTTATAGCGCTGTCAACGTCAAATGTGAGGCATGCCCGTAACGCGCGCGTTGAAATCGTAGCGCGCGCTATGACACTTTTCTTTCAATGCGGTTGGTTTTTGACGCGCGTTACGGTGCGTCCACATTAATTGTATCATTTGCGCGATCAGATCTCCGTCGCGATCGCGTCGTATCAAGTATGCGTATCATAGTGTGCTGTGTGGACGCCTATTAGATCATTCTGCCGATTATGCGAGTATTTGATACGGCATGTATGAGATACGTGGTTAATAGCGATCAGGGCGTATCATGATACGCGTATCATTTTGACACGCTTCGATGATACGCGACGGAGATCTGATCGGGGATCTGATCGCCCAAATGATACAAATGTGGACGCACCCTTACGGGCATGCCACACGTTCACTGTTGACAGCGCTATAAGGCATGCCCTTGTTGAACAGAAAGGCACAATGTGGACAAAGCTATTGACAGACTTGCCGCTCGCGGTGACTGCGTGTTCGAAATTTGAATGGCTCATTTAAAAGTGCATAGTGACTATGCTATATTATAATATTTAATCTGTGATAGTCTCGCCCTGCACTGAATTGACTACAAGCTTATTAATTTAAATGTATATTTTTAATTATTATTATTATAGTTTGCACTTTATGCATTGGCAATTCGTATTGATTGAATGACTGCATTGATTGGTGAATATAATATGATGAAAACAGCATGAACAATATACATCATTAGTCACTTCGCTTATTATTCGCAGTAAACTTAACCCGAATATACAAAAGCATTTTCAAGTTTAACTGGCATTTAGTTATACAAAAGATGATGGAATGTGTTAGCGGATGTTAATGGACAAGCTACATAGTATTATAATTATTTTATTTAAATCTGTATATTATGTTAGTCACTTTATATAAGTTAAATTAGTGATTATTATATTTTGAATAGTAATAAGTAAGGTAATTGATTTTGACAAATAGTTAGTTATAAATGGACAGGAGGATTATTTACTTCCGTTATAACTTCCTCTTCTCATATTTAAGTAAATAATTATATTTTATATGAGAAGTACATTAATTAATATTTAGAATTATAAACCCACTTACTCTTAGCCGTTCTTAATTTTTAATGTATTCTTTAATGATTTTACTATATTTGAATTGTCAACGGAAGTTAGTTTCTTTTGTGTAAAATGGTATAAAAGCCAGCCATATTGCATTGATGGGGGCATCTGTAAATAACTTTGAAACGTGTAAGGTGAAACTCTGCTCGAATAAATACCGCTCAATGTATTCAAGACTTTTACTACTCCTTAATAAATGCCATCTATTCTGTGAGAAACAATAGCTGCTAAAATGAGTGGAGTAGTAACAAGCAATAATCATGACTATGTTTCAAAGTGAATGGGTTTTTAGTTAAACAACCGAACTTACAAATAACTGGTCCGATAGAGGGCCTCGGTCGGGGCGGTCTCGTCTCGTCCAAGATCAGGGATCCGTCGATGTAGTTGGGCTTGGGAACGATGGTTTCTCTGTTGATGGACTGTTCTCCGACGGGTGGGAGATAGCCGGGAGCGGATGTGGAGGAGATGGGAGGCAGGTAGGTAGGTCCGGCGGTCGTGAACGGCCTCGGAGTGGAGATGATGGGACGAGGGACGATGGTGGAAGAGACGACGTTTGAGCCGCTGTTGGTGTTGTCTGGGGGCAGGTAGGGAAGACCGGGCTTCAGGTTGGGCCTGTAGATGCCGTTGATGTCGCTGCCGGCACCGAAGGTGTCCCCGTATCCTGGGTTGACTGCGACCTGGATGCGGCAGCAGACTTCAGTGCGGAGGTTACAGTATTGCTTCTGTAACAACGAAAACATCGTTATAACTTAAGTATCTCAGCAGCTTTGCTAAACAGTGGATAATAGTCGATGCACGTATCGAGAGAACACGTTATCTCCATGAAAATGGAGAGAGCAGAAAGTAGTCCATTTTGTTCCAGTCTAATCCACTTGGTTCCATCAGTTACAGAATTTAAGGATATTAAAATTAGAATATAAGGATATATTTTATCTCTTTTCGCAACTTGTTTTTTTAATTTTAGTATCTCCAAAAATAAGCTATGTAACCGCCTACTCATGATCGAACGATTTTCGAAAGGATCTTTAGTCTACTTTCACACCTTGTTTAGTCTATCATATCATGTCCAGTACAGATTTAGACTGAAATGATCTATCATGTTGACATCCTGTTAGTATCAGTTGCATGTTACATAGCTGATCATTGTTACTGCAAGTAACCACGTAACTACAAGTTTTTCAATGTTGAGATCATCTGACTTTGACTTTTTACTTTACGTTTGACTGTTTAAAGTTCAAATTTGTTTGCACCCACCTAAGGTCAATCGATGCCACTAATATTTCGGTGTTTCTGTTCTTACATGTACAATCGCGAACAAAATAAATTGTTCAATTTTTAAATTAACCCATCAATCCCCAAGTGGCAGCCGGTTGCCGCATAACAATTGAAAATCTATTGTGTCTGTGATACCCACGATGGAGGTGTTAAAATAGTATAGTGCAGATTATATAATAATAATAATTATCGTAGTCTTAACAAGTGCTTGAGTTATTCATTTATTTTTTATTTTTTGTACATAGCAACAATATAACAATTTATTCATAATAATTTAAAATATTATTGAAATTAAATACCTACTATAAATATCGTGTTGAGACATCTACAATACAAAATTATCAATTTAGAGTGAGAATAGAACACCATTAAGTTTAATGGGATACCTATTCAAATATCATTTTATATTTTATGGCTCGTGGAGATAAAGACAATAATTTATTTTAAATTCAACTTTCAATATTTAAAACTTGAATTAAACCGAAACTGATACGCTTTGAGTGGCGTGGGACGTAATGCCAATTATTTAGCATGTTAACCGTTATCCTTAAAATATCGCTAAATATTTTAAACTTCGCCTGCGGCGACGAGATAATAGGACAATTATTATTGTTCGTTTTCCATGGTATAACAATGTTAATATTTATATATTATTTAGGCTTGTGGCCTCGATTGTACTCGTGTGGCGGACGAGGCTGTGTACCGGCGATCACTCACTGACATTATTAAGTAATAACCATTAGATACTAAATTATTATCTTGTTACGTGTGTTTCGGTGTTTTTATCTGGTAACTACATCTGTTTTGAGCCATCAATCATTTGGTTATGAGGTGTGATTTAAATTAAAAGATGTAGGATAAAATAAGATGGAGTCGAGGTTTTTGGATTTCACATAAAGGCTCGTTCACATTTGTATCATTTGCGCGATCAGATCTCCGTCGCGATCATCGCGCCGTATCAAGTATGCGTATCACAGTGTGGACGTCTATTAGATCATTCTGCCGATCATGCACGTATTTGATACGACACGTATTACGGTGCGTCTACATTTGTATCATTTGCGCGATCAGATCTCCGATCAGATCTCCGTCGCGTATCATCGAAGCGTGTCAAAATGATACGCGTATCATGCTACGCCCCGATTGCTATTAACCGCGTATCTAACGGTGCGTCCACATTTGTATCATTTGGACGTTTTTATCCCGTCGCACAAACAATGGTCGCCGACAATCTCGAGTTGTAATAATTTACTTTTATTTATTCAACAAATGCACTTATAAATATACTAGCGACCCGCCCCGGCGTCGCACGGGTATAAAATATAATATAGCCACTGAAAAAAATATACCTATAGCCTTTCTCGATAAATGGGCTATCTAACACTGAAAGAATTTTTCAAATCGGACCAGTAGTTCCTGAGATTAGCGCATTCAAGTTAGCCCTTTCAAATAATTTCCCCCGTTTTTTCCACATTTTCCTCTATTTCTTAGCTCCTATTTGTTTTAGCGTGATAAAATATAGCCTATAACCTTCCTCGATAAATGGGCTATCTAACACTGAAAGAATCATCAAAATCAGTTGCGTAGTTTTAAAGATTAAAGGGAACAAAGGGACATGAGTAAAAGTGATTTTCCTACTTGTTACCCACCAGCAGTGCCGTAAATAACCTTTTTTGTGCCCTGTGGGAGCTTCTATAACAACGCCCTAGGTTTTTTAAAAATATTATAGGTACCGAGAGCAACGCTATGTTTAGGCCTATTTTCGTCCATCCTGGGTGATTAAAAAATCTCCTAGTGCTCCAATTACGAGTATAATTAAAGCACTAGGAGCGCAGCGGGAACTTATTGGGAGAAAATAGAAATAATAATAGTCCTGCCTGGTCATTAATGCGCCCCCCAGAGTCTACGCCCTGTACCTGGGTACCGGTGGCACTGCTCTATTTACGGCATTGCCCACCAGTCCGGGAACTAGCGTCTAACACGGCGAGAAGAACCGGCGTAAGAAACTAATACAGTGCCTTTGAATAATCTATTTATTGACTAAGTAGACGTAGACGTATTAAAAAGTTACTGTGGACTATCCTGAGAATAAATATTTAAAGAAATGTAATTGGTATTATTTTCAGCATTTTAGTATACTTAATGATGATGATGTAAAATTCAGTAAGTATATAACTCCTAATATGCTAGGCTGTATTTAACCTTTAAGGATATTATTAAATTATCTTCACTTTATACGAAACGGAATACGGCAACACCGCGCGCTTCCGAGTGACACAGCTTTACGTTTTGCTACATTTAATTTTAAAGATTATCGAGTTTTAAATGACCAGTGATACGTGATCTACAGTTTAAAACATTAATTATAAAGTGAACTTTAATAAAAAGTGTTTAAATTCTACACATAGACTGTGTTTAATCAGATACAGTACAAATATAATCCTTGTGAACTATCGTTTGCAATCGCCATATTGCATCAGCCTGGACTTACTTGTGTTGGCGCGATCTAAGACATATCGAAGTGAATTGAACTTTGCCTCAATAATTTCGTACCATTATAAAGTAATTGTGCATCATAATAACGTTGGATGCAGTGATACGAAACGATCTACTTCATGATTATCGATATTATATCACTCACAAATCGCAACAATGAATACGATTACATTGTGTTTGGGCTGCAAAACAAAGCTTAGTAAAAATAACTATCTGAAATGTAACAGCTGTGAATCGATGTATTGTTACGTTTGCTTAAATATATCACCTAAATCGGCCAAACAGTTCAGTGCTAAGCAGCTAGCGGCTCTCGATTGTCCCTCCTGCCTCAACATTACCCGGCGCAAATGTGATGATAATACTCCAGTTCGCCAATGCAAAGATCCCTCGCCACAAGATACAATGGATGTTTCTTTCCCGAATATGTCGAGTGAATATCAATCGGATCTGGTATACTCTTCTAATGCAAGCAATACAAGCGATCCTGTCACCATGGCGAGTATTAGTAGAATGTTTGATACGAAACTTGCACCAAACTCGGCATTCATGAACGACTTGCGCTCTGCGTTGAAGAAAGACCTTGAGCAATTAGTGACAGTAGAAGTGAAACAGACCTTTGCTAAGTTCGAAGCTGGTTTTACTGAGACAACTGACTTTTTGTGCGCTGAGCAAAATGATATTAAAAATAATATACAACAAAAGGACCTGCGCATTAAATCGTTAGAGAATGAACTTGCTAAATCACAATCCAGTCTTATAAATTTACATACTCGCATTGCGAAAGTTGAGAAGCTGTCCCGTGATTTGAATATTGAAATCCACGAAGTTCCGGAAAATAGCAATGAAAATTTGTTACACCTCTTTAAAAAGCTATGCGAGTGCCTGAATGTTTCTATCTCGAATGATGATATTAGAGCTTGTCGACGGGTGGCAAAGTTTAATCCAAACTCCAAGAGGCCCCGTAATATTCTCATCACCCTGTCATCCCAGCGACTTCGTGATAATCTGCTATCGGCTGTGACTCGATTTAACAAAACTGGAGATAAACTCTGTACATCCCATATTGGCATTAATAGCAACTCAACAAGAATATTTCTGTCAGAACATCTGTCGCCTGAATCAAAGGAACTTCATAGACAAGCCAGAGTGTTCTGTAAGGAGAAAGGCTTCAAGTTTGTTTGGGTGCGCTTTGGACAAATATATATTCGTAAAGACGAGAACAAGCCCGCTATATTAATCAAGAAAATGGATAGTTTTAATAACTTAACCTGATTTAAGCAATTTATAGTATATTGTTGATCTTCATAGTTTACTAATATAATTTAGTAAGTCATACTTAATCACTACCTATATAAATTTGGTCTTAATTATGTTAACCAGGATACCTACCTCACATAATGTTTAAGATATTCTATCAAAATGTTAACAGAATAAGAACAAAATTAACTGATTTTTATATTAACTTGCTTAACTCAAACTATGATATGTTGTGTCTTACTGAAACTAATTTAAATAGTGGTATTCATGATGGCGAGCTTATAGATGACCGCTATCACGTTTTTCGAAAAGACCGTGAGTGTACCTGCTCCGAAAAGCGTGATGGTGGTGGCGTGCTACTGGCTATTCATAAAAATTTCAATGTAATCAGACAATATTCTTGGGAAAGTGGCTTGGAGGACATTTGGGTTAGCATCGTGCCTGACACTCATAACACTTCTCGGCTTAATATTTGTATTTGCTACCTTCCACCTGATCTTAGTACAAATAAAATAGATATTTTTTATTCGCACTGCCAAAGATTAATAATAAATCAATTTCCTGGCGATAATTTTTTATTAATAGGCGATTTTAATACACCAGATTATCGCTTACCTGACACACTACACGATAATCTTCCTTCTTCTTCAATAAGAACAAGTTATAAACTGCAACTACTTAATGAACTTTTATTTTCCTGTAATCTTAAGCAGCACAATCATATTAAAAATGAAAATGGTCGTTTACTGGATCTTGTCTTGTCAAATCTTAACAACTTAGATGTAAGTGAAACACATGCTATGAGTCGACTTGATAAACATCATCCAGCCTTGCTAGTCGAAATAACACAACACATTTTTTTAAAAGAATTAAGACATAACCAAATTGATCAATTAAATTTCTCTAAATGTGATATTATAGAAGTTAAAAATGAACTTAGCTTAGTTAATTGGCAAGTTGCATTATCTTCGCCTGACGTTGATGAATGTGTTGAGACTTTCTATAGAATACTTTATGGAATTTTACACAAGCATACACCTCTTTTCAAAAACAAATCCCGTAACTATCCAAATTGGTACAGCAAGTCTTTAATTTGTTGCCTCAAAGAAAAGAATAAATTTCATAAGTTGTTTAAAAAATTTAGAAATCCAAGGGATTATGATACTTTTTCCATATTACGTAAGAGATGCAGGGCTCTTACATCTGATTGTTATAAAAAATATCTTATAGCTACAGAAAAATCATTACAAAGTAATATAAAAAATTTTTGGAGATATATTAATAATAGAAAAGGACATGTATCTGTTCCAAACACTATGTCATATAAAGGCACTTTTGCCTCATCAGGTGAAGGAATATGTGAACTTTTTTCTAAATACTTTGGATCTGTTTATGATGGCAATTCGAATTTTTGCAATAATCTTGACTCTAGTAATTGCATAGCATCGCCTGACTTGTACAATAATTGTTTATCGCATATTTCTGTATCCACTGAAGATGTAGAACGCAAAATAAAAAATTTAGATAAAAACAAGGGCTCTGGTCCCGATCGCATTCCACCTAGTTTTGTCAAATGCTGTAGTAAGGAATTGTCTAAGCCTCTCTCCATCATCTTCAGTTTATCGCTAAGTACTGGTATTTTTCCGAAGCGATGGAAAATAGCCTTTGTTACCCCTATTCATAAAAGCGGCGACAAATCTAATTGTGAGAACTACAGACCTATCAGCATTTTATCTTGCCTTGCAAAACTTTTTGAATCCATTGTATACAACCATATATACAACTACATTAGGCCTATTATTTCTGACAAACAACACGGTTTCGTTAAAAACAGGTCAACAATTAGCAATCTTCTCGTATATAAAAACTACCTCTGTCAATCTTATGCACTTGGTCACCAAGTAGACGCCATTTATACTGACTTTTCGAAGGCTTTTGACAGAGTAAACCATGTCTTACTTTGTCAAAAGCTTTCGAGGTGCGGTATCAGTGGTAGCTTATTGCGCTGGGTTAGCTCTTACCTTAACAATAGAAGTCAGTTAGTTGCTCTTAAGGGATTCTTATCTTTGCCATTAAAGGTGACATCTGGAGTTCCACAGGGCTCCCATTTAGGGCCTTTATTTTTCGTAATCTTTTTAAACGATTTAATTGCGCTTTTATCTTGTCATTGTTTATTGTATGCAGATGACCTAAAAATCTTCAATCAAATAAGATCTATCGTTGATTGCAACAAGCTGCAGAGGGATCTCGATGTTGTTCTTAACTGGTGTCAACGCAATCAAATGCACCTAAATATTAAAAAGTGCTCTGTCATCTCTTTCTCAAACAAACGCACAAGAATTACGTATTGTTATAATATAAACAATCAAGAACTAGCTCGATCTACAATAATAAAAGACCTTGGTATTCTATTTGATGACAAGCTTTCTTTTAAAGCCCACTACGAGCACATCACCTCAAAGGCATTTCGACTTCTTGGATTTGTTTGTAGATCTACCCTAGAATTTAAAAATCCACAAAGTCTCCTTTACCTTTTCTTTGCACTTGTCCGCAGTGTCTTGGAATATGGTAGTGTAATATGGACACCTCACTATAAAACACATATAGATTCTGTGGAGCGAATTCAAAAAAAGTGTCTTAAGATTCTCTTCTATCGGCATAAACCCGGACGCTCAGACTTGAAATATGCAGACAGGCTCCGTCTTTTTAACATTCAAACCTTAGAAACACGTCGTAAATACTTTGATTGCATTTACCTGTACAAAATTGTACATTCTGTAATAGATTGTCCTGAACTTCTTTCTTGTCTCAACTTTAATATTAAGTACAGTGCGCGCAGAGCGAAAAAAACTAATCTGTTTCTATTACAAGTTTATAAAAACAATATTTCATATTTTAACCCCATTACTAGAATGTCTCGTCATTATAACGAGCTCTTAAAAGCTGACAGTAAAGATATAGACATATTTATTCATAACATAAATAAATTTAAAAACACTTTGATGAATGCCCTTCAAGCCACTTAGCACTTAGCACTCTCTGTTGTCTCTCTTGTAACTCAAGTATTAGTCATATTGCTATCTTTGTTAATAACTTTATCTTTGTTATCTTTGTCTAATATCATTTATTTAGTATAATAATTTGTCACTCAATTTGTAATGATGTGTGCGCCTATAATTGGTACATACATCAGATCCTTACTTTGCTTCATTATTTTGTATGTGTATCAATGTATGTACTGTTGGTGAACCTTAATAAAGTAAATAAATAAATAAATATACAGATAATCGGCTTAAGCGTTTCTGATAAGATTAATAAATTAATAAGCCAGCCGTTAAATCATCGGATTTCAACAGGATCTAATCTCGTGGATCGGTGTGTGTGATGTTTATCCTTTAATCTAGTATTTAGATTTATTTCTAAACCTAGTCTGTAATTTCAGGGCTGTCGACTATGAGTTGTAAAATTTATGATGATCGAGACAAAGTACTTTAATTGCTTATTTTTTATTTTAGTCAACAATATACAGAATATTTGATTCATTAAACGTCTAAAACCACAAGGGGAGGTCTAAACTCTATGAGTATATTTCAATTTAGGTAAATAAAAAATATATACCATACGAATAAATAAGTAACGCTTACAAACTGCAAGTACATACTTCTAAATTAGAGTAAACCTCAACTTTAAAAAACCCAGGTTTAAAGTTACAAATACCAAGACAATTTTATTTAAAAACAGGACACATACACTTGCAATAGTTTTAGTATTTTTTTATATAATAAAATAAGGGGGCAAACGAGCAAACGGGTCACCTGATGGAAAACAACTACCGTCGCCCATCACTCACACACACATTAGAAGAGCTGCAGGTGCGTAAAATTAATATCTAGAAAAGAGGTACAAAGATAAAATAATTGAAATTAAATAAAAATGTACAAAACAACTCTATCTAGATGGGTATACGTCCGGGCATAGTGAACATCAATGACATTCTTGCCCACTAGATGTTTCAGTTTATTTTGTGCACAAGCAGTTAAAACTTGCGGTCATCATAAATTCTGTCGTAACATTTGGGACTAATTTAGTATTTCGTTGCATTTAAATCAACATCGATGACATTTACTCAGCTCTAGCTGATGGTAGTTGGTATTTAAACCCATACACCTTTAAAGCCTACCGACACGGTAAACACAAACTCAATGATCGATTGGACTTCTACCACTTACATATAATATATTCTAGTAGCGCAAGAAATATATGCGAAATACCATGACTATTTACCGATGATAATGTCTATTTTGCAATAAAATAATAGTTGTAAATTAATACTATTGAATTATTAAATTAATGTGACACGCAATAAATGTTAATTATTTAATTGAGTTGATTGTTTATTAATTAAAGTTTGTCTTCCTAGCTAAGTCATTTAACGACGAGTTGTTACATTGTTACTAAGGCGGAAGACCTGTTTATACGCTAATGTGTTCCTGAAGCAGTAATTGTCACAAGTAAAGATAGCCACCAGAAAAAATAATTCATATTAAATTAATGGCAGTTCAGGTTCTGCTTAACTCTTTAAGCTCTAGACTCTAGAGCATTCTAATAATATATTAAAGCATTCTAAATACTTGCAAAATATCATTATTCCAGTTCAGCCGAATTTTCATTAAAAGCAATGCAAGTTATAAAGTTCTACGCGCGCGCTACGAAACTTGTAGCAGTCGGAGTCAGCAACTCCATTAATATTTTAATTACTAATTACACATTGCAGGCGCCAGTAAGTGCACTCAAATTATTAGCACTCGTCTTAATTAAAAGGCTAAGGCTTCTGATTGCGTTATCGAATTATCGGATCAGTCGTGTACGCGACCTCTAACCCGTGGTCAGTGACAAAAGCATTCGGCTGTATGACTGTTGCCGCGGTGCTGAAACATCTTTAAAAAGATACTTTGACAGCTGACGCAACGACAAAAATCTCGTTTGGCGCCAAAGGTTATGTTGTGCCTAGATAAAAATAAACCTAGATAGAGATTTAAAATGCAACGTTAAATGGGGTCTCATTACAATGTTTTCTAGACAAGATATATATTTTTAACCGACTTCAAAAAGGAGGTTATCCATTCGACGCGTATGTATGTAATATTTCCAGAACTGCCCAGTTTTTGTATTGTATTATTATTTTGTATGTGCCAAATTTCAAAAGTGTATGTATGTATGTATTTTTTTATGTTTGTGCACGCATATCTCCGGAACCACAAGTCCGATTTTAATGATTTTTAGGGTTCCGTACCTCAAAAGGAAAAAAACGGAACCCTTATAGGATCACTTTGTTGTCCGTCTGTCCGTCTGTCAAGACCCTTTTTTTCAGGAACGCGTGGAGGTATGAAGCTGAAATTTATATCAATTACTCAGGTCTACTGTCCCTTGAAGCTGTGAAAAAATCAAACTTCTAAGCCAACGCAATCAAAAGATACAGCCATTTATGCCGCAAATTTTCGACACTTGCAAGGGAATCAAAACCTACAGGGTGCTTCCCGTGAACTCAGAATCTTGAAATTTGGTACGAAGCAACGTCTTATAGCATAGATAAAGGAAAAATTACGAAAACCAAAAATATTTTAGTTACATCACATAATATATTTTTTTTAATAATTTTAAACTTACTACCCATTTCCTCATACTCGATTGTCGTAATGAACGAACTTTGTAAACCTTGCAGGTTTGTACGGAACCCTCGGTGCGCGAGTCCGACTCGCACTTGGCCGGTTTTTTTTTATTGTACTAGGTATAGTTCAACTTAGGGAATAGTGCAAGTTTCATCAAAATCGGTTTAGTAGTTTTTGAGATAGGGAATTTTAATTCTTAATTACGTACAAAAATTTGAAGTCGGTTTTATCTTTTTAAAATACTATTTAGTTTATAACCTTTATAACATGTAAAATGTTAGTGTGGTTCAAATTAATATACTTTCCATCCGTATATGTAAGTCCGCCCGTTAATACACTTGTTTAATACGTAGGATTCGTCAACGTTTCCGTAACAAAAAATGTCCTATACCTAATCTTTTTCCAGACGTATAGTATTAAATTTCATAAAATTAGTTCAAACGTTTATTTTAAGCTTTCACTCCAAAAATTGCTTAAAGGATTGATCTGAAAGTCGGTGAGGTCATTATCGAGTCTTATAAAAATGTGTCAGTGTTGTAATATTGCATAAAATAATTTTATTTATAATTTTTATTTGAAACAATAACGTAACGCTTTAGATAAGGATTCCCCTAATGGAGGTTGCTCAACTAGTTGGGCAATTTAAAATATGTTATTAGTGTAAAATTCCAATTTCGTTATTGTCACTTTTATTACTATAAAAATAGATGACCCGGTGAACTTTGTATCTCTTTACACCTAATCCTAGACTTTCAAGAATATTTCAATTTATATTTAACTAGCTGTTGCTCGCGACTTCGTCCGCGGTAACATAGTATAATAACAAAGATGGATAGTTTTTCCCTTTTTGTGGTTCCTTATACAAAGGGTAAAAACAGGACCATATTTAAGCAAACGTCAAACGCAAACGCAATAAACTTTCATGTTTCTAACTCAACAAATGACGAACTTTCATTGAAACTTTCTACCCCAACTTCATCCCCTTGGGGATAGAATTACCAGAAACGCTTAAACACGTATCCATTCTTTTTTCATCAGTAGCACAAAAATAAAGTTTCATGTTTCTAACTTAAGAAATGACGGACTTTCAACCCCAATTTCACCCCCTTGGGGGTAGAATTTCCAAAAACGCTTAAACACGTATCCAATTATTTTTAATCAGTAACCCAAAAATAAAGTTCCATGTTTCTCACTCAAGAAATGACGGACTTTCATTCAAACTTTCAACCCCTATTTCAACCCCTTCGGGGTAAAATTTTCAAAATCCCTTCCTTAGTGGGTGTCTACTGTCTACTTAATAAAACAACCCTACTCACCAAATTTCGTGGCTGTAAGTTTTTGCTCAGCGATGATGAATCAATGTCAGTCAGGACAAGGACCGAGTCAATCAGGACATGTAATTTTATAAGTACCTATGTAATTTTATAAGTATAGATATAGATTTTCTTGAATAAAAATAATAATTCTAGACGATTTATTATAAAACATAATTTGTACTTTAAAAAGTTACTTATGACATTGTAAATATAACAATTTTACACTTGCGATTAAGTAACACTGCCTTCAGGAAACAAGAAAACCAGCATAAAAACTTTTGCATGTTTTTTCTGGACAAGTAGCGTCATTCATATTAAATTTCGTTCCAAGAGGTTACAGACAGACAGACAGTACTTATCATAAAATTATTGTTATTAAAATATTATATTTATTTTGCGCAAAACTTTCAAGAAGCTTCCGAGGCGGGAGGTGCGACTTATAAGTTATATGGTAATAGGATGTATTTGGGACGCGATGAGGACTCGCAAATCCGCGCCGTGACTAAAGGATCATTGGATTATATAATCCCCTTTTCGTCATCCGTCGTCATTATCGTCGTTTAAATATTAAAATTTCAATCACTTTACTTTACTAAAAACAAAAAACTTTATGAAAAAGGTTTTGTTAATGCGAGTAAATCTTTTCTCAACCCATCAATCTCCAAGCGGCAGCCAGCTGCCGCATAACAATTGAAAATCTATTGGGTCTACGATACCCGCGATGGAGGTGCTACGACGTGGTGTTTGAGAGTTTTTTTAGTGCAATAATATTCAAGTAATCTTTAGTTCTTTCTTTGTCTACCTATATTTCCCTTTTTGGCTTTGAGTTCCCTTTAAATATGCGTTGCTGGCATTGCATATCCATGCAGTTTGTAATGTTATTATCTGTTCTTGGTTAGATATAATATCATGTTTTATGATATTTTGTTTGTCCCTTTTTAACCCCCGACAAAAAGAGGGGTGTTATAAGTTTGACGTGTCTGTCTGTCTGTCTGTCTGTTTGTCTGTGTGTGTATCTGTCCGTGGCATCGTAGCATCTAAACGGGTGGACCGATTTTGATTTAGTTTTTTTCGTCTGAAAGCTGACATGTTCGGGAGTGTTCTTATCTATAAATCATCATCATCAGCCTGCTCAGTGTTGGACAATCAGGGTTTATCTGGTTCATGAAAGACCGTTAGCAACTTGTAGTCATTTGATGGGTTTTATATTTGATTCTTATAGTTCGTGACATTTGTGAATATAAAATATAAGTATACACACAATAATGGAAAGTTGGCCTGGTGCTGCACCATCACCTGGTAATCAATAGGATATCCAACTCCTCGCCAACTTAGAATAGGTAGAGGTTTCGTGTTTGGGCTCATTTTAATTACGACAACCAGTAAGGAGTAGACAAACAGTAAATATTTACACGCTGCTGCTGCAGCATGGCCTGGATTCTATAGGAACCGAGCTTCGTATGAACTCAAAGTGGAGGTTTCATGTTTGGGCTCATATTAACAGCCTCATCAAAAGGACATTGATAGATGGTAATCATGAGAATACATATGATTCTGTTGATAGGAATTATTCTGCACTATAACCAACACAAGTCTAAAAAGTATGAAATAAAATTAAATTAAGAAATTAAAAAAAAACCCCTGCCAAACAACTTTAAAAAGTAATGAAATAATATTTACTGCCTTTAAGTTCAAATAATTCCTAACTTGTGTAAAGTAATATTTTAGTCCATAATTGTTGTCAAGGTGTGTCGGGGGACCGCTAATGTAGATGTCTGATTTCATTTCACAATCAATTCATAGCGAACTGAATCGAGATAGTCAGCGACTTGGCGGTTGTATGTTGTAGTTTACTTGGCGGTCCCCCGACATACCGTGACAACAATTATGGACTAAAATATTATTTTACACAAGTTAGGAATTATTTGAACTGAAAGGCAGTAAACATTATTTCATTACTTTTTAAAGTTGCTTGGCGGGGGTTTTTTTTAATTTCTTAATTTAATTTTATCCTTTATTGTCTTCTTTATCGTCTGGCTATACTATTGTGTCTCTTAGCGTGTTAAATAAAGATATGTAATGTTTTTATTTATTTTACTACCCTGAATAGATTAAGAGTAAATTAATTTATATAATGTAATCAATTTACATGGAACGTCCTTGGCTCTCGGTGGGCTCACGGCCACGGCCATAATTGCGGATGATCCATTGTTAAGCCTTACGTAAAGACAATTACACACTAATCACACAATTACAGATTGTACAATGCAATATTGCAATTATTGCACTTCTGAGTATTGTTAGTTTATAATCGTAACAATTAAAAATGCATCACAAAGAATGTGACAGCGTAATTGATTCAAATAATTTGTATTGATGTGCAGTTAAAGACGCAGATTAAATATTACTAAATATATAATTAGCCTGATTATTGTTTAATTGACATTGTAAAGTATAAAAAAATCTTTATTATAAGATTTAAAGTAGTCATAACATATTGTAAAATAATATTACTTTCGAATCACCTAATTTGTGACGGATTTTTTGGCAATGACATTTTATTTTAGTAATCAGAGTTAATTTTTAAATTGACAAACATAAATGTAATTCCATTTATTTATAGTAATTAAACGCATAAAATATTGACACACATAATACATTTCAAGCGACCGATTATTTTAGATTCTCTAAGATTAATAGCTTAATTAGAGACGCGTACAAGCAAGGCCTAGCAATTTATCGGTACAAAGTAAGCACCATAAAAACTAATTTGAAAGCGAACATCCTAAGAAGGCTTCTCGGCACGCTCTTGACCAAGTATTTTCTAAATAATTGTATATATTTGAGGATGACGAGAATATCTGCTGCCAATTATTTCTCCTTAAGGATTTATGTAAATTGGATGACTAAATACATTTATGAATGAGTTTAGAATAGTTATGGAAATGAGCGCAACGAGGTCGAACGGTATAAATGTTACTCAATACTGGCTGGCTGGTTATTGGGAAAGTACGAGGATAGGTGAAAATTTTCGAAAAGTTTGGAATAGTAACTCACTTAAATTAATCTGTACTTTAGTTCTTTCATTTAAGTGTTGTTGAGAATTATTATTATATTGTAGAGTAATAATAATCAGCCTCTATATTATTACAGAGACTGATTCTTATAGTCTTAATTAATATCATCAACCTATTACAATAATTATTATTGATAAGTATAATTAATTGTTGAATTAAGTGTACTTTTTAAATTTCAAATTCGTCATCTAAATATATAATTGGTAAACCGAATCGTTTTATTTTTTAATAAACCGTTCAAAAATTGTTATACAAAATTTTTGTCTTATTTTCCCAAACCAGTTTTTTTTTGTAAAATCATTATAATATTTTCTGCATATTTAACTTGATTGATGAAACATAGGAAAATAAAACAATCAGAATTTAAGCCTCAGTTCACACATTACACGTTTATGTGGCGGAAGTACAGCCATATCCTTGAAGATGATGAATTGTTCGCCAAAACATTATCCAGGAAACCGAGGGCTGACAACAGAGATGAGTTATTGTTGCATTCAAAAATCTTTAATAACTCGCCTAAATAGCTGTCAATTGACGTGGTAAATGTAGTCATTATGAAATTAAGTTTGTTATTAAAATTAGTAGACGAACAATCAAAAGTCGAACGTTATAATTTTTTTTACTTATATAATTACCTGGGATACCAAAATGCGAATATTTTTATAAAGTGTGAAAATAAAATTATATTCCTAATTTCGCCGATTGTGAACGGTTTCAAAAAGTCAGCTACGAGGATTATTATATGTTATTAATACTGACCACTCAAGTGACGTTAAGCATAGACTAAAATCAAAATTACATCAAAGGTCCCAAACACCAGCAGATTAAAAGATTTCATGAAGTTCTATACAAAAGACATCAACGGATATCCCGCACGTGAATCCAAATTTGAATTTTATTGACATTTATTTAAATTCTAAATATCAACATTAAAGACGTTTGAAATATCCATTGAATTGTGGTTTATATTGTATAGAATGCCAGTCACTTCATAAGCAGACTTAACGACGCTCATCTAATGTCAAACCTTATCAAAGTCTCGACATTTGACAGATGATGAAATGGTCCTCTGAGCCCGAACCAGAGGTGAACTAGCTACATTCGAGCGACAATGAGGTGAACATGACTATTTTGTATAATTCAGTAAAGGCTGTAATGATATTATCGTACTCTGGTTTTTATTTACAGCCTCGCTGCATCCGTCGAGATATGTTTTTCTTTCATCATAATATTTTATTCGACCTCCAAAGTTTGTCTTCTAAGCATCTGTGAGGTAGTATTTTTATTTATGAGGACCGGACACTTTTTACTGCAATTTGCATCTTTGTCAAAACCTTTTCTATAATTCTTAATATTATTTACTTATTTCCAAAATTCATCTCTAAAGACTGGTAACAAAATACCTATGTATAAAGCATGCCAGTATACAAATCAAGTGGTAACAAAACAAAGTGATATCACTTTAGAGCTTGTATGTATCACGTTTATAGAGTTCACCGTGAGAGTAGCAGCACCGAGATACTTTTTTTGTAATTTGTATAGGCAACCGCCCCAGCGTCATGAATTTGCCCATACAAAAGTTGAAAAATGTTACTCTTTTAGCGTTGCTTCTTATTTATTTATTTATTACGATTCGCCAAGAGAATATCATCTGGTAAATTAAAATAAAAGACAAACGATGGTAAATTATAGGTTAGATGACTTCCAATGACAGGTGAAATACAGCACGCAATGGCGACAAAGAAATTACTGATTAATATTAAACTTTATACAGTGGACTTATAATTAAGAATAGACCAGATGCAGCTACCCACAATTAAAGAAATTAGCCCAAGATCGGAAGAAATTCAACCTGCTGACCGCCGAACTTCGATATGAAGAGGGCACTAAATGATGATGATGATGTAATTCATACACACTCTTAAGTATTATGATTTCGTTTTATTACACCCTGTTAAAATCTAGTAAATACAATATTCGCGAAAGATTTTATCACATTATTGCAGTGTATATTATCAATGTCTGTCACGCGCTAGCGCTAAACTTATCTATGCAGATACAAAATTAACTACGCGTTATTTATTCATAAACCAAGATAGTGATCTATGTCCAGATAAAAATTTCTTAATCCTCGTTGGTTCTATGATAAGATTGTCGTTAGATGACCGACAGTGATGTTGTAATGTTTTATCGAAAATCTTTGCGCGGTTCATTACTTTGTTATTTTTTGATTTAACCTTACAAATACCAAATACCTTAAATCCTTTATAGGTTTTTAAATTTTATTTGAGAATATCTTCCTTTAACATTGCGTTCACATTAACTTCTACTCATTATAAAAAAGAAATACTTTAAATGCTTTTTGCTTCGTAGGGTTACATTCTGATAACATGAAAATATATTCCTTATCTTCGTCGTCATGGTATCACATCTGAACAACTTGACACTTATACTGAATTTTGACATGTAGACCACGAATAGGGGTGTAGGCTATTTTTAACTGACTACCAAAAAACGAGGAGGTTATATGTTCGGGTGTGGATATTTTTTTTTTAACCAGGAAAATGCACGGTGTATGCGGATTTTGTTCATGCGCGAAGTCGCAGGGAACAGATTGTAACATCATAAAAATAATTATTATTGTCATCTTTATCAATAAAATTACGAGAAAAAGTATTTTATCTTTTAAGCATTTGCCTCCGAATATTTTATTCGTCTTTGAAGTCAGCTATTGTTATCAGCCATCACAAAGACGCGAGCTCGCCGCTATCGGCGCGGTGCGCGTGCGCACAAAATATTGTGATTATTGTGTAAACAATAACTCGCTACGCCGAGATCTAGTAATGGATAGGCCTAGGTAGCGTCAGCAAGTTAGATCCGGAATATCCCTCCTTATACGGCTGAAGGCGAACCGCAGGTGGTTTTAGTGAGTAGGAGTCTCATATACCCCCGGGGTACCCAACCCGGGGCACCCATGATGGGTTTCCCCTGCGACATCAAAAAAAAAAAGGTAGCGTCAGCAAGTTCAATTCCTTTTATTATAAAAAAATACTGTTATATAACAAAATATAGAATTTAAATCTATTAAAATTTAGTTTGTTATTATTTTTAGCAATATTCCGCGAAATAAACTTCCACCTTTAAGTAAATGAGTGAGTGCACGCATAGGCATGCGTACATCACCTCCCTCCTCCCACACTGCCTATGCGTACACTCGCATGCAAGAACTTGCAAACACCACCACCACACAAGCAATAATGTTGCCTCACAAAATCCTCAATTTTATGTGTACCTACTTTAATAATAAATCTTCTTATATATAAAAATGGATTTTCAAATGTGTTAGTCGCGCTAAAACTCGAAAATGGCTGAACGGATTGGGCTGATTTTAGTCTTAAAATATTCGTAGAAGTCCAGGGAAGGTTTTAAAGTGACACGAAGTTCACCGGGACAGCTAGTCTTCTTATATATAAAAATGGATTTTCAAATGTGTTAGTCGCGCTAAAACTTGAATACGGCTAAACGGATTGGGCTGATTTTAGCCTTAAAATATTCGTAGAAGTCCAGGGAAGGTTTTAAAGTGACACGAAGTTCACCGGGACAGCTAGTCTTCTTATATATAAAAATCGGTTAAGTGCGACGACTCGCACTTAACCGATTTTTATATATTATGGATTTCCGCAAAGTAACGCCTGATTCCATTAACTATTTAAATCTATTATATACAGTAAATAATTATTAGCAGCGTTTTATTACTTAAAAGTAGTGCAAGTGTAAGTGCTCCTGGGGATTTTGCCCGGATTATAGAGCGATGCTCCTGGAGTATATTTTCTAGAATGCCTTATTAATTTTCAACTAAAATCTCCGTTTTTTTGCCCACTGTACCCCGATGTCCTTTATATGTTTACGGCGGTTGCGACACACGACATACTAAACTTCACTGTGACCCGCGCGCGGAATCCGGCCCGGACTCGAACCCGCGACCCCCCGCTACCCTCCCGCACCCCCCGCGACCTCCCCGTGACCCCCCGCGACCCGCCGGGGTCGCATTCTCGGGAACTGGTCACTGGCCAAAATATTTGCGGTCATCTCTACTATAAGTACGCATTGTTTCGAATTTCGATTCGACCGTGCGACGGTATCTTTACCGCATTTTATCTGATAAGGTCTTATAAACTAATGACATTAGACTACAAGTAGATTTAATACAAGTAGCCATTTGTTATTCGTAATCGTAGACATAACCTAACCTTTTCTTTTTGCATAGAAAAAAAAACACGAAATCAAAATATATTTAAAGTACGAGAGTTCTCGCTAAGACGTACTCATAGCAAAGCTAACAACACCCACTAAATTAAATACTTATTTCAAAAAAGGAGAAAAATATTCTCCGCAGATTGCAACAAAACGTACTATGCAGATGTAAACGGTTATTTCGTTAATAATTTACATAATTTACAAAATTGCTAAAAACCGAATCAACATTCCGCGGACATAGTTGGAGCGATATCGTTATGAATTTACATAAAATCACAATCGTGAATCATATCACTATGACAATAATTGTTGCAATTAAATCTGACATCTAGCAGATAAATAAAAGTTAGATACACCTGGAGCATCCTGGTACACAGCCTTGACATTTTGTACACCATTATTTATTGAACCTGTTCGTTTTTTCGACGAGTTAAAAAAACTTTGACAACGCGCGCTGAAATTTAGTAAATAATTTCGCCTATATAAAAATATAAATTAATAGCCAGTTTTGTTATACAATCAATAACGAAATTTTAAACGCGTAAGATTGTGTTTGTCTGTTACCCCTTCACGCTAATATTTATCCGCTGCTAAAAGATGCCATTAAAGCCAGCAATTAAAATTAAACAACCGTTGATTAGTTAAAAATGAAACAAGAAACAATAACATAATGAGTCGAGGCTCACGAGGCGACGCCCTAGCTCGACGACCTCTCCGCCGATTATGAAATTAGTACCGACTGACCTTTCCAGTATTGGTTTAAAGTTTTTAACTCATTACACCATGACCGCCGAAGGTTAAGATCTAAAGGGATTTAAATAAAATCGAAGATCGGCAGCGCTGATAGCGTCAATACTTAGAAGAAGTTTTATGGCTAATGAGGAATGCGAGGCTTGGAGAATTCTTGTGAGGTTTTCTCGAAATGCAATTTTATAATTTCTATCAGCAACTAAATTATCGTCTTATCTTATGTCTAGTAAACAAATATTAAACATAGTTATATATAAATAATTTGGCAAAAAAAATCACAAATATAATATTCTAAAGTCTAAACTTATCAATAAAATAGATGTAATAATAATTCCTACCTTAGTGCTAGCTTGCAGGAGGCCGGCTCCGCTGACGACTCCGTTGATGCACTGGGACTTGATGACGCAGGCGTAGCCGTCGCCCGAGCAGGTCTGCTGCAGGTCCCCCGAGCCCACCGCTCCCCCCCCGATGCCGAGCCCGAGGCCGAGGCCGATGTTCTGCTGCTGTTGCTGGGTGAAGTCGAACTCGTTCAACTTCTGCTGGTTCTGAATCAAGTTGACGTTCGATCCCGCGGCGGCCGCGCTGCCTGCTAAACCAGAGAATTTGCTCGCTGCTGTACTCGCAAAGTTTTGGGTATTAGTACCGTAAGCGTTATAACCACCTTGAGCTTGACCAAAGTTAGCACCACTTAGGAACGGATTTTTAGCGAGGTTAACACTAGAGGCTTCGTAAGTCGACTGGAAACTCGTCGGTCTAGTCGCGGCTACACCCAGGTTAGTAGCGCCGGCGAACTTGGACACGCCGCCGTTTAAGAAGGGATTTCCCCCGAGATTGATCGACGACCCAGCAGAATGAGCACTATATCCAGCACCGTTATAGCCCGCTGCCCCGGCGTACCCCGAGCTCGCGCCGTACCCGAGCCCCGCCGTGTTCACTCCTAAGCCGGCGCCTCCTACGCTAGCGCCGCCTAGTCTCGAGCCTCCCAAAGCGGCCGCTCCTACCGCCGCATTTCCTAATCCGGCGCCCGCCACTCCGGCGCCTCCTAGTCTAGTGCCTCCTATTCCGCCGACTATTCCTGAGCTTCCTATGCCGGCACTTCCTAAACTCGCAGCTCCTAGGTTGGAGCTGGATAATCCCACGCCGTAGGCGGAACTTCCTAGTCCGGAAACTCCTAATCCGGATCCTCCTAGTGCGGCACCTCCTAGTGCTCCATTTCCTAGTCCGGCGCCTCCTATTGCGCCACTTCCTAGTCCGGCGCCTCCTAGTGCGCTACTTCCTAGTCCAGCGCCTCCTAGTGTGCTACTTCCTAGATTGGCGCCTCCTAATGCGCCACTTCCTAGTCCGGCGCCTACTAGTGCGCCATTTCCTAGTCCGGCGCCTACTAGTGCGCCATTTCCTAGTCCGGTGCCTCCCAGAGCGGCACCTCCCAGTCCGGCGCCCGCTAAGCCCGCGCCTCCCAAATTAGAACTAGTAAAGCTCGAGCTAGTGAACTTCTCGAAGCCACCACTACCCGCAGCTTTGAACGGCGAGTCCTTGTTCATCCACCAGTAGGGTACGTTACCGGACGCGGCCAGCTCGGCCGAGAGGAACTGGAACTCGTTGGCGAGGTCGGCGGCGGAGGCCGCGTTGAAAGCGTTAACGTTTTCGAATCGTTGGACGATCCTACCGTCCTTGATTTTGATGCCGGCGCACCCGTTGGCGGGGGTGCACTCCTCGACGATCTCCTGCGTGTGGACGACGGCCCCGGGCAGGGCCTTGAACGCCGCGAGAGGCTCACCGTTGGCGTCGTAGTTGATGGTGCAGTCCGTGCATCGCTCGGCGCGCGTCTGCGGCGCTGACTCCTCCGCCTCCACTTCTATGTCTTTGGCTTGCGGCAACTCCTTCACGTCCTCGATGTTCTCGGGGAGCGCGCTGACGCTCAATATGAGCGCTAACGCCACCACCACCAGTGGCTTCATGTTTCTGTAACAAGAGAACAGTTCATTATTATAGATATAATTAGTTATTACTAGAAACCTTTTTAATAACAATTTATTTAAGTACAAAGCGTATGTTTTCCTTCAATAAAATACAACGTAAATTAATAAAATATGTAAAAGCTCGCGGACGCCGTGGCAATAAAATAAATTGGAGACATAGATGGGGCATGATATCATAGCCGGCGTCAGACACCACACAGGTTTGGGCTAAAATTAACGACAAGTACAATGTAATGACGCAGCACTTACTGAAGTGAGTTTGCTCAAGCGAGTCAACGTTATGAGCAGTTACTTATTGATAATATTATGCAACAATTTATAATTAGACTTCTTACAAAGTCCAGCCAAAATGAAAAAATATACATATACATATGTGTTTTATATTAGTATCGTTTAATATAACCTAATCTTGCATGACTTTATTGGCTTACTATGACTGAATGGTTACGGATATTAAAATTAATGAATTTTTCAATTTATACAATAAAACTGTATTTAACTTGGTTCTTGACATCATGAATGGTATTGTGTGGTGTTAAAGAGATTCTCAATTAATTTAATATAAAATGGAAATTATGAATCCAGAGAGTCATTCCGGATGTATACATAGCTGAGGCCATCATGTCTTATTCGTACGACATTAGTAGTTAATATTCTGGTATTGGTAATATATTTTCTTGGCAAGTAATGATTATCCTACGCATTACAAGTGACGGTAGATTTAATCCTTATTTTTCATGGCAACATCCTCCCCGCCCACGGCTCTGCGTCATGGATGTCTAAACATGGTAATACCACGGCGATACTAATGTGAATTATCACATACACACTAACCTGTCTTCTGGAATACGTCGATTACAATATACTTCAAGTACTTATGCATTTTAAAATCGCTACATAGTTTAAGATTTCTGCTATACTATTTTGGATAATACATCGGTAATTCAAGCATTTCGATAACAAGCGATGTTAATCAGAAAGGCCATAATGATGATTATAAAAATAAGATAATATTCGATTCTGGTCAAAGTTTAAATCTGCCATCGTTCTTGAACTTTGAACTTGTCGGAGGCTTGACAGAACACAATTAATATCAATGAATGGAATGATTTACTACGTACAGCACCCGGAGCCTCTCGTACAGTCGACGCTCAACATTTTTAACCTTGCTGCCATGGAAACGCTATGGAAATGTGATAAGCATAGTTTCGTCGGCTGTACCTTCGATGTGGAGTCATTTATTGCCATCATTAAAATAACTGCACGCCATTTATTAAAACAAAGGTCGTCATTTTGAGGTATGAGCAGGCAGACACACTGTGACCCATAAACGTATGATATATATTATAAGTCTATGCTGTGACCGGTACCGTCTAGTAATATTTCAGCGTGCTCTTCTAAGTGCGACCGCACATTGGAGACACGACTGTAGTTAGACAGTCTTGTCTCACTTAGACAAGTTGCAGTCTTACGACACAATTAAAACAGTTGTGTCTATCATGTGGCGCACACCAAGTCTGTGTCTTGACTACGATGACGCAACGCAATTGAATAATATTAAACAGTAGAGAACGCCCGGACAGAGTAGATAGAATTATAGAGTATGCCGACTTAGAAGTCAGAAATTTTTAAATTTTACGTAATATGACGAAAATCGCTAGGGTTATTAACTTGTCACTGCGGACTTAAAACTATGACATATTACAGGCATTAGGGTTTCCTATTACTGTATTTCTCTGGGATGTTAAACATGTTAAACACGTTAAAAACGGGATGTGAAACACGTCAATTTGAAATAATTTATGTTTACAACTTAGGTAAATTTAGAAATAACAAGTTGTATATTAATTAAATTAAAACCGAATTCAAAAGTAATGAGCTGATGAAATATACCTACTCATAATATACGAAAACTAGGCAGTTATTAAATATTATTCATACGTAAGGCTCAAATTAAAATCTTTTTTTTTAAGTTGGTTAAAAAGCACAAAAAATGTTGTATTACGTTACTGAGAAATATATTTTGCGTCTATTGCGAGCAGTTCTGAAAGATTTTATAGTTATACTCGTAGATAGAAAAGTTCTCATTCGGATAAAAATGACTTCAAAAATAAACGGGAAAGACTCGACGGGAAAGATAGTACTTGGATCGTTGGACGTGTTTCTCTTTTTGGTCGTATTATTGTTTTTGTTTTGGCACATGTGATTAAAATTGTCAGAATCTAATTTTGAAATCTATAATTAATAATTATTTAAAAATAAATTATATCAGCCAGCGCGAGGCACATTCCAGTCATGATCTTAGTGAAACCCGACGAATTTGACAAAATAATATATTGAAACCTATTCGTCTCTTTGCAGTTGAACTACTGGTAGTTATGTCTATTGTGGCTAGACAGTTTTGTCGTAGATGTGCGCGCTCGCATACAAAGGGAAGCCGACAGTCGTTAGTCAGACTTGTCGCGGGGCGCATTAGACAACTTTGTCTATAAGACGTCTTGTCTCAAATGTGCGCATCTAGTGCATTTTATTATGCGATAGTCTGTCTTAAGACAGTCGTGTCTCAGGTGTGTGATAGCTCTAAGTGTTAAGTATTTGTGAGAACGAATTTATATTCGTAATGAATTATTCAAGGATCCAAATTAAAATTATTTACATAAGTAAACAAAACAATATGACTTAATTATTATTTAAATAAATAAAAGTATTATATTATTATTTATTTTTATTGAAAAAGTCCATTAATTACTGCAAATTTTGACATAAACTAAAATTTCCGTCTTTAAGTATTCATAAAATATTTCAGAGACACAATATAA
Organism: Polyommatus icarus; assembly: GCA_937595015.1. Lineage (NCBI taxonomy): Eukaryota > Metazoa > Arthropoda > Insecta > Lepidoptera > Lycaenidae > Polyommatus > Polyommatus icarus. The sequence continues at coordinate 1,545,093 of OW569325.1, forward strand.
ACAGTCGCAGTTAACGTAACTGAAGCTAAGGGCCTGTTTCACCACTTCCTGATAACTGCCGAATTATAGGCTATCCACCACTTAACTTGACCGAAGAAGTATGGAGAATCTGTCAAAAAAGTTGTGAATAGCCTATTCGGCACTTTATCAGAAAGTAGTGAAACAGGCCCTAAGTACAGCTGCATTACCAATTTAAATTTCACGTATTAACTGCCCAATAAAAACAATATTATACAAGTGGACTAGTTCTGTTTTGTTCACATTTAGATCAAAACATCACATTGAGAACGAACGACATCAATCATAGTCTACGGGACGTAAACGTATGACACGCGTCGTAGGGTCAGCCACCAAATATCACACATACAGAGGTCAATATTTATGATTTGTCCAAACAGCGCGGTCTGGCGAAGGTTCCTATGACATGTGACGGCAGACGCGGGTGAGTAACGCTAAATAATTAGCAAATAACCTCACTTCCTCCCGTGACAAACAATTCTACACCTAGCCTAGGTCATTACATTATATCCATCATTCGTAATAACTGAATCATATGATTTGTCACGTCTGCCTATGTTTTAACAATGTCATAGGTAAATAGTATATAATTTTCATTTACCAGAGTAGCTTTAAATATCCTCTAAGCAAAATGAAAACATGAGATTTTAGTAAAAAAGTTATTTGGAAATAAAGATTATGTAGAGATAACATAAGACTTTGCTTGCGAAGTCAATTGGAAAAATTAGCTAACCGCACGTCGATTCATTGAGAAGGCTGTATAAAAGGCAAAAGAGACAAATTTAACTAGTGTCGAAATGTCAAATGTGTAAAACACTTTAGTGTTTAGACAATGCTAAGTAGTTCGAGTGCCCTAGGTAATGTAGGCGCGAGGCCATCGAAAGCGTGGCCCGTGGGCGGAGTCTCAGGGCTAGGCATAATGATACGTTACGTCTTAGTCATAGCTGAGCGCATGTAAAAAAGTTCATCTGTCATTTTTGGCGCCATAGCAAGGATCGCTTTAATTAGGTCATGCGTCGTTTGTTAACCCGTAATTATTTTGACGTGGGTTTCGGTTGTTGTTTATAAATTGAATTAACCGAGATCAATATTCCACATTAGGGTCGTCTAAATCACTCTACGTCCTTTATAGATCAGTAATCATCGTTAAGCTATTTTCGTCAATGTTACCAACCTACGGCGTTCTAAAATTAAAAATATACCAATAAAAAGTAGAGGTCGTTCACACGTTCGTTTCATAAATTCGCATATGGCCTATTTTCGCGTATGTTCTCACCTGTTCGGCATAATAAAGTGTATAACGATTCATTGAAGCTTCTCAAGACTCACCTTGCACCGCAATGTTTAGGTCTGCAGACAAAGACTAGATAACATCTTAATACGATGTATTAACAGAGATCTCTACTGCGATAGCGTCGTAGGTTAAAATATTACAAGAGACAATTGCTGGGTCGATGTTTCGTGGGACTAATACGAGGCGATTACTCACTTCGATCCGTATCTAATGTGCGAATGACAGTCACAATTTTATATTTCTCATTTAATTAGGCAAAGGTCATTTGCATATTATGTAGGGAAAGGTTTTCAATGAATCACACGAACTTAGTCTTTACATACAGTGTTTCAGCGTGACAACAAGATATTATTATCACAAGATAGACTCCAAAACTACTAGATCGATTTGATTTAAAATCTGTACCGGTGGAAAGTCGACTACGGGAATAGATAAATCTACTTTTGGATAGTGGAAAACGTACGATCTTTGCGGGATTCTGTTTTGATCATAAAAGGACGCGAGCTTTTAATATTTTTTATACTTTTGTAAAAGTAAGGTAACTATAACGTGAATCTTTCTTGCTGACCTCTAAGCTCCTATAGAACTTTGAAATACGTTGCAAAATTTATGAAAATTGGCGCTAAAGCTGTTTGAGAACACGCAGCAATCAGCGCCATGTCAAGGTTGTCAAATTTAATATTTATTAAAGTACTATTGTTCCCAAATGTCATGGCGAGGTGTCGATGCACGATCACTCGGACAACAGTAATTAGTGGGTATTTAACACTTCCGTATTTCGACCGTTTTTGGCCAAATAATTGTAGGAAACGAAAGAAGTCTTCATTGATGTCGATTGGTTTGATTTTAGGCGTAACCATTACTATTTTTAACCGACTTCCGAAAAGGAGGAGGTTATATTATGTTCGGCTGTGTTTTATTTCTTCAAATGCAATCGCTTTATATTGAGAGTAGATCAAAGTCAAAAAAATAACAGGCCTAGTTTAAATTAAATAGAATTTAGTTAAAAACTAGAAAAAATAATCCAATACTTTTTTAAGCCAGTGAAGCGGATGATCGAAGATGACATAATAAATTTCGAAAAGTACAGCAGCTCTAGGATGTTGTGATGTTGTTAAGTCACTAACATAGTAACATCTAAACAAGGCGAGTTCCGTTACAGAACAATAGATTTTTTTTATTTTACAATCGTAAAAACTCATGCTCGTCTTGATATTGTAAATGTTTTTTATGGCGTAGCGAGCAGCCTCAACTCGATAATTAATCACGATATTTATCATTGAATAATCCCGAAAACCGTGAATCATTGGAATAAATTAACATTAATACTTCAATTAAATATGATTTGCAATGGTTGAATTGTTTTGCTTGATACGCGGTAATGTAACATACCATGTAACAATATAATTTAATATCAGTATTTGGGAATGTAGGTCTTTTTACAACAAAAACCATTTGACATTAAAAAAATTCAAACACTTACCACAAATCTTTCTAATATACACGTAATACATTTTGTTTTAGTAACTTACTGCCGCACTCAGAGGCATTTAACCATGATTAAACTTCAATTTAATGACGAGTTTGACAGATAACGTATGATGCTTTTGTCAAAATCTTAATTTAATTACAGTTAAGTTATTAATATTTGTCGTTGAGTGCGGCAGTTAGTGATGACTGATGGGCAATGGAGGAGTCCGACTAATAGAGTATCTAAGACATAATTGACATGACCCACATCTACTTAATAAGAGCGTTTAAAAACCTCTTTTGCATACTTTGATGCCCGTGTTGTATCAATTTCTAAGTTCATCATCATTATGCCGATAACGACACCGTCTGACAGGTCACGAGTTCGACCCCGGGTCAGGACTAACTGGAAGTGGTGAAACTGAATATAGACTAGTTCAACTGACCTACATTTTTAAATCTCGCAAAAATTTTGCAACAAAATATTAGGAAATATTGATGAATTTCCACTTTAATAATTAATTTTATGATTAGCTACTGATAAATATGATCTTTTGATTGAAGTGTGCTTTAAATATGAAAAATATGATTGTGAATATTATTAATATTTTATATGAGCTGATTACAGCCAACAGACAGTTAGCGACACCACGGCCATTGGCTATGAATTAAAATACGCTTTTGTTTCATTTACTATTATAGAACGAATTTAAAAACATACGTCGATGCGATTCGTCGACATATTAAGGCATTGCAACCATGCCTCTACGCTATACCACAAGTCAAATCCCATATTTTTTTTATAGCCGTCAAATCTTTTTTCTTATAAAAATGTCAGTATTCAATGATCCTAATAATTTGATAGCAGCCATGAATGAGTTTGAATGACACGAAATTTGGTAACTCAGTAGTGTACAAACACGATCAACATAATATACCCATTCACATTTAAATGTATACAGTGAAATCCCTCATTTGTAAACGACCTTCAACTTGAAAAAGTGTATGGGATGACGCGGCCGCCCGCCTACAGTCACAGTCACAGCTTACAGTAGGCAGTAGCTTAAGTACGAACATTACTCATCTACGGGATAAAATTTTATACTGAAAAAGACAAGGGTATTGTATAGTGATTTAAACTTTTTTGACACCGGTTAAAAATAATTACTTATATTGTTATCGTAACTGGAAAAACGTCTGAGCATTAGCTCAGACGCTCAGACGGAGCTTTCAAAAATTACTGAGGATCATTTGTTAAAAATATAAGAAGTTAAAATATTATGCTAGATGTTTACCTGCGACTTCATGTATGAAAAATATATATAGGACGTATCCTAATCCAATGATTAAAATATGTTTTTTGTTGTAAAGTTCATTAAAATCGGGCGAGTACTCCTACAAAAGCTTCCATTTAAAATATTAGATGAACTGAATAAAACTTAGCCACGAATACTTCGCTGTATTATCATTTATCAGTTACAGTAAAAATTAATTAACACTAAAGTTTTATATATCTATAAATCTAAACTCAAACAGTAGCGATACATTCCACGAGGAGATCGCCTTGATATCAAATCAGTTTACGAAATTCATCTTGTAATAAATCATATTGATTGTTTAATAATCTAAAGATTCTATTTACATATATACATATCATATACATGTATTAACTTCGGTGCATGATATATAGGGGATCATGTGATGTTACGCAAAGATGCAGTCTGAGCTAAGCCGGTTTTTAATACCAAAGTACACTAAACTCTAAGAATTAATATTGTAATTTAATTTAAACTAATACACCAAAATAGTACTTATTTATTTGCACCGAACAGGCTCCGTTACTCTTGGATCGATTCTTATGAAATTTCACATAGATGTAGAGTTAAGTATGAAGGACGTATATAGCGTAAGTTTTACAACTATGTGTTACCTAAAGAAAAACAAATAATTGACCAATGGCAAATCTGAAGCAAACAAAAAAAGAAGCTACTAAAGCTTTATTCAGTTTAGCACCTCATGACAGCTCAAAATAGCTCAATCTTATTGCGTAAGCGCATCGTGGCGGCTCAATCAGTGGCTATTGTCGGCGCACCATTGTCACCAACTGTGTCAATTACATTACGAGAGGATCCATGATGTTTACACTGGACTACATTAAGGGATTGCTGCAATGATTAACGATAGAAAAGCCAACACTTGTGTGATAAATAAGGAGTTTCTTTTCGTTATGCTATACTAGATGAAGTTTGCTACTTCGTGGCGCCAAAATTCGCGCAGGAACCGTACATTTTGAGGAATAAAAAGTATCCTATGTAAGGACAGGATCAACGTACCAAAATTCAGCAAAATCAGTGCAGTGGTTTGGGCGTGAAGAGGTAACACACAGACAGACAGACAGACAGATATACACACTTTCAAATTTAAAATATTAGCATGGATAGCATGGATCTACTTTGTAAGGGGAGATATTTTTATTAGTTTGTATAGAATAATGATGTATGGAAAAGACCATGGGGAGGACAAACAATGCAATTGGTTACTGACAAAATCGGTATGGTAAGGGTGCTATTTTTACGTACTTGTTGATATAGATTTCACATATATAAATAGAGAAACATTCACATATTATGTTGAAACAAGATGTAAAACAATACTAAATTAAAGTTTTAAACGTTCTACCAAACTCTGCCTGAAACATAACACCATTAAGTTTATTAATCCTAGTGCTTTTCTTAGCTTTCAAGCTTTCGAGCTACGGAATTTCGCGTCACATAGTTGTCGCGCGAGGTCGCGTGTTGCACAAGACGTTGCGACAGGCGACCCCGCCCGCACCGGTCGCTTCTTTATAACCTATATACAGCCTTTACAACACCTCAACATACTGCAAAGGATAAAATATATTATCCATACTAACAACATAAATACGAAAGTGTGTCTGTCTATTGCCTGTTCACGCCTAAACCGCTGAACCGATTTTTCTGTTTGGTATGGGGATACTTTGACTTTTGAGTCTCACGAAAGGTCAATTTTTATCCCAAAAAAATTACGGTTCCCGCGCGATAAACTATTTTTTTTATAACCATTGAAGCTACAACCAAGAATGCTACAACACTCGAAGCATACGAACGAAAAATAGGCCCATAATGTGCACTCTATAAATAACATCCTTTGGAGTAGTCGAGTAAAATTATTTTGTATCAAATTCGCTGTTAACGAATGTTATATTTTTAAAAGGCTATACCTTGTTTTTAATATATTAATTACATCTCTACAATTAAGTTGTAGCGACACTGCAAGCTCTTATAATTTAGTTTAAAATTAAAATTTAATACACGAATCTAAAACTCAATTGTGTTCAAGTATGTATAGAAAAACCCCAACATAGAATTTTTTATCACCATAAACACCGAGACGAAAATTCCGAAATCGCGTCATGGTGTGACGTCAGCCGGACGTATTTTGCGGAATATGCTAATGTTGAAGATAGTTCACGTTTATTTTGCCACCAACAGGACCTTTACGCCAACGACATAGCGATCTCACATAGGTAATAAGTTCTAAGATTTTACGGAAAGTTTTTGACACCATCTATCTAGGCGTGGTACGTGCAGAACCGGCTAAATAATAAAGAGTTTTTTCCCTAAACACATGATGTATGCTATTGAGTATTTTACAGCAAACATGAATTCAAATAATATACATTTAAATAACATGAGACTAATAATAGCCTAATGTTATTTATTTACTTTTTTAAACAATGACAAAAACATAAACCATAAATTACAGAAACATAATATTATAGAGACGCTTACTATAAAATATTATTGTAATACTAGCTGTCCCGGCAAACGTTGCTTTGCCATAATATAAAGTATATCGCCCATATTATTTTATTGAAGTGACTAAATAAGTATGTCGCCATGGCAACGTCGATCGCTATCTCGTCGCACAAACAATGTTCGCCGTCAGTCTCAGCAAGTAATAATTTACTATTATTTATTCAACAAATGCACTTATCAATATATATAGTACTATATATATTGATAAGTGCATTTGTTGAATTAGCCGATTCTCAGACCTACTGAATATGCATATAAAATTTGGTAAAAATCAGTAAAGTCGTTTCGGAGGAGTTCGAGGACTAACACTGTGACACGAGAATCTTATATAAGACTAGCTGTCCCGGCAAACGTTGCTTTGCCATAATAAAGGTATTAATTAGTATTTCGCCCATATTATTTTATTGAAGTCACTAAATAAGTATGTCCCCATGGCAACGTCGATTGCTATCCCGTCGCATAAATAATGGTAGCCGTCAGTCTCAGGTTGCAATAATTTACTGTTATTTATTCAACAAATGCACTTATCAATATATAAAGTACCCAGTAGCCGATTCTTAGACCTACTGAATATGCATATAAAATTTGGTAAAAATCAGTAAAGCCGTTTCGGAGGAGTTCGCGGACTAACATTGTGACACGAGAATTTTATATAAGACTAGCTGTCCCGGCAAACGTTTCTTTGCCATATTATATAAAGTACATCGCCCGTATTATTTTATTGAATTAGTGACTAAATAAGTATGTCACCATGGCAACGTCCATCGCTATCCCGTGACTCGCGTCGCATAAACAATGGTCGCTCTTTATAGACAAATAATTTGCAATAAAATAAAATTGCGACTATAATTAAAGATCTAAGCTATCCTATCTCTCAAGTTGGAAAACAGCACACATTTTAAAAAAAGAAACATTAAAATCGGTTAAGTAGTTTAGGAATCCATCGCGGACAAACATCGTGACAGGTAATTTATATATATTAGATTAAAACTCATGCTATACATTCGTGTCTTGTTATATATTTTCCCTTAATGAATATTTTCATTTAATCCTTCAGGCCCCGCGCGAGCACCGGTGATCGCGAGAACAAAATAATACAATGGGAATTCCTAGAACCTCCGATCGAAGTATTAATTCTCTGTTGCTGCAGCTGCTGCTGCATGGTAAACCTTCACAATGTTCCTGCACTCGCCGGGCAAATATTAAAAACAAACTGTTGGAAGGATAATTGCTTCTTCTCATGGTTTATTGTCTTAAAAACCTACAAATGAATTCGTTAAAGTAAACTATCAGGTAACAATAGGTACATGTTTAATTTCCTCATTCCTGTGTTTCATTATAAAGTTTGAATTGTCGCGAATACTCGTAAGTGTAATGATAATAAAATTGTTATCATAATAGGTTACTTGACAATTCCGTATTTCTTGTTACATTGTAAGTATACCTACAGGTTTTAAAAAGCAACAATTAAAGTCAATAAAATATCGTAGGACTATTAACTGGAATTAATAATCGACAAGTTTCCTCACAATAATATACGGTCGGTAATTATCTTGCAATCGTTAAATATTCAGAATATATTATATTTCATTAGTCCCGCGCGGGAAAGATTCAAAATCAGATTACCACATCCCATTTCGATATTCGCAGGTTGCATACTAAACTTTGCTCAATTATTTGTTCAGACAATTATTTCGCGTGGATAAAAAAGTGGAGAACTTTTTTTCATATATTAAAATGATATGAAATATGCTTGTAATTTACATCTTAACTTTTTCTCTAACTAGCGTAAAATAGTTGGGACGCATGTCGCATACATATTATTTTCACATTAAACGTAATATTAGTATGAATGTCAAGCCAGAAAATATAAGTTTCAGTGATATTTTATATTCATAATTTATTTTTCATCACAGATCCATAAAAACGTTTACATATAAGCATTTGTAAACGCTTTTTGTTGCCTCCAAAAAAGCTTAATAAAATATGTAACAAGGTAAGAAATGCTAAATTTGCTACAAATTAGTACCTGTGTTATGTTAGTGTAACATGCTTAATATTGGTCTATCCGTGGGTGGATGGTAACATCTTTTACCTTCAGTATAACATCTTTATATTCCACGATCATATAATATCATCATATATCATATGGAAATAGAAGAGGAAAAACATAGATTACCGGAAAACGCAGACTCTAACAATAAATCAATAATTTTAAGTGACGTTAAATCTATATCTATATCTTTATAATATATAAAACTCAAAGGACTGACATGGTGATCTATCAACGCACAGCCCAAACCACTGGACTGATTGGGCTGAAATTTGGCATGCAGGTAGATGTTAAGACGTAGGCATCCGCTAAGAAATGATTTTGATAAATTCCAACGCCTTGGGGTTAAAATAGTGGATGAAAATTTGTACATAATAATACTTCTTAACGCGAGCGAAGCCGCGGGCAAAAGCTCGTATAAAATATAGATAAAAGAGAAATGAAGTTTTTCAATTGAATAAAATAATAATGCAAAACGACAATACATAAAAAAAATATTAATCTGCAAAACCTTCAGTATTGGTTTTTTTATTTTCGTTATAGGCTTATTGTCTGTGAAAAAATCGGTCAATTCAACAACCGAAATTTCTTGGTTAGGTCTCCAATTAGATATTAGGTCCCCGAAGTAGACTTCTTAAAGATATTAATAATCTATATAGAGCAGGCTATCGATCATCCGAGTGACGCAACTCGGAATTATCTACAATCAGCGATTTTCTTTCACAAACGCTGTATTTGGTAACGTGCGTGTTGATGTAATGCATTAATTCTCGATCAAATTCGACGCAGATTAATGATCCTGTGGATCTGTTGGGAGTGTAATGTTTACAATGTAAATGCAAATTACATAATGCAAGGAATGTAAATTTTGTAATCTGAAAATTTATTTTATAAAGTTATTTAATTTTTAACTTGTCTTCACAAAAAAGTTACATTTCACCGGGTGACTGAAAGTGAATCTTCGGTTTTTCAAATTAGTCAGGTACCCCTTCACGCATAATTAATGTGGATGATTTTTGATATGGATGTACTTTGATTCCTGAGTATGGACATTAACTAGTTTGAGGCAAAATGAATGATGATTATATGAAAAACGAGTAGCTGCAAACGGACGGGCAAAATATAGTTTACTTATTTTGCGGGTCAAGCCAACTTTTATTTAATATAATATGTAATCTATATTTTGTCAAATCCAATTTACATGTAACTTTATTCTGAATGAGAGCGTTGAGTAAAATGGTAAGACATTGGTGGTATCTGGTGATGGTGATGGAGTGGTGATGAAGTGGAGTTGGTAACGTTTACACAAACAGTGTGTTTCCCAAAGCTCCGCATAACTCGAGGAATTAACACATTGTTACATGAGCGGTGACCACACGCGGCCCTCACCACCATCATCGTCATCACGGCCGGCATCATCATCATCATCATCATCATCACCATCACTATCACTATGATTATCGTTATCATCGTCTTTTAAAATATGTTTAACTTTTATAAACCAAATTAACCAAATAGATACCTACCTACAGTATATTATGCTCATCTGGCACTTATTTGTTAATGTTCCTTTTTTATGTTATTTTTGTTTTTTTTATTATACTTAGTGTCTTTTTTGTGAAATGTTTATTGTAATGTGGTGTAATGTGTTTGTACTGAATAAATGTTTACTTACTTACTTACTTATATTAAGTCTATAAGTAGGACTTAATGATAATTAAAAAATTAAAGAATATTCTAAATCTTCTTATATATAAAAATGAATTTTCAAATGTGTTAGTCTCGCTAAAACTCGGAAACGACTGAACGGATTAGGCTGATTTTAGTCTTAAAATATTCGTAGAAGTCCAGGGAAGGTTTTGAAGTGACACAAAGTTCACCGGGACAGCTAGTGATTAATAAAAGTGATTCAGAAAATTAAGTTTTTAAGCTACATTTTTTATTATTTACTTATTAGCAAGAATTTTTATCTGTGTTAGGATCTATTGTTAGATTTACTTAAAAATCAGAGTAAAATATTACCTCTATGTCGATTCCATTTTTTTTGTGCCAATATTAGGACAGCAATGAAATCTTTTTTACTTAAATTATTATTATGTCATATTAGTAAGTATTTAAAATATATTTTTCTGAACTATAAAGCACTAAGTATAATATTTAATGTAAAAATATATTCAGCTGTTTTTTTTCTGAAAATAATATTCTGAGTATTATTTCTTATTATATTTTATGTAATAAAAAAATATAAATAATCTCTGCAATAAAATCTCAGAAAATTGTATTATGTATTATTGTATGTGTTATATTATATTTATAAAAGCAATATAAAATGTTCCATCCGCACGTACGCGTGAAAATTTACGGCTACCGAAACACCACCGAAAAAGACATCAACGCGTTCGCAGCCCTATCAAATAATTAATTTTTTAAATTCTCATTTTTTCTCTTATCATTTATTTTATAAATGTAATATTTTATTTGTGTATAATATGTCCTTAAAATCTAAAAAATTATTTAAAAATCTATGTCTTTACCTATATTTATCGGCCACTGTATACTGAATCTCCTCTCAAACTTTTGTTAAACTTCAAATAAAATAAAAATTAATTTATCCAATCGAATCCACAAAAGCTTAGTAAGTAAAGGAGAACTCACATAACACGCATCGCTCAACACTACGCACTGCACTGGGGCGGGCGCGGCGGCGCGCGTATATAAGACCGGTGACGTCACCGCACCCCGCCACAGGGGGGTGAAACCCTCCCGCGGACGCTGCCACCATTAAAAAATTAAAAAAAGAACGTTTTGAAAAAAGTTTTTGAAATAAATATTCTTCTTTTTTTTAATGTTTTTTTATTAAGATGAGGTCAAGCGCCCAAGAGGTGCATCGATTTTTGCAAAATTGTTGACGTTATCTTTTTTTATTTTTAAAAAGATTGGTGTGTTAAATATGTTTGCAAATAAAAAAAATCTGTTGATGGTTTAGTTGGAGATACTATCGTCGCTGAAATTGTTTTAATAGTTTAGAAGAAAACAGATCGAATACACTGAACTAACAAAAAAAAATTAAAGTTGTACTGAAAATGTATCTTATAAAGCATCTTTTCTGAGAATCTTCTGAAGATTTTAAGAGCTCTGTAATCCTTTTCAAGTAGTTTGATAATTTTTGCGTCTAATAAGTATACCTGTATATTAGACGCAAAAATGAAAAGAATGGGTCCTGACCCATTCTGAAATCACTGTATTTGAGATCATGTACTTATCATAATCTTACATTGTATAGTCAGTTATGGAACATATAACGGTTAAAATTTTGTGTTGAAAAAAGGAAAAGTTACTCCAATTTTAATACGCTATCAGAAAAAGCGAACGGCTAAGTTTTTGCATCAACTGAAATATTAGTTTTTTTTAAATGTGTGTTCGCATTTAAACGGTACTTCAAGTTTACAATCTATTATAATAAAACTTTATTGTATACGAATAAAACCAGTTCTGATAATTATTCGTTTGTAATAGGCGCGTCGTATATATTAATGAATATTTCTTATTTATTTTTAATGTTTTTGCAAATCTAATTCGATGTTTACCTACTGACCTGCTTTTATTAAAATCATATTATATTTAATGCATTTTATTGTTCTAATGTTATGTAAGAGGAAGATTTTTTGATCTACCAATTACCGTAAAAAATAAATTAATATGACTGTGTTAATATTACTTTTCCTTTTATAAAAAATACTGCATGACGCCCGCAACTCGGTCGCGCTGAAATTCGTTTATCGCGGCGGAAACAGTAAATTTTCCGGGATAAAAAGTATCCTATGTCCTTTCCCGGTACTCAAAGTATCTCCATGCCATGTTTCAGCAAAATCGGTTCAGCGGTTGGGCGTGAAGACAGAGACAGAGTAACAGACAGACAGACACACTTTCGCATTTAAAATATAAGCAATATGGATCTATATCATATAGATAAATCATAATATATTATAGTTTTTCTAATGTATCAGACAAGGACAAAATTTATATACTTTTAACGTCTGTATATAAGTGTATGTCTGTGGCCTAATAGGTAGACCTCCGGTTTGCACTCGAGAGAGTGCAGGTTCGATCCCGGGTGGAGGCGTGTACCAATGAGACATTTTCTGATCTCAAGTAGATAATGCGGCAAAAACTCGTACGTTGAAGGAAAACATCGTTAGGAAACCCGCACATAGTCGTATTGACCAGTTCATTCATCTGGACTAGGCCGACTATATTGCGAGAATGCCGTATGTGCTTGGGCAACCATATTATGCATATGGACATTTAAAATCTTGTCCCAGGCACTATAGTATTTGAAGAGTGGTTAATTTGCTCTGAAAATAATTTATGAATTTTCCACAAGGGATTCAAACATCTGTTTTTTATATACTTACAGTATATTTCTACCGTCTAAACAACTGGACCACGGAATCGTAATGTTCATTATGAGTATAATATAATTATGAAGCTACCAATTTGAATGTCACGTAATTTCATACAAATAAATGCGAATTAATTTGGCCAAATCAAAAAGTTGTATTTATATTAGGAGTATTCCAACGTCTTTCTAACACTTTATACGATAAGTTTTGCAAGTGATATAATTAATTATGTATGTAAAGCAAATATATAATATAATTAAAACTTTTCACACATCATCATCTAGTTAATTAATTTCGTATTTGAATATGTATAACTATAAATTAAATAGAATTAAGTATTTTAAATATAAAAACACGATCTCTTTTACGTTTACATGATTTTATTTTTACATGAAAAGGTTTTGTATGTATATTTTGTATATTACTTTTATTTAACCAGACCTCTGGTGCAACTCACCCTATGTATAGTAATTTAAGTATAATATAAAACAACAATACACTCCGGACAAACATTACTGGTTCATGGAGAGTAGTTAAATAGAAAATTATGTGTTTCTAATAATAAATAAATAAAGAATTTAAATTTTGCAATGATAATATTATTATTTAATAAAAATAATTATTTATCACTGTATCAAATTATGATTAAACTGTTACAAAAACCGTAACCGTGGTAATAATACTAGACCCATTATCACCAAGTCGGGTTATCTCTAATCGTCGATTTAATGTTATGCTATCTCATTCGGTCTCGTACTCGTAAAAAAGAAGGGACGATATTTGGACAAGCAGTAACCCGGTTGTGCGCAAGTGGTCCCTGTTATAATTCGTGGTTGGTTACCAAATGTCAATGATTGTCATTCGTCATCAAAAGTGGTCGGTCACGAAGTACCTGCTATATCTGAGCAAGTAAGTACTGGGCTATTAACTTAGGCCGGCCTCACACAGCAGGAATTTTATAATTGGAAATTAATTTTATTAATTCAGAAAGACCGGAATACCATACGATATCAGTACGCTCCACACACATTCTCATTTTTTCAGATTATGAATTTCATAGATCGATCTGTAAGAATATGAATTTCCGATTATGAAATTCCGGCTGTGTGAGGCCAGCCAGCGTACTATGACTTTACCCAAGCTGTCATCGTTGTTTACGATGGCGGAGTTTGAAAATTAAAAATATTTAGTACTTTATGACGCCCGACGCCGTTGCGCCAAAATTCGTTTAACGCTCGTACGATACCCGTACATTTTCCGGGATAAAAAGTATCTCCATACCAAATTACAGTAAAAATTTATTCAGTAGTTTGGGCGTGAACAGTTAACAGATAGATAAACAGGTACACTTTCACATTTATAGTATTAGTATGGATCTTCGCCATCGTGTAACGCGTTATTTAAGCTCTAAGAAATAGAACAGCAGTTTTTGGTTTATACTTAAGTAGTATGTATATTTTATACTACTGAACCAAAATCGGGTAAATTTTTTTTTTTTTTTTTTTTAATTGGGTTCACAAAACAAGATACAATTCATAATACATGTAGCTATAAATATATAAATATAAATAGGTATCTAAGGCTATTCGATAAATTAAACAAGCTGCTAAAATTATTCTTCCTTTTGTATGCGCTGTGGTCGGACAAAAATTGTATTTTTAATGGAAGGCAAAATACACACACCGGCAAAATTAGCGGAACATAGGTAAAAAGGGCCACAAGTTGAATTCAAGTGGGTCGGGCTGTGTGAAATCCTTTTTTATAGTTTCTAAGCTCATTTAAGAAATAAAATATTGAACACAACTGGGAAGCTAACAGATTTTTATTGCAATTATGCCCTACTAAGTATTTTTCGATGATTGACGTTGTAAGTGTTTCTGATAAGAATGGCGTTTTAGCGGGGTGCAAGGTATGCCAGCTCATTTGATTGTTTGATTTTTGGAAGAACACATTGCTTAGATACAAAATTAGTGATTTTCCATCATCTACGACTGCTAGAGCTGTAACCACGATAGAGAAAGGTCACACCTACCGTTCGGTCAGTCAGGCCTTAGGTGTGTCGGCTTTCGTGGTCCATCGTAACTTTCAACGCTACAGAGAGACTGGATCTTACGTTTGGAGACGAACAAGGCAGACTTCGGGTGGCAATGGTTCAGGATGACCGTTTTGTAAGGGTACAAGCCTTAAGAAATCGACCTCAAACTGCTTTGCAGAGACGAAACCTGTCGGAACAGGTCCGAGATGGACGTGTAAGTGATTGTACAGTAAGAAGAGGAATCAAAGAAGTTAAATTAAACTCAAAAGTGCCAGCAAGGGCACCAAAACTTGAGACAGGACCGCAAAGAGCCAGGCTAAGATTTGCGCGTGAACATCAAAATTTAACAAGTGAGTGAAATCGTGTGCTGTACAGTGATGGGAGCAAACTCTGTGTAAATTTTGTTGACAGGCGATAAAGAATGTGGATAAATCGTAAGGAACGCTATAGCCCATCAAACTTAACGGACACAGTGGCCTATCATGCAGGCTTCGTAATGGTTTGGGGTGGCATATGATTTGGAGCCCGCACGGAGCTGATGATTGTTAATGATGGTACTTTGACAGTACAGGGCTATAGCACAAACATCCTAGAACTGCATGTTGTGCCTTTTACACAGTTTTAGGCAGTAACTTCAATTTTATGCGCGTCCATAGAGTAAAAACATCGGGTATTATTACCTAAATGATGCTGGCGTAGCCCAGGTGGAGAGGTCAGCACGGTCTACGGATGTGGATCCGATTGAGGACGTATGGCACATCAATGGGTGAACGGTACGAGTTAAAACTCCAGCTCCAAAATGTGTTCAAAAGCTCGAGTTGGCGCTACTGGAGGAGTAGAAGAATATCCCACAGGAAATGATCGACAATCAAAATGCAAGCATGGAATGGCGTATCCAGACCGTCTTGAGATCCATAGAAGGCATTACACGCTTTAAACATGGCATTTCTTAAGTAAAAATGAAGAATTTAACTTAAAAACTTACTACTGAAATTTCAAAGATTTTTCTTAATTTTTGATTTTTGCAGATTTTTTCTATTTTACACGTTTTTATGCCCTAAATTTATATAAGTTTTATTTTTAATCGTCAATTATTTAATAAATAAATGAATATATAAAAAACAGCGAATAATTTTCAAAAAAAAATTAATTTTTTTATGTTCCTCTAATTTTGCCGGTGTGTATATATTGAACTACTTTATTGTCAGGCAATACCGAATATTATGGTAGGTTAGTCATAAGCGTAGGATTTCCCGAAATAACACAATCGAAACGGATACAGCCTGTAATAGGTTCACAGAATATAAGTCAGTATGGAAATTAGCGGGCTTGGGCAATGAGCTCAGCTGACAGTCTAAATCTTACAATTTGAAAATTGTGAATTAATGTTGAGTAACAACGTTAAAAATTTAACATTTTAAATCAAAATAAAAGATGTAATTTAAAAAGCGGCACAAATATGAGAACCTCATTGGAGATCTCATATTTGAACCGTTTGGGGTGGACCCAAGGCGCATGGGGGCACATAAGCTTTTTAGACAGTTATCTAAGAAGCTTATTGAAGCCACCCGAGACCCCAGAGCTGGGAGCTACCTGGCACAGCGGATAGCAATTGCCATCCAACGTGGCAATGCTGTCAGCTTGCTAGGCACTCTGCCACATGGGGATGACCTGGGGAAGTTTTTCTTTTTATAGTTTTATAAAAAGAAAATATTATATTATATATTTAGACGATCTAGCGCTTATATTGAATTAAGCTAATAAAAAATTTAAAAATAAATAAATAACATCTTATGCATTGAAAAAAATAATGAAATTACTTAATTGATTTTTTTTCAAAACATTCGTATTTCATATTACCTAAACTATAGTTATAGATTATTTTTATGTCCCAACTCCTAGATCGTACTTTATCTAATGTAGTATTAAGTATTTTATTAGCGCACATTCGATAATATTATATAATACAAAAATGCTGCATTGATGAATATAATCTAGCATGTTTTTGCCCGGCACTTCACCCAATTGAAAAAGGATGGTATTTTATCCCCCATTTAACACCCTAGGAGGTGGGACTTCAAATCCTTTCGAATTGGATCATAAGATGTTCCTCTTATGATGAAGGCATCCTGAGCGTTGATAAGCCCTCAAGGCTTAAGTTATATTGATGAGTAGATGATAGATACACCGGTTTTATGTATTGAAGTAATCAGAAATACAATCGGATTAGGGGGTAAATAGTTTATCAAAATAGGGAAACAAAATATAATATTATATTATTTTTTATGGGCACAAGAAACGGTGCGGACGGACCACAATTACTTTTACGTATATCTTCTATATATATAAAACTCAAAGGTGACTGACTGACATGTTGATCTATCAACGCACAGCCTAAACCACTGGACGAATCGAAAAGGATTGTGATAAATTCCAACCTCAAGGGGTTAAAATAGGGGATGAAAGTTTGTATATAATAATATGTACTTCTTAATGCGAGCAAAGCTGCGGGCAAAAGCTCGTTTTATTGCTAGTTACATCTGTAAAATTATTATAATATAACTGTTACAATATAGATCAGCGGCCTGCTGGTGCTTCGACGCCAGCATGGACCAATAATAAAATTTTAAGTAATTTACAGGAGTCCCAAAAGGGCTGATAAGTGATAACTGATAACATATTGTGTTAATAATAATAATCATTTGACACCAGAATGTTTATTGTTTGCTAGGTAAATGCAAAATCCTATAATCTATACACATAACAAGACTTTTTGATCCGTCGCTGCAACTCAATGGCTATTATTGCGACTGTTTACAGTCGCTCGTCTGCTCTGACCCTTCCATTGATGTGATCGTGATATAACTAAGTTCGCACTGACGCGAAGGCTGTCTACTCATTGTACACTTCATCCATAAATTGTTGTCAAACTCCCAAACAAATCACTACATTCGTTCTATAGTTCAACGATACATTCAGTCAAAGGGCATACAATCGACAATATTTTATTCAACACACTAACATTTGCCTATTGAGTATTGACGCAGCAATATTGTACTCTTTTGGGATGAGAAGTTCTTATGTGTTCTTTGAAAGGTCCTTACTAATATTATAAACGTGAAAGTGTGTCTGTATGACTGTCCGCCTGTCCGACTGTTACCTCTTCACGCTTAAGCCGCTAAACAGATTTGGATGAATTTTGGTATGGAGAAAATTTGAGCGACAGGATATTTTTTATACCGGAAAAAATGTACGGTTCCCGCGCGATAAACTAATTTTGGCGCAACGGAGTTTCAGGCGTTATCTAGTCAACATACTTCTGCAAACCGATTTATTTAAATAGACTGGGTTTTTGGTCCATACAGTTTTGGACCATACATTTTACGTTTTTTGCGAGTATAATATGGAAAGCGATGATTTCAGAAAGCTTTACTTACTTAATATTTAAAATTCGGTTTTCCCCGTAATACAAAGAGCCATTAGGGGTTTTACGTTTGTTGTAATAAAATGACCTAATTTTTTTTTGTTGTAACCATAACTAATTAGCTTATCCACGACATCTATAATATAAGTGACTTTATTCAAGTATGTTTAGCCAAGTTTGTTTGATATCATCGCGATGTTAAAGACATGTAACGATTTTGATAGTTTATCTAAAGGTTCTACTGCCTTCTTCTAATAGTGTTTTCTAAGGTATCGTTATTGCAAATGTAGTGAACGTCAGCTGTCGGCCGTGATGCCACCTGAGCTATTAGCTGTGAAAGTGACCAACCTGACTAACGACCTCTCACACTGATTGGAATCTCAAACTAGAATATATCAGATGATCTCAACAGGTTGCCAAAGATTGTTAGATATGCCTAAATACTGAGAAGCGGCGTTACTCATAATTGGCGCCATGCTTTTTTGTACTGGTTTGTATTTTACTCCCACGTTTATTATGATATACTAATATTATGTATGTGCTAATAATGTAACATAATATACATAAAGGTATTATTTTAAAGCAGAACACTAAATTGTAAATAAATTAGTACAAACTGCTTCTGTGTTAGGTACATACTGGTAGAAAATAAGCTGTAGAGTGTGAAAGTCAAACTGTCAAAGACTTCCGACCCCAGTATACCATTGCAATTAATACGCATTTTCAGTCAGTGCAGACATATCTAGTGGCTTAAATCTTTGTAAAACTTCGGATACTTGTTTGATTACTTGTAGAACTACTGACAGGCCAATTTGAGCAAATAAATTGAATATTCCTTAATTTTAAAATTTCAGTGATGTTTTGACACGGGTAACTTAAATAACTTTTTTCTTATTTTTGCAACGTCAAAAAATGTAAATTTTAACACTGACTTGAATGGAAGAGCCATATTAAAGACTATTACAACTATACTGGAATCAGGTAGGTATATTTCTTTTTAATTTAGGAAAATGTTATGGATTATTGCAAGGGCGTCGATACTTACTTTAATCGCTAATTAAAATAGAATTTAGGGAACGTCCTCGCATTAAGCCTGCCAACTACCGGGCTCTGTAAAAGTTGGTATAACATAAGGCTTTGAAAAGTCTGAAACAACGACACTGTTGTATAATATAGAACTCATCCATCTGCTTAGTTTAATTATGTCATAAAAATAATATTAGCAACAGCCTATCTTCTGTTTCTATCATCATAAATTAATTAGTTACATAATATTTGCAACATGTTTTTGGCACGCCAATCTGCGAGAATGAACGGTGCTGCTAATATACATTAATGTGCTTTAATTATATTGTTGCGTGAGTTTCATTAAAAAATAGATGATCCGGTGAACTTCGTATCACTTTTCTAACAACATAATTCTCCTCTGGACTTCCAGGACTAGTTTAAGACTAAAATTATCCAAATTATAATAGCTATTCTCGAATTTTAGCGAAACTAACAAAATTTAAGGTCTATGAGGGCCTGTTTCACCATTTTCTGATAAAGTGCCGAATAGGTTATTCACAGCTTTTTTGACAGATTCTCCATAGTTCATCTGTCAAGTTAAGTGGTGGATAGCCTATTCGGCAATTATCAGGAAGTGGTGAAACAGGCCCTAAGTCTACTGTTGATTGTGCTATATAAAAGACGATTTTACTTGTAGGTACGTTGCGAGAGGAACGAAAGAAGAACCAAAATGCAGGATAGTAAGAGATGTAGTTGCAAATCACTAAAGGCAACCGTAATAGAGAAGAACAAGAATATAATTTAAGAGCTTTATTTTTTTATCGACGAACCTATAAGTTAATAATATTATGAGGCATTAATAAAATAAGAAGTCAGAATAGAGAACTAAAATCACATCATTCAACTTCGAAATGAATTCATCCGGAAACTAATTAATGATGGCATATTAAAAAGAGTTGTAAATCTATGTTTTTTTTATGTGTATTAAGCGTGCTATGTGGATGTTATGTGATATAAGTTCAACAATAGAGCCGCATTCCGCCCGCCCACGCGTCGTCCGGGTCGCCCCATAACCCGCAACCGCACTCACGTATTTGGTGCGAGGTATTTTTATTCTATAATGACGTAACGAAGAGGAACTTTGTTACATTAATATAACCTGTGTTAAGCACATTAAGGCTAGTTTTATATACACCCGCGCGGCCGGGCGGCTAGGCCGCTACACCACGAAATCCGAGCAATTCTTTTATGTATACAATAAATTTATTGCTTGTGGTAAAGCGGCCCAATCGTCCGGTCGCGCGGACGCATATTATAATAAATTAAGCGTGAATGTCGTAGGTTATTATCATGTATAGAACAGGAGCCCTAGAACATTTTTTGTGATTACTGAGGGTCTACAGTCTACACAGACGGACCGCATTTCAACTGCAACCCAACCGCAAATTGCAATTTGGATGCAGTTGACACGATTGCAAAAGAACTGCAAACCAAAAGTTCACACGACCGTACGCCAACTGCAACTGAACTGCAATCCGACTGCACGTTTGGTTTGCAGTACTATTGCAGTCGTGTCAACTGCATTCAAACTGCTCTTGAACTGCAATTTGCGGTTGGATTGCAGTTGAAATGCGGTCCTTGTGTGTAGACTTTTAAAAGCTATTTTTTGTGAGTAGCTAGGTACATTTTGATAAGACGAACAACATATTTTTTTTCGAAATATCTCGAAAGCGGTAGCTAACAGAGATAAAAAGGATTTTATACCTTGATTTGATGGTCCTGAAATATGGATTGTTTTTTTTTGTAGGTTACTCTTGTTAGTTTACTCTTGTTACTCTTGTTACCTAACCTAACCTAACCTACCAATACACAAAAAATCAGCTGGTTAGGGTTCCGTTTTATGGTACAGTAGTCAACCAAGCTTTGTGGATTGCTAATATACTTAATAAATACTACGATAGTGTGGCTGTGTCGAAAAATGCACAATTTTAGTGAGAGTACCTAGAACCAATATACATGCAGATATATATAGAAATCAAACGCATGAGAGTTATCGGAATTTAATGTAAGTATTACATTAAAGTGTTTAACTTTATATCCGTATAATAGCACATATAAAAAGGCATTTGCAACAACAATGGCTGAAATGCAATAAAATAATTACAATGAACGCTTCCTCGAAGTCCCGACCGCGGCTACCACTTTTTCAAATTCACCTGTCATTAACTCCATAATTGCCTGATGTTATTTTTATGGCTCACATCATCTGTGCAAATATTGATCTTATTTATTTGTATTAATGGTATTTAATTGTTTATTGGAACATCGTTTTTATGTGAAGTATATTCAAATATCAGTTTTTAGATTACTTTATTATTTTGTACAATAATGTACTAACAGCAATGTTATAAAAAATATTATATTTTAAGGTCTGTTTAAACTATTGCCCATAGTATAATTAATAGTCAAAAGAACGAGGCATAAGTTACAATATTTTATAGTTCTGGTACTTATTATTGAAGACGTGAGTAGAGTTGAACACGATAAGTAAGCTCAGTAAAAAAATTGCCGTTTATTGCATAAAAGGCTTTTGAGCCGGAAACAATGTTAAAAATGCATTGATTGAACTTCATTCACATATTCCAATCACCAAAAATCCCGCCTTGAGAATGAGATACTTTTAGCATTTTAAACAAAATTCACTCATCGATTTTTAATCAGTCTTCCGATCGAAAACACATCGACAAAACGACAAACGCATCAGCAATTAATTAGCTATAGCAATATCTCGATCAAACTCTCAAGGTCTCGTGGTTTGTGATGCAAGTGCACAACTGTCAATGTAAACTTTGATAGGAAAGTTTGAGAACTCAATTTCGTGCTGACCTGAATTCGTAGTTCAAAGGAAGTACGATCGAATGATTCGTTTATTTTTTTAAACAAAACACTGTGAACATTTTTGGGGTTGGTAAACTTGCGTCAGATGATTCGTGAGCGGAAAGTTAAAAAAAATATACATACAGCCGAACGTATAACCTCCTCCTTTTTGAAAGTCGGTCAAATAAGAAACTCTCTTCAGCTGAAGGTCTCTGTGAAAACGAAATTTAGTAGAAAATAAATTATTATGTAATTATTTTTAGCAATATTCCGCGAAATAAACATCAACCTGTAGGTAAATGAGTGAGTGTACTCCCTCCTCTTCTCCCACACTGCCTATGCGTACACTCGCATGCAAAAACTTGCAAACACCACCACCACACAAGCAATAATGTTAGCAAATTCGTGCAAGTCCTCTCACCACCATGCAGGTTGAAAACCTCGACGCGCCTTTCGCCCCAACACCGGAGCATCCTCAGGATGTTGACTCTACGAACAACGTCCGCCAAGTCAAAAGTAGTTTCGTTTGTATCTCTGCCGATACTCCCAGACGGGTTATACCCGTTTGTTATAGGAGATTGCAGCCAGCCCCTATCGACCATTTGTTTCATTTTGTCGCCTACTTATTTTATACTGACAAAATAACAAACAAATTATACGAACACGAGCTTTAAAATTTTTGTGAAATCATGTTACTGATTGCTATGGAAGAAATTATTGATAAAATTTTACCGCATCGCCAATTTATTATAATGGAGATTGGAAATAAAGTTATTATAGTAATAAAGTTTATATATTTCACGTTAAAAATTAACTTTTTCCTCGTTAGAGGCGGTGAATGAACTTTTTCGGCTATCGCTGTTTTACTTATAACTTGTATTTAGTCTATCACTTTGACATTTTTTAACAAAATACAATCGTGGCTGGAGGATCGCCATAACTGTCAAATATTTCACAATCACACGGCCGAGACAATCATCCGGCTCGTCACGTTGTTGAACCGTAGAACAAATCACAACTAAGGTTATAATATTAAATAACGTTTCCTTGAAGAATACCTATATTTTATGTTATGTAAGGTATTATACGGCATTAAGAAAAGTTAAATAACAGTGTTCGGTGTTCAGATAGAATTTACTCTAAACCTAAACATTAAGAAAACATAAGATAAGATAAGATAAGATAAATATTCTTTATTGTGCACACAGAACAATTTAAAATAAAATACATTTTTAAAACACAGGTAACACACAATGGCGGCCTTATTACTAATTAGTAATTTCTTCCAGGCATATATACATAGGGCATATATACATAGGGTATATTTTATTGCGTAGCACCTCGCAGACCTCGGGAATCGCAGACCCAATATATTTTCAATTATTATGCGGCAGCCGGCTGCCGCTTGGGGATTGATGGGTTAATTAGAATCACTTATTTACCATTCATTAGAAAATTGTAAATACAACATTATATGTTGTAATTGTTTACTTAACTACTTAATCAATATTAATAAGCAAAATTTATTTATAATATTAATATAGATTTACTACGTACTTACATAATATTTCATAATTAACTCATCACTATAATGCTGGTAGCTGCTTACCATCAGGTGACCCCTTTGCTCGTTTGCCCCCTTATTTAATAAAAAAAATATCATTATTTTTAAGTCAATTGTGTAAATAAACTCCTGTCAAAAAACCTCGGAAGCTGGGCATATTTAGGCGTCTTAAATCTGCGTTTCCTTTTTAATACAAATGAGGGTTTTCTATGGCCGCCATGGGACAGACCCGATATACAAGCACCACCTGGTGGACTTGTGTTTCCAAACACCATCAAGAATTTTCCGACACCACCATCTGTACCCTACTATCAGGTCTCAGGCCAACATATTATAATATATCAATAGGGTTTTCGTTGTATCAAACAGCTGTCATATTATTTACTCATGCAAGAGCTAACGTCTATGTCGATGTCGTTTTTGACTGCTTCGAATTATGACAATCACGGCCGTCTATCTCTCAACGTGGGGAGGGGCCTTAACGCTTGCCCAAGGCCCCATGATTAAGCCAGGACACAGATGGGTGACACAAAGTACATTCGTCACGCCTGCCACATTACCTCCGCCTGCCTTGTGATTTACCGATGCTTTCATACCCCAAAATGATCGCTGATACCTACAATATATTGTAGCATAGTAAACGGCGTCAAAATTCGTTTATCGCGCGTTAACCGTAAATTTTTCCGGGATAAAAATATCCTATACCTTTCCTGGAGGAGACTCAAAGTAATTCTATTGCATGTTATTTCAGCACAATCAGTTCAGTGGATTGGGCGTGAAGAGGCAACACACTGACAGACAGAAACATTTTCGCATTTATAATATCACAGATCTTAAGAGTACAGAGTGTATTTTTAAATAATTCAGTTAACTAACATCGTTCTTTTTTTTTAAATGCTGTGACAGATTTTTTTAAATTAGACCATAATATACTTTGTCTACAAAACTATAAGCGTTGATATGCTCTGAACCTCAGGCTACATACTACATAGGGCCCGAATAATTTGCTGCGTGTAAGCAAGCCTTAAGGATTAAGGCTTCTGTTGCATTACGTAATTAAATTAACGTTTTCGTCACTCCTGAGGACTCGCCTTTATTGGAAGAGGATTAACCCTTTTAACGCCACGCAAATATTACACATGGTTGGTAACCAGATGTCCCCCACGACGCCACCTCAAATATTAAGCTGTGTTCCAAAAAGTTGAAGAGGTAACAGACAGACAGACAATCACACTTTATTAGTGAGAGAGTGAGGATATAAAACGCGATTGTGGCAGCAATTTTGAATAACAAGACATATCCACGTGAAATATTATGCTGTGTTTGAAAAGTTTGTTACATGAGTTTTATAATTACTACGTCACATCGTCAAAATGTTAATCTTTTAGCATTGTATATCGCGCGGAGACCATTTTATTAAAATTTTAACAAATTGTATGTAAATAAAAAGTTTTAGTTTGAGTTCAAAGATTCAAAGACTAAGTATAGTAAGTATATAACTAGATGATGCCCGCAACTTCGTTGCGCCAAAATTCGTTTATCGCGCGGGAACCGTACATTTTTCCGGGATAAAAACTATCCTATGTCCTTTCTCAGGACTCAAAGTATCTCTATGCCAAATTTCAGCAAAATCCGTTTAGCGGTTCGAGCGTGAAGAGGTAACAGACAGACAGACAGACACACTTTCGCATTTATAATATTAGTATGGATATGGACATACAAACTCAGCGCCATGTACAGACAGTTGCTTATAAAATAAGTATCTACTTAACAAATATTTTGGATTGTAATTTCTTAATTCAATTCATAAACTTAAATATTATTGTTGAAGAAATGCCCAATGTCATGCAGCCATTTCCCATGACGTAGACTCACTTTTCCGACTAAGACGAGTTCAAACAGACCTAATAAATAAATACGTCATCGAAATATACTTTAAGAAGATAATAATTAATCCTTTAAGCCCCATAAGAGCACAGGTGATCGTGACAACAATAGAATTTCCAAGAATCCGCTATCGAAGGATTAATTAATGATTACTCCCATACATGAGGACCATATTGGACTAGCTGAGGTTTCGTCAACATTTCGTAGAGCCGTATTTTTAATTCAATTACCTTTCGAATTATTAATATTCTTAAATAAATCATACGTTCACTGGAGAATCATCCTTTTATGCCAATCGAGTAAAAAAGAGGCAAAAGTCAAAGGAAAATACAAAACAGACGGAACCGGAACTCGATATAATCCAGTGATTGATAAAATTAAGGAAAACCCTATACATAGCTCAGCTCTAAATTAATTTTGACAAAAAACCATTGTTTGTACAGCGTCTACTCAGTCAATCTGGTTTTTCGGTGAGTAATGTTTGTTGATGTGTTGTAATACACTATAATATTATGTACTGCTTGAAATGAAATCAACTCTAGTCCGGGAGCCCTAGAACAATCTTTTTTGATTAAGTAAGTTCGTCAATATATTTTTTTGTGTGTAGCTTCATTTTGATAAGACGAATAACTTTTGTATCTGTAGTCCAAGTTTTGTTGATTACAGTACCCTAAAACGGAACCCTAACCAGCTGATATTTTGTATATAGGTTATTAGTTATTTTATTTAAAAGTATCATTGTCCTACAATTAATAATCAAAACAATTCATAATTTAGTACCCTCAAAGCAAAGTATGAAATCCTTTCAATCTCTGTTAGCTACCACTTTCAAGATTTTTCGAAGATACAAAAAATTTGCTTGAAAGTAGGTAATAAAAAAATGTTCTAGGGCTCCCGTACTAAACGTAATGTGAAGGAATAACAGTTTTGGGCGCTATCATAACATAATTAGTAGAGTAATATGACATAACAATGATACGCATTACTATAAGTGGATACATAACAGTTTAAAGTTTAAAACTAAATAAATAATATTTATACAGGTGAAAGTACAAACCAACTAAAATATTGTTGTAGCTGTAATCCATACTTTAATGAAATCGTGAAGAATAAACTATTTGTATTAATAATGAACTAAATATTTATTTTAAAACAGTTGAAATTACAATGTGTAACAGAAGTAATTAGTGATAATATTTTAGAGTACGTATAAGTCCTCAGTATAAAGTTCACTGTGGAATAATTAGCAACGCTGGAACAATCACTTGTTTTTGTCTTTCAGCGCTACTACTTGCATATACTCGTAGTGATGTCTACACAGGAGACACACACCCTAAAGTATCATCACTTTGTTTTGTTTCACCCTGCATAATATGTAGCGTGTTTCTTGCTTTGTAAACATATTATTATAAAACGCGACACTTAAATAACAAGACATATCCAACGAGTTTTTTTTTGCCATCATTAAAAAACGTCAACCCGCGATCGGAGATACCCAAACAAGAAGTTATCTTTATTACTTAAACCAGTAGCATAGCAGCGGCTATCTGTGATCCGCAGAAAGGTATAAGAACCCGGATCACAACCGGGAAAACCGACTCGAAGACGCTATGAGCATCAATTGAATTCTTTGAAGTTATTGCTTATTGTTTATTGTTATAATTGTTTTAATTACTGTAGACGGAAACAGTTATGTGTTAATTGTCTTCTAAGACATATAGGAGGATATGTTACCCACTTCGCTTTGATTAATTTATCTTTAATTATTATCAAGCAATGTTATTTTATTACATACTTGCAGTTTTGACGGACGTGCGTCTTATCTTTGAGGCTTATGGCCTGTTTCACCGCTTCCTGATATGGTGCCAGATAGGGTTATTTGACAGATTTTCCATACTCCATCTGTCAAATTAAGTATCAGGAAGCGGTGAAACAGGCCCTTAAACTGCCAAAAACACTAAAACTAGTAATGCTAAGGTGTAACGAGTTTCTGCGCTAAAGAAACATACGGGCAAGTGGGAAAAATTAAATAATTTTCCTTTGATTCTAGAGCATGTGAATGTACAAATAGACAAGTATTTTTTTTTTTTGCTTTTGCTACGTTGGTCGCATGCATTATGACCGCTGGGTCAGGATCTCAATAGACACCCGCGAAACGGGCACCGTTGCTGAAGCCGGCCAGGCTGGCTAGCGGTGGCGTAGCAGAGAGAAAGATGTCTTTAGGGGAAGCCTTGACCCAGCAGTGGAACAGTCGAGGCTTATAATAATAATAATTTTGCTGAGTAACCCCAAAGTTAGGCCATTAGTTTCACTCCCCTAACCTTGCCCACACAATTTGTGAATCAGCTCTGACATTTGTGATAGTTTATTGCTAACGTATACTGTGTAGTTTCAGGCCAATTACGATGAAGGGCATCTGACTCAAAACAAAACTATCTGAAATGTCATACATTACATCGATCTGCTTTTGAGCTTAGATCATCACATAGGGTCAGTTCACACCTAGTAAAAATGGTGCTCGTTGTCAAAGTCAATAGAAAATATTCGGAATTCGGCCTACCACCGCGCTGGTTCAGGAACTAACTCGACGAGAAAAAACGAGTGATAGAAATTATCGCGTAAATATCAAGTAGGGTACACCAAGTGTTACATAATTTTCGCTATTTAAAATATATAATTTATAAATCATCACTTTGTTTTGTAAACTGCAACCTGGTCAAAATTGACAATATATGTTAATATTAAATGTTTCGGAAATTCCCTTTGCTAATTATTAAGTTTATCTTTAAAAAGCTAAAAACAAAATATTATGTCAACACTAATTATACCACAAACTTTTTCCTTGTTGTTGTATCAAATCAAATCAAATTCCTTTATTGCCAGTATGTTTGTTGAGAGTAGAGTATAATACAAAAATAATGATATAAGTAGAATAATAATGGAGAACTGAGATCCGGCAAAACAAACTCGGTTTAGTAGTGCCACATTAAAAAAGGTTAGCGCCTACTCTATCAGTTTGTCATATTTTGCATGATGTAGGCAGCTGAGTCAGTGTCGTCGTCAGACCTCGGCCTTGCCGGGAGAAATTGTACGTCCTCTAAGGACCACCGCACATTAGAGACATAATGTCTCATAGACAAAGTTGTCTAACGCGTACAAGAGCTGCCCGGCGACAAGTCTAACTAACGACTGTCGGCTTCCCTTTGAAGTGTATGCGAGCGCGCACATCAACGACAAAACTGTCTAAATATGTACCTAGTCTGATGTATGCATTGCGTCATCGTTGACAAAACAGTTTCGTCCGTATGGTAGACTTAACTGTTTCTGTAAGATTAAAGAATCTTAAAGGTGACTCGTCTACATAGACGAGTCACCTTTAAGTTTTTAAACAAGATTGTCTAAAAACTGTCGTATCTCTAATGTGCGGTGACCCTAACTTGTGTGCTAGTCATACACACACCTGTTTTTGTTATAATTTAATGGCCAGTTTACATTATTTCAATCCAGCGCTGATTAAAATAATGTAAACGGATACTGGGATGTATAGAGTGCATTCCAGTGCATGCCAGTGCCCGTTTACATGATTCCCGTAGACGCTCCAAATTCCAATCTTTAATGTGACAGAGTTCACAAAAGCATTCACGAAGCGTGATACAAAAAGTTAAAAATTATCGTACACTAGCTGTTCCGGTGAAGTTCGTGTCACAGGTCACTTTAAAACCTTCCCTGGACTTCTACGAATATTTTAAGACTAAAATCAGCCCAATCCGTTCAGCCGTTCTCGAGTTTTAGCGCGACTAACACATTTGAAAATCCATTTTTATATATACTTAAGAGAATAATAAAATAGTTATACTAGCTGACCCGGCAACTTGTTTTGCCTTATAAATTATTTCTAGTATCAATATAAAAGTAGATAAAAACCTATTCTCAGGCCTACCGGATATACATACAAAATTTCATTAAAATCGGTTGAGCCGTTATGAAGGAGTTCGCGCACAAACACTGCGACACGAGAATTTTATATAATATATTTTGTCCCGCGGCAGACCACACGTGAGAGACCCACAGATAAAATTAAAGTAGACTTTAACATAACGTCAATTATCACCTACGACCTATGTCAAAACCCGTCATAACTGGTCCAGCGGTCCAGGCGTGATGACGAACATTCAGTTTTGCTAGAACATTCGATACACATTTACAATCCTTTATTTATGTAAATTAGCGACCTTGATTTTCCACTATTCAGTAGATGCGTCAGGAATCAGGATAGGTATATAATATATATATTATTGCGTAATATCTCGGTGATAAAAAACGACACGAAGGCGATCTAATGACTTTCTTTGTATGCATTAATTGTCGCTAACAATCGGTTCGCACGATTACGTTCCAGCGGCCATGTTGGATTGCTCTATCCTCAGGTAATTGGCCGTGTGGTAATACTAATTGATTAGACAAATTAATTAGCGCGGAGTCTTCCGATCTTCGATAGGCCCATGGGATTTATAGTTGCAACGCCAACGCGTGACTTTGACACGTGACAACTAATAAGAGATAAAAGAAGCCTTCTGTCGATTTGTTACGTTCGCGTTAGAAGGTGAATTTTGCATTATAGTAATGGTTGATAGGTAGGTATTAAAATGTTTATTTTATTTTGTATATTTAATACTGTCGTCAAAAAGTACTTGTTTTCTACGACCGTTGATATTGTTGACTATCATTGTAGTTGCACCATCTTTTTTCCTAAAACAAGACAATTTATAAATATCACCAAATGTAATGCATACATTTGATGACAGTAACAATCGTCATTCATGATACGATGATACGCTTGGAGTACGAATATTAACAAAAAATACAGCTATCAAATGCAATCGAAATGTCGTAAAAATGCAATAAAAAGCTCCGTGGTTTGTGAATAAGCTTACATCGTATATTTACAAATTCGAATGATTAACCTTTGCTACAGTCGAGTTTATTATATTATACTAATCTATATTATTACCATCAAAATGGGGTCTGTTGTTTCGGCTAGCGAGCTTTTATGCAAAACTCCTTGAAGCAACACAAAACTATGCGAGCAAAAGGTCTCGTACAATTTTGCAATTAATTTAAATAAATCTGCAGAATTTTCCGCATGGTCGTTAAAGTTGGAGTAAAATAATGTACGGATAATAATAGATTTAAAACAACAGGCTTAGTCAATATTTCCTCTACTCTTCTACATAAAATCACTGATAAAAATATATAGCATTAGCAGCGTACTGACCAAGCGAGCAGCCTCGCTGCCTCGCCCGAGCGTGCCGCGGCCGAGCATAAAATTGTCGGTTTTTGGTCGATGCTCAAAGGCGCCTCGGACGTACGTACTGACACGTACTGACCGACCGAGCAATGCGCGCGAGGCTGCCGCGGCAAGGCGGCTCGCTTGGTCAGTACGCGGCTATTGACATGCCACATGAGCGTAAAGGTACAAGTTGGAAGCCGGCTACATGAAGCGGCAGCAGACGACGTGTCGTCGTGACACTACTGGTTTCTATGTATTTCTATGAATGTGTCGCTAGCTTCGTGTCGGAGGCTGTTTAATAGAAATACATAGACACCAGTAGTGTGGACTGTCTTGTCACGTCAATTCCATACATTTTGATCGGTGATTCTATCTGGAAACCGTATTGGCTAAGCCCCCTGTAAGTGTAGATACCAGTTGATTCTCGCGTACGTAGTTACTTACTTGAAATGGCCCTAGCTCTAAATGTTATATAGATAACTTTAACATGTTTCATATTTCACGACATGCAGTCAAATGCGAGGGAATATCAACATTGATGCGCGACGTTCATTAAGCATCAATTTGAGGAACTACTAACTTCTTCTTCACAACTATTTTACTTCTAGAATTAATTTATTAACCCAGTTAAGGGTTAGCTAAAGAATAGAGGTAACCTAAAATAAATTAAAGTCAGAAATTTTTTATTCTAATGTTTGAGGGACCGAAACAGCTTGAATCCAAAAACTCGACCAAATCCGACCGGCTACAAACCAATGTCGGATCGGTCGGATTTGGTCGAGTTTTTTATTCTAAAGTCTAAGTATTGACGCAAAATTCCAGGTTAACTCTGAATGTTTTTCGATACGCGTGACTTAAATGTTAGTTTGGTTGTGTTCCACGTTAGCTCAATAGGTACAATAATATGCGATTGCGAACGTGTAAAGGTTGTATAATAATTATTATGATCTACAAACAGCTGCTTAGTTGGCAGGCAATCACGGTTTAAATCCATCATGCCCTTATGTGGCATGATGGATTTAAACCGTATTTTCTTTATACGAAAAAAATGGATTTGGACCTAATCTTTTAGTCCCCAAAGTAAAAAGACGGTGATAAATTAAATTCTAAACTGGTTAATAATGTCTTTGTCGTGATATATTTTTCAAGAAACAAAATCTTAATAAATATTCCAAAATGATTTAAATCTCTTCGCTGTGTTGTAACTTGTAACTTGTATTAAAATGAACCTAATAAAGTATGTGTTAATTATTTTAGACTTCGTAGTGTTCTGGCATTGGGAACAGTCATAACTTCTTAAGTATCCGACAGTGGGAGACGAGATTCCTTCAGCTATACTAAATAAGATGAAAAATTGAGCTTTATACCTATCAAAGCTAGATCTTCAGATCTGGATACCTCCTAAACTAACAGCGACCGAAACTCCACAGTTGCTGGTCATTCTTACCTCTTTAGGGGTCATATACAGGAAAACTTTCAGCCTTTATAAAATTACTAGCTTTTGCCCGCGGCTTCGCTCATGTTAAGAAGTATTATTATATACCATCTTTCATCCCTTATTTTAACTTCTTGGTGGTAGAATTGATCAAAATTCTTTCTTAGCGGATGCCTACGTCATAACATCTACCTGCATGCCAAATTTCAGCCCGATCCTTCCAGTGGCTTAGGGTGTGCGTTGATAGATCACCATGTCAGTCAGTCAGTCAGTCAGTCAGTCAGTCAGTCAGTCAACTTTGAGTTATATAATTATATATTTAGATGATAGTCTGGATGTCGCTCGCTCTTGGGCTATAAATATCGGACTAAAAATCAAGTCGAAAGAGAATAAATACCTTCCTTATTTATTACTACTACCCACACTTAATCGGCCTCCCCATATTATAATATCGTAAGCGCGTGTGCCTCCAAAAATTATTCCCAAAATATCTATCATCTCGGAAAATAAATAATATTTGTTTATTATTTTAAAAAATCATTAAATGTTAATAACTATGATACATAATATTATGATGTAAAAGAAAACTAATCGTCTATTGTTCAACTCAACATCGATGTGAACAACAAAAAAATATTCTAAGAAGCGTTGTGTAGCCTCGAAAAATCGCTGACTCGTACATGTTCGCGTCAATTAAAAACCTATCTGAATTCCGTTGGACATAGGCTGCATAATTAACGATGGCATGGCGAAGGTCTCTAAATGCCACAACCTTTGTTTGACTTTTTAGCTTATGATTTCATTTTAAATAATAGTTCAGTAGAAAGGTCACGATATACAACAGCCTAGCTGTACTAGCTTTTCAAGCCTTGCTACCTATGTTTTGATGTAGAGTTCACTAAAAACATCTACCTATAAACAAGAAAAAGTGACTTCGTCATCAATTTAGCCCGAATATCAAAGTGGCCCCAAACAGGATCGAGTGGGACTATTCTACGTCTCTAGTCTGTGCCGAACTTTATCAAAATCGATCCCATTTGTTGCAAAAATTATAGACCTCTATTGGTAAAGTTAAAATAAAAATAAAGTCGGTTTATGTTGCTTTAATGTTATTTAAATTTGAATAATACAAACGTTTGTTTAAAACCTTTAAAATGATTTATTCTTTAGTAAATTGGTTTATTTCACAGAGAAATTTCAAATAAAAAAAGATTTGAATTTATATTTTGTAAAATAAATTACCATTTTCGCAATTTATAAATTGCAACAAATTTCAAATATTACACATTTCTCCATGATCTACACGCTGACATTTGTCTGATCAAAGAATTTATGACATCGAATTCGGTGCAGTGATTTGCATGTTGCGTACGCGACGAGCTGCGACGCGGTGTCGACGCGACAAAATGTAACTTGATGAAAGCTTTCAACCTTTGATCAATCAATCAAACCTTTAAACACAGAATATTACACAAACTCATAATAACAGTATTTTCTGCACTAGTATTGATTTAATTTACTGGCAATAATCTTAAGGCTGGCCTCACACAGCCGGAATTTCATAATCGGAAATTCATATTATTAATTCAGAAAGACCGGAATACCATACAATATCAGTACGCTCCACACACATTCTGATTTTTTCAGATTATGAATTTCATAGATCGATCAGTAAGATCTGTGTGAGGCCAGCCTTATAAACTTTAGACGCGTTCTTTATAGCTTTTCAGAAAACATCATAATTTCCACCATAATTTTTTTATGCCGCATCATCATAAATACCATGAAATATTCATACCACAGTATCCTATAATAAATAACAAAGATACTGTCAACTTTGAAGAGCATACTTCGTATATTATACGCTAATACATTACTGTATTATATAATATCGTACATATTAGGAGTGTTAGACCCATAAAATCTATAACGATCGAGCTCTTTGGTGCCGAAGAATTATTTATGTTTTTTATAGACTTATCCGAGAGTACTGTGATGGGTAGCCTCCCAGCGAGAAGGCCATTTATAACATTACGATGATCCAAATAGATCAATAAATCACAGGGACAGTATAACGAATCGTTTTTGACCATCGGACCGACTTAAAATATGTTTTATATATTAATAAAATTTTCACGGGCACTCGAGTCGGTACCGATGTCATGAGGATGTGTTCTTCGAAAAAATAACAATCTTACTATCCATTTTTACTCAAGATTGAGAGATAAAAAGTGTAATGAATATGCAAAAAGTTAAAAAAAGAACTTCACACCATTTTATCGAGCGATCACTGAGGTCGGCGATGGCGGCCGTTACACAATGACATATGACTCGAGTAATAATAGCTCCCACACCAGTTTTGGTGACGGTGGTCGGTTGCATTGCAACCAGGCCAGCTACGCAGGAGTAATTTTATAGTGCTCAAGTGTGTGCGCAGTACCCAAGAGTACTCTCTATTCCTTTACTCTCATAACCCAGTGGGACGGCAGACCGACACGACCGGCGAGAGATCAGGCGCAGGACCGACTTTTTACATGCCTGTGGCGGTACCCACAATTCGCCTAACAATCCTACATCGCGCTATCGAAGTTTCGGAGAACGGCAAGATATATACAACGTCTGAAATGACGTCATTGGGCTTCGGCCTGACCGAGCATGCTATCTCGCTCGGTCGGAAGATCTTCCTTTTCGCCCGCCACGAACAACGTTAAATTGGTGACCACCGACAAGAACACGCATCCTTCTGGACATCAATCATCATCAACACTCCCCGCCCCTCCGCACCACGTCAGCAGACATCAAGCATAACCGGGTCGCCTCGACCATAAGCGGCGTTGGGCGTCCGCGCCGGTCGAACCCGTGTCTGGCTTGAACGGGGCAGCCGTAGGCTACAACGACCGGTCAGCAAGCAGAGTACGGGAACCTCTCCTGGTCATTGCACGCGTAGCTTCGGCCCACACCTGACAACACAAGCGCATTGAAGAATACCACCGGTCTTCGGGGGGGAGTGATGTGGCGGTACCCACAATTCGCCTAACAATCCTACATCGCGCTATCGAAGTTTCGGAGAACGGCAAGATATATACAACGTCTGAAATGACATCATTGGGCTTCGGCCTGACCGAGCATGCTATCTCGCTCGGTCGGAAGATCTTCCTTTTCGCCCGCCACGAACAACGTTAAATGCCCATCCGACGCATGGATCATCTTACTTCAGGTGATCAGCCTGCATTGTCCTAACCAAACTTGGAAACGACCTCCGAGTCAAGAGCCGCGCTCTATACCACTAGACCACGGAGATGTTATGACTTGAGTGGAAGAGTAATGAGCCCCAGAGATATCGATACAACGTTTTGTTCGATATATCGATAATAAAAAATCATTGATCGGCAGAAATAAAAGATTATTTTGGGGAGACGGAGACTAATGCGCTGTCTCGTCGTTGCGAAAACTAGGCTTTATGTAACGCGACCTAGTGAGTATGAGCAGTTTCTTCACGATGAAAAATGGGAATTAGATAAGTTCGGAGAAGTGAAGTCATTGCAGAGCACGACAGGCTCGCGGCAACGGGGTACGGTTCACAAGACCAGTCACCAGTCATAAAATATCTTATTACAAATTACAGTTTGCTGTAGCAATGTGCTCCTGGAAAGCAAACGGTGATTGTCTGTTAACTTTTTTAACTGCTTAAGTTTTTAAATAGAAAATCAACAGGGTGGTGACCCCCATAATTTAATTCTTTAAATTTTTAATGTATTAACTTGGAATATATTTTAGTTGATAATTACAACCAAGTGTCGCTTATTTTATGTTACTTGAGTGAAACTTTAGATTCGTGCATATAAGTGGTAAGTGTTGCGTTACAATTAGCGTTGTTTTGGCGTTGGGAAACGAGGTGACAACGAGATGGTGTTAGGTGGCCCATTACATCGTGGTCGTAAGTGTAAATGGTGATCAAAACTGAAGTAACTGTCCTTTTGTCTGCCTATATTTGCACTATCAGATAAGTTGGTTCATAGGCTGATGGAGGCGTTATATCAAAGCAATTGCTTTGTTAGTCTAAAGCCTAAGCTAACAGATCAGGATTAACATTGAATTGACTAACTATATAATAAGTCTATCAACTACCTACGAATCAATTCCTTGGATGGTACATTATAACTATCCGGTTTATAAATCTGACGTTTTAAAGATGTAGTTAGGACTAGTAGTAGAATATTATGAAGCTTTTCACTTCAATCCATACCTCCATGTACTTCAATAGTATAAATGCGATAGTGAGTCTGTTTGTTACCTCTTCACGCCCAAACCGCTGAACTGATTTTGCTGAAATTTGGCATGGAGATACTTTGAGTCCCGGAAAAAGACATAGAATACTTTTTGTCCCGGAAAAATGTACGGTTCCCGCGCGATAACGTTTTGGCGCAACGGAGTTACGGGCGCCATCTAGTATATAGATGGCAATAGTTATAAAAACTTGTAAAAATATAAGGTTAACAACATGAACGTAGAAAAAAAGGCGGACGGAGTCTTGTCATATACAAAACTGTGTCTTCACTTTTCTTCAGAGTCGGCCACGCACACATTCTGACGCCTGTCAAATGGTATGGACTAGCGCAAGAATGTGTGCGTGCGGACCGTGTACATACAGCCAGCTGGCCGACTCTGAACGACACAGTTTTGTGTATGGTGGGACTCCGTCCGCCTTTTTTTATACGTCCTACAAACGTTAACAACATACTTTTATGTCAAATCAATAAAATGTTATCTGAGCTCATATTAAAGTGCCAGCCATAAGAATCAGATGAATTTCGACACAAATGAGCTTTTTATGTTAATATCAATATAGTTTTATTTATGTTGATTTATTTCGTAGCAATTCGTAACACCGAAATATCTCTTGCGCTCGAGTGGCAAAAACTATAGGTCATGTCGTTCTTGTTGTCTTGTGAAAAATTACTTTGCACAGGTTAATGAACTCGAAAAAAAGGCAAAATGGTTCATGGAACGAGAATATCGTCGATACTAACTACGATAATCATTATCATCAGTCTATCTTCGTCTACTGTTAAATATGAGTCTGCACCCAAGACATTTTAGTTATCGGTTCTTTAGCGGCTCACCGATCAAAATATATGGAATTTTTTTATTCATTACACGAGTCGAACGTCAATTTCATAAATTAACGAACGGTTATGTGTGAAATTAGCCATCTGCTGCTAACTTCTTCAAATCGTTCGTCCATCAAGCTGCAGGGTGTACTACGCTACGTCTACCTTATCGTACACTTTACCATTTGTCGCCCGACATTTCTTATTAAAATCTAAGCGAAGGTGACTGGAGCTTATGTTAAAATCTTCATTAAGGGCGTTCCGTCCGGAGATTCCGTAATTGACCGTATTTAAAACCTTATAAACTCATAATCTGAAAGCTATAAAATTATAATAAAAATACAGCAATAATCTTCAGTATATCAACATTCCTTTTGTCGTTTTAAATTTTCTATTTTTGTTTCTTATACTCATGATAGCATCATAGCTTCCAAAGTAATACCAATTTGTTAAAATTCAAGCATACATTCAGCATCTCCTTAGGATTTACAAATTACTTTTATTTGAAACTCACGCCAATAGATCGACAATATCATAAACTACATATTCGCCGTTTTAATTTTTTTTAGGACAATTTTGAACTAAGATAAGTAAAAATAATAGGGTTTCGGCGCGATCTCGGCAACGCGGCAAATGTATGGCCAAGGTCGTTTGCTGGGGGGACGACCTTAAATTATATTTACTAAAAGTCTCTGCGGGCGCTCGCA
Source organism: Polyommatus icarus (assembly GCA_937595015.1). Taxonomy (NCBI): domain Eukaryota; kingdom Metazoa; phylum Arthropoda; class Insecta; order Lepidoptera; family Lycaenidae; genus Polyommatus; species Polyommatus icarus. The sequence continues at coordinate 1,583,508 of OW569325.1, forward strand.
AGTGCTTAACTATGAAAAATATTAAAAACAACAATTAATCATGAAAAAATGAATATTATAGTAGTACTAGATGACATCCGCTACTCACTTGCGCCAAAATTTGTTTATCGCGTGGGAACCGTACATTTTTCCGAGATAAAAAGTATCCTTTGTCCTTTCCCAAGACTCAAGGTATCTCCATACCAAACAGCAAAATCGGTTAAGCGGTTTGGGCGCGAATAGTTAACAGACAAACACACTTTCACATTTACAATGTTAGTATGGATCTAGTGGTTAGAGCCTGGCTCTCGACTCCGGAGGTCGTGGGTCCGAATCCCGCGTTGGAAACATGATATTTCCAAGTTTGGTTAGGACAATGCAGGCTGATCACCTGATTGTCTGACAAGTAAGATGATCCATGCTAGGATGGGTGCCATTTAAAAAGTCGGTCCTGCGCCTGATCTCTCGCCAGTCGTGTCGGTCGCCAGTCAAACTGGGTTATGAGAGTGAAAGGAATAGAGAGTGCTCTTGTGTACTGCGCACATACTTGGGCACTATAAAACTACTCCTGCGTAACAGGCCTGGTTTCAATGAAACTGGCCACCGTCACCGAAATCGGGGAGTATAATTGTGGATAGTATTTAGATGTTATCTGAATGATTACAAGCGGATCTGTAAGTCGTTAGCCAGCGGCCGGCCCTGACAGCTGTACAAATCAATAGAAACATCGCTTTTTATGTGTTTACGCAACTACTGGTTACTCTTCTAGGTATTAGTACAATGCAACTGCTAGTTCCGTCTGCAGTGACGGATTAAGACTACTTGATACCCTTAGCAACTCATGCCTGTGCTCCTCCCCCATCCCTTTGTCAACTTCAATCAGTCTTTAAACTTTTACCACCTAAAACATTAGTTTTTTGACGTTAGGGTAAGACGTGATTCCCTAAGGACGGATGTTTTTTGTCCTTCTGGTGAACCCTCAGACGTGATGCCCTTGATTAAGGGTTAATCCGTAACGTGACCATTATATATTATGTATTTCGAAGTGCCTGTCTTACATTATTATTATTAACTTTACTATAATATTATAAAGTGGAAGAGTTTGTTTGTTTGTATGAACGCGATAATCTCAGGAACTACCGGTCTGATTTGAAAAATTTTGTCAGTTTTAGATAGCTCATTTATTGAGGAAGACTTTAGACTATATTTTATCAAGATTAATAGGTGCGACGAAACAGAGGAATAAAACGGGAAAAATTATTTGAAAGGGCTTTTCTCACAACTACTGGAGCAATTTCTATGTTATTTGGCACAATATGGCAGAATAATCACGCTTGTTGTATGTATGCGTTATTTCCAGCCATTGCACGTAGGCATTTTAAACATAAAATACTTTTAAATTATTATTGTCTTTTGGTCTGTTTGCAAAAGCGGGACAATTTCGGCCTCGCGGGGGACAGCGGGACAGACTGCCTGAAAGCGGGACTGTCACGCCCAAAGCGGGACGTATGGTCATGTTATTAATCCGTCACTCGGTCAGCTAGTATGTATACGGGCGTATATCGTCATACTGCTACTATAATTCATAAAATCAAAACCAAAATAACTGTGAGAAGCTTTTTTTAGCAGATTCTAGTAGGGTTATTATACACAATTACAGCAATAAATGAAAAAAAAAATTAATTATCACGTCAAACTGTCAGTTTTATCTTGTTTTGTGAATACACGAGGAGATCATGGGAACGTTTTATTTTCCGTTTTTAGTCGCTAATAATAGTTCCGGTTTTTCTACTTTTAGCCCAACTCACAACCCATCACTTAACCCATGTCTGTGCATATTGGGTTTAAAGTTAACTCGCGTTTAATATATCGTTTTACGTATTTATGAGTAACTATATATATATATATATAATAACTAATTAACCGCTGAACCGATATTGCTGAATACATATACATACTTTGAGTCCCGGCAAAGGACATAGTACATACTTTTTATCCCAGAAAATGTACGGTTCCCAAGCAATAAAGTAAAATATATATATATATATATATATATATATATATATAAGTAATTCTAAATAAATAACTAATTCAGTTAATCCTATGTTAAAATTAACTCAGTCTTGAAGTTAACCTAAGGTTAACTTTAAACCAGATCCATGCAACCTTATATTATTATGATTTATTGTGAAAACGCAATTATATAGTATGTGCAAAAAATATGGCTGCAATTATAAGTAATGTGTTTCACTTAAAGCTGGGCCTGATTCTTCTATTTTATTGCGGCATTAATGCAGCTTCATCCCTCGTTCCATCCCAATCATTTTCTATCAACAAATAATTAGTATTCTTAATTATGTCAAACGACGACAAACAATGCCGGATTAATTAACTGTAATTAAATTAAATGAAAAGTTTGACAGACAAATCATTTAATTAGAGTTAAGTTATTGTAATTCGTCTCTGAGTGCGGCAGGTAGAGATTTTCCAGAGAATATTGTGGTGTTTGGTAGGAAAAGGACTGGATCGTACAAGGAAACATCAATAGGATTGCATAAATAATGATACAGAACAAATATTTTGCATTTTTATGGAAGGAACAGTCCTCATAGATTAAAGACTTAATATGTCCGACTTTAATGTGGTGATACTTAGTAAACTCCTTCCCTACTAAGAAGCATAAAGGTGCCAATTGGCAGCGGACGACATGAAGCAACCGCAGACGACGTGTCATAGCGACACTACTGGGGCCGTAGACAAAGTCTCTTTCGTTGAAAACGATGACGAAATTCGTTATCAAAATGTATGGAATTTGACATTAGTCTTCGCAAACGAAATGTCATTTAGCGATGACTTATGTCAAACCGCATACATTTTGATAACGAATTTCGTCGTCGTTTTTAACGAAAGATACTTTGTCTGGGCTGGTTTGTATATATTTTTATGAAATACCCTGCGCAGCTAGTGACACGAAGCTAGCGACACATTCATAGAAATACATAGAAACCAGTAGTGTCACGACGACGCGTCGTCTGCTGCCGCTTCATGTAGCCGGCTTCCAAATTGTACCTTTACACTGCTACTATTAATACTAATTATATTGCTATTATATATTATATTTATACTAAATATTTTACTATTTGATAGAAAGCGAACTACATCATAAGAAACGAAGCAACACTAATGTTGTATATTAGAATTGAGGTACTGATCAGTGTTTCGTAAGTTTATAGACCATAAAAGCCTTTCAACAGCCCCTTCCCTTTGACCTGACCCTGACCTCGCGTTATCAACATCCTTCACTACTCACGTATGTAAATCATTAAAAAATAAGTTTAAAAATTAAGAAAATAACCCCGAAAAGGAATTCGAGTTCGATAAACCTCCAATTCCCCAGCAGTGAGATGACAGATGATAATGAATTATTGCTAAAAAGACTCTCGATCAGCTTCATAATAAAAAATAACTAGATGCAAATTGATCCACCCGTTTGGACAGTCATATTACATACACACAGACAGACTCGTCAAACTTATGACGCTTCCCTGTTTTCAAAACACACACAAAACGCATATTATTTAGATTTTAGGCCAATTTGTATCAGTCTTCGTTAAAGGAAGGCAGGGTTGACAAGGTGAAAAAAAAAACACCAAAAGCTATGTCCACATTATGCAATTTCATCTTCAATTTTCGTCATCTTCTTCATAATCAACTTTCGTTTGGCATATTCAATAATTGAATGCGTCAAAATCCACCCGCGTTGAAAGAAAAGTGTCATAGCGAGCGCTGTACGATTTCATCGCGCGTCACGAGCATGTCTCACGTTCGCTGTTGACTGCGCTATAACGCATGCCCTTGATGAACAAAAAAAGACCCCGTGTGGACAAAGCTAAACAGTAACAAATCATGTTTATTTAACAAGGTAACAAGGTCCTATACTTTGTTTATAGTATATATAATTTTTCTAATTAAATATTTTTATATATATAAATTTGTCGTCTGTCGATTTGGAGGCACAAAATGATATACAGGAAGACGAGTGAGTCAAAAGTTTGACCTTTTGCCTATTCTCCAAAGGTCGAGAAAAAAACAACCAGCAATAAAGACTTCAATAATTTCTTTATTCAATGTTTATTTCCGTATTATTAATATTGTGTTAGAGTAATGAAGGTTAAATATGTAATCAGTAATTAATTAGTTTATAATGTGGCGCTTACGTGTCCCCCTGAGACAAAATCTTTACTTTAATTAACTCTACAAAAATAGATTCTTTTGCCTTCACATAGTTAACTGGATTTTTCCCACATCTTTTTTGCACCAAAATTTGTTTTTAGCGCATTAATTTTACCTTCTGTAAAAAACTGCCCTATGTCCTGTCCCGGAACCCAAACTAATACATTTCATCAAAATATTCACATTCGCATATTTCATAATACATATTAGTATTCTTTGCACCGTAGCTTCGGAGTCGGGGAGGTATCCAAATACCATGCCTTCAAAGTTAGAGCTGAGCCTTTAGCCAACACGTTTTATTTATCGCTTCTTTATAGATTCGCCGAGCAACAAGACATGAGTCGAATGTCGACTTGATAGTGTCGGACGCTTTAAAGTCAATTCCATACATTTTTGATATCTTCTAATCTGTTTTTGACTCGGAATGTATAGTTGAATAATTCAAACATCTATACTGTAATCGGCGAAACATGGCGGTAGCGGTCATTGACTCCCTGTCAAAAACTTGTAATTTTCTATTTAATGGAATCAGGCGTTACTTTGCGGAAATCCATAGCTTAAAATTTAGTTTATTATTATTTTAGCAATATTCCGCGAAATACACTTCCACCTTTAAGTAAATGAAGGTTGAACACCACTAACAATATATTATACAGAGTACAGTATAATATATTGTTTTGCCTTTTCATCTACATTTTTGTGTGATCATCGCGGCGTATAAAACTTGGGTGAGCTCGAATTACATAAGCCACGAGATTAAAAAAAAAACTCGAACTTACCCAAGTTTTATAAAATATGGAAAATTGCTATTCTGATGGATAACTGATCGAAGGCTGAGCGAGAAATTAAATAAATAACAGGTGATCACTGATCACACAAAAATGTAGACGAAAAGGAAAAACATAAATGTTTGATTCTGACTCACGACGTAGGAATTTGTGGTTACGAATATTGTACAGACCGGAGAGATATCCGCCTTTACATCGACAACTTATTGTTCACAGATTGTCCAATTTTCGTTAGCATTAAAAGAATATTCCAATCTTCCTATATGCCAAATTTATTCCACAATATACATATATTGTTACAAAACTCGTAAACTCTAATAAAATATGTATGTACGGCGTACGTGTGTACATCGTACTTAATTTAATGTAAGCAATAAATACGTATCTATCTATCCTTACTGATAATAATATAAATTCTAAATTGTGTCTGTCTGTTACCTCTTTACGACTCGAACCCGCGACCCCCCGGCTTGAACTACCAACAGACCACCAACTGAGCTACAGAGGTCGTCAATTATAATAATCTACGGATGCTTACACTACATCCGTCTGGCCCCGTGCACCGAAGGTCCCGTATAAACAAGTCCTTTGATTCGTACCAAACCAAGGGACAAAGTAAATATAATACAATATTTGCATTACCGTATATAATAAACATATAATATACAATATACATCTATGACCTAGACTATAGAGACATTGAAAACGCATTATTCCGTCTGCGGGATTCAAACCCATGACCCCCGACTAGAGCGTCAAGCACTCAACCATTGAGCCTCAAAAATCGTCAATGATAAAATCGTTGTTCTGGAATCTGTGAGAATTAACAATACTGTTGTGTGAATACAAATTCCGCTGGAAAATAGCCATCGATTAAGTCATTGGCATTGCTAATCGGTAATAGCGGAGACGCCAGTGTGAATCTCGCCGCACCTTGCAATATTTGTTTTAAAATTTAAATGGTTGAGGGTAACACAGAATACGAGAGTGTGACACGCTGATTATGGTAGTGTGACATAAAGTACGGGAGTGTGACACACAGATAATAAAAGTGTGATATAAAGTATGAGAGTGTGACACACAGATGATGAAAGTATGATATAAAGTGTGAGAGTGTGACACACAGAGTACGGGAGTGTGACACGGGTTGTAGGATTTTGATGCAAGGGTTGTAAAAATGTGACATAGTTTAAGTCGGCGCGGCCGACCTTCTCGAAAGGTTAGTACTAGAATCGGCGGTAGGCATGATTGCGTGTATACTCGACGTTCAAAAATGTATTTTTCCATTTTAAATAAAATACTTTCTGCCAATTTTAAATGAAAAACACTTGGGTACTTGACATTGTTGTAGTGGTGGTTACAGGTTATAGAAATTTGGCCTGCATGTTCTCTGTCTCTCGAGTTGTGTTTATAGGTTGCAGGAGTGTGACACCGAGGTTGCCGATGTATAGGTTGCGGTAGTATTTCACAGGTTGCAGGTGTGTATCATACAAGATGTTGCATAGGTGTCCACAAGGTCACCTGAGGTCGGAGATAAACTAAATATCGAGCGCCATGACGCAACGTCTCAGCTGAAGAGCTTCACACAGCGCGCGGTAAGCGCTGCGGCTTCTAACATCCATACTAATATTATAAATGCGAAAGTCTGTCTGTCTGTCTGTATGTTACCTCTTCACGCCCAAACTGTTAAACCAATTTTTGCTAAAATTTCGCATGGAGATACTTTGAGTCCCGGGAAAGGACATAGAATAATTTTTGTTCCGAAAAAATGTACGGTTCACGCGCGATAAACGATTACGTTACGAGTTGCGGGCATCATGTAGTATTCATAACATTATCCGTATCCATACTTCAAGACTAATATTATTAATGCGAAAGTCTGTCTGTTACCTTTTCACGTTTAAACGAATGAACTGTTTTGATAAAATTTCCTGGGAAAGGATATAGGAAAGTTTTTATCCCGGAATAATGTACATTTATGTGTGTTCCCGATAAATGAATTTCGACCATCATATCAATTAATATCGTGCATATTAAACATTCGTTTGCAACTTTCTTAAGTCAAAATTTGTAAACTATTTTACGTCCCCTTCTCCATGACTTAAAAGTACATCTCTGTATCAAATTTTATCTTAATCAGTCCTCAAGATTAGGAGATAATTACTTTTGCATTTAAAATATTATGTATGGAATACATTATTTTTGCGTTTCAGGATAAAATAAATCTAAATTCCTGCCACTGTTTCGAATGTATTAAATCCCACCAAAAACATACCTGTTAAAATGGGGCCAAGTTCCTATCAGCAAATTTTTGGTCTAAAAAAAGAGTTGAAATTCAATCCAATGCCAAGTTTAGATGCACTTCATCGATTGTTTTCATTTTCATCAACAGCCTGATCCATAATACTTCTAAATTTGAACGTGGCAGGTTAATTTAATTATATTATAATTATAAATTAATTATAATTTAATATATTATAATTCTTATTTTACAATTAATCCAGAGTTACATAAAGCACGAAAACCTGCCAAGTTCAAATTTAGAAGTATTATGGATCAGGCTGTTGATGAAAATGAAAACAATCGATGAAGTGCATCTAAACTTGGCATTGGATTGAATTTCAACTCTTTTTTTAGACCAAAAATTTGCTGATAGGAACTTGGCCCCATTTTAACAGGTATGTTTTTGGTGGGATTTCAGTCCTTTTTTTCAAGAAATTATACCTATTTTTTTTTTGTGCCACACCCGACTTAAACAATACCTTCGATATATGGCGCTAGTTGTAAACTATCAATAGAAGTGAAATTTTCAAGTAAACAGTATTTTTTAAACTTAAGTATATCAACTCCCAAGCGGTCGAATTCGACCGCGTTAACAATAGATTTCCAAGAATCCGCAATCGAAGTATTAATAAGCTATACGGTATGCATTATACATGATGACAATATTTTAAACCAATTCTCGTTGTATCACTGGCGTATAAGAATTTTTACCTATAGTTCGTACAGGAGCCGATTCACGCTTGACCGATTTCTTCTTAATTTTTTTATTAATCTACATATTATAACACACGACTTGAGTGTCAAATTTCATTACGTTAGGAAAATTGGAAGTGGTATCTAAAATTCGTAGATGAACCGATTCACGCTTGACCAATTTCTCAAATTTCTCAAATTTTTTTAATCTACTTATTACACACGACCTGCGTGCCAAAGTTCATAATGCTAGGACAACCAGAAGTGGCCTCTAAGGTTTGTAGGTGAACCGACTCACGCTTGACCGATTTCTTAAATTTCTCAATTTTTTGTTAATCTACATATAACACACGACCTGTGTGCCAAATTTCATAGCGCTAGGACAATTGGAAGTGGCCTAGAGGTTTTGATTACCGGTCAGTGAGTGAGTGAGTGAGTGAGTCAGTGCCAAAATTAGCTATTTTCACAGGGAGATATTTCAGGATCTACCGAAGCTATATCTACGAAATTTGGTATACTGCGTAAGTACTAGCATATAATTACGTAGGTATAATTTTATCTTTGTACTCGCAATAGGCACTGAGCTACAGGGGGGTCAAAAGTGCGTCGAAACGGTTCGTGTAAATAGTGCACGGCATGTGCGCCGCCTGCTGGAACTTGGCCGCGCACTCCGTGCGCTTTGATTATTTGTAACTAAATTTTATACTCTTTTACAATATTTTAAATAGTTTATTTACAAAGTTATTGTTGCAATATTATTATTTAAATTAATCCCTTTTAATAGATCAAATAAAATCATGTTAATAAATTTAGTATCGCAATCAGTATGGAAGGTCTTTACCGTGCTAACTTTCTAACCTTGATAACCAGCCTCAGACGTTATTGCCGGAATCTCCAAAAGAATGACAATTAAACGGAAAATCATCTGACTAACTGCCAAGTACAGTCCTTCGTTACTGAACTTTCCAATGTTGATCCAAGGGAAGTTGATTCATAGATCTGCATTTAATATGAATCAACGGCGGACCTTCGTAATTTGGTAGCTATATTATAACGGTAGACGTACATTTATATTTTATACATATACAAAAAACGAAAATGATTTGTCACAATTATTATTATTATTATTTATTATGTTGTGTAAGGCACGGTTTGCTCACGGGCAGTTAAATCCCGGACATTTAGAAGGCATGTGGTAGAGTGGAGTCGCAAGAGCCGAAGCTCTTGCGACTGCACTCTGACCGGCCTGTTAAGGCAAGGCAGAGGATGGGCCTGATTCTCCGTCAGTGTTCACTCCGGCCGGCCGCTAAAGACAAGCTGGAGATGGAGGACAGGGGCTTCCCTGGGAGCACTCGGGTGCGTGGGGTCGCTACTCCCCAACAGCTCGCCACTAGCTATTTTAAATTATATTATTAATAAAACAATTAGTATTATTATCAAAATCGGTTCCAAGGTTGAATTTTGAAGAGGACACAGATAAATGAATTAATTGAACTGTAAAAAAAGTAAAGATAATTGTTTCACTATTATATTTAACTACTAAACAGTGATCTAGTTGTACAGTGAGAGTGACGTAGATATGCTACGCCGTAGCGGGAACCGTAGACGTGCTACGCCGTAGTGGGAACCGTAGACTCCTCGTAGACGCCCCGTCGACGGGAATGGTAGCTAGTAGTTATGTTGTTATTAATTGATTATTATTATTAATAAACAACTCGTTTATTAATAATTGTTATTTATATTATTTACATATTATATTATTAAATACACCTTCTAGTTTAAATATAATCTGTATGACATAAAAAAAAACTTATTTCTTCCTTGCATCTTAAGTGAATAGGCGAGATTTTAATAAATAAATATAATAATTAACGCTATTCATTTTAATCTATATCATTATATAAAAGGCTTTGTTCTGAATGACATGAAAATGGAATCACGCTAGGGCCTAAACCAGTGATCGTAAATACTTGAAATTTGGAGAAAGTGTTCTTCGTATGACGCAGGCGTGCAATAAGAAGGGATTTTTAGAAATTCCTCTCCTAAGGGTGTGAAAAGGGGGGGATGAAGTTAGTATGGGACAACTCGATCCCTTAGTCAGACCTGGTCGAAAATTCGCATCATCATTATTTGATGTCTTTTATGGAAAATGTAATTCATAGTTTGTTGAAATTTATTCTTAAAAGTCGTTAAAAAGCATGAACAGTTTACAGCGCTTTACAGCGTTTACCAGCGGCTTGCGGCGACGCAGGGAGTTAGAGACGCCAATCAATGCTTTTTGCCACAATAGACATAATCTGTGTACTCTATTTTTGCCATGTAAGTTATGGCTGGTTTACACGTATTAAGTAGATAAGTAGTCAACTAAATTTGAACTTATGACTTTATACTTACTTAACTAAATTTGAACTTGCTACTTGCTACTAAATTTGTGTTTACATACAATTAATAACTTAAAATAAAGTTAAAATTTAGTTAACTAATCGTACTTATTAACTTAATACGTGTAAACCAGCCATTAGAGCTTTTTTTGAGTAAATACTCTTTTGCTTATGAAATAAAGCCACCATTCACGATAAAGCAATCTCAGTCTATTTGTGAATCTCTCTCTTTGTAAATCTAGATTTACAATCGAAATTGCAACTTATGAAGGCTATTATACTATCGTAACAATTAGTTGTTAAATCTAAATAATAACTATATATTTGTAACAATTTATTGTTATTATAATATTATTTTTTCTTATACTTTTGTAGAATTTAGAAATATTGTCTTGAATGGAGGGCTTTACATTATGTTTTGTCATCATAATGTTAAAAAAATATTGGCATTCGAAATTCAAAATTGATTATTCCTGCACGAATTGGTGTTTTTTTTTCATTGAGATTTAATTTTATGCACAAAAGCTTGTGTAAAGTGCCAAAAATTTAAAAATATTTTTTTGATAAGAAATGAAGTTACACTTTTACTAATCTATTTAATTTATAAAAATACAGACATATTATCGTAATATCAATAAAAGGCTTTGTCTTGAATGATATAATAATAATATTATATATAATACTTACTTAATACTTTTCAGTAACTATTAATAATAATTAATATACATGGTGAGGTATTAGTTTACAGTGTTGCTAGAATTAGTTTACCCTATGTTTTAGGCGAAATCTAGGATTAAAACAATTATTAGATATGAAAATAGAATTACGATAAAACCTAAACCACTGATCGTAAAGACTGAAAATTTTGGGGAAGTGTTCTCCGTATGACGCAGACGTGCGCGGTGTGATATTAGAACCTGGGATGTTCATGTTTCGAAAAATCAAAATGTTATTAAGTTTTATAATAATACTTGCTGGCGCGGCAACGTTCTTTTGTCATATAAAGTATTATATCGAGGTGAATAATATGTATAGCATCATGGCACCGTTCGCAGCTAGCCCGACGCACAATGGTCGCCGACAGTCTCGACTCTCGAGTTGTAGAAATTTACTATTATTTATTCAATACATGCACTTATCAATATAAAAAGTAGCCAGTAGCCAAGAGACCAGACATACTATTTTCTTAGTCTATGCAGTATGACCGATTCTCATGAAATGCAGTAGCCGATTATCTGACCTACTGAATATGCATAATATAATATTAAAATCAGTGAAGCCGTTTCGAAGGAGTACGGTTTATAACTAACACTGTGACACGAGAATTTTATATACAGTGTGTAACAAAACTAAGTGATAATACTTTAGGTTGTGTACGTGTTCCTTGTAGACTGTAGAGAGTTCACTGTGAACTTTTGTATGGGCAAGGGCCCGAGCGTCACCAGTTTCCCCATACAAAAGTGAAATAAAAATTTTGGTTTTTCAGCGCTGCTACTTTCACAGTAAACTCTCTACAGTCTATGAGGACCACGTACACATCCTAAAGTATTATCATTTATCACTTAGTTTTGTTACACCCTGTATAAGATTATTATTTTATTAGTAAATTATGTCTCTTGACTGACCTGACTAGCTGAAAAAAAAAGTAAGTAGCATTCTAAATTCGAAATTCAAATTTTATGCACAGTCAAGCTCATTTTGAAATCTTCATATTTTATTTTTGTGATATTTTGCGATAACTTTCATATTTTAGTTTGTGTTATTTAATTATTATGAGTGTAGATATTATTTTAATTCCTTTATCAATTTAAAAAATATATTTTTTGTGTAATTATTAAGTAAATTAGTTATAACTTATACGTATAGGTTTTGAGTTTTGTGTTCAATTTGTCAATTTAAGTATCTCATGCTGATAATGATCTGAGATAGATTAAAACGTAGTGATTATATTCTCTTTGAGATAGATTTTTAATATTGTAGGTTAACGGAGTATTTAACGTGTATAATATTATTATGTAAGAAAGTTGTGTTTTTGGCTAAGGTTCACAAACCTACCCCAGCAAGTTGCCGAAATGACTGCCGGCGCCGTATCAAGCGCATCATATTTATTTCATTTCATTATTAATGAAAAGACTTAACAGAAGGCCTACCTAAGAAAGGGGGGCCTCGGCAGGCGCAACCCCACCCCAAAACAAAAACAAACACAATCAAGAAATTCCAAAAGTAGGTTAGGTTAGGTTAGACCTTAGACCACAACACAGAGGGAGCCGAGCGAGCGCAGCGAGCGTGCTGCGGCAGCAGTCAGCGACTGTTATAAAAGAAAGGGGGGGTCGGGGGGCACAGCCCCCCGCCAAAACAAAAACAAACACAATCCAGAAAGTCCAAAAGTTGGTTGGGTTAGAACTTTTCAAAGGTGAGTAGCTCCAATACTGGGGGGTTTCTTAGTGTGGATTTGGTACGGGGGGTGTTTCTTAATTCTTTCCTCTCCCCTCCCCCCTCACCCCCGCTCCCCATCAATTTTTGGGGTAGGTTAGGTTATCCGAACCTTTACCGTTTTTTAGTTATTATTTGTTTCAGTGTATATATTATCTATCTATCTATCTAATACATAAAAATTCTCGTGTCACAGTTTTCGTTGCCATACTCCTCTGAAACGGCTTGACCGATTCTCATGAAATTTTGTGAGCATATTGAGTAGGTCTGAGAATCGGCCAACATCTATTTTTCATACCAAAAATTATTTATATGGCAAAACAACGTTTGCCGGGTCAGCTAGTCGTTATAATAAAAATATAATGAAGTAGAGAATTGAACCACTGTTATCCTTCTCCCTGCGGGACAAAATAGTAACCTATTACCATTTTGAGAGAACATTTGTAACTAAATTTACATTTATCGATAAAATGCAGCCAGACCGAGACAATTAAAATATGAATTTCAAATTATTTTTATTTACAACGTCCTCAATATCAACGTGATCATTCACGAGTTTCGAAAAAGTCCAACTTCGAGAAGAAATAATTTTAATTGGGTCCACGTCGATGTATAAGACTAGATTAATCAAGTATTTTTAGAGCCTTATATCAGGAGACTATGTTGCGATATTTGTCGTGCATTTATTGATAAAATAAGAGAGGTGAAAGGGATCTGGTATGGAATTATTCATAGTGTGCCTCCTTATTTGTTTTTTTGTTTTAACGTGCAAATTATCAAGAAAAAATACAGTTGTGTCATTTTGCTTCAGATTTTAGGACATAATATATTTTATATAGGTAATAATATTTGTAATTATTTTGGCCATTCATTTAGGTATTCACCTAACTGTAATGAGTTTGGTGTGTTCGAGGATATTCATTACTTGTCAATGCAGCCTGGCAAAGGTCTGACATGCTATCTATGGAAAAATCACTTCGTTTTAATCCTTCAGGCCCCGCGCGAGCACTGGTGATCGCGAGAACAAAATAATAGAATTTGAATTCCTAGAACCTCCGATCGAAGGATTAATTAAGTTAAAAAAATGTAAAACTGGTGTTCGTTGCAAAACTTCTCTGAAACTGAACGATTTAATTGATACCAGTCGCACGGGTATAAAATATATATCCAATGAAAAAATGATTTAAATCTAAAGCCTTCACGTGGTCATACTTCTTATCTGTGCCAAATAACATAAAAATTGCTCCAGTAGTTTGCGAGATAAGCCCTTTCAAATAATTTCCCCCATTTTTCCACATTCTTCTATTAGTTTTAGCGTAATAAAATATATATTACTTTATATATTACTATAGCGTTTCTCAACAAATGGGATATCTAACACTGAAATAATTTTTCAAATCGGATCAGTTATAGTTCCTGAGATTAGCGCGATCAATTTAGCCCTTTCAAATAATTTCCCCCCCATTTTTTCCAAATTTTCCTCTATTTCTTCGCTCCTATTAGTCTTAGCGTGATAAAATATAGCCTATAGCCTTTCTCGATAAATGGGCTATCTAACAATGAAAGAATCATCAAAATCCGTTGCGTAGTTTTAAAGATTAAGGGGAACAAAGGGACACGAGGGAAAAAAGCGACTTTGTTTTATATTATTTATAAAGATTTTGTGTGTTGTATCGAAAATAAATGGTGGGAAATAATAAAAACGCAAATTAGAATTCAAAAGATAGTCCACATATTATATTAAATTTAAATAATCTATTTATTGTACATCAATGCGTGTTACCAAACGTTTATTGGTCAGTCGGATGCTCCAGTTGTCTAGTTCACGAACTAAACCGCGGACGTCCCATGCCCTTGACATTCTGTATATTATAGATTCATAATTACAACACTAGCCTATACTAAAAATCTAAAATATATGTATAGTATAAAAGTATTAAATGTATTTCCGTTGTCTGGTACCCGTAACACAAGTCCTTCGGGTTCGGGGCCAGACTGACGTGGTGTGAAGCGTCCATAGATATATTATTATTCAATGCCTCTGGGCGCTTCGTACCGCGGCCATTTAGTGAAGTTTAATTTCTAAGCTTGTACCATCGAGGAAGTTGATTCCTATGCAATTGACAGACCAACGTTATTTGGTCGAATATTTCAATTCAATGTTATAGTTTGTGCGTTTTATGATATGCGTGACACATTATGATTGAAAATAGTAGGGAAGTTACCTAAAAAAATTAATCGAATAATTTAAAAATATCGAATCACCTCTCAGGAATTGCAATCAAAATTATCGATTTCGTACTGATGGTTCAGAGTGACGCCGGCGATTAAGATGGCCGCCCTTTTTTATCGATTTGATTTCGATTCAACTGTGTCAAATCAGATGACAATTTTCAAATATTTTCGTAACAATAACTTTATACTCCTATTTCAGAGTTAATATTTATAATTTTATATCAATGAGTTAGCATTTAGCAACTTTTCATTTTTATTCATTTACAATTACAGGAAATAATTTATTACATTCTCATTTTTATTGTTTTCTTGTAAAAAAATTCCGTAGCAAGGAATATGAGAACTGTCACCCATATCATCTTAGAACGAACAAACTATAATTGTGATCTGTCGGCTGTGTTTGACGTAACGCAACCAAACTACGTAGGTTCCCGATCTGCATAGGTATCAACTTCTCTGATAGTACAATGTAGTATATGTACAGGGTAGCCTCTAATTACGTGCCTACACAAATCGGTCTAAAATGTAGTTCATTGCAACTGCCTCAAACAGTTTCAAAAATCTATCAATATTTATATAGCCTAAACCGTTTAGCGTTCCCATATTTGTAGCATCTAATACATATTTTAAATATTTTAATACAAATAAATGTAACACATTAGCCAGTTGTGAAAACTGTTTTGTAGTATAAAATTCAAGGTTACTAGATAAGTTATAGAATAAAATATATCTATAGAAGATACCATCGAGGAAATTGATTCCTAGGCAGTTGACAAGCCAACGTCATTTGGTCGGATCATGTCAATTCAATTTTAATTGTGATCTGTAGGCTGGGTTTGACGTAACGTGACCAAATTACGTAGGTCCCCCATCTGTCTGGGAATCAACTTCTCTGATAGTACTTACGATTTGGTGTTGCCCGCAGCTTCACTGAAAAACCATACTGAAATATTTTGCCCTCAATTTCATTAAAACATGTTCAGTGGTTTATGCCTAAAGTGGTAACTGGAAATTAAATTGAGTGCGTTCTAATGCCCGTTAATATTATTCCAGTTAACCAGTGCTGGGTTCGATTACTGGATTGGAATAATGTAAACCGGTCATTAATACGTGAGCCTGCGCTTATTTTGTCATAAAATAAAAATTTCCGGAAGGACTTACGAGTAATAGTGTACAAAAGAGACAGGAACAGGTAAATAAAACTCGATGTTTCCAGTAATTATAATAATCATAGAGTATTGTTGTAATAATCATGGAGTATGATCTTCCTTTAAATTATTATAAAAAAATCGGTTGCCTGTAAAGTCGGTTGACTGACGATAGTTGAACGTGACAACGTCATAGCCCCTCAGTTCCAAAAAATTTAAAAATATTTTTAATGAGTAAAATAAACTATTTGCAATACAAAACGCTACATAAATTCGTGAAATCCAGTAAAATCTTCGACCAAAGCACAAGTCAAACCTTGACACGTAGGAAATAGAGCACAATTTTGAATAGCCGAAATAATAGCCGACTCACAGATTGTTTATTTATTTTTCATTCAGAGTGTGGTCAATGTATCAAAGGTCATATCACTCATAACTAACCAAACTTCTTCATACAAAAGTATTCTCTAAGTCATCGAAATACGTAATATAATTGAAACAAAGAGCGCGGCCCAGGTGATCCTTACTGAGTACTGTCAGCGAGGTAACGCCGCATGAACTGTCCTGTTTTTCGGGCGCGCACCCCATATCGAATTATTATAAGACGTTATCACGTCAAAAACGTTTGCATAATATTTTCTAAGATTTAAAGAATTACCCGACATTTGATCGACAACGGGTTGGCATGCAGTAGATACTATCAGAGAAGTTGATTCCTAAGCAGATCGGGGACCTACGTAGTTTGGTTGCGTTACATCAAACCCAGCCGACAGATCACAATTAACACTGAATTGAGATATTCGACCAAGTAACATTGGTCTATCAACTGCATAGGAATCAATTTCCTCGATGGTACTTCAAAGTTTAGGAGTAAGGAGTTATAAAATAAAATAAAAAATTGAAATTAGCCCTCAGTCGGATTTTTTAATAATATTTGTAGACAAGTGTTTACAAATATCGTTCTTTTATAACCATATCTAAGTTATAGAATGATATTATTTTTTTTCCTATTCAGTAAAATTTGCGCCTTTCCTACAATAATAGCAAATATTTGATACAATATTTATATATTGTATCAAATATTATATTTTATAATTGATGTCTCATTTGTATTATAATTTATAATAATACCAATGAGACATCTTCAGATCTCCAGTACAAGTACATAATACGGACGATCGTATAGCAAAAACATTGTGAGCAAGCCCGCACATGGTTACTTCCCGACATATTGACCTGCTCAATGCTCATTCCTCCTGGGCCGATTACGTTGCGAGAATGCGTAATTATGTGCTTGGGCAACGAATATATACGGACATTGAAAAAATCTTGCCCCAGGCGCTACAGTATTGGAAGAGTGGTTACTTTGCTCTGAAAATATTGGATAATAATAACTTCCACAACTGATGCAGAAATCTTGTTTTTTGTTTGTCCCAATTCGATTTTTGAAGTGAAAACTTCTTTAGCGGCGTTGAGCACTTTTGTGGGATGGGTAAAAAATGTGAAACTCGCGTCAGATTCTCGTGCTGATCGAAAAACTGTAAGACGGTTGGAGAGTAGTGTTGTAACATCGAAATCGATTGTTTTTTTTCGATTGTCGATATTTTTTAATCGATTGTAAGGATTTCGATTAATTTAAAAAAAACGATTTTTTCAAAAATCGATTTTCATAAAAAATGGGTTAACTAGATCAAAATCGGTCCACCCGTTTGGATGCTACAATGCCACAGACAGACACACACATAGACAGACAGACAAACAGACAGACAGACACGTCAAACTTATAACACCCCTCTTTTTTGTCGGGGGTTAAAAATTTCATCGATTGTAAGGGTTTCGATTTATTAAAAAAAAACGATTTTTTAAAAATCGTATTTCATAAAAATGGGTTAAAAATTGTAAGGGTTCCGATTATTAAAAAAGACGATTTTTTAAAAATCGATTTTCATAAAAAATGAGTTAAAAAAATAATGCACAACGTTAATAATCAAGTTTTCACTTCAGCCGGCACTCCCGGAGTGCAACCCGTCTTTTTTCCATAAAAATATCAATTTTAAATTTCATTTATTCTTTATTTAAAGTTCAAGATAATAATACCGTCGAAAAAATTACAAAGAGGCATCTACCGTGTAATAGTAGAACAATTTGAATCGCAAATTATAATAATAATATTAAAGAACACATTAAACAAAGTAGTCTTTTAATATTTCCATAGATGGCACTGTTATTTAAAAATACTAATATGCGCGAGCGCATAATATTGCGTCACGTGGTCTTACTGCTAAATTTTTATATTATTATATATGATGCCTTTAGCAACTCTATAGCAACAACTCAGATTCTTACTAATATGAATGAAAAGCAATGTTGCATTTAATAATACAAAACATTTTTTTACTTGAGCTAATCTAAGCTTTGCTTGAGCTTTTTCTGAGTTTTAATCAGGTTTTATATTATATAACTACTTACAGGACGTAATAACAACAAGTGATAATACTTTAGGGTGTATATGAGTCCCTCTATACTCTATAGTCTATACAGATAGACCGTGAAAGTAGCAGCGCTGAAAGAGACGTAATAAAAACTATTAAAAAAACATTCTATACTTCTATGGTGATATTATGCGAGGTGATTACAAAGGAAGATCTTCCGACCGACCGACCGGCTTCGGCTTGTTTAATACGAATTAGAGGTGTGAGTTGTAACGTGTGACATAAATACAGAAAATAATATTGTCAATTGAGAACGATGACATTATAAAGATTCCACCCAGCAAAGGTTTGTATCTAGGCCGGTTATAGAAGTGTTTAGTTAGATAGCTGTTATTTTAGTTATGACATGTGATAACAGATGGCACTATACAAATTTTGTAAACCGCTACATCGCGCTATCGAAAACCTGATGTGAGCCTATATAAGCCCGAGTTAGTTCCGAATAAACCGAGTTCCAACAGCAGTGTGGGTGTTTCATTGAGGTTACCCTACGCAGCAACATATGGTGCCGAAACCCGGGACTTGAGTGAGTAAGTGAGTAGAAGAGTGTAGTGGGCAGTGAAGAAGTGAAGTGAATAGTGAATAGTGAGTGCGGCGGACAAGGTAAGAACCTAGTGAATAGTGAGTGCGGTGGACAAGTAGGAACAGTGAATAAGTGAGTGCAGTGGACAAGGACCCAAGTGAGTAGTGACTAGTGAGTGCAATAACAGGACCCTCGGATTGCAGTGACAGGACCCTCGGATTGCAGTGACAGGAAGCTCGGATTGCAGTGACAGGAGATTCGGATTGCAGTGAGTAGTGCGTGCAGATGACAGGAAAACTGGATTGCAGTGAGTAGTAGGTGCAAAGGACAATAGACCGTAAGTAGACTGTAAATAAGAGACTCTTAAAATTAAGTGGCTTGGACTTGTAAGTTGCTGTGCGAATTGTCAGATTTTGCGAAATATATATGACAGTTGTATTGGCATTATTGCGATTGACATAATGGAGTCACTTTCATCGGAGCAAAAGGAAATTGGTACACAGATAACCAAAGGGTTTACTAACTACAAAAAAACAGCCAAAGACAAATTAACTTCGATTTATATAGACACCAGATTGGAAAGCTTAGAACAATTATGGACAAAATTTAGAGAAAACCATTATAAGATTGCAAGCGCTGTACCTGAGCACGAAAGATCTCAAGTTGCTTATTTTGAGGAAGAGTGGTACGACACTGTGGAAGAGAGATACATTGAATACAAGTCTAGATTAAAGTTAGACGTGAGTAAGAAAAGCGAGATAGGAGATGCACCTGCGATGTCAGCATATAACCAAAGCTGTAATCCCGCCAAGCCAGAGGTTAAATTACCTCAAATCCAGCTTCCAACATTTTCGGGAGCATACGAAGAGTGGCAAAGCTTTCACGATATGTTCCTCTCGCTCATTCATAACAATGACTCTTTAAGTGCTGTGCAAAAGATGCATTATTTGAAGTGTGGCTTAAGAGGCGAGCCTGAGATGCTATTGCAAAGTATGACTACTACCGAATCAAATTACGCTGAAGCTTGGGACAAACTAGTTAAGCGATACAGCAATAAGAGATATAATGCGAATGAGGTTATGAAAAAGTTATTTTCATTGAAATCTGTAAATAGCGAATCTGCAGCCGCAATTAAGAATTTACTTGACACTACTGCTGTTTGTTTGAAATCGCTACAGAATTTAGGAGTTGAGACGGATAAGTGGGATGTGATTATGATTTATATCACCGTCTCAAAGTTAGACTATGAGACACGAACGGAGTGGGAGTCGGAAGTAAGCCGTAGAGAGTCAGATGATTTCCCAACTTGGAATGAATTAGTTAAATTTTTAGAGAAGAAATTCAGAACCTTAGAGATGTTGTCCGATTCCAAGCCTAGTCGCCGCTTTGCATCGTCCAATGAGGTTAAAGTCCATCATTCTTTAACTGTCCAATATAAGAGAAGCTGCGTAATGTGCGAGAAACCACACTTGTTATACCAATGCAAACAATTTGGATCTAAGTCTCCCCAAGAGAGAGCAGAGTTTATAAAATCCAAGAGGCTTTGTTTCAATTGTTTTGCACGTACCCACAACGTCAAGAATTGCCATCAGACTACGTGTTGCCGACGTTGTGGTAGAAGGCATCACACACTGCTGCATTATGAGAGAAGTCGGCCTCAAGTGATTTCCAGCCAGCCAACTTCATCCACTGGTACTGCATCCGACTCAGGAGATGCAGTTAACAGTCATGAAAGAGAAACTCCAAAATATGAGAAGGAAGTATTAGCTCATTTCGCCAGTGAGAATTACCAAAAGCATAATAGAGTGTTGTTACCTACAGCTTTAGTGAGAATTAAATCACAAAATGGTTACTGTCAAAGTGCGCGTGTGTTAATTGATCAAGGGTCAGAGACATCCTTTGTTACTGAGAGTGTAGTTAAATCACTTGGTCTTAAACGTACACCAGTTAATAGTTTAGTGTCAGGTGTAGGTCAAGGCAAAGAGCATATATCTAAGAGCATTGTTAATTTTGAGATAGACTCACTTTATAATTGTAACTTTTCTTTGTCAATTAATGCATTTGTTTTAAATTCCCTAACGTCATTTCTTCCATCTTCTAAAGCTTTTATCCTGAACTGGCCAGATCTCGACCACTTACCTTTAGCAGATCCTTATTATGGTTCACCTGGAAAAATAGACATTATTCTAGGAGTAGAGGGCTATAGTCAAATATTATTAAGTGGTCTTCTTAAGCATCCATCACTCAGTGGTCCTATGGCTCAGAATACCCAACTAGGCTGGATTATATCAGGCAATACAGGTCGCACAAGAGATCAAACATCAAGAGCTGTTAGTTATCGCCTGAAAATGAAAGAAGATAGTATGCAGAAACAATTTCGAGACATCGAGAGAAAGCCAGATATAAAGGAACGGAAATTATGTAAAGAAGAAAAGAGATGTGAAGAAATAGATGAGACTACAGCTGCAAGAACTACTAAAGACAGACATGTTGTGAGATTACCCTTTCGAGATCCTAATCCACGGTGTATGTATGACAAATCCAAGGATGTCGGAATAAAGAGATCTATGCCCATAGAACGCAAACTTAGTAAAGATGAGTTTAACGATGTACTTACCATGATAGATGTTGATCACGAAGGACGATCCTGTAGAGATGCACGATTTCGCTGACGTTTCACAAATTCACAGCCAAACCCGTTGAAAAGCTAATTGCTATGCCAAATTACGAGTTGTGTGCAACTATGATCAAAGTGAAGTTGTTATATTTTGAGGTATTCACAAATTTTGAAGATACTAGAAGAGATGTGTGCCTGGTCCAATTCAACTCTAGCTTAGCTTGGCTTGAGGAAAACCGAGTCGTTGGACCGCAACTGTGAGGGTTTCCGATATACTAACCATTCTTGACTGCCACTGGAATCATATTGTCACAGATCAACATCCCACTGACTATACCTCAACAGGTATTTCAGTCAGAGTTTTGAGAGAGCACGATTTGTGATGCCATGGTCCAGATATATTGCAAGTGAGTGATATTTTCTGTAATAAAGTAGACGTCAGCACTGTCATAGAAGAGAGATCAACCACGGTGCTGGCAATTTATCCTGAAGAAGATTTTATATAGCTGAGACTTTAGAATTTGAGCAAAACGCTGAGAGTACTATCATTCTGCATGAAATTCTTGGAAACCTGAAACGAAATATGAAGTTAAAGAAATGGATGAAGTATTTGATAGAAGTCTAGAAGCTGAGCGACAATTTTATTTTCAAGAAGATTTAAGCAGCCGGAGAACTACGAGAATTGTTACGAATTAAAACCAACTGCACACCTTATCATCCATTTCCATTGGAACGGAGTATTCAGGGTGGGCGGCCATATTACCCAATGTTCTTTTCTTACAATGAGAAACAATTTTGCCTAGTGACTCGCACGTCAGAGAGAGAGAGAGAGAGTACTAGCAACATTTACCTTTGAAGAATTGAGAACAGCTTTTGACCCTGGTGGAAGTTGCTTAAGTTTTTATATCCAATCTACTCTTTGAGTGAGAATACAGATAATCCAATGCCCTTGACGCCCGATCACTTTTTGATCGGTGAACCACTGGATACCATTTCAGAACCAGATTATACTGAGACGCGTCTTACTGGCGTTCAGCGATGGAAGCTTACTCAAAAGATGGTTAATGTGACTTTAAATAATAGACTTAAATGATTCACAATAAAGGCTGTACCAGAAGTTATTGATTTTGTAGTTTTTGAGATCAAAATATTTCACCAGCTAGAGATGACTGTGTATGAGATAAGAGTAGTTAAAACCATGCAGGTAAAGACAACCTTACCAGAGTAGTTAGTATTTAAACCAAATGTGCAATCTGTGAACGACCATGTAATAAGTTGTGTTCGTTGTGAAAAGCCTATTAAGTTTTGTTTAATTTGAGTTATGTTTTTACTTGCATCACATCTTGTGTGTTTGTACTTCATTGTGAGTTAGATTGATAGCAGATAATTTACCTTATATTATGTATAATGTGTTGTAAGTAATATTGCTGTTATTTCCATGATAGGGTATTGCTATAAGCCTATAACTATTCATACTATTTATTTTAGTATGTATAATGTATACTGTGTATGTAAGCTGTTTGTCTAAGTGAACATTTTCAACAAGTTACTGTAATAGCAACAAGATGTGAGTTAACTATTTTCTTTTTATAAGTTTGAAAAGGAACGAGTCCTTTTGGTGGGCGGGATGTTTAATACGAATTAGAGGTGTGAGTTGTAACGTGTGACATAAATACAGAAAATAATATTGTCAATTGAGAACGATGACATTATAAAGATTCCACCCAGCAAAGGTTTGTATCTAGGCCGGTTATAGAAGTGTTTAGTTAGATAGCTGTTATTTTAGTTATGACATGTGATAACAGATGGCACTATACAAATTTTGTAAACCGCTACATCGCGCTATCGAAAACCTGATGTGAGCCTATATAAGCCCGAGTTAGTTCCGAATAAACCGAGTTCCAACAGCAGTGTGGGTGTTTCATTGAGGTTACCCTACGCAGCAACAATAACTACGTATTGTTACCAAAGAGGATGTAAAGTGTATACTACGTAACAAGAGGTCAGACTTAGAAGAAAAAAAATTAACATCCGTTATTTTTTTAATTTGAAACTGAAGTTAAAATTTTTAAGTGCAAAACCTTTCACTCTAAACATACCAAAAATTTTGAAAAAAATTAAATGAAAAAGAAATGAGCTCAAATAAATGTTTTATTTCATTAAAAATTATTGTACATAGCTAAATAAATAGGCTAATAAGGTAAATTAAACAATAAAACAGATTTAATCCACAAGCTTTTGTTGATTTCTATTATTCAGTATTATAATATTACAGTACAGTTTTATGAGTTTTATTTATAAATATAATAGAATAGCTGTGTATGCTACTCTACTAACTACTTGATTGGCTTATACAGTAAACTCTATATAGGGAGGGGATTAAAGCTGCGCGTCCACCAGGTCGGAATCGGGACGTACGCGACGGTGCGGACGGCGCGTCGTGTCGTCATAATATTATATTTGTCAGGAGCAGAATGACGTTCCAGTACTTCTAGTGCAGTTCACAGCAGTCAGTACCATACATACAAAGCAACAAATCCGCCCGCTGCGTACCTACGATCCGATTCCGATCCAGTGGACGCGCACCTTTATATAATATACACACTTAAGTATCATTACTTTGTTCTGTTACACCCTGTATACGACAGCTGAAATCTATCACGCGGGCTCAGGCCAGCTGCATACCACCTCATTTGATCAGAGGATTTTTTCTTGGTGGCCATACCACTCATAATCCCATACCTTCCTTCTCCTCCTAAAATCTCCTTAACAGCTATTGCTTGCAGACTAAAATGTTGCGAACTAGTATAGGGACCTAAAAATCTGAAATTCATTAAACATTTTTCATTTGTCTACATTTCCATACAGTTCACATAAAATATTAAAGTATAGTTAATATAACCTCATGTATTATTACAATAAAACAATATACACATTTCAACATTTTCCAAATTAACTGCATACTGATTGATATACATTATAATATTTTCTATGAAATATTAATCTATCTTTTTCATATTATATAGTTAAAGTTGTAAATTAATGTACTAATATGCAAATAATACTACGACATACTTTGTATTAAAACATGGTATGACATAGTTATGTTTTGCTTCAATGTATCAATTTATTTATTTATTTAAACTTTTGCACATTTCCGTACAAAGGCGGGCTTAATGCCTCGTGGCATTATCTTCCAGCCAAACCTTAGGGTGTTCAGAGAAAGTGAGGTAGATGCAAACCCAAAAGAGGACAAAGGGATTAAAAATACCTTAAAATGAATAATACAATATTAGGTATAATTATATTCATTATACCTAATATTGTGTAATTTACGGTTACATTTACATTTTACGATGGCTTACCTTTCGTTTTTCAATAATTAATCCACTTAATTTACAATTTTTGTATGAGTTGCTACAAATAATTTTCACAAAATGAAAATCGAACTTTGAGTTTTAAACTCCTTCTTCGTCTTTTTTCTCATATAGTTTATATTCTTTATGGTCTTTTTTATCAGCCAATCACAGTCGACCTTGCACATATCAAGCACAGATTATGTGATTGGGTCCAGTTGCTACGTTTAAATTTGGAACCCAATTTTTTTTTGTTCGGAACTTTCGTCCACCTGATTGTTACAAGCCGAAGCCCACTGACGTCATTTCAGACGTTGTGTATCCGGGAGCACTGGGTGCGCCCGCCGAGATGAGTCAAGCGAAGCGCAAGGGCACTACGTCTACCTTTTCTCGAAGTGTTTCGTCGTTTTTTTTTTAACCATCATAGAGTTTTCTTAGCTTTAGCTTAGGTGTCACAATTATTAACTTTATTTCCGTGGTGCTCCCCCTTCAGTTCTTTGACTTTCGGTCATTGCAACTTTGTGCTGTCTCCCGCTTTTATGGGGAGGGAAATTCGAATCTTCCTACTCCTCCTATTTTCTTCTGATTAATTTCGTTGCGGGTCCCAAGACAGTTTTAGCATGTCCCTCGGGCTCCCTGAGATCATATCAAAGGGTTTTCGTGGTTTAATTGCGGACAATGTGGACTATCCTCATACTAGCCCGTTTTAATTCAAATAAAATGTAATCATACTAATTATTATATTATAATGTATCAAATAAAACGAATAATAATTCAATTGAAATAAAATGCAATAATTAAAATCGAATCAAGCGGAGAAGAAATAAGAAAAAGACGATTACCTAATTATGTATTCTTAATTAATAAATTAGGTAGTAGACAAATGATAACGAGTTTGGTAAATATCACAAAATAAAATACTTGACCTTCGATAATTTTTGAAGTCGCTAATTCTTTAATCCAATGTTATTCAAACTTTTTTATGATGCGACCTCATTGGTATGAGAAAAATTTTGCGATTCCCCGCACCCTTTGGTTTTTTATCATATTAATTATTATTATTATATTATTATTATGTAGGTACTCTAGACGACGCCCGCAACTCCGTTGCGTCAAAATTCGTTTATCTCGCGTGAACCCTACATTTTTCCGGGATAAAAAGTATCGACCTATGTTCTTTTCCGGGACTCGATAAGTGCGAGTAGGTATCTCCACACCAAATTTCAATGAACTTGGTTCAGCGGCTTAATGAAGAGGTAACAGACAGACAGACAGACAGATACCCTTTCGCATTTATAATAGTAAGTATGGATAATGGATAGGTATAATATGTTTTAGTATAATATATTGTTTTGTTAAAATTCCCTACTTAAAAAGTCAATATTTTTTATCTTTATTGTTTTCGTTTTCTCAATCTTTGGCGACCCCCCTAAAGAAGCTTCGGAAACCCCCAGGGGGTCGCGACCCGCAGGTTGAAAGCACTGCCTTAATCGAAAACGTTCCTAAATTATATATTTTTATCAATTTAACATTTTGTTTAAAAATTAACAAATAGCTGTTGTAAATTGAATTCCGTTATTTTATTATCGAAGTGGTTAAATATTTGCATACATAATATAATATTTAGTTGGAATCTCCATCTATATAATATATAATAATATATTATTATTATATCTTTATATTACTCAATTCAGAAGTCTTGTAAAACTCTGGAACAAACTGTCACCAGCAGTATTTTCGGACCTATACGACTTGCAAAGTTTCAAGAAAAGAGCGTATTATCCCTCTTAAAAGGCCGGCAACGCACCTGCAGCTCTTCTGATATTGCGAGTGTCCATGGGCGACGGTAGTTGCTTTTCATCAGGTGAACGATTTGCTCGTTTGCCCCCTTATTGCATAAGAAAGAAAAATATCTTAAAATGCTATTTAAAAAATGTTTTATTCAATAGCTGCAGAAAAATATAGTTTTATGCGTTTTAGATAAATTAATTGTCAGTTCCTCCTTCTAATTAGGAGTCGCTAGTAAGATACTCATTATTAGGGTTCTGTACCCTAAGACAGAGAAAACTTCATACAAATCGATCTACGGAGCGATCCGTACCGACGGTCCGCGTGACACTAAAACCAGCCTAAAACTTCATACAAATCGATCTACGGAGCGATCTGTACCGACGGCCTGCGTGACACTAAAACCAGCCTAAGACAGAAAACCCGGCTTGATCAGTGCCTAATCTGTCACTTGGCATAAACAGTATGAAAGAACCGGACGAGTGCGAGTGTGAGACAGAGCTTTGCGTAGTTCTGTCCTACCGTTTTTAGGGTTCCGTACCCAGAGGGTAAAACGGGACCCTATTACTGGGACTTCGATGTCTGTCTGTCTGTATGTCTGTCTTCAGGCTGTCTGAGACTGAGATACAGCCTTTAGATAGACGTACAGACCCGCTATGGATATACTTCTGATTTTTTCAAATTGTTTATTATCTATTTCGCAAAAGCAAAACAATAATGTTTTATCCGCGCGCTACGCTGATAGTGATACTGATAGTTTTCACCCGCGCACTTCACACCCCGGCCCCCGCACTCGCCCAACGCATTCAAAAATGTCAAAATGTTTCAATTTTGTAATAAAGCCCGTCACAGACTTAGCTATAATATATATTAATATATTTATAGCAAGGCCTATACATCCCACATGTCACAGAAATATATATTATAGCTGAGTGTGTGGTTACGCGAAAATTAGTATAGAAAATATATATTAATATACCTAGCTATAAACATATTAATATATATTATAGCTAGGTCTGTGACGGGCTTAATTCGTAATCCCCGTCTCGCCCGGGGAACATAGTATACCGCAAAAAAATAGATAAAATTAGGCGCAGTTAGTCAAATTGTTGGTACATCTGTACCTGTCTGCTGATATTAATTTTTGCTTGCGTATGCGTATATGTAAAAATTTTGATTGTGGCAAACGAATACGCTTCGAAACAATTAGAATTGGTTTGAAACAAATCTCGCAGGTTAGGTGGCTGGACTATGTGCTATTGAAATAAGCTACTCTTGCTACTTTCTAGCAGCTTTCCTCACGTAAATTTCGTTGAATACCTCAGACCGCCTCACATTTTGTAATAAAAATAGCCTATGTGTTGATGGAATACTTTAATTAGATGTACTGTAGGAATCAAATTATCTCAATGTAATCGGCAGTTTTTGTGTACAAAAGCAATATGAATTTTGAATATAATACTATCTTGAAAAAATTATACGTGGTCGGTGGTAGCTGGTGGTAGTATGATAGAGTTCGTCCCTAGGGTTGTTACCTACAAATTAAATAATATTATTACAAATAATATTAAATGAAATGAAATATATTTATTGCAAGAATGTAGTGCATAGGTCTTCAAATTATAAAATATTGTTCTAAACATTCTGCCATCCAGGTGGCGTGCAAAAGTCAAAGTAAACATAAAAATATAATTGAAACTTAATTTATAGAATTACAAAATTAAAATCTATTACAAAACAAAGGCCATAATTATTAAATTACTCTTAAAATATCCATTAAAAGTCAAAATAAGTAGAATTCATAAAAAATAAGTAACATAGTATTGTGTCAAAATGTGAAAGTTACAGTTTAATAAATTCAATTAATTAAAATAATAATAAAGCTATATTCACTTATGATTCATTACAAAAACACTGGACACTATAAAAACTTTTTTCTGCTAACCACTTTGTAATTTCTCTTTTGAAGACTAGGTTGTTAAGATCTTTGAAATGGTTTGGCAATTCATTATATATTTTGATGGTAATACCATCAATGTATAAATTTCGTTTAAAAATCTTTCGTTCATCTGCAAATAATACTGTTTTATGATCAATAGCATTGGGAAGGTCATTGATATCAAGTAAAAACAGAATTAAGTACGATTATAAGACCTATGTTTTTTCACGATTGCATTATTTTACCATTTATAATAAAACATGCTAATTTGATATTTATTAGTTATTACACACCCTAACAGCTAGGAAAAGCAAATATTTCATTGACAATTATTATACTCATGTGACCCTAGCCCTAGAACCGTACCCATCTTAAACTTTATCTAACGGTACCCTGGGGTACTAGCGCACCCCAACAATAATAATTAATAACACATTTTAAAAAATATATTAAAGTTTATATTATTAAATCAACTTACTAAGACTTTTTAACAATAATCTCAGTCTTTCTGAACATAATTAAATCGAATTAATTAGGTACTATGAAACAATCTTGGCATATTTTGTTCTGGTGAACAATACAAATGAAAGTTTTGCACGTCTCACATTGCGTACGTGATTTGCGGTCTTTGGACCTCAGGAAGACAAAACACCTTCCAGATTTAAAATTTATGAGAAGCTATAAGGCGTTGGGCGTTTTTTTTTCTCCAGTACTTTTTACAAATTTGTAGATACGTCATACGTTGGCAAAGTTCGCTATTGAAATCTGTCTTCTAGACAAAAAGTCAAAGAGAGTCAAAAGTGAGAGTCTTCAGGTAAGTGCGCCTTTTCTTGAAAAATTGATTATTAGCAGCATCTGAAGAATGTAACAGTATCATAGAATTGATCCCTACAATATTTAGTATTCCACAGAACATACAGAGGCTCCAGCGGCGAGTTTTGCGCGACACACTGTAGGTATGACTGCTTTTCTGTTTTTTCTGCCTCTACCACGTAAAATATCTGAAACGCTGAGGACAGTGACTGGTTACGCATTAGAAAAGAACTGCAAAGATACTTCTTCTATTTCTTCGTCTTAATCAGGAGGTGACTCTACTTCTAAACAGTGAGGACTCTGAGATAAAATTACTTCATCGTGAAAATCTTGGATAACATTATCCAGCTCTTCATCAGATGCCTCACCTGAAAACAGATCTTCACCACCAAACAATTCCTTAGAGTACTCCCCGTGATACAACCGATAGAGGATGCAGAGTGAAGCTACGTTACATCTCGGCGTAATTCCAAGGAGACCATAGAGCTTGCAAGCTGTTTGAAACACTGTGGCAGTCAACAATTCGAGCGGCCCTTCGTTGGATACGACCTAGAGGGAGCACTTCAACATCATCATAATCAACTGAGGAGAGTCAATATTTGGGATGAAATTGGGAAATAACGAATTTCGTTTTCTCTTGTTTCTCTTTTCCTCTTCTGATAAAATAAAGCTAGTTACAACAATATCCTCGCCACTATCCTCTATAATGCAAATGCACGTTAAACTAAATTCAAAATTGCCTATGATGAATCCGAATGCAGTGAACGCACCCCATCGGCATTTCGTAAATGCGTACGCTCCGATCCAGTGGACGCGCAGCATTTTACCGTAAAACTTAATAGGTAAATTGCGATTTGCGGCTTATGATTTATTAAAAAAAACTACATAAAATAAAGCTTTTTGCCAAAGTATGTACACGTGCAATCTGTGGGTCAACTACACGCAGCGGGCTTACAACGCTCTCCGGATTCAATTTAATAACGCACTGAGAGTGATGTTGGGGCTGCCACGATTCTGCAGCGCATCAAACATGTTCGCACAAGCGCATGCTGATGGCTTCCAGGCCGTTATACGAAAGCGGGTTGCCTCATTGATGAGCCGAGTTCGTGACAGCACCAAAAACATTCTTAGTATAATTAGTGACAAATTTGACTGTCCCTTTATGCGACATTGGGTACATATACATGTACATGTACCTAGTGCAGCAAACAGGCTACACAGATATTTAAATTCAAGGGATTGCATTATTATGTCTACTAACATAGTTTCTAAGTATATATTGTAAATTACTAACAAATTACCATATGGACTTAGTCTGAAATAAATTACTTATTATTATTATTATTATTATAATATACTTGTTCAAACGCCTGATGGCAACCCTACCAAAGAGGATGTAAACTGTATACTACGTAATAAGAGATCGGACTTAGAAGAAAAAAAATTAACATCCGTTATTTTTTTAATTTGAAACTGAAGTTAAAATTTTTAAGTGCAAAACCTTTCACTCTAAACATACCGAAAATTAAAAAAAATAAAAATAAAAAAAGAAATGAGCTCAAATAAATGTTTTATTTCAATAAAAATATTGTACATAACTTAATAAATAAGCTAATAAGGTAAATTAAACAATAAAACAGATTTAATCCACAAGCTTTTGTTGATTTCTATTATTAAATATTATAATATTACAGTACAGTTTTCTGTATTTTATTTATAAATATAATAGAATAGCTGTATATGCTACTCTACTAACTACTTGATTGGCTTATACACTTATACAGTAAACTCTATATAGGGAGGGGATTAAAGCTGCGCGTCCACCAGGTCGGAATCGGGACGTACGGTGCGGACGGCACGTCGTGTCGTCATATACTTGTCAGGTGCAGAATGACGTTCCAGTACTTCTAGTGCAGTTCATAGTAGTCAGTACCATACATACAAAACAACAAATCCGTCCACTGCGTACCTACGCTCCGATTCCGATCCAGTGGACCGCACCTTTATACATACACACTTTGTTTTCTTATACCCTGTATACGACAGCTGAAATCTATCGCGCGGGCTCAGGCCAGCTGCATACCACCTCACTTGATCAGAGGATTTTTCCTTGGTGACCGTACCAGTTACCACTCATAATCCCATACCTTCCTTCTCCTAAAATCTCCTTGCTTTGAATCTCTTTGCTGCTTTCGTTCCCAAGCGGTCGCATGCGACCGCGAGAACAAAAGACTTCCTAGAACCCGCATACAGTAATTTACATCCTCTTTTGAATCCGCGATCGAGGTAACAGCTATTGCTTACAGACTGAAATGTTGTCAAGTAGCTGTGCTGTGGACCTAAAAATCTGAAATTAATGAAAAATTTTTCATTTACTACATTTCCATACAGTTTACATAAATTATTTAGTACTATAGTTAATAACCTTATGTATTGTTACAATAAAACAATATACACATGATACACATTTCATCATTTTCCAAATTAACTGCATACTGAATACTGATATACATTATAATATTTTCTATGAAATAATAATCTATCTTTTTCATATTAATATTATAATTATGGCCTGTTTCACCGCTTCCTGATAAGGTGCCCGATAGGGTTATTTGACAGATTTTCCATACTCCATCTGTCAAATTAAGTGGTGGATAGCCTTATCTGGAAGCGGTGAAACAGGCCCTTAAAGTTGTAAATTATTGTACAAATATGCAAATAGTACTACGACATACTTTGTATTAGAACATGGTATGATATCGTTATGTTTTGCTTCAATTTATCAATTTACGGTTACATTTACATTTTACAATGACTTACCTTTCGTTTTTCATTAATTAGTCCACTTAATTTACAATTTTTGTATTTTTGTAATAAATAATTTTCACAAAATGAAATTCGAACTTTGAGTTTTAAACTTCTTCTTCCTTTATTTTCTTATGTAGTTTATATTCTCTATGGTCTTTTTTATCAACCAATCACAGTCGACCGTGCTTAAAAATTGTACAGATTATGCGATTTAATTCAGTAGCTACGTTTAAATTTGGAACCCAATTTTTTTTTGTTCGAAACTTGCATCCACCTGATACAACCCTACTTGCAAAGGTACTGAAACCAATAATTTGTCAGTTTCGTTTTACAAATAGAATAAAATTCAAATCATCGAACAGTGAACACGAAAAAGGATTTTATGCGAATTACGTAGTAAGTAGTTTTTCTTCAACAACTTAAAATAATACATAAACTTTTTAAAATCTGCTAATAAATCATAATATGGTAGAATTTTTAGTAAGTATTAAAATATTGACTAAACTTTAAGTTACGAAATTAAGTTATATAGAATATTTGTTAAAATAAGATGCATAGACCTTTTAATTGTAAATATGTAAACTCTAAGAACTTTAATTACTTTTGTAGCTTTTACGGGATGTTGAAAGCAAAAATATAAATTTCTTCAAAACCCGTGGATGAAAATGACACAAAACTTTAACAGTAGCAGACATTAACAAACTTAACCATATTATACCGTTTTTAGAAACTCTAATATTTTTTCGACGCAATTAGGCGACGTTTCTAATATTTGCTAATTACTGGGAAACCCGTGGATGAATCTGACACAAAACGTGTCTGCACATCAGTTACTGCCCTAGCAATATCCCAAAACCTAAATTTAAAACTTTAATATTTTTTTCAGCCTATAGCGACCAAAATGACACAAAATCATTTTTTAGGCTTACCTAGTGGTCCCAAAACTATACGCAAAAAATTAGAAACTTTAGAATTTTTAAAACCAAAAAACCTAGTCCTATCGGTCTAGAAGTATGGGAAAAATCATAAACGTATGATGCTAAAGACCAACAAAGAGTGCGAGAGAGAAGAAAATCCTTTATGGAATTATAACAAGATGAAAAGAGAGAGGCAGTCTAATGAAAACTTTAACCACTTTCATTTGACAGGTCGTCACCAAGTCGTCACCCGTTTTTATGCCCTTTCGGTATTTGCAATTTATTGTTTAAATCCTTTATTATTTTCGACAAATACTATTACATATAACAATGGTAACTTGTTCTGTGAGTGATTGCAGTGTAAATCATAGGAGTAATCCTGAAAAATATACATTTCACAGGTAATTAATCTTCATGTCCTAATTGCTACGATGTGTTTATTTTAGTTATATTCTGTCTATATTTCTCTATTTCAAATAAAATATTGTTAATCCTCCCCTTTACTTTCATATTTTGCATAACTAAAGGTACTATTGTTCTTAAATTACACAATTTTTAAAGAAAATTTTTTATTAAAATTGTTTACATATATGCTAGGGCTTGAATCAAATTTATCGATATGCCTATCGGTATTTAACACGAACATAAAACTAATCTAAAAATGTAATGGGGGTGTAAGGTTATTATGATATGTATTTAATTTAAGAATAAATAATATACTATGTTTGTCATGTACTTTCAAATTTATATTTGCATTTCTATTAATGTAAGAGCTGATTTGTCAGATAGTTTTTACCTGAATAACAAGTAAGTAACTTTAAAATGTGTATATTATTTACCGTTATAAGAACCTCATGTTATAACATATCCGACGATTGAAAAAAAGACGGGTTGCACTCCGGGAGTGCCGGCAGAAGTAAAAACTTGATTATTAAAGTTGTGCATTTTTTAACCCATTTTTTATGAAAATCGATTATTAAAAAATCGATTTTTTTATTTAATCGAAACCCTTACAATCAATTCAAGTTCGAGTTCGACACAAAACACTACTCTCCAACCGTCTTACGGTTTTTCCAAGGTTTTTCGATCAGCACGAGAATCTGACGCGAGTTTCACAGTTTTTACCCATTCCACAAAAGTGCTCAACGCCGCTAAAGAAGTTTTCACTTCAAAAATCACCCCAACCGAAAATGTTTATCTACTTTTCAATCGTCCCCTTTTTACTGCCAAATAAAATATATGATACCTAATTTGAATTACAAAATCTGTCAAAGTTGCATATTATTTATTTCTCATAGAAACGCAGGTAAAATAACTCGATCGAACAATACTATCGATAGTAAAATATACATCACTAGCACACGCACACATTGACAGATCAAAAATTGTCACGCATTTTCGGGTTGTCAGGTGGTCTATACGACAGTATATATTATAAGTCTATGGGAAAAATAATAACGGTCATATTTTGTCAAATACTTTCCAAAAATTTAAATGTCATACTGGCACAAATCGTTTGGCGAAAAAAAAATCTTACACCTTTGCAGTGGTATGGCGATATTTCGTGAATGGCTACTCGACGATGATTACTGATTAGCTATGCAAAAATTAGCCTGGTACAAATGGTTCAATTTTTTTATTAACATTAACGTATTCGCGTCGGTATGGCGGGCTGTAAGCCGCACCCGACAAGTATGGCATTACACTTTCGCCTACTTATTTTTTTTCGACTATCTGTAAATACAAGCATTTTTGTGGAACAAATCGTTCGACACTCGTTATTTATCCGACAAATTTGATTAACGCCCACGCGTTTGGACTGCCAGTGCGAGCGCTATGACCATCATTTTCCTTTTTGCCTTTACGTAATTATACCCCTGTAAAACCGCCATACTGGAACAAATCACCAAGAATTTTGTGTCACTGTCTCCAGGCCTAAGTGGACACAGTCACATATTAATAATAAATAAATAAATAAATAAAATACGTTTATTACAGACTATTACAGCCTTAATATATTTTC
The DNA here is from genome assembly GCA_937595015.1 of Polyommatus icarus. NCBI lineage: Eukaryota > Metazoa > Arthropoda > Insecta > Lepidoptera > Lycaenidae > Polyommatus > Polyommatus icarus. The sequence continues at coordinate 1,618,957 of OW569325.1, forward strand.
TTACAAAGAGAAGCTTAACGCACGTGCGTAGTCTCTCCGTGCGCCGCGGTGGAATGGAGCCTTTATGATATACAGGGTGCAATTAAACCTTCCTGCCAAATTTGATATATTGATCCTTGATAAAAATAAAAATACACGTATTTTTTATTTTATAATCACTCAGTACCAAAATGTTGAGAAATAGCCTCTGAAAGTTATCCTAAAAACACTACAATTAATGGACACTACGCGTCGCCCGCGCGTGACGTGCCCCCGCACGCGCCCCTCGCCCCGCGTCACCCCCGATCATACCCACCGCCGCGAGTGAGCATTCTGCAACGATTTTAAATGGGATAAAATATGTCATTAACATAAAAATAACATCCAATTTTTTTTGGTTAAATGGATTCTCCTAATGATACCTAAGCCCTGGAAAAAATTTGGCAGGGCTTTAATTGCTCCCTGTATAATTAAAGGTAGTAAACCCACGAAATCTACATTTGCGGGTATAAAAATTAAATAATTTTGAACTATTCGTCGTCCAATGGACCTCTAGAAACGAGCCTTAATGCTAATACATACTTAGAATAATAATGAGCTGTATGATTTCATTGAATGTACAACTTTTTTCCTATTTTCAATATAAAGGTCAATTTGGTATTTAAAGTAAAAGTCAAGATTTTGTGGAAACCGGTCCGGTGATGAGACTGATGAGTACTCGTCCGAGTTGTTTCGTTGAAATAGAAAAAAATCGCCTCCTGTGGATGATAATTGAAGACGTGAGTGGAAGAACCATTAACTAACATTTTGTAAGATACGGACAATTGCTCATTTTTTCCTTTATTTTATTTCATAAAATTTGGAAAACTTACGGCTACATACCATTCACGACCTCTGTGGCTCAGTGGTGAGCACGTTGGTAGCTCAAGCCGGGGGTTGCGGGTTCGAATCCCGCCGACGGAACAAAAAGTTTTACAATGTTCCCGGGTCTGGATGTGTATTAAATATGTGTATTATATAATAAAAATCTTAAATATATGTGTAGTACCAAAGTATTAAATATATTACCTGAAGGCCAATTAAAAGTTTTCACATAATATAGACAACAATGTAACAAGAAAATTGAACACACCTTGTAACATATTCTTCTTCATCATCTCGACACTGTCGTCGAACAAAGACGGATCTGCAAAATATCAACTTTACAGGAGAGCTGTTTAGAGTTTACGATTCATATTTTTCAATGTAACTTTTTACTTATCAATTAAAATAAAATTTTATTGCATAATAGCTTTTTGTAGTATTAAAATCATTGTATATGCATTAAAATTTTTATGTTTTATTAATTTATCTTTAAAAAAGCTTTTTTATTTAAACATGCGATATTGTACTGCGCTGCGTTGCGTGCGTTGTTTGGTTTGATGTAACTTTGAGGCGTTATTCTACGGAAACTACTAAGACGAATGTGAACATGCTACATTGCTCTACGGAATTTAAAATTAATGTTATGTCGTATGTTATAAGAAGATTATATGTGATGAGTATCGTAAATGTAGTTTACGCAAAATTAAAACAACATAATATTATCAAAAGATATTTTTTTATTAAGTCTACCAAATTGACAAAAACCTATAACAAAATTAATGGAAAATTTTAACAGTTATTTTAATGGTAATTATAATAATATTATGGCATCGATCAGTCTTATCCAAGGTATCTTAATTTTATTTATTTTTTATTTTATTTATTTTTAAACTATAAAGAAAATACAAACATAAACTTAATCTAATGCAGTGTATCATAAACCATTTCTGGTTTATGATACACTGCATAATAATAAATAATATGTCTTAACAAAGTCATAAACAGGAATAATAAGAGTTAGCAAAAATAATTATAAATCTCAAAAACAGGCCATAAAAATATTACAATTAAACTGAATCGTTAAAATTCGAGCCCGGCGAAATTTATGGCGAACTAATAACATATTCCGCTACATCGTGTAGTTCCCTGAATATTAATTCTTCGGCTCCTGGTGGCAATAAGGACTCAGATTTTTCATCAGAAACACCTAAATAATCACGAAAATATTTAAGATAAAATATGAATACAATAAAACAAATCATAAATTAGTGTCATTTTAAATAAAATATGTTTTTTTGGCATTTTAAGTAGCCGAAAAAAGTCGTATGTGGAATTATGTCGAAGAACATCGTCGGTTCTTAATATGCTACACAAAAATTGTAATCATACTCCGGAGTACAATGTCGTTAGTCTACAAGCGACTTATATATTTTGGAAGAACAACGCAGCATTTAATAATACGACATCACAAAATCAAAAGTAGGAAATTAATAATTTAAGTACATAAAAACATGTGGTAACAAGGCAAAGTATGGAAATAATACTTTACCAATAAAATTAAACATATTTTATTTCCGTAGAACACTGTCGGTTCTGCATAATACACTGCGACGTACGTACGGATCCGACATTTTTCTACGGAATTATTTTCTTTTCACATAATTTATATTTTTCTTAAAAACAGTTTATGCTAAACATGAATATCCCACGAAGCGTAGGTGCTTCCAATGTGACCATTATGCCGGCAGACACAGCCGCAAATGACGATATGACCGGCGCGGGCGGCGCTCGCTTCCGTCAGACAACGCGGTTTTGGACCTTACGGACATGTTCTTTGATACAATTTTCAAAACCGTCCTTGTTCATTTCCATATCTCGAAAAGTATTAGGAAAATTCTACTTTTTCTTGGATGTACGGATAGATTATCATCTACTGAAGACTATTTTAAAACAAAAACGATTTCGTCGTACCATCACAACCGTCTTTGTTCGACGACAGTGTCGATCTGGCTAATGTATCTGATTACACATAAAATCCATAGTTTTTCAAATCATTTTTCGTGCCCTAGCCTCCATTTATGCAAAAAACGGCAATTTTTTAAATGTTACTTATTTGGTTCTTCCACTCACGTCCTCAATTACGATTTGCACAAACATGAGTTTTATGTACCATAAAATTACATGGGTGTACACTGTACAATGTACATTTTACAAAAACACTTCAATGAGAACGTTTTAGTGATGATAATATGTAACTATATTTTGTTATTAGGGAGATGTAATGGAGAAAAGCTTCTTTATAAATTAAGATATTATATTATACTAAACTTGATGACATCCACAACTCCGTTGCGCCAAAATTAGTTTATCGCGCGGGAACCGTACATTTTTCCGGGATAAAAAGTATCCTATGTCCTTTCCCGGGACTCAAAGTATCTCCATGCCTTTCCGCAAAATCGGTTTAGCGGTTTGGGCGTGAAGAGGTACCAGATAGACAGACACATTTTCGCAATTATAATAGTGTGGATATGGATTTAAATGTAAGTGTCCGGAAAATGTCTCATTTCTTAAATATACGATAAGTTCCATTCCTAAAAAATAAATCGGTAAAACCAAGTTTCTGGGGCTTTACACAGAAGTTTTTTTTCGTTATAGTTTGGTAAGCGTTTTATTGTCAGCGAATCGAAATCTCCCGTTACTAAATAGATTTTTGAATAACATCAGAAACTTTTTATAAGAGATATAAACTGTACTCGCTCTACCTGCTTGCCGCCGGTCAATTAAGGAACTAAACGACAAACAAACTCTTGATCTTGAAGCTGATTATTTAATTAATTATACATAAATAATAAATTCATAATTTAAACTTGATTAGTTACGCCTGAATGCTAATTCTATTTTAGGAAATATTTGGTCCGAATCCATGGTAGGTCCGGTGTCGTTTGCTTGTATTTTTCCTCACAAACAAATTGTTTTGATGAAGCTCGTGTAGCTTTGTAATAAAAAAAATAGAGCGTGTTAGTAAAAATAGTTTGGATGTAATTACGTCAAAAAATATTTTTGAATTTATATTTTTATTTATTAGGTATTCGGGTAATATTGACAATATTTTCATTAATTAATAATTTATTTACTAGGCCCAGCCCTACTAATACCTAAGTTTGTAGTCTAATAACTAGTAAATCTTTTAACTTTATAAAAATTAAAGTAGACATGTAAATGAAAAACATTTTACATCGACTTCGACTACATTCTTTGTAAGGATTTTATTGCAATCACCGTTTATGTATTTAATTTCGTTGCCTTCAAATTATTTGCATACTAAATCCGTTTAAGTGTCGTTAGGTGTCAAAATAGATGTAAATTAAATAAATAAAGAAAAAATAAGCCTAAATGTACCCAGCGTGTTAATTCAGCGCTTAACCTCTGCTTATTTCACCGATGACATCATAATATTGATTATTAGATACAATATATTAGTTCGCGGTTGTTTTATTGTCAAATATCAAATGTCCTCGCGACTTTATTTTTTTTCAGCGAGCTCGTAATTAAAGATGACGCACCGACAGGTGGCAAACAGGTCAGCCGAGGAGGAGCTCGGAATATTAAGTGGACACTGGACGGTAAATGTCGGCCGACTGCTGGCCAGGAGGTGAGGAGGATGTCCTTGAGCGTTAACAGCTCGTGCTGAGCGGTAGCTACCGTCTGCAGGTCACAGGCGATAAAGGCCAGCCTTAAAAAGGTGGGGTGTCACGGGTGTTACTAAGCAATAATCATAGTTCCCATGCTGAAATAAAAGACTTACGATCGTGTCTTCTAAAATTGCGCATAGCTGTGAAGACTCAACTTCTAAAGGAAAAATAAACTTTTTTTTCTTTGTTATTCTTTATTGTTAAAGGTACACGGTGAAGGTAGTCTTTACTCAGGCTATGAAATCCAATCGTTTCGTTCAGTCTTCTCGTCTCAAAATGTTCCTCTCGCAATAGATTTTTGATGGACGATAAACATGAAAAGGCATCTACACCGAGGCAGTAAATGATATTGTACGTAAAGTTTAGAAAATGAGTCACATTTTTCTTGACGTCGGTGTGGAATACCCATGAAGAAAATATTAAAGTTCACGTTGCTACTAGTAGTTCAGACATATCGGTGATTACACTGTTCAAATATCGAACGTGGACGTTGTGAGGCGGATGTTGGCGACGAGACATTCCGCACGTGTTAGACTTGCAGACAAATATTAATTAGACCACAAAGATACACATACTGCATTATTTCGTTAATAAAATAAAGGATAATTAATTTTCCTAATTCTAACATAATATTTCATTCAAATTATTGTACGCGTATTATTGTACGCGGGACGTAATTAACGCTGGGAAGTTCCCAAATTCTCAGAAAGAACTCGAAACGTAAGTTTCGGAAAGTAAAATAGGCTACTTTTTGGCGTGGAAAGAAGGTGTGATTCCGATTTCACCTCGCAGGCAATTTTTTTAACTTTCGTGACAAACCACGAGTTACCTCGTGGTTTGGACTATAGTTTAAGTGTAAACGTACCTCTTTTATTAATAGGTTACATATTTTACAGCCAATTCAATGTTTAATCATGATAGCAAAAGTGATTAGGTCTCATTCGTTTTGAATGAATGTAATGTCAAACGTACACCGCCGCTCGTTTTCTAAAATGTGCCCTATAAAACTGTGTTAATATATATATTTTTAATAATAAAAATTTCAAAAATATAAAGAAGCTAAGGGAGGAGACCTAATGCTAGACACTGAACTAATAGATGACACTTACGAAAAAAATACCATAAAAATAAGAATTACTCTACTTATAATATCTCAACACTGTAAATTTTATAAGCTTCTCAAGCTATCTGTTGATTTGACAAAATATATTAGGGACGCCTTCGGGAACAAAATTTTAAAATGAGATCAGTTTTCGTAAACAATGTGACCGCGTCGACACGCGCTCGGCAATTTCTTAGCAAATAGGTTAAGGAAGGCAAAATTTTGCACGTAAGTTTTGAATACATTTATTTGATTTTTTGTGAATTCTATTGATTTCATTGGATTAATGGTCATGTTGTAAACACTAATTAATGTTTATTTATGATTTTTTATCCATTTTCCCTAACAATATAAAGGGTGTCTACTATTAGTTCTTGAAAATGTAAAAAACCTAATAGATGACATGGATCTTATCTTTTAGTTTTGCAATACATATACTAAAGATATTTTGTAGTTTATCCTACTGTAAATATCATCACTATTCTCTGAAAATATAATTCTATTAACAAACTAACAACTTAGAACTACTGTACCGAAAAATGGACATGGTGTCTAATATTAGACCTTGTACTGGTCTAAAAATCGATTGCTTTAGTTTTTTAGCAGTAAAAAGAAGAAAAAGGAGAGCTGAGAAAAGAAAGAAGAAAAAAGAAGAGGCAAGAGAAGCATGGAGACTAAAGACTGAAAATAAATTTGCTAGGAAAAAAATGTGAAAAATAAAAATAAAAGGAAAGATAGTCTCAACATGGAAGAATAATGGATAGAATCTGGAGACAACGTGGATAATATTTCTGATGCATGTAGTTATTATAATGAAATAAATGAAATCTTTTGAAAAACGGCAAATAAAGACCTAATAATATGAAAAATGTAAAATGTAATTTAATGTTCTATGTCAACTATTAGTTCATATTGGTGTCTACTATTAGTGATGTTCGTTTATTGTGATGTCATCTATTAGTTCTTTTGACTAAGTTTACAAAAAGACCAATAATATTTTATTTTATTGTTTTGTCAGAGAATAATTATAATCGTTTTATTTTGTACTGGATTTTTTTTTTTAGATTCATAAATATATATTTTGTAACATTCAAATGTTTCATGTTTCCTTAAAGTGTCTGCCATTAGGTCTCTTCCCTTAACATTAAAAAATACTTCAATATTTATAAAAAGTTTAAGTTTCCGAATTTTCTTTTACTATTATTGATGTGAATGATGTGTGTGGTGTGTATAAATTAGAATAAATTAAGATCTGTTTCTAGTGATTAATATACAAAAATTGCAAATAAATGCTCCACTTCTGTACGTCCATTTCCTTGTTTTGCTCGTCTTGTAGCTTTATAATGTTATCGCCCATTAGATTATGTTAATAATTATCACACTAGATATTCCGTGATATTTCTCAGATAAAAAGACTCTAGTCTCTTCGAGATTTATTTAGAATGACCTATCGACTAATTAAGGAATAAATCTAAAATTTATTTATGTAATATTATGAATAAGATTCCTCTGATGTAGGTATCATAACGATTTAAATTTTATTAGGTATGCCTCGAGGAGGATGCTGTTAGTTAATTTTTAATTACCGAAATTTTATTTGGAAAAATCTTGATTCTAGCAAACTAGAAAACACAAGAATGAAACGTAGTTTAGACGTCAAATAAAAACTTAAATTCCGAACTATGCAGATTTACAACCCAAGGCAAACTGATACAAGCAATGTTTAGATAGTTACAGATAATAAAGCAACTGCTATTTGTTTATATAAAAAAATCGTCGCCAGAACAGAGTTAATCATTAAAGTATGTTTCGTCACGAGGACGAGCATAAGTCACAGATCGATCCACCATTTGTCAAAATAATTACAACACGTCGACATCACCTTGATCATTGAAGAAAACTTCAATTAGAAGGTTCAATAGTGACATTCTCAACTCCTAAACTATGTTAAGAGGCAGCAGTTCTTTGCACTACAGAACTTTTGGAAAAAATAACTCGGTATGCCTTTTTAAGGCGCATAGAGTCGTCGATAACCTTGGACGTTTGGGCGTGGCTTAGGTCCCCCTGCTCTGCACTCCCCGCACGAAAACATCGTACATAGATTACGCGCGCGTATAACGAACAGAAGCACTCCTTACTTATCACTGCCTATTTTACTCGAAACCACTACCTACCTACTACTTGCTTTAAAAATGTACAATTTATATGAAAATGAATTACTATTGTGAATGAATAGATGTTTGACGAATGACTTTAATACGTTTAATGCTACACGAATTACGATTTACGCTTAGTATCAAGTATGATATTTTATGTCTAATTTATTAAGAGGCACTGAAAAAAATGAAAAATTAATCAGTAGGTATCTAGATAATTTTTCAAGTCTTGGCTGTCTTAGGTCCGCGCTTGTCTTTCCTAAGCTAGGGCATCGCAACTCGGGCCCAATTTTAAAACCCGGGTTTTCGGGTTTTTGTTGATTGAAAACCGGGTACCCGATTTTTTTTTTCGTTTTTTAACATTAATTATATTTCTTCATGTATAAATTAAACAGGTAGTCCTTTGTTTATTTGCTAGGCAATCGCGTTTTTTTTAAGATGTATGTAACGACGTATTTCTATCGACGGTCCCTACGTCCATAATAGCAATTTTTTTTATTGCATCATGCACTTCCATAATATTATAATGAGATTCCCACATTTTTTTTTCTATTACAAGTAATTCCGAAGATAAAAAGACGTAAATGACGACAAGTTGGGAGTTTTATTAGATTTTACTGTGGTAGATGCGGACATCTATACTTAGTACCGCGTTGGAAATTACGCGCCATTCCGCGTCATGTCGTACCTACATGTCCGTTTCTATCTCTAAGGTAGAGAATTATTTATAGACTTGTTATCATTTACGTTCAGTTATTATAAGATTTTTATTCGTTTTTAGTGGGACTAGTGCCACACATTCAAACAAATTTGGACTAATATGAATATTTAAGTGTTATAAATAATCTGTGTTATAATAAAAAAATATCCACAGCCGAACATAATATAGCCTCCTCGTTTTTCGGAAGTCGGTTAAAAATTATGACCTTCATAAATTATTAAGAGTCAGTAAAAGCTGAATATAATAATCACCTCAGAATTATATTTTACCGTCCAAACTTGTCCACTGTAGAATTTATAACGAAGCCTCAAAGAATTTATTCGCGTAAGATGCAATAAAAGTCTAAGGTCGTCAATGGTCACCTAGGGAAGGGAAATTGGAAAAGAAATTTACCTTGCTCAAGACGTATCCGAAAAGACCAATAAGAAGAAAAAGGCAACTTCAACATTATGATGTTTAGTTTTACCCTTTAGTGAAAACAGAATAATTAGAGAATACATTTATACTAAAATTTGTAGACTTTTGAAAACTATACAGTTTAACTTATCAAACAATCACATTTTATTAGAATTTTTCATTATGGACCTATAGTTATTGATGACGTGTCCTTTAATTCGTTCATTATAACATAGAAAAAATGTCTTAAATTAGCAGCGTATAGAAAGATATGTCTGTGTTTTTAGTTTTTCTTACTGAAGAGCCAGAATTTCTATTACTTACGGGGCCGGGTACCCTCGAAATTCTCATACATACGTAATTCCAAAATCATTTTCTCATACGAAAATATTTAACATCTTTGAGTTGTTTTTCAGTTTATAATAGTAATTATCTAGGTTCCTGCACAAAAATTTACTTCAAAATATTTAAACATTATTTTTTTTTGTTTTTATTTTTTTTAGTAAATTTAATACTTAATATTTAAACACCAAAAAATAGAGTAAAACACTAAAAAATATATAAATAAATAGTAAATTTACTACAAAATATTTAAATACTAAAAAATATTTTTGTGTTAAAATATTTAGTAGTAAATTTACTATAAAAAATTTTGAAGCAAAAAAAAATTTTGTGTTTAAATATTTTGAAGTAAATTTTTGTGCAGGAACCTAGGTAATTACTATTTTAAACTGAAAAACAACTCAAACATGTAAAATATTTTCGTATGAGTAAATGATTTTGGAATTACGTATGTATGAGAAATTCCAAGTGTACCCGGCCTCTTATCTAGGTTCCTGCACAAAAATTTACTTCAAAATATTTAAACACAAAAAAATAGAGTAAAACACTAAAAAATATATAAATAATTAATAGTAAATTTACTACAAAATATTTAAATACTAAAAAATATTTTTTATAGTTTAAATATTTTGTAGTAAATTTACTATTTATTTATATATTTTTTAGTGTTTTACTCTATTTTTTAGTATTTAAATATTTAGTAGTAAATTTACTAAAAAAAAAATTTTAAACAAAAAAGAAAATTTTTTTAGTGTTTAAATATTTTGAAGTAAATTTTTGTGCAGGAACCTAGATAATTTCTATTTAAAGCTGAAAAATAACTCAAACATGTTAAATATTTTCGTATGAGAAAATGATTTTGGTATTACGTATATATGAGAATTTCGAGGGGTACCCGGCCCCTTAAACATTATAAACTATGACAATAAGATTAATTTTATAAAGTGTTGAATGAATTTAGGACCAAATATAATATTTTTATTCTTACAACGTAAAAACGGACACGTACGACTTACCCGTTTTTACGCTGACAATTCAAGACTACCCAGTCTTGAATTGACAGAGCGTAAAAACGGTCATCTTGTAATTTTGGCGAAAATATTGAAAATATTTAAAATTCTGTTATATCATCCTAACGGTAGGCCGTTTGGATGATATAACAAAATTTTAAATTTACATTAGGCTTTACAAATAACTGTGTTCATGTTTTATGATAATCTACAGTAACAGTTTGAATCTTAAAAACGCTCTCCTGAAAACCACTACTTTTGACATGTCGCTTTATACGTAGGGACCGTCGATATATACACTTGTTTTATTTAAATACTTAAAATATTAATACTATAACGTCTATACGCGTGGAACAATCAACTTATAACTAAAAATAATCATGAAGTAAATAACAATTTAGGTACTGTTCATAAGAGCGTCCATATAGACACTTTATTTATTTAAATACTTAAAATATTAATACTATAACGTCTATACGCGTGGAACAATCAACTTATAACTTATAACTTTGACGACCTCCGTGGCTCAATGGTTAGAGTGTGTGGCAACTCAAGCCGGGGGTCGCTGGTTCGAATCCCGCCGACGGAACAAAAAATTTTCCAATGTTCCTGGGTCATGGATGTGTATTAAATATGTGTATGATATAATAAAAAATTTAAATATATGTATAGTATATGTATAGTAAATATGTGTATGATATAATAAAACATTTAAATATATGTATAGTATAAAAGTATTAAATATATTTCCGTTGTCTGGTACCCGTAACACAAGTCCTTCAGGTACTTAGCACGGGGCCAGACTGACGTGGTGTGAAGCGTACATAGATATTATATTATTTATCTAAAAATAATCACGAAGTAAATAACAATTTAGGTACTGGTCATAAGAGCGTCCATGCCCGAACCGCATCACAACCTTTTTACGTTGATTGTACTCTAAGTGTAACTACTCTACATAAACACTCATGCAAATATTGTAGTGTTCTAATGCACACAAACAGACGCTCGACAGCACACACACAGGCGCAAGATTTGGCAACGAGTGACACAGCCTCCCCGTCTGAATGCTAGCGGACGACTGCCGCCCGCGCCCGCGCAGACCACCTTTGAACCAAATCGTTAGGAAATACTGTTTTTCGATATCTTTTCAAAGAAAATATTGTTTGATTTTTATAAAAAATGCTGATATTCAAGAAAACCAGATTCTAAATATATCTACGCAAAAAAAATATCGTATATCACAGCCGTTTAGGAGGAGTCCCGATTTCAAATCGAAAATCGATGTCACGTATTATTTTTTTATTGAAGCAAGGGTAAGACATAAAGCAGAAAAAAAATGTTGATATATTAGTTGTTGAACTGATCTTTCACATATATTTTTTTCAACTTTTTCCTGCCAGAAATGAATGAGTAGTTACAAAAACAAAATGACCATTTCACGACTCTATACGCCTCGAATACGCGCGTTTCCCTGCGCTTAGAAATTTTCACATAAAATCCCTGGTTCTAGCTAAGGATTATGAATAATTATATTATAAATTTTATTTCAAGTGTGTTTATGTAAATGTTATATTTTAATTTATACAGTAAAATTTCTCAAGGTTTTCGAGTAAAAAAAAAAACTTTGTAAAGCTTGAGAAACTCTCATTATTTTGGATTAAAAACTAGCTAAGCTACAAACTTTCTTACACTCGAGCGAGTCAGAATATTTAAACCCGTTTGGCTATATATTTGTATTCGCATAGATATACAATATTATATAACGTGTCCACTTTAGGTCAATGTCAAAGAATATTCTTATAACCACCTTTTCGTGACAGAATTATTGGCAAGGGTAACAGTTTCTCATGTGCCCAAAAGAAAGTTCTATATAAGAAATCAGGATAATATTATTATTATTATATGAAATAGTCAGAACTAATAATATAAATACTGCACTCGGCGAAACATGGCGGTAGCGGTCATTGACTCCCTGTCAAAAACTTGTCATTTTCTATAGAAACCAATTTGACAATTAAGTGTCAGATGTTGTCAATCGCGGCTTTGTATAGAAAATGACAAGTTTTGGATAAGGGGTCAGAGAATCAATGACCGCTACCCACAGAATATAATATTATGCACTTTATGGTGATTTCTTTGTACCGTTGTCAGATACTAACAATATCTATCACAACTAGTATTATATTAAAAATGCGTTAGTATTGGGTCTATCTCCAAGAATATGTCTGCTTTTTTGGTACCTATTTACGATAAACCTTCTGAACACTGACTTTGATAAAGGGAGTTCTGTTCTGGAAAAGTTGCTGGAAACGCCTATTGTTTGATGTGATAAAAATTTAAAGAATATTTCAAATATATTATTAAAACTGTTCATGTAGGTGAGGGAAAATGAATGTGATTAAGTCATAATATTACATTTATTACAAGTTCACAGACACCTGACGATTCCGGCTTGGAGGTGTTAACAATATGTCTATAATAGCGATAACATCATTTAATTTTGTAACTATAGGTATAGGCCGCGCTATGGTCCTCCCCTCACCGCGAGCATTCACATGTAATGTAACATTTTAGATTCGAATTTGAGAATTACATTACAACACCGACGAGCATTCGCGTGTAATGAACGAATAACATAACAGATTCAACTTTGAGCATTACATTAGCAAGTTGAGTTCACTGTCACGTAGCATTGATGCTACAAGTTGTATCAAGATATTACACATTGTATCATTACAAGGTGCGCATTGTAATTCTCGGTTCTCCTCCCTCACTGATGTAATGCTCGACTTTGTAACGTTACATTACAAGCGACTGCTCCCGGTGAAGGTGCAACTTTAAAAGCACTATAGCTAAACTGAAAGCAAAAGGCGCATTGTTAGATTTTTAGAGTTTCAAGGGGCGAAAAGCGCACGGGGATACGCTAACTAAACAGTTATAATCTTTTTGCCTTTTCACTTTTTTAGGTTATCCCAGTTTTTGAGTCCAAAATCACTATTGCAACAATTATTTAAAAATTGAATTTATCTCATTTAAATCTATAATGAATTTAGTCGTTATTTTAACATCATAAAATAAGACTCCAAGAACATAATAGCTGACACCATAATGGAACTCCGTTGTTTATTATGACCTTACTTAAAAGCTTTCTAGGGCTCTATCTATGCTTGGATAATCTTTTAATCGTAATTTACTTACGCTTTGTCTTCCTCCGTTTGCTTTTAGTCAGCTGTTAAAAAGACGATGAGTGTTGTAAGGCTTCACAGACAAAGGGCACGCGTCGACGGCAATCGCTGGATTTTTTTCATTGATTGACTGCTGTCGGCGCGCGCCGTTGACAATTAGCGCCGTTCGTCTGTAGGCTGTAACCACGTATTATAACCATAAAGTTAATATACCTATCGGAATAGAGCAACAATCTCGAGCTGTCAAACGTAACCAAAATTGGTTTTCATCTGTGTGAAAAATATGTGTACGTATACACTTACACAAGCATGATTGAACATGAATTCTATGAGATTATATTGACAACGTGCGGCACGTGCCGACTGGACGTCAAAAAAAGAGTGATGCTGTCATGTATCACACGTCTCTTTTTACCACGCGGTGTTACTGATAGTGGCATCTCGCTTGCTCAGGCCTTTGTTTCTCTATTCCGCTAGGTATATAAACTTTATGATTATAACACGTATTATAACAAGGTTTTTTTTTATTTACCTGGCGGGACGTAATCAAATGTATTACTATACATTGACTTTGACCTTTCCAAAAGTGCAAGAAGATGCCATCGTTTTATTGCGGTCGGGTTGTAATAGGTACAGTAAGTACAGTAAGACAAATAAATAATATTTTTAATAAGACGCTATTCTTGATGCCACTCAAATGCCTCCTTATTTAGGAGAAAAAGTCTTTAGAAAGAACGTCACGTCAGCTTCTTTCGTTAAATTCTTCTAGTTCATCACTCTTATATTTTATCTAAGGGTAGTTAAAACGTGTTTAAATCTCCATTATTAATCAACCTTAAAAAATCAACCTTATAATGTAGCTGGCGTCTAGATGTCTGGCCAATTTGACAACAACGACCGCACTCAGAGATATTTAATGATAACTTGACACTAATTTAAAATATACATTGAAATTATTATCATTAATACAGTATTTAAATCTTCTATTTAAAAATTCTTAATTAAATTAAATAAAGTCATTAAATCTATCACAGTGCGGCCGTTAGCTGGGCTTGCACAAATAAATGCAAATCGCATCGCATCGTAAATACAATAATATTATTTGCAAAATCTCTTATTATTATTATTATTACTATCAGATCGGTAGATTTTTGCCGCTGATTTACGATGCGGTATCGCATCGCACTTTTGTGTACGACTTACGAGCCCAGACTGAGTCACTTACACTTAAGTCAAAATATTTAGCGACTACGTGATTAGCGATGGTAGTGTAGTGAATGGCAAAGGAAATTTAATCATTAGAATGACATTTACGACCAAATAGTGGTCAGTTTATGACTATATTGATCACTTTAACCTGTTCCCGAGGTAAACTGTGGTTTTACGAGCAGTAAGTCAACTGATGATCCTTGACCTCCGTTACGTCACCGCTGCACCGAAAAAATCGTTTTGGCATCCCATAAGTTCTGCGGTCCGAAAACCGCTATCGATTTAACGTAATGTTTTTTTTATGACATGAACCAGGAAAGAAGCAGGCAGATCACCTGATGGTAAGCGATCACACGTCAGTGCAAGCAGTGAGCAACTTCTCAAGTGTTACAGCTACTTACAGTAGGTGGTATTGGTTGTTTTTGGTTGGGTGGGTTTAAAGGCGAAAGCGTGTATATCTGTTACCTCTTTACGCCCAAACCGCTGAACCGATTTTGCTAAAATTTGGTATGGTCGAGATACTTTGGGCCCCGAGAAAGGACAAAGGATACGTTAGTCCCGGAAAAATGTACGCTCCCTGCGCGCTAATTTTTTATTCCATTTAAATCGGTGACAAATCTAAAAATTTTAAGTTTGGGTGACTAATTCTTTTCTCTAAAAGACGAGAGGAAGTTTCTTCTATACCGCATTAGAATTGTAAATCATATCTACGGTAGCCGATTTATTGAATTCTATCAATCTTAATCAGAGGCGAATGTCAGGGACGCTCCACCAGGCCAGTGTACAGTCCGCAAACAGGCGTGTATGTTTGTAACTTCGTTACTCTTTAAATATTACGTTACAATGAAAACTTGACTACTGTACTTTCAATAATCCCTTTTTAAGATCTTGCTATGATCTTTAACTGTCGTGTCAGGCAATTAGCTCTTTATACTGAAGCCACTAAACTTATTTTAATGTTTGATATAGAAGTCTCGAGAAAGACGAACCATAGTTTGTTAGCTACAGGTTTAAGCTGAAACAAAATCATGATAAATGGTAATCAGTATAAAAACCTAAAGTGACTGTGACGAATACAAGCAATAATGTGTATTCTTCTTTATAGAGAATTCAAGAAAGTGTTTATGGACACAATCTTAGCTAACTCTACCTAGCAGATTAAGTCAACGTAAAATTAATTATTATTAGTCTTAGTTAGGCTAGATTGTAATAATAATGATGAAATACCTATACAGGTATTTTGTGTATAAAAATAATATAAATGGTAAAGATAATCTGCTTTATTGTTCAGATATTTTTAATTTATCAATTTAATTATAAGGTATTTAAAATATTACGTCCGCAGACCTACAAATTATCACTTCCTTGGAACTAATCAAAATATATCATTAATAATATTCAAATTATGTATGTGATAACCAAATCCTGGTGTTGCGAGTTCGTTGCGAAAAAAAAAACGCAAATATATTGTTTACCGCCAAGGACATTTGGTACACTGTGACATCTCATATACCTAGGTATTTACCAGTTTATGGTGTGCTCATCCACATACAAAGTAAAGATTAATGGGTTTGTTGGCACATGGGATTAAAGACATGAGTGACTGAAGCCGGTAAGAAATGTTTTACAATATAAGAACAATATTTACTCACTTGTTCTCTTATAATTTGAACAAACCTTATGTAACGTAAGTACCTACTTCATCATCTGGATCTGAATATTAAATCTACATTTTTTTTGATTTCAAATCGTCTTCCCGGTCCAAAATTAGTGACCATTTATACAAAAAACGTCAGTATTCAAATTATTTGTTGGCTTCATCCACTCATGTCTTCAACTATATCGTTAACAGAATATCAATCACCTCAAAGTACAAGTGAATTTTCTAAGAAAATTAACTGAACTGAATTGCAAATAATTGGTGGATTTGAACAGATTTTGGTTTTTCCCCTAACGCAATACGCATGGTAAATTAAGACCACACTGGTAGGTTTGTTGCTAATTGCTAAGCTACACGGCTACGCGAAACGAGAAAAGAGGATAATCATTTATTTTAATATCATGTAACTAGATGACCCCCGCAACTCTGTTGCGCCAAAATTCGCTTATTGCGCGGGAACCATAATATTTTTTTTTCGGGATATAAAGTATTCTGTGTCATTTGCTGGGCGTCAAAACTCAAAGTATCTCCATACCAAGTTTCTACAAAATAATTGGTTCCGCGGTTTGAGCGCGAAGAAGTACCAGATGGACAGACAGATGGACAAACAGACAGACAGACAGACAGATACACATTCACATTTATAATATTGGTTTGGAAGTATGGATGCATAATTTTGTTCACTTATTTGGCAAAACATAATAGAAGTCACTTTAGGACGGTTTTACGTGAGGCCGTGAGGTTTATCCGCTTGATGCGGTTCATTTTTACTGAATCGCTAATTTTTCACCATACATCTATATAATATCTGTATAATATAAAAATATATGCTACTTTTCGTTGTCTTTTACAACTCAAGAACGGGCTCACCTATCCAGAAATGTTTAGGCTTTATTTTGACTGTTTTGTTGGTTTATGTGAAGTTTGCACAAAATCGGTTGAGCGGTTCTTCATTTATCACATTTTTTGTAACACATGAATTCAATTATTTTGCTGTCAAATTAAAACTTTTTCAGTATTGATAGTACAAGCAAGCTCCAATTTTTTAATTTAATAATTTCAGTTTATACGTAGCGAAGCACGTACCGGGCCGCTAGTTTATTATAAAATAAAATTAAGCGATGATTCAAAAGAAATGGTGCGCGGAAGCTCATCCGACCTTGACAAATGTGACATTCTGAAGCTACCGAAAGTGCTACAGTTTCTAAGGCACTGTGAGGTTGAAGGTCCTCGGGGGGTCCTCAGCCGGGGGGTGTGGGGGGTTCCGGAGGGTGCCGGGGGGTGCGGGGAGCCGGCGTGACGTCGCCGGAGTTATATCAGCGCCGGCGCCCGCGCAGCCGCTGCAGTTGTGTAGTGAGCGATGCGTGGAATGTGAGTTCATTTTTTGTGACCCATTTTAATTAATCAAAATTAATTTAGTTTATGCGTGAGCTGATTAAATTTTATCTTTATTTCAATAATTTCATTTTGAATTAGTCCGATTACAAAAATAAATATTTTAATTGAACTTTTTGATAATCTATTTTCTAATTGCATTAATTATAAAAATTAAAAATAAGTATTTTTAATTTTATAAAATACGAGTTTCGTAAAAAAATTCGTAGCACATGCGAGCGCGTTGATGTCGTTTTCAGTGGATCGTTATTTGTCGAGTAGAAGCGGCAGATTTTAGTTACAGTTTTTAATTTCAAATTAAAGTAATTTATCCATATAATTTACAAATAATAGATTATTTTTGTTTTCCAATTATCTTAAACTCCTAAAATGTATTAAAGCAGGAAAGAAGACATTTGAAAGATATAAAAAAATCGAAGTCTTGTGATAACTCTTTTAAAAATTTTATCCACCTTGTATTTTATTGGATTAGTATTAAGATTAGTATATTAATTAATTTTTCCAGTGATAAAAACTAATTAATTAATTTAATCCGCGTCTGACATTTGAAATAATTAATATTGGCGACGTGTGGCTTTTCACGGGAAAACGGGTTTCTATTATAATTATAATTATGTTAATTGCTAACTCTGCGTTCTTGTAAAATATATTTTTTAAATATTTTATGGTAAATCAAATTATTCTCTTTGAAAACAACCGTTTAAAATTATTCGTAGGTAGCTGGTCGGCACATTATTCCAACACTTTGAAATATTTTTAAGAAAAGCGTTCAGCTTTGACTGGCGGCCGCGTTATTTTATTTGCAGAGCCTGTATTTGTTATTCAATCGAGATTTTTCATTTATTATTAATTATTTTCAGCAGTCTTATAAATGGTTTTTATAAACGTCTACAAAACATAAATTTCTTCGTTTTCGTTCGTTATAAGGATATTCGTGGACTAGAAAAATATTTTTTTATTACCTACTTACATTTTTTTATTTTTTTATTAAGTATAAAAAACATTTTATAGTTATTCTCATGAAGTATCAACATAATTTTTTCGGATATTTATAATGTTTTTTCAATTATAACATAGTATACAATTCTAGATTCTCAAAGCTTCATTCATAAAATTTGGTTTTTGAGACATTTGTACAGGACAAGGTATGTCGAGTCCAGGTGTTAATATGTGTGTTTGTGTGCAGTAATATGAGGTCCCTCCTTGTGGTGGCGGCGCTGGCGCTGAGCGCCTCCGCGCTGCAGCTGGATGAGCAGCAACTGCTCTACAACGCCGGTTAGTATCATCTAGTGACTTTACGATCTTTTATGGTGCGTCCACATTTGTATCATTTGCGCGATCAGATCTCCGTCGCGATCATCGCACCGTATCAAGTATGCGTATCATAGTGTGGACGCCTATCAGATTATTTCGCCGATCACGCGCGTATTTGATACGACACGTATCAGATACGCGGTGAATAGCGATCAGGGCGTACCATGATACGCGTATCATTTTGATACGCTTCGATGATACGCGACGGAGATCTGATTGGGGATCTGATCGCGCATATGTTGATTCTATACATTTTGATCAGCGATTCTATACAGAAGCGATAAAGAAAAGGTCTTGGCTCTTGGCTGAAGGGCCTGTTTCATTACAAAATATTTTATTTTATCGCGCAAATGATACAAATGTGGACGCACCCTTAGATCATTCTGCCGATCATGCGCGTATTTGATACGACACGTATCAGATACGAAGTTAGTAGCGATCGGGGCATACCATGATACGCGTATCATTTTGATACGCTTCGATGATACGCGACGGAGATCTGATCGCGCAAATGATACAAATGTGGACGAAGCCTTACGCGCCGCAACCGACAGTAATTCAAATAAAATGTTACTTTATGACATAGAATAATAGGTATCATTTCTACTGAAAAAGTTGCGACCCATGCTGCCACCGCTTGTGGCGTTGAGTAAAATGAAATCTATAGTCTACTCGTATGTCAGAAAGTGGAGTTTTATTAGAATTTTTGTCGGTTGCGGTTAGCCGCGGCAAAGAATTTACAATGATTCTAAAATATTATTTAAAGCTATTTTTTAATGTTCTTAGCTCTTTATCAATAAAGATTTTTGTCTTGTAGTGATAGTATATATTTTTATGGAGACATAAAATAGAAGTCTTCTAAATGCTTTTCTTTATCGATTCTTTGTAGAATCGCCGATCAAAATGTATGGAATTGACATTAAACGAGTCAAATGTCAATTTCATATTAAGAACACTTATGTTAATTATATACATTTTGATCAGCGATTCTATACAGAAGCGATAAAGAAAAGGTCTTGGCTCTTGGCTGAAGGGCCTGTTTCATTACAAAATATTTTATGATCCTTCTGCTTCTTCTGTAGCACCAGCGGGCTGCTCTGCGGCTCTCAAGTGCACGCCCATCGAGTACTGCACGGCCGCCGGCATGATGTCCGACGTGGTCGTCAACATCACCCCCGAGAGGCGCCTCTACAGCGCTCCCCTCACCGTGAGTAAAGCCTCTTTTTAACACGCTTCTATTAGCTTGGGCTGTATGTATGTAACGGAATCTTTGATTTTACCTATCTCCAGAGCCTAATTAATTTAAAACTTTGCACACGTATTAGGAGCCAAAGACAGTGCAACAATATGTTATTAAAAAAGCACTTTAAAAAAAATATTATAATATTTATTAATAAGAAATATTGACTTACAATTTACAACATTATCCAAATTTAAGTTTTTACAAATTTAAGCCGTCCATAGTCTTTTCGCCCCTATCTCTTTTAT
Organism: Polyommatus icarus; assembly: GCA_937595015.1. Classification (NCBI taxonomy): domain Eukaryota; kingdom Metazoa; phylum Arthropoda; class Insecta; order Lepidoptera; family Lycaenidae; genus Polyommatus; species Polyommatus icarus. The sequence goes on from OW569325.1 coordinate 1,639,473, forward strand.
TCATTTTGCAACTGAAGCATGTACCTACTCAGAACTTAACTTTTAATAAAAGGCTAGTCTTTATTTTGTCATCTCTAAATTGCTGGACTGATTAGTGATACTTATACCTACTGCGTGAAAAAATGATTCTATCTTAGTAGTACAATAGAAACAACCTCTAAAATTTCACGTTGTATATTATGAATCCTACAAGACCACGAAAAATGACCTTAAAATGTATCCTAAGATTTAACAAATGTTCTCTTTTCTCCAGGACTGCAGACTGGACGGCGGTCGTCTTGGCAAGTGCTGTCGCGACCCCAACTACACCGACCCCTGGCCCACCGACCTGATCGGCAAGTGGGTTCCCGGAATCTTCGAGCCCAAGCCCAAGAACGGAACCATCATCCTCGAAGAAAAGCGGTAAGTGAAATATAAGTTGTTCTGAAGCAGTAGGCGTGAAAAAACACGTGAAAAAAACACTTCACTGAACAACCTGTATTCACTTTTGAATATACATCGTTAGGAATTAGCATTGCTTTATGTCTCTACATAATATATTCCAATTAACATAATAGTTCAATAATAATATTTTTTTAGTTTTTTCGGCATATGCTTTGTTGCATTAAGACATTCTATTATTATTTTGTTGACAGCACCACCCCCAAGCCTGCCGCCATCGGTGGTCAACTTGAGTTCGGTCTCGGTGGAATTAAAGTTGGTAAGTTAATATTTGGTTCAGTTGACAAGTTAATAACACAAATGTAAATGCACTAACTACATACAAACGTAAATACAAACTTAGTACCATGTGCGGGTGACCGGGTGTTTACTGTTTGCTTTTAAAATTGAAACAATTATTATAACTTTTAAACCTTATACCTTTTAACCCCTACGTAATATAAATTATGTTCTCTATACTCTTACACTATATTACGAGTACAACTCCGAGATGTCGTATCCTAAGCCCTAATAACATTTTAATCTAAAAATACTTTTAATATTATAGAATTAAGGTATAAAATCGTTCATTCTAATATTCGTCTACAGAACAGCAGCAAGAAGTCGCCCAAGTCGCTGAAGTTGGAGTCGGACAATACGAAATCCGTAAGTGACTTTTTTAAGTATTATAAATTAATTCAAGTCTATAAAATAAATGATAAAAATTCTAAAAACCTGTAGGGTGACATCCATGGATCAGTTGTAAATCAGTAGAAGATTTCTAATAAAAAATATAATTTATAATTTAGTTGTGAGACGACTTTAGGAAATGTCTCAAAAACTTTCTGGAATATATTAACTCTTGGAAATATTTAATCACTTCATAAACCATCTCATATTCTATAGATCAGGGGGCTCTTTTATCCAATTTTAATAAAAATTTACTTACCAATTTTTCCTTTGTCACAGCCGGCGAGAGCTACGTCGTTGAAGAGGGAGGCGTCGTAAGTGTTACCTATTTTTATTGGTCTAAATCCCAACTTGTATCGTTCTTCACAGAGCTGATAATAGAGAGAAAAATATTCCATAACAGTATATTAAAAAATAGATCAAGAATATTTTGGCCCAAAAAACCTGGACAGATTTTTTATAATAATTTTTTTTAGTCTCGACCTTTTTTCTTATTACTAATATTTATATAGCAAGAACTTTTGTTATAAAATATTTTTCATTGCATTATCAGGTCGGAGAAGGTCGATTTAAGTGCGGATCTTCTACTGTATGTTGCAAAATCAAAATATCATCTAAGTTTGTAAAAGAATAAAAAAGGTTAAGAGAAATAATATTACAATCAAGAAGAGTTATGAGTATTTAAGTCAATTGCAAGATCACGTATCCTCGATAGTGTTTATTATAATATTTCGCCACATTCGTCGTGTACCTCAAACTGACGGCCAATATTTAATCTTCTGAGTAATGTGTCAAGCTAATATTTGATATTCTCAGCGTAGTGAATAATAGTAATCGTCGTAAATAGCACGTTGACTGTTTTCGCAGGGTCAATACCTCGAGGGAGGCTACGGCGAATTCGGAGTCGGCGGCCTCGGAGCCGCTTTCAAGCAGTCCATCTACAGGATCCTCCTCCAACCCTACTACGAAGGCGCTCAGTGCGGACTCTTGAACGTAGGTTTCTCCTATCAAACTATGTAATGCTCTGCATTCATTAGAATCGAATCGTGTGGTTAATCCGGTGTATTGCGTTCGTAGGGCCGCCAACCTTTCGGTAACCACGCCCAGGGAGAGGCTGACTTCGCTCAGTACCCATGGCAAGCGATGGTGCTGGAACAGGACGGAGAGGAGAAGACCCTGCGTTGCGGTGGTGTCATCACCCGCCCCGATGTCGTGCTCACCTCCGCCGCCTGCGTCGACGGGTGAGTCAAATTTCAAATTTTCTCCTGAGATTTGGATCTTTGAGATCGTAAGATCGAAGAAGTAGAGATCGTGTTGTTTACGCGTATCTGAAATGACTTATCGATTTGAATCTCTCTTTAGAATCGCTCCCGAGAAGATCCTCATCAAGGGTGGTGAATGGAAGTTGGGAGTCGACGAGGAGCCCCTGCCGTACCAGATCTCTCAGGTCAAGAACATCGTGTACCACCCCTACTACCAGAGCGGCACCTACCAATACGACGTCGCCATCCTCGTCCTCGCCGAGAACCTCCGCTTCAACCAGAACATGTACCCCATCTGCATGCCCTCCGCCGAGGAGACCTTCGAGGCTCTGTACGGAGGTGCCGGTGCCGGCAGCGCTTTTGGACTCGGATACGCCACCGCATACGGCCAGTGCGTCGTCACCGGATGGGGCAAGGAAGTCCTCCAAGGTAATTTAGCTCCTCCACGCGATGTGCCACTAGCGCCGCAGTGTGCACGCTTAGATCTAACCGATGAATGTATTCCCATTGCAGCCCACCGTCGCGGAGCCATCATGCACGACCTCAACGTCACCCTCATCAAGTCCGACGAGTGCAAGGCCAGAATCCAGAAGTACTACCCCAAATTCGAGAAATACTTCAACAAGGAAAGCAGCGTGTGCGCCGAGCCCACCAACCCTCTCAACAACATTTGCTCTGTGAGTATCTACATTCTGTTCAAAACTATAAGTACTAACGACGTGGTCACAATTATTATGCTTGCCTAATTTGAAAACTTTAAATCTATTTTTCGAGTTTTACCGTTCAATTAATCATGATTCCACCGTTCCACGTCAGTCTTTGCGTGGATAAAAAAAATTACGACTTTTGTAATATTTTTGTAAATGTTATTTTGCATCCTCGCTACAGGTCGACATCGGTAGCGCCCTCGCCTGCCCCAACAAGGACGGTCACTACGTGCTCCGAGGCATCTACTCCTGGGACACTGGTGAGTGGCGATCGTCTCTTGACGGCTGTAGTCGTTTAACGTGTTCGGAAATTCATTACGATATTTAACACCCGTCATGTATTGCAGGCTGCGAACAGCTCGGAAACCAGATCGGTGCCTTCTACAAGTTCGACCTCGAGTGGTACCAGTGGGCCATCGGACTCATCGAGAGCGAGCGTTACTCTAGGTTCAACGTCGGCGCTCTGTTGGCAGGTGCCGAAGGACAGATAAAGGCTCAAGGCGAAGGTCTCGGAATCAAACAGGAGGGTCTGCAGATCGGACAGGGCGGCGGTGGAATCTTCGGCCAGGGGCAGGTCGGCGGCGGTGGAGCCTTCGGCCAGGGACAGGTCGTGTCCTTCACCACCAAACCGGAATACTTCAGCTACACTACCAAACCGGAAATCTACACCTTCACCACGAAGCCCCAACTCGTGACCTACACCACCAAGCCCAAGCTCGTCACCTACACCACCAAGCCAAAAATCGTGACCTACACGACCGCACCAAAAATCGTGACCTACACCACCAAGCCTGAGATTATATCTTACACCACGAAGCCCGAGATCATCACCTACACCACCAAGCCCAAGATCGTGACTTACACCACCAAGCCCGAGTTCATCTCGTACACGACCAAGCCCCAACTCGTGACCTACAACATCCCGCCCCAGCAGCTCTCCGGCCTGCCCGTCAAGAAGTAAACGAGCTCCGATTAAGGACTGGCCACTATACAGTATAACAAAACAGCGACTGAAATAAGATAGGAAGTTCCACCGTCTGTGGACTATAGTCTATTTCTTGTCAATTTTGATAGCATCCTGCGCCGTTTAGTGGCCTAACACGATTCTGCATTTCTTCCATATAGGACATCCTTTAACACCGCAGTTGTTTTTGTTGTTTTGACGTTAGATGTTGACCGAGTTGTGCTATCGGTCCGGTCGGCACTCTAATATTGTTATGTTAAACGTTAAGCCTGTTTGAACGTGCTATATGGATTAGTCAATAATTATTATTTGTTTGTAAATTGTATATATTATTTTTGATCTAATTAGATCTCGACTGCATTTCTAATTAGAAATAAACATTTACTTTATTACTTTGTGTTTAATTAATCTTTCCTGGAGCTTAAAATAATTTGAGTTCTCAAAACACTGCATGGCCTTATTAGTATATTGGTTGGCTGTCAAAATTTGGACCAATCACAGAGCCGAACCGCGTCTTGGGACCTGGCCGCATCTTAAGTACTGACTATTTACTCCAGCCAATGTTTTAAGTGCAACGGGCAAAAGTAACATTTACTTGAAAAGCAGCTTAACATTAAAGGTTTTCTAGCTCTACCATCACTAAAGAGATGCGTCACATCGTCCTCATAAACACTGCTTCATTGCTTAATTTGTGGCTTTTGCAGTAGGTAGTGCAGCATTCGCATTGACTAGTGCCTTGACGTGTGCAACCTATCAAGCTGAGCGAGAGTCTGATCGTAAGGCGATTGAAAGTGTAGTAGTAATTTACCCCAAAAACTTGAGTAGCACTGGCCTTGATTCACTGTAATATTATTTCAATATTTGCGCGGCTGATTGCCGGCGACAAACAAGTCGAAATGTATTCATTAAATATGGGTTTTCGACCGTTTTCCTTGCCCGGGCGGGGCGGGTGGCATTGAGACGGCACATCAATAAATTTTGACGATTCACGGCCCATGGGTTGTAAACAAGCGAAGGTCCAGTAATGACCGTTGACATCAGCCGCCGGCTCGCGGTTTAACAAAGGTCAAAGGTGACATTTTATGTACGTGAATGCCAATAATAGCTATCTTCCATTTATAAGAATGACATACGAGGAAAACTACAGCTCCGAAAAGCCATTGGGTCATGAGTCGTTATCGTATCTTAAAGTAATAACTTGTAGCAAATAGCACTAATTGTTATTATTAATAATAAATTAGCTTCTTATCATTACACTGATAAAATAATATGTAATTTATTATGAAAACCTAGCTGCTTCCAGCACTGGGTCTTTATTATTATCTGAAAAAAGGCAAACACAAACGCATAGTTCCTCCCGCATCTCTCAAAGTAAGAGCTTATTATAGACAGAAAAAATATACAGGTCTCTGTTATAGAGCACGTTTATTAGCTGTCGTCATCAGGGACCGCTATTTGGAAATAATGTTTACTGTAGAATTTAATCGCATTTACCTTTTAAATTGCTAGCCATAACAATTTTGGGTTGAAGCACCGGAAAACCCTTAGTGAATGAATTAATTAATGAAAAAACTTTCATAAACAAATAATAGAAGTTGGCGCAGCGCAGACGACAGACTATCCGTGACGCACTTTTTGTCTGTGGAAATAGAACCTATGCAATTATATACGGACTTTTTGCGCGTCGTGTGCGTTTTGGTGTGCGTTACTGCATATAATTGCATAGGTTCTATTTCCCACAGACTAAAAAATGCGTCACGGATGGTCTGTCGTCTGCGCTGCGCCTTATTTTTTTATAGAAATAGAGTTGAGACCTCTTAGAGAAAATCTGTTAAAATCATCCGGAGTTTTCGGGTCGTTGGTGTTTATGCTTACCAATCGTTCTAAGCGTATAAGCGATATAACCTAGGTTTAAACTATCTACGATTGGATTAGCTAATAAAATTCAATAATATAAAAAAACGATATTTATTTTTCCGCAAAACACATTCAGACAAAGGTTTCGTGCTATTATCCAGTTGCGATTGTAAAGTATAAGTTTCAGTCTATTTTCAACACATCGAGCGAAGCCACATTGTTCCGTTACGTTGCGACGATTTACGAACATATTAATATTTTAAGATATTACTAGATGATACCAACTCCGATGTGCTCAAGGGCGTCGCCCAGGGGGGAGGCAGGGACAGCTGCTCGTCGCGTTTCGGTCCGAATTGACCCTTATTCCAACGCACCAAAGCAGTGTCGCTTTGTTCTTGAGTGAGGTGCAACTACATATTATTTCCTACTATACGCAGGGCGATTACGTATCTTGCGACAGCTTTGCATGCGTTTGCTGTTTGCCAAAGTTATCAAATACAAAAATTGCGAGACAACAGTTATAGACTATAGAGTAGCTGCTGTCAAACGCTTGTTGCATAGCTGTCGCTAAACCACTGACCTCCATTATACAAGTACGCTGGACTGATGACACCCAGATATATTTTGTGCCTATTTGAAGCGGAATCAGGTCCCCCATTATTCGGGAAGAGAACTAAATCTGACGTATTTTGCAAATGGCCGCTCAATCGCTATTGGTTGTAGAAACCACAGATAATAGTGTTCCTCCATGGTAGAAACTAGTATTAGTTCCAAGTACTGCCACTACTGCTGTCAGCGCCAATATGGCGACTGTCAAACATCATGTTTACGTCAAATTTAGTTCTCTTCCCGAATATTGGGGGAGCTGATTCCGCTTCATACAGGCACAAAAATAGCTGTCATTTCAAAGGGTATCATTAGTCCAGCGTCCTTGTTTAATGGATGTCAGTGCGCTAAACACGTAATCAATAATAATAAATAATCATCCTGCCGATTCAAATATCCATACTTGTCACTGGTGTGCGGTGGTATGATATATTCAGAATTACGCGTTGATACGAAGTTTGATTTGATATTTGAGATTGCCAGAGCACTGTCTTCATATTATCCCTCTTTCTTTCATATTGCATACCTCATAATACGTTACAGGAATGGATAATTGTTTTTGCTAGTATTTACATGTAGCTGCAGCTTTTTTGTGCAATAAAATTTTCAGTATTTAAAATAATAAAAACAAGAGATAGTAGATAATATCAGCTGCTTATCTTAATACAAATGTGTTGGAATATTTTTATATAAAATAACAAAAAATTCATGCATAACTTCTCAGTGTGGCAACATTTAATAAAACGTAAATATAAAACTTTTTCGGAAATAAAAATATTTTGATAATGCTAGTTAATAAAATTTATTCAACAAAATGCTGATTGTTGGTATTTTAAGGGGTGTTTTAATAAATCCCGTGTTGCCACACTGAACTTCTATTGGATCAGTAGCTACACAGGGGAAAAAATAAACACTACATAGACAGTCACAGCTATATAGTCAGCTGTCACTTTGAACGACTACAGGCATACATAAATTAACATGCAAATTTATGCTTGTAGTAGTGCAATGACATTGAAATTTATCTATATAGTTCATCTGTTCCTCTATGTGGTGTGGTACCATGCCTATTAGAAGTACTACGGCAATATACATGTCTACACTTCAAAATTGTCAGATAAAGACAAGGTTTGTATAGTATTTGGCCGTATAAATACTTTAGCTTCGGCCTAACCTGCGCGCCAGTAACGCGGGATGCGATGCGGGAGTGTCTGCAGTGCGAAACTGGCATGCACACCTGCGCGACCACGGTGCGAACTGCGAACCGTAGATCATTCCCACTTCCCGCTCTGCCAACGCGAATGCGGGGAACATTGCGGTCGCGCAGGTGTGCACAGCGCCATTAGATTACATGAGCAGCGTCCGCCGCGCGGTAGACGCTGCCGCTTCGCAGTCGCTTTGTTCGCGCAGGAATGGCCGAAGCTTTATTAGCACAGTAGTTTATCTACAAAACTAATTAATTTAACATATAAAAGGCACCTATACTTTTGTGATGTTCTATAATTCTATATATAACAATGTTTATTCTAACTACAATATTCGGAATTAAGGCTGGGAATATGGCTTCAGTCGTAAGTCTCTATGATCACACTTTGCAATATTTTGTAATAAATGTTTTACACACTTAAACTTAAACTAATTTTAAAACTATATTTTGTTTTTTACTAATAAGTAATAAATAATAATAATTCGATTACTTCTGCTTAAATGAAAAAAAATGTAATTAAAATCTGTGGTAAAATTTAAAAAAGCAACTAAAGCCACAATATATTTTTCAGAAACACTGTTTTAAAATGTTTGTTTATTACAAAAATTGCAAAACATAATCGTGTAGACCCATTAATATCACCTATACATATCATTATACACTATGCTATTTAAACTATCTTCAATACATTCTCAGCAACAAAATAACGTGCTACTCTCAATCATCATAAACACTTTACAGTAACATTTCATTCGTTATCACTTCAAGCGACCAAATCTCTGAGTTTCGTCTTAAGTAGCTTTACTTTTTTATTGACGGCACTTTTGTAGTTCACTTTGGAGTCGTTAAGTTTTGTTTCGGACTTGGTCCTACTTCTCACTCGCTCGTGGAACAGTTCGTAGAAGTCGGGGAGGGGGGTATCCACGAGGCCCCCCTCCTCGGGAGCTTCCCGCTCCTCCTGGGGGTAGCTGACGGCCATGTTCTGTATAAAGTGGTTGAACATCGCCGTCTCCGTGAACCACTCCAGGAAGTATTGCACCTGCTTCGACTTCGCGCTTCGGACGAAGTTCTCCTTCTGTAATGGAAAGTATTGAAATTATCGACAGAATATTGGAATCATGTCTTAGAAGAAAAACGTAACGTAATAATAGTACACTTAACAATGTAAATGGTGCTCAAAATATGTAAAACAACAAGTATATAAAACAAACACAACAAGCGAAATAATGTTTAACAAGTAAATTAAGTTATTTGAACACATTATTTGGGCAGCGATAGAATCAGTAATTTATGACTCTCAAATAACAACACACATATTTTTTTTATAATTAATTTCGAAACTCACATCAAACACAACACCATTCTTGCCGAGAGCGCCCTCCGTCACTTCGCCTGCAGAGAAGAACTTCCAGAAATCACCCAGGATGTCCACAAAGAATCTGAGGAACGCTTCGTAGATCATCACATTCCTGGTCCTCTCGTCCTCCTGTCTGTCCCGGCTCTTGCTGGACTCCATCTGGAGCGAGGTCTTGAGGGTCTTGTAGCTCGCCGTCGGCAGGATCGTGGCTTCGTCGCCTTGGTAGAATAGCACCTTGTTCGGATTCGTGAGATCAATCAGCATGCCCTGAAAACAAAAACTGGTTATAAACTCAAACCGACTAACATGAAGTTACTTATAGTTCTATAAAATGTTAAAACCAGAAACTAAAATAAAAAACCGCAATAAATAAAAATATATACATACAGAAAATTTTGTATTTTTGCGTGCACACGCACGTGTGTGGGTGTATTACAAAGCCAGGTGTAGTTTGACCGGTTACAGGTCATAGGTCACTTAACTCGCTTCTTTATTTTTTCTATTTCATCTGATAGGCCAGTCATTAAAGCCAAAACCCGAAAGAAATTAGTAACTTGATAAAATTTTAGGGGTTTGTTAAAGACAATGGAATCCATTATCAATAGCCAGCTTCATCGTTACTTGGACGGCCAGGGATTGCTAAGCGACAAACAATACGGGTTCCGTAAGGGTCGCTCGGCTGGTGATCTCTTGGCGTACATGACTCATCGTTAGGCTCAGGCAATTGAGTCGAAGGGAGAGGCATTGGCTGTTAGTTTGGACATTGCGAAGGCCTTTGATCGGGTTAAGCATAAAGCGCTGCTATCAAAGCTTCCATCATACGGGCTGCCCGAGAAATTATGTAAGTGGGTCACTGGTTTCTTAGCAGACAGAAGCATAAAGGTCGTAGTTGACGGCGAATGCTCGGAGACTCACTCTGTTGATGCTGGTGTCCCTCAGGGCTGTGTGCTATCGCCTACTCTATTCTTACTGCATATCAATGACATGTTGCAGACCAGCGGCATTCATTGCTATGCGGATTATAGTACAGGTGATGTTGTATATACCGGCTCCCCCAATATTTCTCGGCAAAATGTCACTGAGAGTCGAAACGAACTTGTGTCTAAGGTGGAGAATTCATTGGAGAAGGTCTCTGAATGGGGTAGACGTAACTTGGTCCAATTCAACCCCGCCAAGACACAAGTTTGCGCGTTCACCACTAAAAAGTCACCAATGGTCGTATATCCTCGTTTCGAGGGCACATCTTTAACCATCTCCCCTAGCATTGAGATACTTGGCGTCAACATATCGAGCGAAGTCCAGTTCCGATATCATCTAGAGGGTAAGGCCAAATTAGCCTCGAAGAAGCTTGGTGTTCTTAACAGAGCGAGACAGTACTTCAGTCCGGACCAACGCCTACAACTCTACAAGGCGCAGGTTCGGCCTCATATGGAATATTGTTCTCATCTCTGGGCAGGGGCACCAAAATACCAACTGCTCCCTCTGGATCGTATCCAACGAAGGGCCGCTCGAATTGTTGACTGCCATAGTGTTTCAAACAGCTTGGACCCCTTGGAATTACGCCAAGATGTAGCTTCACTCTGCATCCTCTATCGGTTGTATCACGGGGAGTGTTCTGAGGAATTGTTCGGAATCATACCACCTGCAACTTTTCGCCATCGACCCACGCGAAAAACATACCATCCTTATCACCTTGATGAGTGGCAGTCTTCCACAGTGCGCTTTTCGCGTAACTTTCTGCCGCGCACTGTAAAACTATGGAACGAACTGTCACCAGCAGTTTTTCCGGACCTATACGACCTGCAAACCTTCAAGAAAAGAGCGTATTCCCTCTTAAAAGGCCAGCAACGCACCTGCAGCTCTTCTGGTGTTGCGAGTGTCCATGGGCGACGGTAGTTGCTTACCATCAGGTGATCCGTTTGCTCGTTTGCCCCCTTATTCAATAAAAAAAAAGAAGGTAAAATAACTTACCGTGTGATTTTGCAGCCTTCTGGGGTGTACGGAAAGGGTTGAAAAGGGGTGAAAAAGTTTTTTTGTTAATAACATTGCGTAAAAAATTATTAACACGCTGCAAATTTGGAATTAGGTTGTGGGAATAAGCGTGGAGGCCACAAAGGAAGATCTTCCGACCGAGCGAGGTGGTATGCCCGGTCAGGCCGAAGCCCACGTGATACATTTCAGCTGTCGTATGTATACTGACGCGCCCAGAAAACTTCGATAGCGTGATGCAGGAATGTTAGGCGAATTGTGAGTACCGCCACATCACTCCCCCCCGAAGACCGGAGGTCGAATCTTGAAGTCTCGTCGCTTGAGTCGCTAGTGCCAGAGAGTTCCAGTGAGTCGGAACTGTAAGCTGCTGCACGGGATCCAGTGAGTCGGATAAGCTGCCGTGCGGGGCCGATGCTACGTGCTGACCAGGAGAGATGTGCTCTGCTTGCTGACCGGTCGGTGTAGTGAGAAAGCCCGATGATGCCGGTGCAGAGTCGCCCAGGCCGCGGTACATTGCGGCTAGTGGACGAGGTACCAGATGAGGCGATGCTGGCTGGCGCGGTGCGGAGGGGCGGGGAGTGATGATGATGAAGGAGACGTGTTCTGTCGAGGGTTACCAATGTGGGAATAAGCGTGGAGGCCACAAAGGAAGATATTCCGACCGAGCGAGGTGGTATGCCCGGTCAGGCCGAAGCCCACGTGATACATTTCAGCTGTCGTATGTATACTGACGCGCCCAGAAAACTTCGATAGCGTGATGCAGGAATGTTAGGCGAATTGTGAGTACCGCCACAAGGTTGTTCTTACCGTTTTGTAACGTGTATTAAATTTGCAGCGTTTTGCAATACACGGAACATTGTTTATTATTAAAAAACAATAAAATTTGTTAATAACAGGGGTAAAAAAATTAGTAACACACTGCAAATTTGGAATTAGGTTGTTCTTACCGTTTTCTAACGTATATCAAATTTACATCAATTTAGTAATAAACAATGTTCCGTATGTCGCAAAACGCTGCAAAATTAATACACTTTACAAAACGGTAAGAACAACTTAATTCTAAATTTACACCGAGTTACTAATTTTTTTTTTACCCCTGTTATTAACAAATTTTATTGTTTTTTAATAATAAACAATGTTCCGTATGTTGCAAAACGCTGCAAATTTAATACACGTTAGAAAACGGTAAGAAAAACCTAATTCCAAATTTGCAGCGTGTTACTAAATTTTTTATCCCTGTTATTAACAAATTTTTATGTTTTTTAATAATAAACAATGTTCCGTATGTTGCAAAAAGCTGCAAATTTAATACACGTTACAAAACGGTAAGAACAACCGAATTCCAAATTTGCAGCGTGTTACTAATTTTTTACGCAATGTTATTAACAAAAAACCCTTTTCACCCCTTTTCAACCCTTTCCGTACACCCCAGTACGCTGCAAAATCACACGGTAAGTTATTTTACCTTCTTTAACAACCCCCTAAAATTTTATCAAGTTACTAATTTCTTTCGGGATTTGGCTTTAATGACTGGCCTATGAGGTTATACAATGAAAAATCTATCAACACAATACGATGACGTCACACGAGCGAGCGGGACAGACAGACAGTGCGAGCGAGACAGTACCTCCTCGAAGAGCAGCTGGCTGGCGTCCAGGGTGGGCGCGCGCAGCATGCCGGCGAGTATGGGTAGCGGCGCCTCCAGCACGTCGCGCTGTATGGCCGCGGGGATGGCGGAGATCAGCGGCAGGCACGAGCGAGCGGGACAGACAGACAGTGCGAGCGAGACAGTACCTCCTCGAAGAGCAGCTGGCTGGCGTCCAGGGCGGGCGCGCGCAGCATGCCGGCGAGTATGGGCAGCGGCGCCTCCAGCACGTCGCGCTGTATGGCCGCGGGGATGGCGGAGATCAGCGGCTGCTGCCACACGAACGGGTATAACGCGCCCTGCAGCGCCTCCAGGCACGACGACACCATGCTGGAATAATAACACAATAAAGATAACTTCATCATCTTATGTCTGGTACAATGAAAGCCGACGGTATTCGTAAAACAAAGCATCGTGTTGACGTTATTCAATCGGGCTATGTGACCGCACAAAGCGACGCTACGCTGCAGCGGAAGCGACACGTCACGGCCAAATATGCTAAACTGCACTACACGGACGCAGCAGTGTCACATAGCTCCTATGTGACACAAAACGTCAGATCTATGGTAAAGTGTCGGGTCACTCAGCTGCAGCGTAGTGTCGCTTAGTGCGGTCTCGCCTCAATGTTAACTTGCTGTAATTGGACCGAATAACGTAGCTCCACCATCCACCTATGACTCAATAGTACTATCAGAGAAGTTGATTCACAGGCAGTTGGTGGACCTGCGTAATTTAGTCGCGTTAAGTCAAACCCAGCCGACAGATCACAATTCACAGCTTACATTGAATTGTCATAAGCCGACCACATAACGTAGGTCCGTCAACTGCCTATGACTCAATTTCTCAATAATACATACCCCAGGTGGTCGCCGACTATAACGACCTTCCGCTCCAGCAGTAGAGAGCCGAACACCTTGACGAGCAGCCCCGCCCCCAGCGCGTCGAGCAGCGCCGACGCGTTGTGCTCGTCCGCGCGCGGCTCTATACCGCGACGGATTACCGCACGCCTGACGATCAGATAAATATATTAGATAAGAAACAAGCAAAAAAGTTGACTGTATTTGTGTTACCATAACATTTTATGAGTTTGTGTTTTTGACTGTTTTTTGTTGGTCCTCAAATTTTTTTTTTATTCGCCCCGCGTAAATTTTTCGCACATTTCATTATAGTTTTGTAAACGTGGCAAAAAGGATTAAACATTTTTTTAAAACCCAACAAAAAATTATAATATGTATTAAACTTGGTTTTAAGTTTCGCACGCAAGCCTGTAATAACCGTTTTCCAATCGCGCGATAAGTTTAATTGGATCCCAGTTACACATGATTCCATTTCGAATTTCTTCGCGAACAAACTAACAGGCAACATCGTCATATACTCGTATACGTATATACGTAAGTGATAATACTTTAGGGTGTGTACACCTTACATAGAATTCACTGTAAAAGTATCAGCGAGAAACGAGCAAATTTGCTCGTTTCTCGTCGCTTGCCCATACAAATTTTGAAAGGGCAAGCGCCCCAGCGCGTCGTCATGAATTTGCAGATACAAAAGTTTAATCGCGGTAAATATACTGGTCGTACACGAACTAATGTCTACGCGTTCGAAGCTACAGCCTACAGGTAAAGGTGGCTTTACACCAAAAGAACATAGAGCAAGAACAGCACAAGAACATTCTTTCGTATTCGTTTAGTGTAAACTATAACTCGTTACAACATACTTTAGATTGTTTACACCAATCGAATCAACAAGAACATCAAGAATAAGAATTTTTGCTCTATAGATGAGAATCATATAGCTTCGTTTAGACCAAACGAGCGAATGCTCATTGCTCATTCGTCAACGATAAGTAGTTAATATATTTTTATAGTCATCAAAGGTTGGATCCCATAAACATCTTTTGTTATGGTATAATTCTATCATTTGTAAACATTTTTCATTACTCCGATCCATATTTAGGAAATAACCTTTGATAAACTACCTAAAACCAGCCGCCAAAAATATTAAAATATCAAGAACACTAGAATCCCTTTGAAGAGACCGGCTCGAGCACGTCCGAACACGAAGAACGCTCTAGGCATTTATTGCTCGAGGCTCGAGCGCTCTTGCGTCGTTTACACCAAACGAGCGAGATTTCTTAGAGCATTCTACCTATTTACCGCCGAACACGTGGCGGACGCACTAGAACAACGAAAGAATGCTCGTTGTTAGTTTACATCAAAAGAGCTTTACAAGAATGAGCATTCGTTCGTTTGTTCTAAACGGAGCTTAACATAAGTAGTCATATTCTCTTCTATAGTCGATAGTTCTAACTAACCTCGGGCCATACGACTTGAGGCTGTTATTATTCTCCACATCCTCATCGGCCTCCTCGTCCGTCCCGCGCCGGACGGTAACGGACGCGGTCCGGTCACCGGACGGCCGGTACGTGAGCGTGATCTGCTCACCGGGCGCCGGGAAGTCCGTCTCGAACAGCTGCTGCAGTATATCGTTAATTTCTAGCTCCGAGTTGCCGTGCTGAGATTCTATCTCCTTTAATATCTGAAATATGACGATCAAAATTAAACACGCATAAGTTTAATAGCCTGCTCCAAACCATTATAAAGGTTAGTAAATATAGTATTATTTTCTTTTTATTGAATAGGGCATAAACGAGCCGGCCGTTTCGGCCATGGACACACGCAACACTCGATTCGCTATGTGCCTTGCCAGCCTATATACTTTAACTTTATAAATAGTGCAGTTGAGTATTATAATTATTATTGTCTTGAATATTTTCTATTTATATCCTTAGATGCGTTAAGTCGTAACATTTTCCTTAAACCTTGATAATAATTGATCAGAAAATAGTTTTTCCCACAGCTACTTTCATCATCATCTTGCATCTACTACCAAGACCTACAACTACTTTCTACGAACTTTATTTACATCTTCAGTAATAATTTTGAATGAAAAACCATAGTAGATACTAATGTTTGACTATAGTAAAAATTTTAACGTGTTCCGTGCTTAAACATAAAAATAAGGCCTTTCCATTAAAATATACGATGCAAAGTTAAATTTATAATAGCCTTTTATACTTATAATATCTCACCTTATAATAAAAGCCAGGTGCCCTGTACTTCCCTATGAGGCAGTAACATAGCGGAAGACAGGTCGTAGCGCCTTCGGGCAACACGCGCCGGCAGTACCTGCAAAATTGACGAAAAATAATATGTTATTGTTATTTAACTTAAAATTATTTTAGGCATGTTTTTATTTTTTAACCGACTTCCAAAAAACGAGGAGGTTATATGTTCGGCTGTGGATTTTTTTTTTTGTATGTTCAACGATTACTCCGCCGTTTGTGAACCGATTTTCGAAAATTTTGTTTTGTTGTATTTGGTTTCACTCCAATTTGGTACCATGTTCACAAAAGTGGTGACCTGATGATGGGATCCAGGAGTAATCGAGGGAACTCCTCGAAATTTATATGGAAACATATGGTGATTTTGGTTTTATGTGAAGTGTACTAAGAATATGCTACCAAAAAGTCAAATATTGGGTCAAGATATACCATGGTTGCGAAGATGCTGAGAGAACTCCTGACTCCTTATAGATACACGTTTGGGAGTTTCGGCGTTGTTTTAAGAACAGAAAGCATATGCTACTATGCAATTTATATTCATCATCATAATCATCATCATCATCGTCATCATCATTCGTATTAAGGCCACGTCGTATTAAGGTCACCAATGTCTCATGGCACAGAATAGATAATAGTACAAGGCATAGGTATGGATATACTAATAATAATAATAATTATGTACTGTTTGTTTAATACAAGGCGGTCAGCGCCGCGGAGGCGACGGCATCGACGCGCCGCGCGCGAGACGACAGATCGAAAATACTTTACTGCTTTATATACAGATCGAAAATTTTACTAACTACTTTAAATTTTTTATAGACAAATAGAATTAAAATAAAGTTATTTTAAACAGAGTATTTAATCAAAACAAAGTCATTAAGTGTCTTTTTAATTAGTAATACTTATTAATCGATAGATGGCGCACTAAGTATCGATTTGAAATTGAATTCTTGATTACAATTTACAAGAACAGCTGTCAATAATTATGATAATATTATATATTATGAGTAGCTACGCTACATCCTATGCAAGTTTATACAATATTTTATCTGATAGATCCTTCGATCGTGGAAAAACGAAACACAATAGCCTTTCTATTGTTATCACAATCGCCGGTGACCGCTTGGGGCTTGAAGCATTAGAATTGTTAAATTACTTAGCACAATATTATGTTCACTTCACTGATAATATATTATTTTGTGAGTGTGAATTGTGACTCTTAACAAATTGTAATAAGATACGTAAAATATACGCGAAGGTTTACCTACTAGTCACTAGTGTAACTAAAAAGAGTGAAATTATTATTATTTTTAACAAAAAATTAAAACCGACTTCCAAGGTAAAAACAATACTTACTTAATAAAATTAATATGAACTAAAAAGTATTAAATATTTTTTACTATCTAATAGTGCCTTCTTCCGAATTCGGCTCAACCTCAACTATTTCTGTACTCAATCTTCATAATTTTGAAGTCGGTGCCAGTTCCAAAAGTTTCAAATATTCTGTCAGAGGACTGAAGATTCAGCTATCTGGTACCGACTTCAAAATTATGAAGATTGAGTACAGAAATAGTTGAGGTTTAGCCGAATTCGGAAGAAGGCACTATTAGATAGTAAAAATTATTTAATACTTTTTAGTTCATATTAATTTTATTAAGTAAGTATTGTTTTTACCTTGGAAGTCGGTTTTAATTTTTTGTTAAAAATAATAATAATTAACTTCAAAGATCTGTGGATCTGACCGTCACGCAAACCGTCACGCCGTTATTTACGTTTGTAAAACGTCAGTTCTACATAACGTGAAGTATTGCGTCGCGTCGCAGCCGCGTAGTGTCGCGTGCGGTACCTTTAAGCTGCTGTCTTTTAAAGTTACAGCTGTTGACCTCACACCCCAAGTCAATGATATATACTGCCTTGAAAAGATCCTTGTAAGACTGTACATAAATACTGCTAGTACCACAGTCATAGATCAAGATCTATGACTGCATAGATCAAGATAGATACGTGTGTATGTACTTCGCATTCCATATCGCGTTCCCAAACGACGAGCAATGCTCGTCTTTCGAAAGTCTGTTATTTAGTCTGCTATCGGAATCGGACATCAATCGGAATTTTAAAAATACCTAAATGGCTAATTGTGCCGTATTGAGCTGTAGAAATTCGAATAGAAACGTTGACCTACATAATGGATACGATTCTTATCATCGGTACGTCAGGTAGGAAAAAAGTAGCACGCTCATTTTCATACAAATGGAGGGACATGCGGTATATATCTTGATCTATGTCTTTGGCTAGAACCCACTCACCCGTACGCTCTCTCGCCTCTCTCGTCGGTGAGCACGAGCGAGTAGCACTGCCCGCTGCGCCCCGTCAACTCCCCCGTACCGCCGCTCAGCGTCTCCGGGAATATCAGGCTCTCGATGTGCGGCGGGACTCGCACCTGGACATATTGGTAATGATAATAATTGTTATGGTAAATTATTATTAGTGATGAGATGTAAGGATATTATTTGTACAGGGTGTATCTATACAAAGTGATAATACTTTAGAGTGGGTATGTACGTATCTCTTAAGCGGGGAATTCACTACCGGGATGCCCGCGGGCCGCCCGGTCTGGCACAAGTCTGTTGCTTGCCCCTATTGAACACACACAGAACAGACTAGTCAGTCGAATAGATAGAGGGCAGCAGATCGGTCGTGGACTCATAGACTCGATATTCTTTTTAACAAATGATAGATCAGTATCGGAATTGATTTTTTTGGATTTTTCAATAAGTTCGGTGTAAGCGGCTTTACGTCAATCGGTGTTTTGAATGTTATCCTTGCTTTTAACTTTCCACAAACAAGGATGCGACCGGTAAATGGAAATAAACGAATGTCAAAATTGTTGTTGTTGGTTTACAGTAATACAAACACTAAACATAAGAATGTTTAGTGTTTGTATTGTTTACAATAATATGTTTTAAAATAATATTTTAAGTGCACTCCAGTCGTTCTCCAAGGCGCAAATGACGACGGGCCGCCCGATGCGACCATTCATATAAAGACTTGCCCATGCCCGCGCGGGAAAAATGCGATCTCGCGGGCAGGCTGCGGGCACGGGCCGGCGGGCATGTCTGTGCCCGTACCTAGGAATTGACGAGCAGACATGCGACAGACCTGCCCGTGACGGGCGGCCCGTAGCGGGCGGCCCGGTAGTCAATTCCCCGCTTAAAGCAGGGAATTGACTACCGGGCAAGCGCAATTGCCCAACGTAATTTATTTTCCCATATAATAATTTTAAAAAGTTTCAGCGCTGCTACTTTCACAGTAAACTTTACGCAAGGAACACATTTTTTTTGTTTCACAGGTTTGTATACAAGTATCAATAAATATAAAGGGCAATATAAAAATAAAAAAGTGCGTCAGGCGTCCTCAGGACCTGAATGCAGACTGGTAATTTCTGTGAAACTTTATCTCTTATATTTTCATCATATCATTTAGTTTGATCTTGTAAAAAATGGTGGTCCATTACAACTATTCGCCAACACTAGACAATGAATACGGTCATTAAGTAGGCGTGCGAGTAACTCAGGCACGTTACTCACGTTTACACAGTGAAGTGTATAATTGATCTAATTATTAACACTTTTATTGTATGCTTTTCCTGTTACGGCGCCAACTATTGTCCACATAATGTACTGCACTACTGCTACTATTTTATATTTCACATTTTATCTACAATGATTTTTAAATTACATAGATTAATATTATGATTTATGATGATAATGCACATTATAAAGTGAAAAAGTTTGTTTGCATCGGAGAGGCTACGAGTTTCGTAGCTATCGTTCTGTGCCGATTTCGATGGGGGAGACATAGAATACACCACGGGGAAGTATATCGTGTTACTGCGTTTTACGCGGGCGATGCCGCGCGCAATTTACAAGTTAGGTTAGACAGAGAAGCCTATGAGGAAAGTTGGGCTGTATTCTATCGCACGGATATGCTCGATTCCTGTATTTTTTTA
This sequence comes from Polyommatus icarus, assembly GCA_937595015.1. Lineage (NCBI taxonomy): Eukaryota > Metazoa > Arthropoda > Insecta > Lepidoptera > Lycaenidae > Polyommatus > Polyommatus icarus. Next base: position 1,659,310 of record OW569325.1, read on the forward strand.
AGAATACGCTGTTGGGGTAACAGTATTTAGAATTAAGCTTACCTGGCTGGGAAACACGCTTTTGACGTAGGCCTGTCCCTTGAAGTAGTTCAGGCCGACCAGTAGACACACGTTGAACAGTCCCCGTTCACGCGGCTCAAACGGCAGCTCGATATCAAGACACCCCGTCTTCTCGTCTATGCTCAAATTGTCCATGCTATCGTTGACCATAGATAACAAATTCCCGCTCGAATCCGTCAAATTGCATTTTGAGTCTGTGGAGTCACTTCGCTCCATTTTGTCCCTGGATAGATTCCCCTGGGAGTTACGGAAGCTCTTCCAGGAGCGGAAGGTGGAGTAGGGGTTCTCTAGGCACTCGGACTTGGTGGAGCAGACGGAGGTCTCGTGGCGGAAGCGCCGGTTTCTGACCCTGGGCTCCAGGTATGCGACCCGGGAGGAGACGCGCCGCACATAGTTCTTGCGCTTCTCGGTGAGACTGCGCGTCAGCCTCACGGATTCTGAAATGTTTAACACGCTTTTATTAGCTTGGGCTGTATAGTACAGACTATAGGTTCCCTAGAACACGTTTTTTTATTACTTTCAAGCTACTTTTTCGTGAGTAGCTTTATTTTGATAAGACGAACAACAATTTCCTCTGCGAAAAATCAAAAATCTCGAAAGTGGTAGCTAACAGAGATAGAAAGGATTTAATATTTCGATTTGATGGTCCTAAAAAAATATGGATTGTTCTATTTGTAAGGTAATGTTACTCTTAAATTATATAACTATTACCCTATCAACATACAAAAAATTAGCTGGTTAGGGTTCCGTTTTAGGGTTCCGTTGCCAACGATGACTTATTTATCCGGTGACATTAGTGAAACTTGAAATCAGAATTTGATGCTCATACAAAATTAATTGAAAGCGGATTTTTTTATATTTCGACAAAATTTTGATAGCATTTATTATCGTTTTACAGACATATACCTAGAACAAATTCCATCGCATTACAAAGCATCTTACCTCCTACACCGCCAAATTCCGAGTGTTAGAGGTTAGTCGGGAACAATTTCAATTAACGAATCATTATCACTGCAGCTATCTCGCTCGCACATACATCGACCTCGACCATCGATAGCGCGAGATAAAACTCTTTTATTGTGACATAATATCATTTAGGATTGATAACAATTTGATTTCGCTGATTTTACAGACGTGATTTAATAGTTAAAATACAGTATTTCTATAAGTTTTAATGCACAACATGTAAGATCATTTCAATTATAATCTAATGTTGGAGCTAGATTTTTAATTTATTTAAGTATTTTTAAATAATCCAACTCAAACCCGCGACAGTTTTGTGATTTTTGCTGTAAAAGGTTTAGAATATCACCTGTTTATGGATTGTATTGACGTCTTAACGGTATGAAAAAATACAATGTACCGTTGAGAAAGTCGTCTATAAAATGTTGGAATTACTTTTTAGCACTTTAATATGAAATAGTTGAGTAAAAAAATATGTAACTCAGCAAAATTTTAGAGAAAATGGGCAAAGAATTGCTGTTAATTTCGGCAACTTGGAGCTGTAATTCATAAAAAGAAAACTAAAGAAATAGTCTATACTTATAAAATTACATGTCCTGACTGATTGACTGACTGACTGACTGACTGATTGACTGACTGACTGACTGATTCATCATCGCTGAGCAAAAACTGTTAAAGTTACAGCCACGAAATTTGGTGAGTAGGGTTGTTTCATTAAGTAGACACCCACTAAGGAAGGAATTTTGAAAATTTTACCCCGAAGGGGGTGAAATAGAGATTGAAAGTTTGTATGAAAGTCCGTCATTTCTTGAGTTAGAATCGTGAAACTTTATTTTTGGGTTACTGATTAAAAATGAATGGATAGGTATATTTAAGCGTTTCCGGTAATTCTATTAAAATGTGAAATTGGGGTAGAAAGTTTCAATGAAAGTCCATCATTTCTTGAGTTCGAAACATGAAAGTTTATTGACGTTTGCGTTTGACGTTTGCTTAAATAGGGTCCCGTTTTTACCCTTTGTATAAGGAACCACAAAAAGGGGAAAACTAATCTTTGTTATTAATATACTATGGTAACGCGGACGAAGTTGCGGGCAACAGCTAGTCTATAGATAAAATTCTAACCAATTCGAGAAAAAAGAAAAAGAACAAATTGTGCCAAAAAAAACACGATTCAAAACAACCTAAATCCCACATTATATTACTCGCCGCAAGTTTGAGTCGGCTTTCCGCGCTTAAATATATTTTAAATCCAATAATTAATATATATATATTTTTTAAGTCTAATAAGGGGCTAAAACCTAATAATATTTCTGTAGCGAACCTTTGCAATTTCGGCAAAATCGACAAAATTTCGTATACGGACTCTTAAGACGGTGGGCTTTTTTCCTGATCGAAGGCAGGTCGTTGCCCGTTAGCCCTTCACGAGTCACGACCCTTGAGGATCTAATACGAGTCTCGGCATTGGGCGATTTATAACAACCGTAACAATAAACGTAGTAAGACCGAGGTATGGATTATGTAACCAAGTTGACGTCTACGCTTTAATTATTTTAAATTACGTCATAGACCACATACCGACATAAGCGATATTGATGTGGTGCGAAACTTGATAAGTTATCTGCGATCTGCTTCTCTAAATGGCATATTATCATCTACAATCGCCGACGATGGCTTGTGTGTGGGGCATATTTACGCATCCATCGAGAGCGCACAACTCACGATTAGTGATGAGCAAAGCAAGACCAAGACTCGACCAGTCTTGGTCTTGGTCTTGGTCTTGCTTGTGCAGTCTTGGTCTTGCTCAAATCTGTCTGGTCTTGGTCTTGGTCTTGGCCTTGCAAAAAGCAAGACTCTTGCAAACATTTTTCTAAACTTTTTGTAAACGTTTTAATTTTCTCGAAAATACATTTTCAATTCTAAATTATAGACTACTAGCTACATGATCTTATCTTAACTTGTTAAGAGAATGATTCCTCAATTGAAAATACTAATGAAAAGTCGAGAGCCAACTCAGCATAGGCTGATCTTTTAACGGCAATAATGTCCTTTGGAAAATGAAAATTTTGAAAAATAAGAACTTTCCATCGGGATTCTTCTAAAGTATTTTTAGGGTTCTGTAGCCAAAAGGCAAAAATATACCCTTATAGATTTGTCATGTCTGTCTGTCTGTCCGTATGTCACAGCCACATTTCTTTGACACTATAAAAGCTATACAATTGAAATTTGGTAAGTAGGTGTAATTTCTGAACTTCATTAAGATTTTGATACAAAAATATAAAAAAAACATAAAAAATTGTAGGGGTTCCCATAGTTACAACTGAAACAAAAAAAATTTTTGGAACGAAGTTCCTTATCGCGACAGTTTTTGACTGACACTTTTTGCCACAGACATAGATCAAGATAGATGCGGTATCTATCTTGATCTATGTCTGTGCTTTTTGCTATAGTTGTAAGCAGTGCGGCCTGCGCGTCTTTCTCTGTCTGTCTTGAGAACAAACTTGAGAGGTGTCAAGGGACACCCGGATGGAACGAAGTTATTTCTTATGTACAAAAAACCTGTATACACTAAAAAAAAAATGCTTTCTATGAGAGAGAGATAAAGCTCTCTCACACACACAACTGTATTACAAGAACTTGAAATTCATGTTAAGTAAATCAACTGTTATTTAAAAATATAATAATATTTAATCTCATATTATAGTCACAGCGATTAAGGAAATTTTTTTAGCAAGAGTCTTGCATGGAGCAAGACTCTTGCATAGTCGGTCTTGGTCTTGGTCTTGCTAGTCTTAAGGTAGTCTTGGTCTTGCATTTTTGCAAGACCAAGACCAAGACTGCAAGACCAAGACCAATTTTGCTCATCACTACTCACGATCTGCTGCAGACAGATTTCAGGTGACTATCGGCAGCTATTATCAGATTCCAATCCCTTTAAGCTACGACATTTTGGAGCAGCATGACGTTAGCAACAACTGACAACGCTGTCGAGAGTCTGATGAGTGATGTGACCCGTAAGTAACGACAAAAAATTGTGTAACGCAACTCCAAAAGAGGTCATAACCTAACAGCTTTGAGCTTTTGAATCTGATAATATTAATTCGTGTAAAGACAGTGAATAAACTCAGCAACCAATATCGTTTAAACTACTTTACTCACCGGTCACCAATTAAAAACTTTTCAAACGCTACTCAAAGATCATTGTGTGACATCACTATCATTTTGACGCCGCATATACTTTCTCAATGTACCAAAACAAACTGATAATAATATTTGAGGGTGTGTGCGTGCCCCTTGTATACTGTACAATGTATAAAGTTCTTATCTTTTTCTCCTCGTAAAGAAATTCTTACTCTTTCAGGGCTGATGAAAGTAAGGCCGGCCATGGACGGACCGCATCTTGCAGTCGAAACCGACTGCAATGTGGCGGCAGTTTCCATATTAATCCTTTAATCGCGGATTCTTGGAAATCTATTGTTGTCGCGATCACCGGTGCTCTAATGGGTCCCGACTGCAACTTGCGGTCCGTCTATGGCCAGTCTAACAGTGACAAAGGACACACGCTCAATGCTCATCCTAAAGTATTATCACTTTATTTTGTTACACCCTGCATTATACCGACGCACCTACAAAACTACGAGGGCATACCTTCGCTGGTGGTGTCCGCGGCGTCAGTGGGGAAGCTGCCGGGCTTGTTGTCGGCCATGTTGCACGCCGCCGTCACCGTCTCGTAGATCTCCGACATCAGCCGATTGAGCTGGAAATAGGAACAAATCCGTTACATGGCAGATACTTAATGTAATGATGGTGATGAATTATGGCTATGGAAAATTAAGCTCTTGCAAGAAAATGGAAATCTATTAGGGATTGGGAAGGACGTTTAGATTTCCAAACACAGACAAACTATTATTTAATAATAATAATTAAGGTAGAAGTCGATACAAAGTTTCAAGGGACTAAAGTGAAAGTGTAATCTGTCAAACAAAGCAAACATTTGTAAAATCGATTCAGTCGTATTAGAATAATCATGTAACATACAAAAAATAAATAACGCCGACCAATTGATATTAAAGTAAATTAATTTAGAGTTAGTGAAAATCTAGTAAACTGAAAAATACACCAGATATTGTTGTTACAGACTATAAAAACACTACAAAAGTAGTCCTCTTAGTTTTTGTTTGTGATAAAAAAAATGCCAAGAATTTTTTTTTATCACAAACGTAATACCACCATATCATTATCATATCATAACCATAGCTGTTAAATAATTGACGAGTAATTTTTATTTTATCTTAACAGCTATGGTTTGGTAAAAATTTAATGTGTTACTATGTACTTAGTTATTTAAAGCCTTATCAGTGTTAAATAAGACAAAAGTGATCATTGCACTATCACTAAATTAGACAATTGACAAACAAATCGTTTAAATAATAAATTTAAAAAATATATTTTTTTTTATTTTATTCATACAGTACAGGATAATCTAGGCTACAAGCTGCCTATGCTTAAGTAAACCTGACCTAAACTGCAGATTTAAAATTAAAAAAAAAATATATCAATAAAAAAGAAAACTCTCCAATACACGTTGTTTGGCAATATTTCTTTGCGTGCATCAGTGTAAATAAAAAAATACCTGGGCACATATTGGAGGAGTCAGTTTCACGGTTGTAGCAACACTTGGCGGTGGAAACGTACTAATTTGAATTAAGAAACATCTCTCACAGCTGATAACTGCTGTGACCGCTTTATGTTATTGAGAACCAATCTGATTGACGTATTATCTAGTTTATTTATTACTCAGCTCCACTTGTAACTGATTTTATAAACGAATTTTAGGTGGACGTGAAATAATAATAGCCAAATACACTATTATTCAGATAAACAATTCCTGAAAAAAAAAACATAATTGTAGCAAAAAATATGTCCTCATTATTGTGAGTGTATAGATGGTATTTTCTTATTTTTTCGTGTTTTCTTATAACTTTGCCTAACCTACATGTTATAAGAATAGGATTTACAAGTTTAGAGGTAAATACACAGATTACATGAAATAAATAAATCGATGCGTGGTTCTCTACGACATGAACCCTTATCAAACGAGGCTAGGTCACTAAGCATTGTACAATAACAATTATGATATCATTTAGTGTTGTGATTAGCTGATGTCGATATCTGTTTATACTGGACTGACACATCGCTAATTACGCTCGATTATTTATCAACGTGAGGCCGAAGACGTCCATCAAGACTAAAACGAGAGGACAAAAGACGATGAATATTTATTTAATGGTAACTCACGAATGTGACGTCTTGCAATTGTTTGATGTCACATTATAGAGATAATATTGTTATAGAAACAAAGTTAAGATGTCTAGTGTATTGATACATATTGCTCTTCTTACGGCTAACTTATAAAATATTCTACCTTTGCCTCTTCTAACCTAATTCAAAGTCTTAATTTTATCACAATAATCACGCTTTAAGCGACAAAAGATACAGAGAAAAAACGTGGGAAAAGATAAAACTAATCTTAATTGTTATGAGCGTACTTAGATTTCATCAAATATTTTACAAAATACAATTCAAGATAAAAAAAATTAAGCAATTAACGGAATACGTGTCACTAGAACGTTATGACAATAGAAAAAAAAAACAAAGAAGTGGAGGAAATGTCTTTGTTTGTAATTTGTAATGGAACAGCAACTTCCGTTTATAATTCGACCACCATTGCAGCTAACGGCTTGACTACTCAAGCGGAATATGGTCCTAATTTTTTTACAGTAAGCCGGGTGGTCCTAGGTTGCTACAGAATCAAAACCAAATTTGAAGTGGATAAATAAATGTTGAAAATGTCGATATTTTGAGGTGACATCCCTAGCTAATAAGAGCCGATGGTAATATAAGTACCTAAGGTAAGGAAAATAAGATTTCGATAGGAGACAACTCTAGACAAAGTGGTAAACGAAGTAACAGAACTAAGGAAAATTCAATACACATTAACAAAAGACCATGACATACTTTTTAAATAAGATAAAGGAAATGAGATATAAAATGTAAAGACGTGGCATATTTCAGAGCAGAGAGCAGATGAGGTTAACAAGGGAATAATCTGAAATAGATAATGAATGTCGACAAGGCACAAAAGAATATCCTTACCATAATAATGTGCCTAATATGGCTAGGGCTAGAGCTATAAAATTACCTCACGTTAAAACTGTCGATAGAACGCAACATCCCTAGCCAATAGGAGCAGATAATGCGACAGTCTGGATACCCATTACCCACAGACAGTCAGTCGCCCCCTATCAGTCAACTCTCCAATCCCAATTCACTTTTTATCAATTGGTTCAGTACGAACGTAATTAGATAACGTCACTTTTATGGAAACTTCTGCTTTAGTTTTGAAAGTAACACAGATAAGGCTATGCAAAACAACGATTAAAGGAAACCGAGCTTTGTTAGGTATTTTACTATGTAGAATACAAAATTTCGTGGAAATGCAGGCTGCGCTGTAGAGAAACGAAATATTGTTGCATACAAAATATCATACGTCGCGTCGAGTAGAATAAGACAAGGAAAACCCCAGAATTTAAAAAATATGATGTTTAAAATAAGTTTATAACCAAACCAGCGAACCAAACAGAATCGGTAGAAGGGACTTGAAGCGCGGACTATAAGGTGGACTATAATTATGATAAGTGTTGATTAACATTAGATACTGCAGCAAGGGTGAGTTACTAAATAAAAAAAATTATAAAATACAAGCTGTACAAGTGACAAGCAGAATCCAGTGATACTAGCGTCCAATAATTTCCTATCAATATTTAAACGACTTTTTCAAATCAAACAGTGGCAACATTTTGTCATGGCTCTACCAGCATCTCTCACCGCGTCAGTTCCGTTCAGATAAGATACATGAAACCGCTCTGACTCACAAGGGCTTCATGAAATTAAAAATGTATAAACAAAAATCAAGTTTCATGTCAATTCGATCTGAAGATACATTATAAAAGGCCAAAAAAGTAAAAAAGCATTTGAACCAGCGCATCGATTCACAATTTTCGTTTGATTCGGATTTGGAAAAACTTTCTGCTCGATTATTGGACAAAGTTGACTCGCGAGTTGTGAGTAGACGTTGACCAATAACTGTAGTACTTACCTATGTATTAAGTTTCTGAAGCTGAGTCGAACAGTATAATTGAGAATCAGTGGCCGTACCATGAAAACGTTTTTATGGTCTATACAGACGGACCGCATTTCAATTGCAATCCAACCGCAAATTGCAGTTCAAGTGCAGTTTGAATGCAGTTGATGGTTTGGTCCAATGGTTTGCAGTTCTATTGCAGTCGTGTCAACTGCATTCAAACTTCAGGATTGCAGTTCGTCTGTATGGACCCTTAGACTCAAACAATCGTATGAGAATGCCGCGTCCTACTCTAACAAACGAGAAATAACGTTGTTAGAGCAGGACGCGGCATTTTCATCCGATTGTTTGAGTCTCAAAACGTTTTCGTAGTAGGCCTACTGGCTCCAGATCTAAGGCTCATTCATAAAAAATATGGGATTTCCATTTAGCGACGGTTATTTGTAAAAATGTGTTTGCAAATTATTATTTTTAACAAAAAATTAAAACCGACTTCCAGAGTAAATATGATAATAATTTATAATGAACAAAAAAGTATTAAATAATTCTCACTCTTAGTGCCTTATGAATAATTCTCATAAACCTCACATACACCTGTACATATGCTTGACGTTAATCAAGCAATGATATTGATAATGTTCATATGCCTGTCTTTAAAGGCTCTGAAGTTCTGTTCAGTGACTTTCTTTCTATCATTACACTCATGGAAACTCATCAGCTCAACATAATATAATATTATGCTCAAATATAACTATAATCGTCCTTATAAATTTTAAGGAGAATAATTTAAGATAACATACCTCACAGATCTCATGATCAAATTGCTAACTTGGTAACCTAAGCATCTGCAAGGTCAAATCATTTACATTGAAAATATAACATTATAATTTTTTAAATCGTTCGACAAATTCGGGTTTCGATCTTAAAGACGATTAAAAGTACCAATAATAGGGTTATAATTAGATAATTCATGGTGTGGTGACTGGTGGTAGTGATGATGATGATGATGAATGTAACATGCATAGTAGCATATGCTTTCAGTTCTATAACCAACTCCGAAACCCACAAACTTGTATCTATAAGGAATCCGGAGTTCTCTTAGCACCTTCGGAACCATGGTATACCTAATTGCAAAATCTTGCTTTTTGGTAGCATATGCTTAGGACACTTCTCATAAAATCGTAATTACTATATGTTTCCATATAAATTTTGACGAGTTCCCTCGATTGCTCATGGATGTATGGTGGAATGGTGGTTGATGATGATGATTAATAAAATTTGCATAGTAGTATATGCTTTCAGTTCTTAAGACAACGCCGAAACCCCCAAACATGTATCTATAAGGAGTAAGGAGTTCTGTTCACCACCTTCGAACCATGGTGTATTCTTGTGCAAAATCGTACTATTTGGTAACATATGCCTGGAATACTTCATATGAAACCAAAAAAACCATGTTTCCATTTAAATTTCGAGGAGTTCCCTCGATTACTCATGGATCCCATCATCAGATCACCACTTTTGTGAAAATGGGACCAAATTGGAGTAAAACCTAATAAAACAAAACAAAAATTTTGAAAATCGGTTCACAAACGGCGGAGTAATCGTTAAACATACATAAAAAATATATATATCCACAGCCGAACGTATAACCTCCTCGTTTTTTGGAAGTCGGTTAATTATTCAGCTACAAAGTGTTACTGCCTCACTCAGAGGCTAATATTAATTACTTAAATTTAATTAACCCATTAACTCCTAGAAGCTTACCGGTGAACGCGACTCAATAGATTTAAACAAGAGATTTTCAAGAATCCACGATCGAAGTATTAAATGTCTCAGTGCGTAAAAGACGTACATTAGACTGTCCGAGGTAACTATATCTCGGACAGTCTAATGTACGTCTTTTTGTCTCTTAATGCAAAACGTTAGCTGATTGGATTAGAAATATAACTTTAGCGTGTAATGGCTTATTTTGAATGTCAATGCCAAATATGAAAAGCAATTTCATCAACTTTCATTTGCAAAAGGTTAATAAAGGGCGCTCCCGTGTTTTTCCATGGCGTGACGTAAAACACCTGACTCACCATGGGAGAGTCTATGGGGCTTCACGACAATGACGACCATTGTCTATACCTTAATTATAGGTTTACATCAGTAGCGTCATCGGCTATATTTATCAAGTGCTTATTTAGTATTCTGCACAAACAAACATACCTACCTAACATTACACCCTTTATGAGCGTCTATATGATTCAGTATCATGGGCTACTCGGTAGCTAGCTTCTGGGAATACAATTAATAGGTTTAAGGCTTTATCCACATCTGTATCATTTTCGTGATCAGATATCCGTCACGTATCATCGAAGCGTATCATGATCGCTAGTGTGGATGCAAAATGATCGCGATGATCGAGAAAACTAACGTCCACACTGCTAGATCATGATACGCGACGGAGATCTAATCGCGAAAATGATACAGATGTGGACAAAGCATGATGGACGAAACGGATTTATTTGTGTGTCTTAAATTAGCACGTGTTTTGAGATACAGGGCATCCCTATCACGGAAATGGGAAATGAGGGAATCTTTGTGTTAGCTTTTAACTTGGTTGCGGTTTTTCCGAGTACTTCGCGAGATGAGTCAGTTGTAGACTGTCGTGCTGTTGACCGGTATATGGGCCACTCAACAATTAGCGACTTGCGCAACAGGCGCTGCTGTTTTGCATGCACTTTACGATAATGGGGACCATCTGCAAAGTGCTTCGAGCGACGCAAGATTGTCTTTGCTAGGAGGCGGTAGGTTTTCGAACATTGATATACAAAGCTAGAAACGAATTTTCTACAAGCGTTGATTTTCAGGAGATCCAGCTGGCAAGTTTTGACGAAGTTGGAAATCAAAGTGGATTTGATCAAAAGTGTATGGGATTTGAATTAACGACGCAAACTGTCAAATTAATGCATTTTCGGTTCCCAACTTCTTGCCAAAATTAAAGAAGCAAGTTCTTAAGGCTGGTTTTAGAGTCACGCTGACCGCTCGCTGACCGTCGGCGCCGACACCGAAATGTATGAAATATCAGCGCTGAACGCTACGCGTTATTAAAAAACGTTTCCTATAGATTCATACATCTCGGGCCATCAGCGCCGACGGTGCGCGCGCAGTCAGCGTGACTCTAAAATAAAACCAGCCTAAAGTGTCTAAACACACTATGTCGAAGATTAGACACGAAGTGCCCAAGCCTGAAAAGTGATCATTAAGTCTACGAATACGACAGTATATACCTCCATCCAGCTGTAAATTGTTAACAATTTATAAACGACAATAAGACGACAATCGAGTTTCAAAGATAACTGGCATCTTACAAGATAATGTTACTTGGTTAACGCTAACCTAACTAAACATTTCGGTAATCTTATCCCCGTGATTCATCTGCTTATCTTATATCAGCTATAGAGTACAGAGATAATAGAGTTACGACTTACGAGGAACTTCCGACGCAACGGCAAGCGCTTAGTATCAAAAGACGCTAAGAATGTCACAGGAACCTAATAATATGAGTCATTATTATATTAAAAATATAAAAAAAAAACCAAAATGGTGAGCACAGACCGGACCTGAATATAATGAAATTAATACTTTTAAAAGACATTGAAATATATCTTACAATTGAAATATGCAAACAGAATTCAAACTTTACAAGTGAAAGTTAAGTACATTGGAAATATCCACTTTCATTATATTTTAAGAAGGAAAACATGCATCAACGTGAAACAAGATCCTTTACCTTTAATATGTATCCAGATCACGGCTTCCATGTATAATGTAAACCTTATAGCGATGAACTTTACAATCTTAAGTTGTAGCACAAACAGTTTGTAAAAAACACAACTTAAAAAAACCTCCTTGTAAAAACGACAATCACAGTTAAAATGAAGTTCAAATGTAGAACAAAGTGAATCACACAACACAGCACGATGGTTGCCTGATTACTGACGGCGACCGACGAGGCCTCCGTGGTTGGTTCACACGAACCTTTGTTTGTTGGACTACTTTGTTAATGGCTATTTTTATTATTAAACTACTGTTATGAATGTTATTTTTTGGAGTATTTGCGAGGTTTTGGTTTATCCATTATCTAAAGCCGTAGACGTAATGGAGGCACTTCACATAGCTATTTGTATTTGCTATTGGATATTTGTTGCATTTGGCAAAATTATTGACGTATACACAAACAAGCAAATAAAGGCAAATACGGCCTTCCAAACATGGACATCAAATACCAAACTTTTACTTGATTTTGTTTACTTGCCTATTTGACTCTTTTGAGGTGCGTCAAAAACCGACAAAGATACGGATACGTGTATTTGGTATTGGTCATATTTGTCAATTATGCAAATAAGGCCAATATTTCTCAAACATACAGTCTACACATGGTGATTGTTTGGCGAATAGATCAAATACGCAAATACAAATAGCCATGTGAAGTGCCTCCATTAGATAATAGACATGGCAAATCCAGACAACAGACGTGATCAAAAGTCGGTGTTGTTTGTGCTATTTTGACATTTGAATTACGATTTTCACCTTAATGGTGTAGTTTTTTGAATAAATATTTTCTGATAAATAGCTAATAGGCAAACGCAAACCTATGGCACTCGCGATATGTCGCAAGTTTAGAAATCTTTCGAATTATAATTCAATTCAGCCCGATCTGGTTTACGACCGCAAAGGAAGAGAAAATGGGCTTTAATGTATGGCGCACAGACTTATGCCGCGGCCGCACATGCGTCTATCGTCACGAAGCTTCGTACTATGAGACGATACCATTGGATGGACGATAGCACGCACATCGTCCAATGGTATCGCCTTTAGCACGAAGCTTCGGGACGATAAACGCATGTGCGGCCGCGGCATTAGGATATAAAATGACTCTTGCGTGGCCACTAGCTAGCCTAATTTTAATGAACCAGGAGCTTTACAATGAAACCGTTTTGGGACTCAAAAAATCGTACGAGGATGCCGCGTCCTACTCTAACAAACGATAAATTACATTGTTAGAGCAGGACGCAGCATTCTCATCCGATTGTTTCAGTCTCAAAACGGTTTCGTAGTAGCCCTATAACAGCTATCGTCACCGAACCCGATGTGAGTCACTCTATCTCTATCATTTTCAAATACTTTTACAACTCCACTTTTAGTTTACTACTTAGTAGAGCAGCGGCATGTGAGCCGACGATATTTTCGCATGGCTTTTTCTAATGACTAACAATAGTAGCTGTTGTATTGTTGTACAGTCGCGTCGACAACGCGCGTGTGACGTCACAAAGATAACATATCTTATCTTAGAGAATGTTCTTCTGTTTACACGTTGAATAAATAATAGTTTGGATTTTGGAAGTAAGATATTATCAAAATAGTTACAACATTAAACAAATTAGGCGTGTTAAAATTAAAACCATAGTATTTTTTCAATATTTTAACATAATATACACATTACTTAATACAATTACTACGTGAAATATCTCATTTTTTAGCTGGCAGCCATCAGTTTGTTGGAGATATTTCTGATTTAAATGCAATCAATCAAGACCACTGTATTAAAAAAGTTTAACAAAATGAGAAAATCCATTATGTTGAAATAAACGATTTTCTTACTGTGGTAACTAGGTACTACTTATGCGTATTGAGATACGGGTGTCGTAAATTACACATCATTTGTTTTATTAATAGCTACGTTTTAATATACGTTCCTATTTTTAATGTTACTTAGTGTCCGACCGAAGCTTCGGCTTCGGCTTCAGCCGCCTTCCGCCAAAAAAACCACCTTCGGCGAAATCTTCGGCTTCGGCCTAAAACCCGGCCGAAGCCGAAGCTTTGCCGAAGGTCCGAGCAACCGTCGAAATTGAAAGAACTGTAAACTGTTACGAAAGACTGAGTGAGTCGTGAGAAAGCGACGGACCGGTCGGTCGTGTATGCAGAGGCCGCGGGGAGTCACTGTCAAATACAATAAACAAACACTAACTTCTTAATAAATAATTTAATTATTTATTAAGAAGTTAGTGTTTGTTTAGGTTGTTTGGGTGCTTAGGGATAAATCATACTAAAAGTCCTGAAGTATAGGAGGTGAGCCGGAGTGAGGGGAGAGTGCCAAAAGTCTCAATTTTTGGTTTTTGGCTAATAACTAAAAAACGATGCGTTGTAGCAAAAAACATTCCACGATGAAAAAAAAAACTTATTAAATTTTCTATAATTTTGATTCTATACACTTTTTCCGAATTCTCATCCGTTTTCGAACTACACATTTGAGTCATTCCTTAAACTTATTTTATTTGTAGTACACAAATTATTAACTACTAAATAAATCACGAAATCACAAACTTTTATTACCATAGCTCTAAATCAACTTCTCTATGAAACAGTCAATATAGAGGTAAACCTTCAATATTGAAGTTTTAAAATACTTAATTTTAATATTAATTGTAGCTTGTAGACAATATTGAACAAAACTGTAATTAAATAAGATAAAACCAACTTCAAAATTATACCGTGTAATTGAGAATTAAAACCCCGTATCTCCAAAACCACTGAACTGATATTGTTGAAACATGTACTATTCCCTAAGTTGAGCAGTCCCTAGTACAACAAAAAAGAATTACTGAAATTGGAATGGTAGTTCCAGAGATATGCGAACACAAACATAAAAACATACATACTGCAGTATACACTTGTAATTTGGCACATTTGTTCAGACGCTGATACAGATTACAGACTAACATGGAAATATTATCTATCTATACTTATAAAATTACATGTCCTGACTGACTGACTGATTCATCATCGCTGCGCAAAAACTGTTAAAGTTACAGCCACGAAATTTGGTGAGTAGGGTTGTTTTATTAAGTAGACACCCACTAAGGAAGGTATTTTGAAAATTTTACCCCGAAGGAGGTGAAATAGGAGTTGAAAGTT
Source organism: Polyommatus icarus (assembly GCA_937595015.1). Taxonomy (NCBI): domain Eukaryota; kingdom Metazoa; phylum Arthropoda; class Insecta; order Lepidoptera; family Lycaenidae; genus Polyommatus; species Polyommatus icarus. The sequence goes on from OW569325.1 coordinate 1,674,437, forward strand.
TGAATGAAAGTCCGTCATTTCTTGAGTTAGAAACATAAAATGTTATATTTGGGTTACTGATTAAAAATGAATAGATACGTATTTAAGCGTTTTAGGAAATTCTACCCCAAATGGGGTGAAATTGGGGGTGAAAGTTTTAATGAAAGTCCGTTATTTCTTGACTTAGAAACATGAAATTTTATGTTTGGGCTACTGATTAAAAATGATTGGATACGTGTTTAAACATTTTTAGAAAATCTACCCCCAAAGGGGTGACATTAGGGTTGAAAGTTTAAATGAAAGTCCGTTATTTCTTATGTTAGAAACATGAAAGTTTCTTTTTGGACTGCTGATTAAAAATGAATGAATAGGTATTTAAGCGTTTTTGGAAATTCTACCCCCAAAGGGGTGAAATTGGGATTGAAAGTTTGAATGAAAGTCCGTCATTTCTTGAGTTAGAAACATGAAAGTTTATTGACGTTTGCGTTTGACGTTTGCTTAAATAGGGTCCCGATTTTGCCCTTTGTATAAGGAACCACAAAAAGTGGAAAACTATCCATCTTTGTTATTATACTATGTTAACGCGGACGAAGTCGCGGACAACAGCTAGTTACATATACATACGCGTCGAATTGATAACCGCCTTTTTTTTTAAGTCGGTTAAAAATTTATAACTTAGTCGAGTGATTAAGTTATAAATTTTCGGCTTCGGCTTCGGCCGAAGGTTGTGGCGATTGCCGATTAATCGGCTTCGGCTTCGGCCAAAATAAGACCTTCGGTCGGATACTAATGTTAAACCAGCAAGTTAAAATATACGTTTAAATGTGTTTGAGTGATACTAAAATCATGATAAAATTATTAATTATTATTTAATTAACCCAAAAGAAAGTTATAGAAAGCCCTTGTCTAAGATATAGTAAGCACACGTGTAGATTACACAACAGAACAAAGATTGACCTTTTCACAGTTGACTTGTCTATTAATAACATTTTTAAACAAAGAAATTGAAAACTGCGTCGTTGATGGTAACAAAGGTAACAAAAGTTCATAACAATAATTGTCAAGGAAACTCTATTTTTCTAACACTTGTGTCGATAACAGTATTCGAATTATTGTATATATGTCTCTTTTTGTCGTGAATCGTGAATCATGTTACTGAAAATGAGACTACAATTATTATCATATTTTTAATAACAGTTGGAAACAAGACGTGATATAAAAAAATACATCAGCATTCAGCCTGTGTGCATCATCCCTATAAGCATCATCAGTTCCTTTGAAGAAGTCTATTTGTATGCAGTCTTTGCTTACCCTTAAGAAAAACGAACTTAACCTCATCATTGTAGATCTAATGTATCTACATATAAATATTATTAAAATTATGACGCTATCAGAAACATAATTGCATCGTAAGCCATGATCATTGCCATTATTTTTCTGTAGGAGCTGTAATAATCTCTATGGCTCAGGTGGTTAGCGCGTCGTATATCTATACTTATAAAATTACATGTCCTGAGACTCCTGACTGACTGACTGATTCATCATCGCTGAGCAAAAACTGTTAAAGTTACAGCCACGAAATTTGGTGAGTAGGATTTTTTTATTAAGTAGATACCCACTAAGGAAGGAATTTTAAAAATTTTACCCCGATAGGGGTTGAAAGTTTCAATGAAAGTCCGTCATTTCTTAAGTTAGAAACATGAAAGTTTATTTTTGGACTGCTGATTAAAAATGAATGGATAAATATTTAAGCATTTTTGGAAATTCTACCCCCAAGGGGGTGAAATTGGCGTTGAAAGTTTGAATGAAAGTCCGTAATTTCTTGAGTTAGAAACATGAAATTTTATGTTTGGGCTACTGATTAAAAATGATTGGATACGTGTTTAAACATTTTTAGAAAATCTACCCCCAAGGGGGTGACATTGGGGTAGAAAATTTTAATGAAAAATCAAAAAAAATAGTTTATTGACGTTTGCTTAAATAGGGTCTCGTTTTTACCCTTTGTATAGAGAACCACAAAAATGGGAAAACTATCCATCTTTGTTATTAATTATTATACTATGTTATCGCGGACGAAGTCGCGGGCAACAGCTAGTTGAATATATATTTCCGCTGGTACTCTGGTAACTCAAGTTCTTCGAGAACTTATCACAGGGCCAGACTAAGGCCATAGACGGACCGCATCTTGCAGTCGCGACCGACTGCTGCTCGAGCGGTCTGTGTATTGCGGATATGAATTTCGTAAGGAAACTGCAGATGGCCGGCCTTAGTGTAAAGTGTCCATAGATTTAGATATATAAAATAACACTTACGTTCTCTCTATCCACGTCGACTTGGCAATCCTTCTTCTGATCTCTTAATTTCTCGTTCTTTTTGTACCTCTTGGGCTCGGTGGCGAACATGGTGGCTACAGCCTTCTTAGCGGCTTTGTAATCGTCGCAGACGTTCTCAGAAGACTTCCAGTTCTTGTCGTTGAGGTTCTTCGGTTGGATTGGCTTTTCGAAGTTATCTATCAGCTTCTGGAAGTCCGTCTTCGGTGGTTCACTGTGTCGAGTGATGCATGGCTCGTCGTAGATCTTCTGGTCCTGAAAGTGAGAGTGGAACTTTTAAAAGAGGGTGCTAATGTTGATTCTTTGAATTAAACGGCTCTAAAAATGGAAACAGTGGAACTTTGAGAATGACATGGATTGAAAGAGCAGAGGTCAAAGCATAAAACTTTAAGTATTAATGTGATAATGATATAACTTGAATGTTTCAGCAGAATCGCTCTACATTTTACAGTATCTCTACATATCCAGTGGTAGTAGGTTCAGTAATTATTAGTTTTAAGTTATGTATGGTCATTGGTCAGCCGTTATATAGACCAAAAGTAAACTCCAAATGAATAGAGACTGCTGTTTAGACTCTATACTAGAATCTCGACAATGCCCAATGCCAGAACAATCAGTCAACAATGTGTCTATGCAAGTGGGATGTACCCGCTGAAACCATGTAAATAACACCCTAAGACGCAGGTTTTAGAGTTCACCTTGGCTCACACGTGTTAGGTTTGAGGAAACGATTAGATACACTTTCTCCGCTTGTATGGAGTCGTACGTCTGTCAATACGTTATGAAAGCTGCGCGGGCGCATGGTGACAGTGATTATACTAAACGCTTATTAGTGAAACGATTGAAATGCGATCTGCTACCAAATTGACAGGTGAAAATTGAATGTTTGTTTGAACTGTTGAAACCCGAGAGTAGAAAACCGTGGGACAGTCTATATTTGGAGTGGGTTATAACTTGTATTTATACATTAGAGATTAGAAAATCTATTGCCTTTTCACGCCTAAACGCTTGAACCGATTTAGTTGAATTGGAGATAAGGAAATAAATAAAAAGGACAATAACTAGTTTATGTGTAGAATCTACTACCTATCCTAGTTTTGGTTTCTCTACAATGGGGATTGTCCATTTTTTTTTAATTTTGCTCATTACAAAAACATTTCGAGGAATAAGGTCAGTGATCGTTTTTCTGTATATAAACCAAAAAAATACCCATTAGTTACTTATATTTTTGAACAAATATGTTTAACCTTAGTTTGACCTTCAATGGCGTTAAATTAGCAATAAATTCGACCAACATTACGTTTCTAACTTTTGGTATGCTTCTCGTATCAGTTTTCACATAATGAGAACTTGCATTTGACGAACCAGCCATTATAATAAGATTGAAAGGAAATTTAAACATACTGCAGAGGTCAATTGGCCGCCGATGATGACGTCAGAGCGAAACTTTAAAAATTTATTGAGAAAAAACTAGCCAATGAATTTCAAAATAATTTAATTTATATTCTTAAAATACCCTATTTTAACGAAAAAAAATATAAAAATTACATGTGACTTTTTTTGGACAATGCCCATTGCAGTAGCTAATTATCTAGAGGCCAGTTCTTGTACCTCAATTTTTAGGCTGCGCTTTAACTTAACATATATCTGTAATCTGACTTTGTCTGACGAACACACAACTTATTGTAAATAGGATTTGGAGTGCTATGCTCTCAGCAGCGCCAAGCAATTATTTTAGTCTGGGTACGCTATTTAGAAGTAATAAATGATTACCAACCAAACATATCATTATAAAGTCAGCAGCATATTAATCTCCGATACACTACCATCGTTAATCAATATTGGACGCGCATTACGACACAATGGAATTGTTTATGACATGCCAATGTACATTGTACACCGCTACTTACAACGTTAGACATCGAAATTAATGGAAATCTTAAGTGAGAGTTTAAAACATCCTCAAATAAGACTGCGCGTTCGTATAAGCTGAGATTAGGCACGTCGAGCGTGTGTTTTAGCTGATTTCAGGCGTAAATCGTCTTTAGTTTTTTTTAATGCTTTAATTTTGTATTAGACGCGTCACTTAAAGACGAATAAAAGAGGAAAATGAATAAAATAGGAACCGTTTCATATCAGTTCCAACTTCCAGAGAACGATTACCTGAGTCAGACATGTACATTGTACAAGTTTTTTGGCTTAAATAGCACTAGACAGTAGACTAGACAATAAATATTCTAATTAAATCCATTTGGTATATATATATATATATATATATATATATTTATTGCTGTCATTGATCAACCACAAATATTATTATATATATATATATATATATTTATATATTATATTTATATATTATATATTTATATATTATATTATTATATTATTTTAATCTACTTTTGGTCCAGGGGGTTTTTGTCATTGACATGTCAACCCCATCGTATACGCCTTAACGAAATTCACTCATCAACTTCCAGCAATAAATGTAAAATTTCAGAACAAATCAATCAGTCGTTCATACATCAATCAAAAAACATCAGTTGCACAATCCTAAATTATTATTGGGCTTATCGCGAGCCTCTCATAATATTTGTGGTTGATCAATGACAGCAATAAATCCAGCAATTAATTACAATCAATTAGCGGAGCATATGTCCCGCGGTCCACGGCTAACGATCAGTGGTTCAATGTTGACAATAATCGCGACTGTCGTCATACTGACAGCATCAGCATCGCGAATAATGCAAACGCTACTTAAAGAGCTCCTTATATCGTAGACAGAGAGAATATTTTAAGGAGAAATTGACAAGAACTGATACGATTTATCATTCTATTGCTTGAGAATTTTGCTCTTCGTTTCGTCTAAATTGGTCTAGCATAACAACAGTAGAAATGGGAAAGTATCGACATACTGACAGATTTTATCGACAAAATGGAGGATTTCCATTGTCTAATAATCACTTTGTCTATTCTTCCGTAGAAAGAAACCGTTTCTATGGTGACCATGCTACGCCTGCTGGTCAAAAAGACCTTGAGGTATTAAGAGGACGAGGTAAGACAGTGGCGACATCAAATTCTTGAACATTATTGTGATTTAAATGCAACGGGATTTTTGTTTCAGCGAGATCTAAAGTCATTGCCGAATAAAATGAAGTTAAAATAATTACGTAAACAATTCAAGCGTTTTTTGTCAAGTGAGTCTATGAAAAGTCTAGTGGGTTTAAGAATGCAGAGTCCCAGATTAGGTATAATCAGCTCTTGCAGACAGAGATAAGCGTACTGCAACTGCAGCTGTCTGCACCCTACAAGAGCTGATGGCTTCATTACTTTCAGGTAGCTTCAATTTGAAGAAAATAGAGGCAGAAAATGGCAACAATTTGCAGAAAATAGAGGCAGAAAGAGTCCGCCAGCGCAATTACTGCAATTCATCACCAGCAAACGGTGTCAGTAGCACGTTAGCTGTGTAAACAAATACCGTTATGAATTAGTAATAATGGGAAACACATCGAAATGCTACACTATAGAAAAAAGACACATATATCTGCGTCCAAAAAAAAAATGGTTTCCCGTAATGGCAACTTCGGTAGACCATTATATTTTGAATATGACATAAGCCACGTATGACTGGAGTGTAGACCGTCATTCGATTCGCAGGTTGCTGTCAAGTGTCCCGGAAAACGACCACGGCGATTCCAATAAGATCACAATGAAATATGCACTGGGGAAAACAGATTACTAAGCATAACATTCTTACCGAGTGTTGTCATTAGCCAGAGATTGAAACCTCGGTACTTTTTGACCTTAATTTGATAAGGACAACAATACATATTTTAATCTTATCTTTTGAGGCCAACATACTGTTATCGGCCAGATTTTGGATTACGTAAGTATGTCAGGTAAATATACTTAGAACCTCTTAATACACCTGAAAGTGACCACTTTCAGGTGTATTAAGTGACCACTAATGCTAAGTACTCACATACGGTTTTGCTCGATAGTTTTACTCGAAATCGAGCAAAAACCACCGTCTGGACCGCAAAACTCACAGCTCGAAGGCTCGCATCGAGCCAGTTTGAAGGCTCGAATCGAGCCGGGCGGCTTGACAAATTTTTTGACACTAGTTTTTATTTATTATTCGTAGCTAATTTCCTTCGAACTGGAGTAAAACTATCGAGAAATGCTGAATGTGTGGACGAAAGCCCGAGCCGTGGGTTTTACTCTAGGCGATTGCTCGATCGAGCAAAACCGTATGTGGGTACTTACACTTAGAGATAAAATACTAGATTGATTATTTCAATAATAATTGATCAAAGTATACCTCTATATATATTATTAACTTATTAAAACCAACGAACTAGCAACAGATGGGTTATGTGCAATGTAAACAGCTGAAAAGACAAAATGTCGATATTGCTACTGGGAGTCCTTCAAATATTTATTTTATTATGTTTCGATTTAAAGGTATTCTATGCTACACCGGCGCGACAATGGTTATTATTTTCTGTAAAAATGTCAACTGTCTTGCTACCCCACTATAAATACGACAGTGGTGCCCAACCGGTAGCTCGCGGGCACCTGGTAGCCCGCGGCCTGTAATATCTAGGTGCCCGCGAACAATATGGGTCAAATAAATTAAATAAACATTAACTAAATTACCTAATTTGCTTTAAGTATGTCGCTTATTCTTTATTGTGGTATATGGTGCCCGCGTGGCTTATCGGGATTTTCAAAATAGCCCTTGGAGCAATACCAGTTGGGCACCACTGATTCTCTAATTCAGTATAATTAATAGAGTACGCTTTAGTACGGTACCCTAAATGCTTTAGTAGAAAAACAAAATAACGGGCTTTGGTTAAACATGGTTTAACTAATATAGGTTCATGTATTAATAACCTACCTAATAATTAATGAAAATTGATTTCTGTGCATTATTTCCGCATAACCACGAGTTATTAATTATTTTCCTGTAACTTTCCACATAATTATTATGTATCATACATAATTATGAGGAAAGTATATATATATACATATATAGCATACGAGCCCGGAAGCTGGTGACATAAAGCTATTAATTAAAACGTACCGTGTTACATAAGCGCCTGTGGTCAATTATATGATAGAGTGCATCGATAAATAGCCGACAAGAGTAAATAAAACATGATTTTATATAAGCGGACGAGTGTTGGCCGAGAGCCAGAAAGTTCTTCCTTTTGGAACGCCGTATCAGTCGAGTATCTGGGTTACCCAGTTTCTTTGCAACAAGTTTAATAGGTCTTTAACCCCATTATCTAAACACCAAAAAATGCAGCCAGAAATCCATAAGCACCTAGTTATGCCCACACGTCTGGCTTATGAAAGTCTTCACCTACGTGCTAAAATTTTACGCAATAGCTCCGGCCCCGTGGGAGAATCGACCATCTTTGGTGCCTGTCGGCTGTCGTAAAATGGATGCAGAAATGTTAAGATCTGAATGAAGTGACAAGGCGCCATAACTGTTTCCGTTAAATCGTAATTGGACTTCCGGCAACAAAAAAAGTCAAGGCGTAAAGAAAGTCGTGGGAATTATTTCCAATCGAATAATTACCTGAAGTGAACCTGTCAGGTATAAATAACACACATAACGTTTCGTTTGTTCGTTCGCCGAGCGATTTTCTATTTTGACAAAGCTGTCTCCTAAATCACACGGTAAATGTGATTTAGAACGTAAATTCCTATAAGCGTGTAAGCCATTCTTAATATTCATTTCCAGGCAAATAATTGAACAAAAGATAATACATAGCGGGTTGAAAAATTGAAAAATTCTGAAGACGGTGCTTTCTTTAAGAGAAGCTAAGATGCACAACATGCCATGTTTTTGTTTCATATTTGTTTGGTTTAGAAACAAGCTATGTTAATTGGACCACACAATAATTGTCTTGAGGGCCCTTCTTCGACGCTATCTGCAGACAGATTTTATCTAGACGAATAGAGCGCCGACGTCATTCCTTTGTCTAATCAAACAGCTGGCAGATTTATTAGGCGACTAATGTCCAGTACAGCAGATACTTATTGTTATTAATACAGTAGCTTGAATGTTTTAACGTTTTGTCCTTCTTTATATTATGATATTATATGTTTTGACTTTAAGTTTCTACCCTACCACCACAGCTTCTAACTTATCATATGGCATAAGTATTGAAACGGTGTGATCCTAAAATTAAACAGAAAATGAGCGCCAGGAGTGGGAACTCTACAATCGATTAAAAATGGGATCGATGCTACAAACTATTATGTGTTGTTGTTTATTATAAGTTATTATTTTATTTAAAGTCTTCACTCTCCACTTTTAATTGCTGAATTGAAAATGTTCGACGACAATCATCTTCGTCGTTATTTAAAAGGTAAGAAACCGGATTACACTTGGATAAAAATAATTTTAAACGCCTTTAATTGTGGATACGTTCCTATTTGATCGCTCTAACTGGAAATATAATAGGTTACTCATTAACTCAAATAACATGCTCAAGGATACAGATATTTTTAATCCACTTAAAAATAAACGGGAGGTGAAGTTAAATATAACTGCGCTATTGTGGGGTGTACAATAACTCAACATTTGGGGAAGCTTAAAATAGTTTTGGATGTTTACCAGACGGCATACTGTTATTTCTCACGGATTTGCTTGTGTGGGGAGAAAGAGGAAGCCCTTTTCAGCTGAAATAATAACTAATTGAAATATTACTTCGTGCGGCCTGGAAACTACTTAAAGAATCATCCGTTACCTATTACATAACTTAAATAACGGCTTATGCCTTAGCACATCTATGCATGCTCCTAAGTCTCAACTCCCAAAAGAGGACTTATTAGCCGTTGCGTCGGCTTCCGTCGATTATCGGTTTCCTGGTGGTTGTAATTGGCGTAGTTTCACTTTCAGAGCACGCACACACTTTCGCTCCTCGTATTGAACACTTCAATAAGTATCGATGTATTAAATTATTGCTTGTTACTGTCACTTTCCGCTACGTTTACAACTTTAAACAATATAACAGGTACAGGCTGCTGCCGCGTCTTTGCTCGCGGCGCAAAAAGTATGCCAGCTAATAATAATAATAATAATAATATTCTTTATTGTGCACACAAAGAAGAAAAAAAAAACAAATATAACAATTATAAACTTATAGTGTACTACAATGGCGGCCTTATTACTAATAAGTAATTTCTTCCAGGCAACCACAGGCAAAGGACAGTATGTTATTGATATTTTGATGAGTGTGCTATATTACTTAGATAAGGATTTAATATTTATTATAATACATACACAAATACATACATACATTATAATATTAAATTAAAAGGTGTTAAAAATAAATAAATACTTATGTAAATAAATAAATGAAAATAAAAAATAAAATAAAATAAAAAAGACATAATTCAGAAGTTGGAACTTGAAACTACAATTTTATCATTATTTTCGAATTTTAACTATTACATGATAGTCAATTTTTGGAATGAGTATTACCACTAATAGTTAGGAAATGTTCTTTTACCAGCATTTTGAACCGATACAGTGTAGTTGCCGTTCTTATATGGGTAGGTAATGAATTCCACAGCCTTATTCCCGTAGCAGCAAAAGAAGAGTTATAGTACTTTGTATGTCGTACAGGCACGTATAAAAGGTGATTTGAGGCAGAACGTAACTCTTTGTCTGCTAGCCGAAACGAAAAGTTATCCTTCAAGTAAGATGGCAGATACGGATCATGTATGATGGAGAATACAAGTGACAAAATGCGAGCATCGCGACGACGACGAATTGGTAGCCACTTGAGTTTCCTTCGGTATTCGGATACATGATCGAACTTTCTAAGGCCGAAGATAAATCGTATGGCAAGATTTTGTAGCCGCTCCAATTTGTTGAGCTGATCCTCAGTCAGGTTGACGGAACAAGTGTCAGCATAATCGAGAGTGGATAAGAACAGAGACTCTGCTATCTTTATTTTGGTCGGTATGGGAAGAACGTAACGCAGTCGTGAAATGGAGTACCACGTAGCATATACTTTCCTGCTAAGTTCTTTAATTTGTTGTCCCCACGACAAGGTTTCATCGAGGAAAACCCCAAGGCTCTTAACTGTCCGACTGAATGGTATGATCGTACCATCAACGACCACCGGTGGTAGGCTACCCCAGTCAATCCTAGATACCAGACCAGGACTACCAATAACTATTAGCTGTGTCTTGGTTGGATTGATATGTAGACCGTGACGCAAGGCCCAATTAGAAATAATCTCAATATCCCTATTTAAGGTGTTCAGGGTAACATGGAGGTTATTTAATGTCGATTGAATATATATCTGCAGGTCGTCAGCGTAAAGATGGAAGGACGACACAATATTTTGAGTGATGTTATTGATAAAAAGAGAAAATAAAAGGGGGGATAAAACACCACCCTGGGGAACACCGGCAGAGATATCAGTCCAGTCAGAACAAGAGTTGCCCAGCTTTACTCTCTGACGACGTCCTACAAGGTAACTTCGGAACAAATTGATTACAGATGATGATAAATTTAGCGTCTTTAGTATTCCAATCAATACATACAGCTAAACGAGAAACGAACAAAACGGTTGATGTGTTTGTACGTTACAATATAGAGGGTATAGTAGAACGGTAGCCTTACATTAAAAAATAAAATCCAATCAGTTCTTTAAATTTAATTCAAGGGAAAATGGTTCAGCCACATAACGTTAACATTTTATAACCATATTTTTGTCTTAAATGATCTTTAATCTCAATATCCAGTTTCACGTGGCTTTTATTTTCAACCATCATAAAACCTATGGTTGTATGTATTTTGGTAAAACAATATAGATTGGTGAAACGAATATGAATTTAAAGTTTCTGAGAAAATCTGGTTTTGAAGTGCCTTATTAATAGGTTATGAACTTTAGACAGAAATGTTAATCGAGCATCACACACTTTAATTATAATCTTTTTGCATACTATTAATGCTTTCTTATCTCCTACTTAACATAAACGAGTATGCGTATTCACACGTGCGGTAGAAACGATAGCAACTCGCGATGCAAGAAATCATGCAGACTTCTGCTAATTATGAGTGTTTTTGTGCGCGAGATTAATCAAGTGATGTTCTCTTCAAAAGATAACGAAAAGCTTACAAATTGCTTAGAAACTTATAACATCAGAAGACATTATCCTCACATCTGATGAATGATGCTTTGGGAGTCAGAAAAAATACAAGGACCACAACTTACGAGCAGGTGAGCGAAAAACCTGACGCAACCATAACTACCGAAACGAGCTTTTGTATTCCTAGCTAGGTTTGTAGGCGAGGGGGCTATTTGCGCATTGCGCAGGTTCATACACCAACGCAACTCTGAATTCCATCAAGGAATAAAGTGGTCAAGGTTACCGGCTTGTATTTTATCTGATTTTGCCAAAAGGAGAGCTTTATATTCATAAGCGAGAAGAGTATCGATATCTATCGGATCGAGAACTAGCTAAAATAAGAGTCAAGGGCGTTTTAAGACTAGGCATGGTAGGCGTGGTATTACTGTATTTTTTGGCTATGCTGTTAGGAAAAGTTTTCTGGCTAGCTTTAGCCTTTTAAGAAATTTGAGCCCTAGCTAAGGGCCTAGGGCGTTGTCCTAACAGATCTCACGCTGGAAATATGCTGGATACAGCGGTTAGTTTTGTAATCAATCCGGTGCTTGATAGTGAACATGTTTCACTAACACAGGATATGGAACCGGCTTTTCGACTCACTGGACGCCGCGGTGGCCACACTCGCGGGATCTCGCGGACCACCTTGGAAACCTCGTAATTAGTGTTGACTGTTGCCAACTAACGGCCGCACTCAGAGCCATTTAATGATGACTACTTCTTAATGATCATAACTTCAATTTAATAAAGAGTTTGAGAGATAATGTACCGTGCGGCTTATGTTTTTGACCAATGATATTATATAAAAACTCAAAGTTGAATATCATTGTTTTTGACATAAGCCGCACGGTACATTATCATTTTATTATAGTGAAGTAAATAGTATCCGTTACATCTGAATGCGCCAGTTTATTTTTCACTAAACCTGATGGCTTAGAATCCTGTTTCAGTAAACGATTTCTTTAATGGTTTTGTTAGCAACAGTTGTGTTGAACAAGCTCATGATTGTTAGTCACCATTTGCCCACACTATATTACATTCTGTATTGTATTTGTTTTTACCACGTTCATTTAGATAGCTAGATATTTTTGCTGCTACGAATAAATTAGATACTACGAGTGTATTAGAAAAGGACATTATAAAATTAGGATTAAAATTTTGACCCTAATTAATAGTATTTTGGAAATCAATTGTAAATCAAGCGTATAAACTATAAAGGATAAAATATGGACCAATTTATAAAGTTACTGATGCATTCTTTCATTTATTTCGTTATCTACTGTGATTCCGTTTCGAAAATATTCCTCCATATTAGGAAAATGTCTCGCAAAACACCAGATACAACGTCACCGCTGAACTGTCCGCTACACGTGATTTACAGTAATAAAAGGTTCTGTTTGATATTACGAAAGTAATAACACCGGCTGCACATTTTTCACGCCTTATCTCGTGTTATTGTATGAGTAAAGCATGCGCGTGCGCAGACACGACTATTGCAATCCTTAAGAAACATTGAAAAATATTTTCTGAGATAGTATTAGATTCCGATGAATACAGTTTGCCTTAAACAATAAACATGTCTGTCAAAACCTATGACTCAATATAATATATTTTTTGTCATTGGATTTTTTACCTTCTGTACCTATTCGTTCAAGTAAACTATTGATAACCCAGTTTATTTATAACGAGGATTACTAGTCCTGCAACCTATGATTATAATTTATAATGAATAGAGTATAGTGAAGGGTTAGCAGTTCGGCCTCCCTTTCAAAACGGAAATGTTTAGATAACCTAAGGCAAATACAGACACTAAATAGTATCTAAAGCAAATTCGTTGCCTCTACCAGCTACCTGCCTTTATTAAGCTCGATGGTCATACGCTAACAGCAATATCCCAAAACTTCTCTACCTTGTGTGAAAAGTAGAGTTTAAATATGGCTAATGCTATAATATCTACAGTCTGGGTGCCTATTGGGTTATGAGTACATTTTACTGAGATGCTGCTACAAGTAAGAGAAATTTCAAATTAAGAGCGATTTTCAAAGTATGTAGGTAAGCTATCACCTTAGTGTGTCACGTAACATTACAGGCGGCGATGACTGATGAGAATGTGATGGATCTATAGCGACTACTGACCTCCACGACAAGTACAACTCATGGTGACACACGTACGCCAACGCATTGTGCACCTTATCGCGACGGCGTAGAGTTTAATGTCAGTGATACATGTTCTTATCGTTAACGGTATCTGCGAGTTTCTATTTACTAGCAATAGTAAGTAACGTGCATTTAAAGTGCAGTCATGACGGAGGTGACAGTTCGAAGTCATTTCGGAACACATCGTTAACTAAGAGAATGACCAAGACATGGTACAAAAAGTTTTATTTGAGACATCAGACATGGTAACAGGCTTACAGTAGACCGCAGTAGACATGGCAAAAGAATAGAACGGTGCGTTTCTCACGTAACTTTCTGCCGCGCACTGTAAAACTCTGGAACGAACTGTCACCAGCAGTTTTTCCGGACCTATACGACCTGCAAACCTTCAAGAAGAGAGCGTATTCCCTCTTAAAAGGCCGGCAACGCACCTGCAGCTCTTCTGATGTTGCGAGTATCCATGGGCGACGGTAGTTGCTATCCATCAGGTGACCCGTTTGCTCGTTTGCCCCCTTATTTTATAAAAAAAATTGAAATACTGTACAGACTTTAGGGACGAAATGAGAGAAGTTGTCTATGGTGGCCATCATGCTAAGCCAGGAGGCCAAAAAAGGACAAGGTTCTATATAATATTCTGATTTCTGTTTATTCATAAATTATATCTTAGAGCATGCTCAAAGGCTATTACAGGTTGTCGGTCCTAATTACCCACCATCGTGGGCGATGATCGAACCTGGCTGATTGGAAGATAGATTACCAATTTCTAATGAGATCGCTGTCCAATAGAATTAAGCGTACGTTCTAATCGCGAGAAAGTTGGGCTGACAGTATAATAACATAATGATGCCATGGCAGTATCATCCCGAACTAATATTCACTTTCACTATTGAACAATACTTTGTATTACGTGATACTCTACATTATATCACTTAAGTATACTAGTCACTACGGCGATTTTAAATAATTGTTCAATTTTTCCATAGTGCACTTAACTGCAGAGAAAGGGTAGTTATACAATGTTATTGGGTTTCTTTGCTCTCCTGTGAAGTTGGCGAATAGAGAATAGAGATTAAAGATACTTTCAGACTTCACTCTACCATGCAAATATTAGGATTTATTGAAATACAAGTTTTTAGAAAGCCTTTATGTGGCAAAACGAGGATACTTTTTTCTATGGTGAGTACGTATTTCCCTTGTCTCACAAGTAATTCCAGGGATATAACGCCAGGGAAACCACACGCAAAAGTTTTTCTTGATGCCAAGACTCGTGCCCATTGCCCACGTCGTCTCAGGGTCATCGAAGCGTGGTGGGTCGTGGGTCGCACGCGGCCGCGTCGCCGTCACGCGCGGTTAACCCGGGAGATTCCTTTTCACATCTCGATTCTCGAAGGGTTTGTTGGGACTGGGGAGTGACCGTGGCGTGGGACTGTATTTATTTGTTTATATTGACCTACCAAACATTCCTACCACTGCTTCTTCTGTAAGCCAGGATCGACAGCGGTAACTAACCACGAAAACCCTTTAATATGATCTCAGAGGTGCCCCGAGGGACATGCTAAGCTGTTTCTCAACAAATTAATCGGAAAAATAATAGGAGTTGGAAGTGGGGCTGTAGAGTAGTCTGCGATGATATCGAATTGTTTTAAATATAATTATTATAGACTATAGTTATGTTTCAGAAGATCCTGATCGTAAGCGCCTGATCGTAAGCGATTACCACCGCTATAAGAGGTACCAGAGGCCACCATTATAATTCTCACGTACGTTGTATTGTGTACTTGTTTTCCTGGACCTTACATCTTGTGCTTCAGGAAACTTATTCCGAAAACACTACGTAAATCTTCAGAAAAATTCACGACAGTTTATTTAAGGCTGTGGTATATAATATTGCTAACCTTACTATACCACAGCCTTAAATAAACTTGCACTGGATCAAAATATAGACTTACATATATTGGTCCGGCGCAACTAGACTACTTCGAGATCGGTACATATGTATTACGCGATATATAAACGCGATAATATTTTGAGTTGCCCTTGCCTCAACCAGCTAGGCAGTAAGTCTGGGCACCCATTATTAAACATGGATATATAATATATGTTACTAGCGACCCGCCCCGGCGTCGCACGGGTATAAAATATAATAAAGCCACTGAAAAAAATGATTAAAATCGATAGCCTATGATCCTTCACGTGGTCTACTTCTTATTTGTGCCAAATAACATAAAAATTGCTCCAGTAGTTCGCGAGATAAGCCCTTTCACATAATTTCCCCCGTTTTTTCCACATTCTCCTATCAGTATTAGCGTGATAAAATATAGCCTATACCCTTCCTCAATATATGGGCTATCTGACACTGAAAGAATTTTTCAAATCCGACCAGTAGTTCCTGAGATTAGCGGGTTCAAGTTAGCCCTTTCGAATAATTTTCCCCGTTTTTTTCACATTTTCCTCTATTTCTTCGCTCCTATTAGTCTTAGCGTGATAAAATATAGCCTATAACCTTCCTCGATAAATGGGCTATCTAATTTATTTTATTAGAATTATCAAAATCCGTGGCGTAGTTTTAAAGATTAAAGGGAACAAAGGAGCATGAGGGAAAAAAAAGCGACTTTGTTTTATAATAAGTATATAGAATATATATATATATATATATATATATATATATATATATATATATATATATATATATATATATATATATATATATATATATATATATATATATATATATATATATATATATATATATAAATATATATATATATATATATATATATGTGTGTAGCGACGGCGTTAGTGGCGATCGTCACGGTCGCTGGTTGTCCATTTACGCCGATTCAAGGCTTCATCTACACAACATCTTGACGCCAACTGGCACAAATCATGATAATAGTCATGGCAAACAGAACTTGACAATGGATATAAGCCTTAACGAAAACATAAAAACCGAGGACACGATTACAGTTTACGTTTGCGGAAACCGATATGTTTTTTCATTGAAAGATATAATTCACGACGTAAAATACTACTTCAGCATATTTAATGATTATGTTAATGACATTTTTAAGTAGAAAGCCTCTAAAGTTCGGTGAAATGGAGTTTACCTTGCAAATATTATTTGTCTTTTGGGTTTAATCAAAATTGAATATTTTGTAAGCAGTTTCAATAATTATTTTGTCATGGCTGCGTCAAAATGTCTGTTATTTCGACTGTTACTCTCCGCTTTTCGCTAAGGCCATTGCAATTTTCTATAGACCTCTTGATAGGCAGTGTTTTTTTTTTTTATATTTAGCACCTAATAAAAAAGTAATATGGAGTTACTTCATTTTCATTGAGTAATAAATACAAGATCAGTACAAGATGTTATAATTTTGGCACATCATTTATTTCTTAACACAATGTATTTAAAATTTTGTTAGTTCCACTAATTGAACCTTTTGTTATTGTTCTCGTTCGTGTAGAAATAAGATTACTACATTCCATTTTGTAATTAATACAATAACCATTGTTGCTCAGTCGCCAGTGTCCGATGTACACCAAACAGTAGCCAAATATGTAGACGTAACTATTTAGCATGGCTTAAAATTTTCATTTTATAAGCAGCAATACCTAGATTAATATTTGATGATAAGATTAAAAATATGATATTTTAAATATTTTTTTAAATTTTTAGAAGATTTAGGGCCTGTTTCACCACTTCCTGATAAGTGCTGGATAGGCTATCCACCACTTAACTTGACAGATAGAGTATGGAGAATCTGTCAAATAAGTTGTGAATAGCCTATCCGGCACTTTATCAGGAAGTGTAGAAACAGGCCCATAGAGATTACAAATGAATCAATTACTTGTTACTCACCTCTGATTCTGTAGGTTTCAAGTTTTCCATACTGCGACTAGCACCTTCGGCTTTCCAGGAATTCAGGATACCGTAATGTCCATCCGTCTTAGTCACCTCAAAGGGTTCATCATAGATATGGATATCACTATCCTTCACATAAAATTCAGACTTTTTACTCTCTTTACAAGCACAGTTCACATGACATTTGAACCCTACAGTTGTTTCATTAACTTGGCACTTCACACACTTTTCGGGGTCCTTGAATGTACTCAACCATTTATGGTCATTCAAATTCTCCTTGCTGCAGGAGCAACAGGGATTTGTGTCGTTACTCAGCTTTGTGTATGGCAAACTCAATGTCGAGTTGGCAACTATGGCACAATTTAGTTTGTTCAGACAATTTGAGATTGGTGTCTTTATGTTGTCGTTTATTGGCACCAGGGTCCTTGTGGTATCTAAAATATTTGTACACAGATAATGTATTTCTTTAGATTTTGGTGCCTCTTTCTTCGTATCGTCCTCCTCTACTATGTCGTAAATATTTTTTCGCCCTTCGCGTTTCTGTACAGCCTCCTCTAACTTTTCTAGCATTTTCTTGACATCTTTTTTTGGTTTTTCTGATTCATTCAAAGCTGTTGCAAACGTCCTGGGGGGCTTTTCGGGTGGCGGCCCTGGGGGAAGAGGCTGCTTCAAAGCTTTCTTCAATGTGTCGGTGAGCTTCAGATGAGGATTCTTTCGTTCTAAACGCATCGTTTCACTTGATGCATATAGATCACCTTTAGATCCTAAATCTGAAGTGGGATTTTCTAAGTTACTAACATTGTCACTATTTTCCAGTGAAGATGTTGAAATACTAGTTTTACAAACCTTAGAATTATCTAGAAGTGCTTCATTTTCTACACCTGCTATTTTGGACCCACTTCTATGCACCCTATTCAATTTATTTTCTTCTAAGTTCTCTGTTTCTGAGCTGATTCCGCTGTCAGTCATAGAATCCAATTTATCCTCCTTCTTAGCCTTGTTTACTTTAGCATATTGATCCAAAATGTGTTTGGGGACTGCAGAGTCTGGAACTGAATCACTGCTCACTTCCCGCACTTCACCAACAACAAAAACAGGATCTATAGATGGTTTAAAATTCTCTTTCTTCATCTGAATTTCAAGAAAGTTGCCCAACTGTTTTAGTTTATCCTTACTAAGTTTCTTTTCGCCCATTTTTAGAGTAAAATCGCCAGTTTCAGATCTGCCACTACAGCTGCCGTGACGTTTGGGGCTGGGGTTGATTTTGATGCTCCGGTCGCACCTAAAGGCGTGACTTCTGTGTAATTTTTTGCCGGGGTCGCTGCTCTGGCGGCTCAGAGCGGTCTTGCCATCACTGAAGCTCTTCCTCACGTCACTGACGCTGTACAGATAGCTCGCGTTGGGTTCAATAGAGCACTCGATGTTCGATGAATCACATTCATTGTAGCGTTTATCTTCTCGCAGTAATGGTTCATTTTCAAAGTGCTCCCTGATGAGTTTGCACGCCTCTGTTTGGGTATCATGAGTAAGACTCGTCTGTTTATTCAGCTGGGCGCTCTTTTTCCGGACGATCAACACATCGTTTTCGACACTGAGGCTTTCGAATTTAGATTTAATTGCTTGAACTCTGTTTTTAGGCTGTGCCAACATCATTTATAAGTAAAATACATTTTAATTACAAAAACTAGTTTGCATGAGCAGTATGCACCAAACGTTTATGTTCGAAAACAATAACAAACTTTTTATTGGAGTCACCGACTGTGTTCGAGCCGTAGATTTGAAATGAATTCTTATTTGAACATATGGACCGGCCAAAACTTACGAACTATTTATATTTACACCAGAAAAAAACAACATTCAATCATTTCAAAACAAAGCACCAATGTTTCCTTCACATACGCGTGGCATCAAGTTAATTTTTCAATCAAATATAACTTTTACTAAGCTTTTCAACAAACAAGTTCTAGAAATTGAATAAACTGAATCTGATAACAGCAAAAAGTTCACAAAACTGTTGAATGTTGATCAAACTTGTGTCTCGAAACTTGAGTTGTTCGTTGTTCGAGAGATCGGTCATCGGTCATCGGAGCAGCGAGGTGGAGAGGGGGAGCAGTGTTGCCAGACCTAATCGAAACATTTGCCCGCGCAGGCTGTTAAAATTGCCCTTTCCGACAAATCGCCCATAACCAGTAAAACATACAACAACGATTCCCCTATTGGGATTTATTGGGGAATGTAAATAACCTTAGCTTGACACCCTCACTTCCGCAACGGTAGCGAAATGGCGAAGTCATATTATATTATATTATATTTACTGGTATGTAGAATTTGTTTAAGGGCCGTGTAGATTCAGAAGCTTGGCTCTACAGACTATCTCATTAATTGTTTTTCCACAGGGTAAATCTTATGTGGTCGACTCGGCAACCTTTACAAGCAATTGGTACTTTTGAACCGACTTCCAAAAAGGAGAAGGTTATATTAGGTTATATTATTAGGTTATATAGGAAAGTTCTGATGGCGAGGACGATAAGGACAGCCGTATACGACGTATAATAAGCAATGAAATCAGAAACACGATGCGTTCGGAAGTGAAACATATGATTCGTGAAATCAGATCAGAAATGGATGATTTACGAAAGCAAATCGAAGAATTAAAGTTGTCCGGATCTTTTGATATCTCTGAAGTGAACGATCTAAAAAAGAACTTCGCAAAAATTCAACAAGAAAATTCCGATCTTCGCTCTCAAAATTCTACCATGAGGAGTACTATTGCCCAACTAAAATCTCAAATAAATACTTTAGACCAGAATTTAAGAGAGAATAACCTGGAAATTAATGGTTTACCGGAAAATAAGGATGAAGTGTTACCTAATATCATGACTCAGATAGCTAAAGTTGTATCGTATGATCTAAAAGATTTTGATATAATGAAAATTACTAGAGTGGCTAGCATGAACAACAGCAAATCCCGTCCTCGAGCTGTGGTTGTAAAACTACGCAGCCCAAGATGTCGTGATGAATTGTACTCAGCGATTACGCGGTACAACAAATCCCATAGCGATGACAAATTAAATACATCAGTTTTGGGCTACGCCGGTGATAGACGACCAATTTTCGTATCCGAACATCTCTCTCCAACATACAAATCACTGCATGCAGCTGCAAGATTGAGGGCCAAGGAAAAATCATACAAATTCGTCTGGGTTCGCTATGGAAAGATATTTGTTTGTAAGAATGAGAACTCGGGAAGTATCCTAATCAAAGATGAAACTAGCTTAGATAAAATTGTCTAATGTCTTTAGCTTAAGTTATAATTAATTTTCATGTATATTAATTTTTGTTGTCTAAATGGCTGTTTCTATCTTTTATCAAAATGTAAGAGGAATTAAAACAAAGTCACATGAATTCAAAATGTCTATTTTAAATTCTGATTACGACATAATTTGCTTAACAGAAACTTGGTTAGATGACTGCTTCTTATCTTCTGAGTATTTTGATCAAAGGTATACAGTAGTACGACGCGATCGTAATGCTCAATTCAAAGAATTGTATTCCAAAGCGCATGGTGGTGGGATTTTGATAGCTGTTAGCAATAAGTTTACTTTTGTTAATAAAATTGCATGGCAAACATCTGTTGAAGATATGTGGATATGTATTAGTATTGGTAGTGTCTGTATAAATCTATGCTTAGTCTATCTGCCATCTTATATTCCCTTTCACATTGTGTCCCATTTTTTTGCTAGAGCTGAAGAATTATGTTTACAATATAATGATAGGACTACTTTAATTATTGGTGATTTTAACCTTCCAAATATCAATTGGCACCAATCTGATGATCCGTTTTTAAACATTACTAACCCTAAAGCGTTAGTATTAAGAGATTTTCTTTGCGTCACCGCTTGTAGACAAATAAATAACATCTATAATGACAACGGCAATATCCTAGATCTTATTATTGTAGACGAAAACACAAATACTGCTGTTAGCAAAGCCTTCCCCATGAGTAAAACTGATATTCACCATCCACCAATAGAATTCACTATTAAAAAAACTTCATATTCTAAATTAAACTACAATAATTCAAAACATAATTACGCATTTAGGAAAACGGACTATAAGGCATGCCTCCGTGACCTGCAATCTGTAAACTGGGTAGAATTTAGTTACTTAAATAGTAATGACTTCCTTCACAAATTTTATAACATAATATGGGATAAAATTGAACTATACACCCCCAAGTGTAAGCCTAAAAAGCAATGCTACCCATGTTGGTTCTCACTTTCACTTATAAAAATTTTAAAAGAAAAACACAAGTATAGAATTAGATTTAAAAAGTACAATAACCCCCGTGACTACGACACATTTGTTTCCTTAAGAACTAAAGCAAAGAATGCTATGGATATCTGTTTTAGACAATACATACACAGGATAGAAAGTGAATTGAATTCTAACATTAAATCTTTCTGGCGATATACAAAATCAACACAGGCCCGTATTAATGTCCCAAATCAAGTTTGTTATGGTGACCGTGTGGGAGTAGGGGGTAAGGATGTTGTTAATCTATTCGCTGAATATTTTGCGTCTGTTTATTATGATGACCCTCAAAAACAAAGTTCATATTCTTGCTCGATGAAATCTAATTACTCTATTGCTCACATAGAAATTACTGAGGACGAAATTCGGAAGAGTATAAAGAAATTACAATTAAATAAAGGCGCAGGTCCGGATGGAATACCACCGATCTTTATTCGACTCTGTGTAGATGGTCTCGTAAAGCCACTTCATATTATATACAATAAGTCCATTAAAGAGGGATTATTCCCTGATTTATGGAAAATTGCACATATTGTACCGATTCACAAGGCTGGTTGTTTAAATGATGTCACAAACTATAGACCAATATCCATTTTGTCACAATTTGCAAAGATATTTGAAGGACTCGTTTATAACGTTGTTTACTCCCATTTGCGTCACATTATTAACCCCAAACAACACGGCTTTGTATCTAACCGATCAACTGGGACAAACTTATTACTTTACACAAATTTTATAACAAACACCCTCGAAGCCAGGGGTCAAGTTGATGCCATCTACACAGATTTTGCCAAAGCTTTCGATCGTGTCGATCATTCAATTCTATTTACGAAATTAGAGCATGCCGGTATTCATGGCTGTCTGTTACGTTGGTTTGAAAACTATTTACACAATCGATCACAGTTGGTTACACTTGCGGGATATGAGTCGATACCAATTTTTCCACGTTCTGGTGTACCTCAAGGATCCAAATTAGGGCCTTTACTTTTTTTGATTTTTATCAACGATCTTTTGGGTCTCATAACATGCTATTGTTTAGCCTATGCCGATGATTTAAAAATATATTACACTATACATAATTTAAGCGACTGCATAAAACTTCAACACAATCTTGATACTCTACACAAATGGTGCATTGAAAACCGAATGTCTTTAAACATAAAAAAATGTCAGAGTATCACGTTCACTAATAAAAAAAATTATGTTAATTATGTTTACCATATTAATGGATCTCGTCTGGGCAGAGTCTCTGTGATTCGTGACTTAGGGATTCTTTTTGACAGTTCTCTATCTTTTCAACCGCATATTGATAATATAGTAATGAAGGCTAAAAAAATGCTAGGCTTCCTTATTCGAATGACAAAGCCATTTAGTAACAATTGTAGTCTTATTCTTCTTTACAATGCCTTAATACGTAGCGGCCTGGAATACTGTTCTAGTGTATGGTCTCCCTACTACTCGAAATACATAGATAGCATTGAATCCATCCAGGCTCGTTTCATAAGACATCTTTGCATAAGAAACGGACTCCGAAAAGACATACCTATCTATACTGATAGATTGTCTCACTTTAAGATGATTTCTTTAAAAGAAAGACGAAATAACTCTGATTTACTAATGTTACATAAAATTATAAATGGCAACATTGATGCGGAATTGATTAACCACTTTAATTTTAGAGTCAATAACCATATTAGGCGTAAACAACGATTATTTGAAATTCCAACCTCAACTTTGAATACCACGTACAACAGTCCACTAACACGCATGGCACGACTTTATAATGAAAAACTTTCCACTGTAAATGATAATAATTTTGATATCTTTAATATGAAACTTTCGTCATACAGACACTACCTTTTAAATAGTAAGTAAATACTTAGTTAGATACCTAGTTAAACTATTTTGTTGTCTCGAATGTTTAATAAAGCTTAATTTGATAAATGTCATGCATACCTATAATTTGTGCATATACTGCTGAAAATATAATAATTGTATATGATATGTTTTCCAAAGGTGCTATTGTATATGTACTGTTGGTGTGCTAAATAAATAAATAAATAAATAAATAAATAAATATTATTATGATCGTCTATTTATATTTTTTCATAGTCTATATTATTTCACTAACAAATTGCGGATAACACCGCGGGGAACAGTTAGTATCAAATATTATATTGAGTTGATAAGATACTTCACTTTCTATTAATGTTAAGTTACGTAATGGGGATTGTCTTCATTATTTGAAGTCGGTACCAGCTAATTTAATCGTGAGTTAACCAGTCAATGTCAGAATATAATATTATTATGAAACTTTTGGGACTGGTACCGACATCAAAATAATGAAGACTATAGTATGTACAGAAATAGTTGAGATTTAGACGAAATCTGAGTCGATTCACTAACGGCGGAGTAGTCGTTGAACACACAAAAAAAAAAAAAAATATATAATATATATATATATATAATATATATATATATATACATATATATATATATATATATATATATATATATATATATATATATATATAGATGCTGCCGGCCGCCGATTATGACGTCATAGATCCGAAAATTTTCAAAAATTATTTTAAAAAATTATTTTAAAAAACTAGCCTAAAAAATATTTAATTTATGATTATTTTTATAATACCCTATTTCAACGAAAAAAAATAATATTAAAAGTACATGTGATTTTTTTTGGACAATGCCCATTATTTCGTTCAGAGTGCCTATGATACATTATAGCTAATAATAGTATTATAGTATTGTTACTATATGACATAATATATTTATTACTGTAATTTTATTTTATTAAAGAAATACTACTAGTATTTGTTTTCAGTATTGCCCATATTTTACCGGTTCCAAGACCCTTAAAAAAAGGGCACTTTTTGCCCTTTTTCCAAAATAATCCTAAAATTGCCCATGGCGTGGGCAATTGCCCACGGTCTGGCAACTCTGAGGGGGAGCCGGGAGGATGGGGAGAGGCATGGGTGACAGTTGACACATGACAGCTGAGAACTGTCAAACTCAAACACAGTGTTACCAGTTCAATAATATTAAAACGGTAGTGTCTGTGGAAAGTCTATAGAGTATAGACTCGCTTAGAAGATTGCTAAATAAAGAAAAATTGAAAATTGTCTATTCAAGTTTCCATTGGCGCACGCGGAAGTGGATTTAGATTCAATTTCCTTTTCCTTGAAATTTTCAAATGTTTCTTTGAGGTGTGAAATATAAACAAGTTTATTAAATTCTTGATTGATATTTATTTGTTAAGGAGCAGGTAAATAAGGTCTCGTTTGGTTTCAGATTAACTTGCCGAGTACCCGTTACAAGAGTACTCAAGAATGGAAGTTACAGATATTAGTGATTTGCTAAATGTGCGAACAATTAAAATGGAAAATCCATTTAACGAGGACTGTGTGGAAGTCGATTCACCAGATCCACTTTCAATTATACCACAATATGTTACAGAGTCAGATTTAGGTATGTACACATTTTTACTCCTCTTCAATATTATGCAGTAAATAATAATAAATTACCTACATTTTACATTGCACTGTATATCTAGAGAAGCGTTCCTTTTAACTCTCTAACACGTTTTACAATTATAAATTATTTCTCTTACATATGCAGATCACAATATCATTGTGTCATTGAAGATTGGCAATGAAAATGATGTTTTTAACATAGACAGCTGCCTTGAAAATAATTGCTTGTTACATTTTGGAATAATATGAAGTTGTCCTTGTCTGATAAGTTATAAAGTCACTTGAACACAAGCTATACATAGGGTTGCCATCCATCCGGATTTCCCCAGATTTGTCCTAGTTTGAAGGGGCGTCCGGGGTGCGTCCGGTCGGGACAATAAACATAATATGAAAACTGTTTCTTGCACTGACTTGACTTAGTTAGATTTTTACAAATTTTTGTTGAAAAAGCAAAAATTGGCAAGACAAGGCAAGCAAAAATTCGCGTTATCGTAAATTACTGTTTAAGAGGTGTCCAGGTAAATAACCACATTTCGGCCAAATGTCCGGGAATTTTGTCATGCCTGACCGGCGAGGGCAATTTGAGTGATGTCAGCCTAGCTAAACAAAACTTTTGCTTCCAGCTCCCAATAAATTATTAAATAAATAAAAACTTTGTATACTGTCTGTGTACCATTGAGGAAATTGATTCCTATGCATTTGAGAGACCAATGTCATTTGGTTGATGAATGTCAATTAAATGTTAATTGTGATCTGTCGGTTGGGTTTGACATAATGCGACCAAACTACGTAGGTCCTCCATTTGCATAGGTATCAACTTCTCTGATAGTACAATGTAAAGATCTTTGTTTTAGTAAACGATTATAGACTGTAGCCAATAAAAAGATTTTTGAAATGTACCTTATATTATTGTAATATTTTCTTATTATACATTACAAAAATAATAAATTATTACAGGGCTAATGCAAAGTGGTTCAGAAATGCTTGAAGCGCCCATGGCCGTATTTGCAGATAGTATAGACGAGGACACAGTACAGAGCAATGAATCATCAGGTATTTGTTCATTTTTATTATCATTGTAAAAAATTATCGAACAAAATTATTGATGAAGGTTTAATTGGAAACCTTGTCAAAATAGCACAACTCCTTAAGGCCTGTATTCACTTTCATTAGTAATAAGTGCAAGTGATTAGGGCAGGTAATTAGTGATTAGGAGATAGTAAGTGTGGACAGCAACTGATTAGTGCAAGTCATTAGCTGGCTGCGTAGTAACGTGATGAGACCTGTATTCATTTTGATTAGTGATTAAGTGCAGGTGATTAGTGATTAGGAGAAAGTAAGTGTGGACAGCAACGGATTAGTGCGAGTGATTAGTCGGCTGCGTAGTAACGTGATTAGAAGCATGTTCTATTTTTTGCGAGTGCAAGTGCGAGTACCCTTGTCTTGCGAGCCCTTCCTCCCTTCACTCGCAGCGTGCCTGCCAGCTATGAAATTGAGCTTTATTTTTCCTCAAAGATCAGGTGGACCTTCAGATAAATAAATAAAATAATAATTAAAAATTGTTTTATTTCTGAATAAATTTGAATCAAATGTTTTCAGAATGTTGAACAACAGCTTTCCGAAACTGAGATAGGTCTGGCCGTCACATGCAAGAGCCTGTAAATAAGATGGAACATTTTTAAATTTTTTGATCCATTTTGAATTCATACTGGGGACAATGGAAATAGAGGAGGTTAATTAATTATAATTATCACCATAATTTACTTTTTCTTTCAATTTAAAAAAAGTTTTTAATTTATCAAAATATAATACCTCTGTGGCTCAATTGGTTGAGTGTATGGCAGCAAGCAAGCCGGGGGTCGCGGGTGCGAATCCCGCCGACGCGACGGAACAAAAAGTTTTCAATGTTCCCGGGTCTGGATGTGTATTAAATATTATGTGTATGATATTATAATAAAAATCTTAAATATGTTATGTATATCTAGTATAAAAGTATTAAATATATTATTTTCGTTGTCTGGTACCTGTAACACAAGTCCTTCAGGTACTTAGCACAGGGCCAGATTGACGTGGTATGAAGCGTCCATAGATAAAAGGACACCCTTTCAGTTACTTCCATACTAATCCATACTTACTAATAACTATTATAAATGCGAATATATTGTGTCTGTCTGTCTGTTACCTCTTCACGCTCAACCCTCAGAACCGATTTTGCTGAAATTTGGCATGGAGATACTTTGAGTCCCAGGAAAGGACATAGGATATTTTTATATCCCGAAAAATCGCATGGTTCCCGCGTGATATACGAATCGCATGGTTCCCGCGTGATATACGAATTTTTGCATACGTCTTCATGGTCAAACAGTTTTTAATAAAACGAATATTAAAAATGAAGGATATGTCAAAATGGCAGTTGTAGTTTTGAAACTCGGAAGTCGGACGCTCGTGTTGCAAAGTCTTCTAGTAATCCGTTTTGGAACCCATATTTTTCTTGGTCTTGCAAATTCAGCTTCGAAAAGAGTTCCCGTTTCAGACAGCACCGCATTTAATACTTTTTTGATTACTTCTTGCAATTGCAAGCTCGCTTTTCGATGTTCGTCCATACTCGCTGGTTGACAAAAAAAAAAAAACAATCGCTGGTTGACAGCTACTACTGAATTTACTAAATAGAACCACTAAACAAGAATGGGCATTGTCCAAAAAAAATCACATGTACTTTTTATATTTTTTTTCGTTAAAATATGGTATTTTAAGAATATAAATTAAATAATTTTGAAATTTATTGGCTAGTTTTTTCTCAATAAATTTTTAAAGTTTCGCTGTGACGTCATCATCGGCGGCCAATTGACCTCTGCAGTATGTTTTTTTTCCTTTCAATCTTATTTATAATGGCTGGTTCGTCAAATATAAGTTCTCATTATATGAAAGCTGATACGAGAAGCTTACCAAAAGTTTGAAACGTAATGCTGGTCGAATTTATTGCTAATTTAACGCCATTGAAGGTCAAACTAAGGTTAAACATATTTGTTCAAAAATATAAGTAACTAATGGGTATTTTTTTCGTTTACATACAGAAAAACGATCACTGACCTTATTCCTCGAAATGTTTTTGTAATGAGTAAAATTAAAAAAAAATGGACAATCCCCATTGGACACTACTTGCACTACACACCTGCACTCCACTGCCTCAATTACAAGTCACTTGCACTTGCACTAATGAAAGTGAATACAGGCCTTTAGGCATCAAAATGAGATTCGTCTTACTCTCTTTTCTGGATGTGACGTATCTAAACATTTTTAACCTGGTGACCTAATTGGGAACCATTAGTTAACACCATTTTGCCTTTTTACCTACATGCATACTTAAAAATAATAATTTATTTTACAGAGGAAGTTATAGTGCAGTTAATGGACATAAGGACAAGACTTTCAAAACTGAAGTCAATGTTGGAGAAACGTATCAACATGGACCTAGCAGAATACACATTTTGGCTGCAGGATGCGAAAATGGTATAACTTACTATTTCATTGGGAGATGAGTGATGACATAGGTGCCTAAGTAATTTCGTGGGAAAATGTCCCTAGCCTAATATGGAAAATGACAGACCACAACTACCGGATTGGACTAAATGTAACTGAATCAATGTCGCTAAACTAACTTACTTTACTAAACTCTGCCTAAATCCAATTTGATCTAAACATAAACAAATAAATCAAATTTAGGAGCTGGAGCAATTGACTTTTTTGAATCAGTAATTTTTACTTTATTAGTATTAAACTATAAAGTAATCAATTATTCTAAGGGCCTATTTCACCACTTCCTGATAAGGTGCCAGATATATGCTTATTTGACAGATTCTCCATACTCTATCAAGTAAAGTGGTGAATAGCCCTATCAGGAAGTGGTGAAACAGGCCCTAAAAAGTGTAAATAGAGTCAGAGAATTAGCTCTAACGTTAAACTGTTCTTGATCTTTATACTTTAAGATGCTAAACAATGCAGAACATTTGCATCCCGCGCCTAAAACATGTCTCTTTATTTAACGCGTTAACTAGAATATGTCTGAGCTAAGCTCATGTTACATATCATTAATTGTATTGTGTTAATTTAAAAATATTGAACTTTCTAGTTGGAAAGTCACAAAACTCTAGTGGAGCAGTGCATAAGAGGTACCGGTGTGGTTCAAGTCAACATACAGATACGAGTGGCCCAGAAGAAGATTAACATCTTAGATGTCCTCAAACCTGATGAAGAGCTACTGCATTTGCCACAAGATGAGAATGGTGAGTGCCACACAGGGCCCGATCCAAGGGGCGGGGGGTGAGCCGGGCATTTTCCCAGAGCGGCAAAAAATTAGGGGCGGCATTTGTCTTCTTCCTATCATTCAACCTAGCCATTACCTATCCACCACCCAAGTTTAAGAATTCAACTTCCCACCTACTTCAGGTTGGAATTTCTCATACATACGTAATTCCAAAATCATTTTCTCATACGAAAATATTTAACATGTTCGAGTTGTTTTTCAGTTTAAAATAGTAATTACCTAGGTTCCTGCACAAAAATTGACTTCAAAATATTTAAACACAAAAATTTTTTTTTTGCTTTAAAATTTTTTTTAGTAAATTTACTACTTACTAAATATTTAAATTTTTTTGTGTTTTTCTCAATTTTTTAGTGTTTAAATATTAAGTACTAAATATCACTAAAAAAAATTAAAAACAAAAAAAAAATTATGTTTCAATATTTTGAAGTAAATTTTTGTGCAGGAACCTAGATAATTACTATTTTAAACTGAAAAACAACTCAAAAATGTTAAATATTTTCGTATGAGAAAATGATTTTGGAATTACGTATGTATGAGAATTTAGAGGGTACCCGGCCCCTTAAGGACAGAGTGCAAGATGTTAGGTTTTGGTGTGTGTGTATATTTATCCATCTATCCATACTTTTTACTGAGACAAAATGTGTTATAGAAACTTTCCTGGGACTTAAAGTATTTTAAAAATTTCATCCAAATTGTTTAAGCAATAATTTTTGAATAAATTTGAAGCATTTTTTTGCAAACAATAATGCCGCAATGACGTCACAAAACGAGGTGCATATTCAATTTGCGCGGGTTGTAGTAAGCGTTAAGAGGCCATAGACAATCAGAGTGTTTTTATTTCGTCAGTTGAGGTGGATGATATTCCGGTAGAGACAGCCGCGCCGGCGCCGGGCGTGCACGCCGCCGCTGTCAAGTGGGTCGTCGACACGCAGTTCCGGAACCGTACGAATATGCCCGACGACCCTATGCTTTGGTGAGGCTCGTTCATTTAGGGCGAACCCAAACGAGCGTAATTTGTGAGTTGTGAGTCGCTGAATTTCGATTCGGCAGAATTCTGCTGTCCTGTTTGATTCACACGAGCGTAATTTTGTGAGTCGTGATTTGTATGAAAAGATATTTACGCGACAGAAATTCTGCGACTCACAACTCACAAATTACGCTCGTTTGGCTTCACCATTAGTTTACTGTACCATTAGAGAAAGCAGATTTGTACGCTATTTGACCAGCGAGTAAGCCCCCGGAACTGGATTAGTTCCAAATTGAGCCGCAGCACAAATTGGCGCTAGTATAGCTGTCAGGACTGTCAGGAGTGGGAAAAGCCGTTCAGATCGAATTAGTTGAGTAGAAAAGCGGACGTCAACCAAATAATAAGGACGCGTAGGGAGGAATACGTCACTAGCGCCACTCAAAATTTAATTCTATTTCTAGAAATCCAGACCAAATTTAAAAAGAAAATCAGGTAACGGATGTGAAGGAAATGCCCTGCATAGACGCTTTTAATATGTGTAAAAAATGTTTGATCGTGCAGGTCGGTGCAGCACGTGAAGCTGTGGGTGCAGTGGGCGGTGCGGCAGTTTAACCTGACGGGGCTGCGCCTCTCCCAGTGGAACATCAGCGGCCCGCAGCTCTGTGCCATGACCACGCAACAGTTTAGGTACTTACAGCGCTGTTTTTAATACGCTTTTATAGCATGGACTGTGTGTATGTAACACGATTTTTACCTATCCAGAGCCCTAGCATGGCCACAGTAGAAATGCGAAAGTATAGAAACACTGCAGAGATTAAAACTGAAGGTACCCGCGTTGATACCGATGGATGTACCGATGACATAGACTATAGATTTTGTCATAAAGTGGCATTTTACTTGAACTTTTGTCGGTCGCGGCTAGCCGCGGTAAATATCGGAACAGTACCTTTAGTTTATCTCTGCAGTGTTTCTATACTTGCGCATTTCTACTGTGGCCATGCTAGGGCTGCAGTAGTCTAATTTATTTGAAATTTCGCATACATATTAGGAGCCAATGGCAATGCATCATTTGTTAATAATAAAAAAAACTAAAATGGCGTGTCTTTTTAGTTTTTTGTAAAAATTTTATTATTCCATGCAAAATGCCCCTCTGTTTAGCAGAGGAGCATTTTGCATGGAATAATAAATAAATAACATGTGCCGAAATATTATGTAGCTCAGGTTTAAAAATTTGCTCAGGTTTTAAAATTTTAGTATTGTCTACTGATAAGCTCAGGTTTTAAAATCCTAATTTTAGTAATGACTACTTACCACTTATAGTCAATGCTAACATTTTAAAACCTGAGCTACAGAATATTGCGGCACATGTTATTTATGCTGACTTTCATGTGAAATGTGAACGCACTTCCCATGTTAGAATAATTATCTTTTCTTTCTAGAGCTAATTTGTATTGTTAGTAATGTATTTTTTTTTATTTCAGGGAAAAAGTACCATCAGATCCTGGTGATTTATTCTGGACACATTTTGAACTGCTCAGGAAGTGCAAATTTATCGGTAAGAACTTAATCTTTCGATTGGAGATTCTCGGAAATGCTAAGTATTGTATTCTATTGTTGTCGCGATCACCGGTGCTCGTATGGGGCTTGAAGGATCATTCCGCAGAAACAGTTCCGGCACTCGTAATAATTTTATATTTTTACACAACTTACCCTCATAAGGCGAGACCGCACTAAAGCAACACGACACGACGCGACACTTCGCGGTCCATATAAACGATGTTTGTAATGTCAACTCTCTGGTACGCGAAGTCTCGACTTGTCGCTGCCGCGTAGTGTCGTGTAGTGCGGTCTCATCTTTACTATTAAAATAATCGGCCGAGTGCGAGTCGGACTCGCGCACGAAGGGTTCCGTACCGTTATAGAGCAAATTAGGCCAAAAATTGTGTTTTTAGTATGGGAGCCCCTCTTAATTTTTTATTTTATTATTATTATTAAACATTAAAGTACTCATATAACTAAGGACCTTGAGAAAAATTTAAGTAGGTTACTTGTTGCTATTATTGATATAGAGCAAAAAAGGCGTTTGTTGTATGGGAGCCCCCTTAAATATTAATTTTATTTTGTTTTTAGTTTTTGTTGTTATAGCAACAACATACATGCAACAGATATACATAATCTGTAAAAATTTCAACTCTCTAGCTATTACCGTTCTTGAGTTACAGCCTGGAGACAGACGGACAGACACCGAAGTCTCAGTAATAGGGTCCCGTTTTTACCCTTTGGGCACGGAACCCTAAAAAATAGAATATGCTGAATTGTACAATATCTGCCTGTCTTTGACACATCTAATAAGCCACATGATAAACAAAGACAGTAGACTTTGAATAATAATAATTATACACAGAGGTGTTAATATATTTATTAGTAAAAGGAATAGTGCTTAAATATTTTTATGACGTTGTTTTTTGAAATGAGTACATTCATTGAGTTAACTCACGGATTTTTTTAGCCGTGCAGACAGCAGAGCCTGCCGTAAAAGACGTCCTGGACATCACCTCATGTGCAATAAAGAAAAAACCTAAGGTAAACAAATTTGAATAACAACCATTTATCTTATAAATAAAAATATAAATGATAACTTTGATATATCTGTAAACAGAGAGAGAGATTTTTCTTAGACTAGTTGGCTTATAAATATGGTAAAAAATTCAAAATGCATATCAACCGATCACAAAATTTGTGACAAAAAAAACCCATAGTATAATGTTTAATCTTTAATGCTGATTGCTGATATTTGAAGCTCAATGTGATGTTGATTAATGAGACCTATAATTAATCGAACACTGTCTTTCGACCACAGAAATTAATCAAGATAGAACGGCGACGCGCGTGCGTTGCTAAGGAATCGCTCGAGCGAAGTTAAAGTTAAAACAAATAACTTACCCGTGGCAAGTAATACCTCCTTTTGACCGATTCACTTTCGTACTTCTGTTTTTACAATAATTAGACACTGCACAATGAGGCATTTTTTCACAACCACTCCGGTGTAATCAAGTCGAGACGTGCGCGCTGACTGAATGAACGTTCAACGAATCTTGCACGACAGAGCAAGATAGAAACACGCGTACTCCACCCGATTAGCCGTTCTATCTTGATTTATTTCTGTGCTTTCGACCCTTCCACTCTTGCCGAGCGATCTTCTAGCTGTCCGCAACGTGTAAAGATTTTGACGTCATGAATATTATCAGATATCTGCAATGACTGGCGCGGCGGAGGAATGCGCGGTGGCGCGGTGCGGCAACAACGGCCAGGTGCAGCTGTGGCAGTTCCTGCTGGAGCTGCTCACCAGCGCCGAGTACTTCGACGTCATACGGTGGCACGGTGAGTGATGATGATTACTGGCGCGGCGGAGGAGTGCGCGGTGGCGCGGTGCGGCAACAACGGCCAGGTGCAGCTGTGGCAGTTCCTGCTGGAGCTGCTAACCAGCGCCGAGTATTTCGACGTCATACGGTGGCACGGTGAGTGATGATGATGACTGGCGCGGCGGAGGAGTGCGCGGTGGCGCGGTTAGTGGGGCGATGCGTATTAAAAACGCTTCAAGGATGCTCCGCGTACGCTATAATTTATAAACGTAACGAAGATTAACTGCGAAAGAAAATAGGTATTCATTTTATTTTCTTTTTACTTGTTTGTACAGGCTCAGACGGGGAGTTCAAGCTGCTAGAGCCGGAGCGCGTGGCGCGGCTGTGGGGGCGGCGCAAGCACAAGCCCGCCATGAACTACGAGAAGCTGTCGCGCGCGCTCAGATACTACTACGACGGCGACATGATCGCCAAGGTCGCCGGCAAGCGGTAAGCATACAAATTACAACATAATATTATCTCGCGATGTCTGCCCATGTCTAACGCGACGTGAGACGACATAGCTCTCGCGATGTCTGCCTATATCTAGCGCGACGTGAGACCACGTAGCTCTCGCGATGTCTGCCCATATCTAGCGCGACGTGAGACAACATAGCACTCGCGATGTCTGCCCATATCTAGCGCGACGTGAGACGACATAGCTCTCGCGATGTCTGCCCATATCTAGCGCGACGTGAGACCACGTAGCTCTCGCGATGTCTGCCCATATCTAGCGCGACGTGAGACCACGTAGCTCTCGCGATGTCTGCCTATATCTAGCGCGACGTGAGACCACGTAGCTCTCGCGATGTCTGCCCATATCTAACGCGACGTGAGACAACATAGCACTCGCGATGTCTGCCCATATCTAGCGCGACGTGAGACGACATAGCTCTCGCGATGTCTGCCCATATCTAGCGCGACGTGAGACGACATAGCTCTCGCTATGTCTGCCCATATCTAGCGCGAGAGACGCGACGCGAGAGCTATGTCGTCTCACGTCGCGCTAGATATGGGCAGACATCGCGAGTGCTATGTTGTGTGTATATGACGACATAGCCCTAATATAATAACAAACTTTATGTCAATGAACATAAAAAAATAAACCGGACGTTGTAGTATACTGACCTCGACAAAATTCATTAAGATGTTAAGATTGTAACTAAGGTTAATTATTATTAAAATATTAAAATGAAAAATTCATTAACAAAATTTTACAAGGAAAAAATTAAAAATAAATATTTTGTTGAATAAAATGTCGATTTAGTGTATCTCTATTCTCTATCCTTCATTTTCTATCCTGCCTGCCTAGCATACGCCAGCGAGATATTATCTCACTCTACATGTTTCTCGATGTTTGATAGTTTGTATCTTCATCTCTATTGACCCTAGCATGACAAAAAATTTTTCTCACGTAGATATTCTATTTTTTTTTTATTAAATAAGGGGGCAAAGGAGCAAACGGGTCACCTGATGGTAAGCAACTACCGTCGCCCATGGACACTCGCAACATCAGAAGAGCTGCAGGTGCGTTGCCGGCCTTTTAAGAGGGAATACGCTCTTTTCTTGAAGGTTTGCAGGTCGTATAGGCCCGGAAATACTGCTGGTGACAGTTCGTTCCAGAGTTTTACAGTGCGCGACAGAAAGTTACGCGAAAAACGCACTGTGGAAGACTGCCAATCATCGAGGTGATGAGGATGGTATGTTTTTCGCGTGGGACGATGGCGAAAAGTTGCAGGTGGTATGATTCCGAACAATTCCTCAGAGCACTCCCCGTGATACAACCGATAGAGGATGCAGAGTGAAGCTACATCTCGGCGTAATTCCAAGGGGTCCAAGCTGTTTGAAACACTACGACAGTCAACAATTCGAGCGGCTCTTATTTGGATACGATCCAGAGGGAGCAGTTGGTATTTTGGCGCCCCTGCCCAGAGATGAGAACAATATTCCATATGAGGCCGAATCTGCGCCTTGTAGAGTTGTAGGCGTTGGTCCGGACTGAAGTACTGTCTCGCTCTGTTAAGAACACCAAGCTTCTTCGAGGCTAATTTGGCCTTACCCTCTAGATGATATCGGAACTGGACTGCGCTCAATATGTTGACGCCAAGTATCTCAATGCTAGGGGAGATGGTTAAAGATGTGCCCTCGAAACGAGGATATACGACCATTGGTGACTTTTTAGTGGTGAACGCGCAGACTTATGTCTTGGCAGGGTTGAATTGGACCAAGTTACGTCTACCCCATTCAGAGACCTTCTCCAATGAATTCTCCACCTTAGACACAAGTTCGTTTTGACTCTCAGTGACATTTTGCCGAGAAATATTGGGGGAGCCGGTATATACAACATCACCTGTACTATAATCTGCATAGCAATGAATGCCGCTGGTCTGCAACGTCTGCAACATGTCATTAATATGCAGTAAGAATAGAGTAGGCGATAGCACACAGCCCTGAGGGACACCAGCATCAACAGACTGAGTTTCCGAGCATTCGCCGTCAACTACGACCTTTATGCTTCTGTCTGCTAAGAAACCAGTGACCCACTTACATAATTTCTCAGGCAGCCCGTATGATGGAAGCTTTGACAGCAGCGCTTTATGCCAAACCCGATCAAAGGCCTTCGCAATGTCCAAACTAACAGCCAATGCCTCTCCCTTCGACTCAATTGCCTGAGCCCAACGATGAGTCAGGTACGCCAAGAGATCACCAGCCGAGCGACCCTTACGGAACCCGTATTGTTTGTCGCTTAGTAATCCCTGGCCGTCCAAGTATCGAAGAAGCTGGCTATTGATAATGGATTCTATTATCTTCGAGAAGAGAGAGGTTATAGCGATTGGTCTGTAGTTGGAGTAATCTCTTTCTTGAGGGACCTAGAGGCAAGGTTGTACTCCTTTTTATAAGTGCTGGTATTTAAATCCCGAGCAGAGACTGCGTTGGTCCAGGATTGTTAAGCCTCCTGCTTCCGGCGAGAAGCTTTTTTGGGGGATGAACCAAACCAGGGACGAAATCTGCCGCCAGTTGGCACTACAGAGGACGGAATGAAAAGTTCCATCCCCTGCATCACCACATCGGCAACAGAGTTGGCAGCGTTGTCGGGATCATCCGGCGAGAAGCACACTTGCCCCCAAGGATAGGATGCAAAAAACGACCGCATCCCATCCCAGTCTGCTGACTTGTAGTGCCACACACGACGGTATTTAACAGCACGCTGTCTTAACACCGCCGTAAGTGGCACAGAACTTCTAACAAGGCAATGATCCGATGAACCAAGTGGTGCGGTTACGGATATTTAGTAGCCGTCAGGATTTGAAGTCAGCAGGAGGTCCAACAAGGAAGGACTCTGACCATCCACATCTGGGATTCGCGTAGGCGTAGTGACCAGTTGTGTCAAGTCGTTCGCAAGGGCAAAGTAGCAGACAGATCTCCCCGCATGATCAGTTTTACTGGAATTGAGCCAGTCGGCGTGGTGGGCATTAAAATCGCCAAGTATTATGATCTCTGCGGATGGGATCTGCTGCTGCACAAAATCTGAAGCAGCTTGCAGGTGCTCCAAGAGTCGGTCCGTCTCGGGGTCACCACTATGGGACCTATATAGGCATGCATAGACGCGTGGGTGGTCGTCGCAATATATGCGGAGCCATAAGATGGACAGGTCCATGACCTCAAGATTGCTGAGGCGGCGAGAGCTGATATCATCTCTGATGTACACACACACTCCAGCTTTGGGTAGAAAGGAGTGCTCGAGATAATACCCTGAGTGGGAAAGGTATGGTGTGTCATTCGGAGATGATATCTGCGTCTCGGTTAAAAAGAGCAAAGCCGGCTTTGCCGTCTCCAGGTGGTAATCGACGGCATTAAGATTGGAGTGTAATCCCCTGATATTGCAAAAATCCACGTTTAATATCGAGAGGGATGCCTTTGTGTGTTTGCTCTTGCCCCGAGCAGATTAGAGCGCAGTTTTGCCCTCCCCAGAATACGAGGGGCAGCCTGGACGTCCACGTTCAGTTCCAGGGGTTCCTGAGCATGGACGTCCAGAGAGGGATTCTCCAACGCAGTTGGTACCCTCCTGGGGTAACAGATTGCTCTTCAACTGCGGCATTTCTAGGGGGGTAGGGGATAGGGCCTCCGGTAAACTCACTCACTCAGCGAAACACAGCGCAAGCACTGTTTCACGCTGGTTTTCTGTGAGGCCGTGGTATTTCTCCGGTCGAGCCGGCCCATTCATGCCGAAGCATGGCTCTCCCACGGACAAATCTATCATCGAAATAACACATTTTTATAGAGTTTTGTCGAGATAATGTCGAGATTTTTACATTATGAGACGAGTAGTTTTTAATTATCTCGAGAGTGAGATATCTCGTTGGCGTATGCTAGGCAGGCTGGCCCGCGTGGATTTGGGTTTTGTATGATAATAATATTATATTCATAATTATTTAGAGGCCATTCTTTATTTCTTTGAATGCAATAAAACAGACCATCGGATCAATCTGACACATTGTCTATTCTTCCGTAGACGAAACCCTTTCTCTGTTCGTTGACATCACGGACCCTGATTACTGTTTGCAGGTTCGTGTACAAGTTCGTGTGCGACCTGCAGCAGCTGGTGGGGTACAGCGCGGCCGAGCTCGCCGATCTGGTGAAGGAGGTACACGACGCCGGCGACATCTGACGTGACACGTCATAACGGTGTGAATTGTGATACTAATAGCGAATATATGAAATAGAGAAACAAGGCCTGAGCAAGCGAGATGTCACTATCAGTAACACTGTGTGGTAAAAAGAGACGTGCGATACATGACAGCAGAACTCTTTTTTGACGTCCAGTCGGCACTTATCGGCACGTTGACAATTTAATCTCATAGAAAGATGCTTGTGTAAGTGTATACGTACACATATTTTTACACACAGATGTAAATCAATTTCGGTTTCGTTTGACAGCTCAAGATTGTTGCTCTATTCCGCTAGGCATATTAACTTTATGGAGTAGACAGAACTAAGGAGTACCTCGACTTCAAACAAACGGGAGAATATACGCGAGTTGGGCGCGAGTGTCACTTTCAACATGTTTCACAATGCTTCATCGTCATCACACATTAGTACGGCGCGCGCCGGCCGATAAGGGTCTAAACACACTAGGCTGAATTACGCCGGCGTAAATTCCGCCGCGTTTACGCCGCGTTTCAAACTCATACAAAATACGGGCGGAACGCGAGAAACGACACACTATTCCGTCGCATATTTGTATGCGTTTGACATTTGCGGCGGAATTTACGCCAGCGTAATTCAGCCTAGTGTGTTTAGACACTAAGACATACTCGTACTATGTCAAACATATAATAAATTTAGAGATCTCTTCTGAGTCAGCCTACTCGTTAGTTCTGTTTACTCTGCATAGTTTCGGCCGCGTTCAGAGAGATTAAAGGCGAGGCCGCACTACTTAACGCTACGTTGCAACTTGCAGCGAAGCTACACAGCGGGGCTAAAATGGTCGCATAGCAATTCCTCTCGATCAATTCACAAAATGAATTGTCAAAACGGTCAAACTCACGAATGTCAAATTAGTACGAATTTAGACCAATTGAATTGATCAAACTCACGAATGTCAAATTAGTACGAATTTAGACCAATTGAATTGGTCTAAATTTGACATTCGTGAGTTTGACAGTTTTGACAATTCGTCTTTTCGTTTAGTCCGGTCTTGTCTAAAGTTATGAAGTTTACCTAATCATAATTTTGACGGAAACTCGAACTTTTATTTGTCAATCTTTTAATTAGTTAATTTAAAGTTCAGTTACCATTAAAGGACTCTGATTGCGGCCTTTAGTCTCTAGAAATAGTTTGGGCTCATACCCAAATTTTAGTAGGGAACTTTGGCGGGGTGAGGGGTCAGTCGTGACTCGTGTCCTCATTGGTAGGTCGCGATCAGACTGGTACACCTTACTGAAAAGTGAAAACAGTACTATTGTACTATAAGAGAAGTTGATTCATAGGCAGATAGCTGAGGACTTACGTAATTTGGTCACGTAAAGGCTCGTCCACATTTGTATTATTTGCGCGATCAGATCTCCGTCGCGATCATCGCGCCGTATCAAGTATGCGTATCATAGTGTGGACGCCTATTAGATCATTCTGCTGATCATGCGCGTATTTGATACGACACGTCCCAGATACGCGGTTAATAGCGATCGGGGCTTATCATGATACGCGTATCATTTTGATACGCTTCGATGATACGCGACGGAGATCTGGTCGGAGATCTGATCGCGCGTGGACGAGCCTTTACGTCAAACCCAGTAGTCAGATCACGACTAATATTGAATTGACATAACCTGGCCAAATGTCACGTAGGCGGTAGGTCCGTCAATGCCTATAAATCAATATCTTCGATGGTACGCCATTGGTTTCGCGAAGCGATTAAAATGTGGTCTCACAAGCGTCTGACGAGACGTGACGTCACATAATTATTATTCTGATTTGTTGCATATGAATTATGATATTGCAAATGCGAGAAGGACTCGCGCACGAAGGGTTCCGTACCGCTATAGAGAAAAAATATGCCATAAATTGTGTTGTTTTTTTAAATTTTATTATTAATTATTAAAGTACACATTTAATTAAAGACTTTGTGACAATTTCAAGTGCCTACCTATTGCCATTATTGATATCGAGCAATAAAGGCCAAAAAATTACGTATGTTGTATAGGAGTCACCCTTAAATATTAATTTTATTTTTGGTTTTAGTACTTGTTGTGGTAGCGGCAACAGAAATACACAATCTATGAAAATTTGAGAAATATAGCTATATTCGTTATGGAGATACAGCCTGGAGACAGACAGACGGCAGACAACGAAGTCTTATAGTAGTAATAGGGTCCCGTTTTTACCCTTTTGGTACGGAACCCTAAAAACGTCAGAAGACTATATAAAGTTTGCGTGCCTAAATTAGGCAATAATTAAATTAACTAGCTATTTGTATTTAAAATCAAGAATTTATTAAAGTCCGCTTTGATTTATAAGTTGGGATTGTTATGTTTTGAAGTTGTTAAAGTTATTACTATAAACTATAATATTTTTTAAATATCAGTGATGAATGTAGATCTTGGCATTTAAAAAGATTACTATACCGTAATCGTAACAAGAATTAGCTAATTATTGTCATTCGTTTTTGTATGTTTTCCCAATAAGTGAAGCGTCGGCGCAAAGACCAAAGATCTAGGCCGTGTCCATATTCCGTAATTAAAGTGAGCCATTATAATATAGGTACATCTCTACGGGCTCTTTCGGTCACTCATAACACTTAAGTCATAACTCATAAGTCATAAATAAATAAATAAATAAAATTATTTATTTATTTATAAGTCATAACTCGTAAGTCTTAACTCATAATTTGTGTATTAAAATTGATTTTTGTTTTGTTTTAAAACAAAACTTGTTTTACACTTCCAAATGATATAAAGAATATGACTGCATTCATAACTTAATACGGATTTTTGTGAGATGATACACAAAATATGCTTATCAGTTATCACTTATCAGCGTCCAATTTCTGATCACAGCTGTACACACCCTTCTGTCAATGTCACCATTTCATGGCTGACATAAAAATTCTACGCTTGTCTGCTTTTGAGTGACACCCACTAGTCATACACGGGCCTATGACAAAGTATTATATATGATTACACTCGCGTGCGAGCCACGAGCCGAGCCGCGAGACGCACTACGAGCCGAGAGTGTAAACTCGAGCTTGCGGCCCGTCCCGCGGTGCGGCTCGCGTCGGGAGTGGTTTTCAAAGGAGCTCGAGGGTGGTGCGAGCTTTGTATTTACACTTACGCTTCGACGCGAGCCGCAAGACGCGCCGTGAGCCGAGCCACGAGACGCGAGTATAAGGGAGATCGCACACGTCACACTTTTTGTGTGATCGAGTCCGCGGCTTACATACAATCTGATGGCGCGCGCCATGCAGATTGTATGTAACCCGCAGACTCGATCACATAAAAAGAGTGACGTGTGCGATCTCCCTAAATCTCGTATTAGTATATTACACAAAGGTGGCAGGGGCGCTACTCACACATACAGTAAATAATCCGACCAAAATCCGCACACTTCATATCAAAATATTGACAGAAACGTTGTCAAATATGTTGGTGCTGCCTCTAGCGTGAAAATATTGCAATTATATATCCTATTTTGTCATTCCGCTAATCACGATACTTCATACTTATTGCAAGTGTACATACGTTACTAATAAAAAAGTCATACAGTATTAAAATTCAATCATTATAGTCATAAAATGTCCGTCAAGCGACTTTCTAAAGTATCAGACAAAATATTGTAAAACAATAACGTCTGTACTTAGAAGTTTCAGACGTTTTATAATAATAGTACATATTATTTTAAAAAGATAAAATAGACTTCATAGTTATTGTACGTAATTGAAAATTAAAATTCCCTATATCAAAAATTAGTGAACCGATTTTGATGAAACTCGCAGTATTTCCTTAGTTGAATAATACCTATCTAGTACAACAAAAAATAATCTATATATATTAAATCGCACTTGTAGTTCCGGAGATATGCAAACCCAAAAATAAAAACACACCTACTTATTTTTGAGGCGCATTAGTTTAGATGCTGACATAAACTAACATAATATTATAATACGAAAACTTGAAGTTCTGGAAATATTTCATACATACGGGACTAATAATTGATAACCTTCTTTTTTGAAGTCGGTTAAAAAATTGTAAATTATACCAATTATACTAATTAGGTAAGTTTATTTGTAAGTTTCATAGTAATATTATGAATTATTATTGTTGTACTCTGGCCTCTGGGGATATAATATTGTTAAATCTATATTTTTGTAACTATAAAAGCTATATAGTAAGTTGAATGTATGTACATATTTGTTTGGTGTAAGTATATTGTATATTATAATTTTAGAGTATTAAGGTATTTTGTACATAATAAATTTTATATCAGTTACATTATGTTTATTTTAATAATCCATATTAAAATTATACGCTACATGCGCTTTGAGACCCAGGGAAAAACCTGCGATGGTTTTTATCGCGCCGTAAACGAATGATAATAATTTTGTAAATGAAATATTTGGTACTTATTGTTATTCATAAAATATTTTAATTGTGAGTTAGAAGTCAGAAGAACATTGTCTAAAGTGAAAAATGAATTGGACTGTATTACAAATTGATATAATATTATTATTTATTATCATAAAATACAAAGAAATGCCCATAGGGAGTGTCCGCACTGCGAATTTTAAATGCGCGGTTTTTTGTTGCAAAGTAACACATCGCGAATAAATCCACGCGCGAACACTCCCTTAAGGGCGTTCCTTCCGGAGATACCGTAATTTACCGTATTTCAAGCCCTATAAACTCATAAATTGAAAGCTTCAAAGTTATAATAAAAATACAGCAATAATCTTCAGTATATCTACATTTTTTCCCCGTTTTAAATTTTCTATTTTTGTTTATTATAATCATGATATCAGCTTTCAAAGTAAAACCA
Organism: Polyommatus icarus; assembly: GCA_937595015.1. Classification (NCBI taxonomy): domain Eukaryota; kingdom Metazoa; phylum Arthropoda; class Insecta; order Lepidoptera; family Lycaenidae; genus Polyommatus; species Polyommatus icarus. Next base: position 1,717,952 of record OW569325.1, read on the forward strand.
ATTTATTAAAATTCAAGCATACATTCAGCATCTCCTTAGGATTTACAAATTACTTTTATTTGAAACACACGCCAATAGACAGACAATATCGTAAACTACATTTTCCCCGTTTAAAATTTTTTTAGGTCAATTTTGAACTAAGATAAGAAAAAAAATCGGGTTTTGGTGCGCTCTCGGCAACGCGGCAAATGTATGGCCAAGGTCGTTTGCTCGGGGGACGGCCTTAAAATGCGACGTGTACAATCAATGCGAGTTTAGCTGGTGAAGTGACGAGGGGGGGGGGGGGGTCGTTGCGACCGCTCGAATAAATTCAGTCAGACAACCGAAGACGGATGCACCGACAAAGGCTGATTTTAAACGGCACTGATTTAAAGGGGCAGTTGTAAATTGTAGTTTTGGTAAGTTAAAAATTATAAATGGCACGTTTAATAACTAGTTTAGCAGTTAAAGCTAAGCAGGAAAGTAAACAAGAATGAGTAGTAAAAAATTATGAAATGGCTATTTGAAAACATTATTGAACAGTAAAATAATTAAATGGTCAGTTAAAAATTAATGAATGAGCGGTTACGTGTGGGCAGTAACAAATCGGAATTTGTCAGTACGAAATCTCATTCTAAGAAGTTCTTTAAAAAATGAGGCGGTAAAATATAATAAAATCGGCCAAGTGTGTCGAACTCACCCATGAAGGGTTCCGTGCCGTTATGAAGCGAAAGTATAAGACGGTCGCCGGTTGCTGCCGCAGCACGCTCGCTGCCCTCGCTCGGCTCCCTCTGCCGTTGTGGTCTAAGTTCTAACCTAACCTACTCTTGGACTTTCTGGATTGTGTTTGTTTTTGTTTTGGTGGGGGGCTGCGCCCCCCGAGCTCCCCTTTTTCCGCTCATTTTTACCGCTCATTCATTTATCGAACTGCTCATTCCATCATTTTTACCGCTCAATAGTTTTTTTATTACTGTCCATATTTTACAGTCACAATAATTAATCAACCGCCAGAAAATTAAATAACTGCTCAATATTTTTTTCAACTGATCATAATAACATCTCAAATATTTAAATGACTGATCAAAAAATTAGTTCCCATTTTAAACTCACCGACCGGACTTCTGGAAGCGTTTTTGAGTACCGCGTAGCATTGATTTGGCGTCGGCGCCGGCGGTCAGCGAGCGGTCACCGCGGTCCGCGACAGTAAAACTAGCCTTAATAACAGTAATTTCCCGAACTTTGGGGAAATCCTATTTCATGTTGTTAAATCGAAAAAATCTAAATGAGACATTAAAAAACAATTAGAGTGTTGTCGGTTTCATTGCGGATGTTAGTCAAAATACATTAAGAAGAACTCCATATTGCGACGGTGGCTTTTGAATAGTAGTGATGATGAATTATTATGTTAACTCTAAGCAAAAAAGTGACTTTTAAAAGGAAATAACTGTGGATCAGTTTGGTTCTGGTATCGAGTAAACAAAATACTTACTTATTTGTCGTAGCCACGGAGCTAATATGTCGTAGCTAAGAGTACGACAATAATTATTTTTATATGGTTAAGTAAATATAACACACTCAAATACCATCGCAATCGGAAACATCGACCATTTGATATGTCCGTTTTGTGTCTTTCCTCTTTATTATGTTAACACCTACGCCCAGTACTTACAAAGTAGAGCTATAGAATATAGGCGGATTGTTAACCAAAAATTAAAATTAAATGTAAGTTAGCAGCAAAACATTTAAAGTAGAGCCCAGAAGCTTAATGAGCAATCGATAACCACATCGCGTAATTCACATTACAATATGAATATCCCTATTTGTGCTTGCAACTTCGTGCTTACCGCGGAAGCCGTGGATTGCTCCTCAGTAAAAATTAGACCATGGTCTTCCCTGTGATTTAATCTGTATATGTGCTAAATTTCATCAAAATTGGACCAGTACTTTTGGAGGAAAATGCCAACAAACAAATCTTTATTTTTTGTTAGTGTAGATACTACGAATAATAAAACTGTTAGATATTTAGGTAAGTATTACGTATGCACGTCTGATACAATTCTTGCGTCTGTCGATTGTTAACGATAAAAAAATAAAATAAAAAAACAACTTAAACCTATGTATGAATATAAATGGCTACTTACCTCTGTATGGGCCGGTGGAAAATTTATAATGATAGGTGATGCTTGCAGCGACTTTGTCTGCGTTACAACCTACAAAAGATGGAAAAGAAACATTTTTTAGGGTTCCGTACCCAAAGGGTAAAAACGGGACCCTATTAGTGAGACTTCGATGTCTGTCCGTCTGTCTGTCTGTCTCCATGCTGTATCTCAAGGACCGCTATAGTTAGGCTTCTGAAATTTAAAATTAATTTTCACAGATTGACTATTGTGTATTTCTGGTGCCGCATGTCTGGGTGCCGCTATAACAACAAATACTAAAAACAAAATAAAGTTAATATTTAAGAGGGCCTCCCATACGACAAACATGATTTTTTAAAATATTTTTGGCTCGTAATCCGTAATGGCAAAATGTAGGCACTTTAAATTTTTACAAAGTCCTCAATTATATATTGTGTATTTTGATATTTAATAATGAAATTTAAATAAAATAAATAGAAAAGGGGCTCCCATTTTTTTAGAGAAGGCAGGTCGCTATAGCCCTGACGTCACTGCGACCCATGAGGATCTATTGTGACTCCTTCGCACTATAGAATCAGCCCCAACCCAATACTGCTCATAAATTGAACGATATGGTGGGGTTGGTGCCACGAATTTCCTCTGTGGATGAGTATTCGTGGCAACCAAGGTGCCTGTTCCTGCTCTGTAGTAGAGCAGGACAGTCGAGGAGAAGGTGAATAGGTGTTTCATCCTCCTCCTCACATAATCTGCAAGTCGTTATGCTACAAATACTCATACAAAAACAAAATTTTTCCCTACTTTCGTTCTTTATCGGTACGGAACCCTTAGTGCGCGAGTCCAACTCGCACTTGGCCGATTTTATTGAAACAATTATGAATAAAGGCACTTGAATTATTCCTTATAATTACTATGTTTTACTAAGTAATAGTTAAAAATTTTAAAACGCTCTAGTCGAATCAGAGATTTGCCGAAACATTATACCTAGATACATTTTAATCATGATGGTATGTTTTAGTGCATAAAAAGAAAAAAGCTAATTTTAAATTAGGTACAAACAGACATTCCAATATTATTAGTATACACACTGGACGTCACTACCGCGACAGTGCTGTCGGTAAAACCGTGACGAGGTAATGACAGCTATTAGAGCTAAGAGTCATACAACTTTAATCCAGCGTACAACTTGAGGACCTGAGTGAACCTCACCATGTCATTAAATATTATATTAGGAATTTCCGAGGTGACAGCTCACCAGCGTCATTGCGTTTTTGCGACTAGACCACTGACCTTCATTATACAAGTACGCTGGAGTTATCATACCCTTTGAAATGACAACTATTTTTATGCCTATTTGAAGCGGAATCAGCGCCCCCAATGCGGGGGAAGAGAACTAAATCTGGAGTAAAAATGATGTTTGAAAGTCGCCATATTGGCGCTGATAGCAGTAGTGGGAGTACTTGGAACTAATACTAGTTTCTACAACCAATAGCGATTAAGTGGCCATTTGCAAGTTACGTCAGATTTAGTTCTCTTCCCCCGCATTGGGGGCGCTGATTCCGCTTCAAATAGGCACAAAAATAGTTGTGTATCATAAGTCCACCGTACTTGTATAATGGAGGTCAGTGGACTAGACTGTTGCTCTCTATGACTGTTGTTTTGCGTATGACATCACTTATCATTTGTGCAATATCTTCTGTTGCTTGCTCGTCGTTATAGAGCTATCTGTCTAGAATAAGGTCCCAAATCTGCTAGAATATTCGACTTCGAGTTGGCGGACAAAATGTACTTCCTTTTGTTATCAAGCTTTATAAGGGTAAGTTCCCACATAATTCTTTAAAACAAAACGTATTCGGGTTAGTAAATTTATTAACGTCATTAAAACATTTTATTTTTATTTGTTTAAGTGCACATGTAAATATTTAATTTCATTTTGTTTTGACTTTTATGGTCTCCACTGAAATTATTACCACAAAAACTAGTTGAATAGGTGTATATCTTCATTATCTCTTTATGACATTATGTTTTTTACAAAGTAGGTACCTACGTCCTACATACCTAACTATGATCAAAGCAAAAATGTAAACAATAATTATTTTAATAAGTACACGATTCAAGAATTCTATATTCTATACCTATATTTTCCTTCTATATGAAATAAATTGAATTGGGGGACGAACCGCTGTATCAATGGTAAGAGTTAAGACCCTACTCGGAAAATAATGTTTATCGTGAAAATGTGCGTTTCCCTGTTCCCGTAGCAAATACAACAGCAGCTCTGCAGTTCTCTATATTGTGTTTTTATTTCAAAACTGTAACTATCTACTTTTAAAAGTTCTCTATATTGTGTTTTTATTTCAAAACTGTAACTATCTACTTTTACAAGTATGCTTTTTTACTACCACTTGATGAACATAGGTAGGTACTATGACAGAACCAGTGGCGACGTAACTATAACATCCGGGGCCCGTGGCAAATAATTTGATGGGGCCCTATAAGTAAAAATTATCACGTTAATAATAAAACAATGTATAAAAAAATATCTGACCTCACGGTCTCTTGGGCCGGGAGTCCGGGACCCTTTTGGGTAGTGGGCCCGTAGCATTTTGCCAGCCCTGCCACACGGGTGCTAAGGAGTGGTACATCTTACAGAGTACACGTTCTGATGAATCGTACAACTTGTAGAGTATGGGCACTGAAGAGTGAAGAGTGGTACAACTTTTAGAATACATGAAGAATGGTCTAACTAACCTTACTTGTAGAATGTAGAGTATAGTGGCTTGTAGAGTACGAGCGTCAAGAAGTCGTGACTCTGTTATTGCATGCACTAAGTTACATTTTATTTTAACTTAACTTAAATTTAATAATAATTTGACTTAAAATGTATGGCTCTTATGTCAAAATCTTCATTAAAGTTCAATAGTCATTAAATGTCTCTGAGCCGCTGCCGGTAAAGTATGAGAAAGAAAAAGAGAAATATACGAGAGGTTATAAAGTATTTCCTGCGCCTGATCTCTCGCCTGTCGTGTCGATCTTCCGTCCCACTGGGTTATGAGAGTAACATGAATAGAGAGTGCTCTTCTTTTTTCAATAAAACCAGCCACCATCACCGAAACCGGCGTGCGAGTTGTTATATTATGCTAGAGAATGGGCATTGTCCAAAAAAAATCACATGTACTTTTTATATTTTTTTTCGTTAAAATAGGGTATTTTAAGAATATAAACTCAATAATTTTGAAATTCATTGGCTAGTTTTTTCTCAATAAATTTTTAAAGTTTCGCTCTGACGTCATCATCGGCGGTCAATTGAGCAGTATGTTTTTTTTCCTTTCAATCTAATTTATAATGGCTGGATCGTCAAATGCAAGTTCTCATTATGTGAAAGCTGATACGAGAAGCTTACCAAAAGTTCGAAACATAATGTTGGTCGAATTTATTGCTAATTTAACGCCATTGAAGGTCAAACTAAGGTTAAACATATTTGTTCAAAAATATAAGTAACTAATGGGTATTTCTTTCGTTTATATACAGAAAAACGATCACTGACCTTATTCCTCGAAATGTTTTTGTAATGAGCAAAATTAAAAATTACTATCTAATAGTGCCTTTTTCCGAATTCGGCTAAACCTCAACTATTTCTGTACTCAATCTTCATTATTTTGAAGTCGGTACCAGATAGCTGAATCTTCAGTCCTCTGACAGAATATTTGAAACTTTTGGAACTGGCACCGACTTCAAAATTATGAAGATTGAGTACAGAAATAGTTGAGGTTTAGCCGAATTCGGAAAAAGGCACTATTAGATAGTAAAAATTATTTAATACTTTTTAGTCCATATTAATGTCATTATTGTTTTTACCTTGGAAGTCGGTTTTAATTTTTTGTTAAAAATTATAATAATTTCACTCTTTTTAGTTACACTAGTAGGTAAATCTTCGCGTATATTTTACGTATCTTATTACAATTTGTTAAGAGTCACAACTCACACTCACAAAATAATATAATATTATCAGTGAAGTGAACATATTGTGCTAAGTAATTTAACAATTTTAATATTTCAAGCCCGAAGCGGTCACCGGCGATTGCGATAACAATAGAAAGGCTATTGTGTCTCGTTTTTCCACGATCGAAGGATATATCAGATAAAAAATTGTACAAACTTGCATAGGATGTAGCGTAGCATAATACGAGTATTTAATATTATCATAATTATTGACAGCTGTTCTTGTAATCAAGAATTCAAATCGATAGGTACACTAAGTCGTGTGGTGCACTAAGTCACCATCTATCGATTAATAAGTATAACTAATTAAAAAAACACTTAATGACTTTGTGTTTTTGCCATGCGCCGCCATGCGCCGCGCGGCGGCGCGGGGCGGCGACGCCGACCGCCGTGTATTAAAAACAAAGAGGTGTTGTTATACAGTACATAATTATTATTATTAGTATATCCATACCTATGCCTTGTACTATTATCTATTCTGTGCTATGAGACATTGGTGGCCTTAACACGACGTGGTAATGATGATGATGACGATGATGATGATGATTATGATGATGAATATGAATTGCATAGTAGTTTATGCTTTCTGTTCTTAAAACAACGCCGAAACTCCCAAACGTGTATCTATAAGGAATCAGGAGTTCTCTCAGCATCATGGAAACCATGGTATACCTTGACCCAATATTTGACTTTTTGGTAGCGTAATTTAATGTGAAGTGTATTAAGAATAGTACACTTCACATTAAACCAAAATCACCATATGTTTCCATATAAATTTCGAGGAGTTCCCTCGATTACTCATGGATCCCATCATCAGGTCACCACTTTTGTGAAAATGGGACCAAATTGGAGTGAAACCTAATACAACAAAACAAAAATTTCGAAAATCGGTTCACAAACGGCGGAGTAATCGTTGAACATACAAAAAAAAATAAAATATCCACAGCCGAACATATAACCTCCTCGTTTTTTGGAAGTCGGTTAAAAAATGGACAATCCCCATTGGCTATCTTGTAGAGTTCGGGCGCTGAAGAGTGGCTGCAACTTTGTCCTCGCGAAGACATGAATTGTGGTTATAATATGACGAAGGCTGCAGGCTGTAGAGGCTTCAGGCTGGTAAGGCAGTGCTAGGTCGTCGGTGGTTCAGTGCGCACGCGCGGTTTTTACTATAGTGTCCGGTATATTACACGGTGAGTTGCGCTCGCGCATTTTATTTCACTCACATTTTTTTAAATAATAAAGTGAATTATTAAAAAAAATCAAAGATCTCTAAACCTAAAAATATATGTTAAGTGGAATATTTTCGAAAAAAATATTTAGGTATAGGTATTGGAATTACTATTTTGGAGTAACATTGTAATTAAGTACTTATTAATAAAATAGTCGTTTAATTTTTTCAAACAAAAGAAGACATCTTTTGTTTTAATGAGTAGAAAAAAATATTCGCCTTTGAAATATTAGTTCAGATTTATTAATTAATATTTAGATGTTAAAGAGATATTTTACACGTGTTATGGATATTTTCGACATTTAGGACAACGTTTATGTTAATAAGTTTGTTAAGAATAGTATTGTTAATGTTAAAATACGGAACATTATGTGGAAAATCATGTTTGATTAATAAGTTGGAACTTGATCTTGTTACTAATAAGTTGCTCGTAGCATACAATAGCTACTTAAATATCTGATGTGATGTGACGTTTACGAACGTGTTTTATTTGCAGTTTTGCTGTTTTCATATAAATTGAAAGGTTAACAAAATTTCTCAACATTTCGTTTAATCCATACTTATTTCCTTATTTAATATAATAAGATACGATAAATAAGATAAATAAGATGAATATTTATCTCAGTACAATTCATACTTACTTACTAATATTATAAATGCGAAAGTGTCGCAAAAGTGACGAAAGTCTGTCTGTCTGTTACCTCTTCACGCTCAAACCGCTGAACCGATTTGGCTAAAATTTGGCATGGAGATACTTTGCGTCCCGGGAAAGGACATAGGATCCTTTTTATTTCGAATTATTTTTAACAAAAAATTAAAACCAACTTCCAAGTGAAAACAATAACATTAATACTTATTCTTCAATGAACTAAAAGGTATTAAATAATTTATACCCTTTTTCAAAATTCTCCTAAATCTCAACTATTTCTGTAGACCGTACACAATTTTCATTACTTTATTAAAGAGTAAGAATTTTTTATTACTTTTTAGTTCATTGAAAAATAAGTTATGTTATTGTTATTTGTTAATATAACTATTAACTACATATTATGTCCCAATAAATTGTAGCACATCGATCGGGGGTAACGTAGACACAATAGATTTTCAATTGTTATGGGACAGCCGGCTGCCACTCGGGGATAGGAGTTTCCTACATACCTCATTGATCTCATGGTCAAATTGCTACCTTGGTAACCTCAACATTATGTTAATCATTTACTTTGAAACAACGTTATAATTTATAGGTCATTTTCAAAATCGCTCGACAAACTCGAGTTTCTATCTTAAAGACGATGAAAAGTACAAATAATAGGGTATACAAATAACAATAGGGAATATTATAATGTGATGATCGATGACGCATGGTGTGGTGGTAGTATAATGATGATGATGAATGTAATTTGCATAGTAGCAAATTATGTTCAGTTCTTAAAACAGCGCCGAAACTCCCCAACAAATCCTTCGGAACCATGGAATATCTTGGTGCAAAATCTTACTTTTTGGTAGCATATTAATATGCTTTGGATGATTTTTATAAAACCGAGTCACCATATTATATTTGCATAAAAATTTTGAGGAGTTCCCTCGATTACTCATGGATCCCATTATCAGGTCACCACTTTTGTGAACGTACCATGTTCACTATCTGGGATAAACCCTTAATAACAAAATAATTTTTAAAAAAATCTGGAGTAGTCTTCTTTTAACGGGCTTTGGCCCACCACACATTCCCACCACTGTATCTCCTGTGTCGCCAGGATCGACAGCGGTATCCAACCATGAAAACCCTTTGATATGATCTCAGGGAGCCCGAGAGACATGCTAATGCATGGGACCCGCAACGAACTTAACCAGAAGAAATAGGAGGAGTATAAGGAAGTATTTAGTTTTCCCTCCTAACAAAAGCGGGAGACAGCACAAAGTTGCAATGACCGAAAGTCAAACGTCAACGGTGGAGTAGTCGTTGAACATACAAAAATAAAAAAATATACACAGTCGAATATAAAAACTCCTCCTTTTTGGAAGTCGGTTAAAATGTACTGTTCCCGCGCAACAAATGAATTTTGGCGCAACAGAACTGCGCGCCTCATTTGACCATAAATTGATGATTTTAACGCACATTCTTTTCTGTTTGCATTAATTAAGCATAAATAAATGTATTTATGGGCTGAATTAATGTCATTTTGATGGGCGGAAAATTGAAAGCCCATAAATTTATGAACTTAATGCAATGGAAATAAGCGACTCTACAAAAACTTGGTCATAAAGAAATATAAAGTGCGCTATGCCACTGATAGAAAATAATAACACATTATAAATTGTATACTTGCTGCTTCTTATTTTTTATACTAAACACGTTCAAAATGAAATTTTAATAAAATTCAAGATAAAAAACAACAAATTGCACAAATTCACTTGTCATTGATTATATTAATATAATTCAGTGTAACTTGCACGATAATCAATAAACTATTGACCTTTTAAATTTAGCGTACGAATGTTCTTCGATTTGATTTTTGAACTTCATAAATTATATTAGAAGCCTAAAATAGTTTGTCATTACAGTATATGGGAAAACATATACGACACATTTAATACAAGCACTAATAGGAAGTGCTTTTGTTAACGAGGTAAGTAACATAATGATAATACTGTAGGCCACTTTAGGGTATGTATGTATCCTTTGTATAGAGTTCACTGTGAAAGTAGCAGCTCTCTGTGTCTGAAAGATCAATTTTTTTGTTGTGTCAATACCATTATCCCATACAAAAGTAAAAAAAGTTGCTCTTTCAGCCCGGCTACTTTCACAGCGAACTCTATTTAAGGGACATATACACCCACTAAAGTATTATCATTTATCACTTACTTATGTTACACCCATAAAGTTAATATACCTATCGGAATAGAGCAACAATCTCGAGCTGTCAAACGTAACCAAAATTGGTTTTCATCTGTGTGAAAAATACGTGTACGTATACACTTACACAAGCATGATTGAACATGAATTCTATGAGATTATATTGACAACGTGCGGCACGTGCCGACTGGACGTCAAAAAAAGAGTGCTGCAGGGCAATCGCGATAAATTTATTCAACTGAAACGCAAGTGAAACTCGGACGTTGATCGACTTTTGGAACGATTCGGTATCGCGCTAACGTTTTGACAGCTAGTTGAGACGTTACTGAACCTCAGCCCGAGCGCAAACGCTGTCAAAACAAAAAGTTGATACAATGCAACTTCTACTCGCACGTTTCTGAAACGTTTCTTATTTTGGTGTGTTAAATTGACAAAAATCGATGGAAAAATATGACATAGGCTATAATTAAATTATAATTTAAGCTTATATTTTACTTTAAAGCTGTAAAATAACATGCAACGGACTATGTTTTGTTATTTGAGTTTGTTAAAAAGTGAATTGAATTTTGACATTACTTCTTTACGTAAATGTTTTCTGCGCCACATAAAACTTTTGTCACAAGTCACAATTCACACTATGTGTCACTATTCAACACTTATATGGCGTTTGTAAAATATAGTAAAACAATATTAAGAATTCATCTACGTAAATTAAAAACTCCAAGTAATAATCATTCACATCATTGATCATAACTACCAAGTACCAAAACAACTTCACTCGTGTCATATTTATCCATATGTAAATAAACAATTTGTCAATTGACCAATTACCGCATCGGAAAAAATTTGTTCATATTTAAGCCAATCAAAATTAAATCAGAAGGGCGCTGATTGGTCCGCTGCAATGTCTGTCTAAAGGTCAAACGTTGCGCTTCGTTCGAGTTCCATCTAAGGTTGAGTTACGGTTGGAACGTTAGCACGATACTGAAATTTGCTCAGACGCAGCGGAACCGAACCGTAACTGAACCACAACCAAAGCAGATGTGAACCTGAATTGGGACGTTTAAAAATAACGCGATTGCCCTGCTGCTGTCATGTATCACACGTCTCTTTTTACCACGCGGTGTTACTGATAGTGGCATCTCGCTTGCTCAGGCCTTTGTTTCTCTATTCCGCTAGGTATATTAACTTTATGGTTACACCCTGTATTTTAGGAGCAATTAAAATAAAACTAGTTCAACGTGAACTACGTTATTATTTTGCGTAGAATACTCTCGTTCTTTTTCATCTGGTACATATCTATAAATTACTAGCTGTTGCCCGCGACTTCGTCCGCGTTAACATAGTATAATTTAACAAAGATTTTTTATACACAACATAAACACACCGGCAAAATTAGCGGAACATAACAAAATTTCGATTTTTTTTATATTGTTCAATTTTTTTTACATTATTGTTTATTTATTTATTTATTGATTGTTAAAAAATCAATTTTATATAAACTTAGGGCATAAAAACGTGAAATTTAGAAAAAAATCGGAAAAAATCGAAGATTAAGAAAATCTTTGAAATTTCAGTAGTAAATTTTTAAGTTAAATTTTCCATTTTTTTTTTAAGAAATGCCATGTTAAAAGATGATGTCATGGCCTTCTATGGATCTCAAGAGGGCCTGGATACGCCATTCCATGCTTGCATTTTGATTGTCAATCATTCCCTGTGGGATATTCTCCTACTCCTCCAGTAGCGCCAACTCGAGCTCCTGGACACATTTTGGACCTTTTATTTTAAACTCGTACCGTTCACCCATTGATGTGCCACACGTCTTCAATCGGATCCACATCCGTAGACCGTGCTGGTCTCTCCACCCGGGCTACACCAGCATCATTTTGGTAATAATGCCCGATTTTTTACTCTATGGACGCGCATAAAATTGAAGTTACTACCTAAAACTGTGTAAAAGGCAGACCATGCAGTTCCAGGATGTCTGTGCTATAGCCCCGTGCTATCAAAGTACCATCATCAATAATCATCAGCTCCGTGCGGGCTCCAAATCATGTGCCACCCCAAACCATTACGAAGTCTGCATCATAGGCCACTGTTTCCGTTAAGTTTGATGGCCTATAGCGTTCCTTACGATTTATCCACATTATTTGTCGCCTGTCAACAAAATGTACATAGAATTTGCTCCCATCACTGTACAGCACAAGATTTCACTCACTTGTCTAATTTTGATGTTCACGCGCAAATCTTAGCCTGGCTCTTCGGTGTCCTGTCTCAAGTTTTGGTGCCCTTGCTGGCACTTTTGAGTTTAATTTAACTTCTTTAAGTCTTCTTCTTACTGTACAATCACTTACACATACATCTCGGACCTGTTCCAACAGGTTTCGTGTCTGCATAGCAGTTTGAGGTCGATTTCTTAAGGTTTGTTTCCTTACAAAACGGTCATCCTCAACCATCGGCCCTATCCTGTTTTCCGCATTTATCAACGATATCTTAACTTTTATAAGATATTGCGAAGCTTCGATGTACGCGGACGACCTTAAACTGTACAGACTTGTGTCCTCTTATGCTGATAGTCTTCTTCTGCAACATGATCTTGACTCCTTAAGTCGTTGGTGCGCTCTTAATGGCATGGCCTTAAACCCTAAAAAATGTGTCTACATCAGGTTTACCAAAAAACGACAACCGCGCGTGTCCTGTTATCACATAGAGGGTACCAAATTGGACGAGGTAAACGAGGTTCGAGATCTGGGCGTTGTGTTGAATGGCAGGCTGAAATTCAATAACCACATCAACTCGGTCGTTAATAAATCTTTTAGTATGCTAGGTTTTATTAAGCGGAACACAATAGGGTTCAAACCAGCTACAAAAATACTGCTCTTCAACTCGTTAGTACGCAGTCACGTCGAGTACGCAAGCTCGGTATGGAGTCCTTCCTATGCTCAATCATCTCAGAGAATTGAAAAAATTCAAAGACACTTCACCAGACACTTGGCCTTTTCAGACAGAGGCATTTCCCATAGGAGCCCATACGAGCAGCGCCTAAAATTCTACAAGATTATACCACTTAGTGTTCGGAGAAAAATCCACGATCTTGCCATGCTCCACAAAATTATGAATGGAAAGGTTGCTTGCTGTGATCTTCTGGGACTGTTTTCACTGTCTGCCCCTTATAATCGACCACGGCACCCTATAGCTAAAATCTTGCGTGGGCCCCCTTGGAGAACAAACGTGGGGAAGCATGCCCCACAACAGCGTATGTGTGATTTATACAGCTACACATGTGCAAAGGACAATAGTGTCGACATTTTTCATGACAACTTTAATGTTTTCATGAAAAAAGTCCTAAGGTGCTTTGAGTTACCCACCAATAATTAAAACAATATCTCGTACATATGAAACATTCTTTAATCAATTAATTAATGTAATATAATATAAAATTGTTAGTGTAAATTTGAATAATTTGGTGTATCATATTAATATTACCTGAATCAATAATTATTATATTGTGTTGCTCTTAAATGTTATTAATAATAATTATGAAATTCGATCAGATTTTTTAATTGTAATTTATAATTCTTTTTTAATTTAATTTATTTTTAATGGTATGCTCATATAATTTATAATTGTTTTTATTGTAATTTTGCATGTTGTTACACTATACTTATGAATGTTGTGTTGCCTATAAAGGTGTGTGCATCAGGTATTGAAAATTCCTGTACACTATAATTGCTTGTAATTTTTTAAATGCATATGCTGTTGGTAACCTTAATAAATAAATAAATAAATAAATTGTCACCTGATATCTGCCTTGTTCTCGTCTCCGAACGTAAGATCCAGTCTCTCTGTAGCGTTGAAAGTTACAATAGACCACGGAAGCCGACACACCTAAGGCCTGACTGACCGAACGGTAGGTGTGACCTTTCTCTATCGTTGTTACAGCTCTAGCTGTCGTAGATGCTGGGAAATCACTAATTTTGTATCTAAGCAATATGTTCTTCTAAAAACCAAACAATCAAATGAGCTTAGCATACCTTGCACCCCGCTAAAACGCCATTCTTATCAGGAACACTTACATCGTCAATAATCGAAAAACACTTATAAGGGCATAATTGCTATAAAAACCTGTCATCTTGCCAGTTTTGTTCAATATTTTATTTCTTAAATGAGCTCAGAAACTATAAAAAAGGATTTCACACAGCCCGACCCACTTGAGTTCAAGTTGTAGCCCTTTTTACCTATGTTCCGCTAATTTTGCCGGTGTGTGTAGTATAATTTAACAAAGAGTTTTCCCCTTTTTGTGGTTCCTTATACAAAGGGTAAAAACGGGACCCTATTTAAGCAAACGTCAATAAACTTTCATGTTTCTAATTCAAGAAATGACGGACTTTCATTGAAACTTTCTACCCCAATATCACCCCCTTGGGGGTAGAATTTCTAAAAACGCTTAAATACCTATCCATTAATTTTTAATCAGCAGTCCAAAAATAAACTTTCACGTTTCTAACTTAAGAAACGACGGACTTTCATTTAAACTTTCAACCCCTATTTCACCCCCTTGGGGTAGAATTTCCAAAAACGCTTAAACACGTACCCAATCGTAAAATTTCAAGTTTCTAACTTAAGAAATAATGGTATTTCATTCAAACTTACAACCCCAATTTAACCCCCTTGGGGGTAGAATTTTCAAAAACGCTTAAATAAGTATCCTTTCATTTTTTATCAGTAACCCAAAAATAAAGTTTCATGTTTCTAATTCAAGAAATGACGGACTTTCATTCAAACTTTCAACCCCTATTTCACCTCATTCGGGGTAAAATTTTCTAAATTCCTTCCTTAGTGGGTGTCTACTTAATAAAACAACCCTACTCACCAAATTTCGTGGCTGTAACTTTAACAGTTTTTGCTCAGCGATGATGAATCAGTCAGTCAGTTAGTCAGTCAGGACATGTAATTTTATAAGTAGGTATAGATTACGCGAGCGAAAAACTTTGGAAACCTTTTTACGAAAAATGCGGAAAAGTAGAAGCATCAAATGTCGCACAGTTGAAGTGTGTTTTAAAATTATGCTGTTATCATACTTACATCATTTTAATAAATAAAACATTACACACACTACAATGCGCATACTACCATGTTTTGACCGACAAGCCTATACACACGAATTATACTCATTTGTTTATGGTTGAAGTCTGTTTTATATAAAAATTAAAATGGATTGTTGTTTTTTTTATTAAATCTGAAAAAGTCAATACTTTAAACGGGGAGCCAAAAGAAGAAGATAATTAAAAAGATCGAATTTCGACCATTGGGTGATCTCTAGTTTTGATAATTGTATGCGAGACATAATATTATGTCACGTATTATGTGCAAAAACAGTTTTTTATCCTCCCTAAAACGTTTTCCTCGAAATAGTCTCTTAGCAGATTAAATGGTATAACGGAGTATACTAGTCTGATCTGCATTTTGATTAAGATTAGTCAGTCAAATGAGTCAATGACCAATGCAGCTGTGACACTTTGCGCTATTTACGAAAAATTTATATCCCTCCGTTATAAATTTTGTAATAGTAGTACGTGCTGAGAATTAGTAAGTGTCTAAACACACTAGGCCGAAGTTACGCTGGCCGTATGCCGACGACACAGTACCTATTCCGTCGCGTTCCGTCCGTATTTTGTATGCGTTTGACATTGCGGACGTATAGTCTGATTAACAAGTGCCATTTCCTCGAAATCCTGATCTCATTCACCGAAAATTATGATTTTGGTCTCATTCGATTCGGAGTACCATCTAGAACATTCTATCAAAATTCCAAGAGGGGCTGAAAAAAAATGCAATAGTTATAAACAATTAAGTTAACATAAAAAGAAGGGTTTGGATTTTTTTAATATTTCGAAAACTATTTAAGATAATCAAAATTTGAAAATAGATCCTTAAAGAAGAGGAAATTTCCTAAAAAAAGATCTTAGATCCTGGAACTTTTCCAATAATCCTTATAGCTTTAAATGGGCGGCGAAAGTAACGGTAAAAACGCGTAGTTCGAGTTTCGCGTGAATTGCCGCAATCTGCCACGCGAACTAAAAATATATTTTAACTGATTAAATATTAATATAAAGAAATAAAAAAAATTGGATACTAAGTAGACATATCAATAAACAATAATCCGTCAACAAAAATAAATTATCACAGTTTGTTTAAATGTTATGCTTTTGTTCATTTGTTAATAGTCACCATTTTAATGTTAACATAAAAACGCTGATTATTTCTAAACAAGAAATCTAAAAATTTTTATTATTCTTTTGAGATAATCTTAAAAGGGTTTAGAAGAGATATCCGGTGGAAAAATTCAATAAATTTGATTTGTCACTTTTTTATGAACAATCAAAGCTATAAGGATTATTGGTAAGGTTCCAGGATATAGGATTTTTTTAAGAAAATTTGCTGCTCTTTAAGGATTTATTTTCAAATTTTGATTATCTCACATAGTTTTCCAAACCCTTATTTTTATGTTTACTTAATTGTATATAACTTTTGCATTTTTTTTCAGCCCGTCTTGGAATTTTGATAGAATGTTCTAGATGGTATTCCAAATCGAATGAGACCAAAATCATAATTTTCGGTGCATGCCAACAAGATTTTGAGGAAAATGGCACTTGTTTACTAGTGTAGTAATCATGCGGAATTTACGCCGCGTAACTTCGGCCTAGTGTGTTTAGACACTTAGGTTAAGCGTCTTGCAGGACGTGCTACTATTTTCTTCGTAATGTCTAATGCAGGGGTTCCCGATCTTTTTCAGTCCGCGGTGCAGTTACACGTCTCAATATTTTGTCACGCCGCCCTACTCTACCTACTTATTACAAAAAAAAACATAAACAAACACCTCTAACGATTATAGTTAGGTTAAACAGGTATCAATCTAGAATAAACTTCATAATTTATTGAGGAGTTAGATCATAGGTGAAGGTTTGATATTTGTGTTAGTTTTATGATCACAGTGATATGTTACGAATGCTCGAATGGTCTGATGATTTGTTTTTACAGTCAAACATCATCATCATGAAACATTTGATCACTCATCACTCATCAGACATACATACAAAACGATAGTTACTAATTAGGTATAATAATATGTTTTATATTTTTGTATTAAAGTATTTATGAAAAGCTCCTAAGATAGTCTTAATATAATGCTTTAAACTCCTTATTTTTTAGCGATAGACTTATTTAATTAAAAAGATTAGGTAAATAGTTACGACAAGTAGGTTCCAACGAAATCATTAAACAGGTATAATTACGTTAATTGGATATTCTTCTTAGAATAAAAATATATTTTTTTATCTAAATGCATACAATATGTTTTTTGATAAAACAAATTATGTTTTTATTCTACTAAGAACTTAATTAACGCATTTTCCTTAGAATAAATTGTTTTAGACCTTGGGCGAGACGGTAAGACGGTGTTGACATTATTACAGTAAATATTAGTTTTTGCCCATTAACACTTTATCTTCAAAGTTGCTTATTTCATTAACTACCATTTTTTTGCTTCAAGGTAAGTAAAAAACTTGGTTAGTGACATAAAATGAAAATAAAATTAATTATTTATAATTTTAACAAGCTCAGCAAAATAAATTCATAATTGTTAATAATATTAATTTTTCAATTATACGCTCATATTATTATAATACTTAACAAGCTTCCTGCTACCTGAATATTTTAAATTTTCCGAATCAGATCCACGTGAACATGTCGTTCATTTATAAATATATCAATTGTTTTTTCGTGTAATGTCGTCATGGATATTTCCCAGCATTTTGTTGACATTTCTTTCGCACTTTTGGAGGTCTTTTATAAAGTGATTTCGTTATGCCTTCGTGGGCCAGTGGCTAAGCGTGACTCGGAGGTTGTGGGTTAAAAAAGTGTTCAAAGTATGGTTAAGACTTATAAGAGGGCGAATTTAATGCCAGAGAAAATACATCGTCCTTCTCTCTTCACACATTTTTGATGCATTCTTGTTTAGTGTTTTGTTTATTTTGTTGTCGATAATGCAGTGTATAAATTTATACTTAATAATATTATGCAATATGCAGTCATCTGGTTTAATCTGCGATTCGATTGAATAACTAGCGCGTTCATTGAATGACACCATATAATTTGAATGACTAAACTCTAAAGGACAATTTGTCAAGACGTTGACTGTAACAGTTAACGTCTTGACTATAAGTTATAATATAGTGAAATCGTGGGATGTTCTATTTTTTTTAAGTAGCCAATATCGGGGTAGTAATAGGTAAATACGCGCTGTCATGTCATTTTATTACAAATAACGCACTTTAAAGTAAATTTAATAATTAAATAAGCCAAAAAATATCAATAGAGTTCTATTAGCTGTGCGATTTGTTTGACCCCATATTTGTTTTGTTGACTACTAGCGCCGCAGTGGGAAAAGAATAAAATTCATTCAATTGCCTAACTGATTTCACGACAAAGAGCTATATTACCAGCATAGCTAGCACGGCCTTCCCCAGTCGATTCTTCGGAAGAAAGTAATGGCAGTTTCTTTCCCATGTCTACATATCTTTTTCCCGAGCATGGCGCCACCCATCGACTTGAGTTTCCATGGACAAAGACAAGAAACTTTTCCATAGCAACCATTATAGCAACGGCTATTTTGACATTTAGTTTCTTGACTCTTTTTTTTAAATATGGCACTTCGGCTATAAAACCATGGCCAGTGGCGTGTAAATGGCGGCAAATTCAAAAATACGACTTGTAGCAACCCAATCTATAGTCGAAGTTATAGTTTTGATCTACGAAATACGAATAATAAAACCTAAAGAAGTTTATTACTCGTAGTTTGTAGATCAAAACTATAATTCCGGCTATAGACAGGATTGCTATACATCGATATTTTGAATTTGCCGTCATTTACTCGACACTAGCCATGGTTTTATAGCCGAAGTGCCATAATAAAAAACAAAAAGAATCAAGAAACTAAATGTCAAAAGCGGATAAAATTGGTTGTCATGCTTGACATATAGATTTTCAAAAGCGGAAGAAATCGAGAGACGAAAGAAACTTTTTCTCCAATGTTTTTCCGGTAAAACTGTCAAAATTTAGTGTCTTTCGTTTGTCTACGACAGTATGCTAGCTACGCAGTTGGACGTTGTGTGACGATTGTTCAGTCATCGTTCAGCCGAGTCATTCAATTGAATGGTGTCATTCAATGCTAGTCATTCAATCGAATCGCAGATTTAACCAGATCACTGCGACACATAGATTAAAAAAACTCATGTTATCACTAATTATCAGTTACCGTCACCGAAACCGGTATGGGCGGCATTATAATATTATTTATTGTTTGGCGGAAGGTTAGTTACTACTCAATTACTCATTGCAAATAAAACAACTTAAGGAATTTTACGCGTGATTTTCCATGCGGTTTTGTGTTTTGCTTATCTTTACTTTTAAATACGAGTGATCTTGTTAATTTATATAATAGTAGGGGAGGGGAAGGTGCTAATTTTGTAGTCACTCGAGCGTAATTGAGACATAGTAGGTTTTATACATTAGGTAAAACTGATAAAAAAATAATATGAGCGTTTTTTATTTTAGCGGTGGGTTCAGAAACTGGGGCCATTTTAAAGTTTTGAAAAAGAAAATATATTCAAAAAATTGATTATTTCGGTCAGTTATTATTATACTAGACGACGCCCGCAACTTCGTTGCGCCAAAATTCGTTTATCGCGCGGGAACCGTACATTTTTCCGGGATAAAAACTATCCTATGTCCTTTCTCGGGACTTAAAGAATCTACATGCCATCAAATTTCAGCAAAATCGGTTCAGCGGTTCGAGCGTTAAGAGGTAACAGACAGACAGACAGACACACTTTCGCATTTATAATATTAGTATGGATTTTAGACAACAAGGACTAAATCATTTAGTTTAGTGCAAAATAAAATATCTGCGAAGTTTAGTTAGAAAAATATGAAGGTTTATCTTATATATAAAATTCTCGTGTCGCAATGTTAGTCCACGAACTCCTCCGAAGCGGCTTTACTGATTTTTACCAAATTTTATATGCATATTCAGTAGGTCTGAGAATCGGCTACTGGGTACTTTATATAATATTGATAAGTGCATTTGTTTAATAAATAATAGTAAATTATTACAACTCGAGCGAGACTGAGGGCGACCATTGTTTGTGCGACGGGATACCGGATAGCGATCGACGTTGCCATGATGACATACTTATTTAGTCACTTCAATAAAATAATACGGGCGAAATACCTACTTTATAATGGCAAAGAAACGTTTGCCGGGACAGCTAGTTTTTTTATATTTTAAAATGTTCCTACAGGCTTACCTTATCTTTGAATCGTCAGTGCTTTTTATGGAAGCTTCTTTGGGGTATACTAAACATCCCTTTATATCTTAATCTGACAGATCGGATGACATTTCAATATTCAAAAAAAAATTTTTTTGACCCACCACGTGAGAAATCTGATTTTTATACCATGATAACTAGATACATGTCGGAAGCCTATACAAGTTTAATCTGACACGCTCGAGCTACTCCCAAAATCCCCTCTTCCCCTCCTCTACTATAATTTATATTATATCCCTAGCTAGCTGTTATTTCTGACAAACCGTGCATTTTCTGACAACCGGCCGAATTTTATTTATGATTTGAATAAAAGAAAAACTTCCTAAGTCTATCGTACTACTAAGATAGAATCATTTTACTGTGGGAATTAAAATTTCACGCAGTACCTACATAGCAGGTATTTTTGTTAAACTTGATTCGACGCAGTATGTTTAGGTATTAATAATAATAATAATATAAGTTTTAAGGTGATAGTGTTAGATAATTATGTTTTAACCTATAAACCTAGCAACAATATATTTCCAAGAATCCGCGATCGAATGATTAAATGTACAAAACAATGTACATTTAATCCATGGTTATAACTGATTATTTTTGAACTTCAAAATTTCTTGCCAGAAAACAATGGATCATAAAAGTGGGACCAATCGCAAGATGAAAAATGTTAAAAATCATATCTGGTCATTGGGCCCACTGGGCCTAAAAACCTTGGGACGAAACAACAGACGTCATCTGACAAATAATGTCAGACGCCCGCCGTTCCGCACTCTGCTCATATATTTTGTATCTGACGTCCGGCCCGGATGAGTTGTCAGATGCCGTCTATCGGATGGCAGAAATTTTTTATTGCTTTCCGGCGGGCGTCCGAAATTTTACGTCAGATGACGTCGATTGGTAGCAGTTCAAATGTTTCTGATCAGAAAACCGGATCTCGCTCTCTCTTACATTTTGTACTGAGCCGAGTGAGCTCGAACTCGCCGGAAGGAAATTTCGGATAGTGTGCGGTGTGGCTATCCGGCCGACGTTCAAATGTTTCGTATCAGAAATTTCAGACAATGTGCGGCCAGGCTTATTCTGCACGTTGACGAAAATGTCTTTCCTGCTACGTACTACCGGTAGTAGTTTTATCATTTGCAGTGTAGGACACTAAACTCGTCATATGCAGCATTCCATTTGCGTTTATTTAAATTAATTACGTAATGTTAAACATAATAATACTATAAATGCGATAGTATGTATGTCTTAACGCTTAAACCTTTTAACCGATTTTTATAGGCATGGAGATTGTGAGTCCCGGAAAATGCATATTAGGTAGAATAAGTTCAATACTTTCCAACCTGTGGGACGCCAGAGGTCGAAAGAACTGTTTCAGCAAAAAAAGTCCCAGAAAATAGTAATCTCGCGTGATGGTTATTCAGCACAAGAAAGTACCTTCACACTTCACAGCATCTTATTCCGTCACAGGTTGAGGCATGAAGAGGTAACAAAGTTTATTTCGCATAAATTATAAAGTGTATCTCCATACATAAAACTCAATTTTTGTCTAGTTTCGCTCTGTCCGACTCGCACTTGACCGGTTTTTTTGTTGTCTGATTTTTCCCTACGCTTACACACAATTACCGAGCTGGATTCCAAATTTCAGCCTTCTAGATCATCTGGAAGTGGGTTTGAACTTTGATCTATAGGTCAGTCAGTCAGTTATTCAGTGATAAAAATGTAGATTTTCGGACGTTTATATCTTAACAACCGTTTGAGCTGTGCTTATGAAATTTGAAGCATATATTTATCTCGCAAGTTTCATCAAATGGGCCAATGAAACATTTATGTGAAATAGTATCTGAATTATGAGGGGGTCAAAAGTAGCTGCAAATGGTTCGTGTAATATTACACACTCGCCATACTGTTATGCTGGAACTTGGCTTGACACGCTACGCGTGTCTTGATAATTTTATACCTATTCACAAACTACATTGTAGGTGAACAATTCTATTTGAACTTGAATAATTTATCAAATAAATATTGAACATCAAATAGAATATTCATTAAATTTTAACAAAAATCCCCTAACTACAACTACGCTTGTATAAATGGTGTCGTGTCATTCAATGAATGCGCTAGTCATTCAACCGAAATGACTGCGACATATTAAGTTAAGGGTCAATAATTTATACTAGCGCAGAGTCGAAGCGCATCGAAGCGAATTCCAGTGTTAGTGTCTAAACTCTAAACACACTGGGCCGAAGTTACACGGCGTAAATTCCTCCATGATTACGCCCGCAATGTATTTTAATCCTTCAATCTCAGATTCTTGGAAATCTTTTGTAAATGTATTGTTATCGCGGCCCACTTGGGCCGTACGGGGCTTGATGAGTTAAATTTCCGACGACACACTATTCCGTCGCGTTCCGTCCGTATTTTGTATACATTGCGGACGTAATTTACGCCGCGTAACTTCAGCCTAGTGGGTTTAGACACTAAGGTTGAATTTGTTATGAATTTATGATCATTCGCTTCGGTGCGCTCGACTCTGCGCTAGTATATAAATTGACCCTTACTATCCAACAACATCGTTGGCCGTTGGGTACATACCCTTTTATCGCTCGGGAATCGTATATATTTTTTCCAAAACTATGAGTAAGTATCTATTAGCACAGAATACATATTATTAGTTTAACAACTATTAGATACTTTTTTTTACCGGAATTAAAATATTGTTATACTCGCTAAAAGTAGGTAAGTACTACAATAATTTACAGCATTAATTCTTTATATCAATGAACTTAGCATGTTATAATTGTGTGAACTTTTGACATAAAAATTTAACATAAAGCAGATAGCTCTTGTTAAGAGCCGCTAATGAAATAGTTTCAAACATTAAAACAGCGTTTTTCTGAACGTACTTGTTTTTATTATGTACCGGTGTAGGTTAGTCAATTTTTTTTAACTGATTAAAATAAGAAATTAGAAAAAAACTCCCGCCAAACAACTTAAAAAAGTAAAGAAATAATATTTGCTGCCTTTAAGTTCAAATAATTCCTAACTTGTGTAAAGTAATATTTTAGTCCATAATTGATGTCACGGTGTGTCGGGGGACCGCCAAGTAAACTACAACGTACAACCGCCAAGTCGCTGACTATCTCGATTGTTCGCTATGAATTGATTGTGACATGAAATCAAACATCTACATTAGCGGTCCCCCGACACACCTTGACAACAATTATGGACTAAAATATTACTTTACACAAGTTAGGAATTATTTGAACTTAAAGGCAGTAAATATTATTTCATTACTTTTTAAAGTTGTTTGGCGGGGTTTTTTTTTAATTTCTTAATTTAATTTAATTTCATACTTTTTAAAACTTGTGTTGGTTACAGTGCAGAATAATACCTATCAACAATCATAAGTATTCTCATGATTACCATCTATCAATGTCATTTTCGATGAGGTTGTTGAAACCTCCACTTTGGGTTCATACGAAGCTCGGTTCCTATATAATCCAGGTGATGCTGCAGCAGCAGCGTGTAAATATTTACTGTTTCTCTGTTTCTTACTGGTTGTCGCAATTAAAATGAGCCCAAACACGAAACCTCTACCTACTCTAAGTTGGAGAGGAGTTGGATATATCAAATCAAATCAAATCAAATCATCATCCTCTTTACCTACTTATTCTGCAAATAAATGATTTGATTTGATTTGATATCCTACTGATTACCAGGTGATGGTGCAGCACCAGGCCAACTTTCCATTATTATGTGTATACTTATATTGTATATTCACAAATGTCACGAACTAGAATGAAATATAAAACCCATTAAATGACTACAAGTTGCTAACGGTCTTTCATGAACCAGATAAACCCTGATTGTCCAGCACTAAGCAGGCTAATAATGATGAACTATAGCTAAGAACACTCCCGAACATGTCAGCCTTCAAACAAAAAAAACTAGATCAAAATCGGTTCACCTGTTTGGATGCTACGATGCCACGGACATGAACGAGATAAACCCTGATTGTCCAGCACTGAGCAGGTTGATGATGATGAGCTATAGCTAAGAACGCTCTCGATCATGTCAGCTTTCAAACAAAAAAAAACTAGATCAAAATCGGTCCACCCGTTTGGATGCTACGATGCCACGGACAGATACACACACAGACAAACAGACAGACAGGCAGACACGTCAAACTTATAACGCCCCTCTTTTTTGTCGGGGGTTAAAAATAACGAAGGAGGGTGAAAAATAAAATATTTTACGTTTAATTTTTTTACGAATAATTATGGACCAAGGTGCAGTAGGGGTTGTATTAGATACCATTGATAATTCTAGATACGAAATTTATGTAAAGCCTGTAACTGACGTCAGACTATGTCCTTATATCTAGAATTATGAAACTTTTATGATATACAAATCTAATATACTTATAAAATTCTCGTATCACAGTGTTTGTGCGCGAACACCTCCAAAAGGGCTCAACCACTTTTAATGAAATTTCGTATATGTACTTACATTCGTTAGGCCCGAGAAAAGGTTTTTATCTACTATTTATATTGATACTAGAAATAATTTATATGGCAAAACAACGTATGCCGGGTCAGCTATTTGCATATTACAAAAGTATCATCAGTTTTCGAGCATATGGTGTGGCATGTCGAAATTCCCAAAAAAGGTTTCATTTCATCATCGATCCTCATCACCTTCATCGCAAAGGGCACTTGTTCCGATACCAAGTGACTCTCATTAAACTCTTAAATGGAATTTAAGTGAATTTTAAGTGAAAAAAGAGCTTTTGACCAATAAAAACTAGTTTTTATTGGTCAAAAGCTGAAAGTGTACTTAGCTACACCCTTATTACCTTTTTAATCATAATAGCGAAATTTAAGAAACCAGAAATGCCATATTATATAAAGTATAACATACTGTATTAAACCTTAAAAATAAGATTTACGTAATATAGGAAGCTAGCAGAATTAATTAGGGTATAAAAATGTAAAGCCAATTCTAGATTAACAAAATAGAAAATTATAATTTAATATGAGGCCTCGTGCGTTTACTATTTAATATTATAGTTATTCTATAATCTATGGCCATGCGAATTTAAACTGGCAAATATTATCTATGTGAATTCATGCTCTCGAAAATATATTTTATTTAGTCGTGTACCTCATCTTAAATACTTTGCGTTAATAAAATAACAATTGCAATATTTAACATAATATCAAGAGCTCAGGTACGGTACGTGTACCTAATACATACCTACCTACCAGCAAAACTTAAATTTTAAATATTTCTATAAATATTTATTATAATTGTGCCATGATTTAAACATAGTTAAAATCGTTAAGAGGGCGACTAACCCAAAAAATCAAACATCAAACATACAATCATTCTCTCTTCACACTCACGCCCGTCTTTCATATTATGCTAGGTGAAAAAGGACGACGCGGATTCATCGGCCATCGCCAAATTAATTTTTTTCTCAATAACTCGATAAATCTAAACATTTTGAAAATCCGCTCGATCGGTTTCTCAATGATAGAATTTTATACAACGTAACACGTCATATTGACTTAGTTAAATGCACGTATATGGCAATAAATGAATTCGTGAAAATTAGACGCATCTTTGTGATTTTTTTCTATCGAGAAAATTTTAAGAAATCGTGTTTTTGCTCTGATTGAATTCTTGGACATATAATGTAGTATCTAGTTTTAGAAAACGAAACCATTCGGGGCTTATTTTCAAGTATAAAAATAAATTATAAAATCGAAAATTTTGGGTTAGTCGCCCTGAGATCGGACGTCGATGTAACAATTAAACAAGTATTTGAAATTAAAAACAATACCTCCGAATAAGTTAACGAGATATTCTTTGCGCGCTTGCAAATGCCGTGGGAATTGTACATTTTTCCGCAATTAAAGTGGCCTTTGCCCTACCTACAATTATTCAAGCACTACCTAATAATATAGTCTACGGAGTTAGGGCCAAGCCACAACAGTGCGTTGCGGCGTCGTATCGCAAAAAACAACATCGCACAGCAATGCGATGCGTTGTCACAACGCAAAAATGTCATCGGAAATCTAGCGTCGCAAATTTCCACGATGCGTTCTGCGACGTCGTATATTTTTCGATGCGACGCCGCAACGCACTGTTGTGGCCTGGCCTGTTAGACTACGAGTATAAGTTTCCTCAAAATATTATTGTCCAGTTGTCGATGTCTGTCTCGATGCAAACAAAATAACATATTTTGCTTTACAACATTACTAATTATTCTTACTCGCAACGTTGTTCAGCTAACTTCGTTTATACATTGGAACCGTACATTTCATTGGAACAAAAACTATCCCATGTCCTTTTGAAATTTGATCTTAAAGTGTCTCCTTACCTATAGAAATTAATCATGTAGGGGCAACATATAGACTTGCCTTTCATGTTTAAGTATAATATTATTAAGCTATGTCCACATTATGCGTTTTCGTCTTCAATTTTCGTCATCTTCTTTCATTCAACTTGAATGCGTCAACGAACGCAACGCCAACATTGTCATTTTTGAAGTTTTGGATACGGTCAGAGGGCATGCGTCGCGGGCATGTCTCACGTTCGCTGTTAACTGCACTATAACGCATGCCCTTGACGAATAGAAAAAGGCACAGTGTGGACAAAGCTATATGGAAGCTACTATGGCTGTATAGAATTCTACGGATTGTCATGGAGGTATTATTATTCTTCTTCTTTCCAGAAATGGCGGTGGACGTGCAGTCTGGGTACACGAAGCTCGAGGAGCCGGTGAAGGAGGCTGAGGAGGTTCTGGGGGATTCCCAGATCGCCAAGGTGTTCGCCGGCTCCACCATCCTCGTGACTGGAGGCACGGGCTTCCTGGGCCGGCTGCTGGTGGAGAAGCTTCTACGGTAAGTGACTTTTTACCTAGTTAGGTAGATTCACAGTTGTGAAAGCAGGGATATATTTGTATTAGTTTTAACATAATATCTATACTTATTATACTCGTAAAATTAACAAAGTCGCTTTTTTCCCTCATGTCCCTTTGTTCCCTTAAATCTTTAAAACTACGCAACGGATTTTGATGATTCTTTCAGTGTTAGATAGCCCATATAACGAGGATGGTTATAGGCTATATTTTATCACGCTAAGATTAATAGAAGCGAAGAAATAGAGGAAAATATGGAAAAAGCGGAGAAAATTATTTGAAACTGCTAACTTGAACGCGCTAATCTCAGGAACTACTGGTCCGATTTGAAAAATTCTTTCAGTGTGAGATAGCCCATATATTGAGGAAGGCTTATAGGCTATAATATTTTATCAAGCTAAGACTAATAGGAGAATGTGGATAAAATTGGGGAAATCATTTGAAAGGGTTTATCTCGCTAACTACTGGAGCAATTTCATGTTATTTGGCACAGATAAGAAGTAGACCACATGAAGGATCGTGATAGGCTATCGATTTTCATAATTATTTCAGTGGCTATATATTTTATACCCGTGCAAAGCCCGGGCGGGTCGCTAGTTATTGTATAAAATATGACTGTCGCACGCTCTGACTCGTGAGCCTTGAGCTCGAGCGGTATAACACAAGTAACATGGTTAGTGATCAGTCTGGTATCAGTTCAGTCCAGTGATCCAGACTGACGAGAGAATGACCGTATAACCGATTTATTGACGGACTGATCGTTTTTTTATTATGTACTTTCCGGTCATCATTTTGGCGTCAGTCTCAAATTGATGGACTTAACTGATGCCAGACTGGTTACGGACCGTGCAACCGTACCACAGTATTACAATATTTCATAACCGTACCTTCAGATTTCAATGGAGAGTGACATTTTATTATAATCCCATCAGTGTCGTATTTGTCGTTAGAATGCTATGTATAAAGTCCGCTAATAATTTGCTACCGTACGCGTGGTTGCGATAGGAGAGTGTCTCTTATTTTGTCATTATTAAGGTCTAAATAGCATTACACTTACGTACATTACGTCGTCAGGTGGATAAATGACGGAATAAACCCAATGATACCTTGTTTAGATTTTTACTGCATAATTCAAGAAACGCTATTTAAAAGTATAAGCTTTTATTTACTGTACAGTGTACAGGGTAGGTATAACAAAATTAAGTGATAATACATTATGGTGTGTAATGTGTATGTACCCTTTTTAAAGAAGTGAAGTGAAAATAGCTACGCTGAAAGAGCAACATTTTTTATTTGTGATTTGTATGGGCAATTGGGCAAGCGCCCCAGCGTCACGTTCACTTTCACAGTGAACTCTATACAAGGGACACATACACACTCTAAGGTATTACACTTAGTTTTGTTAAGCTCCGTTTAGACCAAACGAGCGAATGCTCATTCTAGTAAAGCTCTTTTGATGTAAACTAACAACGAGCATTCTTTCGTTGTTCTAGTGTGTTCGCCACGTGTTCGGCGGTAAATAGGTAGAATGCTCTAAGAATCTCACTCGTTTGGTGTAAAGGACGCATCAGCGTTCGAGCAATTACCTAGAGCATTCTATCGTGTTCGGACGTGCTCGCTCTTCGAGGCGGTCTCTTCAAAGGGATTCTAGTGTTCTTGAAATATTTTACTTTTTGGCGGGTTTTTTAAATTATCGAGTACTCTTCTTTTATTAAATTCGTCACCCACCAACGTCTTTTCCTTCTTTTCTTTTTCATTAATTGCGTTATAACAATAAATACAGCACTTGAAATCATAATATCGCTATTACAGTCAGACATAGTGTAGTTGGTACGTAGTTTATTATACCCTTTGATTGTAGTGTGAACAATAACATAACAATAAATACAGCACTTGAAATCATAATATCGCTATTACAGTCAGACATAGTGTAGTTGGTACGTAGTTTATTATACCCTTTGATTATAGTGTGAACAATAACATAACAATAAATACAGCACTTGAAATCATAATATCGCTATTACAGTCAGACATAGTGTAGTTGGTACGTAGTTTATTATACCCTTTGAGTGTAGTGTGAACTACTTATCGTTGACGAATGAGTAATGAGCATTCGCTCGTTTGGTCTAAACGGAGCTATATGATTCTCATCTATAGAGCAAAAATTCTTATTCTTGATGTTCTTGTTGATTCGATTGGTGTAAACGATCTAAGTTCTTTTGGTGTAAACGCACCTTTACACTCTGCATAATATTCGTGTGTCGCCTCCGTGGACGCCTCCGTGAGCGCGGCTCTTGACTCGGAGGTCGTAGGTTCGATTCCCGCGTTGGAAACATGTTATTCCAAGTTTGGTTAGGATATTGCAGGCTGATCACCTGATTGTCTGACAAGTAACATGATCAATGCGTCGGATGGGCATGCAAAAAGTCGGTCCCGCGCCTGATCTCTCGTCAGTCGTGTCGGTCTTCCGTCCCACTGGGCCATGAGAGTAAAAGAAACAGAGAGTGCTTTCGTGTACTGCGCACACACTTGGGCACTATAAAATTACTCCTGCGTAACAGGACTGGTTTCAGTGAAACCGGCCATCGTCACCAAAATCGGTGTGGGAGTTTACAATATGATCTAGATTAATAGATTCAGATTGTGGTACTTTATTATATTATCTGTTAACATGTTGTCGTCGAAGTTGTTTTGTTTAACTTCCATTAATACGTGATCTAAATATGGCAGCGACAATACATAATATAGTTATAGCTTAATAATATTATAGATAATATCAGATTCCTATCGGACGAGGTGCGAATGAATACAAATAGGTAATAATTATTAATCCTAACAAGTTCCTTTTAAACGACAGTAACTAGAATCTAGTTTTAATTGACTATAGCCTTTGCCCGCGTCTTTAATCGCGTAATTCTGAGAATGACATAATTTTAGGAAAAAATCAAACTTATCGCGATCGGTGTAAAAAATTTTGCAATCGGACCAGTATGTTCAAATATTACCTGCAACAAAAATAAAAACTTTACCTCCTTATAATATTATTACTAGCTGTCCCGGCAAACGTTGCTTTGCCATAATATAAAGTACCTATTTCACCCATATTATTTTTTGAAGTGACTAAATAAGTATGTTACCATAGCAACGTCTATCGCTATCCCGTCGCACAAACAATGGTCGCCCTCAGTCTCGAGTTGTAATAATTTACTATTATTAATTCAACAAATGCACTTATCAATATATAAAGTACCCAGTAGCCGATTCTCAGACCTACTGAATATGCATATAAAATTTGGTAAAAATCAGTAAAGCCGTTTCGGAGGAGTTCGTGGACTAACATTGTGACACGAGAATTTTATATATAAGATAAGATAAGTTATAGTAGATAAGTAAGTTATTGAGTCAATAATTTTGCCACTTCCCAGTAAATTTTCATCAAATGCTACGATTTTTCTGCCACTTACAATGTAGTTCCCCCGTATTTTAAGCCTTCCTCTTTCCCCCTTTAGGGAATGGGGTGAAATTTCAAATATATTTTATGTAGGTACCTATGCCAAAAGTATTGTGTGAAAATTTTTAAGTTTCAAGCTTATTATACACAAATTAAACACAATATTACTTGCACTTTTTCCACTAAGTATATTCATAAATTACAATTTAAACACGACCGGTTTCGAAATAAATCATCATCAGGTGCTTCTAGCTTATTTACTCACAAGCCCTTTAGATCTGTGTATTAATAGTAAGTTCAGTAGTTGATGGAATATTACAAAGGAAGGAAAGGAAGGTATCATAATACCTTGTAGTATTTTAATACATTTACATTTTATTTTTTATTTCGAGATTGAGTACTGATAATCTGCCAATATAAACAATTATCGGACACTTAAACATAAAAATACATATTTTTTATTTATTTATAATTTATTGTGCACAGGAAACATTACATAATTACAGCTAACACAGAAAGACGGCACAAAGGGAACTGCTTATTTCTAGATAGAAATCTCTTCCAGCAGCCTTACGGAGAGGGATAATCCTAAAAACAGCTGATAGGACGTGCACAAATATGATTACATTATAATGAACCAGACAAAATATATTTGTAAAGTTTTACTATATTATATTATATACTTAGTGGAGAAATACAAGTTTTTAACAACATCGACTTCGATAAAAGCATGCGATAGTCTTTCCTGGTTCTATTTTTAACTTTTATTAACCTTTGATACTTGTTATAAATTAATTTTATTGTTCAATTTTAAAATCCTTGACAAATATTCACTTTTACTAGTATTACATAACATTTCGCCTTTACGCGCAAGTCGCAGCTTCGCAGCTTGGCAATGAGCTTTACTATTATTTTTGAATAAGCTCGGTTATTTCCCTTTTCCCTTGTATTTCTTTTGGACGATGCGGTTTGAATGACGTCATGGGAGAATACAACAGCTTGTGGTTTGTTTCATTTTTTTTATTTGCCTGTCACTGTCAAGCATAAAATTTATTAAATACTTGAAGCAAAAAAATGAATGTAAGTTAAATGTTTAAATATATAAGTTATGTATCTCGTTTTTGATATTAAGTATGACGATGAGGTATGTAGAAAAAAGAAAATGAATAAAACATAACAAATCATAATTCTGCTTCATTTTCGGTCGATAAAGGGCAATATCAAAGATTGCTTCAAGGCTTTGGAATAACATCAACTTAAGGTAAACTTATAGAGACTCCAGCCGAGATTTTCTTGGACATTGAATAACGATCCAAACTATGAAACGAGTCACAAAAAGACTTTTAATATGAAGTTCTGTGATCACTTGGATCAGAGTATTTAATTTGTTCAGATTATTGTCGTTACTATCGAAATAATCCGGTGTCAGCGCCGGAGGCACGTACCGCGCTAAATTCTGTACCGATTGCCTCATCAGCAGCACCGACTACTGACACATTATAATCACCTGAGCGGAGAAAGCCCACGTAATTATATTACGTCATAATTGTATTGGACAAAACGCAGTTGACAGGAGGCTCTGTCTTAAAGGTGAGACCGCACTCGGTCAGTTGCAGTGCAAGTCAGCTGCAGTGTAACACACTGCAGCTGACTTGCAGTCAGCATTTGGTCAATGGCCATGCCGTGTCTTGTCGCTCCACGCGAAGTGTTGTCCGAAATGGGCTATGAGACGTTAAATATACCAATAAGCACAGTGAGCACAGGATACTAAATTCTCTCCTCATTGATAATCAAAACATTATAATTTTTAGCGTATTCTTCAAATACAACCAAGTCAGCAAATTTTACAGAAAAACTATAAAGTTTAGTAGAGAAGAGAATCTGTATTGTGATAAAAAATATAATTAAATATCAGATTGTATGCGAACAAATTCGGCCCCTTGCGCGCGTTGATGTTGTATCTATGGGAATAACTATTTTAATACCTACAAATATTTTGAAGTCTACAAAATAGCTCTTTACTGATGGTTGTCGTTGTTATGGCTACTTAGGTATGTAAACAGTCTACGTGAGTACTTTTTAGTTATTGTTGTGTGAAAAAATTGCATAATGTCAAGATATGATCAAAAACACGTATGTAACGTTGAATCGCGTTGGAACTGTTCGGAGTCCGCTAAAGAAATAGTTATATTTCCTATTTTACGGTATCTTTTGGTACGTATGTCTATTATAGGTAGAATGTACTATCGAGGAAATTGATTCTTGGGCAGTTTATAGACCAACCTTATTCGGTCGGATTATGCCAATTCAATATTGTTTTCTGTCCCCTAGGTTTGACGTAACGCGACCAAACTACGTAGATCCCCCATCTGCCTAGGAATGGACTCTAATAGTACATGTGTTGAAATTACTCAACTCTAAAGTCTAAGCAGATAAAGCTTAAAATCCCATTGAGATTTGTCGTTTCGCATGAATTTTGTCTTGGTTATAAAATTTTGTCTTTGTTATATTGGGTGGATAAAAAAGTCAGGTATTTGTTATTTTATGCATAGGTTGTTTACTACTACAGTAAACAACCTAAGTATAACAAGAATCTGATATCTAGAATCGGATCCAGTTATCTATCTGTCGCTTTACAATCCACGTATTATCGTAACATTATTGCATAAATCATAGCGTATAAATTACAATACATTATGGGAACTACCACGTGTATAATGTATATCTCGTTGTGATGCAGACGAAGTCGAGACCCCGATTCTAACAACATATTATTATGTAGATCGATTTAGTTTCGATGTTGACTCGGTTTGACGTGAGTCGTGACAAGGTTAATAAATTACATCATATCGACGTCAAATTCATGCTCATTAGTCAAAACGAACGACGTTACTTTGACATAATACCTTTTTTTTTTTAAGGTTAATCCTTCGATCGGAGATTCTAGGTTCTTTTGTTCTCGCCATCACCGGTGCTCGCGCGGGGCCTGAAGGATTAATTAATGTAGGATTAAATAGTAGACTAATAGGATATATATTACTACATTGTTTTCACGCTAGACAGCAGCGTCAGCATAGACAGGAAACAAAAAAAAATCGATATTTGACAACGTTTCTGTCAAAATTCTGTTATGACGACGCGACGTGCGCATTTCGGATTATTTACTGTATGTGCCTGTAGCGCCCTCTGTCATGAGCTTATATTCTGTGCCTCAATGACACATTTGCGTAATAGGTACGCCTTATTGAGGCACAGAATATAAGGCGCGTATTCCGAATTATTTTACCTCTCCCATATAAGCGATATATCTGAAGCTGCCGGTTGCTGGTTACTACATGGGGAGTTCGCAACCTTCGCAGGGCGTCACGAGGAACCGGTTGCTTATTACGTCTTTAGGTATTTAAATTACGATCGGAAGGAAAACCAATTCGGAACCACCTCCACTTTGACACTGAAAGTCGAGTTTTTTTAATTTATTCAAATCTATTTAACTATAAATTTCGGTCGCGTAAATATCTTTTCATACAAATCATGACTCACAAAATTACGCTCGTCTGCGACTCACAACTCACAAATTATGCTCGTTTGGCTTCACCCTAAGTCCCGACTCCCGTGTATAGAGTTCACTGTAAAAGTAGCACTTAGCAGCGCTGAAAGAGCATTTTTTTTTACTATTGTATGGTAAAAGTCGCGACGCTGGGGCGCTTGCCCATAAAAATCTCAAAAATAGGTCTTTCAGCGCTACTACTTTCACAGTTAACTCTCTACAAGGAACTCATACACACCCTTATGTATTAATTATCACTTAGTTTTATTACATCCTGTATACTTAATCTTAAAATTAAACTGTATGTCTGCTTGCGGTAATATAAACAAACTGTATCACAATCTGAGACTTCAGGCTTGAGAATTTTATGGCCGTAATAAATATATTATTAATCAATACTTAACTCTAATAACTAATTTAACGATGATTTTGACATAAACGTCATACAACTCATACATTTTCTATGAAACTGTTCAATAAATAATAGTAAAGTAATTATTATTGAATGTGTATGTGTGCAGCCGTAAAAAGGTTGAGGATCTACATATCTTAAAACCGGCCAAGTGCGTGTCGGGCCACGCGCAATATAGGGTTCCGTAGTACCGCTAGTTTTTGTCAATTTTTTTGTCAATGAACGTACATTTATAGCGTGTTTTACACTACTAACAACATCATCTCAGTTACTTTCAAAGGAATTTGAACGAAAAGTTCCTTTATACTTCACCGAATACATTTTTTTTAGTTGATGATATATGAAATAGTAAAAAATATTTTTTTACTATTTCATATACCATTTTGTTGCCATCATTAATATGTGTATTCATGCCAAATTACAGCTTTATAGGTCCTATAGTCTCTGAGTAAAACCGCGGACAGACAGACAGACGGACGGACAGACCGAACCTATAAGGGTTCCTTGTTGACTACGGAACCCTAAAAAGCGATCACACATACACACACAAACATAATATTATATTTCACAAAATGTTCAATTTTAAAATACACATACTATAATAGCAGGAGGAACGCTCTGCAGCACATTGCAACTCGAAATTAGAATTCTATCAAATAAAAGTGCACCTTCTTGTGAAGCAAATATAGTTCAGTTTTCAATCTCGTCACGTTATTAACTGACATTTAGGGCTTTTGACCGTTTAAGTTTTTCCTGTTTTGTAACATAATTTTATTAAAAAGCCCGCAGTCATATAACATAATTTAAAATTATAAATCAACAATCAAGTTTTGTCGAAATTTATTGCGTGTGAGCCGTACATTTTCACTGACTAAGAAGTATTTTTGTATTTTCCAGGGACTCAAAGTATCTCCATGTTAAAATAGATTAAGTAGTTCAAACCTATTCTTCATAGTGTGTTTGTGTCTAAACTACTCTAAACACACAACAATTTCCGCCGTGGAAGATCGGCATGATTACGTCAGCAATGTCAAACGCATACAATACGCGACGGAATTTCGGTATGGTGTGTCATCGGTAATTTAAGGCCCAGTAGTCCCGAAAATTAGCAGGTCGATGTCTGTCAGTACGAATATCGACCTAAAGAACATTATAATAACATTCATATCAGCGCGCCTTGTACAGTGGCGGTTACGCGCTCGCCGCGTGCCTTGATAATAGAAAATAGGAGAAAAAACCTTTTGTTTTTAGTATTACACAAATCAAATATATCAAATCGGTTAGGTTATGACAAATGTACTACAATTTTTGTTTTTTCTAGAAAGTGTGTAATTTAGCCATAAAATGATTTAATTATGAAAAACAGCGTTTTAATAGTCATCTTTGAGATTTTTTTCTATCGAGCAGAATTTTTCAAATTGTGTACTGATATACCTTTGCGTATAGGAAATTTTCTCAATTTTAAAACGGTACTTTTTTATACTTAAATAATGACATTTACTTTACAAAAAACGTTATTTAAAAAACCCATTTTACGTAGTTGCAACAACCACTGCACCTTAAAATACATTGCAGGCGGAATCGTGCCGAACTTCCGCCGCGGAAATTCGTCATAGCGTGTTTTGACACTAAAGATGTAAGAGACGGATAAACTTGCACATCAACAATGTAATATACAATAAGAGCTTAAGAAATTAATATTATAACTGTTTGTAGATTAACATTCCTTTCGCTGCGTCATGCTTTTTTATTATTATAGAAATATAAAATAATATTTGGAAAAACCAACTCATTCATCAATAGTCTTCATTACTCTGTCATTAATTTTAATGTGAGTTAGACACAATTATTATTTGTCTTCTTTTCGGGGTTCCGTAGTCCGTACCCATAGGGTAAAACCGGCCAAGTGCGTGTCTGGCCGCGCGCAATATAGAGTTCCGACTTTCGTAGTGCCGCTAGTTTTTGATATTTTTTAATGGTCAATGAATGTAAATTTATAACGTGTTTTACACTACTAACAACATCATCTCTGATACGGTTAAAGGAATTTTAACGAAAAGTTTTCGTGGTTTCCACTACAAACCTAAAAATGTTACATTGTAATATATTTAAAGTAAAGTCTTGTCTTGAAATTATTGGCAAAACTTTAAAGCTCATGTTTGCGTTTGGCTGGGTAATGGACTAATGGTTACTTGTAATCCTGGTTTAATTATTTTATTTCTATCGCTCCTCACATATTATTACGTTATCAAAGAGCTAAGGCATAATATTTTAACGTACGGTTAACTCTAAGTTATAACCCAGATCCTAAGTTCATTTTATACAGCTGGGTCAATAGGAATTTTCGCACCTGATCGTTGCGTTTAATATAGTAGGTCAGCCATTCTCAAAGTTAGCTCTGGCCTATACGGAGCCCCAGGCCTCTGCAAAGGCCTTGCAGGGCATCCGCGAGCGATGGATAATATTTTATTTTTAGAGATGTCATCAGACACCAGCATGGAGACAAATGACAATTCATTCAGGGTTTCGCCACTAAAAAAGTATGAGAAACACTTGTTTGTAAATTGTAGTATACTATAATATATAGTATACTACAATTTACAAACTTAGGCCACACGTTAACAATTTTATCACCTTGATAGTTGACAGCTGTCAGTTTGTTCGGCAAATAGTCGGGTTGAACGACATTGAGACTTGCACTTGATGAGGCGGATGTGCGCGGTCAAATATTGACCACTACACATGTGACATCATGTTTGATGTTACCTAACCACTGGTGGTTTTGTTCAAGGGAACTTGCTGAAGTTTTTGCTTAGGTGTAAGTAAGTGAAATAAAAAATAGAAGCAGTTTTAGACGAATGAGGTTTTCAACTAGTTACCCGCAGCTTTTTCCTGCAGTGTTATGTTATGAAGTAGCAATCGTATTTTTTGCGAAATAAAATCGGTTGTCTGTAAAGTCGGTTTACTGACACGGTATCGATTATTCACTGGCAAGATGTCGAAATAAAAATAGGCCTAAGGTATTGTCTTGTAATTTGTTAGAAGTCGGAAGCTTCGAAGTTACAAGGTTACGACAAGGTGGGACCGTGAATCTTTTGTGGGCAGAACAATTGCCCATTAAATGCTCACGAAGAAGACTTCTCCTTGAGCTTTGATACAATTGTAAGCTCCTTCATACAATTGAAAGCTCCTTCATACAGTTGGAAGTTCTTTGACACAATTGAAAGCTCTCGATTTTGTCAATTTGTCTTTGTATCGATTGGTCACTATAAAATTCAATTGATTGGAAAATATTGATACAGGTAGTAGAATCAGGCGAAATTTTCTTAAATTGTGACGATAATAATCAAACTATTATGATTGAAAACAATTATTTACTAATTGAAATAACAAATTAACCCGTCAAGCCCCATACGAGCACCGGTGCTTACGCCGGCGTAATTCAGCCTAGTGTGTTTAGACTCTAAGAATTATGTATAATAGATCTCTATAACCTAGTCAATAAAATGATCCACTCTGTCAGTACTGTATTTAATATTACAGTTATCGATATTCAGAGATCCCATATTATACATTGTTAGTTGTTACGTATATTTGACAGAAAAAAAAATCATACTTATTTGAATCTTCATACTTATATTATAATCAAACCTAAAAAGGTCCCCAAACGGTGACTGTGACTATGTTCTTTTGACTCGACAAACCTGTGTCTTATCAAAATTTAGATCAAATTTAATAAACAGTAATTTCTATATATCACCAGTATTTCCGGACCCATACAACCTGCAAACCTTCAAGAAGTGAGCGTATTCCCTCTTAAAAGGCCGGCAACGCACCTGCAGCTCTTCTGAAGTTACGAGTGTCCATGGGCAACGGTAGTTGCTTTCCATCAGGTGACCCGTTTGCTCGTTTGCCCCCCTTATTTTATAAAAAAAATTCTTAAAAAATATTCCTATCATGGCTATATCATGGCATTATTTTGATGACATTTTACCTATGCTGTTTGCAATATAGAAAGGCGATGACCGAGAACCGGATTATAATATGCATTTGCGTAGTCTTGTACGGTACACATTTTGCATAAAATAGAGTTGCGCTTATAAAAAAAATATAAAAAAATCAGTTTGATAAAATAAATATATATTCAAGAAATATTGTTTAATCCTTCGATCGCGGATTCTTGGAAATCAATTGTTATGTTATTCTATTGTTGTCGCGGTCACCGGTGCAGGGTCCTTAAGGGGGGTTGATACTTGATAGGTTCATAATATAATATTACTAGCTGTCCCGGCAATCGTTTCTTTGCCATAATATTATAAAGTGTATCGCCCGTATTATTTTATTGTAGTGACTAAATAAATATGTTACCATGGCAACGTCCATCGCTATCATGGTCGTCGTTTTTCTCGAGTTGTAATAATTTACTATTATTTATTCAATTAATGCACTTATCAATATAATAAGTACCGAGTAGCCGATTCTCAGACCCACTGAATATGCATATAAAATTTGGTAAAAATCAGTAAATCCGTTTCGGAGGAGTTCGTGGACTAACATTGTGACACGAGAATTTTATATATAAGAAGAAGATACCATAATGTTACTATGTCTTGCTTATCCAATATTTCATTCCGCAAGAATCAGTATTCAGTAGCGGTACGCGTGTTTTTGTTATTTTTGTTATTTCGGTGGAGTAAAAATTTTCCACATTTTAGTAATCGAACTCACAATGAACAATTGGAACTATACTTGTTTAACAATATTACATAATTTAATGTTACGTTATGTACAAATGTATCTATTATCACATTCTTAATCCAAAGGTTATTTTCTGACAGGTTTGTCGAATTGAATGAAATCTACTATAGGTCTACCAGAATCTGATGGCAAATTTTGACGGCAGATTTTCAAAAAATATCCTTGATCATATATTAATTGCATGTTTCACACACAGAATCAGCCGCTATAAGGAAAAAAAGGATCAAAATGTTTAAATCCAATTACCCCGGTATTGCTAGAGACAATTAACTTTCTCACTTTTTGCCATCAGATTCTGGTAGTCCTACACCTACTTATATTTCGATACTTTTCTTTTTAGGTTCCCATAATATTATATTATTCTAACTCAAACTAGCTTTTTTCGCACTGTGACTGAAAAATGAATATATTGGTTTTATTGAAAATTCAATTTTATGCGTTGAAGATACCTGAAATGTTTACATCTCTGTTTATTAATATATTATAATAACATTTTCCTTTATTAATTTATTTAAGGATATCTTTACCTAAGGATAATCATGTCTGTTTATAGTAGATATACATTAAAGTCAGTAACAATAAAATGTTATTGTTAGTGACTATGACATTTATTGTCAATAAAACAAAACCTATCTGCAATTATCTTATGT
The DNA here is from genome assembly GCA_937595015.1 of Polyommatus icarus. NCBI lineage: Eukaryota > Metazoa > Arthropoda > Insecta > Lepidoptera > Lycaenidae > Polyommatus > Polyommatus icarus. The sequence continues at coordinate 1,758,281 of OW569325.1, forward strand.
ATATTATATCTTTAAACAAGCTTTCTTATATCTTATAATTGGAATCTCGGAATCGGCTTCAACAATTTTTATGAAATTTACTTTATAGTGGTTTGGGGGGCGATAAATCGATCTAGCTTATAGGAATCATTTTTATAAAATGTCATTTTATTCGTGTTTAATGAATACCGTGCAAAGCTCAGTCAAATAGCTAGTTTTATATAATTTCAGATAGGTACTTATGTAATTCGGAGATTTTTATCCTTACGCAGGAGCATATATTTTAACGCATCGCTCAAAGATAAGTTATTCAGAGACACGAGTGTATTATCGTAAGACGTGCAGTTGGGAAGAATAACAACTTAATCGCGAAAGACATTGCACAACAAACCATGTAGTACATTGAAATGCTTAGGCCCATCTTGCGCCACTCGGGTTATTGCTAATCGTTTGTCAAAACGAGTACTTTAACCAACTATCAAAAAAGGAGGAAGTTCCATGTAAAACAAAATATGCAGTTCGTTCATAGTTTACCTTTAGTATTTACGAAAGTATTCCTTAGGCGGGATTTAAATGCGTCCGCATGAACTAGCGGCTTAGCCGTTAAACCGTGAGATCACAAGCAAATGTATGTAACGATTTATGTAAAGTATGCGGTCGCGCTGTAATTTAGAATGGCCATAGACGGATCACGGACCGCAAGTTGCAGTCGGGAGTCGGGACCGACTGCTCCAGAGCGGTCGGAGCCGTTGTTGCTCCTCAAGAACTGCTCGAGCGGACCGTGAATTGCGGATATGAATTAAGTATGGAAACTGCAGATCGCCGTGCGACAACCGCATCTTGCAGTCGGTTTCAGCTGCAAGATGCGGTTCGTCTATAGCCAGCCTTACATGTGACAATAATAATTGCTTGAGATCCAAAGTGGTGTAGTCGCAAAATCGCGTCTTTGGGCGATCGCACATAAAATATCGAGCCTTAATCCTTATGTCATTTGCATAAATGTGCTGACTGCTGAGGTAACATTTTGAACGTACAATACCTGATGTAACATCAATCGTGAACGTGACATTGAAGACTAGTTTGTGTGCCGTATATGTGCACACATTAGCGGTAGAAGCGCCATAATTTTGGTATGGTTGAATGCTGAGCCTACAACAATTTTATTAGTAAAGCCATTATATTTCACTATTCATAAGTTATAAATTCTCAATATGGTGCCTGCGGCTTCATTTGCACGAAAAAATAACGTGAAAATTCAGTGAAATTCAGGATAACTTTTGTTACTTTAACATAACAAAAGTTATCCTAGATCCTTACGAATAAATCAATCAAGTACATGAAAATTCAGTTCAGCCGCTTACGACTAAAAAGGTAACAGATTGACAGACAAATTTATAATATTAGTATGGACCTATATGGATATTGGATATCGCAAAGTTGGTTGCGGCAATAGGATTTGCCGCAATAAAATATTAAAAAAAGTATCCTTTTCCTTTCTAGGATAAGTTATAAATTATGATAAAATCCTTTCTACGGCTTTGCTTCATAAGCAGTTTGTGGTTAAGGTTATGAATTATGATAACTAGTTGACGCATGTAACTCCGTAGCGCCAAAATTCGTTTATCGCGCGAGAACCGTACATTTCACCAAGATAAAAATTAGTATCCTATACCCTTTTCCGGGGCTCAAAGTACCATACCAAATTTCAACAGTTTCAGTTCAGCGAATTTGGCGTGAACGAGAGTCAAAGAGGTAACAGGCAGACATAATATATGACAGTTAGTACAGTTCTACGATCATTAATAAATCATAATAGTGCCGTTAAGGTTCATCTTTAAGAATTAGGACACTGATTTAACCGTTACGACGGTAAATCTTACATTTGAGAACAAGTTATCGACTTTAAAAAGAAAGATTTGTTTATATTAAATTATAAAAATTCAAATGTCTGACCGTCACTTTTAGAGAAAAAGTGCAGCGAGGCCCAACGAGGGCTCTATATAATCCGAAACAGGCAGTAATTAGGATGTGATGCGCATACGGCCTTTGCCACGTCCGCGCCAGCCTTGACGTTGCGAAACTGTGCCCACTGCCCACTGCGCTCCTAACTCATAGCACTCATTAAATACATCACCTTCGGAGATCAATAGAGTGATGATAAGCTAAAGTTATTTTGCATGACTGGCCATATACGATAATAACATAAATCCGAAAGCATAGGTATTTTTAATCCTTTCTTAAGGGCCTTCCCTACGGAGATTCTGTAATTTACCGTATTTAAAGCCTTATAAACTCATAATTTTAAAGCTACATAGTTACAATAAATATACAGCAATCATCTTCAGTATACTTATCAACATTCCTGATTAAACTACCGAAAGGCTGCAATGCTTTATAAATTATATTTATTGACTCCATTGAGATGTAAGGAGTTGACACCGCAACGCAATGCTTGGTCACATTCAAGAGACGCTATATAGCCGCAGTGCACTTAGTCGGCCGCTAGCTCTTCTGCGCACTTGACGTATGACAATTATAAACAAACAAAATAAAAGTCACAAAAATGCCTTGGTGTGTCCTAAGATATTGCAAAAATAATTCCAAAAATACTTCCAAATGCGACGGCATAGCATTTCATCGGTTACTTTTCTTATTTAATTATTTTCAATTAAAATACGAACATTCAATTACTAGGCGAAGACGCGCGCCATTTCGCATTGTCATAGAGCAGTAGATTCAGAGGGGAATATAGGCAGAATACAGATATCTATGATGAGACGACGATGAATGAAGTATTCACGGAGACGAGTTTGTATTTTGGTAATATAAATACGTTTTTACTTGTACATTATACATGCGTTCATTATAATTGTATTTAAGTAATTTAAATAAGGTAAGTATGTAGTGGACTTTGGATCCATACTTATTATAACTAGCTGTCCCGGCAAACGTTGCTTTGCCATAATATAAAGTATTTCGCCCATATTATTTTTTAGAAATGACTATAAATGAGTATGTCACCATGGCAACGTCGACCGCTATCCCGTCGCGCAAAATTAATGGTCGCCGTCAGTCTCAGGTTGTAATAATTTGCTATTATTTATTCAACAAATGCACTTATTAATATACTAGCTTAAAAGTAAGGCCAAGTTAGCCTCGAAGTATTTTGGTGTTCTTAATAGAGCGCGACAGTAGGGATTTCAGTCCGGACCAACGCCTACAACTCTACAAGGCGCAGGTTCGGCCTCATACGGTGCGCCAAAATACCAACTACTCCCTCTGTATCGTATCCAACGATGTACGCTGCCTAATAAGTGCTATTGTGCATTATTGTACGAGTATTGAATTTGAACAAAGGGCCGCTCAAATTGTTGACTGCCATAGTGTTTTAAACAGGCTGGACCTCTTGGAATTGTGCCGAGATGTAGCTTCGCTCTGCATCCTCTATAAATTGTATCACGGGGAGTGCTCTGAGGATCATCCCATCACCTTGATAAGTGTCATCACCAAAACTATGGAACGAACTATCACCAGAAGCATTTTAAGAACAAGGCATATTCCCACGCTTCCGCAGCTCTTCTGACGTTACGAGTGCCCATGGGCGACTGTTGTTGCTTTCCATCAGGTGACCCGTTTGCTCGTTTGCCCCGTTATTTTATATAAAACTAGCGACCCGCCCCGGCGTCGCACGGGTATAAAATATATAGCCACAAAAAATATGCCTATAGCCTTCCTCAATAAATGGGCTATCTAACACTGAAAGAATTTTTCAAATCGGACCAGTAGTTCCTGAGATTAGCGCATTCAAGTTAGCATTTTCAAAAAACTGTGTCTATATATTTTAGCGACTTGTTATATTATTATTTCGTTTATTTCTGCATGACTAAAAAGTTGGATTTCACTTAACTATTTTTATCTAAAATCCAATTCTTTAGTCATGCAGAAATAAACGAAACTTTGTTTGTATTCCCCTATCTTAGGTGAGCCGCCGTATTGGATGTAGAATGACATTACATTCGTTTTCGAGTTATTCTCAAAAAGTTCTTTCATTTAATATCCATACTGTTATTATAGGACGGCAAAGAAAATATATCTATTCCGCTATCTTGGATGGTCGGCCATTTTATATTTATTAGTGATGTCACATACTGTATCGTGCATTGTCATTCAAACCAAACGTGTATACAAAATTTCAGCTCAATCGATTGAAATATTATATGTACATACATACTTACTTCGAAATTGAGTTCAAATATTCCACCCGAACTTACATAATAATGTAAATAATAATATTATACAGAGCAAGTTAAATAAAAGCTTTTAATAATGTTTAGTAAAAATCTTTGTTTTATTTTATCCACTTTCAAATAGAGTCTGCGTTCATTCGAGTGTAGGCACAAGACTTTGTCACTTCTGCGGTACTGATCTATAGCCATCACCGCCCCGCCTCTCACCCCGCTCATTCTTCAAGTGTGATATGTTTTTTGTTGGCAATAGCAACTCCATACATCTCAATGATTGACTCCTATATATTGCTATTACAACCATTTTCTGCAACTAACAATACTGACAATTCACCTGTCATTGACTATGTTTCTTAAAATACAAAGAGGATACATATTCGACCGAACAATTCCTTTTCCCGTTTTAAATTTTCTATTTTTGTTTATTATACTCATGATATCAGCTTCCAACCAAAGTAAAACCAATTTATTAAAATTCAAGAATACATTCATCCTTAGTATTTAAAAATTCTTTGTATTTGAAACACACGCCAATAGATCGACAATGTCATAAACTACATAATCCCCGTTTTATTTCTTTTTAGGACAATTTTGAACTAAGATATGTTAAAAAAATGGGTTTTGGTGCGATCTCGGCAACGTGGCCAATGTATGGTCAAGGTCGTTTGCTCGGGGGACGGCCTTAAGGCTACACCGCTAGACCGATTTCAATACATTGCTATAAAGATTCCCTTGGAATTACAGAGAATTGTTGCTATCGTGAAATACACGGTTACCGTTTGATAAAGAAATGCCAACGAAGTTTAATACAAAATGTATCCCTACAACCTTTTATTTATATTTGCCTGGATATTATGGAGCTGCTTATTAGCCATACTTCGTACATGTAAAATGATCCAACCAGTTCGATCTAATTACAGCATTACAACATGACAATTGCTAAACGAGGAAATGACGTCGTCAGTCCCTCCGCCGTTACAACAGAGGGAAGGCTTTCACGGCCATCGCGAGCTGATGAGGAAAATAGCTTCTTCAGAAGTTGGCAAAAAAAAATCAATCATAATATTGCCGTATAGTAATGTATGTCGTTTAAGTAGTAGTAGTATGTACACAAAATTTGTATTTAACTTGTGGCTACTGGCTATAGTAACGATGTCATTGTATAACGTCAAAAAATTTGTGATTAATAACGGTTCCCCATTTTTTTTATTCCAAGCGTGGCAATGATGACCTCAGTCCCTCAATCATTATTTGAGATTATATGAAGTATATTATACAAATTTAAAATGATCTAGAATGTCAAAGGGTCCATTGTTAGTGTGAGATTCACCTCAGAATCAGTGAACTAAATTTAGATTATATATGTCATTATTATCATAAATGAGGACAAAAATATTATGTACAGTGACCCAATAACATGTTTCTTTAATTTGTATTCTCATACTTTGTTGTAGATATTACGAACAAAGACCTCATCGTTTCAAGGTTTATAATATTGCCGCTATTGCGACGATTGCCAGCCCTATTAATGAAATCATTACATATTAAATTAATACATGTTATGATTTGCACCTTTGCCTCGGTTTCAATTAATTTTAATCTAAATATTTTATCAATTCAAACTGAACATTTGAGATTGTAAGTACCTACTATTTTTTTAAGAGCCTATGCTGTCCCACTGCTGGGCAAAGGCCCCCAACGTCTTCCAATCCTCTCGATCCAACGCAGCCGTAGGCCAACCTGGCTCGTTTTAACATACTATTATTATTGCGTAGTTATAATGTAATATTTAAATTGATAGAAGTTTTGTTTTATTTGTTTATATTGATATCAAAACGAATTAAGCCTTAAGGCCATGATACATTTAAATAGATTACTTTGCTGTCTTCAAATTATTTATGATATGAAATCAAATAAAATCATATTCTCTACGTTCCACAAAATTATAAGATTACATTTTAGTTTAAAATAACATTTGTTTCTTTTACAATTAAACTTTTGTCTATTAGTTAACATTATTCCACACGGCCGTCTGTATTTAAATTTAAGGGCGTTTCTTACGGAGATACCGTAATTTACTGTATTTCAAGCCTTATAAACTCATAATTTGAAAGCTACAAAGTTATAATAAAAATACAGCTATAATCTTCAGTATAACAAGATTCCTTTCCCCGTTTTAAATTTTCTATTTTTGTTTATTATACTCATGATATCAGGGCCCGTACCACGAAACGGTTTTGAGACTCAAACAATCGGAGGAGAATATTGCGTCCTACTCTAACAAACGTGAAATGGCGTTGTTAGAGCAGGAGGCGGCATCCTCGTCCGATTGTTTGAGTCTCAAAACCGTTTCGTGGTACAAGCCCAGCTTCCAAAGCAAAACTAATTTATTAAAAATCAAGCATACATTCAGCATCTCCTTAGGATTTACAAATTACTTTTATTTGAAACACACCCTAATAGATCGACAATATTATCATAAACTACATATTCCCCGTTTTAAATTGTTTTAGGACAATTTTGAACTAAGATAAGTAAAAAAAAAAATAGGGGTTTGGTGCGATCTCAGCAACGCGGGAAATGTATGGCCAAGGTCGTTTGCTCGGGGGACGGCCTTAAGTGTAACAGACTTGAATTTAAACAACAATATCATCTAAGTTTAAGCCGACCGGAATTGCACAATAGTTGTAAAATTATGAAACGGAAGAATGTATAATAAAGTGTTAATGTACCTCCACACAGCGGTCTTGACCGTGGTCGGTTCACGCAGTAGGCACACGAGGTCTACGGAGAGGTAATATACTGAAGGTCTAACTCATTAAAAGCCTTAAATTCCTCTACCTAATATTTCCGTAGCTTTATAGCTTAAAATAATAAAAATGTTTTATATCGTCTTAAACTTATGCTAATATTTTTATTTTATAATATTAAAATAATATTAGTAAAACAAATGTCAATGCAATCCATTAATAAGTTGCATTCAATCAGCACAGCATCAAGAAATTCCTTGACCGCTTTGACAGATTTGCGTTATAGCCTTGTTCGACGTAGGTAGAACTGTGATATAAAATCTAAATTATAACTATTTTGTAATAAAATAAAAGTCAAATTCTTTTATGCGTAATGTTTCGTTTTTAGATAATAGACACACATATAGATGAGTATGTTAATCAGAATTTGTGTCTAAACACACTAGGCCGAAAATACGCGGCCAAAGTTCGGCATGATTGCGCTAGTGACGTCTAGTCGCACGCACACAAACACCGTGCCGAAGTCTTCCGAACTGAAACGACGATGCACTTCAACGCCGCACACGGAGTAGGTGTTACAGAATTTTTTGATTCGGTCGCCGCCCTCAAAGCCAGTGATAAAAGCTATGCAATAACTTAAACATTTATTTACTGACAAAAACATATTACCAGCTATCTCTGCATAACCAGAGAGACCTTTAGATGGAAGCGAGGAATGTGTTTAAGCTTGGGAGTTCCCCACAAACAAACAAACAAGTTATGTTTAGCTCTACGGGTTAGCTCTACGGGTTTTCCCGGAAAGCTGCGGGCTAAATATAGTCTATATTAACCGGGTTCTTACACTCGCACTTGTAGCTTCAGTTGAGTTCGTTAGCCGCGTGAAACTATGTGATATAAATTAATAAGTAATAACGTTACACAGACCGGAAGGAAGGAAGTATTTAATATTTATGTATTGCAGTAAATTAATGGATTTTATATTGTTTATCCTTTTTGTAAAGTTGAAAACCGTGTATTATTATTTATTACTATGGAAAATTATTTTCCACCTATATTTAATAACCTTTCAATTATAATAAGTTGATTGTTGTACTCTTGTTAGCTCTCTGATCACTATGTAATTTTCAATCGGTTCATTTAGCAAGAAACACCGGTGAAACAATTATCCATAGGAAAAAATTGGACAAAAAATACAACTGTTAAGAAAATTGTATTTTCTTTTAGTTATGTTTAAAGTAACTGGTAAGAAAATTGTGTTTTTCTTTTCAGTCATATCATTTACCAGTAATATCTGAGTGAATGACATTTATTGATGATATTATTATGCAACAGCCATAAGAGACAGGAAATACTGAGTAACAAGTTTATCAACTGATAAGTGATAACGACCTTTAAACCGGTTTTTTAAAGTAAACAGTTTTATCGTAAATTTTGCGATTGAATTAAGGATCTGCATAAAAGAGTGAAATACTGACAATTATTAACATGCATTAACTCTATATTTCAAATCTCATATTATAGTGTTACCATGATGCTTAAGAATAGGGAGTATTATACAAAGGTCGGAACAGAGGTAAATAATAATCTGACCCAAATCCGACATGTTACACGCGTCACCAGAATATACTGAAATGCTGTCAAACGTCGAAACAAAACTTTTTGTTTACTGTCTGTACTGGTGCTGCCTTTAGCGTGAAAACATTGCAGCAATACATCATCTTATATATGTCGCAGCCAACTGGTTTAAATAGCCGTTCAATCAAACAGCTAGCCCTTCTACTGAACAACGCCATTCAATCACTCGTCTAGCTTTCTAATTGAATATTTAAGTCACTCAAAACGTTCAACACATTACGATACAAGTACTATTAAAGAGCTACGAATAACAAAACTACAGGAAACGTAACTCCCATACTTCAACCGTTTTAAATTTGGCTCCTTTTCGAACACTAAAATATGACAATTCAGATTCTCGCCAAGGTCGTTTCCCAGGTAACGTATCATAATATTGCGCGCTGGACGACAGCCTGCGCGGTTATTGTCACTGTCACAGTTATAAAACATAGCCGTGGACAATAATTTTCAAAATCGGATGGCATTATGCAGTATACACCAAACATAATATTATCTACTATCACGAAGAAAGGAGTACATAATTATTATTTTAAAATCAAACATTTTCCTCTGATCCTTAAGTCATCGATAATAATAATATAATAATTTTGAACAAACCTTGTACGACTCGGACGAATTTAAAACTATCCAGGGCACCTAGACAAGACGTTTTCAGATTACAAAAATGTATGTGCTAAATTATTACAGAATTATTACAGAATTGAAATAAAAAACTTACGGTGCAAATGCAGATTTTCGTAATCTCTTTTATTTTCGGTCATTACTCATACAAAATATATCATGACTATTAAAGTGTATGCTACATTAACGAGTGATCTGGCTCGGCATCCAATTAGGTTCGTTTCTTACTAAACGAAGTACGAACGGCATTATAAAAATAAGATACTATAATAATTAAGATACTATATCCATACTGATGTCAGTCAGACCCTCGTTTATGAATTATGATTAAATTGTTACATCTTGCATAACAGTGTCCATGGCGACTTTGTTAAAATTTTGTAATTATATTATTTTTTGATTATTGCATTTTTACAATAACATGTAAACTTGATAAGACAAACACAAAGAGACCAGCTTAATTTTACGCAAATACCCTGGCATCCAACTTAGATAAATCATCTTTTTGGGCATGTTTTTGGGTCGGAAAAAATACAAGAACTTTACATAAGCATAATTAAAAAAAAATCACTTACTGATTAAAGGTTATTCCTGTATTAAAAGTCGTATCTGTATGACTTCTACACCATTTCACAGGGCATTTAGGCATTTTAACAACGAACATTTTGTAAAAAGCTACGTAAAAAGTAAGTAAACAAATTGTATAATGAGTTTGACAATAATTATCATGTCAACCTGGTTGAACGTCACTCGAGTATATATACACGAAAAATGTGTACCGAACACATGCATAAATGTGCATGTATTCGGGTCACATTTTGTAGCCTTTTGGTGCACTTTTTTTGACGGAGTTACTATTCCTGTAGTTTAAAGTTCACCTTATGGAAAGCAACTTCCGTCGCACATGGACACTCGCAGCATCAGAAGAGCTGCAGATGCGTTGCTGGCCTTTTAAGGGGTAATAGGGGAGGGTAGGGAAGGAAATAGGGAAGGGTAGAGAAGGGAAAAGGGTAGGGGATTGGGCCTCCGGTAAACTCACTCACTCGGCGAAACACAGCGCAAGCCTGTTTCACGCCGGTTTTCTGTGAGGACGCGGTATTTCTCCGGTTGAACCAAATTTTAACCGAACTGCGACGTGATAGCGATGGACGTTGCCATGGTAACATACTTATTTAGTCACTTCAATAAAATAATATGGGCGAAATACGTCTTTATATTATGGCAAAGCAACGTTTGCTGGGAGTTGGGACAGCTAGTTATATCTAATATGACATAAAATATATTATACGTTCAACATCTATTTCGTATTTGGTCACGCTACCCAACATAATATATCAGTCATCAACTCATCAGTTATCAGTCATCGTCACAGTCGTCAGCAGCTCTAATATGGTTTCTAACGACAGGGATGCCCCTTGACGACAACTAATAGATAACTAGATTCGTCAACCGATTGTGTTCGGGGAAAGGAAACTAATGACAGGCATTTAACTTGGCAGAATATAATAATTTATGTCAGCGGGTATTGAGGGACAACCGGTTAAAGAGATGTAGGTGTATAATATTATTATAGTGGCCGTTAGAAGAATATAGGATTAAAATACCTATATACATAGTAATTGAGATAAAAGATAGTATAAATGACAAAGGAATTATGAGGAGATAGCAAAACTTTATTATTTTTTCAGACACTTTTTCTTAATGACGCTTTTAACGTCAAAAACAAAACCGGCCAAGTGCGTGTCGGGCCACGCGCAATGTAGGGTTCCGTAGTACCGCCAGTTTTTAACAATTTTTTATGGTCAATGAACGTACATTTATAGCGTGTTTTACACTACTAACAACATCATCTCAGTTACTTTCAAAGGAATTTGAACGAAAAGTTCCTTTATACTTCGCCGAATACATTTTTTTTAGTTGATCGACTATTACTCAATAACTTATGAACTCTTCTTTACTTTCAAGTTTTACTTTTAAATTCAGCATATTTCCTACTCCCGTGAATTTTTTCACATTTCCAGAACCAACCGTTTAGCTGGTAGAAGGGGGGGACACTGGACTCTAACGATTTTTTCCACTTTAAAACTTAATATTTCACGAACGGATCCCTAAATCGGAAAATGATCTATAAATACTCGCAATATTTTTAAAAAACCTATTCAACGACACCCCACACGATAGGGTGGGCGCGAAAAAAAATATTCATCCCCGCTTGATGTGTAGGGGAGGTACCATAAAAAAAATATTTTTTTACGATTTCACGTACCATTTTCTTGACATCATTAATATTGTTTGTTAAAATAGCAGTTTTACTGAAGGAGTTATTGCGGGCTAGATAGACAAGGGATATAGTTTCTCTCCTACGCCACGCTGGCAACCTACTCTACCTCTGTCTTACGAATTTTCCCTTAACTGTGCTGATGTGAAATTAACATTTTTAATTTTTACCCACCTCAAAAAGTGAACAACACCGCTAAAGAAGCTTTCACTTTAAAAAATCTGTCACCTTGGTCGACCGTTTAGTACTTCAAATACACAAAACTATTCTCACCTCCACCTGTATCGTAGCCACACCCAGAGACGTGTGACAATTAACACCACCAGTGTGTCACACATACTAATTAGTATGACAACCACGGCAATGAATGACAACATTATCTACGAAGATCATCCTGTGTCACAGCGATTAAGCAAGTATCGGTAGCGGTAGGCCCTGGCCGCATACACACGTTTTCCGTATCCGATTTCCTAATATGGAATTATGATTTGGAATTCCGTGAGACTAGCGCAATCGTACTTTTTTTTCATGAGCGGATGCGCCGGCTAGCTCTTGAAACGTACGTGCGAATTTCATTCCGTTCGGGAAAAAGCGAACGTTGTGTATTTTCTACCGCTTCCATGAATTCGGATTTCCAAATACGGAAAACGAATTACGAAATTGAATCCAGAAAACGTGTGTTACATAAGGCCAGCATAAGTCAAGCCTCTTTAGTCAACTGTGGCAGCAAACCTTTTTTTAACCGACTTCCAAAAAACGAGGAGGTTATATGTTCGGCTGTGGATATTTTTTTTTTTTTATTTTTTTTTTTTTTTATTTTTGTATGTTCAACGATTACTCCGCCGTTTGTGAACCGATTTTCGAAATTTTTGTTTTGTTGTATTAGGTTTCACTCCAATTTGGTCCCATTTTCACAAAGGTGGTGACCTGATGATGGGATCCATGAGTAATCGAGGGAACTCCTCGAAATTTATATGGAAACATATGGTGATTTTGGTTTTATGTGAAGTGTACTAAGAATACGCTACCAAAAAGTCAAATATTGGGTCAAGGTATACCATGGTTTCGATGATGCTGAGAGAACTCCTGATTCCTTATAGATACACGTTTGGGAGTTTCGGCGTTGTTTTAAGAACAGAAAGCATAAACTACTATGCAATTCATATTCATCATCATAATCATCATCATCATCATCGTCATCATCATCATTACCACGTCGTGTTAAGGTCACCAATGTCTCATGGCACAGAATAGATAGTAGTACTGCAAGGCATAGGTATGGATATACTAACTCGTAATAATAATTATGTATTGTTACATAACAACACCTGTTTGTTTAATACACGGCGGTCGGCGCTACTGAGGCGACGGTGTCGCGCGGGCGGCGCGTGGCGGCAAACGACAGATCGAATATTTTACTACTTTATATTATACAGATCGAATACTTTACTAACTACTGTTCACTTCACTGATAATATATTATTTTGTGAGTGTGAGTTGTGACTCATAATGTAAAGAAAAGACGTCTACGTCTTACGCCTAAAACTGGTCTTATGGTTCTGTAGGGTTACCCTGGGACGTTAATCCCTCTGGCGTAATATCAATTAAGACAACCAGTGAGTGTGAGCGAGAAGAAAAATTATTGTAGCGAATTAATTATATCAAATGCCGTCGAGTAAGCGATACCGCGATGCAGACGCTTAACAACGACATCTGTTGTTGAATTGCGGAACTAAATTTTCTTAGAAAATATAAAGTTTACAAATCTCAACACTTAACAAATTGTAATAAAATACGTAAAATATACGCGAAGGTTTACGTACTAGTGTAACTAAAAAGAGTGAAATTATTATTATTTTTAACAAAAAATTAAAACCGACTTCCAAGGTAAAAACAATAATAACATTAATATGAACTAAAAAGTATTAAATAATTTTTACTATCTAATAGTGCCTTTTTCCGAATTCGGCTAAACCTCAACTATTTCTGTACTCAATCTTCATAATTTTGAAGTCGGTGCCAGTTCAAAAAATTTTAAATATTCTGTCAGAGGACTGAAGATTCAGCTATCTGGTACCGACTTCAAAATAATGAAGATTGAGTACAGAAATAGTTGAGGTTTAGCCGAATTCGGAAAAAGGCACTATTAGATAGTAAAAATTATTTAATACTTTTTAGTTCATATTAATGTTATTATTGTTTTTACCTTGGAAGTCGGTTTTAATTTTTTGTTAAAAATAATAATTCTACATGGGGATTGCTTTACGCATCCCCGGCGGATTGGGAACATCGCCGGGGTATGTGCCACTATTTCACATGATTCCTCATGAGAGAGTGGAGTTCCATATGGTTTTATTGGGTGGACCCTAGTCTACCCATTAGAACCTTATGGAGCACCACTCTTGCTTAAGGCAGAGTTGGGGGTACGACAGAAGTCAGAACCTACCAGCCATCGCCCACATCGTGTCGACCCGTCACTTGACAACAAACCTAGTAGGACTGGATTCGCTACAATCAACATACAACTCCTTTACGCCAAAGCTTGTTTATCGCGCAGGATCAGAATAAAAGTATCCTATGTCCTTGTCCTGGACCCAAAGTATCCCATACCAAATTACGTGAAGTTATTTTTGTCTTTTTAAAATTTTACTTCTATTGACTAGCCATAATGCACAAAAATTATTATCGTTAAATATAACGATAATAAACAAAATATTGTTAAACTTACTATTTAGTGTATACTAATTATTATTATGTATGTATATTTTATATTTTATAACATAATTACTATTCCTATTATTATTGTCAGTTTTGCTCTTACAGTAACTATAATGTTACTAGCGTCATGCATTAGACATCAACGCGCTATCATTTTTTTGTTCCCAATTATTAAGTTTAATTTATTTATGGGGATGCATCTCGTAAAGAAAGTTAACTGTTGTGGATGTACTGTTGTACAGTACAGGTATCCTTAGTGCGTTGCTAGTTGATTTCAAATGCTCAAAGCGTTGCGTAGTATGTGGGGGTAAATATTTATTTACCTCGGCGTACGTCGCGTGTGTTTGTTTAAGTAATTTTCGCTGCGGGTCTGTTAACATCGTCAATATATTCAATACCACGACCGTACATTTATTCAAGTCCGAAATTTTCCGGAAAGTTCCGAATGATTTGAAACAAGACTCTATTATGCTGGCGTGTGAGCTGTATTCGAATAAATAAATGATTTTGATTGATGAGTTACTATTATGAGACAGAAGTTTTGTGGAAAATTATACCAGGATATTTAAATAATGTATTTAAACAATATATTTCTTTATCTTTCAACAATACTAAAGTGTTAATTATTTCAAGGTGGTTCCCAAACATTTAAAAACTAGTTCTCTAAAGATTTTTTGCTTTATACATACCAGAAGGCTAAAACAGAATTGTGCTAAAAATCTATTAGGCCGCGTACTCCTCCGAAACGGCTTTACTGATTTTAACCAAATTTTATATGCATATTCTATAAGTCTGAGAATCGGCTACTCGGTACTTTTTATAATGATAAGTGCATTTGTTGAATAAATAATAGTAAATTTTACAACCTGAGACTGACGGCGACCATTGTTTGTGCGACGGGATAGCGATCGACGTTGCCATGGCGACATACTTATTTTAAGTCACTTCAATAGATTAATATGGGCGAAATACTTTATAATTATGGCAAAGCAACGTTTGCCGGGACAGCTAGTATTTAAATAAAAATTCTCGTGTCACAATGTTTGGCCGCGTACTCCTCCGAAACGGCTTTACTGATTTTAACCAAACCAGATAAGTGTATTTGTTGAATAAATAATAGTAAATTATTACAGCTCGAGACTGACGGCGACCATTGTTTGTGCGACGGTATAGCTCATAGCGATCGACGTTGCCATGGTGATAAACTTATTTAGTCACTTCAATAAAATAATATGGCAAATATATAATAATAATAATAATAGACATTTATTCAATAAGCACATACACATTACAACCACATTACATCAAATGACAGTGAAAACAAAAAATAAGAGACAAAAAAAATTATACATATAAAAATATACTTAAAGAAGAAAACAATAAAGCACATTGGTACAAGATAAAAAAAAATGAAACTAAAATACCTAATTAAAAAAATATAAACCAAAACCATTTATCGCAAGTACTTAAAATTATCAATAATTAATGCAGTGTAATACGAGCGCTGCTGAAAAAGACCCCACTCAGGTGATAATCGCGGCATAGTATACTACACCGCGATCCCTGGTATTCTGTGAGGCCTTGATGTCGATCGCTCGACAGATGCACACTGGCGTACTGAGTACAAACTAATAGACAATAATATTATGTAATAAATATAATGTTCAAATACGTATTATAATGGTCGCAGTACCTATGCATAAACTAAATAATAAATCAAAATATAATGTATAATATGACGTATATATATAAATCTTCTGTCACGATGTTCGTCCGCGATGGATTCCTAAACTACTTAACCGATTTTAATGTTTATTTTTTAAAATGTGTGCTTTTTCCCAACTTCAGAGATAGGATAGTCGCAATTTTATTTTATTGCAAATTATTTGTCTTACAACCTGAGACTGACAACGACCATTGTTTGTGTGACGGGATAGCGATCGACGTTGCCATAGTAACATACATAATATTTAGTCACTTCAATAAAATAATATGTCAAATACATAATAAAGGGTCTTTCAAATAGAGCGGGTCGATGTTACCAATCTATGGCGGCCATTTTGTTTTGGCGGGATTTGTCAAATCCGTTTTTTCTTATTCAGTTACTGATGCCAAATCACCATGGCAAGTTACTCGGTTGAGCAGCATGTGCAAAATATGATAAAAACTTTATTATCAAAATGAGTGTTCGTCAGCCGTAAAATGGGCAATGCGCGCAATGCTAACGTTGCGCGCATTGCGCCCATTTTACGGCTGACGCAGTGGCTCTTCAAAGTCTACTCTTCAACGATTGGTGACCAAATTTGAGACGACCGGTTCGGTAAAAATCCAACCAACACCTTTACGTCAAAGAAACGCCAGATCGGTCGAGAACATCGCCGCTGTACGTGAGAGTGTTCAGGAGTCTCCAAGGGAGTCGATTTCTCGCCGTGCACAAGAACTCGGCCTTTCACAGACTTCAACTTAGACAAATTTGCGTCGGGACTTGGTCCTGCTTCCGTACAAGATCCATCAGACCCAAGAGATAAAAGTTAATGACCATAGACAACGCCATATGTTCGCTAAATGGACTACGCTTGGTAGTGGACCACGATTTTGGCTGAAAAATAATCTTTAGCGATGTGATTTGACTCCGCTAGACTTTTCCTTGTGGGGTTTTCTGAAGTCGCAGGTCTTTACCAATAAGATTGTGATTGATGATTTTATCGAAACCTGTCGTGTGAAGCTTAATTTTAATAAAATAGATCAATAAATGTGGAAATTGTGCATGAAAAGTGTATATTATTACTTTACCAATAAGCCACAATCGATTGTTGCCCTGAAAGCCAACATAACGCAGGCCATCGCTCAGATTCAGGCGGATCTATACAGTAGAGTCATTAACAATTGGACTTCTCGGATTCGTGCCACCATACGAAGCCGTGGCGGACATTTGAAGGATGTCATATTCCATCCAAAATGGCATAAATGGACCTTTCAAATAAAACATAAATATCGTTAATATCTCACACACATCTTGTTTTATTCAATTTTAACATCGATCCGTCCTTGTTGAATGACCCTTTATATTATGGCAAAGCAACGTTTGCCGGGACAGCTAGTTGTATTATATAATAAATAAAGATATTTGAGCATATTGACTATTCCAAAACTATTAACCTCTCACACCCTAACTGTATCTACGTGACAGCTAGTATTAAGTAGTATAGATTAGTATAGATGGGAAAGTATGTGATGTGAACTGTCTGTTACGAGTACCTCTTCTACCCGACTCACTATAGATAATTATTATTATCTTATGGTATGGATAATTATAAGTATTAAATTTTAACCTTACCAAAATTTGGTATAAATTTTGAACCATGGAGAAGGATCATTTTATTCCTTTATTTCTCCTACGTTATTAAAATGTACGGTTTAATTAGATGACTCCCAACGGAGTTTTGAGCGTCATGTAGATATTAATATTCGTATCACACATTGGGTTATCTGGTTCAGGCAGTGTCTGTCGGTCTCTGGGAATCCCGCGATTTGCATACAATGTACGGTGCATGTGGGATGGCGGCTTCCTGGTCAGATAAAGACGGTTCAACGATGCACCAACTACGTAAATGGATATTATATTATAAAGAGCTGTAATAGCTGTTATTACTTATTAGTAAATACGTCATAATGATACCACTGATATTCGGTTAAGCATCATCATATTTTAATCTTCTGTTTTTTTTTTATATTTACACATAATATAAATAAGTTGGTGAATTTAAATATACTTAATTTTAAATCCTAATTATTATTAACGAGGACTGCTATATTTACTGCTACAAGACTATTAATAAAATCATCGTTCGTTGAACGTCGAGGATGACTTGACTAATTTAAAGAGAAAAAGTTGCTGTTGCAAAAAGAAGTAATAATAAATTAGTCATAGGTCCATAACCTATGTAATATATTCTTTGATCTTTTATCTTTAACATAAATTCAAACTATCTAACAAGGGTACGACATGATTTGAAGCGATCATGTATTCATTTACATACGTGTGGTTTCGCAGCACGACACGGGCATGCGCGTCACGTGCCACACCTGACTCCGGGATAGGCCGGGAAAGCCCCACGTACTTTCATCCCGGATAATGTGCAGCTCTTGATTATTCTTTACAAACAGCTAAAATTGAAAACCAACAACTCAAAAAAGTATTAAATTAAGCTTATCCATACTTCTTCTTCTATATATATATAAAACTCAAAGGTAACTGACTGACATGGTGACCTATCAACGCACAACCCAAACCACTGGACGGATCGGGCTGAAATTTAGCATACAGGTAGATGACGTTATGACGTAGGCATCCGCTACGAAAGGATTTCGATCAATTCTACCTCCGAGCGGTTAAATACGGGATCAAAGTTTGTATATAATAATACTATTTAATGCGAGCGAAGCTGCGGGCAAATGCTCGTATATTATAAATGCGAAAGTGTGTCTGCCTGTTACCTCTTAACGCCCAAACCTCTGAACCGATTTTGCTAAAATTTGGCATGGGATACTTTGAGTCCCGGGAAAGGACATAGGATACTTTTTGTTTCGAAAAAGTGTACGGTCCTCGCGCGATAAACGAGTTTTGGTGCAACGGAGTTGCGGGCATCATCTAGTTATTTATACATATACCCCCTTACTAATAAACGCTGTATAAGCTTTGAATAGTTATACAGTGTTTTGTCTTCTTCAATCCAATTAAAAATGTCACTTGTGTGATAGGAACAAAACACTGTATAACTATTCAAAGCTTATACAACGTTTATTAGTAAGGGGGATTGTGTCCCTTTTTAGAATTCTTTATAAAACGATTTCTATACTCAACCTTCACACTCAATAATGATTTTGGAGTTGGAGATACAATTAATACATATACTTACATCTGAAAATAGAACCTCCTTTTTGGTGGTCAGTAAAAAAAGGGAAAACTTTAGATGCCGGTCGGGCGTGTATGTGGCCTGGCAGATTTTATCTAGTTTTATCTACGGTGCACGGTCTTTTAGACACAGGAAAACTTTAGATGCTGCTCATGTATTTATCGAAATGTCTAGGTAGTGGGTAGTAGATTTTATCCAGTTTTATATACGGTGCTCGTAAATCATTAAAATGAGCGCCATTCCCCTTGGCTCCTCACGGCTAACCTGGGATCTGTTTTGATGCAGCAGCGCAGATATAGAATATAAGTTACAACAGAGGAGGGCAAGTAGGCTACTTTGAAAAGGCAAAAGCGATTGAAAAGGGATATGGGTGAAAAGCTTTTTGCCGTTATAACAGACGATCCAAACTATTAAAAAAAAAACTACTTTTATCACGCGAAAATACACGATTCCTACTTCACGCGCGATATACGGACACACTGGAGATCTGCAGTTGTTATAGTGATATTATGAACGGGTTTTCAATTCTCGCATATTTTAAATATCATAACCTCAATATTCTGAAAGGGATATAGACGAGTCACGCGCTCGGTCGATTTTCCTTAAAATCCTATTATTAGCGGTATTCTTTTTTTAATTTCAAATTAGCGATTTTATTATACGCAGTTGTCTTCACGCGTCTAAATATTTGCCCAATCAATGCGACAAGTCTCGTCTGTTGTCAGCATGATGTCACTTCACTACACAGGGACAATCATAGGTATTTACTACATTTACGTTAAATACATTCACAAGTGGCTATTGAATTCGTAGAACGAGATGCATTGAATCACTTATGGCGACTCTACACGGCTGTAATTTCGTGTCATAACTTAGCAAATAAACGAACATATTATCTTATATCTTTAAACGAGCATTTCTTGTATATATGTATAATATACAATATAATATAATACAATAGCATTTCCAAGAATCCGCGATCGAAGGATTAAATGATGATTTTGCCATAAACCCGTACATTATCTGTCAAACTCGTCATTAAATTGAAGTTTAATCTTCATTAAATATTACCGAGTGCGGTCGTAGCCGGTAACATGTACTTCGTTAGGGCTTTTGTATTATGTTCTACGTAGCAGCTATTGCCGTTATTTCGTGCCATGAATTTAAACGCATATAAACATAATAGTCTGTCTAAATTCGTGTAAATCTGTACCTAGTTTTGGGTATTGTTATGCTTCATCTTTATCAACCTTAAATGAAAATAAATATTTTTTGTGTGCATAATAATATAAGAGCAGGTCAGCAGACAAAGTCCTATATTGTGTGTTGCATTCTTCGTGGTTCACGCAGTGTGCAAACCGCCTGAAGGTACAATTCCATGCATCGCGATCGATCGCGGTCGCGCACGACCTACGACTGTCGTCGGCCGCTCGCGACCATAGTATATGAAAAAAATAGCGTATGAAAATGTATGGCACCGCTTCCGAGGCCCGCGACTGACGCGCGCGGCCTACGACTGTCGTAAGCCGCGCGCGACCGTGCCATATAACTTTGACACGGTCGCGCGGGGCCTACGACAGACGCGCACGACCGACGACAGTCGTAGGCCGCGCGCGTCAGTCGCGGGCCTCGGAAGCGGTGCCATACATTTTCATACGCTGACTATGGTCGCGAGCGGCCGACGACAGTCGTAGGTCGTGCGCGACCGCGATCGATCGCGATGCACGGAATTGTACCTTAAACGGCCTAATCCTGTAGATGCGATTGTTTTTCCTTCTCACTTTCTTTTACTGTTAATTTATGTGTTTTTAATTGCACTGGCCTCAACATTTAGACATTTGAAT
Source organism: Polyommatus icarus (assembly GCA_937595015.1). Taxonomy (NCBI): domain Eukaryota; kingdom Metazoa; phylum Arthropoda; class Insecta; order Lepidoptera; family Lycaenidae; genus Polyommatus; species Polyommatus icarus. The sequence continues at coordinate 1,779,266 of OW569325.1, forward strand.
GTCAAGGGGACGTCCTCCACTGCTAATCTGACGGCGACAGCTGTTTTGCACATTTTATTACGCTAATTACTAAACTAATATTAGTTTCTGTTAGCACAATACGTGTTTACGGTGTAGTGAATTCAGGCTGAATTGTAATATGCCACATGTAAGCGTTATGAAAAGTTAATTAGTAATTTTGTAATTAATATTTGTCATTTAAATTATTTTAAAATTAACTTTTTGACCTCAAAAAAAAATACTTATTTCTTTTTCTGACGTACGCGTATTAAAGATCCATCTTATGTTGAATACAAAATACAGTGACTAAGCACTAAAATGCGTTTAATTGTACAATAACCTTTACTTGGTTCATTGAAATTGAGTTCAACGACCGGTGAATTCAAAAAAGTTCAAAAGATTAGGAGGCTTAGGAACCCTCGCAGGGCTGGCAACGCACTTGCGATCTCTCTCGTATTGTAAATATCTTTATAGTGCTTGTATCTTATTATTTTCTTTTCACAGTTTGTAGTAAAACATCATCGGTGAAATGTCAAATCTACCTCTGCTTCCGTAAAACAAACGAGTACTCGCTCGTATTGATTTTAATGATAATATTAGTTTAGATATGTACTGTCTCGTCTTGGTGGAAATTCATGTTCAGTTAAATAATTATACACTTTCCTTTATAATTAAAAAACCAGCCCAGTGCGAGTTGGACTCGTCAATGAAGGGTTCCGTAGCAGCAATAAGGTTTATTTTAATGAAATTAAGAGGTTTTTCATTTTTGATTTATTTTTATATTTCAGTTGATTTAATGAAAGTTAAATCAAGGTTTACCATTTATGACGTATAAAAAACTACTGGTTAGATCTCGTTGAAACCAATTTTCGTTGGTAGTTTATGTACATCATATATTTTTTTAGACTTATCATGCGGCATGCCCCTACTTTAGAAGTTAGAGCGGGGGGGACACATTTTACCATTTTGGAAGAGTCTCTCTCGTTAGCTATTCGGGTTAGAAAAAAATGATATTAGAAACCTCAATATGATTTTTAGAGACCTATCCATAGATACCCCACACGCATAGGTTAGAATTTAGATGAAAAAAATTGTTTTAGTTGTACCTATGGAGACCCCTAAAATTTTTAATAATTTTTCAATTTTTGTATCAAAATCTTAAAGCGGTTCACAGACTACATTTACTTACCAAGTTTCAATAGTATAGCTCTTATAATAGTTTCGGAAAAAGTGGCTGTGACATACGGACGGACGTCTGTCCGTATGTCACAGCCGGGTTCCGTTTTTTGCCATTTGGCTACGGAACCCTAAAATTACCTACAGTACACCTGATGATGAAACAGGTCGTGTACATAACAATTTTGCAATAAATATCTATATATCTTAATATATATAATTCTTCTGTGAGTGTGTATGTCACTGAACTTCTCTCAAACGACTGGACCGATTTTGATGAAATTTTTTGTGTGTGTTTAAGGGGATCTGGGAATGGTATAGATTCACAATTTTGTCCGCTGGACAATGTTTTTTTAATTAATTTTTAATTTATTAGTAGTTGTTGATTTTGGAATGTTTTACATTGGATCCGACAGACGGCGCTACTAATATTCGAATTCGAATTTTAATTTTAGTCTGTCCCGACAGTTAGCGCTGCGATCAAATTAAAAAAAAATACTTTATATACTTAATATGGCAAAGAAACGTTTGCCGGGACAGCTAGTAATCTAGTATCTAGTTATATATAAAAATGGATTTTCAAATGTGTTAGTCGCGCTAAAACTCGAAAACGGCCGAACGGATTGGGCTGATTGTAGTCTTAAAATATTCGTAGAAGTCCAGGGAAGGTTTTAAAGATGAGAAATAACGGAAAAACTGCGAATAATATGCTAATAACAACGAATAACAAAACTACTAATAACGACAATTTAATTTTCCCGATACAAAATGTTCTTACCTGTTTATTACGAAGATTCGGTTTTTTGGCATAATAACACGTAGATCTAGATACAAATAAGGGTTCGACAACATATATATCTATAATAGCCGAATTATTGAGTATTTGCAAAAATAAAAACACTATTATGACACTTTCCAAATTGAATAATTTGACACAAAACAAATATTTTTATCAAATACCTACATTTTCTAACATGTCAGCTATAATTGACATTTCGATAGACGATAGAACAAAGAATACTTCTTCTTCTTTTAAATTGCTCCTGCGTGAATCGCCAACATCAGAACACTCTGATGTGATGTGAATTATTCCATCACACATGAACTGATGACGGAGACTGTAATATTATAATACCACTTAAATAACCCTTAGGGTGGGTCTCACCATAACTATAAGTGTAAGTTCTATAACTACAACGCAAAATGTCAAATCTTTGGATAAAGTCAATAGATAATGGACGCCATATTAATTAACGATAACCATAACCGCTAAAACTTAAATTGAATTTTTTTCGTGAAAATAATTATTGTAACCACGGTATATTAATCGTAACTATGGCTCATTTGTTTTATAGTTTAATAAAACAAATATTTTTCCTGACGATTTTACGGATAATTCATTTTTTATACTCTCAACCCCATTAACCGTAGCTTTAACACAAAAGTAAATGCAACAGAGATCTGTCAAATTCTGTGGTCAAAGTAAAGATTAAAGTTAAGTTAGCCTTAACTATGACCATAACTGTAACTATAACAACACCTTTGATGCAACCCACTCTTAAAAATGAATTCGACTTGATTTAATCGTGAAATTTTTAATTGCTGATACTCGCTATTACATACTTAATTGAGGTCATTTGAAAAAAAAATTGCTAAATACCTACCCTCGAAAAAAATATTACCCTCGTACTACTCCTACGAGTATCTCTTAACAATGGCGAGCAGGAAATGAAATAACAACGCTCGTCAAAGCCGATCCCAATATTATGATGTGTGACGAGCTACCTTACGCGTTAACCACACTGATGACCAGCGAGAGGCTGATAATGAAAACATCGCAGTCTTATGGCTTTGCGTTTTGAATAAGTTCTGGCACATCAATTATTACAAGGGGCCAGAAACAATATGATGATGAATGTAATCACGAAATCGTTCTAATTTAATCTACACGTTTAGCTGCTTTCGAACGACGTTTGATTTCGACGTAGGGTGCTTTGCTCACAAATATCTTCTTTTTTAAGAGCAACAAGTAATTTAAGTGAAAATCTCAAGGAAAACAACACATTCAATTTCGCGTGAGGTTTGATTACTATGCCGTCATCAAAACTGGTCGTCCTATTTGTTATAAACTGAAATAATTAGTAAAAATAGTGAAATACATAATAATATTGTTAAGTGAAATGAAGTTCACCGGGTCATCTAGTATTAAAATAAAGTGGAATAAGTGCAAGGAAAGTGTATAATTATTATTTGATTGAATATTAGTTTAGTAGCAAAAAAAAAAATAACATTATTTTTGGCCATTCATTGAATAAACAACATATTTAAATTTTAAATTTCAATGCCTCATACATTAAAATGTGGATAATAAAATTACATAAGTGCGACCATTACTATGCTATAAATTTTAAATAAATTATGTCTAGGTTAAACCTACATTTTATTTTAATTGTATCTTTTTATTATCGTACATTTATATACTTGTGCTTATTTAGGATAAACAGTAAACATAAATTTGAAAACTAGGGTTTTTAAAAATTATTTTATTTCGAGAATATATTTCATGGGGCAGCCCTAAAATTATTACATTTGTCTTATTGTGGTAAAACCCTGCAATAAATTTTGCCATTTATTTATTTATCATTATCGGCCATTTATCACAGTGAGGGTCAAGAACCAGGGCTTCCGAGTAAGCAGTCTTTAGACCCTTTCATGATTTCAAACTTTCATATAGGTACATTTTTTTGTGATTTTTATGGGCAAGCACCCCAGCGTTACGAGTTTTCTCATACAAAAGTGAAAAAAATGATCTTTCAGCGCAGCTACTTTTACAGTGAACTCTATATATGGGACTCGTACAAACCCTAAATATTATCACTCAGTTTTGTTCCCTGTATTTTAAAGCATTAGTATGGAATATATTTTGCACTCACTGGCGGAATCAGAATTTTCGAAAAGGTGATCCAGGACCTGAAATATTTTTTTTGTGTTTTCTCTCTCGTTCATCGTATTCATGAAAAAGTAGACACGTGTTAGCAAACGCAAACAATAATAAGGCGCAAGAAAAAAACTAATTGGGCGATGATTCCGCGTCGTCCTTTTTCACCTGGCATATGAAAGACGGGTATGAGTGCGAAGAGAGAAGGACGATGTTTAATTTTTTGCTATATTCGTCCAATAAATTGTGAGCAATCAAACTTGATGTTGACTGCGAAAACTTGCTCAAGGCCACGAACCCCTACACTTTATTATACTATGAGTTATGACATCGTTAAAGCGTTTTATGTAATAACTAATAAGACACGATATCGGACCGATATATATTTTTATATAAAATATAATAATATATATAAAATAAGGAGGTAAACGAGCAGTCACCTGATGGGAAGCAACTACCGTCGCGCATGGACACTCGCAAGTGACTTGCCGGATTTTGAGAGATATAAAAAGATATTTTTATCTATATCCATACTTATATACATATTATAAAACAAAGTCGCTTTTTTCCCTCATGTCCCTTTGTTCCCTTTAATCTTTAAAACTACGCAACGGATTTTGATGATTCTTTCAGTGTAAGATAGCCCATTTATCGAGGAAGGCTATATGCTATATTATCTTATCACGCTGAGACTAATGGGAGCGAAGAAATAGAGGAAAATGTGAAAAAAACGGGGAAATTTATTTGAAAGGGGCAAGTAATAGGTATGTAAAGTAAGTAAAGGGGCAAGGCAAAGGGGCAAGGGGCAAAAATTCAGTGTTAGATAGCCCATTTATTGAGGAAGGCTAATGTCTAATGGAGAATGTGAAAAAAACGGGGGAAATTATTTGAAAGGGCTTATCTCGCGAACTACTGGAGCAATTTTTATGTTACTTGGCACAGATAAGAAGTAGACCATGTAAAGGATCATAGGCTATCGATTATAATCATTTTTTCAGTGGCTATATATTTTATACCCGTGCGACGCCGGGGCGGGTCGCTTGTAATATAATAATATTCAATGAGTTCAGCGTTAAAAAGTTTCCATCCGCCGAGCTCCGGGTATTGCCTCTGACGCAGCCATTTTAATATGTTGTTCTGATATCAAAACAAACATCACGTGTTGGTATTTCGCTTTTATATACTATAAATAGTAGTAGATATTTAAAAATAATAATTATTGTTTTAGTAGACATTTCTTAATCGTATTCGAATTTTAATCTATTTTAGCAGTCGTTAAAGTTGTAAGTTATGAAAAGATATTATATGTATCTTCCTTCAGTAAAGTATATGGTTTTTAACGAAAATTCTTGTTTGTTTCAGGTCATGTCCAGATGTAAAGAAAGTGTACCTTCTCGCACGATCGAAGAAGAACAAAGATATCAAGGAGAGGATACGAGAACAGTTCAATGATGTGGTAAGTTATAAACTGTACTATCCGCTACCTAAATTACATTCCCTACCTTGCCAATATAATATTCCAAACAACGAAATCAACACACAATCTATGATTCCAATTTCCAAACGTTACCTTACAGTTTACACTGTATATTTGCCATTTGGTCACTAAGGGCCTTATCACACTGGCGATTAGCGAGCGATTTGAAAGCGACGCGATTGCGCATCGCGCACGCCGCGATTGCGCGACGTGCACGCCGCGACAGCGCAACGGCGCGGCGTCGCGGCGTGGTGTGGACGCCATTTTGTACACTCGTCTAGGGAATTCCCTAGACAAGTGCACAAAATGGAGTTCACTCGTGTAGGGAATTCCCTAGACGAGTGTACAAAATGGCGTCCACGCCACGCCGCGACAGCGCAACGTCGTCGTGGCGTGGCGTGGACGCACGCCGCGACGATAAGACCCTTATAATTAGTTATACCCACTTGCTATCATAAGTTAGATACATTTAACACAGCGAAAAGTATTTTAAACCTTTTTCGCTCATAGTATTTTCTCTATTTGAATAGTTTCTATAATTTCTGAATTCTGAGTCAATGATTCTTATATTATCCTTCCTAATAATATTATTAAATGTTAAAGTGTGGATGTTTGTTACGCTTTCACGCAAAAACTACTTGATGAGTCATCATGAAATCACACATACTTTTGAAGGTATCAGAAGTAGTAAGTAGAATAATTTTTATTCAAAAATTCTTTTTTACGAAAATAATAAAAGAAATGGTGACTTGGACGCGGACGAAGGAATAAATAATAATTAATAATTGAACTACTTATAGTAAACTAGCTGTCCCGGCAAACGTTGTTTTGCCATTTAAAGTATTTCTACTTCATCAGTTGATACAAAATCTTACCTCCTTTTTTGTCCCCTAAGAGTGGTGGGGGGAAAATTTTTATACACCAGATGTTAAGTTGGAAAACATAGTTAATAATATGAAGTTAATACAAAACATAGTTAATAATTTTTATACACCAGATTTTGAGTTGCAAGAAGACAAATATATCTGCGAAAACCGTATGCAAATCGAATCAGTAGTTTTCGTGTGATAGCGGAACAAACATACAGACAGACAAAAAAACTAACCACATTTTTGGCTTCTATAGCGATGTAGTGACACCCCCCGCTTATTATTTTTTGATTGTCTTTAATGTACAGAATTTTCATTTCTACAGTTTTATTATATGTATGTATAATGTATATGTCGCAGGGAAAAGAGGATATCAGGGATTTCACGATATCCCTAGGGATATCACGAACTCCCGGTAGATGCCGATTATTCTTGTTTGTTACGTCTTCTTACTAAAAATATCTAGTGATATGTCAATTCACTAAACTGAATCTAGTGAAATGTCAGAAACGCGGATACCGCCGAATAAAAATCGAGCCACTCATTTCTCTCGCTCTATCTAGTTTCCACACGTGACACGAGCACTAGTGGAAGTGAAACAAATGCGTCGCTCAAGCTGGCGCGGCTCTACCTGGAGACAGACAGACAGACTAACCCTTTGGGTACGGAACCGTAAAAACTAGCATAATCGAAGAGCTGGAGTACCTGTAGTACCTGTGCCTGTACAAGAGCCTAACCAAACTAGAGATCGACATGCCACCTTTACAAAAAATTTTATTCAACTTGGTCGGCCGCTTCCTTTGACGTCAAAAATCAAAGGTCTGAAGTATCTGATGAACAACCCTCAGCTGGTTTTAATTGTGTGGTTCAGAGATATGGTGATGCCCCTCAAATCCGCTATAGTTGCATTACACGTGTGGTAATAATAATAATAATAATAAAGTCCCACTCTGGTTTTGGTGACGGTGGCCGGTTTCATTGAAACCAGGCCAAGAGTAGTTTTATAGTGCTCAAGTGTGTGCGCAGTACACAAGAGCAATCTCTATATTCCTTTACTCGCATAAAGAGAGAGGTGAGACGGAAGACTGACACGATCGGCGAGAGATCAGAGGCGCAGGACCGACTTTTTACATGCCCATCCGACGCATGGATCATCTAACATCTTACTTTTTTTTGTACGTTAGATGATCCTATCAAAGTACCCGTGTGTATACTAGAGCGAGATTTTTATTCGGCGGTGTCCGCTTTTCTGACGTTTCACTAGATTTAGTTTAGTGAAATGACATATCACTAGATATTTTTAGTAAGAAGACGTAACAAACAAGAATATTTGGCATCTACCGGGAGTTCGTGATATCCCTAGGGATATCGTGAAATCCCTGATATCCTCTTTTCCCTGCGACATATAGATATCTTAGTAATAATTATTGTGTTTTCCTATTTCAGTTATATGACAGACTACGGAAGGAGAGGCCAGACTTCCTCGACCAGATTGGCCTGGTGGAGGGAGACATAGGCGAGCTGAATGTTGGCCTCAGCGAGGAGAGCAGAGCCAAGATTGTCAATGAGGTAAATATACAGATTACAGAGTGAGAACATCTTATATATAAAATTCTCGTGTCACAATGTTAGTTACCGTACTCCTCCGAAACGGCTTAACTGATTTTTACCAAATTTTATATGCATATTTAGTGGGTCTGAGAATCAGCTACTGGGTACTTTTTACAAGAACATCTATATATATATACAGGGTGTCCCAGAACTCAACGTCAAGCCGAAACGGGGCGACAGGATTGATTGTAACCATCATGAGAAAAATCACAAAAAAAATCTATCCTATGCAGTTTGAAAATTATGGGCATTTAAGAAAAACCTAAAAATTAGGTCAAACTGTAACCATTTTTCGGTTATTGTGGTTAATTTTTATTACTTTTGTTCATTTAAACTTTGGACGATTTTTGCTAACCCATTTTAGTCAGTTAAAATGTTTTTTATTCGCACAAGCTGTTGGTAGGTTCTTAATTTTACGGCAAAATGATGAGAGAGATGGGTAGTGGACATGTTTGCCATGAGTGAGCAAGACAGTCCCGCCACTTTTACGAAAGTCAACAAAAGTAAAATCAATAAAATAATGAAAAATCTTGCCCTAGTTTAGTTTAGGTTTTTTTTCGTTTAGGTTTTTAGGTTTTCCAATAAACCTAAACTAAACTAGGGCAAGATTTTTCATTATTTTATTGATTTTACTTTTGTTGACTTTCGTAAAAGTGGCGGGACTGTCTTGCTCACTCATGGCAAACATGTCCACTACCCATCTCTCTCATCATTTTGCCGTAAAATTAAGAACCTACCAACAGCTTGTGCGAATAAAAAACATTTTAACTGACTAAAATGGGTTAGCAAAAATCGGGTTACTTGAGGTTTTTAATTTTTTACTCATTTTTTTAGTACGAAACTAACAGGTATTGTACCATTTTACAATCCTGATTAAATGTGCCAACTTTTTATGGCACTTGCCAAGGCACTCTAGTACATTTTTTTTAAAGGAGGGCCTTTCAAAGTCGACAAATTTTGAAAATTTTAAATTCATAGTTTAACAAATAGTCTTAATTCTAGGAAACTTGGGGCAATTGTGTCATTATTTTTGACTGTGATTCTAGAAATGTTATTTAGGTTTACGATTCCAAAGTTTAAATGAACAAAAGTAATAAAAATTAACCACAATAACCGAAAAATGGTTACAGTTTGACCAAATTTTTAGGTTTTTCTTAAATGCCCATAATTTTCAAACTGCATAGGATAGATTTTTTTTGTGATTTTTCTCATGATGGTTACAATCAATCCTGTCGCCCCGTTTCGGCTTGACGTTGAGTTCTGGGACACCCTGTATATAAAAATGGATTTTCCAATGTGTTAGTCGCGCTAAAACTCGAAAACGGCTGAACGGATTGGGCTGATTTTGGTCTTAAAATATTCATAGAAGTCCAGGGAAGGTTTTTAAGTGACACGATGTTCACCGGGACAGCTAGTTTTTGAATAAATAATAGTGAATTCGAAATCGAATAATAGTCAACTCGAGACTGACGGCGACCATTAATAATAATAGATAAAGTTAAACAATAGCTATAATAAGTAGCTATAACAGATATAGTTAAACATAGGTAGAGTTGAAGGTAGAGAGGGAATAAATAGGTACTAGAAGTAGATATCGACAGAGAATATTAATTTGAGAGCGAACTGAAGAAGTTGAAAGAGATAGAGCAAGCTAAACCCTAGGTAAAGATTTAATATAGAAGGAAATAATATGATTTGAAAAATAAAAATATCTTTCAACTTATTATCTGAAGGTAACCTATGGTCTTACGACTACGTAACTTACGACATTATGCATAATATAAAGAAACGATTCCGTTCAATCGACTTCCTTTAATTATTAATTATTATTGTAATAAAGGTTATATTATAATATTAAAACACAACATAATAGAATAGTAACTATAATAAAAGTAATAAGATTTTACGAGACTTTGGCAAATATTACTTAGGATGGGCTATTGTTGTTTGAACATTAAATAAACATTTGAGTGCACACTTTGGCCACATTAGCAGTTAGCAATTAGCACTGACTCGCCGCGAGATAATCGTAGTGCTAGGGCAGTTAGTGCTAGCACCGTGTTTGTCAGTGCTAAATGCTAATATATGTGATTGCCATGACAGTCATTCGTTATAATTGTTTTCAACTTACGACGTTCTGCATTTTCTTCTAAAGTCACATGATAATTTTCCATCGTTTCAATGTAAATGTACTATAATGTACCATCGACGAAATTCATAGGGATAACAGATCTAGGTCATTTGATCGTATTATGAATTTAGAGTAAGCAGGCGCCTAGACCTTTTTTTTTTGATGCGCAGGGAAACCCTTTATGGGTGCCCCGGTTTAGTTGTTGTTGTTTCCACTGAAGCGGAGCGAATATTTCGAGCATTGTGATTGGCCAATTTGGCACCGCTAAGCTCCGCTCCACTCCGCTCCGCTTCAGTGGAAACGCAGCCTTAGCGGGCGCCTAGACCTACTACATAAATTCTTCGATCACCAATTCCAGGAAATCTTTTGTTTTCGCGGCCCATATGGGCCTTACGGGACTTGAGGGATTAATGTTGAACAATATTATCGCGTAGTGCGTAAATAATTGACCGTCTAGTCTAGGGTTGATATTAAAAATCTCGCACCTTCAATCTAATTGTCGATTAGCTATGTCCACATTATGCAATTTCATCAATTTTCGTCATCTTCTTTTTATTCAACTTTCGTTTAGCATATTCAATAATTGAATGCGTCAAAATCCACCCGCGTTGAAAGAAAAGTGTCATAGCGAGGGCTACGATTTCATCGCGCGTCACAGGCATGCCTCACGTTCGCTGTTGACTGCGCTATAACGCATGCCCTTGATGAACAAAAAAGGCCCAGTATGGACAAAGCTAATAAACTGTTAAATGAAATTGATATTGACAAAACTATTGATCGTCTAGGCGGCCGGTAAGTAAGTTGTGATCTGTTGGCGTGGTTTAACATAACTCGACCAAACGTAGGTCCGCCATATCTGCCTATAAATCAACTTCTCTGATAGTACAAACTATATCGTAACGGAAGTTAAATTTTGCTGTCTAAGAAAGAAATTTCACTAGTTAGTTTACAAGATCAAAAGAAAGAAGCATTGAGCTGCCTTTAAGCTTGTGTTAGACCACGGGCGTCTATATAGCTTTGATAAGGGGGGGGGGTCCCTAACGTAAAAAAGCGGCCAAGTGCGAGTTGGAAATTGCAATCGCCCATATAGGGTTCCGCAGCAGCAAATAGGCAACGTGTTTAAGAAATCAAACATATTTTTTAAAATACATGTAGCGAACCGATTTTAATCGGCGAGTAGGTACATATATTATTGTCGATTGGACAAGTAAGTTGGATAGTAATGGGGGGGGGGGGACCCCCAGGACACCCCCCTTATAATATACGCCCATGTGTTAGACTCTATACACTCTACAGTCTACATCCCTGTCTTTCTATAGATTGAATCGTGTTAGCTTAACGTGAGTCACACAGCACACTTGTTCTGGTTTTACGTGTTTATTTTATTACGAGTAATTCTTTACTTCCCTATAAATTATTCCATGCATTATATTTTATAGCTTTGACTCTTAATGCACCTTTTTTTTTTTTTTTTTTTTTTTTTAACGTTGGGAAATGCTTGATGCATTCCTGGCGGACTGGGGGGTCCGCCTGGATATGTGGGACTCCTCGGGTGCTTCGGCAGGAGCACCCTTGGTTACCCACCAAAACCCAACGGCCACCTCTCCGCGTGTCGCTGGGCCACTGGACCCGCCTGAGGCGATTGCTGCAGCAGCCCAGACAGCGGCATCTGCTCTGCCAGCAGAAACCATCCACACGGCTTCTGCCGCTTACTCCGGGAGAGCGATCCGGGGCTTCGGACGCTCTTCTACCGGGAGAGCTCGTGGAATGGGCGACGGATTCCCCAGTCCGTCACCCGAGCCCTATTATGGCGGGAGTTGACGCTCGTGTTGAGCGCGTCTTCTGCCTCCTCGCCTTCTCCTTATCGGGACGGCTGCTTCATCAGCCTCCCGAAATCTCTCAGCGGCCTCCTTCTGCGTCATTATGGACTCGCAGAAAGTGGAGACTGCCTGCCAGGCTTCTCTCGACCGGGTCAAGGATCTTATTATGACCGGGAGAGACAGGTCTGGTCCTATAATGGCGCAGAGCTCTGTTCGCTGTGTGTCCCAGGCTGGGCAGGTAACGAGCGTGTGTTCCGCCGTGTCGTCCTCGTCCGCGCAATGGTGGCACTGAGGCGTTGGCTCCCGTCTGGCCGTATGGTGCAGGTAGTGGCCGAAACACCCGTGTCCTGTCAGCATCTGCACCATCCGGTAGGAAAGAGAGCCGTTACGCTGCGCCACCCAATCCTCCAGAACTGGACGAATTGCTTCGACAATTCTGTGACCGGCAGTTGGCGATGCCATTTGGTCCTGCCAGGTGCGCATGATCATCATTCGCGTCTGGCGACGCCAACGGGCTGCCTGTTCTGGTGGCACCCGTTCCCCTCTTTCTTTAACTACTGCAGTGTGGAAGTAGATTTCCGCCTGCGCACGGGCTTCCAGGTCCCATGGAGGGGTACCGGCTAGCGCAAACGCCGCTTCAGTGGCCACCGTCCGGTAACCGCGAATCATCCGCAGGGCCATTGTACGCTGCGGACTCCTCAGTAATGCTCTTCTCTGGGCATTGAGATGATCTGCCCAGACAGGAGCTCCATAGAGGGCCATGGATTGAAGGACCCCCGTGTAAAGTCTCCTGCAGGCGGAACCTGGACCCCCCAAGTTAGGCAGGAGGCGTCCAAGAACCATGGCCGTCTTTTTTAGCTTGGGTGCCAATCGGCGGAAGTGGGGTGTGAAGGACCACCTGGAGTCAAGGACCAAACCCAGGTACTTCATCTCCCTGCCAATTGGTACCCTGACCTCACCTATGTGGATGGTTGTGTCAGCGGGAGGCCGTCTACGAGGACCGTGGAAGAAAATAGCCTCGGAATTTTCAACGGCCACACGCAAACCCTGCGCTTCGATTCGCGCAATAATTTGGGACGCGCCCACCTTCGCCAGGCGAATCGCCTCCTCGAAACATTCTCCGCTGGCCAGCATGTAGGTGTCATCTGCGTAGCAGACTAAGCGTAGCCCGCGGAGGAGAGCACCACGCAAGACTCTATCGTAGCCGATGTTCCACAGGAGTGGGCCAAGAACGGACCCCTGTGGAACACCACACCACGTTACGATCCGGAGCACCAACCGACCGTCACGACCCACACAAAGAATATATATATAATAAACTTAATGCACCTGAGACTTTAAAAGCAGCACCTTAAAAATGTTGGTTTGAAATATAATATTACGTAATATAATTTATAATATGAATATAATATTTTTGAATCATAATATTATAGAGTACTAGATTATGCCCGCAACTCCGATACGCCAAAACTCATTTATCGCGCGGAAACCGTAAATTTTTCCGGGACAAAAAGTATCCTATGTCCTTTCTTGGGGCTCAAAGTATCTCCATGCCTAATTTTAGGTAAAATCAGTTTAGCAATTTGAGCATGAAGATTGAAGAGGTGACTGACAGACAGACACACTTTCGCATTGGTAATATTAGTAATAGTAATTAGTATTTACGAATCTAAGACTGTCACGTGACACGCAAGGCTACTAGTTACTACAAAGATACTCTTCTATATATTTAATGAATAATAAGTTAGGGTTATTTGTATTATGCTGAAATTCCTCAACGAGATTGATACAAAGAGTCATTTACTCGAGTTATATAAATTCAATGTAATGCTAAGTACTGACACACGGTGGTTATTCCTCGATTTGCAGTAAAACTATCGAGCAAAACCGTATGTCAGTACTTAGCATTACACGTAATCTATCGGCTGGACTTAACACAACGCGATCAAACTCCGTATGCCATCTGCCAATAAATCTTCTCTGATGATCATTATGGCATTTCCAGGTAGACATAATATTCCATGGCGCGGCGACTGTGCGCTTCGACGAGGCGCTACCAATCGCCGTGAACATCAACGTGCGCGGCGCGCGGGAGATGCTGTTGCTTGCCCGCGCCTGCCCCCGCCTGCGAGCGTACGTCCACGTCTCTACCGCGTACAGGTAACACCCTCATAACTAACGTCACACACCGTAGGGAACTTCTACGGCTGGTGTCATAGCAGATAGCACGGTCCACGGATAGTGTCACACGGCCAACGGGTAGCGTCACGTGGACAACGGGTAGCGTCACTTGGACAACGGGTAGCGTCACTTGGACAACGGGTAGCGTCACATGGTTTACGGGTAGTGTCACAACCCAAACGGGTAGCGACTAGCGTCACATGGACAACGGGTAGCGTCACACCATCCACGGGTGTGACACAAGTCACAACCCAAACAGACGACGAATATCGTCACACGTGTCGTTACCCTGTCTTCGTGTAGCGTCGCACAGTCACATCTTTATATAGATTACTAAAATCCGATATAAGAACTTACTTCTTTTCCAGTTACTCTATCTGACTTTGTTTCAAACTCATAATAAGTACGATGTATGTTATTCCAGCAACTGCAACCTCAAAGAGATCGAAGAACGGTTTTACGAGTCGCCTATCGACGCGGAGAAGCTGATCACGCTCACAGACAACATCGACGCCACCACGCTCAGCAAACTCACACCCATGTGAGTAACACCTTAGATCTATAACAGAACATTCATAATATGAAAAATATATGCAATTTTACATAACGCATCGCTCAATGACATGCACATGCTATGATTTATAATTTACATACTTTTTTTTTCAAATTTTGATGTTTATTAAACGCAATGGATGCTTAACGCAGAAAATAAGCAGACGGTTAGGTAGACAACTCATAATAAGCACCGTTAACCATAGATACTCGTAACACAAGAGGAATACAGAATACTTGTAAATACTCTGGTAAAGCGTTTACGTCCCTGGTCTTTATAATACGCAATTATTGTGGATATTACTTTACTAGTAATATGAAAATCAGTGATATTTTGTTGTTGGTTTTCAGTTAACTTGTGGTATTTATTTAGTCGAGTCATTCCATGACCTTTTGGCATATATATATTTATATATATATATATATATATATATATATATATATATATATATATATATATATATATTAATTAATTAAATTTAAACGAGCAATTCTTGTATATATATATATTTGAAATCTCGGAATCGGCTCCAACGATTTTCATGAAATTTAGTATATAGGGGGTTTCGGGGGTGATAAATCGATCTAGCTAGGAATCATTTTCATAAAATGTCATTTTATGTGTGTTTTTTGAATTTTTTGAATACCGAGCGAAGCTCGGTCATATAGCTAGTATATATATATACTATAATAATACACTATATTTTACTAGATTTTCCATGGATTCATAAATTTCCGTGATAAAAAACATCTTACATCCTTTGTCATGATTCCGGTATAGAAAAATACGACAGACAGACACAATTTCGTATTTATATTATTAGTGTGGATGATTTCCAGGCTCCTCAACGGCTTTCCGAACACGTACGCGTTCACAAAAGCCGCCGCTGAGGACATCGTCAAGAAGTACTCCAAGGGCCTGCCCGTCGTCGTCTACAGACCCTCCATAGGTGAGCTGACTTACTATGCAATTTAAGTCTTGGGATATATATCTGCCAAAAGTTTGGCTGTGTACTATTTGAGAAGTTGATTCCTAGGCAGATGGGGGACCTACGGAGTTTAGTCGCGTTACGTGATACGTCAAACCCAGCCAACAGATCACAATCAACATTGAATTGACATGATACGACCAAATGACGTAGGTCCGTCAACTGCCTAGGAATCAATTTCCTCGATGGTACAATAAATTATTGAGCTTAAAAACGAAAATACCGTATACCGTAATTAATAACAGTATATTTTGTGTCACAAAATCTGTGACTTTTTCGGTATATTGGTCATCGGTGAAGGTCAAATACCTATGAATATTCATTCATTTAAATTAAGAAACGGCTTTGAATCCTTTTGATCAATGAATATGTAATGTAGGTCAATTCTTATAAATGGAATCTAGTAAGTATCGAAATAAGATCGTATGTTTCACATCCCTGATTATGTTTATATTTCAGTAATCTCCACTGCCAAGGAGCCGGTGCCAGGCTGGATCAACAACGTATACGGTCCCACCGGGGTAAGCGTTATTTATAACTTACTGCTAATTTCTACAAAAATAACTAAGTAAGTCTCTTGCCAAAAATCTTGTAGCATATTCTTAGTTGTTCCGTTTTCAATAATTGCTAGACCTGACATCAAATAAATCGCACTCGGCAAAATGTAATGTCCATATTTTTTGTCAAAGATTAAAGAGCCCAATTTTGTATGTATCATAATAAATGTACCATTGTGATATCAGAGTTTTCAAGTTGAGGGTTATTTAAAATATATCTCGAGACTATATTATTATCCTATATCCTATAATTTTATTCTGCACCTACAAAGCGTTCTGTTGTCGCTTGCCAGGCGAATAACTTTATGTACTATCAAAGAAATTGATTCTTAGGCAGTTGACGGACTTACGTCATTTGGTAGAATTATGTCAAACCAACGTAATGCGGACTCTACACTCGCGGCGCGAAAGCCCGCGAAGGCCGCGAACCGCGAGTGTGGAGGGCTTCGCGGCTTCGTGTTCACGATTCGCGGCTTTTTATTTGTTCGAATCGTGTTTACGGCGCGTAGCATCCGTGAATCGCGGCCGCAATTCGCGCCGCGAGTGTAGAGCCCGCATTAATCGTGATCTATCGACTGGGTTTGACATAAAACGACCAAATTACATAGGTCCCTCATCTGCCTAGAAACCAACTCTGAAGTCTGATAGTACCATTATGATATCAGATTTTCCGAGTCGAGGGGTATTCCCACTGAACTCCATTAGAGATCAGTGGGTATTCCAAAGATATCTGAAACGAACAAAGCGTTCTGTTGTCGCTTGCCAGGCGAGTAACTTTATGTAACTATTCGAAAACCTCTCAATCGTTTTCTCCAGGTGGTAGTGAGCGCGGCGGTCGGCCTGATGCACGTGCTGCACTGCAACTCGAAGGCTGTAGCGGACTTGGTGCCGGGCGACATGGTGGTGAACTGCGCTATCGCGGCCGCCTGGCGCATGGCCCGGGACTTTCCCCGGAACGAGGAAGCGCCGCCTGTGGACCAGGCGCCGGCCGTCTATAACTTCGTGTCCTCGGTTGATAAGCCGCTGCTGTGGGGTACGTAATAATAATATGTATGAACGCTTCACACCACGTCAGTCTGGCCCCGTGGTAAGTACCTGAAGGACTTGTTTTACGGGTAACAGACAACGGAAATATGTTTAATACAAAACTATACATATATTAAAGATTTATATTATAGCATATTAAACATATTTAATACACACCAATGACCGAGAAACATACGAAACTTTTTGTTCCGTCTGCGGGATTCGAACCCACGACGCGCTGTCAACGCGCTCAACCACTGAGACATAGAGGTCGTCATGCTTCTGTAGAAGCATTGTAGTGTCTTGCAAGGAAGCAACTGAATATTGCGAACACGCGATATAGCGAGATGCAACGCACTTCTGTTGACGCGTGATGACCTTGTGATCTGATCCAATAATTCGTCAACTTTCTTCATTAATTAATATCTCAATTTCGTAGGCTTGTACATATTTAAAGCTTCAATGCCACTTCCAGAGAACTTCATGAAGATATCGGAGATGAACGGTCTGATGATCCCGCCGGCCAACGCCATCTGGTACTACTCGCTCATCCTCACCAACTCCAAGTACATCTACGAGCTGCTGTTCTTCTTCCTGCACTGGGTTCCCGCGTACATCGTCGACGGCATAGCGATTTTACTGGGGAAGAAGCCGATGTGAGTACCTTAAACCGTAGTTTAGGGCCTTATCATACTGGGGATTAGCGAGCGATTTGAAAGCGACGTGACTGCGCAGCGCGCACGCCGCGATTGCGCGTATTTATGTCATATTGTATACTTCCTAGACGAGTGTACAAAATGGCACGCGACGCCGCGACGACGCTGCGCTGTCGCGGCGTGCGCGCTGCGCAGTCACGTCGCTTTCGAATCGCTCACTAATCACCAGTGTGATAAGGCCCTTAGAGGAGAGATGAGACACAAATATTAACACAGTTTCAAGTAATACGGGCTGCGTTTCACGATGTACTCTATACATTCGCGACATCGAAAGATTAAAATAAACCTAACCTAACTTAAAAAACTGGTACCTACATTCTATTCGGTATTAATATTTTTTTTACTTTTGATTAGAAAGAAGATAAGTATCGATTAAAATTTATAAAGAGTAACTAACAAACCGTCAATACTCGTAGTATCATCAGTTTTAAATGTATGTCTGTAATAACAAAACCAAACGTATCTGACAAATCTGTTGTCTGTATGTAAGCTATTAATAATAATGAAATCGTATTCTACCTGTTTTTCGTTTGTCTTATAATTGGTTCCAATTAATAACATTAAAAGTGCCGGTTGGCAGCGGGCGACATGAAGCAACCGCGGACGACGTGTCACACCGACACTACTGGTTTGTATGTATTTCTATGAAATACCGCCCGCAGCTAGCGACACGTAGCTAGCAATACTTATTCTAGACTTATTCATAGAAATACATACAAACCAGTAGTGTCGGTGTGACACGTCGTCTGCGATTGCTTCATGTCGCTCGCTGCCAACCGGCACCTTTACGTTCAAGTTCTGAAGACTTACTAACATTGTCTTCGACTACCAGCTGTCTAATAAGAGCCTGTCCAGATGAGGCGTTTTACGCGCGTAATCCATACGCGCGTTTCAATTTCGAGCCTGTCCAGATGAGGCGTTTTACGCGCGTAGTCCATACGCGCGTTTCAATTTCGAGCCTGTCCAGATGAGGCGTTTTGCGCGCGTTTTACGCGCGTAAAACGCTTGGAGAAATTCAGCAGCCAGTTACAAACATAGACTCGGAAAGAGTGTGAGTGTGTTGTGGCTTTACTACACACAAATTTTTACTGCCTAAAGTTTTTCTTTTCTTCGGAATCACCTGCATCACAAAAAATCTCGATGATTTCTTCCCAGTTTCTGTGTTTTATAACTTTATTGGAATAATCTGAAGATTCCATATTCCATATGGCCTCTCTTTTTTTAATTTCGTCAGTTAAAAATTCCGTATCGAAGTTATCATGCTCCATCATTTTCATGAAATACGTCCACTCGCAACTGACGCACGCGTAGTTCTGGACGCTGCAGGCACCCAAGTATCTCGACTCGCGAGTTTTACGGGCGAGTCGAGAGTCTCGCTCATTGCAAGCGTTTTACGCGCGATTTTAAAAGCGCGCGTAGGCATCTGGACGCGATATAATATTATGTAGCTCTATTATCTCGGGAACGCGCGTAAAACGCGCGATCGCTCGCGCGCGCGAAAACGTCTCATCTGGACAGGCTCTAAAATATGTTAAGCTAACTAGCACCTTTAAAAATAAATGTCACTAGATAATAATTAAGTACGCAGCATTTTATTGTTGTCTCGTAATATTATCATGTTTTTAATAAGTTATATGTAATAACGCCGCAATTTCTAAAACGTCTGGTTCAGATAATAGTTCGTTTAAATTCTAAGATCATGCGTCCATTTGAAAAGACAGATGTGGACACGACACGATTAACACTACCAGGCATTTGTGTAATGTGTAATTGACCCTGAATCTATGTTACTTGTTTAATTACTCTTAAGCTTTTTTGAACCAGAGCCCTTAGTCGAAATTCATTCGCCAGTTTCGATAGTGAAGTTAGATATCAAAAAATGTATGGGATTTATCATAACGCATCGCCAGCGACATGACACGTAGCGACAGTGCCGTAAATAGGGCGGTGCTACCGGTGCCCAGACACAGGGCGTAGACTCTGGGGGCGCAGGAACGGCCAGACCAGGCAGACTTATTTTTTCGAATTGCTCCCGATAAGTTCCCGCTGCGCCCCAGAGATGTTTCGCAACGTAGTAAAAATATATCTTCAGCCGAACATAACAAAACCTCCTCCTTCTTGGAAGTCGGTTAAAACAAGGGTGCAGTTTAAAGAAGCTCGCACAGGGCGCGAAAAATGCTATTTACGGCACTGCGTAGCGATGTCCAATCTCTTACATTTGTGAGGTCTAACTTCGCTACATAATTACAGATTAGACAGAACTAACCCGTAACTTCTGTTTACTCTGCTAATAACTAGCGAATTAATTTTGAATAAGCACTATTACAGTTGAATCCAACACGCTTCTGTGCTAACCACTAACGCCGTACCTAACCTTGCAGACTTCGGCACGCCTTCGACAAGATCAAGAAGTTCTCCAACGTCATCAAATACTTCGGCGTGAGAGAGTGGAAGTTCGAGAACGACCACACCAAGTCCCTCTTCCGCGAGATGACTCCTGCCGACCAGGAATCCTTCAACTTCAACATCGCAGAGCTGGACTGGAACGAATACTTCAAGCACTACGTGTGCGGAGTCAGAAAGTACCTTCTCAAGGAGTCGGAGGACAACCTCCAGTACGCTAGAAGAAAGAGCTTCCTGCTCAAGATTTTACATAACACGCTCAAGTACCTACTTATTTTAGGCTTCCTGTACATAAGTTATAAGCTACTGTGTATTTTGTATTAGTTTAGTGCAATGGACTGTATATAGGTTGTAGTTTGTCCCGCCTTTCAGTCAACGTACTGTACAGCTGGTAGCGGAAAAATGAGCACCAATCAATCAATTTGGTTAGGTAAAGTTTTAGTTCTTTATTTCTTAATGCAGGGTATCCAAATTTGCCGATATAATATTATTTATTATAGAATGTTGCCACTTTATGAAACTTGTTCGCATCTTTTTGCATCTTCTTGTTTCTTCTTCAGTTTTATTTTTAAGTTATGAAGTATGAGGGTATCTCTTTTTTAATGTTTTATGTGTTTCATATCGGGTTTTGTTGTATAAATAATATAATATTTAGCCATGAAAAGTAGAGTGGTGCCATTTTTGTTAAGAGAAAACAGATGTGTATGGGAGGTGTTGAAGTCATAACATGCAACGCAAAAAATAAATTAAATATTATTTTACGTATGTTATTGTTAATAATAACACACGTAACATAATATTATGATATGTTTAAATTGTGTATGTGTTGACATCAACTTTAGTTTAAATTGAACAAAGCGGACTCTGGTCTGATAATATTATCTATTATTGAATCTAGGGTCTTAGGTAATCAGAGGTGATAAATTTTGCTCATAATATTACGTGCGATGTTTTGATATTATGATTTTGTATATTTTTAGTGAGAGTAAGAAATAAATGGAATAAGTTAAGTATATATTTTTAAATATAAAATATTATACCATGTTGTTCTATAATTATTTTGCATCCTCCCGCTCACGTTTTGTGTACCTAACCTAACTTTTGTGTTTAAATACTACCAATAGGATAAATATTACTGCAATGTTGTCACGCTAGACGGCTGCACCAGCACATACTGTAAAAAAGTCTTGTTCGACGTTTGAGAACATTGCTGTCAGTATTCTGATGGTACGGGAGGTAGCAACGTTTGAAAAAAAAGTATTTCAGGTCGGCTGATTTTGTGATAATATTATGTCGTCACTCTTGCTCTTCTGGTTACAGTCTGGGCGGCGTCTGGCTGCATGCTGGTAGTAGTTGCGTTCATTAGTGCGCATTTCATTAATTATCCAGGAATGCTATAAATACAAGGAGTGCCTGATAAAAACAAATGACGATCTCTCACTTCTGGCTCTTGTCATGTTAAAGGCTAGGCTTTAACAACTATTATTATTATAATTATAAGTAATTGTTATTATTATTATTACTTTTGTGTTAAGCCTCCTTGCTTGATTTTAAAATCATTTAAAATCACTTATAATCATTTAAAGTATAGGTATAGTATGTATACTAAAATGATTTTCAAATCCAGGATTATAACCTGCTGTCGCTCACTAATGAACGCAACCACTACTGGCAGCCAGACCGCCCGGATTCTAACCAGAAGAGCAAGAATGACGACATGTCAGAAAATCAGCCGAACTGAAATACTTTCTCGAAAACGTTGCTAACTCCTATACTAGGATATGACGAGTTTGACATGTCGGATTATTTTACTGTCATACATGTTAGTGGCATCGTTTGCATCACAGTATAGCAATATTATCCCTACAGTAACGAAACGCCTTTGATGTCGCACGATGCCGCCACCGGTGTAGGTACCGAGCAGATATGCCAGGGTTGCCACGAAATGGGAAATAAAATAAAAATAAAATATTGTGCTTGTAATGTTATCATTTAATCTGTTTAATCTATATTTACGTGAAACTTTATTTTTAGATGATTTCAATTCTCTACGAGATGATGCCCGCAACTTCGTTGTGCCAAAACTCGTTTATCGTGCGAGAACCGTACATTTTTCCAGAACAAAAAGTGTCCTATGTCCTTTCTCGGGACTCAAAGTATCTCCATGCCAAATTTCAGCAAAATCGGTCCAGCGGTTTAGGCGTGAAGAGGTAACATACAGATAGACACACTTTCGTATTTATAATATTAGTATGGATTTAAAAATTTCATTACCCATCGCCCCAAAAGCTCACCGATGAGGAAGATACAATAAAATAACAATAGATTTCCAAGAATCCACTATCGAAGGATTAAAATAATGAAGACGCATTCGAATATATTATCTACGAATAATAAAGTAGGAATATATAAAGTATCCAACAATTAATCATAACAATTGGTAGGTACGGTAGGCCACACGCCAGGTGTAACAGAAGCCATTCAAAACTCGCTCTTATAACGTGCGCGGTAAGGGCGGTCCAAAGGTCAAAATGTTACACTAAGTGTAACATTTTTTGATGTATGGCCCTGTGTACCTAGCTAGGTAGGTACTAATTAGTATGTAACAGGGTATTTGACAGATTTTTAATTTATTCTTTATTGTTTCTCTCCATGTTACACTTCTTACAACGTAAACAATAAAACAGATAGGTATGCAAATAAATGCCGCCAAGGCCAACACAACATTAGTGTGAACTGTGAGCCGATATTTATGAAAATTTAAATCCATTTTGTTTTATTGAATCAGATTTACATCCGGACACTGAACACATATTACATCCCAATTTTATAATAATTTATAAGATAAGTTATCGTTTTACAACACAAAACTCGTAGACAACGCGCCAACGTCACCCCTGCGCGGGCAGGTACACAAACTCCGCGAGTTTGTGTACGCGGGTCCGCGCCGCCCGCTTCCCCGCGGGTACCCCTCCGTTGCTCTGCGCAAGTACATTAGTTTCACTACTGTAGGGATATTGCTATACTGTGGTTTGCATATTCCCTTTTTATATTCTATTCTGCGTGCTCTATCGAGTATCGACCCACCATAATTATTGACGTACAAAATTATTGTATTACAAAACATGTATGATATAATAAGCCAGGTTGACGATAATCTTTAATAATTAATTTTTATGTTTTTACCTTACCTGGCGTATAATATTTTTCATAATATTTTTGGGTTTTAGAATTTGTATAGAAACTAGAAAGTAATTAACGCGAAGGTGACCGTCAGTAGATGAACTTTGAATTCTAGATTATCCCGGAAAAATGTACGAGTCCCGCTAGATTTAACATAACAAGCCCCATAAGAGCACCGGTGATCGCGACAATAGAATAACAATAGATTTCCAAGAATCCGTCGAAGGATTAAAACTGATTTCGGCGCAGACAATCTAACAGGAAACAAACAATATTATATAATTTGTGATAATGACCAAAAAATCACTCGAATCGCAAATATTCATAGCAAATATTGTAAAAACCTTATCTAACGGTTTGGATCAAGTGCTATACAAAGTTTAAGTACCCCTATTTCAAGGACCCCTATATTGCCTTGTGCGTATAGGTAGGTATTAACTACCCCATGCCGTTGATAAATTTATTGCAAATTGCAGAGATATGCAGATTTTAATTAACATGATTGTATACATATATTTTGTGACTAACAGTGTAACTTACATTGTCAGTATTTGTTGGTAAGTAAAACAGTTATTGCTGTTTACTAACAGAAATGGTAAGTGCATATTATAGAAATAATAAATTGCAAATCACGGTAATTTTTTTCTTATTAACTATTCTTATCAATATTTTGAACATTTTTAATCTAGATCTTAGTGGCAATCCCTTAAATCCATTTGTGATAAATTGCTAACCCGTGTAACTAAACTACCGAAAATAATAATATCATGCCTTTTTTTCTACTGTGAAATTAAGAAATAACACAATATTCAACTCTGGGTTACCATTAATTCAGAAGTATGTATTTTAATTGATACAATAATAAATATTATTGTTGTAATTTTTTTATCCAATTACTTATATATAACTGCATGATTACGCTTACGCGCATTGCTATTCTTAAACTTTAGGTATAGAATAAACCTGTTGGTTTAACTTTGATCTTGGTAGTTGGTGGGTAAACTTTGAAATAAAAAGCGAGCTAAAGCGATATAAAGAATACTTGTATTCGTTCCAGGTTGCGTAGCACGTACACCAAGATCGAGAAGTATCTCGATGTTATCAGCTACTTCAGTAAGAGAGATTGGGTGTTCCATAACGACGGCACCAGGAGTCTCCTCCACGAGATGAACGAGACGGACAGACGGATCTTCGACTTCGACATCAGCAAACTGGACTGGAACCGCTACTCCGTGGATTACATGAGCGGTGTCAGGCTGTACCTCATCAAGGAGTCAGTGGACACCATCGATGAGGGCATCCGGAAACAGAGGTGGCTGAGGCTGGCCCACTACTTCGTCTGGACTGTACTAGTAGTGATGTTGTTGCAGTTTGTATATCTAGTGTTGAGGTTTTTGTTTTAGACGATAGTGGGTTGTCGACGGCAGATTCTTAGGTACCTTGAGTTATCGTGACCGCCTGAGACCAAGAGGCCTATCACGAAACCGTTTTGAGACTCAAATTATAATTATTGGAAGAAAATGCAGCGTCCTACGTCTAACAACGTCACTTCACGTTTGTAGGACGCGGGATTCCGAGTCGTTCGGTTGAGTCTCAAAACAGTTTCGTGGTAAGGCCCCTGTGTGTGCACGTTACAGGGCTTCGCTCGCATCAGCAGTCGCTTGATTCAATTACCAACTTGTGACGTTGAAGATTACTAAAATAATAGTAAATTCTACATTTTTATGTTACAAATTATATCGGTGGTTAGGGGAGTAAAGTTATTAGTTTTACCAAGCCATTTAGTAAATACTCTTATTTAGCTTAATAAGTATAAAAGAAATCTTATGATGATAAGATGATTATTATTTATGGTTTTAAGGATTTTTTAATCATTATGATTTCAATAATAGAGTAAGAGCCTGCGACTGCCAGACCTTCCTCGGTTTTACCTGTTTTTGACCTGTTTGTGACCTCTACAGAGGTAAGAATGACCATCAACTATGGAGTTTCGGTCGTGGTTACTTTAGTAGGTATTCAGTTTGAAGGTCTACCTGACCTTCGAGAAAGAGTAAAGCTCAATTTCATAGCTTATATTCTTCGCGGTAAGTGGAGGAATCTCGTCTTCCAGTGCCAGACGTTTATTTAAGTAATTTTAAGTTACAGAATTGTAAACTTTATTTTAAAAGATTAATTTTTTTCTCACTTTTTTTGGTAAATAAAGTGGGCCCCCTGCGAGTTTCTTACGCCGGTTCTTCTCGCCGGGTTAGTTCCCGAACCGGTGGTAGGCATCATGTAGACTTTCAGAAAATATTTGCAAAAATTTATTCTGAATAAAAAAAATTGAGTTTGAGCATTGAGATGTATGGAGTTGACACCGCAACGCAATGCTTGGTCACATTCAAGAGGCGCTATATAGCCGCAGCGCACTTAGTCGGCCGCGAGCTCTTCTGCGCGCTTGACGTATGACAACTACGAATAATAAAAAACTAAGGAAGAGTAACTCCGTCAAAAAACATGCTCCAAAATACTTGTCAAAAAAGTGTACCTTAGGTTCACTTTTCATACATTTGGTGACCTTGAGCGGTATAAAGGCTGACGTTACATGACAGTTCGAATGGAACCAAATTTAAAACTGTATTAGTATGGGAGTTACGTTTCTTGGTTTTATTATTCGTAGTATGACAATTATAAAAAAACAAAATAAAAGTCACAAAAATGCCTTGGTGTGTCTTATGATATTGTAAAAATAATTCCAAAAACACTTCCAAATGCGACGACAAAATATTTTATAGATTAGTATTCTTATTTAATTATTTTCAATTAAAATACGAACATTTAATTACTAGGCGAAGACGCGCGCCATTTCGCATTGTCATAGAGTAGTAGATACAGAGGGGAATGTAGGCATAATACAGATAATATCTATAATGAGACGACAATGAATGAAGTATTCAGTTAGACGAGTTTGTATTTTGGTAATATAAATACGGTATTACGTGTATATTATACATGCGTACATTATAATTGTATTTATAAATATTTAAGGAATTTAAATAAGGTAAGTATGTAGTGGACTTTGAATCCATACTTATTATAATATAACTAGCTATCCCGGCAAACGTTTCTTTGCCATAATATACAGTATTTCGCCCATATTATTTTATTGAAATGACTAAATAAGTATGTCACCATGGTAACGTCGATCGCTATCCCGTCGCATAAACTTAATGGTCGCCGTCAGTCTCAGGTTATAATAATTTATTATTATTTATTCAACAAATGCTAGCTACCCGCTCCGGCGTCGCACAGGTATAAAATATATAGCGGCTATATATTTTATACCCGTGCGCGACGCGACGCCGGGATCATTTTTTCAGTGACTATATTATAGCCACAAAAAAATGGTTAAAATCGTTAGCCTATGATCCTTCACGGGGTCTACTTCTTATCTGTGCCAAATAACATAAAAATTACTCCAGTAGTTCGCGAGATAAGCCCTTTCAAATAATTTACCCCGTTTTTTCCACATTCGACTTGTTATATTATTATTTCGTTTATTTCTGCATGACTAAAAAGTTGGATTTCACATAACTATTTTGAACTGAAATCCAATTCTTGAGTCATGCAGAAATAAACGAAACTTTGTTTGTATTCCCCTATCTTAGATGAGCCGCCATATTGGATGTAGAATGACATTACATTCGTGTTTGAGTTATTCTCAAAAAGTTATTTCATTTAATATCCATACTGTTATTATACGACGGCATAGAAAATAACTATTCCGCAAACTTGGATGATCGGCCATTTTATATTTATAGTGATGTCAAATACTGTATCGTGCATTGTCATTCAAACCAAACGTGTATACAACATTTCAGCTCAATCGGTTAAAATATTATGTACTTACATACAATATACATACTTCGAAATTGAGTTCAAAAAATCCACCCGAACTTACATAATAATAATATGTAAGTAAATAATAATATACAGAGCAAGTTAAATAAAATCTTTTAATAATGTTTAGTAAAAATCTTTGTTTTCTTTTATCCACTAACTCAATTCTGCGTTCATTCATGTGTAGGCACAAAACTTTGTCACTTCTGCGGTACTAATCTATAGCCATTACCGCCCCGCCTCTCACACCGCTCGTTCCTCAAGTGTGACATGTTTTTTGTTGGCAATAGCAACTCCATACATCTCAATGAGTTTGAGTTTTGAGTTGAGACATTTTTGACAGTTGCTTCCCACTGC
Organism: Polyommatus icarus; assembly: GCA_937595015.1. NCBI lineage: Eukaryota > Metazoa > Arthropoda > Insecta > Lepidoptera > Lycaenidae > Polyommatus > Polyommatus icarus. Next base: position 1,807,131 of record OW569325.1, read on the forward strand.
TAGACACCCTTAAAGTCTGATGCTTTAAGAAAACTGGGTACCTCCTAAAGTAACCGCGACCGAAACTCCATAGTTGCTGATCGTTCTAACCTCTGAAAAGGTCAGGTAAACTTACAGCTTTCCTAAACTGAGGAAGGTCTGGTCGACGCAGGCCGTTTAATTTGTTATTCCAATAAAGGTTGTAAAATTATTATCTATAGTACTACTAGCAAAACTGTCCTAGAACCGGTCTATGCCATTTAATAAATGTTCGCGTCCTATTCGTGGACTATTTCTAAAATAATAATGTGAATACTAAATTTTATTTTAATTAATATGTTTTTTGATTACTTATTATTTATTTAGCCTGAGAAAATTAAGGAATTCAAACCGAATAATTCGTGTAGTTTTGAAAGTTGGTACAGTTGTTCCTAAAGGTGTCCAGATGAATATGCTAAAAGCCCCCGGGGGTGGGACAAGAGCCGGCGGTGGGGAAGGGGGGGGAAAGGTCTCTTTTTCAAGGTTTTTGCTTGTGACTCGAAAAGTATGTATAATATCTCTTTAGTGAGTTGTACATTAATTATCTGCACTAAATTTCCTATAAATTATGTTCATACATTTTTACTGTACGATCATTACTTTAGAAAATACAGAGTATTCAAAGGGTACGTTCGCACTGTTTTTCCATACAAACGTATTCCCCAATTTACTCCCTGGACAATGCGTTTAGACAAATGATTTTTTTTGAACAATATTATGATCTGTTAAAGCCACATTCGATTTTTTCTAAATTCACTAATAAATAAAAAATATGACCCTTAGAAATTGCAAAAAAATTAATGCCCCGTACCCCGCCCATCGACCGACCATAAAATAAATTTGAAAGATGTTTACGATAAAATAAAAACGTAGTAGTATAGACTCATTGTTCCTGTAGATATTAACCCCCCTCGGGGGCTTTTAGTATATTCATCTGGACACCTTTAGGAACAACTGTACCAACTTTCAAAACTACACGAATTATTTGGTCTGATCGTCGATTTTGAAACTAATTTTCTTAGACTAATTGTTACTAATTCATACCTAGTTATTTCGTGGCTGTGTGTGTTTTTTAGTTTATATTTTAAATTTATAATTACTCCAATAATTATTTTATAATTTAAAAATATTTTGTAGTGTCTTTGTACTTTGTAACATTGTACATATAAATAGTATAAAAATATATTGTTTATTGGTAGTACTAATATTTATTATCATCAACAATATGAATTAGGTATACCCACATAATTTTTACGCAAGATCATGCTTACAATATTATGACAGTAGTAACAACATTAATCTTATTTCTTAACCAAGAGCTAACTTGGCTTCTTGCGTAACAGCTAACTGTTTCAAGCTTTCCTGTTTCGCCTGCATTATAACGCATAGGTATAAAATTATACATAATATTATAATTCCAAAGTACAAACTTATAGCTTGTAAGTTAGTTAATGTAGGTACATATTGTATAATAATGGCTAATAATGCTCATTTAAATATTTTTTATTGTAGGTACATGCAGAAAGTATTAGAGTAGAAAATCGTACAAAATCGTACAATAAACGTTTGTAATCATTGGATGTGTATTTTCACTAGGTATACCCAAATTTCCCACCGAGATCTACAGATTTTCTATTTTATTCTGATATTTTTTAGAGGAAGGTACATCGTTTATGTAATAGTTTTGTCTGTATTTTGTGCTTGTTGTGCTCTGTTAAAATTTGATAAGTATAAAAAATACAGTCCAGACATGACATAGTCAAGTTCAAGTCTAAATATTATGTCACTAGATATCTATTTGATAATGACAAATGCATTTTTACGAATTTATTTTTTTTACGTTAATTTACGCTTTTGAAGCAAAACTAAGCTCACCAGATGCAGGAGAGCATAAGGCGTTGACAGATTTTGGAGGAATTTCCTTTTTCGTTACATTTAACAATACGTCTGTCGATGATTATTATGTGAGGCTGATTCCTGGTGACTGCCACCTTACTGGAGAGACAGGGGGTAACTTTGCAGATGAAACCTGCAAGTGTGTTGTGCCTGCAGGTAAATTTAATATCCTACATAATATTATATCCAATTACTATTTTAAAACAGCAAAAAAAAAAAAGATTTAAATTAGAGTTCTGCTCACAGAACTGTAATTTTAATCTTTATTACTCATAGTACTAATACTAAATAATATTATTTAAGGGCAATCTAGAACAATAAAACTAAAAGCAGTAATACCTGAGAGTGTAAGTGATGATCAATGTTGGATTTATGTGCACCTAAGACCGTACAACCGAAACAATACAAAGGTCATTGTTAAAATAATTTTTCACATTTCCCTATTAGAAGAAAATAGCCGAACAGAAATATTTACTATAAATTGCGATAATACTTATAATATACATGATGGCAAAACAAATAGCTCTCGATCTGCGGATTGTGAAAGAATTAATAATAATGATAGAAAACATCATAAAAGAAGTACAACAAAAAATTGCGTCAATATTTCCACTCTTTTAGAAACCAAAAATAAATATACAGTAGTAAGTAATTCATTGACAGCTCATGCGATGGTCAAGCGTGATATACAAGGGAATTCCGAAGAATTTGCACCACTATTTAGTGTTGATCACGAGAAAGAGAAGATACCAAATATAAAGCTATTCAGAGCTAATGAATCATTTGGTCTTACTGCTACCACAAAAGATTTTTGTCCTCGAAATGCTAAAAAACACCTTAAAATGAAACACAAAAAGCTAATTCATTCAAAAAACTCACCACTGAATCAAACGGTTTACAAATATTTAAAACAGTACTTATGGATCACGGCTCTTCTAGCTGCTATCACTATAATTCAGTGTATCTTAATTTTCACAATTTGTATGAGAAAAAAGTGCATGTGTTTTGGTGAGAAACCAGTTATTAGTCACTTCATTAGAACCTACCAACAGGATTCAGTTACTACACCGTTAATAAGCTCAAGTGTTATAGATATTGAGAATTCAAAAAATCATTCTACGAGTGAATCCTCAACAACCATCGCAAACATGAAATGTTACAAGTCTTGCGATAAAGATAAAATCGAAGACACAAAAACAAGCATATCCGATGATATTCTATCAAAGTTTATAAACAGACGTGACTGGAAAAACCATTATAGGAGTTGTGATGAAAATGAATATACTAAGGATGAAAAACAAGATGATCAAATAGCACAAGTTCATTCAAAGCATAACATCGATGAAAATACTTCGAGAGCGAATAAGGAATCTGTAATCACTAGTGGAGAACTAGTATATTATAATGAGAGTTCCAATAAGAAAGGTGATTTAAATTTGTCAGTCAAGGAAGAACAATTCCATAGTTTCAGCTGCTACAATACACAGGTTGATTCAGAATCAACTATAGAGAAGAAAAATCTTACAACCAATGAATCAAAATCAAGTGAAAAGGCTGCTCAGACAAATATGTCTAAAGATTCTATTGATGCTATACTTTCTGAACGTAATATTTATTTAGCTGACGAAAATTTGTCTAAGTACACACTCTCTAGTTATTCCGGGAAGAATAAATCCACAGAATTAGTGAGCAAAGCTTCGAAGAACATCACGAAATATTTTAACACCCTCCTTCACAGGCGCTCCAGGCAAAGTTCTCAGTCTGAACCCGGGAAAGACAAAGACTTGAAACTGTTGCACATGTCCGAAGGTTCACTCTATTCCTCCAATGATTCTGAATGACATGAAAACATTCGTGCGTTTTTATAATTTTACTAGAGATATTATATAATTTAGTTGGTATCTCATCTTTTAATCGACTTTTTATTTTAATAACTCGTAGAACACGTAAGGGTGTTTAGAAAAAAAAAACAATCAGTTTTTCAAGATTTATATTATAAACAAGTATCGAATACAAAATCTCTTAATTATATTTACAAAATTCCACAAATATTCCGTGGACAACCCTAATGGAATGTTTCAGCGTCTCCGTCTTACACTTAAAGCTTAATATGAGCTCGCAACCTCTCGCGCGCTCCGTGGACTGGTTGACCATCTTTAGCAACATCTACTTCACTCCTAGCAATATGGCAAACGTTTCTAATACTGCGTTTTGTAGGGTCCATACTGTAAAGGCAAGCCCCATGGTATTTAACAGAACATCAACTGCGAAATCATAATAATCAACTAGTCCACGGAGACTTCAATGCCCATACGCCCCGACTGGCAACGTTGTAGTGTTGGTCCAGCAACAGACTACTAAAGGTCTCGTAGTGGTTCTGTCGGGGCTTCGGACAACCACACACACAACACAACACACATACACTTAATATTGCCTTGACTCCATCACATTGGAAGACATTCGGAAGAAAATTACGCAAGATAATTCTTAATTAAATTGAGCAAGTATTGTTGTTCATGATATGCAAAACTTTTTAATTTATATTGCCGTCAGCGCTTGTAAAAAGTTGATGCAATATAAACTATAGTATTTAAAATATACAGATAAAATCATATTATAAAAGACAGGTGCATTATTAGGATAGGACAAGTAAAATTTAGGGCTAATTAAAATAGTAAAATATACTACGCTATAGTTAAATGTTTAAGCGTATAATTCACACCTTGGAATATCAGTTACTTATAATAATAACATGTAATATTACTGGTAACGATATATTTAGGAAATATAAAAACTCTTTGTCGTTAGATGCACAACGACAGATTTGCAACTTGCTTGTTAGTTATAGTAATTTCTATCAACATAACTTTCTGCGACGACTATCGGTGCTTACGATAGATTTTACTGTGTTGTTTTAATCTCTCATAAAGTTTTCTTGAACTCGCAGTAATTCAGCTGATCATAATGATGATTCACTCCTAAAATTTATAACATCAACCGGTACACTGGGTAACTCAAAACCAAAAGATGATAAAATAAATGAAATAAATAACGTTTCGCATCCAGACATTAAAATAATATGTATGAGCAAACAGATCCAAGACCCACCTTACACCTTCTGAAATGTTTTTAACAAAAAATCCAACACCACGAGTAAAACATACATTAAAGATTATATAAAGGTTCTCTTGAGCTTCACTCGTCCCCTATTGCTTTGTTCCCCAATGGAACTCATGAGAATCCCTTCTCATTGATCACCCTGGGGGAAAAAAACGGGAGAAATTGTTTCTCTTGTGCCGCGTGGGTTGATTGCTAGTAGGACTTTGTTACCCGCTACTACGAATATATTTGTACATTGTGTCCTTTAAATAAAAACAATTTCGTCACGTTCGTTACGATCACATATTTTGAAAATTCACTCCTACATTTGGTCCAAACTAACGTTGAAGGACTCGAAGGGCATATTCTGTAGTTTAGCCGAGCATAAGAGTAGAATGTATACAAGTAACATCTACAGCATTTTCTGTAAATTTCATTTAAATGACTTTTAGTCTCGAAACAGTCTCTTCCCCCGCGAAAATCCAATAGACATAATATCTAACAGTAGACTAGCATTGCACATTTTCGCGGGACGTTACTGCGTTGGTTTAATTATTATTAATTAATTATTAATAATAATTAAACCAACGCAGTAACGTTAATTATTATATATGAAACTTAAAATTATAATTGAAATTACAGTTGTCCTAATAATTATTGGCATTACATGATTTTCATCCACATACAATTATTCATAAATCGAAATTTGTTATAAAGTAAATTATCATACTTAGCAATATAAAATTTTGTATATATCTATTTAACTTTATATATTTTTATATTTGGAGGCACCTCATACCACATGTCATTATAAAATTGAGCAAAAATAGAGCGTCGGGGACGACGCACAATATTCACTAGTAAGTTACGTAGGAATTACTAGTACATGGCATATCATATTTCTGGCGCAGGACGTTCAAAGTCTACTGGGTTTGCAATTGAATAATCGCATTGCACCAACTATAATATCACTAAATTGTTCCACAACTTCACCACCGACTTAAAGCGTTTGGATCCTCTACACCATTTAAGAACTAACGGATGGCCCTCGGGCGGATCAGTAGTAGTCATCCGGCACCGAGTACAGCCTGTGCTGGTGGTGCTCCGACATGATGAAGGTGTTGTCCGAGTCTATGAGCGACTCTCTCTCCGGCTCGGCGAAGTTGGACTTGACGAAGTCCCTGTTCAATCTCCCCTTCAGCTCGTCTATACTCCGGGTGAGACTGTCTCTCTTCTTGACGAAGTTGAGCTCCTGCAGGCCGTCCTCGTTGCCGTCGTCCGGCGAGGGATCGCACTGGCTCAGCGGCTGGTACATGGTGTTGTTGTGGAGCAGCTTCTGTGAGCTGTTGATGATGAGGGTGGAACTTCTACGGATCGTCTCCCGGCCCATCTCTACGATCTCTATAGGCTTGTCGCCGATCACGAAGCTCCTGTAGGCCTTGATGAATAGGTAGATCAGGATGCTGAGACCGAAGATGATGAGCGAGTACGCCAGAGTGGGACCGGCCACCGGAGCCACGCGCGTCGCCAGGAAGACCCACCACCAGATGGAATTGCTCACACCGTCGATACCCTGGACAAGAAATATTACACTAAGTAAAGGCAAACAAACAAAGTATTATAAATCATTTTCTGTGTGATTACACCAAGGCCATCAAAAAATTATAGGGTTTATAGGTTTTTTTTTATTGAATAAGGGGGCAAACGAGCAAACGGGTCACCTGATGGTAAGCAACTACCGTCGCCCATGGACACTCGCAACATCAGAAGAGCTGCAGGTGCGTTGCCGGCCTTTTAAGAGGGAATACGCTCTTTTCTTGAAGGTTTGCAGGTCGTATAGGTTTGCAGTGCGCGGCATAAAGTTACGCGAAAAACGCACTGTGGAAGACTGCCACTCATCAAGGTGATGATGATGGTATGTTTTTCGCGTGGGTAGATGGCGAAAAGTTGCAGGTGGTATGATTTCGAACAATTCCTCAGAGTACTCCCCGTGATACAACCGATAGAGGTTGCAGAGTGAAGCCACATCTCGGATCGTCTCGGGGTCACCACTATGGGACCTGTATAGGCACGCATAGACGCGAGGGTGGTCGTCGCAATCTATGCGGAGCCATAAGATGGACAGGTCCATGACCTCAAGATTGCTGAGGCGGCGAGAGCTGATATTATCTCTGATGTACACACACACTCCAGCTTTGGGTAGAAAGGAGTGCTCGAGATAATACCCTGGGTGGGAAAGGTATGATGTGTCACTCGGAGATGATATCTGCGTCTCGGTTAAAAAGAGCAAAGCCGGCTTTGCCATCTCCAGGTGGTAATGGATGGCATTAAGGTTTGAGTGTAATCCCCTGATATTACAAAATTCCATGTTTAAAATCGAGGGGGGTGCCTTTGTGTGTTTGCTCTTGCCCCGAGCATATTGGAGCGCAGTTTTGCCCTCCTCAGAATACGAGGGGCAGCCTGGACGTCCACGTTCAGTTCCAGGGGTACCTGAGCATGGACGTCCAGAGAGGGATTCTCCAACGCAGTTGGTACCCTCCTCGGGTAACAAATTGTTTTTCAAGTGCGGCATTTCTAGGGGGGTAGGGGATTGGGCCTCCGGTAAACTCACTCACTCGGCGAAACACAGCGCAAGCGCTGTTTCACGCCGGTTTTCTGTGAGGCCGTGGTATTTCTCCGGTCGAGCCGGCCCATTCGTGCAGAAGCATGGCTCTCCCACGGTATTTTAATGGTTTTGCGGCAGCCGGCTGCCGTTGGGGATTGATGGGTTAATAAAGTAGATCAATTATTATTCTGATTGTTAGTTTAAGTTACCTCCTGCAGCCACATGACGGGGAAGATGATGCTGGGGAACTTGTTGATGCCGTTGGTGGCGATGTTCTTGGCCTGGTCAACCTTCAGATTCAGCTGGACCCTCACCTGGCCCTCGAGAGGCACTCCCAGTTTCTGAAAATGTTATGAGTTTCTTTTTTATAAAACATCCAAGAAATTTAGGTTTCGATTACTGCTGCTACTGATTTATCTGCGATGGTCTTATATTTTTACCCAATTCAGAGTCCATGGTCACTGTAATATAGTCAATCTATTTGTGCAAATAATTTTGCTTTGACTTGAATTTTGGTTTTTATTTGCTAATCATTAACTTAAACATTTTAACGTACCGGTTGAATCTTGAAATAGCTCTCGTGCTTCTCTTTTTCAGGCTTGAGTCCTTCGAAATCTTTCAGCAACGACGGATCCGCATCGTAAAAGTGTGGGTATGATAAATACACAGGCGCGTCTGGAAATATTATATTTCATTTTTAAACAATTTAAACTTTTTTATTTAAATAAAAACTCAAAGCATAAGAGCAAGACTATATTGGTAATTTTTGTTTTTTCTAACCGTAAGAGTAAGTGTATGACCGACAGATATATCTAACCTCAAGTGAGTAATGAGTACGCCAGCAGGTGATGTGACGGTGGCCAGTTTATTTGAAACAGGCCAGTTACGTAGGAGTAATTTTATAGAAGCCAAGTGTAAGTAGGCAAGAGCACTCTCTATTCCTGTACTCTCACAACACAGTGAGACGGAAGACCGACACGACTGGGGAGAGATCAGGCGCAGGACCGACTTTTTACATGCCCATCCGATGCATGGATCATCTTACTTGTCAGACAATCAGGTGATCATCCTGCATTGTCGTAACGAAACTTGGAAATAACATGTTTACAACGCGGGAATCGAACCCACGACCTCCGAGTCAAGAGCCACGTTCTAAACTACTGGACCACAAAGGCGTTCACGAGCAGGTGATACTTACAGTACTGGCAGGGGCTGATGTTCTGCAGCCCCCGGGGCGGGCACCACTCGCTCTGGCAGTAGCACTTGTTGTCGGGGTTGACGTCCGGCGTCTCCAGCGTCGAGCTGGGCGGCGTGTACAGACCGGTCTGGATGCCTGCACACATTCAAAATGTATTCGTTATAAATAGTGCCATGCCGCATGCGCTCACACCATGAGGGTTGTTGAAATTCTATTTGCCACCGAGTGCCGCGATGTAGCCTTTGGGTCTATCGTGTCACATGACTGCAGTTTGACACGATATACCCGAAGGCTACATCGCGGCACTCGGTGGCAAATAGAATTTCAACAACCCTCATTGCTATTATTATACTTATTTAATATTTAATGACTTTACAGACACCCAAAAATAGTTTCAGGACAATGAAATAGGCTATTATTTTTTGTTATTATAATTTATATTGGTTCGTTACCAATGCTGCTAATAAATTAAAAGCATTTCATGTTTGAGGCCAGCTGTAACCTGGTTTTGATGCTTGTCCAGTCTCCACCCGATGCTTCTGACCAACAAGACTGCTTGCCTCAAACATCTGAAGCAGCAAGCTAACATGGTTGGAAAGGACTGAAACTCACCATCTTTGTATACATCCTCGCGGTACTGCAGCGGCAGGATCCGGCACAGGTCCTTGTCGTACACGTACAGCATGTTCGACTTGGTCAATGCGGGCGGCGGGAAGAACGACCCCTCTGATGCTCTGGGGAAGATCACGATCATATTATTAAACATAATATTTATGTTGCTGTTAATGCGATAGTGTGTCTGTATGTTACCCCTTCACGTCCAAACCGCTGAACCGATTAAGCTGAAATTTGCTACAGAGATACAATGAGTCCAAGGAAAGAACAAAGGATACTTTTTGTGCTGAAAAATGTACGGTTCTTGCACAATAAACGAATTTTGGCGCAATGTAGTTGCGGGCATCAACTAGAAGAACCTATCCAAATGAAACATGGAAAGTTTTGACCCTACCGAGTGACTATTAATTAGGTCATGCTAGTTAGGGCAACGTTTTCCTTTCCACAAAAAGGAGATTCATGATTCGATGTACCACCTTATATGAAGTAAGAATATGTAGATGTTACCTTTTGTCTTATAAATTGATAAAATTGGTAAGTATTAATATTTGGAGATAAAGCTTAATATTGGGTTTAAACTTTAAACTTATTGTACCGGATATTTGGTTAGCTTTTTAAACAGGAAACGCGAAAAATCCACGCAAACATGCGTCTGTTGACTCTCGCAATGTCAGCCCAAAATATTAAAAGTAATTCGTGAGCGTTTTCCCATCATCCGATGCGATATCGGTATCGGACGCGGTCGATAGTCGACATCGTATCCGGCAGCATAGAGCTATATTTTATACTGTCGGATCCTATATCAAGTTGTACATGTAGTATGAAAACGCTTCATCTTAATAATAATACTGCATAAAAATCATAAGAAGGCTGAAGGCCCACAACTGAAAATATAATAAGGATGACGTAAAAAGTATTTTCTACATTAACGCCTTTGTAACTATAGAAGCAATACACAATACTGTTTAGCGTTAATAAATATCAGAATAATTATCAGTTTAGATTTAGAAATAAAAAGAAAAAATATCCAAGGGAATTTTAAAAAAGAAAAAAATGGAATGTAATAGTGTCTGATAAATTGTGTTAAGTCATACTTGCCTATGTAGCCAGTTATGCAATAGTCTCGTTTGCGTAAACACAGCCTACATTTTCCAATTAGTTCTACCCTTCATCTAATTAATTTTATGGTCAACTTAATGATAAATGTGGCAATACATTATAAGTTATAACACTCATGAATCATTACGGTATACAGAATAAATACGGATGTTATCTAGTTTAACAATTAATTAATTTATAAAAAAATAATGTACTTACCTAACTATTGTCTGAGAATAACGTAGGTATAACAAGTACATGCGACGACTGTTGATAGTACAGTACGATAGATCTAAATAACAATATTGCTAAAATGTTACTGAAATGCAAAATTATTGTTACCTTACGATAGTTTTAATAATCGTAGTATCTGCGAGATATTTTCCGATTTACGTAGTAACACCAACGTCTAATAATACGTCACACCAATTATGTATTTATTTTATGGAACTATTAAAATATAATAAAATTAGGAAACGCCTAAATACCATATACGCATAACAGTTTACTTCATAATAATACCATCGTTAAATTATGAGTATAAGGTAAATAACATAACGCCTTAGCCCAGTATTTCCCAAAGTGTGGGTCGCGACCCACTGGTGGGTCGCGGGTAGATTTTGGGTGGGTCCTGTAACTATAGGACGATTGTCGTAGTTCGATTGTCATTTTACTCGTTCGTCGTCGTGGGTTCGTGCCGGACGGGGCGGGGCATTCGAACGCAAACGTAATTATTGTAAGTAGGGCTGATGATGATATGGTGGTGAACTACCACAAGAATTAACGAGTAAATGCTGCAGCAGCAACAAACCGCTGCTTTTTTATTGTCTTCATGACATAAGGTGGGCCGCCAACATTAAACTTTCTTGTAGATGGGTCGCGGTCCCGACAAGTTTGGGAAACACTGCCTTAGCCTATTACTTTGTTGATGGGATTCTTGATAACGTTTAGACAGATTATTATTTATTGCTTTATTGAATTTATGGCTACGCTCCTCTCGTGTCAGTTTGTGCGTATGTTTCAATAGAAACGGGGAATTACCTCACTATACTAAGTTTTCTCGCGAATTTGTCCAACGCGATTCATTGACTCATCTCCCGGAGGTTCGCAGGACTATAGGAAAGTTTTAGCTGTGTATTCCTCCGTCGAGAAACATTTGTAGCTAATAACCACGAGTGAAGATGACTAAGACCTACTCGCGCCTAGATTATAATTGCTAATCGGTCTATCGTATCTAATTCGTCAGTTTATAGGAACGATGAGAGATGGCACAATATTCGTGATTAACTTTAACCCAGACTAACGCATTATGGTAAACATAGCTGAAGGACATTACAAGTAATCATATTATCACAATATTTCGCAATCCACTTTAATATCTCGTCTTGAACAACCATTTACTAACAAATATCTTGTAAAATCAGTCATTATATGTTAATAGAACATTATAATGCAATGTTTCCACAATCCACGCTAAAATGCAGAATCAGCATAGAGTATAGATAGTAAACAAAATGTTTTGTTCGACGTTGGAAAACGTTTGTTCTGTGAATATTTTCATATTATTCAGACGTGTCGGTCGGTGCAACAATAACAACATGGCGGATTATTATTCACTGTATGTACTAGTAGCTCCCTTTGCTCCAAACTTTGCGTGATATTCCCTATTCTTAAGAATTTTTATTTAAATTAGAATTTTTATGTTGCGAAAACCAGCGAGCGACGTGGGGTATCTGTCCGATTAGCAGATAAACTTTATCTGAACATCTCACGACGTTTGTGGTTTGTCCACATCCGTCGAGGGGCCTGCAACACGAGGACTACCAAGGACCTACGTCGTACGTCATAATATTATTTAGTTATAGCACGTTATAGTAAATTTTGCAAAGTAGATATTCTAATAAAATCTTTATATTATGTCTCATCAAAATATAGCGGAAATATTCCTTGAAAAGAAGAGTTAAATATTACATATTAAGTAATAAACACATTAATAATATAAGAATCGTCCTGATTATATGACGTTTCGGTTGAAACTACGTAATGAAATGAAAAAGAAAAGGAGTTAAATATATTTTTTTTCTGCCTTTTTCTTTTCATCAATTTTAGGACCACCTCTATTACCCTTATAGAATAGCTGTTTTACCCCCGCGGGGGTAACTACCCCCAGGTTCGGAACCACCTGGTATAGACTATAGACTATCTGTCAAATAAGTTGTGGATGTGGCATCCGGCACTGATCAGGAAGTGGTGAAACAGGCCCTTAGTAAAGACGGTATCTATATACCGTTTAAGTTGTATAAAGAATTTTACCTACCTGATATCATTGCAGGGGGAGTCCTTCCAATGCGGCAGGTGGTCCATGCCGTTGACGCGGTCCAGGTAGCCGAAGCGGTCCAGCCGCCCGCCCGCATAGATCGTCGACACCTCATCCAGCGTGCCGTTTCTCTAAGAGGAGCACATCTCTTATATAATGTCATTAGACCATGTCATATTCTATTGTAGAAGCTACTAAGGTTCTAAGGTTAAGAAACTTAAATTTCGAGTAGGTTTCTTGAAATTCTGGAAATCCTTAGTACCTTGAAATTTAAGCTTGAATTCCTTGAAATGGCATTATTCATTTGGAAAGCGTTACTTTGTTATTTTAGTGTTGCATGATGTATCTTACACCTTTTGCAAAGTTTAACGTTATAGGTAGTAATTTACACAATAATTTTGTAAAACACAAATTTATGAAAAAAACTTACGGCAAGTAGCAGTCCCATCTGACTGTTTGGTCTCTTGCCTTTCGGGTACACATAATGCGCGAGATTTACTAGTGGATCGTCGTACCTGAAAGTTCAATAAAAATGTCGTTAAAACTACTTCAAAATCTCAGCTGGAGGACACAACGATGACCCTCATCATAATTCTCATTTTGTAGCAAATAAATCTATACTGAATGAGTGAGAGAAATGACACGGTCAAAATAATTGTTATTGCGAAAAGATTTTAGCAATAGTGCGGCTTACGTTACGTTATTTATTAAACAGAGGAACGTACTTCGCAGTACTTTGCTAATCATTATTTTACACATTAGCGCTACTAACTTAGGAAATAAACACTTTATAATTATGTAAATTGCGGTCAATTCTTGTATATAATATTTCCTGATAAAATATGACTTATTGTGTGCTTAGTGCGTCGACACGGCATGAGTCCTAAAAGTTTTGAGTGTCAATTGCGATGGAGAATTATATCTAATGACGAATATTACACAAACAGCGTCAATTCAGATTAATTTTACTTTGGAGTTCCCATCAGAGTAATCCTTATTAACAAGGTCTAATCAGATGTAAATTTATTCTCTGTCGTCACTTTTTTAAGTTACAAACTCACCCAAAAACAAGTTCTTCTGCTGTGATCTGCACGAACGGTTTGGCTCGTTCTCTGTTACCCAGCGATAGACCCGATATGAATAAGCTGATCAGCATCGATGCCAGGTTCGGAGAAAACGATGTCACTGTCTACACAAACAAAAAATCCATTGGTACTAAGAAAAATGTAATTACTGATTCCTTTTTTATTAAAAAAAAAGGAAACGCATTAGAAACCGTGATAAAGAAGCTATCCTACGTTCTCAAGTATCTTATTTTTAAAGCTTTAAGTTTATCAAATCAATAATCTTCATCACAACCTCTACTATCATCATTGTCAATTTGTATGGCACAATTATAAAACACTCAGGACCTGTTTCACCACTTCCTAATAAGTGCCGAATAGGCTATTCACCACTTAACTTGACAGATGAAGTATGGAGAATCTGTCAAAAAAGCTGTGAAAAGCCTATTCGGCACTTTATCAGAAACACTTGTAAGATCATAATATTATATATCAACTCGTCTGTAAATATCTTCAGGAGCAAACTCACCAGCAGTGGTATGTTGGGCACGACTAGCTTCTGGTTCTTGTCCACCGACATCTCGGGCATAAAGCGCAGGATCTTCTTGTGTTGATACGTCACCGTGTCGTTGTCGTGGAACTTTATGTTCACCTTTTCCATGTCCTCCCTGAAAACATTAATTATGATTACTATTATTGAAGACACGGTGGATGAATCGGGTAACATTTTACAACATAAAAGCAATTAATCATTTTTCCCCTTATATTTTTAACAAATCTTCTTCAATTGTCGTTTTCGATTCTCGTCTTTAATCCCTTTAGGTAAATCCTTGTTATTACTTATTAATCTAACGCTGTAAGTTTTTTACTTATCTATAAATCAGAATAATTATTGCTGAGTTAACCAGCAATATTTTAAAATACATGTGAAAACGCATTGCTCAATTCTACACATGATGATTTCCTTCTTTCCTTGTTATGGGTTCTGATAATTACTATAATATCTTTACAACACGTGTAAAATCTGATTACTACATCAGATGCTGGAGCACGTGCTTTAGATTAAATTTGTATGTGTCGTAATTAAATACAACGATATACGTATTTTGTTGTCCAAGTCACGAGGCGGGACGTTAAACTTCATAATGTATGCAATTTTGTGAGTAGTCTGATTTGACCAATCGTTTATTTCACATACCTGTACACAAAAGGCCCCACTTCCACCAGTTTAGGTTTCTCCCCGTGGTCCAGGAACCCCTGGGGGTTCGTCATGTTGAAGATATACACCTTGGTCAGTCTGATCACCCCGGGCTTCTGCCAATAGCTGTAGCTGAGGGACCCGTTCCATAGTTTCAGTTCCTGGAACACAGCTACATATAAATAGCTTATAATATCTAAGCGTATACGGCTCTTTAACCTATCAATCCCCGTAAGGCCCAAGTGGGCCGCTATAACAAAATATTTCCAAGAATCGGCGATCGAAGGATTAAGGACATCATACCTAATTTGGCAACGAAACAGTGCTATCCTACAATAATAATTCGAAAAAGGCTGAAATTAGATAATTTTTAGAGCTTTATCATATCCACGTCGTTTGTAGACGACTTTTAAATAATAATCGCTGGTGTCATATTTAAGCAAATTTCGAGTCACGGCTGTATATTCTCATAAAAATTTCAACGAGGCGTCATATTAAGAGCCTTGTTGGTTTGTACTGCAGCTACGAGTTTTCCATGCTTTATCGAAAAATCGACTCTTACGGTCTTAGATGGACTTTAGATATCTAGTTACATTCGTGTTCCTAACGATGTTATTATGCGGACCGGATGTCGCCGTTGGGGCAATTCTGAAGGAAAAATTATTATAATACCGAGCAATAAAAAACCATACTACATGAAAATAATAACAATTATCCGTCATTATTTATAAGATGATCACAGCGGGCAACAACTACAGACGCCATTAGAACAATGTAGCGAAATATTCGTTTTTTTTCTTGATCTCCGATTATTATTATCGTTAACTTGACCTGAGACAATTTTACAGAAATGGTATGGTAAAATTATTAAGTACATAATATTGTCAAGTAAGTAACTTCTTCTCATGCAAATAATTACCTTAAATATAAGATAATCCAGCCAAGGTACGAAGGACAAGACGATTCCGAGCACCACGGTGCATATGCTGAACGTGATGACTGCTAGTCGCCCTGCAACAGAAATTCATCGCATATTACAATCATTTCTACAAACCATAATATAGGACAAGGAGTAAGTTGAGGGTCTTAGGGTTTTTTTTCCACATTTTTTCTACCACGTAATTTGTAAATAATTCATTATGCAAGAATGCAGAGCCTACACGTGAAATATGCAGTTAATTATAATTATGACCAACAAGTTGACGCCCTCAACTTCGTTGCGCCAAAACTCGTTTATCGCGCGGGAACCGTACATTTTTCCGGGATAAAAAGTATCCTATGTCCTTTCCCGGGACTCAAAGTATCTCCATACGAAATTTCAGCAAAATCGGTTCAGCGGTTTGGGCGTGAAGAGGTAACAGACAGACAGACAGACAGACAGACAGACAGACACACTTTCGCATTTATAATATTAGTATAATATGGATTTCAAAAATGAAACTTCGTAAATCTGCCCACAAACATCTGCTCTATAGCTTTCTCGAGCCATCTCGTCGGAAATGGAAGATAATTCGTCATTTCCGTCTGAAAGGTTGCGGGGACGTCATCTTCTTTTTGGAAACGGAACTGCGTCGTTCGTGTCGCTGATACGATCTGGTGATGTATGAGCTTTGGTCTTTAACGTCATTAGAGCGAGGTATAATGACATAATGACGCTCGGTCAGGGTCAGCAGGTCACAGCTAAGTGCACCATGAGAGCGCCAAAGACGTCAACACATGACATTCTCGTGATCATCGTAAGCAATTACAAAAAATCTGTACTTTGTACTTTCTCTGAAGCGGATGCGCCAATTTTGATAATTTTACATTTCACTTTCACTACTTACTCAAAATCAGATTAGATGATTACAGACGTATCAAGTCTCCTATACGATAAATTCAATAGATTTATAACGACGAACCTCGGCGTTTCTTACAAACTTACAGTGCACCTTTTTCTCGAACTATACTTTTCTTAAATGCAGACGAATCAACTTAAGATCAACATAATACTACAGAAACTCATTCCATTTAACTAACTAAAGTAACTCTTCCTGGAATCTTCTTCTGCTCAAGATATAAAACCTCATTAATGATTGTGAAATGTACGTTCATTAACGGAGTGTTGAGACGCTGCAACAGTAATAATTGAGTGTTGAGGAAGCGCGCTAATTGGTGATTGATCGGCGATTACTAAACAATCGCAATTTGTTAATCCATTGTTGTGCCGAAGGTCTGTTGTGCGCTTTATGTGCTGCAGCTGATCACTGATTATAGTATTGTGATTACATATAATATATACAGGAGTCAGGATGTAACAAAACACACTTTGGGAATGTGATCTCTAGCATGAGGTAAGAACCGATATGTTAAACAGCCTCCAATGTGTTTCTGGATTCGTATATATTACGATGATCTCGTAGGCAGCGCAAATAATTTATGTGCATTAAAACGTTTATGTCATAAATACTATTGTAAACAATCCAACATAAGCTTGTCAGTTTAAATAAAAGTTATTTTTATTAAGTAGGCTTAATACAATTTTATTATTTTCCCGTAGTTCTTCCCCCTTTGTTCGGACATTAATGTCACGAAAATTTGGCTGTCTCCCGCTTTGCTTGGCGAGGGAAATTGGACTTCTCCTACTCCTACCTTTCTTCTGATTAATTTCTTTATGGGTCCCAAGACGGATTTAGCTTGTCCCTCGTGTATCCCTGAGATCATATCAAAGGGTTTTCGTGGTTGGTTACCACTGTTGATCCTGGCGACACAGGAGTTGCAGTGGTGGAAATGTGTGGTGGGAAATTTGGCCGTTTAAAAAAAGGTAACAACAAAGTCAGGATCATGCAGGGTGTCACTAAAGTGATAAATGATAATACTTTAGCACTTGTACGTATCCCATTAATAGAGTTCACTTTGAAAATGTTTTTAAATTGTAATTAATGAATATAGTGGAAAAAGTGCAAGTAATATTGTGTTTTATTTTTGTACACTTTGAAAGGAGTAGCACTGAAATAGCTTAATTTTTTGTGATGGGTATGCCGTTTGGGAAAAAGCCCCAGCGTCATGAGCACACAAAATAAAAAGTTACTCTTTCAGCGTTGCGACTTTCACAGTCGACTCTATACAGAGGACTCATACACACCCTAAAGTATTATCATTTTGTTTGGTGATTAAACATTAAATTATAATATTATTATCATCCCCACATATTTTAATAAATTACCAGCATTAAATCCTTACTTCTGTCGTGATTGGGTCTTCTTTTATTGCAGAATAACTTTTGACGGCCATAGTATTTATACTTTGTTTTTGTTATTTCTATTGAATGTTTTCACAAGCCCATAATGTATCTGTTATGCTACTGCAGCGGTATTTTATGGTTTTACAGCCATTACCGTGCAAGTTTTAGCACATGGTCGATGACGATTCACTTTTGCCATAAATGTGTCGTTACATACTCGACACCACTTAGACATAATAAATCGTTTCATTATTATAATTGTCGCCGATAATATGGTTTAATGAGCTGGTTTTAAATATTAATAATAAAACACAATAATAGGATTCGGTTCCAGTAAACCATGAGGAAAACTTATGTAAGACAACGATCGTTTATTCTAATAGTTTAATGCTTTCTTAGAATTGTTGTTCTTCGTGTTTTATGACACGACAGCTTTGCAGAAAGCAAAGTACAAGACGGATCGTACTTAGGCCTGAATTTTTAAAGCAGGACTGCATTGATTGCATGGATTGCAATTTCAAAAATCAGAGTGTACTATAATATTCTAATAATAATAATTTATCTTCCGATGTATGGATGTCAAAGCCCCAATAAAATAAACTCTGAAACTCTGAATAAACTCAAAATGTATCGGTACATTTCTCTTGAAGCCAAGCGTGACCATAATTTATATTACACCAATTATCTTTAAAATATCTTTAGGTGCTAAACTAATATGTAAATACACTAATAATATGTCAATGGTCCCAAGTCCCAACCACTGAGCTATCGCGGTGTGACGCGGCTCGTGCGAGGTGAAATGTGAATAAAGAAATGAACATCAATAAGCGATGATGGGAACTCTATTGTTTTGATCGCCGTCAAGGTCGGCCCCAGCCCCCAGGCCCCAGCTGACTGCTGCTACTGAAACAGTGGACTTCAGACCTTTTTTAAGAGTTACATTGTAACGTTCTTTTATCACCCGAGTGAAATGTTGTTCGATGTATAACTATGAACTAGCTAAAAGCCGAGATTTGTTAGGGCTCGCGTCGTCACACCTTGACTGACTGATGATAACACATGTACATAATAGCACAGCACAAATAGCCGTGATAATTTTTCATAAATTATACCACAAAATGTAAAGGTTGTGGGATATACTAGGGCTCGCTTCACTCGCCCTAATAATTTTGTTAGGGCCCCATAATTTCTTGCACACTAACTTTTGATAATATGGCAATTTTTCATCATTATTAATTTTTAATGAGTAATGGCAAATTAACTATTATCAATTTGCATCGGATGTTTAATGTTGATTTATTTTTTCGTGTATTCATGGAAATGTTAGTGAGTAGTGACTATATCCATTAATTTGTTTAACAATTAAATATTAAGATTTATGTTGGTTCCTGGTATTGTTATTTTTTTGTTACTTATATTGAATTGTGTCGATTAGTTTCTCTTCCGTATGACAATATTTTAGTATTATGTTACTATCATGTTATTGAAAAATATTTATTTGCATTCAAAAAAATACAATTAAAACCAAGAACACGAATAAACATGAAAAATTGAACCTAATATACGAGTGGAAAACTACAAACATTATAATAATGTGTTTATTTATATTTTAGCAATAAAAATCACCTTGCAGATTTCCGTATTGTCATAATTTAATATTTATCGATATCAAAATATTTATTATTATAATTTATCACATAGGAATAGATCTATATCTTAGAATAAATAACCTAAAATAAGACATCTATTGAATAATTATTAATATCTAATGGAATTAATTATTACTTATAAAATACATTTATTATAATAAACATTAGGTATCAAGAACGAAAAGTAATTAAAGATGTTATATTTTGTACATAAATCAAATTAATTCAATTCAGTTTTGACATTCAAACTCAAACTAAAAAAAAACTGAAACTCAAATTTTTTTATTCAGAATAAATTTTTGCAAATATTTTCTGAAAGTCTACATGATGCCTACCACCATTGGGATTGGAATAAAATATTATTGTATCTGATTTTGCTACAGAAATAGCAAATAACCCGGTGGGAATTTATGTAACGCAGGTTCATTTGGTAAATAACAAATTATTAATATATTTTATTTGCGTCATAACCCGTTTTTTCTAGTGTTTATAACATTTCAAGAATTATTTGTTGATATATTTAATTTTCGTAACCTTTAGGGACAAAAAATTGATAGCTTAGCTCTAAATAGCTTAATACTGTAAAAATAATTATACTCTTATAAAATTTATGGAAATACTTGAATGCAGTTTAGGATAATATACTTATTAATCCTTCTATTATTGTCTCGGTCACCGGTGCTCGTATGGGGCTTGATGGGTTAATGTTCTTCGATGATTCAATGATATGCTACTCGTATAGTTCTTGCAATCTACGAGTGCGCGTCGCCTTTATTTGTAGTTGGAAATGTGAATAGACATTTTCGTTAGTGTGCGTACCCGACGGAGCAGTCAGTAGCGAGCGAGCCATGTACGCGTGTATAGATATGGTCACTCACACAACTAAGGGCGACGCGCACTCGTAGATTGCAAGAACTATACCCCAAAGCAAAAGTAAGTTATCATAGTTAATAGCTACTGAACCCTATAACGACTGCGGCGAGACGCGCTTGGTCGGCATCTCTATAATCTGTATACTGCAGGCGCCAGGGATGCATAAAGTTTAAGTACTGCAAATTACATGCTACAATTTAGCTGTCCTATCTTTAAGCGTCATGAAATACAAGCTAATGGCCATTTCACCCATAATCAATAAAAATTCCTAAGCAATATCTGTACTCAGTTTCACCCTTTTTTGTGATCCTGTTATTTTAATCGTATAGGGACAGAAATATGCTCATAAGATCTATCCAAATCACAATGACTTAGTTAGTGCTTAGCCAAACGAGCGTAATTTGTGAGTTGTGAGTCGCAGAATTTCGGTTCGGCAGAATTCTGCTGCATTCAGTTTCATACAAAAGTCTTGTTTGATTCACAAGAGCGTAATTTTGTGAGTCATGATTTGTATGAAAAGTGGCAGAAATTCTGCGACTCACGACTCACACTCATTTGACTTCACCCTAATTCATCCCTCAAGCCCCAAGCATGCGACCGCGATAACAATAGATTTCCAAGAATCCGCTATCGAGATATTCACATAATATTTAATTTTATTATCTGCAGTCCATAGTTTTCGTAGTCGCCGCTCGTTTCATTGTCCCGGCGTCCTTCATTGGTATTATTTGGATTCCAGCCAGTAATGAGTGGTGACAGCTCACCGATCGTATCGTCTGTGTGGTCGAATTCGGCATAGCTCAGCCCTTTCTCATAAAACATCATCAAGGGGCGATGACCTTCCGTGCCGGCGCTAACGGCAGCGTTAATATGATAAAAACTGCGTTTATATTAAGGCCGTCCCCCGAGCAAACGACCTTGGCCATACATTTGCCGCGTTGCCGAGATCGCGCCAAAACCCTATTATTTTTACTTATCTTAGTTCAAAATTGTCCTAAAAATAACTTAAAACGACAAATATGTAGTTTATGATATTGTCGATCTATTGGCGTGAGTTTCAAATAAAAGTAATTTGTAAATGCTAAGGAGATGCTGAATGTATGCTCGAATTTTAACAAATTGGTATTACTTTGGAAGCCGATATCATGAGTATAATAAACAAAAATAGAAAATTTAAAACGGCGAAAGGAACGTTGATATACTGAAGATTATTGATGTATTTTTATTATAACTTTATAGCATTCAGATTATGAGTTTATAAGGTTTTAAATACGGTCAATTACGGAATCTCCGGACGGAACTCCCTTAATATGATTTTGACGCCTCTGTGATTAGTGGTTTAGGACCGAATCTGGATTCGATTGACCTAGGTTTAGTACCAGTATCGTAACAACTAAATGTGTCGTTTTCAAGTGTGGTTAGAACAATGCAAGACCTGCTACCTCTATATAAAAGCTACTGTATGATTGCAGAAGACGCTTGATATGTCAAAGTTCGTCGTCCCTATAGCTTATCTAGCAACAGTTTCAAAAACCTGTGTCGATGAGAAAGTATTTACCTCTTGGCGTCTTTGGAAAATTTGCAATCGGGTACTGGTTTAATATGATAATTTCGTAGCCTTATACTAACAAAATTACTAAAACTGGTACAAATCGTATGTTTTTTTTATTTCGATGTCAAGGTCGGCGGATACTACCACACTAAATCTCTTTAATTTTATACTAGCCATACTAATTTGCATTTGAAATAGTGTTGGTAATCGTCTTGCAAAATGGTGTTATATAATTTGCCTCCTTCGGAAAGAATCTTTCTAAGCATCTTAAGGCCTCCATATACGGGAGGTCGATCGTATCTAGTCGAATTGATAGCAGGTCAGAGTTTCTTTAT
The DNA here is from genome assembly GCA_937595015.1 of Polyommatus icarus. Classification (NCBI taxonomy): domain Eukaryota; kingdom Metazoa; phylum Arthropoda; class Insecta; order Lepidoptera; family Lycaenidae; genus Polyommatus; species Polyommatus icarus. The sequence continues at coordinate 1,829,871 of OW569325.1, forward strand.
GCGTTCCGTATACTATGCACGAGTCTAGTCAGGTTGTCCTGCAATCAGCCCGATAGGATTCCTCGTACTATGTTAAGGAGACCCAACATGATTATTATTAAGAACCACAGTTGCTGAAGGCATAGATGTTAATTTCATGTCCATGAATGTGAGTAAAAGCATTCCACAAACGGCACCGGTGCACGGCGCAGGCGCACAATATACACATAGTTACATAAATTATCATAAATGATTCATTCGACTTAATATTTTTAATAATTCATATTTCGTAAAGACGTGACGTAAGAGTTTCATCATTTCTAGATCAGCAGATGTTTCTGTGTCACCTACTTACCCACTGCTTCACAGCTTAACGAATTTAACTTTACGCTGGTATTTTGAGTACTTCAGCTATCGGTGCGGAGAGAGAAAGTGAAAGAAAGGAAAGTAGCGAAACGCCCCCGGGCGAAATTGGAGACATTTTGACAGCGACAGTCCCACTGCTGGGCTAAGTTGGGCTGCTTATTACGGACTCAACATTTAAGAATAATTTCCCGCAACAATTCTTTTTACAATAGCTTCCACACCGATTTCGGTGACGATGGCCGGTTTCATTGAAACCAGGCCAGCTACGCAGGAGTAATTTTATAGTGCCCAAGTGGCAGTACACAAGAGCACTCTCTATTCCTTTACTCTCATAACCAAGTGAGATGGACGACCGACACGACTGGTGAGAGATCAGGCGCAGGACCGACTTTTTACATGAACATCCGACACATGGATCATCTTACTTGTCAGACAATCAGGTTATCCGCCTGCATTGTCCTAACCAAACTTGGAAATAACAATATGTTTCCAACGCGGGAATCGAACCCACGGTCTCCGATTCAAGAGCCGCGCTCCATTATACCACTAGACCACACAGGCGTTATAGGCCTATGGATATAGAGCTTGCAAGATCCTATCATGCTTAATAACATCAATTAACAATCTTTAAGTTTTATTTTTAGCGTATTATCCGATGTTATGGTCAATAAGTCCAGTTAATTAGCAACCAGACCTTCGGGTGTCGCCTCTATCTCCCTGGTGTCGGGTTTTTGCAATAAATCTGGATCTGTCGGAGCTAATTCTGGGTCTGCGAGACCTTCAGCTGTCACTATCGGGACTCTGGGTGGTGAGGAGTTTTTTGCAATAAATCTGCAAGTGCTAATTATAGATCTGTCAATCTGTCCATCATCCGCGTCCTTCACTGTGCTTTATCGTCCTTATCAAGCAAAAGTAATTAAGAATATAGTCGCGCCCCGATAACGACTGAGCAATGATTGATGCTGGCAGCTTGCGATTTTGAAAATAATAATGCTTGAATATTTCCCAAGCCGTTGATGTTAGTTCGGGGAGAACCTGTTGGTGATATAGAGGTATGAATTAAATGATGCTTCTGAGTTGTAAGTGCACGTTTTTTGTATACAAGCAATGTATAAAGCTATGGCAACTTAGCTATCTCTTTCTTTTTTCTCTTTTTTCTTTTTTTCTTTAATTCTGTAACCTATCAATTCGATTGTTCTATAGTGTGTGTGTTCTGTTTTGGAATATTTAGCTTGTTTTCAGAGAAGCGGAATATTTCATTGAATAAAAGAGACTAGTACTTTATGTACAATGTAGTCAAATTTTCATAAACCCTGTGTGACAAAATTTTGAAAGTAATATCGTGCTAGCAGCAAGCGATTCGAGATGTAGATAGTAGGTATTTATGTAATGTAAGCTGGGTGTGGTAAGTCCTAAATAACTAGTGGTCTTTAGTGCATTTTTGGTTACAGTGGCTGGTTTCGTTCAGCCAGATAGCGACTATCTAGATACAAAACACTTAATTATTTTACTTTTACTTAATAGGAACATAATAAAGTGAAATATGAGTGAATGAAGTAGGTAACAAACATTTTGAAAAACGTTATTTTGTATAAATTTTAGGACCGGAAAAATAATTGAAGAAATAAATGTGGATTCTAATACAGGACGTTAGGGCGAACACCAAGGGGTGTTCGCCCTAACGTCCTGTAAACTGTCCTTAAAAACAGTCCTTAAAACCATCAAATGAGTCCGTCAAAATGAAGACGGATTTTTTTGAGTTCCCAGCTTTGTTCTCATAGAAATAGTTGTTCATTTTGACGGGCCTATTTGATAGTTTTAAGGACCCGTTCACCCGAACAACCTAGATATAGCTAGATGAAGTTAGGTAATTACTAATTTACAAGATTTGTTTAAATTATAAGGGAAAAATGAGTACTTAATTGCTCTTATGTTGAAAACATTAGTTACCTACTTCATCCAATGGACAAGATTCACATGGACAAGATCAATACTCGGACCGTTTATTCTAGCATAAACCACCTATAAACAAAATTTCATGAATGTACTTGCATTTTCATTACCAAAATCTTGATTATGCTTATATTATATTTTACTATCTTATCTTATTTTGTAAGTATATACTTACAAAATAAGATTAGATAATAAAATATAAGTACGAGTAATAGGTGAAAGTCATACAAAAACCATAACTCATTTGGCTAAAAAATTAACACTCGGAAAACACATTCTAAACAAGTTTTTACTTTTTACGTTAAAAAAATTACAATCGACTAAAAAGAAGCTGATTTAGAAAGTTATTATTCTAAAGAATTTTTCTGCAATAAAAGTTTCTTGTTTATCTTTTTTACCCACCATAATAAAATTTCTTGTTGGTATAATAATTGATATTATACTAATTGAAATGCTTAATCACACGCAATCTATACGTATAGTAAAATATGTTCGTACATACTACAGTAAGTGCAAGTGTAAATGACAGGTGAAATGTAAGCTCGTTAAAGTTCACTTGCCGTCAGTCTCTGTCAGTCGTCAAAATCGCCGAAAGTTGCGCGACCACCTGTAAGCTCGACCTTCAAGATGGAGATGAGCCGTAGGTAGGGCTGAGCTCACCAACATCGATAAACTATGTCATATCGATATCCTTATGTTGTGTTGTACACTACTCATTTTTGAAACGGTTCAAACTTCAGTTTATCTGTATATTATTTTGGAAATTGTCTACTTAATTATTATATTGTATAGCATTTGCATAAAACGTTTTAGTATCTCAATACCTTCACACAAGGCCAAGGTTCATCTTGTACCATATATTTTTTTAAATATTTGATACGTAATGTACCACATCATTAGTTTTTCAGTAATTTATTATGCTAATAGACGTAACCGCTCGTTATTAACCCGTGTACGGCCAAGGCTCTCGCCTCAGGAGCGAGGGGTCAAACACTGAGCTTGCGAAATATTTAACTGCTCATTACAACACACCAACTTCATATTTTACACTTTCGCAAACTTTATAGTATTTTTTCTAACCAGACTCATATTACAATACTTGTGACATACAGTCATAAACTCATAACGCATAATCTGCCATATTTCTAAGCTCTGATCTAGCGATTCTTCGAACTGTAAGTAGGGAAATCGTTTTTGAAATATTTATTCAGAATTTATATATTTTTAATTGCACAGTGCACACGTCATGTTCTTTGAGAAAAGTGCAAATAATACCTTTTAATATTATTAGATATTTATTGTTTAATTTGCAGCTTAAATATATTATGGTTTTATTGTATTTAAATGCCATTTTGATGTCACAATACTATTTTAATAATTCTAAGGTCAGTATCGATATCGACACCTTAAACGTACATCACTAGTTGTAATGTCGTCTGCCAGCTTTCGGAAGGCAGGGCCGCCTCTGCCTGCGGGCTGTCGGAAGTACCGGACCTAAAGAAAGCTTAATAAGCTTTAATAAGCACCGGTTAAGTAAATCATGCCTTTTAAGCTCATGATCTCCTCTTAATTTTTTAATTTCAAGCTGTAGTAAAATTACCGGCAATTTGCGAAACGAGGAAGGTTCGTGATTGAAATAAATCCATCATTTTTATTTTAACAGTTTCATTCATCATTAGTATTTCAGGTGCCTAATCGAGTCAACAAATCCACAACGGGTCGTTTGAATAAATATTTATCACAACTTTTGTACACATTCCCAGAACAAATAGTAGAGTTTGTGGCAAAACTCTACTATTTTGTTCTATAAAAGACTATTTTAATTAATCCATTTAATAATATAGGTAGTGTACAGTATTTACTACAAGGTTTATAATATAGATTACATTACAGGTGAGGTGAGCCGGCGTTTAGCGGCGCGGCTGTTGCCACTAATTGCTAATATTGGTGCGCTCCAAATCGCGTGACGAGAGTGACCCACGGGACAAGCTACAGCGGATTTGCGAACGAAAAAAAAAAATAACGAGTGATACCTATTATATACACTATTGTACCTTAAAATAGCAGACTTACATAATATAGTATATGGCTTGTCATTTTAACTGTGACACGGGTAAAGCTATTAGTAACTTTTTATACTTACCTACCTATTTTTATGAGCGCTAAAAATAAATTGTTGTGAGAAAAATTAGTAAATTATCGTGACAGCTAAAAGTAGGTATAATTACCATAAAGCTAAAATTACTTAAAACATATTACTGCGTATAGAAGCATAACAACTTGTAATAATACTAGCAAACATTTGTCAAAACATCCACGCTGCTAATGGGCTGATTTGAGTCTTTTTCAATACTTAGTAGAATAGGTAATAACAATATTATCAGTATGTAAATGCTGAATTGTTTAATTCAAACAAATCAATTAAATTTTATCTGAGCAAAATGAATGTGATGATTATATTTTACAGTAGGTAAATTATATATTTTTTGTAGATGTTTTATACTAATTTATTACAAAATTTAAATACAAATTTCTGGTAAAGTCTCGAGTAATGTTTTTTGTTTAATTTTAATTATTTTGAAAAAGATTGTAACATCCGTTTCTTTATGGTTTACAACAAATTACTTAGTAAAACATCATAAAATTAGTTTTAAAGCTTTTTAGAAAAAAACGAATGTTTTAAATATATCTTTGTGGTCAATTTAACAAAATAAATGTTTTACATTATTACAACGTAAAAAATTAAATACTTATTTTAAATTCATTTCGGAAAAAAATTTAATGTTTTGTTTCATTTAATTTTATCATAATGTTCTTGATAAATTATGTGAGGCATCTACACTGTTTCTCAAACTTATACTTACTTAAAAATGACATACTTAATATTTGTGATATGAAGGTGTTAGATATGTTATTGAGGTATGTAGTTATGATCGCTAACGCCTATGCCTTGACGTTATTACCCGAGGTCTAGCGAGCTATTGCAGAAACGCATAATTAAGAAATATGTATGTTATTAGGACAGCGAACACTATTCTATACAGCGGCCGTCATCGCCATCATGTCCTCAAACATTACTTCTCTCGTAGATAATCAGAATATGGATAATTATCGCGATTTAGATATTGAGCTTCCACAAGATTTTATACAAACAGACTGGTTACCAATCCATACTAATATTATAAATGCGAAAGTGTGTCTGCCTGTCTGTCTGTCTGTTACCTCTTCACGCCCAAACCGCTGAACCGATTTTGCTGAAATTTGGCATGGGGATACTTTGAGTCCCCGGAAAGGAAATAGGATAATTTTTGTTTTGAAAAAATGTACGGTCCCTGCGCGATAAACGAATTTTGGCGCAACGAAGTTGCGGGCATCATCTAGTGCTATATAATTTTTATTTTACCCAATTAGACTTGAAAATATATGAGCCGTCCAGCTAAAAGAGATAATCAACCTATACATTCTCAGTTACATCCACTTAGGATGTACGAACACCCGAACACCATATAGCGCGTACTACAGTAGGCGCTACAGCCGAAACTTAATAGTGTTTACGTCCGTTTCGCAAAAGCGAATAAAAACTTCCAGTTATCGTAAAGAGCAGCTGATTTCAGAGATTGTGTGCAGACGTCGGTATGTGGTGAGCAAAGAGTGTTGTTTGTGTAGAGTGTAGACAATAGCAGGCCCGAGACCTTGGGCTCGCTACTCAATGAGCTACGAAGCGCACGCCGAGCCTCGCAAATTATAAGAAATATCTCCGGAAAAGGCGGAGTTATCATAGGTCTATGATGATAGAAGGATTTTTTATTAGCCTATGCTGTCCCACTGCTAAAATATATTTATCGTCTTGTCTGTTGTCTTTATAGAGCTTGGGTTAAGCTACTAGCTATTTCGATCACCGCACAAGTGGAGATTTAAAGCCCTTTAATGAGATTTAGGGCCTGCTTCACTACTTCCTGATAAGTGCCGGATAGACTATCCACCACTTAACAGATAGAGTATGTAGAAATTGTTAAATATGTTGTGGATAGCCTATCCGGCACTTTCTCAGCAAGTGGTGAAACAAGCCCTTAGAGACATTAGACTGGCAAGTCATGTTATTGATTACCGATGTTCATGTGGCCTCACTAAGTTTGCCCATGTAGGAACAAACTGATAACGAACGTGGACGTGGTATCACGTCACATTCGAACAAGATGCAGGATACTGCCTCTTGTTGAAGTGACAAGCATGCACCACAGATATTATGTGGTGCATGCTTGTCACTTCATAATCAAGGCAAGCCTTCGATCATGGCCGAACAGCTTCAATGTAATACTGCTCAGTTCTAGATATTTTTTTAACGAGCTTTGGCCCATCACACATTTCCACTACTGTATCTCCTGTGTTGCCAGGATCGACAGCGGTATCCAACTACGAAAACCCGTTGATATGATCTCAGGGGAGCCCGAGTCAGATGCTAAAACTGTCTTGGGACCCGTAACGAAATCAATCAGAAGAACATAGGAGTAGGAAGGATTACGATTTTCCTCCCATACATTTTTTGACGTGATAACGTCTTATAATTCGATGGAGCCGGCTGCACGCACGAAAAAACATGACTCATGCGGCGTTACCTCGCTCTGAGGCGTTCCATTTAGGGCTTAAAGTGCAGGCGAGAGTGCGGAACGAGCGACAAAGAGGCACGTTGTCACGTTCAACGTATCGTCAGTAAACCGACTTTACAGACAACCGTTTTTTTTCAGCTGTAGGTCTACTCACCGTGGTTGATCTTGCCCTGCTGCGAGATGAGCATGTTGAGGGGCACGGGCTTGTCGCCGGCGCGCGCCAGCCCGAACAGCCGGTCGCGGGCCGACTGCCCCACCGCCAGGTAGTTCTTGTGACCCATCGCGCTTAGCTCATCCGGGAGGTATCTGTAACAATAAACATTTTCTGTCATCGAATCGTGAGTGCAAAGTATTACAGTGGAGCTGCTACTTCTAGATGAAACAAAATATTATGCGCGCGAGCGGGGTGATACATATTGCTTCACCGCGCCCGATTTGGGCGTTCTAGAAGGAAAAAAGAAGATTAAGAGATTCTGTTCCTTCCTTTCTTTTTGCCACAGTAATAAACATTAGATTTTTAGTGAATGTACGGTTTAGCGTGTCGATGAACTCACACGTTGTGCCGTATCTTCAATTTATTTGTATTTTAAACAATCGTATCAAAATAAAGCAGATCATTAATATGCATCAAGAGTGTATCATTTGACTCCATCTGCATCAGCATCAGCATCACTATCAGCATCAACACTATCATCCAGCATCCAACATTTATCATTTGTTGAGGACAACCCCTACAGTGAACATTAAAAAGCTTACGACTCAATGGTGATACCACTAAACTATTAGGTAGGTATTACTTGCAATAGTGAGCTTTACAATAACCTTGCCAAGATATTATGTTATAATATACTAAAAATTTAGGTATGTCTCGCTGTTTCAATATCTGTGTGCACTGTGCGTACACAAATCTCTTACAGTTTGCTCTGATCCTAATCTTCATAGCATGCCGCATAGCCAGTGATTAAACTTTGATACGCTTTAACTATCCCTTGTTAGCCATTTAACTATCATCTAACTATTACAGTTAATTGTTACCTACAGTTAATACACGGACACGGTACTTAATTACAAAGTGTCGAACTTAAAATGCCTATGGCGAGACGAACCTAAGAATATTTTTATCCTTATATTCTTTATGAATATTTTTGTATCCATTTGCCAATACTTTATAATTGTCTTTTTAACGTATGTAACGATATACTCTCTATTAGTTATGTAACAGTTTGTACATAAAATCAATGTTAACTGCCAATTTTTAGACGGAGAAGTACCACAAGGTCGTAAGTCATAATTTCTTTGAGCCTAGCCTCGAGTTAGCGACGGTCGACGGGCGGGGCGCGGTCCGCGGAAACCGTGTGTTTTAACTGACGGTTAAATGTAAATATTTATTTATCGACCAACGCATTACTCACGCGGAGCTAGAACAAATACTTAATGGCAATGATAACAATAAATAATGAAGCCTTGGGGTAAACCCGGCCACGTAAAAGTCCGCAACGATTATGTGACGAAATTGGCCGCGAAGACGTAGCTGCACGCTATTACAATAATTTTTATGGAATAAACCAGCCAAGATGCAGGCAGAAGGTAATCCGCGGGGATATTCACATTTCCCGTTCTACACGGATTCGGAACACCACCAGGTGGGTTATTATGACCTCTTATTTCCAGCCAGTTTACGCCCGAAAACGGTACATTTTGGGCGTAAACTGGCTGGAAATAAGAGGTCATAATAACCCACCTGATCGCTACTGAGCATTGATCGATATTGTGAATAATCCCGCTGGGGGATACTGCATGGTACTCTACTTTATCTTAGCGGGAAAAGTCTAAAAATGGAAGATTGGTATATGAGGATTGAACCTCAATTTTAAGAGACTGGGAGGTGACATATCTACGTTTACAATGCACCTATACAAGAAGATAGGTACAATGTACATGTTACTTTGCAAATATACCGCACATTGCTCAAAATTCGTAATACAATTTTATAGTAATTAATAAATAAACAGTGTAACAACATGCAGTTAATAGATTATAGAGTTCAATTTTTAATAACTGTTTATACAAATACTGTGCTTCTTCATACAAATTCTTGTGAGTTCTCGTGTTTTTAAGATAAAAAGAAATCGGTTGTCTGTAAAGTCGGTTTACTGACGATAGTTGAACGTGACAACGTATGACGTTGTCACGTTCAACTATCCTTAACCCCTTAACCCTCGCTTCCGAATCTCTATAAATAGAAACAAACTTTTTCGACTGTAACCTAAAGTTATTTCGATGTATTTCTTTAAAATGATTATCTAATAAATTATTAGATTAGATAATATTCATAATGAGTAAAATAAACTATTCGCAATACAAAACGCTACATACATTCGTGAAATCCAGTAAAATCTTCGAACAAAGCAGAAGTCATACCTTGACACGTAGGAAATAGAGCACAATTTTAAATAGCCGAAATAATACTGAGAACAGTAGCGGAGAGACTGGATGTGGACAGTGTTATGATGCAGCACTGAACTCGCGTCCACCTAGTTAAGGACACTAATATCACGTATAATAGTTATAATATTATACGTGATATTGTGCTTGTCCCATAATATACATAAACGTTGTATTCTTACTAACATATTTCTAAGTAAAATGTTTACTAATACTATATGGTCCACAGACCGAAATAAAAACGTTTTATTTTATTTTATTTTATAGTAATAGCTCACAGATAGTTTATTTATTTTTCATTCAGAGTGTGGTCAATGTATCAAAGGTCATAACTAACCAAACTTCTTCATACAAAAGTATTCTCTAAGTCATCGAAATACGTAATATAATCGAAACATAGAGCGTGGCCCACCAGGTGGGCCTTACGGTTGTTGAAAGACTTAAAAGTGTAAATAGAACGCCTCAGAGCTGCTGCCTGCGAGGTAACGCCGTATGAACTGTCATGTTTTTCGGGCGCGCACCCCATATCGAATTATAAGACTAGACGTTATCACGTCAAAATCTAGTGTGCTGTGTGGAGATGTTAGTATGATAAAATTAACCAAAATATTATGTGTCATCGCTTAAACACCATCCAATATAAATACGGATATACACATAGAATTACTGTTTAGTTATTTGTTAGCTATAAATGTGGTAGGCATTTAAGAGTAAATAATATTATTTTTATAATAGTCAATATTGTATTAACAGTTTAAAATAATAATACCTCGTCTATAATAATCATAGTCGAGGTCGATAGTAGTTACTGTTAAACTATTAAAAGTTAGGCCCTTAGAGTGGATTGCACGAACTAACTTTGACTTTAACTTTACTTTAGCTTTAACTTTGACAACAGTGCGAAATGTCAAATCTCTGGTTAAAGTTAAATATGGCGTCCAAACACCTGTCATCTCATACGCCATCTGTCAAATTTTCCGGTTAAAGTTAAAGTCAAAGCTAAAGCTAAAGTTAAGGACGCCATATTTAACTTTAACTTTAACTTTAACCACGCCTCTGGTGCAACGCAGCCTTAATCGCACCTTATTCATGAATTAATTAGTTTAAGGGAGTTTCAAACCGATACGAATGACGATGCAATTAATATAATTAATTGAAATATCAAAGAGCGTGTTATCACGACGCTTCGTATTTCATATCACTATTATGCATCCTCGCGTCGCATATCGTTTCGTTGTTACCTGACCCTTAGTATTTTGCCATTTTCCTGCTTTTACATGCAGCGCCCTTGCATAGTAATGAAGTATGATCCGCTCAGGATGTTTGTACAAAAAAGTTGAAAATATTTAGCTGTTTAAAATACTCTTTGCAAATTTAAGCTGGAAGTTATTCATGTGTTAATGTGTAAAGCGGTAATAAAATATAATTTATGCTAATTCAGTTTGGTATAAACGTTTTCATTAATTCTTTGTTTACATGTACATATAAAAATTCTTTGTGCGAAGTGTGGACAGCTAATTACAATACAAAATGATGACGATTGGTCACATCATTAAGTACTGCTGGCCGTACCTTCGCAGCGTCGAAATTCGCTAATTACACAAAAACCGTAGGTTCATTTTTCGGGATAATATTCTAGTTTGTCCTTTTCCGGGAATGCTATGCTAAAATGGGGTCATCAAAATATATAATTTGTTACACAAAAATACTATGATAGCATTCAGAGTACGTATCTCTATAGTCTACTCTCCGTACACTTCGTACGTAAGCAGCGTTAAACGGGGCAGCACGCAGTACCTTCGTCATGTATCGTTGCGTCTTGTTTCAATGAAGAATGTTTCTATCAGAGAAGTTGATTCCTAGGTAGATGGGGGACCTACGTAGTTTGGTCGCGTTACGTCAAACCCAGTCGACAGATCACAATTAACAACTGCCAACTGCCTAGGAATCAATTTCCTCGATAGCACATTTAGGTAAATTGGATATCTTCTACTCCTCCTACATTTCTTCTGAGTAATTTCGTTGCGGGTCCCAAGACAGATTTAGCTTGTCTCTCGGGCATCCCTGAGATAATATCAAAGGGTTTTCGTGGTTGGTTACCACTGTTGATCCTGGCGACACAGGAGTTGCAGTGGTTGGAATGTGTGGTGGGCCTTTTGCCCGTTAAAAAAAAGATGGCACATTTAGGTATTTTAGTAGATTGACGTGAAGACGAGTACCCTCCCCCCTCCCTTTTATGACTCTAGCAGCTAGCTGCAGTGCTTCGAGGAAAATATGAATTGCAAATAAAGTGATTACTGTACAATATGTTTTTTAATTAACACCTTTATGCCCGCGACGTGACAGCACGGTAACTGCTCATCTTCAATATCACGTCAATATATTTTGTAGAATAATTTCTGGTAATTAAGCTTTTACTAGATTTGTTTGCATTGAACAGGCTTGAAACTACGATGTTTTGCACTGACAGGAAAGTAAAAAGGCTACTGTAAGAAAATATATATTTTGCTTTGTGCGTTGCCTATTAAACGCCTCTGCCTCTAAATGGACAGTGCTGAATTTATTAAAAGGCACAGGATGTTAAGAGCTACTTTTCGTTGCGGTAAAATTCCCTATCCCTGCGGCTATGACTATAAGGATTTTGTACGAATGATTTGACCAAAAAAAAGGGTATTTATAACTGTTTCACGTAAAATTAAGTTAATACACCAATGAAAAAAATGTCGCATATTTTCTTGGTAATACAATATGCCCAAAGCAGCAATAAAGCAGGCAATGACTCTCCGATAAACAAAACAACATTGTGAATTACGATATTGCTCCAATATTGCTCCGATTATCATAAAAGTGAAGTTTAATTAATTTAGATGGATCATTATTTTGAAGATAACGGAGCGGGCGCCCAAACTGGCATTATTTTGTGCATTTGTTTCTTTACACCATTTAGGGCCTGTTTCACAACTTCCTGATAAGTGCCGAATAGGCTATCCACCACTTAACTTGTGAATTAATGACGGATTGAACATTCACTCAAGCCCCGTAAGGCCCATATGGGCCGCGAAAACAAAAGATTTCCTGGAATTGGTGATCGAGGGATTAACTTGGTATCTTTCTGATGTGTGTGAGAGAAAACATGCATGTTATTTTTATTAACGACTAGTAATTCATTAGCTGGTAATTATAAAGAAGAGCAAACGAAATTCTTACTAATAAGAAATAAGAAGTTTTAGGAATTTTTACTGTCACATTCTTACTGCTGCTTTTTATTTCAGGTATAATATTTCCATATGCTTAGATTGTCAAGTTTTTTGTCGGCAAGTAAGAATTTACTTTCGAATGTGATATCAAATTTCGAATTAAGGCCAACCGTTACAGTCAGAGCTTCATAGCTTGACTTATTAGCTGTAGCATGCACGTGAAGCATAAAACTTAGTAGACCTAGCACAGAACCCGAAATCTACGTCGTCACGTGAGGCCAAAACTGAAGACTCTACCGAGCTATAAACAAAACCAAAACTTCCTTAGGATCAGTTCACATAGAAAACACAGCTCAATTCTTTTGCTTCCTTGCTTCAAAACTGATCTCTAGACAAGTTTTCCATTGTTAAATCAATTTTAATATTATAAATGCGAAAGTGTGTCTGTATATCTGCATGTCTGACTGTCTGTCTGACTGTCTGTCTGACTGTCTGTCTGACTAGGTTTGCCCAAACAGTAAAACTTTAAACTGATTTTGCAGGCTATATAGATAGTTTGAGTCCCGGGAAAGGACATATAATACTTTTTATCCCGGAAAAATGTGCGGTTCCTGCGCGATAAACGAATTTTTGCGCAAAGAAGTTGCAGGTGTCTTCTTGTTGTGAAAAAGTTAATTCTAATAAGTAAAGTTAATTCTACCTTGCCTCTGTAGTCATAACTTTTTGAGATACAAATCATGAAAAAAAAAATTATTCGTGACTTCTGTTGATAGTAAAACTTCGCAGTAAGTATTAAGGTATAGTACGGGAGCCCTAGAACTAATTTTTTTGTGACTCTTTGTGTGTGAGGGTACTCTTAAATTATATAACTATTAACCTACAAATATACAAAAAATCATCTGGTTAGGGTTCCGTTTTAGGGTTCTGTAATGAACAAAACTTGGTTGACTACTGTACCTTAAAACGGAACCCTAACCAGCTGATTTTTTGTATATTTGTAGCTTAATAATTATATTATTTAATAGTACCCTTGTCCTACAAATAAAACAATCCATATTTTAGAACCATCGAGTCAAAGTATGAAATCCTTTCTATCTCTGCTAGCTACCACTTTCGAGATTTTTCGAAAACAAAAAAGTTGTTCGTCTTAGCGAAATGTAGCTACTCACAAAAAATTAGCTTGTTAGTAGTCACAAAAAATTAGCTCTAGGGCTCCCGTACTAGTAGGTATTGCACTTGAACTTGTTTTCAATTTTGTTTGTTTTTGTCAAATTAAAAAGGCGTGCTTAGAAGGTGAGTACAAGATCACACTAGAGGCGTGTCTCCTTGAGCTAGAACGAGGTTACATCAAATTTAATATTCCACAGAACATGATGGAAGATAAGGCATGATTCATGATATGATTTTGATAAATAATTGTGATGAAGTCGCGATTTATACTCTCACAAGGACGCTCTTAAATATTTATTTTGCAAATAAGCTGGTCATTTTCATAATTACTCACAGGAAGTATTAAATTTGATTTAATGCTTAAAGTTATTTACGATAACTGGGTGTTTGTAAGTTTTTTTGATAATAACTCAATTTAAGAACATTAAAACCCGAGTAGGTACTCGGATGTATTATTTATAATATTATACGGCATTTCTCATGAGGAACAAATACATCCGATCACGAACTTGGCACAATTCGTGTTTAATTTCAAATCATATATTTTATTGAACATCAATAATAAGCTAACGTGAAGAGACAGATTTACGACTTAACCATGTGTGAGTTACGTTCTACAGTATGCCACAAAATGTATCTTATCTATAAAAATGGATTTTCAATTTTCAAATGTGTTAGTCGCGCTAAAACTCGAAAACGGCTGAACGGATTGGGCTGATTCTAGTCTTAAAATATTCGTAGAAGTCCAGGGAAGGTCTTAAAGTGACACGAAGTTCACCGGGACAGCTAGTCTTTTATATAAAATTCTCATGTCACTATGTTAGTTACCGTACTCCTCCAAAACGGCTTTATTGATTTACCTTATACCTTATTACCTATATAATATGCATATTCAGTTTGTCTGAGAATCGGCTACTGGCTACTTTTTATATTGATAAGGGCATTTGTTGCAATAATAGTAAATTATTACAACTCGAGACTTACGGCGACCATTGTTGTGCGACGGGATAGCGATGGACGTTGCCATGGTGCCATGCTTATTTAGCCACTTCAATAAAATAATATCCATGGCGAAATACTTTATGTGGCAAAACAATGTTAACCGGGACAGCTAGTACATAATATCTAAAAAGTTAAAGCCTTCTTGCCGTAGTCAGGTAAAAGAGCGCTAGGATAAACATGCAAGATTAATCTCCGTCCGATCCTACTCCCAGCGACCATAATTATTATCAAACATCTGACTAATTTGAAGAAAGCATACTTGTAATGATGGAAAGTGAGCCTGCGTGCACCGAAAATGGACCTTAATTCGAGTACGTTAGGTTTAAAATAAGTGGGCTCGAAACGGATAATCACCATGTGATGATACGGCGGATGCTGATGGAACGCGAGAACTTTTTGCACGTTATGTAATATGTCGCCGACCGATCATCCTATACGAGGAAGTCTAGGGAAGAAGAAAATACCTATAGGGCCGTAGGGAGACGGATGGACACGTAATCTCACAGTAATTACAAGGAGATTTGTGATTGGGTGCCACAAAGGAAGATCTTTCGACAAAGCAAGGTTTTGTACTCGATCAGACAGAAATCCTCTGTCGTTATTTAAGATATTGTATGATATGTCTTGCCGAGCTCAGAAATTTCCATAGTACAATGCAGACAGCAGAATTACCTATATGTGCTGTATGGTTACTGCACTTTAATTTGACTTTAATCGCTAAAATTACTGTTTCGAGTATCATAAAGCACAGTATGTGTATGGAGCTATCTATTCATAATGGTTTCAAAAACAAAAAAAGCTGCGAAAAGACATTATACATATTATAACGTACCAAAAACTCATTTTACATGACACATCATACTTTAGAATATACAGCAAATCGCTAACTAGGAAGACCTTTGACTCAAGTCCACCTTCAGCACCAATTTCCACGTGTCAAGCGGGAATCCCGCGCTCTAAGGCCACACATCTAATGAACGTTCTCGGAACATCGAGATAGTTAGCATAACTTGCGGTTACTTGGAGGCTCGTGGTCGTCGCCGTACTTGAGCTGCTATTGCGTTTCATCTCAATGAGGGTTTTTGATATTCCATTTGCCACCAGGTGGCGCTACATATCCTTAGGGTATATTGTGTCAAATAGAATATCGAGACATATGATAGCAGTTTGACACGATAGACCCTACAGCACCATGGCAAATGGAATTTGAAAAACCCTTATTAACGGCCGTTCCCAAATCCCAATATTCAATCCATCTCTGGTTTGACATACGACCGATCGCAGCTAACATTGAATTGACATAAAATATATGTCTCTAAAGTATAGTTTTCACAGAGCCAGTACTGGCTGCCAATAAGACTGGCGGCCAGTATTGGCTTGGTACATGCCGCGTGTGAACAGTTTTTCAAGCCAGGCCAAACTGTTCACAGGCGGCATATACCAAGCCAATACTTGCTGCCAGTCTTATTGGCAACCAGTACTGGCTCTGTGAAAACTATACTTAATGTCTAATGAGAGCTATTCCTATCTCTAGTAGGCCAAAACCAGAGATAGATCAAATATTGGGAACGGCCGTTAATCGTTTATTGTATGTATAAAAAACATCGGTTTCAGTTGTCAGTTTCATTGAAACTAGGACTAGGAAGGCGATTTTATAGATCCTAAATCTCATATTACATTGTACCTAAATAATCACGTAAGTCCGCAATGTTCCAACCAAACTCGAAAACCACCTTTTTGTAATGATTAAATCGAACCTAGTCTACCAAGAGCCTCGCAAACTAGTATCTTAATTTTTCAAATCCAATGGATGCTCAAGAATATCTGAAGGAGGTAGGCAGGTAGGAAAGAAAGCTATACCGGCCGACTATAGCTATATAGTCGGGCCTAAGTTAATTTTTGTATTCATTTTTTTAGTTCAGTATTTGAACATTACATCTTTATTTTAATTTATAATTAGCAAATTCCTGTTCCCTGTCTTCTTTAGTCCAGTCGGATTAATTTATACCTCTTTCTCGCTCACTAGTACACAGGTAAAAAGAGACAGCATTATGGTAAGATAAATAGAATTAGCATTACAAACAGATTACAATGTACGGTAACGGTCATTATATTAATTTGCGTGAATTATTTATATCCACGATTCCACTTCACCGTAAAGTTTTGATGTCGGATCTACAACACACAGTACATTAATATACAATAGTAAGTAGATATTATGTATATCGGTAATTAATGTCCACTACATCAATTATTATGTGTCTAAACACACCATAAAACTGCCTAGCGTTCAATTCGGGTTAAATAACTCTTGTTCTGGTCAAAATTAATAAAAATAAAAATATTTAGTTAAGATACAAAACGAAGGAAAAGTATACTAGGCAATGTGAAATAGATATTATCTATTTCTCCAGATAGTAAAGGATTTAAATTAAATATAATAATTCATACATTTGTACAAGATTCAAATAAAGCTTGCAAAACATAGATATCAGAAACACAACAGTTGCAAAATATCTCCTATTACAATCCCTTCTCATAAAATATTTGACGGTTTTAAGAAATCCAATTCCAGTTATTTAGAAATCCACATTAAATGGTATTGCACTATTATACTGAAATTAACATAGATACAATCAACGCTGTCTCAAATAAATTATTGTAATTATTATGTTATAGTAAAGAAGTCACGTGCAGGCAAGGTGAGATTAAAAAGTGATAAACGTAATAACATCCATACTATAATACACAATAAAAGCGCAATTATATTATTTATTATTTAATTATTTATTTATTTACCAAATAAGAATATCTGTCTATCTGTCTGTTATACTTCACAAATTTAAGATATTTTGGTAAAGAGATGTGGGAATTTGCGTGGTGGCCGAAAAGGAAGATCTTCCACTCGAGCGAGGTGTTATGATCGGTCAGGATTTCAGCTGTCATATACTTAATACATATACCAACGCGCTTAAGGGGGTGACAGACACGCGAGTAAGTACGCGGACTTATGGCTCGACGATCTTATTCGCCTGTGTGTCAGCAAAGAGCCGCACGCCCCGAGCCTGGGGGCATGGTAATCCAGTGTGAGCGATTCTCGTGTGTCACCGACGCGAGCCGAGTAAGTTCGCAAACTTAAAACCCGCGTACTTTAAGTTTGTACGTTTGTCACGATTTTTAGAAAACTTCGATAGTGCGATGCAGGATTATGGCGTTAATTGAGGGTACCACCACACAGATAATTATATACTTACCCGAAAGGGGAAACGCAATTAAATAGATTCGGTGACCGCAAAACTATAGTAACTACACGATAAACAAATATTTGGCAAGCCAAGTCATAATTACTATTAATTATTATATAACGTAGGTCATTGCAGAGGAAACAGTATTGTTAGCCTACTTCGAAAAAAGGAGAATGTCAACGACACCCGCAACTCGTTTATCGCGCGGGAACTGTACATTTTATGGGACAGAAGTATCCTATGTCCTTTCCCGGAACTATAACTATCCTTAAGACCAAATTTCAACCAAATCGGTTAAGAGGCTTAAGCGTGAAGAGGTAACAGACGGACAGACACACTTTCGCATTTATAATATTAGTATGGACAAACTAGATCTAAACATGGTTCTGTCATCTGTCTGTGAATCAGTATATCAGGTGCAGGGGGCAGGCGGCGCGCCTTGAGGCCGCGTCACCTTGAATCTGTAATAGCTTGGCTAAATTAAAGGAAAACATTTCGTTATTCCTCGCGCGGATTACTCAATGGTTTTACTCTCCTTCGACTTCTCTACATTAGTGCTAAGGGTGAATCCACATTGCAGCGTGACGGGGCGATAGCATCGCCTTGACCTGACCCTTACATTGCATTTGGACACTGGATTAGCACTGTATGTGCAATGTGCATTTACAGGTACGCTTTAAAGTATGAATAGACTGAGCTGCGAACGATTTTGATCGTAAGCTCAAATACTTTAAGGCAAAATGTTAAAAGTTCACGAATTTAGGTCAACCTTATGCTTATTGGCATTTAAAATCATAATCGTAATATTGAAGCATATTCGAGCCAAACTACTTTGTTGATTTTTATACTTGAATTTGTGTTGGGAGATATTGATTAATGATTTTCCTAACTTGATGTTGACAACAACTTCGATACGAAAAATTCATGTACTATCAGAGAAGTTAATTCCTAAACAGATGGTGGACCTGCGTAATTTGGTCGCGTTATATCAAAAACCCGGCCGACCGATCACAGCTCGTTAAATTGACATAAGTCGACCACATAACTAGAGGAATCCCAAGAGGAATCAATTTCCTCAATGGTAACTACTATCAATTATCATACCGTGCGAAAACAATGAATTTTTAGGTTATAAAAATCATTATATTTTTTGTAGGAATCAAAATAGCCATACTTACACGTCATATTTTCATCGAAACTGGTGTAATAACTGATAAGTACAAGAAGGTAACAGACCTTCTCTAGAGGGCAAAGCTACGTTTTATCTAAGTGTGACCTCTATGAACTAATGGCGTTTTCGGCATCTGGAACTGCCCCGGAGCAGGGCGAATGGATACAAAAATAGCCGAACAAAACCGATGATCCACGAAGCACGTAGACTTAGTACTAGTGCAATACGTAGTTTATATTGTTCTTAATTTAAACTTCGGCTATTTTCGTATCCTGTCGGCCCACCCTGCCCCGGGGCAGTTCAGATGCCGAACACGATATAAGTTGCTAATAGTATAGCTAATAGTAGACAATGATAGTAAACAGTACTTAGTATAATAGTTTATACCTACTTAGATATTTTAATTAACTCATTAACATAAACATGTGAAAATACTCATGCGTTGACTGTATATTGTATAATTACAAATTGAATAACATTTTACAAGCTTTTAATTCTGTTTGTACAAGAATAATTAATAGTACAATTATTTTTATTTAAATATTATATCTGTAGTACTAGTATTTTTATATTTCTGTCCCTTGTATGTTTAATAAAGATTTTTTTATTTAAAATATATATTCTCCTGCTAATATTTTTAATGCTAAAGTCCGTTTGTTTGTTACCTTTTCATGCTCAAACCGCTGAACAGATTTTGCTGAAATTTGAGTGCTGTGAAAACAGATAGGATACTTTTATCCCGGAAAAATATATGGTTCCCGCACGATAAACGAATTTTGGCGCAACGGAGTTGCAGGCGCGTCATCTAGTCCATACTAATATTATAAATTCGAAAGCGTGTCTGTCTGTCTGTCCGTCTCTCTGTCTGTCTGTCTGTCTGTCTGTCTGTCTGTCTGTTACCTCTTCACGCTCGAACCGCTGAACCGATTTTGCTAAAATTTGGCATGGAGATACTTTAAGTCCCGAGAAAGGACATAGGATAGTTTTTATCCCGGAAAAATGTACGGTTCCCGCGCGATAAACGAATTTGCTGGCATCATCTAGTATTACGATCTCGTAAATAAAAATATTATATCGAAGTTGACTCTTTTTACCTTTATTAGGCTGGTTAGGGTTCCGTTTTATGGTTCTGTAAACAAAAAAACTTGGTTGACTACGGAACCCTAAAGCGGAACCCTAACCAGCAGAGTCAATAGTTATATAATTTAAGAGTACGATTGTCATACAAATAGAACAATCCATATTTTAGAACCATCAAATCAAAGTATGAAATCCTTTCTATCTCTGTTGGCTACCACTTTCAAGATTTTTCGCAGATAAAAATGTTGTTTGTCTTATCAAAATGAAGCTACTCACAAAGAATTAGCTTGTTAGTAATAAAAAAAAAAATGTTTTAGGGCTCCCTGACCATAAGTAATTAAGTAATAAAGCTAATAAGAAAGATTTGTTCACAAAATGAATCTCAAATATTAGCGACATCTATTCACACAAAATAAATGCGAAAGAGTACTAAATCTTACTTACCTCTTCACGCTTTAACTATAAGGGCGCGTTTTATGCACGTACGTGTTTCGTGGAAGTGTACCAAAATAAGCTTTATGTAATTTAGCATAGAACCGCAAATTGCTTTAGCGTTTGGGAAAACACGCGACGCGCTCTGCATCCGCCCGCGCAGAAAACTCACACGTCTGAACGCGCCCTAATACTGATTTTGATAAAAAAAGTAAATGGAGTCGTCAAAAAGTTTCCTCGTACTAAACGAATTTTAACGCGACGATTCTGCGGAAAATATCTAGTATTATAATTATTAATACGATAATAACATTAAAATAGATTCAGTGTTTGTATCTAAACAGCTAAACGATGCAGACGTCCTCAAACATCAGGAAAAGACTGCCAAAGTTCATTGCCAACAGAAACTGCCGCCCGCGCCGGAGGAAGTCACGTGAAAGTTTTGCAACGATTATTCGCCTCAAGTTGGTAGTCACTAGTCAGTCATCAATAAAATTAAGATTTACCAATCTATCTGTTACTTTTTATTAGGGTTCCGTACCCAAAGGGTAAAAACGGGACCCTATTACTTCAATGTCTGTCTGTTCGTCTGATCTGCCTCCAGGCTGTATCTCAAAAACCGCTATAGCTAGAGTTCTGACATTTTCGCAGATTATGTGTTTCCGATGCCGCTCTAACAACAAAATACTAAAATTAAAATAAAATTAATATTCGCGTTTGTAGTATTCCCATACTACAAACGCGATTTTTTTGTCTTTTTTTGCTCGTTATCAATAATGGCAACAGCTATACGCTTAAAATTTTCACAAAATCCTCATTTATATTTGTAATTTAATTAATAATAATGAATTAATAATAATATTAATAAAATTAAAATAAAATAAATATTTAAGGGTGCTCCTATACAAAAAACACAATTTTTGCATACTTTCTGATTTCTCTCTGTAACGGTACGGAATCATTCGTGAGCGAGCCCGACTCGCACTTGGCCGATTTTTATTTTAATACTTTTCTTACGATTTGCGTTTGTGCATGCGCAAATAAATTGAGGGAGAGCCATTCATTTTTCTACTTTGAAAAGTAGCTAATAACTTTCCCAATTGAATCCATACCCAATATTAAGTGTGTCTGTCTGTCTGTCTGTTACCTCTTCACACCCAAATCGCTGAACCGATTTCGCTGAAATTTCGTATGAAGATACTTTTAAGTCCCGATATACATTGGATACTTTTTATCCTGGAAAAATGTACGGTTTCGGCGTAAGTAATAAACAATTTTGGCGCAACGGAGTTGCGGCCGTCAACTAACTAAGTACTCTATGGGTGAAGCCAAACGAGCGTAATTTGTTAGTTGCGAATCGCAGAATTTCGCCTGGCAGAAATACTGCTGCATTTAGTTTCATACAAAATTCGTGTTTGATTCACACGAGTGTAATTTTGTGAGTCATTATTTGTATGAAAAGAATAAAGATATTTACGCGACCGAAATTCTATATCTACGCAAGACTAAATTAAAATCGATTAAGAAGTTTCAAAGTCAAAAAAAAAAATAGTTGGTTCAAGCACGATGCAATGTAAGCATCGTTAATATTGACGACTCACCAAACTTATTGTGAATAGACAGTTCTCGGTCTGAAGAGCTCGTTACAGTAATGATCAGGTTTGACGTCATAATAATATGAAAGTGCGGCCAGTCACAAGTGCCCAAATTACGAAAGCATGTGGTATGATAAACTTTTACTTAAGACAACATTACATGGACTTGAAAGGTCTTTGGGGTTTGCGCCATTTCAACGGTAGTTGTAGGATTAGTAAGAGTAGTAGTTGCATGAAGATAATATGTCAAATGTCATAGTAAATACTCATAATTGAAACCTTTGTTGACACAGCAATCACTGGATCTAGTGTCTAATCACCATATACCACTCATGAACTTAGAAAAAAAACTGTATTATTGTAAACAAGTTTCAATTTACATAGTCCAGCTTTGATGATAAAATGTTAAGGCTAATAAAACACACTTTTATTGCACTTTTCCCACTATATTAAGCTACGATATTAAGATATTATTATAACTTTTAACAAATTACACGATCGGTTTTGAAATAAATCATCATCAGGTGAAAAATGTCAAATGTTAAGGGTCCATTCAGACCGCAACGCGACGCGTACGTATGCACTGCTTTTGTATTGAATTGAGAGACTTGCAAGACGTCTCACGCAATTTAAAAATGCATCTAGACGCGTCGCATAACGGTCTGAATTGACCATAACATTGATAAAGTGCTGATCTACCACCGGAGTTTTGGCTGGTGCCTACCGTTTTTAGCGCCCTACAAAAAAGGGTATAAGTTTGACGTGTCTGTCTGTGTGTGTGTGTCTGTCCGTGGCATCGATTTTAATCTACATAGTTTTTTTTGTTTGAAAGCTGACATAATATCGAGCGTGTTCCTATAATTATTATTCAACATTATCAGCCCGCTCAGTACTGAAAATTTTGAGTTTGATCTATTTAAAATTATTGGATCGTGGATTCTTAATTAGACGTTTAAAATCCTTCAGACTCACCTCATCACGATAACAGTAGGTACAGTGGCTATGGCAGCTGAAACTTCACATATTCACACAATGGCAGTAAACAATATGAACAAAAGATTGATGTAAATTGTAAACTGGTAAGCCGCGGGCAAAAACTGTGATCGATTGTCTTTGGTAAGCGTAACCTTGCCACTGCAAATACTTAAATCATCTCCTCGGAGGTCCGCGAGACAATTGGAAAACCATCCATATTATATTGGCACAGAAATTGGGTTTTGAAAAAAGTTATTGTTGAAGCGTAGCGTAATTTAAACATTACCATTTTGAAAATGAGAAAGACGATTGACCATAAAATATTATGTTTACAAAACACTTGTAAGTATTTTTAGGGGCCGATCCGCTAGTTGAATAATAACCGAAAGTGTACCTTGAATTTAAATGATAGCAATAATATTTCCCCTGGATCTTTATATTTTGCTAGTAATCACAAAAAGTTTTTAATTATTCATTATTTAAATTCAATCATGTACGGAACCATTAATTAGTCCAAGCGGCTTGCTCTTGGCTGTTATGTTTATTTTCGTGGCGCGTCTGTATTGTCACCTTCCTTGTTTTTATCGTCATGATAATTGTTTTCCAAATTTATTAAAATTAAAGTATTAATTTCCTACAGCGGCAAAAAATATTGTTTTGCCTGTATGATTGTTGCTGTACGTATGTAAATCAATTATTGTAAAACAGCAATACCGGGGCCAATTTTACGATATATTCGAGATATTTTTATACAATTTTTTCGAGTCTTTTGTATTTATTAATATTTATAGTGTTGCCAAGGTCGTGAGATTCATCATAGGCAATTATATGTCGCAGATGTTAGAATGTATACATGCGACTTTCCGGAAATTCGTTCTTTATTTATTCAAATACAACAGGGCGTGTCGTTAAAATTTAAATAAAAATGCAGTTGAAACTTGAAACCTAAGGCCGCGCAATGCGCATACTTTTATGATCGTTTGGCAAAACTGGAGTGGAAAACTGTGCATTGTTTTTACAGAGCTATTATTTATTTATTTCGAACGAAGACTTAATTTTTGTCCAATAACTGGGTAGAATAGTAGGTAGCTATTTGCATTAAGGGGACGACTAACCCAAAATTTTCGATTTTATAATTCATTTTTATACTTGAAAATAAGCCCCGCATTGTTTCATTTTCTAGAATTAGATACTACATTAATTCTTCGATCGAAGATTTTCGGAAATGCCATTGTATTCTATTGTTGTCGCGATAACCGGTGCTCTTACGGGGCTTGATGGGTTATATTTCCAAGAATTCGATTTGAGCAAAAACACGATATCTTAAAATTTTCTCTATAGAAAAAAGTCACGTAGATGCATCTAATTTTCACGAATTTTTCATTTATTGTCATAACCGTGCAATGAATTAATTTAATATTTTATCACATTGTTTAAAATTCTGTCATTGAGAAACAGACCTAGCGGATTTTAAAAATGTTGTTTATTTATCGAGTTATTAAAAAAAAAACTAATTTGGCGATGTATCCGCGTCGTCCTTTTTCACCTAGCATATGAAAGACGGGGGTGAGTGTGAGGAGAGAAGGGCGATGTTTGATTTTTTGAGTTAGTCGCCACCTTAACCCATCAAGCCCCATCAGACGGGTACTCGGGCTATTGGACCCAAAAAAATTGGACCCATTGGGTCCAATGACTAGATATGAATTTTTAACATATTTTCATCTAGTGATTGGACCCACTTTTATGATCCATTGTTTTCTGACAAGAAATTTTGAAGTAGGGTTGGCACAAAAATAATCAGTTATAACCATATTATTATTTTGTACATTTAAAACTTAGAACACTCTCATTAACTTATATTATAATTATTACTATTAAGTACCTAAATCTACAACGTCGAATTATGTTTTAAAAATACCTGATTTAATATTATTATTAGCATAATATAATAAGCAAAAAAATAAAAAAAAATTGGAAAGTATTACTCAAGTATACTTTAATAATTACATATAATATTACTACATACTTAATAATATTATTTGAGTGACCTACTGGCAATTCTAATGTTTTTAAACCTAGTAAATTATATTATTGTTAACAAAAACTAATTCACAATTAAAAGGTACACCTAAGAAGTTATTTTATAATAAAACCTATGATTTTATTTGATAGAAAAAAATTACATACTTAAGTTTTATTTCAATTTTTTTAAACAAAAGAAGTACGAAGAATCGTTTGTTATTAGTTTAAAAATACTTAATATCATTAATATTATTGGCCAAATATTGATTTATTTTCTATTATTTTTACTAATTGTGTGAAGTTTTAATTTGTCTTGAGCCTTGAACGATCTCAAAAAATATTTTCATACAAAGTAAATATTTTGTTTTTTATTCTGATCTACAACTTTTTTGCTGGCCCTACGGACATAAACCCAATAGTCATAAAAAATTATTACTCAGGTCCAATCGCTAGATGAATAAATGTTAAAAATTCATGTCTAGTCATTGGACCCGCTGGGTCCAATTTTTATGGGTCCAATAGCCCGAGTACTCCATCAGACACCGGAGACCGCGACAATAATAGAATAACAATAGATTTCATAGAATCCGCGATCGAAGGATTAATTGGAAAATGTTAAAATTATTTCGGCCGAGCCTCGTGCTCAGACTGGCGTGACGTCTGCCGGTCGTCTCTCATCGTTTGACATTTAAATTACCGACTTGACTTTACTCGTAATAACATCAAATTTTATAGTCATGACTTAATTAAAATAATTGTAAAAGGCATATTTCAAGTGTTATACCGTTTTTGTGGTTCCGTAGTTGATTGATAATAGATTTTCTTAGGAAATTATATTTTTGTGTGTAAAAAGTGTAAGGCTCCTGTGCAAAAATCTTTTAACTATATATTTTTTATTGTTTAGTAAGTGAGTGTTAACTCTTTCAACTTGCATCAGTTCAATCTTATTTTTGCAAGAAACTATTTCAAGAAAAATAAGACATACTTAACTAATTTTAGATGAAAATAAATCGAAAATCTTTTTGAAATTTTGCAAATTTTTGTATCAGAAATTAGGTCTTTTTACAATTTCATGCGGATAAGTTTTTATATATTTCTTAATTTATCTAGAGATCTCTACATAATATACAAAAGTGTATCTATAATGTCATGACGTATAGAAGTGCGCACAGGACCAGTTATGTACCGTTTTGAAAACACGATCAAATAATTCATAATTTGTAATAATTCAAGTGTGGATCGTTACCTATCTAAATTATTTAATTTGTTTTAACATTCAAGTTCAATATTTTAATATTGTTTGTTATCGCGTGCAATGATCTCCGAAAAACTAGTATTCAGGTACAAAATAAAGCACTATAAAATAAATAGTTGCCATTTTAAATCATTAAAACCTATGTTTCTTTTGTATGGTTACACCATCTATACCTATGCATTTTTACTTAATGATGTAACATAATATTAGGAATCAATGTCACTTGATCAATAGTTTAGGATAGTGTTTACCAATCTGGGGTCCACAGACCCATGGGGGTCCGCGAGTATATGTATGGAGTTCTGCGGTGTCATATCTGGACCATACATAATCCGATTTTTTGCTGTTTATTTATATAGCAAAAATCGGTTGTCTGTAAAGTCGGTTTACTGACGATAGTTGAACGTGACAACGTCATAGCCTTAACCCCTCAGTTCCGGGAAAAAATATGCAAAAAAGTTGGCAGGTCAATATGCAAAAAAATGGCGCCCGGCCTACCCTCTTTGAAAAATTAATGTAATATGAAATATCTCCTTACATATAATCCATATTTTATGTTTGTGTGAACTACATTATAATCTATCAAGCCATCATAATATAGTATTTAGTCCGATGTGATATTAGTTTCTCAATTATAAACTTTCGAAACTATAATTAGTGACTTGTTCAGAAGAAATAAACGAATACTTTATTCTTCATATATTAAGTCATACCTTGACACCTAGGAAATAGAGCACAATTTTGAATAGCCGAAATAATACTAATAGCTCACAGATTGTTTATTTATTTTTCATTCAGAGTGTGGTCAATGTATCAAAGGTCATAACTAACCAAACTTCTTCATACAAAAGTAAGTAAGTCATCGAAATAAACTAAGTCATAAACTAAGTCATCGAAATACGTAATATAATCGAAACAAAGAGCGCGGCCCAGGTGGACCTTACGGTTGTTGAGAGAGTTGCCAGAGCTGACAGCGAGGTAACGCCGCATGAACTGTCATGTTTTTCGGGCGCGCAGCCCATATCGAATTATAAGACGTTATCACGTCAAAAACTGAAAACTGTGCTTGACTTCCTAGGGGTCCGTGATTAAAAGAGGTAGGCAAACATCTGTGTCTGATTTAGGACTATGTAGCGCTAAACAAACATAAATAAATAGTTGATACTTAAGGCAAAAAATGTAATCAAATTAGTGGCCCACTTTAGAATTATTTGGATCTATTATGAGTTATGAGTTATGACACAATATCAAAATTATTAAATTTTTGTATGAAATTATATGAAAATATCTGTCAAACACGCTTCTGTCCCCCTACACGTTCTAACCCACATCTCTTTTCACCAATGCTAGTTACCAAGGTCCAGGGCCTTTTATTTTGCGGCCCCTATGTACGAACTCTGCCTTCATCCTAGGGCACTGCCGCGCCTTGGACGCCATAGGACGCAACCGCCCATAGGCCATGGCCTATAATGCCTATACATAAGTCCAGAGCTGCGAAGGTCACAGCCTACCTGCCTACCAGCACACAGCCGCCGACGGGGTTCACACGAGCACATAATTACCGCGATTACTGACGATTAAGTCCTCAGATTAATTATACTTCCAGTGCATCGGCAATCAGCTATAAGAATCTGATTGTGCTGAGACGTTTTATGACGTTCGCGTTCCTAAGTAATTGTATTTAATAAAAGTATTTCATTATTATTCAATAATCTGTAGCATAAGTTTCAATGTGATCTCAGTATAACCTAAAGGGCTAGCATAACAACAGTAGACATGGGAAAGAATCGACATACTGACAGATTTTTATCGACAAAATGGCGGATTTCCATTGTCTAACTGTCTCTTTGTCTTATCTGACTATCACTTTGGCTATTCTTCCGTAGAAAGAAACCGTTTCTATGGTGACCATGCTACGCCTGCAGATATAACCAACCAAATATCAAAGGCATTCTAATTTCGCCAATCAGATTACATGTCAGTCGTAAAATTAATTATTCTCAGGTAGTATGATTGGTTCCGAATTTGATGAAAGCAACACAATATGTCTGAGATCGGGATGATTAGCGGTCACTGTAGAAGACCTACGTTCAGTAGTGGACGGAGATGAGCTGATGATGATGATGACGACGAAGCTGTAATAATGAATTAAAGATACCGAATCAGGGTTCATGTTAACCTTTATAAAACATCTGTTTTCGGTAAAACGGTTTTCGGTATGAAGACATTAACCACCTACCAATTTGTAAGTCGAAGCGTTTTCTCCTCGTGAAATGCCAGCGGTGACGGGTGAAGCCTTAACAAGACGAGGTCCATGCAGTTAAGATCATTGCATCCGATTGAATCCGAGTAATTATCGATTTATTTGACATTTTATGCATCGAGCAGCCGGGTGCCGTCGTTGGATACTGAACTTTGAGACAGGGACACAGGGTGTAATTTGGTATGAGGCCGCGCCAATGTCTCGTCGACCCATTGACGACACGCGATAGTTCTTGTTGGCGGTGATGTGCAAGATGTAGATGCTCGTTTCGTCACAATTTCATTAAAATTAACGGCGTATTGAAATTGAACTTTGTCAAAGATGTTCACGAGAACCAAAATTTCGAGCAACAGCTGTGAGGAGTTATAATTAACCGACATCAAAGGAGGAGGTTATATTATGTCCGTCTGTTTGTAATAAATAATTTAATAAGGAATTATAAGTAATAAATAAATAATAATAATAATTAATAATAAATAAATAAATAAGCTTGCTATGTTTGGGCACTGCCCAGTGCCTTGCAGCCGCTGTTTCTGATTTTCTATTCTTTGGAGCTCACGCGCGGAATATACATATTAAACTCTAACTAAAAAAAAACACAGTTTCATGCAATAATGTCCGTTTGTAGGTTTACACTTTGCTAAGCGATTTTCATTTTTAATTGTACACCTTTCATAAATTCTATTCTTATAAATACTTTGATAATATTATCAAACAATATCTAGGTATTGGGACAATATCGCAAGCTCACACAAGGTCATGTATTAAGTGGATGTGCCGGTGTGTAAATGTTTGTATGTTTGTCCACTACAGCGCTATCATCCACCAAACACGTCCTTTGGCCTCAATCAGCTGTCCTTAGACTTGACAGTGCCCTAAATAATGTAATCTTGTTTGCCCCTCGGTGATAACTGGTACGACTCTTATTATTGAGGTGCGTGTGATAAGATACATTTGTAATTTAATTAGAAATTTGTTGCCTTTATTATTTTTAGGAAAGGTTTTAATTTAGCAATGAATGATGAAAGAAATTGATAAATGAATGAATGATGCAAAAGAAGAGCAGCATAAGTGCGAAAGGAGGTTTTTTTCCTTTCTCTTTCTTCGTCAGCGTAAAAACGTTATTTTCTATTCACATCTGCATTCGGTGGTCAGTATTAGATATGGTTTTTACTTTACAAGATTTTGAAAATAAACTATGTTGTACCTACTTGCATTTGCGCAAGTATTAAAATAAAAATATTTTAAATAGCCATAATGTGTAGCAGTTACGGTAGCTTTATTATTAGCGTAATTTAAACTGGGACATTTATTAGGTAGATAATAAAAGTCAACAAATAAATAATAGTTTTCATAGATACAAACTAAAAATAACTAACAACAAAAACATCTCCACGTTATTCTAATTTATTACTCCAGAAAATCATACCTGTTAAAGCCTGAATAAAGCGCAAAAGTCTACAAAAGTGTATGGCCGTGTTTCCACTGACGCGGAGCGGAGCTTAGCGGTGCCGAATTGACCAATCACCATGCTCATCAGCTGTCCTTAGACTTGACAGTGCCCTAAATAATGTAATCTTGCGAGCGGAGCTTAGCGGTGCCGAATTGACCAATCACCATGCTCGAAATCTTCGCTTCGCTTCGCTGTCATTCCGCTGGAATAGCACGATTGGTCAATTTGGGCACCGCTAAGCTCCGCTCCGCTTCAGTGGAAACACACCCTAAAACCTGTGTGTCAAAAAAACGCGATAGTGTCTGTCTATCTGTCACCCAAACCGCTAAACCGATTTTGCAGTTTGATATGGATATTTTGAGTCCCGGGACAGGACATAGATGATAGAATACTTTTCATTCCAGAAAAATGTATGATTCCCGTGCCATAAAAAAATTTGACGCAACGTAGTTGCCGGAGTTCAAACATAAATAATTATACATCTAGTTGAAAAATAAATTATAATGCAGAATCTATGTAACATAATCGTACATCGAGTGCGGTAATAGTAAAAACAGTTAGCAGCTACGGTACTTAGTTTTTTACTTATTAGAATGACGGTGCAGGTGATCAAATCTCTGTTACATTCGTATGACGGTTCGAAGTTGGTCAAGTGCTATAGCCGTTAACTCTTATAATAGTTTTCCTTTTATCTTTCACTAGCTTTTGCCTGCCACTGCACCCACAGGTACTTTTTTAGGATAAAAAGTAGCAAATTATAATTATATGTTACATAATACTTCCGTAGCTAATTTCCAAACCACCTGAGGCTGGTAGGCGGTAGCCTGACACGAAATTTTGTGTAAAACTATAATGACTTGCATTTACTATTTGCTGTTTGTGTCACTGAAATTGAAGTAAACTAGTATAAGTGGCATTATTTTGCACTATGTGGTGTAAGCGAAACGTAAGTCGGACTTTGACCAAATTAGTAAGAAATAAAGAATGTGTAGTTAGACATTTATTCAACGTAACCTAACTGCAAAAACGCCAGCTCTGCAGCGTCATTCACCTGACGTTTGCAAAAGAGATAGTTTTAGACTTTAGAGTCTACGCTTACAAAAAACAGAGAGACTAGGTATGAAATTTTACTGACATCAACATTCCTATGAAGTGCCACGTCTCAGGATTAGACGAAAGTACCTAAGTACTTAGACTTAGAAGTTATTAGACGAAAGTACGTAGTAGTAGAATAGTAGGTGCTTAGGGCGCGCTCGACTCTGAAGAAGAGTAAAACGTGAAAGAATTTTTGACTACAACGTTAGATTAGAAGTTTTGGGTAGAGCTAATAAGCTAGCTAATAATATGATATCCGAAAGTAATGAGTAATGTCGTTTATAATGGGAGACTGAGGCAAGATTTTTGGATACGCTAGTCAGCACAACGACTATGAGGTTTTAGTGTTTAGATACTCGTAAACTTTACACGAATTCGAGGTTGGTTCTTGTTTTAACATTATTTTCCTTAAATGTACGTCATACGTGCTAAGTAATTTATCAACTTCTAGGCCTAATAGCCGGAATAAGCATTCTATGTAAGGGCCGTCTCGAAAGCTCGTTAATTTTGATGTCAAAGCTAGCAATGCCAGTTCAATTAACGTTCCAATTTTTATAATATAACTAGCTGTCCCGGCAAACGTTTCTGTGCCATATTAAATAAAGTATATCGCCCGTATTATTTTATTGAATAAGTGACTAACGGCCGTTCCCAATATTCAATCTATATCTGGTTTGACATACGACCGGTCGCAGAGACTAACATTGAATTGACATAAAATATATGTAGTCCGGTCTAATTAGACGCAAAAAATCGTAACCTCGGATTAACTCGCATAGAGCTGAAAATTGGTAGAGACGTTAAAAACACCATTACAAATAAAACATCAAAAGTCCCCGGTGATCCTCCTTGTGCAAAATTTTTTATTCAAGGTCAAAGATATAAAAATGAGGTTTTTCCTGGTTTTTTTCCAAACTATACATTTTATCACAAAAATAAGTATGACAAGAGATCATAGAATTCTCTACAAAAAAAATTCAGACACTTTTTTCATACGATTCCATTCCTTATAAATGGCGGGCTCAAAGTTTGGGAAAATCATATTAAATATGCTTAAATTATAAAGCTAAAGAATTTGTGGAACTACTACTTGGAATTGAAAAATTAGTTTTTTGATGGATAGACTTATTTATCGAGGGAGACTTGAGCTATATAACATCACGTTGGCACCAATAGGAGCAAAGAGACAGAGCAAAATGGGGAAAACGGGGAAAATTATTTGAAGGAGCTTATCTCACAAATGCCTGAAGCAATTTTTATGTTATTTGGCATAGATATAGAATATGCCACGTGGAGGTACATAGGCTATTTTGTTTTTCAGGAAAATTTACGGTTTCCGTGAAATTTATAATTAACGCGGGCGGAGCCATGCTTAACATCTAGTACTACATACTAGGGTTGTTTGAAAAAATTGAAATGTTCTCGGTCTGACATACTTCTGAGTGACTTGCAAGCGTACTGTTTCTTTTCGCGACTCGAAAAGTTTAGATTTGGTGAGTCACGCAGAAGTATGTTTGGCTGAGAACAGCCCTCGTATGTTGTAGTACAAGAAGTTCCGCTTCGCCCTGTTAATTATGTATTTCACGGAAACCGTACATTTTCCCGAGAAACAAAATAGCCTATGTCCTTCCTCGTGGTCTACTTTATATCTGTGCCAAATAACATAAAAAATGCTTCAACCGTGTGTGAGATAAGCTCTTTCAAATAATTTTCCCCGTTTTTCCCCATTTTCTATTGAGAGCTATTCACTAATGTCTATTGAGAGCTATTCCTATCTCTACTCTCTAGTAGGGCAAAACCAGGGATAGATCAAATATTGGGAACGGCCATAAATAAGTATGTCACCATGGCAACGTCCATCGCTATTCCGTGACCCGCGTCGCATAAACAATGGCCGCACTTTATAGACAAATAATTTGCAATAAAATAAAATTGCGACTATAATTATTAAAGATCTAAGCTATCCTATCTCTCAAGTTGGATAAAAGCACACATTTAAAAAAAAGAAACATTAAAATCGGTTAAGTAGTTTAGGAATCCATCGCGGACAAACATCGTGACAGGAGATTTATATATAATATAATTAACGATTAACGAAGGTGCCTTAAAGACTCATTACCCTTACCGAGACTTTACAAACATCAAAGGGGAAAGGTCCAGCTCTCTACCAAAAGCCCCAATAAGGGCTCCCACACAAAACTGCTAATTCGCATCGAATCGCATACTAAGATTATAAATGCGAAAGTTAGTCTGTCTGTCTGTCCGTCTGTCTGTCTGTCTATCTGATGTCTGTTACCTCTTCACGCCCAAACCACTGAACCAATTTTGCTGAAATTTGAGTCCCGGGAAAGGACATAGGATACTTTTTATCCCGGAAAAATGTACGGTTCCCGCGCGGTAAACGAGTTTTGGTGCAACGGAATGCGGATGTCATCTAGTTGATAATAATAATTCGCAGTTTCGTGTGGGAGCCCTAACTCCAGTGGGGTATGCACCCCCCCACGAGCACTAGGCCACGGTCGCAGTTCTGACCCGCGTGCCGCAATAGCCGAGGGGGAAAGTGGCCCGGCCGGTCCGCGGTCGGCACACTTGTGAGTTTTGCAAGCCCGCGATACCTGTCAGCCTGCCTAGTGTGAGATGATATTGATACTTGTATATTTAGCCGATGAAGATGACTTTAGAATAGTTTGAGTATGCCACGGTAGCACTGAGCTATTGACTACCCCCTAATTACTAAATAAGGTATGCTTGACGTCTGTCTGGCACGTTTAAAAAGTTGCGTGTAAATTTTTTTATGAAATAAGGGCGAACTACTGATGGAAAGCAACTACCGTCGCCCATGGACTCCCGCAACATCAGAAGAGCTGCAGGTGCGTTGCTGGCCTTTTAAGAGGGAAATACTGCTGGTGACAGTTCGTTCCAGAGTTTTATAGTGCGCGGCAGAAAGTTACGCGAAAAACGCACGGTGGAAGACTACCATATAGACTTATAAAGATTAAAGCAGACCTTAATCTTTATTGGCAAGAATAATTAAAAAATATTCAATTAAATTAATGTTGGTGAAGACAAAACAAGACTTTTAAAGACATTAGACAATATAAATACCTGAAATCTATGAATACTAAAAGGCTACATTTTTACTTTTCAGGTATAAGTAGGTACAATTATTTTAAAGACAAGACTGTTAAAATCTTGATAAATATAAAATGCTTTTAAAATAATATTATATACTCAATAATATTTTCTTTACAATAACTGGAAACAAACAGCTCTAAGCGGCTTTCCGCTTGCCTTAGCGATATTTGTCCAACGTTTTAAATAAATAAGGAAAAGCGCAAACATTACTTAAAGCCTCGCAGTGACCCGCTTGCAAGCAAATTTTTTGTCAGCGAGTTATTCGGTGAACAATTTACCTTAGCAAACAAAAATATTATTACAGTACTTATTTTTTATACTCTTTAGTGATCCTTATGATTTAAATGATTATGAGTTTACTCATGACATTACTTAGTTATGAGTTAAGAGGTAAACTATCAGACCGAATAAGACACAGCACTCTGCGCTCCAAGACAGGTATTAACAGATATAGGTATTAAGGCTCCCAAGTTAAAATGGGAGTGGGCGGGTCATACTAGCCGAATGCATCCTGACCGCTGGGCAATAACCACCACAGAAAGGGTACCAGACGTCGATGCACGACGCCGCCATGGCCGGCCTCGAAAGAGATGGCGCGATGAGCTTCATAAATACAAGCCAGGTTGGCCTACGGTGGCCAACGGTGGTGGTTGGATCGAGAGAAGTGAAAAGCATTGGGGGAGGCCTTTGCCCAGCAGTGGGACAGCATATTGTGCTCATTAAAAAAAACTGTTTATATCATAATTTCAACTTGTTCCCGTCCAGGTCGAATTCTAAAAGAAACATCACAGTTTACGCATAAAGATATTGTATTTTTAATTTATTTTTGTCTATTTATCCCAGCTATTCGGCCAACCGATCTAATTTTAATGGTGTCAATATATTTTCCATAATTTTCGGGATATCAATGGTACAGTTATATCAT
The DNA here is from genome assembly GCA_937595015.1 of Polyommatus icarus. Lineage (NCBI taxonomy): Eukaryota > Metazoa > Arthropoda > Insecta > Lepidoptera > Lycaenidae > Polyommatus > Polyommatus icarus. The sequence goes on from OW569325.1 coordinate 1,865,236, forward strand.
CATAATGGTTCATTAGACAGGTTTTTAAAGTACTATTTTAAAGTGGGAAATTAATAAAAAATCATGAATCCGCCGCCGCTATTACAATAAACTGTTTTTCTTTGACGTGATGTCCATAATTTACCAAAATTTCAGGACATTCTCCTGTCTCTACACTCGTGACGCCCACAACTGCCCAAATATCTAGGCGTACACCGGATGGCAGGTGCTATATGGCCGGAGGCGCACGTATCGCAACGCGTTACATACGAGACGAGGAAGCTGTGGTTGTGCAACCCGCGCGTTACACCACAGACAACTAGGTGCTGCGTCACCATGACAACGCGACACTGTGACACTGCAACGCCATGCGATATCGCTGACAGGACACCGTGGGTAAGTTCCTAAATATAACCCAGTTTACTGGACAATGCCCATGACGTCAGTATTGTTCAGTTTGAGTGCATTATCGTATGATATGACTTCATCACCAGTGGCACACATAAATCCTTAGCCAAGATGTTTTCTTTATCGCTTATTTATAGAATCGCCTATCAAAATGTTTCGAATTGACATAAGCGTTCGATAAAATAAAGTCGACACTCGACTCATGTTATGTCAATTCTATACATTTCAATGGGCTATTCTATACAGGGTACATGACTTTTTGGGCAGTATACTCAAACGGAAACTATTTGTTTTTTATTGAGATTTTAAGAATTATTTTTTCTAATATTCAATACTCGGTTTTACTTCGGAAACTAGGCCGTATGCGGCGACTTTTGGGCGACTCAGAGTTGACTTCAGAGCTTGATGAAATGTCCAATGTAATGAAGGACCTAAGTGCAGCGACACCAGTCACCACGATCTTAAAGCCGACGACGGAAACTAAAGCTATTGATCTCCATGGGCAATAAGGGCATACAATCAAATCAAGCTAATCATATGAAATGCTACGGACTTTACAGTCACAGTAGCGTCGACTGAGGCACCGGCAGCTACAATAATTAATCATTGTACCGTTAAGTGCTGCCTATGGTGAAACTTTTTTTAATGGGCTAGTGAGCAAAATACTGTCATTCCTACCCAACTAGCAAATTTCTCTCAACCTACGTACGTTACTACGTACGTTATAAGAGTACTGCACTTTTAGATTACTTAGAGTAGTTTTGACATATGCTGTTTGCACTATTAATAGTTTTGAAAAGTGCATTTTATGCTCAAGTCAGTTTATTCTTACAATTACACTTATAAGCCTTTATGAGTATGAAAATTCTAACCCTTATTAGTAAACATACTGAAGTACAGTTACTCCTATAATAAACTCTTGTAGTAGCTTATAAGATGGCAGTTATACATGTCGAAAAGAGTTACTAGACTTAAGAGTACTTACTCTAGTTATTTGTGCTTGTAAGCTATTATAAGACAACATGTTTTGGCCTTTATAAGTTCCATCAGCTGTATTGGTAAGAGCATTATGCGAGAGTATTATTAGTACAATTTATCTTTGATCGTCTCCAACAAAACTCTTATAAGGTTATTTAATCTTCAATTGTGCTTGCTAGATCCACTTGTCAAATCAGGAGTTCTCATCTGACAAGTGGATCTAGCAAGCACAAATCGTTCGAAGTGATGAGGGTTATGTACAAAATTATAATATAAGTGACAATTGTAAAAGAACTATAAACAATACTTATATTTACTTATATACTTATATTTTATTACTTACTAGCGAACCGCCCCGGCGTCGCGCGGGTATTAAATATATAGCCACTGAACAAATTATTAAAATCGATAGCCTATGATCTTTTACATGGAAGATTTTTAAGATTAAAGGCAACAAAGGGACATGAGGGAAAAAAGCGACTTTTTTGTAATAGGTAATTCGCAACATGGCGGGAGACAGTTTTGTAAGACACTTGAGTAAGTCCCTATAGAACTAGTTTTTCTCATAATATACTTATAACACTCTTCAAAATTATAGTAGAAACAATATGGCTGATAATGCAATTGATTCTGAATAATTGAATAAATATTTATTGTAAATATTTCGAATTAGCGAGGTGCATTAAAATTTTGGGCTATACCCTAAAACACTTTATAATAAATTCCCATTCCCCTACGAACACACTTAATGTAAAGCAACTATCGACAATACAAAAGAAAATAAAAATATTATTAATTAATAATACATAATATTGTAACCTTTGAAATGTATCTAAATTTTAATCCCGTTCCACTTGACAAGTGCAAAATATTCTCATTTAGTTTTATCACTCGCTTGCCTAAGTTTGTTATAGTCCGATTCAGTTTTATAACACACTAGTTTTTGGTTATACAAGGTCATTACAAGTGTAAATCGGATTGACCAAGTATTCTATTAGCATGGTATAAGAGCAAATAGTCTAGTAAAAAGGGCCCTTTTGGGGTCGTGGAGATAGGATTTAGTGTTTTCTAAGTGTAAATTTTTTTTTGTCTTGAGATAATTATAAGAGCACTTTTTGCTAGTTGGGTAGTTTCTGCGTATATTGGATGCAGTTGCATACTATTAATAAAATGTGTTAATAACACAAAGGAGTACATAACATGAAATAGTCAAAATATAGAGTTTATAACCAAGTAATTAATTTGGATTTAAATGCACGAAGTGCTAATTACTGACATTAATCCTTCGATCGTGGATTCTTTTAAATCTATTGTTATTCTATTGTGTCTCGCTCACCAGTGAACTTATGGGGCTTGATGGGTTAATTAATAAGTAATAACACTGCTAAATAAATTTTATTTTGATCTAATTTATTCTATTTTGTTTAATTTTATACATAACTAATTATATTAATTCAAACACAGTATAACGGCATTATTAGTTACTTTCTTTTATGAAAAATGATACAATTGCATCCAGTTGCGTCTCTGACATAAATCATCATAGCTAACGGATTCCCCTTCCAATGCTACCAGCTGGTTTTTACAATTATTATGTGTTCGATGACGACGATTACATACGCGTGTGAGTTCATGGTGCTTATTGATTTGATACTCCCAATGAAGACGGTCAGACGAGTCTACATGGTGTAATAATTGTACTATTACTTTTAGTCGGAGCAATGGCCATTATGATTGAATATTAAAGGCTATTGAACGGTTATTTATAAATCTTCTTTTGATAATCTGAGTTCAAGTTGAACCTGTGTTGTATTAGGCTTCGTGTTTCATTAGGTACGGGATATGAGTGAAATGACTATGCATAAACCAGGATTAAAATTAGCTCATAAAAAAGATTAACATTAACCCAGACCGATGTGGATGGCTTTAGTGACATAAAAATACAACCATATTATTTTGTATGTCGGTTAAATATATAATAATTATTTAGTAAGATTTTTAATATAAAATGGCAACGAGGGTGTGGTAACCCGTCAAAGCCGTGTGGGGTAGTTTACGCCGGCCAAGGTCGCGTCGACGAAAGTCGGTGTAAAATACATAATATTACAACACGGCTAACCTCGTTATGGCTGCTGGCGAGAGAACACGCGAGCCGGGTTTAGTAATCAAAACAAACCAGCCCCGCTCGGATATGTCAAACGCTCTCGTAACATTTACACACTTCGCTCATAATACTTTAGCGGGGAAATACTGGGCTCTGTTAGCGTTAATGGCGGGTAGCTTTTGTTATATTCCTTGTAATATGGCGCTGTATCGAAATACTTTTTTTTCTAGCAATATAAGGCACATATTTTTTAATCATATTTTGAAAATTAATTCATTAACATACTAACGATAAAAGCCTTCTAATTCTTAGGAATTACTCAAGCAAATAAATAAGGCGCTACGTCTTTGTATGTTTGTCACCCACATAATCATTTGAACAATAAGGCCTTCTAATTGATAAGAATAAGTTGAGCAAATAAAAAGAATACATACCAAAACAAATCCGTCCCTTCGAGATCCAACTCGTAGCTGCAACAAAAGAAAAATCATCAAAACATCCGTTTGGCCTCGTGCTTTGTCACCCGAAACCCGGGTGTACCTCACAAATTACAGGTATGAAAATACATTTTTTTTCATCATCTTTACGGTGCGTCCACATTTGTATCATTTGCGCAATCAGATCTCCGTCGCGATCATCGCGCCGTATCAAGTATGAGTATCATAGTGTGGACGCCTATTAGATCATTCTGCCGATCATGCGTGTATTTGATATGACACGTATCAGACACGAGGTTTATAGCGATCGGGGAGTATCATGATACGCGTATCATTTTGACACGCTTCGATGATACGCGACGGAGATCTGATCGGGGATCTGATCGCGCAAATGATACAAATGAGGACGCACCCGCTGTTTTAACCGATTTCCAAAAAACGAGGAGGTTATATGTTCGGCTGTGGATTTTTTTTTGTATGTTCAACGATTACTCCGCCGTTTGTGAACCGATTGTCGAAATTTTTGTTTTGTTGTATTAGGTTTCACTCCAATTTGGTACCATGTTCACAAAAGTGGTGACCTGATGATGGGATCCAGGAGGAGAAATCGAGGGAACTCGGTAATTTTGGTTTTATGTGAAGTGTACTAAGAATATGCTACCAAAAAGTCAAATATTGGGTCAAGTTATACCATGGTTTCGAAGATGCTGAGAGAACTCCTGACTTCTTATAGATACACGTTTGGGAGTTTCGGCGTTGTTTTAAGAACAGAAAGCATATTATGCTACCACGCAATTAAAATTCATCATCATCATCATCGTCATCATCATTACCACGTCGTGTTAATGTCACCAATGTCTCATGGCGCAAAATAGATAATAGTACAATTTACAAGGCATAGGTATGGATACAATAATAATAATTATGTACATAACAACACCAATTATTAATATAGGCTGTTTATACATGGCGGTCGGTGCGGCACGCCGCCGCGCGGCGTGTGCCTGAACATCGCGGCATTGCGTCGTACCTATTCAAGTTCTAATGTCAGGGCATGCCGCGCTGCGAGCATTTTGAGTGTCATAATATGATTTTAAACTTTATCTTCATTAATGTAGTACAATATAGTATCGCTTGAGAAAGGCGCAGGCGGCCGCGAGGCCGGCTTTCCAAGTTTCTCATGCGATAGTACTATGTATTACAATAATGAAGGTAAAGATTAATATCATAATATTATTATGAGACTGAAAATATACTCGCCGCGCCGCTGGGTGTGATTCGGCTCATCCTTCGATCGCGGATTCTTGGAAATCCATTGTTCTGGCGGCCGCTTGGGAGTTGAAGCGTTAAATTGTTAAATTACCTAGCACGCATAGGGTTGTGTTCACTTATATTTTTTTTAATGTACTGTTTAGATTTATCTACCTGATATTTGGGCCTTGGGGTATGACTCTTAACAGTCTTAACAAATTGTAATAAGATACGTAGAATAAACGCAGTAATTCGACGCGTAGGGTGGTATGGTCACTAAGTCACTACTCACTAGTTCACTACCACCGACGACCACTTATAAACTTGCGGACTATGACGGAGGTCATCTTGGAGGGTTAATTAATATTTCTAATAACAATACGAGATCAATAATTACCACTCAAAATGTTGACAATTCAAATTTCAATGCTCACTGCTCACACCAATGGTGACACATTTCTGATTTCACACAGCCAATACAACTATATAAAACTCCTACGTACAAGCGATACTGCGATTCAGGAGCACCTTGGCGAAATCTATTGAATACATCGTGTAACTAAAACTATATGAACAACAATCGGAGTTCGGACAAGCGATAGCGCCGACAGAGCGCCTCAATGACATACTCGTATATTGAAGACAATATAAAACTATTTTTTATACAATTTAAATTGGCACTAATTATAGTTTATCTACTAGGTAACTAAAAAAAGAGTGAAATTATTATTTTTAACAAAAAATTAAAACCGACTTCCAAGGTAAAAACAATAATAACGTTAAGTCGGTACCAGATATAGCTGAATCTTTATATTTTCTTTGACAGAAAATTTGAAACTTATGGAACTGGCACCGACTTCAAAATAATGAAGGTTGAGTACAGAAATAGTTGAGGTTTAGCTGAATTCGGAAAAAGGCAAATTTAGAGAGGAAAATTATTTAATACTTTTTAGTTTTTAGTTCATATTATAAGAATGTTATTATTGTTTTTACCTTGGAAGTCGGTTTTAATTTCTTGGTCATCTTTAAATCATGTTATAAAGTGGACAGTGGTCACTCGCTGTGTCCGTGGTATTTACTTGCATTTCAACTAACTGCAGGAAATGTGTTAATACAACACGTGACCGAAAGCTCACCTGACCGCCTCACGTTTTCATGCTTGTTTCGTTATATCGACAATTTCTTATTACTAAATATGTTACTAAATATGATGACTCATTTAGCGTAAAAAATGTAAGTACTTGAATTATTTTTCTACCTGAGAATAATTAATAAAGTTTTTTTTGCATGATTTTATAGACACTCAAGTTACTTATATAAACAACGCGTATTTTGCAAATAAACTGGTTTATTTAATCCTTCGATCGCGGATTCTTGGAAATGTTATTGTATTCTATTGTTGTCGCGATCACCGGTACTCTCATAGGGCTTGAAGGATTAAAAGTTCTAATAAACTTACTGAGTTTATCAATATATCAAATGCTAGTCAACAAACGGTACATCTGAAGACGCGGGGCCTCTTCGACCATGTCGTATCTAAGGGTTAAGGGTTACTACGGCTAGATCGCCATCGATCATCTGGTCGTGGACATCGCCTTGGGATTTTGTCATAATTGTTATATAAGTGTATGAGAATGCAAGGCCTAGGTCGCCAGCGACGTAACTCGGTTTCGACTTTTTGGGTCACGGCGGTCTTGTATTTAGAGGATAGCACACGGCTGCACTTCCACCGTCCTAGCCACGTTTCGTCAGCAGCCCAGCGACCTCTTGTACACTAACCACTAACCAGTCTCGGAGATCTTACGGTATTTCTATTTCTAACGATAATTTACTGTTTTCTGATATTGTGTCGACGGTTGATTGATGCCGATTTCTTTGTTTTTTTTTTTGTGGAAAATGTTTTGTGTTATTTGAAATAATAAATCGATTCCTGGGTTCATTCAGTGGGAATTTTGTCTCATTCCTTTCGAGAAACCTGAGATGAAATAAATAAAAGAGTAATAATTGAAAACTGTAAGACGATTTTAAGCAAGATGATTTTGAACTATGTTACAAGGACTGAAAACTCATGAATGAACTATTAATTCAATTCAATGAAGTCCAGTAAATGTGTTTCAACGTAGACAATAACATTGTTTCTCACAGAGTATAACACGACGAACTGACCTGACAAAATAATAAATATTTTAAAATTTAAAACATCTGATTCTTACACCTACCCGTTGCACATTGTATCATCAGTCAGGTCAGGACAATATCATATTGTAACGGCTGGATCTATTAGAGGTCCAGCCGTTTCAGAAAATTCTGGAAATAATTTATGCTGCGACACGAGATTAAGTATCAGAGTTTAACACAACATTTTATAAATTACAGTACCCGGCGATAAATATTGCACATCGACCTTTGGAAGGTGACAGTCGGCTAATTTCGGTTTTGTAGAGCGTTATCTCTTACGCACGAAATACAAAAAGTCCGGTATATATTAGGAGCTGTTAAAACAATTATGGTTTGCTCCTTTTGACAATTTTATTATTCTTTGTATAAAATACACCAAATTTTCTATAAGTTATGGCTTTAGGTTCGGGTAAAATAAAATAAAAAAGGGTGTTCAAATTATGTTTACGTATTTATAATTCGTTTGGAAAATTACAGCTGTAGCAAATTTAGGGGTGTTAACAACTCTAGATATATATTTTGAACTGGACGCGACTGCACTCTATTGAATTTGAACAACGACTGACATAATGTCAAATAGGTGTGTGCTACAAAGATAACGCTCTATGAAACCGAAATTAGCCGAATGTCTCTTTCCAAAGGTCGATGTGCAATATTTATTGCCGGGTACTGTACTAGCTGTCCCAGTGAACTTCGTGTCACTTTAAAACCTTCCCTGAACTTCTACGAATATTTAAAGACTAAAATTAGCCCAATCCGTTTAGCTGTTTTCGAGTTTTAGCGCGACTAACACATTTGAAAATCCATTTTTGTATATAAGAAGAAGAAGATATAATGTTTTATCTCTGTAGACTGTAAATGCGTATCATCAAATGCATTATACGCTCGAATTATTGTTTCGGCAGTATTTCCTAATTCCCAGGATAATGATTAACACGACATTACAAATGGTCGAGCTGGATTTATAAATAAACAAGTCTCATTGACCTTTGCAAGTGTTTCCAAAATAAAAACTTCCAAAAAGTTCTAGCACTTTAACTGGGACAGGTTTCAATAAACTCCGGATACGCTTAACCTCGACTAAAATAAATTCAATCACATATAATTAATTAATTCGGTTAAAAATAAACTGTCACTTGCTACATGAATTAAATAATAAAAACCTTATTTGGTTCAACTAGATGGTCTTTCTGAGCCACAAACTACATAGGGATACTTTCTGAGCTTTTTAGATCAATCGACTAAAGTATAAACCTCAGTCGATTGAAGGAATCGAGGAAGTATTTTCCGGTTTAAAAACCATTAGATAACCCGTAAGTATTTTGTAAAGTACTTACGGGTTATCTAATGGTTTTTAAACTGGAAAATACAGTCTACTTTACAACATGAAAATATCGACATAGATACGACACGACATAGTCTCCGCGAGGATGCTGAAAATGTGTACTGGGAAGAGATAATCAAGCTGAATCGGTCGACGAAAAAACCCATATTTTTGATAGTAGAATCATTGACCTTTTTGATAAACATGCACCACTACGCCCTGGCAAAATTAAGCACCTTCCAGCCCCATGGCTTACAGATGATATTAAATCCATAATAATTTAAAAAAATCTTGCAAAAGCTAAATTACGGAAAACACAATCTGATGCCGACAAAATAACAATCGCTGCAACACTATGTGTAGAGACGCGCAAAAACGCCACATTAATTCGGCTGTCGAAAATGGTGACTAGGCTAAAGTGTGGAAGTTTTTAAAGTCACTCGAGGTCGGCAAAGATCCTAAAACTTCTATTCCATCCGACATTAATTTAGATCTCTCGAATAGCCATTTTGCAAACCCCGCACATGTCTACGATGCCCACAAAAATGCTCATACTAGTCACACTTTATCTAGTTTACCCATACCAGACCATCCTTCATTTCCTTTAAAGATATTATATCTATCAGTGATGTTAAAAAGGCGGTCATGTCAATTTCATCTAAGGCTGTGGGCAGTGACAACATTGGGCGTAACATGATAGTTCCGTTGCTTGACACATTATCACCAGTCCTCTTTTATATCTTTAATTTTTCACTCAAGACTTCTGCTTTTCCAAATTCCTGGAAAGCTGCTTATATAATTCCTCTACCTAAGAAATCTAGTCCTCAATCTTTTGCTGATTACCGCCCAATTTCGATACTTCCTTTCCTCTCGAATATCCTAGAACGTTTAGTACAGCAACAACTTTGCTCTTTCCTTAATTTAAATAATTTGCTAAATCCTTTGCAATCAGGTTTTCGCCCTGGCCATAGTACTTCCACAGCCTTGGTTAAAATTACTGATGACATCTGCCACGGTACGGATAACCAAAATTTAACTATTCTTATTCTTTTAGATTTTAGCAATGCTTTTAATACTGTTGATCATGACATTTTATTATTCCTTCTTAGATCGCTCAATCTTTCCCCTAAAGTAGTTAAATGGTTCCGCAGCTTCCTTGGAGGACGCCGGCAGCGTGTTAAAATTGACAATAAATTTTCCTCGTGGTGTAAAATATTTGCTGGCGTACCCCAAGGTAGCGTGCTATCTCCTCTTCTATTTTCCATTTTCATAAACTCTGTTTCCCAAATAATTTCTTCCTTCTATCACATGTATGCAGATGACTTACAAATTTATAGACAGGCCTTACTTTCCTCACTCTCCAACGTGATTGCTCAACTTAATTCTGACTTGTCAGAAATACTTAAGAGGAGTAATTACTACGGTCTAGACCTTAACCCGAAAAAAACCCAATGCATCATCATGGGCAGCAGGCAGCTGATTGCTAAAGTCGACTGGGCTAACTTACCTGAAATAAATCTTGACGGATCTATCATTCCCTATAGCTCCTCCGTTCGCAACCTCGGTATACATATTGACCGCACTCTATCATGGAACACCCAAACTCAAGAACTTTGCAAGAAGCTGTTCGCTGCCACTGCCTCTCTCAGACGCCTCAGTTACTTCCTCCCTGTATCAACTAAAATCTCACTAGCTCACGCTCTTCTGTTTCCCAGCTTAGACTACGCAGATGTCAGCTACAGTGATCTTAACGATCAACTTCTTTCTTCCCTGGAACGCCTGCAAAATCTTTGCATCCGATTTATTTTCGGCCTACGAAAATATGATCACATATGATATTATAAGTTTAAACACTTACGGATTTTGTCACGGAGCACTTTTATTAATCCCGATGTTTCGGCTACTTTGCAGCGGCCGTGGTCACGGGCAGACTGAGGTGACAAGTGTCCAATTTCTTGAAGTTATCCAACTAGTTGGGATTAATAAAAGTGCTCCGCGACAAAATCCGTAAGTGATTAAACTTATAATATCATGAGTGATACTCGCGAAAACTTAAGAAATCATTATATGATCACATATCTAACTACCGGACAGAGCTAAAGTGGCTGCCTGTGAAGTTGCGTCGGAATACACACATTCTTCATCTTCTTTACAATATTTTATTCAATCCCAAATCTCCTGCTTACCTCAAACAAAACTTTACCTTTCTTGGACACAAACATCCTACACTTCGCTCAGCTAATAAACTGACTATTGCCTTCCCTTCTCACGACACTAACTTTTATGACTCTTCCTTCACCGTCTCTGCTACGAGTATCCGTCTGTGGAATGCTCTACCCGAAAGCATACAAAATTCCAAATCTATTGATACTTTCAAGAAAAGACTTAAACAAAATTATTTATATCTATCTGCAAACTCTTAAAACTCTGATTTCTTTTATTTTATTCTTCGTATCATAATATTATATTTGTTTATTAGCAATGTTTATTAGAAATTGTATCTATTATATTTATATGTGTATTATATTTATTTATCTTATTATATTATACTTACTGTATCGAATTTTGTCAATTTGTTATTTTTTATCAATGTTTTTAATTGATAGTTATTTGTTTTGTTATGTAATTAAGTTTACGGTTGCCTGGAAGAGACTGCTTCCAGCAGTAAGGCCGCCAATTCAAACTGTTTGTTTTTTCCTCTTTCTTGTAACCCGTGTTTCATTATTGGTTTGAATAAAGAGTTTTATTATTATTGAAGTGAAAACTTCTTTAGCGGCGTTGAGCACTTTTGTGGGATGGGTAAAAACTGAAACTCGCGCCAGATTTTCGTGTTGATCGAAAAACCATACAAAACGCGTAAAGCCGGCTGTACACTCTCGCCGAGACACAGCGAGGCGGCCCGAGTGCGAGAGTGTAAATGGGTGCGCTCGCCTCGTCTCGCCTGTCTCGGACCCTCTCGGTCCGTTGTCGGTATTTTGCGCCCGAGACAAAGGGTCTCGCGAGGAAAACGAGCGCACTACTGTACACTCTCGCGTCTTTCAGTACTAGTCCTGCCGTTGGACAGTGTAGAACAGAAAAATAAGGTTTAAAGAATTTATTCTCATAAAAGTTACAATAATATCCACTTACATGAGAACAATACATTAATTACACTTATCTATAACACTACAGTTCGAACTAAAAGTATTATTAGTAAATACAGTTGTTTTTTAAGAAAAAGGAAATACAAATTTAATTATTAAAGTTACATTGCTAAGGAAACAATAAAAAGATAGCAGCACAATATGTATACTTAGTTTAAACATTTTTTTTGATTTAGTTTTCAATAACATACTTTGACAACTGATGTTTAAAGCTATTAAATGAATTTATCGTTTTAATGTGGTCGGGTAAACTATTATATAGCTGTGCTCCTTCAAAAGTAATGCTTCTTTTGGCATAGTTAGTACGTACTTTAGGCAAGACTAATAAATTAGGCCGTCTTATACTTCGGCTAGTCGTTTGTGATTTAACAACGAAAGATAATTCACTATGAATTTTACCATCGATTATTTTCCTAATTAATATACAAGTGTTATATGTATATAGTTGTTTTATATTCATAATTTTAGTTTCACTGTAAATTTTGGTTGTTGGCGTAAAATAAGGGTATCGAAATATTATTTTTACTAGTTTGTTTTGGAGTCTTTGTAATTTATTTAATTTAGTTTTGTTTGCACTACCCCAAAAATAACAATAATAAACGTCATTATCAGTCATTATCGGTGAGAAATAAAATTAAATATGACTATAAATCTTTGGATTACAATGATATCTTTTGATGCATGGTGAATGGTGAATGGTCGTTTTCGTCCATCTTCTCTGACATGATCGCACTCGGGCAAGGGGCAGCGCAAAATCAAAAGAGTTTTTTGGTGAAATTAAAGGTAAATATCGACTTTTTAACTATTGTTTACATAAAACTATGTGTCGAAATGGATAATGTAGATGATAGTTTATAGATTTATTCCAAATTTGGCTTTATTTAGAAATTATAACCTGCAATAGCCTTGAAAATCGAGCTTCTACGTTACTTAAACGTTACTTCTATGTTACTGGTAACAAATATTCTATGTTACGTAACGTAGAAGCATTGTAAAGACTAATGTATATTGTCAATTTCGCTGTTTACTATAAACATAGTATTTTTTATTCCAAAAAATTGGCCATGCCTTTTTTTTTTGGAAATCTCATAAAGAAATGTTCTGTAAATAATTGATTAGTATTTACATGCGTTAATTTCTTAATATCAACAATAAAAAACACTTCTTATTTCAATGAAATTAGAAATTTCCATAACTTTTTAAATATTTACTTAATTGTCTCTTTGATTATTCTGATCGACAATAATCAAAAAACATACAATTTGTTACAATTATATTTTTTTTTATCACTGTATCCACTAGTTTTTTTATCGCGTCAATATGACATATTAAGCTTAACAAAGCAACACCGTTACTTTCGCGTTACTTTAGTGTTACTGTAACGTAGAATATTCTGCGTTACTATACGTTACAAAGTGGTAAAATCCACGGCCTCATGATTAAAATTAAGTAATGATTAAAATTAATTTTAATCGAAATTGATTAATCAAACAATCGATTGTTTTTTTTTACGATTGTCGATATTCTTTTTTAATCGATTTTAATGGTTTCGATTAATTAAAAATGGTTTTTAAAAAATGCACATTGTTAATAAGATCAAGTTTTTATTATTATTATTTTTTAAATAATTAATTTATTTATAGTTAAATAAACATTGAAGAGTAAACTTTATTGTTTGTTGATAAGATTTTTAGATTCTTAACAATATTATGGAACAGCTAAGCAAATACTTCAAGGCACATATTTATGATTGAAAATTGTTTTATTTTATTGTTAATTGTTGATAAGATTTCTAGATTCTTATCAGTTTTAAACAAGGCACATTGATGATTGAAGATTGTTTTATTTTGATCAAAATATAATATTTAATTTTTTGTTGCTAAGATTTTTAGATTCTTATCAATTTTGGAACAGCTAACACAGTATTATAAAGTTTGATGATTGAAGATTGTTTTTTTGACCAAAATATAATATTTAGGAGGAAGGCGGGATTTCTTTCGGATGAGTCTCTGATCAATCTAGTCATGATATTGAAAAACTAACAACTTTTCGTGAAATTAGTATTTTCAACATCAATAGCGCTATAACGAGTCTATAATGGCCGGGTAACGGGTTGCAACAGCCTGCCCCCTAGCAGAGTACGTCGGAGGTGCACAAGGTCCGTTTTTGTTGTGCATACAATCTAGGTTCCGTTTTTAGTTATTTAAGACTAGTTAGCGTTCTTGGCCTCCTTTGCAACACGCGAACGTAACTTTTGATGCGGCAGATAGGGTTTGTCGACAGGTCGATCGACCGAGGGAGTAAACAAACAACTCGTTTTGCCGAAATGTACGTGAATGGAAATGTACCCGTGGACCGAGGAAAGAAGTCGAATAAATTACGACACATTTATGCCAAAAAATCTTCGTGACACCCGATAATTCACATTAAGATATCATAATGTAAATTAATCGCATGTCTCTAATCTTCTTTTATTTCATATAGCGGATGATTTAGCGTTTAGTTATAAATAGAAGAATATTACATTGTGTAAAAACTATTGATCAACCGATACTAAAGTTGACATGAAAGTTATGGTCACAATATTTCAAGGCGTGGAAAAAATGTGGTATTCCGCAAATTTTTCGCTGTCGCCAAGCGAACTATGGACTCTGGACTATGGAATGAATAAAGATACACGAGTCAATACTCAATACTAATGTTGATAATATTATAATTCTCTCGTGACTGCCTCCTCCGATCGTCGCACATCCAACGATCGGGATCTCAAGGTACTTTTAATTATTATTGCGGCACTAACTTTTATTTAAATCTTGTAAAATACGTATTTATGATATCTTGTTTTGTATAGTTATGTAATAGCCTACAATTATACGCACTTAGCAGTGGCGAAGGCAAGTATAATATTAATGGGGGTCAGAATTAGAATCAAATCTGAAATCATTAATTATTTGCTACGATAAGGTACGATATGATGTTACAATCAGGTAAACAAGCTCTCTTATTTTGCATATTTAGATTTCTTCAAAATGTCGGAGGTAAGTGAAGTCGATTTGTATATGAATCTCGTATATTAATATTGTATGGGAATAATGAGATATTAATCAGTGGTCGCAATAATATCGAGAGCATAGTTTTTCTATATTAATTAGTCCTATGAAAATAATATGATCTATTTATTTATTACATAAAAATGGATTTCCAATTGTGTTACTAACGCTATAACTCGATAACGGCTGAACCGATTCTGCTAATTATATAAATTATATTACATATAAAATAGTTTAGTCTTAAAATAATCCTTGAAGTCTAGGGAAGCTTTTAAAGTGACACAAAGTTCACCGAGACAGCTAGTTTTGAATATTTCTTTGTTTGCGCATTTTATATTTCAACGCCGTGCAAAAATAGAAGATTTCTAGAAGAAAATGCTAGGCTAAGTCCTAAGGTCATAAGAAGACCTAGAGGCGCTGATGAGAGGTGTCGGTTGTAGCTTAACAATAACAAGTTAAGGTCTAAAAATGCGTGATTGTCGAATGTCCATCTAAATGTCTCTTGGAGTGCAGCCAGACGTTGCAATATAATATTATAATAATAAATTATTATGTCTTAGAATGTGCATTGTGCAAACCTATTATTGCAACGTTGCAAATCAAATATTATTCCAAAAGTACTTAAATTCTAGTCTAAGATAGATATTAATTGCAAATTAGATGTTTCTGAAACATCTAAAAAGTAATTTTGTTTTTTAATAATAGTGTTTTAAGAAGAACCGAATTCAAAATTGTACATAATTAAGCATTAAAATTCCAAAATCTCAAAAACTACTGAACTGATTTTGATGAACATCTACCTCATTATGTATGGACTTAATAATACACGTAGCTGTCCCGGCAAACGTTTCTTTGCCATATTATATAAAGTATATCGCCCGTATTATTTCATTGAATTGGTGACTAAATAAGTATGTCACCATGGCAACGTCCATCTATCTATCCCGTGACCCGCGTCGCATAAACAATGGTCGCTCTTTATAGACAAATCATTTGCAATAAAATAAAATTGCGACTTTAATTAAAGACCTAAGCTATCCTATTTCTCAAGTTCGAAAAATGGTTAAGTAGTTTAGGAATCCATCGCGGACAAACATCGTGACAGGAGATTTATATATATTAGATTTACATAATTAACAATATTGTTAAATTACTTATATTATTAAATAGAATTATAATTATGTGAGGGTGTATAAAACAAAGCTTTTATAATTTTTTACACTTGATATTATTAGGTTACGAATTGTTTCACTTTTTAAACATACCTAGAATCACAAATATACATCTAATAATTGTCATAATTTTTAATTTATTTCCATAACGGTACATTCAACTGAGTCAATATTTTAAAATGTAAAATTAAAATGTAAAATTCTATTACCAAGGGACAGAACTAAGAAGGATTTTAAAAAATTTGTGTACATCTACATATCGAGATATTAAGAAAAAAACTACGTTGCCGCCATAAAGTTAATATATAGGTATATTAACTTTATGGTTGGCGCCGATTCCGCGTCGTTCTTATTCACCTGGCATAGGAATGACTACGTATGATCGCGATCCCTGTCTGAGCACTGGACTACCAAACGCGATTCCCGTTCCTAGACAACCACTAAGGGCCAATTCACACCAAATTCAACGCGTAGATGCCTTTCTAAATTTGTATGGATTTGACGTCTACGTACTGACAGTTAACGATTTGTTATTTTCAGCCATTTACCTGATAATTTTTTTTTTGGTCACAATAAGTCACGTTTGAACACTCGTTGCTTTATAACGCAACCGAATATTTGGTCAGTTTTTGTGCTACTGATATGAGAACAACTAGTACTTACCTAATATAACTTATTCAGCCATTTACCTTATCATTTTTTTTTTTTTTGGTCATGATAACTGGGTTTTCAGGCGCCCTATACAGAGAACGCAACTACTTTACGCAGGCAGACCGACATATTTGGCATCAGAGAGTTGCTCTTTATCTTGTAGATCTAAAATGAGTCATTTTGGATATCGTTACCAAAAATGTCGTGACCTCCTAATCAATACGCATCGCGTTGGGGTTGAATTGACCCTTACCCTTGTCTCACCAAAGAGACATAAAAACTAACACTCCTCTCTTCTTTAAGGTCCTTTAAAAAATCTTTTTCAAGGACCTTAAAGAAGAGCCATAATTTTGCTAAGGGACCTTAAGGCCGTCCCCCGAGCAAACGACCATGGCCATACATTTGCCGCGTTGCCAAGATCGCACCTTAGTTCAAAGTTGACCTAAAAAACGGGGAATAATATGTAGTTTATGATATTGTTGATCTATTAACGTGTGTTTCAAATAAAAGTAATTTGTAAATACTAAGGAGATGCTGAATGTATGCTTGCATTTTGATAAATTGGCTTTACTTTGGAAGCTGATATCATGAGTATAATAAACGAAAATAGAAAATTTAAAACGTGGAAAGGAATGTTGAGATACTGAAGATTATTGCTTTATTTTTATTATAACTCTGTAGCTTTTAAATTATGAGTTTATAAGGCTCTAAATACGGTAAATTACGGTATCTCCGTAGGGAAGGCCCTTAACGCCGTGCGCAGGCTACATAAAAAACTTTCAATTCCAAATTAATAATACCTCGAAAGCATTAGCAATGGAAAAGCACTGCGTGCGTCAGGACTTTTGGACTTTTATTTGCCTTTTACCTGTTTGGGTCCTGTTTATTGCATTAATTATAATGTTTTTGTAGGGGACAAGTGGAAAACCGCCTGCAGCGGTGACGTCATCATTTGCTAATTACCAGGTGGAATCCGATGCCGATGTTTTTGATATCGTTAGGAGCTGTCCGCTAATTTGTCGCGATAACCTACGTCAACCGGCCGTTGCTTTTCGTGGTGTGAAAACACATAAAAAACACTAAAGAGGAAATAAAAATATATAGCTACTAGATAACGCCCCGCGCAACTCCGTTGCGCCAAAACTCATTTATCGCGTGCGAACCGTACATTCTTCCGGGGTAAAAAGTATCGTATGTACTTTCCCGCGACTCAAAGTATCTCCATATCAAATTTCAGCAAAATTGGTTCAGCGGTTTAAACGTGCAGAGGTACATGACATAACAGCCCCCCTAGACAAATGGCAAGCGATTATCGTAAACGCTAACGCTAACGCCACAAAATGTATGCGATTTGACATTTAAGTCATGACATCATATTTTGACAAAGTCTAGCCGCTAGCGTATACTAATGTCAAGTCCCATACATTCGCCTTCCCATACCATCGCTTGCCGCTTGTCCAGGGTTGCAGTTCGGTAAAGTGATAAACTTTGTCCCTTAAAACTTAACTGTCATAGGTAGAATAATAATCTGTACTAATATTATTTAAAATGCGAAAGTTTGTTTATCTGTCTGTCTGTCTTAAGCCCAAACCGCTGAACCTATTAAGCTAAAATTTGCTATGGAAATTTGCTAATAGGATTCTTTTTATCCCGGAAAAAATTATGGTTCATGTAATAAACGAATTTTGGCGCAACGAAGTTGCGGGCGTCATGTAGTATAGTTATAAAATGTTAGTAGACATAAATTATTTTATCTAATCATTCTGTATAATTAGCAGAAAGCTGCAGCTGCTAATATTTCTACATATTATTATATGTGTTATGTTGCAAAAAAGAAATAATAGTTTGTTTATTTATAAAGCTCGCTTAAGCTAGTCGAATGGCTGTCGAAAGTTGTGCCAGACTGATTTCGTAAGGCACGCGTACGTGATTAGTTCTATAACTTTTTTATGTCCGTAATAATGGAAAACATTTCCGGGATTTTCCCAAAAAATTTCCGCTTTTCGCTCTTTTCATGGGCATCTTATTTTGATGTTTCTCAGATGAGGTCAAGTACAGAGCCGACAATCGACATAGATTTCAGCCAGCTAATATTTACCTCAAAGTTTAGCATCTCCGTTACATAACGCATATGGAAGCGAATTTGAACAACAAAATGTCGCAATGCTGATATGACACTCATGTGACCTGGATACAGACGCTAAATTAGCAAAAATAATATTATAGTCACTATGAGTCCTATACTCCGTTTAGGTCGCGCGCCCATTGCTACTTTTTTTTAACCGACTTCCAAAAAACGAGGAGGTTATATGTTCGGCTGTGGATATTTTTTTTTTTTATTTTTTTTTTTTTTTTTTTGTATGTTCAACGATTACTCCGCCTATTGTGAACCGATTTTCGAAATTTTTGTTTTGTTGTATTAGGTTTCACTCCAATTTGGTCCCATTTTCACAAAGGTGGTGACCTGATGATGGGATCCATGAGTAATCGAGGGAACTCCTCGAAATTTATATGGAAACATATGGTGATTTTGGTTTTATGTGAAGTGTACTAAGAATACGCTACCAAAAAGTCAAATATTGGGTCAAGGTATACCATGGTTTCGATGATGGTGAGAGAACTCCTGATTCCTTATAGATACACGTTTGGGAGTTTCGGCGTTGTTTTAAGAACAGAAAGCATAAACTACTATGCAATTCATATTCATCATCATAATCATCATCATCATCATCGTCATCATCATCATTACCACGTCGTGTTAAGGCCACCAATGTCTCATGAGTCATGGCACAGAATAGATAATAGTACAAGGCATAGGTATGGATATACTAATAATAATAATTATGTACTGTATAACAATTAACAACACCTGTTTGTTTTTAATACACGGCGGTCGGACACACAGAATATCGAATACTTTACTAACTACTTTATATACAGATCGAATACTTTACTACTTTATAAAATTTTAATAGACAAATAGAATTAAAATAAAGTTATTTTAAAAAGAGCATTTATACAAAACAAAGTCATTAAGTGTCTTTTTAATTAGTTATACTTATTAATCGATAGATGGTGCACTAAGTACCTATCGATTTGAATTCTTGATAACAAGAACAGCTGTCAATAATTATGATAATATTAAATATTATGCTACGCTACATCCTATGCAAGTTTGTACAATTTTTTATCTGATAGATCTTTCGATCGTGGAAAAACGAGACACAATAGCCTTTCTATTGTTATCGCAATCGCCGGTGACCGCTTCGGGCTTGAAGTATTAAAATTGTTAAATTACTTAGCACAATATGTTCACTTCACTGATAATATTATATTATTTTGTGAGTGTGAGTTGTAACTCTTAACAAATTGTAATAAGACACGTAAAATATACGCGAAGATTTATCTACTAGTTTTAATACTAAAAAGAGTGAAATTATTATTATTTTTAACAAAAAATTAAAACCGACATCCAAGGTAAAAACAATAATAACATTAATATTATGAACTAAAAAGTATTAAATAATTTTTACTATCTAATAGTACCTTTTTCCGAATTCGGCTAAACCTCAACTATTTCTGTACTCAATCTTCATAATTTTGAAGTCGGTGCCAGTTCCAAAAATTTTAAATATTCTGTCAGAGGACTGAAGATTCAGCTATCTGGTACCGACTTCAAAATAATGAAGATTGAGTACAGAAATAGTTGAGGTTTAGCCGAATTCGGAAAAAGGTACTATTAGATAGTAAAAATTAATTAATACTTTTTAGTTCATATTAATGTTATTATTGTTTTTACCTTGGAAGTCGGTTTTATGTAGCGGTGCAGTCGCGATACTGTCGCATATTTCCATCGATACAGTCGCGATGCAGTCGCTAGCTGTGTGTCCTGTATGGGGTAGCAAATGCGACTAACGCACGTTAGTAGTGATGCAGTCGTGCGCTTCATAAACGCGCGCCTGCATCGCTACTAAAAGTCGCAGTGGGCGAGGGCCCTTATATTTTGATCTAAGCCACACTAAATTCACTCATGTCTTAAATTGTTGCGTACAATTGCGGCCAAGCCGCTTATTCTCGCGGACGCCTATAAATAAAGCTGTACCATCTCAGAAATTGCATTTATAGGCAGTTGACGGACCTACGTCATTTGGTCGTATAATATGTCAATTCAATGTTAGTCGTGATCTCTCGGCTGGGTTTGACATATCGCAACCAAATTACGAAGGTCCGCCAACTGCCTAACTCTGATAGTACATTGATGGTCACCAATGAGAATGCAGATTCCAACTGTCTGTATCGACCAGCAAAGGTTACTACAACATCCCGTCTTTTCCCTTCAACATAATGGCCATCGGAAGGTGAATTTTCGCTCAAATACTAATAATTATTGGTATAATTACCACGAACATACAATATTGCGCGTAATACAAACCTATGATCTGAGCCACGCATTGTATGAATCTTTGTGAGTAATTTTATACTACTATTATGAATATAAAGATAACTATCAAGTTATCTTTATAAACTAGAAACATTTTATTGTTGTAGAAGACAAATGGCGACGCTTGATTTTCAATTGTGCAGCTTTTTATTATGTTTCGTTGTGATCTCATCCCATTTTTACTTATTTATTTCCGAGAAATGACTATAAACAAGGTCATATCATTTTGTTTTGATTTCGCCATTTAGATATTATATTTTTTATAAACGCAGCATTCTACGGAAAAGTTATTTCCTCTGTATCAAAACCACAGTCTCTAAGCGTCAAAGAACTCTTAAAGAAAATATCATGCCACTTTAGTCACGGTGACCACAGCGCGAGCGGTAAAAAGCGACTACGCTTAGGCGTGAACCAATTAGATGTCACAACTGCAAGTGAATCACCTTAAAACTTACTCGGAAACTAACAGTACTAGAACTCGCTATAAAAATATATAAGAAACTTGTAAGTATTTACTATCAGATCAGTAGCTAAGTAGATATGTTAGAACGAATAGATGCACAAAACAACAATTCCTAAAATCGCTAACCGAGAAAGATTTGAATCATAATGCCCTATCTTTAAAAAATTACCCAATTCGAGTAAAAAAGGAGCAAAGTTACTAATGGGAAGTTACAGTTTTATTCCATTTAACTAAGATAGTTATAGCTATATTAATATAATAAGCAGATAGCATTACTCCGCGCCGATAACTCACTTACCTAATTATACCCGTGTTCTGTATACATTTATTTCAATTGCAACATTTGGCAGGGTTGCCAATTTATATTACTTAAATTCAACTTACTTGACAACGCCTATTTGAAATAAAACAATTTGTGACAAAAAAAGTAATGTTATAATAATAAAGAAAATAAAAAGTTACTGTGGTAAAATTTCATGAAGACAACAAAATGATTCGATAGAATCTAGTATAATATTTCAATATCAGGTATGAATGTCATTTATTGTTAGTACGTACACCTTACGCCGAGCCGGGTAGGGTGGGTGGTAGTTTCCATACATTTTCATGACCTATTTCATACATGTATAATATGACATATTAAGCCATAAATATGTATAAAAAGTGCGGCTCATTGCAAACCGAGATAATGTGTGCGTATTTTGTTACAGAAAGCAAATAACTTCAAATATGCAGACACTCACAAAGACATCAGCGGCAGCCCTGGATAATAAACGAGTTATTTCAAAAGAACGGACACGCGCACCTAACTCGGCGCGTCTGTTGAAACACCAGTAAGGAAATATACCGGCCGCCGAGCTAACTCTAAAGGCTCCAGTACACAATGGTCGATCATGGCCCACTGCAGGCCATCGTCAACTGTAGACCACGATCACTTTGTGTTTACACAATGGCGCATAGCTCATTGCTGCCCGGCAAGCCACTTGCGATGGACGTGGAAGAAATTACGGCTGCGGCTGTTTATTTATATTATGTTTACAAGCTTATAGCTAGGCATATTATTATATTTTCTATACTAATTTTCGCGTGACTGCACACCCAGCTATGATATAATATTATAATATTTCTGTGACGTCATGTGGATTTAGTATGGAAAATATGCCTAGCCATAAATATATTAATATTATATTATTTATAGCTAAGTCTGTGACGGGCTTAAGTTTAAAAAAATATATTTAGTTGACTACTTATCTAATTAATACGATACGAATCTGTCATAAAAATCAAAAATTCTAGTTCACAACCTAGCACGCAACAAAAAAGTGCACTACCCCGGTCAGCGGTCGGTGACGAACTAAACAATGGCCGATTGTGTGAACACCACAGGCCACGCTACGCCACGATTCCTTTGAAGTGTGCCCGAAAAACCGACAATTCCCCGATTGCGCGCCACGCTCGGCCATCGTCCGCCATCATACACCATTACCCCGTCTACACAATGGCGATGGCCTGCAGTGGCCAATGATGGACCATTGTGTACTTAATATTATATTAAAAGATCCTATCTGGCATTGAAGGTCGTCAAAAGTTCTATAGTTGCCAGAATGCCGGATTTTTTTTAGCCATAGCATTTACGCACTTTCGCGATAGCATTCATAGGCTGCGTACGACTTTAAGGCCCGTATTTTTGGTCAGTACTTAAGATGCGACCCGGTCTCAAGACGCGGTTCGGCTCTATAATTAGTCCAAATTTTGACAGCCAACCAATTACAGAGCCTGAACCGTGTCTTGAGACCGAGATGCATCTTGAGTACTGACCAAAAATACGGGCCTTAGATCATCCAGCGAAAATTGAGACGATGTTCGGCACATCTATAGTCTGTTTAATGTTTAGGTAGGTATTTGTACAATTGTATATCCATACTAATATAAATGCGAAAGTGTGTCTGTCTGTCTGTCCGTCTGTCTGTCTGTCTGTCTGTCTGTCTGTCTGTATGTTACCTCTTCACGCTTAAACCGCTGAACCGATTTTGCTGAAATTTGGCATGGAGATACTCTGAGTCCCGAAAAAGGACATAGCATAGTTTTTTTTATCCCGGAAAAATGTACGGTTCCAGCGCGATAAACAAATTTTGGCGCAACGGAGTTGCGGGCGTCAACTAGTATTGTATATTTCTATACCTCGCTATGTCCTCGCCCTTCCAAAGATACCTAAAATTAAACTGTTTATTCCCATTCTATTTTTGTCAAGAGATCTAAGTTTGTGTGCGATCCATATTTACGTTCCGCGTGACTACACCCGCGTAAGGCCTTGTTTCCACTGACTCCCGGACTCCCCGGACTCAGTCCCGGGGGAAAGGACTTAATTACGACACTTTTTGTCCCAGTAAAATGTACGGTTTCCGCGAGATAAACGAGTTTTGGTGCAACGGAGTTGCTGACATCATCTAGTCTATAATAAATAATAATAGATAAATGATATACAGGCTGTAACAAAAATAAGTAATAATACTTTAGGGTGTATACGTGTTCCTTGTAGAGAGTTCACTGTGAAAGTAGCAGCGCTGAAAGATCAAATTTTTTTTTCACTTTTGTATGGGGAAACTCTGACGCTCGGGCCCTTGCCCATACAAAAGTGAAAAAAAATCGTCTTGCAAAGCTGCTATTTTCTCAATGAACTCTCTACAAGGAACACGTGCACACCCTAAAGTATTATCACTTATTTTTGTTACACCCTGTAG
Source organism: Polyommatus icarus (assembly GCA_937595015.1). Lineage (NCBI taxonomy): Eukaryota > Metazoa > Arthropoda > Insecta > Lepidoptera > Lycaenidae > Polyommatus > Polyommatus icarus. The sequence continues at coordinate 1,889,556 of OW569325.1, forward strand.
ATAAATAATCATAGCTTTCCCCAATTTAAGGAACGTGCTAGCCTACTTGTGACGGTTAGTCACTTCATATAATTAGCCGAAATTATCTTCCGGTACTTAATCATGGTCAAATCGACCCCCATAGCTGACGGCGCGAAGCTCACATAACTGTACAGTGAGTTATATTAGTGTACTTAGCGGTGTGACACCGATAGCCAGGGCCCGATCTAGCTTAGCCGCTCCGGGCAAAGATCATTGTCACCACCCTTTACAATTTACATAACACTAGCTGTCCCGGCAAACGTTTCTTTGCCATATTAAGTATAACAAGTATTTTTTTTTAATTTGATTGCAGCGCTAACGGTCGGGACAGACTAAAATTAAAATTCGAATTCGAATATTATTTAAAATTTGACACATGTTGGATCCAATGTAAAACATTCCAAAATCAACAACTACTAATAAATTAAAAATTAATTAAAAAAACATTATCCAGCGGACAAAATTGTGAATCTAAACCATTCCCAGATCCCCTTGAACACACACAAAAAATTTCATCAAAATTGGTCCAGTCGCTTAGGAGGAGTTCAGTCACATACACACGCACACAAGAAATATATATATTAAGATAGAAAACCACATTATAAGTCATGAGCTAGTTTTGTTAAGAGATGATGATGGAAATATATTTAAGTAAACTACTTAAATATTTCCACTATCCAACCTGAAGTAGATTGGTAGGGTTGGATGGTGGATAGCTAATGGCTAGGTTTAAAGTCAATTTTGCTGCCGTTCATTTTTGCCGCTCTGGGTAAATGCCCACTTCGCCACCTTAGATCGGTCCCTGCCAATAGCAGGTACTCCAGGTCAAAATATCTGAAGGCTTAGAATAGGAACACTGAGTTCTACTATAGAAATAAAAGCTATCAAGATAGGCCATCCAAAACGTATTATGGCGATATTATAGTGGCATATATATCAGGTATACAGACAATAATAATTTGGCTAATTATCAGTGTACCAGATTTCAGCGGTTCCGGCGTCAAGAGTTATTCAGACAAACTTTTGTATTAATTTAATAATATTAAGTATTATCCATACTAATCCATACTAATATTATAAATGCGAAAGTGTGTCTGTCTGTCTGTCGGTCTGTTACCTCTTCACGCTCAAACCGCAGAACCGATTTGGCTTGGAGATATTTTGAGTTCCGGGAAAGGTCATAGGATACTTTATATCCCGTAAAATGTGTTAGGATATTAATAATTGGAACGCAACATAGTATGTCAACGCTTATGTCAATGTCACCCCTGACAGTTCCCTTTTGTATTTCCTGCTCTGGCGCCTCTCTACACATGCATATCCGAAAATATACGTCGTAGCATTTTAAAAGAGAAGTTTCATTTACCAACATGGTAGCAGAGCGTGGTTCATTGCTAGTTGTGGAAATACAGAAGAAAAGGTAAAACCAGTGATAATCCACAAAACCGGCCGGCGTACTTTGTCCGTCATACATTTGGAGGTTAAGCGGCGTGGCGTCATCGGACCGAAATCACGTAAAGTTAATAGAATATGTCGAACACAGGTTACAATCCGTTTCATATTGACAGATTAGTTGGAAGGGACAACTATGCTACCTGGAAGTTCGCAGTGCAAGCATATTTTGAACTAGAGGATCTTTGGAGTTGTGTGACCGGTACCAATACAGATCCTAAAAGGGAGGTTAAGGCAAAATCAAAGGTAATTTTATTACTAGACCCAATCATTTATGTACATGTACAGAATGCAAATACATGTAAGGAAGTCTGGGAGCGTTTGGAACAGGCTTTCGATGACAGCGGGTTGTACAGGAGAGTAGCCTTGTTAAAAGATTTAATAACAACCTCATTGGAAAACACTCAAAATGTAGAAGAATACGTGAATAAGATTATGTCCACTGCTCATAAGCTGAGGAACATTAAATTTGACATCAACGATGAATGGCTGGGAACGCTAATGTTGGCTGGACTTCCCGAATCTTATAAGCCCATGATTATGGGACTGGAAAGTTCCGGTATTAAAATAAGTGCAGACTCAATCAAAACCAAACTTTTGCAAGAAGTAAAATCGGAAAACTGTAATACAGCGTTATTTGTTGGATCTAAGTCGAGGAAACAGTATCAACACCAGCCGCAGCATTCAAAAGGGCCAAGATGTTATAATTGTAATGGATATGGACATTTTGCTAAATATTGCAAGTCAGGCAGGAGGGAGAAGACGTCTGAAAGTGAGAAAAACATAAAAGATTCCGGTTTTATTGCAGCTTTTTCAGCATTTTCAGACCATGTTGACAAGAGATGGTTTATGGACTCAGGCCCATCCATGCATATGTCCGGAAATAGTCAATGGATGTATAATGTCACAGAGCCACCGGTAAACAAAATCACAGTTGCCAACAAGGAGCCGCTTACAGTTGCAGGTGTCGGAAACATAGATATAAAACTAGCCCAGGGTAAGCGAATTCAGTTAAAAAATGTGTTATATGTCCCTGACCTAGCTGTTAATTTACTCTCAGTGAGTACTATTGCTAATAGTGGTTACAGAGTAACATTTACTCAAAGAGGCTGTAAAGTTCATGATTCACATGGTAAATTTATATGCTCAGCAACTTTAAATGATAAATTATATACATTGAACACTGAGTATAGTCCTGAAATTGCAAATTTTAGTTCCAGTGAGAATAATAATTGTAATACTGATACTTATTTATGGCATTTGCGCATGGGCCACCTTAATGTTACAGATGTCAACAGACTGCCTGATTGTGTCAGGGGTGTGACACTGAACACTACAGAGAATAATGTGAGTAGATGTGTATCGTGTCATGAGGGCAAGCAATCAAGATTGCCATTCAAAAATACTGGCACTCGTGCAACCGCACCCCTACAGCTTGTTCACTCTGATCTCTGTGGACCTATGGAGAATTTAAGCTGCTCAGGTATGAAGTATTGTATTACTTTTATAGACGACTACACGAGAATGGTGTATGTATACTTCATGGACAGTAAAATTAAAGCATTAGAGGTATTCAAGGACTATAAAAATAAGGTTGAAAATCAATGTTCTCAGAGAATTAAGATATTAAGAACAGATAATGGTACTGAATATTGCAACACTAACTTTGAACAATTTTTATCCAACAGTGGAATAGTACATCAGACCTCCACTCCCTACACCCCACAACATAATGGACTTGCTGAGCGAATGAATCGGACACTCGTCGAGAAAGCCAGATGCATGCTGTTTTATGCCAACTTACATAAGAGATTATGGGCAGAGGCGGTGGGGACTGCAGCATATCTATATAACAGATCTCCTAATAAAGCTTTAAATGGTAAAACACCTTTTGAATTTTGGAATGGATATAAGCCTGACCTGTCTCATCTGAGAATATTTGGCTCTGAGGCCATGGTATTTATACCAAAGGAAAAACGCCAAAAATGGGATAAGAAGTCAAGGAAAATGATTTTAGTGGGATACTGTGACAATACAAAGGGATATCGTTTATTAGACAATAAAACATACAAAGTTATTAAAAGCAGAGATGTCAATTTTTTAGAAAACTGTGGAATTTCTGATTTAACTAATAATACTAATCTTTCAGATTCAACTTTAACTAACTGTCAGAAATCACTAACAAATATACAGTCATCAGACAGTCAAAACACTAACACTAGCATTAACAGTGTTCCCGTGTCTACTGAAGCACTCCCGTCTGATGTAGAAGACCTCACAATAGTAACTGATGAAGAAACTACAGGTGTAACTGAGGATTGTGAGCGGGTATCTAGCGAGTATGAGACAGGGGACTCAGATGAAACATATGTCCCACCTGTGTATGTAGACCCACAGTGTGAGCGGAACATCACACTGAGGCCTCGGAATAGGACACAAAGAGTACACACAGAAGAAAATAGTATGTATTGTTTTCTTACTAGTTTTAGTGATCCGCAAACGATTGAGGAGGCACTGTCGTCACCTTATGCCAAGCAGTGGCGACAGGCAATGGATGAGGAGTACAATTCACTGATGAAAAATAACACCTGGAGCTTAGAAAAATTACCCTCAGATAAAAAGGCTTTACCCTGTAAATGGGTTTTTAAAACAAAAACGGATCAAAAAGGTAACATAATTCGTTTTAAGGCTAGACTTGTCATTAAGGGATATGCTCAGAGGAAGGGTACAGACTACGAGGAAGTGTTTTCACCTGTTGTCAAGTACAGTACCATACGCTACCTGATATCATTAGCTGCGAGATTGGGACTTCAGATTGACCAGTTGGATGCAGTGTCAGCATTTCTACAGGGAGACATTGATGTGGATATATATATGCATCAACCTGAGCTTTACGAACAAGGTCCCCAGGTATGTCGTTTACATAAATCTATCTATGGCTTAAAACAAGCAAGCAGGTTATGGAATTCTAAACTGAATACTGTATTACAGGATGTTGGCATGACACAGTCTAAGTCAGATCCATGTGTTTATTTTAATGTAGATAGGAATACTTACATTGCTGTGTGGGTCGATGACCTTTTGTTATTTACTCCTAATAATATAGAAAGAGACAGGATCAAAAACAGGCTAATGCAATGTTTGGAGATGAAGGATTTAGGAAATGCTAGTCAGTGTGTGGGTCTGAACATAACAAGAAATGAAGACACTATTATGATAGACCAAGAAAAATATATTAGAGAAGTTCTTGCTAAGTTTGGTATGTCTGACTGCAAACCATGTAAGACCCCAATGGAAGTAGGTTTAAAGTTTTCTCAAATAACTGAGGACCAGATAGAAGAAACAAATTTTCCTTATCAACAAGCAATAGGTTGTCTTCTTTATATTGCGCAAAGCACAAGGCCTGATATCTCTTTTGCCGTTAATACCCTTAGTAGGTATAATAAACAGCCGAGATCTGAACATTGGACAGCTGTCAAGAGGGTCTTACGATACTTACAAGGGACTAAGGATCTGAAGCTTACCTATACCAAAGATGGTGATTCAGATATAAGAGGCTTTTGCGATGCAGACTGGGCTAGTGACAATTTTGACCGTAAATCCTGCACAGGATATGTTTTTATTTCTCAGGGAGGCGCAGTGTCCTGGTGCTCAAGGAAACAGCAAACAGTGGCTCTGTCGACGGCGGAGGCAGAGTACATGTCAATGTCATCTGCAGCACAGGAAGCTCTGTGGCTGCGACAGCTGCACATTGAGTTCGGCCAGCCCCTTGCCGGACCACTTTGTATATTTAGCGATAACCAAAGTGCTATAAAATTGTCAACTAATGATTGCTACTTGCTTCGTACTAAACATATAGATATAAGGTATCATTTTTTGAGAGAGCATGTACTTAATTTTAAGATAAAGTTTAATTATTGTAAAGGTGACAATATGGCTGCTGATATTCTCACTAAGGGTACAACCGAGTATAAACTTTTGTATTGTATAGCAAATATGGGTTTGCGTTCCAGGGGTGGTTGTTAGGATATTAATAATTGGAACGCAACATAGTATGTCAACGCTTATGTCAATGTCACCCCTGACAGTTCCCTTTTGTATTTCCTGCTCTGGCGCCTCTCTACACATGCATATCCGAAAATATACGTCGTAGCATTTTAAAAGAGAAGTTTCATTTACCAACAAAATGTACGGTTCCCGCGCGCTAAACGTATGCTGCTAAACGTATGCTGGCGTGATCTAGTCAGTATATGAAAATGACAAAAGATTAACACTGCAACGTTTGTAATGCAGAAGAAAGTCTAAACTATGGATTAGACTTCAACGCGCAATAGAAAAATATGCGTAGCGCTACGCGTAGCGCCACCATGTAACACCGATGTATTGGAGTACTTACTACGGAGTTTTATTATAACTACGAAAGTGTATTATATTATGTATGTTTGTCTATTCACCAAGCCTCAAACCTTTGGCCTGTAAAAGAACCTGCGACAATTTTCAGTGTGGAAAATTATAATTTCCGTAATATGAAATATCTACGCAGCAAAGTTAAGGAGTGACTCGTGTTTTTTATTTATTAATTTCATTTTTTATAATTTTCACACCAGTAAACTTGATAAGTGTTTAGACGCACCTTGAAATATTGTTTACAAAAAATATAGTGTCAAAGGTTTAACGTTTTTTTCTGTATTTCCCCCACAGCATCAAACATTGTCAAATTGTTTGCGTCTTACACCATTATAATGATAATTTATTACGATATCGAAATAACTATCTAATAGTCCAACGGTTCTTTGTATTGCGTGTTACAAAATTAAAAATAAAGTTTTGCCTATAGTTAATCCATACTAATATTATAAATGCGGAAGTGTGTATGTCTGTTTGTTCATTACCTCTTCATGCCCAAACCACTGATTTAACTGAGCCGTACTTTGAATCCCGGGAAAGAATATATTATTATACTTTTCATTCCTTGATAAATGTAAGGTTCCCGCGCGATAAACTAATGTTGGCGCAACGGAATGGGCATTGTCCAAAAAAAATCACATGTACTTTTTATATATTTTTTTCGTTAAAATAGGGTATTTTAAGAATATAAATTAAATAATTTTGAAATTCATTGGCTAGTTTTTTCTCAATAAATTTTTAAAGTTTCGCTCTGACGTCATCATCGGCGGCCAATTGACCTCTGAATTATGTTTTTTTTCCTTCCAATCTTATTTATAATGGCTGGTTCGTCAAATGCAAGTTATCATTATGTAAAAGCTGATACGAGAAGCTTTTTTTTCTACCGTTGCCCATAAATTCGCTGCGCTAAAATGCGCTTCTTACACGGGAACCGTACACTTTTTAACCCATCATGCCCCATAAGGACACCGGTGACCGCGACAACAATAGAATAACAATAGATGTCCATGAATCCGCGATAGAAGGATTAAAGGAGGATTCTATATCCTTTCCGGGGACCTCTTTCTCTCTTTCTCGTTTAGTTTTGAAATACTCTAAAATTGTACATTAAATATTTTATTTATTGTAGCATCACATTATCATAATCTCAAACATAATTGTTCATTAAATTGTATTATATTATTATTTAACTGGTACTTTCGTAATATTAGCATAATGTAGATAGTTTAATTTGTGAGAATTTGTCTTAATATAAAATAACTAATTACTATACTCATACAAAATACATTCTTATTTGATTTGATATACATAATAATAATGTAATCAGTGATATATCACGAGAACTATTCATAAAATAAGCAATTTTCTTTTTTTTATGGAATTTGCAAAGAGCGGAAACGCACTCGCGACTCTTCCGATGTTGTCGGATGATCCAATGTCAATTATTGGCGATAATGAACACTTATCCATTAGGCGATGCATTTGCTCGTTTTATTTTTATCTAAGTATTAAATTTCATCCAAATTTGTAAAGTGCAAACAGACAGGCAAACATACGTAGCTACTTTTGCATTTATAATATTATGGAAGTAAGGCTAGTATCAATAGGCAGTGTCTGTGCCAAGCCTGTATGTACAGACGTGTGGCATTGGGAAGATGTTTTTTAACCTTTTTCAATAAAGGAAATAGGTTTGTGGAGTTATTTCGCGAGATTTATAGTATGCCTTAGACGTAGTAGTAAATTGGGCGCGCCTGCGGAATACCAATGACATGAACAGAGCGGTCACCGCAGGTCACCCCGAGCCTGATCCATATTAATGGAAAATATCGCCTATAATATTTTATACAGCTTGAAAAGCGTATCATTAGGAAATGCGATTTCAGAGAAAAAGCCACCTGTAGGGTAATTTTGATGCCATTTTGCCATATTCTTTTTCATAAAATATGGGGCAAACGAGCAAACGGGTCAACTGATGCAAACAAAAGTGACTACTCTCGCCCATGGACACTCACAACATTAGAAGACTATATATATATATATATACATATATATATATATATATATATATATATATATATATATATATATATATATATATACAGCGCTTATTGCGTGGGTAGCATTAGCTACATGTCACGTAACTTAGTCTGTTAAAAGCCTTATTGGTTAGGTTGAGAAAATCCTTTCAATAATATACATTGAGGCCAATAGGCTTATTTGAAATCTTTGCCATACAAAGTAATATTTTTATCTAGGTACGGTATTCCTAGAAGGGTGATCCTGTCGGAAGTAAAATCTGGATCTTAAGTTTAGATTTCTCCATGTTTAAGATAAATGGTAGCTACTAATTGCTGATTTGTTTTACAGCAAATAAAGCTCATAATGATTCCAAGTAATATGCCGGATGGAGGCTGGCCATAACTCGTATAATATTAGCTAGGTATATTATTATACGACATAAAACGTATATAAGTATCCACTTAAAGTAATATAATAGAAGAATGTCGCACTTTGACACCGTGCTACGGTATTATAAAAACGCTGTAAGTAAGCAAAATAAGCAAAAACTTAATGTCATATAAATCATCCGCGCCGCGATTGTCGTTTGTCGCCGCAAAAAAGCACATTAGAATTTTGACAATTAGTTATATTGACGGCTGACGGGCGAAAAATAACTTTACAGCATGATCGCACCAGCAGAAGACTTTTATGGGGCTACTACACGTCTAGCAAGAGCGATGTCGCTGCATTACGTTGCCGTCGCAATGCAAATAAGGTGTGATTGAATGACGTTGTTTAGTCAAAGGGCTAGCTGTTTGATTGAACGGCTATTTAAACCAGTTGGCTGCGACATATGCATTATTCCATTGTGACGACGCAAAGAGACATTGTGGCCTCACTTTGTAACCACCACAGAAGGTCTTTTCTACGGTGTGGTCGATTTAATTTTATGGTAGGAAATCTGGTATTTTATTCCCTACATATTATTGTCATTACCTTTATGACACCTGTCTAGACAAACACATTAAATAGGATGATAAAAAGCTTGTAGTATAGAGAGCTTTTTCAGTGATACGCAAAGTAGTAAAATACAAGAACAAACGCTGAATTGCCGTTAATGAATCCAAGTACTCCATGCTGAGTACTTGGATTCATACAGCAACAGATACATATAGCAGACTTGAAAGTCTGCTTGGCATGACAGCATATTTTTTTTCTATTAGATCTTATAATCTTTTCTATCATCACTTTTAATAATCCAGATACAATGACATTGCACATATTCTCTGAAACTCAACGTAATTCCCAGCTAATTGCTCTAATATAATTTTATCACGAGTTTTATAACTCACATGTTATATTTCATCAAAATGGTCAAAGCGTTTTCATTACGACTTGAAACGTAATTAACATCAATATAAATCTTATCTGTGAAGAAACAAAACCAATTAAAACATGGATTCGCAGTTGTGAAATTGTTATCTTGATTTTAAATAGCAGATTGTAAAAAACTTCGTATTTCGCACGAGGATAAGGACCTTATTTTTCTAATTTAATTATTTTTAATCGTTTATTCTAATTGGGATTAACCGAGACTAAATTTATTGTTTTTATTTTTCTTATTGAATTATTTTGAGTAATTGTTTATTCAAATTAGGATTTACTAAGTAATAAAATTTATATCACTTAACAAATTGTAAAAAAAAATAGTTGTAGATTAATTAATATTATCCCAGTTCCCTTTAAAATAGTATATAATTTTAAACTTCTATATCTATACATAATATAAAACAAAGTCGCTTTTTTCCCTCATGTCCCTTTGTTTCCTTTAATCTTTAAAATCGTTTATCGAGGAAGGCATCTATATTTTATCACGCTAAGACTAATAGGAGCTAAGAAATAGAGGAAAATGTGGAAAAAACGGGGAAAATTATTTGAAAGGGCTAATTTGAACGCGCTAATCTCAGGAACTACTGGTCCGATTTGAAAAATTATTTCAGTGTTAGATAGCCCATTTATAGAGGAAGGCTATAGACTATATTTTGTCATGCTAAGACTAATAGGAGAGTGTGGAAAAAAACGGGAGAAAGTATTTGAAAGGACTTATCTCGCGAACTACTGGAGCAATTTTTAAGTTATTTGGCACAGATAAGAAGTAGACTACGTGAAGTATCATAGGCTATATATTACTGTAAAAATCCTTCAGCGAAGATATAATAAAAATATACAATAGCGCTTATAATGATTACTACACTGCCACTATTCCTGTAACTTATTTCTGAATAGTCCGCAACGTCATCTGACGAACGCAACTGCACATCGCTGAGTCGAAGTTCGAGGATTAGCAAATACAATGAACTAAATTCCAAAAATTCACTGACGACTTATACAACAGTTTATGCAATCGATAAATATGAAACCTCAGCATGAAAACCCGTGTGCGGTCGGCGCGGGCCGGCGCGGGTCGGGCGCATGTCGCAAGTCGCAACGGACGAGCGCTGAAACATTCGACTGTCCGTCTTGCTTGTTCACTTAGATCGGTGCCCAAATATTTAAACATCATTAATTGTTTAATATTTGTTCACAATTAAATTTAATTATCAATTAATTAAGCTACATTAATCTATACATATAATAAAACTGTAGAAATGAGAATTCTGTACATTAAAGATATTTAAAAAATAATAGTTGGGGGGTGTCACTACATCGCTATAGAAGACAAGAATGTGGTTAGATTTTTGTCTGTCTGTCTGTCTGTATGTTTGTTCCAGCATCACACGAAAACCACTGATCCGATTTGAATGCGGTTTTCGCAGATATATTTGTCTTCTTCCATCTTAACATCTGGCGTATAAATTTTTCTCCCCACCCCTCTAAGGGTACAAAAGAGGGGGTCAGATTTTGTATCAAACTTTTTCTTTAACATGAAAACTACTGATCCGATTTGCAAACGGTTTTCGCAGATATATTTGTCTTCTTCGATATCAACATCAGATGCAAAAAAATCCCCCCCACCCCTCTTAGGGGACAAAAGAGAGGGCAAGATTTTGTATCAACTGATGAAGTAGAAATACTTTATATGGTAAAACAACGTTTGCCGGGACAGCTAGTATTAATTAAGCTTAATTAATTAAAAAGTCTCTCAAAAGTTGAAGTCTCAAAATTAATTTTTAACACGTTAAACTGCAGTCGTAACTAGTGAGAATGTTAAGTCAATGTGTCATTTCTAATTACTCGGTCGGGTAGTCACAAAACTTATGCACTGAAATTCGGCAGGTGACAAGTGCCCAGCCTCCGCGCGAGTTCACTTTCGAGCGTCCCACTGCCCCACATCCAGTGAAAGCCTACAGTCGGTGACATAATACTTATAATTAAAATACCTTAATTTTTTCGGCCAAGAACAATCACAGAATCACTGACACAGATCGATCACTACACTCGTGGTCACCGCGGTCGTGGTCGCGCGCGGTACGTCGTGGTCGCGTCGTGGGCGCGTCGTGAGCGCGTTCGTCCGTCGCGGGCTGAGCGGCCCGACTGCGTGATATAACTCCGGCGGCGCGGCTCTGCGGCACTTTTATATCACCACACAATTTGACGTTTGTGATAACCGTTGTCGTTCGATCAAATTTTATAGTTAACCATTGTATTGTCTTCGTTGTTTTGTTTCGCTAAATCGAAGTACGTACAGCGATGCGATGGCAATTTCTACGGATGAGATAATACGAACACAGGTGGCAGAAATCGATTATGCAACTAATTCAATTACAGATTTCTACAAATCACAATACGACTTATTAATCTTCAATGACAACACATATTAATCATTCGATCGGAGGTTCTAGGAATTCCCATTGTATTCTTTTGTTCTCGCGATCACCGGTGCTTGCGCGGGGCCTGAAGGATGCAACCTAATTTGTGATTAAATATAAAAATAATTACATGTCCGTAAGTTAAATTGACTTTTTTCAGTCATGAAATGTGCAATGAAAGTGAAAAGTAACGCGGGTAAAAGCGCCTAGTATTAGACTTGTACGCGTGGGTGGCTCCTACTAGTCTACGCAGCTCGCGCCCTATTATAAAAACTTTCTTATCTGCAAAAAAGTAATTCGATGTACTTATTGAATATATGAATTTTATAACAATAAATATCTTAAAATATAAGAGTATATTATTTTACAATATTATACTAATATTAAATAGAAAATTATTATTGTTTGCATCAAAATCAAGATCAAAAACTAGCTAGTTTTAAAAAATGGTAAAAAATAAACCATGAAGGCCGCTTTTAGTATGGAAAAATGTATGGTTCTCGTGCGATTTTCTTATGCGCCTACTTTACCTCAAGTTGTTACTATTTTACTGGATTACTAGCTGTCCCGGCAAACGTTTCTTTGCCATATTAAGTATATAAAGTATTTTTTTTAAATTTGGTCGAAGCGCTAACTGTCGGACAGACTAAAATTAAAATCCGAATTCGAATATTATTAAAAATTTGACACTGCGATGGCAGCCGACTGTCGGATCCAATGTAAAACATTCCAAAATCAACAACTACTAATAAATTAAAAATTAATTAAAAAAACATTGTCCAGCGGACAAAATTGTGAATCTAAACCATTCCCAGATCCCCTTGAACACACACAAAAAATTTCATCAAAATTGGTCCAGTCGTTTAGGAGGAGTTCAGTCACATACACACGCACACAAGAAATATATATATTAAGATTACCACGTCTGGCTCCGTACTCAATGTACAGTCTAATCCCACGGAAATCGTAATTTTTCTGCATTGCAAACCTTCTCTGACGCGACTATAAGTCAGTACCAAAATTGATTAAAAACTAGTCTTTGACTTCTAAGCGACGACATCTCCGCTAGTCGTAATAATTGATAAAGGAAAGGAATATTAATTACAATAATCATCGGCGTTTTTTTAGGGTTCCGCACCCAAAGGGTTTAAACTGGACCCTATTTCTAAGACTTCGTTGTCTGTCCGTCGGTTCGTCTATCTGTCTATCTATCTGTCTCCAGGCTATATCTTAAAAACTGCTATAGCTAGACTTCTGATTTTATGCAGATTGTGTATTATGTACCACTAGGTATGCTAAAAATACTAAAAACAAAATAAAATTAATATTATTTGATAGGGGGGTAGGGGCTCCCTTAAAACAAATGTGATTTTTTTGACCTTTTTTGCTTCATATCAATAATGGCAACAAGTATAATAATTATTAAGGATTTTCACAAAATCCTTTAATAAAAGTGTACCTACTTGAATAATATATTTAATCCTTCGATCGCGGATTCTTGGAAATCTATTATTTACCGCCTGGGAGTTGAAGCATTAATTAAAAAATTAAAATAAAGTAAAAATTAAAAGGGGGGCTCAGATACAAAACACAATTTATGTCCCATTTCTGTTCTTTAACGATACGGAACGCTAAAAAATAAAAGTGCGTGAGTCCGACACGCACTTTTTATTATTATATTAACTATATTTTACTTTATTACATAAGGAACAGTAAACAGCTACACTATGTACACAAAATTACAGCTTATACAAAATACAATAATAAGAATTATAGTGTAGCCCACAGCACTGTCCACAGATTTATTATATACACACCGGCAAAATTAGAGGAACATAACAAAATTTATTTTTTTTTGAAAATTATTCGCTGCTTTTTATATATTTATTTATTTATTAAATAATTGACGATTAAAAAATAAAACTTATATAAATTTAGGGCATAAAAACGTGTAAAATAGAAAAATCTGCAAAAATCAAAAATTAAGAAAAATCTTTGAAATTTCAGTAGTAAGTTTTTAAGTTAAATTCTTTATTTTTACTTAAGAAATGCCATGTTTAAAGCGTGTAATGCCTTCTATGGATCTCAAGAGGGTCTGGATACGCCATTCCATGCTTGCATTTTGATTGTCGATCATTTCCTGTGGGGTATTCTTCTACTCCTCCAGTAGCGCCAACTCGAGCTTTTGAACACATTTTGGAGCTGGAGTTTTAACTCGTACCGTTCACCCATTGATGTGCCATACGTCCTCAATCGGATCCACATCCGTTGACCGTGCTGACTTCTCCACCTGGGCTACGCCAGCATCATTTAGGTAATAATACCCGATGTTTTTACTCTATGGACGCGCATAAAATTGAAGTTACTGCCTAAAACTGTGTAAAAGGCACAACATGCAGTTCTAGGATGTTTGTGCTATAGCCCTGTACTGTCAAAGTACCATCATTAACAATCATCAGCTCCGTGCGGGCTCCAAATCATATGCCACCCCAAACCATTACGAAGCCTGCATGATAGGCCACTGTGTCCGTCAAGTTTGATGGGCTATAGCGTTCCTTACGATTTATCCACATTCTTTATCGCCTGTCAACAAAATTTACACAGAGTTTGCTCCCATCACTGTACAGCACATGATTTCACTCACTTGTTAAATTTTGATGTTCACGCGCAAATCTTAGCCTGGCTCTTTGCGGTCCTGTCTCAAGTTTTGGTGCCCTTGCTGGCACTTTTGAGTTTAATTTAACTTCTTTGATTCTTCTTCTTACTGTACAATCACTTACACGTCCATCTCGGACCTGTTCCGACAGGTTTCGTCTCTGCAAAGCAGTTTGAGGTCGATTTCTTAAGGCTTGTACCCTTACAAAACGGTCATCCTGAACCATTGCCACCCGAAGTCTGCCTTGTTCTCGTCTCCAAACGTAAGATCCAGTCTCTCTGTAGCGTTGAAAGTTACGATGGACCACGAAAGCCGACACACCTAAGGCCTGACTGACCGAACGGTAGGTGTGACCTTTCTTTATCGTGGTTACAGCTCTAGCAGTCGTAGATGCTGGAAAATCACTAATTTTGTATCTAAGCAATGTGTTCTTCCAAAAAACAAACAATCAAATGAGCTGGCATACCTTGCACCCCGCTAAAAACGCCATTCTTATCAGAAACACTTACAACGTCAATCATCGAAAAACACTTAGTAGGGCATAATTGCAATAAAAATCTGTTAGCTTCCCAGTTGTGTTCAATATTTTATTTCTTAAATGAGCTTAGAAACTATAAAAAAGGATTTCACACAGCCCGACCCACTTGAATTCAAGTTGTGGCCCTTTTTACCTATGTTCCGCTAATTTTGCCGGTGTGTGTATATTACATTTTACATAACAAAAGCTACTAATCAATAATCATGCACCAGTCTTGGCCGACTAATATTTTATTTTCGTCTCTGGTTTATAAGCAGTGACCCCTATATGTTCTTATAATCTTTAAATGTCGTCGAATAAATATACCGTCCCTATAATTGACTAAGATTACATAAATCTTAATATTATCGAAGTAAATTATATACCTAATATTATCATTGTCTTTATTATTAACTATTATATACTTTAAGCTGAGACCATAGAAATAGCTAATGTGCTAAAATATACTAGGTATACCTAGTACCTATATTTTAGCACATTCACTCACAGTCTATCTATTGTTTCGTAAATCCCGAACGGGTGAAACTATTATAGTTATTGATCTGAAAGACTAAGTTACAATTTATCATAACCATCCTCTTCCTACATAAATAATGATGCTATTGAAAACTATGGTTTACTTCATGTTTTTGAAGTAATGTAATAATTAAAAATTAAAACGCTATGTACCGTACATAATATGCATATCACATACATGATACAACTCCGAAAAAAAAACTAGGTAATTTCTGTTATGAGTTAGTTATCAGATTATCACCAAACGAATGTATGGCCCAAACGTTATATGGAACGACCAAAATATGGATTTTGGTCGTTCCATATAACGTCTGGCTGGGCTTTTTTATGGAATAAGGGGCCAAACGAGCAAACGGGCCACCCGATGGAAAGCAACTACCGTCGCCTATGGAGAAGAGCTGCAGGAGTGTTGCCGGCCTTTTAAAAGGGAATACGCTCTTTTCTTGAAGGTTTACAGGTTGCATAGGTCCGGAAATACTTCTGGTGACAGTTTGTTCCAGAGTTTTACAGCGCGCGGCAGAAAGTTACGCGAGAAACGCACGGTGGAACACTGCCACTTATCAAGGTGACGAGGATGGTATATTTTTCGCGTGGGACGATGGCAAAAAGTTGCAGGTGGTATGATTCCGAACAATTCCTCAGAGCGCTCCCCGTGATACAACCGATAGAGGATGCAGAGTAAAGCTACATTCGCTTGGATATAGCCCGATCATAATAACTGCTTATCAGTTTCTCAAATAGTGCATCGTATAAGCGAGGCTTGGGGCAGGTTTACAATAAAAACATATTATGGTAATTCAGTCGTACCGGCGTTAGGCCACAAATGTCAAGAGCATCGTACTGTTTAGAAACAAATCAACAAATCGCGGACCGGTCGCGTGGCCACGTGCATCGCGGTTCCGTATACAATTAAATATACATCTCACGTTTTCCTCTACTAGACACGTCGTATTATTCTATACTTCGGAACTGGCTGCTCACATTGAATATCTAACCGATTACCACTATCTTGCTGGTAATTAATATTTAATTGTAGTTGTTATTGGTAGTATTTTCCAATTATCAATATTTTGGGACGGGGAAAAACTCTGACGCGAAAATTATACTTTGCTGACGATGCTAAACGTTAAATGGAAATAAGAAATATGATGCGCTTTTACGCGAAACAGTACTAGCAGTGCACAATTCGTGATAATACATACCTACATAATAATTATTAGAAATAGAAATAGAAATCGTTTATTTGCTCAAAAAAGGTTAATTTGTTAAATACAATCGCAACTACGCAGAAATTTGTTAATCACGCTGGAACCGCACTTTTTGTGAATATTATTTTTCACGTACTTGGGAAAACAAATTTCATTTAGTAAAGATCGAAATTTAGAGGAAATAAAGAGAAAAGTAGCTTTTACATGGAATAAATATTGGGCCCAAAAAGAAATTATGAAATCTAAACTTTCATTAAAATTAAAAAGCATTATCTCGGATACGACACTTCTACCCTGTCTAACGTATGGATGCCAAACGTGGACTTACGACCAGAAGGCAAGGCAAAAAATCCAGACCACTCAAAGAGCAATGGAAAGAAGTTGTTTAAGCATAAAATTGAAAGATAGAGTAAGGAACACAGAAATACGTAAAAGAACAAAAATACAAGATGCTCTGCAGTTCGATCAAAGACTGAAATGGAAATGGGCTGGTCATCTCGCCAGATACGATGATAATCGATGGACTGTCAACACCACAAAATGGAAGGGACCGCATGGCGTGAGAAAGAGAGGCCGCCCGTGCGCCCGGTGGCAGAACGAAATTGTAGCCAGCGCAGGAAGAAATTGGCTTATCACCGCAAAAGATAGAGAACAATGGAACAATTTGGAGGAGGCTTTTACCCTGAGGGGGTCCACATCTAACTAAAAATTTAATTACAAAACTGTTTCGTAGTATGTACTTAATTTACACTGTGAAATCAATAAAGCTATTTTATTATTATTATTATTATTATTTTTGACGTGATAACGTCTTATAATTCGATATGGGGTGCGCGCCCGAAAAACATGACAGTTCATGCGGCGTTCCCTCACTGACAGCTCTCATGAGGCACTGTCAGGGTGCTGGGCCGCGCTCTTTGTTTCGATTATATTAAGTATTTCGATGACTTAGAGAATACTTTTGTATGAAGAAGTTTGGTTAGTTATGAACTTTTTTATACATTGACCACACTCTGAATGAAAAATAAATAAACAATCTGTGAGCTATTAGTATTATTTCGGCTATTTAAAATTGTGCTCTATTTCCTACGTGTCAAGGTATGACTTGTGCTTTGTTCGAAGATTTTAATGGATTTCATCTTTGTTCGAATGTATGTAGCGTTTTGTATTGCGAATAGTTTATTTTACTCATTATAAATATTTTTAGGCAATCATTTGAAAGAAATACATCGAAATAACTTTAGGTTACAGTCGAAAAAGTTTGTTTCTATTTATAGAGAATCGGAAGCGAGGGTTAAGGGGTTAAAGATAGTTGAACGTGACAACGTCATACGTTGTCACGTTCAACTATCGTCAGTAAACCGACTTTACAGACAACCGATTTTTTAGCAAAAAATTGAACCCGACTTCCAAGGTAAAAATATTATTATTAAAATGACCTAAAAAGTATGAAATAATTTTAATTCTAGATTCGTGCCTTTTTCAAAATTCGACTAAATCTAAACGAATTCTGTACTCAATTTTCATTCGTTTGAAGTCGATACCAGCCCAGAACTGAGATACTTCATACTTGACATAGAACTTAGCCAGTACCGACTTTTTAGGTCATTTTAAGAATATTGTTTTTACCTTACTCTTTTTAGTTATCTACAAGACAAGGCTTCATGCGTAGTATAACCACTACGAATATTAACTATCCATATTATAATTATTACTGTAAGCAAAATTAATGTGGTAAATGCTTGCAGTTATCTAAGCGATGCTGCAATTTCCAAACTTGTATCTTTAAAGGTTCAGGAGTTCTGTTCAGTGTCTTCGGACCCAGAGGCACCTTCGTATGAAATTTCTCTTATTCGTAACAATAAATTTATTATGTTTAAGTATTCTAAACCACATTTTAACCACTTTGAGTGTTTTTATAAATTTTAAGGATTTCCCTCGACTGCTCATAGATCCCATCATCAGCTCACCACTTTTGTAATTGTTATACAAATTTAAGATTATATACTATACGAAAACAAAAGAATTGTGAAAATCGATCCACAAACAGCGAAATTATCAACAAAAACATCAGCTTCGATGCAAAATATCACGAAAAGTACCAATAATTGGGCCATAATGTGATGACTGATGACCCATGGTATAATTATAGTTGTGATGATGATGATCAATCAAATTGATGTGTTGGCTTGTGCTTTCAGTTGTTTAAGCAACACCGAAATCCCCGAACCTGTATAGCTATAAGAATTCAAAAGTTCTGTTAGGTACCTTCGGATCCAGAGTATAACCAGGTGGATCCCATCATCATATCACCATTTTTGTGAACATGGTACCAACCTCGGATTCAACCCTGTACAACAACAAAATAATTATGAAAATCGGTCCACAAACGGCGAAGTTGAACATACAAAAAAAAAATTAAACAGACGAACATATAACCTCCTCCCTTTTGGAAGTCGGTTAAAAATATAAGAACGTCCTTTATCAGGACTTGAAGTATTTACATTACCAAATTTCATCAAAATTGATTCAGCGATAAGCCGCTCAATACGTGAAGAGGAGGGGAGCAGACAGATAGACATATTTTCGAATTTATAATATTGTTAACACAGACGTGTTTCAATGTAGGTTAATTATTATTAAAGATTGATTACAATAAAATTGAACTTAGACATTAATTGGAAAATCTGTGCTCACGCGTTAATGGCAGCGTAGCGTCAACTTGTTTGTTTAAGGATGGGTTGCAACTTGCACCAACTTACTTTAACTATAATTGTTACTTTAACCATTACTATAACTATAACTACACTGTCTACAGTGCAAAACGTCAAATCTATGGTCAAGGACGCCATATTTAACGATAACCATAACTGCTGAAACTTATACCGAATTTTTTTCGTAAAAATTTACAATGGCTCACAGTGTTGTTATAACAATTAATATTTTTTCCCGTTGATGACTACCTGTAACTTTAACAATAAAATAAACGTAACAGACATCTTTCAAATTCCGTGGTCAAAGTTAAGGTTAAAGTTATGTTAACCTGAACCATAACCATAACTTTGACCATAACGCTAACTTTAACCACGTCTCTGGTGCAACCCGCCCTTATTATTCCAAGAATCAATGTAAATAGTTGAGTAAATAGGTGTGTTATTATAAATACAATGTTGCCTTCCGATGGTTCCGGGGAAGAATCCTAAAAGAATCGCACACCATTATAGCGCTGATAATAAAATATATTAAAATATACTTTCAATGTGTATACCGCGCACTGTAAAACTCTGGAACGAACTGTCACCAGCAGTATTTCCGGACCTATACGACCTGCAAACCTTCAAGAAAAGAGCGTATTCACTCTTAAAAGGCCGGCAACGCACCTGCAGCTCTTCTGATGTTGCGAGTGTCCATGGGCGACGGTAGTTGCTTACCATCAGGTGACCCGTTTGCACGTTTGGCACCCCCTTATTTAATAAAAAAAAAAATAGAGTAAGATTTTTTATTAAGATTATAGTTACAACAAAATTATCGCCAACGAACCGTTGCGAAGTTTAGCGATTTTTTATGTTTAATTATTAATTAATCATTGTTAGTATTATATTATATTGATAGAAAAATATGATGCATAAAATTTTATTCTTTTAATCGATTATTTTGAAATGTTACTATGTAAGTAAAATATTATGAGCCATGTATATAGGTAACATTTATTTTATTCATTATGTTTTTAAATGTGAGATTCATATGAGAACTCGTTTAAGTTTAATTTGCTTTATATTAAATTTATATTTATATTTAAATTGATCAAACTTAATAAAAATTTTATGGACTTCAGTCGAGTTTGGTGTTTAATATCCCTGTATAATTCGATGGCCCCAACGAATAAACGTGCAAGAGCTCTTACCCAACTATGATACACCTATGTAATTATTTTTATTTTTTTTTTACTTAAAATAACGATTTTATAGCAATGTAAATCTTTATTGTACGGAAAAAATAATAACATGTATCACATTAATAATAAAACATGCGCTAATTGCAGATTATTTGTTTATGTGAGTTCACGACACGAGATACGCTCTCTCCTTGAAGGTTTGCAGATCGTATAGGTCCGGAAATACTGCTGGTGACAGTTCATTCCAAATTTAACAATGCGTGGCAGAAAGTTACGCAAAAAAAGCACGGTGGAAGACCGCCACTCATCAAGGTGATGAGGATGGTATATTTTTGACGTGGAACGATGGCGAAAAGTTGCAGGAGGTATGATTCCGAACAATTCCTCAGAGCACTCCCCGTGATACAACCGATTGAGGATGCAGAGTGAAGATATTTACATCTCGGCGTAATTCTAAGGGGTCCAGCCTGTTTGAAACACTATGGCAGTTTACAATTTGAGCGCCCCTTCGTTGGATACGATCCCTTTGGATCGTGGGTAGGGATTTGTTGGTATTTTGGGGTCTCTGCCCAGATATGAGAACAGTATTCCATAATATTATGAGGCCGAACCTGCACCTTGTAGAGTTGCAGGCATTGGTCCAGACTGAAATACTGTCACGTCCTGTTAATAACAGAATCAGAAAAGTATCGCCTACCCCATTCAGAGACTTTCTCCTGTGAATTCTCTATTTTAGACATAAGTTCGTTTCGACTCTCGATGACATATTTTAGCCGAGAAATATAGTGGAAACCGGTAGATAGGCCATCACGTCCTATACTATCATCCGCATAGCAATAAATGCCATTGGAATGTATCATGTCATGGATCTGCCAAAAAACTTATGACCTATTTGCATAAATTCTTGGGAAGCCCATATTATGATGGAAGCTTTGTTAGTAGCGCTTTGAGCCAAACCCGATCAAAGGCCTTCTCAATGTCCAAACTAACAGCCAATGCCTCTCCTCTCCACACAATCACCTGAGCCTAACGATGAGTTTGGTACACCAAGAGATACCCAGCCAAGCGACCCATACTGTTTGTCGTGTTTGTCGCTTTGTAATGTCTGGCCGCCCAAGTATCGAAAGAGCTGATAATGGATTCCATTATCTTCGAGATGACGGAGGTTTTAGCAATTGGTCTGTAGTTGGAAGGATTCGAGCGGTCACCTTTTTTTGGGAATCGAGTACACTAAGGCTGTGTTCTAAGAATCCGGAACAATGCTAGAAGAGTAGGAGAACCAAAAGCGAAGCGACGCGTCCAACTCTGGATCACACTTTTTCAACACAATAGGAGGGATTCCGTCAGGCCCACTCGACTTTTGGATGTAACCTAATGATGGATGGCTGATGTAACCTAATATCCGACATGATGCCCCTACATCGTGGTATGGTCAGCGGTTTTTATCCCAAGGTCATCAAGGGTCGAGTTTGACGCAAGGAGCTTACCCAGAAGATCTTTGTATTTTGCGTCGTGGGCCAATGATCCATTTCCTACTTGTAGGGATGGTAGGATGGCTTTCAAAAATACCCTTCAATAGCTTAGGCCAGAAACGGGTTCCCAAAGAAAAGCACTCTAGTCTTTCACCGATACTATTGACGTGCTATTTCTTTGCCCGATTGATCTCTCTCTTGAAGGATATTTAAGCATGGTTGTACTCCATTTTATATGTATGTATCCACACATAGATGCGAGGTAGGTCAATATTCATCAACAACAACAATAGGTCTACAATATATTTTTACTAAACCGTCAACAAGAAAATATTAGCTAACTAGACTTTCCACACGGCCTCGCTCGCATAAATGAGAAATTTTACGGAAACCGTACATTTTCCCGCAAAAAATTGTCTATGTTCTTTCACATCATGGTCTACTCTATATTTGTGCCAAATTACTTAAAAATTCATCCAGTAGATCGCGAGATAAGTGCCTTCAAATAAATTTCCCGGTTTTTTCTACATTTTCCTATGTTTCTTCGCTTCTATTCGTCTTAGAGTGATAATTTATAATTTATAGCCTTCCTCGATAAATGAAACATCTAACGACGACATAATTTTTTAAATCGGACCAGTAGTTCCTGAGATAGGCACGTTCAAACAAACAAACTCTTCTACTTCATAATATTAGTATAGATTTACATTTTATATCATACACTAATAAGGTCGTATTACATAAATAATGAATCAACTTCTTAACACTAATAAACGGGCTTTTATCTTTACAAACATGTAAAAGCAACAAAATATACAAGAATAAGCGTGTAAATGACCAGACCATGGCTCAGGAGGAAAAAAATATACGTGGAATAACCATGCAACATTTCACTGCACTTGTTAAAACTTCATTTAAGACACGAAAAAACGTGCATTGATACAATAGTGTTAGCAAGTCACATAATATTATTCACTAGAATAATAATTTAATATGGTTTTTCTTAAATATGTAGTAAACCGTTAATATTTGATTTTTAATAAGTATATGAGCTGAAAGATATTTTTTTTACCTTTAATTTGATCATACATTATATTTGTCTATTTATTATGTAGTCAAAGTTATGTGGTTCCAAACGGTTTTTTTGTATTCCTGAAAAGTTATCTTTTTTCGATTGCACGTTTATTCGTTGGGGCCATCGAATATTATAGAGCACGTGATAGAATAGAATAGAATAGAATAGAATAGAATAGAATAGAATAGAATAGAATAGAATAGAATAGAATAGAATAGAATAGAATAGAATAGAATAGAATAGAATGCTGCGGAGGACACGGCCCAGCATACCCTTGAGGTGTGCGATCGTTGGGCCGTGCAGCGCCACGATCTCGTGGCGGTGCTAGGTGGAGACCTCTCACTCCCGAGCATGGTGCGCTGCATGCTCGAGAGCGACGAGGCCTGGCAGGCGGCGGTCTCTTTCTGCGAATTTGTTATGTCGCAGAAAGAGGCCACGGAGCGGGACAGAGAGAATGCCCCACCTCTCTGCCGCTCCGCCGGCGTAGGACGGGAGTGCGGAGGCGTCGCTACGCGAACCTCCAGTCTCTTGTCTAACGGGGCTCCGGGTCAGGATGGGAATCTGCCCGGCTTTGTCCCGGCGCCGAGGGGAACGCTTTAGTTCGCCTAAGCGTTCCCTTACTTTGGTGGAAGTCCGGTCCGAGATAGACCGGCCAGTCGTGGAGGGAGTCCTGTGTTTGTTAGATCCGGGATATCCCTCCTCTATACGGCTGAAGGCGAACCGCAGGTGGTTTTAGTGAGTAAGAGTCTCACATACCCCCGGGGTACCCAACCCGGGGCACCCATGATGGGTTTCCCCTGCGACATCAAAAAAAAAAAAAGAATAGAATAGAATAATATTTATTGCATGAAATGTGGTTATAAAGGTGTAACAATATTATGGTTTTTAAGGATTCAACATTCTGCCTTGTCAGTGGCGTGCAAAATTACAATATTGCATAAATTACAAAAGTCAAAAATAGACATAATATTGAATATTATTATATTAAGTACCTACTTACTAACATTAGATATTTAAGTCATATTATAAGTTAAATTATTCATTAAATTATACATCAACACATATAAATAAAAAAATTAAAGAAACATATTTTCACAAATCACAATAAGTGAGTTTTTTAAGAAAAAAAAAGTCAATGTGTCGAAAAAAGGTTATGATTATTAAGCATGGTATAATAAATACGTGGCAGCCAAAACATAGTACATACCTAATATTTATTACAAAATTGTTCAGAATAATTATGTTGCAGTAAAATAAGAAGATAAAATATGACAATTATTACTTAACTGTTACCCAAATACAAAGATTCGCTCCGTTTACCGTTCACTTTAGATGATCACTCATGTTCCGGATGCCCAAGTGTATACGCGATTCATTACGTACACGTTTTTGAACCTCAATCTTTTTCAGGACTAGACTTTCCAATGAAAGTCTAGTCCTGAAAAAGATTGAGGTCAAAGGAAGATACTGTTGTTTTTCATCTTCAGGGCCAATGCCCTGGAGATGAAAAACAACGTCTCAAACAAAGTCTCTTCCTCAACGTCATAATAAGTAATGTAATTTTTATATAGGCTACTGTAACCCAACTCCAACTTTGTATAATTTCGTATTAGATATCAATATTTTTTGTACAAATCATCTTTATTTATACAGCATAAATGTCCAATTCTAATTTTGAGCCCATGATTTATTATTCGACGATAAAATATGAAGTATTAATTTATATTCGACGGATGAATAAAAATATAATTGTTTTTAATATGTTTTCTATATAATGTTATTTATTATGACAATTTTTAACACATTTTACTTGTTTTATGTTGAGTTATAAGAGCGTCGAATCTCACAACTCCACACGCAGCAGATAACGTGCTAGCGCCTAATAACTCTAGACAAAAAAGGAAATTGGTGACATAAATAAAACACATAAATCATAAAAGTTATGGCATAGCTATTTATTGCTGTATAAATAACTAGATGACGCCCGCAACTTCGTTGCGCCAAAACTCTTTATCGCGCGGGAACCGTACATTTTTTCGGGACAAAAACTATCCTATGTTCTTTCTCGGGACTTAAAGTATCTTCATGCCAAATTTCAGCAAAATTGGTTCAGCGGTTTGAGCGTGAAGAGGTAACAGACAGACAGACAGACGCACTTTCGCATTTATAATATTACTAGTATGGATAAATCTTTATATTATAATCGTATTATTCAATAATTCTATTATTCTATACTAGCGACCCGCCCCGGCGTCGCACGGATATAAAATATATAGCCACTAAAAAAATATGCCTATAGCCTTCCTCAATAAATGGGCTATCTAACACTGAAAGAATTTTTCAAATCGGACCAGTAGTTCTTGAGATTAGTGCATTCAAGTTAGCCCTTTCAAATAGTTTCCCCCGTTTATTCCACATTTTCCTCTATTTCTTATCTTCTATTAGTCTTAGCGTGATAAAATATACCTTCCTCGATAAATGGGCTATCTAACACTGAAAGAATCATCAAAATCCGTTGCGTAGTTTTAAAGATTAAAGGGAACAAAGGGACAGGAGGGAAAAAAAGTGACTGTTTTTTAATAAGTATAAATAATCCAATATATATAAATCTGTCACGATGTTTGTCCGCGATGGATTCCTAAACTACTTAACCGATTTTAATGTTTTTATTTTTTAAATGTGTACTTTTTTCCAACTTGAGAGATAGGATAGCTTAGATCTTTACTTATAGTCGCAATTTTATTTTATTGCAAATTATTTGCCTATAATTAATTGACAGTCACGATTATCTGTTAACTCCAAAAGATTCCAACATATGTCGATACTTTTCGACTGGATTGAGTAAGTAACGGCTACTGGGTACTTTTTATATTGATAGGTGCATTTGTTGAATAAATAATAGTAAATTATTACATTGAGATGCAATACCGGGATACTGGGATCCTGAAATACCGGGATCCCGCATGCATTTTGCGGGACTAATCCCGGTCGAAAATTTTGCGGGATCCCGCGGGACTGGCGGGATTACAAAGAAATGTGATTCATACGTGTAACTTTGCGTGCGGGGGTGCGTGAACTGGCTACAGACAGCCCGCTAAACAATTTACCTTCGATTCACCTATAATTCACTTTAAATGACAATTGAACCAACCAGCGTGGATGCTGAGCTAGCTTTTCCAGCTGCTGACTACCTTGTTTCGAATATCAGGAACCGTTTCGGAATCTTTGGGCACGATTTTTACCTATACAAATTTCGAATTTTTTTTTGTTAAAAGATGAAAATAAATAGCGAGTTTTTTTAGTTACCTTTAATTATTATTATTACGAAGCCATTTTCAAAAAAAATGACTAGTTTTTCTTTCATTTTTTATAAAGCCTGAAGTATGGAGGTGTTAATAAACCCTTGAAAAAAGTGTCCGACAAAGTGTGTTTTATTTGAGATTCTAAAAATAAAACGGGGTCTATCAAGTAAAGTCATAGTAACGATTTATTTTAAAAGTGTATGTCCACCCAGTGGGATCCCGCAAATACCGGGATCCAGCGGGATTGTGATGGTTCAATCCCGCAAATACCGGGATTGAAATTATCTTGCGGGATTGCATTCCCTAATTGAGACTGACGGCGACCATTGTTTGTGCGACGGGATAGCGACCGACGTTGCCAGCTATGGTAACATACATATTTAGTCACTTTAACAAAATAATATGGCAAATACATAATATATTATGGCAAAGCAACGTTAGCCGGGACAGTTAGTATATTATAATTTTATACGTATTATTCTAGGTATTTGCCATTGTGGGTTAGGTCTTGGCGGAAAGTGGTCGAGCGATGGTTCATGCAGGTAGCATTATTTTATTAAATTTTCAAAAGTTACTTAATCCTTCGATCGCGGATTCTTGGAAATCTATTGCTATTCTATTGTTGTCGCGGTCACCGGTGCTCTTATAGGGCTCGAAGGATTAAATTTGGATTATTTTTTCAAATAGAACATAAAGTTAATTAACCACCTTAGATACCTACTAATAATATATTTCAATAAATTAATTACTTATAGCATTATCTGTTGTTGTACAAGCTAAGTAACCGCAAGAGTAAAACAATCATATTCCTTCAGCGTAGAGAGGTACAGACAGACACACTTTCAAATTTATATTATAAGTATGGAGAGTAGATATTAATTTAAACTATGGGGGGTTGGGGGTTCTGTTGAACTGTAAGTGAAACATCAAATAGCAAATATATTTACAAGTGTCCATTGTCCATAGCGGCAGCAATCGCTTACCATCAGGTCGCCCATGATTATTAACAATGTCGGATGTGCAAAATCGTCATTTTTGTTTTATAAATTTAATATCATTAGCTGAAAAGATAAAATCTATATTATGCATAGTTTCTGAAATAGCTACATTAAAAATGTCGTATATTACTAAGATGGTCCGCTAACAATGTCGGATAGTCACTACCTTCGTTGTTAAAGGGACGCGTCACGCGGGGGCGAGTGCCACACAACGGAGGAAATGGATGTCGCACTTTCACTTGTTTTTTTGCAAACTTAGTTATATTTTTTTAATTTTCGACGCCATTTTTAATGTCTACAAGATCAACACGGCTAATCAAACTAGGTACTCAACGAAATTAAGAAAAATATAGTAATAGGGAAAAAATGCTGATGGAAATATTATGATCGAAGCTAATACTAGTGCGGAAAATGGTATTTACTATTCTTTATTATATTCTTTAAAGATTTTGAACAGTAGAGCTTATGTTTTATTGCTTTAGATTTCATTAAATAAGAAAAACATTTATGTTCATTAACATTTTATCGTAGGTCATTTAAAATTGTCGGATGTGCCACATCCAACGTTCTTAACCGGTTTTTCAAATGTGTTAAATGTCGGTTGCACCATATACGACATTTTTAATCGGTTTTATAAATGGTTAAATTGTTGGTAGTACCACTTCCGACATTGTTATGGGGATTTATAAATTGGCTAAATGTCGGTAGTATTACATCACAATCATTTCACTTATTTTTCTAATTGGTTCAATGCCACTTGGAGTTTGTTTCATATCTGTCAGTGCTTACCGACTTTAAACAATTTTCAGAAGGCTTCAATGTAGGTCATTTTGAACAAAAATTAAGTTTTTTGTTGGCACACATACATAGTGAGTGAATAAAATTTTAGTTAAATAATCGTGTTTTGATGATCTGGGTATCTAATAGCTGATTTTCTCGGCATTTTTTTAAATACATAATAGTAATAAAACATGAGTTATACTGTTGAAAATCGTAAAAAAGGTATTAAAAGAACCTTTTTTCACACTAGGCTTAACTTCCGTCACAAGATTTCTATGAGCATTTTTTCCTATACTATTATTATAATTTTCTCAAATTCGTTGAGTAGCTGGTTTGATTAGCCTTGTTAATCTTGTAGACATTGTAAATGCAGAGCTTGCAATATGTATTAACAAACATAATATAGATTTACTCAGATTATGTAAAAGTGAAATTATTCTCAAAAAATACCATAGAATAAATAGAGAATCTCGGATGAAAAAAAGTCATTTTGATTAATTGATCTAATAAATATTCATCTACGTTTTTCATGAAAATGAAGGTTGTGGTAGTATGTAAGTGCCCTAAAAATGTAGATATTTTTAAGAACTGCCTGATTACGCAAACTTCGTTTCGATGACTAACTAATGGACCTACAAAACAGTCAGTACTTCGTCAGTATTTTCTGTATTTCCCACATATTTTGGCAAATTCATCTTTCCAGCGTATTTGGCAGATGTCGATAAGGTCCATAGCAAGTTGTTCCACTTAGAAAATATAACATTTTGCATTACAAATTCATGATAGCCATCGCCGTTGCCGCGTCAGCGCCTTGTTTTGAGCTTTAATCAAACTGCCCTAACTACTAAAATATTTGGCCCATGGTAATAATTTAAAAGACAATTCTATTCTTTGCAGAATCACAATTAATAATTTGATATTTATTTAGGTAAGGATCGATTGGTAATATGCAAAAAAGCCACGCTAGTAGGAGATGATTTGAAGTTAATTTTTTAATGAAGGAAATGGTTATTATTCGTTAACCATAAAAAACCGGCAACGCACCTGCAGCTCTTCTGATGCTGCGAGTGTCCATGGGCGACGGAAGTTGCTTTCCATCAGGTGACCCGTTTGCTCGTTTGCCCCCTTATTGCATAAAAAAAAAGATACATATATGCTGACCTGAATTTTTTTGTAGATAATGATGAATACTATAAGTATTTTTAGTATTATTTCTATGAATCATCTGTATTTTTCGCAGCGGAAGCGAAATAATGTAATTTATTGCAAATTTTTACCACTTTGGGTTATATTTTTGCGATTTTCGGTATGATCCCTAATATTTTTCTGCATAATACACTATATAATATGTTCTTTGCAAACAATGTAGCTTAGCAAGGGTAAAATATTGAACCTATTCAATATAAACAAAGATGTAAAGACTTTTACAAACACGAAATAAACTTTTCTACTTTATGATTGATTAAAAAAAAGTATTAATTTTGTTAAGTTAATTTAAGTTAAGGTATCAAAAAGTTAACAAAATAGTGATGGCAATAATTTTTAATTTCAACGTATTTTCAACGTTTTAAGTTCATTCAATACATTTCGGACGAAAATTTGATTCTCTGAATTATTTACGCCATAAGAATTTTTTTTTTATTTTGATACATATATTGTTTTTACGTTTTATTTCGCAGAAGTCCTTAAAAATATATATGTTCTTTAAATTGTTGTCATTTTTGTTGGTAATTTCTACATGCGACATACGAGTATTTTAAATATAAATTTATCACTTAACAATGGCGTAAGTGCCACTTCCGACAAGCAATCATTGATTTGTACAACCAACAATGTCGGTTCTGGCACTTCCGACAAATCAGCATTACTCGTACTCCGTTAAAAAGGTCAGAAGTGACTTTTCTCATATTTATTCATAAAATACGTGATACTCCTAATATTACATTAAACGTAAATAACTTATAGAGCACAACCCTGAAATTTCATGATTCTACATGAAATAAGTAAAAAGTTATTCACAATTTAGACTTTTAATCGCTCTCCTGTAAAGTTGCTGTTTTTCACATCCGACATTGTTAATAGTCATGGGCGAGGTGATCTGTTTGTTCGTTCCTCAATTTCCATTACGACAAAAAAATATGCACAATCTCTACGTCTATACAAAACTATACCTTTTTTTTTTTTTTTTTCACGCAGTGAAATGCCGTGACGCGTTCAACGCAGGGAATGGGGACTCACGCTGCGGATATGTGGGGCTCGCCGCGGCGAAGATGGTGAGTGCCGCGGCCCTACCCACTAAAACACTGCGATGTTCCTGACTCCTGCAGCTGGCGAATACACGGGTCTCGACGAGCATTACTCCGTTGTTCCGTCAGCGCAGCGCCTGCTTGGTCTTACGCAGGCCCCTCTTCTTGGTGGGGTGTTGGCACCCTAGGCCGAACAGAGGCCCCACGGCTTGTTTAGGCCATCCTCCTCCGGTGGTGTCGCGATGCGCAGGAACATGGGCGCATCACGACCGTCTCGGGACTCGGTGCAATGGGCAGCGGCGTCCCCACACCGCCACCCCGATACAAAACTATACCTAATTAATAAACTTCGGATAAGAAGCAGATACAAGAGGACATTTTGCAATATGTCTTGTTTTTTGCATTAGCTTCTAACATTAATATTAATTTTTCAATAACCACCTGTGACCGGGCGGCGGGGGAGTGGGGGACTGACGTCAAACAACCAGTTTCAGTAGTGGCATGACCTTTCCGAAGCCGATTGGATATCCCTTAGGCTTCCAAATGCTACGAGGAAATTTTAGAACCCACAACTCGAAATAAAAGTCCTCATGTCAGCTACTTGGGACGTACTACTTTACGACGTACGTCTTAAGTAGAGCCTGGCACGAGCACTTAAAACTTTTTTTTAATGGTTCATATTGTTCTAAGAAAAGTTTGCAAACGTTTTACAAGTCCCCGGCATGCGTAGGTATGCAAAAATTAACAAAACTTTCCTAATTTTTAAAAAAATCTTTTTATACGGGACCCCGCCAAGACAGGCAGTACGCCTCTGATTGAAAACGATGAAAATATATCCCAATTTTTATACAGGGGGTCACCGTGTACACCTTAGGTACCTAAATATATACATAATATTATGATAATCAACTTTTCATAATACAAGTGAACTCATTTTAGTAAGAACTAAGAATGTTTGTGATTATTTTTTATATATTTTTTATAATCAGTATGATGTGTTACTTGGGTCGTTAATCGCTAGCCTGCAACATAATGTAGGTAAGAGAATGTCTAAAGACATTAGCAAGCTCTTTGTTTGTTAATTTGGCACAATGCGTTATTTGGTAAAAACTAATCAATGTTAATCTTTGACCTACATTTTTCTCTACAAATGTAATGTTTGAGGTTATTTTTATAGCTTTTGCGCATCCAACGATGCCGCTAACGTATCGTTCTATGCTGCAATTGTGTTACCGCGAAACATGACAACTTTGCCAGCTTTTTTCGAATAATTTTAATTCTTGTAAACAAAATGTATGGAAGTGTACGTTTTTTTTGCCCTCTGCAACTACAAGGCTTCATGTGTAGGTGTAGGAATGTCAAAAACATTACTTCTGTTCATTTAATTCTATTTATGATTGATTTTCAAGTCGGGTAAAGTTACCTGGACTTGTAGCCAACATTGCCCACCTTGATTTTTCACGTAAATATGAACTTTGCGCAGGTGGCATCAAAATCCAGTGAAAGAATTTTGGAAAAGATGACGTTTACTATAGACATTTAAACGATATCGCGAATAATATCCTACTAAATTGACTGGGCATTGGGCAATGTTACCCTTACATTTTTTTCCTTTTCCATACAATTTGCATTTTGGTCTGTAAGAGTACTAGGGCTGCCACACATCTCTAAAACTACTCAATTAACTTTTACATTAATATTAGGAATATATTAGAAATATTGAATTGCTTCTGTTTATTTATAGACCCATTATCATCATTATATTATGTGGCTGGCTGAACAAGGCATACAGTAATAAACAATGACATCGATTTTTAGTAAAGTATTTAAAAATGTCCGATTTGACAACCCTAAGGATTTTTTGATACCGGGCAATGTTGTCAATTGATTATCGGAATACTGCTGGGTTAGTTTGCCCACCATCATTAGTTTTATTATATAATTCCCTGATTAATTACATTATCACTATAATACTCTATATATATTATTTTATAATATACCAAAAGCACCATCACGCACAATTTATTCACAAATCTGCACCACAATTTGCCCGCAAAAATACGTACCGTTTTTCAGAAGTTCCAACAAGTTACTGAAGAAAGTTAGCACTACGGGGTATTGTTAATGTTATCAGTCATATAACCAATTTTCCGCCAAATTAAACAAATATTGCCATCCGTACATCAAAGATTTGCTTAAGAATGGATCTTAGGGCAAAGTTATCCTATGTGGCAAAGTTGGCATGTTTTACCGATACCTATTTATTATGGTCATAAAGTCTCATAAATACTAAGCAATAATATATCAGTTATAGAAAGTAGAAGTAAGAAGTTACTAAGAATGTCAATGAAAACTGGCGGTTAATAGGTTAGTTGTTTAGAGTTATTTTCTACATAAAAATGGCGTCCTTTCTACAGCTGCTCTCTTCATAATATCACCATCCCATACATAATTTAATAATTCTTTTTATTTTAGTCACATTCTTATTTCACTTACACTAAAATATTATGGATGGCAGACTGAAAATAAATAATTTGAACTGAATTTGCAAATTCTGAAAGCTTGTTACGATCTTAATTGCCTTGTAAATTCTGAAAGCTTGCAATCTTAATTGCAATAAACTTTACAAAAGTCGATGTTATCACTTAGCTTAACTTATCGAAACTTGATTTAGCTTTTTGCGTCATTAAAATAAAAGTTAGGTATCGTCTCAAAGCTCGTGACATGCTCGTGACGCAGCTCGGGACGAGTTTGGTCTGACGCACGATCGAATATATTATTATCGCCTCTGAATGGTGTCATTACCATAAAACTATCTGTTACAAACGTTTCTGTCGAAGATTATATGAAAATTGCTGTACCGCAAAAAATATAATAGATCTATTCTTGCATCTAATGACTTGGCGAATTGTTAGCTGATTTTGTAACGATTGGTATTATAATATTAATAAGTATTAACTAATATGGTGCAGGCTTATAAGCCTGTAAACTATTTAGTCTATAGACTACCGGGCTTGTCTCATGTGACTTTGTTTATAATGCTAAAAAATATTATTTACAAATAAATGTTTTGCTAGATGACACCCGCAATTTCGTTGCGCCAAAGTTTGTTTATCGCGCGGGAACCATTGTTCCGGGTATCCTATGTTCTTTCCCGGGACTCAAAGTATCTCCATACCAAATTTCAGCAAAATCGGTTGAGTGGTTTGAACGTGAAGAGGTAACAGACAGACAGACAGACACACTTTCGTATTTATAATATTAGTATGGATAAGTACATGTCGACGGGTGAAAGCGGAAGTGGCGTAACTTGAATTTTGGCCAAAATCACTTTTTAATTGATTGTTGTATAAAAAAAAAATCTGCGTCGAATGGTCTATATCTCGTCTTTCTACGATAAATTCTAGTAAAGATACGACCATGGATTTTTACCACCTTTTAGCACAGACCTTAAAAAATTTGTCGTAACTAGACGAAAAACTGCAATTTTTGGATAAAAGATAGATACGACAATGCGTGAGAAATTAGAAAAAGATACGACACAGGTTTTTTAACTCTCTAGTTTGATTTAAATGAGTTACGACATTTTTGTCGCCTAAAATACAACATTTACAAAGATATGACAATTTATTTCATGCTAATTTTATAGGTATGAGAAAGTTATAACATTTCAAACACATAATTTTATTCTTAAACCTATACTTACAACCAAAGGTTGAATAGCATATTGTATAGTGCTGTCAACAATAATTGTATAGTTTTAAGCGACACACAACCAAAATGTCAGGTTGTGGATATAAATAATTTAGATGGTAAATTTATTAATAATATAAGTATAGATAAGTACTACTTATCTCATTACTGTAAGAGACATATAGCAAATATGCTATCAATTTTTTTATTTTCTTTGAAAGCCAAGAATTTGGCTTCTTTGACTCCTGCTTCTATTGAGCAGTATTCTAGTTTTAGTAACGAGTTGGAATATGTTCCAATTAATTATTTAAATTAGACCATAAGACAATGGAGGATGTCTCTTGCACTAATAGCTTAAGTGTGAAAAATCCTACCAAAACTTACTCCAATATAAATAGCAAGAATGTTATAAGCTTGGTGCATCAGAACTTTCAAGGAATGGTAGGTAAAGAGCTTGAAACTGAGTTATTTCTAAAACAATTTCAAATTGATATTATTTGTATTTCAGAACACTGGTTTAGAAAACATGAACTCATTTTCAATCTCAATGATCACCAGGTGGCAAGCTCGTTCAGCAGAGAGAATGCCATTAGAGGCGGATCACTTATATTAATTAGAAAAAATTTAAAATTCAAAGAACGTAAAGACATTGTGAACCTCTCTTCTGAACGGATAATAGAAGTAGCCTGCATAGAGTTAAGTCAACTAATTATTGTAAGCGTATACAGGCCACCATCAGGGTTATATGACTCCTTTGAACAAAGCATGGAACAAATATTATCAAAGATATGTGCATCTAACAAAAAAGTTATCGTTTGTGGTGACTTTAATATTAATTTATTTGACTTGAACTCTACTACTGTTAGATTCACATCTCTATTTAAATCATATAACCTAAATTACTTGTTTTATGAGCCAACAAGAATCTGTGACACAACAGCAACTTGTATTGATAATATTTTTACAAATTTTTCTCCATGTAAAAAAGAAATAATAAATAAGCTTAGCTCTGATCACTGTGGGCAACTAGCCTCATTTAATATACATTGCGATAGTTACCTAGAGGAAAAGCGTGTGTTTGTTCCTGTGAATACAAAACGTATTGAGAAGTTTAGAAATAACTTAAGTTCAAGTATTCAACTATTATTGGATGAGACAAATAGCTCAGATGAAGCATTTAACAAATTGTTTAAGATGATAAGAACCCAATTTAATACTGTATTTACTCCTAGAACGGTTAAAAAAAGCCATAAAAATAATAATAATTTTACAGTATGGGCAACTACAGGAATTAAAATAAGCAGACAAAGATTATATGAATTGTATGATGAAAAATGCATGAATACTAGTGATAAATTCAAAACATATGTAAAAAACTATTCAAAGATTTTTAAAAAAGTTTGTAAAGCCGCTAAGGCTATTCACATTAGGAATAAAATTAAAAATTCGAGAAATAAAATCAAAACTACTTGGAAAGTAATAGCTGGTGAGACTGGAAACGTCACCAGTCGTAGCTCTGATTTTGAAATTTATTTTGAAAATAAAAAGATTACCAATGATCATGAGGTTGCGACTGTCTTCGAAAAATTTTTTGCTGACATTCCGGTCTCAACTACGAAAAATTTAAACTCCTCACCTGCAGCTGCTGAAAAACTACTCAGAGACAATGTAAAGGAATGTAATGTCAATTTTAGGTTTAGAGAGATTGTCCCCAAAGATATCATTGATACTTTTAAATTAATAAATATTAAAGATACTACTGATCTCTGGGGCATGTCTACTAAAATTATCAAATCAATAATTGACATTATAGCTCCTCATCTATCAATGATTTTTAATGACTGCATAAAGAGTGGTGTTTTTCCTGACTTGATGAAGCACAGTAAGGTTGTACCTTTATTTAAAGCGGAACTTAAATCTGATCCTACAAATTATAGGCCTATATCGATTCTACCGACTCTAAGTAAAATATTTGAAAAAATAATTTTAAATCAGTTACTATTACATTTTAACTTAAATAATTTATTGCACAAAAATCAATATGGTTTTACTAAGGGTCGATCCACAACGGATGCTGGTATAGGTCTTCTTTATAGTATATTTGAAGCATGGGAGGACTCGCAGGATGCCCTAGGGGTTTTTTGCGACCTCTCCAAGGCTTTTGACTGTGTTGAGCATGCTACATTGATCAGGAAATTGCACCACTATGGCATTAGGGACTCAGCACTCAACCTTTTGACATCTTACCTCAAAAATAGAACTCAAAGGGTTGACATTAATAGTAAAAGGTCCAATGGGAATGGGGAAGCATTTAACAAATTGTTTAAGATGATAAGAACCCAATTTAATACTGTATTTACTCCTAGAACGGTTAAAAAAAGCCATAAAAATAATAATAATTTTACAGTATGGGCAACTACAGGAATTAAAATAAGCAGACAAAGATTATATGAATTGTATGATGAAAAATGCATGAATACTAGTGATAAATTCAAAACATATGTAAAAAACTATTCAAAGATTTTTAAAAAAGTTTGTAAAGCCGCTAAGGCTATTCACATTAGGAATAAAATTAAAAATTCGAGAAATAAAATCAAAACTACTTGGAAAGTAATAGCTGGTGAGACTGGAAACGTCACCAGTCGTAGCTCTGATTTTGAAATTTATTTTGAAAATAAAAAGATTACCAATGATCATGAGGTTGCGACTGTCTTCGAAAAATTTTTTGCTGACATTCCGGTCTCAACTACGAAAAATTTAAACTCCTCACCTGCAGCTGCTGAAAAACTACTCAGAGACAATGTAAAGGAATGTAATGTCAATTTTAGGTTTAGAGAGATTGTCCCCAAAGATATCATTGATACTTTTAAATTAATAAATATTAAAGATACTACTGATCTCTGGGGCATGTCTACTAAAATTATCAAATCAATAATTGACATTATAGCTCCTCATCTATCAATGATTTTTAATGACTGCATAAAGAGTGGTGTTTTTCCTGACTTGATGAAGCACAGTAAGGTTGTACCTTTATTTAAAGCGGAACTTAAATCTGATCCTACAAATTATAGGCCTATATCGATTCTACCGACTCTAAGTAAAATATTTGAAAAAATAATTTTAAATCAGTTACTATTACATTTTAACTTAAATAATTTATTGCACAAAAATCAATATGGTTTTACTAAGGGTCGATCCACAACGGATGCTGGTATAGGTCTTCTTTATAGTATATTTGAAGCATGGGAGGACTCGCAGGATGCCCTAGGGGTTTTTTGCGACCTCTCCAAGGCTTTTGACTGTGTTGAGCATGCTACATTGATCAGGAAATTGCACCACTATGGCATTAGGGACTCAGCACTCAACCTTTTGACATCTTACCTCAAAAATAGAACTCAAAGGGTTGACATTAATAGTAAAAGGTCCAATGGGACCAAAATAGAATTAGGCGTCCCACAGGGATCCATTTTAGGTCCATTCCTTTTTCTCATCTACATAAACGACTTACCTTATCTTGTTAAGGATAATGATAATGAGATAGTACTTTTTGCTGATGACACTTCACTTATTTTTAAAGTGAAGCGACAACAGTCAAATTACGACGAGGTAAATAGTGCTCTCTCAAAAATAGTACATTGGTTTAACGTTAATAACTTACTTCTAAATTCTAAGAAAACTAAATGTTTAAAATTTACTTTGCCCAATGTTAGGCAAGTTAAAACCAATATACTATTAAATGATGAGAAGATGGATTTGGTGGACTCCACTGTATTCTTAGGCATTACACTAGATAGTAAACTACAGTGGGGTCCTCATATTGCTAATCTTGCAGATAGGCTCAGTTCTGCAGCATACGCAGTCAGAAAAATACGGGAAATTGCTGACGAAGACACAGCAAGACTAGTTTATTTCAGTTATTTTCATAGTAGAATGTCGTATGGCATCCTCTTATGGGGAAACGCTGCCGACATTAATACGATTTTTGTGCTGCAGAAGCGAGCTATACGTTCAATTTATAAAATGTCAGCTTTTGAATCTCTGAGAGAAAAGTTTAAAGAAATTGGTATTCTAACTGTTGCTTCTCAATACATTTTGGATAATGTTTTATATGTTAGAAAGAATCTTAGTAAATTTAGAACCAAAAGTGACATTCACGGAAGAAACACTAGAAATAAGTACAGACTAGAAATACCGGTGATCAGACTTAGTAAAGTTAGTAAATCTTTTAAAGGTCAATGTGTACGCCTTTACAATAAAATCCCAGAAAACGTTCAAAATCTTTCCATTAATAAATTTAAAAATGTAGTCAAAGAACGTTTGTGTGCCAACGCCTATTATAAGGTCAATGATTTCATAAACGACGGCACATCTTGGGAGTAGGATGGCTGCTTGCAAGGCTACTTCTACATTATTTTATGACTTACAATTATGTATGTATGTTGACATTGTATAATTTTAAGTTACAGAATTGTAAACTTTATTTTAAAAGATTAATTTTTTTCTCACTTTTTTTGGTAAATAAAGTGGGCCCCCTGCGAGTTTCTTACGCCGGTTCTTCTCGCCGGGTTAGTTCCCGAACCGGTGGTAGGCATCATGTAGACTTTCAGAAAATATTTGCAAAAATTTGTTCTGAATAAAAAAATTTGAGTTTGAGTTTGAGTTTTTGAGAATGAATATACATAAGTAATGAGTACAGAGATAAGTAACGCCATTTCATCTCCCTCCCACTCCTGTATGATACCTTCGCCGGTGCACCATATACGCCGTTCTTAACGCCTTTTAGTAGATTGTTAGCGTCGATTTGAGAAAACGTGTTTGTGTGTATCAATGCACGTTTATTCTGAATGGAACTGAAGACGTTTATTCTTAAATGAAGCTTAAAGACGTATAGTGAAATGTTGCATGTATGTGTCCACGTATATTTTTTTCCCCTGAGCATTGCTCTGGACATCTACACACTTATTCTTGTATACATATTTTGTTGATTTTACATGTTTGTTACAAAGATAAAAGCCCGTATATTTTCTGTTAACAATATCGACTCTTTTTTTTATGTAAATTTGCTAATAATTTTTTTTGTTGATGGTTCAATAAAAAATATTGCTGAGCTATAATTGTTGTTGTTAATAAATATTGAGCTCCTGCGGGTCTATGCGTGGACACACACATAATATAAAATGGAGTAAACCTTGCCTCTAGGTCCTTCAAGAGGGAGAGGATGTCTCTGTCTGTGAGAGACTCGAAACTCCCTCCGGGAACCCGTAAATGGTCTCTGGCCAAAGCTATTGAAGGCAATCGGCAAGCCATCCCTACCATCCCTACAAGCAGAAAATGGATCGCTAGCCCACGATGCAAAATACAAAACCGATCTTCTGGGCAAGCTCTTTGCGTCAAGCTCGACCCTAGATGACGGGGGATAGAAAACGCCGACCATACCACGATGCACGAGCATCATGTCGGAGTTTCATCAGCGCTCAGTCCTGCGTTCCCTTGATATCCAAAAGCAGAGTCGGCCTGACGGAATCCCTCCTATTGTGTTAAAAAAGTGTGCTCCAGAGTTGGCTCCGGTCTTAACGCGTCTTTTTTGATTTTCCTACTCTTCTGGCATTGTCCCGGCTTCTTGGAAGACATCCTTGGTGTAAATAGGTGACCGCTCAAATCCTTTCAGCTACAGACCAATCGCTATAACCTCCGTCTTCTCGAAGATTATGGAATCCATTATCAATACCCAGCTCTTTCGATACTTGGGCGGCCAGGGACAAACAGTACGGGTTTCGAAAGAGTCGCTTGGCTGGTGATCTCTTGGCGTACCTAACTCGTCGTTGGGCTCAGGCGATTGAGTCGAAGGGAGAGGCACTGGCTGTTAGTTTGGACATTGCAAAGGCCTTTGATCGGGTTTGGCAAAAAGCGCTGCCATCAAAGCTTCCATCATATGGGCTCCCCGAGAATTTATGCAAATGGGTCACAAGTTTCTTAGCAGATCATGTTACAGACCATGTTACAGATCATATTCAGATTACAGATCATGTTACAGACTGCATTTATTGCTATGCGGGTTATAGTACAGGCGCTGCCCCATATACCGGCTCCCCCGATATTTTTCTAGATATAGAGTCGAAACGAACTTGTGTCTAAATAGAGAATTCACCTTGATGAGTGACAGTCTTCCACCGTGCGTTTTTCACGTAACTTTCTGCCGCGCACTGTAAAATTGTGGAATGAACTGTCACCAGCAATATTTTCAGACCTATACGACCTGCAAACCTTTAAAAAGATAGCGTATTAGTACCGGGTAAGGCCAGCAACGCACCAGCAGCCCTTCTCATGGTGCTAGTGTCCATGGGCAACGGTAGTTACTTTCAATCAGGTGACCCTTGTGCTCGTTTGCCCCCATATCTTATAAAATAAAAATAATAACTTTAAATTAATGAGCATGAATAAAATATTAGGGCTTAAACCTTTATAAAATAGAAAAAACAAGAGAAATAAATGTTTTATTACATTAATTTTCATTTTATTATAATAATTTTATATTTAAATGTTGATTAATGATTAATAAAACAAATTTCCATGCCTTTATTTTCTTATGTTATAAACAAATAATAGTAAATAGTCATATTATTTCTTTGAATTTGTTATAATGACATTCTTTTAAAACAAACAATTCATTTAGTTTAAGATACAGCATTTCATTTTCACAACGTCTATCGCCGATTTTGCACTTGCACCAAAAGTTGTAAGACAATTTAATTAAGTAAACAAGATACGGCGAAATGAAATTTGTAGGGGCGTGTTATATTTGAGATACGACAGATCCGTCGCTCAAAAAATTATGCTTTTTTAAGTTATCTATACATTTCCTCTCAAAGATACAACATTTCTGCTGCGTAAAATGGAAATATTTTTTGTCGTAACTTGTTAAAAATCAATGAAATATCAACTTTAGAAAAATTTTA
The DNA here is from genome assembly GCA_937595015.1 of Polyommatus icarus. Taxonomy (NCBI): domain Eukaryota; kingdom Metazoa; phylum Arthropoda; class Insecta; order Lepidoptera; family Lycaenidae; genus Polyommatus; species Polyommatus icarus. The sequence continues at coordinate 1,930,581 of OW569325.1, forward strand.
ACAAACTCGTCGTATGGGTCTTAGATTAATTTAAATACGTTCCAATTTTTAAGTTTCTACCTTAATAAATATAGAAGTTATGAATTTTTAAAAAAGTATTTTGGCTCTCCTGTAAAGTTGGGTTTTTCAAGTTACGCCACTTCTGCTTTCACCCGTCGATGTATTAATTAAAGTAGTAGTAGTAAACTTTTAGGAATGTTTGATCTTTTATGATCGTTTCGAAAAACATTTTTTTTTAATAATTACGGAAACTGAAAATCACGTACCTGTAATAAAGATGGCGGAATAATTCAAAAATTTCTTAAAACTGAGACTTACTTAATCTGAAAAACTTGAGAATCTTGATAATATATAACTAAATATATGCATTTGGGAGCAAATTAAAGGAATCTTACGTTTCAGATGTGTCTTTGGAGAAGTAGGTATTTGCAGTCATGTAGGTATTTGCAGTCTTGGTGCTTAAAAACAATTTTGATCACAAGATACGAATAACGACAACGTAAATTTAATCAAAGCACTAATTCATTTTAATAATTCGCCAATTAAAGTGCAGTATTCTGTTAAATTAGACGGCTTCAGCAAATATTTTGACACAAACAAACGTCCCACTCAGTGACCATCCATAAAGTACGCCAAACACGATTTTCATGATTATTAGACCCCTCCCCTCTCTTTATCACACGTGGTCACATTTGAGAGACCCCCTAGTATTTAAAATCTTATTAAACTTTTGGTGTGACATACTTTATGTATGACCAGCGGGGCTAAAATAGTCGCTTTGAAGAATCATGATATGAATCATAATATTTTTCATTTTTCTAAAATCGCAAAATGCAACTCTGCTTGCAATTCACTTCTGTATTTTTGTACTGATTTGACATTTGTCAGTTTGACAGTTTTGACAATTCATTTGCTGAATTGATTGAGAGGAATTGCTAAATGTGACCATTTTAGCCCCGCAGTCGTGATCGTTCAAAGACCCTCTGATGCCCCTAATACAAGAACGTTGGAATAACAAAGAGACGTTGACACTTGACACTGCCCATTAAATTGTGGCCATTTTAAGCGAATAAATTACTAGGACGTGCTAATGATAGTTCCAAATTGTTATTTTTTATCAAAATTAATGAAAAAAAGTTCGGCTGAAATATAAAGATGGCTGCAGACTTTTGGTAAAATATCAGTTTATGCATTAGTGCAGTTCCCAGAGCGTAAAAATCGTGCAAACCTCCGATTTTTGCAATAGTGGATGAAAATTGAAAAGATAAAAAGGAATGTGTAGCCGTTAACATAAATAATAAAGTTTACCTATTGAAAAGTTGTGCTTTTGATTTTTAAATTATTCTCTTCCACTTCAAGTAAACTCATAAACTGTAAAATTTTGAAGAAAATTTGCATATTTCTTTCTTTTAAATATATAGCAAAATAATAAAATATATTATTATTTTTTTGATTTGTATCGTTGCTTATATTCCAGAGAAAGAAAATAAGTTGAAAAAATATATAATTTAGATTTAAAATTAATATTTTTGTATGTAGATGAGCATACCTCCAAATGTGCATGTTGTGTGCCTCGCCAGGTAAATGGCGTTCCTATTTTTCTGTGGTTTTAAATAGGAAGTTTAAAATTATTTTTTAGGCTTAACAAAGCCTTCTATTTTTTATGTGTATAACTTTTTAGCTCTTACTTTATTAAATTTTCTGAAAATGTAGCACAAACTTTTCACGGATATTTCGAAGAAAATCTGTATTTTATTTTTTTGGTTAGGTTTTTACAGAATAAATTTGATTTTTTATTTATTTTTTTCATTTATTATATTTGCTAAAACATACTTAAAGGAAAAAATACAAATTAGGTTAAGAATTGATATTTTTTGAGTTCAGGTAAGCATTTTCCAAACATAGGTCGCAGCATGCGTCTTTAGTATGTACGTGAGATTTGTAGCACCCAATTTTTTTTCTGGCTTTAAGTAGGAAGTTTAAAGATATTTCAAAGGCTAGAAAAAGTCTTTCATTTGTCGATGCATTTAATGTTTTAGCTCTCACTTAAATAAATATTTTAAACATTTTTGGAGATATTTAAACGTATTTAAGTACTTAAAATTATCATTTCTCTAAAAATTAAATACGCACAACAAGTAAGTTTAACACACTTTTCGTTACAACCCTTAAATCCACTCAAACCCTTTTATCTTGGTTACGACGAGCGTTGATCTCTAAAAACTTTGCAAAAATCTTATAGTTGTATTTAGCTTAGCAAAGCAAACTTTCTTTTTTAAATATTGTGTATTTGGTTAAATTTCAACGTGTTTACGTTGAAAACAATCGGATAAGAGTCATTAAATAATAGGAACAAGAATTTTTTTTTTTCTGGACCGGATTTATATGGTGAAATATTAATTTTTAATTAACTAAAAATTAAAAGCACAAAAAAATTTTTGGTAAACTTTGCAAGTTATAGTGTAAAAAAGAAAATGACACCTCAAAAACAAAAATCCATTCATCATATTACAATTTTCGGAGGTTAAAACCTCTGGCGGCTGCACTACATTGCTTTAGTAGAAAACTGTCCTTGGGTTATTATGACCTCTTATTTCCAGCCAGTTTACGCCCAAAATGTACCGTTTTCAGGCGTAAGCTGGCTGGAAATAAGAGGTCATAATAACCCACCTGCACTAGCTTAATTATTTTTTTTTCCTAAAAATGGAATGAGATATAAACTACAATAACAGTAGAAGTATACAAATGAATACTTATATTATTATCGTATACAATTAAACTTTGGATTTAAGCCTGCTACGAAACAACATTAAAGTATCAAAGTGTGCATAATATACTGTTTTTAGTGGAGATATCCCGTTTTAAAATGTTTATTACTTTATAATTATTACTTACAAGTTACATTAACTGTAGACGACTCTTAGGTCTATTATAATGGTCTCTATACTGTCTGCATTTATTAGAAGATTCGGAATGGAATTTAAAAGCTCCTTCAAATGATCAGAGCTAGACTAAATTCCTACTTTCTAAGCTAAATAATCAGCGACTAATTGGATTTTTTATATATGGGGTAAAGGTACATCGACCAGATGCGTCGACTGTGCAACATTTTGCTTGGCTCCTTTTACATTTAATGTTTTGGTGGGATTTCATTTCTTTTTTGAGGTTTTTTTCTTTTCAGGTCACGTTGAAACTATTCTACCATATTAACAAAGTCTTAAGACTTCGCTGTCTGTCTGTCACCAGGCTGGATCTCGTGAACCGCAATAGCTAGATAGTTGAATTTTTCACAAATTATGTATTTTTGTTGTCGCTATAAAATAGAATAGTCCTATTAAAATAAAATAATTTAGGAATGGCGGGTCTCGTACAACAAATACGATTTTTTTGCTTTTTTTGCTATACAGTTCATAATGGTAACAGTAAGGTTTTTGGAAATTTCAGAAAATACTCAATGGTATTTCAACTAAAATAATAATTAATAAAAATTAAATAAGCCTTTTATTTAAGGGGGGGTCCCATGCAAATTTACGGTACAGAACCCTATCTACGCCAGTCCGACTCGAACTTGGCCGGTTTCATAATTTTTCCTTTCATTGTAAATAAAGAACTATCCGGGTACCAAATTTCAAAGTTCTAAGTCTGCTAGAAGTACCTTAGAATTTTGCTGATCTGTCAGTCAGTGACAAAACGTAGTAACTTTGACCATCCGTAACAAGTAAACTATTAATCAGAATGTAATGTTATTTGGAGGTTAAGCTAGCTTTAATACTTGCTCCTAGTCATCGAAATTCTAAATCTCTAGCTTTGTTAACATCGAAGATAAGGAGGGTGAGAAATAGCCGCGAACCGCTTCGAGAAAAGTATGGTACGGCCGTGCCTTTGCTAAAAAGCTTGGCTGGAGCACTGCCGTGCCCCCAGATATCTTAAAATTTTCTCTATAGAAAAAAATTACAAAGGTGCATCTAATTTTCACGAAATTTTCATATATTGCCATAACCGTGCATTAAACAAAGCTAATATTTTAACACATTGTATAAAATTTGATCATTGAGAATCTGACCTAGCGGATTTTTAAAATGTTGTATATTTAGCGAGTTATTAAGAAAAACTAATTTGGCGATGAATCCGCGTCGTCCTTTTTCACCTGGCATATTATGAAAGACGGGCGTGAGTGTGAAGAGAGAAGGACTATGTTTGATTTTTTTGCGTTTGTCGCTCTCCTTATTCAAAATTTTGACATAAGCCCCATACATTATCTGTCAATCTCTTTACTAAATTGAAGGTTAATCATAATTAAATGTCTCTGAGTACGGTGGTTAGACTCCAGTGTGCGGGGTCTCTAAGATCAGCAGATGTCATTGACGTCAGGCGCGTGTAAGTCACTGCGCGCTTCTTAATTATGTGACGCGGCTCCCACGTCATTGTACCTCGAACAGCCTTAAAAACCTGATGACAATCACCAAGATTGATAGCACACTTCCAGTAATTATAAAACATTGCCACCTGACTTAATTTCCGGTTTAAGCTTGAGAACATGTAGCCCGCTATTTCCCGGTCTCCTGGAGTCCTGAAGTGCCACTATTGTATATTAACCCATTTACCGCCGCTGTACTCAATTAGGTACACCTACAAAATTAAGAATAGTTCAAAATTTTGTGGTATCACATCGCAGTTTTTTATTTTATATATTTAATTAAAGATAAAGCTTCAACTTTTTTTAGCAAATTTATACTGGAAACCAATATTTTTAGTCATAAGGTAGGTTTGAAACTAACAATTTTGCGACTTGCAGGAGTAAGCTCATAAATTCTCTCTTTATTTTAATCGCATAATATTCAACCACTTTATGTGTTTGTTTTTTTAACCCCCGACAAAAAAGAGGGGTGTTATAAGTTTGACGTGTCTGTCTGGTTGTCTGTTTGTCTGTCTGTGTGTGTGTCTGTCTGTGGCATCGTAGCATCCAAACGGGTGGACCGATTTTAATCTAGTTTTTTTTTGTTTGAAAGCTGACATGATCGAGAGTGCTCTTAGCTATAGTTCATCATCGTCAGCCTGCGCAGTGCTGGAAAATCACGGTTCATCTAGTTCGTGAAGGGCCGATTAGCAACTTGCAGTCGTTTGGTGGGCTTTATATTTTGCATTCTAGTTTATATGACATTTATGAATAAGTATTTATACATTAATGGAAAGTTGACCTTGTGCTGCAGCATCACCTGGTAATCAATAGGATACCCAACTCCTCGCCAACTTAGAGCAGAGGTTTCATGTTTGGGCTCATTTTGACTGCCTCATCCAAGAGGACATTCATAGAGTATGGTATTCATTGGGATATGATCCTGTTGATAGGAATTATTCTGCACTATAACCAACATAAGTTTAAAAAGCATGAAATAAAATTAAATTAAGAAATTTAAAAAAAACCCCGCCAAACAACTTTAAAAAGCAATGAAATAATTATATTTACTGACTTTAAGTTTAAATAATTCCTAAGTGTTAAGTGATATTTTAGTCCATAATTGTTGTCAAGGTGTGTCGGGGGACCACTAATGTAGATGTTTGATTTCACATAACATTATAGTTTAAGGGTCAGTTTACAGCGAACCGAATCGAGACAATCAGTGACTTGGCGATACAAAATGCAAAAGTCGCCGTTGGCGGTCCCCCGACACACCGTGACAACAATTAAGGACTAAAATATCACTTAACACTTAGGAATTATTTAAACTTAAAGTCAGTAAATATAATTATTTCATTACTTTTTTAAGTTGTTTGGCGGGTTTTTTTTAAATTTCTTAATCTTTTATTCAATACATTTTTCTCTATATAATAAATAACAAGTTAGTGGTAGATTATTTAAATAGACGGAAAAATTGTGTTCAAACACTACCGTACCTATTTGAGTACAATGGCCGAATCCACTAGCAAAATTTTCCTTTTTTCTGAATTTTTCAATATTGAGTTTGATTAATTTTAACATCTTATATCGTTATGAATACTAAGGAAAAGCTATTTTGTGCTCCTTTTGTAAATAAAAATTATCATAGACATTCAGAAAACTCATAACATAGTGAAAATGTCCGTTCTCTTATACATTTCTGTGTCCTGAAATTACAGACGTTGTAGACAGAAAAACGCAGGTAAAATAGCAGCTAAAAGATTTGACAGTAGCTAAACCTTGTAAGAGGATTCCATCTTGTCAGTAAAAATGAAGCTAGTATCAACTAGAATAGACATTATAATATCTACAAAATTGTAATTTGCTAAGTATTATGGTAACATAAGCTAATATAGACACTCCTTCGTAAGTAAGAAATATGACTCCTGAAATCACCCTGTATACTTTTTACTTCTTATACCTATGAGTGGATATCAAGAACGAATGGTTACTAACTTCAGCTACAGATACCACTACTTATTATGAGAAAAGATGGAACGCAAATTCCCTCTTTGGGTAAAGATGATGATGGATTTTATTTACTTATTTGAATTATGTTTTTTCTTTTGTGATTGGTAATGATTAGTGTTTGCATTGACCACTTACGACTCTTGATGATAGCTTGGTTTATATTCTCTTTCGACGAAACATCGTAACATTTTATTTGTGTCAGAAAATATAATGAAAAACAAGGTTATCCTCCTAGTCAGTCTAAGTCAGTCTAAGTCTAAGTAAAAAAGTATGTATCAAAAAAATTAGTTCTGAACCATATCACACCTAAGTACCACATAACACGCCATTGTACCTATCTGAGTACACCCCCCTGAAGGGGAGGACTTTAATTTCTTTTTAATTTTTCTTTAATTTTTCATTTATTTAACATATAAACTGCAGATAAATTCAAGTTTTGTTAAAATAATACTATTGGTTTCATTTTGGCGGTTAATGGGTTAAGGATGCTGTAGTGCGGTCAAAATGAAGTTTATTTTATCCAAAACAATTATAATAGTGATATTGTTTTTTTAAACTATATCACTTACTAACAGAAACTTAGTTATAATTATTTATAAAATATAACCTGAAACCAATTCTACCACCTGACCTTCTGTATAATGTATATTTTTCCGACGCATAACGAGCACCAATAAATAAAAATAAGGTTGTGGTTAGGAAATCCCAAAAAAGCTACAAAACACTTCGCGTGATCTTGGAGAGTTTTGAATTTTTTTATTCATCATAATTTTGAATATAAAATTTTGTGGTCGGTAGGACGTCTGTGATATATGCGGTGAACGTAGAACATGGTAGACCGTAGCGTAGGTAATCTTCTTACTCAAAACGTAGTACGTAGTATGTTATAACACGCATTAAGCGCATCACAGACGGTGAAGATAATATAAAATATATATTATCTTAGAGCATATTTTAGAATATCGCTCACCATACAAATCCTATGAACCATCACACACGACGAAGTTAATTTATATTTTATATTTTGTATCTTAAGATATGGAAATATATATTTCGTACCTTAATATTTTATCTTAAGATACGAAATATATATTTCGTATCTTAATATGTTATCTTAAGATGCGAAATATATCTTTATGAATAGGTACAGGGTGTTTTGGTGTCGAGCAGCGGGCTCATCGGTGATCGGACGCACTAGTAGATGCAGTGTTGCCAGTGCTGTATGTTAGAAAGTTACATACCTACTCTCATTCGAAAAGTAACATTTTGATGGAAAAAGTAACATTTCGGATAATTTTAAATAAAATTGACTTATAATTTATTGCTTTATTATTATTATTGCTTAAAAAGCTCATGAATCGAAATGAATGTTTTTCTTGAATTTCTAAAATACTCCTGAAACTTCTTCGTTGACAGATATTGATAAGGGTCTACACAGACGGACTGCATTTCAACTGCAATCCAACTGTAAATTGCAGTTCAATTGCAGTTTGAGTGCAGTTGACACGACTGCAATGCGACTACAATAGAACTGCAAACCAAACAGTTCACACGACTGCACGCCGACAACAACTGAACTGCAATCTGACTGCGTGTTTGGTTTGCAGTTCTATTGCAGTCGCATTGCAGTCGTGTCAACTGCATTCAAACTGCTATTTGCAGTTGGATTGCAGTTGAAATGCAGTCCGTCTGTGTAGACCCTAAAGGTTAAATTCGCCGCAGGTTTTTCTCTTTTTTATGTGAGGCTCTATCCAAATGTTTCTCCTTTTGGAATGTGCTACTGCAATCTGCATTTCACATTCTATATCAGAATCATCGTCTGAGAAGCTGTCTAACATATCAAGAAGTAAGACAGTATCAGTTATTAGTTATCACTCATAGTCAATCACCCTGTATATAGAACTCTAACAAGGAATACGTGTGGCACCAACGCAGACTCGTAAGGAAATGAACATATTTTTAATATTATCGTATCTTAGCCGTGTGTGATAACTTAAGATACTATAATATTTTATATTTGGGCATCTTAAGATAAAATATTATATTATCTTCACCGTGTGTGATGCGCTTTAGAGGAAAAGCGCCCTAAAGCGCTTATTAAGCTCCGCGCGCGAGCTCCGTGGAATTGCCGTAAGCTCTGGCTGGTGGGGTGCCGCCCTGGCTGTCACTACAGATGGGAGTTTGACATCCGTCGGCGGGAAATTATCCGAGGATTAGAGTCGATTTTGCGGAATGTTCCCGCCACCTCTGAGACTCGTGAAATCTTTTCACTTCGAGAACCGTGTCATGGCGGATATTTTTAGATGAAATTATCAAATAATAAGAATAAAACAAAGCAATAAGATTAAGATTTAGTTAGTCATGCCTTGTTTAAAATTAAATAAATGTCGTACTGTAATAATGAATGTGTTAAATCTTTAGGAAGTGTTCATTAAACAATAAATATTTATTATTTATAAATGCAGTCAAAAACTTGTACTAATATTTGGTACTTACTTAAAGATTTAGAAAAAATACTTATAATATTTTTTTTAATTTTGTATTAATATTTATGTATTATGTTAAAACATTATTGTGCTTTTACAATAATTTTAAATAGAAATATCATTTAAATAATTCCAAGGTCATACTCACGGCTCACCACCCGGAACTTCCATAGTATCTAATAAAAACTAATATTAAATGAAAAACAAATCTAAAACAAAAAAAAACCTAAATAAAATTTAAATTATAGGGACCGTGCAGAAACTATTATTATTAGGGCGTTGTAATTCGAGAGCAGCGACACGGTGCGAGTAAAAGATGTAACTTGTAAGTTACTTTGGCTTCGCATTCTTTAATCTCTTTGACCCCGGCTAGTTTATATACGTGATTTTTCATGTTTAGACTGTAAAATGATTTCAAATATTAAAGATAGGTTTCCACCCGTAAACAAAGATCGAAAGCGTGAATAAAAATGTATGAAGCTTATCTAGTTAACTAAGAAAATATCTAAAAAAGTATATTAGGGAGTAGTAAAGTCTTGAATAATTATACATTGAGCGGTATTTATTCGAGCAGAGTTTCACCTTACACGTTTCAAAGTTATTTACAGAATGCCTCCATCAATGCAATATGGCTTTTATACCATTTTATACAAAAGAAACTAACTTCCGTTGACAATTCAAGTAAAGTAAAGAATATATTTAAAAAATTAAGAATGGCTAAGAATGAGTAGGTATATAATTCTAAATATTAATTAATGTACTTGTCATATATAAGATAATTATTTACTTAAATATGAGAACAGGAAGTTACAACGGAAGTAAATAATCCTCCTGTCCATTTGTAACTATTTGTCAAATTCAATTACCTTACTTATTACTATTCAAAATATAATAATCACTAATTAAACTTATATAAATTGACTAACATAATATACAGATTTAAATAAAATAAATATAATATTATGTAGCTTTTCCATTGATATCCGCTAACAAGTAATTAGTACCATCCTTCAGCATAGAAAGTAAAAACTTGATAAATATTGCAATAAAATAATGAAGATGCAAAAATACTTATAATTTATACTGAAAATGCTTGTGGATCAATAAAATAAAACAAGTTCACTAAAATAAATGCTTTTATTTCATCAACCTTCTGCGATTCGATCGATATCATCTTCACAACTTTTGTCTGTCACTGTTTTTAACTAATTTCAGTCTGGACCTCATTAGTGCAAACACCATTTATGTATTGTTTAAATAACACACAAGACTGCACTATTAATTTCCTACTTGAATAATCATCATTTTGAGAATCAACAATTTGTCAAGAATCAAGATAGTTCAAGTTCAACATCGAGATAATCATTCGATTTGCCTTTATTTTTTTTGCATGTATTAGAACATCCGGGAATACAACAATGCATTTCAATTGAAAATACTTAAATTTTCGGCTATTCGTAATTCGTCACTACTGGCCTGTGGGCTGTGGCAGACGGCAGTGTCATCGCTCTGCACGGTCCCTATGTAATAAGTTTGTTTTACACATAAATAAAAGGTTTTCTCACACAACAAGATTTACCGATATTATAATAAATAATATTAAAGTAGGTACGATACTAATAAATAGCTGTGATTTACCGGAGCACAAGTCACAACACACAACTTTTGACAGATAACAATTGTCACTGTCACTACTTTCTCAGCAGTCGGCACATAGACAATAATTTTGTTTTAATTCCACTCAACTCCCAAACGGCAGCCGGCAGCCGCACTATTTTTACTTTATGTATACCTACCTACTTTGTACTGCGCGGTGCGCCGTGCGCCACGCACTCAAGCGTCAAGCCCCAAGCGGCAGCCGGTTACCGCGCTCTTTTATTCAAATAAGTAACGTATTTCGCTGACTTACAGACTACTTTTGTATAATCCTTCAATCGGGGATTCTTGGAAATGCAGCTATCATAGGTGTCTGGGGCTTGACCGTTGACGGGTTAGTATCTTTTCGGCTACTTATTCATTATTGTGCGTTATTTAGTGTGTGTTGCCATAACTTGTACTTTTTTCGAAGTTTTTCGAAGTGTTTCAAATTTTTTTAATATTCAACGAAATAAGTATTCAAAATCATTCGTTGATTAAAACGCAGCTGAAAAAATATATTTTTTGTAAGGTAAGGTAAGACTAATCTTAGTCTCAAAAATTTTGTTCATTAAATTATGAAGTGCAGAAATTTGGAGACAATTAATATTTTCCCGTCTTTTATCTTGATACTGACAGCGATAAGTGATGACTAACCATTAACCAAGGCTATTATAATATTATGTAATATTATGCCGTAGCACTTATTACCAAATAAAATTGTTCTCTTTGGTTTCGGATTCATTCTCGCGACGGAAAGTTAGTGAATCGCTTCAATACTGACAGATTAATGAGAAGTTTTCACGTGAGATCTTTCCGACGATCGTGAATCGGGGGTTACGTTTGAGTACGTAGATTTACCTACGTTTTACGTAGGTCATGTACGCAGTGTATCTACGTGCTTGCGTCTACACAGCAATTACGAATGCCGGATCACTATTTATTTACTTAAAACTTCAACTTCTACAGGTTGCTGATTTAAACTGTGATAAAAGGGACTTTACCGGATTACAATAATCCAATTTAAAATCGAATTTTGTCCCTTTCACACCAAAATTGGCCACTTTAATCAAGTTGACACCAAAATTAGCCACCCGCAGTCGAGTGTCATTTATATTTTAGCATTCTCAGGTTTACTATAAGATTAAATCGGTAATTACATATTATGATAATTTGCAGAATTAGATACAAAGACAAAAACACCTATTACATAATTTAATGTATTGTTTTACGATTTTATTTAAATGTTTCTTAATGTATGAAAACGTGACCCGAGACAAAAAAACGCAACCAAATAATAAAAAACCTGAAGATACAAAGATACCCTCTGGATTGAAGGAGAGGCGGTTAACTCATCTTCTGGGGCCGGACGACTTGTGGTTAAGAAAATATTTTGTCAATATCTTCAGGAACGATGAACGATGACTTTCATCTAGTGCTATTTTTGTTCGAGCAGGGATGGCGAACCTTTCCTTATCGACGTGCCACTTTTCTGAATAACTTTTAACGAAAATATTATATTTTGATTGCACGCCTATGAACGTGCAATCAAAAAATATTTTTCATTGTCACCCTGACGCATAATTTAAAAATATAATGCACAAACCTAACTAGGAGCTTTTGTAGAATATGATGAGTATAATTGTGAACATTAACGTGCTCAAATTTTATCTTGCGTGCTACTTCTGGCACGCATGTCATTGGTTCGACATCCCTGGTCTAGTGAGTAGTACCTTAACGCCCCTGTTTTCTCGTGGTTTAAGGCGTGTCTCTTGCCTGAGAAGTGTTGCAAAAAAATCGTCGCTACACCATACTGTTCAATGTGAGAAAGAGAGAGAGAAGTGTCGTTACAACTTATCTTCTTAACTTTTTCTGTCTAGCCCCCTTTCGCAACGCACGATAAGGAACTTCGTTCCAAAAGTGAAACGTATTAGATAATAATATTGCGTCTCTCATAAGTCATATGACGTTTGTATGACGTGCTTTTCATTAAAATAAATGTCAAATGTTTGTTATGAAAATTGAATCAAAATTTATTTTTTTTGTTTTCCTTGAGTCCTTATTAATTAGTATAGAATTTTATGTTACTCCAAAGCGTCAGTAGCACAAAAAATGTAATCTGCATATACGGATACGATGGTCGATGGGCGCGGCGTAACACGTTATTTTGTGTTTTCGGGTTTATAAGCTTTTAGCACTTGGCTGTGACGTTAGCGGTTAGCTTCTTGTTATTCTAATTATATTATATCTCGCGTCATTTAATAGCTATCATAAAACGGGGCCACCAGGCTTTTTTTCTTTCGTACTTACCAACCACAAATTACATAATATTTTTGGGCTAAGATCCTCTGAGTTATTGGTCAAAGCTGAATCCCATTAGTCGATAACCAACACTTTGGCTGAAGGTTTTAAATCTACATGAGATCCAAAGTGGAAGTATTATTAATCATCTCAATTAATAATACTTCCAATTTGGATCACATTTAGATTTAAAACCTTAACAACTTTCATACTGGAAATATCAATATTTCAGGTGAGAGTTCTTTCGACTTCGACGTATGTTTTATGTAAATTAACCTTAGTCCTTGATTGTTGATGAAGGTTTAGACTTTAGTTGAACGAAGTTAATTTGACTAAAGATCAACGCCAAAGGAAAATCTGAAGCTTTGGACTGGCGTACTATTGTTAAGTAGCGAGAAAATTAGTGCTAAAAAGATTTTTATTACATACAAACTAGATTATTTTTTATTATCGTCATAATTTTATTCCATTTAACACCTCTTAAGATAAAATATTTAGATTTTTACATTATTTTTTAATCGAACGTGATCATTGTCATGTAATTGAAATCTTGAAGTATATTTTTTTTCATATTTAATGCCCGGTTTCTGAGGTTTTTTGACAGGTGTTTATCTCATGTTTATCTCTACACTAGTGGTTGTCATATAGCTATTAGTCTAAGATCCCACTGCAAAACTGTGCAGGTAACGAGTGCACGCTTAAAACCACATTTTTACAAATATTTATGATAAGGAGAACCTATTTCTACTGGGGTGCCTGTCCAAATGTGGCCGCAGCCCGCAACTAATTTTAAATATTTTTGAAAAAATTGAGTTTGCGGGATAAAATGTTTTCATCGGGTATTGAAAGCAAACATGGTTCATTTCACGGCAATGAGTATAGAGATTTAGAAAAATTCGGTGTGCCGTTAGGCACCCGACCGCAACTCTGTCGTAACCAGGTGTGAACAGGTACCATTCCGAAACATTTTTGCATCCATAACGTATATTGATATTTTATATATCAAATGAAAGTTAATTTTCCTCTTATTATTATAATAAAGGTGTGCCTAATTAAATCTGGCCGCAAATAAGGGGTGCTGGCTGTCAAAGATGGCAAAGTATCGAAGGTTGAGGGAAAGGGAGCTAGCGCGAAACATTACGGAATAGTGATAGTGCATCATGTTAGTGTAGTTCACGTTGGGTGTCGCGAGGCTCTACGGCGAGCCTTTTCCCGAAGAGGTCCACGAGAGGCCGTCAACTTAATACTGGCATCTCTCTCCGATAGCACGGTAAAGCAATATAATGTTACTTATAAGGCATGGTAGCAGTTTCGTGACGATACAAAATTGACCCATCTCAATCTTCCGTTTCATGCTTATTAACTTTTTGACGGAACAATTTAATGACGGCTGCTCGTACGGAAGTCTCAATACTCACATATCGGCACCATCTTTACTTCTCGGTATATCGGTTCCGACGAAAACGTATACTTAAAGGAGCTTATAAATTAAGACCAAAAATTCCCAAATACATACAGACTTTGTGTGTGACTGTGTGTTTTAAATTACGAAGCGGAATGGTATCCAAATACAATTTAAAATTTAGGAAAAATCACAAAAAAGTTATCTATTTCTTTAGCTCTAGGTACAGCCCACAGAGTACAAACCCTATTTTTAATAAAGCTAAAATGAAAAAAAGTAATTTACTTTATAACAATAATGCTTATTATTGAATTTATTGACGATATTTACTGAGTTATGTATTGATTGTGTTTTTCATGTATATGTAAAACTCATGTAAAGATTGAATTTAAATAAAATTTATTATTATTATTAATTATATAATATACAACAGAAAGACCTACGTTCCGGGACGGGAGCAGCCTTTACTGCTAATACCATTTTATACAGATAATCCAAATATTTGTCCAATTTTTAAAAAAGATTATACCATTTCCGTAAAAGAATGAGAGAGATCTGGATCTAGAGAGATCGCTGGATTAAGCAAGTGCTATCGGAGAGTGGAGTGAACGTGTTGACGTTCGGTGCGCACAGTACTCGCCATGCCTCCACCTACGCTGCGAGCCGCGCAGGTTTGGACGTCGACAGTTCGACACGATCCGCAAGGCTGCCGGATAGACTCCTTCATCAAATACTTTCGCTCGATTCTACAATAGAACCCTCCTTGCTGAGGGAACTTTTGCAAGTTCTGCTTGTCTTACCTCCATAGAGTCCTGAGTCATAAGACCTATCATATTGTAATAGTTTAATGTGTACTGATTGATTATTATAATTCTTCCATTAAAAAAAAAAAACAAAAAATAAACAGATAAAAGAATATAATATAATATATATATTATATTTTTTATCATTACCTTATTATTAGGAAAAACTTTCAACTCTAAAATTCTACGTTGTGAATTAAAATATCTGAAGAATGAAGTGATGAAACGAACTTACCTTGTGTGAAGTTCGATCATTATCATTATTATATGAATCACTTCATTTGAAGATATTATCAGTACCTACCCTCCCTAAGACACCCAAGGTGGAAAGGTTTTCCTTTCACTCTAAAAATAATGAGTCCAAAATGGCGATCTGCCCCATCCACAACTCCGGCGGTAGTGGGACTTTTGAGTCATAACTGACTCTCAGGAGAGTAACTAGTTTCATAAATGTCTTTTTAAGCGTGCAAAAAGTCACCTGTAGGTTAAAGGGACTACGTTGTGAATTAAAATATCTTCAAATGAAGCTATTCATATAATAATAATCGAACTTCACACAAGGTAAGTTCGTTTGATCACTTATTATTGCCGTATTGGTTAAAATTGCTTCGAAATTTAACCATTTAGCCAAGTTAAATGTAAATGACAAAAAAATGTTATTGTGGGATATCCGAGATAGACATATTATACCATCGCGGAGTTTTCTGTAGACCTTTTCATAGTATACAATACTTAGGCCCAATTTAACCAAAAACTGTTAAAGTTAATGCTCGAATTAGTATCACGTTACCTCTTTCGTTTTTCGTATGTATGAAAAAGAAGACATTTCATTTTAAGAAGATGTTAACATTAGCAGACATTGGTGGAATTGGGCCTTGGTACATTATGTTGATAAATCTTGTAGGAAGCCTGCGTTTGCAGCCTGCAGGCTTCCTACGAGATTTACGAAAGTATTTAGTAATATTTATAAAAATTAAATGAAATTAATTACTAATAATAAGTAATGAAATTAAAGTAAAATTAAAATATACAAACAAAAAATACAAATTTTGGCCTAATTTTGCTCTTTAATATTCGGAACCCTTCGTGCGCGAGTCCGACTCGCACTTGGCCGATTACTATTGTTTGATGAACGAACGAACCGATGTTTAAGTACACTAACATGATGTACTATCACTATCCTGTAATCTTTCGCGCTAGCTCCCTTTCCTTCAACCTTCGATACTTTGTAAGTAAGTAAGTAAGTAAGTAGACATTTATTCAGTACAAAACACATTACACCACATTACAATAAACATTTCACAAAAAAGACACTAAGTATAATAAAAAAACAAAAATAATCTTTGCCATCTTTGACAGCCGGCAACCCTTATTTGCGGCCAGATTTAATTTGGCACACCTTTATTATAATAATAAGAGGAAAATAAGCTTCCATTTAATATATAAAATATCAATATACGTTATGGATGCAAAAACGTTTCGGAATGGTACCTGTTCACCTGTACCTGTTACGACAGAGTTGCGGCCGGGTGCCTAACAGCACACCAGATTTTTCTAAATCTCTATACTCATTGCCGTGAAATGAACCATGTTTGCTTTCAATAAGTACCCGATGAAAACATTTTATCCCGCAAACTCAATTTTTTTTAAATATTTAAAAATAGTTGCGGCCACATTTGGACTGGCACCCCAGTAGAAATAGGTTCTGCTTATCATAAATATTTGTAAAAATGTGGTTTTAAGCGTTTACTCGATACCTGCACAGTTCTGCAGTCGTATCTCGTACTATATGTCCACATTATGCAATTTCATCTTCGATTTTCGTCATCTTCTTTTTATTCAACTTTCGTTTGGCATAATATTCAATAATTGAATGCGTCAAAATCCACCCGCGTTGAAAGAAAAGTGTCATAGCGAACGCTACGATTTCAACGCGCGTCACGGGCATGCCTCATGTTCGCTGTTGACTGCGCTATAACGCATGGCCTTGATGAACAAAAAAGGCCCAGTGTGGACCTGGGTATAGCTAATGGTTAATCTTTTGACACTAGCCAATAAAAATCAATAGTAAAAAGATAAACTCCGGTTAAAAAATTCAGAATCTGGGCAAAGTCGCTCTATTGCCATATAAGTTTTGTGGAATTAGTCCAGGCATGTAATATTAAGATGACTTTAATGATCACGTACACATTAGGTACTCGTGTAAATTATAATGTGCTCAAAATTTTCGAAAAAACTAAATTTATTGCACTATTAACTTTTTGTGCAAAATATATTAGCGTTGTCAGAATGTCAAGGTTAATGTCCTGAAGCTGCACTATCACGTCTGTCACGTCTGTCATTCGGGGCTATGAGGTGATCGTACATTTATATGCACGCACGCTCCGAACGCGCCGCATTTTATAATTTGTATGAAGTGATGAATGAAGTCCGCAGCGCATTTCGTGTACTGTCGGCAGCAACCAAAATTTTTAAGGGTTAAAAATAACGTGCTTCAGCGACATAAAAGTGGAAATTTTTTTGAAAATAACATAAAAATTACTCCAGTAGTTCGCGAGATAAGCCTTTTCAAATAATTTCCCCCGTTTTTTCCACATTCTCCTATTAGTCTTAGCGTGATAAAATACTGCCTATAGCCTTCCTCAATAAATGGGCTATGTAACACTGAAAGAATTTTTCAAATCGGACCAGTAAGTTCCTGAGATTAGCACATTCAAGTTAGTCCTTTCAAACAATTTTTTCCGTTTTTCCACATTTTCCTCTATTTCTTCGCTTCTTTTAGTCTTAGCGTGATAAAATATAGCTTATAGCCTTCCTCGATAAATGGGATATCTAACACTAAAAGAATCATCAAAATCCGTTGCGTACGCAGATTAAAGGGAACAAAGGGACATGAGGGAAAAAAGCTACTTTGTTTTATAATAATATACAAAAGTTTTTTCCCACAACATAATTCATTTATTTTATTTAAAACATAATATACGAATCAGCATTATCCTTTTGTATTGTCAAACGAAGGTTAAAACGATGTTATTAAAACCAAAAATAATTGCGTCCATTATTTGTATACTTTTATACGAGCGCCTGTTTACATTTTCTAGGTGAGTGCGAGAAATAAAAATTTGCAGGTATGGCTGACTTTTTTAATATTCTTTAATTGTGAATTGTTCCTTCCATGTTTATGATTGGAGTTTAGTTCCATTAAGCTCTGTGAGTCACAAGAATCAAGCTTTTATTCAAACTTTGTGCTTCAAGACACTCTATTGTGAAGTTCTAATACTAATTGTTTTCGTTTTCGAAAATTCAGACTTATAAGCTTTAAATTAGGCATAACCAAGGAATTATCGGTTTAAACTTGTGCATTTATCGCTAGTCTACATAACTTAGGCAAAAGGAACCCTAATATTACCGGCAAATTAAAAATACGTCGAGAAATCGTGGATTACATCGTGAAAAAATATGCATCCACCAGGAGTTTTAGCGATAGCAAACGTTTAGAACGGCCTCGCAAGTCACAACAGTTGAAGATAAGCGTTGTGTATTGACCAGTAAACGTGTTCGACGACTCACGGGTCCAGAGAATGCAGCTTAGATGTAAGAAACTAGAGATTTTCCATTGAGTACTTTTACAATGAAAAACAGTGAAAAGAAGATTGAGAGAAACTGGCTTTTTTGAAACAGTAGGAGTGAATAAACCTCTTTAAGACGTCAAAATAACGTGAAGAGGTTCAGTGGGCTAAAAGAACATAAAAATTGGACGCATGATCAGTGGGAGAGAGTTTGATGGAGTGATGAGTCTAAGTTTGAGGTTTTTGGGTTTAAGAGAAGAATCTTCGTGCGCAGGTTAAAGCGAGAACTGGTGAGTGATGTTAAATTAATGTGTAATCCCGAATGTAAGACACGGTGGAGGCTCGATGATGATTTCAGGATTTTTTGGAGGTCGGGTGACTGGAGACCTGGCGAAAATTGAAGGGATTTTAAAGAAGGAAGGAAGAATTAAAATTATTTGAAAAAATGTAGTACGGTCTAGTCAAAGCGTGATCAGTAGAAATCTTATTTTCCAGCATAACAACGATCCCAAGTATTTCTTGAAGCTGTACAAACAGCACTTTGAAGAATTGGAAAGGAAGAATGTACTGTACGTTATGATTTGACCACTACGGTCGCCCAACCTCAACTCGATTAAATTGTGGTGGGATAAATGGGACAGATATGTTAGAAGAAAATAGGACACTCATATTATGACAACATACCTTTGAAATATCCTGAAAAATTGAATGGGACCGAAATATAGATATCAATTATTTGTCCAAATGTTACGTAGAATGCCAAGATTGTGCAAAGAAATAATAAAATCAAAAGAATGTCATATGAATAAATTAAAATTTTAAATATAGAACTATTGCAGACTAATTTACTTATTAAGGGAAAAGACCTAATGGCAGACACTTTAAGGAAACATGCAACATTTGAATGTTATAAAATATATATTTATGAAAATAAAGGATTGATAACTTCTTCCATGTCTTCAGTAACTCTTACAAAATAAAACTATTCTAATTATTCTCTGACAAATCAAGTAAAAATATATTATTGGTCTTTTTGTAAACTCAGTCATAAGTACTAATAGATAACATCACAAAAAACGAACATCACTAATAGTAGACACCAATATGAACTAATAGTTGACATAGAACATTACATACATTTTTTCCTATTATTAAGTCTTTATTTGCCATTTTTCAAAAGATTTCATTTACTTCATCATAGTAACTACGTGCATCAGAAATATTATCCACGTTGTCTCCAGATTCTATTCATTCTTCTTCCATGCTGAACTATCTTTCCTTTTATTTTTATTTTTCATATTTTTGAAGTGAAATCTTCTTTAGCGGAGCACTGTTGTGGGATGGCTAAAAACTGAAACTCGCGTCAGATTCTCGTGCTGATTGAAAAACTTTGGAAAAACCGTAAGACGGTTGGTGTGTAGTGTTTTGTGTTCGAACTCGAACTCGACTTGATTGTAAGGGTTTCGATTAATTAAAAAAATCGATTTTGTAAAAATCGATTTTCATAAAAACTGGGTTGAAAATGTAATCGATTGTAATGGTTTCGATTAATTAAAAAAAATCGATTTTTCAAAAATCGATTTTCATAAAAAATGGGTTAAAAATTTAATCGATTGTAAGGGTTTCGATTAATTACAAAAATCGATTTTTTAATAATCGATTTTCATAAAAAATGGGTTAAAAATGCACAACGTTAATAATCAAGTTTTCACTTCTTCCGGCACTCCCGGAGTGAAACCCGTCTTTTTTTTTTAGCAAATTTATTTTTAGTCTTTAGTCTCCATACTTCTTTTGCCTCTTCTTTTTTCTTCTTTCATTTCTCAGCTCTCCTTTTTCTTTTTTTACTGCTAAAAAACTAAAGCAATCGATATTTAGATCAGTACAAGGTCTAATATTAGACACCATGTCCATTTTTAGGTGCAGTAGTTCTAAGTTCTTAGATTATTAATAGAATTATATTTTCAGAGAATAGTGATAATTTTTCGTAAATTAGTATCGTAGTAGAATAAAGTACAAAATAACTTTAGTATGTATTGCAAAACTCAAAGATGAGATCCATGTCAACTATTAGGTTTTTTAACATTTTCAAGAACTAATAGTAGACACCCTTTATGTTGTTAGGGAAAATGGATAAA
This sequence comes from Polyommatus icarus, assembly GCA_937595015.1. Taxonomy (NCBI): domain Eukaryota; kingdom Metazoa; phylum Arthropoda; class Insecta; order Lepidoptera; family Lycaenidae; genus Polyommatus; species Polyommatus icarus. The sequence continues at coordinate 1,951,321 of OW569325.1, forward strand.
AAATCTTAAATAAACATTAATTAGGGTATACAACATGACTATTAATCCAATGAAATCAATAGAAATTACTAAAAATCAAATAAATGTATTCAAAATTTACGTGCAAAATTTCGCCTTCCTTAACCTATTTGCTAAGAAATTTCAGAGCGTGTGTTGACGCGGTCATATTATTAACGAAAACTGATCCCATTTTAAAATTTTGTTCCCGAAGGCGTCTCTAATATATTTTTTCAATTCAACAGACAGCTTGAGAAGCTTATAAAATTTACAGTGGTGAGAAATAATTGGAGTAATTCTTATTTTTATCGTATTTTTGTCATAAGTGTCATCTATTAGTTCAGTGTCGAGCATTAGGTCCTTTCCCTTACTATATTTTAGTCCAAATAATATGTTCTTTAAAATATAATTATCAAACTCGATCATATTGGTTTTATTTTTTTATGTATCGCGCAAAATATAGGGTGGGCAAAAACTTTTGAACTGTACAATATATCTAATAAGTTATTGTTAAAGTTACAGTTATAATTATGGCGCAACCCACCCTAAGGGTTATTTTCATAGACTTATAATATATACTGTCGTATAGACCACCAGTCAACCCGAAAATGCGTGACGATTTTTGATCTGTAATGTGTGCGTGTGCTAGTGATGTATATTTTACTATCGATAGTATTGTCCGTTCGAGTTATTTTACCTGCGTTTCTATGAGAAATAAATAATATGCAACTTTACAGATTTTGTAATTCAAATTAGGTATCACATAATTTATTTGGCAGAAAAAAGGTGAAGATTGGAAACTAGATACACATTTTCGTTTGGGGTGATTTTTCAATCGTCAGATATGTTATAACATGAAGTTCTCATAAGGGTAAATAATATACACATTTTAAAGTTACTTACTTATTATTCAGGTAAAAGCGATCTGACAAATGAGCCCTTACATTAATAGAAATACAAATATAAAGTTGAAAGTAAACGACAAACATAGTTTATTATTTATTCTTAAATTAAATACATATCACAATAACCTTTCACCCCAATTACATCTTTAGATTAGTTTTATGTTCTTGTTGAATACCGATAGGCATATCGATGAATTTGATTCAAGCCCTAGCGTATATGTAAACAATTTTGATGAAAATTATTTCTTCAAAAATTGTATGATTTAAGAACAATAGTACCTTTAGTTATGCAAAATATGAAAGTAAAGGGAAGGATTAACAATATTTTATTTGAAATAGAGAACTAAAGACAGAATATAGCGAAAATAAACACATCGTAGCAATTAGGACATGAAGATTAATTACCTTTGAAATGTATATTTTTCAAGATTACTCCTATGATTTACACTGCAATCACTCACAGAACAAGTCAGTTTATTATTTTCGACATATACAGTTATATGTAACAGTATTTATCGAAAATAATAAAGGATTTAAACAATAAATTGCAAATACCGAAAGGGCATAAAAACGGGTGACGACCTGTCAAATGAAAGTGGTTACAATTTACATTAGACTGCCTCTCTCTTTTTATCTTGTTATAATTCCATAAAGGATTTTCTTCTCTCTCGCACTCTTTGTTGGTCTTTTGCATCTTAAGTTTGGGTATTTTAGTGGTATTATTAATATTACAGTCTCCGTCATCATGCTCTGAGGTAGGTAGGCGATTCACGCAGGAGCAATTTAAAAGAAGAAGAAGTATTCTTTGTTTTATAGTCTATCGAGATGTCAATTGAGTTTTGGCGGGCATGTGAAAGAGTGCTGTTGTGTTTTTGTATTATTTTCCTAAAATTGTGTTAGCTGGGTTTTTAATGTGTAATATTGGTAGAATATTAACCATTAGATATTCGTGTTCATGCACAAGTATAGGAAAGTGATGTAATATCCAGAAACGTGCTATTTTGTGTTCCCTCCAAAACTCCATCGAAAGTTTCAGTAAAGCGTCTACCACTTTACTGAATCGACCGACTTGACTCCTTGACTGTATTGACTTTTACTTAGACTTTGACTAGACTTTAGACCTGACGATACATGAAAACGATGATGAAAATTTTAATAGGAGGAATATGGTTTTTCCGCCATATTTCTTACCTTTTTACCTTGTCTGTGGCACAACATACACATCCTTTGTGTCAAGTTGCCAAAAAAGAAGAAAAAGAAAGAAAGAGATGTCAATTACAGCAGACTTGTTAGAAAATGTAGGTATTTGATAAAAAATACTTGTTTTTGTGTCAAATTGAATTTGCAAAGTGTCATAAGTCGAGTGTAGTGTTTTTATTTTTACAAATAAGTACGCGATAATTCGGCGATTATGGAATAAGTATAATAATATGTTGTCGATTCAAAATCCTTATTAATTTATCTAGATCCACGTGTTATCATGCCAAAAATACCGAATCTTCGTAACAAACAGACCGTAAGAACATTTTGTATGGGGAAAATTAAATGGTCGTTATTAGCATAATACTCGCAATTTTTCCATTATTTCTAATCTTTAAAACCTTCCCTGGACTTCTACGAATATTTTAAGACTAAAATCAGCCCAATCCGTTCAGCCGTTTTCGAGTTTTAGCGTGACTAACACATTTGAAAATCCATTTTTATATATAAAGAAGAAGAAGAGAAGATATAAGAAGCTATAGATTTTCAGAGCGAAGTAACCACTTTTCAAATACTATAGTGCCTGAGACAAGATTTTAAATGTCCGTATGGTAGCCCAAGCACGTAGGGGAATTGTGCTTAAGATGACATAGTCAGGTAAGACGACACATCGGCAAAATTCGTTGAAATAATTGTGCTTTCTGTGAACTTGTGACGTTTTATGGAGCACCTCAGTGTGCCCCTAGTAGCCCAACTTAGCATGCCGGACAGGGACCGTACTTTAGAAAGTAATAAAGGTTTTCCTCATTTTGATAAGAGAAAAATTTTCTTACGTTTTTGTTTTGTAGTGAAAAAACGTATAAGGTCAGAATATTTTCTTATAACAAATTGTTATTATGGACATGGATTCTTATAGGCCACAAATATTAATAAAAGCGTGTTCTTACGTTGTGTTTTTTTTACAAAATTTAAATGTATCCAATAAGAATATTGTAGTAAGATGACATACTAGACGTTGGCTTAAGATGACATACTATATAGTAATTGCTTATTGTTTCCGCTAAATCGGTAACAGAAGCATTGTATATTTTTTGACGATGATGAAGAACTTATGAATCCTACCACTGACAACTAGAGGGATGATGATGCAGCCTGGATTTACGTATTGTATAAGACGACATACCATCAAAGTCTAAGGAATCATGGTATGTCGTCATACCATATCGATATGACGTCATCTTACACTCGTCGACCTGGCGTGCAATTTATGTTTTTTTTTTACTTTTATATTAAGTTGATTTTTCTATAACTGTTTAATTTTGTAGTTTATGAACCATTTATTTATAAAAGTGAGTTACTGATCTCATGTGACTTATTTTATTTTAAATTTTTACCTTCAAACAAAAAGTATGTCATCTTAAACACAATTCCCCTACGCCATTCTCGCAACGGGCAACATAGTCGGCCTAGTCCAGAGGAAACAATAGGTTTGGGTAAAACTAACCAACTATTTGCAGGTTTCCTCACAATATTTTCCTTAACCGTAGGTGCGTTCATGTTATATACCTGAGAATTGAGATCTGAAAATATTATGTCATTGGTATACACGCCTCCACCCGCGATCGAACTTGCACCCTCTCGAGTGTGAACCATAAAGGTCTGCCCACTAGACCTAAACCTTAAGAGGCCGGGTACACTTGGAATTTCTTATACATACGTAATTCCAAAATCATTTTCTCATACGAAAATATTTAACATGTTTGAGTTGTTTTTCAGTTTAAAATAGTAATTATCTAGGTTCCTGCACAAAAATGTTTGAGTTGTTTTTCCAGTTTAAAATAGTTTAAACTGGAAAAACAACTCAAACATGTTAAATATTTTCGTATGAGAAAATGATTTTGGAATTACGTATGTATGAGAATTTCGAGGGTACCCGGCCCCTTAAGAGAAATGTACTCATAAATAGGATAAAACATGGAACTTAACGTTATAAACATAAAAACCTTTTCAAAAAGATATCATATAGGAATTGTTGCAAATAATCGTAGGTATTCAATATTCAAATTTCAATCTTACGAGCAAATACAATGACGTCAACACAGACTAACTATTACCTAAATCTTTGTATTTTGTTTATGTTTTGCGAAGTGCTGTAATAAATTATTCAAATATTTTTGTTTTTAAGATCGGAACAATAGACTTCTGTGGTCACAATAATAAGAAAACAAGCGTGATATTTATCAACGTGTCGTGAAAATCTCACAAATATATCTTGGGCCTCTTTTGTTCCACGTCAACACGGACGAAAATCGGTGATGACAAACTTTTTATAATGCGAGTGTCTGAGGTAAGATATGAATACTTACAGAAGTCAAGCACTTTTTAAAGCACCGAGCATCATAAGAATGTTCAGCTACACAATATCTGTGTCTAAAGAATGTGTGAAATCAAACTTTCATTTACCGAAAGGGGTAAAATTTCCAAAAATTAAAGACGATGAAGTCTAAAAAAATTGAGGGCTTAATTGCTGTCAATACTATCTTTTAATATTATGAATAGTTCTTGAAGAACATAAAGTCAGAGGCGCTTTTTAGGTGATATTTTCTAAAGTTAACTTTATTACCCACACAAGTAATTCAAATGAACAGCTTAAGGCCATCCCCAAGTAAACGACCTTGACCATACATTTGACGCGTTGCGAGATCGCACAAAAATCCTATTTTTTTACTTATCATAGTTCAATATTGATCTAAAATAAAAATAATATATAATTAATGAAATTGTCTATGATCTATTGTCGTGTGTTTGTATGTAGTATAATCTTGTTTCTTAAGTCATTTAAAAAATTTCAAACGTGGATAGGAATATACTGAAGTAGTGGATAGGAATATACTGAGGAATGTCTACCAATCTCAAATCTGAGTTACAGCTGTTTTGGTAGTCACTAATCTGCTGCGCTGACCTCTCACCCCATCCAACATAGTTTTTCACCTTATTATATAACTCATTACATACACTTTTCGATTTTATTTTATGTAAGTCACATTCTACTACTAGAGGAAAGTGATCGGACCAATACACGTCATACAAAACACTCACGCTCATTATGGACAAACGCGCTGATTCTGTTACGATACAGTGGTCCAGCCACCTGTTACAGCCGTGTGATTCACTTGTAAAAGTGTAAGTATTCCTATCACACATATTCATGTCTACACATAACCAGTTCTGATTTAAGCAAAAATGTGTCATTTCATTATGAAATAGTTCATTTGGATGAGCATTAAAATCGCCTATAATGTAAAAAGCCTCGATTCCATTATTAAATATCTCTATTATCGATCGAATATTACTGAGACATGACGTAAACTCCGCAAGACTGTCAATCGAGTTCGTGGGCATGTAGACGCTAAATATGACTATAGATCTTCTACTTACAGTTATGTTGGTCGCACACACTCGCACGTTATTACACTCAATAGGCACTACCGAGTCGAAAACACCCTTACGCCACAGCAGGGCCACGCCACCGTGCGGCCTGCCGCTCAGCAGACCCACTCCCGTGTCCACAGCTGACGTCCCGGTACACCCGAAGTCGTCGTCAATAGCACTCAGCAACGGCAGATCGTGCGGCAGCAGCCAGGTTTCTTGGAGGGCGACCACGTCCGCCAGCTGACACAATGACCGCACACAATCCATCGACCTCTTCAGTGATTTACAATTATAGCTTATGACCTTACTTAGACTGCCCATTTTGGTCAATATTCTTTTCAATAATTATTCTTCCTACTACTCATAGGAAACTGCACAAATCTCCTAAATGACACTCCAGACGGCCATAATTTATCATTTAGAAATGTATCCATTTTATATTTTGTCACGAACACTTTATAGGCATTATAATTTTTTTCATGTTTCATTATAATTTTGGAGAGTGTAACTCGCTCCTGTGTCTTTTCGTATATATAACTTATAATATCCTGCTCGAATACATCCTTATGTACATTAGATAGGAAAAGCGGTACTTTCGTATCAGCCGCTCTAAACTGAACATTATTTGCCTCCATATCGACTTATGCACTACCTTTCTGACTTATGAACTTCGACTTACGATTATTTCGTTTTCACTTCTGTAAGAAGGTCCAATTTTCGTCGGTATTAATCTGATTTTTAGAGCTATTATTTCTCTGAATTACCTCCGAGAATGGCACAGGTTTGTCAGCTGATCGTACAGTTTGTTTACATGTTATCGGCGCGTGCGCTGGCTCGCGCTGCCGCTCGCATGCACTCGTTATCTCGTTCATAATAACAATATCAATGTAATCAGCTGTAGGTTCGCTCGCCGGGATCGGTGACGATACAGGTGGCGGCCGCTGTAGGTGTGACGTCGTCGTTATCGATGCTTAATGTAGGTAGTGCCATCGGTCCGCTGTCGAAATGTTTAAAAGTACCTCTTCTGTGCATGTTAACATTCCTTTCTTGTAATTCAAAGGACGAATTTTTCGAATATTCTTTAACTCGATCATTTAGTTCACTCTTAGTGGCATATTCGTGGCGAAAATCTTGAACATTTTTCTCAAGTAGAACTATCCTCTTTAGCAGCGCCGTAACGTCTATGTGTACCTGGCCACAAAGATAGGAATTTCTTCGGGGTCTGTCTCCTTAAGAAGACATATGATATCTTCCAGATCTCGTAGGGTTTTTCCTTCTCGTTTTCGTGTTGTTGGTCGCTTGCTTAGCGATTCAAACAATAACGACTTCGCCGTTTTTATATCCACCGTACTGAACGCACTCTCGCAAATTTGCACTAAGCTTTGTTCGTCCATAACATTTATTTTATTTTGTATAAATGCTAACACCTCACAGATCACAATATTGCATGTAGCACATTTAACAGTTTTAGAAACGTTATCCATTTTGTTCGCACGGGTGCAAGACCTGCATGCGCACGTGTACGCGGTTCACACCGGATTATAAGACGTTATCACATCAAAACAACATTATTTTAATTGTTACGGTACGCATCTATAACCAAAAATAACTGTTTATATGTTAATGATGTTTAGATGTTCCTTGTAAAGTTTATGTTCCCTAGCAAGGCCAACTATCGAATCTTTGGTTGGGCCTTATAAGGAACCACCGGCCTTCCTAGGAACATTACCAATATTTTAACGTAAATCCAGGCATAAGTAGATTTTCTTTTATTAGTACCATACATAATATATCCCTATGCGATAAAATTTGAGATAGATATAGGTTATGTTACTAAAAACTAAAGTTTTCAGTCCAAAGTCTACAAACAGTGAGATCTCACTGCCACAATAGCGGCGCGATCGACTCGCCGCCGCGTTTGTGGCCATAAGTTTGATGGATCTAAGTGTGTAGTAGAAGGAAAATGTCTTTACATGACGATAACTGCGACTTTTTGACAGTTAGCCTTCAAAGGAACATGGCCTTACATGGCTCAGGGTCGTTATAAAACTTTAATCTAAAATAAAAGCTAATATACCATGCCGGCGCAAAGAGTCGCTACCAACAAAAACTAGTTGTAATTGCTAAAAACTTCCGCCGGTTCTTCTCGCCGGGTTGGTTCCCGAACCGGTGGTAGGCAATATGTAGGATGATCTAAAAATATTTGATTCAAATTTATTCAGAAACAAAACAATTAAGTAAGTAATTTTATAATGATAGACCGTAGCTTATAGCTAGAAACAAACCATCGGACGCATACATAAGTGTAAGTACTCACATACGGTTTTGCTTGATCGAGCAATTACGTAGAGTAAAAACACGGCTCGGGCTTTCGTCCACACATTCAGCAATGCTCGATAGTTTTACTCCATTGATGGAAATTAGCTACAAATAATAAAAACTAGTGTCAATAAATTTGTCAAGCCGGCTCGATTTGAGCCTTCAAACTGGCTCGATGCGAGCCTTCGAGCTGTGAGTTTTGCGGTCCACACAGTGGTTTTTGCTCGATTTCGAGTAAAACTATCGCGCAAAACCGTATGTGAGTACTTAGCATAAGTCGCGGCTGATGGATGCGTCTTAACAATGTGCACGGTTCATCCGCGGACGTCAAAGACCTAACCTATACAATATGTCAATGGCAGATGTCCGCGGATGCAAAAACATCCGGCCAGCCAGATTCTGTTCGGACGTCCGAACGCTCAAGGTCGCGTCCGCGACTGTCAGACAATGTGCACAGTTTAGTGTATTTTGTATTAATCAGACTGAATGCGTCCGATAATTTGTTTCTAGCTTAATTCTGTAGGTATCGCTGCATTTTGCAATGGCATATTTTTCTCTATACCGGCGACTGGTTGCGCCGCCACGATGTGGCGGTGGAATAGCTCTATTATATATTTTTAGACAAAAGTATATGTTTGGATATACATATTATGTATATCCAAACATATACTTTTGTTCAGCAACAACATACGAAACGAGCCTATGAAAATTGATGCTTTTTCGGAGTCGATCAAACCTCGGTAATAGGAAGTCGGCAACATGAATGAGGTATAAAATTCATCATCACTCAGAAAGAGCCACAGGAAAACGCTATCAATAATAATATAAATCCTATTAATAAATTATCGTATTGGCTGTTAATTTGTCTCTCGAGGCATGATTTATGTCTTCGGTAGGCCAGTATCTGAACAAGATTGTGATAAATATAATATTGGAATTCTGTACACATTATAAATTAGTGTCAAAAATTTCGTGTATGTTCTGTGTTTTTGCCCGTCTACCGAATGGCGCATCTGTGGACTTTGAGTTATGTTAGTAAGTTGGTCGAACGACATCAGGCCATGGTATTGTTTGTGCGACAGCAGCCAGTAACAATCCTCGAAGCTGAATTCGTCATAATTGAAATTTTGCTGCTGCTACAAACCTAGCGATATATAGATACATCAGGGTCAAATTAGATCGCAACGCGACGCGATGCATTTCTTTTGTACTGAATTGACAGATTTCAATTGTGTGAGACGTCTTGCAAATCTGTCAAATCCATACAAAAGAAATGCATCTACGCGTCGCGTTGTGGTCTGAATTGACCCCAACAATCAAGTATAATTGAACCACGAATTGGAAGAAGGGAATAAATCCAAAAAACAGGAATGGATATAATTAAAAAAAAACTTTATAACTTTTTACTGTCAACTTATAGGCTCACCGCTCACGTGACATCACTGAAATTAAAGAAAATATAAATTCTTACTTGTTTACTAATAGATCTGGCTGAAATATATAATACTTATTTATATATACAATATACATATTTATAAACAAAATATTTGTAAACCCCCTGTTTTTGCTGCCAAGGCAGGATTTGTTCCGGTCTTCCAACTCACCTTATTTTTTGGCCGCATGAATCTATACAAAGTAAGTGGTTTTTGTTCCTTTCTGCGAACTCACAATTTAGCGCTACGTCTATAGAATATAAAAGTGTAAAAAACTGAATATGTCAAAAAGTGGCGTTTATTCCCTTCTTCCAATTGGTGGTTCAATTGACTCGTTATGACTAAAATCTTGCAAGCCGGTGTAGATTTTCAAAAAATGATGAAGAGCTGGCTAACGAGAAATGCGTTTGTAAATCTAAATGGCTAATATCTACTACCAAAACTTTCGCGGTATGAACTCTAAACTCCAAGATATTCGACTGGCTACTCTAAAATGCGAACTCGACATTATAGCAGCGACTGAAACATGGCTCGATAAAAACGTACTCGATAGCGAACTCTTTACCAGTGAATACACCACATATAGGCGAGATCGAGAAACAACCTCATCATGCTCCAAATCAGGTGGAGGCGTTCTGCTTGCTGTTAAAAATAAATATAATTCTCGTCGAATAGAACAGTATGAAAGTGAACTGGAAGACCTTTGGATTAGCGTTAAGTTAGGAAATAAGAATTTATTAATTTGTGTGCTCTATCTACCTCCGCCAGTAAACAATATCACATTTAATTCTGTTCTAGATAACATTAGCAATACTTTACAGTCTTATCAGGGTGATTTCTTATTACTCGGAGATTTCAACTTGGGTTTTATAAACTGGACACCAGACAATACCACAACACATCACAACACGTCACAAACTACTCCGATAACTATAATTGTACGCTAGGCTTTTCACTAATAGATTTTATGTATCTAAATAATCTCGTACAATACAACAGTATAACCAACCACAATGGGCGCATCCTAGACTTGGTGTTATCCAATTCGTCTAATATCAAAGTAAAAAAATCCTGTGAACCATTAAACAAATTGGGCCCACACCATCCTCCGCTAGACATCGAACTCTCATTTGATTCGGAAAAATCACTATGTAACAAAACCTTCGCTACCCATAACTTTAGAAAAGCTGACTACAATCTTGTTAACGCTAAGTTCCGGTTTATAGACTGGAGTCACGAGTTACAAAAATACAATGACGTAAATGACATGATTACTGCTTTCTACCAAATTATAAAAAATATTATCGATACATGCATTCCCAAAGTCAAGCCAAGAAATAGGAAATACCCGGTTTGGTTCACAAATAATGTAATTAGGCTTATCACGGAGAAATAAAAAATAAGGAGACGTCTAAAAGCACAAAATAATACCAGAGACAAGATCGAATTCAAAATGGCTAGATCTAGGATTGAGGCTCTTATGAAATCTTGCTACCTAGATTACATATCAAACACGGAATATGCTATTCAACGTGAACCGAAGAAATTCTGGGCCTATATAAAAGAGAGACGAGCATCGCTTTCGTCAATTCCTTCTGAAATGACTCTCAATGATAGAGTGGCCAAATCAGGTAGAGACATAAGTACATTGTTCGCTAAACAGTTTTCTGCTCTGTTTTCAGATCCAACTCCTAACCAGAGCACCGTATCAATTACAACACAAAATTACACACAGACCTGTCTTTCTTCACTATACACTTCTGAACGAGAAATATGTAAAGCCCTAAAAAGACTCGATGCTAGTAAAGGCGACGGACCTGACGATATCCCACCCATCTTTATTAAAAAAACGTATAAACACCTTACTCTACCCCTGAAGATTATATTTAATAAATCTTTAGAAACCTCAATTTTCCCCAACACATGGAAATCGGCAAATATATTCCCAATACATAAAAAGGGCTCGAGACACAGCGTATGTAATTATCGACCTATATCAATGCTCTGCGTGCTAGCGAAGGTATTTGAGAGCCTGAAGTGCCCAACTCTCACTCGCTACCTCAAAGGTAAAATCACCAAAGACCAACACGGTTTTTGCCAAGGACGCTCTACAGTTATAAACTTACTAAGTTACTTAAACGATATAACAAAAAGTGTAGACGGCCAACAGGAAGTCGATGCGATATACACAGACTTCAGCAGTGCTTTCGACAGGGTAGACCACAAAATACTTATAGAAAAACTACAAGCATACGGCATTCACGATCCCTTGCTCTCCTGGTTTAGATCCTACCTAGAAAAACGAGTTTTGACGGTTAGAGTTAATGGATATTCCTCTGAACCTTTTTTTCGCCACGTCAGGAGTCCCCCAAGGCTCCCACTTTGGCCAATACTCTTTCTGGTCTTTATTAACGATATCACTTTAAAAATTCGTTTCAGTAAATGCTCCTTGTTCGCTGATGATCTTAAAATATACCGGGTAATAAAATCGATCGAAAAGAGTGCCCTATTGCAAAAAGACCTCGACTCTATCCAGAAATGGTGCAGCGACAATAAAATGTCCCTCAATGTTCTAAAATGTGCTCATATAAAATTTTCCCGCAAAAGAATTAAACTGAACACGTGTTACTCTATCGAAGGTCAGCAGCTTCAAGAAAACTCAGTAATTAGAGATCTGGGCGTCATGCTCGATAGCAAATTGTCATTCCTGGAACACCAAAACCAAGTTCTTGCTAAATCATGGTCACTGTTAGGATTTATCAAACGAAACACCAAGGAATGTAAGAACCCAGACTGCATTATTACAATATACAACGCCCTAGTACGCTGTACACTTGAATATGCATCGGTGGTTTGGAATCCTCATTATGAAACGCATATCCAAAGACTAGAGCGAGTTCAAAAATATTTCACACGATACCTTTCCTATAAAGACAAATCTTGTCCATACAGAGCCAACTATGACAGACGCATTAAACATTTCAAAATCCACACCCTAGAGCAGCGTAGACTGATTGCCGATCTCTGTTTTCTCCACAAAATTGTCAACAGTACACTGGACTCAACAAATTTACTAGGTCTCGTCAACTTATATGTACCCCGATGTGTTCCCAGGTACCCCACAAAAACATTTGTACCCAGTTCTGCTAAAACGAACCTGGGAAAATACTCTACCATGACTCTTACAACAAACTAGCCCATCACGACATCGATATCTTCCACGACTCTCTTGTCAATTTCAAGGAAACGTTGTATGAAATTGTTTAGACCTAAGAATATGAAATACCAACAATAACTTGTAAATTTATAATTTATTATGATTTTGACATACTTGTTTATTTTTATTAATGTAATTATTATTGCTAATGTTTTTTTTTAATTGACATCTCGCCAATAATTATCTTGACATAAATTTAATTGTATTATTATTATTCCTAATGTATTTTGTTCTTACCCGTGACATTCCGCTAGTAATTATTCTGACAAAATTTAATTGTAATATTATTATTATTGCTAATGTATTTTGTTTTTTTACCTATGACATCTCATTATTTTTTTAATAACTATTCTGACAAAATACGATTATAATATTATTATTATTGCTAATGTATAAAGTTTTACCTATGAAATCTTGTTACTAAACTTGTGGTTATTCCGACAAAAATTTAATTGTATTGTTTTTCTTTTTTTTATTAATTACTTATAATGAAATAAAATTAAATATTAGTTCTGCTAATTAATTGTAAGTTCGTTAACATTAATTACATAAAATATTGTAAGTTAAGCATTTCTTATGACACACTTTTTAATGTAAGGAGCAAATACCTCTAAAATAGTTGCATACGCCTGTAATTAACTATTGTGCTAGTCTTAAACAAAAATGTATTAAGTTATTCATGTTTTCACAATATGTTGTTGGTGTATCTTTAAATAAATAAATAAATAAGTAATTCCATAGTATATAATTAATTATCTGAAACCTTAAATATAAATATTTACATCCAGAACTATTTGAACCTTACTGTCTACTACCTCTACTACCTTTATAACATTAGTCACGTTATAAATAAAATATAAAAATTGTTTAGTAAAATAATCTGCAAATCATATAACATTACTAGCTATCCCGGCAAATGTTGTTTTGCCACATAAAGTATTTCGATTTTCATCCATAATATTATTTTATTAAAGTGACTAAATAGTAAATAAGTATGTCACTATAGCAGCCGTCCATCGCTATCCCGTCGCACAAACAATGGTCGCCGTCAGTCTCGAGTTGTAATAATTTATAATTATTTATTCAACAAAATATGCGCATATCAATATAAAAATTACCCAGTAGCCGATTCTCAGACCTACTGAATATAATATTATGCATATAAAATTTGGTAAAAATCTGTGAAGCCGTTTCGGAGGAGTACGGTAACTAACATTGTGACACGAGAATTTTATATATTATAAGATGTCACTATTGTAAAATTAACATAGTAAAATATCACGTCTTTTAAACATGCGACAGAGTGACTTTTTCCTCGTGGCTGGTAAAATATGAGGTACTGTTCATTTTAGACGTTTAATAAGTATTAAATTAAGTGTTAGGCTGTAATATTTTTCCGAGTAGCTTCAACGTTGAGCAGTAGTTTTTGTTATAATAAAAACCATGAGTTATCTAAGTACACGACTAGTCCATTAAACGTTTTTCCCCGGTTCAGTAATAAATGTTTAGCTCGAAATTCGTGTACGGTTGTCGCAGAAACAAGTTTTTCGGAATGTCGTCCAAATCATACACGCACAGAGGGAAGTGACTAATATAACTTCGAGGGAGACGAGGATGGTACGAGGATACAATACGTCCGTATTTTTAAATCTCTTAGATAATGCCCTAAACACTGCAGTACGTTATCGCGCTACGCAGAACGCCCGAGCCCCGCGTCGTAGCACCGCGGTTACGTCATAATAATATTACGGTGCACACTTCAATTCGGCAACGACTGAAACTAAGGCTGCGTTTCCACTGAAGCGGAGCAGAGCTTAGCGATACCCAAATTGAAAAATCGTGCTATTCCAGCGGAATGACAGCGAAGCGGAGCGAAGGTTTCGAGCATGGTGATTGGTCAATTCGGGCACCGCTAAGCTCTGCTCCGCTTCAGTGGAAACACAGCCTAAAGACCACTCATGTACTATCAGAGAAGTTGATTCATAGGCAGATAGCGGCCTAATAATATGTCAATTGATTGCGTTATGTCAAACCCAGCTGACAGATCTTTTCAGAGAATTAATATAATTCGACCAGATTCGACCAAATGACGTAGGTCACAAAATATTTACTCTTAACATGTAAATAACAGGATGATGTTCGCGGCATAAGGCTAGAAATTGTAACGATATAACGCCAACACGCTTTCTTTAAAATATCGATGGATCAAAATGTATGGAATTGGTGTGAAGTGAGTCGAATGTCTACTTCGTATTATGCACTTTTGATCAGCGGTACTATAAAATATAAATATTAAATAAGCAATAAAGAAAACCTGTTGACTAAGCGTTCTAATTCTACACGAGATTCTTGTATGTAAGACGATAATGTTACGGGAACCTCCTGCTTGAGACCGTCTCGCACATTATAAGTACATAATATCATGTATATAGCCTCATTTTATAACATTAATCCTTCGATCGGAGGTTCTAGGAATTCCTATTGTATTCTTTTGTTCTCGCGATCACCGGTGCTCGCGCGGGGGGTCTGAAGGATTAAGGGCCTGTTTCACCGCTTCCTGATAAGGCTATCCACCACTTTACTTGACAGATAGAGTATGGAGAATCTGTCAAATAACCATATCTGGCACCTTATCAGGAAGCGGTGAAACAGTACTATATTATGCCCGCAACTGCGATGCGCCAAAATACGTTTGTCATGCAGGTACCGTGCACTTTTCCAAGATAAAATGTATCATATTATGTCCTTTCCCGGGACTCAAAGTATCTCTGTCGCAGCCGACTGGTTAAAATAGCCGTTCAATCAAACAGCTAGCCCTTTGACTGAACATCGCCATTCAATCTCACGGCTAGCTTTTTAATTGAATATTTCAGTCGCTCGAAACGATCAACACTACAGCTGATTCAAGTCGCCGCCGTTTGATTGAATTAGTTCAGCGCTCACCACCGCGGCGCTAGGTGCGTTTTGTTTACAATATGGCGTCAACTAGCCGGTGGTTTGTGAGATATTTTTCGTAAATATACGTTACAAGTGTTATTAAAATGACAGAAATTATGGGGGCACATACGAGTGAATCAAAAAAACAAATATTCAAATTTCGAGGAGAAATTACGGGATCATGAAATGCATCACGAAGGTATTACATAATTATTGTAATTATTGTGTTCAAAATGAGTTAAGATACAATTTATTCTGCTTATTATCATTGCACTTGTGTAATAATAAAACTAAACTAATGGTCAGCTTAGTTAATTTGCCATTTAACCAGTTAGCTAAACGTCGTCTAGTTGTAGTGTTGAACGTTGCAGTCAACAAGTCGGCTAAACGACGTATAGTCGTGTGATTGAATGGCGTTGTTCAGTCAAAGGGCTAGCTGTTTGATTGATCGGCTATTTAAACAAGTTGGCTGCGACATAATATCCATTCGATGGTTGGGGCGTGAAGAGGTAACAAACAAACAGAAACACTTTCGCATTTAAAATATTACGAAGTATTAAGTATGGATATCTTTTTAGGTTTAAAATTGAAATAGAACTGCCTCCGAACATTATTATTAGATAAAAAAATAAGACATTTTATTTTATGCTTACGTAAGTTGGTTTTTTCATTTCGTATATAAAATTGGTTTTATTTTCATATTTTTCAATAATAATACAATTTAACATTCTGCTAAAATATTTACTTTAGGGCCTGTTTCACCACGCATTCAAGTCTTGAATGCGCCAAAACGAAAGTTGAATGAAATAAGGTGACGAAAATTGAATACGAAAGCGCATATTGGGGACATAGCTATCGTCAAATAAATTGTTCAACTATATTGCACAATAAAATTGATGGGGCCTACTAAAACAACGTAAAAAATATTCCATGGCGCAACCCGTAGTATAGTTCAAAACTTAAATTTATTATGTATGTCTATGTACCTATCTTACAGTCATAAAACATTATGTTTTTGTTAAGAAATATTTTGTTTTTGTTGGATTTGAAACACAAGATTTGGTTGTGTTTCATGTACTATATTGTAGTAACATCGAAAACTAAAAACGTTGAGAACACAAAAAGTGTAATAAAAATAATATTTTACTTGTAAGTTTTTCGAATAAGGCATATTTTACTTCCTACTATCTGCCATTTAAGTTTTAATAAATTATTATTAAAACTTAAATGGCATATTATAAAATACTAGCTGTCCCGGCAAACGTTGCTTTGCCATAATATAAATTAAGTATTTCGCCCATATTATTTTATTCAAGTGACTAAATAAATAAGTATGTTAGGTACCATGACAACGTCCATCGCTATCCCGTCGCACAAACAATGGTGGCCGTCAGTCTCGAGTTGTAATAATTTACTATTATTTATTCAACAAATGCACTTATCAATATAATTAGTACCCAGTAGCCGATTCTCAGACCCACTGAATATGCATATAACAGAGGAGTTTCGGAGGAGTACGTGGACTAACATTGTGACACGAGAATTTTATATACAAGAAGATTAGATGACAACCGCAACTCCGTTGAGCCAAATTTCGTTTATTGCGCGGGAACCGTACAGTTTTCCGGGATGAAAAGTATCCTATGTCCTTTCCCGGGACTCATAGTATCTCCATGCCAAATTTCAGCAAAATCAGTTTAACGGTTTGGGCGTGAAGAGCTAACAGACCGACAGACAGACATACACTTTCGCATTTATAATATTAATAGTAGATAATGGATATGTTAGTTCTCATTGATAACTCATTATTTTTATTATTATTATTAGCAGCCTACAGTGTCCTACTGCTGGCCAAAGGCCTCACCTCTTTCTTTCCAATCGAAACTAGGTCTTCTAAAGCTACAATTCCGTGCATCGCGATCGATCGCGGTCGCGCACGACCTACGACTGTCGTCGGACGCTCGCGACCATAGTCAATGTATGAAAATGTATGGCACCGCTTCCGACTACGACTTTCCGACCGGCCTACGACTGTCGTAAGCCGCGCGCGATCGTGTCTTGAAGTTATGACAGTCGCGCACGACCGACGACAGTCGTAGGCCCCGCGCGACCGTGTCAAAGTTATATGGCACGTTCGCGCGCGGCTTACGACAGTCGTAGGCCGCGCGCGTCTCGCGGGCCTCGGAAGCGGTGCCATACATTTTCATACGATGACTATGGTCGCGAGCGGCCGACGACAGTCGTAGGTCGTGCGCGACCGTGATCGATCGCGATGCACGGAATTGTACCTTAAGGGTCAATTCAAACCGAACGCGAAGCGTAGATGCATTTCTAAATTTGTATGGATTTGACAGCCTTTAATTGCGTGAGACGTCCTGCAAATCTGTCAAATCAATTCAATTATTTTATGCTGGCTTCTCACGGCGCGTATTATCAGTAGCCGCGCCGCACCAAGCCGGTTTCAAGTACGAGCGAGTACGAGCCAACAGGCGAGTCCGTCCACTACCCGTTCTCACGGCGCGTACGGCGCGGCGTATTAATATGTCACGAGCCGCTCGAGCCGCGCCGAGCCGCGCCTTTAAGGGCGTTCCCTCCGGAGATTCCGTAATTTACCGTATTTAAAACCTTATAAACTCATAATCTGAAAGCTACAAAGTTATAATAAAAATACAGTAATAATCTTCAGTATATCAACATTCCTTTCCCCGTTTTAAATTTTCTATTTTTGTTTATTATGCTCATGATATCAGCTTCCAAAGTAATACCATTTTTTTTTAATTTAAGCATACATTCAGCATCTCCTTAGCATTTACAAATTACTTTTATTTGAAACTCACGCCAATTGATCGACAATATCATAAACTGCATATTCCCCGTTTTAATTTTTTTAGGACAATTTTGAACTAAGATAAGTAAAAATAATATTGTTTTGGCGCGATCTTGGCAACGCGGGGGTACGGCCTTAAGCGCCCCATATATGGTACGATTCGTCTATACGATCGATCGTGACAATGATTGATCGCATCAAAAATGTCGCTCATATTTGATAGTAAATCGTTACGATCTTGACGTACACCATCGATTCGTCGTTTCGATCGGTTTTACGCGACGGATCGTATAGATAAATCTTACCGTATATGAAGTTACTGACTTCAATCGGATCGGACACGCCTGCTCGTGCGAGCCCCTGCCACCTTCACACGGCGCGTGGCTCGAACTGGCGCGGCGCGGCTCGTGACATTACGCGCCGTAAGAAGCCAGCATTTGAAATGCATCTACGCGTCGCATTGCGGTCTGAATTGACCCTAAATCACAGGATGGTATTACATAACGTCGGTAATAACACGAGCTCGTCGACATTTTCCTTATCCAATTAGTGGTGGAGATGCAGGTCAGGTCTAACAGCGGCGACCTCCGCCCCGGTCCGCCGTCATCGCCTGTCGACAGTTCCGGGACGAACAAACAATGTCTATTTTTTTTTAGTTCAGCCGAGATCAAGCAAATGATAATATAGGAGCTGAAGACTGTGGTATGTACATAAATAGTTGAGATTTAGACGAATTCTGAAAAAGGCACTATTAAAGAGTTTAAAGAGTTATTTAATTATCTAAATAAGTTAATTAACTAAATAAGTTAGTTATTTAATATCTATTGTTTTTACCTTGGAAGTCGGTTTTAATTTTTTGTTAAAAATAATAATTTCACTCTTTTTAGTTATCTGCAAAATAAGGATTTATGCGTAAATAACTAATACGAATGTTATCTATTCACATTATGTTACTGTAAGCGAAATTGTGGTAAATGCTTGCAGTTATCTTAGCGATGCTGCAATTTCCAAACTTTTATCTTTAAAGGTTCAGGAGTTCTGTTCAGTGCCTTTGGACCAAGAGATATCTTCGTATGAAATTTCTCTTATTCGCAACATATGTTTCACTTACTAGAAACAACATTTTAACCACTATGAGTGTTTTGATAAATTTCAAGGATTTCCCTCGATTGCTCATAGATCCCATCATCAGCTCACCACTTTCGTAATTGTTGTACAAAATTAAGATTATATCCTATACAACAACATAATAATTTTGAAAATCGCTCCATAAACAGCGAAATCATCATCAAAAACAACTGCTTCGATGCAAAATATCTCGAAAAGTACCAATAATTGGGTCATAGTGTGATGACCCATGGTATAATTACGGTCGTGATGATGACGATCAATCAAATTGATGTATTGGCTTATGCTTTCAGTTGTTTAAACAACACCGGAATTCCCGAACCTGTACCTATAAGCATTCAAAAGTTCTGTTCGGTACCTTCGGATCCAGGGTATAACCTGGTACGAATTCTTACTTTTTCGTAGCATTTACCTCGAATGCTTCAGAAAAAATTGAAATCACTATATGTTTCCATACATATTTCAAGGAGTCCCCTCGATTACTTATGGATCCCATCATCAGATCACCACTTTTATGAACATGGTACCAAATTCGAATCAAACCCTATGCAACACAAAAAAAATTTTTAAAATCGGACCACAAACGGCTGAGTAATTGTTGAACATACATTAAAAAAAATACATACAGCCGAACATCTTGGAAGTCGGTCAAAAATTTTATTTTGGCGCCAAAGATTCGTTTTAAAATAAACGTTGTTCTATTATTATCATAATAGTTGTACCTAGTAAGCGGTCCCCACTAGATATGATACAATATTTTTATCTATAACATCGACTGGCCCTTGATCTAAAAAAGAAGGCAGTGACCTAATTAGTAATTAGTTAATTACTGATGATAACTGAAGTTCAAGGGTAGTTCAAATTATATCGCCACACGATCAAGTGTTATACTATGACATGATCGGCCCTTCTCTAGGCCCTTCCTATGAAGTTTCTAGAATCTGTTCTAAAAATAGTTTCTGTTAAACTATAATATATTCCTTGTTACTCTAGACCAGCTATCCCCAACCCGCGGCCCGCCGGTACTTTATCTGTGGCCCGCGTGCTATTAAACCTTTTTTAAATTCACGTCCACCGTCAAAATAATGTAAAGTCGCCGTGAAAGTCGTGAATTTTTTTCCAAAACCAAACATATTGTTTGTATGGCCCGTATGCAAAAAAGGTTGTTGACCACTGCTCTAGACGTAAAAACGACCTTTTGATGTTCCTCGTAAACTTGGGTCTTGATCCAATAATTTCGCAGCGCAGCTGTGATGTTGGAAGTAACCCATACAATTTCGATTCCCATTTTCACAGTTGTAGTTACCGAATACAAGCGGTTTTACTCAAGTTTCAGCAAAGAAACTGTATACACGCTAAGGGTGAGTTGCACTTAGTTAAGGTTAAGGTTATCGTCAACAGCTATGGCGTCCATTATTCAACTAGGGATTTTACGGTTCATTTGACATTTTGTTATAGTTAAAGTATGTTGGTGCAACCCAACCTAAGTTGTGTCATTTTGTTCCAACGAGAGCTGATGAAAATACTACATGGGATTTTCTTTAATTGTACGACCAGAGAAGTTAGGTCGTAGTAGTTTGGTCGCGTTACGTCAAACCCAGCCGCCATCACTATTAACATTGAATTAACATGATCCGACCAAATGACGTGGGTCTGTCAACTGCCTAGGAATCAATTTCCTCGATGGTACTTATCAAAGGAACCTACTTACTGTAAAACCAGCCATACTTGGTGCTCGGGGTTCCGTAGAAACCAGTGGCAAGGACGTACCTAATATATAAAAAAGAATATACTATTTCTATAAAAGAAAATATGTAATAAGTATCATATTTCTATCAAAGAATATATTTAATTAACTAATAATTGAGGTAAATAAGAATTCACTTCTTAAAATATGAAAATTACGTTTAAATTTTTAATTATATTTTTACTTAGCAAACATTAGATAACACCTAATTATTATTTAAGCTTTTTCTTTATTAGAAAGCCAACTCCGTACAGTCCTTTTGTTTGGCCCAGGTAGTAGAAGATATATTCGTTGTCTTCAATTATTTTTTCTCCAAGGCGTCGAACTTCGCATAAACCTATTATATCGTGGTTAATGTTTTGTAGAGCAGTCTTGAGCTCTATAAATTTAATTTCAGAAGACAATTGCTTCACGTTATAGGTGCAAATGTTGTAGGTATTCTACGTTACTGTGGGTTTCCTTGGTGGGTTGTGGTTGCAGTTGAAGTCGGTAAAGTCGTATATATTTGAGATTATAATTATGTCTTTCTTTTTATTTGTGTATCGGCACTGGAACCTAACGCTTTACACATTATCACCGGCTCCCATTTTGAGTGCCAGCGCCGGCTGCCGTTGTTTTATGTCTCGGCTGCCGGCACTACTTACCGCCGCCGGTTCCCATTACTGATATTTTTGGGAACCGGCGCCGGCAGCGAAGGCACTCCCTAAAACAAAGTCGCTTTTTTCCCTCATGTCCCTTTGTTCCCTTTAATCTTTAAAACTACGCAACGGATTTTGATGATTCTTTCAATGCTAGATAGCCCGTTTATCGAGGAAGGTTATAGGCTATATTTTTAACCGACTTCAAAAGAGGAGGTTGTCAATTCGACGCGTATGTATGTAATATTTCCAGAACTGCCCAGTTTTTGTATATGTTAATGTTTAACAGCTTCTGAACAAATGTGACAAATTTCAAAAGTGTATGTATGTATGTTTTTATGTTTGTGCACGCATATCTCCGGAACTACAAGTCCGATCTAAATGATTCTTTTTTTATTGTACTAGGTATTGTTCAACTTAGGGAATACTGCAAGTTTCATCAAAATCGGTTCAGTAGTTTTTGAGATAGGAAATTTTAATCCTCAATTACGTACAATTTTGAAGTCGGTTTTATCTTTTTAAAATACAGTTATATTACGCTTAGACTAATAGGAGCGAAGACATAGAGAAAAATATGGAAAAACGGGGAAAATTATTTGAAAGGGCTAACTTGAACGCGCTTATCTCAGAAACTACTGGTCCGATTTGAAAAATTCTTTCAGTGTTAGCTGATAGCCCATTTATTGAGGAAGGCTATGGATTATGTTTTATCACGCTAAGACTAATAGGAGAATGTGGAAAAAACGGGAGAAATTATTTGAAAGGGCTTTTCACTTTTTCCTCCCGTATTTTATTAGATAAGCCGCTTATCTCGCGAACCACTGGAGCAATATTTATGTTATTTCATATTTGGCACAGATAGGAAGTATGATTACGTAAAGGATCATATTGCCACATTATGCAATTTCATTTTCAATTTTCGTTATCTTCTTTTTATTCAACTTTCGCTTGGCATTTTCAATAATTGAATGCGTCAAAAATCAAAATCCACCCGCGTTGAAAGAAAAGTGTCATAGCGAGCGCTACGATTTCAACGCGCGTCACGGGCATATCTCACGTTCGCTGTTGACTGCGCTATAACGCATGCCCTTGATGAACAAAAGAAGGCCCAGTGTGGACAAAGCTATGGGCTATCGATTTTAATCACTTTTTCAGTGGCTATATAATATTTTATACCCGTGCGACGCCGGGGCGGGTCGCTAGTATGTTATATATAACTTATATCGCTACGATTCTAATCAACATTTATCAGATTGTTCCAGAACAACCGAAATAAATAACAAAATTATTATTTGCTCCTTCACATAATTTATATTATTAATTATTATTATAAACTGGTTTCTGCGCGTCACTAACTTTTTGTTAAATAATATAAAAGTATTATTTATAATATTTGATCACGCAATATAAATTACTAGATTCCTAACTAATTCCAGTCAAAAGGATATAGCCGGAAAGCCCCTAAACGCCTCTTAGGAAATTAAAAAATCAACTCCAGCCTATTATAGCTATTAAATACCTCACAATAAATTCACAAAATATTAAAATCGAATTTTCTTAAAAAAACCGGACAAGTGCGAGTCGGACTCGCCCATGAAGGGTTCCGCAGCAGCAATAAGAATTATTTCTATGAAATTATAAGGTTTTTGATTTATTTTAATATTTCATTTTTGATATAATGAAAGTTAAATTAAGGCATATCATAATTTATGACGTAAGTATAAAAAAACTACTGGCTAGATCTCGTTCAAACCAATTTTCGTTGGTAGTTTTTATAGTAATGTACATGATATATATATTTTTTAGAATTATCATACTTTAGAAGTTAGAGGGTTAGAGTTACACACATTTTGCCACTTTGGAAGAGTCTCTCTCGCAAACTATTCAGGTAAGAAAAAAATGATATTAGAAATCTCAATATGATTTTTGAAGAACCATTCATAGATACCCCACACGCATAGGCCAGATGAAAAAAAAATATATTGTTTCAGTTGTACCTATGGGGACCCCTAAAATTTTTAATAAGTTTTCCATTTTTGTATCAAAATCTTAATGCGGTTCACAGACTACATCTACTTACCAAGTTTCAATAGTATAGCTCTTATAGTTTCGGAGAAAAGTGGCTGTGACATACGGACGGACAGACAGACATGACGAATCTATAAGGGTTCCGTTTTTTGCCATTTTGGCTACGGAACCCAAAAATGTAATATTATTATGACTCAATTGAAAACTAATTTGTTCGTTGTCAATCTATACCAATATTATAGAGGTAATTATCCTTAAGACGTATTAATCTCAACTATTTCTGTACATATTATAATTATAATCTTCATTATTTTGAATTCGGTACCAGCTAATTTAATCGTCAGTTCAGTAATGTCAGATTATCTGAAACTTTTGGGACTGGTACCGACTTCAAAGTAATGAAGACATATGTACAGAAATAGTTGAGATTTAGACAAATTCTGAAAAAGGCACTATTAAAGAGTAAGAGTTATTTAATACTTTTTAGTTCATATTACGATTGTTTTTACCTTGGAAGTCGGTTTTCAATTTTTTGTTAAAAATAATAATTTCACTCTTTTTAGTGTTGTCTACAAAATAAGGCTTTATGCGTAAATACCCAATACGAATGTTAACTATTCAGTACATTATGTTACTGTAAGCAATATTGTGACAAATGCTTGCAGTTATCTAAGCGATGCTGATATTTCCAAACTTTTATCTTTAAAGGTTCAGGAGTTCTGTTCAGTGCCTTTGGACCAACCTTTGTATGAAATTTCTCTTATTCGTAATATATGTTTAACTTACTAGAAACAACATTTTAACCACTATGAGCGTTTTGATAAATTTCAAGGATTTCCCTTGATTGCTCATAGATCCCATCATCAGCTCACCACTTTCGTAATTGTTATATACAAAATTAAGATTATATCCTATACAACAACACGAAAATTTCGAAAATCGGTCCACAAACAGTGAAATCATCGTCAAAAACATCTGCTTCGATGCAAAATATCACGAAAAGTACCAATAATTGGGTCATAGTGTGATGACCATGGTATAATTATAGTTATGATGATGATGATTAATCAAATCGATGTGTTGGCTGATGCTTTCAGTTGTTTAAATAACGCCGAAATCCCCGAACCTGTAAGTACCTATAAGCCTTCAAAAGTTCTGTTCGGTACCTTCGGATCCAGGGTATAACCTGGTGCGAAGTCTTACTTTTTAACCGACTTCCAAAAAACGAGGAGGTCATATGTTCGGCTGTGGATTTTTTTTTTTTGTATGTTCAACGATTACTCCGCCGTTTGTGAACCGATTTTCGAAATTTTTATTTTGTTGTATTAGGTTTCACTCCAATTTGGTCCCATTTTCACAAAGGTGGTGACCTGATGATGGGATCCATGAGTAATCGAGGGAACTCCTCGAAATTTATATGGAAACATATGGTGATTTTGGTTTTATGTGAAGTGTACTAAGAATACGCTACCAAAAAGTCAAATATTGGGTCAAGGTATACCATGGTTTCGATGATGCTGAGAGAACTCCTGATTCCTTATAGATACACGTTTGGGAGTTTCGGCGTTGTTTTAAGAACAGAAAGCATAAACTACTATGCAATTCATATTCATCATCATAATCATCATCATCATCATCGTCATCATCATCATTACCACGTCGTGTTAAGGCCACCAATGTCTCATGGCACAGAATAGATAATAGTACAAGGCATAGGTATGGATATACTAATAATAATAATGATGTACTGTATAACAATTAACAACACCTGTTTGTTTTTAATACACGGCGGTCGGCGTCGGTCGCCGCCCAGCGCCGCCGCGCGAAGACAGAATATCGAATACTTTACTAACTACTTTATAATATACAGATCGAATACTTTACTACTTTATAAAATTTTAATAGACAAATAGAATTAAAATAAAGTTATTTTAAAAAGAGCATTTAAACAAAACAAAGTCATTAAGTGTCTTTTTAATTAGTTATACTTATTAATCGATAGATGGTGCACTAAGTACCTATCGATTTGAATTCTTGATAACAAGAGCTGTCAATAATTATGATAATATTAAATATTATGCTACGCTACATCCTATGCAAGTTTGTACAATTTTTTATCTGATAGATCCTTCGATCGTGGAAAAACGAGACACAATAACCTTTCTATTATTATTGCAATCGCCGGTGACCGCTTCGGGCTTGAAGTATTAAAATTGTTAAATTACTTAGCACAATATGTTCACTTCACTGATAATATTATATTATTTTGTGAGTGTGAGTTGTGACTCTTAACAAATTGTAATAAGATACGTAAAATATACGCGAAGATTTATCTACTAGTGTAACTAAAAAGAGTGAAATTATTATTATTTTTAACAAAAAATTAAAACCGACTTCCAAGGTAAAAACAATAATAACATTAATATGAACTAAAAAGTATTAAATAATTTTTACTATCTAATAGTGCCTTTTTCCGAATTCGGCTAAACCTCAACTATTTCTGTACACAATCTTCATAATTTTGAAGTCGGTGCCAGTTCCAAAAATTTTAAATATTCTGTCAGAGGACTGAAGATTCAGCTATCTGGTACCGACTTCAAAATAATGAAGATTGAGTACAGAAAAAGTTGAGGTTTAGCCGAATTCGGAAAAAGGCACTATTAGATAGTAAAAATTATTTAATACTTTTTAGTTCATATTAATGTTATTATTGTTTTTATTGGTAGCATTTACCTCAAATGCTTCAGAAAAATCAAAATCACTATATGTTTCCATACAAATTTCAAGGAGTCCCCTCGATTCCTCAAGGATCCCATCATCAGATCACCACTTTTGTGAACATGGTACATTCGAGTTAAACCCTATACAACACAAAAAAGAAATTTTGAAAATCGAACCACAAACGGCTGAGTAATCGAGGAACATACAAAAAAAAAGAAAAAGATACATACAGCCGAACCGTATTACCTCCTCCTTTTTGGAAGTCGGTCAAAAAACGGACTGAGATTTTGATGTCTAACCGTCATCCTTATGTAATTTGTGCTAATAATCAAAAATCAAAATCAAAATCTTTATTAATTTCTCCCACAATACAAAAGACACATATACAATTATTATGATGTAGTTACAAGTTATAGTAGGAGACTGGTGCCCTAACTAGGTTGCCCTGTGATAAGGGGTCACCAGGCCTCCCCTCAGAAGGTAATATTAGAACCGTGTTTAACATCATTTCTAAGAGGTAGGTAAGTCACAAGTTGTGAGAGCATCTTCTAAGACGTGTAATGCGTGTGTGTGTGTGTGTGTGTGTGTGTGTGTGTGTGTGTGTGTGTGTGTGTGTGTGTGTGTGTGTGTGTGTGTATGTAATATATTATTATTATACAGTATGTGTATTAAGTTAATACCCTACACCCCAACCCTACGACTATATTGTCTTGGGATCAGTTGAAAAACTGCTGGAGTGCACTGGTGGGGTGGGGACTAATTAAATAAGGCAATGAGACAAAGAAAGCTTGTTGTCTTTGGTGTACGAGAAGTTTGCCAAATGCTACAACACCCTAGCCCTACGACAGAAGTCTTGGGATCAGTTATACTACTGCTAGGGTGCAGAGATAGCAGATATTGCAGTTAAAATACAAATAGTCCTACTCTATTCTTACCAAGAGATTCTCGGTCTCATCATAATTTAACGATTTTAGCCACTTTACTAATATGTATTTAACTTTGTTACACGATAAAGGATATATATTATACTTCTTATTTGCTACATTATATAGTTTTCTACCTAAATACGAGGAAAATCTACGTGCAAAGTATGTGTTAGTTGATGGGACATTACAAACTCGATAATGCCTTCTTTCAGAAAGTACAGGATTATGCTGGTCATAGGGAGTATTCTTATGCGTACACATGATGGAGTAGAGCACAAAGAGTTGCCGAACTGTAAGTACATCACAGAGCTCATATAGTTCTTTAGTAGGAGTTAGAATTGGTTTGAAAAAGGAAATTTTTAGAATTAGCCTTTGCGCCCTTTCAACATTTATCATGAGAGTTTTGGGTGCACCACCCCATGCAGTGATACCATAAGTTATTATAGATTGACAGAGACTCGTATACACATATCTTATCAAATTATTATCGGCTACATAACGAAGACGCTTAAATATGTATGTAAGACGACGAATTTTAATAGCCAATTTGTTTATGTGTTCAGCAAAATTCATTTTGTGATCTATAATCACGCCTAGGTATCTTATACTTTGTGTCCTATCGATTTGGCTACAGTCGCACGCTGAATCAGATTGGGGAACACATTTATGGACTATAAGCTTAAAATAGTTATGCTCTTGCAGTTGTGAGGATTTTTTTATACTAAATGGAATGAATTTAGTTTTTGTCGAATTAAGAGTTAAGTGGTGATTTGCAAGCCATCTTACGACCATGTTTAACCCGAACTGTGCCGTATTGTACACATCATTCCATGTTTTACCGTAAAAAGTCAATGCAGTATCATCGGCATAGCATGTAATCATACAGTTTGGTAATTTTAATTTACACAAATTATTAATGTAACAGAGAAACAAGGTAGGGCCTATTGCCAATACAATAATAATGAAATAATAATGAATAGTTAACAAAAATAAAATCAATATTTAAGGGCATACAAAAACACATTTTTTGCCTACTTCCGCTCTACGTATAATGGTACGGAACCATTGGACGGACGGACGCGCGCACCGTCTCGTATTGGCTGATTAAAATAAAAAAAGCAAGAGAAGCCGCTGACAAAAGTGAGTCGCTAATACTTTAATATTAATATTTTAAATCTCTCACTGTTTTTAAGCCTTGTGCTACGGCTTCTACTTCTGCCAACAATCGACCTTCGTCACTGCACTGCGGCCTGTCTACAAACTTTCAGCAACTATTTTCAGAAATTAGACATTATTTGCTAGTAGCTGTTGCTATTTACTTGTTCAGGCGCAAATATGTCACGATGTTTATTTTGTGCGAATATATAAATTGCCTTTTTATTCATAAAGGCGTTTGAGTATATTAATATTATAATGTGATAATAATTATTATTGTATTGATCGGCACGTGGAAAACAAAATTTGTTAATAAAAGTAAGGTCACTAAACTTGTAATTTTTGAATAATTTTAAAGGTGAACTAGATTCCAAAGAATAAACGATTTCATCTATATTATCAATGCAAAACTGCATACCACCACTAACAAAAGTGTCTTGCCGTGGGAGAGCCATGATTCGGCACGAATGGGCCGGCTCGACCGGAGATATACCACGTCCTCACAGAAAACCGGCGTGAAATAGCGCTTGCGCTGTGTTTCGTCGAGTAAGTGAGTTTACCGGAGGCCCAATCCCCTACCCTTTTCTTCCTACTCTTCCCTATTTACTTCCCCACCCTCCCCTATTACCCCTTAAAAGGCCGGCAACGCACCTGCAGCTCTTCTGATGCTACGAGTGTCCATGGGCGACGGAAGTTGCTTTCCATCAGGTGACCCGTTTGCTCGTTTGCCCCTTTATTGCATAAAAAAAGTGTCTGTTTTTCTATTTGTCGTAATAACATTGTCTACTTCCTCTTTGGGTTAAGACTTATTTAGATTTTAGATGAAAGGTATGGAGATGGTGCATGAGCCATAGTACATACCATAGTCATTCTGTTAACAAATTGGATTCTTGTAAAGAAATAAACGTAGTTTCATCGGAAAAAGTCTTTGATAATCTCATATTTATTTTTGACGACCTCTGTAGCTCAGTGGGTGGGCTGTCGGTAGCTCAAGCCGGGGTTGCGGGTTCGAATCCCGCCGACGGAACAAAAAGTTTTCAAAGTTCCTGGGTCATGGGTGTGTATTAAAATGTGTGTCATATAATAAAAATCTTAAATATATATTATGTATACTATAAAAGTATTAAATATATTTCCGTTGTCTGGTACCTGTAACACAAGTCCTTCAGGTACTTACGGGGCCAGACTGATGTGGTGTGAAGCGTCCATAGATATTATTATTATTTATGAGTTTGAAGTGTTAAACTTAATTCATACTGTGTTCACATCGTGTATACAAAATACGATATCACCCTTAGACTAAAAACATTTGTTTTTTGACAGGAAGTCAATAACAATTGATGATAATAATTATTAATTATATAGTGTGTGGTGGTCTTTACGATAGCCGCACATCTGACATGACACATGACGCCCATTGTGTGCGCGGGTCTTAATATGACAATACACTACCAATCAACTTCTACAGTAAGGGCTGCACACTCGCGCGCCGCTACACTGCACGAACACGTGAGTCAATTTCTTTTATTTATTAATATATTTTTCTGGCATTTATTGCATTGGTGTAATATTTCTGAATTAATTATTTTTGGCATAATATTATTACAGCGAAAATGTTCTTTATTGATTTAAGACCGATCGTGATCTTAATTATATAGAAGTAAAATATAATCTTATGAAAACCAGCTAATATTTACCAGTTAGTTGTTAATCATATCGTTATAAGGCTGGTATTATGGTGAACATAATAATCCACAATATATTTTTATTTACAACTAGATAACCCGTGAACCTCGTATTAGGTACTTTACTCCTATTTTCTCACTGTATACAGTGAGAAGGGAAGGTTTATAAACCTTCCCTGGACTTCCACGAATATTTAAAGACAAAAATTTGGCTAGTTGGTTTAGTCGTTCCCGAGTTAAAGATGGACTAACAAAATTGAAATTTATTTTTATTCATAACTAGCTGTCCCGGTGAACTTCGTGTCACTTTAAAATCTTCCCTGGACTTCTACGAATATTTTAAGATTAAAATCAGCCCAATCCGTTCAGCCTTTTTCGAGTTTTAGCGCGACTAACACATTTGGAAATCCATTTTTATATATAAGACTAGCTGTCCTGGTGAACTTCGTATCACTTTAAAGCCTTCCCTGGACTTCTACGAATATTTTAAGACTAAAATCGGCACATTTGAAAATCCATTTTTATATAGTATAAGATATGAAAATATACAATGTCAGTGTTAAGTGAATCACCACTGTTTGAAATTAAATTGCGGATATAAAGAGTAGGACATGAGTTTTTAAATAATTATTTTTTTTTTATAAATAAGTTATAACCATATTTTAGTTAAGTAGGTACTAAATTAGGCCAGGTAATATTTATAATAAACAATTTTTTTTTTCAAAATACTTAGACGACGAAGCGAATCTTTCGGTATGCTCATGTAATAAAATTTATAAATTTTAACCAAAAACTATACAAATAAAAACGTAATATTTGTACGGATCTTGTTGAGCGTGAGTCCAGCTCGAGCTTGGCCGGTTTTTCCTGTGTTTTTCTGCAAGCACAGCTCTAATGCTATGCACCCCACTGCAGTTACTTGAGGTCACTTCGCTATATTCTTCCTTATTGCCATAACTTAGTACTGACTTCTAAGTACACAGTATGTTGTATTGAATTTATGTGAATGCTAGTAGGAATTCATATTTCCATACTAATATCATTAATGTAAATGTGCCCGTCTGTGTTTTTTTTCCATCCTGGTGTACAGTACTCTCAAATTAATAATACGCATGGAAATCTTCGCCAATTGTCGTAATCGCGAATACACCCGAATCTATGAAACGTAAGAGCCCCAAAAAATGCACTTCCATTTTGCACCTTGTTCAAAGGAAACTGAAGTAAATATCATTTTCATTGTCTGTTGTGATGGGAAAGACCCAATTCAGAAATTTGTTTATCAGGCACCGTACATTGTACATAATATAAGTTATATCCTTTCTTGAATATTATACCTCTAAGTATATTAAACATCAACGTCGGTTTAGCAGTTTGAGCATGAGAGGCATCAGACAGACAGATATTGATGATGATGTATGGAAGTTTCTGCTGTGCCAGTCAGTGATAAATGTTAATTATTAAGTAATAACTTTAGTTTTTAGTACAAACATAAATTACTGACTGTTATTATACTCTACAGTCTACAGTAACAGAACAATGAACACTACTGCTTATGAAGGCTAAACTCTGAACATAAAGCTATACAATAATATATTAAAACTTAGAGCAAGAGCACACTGCCAATTGTCGTAATAAGGAAGGGACAACAAAATATGCCTAGTATGGGTCCCGGGCACAGTAACATCCCCGGTAACGAAACCGCAGACGAACTGGCTAGGCTTGGGGCTGAGAGTCTCATATATGGCCCTGAACCAGTCTGTGGAATATCTCCTAGTACCACAAAGCAAGTGCTCGAGGAATGGGTTTGCAAACTGAGCAGAAAGCAATGGGTTGAGACTTGAGACCCCTGGCCTTGAACACTTCAAGGCACTAATTTCTGGCTTCAACAAGAAACTGTCAGAAATAGTGCTCACCATGGGTAGGAATCAATTAAGAATCCTTACCAGAAGCCTAACTGGGCACTGCAAGCTCAATAAGCACCTTAACAGAATAGGTGTTGTGTTAGTAGCTTAACGACTTGCAGATTCTGCGAGGAGGAGGATGAAACACCTATACACCTTTTCCTTGACCGTCCTGCTCTACTACAGAGCAGGAACAGACACCTTGGTTGCTACGAATACTCACTCACTGAGGAAATTCGTGGCACCAACCCGAACCACATCGTTCAATTTATGAGCAGCATTGGGTTGGGGAAGGTACTCTAATGCAAAGGAGTCACAATAGATCATCAAGAGTTGAAGTGACATCAGGACTACTTGACCTGCCTTCAGCAAAAAAAAATCGGTTGTCTGTAAAGTCGATTTACTGACGATAGTTGAACGTGACAACGTCATAGCCTTAACCCCTCAGTTCCGGGAAAAATCTATGCAAAAAAGGTCAATGTGCAAAAAAAATGGCGCCCGGCCTACCCTCTTTGTAAAATTAATGTAATATTAAATATCCTTACATATAATCCATATTTTATGTTTGTGTGAACTACATTATAATATATGTTAAATTTTCTATCTATCAAGCCATCATAATATAGTATTTAGTCCGATGTGATATTAGTCCGATGTGATAAACTTTCGAAACTATAATTAGTGACTTGTTCAGAAGAAATAAACGAATACTTTATTCTTCATATATTAAGTCATTCCTTGACACGTAGGAAATAGAGCACAATTTTGAATAGCCGAAATAATACTAATAGCTCACAGATTGTTTATTTCTTTTTCATTCAGAGTGTGGTCAATGTATCAAAGGTCATAACTAGTCAAACCAAACTTCTTCATACAAAAGTACTCTCTGAGCCATCGAAATACGTAATATAATCGAAACAAAGAGCGCGGCCCAGGTGGGTCTTACGGTTGTTGAGAGACTTGAGAGTGTAAATGCTCAGAGCTGTCAGCGAGGTAACGCCGCATGAACTGTCATGTTTTTTGGGCGCGCAGCCCATATCGAATTATGACGTTATCACGTCAAAAAAAAGAGCACACTGCTGGTGTGGAAAAAGTAAACGTATCGTTTGCCAAATCGCTGCGTCGCGGAGTCGCGCGATAATACAACACAAGCCGGTGACAAGGTAGAGCAATAACAAAAAATTAAAAACGACTTCCAAGGTAAAAACAATAATAACATTCTTATAATATGAACTAAAAAGTATTAAATAATTTTCCTCTCTAAATGTGCCTTTTTCCGAATTCAGCTAAACCTCAACTATTTCTGTACTCAACCTTCATAATTTTGAAGTCGGTGCCAGTTCCATAAGTTTCAAATTTTCTGTCAAAGAAAATATAAAGATTCAGCTATATCTGAATATATACCACTACGCCCTGGCAAAATTAAGCACCTTCCAGCCCCATGGCTTACAGATGATATTAAATCCATAATAATTAAAAAAAATCTTGCAAAAGCTAAATTACGGAAAACACAATCTGATGCCGACAAAATAACCTATAATAAACTCCGCAATCGCTGCAACACTATGTGTAGAGACGCGCAAAAACGCCACATTCATTCGGCTGTCGCAAATGGTGACTAGGCTAAAGTGTGGAAGTTTTTAAAGTCACTCGGGGTCGGCAAAGATCCTAAAACTTCTATTCCATCCGACATTAATTTAGATCTCTTGAATAGCCATTTTGCAAACCCCGCACACGTCTACGATGCCCACAAAAATGCTCATACTAGTCACACTTTATCTAGTTTACCCATACCAGACCATCCTTCATTTTCCTTTAAAGATATTATATCTATCAGTGATGTTAAAAAGGCGGTCATGTCAATTTCATCTAAGGCTGTGGGTGGTGACAACATTGGGCGTAACATGATAGTTCCGTTGCTTGACACATTATCACCAGTCCTCGTTCATATCTTTAATTTTTCACTCAAGACTTCTGCTTTTCCAAATTCCTGGAAAGCTGCTTATATAATTCCTCTACCTAAGAAATCTAGTCCTCAATCTTTTGCTGATTACCGATTACCCAATTTCGATACTTCCTTTCCTCTCGAAAATCCTAGAACGCTTAGTACAGCAACAACTTTGCTCTTTCCTTAATTTAAATAATTTGCTAAATCCCTTGCAATCAGGTTTTCGCCCTGGCCATAGTACTTCCACAGCCTTGGTTAAAATTACTGATGACATCCGCCACGGTATGGATAACCAAAATTTAACTATTCTTATTCTTTTAGATTTTAGCAATGCTTTTAGTACTGTTGATCATGACATTTTATTATTCCTTCTTAGATCGCTCAATCTTTCCCCTAAAGTAGTTAAATGGTTCCGCAGCTTCCTTGGAGGACGCCGGCAGCGTGTTAAAATTGACAATAAATTTTCCTCGTGGTGTAACATATTTGCTGGCGTACCCCAAGGTAGCGTGCTATCTCCTCTTCTATTTTCCATTTTCATAAACTCTGTTTCCCAAATAATTTCTTCCTTCTATCACATGTATGCAGATGACTTACAAATTTATAGACAGGCCTTACTTTCCTCACTCTCCAACGTGATTGCTCAACTTAATTCTGACTTGTCAGAAATACTTAAGAGGAGTAATTACTACGGTCTAGACCTTAACCCGAAAAAAACCCAATGCATCATCATGGGCAGCAGGCAGCTGATTGCTAAAGTCGACTGGGCTAACTTACCTGAAATAAATCTTGACGGGTCTATCATTCCCTATAGCTCCTCCGTTCGCAACCTCGGTATACACATTGACCGTACTCTATCATGGAACACCCAAACTCAAGAACTTTGCAAGAAGCTGTTCGCTGCCATTGCCTCTCTCAGACGCCTCAGTTACTTCCTCCCTGTAGCAACTAAAATCTCACTAGCTCACGCTCTTCTGTTTCCCATCTTAGACTACGCAGATGTCAGCTACAGTGATCTTAACGATCAACTTCTTTCTTCCCTGGAACGCCTGCAAAATCTTTGCATCCGATTTATTTTCGGCCTACGAAAATATGATCACATATGATATTATAAGTTTAAACACTTACGGATTTTGTCGCGGAGCACTTTTATTAATCCCGATGTTTCGGCTACTTTGCAGCGGCCGTGGTCACGGGCGGACTGAGGTGACAGGTGTCCAATTTCTTGAAGTTATCCAACTAGTCGGGATTAATAAAAGTGCTCCGCGACAAAATCCGTAAGTGATTAAACTTATAATATCATGAGTGATACTCACGAAAACTTAAGAAATCATTATATGATCACATATCTAACTACCAGACAGAGCTAAAGTGGCTGCCTGTGAAGTTGCGTCGGAATACACACATTCTTCATCTTTACAATATT
Source organism: Polyommatus icarus (assembly GCA_937595015.1). NCBI lineage: Eukaryota > Metazoa > Arthropoda > Insecta > Lepidoptera > Lycaenidae > Polyommatus > Polyommatus icarus. The sequence continues at coordinate 1,986,888 of OW569325.1, forward strand.
TTATTCAATCCCAAATCTCCTGCTTACCTCAAACAAAACTTTACCTTTCTTGGACACAAACATCCTACACTTCGCTCAGCTAATAAACTGACTCTTGCCTTCCCTTCTCACGACACTAACTTTTATGACTCTTCCTTCACCGTCTCTGCTATCCGTCTGTAGAATGCTCTACCCGAAAGCATACAAAATTCCAAATCTATTGATACTTTCAAGAAAAGACTTAAACAAAATTATTTATATCTATCTGCAAACTCTTAAAACTCTGATTTCTTTTATTTTATTCTTCGTATCATAATATTATATTTGTTTATTAGCAATGTTTATTAGAAATTGTATCTATTATATTTATATGTGTATTATATTTATTTATCTTATTATATTATGCTTACTGTATCGAATTTTGTCAATTTGTTATTTTTTATCAATGTTTTTAATTGATAGCTGTTATTTGTTTTGTTATGTAATTAAGTTTACGGCTGCCTGGAAGAGACTGCTTCCAGCAGTAAGGCCGCCAATTCAAACTGTGTGTTTTTTCCTCTTTCTTTGTAACCCGTGTTTCATTATTGGTTTGAATAAAGAGTTTTATTATTATTGAAGTGAAAACTTCTTTAGCGGCGTTGAGCACTTTTGTGGGATGGGTAAAAACTGTGAAACTCGTGTGAAAAATTTTCGTGTTGATCGAAAAACCATACAAAACGCGTAAAGCCGGCTGTACACTCTCGCCGAGACACAGCGAGGCGGCCCGAGTGCGAGAGTGTAAATGGGTGCGCTCGCCTCGTCTCGCCTGTCTCGGACCCTCTCGGTCCGTTATCGGTATTTTGCGCCCGAGACAAAGGGTCTCGCGAGGAAAACGAGCGCACTACTGTACACTCTCGCGTCTTTCAGTACTAGTCCCGCCGTTGGACAGTGTAGAACAGAAAAATAACAATAATAAACGTCATTATCAGTCATTATCTGTGAGAAATAAAATTAAATATGACTATAAGGGCCTGTTTCACCGCTTCCTGATAAGGTGCCCGATAGGGTTATTTGACAGATTTTCCATACTTCATCTGTCAAATTAAGTGGTGGATAGCCTTACCAGGCACCATTTTCGTCCATCTTCTCTGAGTTCTTAGCTGCGATTGAACTAAGCGAGAATGTACATGATCGCACTCGGGCAAGGGGCAGCGCAAAATCAAAAGAGTTTTTTTTGTGAAATTAAAGGTAAGTATCGACTTTTTAACTATTGTTTACATAAAACTATGTGTCGAAATGGATAATGTAGATGATAGTTTATAGATTTATTCCAAATTTGGCTTAATTTAGAAATTATAACCTACAATAGCCTTGAAAATCGAGCTTCTACGTTACTTAAACGTTACTTCTATGTTACTGGTAACAAATATTCTATGTTACGTAACGTAGAAGCATTGTAAAGACTAATGCATATTGTCAATTTCGCTGTTTACTATAAACATAGTATTTTTTATCCAAAAAATTGGCCATGCCTTTTTTTTTTGAAATCCCATAAAGAAATGTTTTGTAAATGATTGATTAGTATTTACATGCGTTAATTTCTTAATATGAACAATAAAAAACACTTCTTATTTCAATGAAATTAAAAATTTCCATAACTTTTTAAATATTTATTTAACTGTCTCTTTGATTATTCTGATCGACAATAATCAAAAAACACACAATTTGTTACAATTTAAAAAATATTTTTTTTATCACTGTATCCACTAGTTTTTTTTTTATCGCGTCAATATGACATAAGCTTAACAAAGCAACACCGTTACTTTCGCGTTACTTTAGTGTTACTGTAACGTAGAATATTCTGCGTTACTATACGTTACAAAGTGGCAAAATCCACGGCCTCATGATTAAAATTAAGTAATGATTAAAATTAATTTTAATCGAAATTGATTAATCGAACAATCGATTGTTTTTTTTACGATTGTCGATATTCTTTTTTAATCGATTTTAAGGGTTTCGATTAATGGTTTTAAAAAAATGCACAATGTTAATAAGATCAAGTTTTTATTATTATTATTTTTTAAATAATTAATTTATTTATAGTTAAATAAACATTAAAGAGTAAACTTTATTGTTTGTTGATAAGATTTCTAGATTCTTATCAGTTTTAAACAAGGCACATTGATGATTGAAGATTGTTTTATTGTGATCAAAATATAATATATAATTTTTGTTGATAAGATTTTTAGATTCTTATCAATTTTGGAACAGCTAACACAGTACTATAAAGTTTGATGATTGAAGATTGTTTTTTTTTGACCAAAATATAATATTTAGGAGGAAGGCGGGATTTCTTTCGGACGAGTCTCTGATAACAATCTAGTCATGATATTGAAAGACTAACAACTTTTCGTGAAATTAGTATTTTCAACATCAATAGCGCTATAACGAGTCTATAATGGGCGGGTTGCAACAGCCTGCCCCCTGGCAGAGTACGTCGGAGGTGCACAAGGTCCGTTTTTGTTGTGCATACAATCTAGGTTCCGTTTTTAGTTATTTAAGACTAGTTAGCGTTCTTGGCCTCCTTTGCAACACGCGAAACAACAAAACAAACCCTATCTGCCGCATCAAAAGTTACTTTTGATGCGGCAGATAGGGTTTGTCGACAGGTCGATCGACCGAGGGAGTAAACAAACAACTCGTTTTGCCGAAATGTACGTGAATGGAAATGTACCCATGGACCGAGGAAAGAAGTCGAATAAATTACGACACATTTATGCCAAAAAATCTTCGTGACACCCGATAATTCACATTAAGATATCTTAATGTAAATTAATCGCATGTCTCTAATCTTCTATTATTTCATATAGCGGATGATTTAGCGTTAAGTTATAAATAGAAGAATATTACATTGTGTAAAAACCATAGACTTATAATATACTGTCGTATAGACCACCTGACAGCCCGAAAATGCGTGACGATTTTTGATCTGTCAATGTGTGCGTGTGCTAGTGATGTATATTTTACTATCGATAGTATTGTCCGATCGAGTTATTTTACCTGCGTTTCTATGAGAAATAAATAATATGCAACTTTGACAGATTTTGTAATTCAAATTAGGTATCATATATTTTATTTGGCAGTAAAAAGGGGACGGTTGAAAAGTAGATACACATTTTCGGTTGGGGTGATTTTTGAAGTGAAAACTTCTTTAGCGGCGTTGAGCACTTTTGTGGGATGGGTAAAAACTGTGAAACTCGCGTCAGATTCTCGTGTTGATCGAAAAACCTTGGAAAAACCGTAAGACGGTTGGAGAGTAGTGTTTTGTGTCGAACTCGAACTTGAATTGATTGTAATGTCCGCTGTACACTCTCGCCGAGAGCTCTCGGGCGAGAGTCTCGTGCGAGAGCCCCTTGCCCGAGTGGGATCATGTACATTCTCGCTTAGTTCAATCGCAGTAAAGAAGTCAGACAAGATGGAGGAAAACGACCATTCACCATTCACCATGCATCGAAAGATATCATTGTAATCCAAAGATTTATAATCATATTTAATTTTATTTCTCACAGATAATGACTCATAATATCGTTTAATATTGCTATTTTTCTGTTCTACACTGTCCAACGGCGGGACTAGTACTGAAAGACGCGAGAGTGTACAGTAGTGCGCTCGTTTTCCTCGCGAGACCCTTTGTCTCGGGCGCAAAATACCGACAACGGACCGAGAGGGTCCGAGACAGGCGAGACGAGGCGAGCGCACCCATTTACACTCTCGCACTCGGGCCGCCTCGCTGTGTCTCGGCGAGAGTGTACAGCCGGCATAAGCGTTTCGATTAAATAAAAAAATCGATTTTTTTAATAATCGATTTTCATAAAAAATGGGTTAAAAAAATGCACAACGTTAATAATCAAGTTTTTCACTTTTGCCGGCACTCCCGGAGTGCAACCCGTCTTTTTTCAATCGTCGGATATGTTATAACATGAGGTTCTTATAACGGTAAATAATATACACATTTTATACATATCATAATACCCGTACACCCCCATTACATTTTTAGATTAGTTTTATGTTCTTGTTAAATACCGATAGGCATATCGATACATTTGATTCAAGCCCTTGCGTATATGTAAAACAATTTTAATGAAAAATTTTTCTTTAAAAATTGTGTAATTTAAGAACAATAGTACCTTTAGTTATGCAAAATATGAAAGTAAAGGGGAGGATTAACAATATTTTATTTGAAATAGAGAAATATAGACAGAATATAGCTAAAATAAACACATCGTAGCAATTAGGATATGAAGATTAATTACCTGTGAAATGTATATTTTTCAGGATTACTCGTATGATTTACACTGCAATCACTCACAGAACAAGTTACCATTGTTATATATAATAGTATTTGTCGAAAATAATAAAGGATTTAAACAATAAATTGCAAATACCGAAAGGGCATAAAAACGGGTGACGACTTGGTGACGCCCTGTCAAATGAAAGTGGTTAAAGTTTTCATTAGACTGCCTCTCTCTTTTCATCTTGTTATAATTCCATAAAGGATTTTCTTCTCTCTCGCACTCTTTGTTGGTCTTTAGCATCATACGTTTATGGTAAAAACTATTGATCAACCGATACTAAAGATGACATGAATTTTTTTTTTTTTTCTTATTTATTAGGCTTGTGTCGAAACCGACAGAGCCAGCCTCATAAATTACATCCAAATGACATGAAATTTATGGTCACAATATTTCAAGGCATGGAAAAAATGTGGTAGTCCGCAAATTTTTCGCTGTCGCCAAGCGAACTATGGACTCTGGACTATGGAATGAATAAAGATACACGAGTCAATACTCAATACTAATGTTGATAATATTATAATTCTCTCGTGACTGCCTCCTCCGATCGTCGCACATCCAACGATCGGGATCTCAAGGTACTTTTAATTATTATTGCGGCACTAACTTTTATTTAAATCTTGTAAAATACGTATTTATGATATCTTATTATGTATAGTTATGTAATAGCCTACAATTATACGCACTTAGCAGTGGCGAAAGCAAGTAGAGAAAAGCCCTAGCTTGTATAATATTAATGGGGGTCAGAATTAGAATCAAATCTGAAATCATTTATTTGCTACGATAAGGTACGAATAAGGTACGATATTATGATGTTACAATCAGGTAAACAAGCTCTCTTATTTTGCATATTTAGATTTCTTCAAAATGTCGGAGGTAAGTGAAGTCGATTTGTATTTGAATCTCGTATACAAACATATTGTATGAGAATAATGAGATATTAATCTTATAATAATAATATTATCAGTGCTCGCAATAATATCGAGAGCATAGTTTTTCTATATTAATTAGTCCTATGAAAATAATATGATCTATTTATTTACTACAAAAACCGACTTCCAAGGTAAAAATAATAATAACGTCTTTTAAATAAAAACTAAAAATAAAAAGTATTAATTAACAAAAAAAAATAAAAAACTGATCTCCAAGGTGTACAAACTTTTAGTATAATGATATGAACTAAAAAGTATTAAATAATTTTTCCTATCTAAAGGTGCATATTTCCGAATTTGGCTAAACCTTATCTATTACTGTACAATCTTCATAATTTTGAAGTCGGTACCAGACCCAGAAGTTCCAAATATTCTGTCAAAGAACTGAAGATTGAGCCATCTGGTACCGACTTTAAAATGATGAAGATTGTACAGTAATAGATAAGGTTTAGCCGAATTCGGAAATATGCACCTTTAGATAGGAAAAATTATTTAATACTTTTTAGTTCATATTATTATACTAAAAGTTTGTACCTTGGAGATCAGTTTTTTTTTTTTTTTTGTTAAATAATACTTTTTATTTTTAGTTTTTATTTATCGGTAGAACAAGCTGCAGCCATGACTTATCGCAAAATGAGAGGACGGCCTCTTTAAATTAAAAGGAGGTTTTTAGAGGGAGAAATTATATTATATACATAACATTTATATAAAACGGTATATTAAAAGTTGATTCAACATGCTAAACACGCCGCATTAATGACATTTTGCGATTTTGATAAGGTTTACTTTTGTTTTTGCCTAGCACTATGCAAAACTATCTTGGAAGTTATATTATTATATTATTACTGCTTACGTAATAAAAATGAATACTCAAAGAACTTAAATTAGTTGATTCAAAATGGTAAACACGCCGCATTACCTAATTAAACAAACTATTAGCCACGAATTTGTATATTATATCGTCTAGTTTGCAATAAATTATTACTTAATTAGATGCGACAGTCCTAAGCCTGTAAAAGTGTGAAGGTCATTTTGAATCAACAAATTTTTGAGTCTGAGCTGATAGCCTACTATCAACGCTTAATGCGATCCAATTTAGGACCTAAATTGAATCGCATTTGACATTTCGTACCATCGTTTTATACCCAATGATATTATATTAAAAAACTCAAAGCAGATATGTTACTACCGCGCACGTTGTGAAGCCATTAAATACGGGCCAATTGACCCGTCTTTTGTATAGTCTGTCTCTTTTATGTAAATGTCATTTCGTATCTTTTGTTTCACTTGTCTGTCAAATTTGACAATTGAATTTTAAAATTGTTCGGAAGCAATTTAAACCGGAAAATGGTATGAACGTAACAGATCTGTATTTAGTTGAATATCATTGTTTATACCTATCAATTCGGTGTCATATCACGGTCAAATCCCTAGTATAAATTCATAGACGCCATATTTGACGATAACCTTAACTTTAACATTAACTCCGCTTCTGGTGCAACCCTCTTTCGGATCAAGACGACCGCGACGCCCACACGTCGCGCGACTCGATAAATAATATTTATATAAAACGTCGCGGTCACCTCGATCCGAATGCTTAGTTCTAACTTCTTTAGGAATGTATCTACATAATATTATGTATGGTAATAAGATAATAATAATAACAAAATCGTCTACTTAAATAAATAATGGTTTAAATTATTATACTAGTATCGAAGCAACTTAATATTTTGTATCTCAGAAGTATTGGCAAATGTGCGCCTTATGCTCTTGAACTTGAATACGATGTTTACGCACGCGGCGCGCGGCGCGGCGCCGACCACAGTGTATAAACAGCTTATTGTTATAATCTCTAATATATAAAATTCTCGTGTCACAATGTTAGTCCACGAACTCCTCCGAAACGGCTTTACTGATTTTTACCAAATTTTATATGCATATTCAGTAGGTCTGAGAATCGGCTACTCGGTACTTATTATATTGATAAGTGCATTTGTTGAATAAATAATAGTAAATTATTACAACTCGAGAAAAACGACGACCGTGATAGCGATGGACGTTGCCATGGTGACATACTTTATTTAGTCACTTCAATAAAATAATACGGGCGATATACTTTATAATATGGCAAAGAAACGTTTGCCGGGACAGCTAGTATTATATAATAATTAATAATATAATTAAATTATTGTATCCATACTTATGCCTTGTACTATTGTCTATTCTGTGCCATGAGACATTGGTGACCTTAACACGACGTGGTAAGGATGATGATGATGGTGATGACGATGATGATGATGATGATGAATATGAATTGCATAGTAGCATATGCTTTCTGTTCTTAAAACAACGCCAAAACTCCCAAACGTGTAACTATAAGGAGTCAGGAGTTCTCTCAGCATCTTCGAAACCATGGTATACCTTGACCCAATATTTGACTTTTTGGTAGCATATTCTTAGTATACTTTACATAAAACCAAAATCATCATATGTTTTCATATAAATTTCTAGGAGTTCCCTCGATTACTCATGGATCCCATCATCAGGTCACCACTTTTGTGAACATGGTACAAAATTGGAGTGAAACCTAATACAACAAAACAAAAATTTCGAAAATCGGTTCACAAACGGCGGAGTAATCGTTGAACATACAAAAAAAATCCACAGCCGAACATATAACCTCCTCGTTTTTTGGAAGTCGGTTAAGAATGATTTAATTCGCTGGCTTCGAAAGTGAAGTTAGCGACTTGGGGGCCTGGGCTTTCCGTCGTTTCATCAAAACTACGATAAAATATGTGTGAAATATCAATATCGGTCTAGCGGTTATCGTGAGGAGGAGATAGACGACTCCTTTCGACATTGATAATATTAATATGGATTTATCAGTTATTACAATGACTATAAAATAATTTGGAAATAAGTCAGTCGTGAAGCAGCTTCTAGTTCTTCACAAGCTTCCAAGCTACTCAAAGCTTTTGCTTGCTTAAAATACTATGTATTTTATAAAAATTTAGTCAGTATGTTTCATATTATTAAGTATAAAATCTAATTAGTATGTTACATTATAATAATTATTCGATGCAGTTGGTTGTCATGCAATATTTTAAATATTAAGCATTTGAAATAAATTAAAATGCAATTGATACATTATTATATATTAAACTTGGACTGCAACATTGTTTTTACTGTCACACTGTTTTACATAACAACATAAATTAATATTTACACCAGATACACGGGAATATCATACAAATATAAAGATACTATGTACGGATAAACTTATGTAGTGCAGCATTAAAAACTTTCATCTTGTTTGTATTGATAAATAAATCAATAAATAAATAAGATCTAATATTATATTTTAAAATAAGTACTTACTTATAAAGTCGAACATAGAACCTTTTCCATATGTCGGTCAAAAACTTATATGAAGAGTAACATACACTTTTGTGGTTTTCCTCGATTGATGCGTTGCTGGATAATTGAGAATTTTTGTTATACCATACGGGTTCCGTAAGGGTCTACACAGACGGACTGCATTTCAACTGCAATCCAACTGCAAATTGCAGTTTGATTGCAGTTTTGCTTTGCGGCGCGGCGACAACGCGACGTACGCGCCGCGTTGTAGCGGCGTCTGCGCTGCGCATACGTTCATCGAACACCTACGCTGGACAGACGCTAGTGTGAAGGCAGCCTAAGGTATCCGTCGGCCCTTTTCTAAGCACCCCGGGGGTAAGTGGCACTGGTCGGCGAGAAGCACCAAATCTACCAGCCGTATAAGAAGGGATGTCCTAGATCTGTCAAACGCAGGACTTCCTCCACGACTGGCCGCTCTATATCAAAAGGGACTTCCACCAAAATATGGGCCTGTTCACGTCATGTCCACATCACGACGTCGTCAACGTGGCACGGTGGCACAATGACGTGACGTGCAAAATATTAATGTTAATGTAACGTAAAATGCACGTCACGATATAGCAACATTGTACGTCACCATGCCTTGTAAAACTGCTACATTCTTCACTACTGATCGAGAATACGTGGACAGGGAAAGGGAAGAAAAAAAAAAGGAATCCTCTTAACGTTACGTTGACGTACCGTGCCGCGTTACCGCACCGTTGCACGTTGACGACGTCGTGATTGTAGAAGTTGGCAGGCCCTAAAAGAACGCTTTGGCAATATCAGTCGGCCCTACAGGGTAATAAGATAACTCGCATTCGATAATTTCGTCATCGATATCTGAAATAAAAAACGTAAGTCAAATGATTTTTAGAGTCCAAATAGGAGAAGGTACTTCACTTCAGTTCTGTTAACAAATTGGGAACCTAATCATATTTATGAAAATTTTCCAGTGCACCTAGTTATGTTAAATATGTTCATTTATAATATCAAAATTTTGACCCTTATTGTCTAACAGGGTCATCATTTCTACTATTCATGCCTACGCTTAATTTCTACACCTGCAGCAGGGCTAGTATAACAACAGAAGGCATGTGAAAGAATCGATATACTGACAGATTTTATCGACAAAATAGCGGATTTCCATTGTCTATCACTTTGTCTTGTCTAACTGTCACTTTGTCTATTCTTTCGTAGAAAGAAACCGTTTCTATGGTGACCATGCTACGCCTGCAGCTTAGTGGTTTGTCACATCACTTACCCAGTTTCTTAGTTTTTTTTTTCGCTGGAGTTTATTGACAATGGTTGAATATACAGGGTTTATCACAACAATGTAATAATACCCCCCTGTCTGCGTGTTTTGTAACGGGGTCGCCAGAGGTCGAGACTCGACAGAAGTATTTTAGTAAAAAAGCAAAAGGGCGTATAAAAAAAGTAGTTTTTTTTAAGAAAATAAATCTCTACAGCTGAAAATGTTATGCATGTGTGATGTGTGTAATGACTATGATAGTACTACGTACTACGTGAAATGATCTTTCTCTCTAAAATGCAAAAGAAATTTATAAGTTTTGAAGGGAAATCAGAGTTACAAGATCTTTTGTATTTTAACTACATCTATACACTTAAAAAAAAATTATACGCCCTTCGGGCTTGAATCCCGCGTTTCAAATATATTATAATAATTATGGGCACTGATTTAAAGGGCAGTTGTAAATTGCAGTTTTGGTAAGTTAAAAATTATAAATGACATGTTCAATAAATAGTTTAGCAGTTAAAACTAAGCAGTAAAATAAACAAAAATGAGTAGTAAAAAATAATCAAATGGATAATTGAAAACATTATTTATCAGTAAAATAATTAAATCAGCGGTAACAATTAATGAATTAGCGGTTATATGTGGGCTGTGACAAATCGGAATTTGTCTGTAATAAATCTCATTATAAGCAGTTCTTTAAACAATGAGGTGGTTAAATATAATAAAATCGGCCAAGTGCGTGTCGAACTCATTCATGAAGGGTTCCGTACCGTTATAAAGCGAAAGTATAAGATGGTCGCCGGCTGCTGCCGCAGCACGCTCGCTTCGCTCGCTCGGCTCCCTCTGTGTTGTGGTCTAAGTTCTAACCTAACCTAACCCACTCTTGGACTTTCTGGATTGTGTTTGTTTTTGTTTTAGCGGGGGGCTGAGCCTCCTTTCTGGGGGGGCTGCGCCCCCCCCGTTCCCCGTTTCCGAATCCGTGGTCAAGTAGGCCTTCTGTTAAGTCGTTATCGAACCGCTCATTCCATCATTTTCACCGCTCATTCATTTATCGAACCGCTCATTCCATCATTTTTACCGCTCAATTGTTTTTTTATTATAGTAGGGGAGGTAGTGCTAGCGTATGCAAAGCCATTTCATACCGACCAAATTTTTGTCCAGCGGTAGCTTAGTATTTGTCAATCAATATAATCAGCGTCAGTCGCCGCACCCGTGGTGGAATTTTAACTGAGAGTATTTCAAAGTTGTAAAAAAAATAGTTGCGAAAAGTGATTTTATACCGAATGAAACTTTGATGGATGATTATTGAGGTCATGTTTAACCAAAAAATCACCGTCAGCCGTATTGCAGACGGGGGATTCAACGTCAGTCGCGTTACTGAACATGTAAAAAATTTTTGAATATAAAGTCATTTTATACCGTACAAAATTTATACAGGTGAATATTTCTACTTTGTAAATAATAAATAAAACCGTCAGTAGCTAATACGATGGCGGAAAAACCGTCAGCCAGCGATATAAGTTATGACCAATATAGCCCTACTTCGCGCTCAATGTATCCTATTTCATTACATTTCCACCTGCAAACATTCAGCTGACGGCGATTTTCGTTTGAATTAACCATAAAACTATCTCACATAGGAATTTTAAGTAATTAATTCGATATTCAATACTTGTGAAGAAGAATTATATACATTTTACTTTAAAAGCGCCATCTGTTGTTATATACTAAAACTAAAATAACACCCACCCAACCTAAACGTGTATAATCTAGATATGAACCTTTATTGGGTGCGAATTGGGATCGTTATAATGTCAATTCAATACGATTCTCAACATCAACTTTTATTCCACCCATTATGTAGTGGCTGACGATCAAAGCTGTTATGTATTAGTGGAATACTATTATTGTAACGATTTTCGCTCGGTATGAAATTACTTTTTTTACTGAGCGCGACCTCCCCTACTATTACTGTCCATGTTTTACAGTCACAATAATTAATCAACCGCGGCTATAAAATTAAAATAACTGCTCAATATATTTTTCAACTGATCATAATAACATCTCAAATATTTAAATTGCAGTAATTTAAGTAATTATTAATTATTATAAAAAAATCAAAAAATTAGTTCCCATAATAATTATGTCAATGTGTACAAACTGTGCAGTAATTAACATTGTAGCGGGCATTATTTGTAGTTTCGTAGGGTCATGGACTCAGGGAACATTATTCAATACACAACAAAATTTCCAGAGTTACTATATTTTGCATTTGTGTATTGACCCTACGAAACTACGAATAATGCCCGCTACAATGTGATGGGCAAAAAAATGTGGGTTAATACAAAAATAATATTATTTTGTGTAGTAACCCACATTTTTTTGTTGAATTATGAATGCAGTCTTGTTTTTAATAATTAATTTAAAGAACAAGACTGCATTCATAACTTGACAAGTATTTTTGTTGGTTCATACACAAATACAAAATATAGTAAGTACTTACTCTAAAATATAATAGGACTCTGGAAAATATGTATCTTCTTGCCTAGTTAATAATGTTCCCTGAGTTCCTGACCTCACGAAATTAACATAAATTAAACATGTGACTAATGTTGTTGGCTTTATATAGTATATTTTAGCTATGTTTAGTTTAAGAAATATTTTGTATTAGTTGTTAATTGGTCCCTCAATAATTAAAAAGTCATTTGCAGTTAACAAAATTTACGATTCGACCGTCTCAAATTCGTTTAAGTACATTAATTTATCAATGGGAACGAATTGTTAGACAAAAATAATTTGACGTCAATAATATGCAGGCAAGATTGTAATATATAAACGAGACAAATGGTGAGAATTTAGTAACTCCGTTTGAGTATAAAGTGACTCTTTGTATCTTTAGTGATTGATTCTGTAACCAGCCGACTTATAAAGGGGTATAATTTTTTTAACTAGCTATAATACCAGACTAACCCATATTAACATTATATATGCAAAAGTGTGCCTGTCTGTCTGTCTGTAACCTCTTCAGGCCCAAACCACTGAACTGATTTTGCTGAAATTTGAAAATGTACGGTTCCCACGCGAAAATTTCGACGTAACGGAGTTGCGAGCATCACCTAGTTTAAAATAATTAATGCCTTACCAACTATTCATTTTCGTGAGCGGTTTACTCTACATTTAATCCTTCGATCGGGGATTCTCGGAAATGTTATTGTATTCTATTGTTGTCGCGATCACCGGTGCTCGTACGGTACGGGGCTTGATGGGTTAATGTAAAGCATTTTATAAAATGTAGTCCAACCGTTTACGCGTGATGCCGTACATGTAGCTAAAACAAATAGGGAATCATTATAAATACATAGTAAGTTTGAAAGACCTAATAATATGCTGTCGATGATTGAGTTGTAATAACAAATAGCCCTTCTACTATTAGATAGATCTTATGTACTGTACTGCGCATACATTTTGACATAAAACTCCTGAATAGCACACCGTTTAAACCACAGTACTAACTGATGTGGTGAGCTGGTACAATTAGGGTTGCCAACCGTAATGAACCGTTATATAATTTATAGTATTGTACTATATTTTGGGGCTCCGTACTGAAGTACCGTTGAAGAAATATATAGAACGCGATAAAACTATATTTTCGTACACTAGATGAATGTATCACAAAAAGTAATAAAAATATATTGTAATTTTTGAACGCGCCTTTCTTGGAGAGACGCAATGTGCGTCTAAACGAATGAAACCTCAATGTCGCATGAGCACTTCGTAGATTTTTTAATATGTTTAGATATGGGGTGTTAAAAAAGTAAGTATAACTTTTATTATAGCAAAGTACTTTGATTTTTTTAGTTTTTAATAGCATTTAAAATCTTATATATAAAAATGGATTTTCAAATGTGTTAGTCGCGCTAAAACTCGAAAACGGCTGAACGGATTGGGCTGAATTTAGTCTTAAAATATTCTTAGAAGTCCAGGGAAGGTTTTAAAATGACCTGTGGCACGAAGTTCACCGGGACAGCTAGTCTTATATATAAAATGGATTTTCAAATGTGTTAGTCGCGCTAAAACTCAAAAACGGCTAAACGGATTGGGCTGATTTTAGTCTTAAAATATTCCTAGAAGTCCAGGGAAGGTTCTTAAGTGACACGAAGTTCACCGGGACAGCTAGTACGTAGAAAATATAAGTACTCTATTATAATATGTCTACAAATGTTGGCAACCCTAGTTACAATATAGCCCAGGTTATCGGGAGTGCCGGCCATATTACCTTTAATTGTCAGCTGTATGCTCATCTCTTGCGAGACACTATTGCGTCACCGATTTCGGCGGGCCATTGTGCCGAACATTATATTCGGTGACCGCCGCTCAATGAGGCGACCTACATGCGCGTGTTTACAATATACAAGTTTATCCAGTTTCAGGGAAAGTGGTATGCGAAATATGACGTGATCGATCACACTTGTGTTCAACGTTTCTTCAGGGCTCTAGCCTCAGATAGAGGCTAGAGCCCTGAAGAAACGCCGTCAAAAAGGGTAGATACCCTTTTTGACGGCGAGTTTTTTTTTTACTACGAGGACCCCATGTTGAGCAGGATGGGAATCATTCCCTCATAAGGTCTTTGCCGAACCCGCAAGATGATAGTGGACGCAGCCTACCCACTAACAACTTGGCGATACCTATAACTCCACTGTACGCCTATTTCCTTTTAAGTTCAGATTTATTTTCGGACGGACCGTAAGGTCGAGTGAGCCTGTTCCACCAAAAATACTTGTGCTTGTCCGTCCTAGGCTTCTGTTTAGGAATGACACAACATCTCAGACAATCAGATGATCAACCTACACTGTTTTAACTAAACTTGAAAACAGTTGTTGATGGTCTAACACGAGATTCAAACCCGTCATGGACCTTTGCTCTGAAGACCAACCACTAGACTTTTTTTTAATGGCGCATCCACACATGCCGCCGGCTTATACCGCCGGGTTTGCCGCCAGCTTTCGGCCGGCAGCATGTGTGGTTAGCCGGCGACCGGGACGCCGACCGTGCCGCCGGCATACCGCGGTGGATACAGCATAATGAAATAAGGGGGCAAACTAGTAAAAAGGGCCACCTGATGGAAAGCAACTTCCGTCGCCCATGGACACTCGCAGCATCAGAAGAGCTACAGGTGAGTTGCCAGCCTTTTAAGAGGGAATAGGGTAATAGGGGAGTTAGAGAAGGAAATAGGGTAGGGGATTGGGCATCCGGTAAACTCACTTACTCGGCGAAACATATCGCTCGGTGAAACAGATTTCACGCCGGTTTTCTGTGAGAACGTGGTATTTCTCCGGTCAATCCGGCCCATTCGTGCCGAAGCATGGCTCTCCCACGTTTAGACTACGAAGAACTTAAAAATGGTAGATTTGTGCCAATGTGACATGCCACTGTTGCTAAAGAAATCGTAAAGTGTATTAGCTAAGATGAATCATCAATAACAAGAAATGTTGCACGCTTGCACGCCAATAATAAATACATATCGTTGTCATATAAATAGTAGTTATATACAATCGTAGCGCTACTGTGTAATTAAGTTATTTATCTGTAATTTCCGTTTATAGTTCAGCTTAGTAATTAAGTCCAACTAGATTAGCAGATAGCAGTAATATAAGCTGGAAGTTATAAAGAGTAAACAATAACCGACGGTTAAAATTAACTTTTGACGTTAATATCTCTCTCTCCCTTCGTATTTAGGACAGAGATTATTTATTTGGGTTGTGCTAAAGTAACATAAAATCCAAATTTTTAAAACAATGCCTAAAAATGCGTTACAATTAGACTTAAGTATTTATAGTTGCTAAGTGTTTGGCTGTCCATCCAACGTCAATAACTGCAGGAGCCACAGAACACCAGGCGCTGTAGTGCTCACTACAGAGTTACGTCTGAGTGGTGTCCTTTTTGGCACATAAGGCATTGCACTACCTACCATTCCCATGTACTTAATACAATAGCTGTTATACATGTACTTGCTGTTGTTTTCTTTTTTTTTTTTTAGTTCTATTTATTGTTGTTTCTCATTGTATGTTTCCGGTTATATTCGTGTAGTATTGTTATGTTTTAATGTTTGTATAAATTCTAATTGTTGATGTTGTAGTGTAATGTCCTATTTAGTCAAATAAACTTTTATTTATTTATTTATTTATTTAAAATGAACGAGCTCTTATAAAAATGTTGACCTAATAAGTCGGTACGTCCTACTTACAAATCTAAATGATTGTGGTCCCATTTCTTTAAGCGAAGGTCGTCCCGATCGCGTATCATCGGACAATCCCATTTTAACCGACTTCCAAAAAGAAGGTTTCTCAATTCGATCGTAATAAGTATTATATTTGTTCGTTTTTTTAGGGTTTCTTATTTTATGTTTGTTCGCGGATAATTCCGCCGTTTGTGGACCGTTTATCAAAATTATTTTGTTGTTTAGGCCTTAGGGTGATCTGTGTGTGGTGCTCTGATGATGCAATCCACGAGAAATCAAGCGGTTTCCTTGAAATTTATATGGAAACATCTAGTGATTTTGACTTTATCTGAAGGATTATAAATATATGCTACCAAAAAGTAAGAGTTTGCGCCAATGGTTCCGACTTCAAAGTTATAATAAAGATTGAGTAAAGTTGAGGCTTAGGTCAATCCTATAAAAGGCACTTATTATAGAATAAGAATTATTTATCACTTTTTAATTTATAAGGAAAATTAATAATATGGAAGTTATTTGTTTAAAATTAAAAATAATAATTTTAAGAATAAAATTGATTTAATTGCCAATGTGAAGATTTCAAAGATTTAATGGTCGCCAGAATTAGTTTATCGCGCGCTAATTCATTATTATTATACTACCTAATTACATCTTACCGTAACAAAAACGCAGAAAATCATGCGATCAAAATTATCCTAAATACTTCAAAACAATTGTTTATTTTTTTATTTCATGAGAATCGAATCCTTCACAGAGGACGGAATAATTATTCTTATTATTATGCAGGCTTAAAAGCGTTCGATTGCCGCGTTAGAAAAATGTTTTCGAGACCTTGTCTTGTTTAGAAGGTCGATCCTTTGTCTGACAACGAATATGATGCTAGGAGAGTAAGGAAAGAGAGAGTGCTCTGGCCACTGCGCTAACTCTTGAGCACCATTTTACTTGCTTAGCTGGTATCACCATTACCAAAACCGCAATTATTCTTGAACTAACATCCACTGTTGGTAACATCCGAAGCGTTTTCAATCAAGTATGAAACATCCTCGATTAATGCATCAACACCGGGCCGGTTGCAACACGTCAGACGGATTGTTTACTTACAATCACAGGTTACGATACAATTGCAGGTTTCAAAACTAAACGCTCGTTAATTCTAGAATGCTACTACAATTAGTTTTTTGTATACACCGGCAATCCGAGTTTTAAAGAGAGAGCTATATAATGCTACCGATGGCCTGGTTGATACCACGGCCTTTCATACGCTGCTGTCTTTCGCCGGTTGAGAAAAACGGAGACCTATAAATGGTTGGGATGGGATCAGGGACATACGGTACATGGAGTTTCAGGTTGTATTCCATTGTTACGACTTACGAGTTGCATTCTTGGTCCTTGAGCTTGAGAGAATTTTGTGAAGCTACTAGATGACTTCCGTGCCTTCAAGCGTTTTTGTCACAATTATTACTGGCTACAGTCTAACACAATAAATTAATTTAGCTCTAGCGTAGTAGATACTGTGGTAGTAGTCACTATTATTATTAACATTTATTCCCGTGGTACTTCCTCTTCACTTCTTTGACTTTCGGTCATTGCAACTTTGTGCTGTCTCCCGCTTTATATGGGGATGGAAACTGGAATTCTTCCTGCTCCTCCTATTTTCTTCTGATTAATTTTGTTGCGGGTCCCAAGACAGCTTTAGCACGTCCCTCGGGCTCTCTGAGATTATATCAAAGGGTTTTCGTGGTTGGATACCGCTGTTGATCCTGGCAACACAGGAAATACTCGTACAGTGGTGGGAATGTGTTGTGGGCCAAGCTACTTGATGACGCCTGGAACTCCGTTGAGCCAAAATTCGTTTATTGCGTGGACACCATATTTCTTTTCGGGATTAAATCCATACCAAGTTACAGAAAAATTGTTTCAGTGGTAGACGTGAAGAGGTAACAGACAGAGACACTTTCGTCCCGGCATACGTTGTTTTGCCATATAAAGTATTTCTACTTCATTAGTTGATAGAAAATCTTGCCCTCTCTTGTGTCCCCTAAGAGGGGTGGGGGGAAAAATGTTATACACCAAATGTTTAGTTGAAAAACACAGTAAATAATATGAAGTAAGTCCATTAAAGAAAAAAGTTTGATACAAAATCGGACCCCCTCAGAGGGGTGGGGGGGGATTTTTTTTTATATCAGATGTTGAGCTCGAAGAAGACAAATATATCTGCGAAAACCGTTTGCAAATCGGATCAGTAGTTTTCATGTTAAAGAAAAAAGTTTGATACAAAATCTGACCCCCTCTTTTGTACTCTTAGAGGGGTGGGGTAAAAAAATTTATACACCAGATGTTAAGTTGGAAGAAGACAAATATATCTGCGAAAACCGCATTCAAATCGGATCAGTGGTTTTCGTGTGATGCTGGAACAAACATACAGACAGACAGACAGACAAAAATCTAACCACATTTTTGGCTTCTATAGCGATGTAGTGACACACCCCACTTATTATTTTTTGAATATCTTTAAATGTACAGAATTCTCATTTCTACAGTTTTATTATATGTATAGATTTCTTATCAAACAAATTCCCAGTCAAGCGAAATTTAATCCCAAGCATAGTGATTGCTTAGTATTTACCCATAACTGCTTACTCCAAGTTGTTTCATATTGTGGTTACAATTTTGACGTCAATATTTCATATTCCTTATTAATATTTTATTAATTCATTGTATTTTATTTACAGACCTAAGCGTATACAATGGCGGCCTCAGTGAGAGAATTTTACGAGGGAAAGTCCATCCTGATCACTGGAGCTACTGGTTTCCTGGGAAAGGTAACCTACTACTATCCTATTCATAGTCTTCTACATAATCTTAAACGGCCCATTCACTATCCTGCATTGCATTCCTGCTGCAGTCCGCCGTGCAGGCCTGCAACACCATTCACTATCCTGCGTGTAGTCCGCCGGCTTATGCAGGATAGTGAATGGTGTTGCAGGCCTGCACGGCGGACTGCAGCAGGACTGCAATGCAGGATAGTGAATGGGGCCTTTTAGACAACACACATCCTATTTCAAGTATGATAAAAGTAGATGCACGCAGCGATGCACACACTTAACTTAACGTTATTAGTCTACTCGTAAAGAGGCGGTGCAATAGATTAATTTGACCCTTGAATGAAAAATTTCCTCTACTTTGTTGTTCGTGAAATTCTGATACTTTTAAGAATCTAGAATCTTGTCTCTAGAGCAACCTTCCCAAGGCATCCCAAGTGGTCTGCAAAGCCATCTTAATAATATGTGAAAATTCGGAAGTTAGTAAAGAGTATGCATTCACAAAAGTCACATTAACCCATCAAGCCCCGTACGAGCACCGGTGATAGCAACAACAATAGAATACAATAGCATTTCCGAGCATCCGCGATCGAAAAATTAAATTAAAAACTGTAACCTTTACATTTTTGCCAAATGAAAAAATGAGTGGTAATTATAAAGTTATGCTTGTTTTCTTTATCAAACAACCCTTGATTTAGGTAAACCAACTTGGTGGTCCTCGGAAAGACAAACATTTAGTAAGAAAGTCCCTCATGACTAAAAGGTTAAGAACCACTGCTCTAAACTTCTAGAGTGACCGTAGTGTGTCCCTCAGATACGATAAGATCCAAGCGGTCGCATGCGACCGCGATAACAATAGAAAGGCTATTGTGGGTCGTTTTCCACGGTCGAGGGATTAATGTTTAGTAAGAAAATTCTTCGAATCTTGTTGTGATATTTTCAGGCGCTCGTGGAGAAGTATCTCAGGGCGTGTCCGGGTATCAAGGCGATCTACCTGCTCATGAGACCCAAGAGAGGAGTCTCCAGCGCCGACAGACTGAAGGATCTCTGCAACAATGTGGTAGGTCTACGAATGTGCTTCATTTACTTTATAGGGTTCCGTACCCAAAGGGCAAAAACGGGACCCTATTACTAAGACTTCGATGTCTGTCCGTCTTGTTACAGACTGTATCTCAAGAACTGCTACGCCTAGACTTCTGAAATTTTCACAGATTGTGTGTATATCCGCTATAACAACAAATACTAAAAACAAAATAAAGTTAATATTTTAAATATTAACTTTATAGTGAGCGCCCTAGAGGGTTTTTATGGGGGCTCTAGGGCGCTCTAGCGCCCTAGAGCGCCCATACAAAAACACTATTTTTTCGCTCTATAACGATAGGGAACGCTTCGTGCGCGAGTCCGACTCGCACTTGGTAGTTTTTTTTACAAACGTTAACGTGACCGTAGAAATATTATATTCTAATGAGTCATATTTTTGAGATTTAGTTTAAACAAATCACTCCTGAAATCACTGGATAACCGCTTGTAGAGGGCAGCATCGGTATAGACAATACAAATGCAATGTCGAATTTTGATCAGATTATTTACAGCATTTGATAGTATAGCTTCTTCTGCTCCGACCTTTTCGTATTATTCACTATTTCTTAAAATTTTCAGATATTTGATTTAATAAAAGAAAAGAATCCGGATGCCCTGAAGAAGTTAAGAGTCATAAACGGTGATATCCTGGATGAGGACCTGGGCTTGTCCAACGATAATCATCAGGAGCTGATCAGACACTGCAACATCGTCGTCCACAGCGCTGCTTGTGTCAGGTACCTGTTTTTTGTGAATACTTAAATGACAAGGCTTATAGGAACTGACGGTTTTAGCACTAACAGGGGAAGGGCGCCCTGGGCTGTCGCCCCGCGTCGCCCCCTTCGTAGCGCCGCAACTGGGCTTAGGGTCAGCTCACATCAAAATACGAAGTTAAGCGAAAAAACAAGGAGTGCTCTCCAAAACCACGTCCACGTACGTCGCTCTTCTCGTCTCATCACACTAATTTATTGGAGACTTCTGCAAAAGTCATTAATAAAAACAATCCAAACTGGTTATAGGCGTTATATTATATTTCCAAGAAAATAACTATGTTAACCTTAACATATTGCAGGTTTGACCAGAAACTGAAAGATGCAGTGCACATGAACACGTCTGGTACTCATCGCCTGTTGAAGTTGGCGGAGTGTATGACAAACTTAGAGGTATATATTTTGACGATATAGCTTTACAGACCTTCTCTATAAAAGTCACCAATAAGTTAACAATTATTCCAAAAGTTTTAACAGCAAACCTCGGTAAAAACAGTACGCCAGAAGTGATGACATTCATCACATATAAAGAAATTGTGATTGCCTTCAACATTCCTCTTTTAGTCCTCTTTCTAGAAAATTAAGGATGTGAAAAGATTGGATCAAACTGAACTGAGACAACCTATTTTTCCCGAAGAATGTTTAGTGTACTTACTTCTATTGTCATATTAACTAACGCAAAAAGAACGTCATTGCTCAATGCTGATTAGTCTTTGCTTTGCGCGAATTGACTACACAATATAATGAGGGCACATAATATTACAGGCGTTCGTGCACCTCTCGACCGCGTACTGCCGGTACAAGCTGGACGTGATGGAAGAGCGGCTGTACCCGCCGGCGCACAAGCCGCGACACATCATGGACCTCGTCGACTGGATGGACGACAAGACTCTCGACTATGTTGAGCCCAAGTGAGTCCACAAATCCTATGTCTGCTGGCGCTGCACTAGTAGCCGAGTGCGATGGAAGAGAGGTTGTGCACATCGTTGCACTAAGATGCTCGGTACAGCTCGATGCATATTGTCATATAACTGCGTCCGGAATCCGGGCCGTCGACACGATAAGGGCTATAGAAGGGGAGGTCGCGCTCAGTTTAAAAAGTAATTTCATACCGAGCGAAAATCATTACAATAATAGTATTCCACTAATACATAACAGCTTTAATCGTCAGCCACTTCATAATGGGTGGAATAAAAAATGAGAGCATCTCAAAGTTGATGTTGGGAATCGTATTGAATTGACATTAAAACGATCCCAATTCGCACCCAATAAAGGTTCATATCTAGATTATACACGTTTAGGTTGGGTGGGTGTTATTTTAGTTTTAGTATATAACAACAGATGGCGCTTTTAAAGTAAAATGTATATAATTCTTCTTCACAAGTATTGACTATCGAATTAATTACTTAAAATTCCTATGTGAGATAGTTTTATGGTTAATTCAAACGAAAATCGCCGTCAGCTGAATGTTTGCAGGTGGAAATGTAATGAAATAGGATACATTGAGCGCGAAGTAGGGCTATATTGGTCATAACTTATATCGATGGCTGACGGGTTTTCCACCATCATATTAGCGACTGACGGTTTTATTTATTATTTACAAAGTAGAAACATTCACCTGTATAAATTTTGTACGGTATAAAATGACTTTATATTAAAAAATTTTTTACATGTTCAGTAACGCGACTGATGTTGAATCCCCCGTCTGCAATACGGCTGACGGTGATTTTTAGGTTAAACATGACCTCAATAATCATCCATCAAAGTTTCATTCGGTATAAAATCACTTTTTGCGACTATTTTTTTTTTGAAATACTCTCAGTTAACATTTCACCACGGGTGCGGCGACTGACGCTGATTATATTGATTGAAAAATATTAAGCTACCGCTGGACAAAAATTTGGTCGGTATGAAATGGCTTTGGAAACGCTAGCACTACCTCCCCTACTATTAAATGTGAGTCACAAAATCCCATGCCTCGTCGCAGTCGCAATCCAGATAAAAGTTTGCCTCGATAGAAGAGAGCCTGTATCCGCCGTTTATTATATTATTATTCTGGTCAGCAGGATGGATGTCGCCTCGACTATGTGGGGCTGAACTAAGTTATCTCTAGTCGTTTTAATTAATGCAAATCATAAGTTCAATTTATGGATTCCTCTCAAGAATAGAAAATAATTTGTAAGGTAGTTTTGTAATTTGTAAAAAGACTTACTATTCCAGGATAATAGAGTCGGAGCCAAACACGTACTCGTACACGAAGGCCATCACGGAGGACCTGGTGGCCGAGTTCGGCTCCAAGTTCCCGCTCGCCATCGGCAGACCTTCTATTGGTAAGAGAAGTCAGGAAAAGCAGAGGAACCAGTTGCCAGCTACATTATGCCCTAGTTTCAATGAAACCGGCCACCGTCACCGAAACCTCCTAATGTCAGCCCGGATGTAGCACAATTCTCATTTCTCTCTCAATAATTAATTTACACTCTAAAAAGAAAATACCATACTCCTCAGAATCATTTAAATATATATTATTACCTATAGTACTCGTATCTTAGGTGCTTTACTGTTTTTTCAGTGACTTCAGCCTGGAAGGAGCCATTCCCGGGCTGGGTTGACAATATCAACGGACCAACCGGCCTTATTGTTGGCAGTGGAAAAGGTATTGACCATTAGCTAATAGCTGCAGATATTAAAGAAACAAAAAACCGACGGCAAATCATGCTCGTGTTATCACGACTTATTCATTAAAATCAATTAGTAGTACCTAGAAACGCATAATATTTATATTTAATACCATGATCCCTATCTTGGGTACGTAGTAAGTAAGCTTAGGCGCTGTGGTGGAACAATGGAATGGAAATGGAAAATTGTAATTATCTTTGACGTCAAAAAGTGTTTTTGTAAACCTATTTTAAATAAATTATTTTGAAGTTTGAAGTTTGAATATAAACTGTTTTAAATCATCATTCCTGTACCGTGGTTGGGTTAAACTTTAAGGAAAACTTTTTTAAAGCAACGCTCAATTACTTTCGTATCTCCTAAGTATAATGATAACGATGATGATGATGATGATAATGATGATGATGATGTATGTGTCAGGTGTGATCCGCACGATGCACTGCGAGCCGTCGTACAACGCCGACGCGCTGCCCGTCGACGTCATCGTCAACGGCTGTATCCTCATCGCCTACGTCACAGCTATTGACAATTTAGTATACTATAATTATCCTATTATGTTACGTACTCGACGTTCCGCGCGGCTTGGCCCGCGTAAATCAGTTATTTCACAGACAAATTAGTCCACAAAAAATAGCCAAGTCAAGTGGTCTACTTATATTATGAGCCAAATAACATAAAAATTACTCCAATAGTTCGTGAGATAAGCCCTTTCAAATAATTTCCCCCGATTTTTCTACATTTTCCTCTATTTCTTCTCTCCTATTAGTCTTAGCGTAATAAAATATCGCCTATAGTCTTCCTCGATAAAGGGACTGTCTAACGATTAAATAATTTTTCAAATCGGACCAGTATTTCCTGAGATTAGCGCGTTCAAACAAACAAACTCTTCCGCTTTATAATATCACAAGTAATAGATTACTAGCTGACCCTTCTAACGTTGTTTTGTCATACACGGTGTGCCCATTGATATCATGTCAGACGATTTCAGGGAGATATTGTTTATGATACGCACGCTGGTCTCTGATACTTCAATAGACTCTCTTCAAGGCTATTTTTGATCTTTTACCACGTCATTTCGAATATGAAAATAGATCCCTGTGACGAGCACCAAAAGTTTCAATACAATCGGTCTAGCCATTTCGAAGGAGTTTGACAACAAACATCGCAACACGAGTATTTTATGTATATTACATATTACATAATAATATATTGTAGTTTACAGATGCAAATGAAATGTGCAGTGTATAATTAATTCTACAATATGAATAATTACATTCATTGATTTAAATATTTCCTGGCAAAACAAAGTAACATCGATACGTACTGTCAATATTATGTGCATAATATTAAGTTTGAATACAATAATTAACATTAGTGATATTTATAAGTTAATTCTCCTTTCAGGCCGAAGGAGGCGCGAATATTTAACATGACGCTTTCGGGAGTTCACAAAATGACCTGGAAAGAAATTATTGATATTGGTAAGTATAGGTCTACCATGATCTGATGGCAAATTTTGATAGCAGATTAAAAAAAATATCCTTGATCATTGGATACATTTTTATATTTGCATGTTTAACACACTGAATCAGCCCGGTATTGCTAGAGATAGAGTCAATTTCTTTTCTCACTTTTTGCCATCAGATCCTGGTATACCTTTAAATTCTATTGTATATAGTCGTCTGCTGCTTGTCTATATTCGTCTACTAATAAGTGCATGACAAAAAAAACATTTTATTTGTCTACTTAGGTAAACGGTTAGGCACAAGATTTGGCCTCTACAAAACATAATATTAGAGCATTTGATGTTGCCTTCCTTGCGTTGAAAGTGGTAAGAGCAAAAACTTTGTCAATGCTGCTGTAGCTTATGCCTAAATAAAAATACTATCCTCATCACTTTGATGTGTGGCAGTCTTCCACCATGCGTTTTTCGCGTAACTTGCTGCCGCGCACTGTAAAACTGTGGAACGAACTGTCACCAGCAGTAATTCCGGACATCAAAAAGAGAGCGTATTCCCTCTTAAAAGGCCCGTCAAAGCACATGCAGCTCTTCTAAAGTTACAGCGAGCGTCTATGGGCGACGGTAGTTGCTTTCCATCAGGCGACGTACTGTCACTATTGATATGACCCGTTTGTTCGTTTCCCCCTTTTGATGCTGCATGCTGCATTTCATACCATAAAAGTGGTAAGAGCGAAAACTTTGTCAATGCTGCCGTAGCTTATACCTAGGTTATGAAATGTTTCCAGGCGAGAAGTGGGTGAACACGTACCCGTTCACGATCGCGCTGTGGTACCCGGGCGGGTCCATCAAGTCGTACTGGCTGACACACCAGATCATGCTGGTCCTCACGCACATAGTCCCCGCGTACATTGTGGACTTCCTGCTCTTCTTGTTCCGGCAGAAGACTTTGTAAGTTTATTTTTAGCTAGTTTCATTGTTTGGCTGAAGTCGAAATTACTTATAGCTGATTAATGATTACACAGACTTAAATCGAAAGATTAAATTTCAATTTTCAATCAATTGAAGGAGAATTGGTTAATAAAGAAATATTGTTATATTAATTTATCTTCCGTTCTTCGTATATATGCATGAAAGAAAAAGTATGCTATTTTAACACAAGATTAGCAATAACAATGGCATTAATGAAAGCATAACGCCCATTGCCCATGCAATTTATAGCTCTAAATTGGCACAATAATATGCTGATTGAAATAGACATAAGACAACTTAAATTTGCGGTAGGTACATAACACCGTACATACGGTGTTATGTACCTACGGTATACATATACCGAAAAAAACCTCGTATTCTTTTTCGATTAATACCTTAATTACCTTCACAGCCTAGTGAAAGCCCAGAAGCGAATCAGCCACGGTCTCCACGTGCTCCAGTACTACACGATCAAAGAGTGGCACTTCGAGAACTCCAACTTCCTGGGGCTCCAGAAGAGAGTGAGCCAGGAGGAGAACGAGATCTTTTTCACGGACGTGAGCAAGATCAACACGAACCTCTACCTCAGGGACTACGTGATAGGGACGCGGCAGTACGTGCTGAAGGAGGACCCGGCGAACCTGCCGCGAGCGAGGCGAATACACAGGATGTAAGTTTTTTTTAAATAAGATAAGGGGGCAAACGAGCAAACGGGTCACCTGATGGAAAGCGACTACAGTCGCCCATGGACACTTGCGATATTAGAAGAGCATGTGCGTTGCCGACCTTTAACTAATTGCGTAAATATTTAATTTTCTATTGTCTTGAATTCGTAACGCAAGTTCTTCGAGAACTTACCACAGGGTCAGACTGTCTTAGCGTAAAACGATCATAGGTAGGAAAGGCATGGATCCTAGTAGACATGATTATTGTGTTCTTGTTCATGTAACTTCATCATCCCCGGAAGCCCCGATGATTAACAAAACCCTCCTCTATAATAGTGGCAAGCAATAACGGTTCTATATACAGCTGATTCATAGAAATAATATTAAAATACTTATAGTATTCATCATTATCTACAAAAAAATCCCGGACAGCATTTATTTATCTTTTATGGTTAACGAATAATAACCATTTCCTTAATTAAAAAATTAACTTTAAATCATCTCCTACTAACGTGGCTCGTCGAACAGTATCGAATACTTAGTAATGTTTTAAAAATTATCACGACGGTTAGTTTGAAAAACTTGTGAATATGTTCTTGTCCATTCTTTACTTACTTAACTTACTTCAACATTTGCAGACGTTACATCGTGGACTTGGTAGCGAAGACGCTGTTCTATGGCCTGCTTCTGTGGTTCCTGTACTCCAACATCGGTACCATCGTCAGCCCCATCACTCAGGCTGACACGGCGCTGCGCAGTTACCTCAACTTCTAACCACTACTGACAATAAAAGCTGATTTTCCCTGAAGGTAGCTTAGCTAAGCTGCAGTTACGGATTAACCCTTAATCAAATTAAGCAATTGCCTAGGGCATCACGTCTGAGGGGGCACTAGAAGAAGGACAAAAAACATCCATCCTTAGGGCATCACGTGACATGTCTCACTCTCACGTCACCAAAAACCACACCAAAAAAGTTTCTAGGAAAAAACTAATGTTTTTAGGTGGTAAAAGTGGTAAAGACCGATTCTAATTGACATACGGATATGGATGGGAGGCACAGGTGACAGGCATGAATTGCTTAGGGCATCAAGTAGTCTTAATCCGTCACTGCTAAGATGGGATGGCGTTTTGGCCTTTGGATGATTATCACGAGGGCCCGATCTAGCTATTTAGCCGCTCCCGACAAAGATCATTTTGCCGCCCTTTACATACAGAAAACCATACGCCCCTCATTTTTATCGCTCTGGGCAAATGCCCGGCTCACCTCCCCCCTAGATTGGACCCTGACTCTCACTCAGCAATAGCTTTAATCAGAAACGACGCCATTGAACACGACCTTGAATATATTTTGTTTTTAAATATAGGTAGGTATTTTGTAAAATACACGTTAGAAAATAACTTGGGTATCTGAAGTAACTCAATGTTTCGGTAGTCGGTCCACAACCGAAGAGCTAAGCTAATTAATTTGTTTCACTTGGTTAAAAAGGGACGACTAAACGGCGCATTTCAAACAAGGTCGTAATGTCGAAGGATATAAAAATATTATACGTATCTACATTTACAGCCGTAGACTTAGCCAGACTATGTATTTTGGACTTTCTAATACTTATCTAGTTTTTAAAAACTTAAAATCATAATGTTAACCTGCTTATGTATTATACCAGCTAATGGCATTCTTGTTTTTATATACTTTAAATTGTCACCAAATATTTTTAGATAAGTATGTAAGGTTGTTTTGTTTGTAAAAAATTGTACATTTTTATCGAATGTAGCCTGTAGGTACGACTGTAATGTTGTTACTTGTTACACATTTTTATACTTAGGTACTACTTAAATGACAAAATAAAAGTCCTCGTTTTTCATTCTTGCTGATTTTATCATAAATCGAAATATTTAGATATTAATATTAAAGTGTCCCGCAAACGATCAAACATCAAACACGTCAAACACCATATAAACTACGTGTTTGACATGTTTGACGCGTTTGAAGAAAATTTGGATTTACTACGTGGTTTGACGTGTTTGACGGTTTGATGATTGATCGTTGGCGGGAGACTTAAAAAATAATGAATTTAGTAAATAAAAGCAAAAGTTGAATATAAAATTATTTATTTAAAAACTTAAAAATCATTAAAGCTATAAGAGTACCTAAACCTAGCATAAGTTGGCGAGAGATGATTCTATTTACTCAGCAGTTTAAAATTATACAAACACGCTTACCTTAGATATGAATTATAATAGAGAGTGATTTAAATGAAATAAAAAAACATAGTCCTCATAATATTTTTACCTGCACAAATTGAAATTCTCGCTCCTCGTAGCGAAAGGTAACATACCCTTAGACTATTTTTATATCACACAATACTAGAAAAAGTCTTATATAATTCAGGTATAAAGTCTATACAGCATTTACATTTATACAAGATTCACTAATAACAACAAAATATACAACTTATCAGCGCCATCTATCGGTAATAATCGTCAATTCTTCGACAAACTTTTAATTGACAAAAACAGATGGCGCTTTATAATTTCTTTACATAATTTCTTCTGTGCTGAGTGTCTCCCGCGAGCCCATTAGAAAAGTGTAAAAGGTGGACATCCATCCACTGAGCCAGTAAACGATGAAGAACCAGAAGACGCAGCGAGTGACCAGGTCCACGAACCACATACTGGAAGCAACAATATTCTGATGAGCATTTATGATAAGTCTTATTTCAGTTATGTACTGAAAATTGGCACAATTACGAGTATAGATAGGTAAGTTTTTTGACCAAGTTAAAAAAAACCAACCAAGTAACTACTTGATAATGGTTATCTAGATAGTAAACCTAACACTAACTTAAATACATTACGCACAGTATTTATCAAACAAAGACTTAGCTAAATCAATTTAATGGCTTACACTTTCATGTGCCGTCTGGCTGCAGGGAGGGTGTCATCATACTCCTTCAGTATGAAAATTCTCGCCGATCTGATGCAGTCTTCGAAGTATTTCATTATATCGAGACCTGAAAACATTACGTTCATAAAAATTAAAATTGTTTTATTTCTGAATACTTAAGAATCAAATATTTTCAGAACATCCTACGCATTGCTTACCACCGGTTCGGGAACTAGCCCGGCGAGAAGAACTGTTTATACCAGTGGTTCTTAACCTTTTAGTCATGATGGACCATCTTCCAAAATATGTTTGTCTTGTCGGGTATCATCCAGTTGGTTTACCCTGACTATACCTGACTGCATAAACTTCCGAATTCTCACATATTATTTGGATGGCTTCGCGGTCCACTTTGAATGCCTTCAGGGACCACCAGTGGTCTTAGGAACCACTGGTTTATACACTACAAAGGGACATCTGCATACAACCGAAAATCAAGAAATTATGAAATATTTACCGTCTCTTAGAAAAATGGAGGACGACTTTTACACTTACCGACAGCGTCTATCTTATAATCTCTTCTTTCTCGTGGATTGAGTTTCTCTCTTAGGTTCTGAGCGATATCGGATTTGAAGTCCCACTGGTTGTTGGTGTAGTATTCAAACACATCAAAACCTTTGCTGATGCGTCGATGGACTCTTAGTAACCTGAAAATATAACATTAACAATTGAATAGTTGGCACTGTAACTTGCTCTATCTATACTTCCATAATTATAAAATATAATTATAAATTCGAAAGTGTGTCTGTCTGTCTGTCTGTTTGTCTGTCTGTCTATCTATCTGTCTATCTGTATGTCTATATATATGTTTTTAATATCTCTCTTTTTTTTAAATATCTATGGACGCTTCACACCACGTCAGTCTGGCCCCGTGGTAAGTACCTGAAGGACTTGTGTTACGGGTACCAGACAACGGAAATATATTTCATACTTATTATTTATTTTTATTATATGATACACATATTTAATGTTACTTCTTAAGAGGCCGGGTACCCTTGGAATTTCTCATACAAACGTAATACCAAAATCATTTTCTCATACGAAAATATTTAACATGTTTGATTTATTTTTCAGCTTAAAATAGTAGTTATCTAGGTTCCTGCACAAAAATTTACTTCAAAATATTTAAACACAAAAAATAGAGTAAAACACTAAAAAATATGTAAATAAATAGTAAATTTACTACAAAATATTTAAACTCAAAAAAATATTTTTTAGTATTTAAATATTTTGTAGTAAATTTACTATTTATTTATATATTTTTTAGTGTTTTACTCTATTTTTTTGTGTTTAAATATTTAGTGGTAAATTAACTAAAAAAAAATTTTAAACAAAAATTTTTTTTTTTGTGTTTAAATATTTTGAAGTAAATTTTAGTGTACGAACCTGGGTAATTACTATTTTAAACTGAAAAATAATTCATACATGTTGAATATTTTCGTATGAGAAAATGATTTTTGGTATTACGTTTGTATGAGAAATTCCAAGGATACCCGGCCCCTTAACGCCCAAACCGCAGAACCGATTTTTCCGAAATTTGGTATGGAAATACTTTGAGCACCGGGAAAGGGCATAGGATACTTTTTATCCCGGAAACATGTACGGTTCTCGCGCGATACGTGTTTTGACGTAACGAAGTTGCAAGCGTTATCTAGTATTCTATAATATTATTGACTCTACATATTGTGAGGTTTTAAGTAGCTTCCACTAGCTACCACTGTATCATCCGCATAAGCCTCAAGGCAGGATCAAACGTGGAAAGGTAAACATTACTAGTAGTGTTAAACTGTACGAGTACTTACACAGGATCGTATCCGAGACAATAGAGGAGGATGTCGACCAGCACGGCCGGGATCCAGTGAAAGAACAGCGCGCAGATGTTGTGGTGCAGCCGGGAGTGCTTCATCGAACCGCCGGGGTACCTGAGTATGAAACGTTGATCAGACATTGGTACTAAATCGTTGGCATTCTTCTAGAAAGTGTATGGATGGCTTCCGTTCAACAATATAAACTCGGAACGTTTTCATGTTGTAATTCTATCATATTATTTGCTAGTATTCTGACCACATACAGTTGCAATAGCTTCTAGGTAATGGAAATATGAGTGGAGATGCAGATTATGTGTGTGTTGGTTTGTGCGCGTGTATGTGTTCGTTTTTAGCAGTTTCTCTTACTGCTGAACCTACTAAGAAAACTTCGACAGCACCATTAAAGATTGCGACGTATATAACCGTAAGTCGACTTACCATACAACACCGTTCAGAGGCATACGTTCCATGATGATCTCGCGGCCCGCCTCGATCATCTCCTGCCACGTGATCTTGATCTCCGCTGACGACGTGAAGTTCACCACCGTTGTCTTCGTGTCCCTGTTTAATACATTGTATTAGAAAGAGAAGGCATGAAGTTTGAGTAGTTGAAGTGTCGTGTTGCGCAGTTCTGTTTTGTACTATTTTGAACGTAAAATATTTTGCCGGAACGTGTTGCGATAATCCACTGTTGTATGTTGCCGACTGCAATCTACTCGTAACATTAACATTATTAATTACTGAAAAACTATTTTGCTGAATAGCTATAATGTAGTCTAAAGCCCCACAGTTAGTATGGTAATAATCTTCGCCACAAAGAACTTATGGCATTTCTATTATCTGTAATATAAGGTATCGGTTATAAGAAGGTCAAGTGAGTAATTACTTTAGGGTCAAGTAGTTCCAAGTGCAGATCATGATGCCGTTGATGAAGATGTCGACAGGCAGGTAGTCGGCGTAGCTGTTACCCTTGCAGTACATGGACCTGATCACGCCCTTACCAGCACCTGAAAGCAGCAAGAAAAAGCGTAAGATATAGATGAAGGTATCTTGGTTCAGAGAAGTTGATTGTGACAGACAGACTACCTATATAATATGGTCGCGTTACATCAAACCGAGCCGTCAGATCACGACTAAGTACTAACATTGATGACATAACTCGACCAAATGGCATAGATCCGTCAACTGCCTAGGAATCAATTTCTTCGACAGTACCACATCTTGCATCACGAAGGTTCGGTTATTTCAAAGTTGGAACAAAACAACAGGTGAAAGGTAAACTTTAAAAGAAAGAGAGAAAATTCATGTTACACTTACCAATTAATAGCCCGGTGGGTCCGTTGATGTTGTCTGTCCATCCCGGTATTGGCTCTTGCCAGATGGGAATCACTAAAATTAAAAATTAGAACTAAGCAACTGGTAAGAAAAAAATATAG
The DNA here is from genome assembly GCA_937595015.1 of Polyommatus icarus. Lineage (NCBI taxonomy): Eukaryota > Metazoa > Arthropoda > Insecta > Lepidoptera > Lycaenidae > Polyommatus > Polyommatus icarus. Next base: position 2,019,645 of record OW569325.1, read on the forward strand.
CATAGTAACAACTATGCTATATTTTTTTCTACTAAGATAAGATAGAATGAATGTAACTAAAGTTATTACATAGATAATTCAATTCCTTCCATGCCTATGATGTTTGTCTCCTACCTCCTAACAATAACTACTCCTAACAATAACAATATTTTGTTGATGTATGGAGATACTTTGAGGTGTTTTGAATTTTGATGTTTAACAGACTTACCGATTGAGGGTCGCAGGATCATGACAGGTATGTGTTCCATGGCCTCCACAGCCAAGGCTTCTCCCAGAGCCTTCGTAAACGCGTACGAGTTCGGGAGCTTGCTCAGCACTCTACAAAATTTTGAAAAATTGAAGCATTTAGCTTTTACAGCGGGAAATTCCGCAATGAAAAAAAGAACCCCCTCACATGCACTCTGACGTGCGGCGTTGCCGTGCATCGTTTAGCGTGTTTATGCGACTAGTTGCATAAACACGCTAAACAAAAATAAAATAAAAACGCTAAATAAAATTATTCGCATACGTCTAGACGTATGCGAATAATTATAATTGTATAAGTTGATAAAAAATACTATGCAATAGCTTTACCGCGGCAGTCCCCGAGTGCCACATTTTTTTATATGTATTTTTCCAAGAAATAGTATCACATATGATATACTGCAGCTAATATATATTTTTGAATCCGAAATATAAATATCATGCATTCTAGGGTTAAGTCTTAAGATCAGTGACCGTCAATAAGATCTTAACGGTTACTGTTGAATAAACATGATTACGCGGATGCTCATCATCACAGTGACTCACTTGGGCGTGATGGTGGCGACGGTGTCCTCGTCCATCCACTCCATGGCGTCGATGATCTTGTGTGGGTCAGCGGGCGGCGGGTACGGCCGCTCTTCCAGCAGCTTCTCGTGGAGGTGGCAGTACGCCGTCGATACGTGCATCAGCAGCTGGTAGAAGGTGGTTAAGTCTAGGTCATTAGCTTTGTCCACATTGTGCCTTTTTCTGTTCATCAAGGGCATGCCTTATACGCGCGTGAAAGAAAAGTGTCATAGCGCGCGCGCGTTGAAATCGTAGCGCGCGCTATGACACTTTTCTTTCAACGCGGGTGGATTTTGACGAGTGTCACTGGCATGCCACACCTTCGTTGTAGACTGTGCTATAATGCATGCCCTTGTTGAACAAAAAAAGGCACAATGTGGACAAAGCTATAGGCCCATCATCTCTATTGTTTGGGGTTAAAGTCTAAGCATACCATGCCGAAGTTGCTGCAAACCTTCAAGAAGAGAGCGTATTCCCTCAGCGGCAACGCACCTGCAGCTCTTCTAATGTTGCGAGTGTCCATGGGCGACGGTAGTTGCTTTCCAATAGGGGACCCGTTTTCTCGTTTGCCTCCTTATTTATAAAAAATATATGTGTCCGAATTACATCACCATAGTCTACATGTCCGAGGTCACATAGCTCTAGTTGTGAAATTTGGGTAACTTGTGTTATATATTATTTTGTATACTTTAAGCTACGGAACTCACTTTGAGGTGCTTGCACTGTTTGGCCAGTTCTATCACCAGTTTGGTTCCCCTGACGTTCATCAGCACCGCCTTCTTCAACTCCTCGTCAAATCTGAAATATATGACGGCCTTTTTATAGAGAATGAAATACTGTTGTCCTTAAATTATTATCCGTAAATTGTTATTAGTACGGGAGCCCTACAACAATTTTTATTGTGATTACTAACAAGCTAATTTTTGTGAGTAGCTACATTTTGTTAAGACGAACATCGTTTTTATTTTCGAAACATCTCGAAAGTAGTAGCTAACAGAGATAGAAAGAATTTCATACTTTGAATCGATGGTCCTAAAATATGGATTGTTTTATTTCTATGACAATGTTACTCTTAAATCATATAACTAATAAAGTAATAACCTATTAATATACAAAAAATCAGCTGGTTAGGGTTCCGTTTTAGAGTTCATTTAATCAACAAAACCTGGTTGACTACTGTACCCTAAAACGGAACCCTAACCAGCAAATTTTTTGTATATTGGTAGGTTAGTAGTTATATAATTTAAGAGTTACCTTGTCCTACACATAAAACAATCCATATTTTCTATATCTCTGTTAGCTACCACTTTCGAGATTTTTCGAAAATAAAAATGTTGTTTGTCTTATCAAAATGTAGCTACTCACAAAAAATTAGCTTGTTAGTAATCACAAAAAAATCTGTTCTAGGGCTCTCTCACTATATAATATTTTGTACTCGCAAATGAAGGTAAGTAATGTAAAAAATATATAGTGTCATCTCTTATCACTATGTAGGAAGATCGCAAATGACGATGCATTGTAAAAGCGTCCCAAATTAAAAATGTGACCATATTGTGACTTTACATTTCGATTTTGTATTGCTTTTAGCATCGTCGCGTCACTTATAATGAAGTGTTACAAGTTTTCAGTGCAAGCGGCGTTAAGGCAACGCTAGGCGACCGCCCAGGGTGCCGAATAAAAAAGGGCGCCGAAGGCAAACAACCTTTTTTGCACTATCAGCAACCTGGGCGCCGAAGAAATTTCGCCAAGGGCCCTGTTAGGGCTAAAACCTGAGCTCAATATCATACCTGATAGTAGCCGCAGCGTGTATGATGATGTCGACGTCATCTATGATCATCTGGCGGTCGGCCTTGGAGATGCCGAGGTCGGGCTGCATCACGTCGCCCACCACCACCTCCATCTTCTCCATCAGCGGTTGAACACCACCCTTTGCTTCCCTCAGCTTCGCGAACAGCTGGAAAATAACAGCAGTGATCGAGGCGATTCATCTACACTAATTCTAAATTAACAGTCCCACCCATTAAGAATTAGTGCAGTAAAGCCGGCCATTGCCACACGGTGATCTGTAGTTTCCATGCTAAATTCATGTCCGCAATACACGGACCGCAGTCTTTAGTGGAGCAGTTCTTTAGCGGCCGGATCAGTGCAAATTTCAACGCGATCGAGTCGCGATGTAGAGCTACAGCTGCAGTCGGTCCCGAGTCCCGACTGCCGAACTTGCAAATTGCGACCGTCTATGGCCACTGGCCAGTCTAAGATACAGTGACTCTCTACAAATGGAAAATTACATAGCAATAATGGATGCGTTGCAACTAGACAGATTCTCAATCTCAGTAGGATTGTCTCGCTGGGTAAATTTTGTCTGGGTGCATTTAATAATATTATTATCTTATAGGTAGGATGACGATCTCCGTTTAGTTGCGGGTTCATGTTGGATGCTAGTAGCAGGAGATCGGTCATCTTGACGCTCATTGCGAGAGGCCTATGTCCAGAAGTGGACGAATATAGGCTTATATGATGATGATGATAACTATTAAAGTTTTTTATTACATCATGACGCTATCAATTATTATTTATTATACATCCAAGACCTAAGACCCGACTCCTTTGTCACATTAGCGAGATTCAAACTCTGAAATACCACTGCACAGTGCACAGGGGTCACCGAAATACAATACAACATTATATTCGCAATTGACAAGTGGAAATATCAAGTTAATTTTAAAATATTTCGACACGTCTTGGTTGCTATGTGATATAGTAAATTGTGCGTAAGACAACCATGTAATTTCCTGTTTTCCTACAAATTATTGCACCGGCAAACCATGCCAAGGCCAACCTTCGTGTTCTGCCAACACATTCTTTGGTTTTCGCTAAAACCACCATTGCGACGTTCGCGTTTTCCAGTCACATTGTTTGAATATACATTTCTGAGTATTTGAACACGCTATGTGTGTCAAAGGTACGGTTGTGACAGCGGTTTCATCACAGATATGTTCACCAAAAGTTTACCCTATCTTTATCTATGTAGTATAATTGCCTTCTCGTAGTTTACGTAGTTTAGCTCTTTGTTCTCAGCCGTGCGTTAATTCGTTATTTGATGTAATTGCACAAACATCCTTTTTTTTAATTCCTTACAGAAGTAACAAATGAAAAATTTAATGAAGCCTCTCCACGAACATAGCTTTAAAACATTCTTGCTATTTCCTTTGTTTCATTTGTCCGTACTTTTATCCTTCGTAATAAAGATACACAATGCGTCGTAGCAAAATCGTGAATGTCGTTATGGTTGTAGGTTTTTCCAGTCTTCAGTGTTTTTTCTTATCGGATAAGTAAAACGTCTGCAAATCTCTTAACACAATTGAAGACGTGAGTGGAAGAACCAGGTACTTAACAGTTAAAAAATTGTCGTTGTTTGCATTAATGGAGGCTTTAGGGCCGAAAAATGACTAATTGTCCGTAGGTTGAATGTTAGTTATGTGTATCTTCCACTCACGTCTTAAATTAAGATCTTCTTATTTCTATCCATACCTCATCATTAAGCATATCCTCCAGTCGCTTGGCCGGCGGGTTGCCCTTCTTCTCTCGCACGAGCAAAATTATTTTACCGATGTCAGGACATTTCCTGAAAATCATGTTGGCTTATAAGCTTATTGAATTAATTTTTTTTAGAAATACAAATAATTTATTTCCAGAAAAATACAATATACAACTTCAGATTAAGACAAATCCCCACACTAGGCTTAGCCTTTCCTGTGGGGCCAGTAGGAACATTCACGTGAAATTTTATAACTTTTATAAAACGTTTACAACGAAAGATTAGAAGTAAGATTATAATATTTATGTCTAGTGTGTGCGTGTATGTGTGTGTGTGTGTGTGTTGTGCTTTTATTTGTGCATATAATATGCGGACGTTGAACGAATTGAGATCTTATACAGTAACCTTTAGTACGTTTTCTTTTTAGGGTTCCGTACCCAAAGGGTAAAAACGGGACCCTATTACTGAGACTTCGATGTCTGTCCGTCTTTCTGTCACCAGGCTGTATCTCAAGGACTGATATTACCTAGACTTCTGAAATTTTCACAGATTGTGTAAATCTGTTGCCGCTATAACAAAAAATACTAAAAACAAAATAAATGAAATATTTAAGGGGGGCTCGATCTCAATAATGGCAACAGGTAGGCACTCGAAATGTTCACAAAATACTCAATAGTATTTATAATTGAATAATAAGTAACAAAATTAAAATAAACTAAATAATTAAGGGGGCTTCCATACAAAAAACACAATTTTTGCTCTATTATGGTACGGAACCCTTCGTGCGTGAGTGCAACTCGCGCTGGGCCAATTATTGACCTCCAGAACACTCGAATCTTTGTTATGGAATCTCAATGGGTTTCAAGAGGTTGAGATAATATACGATATGAGCCCGATAGCAATATTTTCGAGTTAGAATAAATGAAACGCGTCTTGTTTCGTTAATTCTTACCTAATAGGCCAATTAACAAATTTCTACATGTTAAGGCCGTCCCCCGAGCAAACGACCTTGACTATATATTTGCCGCGTTGCCGAGATCGCACCAAAACCCTTTTTTTTTTACTTATCTTAGTTCAAAATTGTCCTAAAAAAATTAAAACGGGGAATATGTAGTTTGTCGATTAAAAGTAATTTGTAAATACTAAGGAGATGCTGAATGTATGCTTGAATTTTAATAAATTGGTTTTACTTTGGAAGCTGATATCATGAGTATAATAAACAACAATAGAAAATTTAAAACGGGGAAAAGAATGTTGATGTACTAAAGATTATTGCTGTATTTTTATTATAACTTTGTAGCTTTCAAATATGAGTTTATAAGGCTTTAAATACGGTAAATTACGGAATCTCCGTAGAGAAGGCCTTTAAACGACAAAGACAAGAGGAACGAACTGCAAGTCATCTTCACAAAAGTCATGGACTGAAGATGACTTGCAGTTTATTTTTAAACTATTTCACGTTTATTATGCAAGGTTATGGCCCTATTACTAGACGTTATACAGTTATGAAATCGGTATTTTCCCTCTATCAGTCGCCACTCTTATTTTCGATTGTAATTTTCCTCTCCTAGATAATTATATTGTAAGCACCTAGATGAAACAATATAATAGTCATCTCACGAAACTCGTCATTTGTATCACAGCCATAAGGATGTGACCTAGGTGCACAAATTACAATAAAACAACACGGACAAAGAACTATATAATAAAATTATGTTTTAAAGATTCATTTTAATAATTGTGGTTGGCCGTTGGCAAAATGCAGCAATATAATTTTTTTATTTATATTAAGTAATTAAACAGATCTAAAAATCTATGAAAGATTTGATTTAAAAAAATATATAATATTCTAATCTTATATTTTAAATTCGGAAGTATGTCCGTTTGTTACCTTTTCACGCTCAATACACAACTCTTCATCTAACTAATTTTAGATATCTGCCTGCCTAGCATACGCCAACGAGATATATCTCGTATCTCACTCTCGAGATAATTAAAAACTACTCGTCTCATAATGTCAAAATCTCGACATTATCTCGACAAAACACTATAAAAATGTGTTCTTGGATGATAGATCTACACGAGAAAAACTGTTTGTCATGCTAGGGTCAATAGAGATGAAGATACAAACTATCAAACATCGAGAAATATGTAAAGAGATATATCTCGTTGGCGTATACTAGGCAGGCAGCTCGTATTATTTTAATACTAGATAACGCCCGCAAACTTTGTTGCGGAAAAAATTGTTTATCGCGCACGAACCGTACATATTTCCAGGACAAAAGCATCCTGTGTCTTTTCTCGGGACTCAAAGTATCTCTATACTAAATTTTAGCAAAATCAATTCAGCGGTTTGGACGTGAAGAGGTAACAGACAGACAGACACACATTTCCATTTATAATATTAAGTATATGGATTACTTACCTCAAGAGCTTCTCCACCAGCACTTTCCCCATGAATCCGGTTCCGCCGGTGACGAAGAGCCGTACGCCGGAGAAGGTAGCCGATATCCGGTCCGGCATGGCCTCCAGCTCTACCTCCGAGTAGCCTTCTGACGACATCTTGACGGCTGGAACACGATATTTTGATCCTGAAGGCTGAAACACGACATTCTGTACACGATACTATTTACGTGATATTATTTTTTATTGTAAAAGCTGATACTTGATAGAAAGCTGTAGAGTACAACCGAAGAAGGAACTTTTTCGACTAGATCAAGCTATAGTCTTATGATGTTAATATGTGAAATATGATAGTTTAAAGACTAAAGAAAAGTAGATTACTATAATATTATTGCCATCTTTTTTTATGGTTTGGTCTCCGTATATGTATTAAACGCATCGCGCACGAATTGTGATATGGTTTTAAAATAATACTTATTTTTACTTAAAACATAACAGCTCTTTGCTAAAAAAATATATAGTCACTAGCTGTCCCGGCAAACGTTTCTTTGCCATATTAAGTATATAAAGTATTTTTTTTAAATTTGGTCGAAGCGCTAACTGTCGGACAGACTAAAATTAAAATCCGAATTCGAATATTATTTAAAATTTGACACTGCGATGGCAGCCGACTGTCGGATCCAATGTAAAACATTCCAAAATTAACAACTACTAATAAATTAAAAATTAATTAAAAAAACATTGTCCAGCGGACAAAATTGTGAATCTAAACCATTCCCAGATCCCCTTGAACACACACAAAAAATTTCATCAAAATTGGTCCAGTCGTTTAGGAGGAGTTCAGTCACATACACACGCACACAAGAAATATATATATTAAGATTCGTCAATGGGATACTAACAAAATATTATAAGTTTCAGTTACTATTTAAAGTCAATTAATTAAAAAAAACCAACAGGTATATGCTACACATGTGATCAACGGAATACTAAAGAATATAAGTTACGTGGGGATATAAAGTGGTAGCATCGACCATGACCTAGAGAGTGGGAGAGTGTAGACTGTAGGAAACGACGTCGGACGCGCCGTGACGTAACGCGTACTTGACCGCGGGTGCAAGGCCGTTACAGAAATGATCTGACACTTTTTGTACGCGCTCACGTGTTACACTCTATCAACGTGAATAATAACGTATATTTGCAATAATAGTATTTTAAAAAGACCGACTTCAAAATTGTACGTAATTGAGTTTTAAAATTCCCTATCTAAAAAACTACAAAACCGATTTTAATGAAACTTAGATTTATTTTTTTTAAACAGAGTTTTGCAACATAACAACAACACAAACAATGAAGAATAGTAGAGGACCAACAGGTGTGAACCGTGCAAAATTATTATGTACAAATAACTTTTTGTCTTCTATGACAATCTGTCAGTTTTTATACCTACACCATATCCTACGAATAATAAAAACCAACCACATCATAATTTAATTTGCATAGACTCACATTTCCGTTGCAAAACAAAGCTGACAAGTGACGAAATATACGGAGGTAATAAACATTAACACTTTAATAATAATATTATTCGGTGAAACGACCTTGACTTCGTTTTCCTATATTTAGGATACTTACTATGCTTTCATAACCATCGTCACTATTATCATATAATATTATATTAACCAATAAAGTTATATATCACGTTTCGAGACTCTACATGTAGGAAAAAAGTTATTTATCGTGTAAAGAAGTGAAATCTTAAGACTAAACCTAACAATAAGAAATCTATCTAGGTATGTTACGTTATCCATAACAAGTTGCGGAAATGTTGAAAAAATATGAAATCCGACATGACACAATTTGACCGAAATTCCTGACTGCGACAATGATTTTTAGATTGAAAACAATACTACTGTAATAAATATTTTTTTCAGATTTAATGAATATTTTACGTAGGCTATCAACCACGTCGCGGTTGTGTATTCCGCGTATCCTGTGGCTCTCAGGAATACCGTTGGGGTTTTAGTGGGTATGCCCGGGCGCGGCCTTCCGTCCCCAGGGAGTCCCACATACCCCGGTAGCCCTCCCCAGACTGCCGGGGATGCATAAAGGCATTTCCCCAATATAATAGGTCACAACTCATATCCATGTGTTATAATTATTACATAGTTATCCAACGTTATTATTTCAAGTTGCAATAACAAATTGTTTGCCATCATAAGAGATGTGTTTTTATCAATCACGTAGTCGCTATTGTTCATCTCGACAACGAGGTCAACATCAGAGTTACTCGTGACGTGACTTTATTTGTATACAGATCATAATATTATTATGTTAGGTACTTCCTTTTTCATCCTCCCATTTTTATGAATAAACTGTCTCAAAAGATAGAAAATACATTCTAAAATTGTCGTCTAATGACTAACAGCCAACAGGCGATGATGAAATAAATAAACAATTATTAGCGACAATAAAACAAGAATAATAATTATTGTCCTCAACACTGGTCTTTCGTAGAAATGCGCTTACCCATCGCTATTCAGTATAGATCTCATAGAGTTTGTATTAACTATTAACAGAAGTGCAGTATCTACGTTTTAGAACATATTTAAGAGAAATACCACGACCTCACAGAAAACCGGCGTGAAACAGCGCTTGCGCTGTGTTTCGTCGAGTGAGTGAGTTTACCGGAGGCCCAATCCCCTACCCTTTTCCCTTCCCTACTCTTCCTATTTCCTTCCCCACCTTCCCCTATTACCCTTTAAAAGGCCGGCAACGCACCTGCAGCTCTTCTGATGCTGCGAGTGTCCATGGGCGACGGAAGTTGCTTTCCATCAGGTGACCCGTTTGCTCGTTTGCCCCCTTATTGCATTAAAAAAAAATTAACAATCTGTCATTTTGTGTTTACTTCCGGAGATAGAAACCGCCCTACGCGTGTTGATCAGTACTATTAAATTATACAAGGTGTAACAAAACATAAAAATTATACTTTAGGGTATGAATGCGTCCCTTGTATAGAGTTCACTGTGAAAGTAGCAGCGCTGAAAAATGCAAGCGCGCTAGCGTTATGAGTTTTCCAACACAAAAAAGTTACTCTTTCAGTGCTGCTACTTTTACAGCGAAGTCTATATAGGGCGCCTATTGTTACATCCTGTATATTTTCAAAATTGCTTCTAACAGCGGAGACTCGACCAAGGTCTGTATAATATACAAACGACTCAGCCAGTGTATGGTGCAACGCACCTATATGCATATATATATACGGTTTTGAAACTGTTGCGTGCGCGAGCCACGAAATGTCTAAACCCGATCCACAACAGACTGTTATTTAGATCTTTAATTATAGTCGCAATTTCTTTTTATTGCAAGTTATTTGTCTATAAAGAGCGACCATTGTTTATGCGACGCGGGTCACGGGATATACATTTAGGTAGACTGCATATTTATTGTAGTTGACGACGCGACGTCAAAATAATATTATTAAATAACTCACCAACGTTACTCTGCATGTCTACAATACTCACCTCAGATGTAAGATTATAAAACAATTTCTTACAGTTAAATATTCTAAAATCGTTAAAATAAAAACGCTGCTTGAATATGTAACCTCCTTTTTTAAAGTCGGCTAATCCGTCTAGCGTGAAAATGCTTCTAATTATACGACTAACCGATTTTGTGTCCGCGCTGTCTGATACATAATAATATAATATGAAATGCGACCAAATATATTACGATATAACATACTAAATTCATTCATTGAGCGTGACACAACAAGCAAATTAAAATTTAAAAGATATACTTATTATGTTAATATTTAATGCTAACGAGAGAGAGGAACATGTGTGCAAAATTTTCACGCCCCTAACTCTAACTGCCGCACTCAGAGTAGGAAATAATTACGTCTTAAATAATATTTTTATAATAATAATAATATTTATGGACGCTTCACACCACGTCAGTCTGGCCCCGTGCTAAGTACCTGAAGGACTTGTGTTACGGGTACCAGACAACGGAAATAATTTCATACTTTTATACTATACATATATTTTAGATTTTTATTATATTATGATACACATATTTAATACACATCCATGACCCAGGAACTTGAGCTACCAACAGCCCACCAACTGAGCCACAGAGGTCGTCAAATGTGAATCATTCAAAATTTTGACATTATCCTCATACACTCAGCTGTCATACTCTTCATTAAATTGACGGTTAATCATTATTAAATGTCTCTGACTACGTCGGTAAGGGTTTGTGGATTATTCCTTGATTCTTTCACTGCCTTTTAAGGATCTTAACATACATAATTCCCCAGAGGTAGCTCGGTAAAAGTACAACCCTGTAAAGCACGTTAAGCTACGGATAACCTTGGGGAAGTCGGTCTGGTTGTGCAACCGGCCGGGCCCCCGCCGGCTGTGTATCGCAACCACGCGCCCTCCTCCACGATTAATGTCAGATTAAACATTTAAAGTTTAAACAACCACATGGTGTGGTTTTATTTTTTACTAGATGACGCCCGCAACTCGTTGCGCCAAAATACGTTTGTCCGTTTCCGGGATAAAAAGTATCCTACGTCCTTTCCCGGAACAAAAAGTATATCCATACCCAGTAAAATAGGATCAGCAGTTTGGACGTAAAGAGGTAACAGTCCGACAGACAGACGGACAGACAGACACACTTTGGCATTTATAAAATAAGTATGGATTAATGTCATTTTAATTGCATATGGCTTTTTCGGCCATATCCTTTTTATGTCGCTTGTTTGTACTCGTAAGTCGTAACTATAATTTGTTCACGTACCAAGTTTGCAGTTGCTCTTAATCGTCCATAATGCCGTAGGACTTTTTAAATACACAATAATATAATGGTATGGTTGGAAAACGACATGTGGAACATTGGTTTTTCTAAAGTAGATTAAGATTAAATTTAGAAAACAGGAACAGTAAGTGTCTTGCACGCCAAATAAACTAAGTTTAGATATTCATTAGATTTATGATGCGGTATAGTTTATAGAGTATAAAAATATTGTATCTAATACAAGGACGAAGTTATTACTTAACTTCATAGTATATAAAATAGAAATTGAGAAAATGAAGGAAATGTTGAAATCAAAATTGGAAATAGGCACCACGTTTCTATTAGGAGTTAGGACCTCATTCACATGTATTTTTAGCTCTATATTCAGCTCTTTGTCCTATAAAGTAATTGCTAAGATCGAAATGTCCGATTATAATATTATGATATTGCAATATAACTTCGATCTTTATCTTTCTTATTAGTCAATTTACGATCTGGGTGCGGTATTGTTACTTTCATTTACCAAAAACTAATCGCGTTGTCCCACCTCAATCAACATAAAAACATTGCCTGAAGAAGATTATTACTGTAGTCCGAGATAAATTTAAACCCTAATATAAAGTTCAATACATTTATTACACAGCGGCGACAAGACGCGACCAAAAATAGAACCGTGACCATTGAGATGTATGGAGTTGCTATTGCCAACAAAAAACATGTCTCACTTGAAGAATGAGCGGGGTGAGAGGCGGGGCGGTGATGGCTATAGATCAGTACCGCAGAAGTGACAAAGTTTTGTGCCTACACTCGAATGAACGCAGACTCTATTTGAAAGTGGATAAAATAAAACAAAGATTTTTACTAAACATTATTAAAAGCTTTTATTTAACTTGCTCTGTATAATATTATTATTTACATTATTACTATTATTTACATTATTAACTTGCTCTGTATAATATTATTATTTACATTATTATGTAAGTTGGGGTGGAATATTTGAACTCAATTTCGAAGTAAGTATGTATGTACATATAATATTTCAATCGATTGAGCTGAAATTTTGTATACACGTTTGGTTTGAATGACAATGCACGATACAGTATGTGATATCACTAATAAATATAAAATGGCCGACCATCCAAGATAGCGGAATAGATATATTTTCTTTGCCGTCCTATAATAACAGTATGGATATTAAATGAAAGAATTTTTTGAGAATAACTCGAAAACGAATGTAATGTCAGTCTACATCCAATACGGCGGCTCACGTAAGATAGGGGAATACAAACAAAGTTTCGTTTATTTCTGCATGACTAAAGATCTGGATTTCAGTTAAAAATAGTTAAGTGAAATCCAACTTTTTAGTCATGCAGAAATAAACGAAATAATAATATAACAAGTCGCTAAAATATATAGACACCGTTTTTTTACTAATCAACATCAAGTACGATTTCTCAAGGACATAGAAGTTAATTAGATTTCTATCTATATCTATACTTATTATAAAACAAAGTCGCTTTTTTTCCCTCATGTCCCTTTGTTCCCTTTAATCTTTAAAACTACGCAACGGATTTTGATGATTCTTTCAGTGTTAGATAGCCCATTTATCGAGGAAGGTTATAGGTTATATTTTATCACTCTAAGACTAATAGGAGCGAAGAAATAGAGGAAAATGTGGAAAAAACGGGAGAAATTATTTGAAAGGGCTAACTTGAATGCGCTAATCTCAGGAACTACTGGTCCGATTTGAAAAATTCTTTCAGTGTTAGATAGCCCATTTATTGAGGAAGGCTATAGGCATATATACCCGTGCGACGCCGGGGCGGGTCGCTAGTTTTATATAAAATAACGGGGCAAACGAGCAAACGGGTCACCTGATGGAAAGCAACAACCGTCGCCCATGGGCACTCGTAACGTCAGAAGAGCTCCGGAAGCGTGGGAATATGCCTTGTTCTTAAAATGCTTCTGGTGATAGTTCGTTCCATAGTTTTAGTGATGACACTTATCAAGGTGATGGGATGATCCCCAGAGCACTCCCCGTGATACAATTTATAGAGGATGCAGAGCGAAGCTACATCTCGGCACAATTCCAAGAGGTTCAGCCTGTTTAAAACACTATGGCAGTCAACAATTTCAGCGGCCCTTCGTTCAAGTTCAATACTCGTACAATAATACACAATAGCACTTATTAGGCAGCGTACATCGTTGGATACGATACAGAGGGAGTAGTTGGTATTTTGGCGCACCGTATGAGGCCGAATCTGCGCCTTGTAGAGTTGTAGGCGTTGGTCCGGACTGAAATCCCTACTGTCGCGCTCTATTAAGAACACCAAAATACTTCGAGGCTAACTTGGACTTACTTTTAAGCTAGTATATTAATAAGTGCATTTGTTGAATAAATAATAGCAAATTATTACAACCTGAGACTGACGGCGACCATTAATTTTGCGCGACGGGATAGCGGTCGACGTTGCCATGGTGACATACTTATTTATAGTCACTTCTATAAAATAATATGGGCGAAATACTTTATATTATGGCAAAGCAACGTTTGCCGGGACAGCTAGTTATAATAAGTATGGATCCAAAGTCCACTACATACTTACCTTATTTAAATTACTTAAATATTTATAAATACAATTATAATGAACGCATGTATAATGTAAACGTAAAAACGTATTTATATTACCAAAATACAAACTCGTCTCCGTGAATACTTCATTCATCGTCGTCTCATCATAGATATCTGTATTCTGCCTACATTCCCCTCTGAATCTACTACTCTATGACAATGCGAAATGGCGGGCGTCTTCGCCTAGTAATTGAATGTTCGTATTTTAATTGAAAATAATTAAATAAGAAAACTAACCGATGAAATGCTATGCCGTCGCATATGGAAGTATTTTTGGAATTATTTTTGCAATATCTTAGGACACACTAAGGCATTTTTGTGACTTTTATTTTGTTTGTTTATAATTGTCATACGTCAAGTGCGCAGAAGAGCTCGCGGCCGACTAAGTGCACTGCGGCTATATAGCGTCTCTTGAATGTGACCAAGCATTGCCTTGCGGTGTCAACTCCTTACATCTCAATGACCGTGACAAAGGAACATAATAGCGTCACGAGTGAGCAAAATAGGAACTATTAACAATCGTTTAAAAATTATTACATATTATAACAGTTCAGAAACTTCTATGATGTTTTATTTTCAACAATTTACTGGTGCAATCTAATATATGTTTCAGCGCGTCACGCCACGTTAAATGACTCGTACGAACGAAGCCTCCGGGGAAACCGCAATAATTGTGAAACACCGCAAAAACTAGTCCTTGCTGATGTAACGACAGACGAAATCGCTACGTTTTTAAAACTAGTCGAATATCTCGATACCGTATAAGTTCATATTAATTACATAACAAATCTGACGTATAAGCTGCATTTAGAACTGACTTCCCGCGGCTGCGTATGCGTAAAATTGAATTCCTCGAAATCTGCTCTACATATTTTGTGTGAGAAAATTTTGACATTTAAAAAAAATCGGCCAATAGTTACGCAGTCCCAATGCAAGTAATCAAACCTTCCTCTTTATAGTATTCAAAATTATTGTAGTACCTACTTAGCGTGGTATTGCTACAAAATCTAATTTCAGTTTTTATATTTAAAAGGCCTGATAGACGTACGAACTATCTCGGCTCGATGTCGGTGACACACGAGAATCGCTCACACTGGATTACCATGCCCCCAGGCTCGCGGCTCGCGGCTCGCGGCTCTTTGCTGACACACAGGCGAGATCGTCGAGCCATAAGTCCGCGTACAAGCTTTCTCGCACGTCTGTCACCCCTTTGAGACGCTAAGGCCGGCCTGTTTCACCACATCCTGATAAGTGCCGGATAAGCTGTCCACAACTTATCTGACAGATAGAGTATGGAGTATTTGTCAGATAAGTTGTGGATAGCCTATTCTATCCGGCACTTCTACTTTTTCCTATCCTATCCAGCAATCAACTACCTATTTTCTATCATGACGGTTGCCACTCGCCTTTTAACTGCAACAATAATTATTGTTTCAAAACGAACTCCTAGTACCCGAGTAAACTAACCACAAATAAATTTAGTTGGCAAAGATCAATGATAAGTATCGTTGCGTTAGTTGGTGCAATAAAATTATTAAAATAATTGTGTTGGTAGGCTAAACGGAATTTCATAATAATGCGTACAATGTACCATCGAGGAAATTGATTCCTATGCAGTTGATAGACCAACGTTATTTGGTCGAATATGTCAATTCAATGTTAATTGTGATCTGTCGGCTGGGTTTGACGTAACGCAACCAAACTACGTAGGTCCCCGATCTGCATAGGAATAATCTTCTCTGATAGTACATTGTACATGTCTATGTAATTTTTTTTAAAAAGTTTTTTTCACAAAAATTACAGTAATTAATTAAAATTAAAAAGAAATTAAGTTCAAATTTATGACGCGCCAGTGCACACTGCATAATACATAGAGAAATATAATACACGGGCATAATACATTTTGTTTTGGTTGCGTTATTGTGTCATTTTTTATTTCCTTCAAATTATATTATAATGCTGGCTTCTCGCGGCGCGTAATATCACAAGCTGCACCGCGCCCGCCGCCGTTTGAAGGGGGTGGCTCGAGGTGGCGCAGGCTAGTTTGAGCAGGCGCGTCCGATCCGATCACAGACTACTAAGGGATATACGTAAGTATCCCTTAGTAGTCTGTGGATCCGATTGAGGTCATAATTCATAATTTTTATTTGCATATTTGGTTGGTAACTTCAAAGGCACGGCTTGGCTCGTGATATTACGCGCCGTGAGAAGCCAGCACACACAGCAAAACACCGGTAAAAAAACAAAATATGTTTTAACTTGCAATAAAAAAAAAACAACGTTGAACCCAGACGGAATAGTTAAACAATATGGACAAGGTTCCAATATAGACAACTCCGCATTTATAAATAGGCCACGGCCTATAGACAGCAGCGTCCATAGACTTTATAAGTCTAGCAATTGCGACCATGATCATAATATTACCAAGTTGTATACCAGTTTTTGTCTAGGTAAGCTGAATAATTCCAGGTATATTTACATTATTGATTAATGTACTGTAAAAGTGCCCGTTGCAGTACTTTAAGAGCACATTAGCAGGTAATAATTGGTAAAACAAGCGACGTTATGAGTCAATCCTGGTGAGGAAACGGCGCGGTTGATTGCTCATCCAGAGCGGCCTCGTTAGCACTAGCTTAGTACATCTGTCATAAGGCCTAGGTGTATCATGTATGTCTATTAGTACTGTGGTATTGCGAGTAGGTTAACGCCTCCGTAGTCCAGTGGTAAAGAGCGAGGGCTCTTGACTCGGAGGTCGTGGGTTCGATTCCCGCGTTGGAAACATGTTATTCACAAGTTTGGATAGGACAATGCAGGCTGATCACCTGATTGTCTGACAAGTAAGATGATCCATGCGTCGGATGGGTATGTAAGAAGTCGGTCCTACGCCTGATCTCTCACCAGTCGTGTCGGTCTGCCGTCCCACTGGGTTATGAGAGTAAAGGAATAGAGAGTGCTCTTGTGTACTGCGCCCACACTTGGGCACTATAAAATTACTCCTGCGTAGCTGGCCTGGTTTCAATGAAACCGGCCACCGTCACCGAAACCGGTGTGGGAGCTATTATTATTGCGAGTAGGTTAACGCCTCCGTAGTCCAGTGGTAAAGAGCGTGGCTCTTGACTCGGAGGTCGTGGGTTCGATTCCCGCGTTGGAAACATATTATTTCCAAGTTTGGTTAGGACAATGCAGGCTGATCACCTGATTGTCTGACAAGTAATATGATCCATGCGTCGGATGGGCATGTAAAAAATCGCTTCTGCGCCTGATCTCTCACCAGTCGTGTCGGTCTTCCGTCCCACCAGGTTATGAGAGTAAAAGGAATAGACTATAGAGATTAGAGAGTACTCTTGTGTACTTCGCACACACTTGGGCACTAAAAAGTTACTCCTGCGTAAGTGGCCTGGTTTTTGAGTAGAAGTCATAAAAGAAAATCTTCTGTCGCCTAGTCTGATGATGTACGAGTAGCAATATGTTTCGATTCGATTATTGAAACTTGGATAGCGCTATTCAGGATTGTGCGGCTTCAGTATGTAGGAACATAGCTGTATCTGAGCGCTTCACTACTTTTGTATGAAACGGAATATCTAAGTTGGACGGCGGGTGCGATAGAAAAAGTTGCTTATATTTAGGAGTGTATTAATTCTGCAAAGATTCGATATATTTGGATACTTGAATAATATTATTTACATTATACAGTGTTTTCCAGACGCGGTCCGAAGGGACAGGGGATATGAGCCCCCTCCAAAAAAGTCTGAAGTCAAATTGGAAAATCTCAAAATCTTGCCCAATATTAAAAGGTTGCCAATAAATTTTTAGTAAGTAAACTCAGTATAGTGAGTGACCCCCTCCAAAATTTCAGGCTGCTAGGCAGGCTGATATTTTCAGATCGTAGTAACCACTCTTGAAATACTGTAGTGACTGGGACAAGATTTTAAATGTCCATATACAATGAGTTTCTAAAATACTAACATACAATATCATTGTCCATATAGAACAAACGGCATTTTCGCAACAAAGCCGGCCTAGTCCAGAGGAAAAAACAGGTCAATACGTCTGGGACTAACCATGTGCGGGATTCCTCGCGATGTTTTCCCTCATCGTACGAGCGCCCGTATTATACTTGAAATCTGAAAATAGTCTCATTGGTACACACCTCCCGAGATTGATGCACCCTTTGGAGTGCGAACCAAAGATCTGCCCACTACTCCGACTAGGTCACGGACGCTCTTTCCACAGAAAACCACATCACATAAAATAGTTGACCTGCCGCAACCGTACCCTTGACCTGGTCGTATTTTACTTTTTATTGTATGAATTTGTCTAATCTTGCAAATGCGCTTAGTACCTACTTAATTTAGAATATAATGTAATTTATTTATTTCCAAAAACAAAGTCATTATATTATACCGCAAAAACTTAATTTTATTTGTTAACAGCTTTTATTTTTTAACTATTAAGAATATTTTAACCAGTTTAGTTCATCTTTTTTAAATCCAAGACTGCAAAAAATTATAAGAACGGGAAGTGATAGCAATATAGTATTACAATAAGTAATAATTATATTATGAATACAAGTAATTTATTACCTATATTATGTTAAATTCAATAAATTTTGCCAATTACTTAATAAGTGTAGGTGTTGTAATTATAATTAACTAGCTGACCCGACAGACGTTGTCCTGTCTTAACGATGATTATTGAATTCGAATTGGTATAATTAAGAGAACAATAGACTAAAATTAGTAACTCCATGCCAAATTTCATCAAAATAGATTAAATAGTTTAAGCGAAAATCATAAAAGTTTATCGTGCAGGAACCATACATTTTCCGGGATAAAAAGTATCTCATCGCCATGCCAAATTTCATAAAATAGACTGAATAGTTTAGCCTTTAGGCGAAAAATCACAAAAGTTTATTGTGCGGGGACCGTACATTTTCCGGGACAAAAAGTATCCCTTGTCCTTTCCTGAGACTCAAAGTATTTCCGTACCAAATATCATCAAAATAGATTGAATAGTTTAGACAAATTCACAAAAGTTTATTGTGCGGGAACCGTACATTGTCCGGGACAAAAAGTATCCCTTGTCCTTTCCCGAGACTCAAAGTATCTCCATATCAAATTTCATCAAAATCGATAGAATAGTTTACGAGCAAATCATAAAAGTATATTGTGCAGTAACCGTACATTTTTCCGAGACCAAAAGTAGCCTTTGTCCTTTCTCGAGACTCAAAGTATCTCCATACCAAAATTCATCAAAATCGATGGAGTAGTTTACGCGAAAATCATAAAAGTATATTGTGCAGTAACCGTACACTTTTCCGAGACCAAAAGTAGCCTTTGTCCTTTCCCGAGACTCAAAGTATCTCCATACCAAAATTCATCAAAATCGATGGAGTAGTTTACGCGCAAATCATAAAAGTATATTGTGCACGGTTACTGCACAATATACTTTTATGATTTTTCAAAATGTATCCTATGTCCTATTCCTGGTTCTAAGCTACCTCACCACCAATTTTCAGCCAAATCGGTTCATCCGTTCTTGAGTTATAAGTGGCGTAACTAACACAACTTTCTTTTATATATATAAGATTGTAGTATTTTTATAATGATTCGTATTTTATCTTGGAACGAATGGCTAGGTCTAAATACGTAATTTATTTATTCAATTACAATATATTTTATCCGCAAACTGCACCGATATTTGTATTAGAAAAGAACAGAATAGAATTGAGAAAGAACACCTTTCCCGGGACTCACAAGATTATCTCCATATCTACTAAATTTCAAACCATAACCATACATTTCTGACACATTTCCTTTCGTATCATAATAAATAATAATAAAAATAAAAAAGCCTTTTATTTCTCACTAATTACATAATATTTCGTTAGTAACAGTTAAGATGATTAATGTTTGTGTTAGTAAGAACCCCTCGCTTCGAAGGTGAAGGCCTCCTCTAGAGCTTTCCATGCTTCTCTATTTTTCGCTACTTCCATTCATCCTTCGCCAGCTACCTTTATTATGTCGTCAATCTATCGAGCTATAGGACTCCCTCTCGTTCTAGTGCCCGTGGGCCCTTTCCATGCCGTTATTGCTTGAGTCCACCTATCATCTGTCAGTCTCGAAAGGTGGCCCGCCCAGCGCCATTTCAGTTTTTTGCAGTAATGGAGAGCGTCTGCTACTTTAATTCTTTTTCTTATGCTTCTGTGTGCTTCTGTTCTGTTCTTTTGATATATCGTACTATACTTCGACTTATTTTAATGATTTATATTTTGAAAGAATACGATAAAAGTCGCATTAAACAAGGATTACCAAGGGCGACTTTCGTAACAATGGCTACATGAAAACCGCACATAATTGTTTAAACAAACAATGGAGTGCTTATTCGTCGTTTGTACAATATAAACAGATATGGTACATTATGTAACATACGGCCAACCCGTTACGCGAATTAAAATAATTTGCAGATGACGCCCGCAACTCCCTTGTGTCAGAATTCGTTTATCATGGAGTAACCGGTCATTTTTCCGGGACAAAAAGTATCCTATGTCCTTTTCCGGGACTTAAAGTATCTCCATACCAAATTTCAGCAAAATCGGCTCAGCGGTTTGGGCGTGAAGAGGTAACAAACAGACTAGGATAAGCTGTCCCGGCAAACGTTTCTTTGCCATATTATATAAAGTATATCGCCCGTATTATTTTATTGAATTAGTGACTATAAATAAGTATGTCACCATGGCAACGTCCATCGCTATCCCGTGACCCGCGTCGCATAATCAATGGTCGCTCTTTATAGACAAATAATTTGCAATAAAATAAAATTGCGACTATTATTATTATCTAAGCTATTCTATCTCTCAAGTTGGAAAAAAGCACACATTTAAAAAAAAAACAAACATTAAAATCGGTTGAGTAGTTTAGGAATCCATCGCGGACAAACATCGTGACAGGAGATTTATATATATTAGATAGATACATAGATGTGCTAGTAGCACAGAAAAAATGACAGTCGACAGAAGCTCGACGATTGACGAAATACTTGTTTTTTTCTGACTGAAGAAAAATGCCTATGATCGATTAAAAATTATTCATGATACCATTAACCACTAATAAATAACAAATACAAAGAAAATTGTAATAAAATTTAGTTTCTTTTCAACAAATAAACATTTTTTTTATAACATGTTTTGATTAGGAGGATCTATATAAATATAGGTATGGTACCTAGACGTCACTGAAACAAGCACAAAAAGTGTCTCTAGATAAGTGGCTCGTAACCTTTTAGCTGTATGACTTATGAGTTATGACTCATGTTATGAGGAACCATTTTACCAAATGTTTGTCTAGCCGGTTGGTTTACCTAATCTAAGGGTTTTTTGATAAAAAAACAAGGACAACTTTATAATTAGCACAATTTTTTTTTATTTGACAAAAATCTAAAATTTACAGATTTTAATTAAATGTTTTTTGTTGTTTTTGTGACTGCATAGTTATACTCTTTACTAACTTCTGAATTCTCACATAGTTATTATTAGGATGGCTTGACGGACCACTTGGAATGCCTCCAGGGACCACCAGTGGTTCGCGGACCAACGGTTAAGAACCACTGCTCTAGGTATATTGCGATAAACAATGCTATATTCACGTTCAGTACCGGAACGTTCATAAGTATACACCGACTTTATACCTACAGCGAGATAATCTACGGGTTTTACGTCTCAGGTCACATACACAAACAATTATTATTTTGTTTGTAGGTATGTTGTTTGTGTTTGACGTGAAACGTACTTATTATAGAAGTCATCATAATCAATTGTTTTTTTTTTTAGTTTATGACGTAAACAATTTTTTAAAACGTAATAATGTTGTACATTATTCATTCATGAAAAAGACATCAACGCGTATGATGCTCACTTTTAATTTTTTCCTTGACTAAGTTGAACTGTATAGGGAAAGTCATGGTTTTGGCAGACTACATAAGTTTACTAATCTGTAGCTCCTAAACTGATCCTATAGATTGGTTTGACTTGAATAGTAGATTTCAATAGATTTGTTACGATGCCTCGAGTGGAATTTTTACTAGCTTAGCAATTTACTTTGTAAATCTAATATACTAACTATAATACATATCAAAAATGTGTGTGACAGCTGATAAAATTGAATAAGTATAGCCAGGAACACATTTGGTTTTATTAGCATAACCCCAAATAAAATAATTAAACTGTAACAATATAATATTAGAGAAATACGATCGTATATCGTTATAAAGTTAAGCAAAAGATTTTAGAAAAAATTATCCACTACATATTGTATGTACTTACAAAGGCACTTTGCTAGTAAAAGTGACATCTATTTATGTCCTGCTTGTAAGCACCTTTTGAGATGAATTTCGTCACCAAAACAACCGTGTTGACAGTCACAAGTGTAGTGTGAAGTTGCAAAAGTGTAAACTAAACATTGTTTACAGTTTACATACAAGTGGCATGTAAACTTTGAATTGTGACATAATAAGTGATTAATAACAGGACTTTCTAAGGACTGCAGAGAAAGCATAAATTATGTGGACATCGGATTATATGCACAATCAAATAGGGCCGAAATATTCACTAAATAAGCACAATCAATCATATTATTAGGATTTAGGATTTTTTCATGAAGAGTTTGTTGGTTGCCGTTAATAAAATATGCGCCAATTTTCACCATTTTATCAAATCCAGGGTTTTAAATTTTTAAACAAATCAAAAAAATATTTTCATCCAAACTTTTGTGATTGCATAACAAATATCATATAAAGTTATGCACTTTACACAATATTTTTTTCTAATTTTGTCCCTTGCGGACAAAGATTTTCTTTTTAAAGAATATTGTATCGGGTGTAGTCGCGGAAGTCTTTAAATAGGGCTTAATCCTTCAGGCCCCGTGCGAGCACCGGTAATCGCGAGAACAAAAGAATAGGGAATTCCTAGAACCTCCGATCGAAGGATTAATCCAAATTTTTGTAGTATTTTGATGTATTCATTCCCTGTATCATAAACCTCGGTGTATATATTATCATGATAGCTGGTTTGGAGATTACGACTGCATAATACTGCTGAAATATGCACAATCAAAGAAAAAAAGTCGGTTGGAGAGTAGTGTTTTCGACTCGAACTCGACTCGAACTCGACTCGAACTCGGTTGTCTGTAAAGTCGGTTTACTGTCGATAGTTGAACGTAACAACGTCATAGCCTGAATGGAACGCCTCAGAGCGAGGTAACGCCGCATATTGCATCATATTTTTTCATGCGCGCAGCCCATATCGAATTATAAGACGTTGTCACGTCAAAAAATAATATTATCAAAATATGCACTATCGCATCGCTTAAAAAGCATTCACCTAAATGCGTTTGCATATATGCAAATGCATATATAATTCGGTGTTACAGTTGTTAGTTTCAAGTTTGTATAGTAATTGTTACAGTGCTATGATATGGCTCAATGACGCTATAACTGTGAATATTATAAAAAAAATTTGGCGAATATAATATAACTGAACTCTCTAGGAGCTACAATAAACACTAATAAATTATGATAGATGATAGATATCTATGACGCTACATCGACCGCCGCCTCTTGGACCGCCTCCGTGGTCTAGTGGTATAGAGCGCGGCTATCTTGACTTGGAAGTCGTGGGTTCGATTCCCGCGTTGGAAACATGATATTTCCAAGTTTGGTTAGGACAATGCAGGCTGGTCTGAAAAGTAAGACGATCCATGCGTCGGATGGTCATGAAAAAAAGTCGGTCCTGCGCCTGATCTCTCGCCGGTCGTGTCGGTCTGCCGTCCCACTAGGTTATAAGAGTAAAGGAATAGACAGTTCTCTTGTGTACTGCGCACACACTTAGGCACTATAAAATTACTTCTGCGTAGCTGACCTGGTTTCAATGAAACCGGCCACCGTCACCGAAACCGGTGTGGGAGCTATTATTATGTCGCTACTTTTTAGACACAGTTAAGTAACGTAAATATTAACTTAATAATAAAATAATACAGGTCTTAGAAGAAATAATAGCCTTAAAAGTGCTAAACCTTTAGAGAAGTTGAAACATCGTCCAAAAGCTCAATATGTTTTAGATTTCATCTAAGTCACAGTTTTGGTTTCAGAACAGAATCGAAGCAAATAAACAAAAAAAGTAGGAAGCAACCTTTCCTCATAGAAAAAATATGCAATTTGATGAGATGCATTGACATAAGTACCTACGGTTAAAGTCATTTTCTGTATGTCGAGAACTGTTCCGTTTCAATAAACATGAACGTAGCTCAAAGGAGCCGTAAATATGGACATTGAGGGTTTAATGTCACGAAAAATATGGTCAAGGGTGAACAGTGGTATTAATCAGTTCACGAAACTCAACTAAGAAAATGTTATGCGTGGTCAGAAAAAATATAGGTACGGTTACTTGAGAAACTTGCAATTATTGTGGTTTTACTATCTACTTATTTCCAATGACAAAACTATAGATTAGTTTCTAACGTTGTTTGAGAGGATTTGGAAACATTCAACAGTGTTGTTGATTAGTTAATGTTTGATGCAAAACAATCAAAAATTATATTGAATTAGAATCGTAGCGTGCCTTGGAGGAGCCCCGTATAAAAAATCGTTGAGGTAAGTTTGCATTTTTGTACTTTAACGAAATCGAAATATTTTATTTAGTTTTCCTTAGGAACATGGGCCCAGGTGCCCCGTATTATTGATACGGCAAATACAGAGGTAGCTACGCCCCCCTGTATTGAGTTTATCTAAGCTCCTGTTGAAAATCCTTCAGAAGTTGGGCACCTTGCACTCTTCGAACCGTAAGCGGTCTCACAAATCACAATCATTGCTTTACATATTTTGACTTCGCGGTAGTATGTTAAAAACGAACGCAATGATTTCGTAACTTAATTGGCGTAATAATTATGAGATCTTAAGTTTAATATATACAATTATGCTATGACGATGATCATTAAAGACTATCAAAATCATGATACCTCTCTTTCTGTCGTAATCCATACAATGTAGCTAATATACATAATGCTGTTACTCAAAAATATGTCCGTATAGTAATTAGTGAGCATTTAATATCCGTTTACGATTAAATGAATTGACTCAGATGAATGTTGTACTTATCTTTCTAAAAAAAGGTTGAATAATACTTTTGAGTCCTATAAAAAAAGCATTGAGAATAATTTAAATTTATGAAGGAGCAACGGTTCCCGATCGATAAACATTTTGTCATACAAAGTTTTCTTCTTATGTTCGTCGGCGCAAAAAGCGCAGCATGGTGATCTAGACTTACACTTCCTAGGGCTTATACCAAAGTACACATGTATGAAATAGACATAATATCACGTAGTAGCTAGGGTATCTTAAACTTATTAAAAGTTACAGCAACCCAATTAGGTACAGGTTTTAAAGAGAGCTTTTACTTTAAAAACATTTTTATTTTGCCGGACTTCCTTGAGCCAAAGGGATAGTTATTAGTTATCTAATGAATGGTCCTAAATGTATCTCCGTTGTATATTAGCTTCATTAGCCGTGTCCCTCGAATGAATAGATAACTTTCGTAAGACTGCTTTTTAGTGGTTATCAATGGAATGGATTATACTCGTATAATGTCAACCCACCCCTCACCACCCCTTTGGTTTATTCCTAAATAGGTTTATAAAACAGATGAGAATGCAGACCGCGGTCGTGAAATAATATATCGAAATAAAATAATAGAGTCTGTTATCGCAATAAATTCCTATAAATTATGCTGTTGCAATGTCCTTTATTTCGAAAGATATTTCTAGATTTTACTGCACTGCAACCGAAGGACCGGTTAATCTTTTGTCACAAAAATTAACTTTTATAATTTGTTCGTAAATAAAATAAAATAAATTTAATTGAATAGTAAGGATATTAACATACCTGTTTTGATATGGGTATACGTCGCACCGGGTCAGAACTGTTCGAGCGACTGCGCCTTGCAAAAGTACGTGTCGCAAGGCTGCGCTGGCGCAACGCTATATATGATACCCCATTCACACGTATTATACCCCGGAGTTACCGTAGATGATCCTTGAGTCGTCGACATAGACTTCCTTTTAGAGGGAAAATATTTCTGATCTCTTTTGGCCAACCGCGCGATTCATGGAAACATAATTTGAAGACGCTTGTTTGTCGACGATTACAGAAATTGTTTGCATATTTTGTGTACTCACCTATGTAACTTTTATTAATTTCATCAAATAGACTGGTACTATTGCGATTTCTAACATTGGCCCACACATCCCCTCCCCTACACCTCCTGTGGCGCTTCGAGTGTCGACAGTATTAACTATTAACCACGAAAGCCTTTTGACGTGTCTGGGGTGCCATACCAAACCCTTAATCAAATTAAGCAATTGCCTAGGCCCTAGGGGCATCACGTCTGAGGGGGCACCAGAGGAAGCACAAAAAAATCCGTCCTTAGGGCACGTTCACTACTCACTCTCACGTCCCCAAAAACTACACTAAAAGTTTCTAGGAAAAAACTAATGTTTTTGGGCGGTAAAGGTTTAAGAAGGAGACTAACCCAAAATTGACGATTTTATAAATCATTTTTGCACTTGATAATAAGCCCCGAACGTTTAATTTTCTAAACATAGATACTACATTATATTACCAAGAATTCAATCTGAGCAAAAACACGATATTGTAAGATTTTCTCGATAGAAAAAAATCACAAAGATGCATCTAACTTTGACGATTTTTTTCCTATATTGCCAAAACCATGCATTAAACTGAGTTGATATTTTTACACATCATATAAAATTCTATCACCGAGGATTCGTTCTAGCGGATTTTTAATATTCTCTATATTTTTTAATATGTTTAAGAAAAACCACATTGGCGCTTCACCGCCAGATTTGTCTCACCTCTCAGTCGCCAACAGTCGCGTTCGCGCGCGCCTGAGGAGAGGTTGTACTTCTTTTGCCTTCACTCCGGATTGAGAAAATATTTAATCGAAACCATGGGAAACAAACAAAAATTAAATAAACACACTAAAAGCAACCTTCACAGGTGAAAACGGGAGCCGATGAACAATTGTAGAATGCTTTTTAATTTAATATAAAATATGTATATTTGTTTACAAATATGATAATATTATCATGACATATAATTTGTCAAACCCATATGTTGCGGCCGCACATGCGTAGTGCTTCGTGCTATGAGACGATACCATTGGACGATACACGCATATCGTCCAATGGTATCGTCTCATAGCACGGAGCTTTGTGACGATAGACGAATCAGCGGCCGCGGCAATAGAGATTGAAAAAATAAATCGGCTTTAATATCGATATAGTTTTGACAAAAACTAGTCTATGACTGCTGCTATCTCGTTCTCTTTCAAATGGATTTCACAAAATTCTATTGATCGCGATTATTAAATCTAAGTTTACGTGACGTCACGCTATTATTTTACATGTTTTCATCACTTTAAAGCCTTTTCACGTTAATTTAACTACAAATTAGTAAGAAACAATACATAAACTAACCAAACACATGTGTCAAAACTGTTATTTTGACATTTCTTTTGTCTATGTTTTTCGTTCCGCCATGACAGGGCTTGAACGGGTTTTATGACGTTAAACTTCGGACTTTGGGCGTTCAGAAGATAAAACTCGGATTGCTGTGAACGCGTTCAGTTTATTATATTGCATTTCGCCAACATATGTTTATACTTATGTTTATACATTTATTATTATTATTATATATATTATACCAATGTTTATACATTTTGAACCGGTTCAGTGTACATTGAACGCGTTCCATTTCTTTGATGAAATCGCCCCTAAATTGTCAAACAGACAAACAAAAATTCACTACTTCGACCATTCGCTTGAACTTGAACATTATAAGAGCATAAACAAAGGTGACGGCGCATTTATGAAAGGATTTAAGAGTACATATAGGTACTACACAATATATTATAAGGTTTTTTATACCTATGATATTGCCTTTCTGTTTGAAAAATGTTCTTTGATGACCCTATTATATACTTCAATGTCTGTCTGTCTTCAGGCTGTATCTTAAGAACGGCTACAGCCAGCCTTCTGAATTTTTCACAGAATATGTATATCCGTTTCCGCTATAATAACAAATACTAAACACAAAATAAAATTAATATTTAAGGGGGGCTCCCACATAACAAACCCGATTTTTTGCTATTTTTGCTCGATATCAATAATGGCTAGGCACTTGAAATTTTTACAAAATCCTTAATTATATTTGCACTTTAATAATGGATAATAAAATTAAAATAAAATAAATATTTAAAGGGGCTCCCATACAAAAATTACAAATTTTGGACTATTTTTAGCTCTATAATGGTACGGAACCCATCGTGCGCGAGTCCGACTCACACTTGGCTGATTATTTCGAACTTACTTATTTCTGTTATTCAAAGTAATCACCCCTGCAATCAATGCACCTTCGCCAACGCAGTGGCAGTGTATAGATGTCCTAATTGAAAATATCAGCTGGACGGCAGACCACTTCTAATGCATTTTGTACAGCCTCTCGCGAATAAAATCTTCTTCCCGGTAAAAGTTTTCCCAATTTTGGAAAAGGTAATAATCGGTATGGCAGATGAAGGAGAGCTTCCAAACAAAATGGGGTCGCGCGTTGTCATCAAGGAGCAGCGGAGACGATCGATTGACAAAAACTAGTTGAAGACGTACGAGCATCGCCATCATTGTGGGCAGTTTTCAATGTACAGTACTATATTTTATTATATATAATCTGCAGTAATACTCTCGCCGTTTTGTAAAAAGCTGTGACTTATCACACCAGCAATTAGACCACCAAAGTGTGACTATCACATTTCTAGGGGTAATTTTTCGTTTTGCAATCTTACCAACTTGCTGAGCATTTTCAAGACGTGTCAACCGAATACCATTTTTCGTCGCAGGTCTTTTAAGTTGGCTGGTACCGCCTAGCCTACAAAGTGTGAAGATTGAGTAGAAAAATACATGAATTTTAGGCGAAATATGAATAAAAGCACTTTATATAGAAAAATCTAGCTAGTTACGAGTTTCTAATTAAGGCCAAAAGTTCCTTTTGTTAAGTTTTTAGGGTTCCGTACCCAAAGGGTAAAAACGGAACCCTATTACTAAGACTTCGTCGTCTGTTCGTCTGTCTGTCTGTCTGTCGCCAGGCTGTATCTCAAGAACCGCTATAGCTAGACTTCTGAAATTTTCACAGATTGTGTATGTCTATTGCCGCTATAACAACAAATACTAAAAATAAAATAAAATTAATTTTTAGGGGGGGCTACCATACAACAAAAGTGATTTTTTTGGCCTTTTTTGCTGGATATCAATAATGACAACAGACAGGCAGTTGAAATTTTTACATAATCTTAATTTTATGTGTACTTTAATAATTAAAAATAAAAATAAAATAAAATAAACATTTAAACTCCCATACAAAAACACAACTTTTGGCCTATTTTTTTCTCTATAATGGTACGGAACCCTTCGTGTGCGAGTCCGACTCGCACTTGGCCGGTTTTTTAGCTCTTTGTAACAGTGAGTCGTAAAGAACTTTATGAAAGCTACTAAAATTTACCACGATTTTGTCTTTCAAACTTTTTATCTAACTCCACTCATTGCCTTGCTATGAGCTTGATGCCGATTTTTTCAAATACATACAGAAATACTTAGTTGAGATTTAGACGAATTCTGAAAAAGGTACTATTAAAGAGTATGAGTTATTTAATACTTTTTAGTACACATTACTATTGTTTTTACCTCGAAAGTCGGTTTTAACTTTTTTGTTATTTAAATAATTATTAAAGATAATAAGTACAAAAAAATACTTCCGGATATTTTTATTTCTATGAAAAAAATATTAAGTATAGTGAACAAATGTTTTTGTAATTACTAACAAGCTAATTTTTTGTGAGTAGCATCATTTTGATAAGACGGACAACATTTTTATTTTCGAAAAATCTTGAAAGTGGTAGCTAACAGAGATAGAAAGGATTTCATACTTTGACTTATTGGTCCTAAAATATTATGAAATATTTTATTTTTACGACAAGGTTACTTTTAAATTTTATGAGTTATAACTATTAACCTACCAATATACAAAAAATCTGCTGGTAAGGGTTCCGTTTTAGGGTACAGTAGTCAACCAAGTATTGTTGATTACAGAACCCTAAAACGGAACCCTAACTAACTGATTTTTTGTATATTGGTAGGTTAATAGTTATATAATTTAAGAGTAACCTTGTCCTAGAAATTTAAAAAAATCCTTATAATCGGTTAAACTGTTTTGGATCAGTTCGCGCACAAACACTGTGACCCGAGAATTTTATATACATACTAGCTGTCCCGGCAAACGTTTCTTTGCCATATTATATAAAGTATATCGCCCGTATTATTTTATTGAATTAGTGACTAAATAAGTGTGTCACCATCCATCGCTATCCCGTGACCCGCGTCGCATAAACAATGGTCGCTCTTTATAGACAAATAATTTGCAATAAAATAAAATTGCGACTATAATTATTATTAAAGATCTAAGCTATCCTATCTCTCAAGTTGGAAAAAAACACACATTAAAAAAACAACATTAAAATCGGTAAAAGTAGTTTAGGAATCCATCGCGGACAAACATCGTGACAGGAGATTTAGATATATTAGATTTGACTAGATGACCCAGCAAACGTCAGTTTGCGATATAAATTATTTCTAGTATCAATATATTATATCAAAAAGCAGATAAAAAAATTCTCAAGCCTAACGAATGTACGCACAAACATTGTGACATACGAATTTTGTTAATTTTAATCTGACAAATGTTAATATGTTTTACGCAAATACATACAAAACTAACCAAATTCGGATGTGGACGAAGACGTGGCTAGTTTAATATATTAAATAAATTTATAATATTTTTGTAACAACTACAGCTTAGGAATTCTAACCAGAATCGATCCAGTAGTGCCTATTCGATTTCGATTAATAAACATATAATAAAATATTACTAGTGTATAAGCCAAAAAGTATTAATTAGATTATCAAAGTACAGATGGAAAATACGACTCAAACTTCTCAAAATTTTATCTGATATATTTGGTTATACTACGTTCGTACAAAAAGTGGTTACGAGAGTATTTACACAAAATAGCCGCGGTGACATTTCGAATGCGTTGGGCGAGTGCCGTATGAAGTGCGCGGGTGAAAACCGATTTTTTTCTGTCATAGGTCTCTTAAAGACCAATTCTAGTTGACGTAACTACATAATATAGAGGGGCACAAGGCATAGATTGTTTAGGCCTTAGGGTATCAAGTAGTCTTAATCCGTCACTGGATATTAGGTATGCTAAAGCTACATTGGCTGAACAATTAGTTTTCCAGTTTTCCCTCTCGAAACTAGCAGCTGAAACAACACAGTTACAGTGACTGAAAACCGAAGATCTATAGGAGAAGGACCACAGTACCACGAGAATAAGAATAATTATTGTATAAGCTATAGCTATATTAATATTGAGAATTGTTGTGATAATCTATACTTATAAAATTACATGCCCTGACTGACTGACTGACTGACTGACTGACTGGCTGACTGACTGACTGATTCATCATCGCTGAGCAAAAACTGCTAAAGCTACAGCCACGAAATTTGGTGAGTAGGGTTGTTATATTAAGTAGACACCCACTAAGGAAGGAATTTCGAAAATTTTACCCCGAAGGGGGTGAATAGGGGTTGAAAATTTGAATGAAAGTCCGTCATTTCTTGAGTTAGAAGCATAAAACTCTATTTCTGGGCTACTGATTAAAAATGATTGGATACGTGCTTAAGCGTTTTTGGAAATTCTACCCCCAAGGGGGTGAAATAGGGGTTGAAAGTTTAAATGAAAGTCCGTCATTTCTTAAGTTAGGAACATGAATGTTTATTTTTGGGCTGCTGATTAAAAATGAATGGATACTTATTTAAGCGTTTTTGGAAATTCTACCCCCAAGAGGGTGAAATTGGGGTAGAAAGTTTCAATGAGAGTCCGTCATTTCTTGAGTTAGAAACATGAAAGTTTTTTGACGTTTGCGTTTGACGTTTGCTTATACAGGGTCCCGTTTTTACCCTTTGTATAAGGAACCATAAAAAGGGGAAAGCTATCTTTGTTATTATACTATGTTAACGCGGACGAAGTCGCGGGCAACAGCTAGTAATATTATATTAATTTAAAAAATGCGAATTCTGAAAATGATAAATTTTTGCGTTTCAAACATCTTTTATCATCTAAGCGCCTGTCCACATCTCCACGTCACACGACGTCGTCAACGTGGAACGGTACGGTAACGTGACATGTAAATTTGCGTCAACGTAGCGTAAAAATGCACGTATTTTTTTCTTCTCTTTCTCCGTTTTTATTAACAATAGCAAAAGCACAAAAGATCAGTAGTGGATAATGTAGCAGTTTTACAAGGCATGGCGACGTACAATGTTACGTAAAGCACGTCACGTCAACGTACCGTGCCGTACCGTACCGTACGTCCGTGCCACGTTACCGCACCCTTCCACGTTTACGACATTGTACCGTGGAGATGTGGACAGGTCGTAACAATAAGTGAAGATGAAATTAAATATCTCATTAACATCGTGCAGGTGCACAGTGCACTATGTTGTAACTATTAGCAATAAAGTTACAACATAGTGCAATAAAATAGGGTCATATATTATAGGATCCAATCAAAAATGATTATTTGATCAAATAATCATTTTTGATTGGATCCTATAATATATGATCATAGTATAAATGATCCAATATAAATGATAATGTAATACCCCCCTAAGCCTCCCTCGATAAATGGGCTATCTAACACTGAAAGAATCATCAAAATCAGTTGCGTAGTTTTAAAGATTAAGGGCCTGTTTCACCGCTTCCTGATAAGGCTATCCACCACTTAATTTGACAGATGGAGTATGGAAAATCTGTCAAATAACCCTATCGGGCACCTTATCAGGAAGCGGTGAAACAGGCCATTAAGGTAACAAAGGGACATGAGGGAAAAAATAGCGACTGTTTTATAATATTATGTATCGATTTAGAAATTATAATGATTTATAGTTTCTAAATCGATAATTCAATAATATTTTAGCTAGGTATAACTTATATCTGCATTTAGTAGATATATTCAGTGTCTCCATTTTGCGTGGACCTTTGAATCTTAAATTCACACACATTGGCCGCTTTTTTAACATTAGGGGACCCCCCCCCCTCCCCTTATCAGAGCTATATATATACTTCCGTGGCAGTGTCAATCATAGGAGTAATCCTGAAAAATATACATTTCACAGGTAATTAATCTAATGTCCTAATTGCTACGATGTGTTTATTTTCGCTATATACTGTCTATATTTCTCTATTTCAAATAAGTAATACGACAGTATATAATATTATAAGTCTATGCCCGCTATCCACAACCCGCGGTCCGCCGGGACTTTATTTGTGGCCCGCGTTATCCTAAACAATTTTGAAATTCACGTCCACCGACAAAATAATGTAAAGTCGTCTTGATAGTCGTGAAATTTTTTCCACTTTTAAATCGTTAATTTTGAAGAATGTTATTTTTTAACCCTAAAAAGTTTTTATTGCGGCCCGCGACACCAAGACCAAAACATGTTGGTGGCCCGCGTGACAAAAAAGGTTGGGGACCACTGGTATGCCTTCTCTCATAAAAAATATTGTTTTTTTTTCATTGTTAAATTGTTTTTGAAGTGAAAACTTCTTTAGCGGCGTTGAGCACTTTTGTGGATGGGTAAAAACTGTGAAACTCGCGTCAGATTCTCGTGCTGATCGAATAACCGTAAGACGGTTGGAGAGTAGTGTTGTAACATCGAAATCGATTAATCGAACAATCGATTGTTTTTTTCCGATTGTCGATATTTTTAATCGATTGTAAGGGTTTCGATTAATAAAAAAAAAAGATTTTTTAAAAATCGATTTTCTTAAAAAAAAAGGGTCAATAATTTTATCGATTGTAAGGGTTTCAATTAATTATAAAAATCGATTTTTTTAAAATCGATTTTCATAAAAAATGGGTTAAAAAATTGTAAGGGTTACGATTAATTAAAAAAATCAATTTTTTAAAAATCGATTTTCATAAAAAATGGGTTAAAAATTTAATCGATTGTAAGGGTTTCGATTAATTAAAAAAACGTTTTTTTTAATCGTTTCTTTTTTTTTAAATCGATTTTCATAAAAAAATTGTTATAAAAATTGTAAAAGTTTCGATTAATTAAAAAAATCGTTTTTTTTTCATCGATTTTCATTAAAAATGGGTTTAAAAAAATTATGCACAACGTTAATAATCAAGTTTTCACTTCTGCCGGCACTCCCGGAGTGCAACCCGACTTTTTTTTCATTGTACATACATATATGATAACCTTGAATGATGTATAGTTTCATAGTATGCGATCGGTCACACAAGAGCAAGAAAACAAAAGGGTAATCTATTCGAAACACTACATTACTAATATTGAATGTCTTATGAATTAATGATAAATTAAAAATATTTTTAATATACAATAATTTATTTCTTATTTACAGGTAATCACATAGATAATACATTTTTATCATATTATAAGCGTTTATGTTACAACTAGGTTTTACACCAGGGATGTGCACAATTCCCTTTCAGCCTTTAAAAATTATCAGCCGGGTTAGCATAGCTTTTAAGATTTGTTTCCGGTCTTTGAAGAGAAGAAAGTCTACAGTTTCTTTGATGAAATCATTGATAATTCCAACCTCGATGAGTCTACATCGCCAAAGTGCTAGACACAATTTGTAACATTTAATAAAATATTTATAAATTAGAGTTCCCTAAACAATATATCGTAAAAGAAAGAAAGAAAAGCTCGAAAAACTTACAATAACAATAATTTCTATTGTTGACTCTATGACTTTCTTTAATATGAACTACTCCAGGGCCATGCTACGCGGGCTGGTTCGTTTTTCGTCAACATTGCTCGAAAAGTAGGGCTGTGGCTGACTCAGATGTAAAAAATAATCGGCCAAGTGCGAGTCGAACTCGCGCACGAAGGGTTCTGTGCCGTTATAGCGCAAAAATTGGCAAAATTACTGTTTTGTTACACCATGCATAATGATAAACAAGTTATTTAAATTCTAAATACAGTACCCGGCAATAAATATTGCACATCGACCTTTGGAAAGAGACATTCGGCTAATTTCGGTTTCATAGAGCGTTATCTTTGTAGCACACGCCTATTTGACATTATGTCAGTCGTTGTTCAAATTCAATAGAGTGCAGTCGCGTTCAGTTCAAAATATATATCTAGAGTTGTTAACACCCCTAAATTTGCTACAGCTGTAATTTTCCAAACGAATTTTAAATACGTAAACATAATTTGAACACCCTTTTTTATTTTATTTTACCCGAACCTAAAGCCATAACTTATAGAAAATTTGGTGTATTTTATACAAAGAATAATAAAATTGTCAAAAGGAGCAAACCATAATTGTTTTAACAGCTCCTAATATATACCGGACTTTTTGTATTTCGTGCGTAAGAGATAACGCTCTACAAAACCGAAATTAGCCGACTGTCACCTTCCAAAGGTCGATGTGCAATATTTATCGCCGGGTACTGTACATATTTGGATTGATACCTTGTAATAATAGTAATTGACAGGAATGATTTGATGATCATAATAATATGTATTATACTTAATAATAGGCTTTCACACTTTATTTAGTTATCTTACAAACAATAAGCGTTGTTTTTTTATCTATGACTTTTTAAGTTTGAATTTCCAACAAACTTTTTTAATATTATCGTTACTATAATTATATGGATGCAATCATGAACGTAGAAAAAAAGGCGGACGGAGTCTTGTTATATTATACAAAACTGTGTCTTCACTTTTCTTCAGAGTCGGCCACGCACACATTCTGACGCCTGTCAAATGGTATGGACTAGCGCAAGAATGTGTGCGTGCGGACCGTGTACATACAGCCAGCTGGCCGACTCTGAACGACACAGTTTTGTGTATGGTGGGACTCCGTCCGCCTTTTTTTATACGTCCATGGATGTAATTTATATAATAGTTATCTATCCCATAATCACAAGCATAATAATTTATATTATCAACCGGGGCGGCCCCCGATTCCTCGAGCTCGAGAATTTTTTAGTATTTTACTCAGAGCAAAAAACAAAGTATTTTCAAACGTTATATTGTATACATGAAATAACTTTTACCACCAATTCGTTCTTCATTTTATATTAGAGTTGAAGTCGGGGAGAAGTGTTTTTTATTTAATACTCGTAGGATAGGCTAAATAATTATTTTAAAGGTTGAATTGAGGATTTCATTCCTGCAGTGGACTATTAATTAATTTACTTACTTTATTCTGTTCGAAAACGTACTTTATAAAATAGAGCAAGATTACAATAATTATATTGTGGACAACATAAGGCCAAATAAAAATTTGACAACATCAAAGTACCCAGTTTTTCCATCCGCAACATTACCAAAATACCTCAGAGATCGCGCAGAGTACTCATAGGCCTGGAGATAGTGACACAAAATTCTTGGGGATTTGTGCCAGTATGGCGGTTTTACAGGGGTATAATTACGTTTTTTTTTTATTAAATAAGGGGGCAAACGAGCATACGGGTCACCTGATGGTAAGCAACTACAGTCGCCCATGGACACTTGCAACATCAGAAGAGCTGCAGGTGCGTTGCCGGCCTTTTAAGAGGGAATACGCTCTTTTCTTGAAGGTTTGCAGGTCGTATAGGTCCGGAAATACTGCTGGTGACAGTTCGTTCCAGAGTTTTACAGCGCGGTAGAAAGTTACGCGAAAAACACACTGTGGAAGACTGCCACTCATCAAGGTGATGAGGATGGTATGTTTTTCGCGTGGGACGATGGCGAAAAGTTGCAGGTGGTATGATTCCGAACAATTCCTCAGAGCACTCCCCGTGATACAACCGATAGAGGATGCAGAGCGAAGCTACATCTCGGCGTAATTCCAAGGGCCAAAAACCTTGTGACGAAACACCAGAGTACTCTCGCAGTTCAAATGTTTCGTATCAGAAATTTGAAAGTTTTAAGGGCTGGTTTACACGTATTAAGTAGATAAGTAGTAACTAAATTTTAACTTAATTTGAAGTGCCTGCCGGAAATGTGTCAAGTGACAAGCCCCGCCTGCCAACTTAACAGAAAATAGTCAAAATTCTAATTTCCTCGTTTAGTGCTTACTTAACTAAATTTTAACTTACTACTTGCTACTAAATTTTGTGTATACATGCAATAAGTAAGTCCAAACTGTTTGAAACACTATGGCAATCAACAATTCGAGCGGCCCTTCGTTGGATACGATCCAGAGGGAGCAGATGGTATTTTGGCGCCCCTGCCCAGAGATGAGAACAATATTCCATATGAGGCCGAACCTGCGCCTTGTAGAGTTGTAGGCGTTAGAGGCGTATAGAGTAGGCGATAGTGAGGCACACCAGCAACTACAGACTGAGTTTCCGAGCATTCGCCGTCAACTACGACCTTTATGCTTCTGTCTGCTAAGAAACCAGTGACCCACTTACATAATTTCTCGAGCAGCCCTTATAATGGAAGCTTTGATAGCAGCGCTTTATGCCAAACCCGATCAAAGGCCTTCGCAATGTCGAAACTAACAGCCAATGTCTCTCCCTTCGACTCAATTGCCTGAGCCCAACGATGAGTCAGGTACGCCAAGAGATCACCAGCCGAGCGACCCTTACGGAACCCGTATTGTTTGTCGCTTAGTAATCCCTGGCCGTCCAAGTATCGAAGAAGCTGGCTATTGATAATGGATTCCATTATCTTCGAAAAGAGAGAGGTTATAGCGATTGGTCTGTAGTTGGAAGGATTTGAGCGAGCACCTTTTTTGGGGATCGGGTGCACCAAGGCTGTCTCACAGCGCGTAGTATCACGCACGAACCGCTTATCAATCAGATCGGACGCGCCTGCTCGAGCCATCCGGCGCCACCTCGAGTCACCCCCTTCACACGGCGCGTGGCTCGACCTGGCGCGACGCAGCTCGTGATATTAAGCGCCGTGAGAAGCCAGCATTAGATGGAATCTGTCGGATGAGTTTCACATAACGTAGTAGCATAAATGGCATAGATCGGCAAACTGTCATCAGATCAATCTGTCATAACTCATAAACCCGTTAGCGGTTAGACGATCACTCTCCCATCATTCCTGACCAAACTGACGGACTGAACTGATGCCAGACTGTCGTGTTAACATAGTCTATGTTTAAAAGGCCTTCAACCCTTATACAATAATTATGTCAGAGAGCACAATATTATTGATTTCGCAAGATTTTCTCACATAATTTTAAATATTGCAACAAATTATTACATAAGTATTGCGCGAATATTTGCCGATTTGAGCATTCAAACCGACGTCTTATATCAATATGATTAATTAAAATATTATTTAAACGTAGCTTTAAAATGTTATGTCCTTGTCTAGTACGTTAGGAAAGTCGCTTGGCACAAGGACATAGATAATAGGGGTAATACATAGTACGAAGTTGTCCTTTAACACGCTTTTATTAGCTTGAGCTGTATGTATGTGACAGAATCTTTGAGCACGATTTTTACCTATATTCAGTAGTCTAATTAATTCGAAACTTTGCATACGTATTAAGAGCCAATTACAATGCAATAACTTGTACTTAATATTTTTTAATACTTAAATGAAAAAGTTGCGTGTTTTTTAAAGTTTCTTTAACTATTATTTATTTATAGTTCTCTGAAGTTGTTTGTTTTCCAAGTGTTATTCCTGAACAAAATAACAGTCGTGAAGGTACTGTACTTAAAGTTGCTAAAATAAAACAGTACTAAGTCGTACTTTATAATCGATCTCGTAATAACAACCTTTCTCCATACGATCTATTTGCTATTATTATTAGACATCGGATTATACGCATTTGCATATCTGCATATGCAAATGCATATTATTATAATTATCATAGTGCATACTTTGGCAATTTTTCGTTGATAGTGTATATTTCAGTCATTTTATGCCCTCGTAGCTCCAAACTAGCTATCATAATACACACCGATGTTACGAAATAGAGGTACGATAAATCAAAATACTTCATATATGTGGATTGTGGCCCCATCCCTATTTGCTTCCGGAACTTCCGCAATACACCCGATAGGTACAATATATTTCTAGAAAAGAATTTTTTCTTTGTAATTGGCAACATTAGAAAAATGAATAATAAAGGTAGGTAATGGAGAAATAAATAACTTTCATGGGCACCAAATTGCAATCGGAAAATGTTGGTAGAAAATTATATGTCTGGTCTCTGGTACTGTATAAGAAATGAAAAATCCCGGGTTTGATAGAATGGGCGTTTTTACACTGCGACGGTAACGACACGTCACACGACACGATACCACAGAATAGATATTCTGTGGTATCGGGCCACCGCACATATAATACAATTTCAAGTTGGCCGACTATCGTACAAATTAAATTGCGTAGTGTCACAATTTAATTGGACAACTTCATCGTGTACGCTGCCAGCCGCAGACTTTTGGATTTAGTTGCTAATTGCTTTAATGATAGCCTAGCGACGTTCGTGTTAAAATGCGTAAAAAGCACGCTTTTATTGTGGCACTAATAAAACGAAGGCGAAAAGAAAGGAGAATATTTTGGGTGCATTCATTATTAAGTGACAGAATATTAGAATTAGTACGATAGTCAGTTTGTACGATAGACGGCCAACTTGAAATTGTATGATATGTACGGTGGACCCCTATTCTGTGGTGTCGTGTCGTGTCGTTATCGTGCAGTGTGCAAACGTCCAATGATGAATATTGGGGGCTTTAACGGCACCACCGGAAGGCTCTTCAAAAAACAATACATTTTAATAATGAGTGATTTTGATTGTGCATATTTCGGTCACTTCTACTTGTATGCATATGTTGGCACTTTGATCGTGCATATAATCCGATGTCTAATAATATTTGTGTATATTTGTGACCTCTGCGCACGCACACCACTTGCGTTAAATTACTGAACGGATTTTGATGAGGTATGATAACAGTTTAGGCTCTCTAAATTCATAGGCTGCTTTTCATCCCGAAAAATTTCTCGTGGGGATATTTAAGCCGGAAATATATTGTATTAAATAAGCTGTACAGTATTGATTACAACTTTGTTATACAAATTATCAATCTAACATCGATATCGTTACGATATCGTATGATGAGTGACAACTTTAAAAAATAAAATCGCACTTCGATATCGTTGCAATATCGTATAACAACTTTACAATCACACTTCGATATAATTACGATGTCGCCAAGTATATCTCAGTCGATCATCGCTGCGTGTTGTTCCACACGAAGGGCTCCAGCCGTTTGTCTTCAGGCAGCAGCTGGTTCAACTCCTCCACGTCGTGGAGAGTCTGTCGATAAAGGAGTATTTTAGTAGTTTAGTAATATAGTTTAGAGTATTTTAGCGCGCTGTCGCTCCACCGTTATCGCGTACAACCACGATATCGCCGCGTCCGCCTGACAGAGAAAGAGACAGCACCTGGTTGAGCAGGGAGGTGCAGCGCGTGAGCTGGTGCGCCACCTCCCGCACCCACGACAGCCGCTCCGTGTGGCGGGCGTTGGCGCGCTGCCGCTCCACCGCCATCGCGTGCAGCCGCGATATCTCCGCGTCCGTGAGAGAGAGAGAGAGAGAGAGAGAGAACACCTGGTTGAGCAGGGAGGTGCAGCGCGTGAGCTGGTGCGCCACTTCCCGCACCCGCGACAGCCGCTCCGCGTGGCGGGCGTTAGCGCGCTGCCGCTCCACCGCCATCGCGTACAGCCGCGATATCTCCGCGTCCGTGAGAGAGAGAGAGAGAGAGAACACCTGGTTGAGCAGGGAGGTGCAGCGCGTGAGCTGGTGCGCCACTTCCCGCACCCGCGACAGCCGCTCCGCGTGGCGGGCGTTAGCGCGCTGCCGCTCCACCGCCATCGCGTACAGCCGCGATATCTCCGCGTCCGTGAGAGAGAGAGAGAGAGAGAACACCTGGTTGAGCAGGGAGGTGCAGCGCGTGAGCTGGTGCGCCACTTCCCGCACCCGCGACAGCCGCTCCGCGTGGCGGGCGTTAGCGCGCTGCCGCTCCACCGCCATCGCGTACAGCCGCGATATCTCCGCGTCCGCCTGACAGAGAGAGAGAGAGTTAAGATGCAACACTTAAAACTGTTAAGACAAAAATTCAAAAATCAAAATCAAAATTGTTTTATTTCTGAATAAATTTAAAATAAATATTTTCAGAATGTCCTACATGATGCCTAACACCGGTTCGGGAACTAACCCGGCGAGAAGAACCGGCGTAAGAAACTCGCACGGGGCCCACTTTTTTACCAAAAAAAGTGAGAAACAATAACGAATATTCCGCGGAAGTGATATTGTATTCTATAATTATTATTAGATGTTTCCTGCTACTTTATTTGTCCAAAATTCGTAAGTATATGTGTATGGAACCAACCTCTTTACACTCAAACCCTTCTTATTTTAAATATTATATCAATAAGTTATAGCATAGTTATAGTGTCAGTTTTTACCTCTCAGATAGGTTATACCCACAGAGATATAAAGAGAGGCTGTGGGGGCGTGGCCGGTGTAAGTGAAACATGAGCAAAACAGGCGAAAGTTGTGAAAACACAATTAGTCGGGACGTGATCGTCTAAGCGCGCACTACGGGAGTGTTTTTTTAAATGCCTACCTATTCAGTTGTTGTATGCAAGAATCGAAGTGACCATAAACTTAAAGGGGTCACTTTTCATAGGTTAGTACAAAAACAATTAAGTATTTCCAGTATTTTCTACCAAAATCTCATTTTTTTCGTTAAAATAATTGCACTAGTCGGGTACTGAGAGAAATATAACCTAACGATTGAACCCAATACATTGCTCGCTAAGTGTAGCATGCGGCATGCCTGGTGTTGAAAACAGTCTGACCGAGTAATGAAAATTGCGCTTATTGAATCGGTCGCTTCACGTGCATGGCCGCCAGGCGGGCGCCACCTCCGCTGATAAGCGTCGTGAGATAGTGATGTACCTGTCGTTTCTTGTTGTCGATATATTACGTTGCCGCGATTAGTACTTACGAGTTATAACTAATATTAAACTGTAGATGATTTTGATAGTTTAATAAACACTAATAATTATGTAAGGCAATCTATTGAATTACTTTATTATCTTCTTTTTTATTTTTTTATTATTAAATTAGTGTAACAAAGTACCCAAATGAATGTAGTGTGATGAACGGATGTGTCTGTGTGTAAATTCGTTTGTTTTTCCTGTTAGCGAAAAATCATCATTTTAATTGCGATAACCAGTAAGACGTAGATAAACAGTTAATATTTGCATGCTGCTGCTGCAGTTGACCTGGATTCTGTAGGAAGCTTCGTTTGAACCCAATGTAATTTTTGATGTGGCCGTTAATATGTTAATATGTAACATATTAACGGCTACATCAAAAATTACATTTATAGATGGTAATCATTATGATATGATCCTGTTGATAGGAGTTATTCTGCACTATAACCTACATAAGTTTAAAAATAAAATAAAATTAAGTACTCGTATAATGCTTTTTAACCCCCGACAAAAAAGAGGGATGTTTGATTTCACATAACATTATAATATATTATGTAGTTGTTGTCGTAGTTTACTTGGCAGTCCCCCGACACACCGTGACAATAATAATTATGGATTAGAATATTACTTTACACTTAGGAATTATTAAAACTTTAAGTCTACTGTCAGTAAACAAGTAATGAAGTAATAATTTACTAATTATTATTTCATTACGTTTTAAAGTTGTTTGGCGGGAGTTTTTTAAAATTTCTTAACCCTTCAAGAAAAATTGAAATGGGTCGCGGGATTCGAACCCGCGACCCCGGCTTGAGCTACCACCACACCACACCCCACCAACTGAGCCACAGAGGTCGTCATTGAACAGAACTTGTTAAAATTATTGTATTGGGGCCTAAAGCTAAAATTGTTCGCGATATGCTACAAAGTAACTGCTCGATAGCAAATTTATCGACAGTCAATCACTAGCGTAGGTGTGAAATTTGTTGAATGTGTTTACTGGACTGAGGCGCGTACTTACACAGTAGATGGCAATGTGTGCGCAGCAATGAGAGCACCGCCTTGAATGTGTGAGCGACGGGGATTTGTGGGTGTGGGTGTAATTTGTGTAATTATTTAGGTGTCAATGTAAGTGTAGCTTAC
Organism: Polyommatus icarus; assembly: GCA_937595015.1. NCBI lineage: Eukaryota > Metazoa > Arthropoda > Insecta > Lepidoptera > Lycaenidae > Polyommatus > Polyommatus icarus. The sequence goes on from OW569325.1 coordinate 2,063,140, forward strand.
ATTAGGGCTCAAACAAAGTGCGCTCGGCAGCCTATCTCCTGTTGTGTTTCTGATATCTATGGTTATACCTCTTTGATCTTGGTGGCCAGGTTGGTTTCGTCAGCAGCGAGAGGCTGCGCGCACGCCGCTAGATGAGCCTGCAGACGCGTCGTCAGACGCACCCACGGACCGTAGTCTAGGCCTGCCAAAATACCATAAAAATATTAAGGTTTTATTAAACTTAATCTAAATCTTTAATAAATTTTAACAGAAAAGAAATGATTGGACAATTATAATGTACACAAAAAAATTGATAAATTCAGGAGTTATTAAAAAGTACAGAGATATTTACTTTCACTTACCTTCAAGCACTTCTGGATCCCTCGCTCCAGGAAGCCCAAGTGTTCCTCTCATTATTGGTAAAAACGTTGGGATTTCCTACACAGAAAACAAGACACTACAGGTAACAGGAAAATGCATTTAGGGCCTGTTTCACACCTCCTGAGAAAGTGCCAAAATAGGCTATTCACAACTTTTTTGACAGATTCTCCATACATCTGTCAAGTTAAGTTAAGTGGATAGCCTATTTGGCAAGTGCCAATTACACATTAATTAGAAACTGAAAAGAACTGGTGAAACAGGCCCTAATTAATGTGTTAAGAATAAACATGCTATTTAACCGTTTTTTGCTTAGATCCGTGTAAAAATTGTGGATATTATATCACTTTATGCAAATATTACCTGCAATCTCTGTATATCTTCATCTAGCTGTGCGTCTGTGGCAGTTTTGACGACGACAATGTCTCGAGTCCGTTTAGTTTTCCGTGCCTGCAGACTCAGCTGCCTTCTCTGCAGCAGTGACTTCTTGTCGTTAGGTTTTTGGTTCCTCGCTGAATGTTTTGGTGAATCTACAAACATTTATTATAGATTGTTTATAGATTTTAATAAAAGAAAATTGAATAATTGAAATGAAATGCAAAACATATAAATAATACTAAGACCATAACAGGAATTAATGTTTTCCATACATTATACATGATTTCCAAAATAAAAACAATAAGCAATGTGCCTGTACTGAAAAAATCTTTATTGATGGCTATTCCATATTGTAGCTTCAGGCTACTTAATAAAGTTACTGTCTCAATATTCATGTAAGTACTATTACATAAAATTGTTACCTCCTATAGGTCTATCAACAGTATAGGATATGTATGGTAACTCTGAGTCTGAGCACATGCTGGCTCCAGGGGAATTATTGCCACTTGTAGATGCATCACTCCTACGAGTTTCTGAAAAAAAAATCCTTATAGATAAATTTTATGATACAGTCAACTTGCTAGTAATTTGAATTCTATGTTTATGATTTACATTCATTTTGTATTTATAAATGTGATTTGATGAAGTAGTAACTACAATAATTCAGATTTGTTTACGAATAATAATTTGAGAAATAATCAAGTGTGACATTTATAATTTTTTCAGGTACATACTACATAGTAAATAACTTAAACAAGCATGCTAAGTTTTTCTTTCAACTGACTCTTCTTACTCAGTCATTTATTCGCCACATATTATTGAAGTGAAAACTTCCTTAGCGGCATTGAGCACTTTTGTGGGATGGGTAAAAACTGTGAAACTCGCGTCAGATTTTCGTGCTGATCGAAAAACCTTGGAAAAACCGTAAGACGAAGAGAGTAGTGTTTTGTGTCAAACTCGAACTCGAATTGATTGTAAGGGTTTCGATTAATTTAAAAATTGATTTTCATAAAAAATGGGTTAAAAATTTAATCGATTGTAAGGGTTTCGATTAATTAAAAAAATTGATTTTTTATAATCGATTTTCATAAAAAATGGGTTTAAAAAAATGCACAATGTTAATAATTAAGTTTTCACTTCTGCCGGCACTTCCGGAGTGCAACCCGTCTTTTTTTATTATATTAACTGCTGTGAAAGTTTATCTTTTCTTCTTACCTTGCAAATTAGTAGTAGCTATGGTGTAACCTCTTCTAACTGGTGGCCTCTGGGGCTGCTTTTTGGGAGGCACTGACTGTTCTGAGCCCATCTTCGTTACAGATACAGTTGATCACTAAAAGGAAGGGATGTAACAACTAATAAAAGTGTACACATAATATATTATGACACTTTTTTAAACATGATGTACGTTTGAATATGGATATGTCCTCTCAAATACAAAACAAGTTTGAGTACTTGCTTTCTCTTAAATATTTTATTCAAAGAGTAAAAATAAAGCGACTTTTTGGAAAGGTTTGAGGACTCAAAATATTTTAAACAAGTTATGGATTAGTAAGTAATGTACAAGACAATCATTGGCGTATGCCTAATGCGTTATCATTAGCGAGGCAACCAGCTTCTGGGTCAATGAAGTAGCCACTTACATCGAGTAATTTGTATTCCTGTGCTTACATCAATAATTATTTTGAATTTTGTTCGAGTTGGAGTTAGAGGCTTTAAGAACCGAATTTTCACGCACAACGACAAGCAGAAAAGCTTCAACTTCAACTTCAACAGAAAGTCGATTTACTGCAATATTGAAAATTCATATACTTTTTAAAGGCTTTTGTATTTTTAAACTATAATTTCTTGAATTTCCTCAATTTCTCAAATCCAAATTTTTGACAGTAAATCATTATTTTGACACTAATGACTAAGTTTGACATGAGCACAGATTACTATTATATATTTGTAGATGAGTACAAAGTGACATTGAAATTTAGTTCTTTTAAAAAGCTGGCCTTGGCTCAAAGCTACGACTTACTTTATTATTCAATAAACTCTCCGTACCTTTGTCGGTTTTTGACGCACATCAAAGGAGTCAAATAGGCAAGTAAAGAAAATCAAGTAAAAGTTTGGTATTTGACGTCCATGTCTGGACGGTCGTATTTGCCTTTATTTGCTTGGTTGCGTATTCGTCAATAATGTTGTCAAATACAACAAATAGCCAATAGCAAATACAAATAGCCATGTGAAGTGCCTCCATGACAGTGACTCCCAGCGGCCTCTGCATACACGTAACACGACTCACTCAGTCTTTCGTAACAGTTTACAGTTCGTTCAATTTCGACGGTTGCTCGGACCTTCGGCAAAGCCTTCGGCTTCGGCCTAAAACCCGGCCGAAGCCGAAGGCTTCGCCGAAGGTAGTTTTTTGGCTGAAGGTGGCCGAAGGTGGCCGAAGCCGAAGCCGATGCCGAAGCTTCGGTCGGACACTAATGGAAATACAATAGGCATGAACGTAGAAAAAAAGGCGGACGGAGTCTTGTCATATACAAAACTGTGTCTTCACTTTTCTTCTGAGTCGGCCACGCACACGTTCTGACGCCTGTCAAATGGTATGGACTAGCGCAAGAATGTGTGCGTGCGGACCGTGTACATACAGCCAGCTGGCCGACTCTGAACGACACAGTTTTGTGTATGGTGGGACTCCGTCCGCCTTTTTTTATACGTCCATGACAATAGGTAACCTGTGTAACGTCCGCTCACATTCGGCGGCTCACAGTCGGTTTGGTGTGAACACGGCCATATGGTCAACACTCTACGGGGTCTACCTACTTGTATTTTGTCAAACATACCCTCTTTAGTAGATTTTTTAAACTTAAAATTAAAAATTGAAGTCGCAAGGTAATTAACTAATTAATAGTAAAAGAAATAATAACACTATAAATTATTGTACCTACTGTTATACATATTACTCTAAGGACTAAGCCCTAAGGATACAGGATACTAATTCATACTACACAATTTGCCAAACTTGGATACTTGCCGTTTGGCTTAGACCAATGGTCCCCAACCTTTTTTTCATGCGGGCCACAAACATGTTTTGGTCTTGGTGTCGAGGGCCGCAATAAAAAAATTTTAGGGTTCAAAAATAACATTCTTCAAAATTAACGATTTTGAAGTGAAAAAATTTTAACGACTATCACGTAGACATTACGTTATTTTGCCGGTGGGCGTGAATTTCAAAATTTTTTAACATCACGCGGGCCACAAATAAAGTCCCGGCGGGCCGCATGCGGCCCGCGGGCCGCGGGTTGCGGATGGCGGGCTTAGACTATAGCTAGGCTAGGCAGTTTTGTTGGGAGTTTTTTGAAATAACCGGTCACACCAGTGTTGCCAACTATGGGGATTTCCCACTAAATTTAGTGGGAAAAAATAAATTTAGTGGGTTTTTAGTGGGTAAAATATTTTGGGAATATTTTTGGGGGTAAAATTTTTGAGGAATGGAATATTTTTTAAATAACAACCTTAAAGTGACTTTCGGATCTTTGCCGCGAGCAACCGTGATGGACGAAAATTCAAACGAAATGCCACTGCCATAGGCTATAGGTTTCATTTACTCTACCAGTAGCTCTATGTTATAAAGTAGCATTTTATTTGAATTTTTACCGGTCGCGGTCGCTCGACGTGGCAAAGATCCGAAAGCCACCTAAGCTGGAACCACAGATTACTAGTATATATTTGTAGAGCTGGAACTGCCGCACAAAGCCCATGTCTCTATAGTCTACCAGCTGACACTGCTGACAGTAGGCTGTGTGGCTGACCGATTACTATTATTTGTTGTCGTTGTAATATGTAATGTAAAAAACTGCTGGCCTGTTTGTTTGTTTGGCCTGTTATATATATATATATATATATATATATATATATATCTCAAAACGCTGAAATAGGTACACCTTCAACAGGCCAAACAAACAAACAGGCCAGCAGTTTTTTACATTACATATAAACTTTTAAACTTTTAACCCCTATTTCACCCTCTTGGGGGTAATATTTTCAAAAACGCTTAAACACGTATCCAATCTTTAAATTTACTCAGTAGCCCAAACATAAAATTTCATGCTTCTAACTCAAGAAATAACGGACTTCCATTGAAACTTTCAACCCCAATTTCACCCCCTTGGGGGAAGAATTTCCAAAAACGCTTAAATACGTATCCATTCATTTTTAATCAGTAACCCAAAGATAAACTTTCATGTTCCTAACTTAAAAAATGACGGACTTTCATTCAGACTTTCAAGCCCTATTTCACCCCCTTCGGGGTAAAATTTTCAAAATTCCTTTCTTAGTGGGTGTCTACTTAATAAAACAACCCTACTCACCAAATTTCATGGCTGTAACTTTAACAGTTTTTGCTCAGCGATGATGAATCAGTCAGTCAGTCAGGACATGTAATTTTATAAGTAAGTATAGATAGAATATAGATAGATAGATGTAACCTTAGCCCGTCATTGCGAGGACATTTTGTGCTTATTTTCATACAAGTAGTGTGCGTGTATTTTCTTGAATATTTCTATTTGTCGATCATTTCGAAGCACATTATTATACAGAAAAGAAAGTCATTTAGTTCATGATATCGATAAAATATAGTTCAAGTAATGAGAATCCGTATACACACGTAAAAAGCTATGCAATTTTTGTAGACAAATTATTAATTGATGTGACATTTTTAGCACTAATGCCTTATGTAGAACGATTAAGGGATTATTAAACTTATAAATTATCTTTTTAGCTTACAAAAATACCGATTGAGAAGCCCAAAAAACGTTGTTCAAAACTACGTATTTAATGTTAAATCCACGTGTTTGAGGCATTCTTTGGCCATTCTTATGTTTTATTATTTAGCGGAACCACAAAACTCAACAATATCTAACACAAAATGTTCATTAAAAACCTTTATTAACACTTTTATTACATGAAATATGCAGACCGACTCCTTTGTACACGCTTTTGACGCTTATACACCGATATAAGGCTCTCTCCTAGTGTATATTAACTCAATGGGTTTGAAGTGGGTTTGAAGTTGCTTTAGGAGGAAAACGTTTTGAAGAGTTGGCAACACTGGGTCACACTGACCTAAGACCTTATGTCACAAATTCGCAAAGTTCCCTTCAAAAATCAAACTTGATAAATAAATTTTTGGAGAATAATTTTACGTAGGTAATTTAAGTCTTTTAATTACAAAAACATGTCTGATAGTAAGGATCAATCAAAAAAAGACGTGGATCCGGAGCTGGATGACTTATTAGACAGTAAGTTTTATAACCTATTTATTACACAACATTGGATGATCATAAATTGTTAATAACTTTGTTTTTCTTGAACCTATTTATTATAAAATAGCACAGAATCTACCTATATTGCAATAGGGTTTAAATTATTGAATAGCTAGTCAAGAAGAATAAAGATAAGTCATAATTTATTTCTATTTTATGCATGTTAAATTATTTAATAACATTCAGTTCTCAAATTAGTCGCAAATTAATGTTGACCTTTGATAACGATTATCCTAGAAGGTAAATGAATGTTTAATCATTATTCTTAGTGTAAGTACTCACATATGGTTTTGCTCGATCGAACAATCATGTAGAGTAAAAACCAATGCTCGGGCTTTCGTCCACACATTCAGCATTTCTCAATAGTTTTACTCCAGTTCGAAGGAAATTAGCTACGAATAATAAAAACTAGTGTCAAAAAATTTGTCAAGCCGGCTCGATTCGAGTCTTCAAACTGGCTCGATGTGAGCCTTTGAGCTGTGAGTTTTGCGGTCCACACAGTGGTTTTTGCTTGATTTCAAGTAAAACTATCGAGCAAAACTGTATGTGAGTACTCAGCATTAGAAGATCATAAGATGTTGATCATAATACATTTATATGATAGACATAAAAAAAATGTAATAAGTATTTTAAACATTAAAGTTTGGTGCAAATAATTTTAGATACTTAATTAATTTTTTTCAAGGTGCCTTACAAGATATGACAAAAAAGCCCGAAGAACAAAAGCATGTTGAGGGTGGTGAGAATGTTCCGCAGAATCTTTGGAGCGAGGAGTTTATCAAGGAGGCGGCATCACAGTTCGAGAGCAACATGGCCTCAATCTTGGGGAGCTTCAGTGGAGTACCGGGTGAGGTATTAGGGTTCACATTTTGTGTTCAGATTAGTTTCAAACTGACACAAAAAATAGAGATCTTGTTTTAAGCATTGCTCATTTAGTAGCAGAAGAATATTGCTCTATTTGAAGATAATGATTCAAAATAAATACTTAAAAAGTATAGAGAAGAATACCTCTGTCTTGTCTTTTGAGAAGCTTTTATATTTGCACTTAGAACTTTGTCAAAGACAGGACAGTTTTAATTTAAATAAATAAAATAAAGAAATAAACATTGCTAATTTTTGGTATCTACAATTATATAAAAGTTGTGATTAGCATCTGATACTTTTCACTGCAACATACTGCTTGTTTCTTTAGGGTTTCCCTACGAATAATAAAAACTAAGGAAGAGCAACTCCGTCAAAAAACATGCTCCAAAATACTTGTCAAAAAAGTGTACCTTAGGTTCACTTTTCATACATTTGCAATATTTAGGTGACCTTGAGCGGTACAAAGGCTGACGTTACATGACAGTTTGAATGGAACCAAATTTAAAACTGTATTAGTATGGGAGTTATGTTTCCTTAGGTTTTATTATTCGTAGGGGTTTCCCCTTACAAGCATGGTTATTAAGTATTATAATAAAATACAACACCATTCATATTTACAAACAAGTATTTAGTATTTCTAATCCTTTGATCGCGGATTCTTGGAAATATATTGTTCTCAGGGCCACATGTGACCACTTGGGAGTTGAAGCGTTAACCTAACCTCTATCTTATTAAATTGCTGCTATTGTTTCGAATATTTTAGTTTAAACAACCAATTTAAAGACAATAGAATAATTTGCATAAATTATGTAGTGGTAGTTAAGTCTTTAAAGTTTCAAACAAGTGTTTAATCAAATTGTAGCTCCCACAATTAGTTTACAATAGGCTACTTGACATATATTTAATTTCATTGAAAAAATGCATATTTTTAGTAGAACTTGGCCTAGGAAATCGTATTTCACCCTTATCATCAAATAAAAGCTTATGATTGATAAATAAAGTCGATTTGAAAATATGATTTTATGAAAATAGGAATTGTACTGACGAAAACGCTTTTGCGGTACTTCCGATTTGGATGTGACGTCATCCCATTTGTAATTTAATATCTTTTATTTATCGCGCTCGTTATAATATGTAAGTTTATTTGTACATAAATAATATGAATAAGCCTAGAAAGCTTTATAAAATATATTTTCTTGAATAATTCAAATAAAACATCAGTTTTAAGTATTATCTCCATTTATAATTGTAGTTGGGAAATGAAATGGCCAAAACTTTTCTACAAAAATGTTCAATATTACGAATGATTTCTAAATTATTTTCTAATTTTTTGGCACTGTTAGACTCATACGCTTAGCACTTAAAACTTTTTTCAATAAAGAAAGTATTAAATACAAAAAACATGACGTCACATTATGGCGGTACAATGGCGGACAGTGTTTTTGGCGCCATATAAAAGGCATATTTTTCAATCAACATTTTAATGGGTTTCTACTGTTTAAAATATTAAAATATTCGTTTTTTTGGTGAAAATGAAAGATTAAGAAGCGATTAGAATGAAGAAAAAAAATAGGCCAAGTAGCCTATTTGATAGGTAATAAATAATAATTATATTTGAATATAAAAAAAGCTGCACTATGTCTTAGATAAAATTAATTATGCAAATATCCAAAAATTTGAATATGTTACATAATTTATTATGCAAACTTTTTAAATGCTAATATAATTCCTAATTTTTATTTCCAGAGGACCAAATAACACAAGAACAAATTGCACAAACATTTAGCAAAATGGCAGGTTGGTACAGAATACAATTTCTTAAGAGGCTGGGTACCCTTGGAATTTCTCATACAAATGAATTCCAAAATTATTTTCTCATACGAAAATATTTAACATGTTTGAGTTATTTTTCAGTTTAAGATAGTAATTACCTAGGTTGCTACACAAAAATTTACTTCAAAATATTTAAACAAAAAATTTTTTTTGTTTTAATTTTTTTTAGTAAATTTACTACTAAATATTTAAACACTAAAAAATAGAGTAAAACACTAAAAATATACAAATAAATAGTAAATTTACTACAAAATATTTAAATACTAAAAAATGTTTTTTATGTTTTTTAGTATTAAAAAATGTTTTTTAGTATTTAAATATTTTGTAGTAAATTTACTATTTATTTATATATTTTTTAGTGTTTTACTCTATTTTTTAGTGTTTAAATATTTAGTAGTAAATTTACTAAAAAAAAAATTTTGTTTAAATATTTTGAAGTAAATTTTTGTGTAGGAACCTAGGTAATTACTATCTTAAACTGAAAAATAACTCAAACATGTTAAATATTTTCGTATGAGAAAATGATTTTGGAATTACGTTTGTATGAGAAATTCCAAGGGTACCTGGCCCCTTAAATCACTACTACCATCACATAAAACTTACAATTTGAAACAAAATGAGCTAAATGTACTATCAGAGAAGTTGACTTGTAGGAGTCGTAGGCAGATGGGGGGACATACGTAATTTGGTCGCGTTACGTCAAACCCAGCCAACAGATCACAATTAACACTGAATTGACATGATCCAACCAAATGATGTTGGTCTGTCAACCTGCCTAGGAATCAATTTCCTCGATAGTACATTTCACATTTTACACATCATTCTTTAATGGGTAGATTTATCTACTACATTCAGATATTTTCTATCAGCTATCTACCAATATATCCTTCTTTATTTCAGAGGCTGCCGCACAAGTTCTGAAACCCCAACCCGAAGCCCAGGCCGCTCCTGCAGTTGCCAATGATCCTAGTGTTCAAGAAAAAATTGATGAGGTAAACTCTCTTTATATTTTGGTTAATGATCCGTGATCAATAAATCGCTAATCACACAGTACTAGTAATTAAAAAACATTACAGCTTAAGTAAAAATGTTGTTGCTAGCTTGTTAGTTAACTGTTCTAGAAGAAGAGTGTACCAAATGTTTTTTCAATGTGTTTTCAGGTGTCGGCAGCTATATCACAAACCCTTCAAAACCTTAACACAAATACGGAGAACCTACAAACACCATTCTCTGACCAGGACCTCGCTAACATGTTTAATAACTTCAACATTGGGGAGGGACAGGCACAGGTTAATTATTAAGTTTTATATTTAATTTAGTGGTTTATGTCTACATTTAATTGTGGCAATAGTATGACAATGTGATTGGTTGCCTCAAAGGAAGATCCTCCTTTGATGCAACCAATCCCCCTCCCCCCGCGGACTCGGTACGGTTAACATCGTCTGACGTGCGCTCTGGGAATTAAAATTGTTTTCGGTTGTTAAAATCGTTAATTGCGTGCTGAGTGTGTGTAAAAAGCTAGGTAACAGTATAATCTACGTTTACTGTAAGTTTTTGATCACATTTGCCCGTATTTTATTGGATTTAACTCGGTAAGTAAATCCCTTTGTTCATTTTTAACAGTAAGGAATTGTAGGTAGGTAAAGATATTGTATCGTCGGTACCGCGCGCGCTGCGCCGGGCGCCCGGCCTTGCGATCAGCTGATCATAAATAGTGTTATTGTTGTTGTTAACTTTAAAAACAAGACATAATGTCTACTCAAAATACCATGCCGCCAGATAAAAATACCAACCCATTTGAAAGAAGGGACGGCATACCTCGTTCCTCGCCAACTTCGTCCGGCAAACGTTTGCTGTCCGAACTATCGCCGTCTTCCGTGTCACCAGTCGAAAAACGTCACCAACCTATAAGGGACGAGCCGCAGTCCCCGGTAATTTCACTATTAGACACTAGCAGCGCAGTCGATGATTCGTTTAATTACTGCGAGTTAGTCCGCGAAGCGTCCTCGTACTTGGCAAACTAACGACACTGTCTCGAGGCGCAATAACTTTGCCAATAAATCAGATATAATGAACATGACACAAAAACTGACAACTATAGTTTCTCTTCTTGCCATTAAAAACTCGTCACTTGTCCAAAGTCGCGAATTTGTAGCGGGATTTACTATCCGTTAAACTTTTTTTTTTTCTTTCTTTTCTTATTTATTAGGCTTGTGTCGAAACCGACAATGCCAGCCTCATAAATTACATCCGTTAAACTTAATCAGGTCGTGAAACCAGCCCCCGCGGCGCCTCCGGTCTCGTATTCCGAGGCCCTCAAACTGAAACTCGCGAAATCGGTTCCCCCCGTCGAGACACGTAAACCACTCCCGTGTGTTATAGCCTACCCCACGCAAGAAAAATCGGCGGAATTAAAATCGGCAACTGAGACCAAGCAGGCTTTGATGAAGGTCATAAACCCGGCCGACGGTTTTCGATTTCACGGCGTTAAGAAAACAGCGAATTCGGGCGTGCTTCTGCGCCTCACGAGCGAGTCGCAAGTTAAAAAATTAAAGTCAGTCGAAGCGTAAAATCTGCCGGTCTCCGTCTCGAGACACCCAAGGGGCGTAGCCCGCGCATCCTTATCAAAGATGTTCCTCAACACATTACAGACCATAATTTTCTGTTATCTCTTTACAACCAAAACGTAAACGGCGAAATTAATGTGACAAAAGATCAATTAAAATTTAGTTTTTTATTATTTTTAGTGCCGCTTCGTAGATGAACTCGTGCGCTGCGCTAACTGTCAACAGTACGGGCACACCGCTAAATTCTGTCGTGACACAAAGCCATACTGTAAACATTGCGCCGAAGGGCATAGCTCGGATAGCTGCCCAAAAAAAGATAAAGACTACTTTAAGCCGGTTTGCGGTAGTTGTTTGCGATATAAAAAACCGACCGACCACCCCACAGGCTCCCTAGATTGTCCTACGTATAAGTCTAAAATGGAGCAACTTATTTTAACGACTCGGTATGGATAGTTTAAATATAGGACAGTTAAACCTCCACAATAATAAGCACGCAACGATAGAATTAGAAAAGTTGGTTTCCGATTACAATTTAGACTTGGTGCTCGTACAGAAGCAATATCAACTCGCGTCGCTACGGTCGAAGATAGTACAAATTGATAACCTAGCTCGCGCGGGTATTTATACATCTCAGTCTAGATTTTTAGTCACGGCCTTAACTAACCTTTCGACGTCGCACTGTGCGGTAGCCGAGGTATTGTGTCCTCAGTTGAGACTATACGTTGTAAGCTGCTACTTCCAGTACGCGGATTCCGTAAGCCCTCATTTACATCAACTTCGCCGCGTATTACAATCTCTCGCGGGTAATAAAATTATCATTGGCGCCGACGTCAATGCATCCTCGCCCTTATGGCACGGCCAACTTAGGTACACTGACCGCGACCGACGTACCGCTGTAGAAGACTTCATTGCGGAGTTTAACCTCCTTATTCACAACACCCCCGATGCACCACCTACCTATAGTAGCCCAACGGGCGAATCGTCAATTGACGTCACGCTATCCAGCGTGTACGTCCAGATTAGGCATTGGCGTGTCCTTCCTGATGCGTCATGTAGTGATCACCGTTAATTGGTGTACGAGTTTTCTCGTGCGGTCCCGAGTGATACCGTAGTCAATTCTAATGACTATAAATACAATGTAAAGAACGGTGATTGGAATTTATTCCGCTCCCTCATTACCGCTCATGCCGGAGACTTCACTCGGCCGGATTTAAACGTCAACGAGTGCGCGGAAATTATGACAAACACATTTGTTTACTGTGCCGATGTAACCTTGGGTCGTAGACCTCTGAAAAAAGATCACAACTGTAAATGGTGGAACAGTAAACTTCTTAATCTTCGTCGGGAATTTAGAAGGGCCAGGCGCAAAATTAATAATCTTCGTAAATCTGGCCTCAATCGTTCGGATGATAATTACATAATTAGTTTAAAAAACCTACGCATTTCAAGGTCACGCTATCGCGCCGCCGTTACGTTAGCAAAAAATAATATGTTGAAGAATGCCGCGAATAGACTAAACACACCGGCGAAATTAGAGGAACATAACAAAACTTTATTTTTTTTTTGGAAATTATTCGCTGTTTTTTATATATTTATTTATTTATTAAATAATTGACGATTAAAAAATAAAACTTATATAAATTTAGGGCATAAAAACGTGTAAAACAGAAAAAATCTGCAAAAATCAAAAATTAAGAAAAATCTTTGTAATTTCAGTAGTAAGTTTTTAAGTTATTTTTAACCGACTTCCAAAAAACGAGGAGGTTATATGTTCGGCTGTGGATATTTTTTTTTTTTTTTTTTTTTTTTTTTTTATTTTTTTTTTTTTTTTTTTGTATGTTCAACGATTACTCCGCCGTTTGTGAACCGATTTTCGAAATTTTTGCTTTGTTGTATTTGGTTTTACTCCAATTTGGTACCATGTTCACAAAGTGGTGACCTGATGATGGGATCCAGGAGTAATCGAGGGAACTCCTCGAAATTTATATGGAAACATATGGTGATTTTGGTTTTATGTGAAGTGTACTAAGAATATGCTACCAAAAAGTCAAATATTGGGTCAAGGTATACCATGGTTTCGAAGATGCTGAGAGAACTCCTGACTCCTTATAAATACACGTTTGGGAGTTTCGGCGTTGTTTTAAGAACAGAAAGCATATGCTACTATGCAACTCATATTCATCATCATAATCATCATCATCATCATCGTCTTCATCATTACCACGTCGTGTTAAGGTCACCAATGTCTCATGGCACAGAATAGATAATAGTACAAGGCATAGGTGTGGATATACTAATAATAATAATAATTTTATACTGTATAACAACACTTTGTTTAAATATAGACGGCGGTCAGCACCGCGGAGGCGACGGTATCGCGGCGCCGCCGCGCGGCGAGTGGCGGAAGATCGAATATACTTTACTACTTTATATACAGATCGAATACTTTACTAACTACTTTATAAAATTTTAATAGACAAAATATAGAATTAAAATAAAGTTATTTTAAAAAGAGCATTTAAACAAAACAAAGTCAATAAGTGTCTTTTTAATTAGTTATACTTATTAATCGATAGATGGCGCACTAAGTATCGATTTGAATGGATTTGAAATTGAATTCTTGATTACAAGAACAGCTGTCAATAATTATGATAATATTATATTACTAGCTGTCCCGGCAAACGTTGTTTTGCCAAATAAATAATTTTTGGTATTAGATGAGTAGCTACGCTACATCCTATGCAAGTTTATACAATTTTTTATCTGATAGATCCTTCGATCGTGGAAGAACGAGACACAATAGCCTTTCTATTGTTATCGCAATCGCCGGTGACCGCTTGGGGTTTGAAGTATTAAAATTGTTAAATTACTTAGCACAATATGTTCACTTCACTGATAATATATTATTTTGTGAGTGTGAACTGTGACTCTTAACAAATTGTAATAAGATACGTAAAATATACGCGAAGGTTTACCTACCAGTGTAACTAAAAAGAGTGAAATTATTATTATTTTTAACAAAAAATTAAAACCGACTTCCAAGGTAAAAACAATATTAACATTAATATGAACTAAAAAGTATTAAATAATTTTTGCTATCTAATAGTGCCTTTTTCCGAATTCGGCTAAACCTCAACTATTTCTGTACTCAATCTTCATAATTTTGAAGTCGGTGCCAGTTCCAAAAGTTTCAAATATTCTGTCAGAGGACTGAAGATTCAGCTATCTGGTACCGACTTCAAAATAATGAAGATTGAGTACAGAAATAGTTGAGGTTTAGCCGAATTCGGAAAAAGGCACTATTAGATAGCAAAAATTATTTAATACTTTTTAGTTCATATTAATGTTAATATTGTTTTTACCTTGGAAGTCGGTTTTAATTTTTTGTTATTACTTAATAAATGCCATGTTTAGAGCGTGTAATGCTTTCATTGAAAAAAATACATACAGCTGAATGTATTAAGTACCTCCACCTTTTTAGAAGTCGGTCAAAAAACTGTACTTATATTTAAAAGCTAGATTTTCCAAGTGCAAGATTATTTTGCATACAAAATTGAATTTCTCGTTTTTTGTAGTTTTTTTTTAACCCTGTTATTTTAATATGAATACTAGACTCACAAAAATCAAGTTTGAAAGAGTATTTATCATTTTTCAGGATGGCAACATGTTTGTGCCTTTCATGCAAGGTATGATGCAGTCCCTGCTGTCCAAGGAGGTGCTGTACCCGTCCATGAAGGAACTTGTGGACCGCTACCCGGCCTGGCTGGCCGACAACAAGGGCAAGATCGACCAGGCGGAATATGAGAGGTATCTAAAAGCTTGCCATTTTAATGCTCATAGGGCAGTGTTTCTCAAACTTTTTCAGCCACAGACCCTTAGGAAATCAAGAAATTTTTGACGTGGGAGAGCCATGCTTCGGCACGAATGGGCCGGCTCGACCGGAGAAATACCACGACCTCACAGAAAACCGGCGTGAAACAGCGCTTGCGCTGTGTTTCGCCGAGTGAGTGAGTTTACCGGAGGCCCAATCCCCTACCCTTTTTCCCTTCCCTACCCTTGCCTATTTCCTTCCCTACCCTCCCCTATTACCCCTTAAATGGCCGGCAACGCACCTGCAGCTCTTCTGATGCTGCGAGTGTCCATGGGCGACGGAAGTTGCTTTCTATCAGGTTACCCGTTTGCTCGTTTGCCCCCTTATTGCATAAAAAAAAAGCAAGCACCGTTTTTACGGACCCCCTTAGTAAAATAAACAACAAAAAAATCGGATTAATTTTAAGCGCAATTTGTAAGCGTAGCTATTACAGCTAGCGACTAAATTATGGTCCAGAGATGACACCGCGGACCCCCTACACATATAACTGACCACAGGTTGAGAAACACTGTCTTATTAATATTTGTGCTTAATTAAAAAGCAAGCAGAAATTGGTTTAACAATGCCCTATGTAGTGTAGACTGTAGGTTTTATTTTAACTCAATATGAGATACAATTCAATTTCTTCAATGGTAGGCACTTAATATAATATGTTCTATTTTCTATTTTCAGATTTGAGAAGCAACAGAGTCTGATGCAGAAGGTCTGTGCGGAACTCGAGCCGGAGCAGGAGTCCGACCCCGAGGATGTCAAGAGAAAGAGATTCGAGGTTGTACTGGATCTCATGCAAAAGGTTAGTTAACTTTGGATAATGCTGGTTTGGGTTAAAATTAATAATTGTGGACTAGACTTTTTACGGACGCACAGCACTTGTCGACGGCAGTCGCTTGTTTTTTTTTTTTCATTGATTTTCTTTTTGACTTTGTCGACGCGTGCCGCGCACTAAACTATACAGTAAGTACAGTTAAAGGCCGGCTAAGTTAATTGTAATTTTAGATCTGTTTTTTCCTCAGTGTTTAATATATAATACTGTATAGTTTTTGCTAGTCTAAAATTAATTTGAAGGCAGTCACGCTATACTTTTTGCAACTTTTGTCGTAATAATATCTTTAAAGTGCAACTCTGTTGCGCTGAAGGTCGTTTGTTGCGCGGGAACCGTACATTCGACCGAGATAAAAAGTATCGTGCTTTCCCGGTCAAAGTACCTACCTCCATACAAAATTTCATGCAAATCGGTTTAGTTGTTTCAGCGTGACGAGGTAATAGGCAGACATGTCATCTAAAACACTCTACCATTATCTCAAACGTTTTACAGATGCAAGACCTGGGTCAGCCGCCGACGGAGCTGGTGGGCGACATATCCGCACCGCCAGAGGGCTTCGCGGTGCCCACGGGGCAGGACCCCTCGCAGTGTTGTGTTATGTAGTGCTAGCCGACCAACTGGTGATCTGGTGCTCGTTGATTGTTGTCAAAATTGATCAGCAGTGGTGAATTTGATGAAAACCAAAATTGATAAATAGCATACTGGTCAAAATTAAACAACATACTGATACGATTTTATCATCATATATAAACGTGGTATAAGTTATCACTCGTGTCTATAGTCCGCGCGGAACTAGTTAGCCGCGCCTTAGGTAGGGACAGGGGTGAGGGTTGGACTTGCTATTGCAATCTCTTGTGCTTTTTGTCATAACTAGCCAGAACTGTCAAAATCAAGCGCCCCCGCCTTTCCGTCCCACCGCTCACATAACTAAGCTGGCGCGGCCAACTAGTTCCGCGCGGACTATAGTCATTGCTCGGCAATCGGTAAGTATACTGTTAACTGAACATTTGCACCTCCAGTCTGACGCTGGCAACTCCTAAACGGGGAGGCATACGCCTAAAGAAGAAGAACGTGGTATACCTCTATTAACGCAGTCTATCTAGTCCGCTAACTAATCCAAATGCTATGTCAAACAAACGAAATTGACGTTAGGTGCGGACTGAATTCAACAAAGAATGTAACTGCATTACGCCTTTAGTACACCGACGCTGCGAAACGCGAAATATCTGCGAAACAGGAATAGAGCGATATGCCATATTATAACACATTGCCGAGTGGCGAGTGAGACAGCAAATCGGTTCGCCGCTGTTTCGCGTATCGCAGCGTCGGTGTACGAGTACTAGAGGCGTTAATGTTGCATAAAACAGATAATTAAAAGAATACTGGAAAGTTATTAAAATTCCTAACACCATACTGGTCAGTTTTGATGACTAACAAATTAGTTTAATAGCATTTATTTTGGCGTTCTATTTACAAGCCATATATCGCTCCAAAGTGTACTGCATCCTATAATTTATTTATATAATTTTGGTTATTTAAGTAGTTAAATTTAAATTGCACACAACAAACAATTTGTTGCATTTGCATTAGAAGCCTAACAAAAAAAAATATTTACCCTGGTAAATAAAAATTATACAAAGTATGTTTTTCGTGTCTCCTACTTTACTGGTTAAATTTTTTCAAAATATTTCGGATTTGATAGAGTAATTTTATTTTGGGAATAATTAAGACCTGCGCGCATGCACAAGATAGGTTAAATTTAAGAAAATGTGACACCAAATTTTTGTTTTACGTATTGTTAGTATGATAGATACGGCTGGTATAAAAATCTGCTGTTATATCTATTTGATAATTTTTATTTATTTGAAAGTAAAACATTTTATAATGGGGCATTTTTTGCATCAGAATATTGCTTGCCATGTAGTTTATTCTTCTTCGAACACTATTATAGATTACCTATTTCCATATCAAATTGTGGTTTTCTATCAAGATATAAAACCACAATTTGATATGAGTTATCATATGACGTGTATGTTATGTTTTATTTGACAAGACATAGAATGCCGAATATAACATTATTATTAGAACACTTATTTTGCTCCTACCTACAGCTACATAATATATTTATTTCGCATGGCAATTTTAAATATTTGATCAATGGCAAACAGTAGTGCCAAGTATATAATATACTATGATAGTATACGAGTGATACACCTGTTATGTTGTATTATATTTTATTATTTAATGATTCGGACGAAGAATGTATTTGTTTTGTTTTGTTATAACAAAATGGTAGTGATAGAAGTATGAACTGATGTTACTAATGCTTTTGAATTATTTATGTGAATACATATTATTGTGAATAGTTAATAAAAAGTTTATAATATTATTTATTGTCTTTTACCGATATTTGCGGCAAGCGACCGCGGCCGACAAAAATTTAAATAAAATTCCACTTTATGACATAAACGATAGGTTTCTTTTTTTACAGAAATTGGTGCTTTGTAGCAGAGTAGACAGAATTGTCTATTGTGTTTGTAGTGGGGTAGAGCAAAGTCAAACCTGTAGGTTGTCGTAAAGTGACATTTTATTTGGATTTTTGTCCTCTGTCTGTCTGAACCATAAAGTTAATATACCTATCGGAATAGAGCAACAATCTCGAGCTGTCAAACGTAACCAAAATTGGTTTTCATCTGTGTGAAAAATATGTGTACGTATACACTTACACAAGCATGATTGTACATGAATTCTATGGAGATTATATTGACAACGTGCGGCACGTGCCGACTGGACGTCAAAAAAAGAGTGCTGCTGTCATGTATCACACGTCTCTTTTTACCACGCGGTGTTACTGATAGTGGCATCTCGCTTGCTCAGGCCTTTGTTTCTCTATTCCGCTAGGTATATTAACTTTATGGTCTGAACGGTACCTTTACTTAAGTCGTTTTACAGGGAAAATAAAAATTGAAATTATTGTCAAAAGTAAAAATTTATTAAGTCTAATCATAACTACGTAACAATTATTAATTAAATAAATACTTATAACATTAAAGGAATAGTTTAACGAAATACGCGTAGAGACAGTAGACCAGCGGCAGCAGGAATACCAGCTTCACGAATAGGTCCAGGTAGTATAGCCTGGAAAGATATACAGCTAATTATATTTAGGGCCTGTTTCACCACTTCCTGATAAATGCCGGATAGGCTATTCACCACTTAACTTGACTGATAGAGTATGGAGAATCTGTCAAATAAGTTGTGGATGGCCTATCCTGCACTTTATCAGGAAGTGGTGAAACAGGCCCCTTAAAGTCACGAAAAAATACACAATAAAATAATAGATACATCCAAAATATCGTAAAAATGTTCATGGACATGGATTCTGGCTCCCAGTCTAGTATGTTTTGTCTCACTCGTAGGGAGATCGCACACGTCACACTTTTTGTGTGATCGAGTCCGCGGCTTACATACATTCTGATGGCGCGCGCCATACAGTTGCTGTAGTACAAGAAGTTCCGTTCCGCCCTGTTAATCATAAATTTCACGGAAACCGTAAATTTTCCTGAAACCAAAATAGCCTATGTCCCTCCACGTGGCCTATTCTATGTCTGTGCCAAATAACATAAAAATTGCTTCAGCCGTTTGTGAGATAAGCTCCTTCAAATAATTTTTCCCGTTTTTCCCAATTTTCCTCTGTTTCTTTGCTCCTATTGGTGGCAACGTGATGTTATATAGCTCAAATCTTCCTCGATAAATAAGACTATCCAACAAAAAACGAATTCCTCAATTCAAAGCAGTAGTTCCACAAATTCTTTAGCATTATAATATAAGCATACTCGTAGATATGATTTTCCCAAACTTTAAGCCCGCCATTCATAAGGAATGGTGAGTCGTATGAAAAAAATGACTGAATTTTTTTTGTAGAGAATTCTATGATCTACACTCTTGGTACCTATTTTTGTGATAAAATGTACAGTTTGGAAAAAAAACAGGAAAAACCTCATTTTCATACCTTTGACTTGCCTTTGACCTTGAATAAAATTTTTTGCACAAGGGCCTCAATAGTCCCCGGGGATCATCCCCGGGGACTATTGAGGTTTTATTTGTAATGATGTATCCCACCAAAAACATACCTGTTAAAATAGGGCCTAGTTCCTATAGGCTAACTGTTGGTCTAAAAAAAGAGTTGAAATCCAATCCAATGCCAAGTTCAGATGCACTTCATCGATCATAATCATCTTTATCAACAGCCTGATCCATAGTACTTCTAATTTGAACTTGGCAGGTTATTTAAATTCTATTAATATTATCTAATTATATAATAATTAATCAAGTGTAACGCATAGCACAAAAACCTGCCAAGTTCAAATTTAGAAGTATTATGGATCAGGCTGTTGATAAAGATTTGAACTTGGCAGGTTATTTAAATTCTATTAATATTATCTAATTATATAATAATTAATCAAGTGTAACGCATAGCACAAAAACCTGCCAAGTTCAAATTTAGAAGTATTATGGATCAGGCTGTTGATAAAGATGATTATGATCGATGAAGTGCATCTGAACTTGGCATTGGATTGGATTTCAACTCTTTTTTTAGACCAACAGTTAGCCTATAGGAACTAGGCCCTATTTTAACAGGTATGTTTTTGGTGGGATTTCAATACTTTTTTTCAAGAAATCCTACCTATGTTTTCTTTTTGTGCTACGCCCGATATAAACAATACTTTCAATAGATGCCTCATTATATCACTGGTACATAAGAATTTTTATCTAAAGTTCATAGATGAACTGACTCACGCTTGACGATTTCTTAAATTTCTTAATTTATCGTTAATCTACATAATAATATAACACACGAACTGTGTGCTAAATTTCATAACGCTAGGACATTTGGAAGTAGCCTCTAAAGTTCGTAGATCGGCCGACTCACGCTTGACCGATTTCTAAAATTTCTTAATTTTTTGTTAATCTACATTTAACATATGACCTGTGTGCCAAATTTCATAACGCTATGATATTAAAGTTTGTATGGGCTGTAGATAGGCCGACTCACGCTTGACCGATTTCTAAAATTTCTTATTTTTTTTAATCTACATATAACACACGACCTGTTTGCCAAATTTCATAACGCTAGGACAATTGGAAGTGGCCTCTGAAGTTCGTAGACGAACCGACTCACGCTTGACCATTTTCTACAATTTCTTAATTTTTCGTTAATCTACATATATATAACACACGACCTGTGTGCCAAATTTCATAACGCTAGGACAATTGGAAGTGGCCTAGAGGTTTTGATTACCGGTCAGTGAGTGAGTGAGTGAGTGAATGAGTGAGTCAGTGCCAAAATAAGCTATTTCTACAAGGACATATCTCAGGATCTACTGAAGCTATATCTATGAAATTGGGTATACTGCTTAAGTACTCGTAAATAATTACGTAGGTATAATTTTATCTTTGCACTCGCAATAGACACTGAGCTACAGGGGGGTCAAAAGTACGTCGAAACGGTTCGTGTAAATAGTGCACGGCATGTGCGCGGCCTGCTGGAACTAGGCCGCGCACTTCCGTGCGCTTTGATTTAACGTCTCTACCAATTTTCAGCTCTATGCGAGTTATTCCGAGGTCGAAATTTTCCCGGGGTATAGGCATTATTGAAATCACATAATATTAATATCACATTACTTATTTCTTTTGAGATCATTTAAGGGGGCGACTAACCCAACATTTTCGATTTTATAATTCATTTTTATACTTGAAAATAAGCTCCGAATTTTTTCATTTTCTAAAATTAGATACTACATTATATTTCCAAGAATTCGATCTGAGCAAAAACACGATATCTTAAAAATTTCTGTATAGAAAAAAATTACAAAGATGCATCTAATTTTCACGAATTTTAAATTTATTGCCATAACCGTGCATTGAACTAAGTTCGTATAATAACACATTGTATAAAATTCTATCATTGAGAAACCGACCTAGCGGATTTTTAAAATGTTGTATATTTATCGAGTAAAGTATAATTTACACAGAGCCAGTACTGGCTGCCAATAAGACTGGCAGCCAGTATTGGCTTGGTACATGCCGCGTGTGAACAGTTTTTCAAGCCAGGCCAATATGTTCACACGCGGCATATGTCAAGCCAATACTGGCTGCCAGTCTTATTGGCAGCCAGTACTGGCTCTGTGTAAATTATACTTAACGCTTTGTTCAAACCTACGCGACCAAGCGACTGCGAAGCGGGAGCGTCAAGTTGTCAAATGTGTGTTTAAGTTTGAACGAAGCATTATTGAGAAAAAAACTAATTTGGCGATGAATCCGCGTCGTCCTTTTTCACCTGGCCTATGAAAGACGGGCGTGAGTGTGAAGAGAGAAGGACTATGGTTGTTTTTTGGGTTAGTCGCCATCGTAAATGTGTTATATATTTTTTTAGAGTTTTGTGAGTGATTTTTTTACTATATATACTGACTGTTTGTGAAGTCGTCGCGCCTGCGGTAGCGTGGCGGGGTCCTCCTTGCAGCAGAACTCGCGCGCGCCTTTTATGTAGTCCTTGATGTAGTCACTCCAGTTTAACAACTGGAATCAATCAATTCTAATGAACACTTAATTTTGTGGGTCTCGGCTTCGTCTCGTGTTAAAGTATTTAAACGTAACGCAGTTTTTTAAAGATTTTACAACTTTCATCTGTGTGCACCATATTTTTTTAACGCGCCATAATTTACTATGAAACGTTACGCAACATTTTGAATTTGTTTATGTGTTGTATGTAGGTAATTTTATGTTCGAGACTTATCCTAATCGTCGCGGTCGTTACGTTTTATACTCTACTTGTACACGTGTAAACTGTAACGTATATTATACAAGATGGAACAAAACAAAGTGATGATAATAAGTATAATACTCTAGGGTGTGTACGCGTTCCTCGTAAAGAGTTCACTGTGAAAGTAGCAGCGCTCAAAGACCAATTTATTTTTCGTCACAAGTACCTATCCCCATACAAAAATATATACACACCGTCACTGAGGTAGTAAGTACTATGTACTAGAGCAGCTATTGCAAACAAAAAACATGTCGCACTTGAGGCATGAGCGGGGTGAGAGGCGGGGCGGTGATTGCTATAGATCAGTACCGCAGAAGTGACACAGTTTTGTGCCTACACTCGAATTAATGCAGAATCTATTTGAGTAAGTGGATAAAATAAAAATTATTATTATAAAATTTTTAAATAAGTATGGATCCTTAGTCCACTATAGCTAATTACCTTATTTAAATTACTTAAATATTTTCAAATATGTACCATAATAAAATTATTATAATGTACGCATGTATAATGTACGTAATATTTTAAATATTACCAAAATACAAACTCGTCTACGTGAGTAAGTACTTCATTCATCATCGTCTTATCATAGATCAGTATTCTGCCTACATTCCACTCTGAATCTACTACTCTATGACAATGCAAATGGCGCGCGTCTTCGCCTAGTAATTGAATGTTCGTATTTTAATTGAAAATAATTAAATAAGAATGCTAATACCGATGAAATGTTATTCCGTTGCATCCATATGCAACGGAATAACATTTCATCGTGGGTTAGGATACTGCAAAAATTATTCCAGTAACACTTCCATAAGTGTTACTGGAATAATTTTTGCAGTATCTTAACCCACAACTAGGCATTTTTGCGACTTTTTTTGGTTTACTTTTTGATTGTTGTACGTCTGGCGCGCAGAAGAGCTCGCGGGCGACTAAGTGCACTGCTGCTATATAGATTACGTTGAATGTGACCGAGCACTGCGTTGCGTTGTCGAGTCTAGTACGTAGTACACACTATGTCAGTGCACACCGTATATATTATCACTTTGTTTTGTTAGGTAGTTGTTACACCCTGTATAGTATATGTACATTGGACACACAATATGTAACAAACTGAAACAGTATTACCCATACTCACATTGATATCAGTATAGAAGACCTCGTTGTCATGTGCCGAGAGCGCCTTGCTCATGGAGCGGAAGTAGTCGTTGCTGAAATGCCACTGCTTGGTTGTGTAGTACTGCAGCACGCCAAGGCCGTATGACACACGCTTCTGGATCTTCACCATGCTGTGAGGAAATGTTGGATAACTGGTTAGCGGTAGCTCTGGAGTTATGTATAGGCAGTAAAGACCTATAGGGCCTACAGGCCATGGTCAGGCCCACAGGGGGGGGGGGGGGGGGAAAATTATAATGGCTCATAATAATTAATATAAATCCGACCCTGGAGGCCTACTACGAAACTGTTTTGAGACTCGATAGCGATCGAATCAGAATGCCGTGTTCTACTCTTAAAGTACCCCGCAAACGATCAAATTTGTTTGACAAACATGTTTGATGTCGATGTGATGCTGACAAATTTGAGCAGCGCAGACGAACAAACGTGCATCAAACAAGTTTGTCAAACAATTAGCTATAGAATCGGTTTGAGATCATGAGATCTTGTTTGACAAATACAGCGAAACACGTTCAAACACGTTTGTCAAACGCTACGCCAATGCAAATTTTCTTCAAACAGGTCAAACCATAAAGTTAATATACCTATCGGAATAGAGAAACAAAGGCCTGAGCAAGCGAGATGTCACTATCAGTAACACTGCGTGGTAGAAAGAGAAGCGTGATTTGAGGTTGCATAGCTTTTTTTTCATCTGTTTGACAGTCTGTCTGCCCCTGGGCCGATAGTTGTCAATTTGGGCTCTCAGAAAAATTGTGATTTTAAGTTAAATAATGAATAATTTTAAGAAATACTGCTCTAGAAACATGGTTAAGTGTTTGTGGAATGATTCTGGATCCACACATCGAAAAAACCCGGACAAATATTCATTTCACAGGTGAATTATTCTACATCGACAGGACCTAGTTTTAAGTTTATTTTTGCCAATTCCCTACGAGTTATTGGTATTTTTACGTCCGTGTTCACTTCTGTATATGTTTAATTATATGGAAAACATAACTTGACTAGCCATGGTGCACAATTTAAAGATATTTTGTGTAAACAATTTTCATCTATTTTACACTAGGGCTGCATCAAGTTATCGATAAGTTGTGTCGATATGAAAATATTTTTAGTTAAGTATACTAATTATCTAGGAATGTTGAAATGATAACATACTCATCCGTAGTTTATAATAATTAGTTTATATACTATCATGCATAATTTATCATTTTTAAGGTTCCGCACCCAAAAGGTAAAAATTAAGTCCTAGTAGTGGGGTCCCGCAGCCCGCTTTACTACTAAGACTTCGTTGCCTGTCCGTCTGTCCATCCGTCCGTCCGTCTGTCTGTCTTCAGGCTGTATAACAAGAACCACTATAGTAATAGACTTCTGAAATTTCCACAGATGTAATGTCATTCTACATCCAATACGGCTGCTCATCCAAGATAGGGAAATAGTTGAAAGCACTTCTGCAAGATGGGCATCAAATAAAAGGGCTCAGTAGGCTCATTGAGAGTGAATTGAAAATTAATAGGGTCTAGTGAAGTCGTGTCGTGTCGTGTAGGTACTGATGTCACGTGACGTAACCTGTCGTGTCGAATCGTGTCATGACATGTCGTGTCGTATCGTACCGGATTTTAGAAAATGCCCGGTTGAAACCGGTCACCCTTCATGCGCGAGTCCGACTTACACTTGGCCAATTTTTCAGATTTCCTGCTGACCTGGATACCAGAAATTCATGACTTAAAATAATTAACCATCCAAACTGGACTCCGAAGAAAAAATCATGCATACGAGTACTTAATTATGCAGCAAGCATTTTGAAGAAAAGTCACATTTTACTTCAAAATTACAATTTTATTATATTATATATATTATGCAGTTTTATTTTATCCCATTTTATAATGCCCGCTGTACACTCTCGCCGAGAGCTCTCGGGCGAGTCTCGTGCGAGAGCCCCTTGCCCGAGTGCGATCATGTTCATTATTGCTTAGTTTAATCGCAGATAAGAACTCAGAGAAGATGGTGGAAAACGACCATTCACCATTCACCATGCATCGAAAGATATCATTGTAATCCAAAGATTTATAATCATATTTAATTTTATTTCTCATATATGATGACTGATAATGACGTTTATTATTGTTATTTTTCTGTTCTACACTGTCCAACAACGGCGGGACTAGTAGTGAAAGACGCGAGAGTGTACAGTAGTGCGCTCGTTTTCCTCGCGAGACCCTTTGTCTCGGGCGCAAAATACCGACAACGGACCGAGAGGGTCCGAGACAGGCGAGACGAGGCGAGCGCACCCATTTACACTCTCGCACCCGGGCCGCCTCGCTGTGTCTCGGCGAGAATGTACAGCCGGCATTATGTTTACAATCTTACAATTATTATTCCATGATCGATATTTTGTCGAATTACAAGATGTTTGTACATCACTGACACGCACACATAAACATAATTGTATACACAGATGTAAATCAAATTTTGGTTAAGCTTGACAGCTCGGGATTGTTTCTCTATTCCGATAGGTATATTAACTTTATGGGTCAAACACGTATGGCTGTAGTTTGTTTGACTAACGGCGTTATCACACGAGACACGACACGACACGATTCATAGACAAATATAAATTGCACGACAGACGTCACACAGTCTGTCGTTTGAACGTTTTCACACGAGTGACGATTTCTGCGACGACACCGCATTCACTTATGGCTGGTTTACACGTGATAAGTAGATAAATGGTCAACTAAATTTTAACTTATGACCTTATACTTACTTAACTAAATTTTAACTTGCTATTGGCTACTAAATTTTGTGTTTACAATTTACAAATTTAAAATTAAGTTAACTACTTATCAACTTAGTACCTACGTGAAAACCAGCCATTAGTACTTAAAAATAATATGTCATCTATTGTTGGGTTTTGTACAATATAATTTTAAAAGATACTTCGATGATCCTTTTTAACGTCAAGTGGTACGCGTGGCATAATGTATTAAATAAGGCAGTAATTTTAGTAAGAGTATAGGATGCGGCTTTCCGATTCGATCGTTTCACGTTTGACTCTCAAAACGGTTTCATGGTACGGCCCCATGGTTAGTGGTTAATGCTTTTGGGATCCCTCGTTTGCCCTAGGGCTGTTTTACCATTTCAGTAAAATCTATGCATAGATTGTACTCACAAAGGCTTCCTCCCCAGCAGTATCGCGAGGAAGTCTATCAGGTAAGCCGGCACCAGGTGCGTGAAGAACAGGGCGAGCTCGTGGTGCAGGCGGTTACTCTTCAGCCCGCCGTTGGGGTACCACAGGCAGATTGAGAACGGGTAGTCCTTCACGTGGTGACGACCTGCAGACAGAACAGCGTTATTGAACATGTGAACGTGATGGTAGTGCAGTCTTTGCCCTAGTTTTCACGTTAAAGAAGGAGGGTTTTGAATTCTCTGATAGAGTGGCAGCGGTATGCCAGTTAAACCCACTAGCAGCTGGTGCTAGTCCTCATCACCAAATCGCAACAGGGAGAGAACTCACCCAACTCCAGCGCCTCGCCCCACGTCATGGGGTTCACTCCGGACTGAGTCAGATTGCACACCCGCACTTCTTTGGATCTGAAAAGAGACGAATGATTCAGTTATACGAAAGGTGTATAATAGTTAAAGATATTACAAAAGCACTATAAGGCTTATCGTTCCCTGGTAACTGGTAGGTATCTTACTACAACCGACAAATTTGGTGCTTGCGTATGGAAAATCGCTAAACACTGTAAACAACACAGTAAAATATTTGCGTATTATTAAGTTACAAGATTCTATACAGTGACATTTTGTTTTTAAAGATTTTGTAACATAACTTCGTAAATGCTAGGTAACTTTTGGAATCAACTGCCAATTTTATCCTTGCCAGTCTACTTGCCAGTCAATACCTATTATGCCAATTTTATACTTGATGTTGGTTCTACAGTGTGGTTAATGTGATAGTGTCAAGTTACAATGTAGAAGAGTGGACTCACTTGTCTTGCGCTCTGAAGTAGGCGAGCAGAATGCAGCCGTTGATGGTCATGTCGACGGGCAGCACGTCCACGTTGTAGTCCTGGTTGCACTGCATCGTGCGGATCACGCCTGGACATACACACCGAGTTATAACATTAACATTCAATCACTATAGTATTATAATAGTCTCAATCGCGTATAGCTAAAAAAAGGTTGCCGAAAAAGACCAGATAAGTACCTACCACAATGCGATATCACGTATTATACTAATTTTTAACCGACTTCAAAAAAACGAGGAGGTTATACCGTTATATTATGTTCGGCTGTGGATATTTTTTTAATTTTTTTTATTTTTGTATGTTCAACGATTACTCCGCCGTTTGTGAACCGATTTTCGAAATTTTTGTTTTTTTTTGTTTTTAAATAATTTTTCAAAATTCGTTACTTAAATAAACAATGCTATTGACATCATATTTGTTATTTCTTTATAAGTTACTGTAATGCTTATTTCTTGGGTCTACCCCGTTGCTACTTGCGGCTCGATATAATTTACGTTTTCTCTACGGAATTCCCCCAAACCTTTAGTTAAGTAGGTAAAGTGAATTCTCACCTTTACCAGCGCCCACCATCAGCCCCGTGGGACCGTTGAGGTTGTCTATCCAGCCCGGCATCGGCTCCTTGTAGGCAGCAGTTACTGAAATTAAAACACATCACGAACTGTAATCACAGGCAGAAGAATCTAGCTAAAAGCCGAGCTTTGTGAGGGATCGCGTCGTTTTTCTGCGAGGTAATAATCTTTAAGACAGTTTTTTTTATATATTTTAATAGTTAAAAACTTGACTGACCGATGATAAGTGAAAAATTGATAATACTTCTACATATAAATAAAAATTACTAGGTATGTTAAAGCACTAATGAATTGGCGTGATAGTTTTTCCGTAAAGTGTTCAGGTTGTGGGATATACTAGGGCTCGATTCGCTCGCCATTTTAATATCATTGCACGGTGCACCGAGGTATATTATGGCCCCGAAGATGCCGAGAGAATCGCTGACCTCTTATTGATACGAGTTTGGAAGTCTCAGTGTTGTTTTTAGAACGGGAAGTATATCATCTATGTAAATCACATTCATCATCATCACTACCATTACGCCATGCATCATCACAGTGTGATCCTATTTTTGATACTTTTCATAGTCCATTATTATAATATTTTACTTAAAACCGAGGGTAACACCGCGGGGAACAGCCAGTAATATCATAAGGTACAAAATTACTTGCTTTCCCCAAACATTGGGTATCTTTAATACTTATACCGACATAAACGTTACACAATGTGATAATATGACTTGGTCAACTTTTTTGTGGGTAAAAAATTATAAGCATAATATTATGATTTATGTATCTGTGATATGAATGGATGAATACAAGCTTTGGCTGCTTTGTTCTGTAGGCTGTAGTATATTGCATGATAAGCCGCGGCCAACGCTTGTTTGTAACATTCAGAAACTCGTTAAAGTAGATAAAATTACAGTCTTTTATTTAATAATATGTATTTACTTAAATAATAAATAATTAATAATAATTTAGTAAATGCTAATTTATGAAACTTTAGTATGTAACTTCCTTTTTTTACCCCCAAAAAAAATTAAGAAAAAAGTTACTTACATTTTTGATTTGTGGAATAATGTTTTTTGATTGATGGTGGTTGCTACGTTTTGCTAATGAAAATTTGATTAATGGTGGTTGCTAATAAATAATAATATTCTAGGATACTATTATTTTGAAAATTATCGTTGGCGTTACCTTTACACTCAAGTTTGAGGTTGCAACATGCTCTGATTAACAATAATGGCGTAACATTTTGGGCTAATTTCAGAGGAATTGTTGTAAAACGAGTCCGGGAGCCGCAAGGTTTCAAACTGCTGACAGCTGACCTTGGCACCTTATTGTACTTTATTAAAAATTATTATATTCATATATCCATACTCCCATACTAATTATATTATAAATACGAAAGTGTGTCTGTCTGTCTGTTACCTCTTCACGCCCAAACCGCTGAACCGATTTTGCTGAAAAGTCCTGGGAAAGGACATAACATAATAATTATGACACATTTCATCCCGAAAATGTATCCCGCGCTATACCTAATCTAATTTTGGTACAGCATCTAGTTTTGTATAAAACTGTAATTTAAATTGAAAATAAAAAGTGGTTGGAAATCTGCAGGCTGTCTCACTTTTTAAATACAATATGTGCGCGTAAACAAGTCAATTTGCGCGATCTAAACGATGTTCGAGGTATTATAATCGGGCCTCTGGGATACATTTGGCTTTTGAGGTGCACTCGCGTTGAACTCTTTTGTAGGGGTATTTTATTCCACTACGCCAAAGCCAAAAGGAAAGGCTATCTATGTACGTATGTTTCACTGTAGCGCCTAGAATCTGTTTTTTACATTTACAGCAATATTATAAAGAAGAAAAATTTGCGTTTTTTTTTATGTTTGTAATGAATAAACTCAAAAATTACTTTGAGATTTTTTTGTGCCGATTTCAAAAATTATTTCACCATTGGAAAGCTTCATTCAGCCTGAGTAATATAGGCTATATTTATTGCTAGAAAAGATTCGGGATCCTTCCCAAAAGTGCCCTAAAACGTCTTTAGGATGAAACCAAACGAGCGTAATTTGTGACTTGTGAGTCGCAGAATTTCGGTCGCGTTTAATATATTTTCATACAAATCGTGACTCACAAAATTACGCTCGTGTGAATCAAACAGGACTTTTGTATGAAACTGAATGTAGTAGAATTCTGCCGAACCGAAATTCTGCGACTCTTCACTCACAAATTACGCTCGTTTGGCTTCGCCCTTAGTGTGTGTTCAGACCAAACTGACTATACGTCGCCGAATGTGAGCAGGCTCACTGTGAGCCCCAGTGTGAACGTGAAAATATACGGTATCGAATGTCCGCGCCTACGCCTAGCGTAATGACGTATTGTCGGTTAGGTGTGAACGAAAAAGTGAATATGTATGGAAATACAATAAACTACGTAACGTTCGCTCACATTCGGCGGCTCACAGTCGGTTTGGCTTTGGCGTGAACACGGCTTTGGTCGCATGCATTGCGGAAACTATTGATGATGGAACAAATTTTTGTTTTGTTTTTGGATGTTCTACATCTACTTACAGTATTAAAGTCCACCCGTGCGAAGCCGTGACGGGCCGCTAGTCAATTACAAAGGTGTGTTATGACATCTGAATCTGTACGTAATAACGGCTCTTTTAACATAGGCTATAATAGTTAATTTGCGCAGTCAGATTATAGTTTTTAACTTTTCCGAAGTGCTATTAGCACATAACTGTTACCACATCACCAATCGTCTTAAATAGTTAATTTAATTTTATGTTCGTTAATTACGCAGTTGCATTCACAATTGCTATTCTACTACAAGTTATTATAAGTCGGCCTCTTTACGCTTAAACTGCTAAACCGATCAAAAAAAATCACATGGAGAAGAATTAAGTCCTGGGGGAGAGCTTTACGGTATCAAAATGTACGACAAATACAAATCATTATGTACAGAACGCGCAACGAAGTTCAAGGCAACATCTAGTTTACTTCCTATTATATTTCCTTATTCTTTTAAATCAATGAAAAAGAATATCAAAACCAAGGCTCACAGCACAGCCAAAACCTGCATCTGACTCATCTTACTATTATTTCGTACCCATACTATATACGGTTGGCCGCATACACACGTTTTCCGTATTCTATTTCCGAATTTGTTTTCCGTATTCGAAAATCCGAATGCTTGGAATCAGTAGAAAATACTTTTTTCCGCACGTACGTTTCCAGTGCAAGCCGCTGCGTTCGCGCGTGAAAAAAAACGAACGTTGCGCTAGTCTCACGGAATTTCAAATCGTAATTCCACATTAGGAAAACGAATACGGAAAAGATGTGTATGCGGCCAGCCTTAGCTGTCCTAGCCAACACGTTTTCTTTATGGCTTCTTTACAGATTTGCCGACCATAAATACATGGAATTGACATAGACGTTCGATAATAATAGAAGTCGACATTCGTTTCATCTCTCATCAGTCATCACACATGTCATGTCAATTCCATACATTTTGAACGGCGACTAAGCCCCTCATGACTGACTCACAGTTTCAACCAGTGTCGGTTTCAGCACTATCAGCGCTCTGGCCGAAACTTATTCGACGTTCAGGGTGCTGTTAGTGCCTGTGGCTCCCTTTTGTTTGACATCGGCGCCTCTTTTAATCCGGTGGCTTGGGCGGTCGC
Organism: Polyommatus icarus; assembly: GCA_937595015.1. NCBI lineage: Eukaryota > Metazoa > Arthropoda > Insecta > Lepidoptera > Lycaenidae > Polyommatus > Polyommatus icarus. Next base: position 2,095,413 of record OW569325.1, read on the forward strand.
CTCCCCGCCCCTAACGCCGCTACTGGTTGCAACTCACCTATGGACGGTCTGGCGATGGCGATGGGGAACTTGTGGGCGTACTGGGCCACCAGGTCTTCCGTCAGGGACTTGGTGTAAGCGTATGTGTTCGGCTGCGGGCGAATCAATCTGGAAAACATAATATTACAAATAAGAGGACATAATATTAGAAGACTGTGTGTAAAGGTTTGAATGAAGAATAGTGTAGCCCATAAACGTATGATGCTAAAGACCAACAAATAGTGCGAGAGAGAAGAAAATCCTTTATGGAATTATAACAAGATGAAAAGAGAGAGACAGTCTAATGTAAATTGTAACCACTTTTATTTGACAGGTCGTCAAAAGTCGTCAATCGTTTTTATGCCCTTTCGGTATTTGCAATTTATTGTTTAAATCCTTTATTATTTTCGACAAATACTATTACATATAACAATGGTAACTTGTTCTGTGAGTGATTGCAGTGTAAATCATATGAGTAATCCTGAAAAATAAACATTTCACAGGTAATTAATCTTCATGTCCTAATTGCTACGATGTGTTTATTTTCGCTATATTCTGTCTATAATATTTCTCTATTTCAAATAAAATATTGTTATTGTTATTGTAATAGTCCCCTTTACTTTAATATTTTGCATAACTAAAGGTACTATTTGTTCTTAAATTACACAATTTTTGAAGAAAAATTTTTCATCTAAATTGTTTACATAATATACGCTAGGGCTTGAATCAAATTTAACGATATGCCTATCGGTATTTAACAAGAATATAAAACTGATCTAAAAATGTAATGGGGGTGTAAGGGTATTATAGTAGGGGAGGTCGCGCTCAGTTTAAAAAGTAATTTCATACCGAGCGAAAATCGTTACAATAATAGTATTCCACTAATAATATAAATATATAAAATAACAGCTTTGATCGTCAGCCACTTCATAATGGGTGGAATAAAAATTGAGAGCATCTTAAAGTTGTTGTTGGGAATCGTATTGAATTGACATTAAAAAGATCCCAATTCGCATCCAATAAAGGTTCATATCTAGATTATACACGTTTAGATGCGGTAGGTATTATTTTAGTTTTAGTATATAACAACAGATGGCGCTTTTAAGTAAAATGTATATAATTCTTCTTCACAAATATTGACTATCGAATCAATTACTTAAAATTGCTATGTGAGATAATTTTATGGTTAATTCAAACGAAAATCGCCGTCAGCTGAATGTTTTCCGACATTCCACGCGATACATTGAGCGCGATGTAGGGCTATATTGGTCATAACTTATATCGCTGGCTGACGGTTTTTCCACCATCGTATTAGAGACTGACGGTTTTCTTTATTATTTACAAAGAAGAAACATTCACCTGTTTAAGTTTTGTACGGTATAAAATGACTTTATATTTTAATTTTTTTAACATAGTTCAGTAACGCGACTGACGTTGAATACCTCGTCTGCAATACGGCTGACGGTGATTTTTGGTTAAACATGACCTCAATAATCATCCATCAAAGTTTCATTCGGTATAAAATCACTTTTTGCAACTATTTTTTTTTACAACTTTGAAATACTCTCAGTTAACATTCCACCACGGGTGCGGCGACTGACGCTGATTATATTGATTGATAAATACTAAGCTACCGCTGGACAAAAATTTGGTCGGTATGAAATGACTTTGCGAACGCTAGCACTACCTCCCCTACTATTATGATATGTATTTAATTTAAGAATAAATAATATACTATGTTTGTCGTTTACTTTCAACTTTATATTTGCATTTCTATTAATGTAAGGGCTGATTTGTCAGATAGCTTTTACCTGAATAATAAGTAAGTTTAAAATGTGTATATTATTTACCCTTATAAGATCCTCATGTTATAACATATCCAACGATTGAAAAATCACCCCAACCGAAAATGTGTATCTACTTTTCAATCGTCACCTTTTTTCTGCCAAATAAAATATATGATACCTAATTTGAATTACAAAATCTGTCAAAGTTGCATATATTTATTTCTCTTATAAACGCAGGTAAAATAACTCGATCGGACAATACTATCGATAGTAAAATATACATCACTAGCACACGCACACATTGACAGATCAAAAATCGTCACGCATTTTCGGGTTGTCAGGTGGTCTATACGACATTACATATTATAAGTCTATGGTGTAGCCAGTATGCATACTGTTTACAAACAAATTATTTTCTCTCTTTCTGTGTTTCTCTTTCGTTCTCTCGAATAAGCAATTTATTTAGGAAGTATCTTTACTCTTACATAATATCTAAGAGCAAGGCTGGTGTTGCAGTAACAGTTCGTCATTCGTGGGTCATAATAAATATATTTCTGTCACAAATTCGGCGTACTAGTCCTCGCGGGATCTTTGAGACACTATCTAATGAGCAAGGCTGGCGTTACAGCAGTAGTTTGTGGGCCATTTTCCCATCACAACTTACTCCTTTTTTTACGCAGGGGAAACCCATCATGGGTGCCCCGGGTTGGGTACGTGCCTCAGTAAAGCTGTAGCACCCTGGGGGTATGTGAGACTCCTACTCACTAAAACCACCTGCGGTTCGCCTTCAGCCGTATAGAGGAGGGATATCCCGGATCTAACGAACACAGGACTCCCTCTACGACTGGCCGGTCTACCTCGGACCGGACTTCCACCAAAGATCACAACTTAGGGTTCTTACAGACGAACGGCACGTGTCGGCGGCACGGGTCGGCGGCAGTCGACGGCAGTCGGCGGCACTTGTCGGCGGCAGTCGACGGCAGACGACGGCACGTGCCAGCGGCAGTCGACGGCAGCCGTCGACAGTTTATAACGCTTGCAGTTGTGACGTAACGCGTAAAGGTAAGCGTCCACAGGTCGGTATAGTACGCAACGGACGTTTCGCATCAAACGAATATATTTTTTACAGTACGTCTCACTGTATCGGCAGCGTACGGATTACCGACTAGCTAGTATGTTTATCTTCAAATTAGTCCAAACAAAGTTCCTAAGTCAAAATTTCTGCTTTCGACTTTTCCATCCATACCCCCCTTATGAGCATTCATTTACTAGGCTAAACAGTAATTGCCGTTGCCGATTCAGCGGACGTACTGTGAAAAAAATATCCGTTTGATGCGAGACGTCCGTTGCGTACGATACCGACCTGTGGATGCTTACCTTGCGGGGGTACGTCACAACTGGGGGCCTACCACCAACTCTGAAAGCAGTATTATTAGGTACTTCGAGATTTTGTACCACAACCTCTTAAAAGTAAGATTACTTTAAGAATGTTTCATCCAGACGTTTTGTGACGTCATTCCATTTCATCGCTCTCAGGGTACCATGAGCTCCATTTTCACACAGATGAGCAATTATATTATTAATTATTATACTTTCACGTCAAACTAGCGATCTTAAAAATTTGATATTTCTCAGTAGATTGTTTTGTATTTTTTCCTGTTATTAAGTAAAATTATATTAAACAATTAAGACGGTATTCGGAGTCATTCTCTCACCGATGTTTCTATTCTTGAGAGTTCCTTTAGTTACCAATAACAAAAAAAAAAATTTTTTTTGACAGTTAGCTAGTTGACAATTGCCTAATGTTTTACGCTGTTAGATTTATTTTATTGAAATATTTTAAGGTGTAGTACAAAACCTTTCAAATTCTCTAGTGGGTTTTTACTACATATTTTGTTTAGACAATAATTCATTTGTTAGTACATTCATGCGAGAGGGGCGAAGGGGAGGAGTCTTTGCTCGGCTGATATGCTTTTCCGCATGACGGTGTCTTGGCGTGATATTGAGGCTTCTAAAATTATTGATAGCTCATCAAAAGAAGCACTTGACATTCGAAAATAATTTAAAAAAAATCGTTTCTTCGTAAACGTGGATAAAGTGTAAAAAAAATCTCCTTCTTGTTCTCTACACATTAATATTTCTCACGCATGTCTCACGTTCACTGTTGACTGCGCTATAATGCATGCCCTTGGGCCTTGAATCCCCATGCCCAGAAAAATACCAATCCAAAACTTCAAAAATTATAATGTTGATGTTGCGTTCGTTGACGCATTCAATTATTGAATGAAAAGATGATGAAAATTGAAGACGAAAGCGCCTAGTGTGGACATAGTCATTAGCTTTGTCCACACTGGGCCTTTTTTTGTTCATCAAAGGTATGCGTTATAGCGCAGTCAACAGCGAACGTGAGGCATGCCCGTGACGCGCGTTGAAATCGTAGCGCTCGCTATGATACTTTTCTTTCAACGCGGGTGGATTTTGACGCATTCAATTATTGAATATGCTAAACGAAAGTTGAATAAAAGAAGATGATGAAAATTGAAGATGAAATTACATAATGTGGACATAGCTATTGGCCTTGTTCGCCGGCGTAATTTTTGGCGCATGCGCCACAAAACCTTTTATTGCGCATGTCCAAATCATGCCATGTCATGCCATGACAACGCCACGAACAAAGTTGTTTATATACTTAGTTACCTGTTAAGTTTAAACAACGTGTACAGTATGTACTCCTAAATTAATAAAACACATGAAAATTTTCGCTTATTGTCGTAATCACGGAAACACCGTATGCAATAAGTAGACCGTATGCAATAAGAAACAACTCGTAACATATAATATGAAACGTAAGAGTGCCGAACAATGCTTTTACATTTTGCACCTTGTTCGAAAGAAATAGTTCGTTCTATCTCATTCCTAGACCCTAAGTATGAATAAAACAATATTATTTTCATACACTTTATGAAGCTCATGATACGAATGAAAGTCTGTAAAATTATTGTAATCTTACAACAGAGTGTTCTGGAAACATGATAGTTTTAGGAAAGGTCGTGGTAGGCCCTCTGCAAGCGTCATAAACTGTCAACGGCTGCCGTCGGCTGCCGTCGACTGCCGCCGACACGTGCCGCCGACTGCCGTCGACTGCCGCCGACACGTGCCACCGACACGTGCCGTTCGTCTGTAAGAACCCTTACTCCTTCTCGAGGTGCGCCAAGGTCTTGTGGTCCATCCACTCCACCATGTCCATGACCTTGTGGGGGTCGTGGTTGAACGGGTACAGCTTTTCGTCCAGCGACTCCAGCTCGCAGCGGCAGTAAGCTGTCGACACGTGGACGAATGCCTGCAAAAAATTATATAAAGTTTAGCTTAGATTTTGAGGCCTACCACGAAACTATTTTGAAACTCAAATAATCGGACGAGAATGCCGCGTCCTGCTCTAACAATGTCATTTCACGTTTGTTAGAGTAGGATGCGGCATTCTTGTCCGATTGTTTGAGTCTCAAAACAATTTCATGGTACAAGGCCAGAAGCGTAGCGTGCCTTAGCGGAGCCCCATATAAAATTTGTTTGGGGGCCGTTAGGAAAGGTTGGCTTTTTACTTTTCTAATATTTTGTGAATTTAACAAAAGAAATGGCAAGTTTCTATTAATTTTTAACCGACTTCTTGCTAACGCACTTTGTGACTTTGTGACCGGGGGCCCCGTATAATTGATAGTACGCCATATACGGCGGTAGCTACGCCTCTGTTTAGAATGCTTTTTAAGAGCAATCAAGTCAACGTAGACATCTCTAAATATTATAGCAGGTTCAAACAACGGAATGAAATTGATCTTTTAAAATAATGTGAAAATTTGGACAAAGCTAATAAAACCCAGAGCGAACAGATACAGGATGTAGCTCAGAATTTCAGTGATATTAAATGAAATCATTCTGTATATATTTCAACTTAAGCTTTGATGGCTAAAGGGGAGATGTTGCTATTAACTTTTCGTAAGGAGTGATGTTTAACATTTTTTTATTTATGTTATTTTGCGGCGTTTTGCAGCTGAATTGTAGTTAGAATGATAATTATAATATCTATGAACGCTTCACACCACGTCAGTCTGGCCCCGTGCTAAGTAGGTACCTGAAGGACTTGTGTTACGGGTACCAGACAACGGAAATACAGGGTGTAACAAGACTAAGTGATAATACTTTAGGGTGTGTACGTGTTCCTTGTAGAGAGTTCACTATGAAAGTAGCAGCGCTGAAAGACCAAATTTTTTTTCACTTTTGTATGGGGAAAATCGTGACGCTCGGGCTTACAAAGGTAAAAATGAAATGTTCTTCTTTCAGAGCTGCTACTTTCACAGTGAACTCTCTACAAGGAACACGTACACACCCTAAAGTATTATCACTTATTTTTGTTACACACTGTATATTTCCGTTGTCTGGTACCCATAACACAATTCCTTCAGGTACCTACTTAGCAAGGGGCCAGACTGACGTGGTGTGAAGCGTTCATAGATATTATTATTATCATTCTAACTACAATTCAGCTGCAAAACGCCGCAAAACGCCGCAAAATAACATAAATAAAAAAATAATAAACATTACTCCTTACGAAAAGTTAATAGCAATATCTCCCCTTTAGCCATCAAATCTTACAATGAAATATATACAGAATTATTTCATAATTCATTTAATATCACTGAAATTCTGAGTTACATCCTGTATTTGTTCGCTCTGGTTTTTTTTTCATACATTTGATAGCATTGTCTTTTACGAACGTAAAACAATGGGCATTGTCCAAAAAAAATCACATGTACTTTTTATATTTTTTTTCGTTAAAATAGGGTATTTTAAGAATATAAATTAAATAATTTTGAAATTCATTGGCTTATTTTTTCTCAATAAATTTTTAAAGTTTCGCTGTGACGTCATCATCGGCGGCCGATTGACCTCTGCAGTATGTTTTTTTTCCTTTCAATCTTATTTATAATGGTTGGTTCGTCAAATGCAAGTTCTCATTATGTGAAAGCTGATACGAGAAGCTTACCAAAAGTTCGAAACGTAACGTTGGTCGAATTTATTGCTAATTTAACGCCATTGAAGGTCAAACTAAGGTTAAACATATTTGTTCAAAAATATAAGTAACTAATGGGTATTTTTTTCGTTTATATACAGAAAAACGATCACTGACCTTATTCCTCGAAATGTTTTTGTAATGAGCAAAATTTAAAAAAAATGGACAATCCCCATTGCAACTGGCTATGCAGTAAATTAGTTTTACGTGCGTCGTGAAGTAAATTAGAAAAGTAAAAAAGTGTGTAAAATTAGTGAAAAGTCGCGCACCATATTAAACGGTTTTTTTTAATATTTTAATTTGGGAAACAATGTATATTATTGCAATCAGTAGGTACTCAGTACTCACACAAATCGTAACTAAAACGTACAATTAGCCTCAATTTTACATAAGATTATAACATATTCGCGACTAAAAATCGAGCAAAAACTTAAAGTCACCTCTAAGTTCTTCATGCCCTCCGCCAGTTTCAGTGCCCTCAGCGTGCCCACCATGTTGAGATCCACTGCATCCTTTATGAACATGTCAAACCTGAAACACATTACAAGATATTTTAATTGAATACTAATGTGTATGATTGATAGTAATCAATAGTTTTAGATACCTAACTTACAATAGCTTTGTCCACACTGGGCCTTTTTTTGTTCATCAAGCGCATGCGTTATAGCGCAGTCAACAGCGAACGTGAGACATGCCCGTGACGCGCGTTGAAATCGTAGTGCTCGCTATGACACTTTTCTTTCAACGCGGGTGGATTATGACGCATTCAATTATTTAATATGCCAAACGAAAGTTGAATAAAAAGAAGATGACGAAAATTGAAAATGAAATTGCATAATGTGGACATAGCTACTGGTTGATAAAAAAAAATAAACTGATAGTTTGGTCACCAAAACCTTTAGGCATAGGAAAATCTCATTTAATGTATTCTGGACTCATTTAATGTATTCAATTAATGTATTCTGGACTAGATATAACTTGAAAATTTAAACTTAAGAGCCTGCTGCCAAAAATATCAAAACACGCTAGCCCCGCCTACACACCCCGCATATCCTCCAATCGTGATACAATGATTCCATGAGTCGTGCCTCCGAGAATTATGCTTTGCGCTGCAGCTTATAGTGAACAATATTGCGGTCGTAAGTCCCAAAACTGTTTTTGATGATTACTTCAAAATTAAATAGGTACAATACTAATATTTCCTTTAGTCATTATTTAATAAAGTGTGTGATTGTAGTACTCGTAGTGCAAGTTATTTAATGATAGTAACTCAATAAGTGTAACCGATATTTGTTGAAAAGCCCAGAAAGATTCATAATTACGAAAAATATAACTATCGAGTCAAAATAAGGAAATCGTGTTTTCCGTTCGCCAAATATCAGATATATAATATTGACATAAATAAATCTCAATTTCATTAAAGTCAAGCGTCTTCCGGGATCGTAATACTTATAGCAAAATTTGGCAGCCCGCTCTTTAAGCACAGCTTAGCCGAAGTTGAAGTAACATTTGAACACTACTTAAGTAGTACTTATGTCGGAGTTTGCCCAAAAGCTTAACATTGCACAAACAAATTTACACACACTTGTTAATATCGAAATTCGAAAGTTCAATCGCTTAAGTCCGAAAAATCTGTTTGATTTATTACTTTGCACTTTCACAACGTCGTTAATTGGTATAATTCGATTAAATAACGACATAAACTGAGGCAATAAGCTACGCTTATAATATTAACGATATAATATGCTCTATTGATGTATATACGATGTATTAATTATAGAGCATTTTCCCTAGTACTATAATTATCGCCCGCGCGCGGATCCGTTCCGCATGCAGGTGACAAGATGCTTATAATCAGCCTGCCTAGCATACGCCAACGAGATATCTCACTCTACATGTGACATTTCATACTGCGATGTGACGGGCAACTTGCATGCGGACAACTTGTAGCCAAGACTCTTTAAAATTTCGCTTCTTTATAGAATCGCTGATCAAAATGCATGGAATTGACATTAGACGAGTCGAACGTCAGCTTTATTTTAAGACCGCAACCCGACCAAAGACTTCTATTTAAACTGAGGTTCCAGATAGCTGAATCTTCAGTTCTCTGACAGAATATTTGAAACTTTTAGAACTGGCACTGACTTCAAAATAAAGAAGATTGAGAAATAGTTGAGGTTTAGCCGAATTCGGAAAAAGGCACTATCAGATAGGAAAAATTATTTAATACCTTTGATTTTAGATTAAAAGGATTTTTTTTTTTTTTTTTTTTAATAGAAGGCAGGTCGCTATAGCCCTGGCGTCACTGCGACCCATGAGGATCTATTGTGACTCCTTCGCACTAGAGAATCATCCCCAACCCAATACTGCTCATAAATTGAACGATATGGTTGGGGTTGGTGCCACGAATTTCCTCTGATGAGTGTTCGTGGCGACCAAGGTGCCTGTTCCTGCTCTGTACTAGAGCAGGACAGTCGAGGAGAAGGTGAATAGGTGTTTCATCCTCCTCCTCACAGAATCTGCAAGTCGTTATACTACAAATACCCATTAAAAGGATATTGTAATATTGTTTTTACCGTGGAAGTCGGTTTTAATTTTTGGAGACCTCAGTATGGTTTAAATAGAATTCTTTGAACGCGACTCGTAGATGCATTTGTTGTATCCAGGATTTGACAGATTTGCAAGACGTTTCACGCAATCGAAATCTGTCAATTCAGTATCTACGCGTCACTAACCCTAATATATCAATTCCATACATTTTGATCGGCAATTCTGTAAAGAAGCAATAAAGGTTTTGGCTAAAGGGCATCCGGGCGATACCACACATGGCAGGAAAAGAACCCTTATTGTTTGTTTGCTCAATTTCATTTACCTCACACACGCAGCGCAGTGGAACACAATGTTGACTTCCTTCTGCAGCAGGTCCCAGTCCTCGATGGAGATGCCCAGGTCGTCCTTCAGCACGTCTCCAGCTATGAGATGCAGCTTCTTGAAGCATTTCGGCGAGTTCACTTGGAGTTTGTCGAAGATCTGAAAAAAATATTGGCAATTGGCAAAATAGTTTTTAAGAATGTTTTACTCGTTTGCGGTGTGTGATTATCGGCGATTAATGTTCATAGGCCTGATTTCTACACTGGACTCTTATGGTTGATTCAGACCGCGATGCAATACATGCATTTCTAAATTAGTATGGATTTGACAGATTCGCAATAATTGAAATCTGTCAAATCCATACAAAATGTGGCGCCGCGCCTCATCTCGCCTCGTCGCGTTGCGGTCTGAATTCATATTTTGAATGAGAATCGGGCCTCGTATCGTCTGAAGACAAGTCGATCGGTCGTCACCGACATACGACAACATACGACAGACAAGACCAATCAAGTTAAGAAGGCGTTGTTGACCTTTTAGCTGCTGGTTTATCTTTTCGAAGAGGTATTTGAAACGCAATCCCTAAAGCTAATCTCTAGAAACCTGTAACTCCTTGGGAAGGTGCCTTATTGTGTTAATAATGTGAAACTACGTAATAGCTCGCTTTGTTAACATGGCAACACAATGTAAAATAACGATTAAGGGAGAGATTAGATAATAAGTTATAACAGAAGTTACCTAACGTCTACGTTTCTAAGTTTTATTTCAATTTTATGTTATACTCAAAGTAGAAAATAGATATCGCACGCAACTTTAGTCGTTAAAAATGTTAAAAGCATAATGAAAACTACCATATTTGTATGAACTTTTACATTATGTCCTTCTCCAATTCTCTCCATATTCATCCAAATCAGTTTAGTCAGCGGTTTAAGCATGGAGAAGTATAGTGCAATATAGTACACAACTACACACAGTTTTGTACTATGTTATACTAGCGGTTGGGTACGTACTTCGCTATCTACGAATAATGAAATTCGCTATGTATAAAGTGAAATTATAAATATATAATAATTGGAACTTGCTCGTACTTTCAACACTGAAAAAAAGTTTCAATTTGACAGCACAATCCCCATCTGAATAAGTTTCAATTAGATTTTGCCGGGAATGTGAAAGAGTACTGAATGTGTTTTTGTATTATTTTTCTAAAATTGTGTTAACTGGGTTTTTAACGTGTAATATTGGTAGAATACCAACCATTAGATGTTCGCTATTGTTCCCAAGTGTAGGCAAATGCTGCAACACAAAAACACAAAAAATCCCTCCAAAACTCCGACGAAAGTTTCAGCAAAGTGTTTAGGTACTACTTTATTGAATGACTTGACTCCTTGACTGTTTTGACTTTTACTCAGACTTTGACTAGATTTTAGACATGACGATATTGTAGACCAATGATGAAAATTATTGTAAGAAGAATATTGTTTTCCCGCCATATTTTACTTGACACTGGCCATGGTTAAAAAGCCCAGTGCCATAAGAAAAAAAAGTTTCAATTTGACCGCAAAGACCCAATTTAACAAAATGATACGTCATATTTTATTGAATTCATTTGTTACAAAAAATATGATATCTGATAAATGAAGAACCGCTCGACCGATTTTGTGTAAACTTCACATAAACCATCCATCCAAGTAACAATAAGTAGACATGCCCCGGAATTAATAGTTGTAAACACTAAACAGCCATTTCTGTCCAGCATTTAGGGAGATCGCACACGTCACACTTTGTGTGATCGAGTCTGCGGCTTCCATACAGTCTGATGGCGCGCGCCATGCAGATTGTATGGAAGCCTCAGACTCGATCACACAAAAAGTGTGACGTGTGCGATCTCCCTTATGGAAATCAGCGCTCAGTTGTGACTAATGCATCGCTACGCAAATTTACAAAATTACTAAATACATAATATTTTCGGTGTTTTCCATTTTCCTATCAGTTCAAGCCAAAAATTAGTAATGCTTTTCTTAGTCAATGTATTTTATAACATATTTTTCAACCCTAATTCCTGCAACAAATCTACTTGTACTGAATGAAGTTTTATAGATTCATAGATGAGGAATCTAGGCTTCATCGTGACTTGCTCATTTTAACATTAAACTCACCCTACAGTTAATAAAGTCGTCCAGTCTCTGCTCGATATTCTGTCCCTTCTTGGGTCTCATCAGCAGGTAGATCCTGGTGATGTCAGGGCAGCTCCTCAGCAGCTTCTCCACCAGCACCTTGCCCATGAAGCCGGTGGCGCCGGTGATGAAGATGGACTTGCCCGCGTAGTATTCCGACACGCCGATCGACGCCGACATTTTGAATAGCCTGAGAAAATAAATCTGATATATAAAATTCTCGTGTCACAATGTTAGTCCACGAACACCTTCGAAACGGCTTTACCGATTTTTACCAAATTTTATATGCATATTCAGTAGGTCTGAGAATCGGCTACTGGGTACTTTATATATTGATAAGTGCATTTGTTGAATAAATAATAGTAAATCATTACAACCTGAGACTCTTACGGCGACCATTGTTTGTGCGACGAGATAGCGATCGACGTTGCCATGGCGACATACTTATTTAATCACTTCAATCGAATAATATGGGCGAAATACCTACTTTATATTATGGCAAAGCAACGTTTGCCGGGACAGCTAGTAATCGAGCTGAATCATGACAAGATGTCGCACAGGATCGGAAGAAATGGCATGTGCTTGTGTCAGAGGCCAAGACTCAATTAGGGTCGCTGCACCGCAGTAAGTAAGTAATTATAATTAAGTAAGCTTCGCACCTCGGATTTACACGCAAGATTCGAACCCACGACCTCCGGATTGAGCGTTGACGGGCTGAGCACTGAGCCAATATGGTTAGATCATGATAGACAATCATAGAGCACCCTCTAGCTTGCCAGCTGAGATTTTAAGAGGCGGGGGTCACGGATAGTACGCACAGTACTTATGTCGCAATAAAAACTTAGATCACACTCATAATATTATGTTCATGTCCCTACATTTTGAGGGGTCACTGGTCAGGTATGTTGTGACTTTCTCCATATCATGGGATCGTGGGAAATCGTAGACGAAATATATGCCCTACAGTCTACACCGTACACGTTTGAATTATCTTGTAATCGTCACGATTCAAGGTGCAATGGCCGACCAATTAATCGTTATACGGCCATCAATAACTGATAAGAAAACATTTGTTTTGTCAATAAATCGAGAGCCAGTCAAAATAAAAAATGGCCGCACTACAATAACACTTGCCATCTTATAGTGGTCGACTTCCACTTATAATTTAAAGTAGCAAGTAAGCTACCGTTATGTAAACTAAATTACAGTTACTTCGTAGTTAAAAACTTTTATGTCAATCAAAGACCTAACCAATCTACGTCACTATAACAGAACTCCATCTACGTTAATAACTGTACTAACTGTACAATATTGCATTGTCACGTTTTTTAATTTTCCACTTAATAGAATAAGTTGAAAAGAAGGCAACAGTAATAATGGGCGCCCTGACGTGTCGAGAGTTTGATACGCACGAGCAACGTTACATCACGCCCAAAATAAAACTACTTGCCACTATATTGGACGCTAATGGAGTGTATTTATTTGGGCGAGAGTTGCTTTCACAATCATATTGACATAGCCTTGTATAATACTTTAAACGAACTATGAAATATTGCGCCCTGTGACGCATGTGTATTACATAAATATGTACAGTAAAATTATGCTGAAACTTGTGTACTTCACTTTAAAACTCTTTATTATTTCGTAGCTCAAATACCTAATAAACTATAGTATATTATATCTAAGTACATAATTTACTTTATGCTTAGGTCTTAGGTTGCTACGTTCTACGAACTACGCTACGGACGGGCTACAGGGTTTGCTCTTTTGTAAAAATATCTTATCGACCACACTGTCTACCTATCGTCATAAAACTCCTGCAAATTATACGATCGACTTGATTTGTAAAATAAATAAAAAGTGTATTATGATATTAAATAATATCATTATTACGAAATAGGTTAAATTTTAACCTATGATTATATTAAACCTAAACTGGTTCTAGAATACCAGAGCTACTTGGAATTATGATTCAACATAACCAATATTATAATATTTTAAAGGTAACATAATACCCAAATCATCTGTTCAATAACATGCTTGGAGTCAATTAATATTCGGAGAATTTGTAGATGTCGCAACGTGCCGTGACCGAAAGTACTCGTGTACTTAAAATATCATTACATTTTGTAACGATTGCCAAAATGTGTGACTCCGCGGTCCATTACGCGTTGCGTAAGACCTCGTCTAGATTCCACTGACTCAGCAGTCAGCAGTCATAACGAGCTTCTGTTGCTTTCATGGAATATTGTAAAAAAACTTAGGCACTAGTAATAAAGATGATCTCGCTTCTGACACTCACGTACGAAACTCCACGTATGAGCGTGGTGCGATGAGCGTGGTAGACGACCAGACAAAACTAATTTAAATGGGAGACCTTACGATAAAAAACCCTCTAATATATATATAAATCTCCTGTCACGATGTTCGTCCGCGATGGATTCCTGAACTAGGTACTTAACCGATTTTAATGTTTCTTTTTTTTAAATGTGTGCTTTTTTCCAACTTGAGAGATAGGATAGCTTTTGATATTTAATTATAGTCGCAATTTTATTTTATTGCAAATTATTTGTCTATAAAGAGCGACCATTATTTATGCGACGCGGGTCACGGGATAGCGATGGACGTTGCCATGGTGACATACTTATTTAGTCACTAATTCAATAAAATAATACGGGCGATATACTTCATATTATAATATGGCAAAGAAACGTTTTGCCGGGACAGCTAGTATGATTATATAAATCAAAAGTCCGAGGTCGCCCAATCATAGGATCTCCAATCTAGCTGAATTGTTTGCTCGGCTACAACTACATATTGACATGACTTTTACTGTAAAACATCGACTTGTTTAAAATATAAGACTTACGATTATGCACATTATTGTTGCATGTCATTGAATCTGATCAAATAAAAATAAATATTAGTTAGAGTTATCAATTATGTAAATTGTAACGTGCGTAGCTAAACAGCTAACATAACACTTTCTACACATACCAGTTCGGCAGTTTCGTTTATCTAGCTGCTGTCATATCACTCATATGGAAAGAATTTGATTAATTCATCAAGTAGATAGGCAAATGTCCAAATAATATGCTAGTTCCGGAGGTTTGTTGACAGTTAATCTTTCCAAAATCGTCGATTAGTTAAGCTTAAACCAAACCTACGCGACCAAAGCGACTGCGAAGCGGGAGCGTCTGCAACGCGGGACGTTCGCGTAGACAGAGCGGGAATAATCTACGGCTTTTCAGCTAGTGACGCGTAGGCTTGACCGAGGCCTTATGCTTAGCACAAACCTACGCGACGACGCGACAACTTATCAAATGTAGGAAAAACAAGGAATGTCAAAAAAGTAGAATTAAGAGAAAAACAGTTTTTAAAAATTTGAAAGTCTACATTTCTTTCATTTTAGACTCTTTTGTGAAATATTGAAGCAACTTAGTACTAGGTTAACAAATGCTTTGCACGTACTTCTAAAACTTGATTTGTTTAAATAAGTTTTAAGTTATGGTTCAGAATCTAAAATTAGTGACTACATTCTATAGCTAAAACCATCGATGTCAATTGACATTCCTGGTTTTTGCATTGCATTGACATTCACTATTACAGCTCAGTTATAAAAATAACATTAGAAATATTTAACATTTCTATGTTACTGTTATAATACATAATAAGCATTTTTTAAATATTTTGGCCTTAATGTCAAATAACAACGACGGTTTTTAACGTTTGACGCGCGGACATAACCGTTTCTTGCCATGGACGAACAAATACAAATTGAACTATAACAGTTGACTGCGATGATTTTACCCAATTCTGATTTTTGTAATAGAATATTTCCCTAAAAAGCTAACAGATGGCATTAAAAAGTCAGTTTTACAAAAAAGGTGACATTCTTTGTTTTTCCCGTGTGGTCTTCATGTGTGTTTTGTATTGACGCTCCCGCTTCGCAGTCGCGTGGTCGCGTAGGTTTGTGCTAAGCATTAATGTTTTGACATTACAATTTATTATTAATCCGCGACAAAAACTAAATAATTAAACCGCTAAAAACCACTTCTTGCTATAATTCACAACTACAATTACAAGTACAATTGTACTCAGTTTTTCAAAAAAAAGTGCGCATATACTTTTTTGTTTACTAGGTACGTCAATGTATTTCTTAAACACTATTTTTTCAGTTTTTGCAGCTGAACTAATAAAATCAAAATAATAAAAACTTGTAAAAATAAGTGTTATAATAAAATAGCATTTTAATTATCGCACTAAATTAATACTTTTTGTACATTTGCGTTAAATATTTGAGTAATAACAAAAAATTAAAACCGACTTCCAAGGTAAAAACAATAATAACATTAATATGAACTAAAAAGTATTAAATAATTTTTACTATCTAATAGTGCCTTTTTCAGAATTCGTCTAAATCTCACCTATTTCTGTGCATACTACAGACTTCATTATTTTGAAGTCGGTACCAGCTAATTTAATCGTGAGTTACAACTGCTTCGATGCAAAAAATCACGAAAAGTACTATAACGTTGTTAGTGGCGGCCGAAAAGGAAGATCTTCCGACCGAGCGAGATAGCATGCTCGGTCAGGCCGAAGCCCACTGACGTCATTTCAGACGTTGTTTATATGTCGCAGCCAACTGGTTCAAATAGCCGATTAATCAAACAGCTAGCCCTTTGACTGAACAGCGCCATTCAATCACACGGCTATACGTCGTTCAGCCGACTTGTTGACTGCAACGTTCAACACTACAGCTAGACGACGCTTAGCTAACTGGTTAAATGGCAAATTAACTAAGCTGACCATTAGTTCAGTTTTATTATTACACAAGCGCAATGATAATTAGCAGAATAAACTGTATTCTAACTCATTTTGAACACAATTGCAATTAGTACCTTCGTGATGCATTTCATAATCCCGTAATTCCCGTAATTTCTCCTCGAAATTCGAATGTTTGTTTAAATTTAGATCCACACGAGTGACACAGAAATTATGGGGGCACATACGAATGTGCCCCCATAATTTCTGTCACTTTAATAACACTTGTAACGTATATTTACGAAAAATATCGCAAAACACCGGCTAGTTGACGCCATATTGTAAACAAAACGCACCTAGCGCTGCGGTGGTGAGCGCTGAACTAATTCAATCAAACGGCGGCGGCTTGAATCAGCTGTTGTGTTGAACGTTTCGAGCGACTGAAATATTCAATTAAAAAGCTAGCCGTGAGATTGAATGGCGTTGTTCAGTCAAAGGGCTAGCTGTTTGATTGAACGGCTATTTTAACCAGTCGGCTGCGACATATATCTTGCCGTTCGCCGAAACTTCGATAGCGCGATGTAAGATTGTTAGGCGAATTGTGGGTACCGCCACATCACCAATAATTGGGTCATAGTGTGATGACCCATGGTATAATTATGGTTGTGATGATCAATCAAATTATTGTGTTAGCTTGTGCTTTCAGTTGTTTAAACAACGCCGAAATCCCCGAACCTGTACCTATAAGCATTCAAAAGTTCTGTTTGGTACCTTCGGATCCAGGGTATAACCTGGTGCGAAGTCTTACATTTTGGTAGCATTTACCTCGAATGCTTCAGAAAAAATCAAAATCACTTTATGCTTCCATACAAATTTCGAGGAGTCCCCTCGATTCCTCAAGGATCCCATCATCAGATCACCACTTTTGTGAACATGCTACCAAATTTGAGTTAAACCCTATACAATACAAAAAGAATTTTGAAAATCGGACCACAAACGGCTGAGTAATCGTTGAACAGACAGACACACTTTCGCATTTATAATATTAGTATGGATTAACCTACAAATACACAAAATAATCGGCCAAGTGCGAGTCGGACTCGCGCACGAAGGGTTCCGTACCATTATAGAGCAAAATTAGGCCAACAATTATGTTTTTCGTATAGGAGCCCCCCTTGATATTTTTATTTTATTTTAATATTATTATTAAATATCAAATTACACATATAACTAAGGATTTTGTGAAAAAGTTAAGTACCTACCTGTTGCCATTATTGATATAGAGCAAAAAAGGCCAAAAAAATCACGTTTGTTGTATGGGAGCCCCCCTTAGATATTTATTTTATTTCCTTTTTGTATTTGTTAACCCCCGACAAAAAAAAAGTGTTTTATAAGTTTGACGTGTCTGTCTGTCTGTCTGTCTGTTTGTCTGTGTGTGTATCTGTCCGTGGCATCGTAGCATCCAAACGGGTGGACCGATTTTGATCTAGTTTTTTTTATTGAGAGTTGACATGTTAGAGAGTGTTCTTAGCTATAGTTCATCATCATCAGCCTGCTCAGTGCTGGACAGTCAGGGTTTATCTGGTTCATGAAAGGCCTTTAGCAACTTGTAGTCATTTGATGGGTTTTATATTTCATTCTAGTTCGTGACATTTGTAAATATACAATATACGTATTATACATAATAATGAAAAGTTGGCCTGGTGATGCACCATCACCTGATAATCAATAGGATATCCAACTCCTCGCCAACTTAGAGTAGATGGTTTCGTGTTTAGGTTCATTTTAATTGCGACAACTAGTAAGAAGTAGATAAACAGTAAATATATTTTATATGCTGCTGCTTAGCATCACCTGGATTCTATAGGAACCGAGCTTCGTATGAACCCAAAGGGGAGATTTCATGTTTGGGCTCATATTGACAGCCTCATCGAAAAGGACATTGATAGATGGTAATCATGAGAATACTTATGATTCTGTTGATAGGAATTATTCTGCACTTTAAAAACCAACACATGTTTAAAAAGTATGAAATAAAATTAAATTAAGAAATTTAAAAAAACCCCCGCCAAACAACTTTAAAAAGTAATAAAATAATATTTACTGCCTTTAAGTCCAAATAATTCCTAACTTGTGTAAAGTAATACTTTAGTCCATAATTGTTGTCAAGGTGTGTCGGGGGACCGCTAATGTAGATGTTTGATTTCACAATCAATTCATAGCGAACTGAATCGAGATAGTCAGTGACTTGGCGGTTAAGTTGTATGTTGTAGTTTACTTGGCGGCGCGGTCCCCCGACACACCTTGACAACAATTATGGACTAAAGTATTACTTTACACAAGTTAGGAATTATTTGGACTTAAAGGCAGTAAATATTATTTTATTACTTTTTAAAGTTGTTTGGCGGGGGTTTTTTTTAATTTATTAATTTAATTTTTTGTTATAGCGACAACAGATATACACATTCTGTGAAAATTTCAACGCTCTAGCTATTACCGTTCTCGAGTTACAGCCTGGTGACAGACAGACGGACAGACGGACAGACATCGAAGTCTCAGTAATAGGGTCCCGTTTTTACCCTTTGGGTACGGAACCCTAAAAAATCAGCTGGTTAGGGTTCCATTTTAGGGTACAGTCCGTACAGTAGTCAACCAAGTTTTGTTAATTTTAGTGGTAAAATATAACACTTTACAGTTTACCTAGTATAATCTTATTAGAACGCAATTGCGAACCACTAACATTTAGGTTTTTTTTTTGAAAAACCATTACACAACTGGTTTTAGGGTTCCGTTAATAACGTCTGTAAGTGCGTAACTGTCATGCATACTAAATACTAATCCTTATAAGGCTTCGTTCAAACCTACGCGACCAAGCGACTGCGAAGCGGGAGCGTCAAGTTACGTCAAGTTGTCAAAATAATATGTGTGTTTTGTATTGACGCTCCCGCTTCGCAGGAGCTTGGTCGCGTAGGTTTGAACGAAGCATAAATACTTATTATTATAAATGTGAAAGTGTGTGTGTCTGTTACCGCTTCACGCCCAAACCGCTGAACCGATTTGGCCGAAATTTGATATGGAGACACTTTGAGTCCCGGGAAAGGACATAAGATACTTTTTATCTCGAAAAAATGTACGGTTCCCACGTGATAATCGAATTTTGGCGCAACGGAGTTGCGGGCGTAATCTAGCTTATTTAAGTCTTTCAAACCCTGAATGTGCTTGTCATGTCGATAAACAAACAAAATATATTATCCCTAGATACGTTGCCGATGATAACGAACGATAACTAACATTGTGACACGAGAATTTTATATAGCCAATCAACAAAATAAACTGTGTCTTTGGGAGTTCCTATCATTATCAAATAGTCGGGATACATCTAGTCATTTACAATCCTCACAGCTATCTTATATTAGTTCATCACAAATACGGCGAAGACAATGTGGCGTGCTATTGTTATACAACGACAGACAATTTACATCTTTTATGCCTATCACTACACATTTATACCGTTGACCTAAGGTTCATTATGGTAGGATATAGAGGTAAGATACGTGTGGACGGTGACCACTTACCGTCACGTCAGTCGGCCAGTAATCCAATTATGCGTGGTACTAGTTAACACGAGTTACCGATGTTATTTGCCGCGAAAAATCACTGAGGGCCTGTTTCACCACTTCCTGATAAGTGTCGGATAGGCTATCCACCACTTAACTTGATAGATAGACTATGGAGAATCTATCAAATAAGTTGTGGATAGCCTATCCGGCACTTTATCAGGCTTCCTGAGTTTTAGGGCCTGTTTCACCACTTGGTGAAATAGGCCCTAAGACTCGATTTATTATATTGTGTGCTATGTTAAATTTATATTATATATTATGTTATATGTGTATAAGTTTTGATTGCTTGTTTTCTATGAAAGCCTGGCCCGGCCTGGAATGGAACAGCAAAAAATGGAAAGGGCGTAGCGACAAATGGTTTTTGTCGGGTAATTTAATGACCATAAATACATTTCATATAGGCTATGTGATAATATGGATATTTGGAGACTTAAATCACTCTCCTCTGTTGGCAAAATAGGAATCCCTTTTTTTACAGAGGTCTTTTTTATTTATTATTCTGTGTTATAAAAGTTGACCAATCGTGTTATGCTATAGGCATTGGGCAATTCAAAGACAAAGACATGATGAATACTGACAATGAACTTTAATTTCTTAGCTTTAGTCATTGCTGAGAAAAATCGATATCGCTACTGCAGCCAATTTATCAAGGCGTCGCCTTAATAGCTACTGTGACAATACCAAGACCTCGCAAAAGCACGGGGAAGTAATGGAAACTACGTTAAGTGGATGTTACCTAAACTTAGCTGGATATCAGTAGATTCCTAGTCATATGGCGGATCTAAGTAACTTGGTCGCGTTAAGTCAAACCTATTCGACCGATCACAGCAGTCTAACATTGAATTGTCATAAGCCATCAAATGACGTAGGTACGGTCCCTAAACTGTATAGGAATAAATTTCCTCGATGGTACTATCAGAGAAGTCGACTTATAGACAGACCTACGTACCCGTATTCAGTTTCATTAGTAATAAGTCAGGTAATTAGTGATAAGGAGAAAGTAAGTGTGGACAGCGACTGATTAGTGCAAGAGGTTAGCGGGCTGCGTAGTAACGTGATATTAACTAGCTTCACTTAACTTGAATATAACGAGTTATTTTGTGAGTTGTGAGTCGCAGAATTTCGGTCCCGTAAATATTTTTTCATACAAATCATGACTCACAAAATTACGCTCGTGTGAATAAAGTAGGAATTTTCTCTAAAACTTAATGCAGTAGAATTTCTGCCAACCGAAATTCTGCGACTCACGACTCACAAAATTACGCTCGTTTAGCCTCACCCAGTGGATACATAATAAATATATATACCTAAATAATAATATAAAAACACGCCTATTATGCATCAATTTTTTAAATGGTAACTACTTAAACAAGTAATTTTGAGGAAAGCTATAATTAAGTAGAACGTCGCAATTAAGTAAATTAGTAGTTACAAGTTTTAATTAATGGATATCTAATAGGATATTAATTTTGTAAAAATAAGCAAGTAGACAAATAATAATTTAAAATGTATCTTTTTAGGGTTCCGTACCCAAAGGGTAAAAACGGACCCTATTACTGAGACTTCGATGTCTGTCCGTCTGTCCGTCTGTCTCCAGGATGTAGCTCGAGAACGGTAATAGCTAGAAAGTTGAAATTTTCACAGTTTATGTAAGTATTTCTGTTGCCGCTATAACAACAAATACTAAAAACAAAATAAATTAAATATCTAGGGGGGCTCCCATACAACAAACGTGATTTTTCAAACATTTTTTGCTCGGTATCAATGACGACAACAGGTAGGCACTTAAAATTTTCACAAAGGCCTTAATTATATGTTTACTTTAATAATTAGTAATAATATTTAAATAGAATAAAAATTTAAGAGGGGCTCCCATACAATAAACTCTCATACCATAAAAATTAATTTTTGGCCTATTTTTGCTCTATAACGGCGCGTGCGCGAGTCAGACTCGCACTTAGCCAATTTTATTTAAAATATTTGTCTACTGATATATCTAGTCTCTTATAGTAACGACTAACGATAAATATAAATTGTCAATACGTGCAAAAAATGCATCGTTTAATTGTCATAAAACTATAAATTATTGCAATATTATAAGCTGAATAAATGTTACCAGATGTTACCAGTAAATGTTACCCAAATTGAAAAATTCGACTGTTATGAACACAGAAATAAATCAAGAGTTATGAATATAATATTCTCATATTGCATTTCATTTGAATAGGTATAACATCGTTGATATGGCGTCATTAATTTCCCTGAAAAGTTACAAATAAATTCCTTCCATTGAATGGAAGGAATTTATTTGTAACTTTTCTAGTACAGAAGGTAAAGCGCGTTCAATGTTATATTACCGTAGATATTCTATAATTGACCCTTATGTTGTCTGTCTTAAGATCGTATCAGAGGTAAAATAGCAATGACTCAATGAGCGAGTTGCACGCGCCACTGCCTGTCCGCACTCATGATCATCACACGATCATCGTTTACAACAACAGCAGCAACGTCATCTAGGGTGTTTACACACGCGCCGCGCACTGTAAAACTCTGGAACGAACTGTCTCCAGCAGTATTTCCGGACCTATACGACCTGCAAACCTTCAAGAAGAGAGCGTATTCCTTCTTAAAAGGCCGGTAACGGCCGGTAACGGTAGTTGCTTTCCATCAGGTGACCCGTTTGCTCGTTTACCCCTTATTTTATAAAAAATACGATGTGCGACATAATATTTGATAGGAACTTTGTTCGTATTGCAATAACTGTTGCCTAGATTGTTATAGGTAACTTCGTAATTTTAGAATTATTATCTTGCGTCTTTAATGTATTGTAACATATATCAGGAACTGTTATTAAACTTTTAAGTGCTAAATACATAGCGAGGATTTTCCCATAAAATCATAAGTATCCCCAAACCATCTTAATTAGTCCAGACGACGACAGATAAGACACTAATCCACGGGGCTACTTTGTATTGGCTCCATGCACTCATCCGCACTAATGTTATAAATGCGTATCCTGTTTGTTACCTCTTCACGCCCAAACCGCTGAAACAATTTTGCTGAAATTTGGTTATGGAGAGTCTTTGAGTCTCGGGGAAACTCAAAACATAGGTTACATTTTATCTTAGAAAAAGGTACGGTTCACGCGTTTTATGTCTGTAACACATAGATGGAACTGCTATAAAACTATTCAGAGCTAAATATATAGCAAGGAAAACTTCACTATGACTTTTCCCGTAAAATTGTAAGTATCCTCAAACTTTCCTCTTAATTAGTTTAGAAACTTTAGTGAATGCACATAATATTATCGCATATTTTATAGTAGTAGTAAGTACCGATGTGTTAAGTAAAATTAATTATCAATTTGGTTCGTAAATAATAAAAGGGCAGCAAGGTTTCAGCAGTCATTTATTTCTAGATGTTGCCGGTAACTGCATTATACTGAAATTAATTTATCGCGCTTTAACCTTTTTTTTTTTTGAGGAGGGGAAATACGTTACGTATCCCCCGCCCCCTCGGGCGAAGGAGCAGGGGTATGATGGGACTCCCTCTACGAGGTTTATCGCGCTTTAACCCTACATTTTCAGGATAAAAAAATATCAAAATCAGTTCTGCGGTTTAAGCGTGATGAAGTTTGCAGACTCAAATGCAAACTCGGATTTATAATATTTAAGTATATAATATGAATAAGTTAAATTTACTTACACAAAAAAAAAACTGGCATATATAATGCATATAATATAAGACTAATTATTTACAAACCTAAACTAAAAATAATATATTTTCAGAGACTAGATATCAACTTTAACTAATGCAGATTTTGACATAATATACTGACATTTGATTCATGCTTTTGACATTTTCTGTCAAATTCTTGATTCAATTAAAGTTAAATAATCATTCAACATCTCTGAGAGCGGCCGTGGGCCGTATCCTAGTTACTGGTTCTTTCTGTGGTAATTGCATTATGTCAGTTAATGGTGCAGACTGCAGATGATCTGATTATAGGTTACACACGTGGTATTCCCAGGCTCGTGAGAACTGAGCTACGAGAAATCATCCTGACATTCTAACTTTTTCTCACTTTCATTAAACTTTTTCCGTGGCTTACTGTTTAGCAATGTACCATAGTTTTTCAAATAGGTAACGTAATAGTTATGTTATGAGTTATGTTATGACTTATGAATAATGATATCGACGATGGATATTTTGTTAGCTCGTTTGGTTTTGAACTGGCTCCGAAACAACAGTCCAAATTCTAATGAGATACACACAGCAAAAGCCATAGGCAATTTTTGGTCGCCAAAAAATGCGCGGATTGAACATTAATTCGCACGGACAACCTCGACAACAGAAGTCGCGACTCGAAAGACATAGGAGTATGAATAAAAGAAATTTATGGCCAGGCAGTCCATAAAATTAGCAGGTCGATGTCTGTCAGTACGAATATCGACGTACAAGACATTAAATAACATTCTTATCAGCGCGCCCTGTACAGTGGCGGTTACGACGCGCGCCGCCATAGTGTGAAATAGGAGAAAATTATACTTTTCACTTATATATAAAAGACTAAAATGCAAAATGTAACCACATATTATTCTTCTTTAAGTTATGAGCTTTTCGTAGATATGATATTTGAAAGTAAAACTATCATAACTTCATAAGCTTCATGAAAAATAAAAATTATCACAAAATATTCGACTTGTTTTTGATCGAATAAGAACCTCTTCGGAGTGTTTTTTGATCGAGTGAAGTTTTTAATATTATATTTCAAACCAAAAATTGACAAAGTACATTAAGTAAATAACAATGTGTATTTTTATGGCTTTTAAAAGTCACTATTTGTTTGTTTATTAATAATTCACGTCAGTCATGTAGATTAGGGACTACCTGGCCTTAACGCATTTGTGATTTGGCGATATTGTAATCGTCGAATTATATTATATTTGCATTATCCATATTATAAATGCGAAAGTGTGTCTGTCGAGTGTCTGTCCGTCTGTCTGTCAGTCTGTTACCTCTTCACACTCAAATCACTAAACCGATCTTGCTGAAATTTGGCATTTAGATGGGGACTCAATAGAGTCCCGGAAAAGAACATAGGACAAACTGGTATATAAATACATTTGCTTTTAAACGACTGTTTGGAGATATAATATGAAACTGTGTGCACTCGTAATATAAACTCGCTATTCTCAATTGTTAGCTGCAAACACTCAAAGAGTTTGCTCAGATTATATACTGTACTGTATAGAATACCTGGAAACAGTATTGTCCAATGTCCAATAGACTAAGTCAATAAAATATTCTTAGACGACGCCCGCAACTCCGTTGCGCCAAAACTCGTTTATCGGGCTGGAACCGTACATTTTTCCGGAATGAAGAGTATCCTATGTCCTTTCCCGGGACTCAAAGTATATCATGGAGATTCTTTGAGCCCGTCTCCTCTTCACGTCCAAACCACAGAACCTGGGTATGGACCCAGAAAAATCGGTTCTGTGGTTTGGGCATGAAGAGGTTACGGATTTATAATAATTATTATGTGGAGCCATATGGAAGTAGTGGATATAAATGTAGATGATACAAATAGGATCGTAAGTGAACAGTAGTGATAAGGGGGCGTCCACAAATTACGTGAGGTGTTTTTTTGAATTTTTTGACCCCCCCTCCCCCTCTGGTGAGATTTCGTGAGATTTTATTTAACCCCCACTCCCCCTTCCAAATCTCACGTGAGATTTTTCAAAATGTGGGTTTTTCTTACATAAACGTTTGGTTTGACAGCCAGTAGATTTTCTTTCGAACGAATTTGGAATGATTTTAATCGTATAACGATTACGCTTACGATTAAATCAAACAATAACAGTACAATCTGCATGAAATGGACCAAAATACTAAATAGTACCTATTATTTTGTTGAGAAAAAATTACGTGAGATTTGCCGAGACGTGAGATTAGGTGAGATTTGACTCGACCCCCCTCCCCCTAAGCACCTCACGTAATTTGTGGACGCCCCCTAAATGATGATTTTCTATTTATACGTATAATATTTTACTCTCTATCTCATAATATATCATCATAAAAGCGTTTTTTAATTTATCGATAATCATATGTGCAGGCTTAGCATGGTTACCCTAGAAGCGGTTTCTTTCTACGGAAGAATAGACAAAGTGACAGTTAGACAAAGGAAATCCTCCATTTTGTCACTAGAATCTGTCAGTATGTCCATTCTTTCCTATTTCTACTGTTTTTATGCTAAGCTTGCAGGTAACAATGTTATACGATGTTTTGTCCTTGTACGTCCACAAGATCTGGCGCGAGAGGCAAGAACAGAAAAAGGTAATAATTGGGTTGAAGATGAGTATTCAAATTGTGTAAGGTAAAATCTGGATAAGCTAAAAGAAGCAGTATAGGTATAAATACAGTACTCATTTTACTTAAAGAACTAGTAAGTACTGATTAGGTTAGTGACTTTTTTATTAATATCTATGATAATTTAAATTACAAATTAGTTCGTAAGTAAGACAATTTTGCATTTTAAAATTTACACGTGATTTAACTTGTTAATTGTAGTTAAAGTAGTAGTTATAGGTCTACCAGAATTAACCGACATTGACTGTATAATATAGAGGAAGCTGGGGTCACTTGATCTCCCATTTTCCCCATGTTTTTTTGGACAGGTTCAACCTTTTTTTAACTAAAATGAACCAAGTTTCGACAAATAGATGTAAAGAATGCGTGGGTCCATTGTTTTATTATTTCTTTGTTTTAAGGGCCTACGGGAACTACGGAGATTCCGTAATTTACCGTATTTAGAGCCTTATAAACTCATAATTTGAAAGCTACAAAGTTCTAATAAAAATACAGTATATCAACATAGTACCTTTCCACGTTTTAAATGTTCTATTTTTGTTTATTATACTCATGATATCAGCTTCCAAAGTAAACCAATTTATTAAAATTCAAATTTCAAGCATACATTCAGCATCTCCTTAGTATTTACAAATTACTTTTATTTTAAACACACGCCAATAGATCGACAATATCATAAACTACATATTCCACGTTTTAATTTTTTTAAGGTCAATTTTGAACTAAGATAAGTAAAAAAATAGGGTTTTGGTGCGATCTCGGCAACGCGGCAAATGTATGGTCAAGATCGTTTGCTCGGGGGACGGCCTTAATTAGTCGTAAGCTCTTTTAATTTTCTGTCAAACCCTTTTTATATTTGTATTATTAAAATGTAATATATAGTCAAGTAATCATTTAATATCTAAATGCGATCGTATAAGTCTATAATGTCCCAACTCCCAAGTATGGCCCAAGTGTTGCTTTTCTCCCGTTGTGATGATTGTATGTATATTAGTTTCATCACCGCCCGATGATACAAATGGGTCTCGACTGGTCTCGACTCTCGACTGGTGAATGTTTTGGGTCAAGTTCACTATTTATTTTAGAAAAAAATATTTATTTATTTACTTTAATACAAGAAAATAAAAAATTTGTGACAAACATATTTTTAAATACATAGCAAGCAACTTAAATCCTGATTATAATTTTAAAACGTAATGTCATTTGTGTCAAATAAAATGTAAATAATGAATCAAGATTCAAGCAGTTTTTATATGCAAGCAATATAGCAGCAACTCATGCTTGTAATAACTTTTCATCCCCTTTTTATTCCTTAAAAGGTCATATTTTAACAAACTATGAATTAAATCTTCCACAAAAAAATATGCAAATTTTCGAGCAGATCGGACTAAGGAATCGTGCTGTCCCCTACTAAATTTAACTCCCCTTTTCACCCGCTTGGGAGACGAATTTCGAAAAATTCCTTTTTATTGCACGTCATACGGAGAACAATCCCCCCAAACAAGTCTCTATGATTAGTTGTTCAGGCTGTAGCGTAATTCCAGTTTTATGTCATTCAGGACAAAGCCTTTTATATTATTTTGATATTGTGAAGTGGCAACCACACCGGTTTCGGTGACGGTGGCCGGTTTCATTGAAACCAGGCCAGTAACGCAGGAGTAATTTTATAGTGCCCATGTGTGTGCGCAGTACACAAGAGCACTCTCTATTCCTTTTACTCTCATAACCCAGTGGGACGGAAGACCGACACGACTGGCGATAGATCAGGCGCGGGACCGACTTTTTACATGCCCATCCGACGCATGGATCATCTTACTTATCAGACAATCTGGTGATCAGCCTGCATTGTGCTAAGTAACCAAACTTGGAAATAACATGTTTCCAACGCGGGAATCGAACCCACGACATCCGAGTCAAGAGCCATGCTCTGAACCACTGGACCACGGAAGCGTTATTGATATAGAATAATATATAGATGACAAACAACCGTAACAACATGAAAATGTAAATAATATGATAACTTGTTTTTTCAAAGATATTTCTTAAAAATATAATAATACTAGCTGTCCCGGCAAACGTTTCTTTACCATAATATAAAGTATTTCGCCCAATGATATTATATAAAAAAACTCAAAGCAGATATGTTACTACCGCGCGCGTTGTGAAGCCATTAAATACGGGCCAATTGACCAGTCTTTTGTATAGTCTGTCTCTTTTATGTAAATGTCATTTCGTATCTTTTGTTTCACTTATCTGTCAAATTTGACAATTGAATTTGAAAATTGTTCGGAAGCAATTTAAGCCGGAAAATAGTATGAACGTAACAGATCTGTATTTAGTTGAATATCATTGTATTTCGCCCATATTATTTTATTGAAGTGACAAAATAAGTATGTCGCCATGGCAACGTCGATCGCTATCTCGTCACACAAACAATGATCGCCGTCAGTCTCAGGTTGTAATAATTTACTATTATTTATTCAACAAATGCACTTATCAATAATATATAAAGTACCCAGTAGCCGATTCTCAGACCTACTGAATATGCATATAAAATATGGTAAAAATCAGTAAAGCCGTTTCGAAGGAGTTCGTCGACTAACATTGTGACACGAGAATTTTATATATAAGATAAGATAAGATAAGATAAGATAAGATAAGATAAGATAAGATAAGATAAGATAAGATAAGATAAGATAAGATAAGATAAGATAAGATAAGATAAGATAAGATAAGATAAGATAAGATAAGATAAGATAAGATAAGATAAGATAAGATAAGATAAGATAAGATAAGATAAGATAAGATAAGATAAGATAAGATAAGATAAGATAAGATAAGATAAGATAAGATAAGATAAGATAAGATAAGATAAGATAAGATAAGATAAGATAAGATAAGATAAGATAAGATAAGATAAGATAAGATAAGATAAGATAAGTAGTTAAGGCCGTCCCCCGAGCAAACGACCTTGGCCATACACTTGCCGCGTTGCCGGGATCGCACCAAAACCCTATTTTTTACTTATCTTAGTTCAAAATTGACCTAAAAAAAATTAAACGGGGAATATGTAGTTTATGATATTTGCGTGTGTTTCAAATAAAAGTAATTTGTAAATACTAAGGAGATGCTGAATGTATGCTTGAATTTTAATAAATTGGCTTTACTTTGGAAGCTGATATCATGAGTATAATAAACGAAAATAGAAAATGTAAAACGTGGAAAGGTTTTTTGAGATACTGAAGATTATTGCTGTATTTTTATTATAACTCCGTAGCTTTCAAATTATGAGTTGATAAGGTTCTAAATGCGGTAAATTACGGATTATCCGTAGGGAATGCCCTTAAAACAAAGTACGAAAAATTGCACTTTTATTGCCATAAATAAATTGAAGGTGAGATAAAGTTATTAATTTTGTTACATAATTTATTGCATCAAAATAAAGTGATCCATATTCGGCACGTGCCATAACCCTGAAATTGTACCACTGTTATTAACTAATTTTTAGTTTTTAATACCTAATTCATCTAAAATTTAAATAGCGATACCTGTGTTGGTTCTTTTTGGACCTTTTAAGTTCTGACATATTAATTATTAACTTTAGAGTTAATTTGTTTTAAAGTTCCTACGTGATGTATTGATATACCTATTATTATGTTCTGACTTCATCAAACTGATTTAAAATGCTATTAATTGGCCTCGTATCCAATCCTTTTTGGGGAAACGCTAAGATCTTGTCACCAGTTTTGAAGTTTTAACGAAATGTTATATTATAATATTTAGTTCAAACGACGAATCCAAGATACATAAAAGATGACTGAAATTATGTGCCTACAAAAGGTTAATTTGCGTGTTTTGTTTGTTTATAAGTTCAAGTTTGTCGTTCGTGCTACTTTTAATTTTGTTTGTTTACATTATAATATATTTTTACGCCTCCCAAACTTGCAGCTCGATGGTACGACCAGAGAAAAGGCAGTTAAACTTTGATATTTTTGATATTCAAAATGTTTTTGAGACAAGATAATAATATTAAGAAGCACTAAAAATGTTGTCTGGTACCCGTAACACAAGTCCTTCAGGTATTCACCATTGCCCATGGCGGGGCCAAACTGACATGGTGTGGAGCGTCCATAGATATTATAAATAATCGGCCAAGTGCGAGTCGGACTCGCTCACGAAGGGTTCCGTACCGGTATAGAGCGAAAGTAGACAATAAATGGTGTTTTTTGTATGGGAGCCCCCCCTTTAATTTTTACTTTATTTTAATTTTAATATTAATTATCAAATTACAAATTTAATTAAGGATTTTGTGAAAAATTCAAGTGCCTAGCTGTTACCATTATTGATTACGAGCAAAAAAGGCCAAAAAAATCTCGTTTCTTGTATGGGACTTTATTTTATTTTTAGTATTTGTTATTATAGCGGCAATAAATATACACAATCTGTGAAGAATTCAGAAGTCTATCTATAGCGGTTCTTGAGTTACAGTCTGTAAGCCTGTTAGTTTTTTACCCTTTGGGTACGGAACCCTAAAATAAACAAAATTTAAATATTATTATTTATAAGTTATAACCATTGAGCAGAATCCAAAAAAAAATAAGCGTACTTACCGTAACATAAAAAAATATGATAAAAACGTCGCGCCCTTTTTCTGTCATAATAATAAAAAAAATATATAATGTTCACTGCGGCTTTACATTTTTGATATTTAATTTTTAGGTTATTTTCAGTGTTAAGTTTTTCGATCTTTTCCAATTTCCATCTTATTGATATAGTAATAGATAGAAGTTGGAAAGAAGAAAACATGAAAAAAAAAACAGTTTTAACCATCACTATTATTATTACGGTTACAGCTATTTGATTAACTAATTATTAATTAAACACAATTTCGTCACTGTTATACTTAATATTTTTTTAACATGACACTTACCCTAATATATAAAGTAATGCGGCACTCGCGAATTCGGCGTGCAGCGTGCGCGTGCGCGTGCGCGTGGCCCAGTCACTACGGCGCGGACACGAATGATAGCAACTTTGACGATGCAAGTTAAGTAGGTACTAAACGAGATATCGACCTGACTGCATTCGACGCGTTTTTTAACTTCGATCATAAAAAATGCAATTGTTTGGGTTAAAAAAAGAACATAAGTAATAATATAAAATCGAATTGGTCGAGAAATTGAGAAACCTCCTTTTGGGCGGTTAAAAAAGTTGCGTACTTTTCAGTCCTACGGGACCCTATAACTAAGACTTCGTTGTCTGTCCTGTCCGTCTGTCTGTCTGTCGGGCTTTTCTAAATTAAAAAGGCGTGTCACTTTAAGTTATTATACTGTGAATACCCTCGTATTCACAGTACAAAAATTTTCATTTATATCAACTAGTGTAGTGCTGGGGCGCGTCATTTCAATTTAAACAAGCTCTAAAATACTATTTATTTTTTTTGGGATGATTCACAATAATA
The DNA here is from genome assembly GCA_937595015.1 of Polyommatus icarus. NCBI lineage: Eukaryota > Metazoa > Arthropoda > Insecta > Lepidoptera > Lycaenidae > Polyommatus > Polyommatus icarus. Next base: position 2,127,539 of record OW569325.1, read on the forward strand.
AATGCTTAACAGCGTGCATAATATTATAATTATTCTGTTACGTAGGATTTCTTATATATGAAGGCCATCATCTTATTCTTCTCATCTTTTAGAACACTCCTCCAAAGACACGCTATTATATTATTTTATTTTATTTTTTATTATGTTGAGAATATCGGCCCATTTTTTAATAAAGACTAAGTGTAGTCGTTCATACAGATTAACGGTTTTCTAGCGACACTAGCTGTCTCTAAGAAAGCTGCCGCCGCGCCGGCAGGCTATATCGTAGAGAAACTAAAACCTATGAACACTTTACATAGGTATCTCTATTTCTGCACACACACACACACACACACACACCATATAACTCGCGTATATAATATATGCATCATGTATACCATCGAAGAAATTGATTCATATATTTTCATATTAGGCAGTTGATGGATCGACGTCATTCGGTCGGATTATGTCAGTTCAATAATAATAATATCTATGGAGCATGGACGCTTCACACCACGTTGATTTTTATTTTTATTATATCATACACACATTTAATATACATCCAGACCCGGGAACATTGAAAACTTTTTGTTCCGTCGGCGGGATTCGAACCCGCGACCCCCGGCTTGAGCTACCAACGCGCTCACCACAGAGCCACAGAGGTCGTCGAATTAAATAATTGTTGTGATCTATCACCAGGATTTAACATTACGCGACCAAATTGCGTAGGTCCACCATCTGCCGAGGAATCAACTTCTCTGAATACAATATTATATACCCATACTCTAGAAAGGCTACTGGATCAAGCCCTGAAAACATCAATTATTATAATTTAACAAACTGACGCCGTACATTTTTCCGGGATTAAAAGTATTTTATGTCCTTTCCCGGGACTCAAGTGTCTCTAAGCCAAATTTCATTTAAATTGGTTCAGCAGTTTTAGCCTGAAGAGATAACAGACAGACTTTTACATTCATAATATTAATAAGTAGTAGTATTTATTTAATGCATAACAATGTGTTTTTTTTTTAATTATATTTTACTTGAATTTTCCTCGTTTTACATGTTCACTTTTTTCCCTAAACCACCAAATCTAGGTAGTAGGTACATACTTATTCCTTACCTATTTTATGATTATTATATTTCGCTATAGTTATTGTGTCTACGAGTATAAACTTCTCCTCACCCAAATCCAGTACCGGTTTTAGCACAGCCAGCGCCCTGAGCGAGATTCCTTCGGCACCCAGGGTAAGGTACTAATTATGTATTCTGTGACCCAAGGTGCACAACAAAAGTGTAAGTAGATGAAAGATAAATTGATCTGATGCGCCGCATTCGCCCCTTTTTGTCTGCCTTCGGCGCCCACTTTTCACTGGCTACATTTACATTTTTAATTCGCACTTTTAATAAAAGATTATGCTCGTAAATATGGATAAATCGCCCTCGTTCCACGGTCTTTACACACAGCGAGTAGCTAGAGGAGGCGACGCTAACCGCCCAGTCAACTGGCAAAACGCTTACACTAACGCTAACGCTACAAAATGTATGGATTTGACATTAGTATTCGCTAGCGAAGCGATGGCTTATGTCAAATCGCATACATTTTGTAGCGCTAGCGTAATAGGCGTTAGCATTATCGTTAGCGTTTTGCCAGTTGTCTGGGCGGTTAGCGTCGCCTCCTCTAGCTACTCGCTGTGTGTAAAGACGGTAGAACGAGGGCGATTTATCCATATTTACGAGCATAATATTTTATTAAAAGTGCGAATTAAAAATGTAAATGTAGCCAGGTCAGTGGTTCAGTAGCCCGCGGCCCGATACGCCTGCGCTGATGTTTCAACGATGAACACGCAAACCTCGAGAATCTAGATGTTTCCTTAATCACATTATAGCAAACGTTTTTGCTCTATAAAAAGTATCCTTAATCCTGAGGGATAAGAGCTGAAGGCAGTACAAGTATTGCGGTTGTGTGTCAAGTTAACAATAATTATTAAAAGTTTCAGATTGGCAACACCAGTTCGCAGCATCTTCGTTCCGCCACGTTCACTACGTAAAAAAAAGTATCTGAATCGATAAAGAGGCAAGAGACAGACAGACAGGAACATTTTGCCATTTATAATATCAGAGTTGATGGATCAGAAATTAAGCAGCCGGGTAAACATACGGTAAACGAGTATTGTACTCGCAAAAAGGGAATAATAATTAATTAGATGTAAGACTTCTGCTGTTATGTAATTGCGATCGTTATCACGTCACATTCTTAACTGGAAACAATGTTAATAAAAAAACCAGCCCCGGATAGTAAAGACCATTATCTAGGTCACGGCCTAGGGCGGCAGTGTCTATTATAGAGGCCCTACTGAACGTACAGGGGGCGGCGGAATAAAGTGGCCTCTCTCTTGTGTGACTCTCATTAAAATATGAATACGGCACTGAAAGAAAAGAAAAACTGAAAACGTATGTTGTACCTAGACGGAAAAACTCAAACCGTAGCTTACAGTTTAGTTCCCCGCGACAATATTATTCACAAAATTGTTTTCATTCACATGATTTATTGCGTTATTACGACCCTGTGGTCAATAAACCTTGTTTTAATATTGAATAGATAAAATTTTATGATCTGAATATAAGATCTATATTATACACAAAAAATAACTCGTAATTTTTCAGAATTATTTATATCTATAGTAAAACTATGCCCATTTAATATTATAAAGTGAAAACGGCTTATTAGCATGAAATAAGCTCCGAAACTACTAGATCGATTTTGATGTGGCACAGATAACGTTGAGCACTTATAGAGCACAGGCCACTTTTTAGGGTTCCGTAGTCAACAAGGAACCCTTATAGTTTCGATCTGTCCGTCCGTCTGTCTGTCTGTCCGCGGTTTTGTTCAGAACCTATAGGACCTACAAAGCTGTAATTTGGCATGAATGCACATATTAATATTGGCGGCAAAATGGTACATGAAAATTTAAAAAAATAATTTTTTATATGGTACCTTTCATACACATTAAGCGGGGATGAACATTTTTTTTCGCATCCACCCCATCGTGTGGGGTGTCGTTGGATAGGTTTTTTAAAACTATTATGAGTATCCATAGATCATTTTCCGATTTAGGGATCCGTTTGTGAAATATTAAGTTTTAAAGTGGAAAAAATCGTTAGAGTCCTGCCAGTGTCCCCCCCTTCTACCAGCTAAACGGTTGCTTCTGGAAATGTGAAAAAATTCACGGGAGTAGGAAATATGCTGAATCTAAAAGGAAAGCTATCACGGCTAAGAAGACTTCATACGTTATTGAGTAATAGTCGATCAACTAAAAATAATGTATTCGGCAAAGTATACAGGAATTGTTCGTTTAAATTCCTTTGAAAGTAACTGTGATGATGTTGTTAGTAGTCTAAAACACGTCATAAATGTACATTCATTGACCATACAAAAAAAATAGCGGTATTACGGAACCCTATATTGCGCGTGGCCCGACACGCACTTGGCCGGTTTTTATTTCGGAAAATGTACCTACGCTTTAGTGCCAAATCGCCAAAGACAGAGAAAATAAAAATGAATTGATTAAAAATGGTCATCCTTGGAGGAGGCCTTTACTCAACCTGGCGACCTAGTTTAAAAAGTACTTTTTAACCGACTTCCAAAAAGGAGGGGGTTATATGTTCGTCTGTTTATATTTTTGCAAATATAATAATAACTACTAGTTGATAGGAATCTTTGTAGCTTGGTCAAAAAGGGCTTTTTATTTATTTATTGCCCACGCTTACTGTTTGATTCTTAGATTCTAGTGTCCAGTAACATGAACATGAAACTAAATAACAAAAAATTAAAACCGACTTCCAAGGTAAAAACAATATTAACATTAATATGAACTAAAATGTATTAAATAATTTTTGCTATCTAATAGTGCCTTTTTCCGAATTCGGCTAAACCTCAACTATTTCTGTACTCAATCTTCATTATTTTGAAGTCGGTACCAGATAGCTGAATCTTCAGTCCTCTGACAGAATATTTGAAACTTTTGGAACTGGCACCGACTTCAAAATTATGAAGATTGAGTACAGAAATAGTTGAGGTTTAGCCGAATTCGGAAAAAGGCACTATTAGATAGCAAAAATTATTTAATACTTTTTAGTTCATATTAATGTTAATATTGTTTTTACCTTGAAAGTCGGTTTTAATTTTTTGTTAAAAATAATAATAATTTCACTCTTTTTAGTTACACTAGTAGGTAAACTCATCTAATATATAAAATTCTCGTGTCACAGTTTTCGTTGCCATACTCCTCGGAAACGGCTTGACCGATTCTCATGAAATTATGTGAGCATATTGTGAGGATATTGGTCTGAGAATCGGCCAACATCTATTTTTCATACCAAAAATTATTTATATGGCAAAACAACGTTTGCCGGGACAGCTAGTAATATAATATAATATTATCATAATTATTGACAGCTGTTCTTATAATCAAGAATTCAATTTCAAATCCATTCAAATCGATACTTAGTGCGCCATCTATCGATTAATAAGTATAACTAATTAAAAAGACACTTATTGACTTTGTTTTGTTTAAATGCTCTTTTTAAAATAACTTTATTTTAATTATATATTTTGTGTATTAAAATTTTATAAAGTAGTTAGTAAAGTATTCGATCTGTATATAAAGTAGTAAAGTATATTCGATCTGTCGTCTTCCGCCACGCGCCGCGCGGCGGCGCCGCGATACCGTCGCCTCCGCGGCGCTGACCGCCGTGTATATTTAAACAAAGTGTGTTATTTTTTTATACGGTCGTGACGGTACTGATGTTTTTATACCTATTGGCAATTACACGATTGCACCAGAAGATTCTTTTTTGCATGTATGTAGTGCATAATATTATTATTTGCCTAGCTAGAGCAGTCTATTATTTTAAGCAAGATTCTTCTAGTATTCATTAATTCCCCAAATTTTGAGAAGGACCACCAAAGCAGACGGTATTTATTCCAAAAAAGTGTTATGGCTAGTTTAAATAACACTTACCTCATTAGGTCCTAAAGCTTTCATATCTGCGTCGACTATTTTAAGCTCAGTATTTGGAAATGCGTGTCCAACTAAGTCATAACGCTTAGAATATTTATCAGACATTGAGACTACTGGAGAGGTTTCTGTCAGACCGTATCTTTGACTGAATCTAACTTCTTGCTGTAAAGAAAAATCTTATGTGGCTCCTTCTTAATCTTCTAAGTTTTGTAGCTTATTTATCATTTTATGTCCTACAGCTACATAAATTACCAATAACATTAATTACTGTAATTTAATTGCTTATTATTGTCACGCGTGGTTGCCTTTACTTAGAGGTTTGAGTTATTGCCGTTTTATTTGTCATGTTTAAATGACCGTCATTATAATATATTTTATGCTGCCGTAAAAATACTTAAATTATAATCAAATTATAGATAAAATTAAGATAAAATATATTTAAATGCATAATATTAAATCTGCCTTTATGTATTATGAGGAAATACTATAAAGTACCTATTTAAAGTTAAAGACCATTGTTAATATGTAAAATTAGTTTTAAAATTCATGATGTTTATATTATTATGCATTTAGTAGTGAAATTATGCAAAACAAGTCACAGAATATTTACCTTTATTCTTCCTAATAATCTTTCAGCGTCAGCCTTTGATAGAGGTGCGGCACCGTTTACTATAGTGTCTAAATATTGCAACTTTTCTGAGGTAGCAGCAGGATGGTTTCCCATTAAAATAACTGGAAGAAACATTGTTCTTTTAATAGTAAATATAAAATAGTTGAAAAGTCACAGAATCATAACACTTACAATAAGTATAAAATATTTGAAAAATATTTACAAAATATGCCAATGTAACTAATTGCGTGTCTATATTATTTTTACACTCACTTAGTGGTGGAGCGGCAAACAAAACATTGATTCGATGTTTTTCTAGAACATCTATGTAGATGTCAGGCTGAAACTTCGGTAGTGCCACAATTTTGATCCCATATGCCATTTTGTGGAACATTAGAACAGTTGCAGCGTAAATATGGAAAAACGGTAACACGGCTAGTATGGAATCTTGGTATGAGGCTGTTAAATAAAATTGAACGGTGATATTAGTATTTACTACTCCTAATCAGAATAAATGCTTATTTGTTACTTTTTAACATTTCTATCATTAATTAAAAGACTGAACGATAACTTGATTTAAAGTAACTACATATTAATGATTATGAGCTATAATAATAATCATTTAATTTTTTTGAGTTGATTAAATAATTCAATTATAGATTTTCATATTATCATAATAAGAATAAGTCAACACTTTGAATATTTGAACAAAGGCCATAATTCCAACTTACCTGTCGTCTCATTGTGAACCTTGATCATAGGTTCATTCATTTGTTCACAATTAGCAAGAAGACTTTGATGAGTTAACTCAACTCCCTTAGGCAACCCAGTCGTTCCACTAGAGTATGGTAGGAAGCAGACATCTGTGTTAGTCCTTCTAACGTCTTTAAGACACGATAAATCAGTATCTTCTATCAATTCAAAGAAGTTAGCTACACCTTCAGGCAAGGCATCGTTTCCTTTTACAGCTATGACGGGAAGATCTAGCTTAGCTAATTTCAATGCTTCTTTGATAACATTATTATTAGTTTTGCTTCAGACATTATTAGCTGTCGTTGAACTTCATCTGTAAAAATATATTATGCAACCTTAGATTAAAAGATATTATCATGTTTTATTACACTCACTTTAAGTAAAATAAAATGTGTATCATAAACTTTATCATGATAAAAACATTGTAAATCTTTCAGGAATGCTATTTAGATGTTTATTAATTAGTTTTCAACGTACTATCAGAGAAGTTGATTTATAGGCAGATGGGGGACCTACATAGTTTAGTCGCGTTACATCATACCCAGCCGTACGATTTAATATTGAATTGACAGGATCCGACCAAATGACGTTGGTCTTTCACCTGCCTAGGAATCAATTTCCTCGATGGTACAATATTGCACAGGACCGTACATTCACCGTGACTGAAACACATTTTCGCATTCAAAATTTGTTCAACAATTTTTTATCACATGTTATTGGTGACTCAACACTAAAAACAAAACAATTGACGAAAGAAGGTCAACGTCAATTCACTTACGGGCTGTATAAATTGGGTTTATAGTGCTCACTACTCCACCGGCTTGGAGTACCCCAAAGGTGGCAATTGGATATTCTGGAAGGTTCGGCAGCATGATGATGACAGTATCCCCATCTTTGATCTTGAATTTCTTGCGCAGGTTCGCGGCGAAGTTGTGAGAGGTTCTGTGGGCTTGTTCGAAGGTGTAAGTCTTGCCAGTGAGGGCACATACCTGAGATAATAATTATGATGTAAGGGTTTACATTAATACAGTAGCATTATTTGTAACATTGTACAACACGGTCAAATTAACTAGACGCACGGTTTGATGACGTCATTATGGAGCTCGCATGTTAATTTGACATTTCGATGCGTCAAGTTAATTTGACCGTGTTGTACATTTTTCAACCAATAATAAAGGTACCATCAGTCAGACTATTTTCTTCAGGACCGGAAAATAATTGCTTGGAAAACATAGGACTATGAAGTATTCTAACGTTTAATACTTTAATCCGTTTCTTATGGAATACGGACATTTCAAGACCCAGGTTTTGGCTGAATGTTGTGGTGATAGCCCATTAGACAGTTTCAGTTTCAACTTCAGCCAAAATCAAACTTTGGTCAGTTACGATTAGACGGCGAGAACACTAATAAAACACAATTTTTCGTGCACTTTTTCCACTATACCAAAACAAACATTAGACATCCCTAATGTTTGTTTTGACTATATTTAATTATTTAAAACTACCGACAATAAACTTACACCTGAATCCTGATGATGATTTATTTTGAAACCGGTCGTATCATTTGTTAAAATTGTGTTTTATTATTAGTGTTCAATTCAATGTAAGATGTCATCTGGGTCTGACAGAATGCGACTAAACTACGAAGGTCCGAGATCTGCCTGTGAACAACTTCTCTGATAGTACAAACTACTCACCGAAGCATGCTTCTGCGCCCACTTCTCCAGATTTTTCCACATGTATTTCGGCAGCGTACAATCTGGTACCACCACATCCTTGTACGGTGACTTGATCACACCTTCCGGCGTCCATAGACTAGTGTTTCTAATGACCACGGTGTGTTTTGAGCTCTTGCATAATTCGTTGAGGGTTCTTACTAGCTTAGAACTTCTAAGCGCCATTGTGTCTGAAAATTTAATGGTTTTCTTAGCTTGAGTATATTAGCAGCGTCAGGTTTAGACTCAAGTGGCTCGTAGTAGGGGAAACTATAACGAGTAATACTCACAAAAGTCACAAGAATGCAGTTAAAAAACAAAAACACCACAAATATTTACTCTACCAATCAGCACGTATCTTTTGTACTTTACTCTCGCAGCGATGTAATTAAACTAGATAAGACAAAATTAATTATGTTTTTGTAAGTAAATATGCAATTGAGATAAAAACATTTATTAGATAATAAGGGCTAAGATAATATTATAGATAATGTAAATCCAGCTGCGTTACTCCCGACAGAATCGAATCTAATCGAATCGAGAATCGAATCAGTTCGATCTCAAAGCTTTTGCTTCTACCGACATAATATTATATTATACCTGCTACATTACTTCCGACAGAATCAGAATCGAATCGAGGATCGAATCAGTTTGGTCTCAAAGCTTTTGCTACTACCGACATAATAATATATACTACATTGCTCCCGACAGAATCAGAATCGAAATGATCTCAAATTCCAAATATCGCTAAGATATATATATATATATATATATGTTGGAGAATAATATTGGAACGTCAAAACATAACGGCTTTGGGTGTATTCAGTTACTCAATTGGCTTATTCTGTCTTCGCCGCGTTCCTAATATTTAATCCGTTTGCATCCGTGCCCAGTGTGAATGTTTAAAAGTGATTCTTAGTTTAATAATCATTGCTAATTTCGTACTTTCAATTCGGTCTATTATTTCGTGAATCTAAGATGGATGAAGAATGTAGAAGCCCACGTTTCCCCGATATCAGAAGTTGGATGCAACCCTCGCAGCAATCGGCGCGAATCTGAAGATACCGGCAATACAAAACGACGGTTGCTTATGGAACAACAAAACCGAAACTTTATGGCGCTTATCGAAGCCATGAAGGCAACATCTACCAGCAAGGAAATCCAGCTACCTGACTTAGACCCGGACAAAATCAATGTGCACGCCCGCGCGTGGATTACGACCGCGGATAAGTGCATCACGAATCAGACCTGCAGGGAGCCTCTCTCATGGTGACTTTAAGCCGTGCCCTCAAAGGACAAGCTTCGGCGTGGCTGTCGCAGGTGGTATTTCAAGGAATGACATGGACTGACTTCAGGGAGCTGTTCATTGTCAGGTATGAAAGTGCTGAAGCATGTTTGATAAATTTAAATAATGGCCGATCGAAGTACAATGAATGTTTAGCTTCATACGCGGCGATATTAATGTCTTCCATTATGTCTAAGTGGAAGAACCTTTCTACCGAATAAATTGCTTGTAGCCCTAGCATGGCCACCAGTAGAAATGCGAAAGTATAGACAGACTGTAGACAATTGGACATAAACTTAAAGTGCCGTTCCGATCTTTCCGATTTCGAACTTTTGGTCCTAGGGTTTCTTAATTTGAATCTCTAGTTCAGTGCCTATCTTTTACGCAAAGTAATAACAAATAGAAACCGCTTGCAACAGTAACTCAAGGCTACCGCTTTTCTTAAAAGAAATACCCGCATAACAAAAAAAGGCCTCGATTTACTAATGATACTTCTTCTGCAAATGTGTGTAGCAAAGCGGACCATAAAGCTAAGAATTGTCGCTCACGAGTAAATAATCAAGACAGTAGGGCTAAAACCCCTATTATCGACGCACCGTCTTGAAGAGCTTCTTCTGCTGGTTTTGTTATGTATTTCAGCTGTGGAGCGATGGGACATTATGGCAAAAATTGACCACGTCACAATAACAAAGAGGGCAGCACCTGTAACATGATGGCGGCGACTCCACAAGAGAAACGAGCCAACGTCTGTGTGGTAAACGCGCCTGAAGGTATTCCGCGACATGCTGGTGAGCGCTTTAACTTTACTTATGCCTCTGAGCTGAGTGTTCGCTAATTAAGAGGGCTACTGACCCAATGGGTCGGGCATCGTCCTTCTCTCTTCACACTCGCGCCAGTCTTTCATGTGCCAGGTGAGTGGACGGCGCGGAGTCATCGCCAAGTAAGTTTTACTACGAACTATAATGATAACGAAAAAAAAAGTATTTCGAGCATAATGTTCATGAACTGAAGTTACTTGTGTAAAAAAAAAACAATTTTCTAGACCTTACAGATTGTGAGATCTAGGTTTAAGTATGTAGTCAAGTTAGGGTCAGGTGCACTCTGAAGGAATCTATAGCTTATACATTTAGTGAAAGACGTGTTTTTTTTTTAACGGGCTTTGGCCCACCACACATTCCCACCACTGTATCTCCTGTGTCGCCAGGATCGACAGCGGTATCCAACCACGAAAACCCTTTGATATGATCTCAGGGAGCCCGAGGGACATGCTAAAACTGTCTTGGAACCCGCAACGAAATTAATCAGAAGAAAATAGGAGGAGTAGGAAGATTCCAATTTCCCTCCCCATAAAAGCGGGAGACAGCACAAAGTTGCAATGACCGAAAGTCAAAGAACTTAAGGGGGAGCACCACGGAAATAAGGTTAATAATTGTGACTCCTAAGCTAAGCTAAGTTAATATTGGAGTTTATTGTGTTTGACTGTTGCCAATAATAATTGTGACAAAAACGCTTGAAGGCACGGAAGTTCCTAGCGCTGTCCACGAGATCACCGTAGTATGCGACTCCAGATGTACAGAATAGGTTGTTTAGCATAGTAGTTAAACAACCTATTCTGTACATCTGGAAAGACAGCCTGTGAAAGACGTGTATCTAATGTTGTCATAATATTATCTTATAGGACAAAGCGCTATTAATAGTAGTTTACAAATTACTTCTTAATTGAAATTGATGATATTCCTGTAGAAGTTATTTTTCACGTATTACCTGTTTGTTATTTACACCATGATATTATGATTGGACGCGTGAAGTGTTAGCATAAGAATTCGGAGTAGATATGACATGTAACAAAATTAGTTTTTACCGTTCAAAAATAGTTAAACATTTTAGACATTTTCTGCATGGTCGTAAATTTGTGTTTCGACATTGTGCTATCGGAGGGGTTGATTCCTGTGCAGATTGGGGACCTGAGTGGTTTGGTTGCGTTACGTCAAAACTCAAACCCAGTTGACAGATCACAATTCACATTGTATTGTCGTATTTGACCAAATAGCGTTGGTCTATCGACTGCATAGGGGTGGTTCCTCGGTGGTACATAGAGAGGCCAAGCGTACAGTTCACGCTATATTCACGCTGACTTTATTTTCCCGTAACCCTACCACCAAAACCTACAAAAATGTTTGTCAAGGTTGAGTCTAAGCAGGTACACGTTGCTTGACTACTGTCCTTAGGTCGTTGAGATGGTCTCAGGTTAAGTCTTAAGGTGCTACATAAGTGGGTACGAGAAGCCCACTTTCTTAAAGTAAATTGATCAAACAATATAGATACCGTGCACCCTTAAAAACTGTCTTATCTTTGAGATATTGATGAAAAACGGAGAGCACGCCCGGCGTGCTCGCGGCATGGCGATAAAGATTAGTGTGGACACACATGGTGTGTTAAGGACACTGAATGTGTTAATAATGTGCACGAGGGTCTGGTACACTCGGAATGGGAAAAAACACTTGAAAAGATGTTTAATTTTTATTGGTTTGAGAATATGTCGAAATTTGTAAGAAAATTTGTCGAAAATTGTGTAACTTGTAAGGTTGCAATGTCGAATTCGGTTAAGATCCAGGCAGAATTACATCCCATCATTCATTCCTTGGTACACGCCACAGGCAAATTGGGCGGTGCTAGAGATGCGAAGGAATACGTCACTGTTCTAATAGACGCATTCACCAAATACCGCCAGTAGTATCAGAGCTGTTAAACACGATGCTTAATTATTTGGTGCTATAACACGTCTTATCGCGGAACAAGGTCGTTGTTTTGTGGGCCAAGATTTTCGGAAATACTGCGATTCGGTTAATGTAAAATTGCACACCTCGCGTGCCAATGGCCAGGTGAAGCGTTTTATGTCTAATCTTAGCAATATGCTTACAGCAATTGAGACTTCAAATGGTAGATGACGGGACGCTCTTCCTGATGTACAGTTGGTTTTAGAATTGAACAGTTAATCGCGTGACTAAGTATAGCCCGCTAGAGTTGCTAATAGGTAAAGTTAGTAGACTAGTTGAAGTAAAGCTAAAATTATTCCGTTTTCTGTAGGTGATTTTGTATTGTTAAAGAATGAAAAGAGGAATCAAACGAAACTCGATTTAAAATTTAAGGGACCATTCAAAGTTATCGAGGTTTTAGATAATAATAGGTACACTTTGAAAGCTTTAGACTCGAAGTGTACGTACAAATATGCCCACGATTTCTTGAGAAATTTACCTGACTGTTGAATGCACTTTGCAATTACTCAATTGTGGATTTAAGTGATGTGAAGTCTAGTGATGAAAATAATTGAATTATTTTACTATCTAGACTAGTAGTAGGTAAGGCTATTTTGATTCTTTCTGGTTTGTGAACAGTAAATCGGTGTTCTTTGTCATGATCAAACGATACCTTTTGTTTACTTTTTATGTGCTCGATTGAGGTACATAGTCCCTATGCTTGATAGAGGCATTGTTTACTTTTTATGTGCTTGATTGAGGTACATAGTCCCTATGCTTGATAGAGGCATTGTTTACTTTTTATGTGCTTGATTGAGGTACATAGTCCCTATGCTTGATAGAGGCATTGTTTACTTTTTATGTGCTTGATTGAGGTACATAGTCCCTATGCTTGATAGAGGCATTGTTTATTTTCTTATGTGCTTGACAGAGGTACATAGTCCCTATGCTTGATTGGGGCATTGTTTATTTTCTTATGTGCTTGACAGAAGTACATAGTCTCTATGCTTGATAGAGGCATTGCTTATTTTTTTTATATGCTTGATAGAGGTACATAGTCCCTACACTCGATAGAGGTGGCAACGGTAGCGTCACTCGAAAGAGGTGGCAAGGGTAGCGTCACTTGATAGAGGTGGCTAGGGTAGCGTCACTCGATAGAGGTGGCAGGAGTTACTAACACTCGAAATAGGTGCTGGCAACGACAAAGTTGTGAGTTAATTGACGCGGAATTGTTAATTTTTGCTAAACTGTTCACTCATCAGAAAGAATAGCTTTTGGGTGTAAAATTATTGGAACCTAAGTAGAGGTTGATCGTACTAGTTGTAGTGGCTTAGAGTCTAAGCAAATGTAATAAATTATTGTGAGAGAAGCCCTGAGTTTCAGTTAGTCAGGGTAGGCCGAGCTAAGGGCCTTGAGATATTGCAGCCGGTTTTCTCTTTCCACGAGCATCACACTGGGACGTGTGACGTGTCAGAATGGCCGTGTTGGAGAATAATATTGGAACGTCAAAACCTAACGGCTTTGGGTGTATTCAGTTACTCAATTGGCTTATATACTATGATTGACAGCTGTCAAATTGAACTTGACAAACGGGAGATGTCAGCTGTCAGGCTAACATTGATCATTGATCAGGCACTCTTGACGTGAGCGCAGTAGAGGACGGACGGTGGCCAATTGGAGTCTGACTTCGCCGCGTTCCTAATATTTAATCCGTTTGCATCCGTGCCCAGTGTGAATGTTTATAACAAAAAATTAAAACCGACTTCCAAGGTAAAAACAATAATAACATTAATATGAACTAAAAAGTATTAAATAATTTTTACTATCTAATAGTGCCTTTTTCCGAATTCGGCTAAACCTCAACTATTTCTGTACTCAATCTTCATTATTTTGAAGTCGGTACCAGATAGCTGAATCTTCAGTCCTCTGACAGAATATTTAAAATTTTTGGAACTGGCACCGACTTCAAAATTATGAAGATTGAGTACAGAAATAGTTGAGGTTTAGCCGAATTCGGAAAAAGGCACTATTAGATAGTAAAAATTATTTAATACTTTTTAGTTCATATTAATGTTATTATTGTTTTTACCTTGGAAGTCGGTTTTAATTTTTTGTTAAAAATAATAATAATTTCACTCTTTTTAGTTACACTAGTAGATAAATCTTCGCGTATATTTTACGTATCTTATTACAATTTGTTAAGAGTCACAACTCACACTCACAAAATAATATAATATTATCAGTGAAGTGAACATATTGTGCTAAGTAATTTAACAATTTTAATACTTCAAGCCCGAAGCAGACACCGGCGATTGCGATAACAATAGAAAGGCTATTGTGTCTCGTTTCCCAACGATCGAAGGATCTATCAGATAAAAAATTGTACAAACTTACATAGGATGTAGCGTAGCATAATATTTAATATTATCATAATTATTGACAGCTGTTCTTGTTATCAAGAATTCAAATCGATAGGTACTTAGTGCACCATCTATCGATTAATAAGTATAACTAATTAAAAAGACAATGACTTTGTTTTGTTTAAATGCTCTTTTTAAAATAACTTTATTTTAATTCTATTTGTCTATTAAAATTTTATAAAGTAGTAAAGTATTCGATCTGTATAATATAAAGTAGTTAGTAAAGTATTCGATATTCTGTCTTCCTCCGCCACGCACCGCGCGGCGGCGCTGGGCGGCGACGCCGACCGCCGTGTATTAAAAACAAACAGGTGTTGTTAAATGTTATACAGTACATAATTATTATTATTAGTATATCCATACCTATGCCTTGTACTATTATCTATTCTGTGCCATGAGACATTGGTGGCCTTAACACGACGTGGTAATGATGATGATGACGATGATGATGATGATGATTATGATGATGAATATGAATTGCATAGTAGTTTATGCTTTCTGTTCTTAAAACAACGCCGAAACTCCCAAACGTGTATCTATAAGGAATCAGGAGTTCTCTCAGCATCATCGAAACCATGGTATACCTTGACCCAATATTTGACTTTTTGGTAGCGTATTCTTAGTATACTTCACATAAAACCAAAATCACCATATGTTTCCATATAAATTTCGAGGAGTTCCCTCGATTACTCATGGATCCCATCATCAGGTCACCACCTTTGTGAAAATGGGACCAAATTGGAGTGAAACCTATTACAACAAAACAAAAATTTCGAAAATCGGCAAACAGCGGAGTAATCGTTGAACATACAAAAATAAAAAAAAATAAAAAAAAATATCCACAGCCGAACATATAACCTCCTCGTTTTTTGGAAGTCGGTTAAAAAACCTTTTACTTGGGGAAATGCTTTCTGCATTCCCGTCGGATTGGGACATCGACCGGGGTATGTGGGACTCTCTGGGGAGTAGATCTACTATCTAACCACTAAACCCCATGGTGCTTCACTCCCTGCTTAATAAAATTAAAGAATATTTATTTATTTAACGTAAAGAATAAAAGTAACGAGAACGAAACCTACCGCAACTCCGCCCGAACAAATTTTTACCTGCGTTTTCTTAGATTCAAGAATTATTATATAACAATATACTTTAATTACTAAATCGAGAGATTCGGAGCTCTATTACCACTATATTAGAAGCTATTTTTTAATACTTGATACAAAAGTAATTAGTCGTATTGCGTAAAACCTTAATGGAAATCCAATTATTTGGGGCATGGAAAATATTTCTTCGTGATTCATATTACATTAATATCGTAGAATATTAATTACTTGGTATATTTACATACGTAATGTAACGTTGAACTAAAAAAACATTGCCTTGTCGAGTACCTACGACTTGGGGGACCAGGGCAACTATCGACAGGTTGATCACGGATTACCCATTGAGACAGCTTTGCAACAGATATGTGGCAGCAGATCACAACTATAGATGATGCCTGAAACTCCGTTGCGCCAAAAGTTTATCGCAGGAACCGTACATTTTTCTGGGATAAAAAGTGTTCCATGTCCTTTAATTAATTTAACTACCTATATGACAAATTTACAACAGATATAAGTGCACAATCTGTGAAAATTTCAGAAGTCTAGCTATAGCGGTTCTTGAGATACAGCCTGCTGACAGACAGTAGACAGACAGACTTAGTCAGAAGTCTTAGTAATAGTCCCGTTTTTACCCTTTGGGTACGGAACCCTAAAAACGTACCTATAATATTATGTCTTTTAAAATTTTATGTTCTTTTGTAATATTTAAATGCAATAAAACTTACAACAACATTAAAATTTTGGACTTTTAGATTTTTAAAAAATGCATTTTATATGTCCACATTTCAAACATTAAAATATCATACAAGTAATAGGTATTGTTTATGATTGCAAAAAATAATTATTGCTTTTTGCCCTTTTAATAAGTAAAGTTGAGTAAGTTTTTATTTTTTGTAAGCGGTGGGAAAAGCATACAATATTATATTGTACTAGCTGTTGCCCGCGACTTCGTCCGCGTTAGCATAGTAGATCACATCCCTAGTATTATTTATTGTACAAAAATATTCAATGTATAAAATTGATTTTCCTACGATTTTATTATATATAGATTGTCCGCGCGGCTTCGCTTGCGTAATTTAGGAATTTCAGGCAACCGTACATTTTTCCGCAAAAAATATCCTTTGTACCTTCACGTGGTCTATTCTTCATGTATGCCAAATAACATAAAAATTGCTCCAGTAGTTCTTAAGATAATAAGCAATTTCCTATAATTTCCCACGTTTTTTCCACATTTTTCTCTATTTCTTCGCTCCAATTGATTTGAGCGTAATAAAATATAGCCTATAGCCTTTCTCGATAGGCTATCTAACACTGAAATAATTTTTCAAATCAGACCAGTAGTTCCTGAGATTAGCGCGTTCGAATAAGCCCTTTCATATAATTTCCCCCGTTTTTTCCACATTTTCCTCTATTTCTTCACTCCTATTAGTCTTAGCGTGATTAAGTGTAACCTATAGCCTTTCTCGATCAATGGGCTATCTAACACTGAAAAAAATTTTCAAATCGGACCAGTAGTTCCTGATATTAGCGCGTTCAAATAAGCCCTTTCAAATATTTCCCCCCGTTTTTTTCACATTTTCCTCTTATTCTTCGCTCCTATTAGTCTTAGCGTGATAAAATATAGCCTATAGCCTTCCTCGATAAATGGGCTATCCAACAGTAAAAGAATTTTTTAAATTGGACCAGTAGTTCCTGAGATTAGCGCGTTCAAACAAACAAACAAACTCTTCCCAATTATAATATTAGTATAGACTAACTACGTTATGAGTTATGACATATGACTTTATTTAATTAGTATTAGTTTTCAAACTATAACCATTAGAAATAAATGAGTAATTTACAATACACATAATATTAGTTATAATTTATAAGCAATAAAATAGACCCTAGTTAGTGTTACACTTCTATGTTCCTACATGTCACATGAGTTATTAGCTTGGTCTTTTACGTTCCCTCATTTTGCTTCATCATTTAACATCATACAAATCACAAATCTATTACATATTACAAAACAAAGTCGCATTTTCCCCTCATGTCCCTTTGTTCCCTTGTTTGTTTGTTTCTTTAAAAATACGCAACGGATTTTGATGATTCTTTCAGTATTAGATAGCCCATTTATCGAGGAAGGTTATAGGCTATATTTTATCACGCTAAGACTAATAGGAGCGAAGAAATAGAGGAAAATGTGGAAAAAACGGGGGAAATTATTTGAAAGGGCTAACTTGAATGCGCTAATCTCGGGAACTACTGGTCCGATTTGAAAAATTATTTCAATGTTAGATAGCCCATTTATTGAGGAAGGCTATAGGCTATATTTTATCGTGCTAAGACTAATAGGATAATGTGGAAAAAACGGGGGAAATTATTTGAAAAGGCTTATCTCGCGAACTACTTGGAGCAATTTTTATGTTATTTGGCACAGATAAGAAGTAGACCACGTGAACGATCATAGGCTATCGATTTTAATCATTTTTTCAGTGGCTATATATTTTATGCCCGTGCAACGCTGGGGCGGGTCGCTATAGTACTTAATATAATAATTTAAAAGATTTCTGAAAATACCCATATTTGATAAATTTATCAGATTCAAGTCTTGTGGCAAAAAATGTTGTCATATACGTTGTTGCTGTTGAACGCCTAATGCATGGCTTTCGCAAGATAATCATCCTGGGGTCCTATTAAAATTCGCCACCTGAAGTAGAAAAACACTTTAAAAACATTTACTTATCTATAATCATTACCTTTATCTTGATCTGCGTCGAAATTTTGACGTGGGAGAACCATGTTTCGGCACGAATTGGCCGGCTCGACCGGAAAAATACCACGGCCTCACAGAAAACCTGCGTGAAACAGTGCTTGCGCTGTGTTTCGCCGAGTGAGTGAGTTTACCGGAGGCCCAATCTCCTACCCTTTTTCCTTCCCTACCCTCCCCTATTACCCTATTCCCTCTTAAAAGGCCGGCAACGTACCTGTAGCTCTTCTGATGCTGCGAGTGTCCATGGGCGACGGAAGTTGCTTTCCATCAGGTGACCCGTTTGCTCGTTTGCCCCCTTATTTCATTAAAAAATCTCTATAATAACCCTTTTGTTACATGCAGATGAAGTGATTTTATATTAGGCGTTATTTTGACAAAATTCTTACCATGCGTGATGCGTCAGAGCACTCGCAGCAGGGTGTATGTGTGCAGGGGGGGGAGGGGTTGTATTGTTGTTTGTTAACATTGTACTCGCGATAAAGAGAAGCGATAAGGGATACAATGCCATGTAAATGTTTATAAAAGTAATTATTATTATTCGTCTAATTAATTATGCGTTGTTGTCACCTTGGCTGTTGTGGTAAATAACTAAATGGACCTCGACGAAGATTGGTTCCGGATACCTTCACGATTGTTCTTAATTGCAGAAGATAGAGGCCGTTCTAGACTTCAGGAATTTCAGAATACAAGACAACATTTTAAGAAATCTTTAAGAACAACGTTTATACGCAGCAAATATAATGTAAACATACATAGCAGTAATGTAAACACATTGAGGGGTGGCGAAACTAGGCGATCGCCCAGGGCGCCGGATAAAAAGCCGAAGGCAGACAAAAAGAGGCGTCACCGGCAACCCTTTTTTACCTCTACCAGCACCCTGGGCGCCGCAGAAATCTCGCACAGGGCACTGGTAGTGCTAATACCGGCACATGATGGCAAAATACTGCAAATTTATCCACAGAAATCGTCGTAATAATATAATAATCTTCAGCTTTAGCCTTTAAGTATATAGAAACCTAAATATCATAGGATATGAGTTGTTGGTAAATAACTGGACGCCTCTGAAAAATGTTTGTACCTCGGGTCCGTTTCGACATATTATTGTTTGACCCTTAACAGGGCTTTATGTCGAATGACGTGTGGAGTGACTCTTAAACACAAAAATATTAAACCACTTGTGTCGCGAATCGCGCGAACTTGTAGGTAAAAAAGGTAAACAACGGTATTCATATATAATTATAGGAGGGTAGTTGTAATATTCTATCAGCTGCTCTCGGACAGACCTGTGGGACAGACGATCGAGAACCGCAGGCGAGCGAGCACGCGGCGCAGTCTTATCAGTGAGTCATTATTATCATTATTTAAATATTGGTATCTTGAACGTTATTATTTAGGCTGTGTGTTCAGTTCATCGAGGATATCCAACGCCTCGAAACTGTTATGTACAATAATATTATAATCGTCTTATGTAACATGTTGATACTGTATTTATATTGCGAACAATGAGTCGATTCGTTTAGTTATCTTATTATACGAGGTGTTGTAGTAGTTTGTGGCCGATTGGTCACATCTAGTGTTTACTGCCTACTGCTGAGTGGGTTTGATTTAGACCTTAGCTATAGAATGCTCGGTTGAGCCGCGCGGTAGTTTGTGGCCGGTTGGTCACATCTAGTGTTTACTGCCTACTGTTAAGTGGGTTTGATTTAGACCTTAGCTATAGAATGCTCGGTTGAGCCGCGCGGTAGTTTGTGGCCGGTTGGTCACATCTAGTGTTTACTGCCTACTGCTGAGTGGGTTTGATTTAGACCTTAGCTATAGAAGGCTCGGTTGAGCCGTGTGGTAGTTTGTGGCCGGTTGGTCACATCCAGTGATTACTGCTTACTGTTGAGTGGGTTTGATTTAGACCTTAGCTATAGAACGCTCGGTTGGGCCGTGTGGTAAGGGGTCGCTGTAAGGGGTGGTTGAAGGCGACTGCACAGTATAGTATAGTATAGAAACCGTGTTCATCGTTTGTGGTGATTACCAGATGGACACGTGTGTATAGTTTAGTTGGCAGCCTACGCGGTCATTGACCTGCTAGGCCATCACGATATAGAATGCCATAGTCTAGTGCGGACTAGCCGCATAGGCGAAATTGTCACGTGTGCTCACACAGGTGGACGCAGCAGAGTTATTAATATAGTTATAGTTTTCGCCTCCACTGAGGTGGTTGCGACATGGTGGAGGTGCTGGGATCGAACCCGGCTCGGAACCGGCCGAAGGTAGTGTGAAAATGATTTTCACTTAGAATTTTAGAGGTAGTTTGACAGAGCCAGCCAAAGCTTGGTAATTTCGAAGCAGAGGGAAACAAAATTTGGAAAATGATGGATTGGGGGCGTTATTTGTGTTTGGAACCTAATATCATCGGCTAATTGTTTTCCCTTAAAGTTAAATTTTAATTTCCGAGAATAATAACAAAATCAAAATTTAGTTTAATAACATTTGAAAAATTAGATATGGCTGGAGGTTTGGTACAAAACTTGAAATAACATTTAACGAGCACTATTGAAACGGAAGTGCCTTCCTAAACTAGTTGTCCCGGCAAACGTTCTGTTGCCATTTAAAGTATTTGAAGTTGTAACGTATTTCTTTGTTTGTAAAGAATGTTATTTTGTTGAAGTGACTAGATAACTATGTGGCGCGGGACGCCGTTGCGGCGGCGCGGGGCGCGGCGTCGAGCTGTCCCTTTGCGAAATGCACAGGCAATGGTCGCCGTCGGTCTCGAGTTGAAGTTCGTAATTTATTGTTTACTATCGCTTGTTCAACAAATGCAATATAAAAATATGTAGACAGTAGCGGATTCTTAGACCTGCTAAATATGCATAAAATGGCGCTGGTTTCGTTGATTTGCTACAGTGGGCTTGCTTATGTTGCCATAGCAAATACATTGTGCAGCAGTGAACCACACACTATAGTGGGAATTGTTCATAGAATAACATGCTGTAATTTTTCTGTGTACGAGGAGGATATATTGTGGAGGATAGGAAGTGACAAGGCCTGAATATTGGTGTGGCAGCTGTAAAGTGGGTGCCTGATAGTTGGCTGGTGTTGATGAGCCTGATTTTCTCATCACACTGCGCTCAATGTCTCTTGAGTCTATTTTTTTTTTATTATGGCAACAAACAGTCGTGTATGTACATAAAATTTACATTAAGTTAACAATAATTAAGATTATAGACCTACAGTGCCCAAGATTTATACAAATACAATAGAGAAGAAGTTATTGGTACTCAAAGAAAACAAACTTCGATATTAAGACATGAGATGAAAATATTAAGGTGAGGATTACTTAAAGATAGGAAGATAACATAACTTTTAGCTTATTCTTTAGTGTGTTGAGGGATACATTAAATAAATCTAGTTCTAAAAATTCTTTGTTATAAGTATTGGTGGAACGATAAAAGAATGAATTTCTAGTATAATTTTTATTGCGACGGGGTGGAACAAACAAAGGTATTTTGCGTAAGGAGCGTACACGAATACGAGATGGACAAGAAAATTCTAAGCAGCCAAGAAGCGCTGAAGAATCAATTAAGGAATTTATAATTTTAAAGAGATAAGTAATATCAAATGATTTTCGCCGGTCGGATAGAGTAAGTAAATTGTATTTGCGCAAGGCTTCGGTATAATATGTAGTGGTTACTGCGTTATTCCTGTAGCTAAGTGATTTGACAAATTTTTTTTGGATTTTTTCAAGTCTATTAATATGAATGTCGTAACAAGGATTCCAGACAGTTGTGCAAAAATCAAGGATAGATCGAACGTAAGAAAAGTAAAGAATTTTTAATGTGTTATAGTCTTTGAAGGGTTTACTTATTCTAAGTATAAATCCGAGTCTTCGGAAGGCAGAGCTTGTGATGTGGTCTATGTGATGATTAAATGAGAGCTGAGAGTCCATCACAACACCTAAGTCTCTTATGTGAGTTACTCTTTTGAGAGTTGTATTGTCTATGTGGTAATTAAAGCAGAGAGGATTCTTTTTCCGAGTGTAAGATATAACATGACATTTGTTAACATTAAGATAAAGTTGATTTTTCGAGCAGTAATCACGCAACGCATTTATATCAAGTTGAAGTTTACTAAGGTCACCTTGACATTTCACAATTTTGTAGAATTTTGTGTCATCCGCGTAAACCAGATGATGACTGTGTTTAAAGACTTGACCAATATCGTTAATGTAAAATAAAAATAAAAGAGGACCCAAATGTGAGCCCTGTGGAACACCGGACGGCACAGGAAGAAACTGTGAGGAGAATCCTTTCACGCAGACAGCTTGACTTCTGTTGAGAATGTAGGACTGAATCCATCTCAGGAGGCTGCCGTGTACACCGGCTGCAGAGAGTATATTAACGCCTTCACAGGCGCCAAATTCACTATGATATAATACGATCTTTTAGTAACCGATAACCGATAGTGTTGATGATGGATGGACGGCGGCGTCCTGTTGTCTAGCGTAGCCGTTACGAGTGTATACGCTCGGTGTTGCTATCATCGCACCCTTTAATTTACTTTATTGAAATTAATTAATTTAATAATTTTTAATTACTAAAATATTATTGCATAATCCTAATGAATTTAATCTGCTCAAGTCAGTAAAGTGGCATATATAAACTTTGTAATGAAATTATCATGTCATATTATTATTGTGAGATTGATGATATTGCTCTTCTTTACCAAATGTCTCGCCATAGCGGGAGAGCTCATGGTTCATATGTATTATTGTGTGGTAACAAAGTGGAAATAAAATTGCTTCCTATCGAAAATGAGAAGTTTAGAGGTAATTTGGTGGGGGCCGGATGGTGCCTGCTGATTATAAGACGAGGTTTAGTTAAAATAAAGATACCAAAAAATGTTTAGAGGTCGTTGGATGGACAAACGATACCTGCTGATTAAATACGTAGTTGGGTTAAAATAAAGATACCTACAAATGGTTAGAGGGTTTAAAGGTAAATTAAGATGAAGTTTGGTTAAAATTCAAACGGGTACCGTTGCTAATAGTTGAAAAGATTGGTCGGCTATAGTTCCAATGTATAAAGTCTACACTAGTAAAATAAAACGAGGGCTGAAATCGTGTGTCACTGCTGCTACTCGTGAGACCCTCGCAAAAGTAAATGGGCAAAAAGAGGCCTATTATAGTTGACCTGGCAGAGCAGTGGATGGCAAAGTTTGAGTGCTGTAGCCTGTAGGGCAATTATTAGATGATTACTTTTATCCTAAAAGGCCGTGTGGTTTAGAATAATCTATTGAATGAAAAGAGGAAAAATGGTCTTGGCAACTATGTTACTTATAATAAAATAATTTCAGAAGCCAGTTTAGAAACAATAAATTGCCAGCTTTAAAAGATTAGCTCCCAAAGAACGTTCAACGTCGAGACGTTGAACAAAAATTATTGTTACCACAAAAACTAACATTCATCCAATATGTTTGAACTTTGAAATATGAATGTATTGGCTATTTCTGCATTGTCAACCAGTAAATATGGTTATTGATACCGGCAGCGAGAATAATAATGTTATTATTAATGATAAAAAATTAAGACTTCTGAATTAGTAGAAAATAGTTTTACCAAATTATTAGTAGTTCTACCAAATTGTATAAACTTCTATGAAGCTGTTAACCCTAATATTTGTTTTCATGATATTTAGTACTTTCGAACTACCGACATTAAGGCACCTAATAATGAATTATTTTAGAATTGGGCCTGCATTTCGTTGATAATAATACCATAATATTGAAGTGGAATAAGTGCATAGAAAGTGGTGTTCATTGTGTTGTGTTTTCATTAATATTAAAACTCGTGAATGAACCCAAAGATCTTCAACACAACAGATTAGAATTTAGATTGTTCAATTTCAAAGTTATTGCAAATGTTATTGGAGCATAATTAGATATGACGTACAATGTATATAATTGTGTTGTCTATGATTGAAGCTACCAATTTAGGTATGTAACTAATAAGTCCAATAGTGTCCGTTTAAAAACCGAGTTGCGGGTCCGGACAAAGGTCAATGGCCTATATTATACCCATAGTAGTTTTAAGCAATTAAAAATATTTCTGAAAGCGAAATTGTTTTAAAAAAAACCGGTACAAAATTTACTTGGCCAGGATATTCCAGTGAGAGTGGAAGTGTTGAGATTAGAATTCCATGAAAGATGGATTTGAAGGTAATTTTCCTAAAATTATAAATGTTTAAATTCCGGTCCTCGTAAACCGGTCTCTCGAACGTGTTACAGAGTCCTCAATAATGATTAAATAAATGAGTCAATGGAATTGGATGTTATTGGGGTAGGAATTAGGATTACTCCCTTGGTTTCGACACTCAAGGGGGAATTAGAATATGTGTAGATATATAGGGCAAGCTAAAGCCAACATCAAAGAAAACACCCGTTACCAACTATAGAAAAACTTCTTCTATAAAATTAATAAATGCAAGAAGTTTCGTGAAACTTGACCTAAAAATAGTTTTACTTAAATTGTGAAAAAAGAGTGAGCAAAGAGTGAGAAAAAATAATGTTGTTGATATGAAGATCTTATCAACAGCTAATTAAACTTTATTATTCCGCTATAACGATGGAGTGTTATAAAATTAAATTCACCTTAAATAAAGTTTAGTAGCATAGTAGTTGACATAATATTAAGTAACAGCTTTTATATTTTGTAATCAAGGTTACGTATTTTTGGTACAACTTCCAAAAGACTATGGCAAGATTGTTATTCACGTTGTGACAGAGTAGTTAATTTTGGTAACTATATTGTTATTTTTGGATGCAATGATACTTACTGAACATGTCCTCTAATAGATCTAAATGTCTATATATTAATTTTAGTAACTATATTGTTATTTATTTTTTTGGATGCAATGAGGCTGAACATGACCTCTAATGGATCCAAATCTTAAAAATGATATATAACTCGATAACGGCTAAGCCGATTTGGCTGATTTTGGTCTCAAAATATTCCTGGAAGTCCAGGGAAGGTTCACAAGTGACAAGAAGTTAACCGGGACATCTAAGTTCCGAGTATGGAATTTCTTGAATATAATTTAGCACATGAAGACCTTTGGATAAATATAAAAACTTGAGAGGTGTCAAAGGACACCCAAATGAAACGAAGTTACTTCTTATGTTATATGTATATACAAAAAAAAAACATCAATAAACGCCCTCTGCCCCTACCATGCAGGTACTAATAAAAAGTGTCGAGGTCAAATATCGTTCTGCCTAGCCTCTTTACGCCGAAAGCGCGATAAGGAACTTCGTTCCAATGTAAGAATTTTCGATAAATATATTAATAAAACTACAGGGAAATTTTGGGAGCTTTTAACGTTTGAAGAGCTTAAGAGTTTTTGGGACTGGTGAACTATGTAGGTGAATGAATCACTAGCTTAGCATCATGGATCGAATTTATAAAGCTAAAGCCCAGTAAAACTTCTTGTGTATATTAGCTCGTTTGCCAAGCGCCCAAAATGGGCGTCTTACTCTGGAACCATTTAAGGGTGGCTATTTCTGCTTTGACCACCAATTTAGTATTTTGTTTAAAATATAAAACTGTGTGTTTGCGCCACTAATGGCTTATTTATTGAAGATTCGAATTATATAAAGGTTGTATATGGCTTTCATGGTAGTTTGTTTAGATAATAATATATTCAGTTTAATAAGAGTGATTGAAGGTTGGAATATTTTCGAAAATGATTTGACAGCTGTGCGTGCAGCGTGAGTCGTGACAGACGAACGGATATACGCATGACATGCTTTTGGCGTGGAGATCAAGCCGACGCATAGTGTCTTAATACGTACTGGTATTCAAAATAAGAGGTTGCTTGGACTATGGATGCCACTTGAGTGGCAGACACACTAAAGGAAATGTTTTCCATAGTTAGGGGGGCAGTGGGTATAACAGCTGACAATGGTCCGAGGTTTGTGGGTGTTTAGGGTTTGTGAATTTTTGTAAAGATTTTAGTATTCAGTTGTTCCATAGTGTGCCTTATGGGCCTCGACTGGATGGCAAGGTTGAAGTGCAGAGTCGCTAAATATAAAAGCTTTGTATCAGTGTAATTGAGAAATTTTATTGGCGAAATGATTTGGTGAAGTAGTTCACCTCTTTTAGTTGCGCGGGAGTGTCCGGCGGAATTGTTTTATAGGTGTCAGCTGTTTAGAGATAAGTTGTCATCAATTTAATATATAATGATTGATATTATGGAGCTTGGTGAAATGGACTCTGAAATAAAAGATAATATATTATTAAACAAGAGAGGAAGTGATGGTTTGAAAGCGGTTAACTTGTGATTGATTGCAAATTGTATTGCATATTTTCAGTTTTGATATCTTGGCTCATTTGGTTTAATTTGTATACGCCTATACAATGGAATCCCAGAGGGCGTTTGTGTGCTTAGGTTTACTATAAGGTAGTTTCTTTTCTCAATGATAGCACATCTTGGAGGGAATAGGCTGGCAAACCATAGGCCGCTTCTATATAGATGTGCCACATTTCTCCACACTATGTGTGATTTAGCTTATGCTGTTGTTGTAGTTTTCCAGCTTTTTGGTAGAGGTGGCCCGGTGGCCCGGTAAAGTAAAAAGTTTCTTACGCCGGTTCTTCTCGCCGGGTTGGTTTCCGGACCGGTGGTGGGCCTCATGTAGATAACGTTCTAAAATGTTAATTTTGTAAAAAAAATTAGTAGTAATTGTGTAATAAAAATATATATAATATATATTTTGTGAAAGGTAGATATGGTGTGTTGATGGATAAAGATGGCCGCTTACTACCAATCAGGGCAAGGCAAGATGGTCGCCAGAATTGAGAGCTGGCGCCTGGCGCTCACTTGCTCTCTAGAGCCGCAGCCGAGAGTAGAGTGTGCAGAGATACAATGTTCTGTGTTTGATTTGCTCCTTCAGCGACAATGTACCAATGGTACAGGTCATAAGCGAAGTTTTATATAAAAGTTTTGTATTAATTAGAGTCAGGATACCTATTTCATAGCTTGTATTTTCTTTGCGGTGGGGAGTGTCGCGAATCGCGCGAACTTGTAGGTAAAAAAGGTAAACAACGGTATTCATATATAATTATAGGAGGGTAGTTGTAATATTCTCTCAGCTGCTCTCGGACAGACCTGTGGGACAGACGATCGAGAACCGCAGGCGAGCGAGCACGCGGCGCAGTCTTATCAGTGAGTCATTATTATCATTATTTAAATATTGGTATCTTGAACGTTATTATTTAGGCTGTGTGTTCAGTTCATCGAGGATATCCAACGCCTCGAAACTGTTATGTACAATAATATTATAATCGTCTTATGTAACATGTTGATACTGTATTTATATTGCGAACAATGAGTCGATTCGTTTAGTTATCTTATTATACGAGGTGTTGTAGTAGTTTGTGGCCGATTGGTCACATCTAGTGTTTACTGCCTACTGCTGAGTGGGTTTGATTTAGACCTTAGCTATAGAATGCTCGGTTGAGCCGCGCGGTAGTTTGTGGCCGGTTGGTCACATCTAGTGTTTACTGCCTACTGTTAAGTGGGTTTGATTTAGACCTTAGCTATAGAATGCTCGGTTGAGCCGCGCGGTAGTTTGTGGCCGGTTGGTCACATCTAGTGTTTACTGCCTACTGCTGAGTGGGTTTGATTTAGACCTTAGCTATAGAAGGCTCGGTTGAGCCGTGTGGTAGTTTGTGGCCGGTTGGTCACATCCAGTGATTACTGCCTACTGTTGAGTGGGTTTGATTTAGACCTTAGCTATAGAACGCTCGGTTGGGCCGTGTGGTAAGGGGTCGCTGTAAGGGGTGGTTGGAGGCGACTGCACAGTATAGTATAGTATAGAAACCGTGTTCATCGTTTGTGGTGATTACCAGATGGACACGTGTGTATAGTTTAGTTGGCAGCCTACGCGGTCATTGACCTGCTAGGCCATCACGATATAGAATGCCATAGTCTAGTGCGGACTAGCCGCATAGGCGAAATTGTCACGTGTGCTCACACAGGTGGACGCAGCAGAGTTATTAATATAGTTATAGTTTTCGCCTCCACTGAGGTGGTTGCGACAACTTGTTTCTGATAGCTGTGCTCTTAAACCTTTCACAAATTCTTGTTAGGGGTAAAACATAGATACTTGAGGGGTCTCTTTTGGCACTTGATTGCCTTCCGATTTCAATACAATAATTTAAATAAGTATAAATAATATTATTTTTTCTACTTTCCGCACCGAAACAAGTTTGTTGCTCGACAATAGCACTTGTTCCGTATTTAATTGCATACATAATAAAACCGGCGCAGCGCCATATAAAATAATTATTGTAATCTTAACCATACAAACAAATAATTATTGTTCTAGACTCTAGACTCTAGAGAGTCTAGAGTCTAGAGTCTAGACTATGGTTCTGGAGCCCTAGAACATTTTCACTCTATTCTGTTAATGCATTTGCCTACTTTCTGCAGTAGCACCAATGACCAACACGTTGCAGTAATATATATGACGCAGCCAGCTGGTTTAAATAGCCGTTCAATCAAACAGCTAGCCCTTTGACTGAACAACGCCATTCAATCTCACGGCTAGCTTTTTAATTGAATATTTCAGTCGCTCGAAACGTTCAACACTACAGCTGATTCAAGCCGCCGCCGTTTGATTGAATTAGTTCAGCGCTCACCACCGCGGCGCTAGGTGCGTTTTGTTTACATAATGGCGTCAACTAGTCGGTTTTTTGTGATCGTATTAAGATATTTTTCGTAAATATACGTTACAAGTGTTATTAAAGTGACAGAAATTATGGGGGAACATACGAGCGAATCAAAATTTAAACAAATATTCGAATTTCGAGGATAAATTACGGGATTATGAAATGCATCACGAAGGTATTAATTGCAATTGTGTTCAAAATGAGTTAGGATACAATTTATTCTGCTTATTATCGTTGCGCTTGTGTAATAATAAAACTAAACTAATGGCCGGCTTAGTTAATTTGCCATTTAACCAGTTAGCTAAGCGTCGTCTAGCTGTAGTGTTGAACGTTGCAGTCAACAAGTCGGCTAAACGACGTATAGCCGTGTGATTGAATGGCATTGTTTAGTAAAAGGGCTAGCTGTTTGATTGATCGGCTATTTAAACCAGTTGGCTGCGACATATATAATAGGAGATACAGCCTGGTCTCAGAGGATGGACGGGCAGACTCCGAACTTTTAAGCGAAATGTCAGTAAAGTTTATTTAGTGGTGTCACGGTTTTGTTCTTTATATACTTCTAGAGTTCAGCATTTTAATTGACGTAGGTACGACCGCCGGCATATTTAAATAAAATGTATAGTTTAAATGCGTAATTTCAAAATATATTATGTCTATAATATTAAGGTGCAGAAATATTAATTGTCCATTGTGTTTATACTTTATTTATGTAACATCCTCCACATAAAATATTCATAAAATGTTAAGACCCGTTAGGTATAAGCTGGAGTTTTAAGTAGGAACCTACATAAAATTATGTGTTAACAGGACCAGGACGTATACTTAGGATTGATATTATTAATGAATAGTCCAAGACTTTCGATATCCAAGACATTTTTCAATTTGTGTGGGCAAGCGCCCCAGTGCCATGTGTTTGCATATACAAAAGTTTGAAAAAAATAATGTTTCAACTCTGCTTCTTTTTTACAGTGAACTCATACACATCCTTAAGTATTATTTTATTTACTTACTTTATTTTGTTATAACCTGTTTAAGATCATAAAAAAAAAAGATTTATAGAATTAACTCTTTGTCTTCCGGCATATACTTTGTAAACGTACTCTTCACTACTTTCAAAGTTTTATATACCTAGGTGCCTTCCTAAAATACGAGGCAAGTCTAAAATTTGTATTGCAGATCTAAAACTGAAGGCACTTAATATTTTGTTTAAAAAGTTATACGCCTTCAGTTTTTATACTTGCATTATACTTGGCTGTGTGTTAATTTAAACTTTAAAGGCCTTTTCTATTTTTTATATTTAAAATATAAAAAATACCAAACTCATCGTATCCCTTCATTGAAATGTGGACTAACCTTTTTTTTTTTGGGAGCTGTGTCACAGTTATAACTAGTACAGCTCCCAACGCTTACTACTGAATTTGTACTGAAATTAACTGAACAGTGATAAGCTCTTGAATGTCACATATTATTATGATTTGAAATAAATAAATTATTATTATTATATTATTATTTTTTCAACCCTTTTTTAGAATTGACATTGTATAATATAAAACTTAATTGATTTTTTATTACTGTCCATGTTTTACTGTCGCGATAATTAATTAATCAACCACTATTAAATTAAAAATAACTGCTCCATATTTTTTTAACTGATCATAATAACATCTCGAAATTCGAATATACTATAGAATCTAGATAATATTTATAGTTCTCTCTCATTTATAACCTCTGGCGACCCGTCTACGGAAGTTTCACGATGCCCCAGGGGTCGGGCCGACAAACACTGGTCTATAATTATTGTAAGGACTCAAGGAGTGAATTCTGAATTATTTTAAATTAAGTATAGCTTTGTGACGGTTTTCATCAGTCCCAAATTATTTCTTAAAAATTTGGCTTTCAAAGGGACGGGATGCCGCGACAAGTTATGAATGAATGACGATCAGATGATGAAGTAATGTGAACAATCAGCGGGTTAACAAATACACCAAACTAGGAAACACTAACGCAGGGCGGTGAAAGCGGTCTTGCTTCATTACTCGCTCGTTCCTCGGCCAGTGACGCGCCATAGCCAACTCGATAACTAATTAAAACTATCGATATAATTATCGATAAATTCAAGAGAAAGATTTGGTTTAACTTTAATAGCATAGTTTTAAATGTTAAAGTGTATATCTCATATTATATTACCTCTTCACGCTAAGCTTAGGTATCTGAAGATTTGAGTCTCACATACCCCCGGGGTACCCAACCCGGGGCACCCATGACGGGTTTCCCCTGCGATATCAAAAAAAAAAAAAAGGTATCTGAAGATTTAATATATTTTTCATAAAGATACTTTAGGTCCCTGGAAAACATAATAAGTATAGGATATTTCTTGATAGCATAGATAAGAGTTTCTTACGCCGGTTCTTCTCACCGGGTTAGTTCCCGAACCGGTGGTAGGCATCATGTAGACTTACAGAAAATATTTGCAAAAAATTATTCGGAATATTTTTTTTTTGGGTTTTTGAGTTGAGTTTTGAGCAAAGTGAGCGGTATTGAAGCAAAATACTGTGTAAAAGTAGTTGTCGGAAGTATCTAGTAAGTATTTTACAATAATGACACTAGATGGTGCAGTATTATTTTCTAAAGCAGGACACGTATTCCAAAATTTTGGATGGGGCCTCCGCGCTGCGCGCACGTACCAGCTCGCTTGTCTGCCTTCCTTTTTGGTCCGTCCACGTGCGTCAATTCTATGCCAATTATTATTATTTACATAAGTTTTGTGCCTGATTAATTACAGTATGTGTCATGAATGATAAATAGTAAGGCCCATATGATGCTACTTGCTTCTTTTATATAGCCAAAAAAATACAATACCTAAGGGATTTTGTAAGAATCGAATTACGCAAGTTTTTTTTGCCTTCACTTTAATTATTTTGAAATGGAATGATTTTGCGAATAAAACCAAAAATATAAAATAAAAATACCTAGCTACCTCACTAGCAAGTTAGGTATTTTAAATTTGATATTTAATCTACCTACATATTGCCAACTCATAAAAATCGAATTGACAACATAGTAATTAACTAATTAGATTAAATTTATCGACAAGCAGCCCATCCCTATAGAACAGAACCGGTCGGGTGTTATAACGAATATGTAGGTAACATTACGTCAGGTGGAAACCGTGCCATCGTCGACCACTCCTGACCGCGGCTGTTGGGGAAACCCACCGCACAACAGGATAACCAGGTATTCGCAGGTATCCCTAAAACTAGGGACAGGGGCGTTTGTCGCCACCTTTCACCCCCTCACCTTTTCTGTTTCTCGTGGCAATGCACTGCCATTTTCAGGGTTCCGTCAACAAGGAAACCTTATAGTTTCGATCTGTCCGCCTGTCCGTCCGTCCGTCTGTCTGTCCGTGGTTTTGTTTGGTGACATATAGGACCTACAAAGCTGTAATTCGGCATGAATGTACTATCAGAGAAGTAGATTCCTAGGCAGATAGTGGACCTAAGTAATTTGGTCGCGTTAAGTCAAACCCATCCGACCGATCACACGTAACATTGAATTGACATAAGCCAACCACATCATGCAGGTCCGTCAACTGCCTAGGAATCAATTTCCTCGATGGTACTTACATATTCTTTTTTTCACAACAGATGTTTTGTTTCTTTTAGAATATTTTTTTATTTTTTTTATTAAGTATTTGTTATTCTTGTGAGTATTTTATAATGATGGACTTTTTGTTACGTAAAATTGAATAAATGATTTTTATTTTTATTCTAAAATAGGTACCAGGGTCCAGGTTTCAATGGCAAGGGGTTCAACACTCGTATTTTATATATTATATTATACTGATTATATTCTGAAGAAAGCCATCCGAGATCCTACGGCTACAAAATAAAAAAATCGACCAAGTACGAGTCGGACTCACGCACGAAGGGTACGTACCGTTATAGAGCAAAAATAAGCCAAAAATTGCGTTTTTTGTATGGGAGCCCCCCTTAAATATTTAATTTATTTTGTTTTTAGTATTTGTTGTTGTAGCGGCAACAGAAATACATAATCTGTGAAAATTTCAACTCTCTAGCTATTACCGTTCCTGAGTTACAGCCTGGAGACAGACGGACAGACAGACACAGACGGACAGACGGACAGTCGAAGTCTCAGTAATAGGGTCCCGTTTTTACCCTTTGGGTACGGAACCCTAAAAAAGAACATGAGCCTTCGCCATCGCGATGTCACGAGTTTCATGACACAATATCATATTAGCTGCTCCTTACCATTACTTTGTAGCTACCGCTGTATGAGCTTGTACCAATCTATAGGTACTTCCATACTAATATTATAAATGCGAAAATGTGTCTGCACATTTCTGTCTGTCTGTACCCTGTTCCGCCCAAAACACTGAACCTATTTTGCTGGGTATGGAGATACTTATTACTTTGAATCCCGGGAAAGGACTCTCCTAGTGATACCTAAGCCCTGGGAAAAATTTGGTAGGTAGGTTTAATTGCATATACAGGGTGCAATTAAACCTACCTACCAAATTAATAATATATTATGTATATACAGGGTGCAATTAAACCTACCTACCAAATTTTTCCCAGGGCTTAGGTATCACTAGGAGAGTCCATTTAACAAAAAAAAATATTGTGAACAATTTGGATCTTATTTTCTAGTATAAAAATCAATTATAAAATCGTCAATTTTGGGGTCGCCCACTTAAAGTCATTTGATGGGTTTAATATTTTGCATTCTAATTAGTGGACATTTATGAATATTACACATTAAAAGAAAGTTGGCTTGGTGCTGCATCATCACTTGATAATATATAATCAATAGGATACCCAACTCCTCACCAACTTAGAGCAGAGGTTTCGTGTTTGGGGTAATTTTAATTGCGACAATCATTTATTGCCACTTACACCCAACATCATCTATGATAAATTATCAAAATTAGAATTAGCTCTTGTTGGTACGTTGCACCTTTGAAATGGAATGGCTGCACAACAAAGCTCCTATAAAAGGCAAAATCTCAATTTTGCCTTTTTTGGCACTTAGCCCATTTGTAAATTCCATGCCCTGTTCTCTTTAGTAAAAATTTAAATACAGCTCGAATTTTTATCCTTTCTAAAGATTGAATATTGATAATAATATGCCAAATATGAACATGCAGCCTTCGCCTTCAGCCTTCAGCTAAGCATTTTCGCAACCGCCTCGTGAAAGTAAATTTCTTTCTTCGAAACGAGAAATACGAGTGTTGCATCAGTCAAGGACACAATAATACGTTCTAAAAATAATACAATTGAGAAATTGCGAATTACAAAATACCTCGGTCCTGGTCCACTCTCACGAAAACTCATAACGGAAGCTCGAGATATGAACTCAATACATCGATAATATGTGACATAATCGCTATAAAAATTCACTAAAATAGGGGTCAATGAGGCTCAAGAGGCTTCTCTAATATTGGCAGCTCATGACCAGCAATAATATTCATGAAATTTTAAATGAAATCTTGTGCAGGAATCTCTACCTAGGTTCCTGCACAAATATTTTTAGTGGTTAGCCTTCCTCAATAAATGGACTATCTAACACTGAAAGATTTTTTCAAATCGGACCAGCAGTTCTTGAGATTAGCGCGTTCAAACAAACAAACAAACTCTTCAGAATTATAATATTAATACGAGTAGTATAGATGTTCTTTGTTTCATAGTATTGACCATAGTAATTATAAATCAACTCAGCAACATTTAAAATATAGCGAATGAGGACTCCTGCGTGATTTAGCAAGAACTCGCATGACTTAGCACTGCAATATGCTTTCATACCGATATCTGGGTAAGTAGACCGAGTGAGGAGTTTTTTTTTTTAGTTTTCCCCAATTAGTATTACTTACCTTATTTTGTAACCCTACTCTAACTTACGGTGATGAAACTTTTCACATACATGAAAACAAAACATGGCGAAGGCCGACTTGGTAATTCAAAAAGTGATATTTAAACGTTAAATGATATGAATCAATGATGCATTCCTTTTATGCTTTGACGCATCGCAAACTGACCGTTAACTGACCATAATATTATGTAAACGGTGGGTGCTGCGGCTAGAGCTTAATATTTTCAGCCCCCGTAGACAAGTGGCAAAACGATAACGCTAACGCTACATAATGTATGGATTTGCCATTAGTATTCGCTAGCGAAACGGTGGGTGCTGCGGCCAGAGCTTAATATTTTCAGCCCTCGTAGGCAAGTGGCAAAACGCTAACGCTAATGCTACAAAATGTATGGATTTGACATTAGTATTCGCTAGCTTGGCTTATGTCAAATCGCATACATTTTGTAGCGCTAGCGTTAGATTTAGCGCTTTGCCATTTGTCTACGGTGTCACTCGCCATCAGTTTGTTAAGACGTTTTGTTTAAATCTTTCAGATTTTAAAGAAGATATTATGTTTAGACTTTAGAGCTTTCAGTTTTGGCGAGTTCGAGACCGCTGCAGCCGCAGCTCTCATCTTTTACAATTCACAATATGTTAAGGTCAGTTAACACTGAAAGCTTTAAACAAAACGTTTTCATAACCTGACCTCTACCTTTTGGTATTAAGTTATAACTTATAATAAGACAACACTGTGAAATATTGTTTAGTTAATTACCAAAATACATTTGTGAAATAAGGAAAATGGCCAGCAGAATTGCATTTACCGCGGCAGTCGGCAGATTTTAGCTATATTATGTATTCTTATAAAATATGATATTGTAAATATGAAAGTGCTATGTATGTATACCCGAGGAAATTGATTCCTAGGCGGTTGACAAACCAACGTCGTTTGGTCGGCTTATGTCAATTCAATGTTAAGGTGTGAATAATGTGATCGGTCGGATGCTGTAGGACTCAGCATAACCATGACTCGGCATAATCCAAAGAAGAAAAAGATTTAATAGTGTTTTAATATTGTAACATCATGTTTGTAATACACAAGTAATACACATACTATTATTAAAGCG
This sequence comes from Polyommatus icarus, assembly GCA_937595015.1. Lineage (NCBI taxonomy): Eukaryota > Metazoa > Arthropoda > Insecta > Lepidoptera > Lycaenidae > Polyommatus > Polyommatus icarus. Next base: position 2,163,645 of record OW569325.1, read on the forward strand.
AAATTACAACATTTTAGTTACGAAATTCAGACTTAAAATCCTTGTACTAAATCTTTGAGATTTTTGAAAACCTGATATTGTAATAATAATTTCAAGACATGTATTGTATTATTTGCTTAAATATAAAAACATTTTTTTTTATTGTGTTGATGTAAATATATAATTTGGTACTCTGTATTGATAGTGCTTGTTTCAAAGGTTAAATCAAAATATGTTTTATTATGCCATGGAAGCCTACCAGATAATTTATTTAATTGAAAACAACAATATTATACTCAATGCAATCAAAAAACAAAATAATATAGAAATCTTTCTCTATGTAAGTCATTGCGGAGCGTTAAAAAAAAGGAACAAATGAATGATTTCAGACTCAACTATCGCAATTAGGTACGTAGAAAATTAATTTGCAGTTGTGAAAAAAACATCAGATGAAAAAAAGTTAATTAGTGCTTTGATAAAAATGTCACAGGTAAACGTAGTAAGTAAATGACTGATAAGAAAAGGTCAATTACTTAATAAAATACTTATTTTGATGATAAATGGCTGCTTATATCAGCCGTAGTCAGTGCATATAATAGATGTTTTGGCGCATATTAGGTCTACCAGAATCTGATGGCAAAAAGTGAGTAAGTAAATTGACTGTAGCAATAAAACATTTAATTGAAATAATTAATTGATCATTTTTTCCCTTAGGTATAGCGGCTGATTCTGTGTGTGAAACATGCAAATATATAAATTTATCCAATGATCAAGGATATTTTTTTAAAATCTGCTGTCAAAATTTGCCATCAGATTCTGGTAGACCTATAATTGCTTTCGACACTTTCATAGTGCAATCTGCATAATATAAAATCTGATGTCTGACTAAAATAAAAATACCAAGACATACACACATTAAAAGTGTAGACTAGTGAAACTCTACATTACAATAATTATAATCTCATTTTACGTATCTACGGTTTAACCTAAGTGACAAAGGTTTCAAAAATTTACCTTTGCATAATTAAAAAACTTTAAAATACCGCAACAACGTATAAAAGGTAACCTCACTAACCGCAACTACTATGGACGTAACTGAACAACGTACCTATACACAACGGCCGCACTCAGACTCATTTGGATTTTAGTATTTACTTAATTTTCATTATTTAATGAAGATTTTGACATGAAATCTCCATACATTTTCTGGTAAACCCTTAATTATTGAATTAAAGTAAATTGATCGATAAATGTCTCCGAGTATAAGGCCGTGTTTCCACTGACGCGGAGAGGAGCTTAGCGGTGCCCGAATTGACCAATCGTGCTATTCCAGCGGAATGACAGCGAAGCGGAGCGAAGATTTCGAGCATGGTGATTGGTCAATTCGGCACCGCTAAGCTCCTCTCCACTCGCTTCACTCCAACCCCAGTGCCAATTAGCGCCCCGGGCCGCGGGCGAGATTTCTATGGCGCCCAGGGTGCTGGTAGTGTCTAAAATAAGAGGCGCTTGCGGTGCCCCTTTTGATTACCTTCGGTGCACCCTTTTATTCAGCGCCCTAGACGGTCGCCTAGCACTACCCGGTCCCACCCACCCGTCACAGTTAAGGTGCCGGTTGGCAGCGGTCGACATGAAGCAACCGTAGACGACGTTTCGTCGCGACAATACTGGTTTGTACCTATGTATTTCTATAAAATGCCCACAGTTAGCGACATAAAACTAGCGACACTTATCATAGAAATACAATATAGAAACCAGTAGTGTCGCGATGACACGTCGTGTGCTGCCGCGTCATGTAGCTGGCTTCCAATTTGTACCATTAAGGTGCGCGTCCACCAGGTCGGGATCGGAGCGTACGGAGCGGGCGGATTTGTTGCTTTGTATTGATTTCTATGGAACTGCGTACACTGGATCGGCATTTTTGCGCCTATACCGGTATTTATGCTGATGACGTCATCCGCAGTGAACGCTTCAATCGAATTCCGAACGTTTCAAGTTCTAACGTTAATAGGCGATGACAGTTGCTTAACAAAAACCTATTGCCGATGCTGAATGCGAAATTGCGAATGCAGTGGACGCATCCCATCGGCATTTCGTAAATGTCGATGCTCCGTACGCTCCGATTCCGATCCAGTGGCCGCGCAGCTTCAGTGTGGTGCGTGAGTGTGCGTGCGCCCGATTCAACGGCGCTGCGGCCGCGGTTTTCGATCGGCAACTTTGTAGTTTGTACATCCGCTGGACATCTGGGTCACCCATCTCGTCGGTCGTAACTGAACTTGATGTAGGCCGCGCGTCTCCGGCTGTTATGTAACGTCGCCACACCACGCTAAAGGTCAACCACCGTGGGATACTTGGACATACAATATCAGATAAAGACTGAGACAAGACAACAAAGTATTAGACTACAGGCCCACGTCGAAAATGGATGGGTCAAATCACCTGGGGACGTATATAGGACGATATTAGAGCATAAAATAATAAGATTTAGCACTATGCCGTCACTTGTAGGCTGTCCAACTGAGTGCTGGTGAGAATTCAAATGTGCATGTAGGGTGAGTACATTTTGGTCATATGATCCTGTACGGCATTTTTACTATCGATAGACACATGAAAAATAATAAGAAAGCCCGCAGTGCCGTACAAAAATAATGCGCCAACAAGTCGGCATTTTTATTTTATTTTCAGTCAATTTCCATGGTAAATTTGGTCATTTGATTCAATACGGCATACGTTTCATACTGTTTGGATACAGCTTGGAATCAATTATTCCGCAACGCCGTACAAAAATAATGCGACAATAGAAAAAAATCGAGGGTTACAAACCCCTGTTTTTCAGGGGTCCGGGGGGTCATCTGAAACAGTACGGCTTCGGTTCCAAACATTATTTTAGCACTCAAAAATACTATTAAAAATAATGCCGTCAAAATTTTTGGCCATTTAAATAATAATCTTAATTACATGGTATACTTGATTTTTTAAGCTGTAAAATTATTTGATTCAGTACGGCGACTTTATTTTTAATGTGATATTGTAAAATACAATTGATATAGAGTATTGCCGTTCAAAAGAAACTGTTCTAAAAAAAATAAACAGAAATACAAAATCTGAAATTCAAAATATTCATAGATTAATAAAATAAAGCAATTTTGTACATTTTTCCTTCGTCTTAAATAGTATTAAGATAAATAAATTAGGAAAAAATTATGCCGTACATTTTAATGCAGAGTAAGCAAAGTTCCGTACCATTATAGAGCAAAATTGTGTTTTTTCGTATAGCCCCCCTTAATTATTTATTTTTTTAAAATGTTACTATTAATTTTTAAATTAAAAATAAAATTGAGTATTTTGTAAACATTTCAGGTGTCTACCTGTTGCCATTATTCATATCGAGCAAAAAATTTTAAAAAAAATCACGTTTTTTGTATAGGAGCACCCCTTAAATATTTATTTTATTTTGTTTTTATTATTTATTGTTATAGCAGCAACAGAAATACATAATCTCTGAAAATTTCAAATCTCTAGCTATAACCGTTCTTGAGTTACAGCCTGAAAACAGACAGACATCGAAGTTTTAGTAAAATGTAACCGTTTTCACCCTTTGGGTACGGAACCCTAATAAAACAACTATTTTTTAGGAAAAAAATCGATATATTTTGTTGTGTGGACTTTTCTTACATTTCGTTCTATGGATATTTGCTTGAGTTTTTTTTTCACCTACTAACCTTTGGACTAACGAAAATGTACGGCATTATTTTTAATAGTACTTTTGAGTGCTAAAATAATGTTTGGAACTGAAGCCGTACTGGTTCAGATGATCCCCCGGACTCCTGAAAAACGGGGGTTTGTAACCCTCGATTTTTTTCTATTGTCGCATTATTTTTGTACGGTGTTGCGGAATAATTGATTCCAAGCTGTATCCGAACAGTATGAAACGTATGCCGTATTAAATCAAATGACCAAATTTACCATGGAAATTGGCTGAAAATAAAATAAAAATACCGACTTGTTGGCGCCATTGGCGCATTATTTTTGTACGGCACTGCGGGCTTTCTTATTATTTTTCATGTGTCTATCGATGGTAAAAATGCCGTACTGGATCATATGACCAAAATGTACTCACCCTACATGCACTTTTGAACTCTCACCAGCACTCAGATGGCCAGCTTACAAGTGACGGCATAGTGCTAAATCTTATTATTTTATGCTCTAATATCGTCCTATATACGTTCCCAGGTGGTTCATTTGACCCATCCATTTTCGACGTGGGCCTGTAGTCTATAATATGTGCCATCGAGGAAATTAATTCCTAGGTAGTCGAAGGACCTATGTCATGTGGTCGGCTTATGTCAATTCAATGTTAGCTGCGAATGGGTTTGACTTAACGAGACCAAATTACTTAGATCCGCCAACTGCCTAGGAATCAACTTCTTTGATAGTACGTCAACTAGTCTTGAGACTTTTAGAATATAGGTACCTACACTTATGAATAATAATCGTATATTTAAGTGCATAGTGGTAAAGTTTAAATATATTGACAGAGAGAAAAAGTAAAAAATGTAATTTTTCTAGCATTTATGGAGCTATACAAGCTTGTTACAAGCTACAGTAAGCGTTTACGGAACCGACTAAACAGGGCAATATCCTAAATCGTGCTAACTAAGTTTTTGTAGTCCAGAATTAATTAACCAAAAAATTATTTGGCTTCAGCCTGGCTGAGCATAGCACCCCGCTCGGTCGGAAGATGCGTCCGCCCGAACGCGCGGTTTTGCGGCTACACCGCGACATCCCAAGCGATTGTATGATACTAGTTGTTGCCCGCGACTTCGTCCGCGTTAACATAGTATAATAACAAAGATCGATAGTTTTCACCTTTTTGTGGTAAAAAAAGCAGTTTAAGCAAACGTCAAACGCAAACGTCAATAAACTTTCATGTTTCTAACTCAAGAAAGAACGGACTTTCATTGAAACTTTCTACCCCAATTTCACCCCCTTGGGGGTAGAATTACCAGAAACGCTCCATTCATTTTTAATCAGTAGCACAAAAATAAAGTTTAATGTTTCTAACTCAAGAAATGACGGAATTTCATTCAAACTTTCAACCCCAATTTCACCCCCTTGGAGGTAGAACTTCCAAAAACGCTTAAATAAATAGTTATTTATCAGTATATGTATATATATAAAATATAAATAAACTAGATGATGCCCGCAACTTCGTTGCGCCAAAATTCGTTTATCGCGCGGGAACCGTATATTTTTCCGGGATAAAAACTATCTTATGTCCTTTCTCGGGACTCAAAAAATCTCCATGCCGAATTTCAGCAAAATCGGTTCAGCGGTTCGAGCGTGAAGAGGTAACAGACAGACAGACAAACAGACACACTTTCGCATTTATAATATTAGTATGGATAATGTATATATATAAATAATATTATTTATCCTTTCATTTTTAATCAGCAGTCCAAAATAAACTTTCATGTTTCTAACTTAAGAAATGACGGATTTTCATTTAATCCTTCAAGCCCCGCGCGAACACCGGTGATCGCGAGAACAAAAGAATACAATGGGAATTCCTAGAACCTCCGATCGAAGGATTAAACTTTCAACCCCTATTTCAACCCCTTGGGGGTAGAATTTTCAAAAACGCTTAAACACGTATCTAATCATTTTTAATCAGTAGCCCAAACATAAAATTTCATGTTTCTAACTCAAGAAATAACGGACTTTCATTCAAACTCTCAACCCCAATTTCACCCCCTTGGGGGTAGAATTTCCAAAAACGCTTAAATACGTATCCATTCATTTTTAATCAGTAACCCAAAAATAAGGTTTCATGTTTCTAACTCAAGAAATGACGGACTCTCATTTAACTTTTAACCCCTGTTTCACCCCCTTCGGGGTAAAATTTTCAAAATTCCTTAGTTAGTGGGTGTCTACTTAATAAAACAACCCTACTCACCAAATTTCGTGGCTGTGACGTTAACAGTTTTTGCTCAGCGATGATGAATCAGTCAGTCAGTCAGTCAGTTAGGACATGTAATTTTATAAGTATATAGATTGTAAAATATGACAGCGCGACATAATTGTTACACATACATGCATAAAGTAACATACAATTACTTGTGATCTCAGCATAATATATAGGCACAAAACTCATATATTATATTTGAAATGACAAAAATTTCATGAAATTTTGTGCCTCATTATTTTGATTACTCTATTTATTATGCAGTTCAAGATCGCCTAGTCTAGACAATCATCTCTTATGACCGTGTTTACACTTTACAATATTACATAATGCATGTTTACTAGCTAAACGGAGATTAAGTAGTGCAACTTACAAGCTTATTGACTCAGTGCGAAATGTTTTGTAACTTGAAAATGGATTGGCAAAGCAAAAAATTTAAAAAAAAATAACTTAGAAACAATAATTCTAATTTCAAAATGATATTTCACATTCTTATGAACACAGTAATTAACTAACCTAACCTAGTTCTTGCAGTCAGGATTAATGTGTACCATAAAACCTAAGGCTTAAATATATCTAAATCTGAGGAGTGCCAGTGGTCTTATGGGCATCTGTTTTAGGACCTAAAACGCTAAAAACGGTATGAAATTAAACCGTACCTAGTATTGAAATACCTGTTGTAACAGATACTAATCATATTATACTCAGAAATAAATAGATTTTTAAATTCTAATTTTATTTGTCTCAATAATGTACCACCAAATTGTTCTGAAAACGTTTTAAATTTTTAAAGTAACCTGTAACAATATATTGGGAAAGACATCACATGCCTCATATCAATAGACATTAGCTGTGAAATATGCAGATAGGTAGTTATTATATTCTACTAGGTATAACGCGTTACTAATTGTTGATTTACAAACTATTTCAACTACTTCAACCACAAAGTACGTAATATGTAATTTTGAACTTGTAAACATCAGACAAAAACTTCATGAAGGAATCGTTATTATTTTAAAAATTAAATCTTTTTTTAAATAAGCTATAGAGAAGCAAACAAGAAGCAAAGTAAACCGTCACTAATGTTTAAGATTGGAAATAGCTACCTCTACATTTTGATGAAAGCGTCTCTTAATTTTAGTTACATTTTGCAATCAGCAGCCTTACCACTGAAACTGATATCAATCTGATATCAGATTTTTGACACTTTAGAAATCTAAATTAGCTCTATTTTAGATATCAGTGTCAAAAATCTGATATCATTGATATCAGTTTCGGGGGTAAGGTTGCTGTTTCATGTGCTAATGCCACAAACAATAATGTAAACATAATACTCTAGCTAGAGCCTAAACTCTAGCGTCTTTTAGGTGAACGCAGATTTGGCCGCACCGCACGCACCGCAGTCGCCGCATTTCGAATTCTTTATATGAAGTTATAAAGTAGAAATGCGGCGACTACGGTGCGTGCGGTGCGGCCAAATCTGCGTTCACCCTTTAAATCTAGTTCATATGTTAAATGACATAGTTAACAGCATGTCTGCTGCCTCTAGTCACGACACGTGTATGACAACAAGCCGGACCCACTTATAAAACATCGCATTAGTGAAAAATGTACGTTCATATTTAGTAATATACGGTTTATCGTAACGTTATGCGTAACTTGTGTAAACACACGGGCGGATACAGTGCGCGAAAACGCCGCGGTATTGTACAGAACTCGATTTTGTTTAATGATACATTTTAATGATTTTTACATTGCTTCTATGTGCTATATTATGTTACACTGTACTCATATACAATAATTATTTGTGATTGCGATAACGTAGAGCAAAGGTAGAGTATATTTCTTGCGCATATTTTCATGAATCAGAAAACTTATCATTAATTCGTGACCTTCTCAACATTTTTCGATCTTAACACCGTTTTCAGAAACAAAGGCCACACGTTCTCAAAAACGATGTTCAATAAAACAGTCTTGTTTCTGTGTACAGTGTCAGTCTTGGGGTGTGGTCGTGTCCAGTCACCCAGTGCACCTGCGATCAGCTGCGGGTCCGCTCGTTATGTAAGCGCGTGTGTTTTCGTCAGTTACAGAGCGTTACGTGAGGCGCGCTCGCCAGTAGTGAAAGCCTGCCGTTGGTGCCCGCTGGGCTGTGCACGGAAGGAAAAGAAAAAAAATGATATAATTTTTTTTTATTCATCCAACAGTTTTGTGCGACAATCGCGTTTCCCAATATTTACGGTGAGTTTTTTGTTATTTTTTGGTGTTAAGGATTATGAGGAAAATTAATGGGCTTATTGTCTTTATTGACAAAAATATTATATTTTGTGGTCTGATTAAATGAAATAAAATTTAATTATGATCAAAATCATTTATGGTGTGCTCAAATTTATAAACTAAAAACCTCGTAAAATGAAGAAATATTTAAAGAACTTATTAGTTTTTCCTGAAAAATCTTTTCGAGACTTTACGTTAATAATAAAAATATAAATAAGATTGTCACACTTTACATCTTTGTTGCTGTAATAAGTCATTTTAATTTGTTTAAAGCATCCATAAGTTAATAAAATTAGCTCCGTGCGTCAATTTTTAAACCGTGCGTGTTGAGGAAAATATGAGTTTTCAGGACATAGGTATACTGTGTATTTTAAAAGCCATTTTAATATTTATTTTTACTACGATCATATTATTATTTGTGAAAAGTTTTTTCAAAACAATATTTTAAGCTTTTATTTAGTCCATTTTAAGGGCTGGTTTACACGTATTGAGTAGATAAGTAGTTAACTAAATTTTAACTTAATTTTAAGTTACTTATTGCATGTAAACACAAAATTTAGTAGCAAGTAGCAAGTTAAAATTTAGACTAAACAAGGAAATTAGAATTTTGGCTATTTTCTGTTAAGTTGACAGGCGTTAAGGCGCATTAAGTTAAAACTTAGTTACTACTTATCTACTTAATACGTATAAACCAGCCATAATGCAAAGTAAAGGCACTAGGGTAGAAACAATCACCAAGAAGCAAAAGACTACACAAACATAATATTATTATTATTATTACTATTTACAATACACGAAATATTAAAAAAAATTTAAAAACATATTTGAACTTCAAAATAAGAACAGGCCATTATTTAAAAAAATTACGTTGTCACCGTTTAGATAATTTTTGACCAATTTTTGACAGCTGGTCCTAGAAATTAATGATATTTTTTTATTTACTTGTATTCTTTCCGTTTAAATATAATAATTAATAAATCGTTAGGCACTTAATACAGTTGAACTGATGGTGCTCAGGTAGATTATTGGTGGATTCTGGTAACTTTCATTTAACTTTTCTAATCGCGTATTTTTCCTCTTTCTCACCCCTTTCTGATTGACACCCGCCTGTTGCCCGACTTCTAAAAAAAGGAGGGAGGTTCTATCATGCTCGGCTGTATATTTTTGTTTATTTATTTTGTGTAGCTCGACAAACATTAATAAACTGATTTTTTTTCGCCGGCTACAATTAAACCGGTCTGAGAAAAACTGGTTAAGTTAAATTTAAAATAAGTAGAGTTTCTCTTCTTATTTAAACCCCTAGTTTAAACTAGGCATTACTTATCAGAAATAGTTACATCCACCTATCACCATATCGTATCATCCACCACGTGACCTTGTAACAAAATAGTGATTACAACCGGTGCTTACATCAATAGAATTACATCGCGTTCAAACAACTTTCTGCAAACAACACTTATGCATAACGACTCAGCAGAATTCAGGTTAGATTGAGATTTAAGATAGTAAAATGACGAAATTGTAAAATAATGGTATTTTATGTTAATTTCATCATTTCAAACCGTTCCAATACGATCGCCGACCTGGATGATATAACAGAACATAAAGTATACCACCGAGATCGCGGAGTGTAACGGTTCTCGCGTTTGTAGCGCGTTACATTGATGCTAATACAGACATTGCCACCTCATCGTCACCTAATTAGACCAGTAAAAGTGTTTTTTCCGAAGAAAACAGGTCATTGGTGCTCTTTTCAAGGAAAGTGAATTTAATTATTGTTTCAGTTATCAATATTGTGGAAACCCAATTTTCGCCACAATCTAACGAGGAATGCAAGAGATCATGTCGGACAAAATGGATTTAGAGTAAGTTATTAAAAAACACCTGTACTAATCCACATCTTGTTTACAGAAGTGATAGTTATACATTCTTTTTTAGGGTTCCGTACCCAAAGGGTATAAACGGGACCGTGTTACTTAGACTTCATTGTCTATCTGTCTTTCCATCTGTCTGTCTGTCTGCCTGTCTCCAGGTTGTATGTCAAAACCGATATAGCTAGACTTCTGAAATTTTCTAGAGTAAGAGAAGTAAAATTATCTTAGCATACCTACATCCCAATAGCGTTTTATGCAAAAAATGTATTTTGGCCAATGCAAAAAATGGTAACGATAAAAACGCGGTGACCGATTAACCCTTTGATCAAATGAAGCAATTGCCTAGGGCGTCACGTTTGAGGGCCAAACGAGTAAAGGTTCAAAGACCGATTCCAGTTCACATACGGATAGGGCACAGGCAGGGATTGCTTAGGGCATCAAGTAGTCTCAATCCGTCACTGTAATAAAAAATATGCCAAGTGCAAGTTGAACTCGCCCACGAAGGGTTCCGTACCGTTATAGAGCGAAAGTAAAAAAAATGTTTTTTTTGTATATTGTTTTTAGTATTTGCTGTTATAGCAGCAATAGAAATACATAATCTGTGAAAATTTTGGAAGTCTAGCTATAGCGGTTCTTAAGATACAGCCTGGAGACAGACAGACAGACGGACAGACATCGAAGTCTCAATATAAATAGGGTCCCGTTTTTCCCATTGGTTACGGAATACTAAAAACGATGACGATGATGCCTATTGACAACAACGACGGTCCACAGCAAAAGCATGAACGGCAACGACCCTCAGTTCGCGAACCTCAACTACTCCGACATGGAGGGCGAGAGCATCGCGGACCACTACCGCGGCGCCGTGGTGCTGGTGACGGGCGGCACCGGCTTCGTGGGCAAGGCGCTACTGGAGAAGCTGCTGCGGAGCTGCCCCGGCATCGACACTATATACGTCCTCATGCGGCCCAAGCGCGGCCTCTCGGTCGAACAGAGGTATAAAGAGCTGCTGAAGAATCAGGTACGTACGAGATTGACGCATCTGTTTTTAGGTTTAAGGCTGAAAATAGACGGACTGCATTCTGCAGTCGAGAGCCTCGAAAGAAGTACCGCAAGATGCGGTTGCCGCACGGCGATCTGCAGTTTGCAGTGTCTATTCTCGACTGCAAGATGCGGTCCGTCTATGGCCGGCCTAATTTTGAACATGTATGGAAGGGTTAACGTGGCAACTGTGCAATTTTTGGGTACGTCATTTTATAGGTATGCCGTCTCCCGGTACTCGAAGAATCTCTACAACCATCAAAATCGATTTAGTAATTTAACCAAGTAGATATCACCATGCTTTTCATCTTTCAGTGTTGGCATGTTATAGCATTATGTATGGGTAGTCGACGCAAAAATAAAATTACACAAATTTACTTACTAATTAGTTACTTAGTAATTTAGCGGAATAATTAAATATATCTGTGTTGTTATTTATTTAATATAATATACTCGACAATCGACGATAGAGTTACAAATTATCTATGTATTAGTCTGTGATCTCATAGCAATTTGAAACGAAAAATGTGAAAATGCTTCGCCTGGTTTTATCTGAACCGGTCCGGGTTAGGTTAGGAAACTGGCCGAGAAAGCGCAAGGCAGATTTTGTAGTTACGTTTCTGCCAATATTAAGCCTTACGCAATATTTTGCTACGACTATTTCGTAGTAGCTTAGCCTGAATTCTAAACTACGTCTTGTATTGTTTGTCTTCTTTATGATAATTGCAGGCTATTAAATACACACGTTTCAATCCTAAAAATAATTTTAACGAGACAAGATCTTCGTAAAAAATGTAATCCTTATAAATCTTGATCTTAATTAAAATTAATTAATGCATGATTATTATTTTAATGATGAACAACACTGCTTACTTATACGTGTATTTATACAACACAAGCCAATCATCTCCACATACTTAATCTCTATTCTCAAGTTTCGCTTACTTTGGCATTTCTAGTATTAGGATTACTTTTCCTATGATACTAGCATCGTACAGTTATTTAGCGTCCATCCATCCAAAACCTTCCATCTTAAACCCTTTTTGTCCGTGGAAACGACAGATAACGTATAAGAAACTTTTGCCGTCAGTGTCTTCACCAGCTAATCTCTTTCAGGTGTTCGACCGCATACGCTCACGCTGGCCAGAACGGCTCAACAAGCTGTATCCCATCACGGGCGACGTGTCGGCCCCCAGCCTCGGCGTCAGCGAGCAGCAGCAGAAGTTGCTAAGGCGGGTGCACACGGTGTTCCACTCCGCCGCAACGGTGAAGTTCACGGAGCCGCTGCATGCGGCAGCACAGCTCAACGTCCAGGGCACGGCGTTTATGCTCGAGCTCGCTGGGACCATGCCGCTGCTGAAGGTAAAGTTTGAGTATAACTTAATTAATAATTTTGTCTTAAAATCGACTCACAAAGTAAAGAATGTAAATTATGTTGAATTAAATATGAGACGTCTTCTCAAAGCAAATTTTGACAGGCTTTTTCGTAGTATTGCGATAATAATTATATTCAGTGAAATTACAAATATTTTTCAACCATGTGAGTGAATAACTTACCTTATTGCACATTTTATTATAGTACTAGATGATGCCCGCAACTCCGTTGCGCCAATATTCGTTTACCGCGCGGGAACCGTACATTTTTCCGGGATAAAAAGTATCCATTTCCCGGGCCTCAAAGTATCTCCATTCCAAATTTCAGCAAAATCGGTTCAGCGGTTTGAGCGTGAAGAGATAACAGACAGACAGACAGACAGACGGACAGACAGACACACTTTCGCATTTATAATATTAGTATGGAAGTATGGATAATATAATGTTTTTCTTTTATATTTAGGCGCTGGTGCACGTGTCGACGGCGTACAGCAACGCGCCGCGCGGCAGCATCGACGAGCGCGTGTACCCGCCGCCCTACGACCCCGACAGCATCGTGCGCTGCACCAAGATGCTGCCCGCCGAGACCGTCGAGATGATCGCCGCCACGCTGCTGGTGAGTGACGTCATTACCATCTTTTTTTTTTGATGCGCAAGGGAAACCCAACATGGGTGCCCCTGGTTGGGGATGTGCCTCAGTTACAGAAGCACCCCGGGGGTATGTAGGACTCTTACCCACTAAAACCACCTGCGGTTTGCCTTCAGCCGTATACAGAGGGATATCCTGGATCTGTTTAACACAGGACTCCCTCCACACGTCATTCTCCGCCGACATCCACGACGACCAAGAGTCCAACTGTTCAAGTTGCAACTTCAGCACCGTTATATTATTCCTATTATCAACATCGTCCATCGTTATCATGACTAAAATGAGTTATGTAAGACATTGTCGACATCAGATACATAAATCATTACCATATTATTCTTGTGCGTCATGAACTCATCACTACTGTCACGAACCACATTGAAGTTAAGAGGTTTGATGGAGTTCAGTTTGTGACTCAGGTGGGTAATTATGACCTCTTATTTCCAGCCAGTTTACGAACCAAAATGTACCGTTTTCGGGCGTAAACTGGCTGGAAATAAGAGGTCATAATAGCCCACCTGACCTTGATATTGCAGGGAGACCACCCCAACCCGTACACGCTGACAAAGTCGCTGGCGGAGTCCATCGTGTATAGCCACACCGAGCTGCCCGTCTGCATCATCAGACCCTCTATTGGTGAGTTAGATCAATTGCTTATGTATTAGTTTCTAAGGGGCTGTTTCACCACTTACTGATAAGTTCTGGAAAGGCTATCCACAATCTATCTGACAGATGCTCCATACTTCATCTGTCAGATAACTTGTGGATAGCCTATCCAGCACAAGTATCAGGTGGTGAAACAGGCCCTAAGTCTTATCCTTTAAGTTTATTCCACTGACCTAATAATACAATGCTATCAGGTGCATAATGTAACTCAATAGCTTATTGGCACTAAGAGGAGTCACCAACGCCAAATTTCAGAAGTAGTCACTCCTGTAATTTCGCTAATAAGGTCTCTTTTCATAACATGATTAAAATTTCTTTTGGATATTACGTCCATGACGCTCGTTTAATGATATTATCTTTGACGTCATATTATAGGCTACTTAGTGTCTAGTCGTCGGAATCTCTATTTTTAGAGATCCTTTGTCTTTAACCTCGGCGAGTCCTTGTGCGATCATTAAAAAGTCAACGTTATCGATTGTACAAGTGGTGTCGGTCGCACGACCACCCTCATCTATAATTCCGCGGTAATCAATAGCGCCGTGTCATAACAGCCTAATTGATATCACTTATCAGATTTCTGGGGCTGATTATAGCATCGTGCTGACTATTGGGCTATTGGCTGACCCTTTGCACCGAAATGTATATTATGATATATCAGTGCAGACTGCTACGCGTTATTTTAAAAAGGCTGCTTGGAATTTCATACATGGTCATCAGTGCCGACGGCTAATTGATATTAGTTGTTAGATATCTTAGTCTGATTTTATTTAGGCTTACGCTGACCGTCGGTACCGAAATGTATAAGCATCTTGGGTTATTAGCGCCGACAGTGCGTGAAGTCGGCGTAAGATTAACATCAGATATATTTCTATATGGGAGTGATGCCCGGTATTAGAAGTACTTAGGATACGACAGACTGTCTGTGGTGTAGTGGTGTCTGTCACAGAAACCACTAGTTGTAAAATAAACGATAGGTTATCATAACTTGTTACTTACTATTTCTTATACTGCATCTTTTGTTATTTATATAAAACGAACATTCAAAAATGTGTTCACCGACTTTATGGTTATTGTTAATTAGTGTTTTCACAATAAAATTGTAATTTAAGTAATTTATTAATAAATTAATGACGCGAATGAATTTAATTTATTTTAAGTACCTTCACGCTCAGTTACTAGTTCAAGACGATTATTTATTTATAAATATTTATTTATTTATTTATATTTTTTTTTGTTTAGTGACCGCTGCCCACCAGGAGCCGTATCCTGGCTGGATAGACAACATTTACGGCGTCACAGGTATTTGCAGCATATTACGCCCGCTACAATATAGTACTATCAGAGAAGTTGATTCCTATGCAGATCGGGGACCTACGTAGTTTGGTTGCGTTGCGTCAAACCCAGCCGACAGATCACAATTAACATTGAGTTGACATAACGTTGATCTATCAACTGCATAGGAATCAACTTCCTCGAATTTACATTTATCTGCCGTATGTCTTATTCATTGCCGACCAACATAATTTTGTTTAGTTATGTATAGTCCAGCCGATGAAATGCTAATATCTTGAAATAATCTGACCAAATAATATGAGTCCGTCAAAATATGTGCTATCAATATTTGTTTTTTTTTTCACATACAGATACTATAATATTCACCGTAACTTTACCGTGCATTTTTATTGTTGTCATTAATTGGACATGAGTTATAATAGTACATATTATTCTCTTAAGCAATATAATAAAGTCCCAAAATTGTATTTAGGCCAAATACATTCGACAATGACATTGCACAACTGTAACTTTTGGGAATTCTGAAAAGATTATATATATTGTGATATGAGGGAAGGCTTATACATTCTCTGCCTCATAAGTTGATGTTTCCAGGTATAATAATGGAGATATCCCGCGGCACGTACCGGTCGGGCTACTGCCGGGAGCGCTACGTGGTGGACCTGGTGCCGGTAGACCTGGTCGTCAACAGCTGCATCCTCGCCGCCTGGAGGCAGGCCTGCAAGAAGTAAGACCTGGTTCTGCATGTTTTCAGTGTTATGTATACTATAGGTCTTATAGGGCCTGTTTCATCACTTCCTGATAAGTGCCGGATAGGCTAACCATAACTTTTCTGACGGAGTTCATTCCCCATAAGTTATGGATAGCCTATCCGGTACTTATCAGGGAATGGTGAAATAGTCCCTTAGGGCCTGTTTCGCCGCTTCCTGATAAGGCTATCCACCACTTAATTTGACAGATGGAGTATGGAAAATCTGTCAAATAACCCTACCGGGCACCTTATCAGGAAGCGGTGAAACAGGCCATTAGAATCCTAAAATGACACTTCGGGCGTAAATCTTAAAATGAATGTTTTTAGCTTACTCTGTTTCAAAGAAAACTCAACCCGGACCTACCTTTCACATCAAGGCTCACACCTGTGGAACAAAATCTGCGTCTTCCCCCTGCGATTTTCTAACACTGGAAAGAGTCAAATCAATGAGATCAAATACCTTGGTGTCATGCTGGATAACGCTTTGTCATGGAACGCCCACATAACTCTTCTTTCAGCACGCACACGTAAACTAACTTGGATATTTAAAACCCTGCGTGAAGTCCTTAAACCTAAACTTCTGCAAAGTGTTTATTACGAGCATCGTATGCATTAGCCCAATCTGTATTAAGCTATTGTATCACTGCATGGGGAGGCGCATGTAAATCTAAACTTATCCTAGTAGAACGAGCACAAAGATCAGTCCTCAAAGTAATGCTAAAAAAGCCATTTCGATATCCAACCGACACACTCTACTTTGACTCGCAAGTACTATCGCCTGTCAGTCAGAAGGCTTTATATTTTACATGCCACACTATACAAACACTCCGAACTTAATTTTGATCCGACCATCCTTCAAAAACGTAGATCAGATAAAGTCTGTAGCGTACTAAAACATAACAACACGGAAAAAATGTAAATCTAGTCTGCAAAAATGGCTGTTAAACTTAAACTATAACGAAACAGAGTCTCTCATACTTCGATCACTAATATACAAGATACACAGTCTCATACAAAACCTCTCGAAAATCTGTCGCCGAGTAATAGAGTTTAAAAAAGTATACATTTATCTAAAATCAACCTTAATCACAGTAATTATTAAAGATCTTTATATAAAAGAATGTACATTTGAGTTTACAAAGCAATAAAATTTTTATGTCCGATGCACGCTTCATACTAAATTCAACCATCCGCGTATATGATTTAAGTTCAAATTTGTACAGTGCCAAAAAAAAAACCAATTTTACGACCGAAATTCGCCGCTGGAACAGGGCGAAGTGAAGTATGAGTGGAGTCGAACTGTTCAAATTTTTTTTGTTGATTGTAATTTGTAATAATTTTAATAGTCCAGTAGTTTTTTATTTTTCCGTTCCAGTTTAATGTATAAAGTGAGGAGTAATTATTTTTTACTTGTAATATTATGTTGTTCTAATGTTATGTCTAATTTTATCATTAACCAAAATATACATAAGTGTACATACATTTTCCGATAGGCCACAAAGGACAACTCACATCACCCAACGCCCATACTTTTTAACCGACTTAAAAAATCCTTTATGGGAACTATATTTGATCGAAGATGGGAACATAATATTATAATCTCCTCCTGGAGAATATAATATTATGTTCGTCTGTTTATATTTTTTGTAATATTGTATTTTTCAACGATCACTTTGCCGTTTGTGGACCGATTTTCAAGATTTTTTCGCTATTGTATCGGGTTAATCCGAATTTGGTTCGAAATTCTTCGCTATTTATACTGAAAAACCCATTTATCTGGATGATATTGTGATTTCGATTCATCTGAAGTATTTCAAATGCAAAGTTGTAGTGACTTTGGATAAGAAGAAAAGAAACAGTATCAGATTCAATCAGAGTCTTATATAAATACGTTAAACTATCAATGCAAACTAAAAGACCTGAAAAAAATCCTCAATAAAAAAATAATAGTAATAGCGACTCCATCAAATGGAACAGAAACATAGCTTATAACCCGAACATTTCAAGTGGGCATGATAAACTACGATAAGTACCTTTAGTATGAGTATTCGCAATTGAGATGGTTTATACCTGGTGTTGATTTATTTACAACTTAATTTTAAAACTGTCTTTTGGTGATTTCTTAAAGAAATACCAATATTTACAATACAATTGTAAGAAATATATTAGGATAAAATTAATACTTACCGGAAATATGAAATTCCATCCTTTTTTTTGGTTTTAGACGTATGATTTCTACAATTATTAAACGCGCACTGAGACATGTTTCCCGGCGGAGCGTTCGAGTACTACTAAATCAAAAGTGCACCAGAATGTTGAGTTTGGTGCTCTTTTGGTGAGGTCGTTTTTTGCCGCGGATTGTGTATCTTGTATATTAGTGATCGAAGCTCTCATATCAAATACAAGCCCGCAAATGTAAAGTATAATATACATAATATAAAACATTCAAATAAACATGCACACACACACACACACACACACACACACACACACACACACACATATTTTAAAAAATCTCATATTTATGTTCTCCTCTAATCTGCGGGTGGAACCTGGAGTCCTGAAATACAGGGTATCCTAGCTCAGGCTCCTGTTCACACGTTTAAATGTTCTTTGTAATTATCTGTACCATTATTTGTAAGTTGTGTGAAAAATAAACCTTTTATTATTATTTATTATTAATGTCCCCAATTGGCAATTTGTGAAGTGTCACTTAAGATACAAATTTACTGTTTCACACAGAAGTCATATCTCGTGAATAATTATTATTATTGCTTAGTTTGTTTATACAACACTTAAGTAGAAATTCAATATAGACGTTGAAAAATGTAATAGCAAAGAAATATTTCTTAATATTGTTAGTCATTTGAGGTAACTTGTGGTTCTTCTGGTAGCTGACAATGTGACGTTGTTGCAGGCCGGGGCGGTGTCCGGTGTACAACGTGACATCGGGGTCCATCAACCCCATACCCTGGGGACACTTCACCTCGCTCTGCGTCAAGTGGGCCCGCGAGAACCCCACCAAGTGAGTAATGAGTGACTAATAGCCTTGTCCACACTGGGTCTTTTTTTATTCATCAAGCGCATGCGTTATAGCGCAGTCAACAGCGAACGTGAGGCATGACCGTGACGCGTGTTGAAATCGTAGCGCTCGCTATGACACTTTTCTTTCAACGCGGGTGAATTTTGACGCATTCATTTATTGAATACTAGCGACCCGCCCCGTCGTCGCACGGGTATAAAATATATAGCTACTGAAAAAATATGCCAATAGCCTTTCTCAATAAAGGGCTATCTAACACTGAAAGAATTTTCCAAATCGGACCAGTAGTTCCTGAGATTAGCGCATTCAAGTTAGCCCTTTCAAATAATTTTCCCCGTTTTTTCCACATTTTCCTCTATTTCTTCGCTCCTATTAGTCTTAGCGTGATAAAATATAGCCTATAACCTTTCTCGATAAATGGGATATCTAACACTGAAAGAATCATCAAAATCCGTTGCGTAGTTTTAAATATTAAAGGGAACAAAGGGACATGAGGGAAAAAGCGACTTTGTTTTTAACCCCCGACAAAAAAGAGGGGTGTTATAAATTTGACGTGTCTGTCTGTCTGTCTGTCTGTCTGTCTGTCTGTCTGTCTGTTTGTCTGTCTGTGTGTGTATCTGTCCGTGGCATCGTAGCATCCAAACGGATGGACCGATTTTGATCTAGTTTTTTTTGTTTGAAAGCTGACATGATCGAGAGTGTTCTTAGCTATATTTCATCATCATCAGCCTGCTCATTGCTGAAATTTCACGGTTTATCTGGTTCGTGAAAGGCCGTTAGCAACTTGCAGTTGTTTGATGAGTTTTATATTTTACATTCGGGTTCGCGCTATTTATGAATAACATACACATTAATGGAATGTTTACCTGGTGCTGCAGCATCACCTGGTAATCAATAGGATACCCAGCTCCTCACCAATATAGAGCAGAGGTTTCGTGTTTGGGCTCATTTTAATTGTGACAGTCAGTAAGATGTAAATAAACAGTAAATATTTGCATGCTACTGCTATAGCATCACCTGGATTCTGGAGCCGAGCTCCGTATTAAAACAAATTGGAGGTTTCATGTTTGGGCTCATATTGACGGGTTCATCCAAGAGGACATTCATAGACGGTATTCTTTGCATAATATTGTGCACTATAACCAACAAAAGTTTAAAAAGCATGAAATAAAATTAAATTAAGAAATTAAAAAAAAAACCCGCCAAAAAACTTTAAAAAGTAATTAAATAATATTTACTGACTTTAAGTTTATTCCTAAGAGTAGTAATATTTTAGTCCATAACTGTTGTCAGGGTGTG
Source organism: Polyommatus icarus (assembly GCA_937595015.1). Taxonomy (NCBI): domain Eukaryota; kingdom Metazoa; phylum Arthropoda; class Insecta; order Lepidoptera; family Lycaenidae; genus Polyommatus; species Polyommatus icarus. The sequence continues at coordinate 2,183,847 of OW569325.1, forward strand.
TCGCGGGACCGCTAAAGTACAATATGTTAGATGTTAGATTTCACATAACGTTACTATAGTCTAAGGGTCAGTTCACAGCGAACCGAATCGAGACAATTAGCGACTTGGCGATACAAAAGCAAAAGTCGCTGTTGTCGTAGTTTACTTGGCGGTCCCCCGACACACCGTGACAACAGTTATGGACTAAAATATTACTACTCTTAGGAATAAACTTAAAGTCAGTAAATATTATATAATAAGTATAGATGCCAAACGAAAGTTGAATAAAAAGAAGATAACGAAATTGCATAATGTGGACATAGCTGATGATAAACATAACAACAATATAACGATATGCTACGGATCAGAAATGTAATAATTTTATGCAACTCAGAAAAGTAGATTAACAGCCTACAAGCCTCAAATATAGGTTCCTACTGTAGCTTAGTTGTACCTATAACCTACGTATTAGTCAGGTTAGATAATCAGGTCCAGTGGAAAAACATTGACTGATATAATCCGATCAAATAAATATATAAAGTAAATAAATAATGTTGTTGTATAGGTACGTGATGTGGTACCCGAACTTCGGTTTCACGGAGTCTCGCCTGGTGAACACGTTCTGGGAGATGACCTGTCACTTCCTGCCAGCCTTCGTCTACGACCTGCTGCTGCGCACGCAGGGGAGGAAAGCCATGTGAGTAGCCTAGTATTATATGCCATGAAGAGAGTGAGCCAGTTGCCTCAACTCGTAGTCTGCAGTAGTCAAACTGTGACCATTACGCCCACCAGCTCATTAGATGGCACTTAGTGAAAGGTGAAGGTGCCAGTGGACCTTGTATCTTGGTAAGTTAAGGAGCCGGTTGGCAGCGGGCAACATGATTCATGAAGCAACCGCAGACGATGTGTCGCATCTATGAATAAGTGTCGCTAGCTTCGTATCGCTAGCTGCGGAGGGTATTTCATAGAAATACATACAAACCAGTAGTATCGCTGCGGCACGTCGTCCGCGGTTGCTTCATGTCGCCCGCTGCCAACCGGCACCTTAATCCTTTAAATATACTGACACAGGGTTGTTTAAAAGTTTTGGTGGAAGTCTGGTCTCAGGTAGACCGGCCGGACGTGGAGGGAGTCCCATGTTTGTTAGATCCGTGATATCCCTCCTTATACGGCTGAAGGCGAACCGCAAGTGGTTGTAGTGAGTAGGAGTCTCACATACCCCCGGGGTACCCAACCCGGGGCACCCATGATGGGTTTCCCTTGCAATAAAAAAAAGGGTTGTTTAAAAGTGAATGCCCTTTATGGCCCTGCTACTGGTAAAATTGCAGAAACAAACTGTACAAACTTACTCTTGTGCTTCTATGATAAAGCTCTAAATGCATTATTGCCTTTAGGATTGACAATTTATGTAAAATGCTAAACCCCTTTCCCAAGTACTGACTATATTGGTAGCCATTTATAATGAACGACGTTCCTTTGCTAATCTGTTTCTCCTCTCCAGCATGATGAAGCTAGCGCGGCGGTTCAAGATGGCGGCGGCGACGGGGGAGTACTTCGCGAACCACGAGTGGCAGTTTGGCGTGTCGGAGCTGGCGGCACTGCGGGGGGAGGCGGGGGGCGCGCGCGACGCCGCTACCTTCCCCCACTGGCCGGACGAGTTCGACTGGGACACATACATCGGCGCGTACATGCTCGGCATCCGACGGTATATACTCAAGGACGGCATCGAGAGCCTGCCACAAGCTAGGACGAAGTTAAAAAGGTACGTTTTGAATTTCGAAGTATACCCTACTGCAAACCTTCAAGAAGAGAGCGTATTCCCTGTTAGAAGACCGGCAACGCACCTGCAGCTCTTTTAATGTTGCGAGTGTCTATGGGCGACGGTAGTTACTTTCATCAGGTGACCCGTTTGTTTGCTTGCTCCCTTATTCTATAAAAAAATATATTGTCCGGTTCTGAACCAGGACTACTTGTTTACTTTATTCGCGCATGAATATGACTATCTTGTTTCCATTTAGACGCGAAACGTAATATTAAAGCAGTCAATGTGTGAATTTTCTGTTTTTTTTTTTATAAAATAAGGGGGCAAACGAGCAAACGGGTCACCTGATGGAAAGCAAGTACAGTCGCCCATGGACACTCGTGCGTGCGTCGCCGGCCTTTTAAGAGCTATACTTACCTTAAAAATATGAGTACAGAAAGATGATGAACAAATCACATATTTTAACGTATGTCGTTCTTGATCATGAGAGTTCTACATGTGTAGACCCTCTACGAAATATTATTATAAACGATCTTATTTCAATTTTTTTAATCGGGCTTTGGCCCACCACACATTTCCACCACTGTATCTCCTGTGTCCCAGGATCGACAGCGGTATCCAACCACGAAAACCCTTTGATATGATCTCAGGGAGCCCGAGAGACATGCTAAAGCTGTTTTGGGACTCGCAACGAAATCAGAAGAAGATAGGAGTAGGAAGTAATAAGCGTTCTTATAAGTATTTTCGATAATATGAAGTTGACGTTCGACTCGTCTAATATCAATTCCATACATTTTGATCGGCGATTCTATAAAGAAGTGATTTAAAGAAAAAGTCTTGGCTACAGGAGTGTTCTTTCTTTCCAGGCTGTACTGGGTCCACCGCCTGTTCCAGGCCGCAACCGGCTACTACCTGTTCCGGTTCCTGGCGGGCCGCCTGCGGTAGACCCACCACCTCGCTACCCCAAATTGCTAGTTCAGACAAAGCGAAAACCGCGCGTTTTCAGTTAAGGCTGTGTTTCCACCAGAGATGTGTTGCGAGGAATGTGTTTTAAGATCCAATAGCATCGCCGCGCTGAATGATGTCATGGCAAACTCACGTCAATGAAGCGATTCTATTGGTTCTCAAAAACACATTACTCGCAAGTCGCAATACATCTCTGGTGGAAACGCAGCCTAAGCGTGAACGTTGAAATACAACGCCTTTGTAATAAGCTGCGAGCAGTTACACCCTGTATGTCTGTTAAAACGTCCTGTGTAAACAGCGCTGTTCACGCTGTGTCTGAACCGAGCCTATAAGTGTATGATAAGGCCGCGCGTGTACCCTGTAAATATTGTACTTCAGACCATCAATACTTTGTACCCCGTTCAGATTATGCAAAGAGATAATATTATTATACTATGTAACTTGACAGTAGCTATAGTGAAGAGGCAAGTGGTCAAACTTCACAAACATCTGTTAGAGTCAAATGCAGATTTAAACTATATTTGAAATATTTTAATCAACGTATTATGTCTCTATCTATATCGGTTTTCTTATCAAAAGCTACCGATCAACACTAACTGTCGTTAGTTAACGGATGCAATCTTTTTATTATACTGAGATTAAACTAAATCTGAACAGAGTATATTTTATGAGCAAAAACTACTGCTGTATTCATATAGGTAATCAATGTTTATATAAGAATACTTACGCAAGTAGGTATGCCCAGTGAAACTGTGGTTATGCTCTTTTCCGCTCTACATAAGCAATGTATTCTTAAAGACATGCATGGACAATAGAAAAGTAATAATAAAGTATTCAAAATCTGCCATCGATAATATTTAACACTCCAAAAGTAGACAACTGTATTCTGATACACTATTTTTTAATTAAAATATCTGTATATTAGATGATGTTATTGTAAGAAGTTATCATAGAGTTTGAAAAGACAATATTTTTTATAAAAATGTGTGTTTTCAATAAGATGTAAGTTAGGGACGAGATTACGGGAGAAAATAAGTCAAAGAACCTTTATCGACTTGTAAAAAGTTTGCTCTGTAATAGTCAATGTATGTAAGTTAAGTTGAAAAAGGCAAACATGACATAAGGTTATTGTTGTAAGTAGAAACTATTGTATCTATATTCTATAGTCATGTTACGGTGACGATATTTACTTTGTCACTTTTTCTCTGTTTGTTGTAAAATACTTCTTAGAATATAATAATTTTATGTTTTAAACGCGTCGTTTCTATTTATTTATATCTGTAATAAAACTGGTCCCAGCCTTGATCCCTGTGGTATCCCATTTAAATAGGTATTATAATATGAAATTCAATTGCAAGCATTTATAAAGTACCTACAGTACATTCACCATTTCGTATTATTGTAATTTAATAGGCCTGATGACAATTTCCTTATTGGTAATTGAATGACCCTTAAAAATAGAAACATCGCTGAAAGAATGACTCTCATAGCTTAAAAATTCACCACCAAGATATGAACAATTCAAACATCTGAATTGCGTTTATGAAAGTGGTTTCATACCAAAAGTTGCTTTTAATTGCATAAGTTATCGAATGGTATACAAATATTAAGAAATTTAATTGAAAAAAAATTCGACTTGATTATCCAACTTTGAAGGCGCCTAACAAAAAAAATACAATTGCTATCGAGCTGAAATTTTGATACTTAACGCTTATTTTTTACCGTGCTTTCTTTATTTTATTAACAAAATTCGCTAATCTTTGACCTTGTCATCAATCCCTTTTGCCATAGGTACTTTTATTTATTGTAGAATAACTCTATTAACGATCAAACATTAATTATTATCTTAATATATTATATAATTCTTCTGTGTGTATGTCACTGAACTTCTCTCAAACGACTGGACCGATTTTGATGAAATTGTATTGTGTGTGTTCAAGGGGATCTGGGAATGGTTTAGATTCACAATTTTGTCCGCTGGACAGTGTTTTTTCATCATACCAGGACCTAAAGTTTGATTTTCTTCCCTTGTATGCGGGAAGAAAGGAGCATATTTCCGACTGCTCACAATAATTAGCGACAGTTTAAAATTTTCTTCCCGCTACCTGTTTGAAGTAACTCATTACCATGGTAACCGTGCAGTTGTTATTTCAAAACCATAATATTATCACACGCAGCAATTTGATAAAAATAAGTTGTTGAGTTGAGGAGGCGGCTACCGACTTAGCTATTTTACTTCGCCTAGGCCAACTACACAACATGGTTTTTACATCGCCAGCAGTCAGGAATAGCGAGGTATTTATCTTTGAGTCGGGACTCGGGACAGCGATGGACGTTGCCATCAAAGAGAATATAATCACTATGGTTGCCATGGTGATTGGTGCCACACAGTTTGTTAAGTCACTTCAATAAATATTATCTTAACAAATTAAGCACTACATATTTACTAAATGGTATTTTAACGACACAAACACATAATTAAATCTTTTAATTTGTTTTTTTTTTGTCTGTGGGGGGCTCCGCCTCCTAACCCCCCACCGGGGCTTCGCCCCGGACCCCGTCAGTCGATAGTTTGAACCACATTAGATTTTCTTATATATATATATATATATATATATATATATATATATATATATATATATGTTTTTTTATACGTCCATGTATATAATATGTATACGATGTCATTAAACTTTCGGTCCTTTGTATGATGAAAAGTTCTATACGCGCCACGGGAAGAAAGTATGACATTTCAACCGACGCTTTTGTCGCCAATATCGCGCGGGTTGAAATGTCATACTTTCTTCCTTTGGGGCGTAATGTACTATTTTAATTAATTTTTAATTTATTAGTAGTTGTTGATTTTGGAATGTTTTACATTGGATCCGACAGACGGCGCTACCATCGCAGTGTCAAATTTTAAATAATATTATATCCGACAGTTAGCGCTGCGATCAAATTAAAAAAAATACTTTATATACTTAATATGGCAAAGAAACGTTTGCCGGGACAGCTAGTTAAGTTATATATTATGAACGTGTAGTAAAATGCTTCATCCAATCATCCAAAGTTCTGGTCACCTATTACGAGTATATCAAATATTTCGTTATATATCTAAAACTATTTATTTTCTTAATTTACTAAATGGCATTAATCTATGTCTACATTCGACAAATCTTCTGTTATTCGTCTGACTTCCTCCTTACTTCTCTTCTGTTCCATTAGCTTATTTCTCGCTTCCTCCTTTTTCTTGCCGTACAATATTTTTAAATTGTCTAATACTTCTTGGGGTATGTGGTCTGGTTTGGGCTGGTGTATTTCGTACTCGCCCTTCTCATTTTTGACTAGCTCCACTAGGGAATCTTCCAAGTTCATGATCTCATCTTTGATTGGAGGTGGCGAGGTCTGGGGATTTTTCATCTTCTCCGCCCATCTTTGTAAGTAATTGCCTGCGTCGGAGTGCAGGAACTGGAATTGTTGAAAAAGTTTTATAATTAGCTTCTAAACTAAATACAGTTTGAATGAAAATGCCTGATCAAAGGTTTTGAAGACATTTAAAGAGATATAATAGAAATATATGCATTTGTCGTCATATGCGGTCCTAGATGGGTTCCCTATGTGACACCCTCGAAATTAAAGGCGGATACACGTCTGCTTATCGTAAAAATACTAACCTTTTCTTTGTTTTTATTTATCTTGACATTGGGAGCCTGCCGCTTAGCGTTGCTGCTGCCGCTGGTGGCACCGAAAGGCGTACCGTCTGAAAAATTAAAATGAGAGTGTTTTAACCATAATATTTCACATCACAAAACATCTTCAACTCGAAAATTGTAATGCTTCTCCAACTATAATTTGTTGACCACGGCAAAAGATGTATGTTACCGAACCCGATCCCACGCGGTAGACGTCGCCTGCCTTGTGGTAAGCGTTGATAAGACTTACCGAGCGGCCTGGTATTATATAGCCCGAAACCCACGCGGTGGTCGTCACCTGCCTTGTGGTAAGCGGTGGTAAGACTTACCGAGCGGCTTGGTGTTGGTCTGCGGGCCCAGCTCCAGCAGTACCTGCAGGTCGGCGTGGTTGCCGAACGCGAACCCGAAACCCACGCGGTGGTCGTTGCCTGGAATTCCAAATTTCGAAGTTAAGTATAGTGTTATCAGTAAGTACCAGATGTTAAAGAACTTCGTTGCGTTAAAATTCGTTCGTGGCGCGGGAGCCGTACAAATTTCGAGCCTAGGGAAACTGGGACATACTCGTATTATAACATCTGGGCAGTATCTAAATAGCATAATTCAGCAAAATCGGATTAGCCGCTTATGAGTGAAAATTTAACAGGTTTTTACTGTATGTAGGACGTAGTTAGAGGGATGAACAAACATACCACATAGGTATTAATTATTATTGTTGAATATTAATTGTAAAGAGTCGATTAGCACCAGGACAAGATATTAACCACATGACCGAGAGCCTCATTTATTACTTTTCAAACATAATATTACCTAATCGTACACAAAAAAATCTAATACTATTTACCTTTACTATCTAAAAAATCTAATATTACTTATCCTTATAGATGTTATTTCTACCACTGTGTGCTTTACTGTGTCGTGTCAAGGCAATGCAACGCGCAACAATATTACAAAATAACGCAACTGCTGTAGCAGTATTTCTAAAGCGCCCGCACTGAGCCCGCCGGGCCGCCGACAAACCCCGGCGACACAACCCGGCGGCCTGTATGAAAAGAATGATGTCGGCAACATGCGCCCGCGCGTGTTACCCCGGGTAACCCGACATGTTGGCGGCTTGAGTACGCCTGCACTCAGTTGCCCGGCGACATAACCTATAGACACGCGGCAAACACTGACCAATCACTGACTGCCAAATAAATTTCTCATCTCAAGCCGCCGACATGCCACCGACCAAATTTTCCGACTTGTATTATATGAAGCCGCCAACTAGACCGCCGACAAAAAGTTGCCGACATAATATGTCGGCAGCCCGGCGGGTTCAGTGTGTATTGCGCTTTATTCTTTTAGTTTTTGTTCAAACTTCAATAAATTAGTCTTTCCGTATTCTGCGGCCCTCAGAGAGCTCAAAATCTGACCTCTAAACTTTAATAACAATAAATATTATGTTTTGGAAGTTACCTAATAATAACATTTACTGGCCTTTAAAATAATTGTAGGTAAACTCGGCATCGAAAATACAATGTCGTAAACTTATACTATGTTTGTATTGTTGTAAACGTATTATAATTTAATATTTTTATGTGTTTTGTAATACCTTATCCTAGCTACCAAACCTCAAGCGTAAACCAAAAAAGGGCAGACATTAAGTAATAGGCGCTAGTAGTTAATTAATAAATGTCGCTCTCCATATTGGGCCATAATGGATATTGGATATGGTTGCCACCATAACGCTCGCTACAATATTGCTTAATAGCTTTGTCCACATTGTGCCTTTTCCTGTTCATCAAGGGCATGCCTTATAGCGCTGTCAACGTCAAACGTGAGGCATGCAAGTAACGCGCGTTGAAATCGTAGCGCGCGCTATGACACTTTTCTTTTAACGCGGGTGGATTTTGACGCGCGTCACGGACATGCCACACGTTCACTGTTGACAGCGCCATAAGGCATGCCCTTGATGAATACAAAAAAGGCACAATGTGCACAAAGCTATTGTCGATCATGTGCAATCATACCCGTATACAGGGTGTCACAAAAGTAAGTGATAATAATTTAGGGTGCGTCCGTGTATTATATTTCCCTATGGGGTGCGTATCGGTCCCCTTTATAGAGTTCGTTGCGAAAGTAGCAGCGCTGAAACAATAACTTTTTTGCACCTTTGTGTTTAATTATTTATAACGCATGCGCGCTGACCCATACAAATCACAAAAAAATTAGCTTTTTCAGCGCTGTTACTTTCACAGTGAACTCTATGACAAGGGACACATACACACCCTAAAGTAGTATAACTTAGTTTTGTTACAACTTGTGTACCCCATGGCCCAGTATCCAGGTCCATGTACCTACCATCGGCAAACGTGAATAGACCTCATACGGTGCGTCCACATTTGTATCATTTGCGCGATCAGATCACCGATCAGATCTCCGTCGCGATCATCGCGCCGTATCAAGTATGCGTGTCATAGTGTGGACGCCTATTAGATCATTCTGCCGATCATGCGATTATTTGATACGGCATGTATTAGATACGCGGTTAATAGCGATCGGGGCGTACCATGATACGCGTATCATTTTGACACGCTTCGATGATACGTGACGGAGATCTGATCGGGGATCTGATCGTGCAAATGCAAATGATTTAAATGTGGACGCACCCTTATGCTCCGTACTCACATACGGTTTTGCTCGACAGTTTTACTCCAAGTCGAAGGAAATGACATATTTGACATATTTAATTCTATCGAACCCGGCTCGAAGCGAGCCTTCGAGCCGTCAGTTTTGCGGTCCACACAGTGATTTTTGCTCCACGTCGACTAAAACTATCGAGCAAAACTGTATGTCAGTACGGAGCTTTAAGAAGGTACTAGTTATTTCATATTTGACCGAGCTTCGCTTGGTATTCGATAAAACACGAATAAAATGACATTTTCTAAAAATGATTCTTAGCTAGATCGATTTATCGCCCCCGAAACCCCCTATATACTAAATTTCATGAAAATTGTTGGAGCCGATTCCGAGATTCCAATTATATATAATATACATAATATATACAAGAATTGCTCGTTTAAAGATATAAGATTAAGTGCAGAGTACACCGTGAGCTTTGCATTACCTTTTTTAATCGGTGGAATATTTGAATACGCCACTGACAGCAGCGAGGGCAGCTCCTCCGGTATGATGATGCCGCACGACCCTGAAACGTTAACAACTACATCATTAGTTATCAACACATCAGTTATATACTGATCCATACTAATATCATAAATTGCGAAAGTCTATCTATCTCTCTGTCTGTTGCCTCTTCAAGCCCAAACCGCTAAACCAATTGTGCTGAAAAGTGTAAAGAGCAGCCATTCTTAAGAGTTTAGAAATTTAATAAGTACAGTTTTTTTTAACTTGATTAAAAATTTATCGCGAAACGTAACTGAAAAAATTAGTGCGTTTGTGCACTACACGGAATTTTACCGTCCGGCGTTCATAAAATTCACGTTCGCCATATCAAAATGTAAGAAATCGGAACGCCGGACGGTAAAATTCCGTGTAGTGCACAAACACCCTTAGGGGTCCGAGTCTCATACTCATACATAAAGCCACTCGCGCATAAAACAGCCTGCGATCATTATATTTCCAAGTTTTGAAAATCGGGCCCTGAATGATTTCTCGTTCTAGCATATTTGGAGTGGCGCCGCATATAAAGATGGTCATTTATCTACAAACAAGTTATAAAAGTAAAAAAAACAGTTGTCCCTACTTAGCCGTGCTTAACCTTACTTAACTGACTGTACAGTAAAGTAAGTGGCACGAATAGCATCCGCGCGGCCCGCGGGTCGCTTATGTAATCAATTATCATTATACACGCCATCGATGTGTTAGTCTAGACTCTAGATACAGCTAGTAATAATATCGATTAATAGAAAATATTAATCGATTTATTTTCGAAACGTTTTGTAAAAAATACTTAATATGAATTTTACATGAAATGTGGATTAATAAATAATATAAGTCAATGCATTTTAAACCGGCCATGTACGTACTGTTCATGCACAAAGGGTTGCCTACAAATTTGCTAAAACGTATTTGTAATATTAAATATAGGAATAATTAAAAAAATATATGGAACACCGGTAAAAATCGCACTATACGGGAGAAAGAAAAAAATGTTGCGAGATCGATTCTGATAAAAACTAAAATTGCGTCATTAGATTATTTATAATTTCCGCTAGCCGAGAATCAAACTTATATTGGAAATAGAAACACCCAGTATTTTTATACTAGGTACAAGATATTATCAGAGTTAGCAGAACTAACTACTCTGATATTACTGTGTTACAAAAGAGGAACAAATTGTTTAGGAATTTGGAAGCATCGTCCGTCAAATCAGGTAAAACCAGCAATGTAAATTATTGTGCAATGGTTAAAATATTGAAATGGTATGCAAACACGCTAATTGAAGTTTAGTAAGGTCAAACATGTAAATTATAATGTGTTGTATTTATTTTCATTAAATATTATATTTACCACGTCCATATTTATTCATATTTTTAGAATAAATTACAATTGATGAGTAATACAAAATATTAAGTAGTACTAAACGTATCGTTATTACTACCCGTTTAGTTGCGGGTATGTTGGATGCGAGTAGCAGGAGATCGGTCATCTTAGCGCTCATTGCGAGAGGCCTGTGTCCAGCAGTGGACGAATATAGGCTGATATGATGATGATGATGAATATCAATGATGGAATGGTAACTATAAAATATATAATATTTTCCATCATGCATGAATTACAAGCATGCATTAAATGCATCATCTTTTTTTATTTTATTATTACGCGACTTTTTCAGAAGATTCTAGATAAAATTAGATTAGGACTCTGACTATCATTAGATATGCTAGGATCTATGCTATAATATACTGTAGGCCTTGCAACTGGACCTTGACTTGCTTACTCTACGTAATAGCTTACACGATAGAGTCTAGCGATCTCAGCTCTACAACACAAAGACCTATCTAACGATAAGGCATAACGTCGAGTTTACAACCTTTATACCTCTAGTTTTAAAATTAGCTTGAGCTATATTCCAATTTCAGATACGCTAAACCCTTTTGTGTTTAGAATAGAGATTTAGAAATAACAGACAGAAGAAGAATATGATTGCATATTTGGGAATAATTTTCAGAGGAGCTATTCGCGAAAATTTTAAGATGCTTTTATTGTTTTCTTGTTAGTTTTCTTAAGGACCCATGGAATAGAAGAAGACAATCACATCGATTTTGTAAGTGTTAATGGCTACTGGGAATGTAAATATCTTCCTATGTACTAGATTGCCTATATTTTGGTATTACATCAAGCTAGTTATTTTAGATTTTTATGGTCTAGCCATAGTGACTAGCTCACCCTAAACTAGATCTAAGAAATTTCTAGACTTATCTAGACTCTAGTAGTCTAGTTTATTAGTAGACAGCAAAAATAACGTGAAAGAAATGATTAAATAATTGACTATCTAATACTGTCCAGTCTTTTATCCGGATTAATTGAACATCTTGACTCGGCGTTTTTTTTTGTTTGTGTTATTTTCATACAAAAGAGAGGTCGAAAGAGTTAGGAAAACACTTTTAAATGTTATTGACCACTTAATTAAAGGAAGTGTTAACAACAAAGAAAACACTTCCTGGTACACTCACCGAACGAAAGTAGGAACAAGGAAAGGTATACAGTCGCACACATTTTACGGTACATCGTCGTTTTCATTCAGCTAACGAAGAGTCAGGACAGTAGAGAACTCATTTCAAACACTCCACATTAAAAACACAATCTGTCATCTCGGCGCTTGCCGCCAAACTGCGCGCGCGCCGAAATGACAGCTGACACTTTCACTATTGCGACAAGGTCCGCGGCTATTAGCGCCTCAAATATTTTGAAATTCAATTAAACGCGGGTGACTCACGGATCTCATGCGCCGGGAATGAGTATTTTCAAAACTCGTGCACTTTACTTTTATAAAGTTCAAATAATAATGAATTTTATCTCCTATAGAGTAAAGCTAGTTTTCGCACGACGAGTCCTATTGCAATTTACGTGTGTGTCCATTCACTGCCCATATGCGATACCAGCACGCGTGCGGTTTGCAGGACTCAATCGAATTCAGATCCTATCGCGACGTTCTAAAGCTTAAAATGGGTTTCTCCAGGACGTGCGCTTAGGATTTTCCTCGCTCAATTTCTCCACTTTCATATTTGGCGAGTTGAGCGGTGGAATAGGTTTTATAGAAAGCTTACGAGTGGGTAAAGGTAATTATTATTAGCATGGATTGAGAGTGATATCCACTTATCTGTGTAACGATTCATATTATCAATTAGCACTCTTGTTCACTAACGTGACATTATAAATGAGTTATGAGGAGCACAGCCTAAGTAAATCATAATACCTATTTGTAACACTCTAATAACAACACTCATAACAACACTCATCACAAGACTCTCCTGCCTATTATATAATATACTCTACAAAACACTATCGAATATATTGACATCGTAGTTGATATATGATAGACATTTTCATTTCCATCTGAATATTGCAAACAAAAATTAAAGGTGAAATGAAATTAAAAACTTGATTCCCTAGAAAATCATTTTTTTTTGTGCAAGAAATGAGTTAGAGTTTGATACACGATATGATTATAGAAGGGAGATCGCAGACGACAGACTTTTGTGCGATCAAAGTCTGCGGCTTACATACATTCCGCATGGCGCGCGCCGCCGCAGACTTTGATCGCACAAAAGTCTGTCGTCTGCGATCTCCCGAATGCTCATTATTTAAATAAATCTGCGACTTAAATAGTCATATAATTTTAACGGACTAAAAAGTTTTGTATTTGGACATTGGTAGACATTATTCTTCGCTTGCACAGCTTGACTCTAACAACTAACTGCTGTTTTCTACAGGGATGTGACCATAGGATTCGTGGCTTAGCGGGTAGACCTTTAGTTCGCACTCGAGAGGGTGCAGGTTCGATCCAAAAAGGAGGATGGAGGCATATATAATTTTATATATACCAATGAGACAGACGCTCGTACGGTGAAGAAAGACATTGTGAAGAAACCCGCACATGGTTCCAGAAGTATTGACCTGTTCGTTCCTCTGGACTAGGTCGACTATGTCTCAAGAATGCCATACTTGGGCAACCATACGGACATTTAAAATCTTGTACCAGGCATTTGTTATGTTTGATTACTTCGCTCTGAAAATAGATACTGCATAAATCATCCACAACGGATTCAAAAGCCTCGTTTTTTAACAAATATCACAATATTATGCAGTTATAACAACAAGGCGAGGCCATGACAGCTTGTAACTTGCAGGTGTTTCATAACGACCAAATATTGGCGCATATTCTATTGTAAAAATTATTAAGGGACTCTTTTGATCCTAATTTATAGCTGCAAGTTAAAGGTTAAGCCCTACTCGGTATCTTGCGTGCTTAATTAATTTTAATCGTGGGATTTTATTTTAAACAATAATGTCTTAATATCTATTGTTGTTGCTTAGAGGCATTCATTGCTGCCGCTGAAGCCATGTCAGCTAGTTTTAAATAAGGTTTAGTTGTAACTTTTTAAATAATGAATGAAAATTTTATCTATATTGTGTTTTTGTTACAATGTGAGTATAAACTTTTATTGTAACATTATTTGTGTAAACAAATTGTTAATAAGTGTTATAAAATAAATTAAAACTTAATAGACATCTAATAGTTGGCTATAAAGATACAATTAAAATGTTATGGTTCCCCTTCTAAAATCTAGTGGTTAAAAGTATAATACATTACAAACACTAAACTTTAAGTAAATGTTTGCAACAACTTTAACTTACTTAGTTAGGTAAGGTAGTTAACTGTGTGGTCAGTCTCCAACAGTTAGTTATATTTTGTCAGCTTCGATTATAAGTTAAGCTTATCCATCAAGCTAGAGAAGAAAGCTACCCAGCTTTCTTCTGAGAATGCTAATTATTATAAATTAATAAAATCATAAAATACTTTCTTTCTGTCGTCTTGCGTAACTTTAAAACTGGTTTAATATTGGAAAATTATCAAATAATTATGTAATTTAAAATCATATACTGTATATTTTTTACAGTAAGTATCAAATTGATATCACTACTGTAGGTATAGTGTAAAGTAGCATTTCGCTGTGTGTTCTTACTCGTAGTTCTTAGTTATTACTTAGTTCTTATTATGCTTAGATCTTAAAAATATATTATTCTTAATTTTATATCAGATTTTTAAAATAAGAGAAATGGGATGAACCGGAGTTTATATATTTTTTATGATCCAGAATACAGTAAAAATAATCTTCCCCCGTAGACAAAAAAACGCTAACGCTAGCGCTACAAAATGTATGGATTTGACATTAGTATTCGCTAGCGAAGCGATGACTTATGTCAAACCGCATACATTTTGTAGTGCTAGCGTTAGCGTTAGCGCTTTGCCACTTGTCTACAGGCCCTGATCGTTTTAGAGTTTTTAGTTTTTACTCTACGAAGCCGCGGCTTGTTGTACTTCGACTTGCATACTGTGTAAACACAAATAGCACAGGCGCACAAAAATATGTGAGCTCAACTTTTGATCCTTGTTAGGGTCAATTCAGACCGCAACGTGACGCGTAGATGCATTTCTAAAGTATTGATTAGACATTCGCAAGACGTCTCAAGCAATTAAAATCTGTCAATTCAGTAAAAATTTAGAAATGCATCTACGTGTCGCGTTGCGGTCTGATTTAACCCTTAGAGCGACCGCACACTTACAATTTTAAGTTGGTCAACTATGTCGCACTCGCTCAGTATACCAATTATAGCTATATCGACTCGCACATTTTTGCAACTAAATTCGATTCCTTTCCGATTACCTACTTGTCCAATTAAATTGTGATATTACGTAAGTAATTTAGTATAAATACGATAGTCGGCCAACTTGAAATTGTATATCTGCGGTGACCCTTAAGTGGCAACATAGTACAGTCCTGATCGTCATGCGTACACCGTGTCACAATAGTTCACGGCCGCTTGCCACACACACAAACACACTACACACTCAGATACACACATTATCCCTGACACACTTTCATGCAGATTCTTCTCAAAACCTCATGAATAACCATTTTGTAAATTACCTGATAGTAAAATGCTGGGGCCTACAGTAATGATTAATTTAATTCCTGAGATTTGTAGAGATATATTTTTTACCGCAACATGTCTACATTATCTATTAAACTATATTGACGTAACAACGTCTTATAATTGGATATGGGCTGCGCGCACGAAAAAACATGACGCAATATGCGGCGTTATCTCGCTCTGAGGCGTTCCATTTAAGGCTATGACGTTGTCACGTTCAACTATCGTCAGTAAACCGACTTTACAGACAACCGAGTTCGAGTCGAGTTCGAGTCGAGTTCGAGTTCGACACAAAACACTACTCTCCAACCGTATTTTTAATAAGTAAGATACCTACAATACTTTGTACTACTAACGAAGTTGATTATCACGTCACAAAAGCAAAACTTACCACCGATTCTATTCAGGAAGATTCAAATATCTGCGACAAAATTCGTAACGACATTACGTTGTGTGGGAGCCCTAAAATTTAATCATGCTGTTTCTATATTGTTTCTAAATAAAGGAAGTTTTACCCAAAAACAAAATAACAAAGCTCATATTCAAAATTCAAGATTCTTTACTAAGCATCCTTACTAATATTATAAATGCGAAAGTGTGTCTGTCTGTCTGTTACCTCTTCACGCCCGAACCGCTGAACCGATTTTGCTGAAATTTGGTATGGAGATACTTTGAGTCCCGGGAAAGGACATAGGATACTTTTAATTTGTCCCAGGAAAATGTACGGTTCCCTCACGATAAACGAGTTTTGGCGCAACGGAGTTGCGGGGATCATCTAGTAAATATAATTATACTTACAGGTTTGCCCGCATATGGCTTCTTCTTCATCGCGCCGGAGGATCTCGCGCAGGCGTTCACAACTATTTACGGATTCGCACCGCGCATACTAAAAGGTAATACACCAAATGGCGTTTATAAAAAATCCATACCAAAATTATAAATGCGAAATTGTGACTGTCTATCTGTTTATCTGTTACCTCTCACGCCCTAACCGCTGAAACGATTTTGCTGAAATTTGTTAGATACTTTGAGTCCCGAGAGAGGGCATGGGATACTTTTTATCACGGAAAAAATTACGCGCAAAAATGAATTTTGGTGCAACGGAGTTGCGGGCGTAATCAAGTGTCAAATAAAGTAGAATCAAAAAAATATCGAATAAAACAATCCAGAAATAATCCACAAAATAAAACCAATTGGGAGAAAATCTATACTTAATATTATAAAGCGGAAGAGTTTGTTAGTTTGTTTGTTTGAACGCGCTAATCTCAGGAACTACTGGTCCGATTTGAAAAATTCTTTCAGTGTTAGATAGCGCATTTATCGAGGAAGGCTATAGGCTGTATTTTATCACGCTAAGACTAATAGGAGCGAAGAAATAGAGAAAAATGTGAAGAAAATTGGGAAAATTATATGAAATGCTTATTTAGTAATAGTTTGAACGCGCTAATCTCAGGAACTACTTTCGATTTGAAAAATTCTTTCAGTGTTAGATAGCCCACTTATCGAGGAAGGCTATAGGCTATATTTTATTACGCTAAGACTTATGAGAGCGAAGAAATAGAGGAAAATGTGGAAAAACGGTGAAAATTATGTGAAAGGGCTTATTTGAACGCGCTAATCTCAGGAACTACTGGTCCGATTTGAAAAATTCTTTCAGTGTTAGATAGCATATTTATCGAGGAAGGCTATATTTAATCACGCTAAGACTTATAAGAGCGAAGAAATAGAGGAAAATGTGGAAAAAAACGGGGGAAATTATCAAAGTATCAAACCCACACTACTTTATCTATGCAGTGATGATGAGTGACGTAACCTTAAACCTACCAATGATAAATAGTTTATGGGTAAAGCTAAAGTTATGAAATATTATGTGCACACTGCACAGTTGTTTTTGGGTATTTTGATTTAAGGGGTACCAGGGTTTTAAAAAGCTTTTAAATTTGACACCAATTTTGTTGGCACCGCGCGCTGTAAGTACACTGAAGTCCACGCGGACGAAGTCGCGGGCAACAGCTAGTAATATTATAATATTATGTGGGACACGCTGCGTAGAAGGGTAGTCTACGTAGCTCTCCGTAGTATGACTGCACTTACGTAACGGGAGGTCTACGTCGTAGGGTGACGTAGCAGTTCGTAGCGGTTACGTAACGGGACGTCTACGTCGTAGCGTGACGTAGCAGTTCGTAGCGGTTACGTAACGGGCTACGGAATGCGCTACGTCGTAGCGCGGCATAGCAATACGAACCGTAGTAGTTGCGTCACGGGATGTGATTGAACTGAATATACTTAAAAGTGCCTTAGAACAGACCTGTCAAACATAATATTAATTACCTCTGAACTTCAATTTATTTCCCAACAATTATGTCATCGTGCTAATGTCCCTGTCGTAGTAAATTAGTAATAACCCCACTGGCACCTGTCTGGGTTTACTTTTACCCTAAGTTAAATGTTATGTCAGTTAACTCTAGGTTAAATGTTACGTAATTTATTTCGTTTCGTTTCAAGTAAATACTTGTGATAGGAAAGGCGTGCCATTTTAATACTACAATCGTGGGAATGGCAGACTTTCAATTGTTATGCGACAGCCGGGTGTCGCTTGGGGATCGATGAACACAGGGTTAACTTTAACTGGGCGCAAGTAGGCCCTGAACGGTACATTAGTTTTATTCAATTAAAAATTATTATTGTCTTACATATTTTACTTTATAATCTACTTGCTTCGTAGGTAACGACCACCGCGTGGGTTTCGGGTTCCGGTTCGGGAACCACGCCGACCTACAGGTGCTGTACGAGTTCGGCCCGCAGACCAACACCAGGCCGCTGCAGGCCACATGTAAGTTTGTTATATGACTAGCGAGAAATCTGTCAAATCCATACAAATTTAGAAATGCATCTGCGCGTCGCGTTGTGGTCTGAATTGACTCTTACGGAACTCAAACATATCTATCAATTAAAAATCTTTATTGACCTAGTTCTTCTACATTACAAAAGTATTATAATAATTGTAATTGTCTCAATGCGTTGTAGTCGTGTGTACCGATACGCGAAATTCAAGAGCAGATTGCGAATCTATTGATTAAAATAATTCGGGTTACGTCTAGTTAATATTGTTCGTGATCTATCTGGGCTGGGCTTCACATAACCCGACCGAATTGTCTTGTCCCGCTCCCGCCACCTGCCTGTCACAAATTTGTCAGATGGTGCATTCTAGTGACCGACCGAACTTTCGGTTTCGGTTTCAGCCAGTTTCGGCCAAAAAATCTAGTTTCGGCCTTAGTTTGGGTTTCGGCCAAAATATAGCCGAAACTTTCGGCCCCGCCGAAACTCATGCGTCGTACTGTAAAATACGCAGTTAACTCGTGCTTGATTGCCAGCGAGGCCCTGGCTCTGTTTGGCACCATCTATTTAATCGTGTTTTGTTATTATGTTTTCCAGATTAGTCCCAAATCAAAAATTAGCACTTCGTTTTATTTTCATTAAAAAGTCTAAGCTTATTGTTATCGAAATTATATTACTTATTGAATTTTATTTCTACGCAGGTTTATTTAATATACATAACTGTTGGCAAATTGTGTGCTACTTTTAACAATGTTTCCCAAACAAACGATTTAGTAAATGCTGAAGTGAAAGTGTATTGAACTGTATTTACTTAAAAGAATTTTGTTTGACTGTACATATTAATATCTTGCGAGATCATCTCGCCTCACTCTTTTTCTTTTTCCACGCGTTTTATTTAAATAATCAAAATTAACTTTTAACTATGGACATTGGACACGTAATCCTTTAGACCGTTCCTATCCTGCTAGAATCTTATCTAGCCCACTTCCCCGTAAGTTTCACACTAGCGGACCTCAGCATATTTTTCAGGTTTAGTAGCAAAACGTCTTCTGGAGCAAAAAAAATGTGACGCCAACTGCAAGTTTGGTTAGTAATTTCGTTTTGAACTTCTACTGCGGTCGTGTCCATGTTTCCTATAAAAATTATATACTGCAATTGATTGTGTTTTCAGTAGTATGTCGTTATAATATGTCTAATGGAGGATTTCACCAATCACACAACTTCGTTTATGAAACTTGGTTCTCAATAAACGCGTTCCTACGGAGATGTAAATCTCGTTTTGTTTCAAATGGATTTCATAATCTTCTCTTAATCACGATTAATAAATCTAAGTTTATGTGACGTCACGCGATGATTTTACATGGTTTTATCATTTTGGAGTCTAGTTACGTTATTTTATCAACAAAAAGTAAGAAACGATACATTTATTTTTATTTTATTATTATTTATTGATACTTACACTTGCCGGGCAGCAATGAGCCATGCGCCATTGTGTAAACACAAAGTGATCGTGGTCTACAATTATTGACGATGGCCTTCAGTGGGCCATGATGGACCATTGTGTACTGGAGCCTTTAAAAAGCCCATACTGGGCTTGTGCTAACACAGCTTCACGGGATATAAATTATAAGTAACGCTACAATGGAAAATTAAGTAACCTACAACTAAAATATCTTCTTCTTAAATAAGCATTCACCTGTTCATCACACTGCATTGCCATTCAAAATACTTGTAATTTTCCCCATTCATACAACGCGTGCGCACGCTATGCGCCCGCAGAACGAGTTAGTAGCTGCACGCTACGCGTAATTGTAGTTTGCATAGGCATAGCTACTGCCTGTAAACAAGTCTCGACTCTCGTCCGTGTTGCAGTCGCTTATACAGGGCGATAATAAATGTTATGACCGCTGTACACTCTCGCCGAGAGCTCTCGGGCGAGAGTCTCGTGCGAGAGCCCCTTGCCCGAGTGCGATCATGTACATTCTCGCTTAGTTCAATCGCAGTTAAGAACTCAGACAAGATGGACGAAAACGACCATTCACCATGCATCGAAAGATATCATTGTAATCCAAAGATTTATTATCATAATTAATTTTATTTCTCACAGATAATGACTGATAATGTCGTTTATTATTGTTATTTTTCTGTTCTACACTGTCCAACGGCGGAACTAGTACTGAAAGACGCGAGAGTGTACAGTAGTGCGCTCGTTTTCCTCGCGAGACCCTTTGTCTCGGGCGCAAAATACCGACAACGGACCGAGAGGGTCCGAGACAGGCGAGACGAGGCGAGCGCACCCATTTACACTCTCGCACTCGGGCCGCCTCGCTGTGTCTCGGCGAGAGTGTACAGCCGGCTTTACACATTATTATTTTATACATTGGCTGTATGAATTTATGTTTGTACTGAACAGATAATGTTGAGTATAGTGGAAGTATTAACTTAAATTATTTATATTTTACATAAAGTATTACCTACGTAAACACTCCTAATAGTGTGTTTTCATTATACGTTGTATATTATTTTCGTTCAATTTATTTAAAATATATTTCGGTATTTCGTTATATAATCTACATCTACATAAACTCGCTCGCTCAAATCCTTCCAACTACAGGCCAATCGCTATAACCTCTCTCTTTTCGAAGATAATGGAATCCATTATCAATAGCCAGCTTCTTCGATACTTGGACGGCCAGGGATTACTAAGCGACAAACAATACGGGTTCCGTAAGGGTCGCTCGGCTGGTGATCTCTTGGCGTACCTGACTCATCGTTGGGCTCAGGCAATTGAGTCGAAGGGAGAGGCATTGGCTGTTAGTTTGGACATTGCGAAGGCCTTTGATCGGGTTTGGCATAAAGCGCTGCTATCAAAGCTTCCATCATACGGGCTGCCTGAGAAATTATGTAAGTGGGTCACTGGTTTCTTGGCAGACAGAAGCATAAAGGTCGTAGTTGACGGCGAATGCTCGGAAACTCAGTCTGTTGATGCTGGTGTGCCTCAGGGCTGTGTGCTATCGCCTACTCTATTCTTACTGCATATCAATGACATGTTGCAGACCAGCGGCATTCATTGCTATGCGGATGACAGTACAGGTGATGCTGTCTATACCGGCTCCCCTAATATTTCTCGGCAAAATGTCACTGAGAGTCGAAACAAACTTGTGTCTAAGGTGGAGAATTCATTGGAGAAGGTCTCTGAATGGGGTAGACGTAACTTGGTCCAATTCAACCCCGCCAAGACACAAGTCTGCGCGTTCACCACTAAAAAGTCACCAATGGTCGTATATCCTCGCTTCGAGGGCACATCTTTAACCATCTCTCCTAGCATTGAGATACTTGGCGTCAACATATCGAGCGAAGTTCAGTTCCGATATCATCTAGAGGGTAAGGCCAAATTAGCCTCGAAGAAGCTTGGTGTTCTTAACAGAGCGAGACAGTACTTCAGTCCGGACCAACGCCTACAACTCTACAAGGCGCAAGTTCGGCCTCATATGGAATACTGTTCTCATCTCTGGGCAGGGGCGCCAAAATACCAACTGCTCCCTCTGGATCGTATCCAACGTAGGGCCGCTCGAATTGTTGATTGCCATAGTGTTTCAAACAGCTTGGACCCCTTGGAATTGCGCCGAGATGTAGCTTCGCTCTGCATCCTCTATCGGTTATATCACGGGGAGTGCTCTGAGGAATTGTTCGGAATCATACCACCTGCAACTTTTCGCCATCGTCCCACGCGAAAAACATACCATCCTCATCACCTTGATGAGTGGCAGTCTTCCACAGTGCGTTTCTCGCGTAACTTTCTACCGCGCACTGTAAAACTCTGGAACGAACTGTCACCAGCAGTATTTCCGGACCTATACGACCTGCAAACCTTCAAGAAAAGAGCGTATTCCCTCTTAAAAGGCCGGCAACGCTCCTGCAGCTCTTCTGATGTTGCAAGTGTCCATGGGCGACGGTAGTTGCTTACCATCAGGTGACCCGTCTGCTCGTTTGCCCCCTTATTTAATAAAAAAAAAAAAAAAAAAAAAAAAAAAAAAAAAAAAAAAACTACCCAAACGCATCTGTGAAAACTGTCATCTTAACGCGCCTGCAATTTTATAGTTTTTCGATCGTCGTTATTTTATACATCAATTAAATCGGATCAAATAAACGATACTCGCTAGATATATTATTTGTCTTTAATTCAGTACAAAAGTTATCTGAACATTCCAAATAATTTGGACATAGTATGGCAATTTCGTTATAAGAATACTTTCTTTTAAAAGAATTCGAAAAAACTTTGGGATTTTTTTCCAGCGAGTGAAGTTCATGAGAATTTAGAATTTATTTATTTCCAAGAAATATGATGCTACAAAATTTCTAAAAACATGATATTGTGTAATGGAATATGAATTCGAATGTGTTAGATCCTTAACTAACACATATATTTTTTCAGAATTTAATTACTATATTTTTGACTCCTGTCCCGTTTAAATCTTGAAAATCGTCCGTTTCGTGAACTAGCTCCCCTTAACAATGTTTTCGTCAACTTTTTTCAATCTGTCATGAAACTACACCGACAGGACCTAAATGTATGACAGGACCTAAATGTATTTTATGAAGTTAAAACTCGAATATTGGGCATTCAGAAGATGAAAATCGGGTTTGCTATGACCGAGTTTAGTTTATGTTGGTGAAATGTAATTAAGTGTTATAAACGTGTTTATACGTCTCGAACCGGTTTAGTGTGCGCTAAGCGCGTTCGATTTCTTTGATGAAATCGCACCTACTTGGAATCGTATAAAAAAAACGGAATTTTGTACAAAAAGTTTCCAGGGGACATATTCGATTAGTAATATTTATTTTAAGAAATGTCGCAAAAAGTAAAAAATTCAATGTGGTACTTTTTCTTTAGTTTAAAAAGTTGTAATTTATGTTAAAAATTAATAAATTTTAGTAAATATTCGTAATATTAAATGTTTTACCGAGTTTCGGTTACGGTTTCGGTTTCGGCCGAAACTGAGAGTAAAGCCGAAAGTTCGGTTTCGGTTTCGGCTGAAAAATCAGTTTCGGTCGGACACTAGTGCATTCAATGTTCTATACTCTATAGTCTATAGGTACATTAGTTATCTATCAAATTAAAACTCTCTTAAAATCTCGATCATCATTTTGTTTCAAAAATGAATTATCACGGAAATTACCTACGCTTATTTTAATTTTGATGGAAAAATGTTTTATTGCACTCAAATATTAATTAGTTTGTAATTAGTTTGTAATGGTAACATACGTAATTCATTTTTAATTTACTGGGCGTTTTTAAGATGAATCACCTTAGGTAATATTTGTAGTTGAAACAATAATTTGACAGTAGATAATTACTAATTATTATTAAATAACATTTTTAGTCTATAGCTATAGGTATAAACGACATTCTTACCGTTTCAGTGATAAGATCAGCGCCATACCGCCAGCGTCAAGTGCGTCGGCCATTCATAGAGTTCCTGATCCGAGCCGGCATCCTGCAGACACCATCGTACGAGTTGAACATCATACACGACGCTCATGATGATGATGATGATGGACCCAGATAACACTGCAAAAGAAGTTCGTCCCTGTGGGGTCGTGCACATAAATCATAATATGTGGATATGTGGACGGCTTTTCTCTCGGTGTTTCCATGTGTATGAATCGAAAGGTTAAATAAAATTTCGTTACATTTTGAATGTTTATTTCTATAAAAATGGACTTACACTGAATTCTGTACATACGAGGAACGACTTATGTCGCCGTGGACGAAAAACGACCAATACATAACAAACTACCTTACAACCAAACATCCTCAATCCTCACACATCGACGCCATCTTGTCGTGCACGAAATGGCGGCTAAAACGGTACAAAATGGCGGACAGAGTAATGCGTGCGACATCAATTGTTAGTAGATTAGGAAACGGCAAATGTAACTGCAGAATCTGTAGGATGGCTTCTTCAATTTTCTCTTAAAAAACTGACTTTATAGCCTCGAATTTTATAAACTTAGCCTAAGTGTGATGTATAAGAATATTAGTGCAAATAAGTTACGCAATAACCGGTCGGTTATGCAAATATTTGGCCTCTACCAAAAATAATTATCTACGAAGAGGTGACCATATTATTCTAAGAATTTAATTCCTCCCCAATTCCATAAGTAAAATTCAATAAATATTTCACCTACGTTAAAATAGTGATAGTTCACAGCGGTCCTTAGTACTAGAATACCTAAAATAGAATGATCAACGACACGACGAGAGAGACATTTTAAATGTTCACAACATAAAATATTATGAATGGACTCAGTAAAAACATAACCGCATGTTCGTTTCGCGTTTTAACTTAACTCATAATATAAAATTATCCAAAGTAATAGTTAGTCAGAGTGCAAACAACTTTCTTTTTCCACCCGACGAGATGGAGGTGTTATTATAGTGTTTGTTGCCAACAGCATATTGCAACATTGTTAGTTAATAGCTCAATCACTTAGCAGTCATATTATCACGGAGTTTCTGATCCTCATTAGGTACCTTATTCTTTGAAGCTACTTAAGTAAGTACTAAGTGCATTCCACCAATTATACATTCCATTTTTTTTTTCTTAACAAATAAAAGCTTTAACTTGATAAAAACGTTTGTAAAATAAGAAAAAAAAGGAGAAAATGTTGCTGGGTCATTACATAATAGAATAATAAAAAAAATACTACTTGGTAGTATCTTTCTTGGAAAATAAGGTTAATGTTGTCAAATAAAATACCAACAGGAAAAAATAAGGGTCCAGCAACAACATAAAATAAATAAAAAACAAAAAATAACAATAATTATCGTATAATATTACACTAAACATTATTTATATGAACATTAGTCTTTTTCGTAAATGGCATTACAATTTTGAACATTAAATAAAAAAAACTATCTACATTAGGTCAACGACCCTACAATATTGCATTTACAATGTTGGCGCGCATTTTGACAGCTGTCAAATAGTCTTTGATATCGTGCATGCAGAATCACGTACAGCAATAATTGAATGTTTTTGCAATTAAATACAAAACCTATAAAACTATCATGCTTAGTAATCATCATGTGTGAACGTGTTATTATTTACATGCAGAATATTTGACAGTTATCAAAATTAAATGAATATACATAAATACAATTATTCATAAGTAAAAATAGGTTGGTACCGTTTTTACATCGTTTAAATAGCCGTAGTTAGCTTTGTGTCTATTACTTATTAAAATTACGATTTAACAATATAATTAATTGCAAAAGCGACGGCTCAAATTGACGATTTTATTTCATTTAAAACGTGTCAAATATCTCTCATGCGTTCTCTTTCATTCGTTGTAATGAATGTTATGAAAAAATTGGCAACACTTAGAAAGAGAGGCAATACTGAGAGATATCACACGTTCTTCAAAAAGGACGAATATTTAAATAGGGAATGTCATAATCAATGAAAATATTTGTCTTCGACTTCGTAAAACCAAAGCGTCTATTTACAGACATTAATTCTAATACCTACACTTGTCACTACAAATTGTGATTGTTAAAAATTGTGACTTCAAGTTCCACACACGACGTACTCAAAGGAGCCATACACATATTTGTCTCATATTCTGTCAATAATTTTATAGTTGTTTTCTTGAATACTTACCAGAGCGTCCTATTTAACCTTAAATAAAAAACATGGTGAGCGAATTATTTATACCATTAGACAATCACACTAGACTTTTACTTAGTTTTAATGATGACATTTACCGCAAATAATTAACCTCCTCCTTTTTTCGAGTCGGTTAAAAAATATAATTAGTCCACACTCCACAAGTATGATGAAACAACTTTATAAGTAATACATGTCATACGTCATATTAAAATGGCGGAATGTAACAAAATGGTCGCCTCTAAAATGCAAATTAAGTATAAATGCAAAGTATATTACAAAGGTGGGCGCGCATAACGTTTCATCTGACAGCCAATCACGCAGCGCGTATTCAATATCCAGATATAACCTAGGAAGACTAAAAATGTTAGAACATAAGAATAATAATATTTACATAATTACAAGTAAAACAGTTCGATACAGTAGAAGTAAGTAGAATAGTTACAGTATAAGAAACATTAAGTAGCACAAAAATTAGCGAAGTATTAGTTACAATGATTTACATATTTTAATTCACATGATTTTTTGACATGCTATAGTTGAGTGAAATAAAATACTCATATAGCTTAGAATATTATAAGTTTAAAAGACAGAGTTGATGTTATAATAATTTCAATGTCGTTTTCTTTTTAAAATACAAACAACATTTTATCCCGCTTGCCACATTCTGTGTTATTGATATAAGGGTTGGACCTCATCTAGCAGCACGGAATCGCCTTTTCCCGTCGCCATTTCTCTTTCTGTCGCTTAGAACTGCCATTTGCTTTGTCTCGGTCTAGCAAATGGCAGTTCTAAGCGACAGAAAGAGAAAGGGCGACGGAAAAAGGCGATTCCATGCTGCCAGATGAGGTCCAACCCTTACTCTGTCATCATGTCTGCCCTTTCATAAATACTCTAGAATTAGATGTGACATGATACAATCCAAGATTAACTTTAAGTTAGACTGACTGAAGACCCTAAACACGAACCACTCAAACTCATATGTCTACGGATGTTATCCTTATTAGTAATACAATATTTGGTTTAGTCGTCCCTGTCTATGTACGAGTACTAGCTGTCTCCCTCGTTTCTCGCGGCGGGCGGCAGGCTCTGCGGGCTCTGGGAGAACTGGTTCACCATCTTGCTCTGCATCATGTTGAGGAGGATGTCCGAATACTGCTCTATCAGCGAAATGGCCGGGTTACCAGACGATGTCGCTTCTGTGGACAAAGAGTTAATATTGTGGTCAAATTAGAGTTACCAAAGTCTGGTAGTTGTGAGATTCATGTTTTACCTAAAAGTCTTTCTCAACGTAACTTAATAGCCAAAGTTTATCGGCGCTATAACAATTAACGGCCGTTCCCAATATTTGATCTACCTCTGGTTTTGCCCTACTAGAGATAGGAATAGTTACCTATCTTATGTCAACTCAATGTTAGCTGCGATCGGTCGTATGTCAAATCAGAGATAGATTGAATATTGGGAACGACCATAAGTAATTTACTCTCCTGGTTTATATTTATACCCTTTGTATAAGTATTTTTTCCCACCAATCGACAGGCATGCAGATGTTATAATTACCTCTAATAACACAAGCATACGCGTATTTCAGTATGTCTGCTATGGGAAGAAAAATGAGCTGATATGTCACCCCGCGCAGCCTTTTCTACATCTTCACTATTTCATGAGATGAAAGAGAGCAATAAGATAAGGTTACCTTTAGCGATTCTATCGAGGCGGTGCCTGGTTCACTAATATCATATGATAAGAGAGAGATAGAGAGGCTATCCGTTACCTTTAGCGACTCTATCGAGGCGGTGCATGTTTTACTAATATCATAAGATAAGAGAGAGATAGAGAGGCTATCCGTTACCTTTAGCGACTCTATCGAGGCGGTGCATGTTTTACTAATATCATAAGATAAGAGAGAGATAGAGAGGCTATCCGTTACCTTTAGCGACTCTATCGAGGCGGTGCCTGGCGGCGTCGGCAAGCGCACGCTCGTCGCCGTCCGTGCCGTTTTGCGCGCTCACGGCTCCACGCAGCACCTTTTGCGTCTCCACTATTGCCGCCTCCAGACCTGATGGATAGATTTTTATATTTATGAAAAATAATTTTAATAACCAACATACGTGTGTAGTAAAATATTGATGCGATATCTCTGCGCACGAGCCCCGAGAAAACGGGACTAGAAAAGCAGACAAACGCGAGTCCACGGCAATCGGAAAAAACTCTGCACTGGAACCGCTGCCACAAGTATTGACAAGTTCTCTGAGGTTTTCCCTGTTTTCCAATTGCAGAACGTAATGCGACTCAGTAGCGCAAAATGCCGAAGTGTTCTAATGCTTAAGTGGAACGAAATTGAATTACTTTTTTTAGAGTGCTTGACTGTGTGAATTAGTAGTTAAAACTGAACGTTGCAGAGCATTATGCAGCATACTGCGTTCTATTGCTGCAATTAGATAACTGGGAAGGCATGCGTGTATGTATGCGTGGACAGCGTGCACGTATACGCAGTTGTATACGCAGATGTATATGCAGGTGTATACGCAGGTGTATAGCAGGTGAATACGCAGGTGAATACGCAGGTGAATACGCAGGTGAATACGCAGGTGAATACGCAGGTGAATACGCAGGTGTATACGTAGGTGTATACGCACCGCTGATCTCCGCAGCGGCGCCGGGCTCGTGCTGCAGCGTGCGGTACAGCTGCACCACCTTGCCGGCCGTGCGTGTTAATTGCTCCTTCAACGACGCACACAACTCCGCTGGCGACACTGAAAACAATAATTATCATAATAGACATACGCAACTACAGCCAACTAAACAAAAATAGTTTCGTAAGATACAGAAGTAGCTAGCAGCACTCAATCTACCGACATTTTTAACCGACTCCCAAAAAACGAGGAGGTTATATGTTCGGCTGTGGATTTTTTTTTTGTTCAACAATTACTCCGCCGTTTGTGAACCGATATGTGCGCAGTGCGCTGCGTGTGCGACAAGTCGAGCGAGTGCCATCCTATTGAAACTAGTCCGGTGACCGGCTACTTAGCACGTCACACGTGTTCACTTCGTTTTTTTTTATGTATTGTTTAAAATTATCTGCAGGCTGCAGCGGATATTATATTTTGTAAGTGTGACTGTAATAAGATACGTAGAATAATATTATACAGGTGTATTATTCTACGTATAGTACGCGTTTGCTTACTAGGTAACTAAAAAGAGTGAAATTATTAATTTTAACGAAAAATTTAAACCGACTTCCAAGGTAAAAACAATATTAACATCCTTATAATATGAACTAAAAAGCATTAAATAATAATTATTCGTATCTAATAGTGCCTTTTTCCGAATTCGGCTAAAACTCAACTATTTCTGTACTCAATCTTCATTATTTTGAAGTCGGTGCCAGTTCCAAAAGTTTCAAAATATTCTGTCAGAGAACTGGAGATTCATCTGCTAGTACCGACTTCAAAATGATGAAGATTGAGTACAGAAATAGTTGAGTTTTAGCCGAATTCGGAAAAAGGCACTAGTTATTTAATGCTTTTTAGTTCATATTATAAGGATGTTATTATTGTTTTTATCTTGGAAATCGGTTTAAATTTTATGTTAAAAATAGTAATTATAAATGATTTATAAAAACTTCGCAAGCAGCTTGAATGCTGCCCGCAAATTTTTGTAACTACTCGCCACTGCAACTTTCATGAAATCAAAACAGCGCTCCTAGTGGCAAACAACGGCAAAAAATACCGTTCAAGTTGTAGAATACTTCTAATTATAAGTCTACCAAGAAGATCAGTACGTAATGTCGTAACTTACGGTCCTTGTCGGGTGGCGTGTCGGGCTTGGACCGCTGGCGCGTGTTGGCGGTCAGTCGCGCTGTCACCTCGCGCGCCTTTGCCGAGATGTCCCGTTCGCTGCCGCTGCGACCTTATTCATGATACACACATAACACTGATAAAAAAGACACTATAACATACTAAAATAACTTTAAAACGAAATTACGGTAATACGTAGGGTATTGTTCTATCAAAATATGTAAAGATCTTTCCTATACAGCATCGAGCATACTACTCCGATTTAAAATAACGAAGTTATTTTCCTTCGCATCTTTATTATTTGCCAGCTAACTACAGATGGGTTACAAACTTTTAGCAGGATGACTAAAATTCTATTACTTTCGGCTTGTCATTTACCTCTTAAAGAGCTCCGCTACCGTATCACGTAAAAATAGCGATCAACAATCCACTATAGTTCTTGCAATCTAAGAGTGCGCGTCGCCCTTAGTTGTGTGAGTGACCATATCTATATACGCGTACATGGCTCGCTCGCTACTGACTGCTCCGTCGGGTACGCACACTAACGAAAATGTCTATTCACATTTCCAACTACAAATAAAGGCGACGCGCACTCTTAGATTGCAAGAACTGTAGCAATAATCGCGCGACCGATTGCTGGTTGTCATGAACGTCACAAACAATGGTGTCATGTATAGTGATCGATTGCATCGATTGCAATCGTATTGTTTTGGCTGATACGTGATACGAAATTGCGATTTTGGAGCAATTATCATGCAATAAATGCTATCGCATTGCTCTCGCAAGATACGTGATACGGGGGCCGATCTTAAAGAGTAGCATCTTTTTAATCTTTGTTTTAATCATCGAATGATAATATATCTATCTATCTCACCTACTCATATGGTTCTAATGATAGTATAATATATCTATCCTTATCCCACTCACCTATCCGTCGCTGGGCGCGGTCGGCGGATGCGGCGCGGGGGCGGTGCTGCGTCGCCGCGCCCTCGGCCCCCTCCTCGGACGACGACTCCGAACGCCCCGCTACGAAGCAATCTACGTGCACAACAGTGAGGTTAGTTATTCCAGCTGGCTGCGTTAGTTACAAGCAACAATTGTTTCACTTATTAAAATATTATAGTTTTATTTGGTTATATCACCTTGTAGGGTGCAATTTTCTAATCTATGTTTAAAAATTAATCTTTATTTTTGTTCATTTTTTTAACTTGAAACTTTTAAGTTCTATGTTATTAATATTGTGTACTCTGCTTTATGCGTAATAATTAGGTAAGCACTGTTAAGTGTACAGTGTCTGTGAATCTTCAAGCGGTAAGTTTAAAATGGCCACTTTGAGTGTATCATAATAATTTGTTTCATACTGCTGTTTATGAATAAGGTGAATTGGTACAAGTTAGTGTAGAGCTTCTTCTTTAAAAATATTATAAGATTAACTCAAAGTGGCCGGTTTAGGCTTGCTGAGTTCTATACCTGTGTAGTAGGAGTTGGGCATACGTCGGCGCGTGTTGGCTGCGGCCTTGTTCATGGAACTGATGGTGGGTCGCATGAGACCCTGCGCGCGCGTCGCCTGTTGCCGTGTTGGCTGGTCAGACTCCGAATCGCTCTGTAATATAACATGGTGATTGTTTATACAAACTACTAATAGATGTGAAAACGAATAAAACAGCAGATTTTAAACATTGCAGGCGTAATACACACTCGATTACTTTGTACGTGACGCGGATGACCAGTTACAATACTAAATACCTTTTTAGTCGTTACACATACTTAAACATTTGTAAGGTAGCTAGGTCTTATCCTAGAAAAACCGATAAAAGACAAAATATGATTTTTAAGTTATCTATGTTTTTCCCTTTGAAGCTTGGAGTCTCAGATACTGTTCTCTTTACTGTAACTTTTAGCAGAACTACCGCTGTGTGAATACCTGATTGAGCACACCAACACTGGAACTCCTAGTCATGTTGGTCTTGGTGTGTCTTGGCGCGGGCCGCACGAACCCGCTCGGCGACTTAGTGGCCGGCGGCGCGGGCTTCGGTGCACCTACACCAGATGTATAGTTAGCAAAGATTTAACATTAGCAGTGACGTGTTCGGTGTTACTACATTAACTAGTCAAGCGTCACCTGCCGATAGTCGGCACTGGGAATGGCGCGAGTGCGACGCGCGAGTGGTTAAGGGCCTGTTTCACCGCTTTCTGATAAGGCTATCCACCACTTAATTTGACAGATGGAGTATGGAAAATCTGTCAAATAACCCTATCGGGCACCTTCTCAGGAAGCGGTGAAACAGGCCATAAGGGTCTACTTTCTGATAAGTTTTGGATAGGCTGTCTACAACTTATTTGACAGAGTATGGAGTATATGTCAAATAAGTTATGGATAGCGTTAAATGTTGTTAGAGTCTGAACATAAGTGATAGAAATTAAGAATTATATGTCTTCTTCTAATTTGATTCTATTCATGTTACATTCTTACCACATCGATGTATCAAAATAAGTATCTCTCATTCAATTTTGTTTTAAAAGCAAGTCAGAACTGAACCATAACTTCACTGTGACCGATATGGATTTATTATAACAAGAACTTTTTGAACGTACTTACCGTTTCAGAATAAATCATTAATCAAGAATAATAGGTATTTCATGCAACAACATTCATTGACATTAAAACACAAAAGTGACCCATGCAAGTTTGTGAAGTGTTAATTACAAAAAAGAAATATTAAAAAAGTATTAAAGATTTTGAGTAGAAAAGCATTAAGCATAAAATTGTTATTCAAAACGCAGCAGCAGTTCAAGGTCGAAACTTGAAAATCCCATTGGTGTCCTTTTCCAGTAGAAAATTTGAGTAAGTGCCACCTCGACCCTTTTACACCCATATCATTAACCGATTCCCCGAGATTTCCGCTACTAGACTGAATCGAAAAATTACAACGTTTTGTTGAATAAACGACATAAGGTTTTGAGCATTGAGGTTATCTCGAGGAAACGACTAATGATACGGGCGAATTAATCCCCTTCTCCCAGCACCACAAACCTTGGTTCATCCTGGGCGCGGGCACGGGCTTGGCCAGGTCGGACAGCGATATCGCCCGCCGCATCCCCTCCTCTGGCTCCGGCGGCGCTAACGAGCGCGCTGCACACCCGCAACGTTAACATGCGCACACGCACGCCAGAATAACTTGTGACGTCACAACTTTGACAAGTTTTAACCTTCGATCGAGTTAAAGCAAAAGTGCAAAAGAGTATTTTGAACGTCAAAAATTATTTTGGCCTAAAACTAAACACTACACAATGCAAATAAATCCATGCTGAAACACAATTTCGAAAGCAATCCATGATTCGTGGTTTGGTGTCGCAGTAAATTATAAGATACGCTCAAACAAAATAGACGCGGCTATAATTCAAAGCTAGAAACGACCGTAACATCTAGACATGCGAGCCAACCTGTTGACGGCGTGAATTTCGACGGCAGTACCAGGGTTAGGGGCATTTTTTTGGCTAGACCTCTTACGGCATTCCCGCTTAACATTGGCCTTATTCTACCCTGCATGGCCTGATTCTCCATACACAGTCTCGGACTCGGGTGACGCATTACTTTCCGAAATGGAGTTTTCGGTCTGTTGAACCCGTAAAATCTCATGTGTTTAGGGGAATTATTGCAGCTCGAAGACGTGGTAGAAGATTCGTAATTTTCGCTATCCAAATGCACGTCCGTCTTCGGAATGACCATCTCGTTGTAAACTCTCTGGGGAAGTGACTTGGGAGGTTTTACGATATTCTGAAACGTATTATTCAGTTGAGTCTTCTCTTCGGGCTCGGAGGGTTCGGCGTTAGGATGGTCCGCTTCGGTTTCAGCCGTATTCGAAATGTCAATGTTTTCTACCGTCAATCCTATTTGTTCCGTATCTAGGATGTCTGGCAAGCTTAAATTTCGTTTTATTTCTTTGTTTTCAGGACTTTCTGGATCTGTATCTACCTCCTCTAGTGTCAATGATGCAAAATTAGGTACCGTATTCCGTTTGCTCGCTAACTTTTCAAACTTTCGTGATAACACTTTTACTACTCCTTTTCCGTCATTTATATTAGCTCTCAATGGCCGCATCCGCCATTCTTTGAATATTTTCTCTTGTAAGATTTTTCTTTCCTCCATTTCTACCAGTTTGTTGATAATTTCCAATTTTCTCTCGATGTATTTATATTTCATAACCTCATTGATCGTATCCGGTGCTATATTTTCTTTAGCGTTAACGTTTTCGCCACTGTATGCTGCCGATATAAAATCTGCTTCACTTTTTGAAAGTTTTAAATTATTTTGCTCCTTTTGAATTTTATCATAGTAAGCGGCATCCCTTTCTGCATAGTAGTCTAATGAATCTTTAGCAAAGTCGTGATTGTCATCAGCGGTAACGTCTAACGAATCCATGCTCACGTAGTTATTTCTTTCCATCTTTTGCATAGCGTACACTTCGAGGCTGTCCATTTGTATTTCTGATCTATTTTCATTGACATCTTTCTCTTTTACATAAACATCAAAAGTTTTTTCATCATTATCAGCAGTATTTTCTAAATTTGAGTTTTTGTCTTCACGTTTTTTACCAGAAATATAATTTTTATTTTGGAGACCATCTAATTTTGCTTTATACTGGGAAGAAATAGATGAACTCAGTGTGGATTTATCGAGACCTGCCTTCACTCTATTGTTCATTTTAACTGAAGGAGTTCTTTTAATTGGTTTTGGAGGTTTATGCGGAACAAACTCCATTGTGACTTTGGTATTACTATTCTTCTGACTCGAGTCGCGTTCCAAGCTTTTTGTGGCATTATAATATTTAGAGTTACTTGCTTTTTCCTTGTTTAGCTGGTTTTTACTTGTCTTAGTTTGAGCGCCCTTTTTAATTTGTTCTTCAAACTTTTCCAAATTTCTTTTTACGTGCGAATTTCTTTTTTCGGTTAGGGTCTTAAGAGGTTTAGTAGCTGGCTCTAATACTACTTCAAAGCTGCAACTTCTAGACTTAGTCATCGCGCCTTGTTCACAACCTTCCATTGTGCTCATATGTTTATGTTTATCAGCAAACTGAGGGCGCAAAGATTTGCTTGTATTTGCCATATAATCAGATTTACCTAATCGTGGTATTTCATCTGTCTTTTTCTTTTCACTTGCGTATTGTTGAACGCTACTACCGTCGAAATAGTATGCAATATTTTTAGCTGGGGGAGGATGTTGTTTAGTTGATGAATCATACAAACTTTTAGATCTAGTGACAGTTTTATGACCAGAAAATTCTTCTTTAGGAATTTCAAACCCGTAAACTTTATGAACAGGAGCTTTTGGCGCGGCAGTAACATGAGCAGGCTCAACTTGATTTGTTCGTGGACTAGATGCCTCACCAAAATAGTTATTGTACATGTAACCAGTCAAAAATTGCGGATTATTTGGACTTGAACCATAACTCTTAGAAGTATTGTCAAATTCATAGCAGCTTTTACTATTGGGGACCGCAATGGGGTTATTTCTATTACGAAAATGTTTAGCATTTTCAAATAACATCTCTAATGGAGCACTTCTTGTACATTCAGAATCATCCGATAAAATACTTTCTAAAGAATTGCAATTTGTCCTGGACAAATGATTTTCATTATCTAGATACTCGTCTGAAAGCATAGATTCCTGGCTGCAGCTTGATTTCATAAACTTTTTCTGATTTAAAAAGAAACTTGCACTGCTATGTCTGTGATTTTCTAGGTAGCGTTGGTCGGGTTCGTTTAGATTCTCAAATGAACAATTCTGCGAGTCGTTCAAGTTGTACCGGCTGTCAGTAAACCTAGCCTGTTGGAAAGATGTTTCGTTCCCATACTTAAAGAATATTTCATTAGAAACACTAGAGCAATTTGAATGATCGCTCAACATGGATTCATTCGATCGAGTCACACAACGTTTAGTCAAAACACTTTGACATCGATACATAGCATTATTTGAATTGATATCCTCATCCATAATGTCTTCTAAATTAGATGGCATATTACGAGGTAATGTGGAACTTTTCTGTGATATACCTACAGGTTTCATAGGAACTGCAGGCTTATCGTTATAGCTTTTATGAATTTCATAATTAGATACAGCCCGACGAGGCATACTTTTTGCTTTATTATGTTTTTTGCATATCTTTTTAGAATAAAGTTTATTTTTGCAACTGGCATCCAAACTCAAGCTGCAGTCTTCCAATGAATCGGAGGAAAAGTTTCCGTCATCCTTCTCTGCTACTTCTTTTGTAGGCTGTAAATCTAAATCTCCCTGATTATTTGGCTCAAAATCATCGAGGTCCCCATATTTTTTAGTTATTTCTGCTATCATTTTCTCAGTATCACTTTTGATGGTGTCTACAATATTTCTGCTGTCTTTAATTTTACTATCAAGTCCGACAAAGAAACTTAAGGAATTTCTCTTTTTGGCGTCTATCAGACTTTCCTTTTGCTTACTTTGACTCTGATTCTGAGGGACCTTATCCGCCCATTTGCATTCTTCAGAGACGGGAGATACTGGACACGATTTATAGTTTTTAAATATACTCCTAGCGTTGGGTTTGGCAGATTTGGGTTGTGGTTTTTCGTTTAGATTCAAATGAAAATTCCTGGGAGGTATTTTAGGAGGCGGAGGATTATTGTCGTCTTTTTCCGCAGATGGAAATAGGCGGTCGAAAACTTTGGAGTTCGGTTTCTTTCCGAAGTCTATAGTGAATGCTAAGTTCTGTTTCTGCGGCTGCTTCTTGTATGCCGTAGGTTTTGTGCTGGTCATTTTGGTCGGTCGCTCGTCATTTTCTGCATGACTTCGGGGAGGTATACAGGATGGTATACTGTCGAGATACTCTGGTAGCGCCTTGTGGTTCAAGTTAGCGGGAATGGCGTAAGGGTTTTTGTTGCGATAATCTAAATTACTGTTTTGGTAGTTGAGACTATCAAAGTAATTAGTAGAGAGACTGTCTAAATTTTCTTCGGGGAAAATATGGGGATTAGCGTATCCTGGTCAGCGTATAGGGAGGAATAAAATCGGTTAGTACACTGACACAACATTACATATAAAATGACAATATGATTGATATTTATGAAGGTGTTAGTAAATTGCAATCAATGTTATTGTAACACTCTGTAACTCAATTATTGTTCCTTGTCATATCTTAATTCAAAACATAATATTAATACAATGACATATTAATAAAATACTGTCTGCGTTTTTAAGTATGGCAACTTATACATCACTTACTTATACATCACTTAAAAATTGGAGGCAAATCTTATAAATACAATTCAAGAAATTTTGGTTATATTCTACCGATCATTCGTTAAATCGTTTACTTTAGAAGATACAATAAGAAACAAAAATAACATTGGACGTGTTGTGACAAGCTAACTATGCAATCGATTTTAAGTTTAGTGGTCTCACCATAAGGTCTCGGATTGCTCGGCACAGCCATGGATACCGGCCTGTTGCGCCTGGAGCCGTCCTTCTCCGGTATGTACGAAAGGTCGGTAGTCGACTGACTCGACTTGAGATTCGATCTGAACGCCACCTGCAATTTCAAATAATCAGGGAGATTAGATACTAGAACTAATACAAGAAGATATATCACACTCACAAATATAGATATAGATTCACAGAGGTGAAAGCGAGGTTTTGAGAGTAGGTAATATTTAAAGGCTTTTTAAAAGACATCTATGATCCCCTCCTAAGTCGCATATGGCCAATGCCAGAAGCGACATACATTTACACATACAACGTAGGCAGTGGCGTAACTATAACATCCGGGGCCCGTGGCAAATTGATGGATGGGGTCTTAATCAGATAAAAATCGTCAACCTTAATAATAAAACAATGTATAGAAAATTTCTGACCTCGCAGCCTCTTGGGCCGGGCCCATTTTGGCATGCCCGAGGCATTTTACCAGCCCTGCCACCCTATAGTTACGCCACTGAACGTAGGTGTATCTTTCAGATTGCATCACAAAAAAACGCACGTTTGCTTTTACATATGTTACACTATACCTCGATCGCGGATTCTTGGAAATCTATTGTTATCGCGGTCGCATGCGACCGCTTGGGGTTTCAGAGATTATGGAATGTTTCAGGGCTCTTTCCCCATGAGCAATTTCACGATAGTCGGGCCCCCGCCCCTTAGCCCCTTTTCAGAGCTAGCACACACATCAACACTCAATGTATATGTCGCAGGGAAAAGAGCATATCAGGGATTTCACGATATCCCTAGGGATATCACGAACTCCCGGAAGATGCCGAATATTCTTGTTTGTTAAGTTTTTTACTAAAAATATCTAGTGATATGTCATTTCAATAAACTAAATCTAGTGAAATGTTAGAAACGCGGATACCGCCGAATAAAAATCAAGCCACTCTCGCTCGCTCTAGTTCCCACACGTGACACGGGCACTAGTGGGAGTGAAACAAATGCGTCGCTCGAGCTGGCGCGGCTCGTCTAGCCTGGAGACAGACAGACAGACTAACCCTTTGGGTACGGAACCGTAAAAACTAGGATAATCGAAGAGCTGGAGTACCTGTAGTACCTGTGACCTAACCAAACTAGAGATCGACATGCCACCTTTACAAAAAATATTCAACTTGGTCGGCCGCTTCATTTGACGTCAAAAATCAAAGGTCTGAAGTATCTGATGAAGAACCCTCAGCTGGTTTCAACTGTATGATTCAGAGATATGGTGATGCCCTCTCAGATCTGCTATAGTTGCATTACACGTGTGATGATAATAATAATAATAACTCCCACTCTGATTTTGTGGTGACGATGGCCGGTTTCATTGAAACCAGGCCAAGAGTAATTTTATAGTGCCCAAGTGTGTGCGCAGTACTCAAGAGCAATCTCTATATTCCTTTACTCGCATAACCCGGTGGGACGGAATACTGATACGACCGGCGAGAGATCAGGCGCAGAACCGATTTTTTACATGACCATCCAACGCATGGATCATCTTACTTGTCAGATTCAGATTTTAGATGATCCTATCAAAGAGCAAGCGAGAGAAATGAGTGGCTCGATTTTTATTCGGCGGTATCCGCGTTTCTGACATTTCACTAGATTTAGTTTAGTGAAATGACATATCACTAGATATTTTTAGTAAGAAGACGTAACAAACAAGAATATTCGGCATCTTCCGGGAGTTCGTGATATCCCTAGGGATATCGTGAAATCCCTGATATCATCTTTTTCCTGCGACATATACATACACTCTCTAGCTGCTTCCTCGTCTCGCGTATGCGTCGCTGGAGCTCCTCCCGCCGCCGCGCCGCCTCCGGGTCCGGTACTCGCTGCTGCATGTGCTGCGACGATAACGACCGCTGACCTGTGGGTGTCATATAAGGTATTAATACCAATTTGAGGCTTTGCAAGATAAACCCTTGGAAGTGAAGTGAAGAAGTCAAAGGGTAGACAGAGATAGTAACATATATGATATCGAACTACACCTGATGATGATTTTATCGAAACCGGTCGTGTAAAACAAAATTGCAATAAAATAAATTAATAAAAGTGGAAAAAGTGTATAAAAAGTGTAAGTAATTATTGTGAGAGATAGTAACTCCAAAATTAGGTATGCACTATTTTATGTTTTTATTTTTATAAGCAAAGCCGGTTTATTTAATTTATTCTAAATTTTCTTCTAACCAGGTTATAATGTAAACCAAGTTAGAACCTACCTAGCTTTTATACTATTGTACCATCGAGGAAATTGATTCCTATGCAGTTGATGGACCAACGTTATTTGGTCGAATATGTCAATTCAATGTTAATAATTGTGATCTGTCGGCTGGGTTTGACGTAACGCAACCAAACTACGTAGTCCCCGATCTGCATAGGAATCAACTATTATTTTATTGTATGCTTAAATATTATTGTATGCTTAATGAAGAATTTGAATTTGAAGAAAATGTCATGACAGGCAATAAAATGCAAATGTTTCAACTTAGAATCGTGAACCGATCGTAACAGTGTGATTAACCTTTATGACATAAAAAACATTATATCTTACCTCCCGGCAGCGCGCTCTCCTCAACCCCACTGAGGCTGTCGAAAGCGGACTTGAGATACTTCTCGCGGCGACCGGCGGTGTCTATCGACTCGCATGACCCCGACAGCGGGTTACGGTCGCCGTTGTCGCCCGATGGCGTCGATACCTGCATGCGAGAGCGGCAAATATTAGTTATGGAAGTCAAAAATATTATGATGAAACAAATAATATTTAATTAGCTTTGAAAATATATAAAAACTTTGTTTAAGTTAGGTAAAGTTGACAGACTTCATTCTTCGATCGCGGATTCTTGGAAATGCTATTGTATTCTATTGTCGTCGCGATCTCCGGTGCTTTTATGGGGCTTAAACGATTAAAGGCTTAATTCCACCGCGGCGCACGCTGTGCACGGATATTTCTTTGACTTGAGTCAATTCATGCGTAGCGTGTCCGTGGGTTGCAGTGGACACAGTCACATATATTTTCTTACAAAGCGAAGCTTGACGCTTGTGCGTAGACTCTCCGTGCGCCGCGGTGGAATGGAGCCCTAAGAAGCAAGACACACATGTTACACGTACGTGCGTCGTGCACGCAAGGTGCGTGCGTCTTTTACGTCTTGTTACCCGCACGTTTGCCCGTGAAAAATGTTTACACACACGTGTAAATGGGCAGTTCTAATTCTGTTCAAATATTTCAAGCGTTCGAAAGCGAAAGTCTAAAACTGGTCGAGCAAAAACTATATATATATATCGTACTACCACTTCTTGTGTATCTTTTGTAATCATATTCTAGGAATGAATGACTGATTGAATACCTCATCGTCCTCGGAGTCGTGAGGCGAGCCGCTGAGCGACGTAGCGACTGTGGGTGTGGGCGTGGCCGCGGGCGTGGTCGGCGCCGCCCACCGCTTGGAGCGCCGCACCGACTGCCGCAACTCTGCCGCGTCCATCGCAGTCACCATGAACTCACTGTGAGTTGAATCAATATAATTATCAGATACTGTGTTTAATAATATTACTAGCTGTCCCAGCAAACGTTGCTTTTCTATAATATAAAGACGTATATTTTCGCCCATATTATTTTATTGAAGTGACTAATGTCCATGTTACCATGGCAACGTCCATCGCTATCCCGTCGCAGTTCGCACAAACAATGGTCGCCGTCAGTCTTGACTCTCGAGTTGAAATAATTTACTATGATTTATTCAACCAAATGCACTTATCAATATAAAAAGTGTCCAGTAGCTGATTCTCAGACCTACTGAACATGCATATAAAATTGGGTAAAAATCAGTAAAGCCGTTTCGAAAGAGTACGGTAACTAACATTGTGACTCGAGAATTTTATATATAAGATTATTTACTTCTTTGTCTTTTTTGTCGATGTAGAAATATAAAATATGGTTCGTCTATTTGTTAGCATTAATTTTACACTATAAGCAGGTGCGTCTATTTCTAATAGCATTTAGGTGTCGTAGTTTATAGGGCTCCGTATTTATACGTAGTCTGTCGACATTTTTATAATACTAATTATCCGACGGCAAAAAATCAAACTGTCAAATATTATTAACAAATTAATTTTTAATATTAGATCATAGCTTCTTAATTTGGTCATAATATATTTTGGTACTTTTTGGTACTTACTAATAATGTGTATTATAAGTTTATAATACACATTATTAGTAAGTACCAAAAAGTACCAAAATATATGACCATAAAATTATTCTTCTGCTACAGGCTACTCAATTTCCATAGTTGTTCCAACAATACCCCTTAACATAATATAGGAACGACATACCTAGGAGTTTCATCGTCGTTGTTGCCCGGGTAGTAAGTGGGGCGGTTGCGGCTCTCGGACGACGAGGTCCGCTCCCCGTCCGATATGTCCTCGATATCACCATCGTGCTCCGTAGATTCGTGGTCCTGAAACGATAGTATGATTGGTGACAACGTCTACAAGATTATATATGTTTACCTCACACCATAGTCTTTGTTACACAGTAACATCTAGCAACCCAAACCACTACCAGCGGGGTAGTTACTAATTCACAATTTCAGTTCAAATTCTTACTGCGCGGTTATTGGCCAACGCCAGGCGCTGTACGCGTTTATTGGCTATCGCGCAGAGAAGCAATCCGAAAATTGCAAATCAGGTCAATCACCACAATAAGTTTTTTAACTCTATTATAATAATTATTATTAGCTTTCATTTAACCTATATTATGTAGCACAATATTATAACTAATCACTAATCAGTAATCACTAATCACCAATGTTAAAAGTCCAGACCTAGCCTACTCCCGATAAACCCAAGACGAAAAACGAAACAATAATAAAATAATAACAAACAAAAATCAAACCTCGAACTTTATACTGCCAAGAGAAGAGTCGTCAGTGTGGTGCCGAGTTCGCACCTCGTTTGTACGAGTTTTCGATAGGTTTAGTGTCACCTAATGCAAAAACGTCAACATAAAATATACAAAAATAATAAACACATCATGCAAAAGTAAATAATCGTTAAAAATTATGGTCTTATATTTTCAAATGATTAAACGAAATACAAAATGATACAGCTTAAAGAATAAAAAGCGTTAAGCACAAGCGCACCCACATAAAGCAGACATGCGTTGAAGAATAGCTCATCTATTAAACCTCTTCGTATTTACAACGATTATATTTTAAAACTTATAAATAGATCTTCTAGTGTACTATTGTTAGCAAAAACAAAAGATCATTAAAATTAAACTAGTAACCATCTAGAATCTTATTGTAATTAATGATATTTGTTAGTATTTAAATTAGTATTCCAGTTTTTGTGAAAGAATAAAGATACTTTTTAAAAGACATGTCTACTAGGACGATTTATTTTCTGTTGAGAAAAAGAGAATCTAACACATAGTATTACTTTATTTTCGAGAAATACAAAAGTTCCTAATGTTGTCAAAAAGTAAATGATAAAATAGACTTTAAAGAGAGAAAAAATTGAAACGAAAAAAACAACTTTTACATACTACCAACATTAACTAGACAAGACTCAGTAGCAAAACAGACAAGAATGATTTAAAATAAGCGAAAGGATTTACAATCATTAATTCAGTCAAACCAAATCACGTGATTATTGTTAAAATATTTTCTAGTAGGACAGCGTGCAAATAAAATCATTTTTTACGATAATAATAACGTGAATTAGGACTTCTTGGACTAAATCAATGACAGCTACTCCTCGATTCTGCTGTGTTAATGCAACATAAATACAGTTTCAATACTTCTTTCATCCAGTCCGTTTCCTACCAAACTACTTGGTATACCTATACATAAAATGTCAAACCAAAGTCAAACGCGTTGTGATTGGCCAGAGCCACTGACCCCCATTATACAAGTACGCTGGAATACCCACCTGTTTTTTGTACCTATTTGAAGCGGAATCAGAATGCGGTGGAAAAGAACTAAATCTGACGTTAGTAAGTCGCCATATTGGCGCTGAAAGCAGTAGTGAGAGTACTTGGAACTAATTATTAATAAGTTATTGGTTGTCATCACTAGTGTCAACCAATAACGATTAAGCGGTCATTTGCAATTTACGTCAGATTTAGTTCTCTTCCACCGCATTAGGGGCGCTGATTCCGCTTCAAATAGGCACAAAAAACAGCTGTCATTTCTAAGGGTATAATAAAGTCCAGCGCACTTGTATAATGGAGGTCAGTGGCCAGAGCCCAGAAGTCCAAATTTCAGGTGTTTGACATTTGACGTTATGTAACAACACTTTTGTTGTCTAACCGGCCGCCTAGACGAGCAATTTTACCGTCAATATCACGTATGTATTTCGTAATATTATTGAACGTCTAGGGTTGATATTAAACATGAAGGTGCGCGATGTTCAATATATATAATGGTCAAATAAACTGTTCAATAAAATTGAAACGCCATATTGCACAATAAAATTGATCGAGTATAGTGTACCGCTTATACGAAACAGACTGGACTTAACATGAAGCGACGATATTTATGTTAGATTAATACTAGAATCGGGCACCAAAACAATGATGACAACAGAACATGGACGACACATTTCATGGCATAATGTAGCTGAAGCGTGTGCCACAATGCTAAAAAAATAGTGGAACCTTCTCGACTCTCGGCGATATCGTCAATATATCGTAAGTTGTTTTCATTTTCGCGTCAAAGTTCCTGAAGAGAGCCTCGACGCGCGGCAGTTGAGACAAGTTGAGCGATTTCGGCCTCTACGTCACAAGGAATAAGTACCATAACCGTGTAAAGTAAATAAAAACATTCATAACAAAATAAAAATAACATATAAAACAATAGTAAGACCTAAATAACCCCCATTGGACCATTTCTTACACTTTTGAAATGTAGACGGCCTCATTTATATTCACCGTAGGACATAACATACATATAACTTAAGTTAATTTGAGTCAACGGCATTGCCAAATA
Source organism: Polyommatus icarus (assembly GCA_937595015.1). Taxonomy (NCBI): domain Eukaryota; kingdom Metazoa; phylum Arthropoda; class Insecta; order Lepidoptera; family Lycaenidae; genus Polyommatus; species Polyommatus icarus. Next base: position 2,228,194 of record OW569325.1, read on the forward strand.
TTGTAGTCCGGCCGCGATGAAAATAGATATATCTTTAATCTATAGCCTATCTCTTTCACTCACGCTGTGTATCTGTGTGAGAGTGAAAGAAACAAATAGCGTTAGGCATGTCTCGAAACTGTTATATTACACACTGTTTATATTACATAAAGATAATTTAGTAATTATTTATCCAAAAGCAAGAAAACATGGCAATGCCGTTACCACATATACCACCACCAAGCGGTTGTGAGTGATTAAACGCCACATATTAGTCGTTTATTTACACTATTTACAATTTTATACAATTTACATTTCTCGTAAGAATCTCCGCTTTGAAACTTGTCCTTTACGAGTAATTTTATTGGTCCTTCGAGCCCAACAAATAGTAATTCTTTAAAAATTTTAAACTCCAAGTTTGAATTATAGTAGAATATTCGCGTACCTGTTTCACATTCTGTTCTCTTCTCTTCTCTATATACCTCGTGTCTGTGCCGCTGTCTATTGAACTGTCCTTTGAGCCGTCTGAATCGCCACGTTTGTCTGTAATGTTTAACAAAATAATTGTAAAATAACACTGTTGCGCCTATAGTTTATTTATAAAAAATTACGCGTCTGTAATGCAATGCATGCTTATGTGCATTTTAATTGTCAGTTCACTGAAACGCACGTCGCGTCACATAAGGAAATCAGTGGCTTTTATCTGCACCGCACATACAGATATTGTTGACAAATTACAGGACATGTCTCATGATAAAATTAACTTAGAATTATGTGCCCTTTCGAAATGAAAACTTTAATTTCTAATATTCACCAACTGACCCAGCTCAATACAAAAAAAAGACGGGTTGCACTCCGGGAGTGCCGGCAGAAGTGAAAACTTGATTATTAACGTTGTGGATTATTTTTTTAACCCATTTTTTATGAAAATCGATTTAAAAAAAACGATCGTTTTAATTAATTAATCGAAACCCTTGTAACAATCGATTAAAAAATATCGACAATCGAAAAAAAAAGCTGCTGTCAGACAGACTGTCAGACGCTTCTCGCTACAGTTGTCTTGCAGGTGGAAACACGGCCTTAATCAGCTCGTCTGCTAAAGAACTCATTTCCCCGACTGTACATTTCTGCTTAGCACAATTTTCCCCGACTGTATATTTCTGTTAAACAACTCATTTCCCCGACTGTACATTTCTGCTAAACAACTCATTTCCCCGACTGTACATTTCTGCTCAACAATTCATTTCCCCGACTGTACATTTCGATCGAGTTCGACACAAAACACTACTCTCCAACCGTCTTACGGTTTTTCTATGGTTTTTAGATCAACACGAAAATCTGACTTGGTTTCACAGTTTTTATCCATCCCACAAAAGTGCTCAACGCCGCTAAAGAGGTTTTCACTTCAAAAAAAAACATACCAGGTGGGGGTAGTATCCGAGTAGCCCATTTCCCTCTCGGCGGTGGTTCGGGGTTCGGCGACTCCGGCGCGGCCAACTCATCACCCAAACTCTTCTTTGCCCACGACGGTAAGCGACCGATTCGCAATCTGTATACAATAGATGTACGCACCATTAGAGGAATTAATTCATAGGCAAATTGACCTACGTTACTCGGTCGGGCTATATCATTTTAATCCCAGCTGGCTTAGCATGGCCACAGTAGAAATGCGAAAGAATAGAAACGGTGACAGATTTCGTTTGTTAATCCATCACTTTACTGTAAGAATTAACCTTTCTATGGTGGCCATGGTAAGCCTGAAAGTGGAGCGTATATTATTTATAATACGATTTTTTGATCTTATTTGTATATATTATTGTATGTCATTTACATATAGGGGTTATCGTATGGTGAATGAAAACATAGCGAGGAAACCCGCACGAGGATCAACCCCAGACTAATGATCTGTAACTTGATGTTATATAAAATATAGATTATCAAATTAAGTGATTAATGCGAGAAATAACATCCCGCGAGAAGCTTTCGTAAAATATAAATCGTATTAGGAAGTTTTATATGTTTACAGATAAGTATTAAAAGTATTTTTAAGTGTATTTAAAATTATAATTTCATTCCAATAATTTTTTTATGCCGACCATAGAAAAAAAGACATAGGATAGTTTTAATATCCATACTATACATAATATATTATAAATGCGAAAGTGTGTCTGTCTGTCGGTCTGTCTGTCTGTCTGTCCGTCTGTCTGTCTGTCTGTCTGTCTGTCTGTGTGTCTGTCTGCCTGTCTGTTACCTCTTCACGCCCAAACCTCTGAACCGATTTTGATAAAACTTGGCATGGGGATACTTTAAGACCCGAGAAAGGACATAGGATACTTTTTGTCGTGGAGAAATGTACGGTTCCGCCGCGATAAACGAATTTTGGCGCAAAGGAGTCATCTAGTTTAAAATAAAATCAAAATCCCTGTTTGTAGATGCAGGCGAGCGCAAGGAGCAACAAGATGTGATTACTCTGAAAATAGAAATGTATAAAAAAAGTAAAACTACCAAGTTTATAAACATAGATTGCGAACTGTTTCTTGTATACATTGGGCACTCAGCGATGAAGCTAGGGATAATAATCCAAAAGGTATTTTCTAACAATTTTTTTAAATGTTTTGTTTTATAGGTTAGAATTTTAAGTAAAAGAACTATTTAAAGTATTCTATTCGTTATTACAGGTGATCATACTCCTCCAACTGACAGTCGTAATGCCGATCAGACGGGTTAGATACACCAGCATAGAAGATACTAGCATGGAAGGAGACGTGTTCTACTACAGAGAATGCAAGGGTTCAACGCCTCGGCCGGGCACGGGATTGATGCATGCACGTCTCACCACTCCCCGTCCCCCAACCCCGCAACTGATGCTGTTGCAGTGCAAGATATGCGTGACGGTGTGCTGCGGGAACGACTGCCGGTGCAGGGACCCGGCCCCCATGGAGAGTATGCTGCACACTACCGTTCAGCAGGAGAATTCCGAGTGTAAAACCTGCCTCTACATATGCTGCGGAAACGCCTGCCAGTGTAAGGACCAGCTGACGTCCACGGCAGACGAGACCGAAGCGAACCGAACCACCACTCCGACCAGTATAACCCCCAAACTGGACGAACCACAGGAGGACCGCGTCGCTTTCAGCGTGAAACGTTTGAATCGCGAGGCGTTCGTCGAGCCGATGATCGCGAAAATAATAAATGTGCTGTGCAAGGACGACTTCGAAATCGTGGGTGTAGACGACGGGAGCGAGGACAGAGGGCGAACGAAATCTATAACACTGAACATAGTGAAGAAAATCGGCCGAGAGAAGGGAAACGTGACGCTCATTTACGACGAGACGGCGTCCAGATATAATTTCTATGATTTCTGCATCCTCAACGTCGACGCTCAGAGGAGAGCGGGGGGAGGGGGGGTTCACGTCGACGACATAATCGATAAACTGGTCAACACGAGTAAAAGGGACTCTACCACGCGCGATTATATCAGAAGAGTCCTAAGCCACGACGGGGACATCAGCGCTATACTGAAAGACCTAGTCCGAGTTACGCTGCAGAAGGTGGACCTCATGAAGAAAATGGATAGCAGAAGTAAGAATACAGCAGATATTACGGACGTCGATGATTCGGATGCTAATATTTGAATTTAGTCAGATTTTAGACCGTATCTCCTAGGGCCAAAGGAATAGAATAACATCAACGAACATTAGAAAAATGCATTTTTAAAAAGTAACTTAGTAGTCATGCTTTATAATGAAAATAATCTAGCATCTTATTTTATAATCACATTAAAATAAACTTACTTTTAAGTTTTATTATAACACTAGTTGATGCCCGCAACTCCGTTCTTACCGGGAACCGTACATTTTTTCGGGACAAAAAGTATCCTATGTCCTTTCCCGGGACTCAAAGTATATCCATGCCAAATTCCTGCAAAATCGGTTCAGCGGTTTAGGCGTGAAGAGGTAACAAACAGACAGACAGACAGACACACTTTCGCATTTATAATGCGACTTATGAGTATGGAAGTATGGATATTGCGAGAGTACAGTTACCGTAATAAATTTTCTTAAAAGGAAATTCACTTTCTAATGCAAGTACAAAAAAATTGATGGCGGATAGCACACCTACGTAATTTTGTTGGTTATGTCAAGCTCAGCGGGTAGTTTACGAGTTACGACTGACTTTTGACTTGACATAACCAGACCAAATAGAGTAAGTCCGCCATCTGCTTATTAATCATTAATCCTTCGATTGCAAATTCTTGGAAATCTTTTGTTTTCGCGGCCCACTTGGGCCTTACGGGGATTGATAGGTTAATCAATTTCTCAGATAAATGATAATACATACTACCATATTATAAATAGAAATGAATTTATTACTCCCGCCAAATCTCGCGAACGGCGGAACCGATTTGGCTTACTTCCATCTTGAAATGTTCGTGGAAGTCCAGGTAAGGTTTATATTAGGAGGGAAGTGATACGAAGTTCACGGGGTCATCCATACTTTCATATAATATTATAAAATATGCGAAAGTGTGTCTGTGTGTCTGTCCGTCCGTCCGTCTGTCTGTCTGTCTGTTACCTCTTCACGCCTAAGCCGCTGAACCGATTTTGCTGAAATTTGGTATGGAGACACTTTGAGTCTCGGGAAAGGACATAGGATACTTTTTATCCCAGAAAAACGTACGGTTCCCGCGCGATAAACGAGTTTTGTCGTTACAGTGTTGCGGGCGCCATCTAGTCTACTCGTAGTATAAGTTTGAACATGTACTCACGTGTAGTCTGGCGGGTTGAGGGGGTTGAGCGGGTCGAGCGGGTCGAGCGGGTCGCGGGTTGGCGAGCTACGCGCGTCCGCCTCGCTCTCGCACACCGCCGCCACGCCGTTACTGCCCACCTTCCTGAAAACGAGATAATAATATGTTATATGACGTCATTTGTAGGAGGAATAGTACGCTATAGCTTCGCTAGTATGGACGGATTTCTCATAATCAGCAACCAAAACTATGCTTTGATAACTAATTACCATCGACGGTACACACTTTTTCACTACAATATTTTTTTAAATAATAACACGACGAATTTTGAATAATTCATCATCAGAATATAATATGTTAATATTGTTACGGATACGGACACGTGGTGCCATGTAGCATCGGGCCAGCGAACCTACCAAGGGAACACAGGCAACGTAAATCCCCTACTCGCTACTAGATGACGCTAGGTGTATGTACCTACGAGTACTTTCTAGAGATATCTCATACTTGTTTACGCATATCGGGTTATTCTGGGATGTTCCGGTATATTCTGAGATTCGATCCGGCCCGTATAAATAGTCGCAGACAGTCCGGCCGGCAATTCAGTTTTATCTGAGCGGTCTTCGAGGCGACTTCGGAGCGAAAACAAGTGATCAATAGTGAGTGATTGTGATTGTGATAGTGACTCGGCTGCGACCTAGGACAGTGATAGTGCTCAGTGATTTGGATCTAGTGCTTAGTGTTTGGACTCAGTGATTAGTGTGAGCTAGTGTTTGTGAATAAAGTCTTCAAGAGAGTCACCAGGTCTTTTTCTCCGAATCCAAAGAACCCTAGCACGTAACAACTGGTGTCAGAAGTGGGATTTGGAGATGCCATTGACTTCGAGAGAAGACTTCAAGAGGAGTGTCAGGACAAGGGCGCAGCGAGCTGGTGAGGCCACAGCCATTGGGGACCAAGCTCCACCCACTTCGGGTGAAGCCACGCCCATTGGCTCCGCCCACCGGGACCCGCCCACTGACCACGCCCCCCAGGCCCCGCCCACTCTGGACATGGCCACGCCCACTGGCTCCGCCCACCAGGCCACGCCCACTCAGGCCACGCCCACTGGCCCCGCCCACTGGGCCCCGCCTACTCAGGCTCCGTCGACTAGCTCCATCCATCCTGCCACGCGCGTAGTTTCTACGGCCCCTCAAATGGCTCCTCAATTAGAAAGCATAATTGAGTTAATTCAGGCTTTGCAGGAATCACAAGACCGCAAGCTCGGCGCTTTGCAGGAGTCACAAGACCGCAAGCTCGGCGCATTGCAAGAGTTTCAAAGGGCCGAAATTCAGGCAATGAGGGAGTCACAAGACCGCAAGCTCGGCGCTTTGCAGGAATTTCAGAAGGCTGAAATCAGAGCGATTCGGGAATCACAAGAGCAACAAAAAGACCTCCAAGAAAAAGCACTTGGAGCTATAAAGGATGTAAGTGACACGGTGGTTAAGCTTCGAAAAGAGGTCGACGTAATGAATGAACGAGTTACCGGGTTAGAGTCGGTTGTGGAAAATTTGAAAACCGGATTCACTGAACTGCAGAAGAGAGTAGTGCGCCTTGAAACTATGGGAGTTACGGTGTCTAGTGGAGCCACTGGAGTGACGCAAGGGCCAAGAGTCAAGGTGCCGCCGTACGATGGCACTACTTCTTGGAACGCTTATCGTCGGCAATTTCAGACTGTTGCTACCGTAAACGGATGGACGGAAGAACAATGCCTGACCGCTCTCATTGTTGCGCTCAGAGGACAAGCTTTGTCGGTCCTGGAGGCACTGCCTCATACGGGAAATGGGTTCCAAGACCTGATAGAGGCACTGGAATCCAGATACGGGGAGCGACACTTGGAGCACGTGTTCCGTGCCCAACTGCGTGACAGAGTTCAACGCTCAGAAGAAGGGCTTCAACAATGGGCGTTGGAAATCGAAAAACTCGTCAGGAAGGCATACCCAGAAGCTGACACCAAGATGGTCGACACAAATATTGTTCAAGGATTTGTCGACGGAATCAAAGACCTGGAGGTCAGAGCTGCAGTAAGACTTGGTCACCATACATCGCTAAAGGAAGCATTGGCGCATGCTTTAGAGGTCGAGGCTGTTCGGCGTGACATACGGCAGACCTATAAGATCCGCGAGGTCTCCGAGGAAATCAAGGCTTCTACGAGGAAAAGATTTGAAGCCATGTGCTATAAGTGTGGTGAGAGGGGCCATCTTCAGCTCAATTGCCCGCAGAAGACCCAGATGGCAAGGATGGAAAGGATCGAGGAACAGATAGAAGAGCTGAGGAAGCAAGCAGTTTCGTCCCCTGCCCGGGATAAGGGGAAACAAATAGAATCCAGGACTAGGTGGCGAGTATTGGACAATGTGGAGAGAGCCCCAATAACTGTTACTTCCCAGGCACGGAGCGGAAGAACAAAGACAAATACTTTGGGTCTCTTGGAAAATGATGCTATGAGGAAAGCTCAGGAAAGAGATGACGACCTTCGGCACATCATCACATGGAAGAAACGCGGTGACGTAAAACCAAACTGGAGTGAGGTTGCACCCACTGGCGCTGTCACTAAGGCGTACTGGGAGCAATGGGACAGTCTGATACTTCAAAACGGAATACTCTACCGGAAATGGGCTAACGGTAGAGAGTTCTATTTCCAGATAATTGTCCCAAGGGCGAGAGTACTAGATGTTCTCCGCGAGATACATCAGGGTGTATCAGGGAGTCATCTAGGAGTCAAGAGGATGCTGAGGAAAGTGCGAGAACGATTTTTCTGGTTGCATTGGCGAGATGATGTGCAGAATTGGTGCCACGAATGTACTTCTTGCGCTGATGTGAAGGGACCGCAGACCAGGACAGCGTGCCATGGCAGTAACAACGATGCTCGGGACGAGCATCTCTAAGAGGGGAGTAGTGTTACGGATACGGACACGTGGTGCCATGTAGCATCGGGCCAGCGAACCTACCAAGGGAACACAGGCAACGTAAATCCCCTACTCGCTACTAGATGACGCTAGGTGTATGTACCTACGAGTACTTTCTAGAGATATCTCATACTTGTTTACGCATATCGGGTTATTCTGGGATGTTCCGGTATATTCTGAGATTCGATCCGGCCCGTATAAATAGTCGCAGACAGTCCGGCCGGCAATTCAGTTTTATCTGAGCGGTCTTCGAGGCGACTTCGGAGCGAAAACAAGTGATCAATAGTGAGTGATTGTGATTGTGATAGTGACTCGGCTGCGACCTAGGACAGTGATAGTGCTCAGTGATTTGGATCTAGTGCTTAGTGTTTGGACTCAGTGATTAGTGTGAGCTAGTGTTTGTGAATAAAGTCTTCAAGAGAGTCACCAGGTCTTTTTCTCCGAATCCAAAGAACCCTAGCACGTAACAATATTATTGCACTATTATATGTTACTTAGGGTCAGTTAACATTGCAACGTGACACGTCGAAATAATGGAATGGATTTTTAAATGAACCATTAACGGCCGTTCCCAATATTTGATCTATCTCTGGTTTTGCCCTACTAGAGATAGGAGTAGCTGAGCTCTCATTAGACATTAGAGACATCTATTTTATGCCAATTTAATGTCAGCTGCGATCGGTCGTATGTCAAACCAGAGATAGATTGAATATTGGGAACGGCCGTAAAACTGAACTTTATCTACTACACAAGATAGACATTGAATTGACAAACATGCCGCCCGCAGTTTTGGGCTGTCTGTTCTTTTGAATGGCTAACTCGAAAAATGTACCCCAACGCTTCGTGATGTTGCAATGTGCATACCGCATGGGCTCTTCGTGCGATGGATTATAACTAACCTGCCCTGGCGTATCGCCTGCTGCGCGAGTCGCGCGCGCATCGTCACCACCATGTCGTGAGGTACGCGCCACACGAATATACACCCGTCACCACTCGCCGACACCAGGTGCTGGCAGTCGGGAGTGAACCTGAGAAATAACACCAATCACTATAATATGTATTACCAATCATCATCTATTTGTGTAGGATGATTCACAATTTACGTTTGACTCGGATTATAAAACTTACCGCGCAGTAATATACTAATATTATAAATGCGAAAGTATCTCTGTCTGTCTGTCTGTCTGTCTCACTTTCACGCCAAAACTACTGAACCGATTGTAATGAAATTTTGTACACAGATAGTCTAAAGTCTGAGAAAGGACATAGGCTACTTTTTAACTGGACATGAAAATGCGTAAATTTGTTCAAATTAAGTTAGTTCCAAAAATTCATAATAGATGGCGCTGTGCGTCTCTTACATCGCGCTATTGCTTACACAATCGTCTTTCTATAAGAGGTGGTAACTCTTTATAAAGAGTTTTCGATTTTTTCCATTGTTATTATGTACTCTTTTACGTTATTAATAACTCAGTACTTTAGTTTTAACTTTATTTCTATGCAGTGACGTAACCTTAAACCTATCAATGATAAATAGTTTATGGCAAAAGTTGTGTAATTGGGGGGCTAAATATGCTTTAAAATTTGGCATAAATAAAGTTTAATTTAAAAAAATGAAATAAGTTATGTGCACACTGCTCAGCTGTTGGGTGTTTTGTTGACATCGCGCGCTATATAAACTGAAGTCCACGCGGACGAAGTCGCGGGCAACAGCTAGTTGATCATAATTAGTCAACGCTTTACACATCGGGCCTATAGAGGATGTCGTAAGGCAGTTGTCGCATCCGAGTCAACTCGCGCAAAGCAAGCCCCTGAATAATATTCAGCAGTAGACATTAATACGATGATTGTATTTGACAAGACGGACGGCATCATAAAACGAATTATATGGTGTATCAACTGTCTTAGGGCCTTATCACACTGGCGATTAGCGAGCGATTTGAAAGCGACGCGATTGCGCAGCGCATCGTCGTCGCGGCGGGGCGTGTACGCCATTTTGTACAGTCGTCTAGGGAATTCCCTAGACGAGTGTACAAAATGGCGTCCACGCCACGCCGCGACGACGTTGCGCTGTCGCGGCGTGCACGTCGCACAATCGCTGCATGCGCGCTGCGCAATCGCGTCGCTTTCAAATCGCTCGCTAATCGCCAGTGTGATAAGGCCCTTACTGCCGCACTCAGGGTGAAATCTATAGAGCGATCTTACACTTAACTCAGACTTTACTTCAAACTTTACTTTAAAAAATCTTAGCTAAGCTTAAGCTTACCAAAATATTAAGTGAATAGAAGGACGCAACATCCATTGTTAGGTCCTCCTATTCACTTAAGATTTTGCTAGGCTTAAGCTTAGCTAAGATTTTTTAAAGTAAATTTTGAAGTAAAGTCTGAGTTAAGTCTAAGATCGCTCTATAGATTTCACCCTCAGAGAAATTTGATTATGACTAAGCTTTAATTTAACGAAGAGTTTGACAGATAATGAATGGGATTTATGTCAAAATCTTCATTTGTTTACTTCATTAGAGATTGTCTAATGTCGGCAGTCGGCACTACATATAGGCGAACGCGTTGGCCAATGCGTCGGCCCAATGTGTAGAACGGGCGACTCGCGCGTTGGCGGTAGGTATTCACACGTTGGCCGACGCGTTTTGTCGGCACTACATATAGGCGAACGCGTCGGCCAACGCGTTCGCCTATATGTAGTGCCGACATAAACTGAAATGACGCGCCCCACTACTTAATTAGTCTATTTAAATGTGTGAGTGCAAATATTAACAACAACACTTCATCTGTGTGGGAGCATCGATTTATTAGTAAACTACGATCTCTGAGTGTACAAGACGGTTGACTAGTCGGGCAATAAATCCGATAACGCTCGCGTTATCGAGCAGCGCCGTGTCATTGTATGAAACAATACGTCCTCTCCTCTCGCGCGTTTAACATTAAGGGGCCGGGTACCCTTGGAATTTCTCATACAAACGTAATACCAAAATCATTTTCTCATACGAAAATATTTAACATGTTTGAATTATTTTTCAGTTTTAGATAGTAATTACCTAGGTTCCTACACAAAAATTTACTTCAAAATATTTAAACAAAAAAAAATTTTTTTTTGTTTAAAATTTTTTTTAGTAAATTTACTACTAAATATTGAAACACTAAAAAATATAGTAAAACACTAAAAAATATATAAATAAATAGTAAATTTACTACAAATTATTTAATTTCTAAAAAATATTTTTAGTACTTATTTAAATATTTAGTAGTAAATTTACTATTTATTTATATATTTTTTAGTGTTTTACTCTATTTTTTAGTGTTTCAATATTGAGTAGTAAATTTACTAAAAAAAAATTTGAAACAAAAAATTTTTTTTTTGTGTTTAAATATTTTGAAGTTAATTTTTGTGCAGGAACCTAGGTAATTACTATTCTAAACTGAAAAATAACTTAAACATGTTAAATATTTTCGTATGAGGAAATGATTTTGGTATTACGTTTGTATGAAAAATTCCAAGGGTACCCGGCCTCTTAACTAAACTAGTTGGACAACAAATCCGAGAATAACGTTTCTTAGCAAGTATAGTATCTAAGCAACTGAGCGACCAATTATAATAGCATGTTTACGTGTATTGCGTCCATATTTGAGTTGGGCTTGTGTGTGTAAATGCAGAGGTGGGTCGCGTCATTTCGGCTTAGACGAACTCTAACCCTCTATTTTTAAACTGCACTACACAAATACAAGTACAAATATAAAGACTTTTCTTATTCTTAGTGATAACTGATAAGTGAAACAACGTATAAACTGTAGAACTCACTTGAGGCCGGTGACGATTTCGGAGTGTCCGTACATGGTGGCCATACACTCTCCGGAGTAGTAGTCGTACACGCTCAATAGCTTGTCCGTGCTCGAGGTGGCGAGGTAGATACCGCTACTGTCTAGTGCCACCTGCCAACATAATAATACCATGAAGGAAGGAATATAGAACGAAAAAAATTGTAGTAAAAGACTTTTTAATATGTGGTCGATAGCAATGAATCTGAGGCACTGACCTCCATTATACAAGTGTCAAGTACGCTGGACTAATGACACCCAGCTGTTTATTGTGCCTATTTGAAGCGGAATCAGCGCCCCCAATGCGGTGGAAGAGAACTAATTCTGACGTAACTTGCAAATGGCCGCTTAATCGCTATTTATTCATTGTAGAAACTAATATTAGTTCCAAGTACTCCCACTACTGCTATCAGCGCCAATATGGCGACTTTCAAACATCATGGTTACGTCAGATTTAGTTCTCTTCCACCGCATTTTGGGCGCTGATTCCGCTTCAAATAGGCACAAAAAAAGCTGTCATTTCAAGGGGTATCTTATGTCCAGCGCACGTCTTGTATAATGGAGGTTAGTAATCTGAGGGCACATCGCCATTTCTAAAGGTAATCTATGTCTTTACAAATGTCAATCAGTGCGAACACGTCGTTGGTCATTTTGACATGCTACAACTTTTCAAAAATATAAATAATTGACTCTTCTGCAGGGGGCAAATTCATTTTAAGTATCAAATTAATTTTTCACCAGTAATTACCTTGATAAGTGTTCCGTCTTCGGCGGTTGTCCCTCTGAAGGTTTTAGTGTGTCGGCCATGCGATGCGCTGTATACTCGCACGTTACGGTCCTGAAAATTATATCGTTTATTTTACAACAATCACTTAAACATCTTCGTTCCCTTACCAAAACAAAAGTAGAAAGGTGTTTTGTCCTTTTCTGTCAAGCGACTTTTGTAACACAATATAGTATAGACAGGTCTATTGGTTCAGCGGTAACCAGTGGAAAGTTAGACAGACAGTCAAATTTGGTGTCTATATTATTGGACTTTTTATCACTAGTTCACGTCGACGGACTGGGTAAAATAAGTCATGCATTAAGTCAATAGTCAATACATAGCATAGTTCATTATCCATACTAATATTATAAATGCGAAAGTGTGTCTGTCTGTTACCTCTTCACGCTCGAATCGCTGAACCGATTTTGCTGAAATTTGGCATGGAGATTCTTTGAGTCCCGAGAAAGGACATAGGGTAGTTTTAATCCCGGAAAAATGTACGGTTCCCACGCGATAAACGAATTTTGGCGCAACGAAGTTGCGGGCAGCATCTAGTCATAAATAATACCTGACAAGCGGTGAGTATGTGCCGGCCGCCGGCGTCAACCTCCATGTCGTATAGCGTGGTGCGTCCCGACACGTTCTGTCCGCGCGCGAACTGATGGCTTCCATCTTGTCCCTGAAAGATCAAAATTTAAGACACTTTTATAATACAGGTTATACATATTATATTAAACTCGAAAAAAACTAAACGTATTTAAACAAAATGTTCACATGCTCCTACTCAACACTTACCTTGGATATTAATACGTTCTCGGCGTCTTTAGAAGAGTACCACTTAAGTCAAGGGTAGAAAACACAAAGAAACTACCTCTCAAATAAAGTTTGTCATCACATGACCCAAGTTTAGTTTAAGGTACAATTCCGTGCATCGCGATCGATCGCGGCCGCGCTTGACCTACCACTGTCGTCGGCCGCTCGCGACCGTTTCAAAAGTTATATGACACGGTCGCGCGCGGCTTACGACAGTCGTCAGCCGCGCGCGTCTGTCGCGGGCCTCGGAAGCGGTGCCATACATTTTCATACGCTGACTATGGTCGCGAGCGGCCGACGACAGTCGTAAGTCGTGCGCGGCCGCGATTTATAATTGGTTCGCACGCAGTTACGCCACACATAACTACAGAACTTAAATACATTCTATATTGAAACAGCATCCTAAGAAATTATCCTGATCGTAATCTTAGCGTTTAGAGGAGCTTGTAAAATCCTCTAACCGCTATAATAACCTGTAGGCTATAGTAATATTAATATAAGTGTAAAAGCACTAACCGTCTTGAGATGCCTGAACAGTATGGTCTTGTCGGCGCCGCACGACACCATCTGTAACGCGCCGCCCGAGCTCAGGAACCGCACCGCCGTTATCGACGACGAGTGCTCGTCCAACGTCTGCAGGATCTGGTAGCCCTGTAATAAATACACATTTTAGATGTTTGTGTGTAAATATATACAGTACTAACAGCGAATCAAGTTAGTCATTTTGAGTGTACCTAAAAATATTCCCTCTACATCTGTTTTCTCCACTTTTTCCGTGATAAACAGTACTTAATTATCTATACTTATTATAAAACAAAGTCGCTTTTTTCCCTCATGTCCCTTTGTTCCCTTTAATCTTTAAAACTACGCAACGGATTTTGATGATTCTTTCAGTGTTAGATAGTCCATTTATCGAGGAAGGCTATAGGCTATATTTTATCACGCTAAGACAAACAGGAGCGAAGAAATAGAGGAAAATGTGTGAAAAAACGGGGAAAATTATTTGAAAGGGCTAACTTGAACGCGCTAATCTCAGGAACTACGGTCCGATTTGAAAAATTCTTTCAGATAGCCCATTTATTGAGGAAGGCTATAGGGTATATTTTACGCTAAGACTAATAGGAGAATGTGGAAAAAACGGGTGAAATTATTTGAAAGGGCTTATCTCGCGAACTACTGGAGCAATTTTTATGTTATTTGGCACAGATATGAAGTAGACCACGTGAAGGATCATAGGCTATCGATTTTAATCATTTTTTCAGTGGCTTAATATTTTATACCCGTGCGACGCCGGGGCGGGTCGCTAGTTCTGTATAAAGTATTTCCATTCTTAGATTCATTACGTAATGGGCCGTAATACACTTTACACAATACACACAGCCACTGCTGCTGCTTCTACCGCTGCCGAAAATATTTCCTGAACACTTCTCCGGCAGTAACGACGCGTCACGCGAGTGAGTGTTTCCACTCAGCCTTGTACTCACTTGCCGCGTCGGGCAGCGGCAGCGGCATGAAGAGTGGCAGCGCGAATGACATATTTTCATTCTCGCGCTGCCCACTGCAAAGTGCTGAGTGTAAATGTCGCAATAGGTTCAGCTATGTGTGCTGTGTTCACTCCCAAGTGTACCCAACCTACATGATCAACGCTGAACACGTGTATCAGCCTGTCACGTGACGCGGAGGCGAGAAGGCGGGGCGTGGCGCTGTACTCGAGACACAAAACTTCAGCGTCGTGCGCCTCTAGCGCGTGTATCTGAACGTTGCCCGCGCCGTGCACTCACACGTATACTATCTCGCTCGGTCGTATATCAATAGAACTCCCACATACCTGATCAACACTAAACACGTGTATCAGCCTGTCACGTGACGCGGAGGCGAGGAGGCGGGGCGTAGCGCTGTACTCGAGACACAAAACTTCAGCGTCGTGCGCCTCTAGCGCGTGTATCTGAACGTTGCCCGCGCCGTGCACTCACACGTATACTATCTCGCTCGGTCGTATATCAATAGAACTCCCACATACCTGATCAACACTAAACACGTGTATCAGCCTGTCACGTGACGCGGAGGCGAGGAGGCGGGGCGTAGCGCTGTACTCGAGACACAAAACTTCAGCGTCGTGCGCCTCTAGCGCGTGTATCTGAACGTTGCCCGCGCCGTGCACTCACACGTATACTATCTCGCTCGGTCGTATATCACCCAATGGAACTCCCACATACCTGATCAACACTAAACACGTGTATCAGCCTGTCACGTGACGCGGAGGCGAGGAGGCGGGGCGTAGCGCTGTACTCGAGACACAAAACTTCAGCGTCGTGCGCCTCTAGCGCGTGTATCTGAACGTTGCCCGCGCCGTGCACTCACACGTATACTATCTCGCTCGGTCGTATATCAATAGAACTCCCACATACCTGATCAACACTAAACACGTGTATCAGCCTGTCACGTGACGCGGAGGCGAGGAGGCGGGGCGTAGCGCTGTACTCGAGACACAAAACTTCAGCGTCGTGCGCCTCTAGCGCGTGTATCTGAACGTTGCCCGCGCCGTGCACTCACACGTATACTATCTCGCTCGGTCGTATATCAATAGAACTCCCACATACCTGATCAACACTAAACACGTGTATCAGCCTGTCACGTGACGCGGAGGCGAGGAGGCGGGGCGTGGCGCTGTACTCGAGACACAAAACTTCAGCGTCGTGCGCCTCGAGCGCGTGTATCTGAACGTTGCCCGCGCCGTGCACTCACACGTATACTATCTCGCTCGGTCGTATATCACCCAATGGAACTCCCACATACCTGATCAACACTAAACACGTGTATCAGCCTGTCACGTGACGCGGAGGCGAGGAGGCGGGGCGTAGCGCTGTACTCGAGACACAAAACTTCAGCGTCGTGCGCCTCTAGCGCGTGTATCTGAACGTTGCCCGCGCCGTGCACTCACACGTATACTATCTCGCTCGGTCGTATATCACCCAATGGAACTCCCACATACCTGATCAACACTAAACACGTGTATCAGTCTGTCACGTGACGCGGAGGCGAGGAGGCGGGGCGTAGCGCTGTACTCGAGACACAAAACTTCAGCGTCGTGCGCCTCGAGCGCGTGTATCTGAACGTTGCCCGCGCCGTGCACTCACACGTATACTATCTCGCTCGGTCGTATATCACCCAATGGAACTCCCACATACCTGATCAACACTAAACACGTGTATCAGTCTGTCACGTGACGCGGAGGCGAGGAGGCGGGGCGTAGCGCTGTACTCGAGACACAAAACTTCAGCGTCGTGCGCCTCGAGCGCGTGTATCTGAACGTTGCCCGCGCCGTGCACTCACACGTATACTATCTCGCTCGGTCGTATATCACCCAATGGAACTCCCACATACCTGATCAACACTAAACACGTGTATCAGTCTGTCACGTGACGCGGAGGCGAGGAGGCGGGGCGTAGCGCTGTACTCGAGACACAAAACTTCAGCGTCGTGCGCCTCGAGCGCGTGCAGCCGCGCGCCGCCCGCGCCGTGCACCCACACGTTGCCCGCGCGATCGCCCGCCGCTATGTGCCGACCGTCAGGAGACGCGCGCACGCATCTGACGAGTTTATATTAGTTAATTGAGACATTAGTTAGTAGACACAATAGTGACCTCACCGGCTACGTATCCAAATGTTTTGTATTGAAATATTTGGTGACCAGAGGTAGCCAATTGTGATCTTGCCATACAAAAACAAACGCGTATTCAATGCGTAAATAATGAAGTGATAAGTTGAATCTATAATAAATTATTGTAATAATGTAACAAACTCCGTAATGGTTTTGCCTACTTACTAGACCATTTAAGCTTAGACATTGTACTCATAATATAATTAGAACTACAACTATATATAAGAGCAAATAAAATCGTGTTACCTCACACCGATCTTGTCGTCGTAGGTCTTCGATTTATCCTTATCACTAGTAGCCGTCAGATCAACGTCTTTCAAAAACTTAAGCTCAGGATCTATGTATAGCACTTTGGTTAATTCCTGAAATTAAAAATGTATAAGTTACTGAGGTACAAATATTCTCGTATTATTCATGCAGTAAGTCATGGCAGATGCAAAAATCTAATGAAGTTTTGGCATCTTCTATCTCAGAAATGTTATCAACTAAATAGGAGGTTGGTTTCCCTTTCTTATAACCCTAAAGGCTCGCACTCACTTAAGACACGACAATCGTAATAAAATCTAATACTATACAAAAAGCTTAAAGACGCACACACAATAACAAATATTTCGTAATACTTTAAGACTGTCATATCTCAATTCTCACTCGCTCCTTTTAAAATGATACTCACGTTGCTGTATATATTGGGCTCTTGCGGCCGTAGCGACCACATGCGCACGGTATCGTCGCTCGAGCACGTGAGGAATGTGCCCGTTGGCAGAGGCCCGTCACCGCCCACCATGTCCACGCCCCATATGCACGCCGAGTGGTATAACGCCGAATGGGATTTGCCCACCTGAAACAGTATATTGTGTGAGTGATAAGTCAAATTTATTTCATTTTAAATTATATTTTTCAATGTTGGTAGAAGCTGAAATAGTCTAGTATGTTGGGAACGGCAAGGTTCTTCACTTGTCTACGTTTAGTCACCAAACTTATCTGATGAAGTGATGCAGATTTTTGATTTTTAGAATTACAAAGAGGAAATGTTTGTTTCTATCCAATAGGCTTCGATACTACTGGGCCAACTTTGACCTTTAAAGGCCACGGAGAAGGAAATACATGATCCACGCAGATATGCAAATTCTAATTTAAATTTATTTTCACGTCTGTCAATAGTAATACATTTTGGTGTCTTCTTTATCAATGTATCAAACACAAACAGGGCGTGAGGTAGGTAGCTTAAGCGTGGAGTATACATTTATTGACAAGAGGCTATCGTTAATTAAGGCTGCGTTGCACCAGAGGCGTGTTTAAAGTTAAGGTTAAAGTTAAATATGGTGTCCTTTTAGCTTTAACTTTAATCTTAACTTTAACCGGAAAATTTGTCAGATGTCGTATGAGCATATGGGGTGTTTGGACGCCATATTTCACTTTAACCAGAGATTTGATATTTTGCACTGTTGTCAAAGTTAGTTAAAGTTAGTTCGTGAAATCCACTCTTAATAACATAACACACATAACAAATCTCTCACCCGTTTAATATCCCGCACATCCCACACGTACAGGCTGTGGTCGTTGTACACGCACGTGAGCTTGTGGTTGCGTTCGTCGTACGTCAACGCCACCGCGTCCGGGTACCGCGCGTTGTTCGGCTGACTGAACATGTGACTGTAAAATATGTAAATAATGCGATGTATTAGCATTCATATTACGTGTCTACCTAGACATGTAATATGCTTAGATCTTTGCCTAATATAAGTTGATAAAAAATCTTAAGAGGCCCATTTCTCCTACATCTAATCTTCGTCCAAACACTCAACACCAATCATCGTTTGAAACTCTATAGCAGTCAACAATCCGAGCGGTCCTTTATGATGACATCGGAACTAGACTTCGCTCGATATGTTTACGGCAATAGATATTTTCTAAGCTGAACTGACTAAAGATTCGTGATCGTTATAATCTGAACTAATGTTATAAATTCGGAGTTCGGACGTGTGTCTGTATTTGTATCCATCTGTCTGACTGTAATATCTACAAATTTTAACCGCTAAACAAATTATGATGTTTGTATAAAAATACTTTACGTCCCGGGAAAAAGCTGAGGATATTTTTTACTCAATAATATACAGTTCCCGCATGAAAAACGAATTTCAGCGCAATCAAGTATACTATTATGTTGTCAGTTCTCACCTAATGCCGGTGCCCTGCGACACGTCGACGCCGAGATAGTGCGTGCGCGGCAACGTCGTGACGTACCGCAGCGTGCTCGGCTCGAAACACCGCACGATGCCCTCCGCGCAACCCACGAACAGGTACTCGGAGCCCAGCGCCATGCAGTTCGCTGACGTCGTCTGAAATAACACGTTATATTGTTAATTAATATCGTGAACACCATAGAATACTTGTAAACCATATAAGGGAACTAGCTGTCCCGACAAACGTTGCTTTGCCATAATATATTATGTATTTGCCATATTATTTTATTGAAGTGACTGTTACCATGGCAACGTTGATCGCTATCCCGTCGCACAAACAATGGTTGCCGTCAGTCTCAGGTTGTAAGACAAATAATTTGCAATAAAATAAAATTGCGACTATAATTAAAGATCTAAGCTATCCTATCTCTCAAGTTGGAAAAAAGCACACATTTAAAAAAAAACAACATTAAAATCGGTTAAGTAGTTTAGGAATCCATCGCGGACAAACATCGTGACAGGAGATTTATATATGTACATATATTAGATTTTAATTATCCAACAAGAAATAGGTTTTCCTTTGCTTAAAATTACATTGTCCAGTGGTTTCCGTAATGCTGCAGATACGGTCTGCGTAAAATTGTCAGTAATTTATCGGTTCATTAGAAATGTTGATTTGTTTTTCTGAATAAAAATAAAAATGTATTTAAAAATATGGCTGACGATTGAGTATAATTTTTATTACTAGCAACTTTTAAATCACATAACAATAAGTAATATTACTTATTTTTTTATATACTTAATAATAAAAATATGAATACAGCTACTAACTATTACATTATCACATAACAAATATAGCAAGCCATGATTATTCGCTACGTCTTTTTAATAAGAGGGATAGTGCTGCTTAAATATAATTATTAGACTAGTACTCACCCGTAGCTCCACCCACTTATCAAGCAGGCGTCTCGCATTGAACTCGCACAGTAGCCCGCCGCGGGTAATGGCGTACGTGCTGCCCGCAGCGGCGCCGCGTCCGCACGCAACATCACAGAACTCGTTGTCCTTCTGCTCGCCGAGGATAGCGGAACGACCCATCAGCGGCACAGGCTCCTTTACCTGGAAATGTAAGCAGTCTTTGGTAAATAATAATAATTATGAGGGAATAAGGCCAGTACACTTGTACTATCTCTGACTGCCGTCCGTTCGAGATTCGAGTTATGAGAGCGGACCGGTGCGAAGTTAATATTATTATCCATAGTGGTTAGTCGCAACGTCTGAGTTCATGGTGGTGTGTTAATTGGTGTGTGAACAAACGGCACAATCCTGATTTCACAGAAATTGTACCATCGAAGAAATTGACTTATAGGAAGTTGACGGGCCTACGTCATTTGGCAAAAAGCGACGAGGGCCCTTATGCCAAGTACTCACATACGATTTTGCTCGATTGAGCAATAACGTCAAGCAAAATATCACACATCCAGCATTGCTCGACAATTTTACTCTAAATCGACACATTTAATTCCATCAAGCTGGCTCGATGCGAGCCTTCGAGCTGTCTGTCCATACTCGATTTGGAGTAAAACTATCGAGCAAACCGTATGTCAGTACTTAGCATTAAAGAGTAATCCTAACACAATGACAAGTATATAACTTGAGCATAATTAAAATATTTTAAATAAAATTACCTTAGCATTTCTAGAATATTCCAAGTACCAGAACTTTACATGTCTGAAGCCCACAGTCACAAAATAATTGCCGCTCTCTGAAAAGCTCACAGCCTTCACTCTGGATGATACCTGGAAATGAGACGAGATAAAATTATAAATACGCTTTAGAAATAAAATCTTATACTCATCTTATATATAAAATTTCCCTGTCACAATGTTAGTTACCGTACTCCTCCGAAACGGCTTGACCGATCTTTATGAAATTTTATATACATATTCAGTAGGTCTGAGAATCGGCCAACATCTATTTTTCATACCAAAAAACCCAAAAATTATTTATATGGCAAAACAACGTTTGCCGGGACTGCTAGTATTGATATAAATTTAAAAAAAAAACATTAATTTTATTCATGTGTGGTGTAATATATAAAATTCTCGTGTCACAATGTTAGGCCGCGTATTCCTTCGAAACGGCTTTACTGATTTTAACCAAATTTTATATGCATATTCAGTGTGTCTGAGAATCGGCTACTGGGTACTTTTTATATTGATAAATGCATTTCTTGAATAAAGAATAGTAAATTATTACAACTCGAGACTGACGGACCATTGTTTGTGCGACGGGATAGCGATAGGCGTTGCTATGGTAACATACTTATTTAGTCACTTCAATAAAATAATATGGGTGAAATAGGTACTTTAAATTATGGCAAAGCAACGTTTGCCGGGACAGCTAGTATTGATATAAATTAAAAAAAAATCATTAATTTTATTCATGTGGTGTTAAAACAATGAAGAGTTAGAGCAATTGTTTAACATAGATACATACACATAATATTTTAAAAGAGTATACAGTAACAATGTGGCTTTACCTTATTACTAGCTAGTTTTAAGTTGGCACGCCAATCCCACACATTGACTATCATGTCATGCTGGGAACCCACAGATACCAGGTACTTCGATGAGGTCGAGAAGGCCTGAAATAACAGTGATGCAGGAAATTGAAAATTATTTCATGCTGCCTTCAATATTAAAATTTAAAATACAATTATTTATTTATCTGCATTTTCGATTACTTTCAAATTCCATACAACAATTTAAGACGGTACATAGTACAGAAATCCTGATAATAGATGGCGTTACTGATATCTGTTTTCAGAATAAATTCAATCTCATCAAGTAGGTAAAGTAACCAAACATTAATAAGCCGAAATATTATAGACTTACCACACAGCTAACGCCATGCGTATGCCCGGGGAATTCAGCTATTTGCACAGCCCCAGACGCCGTCGGATCCTGAAACATCAAACAGTCTTTAAGTTTACACTACTCGACAATAGATGTCGCTCAATGGAACTAAAAACACTCTTTAAGGGGCCGGGTATCCTCGAAATTCTCATACATACGTAATTCCAAAATCATTTTCTTATACGAAAATATTTAACATGTTTGAGTGGTTTTTCAGTTTAAAATAGTAATTATCTAGGTTCCTGCACAAAAATTTACTTCAAAATATTTAAACGTTAAAAAATTTCTTTTGTTTTTAATTTTTTTTAGTAAATTTAGTACTTAATATTTAAACACTAAAAAATAGAGAAAAACACTACAAAATATATAAATAAATAGTAAATTTACTACAAAATATTTAAATACTAAAAAATGTTTTTTAGAGTTTAAATATTTTGTAGTAAATTAACTATTTATTTATATATTTTTTAGTGTTTTACTCTATTTTTTAGTGTTTAAATATTTAGCAGCAAATTTACAAAAAAAAATTTTAAAGCAAAAAAAAAATTTTATATTTAAATATTTTGAAGTAAATTTGTGTGCAGGAACCTAGGTAATTACTATTTTAAACTGAAAAACAACTCAAACATGTTAAATATTTTCGTGTGAGAAAATGATTTTGGAATTACGTATGTATGAGAAATTCCAAGTGTACCCGGCCTCTTAAGATGTTTACTATTTTCAAACAACTGGTTTCTGTTGTGATTTAATTTTGATGCAAATATTTATAATAACAATTTTACTTTCCTTGTTTTTATTTGAGTGCCTACAGAGATAAACAGTTTAAGTGATACTTACATACATATTATATATTTTTTAAACCTACTAATGTATTTAATTTACTAATTAAGGATATAGCAAGCTGATGACGATGCTAGACTGACACTCAAAAACATGAATATAATGTAATTTATAATTCAATTAGGAAGCAGTTTACCGGCGCTAATTAAGGGGGTGACGTCAGGCCAAACTTCAAGGTATTAACATCAATGTTTAACATTATCACAGTTTTGTCTAGTACCAAGTATAAACTACGTTTTTTGAAGCTTGAGTTGTATAGTAAGCGGTCGAAGCAACAAAATTTTTTCGCTGTAACAATTGACTGTGATATGGCTTTACATCTGACGTAGCAAGTGTGAAGTGTCCAATAATGTCAGTCATAATGGATAACTAATAACGTGGGTGTTGAAATGATCATTAATCACGGGATTGACAACTTGACACTCTTTGTTGTGGCGTCGATGGGGCGACAGTAATCACGCTGCTGAAGTTTTCATGTTGACGACGTTTTCAATACTAAACGCAATCCGTAATGCGCAGGTTTGGGATATTATGCGATGGGTTTGACACAATGTGTGCCTGTTGTGAAATTAGCTACCTTATACGTTTTATTCATAGTTTGCGTTTAAAAAGCGGTCCACCCTGCATTCGCATCTAAAACGCACTTACCCACTATGGAAACACAATTGAAAGTAAGGTACTTTCATAGTAAGGGGTGTAGGTAGCCTTTGGGGATATCGGCCGGGGTATATGGGACTCTCCGTGGATCTTCACACTAAAACCCCATGGTGCTTCACTCCCCGCTTACGCATACTTTAGGAGACGATCAACCCTCTGCAAATCTACCAAGGGGTGTAGGTAGCCCAGTTACTAGCCTATTACCTGTAAATCCCACACCCTCACAGCGGGCGCGTGTCCGCACTCGCCAGTGGCGAGGTATCGGCCGTCCGGCGAGAACGCCACGCACGTGACGCTCTTGCGCGACGAGTTGAGCACGTGCGTCTGCCGGTTCTTGCGCGCGTTGTACAGCACCACCGTGCATCTGGAACGAGAGATGAGGACGTTACAGATACAGATACCAGAATAAGGACACGAGACTCGGGAGCAATATCCTACGGTTACAGTCATTGCTGATACCACAACTATTGAAATGTAAATTGTAACAGATGCTGATGCCAGAAGAAGGGATATCTTACCGACTGCCCTGAATGTTTGACACAACAAAAAACATCTGAAACTATTGATATAGATGTTACATTTAACAGTTGCTTTATTTAACCAGAACTAGGTCATGAAATTATATCCTCCTGACTGATCCAAATGTTTGGTAAAACAAAACAATGAGAATTTCCAAGCAATATCCTACCGACTGCGCTAAAACGTAAATTATTATGTTAAACTATCGCACTTAAGTGTGTTACAGCGGAGGGAACACCCTTAAATACATAAATTACAAACTTCATCTTTGAGGTGGAAATACTAGGATTTTTACATCCGATGTGTCAATTACCCTTTGGATTTAAGGACATACACCATACACATCCAACAATGTTCTCTCGATTATAATCGGCGCATTGTTTTGTGTAAGGAATAAAGATGTAAAGGTATATAAAGTGTATAGGCACCGTGTGGTCGTGGCCGTGAGAAAGGACGCGCCGAGTCATCCGTCATACATACGAATGAGTTAGCGAGGACCGTGGGCCTGGACACAGACAGAGCGGGAAGCAGGCCAATCTGCTTCTCTATTTTCATTGAGCGATTTATCGTGAAATGTGTCCTTGACAGTCCTAGCTTTCACATTCATTTAAGGACGCCTACAGCCTTAATTCGTAAAATATACTAAATATTAACACAATAACCACTACCTACTGAGCATTGTGTGCTGTGATATATCATTTATTGCAATGCTGGCTGCTGGATCCAGAAAATACAAGTAGATAGTAAAATATATGTATATATTATACTATCTACTTGTATTTTTGTAAAGAGTGCGACTGTGTATACACAGTTGCACTCTTTACACTTATAAGTGTAAAATTGGTGTAAAACTTATTTAAATCTCATTTATTTGGAAAGACGCCGCAGCTTATACAGCCTACTCTACCAATCTCTCTTTCCTCCTTAAAATCGCGAATCGCTCCACCACTCTCAATGTACTCCTTGCTAAGATTAGTCGTATGAGCCCATTGTCAATATTCACCTACGCTCGTGACACAGACACACTAATGTATTCTGTACCCGCCGCCCGTGTTCGGAGACTGCATGTTATTATGTGAGACGTAGCTTCCTGCACTCGTTCTTTATTATTTTAATTATTATAATGTTGAAGTACCTTTGCTAGAGCCAAGAACAGAAGTAAAGGAACCAAGGAAATCTCTATTGACTAGATTTTTTGCATAGCAATTCTGCTTCTCTTTTTAACTCGTGTAGCGAGTAGGCAACCCAGTCCGGGTAAGTGACGGTTCCTTGGCAACCGACTGTTAGAGATAGAGGCTCGGATCTTGCAATTGTATTGTAACAGTTTCTAATTTGTATTTTGTGGTAATAAGGATTGTACTCCGTGGATTGTACTGTATTACACTGGCGCCCAACGTGGGGCTATTTTTTTTTAATTTCTAAATAAATAACGAACCCAGTCCAGTGTTCTGTGAATTGTGTAGCTAGCCGAACTGTGACAAAAAGTAAAATGCCACGAAACACACGCCAACATCCCCGTTACGAAAGTGAAGAGGAAGATACACAGCAAGCAGGCGACGGCGAAGAACCCGGGAACGAGACGATAGTTTTCGCCGACCAGCGGCACCCCCCGCCTACATCCAGCGCGGCTGCTGGAGCACCTACCACCACCTCGACGGAACGGATGATGACAGCCATGTTAGAAATGATGATGCAATCACAGCGAACACAGGAGGAGACCAACAGAGCCCTCCTGGAAACACTCCGAGCCCAGCTCCCACGGCATGATCCATCCGGCGTTTTCGGAACTGTCAGCCCTAATACGGCGGCCTCGACTGCCGCTGCCGCAGCCGCCGCTCCGCCGCCGGGCAATCTCACAAAGCGCACTGCGCGCTTCAATGGGAAATCACGCGACGCCGAGAGACTTGAGGCCTTCCTGGATGCCGTGGAAGTATACAAGGAATGCGCGAACGTCAGTGAAAAGCACGCACTACGAGGCCTGAGCATGCTGCTGGAGGACGACGCGGCTCTCTTCTGGCGGCGCGTCAAGGACAACGTCGCGACATGGACGGACGCCGTCGCTAGGCTTCGAAGCATGTACGGCACCCAGCTGCCGGCGTACAAGATCTTCAGAGAAATTTTCCGCGATGAACAGTGTGAAACGGAGCGTGCCGACGTATTTGTGACGAAACTGCGCGCCCTCCTAGCTAAGTTACCTTATAAAATTCCGGACACGATGCAAATCGACATGTTCTACGGCTTGTTACATAGGCGTATTCGGAAAAGACTTTCGCGAGATAATATTTTAACTTCTATGGACAACTTCATAAAGAGATTGCGAGTCGTAGAAGATGCGATTGCGGAAACTAATAGGTTATCTAATTCTATTGTAATCCCTTCCCTCTCGCCCGCACCCGCGCCCCCGGTTAAATTCATAAAACCGGCCGCGCAAGAAAGAGGCCACTACACGTTCGGCCCCTACTACGAATTCTGTTCTTACGCCAAACTCGAGTCAGTCATCGAAACGTATTCGGGTACGTTGCGCGTATTGTAAATTATATGGCCATATTATTGACAATTGCCGCAACCTGCAAGGTAAAAGCGAGAACATCGGTAAATCAGAGTCTAACGATAATTCTAGTACTTTAAGGTGTTATGGATGTGGCCAGCAAGGAGTAGTAAAGTCGAGATGTAAAGTCTGTTCGAACAGAGACAGAAATGGGTCGAAACCAGCTGATTTCAATGTATTTTCTTGTGATATCGATTCATCAAATACTTCTTGTACGGTTCCGAGCGAGAATGGTGTGAGCACACAAAATCTTGGGGCACGTCAGTGCCTCCGCCAAGTCGAGCGCGATATATTTTTGTATAATAATAATAATCGCAAGTGTAATTTGCTTTCGAGTAGTGTTTATTGCGATGGTGACGACAAAGCCGCTTTTATAATAAATAATTCCGATGTACAGGAATCCAAGGCTTGTAGTGTCTTCACCGATATTGATGCGACGTCACTTCCCACCGTACGTATTAATGTTGCAAACCGCGAAGGAGTGGCTATTATTGATACCGGCGCAACTCATTCTATAGCTAGTACTAAGCTGTACTCCGTGTTAGTTGAACAGGGTGTTCATTTTAAGGAGACAGAGCGCACAATAGGATTGGCAGATGGAACGCATAGTAAAAGAAGAGTACTTACCGGTGATGTAAAAGTCACTATTGGAAATCGCGATGTAATTATTGAGGATTTGCTTGCATTACCAGGAGCCTCAACTAGGTCGTTGTTAGGGCAGAAATTTATAAAAAAAGCTAATATTATCCTCGATATTCCGCACGACGTATGGTATTTTAGGGATAAACCGGAGGAAATCTTTGATTTCGTTAAGTCTTATTTCCTTACCAGTCCTGAGCCGACCGCAGACAGCAGTAGATACGGTTTGGCAGCGGCTTTAATGCAGGGGGAGAATCGGTTAAAAGATCCGGATATTAGGAAAATATTAAAAGACATAGAATCCAAAGATCCAACCCGTCGTATACCATGGCCAGACAAAGGTCAAACATCTTTTATGCCAAAGAGGAATAGCCCTTATAAAATAAATAAAATCATAAGAACATATGAGTTGGGTAGTATCAGCAATGGCACCTCCACAGCCATGTATCACGCGTCACTTCTCACCCCATTTGTTGGTCCCATCCAAGCTCCTCTAAAGGACAAGCGTAAACGTGGGCGGCCACGAAAGGATCCTATCCCAAACGCGGGGACGTCAGGTTCGGGATAGAGGGGGAGGATGTAGCGAGTAGGCAACCCAGTCCGGGTAAGTGACGGTTACTAGGCAACCGACTGTTAGAGATAGAGGCTCGGATCTTGCAATTGTATTGTAACAGTTTCTAATTTGTATTTTGTGGTAATAAGGATTGTACTCCGTGGATTGTACTGTATTACACTCGTTTATTAATGTTACCTATATCCAGTGTAAGTAGTAGTTAGGTAATTCTAATGATACCACTAAACCCAAATCCAATAAGCTCTACTACTGGCAAAGAAACACATATTTAAAGACAATATTATAAGGTATTCCCTAATTACTACAGCATTTCGGTAAAAATACAAGAAAGTAAAAAGCATAATAATAACAGATATTACAGCCAAAATTACCACAGTACCTATGTTACATAAGAATCCATCGGGGGCATAATACAGTAAAATTAATGTGTTACTACTTAGCTTTCTTTTCCCTCAAGTGTTGTAATTCGACAGTATATTACTATGAGAACGTTGTTTTGTTGAGAATTTATCAAATAGCTTTTACCTTCCCCGTTCTAGAACTCCCAAAGGGATCGCATGTCAAGCGTACATTGTCATGAAAATATTCTCATTCCTTGGTATACCTAATGTTACATAATATAAAGACAGTAAAATAGCAGTAAATATGCAGAGAAGAGCGAAGGTGGTAAATAAACAGAATATTTCATCTGACAAGAGTTTACTGCCACATATAAAATCTAAGATCTTAAAAATTAAAAAACTATAATTATGACTTTTTCGTGCTCGATGTTGATAATGAATTATTATTGCTCTGCATAAGTTATCGGAAACTAGGCTTATGTGTGTCGTGTGCGTGCGACTGACTGGCACAATAATAATGAAATGTTTATTTTATTGTAGGTGTACTATAGCCACGTCATCAGAGAAATACCGAAAAAGGCTAGACAATATCCAAAATTTATACAAGACATAATTTAAGGGTGACTTTAAATAATGCCACCAGTCACTACAAAGGTGGTAGAAAAAGATCTTTAACCACCTCTATCGCTCTGTTCTTTAGCACTTCCAACAAACTTCAGTCTTGTTATGTATGAAGCGTATGAGATAATGAAATGAATACAAATGTCGGTGCGTTGACCCGTCGCGTGCCAACAGGACATGCCCATCGTTTAAATCACTTATGTTAATAAGGTGGTGTTTAAATGGTTTATATACTATTTCCCCGAACTAGTCCCCTTTTACATCCTAGGTGGGTGCAGCCTAGCCCCTAGGTTACTTTCTCGTAGTTATTAGAAGTTTCCAATTCATTGTAGTTATACCGTTATGGACTGCATACATTGCTAAAAGTAAATGGAGCCAAATAAAAGCACACCTTATCTAAAAGTTCATTTAAAACTTGGCTTCCAGCGAAAATGATATACCTTTATTTGGATCAAATCCCACCTACTAGCGAATAGATTTCGATTAACAGCGAATACAAATTTGGCTAGCGCAAACCCTGGTTTGGCTGATGGCTCATATAAGTCAAAATGTAATGCGATCTGCACCCCGACTCTGCTCAATACATTCATTTATTTCTTGTTCGATCCAGTCCGTAACTTATTAAGGGGTTTGCAGAGGCGAGAAAAGTTTATCTTTATCTAGCGTCTGTAATCCCCTAAAATTGGTAAAATGGTACTCTCATTCAATGTTAAATCAACATATTGTGCAATGTGCATATCATTTGACGTATCAGCGTAGCAATTAAACCACTGCAATAATCGCATTATTGCGAGCCATGCATCCGAATCATTGCAGTTATTGCATCTCAATTCTCAATCCAATAGCGGGCCACCCCGACCGGAACCGTTCAACCGACACGAAGCTGTCGAGGGTTCCGCTGTTATCGATCCACAGGTGCAGAGTAGACAAAATTATAGAGTATGCCGACTTAGAACTGATGTTGAAATTTTTACATTTGACGTATTATAACGAAAATCATCGCTAGGGTTGTTAACTTGTTACCAACGAATTTAAAACTATGACATATTCGCTGGACGTGTTCCTCTTTGGTCGTATTGTTGTTTGTGTTTTGGCACAAGCGATTAAAATTGCCAGAATCCAATTTTGAAATCTTTATTTTAAGGGCCTGTTTCACCGCTTCCTGATAAGGCTATCCACCACTTAATTTGACAGATGGAGTATGGAAAATCTGTCAAATAACCCTATCGGGCACCTTATCAGGAAGCGGTGAAACAGGCCATAAATATTTAAAAATAAATTATATCAGCCAGCGCGAGGCACATTCCGTTCATAATCCTAGTGAAACCCGACGAATTTGACAGACATTGAAACCTGTCCGTTTCTTTGCAGTTATGTCTGTCTACTGGTAGTTATGTCTATTGTGACAGGTGCGTCTGCACCGCGCCCCGCCACGCCTACTTTCCCTCCTGCCTGGTGCACAAAAAAACCTCTACCATCGACGTTCCATAGGTTTAGGATGGCTGAAAGATACCGCAGGGAGCAACAAACTGGCTTTTTATGTAGTTTGTATAATTTTACAGTCTTTTATGGAGAACGCAAATAAAAGTTTTTTTATCCTACATTTGTCCATCCCTAAAGACGACCATAATGATCCTTCATTTCCATCCACCAGTCACCAGATCCAAAGCCTTAA
The DNA here is from genome assembly GCA_937595015.1 of Polyommatus icarus. Classification (NCBI taxonomy): domain Eukaryota; kingdom Metazoa; phylum Arthropoda; class Insecta; order Lepidoptera; family Lycaenidae; genus Polyommatus; species Polyommatus icarus. Next base: position 2,258,446 of record OW569325.1, read on the forward strand.
TTTGCTACTTTAGCTTAAAGCTTACCTTAAAGCCCGTCACAGACCTAGCTATAATATATATTAATATATTTATAGCTTTGCATATTAATATATATTTTCTATACAAATTTTTGCGTGACCACACACTCAGCTATAATATATATTTCTGTGACTTTAAATATATTAATATATATTATAGCTAAGTCTATGACGGGCTTAATGAATGACGGATTTGGAAATTCACAAGTGACGTCAAATCGTATGATACGTCACTGCTTCTGATACACCAACATAATATACGCGTATTAACCCGAGGGGGCGAGCTTTCCAACTTTCATTCAATGAGCTTTTGTTGTCTGTTAATATGAAAGCCATTTTCAAATTAAACGGGAATAATAAATCCGTCAGGGTTAAACCGTTGCCGCAGAACGTGAATAGAAAGCGAAAATAGCAGCGTCATTACGAACCAGTTATGGTACTATTGCAGGAGGAACCGAGTTTTTAGACATGAAAGCAATTTTACTAAACATGGAATAAATGGATCGATTCATCGGGGTGATTCACAAATTCCTATTCGATTTAAATTCGGAAACTGACCGCGCGGTTATTGGTCAATGCTAGACGCAAAATGCGTTTATTGGCTATCACGCATAAAAAGTGCCAGATCCAAGTTGAATTGCTCTTTGTGAATCAGGCCTAAAGTTATTGCGCAATTTGAAAAACTTTAGCTTTATAAGAAAGCAAAATATTTTAATAAAACGAAGCCCTGTTTGAACTTTCAGAAAAAGCTCCCGCTAAATGGAGCAATAGAACTTTCAGAGTTTATAAAATGCTTTATTATTACGGTTGAATTCAGGCCAAAGAAGTTGAATATTAAAAATCCTGTTACCCGTCCACATATTTTGTATGCCTTTTGCGACTGCCATATTTTGCCGTATGTGCTGACGTACGTCAAAATATGGCATACCGTGGCGGCGCGGTCGGGGTCGATTCCGGTCGTTAGCCAGTGATGTAACAGCCCATTGTCTGTCTGTCACGTCCGTGCCTAAACACCTATGCTAAATGTGTGACGCGGGCGCCATTACTGCTGTAATATTGATAACAGTCTTCGAAAGACTTCAAAATACTAAGTAATCACCGTTCGTCCACAGCAAGTACGGAGTAACGGAACATCAAACATAAAAGGAATTTTTAATTTTACCAAAAAACTATTTTCTCTCCCCAAAAACACGATTGAAAAGATGAGGGTTATGGTAGTAACTTTTGAATACTTTAAATTCCTATCAAGATTCAGTTAAATAACTTTGACTGAGATTAAATTCCCCCACAAAGGCACAAAAGTCGTCATATAAAACTCTCGTTTCTTATTAGATTGTCAACAAATCACTTGGCACACAAGCGGAGGGAAAATCTCATGAGGCAGAAATTTCCTGGCACTCGTCTTCCTCACATGACACATCCCACTGCCTCTGAGCAGATACATATCCGGTACACCTTTCCGATTTCATCCATTTTATCCTACGAATAATGAAAACTAAGGAAACGTAACTCCCATTCTTCAATCGTTTTGAATTTGTTTCTCAAGGTTCATTTTGCACACCAAAATAATATGGCAATAGCTACAAAACACTACATTCAAATTGACAAAATAAAGCCGTTGATAATAATTATTTTTTTATTGTCACTACATATTTACACAAAATTCTTGCATGTATTCGGGTCTCTTTTTGCATAAAGTATGCATGTATTCGGGTCACATTTTGTAGAATCGGAACAATTTTTTTTACACAGCTCAGTTACTCTTCCTCAGTTTTTATTATTCGTAGGATTTATCAAAATGTTTTCAAAGTAACAGTAGTAACGTAACAGACAAACACCCTCTACGATTTATTATTATGTTGGATTTGTAAGTTAGGTCAAAATTACTTATCAAAGCTTTTGAGCTGGGAATTCCTCATTAGTCAAATCAAAAGCCAAGAAATTCACTCTTCAATTTCTTCACGTTTGAGTTTTGACTTTTGACCTAAAACAAGCCTTTGCTCCCACCTCAGTTGAAGAGTTGGCACAGATTTCGTATAAAATATACGAAAAAAATTAATTTGAGAGTAACGGAATAGCGGTGTGCACTCGACTTTATGTTAATGCGACTCGTGCCGACCCGGTGACCTAGAGAGTGACCCGAGCACCCGGAGGTCAAATGCACTTTACTTTTCACTAATAAAACTAATATTACTTTTCAACTGGAACTAGAGTACCTAGTATTCGTTTAGGCTGTTTGTTTGGAAAGTTTTATTATTGGAAATAAGTTCGAAATTGCAAAGGTAGAGTATGGAGCATAAAATCAATGATTGCACGGTAATGGCCAATTATTGCAATGCATATTACCTACTTGTAATACTTTAACTAATGATATTTACCCATAGGATTAATTCGCAAACTTTCTCGCAATTTACTAGTAATCGTAGAAATGCGAGAGAACCTATCCCGTAAATATAAGATTTTTACAAATAGAGACCTACAATGCAGAGCCAGAAACTGTAATGGGGATTGTCCATTTTTTTCAATTTTGCTCATTACAAAAACATTTCGAGGAATAAGGTCAGTGATCGTCTTTCTGTATATAAACGAAAAAAATACCCATTACTTACTTATATTTTTGAACAAATATGTTTAACCTTAGTTTGACCTTCAATGGCGTTAAATTAGCAATAAATTCGACCAACATTATGTTTCGAACTTTTGGTAAGCTTTTCGTATCAGCTTTCACATAATGAGAACTTGTATTTGACGAACCAGCCATTATAAATAAGATTCAAAGGAAAAAAAACATTCTGCAGAGGTCAATTGGCCGCCGATGATGACGTCAGAGCAAAACTTTAAAAATTTATTGAGAAAAAACTAGCCAATGAATTTCAAAATTGTTGAATTTATATTCTTAAAATACCCTATTTTTAACGAAAAAAAATATAAAAAGTACATGTAATTTTTTTTGGACAATGCCTATTGCCATGACCGATTCAACAACTTAAGCATGGCAATTTCGCTGAAGGCTCTGGGACCTTAGTATGGAACAGTACTCGAGTTGCCATGGCTGATTACAACGTTGGCATGACAACGTCGCTGAAGGCTCTGGAACCTTCGCATGGAACAGTACTCAAGTTGCCATGGCTGATTACAACGTTGGCATGGCAATTTCGCTAAAGGCTCTGGAACCTTCGCATAGAACAAGATGCCTTTGATTACAACGTATCTCAGAGACCCGATATAGCTTGTAGTAGATACTCACCCTGCCGGGTACGCGACGAGCTCGGTGTTGGGGTCGCAGTCCAGCGCCGCGTTGCTGCTCACCGTCAGCCCGAACACAGACTCCAATTTGATCTGGAACAATCACATTTTGCTCGTTAATATTAATCATTATCAAGGGCGAAGAGGATTTTTATTTCATTATACTGTAATTACAATTCCCTTGTCTAAATATACATGTTGAACTCAATTTTATGCGTGGCCGTTTATTTTAGAATTAAAGGCTACTAGTCAGAGATCGTCAATCATTGGTTCACTCGAAGAATCCTTACTTTTCTGCGATTAGCGTATTTATGAAACTTTTTTTTCTTATTAACACTCATCTTCATTAGCGTCAGTAATTTAGCTTCGATGCTACTGTCTGTTGAGTTATTTTTTGCGTCATGACAAATACGAGAACTTTCAATTACTTAATGTCCTTTTCAATGTAAAGTTTTGCAATATTGAGTGACTATATTCTGGAAAACTTTCATTCTCCTTATTGTCGTTTTCCAGGCAATTTTCATTTGAGTATGTTCGTAAATCGTGGCTGGCTATATTCAGGAAAATCATTATATTCCTGCTGATTATCCAAAACAAACGTATTTCATTTGTTTAAATAAACGATTTTCTGAGAGCTCTTAAATTTTAATACAAATTTATATTGTCATAGCTACACAACTACTCTAAGTTATTTATTCTTCAACTAAAATAGATGAAGTTGCTAGTCATAATAAATCCCACAACCTTTACGGAAAAACTATCATGCCTATTGATTTGTGCTTTAACATGTAATTAGGGTTCTAACTTCCGTACCCAAAAGATAAAAACGGGACCCTATTACTAAAGCTGGCCTCACACAGCCGGAACGTCTCTCTGAATAATTCATAATCGGAAAGTCATAATCTAAATTTCGGCACCTTGCCTCACACACATCTTTGAAAATAAGATTGATCAGTAGTCTCATGATTCCTGGCCAATATTTAAACGTCTTTATGGAAGAAGAATTAATACTAATAAATATTATTTTTCTTTTACTTTCGTTTTCACTTAATGTTTCCCAATTTGGAATTAAACTTTTAAGAATTTCCAACCACGCTATGTTTTTTTCCCTGTCATGGTAATCCTCAATGGATGTGTCCTATATTTCAATGCTTAAGATTAAATTTTCCGTGTCAGACATCACGCCAGCAGGTCACAACACGTCCAGGGGTTAGCTTCTTGCAGTGTCAACTGAAATAATTCATAATCTGATTCCAGTATGTGTGTGCCGCTCTATTAAAATGTATGGGAATACGCGCGTTATGAAATCATAATCTTAAATTTATCGATCCGGAATTCAGAACGCTCGTCAGTATCATTCTTACAGATCGATCTGAGAAACATAATCTGAAAAAAATCAGAATGTGTACGTGGAGCATACTTACTGATATTGTGTGGAATTCCAGTCTTTCTGAATTAATAATATGAATTCAGAAAGACATTCCGGCTCTGTGAGGCCAGCCTAAGACTTCGTTGTCTGTCCGTCTGTCTGTCTGTCTCCAGGCCGCAACTCAAGAACGGTAATAGAATTGAAATTTTCACGGAATATGAATATCTGTTGCCGCTATAATAACAAATACTAAAAACAAAACAAAATTAAAAAAATAAAATAAAAAATGAAGGGGGGCTCCCATACAAAAACATAATTTTCGGCATAATTTTGCTCTATAATGGTACGGAACCCTTCGTGCGCGAGTTCGTGTTATATGTGTTATCATCAGTCAGTCAAGGTGTGACAACGTGAGCCCTCACAAAGCTCGGATTTTAGTAACCAGCACTAATTAAAATCATTAATACCTACATACTCGTATGAGCAAAATTTGTGCCAAAGGTTGACGACTACTTACACATTTTGTTAACAGTATGAATTACTACTTTTATACGCCATATCAGCTTTGAATTACAACTAATACGAACACTGCACACAAAATTTATCTTTTCCCTCTCTGATTTACGCCTATTTACAATAAAATATGCATAAAACACAACCAGTGGCCAATGCCGCACGTGGCGCGTCATCGTTTAGCAGGGCCGATGACGCTTATGGTGCGTCATCGAACAAAGTACTTGGCCTGTCGTAAGAATTTGTTGAAATGAAGGTGGCAACGAATCGGTTAAGTAGTCTGTGCCTAGCTTTTAGTTTTGTTGGAGCCAGTGAAACACAGGCATCATAGTGTGCGCTTGTAATATTACTCTACAAAACAAACTTTGAATCATTTCGTTTATAAAAGGAAATACCAGCGTTGATAAAGGTAATCCGCTAGAGCTGAGGCTTACGGTAATTTCCCGCTTTCATCGCACGGGTTAATTAACATTTAGTAATACTTAGTTGATTGATATTAAAAATAAAATAAAAATATTAGTACTTCAATAATAATAATAATAATCATAGTGGATCTACAGAACATAATTATTAAAGTCGCCTTAGTGTCGACTGTAGCTTCGTTGAGCAAAAAATCTCTAATTTTTATCCTTCCCAGGGACTCAAAAATCTCCATAAGCATTTTTTTAAACGTAACGAAATAGCAGAAAAAACAGAGAGAGGTATTAAGACACCTCTAATAAAGAGCCATATCGATTACACTCTACACGCAATGGTCTAAGTCGTTTTATGAAGTTGTAAAGTGCGGTTTGCTGCAGTTTCCAGCCGACCGCAAGTTCCGCTACTGGCTTTTTGTGATCTCTTTTCATAATTATTAATAATTAAGTTATTAATAATGGTACTTTCTATAATTTATTTTAATAAATCGGATGTTTTTATAATTATTAACACACTCAATTAGGTGGTAATTAGACGCTTTATGTAACACTTCTATTAATAAAATCAGATCTAATTCTTTCACAAACTCAAATTCTTCCCATTGTATTATAAGTTATAACTTATAACACTAAACCAGTGCTGTAAGTCCCTAACAAGATTCCTGTTACACCAAATAAAAAAGTTGACACTGCAGTAAAATTCTTCTTCGTTTGTCGCAGGCTATTTATAAACGCCATGGCGGCCTATGGTGTTTAAGGCCGCGCTGATAACCATGGCAGTGTAAACTCACCGAGCTAGCCAAATAGGCGCAAGGTTAATTTTAACTGTTGCTCAAACATCCTAGTAACCTCATTCTAAGGGCATTAGGTACGGCTGTTTGTCATACTCGTTTACCCTTTGAGAAAGATAAATAGAAGATACCAAAAACCTCAGACCTTACGTAAGTAGATCATGATTCAAGACAGACACGAACGGTAACAAGAAAAAAAAATTCATCACGTTTGTTATTGAATGGCAGGGAATAAATTATTCAAATCGGTCGCTACTGGCTAGTTACATAAGCTATAATTAATTTTCCGGGACAATTTATTTATACACATTTTCCTCAATCGTAAACAAGACATGGTTCATTCACAGTTTAAACGGCAATGTTTAACTCGCTTTCTCGAACCTAAACACTTAAAGCATAACCTAAATAGAAATTATTCCCTTTTAGGGATTGCAATCCCGCAAAGCGGGATCCCGCGCCAATTTTTAGTCTGCTGGATCCCGCACCTACAAAACGCGGATCCGCGGATCCCGCATGACCCATTTGCATAATTTCTCGGGGAGCCCAAATGATGGAATGGAAGTTTGATAGCAGCGCTTTGTGCCAAACCCGATCAAAGGCCTTCACAATGTCTAAACTAACAGCAAATGCCTCTCCCTTCGACACAATCGCCTGAGCCCAACGATCAGTTAGGTACGCCAAGAGAGCCGAGCGATCCTTACGGAACCGTACTGTTTGTACAAGTATCGAAGGAGCTGGCTATTGATAATAATAATTGATTCCATTAGGTATATTATAAATAGGTTATTTATAGCGATTGGTCTGTAATTGGAAGGATTTGAGCGGTCACCTTTTTTGGGGATCGGGTACACTAAGTCTTACAGGAAGCCGGTACAATGCCAGAAGAACAGAAGAGCCGAAAAAGATGCGTTAAGATCAGAGCCAACTCTGGAGCACACTTTTTTTTAACACAATAGGAGCGATTCCGTTAGGCCCATTCGACTTTAATTGGATATCAAGGGAGCGAAGGGCTATTTGCACTGAGCGCTGATGAAACCAAATATCTGACATGACGCTCGTCCATCGCGGTTTCTGTTCCCCGTTATCTCGGGTCAAGCTTGACGCAAAGAACTTACCCAGAAGATCGGCTTTGTCTTTTGCGTCATGGGACAACGATCCATTTTCGACATGTAGGTATGTTCGGTCGAGCATAAGAAATTAATCAAAAACTGTACTTTTCATATAGGTAAATACAATATATTCCAGTTTTACAATATTTAAATTTGGAACTATGAGCGTCCAAGGTGGTTGTGTGGCTCTCGGCGGACCTCGTACCGCGCCGTGAATGTTCCCGTGCGTGTGAGTGGGACGGAAGAGCGCCGACAGCCGCACTCGATATTGTGTAGGACGTAGGTGCTCGCAGCTAACGCGCGAACAGGTATGGTAGGGTTGGCTTGCAGAAATTCCCTTCAATAACTTTGGCCAGAGACCAGAATGCACGGGTTCTCGAAGGGAGGCGATCGAGTCTTTCACCAATTCAATTGACGTGCTTGTTTCTTTGCCCGAGTGATCTTTTTCTTGAGTATTTCATTTTATATGTGCTGGTATTTAAATCCCGAGTAGACACTGCATTGGCCCAGGATTGTTAAGCCTTCTGCTTCCGGAGAGGATGCTTTTTTGGAGGATGCGAACCAAACCAGGGACGAAATCTGGCGCAAGTTGGTACTACAGAGGACGGAATGAAAAGCTTCAGCCCTTGCATCACCACATTGGCAACGGAGTTGGCAGTGTTGTCAGGATCATCCGGCAAGAAGCACAAGTGCCCCCAAGGATGTGATGCCACACACGACGGTATTTAACAGCACGCTGTCGCAATGCCGTCGTAAGTGGCAATACAATGATCCGATGAACCAAGTGGGGTCATGGATGCTTAGTAGCCATCAGGATTTGAAGTCAGCAGAAGGTCCAACAGGGAAGGATTCTGACCGTTTCCATCTGGAATTTGCGAAGGCGTAGCAACCAGTTGTATTGAGTCGTTCGCAAGAGCAAAGTCGCAGACAGATCTTCCCGCATTTTATTTGACAATTGAGCCAGTCAGCACAGTGGTCGTTAAAGTCGCCAAGTATTATGATCTCTGCGGATGGAATCTGCTGCTGCACTAAATCTGAAGCTGCTTGCAGATGTTCAAAGAGTTAGTCCGTCTCGTGGTCACCACTATGAAATCTATATAGGCACGCAAAAACGCGAGGGTGGTCGTCGCAATCTATGCGGAGCCATAATGTTGAGAGGTCCCTGACTTCAAGATTGCTGAGGCATTTAAAGCATTTTTGTTTTAAGATCTAATTATTTTTAACAAAAAATTAAAACCGACTTCCAAGGTAAAAACAATAACAACACAGGGATTTAAACTTAAATACAAAGCTTTTTTGCTACAGCAACAGATGTCTACAGATTCCTAAACACCTCAATTGCTTAAGTTATTGATAAAAACGCCTAAAAACATAATTTATATTAACATTGGTATATGTATATATGTATATTGTATTATATTATATTACATATCTATTATTATTATTATAATTACAACTTACTATAACATTTACATTGATAAAACAAGTATGTACGAGTAGTATATAAAACCATCGAAATACCTACCGAGAGGGTTGTAAGCCGGAGCCACGGCGGTATGACTCCAGGTCACCAAGGCCTTTGCTTGCAGCACAAGACGTTGTAAACAACACAGGATCACATCTTCATGCACTTTTCGTATTTACTTAAATTATAACGGAGAATTATTTTTTGAGTATACATTGGTATGGTATAATATACTCGTATAATTATTAGCAATGTAACTATACAATATGATAATTACAGTTTAGTTAGGTCTAGCGCAGAGAAAGACCTCTAGTAAGCGCGTCCTCGCGCCGACTAACTTGTATTTCATTTTTATTGTCATATTTTATTGTCTATCCTGAATAATTGCGGACCGTGGGAAAATTTGCCGCCCTTATCTATTAATTGTCCATTGTCTAGTGTCTATGTATGTATGTGTGTGTTGTAACGTTTATAGTAGTTAACTTTGTAAGAGTGCCGGTTGTGGGATCGCAGACTGTCAGGGGGCCACGGAAGATCAGGCGCCACGGCTTGCCGCGGTCGATGCCTGAGTGGCTTTCCCTTTAAACATGCGGTGTGTGCATTGCACAGCCATAACCAAAAAGTTATGGCTGTGACTAATGGGTGTTAAACCCATTAGTTTTTAAGTACTTCAATGTTATATGTTACAGTGCGTCATGTCAATTTGTTGTTATTCGTTGTGTTATAAACTCTGATTGTGCTCTGTCCATGTATGTTTAATAAAGATTTTTTTTTTTTTTTTTTTTTTTTTTTTTTTTATTTAATAACATTAATATGAACTAAAAAGTATTAAATAATTTTTACTATCTAATAATGCCTTTTTCCGAATTCGGCTAAACCTCAACTATTTCTGTACTCAATCTTCATTATTTTAAAGTCGGTACCAGATAGCTGAATCTTCAGTCCTCTGACAGAATATTTGAAACTTTTGGAACTGGCACCGACTACAAAATTATGAAGATTGAGAACAGAAATAGTTGAGGTTTAGCCGAATTCGGAAAAAGGCACTATTAGATAGTAAAAATTATTTAATACTTTTTAGTTCATATTAATGTTATTATTGTTTTTACCTTGGAAGTCGGTTTTAATTTTTTGTTAAAAATAATAATAATTTCACTCTTTTTAGTTACACTAGTACGTAAACCTTCGCGTATATTTTACGTATTTTATTACAATTTGTTAAGTGTTGAGATTTGTAAACTTTAGATTTTCTAAGAAAATTTAGTTCCGCAATTCAACAACAGATGTCGTTGTTAAGCATCTGCATCGCGGTTACTCGACAGCATTTGATATAACTAATTCGCTACAATAAATTTTTTCTTCTCGCTCACACTCACTGGTTGTCTTAATTGATATTACGCCAGAGGGATTAACGTCCCAGGGTAACCCTACAGAACCATAAGACCAGTTTTAGGCGTATGACGTCTTTTCTTTACATTGAGAGTCACAACTCACACTCACAAAATAATATATTATCAGTGAAGTGAACAGTAGTTAGTAAAGTATTTGATCTGTATAATATAAAGTAGTAAAATATTCGATCTGTCGTCTGCCGCCACGCGCCGCCCGCGCGACACCGTTGCCTCTGCAGCGCCGACCGCCGTGTATTAAACAAATTACAAACAGGTGTTGTTATGTAACAATACATAATTATTATTATTAGTATATCCATACCTATGCCTTGTACTACGAGTACTATCTATTCTGTGCCATGAGACATTGGTGACCCTAACACGACGTGGTAATGATGATGATGACGATGATGATGATTATGATGATGAATATTAATTGCATAGTAGCATATGCTTTCTGTTCTTAAAACAACGCCGAAACTCCCAAACGTGTATCTATAAGGAGTCAGGAGTTCTCTCAGCATCTTCGAAACCATAGTATACCTTGACCCAATATTTGACTTTTTGGTAGCATATTCTTAGTACACTTCACATAAAACCAAAATCACCATATGTTTCCATATAAATTTCGAGGAGTTCCCTCGATTACTCATGGATCCCATCATCAGGTCACCATTTATGTGAACATGGTACCAAATTGGAGTGAAACCTAATACAACAAAACAAAAATTTCGAAAATCGGTTCACAAACGGCGGAGTAATCGTTGAACATACAAAAATAAAAAAAAATAAAAAAATATTCACAGCCAAACATATAACCTCCTCGTTTTTTGGAAGTCGGTTAATAAAACTAGAGTGATCACATAATTTCATTGTTATTTTGTTACAAAACCAATATTTTTGTGGCATAATATGAGACATTTTCTATTAGTAAAGTTGATTTTTAATAAAACATAAACCTATAGTTTCAATTTGTTAAATTTTATAACATAAATTTCAAACATGCGGGATCTCGCGGGATTGGCCAATCCCGCAAATCAATCCCGCGGGATTGAATAAGGTGCGGGATTGCAATCCCTATTCCCTATATAGAATCTGTCGTGAAATCTTTGGGCTCTATTCTACTGTATTTATGCTAATAATGTACGACCTTCTACTCCCATGGACATCCCGTTCGCGCACTCGCGATATCGGGCGAACCGCGAACCTAAAGAAAGTGTAGTTCGAGAATCGAGATACAAGAATCGGGCCTCCGGTGGTCACAAAAAGTGAACATCATACGAGTATAGCCTGTAGTAACATTGGAAGGACGACGGAACAGGTTTGGCGAGGCCGCGAGATGAGCCGACCTTGTCGCTCCCTCCTTCACGGCCGCGAGGACTCGAGTCGTGGGAGAAGAATTCAGGCTTCATAAAAACATGAGCGACTTGTCAATGAAATGTTGTGGCCCTAAAGATATTTATACAATCCAGTGAAAAAACACTAAAACGATTTTATTGGTATGGCACTGCCCTGAATTAAAAACGAGGAGTAGAGTATCCATGAGTCAATCTACTGCCACCTTTCTGACGAGCACATCCTTCTTCAGATTTGGTCACTTTTGTTTAAGAGGAAAGTATATTTGAAGTCCTAGACCAGGCGTTCCAGACATGGGAAGAATGGAGCTTTCAAATTCCGGCTGGACTGAAATCAGCAGAACCTAATTATCTAGATTCTAGTGTATACCAATAGTTGTCTGTCCACTGTCCACAGTGCACATATCGAGCGTCAGTGAAAGCGGTTCTGTTCGCTACAATTATTAATCTTACCGGCGGCCATTGGAAATTTGTTTAAGAGGAAAGTATATTTGAAGTCCTAGACCAGGCGTTCCAGACATGGGAAGAATGGAGCTTTCAAATTCCGGCTGGACTGAAATCAGCAGAACCTAATTATCTAGATTCTAGTGTATACCAATAGTTGTCTGTCCACTGTCCACAGTGCACATATCGAGCGTCAGTGAAAGCGGTTCTGTTCGCTACAATTATTAATCTTACCGGCGGCCATTGGAAAGTTCACATCTAGCTGAGACAGTCGATGAAACAAATAGTTCTCAATTAACGCGTGAATGCGAAACCGTTGGAAATAGCACACTAATAGGACAAAAGGGCACTAATAGGACAAAAGGGCACGAATGTAATTACGAAGAAGAAAATCGTTTGTTCCAAAGCACGGTAAAGATTCTTTACCAACCATCCTATCCCAAACAACCCATCTTACAGCAACATTGCAAGCTTTATTTAAATTGAAAATGGTAATAAAATCAAAAGTCTAATTTAAAAGTAACTCAAGATCAAATGTTCTACAATGCATAATATGGCAGTAGAGAACTAGAGACGACGATGTAAAAGAAAGGTTTCAAAGCACTGCAAAGATTCTTTACAAACAACGCATCTTACAGAAACATTTCGACCTTAACAACTTCAAGATTCTGATCAGAATATTAAGAGCATGTTAAGAAATCCTTCAAAAAGTACTCTTACATTGATCTTCCGAAATACAGCAAGATACAATATTCGGTACGAAATACAACAAGTGATATTCGGGAATTCGGATCACATAGCCAAACGTAACATTGCAAAATCCCTCCCTGACCTGGTGGCAGTTCGGCGTAGGAGGAGCAGCGTTCCTCGGGTATCCGCCGAGGAATTTCGTCACGTCACCAACCGCCGACCTCCGAATTACCATAACCGGTTTCATTGACTGTTACATAACTACACAAGCCGTCTGCGAGGAATAGCCAACTTATTCACGTAGCTATAAGATTCAAATTGGCTCGCCAGAAAAACAATTTACTGCTCATTTCAATGAGATTAACTTGCAAAAGAGTAACATATTAATTACTTGTATGTAAAGGAAACATGTTTCGCAGTGCCAGGTTCAAGTATAAGTTAAATGCATTGTAATATTTCCATAAGCACAAGGCATCTGATGAAGAAAACCTTTGGAGGCTTTATAAAGAATTCGGAAACTGTTGACTGAGAAGTTCACGGATGCTGTTGTTGAATAATTATCTTAGCCCGTGTAATGACAAGCATAAATGCTTATTTTTTGCTGGTAGAGCAGCGATTAATATAACATTTTGCTCCTCAAAACTTTGTGTAATTTGTTACTTGTTAGTTTTAAAGATTTTTATATTACGATTAACGTTGATTGTAAAAGTTACAGTTACATTAATTTTATTTACCTCTTAAGATTTTAATACAGCTGTATGTTTCATTTCTTTTCAGCCATTCAAAACTTGTTGCCTGGATGTATCATGATTCATGATATAAACACGCACATCGGAAGTGGATGGACAATAAACCACCGTCGATACCTCAGGAGTCAGACGACAGCTGATCAATATTCAATATCTTCGTGTACGTCACAGAGCCAACTCAGACACCATATTAGTTGGCTTCTAGAACCATCAACTTGTCAGCAATATGTGCTCATCCGCAGTGGACAAATAAAGGTCGAGACGGGTTATTGTTTAGCACCAATAATAATAAAGTGAATTTTCCATTGACGTTACGGTATCTGGAATCTGGATATGATTTTTCGGTAGGTTCGTATTTTCGTAACGTTACCAAATATTATTTCATATTTTGTATGTAACATAATATAAAAAAATAAGATCCCATAGGTTCCAAAACTCTCAGCTTCTCAGCTTCTATAATCTAATTAGCCAAGTATATTATGACTAGTATGCTACCATAGCGTAATGCGGAGGCACCGAAGAATACAAGGCCGGTGTGTGAAAAACTGGTTTCCACACGTAATAGAGGACGTTGGAACCATTACATCAGTCCAATTATCGAATGATATTAAAGCCATAATGTCAAGACTCTACAACAATAATTACAATGATTACAAATTAAGTACGTTGCAAAAAGTGATGTGCCTAATGTTTATCGATATTGCATCTAATTGAGTTCACGAATACGAAATATCATTAAAAAACTATATGGCAGATTAAGGTCTGGAGAGTCCTAACCACAATCATTTCTTTTTACCCACTAAAGGATCTTATAAAAACTGTTTTTAACTCATATTATGACGTCTACATATTATAGAAATATTTTCCGGAAGTGGTGTATTCCGAAGCACATGCCAGACTCGTTTATAATAACGCAGCCAGTACGGATTACAATCGTATAGAATGCAATCATCCAAATGCTGTTGGCCCCAAGGTCAGAACGGTTACGGTTGGAAATGAGGTCATAAGCGTGAAATAAGAAAATTGCCCGTATGTATCAATTGACGGCCACGTGGGTGGCAGAAGTCTGTATCAAAACTGATTGTGATTCAACCAAATTGATATTTATGCGCACTACTTATTATGACATAATATTATTTTATAACACTCAAATTGCTGTACATTATGCGGAACATGGTACATTAATTTGTAATATTCAAACTTTCTAGCTTATAGTTATTTGCATAAAGCAATAGTTATGTCAGTGCTTCTGCAATATCCAATCACAATAAAGAAACCTTCAATAAAACTTTGAACTTTGTACATTATAAGTAACGACTAATAATCACAAACCTAAGACATCAGCCAATGAATAGGAACTTATGGAATAGTTTATTAACAATTTAAAGGCTATAAAAACATACTATGTTCCATAATATATTATAACAAAGTTAACGAATACAGAATTGTATGTTCACATCTTGACAAATGAGAAAGAACTCATAAAATATCGTATTTCATTCAACACGTTTTATTATAATATGTAACCTATTTGACTAAGAATATCAGTTATTTTTATTACTAACTAATGTTAACTTATGGGTAAAGTATTATTCTGATGTATGTGCGTGTTAACTGTCGCTAGGTATTTTAGTAGGCCATCAGACGCTAGTTTTAGTAACCCAGTATTCACTGAAAGCAGGCTTCGTTATCGACTTTCCATAAAAAATGTAATTAATCGTAACGATGTCTCGATGTTTTATCGATAAAAACTCACCTCGTACGCCGGCAAGTGCAGGCTGTCCTTAATGACTGGCGCGCTGTTCCTCGGCCCAATGAACGCCATGTTCGCATTTTAGTGTCATAAAATATATTCACCGCCACACCGATTGCCGTGCGTCGAAACTATCGATGTATCGAATGCGATACGTTCCAATTTCGACTGTCACGGTCGATATCACTGTCACTTCACTAGCGTGCGCGTTCCGATATTGCACTACCACTTTTGACGCATACACTTATCTACAACACGGGATTATTTAAATTAGTGTCTCGAAGATGCGTTTTGATGCAACCTGGTGGCTATTATGTTCGCTATACCCATTGAGTTGTCAGTTTCTAGCTTTCAACAAGTTTAATTATTAAACTGTCCAAGACACGATAATGTCGGTTCGTTCAAAGAACTTAGACTGACTGATGATTGAACAAAATATGATTAAATACATATTGGAACTTTTACTCGTATATGGCAGGTGTCAACCTACATTTTTGTAGTAATTTCATTCGCAATTCTGCGAAAATAATTCTTATCGCGTACAACAAAAATACAAAACAAATTCACATTGTAGCAATTGCTTCGATATTTCGTAAGAAAACACAATAACCTCAAAACCCTACATGTTTTAAAGAACCCCATTTTATTACTCAAAATAACTAAATCGTGACGATTACGCAGAATACAAAGGTCACGTATAGTGTGTTGACTGTTGGCAATAAAAAATACTCGTTAAAAACATAACACAAACCTACACAAACACATAACATTACCCTTATTTTTTATTGACATGTTCAACGACCGGCTAGGATTTCATCGATATTCGACATAATTTATCGACAAATCGCGTTCACTTCTCTAGGGAAGACCTCAGAGTAAATTAAAAGTTAATTTTGTATAATTGAGAAACAGTTATATCACTTATCACATTTTAATGATTTTTAATAGCTGCAATGCATATGAAGAAACCAATAATTATTATGGTTAACTAAGTACTGCTAACCTAATTGTACGTCTTTATTTAAATATATAACTGTATTTCTGATAAAACATACTAAATCTATAATAAACATTACATACGTAACACAACATAGTGGTAGCGTTAACATTGACCAAGGTTGGAGGAAATTAACACTTTTTGTATTGCGCCCACATACAAATTGACAACTTATCGGTTTGTAGGGAAGCTTCACGTAAAATCTGAGAGAAGGAAAAGGTCATATCATAATATGGCAATACATGTGAAAGGGATTCAAAAACCCGCATCATACAAAGGAATGGGTTAATAAAATAAAATGTTGTGTGATATGATGTATGGACGCTTACTTTAGAAAACAAAAGCCCATAATTTTTGTTATCAGCTATGTTGTAGCGACTATTACTAGACGCGAGGTTAGCGCGGAAGGCTGTAGGTTCCACCCTACCACTTGCTCACTTTCTCGAGCTCAATCTCTCTCAGTTTAATTGAACAGCTTTCTACCAGTCATATTATAATGCACCGTGATGGCTGCCGGGGATCGGGATTGGAGGGACAGGAAGGATGAATGGTTGTTTTGTTTGTACTGTGGACTTGCAAACATAGACGTGCAATCATTGACAATAATGGTGGCGTATTCATATATAAATATTCTTAAGCTTACAAGTAAGTTAAGAATGGTCAAGAATTTAAGAGTAAGTTTACTCCTGAATTCTTGACCATTCTTACATGTCAAGAAAGAGTAGACGCTGAAATAAATTTTCCAAACATAATCACGATCAAATGGTAGTTTTTGCGCCTTGTGTTTCCACAGAGAACGTTTGTAGGTACACTTTAAATATTAACGCTCTGACACATTTTTTACTTGCAATATAACTATTAAGGTTTTTGTACTTTTTAAGTAATTCAAAAATTATGTTCGGCGTCTACTCTCTTTTAACAAGCTATAATAATAAACGTATACCGTTTCACAATATGAATATTGTGTTATCACTGATGTAAGGACTTGTTCAAGAAAAACATTTTCTAAACAGAAACAATGCCGGGTGCCGGCAAAAGCCAGCTATAGCGCAGTTCTCAACTGAAGTATTTGAAAGGTTTCAAATGCTATAAAAAGGACGAAATGTTGAATCGAGTACTACATTTTTGCATTCTTCGCAAATATAGTTCAAGAGACCTCCCCTCGCTCTCCCTCGTCAATAAGACTAGTTGGTTTTAAAGAAACTGAATCTTATTTAGAGAGTAGCATAATGATATTTTATGTTACATAGAAAGGTTTCCTTAATCTTCATTTGTAAGTAGAAACCATCTTTTTAAGATACTAAATTCCTGTGCTTTTTTCTCATGCATGTGATCTCAAAAGTTTTAAGCATACCTATAATATGCTTGAGAATGAAATGTACCAATTTTTGTTTCGCAACTTCGATACTGTTCGCAGTGTGTTCTATCACGACTTACAGTTGCCAATAGTCACGAAAACGAGGCCCTGCCACGCCTTACAAATGGCACAATTCATTTTTTGCACTCGGATAATAATATGAACGTTTTGACATACAGTACTCCAGTCTCCAAGTATCGAATAAAACTCAGTATCAGAACATTCCAATTGCACAAAAAAGATAGGAGTAAGTTTGATAACTTACTCCTATCTTTTTTGTGCAATTGGCACGTTACTTGTGCCTGACAGCTTAACTTTAGAGTTTAGACCATAATAATAATATTATAATTAATTTTATGTTGCACCTTTTTAATATAGAATAAAAAAAGATGACAATATCATGACTACTACAACTGCAGTAAAGGTTAAATCATATACAATAGTCAATAGACCGAATCAATCACATCCAAACTAGACATGTCTCATATCACAATCAGTGTTACATGGCATAACAAGACTTTCTACTCCCATTATCGGGACGTCCGTTCGTCACGACTGCCCGCGAGCGAGTGATATTTACCGGTGTCGCGACCGCGGCGACCTCTGACCCGCCCGGATACAATTACCTCGACAAATATTTGCTACTACCTTCTAAGGTGAGCTTAATCGTTGTAACCACAAAGTGACATTTTCCATTAGCCATAGACATGTCCAGCGGCTACGAAAATAAATTCCATTGTCCACTATTATAGACTGAGGATTGTAAATTAAATGCCAGGCTTGGAAAGTGTATACTAGTCAGGTTATGTCTGTTTTATTTTTATATGATATCATAATGAATACTTTATTTCTCGTACATACCACCTCTCGAGATATAAATGATCATACCTACAGGTCAATAACATAGCTAAAACAATCTATAGCTGCTGTTACACAACGGTCGAGATCGAAAGTTGATTACATTTAATTGAAAGTATTAACTGTTTTAGCGTCGATACCATTTTGGAATCTAAACGGATGTATTAGTTAATAGTTGAGGTATCTTGATTCTTGACAAACTTTTAATTGTATTCGTTTATTTTTCTCCGAAACCACATTCACCAAGTCAGCATCCTTACAAATGCGTGGTGCTGCAGCAGGTAGTAGATAAATGAAACTCTAATTTTATTCAAATTAATTTTAAAACGTTATAGTCTTAATATATTCCTTCCATCGGAGGCTCTAGGAATTCCCATTGTATTCTTTTGTTCTCGCGATCACCGGTGCTCGCGCGGGGCCTGAAGGAGTTATACACGTCATAAAACGATATTACTTTTGATAGTTAATAATTTGTTATGAGTTTATGAGGTATTACTCCGGTCGATTTAGACATTCGAAGTTACAAAAAGTCCCAGCAAGCTGAAAATCGGTGAAATTGTTAAAAACATAATTATAAACAATGTCTAAAAGTTCCCCATCATTCCCGTGTGTGGAATTTTTTTTATTCAATGTCAAAGGTAAAAAAAAATAGTTTTTCACCATTTTCAGCAAAGCGGTAAGTTTTGTCATAAAAGTAGCTCAGACGTTTCTGAGATATAACGTTTAAAAGGTTATAAAAGTTGTTATCGCCATAATATGCATGGGTACGCCACGTATACACTATACAGTGTGTTTGGCCAGCAACTAGCGATATTTTAAGCACTTATGTGTATGTACTTATTTTGCAAAAAAACACTACAAAGGTCTAGCGATATTTTAAGCACTTATGTGTATGTACTTATTTTGCAAAAAAAACACTACAAAGGTCTAGCCCCTTTCGCCTCTGTGGGGCAGGCACTTTATTATTGACTCTACCCGGTTAGCAAAAAACATTCTTAATTTGCGAGGTTTTGTCCTATTGTCATGCAAATAGCCTTAAATGAAAGGTAATTAGATAGTCTACCATTAAAAAGCACAAAAAAGAGTATTTTAATTCAAAAAGCTTAAAAAAGTCAGACATACAAACATAAATTAAACGTAGTATTACAGCTTAACTGAAATTCTTTGAATACAGTAAACAAAAAAATACGTTATGGGGGCTGTTTCTGTAAAAAAGTGCAATTGTTGTAAAATTTGCACGTGTTTTCTCTATTTTTTTAGAAACTTTATGACTTATTTAAACTTGTTGCATAAAAAAACCCTTTTTTGTGTTTTTTAATGGTAGACTATCTAATTCCCTTTCATTTAAGGCTATTTTTATGACAATAGGACAAAACCTCGCAAATTAAGAATGTTTTTTGCTAACCGGGTAGAGTCAATAATAAAGTGCCTGCCACACAGAGGCGAAGGGGGCTAGACCTTTGTAGTTAGTGTTTTTTTTGCATAACAAGTACATACACATAAGTGCTTAAAATATCGCTAGTTGCTGACCAAACACACTGTATACGTGGCGTACTCATGCATATTATGACGATAACAACTTTTATAACTTTATAAACGTTATATCTCAGAAACGGTGGCTCGTAAGAAAAAAAGTATTGATACATTTTTATATTATATTATAAAAAGTATTGATAATTTTATGATCTGCAAGTTTTGTCTGAGCTACGCTAAAATCGCGAAAATTTTGACCTTTAACCTTGAATAAAAAAAATTCCACACACGGGAATGATGGGGAACTTTTAGACATTGTTTATAATTATGTTTTTAACAATTTCACCGATTTTCAGCTTGCTGGGACTTTTTGTAACTTCACTCTCATTTTTGGTCTAAATCGACCGGAGTAGTATACCTTTTAATCAAAAATCTAATCATAAATAGAAAATAGAAATGCATTTTAAATTTTGTTATCCACGCTAAAACTACATAACAGCTGAACCGATTCGGCCAATTTTAGTCTTGATATTATATTCGTGGAAGTCCAGGGAAGGTTCTATTAGGAATGTGATGAAAAGTTCACCGGGTCATCTAGTTTCGAATACCATTGGTTTTTAATATTAATAATAAGTTTAACATACCGTTTAACAGTACAGTCTGAATATAGTATGTAGGAAACTGACGAAAACAATAAGTCTTCATTCACTCGTTTTTTGAGTTAGGTCGGAAACGAAATAAAAAGTGCCGTTATATTTACCTAGAAATAACTGCAGACTCGATACCGTCAGTAAAATAATCGAGTACTTTAACTCGCAAAAAAACTCGTCATTCGACGCTAAAAAAGAAAAGTTTTTACAAGTTTCATTTAAAATTTGAAACGGACCTACCGCGTTACGAATTGTCTACTGTGAACTAATTTAGGCCTTATTTTCTGCTGAATTACACAAAAAGTTATTTCTTTTCACTGAGAAGACTGTTACCTAAGGTTAATTAAATTGTCTGCTGTAACTATCCAGTATCTACAGAGAGCTGAACTAG
This sequence comes from Polyommatus icarus, assembly GCA_937595015.1. NCBI lineage: Eukaryota > Metazoa > Arthropoda > Insecta > Lepidoptera > Lycaenidae > Polyommatus > Polyommatus icarus. Next base: position 2,279,481 of record OW569325.1, read on the forward strand.
GGCTTGAGCTCCGGAATTCCGGAATTGGCATAATTCCGGAATTCCGAAGAAATCCAATATCGTTTCCAATTCCGGAATTGGCGAGATCAATATCGAAATTTCGATATTGAAAAAAATAAAATATTATTCGGCTTGAGGCGCGGCGCATCCATATCTTTTTGTTCGCATTTTCTGTTGGTGGAGATTTTGTGTCAACTCTTTTTCTCTTGTTTTGGGGTACTCGATCTTGTTGCCAAGTGTTTGTATCTTGGGCATGTTTTTCTTGTGATGTTTGTGAAAGAATCCCAGGAGAAGAGGAAGAAAATAGTGATTGTATTGAAATAGTAACAAATACAGAAAATGAAAAAAAAAAGACATTAAAAAAGAATTACAACAAACCATACAAAACAAATTAACAGTAATTATTATTTTTAACAAAAAATTGAAACCGACTTCCAAGGTAAAAACAATAATAGCATCCTTATAATATGAACTAAAAAGTATTAAATAATAATTATTCCTATCTAATGGTGCCTTTTTCCGAATTCGGCTAAAACTCAACTATTTCTGTACTCAATCTTCATCATTTTGAAGTCGGTACCAGATGAATCTTCAGTTCTCTGACAGAATATTTGAAACTTTTGGAACTGGCACCGACTTCAAAATTATGAAGATTGAGTACAGAAATAGTTGAGTTGTAGCCAAATTCGGAAAAAGGCACCATTAGATAGGAATAATTATTATTTAATACTTTTTAGTTCATATTATAAGGATGCTATTATTGTTTTTACCTTGGAAGTCGGTTTTAATTTTTTGTTAAGAATAATAATTTCACTCTTTTTAGTTACCTAGTACGCCATCGCGTACTATACGTAGAATAATACACCTGTATATTATACTACGTAGGTATCTTATTACAGTCACACTTACAAAATATAATATCAGCTGCAGCCTGCAGATAATTTTAAACAATATATTAATTAAAAATCGAAGTGAACACGTGTGACGTGATAAGTAGCCGGTCACCGGACTAGTTTCAATAGGCTAGCACTCGCTCGACTTGTCGCACACACCTCGCACTGTATAGTGTTACATAGTACGGTAGGTACCCGGCCCGCGCCGCGCCGCCGAGCCGCGGCTCTCGCGACTAAACGCGATGCAAAAGGTTGAAATTAGGTTGTTTTCCAGAATATCTCGGCGAAGTGAGACAGAATGTTACATGGTCGAAGCAACTTTACCTTCTCAGAAGTAATGTCAGTTAATGTGTGCCTTATGCTCTGGAGATAAGGTTGAATTTGGTGACATTGGTGACCCTGACTTGGTAATGATGATTATAATGATGATGAATGTAATTTGCATAGTAGCATATGCTTTCAGTTCTTAAAACAGCGCCTAAACTCCCAAACTTGTATCTATAAGGAATCCGGAGTTCTCTTAGTATCTTCGGAACACCTTGGTGCAAAATCTTGCGTTTTGGTAGCATATGCTTAGGATGCATCTTATGAAACCAAAATCACTATATGTTTCCATATAAATTTCGAGGAGTTCCCTCGATTACTCATGGATCCCATCATCAGGTCACCACTTTTGTGAACATGGTACCAAATTGGAGTGAAACCTAATATAACAAAACAAAAATTTCGAAAATCGGTTCACAAACGGCGGAGTAATCGTTGAACATACAAAAAAAATATAAAAAAAAAATATATCCACAGCCGAACATAATATAACCTCCTCGTTTTTTGGAAGTCAGTTAAAAAGTAGAAGGAAGACGAACGTTTTAGATTTAGAAAGTTTAATAAGAGTAGAGATGGCAGTTTATGAAAACGGTGGCGTTAGAGGACAGTACCTACAAAAATGTTTCCAATATTTGAAAACAATACCGCCAACGAGCGTAGAAGCGGAAAGAGCTTTTTCGGTGGTCACCAATATATGTAATCGCGTACGAAGCTCACTCAATGACGATAGTTTGAACGCGCTTACCTTCTAAAAATTTCATTATAAACAAAAATGTACTTAGATTATAAATCATCAACAGCTGTCGCACGTTTCCGTTAGTGTAGTGAGCTTCTTATGCGATTTCATTGACTTTAATTACTACAAATGAATAATTTCTGATTTTTCTTATAAGTATATAAAACTCAAGTACTTTTCATTTCAATTGTTTTATTTGATCATATTTCTAATAGACACTAAGAAAGTAAATCCATAAAATTAATGGTGTTTGATAGAAAACATACATTTAAATAATAATATTAGGTATGACATTTTTGCAATCTTTTTACACTTAGATAGATAGAGTCAATATAAACTTTTTTATTTGTGTTCTGCACTCACAGTGCTAGTTGGTTAGAACTTAGAGCAGTGGCTGGCACGGATCGCCAGGCTCGTGGGTTCAAATCCCACTCGCGTTGATCTTTTGGTTTCACTACAATTCAATATTTTCAATTTAAACTTTTTTTCACAAAAAAGACACTTTTGAGTTCCGGAATTCCGGAATTCCGGAATTGAAATACTGAATATCGAAACCCAATTCCGGAATTGAAAAACCATCCGATGTTCAAGCCCTAAGCTGAACGTGAGTTTTTGATAAGTTGCGCAATCCGTAAAGTTATCGAAAATGTTGAATAGAAAAAATTTCGGCATATAATAATTACCATAGATTTGAATTAATATTCGACAACGTCACGTTAATTTTTCTCTGGTACTGTTCGTTTCGATCTAGGCGGCAAGCGATCGTATGATTCGCAACCGACAAAAAATTTCACAGGTTTTTGCTTTTTGCTCTACGCGTACGCCACTACCAAAGCAGCGGCGCGCGGCGGCATGGGTCACTAGACCAATGTCGGTACAAAATGAAACCTATGCCTATGCCCTATGTCATAAAGTGGCATTTTTTTGTCTGTCGCGGTCGCTTGCCGCGAGGATCAGAACGTCACCTTTAGATTCATAGCTTTCTTTCTAATTTAAAAAGTTGAATCGGTCTTCCATGGGAAGGTGTTTGCCTTGCAGCGACAAAGTATAGTATCTAAGGCTAAGAAAAATAAAAATACCTGCGTTTCTAACACATTTAGTAGGTATATTCTAAATTTAACATGTTATGGGCACAATTAGTGTGTGTTCGTAAATATTGTACTTTTGAATGTTTTTGCGCACCGTACGCCGGAAGCAGCGCCGTTGGAGGCGGAAACGCGTATACAATCACAGTTGTGCTGCCCTTTTACGTCGCTGCGGCAAAACACTGTGCACTATAAATGGCAACTTGACTGCTCAGGCTGTACACCGCAGACTGTTGGCAAAAACTATTATATGTATCTAAGGCAAAATTCAACGCATATAATTAAAGCTATCAAAGTAAATTAAGCACTTAGAACTAATTCTGTTGAACAAAACTAACTAATTAAAAACGTTCGACATTTTTAATCCAAGAAGGTTCGAAAAGCGTTTTGCCTTGCCGTATGTATGCGGTATGGTATGTAAATCATCATCATCATCATATCAGCCTATATTCGTCCACTGCTGGACATAGGCCTCTCTCAATGAACGCCAAGATGACCGATCTCCTGCTACTCGCATCCAACATGGATGGATGTAAATACATAATAATATTATTCATCCATATTATGGTTTTGGGTTCAACCTTAAAATCATAGTATATTATATTATTATATTACTTATAGTGCAGTCGCCAGAGGTTTTAACCTCCGAAAGTTGTAATAGTGAATGGATTTTTGTTTTTGAGGTGTCATTTTCTTTTTTACGCTATAACTTGCAAAGTTTACCAAACATTTTTTGTGCTTTTAATTTTTTAGTTACTTAATAAAAAATTAATATTTCACCATATAAAACCGGTCCAGAATATTTTTTTTCTTGTTCCTGTTATTTAATGACTCTTATCCGATTGTTTACGTTGAAAATTAACCAAATACACAATTTTTAAAAAAGAAAGTTTGCTTTGCTAAGCTAAATACAACTATAAGGTTTTTGTAAAGTTTTTAGAGATTAACGCTCGTCGTAACCAAGATAAAAGGGTTTGGGTGGATTTAAGGATTGTAACCAAAAGTGTGTTAAACTTACTCGTTGTGCGTATTTAATTTTTAGAGAAATTATAACTTACTTAAGTACTTAAAAACGTTTAAATATCTCCAAAAATGTGTAAAATATACCGAAAACATTTTTCTATATTTTTTGAGAATTTATTTAAGTGAGAGCTAAAATATTAAATGCATCGACAAATTAAAGACTTTTTCTAATCTTTGAAATATATTTAAACTTCCTACTTAAAACCAGAAAAAAATAGGGTGCTACAAATCTCATGTACATACTAAAGACGCATACTGCGACCTACGTTTGAAAAATGCTTACCTGAATACAAAAAATATCAGTTCTTAACCTAATTTGTATTTTTTCCTTTAAGTATTATTTAGCAAATATAATAAATGAAAAAAAAAATCAATTTTATTCTATAAAAACCTAACCAAAATAAATAAAATACGGATTTTCTTCGAAATATCCGTGAAAAGTTTGTGCTACATTTTCAGAAAATTTAATAAAGTAAGAGCTAAAAAGTTAATACACATTAAGAAATAGAAGGCTTTGTTAAGCCTAAAAAATAATTTTAAACTTCCTATTTAAAACCAAAGAAAAATAGGAACGCCATTTACCTGGCGATGCACACAACAAGCACATTTGGAGGTATGCTCATCTACATACAAAAATATTAATTTTAAATCTAAACTACATATTTTTTTCAACTTATTTTCTTTCTTTGGAATATAAGCGACGATACAAATCAAAAAAATAATAATATATTTTATTATTTTGCTATATATTTAAAAGAAAGAAATATGCAAATTTTCTTTATAATTTTACAGTTTATGAGTTTACTTGAAGTGGAAGAGAATAATTTAAAAATCAAAAGCACAACTTTTCAATAGATAAACTTTATTATTTATATTATCAGCTACACATTCATTGTTTTCTTTTCAATTTTCATCCACTATTGCAAAAATCGGAGGTTGGCACGATTCTCGATATCTGGGAACTCCACTATTAATATAATATCTAAAAGAGTAATAACATGATCGGCATAACATAAATGTGGAAGGTGTGGTATGTAGCCGGTAACGCACCATTATTCTCGTGCTCGGTAATCGCCACGGAAATCTAAAGGTCTGTGCTGTCGGCACCTAATCTCTCCTTAATGCGTTTATTATCACATCGGCGCGCGCGCAGGAAAGCACACATAAAAGTGAAAGGTGCATCGATTGCGTATAGATCACAAATGGACAAAAACAAAGCGCTCTCTTGCCGTCTTCACATGCAGTAATGCGACTGGCATTTACGGCGTGGGAAGTCGCCGTCGTTATATGGTACTTCGGAGAAGAGGCGGTGCAGTTCGGGCCCCGTTTTGGGTTCGATGCCCATAACTGACCGATGCCGTGCAGCCGTTTCCCAATGATAAAATCCTGCCTGTCGACGGATATAAAATGCTTGTGTACGTATTTGCAAACAAAACGCAAAGTAGCCTAAGAACTAACCACCACGACCTCGACCCATATGCAAACACGCGGACCTTAAGTACACATTGACGCTAGTCGCTAGTGCATTCAAAAGCCTAGGACTAGTGCACGTGAATGAGACCTAACGAGCCGCGGCCTTGTGCGCCCAGGCCACAACATAATAAAGCCCAATTTACATCATCGCGTACATAATATTATGTGAGCTTGTTTTTTTATAATATTTCGAGTTAAGTGGTGACACAATATCCATATTGTGATAAACGTAAACAACAGTAGTTTTTGTCCAACTAGGCTTATACAATTTATCTTATTTTTTTTCTGTACAAGTTAGTTTTTACCTCATAATTTGTTAAGAGATAAATTACGCACTATTTACCCCCAGTCATAACGTCATCCCAATTCCCAACCTCTTCACGCCGGGCCAGACAAACGCGGTTATCGCAAAATGAACGACATTTTGGCGGCGATTCAGCCGTATGATTATGTCTCAGATTGACGTCTAACCTTGTTACTCTTTAATAAATCTTAGGATAAATAGATCAATATTTTCAAGCGCGATCATTTACGCAAACTTCGAAAATTATGCAATAAGGCGTTAATTATTTCCATCAACACAGAAGCCTTATCGTAAACAATATCGTAATAGACTTTATTTAAGGCATTAAAAACAAGTTGAAATATCAAGGCCGCGTGTCCTTATTCGTCCGGAACCCGCATATTCCGGTGATATAAGGTGTTGGCAATTTCACCTTAACCTCACCACACCAACGGCAGCACCCACGTCTGGACCCTGCCATTGTTGTTGTGACAACCGAATCGCGAAGGCCGCTATCATATTTGCCAACGATCCCAATGTCGTATGCTAAACCGGCGTGGAGACTTTGGGCGTATGTGTTGTATGTTGCATAATGCATTGTTAGAAACAGAGTCCTTTTTGGACAAATCATAAAATTATCCGTAAAAGGCCGGGAAAATGGCTCCCAAGTTCCAACAGTAAAAATGGGGCCCATTTTTGCCCAAGTAACTGTACAATTTTATGGCTCAATTGGCTTCTGAGATTTAAAATAAATGACTAACCATTAAACTAAACACGGGAGCAGGAGGAGAATTTTATACCTCTAAGATAGAACTCTAGCGGTCATTTTCTTAAAGCGTTCTATAAACATTAAGAGGGATACGCCTTTTGCGGAAATCTTGAAAAAATATCCAAAGCTAATATTGCCAAATGAGTCTTTTGGATCTAACGAACCGCCGATCATGTACATGATGTTGAAGCGTGCAGATTTTTCAGTCGGTTGAATGTGTTGCAAACAGCGAGCCGCCGAAGTACAGTTAGTTGGGTATGTAAATTCGTCAACAATTAGCGTTGCGTTGCGTCGGTAACCGTGTTACAACTGCATTATAGAGGCAAATTATTCAATTGTACGTAACAGCCTTCCGTCCTGCGGTGGTCGTAGGTGTCACTAAGCACGCACGAGTAAGCGTAGAATATAATAATTGTTAGAATATAAAGCCATCAACTATTTGGGTTTTGACGCTTGCTCTACATCGACAGTTAAAATTTAATTGGTCGACAACTGCAAACCATAGCAACGATGCTTGACGGATGATTGAGATTCAATACTCAAAAATATATTTTGCATGAAGCATATAGTTTTTTAATGCTTCAATCTTCATGCAAAATATATTTTTTTCGAAGACATCTTATTATTGTATAGTGTCCATATTATAGTGAATAAGAAAAAGATGCAGTACTAAAACTTTTTGAAGAAAAGCTTTCCATTAAAGCTGCTGCAACATCAAGAGTAGTTATCTCTGAAAACATACATTATGGACATTGGTCAAGTAGTTGAGAAATACCCATAAACATAAAAGTCGTAAAAATGACAAGTTCAGTTCGGTGGGCGTCTACAATTTTATGACGGGAACAAACTGAGATAAGACCCGGTTAGGTCATACCACGAGCGTGACATCCACGATTGTGTAATCGACGTACATAGTACGAGAAAATTGACGCTTAGCAGTTACAGCTATACAGCGTACTCCTTTGTTCGTATTATAATGATCAGTGTTTGGTGTGATTAACTCTTAAGTCATAACAGTAAATTTAAAGTTTGCGGCATCTAAGTCTTCGCTATAAATAATTATAGAAATTACAGTTAATGTTTAATACAGAACTCTACAAAATTAAGAATGATTTTATGGTTGGGACTTGGGTCGTACTCGTACAGCGTACTGACTACTGTATTAAAGACATGACCAATTTGAACGTCTAATTTCAGACTCTACCTTAGTACATACCGCGTTCCACGACTCGTTCAATACCAGTTTATGTAATGTTTAATACGAATACATGTCGTAATAACATTTGCTTAGCCCAGATTCATACGTTAACTTAGATTCGTATCTTATCGTAGCTCAACCTAATAGGCTTTGATATGACGTTAAGCCTGAAACTAGAATAGCTCCCACGCTGGCAATAAATCTAGGTCTCTAGTGTTTTGGTTAGTCATTGGATTGGTTTAACGATTAATTTCAAGCATTTCATCGAGTCCCTTCAAGTCATAAATGGCTTACTAGGTCCTGATTAAGTTAACAACTGATTCAAAATCATAAAACCGGCTAACGTCTTTATTGAAGTAGACGGTGGTTTAACTGACAACTGTTTTAATTGTACATAATATAATATACTAGTATAATATAATGTACTCGGTCATTCTTTTTCGAGTTCATTTATATTGTCCGTCAGTTTTCCCTTAAATAGCATTTAAGGGATGCAGAAATGCAATTTAAGGGAAAACTGACGGACATTATAAATGATCCATCCTCCACAACCTATTATAACAGCTCTAGTGAACATCATGCATGACGCCTCCAATTAAATATTTAACCAATTTACATGTTCACTCTATAATCCAGAATCGAATGTGAAAGTGTTTTTCACTCGACAGGGCATTAACTAGTGTATAATTAAACGTAATACTGTGACGAGGAACTGAGAGCTGACATAACACGAATCTACAACAATAGACCTGTAACTGATGGAGTATAATTTCTTTTAGATTCGATCGTAATCTAGAGTCATCATCAGTCATCACACGCCGTTCAAAGAAAGTGGTCTATTGAAGACTTTTCCAAAACACCTTAATTTGCATAATATGAAAACTTTGCGCCTATGAGAGACTAAAGAAATAGAGATTTAAAAGATAATACAACAAGACTCTAGAGCCGATATCCCCAACCCGCGGCCCGCCGGGGCTTCATTTGTGGCCCGCGTGATGTTAAACTCATTTTGAAATTCACGCCCACCGACAAAATAATGTAAAGTCGTCGTGATAGTCGTGAAATATTTTTAACTTTTAAATCGCAAATTTTAAAGAATGTTATTTTTTTAACGCTAAAAAAATTTGCTGCGGCCCGCGACACCAAGACCAAAACATGTTTGTGGCCCGCATGAAAAAAAGGTTGGGGACCACTGATCTAGAGTCTAGATTCTTGTTAGTTATACTTTTGACTAAATTGGCATAATTGTCAAAATATTTTCTGATTCTGGACTTCTCATGGAGGTCATAACCTCGCAGTTACTGCAACCATAAAGTAAACTTAAAATGCTTTGTACTCAAAATTGTCTCATCTGTCAGTCGCACATAGAACCTATATATTTGGAAGTCGATTAAAAACTAAGAACACTCACAGCATCTTAACAGCATTTTAACAGTTAGGTAAGTAAGATTCTCAAACTTTATAACCGAGCGATAGTTTCCAAGTGCGAACTTGGCAAGCGCCGATCGAATATCTCGATTCTCGAGAGAGTTTCTCGGAGTTCCAGCGAGGAATCTAATCGAGGCGTGAAAAAATTGGTGTACGATTTTACACAACACTAGCGACTTTCACGTGTGGGCTGTGTGTGGGCTCGAGTACACCCGGCGGGCTGACATGATACTGTTTGTCTGTCTGTGTTCATTAGTTATGATAACTCTTGTGCCGCCACCGATCTGTCGGTGATCGATCAGACCTTGCCAAATACGTAAAATTGGGATATTCATGTGATGACTAACGTTCGTGTTTCGCAGAAATTACTAATTTATTGTGAAGTATTGCATCTAATGGAGGCACTTCACATGGCTATTTGTATTTGCATATTTGATGTATTCGCCAAACAATCACCATGTGTAGACGGTATGTTTGACAAATATTGCCCTTATTTGCCTATTATATTTGAAAAATATGACCAATACCAAATACACGTACCTTTGTCGGTTTTTGACGCACATCAAAAGAGACAAATAGGTAAGTAAACAAAATCAAGTAAAAATTTGGCATTTGACGTCCATGTGTGGAAGGCAGTTTTTGCCTTTATTTGCTTGTTTGTGTCATACGTCAATAATTTTGCCAAATGCAACAAATAGCCAATAGCAAATACAAATAGCCATGTGAAGTGCCTCCATAAGAAATTACACTCTATGAAATGAAATAACCGTTAAGTGTAATAGAACTGTTACATAGTACATAGTTAGGACTTAATAGTTTAATTGAAACCAAAGGTTAAGCAAGTCTAACCCAATCTCAAATTATCTCAAAACACATCTAGTCGAGGACAGCTAGCCTTCACTTAGCTATCTTAGTTTAGATACTCGGCATCAAATTGGCACTTGTTCCATTTAGGATGAAATTTATCGTCGGACATGGCTATTCTAATTTTATAGTCCGCTCTACATTGTTAAAGTAATGTGCTAAAAACAGAAACAGTTCCGAAAAGTTTGCTAGCTATTTTTAAGTAGCAATTTGATTGCAACTGAAAAATATTCCTATGACATAATCGACCATTCAACTGATGGCGAAGACAATATGAAAAAGTTTGAAAAATATTATAGTTTATACTTTATAAGGTAAATGGTCACTAAAACAACTGGCTAGAGTCTATGTGTATGTTACCTATGGCTAAACTTAATGGTGGGCGGTTCATCAACACGGATGCTATAAACCTGGTTGTTGGTGTTGTCAACATGCAGCAACTGCGCAGATTACCGCATGATGTCACCACAGGTTTACATTATTAATGATAACCTTATATTGCTCGGTACTGAACTAAACAAATCCACGAAGGTTATCAATGATATTGAAATAGCCAATACGTATTCAATGGAAGTTTCTCACAACTATTTGGATCACATCGAGTAGGTACGTGTGATGGATACAAACCACCACAAAGTAGTATAGACAATTTGACAATGCTGAGGTGAAGGTGTCGATCGCCAAGTTTGATAACGGTGTTGTACCATGTAGGCACAAATAACAAAGCGTTTGGCTTTGTATTATAGACTTCGCAGAATCAACAGGTTACAGGACTGATTCCTGGTTCATAAATTGACGGTAGTTTTAGATGTATTCAACAACGTTGCTGATTGGTTCATGATTTGGCGTTACCCAATCAAGGAGAGATCCTCTCCCTTATTGGATCTCTAAACTTAAAAAAAACTCTCAGAAACCGGACACAATTAAACAAGAGGAACTCTTCTCATATTGTGGCATCCTATGGAACATCTAATGGAATAGCCAACCCGGAACGCCATCACAAATCACAGCATCCATATTCGAAGGCCAATATCAAAGATGGCTATGAACCATACGCGGGCCGGCGTCAGAACGACTTCCTCGCTGTTAATTACTCGAAGGCACGCAAGGCATGTACAGTAATACCTTACCGCTTTATATGGCCAGATTCAGTTTCCTATAGTGACAGCACAATGAGTGATTTGAAACGCCGAAATTCTTGCGCTCATGGAGTCCATGTTCAAATATCGGAATATAGATTTGTCCTTGGCTAATTGAAAGAATCAATAGCAAAGTTCATGAATCATGCTCATCAGAGTATTAAGAAGTATTAAATAGTTTAGTGCTACTTCTGCACATTTTAAATTTTATTTTCTGATAGTGCTCTTACACTGATAGTCGCATGAATCCTGAATTACAAGTAGGGAGTAAAATTTTATGTTTGTCTGCTGAAAGTTTCCCACAAAGGGATTTAAGAAGTTCCTGAGTTGTGGACCACAGCCCACAGGTGGCAGGTGAAACCCTCATTGTATTAATACATTCAAATTATTGTAATTACTGGCACACGATATTGAAAATGTGACCTCTAGGACGCCAAAAGTTGAGCCTACCCGCGTACCCGCCCACAGCACCCGTGTCTCGCAAATTCTATTACGACACAAAATCTAGACGGAGCGTCGCAACTCGCAAGGTTTAATTACTTATGTCGTCCTTGAAAATTGTTAATGACCGAGCGTCTCTATTGCAATTAATCTCAAACTGTTCTGCCAAAATCTTAGATCGAGAGAGGATGAAACATGGCATATGACGCAAATAACCATATCAATTTTTCAATGCTTTCATTAGCAGAAAGAGGTGGACTCTGGTCCCGGATCCGATTTATTTCATACATTCTTTACAACTAGGACGACACTATCTTCACCATCCTTATCATCTGATGAAGTCTATTCCAGATCTTTTCGACACGGCTGTCGAAAAACGTTGCGCATTAAACGAAACCAGGTTTTCAATTTTGTTATTTCTCAGCAATTGCGATGCAAACTATCTTGGTTCATCTTATCTGGCAGTACAATGAAACAGATAGCGCGGCTAGTCAAAGAACAATAAACTCCTCGCGCTGATGTAATGTAGGAATCAAGTGGATTTCGTGTAATTAATAATGATCACTTCAAGTTTTACATTTTGTAGCGGGCGCAATGATGTTTAGTGTTGGATGTTACTACTTAGGTTATGTACTCTTGTAACTGGGATATTGTTTTTGAGTTGTTCTATGGTGGTCTTACTTCTCAGAGACGAATATTATTTACTTAACTGTAATTAAAATATGAAGATTTTGACATAAGCCATAGCCCATACATTATCTGTCGAACTTTTCATTAATGGAAGATTAAGCCCGTCACAGACCTAGCTATAATATATATTAATATGTTTATAGCTAGGAATATTAATATATATTTTCTATACTAATTTTCGCGTGACCGTGAATATACATTTCTGTGACATGTGGATTTAGTATAGAATAATATGCCTTGCTATAAATATATTAATATATGTACATACATTATAGCTAAGACTGTGACGGGCTTTAATCATAATATTATGTCTCTGAGCGCGGCCGTTAGTTAGTTTTAAAAGCTTAAAACTTTTTCAGCAGTATTTCGATATTTTCGATATTTTCAGTATTAGACTTGAAGAGGCTAAAGCTCCGACTGAAATAACGGAGAATGTTGCTAGATGTGCCTTTTTAGCTCAGTTTTCCAAACTTTGATCAGAGTCTTAACTGTTGCGAAAGCTGAACTCACTATTGCATATACATTATGCACGTAATTCTTCATCTGGTGATATTTGCAGATACATATCATTAAAAATCTCACCTTGAGGCCCACTCTGAACAGTTTAAATAGCATTATTATTCTAACACGAATTGTTATCTATATTTGCCAACGGCGACATCACAATTTACAGACTTAGAAATCGTTAGTTTAAACACGAGACACTTCGCACGAAATGAAACTGTTCCAGTTAAATAAATCTTTGTTATTATTCGTTTCTTCTTTTCTTAATTTCAGAAAATGTTCCTTTGTTAGGGACAACTGCAATTTATTGAATTACCTAATGATTAATGAGTTGACTAAATAGCAATTACGACTGCAATTTGGTCTTATAATTTTATCGTTGCCTTTGTTTCTAAGAAACACGTGACAAAATATTATTTAATAAATATATTTAAAACCTTTTAAAACCTATGCTTACTCAATCTAGATACAGACATACAGTAACAATATACACAGGTAGGTAAATAATTTTTATGTTCTCGTCGAGGTAATAACGCGTTTAATTTGCACGGGTAATGTATCATTATCTTGCAGATTGTTGTTAACGATATTTTTTGTATAATACAGATGAGCGTATGTGATGAGATAGTAATTATAATACGTCAGTTTATTATCAGTTCTCCGCAGTACAAACGAATTATGTTATTATGATATGATAATTGTGCCAAGTGTACCACGGTGGCTGGTTCAGAGATTGATATCTACTTAAATGTTCTTACATCAATCAAATGTTAAATGTCTGTAAATGGAATTCTTAGACAAACTCTTAGGTAGATAGATATAATTTCAGTTACTAGGTACTAAGGTAGGATTTATTTATATACGTTCCTAGCATAGACTTATAACCATATTGACATCGTTGGTTCCTAGGAGAACTTCTCATACAAATAATTTATATTAAAATCTTAAGTAATTACTAATTAGTGATACCGAAAGTTTGTAAATTTTCTATCCTGTACATATTCATTACATAAAAATGTAGCAAGCGTCGTGTGAATGGTAATGTATTTTTGTTGTATTATTTAAATTATTGAATAATATAATTCGGCATTTTTAATAACAATTACATAATCCTATTCTATTCGTACAACTTACGGCACAAGTTTGCAATCTAAACGCATTTACGGAGACACAGAAACGAGCACACACAGGTGATTCGCACAGCAATGCACAGGTATCGCACAGAGGCGCACAGGGACGCACAGAGGCGCACACAGGTCACAGAACTGGACTCGAACTACTCTGTGGAGTAATTCAACAAACGCGACCGGCGCGCAACGCGCCTCACACTCAACTAACTTTTGACACGGTGATTGTTTGCCATCAGCCATGTCAGACTTGTGTTTATGTTCTATCTGAACAGCTGAGTAATTATAGATACCTATAATTTTGGCAATTATAAAAACTTAAATATTAGCAAGGGAGCTTTTAGGTCCCAAATGTTGCATTTATAAAGTTTGTGATATTTACACTCTACAGGCTAAAAGTTAGGACAAAGTAATTGCTAAATATAGGAATAATTTAACATTTTTGCCAATTATAAAAATTTTATACCTAGTAGTGGAGCCCTTAAGATTATAAATGAGGCATAATATAAAGTTCGAGCTATCTACATTCTGCAGTTTAGAAGTTAGAACAAAGTAAAACTAGTAATTTATGGGAATAAGGGATGATTTTGTCAAAAGCCATATAGGCCTGGAGATAGTGACACAAAATTCTTGGTGATTTGTGCCAGTATGGCGGTTTTACCGGGGTATAATTACGTAAAGGCAAAAAGGGAATGATGGTTATAGCGCTCGCACTGGCAGCCCAAACGCGTGGGCGTTAATCGAACGTGTCGGATAAATAACGAGTGTCGAACGATTTGTTCCACAAAAATTCTTGTATTTTCAGATAGTCGAAAAAAAAATAAGTAGGCGAAAGCGTAATGCCATACTTGTCGGGTGCGGCTTACAGCCCGCCATACCGACGCGAATACGTTAATTTTAATAAAAAAATTGAACCATTTGTACCAGGCTAATTTTTGCATAGCTAATCATCGTCGAGTAGCCATTCACGAAAATCACCTTGCCATACTTTTCCGACAGCGCCCAATGGCCGCCATACCACTGCAAAGGTGTAAGTTTTTTTTCCCCAAGAATTTCCAATAACAATAGATATCCAAGAATCCACGATCGAAGGATTAAACTAAAAATAACATTTCACGTTACAAATCATAAACTATTCCTATAACACGATGAAAAGTAAAAGTTGATTAGGTTTTGGAAAAATCTTCTGATAGATTAGAGAGATTAGGATGGTGTTGAACAGAACTTTCGTTTATCTCGCGAGAGAAAGTGTCGACTATGCAGTGTCGAGCCAGCAATAGTTCACAGCCGGTGAACACGATCGCACGCCACACTTCGGTAACACTGAAGCAGTGTTTCCCAATCTTTTGTAGCCACAGACCCCTAGAAAATCAAGCACAGTTTTCACGGCTCATAAAATAAACAGCAAAAAATCGGATTCGCCGTAGCGATAACGAGACATTAGCATATGGTCCAGAGCCTCCAGAGGTGACACCGCGGACCCCCGCACATAATATACTCGCGGACTGCAAGGATCCGCGGACCAGTTGCGAAACACTGCACTATGGCACAGTATAGTAGTTAGAAAAGATAGTGTGGATTCTTTTAAAGTACAACTAGGAAAATCAATATTGTGCTATCATTGCTAGTTTCCCTTTACGGAGAAGCTGGTCCAAAGCTTACCAATACTCAATAGTCTCAAGTTTTCTAAGTCTTCTAGTACCAGTTGCAGTTTCTCAGGAATCTGCTGAAGACGACAGTAGTACATATCTAACCTGAAAGGCTGTGCAGTTTAGTGCATACAGTGCATACTGCATACTATACTATCTATTATCTTCTTATATACAAAAATGGATTTTCAAATGTATTAGTCGCGCTAAAACTCGAAAACGGCTGAACGGATTGGGCTGATTTATGTCTTAAAATATTCGTAGAAGTCCAGTGAAGGTTTTAAAGTGATACGAAGTTCACCGGGACAGCTAGTCTATGATAGAAATAATATTACCGTGGTAGAACTGAGAATCTAACAATTCCTCAAGTCTTAATTATCATCCATTATAACCATACTCCACTATGACTCCACTAAAATGTACCATTAAACTGAATAGAATGAAATATGAATGTTATTCGGAGCTTAAACTTTGCTATTCGAATATTTAAGGCGTTTAAGTTAGATGTAACGCCAACTGTTATCTATTCTGTGGTAACGTACATTATGTTATGTAAATACACCATTAGAAATGGTAGGTATAATTTAAAATTCTAAAATCTAAAGTATAATTCCCGGCTATAAAATATGATCTAAATGTTTTAATGTTTAACATTTGGACAAAACTAAGTATTTAATTACTAATTAGCAAATGATTACATATTATTATAATCATGGTTCAATATCCGACAATCATAAATATCTCATTATTTGTAACAATCAGACCAAAAAGTTAATATAACTCATGTAATAAAATTACTAATTTGGCAAAAAATTGTCTATTGGCAAAAAAATTACGTTGCGTTTTTATTTTTGTCTATACTCTTGATAAAGAAAACATCATTTTAGGACATTGATATTGGGAAACTTAGCTGAAACACAAATTCTAGATATTATGTATCATGTAGCTGTAAAAAGCTCTTTGAATATTCAAGAAGAGGTAACATTCAAGAGGTTCTTCAGTTACACCGCTTTGACATCGAGGCCACTTCAGCACAGTATAGAAATATCAAAGCGCACGGAAGTGCGCAAGCCTAGTTCCAGCAGGCCGCGCTCATGCCGTGCACTATTTACACGAACCGTTTCGACGTACTTTTGAACCCCCTGTAGCTCAGTGTCTATTGCGAGTGCAAAGATAAAATTATACCTACGTAATTATTTACGAGTACTTAAGCAGTATACCCAATTTCATAGATATAGCTTCAGTAGATCCTGAGATATGTCCTTGTAAAAATAGCTTATTTTGGCACTGACTCACTCATTCACTCACTCACTCACTCACTGACCGGTAATCAAAACCTCTAGGCCACTTCCAATTGTCCTAGCGTTATGAAATTTGGCACACAGGTCGTGTGTTATAATTATGTAGATTAACGAAAAATTAAGAAATTGTAGAAAATGGTCAAGCGTGAGTCGGTTCATCTACGAACTTCAGATGCCACTTCCAATTGTCCTAGCGTTATGAAATTTGGCACACAGGTCGTGTGTTATATGTAGATTAAAAAAAATAAGAAATTTTAGAAATCGGTCAAGCGTGAGTCGGCCTATCTACAGCCCATACAAACTTTAATGTCATAGCGTTATGAAATTTGGCACACAGGTCATGCGTTAAATGTAGATTAACAAAAACTTAAGAAATTTCAGAAATCGGTCAAGCGTGAGTCGGCCGATCTACGAACTTTAGAGGCTACTTCCAAATGTCCTAGCGTTATGAAATTTAGCACACAGGTCGTGTGTTATATTATTATGTATGTGTTATGATAAATTAAGAAATTTAAGAAATCGTCAAGCGTGAGTCAGTTCATCTATGAACTTTAGATAAAAATTCTTATGTACCAGTGATATAATGAGGCATCTATTGAAAGTATTGTTTATATCGGGCGTAGCACAAAAAGAAAACATAGGTAGGATTTCTTGAAAAAAAGTATTGAAATCCCACCAAAAACATACCTGTTAAAATAGGGCCTAGTTCCTATAGGCTAACTGTTGGTCTAAAAAAAGAGTTGAAATCCAATCCAATGCCAAGTTCAGATGCACTTCATCGATCATAATCATCTTCATCAACAGCCTGATCCATAATACTTCTAAATTTGAACTTGGCAGGTTTTTGTGCTATGCGTTACACTTGATTAATTATATAATTAGATAATATTAATAGAATTTAAATAACCTGCCAAGTTCAAATTAGAAGTATTATGGATCAGGCTGTTGATGAAGATGATTATGATCGATGAAGTGCATCTGAACTTGGCATTGGATTGGATTTCAACTCTTTTTTTAGACCAACAGTTAGCCTATAGGAACTAGGCCCTATTTTAACAGGTATGTTTTTGGTGGGATTATCCCTACAGTAACGAAACGCCTTTGATGTCGCACGATGCCGCCACCGGTGTAGGTACCGAGCAGATATGCCAGGGTTGCCACGAAACGGGAAATAAAATAAAAATAAAATATTGTGCTTGTAATATTATCATTTAATCTGTTTAATCTATATTTACGTGAAACTTTATTTTTAGATGATTTCAATTCTCTACTAGATGATGCCCGCAACTTCGTTGTGTCAAAACTCGTTTATCGTGCGAGAACCGTACATTTTTCCAGGACAAAAAGTGTCCTATGTCCTTTCCCGGGACTCTCCATGCCAAATTTCAGCAAAATCGGTCCAGCGGTTTGGGCGTGAAGAGGTAACATACAGATAGACACACTTTCGTATTTATAATATTAGTATGGATTTAAAATTTTCATTACCCATCAAGCCCCAAAAGCTCACCGGTGAGCAAGATACAATAAAATAACAATAGATTTCCAAGAATCCACTATCGAAGGATTAAAATAATGAAGACGCATTCGAATATACTATCTACGAATAATAAAGTAGGAATATAATATAAAGTATCCAACAATTAATCATATAACAATTGGTAGGTACGGTACTCGGTAGGCCACACGTCAGGCGTAAGTCGTAACAGAAGCACTTCAAAACTCGCTCTTATAACGTGCGCGGTAAGGGCGGTCCAAAGGTCAAAATGTAATGTCGGCACTACAAATAGGCGAACGCGTTAGCCAACGCATTGGCCAACGCGTCGGCCAACGCGTTCGCCTATATGTAGTGCCGACAAAACGCGTCGGCCAACGTCTAAATACCTACCGCCAACGCGCGAGTCGCCCGTTCTACACATTGGGCCGACACGTTGGCCAACGCGTTGGCCAACGCGTTTGCCTATATGTAGTGCCGACATTACACTAAGTGTAACATTTTTTGATGTATGGCCCTGTGTACCTAGCTAGGTAGGTACTAATTAGTATGTAACAGGGTATTTGCCAGATTTTTGATTTATTCTTTATTGTTTCTCTCCATGTTACACTTCTTACAACGTAAACAATAAAACAGATATTATGCAAATAAATGCCGCCAAGGCCAACACAATATTAGTGTGAACTGTGAGCCGATATTTATGAAAATTTAAATCCTTTTATGTTTTTTGAATCAGATTTACATCCGGACACTGAACACATAGTATATCCCATTGTTTATAAGATAAGTTATCGTTTTACAACACAAAACTCGTAGACAACGCGCCAACGTCACCCCTGCGCGGGCAGGTACACAAACTCCGCGAGTTTGTGTACGCGGGCCCGCGCCGCCCGCTTCCCCGCGGGTACTCCTCCGTTGCTCTGCGCAAGTACATTCGTTTCACTACTGTAGGGATATTGCTATACTGTGACTTCAGTCTTCACTGTCAAAGATCGCTGGCCTTGAAAATAATTTGGTTGATTCATTGCAGATACTAAGAGCCCCCGCAGACAACGGACTTTTACCAATAGTTTGACCAAATTGGGGTTTCAGTACATTATTATCGGCCGATACAAATCGTTTAGTGTGCGCACCTTCATACAACTTCGTACTGATTAAGCTTTCGATCAAACTATCGGCCGATTAAAAGTCGGAGAGATTCGAGACTAATGCCAGAATGATGACCGGAAAGTTTATTTTATTCTAAAGGCAGGTCATTATAGCCCTGATGGCACTGCGACCCTAAAGGGTCTATTGTGACTCCTTCGCGTTAGAGTACCGTCCCCAAACCAATGCTGCTCATAAATTGAACGATGTGGTTGGGGTTGGGGCCACGAAATTCCTCTGTGGATGAGTATTCGTAGCGACCAAGGTGCCTGCCTCTGCTCTGTAGTAGAGCAGGACAGTCAAGAAGGAGATGTATAGGTGTTTCGCCGTCCTCGTCGCAGAATCTGCAAGTCGTTATGCTACTAACACCTATTCTGTTAAGGTGTTAATTGAGCTTGCAGTGGCCAGTTAGGCTTCTAGGTACTGGAAAGTACATACGGTACTAAAATATTGATCAGTACGTCAATCTAATGGTTACACGTTAATTCTCCCGTCCGTCAGTCTAATGAACTAAACTGATGCGGGATGCCAGACTGACCATGTCACCATAGTAAGTCGGGAGCAACAACCATCGTCCATGATTTACTGTCTCTTTTCTACTTTAATCTTACGGTTAAAATGCGTTTTTAGAGCTTTAATTTAGAACCAATGTACCTAAGGGCCCCCGCGCATTAGGCGGCCAGATCGTGCGGCCAGGTCGCTGCGACCACCCCGCGCACTTTGCGGCCACGTCTGCAACCACACTCGTATGTTACGTGATTTGATGAGTAAACTTTGACAATCATTTTGTTTTCTGTATACAAAAAACGTTTGGCCGCGGCGACCAGTGCGAGACGCGGCCAACTAGATACGGGAATTTGTATGAAATTACTCAGTGTGCGCGCACTGGTCGCCGCGGCCACACGTTTTTTGTATACAGAAAACAAAATAATTGTCAAAGTTTACCCATCAAATCACTTGTCATACGAGTGTGGTCGCAACTCGCAGACGTGGCCGCTAAGTGCGCGGGGTGGTCGCAGCGACCTGGCCGCATAATGCGCAGGGGCCCTAAGTCGTAATTATTCACAATTTTTGACAATCCTACGTTCTTTAAACTGCGAGTAGAAAAAGCATTTTATTTTGGTATCTTTTTGCTCTTTAAATGTTTTCATACCTTATAGACTTGTGGGTTATCAACTAATTTTATTAAAGAACTACGAAGTAGGATTTCCTGGTTCCTAATTTCCTAATGAATAACCAATTAGCTCAATTTGTGACTATTTGTCAGTACAGTGCGTGTTGTCAAACATGTTTATTAGTGAAGACGTCCGCGTCAGTCTACTCTGATTTTAATGGTGATTTAGATTTTAGAATTGTTATTATTTATACATCAGATATCTAATCTGATACAAAGTTAACTGATCACCAAAATTTTGCAACTAGACGTAGGTAAACATGATTTATTTCATACAAAATTTTAAAGGATAACTCTATCCTGGATCAACGGGACAATCTGTACTACCTGGCCATTTTTGACCCCAGTACCAAAACAAGAAGCTTATGATTTTAGAACTCACCCGGTCCGAGATGGCCTCCTCCATCTTCCCGCGCTTGAGGCCCGGTGCGCGGATCACGTTCGGCGCAGCTGGCGCCACGACGGCGGGCGGCGGAACCGACCCGCCCGCGCCGCCGCCGCTCACCGGTATGAACCCCGCCTCCATCACCACATCACAGCCACAGCCACTCGACAGCAGATGGCGCTAAACGCATCGCACATTAAAACACTTCAATTCACTGCTGGACGAATTAGGTAAATCACTAGCCATCGTGAGGAACTTCACAAACACTTGAGCTTCCGGAATGGACGAACTTAATACTGATCAATTCCACTTGTTATCACCGAACATCTTTTACCTGAAACAAGAACGACTTTATTATTGTAACGAAAACAATTTATCGAAACTGGTTGGCGACGAGTATAGAATGATTATCAAGGTCGCGACGAGTAAAGGAAAACAAAAATTAGGTATGATCGAGACTGGCGACTTTTTTGCTGGGTGTTTTTTGATCATTTGCACAAGTAATTATAGTATTATTAATATTTTATAGATATAATATAATTTAAGTTAATCGCATTGGTGGTTTTATAACAGCGGGATATTAAATTCTTTCGGAAAATTATGCTACTTTTTAACCGACTTCCAAAAAGGACGAGGTTATATGTTCGTCTGTATATATATACTAGCTGTCCCGGCAAACGTTTCTTTGCCATATTAAGTATATAAAGTATTTTTTTTTAATTTGGTCGAAGCGCTAACTGTCGGACAGACTAAAATTAAAATCCGAATTCGAATATTATTTAAAATTTGACACTGCGATGGCAGCCGACTGTCGGATCCAATGTAAAACATTCCAAAATCAACAACTACTAATAAATTAAAAATTAATTAAAAAAACATTGTCCAGCGGACAAAATTGTGAATCTAAACCATTCCCAGATCCCCTTGAACACACACAAAAAATTTCATCAAAATTGGTCCAGTCGTTTAGGAGGAGTTCAGTCACATACACACGCACTCAAGAAATATATATATTAAGATTTTTTTATATGTTCAACCATAACTTCGCCGTTTGTGGACCGATTTTCATTATTCTTTTGTTGTTGTACAGGGTTGAATCCGAATTTGGCACCATGTTCACAAAAGTGGTGATCTGATGATGGGATCCATGAGGAATCAAGGGGACTCTTTGAAATTTGTATGGAAACATATAGTGATTTTGATTTTTTCTGAAGCGTTCGAGGTAAATGCTACCAAAAAGTAAGACTTTGCACCAGGTTATATCCTGGATCCGATGGTACCGAACAGAACTTTTGAATCCTTATAGATACAGGTTCAGGGATTTCGGCGTTGTTTAAACAACTGAAAGCATAAGCCAACACATCAATTTGATTGATCATCATCATCACAAGTATAATTATACCATGGGTCATCACATTATGACCCAATTATTGGTACTTTTCGTGATATTTTGCATCGAAGCAGATGTTTTTGATGATTGTTTCGCTGTTTGTGGACCGATTTTCAAAATTCTCGTATTTTTGTATAGGATATAATCTTAATTTTGTATGACAATTATGAAAGTGGTGAACTGATGATGGCATCTATGAGCATCCGAGGGAAATCCTTGAAATTTATCAAAACACTCATGGTGGTTAAAATGTAGTTTCTAGTAACTTACACACATGTTACGAATAAGAGAAATTTCATACGAAGGTGCCTCTTGGTCCAAAGGCACTGAACAGAACTCATGAACCTTTAAAGATAAAAGTTTGGAAATTGCAGCATCGCTTAGATAACTGCAAGCATTTACCACAATTTTACTTACAGTGATATAATAAGGATACTTAGTATTCGTAGTGGTTATCTACGCATAAAGCCTTGTCTTGTATATAACTAAAAAGAGTGAAATTATTATTTTTTAACAAAAAATTGAACCCGACTTCCAAGGAAAAAACAATATTCTTAAAATGGCCTAAAAAGTATGAAATAATTCTTATTCTTCATTAGTGCCTTTTTCAAAATTCGACTAAATCTCAACGAATTTTGTACTCAATTTTCATTCTTTTGAAGTCGGTACTGGCTAAGTTCTATGTCAAGTATCTTAGTTCTGGGCTGGTACCGACTTCAAACGAATGAAAATTGAGTACAGAATTCGTTGAGATTTAGTCGAATTTTGAAAAAGACACTAATGAAGAATAAGAATTATTTCATACTTTTTAGACCATTTTAAGAATATTGTTTTTTCCTTGGAAGTCGGGTTCAATTTTTTGTTAAAAAATAATAATTAGTCTTTACCTTATCGTAAATACGCATACTTCATTTTCATAACAGCCTCAATTACTTGACTACAATACATATTATACAACTTTTAATTAATACATAATATTCAAAGTAGACAATGCAAGGCTTGGCGTCTAGGCTCCGCAATAAATAATCTAATCATAACTGAAACAAACGACATTATACGAATAACGTAGAATCGATTTGTGTCCATCCGAGCGCGGCGAAAAACAGATAGAGTCCGCCTGCCGTTACGGCGCGCGTATTCGACCCCAAAACAGACAATTTTACTGCTCATAATAAAAAAAAAATATTAAGCTCTCCTAGTGCACACACTTGGCGATTTGCGATATTACTATCTAGGTTTAGATGCCATGGTTTACTGATTTCCTTCGAATAACGTACAACCCGTACCGTCTCTAGTCTCTACATAATATTAACCCATCAAGCCCCATAAGGACACCGGCGACCGCGACAACAATAGAATAACAATAGATTTCCAAGAATCCGCGATCGCAGGATTAATATAATATTTATCTTAGTTAAAAGTTTCAGTAAAACTATGAAACTCAAGAAATTTTACAAATCCACATACTTAAGAGTTAAGACTTAAGAAGTTTGGCTAAGATAAACTTTTTAATGATATGGATCTTTCCGCAGAATATAAGCCAATTAAAAGTTTAAGTGGTGCTTCAGACTACTTCAGAGTCGGTAATCACCTAGTTAAAGTAACTGTAACAGTCAGACAAATCGGTAGACAATGAGACATATTTATGAAGTACAACAACATAGCAATTACTATAACAGCAGACGCTAATTATTATTCGAGTTGGGAGGTAAATGATCTCTGAACCCACCGCCCTCGCAGTCCATCCAGAAATTATAACCTTTCAACCTTACACCAACTAATAATATAATATATTCTGTGCTTACGCCAAAATATAAAGATACTAGCGGTCGCCCGCGGCTCCGCTCACGTGAAAAATGTTTTTCCCTGTTTTCCTGCTTTTCTCTTGAAGTTTTTTCTGATTTTTTTTCTATAAACCTCACGGAGTCCTAGACCTTTCCAACGAATGCAAAACTGTGGAAATCGGTTCGTGAGTTCTGGAGTTATAGCGTCATCGTCAGGAAGGAAAACCTGACTTCTATACTTATTATAAAACACAGTCGCTTTTTTTCCCTCATGTCCTTTTGTTCCCTTTAATCTTTAAAACTACGCAACGGATTTTGATGATTCTTTCAGTGTTAGAAAGCCCATTTATCGAGGAAGGTTATAGGCTATAATTTATCACGCTAAGACGAATAGGAGCGAAGAAGTAGAGGAAAATGTGGAAAAAACGGGGAAAATTAATTGAAAGGGCTTAAACGCGCTAATCTCAGGAACTACTGGTCCGATTAGAAAAATTCTTTCAGTGTTAGATAGCCCATTTAATGAGGAAGGCTATATTTTATCACGCTAAGACTAATAGGAGAATGTGAAAAAACGGGGGAAATTATTTGAAAGGGCTTATCTCGCGAACTACTGGAGCAATTTTTATGTTATTAAGTACTTATCTGGCACAGATAAGAAGTAGACCACGAGAAGGATCATAGGCTATTGATTTTAATCATTTTTTCAGTGGCTACATATTTCATACCCGTGCGACGCCGGGGCGGGTCGCTAGTATTTTTATTGTATTAGATAGACAGAGTTTTAGGCATAACAAATTAGACGGATTTTGTTAAAGGATGTATGAATCAAAACTACTACATGGTCGACAAAATATCGAGTACGAAACATAAGGCGAGGAGCGTAGTTTGATGCACGTGTTTTAAGCGTCGTCGTAAACTCGTGTAAATAAAATTGATTTAGAAACAAATAACAATCTAAGGCTTTGCATTACCGAGCCACTATAATAATATTAAAATAAAGAAAACTATTGATACATTCACTGAATGTTGATTTCAATTACAAAATAAGTTGAAGGCTTGGCTTGAATATGATCTGAAAACTTTTTAGGAAAGTATTGCATAGCTATGCAATATTTTGCTTGGCTCCTTTTACATTTAATGTTTTGGTGGGATAATTTTAACCAAACAAGGTTTTGGGACGCCCAACAAGGCGAAAGAAACGTTTATATTGTTACACTTTTATGTTACATAATTACTATAGCTATAGCCTTCTACTGTATAATCCAGCTTATTAATTCAGGAATCCCCAAGCGGCCACATCCGGCCGCGATAACAATGAAAAAGCTATTGTGTCTCGTTGTGCCACGATTGATGGGTTAATTTAATTAAAATATTGTATTTTCCAAGTATTTAACACAAGCTTTAATTACTTTAAATGTTAAAACATTTTCGAAGTATAATAAAAGTATGTTGATACAATACATATACTTTTATTATATTTGCCATTGTTTCCAGTTTTTACTCATAACAAAGTGCATAACAAAGATCTTTTATCCGAAAGTTATTGATGACTAATTCGAATGTGTGTCAATTTATTGCGCGTTTTCTTGTTCGCACGTACCGATACCCACTTATCTATCTGCTATGACAGTTCTGCAAAATCAGGACAAAAGGGACCCAATTCCACTGTAGCTTCTTCAAAAAATATAGCTTTATTCTGCCATTTATTAGAAAACAACTTTGAATGACGAGATAGGTAACTTTGTAGACTACAAGGGGGTCTAGCACTTATGTAAGCTGAGTTGTTCGTAGTTTGTACACCCGAGACCAATCTAGATAAAACTATTGAACAAGAGGAACTTTCACGAATAGAACCAGAAATCTGTATTCATTAAGTTTCAATCGTTATTGACGAAATCTTTGATGCTTTCTATGACAAATTAACTTTATGCGCTGTGTTATAATTTCGTTGATTTTGATCGCATTTGCGCAAAAGATGAGCGGCCTTTTGCTTCCAGACATTTCTGTTTTTTTTTTTTTGGAGAATGTGGTAACAGATCAGCTACTTGACACAGTCCCACGCTTAAGCCACAGGTCATTGGGCTTGCTAGTTGGTGTAAAATGAGATGTCATCAACGGGACAGCGCGAACACCGTCGACAGCTGAACGCTCTAATTGGCACAAAACGCCAGAATCATCTTACCAGACGTTCTCACGTGTATACATGAAGACATTATATACAACGACTTCATTATTATAATACTCTATGTACCTCATTAGTCATTATAATATTTAAAAGACTGTGTTTGAAACCCACAAAAATTTACCGAAGAAGCTATAGTCCCTCTTCTAAACAGAGAATTAGTAAGCAATTCAAAGGGTTGCTGAATTTTTACATATTTTGTGGACTGATAGCTAAGAATAGGCTGCTGATACGTCAACAACTAGTATGGCTACAGAAGAAACAAAACGATAGAAAATATGTTCTCAGATTTTAGGGACAAAATGGCAGATTTCATTTTGGTTTCTCACGTAGAAAGAAACTTTTTCTGTGGTGGCTACGCTAAGCAATTAACGCTAGAGGTTAGGCAAGACGCTACGCAAGATCGTCAACAAAGCCAACAAGGATAACACAATGCCATTGAGGATAAAATTTCTAAGTAATCGAAGGAAATTGCAAAACACGATGTACGCCTGTATAATTATCGTCTGCACGTAGTAACGAGCATACGACTAGAATTCGTAGTTAGCAAAAATACACGGCGATATTTCCGCACTAAGTAGGTAACTTTAGCAAAGATACGGTAATATTTTCATCGAAGCCATCTATTTTTCTCTAAAATTGGCTGCTAATGATGTAAAATTCAATGCAACAGCACAGCTCTTGTAACCATACAATAGGGTACACGAGGATTTAAGATGTATTGTTTTGGTTCCGCACCAGTTAGTGTGACCCCCGCCGATGTCGTTAAGCCGGTTTAATGTTTTCACGCTGGTGGATACAGCATTCTACCTATTTCTAATATTGGCAGCATAATATTGCTTGGCAGAGAAAAAGATTATGGCCAGCTAAAAAGGCCGAGAAGAAATTCTGAGAAACTTTAATGTCGACAGTGTTTCGTCTACTCTACCTTTCCACGCAGAGTCAACATTAAGAAATCCCCAGAATCTAGAATTTAGGAAATGTTTCGACTTTTCTCTCGAGCAAAAGTCAAAGGCCGTGTTCAAACTCCAAACCAAACTTACTGTAAGCCGCCGAATGTGAGCGAACGTTCGGTGGCTGACAGTCAGTTTGTTTTGAACACGGCCAAAGATTTCTCGCAAAATTCACCTTCCGAGACTTCCCTGGTCTGGACTCTAGACGCCGCATAATTTTGGCTTACTGGACCTTATAAGAAACCGCTCAGCATTTAAAAGTGATTACGAGGACAGCATGGCATGTAGCGGTACAACGACACTGTATAATAATTACGGATTAATGTGGCGGTATCAAAACAGGCTTACCGTAATCTATCTAATCCCGCTATCGAATTCCAGCGGACTATTTCTATGAGGCGCCGCGCTGTATTGATAAATTAAATTAAACAGTGATAATGATTTCTCCTGTTACGCGTTAATTCTTACCACAAGTCTGTTTTATGTGGTAGTACTTAATAAATAAATCTTCCATTATCGTACTTAATTTGGGGTAAAGACGCATATTTTTGGCACACGGTGTGTAACTATTAGCCATGATTCTTCATCTTCATACGTCTACGGGCGTACGGCATACTCAATCAACGTCGATAATGGGCTATT
This sequence comes from Polyommatus icarus, assembly GCA_937595015.1. Taxonomy (NCBI): domain Eukaryota; kingdom Metazoa; phylum Arthropoda; class Insecta; order Lepidoptera; family Lycaenidae; genus Polyommatus; species Polyommatus icarus. Next base: position 2,307,556 of record OW569325.1, read on the forward strand.
GGATTGCTGCAATCAAAGCCTCTATTCCGCTATCGCTTATATGGCTATCATAGGCACAGAATACAGATACCATCCTGTTATTATATTGATGAGTTGCATCCAATTTCTCATTTGTCATGTCCATAAAATGACAGCCCCTGTCTGGTCATAGACAGTTCACTTAAATCACTCTACATATAGGATTACTGCAAAGTCCTGAATGCGCAGTACTCCTTCTATTAAAGGACCATTGAAAACACACAGAGTACTGTAAAAACAGTTTTTGTCAATATTTGAAATAGTTGATACTTGATATTTTCGAATCTAATTATATTCAATCAGTACTTTAGATAAGTCGACTACTAGAATGACACACCCATATCTTATCAGACGCGTTGGTTGCAACCGCTTTCCGAGACAACCTTTCATTTCACTTTCTTAATAGGGAAAATAATTTACTACGACGTGACTCAGCGGTCACAAATTGGAATAAATTCCCGACTGCAATTCTAAAACTCAATTTCGAACGCGAAGAGACTTCATGCAAAATTGCTGATGGACAATTTTTGATGAATGTGTGCCAAGTTCAATAAGTAGATATGCCCCATCTGCAACGAAACTATATTCTGAATGTGTGAAAATCAACATATTACGCTAAGGTTTTTGAGGTTTTTGACAATATATTTTGATGCAGGTACAGTATTTATTCTTCGATTTAAAACATTAACCAATCAAAGAAGCTATTTAAAAGATGTACTCCCGTGAAAAACCCTTAGAAACTGGGTATTAATCAGAGTAATTTTGCTGTCTCCCTTACAAATACTATGTTCAATAAAGAAGAGGCTAGTAGTGATGGCGATACCGAAGGCGTGAGGTATCGTTTTGCAGCGCTCACAACAAGTGATCGTTATCAAATAATTGCTGAACGTTCAAGATTGATAGGACGATAAAAAGTTTATTTCCTATTCTTTACCAGTAACAAGAAACACTGGCTACTAAAACATCATCAAAAATAATTTTGATTGATAAATACACAAACGGATAATAAAAAAAAAAGTTTAACTAAACAACGTAATTTTGGTTAAGGTTTCATAGATGTAACTTTTCTTTTTCACGCTTTTCTATACTTATGATAATATTTTAGTTGAATATCGTAAGTCACTAACATTATGAAGTTGCTTCCTTGTGCTTACAAGTTTAAAACAAGCCCCGGGTTTTCCAAGCTGGCTAGATATTTATATTCCCAATGACTAACCAATTGGCTTCAAGCCAGAAAACCCTTCTCATTTACCAAAAACAATCAAAACTCTGCTTTATTCCGCAATAGTACGTAGTATTATGCTATTATATGGTTTTGCTTACCCGAAGGAATGAAATTTGTAGCATAATGAGAGTGCTGTAGGGTTGAAAACATTACAAGCCAGTAACCACGGGTTGAGGTATTAACGGCTAAATTCCACTCGAATGAGTTTCCATTTCAGTTTTGTATCTTAATCCTATTTTAATTCGAAACCAGATTTAAATGGATTTCGGACCAGCTCACTATGATCGTTTGTGTATTTTATTGACTGTGGTGAATGGTGATCATACGTTGTCGTCATAATATCTAGGGTAAAGTAGAGGTCTACTTTACGAACCAAGAGTCAGGGGTCTACCAACCAAGTTACAGGTTGCAAAATACACCTTTGTTTAACTTCGAAAGTTATCATAGTCGCTGTTATAAAGGTGGCACAAAGGCAAGGGCCCAGTTGCCCACTGCATTGTTGAACTATTTACAACTTAGGTCCAACTATGTCCAACTTAGAAAGTTAAACGAGTTCAAATCTTTAGCCTACGCAATCCTCTTCACCATTGGGTATTCTAAATTATGCTACACAACAAGGTACTCGATTTTTCCGACAATCGTAACCTTGCGAAAAGGGTTAACGGCCTAAATGACGTGTCCATGACCAGTCTAAAAGTCATCAATTCGGTTCATTCAGATTACCTTAGCAATCTGAGTTTCAGAAATAGCGCAGAAATAGGACTGGCAGAGTAAGATTACCTAAGGTTCTTTGTGTCTCCTGGACTTTTGTGCTCAGCTGGGTTATTATGACCATTCACGGAAAGTGAATTGCTCCAGGCAAAAGCCAGCCAACTTATTATTATTGTGACTGGATTTACACGTAGTGATTATATTATACTCTTTGTGGATTTATCCAGTTTGGTTGTCTATGAATGGATTATATTTTTTAAACGTCAGACGAGCATGTAGGTGACATTAGGAAACGTCAAAGTTTAAACTTGACGTAACGACAATTTTTTTAAGGAATGCACTTATAGGACATAGCCAATGACGAACGGAAAAACTGTACCGCATTGCAATATGTAAAAATATAATTATACACTTTATAATTTATGGAATTTATTTTTTTACTGTATAATAACATAGCCGTGTTCGTTCGTCGTTTAAATTTTAAATATTTATAGGTACATAATAAATAGATTCTTTAATTGCAAAGGCGCCCGGCTAATGTAAATATTTGCAATGTCGCAACACTGTCTAACTGGGACGATTATAAACTTGTAGAAATAATAATTTTTCAGTTTTTAAATACATAAGTTCTATCATCTAATATCTATGCACTCAATAATAATCTCAATAATTTTTGATTTGAAGGTAATGGCGCAAGTATTACTTGGACTAACGGAGAAATTGTAACTCAAGATGAAAAATTCAGTTATAAAAGATTTTGATTTTTTTATCATAAATTAATCTTAAAATACACAACTAATGTAGATCTAATGTAGTGCAATGACGTATAAATTTAATATTTATACGTCATTGCACTACATTAGATCCCCATTCCCCACTTTAAGTATTTCATTTTCTGGCGGCAATTTTTAATAATTTAGTGTTGCAACACTGATTCTCAACAATTTGTGAATTATGTATATGGAATAGCGTAAGTATTTTTAATGTTTATTTATTAATTATATTTATAGTATGATTGAGTAGGTACACTATAATTATATAGGTAGGTACGGTATTAGTTTAGAGCTTCCTTTAGTTCTCTGACATTGGCAACTTACTGTGTCGGCCATTATAAAAAAGAATAAAAAGAAGTAAAGAAAAAATTTACTCCTTGTGACTTATCACTTATGACTTTCGTAAGTTTAATAATCGTATTTCGCAAAGTATTTTGTTAATAATTATCCTTAAAAAAGTCTGGAATGCATCAAACTTGTGTATTATAATATGCATTACAACAATATGTCAGTTTTGCCGCTCCACACGGTGGTTATTGCTCGATTTGGAGTAAAACTGTCGAGCAAAACCATATTATGTCAGTACTTAGCAATACACAGCTTTAATCAATACTGTATTTGTCTTAACATCTTATTATTAACCTAGTATCAGATAGAAAAGTGTTAAAACATCTCTTTATATAACTATACATAAACAGCGGAAATCTTAAATAAGTTTTCCGCCTTGTCACTTAAAATCAAAAAAGTTGAATAAAATATCCATTGTGTAAATATTTGATTATTATTAAAGGAGTTCAAATATGAACTACTTTGATGAAAGATAAAAACAATATTATAATTTCAGCTCATGCGGCCCACGGGCCGCATGCGGCCCGCCGGGACTTTATTTGTGGCCCGCGTGATGTTAAACAATTTTGGAATTCACGCCCACCGGCAAAATAACGTAAAGTCGTAGATAGACGTTAAATTTTTTCCACTTTTAAATCGTTAATTTTAAAGAATGTTATTTTTTAACCCTACAAAATTTTTGTTGCGGCCCGCGACACCAAGACCAAAACATGTTTGTGGCCCGCATGAAAAAAAGGTTGGGGACCACTGCTTTAAACTATAGGAAATTACCTTAAGAGATTTCTCAGGCAGAGAGCGCTCAAGCGGTTAGCTTTGCGTTCTGTGTTGTATTACCTTATACTATAATATAGAGATACTCACGTCTCACACAGGGGGCGTTCTGAACGCGTCAGAATTTCTCCTGTGTGACTGAATGCTCAAACGCAGAATGCTTGAACATATTGTGACCACTCTCTGTCTGATAGGTCCCTAAGAATTAAAACATATAAAGTACTTAGATGACATAGGTTTTTTTATTATTTTTGAGTAAAATTTTGTGACTGTTACACTTTTCCCTTTGTACATACCATATTGCAGTCAAGAGTAGAAGTTATAAATGAAAAAGTGCATATTTATCCAGAGCATGTTATACATGAATCTAAAGTTTCAATGTTTGTTTTCACAAAATTCTTGTTATATAATAGTAAGTAATGTGCCTTTGAATTTACTTCTTTGGTGCAATGTTTATCATGCATAATATTTACCAAAATACTTTTCAGGTTAACAAGGAAATAGTTTGTTTAATAACACAAAAACTATAGATGGCACTGTAGGTTTTTGGTGAAAATTCATATTTCACAGTAATTAAACACAACACTTGTGTTTCCTTATGTCTTGTATCATGACTGTGTTTCTTGTGTACTAACTGCCAATGCAGTCTTAGTTCATCGCACAAATACAAAACTTATTGTTAATTTTAACTATATTGTAGTATATACCTACTACACCTCACTTATGTTATTATTCTAAGACACCTCACTAACACTAAATGGATTACTAAGGTCTCTAAGGCGTCTTCACTTATGTACTATCACTTCGTGATTAACCTGAGAATAATTGTTTTCCCGAACACTTCGAATGTTTAGTTTATATCTACTAATTATTTTACTAAACTAAAATAAATATTCTATGCACTAAAATAGCTTATTATGTAACTAACCAATTAAATAGCAATATAACTCAACACTAAAGAAGTATGTAATATTAATAAAAAATTACATAATAAAAGTCAAAGTTAGTTCGTGCAATCCACTCTTAACTGTAAAGTGTAAACCATTCAGTAAAAGCTACTATTGTTTGGCGTTTATTGAATTGCTATTTTTGACGTAAGAGCAAGCCAGCTATGTCAGATAATGTTGTTTTTACTCTGTGGTACTCATAATTGCTCATAATACAAAAATACTACTCAGTTCACAATGGAGCAATGTGTTTTGTCTATGGTTTTGTGCTCGTTTTGTGTCACTGGCTGGCTGGAAAATCACTGGAAAATAGAGATCATAATACAAAAACGACAGCCAGCCACTTTAAGGGCGTAAACTGGCTGGAAATAAGAGGTCATAATAACCCCCCTGAAATCTGAATTTTAGATCCCTGATCCAACACTACCTACCCTAGTAACTATCGAGTTGAGTCTAAGATACAAAACATCTCGTCATATTTTGATGACACATCTGCAGACTTGTGTGCCAACAGCCAGCTGATTAAATGATTATGATGATAAACATCGAACGAGACAACCTCTCTCTTCGTCAGCCAGAGCGATTAGTGAACAATGAAAATGCAAATTCTCATACAATATTAACCGACCATGAAGAATTTACATTGACGGGAGTTCTACACTCAAATTATACAGACAAGGAATATATTTTATACAAACTAGGAAAACTAATATTTTAAAGAACAATATCTATTAGGCATCTTATAAAGAACTGCACATTTTCTACATGCATTTCAGAAATTCTTCCTTTTTCTTCTCTTCTTATTGTCATATTGCATTCGATCCCTTTGTTCCACAGGCATAGTTTTTGTGTATTAAGTGGTGGAAAAGGGCGATATTCCGACTATTGAACGAGTTACACCGGCCTTAGTTACCCGAGACCCAAGGTCCCTTTCGAAATAACTAACTCGAGCAGGTTGTTTCGTATGTGACACAACACTGCATCGAATGACAACGAGTATCCATGGAAATGCAATTGATTAGCGAGAGATAAGCGAGGTTTTACATACACCTGTAGCGAATGCTTGGATTGTTAGATCCTCTTTTTATAACTGGTATTGGTACACCTTACATTCTCCCCACTGCACCTTCTACTCGTATGAGCCTGGATCGACTGTAGTCACCAACCACCACCACGACAAACCCGCAACGAAATTAGATTTAGTAAATCTCTATATAAAAAACATAGTTAAGCAATGCTCACGAATCAGATTCGTTATTGAATAGGTACTAATGTGTTCCCTCAACGAATAGCCAGAAAAAGAGTTATAGCAGAACTCATCGCGTTAATAAGCGCGAGTTGAGAAGAGGAAAATAATCGTAAAAGATGTTCCTTTTAGACCCTTTCTAACGCCTGCACGACTCTCACTCCTTTTCAACTGTGCTAGAGGTAGTTAGAGCTTGTCTAACTTGAAATGACGCGCCCCTCCCTCGTATTCACTGTACAAAAATGTTTAATTTATATCAACTTTGAAGTGGTGGGGCGCGTCATTTCATATTAGACAAGCTCTACCACGTTACCACTACACAGCAGTACTTCGCAATGTGTGAAATCTCTTACAATACGCTTTACCCAAATACCATACGCCAATGTCTTCGATTACGGCATCATCCTATACAAATACAGCGACTATTGCGTGTGACACCAATAAGACCAGTGTTATCATAGTACCATAGCGAATTACCGCTGACCATGAACTTTTGTTAGTGTGAAAAGTAAGTGAGATGTTTATCCATCACATTGCAAGCACACCTTATTACACAAGATGTTCCCCGCATCTTCGTTGCTTCAATGGCAGGCAATAGACAGACAGACACGCTTTTACATATTTTATTATATAATAATAATTATGGATTGATATCCACCGGCACCGACACACCTAATGTTATTCGCCATTAGACATCAATGTGTAATTGATGTCTAATGGCGAAAGGACACTGATGAATCCATACTTACTATCTTTCTTCTTATATATAAAAATGGATTTTCAAATGTGTTAGTCGCGCTAAAACTCGAAAACGGCTGAACGGATTTGGCTGATTTTAGTCTTAAAATGTTCGTAGAAGTCCAGGGAAGGTTTTAAAGTGACACGAAGTTCACCGGGACAGCTAGTAATATTATAAATGCGAAAGTGTGTCTGTCTGTCTGTTACCTCTTCACGCCTAAACGGCTGAACCGATTGGGCTGAAATTTGGTACAGAGATACTTTGAGTCCCGGGACAGGACATAGGATACTTTTTATCCCGAAAAAATGTACAGTTTCGGCGCAAGGCCGCAACGGAGTTGCGGGCGTCATCTAGTTCCCTAATAAATAAGTGTCTAAACCTCGAGACTAGTCAAATTAATTTATACAAAACTAGACGTTCCGCGCGGCTTCGCCCGCGTAAATTAGATATTTAACAGACAAATTAGTCCACAAAAAATAGCATATTATGATCCTTTACGTGGTCTATTTCTTATCTGTGCCAAATAACAGAAAAATTGCTCCAGTAGTTCGTGAGATAAGCCCTTTCAAATAATTTCCCCCGTTTTTCCACATTTTTCTCTATTTCTTCGCTCTGGTATTTGTCGTAGCGTGATAAAATATAGCCTATAGCCTTTCTCAATAAATAAGCTATCTAACAACTGAAAGAATTTTTCAAATCGGACCAAATAGTTCCTGAGATAAGCGCGTTCAAATAAGCCCTTTCAAATAATTTCCCCCCTTTTTTTCCACACTTTCCTCTATTTCTTCGCTTCTATTAGTATTAGCGTTATAAAATATAGCCTATAGCCTTCCTCGATAAATGGGCTAGAACTAAAACTGAAAGAATTTTTCAAATCGGACCAGTACTTCCTGAGATTAGCGCGTTCAAACAAACAAACAAACAAACAAACTCTTCCCAATTATAATAAGTATAGATAGTATAAATTAGTATAGATTTGACATAATATTAATTATTAGGAAACTTTGTATCGCTTAAAGGAAGACAACAGTAGCTCACAGTTTCGTAAAGCTGTATGATCTCTATCTTTTAAATGCGGAGTCTCGCTCATCAACGTTACCAAGAATTTCCTTATTTTTGGGATTATTTGAACAAAGCGTGGTCACTTAATAATAACTTCCGCAGTGGAGACTTGGGTTCATCACACCACCACCGAAATGTACAATTGTTGTACAAAAACCTTTCCCACACAACGGTACATGTGTGGTCTCCGTTAGGTTACTCATACTACTGATCATTATATTGTGGGTAATAAAGGATGTTTTTAAATATTATGACTAGCAAGTAGCAGTGCGACAATTTATTACGTACGATTCACGAAAAATAATAGCGTTCGGCAAAGTCATTTTTATACGCGCCATTAAATTAGTTTTTCTATTTTCCCAAGCAAAAGACCATGTTGGATTGAAGGTATTGGTAGTACATACTCTTAATAACACATAGTGCAGTCAGCAGACACTGTATAGGTTACCAGCACAAAAGTAGTTAGAGTGGATTGCACGAACTAACTTTAACTGTAACTTTAACTTTAACCTTAACTTTGACAACAGTGCAAAATGTCAAATCTCTGGTTAAAGTTAAATATGGCGTCCAAACACCCCATAAGCGCATACGACATGTGTCAAATTTCCGGTTAAAGTTAAAGCTAAAAGGACGCCATATTTAACTTTAACCTTAACTTTAACTTTAACCACGCCTCTGGTGCAACGCAGCCTTACTGCGTAAGGAGTAGAGTGTACGTAAGATTTAAGGTAAAACTCTTTACTTATTATTGTGGTGGATTTTAATCACAAAATGTAGTATTACAATTTCGGTATCATCTGGCATAATATTTTTTATATAATATTGCAGATTGTATAACTCGTGCCAAAAAATCTAGATACGACGGAAATGAACATTTTATGCTGTTTGCATTAGAAATTCATCGTTCCGCATTTTATAAAGGTCGCTAGTATTAATGTATTCATTCTAAATGCCTCTAAAATCCAATTATCTAGACCTAGTCATATTAAATATTAATGGATTTTGTTTTTGGCCTATTAGAGTTAGGGTCTAAACACACTAGGCCGCCGACGCGTTTACGCCGCGTTTAAATTGTATACAAAATACGGGCCGAACGCGAGGGGTGACACACTATTACGTCGTACTTTGTATGCTTTTGACATTTGCGGCGGAAATTACGCCGGCGTAATTCAGCTAGTGTGTTTAGACACTAAGAACTAAGAGCCAGCGATATCAAGACTTTTGTCATTTTATAAAGTTTGCCTGTTTATGACGCTTTAAATAAAGGTGAGAACGACCAGGAACTATGGAGTTTCAGTCGCGGTTACTATACCAGGTATCCAGTTCTAAAGGTCTACGTAAAATTGGATAAAGTATTTAAATTTTAAAAGCTCCATTTTCTTTTCTTATTTTCTTCGGGATAATTTGTACGATGTACCTATTATTATTTGTTACCTAAAAATTGTAATAATTTTAGACAAAAATAGAATATAATAATAATCAGTAAGTACCTTCCTAATAACAATTACATCAATTACCTAAGTCTTATCTTAGCATCACTGGGACTTTTACGCAATCTTAAGTAGGCCTTGTTTTACGTATTCTGATACAAAACGTGTGTATGTGACTTGAATATAAATATCTATTCAGTATTCACACATGTGGCTTCTTTTGAACGTTTAATCTACAACATAGCGTTCAACTAATCTTGTATACTATCATCATAAATGCGAAAGTTTGTCTTGTCTGTCTGTTGTCTCGTCACGCTTAAACGGCTGAACCAATTCGGATAAAATTAGGTATTGAGATACTTTAAGTCCCGAGAAATAGTAAAATTTACGGTCACATCGTGATAAATAATTTCTCCACGATCAAAGTTGTCACTTGTCGGAAACGCAGTAAACCACCTACCAGTGCTAGATAGGATCTTCTTCATAAAGTGGCATTTTATTTAATATGAATTTATGATCGAGGTAGCGTGCTGCGAGGATCGGAAGCCACCTCAAAATGTCGCGGCGTGCCGCTGTAGCGCAGTGCGGTCTCACCTAATAAGATGTCCCGCGCGACTTCGCTCTCGTATATTAGGAATTATACGAAAACCGTACATTTTCCCGCAAACAAATAGCCGTCACCACTTTTGTGAATACAGTAGGTACCAAATTGTGATGATATCCTCATCCCTATACACCAAAAGAAAAATTTTGGAAATCGGTACACAAACAGCGGAGTATCGCTGAATATAAAAAAAACGAACATAACACCTCCCCCATTTTGAATATCGGTTAAAATTGTAGCCTATGTGTTATTCTGATGTATGTATAAGCTATAATAATATTATGTAAAATTTCGTTAAAACTTAAAATCCATTCAGTGGTTTTTGGGTAAAAGACTTAACAAACATCCATCCAAACTTTCGCCTTTATAATGTTAGTAGGATAAAAATTATTTTATTCTAATTACTATTTCGCTATTCCATATAACGATCCTGCTTGATGCTTCAATGCCAGTTCATTATCAAATAATGGATTTGCGACTTTGACTGATATAATATTATAGATTTGCCAAAAACTTATCATGTGAGTGAATGATAAGATATCATTTTATTACATAAACACATTGAACATGGTAAATAAATTATAGGAAAATGGTATAGTAGTAGTAGTAGCATTTTCTTTATTATCTATATTTAGTTACCATCATGAATAATATTAGTTACTTTAATATTTTATGGTTGGTTAGAAAAGACTGCTTCCAGTAGAGGTGGCTAATTTCTATATCTTTTTTTTTTAACTGTACTTTAACTATAATTGTGATCAAAGTAAGATTTTTTATGCACATATCTATACTTATAAAATTACATGTCCTGACTGACTGCCTGGTTCATCATCGCTGAGCAAAAACTGTTAAAGTTACAGCCACGAAATTTGGTGAGTAGGGTTGTTTTATTAAGTAGGCACCCACTAAGGAAGGAATTTTGAAAATTTTACCCCGAAGGGGGTGAAATAGGGGTTAAAAGTTTGAATGAAAGTCCGTCATTTCTTGAGTTAGAAACATGAAACTTTATTTTTGGGTTACTTATTAATAGACATCCTTGCATAATAGACATACTTGCATATGCAAATGCATATAATGGCACTTTTTAGGCGTTAGTAAGGCGTTAGTGCATATTTTGGCAATTTTTCGTTGATAGTGCATATTTCGGTAGTTTTATGCCCTCGTAGTCTCGAAACTAGCTATCATGACACACACCAAGACCACAAAACAGATGTAGGATAGATTAAAAACACTTCAAATATGTGGCTCCATCCCCATTAAAAGAATGCAATACACCCAATTTCTTAAATTTCCATGGGCATTATGATTGCAATTGGAAAATGTTGGTAAAAAATCCTGGATTTGATGAAATTATAAAATTGACGCTTTTACTAACGGCACCACAGGAAAACTCTTCAAAAAAATGATAAATTTTAATAATAAGTGACTTTTGATTGTGCGTATTTTGGCCATTTTATCGTGCATACTTGCATGCATATTTCGGCACTTTGATCGTGCATGTAATCCGATGTCTACTTATTAATAATGAATAAATACGTATTTAAGCATTTTTGGAAATTCTACCCCCAAGGATGTGAAATAGGGGTTGAAAGTTTAAATGAAAGTCCGTCATTTCTTAAGTTAGAAACATGAAAGTTTATTTTTGGACTGCTGATTAAAAATGAATGGATAGGTATTTAAGCGTTTTTGGAAATTCTACCCCCAAGGGGGTGAAATTGGGGTTGAAAGTTTGAATGAAAAACTTTATTTTTGTGCTACTGATTAAAAATGAATTTATACGTATCATTTCTGGTAATTCTACCTCTAAGGGGTGAAATTGGGGTAGTAAGTTTCAATGAAAATCCGTCATTTCTTGAGGAAACATGAAAGTTTATTGACGTTTGCGTTTGAAGTTTGCTTAAATAGGGTCCTGTTTTTACCCTTTGTATAAGGAACCACAAAAAGGGGAAATCTTTGTTATACTATCCATCTTTGTTATTATACTATGTTAACGCGGACGAAGTCGCGGGCAACAGCTAGTAAAACATATTATTCACTATTCTGATTACCTACTCCAAAATATGAAGAAATTAATGCTACTTGTAGCATCGATAAAAATTGTGTCACAGCTTTGTTGTGTTACATGTAACATTACCTAATATACTTCTTACTGCATGTTATGTACTGAGATAATTATTTAGTGCTGGATGTTACTCACAATCCTATTGTGTGGAAATTTGTTTATCCGCCGGAAACTGTACATTTGACCGTTAAAAAACTGCTCAACAACCTGGGAATCAGTCAATCTTTTCTAGTTTTGTAAAATAAAATGTAATTAATGCCTCAAGCCCCAAGCTGTCACCGGTGACCGCGATAACAATAGACAAGCTATTGTGTCTGGTATTCTACGATCGAGGTATTATGTAATTTAAGTGAATTAATTTTTTAGGGTTCCGTACCCAAAGGGTAAAAACGGGAACCTATTCATGAGACTTCGATGTCTGTCTGTCCGTTTATCTATCTCCAGGCTGTATCTTAGGAACCGCTATAGCTAGACTTCTGAAATTTTCACAGATTGTGTATTTCCGGTGCTGCTATAACAACGAATACTAAAATAAAAATAAAATTAATATTTAAGGCGGGCTCCCATACAACAAACATGATTTTTTTGGCCTCTTTGCTCGTAATCAATAATGATAAGAGGTAGGCACTTTAAAGTTTCACGAATGCCTTAAATTTAATAATTAATAATAATAATTTAATAAAATAAAAACTTAAGGGGGGCTGCCATACACAAAACACTATTTTTGCTCTATAATGGTACAGAACCCTTTGTGCACGGGTCCGACTCGCACTTGGCCGATTATTAGGAGAGCTTGTGTATTTCCTACTGTGTTAATATTTTTAAGAGCCTTTACAATCCAACTGCTCCCCCAATATTCTTTTAAATTACAAATTATAATTTTATGATTTAATAATGTATAAATTGTTACTTAGTCCATAAAAATACTTTAATTTATATGGTAATTTAAACATATATTTGTTACAAAATATTATCTGATTATCATCTGACTTATGATCTTACACAACAGGCAGTTTAAACTAGTGACATACTAATATAGCATAGTGATCTTAAAAGTAAATGAATATTAAAAAGATCTGCTTGTACAGTACCCGGCGATAAATATTGCACATCGACCTTTGGAAAGTGACAGTCGGCTAATTTCGGTTTTGTAGAGCGTTATCTCTTACGCACGAAATACAAAAAGTCCGGTATATATTAGGAGCTGTTAAAACAATTATGGTTTGCTTCTTTTGACAATTTTATTATTCTTTGTATAAAATACACCAAATTTTCTATAAGTTATGGCTTAAGGTTCGGGTAAAATAAAATAAAAAAGGGTGTTCAAATTATATTTACGTATTTAAAATTCGTTTGGAAAATTACAGCTGTAGCAAATTTAGGGGTGTTAACAACTCTAGATATATATTCTGAACTGGACGCGACTGCACTCTATTGAATTTGAACAACGACTGACATAATGTCAAATAGGTGTGTGCTACAAAGATAACGCTCTATGAAACCGAAATAAGCCGAATGTCTCTTTCCAAAGGTCGATGTGCAATATTTATTGCCGGGTACTGTAATAACATTGTTTTATTACTGTGATGGTATTATGTTCCACAAACATAATTTATATGATGTATTTAATACTGTTCTACAGTATATATTATTCTGTATTATGTATTATTCTGTAGATTATATTCGTATTATACAAATGTACAAAATATTTTATAACCACAAGTAATATTGTTTTTGTACTTGTTACACTTTCAATAATAAATTATTTAGTAGCTAAAACTTAGGCAAGACGTTATATAAGAAAAATGGTACTCATTTGAATATTATTGAATAGAAATCATATATTATTGTGTTAAGGTATTATCTCACAACAATTGGTTCCGAGGCCAGTGTGTCCTGTTGCACTAATAACATATATTAGTTTGAGCATGTGATGATACTGAAGTCATATTGCAAATAATTTTAAGCTACACAAAATAATGTCCTCATATTTTTATCAAATGATAAAATATACTATATTTTTTTGTATTTGTTATTAAATTAATATTATCTATATCATGAATCTATAATCAAGATGTGATAGTAGTGACAATAAGTTTCTCTTGGTGTTATCAGAAACTTAGAAGTTTAGAATTTAAAATATGTATGTTCAGCAAAATCATTTTAATCCTTTGATTGTGGATTCTTGGAAATCTATTGTGCTCGTGGCCACCATGTGGCCGCTTGGGAGTTGAATCAATTTCTGGTGATAGCTCAGTGTGTCCATACCAAATTTATCTTAACTAGCTTAGTGGTTAAAGTCTTAACACGTTGATTGCGGATTCTTGAAAATCTTTTGTTCTCGCATGCGACCGCTTGGGAACAAAAGTGTTAAGAGTGAATGAGTCCCAAAAAGACACATTTTTGCATTTATAATAATATAGTACCAACATTAAAACATTCAACACAAATATTATGTTTTAACAAAGTATTGTTTTTTTTTTGTTTTATCAATCCAATATGATTGATACACATCTCATAACATTATCAACATCATGCAAACTGAAATATTAGCTTTTATTGACACCACCTATTCAAATGAGCATTACGATGGGATATTTATGCTCAATTCAAATAATTTTCCTTGTATGGATATTTCATTCAAATGAGTATAAAAGCCTGTTAAACTTGTTTTGTAACTTAAAATGTGATTACAATCACATTCAAAGGTCAGAAAATGATCTATTTGACACTTTCACCGTTTATCCAAAAAACGGCGACTCAATCATAACTAAATTTTGTATTAGTAAATTGATAACAGAGAGTTGCAGCCTGCAGGTGTGATAAAATGAATCAAGTTACTCACCAAAATAACTATGAACGCCAGGACATCGGAAATGCAATAGTTATGATAAGGATATGCGATAAAGAGTAATTATTGCGTTATAATCGACAAAACTGTGCGTCTGTCTCTTGATTTTCACATTGTTCACAGGTTTCTACAGCACAATTTTAAAAACACTGATTAAAAACTTAATATCGACACTGTTTACTCAGTAAAATGTCCAGCTATGTAAATAGTTAGGTTTATAATATACAACTAAAATCGTCTATGTATAAAATCGAATTCTTCCAAAAATAATTGATCGGATTGTTCGAAGTCCTAAAACCAAAACGAGAATGCTCAATGCTGAATGAAGATTGAAGAAACAAGATCACCGGTCAGCGGTCTCCGTCAGCGTTCGTTCACGTCACAAGAATGTCAGAAAATTTGTGTATTGCCATTTTCAAATTTTAATTTCCTCCAAAATAATTTTTTCAGTTATTTTTTTAATAAAATAATCTTTTCTGTCTATCATATTACATGGACAAGATTTCGTCATCTTGGAGCACCCTATGCAGCTGCAACAGTCACCAGATTCAGCACTCCCAATCTCCCTTATTGCGCAACTGTCAGTTATCAGCTGTTATCCCACTGCTGGATCCACCAACTCCTTTTGTTAGTAGTCCATACTTTTCTTAGTAGAAAATGAGAAAAGAAAAACCAAAGAGAGTGTAGCTTCTTTTTCAACGTACCTTTTTCTTTCAACTTTGGCTAAAATAAATATTGCTTAATATAATTTGAAATTTCTCTGGTACCAATACCGATATCAAAAGCTCTATTATAAAATAAAGTATTTTGAAAGTTAACTATCAAAATTATTGTTACTCTGAAGCCAACTAACTACTCAAATCCTTTTTTACAGAACCTCTGCAGTATGATTTGCGAGATTGTGCTCCCCACAGCTGAATGCCATAAATCCAGTTATACTAAAGATACGTCTTACATAGACGAGAAGTTTATTTTCAAGATTCAGTTGTGACTTTCTGGCCTTTAACCATGGCAGCAGTCAAGTGCCTTTCTTTTTGCTTGGATATGTCGCAGCCAACTGGTTTAAATAGCCGTTCAATCAAACAGCTAGCCCTTTGACTGAACAACTCTATTCAATCACACGTCTAGCTTTTTAATTGAATATTTAAGTCGCTCAAAAGTCAAAACGTTCAACATTACAGCTGATTCAAAAGCCGCCGTTTGATTCAATTAGCTCAGCGCTCACCACCGCGGCACTAGGTGCGTTTTGTTTTTAACCGACTTCCAAAAAACGAGGAGGTTATATGTTCGGCTGTGGATATTTTTTAAGTCGTAGAGATGGTGAATTGAGCGCAGCCCTACCCACTAGAACCCGTCTATACTCTTCCACTCTTCGCACGCAGGATTACGAGAACGTGCGAGCTTTCTTTCCGCGGCTCTGCGTGCGTGTGCCTGCTTGTCACCAACAGGCCCTTCTCGAGCCCATACAGGCTCCGTGGCCAAACAGAGGCCCTTCCAGGGCTTGTGTAGGCCTGACACTTTGGTGTCGCGATGCGCGAAGAATACGCAGCGCATCGCGACCCTCTCGGGGACTCGGTGCAATGGGCGGCGGCATCCCCATACCGCCACCCCGAGCTCCCTGGCTAAGGTGGGACGTTGTGGTCATTTGAGTTGACCCGTCTTCGCCTTGGCCTACTTCTGCGACGAGGGTTGAGCGCCTCCCTCTCTCTTATGCGCTCGGCCTCCTCTTTTGCGGAGATAACATCGTGAGCGAAATCCTCCACCGCCTTCCACTCTTGTTCACCGCTCAGCATTGCACGAAACAGTGCCGGCAGCGAAAGGTGCGGTCCGTGGGCAGCACTGGGTGCCGCACGCGTGACTCTGTCACAGTCACAGTGGTGACATCGCATAGTTTTTTCTCGACTTACGATCTCGCACAGGTACCGACCGAAGCAGCCATGCCCGGTCAGCATCTGTGTGGTCATGTGAGTCGGAAGGAGAGCGCATCGGTCTTCCTTGTCAACCACTGTTTCAGCACTGGTCGAATGGCCTGCACCAGATTTACGCTGACTCGAGGCTCTTGCAGCCTTTCCTCCCATAGTTCTAAAATAAACACCTTTTATGATTATATTTAGGTAAAGCAAGTAAATAATAAACAAAATAATATATTTAATCATCTGCCTGCTTTACATAATTCATATTATAATTTTATTTTATAATTATTGTGGTTATGGATAATGATGGAGGATCGACTCACGGGCCACGGCGCCCCTCCTGCCTTTCCGCGGCACACCAGAGCGCCGCGGCGCACAGTTTGGGAACCCCTGGGCTAGATGAATGATTGAATGGCTATTTTAACCAGTCGGCTGTGACAGATATATGCCCATTGCCCAGATATCGTACTTACAATCGTGGTAAATGGCGAAATGAAATCAAACATTTGGGTTTGAGCCAAAATAAATGTACCTTTCTCACATGACTCTTGTGAGAAACATTTCTCACGTTTCTCACAAATATGAGTTCACATAGGTTTACTTATTGCTGGTGAACAAATAGGTACCTATGACATAATATATTATGAATAATGATTCAGATGTACAGAAATAAACATAGGATTCAAATATATACACGATATTAATTTGTGTTTAGTCTAAGGAAGATATTTAGGCCAATATAATGTGTATACGTATACTCATATTATAGATATTATGTTGTTGTTGTACCCTAACTCCTAACTTTTAAAAACACATTAAAATCGGTTCAGCCTAAACGCGAGATAATCACAATTCACAGCCAAACATACACACATACATACATACATACAAACTGAGAATCTCCTTTTTTTAAGTCCGGTAAAATTATATCACATTCTGGTCATTTTTATGTAAGATTAAAAAATACGTAAATAGGAATATAATTAAATACTTTGAGAAACGGACATGTGAGAAATATGACCAGTATAAACGTGCCTTAATTTTACATTTTTGTTCGACCATTTCTCACAAGCATACGTAAAATGATGCCAATATGCAACTTTTAAATCACTTTATTTGATTATAAGCTAAAAATCGGATGCTACGAAAGCGTGACCCTAATGTATCGGGATCACTTTACTATCAAAATGCTTTGCACTAATAATAAACAAAAATATTAATTATTTTCTTGATGTTAAGTACGTTTCTCACAGGAATTTTTCACAAAAAACATGGACGACCAAAATAAAATCAACAACACAACAAGACACAGAGGGAAACTGACACTTTTTCTTTTTAATAAATGACACATGTTTTTAGCTTTAAAACATGTAGAGAAGTGGTAGTTTCTATAATTCTACAGAGGTGTAAATAGCGTTTCTCACAAATTGTTTCTCACAGGGCGAAATCTGGGATGCTCTCTTAAACAATTTTTATTTTTATTATTTGATAAGCTAGACGGTAAAATATCAACAAAAGAGAAGGCCAGGTACTACACGAACCTTTTATAAAATTCTTATTCTAAGCTTCCTAAGAAATTTTGGAAATTTTGAGCTATTATCGTAATGAGGTAGTGAAATGGACATTTTTCATTTGTATGAACAAAAAAATTAAAAATAATTTAAATTACTATGCAAAAAAAAACTATGCATGTTGGTGTAAAAAGGACATCTAATTATTAATATACATGGTCCAGTGTAATTAAAAAATAAACATGTTTAATGCAATAAACTTAACCACAATTATGGGTTGAAGGCGGTGGACACGATATTTTTTACTAAAGTACATTTATTTGGCTGAAACCCAAATGTTTGATTTCATTTCGCTTCACCTCGAGGCTCATGTAAGCAGAAAATAAGAATATGGCAACATTATAGAAGAAGAAAGAAGAGAATGTTTTTTACTCATTCCGAACGGTCAACAGAAGTTTCATTCATCAATCATCATTCATTAATTTTTTCACTTTTAATTTTTACTTGACTAAGATCTAAAATTAAAATTCCTATAGGTCCATTCACCGGCCACCGCAGTCCGCCGTGCAGGACTACAAATGGACATCTAGCTCACTGATTGGTTCACACTCGGTGTTTCCGGTCGTGTGAACCAATGAGTGAGCTATGTGATAATAATATGTCCATTTGCAGTCCTGCACGGCGGACTGCCGTGGCCCGTGAATGAGGCATTTTCTTATTTTCGTAATTTGATTGTCAAACAGCTTCCATTTTAGTAACTAGATGGCGTATGGGTAGACAACTATCGGTAATACCAGGGAATACCATCAATAATGGGTTGTTTTCTTTTTATCATCTCCACCAGACGGTGCGACGGTAGACACTTCTAGATTTTCTATTGGTTCCCCACCGATCTGAAATTATTTGCAGGTTGGCATCACTGACTACATATTGGTTGTGTTTCTAAAAAATATCAGTGTACTGTCAAGTATGACATAAATCAAAATATCTTAAACCTAAGCGATCATCGGCCTAAGCGATTAGGCCACTATACTGGTAATAGTTTAGGAACACGCTGTTAAAATAAAAAATTGTCAAAGTGACAACTGACAACTGAACGGCCTTGTGGCGGCCATGTTACTTTGGAACTTCTTCTACTTTTTATTGTTGGTGTGGTTTTTATTATTTTTTCCTAAATTGTGTTATTTGGGTTTTTGATGTTTAATATTGGTAAAATAATTGCCATTATATATCCGTTATCGTGCACAAGTGCAGGTAAGATGTTTTCAGAACCAAAATTTATAATTCCTGTGACATTTGGTGTGAATAACGATAAATAGGGCTATTTCTTCCGTGAGTTTTAACTAAAACATTGTTATAATAACTTTATTATCCTATTCATAGGAATATCATTGTGTCTTTTTCAAATTGAAATGTATCAAGTTTTACTTTCTTTTGCCTAGTTTTGTAGTAATTGTTGATGGCAATTCCTGGCATTACCGATAGTTGTCTTCCCAAACGCCATCTAGTTACTAAAATGGAAGCTGTTTGACAATCAAATTAAAAAAATAAGAAAATGCCCCATTGCTACAAATACTGGGCAAAATAATGTAATACTTGATACATTTCAATTTGAAAAAGACGCAATAATATTCCAATGAATAGCATAATAAAGTTATTATAACGATGTTTTAATTAAAACTCACGGAAGAAATAGGGTATTTACCGATATTCACACCAAATGTCACAGGAATTATACATTTTGGTTTTGACAGCATCTTACCTGCACTTGTGCAAGATAACAGATATTTAGTGGCTAATATTTTACCAATAATGAACATCAAAAACCCAAATAACACAATTTGGGGAAAAATAATAAAAACCACACCGACAATAAAAAGTAGAAGTAGAAAACTCTATCAGTTGTCAGTTTACAGTTTGACAAGTACAAGCGTGTTCCTAAGCTGTTACCAGTATACTGGCCTAATTGCTTAGGCCAATGATCGCTTATATTTTGATTGATATTGCACTTCACAGTACACTGATATTTTTTAGAAACACGACCAACATGTAGTCAGTAATGCCAACCTGCAGATAATTTCAGATCGGTGGGGAACCAATAGAAAATCTAGAAGTGTCTATCGTCGCGCAGTCTGGCGGAGATAAAAAGTAAAAAACTCCCCATTGACCCTTTTAGGTAATATAAAGGCTGTGTTCCTAAATCTACTGCGACCACTGTACAGCAGGGCAATCGCGTTATTTTTAAACGTTTCAATTCAGGTTCACATCTGCAGGGCAATCGCGCTAAATTTTTTCAACTGAACCGCAAATGAAACTCGGACGTTGGTCGACTTTTGGAACGATTCGGTATCGCGCTAACGTTTTGACAGCCAGTTGAGACGTAACTGAACCTCAGCCCAAGCGCAAACGCTGTCAAAACAAAAAGTTGATACAATGCAACTTCTACTCGCACGTTTCTGAAACGTTTCTTATTTCAGTATGTTAAATTGACGAAAATCGATATAATTAAATTATAATATAAGCTTATGTTTTACTTCAAAGCTATAAAATAACACTACGGACTATTTGAGTTTGTTAAAAAGTGTATTGAATTTTGACATTACTTCTTTAGGTAAATGTTTTACGCCACAGAAAACTTTTGTCACAATTAGTCACTAGTAACTAGTCACTACTCAACACTTATGGCGCTTGTAAAATATAATAAAACAATATAAATTTAATTACGTAAATTAAAAACTCCAAGTAATAATCATTCGCATTCATAAAGTATCAAAACAACTTCACTTGTGTCATATTCATCCATATGTTTAAATAAACAATTTGCCAATTGACCAATTAACGCATCGGAAAAAAAATTTCATATTTAAGCCAATCAAAATTAAATCAGAAGGGCGCTGTTTGATCCGCTGCATTGTCTGTCTAAAGGTCAAACGTTGCGCTTCGTTCGACCTTTAGACAGACCATTCCATGAGTTACGGTTGGAACAATAGCACGATACTGAAATTTGCTCAGACGCAGCGGAACCGAACCGTAACTGAACCACAACCAAAGCACAAGTGCTATCACTGTTGAAAAAATCGTTCCGTAATGGAGTTGCAGTATACTGCCGCAGTACCCTAATGAAATATAATATGACGTTATCAATCGTCGCCATATTATACTGTGAGAACTGGCGTTTTCGAGGTAAGGCACTAGCAGTACTTTGATCACGTGATCAGTCAACTGTCAAAAGTCAACTGTCAAGTGTCAAAGCCACTCGAGTGTCTAACGTTTTAAAACAATACCTATAGTTTAATCCCAAAGTTATAAATTTCTGTAATTAATTTGGATTAATAATAATAAAACACTGGAAGAATTTCAATAATTAACCTTATTACTCGTAGACTGTGTTGAAAATTTTCAATACGAGTTGTCAAAAATGCGGCTGATAGTATACTGCAGGGCAATCGCGATAAATTTATTCAACTGAAACGCAAGTGAAACTCTGACGTTGATCGACTTTTGGAAAGATTCGGTATCGCGCTAACGTTTTGACAGCTAGTTGAGACGTTACTGAACCTCAGCCCGAGCGCAAACGCTGTCAAAACAAAAAGTTGATACAATGCAACTTCTACTCGCACGTTTCTGAAACGTTTCTTATTTTGGTGTGTTAAATTGACAAAAATCGATGGAAAAATATAACATAGGCTATAATTAAATTATAATGTAAGCTTATATTTTACCTTAAAGCTGTAAAATAACATGCAACGGACTATGTTTTGTTATTTGAGTTTGTTAAAAAGTGAATTGAATTTTGACATTACTTCTTTACTTCTGCGCCACATAAAACTTTTGTCACAAGTCACAACTCACACTATTTGTCATTATTCAATACTTATATGGCGTTTGTAAAATATAGTAAAACAATATTAAGAATTCATCTACGTAAATTAAAAATTCCAAGTAATAATCATTCACATCATTGATCATAACTACCAAGTACCAAAACAACTTCACTCGTGTCATATTTATCCATATGTAAATAAACAATTGTCGATGGTCTTGCCAGTGCTGCCAGTACAAAAAATAATTGAAGACTGCTTCATTCCGTTATAACGTTTCAAGTTTCTCCACCTAAATAACCTTTGCATAATAATATGGAAGAGCAATTTCAGCTCCTTTTTGAAAATATGAAAATTGAGTTGCAAAAACAATCGGCTGAACTAAAGGAGTCCATTACTAATTCGATAATGGAAAAAATAGACACAAAACTTGAAACAATAACAAAGGAAAATGAAAACTTAAAAATAAAAATAGAAAATCTTGAGAAGGAGATAGAACATCTTAAAAAAGGAGAGAAGAAAAACAACATAATTATATTCGGCCTTAACGAAAAAGAGAAATCTACGAGCGACTTACTACAGCATGTTAAGAAAATGTTTGAAAGAGATTTGGATTTAAATATAATAGAACATGAAATTAGCAACATTTTCCGTATTGGAAAGTCAAGAACAGACGGCAAACCTAGACCTATCTTGCTTTCATTCGTTAGTCTATGGAAAAAGCAAGAAATAATGAAACGTCGCAAAAACCTGAAAGATATTTATATTACCGAGGATTACCCTAAAGACGTACAAGAAAAAAGGAAATCGTTGCAGCCTCAATTAGTAGAAGAAAGGAAGAAGGGAAATATTGCGTACATAAGATACGATAAACTAATAATAAAAGAAAATAATACAAATTACGATAAAAGAAAACGGGAACTATCCATGTCGCCACAAAATAATACACAAACAAAGAAACAACAAACATCAATGCCAACAAAAAATAACAGACTAAACGCATTTGACTTGATGAGAGGCAGATCGAATTCTTTCTCTTCTTATCTAACAGATAACAAACAATAACAATCAGATATCGGCAAACGGATAAAACAACAAAACATTAACATAGAATACAAACAAAACAATATTAATACCCACCCTCCCCCAAGCCGACTGGTCCTCGTGGGGGAAAACGACCAAGACCCTCTAAAGACTAGGAATAAAAGGCAAAACAAATCAAAGGATAATATCATCATAGCAACTATCAATTGTCGATCCCTAAGAACTTTTGAAAAACTGCAGGAACTTGAATTAGCTTTAGAAACAACAAAATGGGATATATTAGGCATCAGTGAAATGAGAAGATTCGGAGAAGGCATAGAAGACCATGGGACATACATATTACACTACATAGGAGAGACACCCGGACTATACGGAGTTGGATTTATGATTAAAAAAAGTCTAGCTAACAATATAGAGGAAATAAGAGGAATCACAGAACGAATCGCAATTCTTAACATCAGATTACCTATCCACGGAGAAAGAGAAGATATGTGGTCAATAATCCAGGCTTATTCACCAACAGAACCGGACCGAAAAGAAGACGTTTCTAAAGTAGAAAAGTTTTACAAAGACCTACAAAATACTATTGATAATAATGCATACAAAAATGTAATAGTTATGGGCGATTTTAACGGACAAATTGGCATACAACAAAATGGAGAAGAATTTGCTATAGGAAACCATGGATTTGGTAAAAGAAGTATGAATGGCACAATATTAGTAACCTTTGCCTTGGAAAATAAACTAAGCATTCTTAATAGCTTTTTCAAAAAGAAACCAACGAAAAAATGGACATGGACTTCCCCAAACGGCCATCACAGAAATGAAATTGATTATGTCATGTCCAATAAAGTAAAGGTTTTTAAAGATGTGTCAATTATTAAAAATTTTAATTTTAACACAGACCATAGAATGGTAAGAGCAGTACTAGGAAAAAGAGTTAAATACCCCCGTAAATATCACAACAGTATTAAAGAAATCAAATACATAGGTAGTACTGATTCAACTCTTAAAAAACGAAATACAAAATTAAATGATACGAGGAAAGAAGATTTATCAATTCAGGACCAATACAATAATTTACTCCAACAATTAAAAACCGAAACAAATAAAATAAATAATACAAACAATAAAAAAGAAGTATCACAGAAAATAAGAGGATTACTACAGGAACGTAAACAACTGATGCTAGAGGAAAATAAAGACCGCCAAAAAATAACATGCATAAGTAAGAAAATTAATGAAGAATTGAGAAAAGAAAGAAAATCAAAACGTTCGAAGCTACTGGAAAAACATATTATGAAAACAGGTGGAATTAAAAAGGCGATAAAAGAACTTACTTATAAGAAAGATTGGATTTCAGACATCAAGAAGAAAGACGGTGAAAAATCGTATAAAAGAGCTCAAATACTAACAACTGCTACAGAATATTATCGCAACCTGTACAAGAGTAAAAAAGAGGATCAAGAATTTAAAGAATCTAAAATAGTTGAGACAGAAAAAATAGAACCGATTTTAAACGCAGAGACTATAAAAGCCATAAAAACTCAAAAAGCAGATAAGTCACCTGGATCCGACCGTATAACAAATGAGTTACTTAAAATGTCACTACCAGTTATGAGCAAGAAAATAACAGATTTGTTTAACGAAATCCTTAGTACAGAAATGATCCCAGAGGACTGGACTAGATCGATAATTATACTACTGCATAAAAAAGGTGATAAAAACGATATAGGAAACTACAGACCAATAAGTTTGATGTCTAATCTTTATAAAGTTTTTTCCAAAATAATACTAGCAAGAATTTCTAACACACTGGAAGAAAACCAACCCAAAGAACAAGCCGGCTTTCGGAGCAAATTTTCAACCTTGGACCACATTCATACCCTGAGACAAATTTTACAAAAATATAATGAATATAACAAAATATATTATATAGGATTTGTAGATTTTAACAAAGCTTTTGATACAATAGAACATGAGTATATATGGGAGGCATTAGAAAAGCAAGGAGTACATCCAAAATATATTAGATTAATTAAAAATGTGTACACCAAAAGCTCGGCACAAATCCAACTGGAATCAACTGGCGAGATATTTAGAATAGAGAGAGGGGTCCGTCAGGGGGATCCTATATCACCTAAACTATTCTCAGCGGTCTTGGAAATGATCTTCAGAAACCTGGAATGGACTAAAAATGGATTAAACATAAATGGAGAAAACCTTAATCATTTACGCTTTGCAGATGACATCGTAGTTTTCGCAGAAGATGTTAAAACATTACAAAACATGTTACAGGAGTTATCAGATGAAAGCAATAAGGCAGGCCTATCCATGAATTTAACAAAAACAAAAATTATTACTAATTCATCTCAAAGAGAACCTATAGCTGTCAATAATAAACAAATAGAATATGTGAGTGAATATATATATTTGGGTCAATTAATATCCCCGGAAAACTGCATGACTAAAGAAATTACCAGAAGAATAACAAATACTTGGAAACGGTTTTGGTCGCTAAAAGACATAATGAAAAATAAAGAAATGCCTATGAAAGTGGAAAAGAAATTATATGAAACTTGCATAATGCCGTGTCTTTTATACGGATGCCAGACGTGGGCGTTAACGGAACAAATGGACAATAAGATAAAGATATGCCAAAATGGAATAGAGAGAAGTATAATAGGAGTGAAAAGAAGAGATAGAGTAAGAATACAGGATCTTAAAAGAAAAACAAAATTTAAGAATGCTTTCACAGTGTACAGACAGTTAAAATGGAGATGGACGGGACATATGATTAGAGAAAATAAGGAAAAATGGACTAAAATGATAACAGAATGGTACCCGAGAGGAAGTAAAAGGAGTAGAGGAAGACAAATAAAACGATGGGAGGACGATTTTAAGAAAACAGCTGGAGCATTTTGGTTACAAGTTGCTCAAGATAGATATGCTTGGAAGTCTTTAGAGGAGGCCTTTGTCGAAAGACAAGCTGTTGAAAACCAACATCCATTTGCCGATGATAATAATTAATAAGTCATTACTTATTACAGTTAAGAATTAGTTTTAGGATTTTGTTATTTAAATATTGTAAAATTTTTGTACAAAAGCAGCAATAAAGGCTATTTTATTTATTTATTTATTTTATTTAAATAAACAATTTATCAATTGACCAATTAACGCATCGGTAAAAATTTGTTCATAATATTTAAGACAATCAAAATTAAATCAGAAGGGCGCTGATTGGTCCGTTGCATTGTCTGTCCAAAGGTCAAACGTTGCGCTTCGTTCGAGTTCCATCTAAGGTTGAGTTACGGTTGGAACGTTAGCACGATACTGAAATTTGCTCAGACGCAGCGGAACCGAACCGTAACTGAACCACAACCAAAGCAGATGTGAACCTGAATTGGAACGTTTAAAAATAACGCGATTGCCCTGCTGAATTGCGTTCCGACTTCCGAGTAACCAGTATACCAACAGTATACGTAATGACGTCACACTCTGCAGTGGTCGCAGTACATTTCGGAACATAGCCTTAATATTTTTTTAAAAAAGTTACCATACCATTCTTTTTATATCTGTTTCTATAATCATTGTATGGTGGTTCGAAACATAAAAAATAACTCTGGTTTCCCTTCAAAACGTATAAATCTTTCGGCTTTTAATAAAGAAACATAAAAAAATCCACAGCCGAACGTTCTCTCGTTTTTTGGAAGTTGGTTAAAAAACGGACAGTTGTCACTTGTCCGTTGTCAGGTTGTCATTTGTCAAATGTCAAAGTTGAAGAAGAATTACTAAAGAAATAAGCAAAAAGAATTGTTGCAATTTTGTAAAACAAATTCTCATTAAAAATTAGAAATTATATTAGTATAAATAAAAAGGGAATATAGTACAAAGTACAAACTGGTATGTGTATATTTTATACGTAAGGTTGAAATATATGACTATTTAAAAATTATCGACATGGATGAAGAAAATCCAGGTGAAATCACCGCTGAGAAAGCGGAATTTAAAAAGCCTGTATTTATTGGCCGCATAGGAAAGTTACCCAAAAAATATAAAACAGAAAAGGAAAAAACCGAGGTAGACAACAAACAACAGAAGGCTGAAGAACATAGTAGCGAAACAACAGCACAACACACTGCAAAAGAATTGTTGACACCATGTACTTACAAGGAACCAAAATGGTCAGGGGTTTGCCCAGATGGTATGTATATTGTAAGTTGTAACGTACAATGGAAATGTGGGCTAGCCTATTTTTCATATTAATACTTCGATCGTGGGAATCGCAGACACAATAGATTTTCAATTGTTATGCGACAGCCAGGTGCCGCTGCCCGCTATGGGATTGGGTATTGATGGGTTAAATATTTTCAATTGTTTCTACAACATGCCACAAAAATATTACTTTCAGGTTCAGACTATGGTTTGGAAGTGTTAAAATCGGGGATGATTATGGAAAGAATAGATTTGACAAAGAAACCATATTATGTGTTTGGGAGGCAACCAAACTGTGACATTGTGATGGCACATCCAACAATATCAAGGCAAGTTATATTTTATTCTGTTGCATTTTTACTGGTACTGATTAATTGAAATAATATATTCAAAAGTTACAGGCTTGATGACTAATTTTTTTTCTTATTGGCAATTGAAAAACCCTTAAAAAATAGAAACATTGCTGAAATAATGACTCTGATAGCTTAAAAATTCACCAAGATATGAACAATTCAAACATCTCATAAAATAGTCCTTCCCGAAACGCTCCATTCAAAGTGCTACGAAAGAATGATGTCACTCTTTTGTAGTTTGTAGGGATCGGGAGAGAACTTTGTTCGATAGGTATATTAAATATTGCGTTTATGAAATTAATTTCAACCAAGTACCAAAAGTTGCTTTTAATTGCATAAGTCATCGAATAGTATACAAATAATATTAAGAAATTTAATTGAAAAAAAAAATCGACTTGATTATCCAACTTTGAAGGCGCATAACAAAAAAAATACCAATGCTATCGAGCTGAAATTTTGGTAACACTTATTTTTTACCGTGATTTCTTTATTTTATTAACAAAATTTGCTAATCTTTGCTCTTGTCATCATCCCTATTAAGATTTCAATGAAGAAAAAAAAACAATATAGTGACTGAAATATTTTTTACAGCTATATTGTATATTTTGTTGTGAAATATTATGAATTTTTTATTGGAATTTCCATAAGATTTTGGGCTAAACTTCTAGGCACCATGCAGTCCTTCAGTACAAGGCATTCTCCGAAGAAGGTGAGGTTCCTTCAGGCTGGTACATATTTGACATGGGCAGCACACATGGTACCTTCCTCAACCGAGACAAGATAAAGGAACGTCAGTATACAAGAGTTAGGGTCGGCCATCAAATCAAATTTGGCACCAGTACAAGAACCTATATTGTTTTGGTATGCATATTTTATCTTAGTATGGTATTCATATGTTTTTTTATTAGTAGTCATGGTAAACTTAAGGTTTTTCCAATTTCAGGGACCAGATTTTGACTGTGAGGGTGAATCTGAGTTAACAGTAACAGAGATAAAGAAGAGAGCTAATGAAATGAAATTAGAAAGAGACAAATTGATAAAAGAAGCTATTGAACAAAGGGAGAAGGCAAAGTTAGAGGAAGAAAGAAAAAGAGAGGAACAGGGCATTGATTGGGGAATGGGTATGTTAAATTCAACAAATAGTAAAAACTAAGGAAACGTAACTCCCATACTAATACAGTTTTAAATTTGGTTCCATTCGAACTGTTATGTAACGTCAGCCTTTATACCGCTCAAGGTCACCTAATGTATGAAAAGTGAACCTAAGGTACACTTTTTTGACAAGTATTTTGGAGCATGTTTTTTGACGGAGTCACTCTTCCTTAGTTTTTATTATTCGTAGGTTAAATTAAATGTTTACAGAACTTGATGTTGCTTGTGACTTGTGTGCAAAAAGGGAGATCATCATAGAAGTAAAAATAGTTTGTGTTATGTAAAAAAATACTTTAAAATTTTTCCAGTAAATTGTATTAATAAATGAAATTGGTTGTGTTAATCAGGTGAAGACGCAGAAGAGGAACCAGACCTAGCCGAAAACCCCTATGCCTCAACTGGCAATGAAGAACTATACCTAGATGATCCCAAAAAAACCCTCAGAGGTTACTTTGAACGAGAGGGCCATGAATTGGTATACAACTGTGAAGAAAGAGGCATTGGCCAATTTATTTGCAAGTAAGTTTAATGTTTATTTAATTTGTCTTTATGTTACATACAAGTATAAATTAATATTATAAATTATAATATGCTAGTAGACCCCGTGAACTTTGCATCAGCTAACATAATATTTCTCAACATACAAAACTTTTCAGGACTTTCACTACTATTTCAAGACTACAATTAGCAAAAACGGTTCAGCTGGTCTTGAACTTTAGCAAGACTAACAAAATTGAAGATTCATTTTAATTCATATAGATTTGCTTTATGTTAGTCCCTTACAAGTTACATATGCCTGCATATTTTGGAAAGGGGTATGAAGATTTTTATATAGAGCCTGGCCGACCTACTATCCGCCATTGTGTTTTTCCGCGTTCACAAATAGGACCCAAAGTTTTACCAATTCAAGATTGCAACTTTCGCAGCTCAAATCATCGAAATGTGACACTTTACGCGGTTTTGTCCAAGATTATGTTTTGTTTGAATTGATGTCAGCTATCCATTTTTGAAAAAAATATTCGTAAACGCGAAAAAAGTAAAAACACAATGGTGGACAGTAGGTCGGCCAAAATCTTCGTACCCCGAAGTTTAGTTAAGTGCTAAAAGTGTCGAAATTGTTTTCCAGAGTAGAACTACCTATAGATGATGCCAGAGGGAATCCAGTAATGGCAGAAGTAATACATAAGGGAAAGAAAAAGGAGGCAGTTATTGCTTGTGCATTGGAGGCTTGTCGTATTTTGGATAGAGCTGGCCTACTGAGACAAGCGAAGCATGGTAAGTCAATTCTGAATTCTATAGTTTGAATATTGTAAGGCACTAAAATGCTAATAAGTTATATTTGCTAGTTGCATCTTGCTCTATCGCTTTATTGTGGTATGGTGCGATCCGTTAGGGATAAATATTTACAGTTGTTGTTACCCTTCATTATTTTTGTGTCCTATTTATTCACTCTCTTGAATATTTCAGAATCACGCAGAAGAAAGCAGCGGGACTGGAGTGCAGATGACTACTATGACTCAGATGAAGACACATTCCTCGATAGAACGGGAGCTGTGGAGAAGAAGAGGCGGGCTCGTATGGAGAAACACGGTGTAGTGGAGCAGGAGCGCAGCAAACCACTCACCTACGATGACCTGGTGATTATTTTAGACTATTATTGCCTTTATGGCCTGCATGGATATTTTTATTGCTTATATTTGTGGTCTTATATTCACTGAGATTTAACACCAATATAAAAAAAAAATAAAAAATATCCACAGCCGAACATATAACCTCCTCGTTTTTTGGAAGTCGGTTAAAAATAAGTAATAATTTGAATGCCAAATTGGCAACTTTAATTTTTTTGTGTATTTCAATTTTAATCCTTCGATCGCGGATTCTTGGAATTGCTCTTGTATTCTATTGTTGTCGAGATTACCGGTGCTCCTATGGGGCTTGAAGGATATGTACCTATGTCAGCTCTCAGTATATATAGTCCTCCTTATCGATTTCGATAACGGCGACCCCAGAAATTAAGGATTGTTTCTATTATGAGCCCAGCTCTCAGTAATGTTATAATCTATCATATATGTATGAAATTTTTATGCAGCTCAATAAGATGGCAGAGATTGAAAAGAGTATAGCAATGGAAGAGAAGGCTCTCGAGCGACTACGCGCGTCAAACAAGAGCACAGCAAAATCAGAGGAGCAAGTTGATGCATTAGATGAGTTTATGAACTCACTGGGTTCACAGGGACAGAGTATGTCACAAAAGGCGGAAATATCTAAAACAAAGGTAAAAATGTAATAATGTCTTCTAACAACTTCAAAAATGAAATGGCTTAAGCATTTTCCTACACTGTGTGGCAAAACAATATTAGTCCTTCGATCGTGGATTCTTGGAAATGCTATTGTATTCTATTGTTGTCCCGAACACCGGTGCTCTTATGGGGCATGAACGGGCTTGAAGGATTAACATACTTACTTAAAAGTGTTGTTAAAAATCCATTTACGCAAAATACTACTAGCCACTTTTAGGCTTCTACTATTGTTATAACAAGGTTATTAAAAAGTGATTTCAATGTTACAGATGAATATACAGAAGTTAAAAGCTGAACTGGCAAAAACTACACGGCTGGCGGAGCTAGCCAGACCTGCAGATGCTCCCCCATTGGTGAAAAAACAACTAAACTCTGTTGCAATTAAGCAGTCTAACTCTGTTGTATATGGGAAAAGGTAAATATAAATTATATTATGTTAAGGTATATTTAAGCTATCCAGTTTAAAAAGTTGCATATCTACATACATAAAGAACTCCAAAATAAACAGCATCAACAAAAACATGAATAAAACCACTCACAAAAAAGGACTGTGAACACTTGGCTTATGAATGGCTTTACCAGCTTTACTGTCCAGTTTATACATACATTTATTTGGTTTACATCTGTTACTTTTACTTTCATATGGTGTTATGTGACAAGTATTCAATTATTATTAAGGCCCGTATTCACTTTGATTAGTGATTAAGTGCAGGTGACTAGTGCAGGTGATTAGTGATTAGGAGAAAGTAAGTGTGGACAGCAACGGATTAGTGCGAGTGATTAGTCGGCTGCGTAGTAACGTGATTAGAAGCATGTTCTACTTTTTGCGAGTGCAAGTGCGAGTACCCACGTCTTGCGAGCCCTTCCTCCCTTCACTCGCAGCGTGCCTGCCAGCTATGAAATTGAGCTTTATTTTTTCTCAAAGATCAGGTAGACCTTCAAATAAATAAATAAAATAATAAATAAAAAATGTTTTATTTCTGAATAAATTTGAAGTAATTAATGTTTTCAGAATGTTGAACAATAGCTTTCCGAAACTGAGATAGGTCTGGCCGTCACAGGCTCTTGGTCCAGTAAATAAGATGGATCATTTTTAATTTTTTTGATCCATTTTGAATTCATACTGGGGACAATTTTTAAGTAAATTTTAATTTATCAAAATATAAAGAGACGACCTCTGTGGTGTGTGTGGGTTGAGTGTGTGGCAGCTCAAGCCGGGGATCGCGGGTTCGAATCCCGCCGACGCGACGGAACAAAAAGTTTTCAATGTTCCCGGGTCTGGATGTGTATTAAATATGTCTATAATAATAAGTATAATAAAAAATTTAAATAACTATGTTATGTTTATCTAGTATAAAAGTATTAAATATATTATTTTCGTTGTCTGGTACCTGTAACACAAGTCCTTCAGGTACTTAGCACGGGGCTAGACTGACGTGGTATGAAGCGTCCATAGATAAAAGGACACCCTTCAAGTTACTTCCATACTAATCCATACTTACTAATATTATAAATGCGAATATCTGTCTGTCTGTTACCTCTTCACGCTCAAACCCCAGAACCGATTTTGCTGAAATTTGGCATGGAGATACTTTGAGTCCCAGGAAAGGATATAGGATATTTTTATATCCCGAAAAATTGCACGGTTCCCGCGTGATATACGAATTGTTGCATACGTCTTCATGGTCAACCGTTTTTAATAAAACTAATATTAAAAATGAAGGACAAATCAAAATGGCAGTTGTAGTTTTGAAACTCGAAAGTTGGACGCTCAACGTGTTGTTTTGTAAAAAATGGTAAAGTATTCTAGTAATCTGTTTTCGAACCCATATTTTTCTTGGTCTTGCAAATTCAGCTTCCAAAAGAGTTTCCGTTTCAGACAGCATCGCATTTAATACTTTTTTTGAGTACTTCTTGCAATTGCAAGCTCGCTTTTTGATGTTCGTCCATACTCCATACTCGCAGGTTGACAAAAAAAAACAATTGCTGGTTGACAGCTACTACACTACTTGCACTACACACCTGCACTCCACTGCCTCAATTACTAGTCACTTGCACTTGCACTAATCAAAGTGAATACAGGCCTTAACTGATAGACATTGTCTTAATTTTAAGGATAAAATTAAAAGAAGACACAGAAAAAAGGCCTAAAGTGAAACAAGTAAAGCAAGAAGAGAAGGAGTTTGTTGAAGAAATGGATTCTGATGAGGAATCAGAACAGAAAGAAGTTAAAACTGAAGAAATATCTAAAGATACAACGGAATCAAACAATATGGTAACAAATATAAAAAAGGAAGATACTGAAAATAATGTAAAAGAAGATCAGAAAGATAGTAAAACTGAAGAACCTAAGGAAAAGAGAATATACGGACCAATGAGACCTCCTGAGAACTATGTTATACCAGAAAATTACTTTGATCAAGAAACTGATCGGGATTTACCAGAAATAGAAGAAAAAGATAACATCTAAGTAGTGGTTTTAGTAAAATCTGAAATCAGCATGTTTTGTTTTGATACAACACAACTATTCAAAAGGCTGGATGAACTTTAGCATTAAAATAGCAACTATTTTAAATTGGTGTGTGTAAATTAAAACTTCCAGGTTTACTTTCCACAAAGTTTATTTAATTTAATGCTTAAATTTATTATTAAATTTATATTTACACACCATCGTTCCGAGAACGAATTTCAAAAAGCTAGGTTATGTTTACTATCTAGTAGAAACAGTCGCTTCTTTTCTTGCTGCATCCTGAAGGAGTTGGGTGTCCACTTCGTCTGCTGGCAACTGTACATAACGCACAACAGACCCACGAATAAAACAATTCTTCACCGACAGCATATGAGGATACTTGTCTGGGTCAATGACGCTTATATCCGAAAGTTTAATATTTAAATATTGATCCACTGAGTGCAGTGTTCCGCATATACTGAGGTCATTTTTTAGTTCAACCACAACATCTTTCCCGACTAAGGACTTAAAAAACGAGTAGAATAACATTTTGTTTAACAAATTCAGTAAATAAAAGCGGCGAAATTGATTTGCAAATGTCAAATGTCAATCACTTTTTTTTTTGTTATGGCTCTCGGCTTTTAAACCATGGCCAGTGTCAAGTAAAGTTTTAGCGGGGAAAAAAAATTTTCGTAAAAAATTTACAAAATTTTCAAGTTGTTTTTCCAGATTATCGTCAAGTCGAAAGTCTAGTCAAAGTCTAAAAAGTAGTCGGTAAAGTCAACGAGTCAAGTCAGTTGTTTTAGTAAAGTGGTAGACCCTTTACTAAAACTTTCGATGGAGTTTTGGAGGTAACACAAAATGGCACGTTTCTTGAAGTTGTATCACTTGCCCACACTTGTGCACGACAACGAATATTTAATGGTCAATATTCTACCAACATTACACATTAAAAACCGAAATAACACAATTTTAGGAAAATAATACAAAAACAAAACGTCACTCTTTCGTATTCCCGGCAAAACTCCATGTCAATCACTTCACAGATAAATCATAAATGTCAATTTGTGTCAATTGTCACTTGTCAAGCTAGTGTTGTGCTGTGCCGATTAGTAAATCGATTTTCCTGAATTTGATTGATATTATTGCGGACGGAGAGGTGGATAAAATGAGGTATTTGGATAAAATTATTGTTCGCTGCAAAAAAAAATTAGAATGTTTTCATATAATGGAGGCACTTCACATGGCTATTTTTGTATTTGAACTAGAGAGTAGAGACATGTTGATATTTTGTTGAATTACTGTAAGAGCGGTTTCACACGACACATGACACGACACGATTCATACTGCCGATCCACACTCGCGCGCGAAGGCACGCCGCGGACCGCGGCGCGGATCGCGGCGCGGATCGCGGCGCAAATCGCGGCGCGGATCGCACATTACTACCAAATCCTCTCAAAGTTCGCGACATGTCCGCGCTTTAAGCGTTCTTTATTTGAAAAATTTCCCGCGCGTCTACTTTTTTCATAATATGGCACTCGGTTTTTTAAGAATGGCCAGTGTCAAGTAAAATATGGCGGGAAAAAAAATCGTGAAAAGTTTACAAAAAGTTGTTTTTCCAGATGATCGTCAAGTCAAAAGTCTAGTAAAAGTCTAAAAATAGTATTTTAAAAAGATAAAACCGACTTCAACGAAAATAATTACGTAGCATTAAATCACTTAAATCGGACTTGTAGTTCCAGAGATATGCGCGCACAAACATAAAAACATACATACGTACATAAGAATAAGAATACTTTTATTTCCAGCATCACACGAAACATCATAATAATAAACAGTATTGAGTGGTACAGTTATTGTGATCTAGTTACATTAATATCATAATATTATAATGCTGTATGATGCCAAATACATACATACATACACTTTCGAAATTTGGCACATTTGTTCAGAATCTGCTATAGATTAACATATAAAAAAACTGGACAGTTCTGGAAATATTACATACATACGCGTCGAATTATTGATAACCTCCTTTTTTTGAAGTCGGTTAAAAAGTAGTCAGTAAAGTCAACGAGTCAAGTCAGTTGTTTTAGTAAAATGGTAGACCCTTTACTAAAACTTTCGACGGAGTTTTGGCGGGAACACAAAATGGCACGTTTCTTGGCACGTTTCTTGAAGTTGTATCACTTGCCCACACTTGTGCACGACATCAAATTTTTAATGTATTTTTTTATGAAATAAGGGGGCAAACGAGCAAACGGGTCACCTTATGGAAAGCAACTTCCGTCGCCCATGGACACTCGCAGAATCAGAAGAGCTGCAGGTGCGTTGCCAAGGCTGGCAACGCACCTGCAGCTCTTCTGATTAAGGGGTAATAGGGGAAGGTAGGGAAGGGAATAGGGGAGGGTACGGAAGGGAAAAGGGTAGGGGATTGGGCCTCCGGTAAACTCACTCACTCGGCGAAACACAGCGCAAGCGCTGTTTCGCGCCGGTTTTCTGTGAGGACGTGGTATTTTTCCGGTCGAGCCGGCCCATTCATGCCGAAGCATGGCTCTCCCACGTCAACGCCGGTTTTCTGTGAGGACGTACGTAAATCGTAATACGTAATGGTTAATATTCTACCAACATTACACATTAAAAACCGAAATAACACAATTTTAGGAAAATAATACAAAAACACAACGGCACTCTTTCGTATTCCCAGCAAAATTCCGCGCGTCTATTCTTTCTTGACAGACTGTATTATCTATTCACTAAACAATGCTGGCATGTCTTGTATGGCAAAAGCCCTTATTAAAATAAAGATTAAAAAAAAACCCTTTGTCGCGGGACAAAAAACCGACAACATTCGGGGAACGGGCCGCGAAGTGCGAGACATATGCGAATCGGATCCACACTCATGCTTCGCAGAAATTTCGCGGCGCCGCGGCGTCGCGCACGGTCCGCGTGCGAGTGTGGATGCGGCCGGGGAACCAGCCGCGAAGTGCGAAAAATATGCGAACCGGATCCACACTCACGTTTCGCGGAAATTTCGCGGCGTCGCGCGCGGTTCGCACGCGAGTGGGGATCGGGCTATAGAGAAATATAGATTGCACGACAGCCGTCACACAGGTTGTCGTTTGAACGTTTTCACACGAGTGACGATTTCTGCGACGACACCGCATTCACTTATGAGTGAATGGCTGGTTTACACGTGTTAAGTAGATAAATGGTCAACTAAATTTTAACTTATGACCTTATACTTACTTAACTAAATTTTAACTTGCTATTGGCTACTAAATTTTGTGTTTACAATTTACAAATTTAAAATTAAGTTGACTACTTATCAACTTAGTAAGTGTAAACCAGCCATTAGTACTTAAAAATATTATGTCATCTATTGTTGGGTTTTGTACAATATAATTTTAAAAGATAGTTCGATGATCGTTTTTAACGTCAAGTGGAACGCGGGGCCTATTGTATTATAATATAAGACAGTAATTTTATGCCCGCTGTACACTCTCGCCGAGAGCTCTCGGGCGAGAGTCTCGTGCGAGAGCCCCTTGCCCGAGTGCGATCATGTACATTCTCGCTTAGTTCAATCGCAGTTAAGAACTCAGACAAGATGGACGAAAACGACCATTCACCATTCACCATGCATCGAAAGATATCATTGTAATCCAAAGATTTATAATCATAATATTTAATTTTATTTCTCACAGATAATGAGTGATAATGTCATTTAATAATGTTATTTTTCTGTTCTACACTGTCCAACGGCGGGACTAGTTCTGAAAGACGCGAGAGTGTACAGTAGTGCGCTCGTTTTCCTCGCGAGACCCTTTGTCTCGGGCGCAAAATTCCGACAACAGACCGAGAGGGTCCGAGACGAGGCGAGCGCGCCCATTTACACTCTCGCACTCGGGCCGCCTCGCGGTGTCTCGGCGAGAGTGTACAGCCGGCTTTAGTGGCCTGGTTCAAAATTCAAACTTTACAAATGAACCACAGACAACTTTCATAATATCTTTGTAATTTTTTTATCTGTGCTAAAAAACGTGACGACATAGCGGCAGGGCTTCAAATAACGTTATTTTTTCATAACGTTACTGCTTCAAGGGCATAGATAACGTCACGGAATATATAACACTAAAGGAAAGGGCATAGCAAATAAGTTTCATAGAAACTCGTGTCGCCAAACTCACACAGTAACATTTTACGCACACAAAAAAATAACCAATCACAGAGAGATTTCTTTTTTAAATACAATGTCGTAAAAACAACCGTAATCCTTTTAAAAAAGGAAGAATTTAAATTTAGCAATACCGGCTCTAACTACCGAGTTAAGTTATTCATGGCTAGATGGCGCTTTACAGCTAAATACGATAAGACTTGAAGTTGTACGCAATTTTTCACCTTACTTCAACTAATGTAAGGTTTAAATTCGTACTTGCGCACTTCGTTTTGCGCGCGAGTTAAGTTATGTCCAGCTGGACATCATTATGGCACGCGGGCCAGTCCCCCATGCCCTTTCCTCTAGTGTTATATATTCCGTGGATAACGTTATGAAAATTTACCCGATATTAAAAATAACGTTAAAAATTGATATTAATAACGGTTAATGTTTTAACGTTATATAGGATTTATAACGGTGAATATATGTTCTTTGATAACGTTATAGTCCGTCAAGAAAGTCATGACAAAACAATAACTATTATTTTTATTATTTCTCTATGTTAAATACATAAAAGTAGGTTAGCACAAATCTCGCAAAAAAAATGGGCTGCGAGTGAGATTTAGTGCACCGTGCACGATCGCATACCTGATACCAGAAAATAACGTTATATTTACCGTTATTATTATAACGATATTTGTTCGTTACATAACGAAAAAATATCGTTATAATAATAACTGTAAATATAACGTTATTTTACTAGATATCGTTATAAAAAATAACGTTATCTGGCTACCATTATGAAAATAATGGTACGTAACGATATTTTTTCTGTTATTCGATAACGTTATGAAGCCCTGCATAGCCGATTGTCGTCTCAAAATCGTGTGTCGTGCTGTACGGTGTCGTTCCGTGTGAAAACGGTACATAGAAATGTATGGCGCACGGAATCGTCACGGCATTTTGACGTGTCGTGTCGTGTCTCGTGGGAATTTTTTTTCATAAAAAAATATACCATAAACAAAAAAGAAGAAGTAGCCTGTAGCATGGAAGTCAAAGATCTATAAATGGAAGTAGCCCTGTCTGTTGTCAATTGGAGTTTTGGCGGGCATGTGAAAGAGTGCTGCTGTGTTTTTGTATTATTTTCCTAAAATTGTGTTAGCTGGGTTTTTAATGTGTAATATTGGTAGAATATTAGCCATTAGATATTCGTGTTCATGCACAAGTGTAGGAAAGTGATATCCAGAAACGTGCTATTTTGTGTTCCCTCCAAAACTCCATCGACCACTTTACTGAATCGACCGACTTGACTCCTTGACTGTATTGACTTTTACTTAGACTTTGACTGGACTTTAGACCTGACGATACATGAAAACGATGATGAAAAACATAACAAAAGACATGGCTGTATGGGCTTTGTTCCCTTTGCCTGTCCTGAATGGGACGAATCAAACCAAAAAAAAAATGTCTGTTGTCAAATGTAATTTTTTTTAGCGTTCGTGTGCGGCACAGATACATATTAT
Source organism: Polyommatus icarus (assembly GCA_937595015.1). Classification (NCBI taxonomy): domain Eukaryota; kingdom Metazoa; phylum Arthropoda; class Insecta; order Lepidoptera; family Lycaenidae; genus Polyommatus; species Polyommatus icarus. Next base: position 2,346,777 of record OW569325.1, read on the forward strand.
ACTAGTAATCTGTGCACAGATATGTAGTTATGGTGTGCGGTGTCGGCATTTTTACTTTTTGGTGTGAAATAAATTTTAATAAACGGGTGCAAGGCGCAAGCAGCTCTCAAAGAGAATAATATAATCACTACGTGCAGCTCTTTACCGGGTGCTTAGAGAATTCCTGGCTATTTAAGACTTTACGTAATTCGTAACCAATTATTACCAACATAAACTGTGTACAGTCAGTGTAAGCTTAGCAGCATTGTTTGGTATCCGAATTCCGATAGCAAAATGATGGACGATAACGCTGAGATTGTAAGTATCTTTTAATGGAAGTTCACAAATGATTAGTATACATGTTATTGACCGGCATATTATTGTATAGGATTGGGGAAACGAAAGGTTGAGTCGCGCCCAACGTGCCGTGGAAGCGAACATTTACGATGTGGACTCGTGGTCTTTGCTCATCCGTGAGGCGCAAACCAGGCCTATAAATGATGTGAGGACCATGTACGAGAAGCTGATTACTGCTTTTCCAACTACAGGCCGATATTGGAAGATCTATATTGAACAGGAAGTAAGTGATAGCTATTGTAATTTAAAAGTTCCTTCCTTTTTACCTATGTATTTTACCAAGCTATTTATTTACACATAGAAAAATGACTTCAATTTAATGTATTTGGTGTCTTTAGACTTCTATATTGGACCGTGTAAACAATAGATTTCCAAGGATCCGCAAGGAAGGTTATAGTTTGTCCAACTTGATCCGCATTAATAAATTCTAGTTTTTTTATGTGACAAAAGTTCTAGATCTGTAAATAAATGCAATATTGCAATGCTGCAAAGCAAGAGAAGAACATAGAAAATAACTTTGAAAATAACAATTTTATTCTTTTTCAGATGAAGGCAAGGAATTTTGAAAAAGTAGAAAAGGTTAGTATCGCTTCGGGAATAGGTTAAACAAATTAAGGAAATTATATTTTGTGAAGGTCGAGATGTTTGTGAAATAGCTAAAGCTTAAAGGCATAACTTTCTATGAAAAACTAAAGATATTGAGGAAAGGTGTATAGATGTAAGATTAAATAAATAAGAATTGGAATTTCTTATCTTTTTTTTCAGTTAGGGTGTCTGTGTTCAGACATGTTGGAGGCGACTTTCTTTGGTTCATTTAAATAAGATGTTTAGAATAAATAATAACTTATAATTACTGTGCAATGTAACATATTATGCAATATTATTGACCGTCTAGGATTAATATTGAATGCGCTCACTTTTCAATCTTGTTGTCAAATAATTTGTTCAATAATTAATATTGTGTGTTACATTGCGCAGTAAAATTGATTGTTCCACTAAAGCAAGAACTCACAATAAAAATAGAAAATTTAATCAAAGAAGGTCACTTTTGACATGTATTTATCCCTATTCAATATATGTAATTATTTTATATTTAGTCAGATAATATGTATAATTTATGTTTCCATTTTGTTCTTATTTTTAACAAGTAAACTGTTGTATGATGACGTTATGCAATCCACCTTACTAATAAAGACTGAAAAGAACTGATTGGCTATTCAATGTTTTTTTCTTTGTCTGTTACATAGTGAATTGATTGGACAGAATAAAGGCAGGGAAAAGTAATTAATGATTCTCCTTAGAATTTTTATTACTAAGGTTGGGCTTTTGTGTACAAAAAAATGATTTTTACCAGCCACATGTGGACAACTTTTTAAAGTTTGAGTAAAACCAAAGTAAAACACACATCACCACACACATTCAGTTGATTCCAATGTCTATTGCTACTAATTTAGCTGCAACCATTCTTTTTATGGCAATAAGGTAAAGTATAAAGGATATAGGATAAGAAGCATGACTGTGTCATTCAACCTAAAAATAAAAAAATAAAATAGCAGCAAAGATCCAATTTTACATTATTTTGTGTAGTATTTAGGTGGGTATTATTTAGCATGTTCTCACAATATTGCCTTTATTTTTTATTTATAAAACAGATTGAGTAATTATAATATCATAGAAGAAAAAATGTTTTATGAAGCTTTGCATTGTACTTCATTAAGAACTGATTGAATTCAATTTTTAACACAAAAAATTGTTATTAAATTACTAAAGATTTTTTTTTTCTAAATAATGCATATAAAACGTGTTTGTCCTATAGCTTTTTCAGCGATGCTTGATGAAGATTCTGAATATAGAACTGTGGAGGCTGTATCTCAACTATGTGAAAGAGACCAAATGCATGTTACCTACTTACAAGTACGTAGAAAAAGAGCTTTATAATTATATGTATGATTATTAATTTAACCCATCAAGCCCCATAAGCTCATCAATGAGCGTGACACAATAGAATAACAATAGATTTCCAAGAATCTATGATCAAAGGATTAATTATAACAGGGACAAAATATTTTTACAGACAATTGACGATATTATGGCGCGACTGTGCTATTGAGTATTGTTGCTACCTACACCATTTTATCTTTAAAAAATTTATCATTGAAAAAATAACCGTATTATCATACCCAGAAAAGTTGGTGCCCCATGTAATATTGCTTTTCTTCCCTAAGATTTAAAGGCCACATAATATACGCCTAAACTTACTTATATCAAACTAATTACCTTGGACAGTGCAAAAAAAACAGAAAATTCATTACAGTAAGAAAGATATTGCTATACATACATATATAGCAACCTATGACGTCTCAGGCTCGGTAATTTGTGACGTAACAAATCGTTTTGCGAGAAAGAGATGGACTATATTTTTTAACATGATAAAAAAATGTCTCACCTCCGGGCGGAAAGCGTCAACTTTCTTCCCGTTGGTTGCCGATTTCCGCCTCCCTCGATGAGAAAAATAGTATACGCATTACGCACCATGAGCAAGCAGTAAATAAGATAGCCTCCGATCACATGTTTGTTGACGGCCAACAATTACATGTGATCTGAGACATTTCTTATTTTCCTGCCCTATGTACATAATGTACTATTAATAGCGTCAACCTCAATAACCTAATCCAGATTAGTTTATTTCTATTCAGCAATTTTATGAATTAATTTCATTTAAAAAATGTGTGTAAAAATATTATAAGTAAAAGACGTGTTTGGTTGTAATATAGGGAGAAAATGGCCCAGGCATACGACTTCGCGCTGGACAAGATTGGGTTAGATATACACGCGTACCCAATCTGGAACGACTACGTCACGTTCCTCAAGGCGGTAGACGCCGTCGGCTCCTACGCCGAAAACCAGAAAATATCTGCTGTTAGGAAGGTACGGCAAGCAAAAGTAAAACTTTATGGGGATTCTAGAAGTAAAAGCTACTTCTAGAATCCCCATAAAGTTTTACTTAAAGCTTATTAATCGGGACTTAACGCGACTTATTTCAATATAGTAATGCTACTACGAGTACATACTTTTTCTCGACGTTTCGGCTGTGTTGTAACGGCCGTGGTCACGAGGGGACTGAAAGTATGTAAAAAGTATGCATTACTATATTTAAATAAGTCGCGTTAAGTCCCGATTAATAAGTTTTAATTATAATGCAACGCGAAAGTTTAAAATGTTAAGTTTTGCTTAATTGCTATAACTGGGGGCATGGGAGTGCCTCAGCAAAGTTTCGAGAAAACGAGCACGGCCGTCGGCCGTACCATACTTGTTTTTGATTACCATCCTTATTAATTTTCCTATCAGTCTTATCAGTCTCCCAAAACTTCTGGTAAAATGACTTTTAAATATTTAGTTTTGTTAGAATCTATAGAATTATGGAAATTACTTCATTTGTAATAGCAGATAACACCGTTTCTGTCATTAGTTGTAAGCAATCAAAACTCACTTTTGATTGCTTACAACATATTTCAAATTCCACAATTTGAAATATGTTTCAGGTGTACCAACGAGCGGTGATCACGCCCATCATCGGCATTGAGACGCTGTGGAAGGACTACATTGCCTTTGAACAGGGAATCAATAATATTATCGGTAAAACAACTTTATTTTTGCATGAAAAATCAATGCCATGCAAATTATAATTAACTGCTGTCCCGGTAAACTTCGTGTCACTTTAAAATCTTCTCTGGGGCCCTACCATGAGCTCTTATAGCAGTATTACTTTAATATTACTTTAGAATTTCGCATAAACAAACATGATCTCTATTTATATAAACATAGATATGTTTTTTGTTTGTGCGGAATCTGAAAGTAATATTAATGTAATACTGCTATAAGAGCTCATGGTAGGGGGGCTGGACTTCTACGAATATTTTAAGACTAAAATCAGCCCAATCCGTTCAGCCGTTTTCGAGTTTTAGCCCGACTAACACATTTTAAGATCCATTTTTATATATAAGAAGAAGAAGACACGCTGCCTTACTCCCTAAAAGCCAATAGAGATGATGACAAGGTCAAAGATTAGCGAATTTTGTTAATAAAATAAAGAAATCACGGTCAAAAATAAGTGTTACCAAAATTTTAAACATTAAAAAATTAAGTTAATAGAAGAAGCATATTCTAGCGGAGCGCATGGCTATGGAGCGGTCGCGCGAGTACATGAACGCGCGGCGCGTGGCCAAGGAGTTGGAGACGGTGACGCGCGGCCTCAACCGCAACATGCCCGCCACCCCGCCCACCGCAGACCGCGAGGAGATGAAGCAGGTGAGTCCAAGAAGCGGGCTAAAATACGCCTAATGCTCGATTTACACGGGTGACTAACGAGTAACGAGTCGATTTTAGTTGCACGGCAAATCATCATTCGAATCGCATGTCCAACCCGTATCGCCACCCCATTTACATATTCTACAAAAATCGCCTGTGACTAGTGCCGACAAACTATGTATTTGCAGCAAGCGATCGCTTGCGACTGAGCGTTTACACGGTCGATTTTAGTCACCAGCTGCATCGGCCATTGGTCGCACGACATTGGGGCTTGCGGCTTTAACCGCATGCGGCGTAGTCGAACTGCCATTTAGACGGTAGATTTTCGCAGTGCGGCGTAAATCGTGCGGCTTTAGTCACCCGTGTAAATCCAGCATACGCCTACGCCTCCTTGAATATTTCTTAGTATTTGATACTAAGAACTCCGTTGCGTGAATAGGATGTATTCGCCGCGATCGAACGTATGCGTGTGCAGCACATTTGTACGAAGATGTTCAACTGTATTTTGACTGTGATAATCTCATTTATGAAGTGTATTTATTTCCTATCTTCCATCTCGTTGTATCCAGGTGGAGCTATGGAAGAAATACATAACGTGGGAGCGGTCTAACCCACTCCGGTCTGAAGACACGGCGTTGGTGGCGCGTCGAGTGATGTTCGCGATCGAACAGTGCCTGCTATGTCTGGCTCACCATGCCGACGTGTGGCACCAGGCCGCACAGTTCTTGGAGTATTCCGCCGCGCTGCTGACTGAGAAGGTACGTATAATGCTATCTCTTTCGTCGAATATGAAGAACGAGAGAGATATGATAATTATTTGTAATCAATGTTAGAAACATTCTATATTAATTGTACACATATATCAAAAACCTGTTACCAATTTAGTACCGTATATATTATGTGTATCACGTGCGTTTATGTGCGTGAGTACATGTTACGTTTACGCATGCCTTTGCGTGTACGCGTTTGCGTATATAAGCGTGTACGTATGCATACTGCATACATGTATTACTTTCACAGTCCACAGAAATTGATTCGAACCCCGGTAATTCGGTTGGGTTATCTAAAGTCCAACCAGATCACGACTAGAACATAAATATGACGCCCCATTATTTCCTGCCAAGATATTGTAGGATCAATCATTTTCTCTGATAGTACCATCGAAGAAATTGACTGACCCGCGTCACTCGGTCGAGTTATGTCAATTCAATAATAACTGTGATCTGTCGGCTGGGTAATGGGTTTGGCATTATGCAACCAAATTACGTCCGCCATCTGCCTATGAGTCAACTTCTTTGATAGTGCATTTCGAGCTTTTTTCTCAAGTATAACACCATCAGGGTGACGCGGCAGGGGCACGACTGTGCTCGGACGAGGCGGGCGCGGTGTACGAGCGCGCGACGGCCGGCCCGCTGCGCCGCTCCACACTGTTGCACTTCGCACACGCCGATTATGAAGAGTCCCGACTACATTATGCCAAGGTAAGCTGTATGTTTTGAATCAATACTAAAACAATAATAAGACAAATTCCTTTTCCTCAAAAATAAGAACACAAACAAAAGTGAACACAGATGACGATTACATTCCTCATTAATTGTCTAATTTGCAAACAGGTATTTTTCATAATGCCTATTTTGAGCAGGTATACTTTACCGAAGCGTACTCGCTTACATCATGGCAATGACATAACTGCAAATTGCAAGAGACGTGATACGAATTCGCAGTTATATGTGGGAAGCGAATATGCAGTTTTGTCTTAGAGCCCCAATGATATTATATAAAAAAACTCAAAGCAGATATGTTACTACCGCGCGCGTTGTGAAGCCATTAAATACGGGCCAATTGACCCGTCTTTTGTATAGTCTGTCTCTTTTATGTAAATGTCATTTCGTATCTTTTGTTTTACTTATCTGTCAAATTTGACAATTGAATTTGAAAATTGTTCGGAAGCAATTTAAGCCGGAAAATAGTATGAACGTAACAGATCTGTATTTAGTTGAATATCATTGTAGAGCCCCAAGAGGGCACAGTGCTATCATAATTATTACAGGTAGAAATAGTAATAAATATAATATTTACCCCCCCCCCCCCCCCCCCCCCATACCCAGGTGCATCAAATCTACACGCGGTACCTAGACATGGAAGAGATCGAACCGACGCTGGCGTATGTCCAGTACATGAAGTTCGCGCGACGCGCAGAGGGCATCAAGTCTGCGCGCACCGTATTCAAACGCGCCAGGGAGGATCCCAGGTAATGTCGCAGATTATGTATAATTCCGCACGGACTATATGTATACAATATCAACATTATACATAATTATTGTAAGTCATATAATAATGTAGAAGTAGCCTTGCAAGCAGCCGTCCTACTCCCAAGATGTGCCGTCGTTTATGAAATCATTAACCTTATAGGCTTTGGCACACAAATGCTCTTTGACTACTTTTTTAAATTGATTAATGGATGGATGGATGGAAAGATTTTGAACGTTTTCTGGGATTTTATTGTAAAGGCGTATTTGACCTTTAACAGATTTACTAACTTTACTAAGTCTGGTCACCGGTATTTCTAGCTTGTACTTACTTCTAGTGTTTCTTCCGTGACTGTCACTTTTGGTTGTAACTAAGATTATACACTAACTACAAAATCTGTCAAATTATGTGTACTTAACCCGATGAATCACGGTTGGCAATGGCTTCCATATCTGGCTTTAGGATGATTCGTGGAGTTATTAAGAAAAAACTAAGTTGGTGATGATTCCGCGTCGTCCTTCACCATGAAATACGGGTGTGTGTGAAGAGAGAACACCGATCTCTATAATACACTGGACTGGCTATGCCGTACAAAATTAGTTATCTTTGTGCCGATTTGAAGCGCCGCGGTGAGCGTACTGTGAACTAATTAAAAAGAAAATTGGCCGTTGCCATTTGTAAAATAGTAGTTCCAAGTACACTCACTACTGCTTTCACATAGCAATCAGCGCCAATTTTATAAATAGGAATATTTTATTGATAGCGATCGCCGGTCCAGTGTATTGTACAGGTCAGTGAGAGAGAAGGAAGATGTTTGATTTTTAGCTTTATTCGCCCTCTTAACAGGTCTCGTTACCACGTGTTCGTGGCGGCGGCACTGATGGAGTACTACTGCTCGAAGGACAAGAACATCGCTTTCCGTATCTTCGAGCTCGGCCTCAAGAAGTTTTCTCATGTGCCCGAGTATGTGCTGTGCTATATCGACTACCTCTCGCATCTTAACGGTGAGTTGCGATGATGAACGATTTAGTACTAGTTATACAGCCAATTATTATTAAGTTTCGTTTTTAAAATAGACGAATATATTTTTTTAAATAAATAAACCAAATTTAAAATACATTTAGTAGAGTACCGAGAAAAGTTTTGTCCACTCTCGAGGTGGAGGAGTTCTGGCCCGCCGGTGTAGTTTACCGAAGATTTCGGGGAAGGCTCCCCAATGAAGCGCGCATCACGTCGCCGCCAAGGAGACTACGTGATAATAGTGTGAATGTGAGAGTGTTGTGAGAATAATAATATGCTGTAGGATAAGGCTGTTCGGTGTGCATCCGTTGTCTGATTGCCATAACACAAGTTCAACTTAGCATGGGATTAAACGACGTGAAGTACACTGTCTAATTTGTGCTATTGTGTATTAAATTGAATTTGAATAATATATGTATTTCTAAGTGAAGTATAGACTATCAGCGCAACAGATGCTTTGAGTTGGGATTATTATTATGTCGGTGACTTACCTGATGGCTTAGTAAATATTATATAGAACTTTTCTTTGTTATAAACTTTATAACATAAAAAAGTTCTATATCTTTCAATACAATGGGATGTGAAAATGAAAACATCTTTGAATCTCATAGATGAGACTGTAACCTGAGAGTAAGTGAAAAATCACTTATATTCCTCTCTCACTCGCGCAGCAACAATAACTTTACCACCACAGAGGTTACGTATTGACCGCGTGCTGTCCATCCGCAGAATCAAGCCCTAGAGCTCGGTCAACCGATGGAACTCAAGTTCCATCTGCCTGTCTCTCTCTCACTCGCACTCATATCTCTATCTCACTCGCACTGTCATCTTCACAGAGGACAACAACACGCGCGTGCTGTTCGAGCGCGTGCTCTCGTCCGGCAGCCTGAAGCCCGAGAGCTCAGTGGATATATGGAACAGGTTCCTGGAGTTCGAGTCCAACATCGGGGATCTCGTCAGTATTGTTAAGGTGGAGAAGCGACGACAGGCGGTATTAGAAAAGGTATGTGCTAATATTTTTTTTTTTATAAAAAGAAACAATATCACTATTCTAAATTTGCTATCCTGTTTAGCAGAAATGGAATATAATAAATACTGACAATTACAAATATAGATGACGAAATTACAGATTAAATTTGTCAATCTGTCTCGCATAATAGCTTTGTCCACACTGTGCCTTTTTTGTTCATCAAGGGCATGCGTTATGGGCGTTATAGCGCAGTCAACAGCGAAAGTGCGGCATGCCCGTGACGCATGCCCTCTGACTGTGACCAAAACTTGGCAAAACTAGGCCGTGTTCATTGGCGAGATATTAGAGCATGCGCGAAAATCAAACACATATTAATAATATTTTAAACGGTTTACTGTATACAGTCAAAAGAAATGGCAATTTTTAGAGCGGAAGCGCCGGTAAAAAGCCAATGAACACGGTCAGTATTTAATATACTTTTTTTTCAGATCAAAGAGTTCGAGGGCAAGGAGACGGCGCAGCTGGTGGACCGGTACAAGTTCCTGGACCTGTACCCGTGCAGCATCGCCGAGCTCATGTCCATCGGGTACACAGAGGTACGTCAGGCCTTTTAACCGACTCCAAAAATTCTTTTTTGGAGGCAATCAATTCGACCCGTACGCTTGTAATATTTCCAGAACTTCCTGGTTTTCGTATAGGTATGTTACTCTATATCAGCGTCTGAACAATTAATGGGCCAAATTTTAAAATTATATGTGTATAGGTGTTTTTTTGTTTGTGTTCGCAAATCTCCGAAACTACAAGTCCGATTTGAGTAATTCTTTTTTTGATTCTTCCATTCCCATTTTTGCCAAGGAACTTAATATAATGTACGACTTGTAGATAACTGTGTCATAAGTAGGGCCCGGATTTATATTATGTAAATACATATTTTTGTTTTGCGTGACTTTCGGCATAGAATGTGTTTTTTTACACGAATTATCATGTTTAGACTGTGAAAAACCATGTTTTATTTTACATATTTTTCCATATTTTAGGGTTTTTCAAAGATAAATCGATATTTTGCAAGAAAATGTCACAATCGTCCATATTTTCACAAAAATACAAAAAAGAATACGTGCCCGCCACTATGCGGCTGCGTATTTCGTTCCTCTCGCGCTTTATCGTCGTATTTATTGTTTCCAAAGAAGATTTTTCCTTCAGGATTCAAGCTCCATAAGAGCACCGGTGATCGCAACAACAATAGAATACAATAGCATTTCAAAGAATCCGCGATCGAAGGATTAATAAAGAAATAGAAAATAAAGTTTCACACGCAAAAGGTCCTGTTGCTGACATATGGCTAAACAAAAACTGAAGTATGTTTCGGTCTTTGGGTAAATGAAGGATAGTACGTAACACACAAATAAAAACAAAATTCTGTACCGATTATTAGGGTTCCGTACCCAAAGGGTAAAAACGGGACCCTATTACTAAGACTTCGATGTCTATCTGTCCGTCTGTCTGTCACCAGGGACCAGGCTGTATCTCAAGAACGGCTATAGACTAGACTTCTGAAATTTTCACAGAATGTGCATATCTATTGCCGCTATAACAACAAATACTAAAAACAAAACAAAATTAATCCCCCATTAGCCCCCATACAACAAACGTAATTTTTTTGCTATTTTTCGCTCGATATCAATAATGGCTAGTGGCTACAGCTAGGCACTTGAAATTTTTACAAAATCCTTAATTATATTTGTACTTTAATAATTAAAATAGAATAAATATTTAAGGGTTACGAGACACTAAAACAATGTTTATTTATTGTAATTTTATAGTCCATATTTTTCCATATTTCTGTTTTATAGTCCATATTTTTCCATATTTTCGATTTTTTTGTCCATATTTTAAGTACATATTTTGGATTTTTTAGTACATATTTTTCCGAGCCCTAGTCATAAGTCATAACTCATAACTCATAATGCAACATTTCTTTTAACATTTTGTAGGTGGCGTCGATGTCAAACAAATCGTGGGCTCTTGGCGGACCGCTCGCCGGCATCTCCCCCGAGCTAGCAGCCGTTATATTAGGACAAAAGTAAGTACATTATGCTATTTACGTATATTAAGTGAGACTGTTTAGTGAAATAGGTATGACAGAGACGCATGATTTTGTGAAAGAGATAAAAAAGATATAAGAGAAAACTAATAAGTTTGTAGTGTAAGCTCAAAGAAAATAGAGGAGAATGTAATATGAACGTAATATGAAACTGTAATATTACATTTCATAAAAATAAACCTTATTGCTGCTGCGGAACCCAGGCGAGTCCAGCTCGCACTTGGACGTTTTTTTTTTTAATTATAAAGTGCATTAAATATTAAAAATCTCTTTTCTTCTAGGGACCACGACCCGAATAAGGACATCGCTCGGCCGGACACGAATCAGATGATACCGTACAAACCGAAAGCGAACCCGCTGCCCGGCGAACATCCCATACCCGGTGAGCTTACCTAACTAATGTCTTAAGAAATAACATACCAGACTTTTAACTGTTCAACAACAAACTTCTTTAGACGTGTATGAGATATTGTGTACCCTGACTTTTTCAACACAAGGATAGCAACGTGTCAGATTTCCATTGTGTAAATATTTTTATCAGTTATGGCTGGTTTACACGTATTAAGTAGATAAGTAGTAACTAAATTTTAACTTAATTTGAAGTGCCTGCCGGAAATTTGTCAAGTGACAAGCCCCGCCTGCCTACTTAACAGAAAATAGTCAAAATTATAATTTCCTCGTTTAGTACTTAACTAAATTTTAACTTACTACTTGCTACTAAATTTTGTGTTTACATGCAATAAGCAACTTAAAATTAAGTTAAAATTTAGTTAACTACTTATCTACTTAATACGTGTAAACCAGCCCTTAGAGAGGTAAGTAAACGTGAAGGCCAATACGAGAAATTTTATTAGGTGTATAAAACTTGTACCAGTTTAATATACTAAATTGAAATATGTTCAGGTGGCACTTTCCCACTGCCCGCTGCTGCGGCGGCGCTGTGTACGCAGCTGCCCCCACCGTCGTGCTTCCGCGGGCCCTTCGTAGCCGTCGACCGCCTCATGCAGCTGTTCAACCGCATCTCGTTGCCTGACAAACGTGAGTATACGCTCGTGTGCGTTCACATACGTAATTTGCAAACGTGTACGTATTCTTGTGCCATCAGCATTATCATCATTTGATTGGCAGATGACGAACCTACATTATTAAGTCGAGTCAAATGTTGTTTTGTGATCTATCGACTGGACTTGAAATAACTCGACCAAATTATGTAGGTCCGTCATGTTGAACTTAGAATCCATTTTTCTGATAGTATGTATACGTAAGGTGTAAAAGTTAAACGCTGTAATCACTTTTGAAAAAATTGAAATCACATAAAAATATGAAAACCTTAATAATAAGATATAAAATGTGTAAGGTGATAAAATTTAAAGTGTATATTTATAAGCATTCTCTGTGGAAATGCAGGGCCCCCGCTACCATATGTGCAATGTGTGCAATGCACACGGGCGCCATCCTCGAGGGCCAAATTGCCATCTTTAGGGGCACCAAAACCAAGGTCGCAAAAAATTTGCCTAAAGGGGCGCCAAAATCCTTTTTTTGCACACAGGCGCCAGTAGCCCTTACAGGGGCCCTGTGGAAATGCAAAAAGAAAAAACCAACTTTTGAGCCGCCTTGTACAGCACGATTGAGAGATTTTTAAACTTGTAAATTATCTTTTCAGCTTACAAAAATACCAATGGGGAAGATTTTTGCCATTTTTCCCATTTTTCCCCGCTAGGTGTCGCGATTCCTATGATCCACTATGCCCTGTGCCTATCTGTGCATGATGCATCGTTACATTTTACTTTTTAGATCTTTCTGACTATTTTATAATAAATCTAATAAAAATGACGAAGTGTGCAGTGCCGGGATGCAAGGAAAATGGTTATCATTTGTTCCCAAAAGATAAAAATAGGAAAAGGTTGTGGGCTAAAGCAATAAAACGGCCAGAATTGGCGAAATCGCAATCTTCATATTTACGATTATGTGGACATCATTTTACAGAAAATGATTATAAAACTATGAAATCGTCTACAGGTGAGTAGGTATATTCGTATATTCTTATATTTTGTCTTTGTTCAAATCTTTCACCAATGTCTTAACATGATTGCGTGAATTGCAGGTTTCAATTTAGAGCGCCGAATTTTGAGGAAGAATGTGATACCATCTATTTTCCCTTGGTCAAAGGTTCTACCGCCATACGCAGCTGCTAGGGAAGAGAGACTGCGGAATAGAAACCTAAAAAAACAACTATTCGCACCAAACTTCTTAGGTTTTAGTGATACCAGAACTCTGGATAGTGAAATTTCAAATATAAATGAACAGCAGTGTGCAAGTTACAGTGATACTAAAATTCAGAATATTAACAATAAATCCACAGAAACCTCTGTTCTGTTGAGATTATTTGCTACAGAAGAACTACTTTTTGATGACACATCAGTAAAATTTTATACTGGACTTGAAACATACGAAAAATTTAAATTTGTTTTGAATACTTTATGCCCTATGGCCTATAATCTGTGTTATAAATCAGGAAATGTGATATCTTTAAGTGTGGAAGACCAGTTTCTATTAACATTAATGAAATTGAGACGTAACTATTGTAATTTCGAACTATCAAAAATATTTGGTGTCAGTCAAACTGTAATATCTAATATATTTGTAACCTGGGTAAATTTTATGTATGATACTTGGTCATTACTTGACTTATGGCCTACCCAAGAGTTAGTCCAATATTATACCCCAGAAAACTTTGAGAATTTTGAAAAGACAAGAATAATCATTGATTCCACAGAAGTGCCAATATGTAAGCCAACAAACCCTCTATCACAACAGGCCACATTTAGCAACTATAAAAACAAAAATACAATCAAATTTCTGATTGGTGCTACTCCAGGTGGTCTGATTTCGTATTGTTCAGATGGTTATGGTGGTGCAACAAGTGATAGGCAATTAATCGAAAGATCACCATTAACTAAGGTCTGTCAGGCAGGAGATATAATTATGGCTGATAAAGGGTTTAATGTTCAAGACATTTTTGCCTCAAAAAATGTTACAGTTAAAATACCCACATTTTTAACGGGGGCGTCACAACTTTCCACATATGATTTAAAAAAAGATAGGGAGTTATCCAAAAAAAGAGTGCATATTGAAAGACTCATTGGACTGACAAAAACATACACCATTCTTAAATCTGAAATTAATAGTTATTATGTGCCACTAACTTCCAAAATATTTTTTTTATGTATAATGCTTTGTAATTTTAGAGAAAGAATTGTTTTTAAATTTAAATAAATACACTTGAGTAAGATAATCAAGGTTTTATTATTTCTGCATAGTACTTATATAAATATTTATTTAAAATAGCTTTTTCAAAGTAGTTTTCATAGAAGAGGTCCAATTTTCTTACCATTTCTGCTATAAAAATTTCATCCTTGGTAACATACACAACCTGCCGAGCTAGCATACCGTCAGCGGACAAACGGAAGAAACCAAATTTTGACAGTTTTAACGGAAAAACACAGGAGAAAATGTTTCTTTCGTATCTCGATTTCTTCCGCTTTGAAAATCTATATGTCAAGCATGACGACCATTTTTATCCGCTTTTGACATTTACTTTCTTGTTGCTTTCTTGATTCTTTCCTCGAAGAAACTCACGTCTTTTAAGTTTCCATTCACTTCACAGTTCACACTTAATTTTTTCCTTGATTTAGGCATCGGAATTAAATATGGCGCGATATTACCGATATAGAATTAGTTTTTTTAATGAAAAATGCATTAGAAGGCGCGACAGAACCGCAATCCGCAACTTTTCTAATGCTCTAAGTTTGCCAGAAAATGAGTTTCTGGCAAACTATAAAATCAGCAAAGAAATGGTAGAGTATTTGTGCGAGGAGTTAAGGCAGGATCTTGCTCCTCGAACATCTCAAGGACTGCCTGTTTTAGTAAAGGTAAGTTAGGTTTTTCAAAATACCAGTGGATAGTTTAGTGAATAATTATTGTAAGCCACAAATCATTATTGTTTACATTTAGCAACAACAGTTAGTTACTTACTTTTTTCGACCAGTCTGAGAGACAGACATAGTATTATTTAGTTTCAATTTCACTAAAACGATACCTATAAACTTCCAAATTTTATGTAGTACCTCTGTGTACCGTATAACTTTGAAGTTTTCGCGCGAATTGTGATGCAGATAACAGAACAGATTAAAAATTGTTGATAACAATTTTTTTTTTTTACGTGAATCAAATAGGTTTTGACTCGTAATTTTACAAAGAACAAAGGCCATTCGTCTAACATGCTTGGACTATAAAAATCTTATAAAACGTAACTTGATGAAACATCTGTAATTTCAATTGCCTATATAAATGTAACATAGCACGGCATTCAATATATTTTTAAAAGCTGGGAGTTTCAAGTAATTGTGTATTAAGTTTTTGAATTTTGAGGTTATAAAGATAGTTAATAATAAGCTGTACTATCATTTTGAGTTATGGTTTTAGTTTAAATTATATGAAACACACGTCAGAGTTTTTAAAAATAAAAGTAGGAGGCAAACGAGCAAACAGGTCACCTGATAGAAAGCAACTACCGTCACTCATGGACACTCGCAATTTCGGAATACGCTCTGTTCTCGAAATCCTCAAGAAGAGAGGGTATTTAAGCAGGTTGTATGGGTCCCTATGAATGACAGAATATGCGTTCAATTTAAAAAAAAACATTATCCTGCGTTAAAAACACAAATTCAATATTCATATTTTTAGAGCCGATTATCTTTGTTTTCCCAGCTTCTAAAAATCAACTGTTTTTATTTAATTATAGCATTTTACCTAAACTACATTTTAGTTATAGTTCCACCTAGGTAACAAGAACCTTGTTTTTTTAGTCCATTTTGGCCATTGTTCTTTTGTCACATCGCTAGCTTCTTTGACATATCTGTTAAATATTAGAGGAGTTTTGTCGGGAATACGAAAGAGTGACGTTGTATTTTTATATTTATTTCCTAAATTTGTGCTATTTTAAGTTTTAGTAGAGGGTCTACCACTTTTCTAAAACAACTGACTTGACTCGTTGACTTTACCTACTACTTTTTAGACTTTTATTAGACTTTCGACTTGACGATAATCTGGAAAACCGAAAAACTACATAAAAATGTTGTAAACATTTTACGATTTTCTTTCCCCGCCATATTTTACTTGACACTGGCCACGGTTATAAAGCCGAGCGCCATAATAAGAAAAAAAAAATTAGAGTCTGTGGTACGATTACCGTTGCTATGTTCGTTGCTATGGAAAAGTTTCTTGTCTTTGTCCACTGAAACACGAGTCGATGGGTAGCGCCATGCTCGGGAAAAAGATATGTAGACATGGGAAAGAAACTGCCATTACTTTCTTCCGAAGAATCGACTGGGAAAGGCCGTGCTAGCTATACTGGAGATCTTTATAAGTATAGATGATTAGATTACAGAATTTCCGATTAGTATAAAACAGTTGACCTTGTATCTGGAAGTAGTAGGGATGTGTTTTTTTTATTTGCAGTTCTCCATTTTCTAAACACAGATAAGGTACAGTAACCGGACTTATTGAGCAATACCGAGTGGAGTAAGGGCATTTTACTTCAACGATTTTGTCATTTCCAAGCAATCCATCAGGAGAAGCACCTAAATACGGTTTCTCTTTATTAATGAATAATCCACATTCTTTAACCTTAAGCGCATATTTTTCATAATATTTTTTTAGGGCTACTTTTTCACTAATTTTGCCATGATTAGTAGCTCTGGTTGATACACTCCGTTTAGATAGTAGGTTCTTTGCAAAGCTGGGCATGCTTTCGACTCTCAAATGGCAAATTGTATGAAAATTACTTGCGGTGAGTCGATTTTTCCTGTGTTGATACCAATTTTCATTTTGATTTTGCATTCTAGTGCTTCTTTCGATATTTTCAATATCTTCTAAGGTTACATTTATTAAATATAAGGATTCCAAAATTTTATTTTTTAATGAAACACTGTAACTGCCATGATCCCACTCGATTGAATAAGGATTTGCAGGTCTATATAATTGTCTCAAAGGCATAGTACTGCCTGTAAAATTAAGCACGAGATTCCGTATTCTTTCATTATATTTTTCTTTGTTGATGATTCCTTTATATGGATGAAAATTTAAATTCCCTTCAATTCTTTTGTATGGTAAATTTTGTGCTTTCAGAGGTGAGGAAGAATATTTTTTCTTCGGGCGATGAAAACTCTGTAGCTTTTGAGTGGACACTTCCTCTAATACTACAGTTTTATGTTCAATCATATCAACTGTACCAAGCAACACAGTAGCAACATGCTTGCACTGTGAATTAACTCCAGATCCGGCTGTACATTCACAATTAGTCTCTTCTAATATACCATTTTTGTATAATTTAATAAATACCTCATACTGAGTTTTTTTCATTGCTGCTTTACAAAAACCTTTTATATAATATGTAAAATCATTTATCGAGACAGCTCTTAATATAAGAAGGTATCTATTCTCGTATAAACTTTTTCCCTTTATTAATGATTGACTGCATCTGAAAGAATTAAAATTAAGTAAGTAGAGTAACACAGCATACTTTTTTCCTGATTATGAAAAATTATTATCTTTTATAGGTACAAAAAGTTTCTTAAATGAATTATCAATTAATATACTCACTCTCCAAAATACTCTTGTATTTGATGTTTATTTAATGGTGGCAATGGGGTATTGCTGTTTATATCTTTATAATAATCGTCTTTTGGTATGATCATAACTTCGGTTTGTACTAGTTCTGAGGGACATGATTTGTCAGTGAAGTTAAAATTTCTATCATACGCTTCTAACCTACAAAAGCAGAAGATAGGTTAGAACTTGTTTTTCACAAACAATAATAAACGAAGTGAATAAAGGTTCATAGAATTATGGTCAAGAGTTTAATGTTAATCAGTAAAAACATTCACCAAGAAAATATAAAGTACTGTAGTAATTTATTTACTTTTATTTACTAACCTCTCTACAAGGTCTGCCTTTCTTCCACTACAGGAAGCACCCCTCTTCTTTAATTCTTCTTTGAGCTGATTTAATTTCCAGGTACAATACATTGCACAGGTAAATGCCAGATAGGTAAACGTCGCACAGGTAAACCTTATTACAAAAATATTTCGATATTTCGTATGAACCGCTCCGAACCATAGAATGTAAATAGATCATACGCGTGGCGCCCTCTGACTATAAAATCTTCCCCATTAAAAAGGCCATAAAACATTGTTCAAAACTTACGTATTTAACGTTAAATCCACGTGTTTGAGGCATTCTTTGGCCGTTCTTATGGTTTATTAGTTAGCGAAACCATAAAACTCAACGATATCTAGCATAAAATGTTCACTAAAAACCTTTATTATCACTTTTATTACATGAAATATAGGTCGGTCGCAACTTGACACTCTTTTCACGCTTATACACCGATATAAGGCTCTCTCCTATAGTCTATCCTCCTAGGTTATACTATTAATAATTAGAATTTATTTTTAAAATAACTTGACTATTTTTATCAGCGCCGGCGCCGACTCCCGAGAATGGATGTGACACTAAGCTGTTCGACCTGGCGCGCTCCGTGCACTGGATTGTTGACGACGACGGCCTCACCACTGTCTCTAATAAGGTAGTATTTTTAGTACAAAGTGGCAAAACCTATTTTTTTTCTGTTGTCCCAGTTTTGGAGTCCAAAATTACTATTTAAAGGGTAAAAGCGTTGCGTCACTCCACTCATATGAAGTCATATTTGCGAGTGTGTCTTTCTGTTGACTGTTACTTCTTCACGCTCAAACCGCTAAACCGATTTTGCTGGGCATAAATAGGGTGGAGATACTTTGAGTGTCGCAAAGAAAGGATACTTTTTATCCCGAAAAAATGTACGGTTCCCGCGCGATAAACGAATTTTGGCGCAGCAGAGTTGCGGTCGTCATCTAATATAATATAATCTAATCATAATAACTTATTTTATCTTCAGGCGAGGCGGAGAAAGCTGGGGGATGATTCCGACGACGACGACTTGGGCTTCGCGCCGCCCGTCAACGACATATACCGACAGCGACAGCAGAAGAGAGTCAAGTAAACGGAACACCAATACAAAAGTAACTGCCAAAAAGATCTTGAAACTGCTCTTAATCCGTCTATTCACCTGAAAGTCTTCACAGGAGTTGGTGCCCACAAATTTTGTCATTAAGGTCTTGAGATGAGGGTTTTTAAGTTCTGTTTGACTTGGTAATTGACAAGAAAGACTACGTAGTTGGTGGCAGGTGGTAGGTAGGAACTAGGAAAGTATCTGATTTTTTTATTGACACACCAGGCGTCACTAAGTACGTGTCGTTGGTCGGGACCACTACCTAGTGATAAATAAAATATATTTAACCTTTATTCACGTAGATCACGTAGATTTCTTTGTATCATGTATGAAGATTTTTTTGCCAAATGTTTGGCTCATTCTGATTACGAAGTTTCAAAATCTTTGTCAATACTGCCGAATTGTATTGCCCTTATGCTAAGGGTGACTCAGTTAAGTAATATATAACTCTACGTACGTAATGGCTTTAGTGTTCGAAATGTGAATTCTATTTCTAGGTGTGAGAAACAAGTTTTAGGAGTAATTAGGTTTACAAATGAAATTGTATTATACCATGTGACTTGTGAGACGTCGATAAAATTCACATGATTGTTTTAACAAGATAAATGTGTATATGTCGTAGGATGATTTGATAAATCGAATTATCGCGAAAATTCTAGGGACTTTGCGAAAACACGGATAATTAGACAATGGTGATTACATTTTTCAAACTTACTGACAAAAGGTATTGTTTTCGCGAAAACACGAGTTGCCTTAGTAACATTGCACATTCTTAACGCTGATTGGCTCGATTTTTACGTACTGGCCAAATCATATTCTGATTGGTTACTATCTTTCCCTATGTATCTTTGAGGTATTACACCATACACTTATAAGGGGTAAAAAATGACAATGCCAGTTCATAGGAACTTTACTTTTTATTTTACCTTTTATCGGACATAACCTCAGAATTAGTTTCTGGTTCTGTTGAACTTTCAGCACTAATTTCACTTGTATCAGTCATTTTGTATTTACAGACACACTTTTAAATAACTTTTTGCACTATTTTTCAAATCCAACTGCAATTTTAAACACATTAAATATTAAAAACTGCTAGTTCGCTTACAAAAACAACCACAAACAAAACAACCCGTGACAATCGATTGACATTTGAAATGTCAACTCTTCAACCAATCAGAGAAGATGTTGTTGTGGGGCGCTTAAACCGACCAATCACTGATAATAACTAACGATTCGTTTCGCAATGTTATTGAGGCGACTCGTGTTTTCGCGAAAACACCACATTTTGTCAGTAAGTTTGAAAAATGTAATCACCATTGTCTCATTATCCGTGTTTTCGCAATGTCCCTAGGATTTTCGCGATAATTCGATTTATCAAATAATCCTACGACATATAAGTCTGTCAGTTAATGAACTGTTGAAATATTGAAAAGAAGACTTTTTATGATAAAATAAATGAATACGATAAGTAAAAAAATGGTTTAATTTATATAATTCCCATTAGATTTCATGAAAATTTTCACACTTTGATTATAAAATGCAGTCGGAGGTATATTTAATATGATTTATGAAATGTTAAACTTGGTGCGACATGCCTCCGACTGCATTTTTAACCGACTTCCAAAAAACGAGGAGGTTATATGTTCGGCTGTGGATATATTTTTTTATTATTATTATTTTGTATGTTCAACGATTACTCCACCGTTTGTGAACTGATTTTCGAAATTTTTGTTTTGTTGTATTTGGTTTCACTCCAATTTGGTACCATGTGTGTTTGACGACCTCCGTGGCGCAGTGGTGAGCGCGTTGGTAGCTCAAGCCAGAGGTCGCGGGTTCGAGTCCCGCCGACGGAACAAAAAGTTTATAAAGTTCCTGGGTCATGGATGTGTATTAAATATGTGTATGTTATAATAAAAATCTTAAATATATGTATAGTATAAAAGTATTAAATATATTTCCGTTGTCTGGTACCTGTAACACAAGTCCTTCAGGTACTTAGCACGGGGCCAGACTGACGTGGTGTGAAGCGTCCATAGATATTATTATTATTATTATTATTATGTTCATAAATGTGGTGACCTGATGATGGGATCCAGGAGTAATCGAGGGAACTCCTCGAAATTTATATGGAAACATATTATGGTGATTTTGGTTTTATGTGAAGTGTACTAAGAATATGCTACCAAAAAGTCAAATATTGGGTCAAGGTATATAATATGGTTTCGAAGATGCTGAGAGAACTCCTGACTCCTTATAGATACACGTTTGGGAGTTTCGGCGTTGTTTTAAGAACGGAAATCATATGCTACTATGCAATTCATATGCATCATCATCGTCATTGAGAGACATTGGTGACCTTAACACGACGTGGTAATGATACCACGTCGTGTTAAGGTCACCAATGTCTCATGACACAGAATAGATAATAGTACAAGGCATAGGTATGGATATACTAATAATAATAATAATAATGTACTGTATAACAACACCTGTTTGTTTAATACACGGCGGTCAGCGCCGCGGAGGCGACGGCATCGCCGCGCCGCCGCGCGGCGCGTGGCGGCAGACGACAGATCGAATACTTTTAACTACTTTATATACAGATCGAATACTCTACTAACTACTTTATAAAATTTTAATAGACAAATAGACTTAAAATAAAGTTATTTTTAAAAGAGCATTTAAACAAAACAAAGTCATTAAGTGTCTTTTTAATTAGTTATACGAATTAATCGATAGATGGCGCACTAAGTATCGATTTGAAATTGAATTCTTGATTACAAGAACAGCTGTCAATAATTATGATAATACTAGCTGTCCCGGCAAACGTTTCTTTGCCATGTTATATAAAGTATATCGCCCGTATTATTTTATTGAATTAGTCGACACCGGAAATATCACTTAATGTAAGGGACAAAACACGACTTTTCAGAAGAGCGAAAAAACATTTTTTTTTTACAAATTCGTCTGTAACTTTTTATCATTTAGTCCGATCTTAAAGGTGTTTATGGAAAAATTTCTTAGAATTTTGTCGGCTATAATATAACTATAAAAAAAAATATTTTCGTAAATTTACGCGTTTAGAAAATCGCATGTCCCTTACATTAAAAATTTTTGCTTATTTGTCCCTTACAGCACTGAATTTTTCAATGTCATCTATGCCATGCCAAATCTACTGTAAAGGACATAAAAAACTATGCTTTGGAGGAAGTTTGATGTAATATATTAAAATCTAACACAATAAGCCCACCACGACTGGCTGGTCTACCACATAAGGGATAGGATTTCCAGCAAAATAAGGGAACTTCGGCAGACTGATACATTTCCCTTGGCACCGGGACTGTTCCCATCTACACCCAGAGCCCCTTTAGACAAGGTGGAACTTTGCAAAACCACGTCTCTGCTCTGTTGTCTTACCGAAATCTGTATCCTGAGCCGAATAGAAGATGGATCTTCCTCCCTGTTCCGCGCTGTTCCGGCCTCTTTCTGTGAACCTGAACTAGTGATCGCACAACAAAAGTCTAAATGTTCGTTCTTGACCTGGCATTAAGCTTCTCATTTCACCTTATCAGGAGCTACTGCTCTCTTTTATCGCACCTGTCAGAGCTGCTTCGCCAGTGCCCAGTCATGACCTTCCCCTTCTATGACGTTCCCTTTTATGGTGTTACGCCAGCTATTTCTATTATCGGCCATTCGAAGAGCGTCGTAGACAGTCAGTCAACTCAAGTGTGGTACGGATTTGATCAGACCAACGAATGAGACAGCGGCTCCGCGGTCTTTTTCTGCTCAATCTTGCCAATTAGCATGAGTTTTCATGGTTTCAAGGTATTCTCCTTTTTGTCATGGTGATGTGTCTGAAATATTCTAAGATGCGTTATTACTCGTAGACAGATGGTAGAGAGCCTTGTTTTTATATTTAGTTTAGCCAGCCTGGATGAGTTGGTTCTGTAAGCAGTTTATGGAATTCAGAGCATTTTCCTCCAGCACCCTTGACAGCGTTGATACGTCTGCGGTCTGCAGACTTCAGAGTCCATGTCTCGTATCCTTATAGACAGATGAAGAATATGAGCATGTGCACAAATTTCCTCCTGGTTTTTAACAAAATCTTCCTGTCAAGCCAGGTTTTATGCATTTGAGACATGGCGCTCTTAGTCATCCCAATTCTTCTATGTATATTTGGTTAATAGGAGCCGTTGTTCGTAAAGATCAAAGACAAATTTGCTAACCATTTCCAATTTTAGCGCGCCAGTCAAAGGCAGAGTGTTTCTTCTGTCTATGACCATGTTTTTAGTTTTCTCTTTATTAATTGAGCAGTCCAAGTTATTGATCATTTGCTTCATTCTCTAAAACAGTTCTTGCGTCTCGATTTCATTTGCAGCCAGGAGAGTATACCTAAAGGCTAAAGGTTTAGCTAAAACACTAAAACTTTATTGAAAACATTAAACTTTTACGGATAATACTTTTTGAGTACTTTTTGCTTTACTTTTTGAATTTATCTTCTTACTTGAAAAATGATAAGTATCCCATTCGCTGCGGCGGACGCCCATCGGCGTCTTTGGACGTCACATTCAGATGCGGCATACGCCCATCGGCGTCTTTTTTTAGTAGCTTATATTTTGGCTAAAACAAATTATAAAAGTTTATACGTGCAATATATGCTCAAATTTTGAAAATACAATAACGTAATGCACGCCGTTTCAATAAATTCAACTTTCTGCAAAATGGCCAATTCCTTTTTAGATGCGGAAGACGCCTAAAGGCGTTTTCCAGCTATTGACAACCTTTGGTTTTAATAAATTTTTCTTCAACTTTTCAGCCAACTGTAATACCATAAACATCTATAATAATATTATTATCTACATTCTAATTCAGATTGCTTCAAACAACGCGCGTGAAGCAGGTTTTATGTATGTGGTGCCCGGGCTTGTGTTGCCATGTTATTCAAATTACCCCAAAATCAATTAAATAAATATAATTATTTAATTGATTTTGGGGTAAGTACAGAGGCGGCGCAAGGCGTAGGCGACGTGGGCGACCGCCCACGGCCTCGCGCTCTAAGGGGCCTCGCGCCCCTAGGACCGAGAGGTTTTTTTAAGAATTTATGAGTTTGGATACCCAAATATTCATAAATAAAAGTATCAATTATGTATTCGTATTCGTTACTTTAACTGTTAAAACTCTTTAAATTTGCTTGATAATAATTAAAAAAAAAATGTTCTAGGGAACCCGGAGAAATTAAATTAAACCTAGAATACTGCAAGCGTTAATGCTTATCATCAGCTGGTATGCGATATGCTCGTCGCGACATTTTAATAAAAAAAATTAAATAAAAAATATATGGCAACTACGAAAAATTCGAGTAACGAAACGCATTCGTGAGTAACGTGTCGTTACTCGGTACTAGATGGCGTACCCGTTACTCAGTACCGAAATACATACGGTTTGCTACAGCTCTACTAAGTATAATTTAGTACACACAGGTACAATCCCATTTGTATATCCCATGTATATCCCATTAACCAAATCAAAATAAAACAATTTTGATTTTAACAAAGTTGTAACAAAAATTATATATGTAGGTAAGAAAATAATAAAATTATCTCTAAATTAATTAATATGATGATGTTATACGATATGTTTATAAAAGATAGAAACAAAAAAATATGCATATATATTCCCTACTATCTCAAATCTCCAAAAAAAATATCATAATGTTATCATAGTTTATTTTCAGGTTACTTATTAAAAATATTCTTGAAAATATGCATAATACGCTTACGGAAATTACGAAAAGGTTTGCCACCCCTGTTATTAATTTGTTATTAATTTATACTGATAATTTTGCTATTATTATCACTAAAAACTAAAATATATGAGATGTTAGTCGAAAGGGGGCATAATTTATTTAATTAATACAATTTACTTACCATTTCTCGCCATATTCAACCAATTTTCACCATATAACAATTGAAGGCCAATAACTGCACACAAATAATAATTTATGCTGTAAGATTAATTTTTACGCCAAATACGCTCTTGAACACACCACACGTTTGACGTAACTGAAGATTTTCCAATGAATTTAACGTAATAATGATTAATTTCTTATTAGTGTGCTGAAAACGCCGATCGGCGTCTTATTGTTACCCTTTGAGGTGCGGAAGACGCCCATCGGCGTCACGACGAAAATCGTCCCCGCACCTGGGTAATAAGTGTAGTTTTTATTGCCGCATGGAATGGGTTAAGATTAAGGTAAGGGACAAATTTTAGTGAAGCTATGACAGGTATTTTGTATCAATTCTTAACTTAAAGGACATGGTACTAAGCTAAAGGTTAACGTAAGGGACTGAATTTTATTTTAAAAGCATTTACGTTATTTTTTTTAACACGTAAAAATATTTACGTCCGTTAAATCATTTTTTTTAGGAAAAATCCTGTCTTGACTTTAAAAAATGTGTACTGTAAGGGACAAAGGAAATGAAAATGTCCCTTACGTTAAGTGATATTTCCAGTGTCGTAGTGACTAACGGCCGTTCCCAATATTCAATCTATCTCTAGTTGAGAACGGCCATAAATAAGTAAATTTATATATATATATATACCTCAATATCTCGCCTGAAGTAATAAACTGGTTCTCTTCCTACCTTAAGGGGCGCCAGCAACGTGTTCGCATCGACGGGTCCTTCTCCGATTGGGTTCTTCTCGAGGATGGGGTTCCTCAAGGCGGTATACTGTCTCCCCTTTTATTTTCAATATTTATTAATTTGTTAGTGTATGTAATAAGCAGTGCACATCATTTATATGCTGACGACTTTCAGCTCTATAGACAGGTAACAATTGAAAATCTCTCCTCTGCTATCGATGCTGTAAACCGGGATCTTGATGCAATAAACAACTGGTCTGCTAATTTCGGACTGTCAGTAAATGCGGCTAAGTGTCAGGCCATTTTAATAGGAAGTCCGGGAATATTAAGAAGAGTCGACACTAAATCTATTCCGCCTTTACTTTTTGACGGCAGTGTTATACCCTATAGCTCTTCTGTTAAAGATCTCGGATTACACATTGACGCTAACTTAGATTGGCATACACAAATTGCTAGCGTTAGTAATAAAGTCACATATTCCTTGCGAACGTTATACCGACTCAAACATTTCTTACCATCTTATATAAAATTAATGCTAGTTCAGACTCTCATTCTCCCAATAATTGATTACTGTGACGTCTGCTATCTTGATCTTAATGTAGACCTCCTTAACAAACTAGATCGGCTCCTTAATAACTGCATAAGATTCGTTTTTGGCCTCCGCAAGTACGATCACGTCTCCTCCTACCGCTCAAAATTACGCTGGCTCCCAGTCCGCCAACGCCGTTCGCAGCGGGCAGTGTGCACGCTCTACTCCATACTTCACTCTCCCTCCGCTCCCAACTACCTAACTCCTCATTTCAACTATCTATGCAGTAATCATGACAGAAATCTCCGTTCCACCAATGATTTGCGCCTCCAATGTCCTTCCCATAGTTCCTCTCTCGTCCACTCCTCCTTTCATGTTCAATCAATTCTTCTTTGGAATTCGCTTCCAAAGGAAATTAGGATGGCCGAAACTAAACAATTATTTAAACGCAAAGTTCATGAACACTATCTTAAATCGTTGACTTAAATGAGACAACAAAATCTATAATACGTAATTAGTTATTTTACCTATATATGTTGTAATATATGTATATATTTATTTTATATATGTATATATTTATTTTATATATGTATATATTGTATATAATGTGTTTATTTTATTTTACATACTATTATTATGAATATAATTATACCTAATATTGTATTATTCATTTTAAGGTATTTTTAATCCCTTTGTCCTCTTTTGGGTTTGCATCTACCTCACTTTCTCTGAACACCCTAAGGTTTGGCTGGAAGATAATGCCACGAGGCATTAAGCCCGCCTTTGTACGGAAATGTGCAAAAGTTTTAAATAAATAAATAAATAAAAATATATATATATATATATATATATATATATATATATATATATACACACTAGTGAACTTCGACCCACAAAATTAGTTACGCCATTTGATAACTCGGCGATCGAGCAGGTTGTAGTAGAAATTCCCGCTGAAAAAGCTGGGTCAAGTCACATTATCAGTGCTGTGTACATACCGCCCCGCTCAAGTTATTCAGTGTACGAAAATTATTTAGACATGTTACAAAATGTCACCTATAACTCCCAGGTTGAATCTTTTTTCATCACTGGAGATTTTAATTGCCCAGACGTTGATTGGATTGAACAAAATAACTATGTTATCCCTAAATTAGTCTCGTCAGAATTTTCTGTCGATGGTGAATGGTATGCAGTTCAACACTTTTAGGAATAACTTAGGCAGAATACTGGACATGTTTATTTCTAATGTGGATTGTGAAGCAGTTTTCTGTAACGCCTTGTCGAATACTGTTCCACATCACCCTCTATTTTCCATTATAACTAGTTTAAACACTAACCCCCTTACTAATAAACGTTGTATAAACTTTGAATAGTTATACAGTGTTTTGTTCCTGTCACACAAGTGACATTTTAAAATGGATCGAAGAAGACAAAACACTGTATAACTATTCAAAGCTTATACAGCGTTTATTAGTAAGGGGGTAAGTTAGTGCCTATGCAACGTCAGAGATTACTTACCTATAAATATTACAGAGCCAATTATGACAACATTAATAATGCACTACAAAACATAGACTGGAGTACAACATTAACTAATCTAACTGCCGAAGAAGCCGTATCAGAATTTTACGAGATTTTATACGGCGTAATTAAGATGCATGTTCCCCAGTCTTTGTCTAAGAGCTCAGACTTCCCTGTTTGGTTTTCATCCAACCTAATTAGAATCTTTAAAAACAAAGAGCGCGACTGGGTCAAGTGGAAAATATATAGAAATCGCATGGACTACGAACACTTCTCAAGCTATCGTAAATTGTTTCAAAGTGAAATGGCCAAGTGTTTTCGTAATTACATAAAATCAGTTGAAGACAGTATACCTAAAAATATTAAACACTTTTGGTCTTATATTTCAAATAAGAAAAAATCTGCTAACTTTCCTAATAATATGTACTATAACCATGTCTCAGCGAACACTCCCTCTGACGTTTGCAATTTATTTTCCTCTTTTTTCAGTTCAGTCTATGAACGATCTACTCTTGATCCACTTAATTGGCATCCCTCTGATGATATTTCCGAGTACGCTCAATGTATTTCTGATCTTGAACTTTCTGAAGACTCAATCAAAAATGCCCTCAAATCATTAGATTCTTCGAAAGGTGCTGGCCCAGATGGAATTCCTCCATTATTCTTTATAAAAACTGCAGTTTCCATATCTTGTGCTCTACATATACTGTATAATAAATGCCTTCAAGAGACTGTGTTTCCGTCGGTATGGAAACAAGCACATATAACACCGATTTACAAGAATGGTGACAGGAGCAACGTGGAAAATTATCGCCCTATCTCAATATTATCTACACTGTCTAAAGTTTTTGAGAAGCTTGTTCATGACGCAGTGTATCCCCTTATCCATCGACTGATCTTACCTGAGCAGCACGGTTTCGTTAAGCAGCGCTCTACATGCACAAACCTTATAGTCTAAGACCCGGCCATAGAATGACCTTCACCCATCGTATTACGGGATGAAAATGATTTTTTTATAAAATTAAATATGTTAAAAAAATTATTTACAGGAGGTTGTCTGAAAAATTTGGTGCAAAGTGTAATTAATTAATAATTAAAAAATGTTTTTTTTAAACATTACATTCATTCAACCTTATGTCATTATATTCATAATAAAATTATCTTTATTTTGATATAAGGTTTATCGCGTAAGTGGATCGTTGAAAATTACTAGTATCGATTTACCTGTATATAGCTGCCTACCTGATAATTGCACCGGAAAAAAAAAGTCAACCCAGCGTTTGCATATTCTATGAGCTACATACTTTCGATTAGTATACAGTTTTTTTGCGTAAGGGAATGAATGTAATGTTTAAAAAAAAAAACATTTTTTAATTATTAATTAATTACACTTTGCACCAAATTTTTCAGACAACCTCCTGTAAATATTTTTTTTAACATGTTTAATTTTATAAAAAAATCATTTTCATCCCGTAATACGATGGGTGAAGGTCATTCTATGGCCGGATCTCCTACTATTATGTGTTTTGTCGAGTACCTATTTTCTAATATGGATAAGCAAGGGCAAGTTGATGCGGTTTATACAGATTTTCAAAAAGCGTTTGACAAGGTTGATCATTCTTTATTGTTAGATAAAATAGCCTTCAACGGGATTCGGGGAAATTTGCTTCGTTGGTTTATGTCCTATATTTTTAACAGATCACAAAGGGTGGTGATAAACGGCTATCGTTCTGAGTCCATATTTGCTAGCTCAGGTGTTCCCCAGGGATCTATACTTGGTCCGCTTCTTTTTGTCATTTTCATAAACGATATACAACAATGTTTTATAAATTCGCAATTTTTGATGTATGCTGATGACATAAAAATTTTCAAATCGATCAGAAATATTGCAGACTGTCTACTTTTGCAACAAGATCTATGTAGATTACATAGCTATTGTACTCGTAATAAGTTATTTCTAAGTCTTCCCAAATGTCACACTATTTCATTCACTAAAAAAATTAATAAACTAAATTTCACGTATACCATTAACAACACACCTTTAAATAAAGTCAGTTTAGTTCGTGATCTGGGGGTCCTCTTGGATACATCTCTACATTTCAATCAACATATTGATAACATAATTAATAAAGCTTATCGCATGTATGGGTTTGTAATTAGGTCTACCAGAGATTTCGTTCGACCCTCCACACTTTTGTTACTTTACAAAACGCTAATAAGATCCCAGCTTGAATATGCCATACCTGTATGGAACCCTCTCTATACCAAATATACAAATAGTTTGGAATTGGTACAGAAAAAATTCTTACGCACTACTTATTTTAAATATAATCGATCTACTCTACCTTATACTGACTTGCTTAATCACTTTAAATTACTGAGCTTAGAATCCCGACGTCAGCTCCTAGATGCCATGATGCTGCATGGTCTATGTAATCATAAATTTGACTGCTCAGCCCTAACTAATAAAATATGTTACACCGTTCCTAGAACAGTCCATCGACGTAGAGTTCGTCAGTATAACCTGTTTCACACTACATCCTGCAAGACTAACGCTGGTCTTCGCATTCCCCTTCGTCGCTTAGTGGACACATACAATAAGTACTTTATTGATATTGATATTTTTGCACTATCCTATAATCAATTTAAAAAACATGTCCAATGTCCATGACCATTTAAAAAATTGTAATTAGAAAATTATCCGCAGCTGTTATATTGTTTTTTTTTTTCTTCTTTTTTGTGTAAAAATTATTTGCATAATTAAGTATAGTATCAGAAAATATGTTTTTCATCTTTTAATAATAATGTATTTAACTTTTTCCTTTTTTTTTTCTGTAAAATTTGTATTATTTTTGTTACGCCGCGATCAATAGTGTGGGTTATGTGTTTGTCTAATTGTTTATCTAATTGTACTTAGTTTAAGATTTTAGCATGTAACTGTTTTTTGGTCCAATAAAGAAAATAAAATAAAAATAGCTGTCCCGGCAAACGTTTCTTTGCCATATTATTACATAAAGTATATCGCCGTATTATTTTATTGAATTAGTGACTAAATAAGTATGTCACCATGTGTGTGCATGGCAACGTCCATCGCTATCCCGCGTCGCATAAACAATGGTCGCATTATAGACATAATTTGCAATAAAATAAAATTGCGACTATAATTAAAGATCTAAGCTATCCTATCTCTCAAGTTGGAAAAATGCACACATTTAAAAAAACAAACATTAAAATCGGTTAAGTAGTTTAGGAATCCATCGCGGACAAACATCGTGACAGGAGATTTATATATAATAGATTATATATTATGAGTACCTAGCTACGCTACATCCTATGCAAGTTTATAAAATTTTTTATCTGATAGATCCTTCGATCGTGGAAAAACGAGACACAATAGCCTTTCTATTGTTTTTGCAATCGCCGGTGACCGCTTGTGGCTTGAAGCATTAAAATTGTTAAATTACTTAGCACAATATTATGTTCACTTCACTGATAATATATTACTGATGATGATATCATCAGTAATATATAAGGGGTAAGGCCAAATTAGCCTCGAAGAAGCTTGGTGTTCTTAACAGAGCGAGACAGTTATACTTCAGTCCGGACCAACGCTTACAACTCTACAAGGCGCAGGTTCGGCCTCATATGGAATATTGTTCTCATCTCTGGGCAGGGGCGCCAAAATACCAACTGCTCCCTCTAGATCGTATCCAACGAAGGGCCGCTCGAATTGTTGACTGCCATAGTGTTTCAAACAGCTTGGACCCCTTGGAATTACGCCGAGATGTAGCTTCACTCTGCATCCTCTATCGGTTGTATCACGGGGAGTGCTCTGAGGAATTGTTCGGAATCATACCACCTGCAACTTTTCGCCATCGTCCCTCGCGAAAAACATACCATCCTCATCACCTCGATGAGTGGCAGTCTTCCACAGTGCGTTTTTCGCGTAACTTTCTGTCGCGCACTGTAAAACTCTGTAACGAACTGTCACCAGCAGTATTTCCGGACCTATACGACCTGCAAACCTTCAAGAAAAGAGCGTATTCCGTCTTAAAAGGCCGGCAACGCACCTGCAGCTCTTCTGATGTTGCGAGTGTCCATGGGCGACGGTAGTTGCTTACCCCCTTATTTAATAAAAAAATATATATTTTGTGAGTGTGAGTTGTGTCTCTTAACAAATTGTAATAAGATACGTAAAATATACGCGAAGGTTTACCTAAGTTAGTGTAACTAAAAAGAGTGAAATTATTATTTTTAACAAAAAATTAAAACCGACTTCTAAGGTAAAAACAATAATAACATTAATATGAACTAAAAAGTATTAAATAATTTTTACTATCTAATAGTGCCTTTTTTCGAATTCGGCTAAACCTCAACTATTTCTGTACTCAATCTTCATAATTTTGAAGTCGGTGCCAGTTCCAAAAGTTTCTAATATTCTATCAGAGGACTGAAGATTCAGCTATCTGGTACCGACTTCAAAATAATGAAGATTGAGTACAGAAATAGTTGAGGTTTAGCCGAATTCAGAAAAAGGCACTATTAGATAGTAAAAATTATTACATTGATTGAATACTTTAATTAGTGAGGGGTGAACCCGATGAAAAATTTGGATAGGTTGACAACACAAAGACCAACACAGCTGCTGTACATCTATTTATTTACGGCAAAATTTAAATAGATTGGATTTTATAAACAAATATCACTTATTCATAGAATGATCTACAAGCAAGACTAAAAATACACAATTCCGGTCATTAATATTTAAGTATCCAACTTCCATCTTGCCTTTACCTCTTTTTTTATATGCTGATGATTCCTCTAGTGATAAACTATAATATTATGTATTATTTGATTTCCGACAACAGTCTCTCTAAAGCTACGCTTCCGCCGGGTCGGAATCGGAGCGTACGGTGCGTACGTCGTCATTTATAATTTGTCAGGCGCAGAAATGACGTCCCAGTGCACGCAGTACCATAGAAATCTATACAAAGCAACAAATCCGTCCGTTGCGTACGCTCCAATATCTATCCGGTGGCGCACCTTTAGACATAAGCCCAGTATTCGAAATGATTGACCGAAATTGTGTCGTGTCGGATTACACTTATTCTAGTCGTACGACTTATCGGTCGATCTCGCCAAACACGACATCGAGCGTGCCGATGATCGCGACGATATCGGCCAGCATGGAGTTCTTGCCGACCTTTTCCAACGCGGCCAGGTGGGCGAAGCCCGGCGCCTTGATCTTGCATCTGTAATAATATAAACAGTGCCGGTTTTGCCGGACGCCCGAGAAATGTCGCTAGTAGTACACTAGCGACATTTCTCGGGCGTCTAGGGTGCTGGTAGTGCTAAATTAAGATTCCTTGTTGTCTACGGAACCCCCTGGTGTTTACCTTTGGCGCACCTTTTTATCCGGCGCCCTGGGCTATCGCCCAGCATCGTAATAATAGAAGCCTTTACTCAGCCAAAGTCATGTTTTTACATAATATTATATACACAAACTTTGGCAATTGCAAAGGTCTACATTATTTTATAATCTGTAGTAATTGTTGGCCTAATTTCATCTCATACTAATATGACATAAAAGTATTGTTTGAATTAATACTCAGAAAATATAACAGAATTTAAGCCAAGGTATAGACAATGGGGAAGAACATAGGCTGCTTTTTTATCGTAGTCACCTATGTATTGTTCATACGGGATAATTATGCTTATAAACATAAAGCATATGAAGTCGCTATTAAAATCAAATCCATAATAACACTGGCGTGTTGCCAAAATATTTTGCTTTTGCAAAGAAAGTATGTTACTAATTGCGTATTACAAATATATAAAGAGATGTGGTACTATCTATGTCACTAAACATTTTCGTGATTTATTAATTACTTGATGACGCCCGCAACTTCGTTGCGCCAAAATTCGTTTATCGCGCGGGAACCGTACATTTTTCCGGGATAAAAACTTATCTTATGTCCTTTCCCGAGACTCAAAGTATCTTCATGCCAAATTTCAGCAAAATCGGTTCAGCGGTTCGAGCGTGAAGAGGTAACAGACAGACAGACAGACATACAGACACACTTTCGCTAGTATAATATTAGTATGGATTGGATAACGAGATTTTTTTCAACACCTAAGGGGTAGGCGCTTGAGTTAAGACTAACTGTGTTTTCATCATGTTATCTCTCGTTATATTGATAGAGACGACACACAATCAAATGTCCAATATAACAAGGACTGGCGCCAAGAGGGTCTTATAATTGCTTAACCAACATACCTGTAGGGTTTGGATCCACCGTCCGACACGAGGTATACGCCGAACTCGCCCTTCGGCGCCTCCACAGCCGTGTACGTCGCTCCGGGCGGCACCTACAACATCATTGAGTTAGTATTTTGTACCATCGAGGAAATTGATTCCTAGGCAAAAAAAAAGGCAGTAGAAAAACCAACGTCATTCGGTCGGATTATGTCAATTCAATGTTAATTGTGATCTGTCGACTGGGTTTGAGTTTTGACATGTCGCGACCAAACTAGCAAACTACGTAGTACGTAGGTCCCCCATCTGCCCAGGTATCAGCTTCTTGATAGTACTATCGGATGGAGGCACTTCACATGGCTATTTGTATTTGCGTATTTGGTGTATTCGCCAAACAATCACCATGTGTAGACGGTATGTTTGACAAATATTGGCCTTATTTGCCTATTTGACAAATATGACCAATACCAAATACACGTATCCGTACCTTTGTCGATTTTTGACGCACATCAAAAGAGTCAAATAGGCAAGTAAAGAAAATCAAGTAAGTTTGATATTTGACGTCCATGTGTGGAAGGCCGTATTTGCCTTTATTTGCTTGTTTGTGTATACGTCAATAATTTTGCCAAATGCAACAAATAACCAATAGCAAATACAAATAGCCATGTGAAGTGCCTCCAAGAGAAGTTGAGATATATGCCAATGGCGGACCTATGTAATTTGATCGACAAAAAATCTGTGTATGAATTAAATTTTTCGATTGTACTTCGAGTGTTTCAAATATTGTTAAGATATTGCAACTTGCATACCGACAACGTAAATCACAGCTAACAGATCAACTGTCTCAAACGTGGTAATTTGAAATAATAGAGCGAGATGCGAGCATCTTTCCGCGGTACGCAAACGCCGATAGTGCGAATTTAAGAGGCCGGGTACCCCTGGAATTTCTCATACAAACGTAATACCAAAACCATTTTCTCATACGAAAATATTTAACATGTTTGATTTATTTTTCAGCTTAAAATAGTAATTATCTAGGTTCCTGCACAAAAATTTACTTCAAAATATTTAAACACAAAAAAAATTTTTTTGTTTAAAATTTTTTTTAGTAAATTTGCTACTAAATATTTAAACACTAAAAAATAGAGTAAAACACTAAAAAATATATAAATAAATAGTAAATTTACTACAAAATATTTAAACTAAAAAATATTTTTAAGTATTTAAATATTTTGTAGTAAATTTACTATTTATTTATATATTTTTTAGTGTTTTACTCTATTTTTTAGTGTTTAAATATTTGGTGGTAAATTTACTCAAAAAAAAATTTTTAAACAAACAAAAATTTTTTTTTTTGTGTTTAAATATTTTGAAGTAAATTTTTGTGTAGGAACCTAGGTAATTACTATTTTAAACTGAAAAATAACTCAAACATGTTAAATTTCGTATGAGAAAATGATTTTGGTATTACGTTTGTATGAGAAATTCCAAGGGTACCCGGTCCCTTAAGGCGCGACGCGAAGCTAAGATTCGAACTCTTGTAAAAAAAAATCCGTAACTTATCGTGTGGTAGGTGATAGGTCTAATTCTGTATCAGATGCATTATGCCAAGCACCGAAGTACGCCTCAGTATGTATGCCTATGAAGGGATGCCACAATGCGCAAGCGAACAGCAATCCTTTTCGCACTCTTCTAGACGACATTTCATCCCAAATTCGACCTTACCACAATAGCATTAATAGCGATATTACAACGCACCTGATAACCCTGTGTGAACAGCTTGAAGTGGTGTATGAGCGCCTCCATGGAGGTCTTCATCTCCTCGCGCGAGGGCGGCGTGAGCTTCGCGTCGTCCGTCTTGATCTCGCCCGCCGGCATCTGGTTAAGGCACTGCTCGATGATGCGCAGCGACTGACGCATCTCCTCCACGCGGACCAGATATCTGAAGTTACAAGTTTTTAAATGGCTGCCATTTTATTCCCGACACAATCGAGAATCTAATCAAATCGATGTCTGGATTTGGTACTTCCAACATCTACGTTAGCGCATGATCGTGCCCACCGCACGATCATGCTTAATTTGTGAAACAAGATCGAGAAATTCGACGTTTGGTGAGTTACGCGATGTCGATCTTGGTTCGAGTTAGTTCAGGAGTACGAATCGTGAACGACATTTCAAAGTATGGCCCCTGGCCTTTATAATCAAATTGCGAGAAGAGGCATTAACACAAAACGCTACGAGTTTTACACTCGTTGCTAGGTCTCACGGACCATTGCGGTTTTTACATGAAAAATGAAGTAAATCGACAAGTCTACATTCATCATTTACATTATTTTAACAACCGTTAAGTGAAACATACAGATTTTTTTTTGTAGACATTACCTGTCATAGCAGTCGCCGTGCGTGCCGATGGGTACATCAAAGTCGACAAGGTGGTAGGCGTCGTACGGTTGACTCTTGCGCAGGTCCCACTTGATGCCCGACCCGCGCAGCATCACACCACTGAAACAAAACAATAATTATTTCATTAATTTTTTAACCCTTTGCTGACCGCTTTTAGCATATTATACCGCTTTAT
Organism: Polyommatus icarus; assembly: GCA_937595015.1. Lineage (NCBI taxonomy): Eukaryota > Metazoa > Arthropoda > Insecta > Lepidoptera > Lycaenidae > Polyommatus > Polyommatus icarus. The sequence goes on from OW569325.1 coordinate 2,383,402, forward strand.
AAGTCACTGCTAAAGCAACATGCATACTGTTAAAATTGCATGGCAGTTAAACCAGTTTCTAAACTTTGCGTTTTCACAAAGGAGTTTTAAAATAAATTGAAATAAAATGAAAAGACTGAAGACGTACTCAAAGTATATTTTTACTGTTGAGCGATTTTAATTTGTAGCTCTAGCATGGCATACGAAAGTATGACATATAGTGTATACTATAGTCTATGTCATACAGTGGCATTTTAATGGAATTTTTATCGGTCGCGGCTAGCCGCAGTAAAGATCGGAACGGCACCTTCAGTTTATTAACTGATATCCACAGTTTATCTATACTTTCGTATTTCTACTGTGGTTTAGTTTCAATACTTTGAGATAGTACGCGTCATGTAAAATCTACAATGTATGTTGGGGACTCAACTTTGAAAAGACTATGATCAAAATTTAGGTACCTGAAGCCGTAGTTGAGGGCGTCCTGTGCGGTGACGACGCCCACGTCCTTGGTCCGCTGCACCCAGATGCGGTTGGTGGTGAGCACATCCTCCATCTCGTCAAGCCGCTCGCCGAACTTGCTCGCGAACTCGTATATGTCATCCATCAGACCGAGCGGCATGTCCTACATTAAAAATGTTTGTAAGTTTTAGTGACGACTCATTAACACAGGAAGTGCCTAATACGGCATGCTTGACTCAAAATCCTATTTCGAGCATCATTATGGTGCCCGCTACTGTATCAGCAAATATCATTATGATTCATTGTATTTGACAGAAACCCATATTGGTATTTTTTTTTGTTATTGATATTAAGAAATTTATTTGTAGAAAAAATACAAAATACAGCATTTAATTAAGAACTTGTCTATAGCCTTAGAAGCACAATTTTTGGGTAATCTAACACAACACTTACAAGCGCCACGCCCCCGGGCCGGACGTAGGCGGCGTGCATACGGGCTCCGCTGACGCGCTCATAGAACTCCATCATCTTCTCGCGCTCCTCAAACAGCCAGAAGAACGGGGTCATCGCACCCACGTCCAGCGCGTGGCAACCCACAGCCACAATGTGGTTGAGCAGACGGGTGATCTCAGCAAAAAGGGCTGTGAAAAACAGTAAATTAATAATTGGTCAAGGGCGAGTCGGACTCGCGCACGAAGGGTTCCGTACCGTTACGTTATAGAGCAAAAATAGGCCAAAAATTGCGTTTTTTTATGGGAGTCCCCTTAAATTATAATTTTATTTAAATATTCTTTTTAATTACTAAAGTACACATATAATTAAGGCTTTTGTGAAAATTTCAAGTGCCTACCTGTTGTCATCGTTGATACCGAGCAAAAAATGTTTGATAAATACGTTTGTTGTATGGGATATGGATTAGGATGGCCCTTAAATATTAAATTTATTTTGTTTTTAGTATTTGCTGTTATAGCGGCAACAGAAATACATAATCTGTGAAAATCTCAACTCTCTAGCTATTACCGTTCTTGAGTTACAGCTTGGAGACAGACGGAAAGGTGGACAGACATCGAAGTCTCAGTAATAGGGTCCCGTTTTTACCCTTTTGGGTACGGAACCCTAATAAAATACTGTTGTTTTGTAAAAATCAATTAATTATTCAAAGATCCTGTAATGTTTTTGATTCTTTAAATTAATCCCTCGATCGCGGATTCTTGAAAATCTATTGTTTACGCGGTCGAATTCAACCGCTTGGGAGTTGTAGCGTTAAACTGAGAAAGACCTTGAAAAAATGTAAATTTTATAAACGTGAAAATTATCCAAAAGTCAAAACAAATTTGCAAAAGGAGATCGGGATTATGTACTTACGGGTAGAAGTCGAAATAATCGTACATGACATAAAAAAATGTGTCCTCGGCTGTTTATAGCTTATTTAGAAATTTTGTCAGGTTACAACAAGTGATAAACCTATTAAGTTTAAAGAACAATTCATTTTCAGTACACCAAGATATTTTTTAAATGCTAAGAACATAACTATATCGAAAAAAATATCATCAAACTAAAGTCAGTAATTTCAGTTCCATACAAAATGAAAGTGTCCTCTTGCTTAATGAAATTTTAAACATTATAAAATATTCAAAACTAGGTACTATTTTGTAATATTATAGACTATCAATTAAAAAACGGTGTCTACACCTTTGTATTCATTTATTATAACCATAATTTATCATGCCTATTATTATAAAATTACGTTTCATAATAAAATCCCAAATATCGTTCCTGTGAGTAACTCCGGTAGGTGTTTTAGGCGCTCCCGAAATGGAATTCTACCATGTCGCAAAATATATTTTATTCCAACAAAACTGTCGGATCACATCAAGTAACTTTTAGAAAGCCATCATATCACTTCGTTTAGTTTTGGTGGAAAAAGTGCACGCACAAAAAAAATTCCTAAAATATTCCTGTGAATAACGGTAAGTCTACATAAATTCTAAAGTAAATTACGCGAGTCTGTATACGCAGTCTGAAACAGTATGTTTTGGTGATCATAAACACAGAGAAATTGTTTTCAAGGTAAGATATTTGTCAATATGACGATACATTTTAGATGTTAAAATTCATATTTTTCCTTCCTGTAGATAACGTAATACGACTTAGGGCTAGTTCATATTGATAAAACTAGTTCATATTGGTAAATGTACCTGCAACTAATAAATAGTTTTTTTAAATAAAATAATGGGGCAAACGAGCAAACGGGTCAGCTGATGGAAAGCAACTACCGTCACCCATGGATAGGTACTCGCAACAGAATTACGCTCTTTCTTCAAGGTTTGCAGGTCGTATTGATCTGAAAATTGTTCACCCCGAATGACGATCTCGCAATAAACTTTCATCTTTTTAAGTTTTTTGAAGTGAAAACTTCTTTAGCGGCGTTGAGCACTTTTGTGGGATGGATTAAAACTAAAAACTGTAACACTCGCGTCAGATGCTCGTGCTGATCGAAAAACCGTAAGACGGTTGGTGAGTAGTGCTGTAACGTCGAAATTGATTAATCGAACAATCGATTGTTTTTTTTTCGATTGTCGATATTTTTTAATCGCTTGTAAGGGTTTCAATGAATTTAAAAAATCGATTTTTTAAAAATCGATTATCATAAAAAATGGGATAAAAATTTAATCGATTGTAAGTGTAGGAAATTTTGTATTCTTTTTGGATTTGGGATATTTGTGCATAAATTAAAGCTTCAAATGTTTTCATTTAGATGGCGCCAAACACTAATGCTAAGCGATAGATCAAAAACCGAGAAAAAGTTTTTAATTATTAATAACCACTAAGTACAAACACACGTACTTAGTGGTTATTAATAAATAATAAGACTAGTTAAAACATAATATTTTATCGATTTTACCAGTTATGTTAGTCAACAATAAATAAAATTATGTACGTATTTTGATAAGGGGTGCGCGCCCAAAAAACATGACAGTTCATGCGGCGTTACCTCGCTGATAGCTCTGAGGCGTTCCATTTACACTTTCAAGTCTTTCAACAACAGTAATTCCCACCTGGGCCGCGCTCTTTGTTTCGATTATATTACGTATTTCGATGACTTAGAGAATACTTTTGCATGAAGAAGTTTGGTTAGTTATGACCTTTGATACATTGACCACACTCTGAATGAAAAATAAATAAACAATCTGTGAGCTATTAGTATTATTTCGTCTATTTAAAATTGTGTTCTATTTCCTACGTGTCAAGGTATGACTTGTGCTTTGTTCGAAGATTTTACTGGATTTCCCGAATGTATGTAGCGTTTTGTATTGCGAATAGTTTATTTTACTCATTATAAATATTTTTAGACAATCATTTGAAAGAAATACATCGAAATAACTTTAGGTTACAGTCGAAAAAGTTTGTTTCTTTATAGAGATTCGGAAGCGAGGGTTAAGGGGTTAAGGATAGTTGAACGTGACAACGTCATACGTTGTCACGTTCAACTATCAACAGTAAACCGACTTTACAGACAGCCGATTTTTTGTTTCAATGTGGAAGCATCCGAATTATCCTGTGAGTAACAATTTCTGTCAGGTGAGTAACGTTAATAACCGGATTTCATGTGAGTTGCGGTCGATTATTTTGACTTCTACCCTTACACTAAAGTTAAATTCCATGAAATAATATTATGAACAACTTACAAAAATATAATATAGGTTATTGACCATAACATTTTATACAAAATATTTTTCAATTTAATAATCCCTTAAAGTAGAGAGGCATGTCTTTTAGGAAAGTTTAAAAGATTTTTTTTTCCCTTCTTGCTATCAGCAATCAGCTTTATGGAAGCTATAATCTGATTAGGTCGCTTTTATTATTATTTAGGTGGATGTTGTTCCCTCGAACATCATTCCAAGTTTAAAATTTGTTTCCTTTTAAGGCGAACAGTATCTCCTGTAGTGTTGAGGAGTTTTTGTGCAAGTACACTTTGGTGTTCTTTAAGTCTGCTCTTACAAGATGTTTGTGTAAACACCGTTATCCTTGAAACCATCAAATGAGCCCATCAAAATGAACAACTTTTTCTATGAGAACAATGCTGGGAAATAAAAAAAAAAATTTCATACCCATACAAATTACGGATGCCCGGATGCATACGTAATGGGTATGAAGACAGCATTTTTTTTTGAGTTCCCAGTATTGTTTTCATAGAAAAAGTTGTTCATTTTGACGGGCTCATTTGATGGTTTCAAGGATAACGGTGTTCACACAAACACACTGTATTTATTAGTGTATGAATTTACTGTTTCCTTTATTGTATCTATTTGCAGGTGTTCATGGATTTCTGAGTTCCGAATAAACCATGGCGCATTTGTTAGAGTTCTGAGCACATTGTTTTGGAACCTTTGCCTTTGGATTTCTATGTTTGATTTACTTGCGGAGCTCCAGAGTTCTTTGCCATAAGTCCAGATTGGCTTTATAATACTTTTGTACACAAGTAGTTTATAGGTCAAAAATAGCTGTGAGTAATGACCTATCAGCCACAGTAATACTTTAAATTTCGTGTTTGCTTCACTCTTTTTTGCTTTAATGTGCTTAGCCCATGTGAGTCGCCTATCCAGGTGCATACCAAGATACTTTACCTTCGCTTTTTGGCAGCACTTCACCTCCTAGGTGCACTGGCGAGCATTCTTTCCGTCTCAAGGTGAAGGTTATGTGTATCGATTTTGTGGTACTTGATTTTATTCTCCATTTGCTCAGCCATTTATTTATTTTGTTAAGTTGAACTTGGAGTTTTTCAGATGCCTTCTCTGGATCGCTATCACTAGCAAGGCATGCCGTATCATCTGCAAAGGTAGCTGTTTCCACTTCTTCAGTCTGGGGGAGATCTGCTGTGTACAGTGTGTAGCATTGGTCCTACCACTGAACCCTGGGGTACTGATGCTTGGATGTCATATAGTTCAGATGTTTCTTCGTTTAGATAAGATAAGATAAAATAAGATAAGCCTTTATTCACAACAAATTTTACAATGTTGGTTGCCTTAAGACATAGACCTCCTCTAGGTTATGCCACCTCGTCCTGTCTCCGCTATCCCTTCTCCAATTCTTGGGTAGATCGTCTTCCCACCGTTTACATTGCCTTCCTTGTTTTCTTTTTCCATTCCTTGGATACCATTCAGTTAGGTCTTTTGTCCACTTTCCTCAACCTCATCATATGTCCAGTCCAGCGCCATTTAAGGGTTCTGACTTTTTCCATTACATATGTTACTTTAGTTGTATTGCGTAGATTGGTTAGTTTCCATCTTTTAGTTTTGATACCTAACATAGAAGAAGAGTATATAGAGATTTTATATAGCATATATTACAAAATATGGTCCAAAATAAGATTGGAAAGAGAAGGAAAAGAATTTCCAATAAATAAAGGAGTGAGACAAGGAGATCCCCTCTCACCCAAAATATTTTCAGCAGTATTAGAGATGGTATTTAGAAATATTAACTGGACAAATCAAGGAATAAAAATAGACGGAGAATTCCTTAGCCACTTACGTTTTGCTGACGATATTGCCATATTTGCTGAAGACAGCAAACAACTAGAAAACATGGTTAAAGACCTAGAAAGAGAGAGCAAGAAAGTGGGCTTGTCATTAAATGCTTCTAAAACAAAAATTATAACTAATGGTATAGAGCAACCTATAAGAGTGAATGGAGAAGAAATAGAATATGTTAAAGAGTATATTTATCTAGGACAGTCAATTTCCTTTAAAGACCAGACAGAGAAAGAAACAGATAGACGAATAGCAATCGCTTGGAAAAAATTCTGGAGTTTAAAAGAAATCATGAAAAATAGAGAGGTGAGCATAGATGTTAAAAGTAAACTCTTCAATATTGTCATCTTACCATGCTTAACTTACGGCTGTCAAACCTGGTCCTTACGGAGGAAAGATGAAGAAAAGATAGCGATCCATCAACGCAAAATGGAAAGGAGCATGCTCGGCATAAAGATATCAGACAAAATCAGAAATGAAACTATAAGGAAAAAAACCAAAGTCTCAGACGTACTACAGAAAATTAGAATACTTAAATGGAAATGGGCAGGACATGTAATCAGAATGGACAATGGAAAATGGACTAGTAAAATAACAGATTGGCAACCGAGGGAAGGACAGAGAAAGAGAGGGAGACCTAGGAAAAGATGGGAGGATATATTTAAGGAAAAATGTGGATTAGATTGGAGAAGGAAGGCGAGAGACAGAGATACCTGGAAAAGACTGGGGGAGGCCTACGCCAAAGAGGCGACTTCCACATCTTAGATTTAAGAAAAATAATAATAGGATATTGTAGAATTTATTTAATAATAATAGAAAAATCAATAATTTAAAGATGTTATATTTTAAAATTAATAATCTAATATATTGTTTAAATAATTGTAATATCAAATATCAATAACAATCAAAGTTCTTTTATAATGTGTAATATTTATCAATTTAATATGTAATATAATTAATGTAGCAATATTCTAAATGTATGGTGGTAGAATAAAGGCTATTTTATTTTATTTTATTTTATTTTACCTAACATACTTCTTTCCATACTTTGTTGACATACCTTTAATTTATGGATGTTTTTTTTGTCATACTCCAAGTTTGGCATCCATAAGTCAGCACTGGAAGGATACACGTGTCAAATATTTTTGTTTTTTGTCGTATTGGTATTTTGTTGTTTTTCATTAGCTCTTAGTATCTTGACCAGCTGTTTGTTACCCTTCTATCGATCTCTTTTGTCATTAAATTCGTGGGTGATATTATGTGGCCCAGATACACATATTCAATTGATTTGTTTGCTATTACTATTGCATCTTTATTTCTGTTGGTCATGACTTTCGTTTTACTTGCATTCATGGACAGCCCAGTTTTTAGGCTTTCAGTAGATAATTCACTGAGCATTTTTGTAATTCTGCAGGTGTTTTTGCAAATAGTACTAAATCATCAGCAAACCTATTTCTTCGTTTAAAAGAATACAAATATAATAATTACAATTAACAACAACTTACTTCGGATGTATTTTGCTCTCAAAGGGATATCAATGTTGAGTAGTTTCTCCACCGCCAAACTGTAGCACTGTTCATTGCACATCATGGACACGTAGTCCAATCTGTCAAAGTATGGTAGCGCTTGTGTGTATGTTTTGTACTCAATTAGCTTCTCCGTACCGCGGTGGAGAAGACCAATGTGAGGGTCAGCTGAGCGAACAGTCTGGAAAATAGAGAAAGTTGATGTTTAAGTCAAATCTTCTTCTTATTTTCAAAAGGTAAGGTGCATCTAAAGTAGAAATAAAAATGTTGAGTATATAATATAACAACTAATTACTAAATTATGACATATATACCTTGCGAGGCCCTCTAAAATATATTTTGCGAGGCCTCCTAATGGATTTTTGATTTGTTGAGAGAAATAAATTTTTGATACTCAAACTTTTATTCAAAAAACGTTTTATTTATGAATATTTGAGTATCTAAGCTCGTAAATCCTTAAAAAAAAACCTTATAATCCAAGGGGCGCGAGGCCCCTTAGACCGCGAGGCCGTGGGCGGTCGCCCACGTCGCCTACACTTTGCGACGCCTCTGACGGTGACTATCTTAAATTTTTTAAATTTGAATATACAAATTTTAATATTTTCAAAACTGGTAACTAAAAGGTAAGGATTAATGTAAATAAAAAATATTTGGTATTCACCTCACCGTCCAATTCGAGGACCAGTCGTAGCACACCGTGAGCAGCCGGATGTTGAGGACCAAAATTCACAAACATGTTCTTTACTTGTTTTTCAGTTGGCCTTACAATACCTAGAATCATGCAAAAATCTTACTTGTTGTAAACAAAGAATGGTATGATACATTATATTATATTGAATTAAGAACTATACCTGTAAATAGTAATGTTTATGGTTGATAAGCATTTTGGGCCAAGCAATATTTAATTTTTGTGTAATCTCAAGTATGAGGTCGCACAAGATTAAAATTAGCAAACAATTTCAGGCAACAAATGTTAAAAACTTACTGTCATAAGGTGGATGTTTCAGAAGAGCCAGTGGTCCTTCTGCGTACATGACAGGGCCCGCAAACTGATCTATGAATGCCTTGTCTGGCATCCATCGGTGACCGTTCCGTTGTGAACTAATTAAAATATAAAGATGATGTTATCAACATTATATTTTAAGTTAACGATTTACAAAAAGAGATGTTTATTTGAATATAGCTTCGAAATACTATAAATTACGTTCACAGTAAATAGCACTTGTATGACGTTTTTCTCGTAGGTAATAATTATTTACAAAATTTGCGCAGTATAACCTGAAATGTTACATAATTTCTGTATATCGTTCTAAGGATTGTAGAACTACGTGAAATATTTATATAGACAAATAAACTCACTTCACATTATAAATAGCAGGTATATTCGTTAATAAAGCCTTGGAAGAGCTAGAATTTAAACTTTTCCGGAGCAAAACATTCACCAACGAAGCCATTTTTGATCGAAACCACAACTGACAACTGACAGTCTGACAGTTCCTGTTAAAAACAACAGACATTCGTCTGACGTTGAGTTTTTTAAATCATAATAACAGGATCATAGACAAAAGGAAATCGATTGTAAAGCCCCATCCCCACTCGCGTGCGAACCGCGCGCGACGCCGCGAAATTTCCGCGAAACGTGAGTGTAGATCCGATTCGCATATTTGTCGCACTTCGCGGCTGGTTCCCCGGCCGCATCCACACTCGCACGCGGACCGTGCGCGACGCCGCGGCGCCGCGAAATTTCTGCGAAGCATGAGTGTGGATCCGATTCGCATATTATGTTTCGCACTTCGCGGCCCGTTCCCCGAATGTTGTCGGTTTTCTGTCCCGCGACAAAGGTTTTTTTTTAAATCTTTATTTTAATGGCTTTTGCCATACAAGATATGCCAGCATTGTTTAGTGAACAGATAATACAATATATTAATACCATAGACTTATAATATATACCATAAACGTATGATGCTAAAGACCAACAAAGAGTGCGAGAGAGAAGAAAATCCTTTATGGAATTATAACAAGATGAAAAGAGAGAGGCAGTCTAATGAAAACTTTAACCACTTTCATTTGACAGGTCGTCACCAAGTCGTCACCCGTTTTTATGCCCTTTCGGTATTTGCAATTTATTGTTTAAATCCTTTATTATTTTCGACAAATACTATTACATATAACAATGGTAACATGTTCTGTGAGTGATTGCAGTGTAAATCATAGGAGTAATCCTGAAAAATATACATTTCATAGGTAATTAATCTTCATGTCCTAATTGCTACGATGTGTTTATTTTAGCTATATTCTGTCTATATTTCTCTATTTCAAATAAAATATTGTTAATCCTCCCCTTTACTTTCATATTTTGCATAACTAAAGGTACTATTGTTCTTAAATTACACAATTTTTAAAGAAAAATTTTTCATTAAAATTGTTTACATATACGCTAGGGCTTGAATCAAATTTATCGATATGCCTATCGGTATTTAACAAGAACATAAAACTAATCTAAAAATATAATAACTCGATCGGACAATACTATCGATAGTAAAATATACATCACTAGCACACGCACACATTGACAGATCAAAAATCGTCACGCATTTTCGGGTTGTCAGGTGGTCTATACGACAGTATATATCATAGACTTATAATATAATAATACATAAGTTTTCACTTCTGCCGGCACTCCCGGAGTGCAACCCGTATTTTTTTCAATCGTCGGATATGTTATAACATGAGGTTCTTATAACGGTAAATAATATACACATTTTAAAGTTACTTACTTGTTATTCAGGTAAAAACTATCTGACAAATCAGCTCTTACATTAATAGAAATGCAAATATAAAGTTGAAAGTAAACGACAAACATAGTATATTATTTATTCTTAAATTAAATACATATCATAATACCCTTACACCCCCATTACATTTTTAGATTAGTTTTATGTTCTTGTTAAATACCGATAGGCATATCGATAAATTTGATTAAAGCCCTAGCGTATATTTAAACAATTTTAATGAAAAATTTTTCTTTAAAAATTGTGAATTAGGACATGAAGATTAATTACCTATGAAATGTATATTTTTCAGGATTACTCCTATGATTTACACTGCAATCACTCACAGAACATGTTACCATTGTTATATGTAATAGTGTTTATCAAAAATAATAAAGGATTTAAACAATAAATTGCAAATACCGAAAGGGCATAAAAACGGGTGACGACTTGGTGACGACCTGTCAAATGAAAGTGGTTAAAGTTTTCATTAGACTGCATCTCTCTTTTCATCTTGTTATAATTCCATAAAGGATTTTCTTCTCTCTCGCACTCTTTGTTGGTCTTTAGCATCATACGTTTATGATTAATACAGTCTGTCAAGAAAGAGTAGACGCGCGAAGTTTTGCTGGGAATACGAAAGAGTGACGTTGTGTTTTTGTATTATTTCCTAAAATTGTGTTATTTCGGTTTTTAATGTGTAATGTTGGTAGAAAATTAACCATTACGTATTACGTTTTACGTACGTCCTCACAGAAAACCGGCGTTGAAGTGGGAGAGCCATGCTTCGGCATGAATTGGTCGGCCCGAACGGAGAAATACCACGTCCTCACAGAAAACCGGCGTGAAACAGCGCTTGCGCTGTGTTTCGCCGAGTGAGTGCGTTTACTGGAGGCCCAATCCCCTACCCTTTTCCCTTCCGTACCCTCCCCTATTTCCTTCCGTACCCTCCCCTATTCCCTTCCGTACCCTCCCCTATTCCCTTCCCTACCTTCCCCTATTAAATTAAAGGCTGGCAACGCACCTGCAGCTCTTCTGATGCTGCGAGTGTCCATGGGCGACGGAAGTTGCTTTCCATCAGGTGACCCGTTTGCTCGTTTGCCCCCTTATTTCATAAAAAAAAAACATTAAAAATTTGATGTCGTGCATAAGTGTGGGTAAGTGGTACAACTTCAAGAAACGTGCCATTTTGTGTTCCCTCCAAAACTCCGTCGAAAGTTTTAGTAAAGGGTCTACCACTTTACTAAAACAACTGACTTGACTCGTTGACTTTACTGACTACTTTTTAACCGACTTCAAAAAAAGGATTTTTTAAATCTCCACCAGACGGCGCGACGGTAGACACTTCTAGATTTTCTATTGGTTCCCCACCGGATCTGAAATTATCTGCAGGTTGGCATCACTGACTACATACCTATTGGTTGTGTTTCTAAAAAATATCAGTGTACTGTCAAGTATGACATAAATAAAAAAATCTTAAACCTAAGCGATAATTGGCCTAAGCGATTAGGCTACTATACTGATAATAGTTTAGGAACACGCTGTTAAAATAAAAACTTGTCAAACTGAAAACTGACAATCATTGCTGACAACTGAACGGCCTTGTGGTGGCCATATTACTTTCAAACTCCTTCTACTTTTTATTGTTGGTGTGGTTTTTATTATTTTTTCCCAAATTGTGTTATTTGGGTTTTTGATGTTCATTTTTGGTAAAATATTGGCCATTAAATATCCGTTATATAAGTGCAGGTAATATGTTGTCAAAACCAAAATTTTTAATTCCTGTGACATTTGGTGTGAATAACGATAAATAGGGCTATTTCTTCCGTGAGTTTTAACTAAAACATCGTTATAATAACTTTATTATCCTATTCATTAGAATATCATTGTGTCTTTTTCAAATTGAAATGTATCAAGTTTTACATTATTTTGCCCGGTTTTGTAGCAATCATTGATGGTATTTCCTGGTATTACCGATAGTTGTCTACCCATACGCCATCTAGTTACTAAAATGGAAGCTGTTTGACAATCAAATTAAAAAAATAAGAAAATGCCCCATTGCCATCCAACGTGGCAATGCTGTCAAGTGTCAGCTTGCTGGGCACTCTGCCAGATGGGGACGACTTGGGCAAGTCTTTCCTTTTATAGTTTTTTATTTCAAATTTATATATATCTGTATATTTTAGATTATATTTTCAGTGACGTATGTAATACGAAAAAATATATATGTTAATTATCGAATACAAATTTTTATAGAAATGGACATCACTATTGACATTTATTTAATCTATGTGTGTCCGGTGTCAAACTTGTCTATCGAATTCTGTTGTCTATGACACACGCTCCCTTTGCCTGTCCCGACCGGGACGAATTAAAAAAAAATGTCTATGACACAGCTTTTGCTCCGCTCCCCGATGAGCCGTACTCTTCGAGAGTCTATTTTTTGTGTGTATTTTTATTAGTTTCTATCAAAATTCAATAATTTATTTTATCAATTGTTTATCTCGGAAAGTAAATTCTGTGAAAAACTCATCATCAGTGATTTCCTGTGCCTAAACGCGAATAGTTTTTTATTTATAGAACTTGTTTATCGAGTACAATCCGTTTACAGATTTACAAAAAGTGTAATACTCCTAACATAAACGTAGTTCTATTAGTTCCAATATGTGATTATCACTAATGTAAATAGTTATTTCCCTGTTATGTTATCGTTTACGTTGATTATCAAACGTTTCCCTGTGTACGTGTTGTGTAGATGAGTTCCAATATTTTATTTTCTTTGTGGATCGTGTTCAAAGACTCTTCAGAGCTCATCAACTTCGCGGTGGACATAATGTAAGTATCTTTTGTTAATGCATTAAATTATCTTTAACTTTACTCCAACATGTTCATGAGAACTCAATTGCAGTATTACAACAATAATTAACATCTGTCTTCAACATGGTGTATGAGTCATGGTTAGTTTTTATTTTATTGTTTTTGTTTATAATGCTGCGTGGGTCTCGCATGATAAAAATTAAGGTCAATTCAATATATTATGTAAACTGTCCTTTCTTCTCATAACTCAACCACAAATTATTGTTGTCAATTCATTAATAAAATGTCCATAATTAAATTTTAAAATACTGTAAAACAGCTGATCAATTATTACTATGTCAATCTGGCAATAAAATGGATCTAATAAATAACCATAATTAAAGTCCTTCAATCGGAGGTTCTAGGAGTTCCCGTTGTATTCTTTTGTTCTCGCGATTACCGGTGCTCGCGCGGGGCCTGAAGGATTAAATCTATTTTATTGCCAGAGTGACCATAATAGCCTTGGGCAGTGGGCACTAAAAATTGAAAGAGCAACAAAGTCTCTTATAATAATGACCCTGTTTTTATTACTTTATCAGCCTATATTGCAGTAAATATGTATATTTCAGTATGATTTTTTCAATATCTACACACAACACAGTGAAATAAAACAAAGAAGTTTTTTTTTAATAAGCCATGTTTTTTTTCTATAATCCAATAATTGACAGTAATTAAGTAAGCAAAAAGTTTAAAAAGTCCAATGAATAATTATTATTTCCTTTCATTATCAGCTAATAATATTTTTTTAATGCTTAAAAATTTAACTCACCAAAATTGGTTGACATGCACACAGCCTCCTGTCGAGTATATTTGCCATGTTGGCGGGGGTTTTCAACCCTTCAAGTGTCCTTGTAAGTGCTCTAAACGTGTGTGTCAACACTCTCTCCCCCATCGGTATAATGAGGTATTACTGCGGAGTATGTTTAGCTAACTGTACTTTTATTGGTGTATTACGATCTACCCTGAATGATAATGTGCCTGTGGCGAAATTAAACTCCATTTTGTATCTTTTTTAAAATGTGTCCAGCAATTTAATTGCAAAATCACTGTATGAAGTAGCCCAGCTAAGAATATAATAAATGGAAAGGCTTTTTAGCCTGTATTATATTGGTTTAACCATGGAAAGATAAATGTATAGTTCTTGTATCATACTGAACAGTGTGTTCAGTGTGAGCCAAATGGTAGGCAAAATCTAGTAGAAATGCTACAACAAAATTTTCTATTCATAAAGAAATAAAATATTTTATATTTAAATAAAAATGTGCTATTTCAACTTGATTTCTTGCAATTTCTTTTCTCTCATTATGAAATAAAGTAGGAAATGAGCACACAGATGACCTGCTGATGAGCAATATCCCTAGCTACGTAACTACGCATTGCTCATAACTTTGTTTTGCCAGAAGTCGCTTATCTCGCGAAAACTGTATTTTTTTTATGGTAAAAATAATTATCCTACATCATTTTCTAAAAGCTACTGTTAAGGGGCCGGGTACCCTCGAAATTCTCATACATATGTAATACCAAAATCATTTTCTCATACGAAAATATTTAACATGTTTGAGTTATTTTTCAGCTTAAAATACTAATTATCTTGGTTCCTGCACAAAAATTTACTTCAAAATATTTAAACACTAAAAAAATTTTTTTTGTTAAAATTTTTTTTAGTAAATTTACTTTTTTAGTGTTATTTTTAGTGTTTAAATATTTAGTATATTTAAACACTAAAAAATAGAGTAAAACACTAAAAAATATATAAATAAATAGTAAATTTACTACAAAATATTTAAACTCTAAAAAATATTTCTTAGTATTTAAATATTTTGTAGTAAATTTAATATTTATTTATATATATTTTAGTGTTTTACTCTATTTTTTAGTGTTTAAATATTTAGTAGTAAATTTACTAAAAAAAAATTTTTAGTGTTTAAATATTTTGAAGTAAATTTTTGTGTAGGAACCTAGATAATTATTATTTTAAGCTGAAAAATAACTCAAACATGTTAAATATTTTCGTATGAGAAAATGATTTTGGTATTACGTTTGTATGAGAAATTCCAAGGGTACCCGGCCTCTTAAGTATTGATAACAAAGCTGCCAAGGCTGCGAATAATAACTATAAACTACGGTTTACGCGTGAATATTAAACAGACAGGCCGACATTCATAATATTATTAGTATGGATGATGCTGCAGAGCAGGTAGTATGTACGAAACATTGACCTATCACTGACTGTCTGGAGAAAAGCGCGATAGCCATATTTTACTTGTCTAATGAACTTAATCTTTCGATTGCGGATTCTTGGAAATCTATTGTTATTCTATTGTTGTCGCGATCACCGGTGCTCTTATGGGGCTTAATAGGTTAATAGTATAGGAAGTTACGCATCGCTCCCATACAGAACCTTTAAAAATTGTATTAAGCTATGAGCTTCATCACATAATATGTTCCTTAAGTGATTCTAAGCATTTTCAGTCCGGGGGGCAAAACGAAACATGCGGCTAGCGGGGGAGAGGGGGGGTTCAAAGATGACCTTCCGAGTCCTTCTTCCTGGGGCTGGAGGATGGAAGAAAATATTTGGACTCCTGTTTGGTCTTATTTACCAGATGTGGCAAATGTGTGCCTAGAGCTTACTTGATGCGGGTGCAAGACAGGTTGCAAAAACCGTTGCAACTGTATTAAAAGAAAATTAAAATGCACAGAGTTATGTTGTATGGTATGTGTAATTAAATTATTTTATAAAAAAAATCATCGATTCGTGTTTATTCACAAAGTAAGCATGTTTTGCAAAAAAAAATAAAACAACCGCAGTGCGCGCCTAGCGCGAGTGTAGCTTCCCGCGCTGCGGTTTTTAATTTTTTTTAGCATCTTTTTGTAGAAGGTGATATTTAAAAGTGTATATATTTAGAATCTGCATAAAATGCGCTATATGTTAGTATTTTTTGTATGGTATTTTTAAGCACTATATAAAAGTAATGAGCTCTCAAAGCAAAAATCTCCAAGTGAGATTTTCACATTTTTACGTTTTTCTTGTAAAATTACTATGAAACTTAGTATAATTTATATCAGAAACAGATTCTACGTCTTTGGTTTATACGAAAATGTTACCAATCTTGCCATAGTAGCCACCAGGACGAGGATAGATTTTTTTAAAGAGACCGGGTGGCGGCCATCTTTGAACACCCCCCTCCCCCGCTAGCCACATGTTTCGTTTTGCCCCCCGGGCTGAAAAAGCTTAGAATCACTTAAGAAACATATGTGATGAAGCTCATAGCTTAATGCAATTTTTAAAGGTCAACTTCATAACTGCTCCCACTATTAATTTGCGGGGGACTTAAAGAGCTCTAATGAATCATAGGACTTGTCCCTTCAGGTCTGATCATCACACCTACCGATTAGTGTGACGAAACAGTGCTCAGTGAACATCTGTTATTAAAAACTGGGCCTGATTACATCCACGAGGCCCTTATCGAGGGCACTGTCTCGCCACTCACCTCGGTAGTTGTAATCAAGGCATTAGGTTACAACCACCGAGGAGAAGAGCTGGGCAGATGTCCATCTGCGAAAAAGCCGGCCCCGGCCCCGGAGAAGACAAGGCGCCGACCAAAAAGGGTCTACACAGACGGACTGCATTTCAACTGCAATCCAACTGCAAATCGCAGTTGGATTGCAGTTTGAATGCAGTTGACACGACTGCAATACGACTGCAATAGAACTGCAAGCCAAACGCGCAGTCGGATTGCAGTTCAGTTGCAGTCGTGTGAACTGTTTGGTTTGCAGTTCTATTGCAGTCGTGTCAACTGCATTCAAACTGCAATCCAACTGCGATTTGCAGTTGAAATGCAGTCCGTCTGTGTAGACCCAAAGGCCCGACAGAAGTCGAGGCCTAGGGGCGCGCGGGCTCCGCCCGTTTCCGTTCGAATGGAGACGGATGCCTAAGACCCGTGGGCGGTGATCGAAGGATCCCGCCCCTTCCCCCGAGGGGGTGGGGGATACGCAAAGTATTTCCTCACAAAAAAAAGGAACAGCATCAGGCATGTTAGGGTGCAACTGTGAACGGCCGATATTTTCGATATATTGCAGTATATCTAGCAGTAGTGCGGAAGCGCCGTATTGACCGGAGAAATGGTCATGCTCTGATTGAGGCGTTGCGTCATGTCTGCGGGCTTATTCATCCCGTTACCGCCGTCCGCCGATGATACATCGCCTTTCCTTCTGTTTTTAGTTTTAAAATTGAATCAGCCTTATTGCTTCAATAGTTGCCAAGAAATATCCACTCTGCCACGTCGTTTTTTGGCTGGAGTTATATATTATTCAATAGCGTTGTTTCTTACGCATCACGTTAGCGGTAACCAATCTTAAACGCACTATTGATGGTTTAAACTTCAAAAACTATCAAAAAAGACGGGTTGCACTCCTAGACCTGGATCCCAAAAGGGTAAGACATAACTTACTTTCTGATGGATGAAACCATAGGTTCTTGGTAGTGCTTGGTACAACTAATATATATTCTGTGGTAGTGCCTCGTGTACTTGGAATACCTGCGAATTTGTGTAGCTCTAAGTGTGACACCTGGTCAGGTACCAGGTACCAAAGTGGACAAAAAATGAGTCTTACTTTACTTATTTTCTGATGGCTAATATTTATATATAATTTGTAGATTATTGTTCTGAACTAGTATCATGTAGTGTAAGACACTTTTCAATAACCAAAACTATTATCAGACGTTTTAAAAATAACTTTGTTGCTATTTATTTTTCAAAGGCTTTATTTTTATTTTATAACACTTTAGAAAACAATACGATATTGCAAGAATTTATTTTCTACTAGCTGTTGCCCGCGCCTTTGTCCGTGTCAGCATACCTACTGCATAGTATAATAACAAGGATGGATAATTTTCCCCTGTTTCCTTACCCAAAAGGTAAAAACGGGACCCGATAATAAAGATATTTCAGCCTGTCCGTCTGTCTGTCTGTCCATATCCAGACTGTACCTCCTCTTTCTAACATGTAGTAACAGCGCTTGCGCTGTGTTTCGCCGAGTGAGTGAGTTTACCGGAGCCCGGAGGATAAGGTTTCATCCATATTGTGACAGTAAGTTGTATTATCGCTCTGGGATCTGGGTCTGGGTCTGGTATATAACCAAAAAATACTCAATGGTATCCATACTTTAATAATATTCACTACATGTTAGAAAGGGGAGGTACAGTCTGGATATGGACAGACAGACAGACGGACAGGCTGAAATATCTTTATTATCGGGTCCCGTTTTTACCCTTTGGGTAAGGAAACAGGGGAAAATTATCCATCTTTGCTATGCAGTATGCTGACACGGACAAAGTCGCGGGCAACAGCTAGTAGAAAATAAATTCTTGCAATATCGTATTGTTTTCTATTGGTGTTATATTAATTTATAAAATAACTCGTAAATAAATCGTTTTTTTTTTCAATTAATCGAAACCCTTACAATCAATTCGAGTTCGAGTTCGACACAAAACACTACTCTCCAACCGGCTTACGGTTTTTCCAAGGTTTTTCGATCAGCGCGAGAATCTGACGCGAGTTTCACAGTTTTTCCCATTCCACAAAAGTGCTCAACGCCGCTAAAGAAGTTTTCACTTCAAAAATATCAAAACTATCAAAAACTTCAGAAACCGCGCGTATAGGAAATAATTTTCGCACGTTTCATGCATTTCTATGAGAGCGTGTTCAAAGTGAGCTTTTTGCTGTCTGCTATAATATTTGTTCGACTACTGTAAGACGACGTTGCTGTTTGTTTAAATGAAAATATCAAAGGATATTATATGGAAAATTCAAACTTCCAAAGCAATTGATTGAGCTTCAGAAAAGGATCTATGAAAAATTTGAACTTCTAAAGCAATTAAAGCATATTTTATTGAGGTCGTGATATTATAATGTATAGTGTAAGTATAATAGAAGAACTAATTGCGCTGTATTGTCACATCCAATGATGCTACCACCATGGGTATCGCAGACACAATAGATTTTCAATCCTCAAGCGGCAGCCGGCTGCCGCTTGAGGATTGATGGGTTAAAACTGCGTCCAAAGTATTTGCGGATGTGTTAATGTAGGAGGTACTTTGTAGAATGTAGACTGTAGTGCTAATCAAGTCTTCAACTTGCGATGCCATTCCTGCATCATTTCAAGCTTTCCCATCCGACGCCGACGGCTTTCTATATTCTGCATAATATTATTGAAAAACTTAACCCTTTGACTGTCATTTACAAAAAAAATTACGTTCTTCGCCACGTCTGTGGTAAAACAGACACAGTAAAATGCAAGATATCAATACAACCAATTAAGCATATTTTTTACACGCGACTAGTTATATTTTAATAACTAGTTATGGTCAACGCACTTTTATCTGCGATATAACGGAAGCCGTCTGCGCGTTAACTACATCGTAATTATGCACAATCGTTGCAGCTGACTGACATGATATCACGCCTTTGTTCGCCGCCGAAGTCATTGACGCGATTGTTTTTGCGGTTCGACTCGGTTTGATGGCTGACCTTATAAAACATTTTTCTTTACATAATATTCCGATTAATGTTATGAATAAAATAGCTTTTGCCTGCGGCTCCACTTGCATATATGTAGTTGGATTTCTTTGCTGCTTCCCAATTCCCACCAGTCACCCTTAGTAGGGTGACTGGTGAGTGGTGGGAATTGGGAAGCACAGTAGATTGCAAGAAGGACTAATTATTTTTTATAACTGCGAGTTAAGATACGTGTCTTTTTATTTCTAAAAAAGACACGTTACATATTACCTCGCAGTTACCGTACATCTTTTCGCGTAACAGACAGACCTACAGACTGACACACTTTCGCATTTATTAAATTACGCATTTCTATTGGCGATGTACAAATATTTCTTTGGTTATATTTTCGAGCAAAAGCGACCTGGGGATAACGTTTTCCTCGAAATATTAACGCCCTGTGCGTGAAAACGCACAGGGCGTTAATATTTCTACAAAAACACAGCAAAATAAACAGCTCTCAAAAAGGTAAGCCTTAAGCCCGTCACAGACCTAGCTATAATATATATTAATATGTTTATAGCTAGGCATATTATTATTCTTATTATTATTATTAGTATTATTATTAGTATATATTTTCTATACTAATTTTCGCGTGACCACACACTCAGCTATAATATATATTTCTGTGACATGTGGATTTAGTATAGATTAATATGCCTTGCTATAAATATATTAATATATATATTATAGCTAAGTCTGTGACGGGCTTTAAAGCTTAATCCATAACAACACGTGATCACGTCGCGTCGCTGCAGGTGGGGTAAGCTAGACGGCCATTACGCATTTAATTTTGAGGCTTCAGAGGATGATTGAGAGGTCGTCGACTCGTCTCGTCTGCCATCGATTGCCGGCCAGGCCACCCCTCGCATCGAAGGGTTAACTTAATCATACAGACAAATGTATTTGCATTTGTGTTTTTGATTGCTATTTAGACGATATTTCAATTCAAGCCAATGGCGAAGTAATTTTTTTTTCTATTTAGACGAAGGTTTTTCATTTAAAGCCAATGGCGAAGTGAATTTTTTGTTACTATTTAGACGATTTTTCGTCTGAACTCTGAAGCCAATGTTGATGAAATTGGATTCGACTCTCGTATTTGTGAATAGATTGATCGAACTTGATTGAAAAGTCATTGCAGTAAAAGTGAAAGCTTTGCCGAGTCCAAAGCCGTCGATTATAAAATACATAAAAGGCTTTTCTATTACATACTAGGTTTGTTTAATGAATATTAAAATATGTTTTCATAAAAATGTTTTTAAAAATGTCTGCAAACGGTGCGTTAGTTTTAAACTAGGCTAATAAACTATTTATTATGCTGTTTGAAAAGTGTTCGTAGCTCTACAAACTGTTGCAGTTAAACAAATTTATCAGTACACGTCTGAACTTTCCATAAATTGTCGGAGAGTTTGTCTGTTTGTGTTCAGCTCGGGAACTCGGCCACAGGATTATAAAGGATTCCATGTATATTGTACACTTGTTCTATGCAGCTGCATTCTGTATTCAGCTGTTTCAACAGTTTACAGTTCGGAATTATTGGATTTGTAAATATTGAATGGCTCTAGAATCCACAAGTAACACGTTTAAATGAAAATGAATTTTATTGCTAAAACTCGTAAACGGCTGAACCGGAATTGAGTCTTGACACATTCGTGGAAGTCCAGGGAATCGATACGAAATTCACCGGGATCATCTAGTTTTCTCTACATTTTTGTAGAGTTAGTAAAAAACTGCGAACATATTATGCCTCCTCCTTTTTGGAAGTCGTTAAAAGCTAAAATTCCTTTCGAGAATTAACAAAAATTTAGAACTCACGCGTCGCGTTGTTAGTTCACGAACAATATTAGTTTAACTGATTACAGTCCGCTAGGAATAGGCTTAATTAGTATAAATGGCCACTGTTGATTCTGTGATAAGTGGAAAGGCCAGCTGATAGTGCTGCTGGCCCAAAGTTACTGGCATCGTTATTTACTGTAACAAGTATAGATAGCCTAAGTTTATTTTTATTTCTATTTTACTGCTTCGGAGAAATGGGCCACATATCTTTATTTTATGTGTGCCTTATCGTGACCAGCCTAGCATTGTTTTTGCTATTACTTTTATGGGACTACTGTTCTTTGTCAGATGATTTAGGTAACGAAACTTTTGTGCCTCGAGTTAGCTTGCAAGAATTGGAATAATCAATATGTTTGATAAAGAAGCCAGTCAAATAGGGTAGATATCCACGAAAGAATATATATGGGAATTCAGTTCAACTTTCAAACAAATTATGGACAGCTCAGTCAAAGAAAAATTTTTGCCGTGATCATCTGAAGCTGGACGCCAGCCTGGCGTGGCTAGGCCTAAATTACAGTGCATATCCTGGTGTAAAGTCAAAGAATTTCCGAAAGGATACTTCCTATTGCACAATGGATGGCCCACTTCGCCTGGCTATTCGAGGAATCGATACGTTCCTTACATAAAAGTTGTACATAAATACACACTAGGATCCTCTCGATTGGGCGGTGCTGATAAGGTGAATGTTTTGTATTGGAACCTTTTTACTGCCTCACGAATAAAAGATTTATGGAATTGCTTATTGGAATACATCTAGTATCTCTAGCATCTGAAAATGGATAAGCTTATGTAGTATTTAAATATTGGGGGTATCCGTGGCCTTTTGACAATTGTTTCGGAATTCAGATGCAGATGAAAAGTTGGGGGGTTGATTGTGCTAGGCAGTTCGCAGTTTCTCAAGTAGGTACAGAAAACCTGCCAGAATTCAGAGGTTTTTTATATCTTTCATTTTCATGGTTCATTTAAAAAATGTGAGTGACCTTGTACTGAAGATTCTCTTGATGATAATGATGATTGTGACGCTCATTTAAAGTCCACCGCACTTCGTTCATTGTCTCTCCATGTCCAGTAATGAGATGCGTTAGATCTGAAAGCTTTCACTTAGACACTTACGACGGTGGAGCTTTATTAAAAGCTCACTATCACAATGTGCTGTGACGCATTGCAGTAATGCGTAGCAAAGAAGTAAGGAGTTAATACAACACGTCTGTGGAATAACAAGAAAAACAATATAAGAGTGACTCTTACTTACATGTAGAGTCCACCGAATAACGCAAGTCCACCAATTCGTAAGTTCAATATTACATCGTCTTTAGACAGTGTAATGAAATGAATTTTCTTCGTTTTTTGCTTATTTCATTGCAACGACTTTTATGCATTTTTTTTAGAATTAGAGCGATTTAATGTCGATAACACATTGCACCTTTGATGCGGATAGCAAGTTACATCAGCAAAGATAATAGAAGATGACGAAACTAATGATATATTCATGAAGTGCACGCCTCCATTTAAATCATAATCAAGTTTAAATGCAGGTAATACGTGCGAGGCATGCTAGAGTGCGAGGTTTGATCGCTGAAGCCATCACTAGCGCAGTCTTATCTGGCACTTGACCAACCTCTACACCAGAAGACTTCGAAGAGAACAGACTTGAATGGTCATTTATTGGAAGATATTTTATGCTTGATGCAGGCTGGTATCTGACAAGGTCTTTGTTTTGTTTGCTTTTAAATAATGTTATGCTCAAAGAAAATAATCATTGGGATCATTTTTCAAGTAACAAGACTTTTCTTGCGTAAGACGACTGTATATGTATTTTATGTGGATACTGGATTAACACCAATTGTCCAAATAACTACTTTTTAAGACGTTATTTATAAAGAAAATGCAGTTATATAGTTGTAAATGTATTTTGATAGCTTTGGAGAACTAGGGTTGACCTTTGCCCAGTAGTCCTTGTCCTGTGGCCCAAACGATAGCTGGTAATGGCCGTTATCGGTATCGCGACACCACCGGGTGCCAACATTGACATTCAGCGGATTCAATTGTCACCGTCGAGATAAGACTGTCAATGCGCGTGCGTCATAACTCATATTAACTCATAACACTGCACTTTGTTATAACTTTATTGGCACCCGCCATACATTGTGTTGAGTGTTTGCTAGCAGACAATTGCATACTCTTTTGTATTATTGTAATTATAACAACGTATCAGAAATTTGATGCATAAATAACCGTGTATTTTATAAAGAAACTAGCTGTCCCGACAAACGTTTCTTTGCCATATTATATTATAAAGTACATAAATAATAATTATATCGCCCGTATTATTTTATTCAACTAGTGACTAAATAAG
The DNA here is from genome assembly GCA_937595015.1 of Polyommatus icarus. Taxonomy (NCBI): domain Eukaryota; kingdom Metazoa; phylum Arthropoda; class Insecta; order Lepidoptera; family Lycaenidae; genus Polyommatus; species Polyommatus icarus. The sequence continues at coordinate 2,407,276 of OW569325.1, forward strand.
TATGTCACCATGGCAACCTCCATCGCTATCCCGTGACCCGCGTCGCATAAAAAATGGTCCTTCTTTATAGACAAATCGGTTAAGTAGTTTAGGAATCCATCGCGGACAAACATCGTGACAGGAGATATATATATATATATATATATATATATATATATATATATATATATATATACGTTTGTATATATATATAACGTTTGTCCCGACAAACGTTATATATATATATATATATAACGTTTGTCGGGACAGCTAGTATATATATATATATATATATATATATATATATATATATATATATATATATATATATACTAGCTGTCCCGACAAACGTTCTTTGCCATATTATTATATAAAGTATATCGCCCGTATTATTTTATTGAATTAGTGACTAAATAAGTATGTCACCATGTGCATGGCAACGTCCATCGCTATCCCGTGACCCGCGTCGCATAAACAACGGTCGCTCTTTATAGACAAATAATTTGCAATAAAATAACATTGCGACTATAATTAAAGATCTAAGCTATCCTATCTCTCAAGTTGGAAAGAAGCACACATTTAATAAAACAAAACATTAAAATCGGTTAAGTAGTTTAGGAATCCATCGCGGACAAACATCGTGACAGGAGATTTATATATTATATTAGATTAGATTGTATTTTAATATTTTTATACGATCAGAGTTCAAAACTTGTCTTGACCTTGACCGTCTCGAATTATATTGTGAACTCTACTTTCTATATTTAATAGTATGATACTGTATCATCAATTTGTAACTCTATTTCTTCAGCGCTCGATCACGCTTAATACACTACTTCAAAGATTTCATAACACATTTTGAATCGCGCGTCAATCTACTGGCGCACCGTCTGATGTAGCCCATCTGCTCCGTTTCAGCGGCGTCCAGGATAAACACAGGTTCCATTAACGCTTCTCCAACAGGAAGGGCTTAATGGTTCTGTCACAAAGGGTTGGGTACTGGGTACGGTATCGAAATGGGTCAAACGGTAATGTCAATCCAGCTATTCTCGATACCCATGAGACTCAACCTAGTTGGCTTTATCTTTAAACGTTAGATTCCACTATGCAGATTGGAGTTAAGGGATTTTTATTTTCCGAGTTGGTTGATTCGTTTTAGTTGGAAGATGAGAAATATGGATGCTATAAATCTCTTGAGATTATTTATTGCAGCATATTCGTTTTGTGTTGGGTTAGTTTAATCAAATTATTTTGTCTGACATTTCTGGTAACTTTATATGAATCGTGTTAAGTGTTGTGCCCTCTGTGTCTGTCTTAACTCACATGGATAGCTTCTTCCCACTCGTCTATGTATAGGGTGTGTGTACACAAACTAGTGTATAATATGTGGGACTATTGTCTCACGTGGTGCCAGACGAGTGCTCTAGACTCAGGAGTGAGCACAAATACGTTAACACGTAGCCTGAGTGTGTGCATTATTTCGGTGTGTTGAACTCGACGCGTCGCATTATAATTTATGTCATATAATTTCGCGGGTAGAGGCGAAAATTGCCCGACCATTTCGTTTTCACTTAGTCTGATTGGGCGATAAAATTTGGTTGAATGTAGACATGATCGAGCGGGGACATTAGTGAATCGCGCGTGATTTATATGAGGATGCAGACTGCGGCTGTGATTTTGTTTTCATTTACTGTCGTTTGTCATCGTTATGAGCTGATGTTATCGAGATAAACCGTATCAATAAATGTTCAGCTCTTCCATGAAGCGTAGAATATTAATCATGGATGTGACAGTTTATGTCTCGGGATATGCTAATTATTCTAAGGTTTATGATGATGCATGCTCGACATCGGTTGCTGTCTTCTGAGAATTTAAGTATAAGCTTCTATATTTGGTATACTGCAAGAGAAAAAAAATCTCAGTCATTCAGTAAATTGATTTGACAAAGTCAAGGTTGAAATTCGCGAAGATTATGGATTTTCTTCTCATAAGTCGACTGTTGTTTGGAAATTGGTAAATTCATATTTTTTCCGCTTTTTGTTTAGTAACATGCATCAAAATTAACGATATCATGTCACACTATTTAACATGTTGTTGAACCCAGCGTAGTCTCAATATCAAAATATGTTTGGTTATTTTTATGTCGGGAAGTATGAAAATAGTAAGTTTACTAGGCGCGTCGTACAGTTAACTGAAGATAAAATATAAAATATTATGTAGAGACTAGAGATTGATTTACTATTCGATAAATTTTTACGAGTTAGCATCGATTAAATTGAAAGTTTCTAGGTAGCAGTTAGTTATAATGGATTATCGAGTACAAAATTCGTTACTATACTTTTAGGTAAAACAATTACTATTGTCTTTACTGCCAATAGTCCATTGGTAGAGTAGCTGCATTCTAGTAAACTATAAAACTACATTTAATTATAATACTTTTTTTCCTTTAAGTATTTTTAGGACCTTTATTTAAGTTTATTTCACCTTGTGTAACACTGTATTACACTACACACACATTCATAATGAAAACATAATTCATTCATAACACTGGTCTTGAGTAGAGGTAGTAGAGGTGTGATGACCGCGAGCTATAAACAGCCCACGCGTTTACACACCGACTGAAAATTTAATGAAATATTGTGCCTTAACTTATAAAAATGACATTAGCTTTAACATGCATAATATAACACTGAGCTAGTAACGTACAGAAAATAAATACAATACTTCTATGAGTTCCATGTTAACTAAATTATTACTAAACAAGATTGTTTAAGAGTAGAGCAAACTGCAGACTCTACAGTGTAGAGCTCAGGAGCTGTTCTATTATTATATTGTATCCTATCACCTATGCTTTCCTATCTTATTTATAGGAAACTAACGAACAAATTGTCAAGTACCTTTATTGAATATAGAATTGAACTGCGAGGAATACTTTTAACGGTACCAACTTTATGTTTAGCAATATCGATTATTGTCCGATTGAAAATTTTAATTTTATTGGAGCCAATATCAATTTCAATTTCACAACGTCTTCAACGGTCAAAGCTTGTTATGGACCTATTTTTATTAACTTTATAACCCAATGTAGCGTGAAATAAAATTTTATTCCCTCATTTCTGCTCGTTACAGTGTTGTCGGCCAGTGTTAAATTATGCGTGTGCATACAGCCGTGAAGTGGTGTAAAAAAGCATAAAATCGCGGGAAATAACCGCTCGTGCCCCGCCATAATAGAGTGAAGGGTTCTCGTTCAAATTTCGAATGAATGCAATATGGATGCGTTCGTAATTTAGGGCTGGAATATTTTTTTTTTATAAAAATCGATTTTTCAATTGTTATTTATTATTGCACATTTATTACCGGTTTCTTATGAGTGTAAAGATTTGTGGTTTATTTGATATTCTACACCGTCGCTAAATTGGCTCTGTGGTCTGTGAACAAAACGCAGTAACAGTATCTGATCTATAGCATATTATGTTTTAGACACCTTAAGATTTTTTTTATTTTTTCATCTAAGAATAGTGCGATTTTAATTTCCACAGCTGTACAATACTCATGCGGGAGTGACATCATGTCGAAAAAATATTTGATGATACTTTCCGAGAAATGTGATATTCGATCGAGATGTCACATTTCACACGTTTTTGCTCCATTAGAAATTCTCTAGGATATGAAATACGAAAGTGTTATGAATTGCGATGAAAATTCCGATGATGTCACCGGCCGCACTCAGAGAGCTTTTATGATTACTCAACTATAATTTAATCCGTCGATCACCAATTCCTGGAAATCTTTTGTTATCGCGGCCCATAAACCCTTACGGGGCTTGATGGGTCAATGAAGAATTTGACATAAGCTCCATTCATTTTCTGGTGGTTAGATACGTGAACTGTTTTGCAACTCTAACAAGATCTTCTTTCTAGCATAAACAGCTTTTCTAATTTCCATATTATAAATTATGGGGCTGAAATTTTTATAATATCAAAATCAGGCATCATAATACAGTGTAACCTCGATATAGCAAATCCGAGGGGAATAAGAAAATATTCGTTATATCAAGTAATTCGCTAAACTGAGGTTTGTTATATTGAGGTTAGGTTGGTCCAAAATTCGTAATAAAGAAGTGAAAAAAATTAGTTTAATTTATTTCAACATTACGTACTCATTTTGATAAAGCGAATAACTTTAACTAATAAATGATAACACATTTCTTCATCTTAAAATTTTAAAATTGTAGCCAACGTATTTGCCGAAATTCCGAAGTTTTAGCTACATACATACATACATACATTACATACATACAATGTCTAATTTTTTCGTCGTAGGATTTTTGTCAACGCAATTAATAATGTTTCGCTTTTCTGCAACCGATAAGAAACACCTTTTACGTTTCTCAGCCATTTTAACTTAAATCTTTAACAATACTGACGTTTAACTTACTTAAATCTTTAACAATACTGACGAGCCTAAAGGTATTACCACAAAAAACTAAACATCTGTTGAACAGTTGTTTTGAGACCATTTTGTACTGATTTTTTCTCTAATCAACTCTCTAAACAACAACAAAAAACAACTATGATTGTTTTACGACCAAAATATGCGTGCACGAAACATGTCGCGACATGAATCACGCACTATGAGAGTCATAATATAACATTGGTGGAAACTTTATACTTATAAAGGTTTTGGGGTGACAAAATTCGTTAATTAGAGGTATTTATACTTATTCTTGATAGTTGAAAATTCGTTATATAGAGTATGTTCACAAAAAATGTTCGCAATGTATATTTTAATTGACTCATATGGACAATTAAAGAGTATTACGCAAAATTCGTTAAATCGAGGAAGTCGTTATATTGAGGTTCGTTATGTTAAGGTTGCACTGTATTATGTTCTTCAATTAGCTTTATGTTTGACGAAGTCGAAAGACGAAGGACTCCCTCGTCGTACTGATTTGAATTTTGGCGTATTAAAAGTTTTATTTAGTGTTCTAAAGTTGGTCCAGCCATTTTGCTGTTGACTCAACTAAAACTTAGTCATAATATGTAGCCTATAAAGCCGGTGCTTTACAGGCTACATATGCTATGGTCGTCCAGGCTGTGACCATGCATCGTGATCGATGATCTCCCCAGGGGTTCGGGAATCAGATAGATTCACCCGAAGTGGCCATTGTTTTATCGATGCGCCGGGAGTCGACACCCACATCCCTATTAGGCGCGCATTGTTCGCGGCCGCCATTGTTTCAGCCTTTATTGGGCCCAACAGCTGGATTTTTAGGGTTCCGCACCCGAAGGGTAAAAACGAGACCCTACTTGAGACTTCGATGTCTGTCCGTCTGTCTGTCTGTCTCCAGGCTGTATCTCAAGAACCGCTATAGCAAGACTTCTGAAATCTTCACAGATTGTGCATGTCTGTTGCTGCCATAACAACAAATGCTTAAGGGCGTTCCGTCCGGAGATTCCGTAATTGACCGTATTTAAAACCTTATAAACTCATAATCTGAAAGCTACAAAGTTATAATAAAAATACAGCAACATTCCTTTTGTCGTTTTAAATTTTCTATTTTTGTTTCTTATACTCATGATATCAGCTTCCAAAGTAATACCAATTTGTTAAAATTCAAGCATACATTCAGCATCTCCTTAGGATTTACAAATTACTTTTATTTGAAACTCACGCCAATAGATCGACAATATCATAAACTACATATTCGCCGTTTTAATTTTTTTTAGGACAATTTTGAACTAAGATAAGTAAAAATAATAGGGTTTTGGCGCGATCTCGGCAACGCGGCAAATGTATGGCCAAGGTCGTTTGCTCGGGGGACGGCCTTAAGGCAGGGATCAATCTCAATCCAAAACGATAACCTTGCACACAACCAAATACCAAGCGTATGCGCATTGCAATAAGATTCATTTTAGCTTAGCATAAAACTGTAGTTACTAGGGGCGGATCTTCTCTATTTTTCATGTTTTTTAAAAATATCTTTGGAAATAAATATTAAGAAACTAAATTGTTCGGTTAAATATATTTTAATGTAGATTTACTAACAATTTATTCAAATAATTTAATTATCCTAGTTAATACATATATTTCGATGAATTAGATTTTTTTCGGAGATGAGTTTGTAAATTAATTACAGCCAAAGTATTACGTTTTATAAAAATGTTTATGGTTAAACGTCTTTTAAATATTGTGCTTTATATCTCATATTTTTTTACATTTCGTTATTATATTGGAACTAGGTAAACTGAGAGTCACGGAATAACAAATTGCCGTTGATCCTCGCCTTAAAACAAGACTAAAATTAATATTGAAGTCCCCCATACAAAAACACTATTTTTTGCCTACATTCGCACTATAATGGTACGGAGCCCTCCGTGCGCGAGTCCGACTCACACTTGACCGGATTTTTTTCTCTACGGTCGCCTGATTCGCTTTACGCATCGCTTTCAATACGAATTGCATGTGCAAACTTTGCATATTTCGTTTGGATATTTGCCAGATTCAGAGCGTCTATATTCTATTCAGTGGTGGATTAAATTATGTTTTAGTTTCATTGTGAATATAGATCTAGACCCAAATTGACTTGAATAGACTAGATGTTACCCATAACTTCTTTTTTCACTCGTTCGTCATGTGGGCACCATGCATGTTTCTAGGATTAATAAAACTCATACGTCTTTTTGCGACTCTATGCATCTCAGTACCAAATGTTATCAAAAACAGTTTATCTAAGCGTAAAGAGTAAAGAAGTATATAACAGAGAAGCGCGTTCCCAATTCCCATATTATTCTATTATGTTTTAGTATACAGTACTTACAAATATGTACATCATAACAATAAACATCATTAACAAGGTCAGTTAGCAAGTTTACATAATAAACATAATGTTAGTGTAACTGTTTACTGACATAACAATGAAATAATTAAAGCGTAGAAAGTGAAAGTAATATTGTCGCCCACAGCTTACAAGTTACAACGAGCAAACTTTTAAGGCGACGCCTTGATAATTTGGCTGCAGCGATATCGATTTTTCTCAACGATGACTAAAGCTAAGAAATTAAAGTTCATTGTCAGTATTCGTCATGTCTTTGTCTTTGAATTACCCATAGCATAACATGATTGGTTAACTTTTATAACACAGAATAATTAATCAAAAAGACCTCTATAAAAACAGGGATTCTAATTCTGCCAACAGAGGAGAGAGATTTAAGCTTCCAAAATTTGTACATAGATTAGTTCAAGCTTACGCTATAATTTGCCCAAAGCTTTAAATAATGAATTATATATTTATGGCTTTTAAATTACGCGACAAAAACCATTTTGTCGCTTACGCTTTTTCCATTTCTTGTTGCCAGAAAACAAGCGATCTAAAACATATTATTCAAAACGATTTTTTACTTTAACGCGGCGTCACCTTAACACATGATACTGATGTTTTGGTACGGAAATAGGTTATAATTGAATTAGCGAAAATGTCACAAGTTGGTATCATTTTCCGTGTATTTGTTGTAAGTTAATTCATTTAAAGAAGTTCTGGTGACTGGTGTAGATCTCAACATAAATTAATTTCTTCAAAAGTTTCTAGACTCTACACTCTACAATTATTGGCCAGAAGTTTAAAGACGTTTTAAATTTTAAAAGACATATACATATATTCTACCAAAGGCTAACTACGCTAAGCGTTTCTTTTTATAGTGCTCTCAGCCTATCTTGTCTCTAGCGTTTATTTACCCTACCGCTACCATGTTTCAAAAAACCTTGACGTAATTTATCGTTTTCTATCAAATCGCGACGGAAAACGAAGCGACAGAAGTTTCATAATACCTCATCCAAATACGTAATGTCGTAACTGAGAAATTAGGAATTTTTGAAGATGGATTTCCTTAATTACGATATTGTCAGCAAATTCATGTTATTTTTATCACAATTATGATAAGAATTGATATTTTTCTGAAAAAATCGGTTTTCCATTTTTTTTATAAATATTAGGTTTCTCTTAGTTTTGTGCGTGTTAAATAAACAGTTTGCAAATAATATAATCAGATAAAAGTGGATCATTATTTTTTTACGAAAACTACGCAAAAATATCAAGAAAATAAAAAGTTATATTTTTCACCAGCTGTCATTTACATAAATCCAAAAATTTAAGTTACTCCTGTTTTGTCACAAGTATCTTTAACTTACCTTTCACAACAGGGGTACATAATTTTTGGCCACCTTTTTTATGTTTGCATTTGAGCTCGGAATCTCCTTATGCTCGCTATAGAAATTACTTATATACCTAATACACAAAATGTTTAATAAAATAAATTGATTCTTCAGTAAAAGCTGAACGATTTCATTTAATCTTTCGAGCGACGAAACGAAACGATTGTCTAAGTTATAACGCCAGTATTATAGTACTATGTGGTTATAATAAACGTGGTCGGTACTAATTTGCAGGTTAGCAGGTACTTGGTACTAATATGCCATGATAAGCAAAATACGTTCCTATTAATTTAGGTAGGATAAAATAGGTAAACGTATTGTGGTTTTATTTTAAAAGTATCCCTATGAATATTTAAAAAATGAATGTGGTATACAATAATATATGTAAGAAGTGAAAATTCATTATGACATTTTATTTTTATATTATATTTACAACTTCAATGAAATTAGGTAGCCAAGGCATAAAGAAAAAATATATATAAAAGCCGATTAATTGAGTTCTTACGAAATCTTTATTGGACTGTTCCCTACGAATAATAAAACCAGGAAACGTAACTCCCATACTAATACAGTTTTAAATTTGGTTCCATTCGAACTGTCATGAAACGTCAGCCTTTATACCGCTCAAGGTCACCTAAATATTGCAAAGGTATGAAAAGTGAACCTAAGGTACACTTTTTTGACAAGTATTTTGGAGCATGTTTTTTGACGGAATTACTCTTCCTTAGTTTTTTTTATTATTCGTAGACTGTTCCTATGTTTTGTTCTAGAACATTCTACAGATCAAGATTCAAGTTGGCAGAAGATTTAACGAATACGCGTAGGCCATAATAATAATTATTTTCACGAACTTTAAAGGAGTACTTAAACTAGATGGTGATAATTTGCACAAAAAACAAGATACTTAGTGTAAACAAAAAACGTCACGTTTTTCACATTGCTTCGAAGTTTCTCTCATATATCAATAAAATATAAAAAGCTCTACTTCATTAGGTATTTTCTCTTCCCCTCTCGAATAAAGGTCAGTTTTATATATTATCCTCTAAACAGGCAAAGGTAATCGCGCAGGAGCAGCCTTTTCACCGATTTCATATACTTACAATTTGATATCTACTTACTTAATTAATACAAAATGTGTTTTTCTTATCGAGTAGCAAAATCTTATTGTGTCACAAAAAACGTCTTCGCTGACTTTTTATTTCACTCTATATTTTTTGTTGTTTATAAATTAGAAACTAGGAGTATATGAAACCTAGTATTTATTCAAATCATTAGCTGGAGAATTATAAAATAATAGTAATAATAGAAATATATTAGTTTCCCAATGAACTTAATTAGTGATAACTGATAAGTGATAACCCAGCCCCTTTCATACTCCACACAAAATAAAAAACAATGTTTTATATAATGTATGTTTAGGTCTCCATCGTTTTAAAAATATAAAATGGCCCCTACAAAAATAACCATTGTAAAATGTAAATTATGCTTCGTCGTGGCCCGTGGGGTAAATGTCTTATATTCATTGTCATTTTCGATTGTCAACTGTCACGAAGTAAACATCGCGCAAATAAACCTCCCGCTATTAATAAGTTTGTGCGAGTAATAGTGCGGATTTAAAGTGAAAAGTTATTGTGAGTTAAAAAGTCTTCATTCAACATCAGTAAGAACATTTCACATAAAAATACTTTCACGTAATTCACATCAAATATTGAGAAATAAATATAGACTTGACACAGTAATCTAGAAAATTATTTATCTACCGACATAAATTTGAATTTCAAAACAGCAACCATAGAGCACAAAGTGTCGCCATATAAAATCTCCAGTTGCTATACGAAAAATTGTGTTGCCATACTAAAACTAGTGTTGTCACACGAAAACTTGTGTTGCCACTCCAAGCTTTCGAATTTCAACTTAAAAATGAAGTGTGACATTTGCGACTCCACCTACACGGACGGAGTTTATTGTAATGGCTGTAGGCGAAATATGGATTTTTCCTGTGCTTCAATATCAGAATCGGGCTACCGCAAGCTGGGGGCCGACAGAAGGTCCATGTGGAGATGTCCGCAATGCAAACATGCATCGAGCCCGCGTCCTATAACTCCGACAGTTCCTGAACCGGTGACTTTGGAGATGATATTGTTAGAGTTGCGAGATATGAAATCTCAACTTTGCAAGATTACAGAGCTATCCGAGGATGTCAAATTATTAAAGAGCGAAATATCTGAACTGAAAACGTCGTGTGAATTTAACGCCTCTAAGCTGAACCTGTTGGAGTCCAAATTCGATGCTGCTGAAAAGGAGATCGTCGAACTGAAGTTGGTGGTATCTAACCTGCAGTCAACAAAGATTGCCCAAGAGCAAAAGCTTATGAGAAATGAGATAGAGATTGCTGGTATCCCAGAACAAGCGAACGAAAATCTACTCCATATCGTGATGTTGGCTGCAAAGAAAATAGGCACGCAACTGACGGAGGGAGACATAGACGCAGTGCATCGTATCACTACAAACAAGGATAAGATATCTTCTTCAGGCGCTTCACCGAAACTACCGGGTGTAATTGTGGTAAAATTCCTACGACGCTGCAAGAGGGATGAAGTGCTCTCAGCCGCCAGGTCCCGGAAAAATGTTACGACTTCTGACATACTCGATGGTAGCCCTACAAGAATTTACTTTAATGAGAGATTGACTAAAGCCACCAGAGAACTTTTTCGTGCAGCCCGAGAACGATCCAGACAACACAAAGTTCGTTATTGCTGGATACGAAATGGCAATATTCTTGTTAGACGTTCTGATGGAAACGAGGTTCATCGTATTTCTACGCTGGCGGACCTGGATAAACTTGTGGGACCTTCGGCAAATACGAAGAATTCATAGATGTACTCCTCAATTCCTAATCTTAAAATTTTACTTGGGAAATGTTTTTGTATATTATCAATCACACCCTAAGTTCTTGATTATGTCTGTTATTGTAGATCTCTCCTTTACTGTTTTCGTTTATCTTAATTTTATTATTAAAATACCAGTATGTATTATTGTCATTACACATCTAAACTATCCATCACATCACAATATCACACTCTACAACATACACAACCACATATTAATAAGATATAATATGTCAACTATACGTCAACGCTATCAAACTTCTTCAAAGTGGTCGGGATTCGGGTACCAATACAGCGCGTTACATCACAAAATAAACTATTCGATAATATAAATCAGACGATAAACTTTATTGATGCTTCTACTGTGGCTGATTCCGCCTACTGTGAACTGGATGACTGTATACCTCCTGGACTAATATTACAAAAAACTCTCAAGTTAATCAGCCAAAACATTCGAAGCATAAATAAAAATATAACTGAATTCGAAATAGCTCTCACAAGAACTCGAGTCCAGTGGGATCTTGTTATTCTTACGGAGTGCTGGATCCAAGGAGCTAGTAATATACCTACTTTACCGGGATATGACGGATACATGACTAAGAACAATAGAACACAAAACGACGGAGTAGTTGTCTACTCTAACAAAAACCTTACCACCACAGTAGCCGAAATTTCCTTAACGGACTCAAACTGCCTGCAAATATCTATCGACTACGACACAATCGTACTGGCTATATATCGTTCTCCATCCACAAAAGATATTGTTCCGTTCCTCAACTCCTTGACCGACATCTTAACAAAAATCGATCGTTCTAAAAATGTAGTACTTATAGGTGATCTAAACATTAACATAGCAGAGAACTCCCAAGATCCAAACAAAAGTCAATATTTAACGTTACTAGCTTCTTTTGGACTCCTCCCCGCTCATACCTTGCCAACCAGACTCACCAGCTGCCTCGATCATATAATCCTAAAAACTAAACATCCGGCCAAAGCTCTCGTCGCTCATTCCACGATTACCGACCACGAAACCATCACACTCTTCCTCTCAAGCCACACTCCGAAACCAGGTACTAGGAAAACCATCACCCGAATAGATTACGATAGCATATCCACTGAACTGTCTAATGTTGACTTCACTCCGATATATCACATGGAAGACCCCAACCCAGCAACAGAGTTTTTAGTTGCATCTATTAAAAAAATCATAGACTCCAACACGAAACTGACTTACCTTTCCAACCGTAAAAAACTACTAAAACCGTGGGTCACTCCCGGACTTCTTCGCTGCCTAAAGCACAAAGATAATTTACACAGGAAAACTAAAAAATTCCCGGATAATATAACGCTTGCCACTTCATACAAACGATACCGAAATTACTGCACTAAAATTTTGAAAAATTTGAAAAACGACTACTATAAAAATGAACTTCAAACTTCACGAAAAAACAGCAAAACTCTATGGCAAACTATTAATAAAATTACTAATAGATCAAAAAACCGAAGCGGCGCCTCTGATCTTCTCTCGCTCGCGTCAACCCCAAACCAAGCCGTGATCTCCGTGAACCGATTTTTTGCTGACGTTGGAAAGAACTTAGCTGACAAAATCCCTCCTACTCCACAAATTATCGAGCTCACCAATACCAACACCCCCAGCCTCTCAATGACGATCCTACCAACGGACAAAGAGGAAATATCAAGAATCGCAATGTCTCTTCGGACAGATTGTGCAGTGGGATGGGATAAAATACCAGCGAGCATCCTAAAACAAAACATTCAAGTAATAGCCCCTCCTCTAGCTTACATCTTTAATCTGTGTCTTTCAACAGGAATATTCCCCAAAGCACTCAAAAAAGCTGTAATACATCCTATTTATAAGGCAGGGAACAGAGATGAGGTCACCAACTATAGGCCAATCGCAGTGTTACCGTCCCTAACGAAAATACTAGAGCGTCTACTGAACAAAAGGCTAACATCATACCTAGAAAAAAACGACTTATTATCGAACTCACAGTACGGTTTCCGCGCAGGTAAATCAACGGGAGATGCGGTTCACGAACTTACGGACTATATAATAAAAAAATTAGACGGCGGGAAAAAAGTTTTGGGAATTTTTCTTGACCTAGCCAAAGCCTTCGATACTGTTTCTGTTCCTATCCTTGTAGCGAAGATGGAAAAAATAGGTATAAGGGGAATAATTCTAAAATTATTCACAGACTTTCTCACTGATCGCACACAGTGCGTTAATATAGATGGATACTTAAGCACTGATACAACCACTACCCACGGCCTTCCCCAAGGCAGTGCAATCGCTCCAACGCTCTTTCTCATCTATATTAACGAACTCTGTGCGCTCAAACTACAACAGGGAAAAATTATCTCCTTTGCAGATGACACCGTCCTGTTGTTCCACTCAGACACTGTGACAAATCTGTACAAAACTGCCCAGACTGGATTTGACACGGTATCGAAATGGCTACGTAGTAACATCCTAACGCTTAATGCTCGCAAGACAACTTACATCTTATTCTCAATAAAAAACCTTCCACCAACAAATTCTTCACACTTTATTATTGCACACACTTGTTCTAATTCTAACAGTCTACAATGCTCATGTGAACCTCTACGAAAAACAGTTACAACTAAGTATTTAGGAATTATACTAGACCAATGCCTTAACTTCCGTCCACACATTGATACTCTTACATCGCGTATAAGAAAGCTAATTCCTATTTTTAGAAACTTAAGAGAGGTGGCAGACGAGAAGTTGAGGATGATGGTATACACTACCCTCTGTCAGTCTATTTTAGCATATTGCATTACGACGTGGGGCGGTGCACTCAAGTCCACCATGTTGCAGCTAGAACGAGCGCAAAGGGCTATCCTGAAAGTCTCCTACTCGTTACCTTTTAGATATCCTACATCAGATCTGTACAAAAAGAGCAAAGTTTTAACAGTGAGACAATTGTTCATAACACACATGATCCTCAAGCAACACAGCATCATATCGTACAACCCTGCTCCGCCTTTAAACCTTAAAAGACGTTATCCTGACCTACCCGAATTCCTCTTTCGTACCCAGTTCACAAACCGTTTCTTCTGTGGCATTGGAAGATACACCTATAAAAAAATAAACAAAATCATAAACATAGTTCATTTAACTAGAAAAACCTGCAAGAAAAAGTTGACTGAATGGCTATTGACACTTAACTATGAAGAGACTGAATGAAGAATATGAAGAGAATATTGAATAGCTCATGCTCGTATCGTTATAATTTTTTTTGCAATTTTGACAACCGTTGTTTAAGGTCTACCTTCCGTGAATCAATATCTATATTGATTTATGTATAAACTTAGTTTAAAGAAGCGACATTCTGCAGTCACCAAATAAGAAGCTGACATAGAATGTAATATAATAATAACATTATTTTTTACTCTAAAGCATGTTACTTATAGCATGATTTAATTGATAACAATTAAAAAAAAAACAAAATAAATAATTTATTAAATATATTATGTTATTATAATATTAGTAGCTTCATAATTTCTCCGAAAAATATTTCGTAAGAAAAAAAGGTTCATGATACATAGCGGGGTCACGCTTCCTCCTGCTTGCTCTACCACGAAACTCGCGGTCATTTGAATTTAGAAACTTTTTGACAATTATGTCATACAAACGATGCGATAGATATCGCTACATCTGTAAAATTAGAATACAATGGTAGACGAGATGCCGATAACCGCTAGAGACAGGACTGAGCGTTTGAACCATAGTAATTTGTGATAATATGCTATTAAATAGAATAGGTACATGAATCATGATACATCTCAATTCAAACGGAGTATTCGTTTTGCAGAAACCTGTACTTGTAATTTGTGTCTAACTGCCGTACTCAGAGACATTTAATTATGATTAAGCTTCAATTTAATGAAGAGTTTGAATGGGGAGTGTTCTGAGGAATTGTTCGGAATCATACCACCTGCAACTTTTCGCTATCGACCCACGCGAAAAACATACCATCCTCATCACCTTGATGAGTGGCTGTCTTCCACAGTGCGTTTTTCGCGTAACTTTCTACCGCGCACTGTAAAACTCTGGAACGAACTGTCACCAGCAGTTTTTCCGGACCTATACGACCTGCAAACCTTCAAGAAAAGAGCGTATTCCCTCTTAAAAGGCTGGCAACGCACCTGCAGCTCTTCTGATGTTGCAAGTGTCCATGGGCGACGTTAGTTGCTTACCATCAGGTGACCCGTTTGCTCGTTTGCCCCCTTATTCAATAAAAAAAATATATATATAATGTACGGGGGATTATGTAAAAATTTTGAATTAATTACATTTAAGTAATTAATGTTCCACTCTGAGTGCGGCAGTAAGGCGTGCTATTTTGTAAGGCGATGATGATGGTAGGATATATCGATTGCGGTTGTCCCCGGATAACGCTACAGAGCTTTTACCGCGTGGGTGGCTGGGCACCCACGCCGCACCCAAACGGCACGCAGCCTAATCCGACCTGACATTCAAATTAACAACCAGATATCGGAAATGCTGAAACGACATTTAAAGGTGACTCATAATCACCACTCACCCAAATATTCGCTGTGACAAAAAGTTATTTGTCTCCTGGGATAGTATGCTTCGTTACGTTCTTGCCCGATTTACTGAGCAGTGAGCACGGTTTTGGATGAAGTTTATATATATTCGTTAGCGCATTTGATTGGCTAAAAACTTCACGTTAAGCAAACAACAATGCCGTTAAACTCCAGTATCTCCAGCCAACAAACATCAGAAATCGTGAATGATTATTTTTTGAGACGGTAGGATTTTAGATACAATATGATGCGGTGTGGTAACGATATACGTTACCTCACCGCATCATATTGTATCATCATACTTAGGGATTATGGGCATTTCCACTTTTAATACAAAAACTTTTATTAGAAAAGCACTGAAAAATTTAGTTTTTGAAAGGGGTCTCTCTCCTCGCAGTATTTTTATTAGTTCTCTTTCATTCCATAATATTATAGGTTATGGGCAATAACATCAAAACACGTATAAGTTTAAAAAGACATTATTTCCTCGTCAGGCGTCCGCGAGGGTAACATTATACATGATCTCGCGATACATTATACGTAATTTGCAAGCCTCTATATCACGCCTGTACCGGTTCGCCGTATCTAATCATGTATACAAATGATGCACTGTTGCAGTACACGCAGCTGATACGGGCAATGTCTATGTTGTCCAGGGCCCTGATTCACGATGGGCGATTCGATTCGGATTCGGAAACTTCGCGCGACATCTAATAAACGCTCTCGCCCTCCCCCCACCCCTCATGGGGTGAATTATCTATGCTAGAGATGGGTAGAGAATTGGACTTGTTTTTTTGGTATGAATAAACTGAGATTAACCTTAAGCTTAGCCCTAATAAAAAGCTTTCTACAGTCGACATTTTCAGACAAGGACACAGACATATTATATTATGTATGTGTGTAGGCGGACGGTAGTTTTGCAGAACCTGCAGTCTTATATAATTAAATCCGACGCCTCGTCTGCAGTGGTCTGGCACGGAGTTATTCTGTTAGGCCATTTACACACCATGTGGAAATGCAGCTTTTAATTATTATAAAAGTTTGCAGGTGGACGGAAAGTTAACTTTTCTTTATTTTGAAGTAAATTGTGAAGTATAACATGCTTCAGTCTTAACATTGTATGAAAATGCTATAATGATCAAAATATCTCTAGCGCTCTAGCGCTCCTTACTTCCTGCCAGCATTTGGGAAGTTTTAAAGATTGATGTAAGTTTTGATCTAAGTTTCAAGTCGAAATACGGAAGAAAATATTCAAAATGAAAACACTGGGATCTTTGCACAAGAAATGCGGAATTGCGGAAGCCTTAAAATCCAAACTATAGTGAATATTCCAGGCGTTAAGCTCGTGTTAATTAATCGCTAAGCTTTAATAAGAGTTGAGCTGCCGTGGCCCTGACCCGAACCGCCGGATTTATAAATAAAAACAACTAATATTATA
This sequence comes from Polyommatus icarus, assembly GCA_937595015.1. Taxonomy (NCBI): domain Eukaryota; kingdom Metazoa; phylum Arthropoda; class Insecta; order Lepidoptera; family Lycaenidae; genus Polyommatus; species Polyommatus icarus. The sequence continues at coordinate 2,424,385 of OW569325.1, forward strand.
TCGATCTGGCGCAAATAGGTCGAATAGGACGCGAGATAGCGGCCGTCCCACGAGATGTTACATAAACCGCAACTTGAGCTAATAAATGTTATAAACTAGACTGCAGAGTGCCACAATAAAGATAGATGGAGGTTTTATTTGTAACTTGCTCCCAGATTAGTCCGCTTGAAGTGGGCTTTTGAGCCTTCTTTTAGTTCTTAAATAGCCGCAACAAAGGCATGTTTTTTATGATTAATTGAGGATTTACTTGAAGGTTTTAAATTTTGATATAAAGTCAATCTGTCAAAGTCATGCCTGGAGGTACGGTAGCGGCGTTAACACGACCCATTATTGCTCCGCAATTAAAAATAAATTTGAAGTACAAAAGTGACTAGTTTGTGAAAAAATTTTTACCAGGAGAAGACAACAGTGCGTGCTAACTGGATTTCAAATTATTTGTGAGTTTAAGACAATATTTATATCGCAAAAAGGACTTATTCAACAAAATAATTAAAAATAATTAAATTATCTACCCTACATATTTTTTACCAACATTCGAGTGCGCCTGCCAAAAAGATATAGCAAAACCCAAATTCAAAGCTGCCGTTAAAAAAGCAAAGAGTGCCAGTATTAGTGAGAAAACGCCTGCCTAAATTATAAAGCAAGCTCTTCTATGCGTGACTCACAAAAGTTATACACCACAAACGGGGAGCAAATCGCAACCGGAAAATAGCTGAGATAAGAAACAACGCCCGCGATATCTCCGCTCCTACACCTTGTAGCGAGACGGGGTTTTTAACACTGACATAGGCGCCCAGGGTCAACACCTGGAAAAGGCAAAAACTCACCTGGAAGCTTCGGGACGACGCAGAAAGCAGCGGTTTTCGGGATCCGGCATTGGACAAGGTCGAAGACGCCACACCTGAAAATCCGGAACTCCCGGAACACCTGCAGCACCTGGAAAATAAGAAAAATCAAACTCACCTGGAAGGAGCCGCCGCACCGGGAACTGGGCAGCTGCTACACCTGGAAAAGAACTTAAAGCTAAGGAACAATAACTAATAATAGTTTTAGTGACCAGTAGCCCCTATTGGAGCTAGTTAGTTTAGTGTGTAAGAATTTGGATAAGGACCAACTACACCATTTTTGGTGTAGTTGTTAGGTTAAGTCTTTTTGATTGCATTGTGTGCTTAGGGAACCCCTTACACAACACGTTATTTTATTTAGCTAGATTAGGTCAGTTAACCCCCTATTGGGGAAACTGTTAGGTTAGTAATTTTTGACATTTTATAAATTTGATATTTTATAGTATATTTTAGTTAGTTAGTAGGAATTAGTTGACCGGTTGATCCCTATTGGGAAACCGCTTAAGATTAAGTTAGAATAGTGACTAGGATACATAAACTGTGACGTAAAGTTTTTCTCTCTTTTTTATCTATACATATATATTTTTAAATAGACAATTGATCCCCCATTGGACAACACATTATAGTATTAGTTTGACGATAAATAGACAAGTAGCCCACTATTTGGACTACTGAAATAGTTAGGTTGAAAGTACAAGACAGAAAAAATTTGAAATAACAACGTCCCTTCGAAAAATAAATAGCAACAATATAAGCCGTAATTGAGTATTGCCATTTCAATCTGAAAGTAAAGCTTAACCTAGGACATCGTTAAATTATAAATTAAAATTGAAACTAAAAAGCTAATATAAAACTTAATAAATACTCAATAAATAAGGCTCATAAATAAAACAAATTCCTTCTAGTCACTAGTTAAATATATACAAACCTTTTACAACTTTATTTTATTTTTTACACTATTTATCATTTAATTATTTAGATTGACGCGTTCCCCCGTACGTTTAAATAAAGCAAGAAAATGGCCATGGTACATACGCCTAAGGAGAGTGCAAAACTCAAAAAGGCAAAGGGCAAGCCCTCCCTTGAGGGCATGCAGAGTGACCAACAAAGCAGCCCTATATTACTGCAGAAACGAGCTGATTCTGTCGAGGCCCTTCTGGCAGAGGTAAGCAGAACAGTTAAAAACAGTATCTATCTGCTAAATCAGATCAGAAATATGAGAGGTGACTTGAGGTCTGGTTTAGCAGACAATCTGGAAAAGCTGGAAAAAAGAATAAGTGACATAGAGCGATTAGTAAGGAGGGAATCGATAGAAAAAGGGAAAGGAAGTAAAAAGGAAACTAAGGAATCGGAAGTACAATGTAAATTAGAGACAAACGAAGTAAGAAGTAACTGCGATAGCAAAGAATTAATAATGCAAATGTATAATAGGTTAAAATTTGAAATACATGATAGGGCAGATAATATAAAGGAAACAATAGAAGAGCAGATTGAAGTGTTAGCGAATACAGTGATAGCGAATAAATTAAATGAAGAGGTAGCGCAGGAAACAAGAAAGGAAAACTCTAAGGTAGTGGAGAGTTATGCAGCCAAGGCGGCGACGGGGGGAGTAAAAACCTTACCGTCGGAGCCGAGGCCCATAACTGTCCACTCCTTAGCAGTAACGGACAAGAGAAATGAAATGACAGGACAAGAGATAGTTGATAGCGTAGGTAAAATAATAGATGCAAGAAAGGAGGGCATAAAAGTAGAAAGAATAAGAAAAGGAAAAGAGAGGAAGGTAATAATAGGCTTTAGGGACAGAAAAGAGAGAGACGAAGTAAGGAAAAAGATAGAGATATGTGCAAAGGATAAGTTCGAAGTGGAAATAGTGAAAAACAAGGACCCCCAGGTTATTCTGTATGGGGTGCTGAAGTCGAACACGGATGACGACATTTGTGACGCAATCCGTGTTCAAAATAAGCACCTCATACAGCATATCCTGGATGGGGACGAGGACAGGATAAAGGTTAAATACCGAAAGCGTGGTAAGGATGCCCATACTGAGCACGTCGTGCTGGAGGTGTCTCCGGAGGTATGGCTGTGCCTCACCAGAGAAGGCCGCGCATACATTGATATGCAGAGGGTGCGGGTCGCTGACCAGTCCCCCCTAATACAGTGCTCGCACTGTTTGGGGTACGGACATGGGAAGCGATTCTGCGCCGACATAGCTGCGGAAATGAGGTGCAGCCATTGCTCCGGAGCTCACCACAAATCACAGTGTGAGGGCGTCGAGGCGGGCACCGAGCCATGTTGTAGTAACTGTAAGAAAAACAACTTAAAAGCAAATCATGGAGCGTTCAGTCCGGAGTGCCCGATAAGACGAAAGTGGGAAGCCATAGCACGTGCGGCGGTATCATACGATCCTGAAGACGATGCGTTCGTAGAACGTACATGGCTCTACGGACGCACACGCAACGATAGTACGATGCCGTCGTACAGCTGCTAAAGCAAGTGTAGAGCCAGGTATTTGTCAAATTTTATTGTATTGCCTGCAGTAAATTGTGAATTTATAGCAGCAATCACAATAATGTTAAAAATTCAAATATGTATGAAACAATAATTAAAATTACGTATTATTATAATGTACAAAATTATTAAAAAAAAAAAAAAAAAAAAAAAAAATATACTTAGCATTTATTTGATGTAGCAAATAAAGCAGAAGTAAAAATGATATTGTTTGTAATAAATTGTATTATAATTATGTATTCCAAAATATAACTTGTATAATCTGAAAGTATTAAATGTATCCATATTAGTCAATAGTATTAAGTTAAATTGTATATCATACAAGGCTCTACATTTGTGTTCCAGAACACATTACACCAGTTCTAGCTTAAATCGGCCACACCGGCTGAATGAGTTAATTTATATATATTAGTATGTACTGACATTTAAAAAACTCCGATTCTCTGCTCGAACTGAAACCTGTAATATACCTAAGTAAAATATATATCATGTAAAACTCTGTAATAAGAAATCGTGTAAATTGAATGTAAAAATTATTGTTAAAAATTGCAAATGTATAAATATACTAAATTTATAATATTAGAAATATAAGTATGAAATAAAAATGTTATACAGTAAAATTGAAAATGTAATTGGATAAAGTAAAAATTGTGATATAAATATAGATCATAATCGTTGAGAAATATAAGTAATAAGACAGCAATGTAAAATTTAAATGTATATAAAAACACAAATATGTATATATGCAGAGGTAAATAACACATGTATTACTATTTTAAAAATGCAAATGTAAAAAAGAAATGAAAATTGTAGGAATTGTCCCTTATTACGTAAGGGGGAACTATAAAAAAAAAAAAAAAAAAAAAAAAAAAAAAAAAAAAAAAAAAAAATCTGTCAAAGTCATGATCAACTCAAGTAATCATTAAAATATGTCTCTTTTTGAAAAAATATAGCCTATTTAGCATCACTTTTGTCTCCTTAGTCCTCACAATACAAAGGGACTCCGTGTAAGGAGAATTAGGATATAATACTATATATTTTCAACATGGGGAAATGCTTTACGCTTCCCCGGCAAATTGGGGATATCGGCCGGGGTATGTGGGACTCCTGCGTAGACTATCCACTAAAACCCCATGGTGCTCCACTCATCGTTTAAGACAGAGTTGCGGGTGCGATAGAACCCACCGCAACTCTAGGGTCTAATACCCTAGCCTCCAAGGTGAACAAGAGGACTCGATGCTCTCGTGATGACCATAATGATGATGATGGTGACGTGGATCCAAGTAAGCGTAGGCTGATTACGTCAAACAACTTCGTAACAATATAACAGGAATAATTTAGCGGACAGCAATCGGAAATGTCGCCCATAATATCGGCGAGATAAGGCACAAATTGGAACGCGGCCCTCCATCCAATGATCCCTAAGGTCACCACGCTTAAGTGAAGGGCTTCCTGTAATGGAGAATTAAGAAGGAAATTCACTTGTGACTTTAATTTAAAAGCATCTTAGAGCTAGTACTTAGCTCTAAGTCTACAGGCACTCCGCACTTAGGAGGACTCACGTGGTAGTTGGAAATGCGAATAGACATTTTCGTTAGTGTGCGTACCCGACGGAGCAGTCAGTAGCGAGCGAGCCATGTACGCGTGTATAGATATGGTCACTCACACAACTAAGGGCGCCGCGCACTCGTAGATTGCAAGAACTATAGGTTTTAATGAACCTTTATGACAATACTAGCTGGCCCGACAGACGTTGTCCTGTCTTAACGATGATTATTAATTAATTCGAATTGGCATAATTAATAAAAAAAGTGTGTTTATTTTTTAGTTCCATCGTGCACTCATCCCAATTCCCAAACTATTAGTTTGCTCTGCTGCAACACTTTGGCCATCGCTAAATTTCTCGAAAGGTTGCAAGTTAGTGTTTAATTTATTTGTGGATTCATTTTTATGTATATTGATATATAGATATATTAAAATTAGTATCTCCATACCTCATCAAAATAGATTGAATAGTTTAGGCGAAAATCACAAAAGTTTATTGTGCGGGAACCGCACATTTTCCGGGACAAAAAGTATACCTTGTCTTTCCCGAGACTCAAAGTATATCCATACCAAATTTCATCAAAATAGATTAAATAGTTTAGGCGAAAATCATAAAAGTTTGTTGTGCGGGAACCGTACATTGTCCGGGATAAAAAGTATCCCTTGTTCTTTCCCGAGACTCAAAGTATCTCCATACCAAATTTTATCAAAATAGATTGAATAGTATAGGCGAAAATCACAAAAGTTTATTGTACGGGAACCGTACATTTTCCGGGACAAAAAGTATCCCTTGTCCTTTCCCGAGACTCAAAGTATCTCCATACCAAAATTCATCAAAATCGATTGAATAGTTTACGCGCAAATCATAAAAGTGTATTGTGCAGTAACCGTACATTTTTCCGGGACAAAATGTATCCTATGTCCTATTCCTGGTTCTAAGCTACCTCTCCACCAATTTTCAGCCAAATCGGTTCATCTGTTCTTGAGTTATAAGTAGTGTAACTAACACAACTTTCTTTTATATATAATAGATTGCTGTCGGCTAACTTTATAATGAATAGCTTTGTCCACACTGTGCCTTTTTCTGTTCAACAAGGGCATGCGTTATAGCGCAGTCAACAGCGAACGTGAGGCATGCCCGCGACGCATGCCCTCTGACCGTATCCAAAACTTCAAAAATGACAATGTTGGCGTTGCGTTCGTTGACGCATTCAAGTTGAATGAAAGAAAATGACTAAAATTTAAGACGAAAGCGCATAATGTGGACATAGATAATGACAGACGCTACTGAAAAGTAGACTTAAAGGCATTAACACACGCCTTGTGTGTTAATGCCTTTAACGAAAACAAACTAACAGTGCCGCGCGCCTCTGCCCGCGTTATAAAAATTAAAATTTCGCGGAAACCGAACATTTTCCCGAAAAAAAAGTAACCGTGATCTACTCTACATAAATTTCCCGAAAAAAAGAAGAGTACATAAAATCGGTCCAGTAGTTACAAAAACAAACTCTTCAGCTTTTTAATACAAGTAAAGATTAAAGAATTAAATGACGCAGGCGCTATTAAAAATTGAGTGAACACGCCTCGTATGCCCTTAAAATAGTACAAAGTTATGCGTAGTATGTAGTATGTAATAAAAGTTGTAATGTTAAAGTGACTAAAGTGGAATATAATATACGCAGACAGTAGCGCCGGGCGATCTTCTCACGTACGCGAAATTAATTGATGCTAAATAATATTACGACGCTCGACTTCTTATCAGTTTATTATTGTACATTAAATAATATTATTTATAACGCTTCCCTTTGTCTTCAGTCTCATTGTTAATTACACTCATTATCGTAAATCAAGTTCTTAACATCTGTACCGAGTATCAATTGTAGAGTCTTTTGGGAACCTTTCAAATCATATTCATGGCTAACCTCTGTCCTCTGCCCACTTTTTTTGGGAGCCATCCGTTCAGTAGTTATTGCCTGATAGAGTAATATTTAAACATCTATCCATCGTCAATTCGTTACACATTATCGCGTTTATAATATTTAGGTGATTTTAGTGTTAAGCTTAAGAGGCCGGGTACCCTTGGAATTTCTCATACAAACGTAATACCAAAATTATTTTCTCATACGAAAATATTTTACATGTTTGAGTTATTTTTCAGTTTAAAATAGTAATTACCTAGGTTCCTGCACAAAAATTTACTTCAAAATATTTAAGCACAATTTTTTTTTTGTTTAAAATTTTTTTTTAGTAAATTTACTACTAAATATTGAAACACTAAAAATAGAGTACAACCTTCGATCACTAATATACAAGATACACAATCCGCGACAAAAAACGACCTCACCAAAAGAGCACCAAACTCAACATTCTGGTGCACTTTTGATTTAGTAGTGCTCGAACGCTCCGCCGGGAAACATGCCTCGGTGCGCGTTTAATAATTGTAGAAATCATACGTCTAAAACCAAAAAAAAGGATGGAATTTCATATTTCCGGTAAGTATTAATTTTATCCTAATATATTTCTTACAATTGTATTGTAAATATTGGTATTTCTTTAAGAAATCACCAAAAGACAGTTTTAAAATTAAGTTGTAAATAAATCAACACCAGGTATAAACCATCTCAATTGCGAATACTCATACTAAAGGTACTTATCGTAGTTTATCATGCCCACTTGAAATGTTTGGGTTATAAGCTATGTTTCTGTTCCATTTGATGGAGTCGCTATTACTATTATTTTTTTATTGAGGATTTTTTTCAGGTTTCCTCGAGATCCAGTTAGATGTGGTAATAATATTATGTTCCCATCTTCGATCAAATATAGTTCCCATTAAGGATTTTTTAAGTAGGTTAAAAAGTATGGGCGTTGGGTGATGTGAGTTGTCCTTTGTGGCCTATCGGAAAATGTATGTACACTTATGTATATTTTGGTTAATGATAAAATTAGACATAACATTAGAACAACATAATATTACAAGTAAAAAATAATTACTCCTCACTTTATACATTAAACTTCGGAAAAATAAAAAAATGGACTATTAAAATTATTACAAATTACAATCAACAAAAAAAATTTGAACAGTTCGACTCCACTCATACTTCACTTCGCCCTGTTCCAGCGGCGAATTTCGGTCGTAAAATTGGATTTTTTTTTGGCACTATACAAATTTGAACTTAAATCATATACGCGGATGGTTGAATTTAGTATGAAGCGTGCATCGGACGTAAAAATTTTATTGCTTTGTAAACACAAATGTTCATTGTTTTATAAAAAGATCTTTAATAATTACTATAATTAAGGTTGATTTTAGATAAATGTATACTTCATTAAACTCTATTACTCGGGGACAGATTTTCGAGAGGTTTTGTATGAGACTGTGTATCTTGTATATTAGTGATCGAAGAGTACAACACTAAAAAATATATAAATAAATAGTAAATTTACTACAAAATATTTAAACATTAAAATATTTTTTAGTTTAAATATTTTGTAGTAAATTTACTATTTATTTATATATTTTTTTAGTGTTTTACTCTATTTTTTAGTGTTTCAATAATTAGTAGTAAATTTACTTAAAAAAATTTAAACAAAAAATAAATTTTGTGTTTAAATATTTTGAAGTAAATTTTTGTGTAGGAACCTAGGTTATTACTATTTTAAACTGAAAAATAACTCAAACATGTTAAATATTTTCGTATGAGAAAATGATTTTGGTATTACGTTTGTATGAGAAATTCCAAGGGTACCCGGCCCCTTAAGACTCTATGCCTGGGATCAGTGGCGGCCTTACCCATTTCGCGGCCCCGGGCGTCAGGTCTTTGCAAGGCCTCTGTCAGCAGGTCTTTGCGAGGCCCTTTGGCCGACCTCAACGGCAAAAATTCTAATAAAATGCTACTTTATGACATTTTTCTTTACGCGAGGCCCCTGCAAGAGCGAGGCCCCGGTCGAATGCCCTGTTCGCCATCCCCTAAGGCCGCCACTGCCTGGGATTCCTACCCGGCCGATGTTCCCAAACCGACGAAAATGCGGAAAGCATTTTCCCATAAAAAAAAGAATTAAAAAGGATAGGAGTATATTCACATTTCACGTATCTTTCAAGCAAAATGTATGCTGGACAGCACACGATTTCGGCTAAATGACTTTAGCCAGCGGCGTATAAACTAGGACGCCGCACGTGTGAATGGGGATTTATTTTAAACGTTCCCAACTTGAATAGACACGAACGTCTCGCGTCCTAGGGCTTTCAGCGTTGTATAGGAGACCTAGATCGAGTATTGGGTTAAGTGGGACGCGGTATTGTTTGGACCCTCGAGCTAAACGTATGGTATAGGTGGTGTAGGATGTTGTTGAAGAAGGAAGTAGGGAATGACGATTGTTTACTTTTTCGTTGCTGAACCTGCCTCTGGGAACTTGGTCATCGCAAAGTAGGCTACTTTTGTTCTATTGGATTCTTTCTTAACCTCTATTTTAATGCAATGTTATTAATGCAGAGAAACGTAAATTTCGGAGTCTTGACTCTTAGCTATTGCTCTTAGCCAATCAGAACACAACAGAAAAAAATTGTTTGATATGGTAAGTTGTAACATAAAACAACGAACTAACTACTGACTGCTGTAACGTTGTATTGAAATACCAGAAACGAGGCGTTATAAAATATCCTTTAATTAGTCAAGTGGCCATCACTTATTCACTTGAGTGAATTCCCCGAGCTGGTCAGTTTATCTCTAGTCATGTCCGCCGCTGGACCATTTCCTGCATCCTGGTGCGACGATATCCACGGTGCAGGAAATTTCATTTGCAAGGCCGACAGGACACGATCACGAATATATTTTGATATTTTTGAGTCGGTAGTTTGGGTATTTGGACGTAATTTGTAGGTAGTCATAAATAAGTAGGTAACCTCTTCTCCGATCCTAAAACAGATTAACATAATTCAGAGATAGAACTAAATCACTCGGTCGTAATGTGAAAGTGGCCATTACACCTTTCACGAGGCCTATCGGCCGGTCATCTATTATTGCGTGATCGAGTCCGAATCGCGCTCCTATTGTTTTGACCTGAAATTGGGGTTGTAATACATTTTCTGTTTCGTTTCAGATAAACCGCCCGCGACCCGCGCCATGCACGAGCGCACGATCGACGGAGCTCCGAGCGACACCCGATAAATTCCTAACGATGACTAGAATCTCCCGCGAACCTCACAGATGTGATAACAGATACGTAAATAGAATTATTTTAATAGGAAACACTTTTGAGAGAACCCACGTTCCTTTAGATTGTAGTAACGAGCCAAAGCCGGATGGAGAGTGATACCCTACGGGGGAGCTATTTTTTTACGCAACCAAAGCTAGTTTAAGATGTCTAACATGCCGATATACAGTCAAGTGGTGCCCAAGTCGCAGTACCGGGCGAAGAACTCGAAGAGCGCCGCCCGCGAGGTGCGGGTCCAGAACTCGGGGCGGGACTTCGACCCCCTGAACTACAACCACGGGGGGAACATCCAGCTGCTGAACGCCCCCGTGGAGAGCCGGATAGAGAAGATGGAGAAGCGGGAGTCGAGGCGGAAGGAGGAGACGAAGGCGAGGCGAGGCCAGATCCGCAATGAGGCCAACGAGGGCAAGGTCGAGGCGTACCTGCGTCAGAACCAAGTGAGCATCCGCCAGCAGCAGCATCGCCATTCTTCCGTGCGCCAGGCAGAACACAGGGTCAACTTGAGGTGAGCGAGACAATATTAATAATTATATAGACATCATTTTTTTACATAATATGAAGATTCTGAAGTTCAGAATAGTAAATAGAAGTTCAGAAGATACAGTCATTGTCTAGTTTGGTTCAGAATCTGAACCAAACTAGACAATGACTGTATCTTAGCAGTTAGAAATCAGTAGCAGCTCCTAATTCAAAGAAATGTCGGAAAACAACACACTTTTACAATTATTACGTTCTAAAAACCTCTTAATTAACTAGCGAGTAGCGTTCCCAATGACTTCTATTATTGTTCACAAAGCTATTGTTTCTGCATAATTTGATCTGTCGCCTTGATCTGTTAAAATGTTTTCAGATCTTTACCCCTGAACGAAGTGAACGCTCGCGGTCATGACCGAACGCCGACGGAGAGGCATCGGGGGTTTCCCGGAGACAGAGAAAGAAGAGACTACTATGAATTTGATGGTAAGCTAAAAGCTTTTGCCAATTCATAGCGTCATATCATTTTAATACTCTCTTGTTTTCAGTAACATAGGTTTTAGTGTTATTTCACTTTACCTACGTGAACCCCAATTATATTATGTTATGTATTTTTTTCCAGCGTCCCCGTTGAGTCCCTTAGCTCCGAGAGCCAACGACAAGGAGTCGAGCCGTCCCGTTCGCAAGTCGTCCTCCGCGCAGCGTGTGACAGAGACAACGATATCCACAGACAAGAGACGCTTCTTCTGCAGGGAGTGGGTGTTTCAGAAGATCGCGCATTGCCTGGAACAGAGGGCTGTCAGTAAAACCAGCGGAGCGCTTATATTAGGTAAGACAAACTTTAAGTAACCATTAAATCTCTTTAAGGCCGGCCATAAACGGACCGCATCTTGCAGTCGATGCGCTCCGACCGCTCAAGAACTGCTCCAGCAGTTCGTGTATAGCGGATATGAATTTATAGTAGGGGAGGACGCGCTCATTTTAAAAAGTCATTTCATACCGAGCGACAATCGTAACAATAATACTATTCTATTAATACATAAGAGTTTTGATCGTCAGCTACTCCAGTATGTGTGGAATAAAAATTGAGAGTATCTCAAAGTTGTTGTTGGGAATCGTATTGAATTGACATTAAAAAGATCCCAATTCGCACGAAATAAAGGTTCATATCTAGATTATACACGTTTAGGTTCGGTAGGTGTTATTTTAGTTTTAGTATATAACAACAGATGGCGCTTTTAAAGTAAAATGTATATAATTCTTCTTCACAAATATAAACTATCGAATTAATTACTTAAAATTGATATGTAAGACAATTTTATGGTTAATTCAAACGAAAATCGCCGTCACTTGAATATTTGCAGGTGGAAATGTCGTCTACGTGACGCCTAGGATACATTGAGCGCGAAGCAGGGCTATATTGGTTATAACTTATATCGCTGGCTGACGGGCTTTCCACCCGCATATTAACGACTGACGGTAGTCTTTATTATTAAAAAAGTATCTACATTCACCTGTATACATTTTGTACGGTATGAAATGACTTTATATTTTAACTATTTTAACATAGTTCAGTAACGCGACTGAAGTTGAATCCGCCGTCTGCGATACGGCTGACGGTGCATTTTTGGTTAAGCATGACCTCAATAGTTATCCATAAAATTTTCATTCGGTATAAAAACACTTTTCGCAATTATTTTTTTACAACTTTGAAATACTCTCATTTAACATTCAACCACGGGTGACGCTGATTATATTGATTGATAAAATATATACCGCTGGACAAAAATTTGGTCGGTATGAAATGACTTAGCAAACGATAGCACTACCTCCCCTACTATTAGTAAAAAACTGCAGATGCGGCAACCGCATCTAGCATTCGGTCTCGACTACAAGATGCGGTCCGTCTACGGCCTAAGAGTTGCCGTAAGTCTGGAATAGGCTTTATTTACTCAAGAGTGGAACTTTTATGCATGAATGTATGCAGTTCATCATGTAAATACATGACAAAAGGCTTGGAAAAGTATGATCAATATCAAACATGTTTGAATTTATTATTATTTGACTCAATAAGGAGGCAATGATTCTAGAATGTTCTTTAAGTTATTCAAATAACTCATTGTGGTTTCCTTCCAGGTGACGCGGGCAGTGGCAAGACAGCTCTGTGTCAGGAGCTGAGTCAGCCGGGGAGCGGACCCCAGGCGCGGCAGCAGCGCGCGCTCAACAGACGGCTGTTGGCCAGACATTTCCTGCAGGTGCTGATGTTATTGACAATTTTTCAATTCGAACCAGTACTTTTGGAGATAAGCGCGTTCAAACAAACAAACTCTTCAGTTTTATAATAATATTAGTATAGATTTAAGTGACGTTCAAAAATCTAGATTAAGAATAATTTTGAACACTTATATAATATTTCCTTACTTTTGAAATATTTTCTTTCCTACAAAAAAATATACATATTGTTACGGATACGGACACGTGGTGCCATCTAGCGTCGGACCAGCGAACCTACCAAGGGAACACAGGCAACGTAAATCCCCTACTCGCTACTAGATGACGCTAGGTGTATGTACCTACGAGTACTTCCTAGAAAGATCTCATATTTGTTTACGCATATCGGGTTTATTCTGGGATGTTCCGGAATTTTCTGAGATTCGATCCGGCCCGTATAAATAGTCGCAGACAGTCGGCCGGCAATTCAGTTCTATCTGAGCTTTCTTCGAGGCGACTTCGGAGCGAAAACAAGTGATCAATAGTGAGTGATTGTGATTGTGATTGTGATAGTGACTCGGCTACGACCTAGGACAGTGATAGTGCTCAGTGATTTGGATCTAGTGCTTAGTGTTTGGACTCAGTGATTAGTGTGAGCTAGTGTTTGTGAATAAAGTCTTCAAGAGAGTCACCAGGTCTTTTTCTCCGAATCTTCGAACCCCTAGCACGTAACAACTGGTGTCAGAAGTGAGATTTGGAAGATGCCATTGACTCCGAGAGAGGACTTCAAGGGGAGTGTCAGGACAAGGGCGCAGCGAGCTGCTGCCATCGACTCCGAGAGAGGAGTTGGAGGTGGAGCTGCGGAGGCCACACCCACTAGAGACCAAGCTCCGCCCACTGCGGGGCAGGCCCTACCCGCTGGCCCCGCCCACCAGGCTCCGCCCACTGACCACGCCCCCCAGGCTCCACCCACTTCGGGTGAAGCCACGCCCACTGGCTCCGCCCACCGGGACCCGCCCACTGACCACGCCCCCCAGGCCCCGCCCACTCTGGACATGGCCACGCCCACCGGCTCCGCCCACCAGGCCACGCCCACTCAGGCCACGCCCACTGGCCCCGCCCACTGGGCCCTGCCTGCTCAGGCTCCGTCGACTAGCTCCGTCCATCCTGCCACGTCCGTAGTTTCTACGGCCCCTCAAATGGCTCTTCAATTGGAAAGTTTAATTAAATTAATGGAGCTGCAAAGAGCTGATAGTCAGGCTTTGCAAGATTCTCAAAGGGCAATGATGGAGGCACAAGACCGCAAGCTCGGCGCGTTGCAAGAGTCACAAGACCACAAGCTCGGCGCGTTGCAAGAGTCACAAGAGCAACAAAAGGACCTCCAAGAGAAAGCACTTCTGGCCATAAAGGATGTTAGTGACACTGTGACTAAGCTTCGGAAAGATGTCGATGTAATGAAAGAACGAGTTACCGGGTTAGAATCGGTTGTGGAAAATTTGAAAACCGGATTCACTGAACTGCAGAAGAGAGTAGTGCGCCTTGAAACTATGGGAGTTACGGTGTCTAGTGGAGCCACTGGTGTAGCACAAGGGCCAAGAGTAAAGGTGCCGCCGTACGATGGCACTACTTCTTGGAACGCTTATCGACGGCAATTTCAGACTGTTGCTACCGCAAACGGATGGACGGAGGAGCAATGCCTGACCGCTCTCACTGTTGCACTCAGAGGGCAAGCTTTGTCGGTCCTGGAGGCATTGCCACACACGGGACATGGGTTCCAAGACCTAATGGAGGCACTGGAATCCAGATACGGGGAGCAACACCTGGAGCACGTGTTCCGTGCCAAACTGCGTGATAGAGTCCAACGCTCAGAAGAAGGGCTTCAACAATGGGCGTTGGAAATTGAAAAACTCGTCAGGAAGGCATACCCAGAAGCTGACACCAAGATGGTCGACACAAATATTGTTCAAGCATTTGTCGACGGAATCAGGGACCTGGAGGTCAGAGCTGCAGTGAGGCTACGTCACCACACCTCACTAAAGGAAGCGTTGGCACATGCTTTAGAGGTCGAGGCTGTTCGGCGTGACATTCGGCAGACCTATAAGACCCGCGAGGTGTCTGAAGAAATCAAGGAAGTTAAGGCTCCTACGAGGAAAAGATTCGAAGCCATGTGCTATAAGTGCGGTGAGAGGGGCCATCTGCAGCTCAACTGCCCGCAGAAGAAGACCCAGATGGCGAGGATGGAAAGGATTGAGGAACAGATAGAGGAGCTGAGGAAGCAAGCAGTTTCGTCCCCTGTCCGAGATAAGGGGAAACGAATAGAATCCAGGACTAGGTGGCGAGTATTTAACAATGTGGAGAGAGCCCCGATAACTGTTACCTCCCAGGCACGGAGCGGAAGAACAAAGACAAATACCTTGGGTCTCTCAGAAAATGATGCTATGAGGAAGGCTCAAGAAAGAGATGACGACCTTCGGCACATCATCACATGGAAGAAACGCGGTGACGTAAAACCAAACTGGAGTGAGGTTGCACCCACTGGCGCTGTCACTAAGGCGTACTGGGAGCAATGGGACAGTCTGATACTTCAAAACGGAATACTCTACCGGAAATGGGCTAACGGTAGAGAGTTCTATTTCCAGATAATTGTCCCAAGGGCGAGCGTACCAGATGTTCTCCGCGAGATACACCAGGGTGTATCAGGGAGTCATCTAGGAGTCAAGAGGATGCTGAGGAAAGTGCGAGAACGATTTTTCTGGTTGCATTGGCGAGATGATGTGCAGAATTGGTGCCACGAATGTACTTCTTGCGCTGATGTGAAGGGACCGCAGACCAGGACAGCGTGCCATGGCAGTAACAACGATGCTCGGGACGAGCATCTCTAAGAGGGGAGTAGTGTTACGGATACGGACACGTGGTGCCATCTAGCGTCGGACCAGCGAACCTACCAAGGGAACACAGGCAACGTAAATCCCCTACTCGCTACTAGATGACGCTAGGTGTATGTACCTACGAGTACTTCCTAGAAAGATCTCATATTTGTTTACGCATATCGGGTTTATTCTGGGATGTTCCGGAATTTTCTGAGATTCGATCCGGCCCGTATAAATAGTCGCAGACAGTCGGCCGGCAATTCAGTTCTATCTGAGCTTTCTTCGAGGCGACTTCGGAGCGAAAACAAGTGATCAATAGTGAGTGATTGTGATTGTGATTGTGATAGTGACTCGGCTACGACCTAGGACAGTGATAGTGCTCAGTGATTTGGATCTAGTGCTTAGTGTTTGGACTCAGTGATTAGTGTGAGCTAGTGTTTGTGAATAAAGTCTTCAAGAGAGTCACCAGGTCTTTTTCTCCGAATCTTCGAACCCCTAGCACGTAACAATATAATCAACAAAATCGGTTCTTGAACGAGTAATTAGCACATCTATACTAATATTATAAAGCGGAAGAGTTTGTTTGTTTGAACGCGCAAATCTCAGGAACTACTGGTCCGATTTGAAAAATTCTTTCAGTGTTAGAAAGCCCATTTATCGAGGAATGCTATATTTTATCACGCTAAGACTAATAGGAGTGAAGAAATAGAGGAAAATGTGAAAAAAACGGGGGAAATTATTTGAAAGGGATTATCTGACGAACTACTGGAGCATTTTTTCTGTTATTTGGCACAGATAACATGAAGAATCATATGCTATTTTTGTGGACTAATTTGTTTGTGAAATATCTAATTTAAGCAGGCAAAGCCGCGCGGAAGTCTAGTTATTATACATAATATAAAGTTCTTATTATAATTGGATCAATTGGGTCCTTCCGTCGTCGGTAAAAAATTAGGACAAGTAAAAAACTTATAATGTCAATGTCCGTGCAATGCCTTTAAATTCCTGTAGTTTTATTGCTTCAATTTGTCCACGTCGACAAGTGCCATTCGTCTCTAAGAAACCTTAAGCTATCTTATCCTTAGAGGTATTTAGGTTTGCCTCACCATGTGTGTGTGTTCCCCAGGGTCCGGGCGAGTGCAGCCAGCGGCCGGGCGAGTTCGTGCGGTCGTTGGCGATGCAGCTGTTAAGTCATTCCAGCCACGCGCGACCCGCCGATAGAGAGCACTCGCCCAGGGACGAACCGACAAACAACAGGTACAATATACTGACAATTGACATACTATATTGACTGTTATAATATTACTAGATCGCCAAAGTTAGTTTATCGCGCGGGACCCTACGTTTTTTACCGGTATAAAAAGTATCCTATGTCCTTTCTCCTTCTTCGACGACCTCCGTGGCGCAGTGGTGAGCGCGTTGGTAGCCCAAGCCGGAGGTCGCGGGTTCGAGTCCCGCCGACGGAACAAAAAGTTTATAAAGTTCCTGGGTCATGGATGTGTATTAAATATGTGTATCATATAATAAAAATCTTAAATATATGTATAGTATTAAAGTATTAAATATATTTCCGTTGTCTGGTACCCGTAACACAATTCCTTCAGGTACTTAGCACGGGGCCAGACTGACGTAGTGTGAAGCGTCCATAGATATTATTATTATTATTTCCCGCGGCTCGAAGTATCTCCATACCAAATTTCAGCAAAATCAGTTTTACAGTTTGGGCGTAAAGAGGCAACAGACGTCATACATACAGACATACATTTTCGCATTTATAATATTAGTTTGGATATGTATAGTGACTAGTGACTACATTGAAGAGACCTATAGTGTTTCTATTATTGTATACATAGCACTATAATATTACCTCTATAGTGATTGAGAATATAATGGACATTATTATACAGCAGTTATTATTGTAAAAGACGTAAAAAGTATTGACGTGATTACTGGAAAAACGCATAAAAATAAATTAGGTTTATTTTTTTAAGTATATTGTGTCATCACTCATCAGTCATCACTATGATCTAAGCATATAAATCTAAACACAATGTGTAATGTTTCAGACGTAACTCAGAAGAAGAGCGGCTGATCCAGAGGTTTCGTGGTCTGGGCGACGACGGCGGGGAGAGCTCTAAGCCTCTGTTGGCGGATAGCGAAGGTATTACATATCCATTGTTTGTTTTGCGTACACAAATATTTTTGTAGTGATAACTTTTTAAGAAGGAGCAAACTCTTTCTTTACGTTAACGTCTTACGACGCCATCTGTCTTCTTTTTCTCACACGCATGCTACAGTAGTTGTAAGACTCTCTCACTTTTACCCACATCTAGCTGATTTTCGGACGGACTCTCTTTCCCGGTTTTGTGGACATCTTCTATCTACTCGATGTATTTTAATATAAGTTATCACATTTCACTAGCGTCCCACAATGTAATCGTATTTTTTCTTTAACTATGTCATTGTCTGATGCGGTTATCAATATTAACTGCATATGTATAAGACAGATAATATAATAATACAAATGAGAATGTTTCAGACCAACGTACGGACGAGGAGGAGTGCGGCGCGAGTGGCGTGCGCACGCGCACCATCGACCGCCTGCACGAGAACGACCACTACCTCGACATGGCCGACGCCGCGCTCAGCTCTAGTCAGGTGAACTTGTAATTTATCTTAATACCAGATGACGCCCGCAACCCCGTTGCGTTAAAACTTGTTTATCGCGCGGGAACCGTACATTTTTCCGGGATTAAAAGTATCATAATATTATGTCCTTTCCCGGGACTCAAAGTATCTCCATGCCAAAAGGCAAAATCAGTTCAGCGGTTTAGGCGTGAAGAGGTATCAGACAGACACACTTTCGCATTTATAATATTAAGGGCCTTATCACACTGGCGATTAGCGACCGATTTCAAAGCGACGCGACTGCGCAGCGCGCACGCTGCGATTGCGCGACGTGCACGCTGCGACAGCGCAGCGTCGTCGCGACGTCGCGTGGACGCCATTTTGTACACTCGTCTAGGGAGTATACAAAATACGAGTGTACAAAATGGCGTCCATGCTACGCCGCGACGACGCTGCGCAGTCGCGTCACTTTCAAATCGCTCGCTAATCGCCAGTGTGATATATCCCTAAGTAAGTACGGATCATTGTGTTTATTTCGAGGTATGTTGTATGTTGTGCCAATTTACTATTGGTTGCATGTGCTGTACACACAAATTATAATACACGTTTGTATCTGTTTTCAG
The DNA here is from genome assembly GCA_937595015.1 of Polyommatus icarus. Taxonomy (NCBI): domain Eukaryota; kingdom Metazoa; phylum Arthropoda; class Insecta; order Lepidoptera; family Lycaenidae; genus Polyommatus; species Polyommatus icarus. The sequence goes on from OW569325.1 coordinate 2,443,300, forward strand.
GTGCCAGAAATCTTGCCAAAAGCAACCGTAAGGCCTACAAACCCATTTGTGAACAACGAAGAACAAAACGACGTCCGATTATACGAAAACCACGAGAACCTATTTTTGAGAAATATTTCGCAGCGACAATCCAAAGAATTGAGAAACTCAAGGCTCCTACGGCAGAGCTCCGAGCCCCTGACGGAGAAGAAAACGGCAGTGCTGCAGAAGAGCTTGTCCACTGATCAAAAAGAGGAGGAAAAACCTAAGATGGAGTGCAGCAGCCCACCGAAGTCACGAATACCGGTGGCCAACTTTAGGTATCCGAATAAGAACGATCTTAAACCGAGCTCCGTGGAGAGTTCCCCGAAGAAGTCCGATAAAGCGTCAGCCGATGAGACCGAGCTACCGGAGTATACTAATCTAGTGAACCCCCCTCAAGACGATTTGCAAACTGACTTGGAAAAGCTTCTAGAAAAGAAGAGGGCGGCTGCGGAAGATGTTCCCCCGCCTATCCCGAGTTTGCCCGTCAATCCCAGAACTTTGATCGCAAACGCTTACTACGAAAAGCTCCTGTCAGAATCGGAGATCCAGCAGGCCCTGTTGCCACAAAATCTAGACAAAAATCCAGATGAATGCTTCAAGAAGGCCATTCTGTTTCCGCTACTTGAGATCGATCCGCCTAAGCAGTGTTTATTTTTGCTCGTAGATGCGATTGATGAAGGTGTTACTGGACGTAAGTGTTTCTTGTTTCATATTCTTCCTTTTACTGAAAACTATTCACGAGTAATTTTGTTATTTTATACAATAGTATTAAAGTACTCTTTCATGCGAGCAATATTATTATATTGCTCGCATTGTTTGTTTGACATACAAAACACCAGTTAAGTGTACACTTTTAAGTCATCTTTTATTTTTATTTATTTTATAGGCTCACCAACAGAATAGTATTTGTGACAATTTCAAGTCATCTTGGTTTCTTTTTAAATTGATTAAAGAGTAACAAAACAAGGAATGTGGCTTCTTTAAATGAACGTGGGAAGGGGCGCTGCTGGCAAAGGAGAACTGTTAAAAAATGGCGTTTTTGTATCATGGTGACGTCAGTTCCTTTTTTTGCCACGTTCATATAAAGCCTTGGCGGACTATAAAGTAAAGCCTTTGTATAAACTTTGCAGCAGTGAGCGAGACGGAGGGCTCGACGTCTGTAGCGGCTCTGCTGGCGCGTCACCAACACCTGCTACCGCATTGGCTGCTGTTGCTGGCGACTGCGCGCAGACACTCGCGCGCGCTCACTAAAATGTTTACCGGTAACTTGCTTTTTGTAACCTCATATTGTAAGAATAGAATATAAAAAACTTGAGAGGTGTCAAGGGACACCCGGATGGAAAACAAACCGTCGCTACACCACTATTCAATGCGTGAGAGAGAGACTTACAACTATAGCATTTTTGCTATAATTTCGTCTTAATTTTTTCTGTCTATTCCCCTTTCGCAACGCGCGATAAGGAACTTCGTTAGAATAATAAAAATTGCATGAAAGGTGGTGCAAAAGGTCTTACAATTTAATGGGCATCTAAATCCAACATTCTGCTTTTCAGTGGCGAGCGTAATACCCGTGGCGTTATATAAAGTACATATAAACTAACTAATAACTACTAACTAACCTATTCACTTATTTGCTGTTTAACCGACTTCAAAAAAAGGAGGTTATCAATTCGACGCGTATGTATGTAATGTTTCCAGAACTGCCCAGTTTTTGTATATTATGTTAATCTGTGACAGCTGAATAAATGTGCCAAATTTCAAAAGTGTATGTATGTTTTTATGTTTGTGTTCGTATATCTCTGGAACTACCAGTCCGATTTGAGTAATTCTTTTTTTGTTGTACTAGGTATTGATCAACTTAGGGAATAGTGTAAGTTTCATCAAAATCGGTTCAGTAGTTTTAGAGATACCGAGTTTAAATTCTCAATTAAGTACAATTTTGAAGTCGGTTTTATCTTTTTAAAATACAGTTATTGATCAATGATTACCTTCCCTCAGGGTTCCGTAAGATAACCCTAGACGAGCTGCAGCGAGCGCACGTGTCGGCTGACGTGCAGCGCTACGTGCTCGCGCGCCTTGACACCGAGCCGAGACTTAGGTAACATTTATCATAAATATACTCAGAACTGTCAATAGTGACAATAGGCACACATTTTTGTGTTATGTCCTAGGAATCCTAGGAATACTAAAAACTATTTAATACTCGTAGGTTATGTCTACTGAATTAGTCGGTAAAAATAATCACTGTAATTTTATACCTAATACTAAGACTACAGGGATTTAATAATAAGATTACAGGGATGATTTTAACCGACTTTTTTTATTATAGTAGATCTACAAGGGCTATCGCTGACCACGTACAATTTCATTAACTGTAACCTAAAGGTGGGTTTACACCAAAATAACATAGAGTAAGAACAGCACAAGAACATTCTTTCGTATTCGTTTAGTGTAAACTATAATTCGTTACAACATACTTTAGATCGTTTACACCAATCGAATCAACAAGAACATCAAGAATAAGAATTTTTGCTCTATAGATGAGAATCATATAGCTCCATTTAGACCAAACGAGCGAATGCTCATTGCTCATTCGTCAACGATAAGTAGTTAATTTATTTTTATAGTCATCAAAGGTTGGATCCTATAAAAATCTTCTTTTATGGTATAATTCTATCATTCGTAAACATTTTTTCATTACTGCAATCCATATTTACGAAATAACCTTTGATAAACTACCTAAAACCAGCCGCCAAAAAGTAAAAATATCAAGAACACTAGAATCCCTTTGAAGAGATCGCCTCGAAGAGCGAGCACGCCCGAACACGAAAGAACGCTCTAGGCAATTGCTCGAGCGCTCTTGTCTCGTTTACACCAAACGAGCGAGATTCTTAGAGCATTCTACCTATTTACCGCCGAACACGTGGCGAACACACTAGAACAACGAAAGAATGCTCGTTGTTATTTTACATCAAAAGAGCTTTAATAGAATGAGCATTCGCTCGTTTGGTCTAAACGGAGCTTAATCAGTCTTATGTATCGTAGGGCGCGTGTGTCGAGCGACTCAGCTGCAGCCGCCGCAGCGGCCGCCGCACTCGACCATCTGCGTATCAAAAGCGACGGCTGTCTACTGTACTTGGAGAAGGTAACATCATAAGGCCGCATTTCCACTGACGCGGAGCGGAGCGGAGAGGAGCTTAGCGGTGCCGAATTGACCAATCGCCATGCTCGAAATCTTCGCTCCGCTTCGCTGTCATTCCGCTGGAATAGCACGATTGGTCAATTCGGGCACCGCTAAGCTCCTCTCCGCGTCGGTGGAAACACGGCCTAATAACGTGCCGTAATATATATCCTTATGGCTTATGGCATGACCGCCAATTAAATATGACCGATTTCATTTGTGGGAGTAAGCGTGTTGGCCGCAAAGGAATCTTCCGATCGTGTGAGGGCTCGGTCAGGCCGGAGCTCACGTGATTGATTTCAGCTGTCTTATATAATATACCGACGCATTTAGAAAACTTCGATAGCGCAATGCAGGAATGTGGCGCTAATTTATTACATTTAGTTTAAAGATAAACTACGATAACATGGCGCGCCCCTACAAAATTCAAAACATTTGGAGTGCGTTGTCAAAACGTTTGAAGTGCGTTGTCTTGCGCGGTCGGCTAGTTATGATTGGTTGACCAACAAATCTTGGTAATAAGTGACATTAAGTGAAATATTACGAGTACTGTTTGATTGGTTAAATACTTAAGTACTACATACAAACTTTTTCATAAGGATGTCACTACACACATTGAAACAGTAATTTGGAGGGGCGCGCAATGTTATCGTAGTTTATCTATACCGCTATAATTTTAAGCTAAATAAGGATAATGAATAAATATTTTGAAGGTGACTAAGTATTATGTCATAATAATTATATAAAATTTTCCTTATAAGTAATTACATAATACGCTATCAAGTAAAATTTATCTATATTTTGTACTCATGAATATTACATTACGCACCTAGGGCAGGAAAATAAGAAATGTCCTAGGGGAAGCCGAGGTCAACAAACATGTGATTTGAGGCTTTCTTATGTACTGCCCATGGTGCGTATACTATTTTTCTCATCGATGGGGGCGGAAAACGACAACATCGGTAAACGCAGCGGGAAGAAAGTTGACGTTTTCCGCCCGGAGGTGAGAAAAATGAATTTGTATGTTAATGTTTAGGTGCTGGACGGCGTGGCGGACGGTTTCATAGCTCTGCGTGAGATCCGCGAGATACCGGGCACGCTCAACGGCTTATATCTGTGGTTAGCGCAGCGCCTGTTCCATGGGAGACGGTTTACTAAGGTATACATATTACTTTAAAACTCTAATAAAGAAGGAAAAGAAAATTATGTTTCTAAAAATGTAAACTACTCGTATATTAACTGAATTAGTGCTAACTCAGTATATTGTCATGTCCACGAATCTATTTATTGTAATCCAAGATTAATACAGCTGTAGTGTGCGGATTTTTCCAAACAGCGAAGTAGTTTTCTCATGTACTCCAAAGTCCAAACGAACAACGCTTAAAGACTTAGAATTTTGATCAATCATAATAATTCATAATTTAGAACGTGTTTGACGTTTTTTAATATTTTAACTATTATTTTAGGTAATTGGACTTCAGCGGGCCCCTAGACTAGACCTACAATAATATTGAACAAATTATTGAACACTAGATATTCTGCGCGGTTTCGCCCGCGTAATTTAGGAATGTCACGGAAACCACATATTTTTCCACAAAAAAAGAAACCTATGTCCTTTTACGTGGTCTATTTTTCATGTGTGCCAAATAACATAAAAATTGATCCAGTAGTTTCTTAAGATAATAAGCAATTTTAATTAATTTCCCCCGTTTTTTCCACACTTTCCTCTATTTCTTCGCTCCTGTTAGTCTTTAGCGTAATAAAATATAGCCTAAAGCTTTCCTCTATAAATGGGTTATCCAACACTGAAATAATTTTAAAAATCGGACCAGTAGTTCCTGAGATTAGCGCGTTCAAACAAACAAACAAACTAACAAACTCTTCCGCTTTATAATATTATTATAGAAGTATAGATTTGACAATATGATTGAAAGGCGGGCGCGTTCAATATTAACCCTGGACGGTCAATAAAATGGGGATTGTCCATTTTTTTTAAATTTTGCTCATTACAAAAACATTTCGAAGAATAAGGTCAGTGATCGTTTGTCTGTATATATAAACGAAAAAAATACCTATTAGTTACTTATATTTTTGAACAAATATGTTTAACCTTAGTTTGACCTTCAATGGCGTTAAATTAGCAATAAATTCGACCAACATTACGTTTCGAACTTTTGGTAAGCTTCTCGTATCAGCTTTCACATAATGAGAACTTGCATTTGACGAACCAGCCATTATAAATAAGATTGAAAGGAAAAAAAAACATACTGCAGAGGTCAATTGGCCGCCGATGATGACGTCAGAGCGAAACTTTAAAAATTTATTGAGAAAAAAAACTAGCCAATGAATTTAAAAATTATTTAATTTATATTCTTAAAATACCCTATTGTAACGAAAAAAATATAAAAATATTGCGCAATAAAATTGATCGTCTAGGGCAGAGGGTGAACTTCCCCACAGCTACACCCCCCCCCCCCCCCCCGTTCAAGGCCGGTCTAAAAAACGTTTTCATCCAACAGTCACAGTGCAAGGATCCAATAACCTTTACTTCGGAGTGTTAAAAAAGTAAACGCAAATATTTTCTTGTTTTGTAGCTATTTTACACAAAAATTACCACACTTTCACTTATTTCTACATCTCCTCGCTCTGTAATGTTTGATCTGCTATTAATATAATATTGTCTGCCTATATTCATAGGAGAAGTCAAATCGGGTCACCTAATTTTTATAGACCCCCGTTAACGATTCGTGGACCCCCATTTTTTTCCATGCAAGCGTAGACCCCTATCGGGTTCCCGTGGACCCCATGGGGTCCACCTGGACTACTTTGGGAATCAATGGTCTAGGGGCCCGCTTACACAATCAATTTAGTGCCTGTTTCCCCACTTCCTGATAAAGTACCGGATAAGGTATCCACAACTTTTTTGACATGTCTCCATACTTTATCTGTCAAGTTAAGTGGTGGATAGCCTATCTGACACTTATCAGGAAGCGGTGAAATGTAGTGTTCCAACTAAATGATAATGTAACTAGGTCCGTCTGCTGCTGGACGTGCTGCTGGCGGCGCGGTGCGGCGTGACGGAGGAGATGCTATACAAGTGCCTCATCACCAAGGAGTACAGTGTCACCCGCGAGGACTTCAGCCGCCGACTGCATCTGTTGCGACGGTATTAATCCTTCAGGCCCCGCGCGAACACCGGTGATCACGAGAAGAAAAGAATACAATGGGAATTCCTAGAACCTCCGATCGAAGTATTAAATACACCTCAGTTACAAGAGTAAGGCTGCGTTTCCACCAGAGATGTGTTGCGAGGAATGTGTTTTTGAGATAGAATCTTAAAAACACATTCCTGGCAACACATCTCTGGTGGAAACGCAGCCTAGAGAGGTTGCGTCCACATACGCAGACTTTAGACGTGTTGGCATTGCCGTGAAATACACAGCCCAATCGAACAAGACATGAGTTAAGTAGACGGGGAAATGTCAACGAGGTTTAAAACATAGTTTATTCTGTTTTCTTAATTTAAAGTAAGCAATTATACTTTGTCTACGCGTAACCAAATTAAATATGAAATAATTATAAATATTTACAAACGCATGGATACGATAATACCAGTGGCTTCACAAGCCCTGCTAAGGGCTTTAATACACTAGCGGTTTGAAAGGGCAGCGGTAGTGGTAATGACCCGATCGCGGCGAATTTGCGACGCTCACTAGATTAATAAGCCCCAAAATTCTATAATGTGTCACGTGTTTGCAGGATCCTAGTGATGGAGCGGTCGACAGGCTACCTGTCTCTATTTCACCACTCGTTCGCGGCGTGGCTTGGCGATGTGAAGCACTGCACGCGCCGCTACCTGTGCTGCCCCGCGGACGGACACGCCGCCCTCGCTATGTATTATACGCTCACGGCTAAGAGGTACGTTACCCGTTCTCGTGACGTCACTATTTATTTTTATTTATTTATTAAAAACTTTATGTACTATCAGAGAAGTTGATTCCTATGCAAATCGGGGACCTAAGTAGTTTGGTTGCGTTACGTCAAACCCAGCCGACAGATCACAATTAACATTGAATTGACATATTCGACCAAATAACGTTGGTCTATCAATTGCATAGAAATCAACTTCCTCGATGGTACATACAAGTACAAAGGTGGACTTAATGCCTAATGGCATTATCTACCAGTCAACCTTTGGGCGATACAGGAACAAAATTGTATAGGTGCCAGTCAAGTTACCAGAATAAGAAAAAAAAAAACTAAAAAAACTAACAACATGTAAATATAAATTATAAATTATACAAATAAAATATATTATATTAAACTATACTTATCATAAGTATATAAGATATATAAATAAAACTACATACCTACATACATAACTACATATATATATATATATATATATATATATATATATATATATATATATATATATATATATATATATATATATATATATATATATATATATATATATATATATATATATATATACATATTTATATATGTTACGGCTAATAGCCGAAGTGCGGCCACACCTAGCTCCTCCCGGCCACAACCAGGTGCAGCCCGCCACATGCGGTTAAACCTAATTATTCTACCACTTGTAGTAAAAACTTGGTGAAAAGAGTTGATAAAGTTGTCAAGAATCCTGTAAGTACTTTGACTATTACGCAATTTTTTTCTTGTAGATTGTCAGCGCTGGAGATACATTACTACGTGTTTCACATGACAAGTCTCGAACAACATTTGGCCGCACAAAAGAAGAATAAAACCAGGTAAAGTTTCTTTGTAAATTATATACATATTTTAATTTGTTATGTACTGCTCTAAAAGTCTACTGTAACAGAACTTTGCAGTTTTACCATAATGTGTACAGCAACGATATAAATACGTGGGTTACAATTCTATGGTGTACAGTAAGAACCAGTCCACACGGCGCATTGCGTCAGCGTTGCCTCGACGCAGCGCTGCCGTTGCGTTGTTTTACATACAATGACCAAGATGTTCACACGGCGCGCTGCGTCGTCGCAATGCATTCACGACGGACAGCAGCCCCCGAGACGAAGCAGGAGGGGGTGTTGCTGCGGTGACGCAGCGCCAGTGTGCGGCGTCAAACGGCAGCGCTGCGTCGATACAACGCGCCGTGTGAACTAGCTCTAAGATCAAGACGCATGTTGATTTCTAGTGATACTGAAGACCCTCTGGATCTCCATACACTAATACTTCTATGGGTGTTGGATTCTGGCTGTGATGTGGAGGCCGCACTGCGTCGAGAGACCGACGCCGCAAGGCAGCTCCGAGTCACCACAGTACAGGTGCGTGCACGTACTAAGCGTACGCAATGCGTATACGTATACGCGTAGACGAACGCATGCAAGAAGTTATACGTATACGAATCGGACTGTTGGCATAACATGTGTATGTCTTCTATTTGCAAATAACATTATGACTAGATGATGCCCGCAACTCTGGTGCGCTAAATTCGTTTATCTCGCGGGAACCGTACATTTTACCGGGATAAAAAGTATCCTATGTGCTTTCCCGTTACTCAAGGTATCTCCATACCAAATTTTAGTAAAATTGGTTCTGTGGTTTGGGCGTGAAGAGGTAACAGACGTACAGACAGACAGACAGACACTTTCTCATCTATAATATTAGTATGGATTTACAAATAGAAGACATACACATATTAAGTATTTATGAATACGCGTATGCTCACGAGTACGAACAACTATGTAACACGAAATTATATTGATTGGAGTCACATTATGGTGTTATTTTTCAGAATGAAGACTCAAAATCGGAGAAGGACATCGATCCCGAATCAGAAGGAAAAGAATCACTTTCCTGTAAGTTATTATGAAATAAATCTAATTTAGGACAATATAGGTCAACATTAATCACTTTTCCTGTATGATTTGCACTCATACACTTTATAAAATACAGGTTATCATATTATACTAGAAATGATTTCAAAAGCCAAAGTAATTTGGACTTAACGTTTATTATTAATAAAGTCTAAATTTCATTACCAGCTATTAATACAGGAAAATACAATTATCACTTTTAATACTTAGTATTAGTTATCCTTTAAATATTCCATTTACCATATTGTTTAGTAGTGCGCTCGCTTGTAGTTTAATTGTATTTGAAAGTATGGGGCGTTTCGGTACGTATTTTAAACGTTTATTTGTTTACAAACAGTTTTTGGACCGTTTCTAGTTTTCTTGGTTAGTTAGAAACAAATTGTATAGTTGTCTAGCGAACGTAGAACTACTCGCATATAGCTGTTAGTTCAAATCTAAACATTGAGGAAACCTTGTGATTTCACAAATAAATATAGCACCTATTATTTATGTTGGCACTGTCAATTGAGCTTTATCAATTATCATTTATCATCCATCATCATCATGTAGGTCGACCTCCAGGCTCCAACTAGGTGGGGTGGGACGACGATCTCCGTTTAGTTGCGGGTCCATGTTGGATGCGAGTAGCAGGACATCGGTCATCTTGGCGCTCATTAAGAAAGGCCTATGCCGAACGTATTACCTCCTCCTTTTTGGAAGTCGGTCAAAAAGTGAAGAGACGAGTGCGGAACATTTCAAATTCAATAAAAATATGATGTATAAACACCACTAATAAAACTCTATGGATATATACTCGCATTTTTATCCTAAAAAAATACTGAGATCTACCAATATTTGGTTCTAACATCTACCTAATTCTACCAATTTTTGGCATAACGTCTACTGATTTTCTAAAATTTGGTGTGGCAACACTGGGTCTATGTCCAGCAGTGGACGAATATAGGCTGATATGATGAGCTTTATCATAATAATTGTACAGTGGAGCCGTCGACGTTGGAGAGTATAATGCCGGAGCTGACCGGCGGCGCGGACCGCTGGCCGCGCGACCGCCGCGTGCTGCGCGCGCTGCTCGAGCTCAGCCGCGCCGACTCGCGCACCGACCCCGACCCCGATCCAGACCCCGACCCCGACGACATCAATGACCTCGTGAGTTTTGCGTTTACTGTTCAACGATGTCAATACTTGGATATGGATTATGGCATACGCCATCAAAACTGTAGCAATGTTTTTGCATGCAAAATGTGTATCGAGAAAATATTGTCGTCTTTTTTTTGTCTTATAGTAGTAGCATATACTACTTTCTCTTTCACTCATTTTACGCTTTCAATGCATATTTTACGTAATCAATGCATTAAACACGTCCGACTGTCACCGCGTCCTAAGGCACACAGCTCTCAGATGAGTGAGCTCACTAATTTCGAGTGTGACACATTTTCGAGCTGACAATTGTATGGAATTACTCTTCTAAATGTTATAATTATATGTTACTGTTTACATAAAAGAAGTAACGGTATTTATAGGCTACCAGGTATTGCAATAAAAGATCTAAACTCATTATAGTGGACTGTATTCAAAGTTGCTATTTTCTAATCAAGTGCTGTCACCTATCAAATATTTTTGCTGTCGTCGATACAGTTATCTACGGAGCCGGCAATGGAGAGCGAGGACAACGGCGACGGCAGCGGTGACGGCGACGGCAGTGGTGACGGTGACGGCGAGGTCGCGCTCGACGCCGCCGCGCTGCTCGACCTCGCGAGCCGCGGGGACGACGACACGCTCATAGCGCTGCTGAAGGTGGGTGATGATGATAGACAGTTGTTGACGGAGCCGGCGATGGAGAGCGAGGACAACGGCGACGGCAGCGGTGACGGCGACGGCAGCGGCGACGGCGACGGCGAGGTCGCGCTCGACGCCGCCGCGCTGCTCGACCTCGCGAGCCGCGGGGACGACGACACGCTCATAGCACTGCTGAAGGTGGGTGATGATGATAGACAGTTGTTGACGGAGCCGGCGATGGAGAGCGAGGACAACGGCGACGGCAGCGGTGACGGCGACGGCAGTGGTGACGGCGATGGCGAGGTCGCGCTCGACGCCGCCGCGCTGCTCGACCTCGCGAGCCGCGGGGACGACGACACGCTCATAGCACTGCTGAAGGTGGGTGATGATGATAGACAGTCCTCGATACAGTAGTCGATACATTCGGCGATGATGAGGCAGGACGACAGCGGTAACAGTAACCGTTGGAGAGTAAAAACCACAGCGACGTTGTTACTTTACTACAAAGTGCACTACCACCGCTGTCATTAATTTGACTGTAGATTTCGAGTAAATTGAAAAAATGAATACCTAACGAACAGTGACAAATTACGTGTTTTGAATTGATATGGATGTTATATACCTATCTTCTTTTTAAAAGGTGATAACCGGCAAGACAATATGACTGTGCTGACACAGTTCCACATTAAACACATTTACTTCATCTTCCCGTAGCGCTGGCCGGAGCTAGCTCGCGTTGCGGACGGCGCGGGCGTCACGGCGCTACACGCTGCTGCGCGTGCGGGCCGGCCCGCCGCTGCGGCTGCGTTACTCCGTGCGGGCGCGACGCCTGCTGCCGCGGACGCTGATGGGTGGAGTCCGCTGCGCGCTGCGGCGTGGGCGGGTCATACTGAGGTACGTGTAAAATGTATCGAAGTGAAAGTCTTGGCGCGTTGAAAGCAAAATTTCAAGGTCACGTCATGAAGAAGAGAGTAGAAATAATAATAATATTGCGTCACGACGCTATTATGACTTTGGTACACCTGTCAGAAGTGAAACTTCTGACAGGTGTACTCTATGCACCAGATTTTTTACTGTTAAGAGCCCGTACTCTCTTTTCTACTGCTCTCTTCACACTCACGCCCGTCTTTCATATGCCAGGTGAAATAGGACGATCGCCAAGTCAGCGGGCAGTTATAGGTATTCTGTTTTTTAAAGGGTTTTTTATATGAAAGTGGTAAAAAGTAATTCCAACATTGTATAGACGACTTGCTCAACAGTACATTGTATTTTTTTTATACCGTTAAGACGTCAATACAATCCATAAAAAGGTGATATTCTAAACCCTTTACAGCAAAAATCACAAAACTGTCGCGGGTTTGAGTTGGATTATTTAAAGATAATTAAAAAAAATAAAAAATCTAGCTGCAACATTAGATTATAATTGAAATGATCTTACATGTTGTGCATTAAAACTTATAGAAATACTGTATTTTAACTGTTAAATCACGTCTGTTAAATGAGCGAAATCGGCAAAATTTCGTATACGGACTCTTAAGAAACTAAGAGTGAATAAAAAATTTTTTTTTTCAAATTCCCCGTTTTTCCACATTTTCCTCTATTTCTTCTCTTCTATTAGTCTTAGCGTGAGAAAATATAGCCTATACTCTATAGCCTTCCTCGATAAATGGGCTATCTAACTCTGAAAGAATCCTTAAAATCCTTAAAAAGACGACCTCCGTGGCTCAATGGTTAGAGTATGTGGCAACTCAAGCCGGAGGTCGCGGGTTCGAATCCCGCCGACGGAACAAAAAGTTTTTCAATGTTCCTGGGTCATGGATGTGTATTAAGGCCGCATACAACGAGGATTAGTGAAATTTCGTGTTTTTATTTTCACTAGAACTTTGACCACAAGTAATTATAAGCATTCAAACATTTTTTGTAAGTTAGTTACGTTCCTTACCAAGGTTAGGGTCAGCTTAAAATTTTGATTTAAATCCACTTACCACATTAAAAAAAATGATCCTGTGCATTAAAAATAATCCTTTCAAAATTTTATTTCTTCTAGAATTCAGCGAAAACAAATACAGGAATAAATATTTTTACGCCAAAATGTTTCAATCATGATTCCGGAAGCACCCATCAGCTTCGTTTTTGATAAAATATACCAATTATAAAGATAAATCGCTTTGTTTACAAATTTGAACAATCTGTTGATATGTGAGAGCAACGCCTGATCATGAATATTTGGTACAAAAAATCCACAGGCACTTGATGGAAAATAAATAAAGGACATCAGTCAAATCTGTGTGTCAGAGGCTGATTGTCTATCAGAGAAAACCTAGAGTATGTTCACAAATATATCCCAGTATACTGGCAGCTCTTTACGTCTAGAATCGGCGTGGTCCCATACCGTTGATTCGTTTCGAAATATTTGCCAGTGAATTGTCGAATACGTTTCTTGCATAAATGTAATTATAATACGTCATACTTATCTAATACTAGTGGAATACCAGTACAAAATAGCGCCGTAATTTGACGTCTTGGGCAGTGGTCAGTAGACTGGGTTTTATTCCGGAACCTAGTCAACATTTTTGGTTTACAAATCATTTACAAATACTACAATATTGCTTTGTAACCTAAATTATTTGGCGAGAGACTACCTAATAAGATGCTATTCGATAATTTATATTCACCAAACGATCATTTTTACGGTTTTGGTAGGTTTGAAAGTCAAAAAATGTAAACATTACAGCCAGTCAGAAAACAATATACAGATTACCGCAACACAGAGACAGATTTTTACGTATACATGTCAAAACATTGTAAAATGATATATGATATGTCCAATCCATAGCAATAGAAATAATTATTACATCTTAGCACTGGAGTAATAAAATCTGCATAAGAAATCGTAAAAATAATATTATCATGCGTATAGATCTAGATATTTTGTAGATACCTACACCATGATTTTGGTGCACCTCGGGAGGAAATAACTAAGGATTCTAAGTTATTTAAGAAAAAATAATGTGATCGAAATGAAATGCCCTAAAACCTTATTTGATTTTATCAAAAAATATATATTTTATGAACAAAAATCGTGACGGCATTTAAAAGTACTACACCATGATTTTGGTGCACCTCGGGAGGAAATAACTAAGGATTCTAAATTCTTTAAGAAAAAATAATGTGATTGAAATGAAATGCCCTAAAACCCTTCGATCACTAATATACAAGATACACAATCCGCGGCAAAAAACGACCTCACCAAAAGAGCACCAAACTCAACATTCTGGTGCACTTTTGATTTAGTAGTGCTCGAACGCTCCGCCGGGAAACATGCCTCGGTGCGCGTTTAATAATTGTAGAAATCATACGTCTAAAACCAAAAAAAAGGATGGAATTTCATATTTCCGGTAAGTATTAATTTTATCCTAATATATTTCTTACAATTGTATTGTAAATATTGGTATTTCTTTAAGAAATCACCAAAAGACAGTTTTAAAATTAAGTTGTAAATAAATCAACACCAGGTATAAACCATCTCAATTGCGAATACTCATACTAAAGGTACTTATCGTAGTTTATCATGCCCACTTGAAATGTTCGGGTTATAAGCTATGTTTCTGTTCCATTTGATGGAGTCGCTATTACTATTATTTTTTTATTGAGGATTTTTTTCAGGTTTCCTCGAGATCCAGTTAGATGTGGTAATAATATTATGTTCCCATCTTCGATCAAATATAGTTCCCATTAAGGATTTTTTAAGTAGGTTAAAAAGTATGGGCGTTGGGTGATGTGAGTTGTCCTTTGTGGCCTATCGGAAAATGTATGTACACTTATGTATATTTTGGTTAATGATAAAATTAGACATAACATTAGAACAACATAATATTACAAGTAAAAAATAATTACTCCTCACTTTATACATTAAACTACGGAAAAATAAAAAAATGGACTATTAAAATTATTACAAATTACAATCAACAAAAAAAATTTGAACAGTTCGACTCCACTCATACTTCACTTCGCCCTGTTCCAGCGGCGAATTTCGGTCGTAAAAATTGGATTTTTTTTGGCACTATACAAATTTGAACTTAAATCATATACGCGGATGGTTGAATTTAGTATGAAGCGTGCATCGGACGTAAAAATTTTATTGCTTTGTAAACACAAATGTTCATTGTTTTATAAAAAGATCTTTAATAATTACTATAATTAAGGTTGATTTTAGATAAATGTATACTTCATTAAACTCTATTACTCGGGGACAGATTTACGAGAGGTTTTGTATGAGACTGTGTATCTTGTATATTAGTGATCGAAGCTAAAACCTCATTTGATTTTATCAAAAAAATATATTTTATCATTTATGAATAAAAATCGCGACGGCATTTAAAAGTAAAAACTAAAGAGATTGCATTTATGCAATTATTTATTCTTTACTCACGACAATTTGATGCAATGTACAGGAACCGTAATTTTTTTCCGGACCAAAAAGTATCCTTCGTCCGTTCTTCACCAAATTTCATAAAAAATGGTTCGGCATGAAAAGGTAACAGACAGACTATTCTAATATTAGTATAGATTATTATAAAAGTTGAAATTTAATAAGATACATATTTCGTAAATATGTATTTCAAACACCTACCCGCTACCGGTTGTCATTATTAATGTCGAGCAGAAAAGGCCTAAAAATTGTATTTTTGTTTTGAATATATTTCAGACCTCTTAATTATTCATTTAAATATCTTGTTTCTATATTTTGTTGTTATGGTGATTGGTGACAGCAAAAATAATAAAATATTCTTGAAAATTTAAGTTATTTTTGGGAGCAGATTCCTAACTTTATTCCTAACCTTTACTGCAAGTAGAGTTATCGTTTTTGAACTTGTGGAGGGTGTTAGGTATAATGATTCCAGGTGATATAAGTGATCATCATGGGGCTACACTCTACATCTTATGAGGTCATAAAATAAGCTCCCTATTTCCCAGCAGTAAGCGAGCTGTTTTATTCTAGTTAAGAACTTTTGAATCTACTTTACCAAATTTTTAATCTACTTCGGTATTAATACTTTGGGATGTGTATGTGTCCCTTATATAAAGTTCACTGTGAAAGTAGCAGCGTTAAAAGATTTGCTTTTGAATTCCAATGTTTCTATGGAAAATACGCCAATATCATGAACATTTGCGATGAACTATGTATGGGTAATACTTTATTTTGTTATACATTGTAATTTGTATATGTATTATTATGAGGAAATACTTTTTTATGTTCGTGAGCACAGAACATACATCATATTTAAATATCTATAAATACATCATTTTATTATAATACAAAATTCATTAAAGATTTCGTTTATCAAGTTATGCATAAGTTATGAACATGGCCTCTCTGTTAATCATTACTCTGTATGTCGAGTTTACCACGTGATCACATTATTTCTGAAAATACTAAAATCGACTACGGCTTGATATGTAAATATGTACCTTTCGAGCGCCATCTATTGAGCTAGTTTGTCTCAAATTCTAAAATGTCAGTCGCCTATAATCCCGCCTTAAATATGTGTATGATATAATAAAAATCTTAAATATATGTATAGTATAAAAGTATTAAATATATTTCCGTTGTCTGGTACCTGTAACACAAGTCCTTCGGGTACTTAGCACGGGGCCAGACTGACGTGGTGTGAAGCGTCCATAGATATTATCGATATTATTAAAGAATCGTCAAAATACGTTGCGTAGTTTTAAAGATTAAAGGGAACAAAGGGACATGAGGAAAAAAAGCTACTTTGTTTTTATGTATAGATTATACATTTTATTTTTGGCAGGTCGTAGACGTTCTACTGGAACACGGTTGTGATGTAGACTGCGTCGACGCCGACAACCGGACCGCGTTGCGGTGAGTATTATATTTGACTATAAGGGAGCTAGCTGTGTTGCGAGATGTATGTACCATCGAGGAAATTGATTCCTATGCAGTTGATAGGTCAACGTTATTTGGTCGAATATGTCAATTCAATGTTAATAATTATTATGATCTGTCGGCTGGCTTTGACGTAACGCGACCAAACAACGTAGGTCCCCGATTTGCATAGAAATCAACTTCTCTGATAGTACTTGAAAATCAATAGCATTGGTTTACTTGTCTGAACATAATATATCGCGCAACGGAACCTTGCTTAACTCTGGTGGAAACGCAGCCTTAAGGCTTAAAATGTTTGTAGTGCTGCGGCGTGGTCGGGCCACGAGGCGGTAGTTGCGCGTCTGTTAGCGGGCGGCGCGGCAGCGGACCGCGCGGACGCGGAGGGCCGCACGCCGCTCATGGCCGCCGCCTACATGGGCCACGCCGACATCGTGCGACTGCTGCTCGACGCTGGTGCTGATCCTAATCATGCAGACGAAGATGGTATGGAAAATTAATCACTTTCTAATAAATTTTTATTCGTAGCAGGTGTATCTATACTATACGTTTAATTAAATGTATGTCAAGTTGATTGTTTTCGAATAAAATTAGTTCTGGCCGTTATGGTACTAGCCCCGTACTAACAAATACTAAGATCAAGACAATCTGTTTTGGCTGATGGTAGGTTAGATGGTAGTTTAGTTTAGATGGTATATTTCGCCAGTAGTTTGTTTGAGACATTTTGATATCTAAAAGTGTTTTAAAAAAACAAACTAAATATACGGTAATTTGCGTGCAGGACGCACGGCTCTAGCGGTGGCGGCGCTATGCGGTGCGGGCGCGGCGTGCGCGGCGCTACTGCTCGAGCGCGGCGCGGACGTGCACCGCGCGGATCGTGACCGCGCGACACCGCTATTAGTCGCCGCGTTTGAGGGCCACACGTGAGTATTATTGTTTCCCTCGTATTTTTTATTTCTGATACGTTAGAAAAGTCATTTGACGGAGAAAGACAAATTATATTAAAATTTTATATATTAAAATTAAATATTGTATGACTTAGGTACCGGTAAAACATGCCAACTTTGCCACATAGGATAACCTTTTTTGTGGTTCCTTATACAAAGGGTAAAATCGGGACCCTATTTAAGCAAACGTCAAACGCAAATGTCAATAAACTTTCATGTTTCTAACTCAAGAAATGACGGACTTTCATTGAAACTTTCTACCCCAGTTTCACCCCCTTGGGGGTAGAATTTCCAAAAACACTTAAATACTTATCCATTCATTATTAATTAGCAGTCCAAAAATAAAATTTCATGTTTCTAACTTAAGAAATTACGGACTTTCATTTAAACTTTCAACCCCTATTTCATCCCCTTGGGGGTAGAATTTCCACAAACGCTTAAACACGTATCCAATCATTTTTAATCAGTAGCCCAAACATAAAATTTCAAGTTTCTAACTTAAGAGATAACAGACTTTCATTCAAACTTTCAATCCTAATTTCACCCCTTTGGGGTAGAATTTCTAAAAACGCTTAAATACGTATCCATTCATTTTTAATCAGTAACCCAAAAAAAAAGTTTCATGTTTCTAACTCGAGAAATGACGGACTTTCATTCAAACTTTCAACCCCTATTTCACCCCCTTAGGGGTAAAATTTTCAAAATTCCTTCCTTAGCGGGTGTCTACTTAATAAAACAACCCTACTCACCAAATTTCGTGGCTGTAACTAACAGTTTTTGCTCAGCGATGATGAATCAGTCAGTCAGTCAGGACATGTAATTTTATAAGTATAGATGACTGCATTGCCCGGTATCAAAAATCCTTAGGGTTGTCAAATCGGACATTTTTAAATACTTTACTAAAAATCGATGTCATTTTTTATTACTGTATGCCTTGCTCACTGCTCAGCCAGCCAAATAATATAATGATGATAATGGGATAATAAAAAAAAACAGAAGCAATTTGATATTTATAATATATTGCTGATAATAATGTAAAAGATGATTAAGTAATTTTATAGATATGTGGCAGCCCTAGTACTCTTACAGACCAAAATGCAAATTGTATGGAAAAGGAAAAAAAATGTTAGGGTAACATTGCCCAGTCAATTTTGTAGGATATTATACGCGATATCGTTTAAATGTGTATAGTAAACGCCATCTTTTCCAAAATTCTTTCACTGGATTTTGATGCCACCTGCGCAAAGTTCATATCTACGTGAAAAATCAAGGTGGGCAATGTTGGCTACAAGTCCAGGTAACTTTACCCGGCATGAAAATCAATCATAAATAGAATTAAATGAACAGAAGTAATGTTTTTGACATTCCTACACCTGCACATGAAAACTTGTAGTTGCAGAGGGCAAAAAAAACTTACACTTCCATACATTTTTTTTACAAGAATTAAAATTATTCGAAAAAAGCTGGCAAAGTTGGCATGTTTCGCGGTATTCATAGTATAACAATTCTTATTCACAAGGGGACTTATACAATGTGTCCCGACATCAGTGTCTCATCCTTTAATGTTATAGAGAATAAAAAAATTTGAGAGCCAATTTGTCGATAAAACATGCCCATACATCATGACATTAATTATTAAAGGATCGAACACTGGTGTCGGGACACATTGTATGTAATTCGGTTGCGGAAAACGTAGGTCCATTGACCTGTCGCTACTCGTATCTTCTACTCGCCTATATGTAAATAATTATAATATTTCTATTTCATTGACACTGATGCCCGATGGTAGCGTGCTCGAGTAGCAATTGATCACTGTACGAATTCATGACCGGAGTATAGTTATGAAAATTTAATATTTAGCAAGTCAGTTTGAATCGTAATTTGTTCGTGATTCAAGGACGTATGCATTTATTTTCTAATTTCAGAAGTATGAATTGCTTGGTATTAAACGTTCTGCAGTCTTGCCCCCGAAACTGATACGATTTTGCTTTACGAGTCTGATTAGTTACAAATTAAGCCACAGCACGTTCGTGCGCTAGTAGAGCTGTCAAGAGTGGGAAAAGCCATGAGATCAGATCGATCAGATCGAGATCAAATTAATTCCAAATTCAGCCGCAGCATATATATATATATATATACTAGCTGTCCCGGCAAACGTTTCTTTGCCATATTAAGTGTATAAAGTATTTTTTTTAAATTTGGTCGAAGCGCTAACTGTCGGACAGACTAAAATTAAAATCCGAATTCGAATATTATTTAAAATTTGACACTGCGATGGCAGCCGACTGTCGGATCCAATGTAAAACATTCCAAAATCAACAACTACTAATAAATTAAAAATTAATTAAAAAAAACATTGTCCAGCGGACAAAATTGTGAATCTAAACCATTCCCAGATCCCCTTGAACACACACAAAAAATTTCATCAAAATTGGTCCAGTCGTTTAGGAGGAGTTCAGTCACATACACACGCACACAAGAAATATATATATATTAAGATTATGTACAATGTGTCCCGACACCGGTGTCCGATCCTTTAATGTTATGATCTATAGCATATTTTATCGACAAATTGGCCCTCAAATTTTTTTTCTCTCTCAAGGTTGTAAAATGGCAGCCATTTTAGTTTTTCTCGAGCTTTCACACTAATCTGACCAGAATTGCTCTTGTAAATATCCTATGAAGATAAAAAAGGTCTCATTTGATAGCTAAATTTGTGGACTATGCTTACACAGGCAATACGTTATAAATTTCGTGGAATTAAACATAGAAAAACCCAAGTTTAACAAAAAATATTGTGTATTTTTTATTAATGGCTTTTTGTGAAAAATCTAGCACATTAAACTGGTTCTTTTTTATTTTAAAAGATAGAGGAAGTTTTCATCTTCTAAAATTCTTTTACTTCAATGCTCTAAGTCAGATAATAATAATAAATTTATTACCCACCACAATAATACAATAATTATATTAAAACAGGGTTACATGTTTTAGAAATTCATGCAAAATTATGTAAAAATAAACTTAATTTAAACACACTAAGTCTCATCTTACTAACAGTAGCACTTTGTATGACATAGCATAATAATTACGTTTTACAATTTTAATGATTGACCTGTGGACCCCAAACTAGGCAAAGCCTGTATCTTGGTGGTCCTAATTTTACAGTAATTAATTTCACCGGCAGGAGTTAGACGCGCTTACGGAGAAAAGGACAAATCAAAATATTGGTCTGGTCACTAGTGGCATAGTTTTTTTTTAAATTCGTTACACCTCTTTATATAATAAAATAAGTTTGGAATTGAATTACTTAAGTTCTAAATATTATGTACAACAGTCAACAAATTAAGTGGAAAGGATTAAAAACATTGTCCTTTGTCAGGTCTACATGTTACTTACTAAGTGAACATTTTAACATACAATAATAAGTAATAACCGTAGTTTATACAAAACAATAATTCATAGTTCATTCATTAACGGGAAAAATAGGATAATAAAAAGGAATAGTTTAATGGGTAGGTGGGCAGGTAATTACACACAATAATAATTATTATTGGACTAATGATTAAGGTTGAATGTGTGTATGTGTGCGTATGTGTAAGTTTGTGGGTGGTCGTGCGCAATTGTTATTTATATTATGTAAAATTAAGGGAACGGACACCTAGTTTTGTTTTTTTTATTATGATTACGGACTTCCACAATTTTTTCAGTATCATCGTAGTTTTTTGACAGAAGCCATAATTTGCTTGCGTGAGGCGATTTCTTAGATAAAGATTCGGTCGAGATATTTAGATCTGATGCCACAGACGAAAGAACAACATCATGGATATGGGGAGGTAGTCTTGACGCGAAGACTGTACGAAATTTAGGCAAAGTTGCTTCAGAGCTCGTCTTAGCATATTTCGTTATTGTACGGAGGATGAAGAGCTGTCGCACGCTCAGGACGTTAAACTCTTGAAGCAATTTAACAGTTGGGTACCGACGGGGCTTCCCTAGAGCGACTTTGATTACAGCGCGTTGGGCTCGTGCTAGCGTAATCATATGAGATTTGGCAGCACCTCCCCAGATTCCGATGCAGTACTGTAAAAGAGATTGACTGACTTAGAGCATTGAAGTAAAAGAATTTTAGAAGATGAAAACTTCCTCTATCTTTTAAAAATAAAAAAGAACCAGTATAATCTGCTAGATTTTTCACAAAAAGCCATTAATAAAAAATACACATTTTTTTTATGTTTAATTCAACAAAATTTATAACGTATTGCCTGTGTAAGCGTAGTCCACAAATTTAGCTAGCAAATGAGACCTTTTTTATCTTCATAGGATATTTACAAGAGCAGTTCTGGTCAGATTAGTGTGAAAGCTCGAGAAAAACTAAAATGGCTGCCATTTTACAACCTTGAGAGAGAAAAAAAATTTGAGGGCCAATTTGTAGATAAAATATGCTATAGATCATAACATTAAAGGATCGGATACCGGTGTCGGGACACATTGTATATGTAAGATATATTATGTCGGAAGTAGCAAAAGCTTTGAGAACGAGCTGATTCGATTCTCGATTCAATTCTTATACTGTCGATAGTAAGGCAGATTGCAGTACTGTCGAATAGGTAAAAGCCATTAGATAATACACACAATTCTGTTACTAATAATTAATTTATTAACAACAAGACATTTTTACAATTATTTTATTTAAAAAAAAAACTAGTATTTTCTAGCGTATATCGTGTTAGTCGAGTAGTTGATAGTGAGCGTGTCACTCAGGTAGCCCTCGGCCTTCGCCACACGTATAAATTCCTCAAGATATTCCTCCATCAGCTCTTCTGGTATTTGGAAAGGATTTAGTGATGTCATCATGTCTGAAAATAGCAGATAAAGTTTAGTTTTTTTTATATTATTTTATCAGAATCGATTCAGTGATTAAAGAAACAAGAGATAATAAGACTTTTTGTCTGTCTGTAGCCCCCTCCCGAAGCTCAAAATACAGAAATACAGATAGAATATAATATCTTCATATTTAATTTTAATACACTGATAGACAAAATATTATACTATTTGTGTGGTATGAAATATATTAATAATTTTAAATCCAGTACAGAGTTGAACAGTAGTAATGAATATTAATTATGCATTATAATGTTATTAATTATTATAATTGAGGAGTATGCATGGCGTCCTCATATTTGTTTTACATCGCGTTGTAAGATAATTTAAATTAAAATATTTAATTATGAATATGAATTATATTAATTATAAAGAATAATTACTTTTTATGTCCTGCTCGCTGGCGTACGTGTATGTTGACTTTATGTTTTTAACGTAAATGTCCTTGAAGCCTGCCTCTTCTGCGAATTTTCTCAATTTCATTTCCGGATCCTACAAAACAAATATAAATAAATTACCATATAATAAAAATGTTATCATACACTGTTCTTTGTCTATTTAGTCATTAAATAAGACATAAATAATTTCATTAGCATAAATACTTAAGTAGTTGAAATATTATCAGTATAATGGTATAAAACACACGCGACAGTAATTGATAAGTGTGTATATGTCGCAGGGAAAAGAGGATATCAGGGATTTCACGATATCCCTAGGGATATCACGAACTCCTGGAAGATACCGAATATTCTTGTTTGTTACGTCTTCTTACTAAAAATATCTAGTGATATGTCATTTCACTAAACTAAATCTAGTGAAATGTCAGAAACGCGGATACCGCCGAATAAAAATCGAGCCACTCATTTCTCTCGCTCGCTCTAGTTCCCACACGTGACACGGGCACTAGTGGGAGTGAAACAAATGCGTCGCTCGAGCTGGCGCGGCTCGTCTAGCCTGGAGACAGACAGACAGACTAACCCTTTGGGTACGGAACCGTAAAAACTAGGATAATCGAAGAGCTGGAGTACCTTAGTACCTGTGCCTGTACAAGAGCCTAACCAAAATAGAGATCGACATGCCACCTTTACAAAAAATATTCAACTTGGTCGGCCGCTTCATTTGACGTCAAAAATCAAAGGTCTGAAGTATCTGATGAAGAACCCTCAGCTGGTTTCAACTGTATGATTCAGAGATATGGTGATGCCCTCTCAGATCTGCTATAGTTGCATTACACGTGTGATAATAATAATAATAACTGCCACTCAGATTTTTGTGACGGTGGCCGGTTTCATTGAAAACAGGCCAAGAGCAATTTTATAGTGCCCAAGTGTGTGCGCAGTACTCAAGAGCAATCTCTATATTCCTTTACTCGCATAACCCGGTGGGACGGAAGACTGTTTTTTTTTATGCAATAAGGGGGCAAACGAGCAAACGGGTCACCTGATGGAAAGCAACTTCCGTCGCCCATGGACACTCGCAGCATCAGAAGAGCTGCAGGTGCGTTGCCGGCCTTTTAAGGGGTAATAGTGGAGGGTAGGGAAGGAAATAGGGAAGGGTAGGGAAGGGAAAAGGGTAGGGGATTGGGCCTCCGGTAAACTCACTCACTCGGCGAAACACAGCGCAAGCGCTGTTTCACGCCGGTTTTCTGTGAGGACGTGGTATTTCTCCGGTCGAGCCGGCCCATTCGTGCCGAAGCATGGCTCTCCCACGTCAAAATACGACCGGCGAGAGATCAGGCGCAGGACCGACTTTTTACATGCCTATCCGACGCATGGATCATCTAACATCTTACTTGTCAGATTCAGATTTTAGATGATCCTATCAAAGTACCCGTGTGTATACTAGAGCAAGCGAGAGAAATGAGTGGCTCGATTTTTATTCTCGACGACTCGAGATTTAGTTTAGTGAAATGACATATCACTAGATTTAGTTTAGTGAAATGACATATCACTAGATATTTTTAGTAAGAAGACGTAACAAACAAGAATATTCGGCATCTTCCGGGAGTTCGTGACATCCCTAGGGATATCGTGAAATCCTTGATATCCTCTTTTCCCTGCGACATATATATGTGTTATCTTATTGTAGGCAATATTGGAAGGATTACAATTTCGATAACCATCTGCACACGGATCTTTTCTCTGTCTGTTTGTTACCTGGTTGATCTAGAACCGCAGAAGCGATTTTAATGATATTCGGTACAGGGCTATTTTGAGTCCCGGGAGGGACATAGGGTAGTTTTTACTTTTAACGTTGGTTTTTAGTTTTTTAGTTGTTACGTTTGGTAACTACAAAGACAAACTTATCACAAATAATGAAGATATAGACTAGTATCTCACTTCACAATCGTGGTAGGGTGATGTCAGGGGATCTAGATCGTAGACATATTTCGACCATCGTTTCGATCTGCTGAACCATCGGTAGACGTCGTACACGATGGGGAAGTTGGCCACCATGAGCAGCAGACAGTCCCCAACGTCTGTCAGCATGTCGTAGGTTTGGGAGAAAACTACTCTGAAACATGACAAAATTTCTTTTCATAATAATTATTTATTAAACCAAACAATATGCCGTCGATTGGGAAGTTTATTTATTACTAGAATACGCCCGCAAATTTGTTTATCGCGCGTAAACCGTACATTTTTAGGGTTCCGTACCTCAAAAGGAAAAAAACGGAACCCTTATTCGGAATGAAAAGTATCTTATGTCTTTTCCCGGTACTCAAAGTATGTCCATACCAAATTTCAGCAAAATCGGTTTGGGCATGAAGAGGTAACAGACGGACAGATACGCTTTCATATTTATAATATTAGTATAGTTCTTACAATTTACGAGTGCGCGTCGCCCTTAGTTGTGTGAGTGACCATATCTATACACGCGTACATGGCTCGCTCGCTACTGACTGCTCCGTCGGGTACGCACACTAACGAAAATGTCTATTCACATTTCCAACTACAAATAAAGGCGACGCGCGCTCGTAGATTGCAAGAACTATACTAGATGACGCCCGCAACTCCATTGCGTTAAAACCCGTTTATCGCGCGGGAACCGTAAATTTCTCCGGGACAAAAAGTATCCTATGTCCTTTCCCGGGACTCAAAGTATCTCCATACCTTTCAGCAAAATCGGTTCAGTTGGGCATGAAGAGGTAACAGACAGACAGACACACTTTCACATTTATAATATTAGTATGAATCTACCCCTCATCGTAATTATTCCGTACAACATTCTTAAAAATTCAAGGTCCTCCGCTGTCTGTGTCTGACATTCTTTTAACAGCACCTAATTAGCATATTAGCAACATTATGCGTAAGTATCTATTAAACCGCGGGTCCATTGCAGGGGAATCAGGCCGTACGCCGTACTTGCGTTCAGTGTTTAATAATGCTGACGGGTTTGTGGCCATACAACGCACCTAAAATAAGTGTGGCATATATTATGACCAACACAAATCAATGAATTATGAAAAGCATCGAATTCAATGATCTTACTTGTGATCCGGTATCCAGTGGTAACAGAAGAACGAGAAGATGTGATCGAACGCGCCGATATAGTGATCAGGGAGTGGTTTCCCGAGCTCCACCAGCTCAAACTTCACCCCGTTACCAGCATGATGGGCGTTCGCGTGGTCCACCATAGCTGGGCTCTTGTCGCAGCCAGTTATTTCGCAGTTGGGCGGTAGAGCCCGTCTTAATTCTTCGGACGTAAATCGCCCGTCCCCGCTGCCAACGTCCAACACGCGTATTACTCTACCTAAGTCCTTCCACCGGTTATTGCCCAATCCATTGTGTAGCGTACCCAGTCCATTGATTAGGGTGTCCCCCTGATTTTTTCCATCCATGACATTTTTCTCTATGCCATGTTCATTCTCCACAGTCTTCCATTTGAACCGTCCAATGTTTTCCGCCAGACACCGCATATTGTCCCGGTACTGTAGCCTATGATATTTAATATACGAATCCGGATTGTTCATTGTTTGATTCCTAGTTCCTACGCAATTTTAACGCGACTATTTCATTTCACTATGCTACACGATTAATATATATGTTTTTTTTGTACTTTTTAAAGCTAATTTAATTTACATAACTTGGCATATAAAATGTTATCTTTACTTGGGACTACAAAAAATATGCCTCTGCTTGTTAGTCCATGGAGACAGAAGTGTAATAAAATGAAACGAGTATAAGACAGGCACAGAGACAGGTCATTGCTGCAGATAGAGACAGTTATCGATACGATAACACTCGTAAGCCTAGCTGTTTATCGATAATATCGTGTATCTATATGCTTGTATTAGGCCAGTCACGATTAATTAAGCACATAATATATACCAATAGCTTTGTCCACATTGTGCCTTTTTTTGTTCAACAAGGGCATGCGTTATAGCGCAGTCAACAGCGAAGGTGTGGCATGCCCGTGACGCGCGTCAAAATCCACCCGCGTCAGGTCTGTCCCACTCGCGCCAATAGGCATCGAACTGTAATGCCCGCTGTACACTCCCGCCGAGAGCTCTCGGGCGAGAGTCTCGTGCGAGAGCCCCTTACCCGAGTGCAATCATGTACATTCTCGCTTAGTTCAATCGCAGTAAAGAACTCAGACAAGATGGAGGAAAACGACCATTCACCATTCACCATGCATCGAAAGATATCATTGTAATCCAAAGATTTATAATCATATTTAATTTTATTTCTCACAGATAATGACTCATAATGTCGTTTAATATTGTTATTTTTCTGTTCTACACTGTCCAACGGCGGGACTAGTACTGAAAGATGCGAGAGTGTACAGTAGTGCGCTCGTTTTCCTCGCGAGACCCTTTGTCTCGGGCGCAAAATACCGACCGAGACCGAGAAAAAACAGACCGAGAGGGTCCGAGACAGGCGAGACGAGGCGAGCGCACCCATTTACACTCTCGCACTCGGGCCGCCTCGCTGTGTCTCGGCGAGAGTGTACAGCCGGCTTAAGCAAATCAGTAGGGACTCACAAGCGAGCGGTGACGCGCACGAGTTGTTCGTTGCATATACCAGCTTCGTATTGCGTAACTTATTCGATCGCTATCACAGAATTGATATTAATCTCACAATGGACGATAAAAAGAAAAGGGCAAAGAAATATTGCGCGATGCGTACTATTCGAAACCTCATTTGTTTACAAAAATAACTAAGTTAGACAAACACTTTAAGTAGGTAATATAAGACCGGTTTCAATAATTAAGATACGGTACCTATCGAATCTAAATACGCATAACTAGTTACACGCGAATTTATGATTATTAAATCGACATAGTACTAAGTCATAATATCTTAGGACTTAAGATTATTTCGAGTTAAATAAAATGTAGTTAATTAAATATAAAGATTATAATATTATTTTTAAAAAGAGACAACCCTGATTTCTTCAGAAAAGGTACGAGTTATGCGATAGAAAGAGAGCGGAGATGTAGGCAAATAAAATTGTAGGCACCTAGCACTGCGCGGTCGGAATTTTAACTTTATAGTATCGTAGCATGAGTCGTTAATTCTTTAAACGGGTTTCGTTAGTGGGAATTCTGTTGGTACAACTAATATTTATATTCTGTGCCCGCGTTGAAAGAAAAGTGTCATAGCGCGCGCTACGATTTCAACGCACGTTACGGGCATGCCTCACGTTCGCTGTTGACAGCGCTATAAGGCATGCCCTTGATGAACAGAAAAAGGCACAATGTGGACAAAGCTAATAACTAATAAGTATGTAGTGTCGGGGTTTTCTAAACTTTTGTACTGCGATGTGGAGTACAACAATTGTGTCACATAATGCAAGATGTCGCGAATTACAAAAAAACCTTGAACGCTGATATGCTTATTGCACAATTTTTGTCAAAAATCATGCAATAAACATGCAATTTCATGTAATAACAATATGTCCATGTTGCCGGGGTCACCACTCATCGTCCACCGATGCATCTACGAAAATATAATTTGACGTCCTATTTCTTCACGACGCACAGTTTGAGAAGCCCTTTTATAGACTTAAGTATACATGTATTTTTTTCGCCATTAACTCTATAAAAAATGTTATGTAGGTAATAACTAATAACCATAAAATATGCATAAACCATTTGACAACATAATTTATTATCATTTAGACCCGAAGAATGTGTTGGTTGTGTAGGTAATGGTCAGGTCGTCGGTGATATAGCGGTGCTCCTTGGCGACTCTCACGAACTCCTCCAAGTACTCGTCACATAGCTCCTCGGGTATGTTGAAGGGGTTTATGGAGACGATCATGTCTGTAATGCGAAAGAAAGATCATTAGTGGAGCAGCAAAGTGGGGGCCGTACCACGGATCGGAATGCCGCGACCTACCCTAACAAACATGAAATGACGTTGTTAGAGTAGGACGCGGCATTCCGATTCGATCGTTTCTTTTGAGTCTCAAAACGGTTTCGTTGTAGGCCTTCAGGTTCGATAGTAGTTGTTTAAATCGTTGGAACAACTGTAAGCCAAAACGTGACACGAGAAGCCTCTAAATTCTATTTCAGAATCTAGTGTCAAATTGGTCACTTGGTCGCAAAATTTGCCTAGAATACTCATATATCTATCTTCCATGAAAATAAGCTAATATTAGCCTGACGATCACATAATATTGGCATCATCGGGTTAAGGGCCCTCTCTCCCTAAATTAGGAGGTCGATTGTCTGTAAGTGCGAATATCGACGTAAATGACATTAAAATAACATTCATAACAGCGCGCCTTGTATGGTGGCGGTTACGACGCTCGCCGCGTCCATGATAGGGCGAAATAGGAGAAAAAACCTTTTTAAGGCTTAATATAATACATATTTCAAAAAAGTATAAAAAAACCAAATTATTAACTAATTTATATTGCAAAGCAGTAGATATTTTTATATATTCTTTTGATAAATAATGAAGGAGTAAAGTGGTTTACTTCAACGATTTGGAGGTGATTTGGTTTTTTATTTCTTTATTATGTGATACCGATAGAAAAAATATGGCAAAACCAAATTACGTATCATATCATGTAGATTACTACCTAATAATTTTTTTCAGATATAATTTCTCTGTTAATGCCGATGAAAAGTTGTTTCATCTGCACGCTTTTTTCGAAAAAGCAGCCTTAAAGATGAAAAGTCTCCTATTTTCATCTCTTTTTGACTTGATATTGTACAAAAAGAACCAGTGAAAATCTTTACTTACTTTTAAAATCCTCAACGCAGTCGTATTGGTAGGTTGATTTATTGCATTGGACGAAGATTTTCTTAAATCCCACCTCCTCTCCAAGTTTTCTTAATTTTTCTTCTGGTTCCTGTGAAACCCACAAGAGTATCCAAGTTACTGCTTTGTAGTTCGTTCTGCAGTCATTTCGTAAAGTTGTTCGACTCGGATTCAAAAACTAACCGGCCGTTTATTGGTGAACGCACAGTGGATAAGTTACATTGATTAGTTATCGTGTGACAAATTTTCGAATCCAAATCGAAAGGGGAATATGCATCAATGCGCATAATTTATAGTGTCTCACTCCAAAACGCAGCGTGAAGACAGCGATGCTATTTGTAAGCAAATCCGATTTTTTGACAAATTATTATGATATGGCAAATGAGTAGACACGTCCGTTGCCATCACCACTTACATCACAATCATGGTACGGAGACAGCACGTTGTCATCCAGTCTCTTCACCCAGCGGCACCACTTGGCCGTCTGTGCGAACACCTTGTACACGTCGAATACCGCGGGGAAATTGCCCACGATCAGCAGCAAACAGTCCCCGCCATCAGACAGGACGTCGTACACTTGGGAGAGAGCTAGTCTGATAGTAAAAAAAAAAACATCAAGATGATATTAAAGATCGTTCACAAGTTTAATAACCAAGCGAAACTGGAGGATGCGTATGTATGTAATATCTATCAATGACGTATAGTTCTTGCAATCTACGAGTGCGCGTCGCCCTTAGTTGTGTGAGTGACCATATCTATACACGCGTACATGGCTCGCTCGCTACTGACTGCTCCGTCGGGTACGCAAAGTAACGAAAATGTCTATTCACATTTCTAACTACAAATAAAGGCGACGCGCACTCCTAGATTGCAAGAACTATACTACCATCGTACTACCAATATATAATTTGTGCCGCTTGATTGCGATCCACCAATAACGATGATCCATCCAATTATTATTGACTTTTAAGAATCAAAATGGTGCTCTAAGTGCCTTGCATTGAGTTGGGTGCTCACGAAAAAATACTAAGGTAGGAGCAACAGATTGAAGTGATGTTGTTATCATTCTTATCACAGATGTGTGTACCTTTGGTCAGTGACCCAGTGGAGGGAAAAAAACGCGAACACGTGATTGAAGGAGCCGATAAACTCCCTCGATATGTGCTGGCCGATCTCCAGCACTCGGAAGTTGATGCCGTCTCCGCCGAAGTTTTCGTTGGCGTAGTCCACCATCTCCCTGCTGCGGTCGCAGCCGACCAGCTGGCTGACGTCATCGGGTAAATACCGTCGGAGCTCAGTGGCTGTGAAGCTGCCGTCCCCGCTGCCGATGTCCAGCACTCGGTCGCCGCTCCGCCAATTCATTCGAGAGACGTTCTCGCTCAGACACCTCTTGTTGTCTCTGTTCTGCAGCCGGTTGTACTTGTTGTACAACACGGGATCCGTCATCGCTAATATGCTCATCTTCCTCATGGTTGCGAACGTTTGCGTCTCCGGACTCGCTACTGAACGATGGCTACGGGCAGCGACGAGGTTCGCTAATTGTAGCGTCTTTTATATACGATGGATAGTAATGTTGGTAAAGGTGCGGTCACATTGAAACAATATTTTAAAAATAAATGAAAAGTAAATTTGTTTTGTTAATGTTAGAAAGAAGTTTTTCCTTTGGCTAATCTTAATTTTTTTTCGCTGCAACGCCCGTACTAAACACTTGTCTTTTTTATCCACAATTTTCGTTTCTTTTTGTTTGTTTCTCGACATAGAGAACACGTTTTCAGAAAAATTAAATTTAAATTGTCCTAAAACTTTTAAGACGTATCAAAATTATCATACCTCTGATGGACTGAGCCTTACATACTTGTTAAAATTTAATTAATTTGATAAAACGTATTACATACTAAGATATATTTTGTATGTTATGAATATGTTTACATATTGTTATGTTAATACATTTGTTACATAGGCTGGAAAAACATAGAATTTGTAGCATTCCTCTTAAAGTGTAATTTCTAGGATTTTTTAAAAATGAATAATGATTTCATTGTTTTCAATAGTATGAGTAAATAGAATAATCGTATATTAATTCTTATACTATCAATAAGTCTATTATTATCTAATACCTATCTGTGATTATTACCAAGTTAAAATTACGGTCATTTATATAGTAAGTATTGTATATGTATGTTTATATTATAGTTATGTTACTTATTGTCTATAAATATGTCATAATCTATAATATATAAATCTCCTGTCACGATTTTTTTTTTGCGATGGATTCCTAAACTACTTAACCGATTTTGCACGCACGAAATGTGTGCTTTTTTCCAACTTGAGAGATACGAGTAGGGTAGCTTAGATCTTTAATTATAGTCGCAATTTTATTTTATTGCAAATAATTTGTCTATAAAGACCGACCATTGTTTATGCGACGCGGGTCACGGGATAGCGATGGACGTTGCCATGGTGACATACTTATTTAGTCACTAATTCAATAAAATAATACGGGCGATATACTGTATATAATATGGCAAAGAAACGTTTGCCGGGACGGCTAGTATTATATAAATATGACATATTTTTGCACATAAAGAGAATAAAAAAAGTGTCCATTAGAAGTATACAGTAGTGTATCATGTACTTATCTTTTATAAGGGGAAATGCTTTTCGCGTCCCACTCGGTTTGACGACATTGGCTGGGGTACGTAGGGCTCCCCAGGCGTAGGATTTACCCTCTAACTACTCCACTCCCCTTATAAGGTAAAGTTGTGAGTTGTGGGAACGATAAATCCCTCTGCCATTGTGTACCGAGCCTAAGGTGTGTACTGTGTAAAGGTGTGCCGATGCTTCCTAATCGCATTTGCATCACAAAGTGTGCAGACCGCATTCCCGAACCATATATGGTTCGAACAATCAATCAACATAATTGAGATGTTTATAAGGATTATTATTTAATATATTAAAAAAAACGATGCTCTTACATACATGCTACAAAGAAAATGGAAGTGGGCAGGACACATAGCAAGATATGACGACAACAGATGGACTCAAAGGACGACAGAATGGCCTGGCCCAAAAGGAAAAAGGTCTAGAGGCCGCCCGATTGCAAGATGGTCGGATGAAATAGTAACAACAGCGGGTAGAGATTGGCCGAGCATCGCTTAGGCAAGAGACGAATGGGTTACCTTGGAGGAGGCTTTTACCCTTAGGGGGTCCACAGGGCCCCCGTAAGGGCTTCTGGCGCCTGTGTGCAAAAAAGGATTTGGCGCCCCTTTAGGCATATTTTTTGGCGCCCCTGAAGATGGATAAACTCTAGAGGATGGCGCCCGTGTGCATTGCACACATTGCACATATGGTAGCGGGGGCCCTGGGGGTCCATAGAAAAATTATAAATAATAATAGAATAGAATATAAATAAATATAATTATTACGAATTAAGAATAACAAATGTATGCAAAAATTAATTTATTATGTACTAAATTTATAAAGATTAATATGTAGTAAATTGTAAATAAAATATTCCTATAAAATCAAATGTTTTAAAACAAATTTATATAATGTATTTTTTATTTTATGGAAATCAATAAAGCTTTATTTATTTATTTTATTTATATATAAATCTCCTGTCACGATATTTGTCCGCGATGGATTCCTAAACTACTTAACCGATTTTAATGTTTTTTTTAAATGTGTGCTTTTTTCCAACTTGAGAGATAGGATAGCTTAGATCTTTAATTATAGTCGCAATTTTATTTTATTGCAAATTATTTGTCTATAATTAATTGACAGTCACAATTATCTGTTAACTCCAAAATATTCCAACAGATGTCGATACTTTTCGACTGGATTGAGTAACGGCTACTGGGTACTTTATATATTGATAGGTGCATTTGTGGAATAAATAATAGTAAATTATTACAACCTGACCATTGTTTGTGCGACGGGATAGCGATCGATGTTGCCATGGTAACATACATATTTAGTCACTTCAGTAAAATAATATGGCAAATACATAATATATTATGGCAAAGCAACGCTTGCCGGGACAGCTAGTTTAGTATAGAATTATTGTTCGGTCTCTGGGCACGTATTAATTCGTACGTTGATCCTAAACTACGAATGTTTCTTTTCTTGTTGTTGGTCATCTCGGCTGATTATTGAACGTTTTTTTTTGTGTTTTATTTGGTCATAAGAATACGGTGTAATAACAAATTAGGAGTGCGTTATAATTACTCAGCCGATCGACTGCACTCGACTAAAAATCTTCTCACTACCCCCGCATCTTACTCCTATTTTTTGTTCAATCCTCACAGCTCACGCGAAGTGTAAGCGAATTTGTCATTTTATACTATAATAATAGCCTTTTATTGCAAAACACGATTTCAAAAAGTCCCTAAGTTCGGTGTGTCCTGTCCCTTGCTACTCTCAACCAGAATGGTTCCGGTGTCTGTTTCAAGTCGTCTTCCCATATCCTGACTGGACGACCCCTGCTTCTTTTGCCACCTCTTGGTTGCTAGAGAGTGACTTGCTTGTATTATATAGTAACCATATAATAATTTATTACAGTGAGATCTGCGAGCTGCTGCTCGAAGCTGAAGCGGACGTGGAGGCAGCGGACGCGGCCGGGCGGACGGCGCTATGGGCGGCGGCGTCCGCAGGCCACGCCCCTGCCGTCCGCCTGCTACTGTTCTGGGGCGCGTGCGTCGACAACATGGACGCTGAGGGCCGCACCGTACTTAGCACCGCCGCCGCACAGGGTACGTGATATACGCAAACGCGTATACGCAAGGACGTACACACACGGACACGCTTGTACGTCGTAATCGCGTATGCGCACGTACGTTTATATAATTTGCGTATATTATTGCTCTAACAGCAGAAGCTAAGCGACACGTCGTCAGTTCTGTGAAATGTGAAGCGTCGAGTATGTCCGCTGCAGCGATTTTAAAAATAAATGCTCATTGTTAAAAATAAATGTTTTTTAAATAAAGTTAAAAAAAATGGTAATATTTACATCAGAATAAGTAATAAACATGAAAAAAATAACATTGTAATTTATTAATTAATGTAATTGAGCATACATTAATCATTTCTCATGGTTCTATAATAACATTGAATTATGTGTTTAATGTTGTACACATATTTTTTGTATCTTTAAGAGTTATTTGTTTATAAAGTAGGGTTCAACAGAGTATAAAAAAGTCGTTTTTTAAAGAAAATAGATGTAAGTGCAATATTGGGAGTCTTGGAATAGTTAAAATACAAAAGAACATTTCACGTACTTACTTAAAAATTAAGGAAATACTTTCATAGACAGTTGCAAATTTTCAGTTGTGGAGATGAATTAAACAAAAACTCATTAAAGGGAGCTAGTTCAAGAAACCGACGATTTTTAAGATTTAAACGGGACAGGAGACATAAAAATATAGTACTTAATTTAAATTCTGAAAAAAATATATATGTTACTTAAGGGTCTACCACAGTGGAGTGTATATTCCACACAATATCATGATCTTCACTCGATAGAAAAAAAACCCAAAGTTACCTCTTCTTTTAACAAAATTGCCAAACTATGTCCAAATTATTTGAAATTTTAAAAAACTATAAAATTGGAGGCGCAAAGGCTGGTGCTTTTTATAGTTTTTTGATCGTCGTTATTTTATACATCAATTAAATCGAGTCAAATAAACGATAATCGCTAGACATATTCTTTGTCTAAAAATTCCAAATAATTTGGCCACAGTAAGGCAATTTCGTTATAAGAAGAGGTAACTTTGTTTTTTTTTTCTATTTAGTGAAGTTCATGATATTGTGTTATGGAATATGAATTCCAATGTGTTAGATCCTTAACTAACACATATATTTTTTTCAGAATTAAAATGACTATATTTTAATGTCTCCTGTTCCGTTTAAATCTTGAAAATCGTTCGTTTCTTGAACTACCTCCCCTTAAGTTTTTGTTGCTTCCTGGAAAGTAGAGACATTGCTTATACGCACTTCTGGTTTGAAGCCCACGATATCATCGGATTTTAAATGATGTAAGAATTCGACTTATCAACAAAATATAAATAAAATATATTTTTATTCAAAATAGGTATCATACACTTTTGAACGTATGACGTTCGACGACGAAAGGACGTAGAAACTAAGATGCCTACCACCGGTTCGGGAACTAACCCGGCGAGAAGAACCGGCGTAAGAAACTCGCACGGGGCCAAGGTGTTCCCAGTTCCCAATACACAATATCCTAATATCATTTGAATCTGATAATACCAACAATTATTTACATTACAATAAATTCTGCTAATTACATAGCACTACAGACTCGGATAGTAATTGGCTAATTTTAATTTGAGATAAAAATTATAATAATACACTTTTCATTATCACATTATTATTGCATTAGTTTCTTACTGAAGAATATTCAAGTTTCCTTAATAAACGTAAAGTAATTTATCTTATCTTTACTTTCTCTGTAGAGTTATAATAATTACATAATATTATAATAATTCGTCTCCTGACTGTAAAGCCGTGTGGTTCCAATTATTTCTGTAAAAGTTATGTTCTTATGGTTTTCCAACGTCATTGTAAATGCGACACTGTATAATTTTTGATTATGATTTGAATATAAATAATTTTGTGGATAAAACAAACCTATGTGCTTTCAAATATATCCGTTTTGTAATTTAATCATCAAATAAATTAAAACGCTGTCTATGGGAACTACGAAATTAAGAAAGGTTGAATCGGGAACGCAGTACTTTTTTTAGGAAAATTAAACTCCAGCTATACTATTAATGTACGATATTATATTATGATAATTTAAGATAACGTAGCTGTCAAAATGTGTTTCTGCCCGCCCTTATGACGTCAGAATCAGAAAAATGCTTTCTAAAATTTATATGTGAATAACATTGAATTTTATTATTATTATTATTATGACCTATTTCACCACTTCCTGATAAGTGCCGGTTAGGCTATCCACAAAGGAGTATAGAGTATCTGTCAGATAAGTTGTGGACAGCCTATCCGGCACTTATTAGGAAGTGGTGAAACAGATATGCCTGTTTTCACCAACGGTCTCCTAACGCTAAGTGTTCCCTAGCGATCTTTGCGGGTCAAATATCTCATAAAACAAACACATTAAAAAAATGTTTTGCAAACATTCTTACGCCCTAAGGACGAACGTGATACACAAAAATTCGTGAAATCTTGAAGGATATGTACCCTTAATGGCCGCTAGGGGACCACTTAGCGTTAGGAGGCGGTTGGTGAAAATAGGCATTGGTCTCATAAGCAGTGTGGTTTTACAGGTAATGTGGAGGTGGTATGCCAGCTACTAGACCGTGGGCTGGACGAACATCACCGTGACAACTCCGGATGGACGCCGCTGCACTACGCTGCTTTTGAAGGTAAGATGCGAAAGGCGTACGCTACAGTTGAAAATCTTCTAGTAAGCTAAACAAAATAAATACTGTGTTTATAAAGGATATAGTTGTAAATATAATGTTATAATTGTCTAGCAAGCAAGTATTTGTAACATATCAAAGCAAGTACAAAACACTGTTTAGGTAAAACGACTGTATACAGTGCGGGTCTTTCTGTTAGCAAATGACAAATAATCCTGTTATCCGAATTTTTTTTATGTCAATGTAGGTATGGTTGTTAGAATTAGCCATAGAAAAATATTTTAC
This sequence comes from Polyommatus icarus, assembly GCA_937595015.1. Lineage (NCBI taxonomy): Eukaryota > Metazoa > Arthropoda > Insecta > Lepidoptera > Lycaenidae > Polyommatus > Polyommatus icarus. The sequence continues at coordinate 2,480,789 of OW569325.1, forward strand.
AAATTCTTACTAAAATATTTTTCCAATAAAGAAAAGATATTGTGATGAATGAATAATATTACATTAATATGCATTCCATAATAATTTTATTTGAGCTATTTTTTTGTAATTTAATTGTTTCATAAGATGATTATGTACTCGTAATAGCCAAGAAATTCATTTAACATGCCAAATATTCAAACTAAAATACCATATATTTATTTTTATTTGAATTATTCAAACAAAAATAGATATGATATAACATGATATTATAAGTAATAACATTACTTTTTGTTTAAATGAGATAGCTAATAAAGGTTTGAAACCGAATAAAATATATCGCAAACATCTGCATTACAATTTACATTAAAACAACAGTTGATAAAGTGATAAAGTTTTGATCCAGCACTGGCGCAATTTACTTTCCTATAAATCAGAATTAATCACTGTTATTTTACTTCTTATGATGGCTTCAGTCTTGAAATCAGCGGGCAGCGCATAGATTCATATGGATAGGCCTCGAAAACAGCGGCGCGGCGTACTATACGACTTATCCATATAAATATTTACATTGGAACGCCCCGCCACTGCTCCCGCCCCGCTGCCTGCTGATTTCGCGACTCCTCAGTCGCTTATAAATAAAATAAAAAAATTAATATGTCCTACGCCGTAGGCATAAAAGTCCCATACAATATCTGGTTTGTACAGGGCACATAGAAGTGTGCGAGGCGCTTCTCGAGGCCGGGGCCAAGGTGGACGAGGCGGACAACGACGGCAAGGGGCCGCTGATGCTGGCGGCGCAGGAGGGCCACACGCGCCTCGTCGAGACGCTCGTTGACAACTACGCCGCGCCCGTCGACCAGCGGGCGCACGATGGGAAGACTGCCTTGAGGTAAAGCATTTGATTTCTTGTAACTGTTAATTGTTATGGCAGTCATGATCAATGAAGCAGAACGCGATGTGAAAATTCACGACCCAGCTTACAAATATAATTTAATATTGTAGTCGCTTGAAATTTTATTTTATTTAAGTTATATAAGCGCCCAGAAATAAACTGTTCTCTCATGAATTACGTCATTGTGAACTTAGGTGAAAAGGTTCTATAATCATTAAAAAAATTCACAGCAAATTGATGGAAAATTAGTAGGCAGCCCTGTAGCGCTAGCACGGCGACCAGCGGAAATGCGAAAGTAATGACAAACTGTGGAAATAAACCTAAGGTGCCGTTCCGATCTTTACCGCGGCTAATCGCGACCGACAAAAATTCAATTAAAATACCACTTTATGACACACTATAGTATATGTCATAATGTAGGATATTATTTGAATTTTTAGGACTATAGTCTGCCATAAAGTGGCATTTTAATTGAATATTTGGAACTAAAAAAGATCGGAACGGCACCTTAAGTTTATCTCCACAGTTTGTGACTATAGTCTGTCATAAAGTGGCATTTTAATTGAATATTTGGAACGAAAAAAGATCGGAACGGCACCTTAGGTTTATTTCCACAGTTTGTCCATACTTTCGCATTTCCGCTGGTCGCCGTGCTAGCGCTACTGGTAACATTAGTAGACAAAATTAGATTATTAAAGGTCATGGTGGTATAAAGAGCTATCTGCATAGATTTAAACTAATTGATGACCCATTTTGCTCCTGTGACGAAGAAACCCCACAAACAATTACCCATATACTTATAAGATAAATTATTGAGGATTTTCAAAATAAACCACAAATTGTTGCTCTGAAAATATAAAGTTTTATTTTATTTGACACGCTCTTACAGTTTTACGATAATAAGGATTGTAATTGTTGTTTGTCTAAAATCTAAGAATAGTTTATCTCACCTGAAAATATAAAGAAACGACATTTGAAGTTTACTAATATCGATTCCTCAACTTTATCCTTTCTAAATCTTTCTAGTTTTTATAACAGTTTAATCTTGATACTTAAATCCGCCATTTACATTGCATCACATTCGATCCTGTCACATGTGACGTTTATGGATGTGACAATCAAATGTCACTCTACATACCACAGATAATTATGATATTGAAATGTCACTTGTCATTTCATTACATCTCCCTCCCTAAGTGAGAAAATCCGAAATAATAAATCTACTTAACCATCTGAACGTTATCTCCATATTAGTTTACTTCTATTTCATCTTCAGCTTCCGTCGTCACGGGTTGTAGTTTTGTTATGTGAAATAAGGTTGATTCTGATTTTCTGTTACCTGTGTCAATCCTATAAATAGAGTTTGATATCTTCTCTACTATCTTGAATGGGCCTATTAATAATTCGTCTAACTTTTTTCTATTTAGTCTGTTTCCATTTTCTACATACACATTGTCTCCTATCTCTAACTCTAGCGTTTTTCTATTTCTATCAAATATTTTCTTGTTGTAGTTGTGGGATTTTATTGTATTCTCCAAAGCCAATTTTCTATCCGCAATCCACTTGTTTTCTTTTTGTATTGTTTTAATTTCATTTGGTAGCATACTGACATTCGTACCATCCAGTAAATATTTTGGTGCAAAACCTGTAACCGAGTGTTCTGTTTCATTATATTTCTGTATACATTCTCTTGCTATTGTTGTCCATGTTCCCTTATTACTTCTCTCGTTTGTTTTACATCTTATTTTATTTACTATTGTTTGATTTAATCGTTCGTTCAAGCCATTTGAAAATGGTGAATTTACTGCTGTAAATATTAATGTGATGTTATTCTCCTGTAAATATTGCTTAAACTCTTTAGAATTGATGCCTGGATATTGATCTGTCAGAATTATTCCAATTTCATCTGTCTCTAGTACTTTCTTAGTTAGTTTTATAAAGTCACTTGCATTCTGTGTTTTTGAAGTCGCAATAAATGCATACCTGGTGTAGTGGTCTACTAAAAGGTGTAAGTACTTTTTTGTTGATCTAGATCCTCCAAAGCCACCGATGGTATCCATTGACATAATTTCGAATGGTTTTGTTGCTGGTCCCAGCTGTGACATTAATCCAAATTTTCCTTGACATCTTGATTTATTTTTTATGCATACTTCACATGTTTTACAAATGTTCATGATATTTTTTGTAAGGTTTTTTGCTGTATATATTGAACTTATTTTTTTCTGCAATTGTCTGATACCAATATGGCAAAAACTTTCATGCACCTTCTTTATAAGTTCTTTACTATATTCTTCGGAGAGGATAATCTTATCATTTTTTTTAATTTTTTTATAATATATTCCTTTTTTGTACATTAGATTCTGCTTATTTTCATTAATTTTTTTATTTTTCTCTTGATCTTCCATTATATCTCTTATTTGTATTAAATTTACCATTTTCAATAGTTCTTCCTTGTTATCTTCCGATTCTAATACAGGGTTGCGGCTCAAACAGTCAGCTTCTTTATTTTCCTTACCGGGTATATATTTTACTGTAAAATCATATTGGGATAAATAATATGTAAGGTCTCCTAGTTCCTCATCCGTCCTGCATTTAATATTCATGTTCTCGAGGGGTTTGTGGTCAGAGTAAATAGTGAATTGTTTTCCAATGAGCCAGTGTTGCCAATATTTAACAGCTTCTTTCATAGCAAGACACTCCAAATAAATAGCCTTTTTCCGTTTTTGAGACTCGTTCAGCTTTTTTGAGAAATAAGCCACCGGTTTGTCTTTGCCGTCTAGTTGTGTTTGTTTTAATATTGCTCCAATACCCTCTAAAGATGCATCTGTAAAAATTTTTATAGGTAAGTCCTTATCAAAAATTTCCAATACAGGTTGAGAACATAAATATTTTTTTATTTTGTTAAATGCTTCTTCACACTTCTTTGACCACACAAACTTTTCGTTTTTTCGTAATAAATTATGCAAAGGTTCTAAGATAATTGCACTTTTCGGTATGTAATCATGATAGAAGTTGATTTTTCCTAAAAATTGTCTGATATTCTTCTGCGTCTTAGGAGTAGGAAAATGTCTTATTGAGATTAAATTATCTTTAAGTGGTCTTACTGAGTTTCTCTGAATTACATGGCCGAGATACTTTACTGAATCCGAAGCGAAGGTACATTTCTGAAACTTTAATCTAAAGCCTTCTTTTATAATTGCTTCTAATACGCTTCTTATATGTCTTATATGTTCCTTAAAAGAAGACGAGAATATCAAGATATCGTCGATGAAATTTACAGAGTATTCTGTCAGATTGTGTTTTCTTAGAATGTTGCTTAAAATTCTTTGGAAAATCGCTGGTGATGTTTTTAAGCCGAAAGGGAGGCATGTCCACTGGTAGTGGCCATCTTGCGTGACAAAGCCTGTTTTACTTCTATCCTCTACTCGTAAAGGTATAGCCCAAAATGCTGAGTTTATATCCAGTGTAGTAAAGTATTTACAATTTCTAGTTCTAATAATCAAATCATCTATTAACGGAAAAGGTTGCGCTTGCGGTACAACAATTTTATTCAATTCTCGGAAATCTATACACAAGCGGGATTTCTTACTTTCACCTTTTTTAAGTGCCATTGTAACTGGAGCAGCGAAAGGACTGTAAGATTCTTCTATTAAATTATTCTTTAGTAACATACCTATTTGTTTTTCAATTTCTAATTTATCTTCTATTGAACATCTATATGGTCTTTTACTACAGTATCTATTTACTATTAAATCTATATGCGCTTCATAATTTTTAACTGATCCTACGTCATACTTGTCCTTGGCAAAAATTGTTTTATATTCCTCTACAATCTTCTCTATCTCAATTTTCTTTTCGTTATCTAAATGGTCTGTCATACTTACAAATTCCTCTGGGTCGATGTGTTCGTTGAAGTTTATTGCAAACGTTTTTATATTGTTTTCTTCTTTTGTAGTATTTTTTGGTATCTTGTCCATTTTCTTTTGTTCTATCTGTAAATCCTCAGTTTGAGTAAGTTTGAATTTCTTTATCATATCTAATCCAATTATAAAATCATCAAAATCTTCATTTTCTACAACAAAAACATCCACCTCGTCTTCCAAATCAAATATTTTTATCTTTATTGTTATCAAGCCTTCAGTTTTTTTCACACCATTAACCGTTTTTATGTATGCTATATTCACATTATCTTTGTTTTCTTTTACTTTAATCAGTCTTGAATTTATTAAAGAGATCTGTGAGCCTGTATCATAAATGCCGCTCACTTCTAGTTTATTTTCTAATAAAAGCTTGATCTTGATTAATGGTGTACTTACTCGTTTTTTTTTTCAGTATTCATATCTACTTCAATAATAGAGTTATTATTTACGTTCCTTGTTCTGAAAACCCTTTCAGATTCAATTTTATTCTTCTTGAACCAACATGACTCCTCTGGATGATATCTAATTCCTTTGTCTAAAGATTCACAGGTCTTACATGGCTTCTTCTCATAAGATTTATTTTTCTGAAGAAATGTAGCACTCTTTACTATATTTGAGTTCTTCTTCAAGTGCATCATACCTTCATATTTTCTTATCTCGTTGAACAAATCAGTAGTATCATTGAGTTCTTTCCTATTCAATTTATTTAGGATAAACATGGGTAGGCCTGTTGCAATAAGATCTATCATAGTTTTTGAGTCAATTGATTTGTTTATGTCTAGTATAAGCCGTTCTTTTTTTAAAGCGTAATCAATCAACTGGCCTTCCTTATATCTGAAAGCGAAAGCATAGGTAACCATATCCCAACCTTGGTTTTCAAAAGTTTCTAAAAATTTCTTTCTCCACTCATTCCATTCAGAGTTTACTGTTAGTTTTAAGGCCATCGAGCTATACCAATCTAAACAAGATTTTTCCAAAAACAACCTTAGAATTTCTATTTTTGTTTCATCCTTTGTAATATTTAAGCGTTCACACTCTTTTTCGAAATTCTCTATCCATTGCATAGCATTACTATTCCTGCTTGTAAATTTTTCAATGATTAATTTTTCTGAAATATTTTTTAAGTTATGTTGATTTTCTTTCTTCGACGTAGTTTCTATTAATTTTTCCAAAATGTGTTGCAAGTTGTCTTTGTCTTTCGGTTGTTTCATACTAATTTCTTCTAAATATTGATCCAGAAACTGCAAATTACCTTCCTCGTCTATGTATGTCATCTTTAAATCTTCATTCAATTTTATCCATATTTTTCTACTTTGATGCCTTTTTTTTAAGCTGTTTTTTATTTTAGTAAAAGTATTCATACTCATAATGTGTGTGTGATTAATCACCGGCATCAGTTCATTAGGTAAAACGTAACATTTTCCCTCCTCTGTACATATTGAGGTTATGGCTAACACGTTAGATTTGCCGTCACTTGAAGCTATTACCGAAAACTCAAATTGCAGCCGGTCCATCTTCTTTTAGTTAACGAAAATGTCGTTTTATAAGATAAATTATTGAGGATTTTCAAAATAAACCACAAATTGTTGCTCTGAAAATATAAAGTTTTATTTTATTTGACACGCTCTTACAGTTTTACGATAATAAGGATTGTAATTGTTGTTTGTCTAAAATCTAAGAATAGTTTATCTCACCTGAAAATATAAAGAAACGACATTTGAAGTTTACTAATATCGATTCCTCAACTTTATCCTTTCTAAATCTTTCTAGTTTTTATAACAGTTTAATCTTGATACTTAAATCCGCCATTTACATTGCATCACATTCGATCCTGTCACATGTGACGTTTATGGATGTGACAATCAAATGTCACTCTACATACCACAGATAATTATGATATTGAAATGTCACTTGTCATTTCATTACATACTTACTGAATGTCAAAGATTTTGTCAGAAACGCTTCGACTGTGAGCAAAGACTTGGTATGGAAATAAGAGAAGAAACTATCAGAACGATCCTAGATAACGATAAAATGAGAAGACGATTCATGGAATACGCTGAAGAAGTATATAGAGTTATAGCTAAAGAGAATGGGTCGAGGCTATAAAGAAGGAAGAAAAGAAAGAGAGAAAGAAAAGGAGAGAAATGAAATTAAAAGTAACAAGAATTTGAATAAAGATACAATGTTGCTGCAATTAAATAGCAGCAGGAAATGATGAAAAAAAATAAAAAAAAAAAAAAAAAAAAAAAAAAGTAGACAAAATTAAGAGATGACAGCCTTGTGGGTTAAAATTGATGGGAGAGTGAAAAAATAATATTTTTCAGGTTGGCAGCCCTGGAGGGTCACTTCGAGACGGTGACGGCGTTACACCGGCGCGGCGCGGACGTAGACGCGCTGGATGCGGACCGCCGCAGCACGCTCTACGTCCTCGCGCTCGACAACCGGCTTGCCATGGCGCGGCATCTGTTAGCGTGCGGCGCGAGCGTGCACGCCGCTGACACCGAGGTGAGATATTGCGTGCTTATATTGATGTCCTCACTCCGCGACGGAGACGGCGTTACACCGGCGCGGCGCGGACGTGGGCGCGCTGGATGCGGACCGCCGCAACACGCTGTACGTCCTCGCGCTCGACAACCGGCTCGCCATGGCGCGGCATCTGTTAGCGTGCGGCGCGAGCGTGCACGCCGCTGACACTGAGGTGAGATATTCCGTGCTTATATTGATGTCCTCACTCCGCGACGGAGACGGCGTTACACCGGCGCGGCGCGGACGTGGACGCGCTGGATGCGGACCGCCGCAGCACGCTGTACGTCCTCGCGCTCGACAACCGGCTCGCCATGGCGCGGCATCTGTTAGTGTGCGGCGCGAGCAGTACGCCGCTGACACCGAGGTGCAATATTGCGTTCTTATATTTTATGCCCAGAATTGACATAAAAATAAGGACTCATCCTTACTTTTTAAAATTTTCGTACGGTAACGATTATAATAGTAGTGCATACTAGTGTAGGCAAGGCTACTTTTTATAGCGAAAAAGTCAGTTTCAGTAATAGACATCTATCTAGTTTCGTAAGATATGTGTCCGAGCTTTTGTTTAAAACTAATTTATAAATGTCTTTCCATTTTAGGGTCGAACACCTTTGCACGTGTCAGCCTGGCAAGGACACACTGAAATGGTGAACTTACTCATCAAAGTTGGTAAGTAATAATTAATTTTGTTTAAATCTTATTTTTTAAGAAAATAAAATAAAGAATATATGAAAATTTAAAGAATTAACTCATACATTACAATCACTTGCTATATTATACTAAAATAACACTATAATATAGGTGGCGCCTCAGTCGACGGGCGCGATCGATGCGCTCGCACTGCGCTACACGCGGCCGCATGGCGTGGACGCACTGCGGCGCTGCGGGCGTTACTAGCACATGGCGCCGCCCCCGCGCCAGTGTGCACGCAGGGAGCCACGCCTCTTGGTATGCTTAGTTAGATATTGGTTATTAGTTATTACTTATTACTATTGATACCTTGATTCTGACGTGACGACGTCTAATAACTCGATACTACGGGCTGCATGCATGAAAAAGATGACGTCATTATCCCGTTACGCTCATTGTCGCGTTCCGCAAGCGAAAGCGCGGCACGAACGAGAGTGAATCATGATCGACACGAGCGATTGGCTTAGTTCGTAGTTGTCACGTCAAACTACCGCCTGTAAACCGACTTTACAGACAACCATTTTTTTAAGGTAGAAGGTATTGGTTTCAGAAAGATCATATGAATATCTCTTTTTTTATACAGGTATAGCAGCACAGGAGGGCCACGAAGAGTGCGTACTGTGGCTGCTGCAGCACGGCGCCGACCCGTTACAAGCTGATCATTGTGGTAAGTTCGGTTATTATAATATTGAGATTCTAATTTGAGTTTAGTTACATTAGTAAACGCAACTTGGCTCTTTTTTGGCATAAAAATTTGTTATCGTACTTCTGTTGTGTATACTTATCTTACTATCTCGTTATCACAGGGGGAACATAATAATAACATAAGTATTCGTGCGCAATTGTGCAAAAATATAGGTAGCCATGGACCAATCTAAGTCCGTACAAAGTCCGCATTAAAAAAAGCTCTTATTTATAGTCTGTCAAAAAACTGAAGAAGTTAAAAAGTGGCAACATCGTAGTGTCATCCCTTTTTTTCTTAGATTGATTTGAAAGGGATGACACTACGATGTTGCCACTTTTTAATTTCTTCACTTTCTTGACAGACTATAAATGATCTGCTTATTGACAGAAAATTAAGATTTAATGTACTAAAACGGAGAGTTTACTTGTTTAACGATTAAAATAAATATTAACTCAACTAACAATATAACACAGGTCGCACACCCGCGAAGGTGGCGTGGCGCGCGGGTCACGCGAACATCTGCCGTCTGCTAGAACGATGGGCGGCGCCCTCTGCGCCTGCCCCGCCTATGGAAGAGCTCCGCCCACCTAGATCAGGTAAACTTAATAATTTATTATCTGGTATGCTAGTGACTGCAATTAGTTTAAAAATTTGGCGTTGAACGTTGATTACTGGGGCTGCATATTTGTAAAAATCTAGCATCAAGTACCAAGTAGTCGCTTCTGTATTAACATAAATCAGCACTGACTTCCATGTTGCCGTAACTATTTCTCGATTTGATATATGCGACAAAGACCGTTTACATTATTACAGTACCGACGTATCTATCCTAAATAGTCTTTGCCGCAGTATTGACGTAAGACCTACCATCTAATAATGATATAATCCTGTACCTAGGTTCGCCAGACTACAAGCGGCGCAGCGTGCACAGCTCTAACTCAACCAAGTCGTCGTCCAACATGACGGGCGGCTCTAACCGCTCGCACGATGTCGACGACGCGCAGGATAAGGTATAGAAGACTAAATACTAGTCCTGTTTTCCAGTTGTAACACTAAATTATTCGGCATAATGCTCAACGCTGTGTGTTCAATCGCACAATCGAACACTCTCAAACAAACTAATTCACCTTCCAATTAAGCATTAACAAACATCGGTATTGTTCGCCACTGAGTACCATTATGCTCTGTAGTTATAAGTTGCGCCAGGTTGATCAGGGAGTAGGGACTATGGTGCTATCTCGCTCGTTATATATGCCAAAGGGGGAGGAAATTTCGAAAAACCTTTTATTAATATATCTAACAAAGTTTTTAACTCAAATAGTTTGACTTTTGCGTGATCTATCTGTATAAAATTGAATGACATACAATATTAAAATCAACAGGTGCGCAGTGCCGCTAGCTTGTCGTTCGCGCAGCAGGTGGCGCGTTGCGGGCGCTCCCGGCGCGAGCGCGACCGCGAACACGAGCCGATACCCGAGCACAGCGCGCTGCATAACGACGCCAATAGGTACACTGTCTTTTATTATATTTTTTAGTTTCTGAGACGGTGTTTATACGTTCAGCTAAACAGTTCAACGTATAAACACAGTTTATGAGTTAATCACATAATAACAAAATGTTTTATTGATTAGTCAAAGTTAATATTATCATAAAAATATAAAGTTAACATGTATTTTTTTGAAAATTAAGCTACTGATCATTTATTGTAAATTCAAAGTATTAATTCTAAATGAATTATAGTTCGTTTTCTATAAAAGCTCAAAAGATTTTCTTTAACAAAAACGTGTATAAAGATTAATTTTTACCACCTTCAAAACGCGGCACTACCTCGCGTTCTAACGTGAACTGATTAACTAGTCGCAGTTAAGCATAATACCCTCATCTGCAAGTGATATGCGGCAGTGTATTTGTATAGGATATTTAATCCTTCGATCGCGGAAAAACGTTTGTGGACACAATAGCCTTTCAATAATTGTTATCGCGGCCCACTTGGGCCTTACGGGAGCGTTAATTGATTGATATTCATAGTTTTAAGTTACGATGGGACTGGCATTCCATGTATGGCAAAAGCCCTTTATTTCAATAAAGATAAAAAAAAAAACTAATCGCAGTCTTTTACGTTCAAGTTTATCTTGCAGGAGTTACATAGCGAAAGCCTTTCAATAATTGTTATCGCGGCCCACTTGGGCCTTACGGGAGCGTTAATTGATTGATATTCATAGTTGTAAGTTACGATGGGACTGGCATTCCATGTATGGCAAAAGCCCTTTATTTCAATAAAGATAAAAAAAAAAACTAATCGCAGTCTTTTACGTTCAAGTTTATCTTGCAGGAGTTACATAGCGAACGAACGAGACAGCGAGCTGGGCGGGTACGCGCGGGAGCGGGACAGGCGACGCGAGCAGCGGCACGGCGCGGCCAGCCCGCTGTACGCGTCCCCGCCCCGCAGCCCCGCCAGCAGCCCCGAGCACCCCCCTACGTGCGCCGATAGCTTGGGTTAGATGTTTATATCCTACTAGCTGTCCCGGCAAACGTTGCTTTGACATAATATATTATGTATTTGCCATATCATTTTATTGAAGTGACTAAATATGTATGTTACCATGGCAACGTCGATCGCTATCCCGTCGTACAAACAATGGTCGCCGTCAGTCTCAGGTAGTAAAATAATTTGCAATAAAATAAAATTGCGACTATATTTAAAGATCTAAGCTATCCTATCTCTCAAGTTGGAAAAAAGTACACATTTAAAAAAAATAAACATTAAAATCGGTTAAGTAGTTTAGGAATCCATCGCGGACAAACATCGTGACAGGAGATTTATATATATTAGATATAGCCTGCTTAGAATAGTGTATGTCAGTTGTTTGTGATTTATACACTTTTGTATAGTTCTAAATGGTCTTTCAAGCTGTTTTTAACCAACTTCTCACACTTAAAGTGCTCATTTAGACAAAGCGGAAGCCGCGCGTTTTCCGTGTAGAAACCGAGCGGTTGAGTGTGAACGTTGTAATACAACACCTTTGCAATAAACTGCGAGCGGTAAACAAACCGCGCGGTTCCCGCTGAGTCTGAACAAGCACAAATGCTACCCCACAGGCCACGGACTCAATTGAACTACTGCTGATGTAAAAATAAATTGCCAAATTTTTACACTCCAAAAATCATGCGTTTATGATTTCATTTCTAAAAATTTTGATACCCATATGAAATTATATTTTCTTTGCCTCAACTGCCTGCTCTCTGCAATTCACTATCAAAAGATTGATTAAAAGTCAGAAACATACACAATTTTGAGCGGGTTATATCAAGTCTAGACGGTTTCCGACTAATTATAACATTAATATAAACTTTTCTTATTCTTATTCTTATTCTTATTCTTATTCTTATTCTAATATTACAGTGTCAGCAAGCGCGCCACAGCCCCCTGTGCAAGCGGACACGCACTTCAACCGCGACACACACATGCGCATCATACTCGGCCGCGACAGCAAACAGCCAGAGAAGAGCGACAGGTTAGACAGCAAGCGGACAGCACGAACATTTGACAACGTATTCGTAACGTTATAGATTGAGAATTAGCGACTACAAAATTTTCATCTCTTTCATTAAATTTAAATAAAAGATGGGAATACGTTGTCAATAGCGCTGACGTATTGAGATACTAGCGAATATTAAGATAACATGAGACGCAGTCAGGGAATATTCGGCGAGAATATGGTGACGACATGTTCGAGAAATGTATCGGAAAATAATGCAATGGCCGACAAATGGTTGGTATTGTATGTTTGTCATCTTGCTCCATCGGTCAGACCATGACATCCTGTATGTGCTACTTTGCTAAAGTATAGCTCATTCATATTATGTCATGTATGTCAAAAAGAGGAAATATTGTGCTATAAACAAAATCAGCTTAGACCTTACTTTTTTGTTCTTTTTGTTTCATATCATTTGTGATATTTATACCTAGTAGCGAGATGGTTTTGGCGACGCGGCTCGCATACGCTAGAATAGTTGGCAGCTTGGGGCGAGCGAGAGGCAGGATATTTAAGAAAACGTGAGTGACAAGGACAGATATATTTTGAGTGAGGCTTACAGTGGCTGGGACTGATGATCGTTATGCTGGTGGCAGGATCACATCGATTCGATATGACATGTTCAGGTTCATGCGTAGTGATTATGTAAGATCGTGGCTTACAATAAGCATACAAGCTATAAGTACAATATTAAGCTTACAGTATCTTCAAGTAAAGGTTGATATCATAAGTACTAATTACTCATCTGACAACTCTTATACTTTTAGGCTTTCCTTTTATCGCATTTTTAATTTTTCCTATACATTCACTGAAATTGACGTTCATTAAAACACCCTAATGCATCATCTTAGTTATGCTCACCTGACCATCTTTCGGTGCACCGTACATGCATTTTTATTCATCAATGAAAAAAAAAATAGTTACAATATCACCTTCACATTACATCGAGCTTCCAATTACCAGTAATAATAATAGTCATTAATAAACTTCTTACTAGGATAATATCTTTTGTGCGTTCAGTAGATTTGTGATAAGTGTCACCATGAGTGTTTCCACCTACAAGGAAGGAGCTAGGATAAAGGAACTGTCAAAAGGACTTGACAGCCTATTTATAGACATAGACCAATTTTTACTGTTTACTATCTACAAAAATAAAAAATAGAGACGTGAAATATATTGGTTTACTGTCTTTACTTTTATTTTTATGTAGTGTTTTAGTTTTTTGGTTTGGGACAACTTTGTTATAATAATTGTTTGTGGCTATAAGTTTTTTCTTTCTATTGTTAATGTATATTTGTTTCCATTAATATATTTTAAAAGGTGATTGTTATATTATTCGATTAAATAAAAAATAACGATTTGACTATTCAAAACTGTGAGATACAATTCGTCATAGTAAGATACAAAATCAAAATATGAAGTTTTGTGCAATGTATCCCGGTTTTGGCAAAATCATGTAATTATTTACTACTAGATGATGCCCGCAACTTCGTTGCGCCAAAATTCGTTAACCGCGTGGGAACCGTACATTTTTCCGGGATAAAAACTATCCTATGTCCTTTCTCGGGACTCAAAGATTTTCCATGCCAAATTTCAGCAAAATCGGTTGAGCGGTTCGAGTGTGAAGAGGTAACAGACAGACAGACAGACAGACACACTTTCGCATTTATATTAGTATGGATTTCTATTATAATAGTTCCGTTTTGTCCACAGCAAGAGCAAGCGGAACGGCATCGTCACCAACCCCGCCATGCGGCTCGTTGCCAATGTCAGAAACGGACTCGGTGAGTAATTTATACGTCGAAAAAAAAAAAAGAAATTGTAAGCGTCATATTATAGGCCGCATACGGCTTTAACCTTAAAATTGCTTTGTGGATTTGTAGGAACAATGACGGATGTGTATAAAAAGTACCAATGAGGTGTGGTGCTAAAATCTAAATGATCTCGATTTACCAATACCGACCTGCTTAGTCACAAATCTACTGATAGTGCGTGCGCGAGCACCCGTCCCGCAAAGGATCATGGGCATTTTGGTATATTGCTCAACAGAGATAAAACATATACCATTAGATAGCTCTTAGTGAGTATGTAAAAAAATTATATGACGCCCAGCCCCTAGCAACTGTACTTTTTGAAATAATGTACAGTCAACGTACAAGGCCGGCGTTGCCACCGTAGTTTTTGTCGTCTATGTGGTAAGACTTATTTGCGCTTAGAAAGGTTACGGATGTCTTGTCTTAGACAGTACACCTTACATTTACGCTCACAGTAGTAGTTTGACCCCTCCCTTATACTGGAACGATGACAGACAGAAAATATAAATATTGAAGATAAGTGTAGACATATAAGACTGTTTAAGTGTATAAATTGTATTAAGAACATAAATCCCTCAACTTAAAATCAGGGACAGGAGCATTATTAAAAAAAAAAAACGCTGATAGATGAACAGACGGACAGTCCGAAACTATAATATCCTTGTTGACTACAGAACCCTAAAAATAATCATGCTATAATGTAACGTGATGTTATCAGCATGAAATGTATGAGCGCTGATGTCACTTTTAACATGGCTTTTCTCAAAAAGTACAACGAATCTTGACAAGCGCCCTATTGGTCATTAATGTACATGGGTATACCTTCCTAAAAATATACAATCCATAACTGTTGAGCACTATACCAGAGCCCATACATTTTTGCCCCTCATCATTTAACCGTTTCTCTCTCATAACACGCAAATGTTAATTAGTTACATGCATGTTTTTTGTTCAGATAACGCAGCAGCGAACATTCGTCGCACCGGTGTGGCGCTAGCCGCCAGCGCCAGTTCCGCCAATCCCGCGGTCAAAACCAACGCCTTTCAATGGAGGAAAGAGACGCCGCTATAAAGACAGAGATAGATTGCTTACGGCTTTAAACGTGTTGAATGCTACGCTTAAATGTGCTATTGTAAGTAGATTTAACTAATTAGGTACAGAATTGGGAACGCACTTTGATTTTTGGAGCTATTTCACGGGTGTGCTTAGATTCGTCTTTGCGTGCGTGTGTACGTAAAACTGCGTATACGTACGCAGTGCGTCCACAGTGCTATTAGTTGCATTTCTAGTATCGGGGTTCGTAAAACGTTATAAAACAACTATGATAACAAAGTACAGTGTACACAATTACAATATTCCTCCGTCTTTGTAAAAAGACGCATGTCTGTAAAATTAACTGCAAAACTTTGGTTGCCATAATATTATAAAACCCTACTATTTTAGGATCAAACTAACATCAACTTAACCATATAAATTCCCCCTTAATTTGGTAACTATAATCTTTATTTCGTGTAGTTATTTCCAGTTTTAGTAACGTCACAATAATTAAAGTCATCAAAATGCGTTACATGTGAGAATCATTTAGGGGACCTCTAAAATATGTTAAATATCATACTAGCTATATGATAGTTATAAACGAACAAAGTTAACATAGACAAACTCAATACAACAATAACATATAAAATGCCCTAAAATAAAAAAAAAGCCTAAATATTTTCACTTACAATCATATTACGTAATCATTTAAAATGTAATTGATCTCAAAAACGAAACTAACCTTAGACTAAAACTCACTAACCTAGATCGTAAATTTGGATGTGGTAGTCGGTCGCAATAATTAAGACTTATACTCATTATACTAGTGTAAGGCCGCCTTTGTTTTGATCTTATGTTAAGGCCCGTATTCACTTTCATTAGTAATAAGTGCAAGTGATTAGGACAGGTAATTAGTGATTAGGAGATAGTAAGTGTGGACAGCAACTGATTAGTGCAAGTCATTAGCTGGCTGCGTAGTAACGTGATTAGACCTGTATTCACTTTGATTAGTGATTAAG
This sequence comes from Polyommatus icarus, assembly GCA_937595015.1. NCBI lineage: Eukaryota > Metazoa > Arthropoda > Insecta > Lepidoptera > Lycaenidae > Polyommatus > Polyommatus icarus. The sequence goes on from OW569325.1 coordinate 2,496,891, forward strand.
TGCAGGTGACTAGTGCAGGTGATTAGTGATTAGGAGAAAGTAAGTGTGGACAGCAACGGATTAGTGCGAGTGATTAGTCGGCTGCGTAGTAACGTGATTAGAAGCATGTTCTATTTTTTGCGAGTGCAAGTGCGAGTACCCACGTCTTGCGCAGCGTGACTGCCAGCTATGAAATTGAGCTTTATTTTTTATCAAAGATCAGGTAGACCTTCAGATAAATAAATAAAATAATAAATAAAAATTGTTTTATTTCTGAATAAATTTGAAGCAGTTAATGTTTTCAGAATGTTGAACAACAGCTTTCCGAAACTGAGATAGGTCTGGACTTTGGCCGTCACAGGCTCTTGGTCCAGTAAATAAGATGGATCATTTTTAATTTTTTTGATCCATTTTGAATTCATACTGGGGACAATTTTTAAGTAAGTTTTTAATTTATCAAAATATGAAGAGACGACCTCTGTGGCTCAGTTGGTTGAGTGTGTGGCAGCTCAAGCCGGGGATCGCGGTTTCGAATCAAAAGAATCGGAACAAAAAGTTTTCAATGTTCCCGGGTCTGGATGTGTATTAAATATGTCTATGATAATAAGTATAATAAAAAATTTAAATACCTATATTATGTATATTTAGTATAAAAGTATTAAATATATTATTATTTTCGTTGTCTGGTACCTGTAACACAAGTCCTTCAAGTACTTAGCACGGGGCTAGACTGACGTGCTATGAAGCGTCCATAGATAAAAGGATAAAAGGATAAAAGGACTTTCAGTTACTTCCATACTAATCCATACTTTCTAATATTATACATGCGAATATGTGTCTGTCTGTCTGTTACCTCTTCACGCTCAAACCTCAGAACCGATTTTGCTGAAATTTGGCATGGAGATACTTTGAGTCCCAGGAAAGGACATAGGATATTTTTATATCCCGAAAAATTGCATGGTCCCCGCGTGATTAACGAATTTTTGCATACGTCTTCATGGTCAAACAGTTTTTAATAAAACTTAATTTAAAAATGAAGGACATATCAAAATGGCAGTTGTAGTTTTGAAATTCGGAAGTCGGACGCTCGACGTGTTGTTTTGCAAAAAATGGCAAAGTCTTCTAGTAATCCGTTTTCGAACCCATATTTTTCTTGGTCTTGCAAATTCAGCTTCCAAAAGAGTTTCCATTTCAGACAGCACCGCATTTAATACTTTTTTGAGTACTTCTTGCAATTGCAAGCTCGCTTTTCGATGTTCATCCATACTCCATACTCGCTGGTTGACAAAAAAAAAACAATCGCTGGTTGACAGCTACTATTGAATTTACTAAATAGAGCCACTAAACAAGAATTGGACACTACTTGCACTACACACCTGCACTCCACTGCCTCAATTACTAGTCACTTGCACTTGCACTAATCAAAGTGAATACAGGCCTTTAGGTAAGGCTGTTTAGCATGGGTCTGTTGTGAAATTTTCTCATCCCTTTGGTGTATGCAACGATTAAATGTCAGCTGATCGTGTGATCTTTACTGTTTTCATAAGAAAACCGTAGAAAGATTTCAAAGCTGCACCTTCCATACTAATACTACTCGTCATAGCCATATTTTATAGTTCGTCTCAACATCTTGTCTGTACTATTTGCTTTTCTGAAGTAAATATTATCGGTCAAAACATCTGTAGATTGTAGTGTAGATTTGATGACGTAACTATGGCGCTGTCATATTATCGCGTACCACTTGAGTGTACAGATATTTTGACCGTTTCACTACTACAATACTCTATAATATCATCAATTTAGTGCTAAAGTATGATCGAGCGTTTTAACTTATCTTAAGATGCACAAAAATGGTGTGACTTACTTCTCACCACGCGTACGGGGAAATAGACTACAATTTGTTTGTTCAAAGACTGCGCCTCTATCGGTAAATAATTTAAATAATTCGATGCCACCCAAATTATTGTAATGTTTTCACGGGTAAGAAGTGATTCACACTCGAGTATAGTCACTTCATAAGCACTAACACGGTCGCTAAGTCTAGTCTTCGTGGTTCATTGTAGACTGAATCCTACTAAAATAGCCGCGCACCGATTCTCGACGTTTGGGGTTGCCCGTACAAAATATACTTATGTCGGCTGTGTTGCCAGTAAATGTAAAGTATTTTTGAACTCTCGGTGGGTAGATGTAGGCTTAGAACGAATTTAGCGTAAGAGAAATATATACGTGTATATTGACCCCTATTTCCTTCGAAATATAGAAATATTTTAACATCGAATATGTAAGAGTTGAGTAAGTCATATTTATTCGTATTAGGCAATAGTTAGAATCGAAATAAATAATGTGAGTGATCGTTACTACGTAGGATGTTCTAATATATCGTTTTATTCGTCACTTCTCGATTGAAAATTCGAGTTTTGTGATTGATGTTGACAAACTGATGCGAATAATAAATAATCTAATACCCGAAAAGTATTCTTTTTTTTATTTTTGCAAGTAACATACGGCAATGAAATCATGTTTTCCGTTGTATATTTATTTATATGGCATTTTATTAGCCGTTTCAAATTGTGATTTGTAGTACGTATATTATTTTATACAAGCGTCAAAGCAATAATTAAGTACAAGATATCAATTGAGACTTTTTTGTATAAAAACTTGGTTTTTCTTATCTTTAGTGTGAGCTTAAGTTTTCGTATGTACTCGAACAAAAATCAAAAGTATTATTATTTGTAAATATTATAATATTGAAATATTTTTTGCAACATATTTTGTTCAACTAAAGTCTGATCGCGGTGCATGTAGAGTTTCGTATATTGCCACATCTCAGCTTTTCTCGTTGACTCGCTCATATTGCTATCGCACGAAAGAGATAATTATAGCGATGGGTCAATGTACGTAACTATACATTTCTGCTCCCGAAATTTATTTGCTAATAGTTGTTAGGAGTTCGCGAATTTCAATATTGCTAGAAAAATATGTTTGCTAATATTTTTAAATTGTTTTTAATGGCAGCAACATTGTGACTTAACTGTAATACGTGGATTGTGGGTAGTTGAAGTTTTAATGTGTCATATTTTGAGGCTATACGATGAAGTAAGAATGTGTCAATTTGTGAAACTGGGCTATTCTCGTAATTATTTATGTATATTCAATTCGCAGTTGGGTTCCAGTATCAAATCGCTCTTGTGCGCTCACTCCACTGACCTCTATTGTACAAGAACGCTGGACATAAGATACCCAGCTGTTTTATGAGCCTATTTGAAGCGGAATCAGCGCCCCCAATGCGGCGGCATAGAACTTAATCTGACGTAACTTGCAAATGGCCGATCAATCGCTATTGGTTGTAGAAACCAAAGAGAATATAATCACTACGGTGGTAGAAACTAGTATTAGTTCCAAGTACTCCCACTACTGCTATCAGCGCCAATATCGCGACTTTTAAACGTCATGTTTACGACAGATTTAGTTCTCTTCCCCCGCATTGGGGCGCTGATTACGCTTCAAATAAGCACAAAAAGCAGCTGTCATTTCAAAGGGTATCCATAGGTCCAGCGTACTTGTATAATGGAGGTCAGTGGCTCACTCGTGTGTGAATGCGATAGCATGTGCTGACACTTAAACCACACTATGAATTAAACATTTTTAATTACAAGAATTTATCTTCTTAATTGTCGACGAACGAACTATATTATATTATGCGTTTTGACATTGTATTATTTATACCAAATTACTATCGATCATTTTATTGATTTATCACAATATTCAGTTGCACGCCAATAAAGAAACTGTGACGTCATTATTCTGACGTAATATCACGTGATAATAAAATGGCGGCGCCAACCGACTTCCAAAAAAAGTAAGAAAGCAGTAGTAGTATCAATAGATGAATAGAGTCTTATAAAATCTCTCTTGTGAGAGATTTTATAAGACTCAGCAACAACAAGACATTCTGTCAATTTTGTAATTGACAGAATGTCTTGTTTCGCCTCTTTATTGGCGTGTATACTAGAATTAAGTTTGCCATGTTTTGGATGATTTATACAAAATGTATTGAGTGTAACATTGAGTTTGGTAAACAGACTGTAGTCGATATAGATAGAGAGAGACAGAGGTATATACTGAATGTAAATTATTTAATAAACTGTTTCGTCTGTTTTCTCCACTCGATGGCAAAGCCATTGCTTTTGATGAAGGATTGTAAGAAAAGCATTGTTTGTACAGGCGAGGAATTTGAATGATTAGCAGATTAATAAAGATACGCAAATGTATACGGTCGCACTGGACTGGTCGTATTTTTCTTACATTTTGAATGGTTTCTAATTTCTAAAGTATGAAAATAAGGCTCCCCCGCTACAGTCCGTAATAATATGTGCGTACCTTTTTATAACATCGAATGTTTATTTATTTATTTAATGTTTGTTCTTTAATATTTGTTGATCTAAAGATCTATCACAATAATTGAAATCATTCAAACAGGATTCAATTTAGAAAACAAATAAATTATAACCGTATCAATCTGATAAATATTCTTTTTCTTTGAACGGCAGAATATTATGGGTATTTTTATTATTTTTGAAAACCGACAAGCATTAGTTCTTTTAGGTAAGAACATGTCTATGTATGGTTATTAACTTATTAGTTATTACTTATTACATTCTGTATAATATATATGTATTATTATGAAACGATTTCTTATGTTAACTCTAAGGATCATTCTGCATTCATACCGAGACAACGCAGCGCTTTATCGAGCGATTCAAAATTAATTTTTTTTAACATGCAAGAAGATATTATAGGCTATTTTACTTTACGTCAAATTGTCTCGATATGTACTGCACTACCGTGAAGGATCCTTAATAGTAGTTCTATTTGAAATATGTACACATTTTCTATTATATATCCAATATTGTTTAATACAAGTTAATCATGAGTTTTCGAACAATTAATCCTTCATCAAAACCACTGGCATACAATAGTTTGACGCTTATTTCGTATAAGATAGAGTTATTTATTTATTTGTGGATAGTTTGCGTGCGTGTTTTGCGTTTGTTTGACGTGAGTATGTGATGTAACGTAGTGCTACAAGTTGTAAAGATATATTGAAATATATAATTTCTCTTACTATCGTATTTTATTTCATTATGGTGGTGATGGCTCAATTTGCTGTTTTTGTTACAATCATAGCAACTAATTTGACAAGTGGTTGTGGTTTCAACTATTTATGAAATGGCTTAGGCCATTACTAGCCCAGAGCCCTAATGGTAATGGAAATTGGATTTATCATGGAAGCATCGTTATTCGCAGCTATTGTTTATCAACTGACTGACTCTTCATTTAATTGAAGCTAAGTAATGAATATACTCGTCTTTAGTGCGTAAGTATAATATATAACAAATTAGAGATAAACTACGATAACATGGCGCGCCCCTGCAAATTACTGTTTCAATGTGTGTAGTCACATCCTTATGAAACAGTTTGTATGTAGTAAGACGTATTCAACCAATCAATGTACTCGTAATATTTCACTTAAGAGGCCGGGTATACTTGGAATTTCTCATACATACGTAATACTAAAATCCTTTTCTCATACGAAAATATTTAACATGTTTGAGTTGTTTTTCAGTTTAAAATAGTAATTACCTAGGTTCCTGCACAAAAATTTACTTTAAAATATTTAAACACAAAAAAAATGTTTAAATTTTTTTTAATAAATTTACTACTACATATTTAAACACTAAAATATAGAGTAAAACACTAAAAAATATATAAATAAATATTAAATTTGCTACAAAATATTTAAATACTAAGAAATATTTTTTAGAGTTTAAATATTTTGTAGTAAATTTACTATTTATTTATATATTTTTTAGTGTTTTACTCTATTTTTTAGGGTTTAAATATTTAGTAGTAAATTTACTAAAAAAAAATTTAAACAAAAAAAAATTTTTTAGTGTTTAAATATTTTGAAGTAAATTTTTGTGCAGGAACCAAGATAATTACTATTTTAAGCTGAAAAATAACTCAAACATCTTAAATATTTTCGTATGAGAAAATGATTTTGGTATTACGTATGTATGAGAATTTCGAGGGTACCCGGCCCCTTAATGTCACTTATTATAGTTCTTGCAATCTACGAGTGCGCGTCGCCCTTAGTTGTGTGAGTGACCATATCTATACACGCGTACATGGCTCGCTCGCTACTGACTGCTCCGTCGGGTACGCACACTAACGAAAATGTCTATTCACATTTCCAACTACAAATAAAGGCGACGCGCACTCGTAGATTGCAAGAACTATACCAAGATTTGTTGGTCAACTAATCATAACTAGCCGACCGCGCAAGACAACGCACTTCAAACGTATTGACAACGCACTTCAAACGTTTTGAATTTTGGAGGGGCGCGTCATGTTATCGTCGTTTATCTCTACCACTAGTCACATCACAATCACATTTATTAGACGAAATTGTCATTGTCGTTGGGTTGATCGCAAGTGGGGCAGACGGGGCAGGGCGGGCAGGGCGTGGTCAAGCTCGCCTTCGTCGGCAGCGTCACATACCGAGGTGGCGTCACCTACAACACGAGAAATATCAAACTAATAGGCATGTGGGGAAACTAACTATGTAATTTAGTCGGGTAACGGGTTATTTCAATCCCGGGAGCAGCTAGACGCACAAGTGTCACCAGCAACGTCGCCACGACAATATTATACTAATCCATAGGCTGTAAGTACATAAACTACCTACATGTAATTTTATCAGCATTTCACAAATAACAAATAAAAAAAATTCTAATTTCTGTAATACTCGTCAACTGTTGCACACATGCCTCTATCAAAGGTCAATATAGTTTGCGGGTCCCACCACAATTCACCAAAAACTTTTTGTTTTAATTTTACGACTAAAGGAAGTTTTTTTGACTACGACTGATATAATGATTATTATTAATGATAACAGCAATGTTACCTTAATTTTCTTAAAGTGTATGTTTCCAAAGAGTTTCATGCGTCGCAACGGAGCACGCGTCACGCAGGAGCACTGTGGACGTGACAATAATAGCAATATGCAAACTGGTTCAAGTGGGCTTATCTTACTTGCAGTAGTGCTAGTCGTCGAAATAACACGCCTTTTCTTCCAGAAATACTAAAAAAATGCCATATATATAAATGGGCGCCGGCAGAAATAATTTCCAAGGGGTGCAGATTTTAGTTTTCTTTCTTTTCTTTTCACTTTTTACGAACGACAGTGACCGTCTATTTACGTCGACAGAATACATTTATTGCCGAAACATTACGGACTATCTTTGTACGGCATGGTAATAGGGTTACAGACGGTTTTATATTTCAATAATTCCTTATGATCCCGAGATTCCCAAGGGGTGCAAGCGCACCCCCTGGCACCCCCCTGCCGGCGCCTGTATATATTATTATATACTTAAGAAACAAAACCCTCCTAGCGCAGTTGATTAATAAGTCGCTATGTGTTTAACAAAACTGATTTTCAATTACTTTCAAGTTTTTACATAAAGCGATTCAAAATGAATAACCCTAATATTCGTCAGTGATGCAAAATAATCTATATACTAATATAAAACTCAAAGGTGACTGACTGACATGTTGATCTATCAACGCACAGCCCAAACCACTGGACGGATCGGGCTGAAATTTGGCATGCAGGTAGATGTTATGACGTAGGCATCCGCTAAGAAAGGATTTTGATATATTCCAACCACAAGGGGTTAAAATAAGGTATGAAAGTTTGTATATAATAATACTTCTTAACGCGAGCGAAGCCGCGGGCTAAAGCTCGTAAAATATAAATTTTAAGAATATAATTGCGAGCTGCAATGATATATAATAGCATGCAATGATAAGGATAATATTATGAGATTAAATCAAAATATACTTACACCTGGCTACAATGTATAATTAAGGTATTAATATTATTATTAATTCTACTTATTATAAATATTCATAAAAAAAAGTTGTTTCATATATTTTATTAAAAATATATTTTTTTATTGTAAGTACTTAATAAATGTACTTAGTAATAATTTGTTTAATAACATAAAATAGTACAAAATACTTACTTTCTGAAAAGATTCATACGAGTTAGAATTATTATAATAGTTATTAACCCATCAAGCCTATAAGGACACCGGTGACCGCGACAACAATAGAATACTTAAAAAAAAAGATTTCCAAGAATCCGCGATCGAAGGATTAAAACTCACTCATGAGGACTTAAAAAAAAAAACTAAAGTAATTATTTAATGATTCATAAAGGATCATGTTACATTGTCGTTTATTAAGTATAAAATCTCATCTGAAAACTTCTTAGGTAAACTTCTCTGTTGTTGTACTCACTAAACAAACATTTTTTATATTTTAATTATGATTTTACTTTAATTTAATGAAGAGTTCGACAGATCGTAGAGGAAAAATAATGTAGTGTCACAACACTAATCTAATGACTAATGAGTAATGACACAGCACTATTCTAGAGTATATAATGATAATTAAGATTGAATATTATGCAGTCTTAATTAAGCATCGATTGGTTGCATTTCTCCCGAACCACCATCTTACAAGATAATGTATATGTACCTACTTATGTGGCAGAGAAAATATTTATTTATTTACCATTAAGTACTTCATTAATATTTATCGCTGATTTCAGCAGCCAGACACGTACAAATCATTTCGTTTTTTTCACAGTCCTTAAGGATAATTTTACGATATATTAAATCGATATATTATGTAATTGATTGTACTGTCGGTTCTTAGTGGAAATTCATTTCATATGTCAATCATCGTCAGGTGTCAACACCTGACGATGATTTAGTCGAAACCGGTCGTGTTTTAAGTCTTTATATTGTAATTTATGAATATAGTGGAAAAAGTGTTATTGTGATAAAAAAGTAATATTGTGTTTCATTTGTGTATATTAAATCGAGTTTGAGTAGTACTTAATGAAATTGTTTGTAATATTAAATATTTTTACTTACTGTTGCTCGCTGCAAAAAGATCATAGTTTTAAACTTTTTACCAAAAATACGTGCAACTTGCAACATAATTGCAGTGAAATAAAATGTAGTAATAGCGAGCAAAGCCGCGAGCACAAGTATCTTTTTTACCATGGCAGGCCTCGCTTACTTGCTTGAAGGCCATAACATGGTAGCCAATATGCATATAAAAAATATAGAAGTTGTTTCATATTTTATAGATATTTAGTTGTTACTTATACAAAACTCAATAAACAATAATAATAATAATCCTAAGTAACAACAAGCTAGATAGTCATGTTGGGCTCGGGCCACCCAAAGCTTAGAGTTATAACCAGTGTTGCCAACTCTTCAAAACGTTTTCCCCCTAAAGCAACTTCAAAACCCACTAAATTTCAACCAAAACTCCCCAAAAATATCAAAATATTTCAAATTACTTGGGGTGTGTTCTACTAAGCGCTCGAAACGCTAAAATACATTATACACCTTCAGCCGGTTTAAAGTTTCGTTTTGACCACGGTAAAAACGAATTAAAAAATGGCAGTCAACACAGATTAAGAATTAGTTACTACGTAGATCAATTATTTATTTAAAATTTAACCAACAAAAGTTACAAATTACAATATATTTTTATATTACATTATAAAAATATATTGTTTTTTTTATTCCTACAGGAATAAAGAAAATAAAGAATCAGTAAGCATACATTATTATTAATATATTAATTTTAATAATAAGTAAATGTTTTTTTTTTAAATAATATATTTTTTATTTTTAAAATATTATTAACTTCAAAGGTTAAACAATAGAAACATACATATTGTGTTTTGTGGGGCAGTTCCATCTAGTAGCTGTTACAGTAATTTTCTTTATAAAATTTATTTAAATAGATACCAAACTCTAAGGTTGTTATAAGTAAAAAATTAAATCTAAAAAAAATATTCATTCTTCATAAACTTTACCCCCAAAAATATCCCCAAAATATTTTACCCCCTAAAACCCACTAAATTAATTTTTTCCCACTAAATTTAGTGGGAAATCCCCATAGTTGGCAACACTGGTTATAACTTAGGTAAGCAGTAAGCACTTTAAGGATTCCAGAGGTATCCATTACCAGGGATCGTTAGAGGAAGCCAGTAGATCTTTGGGGTATTCATTGAGATCATCCAATTCTTGTCGTAGATAATAAATTATGTTTTACTTACAGGTAATAGCTGCAATAACACCACATATTTACTAAAAGTACGAGTAACGTAATGGGAGTGTTAGATGTAAAATGTCACGTGCAAAAGCATTTTTAGCTTAGTGCGCTATAATAATACTGTAGAAAATAATATGAGTGATAGCCCGTAGGCCCGTCGTAGCTGTAACCCGTAGGCCCGTCGTAGCTGTAACCCGTAGGCCCGTCGTAGCTGTAGCCCGTAGGTCCGTCGTAGCTGTAACCCGTAGGCCCGTCGTAGCTGTAGCCCGTAGGTCCGTCGTAGCTGTAACCCGTAGGCCCGTCGTAGCTGTAGCCCGTAGGCCCATCGTAGCTGTAACCCGTAGGCCCGTCGTAGCTGTAACCCGTAGGCCCGTCGTAGCTGTAGCCCGTAGGCCCATCGTAGCTGTAACCCGTAGGCCCGTCGTAGCTGTAACCCGTAGGCCCGTCGTAGCTGTAGCCCGTAGGTCCGTCGTAGCTGTAACCCGTAGGCCCGTCGTAGCTGTAACCCGTAGGCCCGTCGTAGCTGTAACCCGTAGGCCCGTCGTAGCTGTAGCCCGTAGGTCCGTCGTAGCTGTAACCCGTAGGCCCGTCGTAGCTGTAACCCGTAGGCCCGTCGTAGCTGTAACCCGTAGGCCCGTCGTAGCTGTAGCCCGTAGGTCCGTCGTAGCTGTAACCCGTAGGCCCGTCGTAGCTGTAACCCGTAGGCCCGTCGTAGCTGTAGCCCGTAGGTCCGTCGTAGCTGTAACCCGTAGGCCCGTCGTAGCTGTAGCCCGTAGGCCCATCGTAGCTGTAACCCGTAGGCCCGTCGTAGCTGTAACCCGTAGGCCCGTCGTAGCTGTAGCCCGTAGGCCCATCGTAGCTGTAACCCGTAGGCCCGTCGTAGCTGTAACCCGTAGGCCCGTCGTAGCTGTAGCCCGTAGGTCCGTCGTAGCTGTAACCCGTAGGCCCGTCGTAGCTGTAGCCCGTAGGTCCGTCGTAGCTGTAACCCGTAGGCCCGTCGTAGCTGTAGCCCGTAGGTCCGTCGTAGCTGTAACCCGTAGGCCCGTCGTAGCTGTAGCCCGTAGGTCCGTCGTAGCTGTAACCCGTAGGCCCGTCGTAGCTGTAACCCGTAGGCCCGTCGTAGCTGTAACCCGTAGGTCCGTCGTAGCTGTAACCCGTAGGCCCGTCGTAGCTGTAGCCCAGCCCGTAGGCCCGTCGTAGCTGTAACCCGTAGGCCCGTCGTAGCTGTAACCCGTAGGCCCGTCGTAGCTGTAACCCGTAGGCCCGTCGTAGCTGTAACCCGTAGGCCCGTCGTAGCTGTAACCCGTAGGCCCGTCGTAGCTGTAACCCGTAGGCCCGTCGTAGCTGTAACCCGTAGGCCCGTCGTAGCTGTAGCCCAGCCCGTAGGCCCATCGTAGCTGTAGCCCGTAGGCCCGTCGTAGCTGTAACCCGTAGGCCCGTCGTAGCTGTAACCCGTAGGCCCGTCGTAGCTGTAACCCGTAGGCCCGTCGTAGCTGTAGCCCAGCCCGTAGGCCCGTCGTAGCTGTAACCCGTAGGCCCGTCGTAGCTGTAACCCGTAGGCCCGTCGTAGCTGTAGCCCAGCCCGTAGGCCCGTCGTAGCTGTAACCCGTAGGCCCGTCGTAGCTGTAACCCGTAGGCCCGTCGTAGCTGTAACCCGTAGGCCCGTCGTAGCTGTAGCCCGTAGGCCCATCGTAGCTTTCACATAGGCCGATCGTAGCTATAAGCTTGGGCAAGCCTAGTTTAATATTTCCATTTCTTATAAGCCTAGTTTCATGCATATTTTATTCATTCATTTATCTCCATATATTTTTTTAACTTAACAATTTAATACGTACCTCTTCCTGAAAACAAAATTTATATTTTTAGTAAAAACTTGTAAACAAGATATTATAATATAGGAAGTAGTTATTAAGGATTTGATTTTATAAGTAAATGGTATAAAAGTTTAAATGGTATAAGAATATCCAACAAAAAACTAAATATCGAAATCGGTCCATAAACGACGAAGTTATCCGTGAACAAACTCAAAAAGCTTATTATATACTGTCAAAATAAGAAACCTCCTCATATTTTGAAGTCGGTAAAAAAGTTAAAAAGGAGATACCTGAAATAGGGCCATAATATGTCGGTGCCACAATTATGTCCGAGTAAAAAACGAAATTAAATTATTCTTGTTTTAAGACTGAATATACTTACATAAAATATTTGCTGAAAGAAAAAATAATATTTTATATTAATAATTGTTTTATTATTTATTTACAGCATTAAATTACGTAAAAAAGATAAACCGTCTTTATTAAATAGAATACCAGTATTATATCAAATAAAAGAAAAAAATTGGATTGTACTGTTTTTCCAATCTGGTACGTACCACAATCTGTAAAAAATACATTCTTTAAATGTACGTCAATTGTTAATATGTATTTTAGAAGTTAATTCACACGAACCGGTTTGGCTAAATTTAGTCTTGAAATATTCGAGAAAGTTTATAATACATACACTGGCAAAATTAGCGGAACATATGTAAAAAGGGCCACAACTTGAATTCAAGTGGATCGGGCTGTGTGAAATCCATTTTAATAGTTTCTAAGCTCATTTAAGAAATAAAATATTGAACAAAACTGGCAAGTTGACAGATTTTTATTGCAATTATGCCCTACTAAGTGTTTTTCGATGATTGACGTTGTAAGTATTTCTGATAAAAATGGCGTTTTTAGCGGGGTGCAAGGTATGCCAGCTCATTTGATTGTTTGGTTTTTGGAAGAACACATTGCTTAGATACAAAATTAGTGATTTTCCAGCATCTACGACAGCTAGAGCTGTAACCACGATAGAGAAAGGTCACACTTACCGTTCGGTCAGTCAGGCCTTAGGTGTGTCGGCTTCCGTGGTCCATCAACGCTACAGAGAGACTGGATCTTACGTTCGGGGATGAGAACAAGGCAGATATCAGGTGGCAATGGTTCAGGATGACCGTTTTGTAAGGGTACAAGCCTTAAGAAATCGACCTCAAACTGCTTTGCAGAGACGAAACCTATCGGAACAAGCCCGAGATGTACGTGTAAGTGTTTGTGCAGTAAGAAGAAGACTCAAAAAAGTTAAATTAAACTCAAAGGTGCCAGCAAGGGCACCAAAACTTGAGACAGGGCAGCAAAAGAGCCAGGCTAAGATTTGCGCGTGAACATCAAAATTTGAGAAGTGAGTGAAATCGTGTGCTGTACAGTGATGGCAGCAAATTCTGTGTAAATTTTGTTGACAGGCGATAAAGAATGTAGATAAATTGTAAGGAATGCTATAGACCATCAAACTTAACGGAAACAGTGACCTATCATGCAGGCTTCGTAATGGTTTGGGGTTGCATATGATTTAGAGCCCGCACAGAGCTGATGGTTGTTAATGATGGTACTTTGACAGTACAGGGCTATAGCACAGACATCCTAGAACTGCATGTTGTGCCTTTTACACAGTTTTAGGTAGTAACTTCAATTTTATGCGCGTCCATAGAGTAAAAAAATCGGGCATTATGACCTAAATGATGCTAGCGTAGGCGTAGGTGGAGAGGTAAGCACGGTCTACGGATGTGGATCCGATTGAAAACGTGTGGCACATCAATGGGTGAACGGTACGAGTTAAAACTCCAGCTCCAAAATGTGTTCAGGAGCTCGAGTTGGAGCTACTGGAGGAGTAGAAGAATATCCCACAGGAAATGATTGACAATAAAAATGCAAGCATGTAATGGCGTATCCAGACCAGATATCTTCAGGTCCATAGAAGGCATTACACGCTTTTAACATGGCATTTCTTAAGTGAAAATGAAGAACTTAACTTAAAAAACTTAGGTAAGTACTAATGTTTCAAAGATTTTTCTTAATTTTTGATTTTTGCAGATTTTTCTATTTTACACGTTTTATGCCCTAAATAATTTATATAAGTTTATTTTTTAATCATCAATTATTAAATTAATAAATAAATATATTAAAAACAGCGAATAATTTTCAAAAAAAATTTGTTATGTTCCGCTAATTTTGCCGGTATGTTTATTAGGATAAAAGTGTACCGTTTAACTGTAAACCTTTTAAATTAACTATTTTAAAATTTACGGCACCGTCATATTATTTTCGTCTTCTCATAAGAGTATAATTATTACTTACCTCGTCCTGAAAATTTAATACTTACTATTAAATATGTATTTTAGTTATTCAATAGAACTTGTATTATATTAGGTACTTATTAAGTTCCTACAAGTTCTTTTTAAATCATAGACACTTCTATTCTATAAAAACAACGTTGTTTACTTACCCCTACCTGCAATATAATAAAAATTTTGAAGTGCCTGTTTTCAACTATTACTTAAATTAGACATTTGACGTGAAAAGCCCGTACGATATATTAAATCAGTTCATATCATATAAATTATTAATTTTTGTAATTAAATCTATCAACATAAATAACGACGAACACTCACCGTGACCTGAAAAAATTTCATCATTTCATTATAAAATAATCAGCCAAGTGCGAGTCGGACTGGCGCACGAAAGGTTCCGTACCGTTATAGAGCAAAAATTGTGTTTTTTGTATGGGAGCCCCCTTAAATGTTTTGATGCTATTATTGATTTTGGAAGTACACATATAATAAAGGCCTTCGTGAAAATTTAAAATGCCTACATGTTGCCATTATTAATTAAGAGCAAAAAAGGTCAAAAAACACGTTTGTTGTATAAGGATTAAGGGCCTTAAATATTTTTTGTTTAATTTAGTATTAATTGTTCTTATAGCGGCAACAGAAATACACAATCTGTGAAAATTTCAGAAGTCTAGCTATAGCTGTTTTGGAGATACAGCCTGGAGACAGACAGACAGACGGACAGACATCGAAGTCTCCGTAATCTAGGGTCCCGTTTTTACCCTTGGGGTACGGAACCCTAACTAAAAAGGCTTTCAGAAGACTTTCGCTAGTTTTAAAATAAATAAGTACAAAATCTAAATACAATACCCGGCAATAAATATTGCACATCGACCTTTGGAAACAGACATTCGGCTAATTTCGGTTTCATAGAGCGTTATCTTTATGTATGTATGTATGCTATATCACCTATTTGACATTATGTCAGTCGTTGTTCAAATTCAATAGAGTGCAGTCGCGTCCAGTTCAAAATATATATCTAGAGTTGTTAACACCCCTAAATTTGCTACAGCTGTAATTTTCCAAAAGCATTTTAAATACGTAAACATATTTTGAACACCCTTTTTTATTTTATTTTACCCGAACCTAAGGCCATAACTTATAGAAAAGGAGACTGGTCACGGACCATACAAAATTTACCCATGGCCGACACGCTGGAAACATATCCTATTGTTTTCGTTATAATAAGAGCATCCAGGATATGTAATTTTTATATTCAATATCAGTGGCTAATATGTTATTTTATTGCTTTCTTTTTTTCTTCAGGCGCAGTATGAAAAGTGAAAATATTAAGTAATTTTATTCAATATCATTGGCTAACATGTAAAAAGTGCTAAGAAATGTAATTAAAAACTATTTTCAAATTCGACTACTCCAGAATAAAACATATTTTTTCAATTTAAGGTACCCTAACGCACGGTGGATGTTGCTGTGAAGCAAACGCCGCTAACTGGGCCGCTGCAGTTTCGCCCCTGGCGGGTCCGGCGGCCCAGCAACATGCGGAGGAGGAGGCACCGGTGGGTTTTAGTGGGTAAACCCGGGTGCTCACCGCAGCACCTGGGGAGTCCCACATATCCCGGCGGCCTTTCCCCCGGGCTGTCGGGAATGCGTAACGCATTTCCCATCGTCTCGCATTTCTCATCCCATTTCTAAATAAGTGAATAAACGTTCTACTCACCAATTCCTGATAACTTCATGCTAGTTAAGTAGGACCATCAACCTCGGCAGTATGTTGCCGCATATTTCGCGCGAGATACAGTTTTCATGTTCATTAGCTAAAGAAAACTTATGTAGACCTATCTTATATAGGTAAAAACTTAAATAGGTTTATCTCGCCCTCAGTGGTTTATCACGCGTGATAAGATATAACATGCTGCAGAGACCGGATGATGACAATGACAATGAACATACTTGTAGACAATGGACATACTTGTAGAAGGTAGTGAAAAAAAACCTTTTTTTAATGTAGGTACCTAGGCCCTAGGGTAAACAAAAGAATATTTATATTTATTATGATTTTGTGTTTTTCTTTTAAGGGACGGTATAAAATAGTATATTTCTATGTGTTAGCCACTAATATTGAATATAATTACATGCAAATAACGATTCTTATTATTCATATTATCACTTTTCATACTGCGCCTGAAGAAAAAGGAAAGCAATAAAATAACATGTTAGCCACTGATATTGAATATGAAAATTACATATCCTGGATACCCTTATTATAACGAAAACGATGGGATATGCCTCGGGCCTGTCGGGCCTGGGTCACAAATGACCCGTCGCCTTTGGTGTATTTTATACAAAGAATAATAAAATTGTCAAAAGAAGCAAACCATAATTGTTTTAACAGCTCCTAATATATTATACTGGACTTTTTGTATTTACGCTCTACAAAACCGAAATTAGCCGACTGTCACTTTCCAAAGGGTGATGTGCAATATTTATCGCCGGGTACTGTAATATAATGTCAAACTATCAAAATTTTCGGATACTTTTATTGTTGTAACTTGTAAGTTTGTATTAAGAGTAAAAAAGTTACAGGATAAGTTTCTTGGTGCTGACTGCTGAGACCTAAGTTATTATGTACTTACGTTCATCTGGAATAGTGAATACAGAAGTTTTTATTATACGTAGATAAGTTAAAGCCCAAAGATTATTATTAGACTTAAGTCTTAATTTTAAACTAAACTTTCAACTTAAGACTCTAAAGTCTATTATATAATATTATGACATTGTGCGCTTTTATAATTCTTGACGTCACGTTATCGTGGACGCCGGCTTCCACGATAAAACGTTGAGTATGTTAAATGCCCTTTAGATTTTACGCACCGCGGACGTTTTGTGCGGTTCAGAAGAGTGTAGACGTCGTCATGTCATTAACGTGCACGTTAAAAAGTTTTCGTCGACGGAAATTTAAAAGCGTCTTCATAATAAATATTATATTTCCGTGCATTTTACTTCCCATATGTTATCGTTTTACCGTGGGCGTCCACGATATTACCGCCACGTCAACTCCCGGATTGAAGTTTAAGGCCGCGTTTCCACTGACACGGAGCGGAGCGGAGAGGAGCTTAGCGGTGCCGAATTGAACAATCACCATGCTCGAAATCTTCGCTCCGCTTCGCTGTCATTCCGCTAGAATAGCACGATTGGTCAATTCGGGCATCGCTAAGTTCCTCTCCGCCCCGCTCCGCGTCAGTGGAAACACACCCTTATCATCATAAAAAAGTCTCCGAGTATGGCAGTAAAGTTACATTATTGAATGGGATTGCTAGTAATGTTTGTCTAATAAAAGAAGCTGAGGATTTTAAAAACCCCATTCGTATGGCTTTTACGATACTTGTAATGAAATGTGTTAAAATAATACTTACAACGTTCTAAAATGAAATACAATTGATGTTATTTATTTAAAATTACACCTAGCTATATAAGGTTACAAGACTGTACTGAATTGGCACGTCGCTATCGCATCAAAACAGTATAAAGTGTACGTCTTGATGACGAAAGTCTCTTCATTTTCGTATTAATACATTTAGGTCAAGATAATTAGGTCCTATTTTCATGTTGTGGGGATATAAGGAATGGTGGCCTCAAAAGGAGATCTTCCGACCAAGCGAGGTGGTATAGCTTAAAAATTAATATTAATTTCAACTTTGATAGTCTCGTTAAAACTCGAAAACGGCTTAATCGATTTGCCAAATTTTAGATTTGAAATGTTCATGGAAGTCCATGCAAGCTTTACACGGTGAGATAACTATATTTAGTAGTTAAATAATACGAAGTTTACGGGTCATTTAGTTTTATTTAAAATACGAATGCACACGTCCGTCATCACTCATCAGTCATCACACACTCAAACGTACCTTGATCTGGAAAAAATAATTAGTGATTTAAAATTAGTAGAATAATTTCATAATTTAACGAGAAAAAAGTTGGACAGATTCATATTACGAAATAATCTTGAAACACAATAAAATATTTTGTCTGTTACAGTTATTAACTCAATATGTTTAAACTTTAAAATATTTATTTTGAGTTATGTACTTACTCTATTCTGTTGGTTTTACACAAACAGCACATGAAATAAACAAAATTATAATTAATTTATTTTAATCCAATTATACTTTGTTTACATATATTACATATATTACAGTTCGGTTATAATAAGTACTAAGATATTAAATAATATGCGTGATCGATTTTCTTTCGGCGTTCCACAAGGTACCATGCTATCTCCTCTTGTATCATAGAGTAACTTCTACGGGTGCAATTAAACCTTCCTGCCAATTCTTTTCCAGGGCTTAGGTATCATTAGGAAAGTCCATTTAACCAACAAAATTGGGTGTTATTTTTTTTAATTACATATTTTATCCTGGCATTTAAAATCGTTGAACGGTCACTCGCGGCGCGGGGGAATGGGTATTTTCACACTGCGACAAACGACACGACACGATACCACAGAATAGATAAGGGCCACCGCACATACAATACAATTTCAAGTTGGCCGACTATCGTACAAACTAAATTGCGTAGTGTCACAATTTAATTGGACAACTACATCGTGTACGCTGCTGCCAGCCGCAGATTTTTAAGATTTAGTTGGTAATGGTGTTGCTAGCCTAGCGACGTGCGTGTTAAAATGCGTAAAAAGCACGCTTTATTGTGGCACAAATAAAACGAAGGCGAAAATAAAGGAGAATATTTTGGGTGCATTCAATATTAAGTGACAGAATATTAGAATTAGTACGATAATCAGTTTGTACGATAGTCAGCCAAATTGAAATTTATGTGCGGTGGCCCTTGTGTTCTGTGGTATCGTGTCGTGTCGTTATCGTGCAGTGTGCAAACGCCCAACGAGCGGGGGTGACGAGGAGGGAGGCGCTTGCGGGGTCACGTCACGCGCGGGAGACGCATCGTGTCCATTAATTGTAATGTTTTTAGGATAACTTTCGGAAGCTATTTCTCAATATTTTAGTGCTGAGTGATTATAAAAGAAAAAATACGTGTATTTTAATTTTTAACAAGGATCAATATATCAAAATTTGGCAGCAAGGTTTAATTGCACCCTATATATTTTATTATTATTATAGTATCTTGTGCTGTCTCAATACTCATCCATGCTTAATTTGTTCTGTTTAAAAAAAAAAAGAATATTCGTCAAAGAAGTTTTAGTTTTGGGGACGGGGATTGCTATTCACTTAGTTCTATTAAACGAATTTACTGAAATTACATTTCAATCAAAATAATGTTCAGTTTTAGTTTTTCAAGAATGATGTAAAATAATTGTCGTCTGCTTACCTCAGGCTATAATAACAACAAAAGACTGACTTAATATTATATTTTTATATGTCCATAATATAGTAATATTGGTATTTTTTAAATTAATAGCCCTTAATAGTTTGCAAGAGCGCGTTCAGCGATGCCAACAAACGCTAGCGTGAAGAGCTCCAAAAATTTAAATTGTTACGTACCACAAGCTAGAATCACAATAAAATAAATGAAAGATTAAAAAGTAAAAAATAATACTCTTATACAATAATAAGTATGAAGACCTCTGCGGCTCAGTGGTTGAGCGCGTGGTCAGCGCTCAAGCCGGGAGTCGTGGGTTCGAATCCCACCCATGGAACAAAAAGTTTTCAATGTTCCTATATTTGACGTATAGGGTCAGGGATGTGTCTTAACTCTTAATTAATATCTATGTCTATATCATATATAAATTATGTATAGATACAAGTTTGGGGGTTGGGGCGCTGTTAATTGTTGTTGTTAATGGCCTTCATTGCATTCTTTATTTAATTGATACTCAGCAAGCCAGGGGCCTTAGGGGCTGCTTCTCCATTTCCTGATAAATTTCGGATAGTCTATCCACAACTTATCTTATAGATGAAGTATGGAGTATCTGTCAGATAAGTTATTATAAGATAATAATAATTATATCTAATACAATCAACTTCACAAAATTTCTCCTTCATATTGTTTTTCTAGCAGTCAGATCGTGATTGTAGCTTGTACTTATTATAAAATGAAGTCACTTTTTTCCCTTATGTCCCTTTGTTCCCTTTAATCTTTAAAACTACGCAACGGATTTTGATGATTCTTTCAGTGTTAGATAGCCCATTTATCGAGGAAGCTTATAGGCTATATTTTATCACGCTAAGATTAATAGAAGCGAAAAAATAGAGGAAAATGTGGAAAAAACGGGGGAAATTATTAAGATTAAGATTAAGAATCGTGATGGGCTATTGATTTTAATCATTTTTCAGTGGCTATATATTTTATTCCCGTGCGACGCCGGGGCGGGTCCCTAGTACTGTATAATATGTGTATCATATAATAAAAATCTTAAATATAATAAGTACTTATGCATACTGTATAGTATAAAAGTAGGTACATATTAAATAGCACGGGGCCAGAGGGACGTGGTGTGAAGCGTCCATAGATGTTATAATAAGTATTATAATATAATTATTATGAAAGAGATATTAGGTACATAGAATTTTGGTTCATTTAAGAATATTATCTGCACCATGGAAGTCGGTTTAATTTTTTGTTAAAAATATTACTTAATATATTTTTTAATAGAAACTAGGTACTTATCTACATTATTCTAATTTTAAAAGTAAGAAGTTAATTATATGCGTCAAACATTTACGTACCGTCACCTGAAATTAATTGATTAATTTTATTTTAAACCAATTAAGCTTTATTATTTTCCAGTGACCATAGCCCTATTAGCTATACAGAATCACAGAGTAGCAGACATTTTTTGTATGATAGCCAATATTTTATAAAGGATCTGTTGTAATGTAATTAAAAAATGGGAGTGCCTCCGCTGCCGGCGCCGGCTACCAAAAATTATATCAGTAATGGGAACCGGCGGTAAGTATATACTGCCGGCAACCGAGATATAAAACAACGGCTGCCGGCGCTGGCACTCAAAATGGGAGCCGGTGATAATGCGTATTAGCCCTAGGTTCCAGTGCCGATACAAAAAATTTAAAAAAAAAAATTATAATCTCAAATATATTCGACTTCCAAAGGTGAAGGTTAGGTACCTATTTGTTCGGCTGTGGATATTTTAGTTTTTTGTGATGCATTTTCTAGCTTTACCTTAGCTACCTTTTTTCAGCTACCAAAAAGTAAGATTTTGCACCACAGTTATAAACCCCGGGGTATACTTCCGAAAGTACTGAACAGAACTTCAGATTCCTTATACATGTTAGAGAGTTTCAGCGTTGCTTAAAGTAGCAAAGATATTGTAGTATGTCATATGTTACTATGCAGATCACATTTATCAGCATCATCATCACCACCATTAACCCATCAAGCCTCATACAATACAATAGCATTTCCAAGAATCCCTGATCGAAGGATTCAAATATATGCATCCTTACAATATGACTATTTATGACCTTATTTGTACTTTTTGAAGTCCTTTAGCTCAAGACTGATGTTTTTGATCATTATTCTGTCATTTGACAAGCGATGTTTGCCGAATAGGCACCGGCAGCCTATACGGCAAACATCACGTGACTTCGGCAAACTTCGGAGTTCGGAAAACGGTGCCGGCAGCCATTTCGGCAACCGGCGCCGGCAGCGGAGGCACTCCCTTAAAAATATATATTGTTAGACGTGCTTGGAAGCGCCAAAGACAGATTTTAGACCAACCGAGGTGCTGGTATGGTCAGACTGGAAACCCCAGATAGCCTTCTATCAGCTGAGGATATAATATTAGGTATAAATAATTTAGGTAAGTATATTGAAAATCAGAAAATTTCTCGTTCTTCCAATAGCGCGAAAATTCCAATAGCGCGATTCAGAATTGTGGCCCTAATTGGTACGCCTAACTTTGATATGTAATGATAACTTACTTACATTATATATCTGGCGGGCCTTCGTCGTTGACTGTAAACAAATAAGAAACAAAAGTTTGTCAAGCGTATTAATGTAGGCAGGCAATAGTACTTAGTACTCGTATTATTAGAAGTAGGCAGTTGCTTCGAACTACAAAAATCTTGAAACTTGAATCATTCATAATCTAAAAATTAAACGTTTGCCTCGCTTTAGTCAGAGCGCCAGGGACGTAAATTATGAACTATGATTGTTCTGTCACATATGTGTAAATCTAAACATCAGGTAGTTTATCAATTGAATAGTGTTTTAATAAGACTGAAGTTAAAATAGTTTTCAATATAAAATAGAAGTGCAAAAATGCTTACCTGAGAAGTCTGCTCTTGATCTTCTGGTTTGTCAGTTTCCAGCTGCCCAGCAGGTTTGTCCTTATCTTCCGGTTTGCCAGCGTCATCTGTATTTTCCTTATCTTCCGGTTTGCCAGCGTCATCTGTATTTTCTTTATCCTCCGGTTTGCCAGCGTCATCTGCATTTTCCTTATCTTCCGGTTTGCCAGCGTCATCTGTATTTTCCATATCTTCCGGTTTGCCAGCGTCATCTGCATTTTCCTTATCTTCCGGTTTGCCAGCGTCATCTGCATTTTCCTTATCTTCCGGTTTGCCAGCGTCATCTGTATTTTCCTTATCTTCCGGTTTGCCAGCGTCATCTGTATTTTCCTTATCTTCCGGTTTGCCAGCGTCATCTGTATTTTCCTTATCTTCCGGTTTACCAGCGTCATCTGTATTTTCCTTATCTTCCGGTTTGCCAGCGTCGTCTGTATTTTCCTTATCTTCCGGTTTGCCAGCGTCATCTGTATTTTCCTTATCTTTCGGTTTGCCTGCATCCTCTGGATTGTCTTCATCTTCCTTTGCGCAAAACAATAAAAAGGGTTAACTAAATTCAACAAAATATGATTAAAACTTTACAATCTTATTTAAGACTACCTACCTGGGGATAAGGCTGAAAAAAAAAACAAGTTACATGTAGATAGAAATCCCAACTGGAACATTACCACAAAAAACTTACACCGCACAGTAAAATCAAGACAAACTAATTTACTTACTATACTCACCAAGCTGAATGTAACAGCAAAGAGACAATAAATTATGATCAAGTTAAGCTTCAAATGACGTGCTCTGAAATTCAGTAAATGTTTTTATTAATACCTAACTTGTTCAGAGTTATTTTTACTATTTACCAGTTGCCAACTTTATATGAATTACCTTAATATATTACACTTCTTTGGTATAGGGCATACGCCATAGCCCATAAGGAATATTTAATGATACGTTATTAAATACTACTGAGTACTGACTACTGTAAAGTCTTGGATATTTAAAAAAAACACTTATTTATTTTTCCACTAGGTCTTCAAAACTTACCTTCTCATTGTGGATTTGTATTTAAGTTATTATTTGACTATTTACCAATATATTAATATGTTTACTTATATGTGAGTGTAGTGGTTATTTGAGTAAAATTTTTAAGGAAAACACTTGTTGTTATCAAGTATAAAATCGACTATATAAATTCAATAACAGTTACTTTTACTGTGACATTTTATGGCCTGATTCATATTGAATTCAGTATACATTCAGTAAAAAAAAACTTAAGAGTAAAGAAAAATTGTTTTATAGCACCTACATATTATTTCATAGGTTTACAATAAAAACAGTTGTTATGTAAAATATTATTATAAATATTTATTGCAAGCAAAATGATACAGTATGTACAAATATAAAAGGCAATTTTCTATTTGGATTCTTCTGTTTTTTCCTGGTATTTGACCACACCCTTCTCTATGAGGTCTGGAATTTCAACTGCCAACCATGGACCAAGCTGAAAAAAAAAATCGATTAAAGTAATAACTAAATTACTAAAATAAGATGGAAGGATTTAGGAGCAAAATTGTATTAACCCATCAATCGTGGCAAAACGAGACACAATAGCTTTTTCATTGTTATCGCGGCTGGATGTGGCCTCTTGGGACTTGATGAATTAAAAAAGAAACAGAATTAAAATATTGTATGTCTTTATTTCTAAGAAATTGTATTAGTCCGTAATAGATAATAGTAACTTGTTATTACTTATTAGATAATTAAGTATTAATTATTTGGTCTATTTTAATTTTTAACATCTCGAAAGTTTTTTTTCTAACTTTTAACTTAATCAGCAAAATCATGATTCATAGGCAAATGGCAAATCTACCTAATTCAGTCTAGATATTTTAAAACATGTTATAGTTCTTGCAATCTACAAGTACTCGTCGCCCTTAGTTGTGTGAGTGACCATATCTATACACACCTACATGGCTCGCTCGCTACTGACTGGTCTGTCGGGTACGCACACTAACAAAAATGTCTATTCACATTTCCAACTACAAATAAAGGCGACGCGCCCTCTTAGATTGCAAGAACTATACTTTAAAACTTTTTTCTCCGTGCTGTGTACTTATAGATTTTTCCATGCACAATAAATCAGTAAAATACCTTAAAAATTAATAAAGTTTAAAAAAAACAGTAAAATATAAATGGTAGTTTGTGACAACTACCACTGAGTTGACAAAGCATGACTACATAACATAGGTCTCATCTGCCTATGAATCAATTTATCTGATGGTTTGTACCAAGAAGTAAAAACCAATCTGCGGAACTTACCCCTAATGCCATAGCATGTGCAATACCAAATCTCGGCACATTCCTCGCCCATAGAGGTTTGAAATGGTCCGTCAAGCAGATTTTGCCACCTCTGTACATTTTAGCAGTTTTTCCATCTAGTCCCGGTAGAGTCAACTCAGGAGCAGTTGTAGGATAAGTGACAGGGATCTATAAATATAATATTTAAGGTTAACACAAAAAATATGGCAACACTTACAAGTGACATATTATAATAAATCTTGTGTACTAACAAAAATATGGTTTCAAGAGTAAATAATAATAAATATAAGCAGCCCTAGTAGTAGTTGGTATATATTATATAATAAAATTAAAATGTAGTCCTTTTTTCAGTCAAAATTACAAAATCAATCTTTGGTTCATTTGGCTCATTGAGCAAAACAAAATATTATGTTTGTTTGTGTGTTAAATAAGGAAGGTAATACTCACATCAAACTCCAAGTCAAACTCATATTTCAATAAGTTATGGACAAACCAACATTTGCCAAACCATTTTGTACCTGTTTTGTCTGATTCTAGTCTGAACCAGTCATTGTCTGCTTCCTTATTGTTTTGAACATACTGAAACAAATTACATTCTATGAAATTGGGTCCATTTGATATAAGAGTACAAGCTTAAGAAAAAAAACCTGAAAGCGTAAGAGCTTTCACTATGTCAAGGTTAGAAAACATTGCTATAAAATATTACACATATATATAGTTGAAACTTTAAATTATTTAAGCACACATCCTAAAAGAACTAAAGTTCATTACGAATAAAGAAACAGGATCTTACCTTGATCAATGCCTGGTATTCTTCTTTTAATCTTGTAACCCATAATTCCTTGTCCCTGGGCCCAGCTTTAGTTTTAAGCAGCGGTATGCTACTTAATGTTTTTCTTGTGCCTTCATCGACCATTTTGTTAGATTTTTATTTCATAATTTAATAGTTTTGCAAATCGAGTAAATCAGCTTACGTACACATTATCAACATTTTTAAGAACTGTCAAAGTTATTTGACAGTTGACACATTGACATTTTTTTTTTGGTTTGATTCGTCCCATTCAGGACAGGCAAAGGGAACAAAGCCCATACAGCCATGTCTTTTGTAGTACGTTTTCATGTATCGTCAGGTCTAAAGTCTAGTCAAAGTCTAAGTAAAAGTCAATACAGTCAAGGAGTCAAGTCGGTCGATTCAGTAAAGTGGTAGACGCTTTACTGAAACTTTCGATGGAGTTTTGGAGGGAACACAAAATAGCACGTTTCTGGATATTACATCACTTTCCTACACTTGTGCATGAACACGAATATCGAATGGTTAATATTCTACCAATATTACACATTAAAAACCCAGCTAACACAATTTTAGGAAAATAATATAAAAACACAACAGCACTCTTTCACATGCCCGCCAAAACTCCTGCTGTCCTGCCACATTGACAACAGCTGACGTTCCACGTGTTGCTATATTTTTTTAAGCAAAAGCGCTTATTCCATTTCACTAAATTTAGATATCTAAATGATTTAGTGACTAAATTTAGTCAAGTGGAATAACATTTAGAAAGTTATTAAATGTTATTCCACTTGACTAAATTTAGTCACTAAATCATTTAGATATCTAAATTTAGTGATATGGAATAAGCGCTTTAAGCCTTGAGTCATAGCTGTGTCATCATAGCTTGCTAAAGTTGCTACAACATAATACATAATATGGGTTTGAGCCAAAATAAATGTACCTTTCTCACGTGTGCATTACCCCAGCCAGATGTTGTCGATTTCTTAAACATTTTTCGTACTCCTAATTAGAGCGCAGGCTTCTTAGATAAATGTGCCCAATTTTTTACAATTGTAGTGCGCTTGTAGTTTTCTTGAAAAACTCGAAAAACAGATCGGCTGGGGTAATGTTTACAAACGTTACCCCAGCCAGAAGTTTTTTTTTCTAAGGCATTTTTTAAGATAAAAAGTATGCAAATAAATAAAGCGTTGCAGAACGTTAATTAGGGCACAAAACTTTTGTCTGTAGCCTGATCCAATGTGAAGATATTCAAAATCCTGCTGGGGTAATGTTTGGTGATTTTTCAGATCTCGAAGACTACTGGATGGAAGTCTACAATTTTCAGCATACGAGTCCCCGCAACTTTACTTAAATTTGCGCTTCAATAAAAAATTAATAATCTGTTAAGAAAGAAGGTCACATATAGATTTGTACCATAAAGTTAATATATTTGAACATAAAGTTAATATACCTAGCGGAATATAGGTATATTAACTTTATGGATTTGAATTAACTATTGTCTATTATTCTTAATATGTATCCTAGCAACTGTTATCGTATTGTATTGTGAAGATAGACTCGACAATAAACGATTGTCGTAAGCAGAAATAAGTTCCTTTTATTCTCGCTAATATCTTAAAGTGGTAGCAGAGCGTGGTTCTTATTTTTATGTCCATATCTTTCGTGATATAGCTGTAACAGATTAGAGCTTGTGGACACATGATTAACTCGAGTTGGTTGTAGACATCTTAAATTTAGTTTATACAGTCCTCCAAACTTGCTGCGAGTACCAATCAGTTTCGTCTGTCCATCAATCTTTATTGTACATTTTTGTGTGGTAGACTCAAAAACGCTTTTGTCCGAAATATCATGCGTGGCGAGAACTGAGAATAAATTCTTGCTAATGCCGGGTACGTACCATACATTTTTCAGCAATATTGAAACTGGTTTACCATTTACATCAGCCTCTGCGAGAATATTTCCGATACCCAGGGCTTCAATACATTGGCCATTCGCGCCAGTCACTGCTTGACGGCTCTCGAAATATTTAAAGGTCTGGAAGAAGTCACTCCGATTGGTCACGTGACTGGTTGCCCCATTATCAACGTACCAATTTAAATCCTTCCTGTCACCAAAGTCTGGCTGTATTGTCATTGCTTCTACGGTCTTGGATTCCTTGGGAGGTTTCGGAGGTTTGCCATCCTGGATCCACCGCTGGCAGGTTTTTACCCTGTGCAGAGAATGGAGCTGCTTTTGAAGATGACATGGCTGTGGCAGAACAGACATTTCAGACAGAACAATCCTTTGATGACCCAGTATTCGAGCAAGATGTTCACGAAGACATCGAAGCAGATTATGAAGTCAACGATGCAAGTGAGTCAAGGGCAGACACCCCACTGACTGCATCTGAAGTTGAAGCTGAAGGTAGGATGACGCTAAGAGAGCGAACAAATCTAAAGCCACCAGCTGAATATAAAGACTTTGTCTGCACCGTTTGTATGAATTCGTTTAGCGATGAACAACGAATAGAGCCGAATACATTTAAGGAAGCAATAACATGTAAGGATTCAAATGAGTGGAAAAAGGCAATGGATAATGAGATTAATTCTCTAAAAGAAAATGAGACATGGGAGATGGTAGATTTACCTAAAGGCAGAAAACCAATCTCAAGCAAGTGGATTTTTAAAATCAAGACGAATCCAGATGGGTCGATTGAAAAGTATAAAGCCAGACTTGTAATAAGAGGTTTTTCGCAGAAAAAGGGTTTGGATTATTACGAAACATTCAGCCCTGTTGCAAAAACAAGCACCATAAGAGCACTACTAAGTGTAGCTGCACAAGAAAACCTGTCTCTATCCCAGTTCGATGTCTCAACCACTTTTCTGTATGGCACATTAAAAGAGGAGATTTATATGAAGCCTCCTGAAGGATACTCAAACAATGATGGTAAGGTTTGCAAGCTTAAACGGAGTCTTTATGGACTTAAACAAGCTCCGCGATGCTGGAACTCGACCATTACTGAACACATCCTCAAACTTGGTTTCAAACAGAGTCAGAGCGACCCCTGCTTGTTTAAAAGAGGAGAGGGAAAGAGAAAGCTACTGATAGCGTTGTACGTTGATGATGGATTGATAGCGTCAGCGAGTTCAGCAGAAACTGAGGTGTTTCTGAACGAAATGCGGCAAAGATTCAAAATCACGACGAGTAACGGTTCCTATTTCTTAGGTTTAGAAATAAACCGAAAGTCAGATGGTTCAATCAAAATTGATCAGAAAAGTTACGCAAAGAAGCTTTTACAACGGTTTGGTATGCAGGATTGCAAAGCCGCAGTAACCCCAATCGTAAAAGACAGCGTGCCAGCTTCAAAAGATCAAAATGATTATCATGACTTTCCATATAGACAAGCAGTTGGAGCACTCTCATGCTTGATGGTTGGCACTAGACCAGATATTGCCTATGCGGTTGGAATAGTATCACGAAAGCTGGATAGCCCAACACCAGAAGACGTGGCGAGAGTAAAGAGAATCCTACGCTATGTCAAAGGCACCATAGAGTACGGTATCACGTACAAGTCTTCTACTGCGGGCCAAGGCATAGAATGCTACAGTGATGCTGATCACGGTGGTGATCAATCAACTGGACGCTCCACCAGCGGCATGATTTACCTTAACGCCAATGGTGCAATAGGATGGCAGAGTAAACGTCAGACTTCTGTCGCTATATCGTCTACAGAGGCAGAAATATTAGCAGCTAGCGAAGCCGCCAGAGAGATTATTTGGCTTAGACGGATCGTCAAATTTATGCAGGCTAACACTCTGGTAGAGAGTATGCCACTGTACATAGATAACGAATCCGCCATAAGATTGGCTTATGATCCATCTTATGAAACGCACCAGCGTACAAAGCACATAAAGCTGAGACATTTCTTCATAAGGCAGTGTGTCCTAGAAAAGGATATAAGAGTTGAGAAGGTTGATACAAAAGATCAACTAGCAGACTTTTTGACTAAGCCGCAATTCAAGCCGAGGCTTTCGGAGCTGTGTAAGCTAGCTGGAATATACGGATAACGAACAGTTGCTTCAGAGGAGAGGGAATGTTAAGAAAGAAGGTCACATATAGTTTTGAATTAACTATTGTCTATTATTCTTAATATGTATCCTAGCAACTGTTATTATCGTATTGTATTATGAAGATAGACTCGAAAATAAACGATTGTCGTAAGCAGAAATGAGTTCCTTTTATTCTCGTACTTTACTCAAAGTAATACTCTTAAAGTAATCATGCATGCATTCGTTACTCTTAAAGTAATCATGCACCGTTTAGAAGTTATTTGATGTTTTATAAAAACCACTGAATACGTCCTAGCACTTTTATTATGCCGTCTGAAGACCTAATTCAAATTGCATATTAAAGCCTACATCTGGCTTAAATTAGTGACGGAATTTTCACCATAGATTCAGTCATTAGTTATGTAACAATGACCAAAACTTCTTCAGAAAAGTGCGCTATTTAAAGTCGTTATTTTGTAAGTATGCTATTCCTTA
Source organism: Polyommatus icarus (assembly GCA_937595015.1). Taxonomy (NCBI): domain Eukaryota; kingdom Metazoa; phylum Arthropoda; class Insecta; order Lepidoptera; family Lycaenidae; genus Polyommatus; species Polyommatus icarus. Next base: position 2,527,125 of record OW569325.1, read on the forward strand.
ATGATACCTATAATTTAAGCGGTACTTTAACTTTATTTAGGCTAATTTTTACCTAAAAATACTCAATACTTTATGAAAAAACGGGAATTATATGAAATTAACAAATAATGCCTGACAACCCGACCGAGTTAAGATTGTCATCAAAAAGCGGCGTTTTCATACATCGAGGTGACATTCCAAAATGTGTAGGATAGTATTGGTACATGTACATTGTACGTACAAGAGTTAACATTTTTAATTTTTATTCGTTAATAAGTAAGAAATTATAAGACTGGCCCTGTTACTGAGACTTCGATGTTTGTCCGTTTGTCCGTCTGTCTCCAGGCTGTAACTCAAGAAAGGGGAATTTCAAAGATTATGTACTTATTTCTGTTGCCGCTTTATCAACAAATACTAAAAACAAAATAAATTCAATATTAAAGGGGGACTCCTGTACAACAAACGTAAATTGTTTGCTATTTTTGCTCTATAATGGCACGGAACCCTTCGTGCGCGAGTCCAACTTGCACTTGGCCAATTTTATTTATTATTCGTTGTTATTATAGTAAGTATACACTATACAGTTTAACTGATTCGAAGTGACGAAAGCTACGATCACTATCACATTTTACCTTGTTTAGTCGCAATATTTTTTGTTAGCTTTACTATTTAAAATCTTGCCAAATTATATTTTCTGAGAAAAGATTGAAGAAAAACAGAGTTACTTATTTTAAATTTTTATTAATAAGTAAGGTAGTAAGGAGTTTTAGCAATATATTATGTTTAGGTTGGTCCGCATAAGCGACTCTTAGCGGGCCCCTAGACGATAAATTTTAGTGCGCAACAAGCTTGAAAGGCTTAAAAGTGTTCAATATTAACCCCTAGACGGTCAATACCAAACTATTGGACAATTCGTGATAATGCAAAATAAAATTGATCGTCTTGGGGCCCGCTTACCTACATACAATATGCATACTCTCGAAAAATATAACCGTCCATAATCTGCAATCCAGTAAGAAGACCTGAGGGAAATAAAATACAAATCGTTTTATTTCTCAGTTCAGAAAAAAATATTTTCAGGTCTACGTGATAGACTGGTTCCGGAAGTGACCCAGCAAGAAGAAAAGTTAAGGTTATAGTTAAGTTAGCCTTAACTATAACCATAACTTTGACCATAACTTTACTTTAACCACCACCAACTCAATACTTATTATTTATTAAATATTATAGTTGTGCAAGTTGCAACCCACCCTAAGTAAAATTTGATCGATTTAAATTGAGCTTGGCCTAGAATCTAGATATTATTATTCTCAATAAGTACTTATTAATAGATAATAATAATTGTAGTGTATAAATAAAGATAGACACGCCTACTAGGGAGGTAGTGGGGATAGTTCGAGTGGTCGCCCGACTACAGAGTACAGTGACGATCACTTCTTCACCAACCGCCGCCAGGGTAGGGATGTTCAGTTGTACAGTAATCTGTGTTTGATTCATTCGCCCAGCCATTATAATTACCATAATATTATACTGTACACCATAATATACACGGGCACACTTGCCTGCAGCTGTAGTTGATGACGCCACAATAATAATTATATTATTAGAGAAGACTACGTGTTAATGTGGATTGTGGACTGTTATACTCCGCATATAATATATAATATTATTATACCTCATGCTTTTTAGGGTTTCGTAGTCAACAATGAACCATTATCTCTCAGGTCTGTCCGTCTGTCTGTCTGTCCGTCTGACTGTCCGCGGTTTTGCTCGGAGATTATAGGACTTACAAAGCTGTGATTCAGCATGAATGCACACATTATAAATGATGCTAACAAAATGGTAGACCGTACTTAAGTACTTATATTAAAAAATCTTAAAAAAAATATGGTAAGTCGAATGGTATGGTAGTATGGTAGACATCGCAGCGGGGATGATTTTTTTTTCACGCCCATCCTACCTGATGCCGCGTGTGGGGACTGGGGTGTCGTTGGATAGGTTTTTAAAAAATATGACGAGCATTAATAATGGAGGGTAGGTACGTTTTACAAACAATGCAAAAATATTTTAATGTCATTAATTATACTCGTTAGTCATTACATAATATTCCTTTATTTTAGAATACTAAAGTAAAATAGTCCAAAGCAATGATATTGTATGTTACTAACGTAACAAAGTAAGAATTTAAAGCTAAAAATAATATTATTTTGAATACTATGATCATACAAACACGAGCAATTCGTCGCTGATCTTCGACAAAAACTTCTGAGTCGTATTCGAGGTTACAACGAACCACATAAGAAAGGCGAAGAAAATCATCTTCAAACCCATTACGAAAATTTTTAACCTGAAAAAAAAATAGATATTTTATCAAAAAATTATGGAATATCTACAGTGCTTAGTCAAAATGCATTTTGCTGGCTTCGTTCGATGGCTTCGATAGCGAAACGGTATCCAATAGTATAAGAACAGTATTAGATGTCGAAAAATATACAGTACCAATGAGATTTGACACAGCGCTTCCGAAGCCAAATCACTTTACATCTCTTCGCTATTAAAATTATCGAATGCATTTTGACCATCGTTTTTACACCGTGTATTTGACTATATGTATTATAAATTTTAAATTCTGTATTGTTCAATCAAAATGTTTTGTCTGTGTCTACTGAGTGCGACATCGCTAAAGGTTTTCGCGTCATTTCGTACACATATTCTACCTATTCTATACAATAATTAAGAATAGACCTAGACTCTTGTCCATTTAGTCACTAAATGGACTAAAGTCTAGGTCTATTCTTCATACACTAAATTTTATGTATGAAGCATTTGAAGGTACCTAAATTGTTTCGTCCGCAACTCCTCCGAGTTGTCAGTTCTCTGTCTGATCACGTATTTTCTGGCGCCGTAGAGGCTCGTATGCATGTATTTGTTGAGGTCTATGTTCTCTATGGCGTACTTGAACTCGTCCACGTCTTCCGGCTTTAGTTTAGAGCTCAGCTCCTTGACGTTGTCAATTCTGAAGGTCCAGTGGTTGCAGGAGAACTTCTCGAGGGATATGCAAGCCATGTAAAGGCGACGGAGAGGCTTCAGCAACCTGAAGGATTAATAAAAACCACCGTAGACATGTTTCGTGATTCGTGAATGAAAAAAAGTATATCAAGAATAGAAAACTGCATATCAAAACAAGATACCTGGGTTTTCTTGAAGCCAATACAAATATGTAATCAATTAGTGCGTATAGAAAGAGCCGTGACCAAAGTACCTGCAAAGATATTGTTAATGAACAAAGGGCATTAAATTTAATTAAAAGATAAACAATATAACAAGATTGATTATAATGTTTTGTGGCCTTTTGTGGCACAAAAAAGAGAAAGCGTCAAAAATACAAGAGCCAAGGATATAATAAGCATTCTGAAGAATACTTATAGCTGATAGAAGTCATCGATTTTATTTTTTTACTCACCTCAAATGTAAACAGAAGTTTCGAATTGGTGAACTTGAAGGATGGAGGCAATATCACATCTGCCAGGGGCATTTCCACGAGCGGCTGTTTCGAATGCTCGTGCAAATCCACGGGAGTCAGGTTGAGGTAGCCACCGCCGCACATGTTGTATATCGGTATATCATCGCTGGGCTCGAATCTGTAATCAGGCAAATATACCATGAGGCTAAGATGCAGAGCATTAAAAACACGTTGGTACATAAGTCTGTCAGTACATAAGACTATGCAAACTTAATGTACTGCATGATTCTGCTTTTTGACCTGTTCCTCTTCTCAGAATTTTTTGACCTGTGATATTCCAGACATGAGTCGATTAATGAACGCTTTGACCTTAGGGTATCTTATTTCATAACTCCCACACCGGTTTCTATGACGGTGGCCGGTTTCATTGAAACCGGGCCAGTTACGCAGGAGTAATTTTATAGTGCCCAAGTGTGTGTGTGCGCAGTACACAAGAGCACTCTCTATTCCATTTTACTCTCATAACCCAGTGGGACGGAAGACTGACACGACTGGCGAGAGATCAGAAGCAGGACCGACTTTTTACATGCCCATCCGACGCATGGATCATCTTAGGTACTTGTCAGACAATCAGGTGATCAGCCTGCATTGTCCTAACCAAACTTGGAAATAACATGTTTCCAACGCGGGAATCGAACCCACGACCTCCGCAGTCAAGAGCCACACTCTAACCACTAGACCACGGAGGCGTTGCAGACTTGTGCATGTGGCAGCAAGTGAGATAGCAGAAAATTAGAGGTATGAGAATGCTGGCATGCCCAGCTGTAATGATTTTTAATACTACCTTTAAGGAGTAAATCAATGATACTTACTTCTTGGTACCTCTAGCCCATGCTACGCTGATGATGGCCCTAGTGACCAAGTCTACGGGGGCATAGTCACTTTTTACTTCTGGATCCACATAAAGAATACTTGATAGTCCTGAAAACGATTATTCCTTTAGAATATAATGGCTATACTACTGCTGCTGCTGATAGCTTCATGAGGTTTCAGCTGTATTGGGTTTATTATATAACAACATAGGTATTAATCCATCGATCGTGGATTCTTGGAAATCATATTATATTCTATTGTTGTCGCGATCACCGGTGCTCTTATGAGGCTTATGAAGGATTAAGCTTGAACTGAAAAGTTCTTGTACCTGTTGCTAACGCCACAATGATTCCTATAGGACCATTAAAGTTGTCATTCCAGCCAGGAACGGGCTCTTCCACACTGTTTATCACTAAAAAATAAAACACAAAATATTTAAAATAAAAACCGGCCAAGTGCTTGTCGGGCCACGCGCAATATAGGGTTCCGTAATACCGCTAATTTTTGAAAATTTTTGTATGGTCAATGAATGTACATACATTTATAACATGTTTTACACTACTAACAACATCATCTTTACTTTCAAAGGAATTTGAAGGAAAAGTTCCTTTATACATCGCCGAATACATTTTTTTTAGTTGATCGATTATTACTCAATAACTTATGAAGTCTTCTAAGCCGTGATAGTTTTCCTTTTAAATTCAGCATATTTCCTACTCCCGTGAATTTTTCCACATTTTCAGAAGCAACCGTTTAGCTGGTAGAAGGGGGGGACACCAGACTCTAACGATTTTTTCCACTTTAAAACTTAATATTTCACAAACGAATCCCTAAATCGGAAAATGATCTATGAATACTCATAATAGTTTTAAAAATCCTATCCAACGACACCCCACACGATGGGGTGGATGCGAAAAAATTTTTTCATCCCCGCTTGATGTGTATGAAAGGTACTTACCAATTACCATAAAAAATATATTTTTAAGATTTCATGTACCATTTTGTTGCCATCATTAACATGTACATTCATGACAAATTACAGCTTTATAGGTCCTATAGTCTCTGAGCAAAACTGCGGACAGACAGACAGACGGACGGACAGACCGAAACTATAAGGGTTCCTTGTTGACTACGGAACCCTAAAAGTAAGTAGGTTTCAAGATCGCTTCGCGAAACTTGAGGCAGCAATCATTCAGAGCATGTGCACAAAATCTACCAATAACGTGTCACCAGGATGCAAGAATCTTGGACTGCCTCATGTTTTAGAGTCAGAGTCTATATTACAGACGAAATTGTTAGGCAGTTTTAACGTTCAATAGATATTTTACTCGTAGCTTTTACCAATAGATGGTCTGGCGATGACGATAGGCAGTTTCCCTCGTTCCTCGTACACCATGTGCTCAGCGCAATGCTTCGTGATCACGTACGTGTTGGGCAGCTCATCTATGATTCTGAAAAAAATTTAAAAAATTAAAAAAAAACTGCTTGCACCGAGTAGCTGTACGTTTTGCCAAATTCAATTTATTCACACATTTGAACTTGGAGAGGGATTTATTTGTGGTTTTAGGTATTACAAATGCAGCGTGGCCGAGCCATATAATATGCCTAACAAGATAAAAATAAATTTTACCTGAAAGAAACGCATAATATAATATAATGTAACTTACTTAGGAGTTAAAACTTGTATCGTGTGGTCGTCCAGCTGGCACATTTCCAACAACTCCCTCCAATCCAATACTGGTGGGTACAGCGTCTCTTGCAAAGGATTTTGAATTTTATTCGAATAAGCTGTAGAAACGTGAATGAAGCTCTAAAAAAATATTAGTTTGTAAAAAAATCTTCACATTAAAATATTATTTCAGTACGTTCCTGAAGGTAACGATGCGGGGAGCGTCTCCCCAGAAAACTTTAATGCCTTCAAATGCATAAAATGCTCACCTCCAAATTGCGGATTTCCTTAGCCACATCTAAGGCATGTTTGGTCCCCAGTAAGTTGAGTTTTGCTGCTATTTTTAAATTGTCGTTAAATCTGCAAAACGTAAACGATATTTGAAATCTTCTGGTGTGGAGTGGACAGTGGAACTAACTGCATCAATTATCAAAGATATTAAAAAGCATCATTACTGCAGCTATTTTGCGTTAAAGAAGTAGAGTGTTTTATTACGTACGTACATTACGTACCTAGTCCATGACGATATTTTGTGACCTACCTGACATTAGCAGCCGAGTGAAAAAATATATTTGTCTTGTTGACTACAAGCGCATAGTCATCGTCCGACATACCTGTGAACAGAAAACATTGTAGTAAATGTTAGTAATAGTAACTACTGTAGATTAAGACAAAAGATCCGCTATATTCAAAATTTCACACGTAGGTATAGTTCTTGCAATCTACTAACAAATAACGAAAATCCCTCGGATTTTTCTCATACCGGGCGCCTTATTATATGAAAATCGATTCTTAAGGAGTAAACTCCAATAAACTCCAATTAATGCGAAAGTGTGTCCGTCTGTCTGTCTGTTACCTCTTCACGCCCAAACCGCTGAACCAATTTTGCTGAAATTTGGCATGGACATACTTTGAGTCCCGGGATAGGATACTTTTTGGTCCAAAAAAATGTACGGTCCCCGCGCGATAAACGAGTTTTGGCGCAACGGAGTTGCGGGCATCATCTATGTAGTTACTAACTTACATAATATTATATTGCTCCTACTTATTATTTTCGCTCCGTGCCCAGTACAGCATTTAAATAAACAATAATAAACATAATATTGTAGTTTATTTGTTTAAAAACATTGAAAAATTAGTAATTACCTAAATTATATTCCGTGACATCCCCCGGAATAATGAATACTTTTGATTCGAATATGCCAGGCTTTTTAACACGCAGCACGTCGAAACACTGAAAAAAAAAATGGTTGCCTGTAAAGTCGGTTTTACGGGCGAAGATTTTACGTGACAACGTGTGGGAGAGAGACGCAAGGCATTCGGCGGGCCTCTCTCTCGTTCGGTGACTCATCGTAACGTTACCGAGCGTTACACTTTTTCATAAGTGACTCCCAGCCGCAACCTAATTTAAGACGTTGTCACGTCAAAAACAATAGAATACTTAAGTACATAATATTATAAATTATTTTTGTTCATACCTAATTCTTTTCTGGAAGAGTCAAGGAATAATTATTTGTATAATATTATCGTGACCTCAATCGTGAGTCGTGACTTTAATCTATACTAATATTATGAATGTGAAGGTATCTCTGTCTGTCTGTCTGTCTCGCTTTCACGCCAAAACTACTGAACCGATTTGAATGAAATTTTGTATACAGATAGCCTAAAGCCTGAGAAAGGACATAGGCTTTTTAACTGGAAAAACGGGTTGTAAGGGGGTGTTTATGCGTAAATTTGTTCAAATTAAGTTAGTTCCAAAAATTCATAACAGATGGCGCTAAGAAACGCTTACATCGCGCTATCGTTTGCCCATGCGTCTTTCTATAAGATGTGGTACCATATGGAGCCCAAATTTTTCGGTTCTTTCGATTGTTATAATACACGTTATTAAATATTAACTCACTACTCAGTACTTTATCTATTGCAGTAACGTAACCTCAAACCTACCAATGATAAATATTAAATAGTTTATGGGTAACGCGCGCTATAAACTGAAGTCCACGCGGACGAAGTCGCGGGCAACAGCTAGTATTTTTATATTCTCAAATTTATTGAGAACTGTACCTAGAGTTCGTCTCGTATTAACTTGTTCTATGTTCGAAAATTAAGGGAAGAGACCTAATGGCAGACACTTTAAGGAAACATGAAACATTTGAATGTTATAAAATATATAATTATGAATCTAAAGGATTGATAACTTCTTCCATGTCTTCAGTAACTCTTACAAAATAAAACTATTATAATTATTCTCTGACAAAACAATAAAATAAAATGTTATTGGTCTTTTTGTAAACTTAGTCAAAAGAACTAATAGATGACATCACAATAAACGAACATCACTAATAGTAGACACCAATATGAACTAATAGTTGACATAGAACTTTACATTACATTTTACATTTTTCCTATTATTAGGTCTTTATTTGCCATTTTTCAAAAGATTTCATTTACTTCATCATAGTAACTACATGCATCAGTAATATTATCCACGTTGTCTCCAGATTCTATTCATTCTTCTTCCATGCTGAAACTATCTTTCCTTTTATTCTTATTTTTCATATTTTTTTCCTAGCAAATTTATTTTCAGTCTTTAGTCTCCATGCTTCTCTTGCCTCTTTTTTTCTTCTTTCTTTTCTCAGCTCTCCTTTTTCTTCTTTTTACTGCTAAAAACTAAAGCAATCGATTTTTAGACCAGTCCAAGGTCTAATATTAGACACCATGTCCATTTTTCGGTACAGTAGTTCTAAGTTGTTAGTTTGTTAATAGAATTATATTTTCAGAGAATAATGATGATATTTACAGTAGGATAAACTACAAAATATCTTTAGTATATGTATTGCAAAACTAAAAGATAAGATCCATGTCATCTATTAGGTTTTTTACATTTTCAAGAACTAATAGTAGAAACCCTTTATATTGTTAGGGAAAATGGATAAAAATTCATAAATAAATATTAATTAGTGTTTACAACATGACCATTAATCCAATGAAATCAATAGAATTCACAAAAAATCAAATAAATGTATTCAAAACTTACGTGCAAAATTTCACCTTCCTTAACCTATTTGCTAAGAAATTGCCGAGCGCGTGTCGACACGGTCACATTGTTTACGAAAACTGACCTCATTTTAAAATTTTGTTCCCGAAGGCGTCCCTATTATATTTTGTCACATCAACAGATAGCTTGAGAAGCGTATAAAATTTACAGTGTTGAGAAATAAGTAGAGTAATTCTTATTTTTATGGTATTTTTTTCGTAAGTGTCATCTATTAGTTCAGTGTCTAGCATTAGGTCTCGTCCCTTAATGTAACTTTTGTTAAACTGAAGAAATCTGAAATTGAAATAAAATATGTGCGATTATCATATTATTTTACAATGTTATTATATCACACATTCATTTATTTAAATTATAAATATTATATTAACAAGTTAAGATTAATTTGAACCTGAATAGAGCAATTAATACTTCGATCGGAGGTTCTAAGAATTCCCATTTAATTGTATTCTTTTGTTCACGCGATCACCGGTGCTCGCGCGGGGCCTGATAGGCCTGGAGATAGTGACACAAAATTCTTGGTGATTTGTACCAGTATGGCGGTTTTACAGGGGTATAATTACGTAAAGGCAAAAAGGAAAATGATGGTCATAGCGCTCGCACTGGCAGCCCAAACGCGTGGGCGTTGATCGAACGTGTCGGATAAATAACGAGTGTCGAACGATTTGTTCCACAAAAATGCTTGTATTTTCAGATAGTCGAAAAAAAATAAGTAGGCGAAAGCGTAATGCCATACTTGTCGGGTGCGGCTTACAGCCCGCCATACCGACGCGAATACGTTAATTTTAATAAAAAAATTGAACCATTTGTATCAGGCTAATTTTTGCATAGCTAATCATCGTCGAGTAGCCATTCACGAAAATCATCTTGCCATACTTTTCCGACAGCGCCCAATGGCCGCCATACCACTGCAAAGGTGTAATTTTTTTTTTCGCCAAACGATTTGTACCACCCTGAAACTTTTTTTAACAGTTCCCTGTATGATCATAAATAGGAGTCTGATAATGCCATACCTGTGGGAGGCAGCGAATGTGAATAATACATGAATTTCGTATGAAATCTTAGTATTTTTTTCAAAATCCTAAGATTTCATACGTAATTCAAACGGTTTTTCATGTATGGCGCCACTTTTTCCGTCTACTACAAGTATGGCAAATATAATAATGGTCACATTGTATCGTATAATTTCCAAAAATCCAAATGCCATACTGGTACAAATCGTCCAATTTTTATCACTTTTTTGCTCAAGTCCGATAGTCATCCCGCCCCATGGTTACAATATGTAACAAATTTTTTTTGGTACAATGATGCCATGATGTAAAAAATGATTTTACGTATCTTATAGTCCTATTTTTAAAACGTGTCAAATAAATAAGTATTTCAAGTATGGCAGCACTTTTTCCTCCTACTAGAAGTATGGAACAAATAATAACGGTCATATTTTGTCAAATACTTTCCAAAAATTTAAATGCCATAATGGCACAAATCGTTTGGCGAAAAAAAAAATCTTACACCTTTGCAGTGGTATGGCGGCCATTGGGCGCTGTCGGAAAAGTATGGCAAGGTGATTTTCGTGAATGGCTACTCGACGATGATTAGCTATGCAAAAATTAGCCTGGTACAAATGGTACAATTTTTTTATTAAAATAAACGTATTCGCGTCGGTATGGCGGGCTGTAAGCCGCACCCGACAAGTATGGCATTACGCTTTCGCCTACTTATTTTTTTTCGACTATCTGAAAATACAAACATTTTTGTGGAACAAATCGTTCGACACTCGTTATTTATCCGACACGTTCGATCAACGCCCACGCGTTTGGGCTGCCAGTGCGAGCGCTATGACCATCATTTTCCTTTTTGCCTTTACGTAATTATACCCCTGTAAAACCGCCATACTGGTACAAATCACCAAGAATTTTGTGTCACTATCTCCAGGCCTATGAAGGATTGAATGAATTGTTCTATTCTAAATTCATTCAATCAATAGAGCAGTTATAAAAAACTAAATGCTTAGCCAGGACGTTAATTCTTGGTTAATTTTTTAGCTCTTCTTCATAGAATCTATGCTAATAATATTATTATAAATGCGAAAGTGTCTCTGTCTGTCTGTCTGTCTCGCTATCACGCCAAAACTACCGAACGTATTGTAATGAAATTTTGTACACAGATAGTCTAAACTCTAAAGCCTGAGAAAGGACATAGGCTACTTTTTAACTAGAAAAAAGGGTTGTAAGGGGGTGAAAATGCGTAAATTTGTTCAAATTAAGTTAGTTCCAAAAATTCATAATAGTTGGCGCCGTGCGTCTCCTACATCGCGCTGACGCTTACTCAAACGTCTTTCTATAAGAGGTGGTATCATTTTGCATTGGATTTACGATCATTTACGTTTTTTAGATTGTTATTTATTTTTTTACGTTTTTAAATAACTCAGTACTTTATCTATGCAGTGACGTAACCTTAAACCTATTCAATGATAAATAGTTTATGGGTAAAGTTGTGTAATTGGGGGGCTAAAATATAAGCTTTAAAATTTGGCATAAATAAAGTTTAATATTAAAAAATGAAATATTAAGTGCACACTGCACAGCTGTTTTCGGGTGTTTTGATTTAAGGGGTAACAGGGTTTTTTAAAAGCTTTTGACACCAATTTTGTTGACATCTAGTTTCTTATGTCAATGCTGTTGCCACTTGCCTGCAACTTCGTCCGCGTGGTCTGGGCAGCAGCTAGTCACCGATTAAAGATACGACTCATGTCTATGGATGAGAACGTCATTCACTTGAGTTTTCACTCACTTACCTCTAGTTTATAAATTTCTTCTTTTCTTTTCTCTGGCGAAGAATCTCCTTTGCCTCTCATCAGGACATAAATTGCATCAATGTCAGGGCAACATCGCAGGAGCTTTTCAATCAAGACTTTTCCAATGAAGCCTGAAATAGACGAGAAACAGTTTTTTGAACTTGGTGAGACAAATTCCCTAAGTGCTAAGATGGATTTTTAATAGACACGTCAATAGTTCATTCAAGGAATAAAATATTTTTCAGTTCAGTTTGCATGAAAATTATTTATGTAGGTACTATCTGAGAAGTTGATTCCTAGGCAGATGGGGGACCTACGAAATTTGGTCGCATTACGTTAAAGCGACAGCTCACAATATTTCACAATAATTAACATTGAATTGACATGATCCGACCAAATAAATAATAAATAATGACGTTGGTCTGTCAACTGCCTAGGAATCAATTTCCTCGATGGTGCATTCTAAACTGAGTAAAAAATTCTAAACTGATAATATTATTATTTCGGTACCTGAGCCACCAGTAAGGAACACCGTCTTCCCCTTGAAGTACTCCGGTATCGATGGCAGAGCAGAAAAGTCTCGGTCGTGTAAAAATGTCATTTTCACTTCCTAGTTCCTACGCAAAAATCCAGCGCATTGATACCATTATTCAATTCGACCCAGATTCGAAAACTTATCGTGCGGTTTTTAAAACGATGATTTAATGCGACCGCGTGGCAAGTATTCGAATCCCAGTCGAATCCTAAGCCTAAGGAATCTATTTTAAAATGGTATTACTTAATATTATATTCTATTGTGTCAAGCAAATAAAACTTTAATACTTGCAAAAAAAGAAGCGATATCTCAAGCCCCGCAAGCAGGATTCCAATGACTGAATTAATTCAGCAACAGGTAGAGAACATACTGAATTGGCAAAATAATATTCAAACTCACCTTTGCATCAACAATACGATACGATGTTATGTTTAGGAAACAACTATATGTAGGTACACTGCAGTATTTTATGCTGACGTTTTATTCTTCAATACTAATTAATTTTATTAATTATTCCGAAATAATGTTTTCTGTTTGAATGACAAATATCTACTGGGAGTGAATAAATATTGTTATACCTACTGCTGGAAAGTTTTGACGTAAAATACATCGCCAAAGTTCTACAATAGCATTAAATTGTATTAAAATTTATGAGGATGAGGCAAAGATGGCTAGTTAGCTGATACAGCGTGATCAATTAAACAAATAATAACATTAATATGAACTAAAAAGTATTAAATAATTTTTACTATCTAATAGTGCCTTTTTCCGAATTCGGCTAAACCATTTCTGTACTCTCAACTATTTCTGTACTCAATCTTCATTATTTTGAAGTCGGTACCAGATAGCTGAATATTCAGTCCTCTGACAGAATATTTAAAATTTTTGGAACTGGCACCGACTTCAAAATTATGAAGATTGAGTACAGAAATAGTTGAGGTTTAGCCGAATTCGGAAAAAGGCACTATTAGAAAGTAAAAATTATTTAATACTTTTTAGTTCATATTAATGTTATTATTGTTTTTACCTTGGAAGTCGGTTTTAATTTTTTGTTAAAAATAGTAATAATTTCACTCTTTTTAGTTATACTAGTAGGTAAATCTTCGCGTATATTTTACGTATCTTATTACAATTTGTTAAGAGTCACAACTCACACTCACAAAATAATATAATATTATCAGTGAAGTGAACATATTGTGCTAAGTAATTTAACAATTTTAATACTTCAAGCCCGAAGCGGTCACCGGCGATTGCGATAACAATAGAAAGTCTATTGTGTCTCGTTTTTCCACGATTGAAGGATCTATCAGATAAAAAATTGTACAAACTTGCATAGGATGTAGCGTAGCATAATATTTAATATTATCATAATTATTGACAGCTACTTAGTGCACCATCTATCGATTAATAAGTATAACTAATTAAAAATACACTTAATGACTTTGTTTCGTTTAAATGCTCTTTTTAAAATAACTTTATTTTAATTCTATTTGTCTATTAAAATTTTATAAAGTAGTAAAGTATTCGATCTGTATATAAAGTAGTTAGTAAAGTATTCGATATTCTGTCTTCTGCCGCCACGCGGCGCGCGGCGGCGCGGCGCGGTGACGCCGACCGCCGTGTATTAAAAACAAACAGGTGTTGTTATACAGTACATAATTATTATCATTAGTATATCCATACCTATGCCTTGTATTATTATCTATTCTGTGCCATGAGACATTGGTGGCTTTAACACGACATGGTAATGATGATGATGACGATGATTATGATGATGAATATGAATTGCATAGTAGTTTATGCTTTCTGTTCTTAAAACAACGCCGAAACTCCCAAACGTGTATCTATAAGGAGTCAGGAGTTCTCTCAGCATCTTCGAAACCATGGTATACCTTGACCCAATATTTGACTTTGGGGGTTTGGGTTAGTTTTAACAAGGTATGAGGTCATTAATTGCGTGGGATTTAAGTATATAGTCGAGTTTGGTATCATTTTCGGTTGAATCGAATGTTTAAATGCCGATTTTGGAATAATATTGACATAAAAGATAGAAAAATAAAATGAAAAATTTAGAATAAGTATATGATTTTCAATTAACGAAAATCCTGTTGACAGGTCTTAATATAAGGAAGCTGATAGCCGCATTATTGTGCATGCCAAAGACATGGTGATGAATGGAGCAATAACCATATTAATAATACTAGACGTTCCGCGCGGCTTCGTCCGCGTAAATCTGAAATTTCACGGAAGCCGTATATTTTTTTATACAAATTAATAACCCATGTCTCACGTAGTCTACTATATATTCGTGTCAAATAACATAAAAATTGCACCAGTAGTCTGTGAGATATTAGCCCTTTCAAATAATTTTCCCCGTTTTTTTTACATTTTCCTCTGTATCTTTGCTATTATTGGTCTTAGCGTGATAAAATATAGCTTATAGCCTTCCTCGATAAATAGGCTATCAAAAACTGAAATATTTTTTCAAATCGGGCAAGTAGTTCTTGAGATTAGCGCGTTCAAACAAACAAACTCTTGAGCTTTATAATATTACTAGACGTTCCGCGCTGCTTCGCCCGCGTAAATTAGATATTTCACTGAAAATTAGTTCAAAATAAACAGCCTATGATCCTTCACGTTCCTACTTGTTATCTGTGCCAAATAACAGAAAAATTACTCCAGTTGTTCGTGAAATAAGCCCTTTCAAATAATTTCCCTCGTTTTTTTTCACATTTTCCTCTATTTCTTCGCTTATAGTCTTAGCGTAATAAAATATAGCCTATATTCGGCCTTGATAAATGGGCTATCTAACACTGAAAGAATTTTTCAAATCGGACCAGTAATTGCTGACTTATACTAAGATTAGCGCGTTTAAATAATGCTTCTTCTTCTTTTTACGTTGTTTAACAGCTTTATCGTGCAAATATGAGTCCTAAAATGAATTAAGCATTCTTAAGTCGTCCGAAAGAAATACTTACTGGGTGGCGAATTGCTTAAAAGGCTATAATAATAATAAGTCATCCGAATATGGTACCGATCTTGGAATAGTACCATAATTAATGCCTCTATACAGATTGAGACTCTATTTTCCTCCAGGTCAGAAGCTGCTAAAATTAAAAAAAATTTTAGCAGCTTCTGACCAGCAGGGCAGCACACTCTCGCATCTTTCAGTACTAGTCCCGCCGTTGGACAGTGCACAACAGAAAAATAACAATATTAAACGACATTATGAGTCATTATCTGTGAGAAATAAAATTAAATATGATTATAAATCTTTGGATTACAATGATATCTTTCGATGCATGGTGAATGGTCGTTTTCCTCCATCTTTCTCTGAGTTCTTTACTGCGATTGAACTAAGCGAGAATGTATATGATCCCACTCGGGCAAGGGGCTCTCGCACGAGACTCTCGCCCGAGAGCTCTCGGCGAGAGTGTACAGCGGCCATAAAGAAATTTTGTGGAATTCTTTTACACCAAAATTAATATAGACTCAAAAAGGAACAAAGTAGAAAAATAACCGAACATAATATTGAAAAATGGCATGTTAATTCTGTAAAAAAATCTTGAATATCACCATAAAAATACACTTCAAAATGAAAGTGATATGATTTTTTTACATAAAGGAATAGGTTTTTTATAGTTCTAAGGAAATAATGCTCTGCGCTACTACCGGATTTGACCTAAGCCTCCCGGCCATATAGTGACAGCTATGGTTCGGTCAAGTGAAGGATTTGACGCAATAGCCAACTTCTGCAAGGCCGTCATCTCGCAGAAAGAGGCTGCCGAACGGGAGGGAGAAGCGGAAGACGGCGCGGAGGGCACAGGCGCGCCATACATGAGCGCCAGCTCCCGCCGTTATCGGGGCTAGAGCATATAGGCTAGAGCGGCGGATTGGGGAATCCGTTGCCCATTGCACGAGCCCTGCCCGGAAAAAAAGCGCCCGGTGCCTCGGGCTGCTCCTGGGAGGCTCAGCAGAGCTTAATAGCTTGCTACGGAGGAGTCTGCTCAAGCAGACGCCGCTAACTGGGCTGCCGCAGTCTATATCGCCTCGTCGGCGGGTCCGGTGGCCCAGCAGCGTAACGGAGGAAGAAGGCACCGGTGGGTTTTAGTGGGCAACCCCGGATGCTCCTCCTTACCGCAGCAACCCTGGCGACCATTTCCGGGCCGCTGGGGATGCGTAACGCATTTCCCACGGTAAAAAAAGGTCCAACTAAAATTAGTTTCTTTTAATTGTTTATGAACTTAGAACGAACAATTTCTCTAACATCCTGTATTATCTGTTGTCAATAAGTGTATAACCTAAATTGTTAAATTCATCATGATGAACAAAATTAAGTGAATAATTTACTTTACAAATCGTAAAGTTGGGGAGGGGAAGAGGGGATTTCGGGATTAGCTTGAGCGTGTCAGATAAAGCTTGTATAGGCTTCCGACATGTGTCTAGTTATCATAGTTAGTATAGAAATCAGATTTCTCACGTGGTGGTTTTTTTTTTAATATTGAAATGTCATCGAATCTGTCAGAAATTAAGATAGGGGATGTTTAGTACTTATACCTCAAAGAAGCTTCCATATAAAGCACTGACGATTCAAAGGTTAAGTAAGCCTGTAAGGACACCGGACATTTTGAAATATAAAAAAATAAAGCTTCATATTTTTCGAACTAAGCCTCGCAGATATTTTATTTTGCACTAAACTAAATGATTTAGTCCTTGTTGTCTAAAATATATTTATAATTTACATTTTTACATTAAAATATATTTATAAGCAATTTTCTGAATATATTTTCTATTTAAAAACTTTAAAATGGCTGCAGTTTCTGAACCCACCGCTAAAATAAAAAAAACGCTCTTATTATATTTTTAACAATTTTACCCAATGTAAAAACCTACTAGGGTCTAAGTCTCCATGAATGACGCTCGAGTGACTACACAATTTATAGCACCCTCCCCTCCCCTACTAGTAGAACAATAATTCGTGCAAAATAGCTTGAGTACGGGCTGCGTGATCAAGTTCGAATCATCCGCGACGCTGCGAAACGCGATCAAACAGCTTCGAACCTTAGAGTATTAAGAGCATACGCTAGACACCATTTTTCCATACAAACATATTCCCCAATTTACTCCCTGGATAATGCGTCTAGACAAATGATTTTTTATACAATATTAGGATCTGTGAAAGCTATACCTGTGCGTTTGATTTTTTCTAAACTTACTAATAAATAAAAAAATATAAGCATTCGAAAATCGCCAAAAACGAATGCCGCGTACGCCGCCAATCAACCGACAATAAAACAAATTTGAAAGATCTTTAAGAAAAAATGAAAACGTACAGACATAGAGGCACTCTTCCTGCAGATATTAAATAAAAAAATAACTGGATAGGCTCAATTTTGAAGGAGGAAACTGAGGAATACGGTACCTCGATTCACGCTAAAAATTTGTCGGAAAATGGGCCTGAGCTGCATCTGTCTCTATCACAATCTTACATAGACATCGTACACAACACAGACATCGCTGCATACTACGATATGGCGCGGGTTTGCCTGTCGATTTATGATATTATAGCGTGAAGTAGGTAGGTACTGTATGAATCTGGTAAGATAATGTACAGTTTATAATATTATAGACTATGCAGTAAATTACCGTACATTTTATATTATGAAACAGCTGTTGCCCGCGACTTCGCCCACGTCAAAGTAAAATAATATATCCTCCTTTTTGGAAGTCGGTTAAAAAGTAGCTTGTGAGTACCTCCTTACTACATCAGCTATCTACCAAAAATCCCGTGAACATAGCTCTACTACTAGCCGTTTCAGAGATTAGCCGGAACAAACAGACAGACAGCCAGACATACAAACAAAAATTGTTGAAAATGTTGTTTTGGTGTAGTGTATGTAGCATATATTATACAAATATACTCATAATATGCGTGTACAAACAGACACTCCAATTTTTTTATATGTATGAGCTCTGATTTATAAACATTTTATAAAATGTAAAGCGCATCACAGACGGTGAAGATAATATAAAATATATATTATCTTAGAGCATATTTTAGAATATCGCTCACCATACAAATCCTATGAACCATCACACACGACGAAGTTAATTTATATTTTATATCTTAAGATATGGAAATATATATTACGTACCTTAATATTTTATCTTAAGATACGAAATATATATTTCGTATCTTAATATGTTATCTTAAGATGCGAAATATATATTTATGAATAGGTACAGGGTGTTTTTATGTCGAGCAGCGGGCTCATCGGTGATCGGACGCACTAGTAGATGCAGTGTTGCCAGTGCTGTATGTTAGAAAGTTACATACCTACTCTCATTCGAAAAGTAACATTTTGATGGAAAAAGTAACATTTCAGATAATTTTAAATAAAATTGACTTATAATTTATTGCTTTATTATTATTATTGCTTAAAAAGCTCATGAATCGAAATGAATGTTTCTCTTGAATTTCTAAAATACTCCTGAAACTTCTTCGTTGACAGATATTGATAAGGGTCTACACAGACGGACTGCACTTCAACTGCAATACAACTGTAAATTGCAGTTCAAGTGCAGTTTGAATGCAGTTGACACGACTGCAATGCGACTACAATAGAACTGCAAACCAAACAGTTCACACGACTGCACGCCGACAGCAACTAAACTGCAATCCGACTGCGTGTTTGGTTTGCAGTCGCATTGCAGTCGTGTCAACTGCATTCAAACTGCAATTTGCAGTTGGATTGCAGTTGAAATGCAGTTCGTCTGTGTAGACCCTTAAGGTTAAATTCGCCGCAGGTTTTTCTCTTTTTTATGTGAGGCTCTATCCAAATGTTTCTCCTTTTGGAATGTGCTACTGCAATCTGCATTTCACATTCTATATGAGAATCATCGTCTGAGGAGCTGTCTAACAAATCAAGAAGTAAGACTGTATCAGTTATTAGTTATCACTCATAGTCAATCACCCTGTATATAGAACTCTAACAAGGAATACGTGTGGCACCAACGAAGACTCGTAAGGAAATGAACATATTTTTAATATTATCGTATCTTAGCCGTGTGTGATAGCTTAAGATAATATAATATTTTATATTTGGGCATCTTAAGATAAAATATTATATTATCTTCACCGTGTGTGATGCGCTTTACACAATATTTTGTCTCGCACTTTTATTTTATGCCCGCTGTACACTCTCGCCGAGAGTTCTCGGGCGAGAGTCTCGTGCGAGAGCCCCTTGCCCGAGTGCGATCATGTACATTCTCGCTTAGTTCAATCGCAGTTAAGAACTCAGAGAAGATAGACGAAAACGACCATTCACCAGTTACCATGCATCGAAAGATATCATTGTAATCCAAAGATTTATCATCATATTTAATTTTATTTCTCACAGATAATGACTAATAATGACGTTTATTATTGTTATTTTTCTGTTCTACACTGTCCAACGGCGGGACTAGTACTGAAAGACGCGAGAGTGTGCGCTCGTTTTCCTCGCGAGACCCTTTGTCTCGAGCGCAAAATACCGACAACGGACCGAGAGGGTCCGAGACAGGCGAGACGAGGCGAGCGCACCCATTTACACTCTCGCACTCGGGCCGCCTCGCTGTGTCTCGGCGAGAGTATACAGCTAGCTTTACGATTTCGATTCATTGAGGGTGGAATTATCAATTTTCCCACGCTAAACAATGGGTAGTAAAATTCACAAAATGCACTTAAAAATAAATCAACATTGACAATGAATCTACGACTTTATTTACTCAGCCGTAAGATCTTTTATCAAAAAAACTATGATTATATATTTTTGTCTGCGAACTGTATCTCGACGACCTCTGTGGCTCAGTTGGTGGCGCGTTGGAAGCCCAAGCGGGGTCGTGAGTTCGTATCCCACAGACGGAACAAAAATAAATTCTATGTTCCCGCCTGGGTCTTGGATGTGTAATAAATATGTGTATAGTAAAAATCTTAAATATTATAATAAATTATATTTTAATTTGCAAACGAAACACAGCGGTTCTAAAATTTTTTTAAATGGTCACATTTAGCAATTCCTCTCAATCATTTCAGCAAATTAATTGTCAAAACAAAATAATATTATGTCATAGCTCATACTAAACATAGTAGACATGAATTGAAAGCATAATTACATTTTTGATTAATAAAATGATAATGTGATTCATTTTATTTATGATTCATAATATGATTCTAATCATGAGTCATAAGCGACCAACGCTAACGTAAATTATATTCACAATAATAGTAATACTATTATTATAGTTCCAACTTCCAAGCAGACCGCGTCGAGGCTCTTCGCGGGGTGAGACACCCGTCCACCCGGGCGTGCGCGGGGGGCGCCCGGTGGGTGGACACATAGACATAGAATACTCACACACACGCGACGGGCCGCCCGCGCCCCCCGGGAACCGGCGCGCGGTGCAGGGCGAAGCGCGATGCCAATAGTTTCTTCAAATACCTAATTTTTAAATTCTCCCGTACCCGCGTTTCCTCTGAATAACAGTACCTAGTACCTTAGAGTATTAAGTATAACTGTTATTAATATTCTAATACGAACCGATTTGCTGTCTCACTCGCCACACGGCGCGGTAGTGCGATAGAACTTAATATAATTATTTATATTTTATATCATGGCATCTCGCTCTATTCCTGTTTCGCAGATATTTCGCGTTTCGCAGCCGCGTCGCGTCGGTGTACTTGAGGCTTCAAAATATTATGTCAATGTTGATTTTTCTTAGAAGTGCCAGACGAAGACAAGATCTATCTTGTATAGGCGCTGTATTAAAATATACTTACTTACCTATTTACTAGACCTAATCATATCGCATAAGCAAGCCTAAATTTCATAAAATATAACGATGAACAAGCACCGAATTGTTGTTAAAAATAGGTCTTTGTATCTTTTCTATTCTGTGTAAGTAGGTTAATAAAATTCAAATTAACGAAATCTTCTTTGGGAACGATCCAGAATTAAAAAGGTCAAGTACTGCGAAACAGAATGTTAAGTAGGTAGACGGTATCTAATTTACTTAATGTTAAATTAAATTAGTGACGTCATGAAATGAATAAGTATGATAAAATAATATTATAGTCGTCGACGTTTTTACTAATATTATAGCCGGATCGACCATAATTTGGCTAGGGCTTAAGCCCAGGGCCCCATGAGTTCAAGGGCCCCTAGCTATGTCAAGTCAAAGTCAAAAATATACGTTAATGGCAATGCGATAGAATTCATAATTTTATTAACCCACCAAGCCCGTACGAGCACCGGTGATCGCGACAAGCCCTAAGTAGTTTCAGCCCAGGGCCCCTAAGCTCACAGTCCGGCCCTGAAACCACCACCAACTTTATGGTAAAAGCCCATTGTATGGTAAAAGCATATTGTATGTTACTAACGTAACTAGATTGGCAGTCTACGACAGAAACGCGTCACCACTTTGAAGATGCCTGCAGGCACATCTGCCATACATAATGACATAATAACATTATGAAGTGACATTGTCTTTTGGGCTATCAAGTGGTTACGCATTTCTGAGAATCGTTTGTAAGACATTGCCACTCTAGTATTTTAGAAACTCATTGGGTAAAAGGGTAAATTACTGTTTACTCTTCTACAAGTTCGACAAGGCTTTAAATGAATATGTCAATGATGTCAATGGGCGCTGCTGGTAAAGGAGAACTGTTAAAAATGTTGTTTTTGTATGATAGAAGCATTAGTTAGCAGCCTTTTACTTACTATTCGCGTTATGGCTCTAATGAAAACGGCCACGAGTCACGACGCGTTCTGGTAATCATAAAAAGACCATAACGTGTCATGGGCTGGTACGGATGTTTTTTTTATTAAATTAAATTAGCCTTTATTGCTGTAAACTTATAAAACATTATTTTACTATAACTTAATCTAATTTTAACTAAATATTTATTATACGTATATTATTCTAAGTTTGACGGCGTTCGGGTGATTACTCTTTTTGCAACAGCTTGTCTTTCGACATAGGCCTCCTCCAAAGATTTCCATTTTTCTCTGTCCTTTGCAACTCTGATCCATTCTGTACCAGCCACCTTTTTCAGATCATCTTCCCATCTTTTCGTTTGTCCACCTTTGCTTCTTTTGCCGTCTCTTGGATACCACTCTGTTATTATACGGGTCCATTTCTCTTGCCTTTCTCTCAACATATGTCCTGTCCATCGCCATTTTAGTGTTCTGTATACAGAATGTGCCTGTTTGAATTGTGTTCTGTTTTTTATGTGTGTTAGTTTTACTTTGTCTCTTCTGTTGACTCCAATAATACTCCTTTCTATACTATTTTGGCAGACGCTTAGTTTATTTGCTAGGTTTTTTGTTAATGACCATGTTTGGCTACCATACGTTAAACAGGGCAGGATACAGGTGTTGTAAACTTTTCTTTTAGCTTTCATAGGCATGTCTCTGTCCTTCATAACTTCGCTAAGCGACCAGTATCTCTTCCAAGTGTTGGCAATCCTCCTATTTATTTCTTTATCCATAGTTTTGTTGGGCGATATTAGTTGTCCTAAGTAGATGTACTCGTTAACATATTCTATTTTCTGCATATTTACTATGATTTCATGTGTTTTTGAGGAGTTGGTCATGGCTTTCGTCTTGCTGATATTCATTGACAGCCCCGCCTTCGCACTCTGATCTGATAACTGTTGTAGCATAAGTTGTAGTTTTCTTGGACACTCGGAGAACAGTATCAGATCGTCTGCAAAGCGCAGATGACTTAATTTTTCTCCATTAATATTGAGACCATTCTCATCCCAATCTAGGTTTTGAAATATCCTTTCCAGGACTGCTGAGAATAGTTTGGGTGAGATAGGGTCGCCTTGTCGGACGCCTCGCTCTATGGGGAATTCTTCACCGGTTTTCTCCAATCTGACTTGTGCTGTGCTTCTAGAGTATATGTTCCTCAATGTTCTTATATATTTGTGCTGTATTCCCTGACTGTTTAAGGATTCCCAAATGTAATCGTGTTCCAACGAGTCAAAAGCCTTATTAAAATCTACAAACGCTAAGTAGTAGCATTTATTGTATTCGTTGTACTTTTGTAAAATTTGTCTCAGGACATGGATATGGTCAATCGTTGAAAACTTGCTTCGGAACCCAGCTTGTTCTTTTGGTTGGTTTTCATCGAGTGTTGTAGAGATTCGTGATAAAATGACTTTTGAGAAGACCTTATAAATATTGGACATTAGACTGATGGGGCGATAGTTACCGATTTCTTCTTTGCTGCCTTTTTTATGTAGTAAAACTATCGTCGATTTTGTCCAGTCCTCTGGTATTGTTTCGGTCTCCAGGATTTCGTTAAATAAGTCTGTTAGTATTGGAGTAATTACTGGTGCAGTGGATTTAAGTAACTCATTAGTAATTTGATCAGATCCAGGTGTTTTATTTGTTTTTTGTGTTGTAATAGCTTTAATCGTTTCCTCTTTCAGTATTTTCGGTACAGGCTCAGCATCCATTAGATTAAATTTCTCTGTGGCCACTCTTGGGTTCTTACTTTGGTATAATTCCCTGTAGAAGTCAGTTGCTACTTTCAGTATTTCAGGTCTTTTTCTCGTGTTAGTTTTATTCTTTGTCTTAACTCCTAGTATCCACTCACTTTTTTCCTTTAACTCTTTAATAGCCTTTTTTATTCCACCAGTTCTTTCTATATGTTTTTTTAATGTCTGCCGTATTTTTATTTTTCTATCTTTTCTTATACTTTCGTTTATATTTTTACTGATTTCTCTTATTTTGTTCCTCTTCTCTTGATTATTTTCCTTTATTTGTAGTAGTTTTTTCCTTTCTTCTAGTAAGCGCTGAGTTTCTAAAGAGATTTTGGTTTTATTTACTTTTTGAGTTTCTGTTTTGAGTATTCTCAAGGTTTTTTCGTATTTCTCTTCGATAGATATGGTCTTTTCCCTGATTATGTCTACTAATTTTGTGAGGTTATTGATAAGTTTTTCATTGTTTCCAGTACACATCAAGGCCGTGTTCTCATTTTGCCATCTCCGGTTCCTTTTTATAGGTTTTCCTGTAAGTGTAGCACGAACCATTCTGTGATCTGAGTTAAAATTTAGATTTTGTATGACTGAAACATTTTTGAAAGCCTTCAAATTGTTGGACATAATAAAATCTATTTCATTTTTGTAGAGACCATTTGGAGAAGTCCATGTCCATCTTTTTGATTCCTTTTTCCTGTAAAAGCTGTTAAGAATGCTAAGTTTGTTTGTTAAAGCGAATGTGACTAACCTTGCTCCATTTTTACTTCGCTTGCCCTGTCCATATTTGCCAATTGTATATTCTTCTCCATTGCAGCATGTTCCAATCTGGCCGTTAAAATCTCCCATCACTATGGTATTTTTGTGTGCTTTTTGTATGGTTGTTTGCAGGTCTTCGTAAAACTTTTCTGTCTTTAGTATATCTTCTTTTTTGTTAGATTCTGTAGGCGCATACGCTTGGATGATTGACCATTTCTCTTCCTTGCCAACCGGTAGTAATATGTTTAAGATAGCTAATCTTTCTGTGACTCCTTCTATTTCAATTATTTTATCCGCTAATCTTTTATTAACGAAGAAGCCCACTCCGTATTGCCCGGGCGTCTCGCCTATGTGGTGTAAAATGTAATTTCCGTAGTCTTCTATCTTCTCCCCATATCTTCTCATTTCACTAATTCCTATTATGTCCCATTTGATTTCTGATATGGCCTTTTCAAATTCTTGAAGTCTTTCAGGTGTTCTTAACGATCTTGAGTTAAATGTTGCTATATGTATATCTGAGGTTCTTTTATTCATCTTTAAAGGGTCATGGTCGTTTTCCTCCACGATGACCAGTCGGCTTGGGGGAGGGTGTGTTGTAATGGTTGTTGTTTTGTCTTTTTGTTTGTGTTTTTGTTTCCGTTCGCCGATAGTAAATTGCTATTGTTGTTTTCCTGATGGTTGGGATGTAAGAGAGTTAGATCGAGCCTTCATCAAGTCATATGCATTTGTCCTTTGCGTAGAGGATGTCAACTGCTGTTTTTTCGATTTCGGGTTAGCATACGGAGAGGCAGATGGTTCTCTTTTCCTTTTGTCTTTAGCTCCTACATTTTCCTTAACAATAAGTTTATCATACTTTAGGTAGGCTATGTTTCCTTTGTTACGTTCCTCCTTTAGTTGTGGGAGTAATGCCTTTCTCTTCTCCAATGTTTCTTTGGTGTAGTCTTCAGAAATATATAACTCTTTGGACTTTTTCTTGTTTTTCAGAACTTCGCTCTTCTTCCATCCATTGGTAAAGGATACGAGGGTAGGTCTCGGTTTTTCTTTGTTTTCTAAATTTCCAATACGGTAGATTTTATTTATCTCACAGTTTTCTACTTTTATATTCAATTCTTCGTGTAGTTTTTTTCTCGTTGTCTCTAGTAATTCTGTTACAGATTTTTCACCCTCTTTTAATCCATAGATTACTATATTATTGCTTTTCTTTTCTTTTTCTAAAAGTTGTATTTTATTTTCCAGTTTTTCTACCTTCAACTTTAAATTTCTATTTTCTTCTAATACTGGTTCCAGTTTTTCATCCATTTTTACCATCAGTGTATTTGTTATAGTTTCTGTTTGCTTTTGCATTTCCATTTTAATTTTTTCAAAGAAGATTTGAAATTGATCATCCATATTTATTTTTTTTTATTATTTCCGTGAAAAGGATGTTTTTTTTAAGACGTGATGAATCTGAATGATCGAATCCAATAATTGGCAACTTTATCAAGCGAAAATCAATTAAAAAGTAGGAATTGTCAAAGTTACGACGTGTTCTGTCAAATCTAATGTCAAATAGGTATGTTGATTGTCGGAGTTTTGGCGGGCATGTGAAAGAGTGCTGTTGTGTTTTTGTATTATTTTCCTAAAATTGTGTTAGCTGGGTTTTTAATGTGTAATATTGGTAAAATATTAACCATTAGATAATCGTGTTCATGCACAAGTGTAGGAAAGTGATGTAATATCCAGAAACGTGCTATTTTGTGTTCCCTCCAAAACTCCATCGAAAGTTTCAGTAAAGCGTCTACCACTTTACTGAATCGACCGACTTGACTCCTTGACTGTATTGACTTTTACTTAGACTTTGACTAGACTTTAGACCTGACGATAAATGAAAACGATGATGAAAATTATAATAGGAGGAATATGGTTTTCCCGCAATATTCGTAACCTTTTTACCTTGTCTGTGGCACAACATACACATCCTTTGTGTCAAGTTGCCAAAAAAGAAGAAAGAAAATGCAAATGTCAGACGTCACTGACAAATTGTCAATCGTTCTCACTCTTTGGTTTTAGTTCTCACTTGACAGTTGACACTTCTCAAAAGTCAAAAAATCTTGCTCAATCGCTGTTCGCTGTTCGCATCGCTCGACTTGTCACTTGTGAGTTGTGACTTGTGTGATATTTTGTCACCTTTTCCATCCAGGCATTAAGAGATAAAAATTATATTTTAGTGAAGCGTTACAGTGTTTATAGAGTGTGCTTCCCATTTGCCATATATTTGAAGTTTTTTGCATTGTGCTCCTGTGATAAGTCTTGTTATAAACTTGTGTTATTAGAGTGCCAGAGATTCAAAATGAATACGAGCTCTAGAACACCAAAAACAACGCCTATAACGGAGGACTACGATATTTCCAACACAGTTCTAGGCCTTGGAATCAATGGAAAGGTAATCACCGTACATTATTTCGTTTCGTCCTTACGGTTAATTCCATCTTTGTTTACATGCGTTTATGACGTAAAAGTTTATAATTAGCCAAGTGATTTTTTATCAGTCACACTTGTAGGAAGTAAATTCATGAATCGTTAAATTGTTATAGAAAAGAACTACCAATGCCACAGGTTTAAAAAGCTACATTTATAAATAAGTACATTTTTTTATTAAATACACATTTAAATTCAGTAGGGCCTCATTAATCCGGAGAGGCAAAAACATAACCCTTTTCGAATTATCGAGGTGTCCGGATTATGGTATGCAATATTTAATATTAATCAGATGTTTAATTTTAGTTTCTTTAATCAATTTTTAAGTTATAGCATAAAGACAAAATGTACATAATATGTTCATAATTACAACCATATAAGAAATCAATTAGTTAAAATAAAACATAAAGTAGCAAATTCTTTTTGAAAAAGTCTGTAATACTCTTTTGTAACTTATGATCTTCGCACTTCATTTCGAAAGCGCGGTCACTAAGTTGATGGAGTAACTTAACTTCGTGGCTATCAAATTCGTTATTATCTTCAGTTTTCAGCCCATTTTAAAGCAGTGTTTAAAGCTCCGGCTGGATTACAGCGATCACCAAACAAGAGGGAGTCCGGATTACTGAGGCTCTACTGTACAGTAATTATTAGCGTGACGATGACCTTTTTGATTATAATTTTTTCTCGTACTTGTTTTCTATGTACATATATTGACAATATAATTGTGCAGCCAGAGCATCAGAAAAAGTACTCCCTACATTATTTTGGTTTTCGAAGTAGCATATTTTCTATTAGCCTTTATTATCACATTTGTATATTATATGTATGTACTCCCCAACCTGGCTGGTCACAGTGGAGGAGTTAGACCAAAACCCTCCTAATAATAGTATAACACCAACCAAAAATAAAATGAGGTCAAGACTAATAATAGACACATATAATGTCAGGTCCCTGGCTACAACCTACCGTTACTTGAAACTCGTACACGGGCTGGATTCGATAAATATTGACATACTGGGACTCTCTGAAACGAGACTACAAGGATGCCAAATCGAGGAATATGCCAACTACATTCTTTGCTACATTGGAGAAACAAAGGGCCTACATGGCGTAGGTTTTTTAATTAAAAAGATCTGGAAGGACAACATCATTAATTTCAAAGGTATATCAGAGAGAAATGCACTATTGAAAATGAAATTTGAGAAAGACCAAGTTTCCATTATACAGGCATATGCACCAACGGAGAGTTACAGTGACTTTGAATTAGAAAAGTTCTACGACGATCTTAAACATGCCCATGCTCTAGCCGACAGTAAAATTATTTTATTAGGAAACTTGAACGCAAAAATAAAAAATAAATAACAACCAAAACCTGAAGAAAATTTGATTATGGGAAAATTTGGCCTAGGCATCAGAAACAAAAGGGGAGAACGTCTCATAAACCATGCGCAAGAATTTAAACTCTCCATAATTAACACATATTACAAACTGAAACCTCAAAGAAGATGGACATGGAAATCACCCGACGACAGAACAAAGAACGAAATAGATTATATAATGCCAAATATCCCAAAATCTATATATAAATACGAAGTTCTTAACAATATAAAATTTCGGACAGACCACAGATTAATATGAATAACTCTTTCCCTGAAACAAACAAAGAAAAGCAGAAACAATTTCAAACCTCAACCTAAAATCCCTAGAACAGATGAAGAAATAAAACAATACAAAGACAACTTAAAACTAAACATAGAAAACAAACTAAATAACAACGCAAACATGCAATATGCTTGCATGTTTGCGTTGTTATTTAGTTTGTTTTCTATGTTTAGTTTTAAGTTAAAGTTCTACGACGATCTTAAACATGCCCATGCTCTAGCCGACAGTAAAATTATTTTATTAGGAAACTTGAACGCAAAAATAAAAAATAAATAACAACCAAAACCTGAAGAAAATTTGATTATGGGAAAATTTGGCCTAGGCATCAGAAACAAAAGGGGAGAACGTCTCATAAACCATGCGCAAGAATTTAAACTCTCCATAATTAACACATATTACAAACTGAAACCTCAAAGAAGATGGACATGGAAATCACCCGACGACAGAACAAAGAACGAAATAGATTATATAATGCCAAATATCCCAAAATCTATATATAAATACGAAGTTCTTAACAATATAAAATTTCGGACAGACCACAGATTAATATGAATAACTCTTTCCCTGAAACAAACAAAGAAAAGCAGAAACAATTTCAAACCTCAACCTAAAATCCCTAGAACAGATGAAGAAATAAAACAATACAAAGACAACTTAAAACTAAACATAGAAAACAAACTAAATAACAACGCAAACATGCAAGCATACTACGACACACTGGAAGAAGCAATAAAAAACAGTCTTGTCACTAAAACCGATAGACAGGACAATACGAGACACAATGTATTTAGTAACGAAACACTTAATCTAATTAAAAAAGAAACAAACTGAAAATAAAAGAACATAAAGATAAAAATACTAAACAAGAGCTAAGTAAATTATATAAAGAGACGAGTAAAGCAATAAAAAGAGATTATAAACAACATAGGCAAAGAATACTTACTGAAAATCTAAACAAATTCAGGAGCACAAAAAGAGGTCTAAAAGAGCTAAATCTACACAAAACATGGATACAAAATCTAGACAGACAAAACAAAGAAACCACAAGCAGACAAGAAATTTTACAAGAGGCAACAAACTTCTTCCAACAACTGTACAAAAAAGGGTAGAAAACTTAGAACTTCGAAGTGATGACGAACATAGAAGTGACATCACAGAAACAGAACTACAAGTAGATGCAAATGAAGTATTAGAACTGTTGAAAAATCTTAAAACAAACAAAAGTCCAGGCCCTGACGGCATTACCAACAAAGTCTTAAAACTTGGAGCTCCAGTGCTTCTTACCCATCTTACCGATCTGTTCTACAGAGTCTCGTCAGTCGTCACTCACTCTGACATTGGCAACTCACAAAGGAGCCATTTTCAAAAAGAAGAAGAAGAACTTAATATTGGAAACCGAGGTAGTACCTACCCAATGGTATACATCAAATATCATTCTCTTACACAAAAAAGGTAATCCAAAGGACATCAACAATATACCAATTAGCCTTCTAGCATGTCTATACAAAGTGTTTTCATCTTTGATCTTAAATCGTATTTCAAAAACTATTGACAACGCACAACCTATAGAACAAGCTGGCTTCCGTTCTGGCTTCAGTACCTTAGACCATATTCAAGCATTAGAACAAGTTATTGAAAAATACGAGGAATTTAACAAACCGCTGTATCTCGGGTTTGTAGATTACAGCAAGGCCTTTGATAGCATCAGCCACGCCTCAATATGGACCGCATTAAACAAGCTGAACATCAACTCGAAATATATAAACATCATTAAACTCATATACAAAACAGCACTAGCAGAGTAAGACTCGAAACGAAAGGTGAACAAATCAGTATAGAGAGGGGCGTGAGACAAGGCGACCCCCTATCACCGAAACTATTCATTGCTGTACTTGAAAATATATTTAGAAACATCATCTGGAAAGCCAAAGGCATAAAGATAAACAAGAAATACTTAACCCATCTCAGATTCGCAGATGACATAGTCTTGCTATCAGAATCAGCATCAGACCTGGAAAATATGCTTGAATCATTAAACCAAGAAAGTAAAAAGATAGGACTAGAAATGAATGCCTCATAAACGAAAGTCATGACTAACAGTATTAAACGACCTGTAAAAACAGAGAATAAAATAATAGAATATGTTGACAATTATATATACCTAGGAAAACAGATATCTTTTCATAAGACTCACAACATAGACGAAGTAGAAAGAAGACAAAATATAGCCTGGAAAAAATTCTGGTCCCTCAAAGAAATCCTAAAAGGAGACTACTCAATAAACTTGAAAAAATTGTACTAGATACCTGCGTGCTACCCAGCCTGCTTTACGGTTGCCAAACATGGGTTTTGTCATCAATAACAAAGCAAAAGATAATAACAACCCAAAGAGCTATGGAAAGGAGTATCCTAAATATCAGGAAAATACAAAAAGTGAGAAGCGAAACAATTAGACAAAAAACAAAACTAACAGATGCCCTAAAACAGGCTCTAAAACTAAAATGGCAGTGGGCTGGACATGTTTCTAGGTATACCGATAACAGATGGACAATAGAAACCACTGAGTGGGAGAAGCCTACTAGAAAAAGAAGAGTTGGCAGGCCAAAAGGAAGATGGGCCAATGACCTAGTAAAGACAGCAGGCAAAAACTGGCTTAAGACAGCTAAAGACAGGGAGAAATGGAAGAACATGGAGGATGCCTTCACCCGACAAGGGGCCTATACTACACAAGATGGCTCGGCAGGGCACAGTGGAGGTTCCGGAGGCACAGGAACTCACGGGTTAGGGCGTCAGGGTGACAGATTACCAAACCTGCCGCTTTACTCCCAGGGTCCATCTGGGCTTGTGTTACCTCGAGCATCCACTGTACCACGCTAAGCCAATAATTAATAAGTAACAAACATAAATGTAATTTTAAAACGTCAGTGTATTCTATAGGAAAGAAAGGCTTTTTTATTTTATTTTTATTTATTTTATATTATATGTATAATAAACCTTTTATTAATTTATGATTTAGAAACCAGTGGTTTCAGTCAGTAGTTGTCCTACTCTAACAATGTTATTTAATGTTTGTTAAGAGTAGGATGTTGTATTTGCATACAATTTCAACAGGTCTAATAAGGTTGACAAGTGCCAACAATAAATTATTTACTTAAGACGTGTTGTCTGACAATTGTTAGGATGGCTTCTAGGTGCATTCCGAGAGGGTAGGTCAATAGAAATATTATATTTACTCAACACATTAATCCTTCAATTGCGGATTCTTGGATATCTTCTTCAATTGTTGTCGCGGTCACCGGTGTCTTTATGGGGCTTGATAGGTTAAATTAATAAAACATCATTAAAGTTAAACTGTTATTGAGTAATATTGTGTATATTATATAATATAACTAGCTGTCCCGGCAAACGTTTCTTTGCCATTATAATATTATAAAGTATATCGCCCGTATTATTTTATTGAAGTGACTAAATAATTATGTCACCATGGCAACGTCCATCGCTATCATGGTCGTCGTTTTTCTCGAGTTGTAATAATTTACTATTATTTATTCAACAAATGCACTTATCAAAATATAAAGTACCCAGTAGCCGATTCTCAGACCTACTGAATATGCATATAAAATTTGGTAAAAATCAGTAAAGCCGTTTCGGAGGAGTTCGTGGACTAACATTGTGACACGAGAATTTTATATATAAGATTATATAAGAATGGAATGTACTCTGTAAAGCTAACTGCATCGATACTTAGGTTAATAAATCTTAGCGGTTTTATATTTAAAAACTTCATTAATCCTTCGATCGGAGATTCTCGGAAATGCCATTGTATTCTATTGTTGTCGCGATCACCGGTGCTTGTACGGGGCTTGATGGGTTAATTTCAAATCTTTTGGAAATCTCTTTCCAATTTGCTAAAATTTAAAAATTGAACTGAGCTACTCTTAGTAAAGGGTTCGCTGTCTATCTGTGCTGATGTCTGTATCTTTGGAACCTTTAAATTTTTCTCTGTAATAAACAGTGCTCAAAATGAGTAATATTCTAATAAATATTGTAGTTGTAATTTAAAACAGTATGGAACCCAATTAATTTCATGCTTACTGCTTGTAAGCATGACTAGCACTTGCATGGGCATACCCAGGATTTCAGCTAGGGGAGGGGATCTGACTTAAAATATATTTTGTTTCCAACACTTCATTTTGCGCAGAGTAGGTAACACGTTTTTAATTCCGATTTCATCCAGGAATTTTTGTTCATTCCAGTTTATTTCTGACTTGAATTGACTACCCCCCCTGCCCCTACTTGGGTACGCCCCTGAGCTCTTGCATGAAATTAACCAATATCTTGAAATCACTATCTTTGGCTGAGCTTGCATATTCCAAGAAAATTACATCGCATCGAGGAAAACCGTGATGACGCATCATGATTCCATTATCTATTGTGAGCCGCGTGACGCAGCGGCTCCCTTGATAACGCGAGTTAGCGCCGCGTCGATTAGCGCAAGTACATACTTGGCGATACATTGCGATTTGTGACGTTATTGTTTGGAAACGGAAGGAAATCCGCTTGCAGAAAAATCGCACCAGGTCATGAGAAAATGCCTCATTAAAGTTGCAGTGAAAATACCACTTGCGTTAATAAAATTAATTAGATAAGTGGGCTCTATTTTGAAAGAGGAACCAGAGGAATATGTAACCTCGATTTACTGTATCTGTCTCTATCAAAATACGTATGTGCCGTTGTAGGGTGAAGCGTGATGGCAATAGTTTCTTCGTTAAAAAATTAAATTCTACTGTACCCGCGTTCCCTCAAGGGAATACTTTACGAAGACCATAAAATAAGCTATTATTTATCTATTTACTGCCTTCAAAAATTCCTGATATTTCAGAAAATACAAATATCCTATAAATATTGGTCGATTTTTAAATACACATAATATCGACCTCAGTCGATATTATTTACACATAATATCGACTTAGGTCGATATTATGTGTATTTAAAAATCGATCAATTCTAAAATTGGTCGATTTTTAAATACACGTATTTAAAAATCGACCAATTTTAGAAGCTCATAGATAGGCAATGATTGGAGATAGATACAAAGTGTAAAGGACAAAGTTGTAGAGAATTTTATTAGCTTTTCTTATGTAGTACAATAAAATTTCGTACAAAGTACCGTTTTCGTAAATTAGTCTAAAAACCAAAAAATGGGTCCTTCTTTTCCCCCCCTCCCCTCCGGCGCACCTCGGAGGGGTCAGGACTTTTAGTATGTTTATCTCCTAACTAGTCCAAACAAAGTGGCGTAGTCATAATTTCTGCTTTCGACTTTTCCAAGCACACCCTCATTTCGAGCATTCGTTTACTAGGCTAAGTCCAGTCTTAGATATTCTATAATATTGAAATTTGAAACTTCTAATCATATTTTTTTAAATAACTACGCTTTTACGCTTGTTTATTTTCGTATTAAACGTCTCCGAATATAAGTAGGTATTTTAATAACCAATAAGCCGTAGCGATACGCACTAGGGGTTAATATAAAGGTCAACCTTTTAATACCGGCACGTCAACGGGTGACAAAACAAAATAAACTTTTGATCCTCCCTATCCTCAAGGGAGGCTCGTCCCTTGGGTATTTTAACCCCCGACTAAAAAGAGGGGTGTTATAAGTTTGACGTGTCTGTCTGTCTGTTTGTCTGTGTGTGTATCTGTCTGTGGCACCGTAGCATCCAAACGGGTGGGCCGATTTTGATCTAGTTTTTTTTGTTTGAAAGCTGATATGATCGAGAGTGTTCTTAGCTATAATTCATCATCATCAGCCTGCTCAGTGCTGGACAATCAGGGTTTATCTGGTTCATGAAAGGCCGTTAGCAACTTGTAGTCGTTTGATGGGTTTTATAATTCATTCTAGTTCGCGACATTTGTGAATATACGTATAAACATAATAATGGAAAGTTGACCTGGCGCTGCCGCATCACCTGGTAATCAATAGGATATCCAACTCCTCGCCAACTTAGGGCAGAGGTTACGTGTTTGGGCTCATTTTAATTGTAAGAAGTAGATAAACAGTAAATATTTACATGATGCTGCTGCAGCATCACCTGGATTCTATAGGAACCGAGCTTCGTATGAACTCAAAGTGGAAGTTTCATGTTTGGGCTCATATTAACGGAATCATCGAAAAGAACATTGATAGATGGTAATCTGCAGGTAATCATTAGAATATGATTCTGTTGAAAGGAATTATTGTGTACTGTAACCAACACAAGTTTAAAAAGTATGAAATAAAATTAAATTAAGAAATTTAAAAAAACCCCCGCCAAATAGCCTAGTAAACGAATGCCCAAAATGGGGGTCTGCTTGGAAAAGTCGAAAGCAGAAATTTTGACTTCGGTACTTTGTTAAAACTAGTTAGGAGATAAACATACTAAAAGTCCTGACCCCTCCAAGGTGCGCTCGAGGGGGGGGGGGGGGGGAGAAGGTTCCGTTTTTTTGTTTTTTGCTTACTCATCAAAAACGGTGCTTCGTACGAAATTCTCTTGTACTACAAAATAAAAGCTAATTAAATTGTCTACAACTTCGTCCTTTACACTTTGTATCTATATCCAATCATTGCCTCGCTATGAGATTCTAAAATTGGCCGATTTTCAAAAGTGTATTATTTTGAGTTTCGTACCCAAAGGGTAAAAACGGGACCCTGTTACTGAGACTTTGATGTCTGTCCGTCTTCCTGACCGTTTGTCTGTCCATCTGTCTGTCCGTCTGTCTGTCTCCAGGCTGTAACTCAAGAACGATAATAGCTAGAGAGTTGAAGTTTTCAGAGATTATGTATTACTGTTGCCGCTATAATAATAAATACTAAAAATAAAATAAATTAAATATTTTAGGGGGGCTCTCATACAACAAACCTTTAGAGTTCTTGAAGGTACTACCTGATTTCCACAAACATGATTCTTATGTCTCTACTCTCTAGAATAGAGGTCTCTTGGAGTTAAAGCTTTACATTTAGGTTGAGGTATAACAGGTCGTTATATTTATTTTACACTAGCGACCCGCCCCGGCGTCGCACGGGTATAAAATATATAGCCACTGAAAAAAATATTAAAATCGATAGCCTATAACGATCCTTCATGTGGTCTACTTCTTATCTGTGCCAAATAACATAAAAATTGCTCCAGTAGTTCGCGAGATAAACCCTTTCAAATAATTTCCCCCGTTTTTCCACATTCTCCTATAGCCTTCCTCAATAAATGGGCTATCTAACACTGAAAGAATTTTTCAAATCGGACCTATAATATATAAATCTCCTGTCACGATGTTTGTCCGCGATGGATTCCTAAACTACGTAACCAATTTTAATGTTTCTTTTTTTTTAAATGTGTGCTTTTTTCCAACTTGAGAGATAGGATAGCTTAGATCTTTAATTATTATAGTCGCAATTTTATTTTATTGCAAATTATTTGTCTATAAAGAGCGACCATTGTTTATGCGACGCGGGTCACGGGATAGCGATGGACGTTGCCACGGTGACATACTTATATTTAGTCACTAATTCAATAAAATAATACGGGCGATATACTTTATATTATAATATGGCAAAGAAACGTTTGTCGGGACAGCTAGTATATTATATAATACCTATGTCTATCGTCTCAGTACATATACGCTCAGGCTCGACCACAATATCTATCGGTCGAATAGGAATACATATTAAATGCCATTGTTTGCTGGTATCAGTGCATGTCCAATTGAGGTCTGTGACATTCCTGATATTGGCGCAATACCTTCGCCTTGGTAAAGCGTGGGCTGATAGGTGACACATAGTTCACTTTCTCCGCAAGTTGCAGATGGACTACTCAGTTCGGTGACTAAATGCCCAAATTCCTTGACGCTCTGCAGTGCAGTAAAACAAATACTACAAAAATTTATTAAATATTTGTTTAACCTTTCAAAGGACCTTAAAAGTTTCCGTTCTATAGACCCCTTGTGTTTGGGTTGACGTAAAATATAGCTACGGTATCCATTGCTCAATCGATTCATATATCCGATAGAAAAGATAATCCCAAAAAACATTATCTAAAAAACGTTAGCTACTAATATACAAAACCGAATCAATGTTATCGATTTCGGGCCACGAAAACCGCAATGTCATCAGCCCGAGCTATCAGCGATATGTCGGTGACACCTGGTGACATCATGGCGCACACATGCACTCCCACTTACATAACACCACACAATATCAATATTGATTCACGATGAGCTAATTGTAAGAATATGTAATGTGAAGTTTTTGAGAAAAGGATCCTTTGGTCACTTTTAATATTAATATTTTGGCGTAGCGCGGCACGGCAAGGTACGCCTTTTTCGTCATGGTAAAATAGGTTTTAATTATTGCTGTTCTCGGCTTGCCGTTTCTTTGGCGTACGGCAAATGAAAGCGTCCTCTCATTCCGAGAATAAGCTATTCATGTCTCTCAAATCCCGAGCCTCCCAAGACTCACAAGCGGCGTTTGGACTTCGGACGTTTAGGGTATCTAGCAAATTGGTTAATAATACCATCAATAAAAGTAGTCGTATTTTTGGCTGTATCTTTTGTGTACGAATTGGGTAATCTATTAATCTCTCAGTATTTGCACAAGCGGTGTGCATTATATTGCGATTGCTCTTACGTAACATAACATGCAAGACAAAATCTAAGAATGTTACAATGTACCAAGGCCTAGTTAAAGACAAATAAATAAGATAAAATACAAACGAACGTAAGACTTATTTATCTAAGAGTAATGCAACACGCAACTGACACAGATAAGCTATCTCACCATTGTTGTAGAAACACCAGAAAAAGTTATAACAAACGTTAAGTCCGCTTTCTGGGACCTTAAACAGCATAATAATTATGAACATGTTTCGTTTTAATGACCCAAGAATTTTTTGTTCTTATGAATACTAGAAGGTCAAACTCTCCCTTCTCTTTTGTACCGTATTTCCTACAAGTAGCTTGGCTTGTTGGAAATCTGGTATATAAAGGATAAGCTGTCGCTTGTTTTAGGATGGCGCATTTTCACTGGCATGCGGGGTGCGGGAGATCATGCCTCGACCAATCAAAATGCGCCATTAGTTGTCAAAGACTCCCCGTATGCTGTATACCGCACGAGTTAACGACTAATGAAAATGCGCCCAATAAATGCGATCTTATAGTATATCAGATTTTCAACAATCCGTGTTAAGGTGTAGCTGAAAGGTGTGCTGCTCTACAACGTTTTCCTGCAAATCGTGCTAAGCTACAGCTTGTTTCAGGTGGTGGAGTGCGTGTACAAGCGCACGGGCGCGAAGCGAGCACTCAAGGTGCTGCATGACAGTGTGAAGGCGCGTCGCGAGGTTGAGCTGCACTGGCGGGCCAGCGGCTGTATACACATTGTTGAGGTAGGTGGATTTTTTGTTATTTCTGGCAGGGTTGAAATGACGACTACATAATATTATGTTAATAATGTCTTATAGCCTTATCACACTAGACTCTAGAGCTTTGCATGCGGAACGGTTGCCTTCGCTCGCAAACCGCTAACGTGTGATAAAAGGCCCTTAGAAAACCCTAGATAAATAATGCCAAACGAACTAATACAAGTGTGTAAATCGATAGTAGAACTTGAACTTTGATGGCAATATCTAAAAACTAAAGCATATTTTATATCTGCATTAGATCATGAATGATCATGAAAAAGAAAAGCCTGGGATCATGATTCATGCCCCATGGGGTGCACTGGAGGGACCACAAGAGATCGCATTAAATGTAAAGGTGCTCTCTCACCGCGAGCATTCACGTGTAATGTACTCGTATCATAACACGTGAATGCTCGCTTGTTAGTGTTGGCTAGTTGATGTTACAAGTTGTATCAAGAGATTACACGCTGTATCATTACAAGCTGCGCATTGTAATGCTCGGCTCTCCTCCCTCACTGATGCCATGCTCGACTCTGTAACATCACAATATTATGACGTCATACTTAATAACACGTAAATCTGTTTCAGATAATCGACGTATACGACAACACATACAACGGCAAGCGCTGCCTGCTGGTGGTGATGGAGTGCATGGACGGCGGCGAGCTGTTCCAGCGCATACAGGACAACCGCGACGGTGCCTTCACCGAGCGACAAGCCGCTGAGGTAAGATGTACTATCGGAGAAGTTGATTGATAGACAGTTGGCAGACCTAAGTGAGTTGGTGGCGTTATGTCAAACCCGGCCGACAGATCACGACTTATATTGAATTGACATAACTCAATCAAATGACCTTTGGTATATTTCCAGAAAATCGTCATCAATTGTAGTCTTGAAAAGCAAGAGATGCTATGGTTTAGTTAAAGTGAAAGTATTTCTGAAGCAAATGGTTGTTATGACCCTAAAATTATCTTCGAGATGTTAAGAACATTAAATTAAATTGTACTCTGTCGAATCTCTTTGCGTGCTGTGTGCGTGTTTGCGTACGTGCGTGCGCCGCCGCATAGCCGCAACTTCAAAACTGACCCCAATTTATTTTAAATCTCACGTAGCTTAGAAGTTAGAACACCCTTGTTTGCTGCTCGATAATACGAAACTTTACATAAATTCTTTATTTATCAGATAATGCATTCAATCTGCGTAGCGGTGCGTCACCTGCACGATTCCAACATCGCCCATCGTGACATCAAGCCGGAGAACTTACTGTATACCAGCATGGCGCCCAACGCGGTGCTGAAACTGACTGACTTCGGGTTCGCCAAGGAGACCCTCACGCCGGCTGATACGTTGCAAACGCCGTGCTATACGCCTTACTATGTGGCTCCTGAGGTAAAGTATGGTTGAATACTTTTTTTATTCCCTTTACTGATAAAGATACTGTATCTCTGTGTAAGGGCCGGGACACAAAAACACGACACGACGTCGCACGACGCCGCACGACGCCGTGTCGTGGGAATCCACGACGCGCGTCGTAAAAAACCACGACATGGCGTCGTAGAAACTCATCTTTGAAGTTCTACGTGAGTTTTTACGACGCGACGTCGTTACGATGTCGTGTCGTGGTTTTTTACGACGCGCGTCGTGGATTTCCACGACACGGCGTCGTGCGGCGTCGTACGACGACGTGTCCTGTTTTTGTGTCCTGGCCCTTAGGCCATATTAATATGCTAGCCGCATTTATATTACGTAACTTATTGATGCGACGTCTTTACTAAATACGTTTTATAGAAAACTCTGGAATACATCCAGAATCGTCAACCTATGTTAGAAACGGTTGACATCAATTGACATCAACTAAATACTAATAATAATAATAACTCCCACACCAGTTTCGGGTTTCGGTGACGGTGGCCGGTTTTATTGAAACCAGGCCAGTTACCCAGGAGTGACTGTATAGTGCCCAAGTGTGTGCGCAGTGCACTAGAGCACACTCTATTTCCTTACTCTCATAACCCAGTGGGACGGACGACCGACGACTGGCGAGAGATCATGCGCAGGACCGACTTAACATGCCCATCCAACGCATGGATCATCTTACTTGTCAGACAATCAGGTGATCAGCCGGCATTTCCCTAACCAAACTTGGAAATAAAATGTTTCCAACGCGGGAATCGAACCCACGACCTCCGAGTCAAGAGACACGCTCTTAACCACTGGATCATGGATGCTTTAACTAAATACTAAGGCTGCGTTTCCACTGAAGCGGAGCGGAGCTTAGCGGTGCCCGAATTGACCAATCGTGCTATTCCAGCGGAATGACCGCGAAGCGGAGCGAAGATTTCGAGCATGGTGATTGGTCAATTCGGCACCGCTAAGCTCCGCTCCGCTTCAGTGGAAACGCAGCCTTAATGTTGTGTAACCCGACAGGTGCTCGGTCCGGACAAGTACGACAAGTCGTGCGACATCTGGTCGCTGGGCGTGGTCATGTACATCCTGCTGTGCGGCTTCCCGCCCTTCTACTCCAACCACGGCCTCGCCATATCACCCGGGATGAAAAAGGTGCGTCTTACATACATGATACAATCCTCAAACATACATTTGCCTACCTATCAATAAAGATGTTAATTGATAATACAGTGGATAATAATAATAATAATAGGTGCAATGTCGCTGAATGTGTCTGTCTGTCTGTCCACAGTATTCGACAACATATTATTATAACGAGGGTGGTCCGATAAGTACTTAGCCTACAAAAGAAAAACGAAAATTTTGAAAAAGTGGCGATTTATTTCTCGACGTAGTCTCCTTTTAGCTCGATACACTTAACCCAGCGATGCTCCAACTTCTTTATCCCATCACAAAAATATGTTTTCTCGAGGTCTGCAAAATAGGCCTCCGTGGCGGCAATGACCTGCTCATTCGACTCAAATTTCTGCCCAGCGAGTGACTTTTTCAAGTTAGGAAATAAAAAGAAGTCGCACGGGGCCAAATCCGGAGAATACGGTGGATGGGGCAGCAGTTCGTAGCCCAATTCGACTAATTTGGCCGTGGCGAGGGCGGAGGTGTGAGCCGGTGCGTTGTCATGATGAAAGAGCACTTTTTTCTTCGCCAAGTGGGGCCGTTTTTTCTGCAATTCGGCGTCGAACCGGCCCAATAATTCGGCATAGTACAACCCTGTGATCGTTTTACCCTTCACCAAGTAGTCGATGTAGATCACACCGTGTGAATCCCAGAAAACGGTGGCCATCACCTTTCCGGCTGATAAGACAGCCTTCGCCTTCTTCGGAGCAGGTTCGCCGGGTGAAGTCCACTGTTTCGACTGTTCCTTGGTCTCTGGCGTATACCAGTGGATCCACGTTTCGTCGACAGTCACGAAACGACGCAGAAACTCCTTCGGATTGCGCTTAAACAGCGTCAAACACTGATCTGAAATGGTCTCACGGTTGCGCTTGTTGTCTGGAGTGAGCAAACGCGGCACCCATCGCGCCGATAGCTTTCTCATGCCCAAAATTTCATGCAGGATATGACCCACGCGGTCTTTCGAGATGCCTACTGTCTCAGCTATCTCGCGTATCTTCAATCGGCGGTCTGCCAACACGAGATCGTGGATTTTTGTCACAATATCGTCCGTAGTGGCCGTTTTCGGGGCACCTGGGCGTGGCTCGTCAAAAACCGACGTGCGACCACGCCGAAACTCGTTAAACCAATTTTTGACGGTCGCCATCGAAGGAGAAGAGTCACCGTACACAGAATCCAAGCGCTCTTTGATTTCGCTGCGTGATTTCCCTTCCAAAAACAAGAATCGAATCACCGACCGATACTGCTCTTTTTCCATTCTTCTAAAATCTGCAGACATGTCGGATTCCACCTGCGGTCAAAATCAAATTAAGAGTCCGATTTGGCTGAAATTTTAACAGTAGCCGTCTACGAGAATATACTACACGATAATAAATTTATCTTGCAAAAATGGCGCCACTGGGCGGTGAGGCTAAGTACTTATCGGACCGCCCTAGTATGATTAAATGATCAGCTGTGAATTTTTATAAGTAAAAAAGTAGGAATACATAAAACACCAAAATATGAAACTATACCCTAATTTTCCATTGTTGCTATAAAGCGCATTATGCGGCATAAATGCATAATCAACGTTCAATGTTCTAAAGTGACACTTGGCACAATAAATCACACTTTGGAATTGTACGCATTACTCTCTGCAATAGGGATGATGACAAGGTCAAAGATTAGCAAATTTTGTTAATAAAATAAAGAAATCACAGTAAAAAATAAGTATTCCCAAAATTTCAGCTTGATAGCATTTTTTTTGTTATGCGCCTTCAAAGTTGGATAATCAAGTCGATTTTTTTTTCAATAAAAATTTCTTAATATTTCTATACCATTCGATAACTTATGCAATTAAAAGCAACTTTTGTTATGAAACTACTTTCATAAACGCAATATTTAATATACCTATCGAACAAAGTTCTCTCCCGATCCGTACAAACTACGAAAGAGTGACGTCATTCTTTCGTAGCACTTTGTATGGAGCGTTTCGAGCAGGTCTATTTTATGAGATGTTTGAATTGCTATATCTTGGTGAATTTTTAAGCTATCAGAGTCATTCTTTCAGCGATGTTTCTATTTTTTAAGGGTCTTTCAATTACCAATGAGAAAAAAATTGTCATCAAGCCTATTAGGAAATTGGAAATATGTCGAAAAATAAATCGATAGATGGTGATTTAAATGTTTGTTCACATTGTGTTACAGCGTATTAGACTTGGACAGTACGATTTCCCCGAGCCCGAGTGGTCCAACGTCTCGTCGGAGGCCAAGAACCTGATCAGAGGCATGCTGTCAGTAGATCCGGGCAAGCGGCTGACGATACAGCAGGTTCGATATGTTCAAATCAATAGCACATATGTTTTTACTCAAATAGCCGCGTACTGACCAAGCGAGCCGCCGCGCTGCCTCGCCTTGTTTTTGGTCGATGCTCAAAGGCGCCTCGGACGTTTGCCGCGCACTAACACGTACTGACCGACCGAGCAAATGCGCGCGAGGCTGCCGCGGCGAGGCGGCTCGCTTGGTCAGTACGCGGATATTGAGTTGCATTTGCGCCAATGCTCTCGCTTTTATAGCTTCAGGAATCTAGTAATTCAAGTGAACCTAAAAACAGCACTTCTTAAGTATAGAATTGACTTCAAAACTTTAATATTCGTTCTG
The DNA here is from genome assembly GCA_937595015.1 of Polyommatus icarus. NCBI lineage: Eukaryota > Metazoa > Arthropoda > Insecta > Lepidoptera > Lycaenidae > Polyommatus > Polyommatus icarus. The sequence continues at coordinate 2,570,543 of OW569325.1, forward strand.
GGCTATTGAGTACCTTGTTAAAATATTATGACTTCTCTTTCATGGCTACGAAAAACAAGAGCGACATGATATTTATAAGTTACTAGCTGTCCCGGTGAACTTCGTGTCACTTAAAAACCTTCCCTGGACTTCTACGAAAATTTTAAGACTATAATCAGCCAAATCTATTTTCGATTTCGAGTTTTAGCGCGACTAACACATTTGAAAATCCATTTTTATATGTATAGATAACTTACTTTAAGCTAAACTCTAGAAATAAGTTATGAAAGACTGACAAGTCGAGGAAATCCTCTATATTTAATTCATTGTTAATGTAATGGAACACACTCCTTTCATAATGTTTTGATCTTTTTAATTGTCTTCTTTAATCCGTCCGTCTAATGACTAAGGGAGATCGCACACGTTACACTTTTTGTGTGATCGAGTCTGCGGCTTACATACAGTCTGCATGGAGCGCGCCATCAGAATGTATGGAAGCCGCAGACTCGATCACACAAAAAGTGTGACGTGTGCGATCTCCCTAATCTTAACAATGTTTTTTGCAGGTGATGTCAAGCCCGTGGGTCCGACAATACACGAGCGTGCCGCAGACGCCGCTGTACACGCACACGATGCTGCGCGACACCGGCGACGCGTGGGCCGACGTGCAGGACGAGATGACGCGCTCGCTAGCGACCATGCGCGTCGACTATGACCAGGTACGTACTCGTACGGTACGTATACCAACAGAGGGACGCATATGTCTACGTATACGCACAACCGGATGAATACGTGTACGTACACGCACATGCAGACGCATATATGTACGTATACGCACAAGTAGAAGCGTACGTGTATGCATACACAGAGGCAAATGCATACGTGTATGTACACAAAGAGGCGGACGCATACGTCTACGTAAATGCACAAGTTGACACGTACGTGTATGTTCATAAAGAGGTGGATGCATACGTCTACGTATACGCACAAGCAGACTCGTACGTGTGTGTACACACAAAGGTGGCCGCATACGTGTACGTATACGTACAAGTAGAAGCGTACGTGTATGTTCACAAAGAGGTGGACGCATACTTATACGTACAGGCGAACGCGTACGTGTACGTATACGCATAAATAGACGCATATTATGTGAACGTACAAGGATACGCAAAATCATGCGTACAGTGTACATCCACGCACACACCATTTTTTAAATGTACACAATATTTTATTTAAATGACGTTTTATATCTTTCAGGTACAAATCAAAGCGCTAGAACAGAGCAACAACTCCCTCCTCAATAAGCGGAGGAACAAAGTGGGTGCCTGAGACACGTCAATTAGTACTTAATAGTGACCTTATATCGGATAAGGCAGACTGAGACTAGAGTCATACCACAAGTACGACGTGGAGATGGCCGCGCTCATTAGGATGTTGTGATAATGTTGACACCTCGTTGGTGCTAAAACCAAACATCATTACCACAGAAGTAACAATAATAGATAAGGTTCTGACTCTATTTTGACTCAAATTTTTACCTCCGAAGGAAGGTCAGAAGTATTGACGTCACTGCGTCCCTTGAGACTATATTGTGACACCTTCGCATTAAAGTCCCCAGCCCAATGGCGCTCAATGCTCATAAATTGAACGATTGAGTGATTGGGGTTGTATGTGTCACAGTATGACAAAAAACTTGAGAAATTTACAATAAAAGTGACTTGGCTCATGGCTAATTTCAAATTGCGATATCAGAAATCTGACACCAGGTTAAACCCTGCAAAATGCAAACAGATGTATTAAATAATGGTACCAAATTTTTGATATTGCCACTGGTTCGCCACCACTATAATATCCTAATGAGTGACGGCATATACTTAAAAACGCTACTTAATGCTAATTCACAATAGTTAATTATAAGTGTAAGTTAACGTGTTCATCACAACCTTAGATGTAATGAGAGTGCTTTCTCTTTCGCACGTAAGCGAGTAAGATGAGAGAGATATAATTTTTGTTATAATGTTCTTACTCGCTCACGTGAGGAACTGTTAATTATAGTATACAATAATTATATGATTATGCAATTAATTAATGGATTAATAATTGTTGTAAAGTAAAAAAAAAATGTCAATTAAATTAAAAAGTGTATTCATGCCAACTACAAGTTAGGTCAGTTTTGACAACGCTCAAAAAGTATTATGAAATAACTTTAAGATTATAATATACATTATATAAAAAATAAATACAATACCAATAAGAAATGAAATGCCTGACGTATTTATAAAATACAGACTTGACAGAGAGATGTTGCGTCCAAATTATAAAAGTCCGTACATATTACTTTTGCGCTGTCTGTAGCCGCTCATATTTAAATATTCGCTTACATTAAAAGCATTATTATGATAACAACTAGTTAAATAAGATAACTTAAGATGTATTTAATTTTTTCTTCGGTTGATAATATTATGTCCAATAGCAATAATGTTGTTGTAGGTCAGCATTTAGACAAGAAGGACGTTATTAACTTTCAATTTAACGAATATGTTTATTTGTTTTTATGTATGCATTTTACGTCCAAACGTGCCTCGATTATGTCAGCAAAAATTATATGAATAGACAATGTAGAATTTTATGATAGTAGGTGCATTTAAGACGCATTTCGCTACATTTTGAGCGAAAAGCTAGCATAATTGACTTAAAAATATAATACATAATAATATAGGTATAAGTGTTAGAGTGAAAATTAATCATTGAGCATAACATTAAAATAAGATACGTTAATATGGAAAATTATTCAAAATTAACATATTATGACGTCATTTCTCACGGTCACGGTTGCCATTGCAACTAAATGTAAAAAAGGTTTGAATGAAAAAGATAGATAATGTTAAGATTGAAGTTTTTCAATAATTACTATTATTTTGAGATAGCTTCTCAAGGCTACCACTCTTGACAACTTAAATCTTTTTATTTTTTCTGCTTTGTAATAATTATCAATCATACATTATAATTTATAAATTACAATACTCAATAGCACACATTAGACAATAAAATCCAACAGATGCTGAAACTTTACTACTATTTTCTGCTGTACCTTAAAATAACTTTATTTTTATAGAATATATTATGTTTTGCTTTATTTTCATGAGTTTATTTCTTAGTCTATACAATTTATGTTTAATTATTATTTAATAGTGTAGTATTAATTTTATTTGTTTGTTCTTCGAAAGTTGTGATTTTTAAGTGATTGGTTATTATTTGACGTTTTATTAAGAAATTACTCAAATGTTTATTAACATTTAAGTAATATCAGTACTTTCTGTCGTCAGTTATATTATATCTAAATAAATTTACAAATTATTATAAAAATATTTTGAATAGCGAATAAATAAAACACTAGACAAAGACTATGTTAACATTACAATATAACCAAATCATTATTGCATTTATCACAAATATCTATGAAGGGTCTGAGTGCTGTTTTTTTTTTGCTTCTCACCGTGTAGACAAGAATTTGGATTTCATCTAAAATCTAAATAGTGCTAGTCGTAAACAATGATAACTAATTAGGGTCTACACAGACGGACTGCATTTCAACTGCAGTTTGAATGCAGTTGACACGACTGCAATACGACTGCAATAGATATGCAAACCAAACAGTTCACACGACTGCACGCCGACTGCAACTGAACTGCAATCCGACTGCGCGTTTGGCTTGCAGTTCTCTTGCAGTCGTGTCAACTGCATTCAAACTGCAATCCAACTGCGATTTGCAGTTGGATTGCAGTTGAAATGCAGTCCGTCTGTGTAGACCCTTACATGCTATATAATTTACAGTAAACCACTTTACAGTGAAAAGTGACAAACTGCACTTAAAACAAAATGTGATGCGATGACGCTTCAAGATCTCCTTGCTGCGACAGCGTAGCAAAGTGTAAATAACAATCATCTTTTCGCCTCAAGTCGTGTCGCTTCTCTGTGAACAGACCCTTATAGTCATGGCCAGACCAAGTTAAAAATAAAAAGTAGTTTTCAAGTAAAAAATATAGATTATACTTTAAAGCAGAAATTATAACTTATAATGTGTAATCTATTCTTATATTATGCAATTTGCACTTAATTTGGATTAATTGCGAATAACTATAGTAATAGACTCTAAGAATATTAAAAGGAATATTTACAACTTTTAACTGTCCTGTCGTACTGTACTGTAAATCTGTAGACACTAAAGTAAGTATATTTTGCTTTCAACTTTTTAAATACTTTGCATTCGTCGACGGTTGTGAATTTTGAGTTAGAGGAAATATGTAAATAAAAATTAATTGATCAATTTTTATTATTATCATAGCCTTTTGAATATAATATCATCTAAATATTCTGTCATTGTTAGAACAGCTTTTTCCTGTACTTTTAGCTATATAATATTATGATACAGCATAAGGGTCAATTTATACTAGTGCAGAGTCGAAACGCATCGAAGTGAATTATTAAAACTGAACATAACAAATTCAACCTTAACTCTAAAGCATTAACGCACTTTATTACTTCTGAGAATTTGAAAAGGCGAGTGCATCCGCGCCTCGCTGAAGTAATGTATGCTTTACGCTCTGGAGCTAAGGTTGAATGTTCTGTGTTCAGTTTTTGGGAATTTGCTACGCTTCGACTCTGCGCTATTATAAATTGACCCTAATATAATAGTGACATATTTAAACAAAAAGAGCGATATTTTTGTAAGCTTTTATCTTAAGCGCATTAAACATGTGTTATAATAATTCTAGGAGAGAAAAATGTTAATGTTACCTACTATGGTGCCAAGGTAGAAGTTTTAAAATAGTCGAACCTCTAACCTATCATAAATTGCAAAGTGAAAAATCATAATTTTAAGTATCACACATACGAAAAAGTAAATTGTTTATTCACTAACTTGAAACAATATATTTTGTAAAAATTAATATGTAATAAATATGTATGCAATAATTTAAATGAAGTTACTGCGAAGCCACGCACTCGAACCGCAGCGTAGTGAAAACGGTAGCGAAGCGGTAGTACAATACGTGTTTTACGTAAGAATTTCTATAATAATAATCACTTTCGTTAAAGGTTCGAAAATGACCGGTCTGCAATCAATCGTAAGAATAAGAAAAAAGTAGAGCTTGTCTAACTTAAAATGACGCGCCCCTCCCTCGTATTCACAGTACAAAAATGTTTCATTTATATCAACTTTGAAGTGATGGGGCGCGGCTCTACTTGTCAACGTATATTTTTAAAGTTACTATTAATGCTGCTGATATTGAAAGTTCATGGCCAAGCAGGTAGAAATCATTTTCTTTATTGAAATTTGCAGACACGTACATATTTAAATAATAATTATTGGCATTTTAAAATGCATTCTTAAAATTTCTTATGACAACGCATTTTCTTAAAAAGATGGACTGTTTTGATCAACTTTTCTTTACAATTTATTGAAAAAATGATGACGGTAAACTATACGACTAAAATCACAAGTGCTTTAATAAGTATAGTAATTTCTTTCAAATTTCAGTTTTACAAACCTATACCATTGAAGTAGTGTCACTACTTCAATAGTATAGGTTTGTAAATTTTCATATCGTTAGATGTCGTCACTAACAAGAAAAATATTTATTAAGGTTAAATTTTCTTAATTGTAATTGGACAATACCCCTAATATAAGAATGTATATCGATTTATAATTACCTCTCACTCAAGTCCTATAACATTAATTTAGAAAACTCTTTGCAAAGATGCCTTACAGTTTTGCAAAGCTAAAATATATTAGCATAATCTACACCAAGAATATTCAGTATTGGATGAACCGCCGCGCTTGTAATAGCTAACTAATGGACTGTTGTCATCTTGTGTGATAAAAATAAATATTAAGACACATAGCTTCGTTTTACTCATTGTTTTAAAAGTCCAGCATATTTTAGTAAGCGACTCATTATATTAGTTCTTAAGATCGAAAATAAGACAATAAGTGCTGCGTTGTATGCTTTGACGCACGTCGCTAACTTCGTGGCCACAGCCAAGGAAATTGTTTTGCTTTGCAGATATTTATTAAGTAAGGCAGCTTAATACGCAATCAGTATTGTCGCCTTTCCTTACAATGCTTCTTTATAAAGGGTTAAGCAAAAATCGAAAGTTTTTGTGAAAGAGATTGTTAAGTCTTTAATCACTCAACTGTCGAAATGCTCGATTAAGGTGAACGCAGATTTGGGCCGCACCGCACGCACCGCAGTCGCCGCATTCGAATTCTGTATATGAAGTTGCGAAGACTGCGGCGCGGTTAGGTATGCGAGCTTGCCTATAACTTCATATAAAGAATTCGAAATGCGGCGACTGCGGTGCGTGCGGTGCGGCCCAAATCTGCGTTCACCTTTACTGTGGTATCGCTAGACGCAGTACTGCGAGTTCGTGGCCACAACTGGATCATTTACCTGAAAGTAAGCCAGAATAATTATAATTATAGTTCATTATGTGCTAATTGTAATTAATTTATGTATGGAAATTGCAAATGACGCGCTTTACAGTTTTATCGGAATATGTCTATTCATGCAGCTACAGTAACCGAAGGCGCAAATCTTTGCATTTCCTCTGACGTAAATATTTTTTCCGCTATTCTTTGTCGAAGTTTTCCACTCGTAAAGAAAGCTCATTCTTAATATTTTCTTTTTGTCGCTTTCGTTTCGGCATAGTTCGAAAAAGACAGTATTAGTATCTATTAGTATCGACGTTTTGCGCTAAAATTTGGACTAAAGTGTGTAAATTAGAACCGTCTTGGTTACAAAGCGGCCATGACGTTTTTAGAAGATCGGGATTTCTCTGAGGTGCCGACAATACCGGAGTACTTCACAGGAAAGATAGTTCTCATCACGGGAGGAACAGGTATGTAACAGGGAACACGACATTAACATTAACAAGATAATAATATTAAGAAAACTATATTCCTGAAGTTATGATAGAACTTCGGTCTTCGACCAATGACCATCAATAATATATAAAAAGGTTTCTTCAGGTTTCCTAGGAAAAATTCTTGTGGAGAAACTGTTGTACAGCTGTAGTGAACTGAAGAGGATATACTTGCTGGTCAGGGCGAAGAAAGGTGTACAACCAGATGACCGCCTCAAGCAGCTTTACAATAACCCGGTGAGTGACCTTCATAGATCAGTCAACGAAGACAACCATTTATAATCCACTTTTTTGATTCCGTGACGAAAACTGAGGGGCCTTGAGTGGATATTATGTATTATGTAATATTATGCTACAAGCAGACATACAGAGAGTATGTCTGCTTGTAGCATAATATTGCTGCTCGCAATATCCTACAGGCTACAGCGGGGCGCTAATTAAAAATACCAGTTACAACTTACAACGTCCACTCATTTGTTTTTGTTATAAAAAAAATTCGTTTGTAAAAAAACAACACCAACGATCGTTGAAGTTTGAATCCTATCATAATTTCGTAAGAGGCACGAAGCAATTACCTACGTACCTCTATACAATATAATTGCACATTCTAATTATTTGCAGTGCTTCGATCGTCTCCGGAAAACGAGGCCGGGTATATTTGAAGCCAAAGTCTCCATCGTCCCCGGGGATGTGTCTGAAGATGATCTGGGTATGACGGAGCAGGACCGCGCTATGTTGATCAACACTACCAACATTGTATTCCACTCTGCGGCCAGCGTCAGGTACCTAACTAAAGGTGAACGCAGATTTGGCCGCACCGCACGCACCGCAGTCGCCGCATTTCGAATTCTTCATATAAAGAATGTAGAAGTTGCGAAGACTGCGGCGCGGGTATGTATGCGAGCTTGCCTATAACTTCATATAAAGAATTCGAAATGCGGCGACTGCGGTGCGTGCGGTGCGGCCAAATCTGCGTTGACCTTTAAACTATAGTCTTACACATTACGCAGAAATTCCTACTTCCCTAGAGTTTCCTTAGAACAAGGTGCCTAGTTATCTTCTGCGTGCTAAACTTCCTATATACTCCATAAGAGACTTGTTAACTGCTCTCTCTCTCAGGTTCGACGAGCCGCTGAAAGCCGCCACCCGCCTCAACCTTTTAGGGACGAAACAAATGCTCAACCTCGCAAAAGAAATGACCAACTTTGAAGTAAGAATTATAAAATTAATTTGTATAAGTAGGGTGTTTGGTAAAATGAAATGCAACCAATCAATAAAATATAGGGCCTAATTAACAAAAAATTAAAACCGACTTCCAAGGTAAAAACAATAATAACATTAATGTGAACTAAAAAGTATTAAATAATTTTTACTATCTAATAGTGCCTTTTTCCGAATTCGGCTAAACCTCAACTATTACTGTACTCAATCTTCATTATTTTGAAGTCGGTACCAGATAGCTGAATCTTCAGTCCTCTGACAGTATATTTAAAATTTTTGGAACTGGCACCGACTTCAAAATTATGAAGATTGAGTACAGAAATAGTTGAGGTTTAGCCGAATTCGGAAAAAGGCACTATTAGATAGTAAAAATTATTTAATACTTTTTAGTTCACATTAATGTTATTATTGTTTTTACCTTGGAAGTCGGTTTTAATTTTTTGTTAAAAATAATAATAATTTCACTCTTTTTAGTTACACTAGTAGATAAATCTTCGCGTATATTTTACGTATCTTATTACAATTTGTTAAGAGTCACAACTCACACTCACAAAATAATATAATATTATCAGTGAAGTGAACATATTGTGCTAAGTAATTTAACAATTTTAATATTTCAAGCCCGAAGCGGTCACCGGCGATTGCGATAACAATAGAAAGGCTATTGTGTCTCGTTTTTCCACGATCGAAGGATCTATCAGATAAAAAATTGTACAAACTTGCATAGGATGTAGCGTAGCATAATATTTAATATTATCATAATTATTGACAGCTGTTCTTGTTATCAAGAATTCAAATCGATAGGTATGTAAGGGTCGTTATGACGTAAGTCGTAACATGTAGAGTGCAAAGTTCACACCACGGAGCTAAATACAATGCTCCTTTAGAGTTTTAACTTTTGAGGTCAGTATGTTTTAAGCCACTGTAGAACGTACCCGCGCGCAATATATTGTACTAGCCGCTAAGTATAGTATTGTGACTTTTGTGTAGTGTTTTAATAAACATTTATCTGAGCCTACGAACTTTCTATTATAATCACCAAGATACCCAACACTGGTGACCCCGGACGCGTGAATATTAGGCTCAGTGTTTTCTATAAATAAACTGTTAAGTGTGCGCGGAATAAAATTCGAAATTTCGAATTTCGATATGGAGCAGCAACAAGAGAAGCAGCAAGTGCCACCATCGAGTACAAGTAACGAGTTGGCGACGGTCACCATCGCAAGTAGGATTGCCGAATTCTGGACTGACCAACCTCGATTGTGGTTCGTGCACACCGAGGCTATTTTGGCGACGCAAAAACTGAACGATGTGACGAAATTTAACCTAGTCGTCGGAAAACTGGGCAAAGAAATAATACAGCAGGTCAGTGATCTACTACGAGACCCGCCCGAAACTAATAAGTTCCAGGCTCTGAAAGACAGATTAATTTCTGTTTATGAAGAGAGCGAAAGCCGGCAGTTTGAAAAGCTGCTCATGGAGATGGAGCTCGGCGAGCAGAAGCCCTCACAGCTTCTTCGCCGTATGAAAGACTTGGCCAACGGCAAGATCAGCACAGAAACATTGTGCATGTTATGGCTAAGACAGTTACCTCCGTCTGTCCGAGGCGTTTTAGCTGCTACCGATACCAAAAATCCGGATAACCTGGCATCGATAGCAGATAAGATCGTCGAAACTATGCGGCCGATCGACATGGCAGAAATATCAATGACTTCTGCTACCTCACCTGGCAGTCGAGATCCTGCCGATCTCGAAAGAGAGATCGCGAAGTTGACGGCGAAGCTCGAGCAGTTCCAGCGTTCGTGTCGACCTTGGAGAAGAGGACGTTCGAGTTCCCGTTCTCGTTCACGTCCGAGGTACCGTGGGCAGTCTGCGTCGTCTACACACCGACGGACACCTGCGAGCCCTGACTGGCTCTGCAGCTACCACTTCAGATACAAGGAGCGAGCCCATCGGTGCGTCGAGCCGTGCAGCTGGTGCAAAAAGCAGACCGCGGAAAACTAGTTCCGGCGCGAATGGAGGCGGAAGTTTGTGCCGGTATGAAGTCTCACCGCCTGTGCGTAACCGACTCAAAAAGTGGTTTACGTTTCCTTGTGGACACCGGTGCTAACGTTTCGGTGCTACCCAGATCCTCGCGAAAAGATCATAGCGTAAGTTTAGACTATAAGTTGTACGCAGCTAACGGAACGGAAATTAAAACGTTCGGTTTCAGAACTCTAGAGTTAAACTTAAATTTAAGACGAGCGTTCCGTTGGACTTTTGTTGTAGCCGATATTAAGCAGCCCATCCTTGGAGCCGATTTTTTGAGTCATTATGGTTTATTAGTAGATATTAAATCGCATAGATTGTTAGACACCATAACAAACTTAAAAACTAATGGCTCATTAATTAATTGTGATCAACCTAGTATTAAGACTTTAGATGATTCGCATCCTTTATATAATTTACTTTCCTGTTACCCTGAAATTACGAGGCCAATTTCGTTTAAAGAGTGTAGCCAACATTCGATATTTCATCACATTGAGACTGTAGGTCCGCCGGTACATGCGCGTGCCCGTCCTTTAGCCATAGATAAATATAAGTTAGTTAAGGAAGAATTTAGGGTCATGCAGGAGATGGGCATCTGTCGCCCGTCTAAATCTCCGTGGGCGAGCCCGCTGCATGTCGTCGTAAAGAAGAACGGCGAGCTTCGCCCATGCGGCGACTACAGGCGTCTCAATGCGGTTACTAAGCCTGACAGATATCCGATTCCCAGACTACAGGATTTCACGAACCTATTGACAGGTAAGATTATCTTTTCTAAAATTGATATTTGTCGTGCCTATCATGCTATTCCTGTAAGCCCTTGTGACGTAGAAAAAACGGCTATCATAACGCCTTTTGGCTTGTACGAATTTCCGAGAATGTCGTTCGGACTGCGAAACGCAGCTCAGACGTTTCAAAGATTCATGAGTCACACGGTTTTACAAGGAATAGACAATTTAACTAGTCAAAACAAAGGTCAAAATCAAAATCAAAATTCTTGTTTATTTAATTATATAGATGATATATTAGTAGCGAGTACTAGCGCAGAAATGCATGAATTACATTTAAAAAAGATATTCGATAAATTTACAGAGTACGGTATCACGTTAAATTTAAAAAAATGTTCTTTCAATCAGTCTTCAATAGAATTTCTAGGCTATCATGTATCGCCAGAAGGTTTAAGACCCCTTGACGATAAAATTAAAGCAATTATGGAAGTCCCTCTACCTAAAACTATAGAAGAATTGCGCAGATTTTTAGGGATGATCAATTTTTATCGCTCTCATATTCCAGATGCAGTTAGATATCAGTCAATTTTAAATAATTATTTGCATAACTCTAAAAGAAAAGACAAAAGTCTCATAGCATGGACAGGAAGTGCTGAGAATGCATTCGAACAATGTAAGCTAGCACTCAAGAATGCAGTCACGTTATCGTACCCATGCGACGATGCGCCATATGCACTTATGACCGACGCGTCAAACTTTTCAGTAGGTGCAGTTTTACAACAACGTATAGGCAGTTGTTGGAAACCATTGGGTTACTTTTCTAAGAAGATGACTAGTGCGCAGCAAAAATATTCTACCTACGATCGTGAATTATTAGCAATTTATTTAGCGATAAAACACTTTCGAGGTATGATAGAAGGTAGGGAATTAATTGTATATACTGATCACAAAGCCCTTAGTTATGCTTTTAACAACGTTAATCCTGAGAAAGAATCTCCCAGAAGGACTAGGCATTTATCTTTTATTAGCGAATTCACGACGGATATAAGGCATATTGAAGGAGAACAGAATGTAGTAGCCGATAGTTTGTCGCGTATAGAAACTATAGATTGCCCAAGTATTATTAATTGGGAAGAATTAGCATTAGAACAAGAAAAAGAACCATTAAACATTTCTAATAAGAAAAGTTGTAGCGTTCACTTAAAAAAGGTTGTGCTTCCCTTTTGCAACAAAGCTTTGTTATGCGAGATGTCTACTGACAATATTAGACCTTATCTACCAGAGTCGTTTCGTAGAATTGCATTCGAATCAATTCATAACTTGAGCCACCCTAGCATCCGTTGTACTCGCAGGATGGTTCAAGATAAATTCTTTTGGCCAGGCATGAACCAGGATGTAAGTAGATGGACTAGAGCATGCGTGCAGTGCCAGAAAGCTAAGATAGGTAGACACACATTTTCAGATATTCAAGAATTTCCAACATGCGAACGCCTAGAACACGTCCACATCGATATTGTGGGACCGCTTTCCACAACTAGCGATGGATATAAGTATCTTGTGACTATGATAGATAGACGTACGAGGTGGCCGGAAGCATTTCCCGTTAAAGAGATAACAGCTGAGGTAGTAGCGAAAGTAGTTTACGAAGGATGGATTGCAAGGTTTGGATGCCCTGTAAAGTTAACTAGCGACCAAGGCAGGCAATTCGAAAGCAGCCTGTTCGCTCAACTCATGAAAATTTTGGGTATACAGAAGTCACGTACCACAGCCTACCACCCGCAAAGCAATGGGATAGTAGAGCGGTGGCATAGATCATTGAAGGCAGCCCTGACTGCCCGTTTGCAATCATCATCATCGTGGATTGTAGAGTTGCCAACAGTTTTGTTAGGATTGAGAGCAGTTTCTAGACACGATAATGGCATTAGTACCGCAGAAATGACTTACGGACACCCCATACGTTTACCTAGCGATTTTTATAGTACGTCAAAGAATTTTCATTCGGATGATAATTTTGTCAAAAAATTACGCGATACGCTTAACGATTTAAGGCCTATATCGACTAAACATCCTAGTTCTAAAACTTTATTCGTGCATCCGGATTTGAAGGAGTGTAGTCACATCTTTTTGCGAGTTGACCATGTTCGTAAGCCTTTACAACCTCCATACGAAGGCCCTTACCGAGTCCTCGATAGGGGTTTAAAGGTCTACAAAATTTTGAAAGGTAACAGAGAAGTTAATATTTCTATTGACAGGTTAAAACCTGCATATTTGTTAAAGGAAAATATCGAAAGTGAAAGTAGTTACAATTTACGTTCGAGTTTAGGCGAAAATAGTAAGGGTAATTTAGCACTTAGTAACGAGTTAGATTCGAGTTCAGAAAACAATAGTAACGCCACGGTAATGCGATCCGTGCCACAGAACAAAATTACGAGGAGTGGTCGGACAGTGAGACGACCAGTTCATTTTGACTTTTGAATGTAACAATTATAGTCTAACAATTAATGTAATACATTTATACCTAACACCTAAAAATTTTAATTAAGTAAGTACCTAAGATTAAGAGAAAAACATTTTTATATGCACTTATCACATTATTTTTATACATTGATATAAGTAGTATACACCTTTAAAATTTTTTTTCTATTGTGTATTGTGTAGTTAAGAGTTAGATTACTGTATACGTTTACTTTTACTTTTGTGGTTAGTACCCGAGTGTTAAATATACTTTGTAACAGGGATATTATTGTAATACTGTTGTTTGTAACCTCTCGTCTGTCACAACGCCCAATTTAAACTTCGTAACACGACCTAATATAAGTAAGCATTGTAATTTGTAAGCCATTAGCCAGCTTATTATTGTTTCTCTCCTTTGTCACAGTATAGCAATCCTTTGTTAATTGTTACACTTTTTACAACTTAAACAAAGAGGCAAACAAATGCTGCCAAGTGCCAACACATAAGTGAAGTGTGAAGTGTGAACACGAGCCGCTATTTCAAGTATAACAACCATTTTTTGTGATTTTTTTTCAAGAGTGAACCTGCACTTACTGCGTAAAAATGTTACATGACATATTGACTATTGTGTCGTTACTGATTAGCAGATTTATTGCAGTTAGTACTGTGCTAATATTTTCTTTTTGTATTCCTTTATTTAAAAAAAGGGGGGAATATTGTAAGGGTCGTTATGACGTAAGTCGTAACATGTAGAGTGCAAAGTTCACACCACGGAGCTAAATACAATGCTCCTTTAGAGTTTTAACTTTTGAGGTCAGTATGTTTTAAGCCACTGTAGAACGTACCCGCGCGCAATATATTGTACTAGCCGCTAAGTATAGTATTGTGACTTTTGTGTAGTGTTTTAATAAACATTTATCTGAGCCTACGAACTTTCTATTATAATCACCAACATACCCAACAGGTACTTAGTGCACCATCTATCGATTAATAAGTATAACTAATTAAAAAGACACTTAATGACTTTGTTTTGTTTAAATGCTCTTTTTAAAATAACTTTATTTTAATTCTATTTGTCTATTAAAATTTTATAAAGTAGTAAAGTATTCGATCTGTATATTATAAAGTAGTTAGTAAAGTATTCGATATTCTGTCTTCGCGCGGCGGCGCTGGGCGGCGACCGACGCCGACCGCCGTGTATTAAAAACAAACAGGTGTTGTTAATTGTTATACAGTACATCATTATTATTATTAGTATATCCATACCTATGCCTTGTACTATTATCTATTCTGTGCCATGAGACATTCGTGGCCTTAACACGACGTGGTAATGATGAAGACGATGATGATGATGATGATTATGATGATGAATATGAATTGCATAGTAGTTTATGCTTTCTGTTCTTAAAACAACGCCGAAACTCCCAAACGTGTATCTATAAGGAATCAGGAGTTCTCTCAGCATCATCGAAACCATGGTATACCTTGACCCAATATTTGACTTTTTGGTAGCGTATTCTCAGTACACTTCACATAAAATCAAAATCACCATATGTTTTCATATAATTTTCGAGGAGTTCCCTCGATTACTCATGGATCCCATCATCAGGTCACCACCTTTGTGAAAATGGGACCAAATTGGAGTGAAACCTAATACAACAAAACAAAAATTTCGAAAATCGGTTCACAAACGGCGGAGTAATCGTTGAACATACAAAAAAAAAAAAAAATATCCACAGCCGAACATATAACCTCCTCGTTTTTTGGAAGTCGGTTAAAAACAAAAAGGAAATTATTGCCCTGGATGTATTGGCAACGTTTGCCGCACTATGTTGTAATAATTTTGGGTTCTTGTTTGCTTGTCCTGTTTAAGCCGAAGACGCTAAGACTATATGAAGTTAAATAACTCTCATGAGTCATGATTTTAAGTGTATCTATTAAGTATATTGTCTATGTTTACAGAGCTTCATCCACGTGTCGACGACATACTGCAACACTCACCGCGCGCGGCTCGAGGAGCGGCTGTACACGCCGCACATGGACTGGCGGCAGCTGCTGGGGCTGCTGCAGTTGGACGACGAGACCGTGCGACACCTGACACCCAAGTGAGTGGAGTTGTCATAGGCAGATACCAGAGCTTCGTCCACGTGTCGACGACATACTGCAACACTCACCGCGCGCGGCTCGAGGAGCGGCTGTACACGCCGCACATGGACTGGCGGCAGCTGCTGGGGCTGCTGCAGTTGGACGACGAGACCGTGCGACACCTGACACCCAAGTGAGTGGAGTTGTCATAGGCAGATACCAGAGCTTCGTCCACGTGTCGACGACATACTGCAACACTCACCGCGCGCGGCTCGAGGAGCGGCTGTACACGCCGCACATGGACTGGCGGCAGCTGCTGGGGCTGCTGCAGTTGGACGACGAGACCGTGTGACACCTGACACCCAAGTGAGTGGAGTTGTCATAGGCAGATACCAGAGCTTCATCCACGTGTCGACGACATACTGCAACACTCACCGCGCGCGGCTCGAGGAGCGGCTGTACACGCCGCACATGGACTGGCGGCAGCTGCTGGGGCTGCTGCAGTTGGACGACGAGACCGTGCGACACCTGACACCCAAGTGAGTGGAGTTGTCATAGGCAGATACCAGAGCTTCGTCCACGTGTCGACGACATACTGCAACACTCACCGCGCGCGGCTCGAGGAGCGGCTGTACACGCCGCACATGGACTGGCGGCAGCTGCTGGGGCTGCTGCAGTTGGACGACGAGACCGTGTGACACCTGACACCCAAGTGAGTGGAGTTGTCATAGGCAGATACCAGAGCTTCATCCACGTGTCGACGACATACTGCAACACTCACCGCGCGCGGCTCGAGGAGCGGCTGTACACGCCGCACATGAACTGGCGGCAGCTGCTGGGGCTGCTGCAGTTGGACGATGAGACCGTGCGACACCTGACACATGTGGGCATCATTTAAAAATCATTATTTAAAAATCCTTGTGATCCAAAGGGCGCAAGGGAATCTGTCAGCTGCCTATGAATCAATTTCGTCGATGGTGCAATATAGTTACAATCAATGATATTATATAAAAAACTCAAAGCAGATATTATATTACTACCGCGCGCGTTGTGAAGCCATAAATACGGGCCAATTGGCCCGTCTTTTATTTAGTCTGTCTCTTTTATGTAAATGGCATTTCGTATCTTTTGTTTCACTTATCTGTCAAAATTTAACAATTGAATTTGAAAATTGTTCGGAAGCAATTTAAGCCGGAAAATAGTATGAACGTAATAGATCTGTATTTAGTAGAATATCATTGGTTACAATACATTTGCAGACTGCTGGGTGGGATGGCGAACACGTACGTGGTGACGAAACACCTGGCCGAGCACATGGTGAGCGAGGAGCGCGGCCGCCTGCCCCTCGTCATCATGAAGCCTTCCATCGGTGAGAATCGGTTCTGAATGTATGTATAGGCAGTATAGGCCTATGGGCGGCAGCAACCTAGGATGGCGACAGAGCTCGTACATGGGGGCGGCAAAAGTGGCCTTTAGGCTGCGCTTCAATTGAAGCGGAGCGGAGCTTAGCGGTGCTCAAATTGACCAATTGTGCAATTCCAGCGGAATGACAGCGAAGATTTCGAGCACGGTGATTGGTCAATTCGGCACCGCCAAACTCCGCTCCGCTTCGGTGGAAACGCAGCCTTACTCATGTAAAAAATATAAATACGGCCCTGGTGAGAATTTAACTTTGTGCCTTTTACTTTGCTGATGTACTACTTAATACTTATTACTATTGTATCTTTGCGACCGAATTATAGAATTATAGGAGTCCACATATTTACGCGCTGCGGAGAAAGCAATCACCGCTTTTAATATGGTGTTTAATATAATATTTCAGTGACGGCAAGTTTGCTGGAGCCAGTGCCTGGCTGGATCGACAACTTTAACGGTCCTGTGGGCTTGCTGTTGGCTTGCGGTACTGGTCAGTACCTATTTGCACTTTATTAGACAAAATTATCATGATTAATATTACGGCAATTAAGGTTGTCTGGTAGAAATACGCCTATTTGTACATAGTTTTCCTGTATTTTTTTTAAGTACTTATAAGTTTAGTTTTAAATTTTACAAATTAAAAATTGTCTTAGATTCTATTCTATTCTATGTCCTTAATATTATGTGGGTCAGTTTTTTTACGGACAGGACCAGGATACTAAAGTATCTGCAAATCGGTTCAGCCGTTAGTTAGAACTTAGACCCTAGGGCCTAGAGTAGACGATCAATTTTATTGCGCAATATCACGCACAATATTAATTTATTGAACAACTTATTTGACAACAAGATTTAAAAGCGGGCGCGTTTTATATTAACCCTAGAGGGTCAATAATATTGAACAGTACGTGAAATTGCACAATAAAAATTGATCGTCTAGTGGCCCGCAATAACAGCCGATACACTTTTACAATATAACTTTTAAATATGGTTGTTACTGTGAAATTCCAGGCGTGATCCGCGTGCTGTACACCGAACCGGACGTGACGCACGACTATGTGCCCGCAGACCTCGTGGTCCGCGCGCTCATAGTGGGCGCCTGGCTCAGGGGGACCAAAAAGTAGGCATTCATCTTCATATTACGTCACAGCGCAAGCGAGAGGGACTTATAAGGGTGAAGCCAAGCGGGCGTAATTTTGTGAGTCGTGAGTCGCAGAATTTCGGTCGCATAAATTATTTTTCATACCAATCATGACTTACAATATTACGCTCGTGTGAATAAAGTAGGAAAGTGAATTTAGCAGAATTTCTTCCAACAGAAACTGCTCACGACTCACAAAATTACGCTCGTTTGGCTTCACTCTAAATATAACTTGAATGTATGAAAAAAACCGGCCAAGTGCGAGTCGGACTCGCGCACCGAGGGTTCCGTACAAACCTGCAAGGTTTACAAAGTTCGTTCATTACGACAATCGAGTCATAATAAAAAAAAAAATATTATGTGATGTAACTAAAAATTTATGGTTTTCGTAATTTTTCCTTTATCTATGCTATAAGACGTTGCTTCGTACCAAATTTCAAGATTCTGAGTTCACGGGAAGCACCATGTAGGTTTTGATTCCCTTGCGAGTGTCGAAAATTTGCGGCATAAACGGCTGTATCTTTTGATTGCGTTGGCTTAGAAGTTTGATTTTTTCACAGCTTCAAGGGACAGTAGACCTGAGTAATTGATATAAATTTCAGCTTCATACCTCCACGCGTTCCTGAGAAAAAGGGTCTTGACAGACGGACGGACAGACGGACAACAAAGTGATCCTATAAGGGTTCCGTTTTTTCCTTTTGAGGTACGGAACCCTAAAAATGGGAAGTTCAAACTAAAATTTTACGTGCCCGTAACCCGTAACATAATTGCCCCCAAAGTAAGGACCTGTATTTTATAGCATTTAATATTTTTGAAGTGAAAACTTCTTTAGCGGCATTGAGCACTTTTGTGGGATGGGTAAAAACTGTGAAACTCGCGTCAGATTCTCGTGCTCGAAAAACCGTAAGACGGTTGGAGAGTAGTGTTGTAATATCGAAATTGATTAATCGAACAATCGATTGTTTTTTTTCGATTGTCGATATCTTTTAATCGATTGTAAGGGTTTCGATTAAGTAATAAAAAAAATCGTTTTTTTATTAAATCGATTTTCATAAAAAATGGGTTAAAATTTAATCGATTGTATGTAAGGGTTTCGATCACTGATCTCTAGTACTTGTATAATGGAGGGCAGTGGTTTCGATTAATTAAAAAAATCGTTTTTTTAAAAATAGATTTTCATAAAAAATAGGTTAAAAAATTGTAAGGGTTTCGATTAAGTAATTAAAAAATCGATTTTCATAAAAAGTGGGTTAAAAATTTAATCGATTGTAAGGGTTTCGATTAATTAAAAAAATCGATTTTTAAAAATCGATTTTCATAAAAAATGGGTTAAAAAAAATAATGCACAACGTTAATAATCAAGTTTTCATTTCTACCGGCGTTCCCGGAGTGCAACCCGTCTTTTTTTTTATTTGTCCCACAGACTGGAGCCAACAGACGACGTGCCGCTATACAACACGAGCGCGGGGGGTCACCTGAACGTAACCCCCCGCGAGTTGCGCACAGTGGGGGCTGTGGCGCTGAATCGAGTCCCCCTGGACTCCGCGCTATGGACCCCCTGTCACTCCTTAACCAGTTCCACACTACTGTATTACTTTTATGTGAGTGATACTCTCATTAACTTTTTTGTACTCAATCAATCTCAAATAATCAGAGAAGCTGATTCCTAGGCAGATAGCGGGCCTAATGTAATTGGTCGCGTTCATGGGCACCGGCAGAAATAATTTTCAAGGGGTGCAGATTTTAGTTTTCTTTCTTTTCTTTCTACTTTTTACGAACAAAAGTTAGTGCCGAAACTCTATAATTTACGTCAACAGAATACATATTTTAGTACCGAAACATTACGAACTATCTTTGTACGGCATGGTAATAGGGTTACAGACGACTTTTTGACGTGATAACGTCTTATAATTCGATATGGGGTGCGCGCCCGAAAAACATGACAGTTCATGCCTCGCTGACAACAGCTCTGAGGCGTTCCATTTACACTTTCAAGTCTTTCAACAACCGTAAGGCCCACCTGGGCCGCGCTCTTTGTTTCGATTATATACGTATTTCGATGACTTAGAGAATACTTTTGTAAGAAGAAGTTTGGCTAGTTACTCACACTCTGAATGAAAAATAAATAAACAATCTGTGAGCTATTATTATTATTTCGGCTATTTAAAATTGTGCTCTATTTCCTACGTGTCAAGGTATGACTTGTGCTTTGTTCGAAGATTTTACTGGATTTCACGAATGTATGTAGCGTTTTGTATTGCGAATAGTATTTTACTCATTATAAATATTTTTAGACAATCATTTGAAAGAAATACATCGAAATAACTTTAGGTTACAGTCGAAAAAGTTTGTTTCTATTTATAGAGATACGGAAGCGAGGGTTAAGGGGTTAAGGATAGTTGAACGTGACAACGTCATACGTTGTCACGTTCAACTATCGTCAGTAAACCGACTTTACAGACAACCGATTTTTATTTCAAAAATTCTGTTGATCCCGAGATTCCCACTTGGCACCCCCCTGTCGGCGCCCATTTTCGCGTTAAGTCAAACCCATCCGATTACATTGAATTGACACGATCCGACCAAATGAAGTTGGTCGGTCAGCTGCCCTGGAATCAATTTCCTCGATGGTACATGAGGAAATGCTCTCCCCTGGGATTCCCCAGTAGGGACTACCGGGCTACCCTCTGAACACCATGGTGCTAAGGCAACTCTACTAGCATACGACCTCCGTGGCTCAATGGTTAGAGTGTGTGGCAACTCAAGCCGGGGGTCGCGGATTCGAATCCCGCCGACAGAACAAAAAGTTTTTCAATGTTCCTGGGTCATGGATGTGTATTAAATATGTGTATGATATAATAAAAATCTTAAATATATGTATAGTATAAAAGTATTAAATATATTTCCGTTGTAGGATACCTGAAACACAAGTCCTTCAGGTACTTGGCACGGGGCCAGACTGACGTGGTGTGAAGCGTCCATAGATATTATTATTATTATTATACTGTCTCTACGAAGCGAGGTTTGTTGTTGGTTGATTAAAATTACTATGCTAATCACGAACAAAAGTTAAAATTAGCATTTGATGTGTGTAACCGGCTATATTTATTTACACGCTCTTACGCACTGTCACGTAAGAACGTGTAAATAATATAGCTGTGAATTCATAAAGACAGAGAGCATCAGCAGGCTATCTTAATTTTAATTTCATTTTAATGTGATATTTGTATTACCTATATTATGTTTTCAATTTCAAAGCAAGCTTGCTTTAGTTTCTGGTTGGCAAAGGACAATTAAACCCATCAATCGTGGCAAGAAGAGACACAATAGCTTTTTCATTGTTATCGCGGCCGGATGTGTCCGCTTGGGGCTTCATGAATTAATAAGGAATAATGCTTTTTTAGGGTTCCGTACCCAAAGGGTAAAAACGGGACCCTATTACTAAGACTTCGTTGTCTGTCCGTCTGTCTGTCACCAAGCTGTAACTCGAGAACGGTAATAGCTAGAGAGTTGAAATTTTCACAAAATGTACAAACAGATAAGCATCTGTTGCCTCTATAACAACAAATACTAAAAACAAAATAAAATTAATATTTAAGGGGGGCTCCCATACAACAAACGTGATTTTTGCTCTATATCAATAATGGCAACAGGTGGGTACTTGATTTTTTCACAAAATCCTTAGTTATATGTGTACTTTAATATTTAATAATAATATTAAAATAAAATAAAAAATTAAGGGGGCCTCCCATACAAAAAACACAATTTTTGGCCTAATTTTGTTCTCTAATGGAACGGAGTACGGACGCGTTCGTGCGCGAGTCCGACTCGCACTTGGCCGATTATCTTACTATTAATAATTCAATTTTCCTTACAATTTCAGGTATTCTTCGTCCAGCTACTGCTTGGTGTCCTCATCGATACGATCCTCCGGCTCCTGTCCAAACCGCCCAGGTACAATACGATACCTTATGTTTCCTGCAATTTTGTTCGTGCAGGAACTGTGTACATTTTTGTCTGACAAAAACTACCAAATACTAAATGTAAATACAATCTAAATAGACTCTACGGTCTTATTTTAAACTGTTCCTGTATTCTGGCAAAAGACCAGCAAAGATATCTGGTGTGTTTTTATTAGATGATATGAGTTATTATTATGTATTTCGTTACAGGTTGGTGAAGATCTACCGTCGTGTCTTTACCGCGTCTTTGGCCGTCAAAGAGTTCACGATGAACCAGTGGTCGTTCTCTGTAGACAACCTCCTGCAGTTGCGAGCCTCCATCAAGGAGCAGGATCGAGAAGCCTTCGACTACATCATCGAGAACATACCCAGGGAGGAGTACTTCACCAACAGTATATTAGTCTGTAAACGCGTGATGCTGAATGAGGATATGAACAATCTACCGAGGAGTAAAGCGTATGCACAAAGGTTAGTGAATGCTTTTACGTTTAGAGCAGGGGCTCCCAAACTCTTTTGTGATATAAACCACTTTCAAAATTTTGCTGGATCCGGTGGACCCCCCAACTACCTACTATGTAGCTTAAATTACTACCAAATAACATCTCCTAAAACAAGCCAACATTTTAGCTATTTACTATAGAAATAAAATTACCTTTCCACGCACTCCCACTCTTAGGATTGTGAGTTTTAGTCACGCTGCACGCAATTAATGGAAGACCTCCATCGAGTCTCCCTTGGACCCCTGGAACACTTCGGGAGTTACACACCCTATAGTATTATCACTTACAGCCCAAGAGGCTTATCAGATTTGTCAGTTGTCTAGACTCTAGAGCAGCTATTCTCAACCCGCGGCCCGTCGGGATTTTGTCTGTGGCCCGTGTGATGTTAAACCATTTTGAAATTCACGCCCACCGGGTAAATAATGTAAAGTGGTCGTGAAAGACGTGAATTTTAAAGAACGTTATTTTTTAACCATAAAATTTTTTGTTGCGGCCCGTGACACCAAGACTAAGACATGTTTGTGGCCCGTTTGACAAAAAAGGTTTGGGACCACGGCTCTAGAGTAGCTCTGGATTCATTCAAATGGAGTGCACTGACTGCGTACAGTTTTTCGCTTTTACTTTATGAAAATACCACATTTAAATTTTGTTTTCAGGTTAAGTATATTGGATAAAGTGATCAAGTCGCTAGTGGCTGGTGTCATACTGTGGTGCATCTTCACGTCCCACGCCGCTCACTCCTGTTGGATTGCTATATTTAATTATATGAGACTTAATAACCATAATAACTTAAAATAAGAGGAAATTTATTTGCATTTGACAAATTATAATCAAAAGAAGTGGACAAACTAATAAAATTAGGTAAATCCGTTGTGTAGATTACGGAGAGGAAAAAGGAAGGAATACGATCTCTTCTTGTAGGTTTGCAGGTCGTATTTGTCGGGAAATACTGCTGGTGATAGTTCGTTCCAGAGTTTTACTATGCCTGGCAGAAAGTTACGCAAAAAAACGCACGGTGGGAAACTGGCACTCATCAATAGTCTTTTATTAGTTTGTTTCATAGGATAGGTAATAAATATATGTAGTAATATAAAAATAATTGTATTTTATCACAAATATGTTACATAATTTACTAAACAACTACAGGCAAAAATATACCTAATTAATATAATTTGTCTACTCTCC
Source organism: Polyommatus icarus (assembly GCA_937595015.1). Taxonomy (NCBI): domain Eukaryota; kingdom Metazoa; phylum Arthropoda; class Insecta; order Lepidoptera; family Lycaenidae; genus Polyommatus; species Polyommatus icarus. The sequence continues at coordinate 2,594,160 of OW569325.1, forward strand.
TTAGTTAAGTAAAATCAATTACAAATATGTTGGGCATACGATCTCTTGCTTATGTAAAAATGTTTAGACTGAAAAAATATTATTAAAAGCTCTTTACGGCACTGTGAAGAGCAATGACCTCACTGCTTATTACGTTATTCAGACAGTAGTCTATTCTTTCTTCTTTGAAAAAAACAGGCTTAGTGTGGTCACCATAGAAGCGGTTTTTTTTTACGGAAGAATAGACAAAATGACAGTCAGACAAAGGAAATCCGCTATTTTGTCACTGTGTATTCAGACCAAACTGACTATACGCCGCGGCTGAATGTGAGCAGGCTCACTGTGAGCCCCAGTGTGAACGTGAAAATCATACAAAATATACGGTATCGAATGTCCGCGCCTACGCCTAGCGTAATGGCGTATTGTCGGTTAGGTGTGAACGAAAAAGTGAATCTGTATGGAAATACAATAAACTGCGTAACGCTCGCTCACATTCAGCGGCGTAGTCAGTTTGGTGTGAACACTAAAATCTGTCAGTATGTCTATTCTTTCTCGTTTCTAATGTTGTTATGCTAAGCCTGCAGCTGTTTATTGGAATAATGAGATAAAATAATAATTAACCTCAAGGCTAATTATTATTTCAGCGCCTAACAGAGCGTTTTATTTTAGTACATACTTAGTACTTACATCATTTGCAATTTATAAAGACGTGTTTTTCCATCAAAACATTTTTGCATAAACAAGACAATATTATGACGTCGATATTCGTAGATAATTAATTTAAATAACGTTATACTGTTTGTTCTAACCTACTGTACGTAATAAAATGGATTTACATAGTTCATAGTATTACATTTGTTTTTAAATAAATAATAGATAGTATAATACTGTAAATGTAAAATTCTGTTTTAATCAGCATATTTTAGTGAAGTTAATAATAATAAGTCCGGTTGCAAATAACGAAAAACAAGTTCAATAGGTTATTGACTCTTTCCTTCAGACGGAAAAAGGCGGGTGTCTCTTTTCCACAGTAAAATCGTGATAGAGCGAGAGAGCATTATTTTATGAGTGAAAGAGTCAATTCAATTTTAAAGTTTCTTCGTGATGTAATGTGCACTTTTAATTTACAATTTTATCGAAGTACTTAATGTAAAATAGCTATAACTTTCTACAGTGACGAAATACTGAGGGTCAGGAGAAACATTGTGTAAGTCAAAAAATTAAAATTGCATTTAACAAAACAGTGAAGTCGTGTTTATTTGCGGCAGTATAATGAATAAATTATAATATACTTGACCCTTGTGTGTATTATTTAAAATTTAGATTTGATATTTTAATGTTTGTTGTATTTTTTCGGAAGTATAGATAGGAAGACTTGATAGCTTGTGTCTAACTAATCACATTATATAGGACCTCCATACATAATTAAGTACATGTTGTTAACTAAATGGCTGTTTTCTTAATAATAATAAATAATAATCTTAAAGTGATGTTTTTTTACTTGCCCTCCGGGTAAAAATTTCAACATTAGGAACATTCAAGTACCTTTTTTACTAACAGGTATTTCAAAACCTTCAAAAATAGTTATTTTCAATGGAATTGTAAAGTTAATAGTAAATTCCTAAAAAATAAACCGACTTGTTGGTAATTTTTCATTTATCATCAGCATTTAAGATAGGCCATAGTGACCATCAAGCTAATGCCAGGCTAAGAAACACTTTAACGTGGTAATGCCAAATTAAGAAATATTTCTTAGTACGTGGTTAATGCCTGGCTAAGAAATTCTTGTGTAACATGGTATTGCCAGGTTAAGGAATTCTTTAAAGTGGTAATGCCAGGCTAAGAAATACTTTAACGTGGTAATGCCAGGCTAAGAAATACTTTAACGTGGTAATGCCAGGCTAAGAAATACTTTAAGGTGGTGATGCCACGTTCGGCCTACTTCTAATGCCAGGTGAAGACGCAATGGCACAGCAGCAGGTAGACGGAGGCGACGAGCAGGTTGCCGATCATGATGGGGAAGCCGATGCGCAGGAACTGCATGAAGGTAAACCGGTAGCCGTGCTGCTCCGCCACACCCGCGCAAACCACATTCGCGCTCGCGCCGATCAGCGTGCCGTTACCTGGTGGAGAATGAGAAGTTGCTTATTGATTTTACCCCTTAGTCTGAGCTGAGCGGCGCTCCGAGGAATGTGTTTTTGAGAACCAATAGAAACGCTTCATTTGCCTGACCACGTTAGCGCAACGATTCTATTGGTTCTTTTAAATCACATTCCTCGCACTACTATCTAGACTCTAGACTCTAGAGTATGCGAAGATTACTGTGTTTGGCAGAATTTAATAAATCTTGGAAATTATCCAAAATATTTTTTGCATTAGCCTACTAGCACCATATACAGGGTGTAAAACTAAACAGACTGCTAGAGGCTTCCGAGGTTTTCTGACAAACATTTATCAATTCATTTGCACTTTTAATTAGCTAACGTCAAAACATTAGCAAAATCGACAACGCTGTTGAATAAATAAACTTTTAATAGCCTTAGACACCGTGCACAAATGTACTTCACGTACTCTACAGGGACTTAATCAAGTGTCGACTTCATATTATCGACGCTTAGGTCAATTCCTGATTCCACGTATTGGTTAAGCCTCTAGAGTCTAGACTCTATGTCAAGGTTCTACAACCCACCTCCGAGACACGCGCCGAAGCTGAGCGCCCAGGCGAGCGGCGGCAGCGGCAGCGCCAGCGCGCCGGCCGACAGCTCCGCCGTCACGCGCACCATCATCGTCGTCAGCGGGATGTTGTCCACGAACGCCGACGCCAGGCCCGACACCTGACACGATATTTGTCATTTATATATAACAGAAACAATAGTGGACACAGAACACTTCCCTGGGGAACGCCAAACGTTACCGATTCTTCAGAGCTAACATTATCAATTTGTACTCTACTATCTGATAGTAGCTATGACACTTCAACAAGGGGTCATTTAACAGGGTGATCGCCACCAACTTTGGCTTGTGTGATTCATTAGGATAAGAAGATTTTGGAGAGTTATTTTTTTGGGAGTAATTTTAATTGACAATAAAAAATAGGACACAAGCCTAGTATTTACGGCGGTTGCAATTAATCACAGCTTGACACATATTGCTCTTCTAGACTTCTATTAAGCGCTGCTCGCTCTCACACCGTCACGGCTTTTTTCTAAAATCGAAGCTGAGCTCCTACAGCTGTCTATGCCATATACGGCTGACTCACCCACAGTATGAGCATCACGGCAACCGCCAGCCGCGACTCCTCGCCGACCTTCATGATCACAGACTCCGTCAGCTTCCCGATCCACGCGATCAGCCCTAGCTTGGAGAGAACCTGTAAAAAAATCCAGTCTGTAAATGTTTCCCGTGAGGTCACAAAGCTTTTTAGACTAAGCTTCATCGGATAATATCTATTGATCCTTTTTCTCAACCAGTATAAATTTAAAGCGTCGTTTTTATAACCTTCGTAATAATAGAGACAAAAGGGCATAATGAAAGTAGACATTTTGTCCATGCAATCTGCCATTATTTCTAAAAAGACTAAAATAAATTAATATTCCTTTGATATAAAATGACTTGCTATTTCTGAAATTAGTATGTGAGAAATTCTATTTCTTCGGTGGTCACACTAAAGTAATATAATTTACACAGAGCCAGTACTGGCTCTGTGTAAATTATACTTTACTCTCCTGATCCATGAAACCATACCCAAACGCTCTCACCTCCATCAAGACGAAGAGCGCGGCGAAGAACAGCAGCGTGGACCACTCCACCCGCGCCAGGATCGGCTCCAGGTCCTCGCGCTCCGCCAGCACCAGCAGTAGCAGCGCGCCCAGCAGCGCCGTCCACCCCAGCGACAGACTCTCTGAAATACACGATGACAGGCTAAGGGTCGATTCAGACCGCAACCGACAACGCTTCCGTCAATTCAATAAAAATTTACATAAATGCATAACATTATCTACGTGTAGCGTTGCAATAACTGACCCTTAATGACAGTGCTTTCTGGCCCAAATAAAAGTTGGTGTCATGCTTGCTTGGGTTGATCCATTTGACCACTGAGGCATTCTCTAGGAGTTGGTGTCTTGTGCGGTTGCCTAATGCCTATGGTAGGGCCAGCGCTGCATAAGGACCTACAGACTTTTTGATTATATTCAGAATCCCAGTAAGTTTTGTTCTGTTTTAAGGGACCAAATAAAATTCATATTGACCATTTTTATTTTATTATAACCAAAAACATCTGACTGCTGAGTTTTCTCCGTAAGGACGATTACGACAATTCACACGGTAACAAATTCGTTACCATTTTTTGCCAGAAGGCTGAAGGTCTTATGTCATTTGAATAGTGTTTGATCGGAACGTAGCACCCTAGGAAGGTACTCACCGAATTGTGGGAACGCGTGCAGGAAGAACACAATGACAACAAACGCGACGCATACAGATGACTTGATTAGCAGCTGCTTGTCTCTGATGCGATACTGGAAAACAATTGTGTAAAGGAGATTATTTTTAAACCAAAAGGAATAAATATTGTTCCAAAAAAATAATCATTAATAATTTATAACGTCTGTCGGCAGAGGTTCTGTACTTAAGACATAAGAGGAAAATGTTTCTGGTCTTCTTAACCTGAAGATACCTTTTGCTTCATTTGAGCGAGTGTGGAGGTGAACAGTGGATCGGTCTTGGACTTGGTGTTACCAGCCTCTCTCTTCTTCAGCGTCGCCTGTAGTTTCTGCACCTGTCAATAAAATTACAGTCATTTTCCGAGTCTTTCAATAATGTTAGTTGACCTACCCCCAATGGCCCTCAATAAAAATTTTGGATTTTTTTGTTACAATTTTAGAAATCCGTTTCCTTGAAATCCAAAAGTAAAGTGGTCCTGACGGAATCCCGCCTATTGTGTTGAAAAAGTGTGCTCCAGAGTTGGCTCCGGTCTTGACGCGTCTTTTTCGGCTCTCCTATTCCACTGGCATCGTTCCGGCTTCCTGGAAGACAGCCTTGGTGCACCCGTTCCCCAAAAAAGGTGATCGCTCAAATCCTTCCAACTACAGACCAATCGCTATAACCTCTCTCTTCTCGAAGATAATGGAATCCATTATCAATAGCCAGCTTCTTCGATACTTGGACGGCCAGGGATTACTAAGCGACAAACAATACGGGTTCCGTAAGGGTCGCTCGGCTGGTGATCTCTTGGCGTACCTGACTCATCGTTGGGCTCAGGCAACCTCTGTTAGTTTGGACATTGCGAAGGCCTTTGATCGGGTTTCTTAGCAGACAGAAGCATAAAGGTCGTAGTTGACGGCGAATCCTCGGAAACTCAGTCTGTTGATGCTGGTGTCCCTCAGGGCTGTGTGCTATCGCCTACTCTATTCTTACTGCGTATCAATGACATGTTGCAGACCAGCGGCATTCATTGCTATGCAGATGATTGTACAGGTGATGCTGTATATACCGGCTCCCCCAATATTTCTCGGCAAAATGTCACTGAGAGTCGAAACGAACTTGTGTCTAAGGTGGAGAATTCATTGGAGAAGGTCTCTGAATGGGGTAGACGTAACTTGGTCCAATTCAACCCTGCCAAGACACAAGTCTGCGCGTTCACCACTAAAAAGTCACCAATGGTCGTATATCCTCGTTTCGAGGGCATATCTTTAAACATCTCCCCTAGCATTGAGATACTTGGCGTCAACATATCGAGCGAAGTCCAGTTCCGATATCATCTAGAGGGTAAAGCCAAATTAGCCTCGAAGAAGCTTGGTGTTCTTAACAGAGCGAGACAGTACTTCAGTCCGGACCAGCGCCTACAACTCTACAAGGCGCAGGTTCGGCCTCATATGGAATATTGTTGGTATAATATTACTGGATCGTATCCAACGAAGGGCCGCTCGAATTGTTGACTGTCATAGTGTTTCAAACAGCTTTGAACCCCTTGGAATTACGCCGAGATTTAGCTTCACTCTGCATCCTCTATCGGTTGTGTCACGGGGAGTGCTCTGAGGAATTGTTCGGAATCATACCACCTGCAACTTTTCGCCATCGTCCCACGCGAAAAACATACCATCCTCATCACGTCGATGAGTGGCAGTCTTCCACAGTGCGTTTTTCGCGTAATTTTCTGCCGCGCACTGTAAAACTCTGGAACGAACTGTCACCAGCAGTATTTCCGGACCTATACGACCTGCAAACCTTCAAGAAAAGAGCGTATTCCCTCTTAAAAGGCCGGCAACGCACCTGCAGCTCTTCCGATGTTGCGAGTGTTTATGGGCGACGGTAGTTGCTTACCATCAGGTGACCCGTTTGCTCGTTTGCCCCCTTATTTAATAAAAAAAAAGAAAGTCTGGTTTACGTATCCTGCATTTTTATTTTTTATTGTAATGCGAAAAGTGATTATTTCGTATTTAAATGCTATTAGGATGCCCTTTAGTTGCGTTAGGTGTATTCTTCACACCCGCATCAGCGTTTCTACTTATTGGCTGCTGTCATAACTGTCGCTCCATTCCAAAAGGTATGACCTTATAGCATTTAATCATTCAATACTGGGCCTGGAAGAATATCGTATACTTATGTCGTAGTGACCGTTACCTTCTTCTCGAGTGCCCGCCTGACGAGGTCCTCGTCCCGGGAGTAGGAGGACAGCGAGGCGGCCGCGCGCTTCCATACGCCGATTTCCTGACGCATCTCTGAAACCGGACACACTATTTTAGTCCCTTTCATAATCATATTAAGCCATCGCTGACCTGGCTTCAAGACTCAAGTAAGGAGCAACCTTTTCTCTCGGAGCTTATGGCTATAGTAGGAATGCGAAGGATGACAAATACTGCCAAATTTTAGGGACAAAGTTACTGATCTCCTTTGCCAATTTCTCACTGTTTATTATGCGTAGAAAGAAACACTATGGTGGCCATGAGAACTAGGCAATAATGTAATTGTTCCTGAGTAAGAAACAAGAAACGGCGGATCAAGGACAAAGGAAGGAAGAGCTGGCCCCACTCACCAACGATCTCCCTGGGCACGCTGTGTCGCAGGCGGTTCATGTCGCGGAACATGTACCGCAGCTGCAGGTACGTCTGCACGCTCACCGCCAGGATGCCCAGACCCATGTGCAGCGTGAACGACGTGAAGTTTATGTTCTGGAACGTTCGAAAACAGAAATATATCACAAAAAACTAGACCAAAATCGGTCCACCCGTTTGGATGACACGATGCCACGAACAGACCCGTCAAACTTAAAACTCCCCATCCCTTTTTTCAGAGGGTTAATAAAAAGTCTTTGTTATTTTTTTAACATACCGCAAACTGTAAATTATGGAAGTACAGTAAGTAAGCCGACCAATTGTAAACCATAAACTTCCTGAATCTCGTGAATTCCTCTAGATAAGTGGTTCGATGTGAGTCAATTAAAATTACTTCGTGTTCGCACACCCCATTTGAAGTTTGTGGAACTTGGAGGTGTTAGGCCGTGTTTCCACTGACGCGGAGCGGAGCTTAGCGGTGCCGAATTGACCAATCACCATGCTCGAAATTTATCATTCCGCTGGAATTCCGATTGGTCAATTCGGGCACCGCTAAGCTCCGGTCCGCTTCAATGGAAACACACCGTAATGCTCGGCCAGGCCGGAACCCACGTGATACATTTCAGCGGTCGTATATTATATACCGACGCACTTAGTAAACTTCGATAACGCGATGCAGGAACGTGGCGCTAACTGGTACCGCCACAGGGACGTCTTCGCTCACCTCTCGCAGTACAGACGGATGGCTGGCGATGATGACGTTGGGCGGGTCTCCCACTGGCGTGGCGGCGCCGCCCACGTTACTGAAGATCACCATCGACATCAGCACCGGCACCGGGTTCAGCTGCATCACCTCGCACAGCCTGGGAACACGGTCAAAGGTAAATACTATTATCAAAGAAAAAAAAATATCCACAGCCGAACATATTATAACCAACCTCCTCTTTTTTTAAAGTCGGTTAATAAACTAGATGCAACTCAGATACACATATCGTTTTTCACGTACATTTTTCCGACATAAAAAGCATCCCATATATCCTTTCCAGATTCAAAGTATCTTTCTCATAATAGATACTAAATCTTAGCAAAATCGGTCTCAGCGGTTTGAGTGTGACGACGTAACAGACAAGCAGACAGACAAACTCACTTTCCCATTTATAATAAATAATTTTAGTATGGATTACTAAACAGGTGTTGTGAGTACTATCGTAAAATAATAAATCACTCCATAGAAAAAGTTTTTGCTATATTCACTAGACTAACTACTCAAGTACTTAGTGAATCATTCATACGACTGCTAATTGCTACGAACAGAAGGGTGTTAATTTTGGTTATCGGTGTTTAAATGTGTATTGGTATCGGTGGTTCTAATATTATTACAGCACGTGTAGTTTTGAATTGTGTTATTCAAGCGTAAGTAGGTTTCTCTCACGGCTTCAATAGCGTCAAATAGCATACCCAGATACCCAGTTTGACCCCAAAAGGAGTGCAATATTGAAAATTGGGGAAGCAGCATCCAAGTATGGCGGCGAAATTAAGGGGCCGGGTACACTTGGAATTTCTCATACATACGTAATTCCAAAATCATTTTCACATACGAAAATATTTAACATGTTTGAGTTGTTTTTCAGTTTAAAATAGCAATTACCTAGGTTCCTGCACAAAAATTTACTTAAAAATATTTAAACACAAATTTTTTTTTTGCTTTAAATTTTTTTTTTGTAAATTTACTACTAAATATTTATACACAAAAAAATAGAGATATATAAATAAATAGTTAATTTACTACAAAATATTTAAACTCTAAAAATGTTTTTAGTATTTAAATATTATGTAGTAAATTTACTATTTATTTATATATTTTTTAGTGTTTTACTCTATTTTTAGTGTTTAAATATTAAGTACTAAATTTACTAAAAAAAATTAAAAACAATTTTTTTTTAATGTTTAAATATTTTGAAGTAAATTTTTGTGCAGGAACCTACGAATAATAAAAACTAAGGAAGAGTAACTCCGTAAAAAAGTGCACCAAAAGGCTACAAAATGTGACCCGAATACATGCACATTTATGCAGTCGAGTATATATACACAAAAATGTGTACCGAACATTTTTGTGTATATATACTCGAGTGACATTTAACCAGGTGGACATGATAATTATTATTGTCAACAGCTTTGTTTTATAACTTTGACAATGACAATAACCGTCCGGCGCGCAATATTTTGATACGTTACCTGGGATACGACCTTGGCGAAAATCTGAATTGTCATATTTTAGTTTGCTAAAAGGTGCCAAATTTAAAACGGTTGAAATACGGGAGTTATGTTTCCTTAGTTTTTATTATTCGTAGGTAACCTAACCTAGATATTTACTATTTTAAACTGAAAAACAACTCAAACATGTTAAATATTTTCGTATGAGAAAATGATTTTGGAATTAAGTATGTATGAGAATTTCGAGGGTACCCGGCCCCTTAAGGTGACGCCGCGTTAAAGTAAAAAAACCGTGTTGGATAGGTATGTTTTAGATTGCTCGTTTTCTATGAGAAACCTCTCATAGAAAACAAGCAATGGAACAGCAAAAAATGGAAAGGGCATAATCGACAAAATGGTTTTTGTCGCGTAATTTAAAAACCATAAATACATTTCATATAAAAACTAAGCTATGGGCAAATTAAAATGTATGCTTGAACCAATCTATGTACAAATTTTGGAAGCTTAAATCACTCTCCTCGGTTGGAAAAATAGGAATTCCTTTTTTTATAGAGGTCTTTTTGATTGAATATTTTGTATTATAAAAGTTGACCAATCGTGTTATGCTATGGGTAATTCAAAGACAAAAACATGATGAATACTGACAATGAACTTTAATTTCTTATCTTTAGTCATAGCTGAGAAAAATCGATATCGCTACAGCCAAATTATGAAGGCTTCATCGCCTTAAAGTAGCCTATACTTGACATATTATCCATACATAATATTATAAATGCGAAAGTGTGTCCGTCTGTCTGTTACCTTTTCACACTCAAACCGCTGAACCGATTTTGCTAAAATTTGGCATTGAGATATTTTTAGTCCCGAGAAAGGACATAGGATACTTTTTATCTCGAAAAAATGTACGGTTTCAGTGCGATAAACTAATTTTGGCGCAACGGAGTTGCAGGCGTAATTTAGTTCGTCTCTAAAATTGTAAGTTTTAAAGTCTTTACCTGATGGTAACAGGCGTCATGAGCAGCACGGTGGTGACGTTGTCGAGGAAGGTGGAGAACACCGCCGTGAACAAGCACAGACAGTTGATCAGCGGCCACGTCCGACCGCCAGTTACCTGGAAAATATATTTTTAATCAGCCTATGCTGTCCATCATATTTGGAGTCATGAATTTTTGTCTTTGCTAAACCCTTAAAATGCCAGTTAAGGCGACTAAACAGCTTGGATACTAAAAATACCTCTTTTCCAATATTTTTTAGGAATTTCATTAAAAGAGAAAAAGTAATTAAAAAAAAACCAACCTCGAAAGCAACCACAGCTAGATAATCAAACAGTCCCGTTTCTGCCAGTATGGCGACCAGGATCATCATGCTGAAGAGCAGCAGCAGGGTCTCAATGTCCAGCCACGACATGAGCTCCGGGAGAGAAGGTCGCTCCCCGCTCAGAGCCAGCACAGCGATGCCCAATGATGATGAGAGGAGTGCTGCTATAGTCCGGTTGACTATCTGGAAAATACTGTGAACATTTTAATATATCTGATAGGAATGGTTACTAGCAACGAAAGGACTGATGACTTATTGAACTTCCCAGCGAATGCTGCTGCTTCCTGCTCTTGCTGGTTTCCGCTCCTTACTAAGTAGAGAAACGGATATATAAGAAAATTGTGTTGGGAAACAGTTATTGATTTCCATCGTCTTGCTACGAAACCTTGACACCCGGTAGTCTCTTTTAAGCTGGTAAATCATGAACTATTATCATCAAACGATATAGAAGTTTAGCTTTAATAAGACTGATATAATATATAATAAAAATAAAATATAATAAGCTGATATAGAATTCTACATGTATACAGGTGGGTTATTATGACCTCTTATTTCCAGCCAGTTTACGCCTGAAAACGGTACATTTTGGGCGTAAACTGGCTGGAAATAAGAGGTCATAATTATTATGTATATAAGTATACCTGGTAGGTATACTTAGGGTCCGTTTCACCACTTCCTGATAAAGTCCCGGATAAGCTATCTGCAACTTTTTTGACAGAATCTCCATACTCTATCTGTCAAGTTAAATGGTGGATCGCCTATCTGGCACTTATCAGGAAGTGGTAGAACAGGTCCTTAGTATGCAGCTTCAGGGACCTACCTCAAATATGATGAGCACGTACAGCACTAGCAGCAGGACCACGGCGTAGATGATGCCGTCCTCCGCCGACAGCGGGTCCAGCGCGTAGCTCACCGTCAGCGGCACAGGCCGACCGCTCGACGTGCGCATGCGCAGGCTCACACTAGAACCTTTCAGAGGACATTTTATAAATAAGGGGGCAAAGGAGCAAACGGGTCACATGATAGAAAGCATTAACTACCGTCGCCCATGGACACTCGCAACATTAGAAGAGCTGCAGGTGCGTTGCTGGCCTTTAGAAGCTAGGCTTTACTTGTCGAGATATTTTCTTGAATCTTTGGCGAACCTTTATAAGAAATTAGAATGTTAAGCTAAACTTATCAGTTATCAGGATTTGATCTGAAATCTTTAGTGTTCACTGTTCTGTTTGTCCATTACTTTTTTGCAACAACAGTTAGGTATGTTTAATAGTGCTGTGGGCATTACCGGGATCTTCTTAAATTTTCCTCTATATAATGAGAGGTATCATAATGCGAATTAGTATTTTTTTCCAATTAGTAAACAATGAATTAATGTAAGTTCCCAATTTACCATTCGTTTCATTTTCACTGGTTTCTATTACTGGATGTTCCGAAGTTCTTCGCGATGGTATAACTTCTGATTTCAAAACTCCGTCCTCTTTTTTCAACACGGGGTGTTTTCCAAGTTTGAGCAGCTGTGTTAGCGTGGCACTGGGGGCGAAGTCGATCTCTGTGTTGGGCTGGAGGTGGACTGTCCATGATGACGAGTTCTGAAAGAAGCGTTAAGTCATAGACATAAATATTACTATGCGTTAAGTGGAGTCGTGTGTAAACCTAAGGTACAGAGCGTAAAACGTACAAAGCGATACGCTACCAGCAGGCATCAATCAAAGATCCAGGCACCTTATATAGGCGTCTTAACAATATTTAAATAAACAAGCCTAATTAAAATTTTATTTAAAATAAATTTTCTTTCTGCAATTACAGTTATTACCACTTAGATATTACGGTACCTATACTTTGCGTGTTACCAAGATTGTAAGCTAGTTTATAAAGATTAAACCAGCATTATGCAACGAAGAATGCAATGTTTATCTAGATAAAGCATAATGTCCTAGTGTAATAAAATTTTACTGTCGCCGCCTCTGATATATCTGTATGTGTATCTTACTCGGTAAATATTTGTCAACTATAAGCTATTACAACGATATAATCGTGATATCCCTCTATAATCTCCGGAACAGCTGTGCCTGTATACACAACTTACTGCAATACTAACTTCATAACACAAACATGAAACATCGTAACACGTGTGTAATTTTACTGTTGGTAAGTGCAGCTGTTTGCTGTTTTATGCACCCATAACAACTGAATGATCCGTTTAACTTTGATTCCTGGGTTGGAAAATTATTTAAGGTTCTTAATCTGATTAGGACATCGCAGGCTATTCCCTCAACTGGCATAATGATCCATGCATTGGATGGGCATGTAGAATTTTGATCCTACGCCTACTAATCTCTCGCCGATCGTTTTATCCCACTGGATTACGAAAGTCAAGAAAAAGAGAGTGCTCCAGTGTACTGTAATAAGCATACATTTGGCTAGATAAAATTACTGCGTAGCTGGTCTGATTTTGATGGAACCAGCTTAGGAATCAGTGTGAGAGTCATTAAACAGTATCAAGTGAAGGTATTTTGAGAAGATGCATGAAGAATCACAGTCACCTGTTGGTAGTCTCGGTCGGTCCTCTGCAGCCAGATCTCCAGCAGCTCTGTCGTGTTGCTAGCGCTGTCCACGAACGGCCCCGACACCGAGATGCGAAGCGAGCACTCCTCCACCGTGGATTTCAGGAAGTAATCTGGAAACAAATACACTCGGTTTAGGGTCTGTCTGGGGCCAGAGGTGAAATGTGTAATACTCTAGATTAGTACTAGATTAGTAGTAGTTAGGGATGCTGATGATTTGGGGTAGGTTGTTTTACTGTACCCGAGATTTTGCCTTCAGCGGGGAGTGGAGTACCATGGGGTTTTAGTTGGTATACCCAACTTTGTACGAACGTTTCGTACCGGTGTGCCCCTGAGTTATAATGTATCTGATGGTAATGATTAAATGATTATAAATTATAATAATTATTATCAGCTGGTCTTACTAATAGACCTCTAATAAGCCGAAAATTGAAATCCATTTTCCTCAAACAAATAGGCTATAAGGAATAGTAAAAAACTTAACAAGACAAAAACAAAATGATTGGTTAAATAAATAACTTCCAAGGATCTGGTACTGACATTCGCGACCGCAACTCATAAAAATACAGTTGCTTCTAAAATATAAACTGCTACAAGATACGTTCACAAGTAAACTTGGAAAATGGCTCATATTATTAGGTATATTGTTTTTATCTGACTTATCAAGTTCAAAACTTGATTAGTCGTGATAATATGTCTTGACGATAGGCGATAGAAGTCGCGTTGGGTTCTAGAATCCTTAAACTCTCACCTCGTTAACTACACAATACACGTCATGGTAAAAAAAACTAGCGTTATTTCATGTTACGCGGCTTCGTGCGGAAGAAGACTCTACTAAATCTACTTAATATTATCTGCCGTTATTATTATTGACATAATCAATTATCACAGTTTTAACAACAATAGTAATTTGCTGCGAACAACATAACAATAAACGCTGTAGCTAGTCTAGTCGTGAGGAGTGAGACATTGTTTATTCTTCTATTGTGATCTACTTTTCATTACTCATAAGACGTAATATTTCTTACAACTTACAGGCTACAGCGGTTGCTATAGTTGCTTGCTTATAATCTTAAACTTGGCTCGACAAGCTACCGTGTCTAAGTATAATTAAAGACGTGAGTCGATGAAGTTTTTTTCATAAATGGAGAGCTTAGGCCCGGAAAAATGATTTGACATAAAAAAAAATGTGGATTTTATGTATAGCCAGGAAGATAGCCAGCCATATTAGCCAGACGATAAGTTTGGTAAGTTACAAGGTTTGTTGAAATTATAAGAAAAAAAATAGTCTTTGCTTTTAAGCCACTAGTTAGTTAGTTAGCCACTTCATTCACTAATGTCTTTAATTATTAAAACTCTTAAATATAAATATTTCATTAAACTTGTAAGATGACTGATGATGATTTTTTGGGGATAAAGGTCCTTACCACGAAGAGGTAAAAAACTAACAACTAACAGGCACATATACACTTACGTATTTATAATATCAGTTTAATATAATATATTGTCATATATGAATATTAAATTCCCTGCGGTTTACTCTAGGTAGGTACAAAATATAATATGGCGCACTACTGTATACTCTAGGGCATATTATTATATATAATGTATAGCTGTTTTTTGTAGCATTTGAGCTTGTATATTATTTTATATATCTACGGTCAGGTTTTATTATATTTTATACACTAGCTGGAGTAGCTGCTTGGCAATATTGTTTTGCCATATTATCACATAATATTATAATATTATGCATTGTGGCCAGTGGGCAATGGTTATGAAATCAATAGGCTTGAGAGTGTTCAATGAAGATCATCCTTCATATAAATACTCCTAAGTAACTTTGAATATTCCGACGTGAAATTGAGACTTCGATTTTTTCAATTCGCTTCAGCGTGTGACGCACGTTACTTATTGTTTACGAAGGTTCAACAGTCTACTGAGAATAAATTTCACGGTCGCGGTAACGCTGTATTTAATTTTCAGAGTTTTTCCTTATGGCAACGCACCTGCAACTCTTCTGATATTGCGACTTAGGAGTGTCCATTGGCGACGGTATTTGCTTTCCATTAGGTGACCCGTTTGCTTGCTATGTGCGGCACGTGTGGCACTCGGGGACTCCGGCGGTAAAAAAAATCTAGTCGCACACACACAAACACCGTGCCGAAGTCTGGCAACTCCGCATGAAGTAGGGGGGTGTGAGGTTTTTTCGTTACGGGATTTCTTGATGCAATAGCTTAAAAAAGGCAAGCTACAGGGTTTACCTGTAGACTGAAAGCGAACTCTCGGACTACTCGTGGTGACGCAGACAACTACCTCCTCTAAAAGCGTTGCTTCGATGCTACTCAAATATGAATTATTATGTAGCGAGTAGCGACTGGATAGCAATTGGTATTAAGTTCACACAGGTAAAACAACTCGAAGCATCAACAGCTACTTTCGCACTCAGGTATTCAGACAACTCGTGGTGTTCTTGCAATCCCGCAAACCGCCCAAAGCGCATAGTGGAGTACCGCCGAGTTTTTAGTGGGTAGGGGGTGCGTCCACCACCATATTCGGACACAGCAGAGACCGACATACGTGCGGATAGGACGCCCATCCCCCGCAAGATGCTTAGAAGCATTTTCTCGGCAAAAAAGACTACGAGATCTCAAATCGGTTCCAACTACCTCACTGACCTTTGATCTCCTCCGGGCTGACGGCGGTGTGCAGCACCACGTCGTGCTTCTCGCGGTTGAGCAACAGGGAGACGGTCAGCAGCACCCAGCACGCCGTCAGCGCTGACAGCTTCAGGATGCGGAGCGTCTGGTCCACCTGGGGAGAATCACAGAGCTGGATTAGTCATTAGCCGCGTACTGACCAAGCGAGCCGCCTCGCCGCGGCAGCCTCGCGCGCATTTGCTCGGTCGGTCAGTACGTGTTAGTGCGAGGCAAACGTCCTAGGCGCCTTTGAGCATCGACCAAAAACCGACAACTTTTGGCTCGGCCGCGGCACGCTCGGGCGAGGCAGCGAGGCGGCGCGCTTGGTCAGTACGCGGCTATTGTCACCCGACTATACTTAGCAAAGCCAAAATGTCTATGTCTAGATCTAGATGAGGTATGTTTCTTGTGTTATTTAGCTGTCACTTAGTTCGTAATAGTGGCCAGAGCTGTTTTTTTGGTGCTGGCTATCTGGCTGCTGCGATTAAGATTAGTAATTACAAGAACACGATTACAAATGTCTCCGGAATTTTGAATAAAGGGCATAAAGATAGCTTTCGTTATTTTAGAATGTTTGACTCTTAATGAGGTGTATGGTATTTAATTAAACTTTATGTTGCCTTTTAAATTTGGTCGCCAGCGACTAAACCAGTTGTCTGAATATAAATGATACTTCGCTGACAAAGTTCATTATAATTTATCACCTCTTACCTGTTTCCTTCTCGGCGAAACTGATTTGGCCTCTTCGACTGATGGCAATTGTTGGTCCGGTAATCTGAAAAGATCAAAAAGGTTTAAAATTTAAAGTTTTCTACAACGTGACATAACAGTCTGTAATATGATTATAAGGTTTCATCTCCTGAATTTTGAAGTACCAGAGCGATTTGAAACATTATTTGTGTTACTTAGTGGTACAGAAAAGAGAAAGGCTTTGTTTAGCATTGGGATAGTATTTTTTTTAGCAAAAGCAGATAGCGCTCTGTAAGCTAGTACTTATTTAAAAAAAAAAACTTAATTTCGCAAACATGTGTCTCCGAAATCTTATGACAAAGGCAACCTTTAGAGACAAGAGAGGTTTTTCAATGGTTAATAGGGGATCAAATGTATGTTCAGCCAGCTTTTTTCTGGCTTTTAAACATAAGCCAGGAAAAGCTGGTTGAACTTAAATTAATTTTTTCCTCACCCTTTGCCGGCATTCTTCTCACTGTCTTGATGTTTGGGTTTGTCGCCGTTGACGTCCAGGATCTGCGTGAGGTGCTCACATGACTTTGTGTCTGATGACTCTAGCTTGCCTGTTAAAATAGCTAAATTAGCTGAATAGGTACTTAGACAAATACCATCAGAGAAACTGATTCATAAGCAATTAGAAGACCTACGTTGTTTGTTAGTCTTGTAAAATATTAGTCAAGAGTCAAGATTAATCTCAAGAGTCAAGATCTGCCCTCTAAGGTCAACCAAATTACGTAAGTCCGCTATTTGCTTATTCTGAATCAATTTCTCTCATAATATTATTAGATAGCCAAGTCAGCCAAGTTTGGTAACTGTAGCCTCGGCTTCAGTATCAGCGGGTAGCAGAGCTGGAACGGCGGCGGCGCGTGACAACGTATAGATTTATATGGATAAGCCGTCTAGTACACCACGTGCCGCTCGTACTAGACGGCTTATCCATATAAATCACTACATACATTGTCACGCCCCGCCGCGTTTCCAGCTCCGCTGCCCATTGATTTCGAGACTGAAGCCTTATGGTGGGAACTGGGAAGGTACTCCTACTCCACATGTCAAATAACAAGTAGAAAAGGATACCGCCTTCAAACTAGGCTTGTGAGATTGTAAAAAGGGCCAACGCCCGTTCTACCCTCGGAATTGAAAATATTTTGGGGCGAAACGGGATGAGGGGTTGAAATAAAACAGGAATAGGAACTCAGCAGGCTAAGATTAATGGCCATAGAAGCGGTTTCTTTCTACGAAAGAATAAACAAAGTAACAGACAAAGGAAATCCGCTATATTGTCACTAAAATCTGTTAGTATGTCCTGCATTCTTACTCGTTTCTAATGTTGTTAGAACTACTAGCTAGAACAGCCTTTCCCAAAGTGGGCGATAACGCCCCCTTGTGGGCGCTGAAGGTCTAAAGGGAAGGGATGTGGGACCCACAAAATAATGGGGGCGTTGTGTAGACTGTAGAGGCTTTTGAAACAGTGGGGGCGCTAGAGCAAAAATTTTTCTCAAAGTGGGGAGTAGACAAAATAAGTTTGGGATCCCTTGAGCTAGAATAAAGCTAAGCCTGCTGGTGGTTGAAAGTATCGAAACTCACCATGGTGCTGCTCATACAGCTGCTTGAAGGGCGCCAACGCCGGGTCGTACTTGATCTCATCCGGCAGGTCCACCCAGATCTCCAGGCTGCCCGGCGTCAGGTCACTGCACGACACCACAGAATACACACTGTTTCTGTCCCGCTTGCTCCCTAGCCGTCTCACGAGAGACATGAAGTCCGTCATTTTGTTTGTTTTAGCACACTTTTCACATAATTTTGGATGTCACTTTACTGTTATGGTGGAAATGTTGGTTAATTGAGAGTTGTTTAAGGGTTTAATGGCATTTTTAGAGTTATGTGGATTTGCCAAAGTACACGAGCTAGCTTTTTATAGTCATGCGGATATAGGTAGTCTAGCGAATTCTGGACTATATCCGCATAACTATAAAAACCTTTTAACTTATAGTGTGGTGCAAGTGGGTCTTATAGGCTATAAGACCTACTTGCACTGGCAATTAAATTTAAAGTTAATCCTATGCTAAAATATTCTGTCTTATTAATATGAAGAACGAAAGAAGCACAATAATATTATGTAACCCAGGGTCAAACATTAAGCCTGGTACCAATGGACCTAAGAGAACATTTCAGCTGTAAAGCTAGTAAAATAATACTTCAACAGTAGCACCTTAGTTATACCATTCTCTAATAGGAAACTGGTAAACTAAGGGTTCGCTAATTGCTTAAACAAATATAATCCTATTAAAACCAGTAAGGACCAATAAAAAATATGGTAAGACACACTGAAGCTCGCTAACCAGACCATTAAAGTACAGAAGGGCATTCCAGTAAAATTAGTTAATACCTTAAAGGTAAAATAATAAATTGCTTCACATTATGGACTTCAGTGACGGAAAATAAATAATATGGACGTTAATAACATGTAAGGTACGCTAAACTGAGAACGTAACAAATTCTAGATTAGTAAGACACGATCTCTTCATCTAACTAGCTAAAGATTTACACACTGTATCACTTGATTGTGAATTGTGATAGATAATATTAAAATATGGCTAGGTCACTACCAGTAAATAAATTATAATTTATAATACATAATTACTATTTGAATGCAGGAATCGTATATTTTTTATGATTTAGTGCATATTCCGTGTGTGAAACCTCACACACGGAATCAGTAGTATCGGTGTAGGTGGTGGACGGTGGTTGATACTTAATGTGATGTTGGGTAACTGGTAAGGAAACGCAGTAAGATCGATCACCAGTGTATTAAACTCTCATCAACTTACAACAAGTACAAGTTACAATGGTCACAACTTGCCTCCGTCTTAACCACGTACTTTAACAACTATCAATTAGGACTATCCGTACCTCTCTAAAGGTTACTTGGGACTATGCGTACAATTCCACACTACTACTACAGCTAGTGGAACGGTTTATTCCCAAGTCCCAACTGATTCCGCGACGTCACAGTTACACCCGCGCGTACGCAGGTAATTACACAAATACATTACAATCAGTTGCCAAAATTTTCGGAGGAAAGTATAATATTCTAGTTTCCTCAATCATCAATATTAAATTACATCCTCTTAGTGATATTATATTGCGTAAAATACTTTTTATAACCACGTGTATTATGCAAATAATAGCTGTCATTAGACAGATCACTTCCGCCTAAGGGTTTATGATATTTTAATGGCTGTTATCAGTTTCATACACCTTTTATCTGCACATGATGATTGGACAATTTGTCCGAAAAAAATTCTATCATGGATTTTGGTACCTAGTAATTTTATTAGTAATTTTAGCGAGGACGGCGAACTGTCAAATAACCACAGGGCGTAGGCCGTAGGGTATGGACCGTTGTTAAGAAAAAATACTAGGATTCTTGAACATATCCAAGTTGCTTTAGGTTAAAGCTAACCGTGGGTAGTTCTTTATCATGCTATCCCTCTCATTATTCACAATCACATTAATTAAAGAGTATAAAGGACAAGCCAAGATTTTTTTTGTTAATTTCCTAAATGCCAAAATTTTTACAGCCCAATGCTCTGGATACCTCCATTAATTTGAATTCAAAGAAACAGTGAAATTATTAATTGGTTAAGGGCCCAGACATGATATTTTGGTAAACAGGATAAGCAACAACCCCAGATTAGCGCAAGTGTTATAGAAACTAGGTAGACCTCAGCGAAGCGGTGACGGTTCCGCTGGCGCATGTCAACCATCATCTCAGACCTTGAGATGGTGTCACATGACCACCATGATGACACTTTAATTGTTACAATTTTGATTTTACACAGCATCCAATCTCGAAACGTGCAAAATGATCATAAAACCCCAAGACAATGGTCAATGCCGGCTCGTAAAGATTCTTAAAAGATTATATTTTTTAATACTTATTAAAATTCGCTTGGAATAAATATCATACAGATGCCTAGTACTACGAATAAAAAAACTATACAGATATTGTCTATTTGCTGCAGTAGTTATAAGTTAATAACGTAAAATGGGCACATTCTTTTTAAAAAATATTGTGTTGAACGCACAGTATTCTCAGGGTTTCGTATGGTTTCTAAAGGCCAAAAATAGGACTTTCAGATTACTAAGATTTCGGTGTCTGTCTTTTTCCAGGCCATAATATCTCAAGGACCCACAGCTACATAGCTGAAATTATCACAATACATGTATTTTTGTTGCAGTTTATAGCAACAAATACTAAAAATAAAATAAATTATCAAGGGGGCAAGTGCTATTATTATTTCATACCGTAAAAATGACGACGTTAAACATGTTACAGAGAAGAACAAGTAACAGAAGTTGTACATTTAACTGTTCTAGTTTATGTAGCAGTTATCACCTGTCGGAGTTCAGATTTCCAGATAAATAATAATGACGAACAACGATTTAGCTGTTACTTTAACTGCTCGGTCAAGGTGAACAGTAAGGCCGGTAACGCAACATTAACTAAGTACTTGATCTATTTTTTTCTGAGATCATATTATATTTTCTTCTTGGTTAAAAAGACTGAATTACAATCACTCTTTTACATTTGAACGAGTGTACGCATACCCTTCTTTTTGACAAGCGATTAATCCTAAATTCAACTTAAAACTAACCTTTGTATACTACGCGTATATAATAATAATTATAACTTTAAACGCGGCGTTTAACATTTTCTAGTTCCATTTTTCGAGACAGTGCCACCGTTAAGGCGTAATTGTACGTTAAGATTAACATAATCTTCCTATCAAGGGCTCGGGTTTAAATCATATTCGTCAGTTGTCACTGTCAACTGTGTCATAGTTATGGATATTACAAAACTTTACATGTAGGCCGCAACTTTCCCTTTGCAAGACCATTGTCATTCCGCGTATGCTTGTGTTACTCCAACAGCCTCTGTTATGAATTATGATGCTTCTAATGCCCTTATAAGATATACTCTGCAGTCTATAATAAACAATAATCCGAAATAGTACAAAGTTTTAGGCTAGCCGTAGCCATTGAAATATATTATTTTATAGTACTACGTACGCCGTAGCCAAGATTTTTGGCAAGGGAAAATTTCGAAATTCGTAGGTTTAATCTACTTTAGATGTCACATAAAGAACTGCAAAATGAAAAAATATAAAATAGTAGATCTAATATGAAGGAGGATTGTTTGGTAAAAACAAACAAAAATGTACATTAACCCATCGATCGTGGCAAAACGAGACACAATTATTGCTTTTTCATTGTTATCGCGGCCGGATGTGTCCGCTTGGGGCTTGATGAATTAATTGTTATTACATCTTGACTACATCTATTCAAAATTATTAATCAAAAGAAAGAGGTCAAAAAGAAAAGTCCACACTCAAAGTGAGGAATAACAAAATTCTTCCTCATATTATCTAGTTTTAGCGATATTATTGGTCAAAGCTGCCAAACTTTCAAAAAACAAAAGATGAGGTGAACGACCGCGGAACTGGACACAGCCGGTTGTAACTGGTTCAACATAAACTCAACAACAAAATGTAAACACAACTAAGTTTTATATATTTAACCGACTCACAAAATAAGGAGGAGGTAATATTATGCTATGGATGTTACATTTTTCTTTGCTACGTTGCTCGCGGCTTTACAACTTTGAATTTTTCCGCGATAAAAATTGCGACCTAAGTATAAAGACAACTTAGGTCAAAATATATAGGCCCCTATGTCCCAAAGTTCATCTAAATCGATTTGGCAGTTTCGGAGCTAGTTCAAACTACAAACATAAATTCATGTCCGATTAACGAGTCGAAAAAATGAGACCGCTTCGCGTTTGCGTTTTGTATTGCTGGTATCAATCCCCTCTTGTTTCAGTGTGAGTAGACCCTAACTATTAAATTAAGGGCCTGTTTCACCACTTTTTGGTAAAGTGCCGAATAGGCTATTCTCAACTTTTTTTACAGATTCTCCATACTTCATCTGTCAAGTTAAATGGTGGATAGCCTATTCGGCACTTATCAGGAAGTGGTGAAACAGGCCCTTAAACTATCATTAACTATTACTTTTATGCTAATCCGCGTTATGACTTACGCACTCAGGTTTTTATCTCTATTGCCCCAAAAGGGAAATGTCAAACGGTAAACGCCCTGGCGTCTGCGATCGTCAGTCAGTCAGTCTTCATTTGTTAATGAATTTATATTTGTAATTCACGTGTTTCTATTTTGTTCACGTTTTCAAATACATTTGGTCTTTGATGTTTGAACCGACTTGCGAAATATAATATAGAAATTGTTTATTAGACCGATAGGACCAGGTTTTTTGGTTTAAAAAATTCTAAAGTTTCTAATTTTTTGCGTATAGTGTTGGGACCACTAGGTAAACCTAAAAAATGATTTTGTGTCATTTTGGTCGACAGCTTCCAGAGATATTTAGGGATTTTGATTTTTGGTCGCTATAGGCTGAAAAAAATATTAGAGTTTAAAATTTAGGTTTTGGGATATTGCTAGGGCAGTAGCTGATGTGCAGACACGTTTTGTGTCAGATTCATCCACGAGTTTTCCAGTAATTAGCAAATATTAGAAACGTAACCTAATTGCGTCAAAAAAATATTAGAGTTTCTAAAAACGGTATACATAATATGATTAAGTTTGTTGATGTCTGCTACTGTTAAAGTTTTGTGTCATTTTCATCCACGGGTTTTGAAGGAATTTATATTTTTGCTTTTAACATCCCGTAAAAGCTATAAAAAGTAATTAAAGTTTTGAGAGTTTACATATTTACAATGAAAAGGTCTATGCAAACCACATTTCAAAAATTATTTCTTTTTCAGCCCCGATTTTACGAGAAATTGACGATCAAGTAAAGCGAAATTGATTTTTATGCTTGTTAATAGGCCACAAACTATTTTATTTTTAAACATAGATACAACATCATATCTTGAAGGGCCTGTGTAAGAGAAAATACGATATAAATTTATAATTTATTCGATGTAAATAAATAAAATTGCATCTTATTTTAACAAATATTCTAGGTATATAACTTAATTTCGTAACTTAAAGCTGACTAAGCTTTAAGTTACGAAATTAAGTTATATATAAATATTTTAATACTTACTAAAAATTCTACCATATTATGATTTATTAGCAGATTTTAAAAAGTTTATGTATTATTTTAAGTTGTTGAAAAAAACTACTTACGACGTAATCCGCATAAAATCTTTTTTCGTGTTCACTATTCGATGATTTGAATTTTATTCTATTTATAAAATGAAAATGAAACTGACAAATGGTTTCAGTACCTTTGCAAGTAGGGTTGCCATCAGGCGTTTGGTAGTTTTTTTAATACGTCATAAATCATAAGCCGCAAATCGCAATTTACCTATTAAGTTTTACGGTAAAATGCTGCGCGTCCACTGGATCGGAGCGTACGCATTTATACGAAATGCCGATGGGGTGCGTTCACTGCATTCGGATTCATCATAGGCAATTTAGTTATTTTTAGTCCGTCATAGCCTGTTAACGTGCATTTGCATTATAGAGGATAGTGGCGAGGATATTGTCGTAACTAGCTGTATTTTATCAGAAGAGGAAAAGAGAAACAAGAGAAAACGAAATTCATTATTTCCCAATTTCATCCCAAATATTGACTCTCCTCAGTTGATTATGATGATGTTGAAGTGCTCCCTCTGGGTCGTATCCAACGAAGGGTCGCTCGAATTGTTGACTGCCACAGTGTTTCAAACAGCTTGCAAGCTCCATGGTCTCCTTGGAATTACGCCGAGATGTAACGTAGCTTCACTCTGCATCCTCTATCGGTTGTATCACGGGGAGTACTCTAAGGAATTGTTCGGTGGTGACGATCTGTTTTTAGGTGAGGTATCTGATGAAGAGCTGGATGATGTTATCCAAGATTTTCACGATGAAGCAATTTTATCTCAGAGTCATCACTGTTTAGAAGTAGAGTCACCTCCTGATTCAGACGAAGAAATAGAAGAAGTATCTTTGCAGTTCTTTTTTAATGCGTAACCAGTCACTGTCCTCAGCGTTCTAGATATTTTACGTGGTAGAGGCAGAAAAAAAACAGAAAAGCAGTCATACCTTACAGTGTGTCGCGCAAAACTCGCCGCTGGAGCCTCTGTATGTTCTATTGAATACTAAATATTGTGGGGATCAATTCTATGATACTGTTACATTCTTCAGATGCTGCTAATAAGCAATTTTTCAAGAATAGGCGCACTTACCTGAAGACTCTTACTTTTGACTCTCTCTTTTTGTCTACAAGGCAGATTTCAATACCGAACTTTGCCAACGTATGACGTATCTACAAATTTGTAAAAAGTACTGGAGAAAAAAAAAACGCCCAACGCCTTATAGCTTCTCTTAATTTCAAATCTGGAAGATGTTTTGTCTTCCTGAGGTCCAAAGACCGCAAATCACGTACGCAATGTGAGACGTGCAAAACTTTCATTTGTATTGTTCACCAGAACAAAATATGCCAAGATTGTTTCATAGTACCTAATTAATTCGATTTAATTATGTTCAGAAAGACTGAGATTACAGTTAAAAAGTCTAAGTAAGTTGATTTAATAATATAAACTTTAATATATTTTTAAAAATGTGTTATTAATTATTATTGTTGGGGTGCGCTAGTACCCCAGGGTACCGTTAGATAAAGTTTAAGATGGGTACGGTTCTAGGGTCACATGAGTATAATTGTCAATGAAATATTTGCGTTTCCTAGCTGTTAGGGTGTGTAATAAATATCAAATTAACATATTTTATTCTAAATGGTAAAATAGGTCTTATAAGTAGGTCTCATATTAGGTCTTATAATCGTACTTAATTCTATTTTTACTTGATATCAATGACCTTCCCAATGCTATTGATCATAAAACAGTATTATTTGCAGATGAACGAAAGATTTTTAAACGAAATTTATACATTAATGCCATCAAAATATATAATGAATTGCCAAACCATTTCAAAGATCTTAACAACCTAGTCTTCAAAAGAGAAATTACAAAGTGGTTAGCAGAAAAAAGTTTTTATAGTGTCCAGTGTTTTTATAGTGAATCATAAGTGAATATAGCTTTATTATTATTTTAATTAATTGAATTTATTACTGTAACTTTGACATTTTGTCACAATACTATGTTACTTATTTTTTATGAATTTTACTTATTTTGACTTTTAATGGATATTATGGACTTTGTTTTGTAATAGATTCTAATTTGTAATTCTATAAATTAAGTTTCAATTATATTTTTATGTTTACTTTGACTTTTGCACGCCACCTGGATTTCAGAATGTTTAGAACAATATTTTATAATTTGAAGACCTATGTAATTATGCACTACATTCTTGCAATAAATATATTTCATTTCATTTAATATTATTTGTAATAATATTATTTAATTTGTAGGGAACAACCCTAGGGACGAACTCTATCATACTCGTACCACCGACCACGTATCGTTTTTTCAAGATAGTATAATATTCAAAATTCATATTGCTTTTGTACACAAAAACTGCCGATTACATTGAGATAATTTGATTCCTACAGTACATCTTATTAAAGTATTCCATTAACACATAGGCTATTTTTATTACAAAATGTGAGGCGGTCTGAGGTATTCAACGGAATTTACGTGAGGAAAGCTGCTAGAAAGTAGCAAGAGTAGCTTATTTCAATAGCACATAGTTCAGCCACCTAACCTGCGAGATTTGTTTCAAACCAATTCTGATTGTTTCGAAGCGCATTCGTTTGCCACAATCAAAATTTTTACATATACGCATACGCAAGCAAAAATTAATATCAGCAGACAGGTACAGACATGTACCAACAATATCACTCTAACTGCGCCTAATTTTATCGATTTTTTTGCCGTATACTATGTTCCCCGGGCGAAGATTTTGCTTTTGCGAAATAGATAATAAACAATTTGAAAAAAATCAGAAGTATATCCATAGCGGGTCTGTACGTCTAAAGGCTGCAGTATCTCAGTCTCAGACAGCCTGAAGACAGACATACAGACAGACAGACATCGAAGTCCCAGTAATAGGGTCCCGTTTTACCCTCTGGGTACGGAACCCTAAAAACGGTAGGACAGAACTACGCAAAGTTCTGTCTCACACTCGCACTCGTCCGGTTCTTTCATACTGCTTATATTTTTGTATCTAATTTTTAAAGCAATTGGTGAAAAGGACTCAAAATGAAAATATATATTTCTTACTTCTTTAGGATGTTGAATATGTAAACGCCTTTAATTTTTGCCCAAGTCCAATTATTGTGATTTCAGAAACTCTAAGTTTTTTTAGATAGTGTTTTAAATAATTGGCAATATTTCGGGTTCAAATTCAAATTCAAATTAGGTACCTACAATCCGAAGACTAATCTCGATATGATGCTATTGTTATTTTTAAGTTAAGTTTTTGCTGGCTAGTTTTATACAAATTTTAAAAAATCGTCCACTAAATTCTGATTTTCCCAAAACCAGAAATGATACAAAATGATACAGAAATGATACAAAATTTAAAAATAACCTAATAAGACATCACTCCATCCGTGTGCAAAAATTCAGAAACTTTAGAATTTTTTAAACTTAACACCTCAAAACAAGCTAGTCCCGCAGGTCTATATAGATTACGAAAAAAATTAGGTACGGTTCCCGCGCAACGGAGTTGTGGATAGCAATTTATATTTATATTTAAGAAAATCAAAACAATATAAGTACTTTTAATAGTAATATGATGTTGAAAGATTTTTAAGGGAGCTCTTTTGATATGTATAGTTTATACTTTTCGGATAGGTAGGTATACCTTGTATAACTAATCAAAAAATATATCTAAATAATCTATAGGAAGATAAGTCCATTGCCAATATTTAATTTTCATAAGTACTTAATCTAATCACCATAAAAATTAAAACATTATCTTTGCATAACAATTAAATCAAGAAAGGCTATCATAGATAAGATACCTTTACACTCCAGCTATGCTCTTCGGAAAGACCTTAATTAGCTTAGCTTCCACTCATTAGATTCACATAAGTCATAAACAATCTCAGTACTCAAGATTAGAACAGATCTGGATATTTGCAGCTACACAGGGCCCATTTCTGGACAAAACTGGGTTATCTTATCAGTTTGTCAGCAATCGATAAATGATAAAACGACTGAATGCTTCCTAGCAGTGGAAAAGTTTGGAAAATTTCGGCTTTGGCTATTGTGCCATCTTGATTTTATGAACGAATAGTCGTATCCCTAAAATCAAATTTAATATCAACAATATATCAATTCCTATCCTATAGTTTAGAACAATGGTCCGGTGACTGGTACCCAACCTTTTTTTCATGCGGCCACAAACATGTTTTGGTCTTGGTGTCGCGGGCCGCAACAAAATAATTTTTAGGGTTAAAAAATAACATTCTTTAAAATTAACGATTTAAAAGTGGACAACATTTCACGACTATCACGACGCCTTTACGTTATTTTGTCGGTGGGCGTGACTTTCAAAATGGTTTAACATCACGCGGGCCACAAATAAAGCCCGGCCGCGGGTTGGGGATTTTTTTTTATTGAATAAGGGGGCAAACGAGCAAACGGGTCACCTGATGGTAAGCAACTACCGTCGCCCATGGACACTCGCAACATCAGAAGAGCTGCAGGTGCGTTGCCGGCCTTTTAAGAGGGAATACGCTCTTTTCTTGAAGGTTTGCAGGTCGTATAGGTCCGGAAAAACTGCTGGTGACAGTTTGTTCCAGAGTTTAACAGTGCGCGGCAGAAAGTTACGCGAAAAACGCACTGTGGAAGACTGCCACTCATCAAGGTGATGAGGATGGTATGTTTTTCGCGTGGGTCGATGGCGAAAAGTTGCAGGTGGTATGATTCCGAATAATTCCTCTGAGCACTCCCCGTGATACAGCTACATCTCGGCGTAATTCCAAGGGGTCCAAGCTGTTTGAGACACTATGGCAGTCAACAATTCGAGCGGCCCTTCGTTGGATACGATCCAGAGGGAGCAGTTGGTATTTTGGCGCCCCTGCCCAGAGATGAGAACAATATTCCATATGAGGCCGTACCTGCGCCTTGTAGAGTTGTAGGCGTTGGTCCGGACTGAAGTACTGTCTCGCTCTGTTAAGAACACCAAGCTTCTTCGAGGCTAATTTGGCCTTACCCTCTAGGTGGTATCGGAACTGGACTTCGCTCGATATGTTGACGCCAAGTATCTCAATGCTAGGGGAGATGGTTAAAGATGTGCCCTCGAAACGAGGATATACGACCATTGGTGACTTTTTAGTGGTGAACGCGCAGACTTGTGTCTTGGCGGGGTTGAATTGGACCAAGTTACGTCAACCCCATTAAGAGACCTTCTCCAATGAATTCTCCACCTTAGATGGGGGATGGGGGGTTTAGAACATACCATAGTTTATATTATGGGTTTCCGACAACATTTTGAAACTGCTGAAAAACGGGCTTTCCAGTGTTAATAATAATATCGACGGTGGACATTTCAAATGTGGTAAGGGACATTTTGTCGTAAGTACACTTTATATACCATCCGATAGCATTTTTTCTCCTCTATCGATCTGTATATTTAAAATTTTGATATCTCTTCAAATATAGGAGATATAGCATAATTCACTTTGTCGTAACATACAAAAAAAATAACAAGTATGCCGTAAGGGTCATGACCTTGATAATACTATTTTTTTGGCGTCGTAAGTCTTTGTAACTGTGAGAGATATGTGTTGTAACAGCCAATCTAAACTAATATGGCTATATTAGTTTAGATTACCTTACGACATATTTTAAAAGGTATTTTTTTTTCTTACTATTAATAAAGAAGTCCTTTACGACACTAAGTTCAGAAAATAAATCTTAAACAGCTGATGAACTTTGTCGTAAGTAACGACCTAGGCTATAATTATTGTAGGGGCTACTGCTGCAGCCTGCCCTACAACTAATATTATAGAAAAGATGTATGATAAAGATAAATGATAATTAAGGGAGAACGATTAAGGATGATAAATAAAACCGCTCCCTTTGATGGATAAATGATAACTAACTTTATTTCACGTAATACAAATGAATATGATCCGCGACATTATTGAATCTTAACGTGTAAGCATAATTATTTATGTACGGTCGGCA
The DNA here is from genome assembly GCA_937595015.1 of Polyommatus icarus. Taxonomy (NCBI): domain Eukaryota; kingdom Metazoa; phylum Arthropoda; class Insecta; order Lepidoptera; family Lycaenidae; genus Polyommatus; species Polyommatus icarus. The sequence goes on from OW569325.1 coordinate 2,623,870, forward strand.
ACAACCCGTACAATTATTATTGCAACATGTTACTTACGACAGCCGATAGACACTTGAAATATTCACAAAACTTTAATTATATATATATATATATATATATATATATATATTTTATAATTTATAAAAAAAGTAACATAAAATAAATATTCAAAAGGGGTTTTCACACAAAAAACTAAATTTTTGCCTATTTTTGCTCGGCCCTACTCGGACTTGACCAATTTTTTTAAATTTTTCCTGAGATTACACACAATTAACGAAGTGAATTCCTTCCTTCTAAATTTCTATCCTTCATAAATTTCAGCCTTCTGGGTCATCTAGAAGTGGGTTAGAATTTTAATCTATACATTAATCAGTCAGTCGCCAAATTTGTCATGTTTATGTGAAATAGTTTCTGAATTATGAGGGGGTCAAAAGTAACTGCAAATGGTTCGTGTAATATTACACACGGTGCTGCTCGCCATTACTGTTTTTTTTTAACTTGGCTTGGCACGCTACCGCTGTCTAGATGTCAAATATTAAATAAAAGAAAAATCTACTCCCCAATATTATAATAAAAGGAAAAGGGAAGGCAAAGGGAAGAGAAGAGGAAAGAAAAATGACGTGAGTTCACAAGAGCATGCTCAATATCCGGATAGTGTAGTAGTTCCTATGAAACCTCTGTACGAAATAAAACTACTAATTTCAACTACAAAATATACAGATTTCAAACGATTGTTATACTCAAACGGTACGATTCCAAAACGGTTTCATGCTGAATACCTTAACTTTCGTCATTTGACTGAATTCCCAGGCACGTATTTTATTCCTATTTAAGCGAACGTCTTCATCATAGTTTAGCTTCAATTTTAATTTCAGTTCAATCAGTCGAAAATCTAAGATTCATACAAACTTTCATCCCCTATTCTATCTCCGTAGGGGTGGAATTTATCAAAATCCTTTATTTGGGGATGCTTACGTCATAGTAACTTTATGCATCATACATATGCAAAGTCTCAGCCCGATCAGTTTAAAATTATTAAAGTTTCATAAAAACTTTCATCCCCTTTTTTATTCCCTCGTGGATAGAATTGATCAAAATCCTTTCTTAGCGGATTAAGGAGAGCCCTCCTTAATCCACTAAGATAGGATTTTGATACAACAAACGTGATTTTTTTGAATTTTTTTACTCGTAGGTAATCCATAATAATAACATGTAGGCACTTGAAGTAAACACGAAAATCCTTAATTATGTTCGTTATTTAATAGTAATAAAATAAATAATTGAAGGGGGCTCTCCTACAAAAAAAAACCTATTTTTCGCCTTCTAACCGTACGGAATCCTTTGTGTCATTCTTGGAATACTCTACAAAACGGTTAGGTGCGAGTCAGACTCGCACTTGGCCGATTTTTAGAGTATTTCAAGAACCCAGCTATTACATACCAAACGAATTATAGTTAAATTAGGAAGCTCATGAAAATTTTACCCCAGCCAACTCATATTTTGTAGCTATTTTATAATTAAAATTTAGTATTTCGCAATCTCCTATGATGTAATTTCAATGAAAACAATTATGTTCTTGGAAGTTACTTCATTATCTTGATTATTAAGTATGCTTTACAATATTAGAATGCCAGATGATTCAGACTATTCGGTGGTTACAACAAAATACTTTAAAAAAGGCCACGCGTAAGGGACGTTTGTTCTAAAATTCCCGTGTGTAAGGGACATCATCTCCTAAACTATTGCGTTTTTCTAGGATTACTTGACTTATAGCTGTAAATAATGTAATTCGAAACAAAACTGTCTAGAAATTATTTTAATAGGTTGTAAAATGAAAGAGTTATGCCAGTTTGAAAGTAAGAAAAATGTTTTTTTGCTCTCCTGTAAAGTCGGGGTTTGTCCCTTACGACATTTGAAATTTCCACCGTCGATATAGTCCGAAATTACACCGTGCGTTACACTTGGCGTTGGTACTGCTTGTCTCTGGTACTACCTTGTACTACTAATATAATATTATATTCTGTGGTTACACCAAAAGCGCGTTTTCAGTGTAAAGTATAGCCGTGTTAATAGTAAACTTCCGAGTGACAGAGCCGTGGAATTGATCACATCCGATGTACCAGCGTGTTGTTACAAACACATAGCTCAAACAATCGTGGCGTTACAACTTTCTAGATTTTTCTAGACGCAGCTGACTATAACGGTGCCAAAAGGAAAAGCAGTAATTTTTGTCTACAAGGTTATGATGTTGTTCCTCAGAGAAGCCAGTTGACTAATAAGAGAAGTTAATAGATTGGCATATTGGCTCGGATGATGAAATGGTTCAATGTATTTTTTTAAATATATTCCCAGTCCCAAAAATACCTGGAATAGTTTCTAGCATAGAAAAATTACAAAATTACGAGGACCAGTTAACAGGCAGACCACGCAACGAAAAAAAATTAAGATTGTAATACACTCTTACCTTATACTGTATAAGTTATTTAGGTAGGTATTTATAAGTTACGATGGGGCTTGCGTGCCTTGTACGGCATTACTCATAATTAGAAGAAACTTCCGTTACAACGGGTGCAAATAACAATGTTGGTGTCATACAATTTACCAAAATTGTTATCACACTATCTCTAAGTTGCATAATATTTTTTATGTTGTGGGCGTGGACTGTGGACAAACAACAACAGGAAATATAACCGGGGAATTATTCAACCGGTCACATTGCTATGCCTCGGGTTACGTTTCAGCGGTTTCTAGAACTGCGTACTTGGCTGACTACCTACTAGGTAGTCAGTCAGTGCACAGTCAGTCTAGTATCTCTACCTAGGTATATAGTACCTAGGTAGGGATACTAGACTGAGTGCGAGTGTTCGGCGGACTTACGTTAAAGCAAGCTCCATACTGTTGCATCTGCAGTTGATGCAATGGGCATTCATTAGGTATTTCCAAAAACCCTCGTTGGGAATAGTGGATGCCGATTAGGCATTACCCAGTGACGTAACTATATAGGGTGGCAGGGCTGGCAAAATGCCACAGGCCCCCAACCTACAAGGGGCCCGGCCCAAGAGGCTATATGGTCAGAAATTTTTTATACATTGTTTTATTATTAATAATAATATGATGATTTTTACGGATTAGGGCCCCATCAATTTGCCACGGGCTCCGGATGTTAAGTTACGCCACTGGCATTACACCTTTGAGCGTGGCTTAACCTATCAAGCCCCATAAGAGCAACGGTTATCGCAACAACAGTAGAATAACAATAATATGTAGATTTCCAAGAATGCGCGATCGAAGGATTAATTAATTTAAGTAGATCCTTTTTTTCTGAATGAAAATCATGTAAGTTTTGTGAATGCAATACAAAGTACCTACCGCCAGAACAAGGACACACAGAAACTTACAAACACAGGTTAAATTCGAAAATCTTAAAATATACTTAGCTATTGTGTGGAGTAGGTACATTATTTCTTTATCGAGAAAAATAGTTATGCCTCTGTGAATTTCTTGGAGTCAGCCCCGGATTTATAGTTGGGGAGGGGAAGAGGGGATTTCGGGAGTAGCTCGAGCGTATCAGATAAAGCTTGCATAATGCATAGGCTTCCGACATATGTGTCTAGTTATCATGGTATAGAAATCAGATTTCTCACGTGGTGGGTAAACATTTTTTTTTTTAATATTGAAATGTCGTCGGATCTGTCAGATTAAGATAGGGGATGTTTTGTATACCCCAAAGAAGCTTCCATATAAAGCACTGACGATTCAAAGGTTAGGTAAGCCTGGTAGGGCATTTGAAAAATTAAAATATAAAAAATTAAAGCTTCATATTTTCTTAACTAAGCTTCGCCACAGAATATATTATATTAGTTGTACCAACAGAATTCCCACTAACGAAACCCGTTTAAAGAATTAACGACTCATGCGACGATACTATAAAGTTCAAATTCCGACCGCGCAGTGCTAGGTGCCTACAATTATATTTGCCTAAATCTCCGCTCTCTTTCTATCGCATAACTCGTACCTTTTCTGAAGAAATCAGGGTCGTCTCTTTTTAAAAATAATATTATAATCTTTATATTTAATTAACAAAATAATCTAAGATATTGTCTTAGTACTATGTAGATTTAACTATCAGAAATTCGCGTGTAACTAGTTACGCGTACTTCTATTATTACGGTATTCGATAGGTACCGTAACTTAATTATTGAAACTGGTCTTATATTACTTACTTAAAGTGTTTGTATAACTTAGTTATTTTTGTAAACAAATGAGGTTTCGAATAGTACGCATATAGTGGAATAGTCGAATAGTGGAATAACATTTAGAAAGCTAGGATCCTCTACCTAGGAACCTAGCTAGGATAAGTGGAATAAGCGCTTTACAGTTCGATGCCTATTCGCGCGAGTGGGACAGGCCTGGCTTCGCAGATATTTTATTTTGATCTAAACTAAATGATTTAGTCATTGTTGTCTAAAATATATTTATAATTTACTTAAATAAGCAATTGTCTGAATATATTTTCTTTTTCAAAACTTTAAAATAGCTGCAGTTTCTGAACCCACCGCTAAAATAAAAAAAAAAAAACGTTCTTATTATTTTTAACCGACTTCCAAAAAACGAGGAGGTTATATGTTCGGCTGTGGATATTTTTTTTTTTTTTTTTTTTTTTTTTTATTTTTTTTTTTTTTATTTTTGTATGTTCAACGATAACTCCGCCGTTTGTGAACCGATTTTCGAAATTTTTGCTTTGTTGTATTTGGTTTTACTCCAATTTGGTACCATGTTCACAAAGTGGTGACCTGATGATGGGATCCAGGAGTAATCGAGGGAACTCCTCGAAATTTATATGGAAACATATGGTGATTTTGGTTTTATGTGAAGTGTACTAAGAATATGCTACCAAAAAGTCAAATATTGGGTCAAGGTATACCATGGTTTCGAAGATGCTGAGAGAACTCCTGACTCCTTATAGATACACGTTTGGGAGTTTCGGTGTTGTTTTAAGAACAGAAAGCATATGCTACTATGCAACTCATATTCATCATCATAATCATCATCATCATCATCATCATCATCATCATCGTCTTCATCATTACCACGTCGTGTTAAGGTCACCAATGTCTCATGGCACAGAATAGATAATAGTACAAGGCATAGGTGTGGATATACTAATAATAATAATAATTTTATACTGTATAACAACACTTTGTTTAAATCTTTTAAATATACACGGCGGTCAGCGCCGAATACGCCGAATACGCCGAATCGAATATACTTTACTACTTTATATACAGATCGAATACTTTACTAACTACTTTATAAAATTTTAATAGACAAAATATAGAATTAAAATAAAGTTATTTTAAAAAGAGCATTTAAACAAAACAAAGTCAATAAGTGTCTTTTTAATTAGTTATACTTATTAATCGATAGATGGCGCACTAAGTATCGATTTGAATGGATTTGAAATTGAATTCTTGATTACAAGAACAGCTGTCAATAATTATGATAATATTATATTATATTACTAGCTGTCCCGGCAAACGTTGTTTTGCCATATAAATAATTTTTTGGTATGAAAAATAGATGTTGGCCGATTCTCAGACCAATATCCTCACAATATGCTCACATAATTTCATGAGAATCGGTCAAGCCGTTTCCGAGGAGTATGGCAACGAAAACTGTGACACGAGAATTTTATATATTAGATGACCTATTCAAGTTTATACAATTTTTTCTCTGATAGATCCTTGGATCGTGGAAAAACGAGACACAATAGCCTTTCTATTGTTATCGCAATCGCCGGTGACCGCTTGGGGTTTGAAGTACTTATTAAAATTGTTAAATTACTTAGCACAATATTATGTTCACTTCACTGATAATATATTATTTCTGTGAGTGTGAACTGTGTAATAAGATACGTAAAATATACGCGAAGGTTTACCTACTAGTGTAACTAAAAAGAGTGAAATTATTATTATTTTTAACAAAAAATTAAAACCGACTTCCAAGGTAAAAACAATATTAACATTAATATGAACTAAAAAGTATTAAATAATTTTTGCTATCTAATAGTGCCTTTTTCCGAATTCGGATAAACCTTGACTATTTCTGTACTCAATCTTCATAATTTTGAAGTCGGTGCCAGTTCCAAAAGTTTCAAATATTCTGTCAGAGGACTAAAGATTCAGCTATCTGGTACCGACTTCAAAATAATGAAGATTGAGTACAGAAATAGTCAAGGTTTATCCGAATTCGGAAAAAGGCACTATTAGATAGCAAAAATTATTTAATACTTTTTAGTTCATATTAATGTTAATATTGTTTTTACCTTGGAAGTCGGTTTTAATTTTTTGTTAAAAATAATTTTATTAACTTTACCTAATGTACAAAAGCTACTAGGTCTCCATGACGCTCGAGTAGGTATAACTACATAAATGGCACTCTCTCGTCCTTTACTATATTATGCGTACTAAGCTGGTTTCAGACTACGCTATAATATAATTTCATATATTATAGTACTCATAGCAGAAGAATATCGCGCACCATACCACTAATATGTATTCTGTGACCATACATATTATTATTATGGACACGTTCACACTGTACTGTACTTACTATTATATTATTGGCTTGCTATACGCTATGTATGGTGCTGAATATTCTTGTGCTATGACCTATTATATACTATAATAATATTATTATGCTATAATATATAGCGTAGCTAGTCTGAAACCAGCTTAGTTCTAGCGGTAAGTACTTTGTATTACATTATAGGCAAGGGCCTGGGGTGACAGAGAAGGCGGTGCTCTAACTTACCGCCTCACACAGGTACTGACTGGACACGGGTGTTTTGGTCGGTACCTGTGCGACATCGCCAGACGTGAGCAGACAACAGCCTGTCACCATTTTGACGACGAACGGGACACGGCACAGCACACCTTGCTGGCGTGTCCCGCATGGAGCGAACAAAGAGCGGCTCTGCAAGCCGTCATTGAAGATTAATTAAAAATACATAATATAAATTCGGCATTGCTTGTAGTTCCCCAGGGGCATCAAAATTAGTTTAGTGGTTTAAGCATGAAGATGTAACAGACATACACATTTGCATTTATACTAGGGCTGTTGAGGATTCCTCTTCCGCTTCCTCATAATGAGGAAGTTCCGCAATATTTTGGGTTCCTCAACCGCTACCGCATCCTCATAAATACAAATAAAAAAATCCTCTTCCGCTATCGCTTCCTCAAAATTTAAGAGGAATTTATGAGGAATTTCACGGCGCATGCGCGCATGGCAACGCACACGCAGTGCGAGAATTGTCATCATTCACTCAACTTTTTTTTGTGTGCGTGTGTCTACGCGTGTGTTGTGTATGTTAAGTACTGTGTGCCGAGTGCGAGTTTTTTGTTTTTTCACATTCGATTGTAAACGCGTTTGGGGTTTACTAAGATTTTGTATGAGATTACTCACTGGGCTGGGCTCACTCCCGTGAGCAGGTGGCGCTGTACAAATCCCATACAAAATCTTAGTAAACGTCATACGCGTTCACGATCGAATGACGAATGTGAAACAAAAAATTCCCACTAGGCACACGAAATCCTCCTTAACTGCTGGACCGATTTTGATGATTCTTTATTGTGTGTGTTCGAGAATGGTTTAGATTCATAGTTTGGTCCACTGGAAACTGCCCTTTTAATTATTTTTTGTGTATTATTATGTACAGACAGGACAAAGGCTTTTCGGTTGGGTCCGCTAGTATTTATAATTTCCTATTATCCTATTCCTCATCCTCTTCCTCATCCGCATCCTCTAAATTTGCGCGTGACAATTCCTCTTCCTCATCCTCTTCCTCATAATCACTTCCTCAACAACCCTAATTTATACAAGGTGTAAAAAAATGTGGGACCCATGCACACCCTAAACTTTAGGGCCTAAAGTATTATCACTTAGCTTTGTTACACCCTGTATACATAAATATAATAATCGTCACGAGTGGAGACTGGAGACACATTAAACCGGAGATGTCAAAAGTTTCTTAACACATTATTTACATTAATGACATGCGAATATTGGAAAAGCTAGAGTGACTATTTGTTATCACTCTATATTATTTGTAAATTGTGACACATTGCTGACAAGTCCAGTATTAACTGAGTATTATCTTCCGTCTAGATATTCCGTGAAAACCGCTCCTTTGGTCGAGATTTAAAACCAACGCGACGCGACGGGGAATGCCCCGTAATATATTTTATTCTATTTCTGTTTAATTTCATCCAACAAATCTGTCAACATTTGTAACAAATCGGTTAATATAATTTAAGAGTAAAATATTTAACAAACTTTTTAATATTTCCTTTCATAATGCCTATCTAAAACTGATTTTATTATACACACACCGGCAAAATTAGCAGAACATAGTTAAAAAGGGCCACAACTTGAATTCAAGTGAGTCGGGCTGTGTGAAATCCTTTTTTATAGTTTCTAAGCTCATTTAAGAAATAAAATATTGAACAAAACTGACAAGTTGACAAATTTTTATTGCAATTCTGCCCTACTAAGTGTTTTTCGATGATTGACGTTGTAAGTGTTTCTGATAAGAATGGCGTTTTTAGCGGGGTGCAAGGTATGCCAGCTCATTTGATTGTTTGGTTTTTGAGAGAACACATTGCTTAGATACAAAATTAGTGATTCTCTATCATCTACGACAGCTAGAGCTGTAACCACGATAGAGAAAGGTCACACCTACCGTTCGGTCAGTTAGGCCTTAGGTGTGTCGGCTTTCGTGGTCCATCGTAAATTTCAACGCTACAAAAAGACTGGATCTTACGTTCGGAGACGAGAACAAGGCAGATATCGGGTGGCAAAGGTTCAGGATAACCGTTTTGTAAGAGTACAAGCCTTAAGAAATCGACCTCAAACTGCTTTGCAGAGAAGAAACTTATCGGAACAGGTCACACGTCGGTGTACTGATTGTACAGTAAGAAGAAGACTCAAAGAAGTTAAATTAAACACAAAGGTGCCAGCAAGGGCACCAAAACTTGAGACAGGGCACCAAAGAGCCAGGCTAAGATTTGCGCGTGAACATCAAAATTAGACAAGTGAACATCAAAAAAAAAATATCCACAGCCGAACATATAACCTCCTCGTTTTTTGGAAGTCGGTTAAAAATTAGACAAGTGAGTCAGACGATAAAGAATGTGGATAAATCATAAGGAACGCTATAGACCATCAAACTTAACGGAAACAGTGGCCTATCATGCAGGCTTCGTAATGGTTTGGGGTTGCATATGATTTGGAGCCCGCACAGAGCTGATGATTGTTAATGATGGTACTTTGACAGTACAGGGCTATAGCTCAGACATCCTAGAACTGCATGTTGTGCCTTTTACACAGTTTTAGGCAGTAACTTCAATTTTATGCGCATCCATAGAGTAAAAAAATCGGGCATTATGACCTAAATGATGCTAGCGTAGCCCAGGTGGAGAGGTCAGCACGGTCTACGGATGTGGATCCGATTGAGAACGTGTGGCACATCAATGGGTGAACGGTACGAGTTAAAACTCCAGCTCCAAAATGTGTTCAGGAGCTCGAGTTGGCGCTACTGGAGGAGTAGAAGAATATCTCACAGGAAATGATGGACAATCAAAATGCTAGCATGTAATGGCGTATCCAGACTCTCTTCAGATCCATAGAAGGCATTACACGCTGTTAACATGGCAATTCTTAAGTAAAAATGAAGAATTTAACTTAAAAACTTACTACTGAAATTTCATAGATTTTTCTTAATTTTTGATTTATGCAGTTTTTTTCTATTTTACACGTTTTTATGACCTAAATTTATAAAAGTTTTATTTTTTAATCATCAATTATTAAATTAATAAATAAATATATTAAAAACAGCGAATATTTAAAAAAAAAATTTTTTTGTTATGTTCTGCTAATTTTGCCGGTGTGTTTAGTTTAGAATTTTGATACGCCATTCTCATATTCTAGTATGTGTGACAAAATCAATATCAAAGCAACTGCTTACTTTGGGATGAGCGTGTACTCAATTGAGTACTTTGGGATTATATTTAATTCTCTCGTTGTAAAAACATTCGTAAGAAAATTCATCTGAATTCCGCGCGATTGTCTGCATAACCTCGACGCACAGACTCCTTTTTTTAACCTAAACTATAAATAGAAGTCTAGAAATATTCCACTCGTGTCCACCTAATTCCTATACAGTAGAATGTTTTGTACACAACTAGCGTCAATGTGATCTGACTCACCGATTCTCGATATTAAAGTTACTGCCAGTAGATAACACAATTTGAATTTGAATAACTATCACACCGGTTTCGGTGACGGTGGCCGGTTTCATTGAATTCAGGCCAGTTACGCAGGAGTAATTTTTATAGTGCCGAAGTGTGTGCGTAGTACCTACACAAGAGAACTCTCAATTACTTTTAGTCTCATAAACTAGTGGGACGGAAGACCGACACGACCTGCGTCGAGAGATCATGCGCAGGACCGACTTAACATGCCCATCCGACGCATGGATCATCTTACTTGTCAGACAATCAGGTGATCAGCCTGCGTTGTCCTAACCAAACTTGGAAATACATAACATGTTTCCAACGTGGGAATCGAACCAATGTCCTCCGAGTCAAGAGCCACGCTCTAACCCACTAGACCACGACGCGATGCCAGCAGACACTTTTATATTGTGCTACAGCCCATTAACGGAATACGTACAAATTGAGCTGTCTGGGTTTAATTACTACTCATTATGAAAGAATTTTTTAATTTCCACCGACAAGGAAATCTAAATGAACCAGGCATACAAAGCTAATGTATAATCATAATTTCCATACTTACTAATAAAAATTGCGAAAGCGGGTCTCTCTGTCTGTTACCCCCTCACGTCCGAACCGCTTTTGCTGAAATTTTGTATGGGGTCGATACTTTGAGTCCCCGAAAAGGAGAAAGAGAAAAGCACTTTACAAATTATTTCGTTTGTTTATAATTAAGTATGTATTTATAACCCGAAATTTAATAAGTTGCTCTTTAGTTAATAATTATTATGGTATTACCGAATCTAAAGTGAATTACTGGCACCAATAAGTAATAATTAATTTATTTATTATAATAATTTCAAGATGTTGTTTTGGATTTGCGCTTTTAATTAATGTTTTTCTATTGTAAAAGTTTTATGTTAAAATCAAAAACAAACAACAGTAATAATAGTAACATTGAACCATCCCCAAAATTCCTTCTTTAAAAAGAGAAAATAAATGTTGTTTTCCTACTAAAGTTATTATGGAATAAGAAGAATAAAGAATGTAGTATGTCCAAAATCCAAATGACTATCATAAAGTCTAATAATTGTGTATAAATAACTAATAAACTGTACTGTGTACTTTAAACTATAAGTTCAAAGTACTTATTCGATTTTGGGCCATTACTCTAAGATTCAGTTTTCTCAAAATATCTTAGGTACCTATACCAGGATTCTTCTTTAAGTTAATTTGTCTGTACTCTCAAAATACTTAACAATTTAGCTCCAATTACATAACATCGAGACATCGAGTGGATCACTTAGATGAAAACCATATAAAAGATTTCAACGCGAAAAAACTTTATTAATTTTGACAAAGCCTGTATGTGCGGAAGAAGAATCCGGGCTACATATTTTATGGATGAAATAGATATTTTGGCATAATAAACAATAATAACCAGTGTCTTTGGGTTTTAGGCCAAAAACTTGGTTTTACAAGTTTGTCCCAACCAAGAGACATATTGTTATAATATTTTACACATTGTTTAACACCTTTTAAATTTCAATGAAAATTTAAAAAATTGTTTAAGTTTTATGACTTGTTTGTTGATTTTTGACTACTAATATAAAAAATATATTTTATATTAGTAGTATATATTTTGTATAAGTATATTTTTTATATGTTAATATAAAAAATATACTTTTATTTATATTTCATGTATCTTTAGTAGTCAAAAACCAACAAACAAGTCATAAAACTTCAACAATTTTAATACTCATTAAAATATTCTTGGACGAGTAGGTACAAAATAGTTATTTTATTACGGTAAGTTATTATTTTTACGATGTTAACTAATGTACTATGTAGGTAGGTAATTAATGCATAAAATTTTATATTTTCAGTCAGCACAAATACACTTTTGCAGTTACATAAAAGTAGAAAAATTAAAAAGAAACATCACCAGATTATAAAAATCACAGAATTTTCGTAGACTGATTTTGAAAAAAAAAACTGATTGTCAACACAAGACCGATTTCGAAATTCAAACGTAAATAAATATGGCCGCCAAAAAGTCGTGTACGCGGCGGACAGACATGCGGGAAACTGAAGCAACAACTTGTATATTTTGTAAACACCTCTTATCACCTGTGATATAACACAGGCTAGACTCACTAGTCGCTGCTCTAAATCCAAGCGGAAAAGACTTTACATTAATCCACAAGGAGTTAGGACTAGGTACTTAGTACATAATATTCAACAAATGGTACGCGGCCTTGAACAAAAATCGGCGAAAATATGATGCTTACGTTAGTGTCATATTAGGCGTTTTCTCAATTATTCATAGATAACTAGAATCTAGATAAATATTGAGTAATTATTTACACAACATGCATTATATTTCTAATAAATTATTGTGTAAGGAATATGAGTTTTTAGGCACGCTAGGCAACTTAGGCATACAGCTCAGACCTAGGATACTGCCTAGTCCGAAATACCTAGAGATTATAGTTATCTTTATAGACACGTTAGGCAACTTAGGCATACGGCTTACAGACCTAGGATACTTGCCTTGCAGTTTATTATTTTATAGTTATATTAATTATTCGATAAACTCCTTATGGTAAGTCAATACAAACGTGAAATTAAGGGTTATTTAATACGCAAGTTATATTATTCTTTGCTACCTTTTTACTTTTTAGTTTTTATGGTAGGTATGTAAACGTGGTAGTACGTTAGGTATACCTAGTCCTAAATCCTTGTGTCTATAATGTGTACTTAAGTTGGATTAATATAAATACAAATAAAATTTCTAAAACTTTCTTGCAGATAACGGAACACTCTTCAAGAACTGCTTCTGGTGATGTAGACAACGAGCAAGTAGAAAAATAGAGAGAGTACATAACATTGTGAGAGTCCGCTTTTGATATTCGATTCTATCTGAATGTTTTGTAGGACCTATTTTTAGAATAAATAGGGTTGTCAGATAGTAAAAATTGTTTATTAAGTTTATAGTAAATTGATTTCTATACTTACTTATTATAAAACAAAGTCGCTTTTTTCCCTCATGTCCCTTTGTAGTTTGTTCCCTTTAATCTTTAAAACTACGCAACGGATTTTGATTATTCTTTCAGTGTTAGATAGCCCATTTATCGAGGAAGGTTATAGGCTAGATTTTATCACGCTAAGATTAATAGAAGCGAAGAAATAGAGGAAAATGTGAAAAAAACGGGGAAAATTATTTGAAAGGGCTAACTTGAACGCGCTAATCTCAGGACCTACTGGTCCGATTTGAAAAATTATTTCAGCGTTAGATATCCCATTTATTGACGAAGGCTATAGGCTATATTTTAAAACGCTACGATTTATAGGAGAATGTGGAAAAAACGGGGGAAATTATTTGAAAGGATTTATCTCGCGAACTACTGGAGCAATTTTTATGTTATTTGGCACAGATAAGAAGTAGACCACATGAAGGATCGTGATAGGTTTATCGATATATCGATTTTAATCATTTTTTCAGTAGCTATATATTTTATACCCGTGCGACGCCGGGCGGGTCGCTAGTAAATTATAATGTAGTCTTAGAGTAACTAATGAAAAATAGTTTTTATAAGTACCCAAATCTCAATGTTCGAGCTAGTTAGATCCACGGTGCCCGCACCAGTAACTGCATAAGTATTTCTAATAATTGAAATAAATAGTAAATACGGAAAACCTACACTAAAACATGATAAAATAGTTTTAAAAGAGCATTGCCTTTTCTTTCAAGAGAACGAGAAACGAGTGAAATTAAAAAAATAATAATATGCATATTACCCAGGGCTAACGTACCTAAACATTGGCAGACTTAAGTGGGCTTGATAGATATTATAATTACTAAATATATTATGTAAAAAATAACGTTTCAGCCTGCTTTGCTAAAATTTTATATAAAGTTTTGGTAAAAGTCGGCAACCCTATACCGGTTTTTTGCAATCGCGAACCGGACTGAGCCGGTATCTTACGTCCTCTTTGACCTTTAAAATTACATTTGAAGCTCTGGTTTGGCTTTTTGTAGCAAACGATACATTTATGGGCATTAGACCAATAGGCTATGGCTCATTCACCAAACAACCTTTAAAATGATCCGGAATACATTTTTTAGTAACAGAATACTTTTCAGTACTTATACAATAATTCCTGACATAATCGCATTTATAATCTCCAGTTTGTACTAAGTATATTATCTGGATTAGGATTACTACCGAAGGGTGAATAAGTGCCTATTTCAAGCACACGTGACACACGTCTATGTTGATTGACCAGAATTCAGAACCAACGTGTACTTACTTTTACATTTATTCTTATAACATCAATATTACCGTGATAAACAACTTCTTTAAAATACCATAAAAACAACAACTCTTGATGTATGCTACAACCTACATGAAAGAATGAGTAAGTACCTAGGAAAAGCCTTTTCTTGTCAGTTTGGGCTCCCAGTTCCCACACATAACTGCAAATTCGCATCGCAAATACTTATCTGCGACAAAATCTTATATATAAAAATGGATTTTCAAATGTGTTAGTCGCGCTAAAACTCAAAAACGGCTGAATAGATTGGGCTGATTTTAGTCTTAAAATATTCGTAGAAGTCCAGGGAAGGTTTTAAAGTGACCTGTGACACGAAGTTCACCGGGACAGCTGGTTCATAAGAAAAATGACATTACGATGCGATGCGAATTCGTAGTTTTGTGTGGGAGCCTTGAGAGTAGGGAATGCAATCTCGTTCTCGCGAGATCTCGGCCTTTTTTAGCGAGATTGATCTCGGACGAAAAAAAGGCGAGATCTCGCGAGTTTGACGAGATTGCTCTTGAGCATAAAAACGTTTTATTCGAAGCGCGGACTGACACGGACGGAGTTGCGATCACGGAGTAAAAAACAAAGAGGAGCTGGCCTAAGCAACTGTGCACTGTGATTCTCAACTAGATCCTGAATTTTGACTTCTCGTTGTTTTTTTTTAGTTATAAAAGAACTATTTTATTACTAAAAGATTTGTGTTTGATAATGTGCGCTTTCATAATTCTGGACGTCACGTTATCGTGGACGCCGGCTTCCACGATAAAACGTTAATGCCCTTTTGATTTTATGCACCACGGACGTTTTGTGCGGTTCAAAAGTGTAAACGTCGTGGTGTCCTCTAACGTGCACGTTAGAAAGTTGTCGTCGACGGAAATTTAAAAGCGTCTCCATATATTTCCAAACATTTAACTTCCCTATGTTATCGTTTTACCGCGGAAGTCCACGATATTACCGCCACGTCCAAAATTATAAAAGCGCATTAGAAGAGAAGACTGGTTGTTTCTTTTATTTGTTATTTGATAGATAGTAGATACGTATGTCAAAGTTTACAACTTAAAAATTATAGACAGACACATCAAACAATGTTTGATGCATAAAATTATATTGAAAAAAATCGTGAAAATGAATGTTAATCTTATAATACTTATAATATTTATTACTTTGTTTTCGTAATTAATTTAAATATTGTGATTATTTACAAAAAAACCCACCAAACTGCTAATCTCGCGAGATCTCGAAATTGGCGAGATTTCGCGGTATTGTATTCATAAACTCGCGGGATCTCGCTTGAGCCCCAATCTCACGAGATTTGCATTCCCTACTTGTGAGACAGATAGCACAATATAAATTATTATTGTACACGTTTATACTCGACTTCAATACCGGCCTCGTACACACACACGGGAAAGCACTAAACGAGGTGGTCAGATCGGCATGCGATCAGTCCGAAAGTATTTAGCGTATATACCTGTATATACAAAATAAATGAGCAGTATTATCGCTTTGTTTCGTTACACCCTGTGTAGATACAGGATGTCCAAAAACAAAGTGATTGCACTTTAGGGTTTGTATGTGCCCCATAAATACAGTTCACTGTGAAAGTTGTAGTATTGGAGGAGCAAGTTTATTTTTGTGATTTATGGCCAACCGCCCGAGCGTCATTAACATCCCCATATAAAATTACAAAACGTTACTCTTTCAGCGGTGCTACTTTCACAGTCAACTCTATTATACATACATAATATAAGGGACACATGCATACCCTAATTATTCACTTAGTTTTCTCACAGCACTGTGTAAGTATATGGATATTTCAATGAAATTTCACTCACCGATCCTCACAGGCGGACACATCGGCATCACAGCTGGTGCCGCTGATGGTGAGCAGACCGTTCCTCCTGAACAGCCTCTTCCTCCTCTTATCTTCCGCGCTGGAATCTCCCGTAGAGGAAGAGTGATCCTTGCCAGCCATTCTCGAATCTTCTACAAGGTCGTAAGTAGTCTGAAAAGTGATTTGTTACTAGTTAGAGTGAGTTGCACCAACTTTGTCTAACTATAACAAAAATATGTCAAACTAACTCTAATCTCTGGTTAACTTAATAATGGATTGTACCAGTTCAACAGTATGGAAGTATGGATAACTCTATAAGGCTTAACTTAACTATACACTAATCACTGGCTCGTGGTAAATGTTTGTCAAAGTCTCTTTCCACGGCTATGGACTGACATAAATAATTACCTAAGGTTTGATGGACATTGGACTTAAAGAAGACCATGTGTTAATCTCTCTAGTTCTTCATATTCAACGAGACCGATACCAGAGTAGAAACCTACACTTTAACCGGATCTGTGCAAGTGGACCTAAGTTTGCAATAATTTTACTGTTACATACAAAATATCTAATTTCAAAAATCAAAATACGAATACCAATATTGTGTAGGTTTTACAAGTTTGGCATTACGAAGTCACCTCTAAACATCTTTTTAACGCGTTACTGTATTATGGCTACAAATGCTTTTACTGAACACCGTCAAGATCAATGTTATTGGATTAAAAATTACGAGATCTAAAGGCTTTTTTAGGAAAGCAAAAATGATGTAAAAGGACATAAAAAGGCATATACTTATATTATGTAGTACTAGGTACAATTTGGAAATCTGGCATATTATCTACAAAAAAGTTAGTGTTAACTGTTATCTAAGTAGAATAACATAGTGGGAAAACTACAGACACAAAAGAATATTATAATTTCTTACCTCAGACTCGCATATTTTTAAAGGTCCACTAAAACACAACACATATTTTTAATAAAATTCACAGCTACACAATGACTCAAAATGATTTCTCCGCGTACCCACATTTCACGAATGTTTGGCGGCTACAAAACTAATATGGCTGAAAAGGTGAGCTATTAATTGAATTTACCGACTAAGCCGATTACTATTGAAATGTATCAGTGATTTAGAAAACGTTTGTGGCGATATATAAGAATATAACAATTAAACTGAATTAAGTATTAATAAATTTCTAGTAAGTATCTACCTGACAAAATACTGAACGTTTCTCGAAGTTGAAATAAAATGAACTTCGATTCATCTTGCACATCTTTATCGCTGGAATCAAAAGATGCTGATAAGAGTATTAACGTACGTGAGTAAAATAAAAAATTTTGTTTGATTGTAATTATTGCATTAAACTGATTACCTGGCTACTAGTTTGACTTGACGGAAATAGAGATTAGACGGAGTAATAATTATTGCAAATCATTTGCATGTTCAGATGAGACATTACATTTTAGAATACTTTTACATACTTAATATTTTTGGAGCATTATTTTAAAATTACTTAAAATTAAATTAAAAATAACAGCAATTTTACGAAGCAGCGCCATCTATTAAAACTGTTATGAACTTTTTATACACTAGCTTCACCATGGAGTTCTCGGCATTCCTAATAGATGGCGCTATAAAATGCAACAACATTTTATTTTGTCCGTGCGAAAGAGACACAAGACGATTTTCCAAGTGAAAAACAGAGAAAAATATAAAACTCGATTTGTTTATGTTACCTTCAAGATTCTAGTTCTAAGTTATAGTTCTCCAAATCTCCAGTTCTTCCGTGTGGACCGCTTGATTGTCACTTGTTTCGGGTAACATTTTCTCGCACAAACGAAAACAACTTAACTGAACTTAACTTCGTACGTTCCTGAGTGAAAAGTGTGATAAAAATGTGAGAGATACGCAGTATTTGTTGCGCTTTCTAGAGCTCCTGTGTTTTTGCATGTTATTGATTTCTGCGGAGCCTCAGATTTGTATTGGGCCGCTTTTGACCTATGTAAGTAAAGGAGAAACCCTTTTATGTTTATTTATAACTCTGTTTATCCAAATTATTATTAGAGTGCTTTAGTTTTCACATCACTTGGGATCACAATATAACGCCAGGCCGTTGACATTGCTCATTTTTCATGTAATTTTCCTAGCTTTTCTTTTTTCTAAAAAAATAAACAAATTTATTAGGTACGTTTGTCTAGCTTTTTATTGTGATTTCTAGGTAGAAGTTAAATATTGTTAGATACATAATTTACAGAAAAATATAGAGTAGGTATGTATGATGTATCTAGACATTTTTACTGTTTCATACTAGGTAATGTATGGTCTCCAGTTACCTTAAAATTACCTTTTTGAAGTGAAAACTTCTTTAGCGGCGTTGAGCACTTAATTTGTGGGATGGGTAAAAACTGTGAAACTCCCGTCAGATTCTCGTCTGATCGAAAAACCGTAAGACGGTTGGAGAGAAATGTTGTAACATCGAAATCGATTAATCGAACAATCGATTACTATTTTTTTCGATTATCGATATTTTTTAATCGGTTTGGGTTTCGATTAATTAAAAAAATCGAATTTTTAAAAATCGATTTTCACAAAAAATGGGTAAAAAAATAATGCACAAGTCACAACGTTAATAATCATGTTTTCACTTCTGCCGGCACTCCCGGAGTGCAACCCGTCTTTTTTAATTAAAAGTAAGTATTTTAAAATTCTAGCTGACTCAGCAAACGTTTCTTTTTCTTTTTACGTTGTTTTGTTATTTAGGTACGTTACATGAAAAAATTGAAGGTGTGAGACCTTTATGGTCTGAGACTTGGCCAACAGAAGCTAACAAAATTCAATCAAAATAGGTCAAGCCATATCGGAGTTCGGAACCAAACGAAAACAAAAGTAAATCGTAGAACTTCAAATAAAAAAAAAATTAGAATTGTTTATTTTTTAACTAAGAATCACAGAAATCTTTGGGTCGACTAATAATTATCAACATAATATTAATGATTTTAAAATGGGCTTTTAAGGATGTACGAGGATTAAGGAACAACCAGACAACGTGACTTAACGGTCATTGAAATTTCGACGTTAAAACATGTTTTGTTGTTGAAAATAATTCACA
Organism: Polyommatus icarus; assembly: GCA_937595015.1. Classification (NCBI taxonomy): domain Eukaryota; kingdom Metazoa; phylum Arthropoda; class Insecta; order Lepidoptera; family Lycaenidae; genus Polyommatus; species Polyommatus icarus. Next base: position 2,643,388 of record OW569325.1, read on the forward strand.
CGTATTTAATTAGATAGACAAACGAAAAATACGATTCAACCATTTCGATGATCGCATCAAGCAAAAATCTTTATGTAATAGGTACATTTTAAAATTATTATCATAAGTTTCGAGCACGAATTAGGCTGACTTAAATACCGTCTTGACCAGTGGGAAAACCGAAGGCCCCTTGGATTTTCCCTTTGGCAAAGGGCATAGGGAGCTAGAGATTTTTATCAAATGTTTATGAGGAATCACAAAGTTCTGATTTCTGTAGCGATAAAAGAATAAACTCTGGGACAGTATAATATTATATTATTGTCCCAGAGTTTTTTTTTTTTTAATTTAGAATAGACAGAAGTAACTATTATATCTGAAGAAGTCACAGTTAGGGTGAAGCCAAACGAGCGTAATTTGTGAGTTGTGACTTTGTGAGTCGCAGAATTTCGGCTAGCAGAAATTCTGCTGCATTCAGTTTCATACAAAAGTCCTTCACAAGAACGTAATTTTGTGAGTCATGATTTGTATGAAAAATAATAATTTAGGTACGCGACCGAAATTCTGCGACTCACGACTCACAAAATTACGCTCGTTTGGCTTCACCCACGGTCGCACTCTACTCCGGTCGATTTAGACATTCGAAGTTACAGAAAGTCCCAGCAAGCTGAAAATCAGTGAAATTGTTATAAACATAATTATAAACAATGTCTAAAAGTTCCCCATCATTCCCGTTTGTGGAAATTTTTTTATTCAAGGTCAAAGGTCAAAAAATTAGTTTTTCGCGATTTTCAGCAAAACGGTAAGTTTTATCATAAAAGTAGCTCAGACAAAACTTGCAGATCATAAAATTATCTATAAAAATGTACCAATACTTTTTTTTCTTACGAGCCACCGTTTCTGAGATATAACGTTTAAAAGGTTATAAAAGTTGTTATCGTCATAATATGTTTGAGTAGGCCAAGTATACAGTGTGTTTGGTCAGCAACTAGCGATATTTTAAGCACTTATATGTATGTACTTGTTATGCAAAAAAACACTAACAACAAAGGTCTAGCCCCCTTCGCCTCTGTGTGGCAGGCACTTTATTATTGACTCTACCCGGTTAGCAAAAAACATTCTTTATTTGCGAGGTTTTGTCTTATTGTCATGCAAATAGCCTTAAATGAAAGGTAATTAGATAGTCTACCATTACAAAACACAAAAAATAGTATTTTAATTCAAAAAGCTTAAAAAAGTCATAAAGATTCTAAAAAAATAGAGAAAACACGTGCAAATTTTACAACAATTGTATTTTTTTACAGAAACAGCCCCCATAACATATTTTTTTGTTTACTGTCACCAAAGAATTTCAGTTAAGCTGTAATACTACGTTTAATTTATGTCTGTGTGTCAAATTCCTCTTAAGTTATTATTAGTTGAACATAGCCTATGCGTAAGCACTAAAAACGTTTGTGCGCAGCTTTATAAGGAAATCATGAAAAATTATTATTATTATTAACAAAAAATTAAAACCGACTTCCAAGGTAAAAACAATGATAACATTAATATGAACTAAAAAGTATTAAATAATTTTCACTATATAATAGTGCCTTTTTCCGAATTCGGCTAAACCTCAACTATTTCTGTACTCAATCTTCATTATTTTGAAGTCGGTACCAGATAGCTGAATCTTCAGTCCTCTGACAAAATATTTGAAACTTTTGGAACTGGCACCAACTTCAAAATTATGAAGATTGAGTACAGAAATAGTTGAGGTTTAGTCGAATTCGGAAAAAGGCACTATTATATAGTAAAAATTATTTAATACTTTTTAGTTCATATTAATGTTATTATTGTTTTTACCTTGGAAGTCGGTTTTAATTTTTTATTAAAAATAATAATAATTTCACTCTTTTTAGTTACACTAGTAGGTAAACCTTCGCGTATATTTTACGTATCTTATTACAATTTGTTAAAGAGTCACAATTCACACTCACAAAATAATATATTATCAGTGAAGTGAACATATTGTGCTAAGTAATTTAACAGTTTTAATGCTTCAAGCCCCAAGCGGTCACCGGCGATTGCGATAACAATAGAAAGGCTATTGTGTCTCGTTTTTCCACGATCGAAGGATCTATCAGATAAAAAATTGTATAAACTTGCATAGGATGTAGCGTAGCTACTCATAATATATAATATTATCATAATTATTGACAGCTGGTGGGTTATTATGACCTCTTATTTCCAGCCAGTTTACGCCCGAAAACGGTAAATTTTGGGCATAAACTGGCTGGAAATAAGAGGTCATAATAGCCCACCTGTTCTTGTAATCAAGAATTCAATTTCAAATCGATACTTAGTGCGCCATCTATCGATTAATAAGTATAACTAATTAAAAAGACACTTTATGACTTTGTTTTGTTTAAATGCTCTTTTTAAAATAACTTTATTTTAATTCTATTCGTCTATTAAAATGTTATAAAGTAGTTAGTAAAGTATTAGATCTGTATATAAAGTAGTAAAGTATATTCGATCTGTCGTCTGCCGCCACGCGCCGCGCGGCGGCGCGACGATACCGTCGCCTCCGCGGCGCTGACCGCCGTGTATTAAACAAACAGGTGTTGTTATACAGTACATAATTAATATTATTATTAGTATATCCGTACCTATGCCTTGTACTATTATCTATTCTGTGCCATGAGACATTGGTGACCTTAACACGACGTGGTAATGATGAAGACGATGATGATGATGATGACGATAATTATGATGATGAATAGGAATTGCATAGTAGCATATGCTTTCTGTTCTTAAAACAACGCCGAAACTCCCAAACGTGTATCTATAAGGAGTCAGGATTTCTCTCAGCATCTTCAAAACCATGGTATATCTTGACCCAATATTTGACTTTTTGGTAGCATATTCTTAGTACAATTCACATAAAACCAAAATCATCACCATGTTTCCATATACATTTCGAGGAGTTCCCTCGATTACTCCTGGATCCCATCATCAGGTCATCACTTTTGTGAACATGGTACCAAATTGGAGTGAAACCAAATACAACACAATAGTTGAACATCCAAAAAAAATCCACAGCCGATCATGTAACCTCCTCGTTTTTTGGAAGTTGGTTAAAAATGGGTTATGAGGGCTGTTTCTGTAAAAAAATACAATTGTAGTAATATTTGCACGTGTTTTCTCTATTTTTTTTAGAAACTTTATGACTTTTTTAAGCTTTTTGAATTAAAATACTCTTTTTTGTGTTTTTTAATGGTAGACTATCTAATTACCTTTCAATTAAGGCTATTTGCATGACAATAGAACAAAACCTCGCAAATTAAGAATGTTTTTTGCTAACCGGGTAGAGTCAATAATAAAGTGCCTGCCACACAGAGGCGAAGGGGGCTAGACCTTTGTTGTTAGTGTTTTTACATAACAAGTACATACACATAAGTGCTTAAAATATCGCTAGTTGCTGACCAAACACACTGTATACTTGGCCTACTCAAACATATTGTGACGATAACAACTTTTATAACCTTTTAAACGTTATATCTCAGAAACGGTGGCTCGTAAGAAAAAAAGTATTGATACATTTTTATAGATAATTTTATGATCTGCAAGTTTTGTCGGAGCTACTTTTATGATAAAACTTACCGTTTTGTAAAAATCGCGAAAAACTATTTTTTTTACCTTTGACCTTGAATAAAAAAAATTTCACACACGGGAATGATAGGGAACTTTTAGACATTGTTTATAATTATGTTTTTAACAATTTCACCGATTTTCAGCTTGCTGGGACTTTTTGTAACTTCACTCTCATTTTTTGGTCTAAATCGACCGGAGTACTCAGATACAATATTTATTACATGGAGGTTTTTTTATTATTCATAGCATTAGTATGGAGGCATCCGTCGAGAATGTAGTAATAAATTTAATTAATACTAATCAATGATATTCTACTTATATACAGATCTGTTACGTTCATACTATTTTCCGGCTTAAATCTCTTCCGAACAATTTTCAAATTCAAAATTGGACTTTGACAGATAAGTGAAACAAAAGATACGAAATGCCATTTACATAAAAGAGACAGCCTAAATAAAAGACGACCCAATTGGGTCGTATTTGAAGCTAATTCACAACGCGCGCGGTAGTGACATATTATCTGCTTTGAGTTTTTTATATAAGTAATACTTAGATCATTGATTCTAATCATATTCTAAATACCAAGTGTAAAAGATTAAGTTATATTAATAGCCAAAATAAAATAAAGCTCTAACAAAGCAGGTTTTGGATAATAACGTTTATGGGTGTGATACCAAATATTACCATATACGTGTACCTATGTATACGGAACACATACAAACATGTAGCTGGCCTTGAATGTGCAACAGGACGCCTGGCAAAAACATGGCAATGAAAAAAAAGTAAAGTTCTATTTTCAAATTGGTTCATTCGTTCATTCTTGTTTCTATCGTCGCGTAGTCGAACCTTAGCCCGCCATAAAGAAGACAGAATCGTCGATAAGATTGACTCCTAGACTAGAATTCATACTTACAAACATTGCAGGTAACTTACTAAAGTCTAACAAACAATCTAACAAACATACTTAAGATTGGTAAAATAAATCAAAATATTTATTTCTAAATAGGTTAACAACGTTAACACTTTAAGAACGTCTACATGATGCCTACCACCGCGACCGGTTAAAATAAAAATAAAACAAAGTGTGTATGCTCTGGTCTCTTTTACTTCCGTAGCAAGTGTAAAAAGTAGCATTACATTTTAATTTTTACAGATCCGATAGCCACCTAATCAAAAGAAAATGAACTCAGAATATTTTTTTGCTTTTTTTAAATAAAAAAGAAATAAAAATAACTAGAAATACGAGAATAGAGGTTTTTTGTGTTATTTTCGTAGCGAATCTGTATTTCGATTCCTAAAATATGTAATTTAAAAATTTTATTTCACTGAAAACGTTCACTAATGTATTTCAAAGAAAAGGAAATGAAAGTCTAATGCCTGCAGTAATACTTGGTAAATAGTAGATTATGATTGCAGCCAAACGAGCCTACTTAATTTGTGAGTTGTGAGTCGCAGAATTTCGGCTGGCAGAAATTCTGCTGCATTCAGTTTCATACAAAAGTCCTGTTTGATTCACACGAGCGTAATTTTGTGAGTCATGATTTGTATGAAAAGATATTATTATTTACGCGACCGAATTTCTGCGACTCACAAATTACGCTCGTTTGGCTTTACCCTAGAAGTAACAATGCCTTGCTAGCTAGTAGCTGATAATGTTTTTAATCTAAATTATACACCAGCCATTCACAAAGTGTGCTCGCGGGGTCCTGGGGCTCCACACCCCCCTTCTTTGTCGGTGTTTAAAAAAGCCTTTGATGGTTCAAGGGAAAAGAAAGGCGAGCGTTGTACGGAACCTTCCTTACTTCCGCATATAACACAGCGTTGACATTTTAACCGAGTGTTACAAAAGTTCACCGCTTGATACTCCTCTGTGGTTATATAGGTAGTCAAGGTATCTCGGTAATCGTTGATTGTTAGTTGATGATATTAAGTATACCAAAAAAGTGAAAACCTACAATTAATTACAATATTACTTCCTTATCCATCTTAAATCCCTAAAAACCTTAATTTCTTAATTAGCAAATTAGGAACGAATATAAGCATTTACGACAAAAGTGAGTAATTAATTCTTAGTTTCTGATTTTTTTTAAATAAGTTTAACTCTTTCACTAGCGTGTCCTAACTCCTAACACGTACGCTAATGAAAGGCGCTGGGGAAAAAACACTTCTGTTCTTTTATTTTATTTTTGGACCAAAAAACAGTTACATGCTAAAATCTTAAACTAAGTACAATTAGATAAACAATTAGACAAACACATAACCCACACTATTAATCGCAACGTAACAAAAATAATACAAATTTTACAAAAAAAAGGAAAAAGTTAAATGCATCATTATTAAAAGATGAAAAACATATTTTCTGATATCATACTTAATTATGCAAATAATTTTTACACAAAAAAGAAGAAGAAAAAAAAAATATATAACAGATGCGGACAATTTTCTAATTACAATTTTTTAAATGGTCATGGACATGTTTTTTAAATTGATTACTATAGGATAGTGCAAAAATATCAATATCAATAAAGTACTTATTGTATGTGTCCACTAAGCGACGAAGGGGAATGCGAAGACAAGCGTTAGTCTTGCAGGATGTAGTGTGAAACAGGTTATACTGACGAACTCTACGTCGATGGACTGTTCTAGGAACGGTGTAACATATTTTATTAGTAAGGGCTGAGCAGTCAAATTTATGATTACATAGACCATGCAGCATCATGGCATCTAGGAGCTGACGTCGGGATTCCAAGCTCAGTAATTTAAAGTGATTAAGCAAGTCAGTATAAGGTAGAGTAGATCGATTATATTTAAAATAAGTAGTGCGTAAGAATTTTTTCTGTACCAATTCCAAACTATTTGTATATTTGGTATAGAGAGGGTTCCATACAGGTATGGCATATTCAAGCTGGGATCTTATTAGCGTTTTGTAAAGTAACAAAAGTGTGGAGGGTCGAACGAATTCTCTGGTAGACCTAATTACAAACCCATACGTGCGATAAGCTTTATTAATTATGTTATCAATATGTTGATTGAAATGTAGAGATGTATCCAAGAGGACCCCCAGATCACGAACTAAACTGACTTTATTTAAAGGTGTGTTGTTAATGGTATACGTGAAATTTAGTTTATTAATTTTTTTAGTGAATGAAATAGTGTGACATTTGGGAAGACTTAGAAATAACTTATTACGAGTACAATAGCTATGTAATCTACATAGATCTTGTTGCAAAAGTAGACAGTCTGCAATATTTCTGATCGATTTGAAAATGTTTATGTCATCCGCATACATCAAAAATGGCGAATTTTTAAAACATTGTTGTAAGTATATCGTTTATGAAAATGACATAAAGAAGCGGACCAAGTATAGATCCCTGGGGAACACCTGAGCTAGCAAATATTTTAAATGTGAGACTGCAGTACGCGATACTACGCGGCGCGACACTTTATCTTCGTGGCTTTTAGGGCCAACCCACACGTACCACAACCACACGACATCGCAACGACAAAATGTCGTCGAGCACTGGTTACGTGTGAATGGTGTCGCTGTAGCATTTTGTGGTTGCGTTGTAGTACCGACAAAATGCCGACGTGGTTGCATGGTGCGACGTTGTCGCTAGTGGTTGCGAACTTGCGATGTGGTGGCGATGTGGTTACATACGAAAGTCAATGAAACGGAGGAGGGGAAGAACGCGGGCGGTGTGCGTGCACTGTCGTTGCATCGACGCAACGTTGTGGTTGCGATGTGGTTGCGACGTGGTTGCGATGTGGTCGGCCGTGGTTGCGTCTGACAAGTTATCTGACAACTGGTCGACAACGACGGCAAAATGTGGTACGTGTGAATGGTCAAGTTCTTTTACAATACGAAATATACGCCCGACCATGTGGTGTGGTTGTGGTGTGGTTGTGGTGTGATTGTGGTGTGGTTGTGGTACGTGTGGGTTGACACTTAGATCTTTGTGCAGAGAGCGACCGCGACCGGTAAAAATTCAAATAAAATGCCACTTTATGACATAGAACATAGAATTGACGCCTGTAAAACGCCCTACTGACGCTTTTCAAACTTATCTAGAACGTGAAATGTCGCGTCGAGTCGTGTCGTGCCACTTAAGTAAGTTCTCACTTATATTATTATAATATATAATGCCTACATATTATATCCTTATTCCTTTAGTTAAAATTATACAACTTATCTCAAATCTTGATTATCATAGATCTGCATACTTCATTTTAAGACGACGCGAAGATAAATCTGTGTTTTAAATATCAAATTTCCTTTTTTGCTACAGAATACAAATTACTATGATTTCTTCTGAATGTCTATCTTTAGATCAGTATTCTTTTTTGGTTTATTAATTTATGTTTATATTCTTAGGGCCTGTTTCACCACTTCCTGATAAGTGCCAGATAGGCTATCCACAACTTTACTTGACAGATAGAGTATGGAGCATCTGTCAAATAAGTTATGGATAGCCTATCCGGCACCTTATCAGGAAGTGGTGAACGGCCCTTAGAATAATGATTGGTCACCGCGCGCTACGACGCGCTACTCCGCGCGCTGCGACGTAGCGCTACGACGTAGCGTAGCGAATCATTAATCTTTTATAATTTATTATTAGTCATTACCTGACCGGTTATTCAACATAATATAATAGTTTGATTATACCGACATGATCCAGTTTTTTCTTTTCTGCTTTTGGTATTAGGGTCAATTCAGACCGCAACGCGACGAGGCGAGGCGAGTCGCAGCGCGGCATATATTTGTATGGATTTGACAAATTTCAAATGCGCGAGGGGGCATGCCAATCTGTCAATTCAGTACAAATTTAGAAATGCATAGCTACGCGTTGAGTTGCGGTCCGAATCAACCCTTAGGTACATTCAATATTGTAAAGTACGGCAAAAACTTACGTGTCGTGTAGAAATAGAACATTTTGGTTTTAGATTTCTTGACATTTGATCGCGGTTTCTAGGAAATCTATTGTTTACGGCGTAAACTTTACGCGGTCGAATTCGACCGCCGACCGCTCGGGAGTTGATACTTGATAGGTTAAAGCGGTAACTACAGTGGCCCCGAGCGGTCCTTTAGCGTCTCAAGATTTAAAATAAGTATGAGGCCCTAACGACTCAAGAGTCAGGTGACATAGTGTAAAAGTTGATGGTCCCTAAAGTTGATCGCACATATTTTGTCCGCATCGTACGCGCCGCATTTCATGACATCATTAATTATTATTCAATATATTATTCATACAACGAATTCTTGGATACGATCATGCGGCGCGTGCGGTGCGGACAAATGTGTGATCACCTTAAACTGCCTCCAAGAATTGAATATTATTGTGATAAGTTGCTATTTTGACACAAATCACATTTTAGTTAACTTTTTACCAACAACTAACAAACAGTGACAAACCTCGCAAATACGTAGGTTGTAGGCGTAAAACACGAAATCCTAAGATCTATAATATGGAGTATTTTGTATTTGATTTTGTCGTATTATGATAATGATGATGTTCATATATTACGGTTTAATGGCACTAGGCCACTATCGTTATCAGTGGAATCAGGACTCGTCCCCGGCTCACAACTTCGTCAGCAGGTTTTTCTTGTTACACACAGACAACTAGCATTAATTGATTATTATATTAGAATTAATTGTCCTTTTGGAATTTTTGACTACTGTAATCGCAAAAATTTGTATCAAATTTAGGTTATTAAATTCATCACTGGCAGACTACATCGATATAATGATCACAGCTTGACAGACATACTAATTATAAACAGCTCCTTTCAATTGTGCGCACACATGCGCAACGCTTTTAAATATTTTGAAACATTCCTAAAGTATAAGGCTGTGTTTCCACCGGAGATGAGCTAAGCTGCGTAGCGAGGAATGTGTTTTACAAGAACCAATACTAATCGTTGCGCTGAACGTCGCGCCGTCAAATAAAGCTATCTCTATTGGTTCTTAAGTGTCTTTAAATACACTAGGCCGAAGTTACGCGGCGTAAATTCCGCATGATTACGCCCGCAATGTATTTTAAATTGCCGGCGACACACTATTCCATCGCGTTCCGTCCGCATTTTGTATGCGTTTGACATTGCGGGCGCAATTTACGCCGCATAACTTCGGCCTACTGTGTTTAGACACTAAAAACGCAGCTCAGCTCAGCTCCGGTGGAAACACATCCTATTAATCTACGTCCTACGGTATAGTGTATACCGTTTAATGAAAACATTATGGCACAGAAATTTATACGAATGTCATTTTGTATGATTAAGTTATCGATTCGTCTTTGCTCTTTTTTCACAAGACTTGTCTATTCCGCCTGGAATAATTCTAGAATGTCGATTAATGACCACCTGTATTTCCAGAGCGCGATGAAGACGAAACTGAGGGGTATGACGTACCTGGGCTACACGGCGATGGACCGCCGCTTCTCCAACTCCATGCTGCCGTGGCTGCTGCGGGAGATACGGGCTACCAACGTCAGGGAGAAAGTAAGGAACTTTGTCAAGAGTACTCTTTAGTTTGGTCTTGATGGATTTGTGCGCCTGTTAACATTGGAGCATTTCTGAGGAACATTAAATTTAGGGCTGCCAAATCAATGCTGGATAAATAGGTACGGCAGACATTTGGGCAAATTGATATTTTTTTCAGGAAAAAGTATTTTTGCGGAAAAAAAGAAAAAGTATTTTTGCCACAAAAAAGTTATATAGTTTACGGGAAATATTATATAGTATCCTCCACTATTCTGCTAAGCCTGAAAAGTGTCCGGGTTACCAGATAAAAACCCCTGCCGGACATCAGGGAACTCCGGAAGGTGGCAGCTCTAATTTAAGGCTCAATGCTTCATTTTTAGGGTTCCGTGCCCAAAGGGTAAAAACGGAACCCTATTACTAAGACTTCGTTGTCTGTCCGTCTGTCTGTCTGTCTGTCTGTCGCCAGGCTGTATCTCAAGAACAGCTATAGCTAGACTTCTGAAATTTTCACAGATTGTGTATATCTGTTGCCGCTATAACAACAAATAGGTACTAAAAACAAAATAATGTTGATATTTAAGGGGGGCTCCCATACAACAAACATGATTGTTTTAGCCTTTTTTGCTCGATATCAATGGCATTATGGCAACAGGTAGGCACTTGAAATTTTTATTTAAAAGCCCTTAAATAATATATGTGTTATTCATCGAATAACAAAACTATTTAATAAATCATAATAATATTTAAACAAAATAAAAATGTAAGTGGCACCCATACAAAAAACACAAATTTTGGCCAATTTTTGCTCTATAACGGTACGGAACCCTTCGTACGCGAGTCCGACTCGCACTTGGCTGATTATTATAATATTGAAGTGATTGGACAGAACCTTTTATTATCGTAGATCTCGATGGAAAAAGTGATTCTTAAACAATCTGTCAATTTGTCTTTTCTTCCATATTCTGTGGTGGTTATGGTAAGCGTGCAACCAGTTGAACGTGCTACTGTTGTTTCAGGTGAGCGTGACGGTGGAGGAAGGGTGCCTAAAGGCGTACAACGGCAACTTCGAGCCAGTCATAGTGCACCGCCTCGTCGACATACTGAGGTCAGTATATTATACTCATCACGTCACTGTTAAGGTACCTACCAAAGCACCATCGTAGAAATTGATTCCTATGCACTATGCAGTTGACAGACCCACGTCGTCATTTGGTCGGACCATGTCAATTCAATGTTAACAATGGTACAGGTATCCTATATAGTATACCGTGATCACTGCCTGAGTGGAATCCTTTTCGACAATGTGTTCGCATCGCACTTGCATCAGGGTACCTAGTCCATCAATTTAAAAAAGTCTCTTATGTTCTTATTTTTTTTTACTGATGTCTTTTTTTTACTCCTTGTTTTTTATTTGTTTGCTTTTTTTTACCTTGTATCAGTTAAATATGTGTGTTTAAGTGTAGTGTGGTGTGAATATTATGTATTTGTTGAATAAATGTTTATTATTATTATTATTAATAATAATAAATTTATTTATTCTGATCTATCGGCTGGGTTTGACGCAATGCGACCAAACTACGTAGGTACCCCATCTGCCTAGGAATCAACTTCTTGATAGTACAAAAAAACGTGTGACACTGGGACTACGGCGGCAAAGCTATTGCATAGCAATAGAGCCTGGTCTACACGCATACGCGACGTTTAGTCGCACGCACACAAACACCGTGCTTAAGTCTACTGAACTGAAACGACGATGTGTTCTAAGGTTTATTTTAGTTATGGAATCTCTTGATTCGGTCGCTGCGTTTAAAGCCTGCGATAAAAGCTATGCAATAACTTAAAAACCAAATCAGAAAAAATTAAAGGTAAGTATTGTTAGTCAATTAAAACAGAATGTCCGTTAGCACGTTTTATTCATACAATAAACAACTTACAACACAAAATAAACAATAAACAAAACTAAAAGCGTCGCCCTGCCATTTTGTCACCAATCCAGTGCCCCCACGCGCTAGGGATGCGCGTGAGCCGACGCGTCTAGTGTTGCCCGTGCACAATTAAAATAATCGATTTAACAGTTCGGCCATCCTGTGTGTTCCTTCGTCCTCGAAGGATTCTTCGAGATGGTACGCTTCCGTCCAGCAGTTGCGAAGGCTCGGAGCAGCCTCCAACAATAGCAGACCTCGTAGGCGATCGTAGCAGGTACACGGCAGACAATAGCCCCGTAGGCGAAGAGGGCCCCGTAGGCAAAACAAAGCCCCATAGGCAACTATATTTTTACACGCCCGTTTCCCTTTAACCAAAGAAGTCACCTCAAAACGGTCATTCGGTAGGGCAGCTGTAACTTTATAGAGCCCAGCATATTTGCGTACTAGCTTCACACTAGAAAGTCCTGGCCTTAAGATTTTCCACTTGACCATCACCAACTGACCGACTGGAATAGTAACACCAACTCGTCGGCTTCGATCATATCGGGTTTTCATAATATGAGCCTTCTTTTCAATTGCACTGGCTGCTTCTTCCCGCAGCGTGCCAACATCCCCTACGACTACTCCCCCGATTAAATCATTAGCTATAATTACATTTCCGCCCATCAAACTTCTTTGGCCTTGTCTTGCCACAAAATTTTGCCTTATGACCAATCTGGCCACAAGTGAAACATTGAATAACGCTATTGGGTTTGTTGCCTTGTGTAATTGACATTGATGAAGGCCTTATTTCGCTACTGTTCGAGGAAGTCTTCATACTTGCCAAATATTTTAGCAGGGACTTTGTATCGTGACACCCAGCTGCCAAGGCCCCTACTTCCAGAAGTTTGTTCCCCAGCGTGCCTACAATAGCTTGAGCTATCACGTCATCACTCATATTACATGACATACCTATACCTAGTTTCTCATAATAAAATTTAATTGGGTCTTCCTCCTTGGCCTTGACTCTATTGACCAGTTCTCTAATCTGGCAGAGTTTATTTTTAGTGAACGGAAAAGCTGCAATAAATTTTTCCTTCCACTCCGGCCAGCTAATGTCATAGGTAGCTTGGTGCTCGTACCAATTCTTGGCATAACCACCTAATTTGGACGTGCAATTGCAAATTAGAGTGCGTTCGTCCCAGCCATGCATGCCTGCCACACCTTTTAAATTTCTGATCCAGTGTTCGACCGACACTGCAGATGTCTGCGGGTCGAACTCAGGGATAAATTCGTTTCTGCCCACATAGCGTACCACAGATTGTGTGTTTGAGGTTGAAGCATCATTATTATAGTCCGTTTTCTTTCTGAGTTCACATATCAATCCTTCTAATGCTTCAATCCTGCTATTCTTCCTCTTTAGTTACTTTTAGTTTAAAGACGAGAACACCATCAGTGCTATTTTGGAAATATTGTCCACAAAATGTAATCTTCCTGGACTTACGCCTGAAAAATTCCGTACATGTCATCGTATGGGGAAGCCGAAGGATGATGATCCTAATCATAAATCTAGGCCAATTCTTATAAAATTTTCGGAAGCAGCACTCCGTGGCCGAGTTTGGAACTCTAAAAAGAATCTCAAAGGAACCAAAATTACATTGTCAGAGTTCCTGACTAAGCCGCGTCACATCGCGTTCATGGCAGCCCGAGCTCATTTTGGTGTCTCATCATGTTGGACCCGGGACGGCAGTATCTATATAAAAAGTCCTGATAGCTCTAGGCATAAAATTGACGTTAGACGAACTTCAGAAATTACAGTGTAAATATCATAAAGCATAATAGTTGTCATCCTTCCGTTTGTTTGCATTTAATCTTTCACATTCTCTGTAAGTTGTATCAACTATTGTCTTTATTTTAAGCTTTGTAAGTCTTATTTAGTTTAACTGAATACCTTTTTTTTACTTGTGCACTTGTACCGTCATATTCACAGATTACTAGTATATATTTGTGTCATATTCTAATATCATAAAAGTAAACATTTTAAAATAATATCAACAATGTACCTCTGACAAGTGTCAGCTGTCAATTCAATTGACATATTGACGTTTGACAGAGCCAAAGAGAATGTAAGCCACAGATTAAGGTTTTGATTTGATTTGAATAGAACATTGACCGTTAATAAGATTTAGAGATCTTTGGAATAGAATGTAAAAATTATTTCTATATATATTTTATTTATCATTAATTAATTTGAATGGAATAGTAATCAAGTTGTTTTATCTGTATATTTTTTTTCTTTTTCTTTTTCCTTCTAATTTTACTGTAGTCTGTATATAGATAGTGGTGTGCTATTAAGTCTGTAATAATTATTTGTAGTTATTTTTAAGCACTGCAGGCAGGCAGAGTAAAAATTATAATACATATATTTTTTTTAGTTTAGGATTAATATATATATATATATATATATATATATATATATATATATATATATATATATATATATATATATATATATATATGTATATATATATATATATATGTATATATATATATATATATGTATATATATATATATATTATGTATATATTATGTATATATATTATGTATATATATTATGTATATATATATATATATATATATATATTTGTAAGTTAGTTACACTTTTTAAGTAAGTAGTTAGGAATTTAATGCTAGTTAATATTAGCGATGATGGTATGTCGGATAGTGGTGATGCTGACTTCCTCTCGTTGACTTCATTGTCACGTTCCTCGAGTGGCAGTTTTCGCAGTCTTTCACTTCCCCTTGATGTATCTGTCGAGAATGCATTTGCGCCAGTTCCCCGTAACTTCAATGCTGTACATATCAATGCCCAGAGCATCCCTGCGCACTACTCTGATCTCCTAGCCACATTTTCAAATAACCCTAATGTCCATGCAATACTCATATCTGAATCCTTCCTTAAGCCCTGTCTTCCTTCAACTTCCTACTCCTTACCTGGATTTGTCCTGATCCGAAATGACAGAACTGGAAAGGGAGGTGGTGGTGTGGCAATATATCTTAGGAATCACCTACCCTATAACATCCTTAGTAACTCTCCTTCAGATTATTCTGGATCTTTGGAACACCTACTAGTTGAAATTTTATTTGGTTCTTCAAAGTTACTGCTAGGTGACTTTGAAGTTACTGCTAGGTGACTTTTACTTAAAAGATTCCGTCAACTAATAAGAATACCTACTGTAAGACCTTGTCTATATTAGAGGTCACTTTTAAAATGTATTTTATTTCATCATTATATTTTAAACTATAATTTTAATGGAAATATTCTTACGAGAAACCTAACCAAAATTTGTGATTAAAAATTATATGATACGTATTACGTACGAGTGCTGCTATTTATGTATTCGGAACTGGCCACTTACAAGAACAATATTTAAAAAGTAATTACAACATTTGAAAATAGAACTCTTTGGTTGAAGAATACATTTTGTTTCATGTGACTGTCAATTATTTTTCCATTGTGGCGTCATTTTGAAAATTGCGTGTCTTCATTTGCCATGGATTTAACGCGTGAACATTTTCGTGCAATGATTTACTACGATTTTCGGCGTGGGCTAAATCAACAACAGTGCTTTATTCAACTCACCGCAACTTTTGGAGATGAAGCACCATCAAAAACCACTGTTTATCACTGGTACAGTGAGTTTAATCGTGGGCGGTCTATGCTCACGGATGAAAATAAAGAAGGTCGCCCAAAAACAGCTGTTGTCCCACAAAATATAGATGCTGTGCGGGAACTAATAATGCGTGATCGTCATGTTACATATCGCGAGATAGAGGCGTCCTTAGGCATAAGTATGACGAGCATACATAAGATATTACACGAACATTTGGCTGTAAAAAAAATATGTTCGCGTTGGATTCCGCACAACTTGACAATCGATCAAAAACGGGCTCGTGTCGATTGGTGCAAAAAAATGATATAAAAATACAACCGTGGTACGTCAAAAGCCGTTTATAATATCTACACAAGTGATGAATCTTGGATCTATGCATATGACCCCGAAACTAAACAACAGTCAACGGTGTGGACTGTGGGTGTTCCAAGATGAGCCGAAACCAACAAAAGTTACTCGTGCAAAAAGTACTTTGAAGCAAATGGTCGCCTGTTTTTTTGGAATTAATGTACATGTGGCTACAGTGCCATTAGAGAATCGTAAAACGGTTAATTCTGAATGGTATACGACCATTTGTTTACCAGAAGTCTTTGAAGAAATAAGAAAGGACAACCAACAACGCAGAATCATATTACATCACGACAATGCTAGCTGTCACACCTCAGCTGAAACAACTCAGTTTTTGGAGGGTCAAAAGATCGAATTGACTGGTCATCCGCCGTACAGCCCTGATTTGGCACCTAACGATTTCTTTTTATTTCCATACGCGAAGAAAAAATTACGTGGTCAACGTTTTTCGAGCCGCGAAGAGGCTGTTGATGCGTTCAAAATGCACGTTTTGGAGATACCTCAATCAGAATGGAAAAAGTGCTATGAAAATTGGTTCCAGCGTATGCAAAAGTGTGTCGATCATCGCGGCGAATATTTTGAAAAGCAATAAAACCATATTAAATGATATATGTTTGTTTCTTTTTTTAATTCCGGATACATAAATAGCAGCCCTCGTATTTATAATATAAGTATAGGTATAAGTAATAAAATTAACCGAAAATATAACAATTTTATGTTAGAATGCATATAATATTGTTATAATTATGTAGTTGATATGGCGGTAAAATTAATTATTTTTTTGTTGTAACACCAAAACTTGTCTGTAATTAGTAAAATTACTCAATTGGATAATAAGTAAATACCTTCATAAAATAGGCAGTATTTACATCGTATTCAGTAGGTAAATATTAGTTTACTACGTGCTCTGCAGCTGTAGTGAAGTTCCAAAATTCAACTAAGTATAATATTAGTATGTAGTTATGTACTATATAGAGTCTATAATATAGCTGTTGGTAGCTATAAATGTCAAAAAAACAATAAGAGACAAAATATAGTCGAGTTTGTATTGACATTTACATTATTTTATAACTTTCCTCGTAATTTAATAAACAACAAAATTAATAACGGCAATAAACCTAACAATGACCTGTAACATTAATAATTTATTGTCTGCGACCTGGTACCTACTATTAATATTCATTCTTAGGGCCTCTTACATCCACTCCGGCACTCTCTGATAAGCACCGGAGAGGCTATCTACAACTTTTTTGACAGATTCTAATCAGTCAAATTAAATGTTGAATAACCTATGCGGCACTTATCAGGACGCATGAAACTTTTTGGCACGTACCACCACCTTTGGGCATTCGCTTTTACGGGCAACATAAAACATCTAGCAATAAAGTAATAACATTCAAGTGTTCACCATTACTTCTTTTAACAGGTAGAAAGGTTGAAAAATGAATTTTCAGTTTGTAGGATTCAATTTATGAGATTGGATATTTTTTCATAAAAGGTAGCAACTGGCAAGGGTTGCGGCCTCGACCCGGCCGCTTTGGCCTACTGACCGCGCTACATACAGCTTATATTTTGGTCTAGAACTGTTATTAGGTCATTCGATGTTTATCTGCCTGTTATTTCTAGGTACTGTACTGTAACACGAATTATAATCAATCATTAGTACCATCAGAGAATACCGGACCTATGTTATTCGTTAAAATATGCTTTTTTTAATTTTTTGTATCGTACACAGCTAACTTCACGGTACCAGTGAGATGCTCCTCTCGATTTGAGTACTTTGACAAATTCCACTTTGACAAATTTCATTTTCTTTTGTTTTCTCCACCTATCGCTAGCACTTAATGAGCACTTAATTTCTATGTATCGTTTATGAGTGTGGAATTTGTCAAAGTACTCAAATCGAGAGGAGCATCTCACTAGTACCGTGAAGTTAGCAGTATACGATACAAAAAATAAAAAAATGCATATTTCCTTTTGTTTCCGCCGCCTATCGCTAGCACTTAATAAGCACTTAATTCCTATGTAGCCTGATAATCATTATTAAGGTTTTTGGTTTTGTACACTGCTAGCTTCACGTGAAGGTTGCAGTAATTCGCATTTATCGCAAATTTTGAAGAGCATTAAATTGGCGGTTTGTGCACTGAAAGAGCACTTAATGAGCACTTTTTAGCTAAGCATTTATTACGAAGCTATATTATCATCATTTTAAAGGTTTTTGGTTATGTACACTACTAGCTTCACGAATTCCGAATTTTGAGGAGCACTAAATTTGCGGTTTTTGCACCAAAATAGCACTCAATTAGCACCTAATTAATAACCCAATCCCGAGTTCAGCTCACTTTGTCATGCTAGCTTCACATACGTCTACTATAGGATACTTTTCATCCCGGAAAAATGTACGGTTACGCGATAAACGAATTTTGGCGCAACAGATTTGCGGGCGTATTTAGATATAGGTGCGTACTTGCAGCAGTCTTCAGCAGTTCAGAGGTTTAAGCTTGTACTGGTAACAGACAGACTGCGGACACTCTTTCGTATCTTCTTCTTCTATCTATCTTCTATATTATAAAACAAAGTTGCTTTTTTTCCCTCATGTCCCTTTGTTTCCTTTAATCTTTAAAACTACGCAACGGATTTTGATGATTCTTTCAGTGTTAGATAGCTCATTTATCGAGGAAGGCTATAGGCTATATTATTTTATCACGTAAGACTAATAGGAGCGAAGAAATAGAGGAAAATGTGGAAAAAACGGGGAAAATTATTTGAAAGGGCTAACTAGAACGCGCTAATCTCAGGAACTATACTAGTCCGATTTAAAAAATTCTTTCAGTGTTAGATAACCCATTTATTGAGAAAGGCTATAGGCTATATTTCATGACGCTAAGAATATAATAGGAGAATGTGGAAAAAACGGGGGAAATTATTTGAAAGTACTCGCGAACTATAACTGGAGCAATTTTATGTCATTTGGCACAGATAAGAAAAAGACCACCTGAAGGATCATATGCTTATCGATTTTAATCATTTTTTCAGTGGCTATATACGAGGGTGGGATGATAAGCAACTAGCCTAATAGTAGAAAACTTAGCTTTTCGTGATAACATTTATTTCATTTTTCGATAGAGTCTCTGTGAACCTCTATGCATTTACTCCATCTTGGTTCTAAAGCAGTAATGCCTTCCATAAAATGATATCTTTCAAGGTCTGCAAAATACTCCTCTACAGCGGCTATGAGTGCATCATTTGTGGCAAATTTCTGTCCACCCAAAAAAGTTTTGAGCTTAGGGAATAAATGGAAGTCTGGCCATCAGATTTGCCTGATCTAGCGCCAGCTAGATCAGGCGAATAAGGTGGGTCGGGCAACAAATAATACTTTATTTCATTGATTTTCTTTAATTCTTTTTTGATCCTGCGTAAGCAATCGCGGCAGCCAACGGGCCGATAACTTTTTCATATTTGGTTCCTCACTTAGGATATGATCTACCCGTTCTTTTGAGATACCTATAGTGTCTGCTATTTCAGATAACTTCAATCGTCGGTCTACTAAAACCATATCATATACTTTCACGACCATTTCCGGAGTTGTGACGCTTTTTGGACGTTCGGGGCGGGCTTCATCTTTGACCCATGAACGACCGCGTTTAAACTCAGCCACCCAGTTTTTTACTGTGGCATGAGAAGAAGCAGATTCACCCAAAACATTTTTTAATTCGTCACAGATATATCTCCCCTTTATCCCCTTCATGTGAGGAGCCTTTATCGACGATCTTTGTTCAATTTTATCCATTTTGAAAACAGTTGACGATTTTTTTTTTCAAATGATAAAAAAATAATAAAATTTTCACGCCATCAAATTCAAATTTAGAACACAGGTTTCCAGAGACACGAATTTAAAAATGACTTACATATTTTTTTAATTTTAACTTTTTGAATAGCAGAGGCTAGTTACTTCTCATCCCGCCCTCGTATTTTATATACCCTTGCGACGCCGGGTAGTTGCTAGTTTATAATATAAGTAGTGTCCGACCGAAGGTCTGTTTTTGGCCGAAGCCGAAGCCGAAGCCGATTAATCGGCAATCGCCACAACCTTCGCCCGAAGCCCAAGGTTTACAATCTTAAGGGGCCGGATACCCTCGAAATTCTCATACATACGTAACTCCAAAATCATTTTCTCATACGAAAATATTTAACATGTTTGAGTTGTTTTTCAGTTTAAAATAGTAATTATCTAGGTTCCTGCACAAAAATTTACTTCAAAATATTTAAGCTTTAGTTAATAATTTGTAGATTACAAATAATTAATTAAGTTTAAGGAATGACTCAAATGTGTAGTTCGAAAATGGATGAGAATTCGGAAAAAGTGTATAGAATCAAAATTATAGAGAATTTAATAAGTTTCATCGTAGAATGTTTTTGCTACAACGCATCGTTTTTTAGTTATTAGCCAAAAACCAAAAATTGAGACTTTTGGCACTCTCCCCTCACTCCGGCTCACCTCCTAGACTTCAGGACTTTTAGTATGATTTATCCCTAAGCACCCTGAATAAGTTCCAGCAGAAATATCTCCCGCTCACGCATCCTACAACTACTTTATTGACTGAACTATTGTAAAAAAATAATATATTTTTTTGTTATTTCAGAAAAAACAATAATTAGACCAATCAATCGGTCTTTGTTTTATTCGACTAGACCGAAACGAGACTAATAAATAAAATAAACAAACACTAACTTCTTAATAAATAATTAAATGATCTATTAAGAAGTTAGTGTTTGTTTATTGTATTTGACAGTGACTCCCAGCGGCCTCTGCAAACACGAGCACGACCGGTCCGTCGCTCTCTCACGACTCACTCAGTCTTTCGTAAGTCGTAACAGTTTACAGTTCGTTCAATTTCGACGGTTGCTCGGACCTTCGGCAAAGCTTCGGCTTCGGCCGGGTTTTAGGCCGAAGCCGAAGTCTTCGCCGAAGGTGGTTTTTTTGACCAAAGGCGGCCGAAGCCGAAGCTGAAGCCGAAGCTTCGGTCGGACACTAAATATAAGTAAGTATAGTTCTCGCAATCTACGACTGCGCGTCGCCCTTAGTTGTGTGAGTGACCATATCTATACACGCGTACATGGCTCGCTCGCTACTGACTGCTCCGTCGGGTACGCACACTAACGAAAATGTCTATACACATTTCCAACTACAAATAAAGGTGACGCGCACTCTTACATTGCAAGAACTATATAACATTAATATCCCAGCTTAATAATATTATTATTATTTATTATATAAAAGCCAGTAGGTATACTTACGCATAAATTAAAATAAACAACTGCAAATGGATATACAATATAATCATTAATCACACATAAGTATACCTACCGCATAATCAGATTATCTTACACAATAAGTACCTATAATAACATAATGACTGCCTGCTACCTATTGATGTTGAATGCAGTCAGTGCTAGATATACAATTATGATTTAAAAGCCATAATATTAATAAACGCGATGCAACTGGCAACATACGAGTAATGTACATAGCTGGGCATTAACTCGTTAATCCGTTAATCGTTAATTAACGAAGTTAACATTTTGATTAACGAATTAACTTTTAAGTTAAATTTAGAAAATGTTAACGGACACGTTAACTTCCGTTAATATGTAGAAGTCCGTTAATCGTTAATCCAATGCCTACTATTTAGCGCACAGCCCGCGGCGCGCGGCGTGGCGCGATAAACAGGTTCAGAAGTACAATCTGTCAAGAAAACGTAGACGCAGTATAAATTTTTCTAAACTTAATCACGCTCAAAAAGTGGTTTTCTCTTTGTTTTTTCACAGAGAACGCTTATACACTTTAAATATTATCACCTTGCCCATTTTTATCTCGATTTAATAAGGTTTTCATATTTTTATGTGATTTCAAAATTATGTAAAGTGTTACATTTTAAAGTTGTGTCAACTTCCAGAGCCTAAACCAACAGGTTTTTAAGTACCTACACTAAAGCAACGATATAAAAATGCAATTTTACAATAATTAACGGATTAACGATTAACGTTAACTTGCGTTAATTCTCCGAAATGTAACGCTTTAACGTTTAACGAAGCTAACTTTTTTTGTAGCGGATTAACGATTAACGAAGTTAACTATTTGATTAACGGTGCCCAGCTATGGTAATGTATTGCTTCAATACACCCAAGGCAAGGGCTAGACTCTAGAGAATTATAGTTTGTATAACCTATATCGGCCATTCTCCGGTTTGGCATTATTTGCCTCATTACCGTAACCATTTTTTTTTCTTCGTCGATTTGACTTAGACACATTGAAATATTAAAGAAATGAAAGATACGAACACAATAATAAATGTGGCGTGAAACAGTTAGTTAAAGATTTTTGGATAGTGAGACTTAAAAATTTATGGGTACGGTAATTAGACAAATGTAGTGTTTTACGTAACGATACAACGACACAATTGACAAAAACTACGTAGGCCAAATCATGTAACATAAACATAATATAAATAATAAAAATCTAATTTAAACATAATTGAAAAGTAACGATTACGGTAATTAGACAATTTTGTAACCAAAGCTACGGTAATTAGATACTAACGTACTTTATCGGCGGCACACTAACATTAACGACGTGGGACCGCTGATGGGCCATGGCACACACTAAGGAGAAGCAACTCGTGCACTCGTAATGTGCCAAATCCTGATATTTTTGGATGGGCATCCAAAAACAGCAGGTGTTACGGTAATTAGGACTTTTGATTGGACAAGCGATTATATTATGATAATTATTTATAGGCTGGGCCTATTGAGTCGATATTTTGCAATGCCATAACCAATGTTTATAGGCGTTTAAAACTATGAATAGATTAAATTAAATAGGTACGTTATAAAAATTACAAGCAAGTTTCGAGATTAAGTTGGCGTGGGGACACGTTACGGTAGTTAGAAAAACATCGTTTTTGAACACGACTTTAAATAATTTAGTCTGAATTACTTAAATTGGAAGCCTGTGTTTAAGTTTGTAGCTAGATACTGAGGCTATCTACCGTTTAAAAATATTACATACTTGATAAGATAATATTACAGAGTATACAAGCCCGGGACACGTAAATTTTGCTCTCCTGAGAATGGCCGATATATAGAGGACACATATTTTATTAAATGAATTAGCTTTTTCCCGCGACTTCGTCCGCGTTATCATAGTATATACCTATATAGACTTTCATTTAAACTTTAAACCCCTATTTCACCCCCTTGGGGGTAATATTTTCAAAAACGCTTAAACACGTATCCAATCATTTTTAATCAGTAGCCCAAACATAAAATTTCATGCTTTTAACTCAAGAAATAACGGACTTCCATTGAAACTTTCAACCCCAATTTCACCCCCTTGGGGGAAGAATTTCCAAAAACGCTTAAATACGTATCCATTCATTTTTAATCAGTAACCCAAAGATAAAGTTTCATGTTCCTAACTTAAGAAATGACGGACTTTCATTCAGACTTTCAAGCCACGAATTTTACCGCGAAGGGGGTGAAATAGTCACCCCCTTCGCGGTAAAACTTTCAAAATTCCTTCCTTAGTGGGTGTCTACTTAATAAAACAATCCTACTCACCAAATTTCATGACTGTAACTTTAACAGTTTTTGCTCAGCGATGATGAATCAGTCAGTCAGTCAGGACATGTAATTTTATAAGTATAGATGAATGTGACGGTCACTGACGGTCATGACTCCTGTCACTTTAAGGCTACGTTCAGACGTGCGCGTGTTCTGCGAGTGCTCTGCACGTGTTCTACTATAATAGCTTGATTCAATAGCTGCAGGGTTTTACTTGGAATCTGTCACTGGATCAGCACTTTATGTAACAAAATAATATGTATAGTCCGCGCGGAACTAGTTGGCCGCTCTGTATGCTTAGTCATATGTACCTACCGGCGGAGCGGTCAACTAGTTCCGCGCGGACTATAAACCTGTGTCAACCCCAGGTCAACCCACTCCAGAATATGTAGCCATTATATTGGCAGTACAGGGTGCAGCGCAGAAATTCATTGCTAGTACTTTTCTATGCCACTATAATACAAAACCTACAAGTCAAGACTAGTAAGGGTTATGCAACGATTAGAATCAGCCCTTAATCACTTGTAACAGAAACTTCCAGGTCATACCAATAAAATATATCAAAATAACACATTGCTTCATGTGAAACGTGATCCATATGCCAGATGAGCTTTATAACAGCTGATCACAATATGTGTGGTTTATATTCTTAGTACTTATGAGTTATGACCATACATAAGACTAAGGGCCTGTTTCACCACTTGCTGATAATAAGTCCTGGAAAGGCAGTCCACAACTTATCTGACTGATACTTAGATAAGCTGTTGTGAATAGCCTATCCGACACTTATCAAAAAGTGCTGAAACAGACCCTAAAACTTCAAATTATATGATTATAGAGCTGCCCCAAAACTTAACTAACTTCTTCGTTTCTTTAATCCCGTGTTTATCTCACCATTAGCCGCGTACTGACCAAGCGAGCAGCCTCGCGAGGCTCGGGTCGCGGCACGCTCGGGTGAAGCAACGCGTGCGTTTTCCTCGGGCGAATAGCGAGGCACGTCCTGACCGACCGAGGATTTGCCTCACGAGGTAGCCTCGCGAGGCTGCTCGCTCAATCAGTACGCGGCTATTGAACAATCATTCTTCCCCAGGGCAAGCCAGGTCCCCGGGCGCGCGGACGAGCTGTTCTACATCCTGCTGAACGAGAAGGAGGGCCTGCTCCAATGCTACCTGTTCCGAGCTAACTCTGATGCTGAGGTAAGTTCCTGATATGTCTGAGATAGAAGATTCCAGAACAGCTATACTCAACCCGCGGCCCGTCGGGACTTTATCGTCGCGTCGCGTGAAGATAAACCATTTTGAAATTCACACCCACCGGCCAAATAGTGCAAAGTCTTCGTAAAAGTCGTGATTCCACTTTTAAATTGCAAGTTATGAAGATCGTTATTTTTTAACCTAAAAAATTTTGGTTCCGGCCCGCGACACCAAGACTAGAACGTGTTTGCGGCCCGTATACATATAATAAAGGTTGAGTACCGTTATTCTAAAACTTTTTTTTTCTTTTCATTCTTGACTGACTTGGGACGACAGTCTTATGGGGGATTCTTCTGAGGTACGAAGTGTGCCCGAAAGACACTAGATCCCCAACCTCCAAGATACTCGTACCTTTTTCCCTTGGATCTGGGTCCCCGGATTCACCGAGCAAAAGCAGCAGCGGTTTGATCTGTAATTCTTAATGTAAGAAAAATATATTCGACTTATACATTTATGCTTTATTGCTTAAATGTTTATTGTACCTTAAAGAAGTGATATTATAGGCTCTGTCCAATACGGTATACCTTTCTGAGCTTTGTCCATATTTACGAGTGGATCCAAGTGTTATAAACGAAGTTTACAACCACAATTCCATGGAAATACATAACTAACACGCTATAATTGACACATAAACTTAATTGCCCATAAAAAGTTCGCAAAAACGTTCTTAATTCCTATGGCTTCTTCCGTGTTTAGACGAAGATATTTAACTGTGTCCTTTTTGCGGCGTAGCTCGTACTTCGTAGACCGTAGTATACTATGCCTTATGGGATTGTTACGATGGTGAAAACTGAAAATATGGTATAGACGTAATAAATTAGAATTTAGATAATGCATGCCGAGGAAATACCTTGCAGATCCCACTTTAAAGGCTGTTTTAATATTTGCGCACCTATCAGACAGGCAGCGGTTACGCGTTCAAGAGTTCTGCGTTTGCATTCTACGTTCGAGCGGTCAGTCACACAGAAGCAATTCTGAATCGGTGAGAATGCCCCCTGTGCCATAATATGTCAACGTAATACAACACAAATAACGCAAAACTGACCGCTTGAACGCTTGACCGCGTGACCGCTGTATGTCTGATAGGTTCCTAGAAATGTGTCTTAATTTTTTCCTCCGTTAATTTTTCTGTTGAAGCCGGTCCCTTTTAAAATCTTTGAAGTAAACCATTCTTCCAGCCATCACAATTAGAACTCTTTTAATCTTGTATCTTCCAAGTAAAGAATTTGGTTGCCAAATCTGGGTCGCAAATACAATATTAAATATTCGATTCCACAGAGAAAACAATCTGGCATCGATAAATAAACAAGCCTTTAAATCTAACTTATTATAAAATAATAGAAAGCCATACTTTTGGATCACAACAAGCTAATACATATTGACTTTTGACTTAGTCATATTATCACTCGTATTAATCTTGATAGAAAATTATACATAACAAAAACTTTCGTAAGTGAGATCTATCAATGCCAAGCAACAACGTGCCGCAAATATTGGTTTAAAATCTTATCTCTACATAGCGCTCCATATTCTAATTATATGCTAACATATTATTTCGAGATCACATCCTTCTCGGCGACATTATAAATATTTACGAAAAATGACGTTGTTAAATGTAAAAAAAAAACTAACATTATAACGGCGACTATACGGTCGCAATACATGCTGAGTATACCTATTTGGTAATTTATACAGTTTTGATATATTTTTATTTGTTTGTAATAATAATTGACGACCTCCGTGGCTCAATGGTTAGAGTGTGTGGCAACTCAAGCCTGGGGTCGCGGGTTCGAATCCCGCCGACGGAACAAAAAGTTTTTCAATGTTCCTGGGTCATGGATGTGTATTAAATATGTGTATGATATAATAAAAATCTTAAATAGATGTCTAGTATAAAAGTATTAAATATATATCCGTTGTCTGGTATCTGTAACACAAGTCCTTCAGGTACTTAGCACGGGGCCAGACTGACGTGGTGTGAAGCGTCCATAGATATTATTATTATTAATTAGTAAATGTTGCCCCAAACTTCGTTCACTACCAAAGCAGCTACATCAGGATATAAATTATAATATAATAGCGACCCGCCCCGGCGTCGCACGGGTATAAAATATATAGCCACTGAAAAAAAATATTAAAATCGATAGCCTATGATCCTTCACGTGGTCTACTTATTATATGTGCCAAATAACATGAAATTGCTCCAGTAGTTCAGGAGATTAAGCCCTTTCAAATAATTTTCCCCGATTTTTCCCACATTCTTCTATTAGTCTTAGCGTGATAAAATATAGCCTACAGTCTTCCTCAATAAGTGGGCTATCTAACACTGAAATAATTTTTCAAATCGGACCAGTAGTTCCTGAGATTAGCGCGTTCAAGTTAGGCCTTTCAAATAATGTTCCCCGTTTTTTCCACATTTTCCTCTATTTCTTCGCTCCTATTAGTCTTAACGTGATAAAATATAGCCTATAACCATCCTCGATAAATGTGCTATCTAACACTGAAAGAATCATCAAAATCCGTTACGTAGGTTTTAAGATTAAAGGGAACAAAGGGACATGAGGGAAAAAAGTGACTTTGTTTTATAATAAGACGTATAGATTATTTTATTGTATCCTAGTGAGAGACATTGTTTCACTCTCTTAACATACGGTCTACTTGAAAAGTTTTAGTTGTTTCAACCCACGTCTTTTTTTATCGAATTATTTATTTATCGAACCCACGTCCTTCAAACAAACAAGCTCACAACCGCTGTCTGTTAAAAAGTTAATGGAATCAGGGTTACTTTGCGGAAATCCATAGCTTAAAATTTAGTTTGTTATTATTTTTAGCAATATTTCGCAGAATATTGCTAAAAATAATAACAAACTAAATTTTAACCGCTGTCTGTAGCAATGTGCGAATTGTATTTTTTACAAATATCAAAGTTCACAGTGCGTACCTACGATAATAGAACTTGCCAAGAATTATGTGACGCTCGAAAATGAAGAAAATGAAAATGTTCACTTCAGTTCGGTATCCGCGGCCACAACACACGGGTGTTTCCGAACGCGCGCCGATTCAAATTTAGAATTTGGAATGCAGACGTGAATTTGTTTTTTTTTTATGTGAATGAACAGTGCTATGAATCAAGCGCTTAAGTGCCTAAGTTTTTGTGGTTAATTAACAAAAATGCCAATAATTCCTAATCAGTGTTATTGGCTCGTTACAGTGTGACGTGCGAACGTGTTTGTAAAGTGGAAGTGATTTATTAACTCGTAAGTCAACAATTACAATTAATTTTTAATCGTTTTTTAATTTTATTCAAGCGCATTTTTTCCATTATATAGAATAGAAATCGTTTATTTGCTAAAATATGGTACAATTTTATGATGTAAGTCAGGTAAACAGTTCTTTATTTTGCCTTTGGATGGCGTGCAAATTTTACAAGTCACATACAACTAAATAATTAAGAGTTATAAATATTCACTAGAATTCATTTTCTTATCTTCAATTATTATTTCCCTAATTTTATATCATACGTCTTAATAATAATATCATTGGTAACATCATCAATTTGTCTTTAGGGTCTAAATACACTATAAACTTTTATGGTCTGAATTTATTGCGTTTAATGTATTATCTTGTAATAGAGAAAATATAAAATGTCGGCGTAATAGGCATATTTGACATTTATTTATTTATTTATTTATTTATTTCCATACTTATTTCTACCATTACAGGTTTACCCCAATGCGATAGAAACATACAAATAAAAGCTTACCACTAAATAATATTCAAAAAATGATTGTACCTTAACTAAACTGAACAGTAACTTATTTTATACATAGCGATCCTTGTGAGTTCACTCTGAGCACAGCAGAAAACGTCGGTTTCCGACGCAACTATATTAATATAGCGCAGTGCCCGCGTCAGCGGCGCCTGCTGCAGGAGGTTGGTGCGGGCGCGGGGCTCTGCGAGCAGAGGAGGTCGTCTTCGCCGCCACACGTACTTGTCTGGCACGTTCAGGTTGACCCGAGCTAGTAAATCCGGGTTGTACAGGAACCCTCTCATAATCCGAACCACAAACAAGACCAGCGCCAGTTCCCTCCTGACCCGCAGCTGCGTATACCCTACCATACCGAGCACGAACAACGTCGGGTAAGACAGGGGATAGAAGGGATATACCCCGTACAGTCGTAGATACAGGAATCTAGCAAACTTGTTCTGTATTTTTTCCACCATCTTACAATATTTAACCTCGTGTGGCGACCATACCAGAGAACAAGTTTCCAGATGACTTCTCACTAGAGCATTATAAAGCACCATTATGGCATATACATTTTTAAAACCACGCGCCGTACGCAATATAAAGCCCAAATTTCTATAGGCCTTAGTACATACATCCCTAATATGGTCCTTAAAATTTAACGATGCGGTCAGTTTTACACCCAGGTCTTTTACGTCCGACACCCTGTGTATATCCTCCTGGCCGATCCGGTAATTATATACAACAGGAGATGTCGCCCTGGTAAAAGATATAGCTGCACACTTTTTAATATTAAATTCCAAGCAATTTTGCTTGCTCCAACTTAGCACTCTGTCTATATCTGCTTGAAGTCTGATGCAGTCCAAAATACTCCTAATCAATAAATACAATTTAAAATCATCTGCATATAATAAATGTTTCGCTACCCTTAGGACATCTCTTAAATCGTTTATCATGATGATAAACTGAAGAGGGCCCAAATTACTGCCTTGGCTTACTCCCGACCACGTATAGTAGCAATCAGACTTATAACCACCATACTCCACGAATTGTCGTCTATCTTTTAAGTAGCTTGCGAAAAGTTTAAGAAGGTGCTCTGAAAAACCGAACCTTGCAAGTTTAGTTAATAGTATATCATTATCGACTAAATCGAAAGCTTTTTTATAATCAAAATATACTGCATCGATTTGGGCCCCACTATCTACCGCTGGTATTAAATCCGACATGTAGGACATAAGGTTAGTAGTGGTACTTCTGGTAGGCCGAAATCCATGCTGCGCGTCCGACAGTCGAGAT
Organism: Polyommatus icarus; assembly: GCA_937595015.1. Taxonomy (NCBI): domain Eukaryota; kingdom Metazoa; phylum Arthropoda; class Insecta; order Lepidoptera; family Lycaenidae; genus Polyommatus; species Polyommatus icarus. The sequence goes on from OW569325.1 coordinate 2,673,327, forward strand.
TGAACCTGTGAAAAAATTCGAGCATGTAATATCGACTCGAATATCTTAGCCGGAGACGACAGAACTGCCACTGGTCTAAAATTTGTTATCTCCGATTCCGTAGATGATTTAGGGACTGGAACAACCCTAGTAGTTTTCCATCTCTCTGGGAAGATGGCAGTGCTTAAACACTGATTATATATATGTAGAAGTGGCTTTTCAAACACAGATCGACAGTCTCTAAATATATACGGTGGAATTCCGTCTGGGCCCGCACTTTTCTTTGGTTTTAATTCTTTAAGCGCCTTACGTACATCGCATAAGCCCAACTGATTTATGCAGACCATATCAGTACCATCATCCCCCGCCTCCTTCATAGCTTTAAGTACATTTAACTCAGGGCGTCGAGAGCTGTAAACAGAATGAAAATATTCTGCGAACTCATTTGCACAGTCTTTTTCGCTAAGCACTATTCCGTTTTTCATTATACTTTTTGTACGTTTGCTTTGCTTTTTGCTCTTGACATACTTCCAGAAAGATTTCGGATCGCCTATCAACCTATTTTCTACCCTATATTTATAATTAGCAAGAGAAACGTGCAACATTCTCTTCAAAGTAGCCCTACTCGCAGAGAACTCATCGTAGTCCGACTTTAGTCTACTAACTTTATATTTTTTATGTAAAATATATTTAATTTTTATTAAACGAATAATTTCGGCCGTGTACCACTCGGGGTAGTTATAATTAAACTTTTTATTACACACGGACTTCTTTGGCACACACCGTTCTAAGATAGGGTTAATTTTATCATAAAAGAAATCTAAACTATTATCAATATTTAAATGATATATAGGAGTCCAATCTACTTCAGCTAACAGACCGTACAACATCAATAGATTAGCTTTATTGAAATTCCAGCATTGAGATTCATTTGGCGGCGGTGGATTATTATTTATTCCCTTAAAACTAGATAATCTGGAGGACACGCTCAACTCCACCTCGAGCGGAGGATGGTATTGGTCAACAGGTACTAAAGACTCCGCCGCTGCGCGTACACTCGCTTCATCGTTATCTGCCAACGAGTGCAATACTAAATCTAATTGCCGGCCCATACAATTACCTACTGTGTTAATCTGAGTGAACTCACAATAAGAAACAAAATACTCGTAGTAATTACTCACATTAGATGAACAGGAATACAGATTAAAATCTCCTAACACGACCACTTTTTGGTACTTATCACATAATTGTTCTATAATTTTAAACAATAACAAATATTCATTGTCTGAACAGTTAGGTGGAATGTAAACAACACACAATAAAAATATTCGCTTATTTCTAAAGTAAACTGTTGCACTCGCGAATTCAAAGTTATAACTATCGATGTTCACGTCGATCAGAACCTGTTCTAGCACCAACCGAGGTGTGGCCACTAAACAGACGCCACCTTGTTTACGTCCGTCCGCTCTGTCGCAACGAATTATTGTGTATTCGGCGGAAACTACTTCCGCGTCACATATAGACGAATTAAGACCTGTTTCCGTAATTGCGAATATGTCCGCGCCTGAACACTTAATCCCGATCCAAAACTCTTCTAGCTTCGTCCTTAATCCTCTGGCATTTTGATAAAATATTTCTATTTTATCCTTTGATATTTTTTGGTCTGTATGTTGTTGGCTTACGAAACCAAATCCACTCACAGAACTCAACATTTACAGGCCAAATCTCCGGTGTGCAAATTTTATCGTAGCTACTTTGTGGAACTCCGATGACAAATGACGCATAATCACGTTCCGTTTTGTGTTTTATTTTATCTATTTTTATCTGCACCTGATTTCCACAAATCTTTTTGATATATGATTCTAAATTTTCTACTGTTGTATCTTTCTGAAGTCTCCAAACATGCAAATACTTCTTACGTTCGGTTCCTTTAATAAATTCGACATTCTCGCTCCCTCCTTTCCTTACTTCACTAATGGGGTAGCGAGATTTCCTTTTGACCAGTGTCCACTTTTCTTCAGTGCCTTCATTTGTGTATTCGTCGTCTGTGATGCTTGTGACGCTATTAGAACTTTCTTGAGCCTCGAGCAAAGTCGCTGGTTTCGTGGCCACACAGTCAATTTTTTGTTTATCGTGAGATTTTACAACTACCTCCTTTTGTCTGGACTTGACTATTTCTGCAAATTTTAATTGCCCTTTATCCGATTTATTCTGCAATGATTTCGTTTGTATATTATCTGCACATGAAATCGCACATTTGGACTCCAACATAGAATTTTTAGCTTTCAGTTCCTGTATTTCACATTCTAGCGTATCAATCCTATTGGCTTTGGCCTCCATTATTTTAAACATTTTTCTAAGTTCTTTTAATTCTGTTTCTGTGTTAATAAATCTTTTTTGGAGTTCTACGTGAGCGATCACAACGGACGCGCGTGTATCACTCCGCTTACCGTGTAGTAGGCATTCGCGACCGGACTTGTTTACGTTCACAGTGATAAGGAAAATACGAGTACTTTAGTCAATAGGGTATCTCCTGGAAACAGGAGACCCTTTAAAAATGTCAATAAACCCCAAGTTATGTGCCAAACCAATGTCTCAAACTAACCCTCAGTTATCTACCAACCCAATGTCTCAAACAAACACAATGTCTCAGTTACCTACTAGTCAATCTCCTAGTTACGCAAACGTGACGTCGTCTACTTGTTACCCCAAGAAGGATCAAGCCATAATATTGGATTCAATAGAAGGAATTCAATTAAGAGAATACATTGTTGCCTTAGCTACGTTAGTTCCATCGACGGCTATCAGATTCGTTTCTCGTATTGCAAATGCGCGAGTGTGTGTATACTTGGACAGTAAGCAAACAGCGGATAATTTGATCGATAAAAATAAAAGAATTACTGTCCAAAACAACAGCCTCGAAATTAAGCCTTTAATAACCAGAAACAAAAGAATAGTGTTGTCCAACGTATGTCCGGTTATACCTAACTCGATAATAGAACAGAAATTCGGAGAATTGAATATTAAAATTATGTCTCAAATATCATTCATGAAAATCGGAGCAACCGAGCCTGGATTTTCCCATATTTTAAGCTTTAGGAGACAGCTTTATATCAGCCCAGAGGATGAGATTTTGCTTCCTGAATCCATCCAAATAACATTTGAAGGAACTAATTACTGGATTTATATATCTACTGATTCATTAAAATGTTTTACCTGCAATGGTATGGGTCATATAGCTAAAAACTGTAAACAAGGTCTTACTAACCCCCCAGTTATTGAAACCGAGTCGCCCCTAGTCGTTGAAAATAATATCAATGATGACATTACAAACACCGCCACAGTTCTGCCTACTGTCACAGATATTCCAAGCCCGCATTTTCAAGACCACCAAAAGGGAATAAAAAGAGTTCATTCGGCTACCGCTAGTGAGACATCGAATATTGAAGTTCCTAAGGATGACAAGAGAGAAGAAGACAGTGAAATCATGGATGAAACTGACGAATCCAGTAGCAATATGTCTATTGAAGAAGGAAAAACTAAAATTAAGAAGAAGATAAAAAGTAGTGATTCAAGAACGGATAAGGAAGTATGGAGAACGATCGAAAGCTGTATACATGAACTGAACAAGGATAAGGACTTTCCGATTAATTTAGACCAATTTATTAGCCTACTTGATAATTCACGTGGTAAATTGCATACAAAAGAATTAGTTAGTTGTTATACTGATAATGTTAAGGATTTAATCAAAATGTGTAATTTACTTCATTGCAAAATGAACAAAGGTCTCAAAAATAGATGTTCAAGACTGACTAGGAAATTACATGAATTGTTACGAGAGTCAACCATCGAAAAATAAGTATTAATTGCCTATATACATACGTTTATTTTTATATATATTTTCGCTTACTTTTTTTTGTGATACTTATACTATTATGGACATATTACAATGGAATGTAAATGGATACTTCAGACGATTAGAAAATATTAAGTTGTTGATAAGTCGTGTAAATCCTACTTGCATTTGTTTACAAGAAACTAACTTCAATAATCATTGTGGGTCTCTTCAAGGATATCAGGGTTTTTTCAGGAACAGGACATCGGGTAATAGAGCGAGTGGTGGTGTTGCTATATTTGTTAAGCCACACACAATCGCGGAAGAAATACAATTAACAACAAATATAGAAGCTATAGCTATAAAAATTAAGGTACCGTTATCCCTCACAATATGCAATGTTTATCTTCCTAATAGTCAACAACTTAATTTACACGATCTAAATGTATTGATAGGACAACTTCCCATTCCATTTATTTTATTAGGCGATTTTAATTCACATCATTTTTATTGGGGTTCTCAAAAATGCGATACTAGGGGTAGGATAATAGCACAATGGATTGATGATAATGACAACATGATTTTATTGAACAATGGACAGCCTACCCATTTTGACAGTAACACAGGTCGCACTAGTATTATAGATTTAGCTGTAGCTTCACAAAGTATAGTATCATATTTTGATTGGAATGCTATTGACGAACTATATGACAGCGACCACTTTCCAGTTTTGATTAGATCTCGTACGTCAGACTTAGATTACGTGAAATGCCCAAAAAAATGGAAGTTTGATAGAGCTAACTGGGAAACATTTCAAGAAGAGGTTAATAAAAACATAAATAAATTACCGTCCTTAAGTGAATTAAATAATTATTCAATTAATAATATCGTAAAAAATTTTACTAACTTAATATTAGAATCAGCTGATACATCGATACCCAAAACATCCGGAATTATAAGGAAAAATAATCTCCCCTGGTGGAACGAAGAATGTAAAAAAGCAGTAAAAGATTATAAAAAAGCATTTAGGAAATTTAAAAAACAAGCTCATAAGTTTGATAACAACATTACATACAAAATAGACTATAAGAAAAAAAGATCACAGTGTCGAAGAATTCTTAAAGAAACTAAGAAAAAATATTGGGAAAATTGGGTTTCATCGATTACTCCAAAAACCTCAATAAATGATATGTGGAGGAAAATTCATTGCTTGGATAAAAATAAAAAAAGAATGAATACAATTACGTTAGAAAAAGAAAATGGTAGTTTCACGTCAAGTCCCGCTGAAGTGTCACATCTATTAGCTAGAACCTTTTCTAGTAATTCAAGCTGTGATAATTACGACAAAAATTTTATTGCTTACAAAAATAGTCAAGAATTGTTATTTAACTTTAACACTTCGGATAACCTAAACTCAATTAACAGCGAGATATATTTACATGAACTGTTGGCGGTACTGTCCAAAGTTGGTAATACTAGTCCAGGTCCAGATAATTTACCCAACACTTTAATAAAACACTTACCTACTAGTGGAATTCAATATTTATTACAAATCTATAATCATATATGGACAAAACAAGTGTTTCCAGATAGTTGGAGGGAAGCTGTTGTTATTCCAATACTGAAGCCCGGCAAAATACCTACTTCAACACTAAGCTATAGACCTATTTCATTGACATGCAATTTATGTAAAATTTTAGAAAAAATTATTAGTAAAAGGTTAAGGTGGTATCTAGAAATTAACAACTACTTATCTCAATATCAGTACGGTTTTAGACAGTATCGATCAACATATGACCATTTAATTAATTTAGAATCTGAAATATTAGATAATTTTGTAAATGACAACTATACTATTATCATAGCTTTAGATATAGAAAAGGCCTATGAAATGGTCTGGAACCAGAGAATATTAAAATTACTTAATGATATGGGAATAAAAGGAAATATGTTAGCTTTTATCAGAAACTTTCTTCGCGACAGGAAAATTAGAGTCAGACTAAATGAAATTTTATCTGATCCTCAAATGTTGGATAACGGTTTACCTCAAGGATCTGTAGTGAGTGTTGTTCTATTTTTGATCGCAATTAACGATGTTCTTTCTTGTTTAGTTAGACCGGTAAAGGGTTTTCTATTTGCGGATGACCTAACAATTACTTGTAGTGGTCGATCTCTCGAACCAGTCATAAAACTTCTTCAAAATGTATTAAATAGGCTACAGGAATGGGCTATGGAAACAGGATTCAAATTTTCAAAAACTAAAACGGAATTTATGATAGTAAGCAAAAAAAGGAATAAACCTAGAAACATAAATTTAACATTAAACGGATTTAAAATTAAAGAAGTTAAAAACCTAAAAATTTTGGGACTAACATTTGATAAGAAAATGACATGGATTGATCATATTAATAACTTAAAATCGGATTGTTACAAAAGATTAAATATTTTAAAAGTGCTGTCATCTAAAAAATGGGGAGCTGATAGAAAATGTTTATTACAAGCTCATCAATCTATAGTCAAACAAAAAATTGATTACGGATCTATAATATATGATTCTGCTCAAAAACGTACCTTACAGTCATTGGAAGCGATTCATAATCAAGGTCTTAGACTAAGTATCGGTGCATTTAAAACAAGTCCAGTTAAAAGTATTTTAGCGGAAGCAGAAGACATGCCGCTTGAATTTAGAAGAAAAGAATTGGTTATTATGTTCTCAATGAAAATTTTATCAAGACCTCAGAATCCGACTTACAATTACTACGTTAAATCATCAATATTAGACTCCCAATATGAACTTAAGCCCAAATTAATACAGCCTTTTCGTATTCGAGCTGCTAAATATTTGAGTGAGCTAAATATTGATGTCCCGCCAATATACAAGGAAACTATATCTCCTCTTAAACCTTGGGAAAAGCATTACTTGCCAGTAAACCTCGAAATGTCAGAATATCAAAAAGAACAAACACCACAGTATATATACAAAAATCTATTTCACGAACTTAATAATAAATATACTGATCATATTAACATCTACACTGACGGTTCGATTATGAATGAAAAATCTGGATGCGCGGTAGTATTTGATAGTGAAATATATAGATATAGATTAAGGGATTATTTCTCTGTATTTAGTTGTGAAGCAACGGCGATTCTTAAAGCTTTAAAAATTATTAAAAATAGTTCTATTAACCAAAAATATATAATCTATACTGATTCAAAGTCATGTTTGACGGCAATAGTTAACGATACTAACAATACGCCTGTTATAAAAGAAATAAAATTATTAATTATTACTCTCATAGAAGATAAATATAAATTAGAATTAATATGGATACCAAGTCACCAAGGTATATCCGGCAATGATAAAGCAGATTTAGAAGCTAAAAATGCTACAAACGAAAGCTTTATTTGTGATTCTGTCAGCTCATCCATTTTTGATTTAAGAAAACATGTAAGATATAAAATTAAAAATGTATGGAATCATAATTGGAAAATAAATAATACAAGTAAGTTGATACATGTTAGAGACGCAATCTTTGATAAATCACCAATTTCATTTGACTGTAGAAATGACCAAACAGTTATAACTAGATTACGCATTGGTCACACAAACATAACACATATACATTTTTTTTTTTTTTTAATCTTATTTATTTTATAAGCCTTACATCCTGAAGATTAAGTCGGCTTAAGATGTTACAATTATACATTTTACAATTATGTTATAACAATTACTTTAGGACATTTCACATTAGGGTTAACAAATTATTATGATTAAGGACTATTTTTATAGTATTCAAATCTTAGGCTTAGAGAATGTGTAATATAATTTAAAAGATTGTTACTTTGTTTGTCAGTGAATTCTGAGGCTAAGATTCGATGGAACAAAAAGAGGAGGTCCGCCGAAGAACACCCACTGTCTCTTAAAAATACCAACCTCGGTTGTTCGTTGATTTTACATTCTAGAATTAAGTGTAGGAGGTCCTCCTCCTTCTGACATATTGAGCAGTAGGGATCGTCTCTTTTTTTTATTATGTAATTAAATTTATTAAGCGGGACGTGGTATGTTCGAGTTCGGAAACAAATAGTCAATTCCTTTCGTTTCAAATGTCGTGAAGAAAACCAAGGGACGCGTGGTGGTTGGTCTACAATGGATTTATACCAGATACCTTTGTTTTGAGAGCATTCATCGAAATATAATTTGAATTTAGCGTACATGTCGGCTTTGACTTTTGGAAGATGGTCAGTATAGTGAGGTATAACGTGGAGAGGTATACCGTCCCGGAGGGCCTCGGCCGCGAGCGAGTCTGCCACCTCGTTACCCCTGAGGCCCACGTGTGAAGGAATCCATTGTAGACGAACTTCAACCCCGTTAAGTATCAACCTGTAGATACATTTAATAATGAGGTAAGCTTCGTAACGACCGACACCACCGCCCTTAGCACTTGATAACAAATGTTGGAGACTGCTCTTCGAGTCTGTAAATATTACAATTTTAATGTATGGTATCGATTCTGAATAATGTAATGCTTCACTTATTGCTGTCAATTCGGCTCCCATTATAGGTATACATGAATTTTCAATTCGAAATTTTGACCCAAAATCGGCAGTGTCATCATAAAAGGCGCAACTAGAACCGTCTCCTGTCTTGGACCCATCAGTGTAAATGTGAGTGTGATCAGAATACTGTGACTGAATCATGACTTTGCAACGTTGTTTCAGAACATGAGTGGGTATTTGAGCTTTAGGTTCATTAACAGATTTCACTTCGTGTATTATGATCTTATTCCAGGGGATTGATTTAATTTCACGCGAGAGTAAAAATGGGGGCAAAACTTCAAATTGTGACATAGGTAAAATGGAATACTGTCTGTAACTCTCGACCAGAAGTGGCAGTTGATTTTTGCGCCAGTACCTTGTGCCCAAAATTAATGAATGGTTTAATGCTTCGATTTGCTTTCTCAAGATATCAGATTTTCTAGACGAGAGCCTCAGAAAGTATTTATTACTTAAATACATTCTTCTTAACTTTAAAGGTGTAATACAAAGCTCACTTTCCATTGCAAAAATTGGGGTGTCGCGAATGAAGCCTCCACAAAGGCGTAGACATTGATTTTGAATCACATCCAACCTCTGGAGGAGCCTAGCACTGGCGTTGCCGAAGATGGTACATGCATAATCAAGACGAGATCGAACTAATGCTATATAAAGTCTTCTTAAGTGTATTGGATGGACACCTCCATTGGAACTGCTTATGCAACTTAGGACATTAACGTACGGAATACATTTTTGGGCAGTTTCAAGAATATGTTTAGTCCAATTATTCAGGCGACCGTCCATCCAAACACCCAAAAACTTGACACAATTTATAACCTCGATTTTAGTGTTATTAATTTGTATACAAATAGTAGGCACTCTGTACTTTCTAGTGAATATACACAGTTTAGTCTTTGAAAGCGATATTTCTAATCCTATTTTCTCTAACATAGACATGAATATGTTAAGGCTTGATTGAATGACACTAGCACAAGATTCAAGATTTCGACCGATACAATATAATGCAAAGTCGTCAGCATATTGTGATACTTTAACTATCCTAACGAGTGCGTTGCATAACTTAATGGTACTTATATTAAACAAAATAGATGACATTGGGTCACCTTGAGCCAAACCCTGTCGACATATTCTTGTGATTACCCTACCATCCCTTAGCCTATATATTAAGATTCTTCGTTTTAAAAAATTTCTGATGTATACACACAACAGCGGGTCTACGCCAAATTCAAGTAAAGTGGATATAAGTGGTTCAATAGCCACATTATTATAAGCGTTACTTATATCACAGTAAGCGCATAAAACGTATTCTTTGTTTACAAAGGCAGTTTCTGTGTCTACAATAAACCTACTGAGATTGTCTTGACATGAAAAACCACGACGAAAACCCAAAGTGCTATCGTTAAATAGTTTATTATTTTCGAAATGATATTCAAGGCGACGAGCTATCATTAAATTAAAAATCTTACAAAGACAATTAATAAGTGAGATTGGGCGATGTTTATCTCTTTGAGTACCCGTATCTCTTTTCGGTATTGCAATAAGTTTTATTCTACGCCATTGTTCTGGTATCTCACCTTTTGTATAAATTATATTAAATATATTGATGAGGTGTGTTTTTGCGTTATCCGGTAAGTAACTAATCATAGAATAAGTAATATTATCCAGACCAGCCGAAGTATCTATTCTTTTAAGAATGAAATTCAGCTCTGAAAGTGTAAACAAATGTGGATTTAAATTATCGGTACTAAAATTAACGGGTGGTAAGTCAACACTATCGGGAGCGAGTTCTGTAATAAAAGAAGTTGCATTATTTTCTGTCAAATAGTCTTTGGGGCTGCGATGACCTTTAAGCCATCTTAGTTTTCTCCATACCTCACTACTGGACATTTTAGAGTCTATACTGTCACAGAATTGCTGCCATGAAACCCTTTTTGCCTGTCTTATTAATTTTCGTGCATAGACTACTTTTTCTTGGTAAATTAAGTAATTTTCAACCGTACGTGACTTCCTAAAATGTTTGAGTGCTAATCTTCGTTGCGCTACTGCTCTAGATAGGTCTGGGTTCCACCAGGGTTTCGGCTTAAATTTATTAGGGTTACTACTGATTTTAATATAAGGAATGTTTTTGTTAGCACTATCGTCAATAATGTTTATAAATTCATCGTAATTGCTTTGTACATTGTCTCCAAGAACTAATCCCTCACACGCCGATTTAATGTGTTGTGTATATTCTACCCATTTGGCGTTCTTAATGTTTCTTTTCAATTCGGGACTGATTTGAGTACTATCTAACGTCTTAATAGAAATAATAAGGTGGTCACTGCCTAGGGATTCATTAGTAACTTTCCAGTCAAAATATAGTGAGATATCAGCACTACAAAAAGAAATATCGGGTGATGTACATATTATATTATTATTGAGCTTAGCGCATCGTGTATAGTCCCCACTGTTAAGGTAAACATAACCATGCTTTAAGCTTGTGTCTGCTAAAAGTCTACCCCGTGTGTCCGTTGTGTATGACCACGCCGAGTGATGGGCATTAAAATCACCGACAATCAAAGTTTTCTCAGAGAAATGGCTAAAAAGTTCATCGTAATCTCTGACGTTTACTGTGACATTTGAAGGAGAATACACACCTATAATATATTTAATCTTGTTGCTATTACGGATTTCAAGGCACAAAAGATCAATATTATGATTGTTTCTGGGAAAAGTCTTGAGAGTACAACTTAAAGATTGATGGACAAGAATGGCTAAACCTCCATATCCATCTGTTCGATCCTTTCTATGTAAAGAATAACCTACTACATTAATTTGATTTTCGCTTTTTAGCCAGGTTTCTGAAAGAAAGCAAATATGTATTTTCTCAGTATGTAAATAGGAATCTAAATCACTTAACTTTGGTATTAAACTTTGGCAGTTCCATTGAATAATGTTTAGCTTGTAATTTATCAAAACCATTAAATAAAAATAAATAATTGTAAGTAGGTATATAAGTGTAAATAAATGTATATAAAATGTATAGTATAAAGTATGCTGTGTTAACCTAAAGGTGGCTGAGTTATTTGCTTGGGACTTTTATTACCTACATGTAAACGTTTTAGTTTAATTATAATACGTGAGATCCTATTTTTAAGACTACGACTTGTTATATTAGATATCAAGTCTTTAAACATTTCAATAAGGGGGTCAATCTCTTCTGTGTAGCTATAAGTAATATCGGATATGTTCTTAACGCCATATGTGCGTTTGAGATATTCTCTGATCTGTTCTCCAGACAATGGATACGTTTTACCGGAGCCGGCTATAGAAGTTTCCAGGTGTTCCCAATTAATTGAATCTAAATCACGATGAGGCGTTTTCTTCAGTTTCTTCCCACTCTTGGACGTGTAGACCTCGTCTGCGCTAGACTGTGAGGAGTTATCGAAGTCCTCATCGCTGTTTTCTATGTTACATTCTTTGTCCTCGGACTCCATGATATCCGTAGTAGTCGTCGTAGATTCAGTAGGTGGATGTGGACGCTTGAATGTAAGTGTCTCCATGGACTCGTGCGTCATTTGACTAAAGATATTCGCGTCTTTAGTGTTGTCCGGGCACTTAGATGCTACGTGACCTTCTTTCTTACATACAAAACAAGTCATAGTGTCCGAAGAGAAGTATAGCCAGTAACTCATTTCCTCAAAATCAATAGATATTTTGTCTGGGATTCGAGTAAAATCCTCTGGTGTTACGTAGACCTGTCTCCGAAAACTAAGAATATGATTGAAGCCTGTTTCGTTAAGACCCGCACGCAAGAAAGTGATAGGTGATTGTGGTTTAATATTTAATTCATTTAATTTCTTCTCGATTTCAGTGTGCGGTATAACGGGGCACACGTTAGATATTATTATGCGTTTGTTTCTGTTGATTAGCGGCCGGATAGGTATTTTTTCATTTTGTATTGTGATGCATTTACTATTATCAATGATTTCATCCACGATGATCTTCGAAGATAGGTATATACAGATTCTATTGTTTGAAATTCTTGATAAAAAGCGGATTTGAGATGGATCTATGATTTTACCTAGAGCTTGTGCGTAGTCTTTAATTTGTACGTTTTCTAAGGCATCGATGATGATAGCTTGATCCTTTTTAGGGAACATGGTTGTTTGGGTCACAGTAGCGTAACTCGGGGTGGTGTTAAACGTTGGAGAGCTCATTTTGTTCCTGTAGTCAGAAACCGTTGTGAATGTGTTATAGCCTGTAGGTACTCACTTATCGATGAAAACAATCCGATTCCATCTCGTGGCACTCACGGGTAAAACTCGTAGAAATATAGGTCACTATATTATATCGCTCGCAATACACGACCGATCTCGGTAATAGCTTAACGCGGTGTGATGACACATATACATTTAATTACTAAACAAAATGTAAACAAATGCAAGTGTGGAGCTGAATTATCAGTTTCTCATTTACTCATTGAATGTGTAGAATTTAATTTACAAAAGACATTAAGTAATCTACCTGATAATTTAAAAGAGTGTTTGAATGGAAAAGGTTGTAATTGTACTTTAAAATATTTGAAATTAATCAATATGTATAAATGTATTTGAGCTAAAATTATTTGTATTTAAGGTGGTCGTTTAATGACCTTGATGTTGAAAACGACCTTAAATAAATAAAAAAAAAAAAAAAAAAAAAAATCTTTTTTGGAGTTGCCGATATTCTGTCATTTGCTTGTCCATGTTATCCATAATTTTCTTAAAATAAACTGCAATATCATCCGATTTTGTAGCCATTTCTATGTTTGTATTGCTTCCTCCTCGTTTGGTGTTCACATAAGAGATCGGTGAAAAATTTTTTGACATAGATGTACCTCGAACTGGTGTCTCCGAATTGTTCGTTCTTGGAGTATTACATACGCATTCCGGGCATTGCCAAGTGGCTTTTAAATCTTCTGTAAAATCCTTGTATTGCTCCTTAGTCAGCAATAGGCATTTAAGATGGTAAATCTTCAAACATCTCACACATTTCATATGAAAGACGTCATTGACCGTAGCCTTGCAGCCATTACGAAAAGTTTCCATCAGTTTTTATCCGTTTAAGCAGTTAAAATTAATTTTATTATGCAGAGACACATTAAATACGTCCGCCCTCAAATAATTCCAACTACCCTACCCGACATATATTATTGACCTCAGAAGGCATGCAAATAAACTTAAAAATATCTCAATAATTTATTCCGTGACCGAGTGACCGCGACAGGACCCATCTCTGGGACGAAATTTCTAAAAAAAAAACAAACTTAGTTTTTTTAACATCAGTTGCAACTTGTAGCACAGAATATTTGTCTATTGTGTTTAGGCCTTTAATATTTAACGATAATTGCGTGGCGACTGGCGACTGATTGATTGTTATTATTGTTAATGTAGAGTTAGAGGAAAGACGTGGCTGAAACTTAAACATAATATTATTGTAACAATAAATATAATTGGGTATAAAACTGTACATTGTGGTATTGATAAATAATGATTTATTGTTTTCCTTCAAGAATTTAAATTGGAAATTAAACAACAAATACGCAGCACTTGCAGCTGCTTGCTGTATGTTTGCTCTTCGGTAGTTGTTGGTAAACAACTTGGGAATGTACTGCAAAACTCAGTCACAGACAAGCAGGGCCCCGCTACTATAATATGTGCAATGTGTGCAATGCACACGGGCGCCATCCTCTAGGGGCGCCAAATCGCCATCTTTAGAGCGCCAAAACCAAGGACCCAAAAAATTCGCCTAAAGGGGCACCAAAATCCTTTTTTTGCTCACAGGCGCCAGCAGCCTTTACGGGGACCCCTGCAGACAAGTATATTATAGTTTTTAACACAAAATGTTTACGAAAAAGCTAATTGGACTGAGATGTAGAGTACAGCTGCTGTACGAGTATGAATAAGTAACTGAGATTAAGTTCACACGTAAACAGGGAATTGTCTCCGAAAACTATAAGTATACTTAAATGTCCTTTCGAGACGTTTATCATAAAAAGTTCAGTGGTGTTAGCGTGAGGAGCAAACAGTCAGACAAACTGAAATCCAGAAATACTTTTTGTAGAAGTAATATGGTTTAGTTCAAATCTGGCAAAACAAAGATAAGTAATGTAGAGCCTGTAGAGCCTTTAGGGCGCTTTTCCTGTATTCACGCGGAACTGGTCCGCTTGAAAGTTGCTTGCTTCGTATCATTTCATACAACCAAATGTTTTTCCGGTCATGACAACACGTGCGTGGCCAGGAGCAGATTAGGAGCATAATGGATATTGTTAGCTGTATACGGACGATCCGCACGTGGCATTAATCCGCAAATCAGGAAAAGCGTCCAGATGATAACGATGATCATGCCTAAAAGCGCACTGTACCATGCGGCCGGTAGATTCATTTGTAGTTTCGTTTATTGTGGTGTATTGGAGAGTCGAACTTTTGCCCCTAACCTTTTACCTTAGTTTCAGGTTGAAGGGTAAACAAGTGAAAACTTAACAAGTCAGAACCACTTTAAGTTATAACCCTACATAATATTTACAGTTAAAATCTTGTTGTTGATAATGTCTGCTAGTCTGTTTACAAGTACATACTAGCAAATGGCTCATAATAATATTATGTGTGTTAGAAATATTTCTCTATCTGTGTATTTTGGTTCTTCTCTGTAATTTTCTAACATACAGTCAAGGACGAAAATTATACCGAGACCAGGTGACGTCCGCAACTCCGTTGCGTCAAAATCCGTTTATTTTCCGGGATAAAGTGTCCTATGTCTTTTCCTACTCCTTACCTCCATAAAAATTTCAGCAAAATCGGTTCAGCTGTTCGGGTGTTAAAAGGTAGCAGACTGACAGCCTGTCTGTCAAGAACAAACACAAACAGACTTTTGCATTTAAAATATCAGTATGGATACGCAGTTCTTATTAGTAAGCGGAATAGAACAAACGAATGCGTGGGCGCACTTTCGGTGACCAAACCACTCGATACAATAATTGGTTATTATTGGCTGACAATAACAAGATGGAAGTTACGGAAGTGCTATTTGTGAAGACCGAATGTTTGGATACATGTAGTTGGCGCTGCGCCAGCACTGGTGATACTATACAAACGTGCATGTTTTGCCTCGAAATTTATTTAAAAATGATCCTTAGTTCGTTGGCAGAAAGATCCCGAAAGAGGTGAAATGATCATGAACGGATATCGTTAGGTTAAACATCGATTATTTTTAAATACCTTTGCCGTATTCAGTGAGAATGTTATGGTGCTAAAGTCGAAATTAAACAATTTGCAACGATCCTTAAGGAGGGCATAAACCCCAATTTGTTATTTCGTGACTCCCGGTTTACATAGTTCCAATATAATAACGAAATGTAAAAAAATATGAAATATAAAGCGCAATATTGAAAGACTTTAAACCATACACATTTTTATAAAACGTAATACTTTGGCTGTAATTAATTTACAAACTCACCTCTGAAAATAAAAAATGTGTCAGCTCCGACGCACGACTGGAGTTTACTCCTTAAGTACGAGTATCTAACCATACGCAAAAAGAGTTTATTGAGCTGAAAAAAGATTAATATCATATGAAATCAGATGTTCCGGCAATATTATCTACACCCCTTTCTGCCTGTAGTTATTTCAAAATACTTTTAGTTCACTTTAGCCAGTATAATGATAAAAATTATAAATTCACAATAACAATATTAATTATTGATATTTATAACAAAAATCCAGGAAGAACAAGCCGAAGAACCCCATATCCAGGACAAACAGTTGCCAAGTTATAAGCACTCAAACTTTGACATTGACAGCTCGGCAACTGTCAAACATCGAACAAAAGCGGCCATAACTCCGCTTCCAATAGGCCTAGAGGAACGGGGTTTCTTCTAACATCAAAGAAAACACCTTGGCTACCCCCTCCCTGAATTTGAACTAAATCAGAGACATCAATTTTTTTTCTCAATTCTAAGGCCAGAATCGAATAGAGGAGAAAAATCCAGGAAGATCAAGCCGAATAAACTTATATCCAGGACAAATAGTTGCCGAGTTACAAGCATTCAAACTTTGACATTGACAGCTCGGCAACTGTCAAACGTCAAACAAAAGCGGCCATAACTCAGCTACCAATAGGCCTAGAGGAACGGGGTTTCTTCTAACATCAAAGGCAACACCTCGGCTACCCCCTCCCTGAATTTGAACTAAATCAGAGACATCATTTTTTTCTCAATTCTAAGGCCAGAATCGAATAGAGGAGAAAAATCCAGGAAGATCAAGCCGAAGAAACCCATATCCAGGACAAATAGTTGCCGAGTTACAAGCATTCAAACTTTGACATTGACAGCTCGGCAACTGTCAAACGTCTTACTAAAGTAGCCATAACTCCGCTCCCAATAGGCCTAGAGGAACGGGGTTTCTTCTAACATCAAAGGCAACACCTTGGCTACCCCCTCCCCGAATTTGAACTAATCTACTACTCTACTACTTTTTTATCTGAATAATGTGTACATTCTATATGTATACCTAATATTTACCCGGGAATACCCACTCTTTAAACTTTAAAGGATTGTGCATTCAAATCTTGTTAAAACAAATTAGAAAGTTGCGCACTAAAGGTGCGCGCCAAAAACGTGACACGATTTTTTGTTACTTTTAGTAGGTTTTACCCCTCGGGTTTTTCTCATACCGGGCGCCTTATATATGAAAATCGATTCTTAAGGAGTAAACTCCAAAAATCTAATTCATCGAAATATAAGTATTAACTAGGATAATTATACATTTTATTTGAATAAATTGTTAGTAAATCTATATTAAAATATCCTTAACCGAACAATTTTGTTTCTTAATATTTCTTTCCAAAGATATTAAAAAAAAAACATGAAAAATAGAGACGATCCGCCCCTAGAAACTACAGTTTTATGCTAAGCTAAAATGAATCTTATTACGATGCATATACGCTTGGTATTTAGTTGTGTGCAAGGTTATCGTTTTGGATTGAGATTGATCCCTGCCTTAATTCGTTGGCAGAAAGGACCCGAAAGAGGTGAAATGATCATGAACGGATAGCGTTAGGTTAAACATTGATTATTTTTAAATACCTTTGCCTTATTCAGTGAGAATGTTATGGTGCTAAAGTCGAAATTAAACAATTTGCTATACTGTTTTCTTGTAGGTCATGGGAGGAGGAAACATGTTAGCTGTTACACTAAAAGCTAAAGCGTAAGCAACATCTGTCGAACAAAACATCAAGGCAAAAACTATTCCTACTCGCTTTTTCCAAAGTTTTTCCTGTTTTTGAGTCCAAAAATTAACATTGCAGATTCGCAAACTATTTCTAAGGTTATAATTCAATGTTGTAATTGAAGGCGTGAGTGGATAAACCAGATAAGTTACATTTTATAACGTATGGATAATTATTGGCCCTGGTGCGCCGAGGAAAGGCAAAAGGGGCGCCGTGAGTCGATCCTCCGTCATTATCCGAAACCACAAATATTATAAAATAAAAGATATAGAATTATACAAAGCAGGCAGATGGTTAAATATTTGTTTATTATTATTTACCTGCTTAACTTAACTACAATCATTACAGGTGTTTATTTATGCATCTTTTTGTAATAGCTAGGCAAAGTAGGGCACCGTGACTTTATTTTTAATCTAATTTTTGTTGTTGAACTAGTTATGCTGGCATCCACTAGCTGAAGTAAATCAACATATTTTATGCTTAATTTTATCTAAATAATTTTAATGAATGTTAATATTAATATTATTTTTAACAAAGGTGCTGCGTATTATTGGGAAAACCTTGTCATTACCTCATAATTCAGAAATCTGAAGATGCATTGTTGTGAGTTTGTGTCCGTAAGACAATAGAACAACGTATTGTGGTCGTAAAAAAATATTTACACACTTCTTAGCGCTTCTACGAGTACATTAACTGGACACGTGGCTTACACTTAGTATATAGTGTCTTTATGGTTAATACTAAAAGTTAGGTTAGGTTAGAAATTACTTACTTATCGAGAAATACCCGGTTCTTTTCAACATCGTTACTGATTGGTTTAACTGTTTCTGAAAAAAATCTGCCAAGTGCGAGTCGAACTCGCCCACGAAGGGTTCCGTACCGTCATAGATATCAGAATATATCTCTGTGCGTACCGTTATAGAGCAAAAGCAGGAAAAATGTGTTTTTGTATGCGAGCCCCCCCTTGAATATTTACTTTACTTATTCTATCACATAATATTATGTAATAAATTAATAATACAGTACAAATATAATTATCGATGTTGTGATAATTTCAAGAGCATAGCTGTATCCATTATTGATTACGAGCAAAAAAGGCTAAAAATAACGTTTGTTGTATAGGAGCCCCTCTTCAATATTAATTTTGTTTTGTTTTTAGTATTTGTTGTTATACCTAGCAGTAACAAGAAATATAAAATGTATGAAAAAATCAAAAGTCTAGCTATCGCTGTTTTTGAGATACCTAGGCTGCAGAGCAATCGCGTTATTTCTAAACGTTTCAATTCAGGTTCACATCTACTTTGGTTGTGTTTCAGTTACGGTTTGGTTCCGCTGCGTCTGAACAAATTTTACTATCATGCTATCGTTTCAACCGTAACTCAACCTTAGATGGAACTTATATGGAACTCGAACGAAGCACAACGTTTGACCTTTAGACAGACATTGCAGCGGACCAATCAGCGCCCTTCTGATTTAATTTTGATTGGCTTAAATATGAACAATTTTTTTCCGAAGCGTTAATTGGTCAATTGACAAATTGTTTATTTACATAATATGGATGAACCTGAAACGAGTGAAGTTGTTTTCATAGTTAAGAATGCGAATGATTATTACTTGGAGTTTTTATTTTACGTAGTTCAATTCATATTTTTTTACTATAATTTACAAACGCTTTAAGTGTTGAGTAGTGACTAAAGTTTTATGTGGCGCAGAAAACTTATTTACGTAAAGAAGTAATGTCAAAATTCAATTCACTTTTTAACAAACTCAAATTGTCTGTAGTGTTATTTTACAGTTTTTAAGTAAAACATAAGCTTGTATTATAATTTGATTATAGGTTATTGTTATATTTTTCATCGATTTTCGTCAATTTAACACACCAATATAAGAAACGTTTCAGAAACGTGCGAGTAGAAGTTGCATTGTATCAACTTTTTGTTTTGACAGTGCAGCGTTTGCGCTTGGGCTGAGGTTCAGTAATGTCTCCACTGGCTGTCAAAACGTTAGCGCGATATCAAATCGTTCCAAAAGTCGATCAACGTCCGAGTTTCATTTGCGGTTCAGTTGAAAAAATTTAGCGCGATTTCCCTGCTGGAGACAGGCAGACGGACAGACAACGAAGTCTTAGTAATATGGTCCCGTTTTTACCCTTTGGGTACGGAACCCTAAAAAATTCTTTTGATCCAACTATAATACGAGTATGTATAAACTAAAATAGATGACGCTTGCAACTGACGCTGCACCAAAATTCGTTTATTGCGCGGTAATCGTACATTTTTCAGGGATGAAGTGTCCTGTGTCCTTTCCCGGCACTCAAAGTATCTCCATACCTTTCAGCAAAACCAGTTCAGTGGTTTGGGCTCGAAGAGGTAACAGACAGACAGACCCACTTTCGCTATGATACCGTATTAGTATGGATAATTTGGTCAAGTTTAAATTTTTTGTGCACATTTTGAAAATGCCTACGTAGACGTACTGTATACTTAAATAATAATTACTATACGGTAGTACCTACTAACTATAATCCTCAACAAAAACGTCTAAGCTCGTAAAGTTCAAGTTTTAATTCCAGTTTACTGTTAACTCGTTTAAGTTGTTTAGCATTGACATTTGACTACCAGACTTTGATTAATCTTCATAACAAGGAAAATGGATTAATTATTTTGACTCATTAAAGTTGACGAGACAGACTCACTTAGTAGAAATAAATGTTTTATTTCTGAGTAAAGAATCAAATACTTTCAGAACGTCGTACATAATATGTTGCCTACCACCGGTTCGGGATACGGGAACTATAGAACTCGGCGAGAAGAACCTGATTACTGAAGTAGAGTTCGAAATAAGCATGTATTATTCATTATTCATTATGTGGTGACTGGTGAGGTTGGGTAAACGCCAAATTCTTATTGTAGACGGGTATGCTTTTCTAATGATATAAAAATTAAGCGTATAATGTCGATAACGGCTGCATCCGGAAAAAAAGAAGATATATTATAATAATATGTAGGTAGAGTAGGTACAGGTACATAGAGAATTTTTAAAGTACTTAATTATTAAAAATTAATCGACAGGAAACACTTTGAGCCATAGTCAATTTTCACGAAAAAAATTCGATATAATGTATGAGCGGTTATTGGTTATCGTTAAATATGGCGTCCTTAACCAAAGATTTGACATTTTACACTGTAGTTATAGTTAAAGTTACAGTTATAGTTAAAGTAAGTTGGTGCAACGAAGATCATCTGACATTGGAATTTGGAATGCGCCGTCCGCGCCACTGCTCCCGCCCCGCTGTCCGCTCATTTCTAGACTGAAGCCTAAGGGCGTGGAGTCGTGGACCCATGTCTTGCCATGCAACGGCGCGGCGTCGTGACTCGTGTACTCGAGTCACGAGTATTATAGAGAGGACGATTTACTATTTTCTTTAATGTTGTTTTTCTTCATTCGTCGTTGTCGTCTTAACAGCAACAGGAGCAGGATACGTCTTTCGCGATCCATATCAAGCCAAAACTGTAATTTTGGTAGACATGATTAGCAGTATGCGTCGGTACACGATGCCGTGGTGCGTCACGGCGCCGCGCCTTCCGCTGGCGGCGCTGCCATGCCGTACTGTTGCACGGCAATAGGCACCACACTGTAGACATGGGTCCACGCCCTTAGGCTTTTTGAAGATACCCGAGTTACTAGGCGAACATAATATTATTATGGGTTCATAGATTCGACGTTTAACTCACTAAATCGCTTTGGACGTATATCTCATACTCGACTGAAGATGTTACTGTCTCAATAGAGACATTACCATAATCGTACACGACGGCATACGCTCATAATCACCGAAGAGTGTAATCTGAAAGACATTCTATTTACATACATCCTCATGTATCCTCAGTGACATGGGTGGCTGGAGTGGAAGAAAATGAAAATTGTCGTTTTTTTAAGGGAGGCTTCAGGAACGCGAAAATGATTTGGAATCAAAAAATGTGTATGTATAGCTACATATATGAGCTAGATGACCAAGTGGGTAAGTAACAAACTTTATAAAAGTTTGTTCAATCTAAAAGGGGGAAAATGAGTAATGCTCTTTAAGTTCAAAAATACTTACCCGCTTCATTCACTAACGTCCTCAATTGTTATTGAAGGGTGTAATCTGAAAGGCTTTATTTACATACATCTTCACCGTTTATGGTAAATGGTGATTGTAGGTGTTATGGTTCACCTTGCGTTTTAATATTCTGCATTCTAGACAGTAATTACGGTCTAAGGTTGAATGGCATTTTTATAGCTTTAACGTTAAGCGCCCATGGACACTCTTAAGTCATAACTCATAAGTCATAACACTAGAGATTATCTAGGTATCAACAACTAGTTCTTTGGTAGACACTAGACTTGGCATACTTAATCCAATAAAAATTGTATCAAGATATAACTTAAGTCTCTATTTCTTATTTGGCCCACCACACATACCCACCACTGTATCTCCTGTGTCGCCCGGATCGACAGCGGTATCCAACCACGAAAACCCTTTGATATGATCTCAGGGAGCCCGAGGGACATGCTAAATCTGTCTTGGGACCCACAACGAAATTAATCAGAAGAAAATAGGAGGAGTAGGAAGATTCCAATTTCCCTCCCCATAAAAGCGGGAGACAGCACAAAGTTGCAATGACCGAAAGTCAAAGAACGAAGTCTATTTCTTATTTGCTAAATTATTATATTATGTTCCATTACAAGTTACTAGGTCTCTCTTTTTAGGGTTCCATACCCAAAGGGTAAAAACGGGACCATATTACTAAGACTTCGTTGTCTGTCTGTCTGTCTGTCTGTCTGTGTGTGTGTCTCCAGGATGTAACTTAAGAACGGTAATAGCTAGAGATTTGAATTTTTCACAGATTATGTAGGTATATCTGTTGCCGCTATAACAACAAATACTAAAAACAAAATAAAACCAATATTTAAGGGGGGCTCCCATACAACAAACACAATTTATGGCCTAATTTTTCTCTATGTATAATGGTACGGAACCCTTAGTGCGCGAGTCCGACTCGAACTTGGCCGATTATTTTGTATGTTTCATCACTTCCTAATAAAGTGCCGAATAGGCTATTCACAACTTCTTTGACAGATTCTCCATGCTTCATCTGTCAAGTTAAGTGGTGGATAGCCTATTGGGCACTTATCAGGAAGTGGTGAAACAGGCCCCAAGTATAGATAACATTATCAAAAGTTGCGGAAATTATTGTTATAGGACCTTTTTGTCAAAGAGTATAAAGCTCTATTCTCTACATTTCATGTTTAGATTTAAGTCATTTATAAATAGATTTAAGGAGTCCATGATACAGCTTTTTGTTTCCCTGCGTGCGCCTTGTCGTGGTTTCGCTCCATTTTTCAGTAGGGCGGCGTAGGGCGGCGTAGGGCGCTGAGTGCGCAGTGCTGACGTCACGTGTCATTGACCCCGGTGATAAGTAATGGGAATTCCCAATACCCTCGACACTAACGAATTAACTAATTAATTACTGGACACGCTTTAGTGACGATTAACGAATAAACATACTGTATGGCTGTTGTCTGTATTAATTTTTAGAATTAGACTAACAATGTTGTTATTTAGCTAAAATAATATAAATTGTAAATTCCAAGGGCATTCTCTCATTTGAAATGATAATATTATGTACAAGTTTTGTAGTGTACATTGAAGTATTTTGCTTCATAGTAATTTTTTTATGCGCAGGGGAAACCCTTTATGGGTGGCCCGGGTTCGGGATGAGCTTCAGTTAAGCTGAAGCACCCCGGGGGTATGTGGGACTCTTAAGGTACAATTCCGTGCATCGCGATCGATCGCGGTCGCGCACGACCTACGACTGTCGTCGGACGCTCGCGACCATAGTCACCGTATGAAAATGTATGGCACCGCTTCCGAGGCCCGTGACTGACGCGCGCGGCCTACGACTGTCGTAAGCCGCGCGCGATCGTGTCTTGAAGTTATGACAGTCGCGCACGACCGACGACAGTCGTAGTCGTCAGTCGCGGGCCTCGGAAGCGGTGCCATACATTTTCATACGCTGACTATGGTCGCGAGCGTCCGACGACAGTCGTAGGTAGTGCGCGGCCGCGATCGATCGCGATGCACGGAATTGTACCTTTACCCACTAAAACCACCTGCGGTTCGCCTTCAGCCGTTTATAAAGGAAGGAATTGATGTCCCGGATCTAACACTCTCTCCAGCTCAACTAACTCTCTCCACGACCGACTTCATAGTCTTAACTCAACTAAAAAAACCGGCCAAGTGCGTGTCGGGCCACGCGCGATATAGGGTTCCGTAATACCGCCAGTTTTTTTTAATTTTTTGTATGGTCAATAAATGTACTATCAGAGAAGTTGATTCCTATGCAGATCGGGGACCTAAGTAGTTTGGCTGCGTTACGCCAAACCCAGCCGACAGATCACAATTAACATTGAATTGACATATTCGACCAAATAACGTTGGTCTATCAATTGCATAGGAATCAACTTCCTTGATGGTACATTTATAACGTGTTTTACACTACTAACAACATCATCGCAGTTATTTTCAAAGGAATTTGAACGAAAAGTTCCTTTATACTTCGCCGAATACATTTTTTTTTAGTTTATCGACTATTACTCAACAATTTATGAAGTCTTCTTAGCCGTGATAGTTTTACTTTTAAATTCAGCATATTTCCTACTCTCGTGAATTTTTTCACATTTCCAGACGCAACCGTTTAGCTGGTAGAAGGGGGGGACACTGGACTCTAACGATTTTTTGCACTTTAAAACTTAATATTTTACAAAAGGATCCCTAAATCGGAAAATGATCTACAAATACTCATAATATTTTTAAAAAGCCTATCTAACGATACCCCACAATATGGGGGGGACGCGAAAAAAAATTTTCACCCCCGCTTGATGTGTATGGAAGGTACCATAAAAAAATATTTTTCAAGTTTTCATGTACCATTTTGTCGCCATCGTAAATATGCGCATTCATACCAAATTACAGCTTTGTAGGTCCTATTGTCTCTGAGCAAAACTGCGGACAGACAGACAGACGGACGGACAGACCGAAACTATAAGGGTTCCTTGTTGACTACGGAACCCTAAAAAAGAGGGCGTCATTGGTACCCATATGTATAACAAGAAATATATAATATACTAACATGGGATCGAAAGTTTCTGCTCAAACTGTAACTAAGTTACAGAGGTAGTATCCAATAGGTCACGACCAACTCTTACGACTATAAAATAGTGTGATAACAGAACAACGCGGAGGTGACAACATAGAAATTAGAACGTGCGACGCGATTTTACCGTTGTCATGATCTCTCTATGTCAGGGGTCACCAAATGGCGAACCGCGGTCCGCATCTGGACCGCCGACCCATTGTGTGAGGATCAAGCATTTTCAAAGATGAACTTCGTTAAAAATAAATTTCGGTCTCGATTTACTGCAGGTCAATAGCTTGCACTAATTGCACTCCAAACAAGCAACTAAAATTGACACTTTTCTCATTGATACGTAATCAATAATTATAAATATTTTGGTTATTTCCTTTATTACCATTCTAGTAAAAAAAAAATATAAAATGGGCGGACTGCGAAGGTCATTTCGTTAAATGGACCCCGAGCGAAACTAATTGCCAATTGGTGACCCCTACTCTGCCTATATTATGTGATTCCAAGAGCCTAAAGAAACTTCATAAAATACTATGATAGATGTA
Source organism: Polyommatus icarus (assembly GCA_937595015.1). NCBI lineage: Eukaryota > Metazoa > Arthropoda > Insecta > Lepidoptera > Lycaenidae > Polyommatus > Polyommatus icarus. The sequence goes on from OW569325.1 coordinate 2,698,679, forward strand.
GTGGGTGACTTACATTTTGATTATGTTCGTTATTTTAAATGGAGGCTTTAGAGCCGGGAAAATGATTTCAAATGAAAAAAAATGTATTTTATGTATAGCCAGATATATTAGCTAGAATCTAGATGATCAAGTAGATTAAGTTGCAAGAAAATAGGCGGAGTAGGAGTTACAAATCTTCCTACTCCTCCTATTTTCTTCTGATTAATTTTGTTGCGGGTCCGGGGTCCCAAGACAGTTTTAGCATGTTTCTCGGGCTCCTTGAGATCATATCAAAGAGTTTTCTTGGTTGGATAACGCTGTCGATCCTGGCGACACATGAGATACAGTGGTGGGAATGTGTGGTGGGCCAAAGCCCGTTTTTAAAGGTTAAGTTACAAGCTTTGTTAAAATTATGAGGGTAAAAATGAGTATTTGCCCTCGTATTATAAAATGTAAGTTTTTTCTCGACTTCATCCACTCATGTTTTCAAATCTTATTGTTTGTGTTATTTACTTTAAGCTTGTGGCTGTATTATATAAGTTAAGATATAAAATTAAATATAAATATTACGTTTTGAAGATAGATGATGCGTTCAGAAAAACTTCTGCCATCGAAGCGAAGGGTGACGTTGACATTCCAATCTTGACAGATGACATGACCGGAAGACGTCTTGATGCTTTGTGTTTTGCCCGTAAAAAAGTGATAACCGTTTATGGTTACTCTAAATGCGCTGATCGCGTACATACTCCCGGGCCTTGAAGTATGATCTTCAATGTTGTTTTATTTATTGATGAATTGGAAGAGGGCACAGGTTATTGAAGCTCCGAATTAAAGTGCCCTTTTTTGTATGTATTTCGGCAACTCGACCGACTCCGCCGCTACCCTTTGTTAGCTTTGTGACTCTACCCAAGAGCCAAAGCAAAGGTGGCACGTTGGACTCCTTGATGAGCACCATATCTCCAATTTGTAGTTTCCCAGAAGATTTTTCATTATTATTTCGTAATCCGTATCGCTTAACACAGGGGTTTCCAAAGTGTTCCCCGCGGCGCCATGGTGCGCCGTGGAAGAGGGGCGCCGCGCCGTGCCGTGACTCGTGAGTCGATCCAGCTATCATTATCCAAAACAACAAATTAATATTATAAAATATATGTATAATATTAATTATGTTAAGCCAGTAGATAATTAAATATTTGTTTATTACTATTTACCTGCTTAACCTGACTATAATCATTAAAGATGTTTATTTATGGGTATCTTTTTATAATAGGTAGGTAGGTATGGCGGCGTGAAATTGTAATACACTCCGGACAAACCTTCGTGGTTTATGGATAGTATATTTTATAACAATTTGATTTATGAAAATAAATAAAAATAATAATAAATTGTGCCGTACGTAACTGCGCCGCCGCGCAGGCTAAAAAAGATTGGGAGCCCCTGGCTTATCAAGTTATCATAATATAAAAAAAACACAGTTCATTACTACCTGTATCTGCAAAACTAGTTATGTTAAAATATTAAAATATACACGTAGGTAATAACCCGTCTGCTCTTAAACAAGATTTTGTTTTAGATCAATCAGGTTTTATTTATTTAAATGTTTCTCGCAACTTTTTTGCGCAGAATTCGTCTATCGCGCTATATATTAATTTATCGCAAATTTTTAAGAAAATATATCCTTTGATGAGTTTGACGTTTGCCGGGGCTTAAAGTTTTGACATTGAGTGTAAAAAACAATGTAAACAATGTCAAATTTTATCCATATCGGTTCATTGGCTTATGCCGTACCTATGTAGTTATGTCTATTGTGCTATGCGTGAAGGACTGCAGCAGCGGTCGAGTCGGCAAACTTTAGCCGGCTAGGACCACGAAGTGACTATAAGGACCGCGCTCCTTTATATTTTACTGGTTGTTGCCCGCGACTTCGTCCGCGTTAGCATAGTAGATCACATCCCAAGTATTAATTTTATTAAAATTAACAACTCTTACACTTGTAGTTTAGACGAAACGGCGAAGGCATATCTAAATGTTCTCATCCCAGACGACGAGCCCTCCTTGGATGATGAACACCACCGCGACATAAGGAGTAGAATGTTAGACCCCATTCATACACCGGTCTCAGATTTACCAATTTCGGAGTTTAGTAAAATAGTAAACCTTTTGCCTTTTTGCCCATAAAAAAATCTGCGGGCGAGGATAAAATATCGAATATTATGATAAAACAAGCGTGCTTAGCGGCCAGTTCATCGATTCTACATGTTTACAACAGATGTATCGCAGAAGGTATATTTCCAAAAATTTAGCGTACCGGTTGCTTAAAATTAATAACTAAAGCGGGAAACAAACCTCCTGACGACCCAAAATGTTACCGTCCGATAACGTTACTGCCTTGCTTAGGTAAATTACTAGAACGTCTCATCGTACCTCGCCTGCTACCCGGTGGCCCTAAATTTCATAGTCATCAGTTCGGTTTCACCGCCGGGAAATCGACTGTTGACGCGGCTATGGTAGTTAGAAAAATAGTAAATCTGTCGGAATCCAAATACGTGGTCGCCATTTCATTAGATATCTCCGGCGCGTTCGATCATGCTTGGTGGCCGATGTTATTATTAAAACTAAAAAATCGAGGTTGCTACTCTAATATTTATGCCATAATACGTTCTTACTTTTTTAATGGTCAAACTAAGCTTCCACTTGGCCATTGTACACACGCCAAAGATTTAACATGCAGCTGCGGATTTGATGATTTATTAAGTCTTCCCCTACCACCGCTGTGCGTACTAGTTGGCTACGCCGATGACGGTTTTCTCATCGTTCAAGCAAATTCACGTTCCGAAATTGAATCTAAAGCCAATGATAGTCTTAATTTAATATCGAGCTGGGGTAAACGTAATCGTCTGAAATTCGCCGCGCATAAAACTTACCAAATTCTTTTAAAAGGTTCCCTTATATCTTCCCCTAGCATTAAACTTGACAATATTAACGTTAAACGCAAACAGTCGCTCTGTTATCTTGGTTTTTACTTGGAAAATAAATTTACATTTTTAGAACATATAATTCAAACTGGTGAGAAAGCGAAGCGCAATTTTTACTCATTTACCAAAATATCTACATCAACATGGGGCTTCTCCTTCAAAACCCTAAAATCAATTTACACTGCTACTTACCTAGGCAGCATTTGCTACGGGGCCCCCGTGTGGGCCGACAGAGCAACAATCGGCGCGGCTCGTCGCAAGTTGCTACAAAGCCAACGTCTTGCTCTTATATTCTTATGCAAAGCTTACAGGACCACAAGCACCGAAGCCTTACCTGTGTTAGCCGGAGTCTTACTCGTTGACCATGAGATTCAGCGTCGTGCGACAATGTACTATCATAACAAAAACATTGACAACCCGTTCTTTTTAAGCGCTCGCGATAAAATTAAAATAGCAAGATTGTTTGAACCTTTAGAAAACTCTGTGCAAAGCCTAATCTCCGAATGGCAGTCACGTTGGGACTGTTCCACCAAAGGGCGACACCTTTATAATTTTTTCCCTAATATTCGTAAACGGCTATCCAAACATTGGATGGATATTGATCACTGCGTTTCCCAATTCCTGACCGGTCATGGAAATTTTAAGGCCAAACTTTACGGATTTAAACTAGTAGCATCACCCATGTGCGAGTGCTCGACCGAAGGCAACATGTTTGAACAAACCGCGCATCATGTTCTCTGGGAGTGCAGTCTCTGGCAGGACGAAAGAACTACTCTGCTAAACAACCTATTCTGTACATCTGGAGTCGCATACTACGGTGATCTCGTGGACAGCGCTAGGAACTTCCGTGCCATCAAGCGTTTTTGCCACAATTATTATTGGCAACAGTCAAACACAATAAACTCCAATATTAACTTAGCTTAGGAGTCACAATTATTATTAACCTTATTTCCGTGGTGCTCCCCCTTAAGTTCTTTGACTTTCGGTCATTGCAACTTTGTGCTGTCTCCCGCTTTTATGGGGAGGGAAATTGGAATCTTCCTACTCCTCCTATTTTCTTCTGATTAATTTCGTTGTGGGTCCCAAGACAGTTTTAGCATGTCCCTCGGGCTCCCTGAGATCATATCAAAGGGTTTTCGTGGTTGGATACCGCTGTCGATCCTGGGACACAAGAGATACAGTGGTGGGAATGTGCGGTGGGCCAAAGCCCGTTTAAAAAATAAAAATCCCAAGTATTATTTATTGTACAAAAATATTCAATGTACAGAATTGACTTTCCTACGATTTTATTATATAAAGATGTTCCGCGCGGCTTCGCTTGCGTAATTTAGGAATTTCACGCAACCGTACATTTTTCCGCAAAAATAGCCTATGTCCCTTCACGTGGCCTATTCTTCATGTTTGCCAAATAACATAAAAATTGCTCCAGTAGTTCTTAGATAATAAGCAATTTCATATAATTTTCCCCGTTTTTTCCACATTTTTGTCTATTTCTTCGCTCCAATTAGGTTTAGCTGATAAAATATGGCCTATAGTCTTTATCAATAAATGGGCTATCTAACCCTGAAAGAATATTTCTAATCGGACCAGTAGTTCCTGAGATTAGCGCGTTCAAATAAGCCCTTTCATATAATTTCTCCCGTTTTTTCCAAATTTTTCTCTATTTCTTCGCTCCTATTAGTGTTAGCGTAATAAAATATAACCTAAAGCCTTTCTCGATCAATGGGCTATCTTACACTGAAAGAATTTTTCAAATCGGACCAGCAGTTCCTGAGATTAGTGTGTTCAAATAAGCCCTTTCAAATAATTTCCCCTCGTTTTTTCCACATTTTCCTCTATTTCTTCGCTCCTATTAGTCTTAGCGTGATCAAAAATAGCCTATAGCCTTCCTCGATAAATGGGCTATCCAACAGTAAAAAAATTTTTCATATCGGACCAGTAGTTCCTGAGATTAGCGCGCTCAAACAAACAAACAAATAATCTCTTCCCAATTATAATATTAGTATAGATTCTAAAAACTCACTCATAACCAGATTTCATACCTCTTTCAACTATCTTCATGAGAATCAGTGATGAATACATATCTACTCTAGTAATTTTCACCAATTTAGTTATAATTTAAAATGAGTGCTAATAGTAATGATGTGGTGGTGCAAGCCACAAGGTTGCCACCGTTCAATGCTAGCGCTTGAACTGCGGCGTCCAGCAGGCACCCTGCCAACTGCTGGCACGACAGCGAAGCGTGATACCGCCTCTTAATGACCGAAGACAGCTAAAATATTCTTCCAAATTCGATTTATTTTTAAGCACCTCTTCATTTATAGATGAGTACTATCTGTTCCGGCAAACGTTGTTTTGCCATATAAATAATTTTTGGTATTAAAAATAGATGTTGGCCGATTCTCAGACCTACTCAATATGCTCACAAAATTTCATGAGAATCGGTCAAGCCGTTTCGGAGGAGTATGGCAACGAAAACTGTGACACGAGAATTTTATATATTAGACATTTGCTACCGTGATTGTGATGGTTTCCACGATCGACATAGATCTCGGGCAATCCTAGACGAATATATACCCTCTACTTTCCTAATCGCTATTGGGTCATCAGGCGCTAACCTGAGAAGGCTGTATACAGAGGCCCATGATCGACGACGATTATTCATGCAGTCTGCTGAATTTGCAACACTAAAAACATGACTTTAGTCAAACCTTGCTGATAGTTCTTGTAAATCTTGTACGTGTCGTCTTAGTTATATCGTACGTAACGCAACAAGCTTTTTAGGCTATTCAGCGCGCCAAAGATACATACAAATATACACTTAAAAACTGCGAGATTATCATGCATTTTCATGCATGCTGATGAAGACTTTTAGCAGTGACAGTGCAGAAGTAGAGTAAAATACATTACATAACTCTTCTGGCAAGGGTACTCGGATGAAATAATACGTATTTTTGTTCGACCCGGTTCTTTTGTTCGATGTTGTATCGAATAACATAATCGCGTTCATAATCGACAATTGGACACGGCCACACGTATATATTTTCAATCTGAAATGTGAACAGTATTAAACAAACCGATTTTACGTCCTAGATCATTCTAGAACTAATATTAATTTCAGTTACTACTGCTCCCCTCTTTATGTTGGGCGATGGAAAACCATAATTGAGCAATTGTCAACATTGTAAAGAAGCCATTACACGATAGCCCACTGCAGGTCACGCCATTGCGCGCCACGCCTGCAAATCGTCAACCATCATACACCATTACCCCGTCTACACAATGGCAATGGCTTGTACTGGGCCAGCATGGTCCATTGTGAAGAGGCACCTTAAGCTTTACAGTAAGCAGCACAGTCGAAATCAATCATTGGCTATCGTTGAGGAATATGTCCCTCTTCATTTTTGTAATCGTTTGTATTCCATAATAGACCAGGACCAATACCTTCAAAAATAATGAAAAGTGAAAAAAAAAATCACAGTAGAATGAAACCCATTACAAAAGGAGGAGAATATTATAAAAATTAAGGGAAAAATAATTTGTGATCTGAGTTAGGGAAAAGTGTGGGGGCAGGTTTTAAGGGGGAAAAACGGTTTATCTCGATATCTGGTAAAACTAATATTCCTATGAAAAAAAGTCAAATTGCAAAGTTGTAGGTAAGAAAAAGATCTAAAACTTTTCTATTCACACTTTTTCTCCATAACCTCAAAATTTATGTGAAAAATTCAAAAAAGGTTGGTTTTTTATTTATATCTTTTACAAAAATATTTTTTTTTTCACGAAATTTGGTGATAACTTACATTTTTAAGTCCCGAATACGCTGTCATTTATTTGATTAAAAATATTTATTTTTTCACCTTATTTTGAATTTATATTGAAAAAACACCCTAATTTTCAATCGAAAATACGCATAAGTGGTAGTGGTTATCTATAAGTCTTGTCTTGTAGATAGATAACTAAAAGGAGTAAAATTGTTATTTTTTAACAAAAAATTGAACCCGACTTCCAATGTATAAACAATATTCTTAAAATGACCTAAAAAGGATGAAATAATTCTTATTCTTCATTGGTGCCTTTTTCAAATTTCGACTAAATCTCAACGAATTCTGTACTCAATTTTCATTCTTTTGAAGTCGGTACTGGCTAAGTTCTATGTCAAGTATCTCAGTTCTGGGCTGGTACCGACTTCAAAGGAATGAAAATTGAGTACAGAATTCGTTGAGATTTACCTAGTCGAATTTTGAAAAAGGCACTAATGAAGTATAAGAATTATTTCATCCTTTTTAGGTCATTTTAAGAATATTGTTTTTACATTGGAAGTCGGGTTCAATTTTTTGTTAAAAAATAATTCATAGGAATATTAGATTTGCCAGAAATCGAGATAAACCATTTTTCCCCCTTAAAACCTTCCCCCCCCCCCCCCCCCACTTTTCCCTAACTCAGATCGCCCGTAAATTATTTTTCCCTTAATTTTTATAATATCCTCCTATATCCTCCTTTTGTAATGGGTTTTATCCTACTGTGATTTTTTTTTGTTTTCAAAATTTTTGATCCTGGTCTATAATGGGAAACTCTACAATACATACTTTATTCCACTCAAAAGCGTTATCACAGTTTACCTGTTCGATTTTCATGAAACTTTGTATTATGTTGATGTGACGTTTGTTTTCCAGGAAAATGCACCCCGGCCATAGACCGTTGTTCGCCTCCCACTCGGACACGTCCGCCATTAATGTCAAACACCTGGTGAGAGGCGTGATGATTGATTGATTGATAATAACTAATTGATTGATGCTGATTAGCATTAACATGCGAATGATAGCTTATAAGCTCTATTAACTCTACTTGTATTAAAACTTTCTCTTTCTGTCTTGTGTATCCGAGGATGCATTTTTCAAAGTCACTCAAAAAGGATTTTAGACTTTAGTATATTGACATTTGACATAATTATACCGCTGCTCGTTAGGAGTATTTTTTGTTTCACTCATAAAGGATACCTATAAATAATTATTTTTAAATTAATATTCGTAACCTCCGAGCCAAGATATGTGGGTTAATGACTTTTAAAATCAAAATAATTGAAAAAACCGCAATATAAATCACTATAATATTAATAGTCGTGTGCGTACAAGACAAAAAAACGAGGAATACGGCTTTTGCTGAACCAAAGATTTCCTTTGGTAGGATTAATCTTTATATCCCTAAGATGGGTTTACGATGTGGAGTGGAGGGGGGGTTAGCTATGGGTACAAGGTATGAGGTAATAATATTTAGATAAAATATAGTAAAAATAAAATAAAATAAAAAATTTAGAATATATGATTTTCTACCAACGAAAACGCATATTCCTCTGTATCTTTGCTCCTATTGGTCTTAGCGTGATAAATATAGGCTATAGCCTTCCTCGATAAATAGGCTATCAAACACTGAAAGATTCTTTTAAATCGGATGAGTAGCTCCTGAGATTAGCGCGTTCAAACAAACAAACTCTTCAGCTTTATAATATTACTAGACGTTCCGTGCTGCTTCGCCCGCGTAAATTAGATATTTCATAGACAAATTAGTTCACAATAATAGCCTATGATTCTTTACGTTCCTACTTTTTATCTGTGCCAAATAACAGAAAAATTGCTGAAAAAATCGTGAAATAAGCCCTTTCAAATAATTTCCTCCGTTTTTTTTCACATTTTCCTCTATTTCTTCGCTTACATTAGTCTTAGCGTAATAAAATTTAGCCTATAGCCTTCCTCAATAAATGGGCTATCTAACACTGAAATAATTTTTGCAATCAGACCAGTAGTTCCTGAGATTAGCGCGTTCAAATAAGCCCTTTCATATAATTTAACCCTTTTAATTTTCCTCCAGAGCAGAAGCTGCTAAAATAAAAAAAAAACTTATATCAAAAATCGCGGTGGCTCCACATCTTATCCATCCTTGGACCATAAGGACCAATCCTACCAAAGGAAATCTTTGGTTCATTAATAGCCGTATAATTCACCGTGCACACACAACTATAATAAGAGGACTTTATCACTAAATTGTCTAATAAACTTATAGTCCGACAAGATTATATTTTAGCGCGCGGTAACTTTTAAAACAAATCCACCGCCGTGAAAAGTGTCACTATACTGTTAAGTATAATTTACACAGAGCCAGTACTGGCTGCCAATAAGACTGGCAGCCAGTATTTTCTTGGTATATGCCGCGTGTGAACAGTTTTTCAAGCCAGGCCAAACTGTTCACACGCGGCATAATATGTCAAGCCAATACTGGCTGCCTGTCTTATTGGCAGCCAGTACTGGCTCTGTGTAAATTGTACTTTACTGTAGGTACTCGGCGAAACATGGCGATAGCGGTCATTGACTCCCTCTCAAAAACTTGTCACTTTCTATACAATTTACAAAACCGCGATTGACAACATCTGACACTCGCGGCTAATATAGAAAATGACAAGTTTTTGACAGGGAGTCAATGACCGCTACCGCCATGTTTCGCCGAGTACAACAGTATAGATTTAGATTCTAGATAGACAGGTTGGTTGTTTACAAAGTTGATACACTCATGACAATGTCATCCAATTAAAACAAGATCCTTGTAACATTGTTATAAGATGCAATAATAAGTAGTTCAATGCGGTTACGTAAACTTAAAAACGGAACCAGGGGTTTTGGTGCTCCATAAACTAGGCTATGGGTTTTTTTTCCGACATTGGTCGACGATGCCGCACCGGCACTGCATTGTGTAGTAGCGTAAAGCAGAATGAAACCTTTAGCCTAGAATCTAGAATCTAGATCATAAATTGTTTGTATTAAATGTTTGTTCTTTCGTATTTTAATGTTTGTCGGTCGCAGACGTGTGCCGCGAGGATAGGAAAGCCACCTTTATGCCGCGGCCGCACATGCGTCTACCGTTACGAAGCTTCGTGCTATAAGACGATACCATTGGAATTTGGACGATACACAATATGTCTCAAGCACGAATCACTACGCATGTGCCGCCGCAGCATTATGCCGCGGCCGCACATGCGTATATCATATCGTCACGAAGCTTCTTGCTCTGAGACAATACCATTGGACGATACACGCGTAGATCGTCCAATGCACAATGGTATCGTCTCAAGCACGAATCACTACGCATGTGCCGCCGCAGCATTATGCCGCGGCCGCACATGCGTATATCATATCGTCACAAAGCTTCTTGCTCTGAGACAATACCATTGGACGATACACGCGTAGATCGTCCAATGCACAATGGTATCGTCTCAAGCACGAAGCACTACGCATGTGCCGCCGCAGCATTATGCCGCGGCCGCACATGCGTATATCATATCGTCACGAAGCTTCTTGCTCTGAGAGAATACCATTGGACGATACACGCGTAGATCGTCCAGTGCACAATGGTATCGTCTCAAGCACGAAGCACTACGCATGTGCCGCCGCAGCATTATGCCGCGGCCGCACATGCGTATATCATATCGTCACGAAGCTTCTTGCTCTGAGAGAATACCATTGGACGATAGACGCGTAGATCGTCCAATGCACAATGGTATCGTCTCAAGCACGAAGCACTACGCATACGCGGCCGCAGGATTTGCGATATACTGATAAGCGTGATTGAATAACAACTGAATAACAACTATGATTTGTCGAGTAACGTTTTACAATATGGCGGCCGAACCTTGTAAGTCTCCAGCCCAAACCTATTGACAGTCTTCGGATTTAAGAAAATTCTATCATCTCTCCACAAATTTTGATAATATTTTCCAAGTCTTTTCCGACCGGCGCTGCTCCGGAATACAGTGTTGACAGCCTAATCTCGAATGTTTTCCTCAAAGTGATGACGCTAAGGTCGCGCGCACTGACACCTAACCTGCTATAAATACACCCAAGTAACAAGTCGACCTGACAACATTAACAGAGGACGTATTGAAAAGACAACACTGTACAATAACACTACAGCATAACTATAGTCTATTGGCGTTTGTAGTTGTAGTTTAAGCTAGAGAGACACTTTCGCATTCATAATATTAGTATGGATGGCCATCAATGTTTATGAGGCGGACCAATAAGCGCCACGTCAATCCTGAATCGCCTATGGAAGTTTTCTGAGCGAGTAACTATACGTCAGCTGACAATACCAAGACTTGGCTTCGGCCTGACCAAGCATTAAGCATACAACCGCACTTGATCTCCCTTTGGAGCTTCAACCACAGCTGCTATTTAATAGTTACTACATAACTTCCATTGTGTATAAGCTGTCATTGGTAAATTTCAACAGACACTAACACGAACGTACCATAATATACTTACTATTATATTATGTTATAGAACACACCCACGTGTATTTAAAAAAATATTGTAATTAATTTACAAAAACTTATGTCAGCAGCTCCATCGCCCTTTTCGGTATCTACGTGATAAGCATTTTATAAGTTATGCCAAAATGGGATGTTTAGAAGTAAGGCCGTGTTCACACTAAACTGACTATACGCCGCCGAATGTGAGAGAGCGTTACGCAGTTGTTGTCCATACAAATTCACATTTTCGTTCACACCACACCTAACTTACTATACGCCATTACGCTAGGCGTAGGCGCGGACATTCGATACCGTATTTTCACGTTCAAAAAAAAATCAGCGGCGTATAGTCAGTTTGGTCTGAACACGCGCTAAGATCGTCCTTATACTCCTTATAGAGTCTAAACTCTAGGATATGTCCTGTCCTCTTCCCCGCGTTTGTAACATTCTACAATTAGTCTGAGCAACAAGTGCCATTTTCCTCAAAACCTGATCTAACGCACCGAAAATTATAATTTTGGTCTCATTCGATTCGGAATATCATCTAAAACATTCTATCAAAATTCCAAGAGGGGCTGAAAAAAAATGCAAAAGTTATAAACAATTAAGTAAACATAAAAAGAAAGGTTTAGTTTTTTTTATATATTTCGAAAACTATTTGAGATAACCAAAATTTGAAAATAGATCCTTAAAGAGTAGGAAATTTCCTAAAAAAAATCCTAGATCCTGGTGGAACCTTATCAACAATCCTTATAACTTTAATTGAGCGACGAAAGTAACGCGTAGTTCGGGTTTCGCGTGAATTGGCGCAATCTGCCACGTGAACTAAAAATATATATTTTACTGATTAAATATTAATATAAAGAAATAAAAAAATGGGTACTTTGGTTGTATCACAATTTGTTTAATTGTTATGCTTTTGTCAATTTGTTAATAGTCACCATTTTAATTTTAACATAAAACGCTGGTTATTTCAAAACAAGAAATCCAGATTTTTTTCATTATTCTTTTGAGCTAATCTTAAAAGGGCTTAGAAGAGACATCCGTTGGAAAAATTCACTAATTTCGATTTTTCAATTTTTTATGAACAATCAAAGGCATTCATGAATTTTTTATGTAAATATAGCAATTAGGGTTTTTTCATCAATAAAAATGATTATTTAAATTTTATTAGTTATAAACAAAAAATTATACATTGTTATCTGGCTTCTAACAATAGCAAAACAAAATAGTAATAATAATTGGATATAAAAGTATCGTAATTGCTTTATTTACATGAATAATTTTGGAATGACTTTGAATGTTAATAAAAAAGTGAAAAATGAAAAATTTTGATTTTTTCAACGGGGATCTCTTATAAGGCCTTTGAAGATTAGCTCAAAAGAATAATGAAAAAAATCTGGATTTTTTGTTTTGAAATAACCAGCGTTTTATGTTAAAATTAAAATGGTGACTATTAACAAATTAAGAAAAGCTTATTAATTAAACGAATTGTGATAATTAATTTTTGTTCACGGATTATTGTTTATTCATATGTCTACTTAGTACCCATTTTGTTTATTCCTTAATATTATTATTTAATCACTTAATATATTTTTTTAGTTCACGTAGCAGATTGCGGCAAATCACGCGAAACGCGAACCACGTGGTTTTATCGCTACTTTTGCCGCTCAATTAGAGCTATAAGGATTATTGGTAAGGTTCCAAGATGTAGGATTTTTTAGGAAATTTCCTGCTCTTTAATGACCCATTTTCAAATTTTGATTATCTCAAATAGTTTTCGAAATATTAAAAAAAAACCAAACCCTTCTTTTTATGTTTACTTATTTGTTTATAACTTTAGCATTTTTTTCAGCCCCTCTTGGAATTTTCATAGAATGTTCTAGATAGTATTCCGAATCGAATGAGACCAAAATCATAATTTTCGGTGCATGAGATCAGGTTTTGACGAAAATGGCACTTGTTAACCAGAGTAAATAATGTTTTTGATTATAGCCCATAATCATAAACTGTTATTTTTCTGTCTGACGACAAAAATGTATGTACTTACTTATAATATTCTACCCAATCTTTACTCTCTACTAAGCGGAAGAGTTTGTTTGTTTGGACACGCTAATCTCAGGAACTACTGGTCCGATTTGAAAAATTATTTCAGTGTTAGATAGTTCATTTATCAAAGAAGGCTATATTTTATCACGCTAAAACTAATAAGAGCGAAGAAATATAGGAAAATGTGGAAAAAACGGGAGAAATTATTTATAGAAAGAAAAATCTCACGAACTACTGGAGAAATTTTATGTGTTTATAGAAAGAAAAATCTCACGAACTACTGGAGAAATTTTATGTGTTTATAGAAAGAAAAATCTCACGAACTACTGGAGAAATTTTATGTGTTATTTGGCACAGATAAGAAATAGACCACGTGAAGGATCATAGGCTATTTTTTATGGACTAATTTGTCTGTGAAAACTGAAATATCCAATTTACGCAGGCGAAGCCACGCGGAACATCATGTATAAACATAATATTGTCTATTTTAAACAGCTGCAAGCATAAACAAAGCAAGGCCAACTAAAAAAATTGAAAATCAATTAGCACCTAATAATAAAACTATTAGGATTAATTTGTATGAACATGACAAATGCGACGTCCGTTTTCCTCATGAATGATGGAACCCTGAAAACAACTTCCGGTCCGCGTACACTACCAACAATTAATGCCACCAATAAAAAATATAAGTAACTAGCTGTCCCGGCAAACGTTTCTTTGCCGGGACAGCTAGTTCAAACACTAACATTTTAATTATACTTAATAATATTACTTAATAATATTATTTCAATTATCCTTGGTGCGAAAAAGCTATAGAATAAATTTAAAAAAAAAGGATATGGGCGAACAGCCCATAGACGGCCCCAATTTTCATAATAATAAAAAAAAATTAAATAGTAAGTAATAAAATAATTAATTGGCGGTCAAGAATTTCTTACAAACGCCATTATTATAGTCAGGCATGTACACTCTTTAACTAACCATTAATTTTATTAATATGTACTGCCTACGCACACTAGCGTCTGTATAAACAGCACAGCAAATTAGCTCCTTCAACAAACATGTTACATTGTTTGCCCATTATTTAACAATGCGTGACGCACACCTTCAAATATTATATTCTCACAAGTTTACAGCAAAATTATCAATATTTTGACTTAAGTAGCTCTTAATTATGATTTAATGTAGACATTGTTTTAATAACAAAATACAAGTGGTTTTTGTAATAAAAATGTTTATAGAAACGAACGAATGTTTACATTATAAGACCTCTAATTTTCTGTACATAATATTTTTATTATTGATAAGACGATAGTCGCCAACGGAATAACAGAGTTTTCCTCTGTTAATATCTTGTCCCAATTCATTGATAATCACATTATATAATACCCCCCACACTGTTTTCGGTGACGGTGGCCGGTTTCATTGAAAGAAATAATTTTAGTGCCCAAGTGTGTGCGCAGTACACAAGAGCACTCTCTATTCCTTTTAATCTCATAACCCAGTGGGACGGACGATCAACACGACTGGCGAGAGGTCAGGCGCAGGACCGACTTTTTACATGCCCATCCGACGCATGGATCATCTTACTAATTGTCAGACAATCAGGTGATAATCCTGCATTATCCTAACCAAACTTGGAAATAACATGTATTACCTGTCAATTTACAATTATCATGCTTAAATAATTAAGCTATACGTAATATTATGCTCTCTTTATTCTTAGTTAGAATCTTGTCCTATTAGAATAATTAGTGATAACTGATAGCGATTTCAACTCATCGTAGATTTTCATTTAGAAAAATTTAAATCTCTGACTGATTTGAAATCGGTATCGGATTTACTGATACTGATTTCAACTCAGTGATTTTAATTATTTTTTTTTGTAAAAGTAGTGACTTTTACACAGTTTTGCTTCGACTAACGATTGATACATTTAGTCTATAGTGTGCGCATGTCCGTCTTCAGCCTTGATCGTTTGATATATTACGGTGTGCATATTGTTTGTGTTTTACAATTATTGAAGCCTTGGCTTGTGGGCATTGACGTCACAACTAATAGATACGCTAATTCGTCCACTGTAAGGCTGCAAACTCACTACCGCCTCGTGTGGAGAGGCCCTAAGGTCACTGAAATCGATTGGGTTCGAGGCGAAGTCAAAACAATATAGCGAGTTACAATAATTAACTGGTTGCAACTCTATCATAATATGGGATGTTGGTTTATGTATAAACATAGGACTACTTATAAATTCTACTTAAGGTCGTCTCCCGAGCAAACGACCTAGGCCATACATTTGCCGCGTTGCCGAGATCGCGCCAAAACCCTATAATTTTTACTTATCTTGGTTCAAAATTGTCCTAAAAAATTTTAAACGGCGAATATGTAGTTTATGATATTGTCGATCTATTGGCATGAGTTTCAAATAAAAGTAATTTGTAAATCCTAAGGAGATGCTGAATGTATGCTTGAATTTTAACAAATTGGTATTACTTTGGAAGCTGATATCATGAGTATAAGAAACAAAAATAGAACATTTAAAACGACAAAAGGAATGTTGATATACTGAAGATTATTCCTGTTTTTTTATTATAACTTTGTAGCTTTCAGATTATGAGTTTATAAGGTTTTAAATACGGTCAATTACGGAATCTCGGGACGGAACGCCCTTAAATTATAAGTTTACAACAATTAAGTATGATTTTAAACAATAACAATAATTGTTGTTCACTTACTGCCGTCTGCATTCTGTTGCCTTGAAGACATCTCTTAGGAATAATACCCAGTTGACCTAATAATAAACAGCTATTAATAATTATTTTGTTGATAAACAAATATTACTAGCCAAATGTCTCAACCAACAGCTACGTAGTTATTTTCCAACTACCATGGAGTCATCCATATAACGTCACACACCGTAAATGATGAAACATCTACTCTTTTTCGGAAAAAGCGTAGCAATATGGAATCCCTCTAAAGGAGGGGTTAAAAAGCCGACATTTGGCGTGACGTTTATACAGGGTGTAACAAAACTAAGTAATAATATTTGAGGATGTGTATAATCTAATATATATAAATCACCAGTCACGATATTTGTCCGCGATAGATTCCTAAACTACTTAACCGATTTTAATGTTTATTTTTTTAAAAGTGTGCTCATTTCCAACTTGAGAGATAGGATAGCTTAGATCTTTAATTATAGTCGCAATTTTATTTTATTGCAAATTATATTTGTCTATAAAGAACGACCATTGTTTATGCGACGCGGGTCACGGGATAGCGATGGACGTTGCCATGGTGACATACTTATTTAATCACTAATTCCATAAAATAATACGAGCGATATACTTTATATAATACTAGCTGACCCGCCAAACGTTGTTTTGCCATGTAAATAATTTTTGGTATGAAAAATAGATGTTGACCGATTCTCAGACCTACTCAATATGCTCACAAAATTTCATGAGAATCGGTCAAGCCGTTTCGGAGGAGTACGGGAACGAACATTGTGACACGAGAATTTTATATATAAGATGGCAAAGAAACGTTTGCCGGGACAGCTAGTGTATAATATGTATCCCTTGTATAGAGTTCAATGTGAAAGTAACAGCGCTAAGAGATCAATTTTTTTGCGAATTGTATGGGCAAATGTCTGTCATGATTTTTCCAGTTTTTTCCATACAAAGATAAAAAATAAGTTACTCTATCAGTGCTGCTACTTTCACAGCGAACTCTTTATTGGGTTCGCTTTGGAAGTAGCAGCCCTGAAAGAGTTACCCATTTACACCCTAAACTCTAAACTCTAAAGTATTATCAATTACTTTTTTTAAACCCTGTATAATGTATAATATGAACCCTAAATCATCATCTTTAAATTCAATCTTCAAAATATGTAATTACGGCATTTTGGGATACTTTCTTCAATTCTGGGCATAAACCCCTAAGCAGTTATTTTTTTCTTGCAGGTGGCAGACCTGTTCAGCCAGATGCGGGAGCCGTCTTCGGGGACAGCGAGTCCCAAAGGCTCCACGCACTCACTTAACGTCACGAAGAACGCGGGCTTCCAGCAGCAAAATGGTTCCGAACACCTGCCGTGGAACAGCCAGACCATATCGCTGCCGGGCTCCTGTAATTCCAATTTGTAAGTATTTCTAAAACATTTACGGAGATACTAGATGAAGCCCGCAACTCCGTTGCGACAAAATTTGTTTATCGCGCGGGAGCCGTACATTTTCCGGGATAAAAAATATCCTACGTCCTATCCCGGGACTAAAGCATCTCCATAATAAATTTCAGCAAAATCGGATCTGCGGTTTGGGCGGTAAAAGGTAACAAACAGACAGACGGACAGACACACTTTCGCGTTTATAATATTAGTATGGATCATGAATAGTACGAAAATACACTAGACTAATACTGTTCAACAAGAGCGTAACCGGCAAAATTAATGTTAGAAGATAATAGTTTATTTATTACTTTAAAATGCTTTGTCACTAATAAGCGGTCCAGTCCCCTCTAATCTCTATTATCAATTATTGACTGGCATCTCCGAGGCATACTTTCAATTAAATTTTCTGCGTAGTCACGGGACAATGCTCTCCATATCGCTTTTATATTGCGACTTAGCTTTGCGACAGTATTCGTATTACTCCTCCGTAGCTTTAGCTTCATAAGCGCCCAAACATTTTCTATGGGGTTTGCGTCTGGTGACTGTGATGGCCAGTGTAACACATCAATACCGTGCTCGGTCTTCCAGGCGGTGCAGACATGTTTGGGATCATTGTCCTCCTGTAAAATCCATTTTTCATTTGGGTTTTTATACAACCTTTTGGCAGATGGTAATAAAGCTTTTTCATAAATTTTGTTCATTTTTGCTGCATCCAGGTTGCCCGTAAATACATACAAACTTCCAAAACCTCGTTTTGACAGGCACCCCCAAACATGCATCTTTGCTGGGTGTTTAACAGTGCGTACCAATAATTTGTTGCTGGAGGTTGACCAAGCACGAGATGTTATATTCGATGCCCAAAAATAAGCTTCGTCTGAAAAGACTACGTGGTCCCAGTCACGGTCAAGATTTTCCTGCGCCCAAGCCATTCTTTTTTTAATGTGAGTTTCGGAGAGAAGGGGTTTTTTGATAGTGCTCTTTTCACTTTTTTCACATTTCACTTCCGATTCCGCCAGTCGATTTCTTATGGTGTTGAGAGACACATCAAGCCCACGTTCCTTCAGTTTTTCTTGGGCTGAACGTAGAGATAACCGAGGATTTTTCTTGAACATTTGGACAATGCGTTTGTCTTCGGCTGGAGTCGTCTTTTTCATTTTCCCTCTTTCTGGCAGGTCATCAACGCTCCGGGTTTCGGAATATCGTTTCACCCACTTGCTCACGAATGCTCTTGACTTCCGCATGTATTTGGCAGCTTGAGAATGCGACATTATTGGCCCTTTTGGGTGCCAACAAAGAAACACTGCTTCTTATCGTGACGCGACGGCGGTACTCATGGCGGGAAACGTGTCGTCAACTCGGCGCATGCACATAGAGTGCTTTGTTTTGTGCTAAGCATTTTAGACAAAGAGCCACTGAACGTGATGAAGATTAGTGTTTTTTTTCAATGTTGGTTATGGTTTTCGATGTAAAATGCCGGCTACGTTCTTGTTGAACACACTATATAGTATTAGGCAAACTTGTATTAACAAGAAACCATAAAAAGAAGAGATGTTTGATGATTCGCTTAACTCGACAGTGTCACCAGATATTATAATAATAATAATATGTTGATAACAGCTTGGACTCAGAAGAGATTACAGGTAGAGACTAGTAATTAGTGTACGAAAATGAGACAAAGTTCATGCCCAATTGACAACATTTCAAAATTTTTAAGCCTTAAAATAAAAAATACCGTTTCTTTAGTTTCTTCTCCTGATATCAAAAAAATATTCCAAAAAACTTTATATTGCTTATTTACTGAGAAAATAAAGAAAAACTGAAAAATACGTTGTGACGTCATACTTACGGCATATCAGACATTTTTTCTTTGCCTGGTGTAAAATCGTTTTAAAAAGACATCATGAAGCATAAAAAAACAGTCACTGTCAAAAATTACATTTCTAACATACGAAAACACCACGATAACATTGACAGACGTCCTAATAAACGTAACAAACTTATATTGACATATTTTTTCTTTTGTAAACTGTAATGGAATTAACCATTCAGGCGTAAGTATGATGTCACTTGGCGCTTACGTCTCTTTAGAATACGAAGGATTAAAATCTATTTTTTAGGTATCTTAAAAGCATAATTTTGAAAAAGCAAGAAACACGTGTCGCCTTATTTTAAGTCTGCTTTCTTATAAAATAATAAAAAATCCATGTTATAATTTTGAAATGTTGTCAATTATTGTATTTACCCATTAGATACCCATACCAAGAGTATAGTAAAATATTTTTATTTTTTCAAATGGATTCTTATAAGTTTTTAAATTATTTTTTATTAAATTCAATATAAAGATTGAAAGTATATATTTACTTAATATAAACTACATAATATTACTTCTGAAGCCGAACTGATAGAGCCACGCTATTAAAGTATTACTGAAGTATAAATTTTACAACAAGTAAGTATATGTTATGTCGCATATAAATTGATACCTTCATAACAATTTAAATGGTGTCACGACTTATGAGTCTTATGATCGAAGATACTCGTCTTCGTTTAAAACGAGTTATACTCTCAACGTGAACAACGCAACTGCAACAGAACATGTAGAGCTAAAATTTGAACCCGCGTTTCGAAAAAAGATTTAGGGCCTGTAGCATCACTCATTGATAAGTGCCGGATAGGCTATCCACATCTTATCTGACAGATAGAACATAGAGCATTTACCAGATAAGATGTAGTGATAGCCTATCCGGCACTTATCAGTTAGTGGTGAAATAGCCCCTTACCTTACACTTTGTATAAAGTCGATAGCATCCGCAAAAAATCCGATAAAATTAGAAAGAGTCGATGTGGATGAAGCGAGACACGTTACTAGCAAAAACTTACAAAGTAATGTTATTATTTTCAGAGGTGCTGACTCACCACCCTCCCACCCTCCTGCCCTCATGAGGAGCACCAGTAACGCATCAGCTCTCACTTCATTGTCACCTGATCTGTCTCTCTCGGATTCACATTTCTTCGAGGTAAATATTGAAACATATTTTTGTGTTGTCCATTTATCGAGGAAGGTAGGCATTCATATTACGCTCCGACCAATTATGGCAGCGGAGAATCAGTGAAAAATGACAATGTAAAAAAATGGGTTCAATGATTCTGAATCAATGCTCGTTGAATGAACACAAAATAAGATAGACTGTTATATTCCTGTTCGGGTTATAAATTATGATCGAAATTATTTATCAGTTATCACTAGATAATCAGTACTGGGATTGATAAGAATTGGCTCTTTTTCAGGTGCTCTACATCGGAAAAGTCAGAATATCCCAAAGAAAAGTCCCAGAAACGCTAATAGACGATGCCTTACACAAATTCGCGCAACACGAAGCTGAAAAGATCAAAAACCAGAGACGCCATAGCTTACTGTCTTCCACAGGAGTAAGTCATTTTTACATCTTAGATGGAAAAAGCTTTCACCAGCATATACAGTGCCAGGTGTGTTTGTGTAAACACCGTTAACCTTGAAACCATCAAATGAGCCCGTCAAAATGAACAACTTTTTCTATGAGAACAATGCTGGGAACTCAAAAAAAAATGCCGTCTTCATACCCATACGGATGCCCGAATCGGCAATTTGTATGGGTATGAAGACAGATTTTTTTTAATTCCCAGCATTAGGTATTCTCATAGAAAAAGTTGTTCATTTTGACGGGCTCATTTAATGGTTTCAAGGACAACGGTGTTTACACAAACATCTTGTATACCACTAGAATAACCCCTTGCCTGAAAGGATTTTAAGGGTAAATAAAAATATGAGCGTTTTCTTTTCCAGAGCTCCTTAGATAGTGACTCAACTAGCCTTAAGGACACTAATGACAACCCCATAGAAAATTTTGCACAAAAAACTAGCCTAATACCAAGCACAACTCCTCTAGAACCAGACAAGAACGTACCATGGAGAAGTGCTGAAAACTTACACAAAGTCGAGAGCACAGAGGTGGATAAAGCATTTGACGTCTTTACTAAAGAAAGAGTCAAGAAACCAATAGTGGAATCAAATTCTCTCAAAAAAGACGTAATCAAAAAGAATTTAGGTACCGTCGATGAAGAAAAACACGACGATTTGTATATAGGTGATCTGCCACCTTTACACATAAGTGAACCCATCGATGATCCGCTTCCAAAACTAAATGACAAGGAAAATAATAAAGTTACTCCTAATGGCAACTTAAATGGTAATCACAAAGTTCAGACACCTACAGATCCTCTTTTGAGTATTCCTGTAGCTGTCTCAAAAACTGAAGATATCAAAAAGGTTAGCTTCACTGAAATATCAAGAAAACCTACTTCTAATATGGATAATAAGAAACAAGGAACGCCGTTTTTAAGGGACCGATCTGCATCTATTGGAACGTTGAATTTGAAGACACCACTAGCGCATCTTATTGGTGAACAAAACAGGACCATGTTGTTTCAGGTAAACCCTAAACATAAAAAGTATATTTTCTTTCGTAATAGTCAATGCCAAGATTCTTGAAAGTGACTTACTCTAATTGGTTAATGAGAACACAGCATTTGCTGTGATTTATAAACATCATTTATAATAATTATACTTGGTTCATTTTTATCTTCAATAGAATATTGTTTGGATCAGTTATTCTGTTTGTTTGTTATCTATTAAAATTAGTTTTGTTCTAGGTGGGTCGCTCTGAACTCCGTCTTATAAGCCCAGATCGGAAGCAGATTCTTCTGCACCGCGCCTTCCGTGACGTCGCCAGTTGCGTCCTCGGGCGGATCAACACGGAACACTTCGGCTTCGTCTGCCGGGAGACCAACGACTCCTACGCCTGCTACGTCTTCAAATGTGAGAGTGATGGCGTCGCCACTGAGCTTATCAATGGTAAGTTTCAGTATGTTGTTAGCTACGAATAAAAAAAACTAAGGAAACGTAACTCCCATTACCCATACTTCAACCGTTACACAGGTTCTTTTTTCGCACACTACAATATGACAATAGCAGCTACGAAACACTAACACTCAAATATCGAATACATGCATAAAGTATGCAAGTATTCGGGTCACATTTTGTAGCCTTTGGTGCACTTTTTTTGACGGAGTTACTCTTCCTTAGTTTTTATTATTCGTAGGTTGTTAGTAGTTTTTTTACGTCATTAAAAACACTAAAAAATATCATACTGCTGAATTAGCAAATAACATTTATGATTTTGTTTTCAGCCATAAGACAAGCTTTCACATCACATGCCGACAACCTGAAGAAGAACCGTGAGAAGTCACCCAATGCCACCTGCGAGCATTGTCCCATGTTATGGTACCATCGCCTATGCCATGACATCGAAGGTAAATACACTTTCATAACACTGTGGTCTAAACTCTATTCGTGTTAAGCTTTAATAAAATCGTCAGTATGAATTATGTGAATATGGAAAATTTAACCCATCAAGCCCCTTAAGGACACCGGTGACCGCGACAACAATAGAATAACAAAATATTTCCAAGAATCCACGATCGAAGGATTAAAAAGAATCACAACCGGGTAAATAAGTTTTGAAATGATAGATACTTGAAGGTCTACGTTCTAAAACCTTTTGAAGTCGATGTTTAATGTTTATTGTGCTGTGAAAAGGTCCTTAAATCTTCATTATTTTGTTCCAGGTATGAACGACAAGAAGATGCACGCGTTCATCCTGCGGCGCGTGGAGCAGCTGCCGGAGGAGGAGCAGGAGCTCATCATCACCAAGTACCAGGGCGGCACCAACCACATGTACGAGGTAGGTCCGGTAACTGTAATACGGCTTTTACACGTAGCTCCAAGGTGGACAGGAATTTACGAACGTGTAAGAATCAATTCAAGCCGCAACGCGACGCGTTGATGCATTTCTAAATAAATTGTTTTAAATATACGCGTCGCGTTGCGGTCTGAATTGACCCTAGGAGCATATTAACGCATGTAGGTAATGCATTGGCGTCGATTGTGCGCGGTGTACCTAGTCTAACCTGTCTAGGTAACCTAGACATCTGTCAAATCATAATTTAGAGCTCGCTTTTTGTCGTGCTTTCATCCATCGCGGAAACTATAATTTTACAGTTTTGAAAGAAACATTAATTTTCTAGACTATCATTTTAATAATTCAAGACGTGAGTGGAAGAATAAGGTAAGTAACATGAAAAAAGTTCCCGTTTTTCTGCTTAAATGGAGGCTTTAGGGCCGGAAAAATAATTTGAAATAGAAAAACTGTAGATTATATGTGAAGCCAGATATATTAGCTAGGTTATGACGTAGGTAAGTTACAAGTTTTATGAAAGTAATAAGGGAAAAAATTTGTTATTGTATGTATGTTACGAAATGTTACTTGTTCGATTCTTCCACTCATGTCTTCAATTATTACGGACTATTCTTTGCCAACTGATGCGAACGTTGTTGTTCAGGTGACGGAGCACAACGCGTTTCTGATGATGTTGCTGCGCGCGCACTGCGAGGCCAAGCAGCAGAGGCATGTCCACGACACTGCTGAAAATAGGTAACTATTTCTGTCCGCATTTCTCGAAGTAAGATGTGGCGACTATCTCGAACTTAGGTTAGTGTTCATTTAATTATTTCATTAAAATCGTTTCAGCGGTTTGGGCCTAAAGAGGTAACAGACAGACATACGAACTGTCGGACACTGTTTCGCATTTATAATATTAGTATAGTATGGATATGCCATGTCTTTCCTTTCGTGAATACGAATATTGAGGGAGAGAGTGAGATATATATATATATATATATATATATATATATATATATATATATATATATATATATATATATATATATATATATATATGTATATATATATATATATCTCACTCTCTCCCTCAATATTATATATATATATATATATATATATATATATATATATATATATATATATATATATATATATATATATATATATATATATATATATATATATATACATATATATATATATATATATATATATATCATTTTCAATCTTCGTAAGTTTGATCATGTCTCTCAATACCTGCAATGGCTGACAATTCGTCAACGTCGATCACTGCGTGCACTGTGTGTGCTGTACTCTCTCCTTTACTCTCCTAGCGCTCCTCCATATTTATCTTCCCACCTTGAATTTTATGTCCGCTGTACACTCTCGCCGAGAGCTCTCGGGCGAGAGTCTCGTGCGAGAGCCCCTTGCCCGAGTGGGATCATGTACATTCTCGCTTAGTTCAATCGCAGTAAAGAACTCAGACAAGATGGAGGAAAACGACCATTCACCATTCACCATGCATCGAAAGATATCATTGTAATCCAAAGATTTATAATCATATTTAATTTTATTTCTCACAGATAATGACTCATAATGTCGTTTAATATTGTTATTTTTCTGTTCTACACTGTCCAACGGCGGGACTAGTACTGAAAGACGCGAGAGTGTACAGTAGTGCGCTCGTTTTCCTCGCGAGACCCTTTGTCTCGGGCGCAAAATACCGACAACGGACAAGGGTCCGAGACAGGCGAGACGAGGCGAGCGCACCCATTTACACTCTGGCACTCGGGCCGCCTCGCTGTGTCTCGGCGAGAGTGTACAGCCGGCTCTACAGTAATACCCATAGTACGGAACTTCGATCATGCAAAAACCTGCGCCTCCACTGCCCTCCTCATGATTCCAGCATTGTCCACTCCTCCTTCTATGTACAGTCCATCCTCCTTTGGACGCCCTCCCTCAAGAAATCAGGATGTCCCCTAGCAAAAATATCTTTAAACGCAGAGTTCGTCAATTATATTTAAAAAAATCTTTTGAATGATAATGAGTAATTAGATTTAGTTTCCACAGGAATTCATATTTAACTAATCTTTCCATATTTTCTTTCAGTAATTTAGTATTTTAATAATTATGTAAGTACATATTTTATGTAGGTATATTTTATTTATATAGTTGAGATATGTATGGTATTATCATAATATTATTATAGTGTGTAACTAGTATATATTAGGTAAGTACGGTTTATGTAGGTTTATTATGATATAATGTATAAAAATACCTAATATTTATAAAAATATTTATTACATCATTTTGTATAATATATATCTCTCTCTCTCTCTCA
The DNA here is from genome assembly GCA_937595015.1 of Polyommatus icarus. Lineage (NCBI taxonomy): Eukaryota > Metazoa > Arthropoda > Insecta > Lepidoptera > Lycaenidae > Polyommatus > Polyommatus icarus. The sequence continues at coordinate 2,724,264 of OW569325.1, forward strand.
CTCAGTATTCGTATTCACGAAAGGAAAGACATGGCATATCCATACTATACTAATATTATAAATACGAAACAGTGTCCGACAGTCCGTATGTCTGTCTGTTACCTCTTTACGCCCAAACCGCTGAAACGATTTTAATGAAATTTGATATGCAAATGCTTTGAGTCCCAGGAAAGAACGAAAGATATTTTTTATCTCGAAAAAATGTACGGTTCCTGCGCGAGCAACGAATTTGGGCGTAACGGGGTTGCGGGCGTCATGCAGTTGTTAAATAATATTTTGTTAAACGGCTATTGCCGTTCGGAAACTCCCAAATAGGCCTCAATATGAGATTAAAGCATTTTTCAAACACTGCTATAATTTTTCAGGTCAGAGTTCCTGAACCAGTACCTGGGTGGCAGCACGATCTTCATGAAGGCGAAGCGGTCGCTCTCCAGCGGCTTCGACCACCTGCTCAAGCGGAAACAGAGCCGCGACGACTTGGCGATACCTGTCGCCGTTAAAAAGGTAGACCTACACCTAAATTATATATCCTGAATAAATTCAACATCAAATTCAAATGTCTTTATTGCTAGAATGTTGTACCATCGTAGACCAACGTTATTTGGTCGAATATGTCAATTCAATGTTAATTGTGATCTGTCGGCTGGGTTTGACGTAACGCAACCAAACTACTTAGGTCCCTGATTTGCATAGGAATCAACTTCTCTGATAGTACATAAACTGGTCTTATAATTAACTACTTATAGTTCTAACATTCTGCCATAACAATGGCGTGCAATTAAATTAAATTTATGTAAAATTAATAAGTACATCATTATCTTAAGAAATTTTAAATACATACATTTGTCAATTGAAGAAATATATATTAAATTGAATAAGTATACAATAATAATAATTAGATTACATAGAAAATATTTAGTCAGTTTTTTGTTATAATTATTTAGGTATGTCATAAGAGATTTTAATTAATTTTATTACATGTAGGTACACTGAATTATTATTATTATAATTGTCAAATTTAATCAATTTCATTACAATATTCTATTATACATTGCATTATTATTCTTTAAATTTATATGATTGAAGGGTTAATGTGTAAAAACAATTGTTTAGTAGCCATTTAGTAATTTGTCTTTTAAAGTTACTTGCATTTAATGTTTTAAAATTATCTGGTAATTTATTGAAAATCTTGATGGCGTTAATGTACACATTTTTCCTATATAATAAAGTAATTATTCTTATTAATAAAGTATATTATTCTTATTAATAAAGTATATTATTCTTATTAATAACCTACTGGCTTAGAAGCCACGTATGATGTAGAAGGTTCTTGCGCATTAATAGTACTTATACCAAAAGGCGCTGTTCTTATGTGACATTCTAGACCGGCCATAGATGGACGGCATCTTGCAGTTGACACCGACTGCAAAAGGCGGTTGCCGCACGACGATCTGCAGTTCTATACTAAATTCATATCCGCCTTACACGGACCGCTCGAGCAGTTCTTGAGCGGTCGGTACTTTCAACGCGACCGCTCTAGGGCAGTCCTCTTAGTCAGCTTAGGCCAAGGCTCGTTCATCAAATGATGTTTCGGTCGCAGGCTAGCTCACACTTGTGTTAGTCAGTGCGTGCGAATGAGACAACCTGCAATGCGACATCCAAGAAATAAGAATAAATATTGACCCACATTAGCTTTGCCCATACTGGGTCTTTTTTCTGATCAACAAGGACATGCTTTATAACGCTATCAACAGTGAACGTGTGGCATGCCCGTGACGCACGTCAAAATCCACCCGCGTTGAAAGAAAAGTGTCATAGCGCGCGCTACGATTTCAACGCGCGCGTTACGGGCATGCCTCACGTTTGACGTTGACAGCGCTATAAGGCATGCCCTTGTGACACAATGTGGATAAAGCTAACGTGAGGCATGCCCGTGACGCGCGTTGAATTCATAGCGCTCGCTATGACACTTTTCTTTCAACGCGAGTGGATTTTGACGCATTCAATTATTGAATATGCCAAACGAAAGTTGAATAAAAAGAAGATGACGAAAATTGATGATGAAATTTCATAATGTGGATATAGCTATTCATCTTTGATGATTGCAAGCTACATTCATGAAACATAAGTTGTAACTTGTAACTCATTAGAATGGAGAACTACCCTACTAGACAAGTGGCAAGCGATTATCGTGAACGCCAACAAAATGTATGCGATTTGACATAAGTCATCGCTTTGCTACTTACTTACAAGTACTTGAGACCCAAATTGAGTCTTGGGCCTTGGCCTCTGACACAAGCACACGCCATTTCTTCCGATCCTGTGCGACATCTTGCCATGATTCGTCTTCGCTAGCAAATACTAATGACAAACCCTATACATTTTGTTAGCGTTTACGATAATCATTTGTCACTAATTGTCTAAGCCTTCAGCTTACCTTCGAACTAATTAAGTATTTTTCCATTTCAGGAGGTATCCCCAAACCCGCTTCCAGCGCCGGTGTCGATGCCGCCCACTCCGCCCATTCAGGAGACATCTTCGGAGACATCTGGTCCCGAGCTGCTGTCGCCAGAAGCCGCTCGCAAGTCCACCTCTCCTATCGTCAACAGCGGTAAGTCCTTCTAGATATGGAAGATCCTAAATAGGGAGATTCTAGAATTTTCTAGCTTGTAAAGGAGATGGAGTTGAATGAATTCGAAAAACACGTAACTAAATCATATTTTATCATTCATGATCAGGTGCTTATTACATACGAATAAAAATTCAATCTACATAATGTATTCTCTTAGGGCCTGTTTCACCACTTCCCGATAAGTACCAAATAGGCTACCACCACTTAACTTGACAGATGGAGTATGGATAGTTCGGCACTTTATCAGAAAGTGGTGAAATAGGCCCTTAGTATTGCAAAGGTTAAACAATTAACAAAATTCTTCTTTAGTTTCCGAGCCATCTTCGCCGAAGGTTGTTATCCCAGCAGTGGAAGAAGTTACAGAAGGGAGCAAGGAATCCACTCCAGTCACCTCGCCTATGATGGATATGTAAGTAAATTACATAAATTATTTTTGCGATTATACGCGCGGCAATAGCATGCTGTCACATGGGTGACCACGTACATGACAGAAAAAGCGCCCTAATTTACTAGGTCTGCAATTTGCCTATGGGCTATGAATTGACTTTTCTGATAGTACCATCGAAGAAATAGATTCATATTTTATGGGCAGTTGACGGACTTACGTCATTTTGCCGGATTATGTCAATTCAATGTTATAACTGACGGCTAGGTTTGCCATTTGACATAAAGCGACCAACTCACGTAGGCCCGCAATCTACGTCTAAGGATCAACTTCTCTGATAGTTATACTCACCTAACTAAAGAGTCTTGTATACAAGGTTCAGATCCCCTTTGCCTCTAGAGTCTAGACTCTAGTGAAACCCAGAATTATTACCGTAGAATGTTCCTCCAGCTTCCTGAAGGTGTCAGACGCGCGACCGAGCGCGACCGAGGCGGGGTCGGAACCGGACGAGACCTGGCGCCAGGCGATATACAACAAGGTGGTGCAGCCCCCACTCATCGACAGCGCTGATGGTGAGGAACAGTGGTGTACTATAACTTATAAGATAGGTACATATAACGTTGTCTAGGCTACTAAAAATATTTTTCTGCAATTTTTTTACGTTGGGCACATTGAAAAAGTCATTATGTGACAGAGAAAGGCATCGGAACTGGGCAGTGGTTCCCCTGATTTATAATGCGTAATTCGACTCGGATTCGGAAACTTCATCGCGCGACATCCAATAAACGCTCGCTGCCGTTGGAATTGACCAATGACCGCACGGTAAAGTTTCCGAATCCGTGTCGAATTCCGAAACGTGAATCGCCCTGCTGAAACAGCTATGCGCTGCGGAAACATCTTTATTATTTAGCAAAGTGCTGTACAGTGCACTATAAACTGTAAAGTAGACATAATTTATTTTATGTCAAATGTAAGTGTTGTAGCAATTTCCAGGTGACTTAACACAGGCGGACCTGCTGGGCAAACCCGCGGCGTCGACCGGTAAACGGTCGAGGGAGGAGTTGAGGCAGCTATGGAAGATGGCCATCGACCAGACCATCCTGCTGGTCAGGATGGAGAAGGAAAACGCTAGACTTAAAGGTAATGTTTTTTCCGGGACAAGGTAACGCACAGATAGTTGAAGACGTAAAGACGAACAGAGAGAATATTATAGACAGACGGCTTTTTTATGACTTATGAATTATTATGATATGACTCTTCTGGCAGAGACTTCCAGAATGTGTGTACCAAATTGTAATGATTTTAAACTCTTTTAAGTGTCAGAAATCAGAATTCAAAATCTTGAACCGATTAAATCACTGGAAGTTTCTTACAACCCTTTTTGTCAGGGGCTAAAAATAAATAAATAAATAATTGTTGATACAGAACGCGAGGAATCGTCAGCGGTGCGGCGCATCAAGCTGGAGTACACGGAGCTGGGGTCGTGCGAGGGCGCCGTGATGTGGGACTCGCTGCTGGCGCGGGAGCCCGGCCAGCCCGTCGCCAAGGTCGACCGCCACATGCTGAGGCAGGCGGTGTATCAAGGTGAGATGATGACGTAGAATTGCTTTCGAAGTGTTGTAATTGGTGCCAAAAGTAACTTCCTTTGACGTGATATGTGAGACGCCATTGCTCGTCGTGGAAGTGATTAACTACCTTCAAAATGTTGAGGTGTCTTCAGCAGAAATTGCCGTTTTACCAAAAGGAAAAGCGCAGCTAACAGATCAAAACTTTGGCAAATGTTGTTTGCAAAAATTTTGAGTACGATCTCAATGTATGCAAATTTTACATACCAGACTCTTGATCAGCAAGAACTCGTCATGACAGACTAGATTAAAACAAACATAATTATTATTATTTTTAACAAAAAATTAAAACCGACTTCCAAGGTAAAAACAATATTAACATTAATATGAACTAAAAAGTATTAAATAATTTTTGCTATCTAATAGTGCCTTTTTCCGAATTCGGCTAAACTTTGACTATTTCTGTACTCAATCTTCATTATTTTGAAGTCGGTACCAGATAGCTGAATCTTCAGTCCTCTGACAGAATATTTGAAACTTTTGGAACTGGCACCGACTTCAAAATTATGAAGATTGAGTACAGAAATAGTCAAAGTTTAGCCGAATTCGGAAAAAGGCACTATTAGATAGCAAAAATTATTTAATACTTTTTAGTTCATATTAATGTTAATATTGTTTTTACCTTGGAAGTCGGTTTTAATTTTTTGTTAAAAATAATAATAATTTCACTCTTTTTAGTTACACTAGTAGGTAAACCTTCGCGTATATTTTACGTATCTTATTACACAGTTCACACTCACAAAATAATATATTATCAGTGAAGTCAACATATTGTGCTAAGTAATTTAACAATTTTAATACTTCAAACCCCAAGCGGTCACCGGCGATTGCGATAACAATAGAAAGGCTATTGTGTCTCGTTTTTCCACGATCCAAGGATCTATCAGATAAAAAATTGTATAAACTTGCATAGGATGTAGCATAGCTACTCATCTAATATATAAAATTCTCGTGTCACAGTTTTCGTTGCCATACTCCTCGGAAACGGCTTGACCGATTTTTTTTTTTTTAATAGAAGGCAGGTCGCTATAGCCCTGGCGTCACTGCGACCCATGAGGATCTATTGTGACTCAACCGATTGTGGCTTGACCGATTCTCATGAAATTATGTGAGCATATTGTGAGGATATGGGTCTGAGAATCGGCCAACATCTATTTTTCATACCAAAAATTATTTATATGGCAAAACAACGTTTGCCGGGACAGCTAGTAATATAATATAATATTATCATAATTATTGACAGCTGTTCTTGTAATCAAGAATTCAATTTCAAATCCATTTAAATCGATACTTAGTGCGCCATCTATCGATTAATAAGTATAACTAATTAAAAAGACACTTATTGACTTTGTTTTGTTTAAATGCTCTTTTTAAAATAACTTTATTTTAATTCTATATTTTGTCTATTAAAATTTTATAAAGTAGTTAGTATAGTATTCGATCTGTATATAAAGTAGTAAAGTATATTCGGCGGCGCCGCGATACCGTCGCCTCCGTGGCGCTGACCGCCGTGTATATTTAAACAAAGTGTTGTTATACAGTATAAAATTATTATTATTATTAGTATATCCACACCTATGCCTTGTACTATTATCTATTCTGTGCCATGAGACATTGGTGACCTTAACACGACGTGGTAATGATGAAGACGATGATGATGATGATGATGATGATTATGATGATGAATATGAGTTGCATAGTAGCATATGCTTTCTGTTCTTAAAACAACGCCGAAACTCCCAAACGTGTATCTATAAGGAGTCAGGAGTTCTCTCAGCATCTTCGAAACCATGGTATACCTTGACCCAATATTTGACTTTTTGGTAGCATATTCTTAGTACACTTCACATAAAACCAAAATCATCATATGTTTCCATATAAATTTCGAGGAGTTCCCTCGATTACTCCTGGATCCCATCATCAGGTCACCACTTTGTGAACATGGTACCAAATTGAAGTAAAACCAAATACAACAAAGCAAAAATTTCGAAAATCGGTTCACAAACGGCGGAGTAATCGTTGAACATACAAAAATAAAAAAAAAAATAAAAAAAAAAAAAAAAAAAAAAATATCCACAGCCGAACATATAACCTCCTCGTTTTTTGGAAGTCGGTTAAAAAAGGCGGAAATGTTTAAAAGTCAACATCTAATCCCACGTACCACTGTAACCATTTAAATCAGTACTTATTGTCCAGGTGTCCCCCGCATGTCTCGTGGCGGCGTCTGGTACTTCCTGGCGGAGCAGGCGAGCGCTCGTCTCCCGCCGCCGGACGCACGCGCCGCGCCGCTGTATGCTGCGCCCTACCGAGCGCTGCTCGCCGGACTAACCAAGCACCAACACGCCATACTTATAGACCTCGGTCAGTATATCTTTTATTATCTTTTAGTTCTTAATAATTATCATCAGCAGCAGCAGAATAGTAAACATTATAACGCGCTGGTCGCTGGCAATAACTAAGCACCTCTAGTACGCGAGGATAGCGTACTGATGCTTGGTAATCGATCTTGATTAGCTGATTATAATCATCACCAGCATCAGCAGCTTATTCATTAAACTTAGCCAGATGGCAGATTACATGTCCACAGTTGTGGTCGGCGTCATTAGCTCTTACTCTACAACCCTCAACACACATACCTCTTCACATACCTACTTTTTCTACCACTATTTATTTTAGCTACACCTTTAGGCACTATACCAGATTCAGATTTATCGGCATTTGAACTTAAGTCTCATTTGTTTCGTAGGTCGAACGTTCCCGAAGCACTCCTACTTTGCATCAGCCCTGGGACCTGGTCAACTCGCTCTCTACAACATACTCAAGGCGTATTCACTACTGGACCCTGATGTTGGCTACTGCCAGGGATTGAGCTTCGTTGCTGGAGTGCTGCTGCTGCATGTAAGTAAAATTGATGTCAGAAGTTAACGAATAGAACTAAAACTAGTATATGGCTTCAGAAAGCCAGCCTAAGGCTGTGTTTCCACCAGAGATGTGTTGCGAGGAATGTGTTTTTAAGATCCATAGCATCACCGTGCTGAGCGATGTCATGGCAGGCTCACGTCAATAAAGCGATTCTATTGGTTCTCAAAAACACATTCCTCGCAATATATCTCTGGTGGAAACGCAGTCTTATATAAGTAGTATATTTTAGTGACTGTGAATTTTGTAACTTCCTATAGATGGAGGAGGCTGAAGCATTCTCGCTGCTCCGTCACCTGATGTTCCGGCGCGGTCTTCGCAACCAGTACCTGCCTGACATGAGCGCGCTCCAAGTACAGGTAAGCAAATAAACGGACTACGAACAAAGAACAGAACTTTCGTCATTTATTTGGGAAGAGATTACCTTACTGTATTCATGATAGTCAGGGAAGAGTCAAAGTTGGAATACCTTCAACCCACAAACACATTTTTTTTCCTGATTCAATAAATCGTGTTGCTATCAGAACATTATCATGCGTTATCCCAGGGTACGAACTAACGAACTTGCAGACTTAACTACAACATTTGGTGACTAGAAACACACAAGGCTAAAAATATCCAAAACATACCATCCTCATCACCTTGATGAGTGGCAGTCTTCCACAGTGCGTTTTTCGCGTAGGTAACTTTCTACCGCGCACTGTAAAACTCTGGAACGAACTGTCACCAGCAGTATTTCCGGACCTATACGACCTGCAAACCTTCAAGAAAAGAGCGTATTTCCTCTTAAAAGGCCGGCAACGCACCTGCAGCTCTTCTGATGTTGCGAGTGTCCATGGGCGACGGTAGTTGCTTACCATCAGGTGACCCATTTGCTCGTTTGCGTTATTTAATTTAAAAAAATGCGGCCGAAGTTCGGCATGATTGCAATGTAGTTTAAATTACTGATGACTGATGAGTGATGAGTGATGACACACCACGCCGAAACAACGTCGCGTTATATTGTATGCGTAGCGCATTGCTGGCGTAATCATGCGGAACTTCGGCCGCGTATTTTCGGCCTAGTGTGTTTCTGACACTTACACTCACCATCCACTCGGTTCAGCTGTACCAGCTGTCCCGCCTCATCCGCGACCACGAGCCGGAGCTGCACGCGAAGCTGGAGGCACTTGACATCTCGCCGGCACTGTACGCCGCGCCCTGGATGCTCACGCTCTTCACCAGCCAGTTCCCCCTGGGCTTCGTCGTCAGGGTTTTCGGTGAGTTGGATAGATTTAGGATGCGTATGCGTCACCGACATAGTGCAGAGAATTAGTACGCAGAAGTGGAACTGGGCTAGCCACGTAGCTCGAAGAACAGACGATCGGTAAAGTAAACTTATTCTGGAATGGAAACCACGGCTGAGTAAACGGGGTGTAAGTCGACCTCCAACTGGTGGGACGACGATCTCAGTTTAGTTGCGGGCCCATATTGTTGGATGCGAGTAGCAGAAGATCGTCCATCTTGGCGTTTATTGAGAGATGCCTATGTCCAGCAGTGGTCGAATATAGGCTGATTTGATTGAGAATGCTTATGGGGATAGGGGAATGAGGATGTTTGGTAGGGTGGAGGAGTTAGAGTAGACATGAATTTTTGCTAGGCTGAGTAAGAAACCTTACGTATAAATTATACTGACCAGTGACCATTATATCGGGTTAGTCCCCGAACCAGTGGTAGGCGCCAGTAGTAACGACGTTCTGAAAGTTTTTGATTCAAATCTAGTCAGAATTTACATAAACCAACCAACAAATGGAGGGCCTTGAGCTAATCAGCTTTACCGAGGTAAACTGCCAAAGGCTGTCTCTTATCCGCCAAGAAATGGAGGCACATGATTTTAACCAAATAAAATAATTCCACAGATCTGATCTTCCTGGAGTCCCTGGACGTGGTTTTCGCGGTATCGCTGGCGCTATTGAGCGTGCACCGCGAGGGCCTGATGATGTGCTGCGGCTGCGAGGAGGCGGCCGAGTACCTCAAGCACAAGCTGCCTGATGTAGACCGCGCCGTCGCTGACAAGGTTATGAAGAAGGTACTGTGTCTTTGTCCTTATAAAATATAAAGGTTTTGACCTTTGAACAGGCTAAGGACCTGTTTCATCACGCCCTGATAAAGTGCCGAATAGACTATCCACAACTTTTTTGATAGATTCTCTATACTTCATCTGTCAAGTTAAGTGTTGGATAGCCTATCCGGCACTTATTAGGAAGTGGTGAAACAGGCCCTAAGAAACTATTTTATGATTGGGGAACATAAACTTTATTGACCAAATAAATATTATATATAAAATAAATATAATAGCTGTCCCTCATATTGAGTATAGGTCCAAGAAATCACTCTATCCAGTATCCAGGAGTCCTGGGTCCCACCAACACATTTGTTGTAGACTCGTTTATTCCTTTTTCAGCTGCCTAGAAGACAGAAGTTTCCCAAAATTTTATTAGGCAGATAATATTATCATGCCGAACCTTTTCCATTGTGAAAATGATCGCATATCCTTATCGGAAACTCAAAACTACAAAATTTCATCTTTTGTCCTTCCTCTGCTACCAGGTCCACAAGATGGACATCAGTCGGCAACTGTCGGAGTACGCGGTGGAGTACGGCGTGCTGCGGGAGGAGATGCCGCGCCTGGCCGCGCTCACCGAGCACAACCAGCGCCTGCTGGACGAGACAGAGCGTCTGACTGCCGAACTTGATGTGAGTACGCCAGGAAGATGGTTTCCAAATGTCTTGTACTTAGTTTACATATAGTGAATATTAAAAATAAATTCCACTCGTTTATTCCAGAATGCAATGGACACAATTAATAGTTACCAAAAGAACCAAAGCCGCCTGGAGACGCAGAACAAAATAATGGAGCACCAGCTTCTGATGCTGAGTCGCTACATATCGGCGAATCAGAAGGACCTGCCGCCCGAGATCAAGAAGGTGGTTCAAATCCACGCGAAGAAGATCTCTTTCAGTTCCAAGATCACCTCCTTCAAATTCACGTCCAACGACGACGAGGAGGAGAAGAAACCCAAGACCGGCGTCAGCTCCCCCAACCTCTTCTCCAAGATAAGCAGGGAGGACGTCCTCAACGCGGTCAACAGGGAGAAGAACATAGAGAGCGATAGAAAACACTTCCTGATGAAGAAGTCGCAGTCCGTGCACTCCGGCCTCATCGCCACCAGGCTCAAGGTCGCGGAGGCGGAGCGCAAGAACAGCCTGCGGATAGACGACCTCGCCAACGATCTCAAGAAGAAGACCTTCACGACGCAGGAGCAGATACTCCAGGAGAGGCTGTTCGAGAAGCAGCTGAAGCACGATTTCGATGAAAACCTAAAGAAGTTGGACGAGAAGTTGACGCCCAACTACAACGACGATCTGAGCATATTCCAAAGCAGGAAGAGCATGTCGCTGAGTCTGAAAGCCCCCAAGCAGGAGACGAAGTTGCCCGACAGCGGGTTCGTGACGCCGATGAGCCCGACCGAGCGAGAGAGACGGGACGATAGCTCCGTCATCTCGCACCCTCTCAGCGACTGTGACGTGGACATCAAGTTCGACGGACAGTCCACCAAGCTGAAGCAGATAAGACCGCTCAAGACGAACGGAGTGGCGGAAAAGAAGACCTAACATTGGAAACACGAGATCTGACGTGCTCCAAAATCCATTTAATCGAATAAGTAATTTTCAATATTACTAATCGATATCATAAAATCGAGAAATTGATATTAGGTAGGAACGAATGGATTTAAACAGCAGAATTTGTTTTCAAAGTGAGATATATTTCTTAATTTAGTAACTTGGTGATTATGATATTTTTATATTAATTAAATATTTAAAAGGTTGGACCACAGTACTCGGACCACGGAGATCTCTAATGGGTTAGGTTCTCAATTTATTTAATCTACTAAGTACTTATATTTTAATTCAAACGTTTTGTTTAATTATGCCAAAAATTTATTTGCCATAAAATTTAAGTGGGTATCTACATCACATAGTTATAAGAGCTAGACTTAAATATTTATAGATTATAAAATAGACAAAAAAATTATTATAATACAAAAATCTTTGTTGTTCAGTATAAATATGCATAAAAATACTTACCTACACTATAAAACTTCAAACGTTATTGATAAATAGCTAACCTACTAATGCTTGTTGTTTGGGGATTTTTCATAGGAGATCATCTGTTATTATAAATTATTATTATGTAAGATTTTTAACGTTATTGACGTTAGCCTAAACTCTTGTCAAAAAACTTTAAAATACGGCATTAGTATACCCGAGGAAATTGATTCCTAGGCAGTTGACAGACCTACGTCGTCTGGTCTGCTACATAATATATTAATCTGTGGTCGGCTATAATATTATGTCAATTCAATGCTATATAGCTGTGATCGGTCGGATGACTTTTATTTGACTTAACGCGACCAAATAACTTAGGCCATCTGCCTAGGGATCAACTTCTCTGATAGTACAATGTGTTCAAGTTCTAAGCAACATTTTACTAAATATAATATTCTATTCATATTCAAAGCTTCCAAGATGGTTTCTGGGAATTGGATCTCAAGTTCAAATCCAATGTTTATCAAAATTCCGTGCCCGGCCCTAACTAATAATAAAAATATTTTTACAGCAAATATGTAAATTAAGGTCTATTCTGACCTATTTACTAAAAATGTCACGTAATGATAGACAGCGTCCCTTGAATAAGTTGTACTACGCTGCGAAAATATTATGGAGTGTATTTGTATAGCATGGAATTAGTTACTCGAGGGGCGCTTTTCATACGTCGAGTAGTGATGAAAATTGAGTTCAATATTCAAGCTTCTAAATTGAATCAGAAGTATTTATTTAGAAATTAGAAGGTAATCTTTTACCTGTTTTTGTTTATAGTAGGTAGGTAAGTAAAACAAAAAATAAAGCCTTTAATTTTACTTTTAAAATAAGTACGGATAATCGGAGGCCTTAGTTGGTATTTCTATTTATGAAATTAAAATTAAGTGATGTTCATATTAAACTTAAAGCCAACTTGTGCCAGTCTGTGTGGAAGAGTCGTTGATAAAGTATCGTGTTTTCTTCCATTCTTTGTATTTTAAAAGGGAAAAAGATAGTGATATTTTGACAAGAGATAGGGCTTGTTGGTGTAACAAGCCCTATCTCTTAGGTGTACCGAGTACAGTAGTAGGGGAGGGGAGGGGGCTATTTGTGTGGTCACTCGAGCGTCATAGAGATTGGAGACCTTTAAGTAGGTTTTTTACGTTAGGTAAAACTGATAAAAAAATAATAAGAGCGTTTTTTATTATACCCTATTTATTTACTATACCATGATAACTAGACACAATATGTCGGAAACCAAGATGACAAGCTTAATCTGACGCGCTCTAGCTACTCTTGAAATCCCCCCTTCCCCACCCCAACTATAGTGGCAAGACAGTGCACTAAGCCAAGCACTCGAAATGTTTCAAGTAGGGCTACACGCGAGAGCGAGATTTTTCTCGTCTCGTCTCGTTCTCATCTCGCTTTTACGAGACGAGAACGAGACGAGACCTTTTGGAAAATATTCTCGGCGATACCGAGACCACATACAGGGCAACCCGAGAGTCGTTTCGGGTCTCGTTATTATTTTTTATTAATATTTTTATTCGAAAAATTAGAAAAGGCCTACTTCAAAAACAATATATTTTGCAAAATATAAAATCTTGTAACCATCCAAATTGCATTTTAATTTTTATTATATAAACACGTTAGTCATAAAATATTCCTTATTCTCGTTATTATATTTTAGAAATAAATCATTGTTTATAACTAAGCGAGACGAGACGAGACAACTGGTAACGAGACGAGACCGAGACTTGAACGAGACTCAATTTTTTGAGGATTGACGAGACCGAGACGAGATTTTTGTTACTCTCGCTTACTCTCGTCTCGTGTGAAGCCCTAGTTTCAAGTTAAGGATATGCTCGGCCGAGGGTAATGTCACGCCACTCAATTTGGTAGGTACCTATAATCAAGGCATAAAAGGTAGCAACTACACTGGTGCAAGGAGGCAATAATGTGTGAATTTTGTAGATTATTACAATCCGCAATATTTATTATGTTTGGTTAAATTATGTTACGTAGACAAGGTATATCTTTTGTTGCCATTTTGTGATCTTTTAGCACCTTTCTACTTAGCAGTTAGGGTGTGTTTCCACTGAAGCGGAGCGGGGCGGAGAGGAGCTTAGTGGTGCCGAATTGACTAATCACCATGCTCGAAATCTTCGCTCGGATTCAATGGAACAGCACGATTGGTCAATTCGGGCACCGCTAAGCTCCGCCCAGCTCCGCGTCAGCGGAACGCGGCCTTAGCCTTAAGGCCTATTTACATAGAAACAAGACGAAACGAAACTTGGTGATGCATAAAAATAGAAATAGAAAGCAGTTAGCAGCGTGATACCTTTCAAATTTTGTATCACTATTAAGCATGCAGCGTCTCTCGTCTGGTCTGGCGTCTCTGTAAACTGGCACTTAAAAAAAACATTTTTTAACGTCGAGCGCTTTGCCTTGGTACACCTGAAAAGCTGAACAATGCTGATAATTTTTTGTGATATTTAGTTAAGTGAAATACTTTGTGAATGATTATTATAGTTAGGTAAGGAACTAGTATGTATAGGTACTATGTCATTAAAGTTATTATCTGAACTTTTGTTTCTTTTTTAAATTACCAACCTTAAAGACCCAACACACTGGCGCAGAGTCCAAGCGTCGTGGTTCACTTTTGAGATTTATCAATACTAATATTATAAATGCGAAAGTGTGTCTGTCTGTCTGTCTGTCTGTCTGTCTGTTACCTCTTTACGCCAAAACCGCTGAACCGATTTGGCTGAAATTTGGTATGGATATACTTTGAGTCCCGGGAAAGGACATAGGATACTTTTTATCCCGAAAAAATGTACGGTTCCCGCGTGATAAACGAATTTTGGCGCAACGGAGTTGCGGGCGTCATCTAGTTATACATATATGTATTCAGTATTCTTCTAATTTCTATTATTATGTAAGTACAATAATTTTTATGCTATGAAAATGTTCACTGGCGCTACTTCGATCGACTGGAGTCGAGCTTGAATGCTCACTGCTCGGCCTTGATTAAGGATCCTAATACAATATAAAAACACACACTCACAATTATTATAAATCAACGACGCCGCAGAACGCATCGTGAAAATTACCGATCCCACCAAAACATTAAATGTAAAAGGAGCCAAGCAAAATATTGCATAGCTATGCAATACTTACTTCTGTCGTAAAAAGTTTTCAGATCACATTCAAGCCAAGCCTTCAGCTTATTTTGTAATTGAAATCAACATTCAGTGAATGTATCAATAGTTTTCTTTATTTTAAAATTATTATAGTGGCTCGGCAATGATAGTTGCGTGTGTACGGTGAATTATACGGCTATTAATGAACCAAAGATTTCCTTTGGTAGAATTGGTCCTTATGGCCCAAGGATGGATTTAAGATGTAGAGCCACCGCGATTTTTGATGTTAGTTTTTTTAATTTTAGCAGCTTCTGCTATGGAGGAAAATAGAGTCTCAATCTGTATAGAGGCATCAATTATGGTACTATTCCAAGTTCGGTACCATATTCGGATGACTTAAGAATGCTAAATTCATTTTAGGACTCATATTTGCACGATAAAGAAGTTAAACAACGTAAAAAGAAGAAGAGAAGAAGCATTATTTAAACGCGCTAATCTTAGTATGAGTCAGTAATTACTGGTCCGATTTGAAAAATTCTTTCAGTGTTAGATAGCCCATTTATTGAGGAAGGCTATAGGCAAAATTTGATTACGCTAAGACTTAATATAAGCGAAGAAATAGAGGAAAATGTGAAAAAACGGAGGAAATTATTTGAAAGGGCTTATTTCACGATTTTTTCAGCAATTTTTCTATTATTTGGCACAGATAAAAAGTAGGAACGTGAAGAATCATAGACTATTTATTGTGGACTAATTTGTCTGTGAAATATCTAATTTACGCGGGCGAAGCAGCACGGAACGTCTAGTAATAATATAATAAATGTGAAGAGTTGGTTTTTTTGAACGCGCTAATCTCAGGAGCTACTCATCCGATTAAAAAAAATCTTTCTGTGTTTGATAGCCTATTTATTGAGGAAGACTATAACCTATATTTATCACGCTAAGACCAATAGGAGCAAATATACAGTGGAATATGTGAAAATAAAGCTGAAGAGTTTGTTTCTTAGTTTGCTTGTTTGAACGCGCTAATCTCAAGAACTACTGGTCCGATTAAAAAAAATCTTTCAGTGTTTGATAGCCTACTTATCGAGGAAGGCTATAAGCTATATTTTATCACGCTAAGACAAATAAGAGCAAAGATACAGAGGAAAATGTAAAAAAAACGGGGAAAATTATTTGAAAGGGGTAATATCTCACAGACTACTGGAGCAATTTTTATGTTATTTGATACGAATATATTATAGTAGACTACGTGAGATATGGGTTATTAATTTGTGAAAAATGTACGGTTTCCGTGAAATTTCAGATTTACGCGGACGAAGCCGCGCGGTACGTCTAGTAATATTAATATGTTTATTGCTCCATTCATCACCATGTCTTTGGCATGCAGAATAATGCGGCTATCAGCCTCTTATAATAATTAAGCCCTGTCAACAGCGTTTTCGTTGGTTGAAAATCATATATTCTAAATTTTTATTTTATTTTTACTATATTTTATCTAAATATTATTCAAAAACTGGCATTTAAACATTCGATTCAATCGAAAATGATAACAAACTCGCCTATATACCTAAATCCCACGCAGTTATTGACCTCATACCTTGTTAAAGCTAAATAATAACTAAAACTATAACTAATAACTACTATATGTATACAGTATATAATTATAATAACGGTACTTAAATGGATAAAGATTTAAGATAGTGCTCTTTCAATCGACGTTTAAAGACTTTAAAGACAGCAATGGTGGGAGTTGGGACTGTCACGGATGGTGTGAGGAAGGGAGTTCCACAATCTAACCGCATGAACAGTAAAGGAATAGGAGTAGAAATTGGAACGATGGAAGGGGAGGGAAAGGTTTGACCGGACGTTGGACCTGCATGGGAGATCGGGAGGACGAGAGAAGTTGAAGCGGTCAAGGAGATATGGAGGAGAGAGAGGATTATACAGGATGTTGTAAAGCATAGAAAGGATATAGTTCTAAGAGACCTCGGAACATTCTGGTCACCCTCTCATCGCAGCGCCTACGTGACACTCTAATATCAGCGACCACTCGCTTTAATAAAACTCACCCTAATGACAAGTTGTCCACCTCGCACATTGGTCTGTCAGGTACTAGTCGTAGGATATTTCTATCTGAGCACCTGTCACCTGAGACTAAAGAAATTCATAGTCTGGCCCGCAAGTTTTGTAAAGATAATAATTATAAATATGTATGGGTTCGTTTTGGTAACATCTATATCCGTAAAAATGAAACGAGTCCGGCTATTTTTATTAAGAATTCTGAAACACTGAATAAGTTGAACAACACACAACAACTAAATTAGTTTCTTTGCAACATTCGGTTTTTATATTTAATTTTAAGTATTTTGTCATGTTTAATATTTATTATCAAAATGTAAATCGGATACGAAGCAAACTGTCTCAATTTCGATTAAACCTCTTGAATTGTGATTATGACATCATATGTTTGACGGAAACAAACTTAAATAAAAATGTATTTGATAGTGAATGTATAGACACCCGCTACAATGTATTTAGGAGAGATAGAGATAAGACTGTATCGAATAAAATTGAAGGTGGGGGAGTTTTGATAGCAGTACACAAAAGATATCATGTCATACGTCAAACATCATGGGAAAGTGATATGGAGGATGTCTGGGTAACACTTTTGCCTCAATCTTATAAAAGCGCGCGCTTCAGTTTATGTGTTTGTTATTTACCGCCTGATTTAAATCACAACCAGCTCGAGCACTTCTATAGTAACTGTCAAAATATAATACTGAATCGCTTTCCTGCTGATAACTTCCTTATTGTTGGCGATTTTAACACGCCCGATTATTACTCAGCTTGCTTAATTAATACAGACGCTTCCAAAGTATCGCTTACACGTAATAAAAAACTTCTTTTACTTAATGAATTTTTATCACTGTGCAACCTGAAGCAATACAACAAAGTTCTAAATGTTAATGATCGTCTTCTCGACTTAATCTTATCTAATATGAACAATTTAATTATGAGTGTCAGTGAAACAACAGCATTAGTCGTACGGGACAAGCATCATCCCGCGCTTTTAATAAATGTATATCTGGATGGAGTCTCTAGAGAACTTCGTAGATGTCTTGCAGAACGACTAAATTTTAAGCAAAGTGATATCATAAACATTAAATTAGAATTAACATCCGTTAATTGGCGGGACATTTTGTGGTCCAACGATATTAATATTTGCACAGATGCCTTTTATGACACCTTATTTAATATAATTAAAAAACACACTCCGTCAGTGTCGCATAAATATTCGTCTTATCCTATTTGGTACAGTAGAGCTCTCATCAAATGTAACCAAGAAAAAAACAAATTCCATAAGCTTTTTAAAAAATATGGCAATCCTAGAGATTATGATACTTTTTCATTACTGAGGCACAGATGTAAAACTCTTACTAAGCTCTGCTATGAAAAATATATATCGGTTACTGAGGACTCCCTCAAAACTAATATAAAAACATTTTGGCGTTTTGTCAATAGCAGGAGAGGTCAAATTTCAATTCCAGATACCATGAAGTTTGATGGGAAAACGTCATCGAATGGTCAAGAGGTATGTGATCTCTTCTCAAATTTTTTTTCCTCTGTCTTTGACAAAGACTCGGGATCGAGAAGAGATGAAAATCATATTAATCAGCCAGCCTTGAAAACGAATTGTTTCCCAAACACGTTGTCTCATTTATCAATCGACCGGAAAGATGTAATAATGAAAATCAAAAAATTAGATGCCAGTAAGGGAGCTGGTCCTGATCTATTACCTCCTTCTTTTATAAAGCTTATTGGAAAAGATGTATCAGTTCCCCTATCCATAATTTTTAATAAATCTCTTGAAAGTGGTATCTTTCCTAACCGGTGGAAAATCGCACATGTTATCCCCATATATAAAAACGGTGTTAAGTCAAACTGCGAAAATTACAGGCCCATAAGTATTCTCTCATGTTTTGCAAAATTATTTGAATCCTTAGTCCATCATCACATTTATAATCATATAAAACCACTTATTTCATCCAAGCAGCATGGTTTTGTTAAGGGTCGCTCTACAGTTACTAATTTATTAGAATACAAAAATTATCTATGTAAAGCGTTCTCTGTGGGAGGTCAAGTAGACTCTATTTACACAGATTTTTCTAAGGCATTTGACAAAGTCAACCATTACCTGCTCTGTGATAAACTAGCGTCTTATGGGATACATGGTAGTTTATATAGATGGATATGTTCATACCTTACTAACAGGAGTCAGTTAGTCGCACTCAAGGGTTTTACTTCTTCATCTACTACTGTCACATCAGGAGTACCCCAGGGATCTCATCTTGGGCCTCTCCTTTTTGTAATATTTATTAATGACTTGATTAAAATGTTATCCTGTAACTGCCTCTTGTACGCCGATGATTTAAAGATTTTCGCTTTAATATCGAAAAATGAAGACTGCTTAGCTCTTCAAAAAGATATCGATACCATTTCTAATTGGTGTATTAAAAATCGTATGTACTTAAACACTAATAAGTGTTCCGTTATATCGTTTACCCTAAGAAGGAACAAAATTACTTGGAGTTACGTTATTAATGGTCAAACATTAAATCGTGTAACTGTGGTGAAGGACTTAGGAATCCTTTTTGATGATAAATTGTCATTTAGGGCACATTATGAATATATTACTAGCAAGGCTAATCAACTCCAGGGATTTGTTTTAAGGAATACAAAGGAGTTTAAAAAGCCTAGTAGTGCCTTATACTTATTTTCCGCTCTTGTAAGAACTACATTAGAATATGGAAGCCCTATATGGTCCCCTAATTACAAAACACACATAGAGGACATTGAACGTGTCCAGAGAAAATTTCTTAAAATCATTTGTTATCGTTATTTTCCCGGTCGAACAAATTTAAATTACCATGATAGGCTTATGCATTTCAAAATAGAGACCCTTGAAAATAGACTCATATTTTATGACTTATTGTTTTTCTATAAAATTGTGAATAACATTGTTGATTCGTCGGAGTTATTATCTGAGATTAGTTTAAATACCAAGTTTAGTGCACGTAGAGCTCATCGTACAAATTTATTTGCTTTGCAAGTCTATAAGAATAATATTTCTTATTTTAACCCTATAACACGCATGGCTAGAAAATATAATGAATTAGCTAAAGACAGCTCAAAGTTGGACATTTTTGAACACAACGGTAATAAATATATTAAAGTCGTCAAAGACATCCTCCATAGCATATTTACCTCTGCAACTTATGAGTGAAATACGAGTAAGTAACGTCCAAATTTACCTATTGTGTTAAGTTAAAAGCCAAAAATTGTGCTAGTTTTATGTCTTGTTGATATTTTAATTTTAATGTGTGCACATATCTGTTACGTTGCGATCTAGATCGTACATTTAAATGTATATTATATTTGTTTAGTTGGGATTGTAATGTGTTTTGTGCATTTAAATAAATAAAAAAAAATGGTTGCCTGTAAAGTCGGTTTTACGGGCGAAGATTTTACGTGACAACGTCTTTTTCTCGGTAGAATATTTATTGATATGAATGCGCGCTGCGCGCGCGGCAGACCGATCATAGTTGAGTGGGAGAGAGACGCAAGGCATTCGGCGGGCCTCTCTCTCGTTCGGTGACTCATCGTAACGTTACCGAGCGTTACACTTTTTCATAAGTGACTCCCAGCCGCGACCTAATTTAAGACGTTGTCACGTCAATAAATAAAAAAAAAGATATGGGAGTTGCGACGGAGACGAATAGGTAGCCACTTGAGTTTGGAGCGGTAGACCGAGATATGATCATACTTTCTCAGACCAAATATGAAACGGATACAGAGGTTCTGTAAGCGCTCCAACCGCGTTAACTGCTCTTCAGTAACGTCTAGATAGCAGGAATCGGCGTAATCGAGGATGGGAAATATGAGTGCTTGGACAAGGAAAATTTTGGTCTGTATGGGTAAAAAGTTTTGAAGGCACCTCAACGTGTGCAGTGAATAGTGCACTTTCCTGCTCACTTTAGTTACTTGATTATTCCACGATAGGATAGGTCTAGTAATAAAGCGTTAGTATAAAGCGTTGCCAGATTTTTTGTGTCCAGTCGGGACTATGAAACTTTTTAAGAAATAAAGCGGGATTCTTTAGTCATAAGCGGGACAAAGTTGAATTTTTATCTTTTTGTTTGCGTTAAAATAACGTTTACTCATGCATTACGCACCTTTCTTTCTCAGCACGCTACTAACGCACGTAAGTTCGGGCTTTACCTGAAAAGCGGGACTGAGCCTATCCCCGGTCCCGCGCGGGACATTTAATTTTGATGAAAAAATCGGGACGTCCCGCCCAGAATGCAGTAGAACAAGTTCCATTTTGAAAACTTATTTGTGTAGTTTAGCGCCATCTGCTGTCTCAATTCAAAACTAAAATAACTTCATACCTTCTATATTGCGACTTGCGACATTATTGTTAGCTAAGCGGTAGAATAGATGGCGCTAGCAGTTTTATTTTGTTACAGTTTACGTGCAGCACGCTCAAATAAAAAAATATATAAATAGGTTTAGGTAGATATTTACATAGTATCATTGTGATTTATTTTACATCATGCAGTTTACCCACTATTAGACTAATAATATTATTAATGTAAACACAATCTTAGTTAACTCAGAACTCTACTTAGCTTTAACCACGCCTTTGGTCACTGGTGCAAGTGATGCAACTCACCCTAGTCTTAGTAGGCTAGATTGTAATAATAATAAATTTATGAAATAGAACTACTACCTATACCCACAGGTAGGTATTTGTGCTTTAAAATTTCGAATGAGGTAATATGGCATAAGAGACAAATGACAAAAAAAATATTAGAGGATGAGAAGCCTAAACCCGACAGAGTAATATGAAAATAAATTTTGGATATAGGGTACAAGCGCCAAAGCTATGATCAATTACGAAATGGAAGAAGGCTATAAACGACATTTGTAATTTTTGAGAGAATTGCTTAAAAGATAAAGCAGCCGAAAGCTGTAGACAAATATTTTTTGCAGGGGTACAAGCACCTTTATAGACAAACTGACCTGAATTTTTGTCGGTTACAAAAAATACTACTAGGAAAATGCTTTTTTTTTGCTCGGCATAAACGCCAAAAAACTCATCGTAGAGCTATGAGAGTGAGCGCATTCGAAAGAGCGGGAAATTTTAAGTAAGATGGCATTTAAAACTCATTTTTGACAAAAATGTCGTTTATGCTTATATATATATATATATATATATATATATATATATATATATATATATATATATATATATATATATATATATATATATATATAATAATAATATACCTACATGATACATTTCATCTCTCTCATCTCATGAATGATGATTCAATTATTCCATTGATAAAAATATTCAATCATCAATCATCATTGAAAAATACGAAACAGATAAACTTATATAAATACTTAATACTCACTTAATAGTATGGCTTAATAGATTATTATTTTTAACAAAAAATTAAAACCGACTTCCAAGGTAAAAACAATATTAACATTAATATGAACTAAAAAGTATTAAATAATTTTTGCTATCTAATAGTGCCTTTTTCCGAATTCGGCTAAACCTTGACTATTTCTGTACTCAATCTTCATTATTTTGAAGTCGGTACCAGATAGCTGAATCTTCAGTCCTCTGACAGAATATTTGAAACTTTTGGAACTGGCACCGACTTCAAAATTATGAAGATTGAGTACAGAAATAGTCAAGGTTTAGCCGAATTCGGAAAAAGGCACTATTAGATAGCAAAAATTATTTAATACTTTTTAGTTCATATTAATGTTAATATTGTTTTTACCTTGGAAGTCGGTTTTAATTTTTTGTTAAAAATAATAATAATTTCACTCTTTTTAGTTACACTAGTAGGTAAACCTTCGCGTATATTTTACGTATCTTATTACACAGTTCACACTCACAAAATAATATATTATCAGTGAAGTGAACATATTGTGCTAAGTAATTTAACAATTTTAATACTTCAAACCCCAAGCGGTCACCGGCGATTGCGATAACAATAGAAAGGCTATTGTGTCTCGTTTTTCCACGATCCAAGGATCTATCAGATAAAAAATTGTATAAACTTGCATAGGATGTAGCGTAGCTACTCATCAAATATAAAAAATTCTCGTGTCACAGTTTTCGTTGCCATACTCCTCGGAAACGGCTTGACCGATTCTCATGAAATTATGTGAGCATATTGTGAGGATATTGGTCTGAGAATCGGCCAACATCTAATTTTCATACCAAAAATTATTTAAATGGCAAAACAACGTTTGCCGGGACAGCTAGTAATATAATATAATATTATCATAATTATTGACAGCTGTTCTTGTAATCAAGAATTCAATTTAAAATCCATTCAAATCGATACTTAGTGCGCCATCTATCGATTAATAAGTATAACTAATTAAAAAGACACTTATTGACTTTGTTTTGTTTAAATGCTCTTTTTAAAATAACTTTATTTTAATTATATATTTTGTCTATTAAAATTTTATAAAGTAGTTAGTATAGTATTCGATCTGTATATAAAGTAGTAAAGTATAAAGTAAAGCGATACCGTCGCCTCCGCGGTGCTGACCGCCGTGTATATTTAAACAAAGTGTTGTTATACAGTATAAAATTATTATTATTATTAGTATATCCACACCTATGCCTTGTACTATTATCTATTCTGTGCCATGAGACATTGGTGACCTTAACACGACGTGGTAATGATGAAGACGATGATGATGATGATGATGATGATGATGATGATGATTATGATGATGAATATGAGTTGCATAGTAGCATATGCTTTCTGTTCTTAAAACAACGCCGAAACTCCCAAACGTGTATCTATAAGGAGTCAGGAGTTCTCTCAGCATCTTCGAAACCATGGTATACCTTGACCCAATATTTGACTTTTTGGTAGCATATTCTAAGTACACTTCACATAAAACCAAAATCACCATATGTTTCCATATAAATTTCGAGGAGTTCCCTCGATTACTCCTGGATCCCATCATCAGGTCACCACTTTGTGAACATGGTACCAAATTGGAGTAAAACCAAATACAACAAAGTAAAAATTTCGAAAATCGGTTCACAAACGGCGGAGTAATCGTTGAAGATACAAAAAAAAAAAAAAAAAAAAAAAAAAAAAATATCCACAGCCGAACATATAACCTCCTCGTTTTTTGGAAGTCGGTTAAAAAGCTAAAAGCTCTACAAAAACCGGACTTCTTATGATTTTGGCCGCACATGGCATCAAAAATCCTGACAGTGTCTGGATTCCGGACGCCTGGCAACCCTATTTACGTAAAACGTATAAGAATGCGAAGTTCTATACCTATTTTTAACCGACTTCCAAAAAACGAGGAGGTTATATTATGTTCGGCTGTGGATATATTTTTTATTTTTTTTTGTATGTTCAACGATTACTCCGCCGTTTGTGAACCGATTTTCGAAATTTTCGTTTTGTTGTATTAGGTTTCACTCCAATTTGGTACCATGTTCACAAAAGTGGTGACCTGATGATGGGATCCATGAGTAATCGAGGGAAATCCTCGAAATTTTTATTGAAACAAATGGTGATTTTGGTTTTGGTTTTCAAATATTGGGTCAAGGTATACCATGGTTCCGAAGATGCTGAGAGAACTCCTGACTCCTTATAGATACACGTTTGGGAGTTTCGGCGTTGTTTTAAGAACAGAAAGCATATGCTACTATGCAATTCATATATCATCATTATCGTCATCATCATCATCATTACCACGTCGTGTTAAGGTCACCAATGTCTCATGGCACAGAATAGATAATAGTACAAGGCATAGGTATGGATATACTAATAATAATAATTATGTACTGTATAACAACGCCTGTTTGTTTAATACATAGCGGTCGGCGCCGGCGCGTGGCGGCAGACGACAGATCGAATACGTAACTACTTTTAAATATACAGATCGAATACTTTACTTTATAAAATTTAAATAGACAAATATAGTTAAAATAAAGTTATTTTAAAACGAAGTTTCTAGTCGTCCGATTACCGGACGAATAAAATAAATCTTAGTCGTCCGATTACCGAACGACTAGCAACAGCCATTTTAAAAAAACAAAACAAAGTCATTAAGTGTCTTTTTTATAGTAAAAATTATTTAATACTTTTTAGTTCATAATAATGTTATTATAAATAGGACACGGAAGTCAGAACTCAGAACGCTATTTATCACTACCGTATCGGAGGAATAGGGACGTTATTATAATATTTTTAAATACTTAATTTAATTTTTGTCTGTTGCCAATTATGCTCAAACCAATGATCAAACCACTTAACTGAATGGATCAAACCTTGATCAAACAAAATATGAAACAATAATATTTCAGAAATAAAATTATTACTATCAAATCGAAACGTAAATATGAACTCTATGTCCTTATAATAAGTAACAACAGTACTTGAAAGTTGTGACATAATATTTTGACGGATTATTCGCCGCCATTTTCCATGATGGCCGCGATGGCGACTATTGCGCCATCTCTGTCGAGTTTAATCATTTAGTGTCATCGCGAGCTTGACGAGCGCCGGTTGTGTCGTTTTGCGTTTATATTGTTGTTTGAAAGTCTAACAATGCAAATTAAACGAAAATCTTTCGAAATTAATTAGTCGGCAAAGTTACTGCTATCGTTGCTCGTCAGTATGCATATTTGACTCACGATACCAGTGCACGAGTCCAGTTTATAGTAAAATAATGCATTTGACACGCCGCCGCAGCCTTCTGTTTGAATTGTCGTGAACCTTGTTGTGGAATCGATTTTTAGATGTTATTAATGAAATTACTAAGGTGCTTGTGGGTGATATTATTATAATAACAAACTCGTTCTTGTGGTCTATTGTCACACCGACTCCGGGGCCACGCCGAGACTTGGCACAATTCGAATCGATCGTGATAATAAAAAATGCATATTTTTCCCATGGTTTCATAAAGGATTCGTTCGATACTGTGCCGGCACGAAACACAAATATTGCAAACGTTTTAAACGTAGTGGACATAATCCACAGTGAGATGTAATTTTGGGACCACGATCCGGTGATCAACAATAAAACTTGTGTGATTACGTTTTCTCCCAATAAATATCGAAGGTTAGTAAACAAGTGTACTGTTTGCATGCTTTATGTAATCTGATTTGCTAATCTGTTATTGATAATGTTTCTTGATATAAGTGTTTGTTGTTGCGTTTTTTGTTCCATTAAATCTGTGTTTTGTCATTCTATGTGCTAAATAAAATTGTGTTTACAATTCCATTTCATTCTATTATATTATTTCTTATCTTAAGACTTTATTTCTGTGTTAAAAAATATGCTCCTGTCTATGTTTTCATATTCTTAAGTACTTCTATCTCCAAAAGATAAGAGAGTTACTTATGGCTATAGAAAGTATTTTTATTGATGTGAATTATTGTAACCTGAATGTTTGTTATAACTATGAACCATCATGTGACAAACTGTCCTACAATCTATGTAGATAGTTAATGAATTGAGGCCGGAGCACAAAGCCGCTCAAAGCATGTTCAATAAGCACTCCCCGGCTCGAGCAATACCTTCTTCTGTTGTGTAGTCCTAGTTAAATACATAATTATAGGATATTTAATTCATTGCATACCAAGTTCTATATTATAAAATTATAATTTTGATCATGATATTATTTGTTTAAAAATTATTAAAAAAACAGAGACCGTGTTTCATTGTAATAAAGTTTACAACTATTAATTCAATTTCTTTTGACTAATTCTTTAGGTAGATAATAATATGATATGACACATTCATTTAATATCACATTCTTGTTTTATGGTTAATTTTGTTTAGCTTTTAATAAATTTTATAATGTAGAAATTTTTTTATCAAACATTAAAGAAAACTCAAATGTGAACAAACCTCATTAAAAACCAATAGCTACAATAATAATTATTATTTGAATTAAACAAAATATCCAGGTAAAATACTTCTTAATCTTAAGGCTACCTATGACCTATCAGACTAGGTATGGTAACCCCGTTATATCATGCCATTATTTCACCCACTATCGGTTAAATAATAATTTGGTGTTCTATTTATCTTAACCCCTGTGCTAGAGAACAAAGGATATATTTCATTGCTGTTTGCTGGGTTTAATATATTATGATATTCTGGTAACCAAATCCTTCTTCTCTACTGACTATCGCAGGTATGATAATTTTGTTATCACCAGTCAATCAAAATGTAACTTAAATAGTAATATTGTTATCAAATAAACTTTAAATTATGTTTATCTAGCATGCTATGATCTACATTTGAAGAGGAATTTTACATACTAATGTAATTTCTTTTATAAAATATAAATCATTAAAAACTAAAGAATCAAGAAATAAAATTTATTCAATAAAGTTCCTAGGCCAAAATCAAATATGAATTTTCACAAAAATAGTAATTTATATTGAAAAAAAAAATGGATTTGTATGATCATGTTGTTTAACCAATCAAGCCCTATAAGCTCACTGGTGAGCGAGACACAAAAGAATAACAATAGATTTCCAAGAATCCACGATCGAAGGATTAATTTAGGCAAATTGCAAATTATTGTAAGGGCGTTTTCACATTATCCGATCCGATATCGGTGTCGGACGCCGATCCGATATTGGCATAAGTAAAATGAATGAACCGATATTTGATATCGGGCCGGACAATATGAAAGACAGTTACATATTATTTCATAATTCATACATTATACTTACCCCGATATCGGATCGGCGTCCGACACCGATATTGGATCGTATAATGTGAAAACACCTTTAATTGCAATTTTTATTAAGAAAATCTGATGAACCTGAAAACAGATGAACAAATCAATCTTAAGGGGCCGGGTACCCTTGGAATTTTTCATACAAACGTAATACCATAATCATTTTCTCCTACGAAAATATTTAACATGTTCGAGTTATTTTTCAGTTTAGAATAGTAATTACCTAGGTTCCTGCACAAAAATTTACTTCAAAATATTTAAACACAAAAAAAAAATTGTTTTAAATTTTTTTTTAGTATATTTACTACTTAATATTGAAACACTAAAAAATAGAGTAAAACACTAAAAAATCTATAAATAAATACTAAATTTACTACTAAATATTTAAATACTAAAAAATATTTAAATATTTTCGTATGTGAAAATGATTATGGTATTACGTTTGTATGAGAAATTCGAAGGGTACCCGGCCCCTTAACTAACTGCAGTACAACCAGAGGCGGCGCAAGGCGTGGGCGGTGTGGGCGACCCCCCACGGCCTCGCGGTCTAAGGGGCCTCGCGCCCCTTGGACCACGAGGTTTTTTTTTAATGGATTTACAAGTTTTGATACTCAAATATTCATAAAAAATCTTATTTAAAAAAAAAGTTTGAGTATCAAAAAAATCTTTCTCTCCAAAAATCCGTCTTCTTGCGTTATCCATCAATGGGCCTCGCAAAATATATCTTGCCCACATCACATTTATGTCTTGCCACGCAACTGTGTACAACCAACTTGCTGCTGTCCCTATCTAAGTAATTTTTTTTAGATTAAAAAGTGGCTATTCCCGAAAGTCACTAGAAAGGTTTTGGGTGGGCCAAAACACCGGGATATTTTTGTTACTGCATAGTTACTCATAATTTTTGAAGATATGTGCCATTCATGCAGGTAAACAAATTAATGTACAATTCAGAAAAACCTTATTTCATCTGCAGTTGTATTATAAAAACTATTCAGAATTAGTACAGGCTATTAGTCCGATTTTCGATCCACGTTCCAATGTTAAAAACGTTATTCTCGTAAGTAACACGATAAGTTAATGTGTTCGGAGCATAACATATTTAGACTGGAATGAAACGCTATATGTTCCTAATGGAAGCGCACTTTTTATTCCCTCGCGCTTTCAGAGCATCCGAAATAATCCTTTAAAACACCCACCGAAGGTATTAGTCCGTTGAAAACGTGCATCTGTTGTTATTAATTAAATAGCAGCATTACTGTGAGACGGGATTGTCTTTCGTCCTCGTGAGTCGTGATCCTCCTTTTGTATCGTGAAAAACATTCGTTATAGCTTTGTCAAACATACGGAAAAACTACGCTTTTGCCGAAGCTATGCAGGACAAAATGCCACGAAATTTTCTAAAAACTTTAAATGCTGAGTAAAATGCTTATGATTTCATGCTTCATATGAACACAAATGATGACTATTTTAGGATTTATATTTTATACTATAACTACACTTTAATTTATAGTGAAAACATAGGTCGGCACTCGGCGTCTTCGTTGCGCAAAAATCCAAGATGAAAACAATCCTTTGTTCTTGCAGGACTCAAAGTTTAGCCATAATATCTTTTATAAAAATCGAATAAGCAGTTTAAACGTAAAGAGATAACAGGTAGACGGACAAACAGAAAGATACTCTTTCACATTTATTATGTAATATATATGAGAATTTACAATGAATGGGGTCTACTCTCAAAAAGTCATCTACGTTTTAAAAGTTCATCACTCGCTGTCGAGATGTTTCGTATATCGCACGTATTGTTTATGCACCCCGAACATGGGTGCATAAAGTACTAGGGGAGCGAAGAAATGGCAGGTCTTTGTTCGAAACGAGGTCGCATATGAAGACGTTTGTCCAAAGTATCGTAAGTGGTCATCACGTCGTCAATTAAGACACTTAACCGCGACACAGTGTTGAGCGAGACCAATTGACCCTATAAATTATTATTTGTCCTGCTTTCCGTTTGTTTGAGCACTTAAGTAGTCCGTCCTTATGACTGACCACCGAATGTTCATTAGTCTCGACGTGATTAACGCATGTCTATTGAGATCTCGTTTGTAATTAACGTTAACGTGAAAATATCGAGTTATGCTGTGTGTAACTTTGTTGCGCAGAAATTACGAAACCGTGTAGTTCTCGGGACTAAAATTATCCAACATCATTTTCCAGGTTCAAACACGTAAAAGGTAACAGATGGACTGACACACTTTAGAATCTACAATATGTATTTCCTACACTATGACTAACGACTCTCATTTTTAATTTTTCTGACTTAAAATCTGTGCAGTTTGTGGGCTAAAAATGTTGAGTCGGAAACATCGTATAATGACTAATGAGTTATCTCAATTGCAGTTAAATTACTCTAAATAAATCCTGTAATGCACGGTTTGTTCTCCTCACCCTTTACCTTCTCAAATTGTTCCCACCTGTTACTCGAGTTCAAAAATGTTGTTCAAAAATTTAATTTCCACCCCGCACCCTTCGAAGGGCTCGAGTGATTCTTTTGTAACGAAATCTTCGGGCAAGGGTTAGGGTTGTGGTAACGCGAGCCCTAGACCCCACCCCAGTGCTAACTTTTAGGCTTTTAGTGTTTTAGTGGTAAACCGCATAATCTGAACTAGGGTTTTAATGTTAAATATGCTTTGTTTGCATTTAAACTGATTGTTTCGCGCATTACGAGTGTGAGGATTAAAATGGTAGAGGGGCTCTGTAACCAACGTCAGAAACGAATGTGACGTTCTGTAACTAATTAAACATTTTTTTAGACAATGTATGAGTATGCGCTTCACGTTGTTTTGTCCCTGTCTATCAAGTTACTTTAATAATATTTAAACCGATAAATAATAATCGTTACAACTACGTTACAACAAACGAGCTCTTTTTTCAAAATGATGCAGTCGCCAGAGGTTTTAACCTCCGAAAATTGTTATAGTGAATGGATTTTTGTTTTTGAGGTGTCATTTTCTTTTTTACACTATAACTTGCAAAGTTTACCAAAACATTTTTTGTGCTTTTAATTTTTTAGATACTTAATTAAAAATTAATATTTCACCATAATAAAACCGGTCCAGAAAAATATTTTTTTTCTTGTTCCTGTTATTTAATGACTCTTATCCGATTGTTTACGTTGAAAATTAACCAAATACACAATTTTTAAAAAAGAATGTTTGCTTTGCTAAGCTAAGTTTATATATACAACTTTAAGGTTTTTGCAAAGTTTTTAGAGATAAACGCTCGTCGTAACCAAGATAAAAGGGTTTGGGTGGATTTAAGGGTTGTAACGAAAAGTGTGTTAAACTTGTTGTGCGTATTTAATTTTTGGAGAAATTATAACTTAAAAACGTTTAAATATCTCCAAAAATGTGTAAAATAGACCGAATTTTTTTTTCTATATTTGTTAAAAATTTATTTAAGTGAGAGCTAAAACATTAAATGCATCGACAAATGAAAGACTTTTTGTAGTCTTTGAAATATATTTATACTTCCTACTTAAAGCCAGAAAAAAAATTGGGTGCTACAAATCTCACGTACATTACTAAAGACGCATTCTGCGACCTATGTTTGGAAAATGCTTACCTGAATACAAAGAATATCAGTTCTTAACCTAATTTGTATTTTTTTTTTCCTTTAAATATGTTTTAGCAAATATAATTAATGAAAAAATAATAATAAAAAATCAATTTTATTCTGTAAAAACCTAACCAAAAGAAATAAAATACAGATTTTCTTCGAAATATCCGTGAAAAGTTTGTGCTACATTTTCAGAAAATTTAATAAAGTAAGAGCTAAAAAGTTATACACCTTAAGAAATAGAAGGCTTTTTTAAGCCTGAGAAATAATTTTAAACTACCTATTTACAACCAAGGAAAAATAGGAACGCCATTTACCTGGCGAGGCACACAACAAAACTATTTTCTTTCTTTGGAATATAAGCAACGACACAAATCAAAATAATAATAATATATTTTTTTTTTATTTTGCTATATATTTAAAAGAAAGAAATATACAAATTTTCTTCAAAATTTTACAGTTTATGAGTTGACTTGAAGTGGAAGAGAATAATTTAACCTTTAACTATGGACATCTAAAAGTTGTAACATACTTATGGACATGTAGTCTGACAGACCGCTCGTATTTTCATCAGTTTTTTAGGTAATTAAAAGATTTTTTTGTATTATTTTTGTTTAAATGCCTTAACACACATTTGATTTAGGGATTGTATGGGTCATTTTCATTTACACATGTAGAAGTGTGATAGCATGATAATTTTTTTGTCGTTATAATTGAATGTCAAAAAATATTATTATACGATGGTATTCGACTAAATTTACCCCAGCAAGCATGTTTTACATTATTATTTAATCAGCACAATTTTTTTTCAAGGTTTATGTAACCAAATGTCACGCAACGTGATGTGTGCGAAACCCAGATTTACGCATTTTCGACCCTGTATCTTTGTAACACACGGTTTACGGGTACTTTTGTTACTTTATTCATCTTCTTAGATACTTATTTTGTCTAAAAAAGTATCATATCAATGTCAAAACAAATAATTTTATTATGATGGACTTGCAAATTTTGTGATTGACTTTGGGGGTCACAAACGTGGCCGTTTTTATTTTCCCCATAACTTTAGTAAATTTTACTTTTTTTTCTATTAGCAGCACTTCTCTGAACGTCATTTGACGGCTATTTATAATCGGCATTTTTCGTTGCAGTTAACGTTTTTGCATGAAGCTAAGATTATTTAATTTCTGTGTCTGCTTCAACTTTGTAAAGCATAACGCGTCAACGACGTGTTTATAATCATGAAGTGATGGTGTACGATATCGATCTCGATTTTTAATATAAAGTTTGGTAAAATAATCAATATGCCTCTTTATAGATATCAACAGTCTTGGATGTATTTTAGGTAATGTTTTGCTAGACATGTTTAAATAATGTCACAGACTTGGTGTTCCTAAACGTGGCTCGGTCTGTATGTCTCCAGGCCTTATCTCAAGAACTGCTGTAGCTAGACTTCTTCTGGGCTCCAATACAACAAACATGATTTTTTTTGGTTTTTTTTGTTCGATATCAAAAATGGCAAGAGGTAGGCACATGAAATTTTCACAAAGTCCTCAATTATATGTGTACTTTAATAATTAATAATATTATTAAAATAAATTAAGATTTTAAGGGCTCTCATACAAAAAACACAATTTTTAGCTTATTTTCGCTCTATTATGTTACGGAACCCAATGTGCGCGAGTCCGACTCGTACTTGGCCGATTTTTAAAAACAAGTTTCATAATATTATATAACTATTGTAGTAAATGTAGATAAAATATACATTTGTTTAATTTTATCTACATTTAGTACAATAGTTTCATAGAAAATGTCACAAACTTGGATATAATTATCCCAGACGTAGGTACTACATTTTTTAAAAAGTTTTTCTAGCAAAGTATGCACTTCTAAGCTTGACCACTCATACTTAAATACTTCAAATTAATCCCTTAACATATTTTAACCATAAAACATATAAAATTTAAAATTGGTCATTTTAACACTTAAAATGAAAATGACCCGTATGGATTAAATATCCAAAATTCTAAATTATATTGTAAAATGAAGCATTTTAAACAAAAAAGTCACTTATAAGACTTACACCTGTGACGAACAAAAATCTTTTTTTTTATATAAGAAACGTAAGTTTTAAAACTTTTTGCCTTAACTGTCTATTAATATAAGCCATATTAAATATAAAAAATGGAATTTAAACTTCTGAACATGTAACATAAAAAATTTTACATAGGTCGAACATGTACAAAATTATTGGCAGTCATTTCACATGGTAAAGGCTACTACTACACACGTAATTATAGCTTAAATTTAACTAAAAATATTGTGATTAGTATTTATTTTAGTAACCTAGACAGATCCAATTAGTTTTTGCTGTAAAAAATTATTTCCTAAATATTAGCTCTCCTAGACCCAAATTTGTTCCTTAGAACATTTTCAGTGTAAATATAATATCGTTTGACCGATTTAAAGTTTTTTATTTATTACAACAAAGAATTTCACTAAAAAACATAAGCAGAAGTTATTTCAAGACATTTTATTTAGACATTGATTGCGCACTACCGAAAACAGAAACATAATTTTTTGTATGGGAAGCATGGACATGGGGTCTCACAGACCGCGCCTGAAGTTCAAACCGAAATAACTTTGCAAACTTGCAGTCGGCGTCGAATTTTTTTGCTTCAGAATACATTTTTCGACTAAAACTGAAGCTACTGAGCGCCGCAAGTGTGAAGCTTAAGGGGAAGTTGGGTAGATGCGATTCTTGCAGGGTATGAGCGGTCTGTGAGACCGCGTGTCCATAGTTAAAGGTTAAAAATCAAAAGCGCAACTTTTCAATAGGTAAACTTTATTATTTATGTTATCAGCTACACATTCCTTTTTTTCTTTTTAATTTTCATCCACTATTGCAAAATTCGGAGGTTTGCACGATTTTTACGCTCTGGCAACTGCACTAGTACAAAATATTATACCAGAATACCGTCGGCCAGCATGACATTTTAGGGAACGACAAATAAATTAATATCGTATAATGTACGCGGATCCAATTTCATATGAAAGTGGTCTCCATTTCATTTATGATACGATCAAAAACAATTTTGATTTCGGTAATAACCCTTAAGGCTTTAACTTTAAACACGCTTGTGGCGGACACCCGGTGACAGCAGACACTTGACGCGGGTCTGTGCGCGAGACACACGCGCTAGCGGAAATTGCACCGGCCACTACACTACACTACACTACATACACTAGAACTACCTACCACATACACATGGTAGAGCCGTGATGGGGGATGTGATAGACTAATGGACTAATGTTATGGAGTGAGAGAGCTGTACCAACTTCTGACAGTTAATGAGAAGACGCTTAGGTCTTTCTAGAGCATAATATTGAGAATGTTGAGTGCGATGTATAGCCCTAAATAAATAAACAATAAACAACAACAATATTAATATAGCTGTCTGGGGAATACCTATGTAGGTTTTGTGTGTACGGAGAAATAGGATAAGATGAAGGCGTGGGCGTTCTGATAAAGCTCTAGTCTAGCCGATCGAACTACTTGACAACATGTTTATTTACATTATATTTGATAGAACTACAATTACATAACATTAAAATGGTGTAATTAACCTATCAAGCCCCATAAGATCACCGGTGATCGCGAGTCGCGACAACAATATAATAACAATAGATTTCCAAGAATCCGCGATCGACTTGGATATGACATGACAAAAGTAAAAGGGTTTACATCATCACTTTTCAATTTCAGTGCAAGCAAGTTTTAACAGTTATCTCTTTAATATAATAAACTCGTCACAGATAGCCCTAAGGACGAATTTTTGTTCAAGTTGGAAAGTTTTTGATGAGTTGGTCTATATGCATGAGTAAACTTCGAGTCGGTGACAAAAGTTGTTTAGTGTTAGGGAACAGCATGGAATTATTACGCTCAGAAACTTGGCGCACCCGTGAAATGAGGCGTTTCGAGTTTCGACCTTTGGCTAGGTCTGCGTTTTCTCTGTCGAATACACGTCTCTATTACTTTCGTCTGTAAGTTAACAGCTCAAAATATATGCAGCTATAGTGCTGTTTTCAAATGAATTGTAACGGAGTATAAATCTCTTAAAGTAGATGCTAGGAAGAGGAATTATGGACCCTTAAGGACTCTGTGTCCATTTCTGGTGTGGATCAGAAGGTATGCTGCTCGAATATCGCTCGGAGCGCGTCAGTTGGGCCAGACGGCGGGCGGCGGGCTCACATGTCAACAGAGCTACCTCCGTACGTTTGTGCCGCGGCGCTTTGAATACGAACCGCCTAGGGGCGAACATTACTGGGCCTATTACAACAACCGACCGGCTTTCTAAATGCCAAATGTTTTTATCTCTCGGATAATGTTTTCTGTTTGGAAAAGCTTTTTCATACGTCCGGAAATATAAAGCGGTTCCCGGAAAATGTTTGATGTGGATCGTATTGTGTCCTCCCGAGCCGCGGATCTTGACAGGATCAAAGGAAACGAGTGTTCGTACTGAGCGAATTACACGTATTATGTTGGTGGTATCAAAATTAGAACAAATTGCTTCACATTAGTATTATAGAGTAAGCCAGTCTTTTGTTGGAGCAAGTCTAAGGGCCTGTTTCACCGCTTCCTGATAAAGCTATCCACCACTTAATTTGACAGATGGAGTATGGAAAATCTGTCAAATAACCCTATCTGGCACCTTATCAAGAAGCGGTGAAACAGGCCATCAGACTTTTACTCCTCATTGCGTGTATGGGCTTCCTTAAGAGTTTTTAAAACAGCGCTATCAATATCGTTTCATTAACCATCGATATGGTCTCCGATTTAATTAGTGTCCGCGGCCGGGCGGAGGAATTTCGGCCGCTTATCAGTTCATTAACGTGCCGTGTTGCACCTGATTGACGGCTCCCGATGCGGAGATACTGACGGCTAAATTAATGGTGGAAAGCCGAAGGTTGCACTGCTTCCATATGTCATACTTTCACTTTAAATGCTCTCGAAATTACTCCATGTAACATATAATTGCCCGCCGATAAAGACACAGATTTTATCGATGTCATTAAAATCACATTAATCAGTATGGACCTATTTACAAACGGCTTTAATGTTCCGATTTTTTCGATAGTTTGTCCCTGATAAGGATCAGTAGACGATTTTGTCTACTAAGCCATGGTATACTTATCACATAACTCATAAAATCTCCTATTGTGCCACAGTCGTTAAGCGAATATATTATAATACCGTATAATGATTGAGAAGATTACGGTAAAAGATTCTAAAATGTATGGTGTCATACATGATAGATTTAATCAAGAACAACTCAAGATAGCTTTTGATAGTTGTTTTGCGCATGGATGTTTAAAAAAAGTACAACATACATTTAAAGTAAGCGACTCCGATACGAGGCTATTAAAAATAAAAATATTTTGAAACCTATTCGATATACATGCACTTCATTTCCATTCAGTCGGAAGGGTTTTAGCGCAGGTATTCACGACAGTCTGAATATGTTGTGACATATTAAATTCGTCAAAAGGGAGTTTTGAAATTGCAATAATTTCCACGAGGCAGAAGCGCAGGTCGGCGCGGGCGGAACATGAGCACGAAATTACAGCAATTTCGCTGCGATCGCCTCATTATCAGCGTTTACCGAGCAGGGCTGCGGCTACCTCGAATGCAACTGTAGATTCATAATCCTTTAGAATCGGTTAACAAATTGCTCGATGCGTTGACTCAAATAAGATCGAATCATAGATTGGAAGATAGGTTTGCTACCTCTTTGTTCGAGTTGTTCATGGTTGTTAATTTAAACTTAAACAATAGCAGTTTAGCGGATATCATCCACTAACCCGACACCCACCTTAACTTAACTTTTTAGAAATTCCCAGAACTCAATAATGGTAAAAAGGGTTTAATGCTGGTGAATGAGTCTTTATCTGTAAAACTTCCTTTTTCATGATATCCCCGAGGTTTTTGTGTGTTACGATTCAGTTTATAGCGTCATTAAAAATAAAATTTGCAAAATTGTAGCCAAAACTCAGTTACGCCAGCCCTGCATCTAAACTACGGACTTTTTCGACCACTACAGTGGGGAGTAATTAAAAGTTTGTGTTACGCAAACAGTTTCATGATATTACTGCGGGTAGGTTGCAATTTCATTTTCAATTAAGATACTCTCGATCCTATTAATAGCCGTCTCTTGTGTAATATGAGGCTAGAACAATAATGAAAGAGCTTACTTTAATATCAAAATTTGACTAGAGACAAGTTTATGCCGGTTATACCTTATATCGCAGGACTTATCTCAACACTCTTAAAAACATGTTTTAAGAAAACGCATTTGTTAGTAAGTACCTACCTACATTTATTATTTAGTGTACTAAAATCATAAAAAGCTTGATAGAATAAACGGTATAGTTTTCCTAATCCAAGAAAGTGACCGTTCTTTCGAAAGTCGTAAATCGCGCGAACTCTACACGAAAACAAATCAAAATTTTATATCGCATATGAGGAGAATCAAATCCTAACACCTTGCGTTTATTAACTGGGCCCGGTCATATCGGATGCCGTAAAAGCGTATTAAGACTATAAAAAGATCGTAACGCGCCGTATGCCGATAACTGCAGCTGGGATTCCGGCTTGCACGAAATGATATCGGGATTTTACTGTGATTAGAAATATATAGTGCACTCCACGCCGAACATGGAAAGTTTCTCTAACAGATCTATACGATTTTAGGGTATTTTTTGGACAAAATAACATAGTCGTTTTACTATCTACCCCAAAGCTGAAGAAGTTAAAGAGGGATTTTGTTTTAAATACGTAATATAATTTATGTTTCTATTAATAAAACATTAGAAATTTTGAAAATCATGATGGCCTCCTGGATGATCACAGCTATATTATGTCTCCTTGCATTTGGAAAAAACAATACCTAAATGCCTTTTTTAGAAGCAGTAATTAAAAACGACGAAAACTTTATCTGTTTAAACACAAGTTTTACAAGCTCCGCATAACCAGCGACCGGACAATAAATCTTTATGAAGTTCTAACAGTTGGCGTAAGTTTTAAGCGCACGCAATCTGGGCGCGCGGTGCGTGCGTGCGATGGCTTGTAAAATGTTTACGGGGCATATTCTTTACGGCACGATTTACGACCGCAAACGTCGTATTGTCCTCTTACGTATCCCATTATTCGACTAACCTATTTTCGCCAGGTTGTGATTGTAACAAGTTTTGCGGGCAATTCAGCGTAAGTTGCGCAATTTTGCCAGGTGACTCCAAAAATCTTTGCGTTGCCGTCGATAACGCCAAGAGTTATTCATGAATCTCTTTCGAGCTCTTTTATCTTGGGCTTTTTAATCCTTTTACGTTTGTTAAGACTTTTATTTTAACTCGTTTCACCTCAGAATGGTGTACACCGTTTATTTCTTTACCCATTTAGATACGTGGCATTACGTGCCGTCGCACCGTTCCCGGTGCGGCGTGAGTTGCAGATTCATCTCGCCGCCTCTCGCCGGCGCGCGGTCCTCGCACCTCTTATCACCTCCGCTCCGCATCTAAACAAACTATTCTCAACAAAATGGCGGACGATAAACGCAATCTAAACGAGATCTGCTCCAATTGCACGTGCCGAGGTGTTCGCTGCGGCGAAATACTCGCTAATTTTTTATCACGACACCGGCGAGATTAAAAATGCTCGGATAATTCAACGATAGATAAGAAGCACGTGATGAGCGAGACGAAAGTCTCCCTCGACGCGATAACGAGCACTTTCATCCAGATAGAGGGTTATCGTGATGAAAGTAACAAGCTACACCCGGCTAACATGTAAATGCGCCGTCGTGCGGTGATTGCGACTATGTTGCGACCGCTCCGCGGTATATTAAAATATCTTCGTTGAATATCAGTCGAACTTTCGAAGCGATTCCAGCAAAGGATCTAACCACACTTACGCCCGGAACACGATAATTAAGAAAGTCGCGTGCAGCAAAAGTATAATATTTCAAACAACCGGAGCACCACAAAGTCGCGAACAACAAAGCGCATCGCGACACCGGAGCGCGGATGTGCATGTGGAAATACACGGAAGTATGTAATTAAACCGTAATGCGACTCAAGTTTTTCGCTTCAAAGGCCTCGGTGTCTCGTTTATGAGATAGAGTCGCGAGCCCGAGGAGCGCGCGTCTTTAAGCTTTGTGACTGCTAAAGTTTGAAACTAAACACCGTCCCGCGCAAAAAGAAAGACGGGGTAAAGAGGCCGGCGAGAGCGCTGCGCTGGAGGACCCTTCATATCGCAGGTGAACGGCTAGGGCCGCCCCGCTATCGACGGACCTCCCCGAATGCTCCCGTTTTAAATCATTTTGACTTCACGTTTTTTTAAACCGAACCGTTTCTGTGTTTGATTTTCATAATTTGAAAATGCAGCTGCCGTTTAAATAGGAGCATCGGAAACGATCCCGCCGCGCGCTGAAAAGACTAATCCTCGATACTTCCCGGTGCGGTTTGGAGCCTTTTTAATAGACTGCGGCCGATTGTTTTCGGAATCCGTGATTAAACACGATAAAACTCGAGTTTCCTTATTATATTCGCTGGAAATATTCTTCGGGGCTCCGTTATTGCTTAGTATATTAAATATTTGGGCATCGTTGTCGTTATTAATTCACTCGCTGCTCTATAATAAACTCGATTATGTTCTTCTCCAATTAAAACGTTACGTAATATCGGCGTAATTTATACACGGAGATATAAACATTTAATGCCGTAATATCCATCGAGATACGGAATTGAGATGAGTTTAATCCGGTGTAATGCGATATTCTTTATTATCTATTATGTAGAAGCTGAGCTTTTAGATGTCAGGCTCAGATAAAATGATAGCAATTTCTTTAGCAGAAGCTCCCTCCGCGATTGCTTCTTTATCCGAGCGATATTAAAATAACATTTTGGTTTATTGATTCTCGTTTTGTTTTTTTTCATTAATTTAAAACAAAGGCTCGCAAGGAGTAAGGAATAAATGGTTTCGAATTGCGAATTGATTGCAGGTTTTTGGTAACGTTGAGTAGAATTTTATTTAATGAGCAAATAGTTAGTATATTATAATATATTATAATGTTGTATGCGACGGTGAAATTTTTATTACATAAAGTTTTTTATCGACTTATTTAAAACTTCCACCTCACTAGGTACTCGTGTCGGGTAGTAAGAATTTTCTCGAGACGCTTAAAAAGAAGAATAAGGTTAAGGGGTCAGGCGACGCGACGGTTTTCGGGCAAGAAGTTCAGCTCTCCTGAACTTTGTAGCCAGTTTTTTATGCTCTCCTTCCCAGCACCGGTCTCACGTTTAACTTCAAGTTTTTCTTTTCATTGCTGAGGGCAAATTCGTATTTGAGATGGAAGATGCATGTGCATGAATAGCTTTAAATTTGTATAGAAATTGTGTAGCTTCTTACATATTACATACAATATGGTTCTTTTGAGTCTAGAAGAAGCTCCGCTTAGAATACCACGAAATCTTTTCCCTCAAATATTTTAGGTCCTTTTTTAACCAACAATGTAGCCACTAACTTTCCCCTCGCCCGAGGTAATAATTCCAAGTAGATATATATTGTTGATCGAGGTATTGTGTTTCAATATAGTCCCGTATCATCTGTAAATGGTCCTTAATGAACGACTCGAGTGGAGGGCACCCGGCGCGCGCTATACACGGTGAATCTGATCTGTCCTCATAATGGAGCCAAATGTAATATTAGCTTACATGATTCATATATTATAGATATAATTAGGAGTTATGTCTGTCATAAACATCCATAAATTAATGATGGTTTAGAATTCTATAGTATGGGTGAAAATTGATGCAGCTATTGATAGAATTTTTCAATTCGTACGTTAAATTAATTCGATAAGGCCTAAACGATTTTGATGACATTTGCCGAAGATTAACAGTTGACCACAGAGAAGGACACAGATAAGAGGGTGGAGCCGCCCGCGAAAGCTACTTTTTGATAAACAGCCATGTTTTTGTGTTCAATTAGCTTTGTCCACACTGGGCCTTTTCTTGATCATCAAGGGCATGCGTTATAGTGCAGTCAACAGCGAACGTGAGGCATGCCCGTGACGCGCGTTGAATTCGTAGCGCTCGCTATGACACTTTTCTTTCAACACGGGTGGATTTTGACGCATTCAATGATTGAATATGCCAAACGAAAGTTGAATAAAAAGATGACGAAAATTGAAGATGAAATTGCATAATGTGGACATAGTTATTGAGTTATTCCACATACTGTTAGGGAAGTTTATACACAGATGGTAATAAAGTAATTATCGCGAGAGGTTTTGACGTTTGAGTCACCGTTTGATGTGTCAGCGGTGGCGAGCGCCAGATTTACCGCCGGCTCGTCCGCTTTTTAAATATTAACAGTTCCGGCACATCTGCTTTTAATTACTGTAATATTGTGCGGTTAGACGTGCTCACTGCTCACTGCTCACTGCTCACTTTATAACTTCTGACCTTCTTTTTCACCTGACGAATCTAATAACCTGAGGTGAAGAGAGTAAGGGATTTCGGGTGGTTAATTTTTTACGTACTTACGTCTCACATTCGGCATCGCGCTTCTTAGGAGCTCAAAATGCAAAAGTTGAAGATCGATGGACTTTAAATCGTTATTTAACGGCAATATTAAAATAATATCTACGATGTGGGAAGCTATTTCAGCTACTCAAACAGTAGCGTACCTATTTCTGAGCTATTTGTTAATAGTAGAGCTCGAGCACCCCAAACAACAAATAAGTGTATGACAAAGCAAAAGAAAGGAATCTATAGAATTTGATTGAAGAAACGGGGGATGAAATATTCCCTTTTAAAGTTAAGACAAATATATAAGAACTACGGCAACGTTTAGTCCCTGGCTGAGGGAAGGGGGAGAATAAATCATTTCGTTCACTGACCGTATTTAATTTGTTTTTTATTAAAAGACAAATACAATGTTTCCAAGTTAAATAGCCGAGATTGTTTTAAAAGTTGTGATGAGTTCACGTCGGCAAACTCATGCGAGAGTATGTTTACTTCGTATGAAATATACAGTAACGTATCATGTATTATATAAAGAATTTACTGAGGGCGCGTCCATATTACGTTATAATATTAAGGTTTTTAGGCAAAGGAGTCCTTTCTTAAGGTACAATTCCGTGCATCGCGATCGATCGCGGTCGCGCACGACCTACGACTGTCGTCGGACGCTCGCGACCATAGTCAACGTATGAAAATGTATGGCACCGCTTCCGAGGCCCGCGACTGACGCGCGCGGCCTACGACTGTCGTAAGCCGCGCGCGATCGTGTCTTGAAGTTATGACAGTCGCGCACGACCGACGACAGTCGTAGGCCCCGCGCGACCGTGTCAAAGTTATATGGCACGGTCGCGCGCGGCTTACGACAGTCGTAGGCCGCGCGCGTCAGTCGCGGGCCTCGGAAGCGGTGCCATACATTTTCATACACTGACTATGGTCGCGAGCGGCCGACGACAGTCGTAGGTCGTGCGCGACCGCGATCGATCGCGATGCACGGAATTGTACCTTAAGTCCTTAATTTTGGGTTAATTGGTGAAAACTTCTCTGACGAAGAAACTTAAGAGTTCATCGGCAAGACAACGTTGTAGAGATTCCAGATTATGAAATGACGAGCTGCGAGCAGGAATCAGATCACCTGACAGTGAGCAAAAGCCGTCGCCGACAGTTGCAAGTTGCAAGAGGAGTTAACTATGAAATTTACTTCTTACGACTATCTAGTCGTACCTACTCATAGTCCTTTAATCCTTCGATTGCGGATTCTTGGAAATTCTTTTGTTGTCGCGGTCACCGGTGCTCTTATGGGGCTTGAAGGATTAAGTCTCAAATCGCTTTTATTCCTTGACTAAATGATGCCCGCAACTCCGTTGCGCCAAAATTTGTTTATCGCGCGGGAACCGTACATTTTTCCGGGATAAAAAGTATCCTATGTACTTTCCCGGGACTCAGGGTATCTCCATACCAAATTTCAGCAAAATCGGTTCAGTGGTTTGAGCGTGAAGAGGTAACAGACAGACAGACAGACACACTTTCGCATTTATAATATTAGTTAGGATTATCAGCTCGGCTTTGTAACGCATGAGCCAATCAATGATTACTGATGCCTTAAGTATTTTTAAGCGTCAGCATTTCAGGAACTTTGTCTTGACTCTATAGCAGCGGTCGGCAACCTTTTGGCAGGCAAGGGCCACAAGGTGGCAAAACAAACTAAGGGCGGGCCGCAGACCTCATACTCGTATTAACCCTAGAAGAATACGTCTACGCATAATGAAAGGAAAGGAAATAAGTTTTTATTAAAAATGGCACAAACAGCTACGTACTTAAGTGGCGATAACTACTGGCAGTATTAGAAAACGTTGTTTTTGATACACATAACTAATTATTCACAAAATATTCACGGGCCGCAAGTAAGACGTTCGCTGGCCGCTGCTCTATAGTTATTGTAAAGTATGAAATACGCGGCGGTAGGTCTTAATGCAAGTATATCATAGTAGCTGTTGACCGCTGTCCCGTTACTCCCCCAGGACAAACAACCGACAATGCAGACTGGAGGTATCCTAGAGAGATTTATACACCTTGCTCAGCCCACCGTGAACTATCGATGAACTTTAGACTATTAACTTACTATTTATTATAATATTAGCAAAAGCGAAATGCCAAGTTCACTTATTGATCATGGAATCTCAGAAACTTTGTCTTCTATTAGCGATGAGAAAAACAAGACCAAGACAGTATTGGTTTAGATATTTCCAGTACAATATTGGCCTTGGTTTTTCTAGTTTAAGGATATAGTCTTGGTCTCGGCATTGCTTTTTAGCAAGACAAAAGACTAAGGCTGCAAGACCAATTTTGCTCATTACTATCTTCTATTTATAAAACCTACGAGTTCCTTATAGGCTTTACACATCCGCTAAATTTAAAATAAAATTAAACTACTGCAGATCTAGAACGAAATATTTCATCATCATCCATTATTCCAAAATTCGTTTATTCTATTATGCCCGCTGTACACTCTCGTCGAGAGCTCTCGGGCGAGTGTCTCGTGCGAGAGCCCCTTGCCCGAGTGGGATCATGTACATTCTCGCTTAGTTCAATCGCAGTTAAGAACTCAGACAAGATGGACGAAAACGACCATTTACCATTCACCATGCATCGAAAGATATCATTGTAATCCAAAGATTTATAATCATATTTAATTTTATTTCTCACAGATAATGACTCATAATGTCGTTTAATATTGTTATTTTTCTGTTCTACACTGTCCAACGGCGGGACTAGTACTGAAAGACGCGAGAGTGTACAGTAGTGCGCTCGTTTTCCTCGCGAGACACTTTGTCTCGGGCGCAAAATACCGACAACGGACCGAGAGGGTCCGAGACAGGCGAGACGAGGCGAGCGCACCCATTCACACTCTCGCATTCGGGCCGCCTCGCTGTGTCTCGGCGAGAGTGTACACTGTACAGCCGGCTTTAAGTATCTCTATTACAAACTGCAAAATCGATTCAGCGGTTCATACATATGAAGAGGTAACAGAAAAGACAGACAGACAAACTGACAGACACTTTAGCATTCGTAA
This sequence comes from Polyommatus icarus, assembly GCA_937595015.1. Classification (NCBI taxonomy): domain Eukaryota; kingdom Metazoa; phylum Arthropoda; class Insecta; order Lepidoptera; family Lycaenidae; genus Polyommatus; species Polyommatus icarus. The sequence goes on from OW569325.1 coordinate 2,769,175, forward strand.
GATTAAGTATGGGTACAGTACAGGAAGTAAACTCATTTTAATTTGTCATCTTGTTCTGATATGTCAGCGGCAGTAGACCGTCAGCTAATTGTTTGCGAAGTAACGAAGTTGACAAACAAATTATGTAATTGTCCCGGGAATTCCCGTTTTTGTTATTTTATTGCCCGGAGCGAGAGAACTTTCAACGAGATTATACTTATTTGATGTGGTTTTATATAATTTTGTTATTTTCGACATGTTTATATTTTGTTATTTTAATTTATAAATGAGATCACTGTTTTACACAATGTCTACAATCTACATATTATGCGACTTTAGTAAATTAATATGGTCTCGGAATCACAGTACTTTAAATAAGAACACGGCACCGTTTTCACATAATAATATAATATTTAAAGTAATAATATTACTTCCGAATAAAGATGCTTTAAATGATATAACTTACCATCTTTATTCGGATAAGTAAATAAAAAATAATATTTTCTGTTTCATATTCCAGTTTAAGAAAAAGATTAAGGCAATAAACAAATAAATGTCCACATAATCCTTTTATTACCGGGGTGGACGGGCAGCCCGGGACATCCCGGGGCAGGCCGGGACAGTCCCGGGCAGACGCTCACCGGACAGGTTATTATGACATCAAAGGGCATTATCTCAAGGATCCGTATTAGCGTATCAAATGACACCCCCATATAGTACAAGAGCCCGCCGCCGTCTGCCGGCTGAGGTCTGAACATGACGTGAACGAACTCCGCTCTTCTGTCTGCTCTCCTGTGTCGTCCGCTTTTGTTAAAGTGCAAATACATTCGGTAATTTGATATTTCTCGACTGGATGAGTTTTATGCTTTGAATCCACCTGTTTTATTTATACTTAAAGGTTCTTTATTATCTTTTGAATGAGTAATACGAGATGGAAAGTTTATTCGGGGAGAAACCGAGCAATAACAATAAGGGTTGAAGTTGTGGATCTGAAATCTTAGATTAAAAATTCGTTTTGTGTGGTTTATCTAATTAACGAATCATGAATTATTTAAAGATCTTTTACGCGGCTGCCAAAAAAACTATTTCTATATACGGCTCCTCGAGAAATCATAAACTCATTATTTTCTCAAAGAACATTAGTCTACTAGCTCACTTTTTCATTAATTTCTCAATAATTGCACCTTTTAAGATTTATCTTAAAAGGTAATTTATTACTCACCTACACACAATCTACATAGCCGTCTCCCGGCGTTAAGTCCGAAATAATTTAATTACAAACTCGGCGTCGAACGTATCATTCCAGCTCAATTTTCATTAATGTAATGAAATTAAGTTGCGCATTATAATAGAGTATTTCAGCGTCGGGAGGTGAATAATTTTTTATTCGCTATAATATGTAAAATTCACGTCTCCCTCTCGGCCTAGCGGGCTAATGCAGTAATTATTGCACTCGTTCCGCCGGTATTTTCGTTCCATCTCCCGCCCCGGGGCAGAACGAAGAACGCGAATTACACATGCGCCATAGTTAATCGAACTTGTAAAATACTTTTATCGTGAGATTTCGTTGTATCTATACTAATATTATAATTGGGAAGAGTTTGTTTGTTTGTTTGAACGCGCTAATCTCAGGAACTACTGGTCCGATTTGAAAAATTCTTTTACTGTTAGATAGCCCATTTATCGAGGAAGGCTATAGGCTATATTTTATCACGCTAAGACGTGATAAAATATAGCGTATAGCTAAAGGAGCGTAGAAATAGAGGAAAATGTGGAAAAAACGGGGGGAAATTATATGAAATTGCTTATTATCTTAAGAACTACTGGAGCAATTTGGACCACGTGAAGGAACATAGGCTATTTTTTGCGGAAAAATGTACGGTTGCGTGAAATTCCTAAATTACGCAAGCGAAGCCGCGCGGAAAATCTATATACATCGTAGGAAAGTCAATTCTGTACATTGAATATTTTTGTTCAATAAATAATACTTGGGATGTGATCTACTATGCTAACGCGGACGAAGTCGCGGGCAACAGATAGTTATTCATATTTCCCGAGGGCTAACATCTTCAAAGATTATCCCGTCTCAGAAGGTGCGCGGAGGACAGCCCCCCGAGCTCCCAGGCGAATCCCGGCGAGTAGAAAAATTCTGGGCTACTTAATTATTTTCGGTGTTCGTTCAGTCAGTGCAGATTTTGTACAGTTATCTATAATATGGAGTAAAGACAACAAATATTATGATTTATTGCCAAATTGTCTAGATATATAGAGACTTTATTATGATTTATGGTGTAAAATACTCCTACTCTTTCTGTCGACAAAGAAACTCTTAAATATAAATCGTATTCGCCATGCGAGAAAAGCTGAGTTATATTTTGTAGCTCTCTTTATTCTGTCTTTTGTCTCTCTTACATCTTATATATAAAATTCTCGTGTCACAATGTTAGTCCACGTACTCCTCCGAAACGGCTTTACTGATTTTTACCAAATTTTATATGCATATTCAGTAGGTCTGAGAATCGGGTACTTTATATATTAATAAGTGCATTTGTTGAATAAATAATAGTAAATTATTACAACCTGAGACTGACGGCGACCATTGTTTACGCGACGGGATAGCGATCGACGTTGCCATGGCGACATACTTATTTAGTCACTTTAATAAAATAATATGGGCGAAATACTTTATAATATGGCAAAGCAACGTTTGCCGGGACAGCTAGTATTATTATATCTGTTTGTTCGCAGGTCGTGTCTGAATGTGGTGCGGCCCGGGTCGGACTCGTGTGTGTGCTATGTGATAGAGTGTCGCCAACCGCCGCCATGACGGCCCCGCTTCGGGCGCTGCTGCTCCTCACCGCCGCGGTCTACTCCTCACACGGTGAGTGCTGTTTGTATGACTTCCCGGGATTTTCGATAGATGACCGGGATTTCCCGGGATTTTTAACGGGAAATTTCCGAGCTTATTTCATAGATGTAATATCGGTCTACTCCTCACACGGTGAGTGCTGTTTGTACGAATTCCCGGGATTTTCGGTAGCTGACCGGGATTTCCCGGGATTTTTTACGGGAAACTCCCGGGCTTTTTTCATAGATGTAATATTATGCGCTACTAAAAGATCGTTGGCTTTTGTACTATATTTTTTCACTATTGCTTAGTGTTTGGCGTGTACTTAAAAATGCTTTCTTTGTCTATTCCATCTCTAGCTACAAGATCGTTATTAAATTTAAAGTCTATTAAAAAATGCAGTTACCGAATACAATTGCTTCAAAATAGAATGTAGTGTAATATAACTTATACGCTACGAAAGCGAACGAAATAAATTAAAAGCATAATACCAGATTATCTCACCATTATGGCCTCTACATAACTGCTCTATAGTAACCCAAAGACATTTACTACTAACTACTAAAGTATACTATTACTTATTGTTGACATTTTGTCACGATCTAAGAAACATGAGTCACAACAAGTATTATCCACCGTAAGAGTATTATTTATGTTACATTATAGTTTATACAGTATATTAATTACAGTTTAGAACGTGGCCACGCCGTAATAAAGTACGTGCATGTGATTGTGTGGGGCCATAAAATAAATTGGCCATCTCCAAATATCGCGTGGACAACACCTCGTGCTCGATTAGAGTGCTTTTATACCTCACGCTGTACGATATCGGATCGACTGGCTTTAAATCTCAAGTTAACACTACATTCTAGACTTTAGAAGTCTAGACCATCGGTCAGAAAACTCTTGGCCCGCAATAGCCACATCTCTCGTGGTGCCAAAAAAACTATAGGCAGACCGATCTTGGGATATTAAGGCCGGGAAGACCAAAGAAAGAAAAGTATTCGCAGCGTCGAAGCTTCGCTTGAAACAATCCGATCGGGCCGAGGTGCGGGGCAACTTACTGCGGGGGGAACTCGTGACTCGACCGCCCGAACGCGCCACAGTATACAAAAAATGAGCCGTAGTCTAATAATTAGCTATTTCATTTTATTTAGAATTTTGTTTCTTTTATTCATTTACTCCTTTATAGTGATGTTAATAAGTACCTCTATAAATCATAATTGTAATATCATGCTGCATGCATAAAAATTAACAGTTGAATTGGTTTATCCAATATTGTACTGATTTCGCTGATGTAATTATTTTGTTTTTTTTTTGTTTATTTCATCTCATACATCTTCTTCTTAAATATAAAAATGGATTTTCAAGTGTGTTAGTCGCGCTTAAACTGGAAAACGTGTGAACGGATTGGGCTGATTTTAGTCTTAAAATATTCGTAGAAGTCCAGGGAAGGTTTTAAAGTAACTCGAAGTTCACCGGGACAGCTAGTCTTATGTATAAAATTCTCGTGTCACAATGTTAGTTACCGTACTCCGAAACGGCTTTACTGATTTTTACCTTATTTTATATGCATATTCAGTAGGTCTGAGAATCGGCTATTGGGTACTTTATATATTGATAAGTGCATATTTTGTTGAATAAATAATACATAGTAAATTATTACAACTCGATACTGACGGCGACCATTGTTTGTGCGACGGGATAGCGATGGAAGTTGCCATGGTGACATACTTATTTAGTCACTTCAACAATATAAAATGTTATTTTATTGAAGTGTCGACTAAATAAGTATGGCACCAAATAGTGCTTAACTAGTATTTCGCGCACTGATATCTAGTTAACAATAATAAATCAAACGGCGGCGGCTTGAATCAGCTGTAGTGTTGAACGTTTCTATCGACTGAAATATTCAATTAAAAAGCTAGTCGTGAGATTGAATGGCGTTGTTCAGTCAAAGGGCTAGATGTATGATTGAACGGCTATTTTAACCAGTTGGCTGCAACATATATAAGATATACAAAATAAAAATACGGTGGAGTTATCTACAAATAATTACAATACTGTATGATAGACGATAGTATTTACGGTTGTTGTTGTGCTGATTCTAAGGTACTTCTATCGAGCCTATTTTGGACTTGGTTTGCGTCACTTGTTAGCAATGATCAACCACTTGCATAATATGTTAAAATTATTTCTCAAATTGTAAAAATATGTATTCAAAATGTTGCGAGAAAAAGTTGTACGGTCCGACGTCAAAGAGCGCCAGAGCGCGACTGAGCGCACGAGCCAAGCCTTTGCGCCTGCAATTTTATAGTTTTTTGATCGTCGTTATTTTATACATAATTCAATCGAGTCAAAAAATCAAAAGTGCCTAGATATATTCTGTGTCTTTCATTCAGTACAAAAATTATGTGAAAATTCCAAATAATTTGGACATAGTATGGCAATTTCGTTAAAAGAGGAGGTAACTTTGGGATTTTTTTTCTATCGAGTGAAGTTCATGATATTGTGTAATGGAATACACATTCCACTGTGTTAGATCCTTAACTAACACATATATTTTTTTCAGAATTTAAATTACTATATTTCTATGTCTCCTGTCACTTTTAAATCTTGAAAATCGTCCGTTTCTCGGAATACACGGCCTTAACCTAAGAAACTCAATTCATTTATTTTGACGTAAGCACAATGACTGCTACTATAGACGAGTGACAATAAAAAATATTTATTCCATAGCGCATAAACGTAGGAATGCGTCAGAAAATATAAATATGTAGTCTTAAAATAACACCTAAGTATGACTCAAATATGAAATCCATCTTAGCATGCGTCATGTAGAAAACAAAAGAGTCACTTTGTTTACCTATACCTGGAATTTTTGGCCCATTATTTTAAAGCCTAGACCTTAGACCTAACAAAATTAAATCCATAGTTTATTTTGCTAGTCGTACGATGTATCGCGTCGTATCGTATGTGGAGGCTCACCTGTGATTATGGGTAATTTACTTTACATTGTCCGCGTGCGATGAAAAAGTGATGTTAATGTTAATAACATGACTACAATAATTGCCTGTCATTTTGGTGTCCTCTGTTGTTTTGTTTAGGCATATGACCTCAATTGGACGAACCTTGAAGCCTAGCCAAAGGAGGCATTACATTTGATTCCTATTAATTCTATGTTTCAATATATTATAATATATGAACAAAGTCGATAGTGGAGTTCCCAGAGCGTAAAAATCGTGCAAACCTCCGATTTTTGCAAATTTTTTTCTGGCTTTAAGTAGGAAGTTTAAAAATATTTCAAAGACTAGAAAAAGTCTTGACTTTGTCGATGCATTTAATGTTTTAGCTCTCACTTAAATAAATTCTCAACAAATATAGAAAAAAATTCGGTCTATTTTAGACATTTTTGGAGATATTTAAACGTTTTTAAGTACTTAAAAGTTATAATTTCTCTAAGAATTAAATACGCACAACAAGTAAGTTACAACCCTTAAATCCACTCAAACCCTTTTATCTTGGTTACGACGAGCATTAATTTCTAAAAACTTTGCAAAAAGCTTATAGTTGTATTTAGCTTAGCAAAGCAAACTTTCTTTTTTAAAAATAGTGTATTTGGTTAATTTTCAACGTAAACAATCGGATAAGAGTCATTAAATAACAGGAACAAGAAAAAATTTTTTTTTCTGGACCGGTTTTATATGGTGAAATATTAATTTTTAATTAAGTAACTAAAAAATTAAAAGCACAAAAATTTTTTTGGTAAACTTTGCAAGTTATAGTGTAAAAAAGAAAATGACACCTCAAAAACAAAAATCCATTCACTATTACATCTTTCGGAGGTTAAAACCTCTGGCGACTGCACTACGAATGTTTTATGAAAAGTACCTAACGATACCAGCCAAAATGCTCCTCAACCCAAACGACAGTGGGGAGTGGGGACATTCTTTCGACGTTTTTGCCCCAACTATATTATTGTCTATTATGTATACAGTAACGATATACGGTACTTCTATAGATGTAAGTTTATAATAATGTGTGCATCCAAATTGTCCGTGACCACGGAGTGTAATCATGGTTTATGGTCCCACTTCCAGCTCATCTAAAACCCATTATCATCTCTTTTGATATGATAATGACGCCCCGTGATTCCCTTTATACGGTGCACTATTCACAGATTAATATAGATGCTCTCAAACCACGGATTTGGGTAGGAGTCGAAGAAATTTGTGTGATGCCAACGAAAGGGTAACTAACAGAGCCTGCTCTACCTAGCTATGTTAGATTTAATATAGTGCTATTATTGTCTTGTCTTATATACATATTATACTTAATATATTAAATGTACGCAACACATACGAAAAAGCTAAAACTCCAACCACTGAGCTACTGTGTAATAAAATATCGTTGTTTTTAAGCCTAAGTAAGCAGATTAAAGTATTAAATATTTCACGATCTATTTATGTGCAATCTAGTCTGGGATCTTATTATTTTTTAATCTTTATTATTTTATTCATGATATCATAAATTTTTATAATTTATGTTATGAAATTAATAAGCAGTCGACCTTGATAAGGTCTAAGGGAATTTTTATTCATATTGAGAGGAAAATTATATCTGTTTTTATATGGCTTTCATTTAGTACTCTAGATATTATGATTTATGACGATCTGATATCTTACTAGCGACCCGCCCCGGCGTCGCACGGGTATAAAATATATAGCCACTGAAAAAATTATTAAAATCGATAGCATATGATCCTTCACGTAGTCTACTTCTTATCTGTGCCAAATAACATAAAAATTGCTCCAGTAGTTCGCGAGGTAAGCCCTTTCAAATAATTTTCCCCGTTTTTTCCATATTTTCCTCTATTTCTTCTCTTAGCGTGATAAAATATAGCCTGCCTTCCTCGATAAATGGGCTATCTAACACTGAAAGAATCATCAAAATCCGTTGCATAGTTTTAAAGGGATATCAGGGAAAAAAGCGACATTGTTTTATAATATGTATAGATAATATATAAAATTCTCGTGTCACTTTGTTAGTTACCGTACTCCTCAGAAACGGCTTTACTGATATTTACCAAATTTTATATGCATATTCAGTAGGTCTGAGAATCGGCTACTGGCTACTTTTTATATTGATAAGTGCATTTGTTTAATAAATAATAGTAAATCATTACAACTCGAGACTGACGGCGGCCATTGTTTGTGCGACGGGATAGCGATGGACGTTGCAATCGTGCCGTACTTATTTAGTCACTTCAGTAAAATAATATGGGCGAAATACTTAATATTATGGCAAAAAACGTTGCCGGGACAGCTAGTATATGATAATGTTATATCTTTTGTTATACTCGTTACCCTTATCTACCTTTTAACTGTTGAATTCAATATTCAATACCAAATGTCATCAAAATCGTTTAACTTTTTATCGTTAACAGACAAACACTTTAATTCAATTTATATTATACTAGATGACGCCCGCAACTCCGTTGTGCCAAAACTCGTTTATCGCGCGTGAACCGTACATTTTTCCGGGATAAAAAGTATCCTTTGTCCTTTCCCGGGACTCAAAGTATCTGCATACCAAGTTTTAGAAAAATCGGTTCAGAGGTTTGGGCGTGACGAGTTAACAGACAGACACAGTTTCGCATTAATAATATTAATAATAATTTAATCTCTACCTAGCCGTTTTCGGCTTCAGTGGGTTGGTTATGTTTATTTGTGTTATGGCTAATAATATAACCAATCTTGGCAGTAAAGGTGCAATAATATTCTAGTATAGATATTAGTATAGTTAGATGTAGTGCGTCTGGGAGATGAGACCACAGTAATTCTGGCTAGCCGACCGCGAGTATCGGCGACACACAGGCTACCACGTATGCGGTGCATTCGGTCTACCAGACGGAGACTAGGTAGACACCTATAGGTATTAGGTAGGTTTAGGTAGGGAATGTCTAAGTACAATAATTTAGGTAATATTTAGGTATATTGTAGTCTGTAAGTTCTGTAACTTATAAGGTGTGAGTACAATAAAATCACAGTAGAAACTGATTTTTCACTGTTACGGCTTACGATGTACGAAAAACTAAATCCAAATATACATAATATTATCTCTCTGTCTCTACCAAGTCTCTACAGGGATTTTCATAATATCTGGATAAGAGTTTCCTAGCAACTCTATCATTAGACTAATTTGAACTAAAAATATTATATTAATTTGTTTCGAATCCTGGTAAAGGCTGATTAGTTATTCATCATCATCATCATCATATCAGCCTATATTCGTCCACTGCTGGACATAGGCCTCTCTCAATGAACGCCAAGATGACCGATCTCCTGCTACTCGCATCCAACATGAACCCGCAACTAAACGGAGATCGTCGTCCCACCTAGTTGGAGGTCGACCTACACCCCGATTTCCCAGCCTTGGTCTCCATTCCAGAGTAAGTTTACTCCAGCGATCGTCTGTTGTACGAGCTACGTGACCAGCCCAGTTCCACTTCAGCGTACTGATTCTCTGCACTATGTCGGTGACTTTAGTTCTTTGACGAATTGTTTCATTTCGAAGCTTATCCGCCAAAGAAACACCGAGCATAGCACGCTCCATAGCACGCTGAGCAACGGAAAACTTATGAGCTAGCCTAACTTAAAGTAATTAGTAATTACTAATAATTAGTAATTAGTAAAGGCTAATTTATAATAAGCACTAGACGCCCGCAACTCCGTTGCGCGAAAAATCGGGATAAAAAGTATCATAATATGTCCTTTCCCGGGGCTCAAAGCGCAAAATTGGTTCAGCGGTTTGGGCGTGAACTGTGAAGGGGTAACAGACAGACAGACACACTTTCGAATTTATAATATTAGTATGGAAGTATGGATTGCATAGAATATAGATCAATTACAATTCTGTACTATGGGAGTATGGAGTATCCACCTGCTCTTCATCTCGTTTATCTATGAAAATATCTAAATCAAGATGGGTTAAAACTAGACTTACATAGATGCTTACTATTCTATTTTTAAAATCTAAAAGTAAAACCGAAGGCTTTATTATTATGTTAATACTGTATTGTTTTATTCCGGAGCCGAGAGCTGGTAATAACACAACATCAAAGAGAAAGTCCGTAAACATACGATTGGTGTAATGGCGATTGGAAACATGGGGTGGCGAGGTAATGGCTCTCCGGCTATATAGGCCAGGAGCACACCGAGCTAGATTATATCTGAGTGGTGGTTTGTTTCGTTTAGATTATTTTTGTGTACCAAGGAAAGGCCATAGAGTCCTGAACTCTGAACTGACTTAACTGGACGCAAATGGAGATCCATTTGTTCGGAATATTTCGTGATAGTTCAGGTAGTTACTTATTATTTAGGAAGTACAATTAACAGGGGCGTGCACAAGATTTTGACACTGGTAATGCAGCGATATCGGTTCAGTAGTTTTGGTGTGAAAGCAAAACAGACAGACAAACGGACAAAAAGAGATATTTTCGCATAAATATATACTTACTTAATTAATTATTATTAATTAATATATACTACTATATTAATATAATAATAATAGTGTGGATATACATTGAAAACTATTTTCTAAACTAATTAGTATAATTACGTACTGTTATGAAGAAATAAAAAACACCATCTGTTGTCACGCGTTGGAACTACAATGAGAGTTTATTTCATCGATGTATACCAATTACCATACAACATAATATTGTGCGCTAAGCTAAAATAAATAAAAAAACGCCATCTATTATTACGTATTAGAAATACAATGTGAATTTAGCCTATGGCTCTCTCAGGCTCTAGACTAACTGTGTTCAAAATTTTATTACAATCGGTTCATTAGTTTTGGCGTGAAACAAAACAAAACAAAAACTTTTTCTTTTACAACTTTTTCATTTTTGTATCTAGTATATTTTAAGTACTCACCTAATCAGCTTAACTTTTGTCTTTTCACATAATCAAGGTTCCGGTTACTTGAGATCCGATCCATAATACGATGTAAATAAATGCAAAATTTCGGCCACCACAAATTATCTTATCCAAGTGAGTGATACTTTATGAATGTACGCAATTATTAATGTTAAACTATTAAATATTATACAAACTTTCGAATATTAAAATCTAAAATATTCTTAGAAAACTATAAAACCAAAAATAATAATATAATATAGTAACAGTTCTCGATCACATGAAAAAAGCAAATGGCCTCCCAAAACACTAAAAATTTCAGCTATGTAAAATGTAAACAAATATTATAAACCTCACAAAACAAAAATGCATAATGTACATATTGTACGTAATTAGTTAGATTAATTGCGTCTATTCATTTTACTCGGATTATATCCGATTGCTCACGACTATAATTCACGAGTAGTTCCGATCGCCGTCAGCAAGGCGCGCGCCCGCGCCGGCCGCGGCGCCAGTGATGCCGACTGTTCAAAAATTTCCCCCTTAAATTAACTTGAAAACACATTGAATTTCAACCAGAACTCCCCAACTATTATTTAAATATATTATTTATTACTTGGGGTACTTTCCACTGAGAGATCAAAACGCTGAAAATACTACTTCAGCCGACCGCAATTATTGTGTTTGCGGCAAAAACGTCACTCATGATGTCATTATTTATATAAAAACAGTAATAAAAACCAAATATATGTACATTTTTGCTTAAAAAATTTCACGCCCATGAATATAATATGATATTTTTACTCCCTAAAATACGCACTATATATTTAATTTTTCCCTATTAAAAGTGGGATATCCCCATAGTTGGCAACACTGCTGGTGTCTGCCGCAGAGCTTGCAGTACACAATCGCATTCGATATTCATGGTTGTGTGCGTTTTCGGCTGTGCACGGACACACTCACACATACGCGCAAGGCAGGCACCTCAACACTGAGCCTATCTTGACCTCTCGTGAACCCGTTCGCGCGTGTACCTGATTACATGTTGCTATTTTATAAATTGAGGCGTTTTAAATGTGTATATTTATTTTTTTACTATATTTTTTACTATTATGTATTATTAAAAAATTAACGTCATGAGTCATTTAAAAAGTACGAAAGTTAAATTAAAATATCTGTTATCTGTAAAGGGCAAGCACTGCCTTTTTGTCTATAAAGACCGCACGCGCGTGACAATTAATGTGTTATTACGAATAGTGAACTTAAATTGAAATATAATATGCGCGTTTAAGCCGTGATAACTTTACACTGCGTCAAACCTCCCTGATCATGCAATAGACATTTTGACAGGTTCATGCCTCATGGCTTGGTGGATTTCTAAAGGTTTTTCAGAAATCCTTAGGCTGCGTTTCCACTGAAGCGGAGCGGAGCTTAGCGTTGGCCGAATTGACCAATCGTGCTATTCCAGCGGAATGACAGCGAAGCGGAGCGAAGATTTCGAGCATGGTGATTGGTCAATTCGGCACCGCTAAGCTCCGCTCCGCTTCAGTGGAAACGCGGCCTTAGAGCGACGCTCGCACTAGGCCAGCGCTAAGATGCTAGCACTTGAAGCGAACACGAAAGCGAGCAGGCCATCGATAACGCGATAACGTGCAATAAATCTGCACTACACGGCGGTCGCCGCGCCGGAGCGGTGCGGATTGTACGGTGTTATACATCATGATGTACTGAACAAACAGAATGATAATAAACTGCTCGTATATACTAGTAATTATTATTATTGCTGAATGCTGTATGCTACGAAGCTTTGTCCACATCTGTATCATTTCCGCGATCAGATCTCCGTCGCGTAGCATTGAAGCGTATCATGATCGCTAGTGTGGACGCAAAATGATCGCGATCATCGGGGCGTATCATGATACGAAGTGTATCAACGCTTCGATGCTACGCGACAGAGATCTGATCGCGAGAATGATACATATGTGGACAAAGCCTAATGCTTAGCACAAACCTACGCGACCACGCGACTGCGAAGCGGCAGCGTCAATACAAAACACACATTTGACAACTAAGCATAATTCGGTCGCGTTATGTTAAACCCAGCCGATAGATCACGATTATTATTGAATTAACATAAACCGACCAATGAAGAGACCGATGATGAACTGTAGTTAAGAACACTCGACCAAGTCAGCTTTCAAACAAAAAAAAAACAAGATCAAAATCAATCCATTCGGATTCTACGATGCCACGGACAGAGCCATCGACAGTGTATGCAGCTCTTCCAATGTTGCGACTGTCCATGGGCAACGATGGTTGCTTTCCATGTGACCCATCTGCTCGTTTGCCCCCTTTATTATTTAAAAAAAGGTAGCTCCGCGGTTATCCATCATGGTCCAACCGCCAACGTGAGGGACTTTAAAATATCGTCCGGCGTACCTCTTTATTCGATTCCCGCGACTGTCATCTTAATCATGTGGCGTGCGTGTCGATAAATTAGTCGGGAACACGGAGGCGTTAACTTCTATTTCTAACCCTTTGGTGTTGGCGGCGATGACGTGCGCTCCTCTCCTGTCGCTGTTGTATAACTTGGAGATGTGGGCCCTAAGTCCAAGGGATAGAGGTGAAAGTAAATACGCTGCACAGCTTGATACCAAAACGTGTTGTGTTTAAACTTTAAACTTTTATTGTTTTCATTTGGATTTTATCTGGTTTACGTTTTTGGTTACTGCTAACATGCATAATCAGCTATAAGTAGACGCTGTCCTCTGCTAGACTTTCCTAATCTCTAGTCAATTGGAAAGAGCAATAGCATGTTTTCAATCTACCAATATATATAATAGCTACCAAGAAGAACGTGTCATCGTCTGATCGGATTCTGCCAATGACGACCTGTCTGATCTCTGAACTCTCAGTTCTCGGTGCGAGCAGTCGTTGCGCGTCGCCACCAAAAATACAATTAAAATAAAACAGTGTACCTTCGTCGTCCCTTTTCATTTTTCAGAAGCGATCTTAAAATATTATTATGAAGGAGCTTAATATCGCTCAAACGTCTGCCGAAAGAAAGTATTAAAATTCTTTTCCAGACTTTTCTATAGTCTAAGTTTCTAGGATAACGTGCTTTTAACAGAATCAGACAGTAGTTTGGCATATTATCATTTATGTCCTAAAGGTTTGAATGTAGAGTAAGCAAAAATAAAGTTAACTTGTAGTCTAACTGTATTTCAGTAAGAACAATCCCCATATCGTTTAACGCGTTTAGCTTCAAACACGCTAATTCGTGAAACGGAACGCCTTTGAAACGGTTCTATTTTTAAATCGTTTACTGTCAACTGTCACCGCCGATGACAGATGGCGCTAACTGGAAACCCGAGGCGGAGATTTGAGACAAGGGCGTGTACATGGGTGTTGAGTTTTAATGGTGTCATAAAACTAGGAGATACTTAATTCCAAAGTTCACCGTAATCTACTTTTTGCTGTCATGGTATTTAAAAGCTAAATCATTAAAAATGTATTTCACTAGCCCAAGCACGATGATGAATTCTCGTGTGACGTTTTTGCACTATATTTTTTCATTTTTGCGTACCTAATCCTGAACTACATAACATCATGCCATATTGGCCTGAGCATTGCCAGAAATTTCGATAAATAGCTCTGGCCTGTACCTTAATTCTTGCATATTTCGAAATTTTACTTTACTCATTTTAGTTGCACCTACCCTACTTTTGACCCATAAATCAAACTTTTAATATTTTCTTAACACTGAATCTTGTTGCATTATGAAGGGTGCCTTAGTTTTATTTTTAGTACTTCAGCAAAAGGCACGTTCCAGCTATTTAAACTGAGAAATTATTTTAAATATGGAACGGGAATCACTTTGGACGTTTGCTTTTTTAAAGTCCGACGGGGCATAGGGATTTTATTGCTTTAATACTTTAAAAGTCGTCTGAAAATAATGTTTTCTCAAGTAAGTTTTTGTCGTTTTTTAGCCCTGGAAAAATATAATAAGAATTTTTATTTCTGAATTCTGTTTTTAAATCTTTTCTTTTTTTTTTTTTTTTTTTCTTATTTATTAGGCTTGTGTCGAAACCGACAATGCCAGCCTCATAAATTACATCCAAATTATACACTTCATTGTTAACAATTTGCAAACAGATACTAATTAGCTCTACACTTAATAAAATTCAAATACAAATTCACTAGCCCCCAGCAAACAGGATCTTTCGGCTGAGCGAGAATGGCGCTCACACAACCGAGCTGTGTCAGCGCCACCCCCGCATCAGCCTCAAACCTGCGCCTCTCTGACTCCACCCGGGCACACTCCACCAAAGCATGGTAAAGATCTTCCCGCTTCTTACACAAACTACAATCTGGCGACATGCAAACTTTCATCATATATCCAAATGCATTGAGTGGAACGTGCCCGGAGCGAAGTCTCATGAGCGTCGTTAGCCTAATCCTATCTGCTTTTATAGAAATGAACCACGGGATCTTAGGTGGCTCATTACACAGAGTTCTGTACCAAATGCCCTTCTCCATCGACCTTTCATCAAAATGAGTTTTCCATAGGCTGTGACAATTATTTTTTAGATCCGGCAATAAGTCCGTGAAGAAAGGCGGTTGATGCACTACTATACCCGAGTGTGCCCCCAGCAGCGCCAATTCATCCGCCTGTTCGTTCCCGGTCAAACCTATATGCGAAGGCACCCACTGAAATTTGACATTCACATCGATTCTTTGTAATTCCAAAAGCGAGTCAATTATAACGTAAGCTATGGGTAGCCCTCGTATGGACGAGGAACACCGAGCTAGATGTTGCAAAGCGCTTTTAGAATCACAAAGTATCACATAATTACTGTAAATCTTTTCTTAACTCTGACCTCTGACTCAGAATTAGCTCTTAATCAATGATTTAAAATCCAAGGATGAATTATTATATTTTACCAAGTCCTTTCCTATAATGTTAATTGTAGGAAATAGTTATAGAAATAGGTATTCTCAAAATGTCACCAGCAATAAAAGTGTTAAGGTTCTCTTTGGTTTGACATTTATCTATATATAGCTAACCTATGGTCCTCATCCTTTGGGGAGATAATTCAATTTATCTTATTCATTCACTTGCAAATCACGGTAAATATTAATATTTGTTATTATTATATTATTATGATAGTCACGAATCAAATGGCACAGCGTCAGATTTATTATTCCCTTTGGTTTGTTGCTATAAAATAAAACGGCTCCTAGTTCCATCTCCGAGCTAGTGACAATAATTAAATTTGCTCGATGTAAAATGCTTCCTATTAAGAAATCCTTACCTTATACTTCTCTTCATAAAAAAATTACGCCCCATCCGAATGCACATAATTCCTGTAATGAATCGCCCTCTCTACAGTGCACCGTATTACCGGTGCTCAAGACTCATTATCCAATGTAAATACACCGAGACATGACTGCGTCGTTTATGGAAATAACTTTTAAATAAATCCCGAGTTTAAAATGCACTTCATAAGGAACAGTGAATGTATGGAGGCGCATTACTTTGTCGTATTTTGCGCAAGCTAGAAAAATAGTGCTGTTACTTTATAGGGCGAAGTGGCTGCTTATTACATGGAAGTTTTAGCAAAGAAATAACAAAGCTTTTTACATCCTTTTATGCAACATTGTTTCTATTGATTTTTCCTATTAGAATTCAAGACCCCACTCTAATTTATCAATCTAGTCTCTACCATCAAATTACAAGAGTATTCTCAATTCTTATTAAATATAAAACCGTTCGTCTCTGGTCAAAATTCCATTAATTGTTTGACGTATAACGGTATATCTAAGAATACTATTCTGCTAGTTAGAAAGAAACGGACTCTATCGAACAAGGAAAGAAGCTGCACAAAAAAGACGAGAAGGTGAAGTTCGCAATGAAGGTAGGTACTGCTGGAGTTGCAATGATGCTTCAAGATAGTAGAATATAAGCTATCTCCACATTATGCAATTTCATCTTTAATTTTCGTCATCATCTTTTTATTCAACTCTTGTTTGGCATATTCAATAATGGAATGCGTCGAAATCCACCCGCGTTGGAAAGAAAAGTGTCATAGCGTCGCGTGCATGCCTCACGTGCGATGTTGACTGCGCTATAACGCATGCCCTTGATGAACAAAAAAAGGCACAGTGTGAACAAAGCTCTTAGGAAGCGTGCGCAATGAGGGTACTGTCAAACTTGTGCTTGATTATTTATTTGCCAATCGCCATCTATATTCGTCGTACGTTCCGGTGTACATACTCTTCATACCAAGGTCTTAAACGACTACCCCTAGCATCTGTTCGTAAATTACGAATTAATATCAAATGAATCTTTCCTCAATTGTCTCCACAGTGAGGTCTGAAGCAGTAATGGCCGCTTCATAATTTTTTGTTCCATCGATTCATTGCGAGGGCGCGGCGTCGAATTTATGACGATCGGTAAGACCCGCGCTTCCGTTCTGAGACTCAACGTAAATAATTGTACTAAGTAAGCTTCTACGTGTGCTGATTTATACAGATACTCGAATGCAGCGGCTCTCAAAGTGTGCGTGAAGCTCTGGGGCTCCGCACCTGCGTAGGGGCTCCGCGAGAATTCTAGTGATAATAGTAAAAATGCACGCTCTGCTGTCGATCAATATCCCAATTAAGTTTTTTTACGCTTTAAAAATAAGTAAATATTAATGTCCATTTTGCAATTGAGTGACAATCGCTTAAGTTTTTTTTATTTGTGAAAAATTTCGGGTTTGTAAAGGGATCTGCCACCAAAAAAGTTTGAGAACCGCTGCACTAAAGTCTAAACTCTAATGCATCGGGGTGTGGGGTTTTTCATATAATTTATCGGCCGGCTTATTTGTTTTGCCTATATGAGTATTGAAGTTGAGCGGAAGTTTTATGGGCCTTTAGTGCAGTTTTATGATATTTAAGCTAGAGATTATTTATTGATGTTACGTATGTAAAACATTCATGACGCCATTTGTGTGTTGCACTCTAATTTCATAATTTGATACTTGAATGCAAGCATGAAATATGTTGGTTTCTGAAGAAATATTACAAGATTCCTACCCCCCTTACTAATAAACGTTGTATAAGCTTTGAATAGTTATACAGTGTTTTGTTCCTGTCACACAAGTGACATATTTAATTGGATTGAAGAAGACAAAACACTGTATAACTATTCAAAGCTTAAACAGCGTTTATTAGTAAGGGGATGTGTTTAAGATGTAGGGGTTTTTTTGCAAACGACCAATAAAGTCGTATTGGCAGCGTGGACTAAATCTAACTAGATGTATATGTATGAAATGTAGACCACCAGATCAATATTACCAGATTACAAATCTTTCAAAAGATGTAAGCTTTTTTTGCAAAAGGTTTATAAACAATGTTCCATCGGCGCGGGCGATCTAAATTCGAATTTAGAAATTCGAATGGTCCATTGAAACGCGCAGCAGACGTCGGGCGCGGTTGACATGGCGACGGCACTTATTTCAGTGTTGCCATCAATTTCCCAGCCGCCCGTTCGGGGTAATTTGCCGAGACGTACTCCGTCTGATTATTTATGCCACGTTCATTGGCGGAGACGTTTTAAGACGACGTTTAATGTACTTTTGTGGAATTTTTTCATTCTGTTTGGACTTAATAAATGTAGTAGGGAATGACGGGATGAGTAATTCGTTTAGTGTTGTTTCGTTTGAATAATTTGTACCATTAAATTGAACCAATTAGCTTATAGAATGAAAGTAGCTCGGAAAATTTGGCACTAAATTCGTTAACCCCTTTTAGTTCTTAAACTAAATCAAGTTCAAGAAGTTGTATATTATATAACTTCCAAAATCCGTATGTAAATGTCACATTATCAATTCAAAAGTGTCTGTCTGGTTAAGTTTTAACTGCTGAACCGGTTTGTACTAAATTAAAATGCACCTGCGGTCGAGATAAGTAAGTAATATATGTTTAATTTTTTATTGACAATAATTAGAACATCGCTCGCGCACTTCGCAGCGAAGTTACGTGTAACTACGTAATTACATATTTCAAAATCAATATACGAGTACGTTTTCACAAACACTGAAGTGTATCGTATTTGAATCTGCACCGAATGTAGGTCATCGGCTAATTAACCGCGCGGTACTCGGGGAGTCGGCGCTCGGCACTCGCCGTATTAATAACCTTTAAATCTGGCTCACGGGCCGCGCCAGATAATTGGAGATAACAGATTTTAACTGGCAACACTGATTAGCATATAAATATTTAAGTTTTAAATTAACTGCCGATTACCTCGGCTAATGCTCGAACCGTGTTCGGAGGAGGAAACAATGCGCGAGGCATTAACATATCAATTTGGTGTATCTGGTTCAACGTATCCTGATATATTAACTAACAGATAAGGCTTCGGATAAGGCGTTGATATCGTTGATTGTAATATTAGTAAATATTATTTTACCCTCATACCAATAAGGATTAAGGATGTTAACACAGCGAAAAACGCAAGGTCTGCTCGTTGCCTGGCATATTTGACAAGTCACGAAACGGAAAAATACTGCGGGCATACTAGTAGCAGATAATATTAGCTATTAGATAATGTATAAAATAGACAATTTTTTATATATTTCAAAGTTTGGCCAAGATGATATTATATAGAGATAGAGTATAGAGTTCCTACCTAACTATACTCTATTCATGTAGCTATCGCTGTAAAGTGACATTACAATTTTAGGCGATATAAAAACGTATCAGACAAAGCAACGCGGACTTAGCGAGGTTTATGTTAATACTAGATGACAGTTCACACCCGCAACTCCGTTGCGCCAAAATTCACTCGGGACTTGAAGTATCTCCATGCCAAATTTCAGCAAAATCAGTTCAGCGGTTTGGGCGTGAAGAGGTAACAAACAGACATACATACTCTCGCATTTGTAATATTAGTATGGATGTAGATCTTGGTTGCTATTGATATAGTATGCCGTGTGTTCCTCTTTAGTCTTTACCCAGGTAACCCTCACCCTAGCAAATTGTGAAATATGCAAATAACTGCGTAATGGATGAAAAACGTGAACGGTTCTTAGAAATTGTGTGTAACGTATGACAAAATGTTTACCTTGCGATAAGTCGTGAATCACGGCCTTTCAGCGAAGCGGATCGTTGGATACGCCACAATATGTTATTATCTTTGATTGGGTACTAAAAATAGGATATCTACTTTACTGGGATATTCCAGCTTACATTAACATCGCGCACCGTAAACTGCGGAATGAACTGTCGCCAGTAGTATTTCCGGACCAATACGACTTGTAAACCTTCAAGAAGAAAGAGGAGCCTATTCCCTCTTAAAAGGCTGACAACGCACCAGCAGCTCTTCTGATATTGCGAGTGTCCATGGGCGACAGCTGTAGTTGCTTTCCATCTGGTGACCCGCTCGTTGGCCCCTTATTTTATTTTAATAAAAAAAAATCGAGATTTTAAAATCATTAAACACTAATCTGGCTATAAACGCTTATTTACTTAAATAAGCTCTTTTCATTATTTAAACCATTTTCGTACCAAAGTTTAATGGAAGCTTCAAGCTTCACACCACGTCAGTCTGCCTCTGGCTCCATGGAATGCCCTCGAAAAATTTGCGTTGCGGATACTGAGCCAAAGAGGTCGTCAAATTTTGAAGTTGTATATTCTATAACTATCAAAATTATTCATAGCCGAAGTTATAGACTGATTAACAAGTGCCATTTTCCTCGAAACCTGATCTCATTCACCGAAAATTTTGGTCTCATTCGATTCGGAATACCATCTAGAACATTCTATTAAATTCCAAGAGGGGCTGAAAAAAATGCAATAATTATAAACAATTAAGTAAACATAAAAAGAAGGGTTTGGATTTTTTTAATATTTCGAAAACTATTTAAGATAATCAAAATTTTAATAAAATTGATAATCAAAAAAAAAAAGAGGAAATTTCCTAAAAAAAATTTTAGATCCTAGAACCTTACCAATAATCCTTATAGCTTTAAATGAGCGGCGAAAGTAACGGTAAAAACGCGTAGTTCGAGTTTCGCGTGAATTGTCGCAATCTGCCACGCGAACTAAAAAATATATTTTAACTAATTAAATATTAATATAAAGAAATAAAAAAAATTGGGTAGGTACTAAGTAGACATATCAATAAACAATAATCCGTCAACAAAAATAAATAATCACAGTTTGTTTAAATGTTATGCTTTTGTTCATTTGTTAATAGTCACCATTTTAATGTTAACATAAAAACGCTGATTATATCTAAACAAGAAATCTAGAAATTTTTATTATTCTTTTGAGATAATCTTAAAAGGGCTTAGAAAAGATATCCGGTGGAAAAATTCAATAATTTTGATTTTTCACTTTTTTGTGAACAATCAAAGGCATTCATGAAATTTTCATGTAAATAAAGCAATTACCTAGAGTATTATTAGTAAATTGTACAACTATTGTTGCATCATTTGTTCTATTCTTTTGTCTATTTTATGTCTGCGCAGAATCATCAGGCAGCTAGTCTTTTAGCTGTAAAGTTTTTAGAAGTAGGAGGAATCCCTTTCAAGTGCTACACCTAGGTACTCGTCAGTAAAGTTGCCGGTTAAATATTAACAAGCAGTTAACAAAGTGCCGTCGGTTAAGTATTCAAGAAATGTATTTCACTTTGTAATTAAAAGTTATAATTTACACAGATTTATTTATACTCAAACTTTAAATAACTTGTCTGTTTCAGCACACAGAACTTTCGTAGTTTTTGTTGAAAAATATCAAACTTGGTCCGGAACGATTGCTCGTTATGTTGCTTAAATTGTGTTTAATTCAATTAAATATTTCAGAACATTCATAATCTATACTTATAAATAGAGACCGGATTATATTATGCAACATAAAAAGATTGTTATATGCATGCAAATATGCATGAAAAATGCTAGAAATATGCACTAAAATTGGCAAAATATGCAAAATTATATGACAATATGCAAATTCAAAATCTGCTTACAATTAGTACTTAAATAATTTTTGATAGGCGATAATAGACCGTACACGTACAGTAACATTATAAACATGACATTGAAATTATTTAAAATTTTTGTAAAGGTAAGAACAATCAAATATTTTTCTAAATTTTGAGTAGTAAGATTGTGTCTATGATAATTTTGAATATTTTTGTTAGTAAAAAAGGTTCGCTCCACATTCACTGAGAAAACTGAACAGAATTTGAACTTGGGTGCTATTTTAGCACGTCTTACAGTTTCTGGCAAAAGTTCTGCCGTTCAATTGGAAGTTAGCGAGCGCGACTTTCTTCTGTCTCTTTCATTTTATTATCGTAACTGTCAAAACAAAAGATGCGCACGGCTACAGACTGCATTCGAAATGCAGTAAAAAGTCACAACTATTAATCGATAGCCCTTTAAATGTTTTGTAACTGTTATTGTTATTTTTGGTCGCATTTCGAAACGCAGCGTTAGTGAAAAATGTTGTAAATGTACCGATAATATTATGCATTATAACTAGATCTTAGGTAAAATATGCTATTACTGCTGAGAATGGCTAAAATATGCAAATGCATATAATCCGGTCTCTACTTATAAAATTACATGTCCTGACTGACTGACTGATTCATCATCGCTGAGCAAAAACTGTTAAAGTTACAGCCACGAAATTTGGTGAGTAGGGTTGTTTTATTAAGTAGACACCCACGTGTGGAAGGAAGGAATTTTGAAAATTTTACCACAAAGGGGGTGAAATAGAGGTTGAAATTTTGAATGAAAGTCCGTCATTTCTTAAGTTAGGAACATGAAACTTTGTTTTTAACCGACTTCCAAAAAACGAGGAGGTTATATGTTCGGCTGTGGATATTTTTTTTTATTTTTTTTTTTTATTTTTTTTTTTTTTGTATGTTCAACGATTACTCCGCCGTTTGTGAACCGATTTTCGACATTTTTGCTTTGTTGTATTTGGTTTTACTCCAATTTGGTACCATGTTCACAAAGTGGTGACCTGATGATGGGATCCAGGAGTAATCGAGGGAACTCCTCGAAATTTATATGGAAACGTATGGTGATTTTGGTTTTATGTGAAGTGTACTAAGAATATGCTACCAAAAAGTCAAATATTGGGTCAAGGTATACCATGGTTTCGAAGATGCTGAGAGAACTCCTGACTCCTTATAGATACACGTTTGGGAGTTTCGGCGTTGTTTTAAGAACAGAAAGCATATGCTACTATGCATATTCATCATCATAATCATCATCATCATCATCATCATCATCATCGTCTTCATTATTACCACGTCGTGTTAAGGTCACCAATGTCTCATGGCACAGAATAGATAATAGTACAAGGCATAGGTGTGGATATACTAATAATAATAATAATTTTATACTGTATAACAACACTTTGTTTAAATATACACGGCGGTCAGCGCCGAATACGCCGAATCGAATATACTTTACTACTTTATATACAGATCGAATACTATACTAACTACTTTATAAAATTTTAATAGACAAAATATTATAGAATTAAAATAAAGTTATTTTAAAAAGAGCATTTAAAATAAACAAAGTCAATAAGTGTATTTTTAATTAGTTATACTTATTAATCGATAGATGGCGCACTAAGTATCGATTTGAATGGATTTGAAATTGAATTCTTGATTACAAGAACAGCTGTCAATAATTATGATAATATTATATTATATTACTAGCTGTCCCGGCAAACGTTGTTTTGCCATATAAATATTTTTTGGTATGAAAAATAGATGTTGGCCGATTCTCAGACCAATATCCTCACAATACGCTCACATAATTTCATGAGAATCGGTCAAGCCGTTTCCGAGGAGTATGGCAACGAAAACTGTGACACGAGAATTTTATATATTAGATGAGTAGCTACGCTACATCCTATGCAAGTTTATACAATTTTTTATCTGATAGATCCTTGGATCGTGGAAAAACGAGACACAATAGCCTTTCTATTGTTATCGCAATCGCCGGTGACCGCTTGGGGTTTGAAGTATTAAAATTGTTAAATTACTTAGCACAATATTATGTTCACTTCACTGATAATATATTATTTTGTGAGTGTGAACTGTGTAATAAGATACGTAAAATATACGCGAAGGTTTACCTACTAGTGTAACTAAAAAGAGTGAAATAATTATTATTTTTAACAAAAAATTAAAACCGACTTCCAAGGTAAAAACAATATTAACATTAATATGAACTAAAAAGTATTAAATAATTTTTGCTATATAATAGTGCCTTTTTCCGAATTCGGCTAAACCTTGACTATTTCTGTACTCAATCTTCATAATTTTGAAGTCGGTGCCAGTTCCAAAAGTTTCAAATATTCTGTCAGAGGACTGAAGATTCAGCTATCTGGTACCGACTTCAAAATAATGAAGATTGAGTACAGAAATAGTTGAGGTTTAGCCGAATTCGGAAAAAGGCACTATTATATAGCAAAAATTATTTAATACTTTTTAGTTCATATTAATTGGATTACTAATTAAAAATAAATGAATACGTATTTAAGTGTTTTTGGAAATTCTACCCCCAAGGGGGTGAAATTGGAGTTGAAAGTGTGAATGAAAGTCCGTTATTTCTTGAGTTAGAAACATGAAACTTTATTTTTGGGCTAATAATCAAAAAATATTGGATACTTGTTTAAGCGTTTCTGGAAATTCTACCCCCAAGGGGGTAAAATAGGGGTTGACAGTTTTATACTATGCTAACGCGGACGAAGTCGCGGGCATCAGCTAGTACTCTATAAAAATAAAATATTTTTAAATTTTGTTAGTCTCGATTAAACTCGAGAATATCTAAACCGATTTGGCTTATTTTAGTCTTGAAATATTTGTAGAAGTCCAGAAAAACTTTGGAGGCAAGTGATACGAAGTTCACTCGTCATCTAGTCAAAACTCAAAAATATATCCTTTCCCGGGACTCGAAGTATTTATACACCAAATTTCAGCAAAATCGGTGCAGTGTTTTGGACGTAATGAGGCAGCCAGACACACTTTCGCATAATATAATATTAACTAGTGTGGATATATTATACATACATATAATACAGCCTTAGAGTTCAAATTCGAACTGCTTCGATGGATTATTAGCAGGTTGAACAGTGATAATATATAGAGTATAAACCACATATTGTAGTGAATAATTAATATACGTAGAGTCAATACCGTGCATACATTAGTAATGAGAATTCACTTAATTATATACGGACTACGGAGCAGTTACCACCGCACTCAACGAATCTCAATTTCTTAACTTTTATATATTATATAAAAGAAAGTTGTGTTAATTACGCCACTTATAACTCAAGAACGGATGTACCGATTTGGCTGATAACTGGTGGAGAGGTAGCTTAGAACCAGGAATAGGACATAGGATACATTTTGTCCAGGAAAAATGTACGGTTGCTGCACAATATACTTTTATGATTTGCGCGTAAACTATTCAATCGATTTTGATGAATTTTGGTATGGAGATACTTTGAGTCTCGGAAAAGGACAATGGGATACTTTTGGTCCCGGAAAATGTTTGGTTCCCGCACAATAAACTTTTATGTCAAGAACGGATAAACCGATTTGGCTGAAAATTGGTGGAGAGATAGCTTAGAACCAGGAAAAGGACATAGGATACATTATGTCCCGGAAAAATGTACGGTTACTACACAATATACTTTTATGATTTGCGCGTAAACTATTCAATCGATTTTGATGAATTTTGGTATGGAGATACTTTGAGTCTCGGGAAAGGACAGGAAATACTTTTGGTCCCGGAAAATGTACGGTTCCCACACAATAAACTTTTATGATTTTCACCTAAACTATTCAGTCTATTTTTATGAAATTCGGTATGGAGATACTTTGAGTCTCGGGAAAGGACAAGGGATACTTTTTGTCCCGGAAAATGTACGGTTCCCGCACAATAAACTTTTATGATTTTCGCCTAAACTATTCAGTCTATTTTTACGAAATTCGGTATGGAGACACTTTGAGTCTCAGGAAAGGACAAGGGATACTTTTGTCCCGGAAAATGTACGGTTCCTGTACAATAAACTTTTATGATTTTCGCTTAAACTATTTAATCTATTTTGATGAAATTTGGCATGAAGATACTAATTTTAATCTATTGTTTTCTTAATTATACCAATTCGAATTAAATAATCATCGTTAAGACAGGACAACGTCTGTCGGGTCAGATAGTTAAATATAGAATATATATAATTAGTGTCAAATCTTCATTATATCCAAATAAACAAAGACGAATTTTAAATTTTGTAGAGTCGCAACAACTTAAAAACGGCTTAACCAATTTGGCTAATCTTGAAAATTGAAATATTCCTGGGAGTCTAGGGAAGGTTTATATTAGAAGGGATTAGTTATACGAAATTCACCGGGTCATCTAGTTTTCATTTAATATCATTATTTAAATTTAAGTTAAGTAATTATTAAATGTATTTAAGTTTAAGTGCAGCGGTAAGCGTATTAATTTCCCTCCCTCCGTTGGAGTTCCCAGTACAAACTCCAAACTGCACTTTATTACACAAATTAATACGTTACAAAAGTGCTCCTATAACGTGCTCGCACTGACGATACTTGTTGGTATTTCGACTTCAAACTTGGACCGTATCTAATGTCTGTTTATAATAATCCATACTAATATAACACAGCAAAAGTGTGCCTGTCTGTCTGTTACCTCCTCCGTTTAACCAATTTGCACCCGTAGCATGGCTACAGTAGAAATACCAAAGTATAGACAAACAGCAGAGATGAACTGAAGATACGATGAGAACTCGATCTTTACCGCGGCAAAAAATCGACAAAAATCAAATATAATGTCACTTTATGACGGTCCAAGTTTGAAGTTGAAATACCAACATGATTTCAACAAAGCTGTGGAGATCTTTTGAGTTTCTGTAGAATAAAACATACATAATAGAAAGTAAGGTGGTGGTAAAGATTTTTTCGCTGAGCGAGCGCGATTTGATATTGAAAAACATACGAAAATTAATATTGTTATCCGCTTACTAGTAAATATGTACAAGGTGTAACAAATCTAAGTGTGTATGTGTATTTTTTGTTCTTTCAACGCTGCTACTTTCACAGTAAACTCTCTACAAGGAAAACATACACACCCTAATGTATTATCACTTAGCTTTGTTACATTCTGTATATATTTTATGCAGCTACTTTGTTTGTCCTGTGATTTTTCAATATTGTCTACACAAAGACAAGCAGACTAGTCACTAGACAGTTTTTCAGTAATCAACATTTTAGTTTACAGTCTAATTTTTAAACGTAGCGATTAATATTTGTGTGAATGTATCTATTAATATTTCATTACCATTTCCTTCTACGTCGACTTATATTACTTCGCTGAACATGTGTGAAACATGTGCACGGAAAAAAATAATGGAGTTGTTACGTTATACATTTTTTAGTTTACAATAATTTTGTTAGAGTAATTGATTAGTCCAAATTGTACGATTAAATTCTGATAGTAGACTCTAGGTTATTTTATAATCTTCGAGCTGTATTAAAAATTCGTCTATAGGTAATTTTTATTTCACCGTATAAAATGTTACGATTGCCCGCCACAAACCGTGCACTTTGTTTTTATACAAAGGTACCAACAATCTGTACGCGAAAGAAAAAAACTTTAACAATGGTCGCCGCATGGCTCGTCCTGTATAATGACGCACGGAAATATGTATGAATGTGTCTAGAATTTTCGCCGGTCCTATTGTGCTACGCGGTCCTATGAATAGACTTATTGTGGGCCCTCTTAAAAACTGTCATTTCGTATAATCGATTAAAAGATACGTCTACAAAACCTTTTTTCGCTCCATCTTTTATCTGTCGCTTTGTGCTTTTGATTTGAATTAAAAATAAAAGTGTCAAAAAATTTAAAAAAAGCGTCTCCACGCCGCTCGGTATCCATTTCCGATGACAGTTTTAGAGATGTGTAAAAGACGGGTTAAGGATGCGATATTACCCGTCGTCGGCTTTCCAATGAAAAACTCTGTCATATCACCCGTTATTGAACGAGACGTTCGCGTTTGATGAGGTATCATCAGCATTATCAGGTAACTTGAAAAACTTAGGATCCTTATGGCCTGTTTCACCGCTTCCTGATAAGGTGCCCGATAGGGTTATTTGACAGATTTTCCATACTCCATCTGTTAAATTAAGTAGTGGATAGCCTTATCAGGAAGCGGTGAAACAGGCCCTTACCCTTGAAAAATCTTAGGATCCATGCTATACTAATATGTATTATAAGTGTGTATGTCTGTCTGTCTGTTGCCTCTTCACGCCCAAACCGCTTAGCCGATATTGCTGAAATTTGAATGGAGATACTTTGAGTCTCGGGAAACGACATATAGAATACTTTTTATCCTGGAAAAATGTGTTGTTCCAATGGAGTCGCGGTCATCATTTAGTGGACTATATAGATCTTAGTGCCATTCCAGTTTTAAATCCCTTACACCTTTTGTCCCTGGTATTTTCACATACGTGAAACACATTCACTTC
Organism: Polyommatus icarus; assembly: GCA_937595015.1. NCBI lineage: Eukaryota > Metazoa > Arthropoda > Insecta > Lepidoptera > Lycaenidae > Polyommatus > Polyommatus icarus. The sequence continues at coordinate 2,797,493 of OW569325.1, forward strand.
TACTCGGTTAAGCTTTGCATCGTCGGAAAATATTTTTTAATTCCGACCCCCGAAAGGTGGTGAATATTTTCAATCCGACGCGGGCTTTGTTCTATAGGTGGATTAAGGGTGAGCGGGATTTCGGTTAATTTTCTGGGACATTATTTTAATGCGGCGAGACCGCTGACCAGACGCGAGCTGATGACACCCGCCCCCATCCCCACTCCCCCCTCTCTCCACTCCCACCCCACACAATCAAGGAAATATGTCCTCAATTAACGCTTACCATGGAGAACTGTGATTACGCGTCGCGGCTAACATGGCCGCTGAGAAATGGGGTGAAAGTAACTACTTTGTTTTTCGGGGTTACCTTATATCCGACTGCTAAGAAAAAGTATGACTTTCCTACACGTTTCTCTGCCTAAGACAAGATCAACATTGTATGTGTTTAATATAATATGGCGAAAGCCTAAAGTAAGGGTTAACTGGTAGGTTATCTGGAAAAAAATTATATAGTACGGAAGAACCTAGTACAGTTTGTATTACCAAAAATTAGGCAAAATAAACTGCGAAACTCGAGGAAATAGGATCTATTACTGACTACAGCACAGAAAATAATCAAACTACATAGTACATACTCAAAGTAACAATTCATCTTAATGCCACAAACATTAAAAAATAAATGTCATAAAATACTTGGAATAAATGCTCTAAAATCGTTTAAAAGATTTTGGGAAAACACTTTCAAATTGCAAAGTTTTCTTAAGTGCTTGGCGATCGCATCTTATGTATCATCATTACGCTTAATCAATGCTCCCCATCGTCTAGAACAATAGATCTCAATTCCCCAGCCCCCACCCCCCAGTCCCCACTCCGATTCAAAAACAATCGACGAAATTACACTTCGAAGGGACAACGTGATATTGATACTTTTAGCCGTATCACTAAATCGGCTTTTGTGATCGTTTGAAAGTTGTGAAGTTCAGTTTTCAACATACATATTTTGAAATTAGGATATACCTAATATTAGGTACTGTAACTTTTTCACGCTAAAGGTAACACCAGCCTCCCTAGACAAGTGGCAAGCGATTATCGTAAACGCTAACGCTAACGCCACAAAATGTCATGTCAATAAGTCATCGCTTCGGTAGCGCATACTAATGTCATTAAGTCCCATACATTCTGTAGCGTTAGCGTTTACGATGATCGCTTGCCGCTTGTCTAGGGCAGCTTAGACAGCAAAACGTTTTGTTCGATTTTTGACAACGTTTCTGTGATCTGTCAATATATGACGCACGTGCAAAATGTCATGGTCGCATTATTCACTGTATTTGCTAGTAGTGCCCTCTGCCCCGGCCCTTTGAGTACAATATCTAAGGCAATATTAAATGCAAACACTACCTGTTTTACTAGACAACAAGTTAGCGAAGCAACATTCGGTAGTTGAGAATCGGGATTCGGGACCCTGAAGAGTTAGTGTCTAAACTAGGCCGAAGTTGCGCGGCGTAAGTTACGTCCCCAATGTCAAACGCATACAAAAGTGCAAAATACGGACGGACAGAATAGTGTGTCGTCGGCAATTTAAAATACATTGCGGGCGTAATCATGCGGAATTTACACTGGCGTATCTTCGGCCTAGTGTGCTTAGACACTTAAGGTGTAGAAATAATTTAATAACTTTGGATCAATTCTAGTCTCATTTTACTGTAAAGATATCAAAAATTAGTTTCTATTTTTTAATTTATAACGTGTTTTAATCTGCAGAAACAAAACTTCTAGCTTTTTGTCACCTTATTGGGCATCCCGCGATTGGGTAACATATCCAAAGAATTTGTAACAAAATATAATATTTTTACTAACGTTACGGGTGCAATAAAAAGACGATAAAGAGAATTGATTTATGTGGCTGTACTAAAGTGATCTATAGTTAAATTGTTGATCTATTATAGTTAAGTAGCAACACGTGTAGGTGTAGATCACAACATACTCGAATATGTATTTTCTTCATATAGCTCGGAGCTATTTCGTATGCACGAGTGTTTTTACTGTGAGACGGTATCTTGTAATAATATATGACAACCCTCACAAAGAAAATATTGTGAATTTTAGCTTGAAATAACTTTGAGTGATATTTTTATTCAAATTACTAAAGGTATGTAGTATGTGCCCTCTACTCGTATTTGCTCTTTGTCTTTTATATTCTATGTTTAAACTTTTAATTAAATTATTTAAACTATTTTCTTAGCTCATGTTTGAAATAACTTAGTTTTTCACGTTTCATAGTTCTGCGTAATGTTCAGTCGGTAGAGTCTTGGATAAACTTACCTCTGTAAATTCTGTTCTGGCGTATACGTATAGGTATATAGTTTTAAATTTATTAATATTTATTTTATAGCGACCATTTTTATTCATTACGCTTGTTTGACAAAAATAAATGCTGCTATCCAAACACAAAAATATGCAGGTTTTTGCACAGCTACCGCTATTTTCGCTATGCATCAGCATTACCGTGTGTTTCGTAGGGCGACAGCGTGTTATTATATTAAAACAAACAGAGGCAAGCTATCTCGTATTTGCTTGACCTAAACAAATAATTTTCCGGTCCGGTGCGCGGCCAATATCGGGGAGACACGTGCCAATTATCTCCTGTGCTCTCTGCGCCTACCTACTCATTGTACACCCGCGAAGTGCCAACTCTTCAACTTTATCACCACAGAAATAAGGACGAACTTGCTTAATGATTGAACCTATGTATTACATTTTGTTAAAGGCCGAACACATAATCACAATTCAAAGGGATAGAGATACCTAAATAAACAATGGTATCGATGTATTTTAAACTAACTATATAAGCTTTTGATGCCGCAATTAGAAGGTACCAACAATGAATGAGTATTATGATGAAAATTTGAATGTTACTTTTTTGTAAGCGAGAACTTCACTGCATGCTATGTCTTGCTTTCATACCAATTTCTGAAAGATACATTTGAAATTTAGACACACGGCTTTAGTGCAATTCAGACTTAATTCGCCTAAGATAAGAAAAAAATTCCTTCAACCCCGTAGCTGTCTACTGGTACTGGTGGTAAATAAATAAATAAATAAAAATTGTTTTATTTCCGAATAGATTTGTAGCAAATGCTTTCAGAATGTTGATACTACTGGTGCCTACCACCGGTTCGGGAACTATCCCGGCGAGAAGAACCGGCGTAAGAAACTCGCCGGGGTCCCACTTTTTACCAAAAAAGTGAGAAAAAAATTAATCTTTTAAAATAAAATTTACAATTGTAACTTAAAATTATACAATGTCAATATCCATACATAATTGTAAGTCATATAACATGTAGAAGTGGCCTTGCAAGCAGCCATCCTACTCCCAAGATGTGCCATCGCTTATGAAATCATTGACCTTATAATAGGCTTTGGCACACAAACGTTCTTTGACTACTTTTTTAAATTTATTAATCGAAAGATTTTGAACGTTTTTTGGGATTTTATTGTACAGGCGTATACATTGACCTTTAAAAGATTTACTAACTTTACTAAGTCTGATCATCGGCAAATCCAGCTTGTGCTTATTTCTGGTGTTCCTACAGTGAATGTCACTTTTAGTTTTAAATTTACTTATATTTTTTCTAACATATATTACATTATCCAAAATGTATTGAGAAGCAACAGTTAGAATACCAATTTCTTTAAATTTATCTCTCAGAGATTCAAAAGAAGACATTTTATAAATAGAACGTATGGCTCGCTTCTGCAGCACAAATATTGTATTAATGTCGGCAGCGTTTCCCCATAAAAGGATTCCGTATGACATTCTACTATGAAAATAACTAAAATATACTAATCGTGCCGTGTCTTCATCAGAAATTTCTCTGATTTTTTTTACTGCATATGCCGCAGAACTGAGCCTACCAGCAAGATTAACAATATGAGGACCCCACTGTAATTTACTATCAAGTGTTATACCTAAGAATACAGTGGTGTCTACCAAATTCATCTTCTCATCATTCAATAGTACATTGGTTTGGACTTGCCTAACATTGGGCAAAGTGAACTTTACACATTTAGTTTTACTGGAGTTTAAAAGTAAGTTATTAGCATTAAACCAATGTACTATTTTTGAGAGAGCACTGTTTACCTCGTCGTAATTTGACTGTTGTCGCTTCACTTTAAAAATAAGTGAAGTGTCATCAGCAAAAAGTACTATCTCATTATCATTTTCCTTAACAAGGTAAGGTAAGTCATTTATATAGATGAGAAAAAGAAATGGGCCTAAAATAGATCCCTGTGGGACACCTAATTCTATTTTGGTTCCATTGGACCTGTTACCGTTTACTTCAACCCTTTGAGTCCTGTTTATAAGGTAAGAAGTCAAGAGGCTAAGAGCTGAGTCCTTTATGCCATAGTGGCGCAATTTCCTGATCAATGTAGCATGATCCACACAATCGAAGGCTTTGGAGAGGTCGCAAAAGACACCTAGAGCATCCTGCGACTCCTCCCAAGCTTGAAATATACTACAAAGAAGACCTATACCAGCATCCGTTGTGGATCGACCCTTAGTAAATCCGTATTGATTGTCATGTAATAAATTGTTTGAATTAAAATGTACCAATAATTGTTTTAAAATTATTTTTTCAAAAATTTTACTAAGAGTTGGTAAAATCGATATAGGCCTATAATTTGTTGGATCAGATTTAATTCCCGCTTTAAACAATGGTACAATCTTACTGTGCTTCATTAAGTCAGGAAAAACACCACTCTTTATGCAGTCGTTGAAAATCATTGCAAGATGAGGAGCTATGATGTCAATTACAGATTTAATAATTTTTGTAGACATTCCCCAGAGATCAGTAGTATTTTTGACATTCAGCTGTTTAAATGTATCAATAATGTCTCTGGGGTTAATTTCCCTAAACTTAAAATTGACATCACATTCCTTTATATTATCTCTGAGTAGCTTTTCAGCAGCTTCAGGTGAGGAATTTAGATTTTTGGTAGTTGAGACCGGAATGTCAGCAAAGAATTTTTCAAAGACCGTCGCAACTTCTAAATTATTAGAAATCTTTTTATTATCAAGAAATAGTTCAAAATCTGTGTCACGACAGGTGACGTTTCCAGTCTCACCAGCTATAACCTTCCATGTAGTTTTAATTTTATTTTTAGAGTTTTTAATTTTATTTTTTATATATAGAGCCTTAGCTGCTTTACAAACTTTTCTGAAGGTTTTAGAATAGTTTTTAACATATACTTTAAATGCTTCACTACTGTTGATAGACCTTTCATCATACAATTCATATAATTTTTGCCTGCTTATCTTAATTCCTCTAGTTGCCCATTCAATAAATTTACTTTTTTTAATGCCGTTTCTAACTGTTTTAGAAGTAAATATTGTATTAAATTGAGTTCTTATTACCTTAAATAATTTATTGAAAGCTTCATCAGAGCTATGTGACCTATCCAATAACTCAATATTTGATTTTAATTTACTTCTAAATTGCTCAATACGTTTTGTGGTCACAGGATTATACACAAGATTTTTCTTTGCATTACTATCACATTTGATATTAAAGGAAGCTATTTGTCCACAGTGATCAGAACTTAAATAATTAATTATTTCTTTTTTATCTGGAACAAGATTTGTAAATATATTATCAATGCAAGTAGCAGTAGTCTCACAGAATCTTGTAGGTTCATGAAACAAACTAAAAAGGTTATATGATTTGAATAAAGATGTGAATCTAACAGTAGTGGAGTTTAAATCTAATAAATTAATGTTAAAATCACCACATATAATAACTTTTTTGTTAGATGCACAAATTTTTGTTAAAATTTGTTCCATTGTTTGCTCAAAAGAATCATATAACCCTGATGGAGGCCTATATACGCCCACAATTATAAGATGATTCAGCTCTATGCAGGCCACCTCTATTATTCGTTCAGTAGAGAGACTCACAATATCTTTACGTTCCTTAAATTTAAAGTCATTTCTAATTAAAATTAAAGAGCCGCCTCTAATGGCATTTTCTCTACTGAACGAACTTGCTATCTGGTGATCATTGAAATTGAAAATGAGTTCGTGTGATCTGAACCAATGTTCAGATACACACATAATGTCAATGTTAAATTCCTTTAAAAATAACTCAATTTCAAGTTCTTTACCTACCATACCTTGTAAATTCTGATGCACCAGATTAATTAAACTACAATTTTTTGGCTTTTTTAAATTGTTGGTAGGAATTTGGACATTTAAACTTAATTCATTACTGCAAGAGACATCCTCCATTGTCTTATTATCTAATTTAAATAAATACTTGGAACATATTCCAATTCGTTCATACTATGACTAGTATTCTGCTCAATAGAAGCAGTAGTCGCTAAAGCCAAACACTTGGCTGGTTTTATAAATAAAAAGTTAAATAGCAACTTGGCTATACGTCTTTTATAAAAGTTAGATAAGTAGTAATTATCTCTATTCACAGTATGTACCTTAAAATCTAAATTATTAATATCTATGACCTGACATTTCTTATATGACTCATTCAATATTATACAATTATTATTTACAGCTGTATATATTAGGCTATTTAGCTGATATCTAGTTAAGTTTTCTTTATTATATCTTTTTGGCAACATTTGTATGTAGGGAAAAGTAAACAAAATGATATTTGAAACATTTGCAATATTAAATAACTTGTCCATATATTCAGTCATCTGTTTTTTGTTCAGTTTTCCTTTCCTCCCAACTAAAATTATAAGTGTAGTATTTGGACAATAATTCATAGATAAAGCCCTTTTCAAAATATCTCTGTAAGTAGCTCCAGGCATACAAAAGTTTGAAATTGACTGTCCTATACACATTCTATTTAAATAAATACCTAAATCCTTGCCTAACTCATCACTGAATAAAGCAATTTGTGGGCTTTCAGTATGTGCCTTCTGGCTGGAGCATATATCAGTTATACTACTTAACACAGAATGATTTACTTTGTTTGAGGAACCGTTGACTCTCAATAAGGAGTAAACCCGTTCCTCATTATAACGAGTCACTTCAAGCAAATCATTCATTGCTGATATATGCCCCTGTGTTTCTTGTTGTAACAAGGCATATTTTCTGTTTAAATTATCTAAGGAGTCAAGAAGTATTGAAATCTCTTCCTGAAGGTTACATACATCGGCCTCATAATTACATTTTATTTCCTCTAAGTCAAGATTGCAGTTCATTAAGTTATTATTCATAAGTTTGTTATGTTTTATAACTTTTGACAAATGATTTAAACACTTTTTATTTTTCTATGAAAGTTCACAATAATTCCTAATACACTTTTTGATTTTTATATACTTCTTTAATTTCCTCTTACTATTCGTACCAGTAGACAACGCGTTGGTGCAGGAAATATCACTAGTCAGCCATCAATGAATTTGCTCTTTACATGCCGTTCTATCAGCAAAAGCACGCGAACCCGCAACATATCTTAGAGACATATTTCTTTTAAAAATACTAGCCCAGTATTTCAGGCTGAACAATTTGAACTATCTCGTTTGTAGCGGAAGGTTGGCCGGTGGCTTGGAAACCTTCCAAGGGTTGTGCGCTACAGATTGGGAACGCTTGCATAGATTTTAAGTGCCACATGAAATTTCTAGATAACCTAATAGCTTAGTTTGCGAATCACTAATTACTGGGTTGGAAATTGAATATTTTGGGAATGAATGCTGAAAAGGTAGATTTTGGTGAACGGGAAATGGATATGATTGGAAAAAAAGATTTCTCCAATAGTATCAGCTTGTACTTAGCTTCAAGAACACGTCAAACAAAAACGTATGTGGAAAGAAACAGAGTTTTTTGTATTTGATGATTGGAAAAGGGCGGATTTGCGAACGCTCTGGATGATAGTATGTCAACCCTATGGCGCAAAACGCTGGCTAGCAGCATCACATTCCATGTGTGGACCTTAAAATTAAAATTGATTCGTTGTTATTCGGTAGCGAATTCATCTGCCGCGCTTTCTCAACTCAATACTCATCACACGTTTTCTACGGATTGCCGAAAATGAAAAATATGACAGGTATATAGAGCGGTCATGTTGTGATCCTACGTCGCAATATCTGCGCGCCAAATTACGTGTAATGTAATTTGACAGGGGATCGCGGCTTGTCTCAGCCGGCGAGGGTCCCGCCATATTGGCGTAGCGGTAAATCACAGCACCACGCCTTCAGCCGCCCAGCGCCGCCCTGGCCGCCCTAGCCGCCCTGGCCGCCCTGAGCGAGGACTCGGTTTTCTCTATTTCTGTCTGGCTCACGAGAAATTGAGAGCTATTTCTAGAAATGTTGAGTGTTACTGCCCAGGATTTCTAGGTATGCTTTGGCTCCTGTGTGTTTTTGTATTCTATTCAATTTACACGATTGAACGGTGCCAACAGTGAACAAAATCAAATCCGAATAGTTTTTCATCGTTTTACAACATTTTCGGTAAAATAAAAATTGTTGCAAATATTTCTGTTTATTAAAAAAACAATAGCGCGTAATCCGAACGAATGAAAATTCCGATGAAAATATGTTACTCGATTTTATATCGTGAATAGTAAAGAGATTATTTAACGGAGATGGAATAAAAAATTCAAAGGGTCAAAATATTCAAATACGATCGCATTCTGCGCGACTCAATTTCGTCTATGCCCCGTTTTATTTATTTTTTGTAATTTAATGTATGCAAAAATATACATTTGTATACAGAATTAATAGAACACAGATTGGAAAGTGTCGTCGAGTAAAATCGGTTTTTTGTTTCGATATCTCGATACGAGTGATTTATGAAATTGTGTGCACATCGTGTTAACACGGGTTACACTCTTCACTTTCAAATGACATAATCTGTGCTGCTTCACTTATAAAATAATAAATTTGTTTGATTGTTTGTTTACATTAATGTTCTTCGTCACTAAAACATCAACAAAAACACACTTGCTTGTACCTAAGTACACGATTAATACTTTTTACTGCATTACCGCAGTATCAGTGAATCATCAATCAATAAAATACTCATTTTATTAGAAACTCAAAGTATTTGGCGTACAATTCAAAACCCACTCCCAAAAGGACACAAAAAACTCATTAAGCACGCGTAAGTTTTGAAGCACGTTTACAAAAGGTGTTGAACAAGTAGCAAACACAGGCGGAAAGCGGAGTTAGTTACCAGTTTTAATTGCCTTCGGTTAGTTTTAACCGGATCAAGGCGGTTCCAGCCGGCTCCGGTTCCCAAAGATGGAGATATGAATGAAGTTGCGCTGCCAACTTGTCGCACGCGCTTGTTAAATGTCTTATTGTTGGAAAGTTAGCATCCTTTTAATTGGCATTGAGTGATCTTCAAATATAAGCTGGTGGTAGTGCGAAAAGGATGTGTTGTGGAGTTGTTTTTGAGTGAGCGTCACAATAGTTTTTAAACAGTGTTTTTTTGGATACAGTACCAACCCAAAGATTAAACAGCCTCACGTTTCTGTTTGTAGTATTCAAAAGTAACCAAGAGGAATCTTCTTATAATTAAGTAATCGTAGCCCTTCTGTTCCCTCTAAACTCTAAAGCAGGGTTGTTGCGGATGCCAATTTTTTCACATCCGCGGATGTGAATGCGGATGCGGATGTTTCGGATCCTACATAAATATAATTTATAAATGAAGAATTATATTTTAGTACCATCAAATCGAAATACTAAATCATATTTTATCTCTGTAAGCTACCACTTTCGCAAAGGAAATTGTTGTTCGTCATATCAAAATAAAGCTGCCGACAATAAACGATGTCGAGAAAATGGTATAACATAAAATCTTTAAAAAATATATGGGACCTCCCTTACACATCAAGCGGGAATAATTATTTTTGAAGTGAAAACTTCGTTAGCGGCGTTGAGCACTTTTGTGGGATGGGTAAAAACTGTGAAACTCGCGTCAGATTCTCGTGCTGATCGAAAAGCCGTAAGACGGTTGGAGAGTAGTGTTGTAACATCGAAATCGATAAATCGAACAATCTATGGTTTTTTTTTTCGATATTTTTTAATCGATTGTAAGGGTTTCGATTAAAAAAAAAACATTTTTTTAAAAAATCGATTTTCTTGAAAAATGGGTTAGAAATTTAATCGATTGTAAGGGTTTCGATTAATAATAAAAAAAAACGATTTTTAAAAAATCGATTTTCATAAAAAATGGGTTAAAAATTTAATCGATTGTAAGGGTTTTTATTAATTAAAAAAACGTTTTTTTTAATCGATTTTTCATTAAAAATGGGTTAAAAAAATAATGCACAAGTCACAACGACGCTAATAATCAAGTTTTCAAATCTTCCGGCACTCCCGGAGTGCAACCCGTCTTTTTTTTCGCGTCCACTTCACCGTGTGTGATGTCGTTGGATAGGGTTTTTATAAATATTACGAGTATTCCAAGATCATTTTCCGATTTAAGGATCCATTTGTGAAATATGAAGTTTAAAAGTGGAAAAAATCGTTAGAGTCCAGTGTCTCCCCCTTCTACCAGATAAACGGTTGATTCTGAAAAATATGTGGAAAAATTCACAGGAGTAGGAAATATGCTAAATTTAAAAAGAAAATTATTACGGCTAAGAAGACTTCATTTAAGTTATTGAGAAGTAGGTACAAAGGAACTTTTCGTTCAAATTCCTTTGAATGTAACTAAGATGATGTTGATAGTAGTGTAAAACATAATATTGTTATAATTGTACATTCATTGACCATACAAAACTTATCAAAAACTGGCGGAACTACGGAACCCTCTATTTTGCGTGGCCGATACGCAGTTGGTCGGCTTTTTTGCTCCCATTGGTCATTGTCACGCGCAAACGGCACGCGCTATTCACAGGCCCCGCCGTTTTTTTCTTTCTTGTTGCAACTTGTATGACATCCGCATCCGCATAAAAATCAGCATTGATTTATTGCGGATGCGGATGCAGATGCGGATGTCCAAAACGATGCGGATGCTCCGCATTTGCGGATGCGGATATTCGCAACAACCCTGCTCTAAAGCCTCATTGTCTCGGAATCATTCGCTCGGTGAATTCGAGCCATTTTGAATGTTATTGTGTTCGTATCGAGTTTTAAATTTAAACACGGAATTAGAAACTCGCGGCAAACTTTGCGATTTCCTTTGCGGAGTCAACACAAAAGTCAGGGGATTTCGATTCGATCGCGCGGTGCGGCGGAGGCTTAAAATATCCCATCGCAATGATTTAAAGCTGGAAAATATTGGGTTTTCGGTGGAGGATCGTTATTGGCGCGGAATTGCTATTGCGGGCTGACACGTGTCGCGCTGAGGGCTCGCAGGGCGAGCGTGACCGCACACAATACGCGCCAATGGGCATTGTCCAAAAAAAATCACATGTACTTTTTATATTTTTTTTCGTTAAAATAGGGTATTTTAAGAATATAAATTCAATAATTTTGAAATTCATTGGCTAGTTTTTTCTCAATAAATTTTTAAAGTTTCGCTCTGACGTCATCATCGGCGGCCAATTGACCTCTGCAGTATGTTTTTTTTTCCTTTCAATCTTATTTATAATGGCTGATTCGTCAAATATAAGTTATCATTATGTGAAAGCTGATACGAGAAGCTTACCAAAAGTTCGAAACGTAATGTTGGTCGAATTTATAGCTAATTTAACGCAATTGAAGGTCAAACTAAGGTTAAACATATTTGTTCAAAAATATAAGTAACTACTGGGTATTTTTTTCGTTTATATACAGAAAAGCGATCACTGACCTTATTCCTCGAAATGTTTTTGTAATGAGCAAAATTAAAAAAAAATGGACAATCCCCATTATGTTTTAATCAGTAGTGAAACTCGTTTTGGAATATACACAGAGATGATGGCTCGCGCTATCATACCATTTGGAGTGAATTTTTAGGCTCATAGAAATCGGCATACGACTATCTTGACAGAAGCATCGCTGTAGCTCCTTCAGTTCTACAAAGTAATGCAATTTGAAAGCGGCAAGAGTCAGTGTACTCGAAGTTTGCTGGATCCATTCCAGAACGTTGGAGCTTGGACATACCATAAAGAGGCCCATGAGGAACCCATAAATAATCTTCCTTACCGTTAAATTGAAGAGTGAAGAATGAAGTTTAAATGATGAACAAAGTTTCACTTGCCAAAAGTAGGTAGCAGTGTTTACCTACGTTATATATATTATATTTTTTTGTATTTTACGCTTCTTATCCATACTAAATACATACATTTTAGAAAACACGTCATAAAAATTATCTCCGTGTTAAATTTATTTGTTAAGTACTAGGTATATTATTATGTTATCTGTTTTTGCGTACGTTCATATCAGCTATCTGGAAATTTTTGCTTGCGTTATCGTCCAACATTGACCTCTGTGGCTCTGTCTGAAACTTCGAGAATTTGCGAATACCTTACTTGTAGCTGATACAAAATTGATGATGTTAGAAAAAGAGAGTCGAAACATTTTACATTATATTTCATAATATGCTATGGCTAGGTATTTTTGTAGTCTAGTTTTCCTAAGACTCTATCCAAATACGTTACAGACAATGCGAGAATCTTTTGTTTCAATTTCCTCTCGTCCCCATATAAATGCATTTTTTCGAGCGTGTGGAACTATTCTGTCATGTGAGACGCAGTGAGCAAAAAGTGAGCAAGTCGGACGAAATAATTACATTCGTAAATGGGACCGGGAACGGTGAACGAGTGAATGGTAGAGTTGAGTTGAGGCGGATTGCGGCCTTCACGGCTGCACAGGCACATTTGGCCCATTTCTCCTCGGAATAACGGACTTTCTGTCGTTAGCTCTTCTAGGTCTTACTGAAAGAAATAAAGTTTTAAAACAATTCTGCTCCATGAAAATAAAAATGCCTATAGGAATTTCCAGTTGTGAGGAATTTTTAAAGATGTGTATGTATGCTGCGTTTGAACAGGTTAAAGTAGGTTCTTATTACCTAGATAATTATATTAAATATCTAAGAAAAACATTGGTCTTCAAGCTAACTCTATCATGCCAAACCAAAGTGAGAAGTCATTAAAAACCTCGAAAACCTCATCAAATGTCCAGAAGAAATATTTGCGGCACCAATTATGTTAGTAGGAGTTAGCATTTCATTACAAGTGTCCACAGACTGAGGCGCTGACTTGGAAGGAAGAGCTGTAATTAAATGTAAATCCCCCGGGACACCCAGTATTTACATTGTGAAATAAAGATTTCGGGGGTCGATCTGTTAATTAGCTACATTTTTATTACCATAATTCTGATTTACTTGTGTTTTCTGCTGGTGTTTTGTGGGGATAAGTTAAGTGTTGTGGAAAATTGGAACGCATGGACTGATTACGAATATTGGACTTCGACAGACAGACAGTGGAATGGCTATGATTAAAACTTTTCTAACGGGGAGTTATTATTATAACTGTCCTATCTCAAATCCCTCCACTGCTACTCCCGTGTCGCCAGGGTCCACAGTGGTAATCAACGACGAAAACCCTTTGATGTTATGATCTCAGGGGCGTCTGTGGGAAAAGCTAAATCTGTCTAGGGAACCGCAACCAAAATTATCAGATGAAAAGTAGGAGATATTGTGAATAACGACTAGGCTAACAAGTAAACTACTTTTAAGAAGCTTGTTGTTTGACAAGAAGTAAGAGACTTTTAGTCATTAAGACTCAAAGCATAAAAACATCGCCTCTTTTCCCTAACACCGTAATTGCACATTTAAATATAACACGAATCTGTGTTAAGACATTTCGTTATAGACGTGTTTTGACAGGAAATGACGGAATGGAGTCGGAGGGGCTGACGTGGAACATTAACATTTTAAAGCGGTCGCGAGTACAGGTCGTGTGGAATTATTCCACCTTTGACATGACCTCTATTTCCGATAGGATAAGAACCACTCTCGTGTCTCGCGAGGTAGAATAATACCGAACGGACGGTAATAAGCTATTTTTCTCCGAGGCGCCCGTGTAGAATGCAAATAAGAATGATTTTTAGATCGCCGGATAAACCCCCTACGATTTTTCTAAATCTCCTCTCGGATATGATGTAGGGTGTTTAAAAACGTATAGATTTATGTAGACTGTAACGGTTGGGGTGATTATTTCTGTCGGGAAATATGTGAGGCAAAAATGTTGTGGGGCACTCTAATCTCCCTGATGTTATTGTATCTTATAATCCGGGAAGTTCTCTCTTAAACTTCGCCATTGCAACTTTGCAAAAACTATCTCAGTTATTTCCCAGTAAACGTACGACTTGTAGAGTCTGGAATTTTCATAATAATTGACAGTTTATTTCTGTACGTAATTATTAATGTAAGTTCCGAAATATAACCCAGTATACTGGGCAGTGCCAATAATGGGCATTGTCCAAAATAAATCACATGTACTTTTTATATTTTTTTTCGTTAAAATAGGGTATTTTAAGAATATAAATTAAATAATTTTGAAATTCATTGGCTAGTTTTTTCTTAATAAATTTTTAAAGTTTCGCTCTGACGTCATCATCGGCGGGCAATTGACCTCTGCAGTATGTTTTTTTTCCTTTCAATGTTATTTATAATGGCTGGTTCGTCAAATGCAAGTTCTCATTATGTGAAAGCTGTTACGAGAAGCTTACCAAAAGTTCGAAACGTAATGTTGGTCGAATTTATTGCTAATTTAACGCCATTGAAGGTCAAACTAAGCTTAAACATATTTGTTCAAAAATATAAGTAACTAATGGGTATTTTTTCCGTTTATATACAGAAAAACGATCACTGACCTTATTCCTCGAAATGTTTTTGTAATGAGCAAAATTAAAAAAAAATGGACAATCCCCATTACAAGAATCGACGCCAAGGTACTGTCAATTCGTTTTGAAATATGCTGCAAGTGCTACGTCACGCTAATTGTCTCTCTCTCTCCAGTCCAATATGGTGGTACCTACACCAGTGCAATAATTTTGGCGTCGGATAAGATCATCATCATCGCCCATTGCCAAAACACTGAGTTAAGTTTTGGAACGTACTCATTCAAACCGATTTTTAAACGTTCATGAGTAGCTAGTCTAAAAATGTCCAGCAACAGAGTACAGACAGCTACAATGTCGGTAATTATGAGCTGGTCACCCGGCGGTGGCGTGGTGGTGGTGCGGCGTTGGTCGGGGGACGCCGCAGCCCCTGTTTCCCAGGATTATTCCACTCCGACCGCTAACCGATTGAAAAGTACTAGTGCTGTGTCGATGACATATCGATAATATGAGAAGTAATTTATAATAGGGAGGATTTATATTATACAATGTGTCAAGAATCAAAGTTTCTAACCATTTTAACGTTCTTATACAGAGTTATGTATTTCTTATTATAATCACATTTTTATGTGTAAGTAGCTGGTTCTATAAAAGTTGTTCAATTACCAAAGTACCTAAATTATATAGGCTCCACATTTACATAATATTTTGTGTTAAATGTGTCTAGTGAATACTATGAAGGTAAAATATGATGATACACATTTATTACCGTACGCGCTACACATTATCTTTGTACCAGATTTGCCCTCTTATTAATTTAACACACTTTTCCCAAATCACTCATATCGACATGAACGCAGTGTCCTCCCCATAGGGCCTAAGGCGGTATTGTGCGATACATGCACGCAACTTTACTCCCTTTGTTGCACCACGGGCGCAGGCCTAATTTGCTGTAGGTAGGTACGCGCTTAAGCACCACATAGTACCTACATCACGATGTACTGCTAGCGAGGGAGACATCCATGAGCACGTTAGTTCTAATGAATACTAATTGATAAGTTAGTTTTAATTATACTGTACTCGGCGAAACATGACGGCAGCGGTCATTGACTCCCTGTCAAAAACTTGTCATTTTCTATAGTTAATGGAATCAGGCGTTACTTTGCGGAAATCCATAGCTTAAAATTTAGTTTGTTATTGTTTTTAGCAATATTCCGCGAAATAAACTTCCACCTTTAAGTAAATGAGTGAGTGCACGCATAGGCATGCGTACAGCACCTCCCTCCTCCCACACTGCCTATGCGTACACTCGCATGCAAGAACTTGCAAACACCACCACCACACAAGCAATAGTGTTGTCAAATCCGTGCAAGGCCCCTCACCACCATGCAGGTTGAAAACCTCGACGCGCGTTTCGCTCCAACACCGGTGCATCCTCAGGATGTGGACTCTACGAACAACGTCCGTCAACGTTGACGGACGTCAACCAATCACAGTACACGTAATATTTCACTTAATGTCACTTATTACCAAGATTTGTTTGTCAACTAATCATAACTAGCCGACCGCGCAAGACAACGCACTTCAAACGTTTTGAATTTTGCAGGGGCGCGCCATGTTATCGTAGTTGATCTCTAGTCTCTACTAAAATACAAATAATCGGCCAAGTGCGAGTCGGACTCGAGCACGAAGGGTTCCGTACCGCTATAGAGCAAAAATAGACAAAAAATGTGTTTTTTGTCTATTTTTGCTCTAATTTAATGGGGGCAATTTTTAATTTATTTAAATATTATTATTATTTATTAAAGTACACATATATTTGAGGCCTTTGTGAAAATTTCAAGTGCCTACCTGTTGCTATTATTGATGTCGAGCAAAAAGGCCAAAAAAATCACGTTTGTTGTATGGGAGCCCCCCTGAAATATTAATTTTATTTTGTTTTCAGTATTTGTTGTTATAGCGGCAACAGAAAAACCTACATAATCTGTGAAAATTTCAGAAGTCTAGCTACAGCGGTTCTTGAGTTACAGCCTGGAGACAGACAGACGGACAGACAACGAAGTCTTAGTAATAGGGTCACGTTTTTACCCTTTGGGTACGGAACCCTAAAAAACAGTCAATCTGGTCTCACTTTCCGGAAAAAAATTATAGATTATATAAAAACGGCCCTCCGACGAATGGCCAAAGTTAGCGAAATAATTTATAGTTTTTGCGTGATAGGCACGGAACGGTTTTTATTTATAAAATATAGTCCACCCCCCATATGTTACACGATAGAAATCAGCTGCGGGGTTTCGGGGAGCCATCGTAATGGGACACCGCTGGAAATAGTTCAGAAGCCGTATTATAATGGAACCTGACGGATATTATCGATAATGGAAATTACACGATCTGAATATTGGACAAAAATTGACGCAACAATGATCCAAGTTGGAATGCCGAAGGGACGCCGAAAATACCGGGCATGCCAATTTATTAATGAAGCCCGAACATGTGTATGAAATTGAGATGTTCCCTTATTCTTTGTTTTTTCCTCTTTGAGATTAGCTCATTTAAAATGTATGATGTCAAAAAATCTTTTCCTTTAGAATTTCGGCTCGAGGGTCAGCATGATATTTACATTCGATGATTTCGACGGCGTAGTTAGAAATTAAAATGTATGGGATTTGACATAAAGCATCGCAAGCCCCCATATATTAGCTTTGTATCAAAAATTATCTTAAATAAAATAAATTTCCCATCGCTATCGAATTTATCGGATGCATTTTGCCTAAGCACCTACACAGGATTACGCGATTGTCTTACGTATTGATCTTATAGCTTCGATGGTATGCAACGTCTTAAGATATTATCTGCGAGTATTGCAAGCTTACCGCAATAATCCTCAGCGTCTTATCAGCCACTTTGTACACAAACACATTCCTGGTGCAGAGAAATAGATTTTGAAGCCTGTTAATAAGTCATTGATGATCTACACCGTCGATTCTAAACTCTGATAAGTGTCAAGAATCTAATGGCAAAATATTGAACCTATCCGATCACTGAATGTTGCTTACAACTCTTCCAAACCCAAATTTCCTAGTACTGGCTGGAGTTCACAGAGCGCTGATGATGATGAACTATTGCTAAGAAACTCTATAATGTCGGCTTTAAAAAAAACTAGGCTAAAATGGGTCCACTTCTTTGCAATGCTACGATGCCATGGACCGATACACAGACAGTTAGACACGACAAACTTACAACAATCTTTTTCATCGGGAGTTAATAAGTCGTCGATGATTTAAGACACCGCCGATTTAGACACAAAGGGAGTCCCCGACGGGCCATTAGGTGTGGCTCTGACGCGACGCCGACGGCCATCGCCACTTTTTTAGCGGCTAATTTGTTTTTTAACGTTCCCATTGATCTGACACGGTTTTGTTTCCGGACATTCCTGTCGATCTTTTTTGTTTGTGACATAATTTATTAATTGACGACTTTCGTCTATATTCTGATCTGAGAAATTCTTCAAAATTATTGGCTCAAGCTATGAATACTTAAGTAAAATTTTGTCAACATAATCGCATACTTAAGTGTAATTGAGTTTAGAGAAATGAATGAATTGAAATGAGCGTGTAATGAGGCAAGTGGATCACCGGGGAAGGTAATTGCAATCTCAGGTCGATCCTCCGGAGACATCGACAGAAAGTTGATCACTCGCAATTAATGTCGCAAAATCAGATCCTATCAATTCTTGCTCGCATTTGGCTGAACGCTGAAAGTCTTTTATCAAAAAGCAAATGCCCATACTCACAATGGAGTGATAAACCATAATTGCCACCACAACAGCTTAAATCCACGTCACTCATGGGAAGTCATAAATGAAAAGGTGTGTTCTACAGTCTAAATGTTTAAAGCTTTAAATCGGCAATGCGACATAGAGAATCCTCCGCTCCAAAAATTCCTGTATTGCTTGGTGTTGAAAACAAATCACCGTTTTTTGAGTGACCTATGAGGCCCACTTGCTCCATGTGAAAGCTAATCTTAAAGATTATGTTCTTTCTCTTCTTCCACATATTTATGTCAAAAAAGGCATGTTATAACAGCGTTAACTCTAACTCAGCTTAACGCAAGCGGGCGTTGGCACAACAAAACGTTGGTTTGAGCTGGGAACCGTCGGAAGCGGCAGATATCGGTAATTAGCTGGTATTTTTATTGTTTCCGTTCTTATTGCCAGTCCGTTTTCACCGTCAATAGATCTCTTCCTGTTTGTTTTATTGTTCTCCTCACCGGTTGTTTTGATTTTTGTATGAATCATTCGGCTGTTTGGAGGATTAATTAACCATCATCTGGAGTTTTGTTTTCAAAAACAGCGGCTCTCAAACTATTTTGGTGGCGGACGGTGGGCTTTAAAAAGTGTCATTTTTGACGGAGCCCCCAAAAAACAACGTTTTGTCTTTAAATGAATTGACTCTATGCTGGTGTTTGATGACATAATATTTTCTAAAAGCAATTAGCTTAGTCCACACTGGGCCTTTTTTTTTGTTCATCAAGGGCATGCGTTATAGCGCAGTCAACAGCGAACGTGAGGCATGCCCGTGAGTCGTGACGCGCGTTGAAATCGTAGCGCTCGCTATGACACTTTTCTTTCAACGCGGGTGGATTTTGACGCATTCAATTATGAACGCGTCGCGTCGCGTGAAAAAATTGTGATATGAACACATTTTTTTTAACTCTTTATATAATATTAATATCATTGAAATGTTATTATTATTGTTTCAGTTGCTAAACTAATTTGATAATTTTATTATGTACTTTAGCTTAATTAATATTATGATTATCTTGTATATTTACCAGTGTTGTGTCACCTATAAAAGTACACGTATCAGGATAGTGTAATTATAATTTGTATAGCAGTGATTGTTTAATACATGTACCGCAGGTGTCCTTTTTAAATAAATAAATAAATATGCCAAACGAAAGTTGAATAAAAAGAAGATAACGAAAATTTAAGATGGAATTGCATAATGTGGACATAGCTTTTATTTATCTATACAAGACCTTTGCGAAGTGCCAGGGCTCTGCGGAGCACACTAAACACTTTGAGAATGGCTGTCCCGTAGGAATCTTATTGGGAAATCCGCGTTTGTTTAGTACTAATGTAACGCAAACATCGAGTAATACAGGTAAACTTAATTACTATCGACTCGATCTAATCTACGTGTAAAAAGTTCCAGCTTAATGAATTCTTAATTCGCTTGATTAGAAATTAGGTTTGAGATCAACATTACTTGGTCCTTCGAAAGTTTATTATAGATAAGTTTTTAAATAGTGATACTTGGTTTTAGTATTTATTTATTTCTTACAACATTTATTTTTATAATATTAAGTGCATACTTTAATTTTTGCGTAGTCATGAGCCATAGAAGGTATTTTATATGAGAGAAAATACTGTCTATATCTTATATATAAAATTCTCGTGTCACAATGTTAGTCCACGAACTCCTCCGAAACGGCTTCACTGATTTTTACCAAATTTTATATGCATATTCAGTACGTCTGAGAATCGGCTACTGGGTACTTTATATATTGATAAATGCATTTGTTGAATAAATAATAGTAAATTATTACAACCTGAGACTGACGGCGACCATTAATGTTTGTGCGACGGGATAGCGATCGACGTTGCCATGGTAACACACTTATTTAATATTTAGTCACTTGAATAAAATAATATGGGCGAAATACTTTATATTATGGCAAAGAAACGTTTGCCGGGACAGCTAGTAACATATATATTTTGTTTCAAAATTAACCTTTGTCTCTGAAACTAATGATAGCCTTTATTTTGTTACAGGTAAGCTGATTTGCTATAGTATATTAACCAATAGGCAAGCAAAACAAGAAACACTCAGAAGGTAACTGATTTTCGTCACGACGGGAATGGCGATGTAGGTACCTAATACTTCTCCATTCCCTTCGTGCCGAAGCACATATTTTAATACTTTATAGGCTGCATACTTGTAGTATCAAATATGTAATAGTGAATATTTTAGCTCGTTAAAGTATAAGCTGACCAATTGGGAGCGTAAGTTTAAGCAGGCTAAGCTGCTCCAAGGGGTGTTAGTTCATAAGTATCTGTACCGTGCACTTTTGATCGCCATTACCGCTGTAAATCGGCTTACATATGCTCGCTGGCCGCTCTTACACCGACTTGTAACGGGTTTCGAATATAATTTAGTTGTAGTTTTCATTTCAATTCGGCAGGAGTCTTCTTTGCTTGTGTAGTATAAACTTAATTTATAATGTAAAATAATAATCAATTGTGGATTAAAATTAAATGTTTAAATTAAAATCGAATGTCTAAATACTGCCCGACTAGAAAAAAAAATGTTCTGAACGTCTTCATATAAACAGGCATATCAATGCGTGGATTATCGTATGCTTGCATGTTTTATCAGCTCGAACATGGTTTGAAATGCTTGCTGTGGGTTAGATAACGTAGACAATTAGACATGCTTTATATTGTTTAAACGAAAGCAAGTTCCTGATACAAAACAAATTGTTATCTGATGCCTCATCAATGTAACACTTCTGTTCTAATGCTTGCCTAATATTAAATTAGTACATTTAATGCATCGTTCAAGCACAAGGATGTTCGCTGCTCGCGACGGTGTAAGTGCGTGCGACGAACTCGCCACAAGTAAGATTATGCAAACTATTAAACAATTCAAAGGGACCGGACGGTCCCCCGTGCTGACCGGACCGGATTTGCGGGGTATCTTTGAAATGCTAATCCCACTATATTCTATTAGTATGTAGACTCTTCAGGGTCTGAATTTCGTTACAATCCGCTTTGGCTCCTAAATCACGGTAAGTAAATAATTTCTATGTGAGGAGCAAGACCTAATGGGCCTGGAGATAGTGGCACAAAATTCTTGGTGATTTGTGCCAGTATGGCGGTTTTACAGGGGTATAATTACTTAAAGACAAAAAGGAAAATGATGGTCATAGCGCTCGCACTGGCAGCCCAAACGCGTGGGCGTTAATCGAACGTGTCGGATAAATAACGAGTGTCGAACGATTTGTTCCACAAAAATGCTTGTATTTTCAGATAGTCGAAAAAAAAATAAGTAGGCGAAAGCGTAATGCTATATCCCACCAAAAACATACCTGTTAAAATAGGGCCTAGTTCCTATAGGCTAACTGTTGGTCTAAAAAAAGAGTTGAAATCCAATCCAATGCCAAGTTCAGATGCACTTCATCGATCATAATCATCTTCATCAACAGCCTGATCCATAATACTTCTAATTTGAACTTGGCAGGTTATTTAAATTCTATTAATATTATCTAATTATATAATTAATCAAGTGTAACGCATAGCACAAAAACCTGCCAAGTTCAAATTTAGAAGTATTATGGATCGGGCTGTTGATGAAGATGATTATGATCGATGAAGTGCATCTGAACTTGGCATTGGATTGGATTTCAACTCTTTTTTTAGACCAACAGTTAGCCTATAGGAACTAGGCCCTATTTTAACAGGTATGTTTTTGGTGGGATTTCAATACTTTTTTTCAAGAAATCCTACCTATGTTTTCTTTTTGTGCTACGCCCGATATAAACAATACTTTCAATAGATGCCTCATTATATCACTAATACATAAGAATTTTTATCTAAAGTTCATAGATGAACTGACTCACGCTTGACGATTTCTTAAATTTCTTAATTTATCGTAACACATACATAATAATATAACACACGACCTGTGTGCTAAATTTCATAACGCTAGGACATTTGGAAGTAGCCTCTAAAGTTCGTAGATCGGCCGACTCACGCTTGACCGATTTCTAAAATTTCTTAATTTTTTGTTAATCTACATTTAACACATGACCTGTGTGCCAAATTTCATAACGCTATGACATTAAAGTTTGTATGGGCTGTAGATAGGCCGACTCACGCTTGACCGATTTCTAAAATTTCTTATTTTTTTTAATCTACATATAACACACGACCTGTGTGCCAAATTTCATAACGCTAGGACAATTGGAAGTGGCCTCTGAAGTTCGTAGATGAACCGACTCACGCTTGACCATTTTCTACAATTTCTTAATTTTTCGTTAATCTGCATATAACACACGACCTGTGTGCCAAATTTCATAACGCTAGGACAATTGGAAGTGGCCTAGAGGTTTTGATTACCGGTCAGTGAGTGAGTGAGTGAATGAGTGAATGAATGAGTGAGTCAGTGCCAAAATAAGCTATTTTTATGCACGGCATGCGCGCGGCCTGCTGGAACTAGGCTTGCGCACTTCCGTGCGCTTTGATACTTGTCGGGTGCGGCTTACAGCCTGCCATACCGACGCGAATACGTTTATTTTAATAAAAAAATTGAACCATTTGTACCAGGCTAATTTTTGCATAGCTAATCATCGTCGAGTAGCCATTCACGAAAATCACATTGCCATACTTTTCCGACAGCGCCCAATGGCCGCCATACCACTGCAAAGGTGTAAGTTTTTTTTTCGCCAAACGATTTGTAACACCCTGAAACTTTTTTTAACAGTTCCCTGTATGATCATAAATAGGAGTCTGATAATGCCATACCTGTGGGAGGCAGCGAATGTGAATAATATTTTTTTCAAAATACTAAGATTTCATACGTAATTCAAACGGTTTTTCAAGTATTGCGCCACTTTTTCCGTCTACTACAAGTAATGCAAATATAATAATGGTCACATTGTATCGTATAATTTCCAAAAATCCAAATGCCGTACTGGTACAAATCGTCCAATTTTGATCACTTTTTTGCTCAAGTCCGATAGTCATCCCGCCCCATGGTTACAATCTATAACAATTTTTTTTTGGTACAGTTGTCAAATGACGAGACTACAATGATGCCATGATGTAAAAAATGATTTTACGTATCTTAGTCCTATTTTTAAAACGTGTCAAATAAATAAGTATTTCAAGTATGGCAGCACTTTTTCCTCCTACTAGAAGTATGGGAAAAATAGTAACGGTCATATTTTGTCAAATACTTTCCAAAAATTTAAATGCCATACTGGCACAAATCGTTTGGCGAAAAAAAAATCTTACATCTTTGCAGTGGTATGGCAGCGATTGGGCGCTGTCGGAAAAGTATGGCAAGGTGATTTTCGTGAATGGCTACTCGACGATGATTAGGTATGCAAAAATTTGCCTGGTACAAATGGTTCAATTTTTTTATTAAAATTAACGTATTCGCGTCGGTATGGCGGGCTGTAAGCCGCACCCGACAAGTATGGCATTACGCTTTCGCCTACTTATTTTTTTTCGACTATCTGAAAATACAAGTATTTTTGTGGAACAAATCGTTCGACACTCGTTATTTATCCGACACGTTCGATTAACGCCTACGCGTTTCTGCTGCCAGTGCGAGCGCTATGACCATCATTTTCCTTTACGTAATTATACCCTTGTAAAACCGCCATACTGGTACAAATCACCAAGAATTTTGTGTCACTATCTCCAGGCCTATAATAGTTGCTAATACTTACATGTGAGCTGTGTATAAAAATATACGTCATCTCTTTTGTTTTATTTATGAAAAAGTAGGTGTGATAGTTTGGCAAAAGATTAGCAAAAACTTACAATGTTGTACTACAGCTCTGCCAGGTAGAGAACCTACCCAGTCTGAGTTGGACCTCTACCTTACATTTATTCCTTGAAATTATAATGGAAGCGGCACAAATGAAAAGTAAACTTTTCTTTTATTTTCCGTAACAATATATTTTAACACATAAAGGCCAAAAAACGGAATCGTGGCAAGATGCAAAGCAAACGGGGCCGCGGGACGCCCGGGGCGCTTCGCCCGGAAAAACTCTAAAAACAGAACCTTACTTATGTTTTAATTAAAAGTGGATAAAATTGGGTTTGACTGGCAAATGTTGAAATTAAGAGAGAAATTGAGTAGGGCGCGTTCACGGTGACGCCTTTTGTTTTCGCTTTGTTGCTTTTAAGGTTTGTGTTTGTGTAGTGGATTTTAAGTTATGGTATTGTGTTCTGTTGTTGCTGTTAGATCTTTGTGGTTAAGACTTTAAGTGGCTGGTGCAGCCATTGAGATTAATAATTACTTAATTTTTATTTAATAAAAAATTCAACTGACAAGGTATGGAAAATATGTGTTAAAAGTTATATAATTAGGTATTCTATTTCTACACATAATAAACGTGAAACAAGTTAATATAATAAATTATTTAAAAAATGCTTTCGGCTGTAGAAATAGAAGTTTCAATGTAGGTTACCTGAAGGAGGGAAAATCGATGCTTCCCATCTTTTATAGCCTGCTGCCTCGATCGCTCCAGCTGGCGATTAGCCGCCTCAGTGATCCAGTAGCTAGTGCGTTCGCGGCCTTATTCACAGATCAGTAGTTGTCGCTAGTGCGTTCGTGATCTAATTCACAGCTCAGTAATCGTCGCAAGTGCGTTAGCGGCCTTAGGCTCGCCGCATGTAACACACGTTTTCTGTATTCGATTTCCTAATGTGAAATTTCGATTTGGGATTCCGTTAGACTAGCGCAAACGTTCGTTTTTCTTCACTCGTTAACGCGCTGGCTTGCAGTCGAACCGTACGTGCGGAATTCATCCCGTTCGGAACAAAACAAACGAATGCGTCAGTCAACGTATTTTCTACTTCGGATTTCCGAATTTGTTTTCCGTATTCGAAAATCGAATATGAAAGAAGTGTGTATGCGGCCAGCCTTATTTACAGCTCAGCAATCCCCCTTCTTACGCGGAAACGTGAACATCACTCATACAGAACTATTAATAGTGTGTACACTCGTAAGGGCAAGTACGGAATGCTAGATATTTACCCTTTCAGTTCACATATTTACCCTTTCACATAAGGGAACGACAGGGGAGGCGATGACATTTATAGTTCTTTTGCAGTAATAGAAATATGCACGTTACAATTATGTTTAGAAAAACTATGACCAGTTCTAACGCGATGGTTGAGTCATTAAATAATTTAAGTCCATTGCTCTTTCAGATAAATGGTTATAATTACTCAGAAGTATCTACTCATACTCATTATTATTGAAATACTCTATTAATCTAGAATATTATGTATAACGTACTATTTATCAATCGTATGCTAAGATGTACCTTTCATACTAAACGCTAACGTTTGCCGGTGAAACCTGCTCAAGTTTTCACTTGAAACAAAGTGAAAACTTGTAACTTACGGTATTCCACAATCAGTTTAAGATCAGAGTTAATCAGGACTCATGGCCGTTCGCTGTCGTGAAGTCGTAACGTTTAAAGGCGGGGACAGTAAAATATTTTGTGCCATGAAATTATTAGGCACATCAAAATTTTATGTAACTCGCCCTAAAGTTGCTTAATACAAATTATTTCGTCGAGAACGTAAAGATTTAAAGATGGGAAATATTATTTTTTCATTACGTTTTTTTGGGTCTCTATTTTCTATAGTGGAATTATTTTCCAACGCTCTTACTAATAAAAGATCACGCTGTATAATATAATATTATGAACGTTGATATTTTGTTTCCATCCTATTAATTTAAAAATAGCTTGACAGACAAGGACTAGACGTAGTGTAACTGTAACTTCTGCATTAACACCGTGTATATGGATTAAGAGTCTGGACAATTTTAGAGTCTGGCAGAGTCTGGCATAGTCGGGTTAAGAATAAATTGAAACAATATGGAGGCGGCCTTACGCGCCTCAAGCGGTGCTCCGTTTCCATCAGATATACATTCTAAACGTGAATACGAAAAAACACAATTCCGCCGAGCAACTATTTGTATTGGCCCCCGCTACCCCCTGTCTGGCTCCCGCTGTTGGCTCGGCAAATGGCGCATGAACAATGAGCTAATCAAAAGGTATAATTGTTTAAAGAGGCCTCGGTAAATTATATAAAACGAAAAGGCTGTGTAATGGTTTAATTGGTTAAATACTGAGTGTAAAACTCGTGAAAACTCTCAAAATCTAAATTAATTTAGTGGTTTAAGAGTAGAGAGGTGATGGCCTGGGGCCGTACCACGAAACCGTTTTGTGAATTGAGAATGCCGCGTCCTACTCTAACAAACGAGAAATGACGTTGTTAGAGCGGGACGCGGCATTCTCAGCCGATTGTTTGAGTCTCAGAACGGTTTCGTAGTAGGCCTGCCGATTACACTTGCCCAGTAGAGTGGCGAGACGGTGCTCTCGGCCAAGTTTATTATGGATGTGATCGGCCGAGGGCACTGACTCGCTCCAAGTCGGAAGGTAGAATATGTCCCAGCAGACACATAGAATGACTCAAGCTACGACGTATATTTCACAAAATATTTACTAGCAAAAGTTTCGCAATTTACAATCTTAAATGTCAAAATGGCCCCAAAACAGGATCTCACAATTTTTGCCTTGACATAAAATAATATCTAAGATTGTTATATTTAGTTACACGATCACGATTTTCACCTTTTCACTTTATCTATCTATTTCTACTACTTATTTATACCTTTTCTATATCTATTACTAAAATTCTATCTGCTTATATCATACGGCATACCCGTACAGTACGTGTACGTTCACCTACCGCGTGCGTAAAACTCAAAAGCTCGATCTTCGCTCAAGGCATATCTCGCGGGTGGCAGGTTTGAGGTTGCGGTTGGAACTTATCTGTGGTTGCCGCGAGTCCGAACCCCGATAGCCTATGGGCAACCCTGGCATCAATAGCCCGAGTTCCCTCAGGACTTTCAGCGGTACAAGTTCGGTGTTTTAGGACAACAGCAATCTCGACATTGTACGTTCGCAGTTTTTACTCTGTGTGTTAATTTGTTTGGAGTACCTAAGTATAAGTATTAAAAATGGAATATATTAAAAATCGGCCAAGTGCGAATCGGACTTGCGCATGAAGTGTTTCGTACCGGTATAGTATATACCAGGGGTCGGCAGACTTACCAAGCAGATGAGCCAAATATCAAGTTTGTAGATTTTCCTATACCTTCAAAGAGCCGCTACATATATTTCATAAGTCGAATAATATAATAATTATTAGTTAGAGTCTAAATTGCTTAACACTACAAAGTGGTTGTGTCGTTTAATTTGCTTCTTTAATTATTCTGATTCATAGATGAAAATGTTTGCTCACATGAACTAAGATAGATATATATAATAGCAAATGCTAGTTTTTTTGTCGTTTCATATGTTGCAACTTGCAGGAAGGCCATTGTATCAAACAGGTTTTGCTCTATTTGAGGTAATTGTTTTACAGTAACAGAGTGCAAGTGCGCACGTTGACGAAGAATTCAGTTGTTTCATATTGTTTAGGTGTTTTATTTATGCTAAAGCTTTTTTTATGCTAAAGTTAGGCAGTGAGAGAGTGTAAGAAGTGTCATATTAATCCTATGGAAGAGCCGCATGCGGCTCGCGAGCCGCGGTCTGCCGACCCCTGGTATAGACTGTAGAGCGAAAGTAGCCAAAAAATTATGTTTCTTGTATGGGAGCCCCCATAAAATATATTTACTTAATTGAAATTTTATTATTAAGGATTTAGTGAAAACTTCAAGTGCGTAGCTGTTACAATTATTGATTACGAGCGAGAAAACCTAAAAACCTTTTGTTTCTAGTAATATATTTGTTGTTATATCGGCAACAGATAATTTCAGAAGTCTAGCTATAGCGGTTCTTGAGATACAGCCCGGTGACAGATAGACGGACAAACATTCTCACAGACAGACAGGTTCACTTTTCTGTATTTTGCATCATTTAACGTGTCTCATTTGAGGTCGAAAGGTATCATTCGATTGATCTTGATTATTGAGTAGCACTTGGTAATAAGTAATTATAGTCTATCATAGTCGAATATTGATGACCCATATTATTTTGTGATTATTTTGACATTAGTTATTTTGACTCACTTAACACGTGACCGGTAGACCGGTGAGCGTCGAGCGAGCAGGGAGCAGGTTATTATTAGCCGTGCTAACTGTTAATGCGAGTGCGGCTAGTCAGTAGTCTACAGTCTGCACTTCCGCTGGCGGTGCCAATGTACTGTTAAACTACATGCAGACTGCAGTAACCCCGATTAGAAGTAGGGGCACATTACGACGCGGCGGACCGCATTTTTCCTATATGCATACTTTATTAGCGAATTCATGATAGGTCATAACTCATAACTTCATAAGATATACCTCTATAGGAAAATATGTCCTGCTCAATCTTGCGCTTATCATCAATGCGGCTCCCTTCTTTGTTCGATCCAGTCGTTACGTTAAACAAACGTCAAACTGACGTTTGGAGTACCAATGAATACGTATCACGTTGGTTTGCAATTTCACGAGAATGCTATTTTGAGGTCTCATAGAAAACGAACAGGATTTAACGAGAAACGAAGCATCAAAATAGTAGATTCGGGGTAAAGATACAGCCATATCTCGTCTATTAGCTTTGTCCACACTATGCCTTTTTCTATTCATCAAGGGCATGCGTTATAGCGCAGTCAACAGCGAACGTGAGGCATGCCCGCAACGCAGGCCCTCTGACCGTCCAAAACTTTCGTTTTGTTATTAAAAATGACAGTTGGCGATGCCTTCTTTGACACATTCAATAATTGAATGCGCCAAAACGAAAGTTGAATGAAAGAAGATGACGAAAATTGAAGACGAAAGCGCATAATGTGGACATACTCGTAGCAATTGATACAGAGAACGAAAGAGATGTTGATCAACGCGCCACGCAACCATTAAATTTTCATGCCGTTATAAATTCCGCAATATTATTAACACTTCTAATGTAATGTCTGATGTCTAGCAGAATACAGTTCGCAGAAACAAGACCGTAATTCCCATCCAATCAAATTAAAAAGCAACACGAAGCTTGTAAAAAATAGTGATGTGAAAATATCGCGTTATTGTCGATAAATTGATCGATACGCTGGCTCACGTGCCGCGCGTAATGAAATAAGTTGTGGGACTGTATCACTGACTATGTATGGCCCAGATCGGGCTAGGGCTGACACATTTTTTTTTTTCTTAAAAAATAAATTTTATCTTTTCCAGGCTTAGTCGTACACTTCTATCAGTCGCACTAATTAGGGATAGTTTATGATAACTTAACTTTAATAATTTAATGAAGAGTTTAACAGAAAATGTAAATTTTATGTAAAAATCTTCATTAAATTGAAATATAATAATCATTAAACCTCGCTGAGTGCGACTGTAATTTATTCTACTAATAAAGTTAGCTTAATTAACTATTGTACTCACGATTGCATTATTAATAATTTATCTCATGATTATGAAGAATGTCACACAAATTATATATGCAGAGACAGGTGACAGTACCGAAATTATCCATCACGATTGAGGTAATCGTACTACCTATTTCGGGACGGGTTTACTATTTTCGTATGCGAATTACCGTGTCACCATCATCCGTCATATTCTGTGCGTGTGTCAGCCCTAAGTGCGTGAGGCGAACATATGTTATTTACGTGACGTTTGATACTTTTTCTCCCCGCGGCCGGCGAGGCGTGCGCTAATGTCGATACAGCCTCGACAATTTTATTTATCGCCGAATCCGACTGAATGATGTTTATTGAGATGGAAAATATATTTAATTTTATCGAGATAGGTTCGTACCTACTATATTATGTAGACTGAAAGTATCGAAGCGTGTTTGCGTAGATACGGTCAAAAATTTAATAGAGCTGTTTATTGTGGTCCAAACTAAAAAGTAATGGAAAAAATGTATTACTTTTTAATTATGCCGTCGATCACCGTATCACAATTGATATTCAAGGGCTTATTAATAAGTACTGGCAAATGGCAATAAAACAAGGAGTAAGAACATAATAACGCTTTTTCATTCATAATAATTCATACCAATGACGTCATATAAATAGTTAGGCCATTACATCCTGGCAGCTGATGTGCGATACAAAACAGACGTCTAATTTTGCAGATAGACATAATATTATTCTTCTATATAAAATATTAGATGATGCCCGCAACTCCTTTGCGCGCACAACTCGTTTATCGCGAGAGAACAGTATTTTTTCCAGAATAAAGTATCATAATATGTCCTTTCTGTTACGAGGAAACAGACAGACAGACACACTTTCGCATGTATAATATTATGTATGAATATTGAATGTATGTCGCGCCATTTGTGCCCCGCCTTATTCCTACAATATCATTAAAGTGAAACGAAGTTCCAAAGTAAAAAAAAACTCATATAAAGTTTGCCATCAGATATAAAGAATACATGGAAATGTTAACATGCGAATAAAGTACGGACGAGTTACGTGACGCTAGTGACGTCAATTACCTCCGCATAATTTATCGATAAAAGTATTCGATAACGCCTTGTGTTTCGATATCGATAAATATGTAGAGTGTGGTAGAGTGTTTGACTTTTATTGTGTCTATCAAATAGTGGAACGCGATAAGTAATGTTTGACAGGGTTTTGTTCATATTACTGTAGGTCGGCCCGCGGTTTGATGGATTTGTATAGATTTATTTTTTCCCTACATGATAGTTTTACTGTAAACGTACGCTGTATATGCCACATAAACGAAGCACATAAAGTATGATAATAAATAATAATTTATGTATGATGAATAATTATGGAGATTATAAGTTTCATTAGAAACTCAAATTGT
Organism: Polyommatus icarus; assembly: GCA_937595015.1. Classification (NCBI taxonomy): domain Eukaryota; kingdom Metazoa; phylum Arthropoda; class Insecta; order Lepidoptera; family Lycaenidae; genus Polyommatus; species Polyommatus icarus. The sequence continues at coordinate 2,828,845 of OW569325.1, forward strand.
AAAATCAGAGTATAGTCTATTGACTATCAGAAAAATTTGTAAAATCAGTTCAACAAAATTATAAATCAGAGTATTCTCTGATTTTACAATTTTGTTGAATGATTTTACAAAAAAGTTGACAAAGTTCCCAAAGGCAATTTTTTATACACAATCTGTCAAAGCGTCATATTTATTCCTCAGTTAAAAATTATTAGAACATGAAAAGTCAGCCCTAAAACAAATCTGGGAGTATATTTGTGTCTTGTGTCCACCAAGTTATGACTGCAATCATAAAGTATAATGGGTCTATTTTGGTGCACAATTAGCATATGACCCGAGCTCTCACGGCAGCCTACTGCGCCAAAAAGCCTCGTTTTCAAATCAATTAAGTTGTTGACCGCTATTCAGAGCGGGGAGGTCTAGGGTGAAATTAAGAAAAGCTATCGGAGAGAAAAAATATGCGCCCGAAATTCATATTTCTAATACCATCGTCTAGTGTTGTGCTTTTATCGATATTGATTTTTCTTTATTTATTTTCGAACTTTTGATGCACAGAGCTCACATGGTTTGCGGACTATAAATTAAGCAATAACTTTTAGATTCTGTGGATTCTTGGAAAGGATATTATGCCTAGGTTAAACCAAGGTTTAAAAAACCACATGATTTAGTGCGCCTTTTGTCATAATTTATGTGGACATTAAAAGGCAATTTGTCTTTTACTGGTTTTAAGTCATTCGTTTGTGTGGCCGGAAATTCCTAGTGAATCACTACTGTAAAACGTTTTATGTATAAAATTCGTTCTGAGTTTTGTCTAAGTGTACGAACAAAATTAAATCTATTGTGCCGTTTTTTACTACGCGAAAAAGTAACTGAAACCTTAAGTGGTGGCATTTTAGTACCTGGGTAAACTACGCTTTATTTTTTCAATTAACTCGAAATAAAGTACCTATCTGTAAGTTAAGAGTTATGACTTATTGTACGAAAGAAAAGGCTCTAAATTTTGGTGTTTAAACCATTGAATATTCGAAAAATGTCTTTCTTCTATAAATTCGCGGTTCGCACGATATTACCAACATACTTCCGCAGCAGATCGCTGGTGTGCAATGTGCATAAAGTCACTAATAAACAAGAGGGAATATTACGCAAAGGTCTGATCCAGAGGGCGCTACTAGCACGTACAGTCAAATAATCCGACATGTTGCACATGTGTCATATTTACAGATACTTACGTTGTCGAAAGTCGAAACTTTTTATTTTAATAAAAAGTTCTAATATCTCCTATTTGGGGACCGGGGTTCGCATGGCATTGCCAACATAATTTTACATATTCCCGCGTTCGGGCGCCGCACCGGTGTGCATAAAGTCACTATTAAACAATTAGGTTTAGGCCCCGGGCGTATCACTTACGGCGTCCATCAAAATGTTATTTGCATTAATAATTTGATAACTTCCCCGGCTACCCCTAAATCTTAGAGTTACTGTACTTACTTATGCACACACGGGCGAGAATTGTCCCTGCGTTAATACAGTAACCTGCACTTATCCCCACTGTTAATATTATTGTTGTCATGAATAAAATGAAAATTTGCTTTATTTACGCAATTTACATAATGTTGCTTTGACTAGTATTATAGTAGTCGTAAACACTGGTTCCAAAGTATCCTGATTTTCAGGACACCAGACCCTCTATTCCAATTTCTAGGCTACAGGTGCTCTTACAGTTGTAATAAGTTGTTAAAATATCAGTCGGGGTTCTAGTACTTCTAGTCACAGAATACATAATAGTAACAACTCTATAAAAGTCCGCGCCGAACTAGTTGGCCGCTCTGCCGGTATGTGAGTATACGGGCAGAGCGGCCAACTAGTTGCGCGCGGACTATAGTTGAGACTTCAGTCATTCATATACTAAGTACTCAAATACGGTTTTGCTCACGATAGTTTTACTCTAAATCGATACATACATCTAATTCCATCAAGCTGGCTCGATGCGAGCCTTCGAGTGGCTCGATGCGAGCCTTCGAGCTGTTAGTTTTGCGGTTCACACAGTAATTATTACTCGATTTGGAGTAAAACTATCGAGCAAAACCGTATGTCAGTACTTAGCTATAAGTACAAATATTTTGACCGGGCTTTAGTACTCGTACCTACAACTATTACTCGATTATTATTAACGTTTTGATTTCTCATTAAAATCGTGGCGGTAATATAGACTAACAAACACACATACAGCACAAACATCTTGCTTTTGGCTGTTTGTCGCTGGCTTTTTAGTAATGAAATTCCTAAAAATAGTGCGTAAACGATCCTTCTAAGAAATCGTATGTTTCCACAGCTACAAAGTAACTCCCAAGTCCCGAGCTCAGGTAGAAGTTAGAGAAAGGGTTAAGTAACTCAGGTACTAGTTTAACTAACAAAAATTAAGTTAACCGGGCGGTCAAAGCTACCGATAACCGGCCAATGTTGCCCTAACAATGTTAGTTGGTAATAATAAATTCACTTTGTACGGATTTGTATATGCGATTTGATTAGAGGAGGGTCGGATGGGGCTTTGAACTTGCCGCTAATACCGGGGTAAGTTATTCAGAGTAAAATCTTAAACACGGTTCTGTGAGTATAGTTTCAGAAATGTTAGGTTTAAATGTTAAGCTAAGGTACGATAATAATCGAAACTGCGAGACTAGCTACGTAATTCATATTAAAGGTCAAAATTTTGTTTAGCCTCGTAGTCTGGACTATAGTGTCCTTACATAAATATTATTAGATACGGAGGTATCGACGACTTGCAAAATCCATCGCGGACAAACATCGTGACAGGAGATTTTCATATATATATATATATATATATATATATATGAAAATCTCCGCTTATAAAAAAATTGTCCGCGATGGATTCCTAACCACTTAACCGATTTTAATGTTTTTTTTATTAAAATGTGTGCTTTTTTTCAAGTTGAGAGATAGGATAGTTTAGATCTTTAATAATTATAGTCGCAATTTTATTTTATTGCAAAAAATTATCACAACCTGAGACTGACGGCGACAATTGTTTGTGCGACGGGATAGGACGTTGCCATAGTAACATACATATTATTTAGTCACTTCAATAAAATAATTATATGGCAAATACATAATATATTATGGCAAAGCAACGTTTGCCGGGATAGCTAGTATTATATATATTTTTCCGTCTCCCTAACTTATTCAGCGATTTTTTCCGTCTCCCTAATTTATGCTCTATTTTATATTCTTTGTCTTTTGTACTGTACAAACATCTTACGGTACGGAAGTATCAGGAGGTTGTGACCGATGTATGACATCGTCAAAGAGATGAAAAGCAGTTGTCAGTCAAAAACACAAGCGTTGTAAGGTTTTGATGTCGCTTTTTCGTTAAAAATAAGTACTAGGTTGGTAAATGATGACTTTAATGACCCCAAAAACTGTTTATTTCTGTATCGCAATACGCATTAGGTAAGCAGCAACCACTAGACAAACAATGGTAATGCGCGGGCGCAGCCTTATACGAGTCCGTATAAACAAGGTATGATTTAGCCGGCGCGGGCGGTATCAGGTACATCGTGCTATCCCTTCCCTCTCCTACCTCACGAATACCTTAGGGGTGAGGTGTATGGCTTGCGAAGATATGGCATCGCATCTTGAAGCCAAAAATTAAGGTACCATCGTGTAATTGATTCAGAAAGATGGCCGACGTTATCCGGTCGGGCTCGTTTTAAGTCGGCGAGGAACTTACGTACGTATGCCATCTGCCTACTGCCTTTTTTACATGGAGAAATGCTCGATGCATCCCAGCATAGCTAGCACGGCCTTTCCCAGTCGATTCTTCGGAAGAAAGTAATGGCAGTTTCTTTCCCATGTCTACATATCTTTTTCCCGAGCATGGCGCTACCCATCGACTCGTGTTTCAGTGGACAAAGACAAGAAACTCTTTCCATAGCAACGAACATAGCAACGGTAATCGTACCACAGACTCTAAATTTTTTTTTCTTATTATGGCGCTCGGCTTTATAACCGTGGCCAGTGTCAAGTAAAATATGGCGGGGAAAGAAAATCGTAAAATGTTTACAACATTTTTATGTAGTTTTTCGGTTTTCCAGATTATCGTCAAGTCGAAAGTCTAATAAAAGTCTAAAAAGTAGTAGGTAAAGTCAACGAGTCAAGTCAGTTGTTTTAGAAAAGTGGTAGACCCTCTACTAAAACTTAAAATAGCACAAATTTAGGAAATAAATATAAAAATACAACGTCACTCTTTCGTATTCCCGACAAAACTCCTCTAATATTTTACAGATATGTCAAAGAAGCTAGCGATGTGACAAAATTTGTAAAATTACGAGTCAAAACCTATTTGATTCACGTAAAAAAAAAATTGTTATCTACAATTTTTAATCTGTTCTGTTATCTGCATCACAACTCGCGCGAAAACTTCAAAGTTATACGGTACACATAGGTACTACATAAAATTTGGAAGTTTATAGGTATCGTTTTAGTGAAATTGAAACTAAATAATACTATGTCTGTCTCTCAGACTGGTCGAAAAAAGTAAGTAACTAACTGTTGTTGCTAAATGTAAACAATAATGTTTTGTGGCTTACAATAATTATTCACTAAACTGTCCACTGATATTTTGAAAAACCTAACTTACCTTTACTAAAACAGGCAGTCCTTGAGATGTTCGAGGAGCAAGATCCTGCCTTAACTCCTCGCACAAATACTCTACCATTTCTTTGCTGATTTTATAGTTTGCCAGAAACTCATTTTCTGGCAAACTTAGAGCATTAGAAAAGTTGCGGATTGCGGTTCTGTCGCGCCTTCTAATGCATTTTTCATTAAAAAAACTAATTCTATATCGGTAATATCGCGCCATATTTAATTCCGATGCCTAAATCAAGGAAAAAATTAAGTGTGAACTGTGAAGTGAATGGAAACTTAAAAGACGTGAGTTTCTTCGAGGAAAGAATCAAGAAAGCAACAAGAAAGTAAATGTCAAAAGCGGATAAAAATGGTCGTCATGCTTGACATATAGATTTTCAAAGCGGAAGAAATCGAGATACGAAAGAAACATTTTCTCCTGTGTTTTTCCGGTAAAACTGTCAAAATTTGGTTTCTTCCGTTTGTCCGCTGACGGTATGCTAGCTCGGCTGGTGGATTGAGACATCGAACGGGGTATTTGGGACTCCTCAGTAGAGCCTACCCCCTAAAACACCATGGAGCTCCACTCCCCGCTTAGAGACTCGCAACTCTACCAGCGAATCTGCCTAATGCTGGTGAATTTTTGATAGTAAATCCACACGATTACTGATCTGCGTTATAATTACTTCACACGATTTTCGATTTTTTGCGTTTCATTCCTGTAGATTCTTTCAGTGCTTTTTTTTCCGAGTGTTCGGATTCCGGATGATGTTGGAAGTACGCCTTAAATTGAGGATGTGTACTGTATAGTGGATTCATTAGCGTACACGCGTAGGTTCTGATTGACATCGCGTATTAGAAACTAGAAGCATCTCGCCCACGCTCGCTACTGTAACTGGGCTGTGGGATTGTTGTCGCACGCGAAACGACGAGTTCGCTACATCTAAGGCGTGGGCGTGGGTAATAGTGACATGTCTTTTTGAGTTAGAGTTATGTTTATGCAACAGCGTCTCAAAGAAATAGTCTATTTTTCTAAGACAAAGAAATATTAAAGTAAAATTTATCGTATGTATCAAACCTAAGTCTATGTACTTCCAAACCACATTGATATTAAGTACTATCAGAAAAGTTGATTCCTATGTAGTTTGGTCGCATTACGTCAAACCCAGCCGACAGATCACAATTAACTTTGAATTGACATGATCGACCAAATGACGTTGGTCTCTGAAACGCATAGGAATCAATTTCCTCGATGGCACATAATATCGTTCAGTAAGGGCTTTTAAAAACATTACGCCACGCGCCCTATGCTTTCTATCTGCGTGCCAAAATTTGGCGCTCTACATTTTCAATATTATTGGCCTTATTCGTTAAGGTACATATTACTCAATAGTCACGAGTCACGACTTAAGGTAAGGTACCTAAAGATATAGGTTACTCGCTAATTCTTGCGTCAGTTCAGTCCATCAGACTGATCCAGATACTAACGAAAGAATGAAATGAAATCATGTAACCGTGTGATTGACGGATTGATCATTTTTTTTATTATATACTTTCAGGCCATCATTCTGGCGTCAGTCTGAGACTGATGGACTGAACTGGTGCCAGACTTACCATGTAACTGTACTCTTAAAGTATTCAGTTTCTATTTATTATCTATCTTATAGCTCGCGTTGTATAACCGGGCTGGGCGCCGCGCGATTCAATATGTAAATGCGGAGCGGTGCGCGCCTGTACCGCCGCGACCTTCCCACTGCAATTGCTCATGACTGTACCCAATAACTTGTGCTGTAAGCCTGTAACTAGTAACTAGCGGTAGAGTTCAATTCATAAACATCATCATTATCATCAGACAATCGCCGTCCACTGCTGAACGTAGATCTGTCGCTTCGAGCGCCCTAGGAAATTTAGAATAGATGAAGTTCATGTGTGTTACTTACTTTCAATCTATGCTAAATATCCTACTGAAATGGTTAATTAATGCCTATAAATAAATGACATGCTGGTTCGGAAACTTACAATTGTTTATTTTGTACAGAGTTATAGATTTAATTTATAACACTAATATGCACGTGTTTTAAATTTAAATAAAATACTACAATATTATTGCATAATTCGACATGTACAGCTTCGCATTAAACAGGAGTATTAATTCAGCACGCCACTAAACCCGGCACACCGCACAAGGGGTTAAATTGACCCTCGACGTTCAAAAACCGACAAAATCTAATAACGTATTATAATATTTATAGTAAATATGATTAGAGATGAAATATGGCGCCGGTCCCTCCGTACCCCGGCGTATTAAATTTCATATAATGTTTTACAATTATTGTTATAGTGAAGCGTTGCGAGATGGCTGGGGCAAAAATGGAGGCATAGAATTGACCCCCCGACTACTGTGGACAAAATAATCCACTGTACTTACAAATCGCAATAATGATAAAAATCTTTATCATTATAGCGATTTACTGTTTAGAAGTGTAATGTGCTATTCTTATTGTATTTAATTTATACGAAATATACGACTGTCAGTTAAGACCTGTCTGTCAGTTAAATTTTTACGATTAAACCACACCGACTGATTTAAGCCCGGGAAATGATACAGCATAGTTTTTATAACATGGTTTCTTGTTTCTACGCGATAAACGAAATTCCGCGCGAACGAAGTTTCAAACAAAATATATTAATATCAATTTAATTTTCTTACATAAGGTAAACCATCAAATTAATCGATTTTTAAGAATTTATATAGAAAGTTTTTATTGGCATTAATTGCATTTTCAAACAAAAACTTAGGTGTCAATAATGGGATGTCTGTCAACTATTGGGTAGTGTACCATAGCCCTTACTCGATAATTCCATCTGCAAATGTAGGTTTCAATTCGCGTGTCGCTTTTTACAGCTGTTTTCCCCTAATTTGTTGACGTGGAGAGCGTTTACGCGCTCGTACATTTCACAGAGAAGTGTTCACTCCATGGCGGCGCTTTGAGATCAATGGTTCGCCACAGTTACAAGTGCCTTTTCACTTATTTCAGGCTTTTTCTCGGCAAAATAGAGCTGAAAATGCTTTTGCTCCGGTAACACCCTCGTGCCTTTTAATTGAAAACGTTAATTATTAATTTAGAAGGACGCTTGGAGTTATTTGTTTGTAGATGTGTCGGTTGGTTCTTGACCTCAGCTTATTTTGCCTCGGTCTTTTTTTTGCGTGAGTATTTCTTCTTAACACCTTATCGACTGTCGCATTTATGAAAGAAAAATCTACTGGGCCCTCGATAAAGCAGCAGCTATATTATCTAAGTATTCGGAACGTACACGTCAGTAGTGACATTCAAACGAAGTGTCAGTGTCAGGGGCGTTTCAAAAAATAAACAACAAGAGTTTGTTTATTTTGTAAATATTATAGCAAATAAAATATATTTAGAACAATAAATAATGGTATTTGGGTTATATTTAGTTAAAAACTATTTGTGGAAAATGAATATAATCATAAAAAACTGGTTTTTAGAGTGTAAAACACTCGATAAGTTTCAAGGCCCAATCTATGCTAAAAGGAAATAAATTGGTGTTAGCAGGACATGTAAGGGATGTAGAAGAGCTAAGAACTAATGGCAATGTTATTTAATACGAGCCAATATAATTCGCCGAACATCGGTTACTTTAGCACCCTATAAAACAAGTTCAAACGTAAGTACTCAACCGACCAAAAAACGTAACTAAACATTTGGATAAAGAAAATCTAAACTAATGTTTATATTTGCTTTATTCATTATTATTCTTACAGATAGATAATAATGATTGTTGCTGGAGTAAAATGCAGCTGCGTTTTAACCAGAGCGGCAAGTGCAAACATATTGCTGCTTTAATCAGTAACAAAAATACAAGCAATAGGTACTTGAAAAAAATAAATGTTATGTTTTTAAAAATCTTGTTTTTATTTATTTTTTACAATATTAATTATACTCTTGAAGAAAATCGGGAGTCCAAAAATTTCTTAAAACACTGCAAGCATTTTTCACGTTTCTGAGTCTTTGCATTAACACACTTTCAATCAATGAGTTTCTAAAATAGTAACATAGAATATCATTTCTTTCAATATTATGGATTCTTACTCGAGCAATATCATAAGTCCTTTCGGTTTCCTTTTGAGAGTAGGTACTCGTTTTGTTTTGCTCAAAATAGGGGCATAATAATTTTAACTTTTTTACCCTTTTCATCTAAAACTTGCTTACTTGAAAAACCTTTTTCATTCAAAACTATCTCCAGCTTCTAAAAGATCAGTTAAAACCAGATGTAGTATCTGGTTTATCGTCATTTGTGAGTCACTATTTCTTCCACCTGATACTTTGGATTTATATGAAATATTCTATGAAACTATCACTGGAAGTTTTGTCGTCGGGTTTTGGAGACCATCATGGTGATCCATCAACACTAAAACAATAGTAAGGTACTCAAAAACTCTTTATAAAATGCAACTTAAATAAAATTGACTTGACTGATAATGCAATTTTAGGTTATATCGAATCACATACTGTTTCATTTTAGAGCAGATATTACCTGATTTAATTTCCTAGTGGATTTAGGAAAAACATTAAATTTGTACTGACTACCTATATTTTGCTGTTATTTTTGCAGTCTACGATACAAAAACAATTAAGACCAATTTCTAAAAATTTCAAAACAAGATTGACAAGTTTGTTTGACTACAATCTGAGCCCTATTGGTTGTATATTTTTGCCGCGGCAAGCGCGGCAATCGCTTTCTTTGTCCCCTCCACCCACTTCGCACGCTCCGAATAAGCTTCATTTGATAATTCTGATAGTGGAGTAAAGAATCATAATGGTAAAGAATCAGAAAGCATAAGACATCTCTAATGCCATGTCAGTTAGCGATGCTAAATTCGATGCATTATGGTAAATTGTATACATTTGTTATTTCTAACTTAACAGTATATCTGTCAAACTCTTCATTTGAAAGTTAATCGTAATTAAATGCCTATAAGTGCGGCAGCAAATGATCTAACTCGACTAAGTACGTTTATCTAATGGTCTATCGAGCGGTCGGTAACTAAGCGTCGTCGACCGTTGGCGAGGGTTTAGCGTGGACGTGCCAATCGGCTTAGCCCATACAATGCTGTAATGGTGGACCAACATTACTGACACGTGGGGACTGGAGACTACGATACGTTTACAGGGTTAACCTAGGATGCTGATTATGGGTCATAGTTACGATTCTGATTAGTGCGCGTTTGTATGTAGTAGAGAGGAATAGCTCGTGGCGAGATGGTTGCGATCTATTTACGAGTTGGTGTGGCCTGTCCATTGTCTGTTCTTTTCTATTGTTGTGTACTTTTTTTGGGGAAGAAAATCTTAAGCTCCCGTTAGGACAAGACGTGATGAAATATTCGTATGACGTAGACCACCGGCGCGGCGCGGCGTAGGAGAATAATATTATAATAAGGCGTAACATTCACCTGTCTTTCTGCCCTTGATTATTCATTATTCTGGATAGTAATAATGATGTGATCATATAGAATTCGTAGCAATACAAATTGTACAGAAGTTCGCTGGCGACTGGCGTGTGCAATCATCGGGCCAGCAGCAATCAAATAACACATTCATATATCATGCCGCCTAACCTAGCGCCTCGGATTACCGGATAGGGAGGGGCCGATGATTTATCGACATAATTCATTTGTCGATAAGTGCCGCGCGTAATTGAAAAGTTAACGTTTGTATATTTCACGATGAAAACGCTGCACGTATTTTGTACCCTCCCACCCCCCAACGGTTACCTGCCGAACCCCTTAACGCTGTTGTCTCAAAATATTGACGATCATCCATCATGTTTGTTTGCCCGTTCCCTTATAAACTCTGATTTAATTTATATTAAAAATTTATCTCTAGCGAACATTTACATTTTAATATTATATTGTAAAGGCGCTATTTTGATACTAATAAAATCTAATTGTTTAGCAAGGTACTCCCCGGGAATATAATTAGAAATTTAAATAAACTTACTTATTCATGAAAACTCCTTTCTATATTGGTAGTATGACCGTTGTTTTTCGCTGAATAAAATTAAATTGCAAATGAAATAGAATATTAATTAATACTTGGTATTTTTTTCTTTGGATAAATATTCATAATGTCCATGTATAGCGGGGAATATTTTAATTAAATTACAAATTAGTGATGAGAAAAGTCTCCTCTTTTTACTTTCGCATATCATTAACGTCCGATCTGGTCGTTAAATGGCCGTTCTTTCGGAGTGCATATAAAATATTTAATTAACAATATTAACATTTTCGTATACGGTTAGAAAGAGAAGTTAATATTCAAATGTAGTACATAATAAATGAGTTATTCAGAAAAAGTTTCAGTTTCATTGAATATTGGATGGAAGTTTTATGTCCGCTATTGTTTGTGTTTGTTGTACCTACCTTGGCCTTGCAAAAACTAGTATAAAGGCTTTTCTTGATTGATAAAAGGTAGGGGCAAACTTTTCGAACTATGAAGTGATTCGTCTGCTCGTCTAGGGATTTTTATCGATATCGATATATTTGTTACGTCAGCTCCGGTCACGGTAAGTGTATGGTAATGAGTTATCACGCCTGTAATTACTCGCAACGTGTGAACACGTCACGACGAGTATGGTGTGCGACTTGACGGTGTCTGGTTACACGCATCAATTGAGCCTTTCTCACGTTCTTGTGTTATCGATTTGTAATTAATGTTACCGTGACTACACAATATATAGCTTACAGAATACTGTAATAAAATGATGGGTAACCATTGCTTTTTTTCTGGTCTCGGTGTCGTTTTATTCCTTTCACGTTGAATCTACATTGAACGCGTTGCTCAATAATAATGAGCGTTTTTAAAACGTGAATATTAATTTAGCGCGAATCGATAATTGAGTTGTGCCCAGCACTAGTGCAACCTCGCATTATAATAGGCGTTTTGTTTACAATGCCAACTGAAGGGGAATCGTATGCTCGGGCACAGCGAACTATCGGGCACATTAAAATTCGACCCTGCTCCTATCATAATACAGTTAAATTTCCTCCGAGCCGACCTCTCCTCTCCCGTGCTCGGTGCACGCAGCCCAAAGGTCGCAAGTGCAGCGTCGTCCTGGCCCTATGTCCTCGGCGGTAGAGGCGACATTCGCGCGTGCATGACTAGTGTTTATGAGGACAAGAGATCAATAACTCAAATTGAGTTCCCGTCGCCTATCTTTGTTCGGGAGTTAACTACAAGTGTTTTTTTGTTCGCATATTTTTTGTGCCGTCGGATAAAGGTGAGTAATGTTTTGTTTCGATAACTTCGCTGTTTTAAAAAAAAGTTCAAAGGCAGAGTTTCGCCGCAAAGACCTGAGAAATATGAATTGTGAACGTGAAACTTCTAGCCACGGGCCTTATTCTGATAGTTGTCAATATTAATACATATTGTTATCTCCCTTAATATTAATATGTAAAACAATTATTTAGATACGCTGTCGCTGTGTATATAAAGACCATGTTTGATTTAAAAAAAAGTAGCTTGTAAAGCTGTAACACAAAGATCAAACATTGTGTAACTACTGTATGGAGTGTAGATGTTTTTGTTAGTAAGAGAAATATGACTTATTAGGTGATCATTTTAATTCCGCTACATATTTACTAACTGCTCCAGGATTTCATTGTTTTCTAGCTTTTCTTAATGCCCTTTTCATACAATGCCATAATGTTTACGAATGTTTTCCTCCATGGCCTATTAGTTTAGCGATAATGTGGTGGACAGTGTGTAAATCAAGATAATGTGACGTACACGTGCACGGGAATATCGCCCTTATGGCCCTATGAGATGTTATTGCTGGCCGTAAGTACTGGGAGTTATTTTTTCGCTATGACCACGGATGTTATAAATTCAAAAGTGTCGCTATGTTTCGCTTTGAACTTTAGCAAAGAGTAGTGTTTATTTTAGCACGCTTAGCTAGAAATCTTATTCTTAGGCTTGGTAGAAAGACTTTACCGAAGAAGAGACATATTGACAGATTGACAAAAGAAATCAGTAATATTATCGGCAGAGCTACGGACGACCTCTGTGGCTCAGTTGGTGGGCTGTTGGTAGCTGAAGCCGGGGTTGCGGGATATTATAAAATAAAAAGAATGTTGCAAAAAGCGACGGTTTGCCTCTAATTAAAGAAGAGGAAGTAATATTATCCCCAAAATCTATCAGTATTTTTATTCTTACTCATTTCTACTATGGTCATGCTAAGCCCGAGTATTTCTCGGACTACTCACTGTCCGAAATTTTAATTCAACCTCCTCTGCACTTAGCCGCTAAGTTTAAGTTTACTAGTTACTCGTAGTTAGCTAAGTGCAGAATAACCGCTAAGTTCCGAGCTTACAGTTCAAGCTGCAAACTTTGTATTATGTATCAGTCAATTCTGCTGTACCGATTTTAATGTTGAATACAAACATGATTTTCAAGTATTCTCAGTTATAACAATAAGTTCAAGTTGCAGAAATTTTTGTTAACATTAAAACAAAAATCATCAATAAATAGGACTTGAAACTAATGGACCAATTTTGACGAACGCACAGAAAATGTAGTGAGTAGAATGTAGAGCTCTTGAAGGCAAAACTTAACGTTTGTAGTGAAGTTAATAAAAGTTAAAAGACAAGGCAGTGTCGTGTCTCGGTGTGATCAGACCTTTACACAAATCCAATTTGCATCAAAATGCAGGTGACCGTCGAAATCAAAGCGATATAGGCCGCCGACCTCCGCGCCAAAAGCCGCGTACTGACAGCAGAAAACTACCCATGTACTCGTAGAGCTTTGATAGGACATCATCTTTGATCTATTCTAGCTTCGCGTTCAATATTGTGTATCAAATATCAATCAACCGCTTTTAAGGTAAATTAAAATATTCACTTTTTCATCAATATTTTAGCAAACTAAAGAAAGATGACTATAGGTACATACAATTCGAAATATCTTAAAAATAGTTGACCATAGATACAAAGAACTAAAGGCCTTCGCTTGTCTTACATTCTTTGGTCGTAGGCTTTGAAGAACACTTTTTCATACTAAAGCTAAGTATATAAAAAAAACCTTACCCCTATTAGTCCTATTTTAATCATACGCGCAGATTTGTTCCTTGTTCTATTCGGTCAATTTTCTATTGAACTACTTATGTATTGTCGATCATTTTACATAGGTATCATAAGAACACCGTTGCTTAATCTATATTTAAACAAAAATTAATTTTAAATTTTGTTAGTCTCGCTAAAACCTGAAAACGGCTGAACCGATTTTGCTAAATTTTAGTCCTAAAATATTCGTGGAAGTCTGGGCATAGAATACATATTAGTAACAAGTCTGGGGAAAGTTTAAAGGAGAGAAGTGATACGAAGTTCACCGGGCCATCTAGTTAAATAATACAAAGACAAACCAATGAAGGCATTAACGGTGTACTTTGTGAGAACTTTTTACTACCACTTTTAAAGCCATGGACTTTTATGCTATCGGTTGATATTGTAAACAGCGATCCGCGTGTCGCTGCCGGTCTGCCGTCTGGACAATGTCAGCAGTCCAGCACTAAGGGTTACTAACCGCGCAGGTTTTTTGGTATCATTCATTATGTACTTTACACGGTATATCGGCAGATCACAGATTAGTTGGCGACAGAGATTAAGGCTGGCCGCATATCTCGTTTTTCGTATTCGATTTTCTAATGTGGAATTACGATTTTCAACTCCGGGAGCCTAGCGCAAACTTTCGTTTTTTCTCATGCGCATACGCGCCGGCTCGCACTTGAAGCGTGTACGTAAAGAGGTAGCAAACACACAGACAGACAGACACACTTCCGCATTTATAATATTAGTAGAGAAACATAGGATACTTACATAATAAACAGACCAAAAATATAACACAGAATCAATATTCTCGCCAGGATTTTTCAGAGAAATGATTCAAATGTTTGTCTGTCTTGTAAAATTCTTAGCCATTTGCCGGAGATTTTCAAAATAATTATAATAATAGTTATTATATCTAGCGACGAATATCAGTTTATCACACAACCGCTAAAGCTGCGACTGGCAACTTTCTAGTGATAATGAAAGCGGCAGTAGAACTTGTTTCGACTAAACTTGTACAGTTACTGGTTATTAAACCAACAGTCATAATAGCAGTATGTGTACTCTGTGATTTACGTTGCAGTTTGTCATATTAGCTTCTGTATATACACAATTCATATTCGTTGTGAGGACTTGAAGTTACTTGTATGTATCAGCAATTTCATGCAAGTAGCCAGTATAGCCACAGATATGACCATGAAATCACACTTGTGTTTAACTGAGAGAAACCTTAATTATTAGCAACAGACTAGGTTATAGCCACGATTAAACTACTATGGTCTTAACCAGACCAGTAGCTTAGACCCTTTAAAAAAGCGTACGTGAGATATACCTTATACTGCATTGTTTTGGTAATTTTTGTTATCTGTAATAACGCTACTTTTGCTAAAGAATATTGCTATTCTTTGTCCTACTCTCCATATTATTGGCATTATGGGAACAAGGAGAATAATTCGAATACTAATTAAGCGTTGTCATTCTGCCGATGACGCTCTTCAAGTTCGAAGAGGATAAACTATTATGAAATGTAGTCTCTGGGTATCGAATAACCTGCGCCAGTTAAATCGAGTTGAAAATTGGCGCGGTCGAGCGGCCGGCGGCCGGCGCGCCCTGTGAACTTTGAATTGAAACCGCACTTTTTGATTTAACCCCAAACAACTGGCGGCATCATCATCAGCACCGCGCAAACATTTTGGACTAAACGATCACTAGTCTTCCGGACTATTGGTACTACTACAAACTATCAATCACTATACTACAAATATACTATATACTAAATATACTAAATATACAAATATACTAAATATATATACTATAATACTACAAACTCCATTTCTCGCAAAATTTCCTCTTCCTATCATATGTACGCCGATGACCTACAAATATATATCCAGGTCCTGCTCCCATTACTATCCTACGGTATTGCTCAAACCAATGTTGATTTAGATGAAATATCGAAGTGGAGCAATGCCTATGGTTTAGTCCTTAATCCAAATAAAACACAATCTATTATTATCGGCAGCAGACATCTAATTGCGAAAGTGGACTGGAACTCATTACCTGATATTGTCCTTGACGGGAATGTTATTCCCTACAGCTCCTCCGTGCGTAACCTTGGAGTTTACTTCGACCGCACTCTCTCATGGGATATCCAGATCCAGGAACTTCGCAAAAAGATGAACGCTGCCACCGCTTCCCTCAGACGATTAAGCAATTTCCTGCCAGTCGCAACTAAAATTAATCTAGCTACGACCTTACTCTTCCCGATTCTAGACTATGCTGATGTTTGTTACTGTGATTTAAATGAAAATCTTCTCTTTTCCCTTCAACGACTCCAAAATTTGTGCATCCGTTTTATCTTTGGCCTTCGCAAATTTGATCATGTGTCTGAATATCGGTCTCAGCTGAAGTGGCTTCCGATAAAGATGCGACGAAGTTCTCACGTCCTGCATTTACTATATAATATCCTCTTTAATCCTTCAACTCCTGACTACCTAAAAGTAAAATTCAATTTCCTCGGTCATAACAATCCTATTCTTCGCTCTGCAAACAAACTTACTCTTGCTTTTCCATCTCATAAAACTTCATTCCATGATTCTTCCTTCGCCATCACCGCTATTCGACTCTGGAACTCCTTACCCGATTTCATTAAAAAATCTGAATCTATAAATATATTCAAAAAACGTGTAAAACAATATTACTTAGACCTCTCTATATAAAACTATTGGTGTGTAGGTTCTTTTATATTATAACTATACTTTTTTGTCTTATTATATCTGTGTAAAGTTTATTTAGTTTATTATATATTATGTTATTAATATTGTATGTAATTAGTATATTTAATATTTATATTTTTAATTTTATTGTCGGTTGTCTGGAAGAAACTGCTTAAAGCAGTAAGACCGCCTTTTTGCACAATTTTGTAATTTTTCTATACTTTTTTGTTATTGTTATGTCTTTTGTTTTTTGTCTCTTATATGTCTTTTCTTTTGTGTGTGCAAATAAAGAATTTATTATTATTATTATCAAGTAGAAGTGTCATTCCACTTCGAATTTCTACGGTTTTTATATTTGTTCATTCTATAATATTCTACCTCTAAATAATCCTCATTATCATCCTTCTAAATAGATGTCTATTATGTCCAGTACCAGGCAAAATGTGCTCGTGAAACCAGCAGTCTGTCTCGTGGCATAATGAGAAGAAAATCATCTTGTGAGTGCAAGAATAGTAATTTCAAAAGGACTACAAAAAGGGGCATAGATGTTCCGTTATTTATAATTTTTCGTCTTTATTATTTTGTGGAGTGAATAACTTGGACCAATTCACCCTGTTCATTACAAATTTCAATGATATCCTAATTAGTAAAGTTGGAATCCCAACGCGGCCCACCGACCGTTATTACCTGCCATTATCTTCTACTGCAGTTTGACGACTCATCGCGGCCCACGTTTAATTATTTAAAAATCCCACCATCACGCTGATCAAATTATCCCTATTACTTATTAGAACCCTTCCCGGCCGTCCTAATCATGTTTTTTTTGTAGAAATTCTCCGAAAACTTTGAAGAACTCGACCTCGTCCCCCCTTATATGAATAATTAGGACCTGATTAACGAAGTTTTTTGACAAGAAAATAATTACCTTGGACGTTTTCAATAATACTTTTGCGGAGGTATCCCCGATTTATACACCTCACGGCCGCACTCAGAGACATTATATTACTTACTACTTTAAGTAAACTTTAATTTAATGACGATTTTGACACGAACTGAATTTTCTGTCAAACTTTTCATTGAATTTAACTTCAACGAAAAGTTGGATAGAATATATTGTATGGAGTTCAAAATCGTAATTACCTCTAAATTAAAGCAAATATAGACAATATTGGTCTCTTATTCAGTAATATCTGTTCTGTGGAATAAATCAATTTGAATCAAAAAGTATTTTACCTAATCTCAATCACAACTCCATCTAAATTGGATTTCGCCGTACTTTATATTAAATCCCAATACTTAATTTGTACCTTAATGCTACACCTTCATTGCTTACTTGACCTTGCCAAGTTCGGGACACCGAAATACGTTTTTTATGAACTCGTTTAGGAAATTTCAATTATCAAAATATAATATTTTAGTTGAAATTGTTTGCCTAACGTTTGCTCTAAACTTCAAAGCTGGTTACAAAATTTAAATAAGAAGTTTTGAGATATCTGTTCCAAATGAAGATCATAGATACATACCATAGAAACATACATTTTATTCACTTCATTTCCGATATTATTTTCTTAAAACTCGCCATAAAATCACATCACATCACAGGAACTGCAGTCAGTAATAACTAATTATTGAGTGACTCCAAGGGAAATCGGGTGGAACACTTCTCAGGTGAAAAACTCGATAACTGAGCAAGTCAATAACTGGATGCACCCAGCGGACTCGCTTATTATTCACCGAGTGAACGCCGGTGAACGCGAGTGAACGCGGGTGAAGTTCACTCATTAACGCCCGCTCGGGAAGTCGGAAAGTCGGAAAATGTCCAATTGACAACATATTCTAAACTGTTTCTGGGTTATGTTGGTTGCTGAATGCTGATACAATGAAGTATAAAGCTTCGCGCACATTGTGATGGAGTGCAACGGAATGGGCCGCATTTTTTCATACAAGTTTTACGCACCACGCACTCGATATTAAAACTTGTTTGAAAAGTGCGACCCGCTCCGCTACGCTTCGTCACTACGTGCGTAAAGCTTAGTCAGTAGTTTTGGCAGTATGCTGTATGGGCCATGTATAACTTGAAGACCTCTCGACAAAACTAGAGAGAATTGGAGGGGAAACGTATAATGTCTACCAATAACAACGCGTCTGATCACTGATTTTCCAAAAAGCGTGTTCCACCCCGCCCCACCAAAGAAATCTAAAATTCGAACACTGCGCCTTGCCACTCCATTTTTCAGTACAATCTTTTGCGCCTGTGGTAGATTAGGTTACCTACTTGGCCACTGGGGTGAAAAGTTTAAGTCATCGGCTAAGTAACCGGATAGGTTTCAAGTTGAACCCTTGTATCTAGATTACACTGTGGTTGAATTACGTTTTGTGGCGAAGTCTGGGTCAATAGGGATAGAATATCGCAGCAACTAGCAGTAAATCATCGATGTGGGTGACTGGGCTGAAAGTGATTATATTTTGTGGTTGAAAATATTATGTGTCTTTTGTCAATTTCGTGTTTTAATAAAAATTTAATTATTTTCATTTTATTTCAGGTAAGAATGCTGAACTTTGATTTCGAGTAACAGTTGTGACTTGTGAGTACCTATAGCAAGTATAAAAAAATCGAGAATGCATATTTTACTATTTAGTGGGAAATATAGAAAACGTCCAAATTATTATGATTATACACTTTAAAATTTTCATAATTTTATGTAATTTAATTTTAAAACAGGAATACTATGCGAACTCCGGTAGGCCGGAGAAAATTTGAAGCATTAAAAATTTAACTTTAGGCTAATACAAGAGATTCTCTCGTTTTCTCTTGAAAATATCGTTGTTACTTGTAAGTGACACGCTTATTAGAATATATTTGTACGTACATTGTCAGAAACAAGAAACAATATCAATTGCCGATTTACGAGAGAGTGATATGCTAATAATAACTAAGAACTAGAGATCAAACCCCTTTAAAGAATTAAATTTAAAAAATAATAATTTTTCGTGTTTGGTGGCCGGGCTATAATAGGGCATAGAGTTTCGTGGGAAGTGTGAACCCCTCTCGCGTCATTTCACTCGCACTTCGCAGTAATGTAATTTCGGCTCATCTATAATGGCGGTAGTTTGTCCACATTAGGTACAGTCTGTGACATATTCGGAACACATACCGATCTAATTACAATGGAGTTAAGGTTCAAAATGGAACGCACGCACTGGTAACCACATTTTTCTTCAGTTCTTTTCAAAGACAAATACAATCACATACCGTCCTCTTTGACATTAACTTTAACATGAAAGGGCCCTCAGAGATCAAAGTATTAATATAAGAGGGATGCAAAACCGCATTTGCCTTTTGCCATTTTCCCTTTTTCTTTTGGCATCTTGTCTTGACAGCGCGGCGCCACGTTATTATCGTTGTTGCCATATGTAATCGACTCACTCAGCTGTTTCTATCGAGAGGGAAAAGAGGTTTTTACCCTTTAAGTCGCTCGTGCTTACTCCTCTGTAGATGATAGGGTTATCGGTGGAACGCGCAAACAACTATGAGTGTTTTAAAACAAGCAAAGTAGCCAGTATCCTTTCTTGTGGTCTAGGTTTGTGCATAGATAATAATTATAAAATTAAATCATTCAGATTGTTGTTTCGGAGGCTTCAATGTATTTTTTTAAGTAATGAACCATGAAACGAGCAGACTTATTACCTGATAGTGCCCATTGCACCCTACACCAGAGGATACCTCAGTGTATTTTTTAAAATTACCTTAGGCTTTATGTTACCACTTTCTCGGCTGCGGCAATGGCGTTATTTGAAGGCGGTTTTTCTGTAAATCGCCTGAGTCGACACATTAGAGCCAAAGCATTGCTCTTCTACATTCATCGTTTCCACCTTCCTTCCCTCTAACTGCCGCACTCAGAGACATTTAATTATGATGAACCTTTAATTTAATGAACAGTTTGGCAGATAATGTACGGGGCTTATGTCAAATAAGTAATTAATGTTCGTCCCTGAGTGCGACAGTTAACATTCTAAATAGTTTAAAAGAATCAGACGCAATGTATGTCCCTTGCAAGATCCTGTAAGGATCTTAATATTTAGCTACACTGTTATTACGAGCGCGCCGTTTTTCCAACGTTACCGGTGTACTTATGCGCGGGCATGCTTCCTGACTTTTAAACGCGTTGCTGAAAGAACTTCAGGAGCGATTTTCCCGCCATTTTTGTTGTGATTAACCCCTTTGGTACTCCGTTGTGCTGAAATTCGTTTATCGCGCGGGAACCGTACATTTTTCAGGAATAAAAATATCAATATGTCTTTCCCTGAGACTCAAAGTATCTCCATACCTTTCAGCAAAACCGGTTCAGCGGTTCGGCCGTGAAGAGGTAACAGACAGACACTTCCGCATTTATAATATTAGTGTGGATGAATGTAGGGAAAAATAATTTAGTAAGTAGTAACTCTGATCGATGACAGTAAATCGAGATAACATAATACCGATCGGCGAGTACTGTCGTTGATGTCTCAAAGGCCTTACCCTATTAGAAACATGACCTGGGTGTGTATCACTGATGCCATACTGTGGCTTTGTTCCGTCGTCAAAGGTCTGTCAATAGGGTAATGTTTCAGAATATTCTGCGAAATACCAGCGATATAGTCATACACGGGCCTGAAATATACAGGGAATCCGATCACAGGACAACCTATAAGAGCCCCCGCAGACTGCAGACTTAATCGGCCGATAGTTTAGTTTGGCTCTTGATCAGTATGAAGCTGTATGGAAGTGCGCATATTGCAACGATACCGACTACCGAGTCGGCCGATAATTAAGTTTGATGGGTATACGATTGCCTTCAAACTTAACCATCGGCAAACTGTCGGTCAATGCTAAATCAGTACGACGTTATTCCACGCGTGCACACGACGTCGATTGTTTGGTCGGCCGACTCGGCAGAAATCCGAAGCGTGTAAAATTTTCCATTCAAAACTCACGCTGTGAATGAAACCGTGCGAGAGCAATCGGCCGACTGTTGTCTAGTCTGCGCACTCACCACCAATCCAACCGTTTAGTTGGCGTAGTGTGCGCGATGATAGCCCAACCCGACCAAACTATCGACCTATAGAAAGTGTGCAGTCTGCGGGGGCTCTAAGTATACTAAAGACATGTATGTGGTCTGGCAGTGGGAAGCAGCTGTCATAAATATCAGGCAGTGGAATACGAGATTCCTACAGTTACCCGGAATAAAGGAGGTAATATACAGGATAAATTTCAGCTTTTGGTTTAAAAAGCAAGCTTCAGAACATATTTATTGTTTAAGTGAAAGAAAAGTGTTATTTCTGAATTCTGATATTATAACTCTCATTTCACTGAATTCTGAAAGAATTTGGTATTGGTATATGAACTTCAAAGGTGAAAAAGATGCTCCTTATACTATCTTAGGCAAAAGAATTTTCGTAAACAATGTCCGCACCGAAGCGATATAAAATATTCTCCTTTAAAAGGCGATATTCGCAAGTATCCCGGCTGTAAGGGGATGAATGTTGCCCGCTAAAACACCTCGCCCAGGTCCGAACACCGGCCGTCACGTATGAAAAATGACGCAAAATAATAACGACCCCCTCTCACCCCCCTCGCCCAAAACGGGGGGCTCCACCCCCTTTCAGCGATACATATAAATCCACTCCGGCATTGTAGCAATGTTAAAAGCTTGGAAGTGCGCTCAGTGAAGCAGAACCGCGTGATAAAATTATAGAAAATCAAAGATTTACTACCTCATTGTTATGGGGGTTATTTATGAGATGTTCATCGTCATCTGGCAGATTATGGCTAAATCATATTCTAAGATATTTTCTTACTTTTTCCGCTTACGCGCGTGCATTATTAAGGAATCGAGCGTGTCAATTTTTGCTTTGCTTTTAGTGAGAACAAATAACTTACCCGTGGAAAGAAATACCTCCTTTTGACCAATTCACTTTCGTACTTCTGTTTTTACTATTAGACACTGCACAATGAGGCATTTTTGCACAACCGTTCCGGTGTAATCAAGTCGAGACGTGCGAGCTGACTGAATGAACGTTTAACGAATCTTGCTCACTTGAGCAAGATTGAAACACGCGTACTCCACCCGCTTAGCCGTTCTATCTTGATATTATTTCTGTGGTCATGTGCCTAGTGCCTGCTACCGTCACAATAGGATATAATATATTACTGTAATTTTTTCACGCTAGGGGCAACACTAGCATATAGACAGTAAAAAAAGTTTTGTTCCACGTTTGGCAACGTTTCTGTTAATGTGTACTAATATGACGTGTGCAACATGTCGGATTATTTACCGTATGTGCTAGTAGCGCCCTCTGCCTTTGCGTTATATTTCCCTACTAGCTATTGCCCACGACTTCGTCCGCATTATCATAGTATATCTATATGGACTTTCATTTAAACTTTCAACCCCTATTTCACCCCCTTGGGGTAGAATTTTCAAAAACGCTTAAACATGTATCCAATCATTTTTAATCTGTAGCCCAAACATAAAATTTCATGCTTCTGACTCAAGAAATAACGGACTTCCATTGAAACTTTCAACCCCAATTTCACCCCCTTGGGGGAAGAATTTCCAAAAACGCTTAAATACATATCCATTCATTTTTAATCAGTAACTCAAAGATAAAGTTTTGTGTTCCTAACTTAAGAAATGACGGACTTTCATTCAGACTTTCAACCCCTATTTCACCCCCTTCGGAGTAAAATTTTCAAAATTCCTTCCTTAGTGGGTGTCTACTTAATAAAACAACCCTACTCACCAAATTTCGTGGCTGTAACTTTAACAGTTTTTGCTCACCGATGATGAATCAGTCAATCAGTCAGGACATGTAATTTTATAAGTATAGATTGAATGATAACAACGTTAGTTTTTGATTTTGCGTGCAGGGCTTTTTTTAAACATTGATTCTGTGCTGACCAGCTCCGGAATCAAATGACACTGGCGTATGCTACTACTAAGTATCGGTTTGCCCGAATCTAGGTTTTCTTTCCCGCATTTTTACATTCAATCTTTATTTCATTTCATTCACTTATATATTCAAGTCCAAACATCATTAATAACATTGTCCTTCATTTCTGAACTCCCAACTACCGAATGCATCGATAATAATACGCCAAATGACTAAATATGTTTTTACATCGCATTAACCGCGGTGGGCATATTGGGAAGGGGAGACCATGCAGTCACGTCCATTAATCTTGGCTAAGGGGACTCGATTGATTTCGGTAGTGGCTTTTTTTCTGTCATCTCACTTATGTCACGTGTTTACTGTACTTACTAGTTACTTGTAATTATTATTATTGCAGTGGAGTATTTTTGCTAAAAATATTCTTTGTATTTGAATTTTGAAGCATCGAAATACCGTACTATCTAAAAGTAGGTAACTGAGTCTCTCTCTGAGTGAGAGACTCGGGTCGGCCGTAGATTTTACGTTGCCTTTGCTATGGTTTTAATAATAATAACTCCCACGCTGGTTTCGGTGACGGTGGCCGATTTCATTGAAACCAAGACCAGTTACGCAGGAGTAATTTTATAGTGCCCAAGTATGTGCGCAGTACACAAGAGCACTCTCTATTCCTTTTACTCTCATAACTCAGTGGGACAGAAGACCGACACGACTGGCGAGAGATCAGGCGCAGGACCGACTTTTTACATGCCCATCCGACGCAAGGATCATGTTACTTGTCAGACAATCAGGTGATCAGCCTGCATTGTCCTAACCAATCTTGGAAATAACATGTTTCCAACGCGGGAATCGACCCTCGAGTCAAGAGCCGAGCTCTGAACCACTGGACCACGGAGGCGTCTGTTGTTTTCAGTAGGTATGTTTTTAAGGACAGTATATCAACAGCCATTTTTGAGCGGTAGAATTTATGAGATTTATAGTATACCTTATTGTATTTTAATTGTTTGAAGAAACTTTCAAGACATTTTAAAGTACTTAATTCAATAATTCGTAGAACGAATCGGTAAGAGTCTTACAATAGTAGAGCTTATGTTATTGTTGGAATGGTTCTACGAACGAAGCTAATAAAAGTAAATTATGCAATCATATTAATATTGAAAATGTTTTGTTTGTGAGTTTGTATGTTTGCTACTTCTCTATTTAAGCTTTATCTTGATAAAGTTTACACGGTCTGAGTCAGTCTTTCTTTTCATAATTTAAAACACTGTTTTTTCTTTCATTACTTTAATATTATGTTATGATTTTAGAGTTTTTTTTTTTAATAATCTGAAAGCCCCGAGCAATCATAAATAGAAACCGAACAAACAGTTGGCACTCGGCACATGCACTGAGCACGTGACCGTGAAGTGGTCGAGTCACGCCGGGCCGCCCTACTGAGGTAAATCGTTGTATTGTTCAATGGCTCCAACTGGGGGTTCGATGCTCGGCAAAAAATATTGTTTATTCCAGACAAAACCGCGGAGGTACCGACCTGGGGTCGCCCAGACCATTATGCATTGAGAGCGCTCTAATTTTCTAATTTAAATGAATTCGCT
Organism: Polyommatus icarus; assembly: GCA_937595015.1. Lineage (NCBI taxonomy): Eukaryota > Metazoa > Arthropoda > Insecta > Lepidoptera > Lycaenidae > Polyommatus > Polyommatus icarus. The sequence continues at coordinate 2,853,831 of OW569325.1, forward strand.
ACTTACCCCGCTCCACAATTGCCTTTATGCAAATCGCAATGAATTGTTGCAACGCTGCAAGATTTATGCGCCCCAAACTACTTCGAAACCGGTGCAAAATCGCCCGGAATGTTGCTAAAAATTGTAAATAATTTTTCGATTAGGGAATTGACAAAATTGAATTCCATAAACGCGGAAAACGTTCAAAGTGGAATTGCGTCGACGGTGTGTAGATTTTTATTAAATTCATCAATCAAGTCTTCCCCAATCAAATAAAACGTTCGTCTGAAATCAGAGAATTGGGCGGCGCTTCTAATTTTTAAAGCGGTTTGTACATCGTCGAAGTTGCTTTAACGAAACCTTTGTAATGCCTGTATTATAATTATAAACCAACTTCCAAAAAGAAGGTCAAATGTTCGTCTGTTTATTCCTGTATTATTTGTCAGAATATTGTGTGGTCCTCGGAAGAGGATTATTAAGCAGATGCAGGTCGAGATGAGTCGCCGGGCCGGCGAAGGCTTAAGTAATTGCTAATCATCAGCGCGATGAATAAGCATGTATCGGTTCGGGGGTCCGCCGGGCCCCACGCGACCGGCGACGCAAGTCATCCGCCTGATTGAGATAACGCATGCCGTATGTTGTGTTTGTCGTGCGGGATTTTGTATCGTGACGTGATTCAGAAATAATTACGCCAACATATCGGCGATTTCACGCGTAAACGTGCTATGACGTTCTATTCGCCCGATTAGAGGGGGTTAACTAGATTGAATTAAGCCGTATGTTCGGCTTTATTACTTGGGCCGCACAAGGCTGACCCTATAATAACATTATGTTGAAAACATTAATCAATATAATGACTAAGCTTTGCTATAATTGCGAAAATGTTAAGTTCTGTGTAAATTTTTTATCCCTCACAACGAGGTGTCTAGTTAGATTCTTTATAATTTTAAAACTATATTTTTGCCAATTCTAAAATCAGCAGCTCTACTACTAAAACTGGAATTTAAATCGTAGTGCGTTAACACGCGAAATTCATTCGTAGTGTATAAATGAATAAACATTAAACGTGTCCGTTGTTAGTCCGGACTCCGGACGGACGGACGCGTTGCGCCGGACGGACGCGTTGCACCGGACGCCTCGCGGAAGCGCGGATTTATGGGAGGCTTTGATGCGCTCGACGGTTTATCGCTTTTTAATTTGCGGCGAGAAATTCCTCGAAAATATGCGAGGATTATGAAGCTAAAACGATAGACTATGGAGGACGATGAAAGTCCTGGAAAACAAAGTACCTGCCCATATTAAAATATGTTTACAGCCTGTTACTTGCCTCTTATAAATTTCAAACTACGTGCTCATAGTCATGGCTATTTCAAATCATCGTGTCATATTAAAAATATACAAGCGATCCGAGGTTTTTTGATAGGAGATCATATTCTGTTCAGTCTTGGTTTTATGCTTTGCACAAACCTACGCGACCACGCGACTGCGAAGCGGCAGCGTCAATACAAAACACACATTTGACAAATTGTCAAATGTGTGTTTTGTATTGACGCTGCCGCTTCGCAGTCGCGTAGGTTTGTGCAAAGCATCAATTGACTGATTCAAGCATCTACACTGTACTCGGCGAAACATGGCAGTAGTGGTCATTGACTCTCTGTTAAAAACTTGTCATTTTCTATATAAACCGCGATTGACAACGGAGTGTCAGATGTTGGCAATCCCGGCTTTTCATAGAAAATTACAAGTTTTTGACAGGGAGTCAATGACCGCCACCGCCATGTTTCGCCGAGTACAGTATAATTAATAGAAAGATGAAAAGAAAACTTATGTATCTTTAAACTACAGTGATATTATATTATACTATCCTAATATTGCTTGCAATACTATAGTAACAAAAATGTTGTGTCTACTGCAACTGTGTACTAACATGATAATATCTTATTGTATTTCTTTTTCTAAATTAACAAATATTATTGTTCCTATGAATTCTAACACCATATTGCAAATGCATGTTTATGAAAACAATACAGTGTACATGTTAACATCTTTTATTTTCCCTGCACCCTCACTATGAGTAATACAAACGTTTTCTCTGTATACTATCAGAATTGCAGTGGACTTAAAACCAAACTGCACGTACTTTACATGAATATATTAGCACAGAACTACGACATAATTATTCTAACCGAGACCTGGCTGAACGACAACATCTCAGATAATGAATATATCGATTCTCGCTACAGAGTATTCAGGTGTGACAGAAATTTAGGTACATGTCGTCGCAAAGACGGCGGCGGTGTGTTGGTGGCGGTGCGGCGCGAGCTCCCGGCATCGCGACGAGTCGCGGCCGGGTCCCACGCGCCGCGCGCCCCCGACGCTCCTGCCGCCTCTTCAGCTTATCATCTGGTTGACCATGTCATGGTTCAGATTAATATGAACAACAAGTGTTGGGTCATAAGTGCGACCTATATACCACCAGCCATAGCTTCTCAAGTCTATGAATGTCACCTAAACTATTTAGAGAATTGTTTACAAATGTCTGACGTTGACTCTTTTATTGTAGCAGGTGACTATAACTTACCGTCCTTAAGTTGGAAAAAAGGGAATGTTCATATGGAACCTATAATAGAAAATCGCCACAGCCTGTCTGATACTTATATGATAAATTTCATATCACTCTTAAATTGTGTGCAAGTAAATACTTTTAAAAATGAGAATGATAGAATATTAGACCTCTTTCTCACAAACATCTCAGAGTCTGGGGCATCGTCTATACCTGTTCCTTTGGTACCAACAGTACCACACCACCCACCTTTCTTGGTTTTAATACCAATAAAAACCAAAATAAAAAACATGAGAGTCCTTCCCAAAACACAATTCAATTATGCAAAAGCAGATTACACGCTAATTAGAAAAGAAATTGAGTCAGTTGATTGGGTAACACTTTTTCAACACAAAACATCTGAGGATGCAGTTTCTTTACTGTATGATAATCTATACTCTATTATTAAGAGAAATATTTCTTCTAAAATAATTAAGAATTCTTCCTTTCCTGTATGGTTCACACCAGCACTCATACATGTTTTCAAGAATAAATCAAAGAGCTGGATCAAATGGAAAACATATAAAAACATATCAGACTATAGAATATTTTCCATGTATAGGGAAAGATTTAAATACTTATCGCATAAAGCTTATATAGAATATTTAAATAAAGTCGAAGCTAATATTCACAGTAATATAAACTTTTTCTGGAAATATATAAATAACCTAAAACGTAATGCAGATATACCGAATACCATGACCTTTAAGGATGTAACAACTAGTGACCCAAACCAAGTATGCAACTTATTTTCAGACTTTTTTCTATCAGTTTTTGAACCTAGCGATGTTACTGAAGATTTAGATGATAGTTGCAACAATGATCATAATAACGATTCTGATACTATAATCTGCAATATTAAGTTAACACAGGCAGAAATACTTAAGGAATTACGCTCTCTGGATCCTAATAAAGGTGCTGGTGTTGATGGGATCCCTCCATTGTTTTTTAAAGAAACTGCATCAGCTATATTTCTACCCCTTCATATTATATTTAATATATGCCTACGGGAAGGCATATTTCCCACTATATGGAAAACTGCTAGAATTGTCCCAGTCTTTAAGGGCGGTAATAGGAATAACGTAGAAAATTATAGACCTATTTCTATTTTACCAGCTCTGTCAAAGCTTTTCGAAAGACTAGTTCATAATAATATTTATCCGCTACTACATAGAATCATAATGCAAGAGCAGCACGGTTTTGTATTACGGCGTTCCACAACCACAAATTTATTGGTATATGTATCAGATTTATTTGAAGCTCTGGATCACAATATACAAGTAGATAGTGTTTATACAGACTTTCGAAAAGCCTTTGACAGAGTTGATCATAAAATACTATTAGAAAAATTATCATTTAATGGCATTCGTGGTAATTTATGGCGCTGGTTTAAGTCTTACATAACTAACCGCACTCAAAAAATAATAATTAATGGATTTGAATCTGATTATGTATCTATTACATCTGGAGTACCCCAGGGATCTATTTTAGGCCCGTTATTGTTTATCCTTTTTATTAATGATGCACGTCTCTGTTTTAGGTTTTGTAAATTTCTACTCTATGCTGATGACCTCAAAATATATATGCGTATACAAAATATCGACGATCATACAAGATTCCAAGATGACCTAAATAGATTTTCCGAATATTGCAATAAAAATAAATTATCACTTAGCATTAGCAAATGCAAATCCATAACCTTTACTAGAAAACGTAATATAAGCAAATTCACTTATACGTTATGCAATCAAAATTTAGAACGTGTAGATTCCATTAGGGACCTAGGAGTAATTTTAGACAGTAAATTGCATTTAGATCTGCATATTGATGACATTATAAGCAAGTCATATAAAATGTATGGTTTCGTAATGAGATCATGCAAAGAATTTGTTCACTCCTCAACATACCTTTATATCTATAAGTCGCTCATTCGGTCACAACTTGAATATGCTGTGGCAATTTGGAACCCGTATTATAAAAAATATAGTAACGCAATTGAAATGGTCCAAAAGAAATATCTGCGCTCAATGCAATATAGATGTTGTCGTTCCCGAAAACCTTATGATACTCTGTTAATGACATACAACCTTCTCCCACTAACATCTAGGCGAATCCAACTTGAGATGATACTTCTATTTGACCTTTGCCATAGTCGTTATGACTGCATTTCCCTAAATAATAAAATATATTATAGGACACCTCTTACAACTCACTCTCGTAGGCCCCATCAAACATTCTTCACTGCAGTTTGTCGTACCAATATTGGTAAGCGTTCACCACTTTATAGACTTGCTGACACATTTAATAAAAGCTTTGTCTCTGTTGATATTTTTGGCAATAAGATTTCAAAATATAAAAAAGAGATTTCTAAACTATTGCAAAATACAACCTAATCTCCATCTATTGTTTTGTTTTTTTTTTTTTCTGAATTTCGTTGGCAACACACTACTAATGTTATTTAAGTATATATTTTTCTTTCTTCTTTTCTTTTTTTTTTCTTTTTACTAGTCGTGTTCGTTTTGTTTTTCAATGTACGCGCGCAGCTCCCGCGCATGCGTAAGTTATATAGAAATTGATATAATAACGTAGCGCTGCACATGTGCAGGAGAAGCGAAACGAATACGACTACCTACTACCTACTATTAGCTATAATATTAGTTCTGTTCTACTAAGTATAATATGCCCTCCCAGTACAGTTTAAGACACTATGTAGGTACTTATAGTTTAATTCTTTAAATCTACAAATCAGATTGTTATGAGGACATCTGTATTATGATTTGTCTATGGATATTATCTTTTTACTCATTGTATATTTTGTCTGCATCTGCCCCTTTACTGAGTGCATTGTTTTAATTATACTATTGTAGTAATTTGTAGTTAACGTTGTTGGTACCATAGTTAATAAGATTGATTTGTATGTACTCTTTTAAGGAATATGTACCTTGGTTACTGTTGGTTGACTCTAATAAATAAAAAAAAAAAAAAAAAAAAAAGATGTCACGAAACTGGCCACAAGCGAATGCTACTGTGTTTGGCCCAAACTTGTGAGCACGGAATATTTTCAGTGCATATTGAAGTGGGTCGATATCGTGGGGTGTCAAATTAGTCGGTCCACAGATAAACTAATAAGTCCGCGCCGGCAGCTCGACCCGCTTTCGCTCAATTCATTTGCCGGAAAAAAGAGCTGTGTGAGCTATTGGATGTTGAATTGAAAAATCAATACAGGTACAGCATATTTTTTCGGGCAAATTGAAGTTCTGTGACAGGTTACAGTGTTTTTTCGGGGGTGAATGGATTTTTGTATCAATAAAATATGTATGTCTATAACGATGTCAGAGATACGAGTAAACGATTTGATTCCGTTACTCCGTTAGTATGGGCTGCAAAGTATTGAATCGATTTTGATGAAAATTTACACAGAAGTCTGAACTGTATAACCTTGGCACGGATGTAGAATATCGCAAGCACGGCATGGGCTACTTTTTATTGTAGTAACAAACTTAAAATGTAAGGTTTCTTTTCTCGTGTGTTTTAGATAAAACTTGGTAGGTAAATAAATAAATAATATAGGTGTATTAGAAAATAACAGTATCTACAAGGAACGAAAAACCTCTCTTGATACATAGGCAAGTTTGCGTCGGGGCGAAGAGCCAGTTGCCGTCTATAGTTCTAACATCCAACAAATACTATAAGCAGGAGATCCATAGTTATTCCACAGCCATAGCCCAAAATATCCCTTTTTACCGATCCTTATATCTGGAGTAAAGTGTAGTTCAGTGACACAGGTATGTAATTTGGGACAAATGGCATTGTGACAGATGCGGAAGGCAATACCACAGTCGAGGCACACACGTGGACGCACGTCGCGCCTATCTTATTACTTATTGACTTGGTTCTATCACTTTATGTTTGTCCTGACTCCTGGTCCTGTGACATTTTTGTAAATTCCTCTTCTAGATTTTACCGGAGATGAGGTAGGCTGTATTACAAGGAACGTGTTTCTAAAATCTAATACAATCGCGGTGCTTGTCGAGGTCAGACTAATTTACGAATTACGAAGCGTTTCTATTTGTATTGGTTCTCAAAAAAATTGGCAACGTAGCATGACTTTACTCTCTATGCAGCTGTCTATCTAGAATTGAAGTAAGAACGCCACAGGGCCAGATCATAGACAAACTATACAGTTTTATCTATATGTGTGTAGCGCTGCTTAGTTTAAAGACATCACAAGGCAAATTAAAATCTATCCAAGAGAATTCCCAAAAATATTTTTTATGTCGTGGGATTTATTTTGATACAAACAAACAGACTCTTCTAGCCAAAACTCTAACCACAAATGACAGAACGAGATTGTTATGCGTTTTATGTACCGTAAGGGACGTCTCGACTCCGCCATATACCCGATGCTGGTTCTTCAAGCCACACAGGTCCTGTACTTAATGGCGAGTGTCCGTACACGGGTCCCCGTAAAAACAATATATTTTAACGGTTCATTAATCTTCAAGATTGTGTCTGAACAGCGCGACAGTTAAACTATTTGTTTTTTTTCGAAAGGCGAGGGGAATTCCCCGCTTGATCGTTTTTTTTAGCTGAAGCTTCAAACGCTCTCATTGTCTGCGACCTTTTTTAGTCTTTTTTTGTGTCATTGTACCCAAAGGGTAAAAAGACGCTAATATTGCGGCATCGCTGTTCGTCCGTCAGTCCAATGTATTAATTAACTAGAATGTATCTTAAGGACACTGCCTCGAAGACATATCACAAACTTAACGTGAATAAGTGACTTATCTCGAGCTCTCTATATCAGGAACGTATGAGACACGTAGATCAGTCACGTAGTACGCTGTGCCTCGTAAACTGGTGGCCCGCCCGCCAAACGCCGGGCTAAATAAATAAATAAGCGCTTTATGACGACATATTTCAATGTGACATGTCAGGTAACCACTTTTTAATACTCCGATGTATAATATTTTAATATGTATGTGACAAGTCACAAGTTTCAAATGTTATTTATGTGCGCTTAACTTTGTACAATTCACGCGAGACGAGCGTGCAGCGAACTTTTTATGTCATTACTACATCAATATCTCACGCGTTGTATTCCGAAAGTGATATTCGATAATATTAAAAGCCTTTTGAAAAATGCGAGCAGTAGAAACCCAATCTCGGTAAAATGTATCGTTCGCCGGCTCGAGTGCACTCGTAAACGCGAAAGTCGCGAACAACATGTCGCCCACATCAAAGTAGCGTCGAACAGCTATTACGGGATTGGGAGTATCGGGATTACGCGGGATCGCGGAATTCGCGGGACGACCGCTAACGAGGGTGGCCCATCTAGCCGCACATTCGCCCTAATGCACGGCTCCGTACGTGATTTTAATTTTAGAACGCGTTGATATTGTTTTTGTTTTTTTCGCAGATGTTTTTAAGTACGGTCGGCGAAAAGTTTTGTCTTTATTGTTATTGTTGCGTCGTCGGTCCGCAGCTAATAATAGCGTTAATTAAACAGATGCGAGTGTGTCGTTACATCATGAGCAGTCTGTTTCTGATGGTGTCAATATAATTTAGCAGCGAAGATGAATTCTAATTAAGAAATTAATTGTGCTAGTAAAATTTTATTCGCTTTGTATTTGTACACAGTTGCCGGAGTATCCGATGATGATGAATATGCTCGAATTTGAATTGTACGTGTCTGGATACACCCTACCTATTATAACAACAATTTGGGGATACACCGCGCCATTACATGTCACTGCAGCGGCCCGGCCTTCGTAAATTATGCACGTTATATGTTTTTAGCACGCGACGCCCGGTGCCCGGGGGGTGGGACTTCTTTATAGCTCGGCCGGGAAACGCCGGTGTGGATGCATCTTTATTGCGATTCGATTCATGCTCCAGTAAATACTAGTCACTTTAAAAGGTTTCCGGGCTTAGCGGCTTACGACTTGATTGTCAAAGCATAATACATATATATTTTAATATAATACTTAACTCTTAAGTGGGCGACTAACCCAAAAAATGAAACATCGTCCGTCTCTCTTCATACTCACGTCCGTCTTTCATATTATACCAGGTGAAAAAGGACGACGCGGATTCATCGCCAAATTAGTTTTTTCTCAATAACTCGATAAATATACAACAGTTTTAAAATCCGCTAGGTTGGTTTCTCAATGATATAATTTTATACAATGTGTTAAAATATTAACTTAGTTCAATGCATGGTTATGGCAATAAATGAAAAATTCGTGAAAATTTGATGCATCTGTAATTTTTTTTCTATCGAGAAAATTTTAAGATATCATGTTTTTGCTCAGATCGAATTCTTGGAAATATAATGTAGTCTCGTAGTATCTAATTTAAAAAATGAAACAATTCGGGGCTTATTTTCAAGTATAAAAATGAATTATAAAATCGAAAATTTTAGGTTAGTCGCCCCTTTAAGGCTGGATTTATATGCGTCCGCCCGAATGACGCAATTTCACTGGTCGATAGGGCCCGCATGCGGGGTGCGGGAGATTTCTGTAATGCATGCCTCGACTAATCAAAATGCGCCATTAGTTGTCATAGCATGCCGCATGCTGTATACAGTATACCGCACGAGTTAACGACTAATTCCGCCCGAACGCGCGGTTTGGCGACTGCATTGTAGATTACAAGCAAATGTACGGATATGACAGCACGAGCGCCCCGCTATTTAAATAAATCGTTACGTACTTTTGCTTGTGATCTCACGGTGTAGCTAAACCGCTCGTTTGCGCAGAATCTCGGTCGGCAGAAATTCTGCTGTATTCAGTTTCATACAAAATTCCTACTTCATTCACACGAGCGTAATTTTGTGAGTCATGACTTGTATGATAAAATATTTACGCGAAATTCTGCGACTCACAACTCACAAATTACGCTCGTTTGGCTTCACCCTTATACATACTGTGCATCTTAGACCTTGGTAGAAAACACAAAATTGGATAAATAATACATTACACACCTAGGGCAGGAAAATAAGAAATGTCTCAGATCACATGTTATTGTTGGCCGAAGCGTAGCCGAGGTCAACAAACATATTGTGATCTGAGGCTTATTTACTGCCCGTGGTGCGTATACTATTTTTCTCATCGACGGAGGCGGAAAACGGCAACATCGGTAAGCGCAGCGGGAAGAAAGTTGACGCTTTCCACCCGGAGGTGAGAAAAGAAATTATCGACGAATAAAAAAGTGGATTAGAGCTGAGACGTTCCGTGATTAATGCAATATAATTGTAAGATAAACATTTGCACTCATCCCGGGGAATCCCCGGTCCCGTAGTCCCGGGATTAGCGCGGTGTCCGCGGGATATCCCCGCTGATGTATTGTCCCCGTATTGCCGGCGAGCGGTTGAGCGCCGGATCAGCGGAGTGCATCCGACGATATGTCTTGCGATGTGTCTCACGATATTACATAGTCTCTAAGCTCTACCTCTATAGTCTATAGCTGTTTACATGTCTCTCACAGTTTCCAGGACTAGATGTTATAGAAAAAAGGTGGGCTAGAAATTAAAATACTTAGATAATATTATGTTTTTATGTCTAGATGCCTGTCTGTCCTTTCATCTTTGACAACAGCTATAAGAAAAAGTTAGTCAGTTCAGAAAGCTCATGAACTTATCAGTAAGTTCAATTGAATTAAAATTATCTACCAAGTATGAAGAATATTATCTCCCCTTACAGGTCAGTGACTGAGCAGATACCTAGGCATAAAACATTTTGTTCAATTTCAAAGTTGAGATTATTTTGTTGGCAAGTATGCCGAAATAATTCGCTAACAAAGTAAATGTATAATACAAAAGAAAGTTAAAAGTTTTATTCTTTAATGTTTTGGCCAACATTTTCTTGGAATCACTTTTTCATTAACACAACACAGCCGTGTTTCGCTCGTGTTTGTTTCTTCAAGTTAATATTTGCGAAAACAGGTCTAACTTCATAATTAAAATAAAAAATAACAATAAAAATTATGCTGATGTAAGGAACAAACTTAAGTATTGTAGCTTGAAGGTTGTTGAAAAGAATTTAGACAAAAATCCAGTTATGAAGCCTGCTACAGACGGTAACACGGTCTAACTGTGCAGTTAAAACTTAAAACCCTATAGTATGCAGCGGTTAGATGTATGCCCTCTTATAAATTGAACTACATAGATTATTTGTAGCTGTATGTACCAGTATGATTTCATTTAAATGTTGGCATCACGCTCGATATATAAGCTGCTGGAATCCAATCGGCTAATGCAATTGTGAGCGCCGGTGTCACAGTCAACTAGATCACGTTATGCCGACTACGTATTGTTTTGGGTCTAGAATGCCTCAACACGAATGCGCTGGCTCCACCAAAACAAAGACGGCGATAAGTAAGGTCCCACTGGTGCATCGATGAATAAAACTTCTTATGTCCAGTTTTGTCATTTTGAATGTAACTGAACAGAGGGCCTAGACAAGTGGCAAGCGTTTATCGTAAACGCCAACAAAATGTATGGGATTTGACATATTAAGTATTTGCTAGCGAAGCGATAACTTATCTCAAATTGCATACATTTTGTTGGCGTTTACGATAATCGCTTGCCACTTGCCTGTAATGTCACCGTCAGCCATACTTGTCCAAAACACATCAGTCTGTCCATGGACGATGGTAATCGCCTAACTTTGCTGTTCTCGTTTCATTAATCTGCTTCGTGTACGTAAAAGTTTTATGATTTTACTCTCGCAGTTTATCGAAGCGATCTATAACACAATACCTCCGGGAGTACTATCGAGCAAGACTATAAATGATGAAAAATACATGTAAAGTTGACGAGTGGATGGATGAGATGGCGCACGGACGGCGACGGGCGGGAAGATAGTACTTCATGAATGTTTAAACCGGCCTCGTCTAGACACACTTACATTTATTGGTGAGGAATACGTACGAACTCGCACCGGTCGCACCCCTGATCCAGGGTTATCAAATCTCAAGAAAAGCTGTAAAAAAATCTAGTTCCTTTGAAATAAATGCCTGATTTGACGACACCTCTGTGGCTCAATTGGTTGAGTGTGTGGCAGCTCAAGCCGGGAGTCGTGGGTTCAAATCCCGCCGACGGAATAAAATGTTTTCAATGTTCCCGGGTCTGGATGTGTATTAAATATTATGAGTATGATATCATAAAAATCTTAAATTTCAGTGCCGGTTTCTGAGGTTTTTTGGCAGGAGTTTAATCTATCAATGAGATAAGCCAATCTGCCGATAAAAAGCCTTGAAACCGGGTAAGTTGTTGGTTTAAGGGTCAGTAGATGATGTAGCGTGGAAACTATATTCTAAGTTGGGGGGAAGATCATTTTTATGATCACATTATAAACAAGATCTTTTTTTTAGAATAAAGCCCTAATAAGTTCTGTATTCTTGTCACAAATGTTAATGCTAGGATTTTTAGTTGTTTGTCATAATGAACGTTTCTGCGGCAGCCCTAACACCCAATCCATCGGGGAAACACTTAGTTTTCCCCGCGTTTGCGCCGAATAAATACTTTTATTACTCGGACGATATTTTGAATATAAGGCCCAATTTGCCGTAACGCCTAGAACATTACAATATCGATAACACTCACGTTTTAGTGGAAACATAAATATGTAATAACAAAAACCTTCGTATCGAATAACGGTGAGGTATAAATTCGCTGAGACCTATTTATATCGCGAGAAAAAAGGGACGCTAAAGTATTTTTTCATGAGTATGTTTTTATTAATCATTGTCGCCTGTAGATATTCTTATCTTTACTAATTTATTTAATTAGCTGTCTATCTGTGTATCTACATTCTACACGCTTAAAACGGTGAACCGATTAAAAAATGCTTGAAGATGACTTAAGCCCCGGGATGGGTTGTAGGATAGTTTAGACTACACCTGAAATTGTTAAGCGCAACGAAGTAGTGAGCAACAGTTGGTCAATGATATTTCTGTATCTTAAACTGTTTTAAAATAAATAAAATAAAATAAAAATAAAAATAGCCTTTATTCTATTACCAGTAATTGTTGCAAATTTTAAATTTATAAGATTACATGCATATATTTTGTTATTATTAAATACTATTTAGTTAATTTATTAGGTACATTACAATTAATAATTGTTGTTTAAATTAAAAATATTTCATTATAATAATTAGTTAAAACATAATTACTAAGTACTTAAAATAATTATATAACATATTTTGTTTCTTTACATCTAGCATATTTTTGCAAATCAATTTAATTTAAATATATACAGTACTTATGTAAAACAAATACTATAGTTAAATTAAATACTTAGAAAATTATGCTTTAATTAATTTATAATAGAAGGTTTTAATGAAATCAATTTAAAAAATTTAAAACGAATAGTACTTAAAAAACTGTTTTAGGCTTAATTAATATTTACACTGTAGTAATAGATATAAAACTAAAAGGATGATCTACTATATAAGTCAAGGAGTTCCGTGTAAGGGTAACCGAAGTGCCATGTACGCACTTGTACATGCTTCAATTATTCAAGCGCGTAAATAATGTAAAAATTTCCAACTACCCGCCGCACCGTTGAGCTCACGTAGACCTCCGGACTCTACGTGAGCACTACGTTATAGTATAACGTAGAGGCAGGACTATATTATGTAGCCTGCGACTTTGTGCGCGCAAAAGGAAAAACCCTAGAGATCGTATGTTTTTAACGATAAATCCTTGTCTACTCTATATCTTTAGTTGTGGTCTTAGATACAGGATGTAACAAATCTAAGTGATATTACGCTACGCTCATTGGATTTTGTGTATACAACACCTGTTACTCACTCACCTAGGTGTGATTTTATAGTCTTTTTAAGGAGCCACTTAATGTAAATAAGAGGTTATGCCACGTAAAACCACGTGGTACGTAGGTATATAACCTTTTTAATTTATAGTACACCTCCATGTTTGTTTTGTTCCTGTTTCCAGACGTCAAATTTGGTCAAATGTCATACCCATAGACAATTATCAGTTTTTTTTTTTTTCTCTTTTTCATGTTTTGGCACATAATTTATCTTTAACATTAATAATAATTACTCACCTTTATTTTTTACTCTCTTTTTTATGATTATTTTATTAATTTATTATGCATCTTGTTTGTATATTTTGTACTACTATACTGTATTATCATTGTGATGTCACTTTTTGGTTCCAACAGAATATCAGTGCAGCAATCTTGCTGCTAATGCTGAGCTGGGATCCATTTTTGGCATCACACAATATAATGTTAAATTAATTGTACTTTGTCCTTGTTCTTGCGTCTGTTTGTAAATATTGTGTTGTGTGATGTGCAAAATAAATGTTTCTTATTCTTATTCTTATTCTTATATTATTATTCTTGATAATACTCTACGAGGAACACGTACACACCCTAAAGTATTATCACTTCGTTTTGTTACACCCTGTATATTTTATGTCAAATTTTATCACATGAGTGCAGCAGTTAGTTTCAGAATTCAGAGCTATTATAATGCGATCAAATCTTTGGTATATAAGTAATATGTAAAAAGGCTCAATGATTTCACGTAAGTTTGTCACATAGATTAGATGGAACGTAGTTAAGTTCTGCATGTTTCCCATGGGATCGGAGGCAATTTTTATATGGGGAGAGGAATGGGGGAGAAACAGACGTATCCCTGATAGTAGGCCATTAACTACCTATGGACGGGTGGCGAAATGTATTAGTACCTACGAAGAATCGGGAACGGAGATAAAACACTGCAATGTCGATACTAATATCATAAATGCGACAGTGTGTCTGTCTGTTACCTCTTCACGCCCAAGCTGCTGAACCGATTTTGCCCAAATTTGGTATGGAGACACTTACAGTCCCGGAAAAAGACAAATTATACGTTTTATTCCAGAAAAAGGTACGGTTCTCGCGCAATAACCGCCATCTTCTTCCTTATAATTCCTCGGAGCTCGCGCTGACTGTACTTGTTGCTGTCCTAAGCTTAATTGCTATCGCCCATTAACACAACAACAGAGGTGTTGCAAGTGCATTACGAGTAGTGTCGGTTAAACTGCGTCTAACACCTTAACACAATCATCATCACCGATATCTAGTTAGAACGATATCGCCGTTGCCATAAGGTCACAATAGACAGAACGAACCAGTAGGCCGACTTAGAAGAGATCTCGAAATTTATACGTTTGACCCAGTATGTCATATCGGTCAGCGCGCGCCGTGTAATGAGTAATGACCTAATGAGTTACTCAGCATTAGCTTTGTCCACATTGTGCCTTTTTTTGTTCATCAAGGGCATGCGTTATAGCGCAGTCAACAGCGAACGTGAGGCATACCCGTGACGCGCGTTGAAATCCTAGCGCTCGCTATGACACTTTTCTTTCAACACGGGTGGAATTTAACGCATGCAATTATTGAATATGCCAAATGAAAGTTGAAATAAAAGAAGATGACGAAAATTGAAGAAATGATGAAATTGCATAATGTGGACATAGCTATTGTGAATCATGTTAAAGTGACAGTCGCGTCCAACTCGCGAATATTTGCCCGTTTGTTTGAAGTCTCTACTCTGGCGTTGTTCATAGCATGCTTACAGCGGTACCCGCGCCGATTTGTCAGTTTGTTGGAAGTCGGCTTACTGGTTCGTTATGTCTATTGCCATGAGGTCGTGGTAATCGAGTTAGCCGGACGAAGACGGACGACGGTCAATGTTAACCTGTTGTGGGCTACGTGTTTACGTCGGGCCGTAATGGCCGGCTCCGGGTTATTGTGGCCGGTCACGCGACGCCGAATGACCGGCCAGTTAATGTTTGTCGTGGCCAATTGAGATAATAACGATTAAATGCGGTGTAGTTTCGTCAACGTTGACTGATGGTGAAGCTTTTTGGTGATCGTTTGTTTGAATGCCACTTCATAGGAACCATTTGCTGTATGTATGTATGCTCTTAAAGTTATACCTATGTCACAATATGTTTTCTCTTAAATTTTAATGAGTTTTCAACACATTTCATTCACTTGAAACACAGCATATTTATTAATAATATTGTTCAGTGATATTGTTAATTTATTTTTGTAGTTGATTTTCTAGCAATTACCCGTTTGATGATACGTAAATATTGTTAAGTACACAAGTGGTTCGGGTAATTTCGTACGCGATCTATAATTGAACACAAATAATATAGCGGGTGAAATGAACCACAGATTAAAAATATACCACTCCAGTTCACAATGGCGGGTCAGCGGAGCGAGGATAATGGCTGGATAATTGTAGGGCCGACGGGCCTCCCGGACCCCATGACACATCTGCCGGGTTGAGTGTCTCTGTAATAACACGATTTTTACGCGTTTTAATTATCAATGTCTGTTACATCGTTCTAAATAAAGGTGACATTTGTACTCGAACTTAATTAATATCCAAGCGCGAACCATTACACTACAATATTTAAGATAATGCTTCAAATTTAAAATAGTCAACTATTTAATATACAACGTGCATTAGATATAAATAGGTATTTTCTAAACTGTCTTGTTTTCATTCGTGCATTAGAAATCTTGAAGCTTTAAAAAATTATTCTGTACACAAACTATTTAATAAAATATATCGACAGCACAAAAATAGATTAGTCTAAACTCCAATTCCATTAATAGTTTAAACTAGACGGGATTTGTTTTCCAGGATTTCTGCGAAACTGGCAAAAACCAGTTGACAATTTCATTGATGTCTGTCATTTTCAATAACTTGTTATTTTTCATTTTAAACTGTTATGTTGTGTATTGATGTGTATATTTTTGTACTACCCAGTGTTTAAACGATTTCCATACTATTTCATTTATTTTAAACCTAATTTAAATTATTTTAAAAATAAAAAGTACCTTTAGTGTTTATCTCTGTTCACATTTATTGAAAGTCGTGTTCACCAATACCTTCGTCATTTTGACATCGGAATTAGTAGCATTATGTTGTATAACCTATCAATCCCCGTAAGGCCCAAGTGGGCCGCGATAACAAAAGATTTCCAAGAATTGGCGATCGAAGGATTGTTGTTGATGTTTTTGGTATATTTTAAGTATGAAAAGATCGCCAACGAACCTTCGTGGTTAAATCGTTTGTACTGTATAGGTTAGGCTAAAATTAGGTACGATTTACGAGCCAAGATAGCAAAAAAATGCTTTGAATTATTTTATCATATTTCACAAAATATTCATAGTATTAAAATATAAAATGTATATTCGAAAATAAGAATATAAAATTTCTTACTGTCGAAAGTCTATCTCATTTATTTATAACTTTATGCTACACATCCAATTGCAATCACTCGAGCCAATAATATAATAAGTTGATGCAGCCGATGAATCGCGAGTGCCTACGCGACCCCGTACGGCAGAATTGGGTTAGCATTGCATCCTGCGAGGACGTGGGACTGGGGGTGGGACGGTGGGACGAACACGGTTCCGCCGGCAAATGACAGGCCCTTTAGCCAAGAGGTTTTTTTTATCGCTTTTTTATACCGCCTTATACGCCGCTTTATACGCCGTTCGACTCGTCAAGTGTCAATTCCATACATTTGACCGCCGATTCTATATAGAAGCGATAAAGTAAACGTCTTGGCTAAAGGGCCTGGAGGGGGGAAAGGGGGGGGGGGGGGTAACGTAGTTACTGACTCACTTATGGCTCTTATTCATGTGTCGGGAATCGGGTGTGCCGAAGAGTTTCTCAGATCGCAATAAGCAATTCTTGTTTATGGCTTTCCCTCTATAAATGGGTAAGAGTATTATTGACTGTAGAAATAGCTCTTGTATATTTCGGCGGAAATATCACAAGTCGTAGATTGTTAATAAAAAGTTGAATATTGCCTTCGTAGTTTATTCTGTACCATCTAGTCATACCATACAAATACGAGTATTGTGATTACAGGTCGTACTTAATGTTTGTACGTATTACTTATACCCATTTGGCCTTTTGTCAACCCTAGATCAAAATATATGTTATGATAAGAGTATATTAAAAAAAAAGAGAATACATCATACTATTTCACCCAGGGTTAACTCTAAACCCGATCTACGCTAGCATTCCCAACTCCCATGCTTCTTGATTTCGACTTGATCGTTGACGGGACAGTCTTTAAACAGCCGAAGGTCATTCGCCCGGACAGTAAAACAATTCAAGAGTACTTAAATCAATTGAAAAACATTCAAAACAATTGAAGAACAAAATGTAATCGACTCTAAACCTTCAAGTTTGTAATGGAATAAGGAAAGTTGTACAAATTGTAGGGCGGAGTTGGAATGTAAAGGTACACGCGGGGTGCATGGGGATTGTCCTCGAATACCCTTTTGTTTTGCAAGGGGTGCATTCGTAAAAATACATTTTATTTAATGGATGTTACTGGTAAGTTTGGACGTGTAAGAATTATCTAATTTCTATTATTATGGCGTGCAACGGAACGGCCGTTTAGAAGACATTATATTCTTACTTGCGCTACTTGCGTATACAGAAAACTGTTTTTCGTTCAAATGACTCAGCTTGAGATCCAATCAGCATTCGATATGACAACGGATATTATGAAAAATATTGGTAACTAGATGAAGCCCGCAGGCCGCAACTCCTTTGCGCCAAAATTCGCATTTTGCAGGATAAATGGTAACTATAACATAAGATAAATGTTATTTATTGTGGACACATATCTTTAACAATTTAAAAACATTTTTAAATACAAGTATAACACAATGGCGGCTATTACCTATACTTTGTATCCTACGTCCTTTCCCGGGACTCAAAGTATCTCCATACCAAATTTCAGCAAAATCGGTTCAGTAGTTTGGGCGTGAAAACGTAACAGACAGACAGAAGTAAGAAATAAAAATTAATTATGTGTAGTATTTAGGAATGGCTATCTACGAAAGTGACATGGTCTATTTTGTACCAAACGCTCTATAAAAAATAAAGATTAAAAAAAAGTATGGCATGAGGTGATAGAAAAACTTCGTATTAAAATATGTCAATGCAATATTGGGACTAGCCTCGTGTTTTTGGTTTCAGCAATTCGTGTCGTCGATGTCGCAAGGGAACGAGTAAATTCCTTCCTGCGTTGTTTGTAGATAGCTGCATTGTTTGGCTTAAGTATCGCATTTTTGTCCATAGAGATTGAATCTAGACTTTAACCTTATCTAAACTCAACGTTCTTAGATATAAAATGTTGTAATACCAAGGAAGGCTAAAAGAGAATTACCCAGAGTAAAGGCTGTTAATAAAACTCCAGGAACTGAGATAGAGAGAGAAGAAAACTCCTAAAGTACATCTTCTAAATAAGCACGTAATACTTTTTGCCCGCGATGTCGTACGTTACAACTTTTAACTCTCTCTATACCAAAAATCATGGTTTGATGGTGACGAAGTTGCAGACAAATATTTGAATCTTTAATATTTTTTAATATCACACGAACTCTTTATAGCACTATATCTACGATATACCTATGATTTAGATTTTAGATCTTACCTCTAACTTAAAATGACGTTCGAAAATTCAACATTTAATAACATATTCTTCAACCGGACTTAGACCTAGGGGTTATGGGGACCCCAAACTAATTTTTACGAATTCAAGTGTAAGTAAATGTATATTAGCAATATGGAGGTGTAATCGAATCACTCGAGGTGCAATCTCGGGAACAAGCAGGGGCAGTGCGGTGTATGTGTGTATGATTTCAACTGTATTGGGTTAGGAGCTATTTCTCGATTGGCCGGCTCTGCGCGGGTGAAAAATACTTGAAATGTCCCGTTACTGTGGTATCGTTCGATACTATGTTCTAAACTAAACGCATAGTAATTCTACTAATCTGAATCACTTACTGTGATGAAATTGAGATTTAGTTGGGTTAATTTTTTGCGTTTTAATTGAATTCAGCGATTCGTGTTATGAAACGTCACATTAGAATTCTACTTATCTAAATGGAATATTAAAGTAGAATACCGTTTCTAAGAAATAAAGAATTTAATTTAATGAATTTAAGATTTAGTTGGGTATTTTTTTTTTTTGAATTTTAATTAAATTCAGCGATTCATGTTATGAAGCGTCACATTTTTAAATTTAAATCTTTAAAAAATCCGAAACGAGTTTCATGACACGATATTTTATTTTACGAATTAAAAGAATGTTGCCAAAGAAAGGACCTTGGACCTGATAAATCCAGGCATTAGTGTAGTAAATACTCAATAATTTAGAAATTTTTAACGATCGAGCTATTCTCAATTGTATACGATGTTCGATGGTAGTATTCGATACCGTATTTAGTAAATATTTCGGAAGGTTTTTCGATGGTTATGAGTTTATGAGTATGCAATATACCAAGAATTTGGCGTTCATGTTGCTCAATTTTCGGCTAAATTATTTAGTAGTTGCAATTTGTTCCAGTTTCAGTTAAAATATGTTGTATTGGATATTGTGTACTTAATTCTACATGTTATACTGTGTACAATGTACATATTGTGAACTCGTATCGTATATGTCTTAACGAAATACTAGCATTCATAGCAGTTTTTGGGATGTCTAAACGAAATATTAGCATTCATAGAATTTTTTTTTGTACTTTTAAAACAATAAAACATTTTATTGTTTGCGAACTACGTAATGGTTGTTAACTATCTACCTATTAACAAGAAAATGATACGTCCTCGTTGAATATTTTGCACTAATTCAAAACTAGATGATCCGGTGAACTTTGTATCTTATCTCCTGGGCTTCCAGAAATATTTCAAGACTAAAATTAGCCAAATCGGTTCAGCCGTTCGCTAGATTGCTGCTAGGTAGTTTTAGCTCGATGCTTTTATTGAGACTAACAAAATTGAAAATTCATTTTCAGATATTGGATAGCTTTTATCGCGGGCTTTGAGCGCGGTGATCGAATCAAGAAATTCCGTAACGAAAAAACCTAACACGGGGGTGTTAGGTTTTTTCGTTACGGGATTTCTTCACTCCGACCGACACAGCGGGTCGGTGCGTACGCGAATTATAATTGCATAAGTTGATAAAAAATGCTATGCAATAGCTTTACCGCGGCAGTGCCCGAGTGCCACGCGTATTTTTTTATTTATATACATTAATAATAATTATTTGTAACCGTAGTAATTATTTAATGGTGATCTCCGCTGTTTAATGTTAAAATTTTATAATTTGGAGAACTCACTCACACATCTTGATAAAAATCTTATATCTAAAAGTTAATGATCGCTGGGTTCTTGAAAGCCCACTTTGAGAATCCCTAGTAGAGGGCGAAACAGCAATATCGGGTAATACATGGCATGTGAGGGTCCGTAGCCGCACGACGTCGCGCGTGATCGGCATGTATTGCGGGTAGAAGAGCCCAAGGACAGCCGCAGGCCTACAACTTAATTTGTTATTCATAATGGTTTTTCTACGAATATTGAAAAGATATTCTGCTCAAGGCTCTTGTAGAAATGACATGTAATCTGTAAGCAACGGCTTTGTAGAAAAATGCTATCAAACTATATTATGTGATGTATAGTTAAAAAAAAAAACTATCAGTAAACAAGTCTTTTCTGTGACCGTCACTTGTCACCAATGTCAAACTACAAGAGATGCTTCCTCTCTAATCACTTTGTACAATAAAAAATCCACATTAAAATCCATCGCGTGGTTATAACTATAATACTATGACATGGCTGACAGCTAAAGCGACTTTGTTTAATCCCATGCAATAAGCAGCGGAAGTGTCGAACTGTAAGACAGTACCGGGAGCACGTTTGCAAATAACTCGGCAGGTTGGGGTGCGATGTTTTAATTTAGCGCCAATCGGGGCCCGGTTCTCCGGACCGGAGCCCCCGCGGCCGGCGCTCCGCCCGAGTCAATATTATCACGTAACGATTGGAATTCCACTCCATTAAAACTTACACTTACAAACAAATTTCAATCTTCATAAAGATACAAATTTCAGATCAGTTTGAAATCGCCAAAGATCTGTTTTATTAGCATTTTAGTATAGCGGCCGTTATACAGTGGCGACATTAACGTTGTATGCAAAGAATCCATTGATCGACGATTTGAAGAAAGTGGCCGGCAGTAGATGAATGAGGGCTGTCTAAAATTGGGATAGTCGGTGCTGTTGGGGGGGACGTACGTTCAGCAGTTCACGACGATAGGCTGATGATGTTGATGCAAAGTAATGTAGTAGCATGCATTCATACAGATCGATAATTGTCACCATTTTTACACGGACTGCACTGCACTGGTGTAGAGTCGCTATATTGTCTAAACACACTACCCAAGCCTATCCACGAAGACCAAAATATATTCCTTTATTAATTTTGAATTGAAAAATTAACTTTAAAATTTTTCTGTAGTCAAAGTATCTTATTGTCATTTAGCGGGACTCAAAGTATCTCCATACCCAGCAAAAACGATTCAACGGTTTGGGCGTGTAGACAAACAGTCAGACACACTTTCGCATGTATAATATTAATTATGGACGATCTAGCTCCATAATCCATAAAACTAACCATACGTGAACGTAGGAAAAACAAGAGAGACCGGAACACAATCGGAACTAAAACGATTTCGGAACAAAAACAAACACGCTCGCACCCGAGTGGCTCTGCATTGTACAATTTCCCGCCAGCGATTGGATAATGGCGACCGGAAATGGCGTCGGCGATGACGTCACGTCACTTCCGGCGCCGATACGGACCGACCCGAGTATTAATAATTTCCTCCGGTGCACTTGGGCGGGGATTATTGCGTTATTGTCGTCTACAGAGTCTAGAACTTTAGATCCTTTTTGATGGAGTAAAAATACTGTATAAATATTGTGAGTACATTGAAACGCTTAATAATAATCAAATATTTCAAACTATCCATGATCTATGTAGTCTTGAGTATTACCTGGACTATTTAAATAAAAATCCATTGTAACCTTATTCATGTGTTAGTAAAATTGATTTCTAGGCAGATGGCGGACGTAGATAATAATTAGATTTTCTGAGATCAGCGTGACACACACATCGTCTGAAATGCCACTATGAAAAGATCTTTCTTTCAAGTTATGGCAAAACAGCGTTTGTCGACTCAACTAGTATAGCAATAAAATCTCAATACGCCGATCATGTCCGTCACGTGGCGGGGCGAGGATAATGAGAAATGTGCCAAAATTGTTGACCCTTGGAGCCTCTCCACATTACACGATACCGACATCCGATGTCGGATACGATCCTATGTCTGGTGTTAGTGTTTTTACCTGTGTGAAAGGAAGAGGTATAGTTAATCAGGGTAAGTTCGGATACAGGGTAAGTCCGAATATTTCAAGTTAACGCTCAATTAAACTACAGTTACAGTACGGTACTACAATTTTCGTTTGCAGTGCAGTATGGCGGTTATGCACCGTAGTGCCAGGCAAAAAAACACTAACTAATTTAGTGATAAGTTGAATTATCCGGACTGACCTTGTGTCCGAACTTACCCTAATTAACCGTGTGTTTTTCATATGTCTAGTAATATTTTAAATTTTTAGAACTGAAACTGCATTAGCGCTTGAAAAGTATAACTTTATAAGTGTTATTTCGTAAGAGTGAACCTGGATACAATAAAGAAAAATATAATTAATGTGGGTCATATAGATGAATAATAATAATAGTTAGTGAGGTTATTACGGTATTTCACAATAATGTGATAAAAACATGACTCTGGTTCATATTAAAACAGATGTCTGTCTTTGTCGTATGGTATTTGTCGGTCCGACTTTCGATGTCGTATCGTTTAAAGCGACAATTGATTACCCCAACCCACGTTAGTAATTTATGCCGAAAACACAAATATTTTTATTTAGACTTCTTTGAAACTCGACTTCGGAAGTATTTATAGAGAAAGCACCTTTGTTTTCAAAATACTCATTAAACTTTGTAAAGGTTAATTGGGTAAAAATACTTTCGTTATAATTTGGAGTACCTAAAAGTTCATGTTTACTTTAACCCAAGAACCAGCGACAGAAAGACTTACGACATTTTATAAAAGCTGAAAATGACCCCTATACATGTCAGAACGTGACTGGTAGTGGGAAGCAACTATCAAAAATGTCCGGCAGTGGAAGACGAGATTCCTACAGTTACCTCGAAGAATAGAAGATAATATTTTGATCCCATCTGTTTATCGTAGGTCAGGTAAAACACCAGCACCTATAGTCATTGCGACCAATATTCCATAGTTGCTTTCATTATACATCATCATTCATTCATTCATACAGGATAGGTAACTTTCAGCTTTTTTTAATATTATGATGAAAATCTGGCAGCTGTCGCAGGGTGCTACGCAATTCGTAGCAGATCGTTCGTAGCGCGCTACGCGGCTACGGCGTAGAACGTAGCTCGTAGCAATGCTACGAGATAGACTACGTGTGCTACGAACGTAGAGCTATGCTACGTGGTACAACTAAAATTTAAAACACATACGGCCGCCACAATAGACATATTCTGTTTACTCTGCGGCCGCAGTCTGGGGCATGTTTTAATGATTACTTTACTTTAATTTAATGAATGTTTTACTAATTAAATTCCATACAAAAACTGCCAAATATTTTATTAAATCGATCATTAAATTTTTCTGAATGCGGCTGATAGTCTCTTTATAGTATCGAATAGGTCATACACCAGTACAGTGTTTCCCAACCTAGGGTCCCGCTTTTACCCTTTGGGTACGGAACCCTAAAGACATTATTTTTATACATTCCGGACATAACTGCTTCGAATTAACTTAACTATAAAAGCCCAAGAAGTTAATTCTTCGGTCACTTCACAATGATTGGATTAACAATGTCGCGAATTAATTGAGTTTAATTAACTGCCATTTTTAAATGCAAGAGAGTTTTCCTCGTAATTAAGATGTTTCCTCAAATTGAGGAGACAATTCACTGGAGCTCGTAAAAAGAGAGAGAAAATGAGTTTTATCGTATCTAAAGAATGAGTTTGATTGTTAAAATTTTATCAAGCAGCAATTCCCTCTGTAATTCCTCTGGTGAATCGGGTGGCTTACCAGCAGTCGGTTTATATGCTCGTTTATAGGAATAAAACATATGTGTGGCACTCGGGGACTACCGTGGTAAAGTTTTCCAATAAATATAGTCGCACGCACACAAACATCGTGCCGAAGTCTGCCGAACTGAAACGACGCGATGCACGGCTTTCAATGCCGCACCGCTGTGCCGGTTGGAGTGGGTGTTAGGTTTATTTTCGTTACAGAATTTCTTTTTTCGGTCGCTGCGCCCATAGCCCGTGGTAAACAGCTATGCTATAGCTTGAAAATATTTCTGGGGAGTTAATCGTTTTATCATGAAAATGAGTTCGACTGCTACTAACTATAAATCTAAAAACGCTCTTGCAATACCTCTGGTATAGGTGTCTATGGGCGACTCTAATCTCTTTCCGTCAGGTCATCTGTCTTCTCGTTTGCCCTGTTATTTATTAAAAAAAAACATTTGCGACATTGTATTGTATCAATGTACCGTCAGCAAAAACAACGAGTTATTGTTTAAAAAAATATCCGTGACAAATGTTACGTGTCATACATATTCATACACGTGTATGTTGCGATAACTGCGGTTGTTGTTCATTCAAATTATTGTTGTTATATTATTGTGGACTAACCGACCACCAGAAACATTCGCAGTTAATTTACCCGTCACATGAGCCTTGTACCAACGATATAGAGATCAATTTTGAAAGTACGGGATACCTAAAGCGTTTCTGTATTTGAATTGTGTACGCCAAAATAAATAGTTAATGAAAATTGACAATTTGAATGCATTTGAATGTTCATATCAGTGTTTGTTAATTTTTAATAACGATCTAGCTAACAAACACTTCATGAAACCATAGGGCTGAGCATAATTGGGTAGATAGAGCTAAATTTTGTAACCTTTGGGCCGCAACCATTTAATGGAGATTATATTAATTATCTAGTTCCAGTTTCTTAAAATTCTTGTTGGACAACAAGGAACCAAGCATGTTTTTTGCCTCTGTCAAACTCAATCAAACTCGATACATTATTTTCGAAACCTAATCAATTACATCTAAGCACTAAAAATATTCAGCATTACTCGATAGTTTTACTCCAGTTCGAAGGAAATTAGCTACAAATAATAAAAACTAGTGTCAAAAAATTTGTCAAGCCGGCTCGATTCGAGCCTTCAAACTGGCTCGATGCGAGCCTTCGAGCTGTGAGTTTTGTGGTCCACACGGTGGTTTTTGCTCGATTTCGAGTAAAACTATCGAGCAAAACCGTATGTGAGTACTTAGCATAACATGCAAATCTTTTTACTCTACGTAATATTATATAAAAGTAAAACTTTTTGTTAATATAAGTTTAATACTATTTTAGTCAACAAATACTCTTACTCCATACCCCCCATGCCCGCTGCACCCCCCTCCCCCGCCTGCAGCGCCGAGCGGTAATTGAATGCACACAGCGAGGTGAACTGTGTCGGACGCAATTATCGCAGATTCGCATCAATAACGTCACAGTAATTACATCTTTCATTCATAGATTCGACGCGCAGCACATACTGTGCGTTTTACCAGTGATCTGTGACTAACTTTGTTTATTTGTTTTCAGGTAAGTTGCGGAAGCGAAGATAAATTACGACTTGGACTCTACTATGTGCTGTAAGTGAACAAAATGTATTCCAGTACAAAAATGTGTGGCGTATTCTAGAGCTTAAGCGTGCAAGTCGACATGTTCAGCAGTTTATGCATAAAACAGTAACAAACATCCATGTCTATCTACATTCTACATACATATTATTACTTAAAAGGTGTAAAGATTCTGTTAATGTAAGTATCAGTGGATTAAGCTTACTATGGGTCCTTTTCTTTCTTTAACTTTTCACTTATGCAAATCCCTACATGTATGGTTTCTCTCTAAAGAACGATCACTGGCTCAAGCATAATTGTATAAAACTAACGCATTGCCGTAAGACTGCATACTAACCGCTTAGGCTTAAAGCGACTCTACAGGTGGTTGGCGTCATAATTGTTAAGCGACGCAGTTGTTATGCCACACCTCAGTACAAGGGCCCTACACAGGGCGTAAAGGCACAAAGATCTAGACTCCTAGAGGTCACTAAACTAGGTCCGCAAGGATAGAAATGCTAGGCTTTTTTTTTCTTTTCAGTACTATGATAGTGGGGTTGATTGTTATAAAACCGAGCATAGCATAACGAGTTTTTAATTAACTGTTAGAACTTACAGTATTTTAAATATTAAAAAGATAAAAGATGTTTTTACGCCTTTTGAACGATGGACACTTTTGTATGGACCCTGGCCGGCATAGCCAATAAAGTTCTAATGTTTGTTAGCCTATTGCTTATAACCTGAAGTTACTGAAATGAAACAGTTTATGTTATGAATGGACCGGAAATGTACAGTCTGGAACATTGAAAGTTATATTTTTGGCTCCTACTTTTTTTTGTAAAAATATACTATACTATGGAAAAAAATCATTCTATGCTGTATTTTAGTCTGCTTATCACTTGGGTAATTAACCTTAGGGGGATACTACCAAAATAAACACTTTTATTTTTTAATAATCATTTACTACAGGTACAACTTCCATGGTCTAAAAAAATTCATCGTCAAAAATGATGTCTTCCAGTTAATATATTACCAGGGGAATAAATACAACGTAAGTACAACGTCTAAACACCATAATATTATTATTGAAATAATATGGGCACACGCACCGATTTTGCGCCGCCCTGTCAAACACGTACAATAATGATGAACTAAAGCATCCCTCCCTTGTTGTTGACGGTCTACGAGTCTATGAGTACGGTCTATGACGTCAGCGAAGACATTTTTAACCGACTTCCAAAAAACGAGTAGGTTATATTATGTTCGGCTGTGGATTTTTTTTGTATGTTCAACGATTACTCCGCCGTTTGTGAACCGATTTTCGAAATTTTTGTTTTGTTGTATTTGGTTTCACTCCAATTTGGTACCATGTTCACAAAAGTGGTGACCTGATGATGGGATCCAGGAGTAATCGAGAGAACTCCTCGAAATTTATATGGAAACATATGGTGATTTTGGTTTTATGTGAAGTGTACTAAGAATATGCTCCCAAAAAGTCAAATATTGGGTCAAGGTATACCATGGTTTCGAAGATGCTGAGAGAACTCCTGACTCCTTATAGATACACGTTTAGGAGTTTCGGCGTTGTTTTAAGAACAGAAAGCATATGCTACTATGCAATTCGTAATTTATTCATCATCATAATCATCATCATCATCATCGTCATCATCATTACCACGTCGTGTTAAGGTCACCAATGTCTCATGGCACAGAATAGATAATAGTAAAAGGCATAGGAATGGATATACTAATAATAATAATAATTATGTACTGTATAACAACACCTGTTTGTTTAATACACGGCGGTCAGCGCCGCGGAGGCGACGACATCGCCGCGCCGCCGCGCGGGGCGTGGCGGCAGACGACAGATTGAATACTTTACTACTTTATATACAGATCGAATACTTTACTAACTACTTTATAAAATTGTAATAAACAAATAGAATTAAAATAAAGTTATTTTAAAAAGAGCATTTAAACAAAACAAAGTCATTAAGTGTCTTTTTAATTAGTTATACTTATTAATCGATAGATGGCGCACTAAGTATCGATTTGAAATTGAATTCTTGAATACAAGAACAGCTGTCAATAATTATGATTAATATATTATGAGTACCTAGCTACGCTACATCCTATGTAAGTTTATACAATTTTTTATCTGATAGATCCTTCGATCGTGGAAAAACGAGACACAATAGCCTTTCTTTTGTTATCGCAATCGCCGGTGACCGCTTGGGGCTTGAAGCATTAAAATTGTTAAATTACTTAGCACAATATTATGTTCACTTCACTGATAATATATTATTTTGTGAGTGTGAACTGTGTAATAAGATACGTAAAATATACGCGAAGGTTTACCTACTAGTGTAACTAAAAAGAGTGAAATTATTATTATTTTTAACAAAAAATTAAAACCGACTTCCAAGGTAAAAACAATAATAACATTAATATGAACTAAAAAGTATTAAATAATTTTTACTATCTAATAGTGCCTTTTTCCGAATTCGGCTAAACCTCAACTATTTCTGTACTCAATCTTCATAATTTTGAAGTCGGTGCCAGTTCCAAAAGTTTCAAATATTCTGTCAGAGGACTGAAGATTCAGCTATCTGGTACCGACTTCAAAATAATGAAGATTGAGTACAGAAATAGTTGAGGTTTAGCCGAATTCGGAAAAAGGCACTATTAGATAGTAAAAATTATTTAATACTTTTTAGTTCATATTAATGT
Source organism: Polyommatus icarus (assembly GCA_937595015.1). Lineage (NCBI taxonomy): Eukaryota > Metazoa > Arthropoda > Insecta > Lepidoptera > Lycaenidae > Polyommatus > Polyommatus icarus. The sequence goes on from OW569325.1 coordinate 2,882,769, forward strand.
TATTATTGTTTTTACCTTGGCAGTCGGTTTTAATTTTTTGTTAAAAATAATAATTTGAAAATAGCGTTCGTACTGAAGTGGTTTAAGTCCATAGGCAGTCCTATGATGTCAGGTGTGATATCTTTTTTCTCCGGTAGTTTACCGTGTTCTGTCCATAATAAAAATTGAAGCTTATGATACAAGGTTTCATTTCCTAGGCAAGTGGTTTTTATTGGATATACCGGCCAACTTGACGCATCATTCTTTGATTGAAAAGGGTAGAATGTATCTTTAATATTTATAATGGAAATCCTAGTAGTTTCCAGAAGTTGTCTACCGATTTCTATTAAGGGACATTTTGGGGGGCTACACGACTGACAAAGGCTGCCACACACCTTAATAATCCTAGTTTCTTCTGGCTACCGGTGTCTATTAAGGGACAAACTCGAGTGGCGACATGTCAAATCCAGCAGCATTTTAAACCTTACTACCACAGTAGTAAGATCGATGTGTACAACTGTCGGCCATTAAAGTTGTCGCCACTCCATCCTGTGCGCTTTTACACAGTTTAATTTGTTTTCCCGGCGGCGATCGATACACGCGTTTGTACACGTCTCCGTTGTCACGCGACACGCGACGCGCTGGACAAATTGCGTGACAAATAAAGGCTCTAGAGATATAAAGCGGGCACATAATAATAAAATGTGTACACGTTTGTCTCAGGGTTAAGCTGGCTGCTACTCGTTAATTTGTCGGATGTCAAATGTCCCAAGCATCTACATCAATCTGACACTTTCACAATATTCAATGGGCCCTAAACAGTGTGTTAGTGTAAACACCGTTATCCTTGAAACCATCAACCATCATAGAAAAATTTGTTAATTTTGACGGGCTCATTTGACGGTTTCAATGATAACGCTGTTTACATTAACACACTGCATACGTGTGATGTGTGATGACTGATGAGTGATAGAATTCGGTCGTACTCTTTCGTTGCCGTTGCGAATTTGATGTACGTCCTAACTCCTAAGTATTGAATGTGTCTTATATCGTAAGTCGTAACGCAAAGTTAAAAGCTAGAGTAATTACATTCCGGACTTATACATTTCCGTGTGTGTAAAAGTCTCTGAACAACTCACTGGATATGAACATGCATGCCTACTGGTCAACCTGCGTCAGTCCAACCACATTCAATCGGCCACACGTATACGGGGAATTTAACGGTCGTCGTCGCCATGAAAACAATACCAATACGTTTGTTAAATCTATGTACCATCGAGGAAGTTGATTCCTATGCAATTGACAGACCAACGTTATTTGGTCGAATATGTCAATTCAATGTTAATTGTGATCTGTCGGCTGGGCTTGACGTAACGCAACCAAACTACTTAGGTCCCCGATTTGCATAGTCCGAATCAACTTCTCTGATAGTACATTCACAAAGCACATCTTCTGCATTTTTCAGAAAAATAGCTACCACTCTAACAACCCTTAGGGCCTGTTTCACCACTTCCTGATAAGTGCCGAATAGGCTATCCACCACTTAACTTGACAGATGAAGTATGGAGAATCTGTCTATAAAACTGTGAATAAGCCTATTCGGCTTTATCAGAAAGTGGTGAAACAGGCCCTTATTCTACTCCCATTTATTATTGCCGTGTCGTGCGACCGTGGAAACCGTCTCGTACGTGCCCTTAACCCTGCGGCGTGTAGTGGGTCCCGCGGCACCTCGCGTGACGTCACCGCCCCGATACATTTATAATAAGCCGGATTAACATCTCGCGGGAGGGATCCACTTTCAATGAACAAACAGTGCTCCTGTTAATGTGAGATTAGGCAATTTGCGTCTTTGAGTGCGAATGTATCAAAGGCTGGAGCGCTGTCTCGAAATGGGATGTACACTATCGAATAGTATATTGAGAAAGATATATAAGATCTTAATTAACAATTGCTCAGTTATAGACGTTTGCTGAGAAAAATTACTGGCTCGAAAAGAAAAAGTTATTAAAATAGGATTGTGCGTTTTGCAGAGTTGCCTGCCTAAATGTCTTTGTATTAATAGTGGAGGAAAAACCCGGAAGGCAGGTTTTTGACCTTATTTATGTGAAATCAGTAACGAAAATATCTTTCAGCGATGTTAAACTCGTTACAAAAAGATTTCAATTATTTGGTCCATTAAGATTCCTACGGTGGACGATCTTCGCCGTTCGGTAATCGCTCGGTAATTTTAGAGAACGATTTACATTTTCCACTTCGTTAGTACTCTTAAGTTTTATGTAGAATATAATATTTATATTAGTATCTGTATCCAGATTCTTATCTGATCTACATTACACGTTCATGCAACAATATACAGCTTTAGATGTACAAGGAAGGGCCAGATAATGGAGGAAGTTTAAAAAGTCTTGTTTCGTCGGCGGAATTCGAACCCGCAACCAACGGTTTAAGCACTAACCACTAAGCTACTAAGTTTGATTTACTCTACAATACTTACAAATGGTATCTCATCAAATCAACATTAAACGCGTTTTGTTCGTACAACAATTTCTTTACGTCATGAAATTCGTAGGTCACGAAGAATACTAAATTTTGTTGTTTGATAGGAAACTACAAAATAAACTAAGCAATACTGTTTTTATATTGGATTCAAAATTCAGAATTAGGGTATTGAATACCTAAATGCTTAGTGAGTTTATATAACTTAAAGGACGCTGTGGCCTAGTCGTATTTTTCAAGCGAAACAACAAAGTTTTCAGCGTTTATGCTGATTCGTTTCATTTTTTCAAGCAGACCAGTTTCCCCGAGTATCACGTGTTAGGGGAACACGGTAATCGTCAGTCAACAGACGTAAGCCCCATATAATTGATCCGGCCCGCTCGCCTGATTAGCGCTTATTAATATTCCGCGTGTGCCAGCACTGATTCCGCGTTTGTTGGCAACACTTTGCCGGTGTAAATTTTATTATGTTGCCGCCACTGGCGTGTTTTTATCGCGACATTAATTGGACGCTTGTATCCTAGAATTATACGGGTGTAAATTTAATTCGACTCGTGTGTCATATGCGCTGAGGGGTTAAGTTTTTACCTTTAATGTTTTGTGTCATATAATACGAGTATGGTACATGTTCTCCTGATTTACATGGACAGCTGATAATTATGACGGGTCAGTAATTGCAACTTTACGAGCCGTGGCGATACATTTTATAACGAGGCACTCGACAACATTCAAAATTAGAGGAATACCTGTCGAACGTCTCATATCTGATAATTGAATGTGGTTACTCTGGAGCAGTTAATAAAGATCAGTTTTAAATTGGTAATTTACTAGTAAACTGCACCGCATAATCTCGTCACGTTGCAATACGAACTTACCGTTAAGCACACGAACAAACAGCGTAACCGATAACCTATATCTTCTCCTAGACCCGTATCTTCCTCACGAGATTAATATATTGTTGCCTTTACTACTTCGCAATTACTGGAATTAAAACATCCCAAGCAAACATTTACTCTGAACGTCAAACGCTCCAATCAATATTACATTAGTCGAATGTACACTAGCAGCTTATTACTTATTACATATCGGACCTCCTTTTACGATGGACAAACATTTACCCAAACGCTAATGAGTTCGGAGTCAACTCCATTTCTTTCGCCCACTATCGATCACATTGCACCTCACGGGTTCATTGTCCCCCAATGTGCCTGAGGGGCACACGTTGTCCCCCGTGGGGGTCCACGTTGTGCCCCCGAGAACAACTTTGTCCACGTGTCCACCGCATGCTCGAAGGCTCTATTGTGGCTTCTAACTGAAACGCGTGGATTTCCCGTCAGTTTTCCGACACGTGAAATGGCTTTAGCGGAGGCTCAGCGAAGTTTGGTTATAACGTAACTGTAATTTAATGAACGAGAAATTATGTAAGACGGACGAAAGGACAACGAAGTCTTTGTAATAAGGTCTCTCTTTCACCTAAAGAAACTTGAAAAAAGCTTTTAATGCTATGAAAAACGGAATAATATGCTATATTTTAGTATCAAAAAGTACGGTTACCAAGGCATTTCATTTCCGCTTTCGTGCTTCAAGCGTTTAAATAAATATTAAAGCAAATTAAATAAATCAAATTATACAAAGTAAGAACCTAGAAAAGTTTAATCTAGATATCCGGCGGTACGAACCTAGGATCTAGGTAATTGGCGTGTTTGCTGTTTTCTTAACCTAATTTCATGTTTTGATAAAGTATTACGATTTATGATACGAAGTTGCAAATAATCTGGGGGCACGGCAGTGCCCCAGCCAAGCTTTTTAGCAAAGGCACGGCCGTACCATACTTTTCTCGAAGCGGTTTGCGGCTATTTCACACCCCCTTTATCTTCGGTGTTAACTAAGCTAGAGATTTAAAATTTCAGTCACTAAGAGCAAGTATTAAAACTAGTTTAACCTCCAATTTACATGAAATTTCAATTTTTCAAAGGAACAAATATATAACTGCATATTGGGAGGAGTTCATACTTACACAGACGGCAAGCGTAAAGTGTTTTAATATGTAACGACGTATGTGGCCGATGGTACCCAATAAATCCAATTAGTAGCTGATTATTTCTCTAGTGCTTATTGCCAAGCCACTATAATAATTACAAAATAAAGAAATCTATTGATACATTTACTGAATGTTGATTTAAATTACGATATAAGTTGAAGGCTTGGCTTGAACGTGATCTAAAGACTTTTTACGACAGAAGTATTGTATAGCTGTGCAATATTTTGCTTGGCTCCTTTTACATATTTTCATGTTTTGGTGGGATATTTTTATTTCCAAATTATTTCAAAACTGTATTAAATTTTTAAGTGATATTAGAATTTTTTGCAAATTAAACTACCTATAATATGTCCAAATTCGTTTATCACGCGGAATCACACACTTTTCTAGGATAAATCCTTTGTCCATTTCCGATTCGAAGGCATTAAGCACTTCCCCGATCTTAAAACAGGAGTATTATAAGCTTGCCAATCTGTGGAATCGATACCTTCCAGACTTTATTGACCTTAACATATATTATATCATGTGATCATGAAGGACAAGGTCCTTGATGATGATATTGTCATGATTGTTCTATGTTCTGCCGTAAAATATGACATATTTTCCTGGCCGCTTCGGGCGGAAGCACTGTAAAGTATAATTCCACATAAAAATATAAAAGCGCCCGTCTGATAAGGCCTTATAGCTGAAGGCATGAGATGTGCCACGGGCTTTGTATAATTTTTTTATGTCTATATCAAGTTTTGTACCCGTCTCACGCCTTTTACTATAGTAAATTGTTTACTTCAGATATTTGTACACAGCCTTAATTAGGTTTGATGTCATGAAATCTTTTTTGGTTTTACGAAGACAGGATATTTTTATTTGTTTGCATTGCCTACTGGAGCAATTTTTGTTAATGATACTTGAAATATTATAGAACTAAGTACACAAATCGCTACTTGCTAATAAAGGAGCAAAGTCTGTTAATAAATGAATACTAAAAGCAATAAAATGTTTCAGTTAAAGCGACAATTGCTACAATAAAACCTTAAACATTTCAGAATCGCAATCACAACTTTTTGTCATTATAAAACTTTTTACGTCTAGAAATATTTGAAAACAAATATTTCTACAAACGGGAGCAAATTCGCGTTATCTACAATGTACAATGATCCTCCTAAACCGTTATAGTTGCGTATAAATCTAAAATTAATAACATCTGTGACGAGCAACCATAAACTGATTCTACCGAACACTAGTGATGGGCGTTGTTTCACAATGGTCGATACGCGTGTAGAGGTTGTCTAATTCGAAATGACGCGCCCCACCACTTCAAAGTTGATATAAATGGAACATTTTTGTACTGTGAATACGAGGGAGGGGCGCGTCATTTCTAATTGGTTTATGTCTACGCCTGGATGTTTAGGTTGACGTCGCATTCAGTTATCGATAAAATCGATGGGATTTATAATTTTTATCGATATTTGATACGGACGGTATTTGTGAGCAAAAATTCAAAATAAACCATGGAAGATATTATACCTAACTTCTAAGTTTAACTTGTTAATTGATAAAAGTTAAAAACAAAAGTTTACAAAAGTAGAGATTTCAAATAAAATATTATTGATTTTAAGTTAGATCGAATGATTCTTAAATTAATTTAATATGTTACTTTGCTATAAATTCTATATAAGTCCAATTTCTAAAGGGTTATAACAGGAGTTTAACTATTCACTAGCGGTTTGGTTAATGCCAAATGGGCGGTGTGTATCATCCCACAAAAAATTACGTTTTGAGTTATGAATGCAGTTATGATCTGTAGATCGCTAATAGACTGCATTCATAACTCACCAAAAAATACACAAATGCGTTAATACACATCAAATGCTAAAGCAAACTATGAAAGTAAACTATGAATTAATAAACTGTCAAAAAAAAACTCAGAAACCGGTCGGAAGAGTCTTGAAAAGTCTACCTCGAGCGAGATGGGACGTCGCGATAATAATTTATTTTCCTCAAATTGGTGTCGCTTTTGCCAAATTAAACTTTCAAATGTCAACAAGTTGAACGTTTAATTTCCTCAACTGTAGGTTTGACTGATTATTATTATTTTTAACAAAAAATTAAAACCGACTTCCAAAGTAAAAACAATAATAACATTAATGTGAACCAAAAAGTATTAAATAATTTTTACTATCTAATAGTGCCTTTTTCCGAATTCGGCTAAACCTCAACTATTTCTGTACTCAATCTTCATTATTTTGAAGTCGGTACCAGATAGCTGAATCTTCAGTCCTCTGACAGTATATTTAAAATTTTTGGAACTGGCACCGACTTCAAAATTATGAAGATTGAGTACAGAAATAGTTGAGGTTTAGCCGAATTCGGAAAAAGGCACTATTAGATAGTAAAAATTATTTAATACTTTTTGGTTCACATTAATGTTATTATTGTTTTTACTTTGGAAGTCGGTTTTAATTTTTTGTTAAAAATAATAATAATTTCACTCTTTTTAGTTACACTAGTAGATAAATCTTCGCGTATATTTTACGTATCTTATTACAATTTGTTAAGAGTCACAACTCACACTCACAAAATAATATAATATTATCAGTGAAGTGAACATATTGTGCTAAGTAATTTAACAATTTTAATATTTCAAGCCCGAAGCGGTCACCGGCGATTGCGATAACAATAGAAAGGCTATTGTGTCTCGTTTTTCCACGATCGAAGGATCTATCAGATAAAAAATTGTACAAACTTGCATAGGATGTAGCGTAGCATAATATTTAATATTATCATAATTATTGACAGCTGTTCTTGTTATCAAGAATTCAAATCGATAGGTACTTAGTGCACCATCTATCGATTAATAAGTATAACTAATTAAAAAGACACTTAATGACTTTGTTTTGTTTAAATGCTCTTTTTAAAATAACTTTATTTTAATTCTATTTGTCTATTAAAATTTTATAAAGTAGTAAAGTATTCGATCTGTATATTATGAAGTAGTTAGTAAAGTATTCGATATTCTGTCTTCGCGCGGCGGCGCTGGGCGGCGACCGACGCCGACCGCCGTGTATTAAAAACAAACAGGTGTTGTTAATTGTTATACAGTACATCATTATTATTATTAGTATATCCATACCTATGCCTTGTACTATTATCTATTCTGTGCCATGAGACATTCGTGGCCTTAACACGACGTGGTAATGATGATGATGACGATGATGATGATGATGATTATGATGATGAATATGAATTGCATAGTAGTTTATGCTTTCTGTTCTTAAAACAACGCCGAAACTCCCAAACGTGTATCTATAAGGAATCAGGAGTTCTCTCAGCATCATCGAAACCATGGTATACCTTGACCCAATATTTGACTTTTTGGTAGCGTATTCTTAGTACACTTCACATAAAACCAAAATCACCATATGTTTCCATATAAATTTCGAGGAGTTCCCTCGATTACTCATGGATCCCATCATCAGGTCACCACCTTTGTGAAAATGGGACCAAATTGGAGTGAAACCTAATACAACAAAACAAAAATTTCGAAAATCGGTTCACAAACGGCGGAGTAATCGTTGAACATACAAAAATAAAAAAAATAAAAAAAATATATCCACAGCCGAACATATAACCTCCTCGTTTTTTGGAAGTCGGTTAAAAATCACGCCGATATCGTTGTAGCGGTTTCATTGTTGTGTGGTTACACTCAACATGTAGTGTTACCGACTCTCAAAAATGTTTACCCCTAAGACTGCCTTCACATTAGGTAACTAGAAGTGCGGCAGCAGCGCAACTTCTATACTAAAAAAAAGAGCACAGCCGCGCGGCTGTCATAATCCTTCGATCGGAGGTTCTAGGAATTCCCATTTAATTGTATTCTTTTGTTCTCGCGTTCACCGGTGCTCGCGCGGGGCCTGAAGGATTAATAATATAACTCGGCACTCTATATCTTAGTCAAAATAAAGTCTTTCTCTAGCCTAAAGCCTAAATTCACCATACTTATTTATTTAAGTTTTCCTCGATGTATTTTTTTATTTATAGTACATACAGTAAATGTATTTAACAAGCAAATTAAGAGGAAAAAAACATTTCTTGTTTGGTTTTAAAAGAAACTTTTACATATTTTTATACTCGTACTCGTACAATCTTTTGTGTCACCCTCGCATAATAAGTCAGTGTATTATGATCCACATTTATCGTCTCTTTATGCCTCCCCATATAAGGGTATTTAGTATCAATGAACCGAACTTATAGATGTCTATTTGAAAATTAAACTATAACTAGGAAGTCATTCAAAAAATCGCCATCCCACTTAATTTACCCCTAAATCTAGGGACAAAGTAAATAAGTTGGTAATACTGAATTAGTATTTGAAGTTCGGTTAAATAATGTTGGTGGATGAGCAAGCGATTTCCGCCAACGAGACAATGTTTAACAACACTAATTAACATTTACACTCAATTTATGTGACTTTGTACTGTATTAAATAAGATATTGCACTTTTTAATATGAAATTGGTTAATTTGTTAATTAAGTAGTTTTGTATATATGCTGGTAACTGATGTTTTACAATCGTTTTCAAAAGAAGATGAGCCTCACGGTGTAGTAAGTGAGAGCATAAACTGCCTTTCCCAAGCCACGCAACTGGTATACTATTCCTGCGTCTTAAGTATAATTTACACAGAGCCAGTACTGGCTGCCAATAAGACTGGCAGCCAGTATCGGCTTGACATATGCCGCGTGTGAACATATTGGCCTGGCTTGAATAACTGTTCACACGCGGCATATACCAAGCCAATACTGGCTGCCAGTTTTATTGCCAGCCAGTACTGGCTCTGTGTAAATTATACTTTGCAAATTTTGTATCGAGTCACGTTTTATGGCCAAAAAAGTGTATAACGCCGCTGAAGGATTTTTCACTTTTAAAACAATCCGTTTGTATTAACAAGTGATAAACATGCAAAGATATGAAACTATATACGGCCGAAAATAAAACCTTCTTATTTTGAAAATCGGTAAATAAAACGTCGGGTCACATTGCGGCGACATCGACGGAGCACATCCCTATTATACAGCACTATCTCCCCCGGCTTTGTCTGCTTTACGACGGCTTTATAAGCCTTAAAATATTTATGTTCGTTGTATGAAAATATCCTCGTGGTTTATGATCGAAACATAGTATCTCTAAATAAAATATGAATCACTCGGTTGGGACGGCGCCGTAACAGTTCTTATGGACACAATCATTTTATACTGGGCCTTTTTCCTTTTGAAATAACTTTAATGTCTTCACTTTTATCTGGGTTAGATAAAACGTGTTGGTATGGTCTATAAAGATGTGTTTTAATAAGCCACTAAAAAACTCTACTTCTCTACTATTAAAATGACGGCTTTATTGTGGGGGCATTTATTTTTTTGAGTTTGCCCGCATCGTCCTTACCTTATGCCTAAAATAGTACGATTCTTGCGCAATAAACGATTATTGCGCAAGATTTTCCGGGACTATCCTTTAACCCAGCAAAGTAACTTATCAAGTTTCATCCAAATCGGTTAAGCGATTACAGCTTGAAAAGGTAGCAGAGACAAATACACTTTCGAATTTTTTTATTATTTATTGATATTAGTCATAACTGTACAATGTACATAATTTTTGTTTTATTAAATTATTTAATATTAAAATTTTATTTTGTTTCATAAAATTATAGATTAAAAAAGTTTCAAGTCATAATATCTTCAATGTGTACCTACTTCTGTAAAGTATCTTTTTGCCCTTTGGCATCGACCGGTATACGCTCAGAGCTTACTCATATAATTTTATGTAATGTATCGAACAGAATAATATGTATTTCCTTTGTATATTATGATATTTTCTAAGGTGGCTATTAACCTCTATTTACATCAATATCCAGTATAATTCTTGCAATCTACGAGCGCGCGTAGCCTTTATTTGTAGTAGGAAATGCGAATAGACATTTTCGTTAGTGTGCATACATGACGGAGCAGTCAGTAGCGAGCGAGCCATGTACGCGTGCATAGATATGGTCACTCACACAACGAAGGGCGCCGCGCACTCGTAGATTGCAAGAGCTATACGTCTTATGTAAATACATTAAATACATAATAAAGGTAATATCGAATCTATGCTTTAGTCACGCTTATGTTTGATAAGCGATCAAGTGCAAGCGGAACTCGAGTCCAAGTCCAAGACGTACTAGTTCGAACTCTAAGTTTCTGTAGAGTTCGGCAAAACATTCAGGAGCTCGCCCCAATTAAATACTAATTATAATTTTTGTGCCTTTGATAAGTAGCTGGTCCTTAGCAAAAAATGATAATATTAAGTCAGGGTATAAACACTCTGATAATGCTTGAAGGTGTGTACAGGGTACCCGGTATACAGAATTTGCTGTAAAATTAGTAGCGCTGAAAGATAAAATTTTGTTTTTACTTTAGTACCTATGGGAAAATGCATTATGCTGGGACGCTCATACAAATCACAAGAAAGGTTGCTTTTTCAGCGCTGCTACTTTTACAGTGAACATTATAATATGAGGGACACATAGGCGCACTAACCACACGCCACAGCCACAATCGCCGTTTTAAGCTAGTCTATTGGTCGTAAAGTGGATCGTTGTAGCGTATGGCGGCCACCGGCGTCAAAAATGTATAAAAACTAAAGGAAATGTGCCAGTGGCAGCTTTTATGGTTGTGGCCCGTGGCCCGTGTGCGGGAGCCCTTATGATGCTTTGTCAAATTCCAACTATTGCTGTTGGTATTGTCTAACGCAGAGTCGCAGACTAAAGATTACATTGCCTTCATCCAAACAGCTATTATTCGAATCGGCGTGTTCCTTGTACAGACAGGGTGTGTCGCTACAATCAAATAACCACCTCGGAGAAGTCATTAAAGGACCTTGAGCGTGTGATCGACAAACAGGCTTGGTGTTTGCTGATGAGAATGTATTGGCTGTGACGTCACTCGGCACTCCCCTGGGGGCAGAGGGAGAGGGGAGCATGGCGATGGAATATTAGGATGTTATATTTCTTTGGGCTTTGCTTAATACCTCTATCGTAGGTATCGCAGACACAATAGATCAATTGTTATGCGGCAGCCGGCTGCCGCTTGGGGATTGATGGGTTAAGTAAGCTAGATGGTGTGCGCTACTTTACTGCGCCGATAGTCATTTCTCGCCCTGAAACCGTATTTTTTGTTGAGATAAAACTATCATCTGTCCATTCACAGGACACAAAATATACTATACCAAATGTCACGATTCGTTCAACTGTATAAACGTGAAGTGCCTACAGCAGACAGTCGGGCCGACAGACAAAATAACATGACACAATCGAATTTATAATATTCGTATGGATGGATAGCAAAATTTTCGAGGAATAGATGTAAAAAAATATAAGTAACTAGATGTCCCGGTGAACTTCGTGTCACTTATAAACCTTCCCTGGACTTCCCCGATCATTTTAAGACTAAAATTAGCCAAATCGGTTCAGCCGTTATCGAGTTATAGCGTTACTAACACAATTGAAAATCCATTTTTATTTGTATATTAGCTGTCCCGGTGAACTTCGTGTCACAGGTCACTTTAGAACCTTCCCTGGACTTCTACGAATATTTTAAGACTAAAGGCAACCCAATCCTGAACGGAGCCGTTTTCGAGTTTTAGCGCGACTAACACATTTGAAAATCCATTTTTATATATAAGAAGAAGATAGATTGAGTAATTTGTAATAAGATAAGTTTATTATTATTCTAAAGTTTGTTAAAAAACACCCCATGTAGGTATAGGTATAAGATATAACCCTCCTAGGTATTTAGTTCATTTTCTTTAAGGCTAAAACGCCGTGAAAATCGATCAGTATCAAACCTTAACTAATTTGAATCTCGGTTAAGCCGTCAAACGGTCCGTAAGCAGGTGGAGCTGGATCGATCTCGGAATCATAGTTAAACACACTGATTAATCGTTTATCCCGATACCCGCCAAGCGACCGTAGTTGCCCACGTAAACTGTGGAAACGACTAAATTGGATTTTTAAGATTTGGCTCTTTTGTGTGGCAGGTAAAATTATGAAAGGACTAGCATGAAATTGTTTTACATAGCCTGAGTTGAAAAACTTTTTTTTCAACAACAAAAATAAAATTAAGGTGTAAATCTTGTTTTTTTTTCTTTATGTCTTGGCTACCTAATTTCATTGAAGTTGTTAATCTAATATATATAAATCTCCTGTCACGATGTTTGTCCGCGATGGATTCCTAAACTACTTAACCGATTTTAATGTTTATTTTTTTTAATGTGTGCTTTTTTCCAACTTGAGAGATAGGATAGCTTAGATCTTTATTATAGTCGCAATTTTATTTTATTGCAAATTATTTGTCTATAAAGAGCGACCATTATGCGACGCGGGATTGCGATGGACGTTGCCATGGTGACATACTTATTTAGTCGCTATTCCAATAAATAATACGGGCGATATACTATAAATAATATGGCAAAGAAACGTTTGCCGGGACAGCTAGTATAATATAAATATAAAATGTCATAATGAATTTTCACTTCTTACATAATATATATTATTGTATACCACATTCATTTTTTTTTTTTGGCTATAATTATAGAGATATTTTTAAATTAAAACCACAATACGTTTACCTATTTTATCCTACCTAAATTAATAGGAACGTATTTTGGCTTATCATGGCATATTAGTACCCAGTACCTACTAACCTGCAAATTAGTACCGACCACGTTTATTATAACTTAGACAATCATTTCGTTTCGTCGCTCGAAAGATGAAATGGAATCGTTCAGCTTTTACTGAAGTATCAATTTATTTTATGAAAACATTTTGTGTATTAAATAAGTAATTTCTATAGCGAGCATAAGGAGATTCCGAGTTTAAATGCAAACATAAAAAAGGTGACCAAAAATTATGTAACCCTGTCGTGAAAGGTAAGTTAAAGATACTTGTGACAAAACAGGAGTAACTTAAATTTTTGGATTTATGTAAATGACAGCTGGTGAAAAAAATAACTTTTTATTTTCTTGATATTTTTGCGTAGTTTTCTTTAAAAAATAATGATTCACTTTTATCTGATGATATTATTTGCAAACTGTTTAATTAACACGCACAAAACTAAGAGAAACCTAATATTTATAAAAAAATTGAAAACCGATTTTTTCAAAAAAATATCAATTCTTATCATAATTGTGATAAAAATAACATGAATTTGCTGACAATATCGTAATTAAGGATATCCAACTTCAAAAATTCCTAATTTCTAAGTTACGACACTACGTATTTGGATGAGGTATAATGAAACTTCTGTCGCTTCGTTTTCTGTCGCGATTTGATAGAAAACGATAAATTACGTCAAGATTTTTGAAACATGGTAGCGGTAGGGTGAATAAACGCTAGAGACAAGATAGCCTGAGAGCACTATAGAATTCAACCACGATTCGGTCAGAACCAAAATATCATACTCGCAAGAAAGAGCAGAAATATATAAATTATCTGTCTTGGTTCTCAAGCCTCTAACATTCTGGTAATAAATTTGAAGGTTGAATCTTAAAACAATTATACACCAAAATACATCTATAAATATTACAAATTACTTATTAAATTACCAATTTATTTAAGGAGTCTAAATCTTTAATAACTAAATATCTTGCTTCATCGTCTTTACGAACGAATATTTTCTCTCCTCGAATCCAGACGTACTTATATTTTTTCTCATTTGCTCTTATTCTGGTTGCGGCATGAAGAGCTTTGTTACTAGGAGAGAGGTGCTCAGATATGTATATCGGACGTGGTTCACCCTCGATACCCAAGTGTGTTATATTTAGCTATAAAGTACTAGAAAACAAACTTGTTGGAAATTAGTCGAGCAGCGAGCTAATAAACTTGTCAACTTAGGTACGCATTAATTTTATTAGCGATGAGTCGTTAAAAGTAACAAAGAACATTATTTGTTATTTCTTTGGCGGTAAAAGTTCAGAATGAAAATTTTAGTTTTTTGCCCTCGAACTCCGACTTGGTTTTCGTTGAAAAATTATGAACGGCGCTAATGTGACAAGTTTCTTAAGAAGTTCGGAGACACTATAATTCTATTGTAGTAGTGTTCTCACTTTCGAAAAGTTTAATGTTTCAAGAAGAGTAATTTTCAATTTCAGTAAGTGTTAATGTTAACATTATATTTGTCCAGGTATAATTTGATTTTAATTAAATTTTTAATGTGACGTTGTAAACGAAAGCTTGAATAAAGTTATTACTTTGTATTTTAGTGCAAACATATTTTAATCAATTAAATAAACACTTAATCCTTCGATCGCGGATACTTGTAAACCTATTGTTATTCTATTGTTGTCGCGGTCGCCGGTGTCCGTATGGAAGTTGACGGGTTAATTAAATTTTAAATTAATTTATTGTGAAAAATTTAAGTTCACAGTTTAAGAGGTTGTTTGTTGATATGCAAAAGGTATTGGGCAATAACGCGAATGGAAGATTCGGGGCAAATGCGTGGTAAGTGGACTTTTGGGACCGACTGGAATTAGACGCGTTTGTTTAATCTCTACACCTACGTAGCGCACAGGTACCACAATCTATTAAGCATATTATGCAGTAGCGTAACTCAACAAGTATGTTCTGTAGAACACAACACTTTAAGGGCGTTCCGTCCGGAGATTCCGTAATTGACCGTATTTAAAAACTTATAAACTCATAATCTGAAAGCTACAAAGTTATAATAAAAATACAGCAATAATCTTCAGTATATCAATATTCCTTTTGTCGTTTTAAATTTTCTATTTTTGTTTCTTATACTCATGATATCAGCTTCCAAAGTAATACCAATTTGTTATTCAGCATACATTCAAGCATACATTCAGCATCTCCTTAGGATTTACAAATTACTTTTATTTGAAACTCACGCCAATAGATCGACAATATCATAAACTACATATTCGCCGTTTTAAATTTTTTTAGGACAATTTTGAACTAAGATAAGTAAAAATAATAGGGTTTTGACGCGATCTCGGCAACGCGGCAAATGTATGGCCAAGGTCGTTTGCTCGGGGGACGGCCTTAAGAACACTACTGTAGTAGTGTTCTTAAAGTGAAACACAAAGGGATTCATATTGTTACGTGCTAGGGTTCTCTGGATTCGGAGAAAAAGACCTGGTGACTCTCTTGAAGACTTTATTCACAAACACTAGCTCACACTAATCACTGAGTTCAAACACTAAGCACTAGATCCAAATCACTGAGCACTATCACTGTCCTAGGTCGTAGCCGAGTCACTATCACAATCACAATCACTCACTATTGATCACTTGTTTTCGCTCCGAAGTCGCCTCGAAGATAGCTCAGATAAAACTGAATTGCCGGCTCGACTGTCTGCGACTATTTATACGGGCCGGATCGAATCTCAGAAAATTCCGGAACATCCCAGAATAAACCCGATATGCGTAAACAAGTATCAGATATTTCTAGAAAGTACTCGTAGGTACATACACCTAGCGTCATCTAGTAGCGAGTAGGGGATTTACGTTGTCTGTGTTCCCTTGGTAGGTTCGCTGGCGTGACGCTAGATGGCACCACGTGTCCGTATCCGTAACAATATTGTAATGCCCGTTCAGATGCTCCTTCGCACACTGCGGCTTTATACTGCATAATGGACATCAGGTCCAAAATAGTAATTTTGAGTGTTTCATGTTTCATAATATTATCCATACTGAAATATTATAAATGCGAAAGTGTGTCTGTCTGTTTGTCTGTTACATCTTCACGCCTAAACCGCTGAACCAATTTTACTGAAATTTGGTATGCAGATACTTTGAGTCCCGGGAAAGGACATAGGATACTTTTTATCCCAGAAAAATGTAAGGTTCTTGCGCGATAAACGAATTTTGACCCGATGGAGTTGCGGGCATGATCTAGATTCTAGTTTTTCATAATTTGTTTAGTTTTCTATGTCGTTACGCAATGTGTGCGTGAAGTGTGCACCCAACATGAGTATTATATGGAGATGATCTACTGTTTAATATTTATTTTGTGGCGGTACGGTCCCTGGATTAGAATGTCTACATACATCATCAGGGACTGACCGATGGCTCACAAAATAATTTATGATAGATAAATATTTATTATATTACCTTAAATTGGGGTTAGAGTAAATTGTTACTCTCTCTGCTTGATATAAAATACTGCTTAAATTATTATGTGATAATCAAAATATTATGCTATCCCTGTCGTTTTGCAAGCAAATATAGTGGCAGCCTATGCTAGCCGACGTGATCTCGGCGAATAGTGATTGTAAAATGTAAATGTAGTGAAATGTACCACTACAAAATGTAGGGCTGTATCTGGGAACGGTTGTCCACTATATAGGCGTCGTGGTCTACTTCTTATCTGTGCCAAATAATAGAAATATTGCTCCAGTAATTCGTGAGATAAGCCCTTACAAATTATTTTCCCCGTTTTTTCCACCTTTTCCAATATTTCTTCCCTCCTATTAGTCTTAGCGTGATAAATATAGCCTATAACCTTCCTCGATAAATAGGCTATCTAACACTGAAAGAATTTTTCAAATTGGACCAGTAGTTTCTGAGATTAGCGCGCTCGAACAAACAAACTCTTCCGCTTTATAATATCAGTATAGAATAATTCTGGAAACTATGAATGTTCTAGCTGTATACTCCCTATACCAATAGTAGCTGGTCAGTTTCAATATGCGATATTTATTTGAGCACAGTATCGGCAAAACTCAGACAAACATTCATATCTAGCGTGAGGACTGTGTACTCGCCGCTCGGACCTAGTACACCGCCGGCATCTAAACCACGCACTTAGGAATGGCTATACCTTCTAAGGGTGGGTCGTGGGTTGCACCAGGGGCGTTGTTATAGTTAAGGTTATCGTCAAATATGGCGTCCATTATTGACTTTAACCAGAGATTTGCCAATTAATCCTTCGATCGCGGATTCTTGGAAATCTATTTTATATTTGAGTCCCTAAAAAATAATAAATTTAATATTTGAGTCCCTAAAAAAATAGACTGCAGCCCAAAAAAGTTTTCGTTCTTTATTGGCAACATTTAATAGAACGGCGCAATTTTTCTGTCCGCAAGTGTAACCACTAATTAAGCCGGTCTCCACATACAGGAGTTTCGGCGCTAGGGACCGATTCTCAGGCAACAAATTTCATTTCGATCGCATGCTATCTCACTCGCGTGCTCACATGCTTGAGATTGCCTTCGATCGAAACGTCATTCGAGGTTCGAGAATCGGGCCCCTGGTGTGCCGCCGCCCCCGGGAATACTCCTGCTGCACGGTCCAGTGTACACAACAAACTCACTACTTGCACTCCATTTCGGTGCACCGGTGTATTAACTTATAACAGTTATAGCGAAAAGTATTGCTGTGTCCGTCCGATTTCTTTAAAATATGGGATATGACATAACAGTTATCTGTGGGTAAGTTCTGAAACTTAACTCAGTTTACTTACCACTGTTTGTGACGTCATAAATCGACGCCATACTGTTGAGTGTTGATGTGTTCCTAAATACAGATCAGTCTGTCAAGAAAGTGAAGAAATTAAAAAGTGGCAACATCGTAGTGCCATCCCTTTCAAATAAAAAAAGGGATGACACTACGATGTTGCCGCTTTTTAACCGACTTCCAAAAAAACGAGGAGGTTATATGTTCGGCTGTGGATATATTTTTTTTATGTATGTTCAACGATTACTCCGCCGTTTATGAACCGATTTTAAAATTTTTTGTTTTGTTGTATTAGGTTTCACTCCAATTTGGTCCCATTTTCACAAAAGTGGTGACCTGATGATGGGATCCATGAGTAATCGAGGGAGCTCCTCAAAATTCAAATGGAAACATATAATGGATTTTTTGGTTTCATATGAACTATTCCAGGCATATGTTACCAAAAAGTAAGATTTTGCACCAGGATATACCATGGTTCGAAAGTGGTGAACAGAACTCCTTACTAAGGAGTAAAAAAACCGAAACCCCCAAACATGTATCTATAAGGATAGATACATGTTTGGGGGTTTCGGCGTTGTTTTAAGAACTGAAAGCATATACTACTAAGCTAATTACATTAATCATCATCATCATCACCACCACCATTCCACCATACACCTTCACATTATGGTATGAGTATATTATAATTGGTAGGTATTTTTCATAGTATTTTTAGATCAAAACGGATCACGGATGTCTTTAAACATTGTTCTGTAGAAAGTTAAGCTATTTTGAAAATTATTTTATTATATTATTGCGACCTGATGATAAGGTCCATGAGTGATCGAGGGAACTCCTCAAAATTTATATGGAAACATATGATGATTTCGATTTTATGAGAAGTAGGTATCCTAAGTATATGCTACCAAAAAGCAAAATTTTGCACTAAGATATACCTTGGTTCCGAAGGTGCTAAAAGAACTCCAGATTCCTTATAGATACAAGTTTGGGGGTTTCGGCTTTGGTTTAAGAACTCAAAGCATATGCTACTATGCAAGTTACATTCATCATCATCACCACTACCACCAGTCACCACACCATGAATCATTAAATCATAACTCTTAATTTGTTGAACTATTTCAAAAATTATATCAATGGTGTTATATTGTTATATCAAAGTAATTGATTCAAACTTGGTGATCAGGTTACCAAGTTAGCAATTTGATTATGAATTATGAGGTATGTCCGTATGTAGGAAATTCCTTGTTATTGGGACAAATAAATAGTTATATTAACGTAGTTCTAAGTAGTTTAAGCATAATATTATATGAACAATAATTATAGTGAGGTAATGACTTTCCAGGAGTGTTGTGATAGAAAGAAAGTCACTGAACAGGAGCCTTTAGAGATAGGCGCATGAACATTAATTTTATCATTGCTTGATTAACGCCAACCTTATATTATTAATTATACAGTGATACGAGTATATTGTTGGAGTTACTTATGCAATTCTCTATTCCGAGAGGGCACTAGGTATATTAACTTTATAGTTCTCATATCATAAATGTGTATCCTGGCTCCAAAGTCACTTAGTATAATACATTAGTATTTACAGAAAACCTTATAAATTACTTAAATTACTAAAAAGAGTGAAATTAATATTAAAAAAAAATTAAAACCGACTTCCAGAGTAAAAACAATAATTATTATTATAATGAACAAAAAAGTATGAAATAATTCTTATTTTTAAGTACTGTTTTGTAGGACATCCGAATAATGTGCTTCTGCTTAAGCTAAATTGAATACGCCCACCGACGTCCGTAAACGTTATGGCATCTTGTCATATCATTGAAATATCTTTTTAATATAGATCAGATAATATTGTAATAAGATAGAAGCAGATAAAAAATCTGTTACTGAAATCTGACTAGAAGGTCTCAATAATTACTTCTCATTTATTGTTTCTAAATTTCTCAAATCAATTTTTAGATACGGTGTCGTCGCTGCAGTGTGACCAGCTTTTTGTAATAAAATAATGTTGCCTGCAACTCTGTCGCGTCAAGATTTGTTCATTATCTTAGAAACGTACATGTTTCGCGAATAGACAACCAGTTCTTAAGAAACTGATTACCGTCCACTGCACTGTATTGACCACTTCTAAAGCAAATAAACGAATTGAATTGAAAGTAACTTTTCGGGAACTTGAGAGTATTATTATTATTATTAATAACTCCCACACTGGTTTCGGTGACGGTGGCCGGCTTCATTGAAACCAGACCAGTTACGCAGGAGTAATTTTATAGTGCCCAAGTGTGTGCGCAGTACACAAGAGCACTCTCTTTTCTTTTTACTCTCATAACCCAGTGGGACGGACGACCGACACGACTAGCGAGAGATCAGGCGCAGGACCGACTTTTTTACATGACCATCCGACGAATGGATCATCAGACAATCAGGTGATCAGCCTGCATTGTCCTAGCCAAACTTGGAAAATATGACGTCATGTTTCCAACGCGGGAATCAAACTCATGACCTCCGAGTCGAGAGCCACGCTCTAAAGTCTAAACCACTGGACCACGGAGGCGTTGGATTTTGAGAGTATACTTCCTTCATATGCATCAAAATCGCTTTACTGATAGTCTGATGAGGACGAAAATAAACGGACAGACACAGTTTTCGTGTCCGGCGCTCGGCGGTGTGCGAGTAATTAAGCTCGCTAATGTCAGATGAGCACGTCCGGAGGGATAATATACGCCGTAACCGCTCTAACTGAGCTAACTCGCGGCCCGCCTAGGGTAATTGACCCCTTTAGCTCACACCTAGGTACAGCCGAACTGGTAGGAGTGAACTAGTTGGTATTGTTTTTGTAGGCTGTTGTCATTGTGTAGACGAGATAAGACGCAAAATAATACAAAGTAGAACTATCAAATGACTTTAATGCCAATTTGGCATTCCAATTTTGTATCGCCATAATATCAAGTTGCGTTCGTTTTGATGTAAACCTCAAAGTAACAATTTACCGCTTTTATTTTGTGGCAAGTGTGAATAGGGATGATGACAAGGTCAAAGATTAGCGACTTTTGTTAATAAAATAAAGAAAGCACGGCAAAAAATAAGCGTTACCAAAATTTCAGCTCGATAGCATTTGTATTTTTTTTGTTAGGCGCCTTCAAAGTTGGATATTCAAGTCGTTTTTTTTTCAATTAAATTTCTTAATATTTGTATACCATTCGATAACTTATGCAATTAAAAGCAACTTTTGGTATGAAACCACTTTCATAAACGCAATATTTAATATACCTATCGAACAAAGTTCTCTCCCGACCCGTACAAACTAAGAAAGACTGACGTCAGTCTTTCGTAGCACTTTGTATGGGGCGTTTCGGGCAGGTCTATTTAACCGACTTCCAAAAAACGAGGAGGTTATATGTTCGGCTGTGGATATTTTTTTTTTTTTTTTTTTTTTTATTTTTTTTTTTTGTATGTTCAACGATTACTCCGCCGTTTGTGAACCGATTTTCGAAATTTTTGCTTTGTTGTATTTGGTTTTACTCCAATTTGGTACCATGTTCACAAAGTGGTGACCTGATGATGGGATCCAGGAGTAATCGAGGGAACTCCTCGAAATTTATATGGAAACATATGGTGATTTTGGTTTTATGTGAAGTGTACTAAGAATATGCTACCAAAAAGTCAAATATTGGGTCAAGGTATACCATGGTTTCGAAGATGCTGAGAGAACTCCTGACTCCTTATAGATACACGTTTGGGAGTTTCGGCGTTGTTTTAAGAACAGAAAGCATATGCTACTATGCAACTCATATTCATCATCATAATCATCATCATCATCATCATCATCGTCTTCATCATTACCACGTCGTGTTAAGGTCACCAATGTCTCATGGCACAGAATAGATAATAGTACAAGGCATAGGTGTGGATATACTAATAATAATAATAATTTTATACTGTATAACAATACTTTGTTTAAATATACACGGCGGTCAGCGCCAAATACGCCGAATACGCCGAATCGAATATACTTTACTACTTTATATACAGATCGAATACTATACTAACTAGTTTATAAAATTTTAATAGACAAAATATAGAATTAAAATAAAGTTATTTTAAAAAGAGCATTTAAACTAAACGAAGTCAATAAGTGTCTTTTTAATTAGTTATACTTATTAATCGATAGATGGCGCACTAAGTATCGATTTGAATGGATTTGAAATTGAATTCTTGATAACAAGAACAGCTGTCAATAATTATGATAATATTATATTATATTACTAGCTGTCCCGGCAAACGTTGTTTTGCCATATAAATAATTTTTGGTATGAAAAATAGATGTTGGCCGATTCTCAGACCAATATCCTCACAATATGCTCACATAATTTCATGAGAATCGGTCAAGCCGTTTCCGAGGAGTATGGCAACGAAAACTGTGACACGAGAATTTTATATATTAGACGAGTAGCTACGCTACATCCTATGCAAGTTTATACAATTTTTTATCTGATAGATCCTTGGATCGTGGAAAAACGAGACACAATAGCCTTTCTATTGTTATCGCAATCGCCGGTGACCGCTTGAGGTTTGAAGTATTAAAATTGTTAAATTACTTAGCACAATATTATGTTCACTTCACTGATAATATATTATTTTGTGAGTGTGAACTGTGTAATAAGATACGTAAAATATACGCGAAGGTTTACCTACTAGTGTAACTAAAAAGAGTGAAATTATTATTATTTTTAACAAAAAATTAAAACCGACTTCCAAGGTAAAAACAATATTAACATTAATATGAACTAAAAAGTATTAAATAATTTTTGCTATCTAATAGTGCCTTTTTCCGAATTCGGCTAAACCTTGACTATTTCTGTACTCAATCTTCATAATTTTGAAGTCGGTGCCAGTTCCAAAAGTTTCAAATATTCTGTCAGAGGACTGAAGATTCAGCTATCTGGTACCGACTTCAAAATAATGAAGATTGAGTACAGAAATAGTCAAGGTTTAGCCGAATTCGGAAAAAGGCACTATTAGATAGCAAAAATTATTTAATACTTTTTAGTTCATATTAATGTTAATATTGTTTTTACCTTGGAAGTCGGTTTTAATTTTTTGTTAAAAATAATAATTTATGAGATGTTTGAATTGTTCATATCTTGGTGAATTTTTAAGCTATGAGAGTCATTATTTCAGCAATGTTTCTATTTTTTAAGGGTCTTTCAATTACCAATAAGAAAAAAAATTTGTCATCAAGCCTATTAGCTTCCTTCTTTAAGAAAAGGTTGCCTATGAGGTAAAGTCATATTTAGTAAACGAACAAAACGAGCCAAAATACAGCTCAACGCTATTGCTATAAACTATTTTCAAACCTTTCTTATTATAATAGAGTTCATTTTGAATTTAAAGTTTTTCATTCCAGGCCCTCAATATGTCTCCAACGCACTGTACAACCTGGGCATGCCTTAAAGGCCAAAATCGATACAAGATTGGTCCTCGACGCGGCATTACTGCCGTCTGCCCACAAATCGAGTTAACATCCATTCACGGGCCGACGGCACACGCTGGCCTTTCAGCTAGATTTGATTACGACTCACATAAAGAGAAGGTTTTAGTGCAAGAAAGCTACTCAGTACCAGACTCCAGAGTCGTGCAGCGACAAAATATTTTGTAGAGATATGTTTGTGAGAATAAAGGACGTCTCATGCAATAAAACACTATGTGTTACCATAAATTGGTGGAATAAACATATTTTAGTATTTATACGTCACAGGTGGAGATGCAAAGGTATACGCCATACGGCTATAAATATATGACGGCTTTTATGAACAAAATTACGCACTTCTGTCGTCAATCTATCACATTTCTATTCTTCCACAGAATGAAAATCCTTCCACAGTGGCCTTACTGAAAAGTGGTAAATATTATGTTATGGCTCATTAGTTCCATCAGTATAGTAGTACTAGCTGTCCCGGCAAACGTTGTTTTGCTATATAAAGTATTTCGCCCATATAAAAAAAAAATTATAATATAACAATGGTCTACTACTATTATTTATTCAACAAATGCACTTATCAATTTAAAGGGTAGCCAGTAGCCGATTCTCAAACCTATATACTACTGAATATGCATAAAGGTAAAAATCAGTAAAGCCGTTTCGGAGGAGTACGGTAGTCGGTAACTAACATTGTGACACGAGAATTTTATATAACTAGTAGTTGTGGTGTTTGTATAGAACCTTTTTATAGTTTTACCTTTCAGATAAGTTTTGTCTTTTAATGGCCTGTTTCACCGCTTCCTGATAAGGTGCCCGATAGGGTTATTTGACAGATTTTCCATACTCCATCTGTCAAATTAAGTGGTGGATAGCCTTATCAGGAAGCGGCGAAACAGGCCCTTAATGTCAATTCATTCTATAAATAAATATATTTTCATCAGCATATCCTAAGTTGTTTAGTTACTAAAATACGCAGATATCTTAGTAGTATGATTATATGGATGGTATGGCCCATCTATGGCCTAGTATATTAGATATCAGTATCAAATACAGGAGTTATATTATGATATGAGCTGGACTTCACAGACAACATGCCAACTGTCGGTACAGGAATAGCTTGGAAAGTAAATTACGGCGCTGGCCGTCCGTGGCCGATGCGATTGCTAAATATTAATATTGCCAGTAATATCAGAGATAGCAAATCAAATATTATATATTATGGTGAATGTTACACAGCATTTCTATGCGAAATTAATATTATGTAAACCGATGTAAGGTAAATTCGTGCTACAGCGTTATCCGAACCCATTATTATGACATTTATGACATTTGATTCGTGGGTGGGATGGTGGGGTGGGAGTTGGGACCCAACGAAGCAATGTGACTTCGCTCTAAGTGAAAACGATACACATATATGCAATATGCTTGAATGCAATATGCTAAAACGGTATACTTGATTATTATCATTGTCATCATAGTCAAGGGCCTGTGCCCCTATCTGTGAATTTTTACGTAATTTTACATCTGTAAGCGCATGCCATCTCTGATCTCTTACCCAACATCTGTTGGAAAACGTTTACTTAACGAAACTCTTCACTCCGAAAACAATCGTTGACTCGTTCATCTCAACGTAAATCCAAACATCGGATTCCGTTCGGGCGTTCTACCGTGAATATCCAAACTTCCGAAATATTCCAGACTTACCTTCTATACTTCCGTGTGTAACCGCGATGCCCTAATCCTCGTCAAAGGGCTCCGTCTTCGCGTCGCCCTTCGCCTCAGGATTAGGGCCGGTTCGCCGCTCACCCCTGGCTAATTACAATCTTAGCTGCGGCGAAGCTTAATTGTACCGTTGTAAACATTGACGCACCTGCGGGCGATTGCTCGCTTGAAAATTAGGAAGATGTCTCGAGAGTCTTCTTTCTAATCCATCAGCGAAGTCAAGCTGACTCATTAAGTTACTAGTTACTCGTATCGCATTAAGGATTAAATTTATTAGATTTAGATTAAATTTATATGCAAGTGGGAAGTCGACTACATGAAGTTGTAGCAGACGACGTATCGTCGCGTCGCAACACTACTGGTTTCTATGTATTTCTATGGATAAGTGTCGCTATCTTCGTGTCGCTAGCTGCGCAGGGTATTTCATAGAAATACATACAAAACAGTACTTAGTGTCGCGATGACACGTCGTCTACAATTGCTTCATGTCGTCCGCTGCCAACCGGCACCTTTATGATGAAGTACGGTAGAAGACAGATCCATTTTCTGACAATGAACCAAGTAGCTATGTTTACTTACAGCCTTTAGGCTCATGCCTGTAGTAGGCACAAGACTTGACCAACCACCAATAATATGCCTCCCACGCCGAGCCGGCTTCTGTGTTGGTGGCCATAGGTGTGGCGTAGCTGGTCTGGTTTCTTTAAAGCTAGGCCTACGCAAGTTTAATAGTGCGCTGTGTATGCGCAGTACACGAGAGCACTCCTTCCTTTAGTCTGATCGGGCGGGTCGCTGATAGTGATGATGACGAAACATCTTACGTTGATATTAGATATGGTATAAGTCCCTGATAGCTTTTTGCGGGTAGCGAAGACAAATCGCTCGCAATTGGGGCCTAACGGGGCTTACTGTAATGTGGGCCCGACCCGACCCGACGCGACCCAACGCGACCCCGCACCATACGTGTTATAATTGCCGAGGATATAGTGTGTGCAAATTAAATACTAATATCTCTAAACTTCTTGCGCCTTCAGCGCTATCTATAAACTTGAAATATACCACTCGTCATAATTTCTCTTATGACGTAGACAATACTTAAGTACTAAGAAAGGATTTCTTTTCAAAATTAGACTCCTAAGTACCCCTGTAATTCTACAGCGCTTATTTCCAAGGTACTGTAGAAAAAAACACGCAAAACAATTGTTTAAACATCACAGCAAACATGCAAAAACAATTATTTCCACTGTAATGAATGTAATTTCTGTCCGTAATCGGTAAAGCGGAGTGAACATAAGCTGCCTCAAGACGAACACAAAAATTACCTAACTAATTACCTGCGGGCAAAGTCAATTACTTTGCAGATTTCATTTCAATTTGCTTTAAAAAATTGCTATAAAGCTACTTGATGTTGCTAGGGACTTAAAGAAAATATTAAAAGACTAAAGAAAATGTAATAAGTATGTTACCCTATGATTTCTGTAGTTTAAGTCAACTGTGCCTCATCAAAATAAATTCAGTAATTTCGGAGCTTATTGGTTGGTGGTAAAAAAGTATGTGTAGCGCATAAGTTTAAGTTCGCTCAACACAAATGGTAGTAGAACGCTGTGTTCGATTTTAAGGCCTCTGCGGTGGGGGACGTCATGCTATTCGTAGATCAGTAACAAAACGTGATGTTATTTGGTAGATCATGTTCAGACGGTGACACGTTATTAAATACTAATGGTCCGCCCCAGGTCCGCCCATGGTACATACATATTACACTGAGGGACATCTTAGCTATACATTGGTGAAAGAATTTTGGAAATCGGTCCAATAGTTTCTGAGATTTAAACAAACGAACAAACTCTTCAGCTTTATAATATTAGTATAGATTGGCAGCTATTGTTACTACCAATATTGTACACGATATGCGACGATTTCTACAGTTTTATTGTACGATGATTCCTACAATTTTCAATAGCGATCTCAAAATTATACGCCGCCTATACATTACAGTGGATTTAGTAAACATGTACACACAAAAGAAATCAAAGTTGCCTAATACGCTCAAAAGGCAAATAGCCAATAAAAGCTCGAAGTTAAAAAATTCAGATCCTCAGGGACTCGAGAGAGCCTTCGGACGTCCGCTGATATGTGTAAAAGGAACAATCTGAGTGTTTACAGATGTGAGCAACATCTGAATTCTTATTAGGTTGGGAATACGTTTCCGCAAGGCCGGGGAGAAATTAGAGCATTGAGAATTGTACGTTGGACTTATACGAGAGTGGGTTGAAGTGAGATCACAACAAATGACGCTTTGTTTTTGTGATAAACTTTGCAAGTTATAGCATAGAAAAGCAAATGTCATCACTCATCACTCATCACACAAAAAAAATCATTCACTGTAACCATTTCGGACGTCAAAACTGGGCGCTCCACTTATAAACTATGTATAAATATTAGTTTGAAGTGAAACTTTTATTATTGTGAAATGATATCAATGGCATTCTCAAAAACTTTCCTTAGTTTTAAAGTAAGGCAGCGTTTATATGGCTTTAACAATATAGAAGCGGTTTTTAAATTCTCACATAAAACGGACAAGACAAGAAATATTTTCTGTAACATTTAACCGCCTCGGACATCGGCGAACTGTCTGCGGATAGTTTTAAAATATGTGCACACTCACACCGGACACGGTTAAAGTTGAAAACCCGGGGGATTCCACGTGGAAACACCCCCCGGCACCTCCCCGCGCCCCCTCACCCCCCGGGGGTATTAGGGTACGTCGTATTGAAATAAAACATTAAAGCCACCGGCAAGAAGTTGCCTCAAGAAGTTGCTTGAAGGTTCCCAACAACAAAGGAACTTATAACTCGGGTGACATGAAAATCCTTTTACCAGGTGTTTATTGAGTCCACGGCTGGGCGTGGGATTTGATTGTTAATTAATTTGATGGGTGCAATGTTATAAACTGTTTGTGTTTTTAGCTGATTTTAATTTGATGGGTGCAATGTTATAAACTGTTTGTGTTTTTAGCTGATTAGTAAGAAGTATCCGTAAGAAGTAGCTATTCCAATTTTTATTACGTACGTTTGAAACATTGTACCTCTATAGTTGTCGATTAATTTAGTTTGCCTCAAGGGGCTAAATAAAGAACTATGACGGTCACTTGTGTAGCGTTAACTAGTTTGTCGATGTGATCTACTCTACATTTTGCTTCATATAAAAAAAAATTGGTCCAATAGGTTCGAAACCTGTTTTATACAAATGAATCAAATATTTCCTTTAAGGGGCCGGGTACCCTTGGAATTTCTCATACAAACGTAATACCAAAATCATTTTCTCATATATATTATTATTATTATTTCTAATATATATGTTTGAGTTATTTTTCAGTTTAAAATAGTAATTACCTAGGTTCCTGCACAAAAATTTATTTCAAAATATTTAAACACAAAAAAAAATTCAAAATATTTAAACACAAAAAAAAATTTTTTTTAATTTTTTTTAGTAAATTTACTACTAAATATTGAAACACTAAAAAATATATAAATAAATAGTAAATTTACTACAAAATATTGAAACTAAAAAATATTTATTAGTATTTAAATATTTGGTAGTAAATTTACTATTTATTTATTTATTTATTAGTGTTTTACTCTATTTTTTAGTGTTTCAATATTTAGTAGTAAATTTACAAAAAAAAACTTTAAACAAAAATATTTTTTTTGTGTTTTTGAAATTTGAAATAAATTGTTGTGCAGGAACCTAGGTAATTACTATTTTATAACTGAAAAATAACTCAAACATGTTAAATATTTTCGTATGAGAAAATGATTTTGGTATTACGTTTGTATGAGAAATTCCAAGGGTACCCGGCCTCTTTAAGTTTTGGAGCATTCAGCTCAATTGTTCTATTAATTATGTTTGTTTGATAAACCCATTAAATACGTGTGTCTACTAATTACCTACAGTCTTATTTTTATATAATATAAAGCATATTATTATAAACAACTGCCCAGTATTTTACAAATTAAGTAAAAATTTGTTGGTAGCTAAAAGCGTAGTCTAGTAGGCGTGTATACTGTATACGAGGCGATGCGAGCGGCGCCGAAAGCCTTTCCCTGTACCGACCGACTCTAAAATATACGTGAACCAGTTAAAATATATTTATAATTCATTATACCTGGGCACGTGTATGTGAGCCTTTTAGTTAAGGAAAATATACACAACTAGGTGACTCCCGCAACTCCGTTGCCTTAAATTATTTTATCGTGCGAGCACCGTACATTTTACCTGATGGATATTGTGCTTCTCCCTTTCTTCAAACTATGTCTATTCCAAATTTCATCGAAATCGGTTCATTAGGTACACTTTTGTATTTCTATACATATTATAAAACAAAGTCGCTTTTTTCCCTCATGTCCCTTTGTTCCCTTTAATCTTTAAAACTACGCAACGGATTTTGATGATTCTTTCAATGTTAGATAGCCCATTTATCGAGGAAGGCTATAGGCTATATTTTATCACGCTTAGACTAATAGGAGGGAAGAAATAGAGGAAAATTTGGAAAAAAACGGGGAAAATTATTTGAAAGGACTAACTTGAACGCGCTAATCTCAGGAACCACTGGTCCGATTTAAAAAATTCCTACGGTATTAGATAGCCCGTTCATTGAGGTAGGCTACAGGCTATGATATTTTATCACGCTAAGACTAATAGGAGAATGTGGAAAAACGGGGGAAATTATTTGAAAGGGCTTATCTCGCGAACTACTGGAGCAATTTTTATGTTATTTGGCACAGATAAGAAGTAGACCACGTGAAAGATCATAGGCTATCGGTTTTTATTTTTTCAGTGGCTATATACCTATTTTATACCCGTGCGACGCCGGGGCGGGTCGCTAGTATGATAATAATATTAATATGGATTTTAATGTCACGGTATTTGTTGTCTTACTCCTCCGAAGCGGCTTGGCTGGACCGATTGTTTTGGATTTTTGTGTGGTCGTCGGGTAGAGTACTTAGAGGTATAAGAATCGACCAACACCTGTTAATCATACCCGAAATAACATAATTAACCTTAGATTGCAAGAGTCGTTTTACTTTTGCCGAGTTTACTTTATAAAAATGAGTACATATTCTATGGACACATCACACCACGTCTGGTTCGTAAAAATCATCTCAAACACTTCCATGATCCAGGAATGTTGGAAACTTTTTGTTCCACCGGCGGGATTCGAGCTCGCTATACTCAACCACTAAACTACATAGGTCGTAAAAACATTATCATTTCAAACGGTAAGACTACACTTTGTAGGTAAATTGTTGTTAAAGCGAGAATTACTGTTAGTAGAGTCCGTCCAAAGTAAATTTTAACCCGAAGTTTCTAGAAAAGTGAATCTTATGCCGTTAACATAAGAACTCGTTGAAGGTAAATTAACTCCGAACGTTGCTAACTCAAAAATAATAGTCATAACCGAAACCTCGGTTTAACCGAGCAATTGCGACCGAATAGCCGTCGTGAAACAGAATATCTGCGGCTAATTAGCCGGCTAATAGCGGCTAATGGCGGGTAGCGGCTAGCCCGGCTAAGCCATCGATTGCCTTGTTAATATTGCACGGGGCAGACTGTCCAAGGGCCATATTGCTGCTATGTTTACTATTTAATTACTATGTTAGCCGTTTAACAATGTTCGATTGAGCTATTTTTACCCAACTACTGTTTAATTGGAGGTACTTGTTAATTTTAGTAGTCGTTGTGTTCCCCTGAGGCTCTTAATCATATTATGGCAACACTCACAGCTTATATGGCAAAACAATGTTTGCCGGATCAGGTAGTGAAAGTATGTATATATAGTGCTATCTGTGTTGTACTGAAGTTTATTACTAATATGATTTTATTTATATGCTACTTTCTATAATTACATCTATGTTAGAAAGGTCCGAGTGACTTAAAAGTGATTTAAAAGGCGTATTGTTTTCGTAGTCCGGTTATAACTTTACAATATTGTAGCATAATAATTCTTGCCTCCATCAGAACACTCCCGTAAAGGTGTATCTCACATGGCAACACCATTACAATAATACAAGAATAAAACGCACATTCTTCGAGTCCATATCCCTCGTCCCTCGCGGCCTCATACACGGCCCTTCCATTTGGCCGGGTATGAAATGTGCCCCCTCGGGAACGAACCTGGGGCCCGAGCCAAGACGAATTCGTAATCGCTTCGTTGAGCCGGGTCCAGACGAGTGTAACGTGTAATGTAAGATTACGTGTAATTTAGCGTCAACTGTGTGGACGGCACACGAACTCAAAGCGAATTGTCCAAACGAGCCTTTGTGCTCCCGCGAAAACCAACAGCCGATGGATAAACCCCGAGCGTTACATGTAATGCTCGTAGTGCCGTCCACACGTAGAATTCGTGTTACATTACACAGTGAATTACATTACACGTTACACTCGTCTGGACCCGGATTTATAGAATCGCCGATGAAAATGTATGGAATTGACATAAGCGTTCGTTAATATGACGTTGGCGTTCGACTCGTCTTATGTCAATTCCGTACATTTTGATCGGCGATTCTATAACGAAGCGATTAGGAATTCGTCTTGACTCAGGCCCCTGCTTCCCCGCGCTTTAACGTCACAGTTTAAACATCAAAAGAGAATAAATAATGTTAATTATTAACGTTAATATTTTATCGAACTTAATAATTCTTATGTAATAAAAATAAACTTAATAATTCACGAAAACAGGTGGGCTGGTTTCGTTAAAATATATTTCATTTTTGCATATTTTAACATAATGTATAATGTGTTGTTATCTCGCTCTTACATCGCTTTCTTATATAAAAGATATCATTTTCTTCAAAAGCACTTTAAGTAGTTGGTGTTGAAGGTTATTATTATCAGACTCTTTTGGTAATTTTAAAAATATAGTAAGGAAATAATGGAAAATGGAATAACGAAAAAGTTATCCATAAGTCAACGAAGCGCATATCGTTATAATATTTTGTGGGAAATATTTTTGCACTTCACAGTGATAAAAACATGTTGATTTAATCAAGTTCCCCCGAGTGTATTATTTAGGGAGATCGCACACGTCACACTTTTTGTGTGATCGAGTCTGCGGCGCACAAAAGGCGCACAAATGTCGTTCGCGGATTTTTCACAGACTTAACGCACACGACGCACATCTTCGATCATTCTGTCCGCTGAACTGTAGGGACGTAGACGCTATGGAAATCGTGCAAAGATCGCGAAGTATTGTTTTGTACTTGAAGTACAGAAAAATAAGAAAAAATAGAAAATTTTGGGTACATCCTAAAATTTCGGACAGATTATTGAAGGGACAGTTCCATATTAAACATTCAATTCTGCATTATTCTGCCTTAGACTAGAGGTATCATAAATTAGTGGTCTGTTTTGTATTTCATCGTTACATCGATATCTGGCGCCATGTTAATTAAATAGATCGCGTACGTTACGTCACTACAATTAATGCAGATTTAGACTAAAAGTATGCGCCGTCTGCGTTAGCGCGTGTTAAAGCAAACGTTCTATTTTTTTCGCACACTTTTTGTGCGGCGTGGCGCGAAGCGGCGCGATGCGGTTTGCCAGAATTATACGAATTTTTTGTGCGTCGGACTTATTGCGCGTCATGTGCATATAATTGCATAGGTTCTATTTCCACAGAGTAAAAAGTGCGTCACGGATAGTCTGTCGTCTGCGATCTCCCTTAACAGAATGTACACGCATTTTGTGTACTTTAAATCAGTGTGAAAAATGGCCGTAGTCCGTAGCGCCTCGTAGCGGCTCGTGGCGCCGCGCGTAGCGATGCCGTAGCAAAGTAATTGACTTGAATGTATAAAAACATTTCCGATGTTATCCCTACTTCCATACTAATATTATAAATGCGAAAGTGTGTCTGTCTGTCTGTCTGTCTGTTACCTCTTCACGCTCAAACCGCTGAACCGATTTTTCTGAAATTTGGCATGGAGATACTTTGAGTCCCGAGAAAGGACATAGGATAGTTTTTGTCCCGGAAAAATGTACGGTTCCCGCGCGATAAACGAGTTTTGGCGCAACGGAGTTGCGGCCATCATCTAGTACTATATAAAACTCGTGTCACAATGTAAGTTACCGTACTTCTCCGAAACGGCTTTAATGATTTTTACCAAGTTTTATATGCATATATTCACTATTCAGTAGGTCTGAGAATCGGCTACTTTTTTATATTGATAGTGCATTTGTTGAATAAATAATAGTAAATGATTACAACTCGAGACTGACGGCGACCATTGTTTGTGTGACGGGATAGCGATGGACGTTGCCATGGTGTCATACTTATTTAGTCACTTCAATAAAATAATATGGGCGAAATACCTTAATATATGGCAAAACAACAATTGTCGGGACAGCTAGTATATTATAAGTAAATAAGGACAGCGTACACATTCCCACGCAGTGAAAAACTGTACGGTGACTAACAAAAAGCTAGGTGTATTATTACCTCGATCGTGAGAATCGCAGACACAATAATTTTCAATTGTTATGCGACAGCCGGCTGCAGCTTAGGGATTGATGGGTTATTCATAGAAGATGTTCTGGCTCAATTTCTTTTTTCTATCGGTGCACGGTGGTGTTTGAAAAAATGCGACTTAGTTCTCTCACCAGTCCTTTTTATAATATTTCAACAGAAAAACCTTCCCACAATTCCTCGTATTTCTAGATCGTAAGTGCATTAACTACAGTAGACTCTAGCTAGACAGTAGGTGTGTCGGGTGTTGACAAATGGTTTCCCGCGGCCAGCGATTTCCGACGACCCGATAAAAACTACTAACGACTGAACAAAATAAAAGTCATTCGGTAGATGGGATCGGAATATTACGTTATTGAAAACAATATTAATATTGTAAATCTGAATGTGTCTGTCTTAATGTTACCTCTTAGCCTCCACCGCATAACCAATTTGTAGTCTAGTTATAAATGAAATTAAAAATGTAGCGTTATTATTTATTTACTTATTTATTGCACTTCCTGCATAATGTAGGTACAATGGCGGATGTATTATGATAGTTTACACTCTATATATATATATATATATATATATATATATATATATATATATATATATATATATATATATATATATATATATATATATATATATATATATATACTTATAAAATTACATGTCCTGACTGACTGATTCATCATCGCTGAGCAAAAACTGTTAAAGTTACAGCCACGAAATTTGGTGAGTAGGGTTGTTTTATTAAGTAAACACCCACTAAGGATGGAATTTTGAAAATTTTACCCCGAAGGGGGTGACATAGGGGTTGAAAGTCTGAATGAAAGTCCGTCATTTCTTGAGTTAGGAACATGAAACTTTATTTTTGGATTACTGATTAAAAATGAATGGATACGTATTTAAGCGTTTCTGGAAATTCTACCCCCAAGGGGGTGAAATTGGGGTTGAAAGTTTCAATGGAAGTCCGTTATTTCTTGAGTTAGAAACATAAAATTTTATGTTATGGCTACTGATTAAAAATGATTGGATACGTGTTAAATCGTTTTTGAAAATTCTACCCCCAAGGGGGTGAAATAGGGGTTGAAAGTTTAAATTAAAGTCTATATAGGTATACTATGTTAACGCGGACGAAGTTGCGGGCAATAGCTAGTATATATACATACATATAGAAGAGATACCCTGGGCATTGTGACCTCTTAAGACTGCGTAGTGGGGTCTTCTAAAATACTACCTCTTATTAACGGCGGCTTAAAATTTAAGGGGGCTGGGTAAAAATGAATACGTAGTTTGAAAACGTTCCATATAAGCTGTAAATATATGAGTGAGTGGAGTCGCGCGTCGCCGCTACCCTATAGTGTAAATAGTATTGAGCGCTATCGAGTATCGCAACAGCTCTCGATTGTGACAGTTATGTCGGCCGGTATTACGTGACGATAGCGAGCGATAGACTTAGAAACTGACCCATAGTAAAAGAAAATGTGATGTAATCTTTGACTAGTATTTCGAAGAACACCTTGAGGTACTAAAGGATAATAATGTATCGGTTCCTTGCCCGAGGTGAGGATCATGATATAATATAATAACGACCAGTAACCTCTAACGTGCTGTTCATTTCGTGTATGTCTACAACATCATCCTAAATAATCTGAATTCCTTAGTGTCTAAACACACCATACCGCAGTTCCGCGACGGAAGTTCGGCATGAAATTACGTCAGCAACGTCAAACGCATAAAATATAACGCGACAGAATTTCGGCATTGTGTGTCATCGGTAATTTAAATTACATTGCAGATGGAATCATACCGAACTTCCGCCGCGGAACTTCGGCATGGTGTATTTAGACACTAAATTCATTATAAGAACACAAATAACATATTATTATGAATATTGCGAAACAGAAATCTTTAACACCTTTAGAGCCTGTTTCCGAATTACTTCATTACTCAAGTAATATAAGTCAGATAGTTTTTCCTCGGTCGCTATACCTCGATCGTACGAATTGCAGACACAATAGATTTTCAATTGCTATGCGGCAGCCGGGTGCCGCTTGGGGATCGATAGGTTATGTGAGCAGCAACAAGACTTTCGAATAATAATTGTTATTCGCTACTTTCACGTAATCGTGATTGTTAAACGAGATATTACTTAGTTATCTGAAATAATTATAAGCACATAATTTTTACATCTTGACTTTAATAATGTTGATAGCAACCACAGACATATTATGTGATAGAAACTGATCTCTATGCAAATGCAATAGCCTCCGCGTTGCGCCCTGAATGGCGGTATTACGTCGTATTAACCAATCACAAGGATCACCTATGTCCGACTGTTGTGTCGCAATCACGATTCACGATGCAGCACAACATCGTGATTACGCCGGGCCCACACTACACATGATTGCAGTCTGACAACACTACATGTTCCCACCACTTGGAGATGATGAGATTAGTGCTGGTTGTGTCTTCAATATTTGGGATTGAGGTTGTACGAGTATATGGGTTGTAAATGTAGTATATTGATAAATAAAGTTGCGCCCACTGGTAGTGGGGATGATACTAAGAGATGGTCGCCCGGTCAGAGCGAGCATCTCATCATCATTTCTTCATATTCTGTGTTTAATTTACTCGCCCTACAAGAGTGCACAAATTCTACAGTAAAATACGCAGATGTCTTGTTACCCGAAGACGTTTAAAATATTATAAGATAGGTTTACCAAGCCTGACTTAAAGTAATTATACAAACGTTATTTCACGCCAAGTTTTGAAAGATCGTGTATCATTACAAAGCTTACAACGGCCACAGTAATAAAGGGAAAGAATATTGATAGATTTTAGAGAAAAAGCACCGGATTTCCTTTGTCACTTATCTTTTCGTCTGTAGAATAAACCATTTAAAGTGCTCTCCATGCTGAGTAAGCTGATCAAGTCAGTATATAAATTCGCAAATAGTCATTGAAGCAATCAATACGACTTCAAACGTTCTGGTATTCTAGTTTAATTCACGATCAGTCTACACTCTACTCATTAATTCATTGTTTACCGGTATGTAATAAACCGTTGAGGCGTCTCATTGGCTGGCTACGTAGACGGCAGCGAGTAGCGTCATATACAAGAAATGATGATGATATTGATGATGATAACCTCAGAAATGTAATAGCCTTTTCTAATAGTAAATAACTAGTCGATACGATTTATTAGAGACCCATGATATGGACCCTTGTAAATAATAAACGTCATTACGGACTTTTACTTTTACGGACAAGTTCTGCCCGTAGGCTGCCCGCAAATACATGGCGTGTACCCGCAACCCACATGTTCACCAAGACCGGGCTGTGCGCACGGGCGACTGAATTGTCGCTGCGACTTTTTAACACGTTTTTATTAGCTTGGACTGTTTGCATGTAACATAATCTTTGAGCACGATTTTTACCTACCTCCAGAAGTCCAATTAATTCGAAACCTTGCATACGTATTGAGACAATGACGATGCAATAATTTGTTATAAAAAGCATCGTGTTTTTAGGGTTCCGTACCCAAAGGGTAAAAACGGGACCCTATTACTGAGACTTCGATGTCTGTCCGTCTGTCTGTCTCCAGGCTGTAACTCAAGAACGGTAATAGCTAGAGAGTTGAAATTTTCACATATTATGTATATCTGTTGCCGCTATAACAACAAATACTAAAAATAAAATAAAATTAATATTTAAGGGGGGCTCCCATATGAGTACAACAAAGGTGATTTTTTTGGCCTTTTTGGCTCTATATCAATAATGGCAATAGGTAGGTACTTGATTGTTTTTCAAGATTTTTAGTTTTATGTGTGTTTTATTATTTAATAATAATATTAAAATGAAATGAAACAATAAGGGGGGCTTCCATACAAAAAACATAATTTTTGGCCTAATTTTGCTCTATAATGGTACGGAACCTTTAGTGCGCGAGGCCGACTCGCACTTGGCCGATTTTTTTAGTTTTTTAGGGTTCCGTACCCAAAGGGTAAAAAAGGAACCCTATTACTAAGACTTCGTTGTCTGTCCATCTGTCTGTCCGTCTGTTTGTCTCCAGGCTGTAACTCAAGAACCGCTATTACGTGATAGCTAGACTTCTGAAATTTTCACAGATTATGTATTTCTGTTGCAGCTATTACAACAAATACTGAAAGCAAAATA
This sequence comes from Polyommatus icarus, assembly GCA_937595015.1. Taxonomy (NCBI): domain Eukaryota; kingdom Metazoa; phylum Arthropoda; class Insecta; order Lepidoptera; family Lycaenidae; genus Polyommatus; species Polyommatus icarus. The sequence goes on from OW569325.1 coordinate 2,920,683, forward strand.
AAATTAATATTTAAGGGGGGCTCCTATACAACAAACGTGATTTATTTGGCCTTTTTTGCTCGACATCAATAATGGCAATAGGTAGATACTTGATTTTTTCTCAAGATCCTTAGTTTTATGTGTGTTTTAATATTTAATAATAATATTAAAATGAAATAAAACATTAATTGGGGCTTCCATACAAAAAACACAATTTTTGGCCTAATTTTGCTCTATAATGGTACGGAACCCTTAGTGCGCGAGGCCGACTCGCACTTGGCCGATTACTAAACTATATTATTTATTCTGATTATGTATTTATTGCCAGTACCATACAAAGCCCGATCAGCTTGAAAAGTTACACTTTCAGAACTTAAGACTTTTAAAAATTTTTTTCACTCTTAAGAGGCTGTTCTTTTTAAGAGTGAAAAAAATTTTGAGATTACAAATGCAGATTTAGTTGAATTAAGTATAATTACTACATCTTCTATGAGTTGGTGCAATGCAAACCAAGTTAAACATTATGGTTGATCGAGCAGCATAATATGAAAATGTCGTAGCTACATTTTTATATCACGCAACCTTTATACTTTATGGAGTCTCGTCGGTCACTCGCATATAAACAATTTATATGCAACAATAATATTATCGCATCCTCCACTCGAGATCCCGGCGAAACCTTTTTTAAACGACTAAGCTAAATCTCGGCGAAGGCAGACGAAAACAGGAAATCTGACCGCAAACTCGAGATAATAGAATCCCGGCGGCCATGTTGGATTTCACAAAATTTTATTGCCGCAGATAAGGAGTGGCGGGCGCGGGAGCGTTCGGAAATATCTGTCAAATATGTTACGGTTAAGTGTTTTTAACAGAGAGGATTTTCGCACGAAGCGTCGGACTTTATACCCGTTTATTGAGCTAAGAGCGAACGTTTTGAGTTAATTTTGAGCTGTGCTGGGAGAGAATTTAGGCGGATTTTTCGTTGACTAGATTTTGTGAGAGTTTAGAGTGATAGGAGTAACGAAAGTTTATGTACCTAAACGACATTAGTTCCCGGTTCCTATGCTTTTTTACTCGAGTTTATCTTTTCAATTGCGTTATTGGTTAACGTTTTGACACTAGCCAATCAATGAGCTAGTAAATAAATAAACTCCTGTCCAAAACCCCCAGAAACCTGGCAAAAGACATTCGTAGTCTATATTATCATTCACTCAAGTTGAGAATGAGTTACTTGAGGGTATGATAATTTTTCTTTATTTTCCGATTCGTAAACACAGCTGCACTCCTGTGACTGCACACTGTGTTTAAGAATTCAGCCGGTTGTTTTACACTATTATTATTTAATGTGGTTTTGAGCTCTTGATGTGTTTTAAAGTAACGAGATAGTTTTTATTAAATATGGTCATTATAATTGGAATGTCATTTAATATAAACAAAAGTTGTGGAACAGACGCAGCATGAGTCGGCTTAGGGTTGTCAAATACACAATTTTCTTATAACTGATATTTACCATGGGAATTTAGGAAATTAACTGATTTTTGCCAGAAATTAAAAAGGTAGTTGTTTTTAAGGGGCCAATGTACCTTAAAAAACAAATAGTTACCTTTTTATTGCTTGAAGAGTAGTGGATTTGTTGGAAGCTTTTGTTTCCTTGACTTTCTGCTTAAACTATGGGCGTATTTCTCTATTGTTTGACTTTCATTTCATATATTTTTACTTCAAGTGTGAGTACATAAAACTAAACCTATGATGTAGGTGACAACCCTACTGATGTTCGACGGGCCGGGGGGTAGCGGAATTCACTGCCTACTGTGAGTTAAGAAACACATAAGTTATCATCATTAAATAGGTACTTGTTTTGTTTTAAAATCAAAGAGTTTAAAAATTAGGATAAGATAGAAAAAGCTTCATACAAAAATTAAAAAATAATGACATCAGTGTTAAAGTAATACTTTAAAATGTAATGACTGGAATACAAATTCTCTTCAATTAATCCCCTCACGGCCCACGGGTCACGCTTTTTGGCTCGAACATGCCATGTCAATTATCACGTCTTTATATAAAAACTATAACGCATATTATTCTAATAAAGTCTTTCTTCTGTTTCAGGTATGGCAACATTAAATTTTCTTAATTAGCTAAGAAAAAACCAGGTAAAGTGATCGAAAGTAATGACTAATGAGTGATAAGTAGATCTTCTATCCTATCTTGTTAGCCCTTATGAGATGTTGTAAATTAGTAACCACTGAAACTCGTGGATCGCAGGGAACCGTACATTAATATCCGATCGTATAAGTATATTTTTCCATCTTAATGTCTCCAAACCGAATTTCAATTTTTATCGATATCGGTTCAGTGGTGTGGAATAACATGACGAGGACAAGAAGAAGTTGCCTCAAAGAAATTTCACATAATATTATGCTTAAGATTTCGGAAAATAATATAATAATGGCGACTATATATACACATTACACAGGTTTTGTAAAACCATGTTCTGCGGTGTTCCATACCTACCCGAATGCAAAAATCTTAATTTGCTAGTCGCAAAAAATAATATAAATTGAAAACATCACCAGCTTATATTTTATATGTCTAACGGTTTCCGCGTGAGATTTTCTAGCGCAAATAGCGTCACTCCTCTCTCCCGGGACCTCCTGTATAACCGGGATGGAACAATGTGAGATTTCCCGACGTACGTACAGCCGGAGCCCCGTATAGATATCCCACGACTCGTACATCTCGTACGGGAACGGGAGTAAACGCCGAGGCACACACCGTACCCTCCAGGGACCGGACGGTGCAGTAAAAACAATGTGTCATACTTTGATAGATGTTTCACTTGTAGTGGTGTGACGCATGTCGATAAAACTGCAGCTGTCGATTAATTATTTCAGACGCGAACATCCGTTTTTTTATAGTTGATTAACACACAATATCGATATTACAAATTCGATAAACGTCCCGCGAGTAATCGCTAAAGTTTCAAATTGAATTACATAATAAATAATAATATCCGAAACTAATTACTTTGTCTTGATTCTTTATTCGTGTTTGTGGCGTGACAAATTGAAAAGTAAATTTCTCAAGTGTTTTAAGTTCGGAGTTACGATGGACGAAACTGATTACGTAGATTATAATTACGTCAAGATTTTTTAAATCTTTACATCTATACTTAATATTATAAAGCGGGAGAGTTTGTTTGTTTGAACACGCTAATCACAGGAACTACTGGTCCGATTTAAAAAAATATTTCAGTGTTAGATAGCCCGTTTATAGAGAAACGCTATAGGCTATATTTTATCACGCTAAGACTAATAGGAGCGAAGAAATAGAGGAAAATATGGAAAAAAACGGGAGGAAATTATTTGAAAGGGCTTATTTGAACGCGCTAATCTCAGGAACTACTGGTCCGATTTGAAAAATTATTTCAGTGTTAGATAGTCCATTTATCGAGAAAGGCTATAAGCTATATATTATCACGCTACGGCTAATAGGAGCTAAGAAATAGAGGAAAATGTAGAAAAAACGGGGGAAAATATTTGAAAGGGCTTATCTCACGAACTATTAGAGAATTTTTTCTGTTTTTTGGGTCAAATAAGAAGTAGACCGCGTAAAGAATCATAGGCTATTTTTTGTGGACTAATTCGTCTGTGAAATATCTAATGTACGCGGGCGAAGCTGCGCCGAACGTCTAGTTTAATATAATTATTATTACTTTGACTTTGATTTCGCTGCATAAAATTAAAGTCTGATTAATATAGGGATATTATACAGCAACATCCTGCCAAAACACCGCAACATTACAAACTACACAAATAAGTCATACTAATAAGTAATAATCATGTTATAATACTCATTTTCATGCAATACATTTCCGCAAAGGTTAAATTAATTAGCTGTTTAAATTTAATTGTAGAGGGGAGTTGGTGTAAAATGTTCCCAGGATATAGGATTAAATCTATTTAAAATTCTCGTGTCACGCTGTGTGTATTTGAACTCCTTTGAAACGGCTCGACTGATTTTCGTGATTTTCGAGCATATCGGCCAGGGTTGAGAATCGGACTATCTACTTTTTATATTGTTAAGCGCATTTGTTAAATAAATTATAGTAAATTATTACAACTAAAGCGATGGACGTTGCCATGGTGACATACTTATTTAGTCACTTCAATAAAATAATATGGGCGAAATACTTTATATTGCAAAACAACGTTTGCCGGGACAGCTAGTACCTATAATATAATTTTATATTATATTGCAAAAAATTGAAAAGAATTAAGAGGCCGGGTACCCTTGGAATTTCTCATACAAACGTAATACCAAAATCATTTTCTCATACGAAAATATTTAACATGTTTGATTTATTTTTCAGCTTAAAATAGTAATTATCTAGGTTCCTGCACAAAAATTTACTTCAAAATATTTAAACATAAAAAAAAATTTTTGTTTAAAATTTCTTTTTAGTAAATTTACTACTAAATATTTAAACACTAAAAAAAAGAGTAAAACACTAAAAAATATATAAATAAATAGTAAATTTACTACAAAATATTTAAACTCTAAAAATATTTTTTAGTATTTAAATATTTTGTAGTAAATTTACTATTGATTTATATATTTTTTAGTGTTTTACTCTATTTTTAGTGTTTAAATATTTGGTGGTAAATTGACTAAAAAAAAATTTAACAAAAAAAAATTTTTTGTGTTTAAATATTTTGAAGTAAATTTTTGTGTAGGAACCAAGGTAATTACTATTTTAAACTGAAAAATAACTCAAACATGTTAAATATATTCGTATGAGAAAATGATTTTGGTATTACGTTTGTATGAGAAATTCCAAGGGTACCCGGCCCCTTAAGTCTAGGATATTATAGACTCACAAAATTATTGTAATATCGATAGTATTGTGACGTTTATGTGACATCACTACAAGACAATAGCGGTGCAGGACGCGCGACAAGAAAAACATCTTCGCCGCACCTGGGCGGTGTAGCGCGCCGCGGTACATTGATACTTGCACATTTTTAATATAATGCACTTCGTGTCTACGTTTTGAATTTAAACGCTGAATTCGCATTTTGTCGCCCGCTTCTTGACTTCGACGTTTTCCTGTTATGTTCGCGGCAATTCGTCTGTCGTATTGAACATCCTGTACAGTCGTAAGTCTGTGAGGTTAAAAGGGATCTAAAATATATTATTTTTTTAAAGTGTATACTTTTAAAGACCTTTGTTACTTGGTTTTTAATCAACATGTCTTATTGGCTACTCATTGAGATGAAGTTCATAAACTGTTAGTGAAAATATTACAAAACGCATTTTGATCAAATTGCTGCAAAACTGGATTAACAAATAGTTGGTTTATTGGGATATTGTAATAATACGGTATTGCCCGCGGTGGGACCGCATGTTGAATAATTTTAAAGTTGTACAATCAGAGAAACTATAGTTTGTGCGTTTTAACATGATATGGGTTACACATTAAAATTGACAATAGTAGGGAAGTTACCTAAAAATTTTAATCGATAATTTAAAAATATCTAATTACTTCGTAAAGGAATTGCAATCGAAATTATCGATTTCGTACTTACGTTTCAGAGTGGCGCCAGCGATTTAATATGGCCGCCCTTTTTATCGATTTGATTTCGATTCAACGGTGTCAATCTCTATCGGCATATGTTCCGTTTCATGCATCTGACATTTTTCAAATATTTTCGTATCAATAATTTTATACTCCTATTTCACTGTTAATATTTATAATTTTACTAGCAGTCCCGGCAAACGTTGCTTTGCCATAATATATTATGTATTTTCCATATTATTTTATTGAAGTGACTAAATATGTATGTTACCATGGCAACGTCGATCGCTATCCCGTCGTACAAACAATGGTCGCCGTCAGTCTCAGGTTGTAAATAATTTGCAATAAAGTAAAATTGCGACTATAATTAAAGATCTAAGCTATCCTAACTCTCAAGTTGGAAAAAAGCACACATTTAAAAAAACCCATTAAAATCGGTTAAGTAGTTTAGGAATCCATCGCGGACAAACATCGTGACAGGAGATTTATATATATTAGATATTAATAAGTTAGCATTTAGCAACATTTCATTTTTATTCATTTACAGTTATAGGAAACATTTGTTTTTATAGATGGAATATAATTTATTACATTTTGATTTTTTTTTTGTTTTCTTGTAAAAAAAATCCGTAGCAAGGAATATCAGAACTGACACCCATATCATCTTATGGGAGATCGCACACGTCACACTTTTTGTGTGATCGAGTCTGCGGCTCCCATACTGTCTGATTGCGCGCGCCATGCAGATTGTATGTAAACCGCAGACTCGATCACACAAAAAGTGTGACGTGTGCGATCTCCCTATAACGCACAAACTATAATTTAAAAGCGGACCTACGTAATTTAGTCAGGTTATGTCAAGACCAGTCGACAGATCACGAGTCACGACTCACGACTGACGTAGACTTAACAACTGTCATAACCCGACCATAAAACGCACGTATGAATCTGATGCCTACTGATTCTTTATCCTAAAAGAATTCTATTAGGCTAGAACGGTTTTAAAGTATCAAGAGTGTTTGTGCACAAAAGCACATGCCCGGCAGGTCCCGCAGGTGTCCCTGGCCCGCCGCCCCCGGCCCGCCGCAGCCCCCGGCCCGCCGCAGAAACAATTACCGCCGTATTAATTCTAATTTATTTGTATACAGGGTGCGCGCACTTATTTATGTTGTACGGAGTGTGCTATTGATATACGGAGTGTTTTATTATTGGATTTTTTTCTTTTTATTTTGTAACTAGCTGTTGCCCGCGACTTCGTCCGCGTTAACATAGTATAATAACAAAGATGGATAGTTTTCCCCTTTTTGTGGTTCCTTATACAAAGGGTAAAATCGGGACCCTATTTAAGCAAACGTCAAACGCAAACGTCAATAAACTTTCATGTTTCTAACTCAAGTAATGACGGACTTTCATTGAAACTATCTACCCCAATTTCACCCCCTTGGGGGTAGTATTATCAGAAACGTTTAAATACGTATCTATTCATTTTTAATCAGTGGCACAAAAATAAAGTTTCATGTTTCTAACTCAAGAAATGACTGACTTTCATACAAACTTTCAACCCCTATTTCACCCCCTTTGGGGTAAAATTTTCTAAATTCCTTCCTTAGTGGGTGTCTACTTAATAAAACAACCCTACTCACCAAATTTCGTGGCTGTAACTTTAACAGTTTTTGCTCAGCGATGATGAATCAGTGAGTCAGTCAGTCAGTCAGTCAGGACATGTAATTTTATAAGTATAGATAAGTTTTTCTGGTTTGCCAAGAAGGAAGTTTATTTCCTTTTTGTTAGTATAGTAATTAGAAACATGCATAGTTAGCATTCTTTATAATAAGTACTGAATGAAGAAATTTAATGACTGTTTCTCTGTTACTAGGGCTAGGGCTTTATGGAAAGCCCTAGCTCTTAAGGATAGAGATCTAATACGAACTTAATAAGTAATACAGTACGGCCTCGGTAATCCGGACTCCCGCTTGTTCGGTGATCGCTGTAATCCGGCCAGCCGGAGCTTTAAACATTGCTTTAAAATGGGCTGAAGATAACGAATTTGATAGCCACGAAGTTATATTTCTCCGTCGACTTAGAAACCGATATTTCGATATGAAGTGCGAAAATCATAAACAGAAGAGTATTACAGACTTTTTCAAAAGGACTTTACTATTAACTAATGTTTTATTTTAACTTACTTACTGATTTCTTACATGGTTGTAATTATGAACATGTACCATTGAGGAAATTGATTCCTAGGCAGTTGACAGACCAACGGCATTTGGTTGGATCATGTCAATTCAATGTTAATTGTGAACTGCCATGCCGGCTCGGTTTGACGTAATTTAAATTTTAAAAATTGATCAAAGAAACGAAGGTTAATTATAAACATGTAAATATTGCATACTATAATCCGGACGCCTCGATAATTCGAAAAGGGTCGTGTTTTTGCCTCTCCGGATGGCGAGGCCCTACATATCAAATGCGCTACAGGTCTCTCATTCTTAGAAACAGCTGATTAACCTGTAAAATACAAGAAAGTTTGCCCAAGTTTGTGGATGTTGTGGTTTCGGAGATTTCGTGTTTAATCAGAGTGGGTTTATTATCCCTAAAAGTAAGGTTTTGGCGTAAAAGACTCGGGCCACCTCCAGTATTGATATACAGGTTTCTTCTATATTTTAGGATGAAGCCAAACGAGCGTAATTTTGTGAGTCGTGAGTCGCAGAATTTCGGTCGCGTAAATATCTTTTGATACAAATCATGACTCACAAAATTATGCTCGTGTGAATCAAACAGGACTTTTGTATGAAACTGATTACAGCAGAATTTCTTACCAGCCGAAATTCTGCGACTCACACCTCACATAATATTACGCTCGTTTGGCTTCACCCTAAAATATGTATTAATCATTGAGTAACTTTAATTATATTTCAAAAAAGATTGTAAGCAAATTCGTAAAAGATGCGGGATTCTATCTACGAGTAGGTATACTAAATAGTATACTAGTCATATATTATGCTCCTATATTTAAGTATGCGCACAAGATCATATTTTTATATACAGCATGTTCGCTTATTTATTTCGTCGTCGGAGACGCGTTTTGAATACAGATGTGCCAGGGGATCTTATAGGGGGAAAATGTTAGAGGGGAGGAGGGCGCGAGGGGCAGGGCCAGACCATAAGTTTAGAGGGAATTGTTGTATTTCTGAATAAAGAATCAAATATTTTCAAAACCTCTTTACTACAGTTACTGGTGCCTACCACCGGTTCGGGAACTAACGAAACTTTTCGTTTATTGTCTGTGCTGCCTGTGGCGTAAAATCATTTCAGTAATATATAATCCTATTTATTAAAATTATGGATTTTTCGCATTTTGATTTGACTCAACTGGGGGCCTCTTGTATTCGCGTGGCCCTAAAAAGCCATGTGGTAGGTCCGGCCCTGACGAGGTGGAAGTTTCAAAGGGGGGAGGGGTCGTTTAAAGTCGTTCTGCGGGATTCGCGTTATTTATATTATGTGCGGTCGGCGCCTAATATCGAGTCGTCTGTGTGTCTGTACGTCGTAAAAGATTTCATTACGCTGCTGTTGCTGCTACTGTATGACAGGACGTCTTTCTGTGTGTGTGTGAGCAGTAGTTTCTGGATATTATTCGTTAGCACAGAGATATAGTCGTTAGTGACTACCAATTCTTCAAAATATATCCTATTTTGAGTAATCATAAGCAATATATTCTAAATTATAAACAACACTTCTTGCTAATATTATTAGAGTTAAAAAATGAGTGGATATTTGCGCCTGTTACACACAAGAAGTATGGAAACTTTACAATAACGTAGCTTTAATTGTAATTTCATAATGACTAATTATTATTATAGAGACGTAGAGTCTGGGTTGATCTCAAACATTGCGGGAGATTCATACATTTTCTAAGTTAAAACTATCTTATGCCCTTTCCTGGATCTTATAAAAGCATCTACATAGCAGTTCTAAAGCTTGAGCATAACAGTAATAGATCGACAGACATTAATATTATATACCTAGTATGGATGATACGAAACTAAAAAGAACCTAGGGAAGATTTTGTAACATTTATGTACTTTCACATAACTTTACAGTAACAACTCGATGTGATTGAATAATTTAATTCGTATAATAATGAATCGCGTGTAGTGTGGGGCCGAGAGTGGGGCCATTAGCCAATTGTGGCTGTCAAATACAATTGGTCAGGCCTGGGCCCAACTGACACTCGACAACGGTCAAGACTTGTGGGAATGCGCTTGCGACTTCGTTGTTAGGATTGCCTAGATGAAATAGGAGGGTTGTGTTTATTTTATCGTGTGTATGTGTACGCTAAAATCACGTGATTCAGGAATGATAGAGCTTTGTTTAGAATGCACTTGCGACTTCGTTTAGCGTTGTAAACCCTCCTATTTGGTAGGAGGTTTGTGTCTTTCGATTGTAATAAATGTTTGTACGCTAAAGAGACGCGCATTACGTTGAAGCATTGTTTGTTTTTTTATAACGCGCTCATCTCACAAAGTAGACCGATTTTTATGGTATTTGTCAAGATATAAAGTAGACAAGGCTTACCCTTAAAAAGTGGCATAGGTTCTGAGACAAAGGCTACTGTTTCTGTGAAACTCAATAAAAAGAGATTGAAATGTGGTCCGTCCTGTACCGCTGTGCACCATCATGTACGCGCACCTCTAACCTTACAGCGCGTTTGAGCGGGAAGAGGTATTCTTAATTACTTTTAGTCGTGATAATGACACTGGAAGTATCAAAGGCGTCTTTTTACTAGACAACGTCTATTAGCGTCTAAAAGGAAGTATGTATTTCCATGGCAACATAGCGCCTAAACTAATAATTAACCTTGGTTACATCCATAGTACGTCCTATAATATTATAAATGCGAATGTGTGTTGGTATGTCCATTGCCTCACGCGCTGCTGAATCGATTTTGTTGAAGTATCAAGTTCTTCTAACTCCCGTGAAAGGACAAAAAATAGTTTACATCCTTTGACCTTTAATTTGTTTTAAATGACCTTTTTCGGTACAAAAAACTTGCGGCAATATAACTAGTAACTTTATTTAAAATAGTAGTAATATTATACTGTATAACGATCATTTATTAGATAAATATCGTTATTGTAGTAATATAAAGCATCAGATGATTATTTTATCAACCGCAACACAATGGCGGCTCATTACAAACAAAGCACGAAGCCCGCGATGGTTCAACTATCGCCATTGTCTGCGCCCGCCCTTACCGCGGCTCCGTCACAGGGCTGCCACTAACTGAAATCGATAGTAAAAATCATCATATCATCATAATCAGCGTATTGCCGTCCACTGCTGAACGTAGGCCTCCCCCAATGAGCGCCAACAATCCCGATCTTGGGCAGCCCTCATCCAACCGGTGCCAGCCACTTTCTTTAAATCGTAATTCATAAATAAATGTAAACGTTTATTAATGAATTAGAAAAATGAGGGGAAATGAAATAGTTATATTACGTAAAACAAGTCGCCAGCTATCACTGAGTGTGTAAAGTGGAAATTAAAATGCGTGAACGCCTTAGTCGCAAGGGTTTTATTCAGAAAATTATTGAGACTAGTATTTAATGCTACAATGCATCGTGCTATTGTTTCTTGAGATATTGGTGCTTAACTTAATAATTTGTCTCTTGACATAACCTTTCTTCGATGGTACATAGTTTTTCTATGAATCATAATAATTTAGACCTTTAGCTTTAGTCAAAAGGTATTTAAAATTTGTAATCGTTGGCAGCCCTATTCCACCGGCAGGTCTATGCGGCTGGGAAACGCTGAAACAATTACAAGTATAATGACCGCGCTTAGATACTATCGACAAATTACAGTCACCGTGGTGTCGCCACTGTGGTGGTGGTGGTTAAACAGCGGTGGTGATATCGATTTGTAGATAAGTGATAGTTTTTATGTGATTGTCATGACTCTACGCGTCATGATGGACAACTGCAGGACATGCCACCTCGATAACGTAGCTCTACACGTAGCGCTATCGACGCCGATCGTAGCCAATTGTAGAGGCAATATATTATGCAATATGCATGTTTTTTCTCTATAATATGTTTATTGTTTAGTTCATCATGGCCCAACAAGTAGCGGCCGCATGAGACGTTATTAATGACAACGACTCATTTAATTAATAATCTCGGATTTGAAGAGTTCCCGCCCAGAGCACGTCTGACCGACCACCTTGGAAGTGTTTTTTTTTACACAATAATAGACATACATACCATACTACGTTATTAGTTATTAAGTCTCCCGCAAACGATCAAACCGTCAAACACGTCAAATCACGTAGTAAATCCAAATTTTCTTCAAACGCGTCAAACATGTCAAACACGTAGTTTATATGGTGTTTGACGTGTTTGATGTTTGATCGTTTGCGGGGCACTTTACAAGTTATGTCTCTTATGTAGCCCGCAAACGATCAAACATCAAACACGTCAAACATGTAGTTTTTTTGACAAAGTACGTGTTTGACGTGTTTGAAGAAAATTTGGATTACGTAGCGTTTGACAAACGTGTTTGAACGTGTTCCGCTGTGTTTGTCAAACAAAATCTCATGATCTCAAACCGATTCTAGCTAATTGTTTGACAAACGTGTTTGATGCATGTTTGATAGTCTGCGCTGCTGTTTGTCAAACAAACTACGTGTTTGACGGTTTGTTGTTTGATCGTTTGCTTGCTACTTTACATATTCGATAAAACATAATAAAATTATAATATTATACACATTTTCTCATTTAATCTCCTGTAGAAAAAAACTATTTCTAGTCACTATAGCCCCGTTTTTAGGGTTCCGTAGTCAACAAGGAACCCTTATAGTTTCGGTCTGTCTGTCTGTCTGTCTGTCTGTCTGTCCGCGGTTTTGCTCAGAGACTATAGGACCTACAAAACTGTAATTTGGCATGAATGCACATATTAATAATGGCAACAAAATGGTACATAAAATCTTTAAAAAATATTTTTTTTTTGGTACCTTCCATACACATCAAGCGGGGATGAATTATTTTTTTTGCGTCCACCCCATCGTGTAGGGTGTCGTTGGGTAGGTTTTTTAAAACTATTATGAGTGTTCATAGATCATTTTCCGATTTAGGGATCCGTTTGTGAAATATTAAGATTTAAAGTGGAAAAAATCGTTAGAGTCCAGTGTCCCCCCCTTCTACCAGCTAAACGGTTGCTTCTGGAAATGTGAAAAAATTCACGGGAGTAGGAAATATGCTGAATTTAAAAGGAAAACTATCACGGCTAAGAAGACTTCATAAGTTATTGAGTAATAGTCGATCAACTAAAAAAAATGTATTCGGCGAAGTATAAAGGAACTTTTCGTTCAAATTCCTTTGAAAGTAACTGAGATGATGTTGTTAGTAGTGTAAAACACGTTATAAATGTACATTCATTGACCACACTTAAATTTAAAAAAAAACTAGCGGTATTACGGAACCCTATATTGCGCGTGGCCCGACACGCACTTGGCCGGTTTTTTTGTAGATGCCTGAGTCTTGTTGTTTGTTGATGACGAGCCTCTATTCTTTTTGTTGTTGACGATCCTCTGGCCTGTTGTTTGTTGATGATGAGGCTCTGTTTGCGCGAACAACGGGCGCGGGACGCGGGGGAGCGGTACTAATGATCAGGTACGCTATGTAAATAGCTTTCCGCTAAATCGCCGTTTAAAAATGAAGTAAACAATCCCCGCCCGCGCCGCCCGCGCGTATTGGCGGCTTAGCGCCGGTGACCATAATTTAGGGCCCAAAATTCGTTTATTTTTTTATATTTTTCCGGGATAAAATGTATCCTACGTCCTTTTCCGGGACTCTAAAGTATCTCCATATCGATGACGGGTGAGAACCTGCCTTCTATCCTGGGGGGTAAGAAGAGGGATATGTTCCTCTCTTTCTGTACAAAAATAGTTAAAGCAGTAAACAAAAGAAACTGTGATATTTTAGTGCGATAAATTGATAATAGTCTTAGGTAACATGCTGTGATATTAGGGTTAGTTGAATGTTTGTGCCGTAGTTTTATCTTCATTATTGATATTGGTTTTTATTAGTGTATTTCATTTTATTGTATTGTATTTTATTATTGAATTTTATTTTATTGTATTGAATTTTTAAAATTGGCTGTAGAAAATATTGTTAATTATTAAGTAAGTGTTATTTATAATATAGCAGATAACAAGCCCTAATAATGTTAGGGGGGTGGAAATATTAGGGTTAGTTGAATGTTTGTGCCGTAGTTTTATCTTCATTATTGATATTGGTTTTTATTAGTGTATTTCATTTTATTGTATTGTATTTTATTATTGAATTTTATTTTATTGTATTGAATTTTTAAAATTGGCTGTAGAAAATATTGTTAATTATTAAGTAAGTGTTATTTATAATATAGCAGATAACAAGCCCTAATAATGTTAGGGGGGTGGAAATATTAGGGTTAGTTGAATGTTTGTGCCGTAGTTTTATCTTCATTATTGATATTGGTTTTTATTAGTGTATTTCATTTTATTGTATTGTATTTTATTATTGAATTTTATTTTATTGTATTGAATTTTTAAAATTGGCTGTAGAAAATATTGTTAATTATTAAGTAAGTGTTATTTATAATATAGCAGATAACTAGCCCTAATAATGTTAGGGGGGTGGAAATAATAAAAAAAAAAAAAGTATCTCCATAACATATTTCAGCAAAATCGTTTGAGCGGTTTGGGTGTGAAGAGGGTAACAGACAGACAAACTTTCGCATTTAATATGAGTCATGGTAGCGCAATGGATAGAAGCATGAGTTCTACACTTATTGCAATATCTCGGGTTCGCTGCGCAATGAAAATTAGTTTTTTTCGCATTTAATATATTTGTATAAACAATTATTAACCTATCAAGCCCCACAAGAGTACCGGTGATCGCGACAACAATAGAATAACAATAGATTTCCAAGAATCCGCGATCGAAGGATTAAAGCCCGCGGATGTTTTGATACTGAAATGTATCTTCTTTCTAGTAGTCCAATTTATTATTGTGTGGAATCAAATTATATAACATCAAAATAAGACTGCAGTACCTATAGCATAAGATTAGAGCCCAACTTTTATTTGCGATGTAGTCCCAGAGCCTATCCTTACAAATAATCAAATCTTTCTCTTCATAATATTTGTATAAAAGTACATAATACTTGTTTATGCCCTTTGATAATGTTTGTATAAAAGTGTAATAATATAATATTTGGTTACTTTTCCTGGGATGGGAATTTTTCCACCTGTCCGTCTGTAATCCCCATTTAGACTGTCAGACATGTCAAGGACGATGTTTACGTAACTCCTTTTGGGATTGCCACTAATAGTGTAATTAACCCCTTTATGTAGGTATATGATTACAAACGATATGATACCCTATTGTGTATTTTATTTTGTAATTACAGTAAGTACCTTAGTAGTAAGACGGTGTTGCAACTGAAACTTTGCCATACATTTAGCGGAACAGTTTTAGTTTAAGCACTATATTTATGTTAATTTTAATAATGTTATTATAATGCGCTGGAAAATCTGGAAAGCAGAAATCGTCTTCTCTTTTCAAACTGAAACCATCTTCAGTCCTACAAAACAGGAAAACATAACAGAAGTAACAATTTTCTTTTGACCTAAAAATTGCGATAAACATTTAATTACTTTAGAAACTTATTGTAGTAATATTTTTGCCTTCTTTCTTACAAAAATATTAAGAGAATAAAGGCCTGTTTCACCACTTCCTTATAAGTGCCGGATAAGCTATCCACCGCTTAACTTGACAGGTAAAGTATGCATAATCTGTCAAAAAAGTTAGTTGGATAGCCTATCCAACATCTTATCAGGAAGTTGTAAAACAGGCCCTTAATACCCTAATATTATATCCCAAGAATTACTTAAGTCGTGGCTACTGTACAGTAATGTGGGGGTGGTAAAAAACAGCTCCGGAGGGAGAGGGGGGAGGCTGTGGGCTCTTATCCGGTATTAATTAGTTGTTTTTGTTAATCCGGTCTTGTGCTGCATAGATTAGTCCGACGAGAGCCGGGACATTCGAGTGGTATCGAGACAATCGATATTACGGAGAAATCGATGATTAGTAGGAACTAATCATCGATTTCTCTGTAATTTGGTCAGGTTATGTCAGGATCATTCACGTTTAAATTTAACCCATCAAGCCCCGTACGAGCGCGACAACAGTAGAATATAATAGCAGTTCTTGGAATCCCCGATCGAAGGATTAATTTCACTTAGCTCGATCAAAAAGCGTAGGCCTGCCACCTGAATCAATTTTTCTGATGGTACTTATAGGGTGTAATATCGACTCTAATACCGAAATAATAAAGCCTGTTATTTTATCGCGTTAAATGGAAAAATCTGTTCCGTCCGTCCCCAAAAATATTGTGACTACGTCCGTCACTGTCTAGCACGCGCGTGTAATACGACGAGGAAGAGAGAGGGAACGCCCGAAATGAGCGAAGTTCATTAGACATTCAGTAAATGAAACTCAATCATATTATTTCTCGACGTGTTTTAGATGGATGGCTTTATGCTACCGAGCCAATATTTTTGCCATTTTTATGTTGTATTCTTCATGTGCGTCAAGTAGCATTAGTTAATTTGTATGCCGTAGGTAAACGTTTTATACGTTTAAGGGCGTTTGTGCACTACACTGAATTTTACCGTCATTATCTTTCACGTTTGCCATATCGAAACGTAAGAAATCGGGACTGCGCGCCGTGTTGGTTTCTCTGGTTCTACGTAAAACTAATATTACTTATACCTTAAAGATACCAACAATCCACCTAGTTAAAAATTATTTAAAGGAAACTTTAAGAACTTCTAATAGTTAACTGATTGTTTTAAACGCATTCGAATCTTACACGGCTGCGCCAGGACTATTACAAAATTAAGCTTAAAAGACTTTATAAAAAGTCTCTTGTTAGTATCAAAATAAATTCTAGAAAAGCCCACTATAATTCCTTACCCTCGCCCACCTAATACTTATATTTCAAAAGCCGGAGCCACTTCAAACAAATAAAAGTGTCGCGCGAGAGTTACTGGGTCCGTCGCGCGCGCGTCGTCCCTCGTCACGAGCAATGCGATTAAGAAAATCTTTGAAGGAACGGAATGCTATTATTTCCGTAACTAGATTGCATGCATGTTATGACGAGAGCAAAAACTTATTCAAATTCCATTACACCGTTGTCGCCAGTGGTGACAGACTCCCCGGCGCCCAGGTGTACCCTGGATGGAGGGGGGAACATCTAATTGATTATTTCGGAGGCACCGCCGTATTTCAAAACTTTGGAAGTCAGTTTTAATTTTTCTAATAAAATTAATCACTCGAAACTTCTGCGGGAGCGTAATTAATGATGTATGGGAATCGATTTTTGTAATACGAGGGGCATAATGGGTCGACAGATGAATGCTTAGGTTTCGATTAGTGTTAGACAAAGGCTAGGTTTCTAACTGGCTGGGTATGGGCCGGCGCAGGGCTGGAACACCTGGCTGCTTAAAACAATGGGACTCACAACAAAGGAGCTTAATAAGCGCGGTGTGCGAGTCACAGGCGGCAGCGATTTTTAGTAGGATCCTCGGACAAACAATTTTTGTTTGTTTCTTGTAATAATTTTTGTTACCTATACCAAACTTATGCACAGAAAAGATGCTTATTAAGCCCGTCACAGACTTAGCTATAATATATATTAATATATTTATAGCAAGGCATATTATTCTATACTAAATCCACATGTCACAGAAATATATATTATAGCTGAGTGTGTGGTCACGCGAAAATTAGTATAGAAAATATATATTAATATGCCTAGCTATAAACATATTAATATATATTATAGCTAGGTCTGTGACGGTCTTTATTTTAGCATATTTGAGAATTCGGCATTTCAATATCTTCGTCTGGTTATCGGTTCCATCGTCATTATTTAAATAGAAAATCTGTCTATTTTCTGTAGAAGTGGATGTGTTGTGTATTTTGCGTGCATTTTTCTATTAATCGAAACATTAAGGTTCAAGTTACTTTCAAGATATTCGTTTATCTCAGTTGTCATAACTTCTCTAGAATAATTATTTCTTCTACTCTACATAATTTCTGCGTGCGCTTGTACCTTGTCGCACAATCATATTATATTATGATTGTTTTAATACATACATCAGTCGCGGCTTACATTTATGAATTCTTTAGAATTATATCGTTATATGAGAAGAGAGCTATGTAGGGTGGGCCCTTTGTGACGAGTTTATAATCTCGACTCGGTTCCAGAGTTCCAAGTGTGAGTTTTGTGAAGAAATTAACTACGATTTGTATAGCATCAAAACTCGTACGTATGTTGTATAATGCATTTAAACGTAGTACCTATACAGATGGTGGCATACCAACTATTACTAACTAGTATACTTTTACTGACTACAATGGCTCAGTGTAGTAAACCTCGAGATATGTATGAAAATGTGTCATGTTAACTTGTAGACCTTTGAAAGCACTTATTATTATTTAGAAGTTAATGTTAGGTTATATAAATATTAAAGTATAGATTCAACGTGCAGTCGAAGACAAACCGTTTTTCCTTATGTTGGTTTTCTAAGCTGCCGTTCTGTCAACGGATACTGACCACAAGAAACTCGTGTCACGCTTTTCCAAAAAGATTTATTTAAGTAAATTTATTTATTAATACAAGAAGATGAAAAAAATATATAATTTAGTACTAACAGAAAACCCACGTAGGTTTAACTAATGGGATCTATGGATCGATGTGATGGAGTGGTATGCATGGCTCCTGATAGTTATCTCGCCATATCATTTCCAGAAAGATCTGAGAGAAAATAATTAATGGACAGACCGATAGGTTTTAAATACTGTCACATTTCCGTTGTCGTACCTAATCCAAGTACTAATATTGAAATTTCTTTGCTTTTCAGGCGCGTGCACGTTCCCGGCGGAGTGGACTGGCAACTGGTTCCAGTCGGGCGTGCCCAACGCCATCGGCATCAACTCCACCCACATACACAACAAGGGCGAGTGCGCCGAGACCGAGGCCTTCGACAAGTTCCTCTTGTACGATAGGTGGGTACAGATATACGCAACAGCTATGCTCTATTAGGAGCTAGTCTATATTAGTGACTAGATGATGCCCGCAACTCTGTTGCGCCAAAATTCGTTTATCGCGAGGGAACCGTACATTTTTTCGGGGATAAAAAGTATCCGATGTCCTTTTCCCGGGACTCAAAGTATCTCCATACCAAACAGCAAAATCGCTTAAGTGGTTTGGGCGTGAAGAGGTAACAGACAGACGGACAGACAGACACACACTTTCTTATTTATAATATTAGAGTAGGTATGGATTAGTTTAATTGTTTAATGAAACAGTTAAAAAATATTCAGTAAAAAATATTTGAGAGACACCATATTTTGATGATGAAAAAGAGATGCTCTCCTGTGGAGAAGAAAGAGGCAATGACAAAGCGTGAGGTTCGATTACGTTTTAAGTACTTGAATCATACTTACACGTATTACGTAACGCACGTAATCACACCCAGTGCTGCGCTAGAAAGACTTATGAAAACCTCATTCTTAGGGCCTGTTTCACCACTTCCTGATAAAGTGCCTAATAGGCTATCCACCACGTAATTTGAAGTATGGAGAATCTGTCAAAAAAGTTGTGAATAGCCTATTCGGCACTTTATCAGAAGGTGGCGAAACAGGGACTTAGGCCTTAGTATCGCAGAATTGACGTCGACTCCTTTACTAACATTGTAACTTGTGGTGCCTTGCCTATGGCGTCCTATCGAGGGGAACTCGTTAATATTTTTTTTTAATTTGTAATTTTACTAAACGTAATATAAGAAAAAATCTGGAGTATATTGGAAATGTGAAAAGGCAGCTCACTGCTTACAGCAGTTTTCTAAACAACCTAAATATCTATTACATAATATGCACAATTCAGGTACTCATAATATATTCGTATTTCGCCAAAATAGCATGTTGCGCAGCCTACATATTGGAGAATCCTCGATTTGTGATATTCCGTCGGTTGTTCTCGCATGTCCCGCCGTGGAATCGTTAAATTTATGCCGTTCGTAAAATGTAATAAGACTTTGACATGCAATACATAGTCATTGCTACAAAGCGATATTCTATTGGTACCTTGGAATATAGGGTGAATATAAGAAGGAGATCGAAATTAGTAAGTACACCCGTTTAGATGCTAGAGCCGTACAGACAATTCATTGAACTTTTAACACCCTTCTTTTTGCAACAGGGGTAAAAGTCCGCTGCTTTAGAGCGTTATCTAGATTTTTAATCCTACAGAGACCGGCCATGTACCTATACAAACAGTAGATTTTTGTAGAAAAAAAAAGTTACTGCCATAAAAGTTGCGTTGGTACGAGTATTTTTCCGATCCGAATCAGTCTGCATTAATTCCTGGGGGTCCGGACCGAAATATTGGTATGGATCAAAAAAAATCGGCCAAGTGCTAGTCGGACTCGCGCACTAAGGGTTCCGTGCCATTATAAAGCAAAATTAGCCCAAAAATTGTGTTTTGTGTATGGGATATCCTTAATTTTTTATTTTATTTTAATATTATTATTAAATATTAAAGTGCACATAAAACTAAGGACCTTGAGTAAAATTCAAGTACCTACCTGTTGCCATTATTGATATAGAGCCAAAAAGGCCAAAAAAATCACGTTTTTTGTATGGGAGCCCCCCTTAAATATTATTTTTATTTTGTTTTTAGTATTTGTTGTTATAGCGGCAACAGATATACACAATCTGTGAAAATTTCAACATTCTAGCTATTACCGTTCTTGAGTTACAGCCTGGAGACAGACAGACGGACAGACAGACAGACAGACAGACAGTCTTAGTAATGTAGCAGCAAATAGTAGGGTTCCATACCCAAAGGGTAAAAAAAATTTGCTGCTACGGAACCCTTCATGGGCGAGTCCAACTCGCACTTGGCCGCTTTTTTACGTTAGGGAACCGTTTAACGTTTACCCTTAAGGCCGTCCCCCGAGCAAACGACCTTGGCCATACATTTGCCGCGGTGCCGAGATCGCGCCAAAACCCTATTATTTTTACTTATCTTAGTTCAAAATTGTCCTAAAAAAAATTTAAAACGACAAATATGTAGTTTATGATATTGTCGATCTATTGGCGTGAGTTTCAAATAAAAGTAATTTGTAAATGCTAAGGAGATGCTGAATGTATGCTCGAATTTTAACAAATTGGTATTACTTTGGAAGCCGATATCATGAGTATAATAAACAAAAATAGAAAATTTAAAACGGCGAAAGGAACGTTGATATACTGAAGATTATTGCTGTATTTTTATTATAACTTTGTAGCTTTCAGATTATGAGTTTATAAGGTTTTAAATACGGTCAATTACGGAATCTCCGGACGGAACGCCCTTAAGAAAGCTATATATACGCCCGTGCTATGGATCCGCTGTTACACCGTTTTGTCTTTGTCCAATACGTCGGAAACACGTTTGATACCTAGGCACTAGGAAAAAAATGCGTGTGTCACTCGGGGACTGCCACGGTAAAGCTATTGCATAGCATTTTTGTATCAACTATGCAATTATAATTCGCATACGTCTAGTCGCACGCACACAAACACCGTGCCGAAGTCTGGCAACGCCGCGGAGTGGGGTGTGTTACGTTTTTTTCGTTACGGAATATCTTGTTCGGTCGCCGCGCCCCAAACCCGCGGTAAAAGCTATTCAATGGCTTAAAATATTGTTTAAGAGGGCGACTAACCCAAAAAATTTAACATCGTCCTTCTCTCTTCACACTCACGCCCGCTTATCATATGCCAGGTGAAAAAGGACGACGCGGATTCATCGCCAAATTAGTTTTTTCTTAATAACTCGATAAATATACAACGGTTTAAAAATCGTTAGGTCGGATTCTCAAAGATAGAATTATATACAATGTGTTAAAATATTAACTTAGTTCAATGCACGGTTATGGCAATACATGAAAAATTCGTGAAAATTAGATGCATCTTTATGATTTTTTTCTATCGAGAAAATTTTAAGATATCGTGTTTTTGCTCAGATTGATTAGATACTACATTATATTCTCGGAAATATAATGTAGTATCTAATTTTAGAAAATGAAACAATTCAGGGCGTTTTTTCAAGTATAAAAATGAATTATAAAATTGAAGATTTAGGGTTAGTCGCCCACTATGAATAGGTATCTAATAATAGAACTTTTTAGAAATAAGAAATACAGGTACAGGAAAGTATTTTATAAAATCTCTTCACGGAATAAATATTCACCCTGTATTGTGCAGGTTCATCACCGAATCGATTCCCTACTTCCGCTTTCCCTTTGTTATACTTTACGTAATGATATAATTTGTATTTTCAGGAATTACGACTGCTACAAGTGTATGGTGATACACGAGAAACACAGATACGTCCTGCAGTATAAAGAGAGTGAGTATTTTGATCATATTTGTAGATCATAGTGTTGTGAAGCCACTTATTGGCCCCCGCAGAATATCAGTGCAGCGGCCTGCCTCGCTTGCTGCGTTTGCTGAGCTAGGGTCAATTTTTGGCATCACACAGCATTTCAATAATTTATTTAATGAAACTAGATTATAATAACTGTACCACTGTATAAACTGTTTAATTATTATGATGTTTCGTGTGATGCTGGAAATAAGAGTATTCTTATATTTTCAATGAAATGAACCAGTAAACAGGCATACTCGTAGATCCTCTTGTGGCAATTTTCGTGGTAGACTCAAGAAATTAGGTACTTACTTTTATAACTCCACTAGTTTAAACACCAAGGCTTACGATACACAGGTTTTACGTACTCGGAAATCCGAATGCATGGAATCAGAAGAAAATACATCTGACGCACACCTTCGCCTTTTCCGAACGAGACGAATTCCGCATTAGGATTTAGAAAACTGAATACGGAAAACGTACTCGTATGTATGCGGCCTGCCTTATATTGATTCTGATTTTGAACATAAACTTTAGTTTCTTACACAACAGAAACATAGCGTGAGTATTATTTATCCGAATAAGGCTTCTTACAGACGAATTGCACTTGTTGACGACAGCGGACGGCTGCCGTTAACTACCGTCGACTTCTATCGTCTGTCGTCGACGAACGTCGACGGCTGCCGTCGACAAGTGCTGTTCGTCTGTAAGCGCTCTAAGCCGGCGCAATCATGCCGAACTATGGCACTTTTATAACCTCTAAATGTCCCGTTTCCAGCGTTCTGCAGCCAGAAAGACTCACTGTCGTCGATATGCGAGGAGATCAGCGGGGACGCGCCGCTGTACTCCATGTTCCGCAAGGACCCGCCGCCGACGCCCTCGCCCTGCCCCTTCCACCCGGCGCCCTTCACCTTCACGTATAACAGGTAAGATCGAGTTATATAAGGTAGAACCATAAAGACTGCGATACAATACGCCTACGCCGATGAAATAGTAGATAAGATCTTAAACGGGTACACAAAAGTTGTACACATTTGAATAGCCCATCTTCCCACTCTCTGATAGATCCTAGAGGATCAAACACAGTTAAAAATAATAGGTAAGATCCACGCTACAGCCACCTGCCACTGAGATGATACAACATCAGATCAATTATTTAACAGGCCATAAAATAAATAAGTACGTGTACGTCTGTCACAAGTACAAGGATTGCTTCACCGTTTGTGGACCGATTTTGTAAATCAGTCTCAGTTATTTAAAAATGTGAATATATTTTAAACACCAGTCGTATGTTTCAGGGGTTCCGGGGACTGCAGCAGCCCGCCGTCTCGCGCGGAGTCGTGCACGGACGACTCGCGACTCGTGCTGCGGTACATGGCCTGCCCCGACGTGCCCGGCACCGAGAGCAACGGTAAATACCCTATTTTACAACCTTAGCCCTTTGGAATTAGCTAATCTAGGTCCATTTTCAATGGGGACCTGGCTCCCGAGATGCGATGGCTAGTGAAGCAGAATATTTTAAGTAAATCCTGGAATGGGTTAGGAACCAGGGCCCAGATTCACAAATCACAATGCGCTAATTGACTACTCGGATTCAGAATCTTCATCGTAAGGGTCTAAACACACTAGGCTGAATTACGCCGGCGTAAATTCCACCGCGTTTAAATTGCATACAAAATACGGGCCGAATACGAGGGGTGACACACTATTACGTTGCGTTTTGTATGCGTTTGACATTTGGGGCGGAAATAACGCCGGCCGCCGGCGTAATTCAGCTTAGTGTGTTTAGACACTAAGACATCTGATCAGCGCTCGCCGCGCATGGCCTCACGGTAAAGTTTCCGAATCCGAGTTGACTGAAAATCCACCCATCGGAAGTGGACCGGCCCAACGCCATTAATTTCGCCTGTGCCCTTGTATAATGTATGGTATTTATTGTGCCAATAAGCGCTAATGCTTTCTCAAAGTATCTTGTCCTTTTTTCTTTCTTCATCTTGAAGATTAAGATTTTCTTTCCAAGAAGACATTGCTAATACCTAGCCATTGATTTTTAATATTAAACGTGATAAAAGCAAGAAAAAGGTACAAATTAATATCTCTAGATAACTCAATTTATGTTTCCAGTGGAGGAGCTGCAGTGCTTGGCGACGTGGAAGGAGGGTTCCACGCGGTACCTGGTGGGCAAGATCTCGCAGGCCAACCGCCGCAACACCATCTCCACTGATGAAGACAGCTATAGGTGAGGGCATTGGTATACACCTCGTGTAAACTCCGAATTATGGGCTAGGTTATTGGTATACTCCGCACAGTTTTGACCAATCGAGGGCTATGAAGCGGGCGGGTGACCCGCGCTATGACAAACACCCTGTAAATGATCTTATTGTGGCAGTCCTACCTAATTTTCCACAGATCGCGAGTGCACTAGGTATACATAGGTAATAGTTATTGAAAGGCGTTCTTCGGTATAAATAGTTCAACAATTATTTATGGGCGTGACGCTAGGTGCTATTCGTTGCTCACACATAGAGGGTAGTGAGTCACGTCACTGCCACAAGCGTCCACGTAGCACGTATGCATGCATGCAATGCACCTTGCAATTGCGTGTAATGCACGTATGCAACCTTCACGAGATCGCGACAAGAATTCCACGAGAATGTTCAGTCGCACTGCATAGGTGTTTCTTGAGATGCTGTTTATAATTGTGGATCGCACGCCACGTACTTTCCTGTTCTAATAACTAATTGATGGTATTTTCAGGTGCTTCATCTACAAGGGTCAGCGTGACCGCAACATGACGTACGTGATCGCGCAGTCGGGAGACGCCACCTGCAATGGTCTGTCGTCACCCACTGACGGCAGTCGCACCATGAAGCTCACCACAAGTACGTAGCTATGGTTCAGAAATAAATAATTATTATTATTATGATAAGACGTAGTCTTATTAGGGCCTGTTTTACCACTTACTGGTAAGTGCCGAATAGGCTATCAACAACTTATTTGACAGATGAAGTATGGAGTATCTATCAGATAAGTAAATTGCCTATCCGGCACATATCAGGAAGTGGTGAAACAGTAAAAAAAGTCTAACGTCTTTTCCCGCAGCATAAAACTCCTATTAAGCCAGTATGAAGTATCCCACGCCAGCATTGTACCTATACAGAACAAATTAGCCTGTTTTGTTCTACCATTTCCTCAACAATTTTTATCAGAAAAGTTTTTTCGCGAAGAAGCATTAAACGTCAGTATGTAATGTGATCGAGTTACTTACGTTCATTAGTCTAATAAATGCTTGTTACAATTTACAAAAGCAGAGAATACCTCCATGTTAGAAAATCTTTTGAGACACGAGTAGAAGACATTTTCCATCAGTACTTATCTATAAATTATTATTACATTTAATGTTCTTGTGTATCGCGTTAGTTTAGCAGAGTTAGACTGACATAAAGAAGAAAATAAAATAGAGTGTAATTTCGCAGGCGACGACGAGCACAATCGCTGCCACTTCCCCAGCTGGATCGTGGAGCACCACAAGTGGTACAGCCTCGACCACTCCCACCAGTACCACTTCACCACCAAAAACGCCACCCTCAAGGTAAATAAATATATTACGGGACTGTTTCGCCACTTACTGGTAAGTGCCGGATAGGCCATCCACAACTTATCTGACAGTTAGAGTTATATTCTATCCTAGGCCCTATGTATTCAAAATGTATGTAATGTTGCTCACAAACTGTTGATTACAATATATAACATACAGACAGGATGTTACAGATCTGTTAGAATGTTTCAACAATTTATATTATGAGCTGCTAACTCCAGTAACACACAGTCCACTGTAAGACAACAAAACAGCGCCCCTAGTGGCAAATAATTATTATAAAAGCACGCACTCACTTTTTAAATTTAAATAATAAGGTGGAACTATAGTGTAACGAGGCCTACAACGAAACCGTTTTGAGACTCAAACGATCGAATCGGAATGCCGCGTCCTACTCTGACAACATTATTTCACGTTTGTTAGAGTGGGACGCGTCGTTCCGATTCATTTGTTTGAGTCTCAAAACGGTTTCGTGGTACGGCCCAAGCTCATCCCTCTTAAGTCTTAACCAAACGTCACAATGCCGAATGTATTCCAGATAATGAACGAGGATGGCAAATTCGAGGAGAAGCGTCTGGTGTGCCACTCCATCCTCGAGCAGAAGGACAAGAACACCATCAAGCTCGTCGCACACGTCACCAAGGGATGGTAAGGATGGCGTATACTTAACAAGCATTTTTATAGTTAAGCCTGATCACTGGCATCTGATTTATGGAATATCTTCTGAGCGAAGTAACTCTTAAAATACTGTAGCACTGCTAGCGATATGACTTTTTAAATTTCCGTATGGTTGCCTAAGCCCCAAGTATGAAACACATACGGTTTTCTTGCAACATAGTCGACCTAAGCCCGAGGAATGAACAGGTCAATACGTCTGAGATCGATTATGTACGGGTTTCCTAATAAAGGTTTTCCTTCATCGTAACGAACGTCCATTAGATACTTGAGATCTGAAAATATCTCATTCAAGTGTGAAGAAGACGTGGTGTGAAGCGTCCATAGATATTATTATTATTAAGTGATTAACAGTCTACACTCTCTCGAGTGCGAACCTATGGCCAGTCTATAATGAGCATCCGTGGACAAGTGGTGTCTACGGACGCTTATTATAGATTGGTCATAGGCGGACCGCAAGTTGCAGTCGGGACCGACTGCTCTAGAGCAGTCGCGTTGAAACTTGCACTGACCCCTCACAAACTGCTCGAATGGTCCGTGTATTGCGGATATGAATAAAGTATGAAAACTTATAAAAATACAAAATCATAGTTCAAAATAATATATATTACATAAAAATGTGTAATCCAAATTGTTATAATAATATTAAAACACACATCACTGATCAGTGATCACACACCTCACTCACATACATGCATACACACACACACACACACACACCGTGCGGCGACCGCATTTTGCAATTGGTTTCGATGCGGTCCATCTATGGCCGGCCATAGTGTCATCTGTTCTAGCCCACTATAACGTATATCTTTATCTCCCTCCCGCAGCGAGTCCGGTCACGTGTGCCTGCAGTTCGTGTGGCGCGAGCGCGGCGTACTGCAGCTGTCTGCAGGCGGGGGACTGTTCGAGGCGCCAGAGGACGCCTGTGCAGACCACCATGATCCCAACTACATCACGCTTATCAGTGAGTAACCGCGCAAAAGGTCGATATTTCATAAGGTCTTGAATTTCGATTAAATAAAGAAATACTCTTTTGTTAAGCGATAACTGGTGTGATTGGTTCCCGATTGCGCTATGTACGGTTAGCATTGTGATTTGTGATGTCGCCGCATTGCTCACCGCAAAATTTAAAGCAGCGTCCTATTAAGGCCTGCGCTAGAGCCTCAATTTCATTCGAAGCTTTTTATTTTAGATCGTACATCACATTTGCGATAAATTAGTGACGCTGCTCGATTGTTCTAATTCAAAGCCACATAAACTTAAGTTTTACATTGTGTTAGCCGTATATTTGATATTTAAGTAATTTATTATTTGAATTACTTTTCAGCGACCGCGCTAACGCCGACGCGGTGCCCGCTGATCGGGCGCTACACGGTGCTCAGCTCGCTCGCCGACACCCGCCGACGTCGACAGCAGATACATATAGGTATGTGAATAACTATTTCAAAAACATGTTTATGTTAGCCTTATTATTAAATTATAGGCTTTGCATGTTCGCTATAGAATCGTTAAAAAGCCATTAAATTTTCAGCTAATAAATAACGACTTAATAACACGCAGCAATTATAACTTGTCACAGTCTGTTTTATGAAAGCAGGTGGCAGGCGGTGGCAACTCTATGAGAGTTTCCTTAGACTAAGACGCAAAGTTAACTTCTGCCTGTCCCGCTTTATCAGTCTATATCTTAACGTTTCCGTGGCTTTTGCAATGATTAAATATAATATGATAATAATATAATATTGCTCCGAATTCAAGAGGGTAGGACTGCGTTCACTATCATCAGTTCGGGTGCAGTCCTACATATCCGTGGTGGTCTCGCCGGCGGACAGCACAGAGGCATTTGTAAGTGTATTGAAGTTGTGCGTATTATAATGTTATTGTGTTGCAGGCGACCCGGAGACGGGCGAGCTGCCGCCGCCGGAGTGCGTGTCGGGCGTGTACGACGGCGCCGACATCGGCTGCAGCGGCGCGCAGGACACCATCGAGTTCAAGTCGCCCTGCACCACCACCGGTATGTTGCCGACCAACCATGTTGCAGGCGACCCGGAGACGGGCGAGCTGCCGCCGCCGGAGTGCGTGTCGGGCGTGTACGACGGCGCCGACATCGGCTGCAGCGGCGCGCAGGACACCATCGAGTTCAAGTCGCCCTGCACCACCACCGGTATGTTGCCGACCTACCATGTTGCAGGCGACCCGGAGACGGGCGAGCTGCCGCCGCCGGAGTGCGTGTCGGGCGTGTACGACGGCGCCGACATCGGCTGCAGCGGCGCGCAGGACACCATCGAGTTCAAGTCGCCCTGCACCACCACCGGTATGTTGCCGACCTACCATTTTGCAGGCGACCCGGAGACGGGCGAGCTGCCGCCGCCGGAGTGCGTGTCGGGCGTGTACGACGGCGCCGACATCGGCTGCAGCGGCGCGCAGGACACCATCGAGTTCAAGTCGCCCTGCACCACCACCGGTATGTTGCCGACCTACCATTTTGCAGGCGACCCGGAGACGGGCGAGCTGCCGCCGCCGGAGTGCGTGTCGGGCGTGTACGACGGCGCCGACATCGGCTGCAGCGGCATCGGCTGCACCACCGGTATGTTTTTCTTTTTGGAACGAAGTTCCTTATTGCGCGTTGCGAAAGGGGGCTAGACGGAAAAAGTTGTAACGACATGACACAAAAGTGTCGGTATATTACAATTATAGCAAAAATGCTATAGTTGTAAGCCGTAACTTCTTTCTATCCAGGTTTAAGCGCCAAGCGATTGTAACACCCGAATTCACATAAAACGTATGTTGAAATTCCACAAACTTGATCGTGTTAATTGCGTTGGAAATTTCACTAATTGATAAACAATGATAGCCTATTTTAATTATATGAGTTGCTAAAGATAACATATTTGTCCTCTCTACTATTTACACGAAGAAGTAGAGTGATAGCTCAAGTAAAGATTTTTACTAGCCTAGAATCGAGCTGTTCAATTTGAAGATATTCTATTTTTCGTGGATTACTTATCTGCAGTGCCCGTGCATTTTTTAATGCTAAATGCAGTGCATTCTAATTTAAAACTAAATAGGATGGTAAAAAAGTATATACAGTTAAGTGGTATTGAAAAAAATTAAGTATATTTGAATTTAATTGTATAACGTATAATATTTTGTTCGTTTATTGCATAATTATTTAGTACGTCCAATTTACCTTTGCTGTTAATACTTGTGTAATGATACACAAAATATGTACATTATGTTAGAAATTCAACATCCGTAACCTACGATGTTTATCTAACTAACCTTCCTACCCTTTTCCAGCGTATACCTGCTACGGCAGT
This sequence comes from Polyommatus icarus, assembly GCA_937595015.1. NCBI lineage: Eukaryota > Metazoa > Arthropoda > Insecta > Lepidoptera > Lycaenidae > Polyommatus > Polyommatus icarus. The sequence continues at coordinate 2,950,357 of OW569325.1, forward strand.
TGGACGGAGGGCGGTCGCGGGTACCTGATCGCCGCGCCCGCCACCGCCGCCCCCGCCCGCGCCCCCGCCAAACCCAAGACCTTCTGCTTCGTGTTCAACACCGCACCGGCTAACGGTAACTTAATCTACAATTCTAGACATTAAAATTACTAAATCAGAGCATGTATTCGACATGATTTGCTATTGATGTAGATTGATAGAAGAAAACGAGGAGCGTGTTGTTTCTGCTCGTCAAAAAAAATTTGCGTTGTCTGAACGCGATGTTTTGATGACATGGAATGAGGTAAATGAAAGAGAGGGGATGAATAGCATTGTCAGTTGTCACTGTCTTGTTTGTGTTGTAGAGAGTCTCGCTCTTGTCGTGCTTTTGGCTGTCGGTAACAGGCATACAGAGGCGGGGCAAAACCAACATTTTATGGGGGCGAGATACATTTTGCGAGACGAGGAGGTTTTAGGCAATAATTTTTAAAATAGTCACAAAACTCGTAAATTCTCAAAAAATATCCTCGGAGTCCAAGAGGCGTGATGCCCCTTGGACCGTGAGGCCGTGGACGGTCGCCCACATCGCCCACTCCTTGCGCCGCCTCTGCAGGCATACGTTGTTAATTAATTATTATTTTATACTAGCTGTACCGGTGAACTTCGTGTCACTTTAAAACCTCCCCTGGACTTCTACGAATATTTTAAGACTAAAATCAGCCCAATCGGTTCAGCCGTTTTCGAGTTTTAGCGCGACTAACACATTTGAAATTCCATTTTTGTATATAAGATTTTTACATAATATTCCAGAGACAATGTCTATATCGGCGGCGGCGTCGTGCTCGCGCGACGTGGTGCCGGGCCGCGATGGCGACCGCGCCTACAACCTCACACACAACGGTAATTATTATTTTTAAGTCCCGATGAAAACAGAGTGGTAATAATTTTGTTTATTTTTCACGTCTACTTCGTTATCAAAACTAGCAAATGACTTTTGAGTGAGCACTCTGTCTCTTAAATTAATTACATACTTAGTTAGAACACTTTTAGAATTGTTCTACATAATGCTTAAACATCAGTTTAATCCCTCGATCGCGAAAAAACGAGTCACAATACCTTTCAATTGTTATCGCGGCCCACTTGGGCCTTACGAGAGTTGAAGCGTTAACCTAAATCAGCGAAAATTTTCATGACACTAAATATTACTGTAAAAAGTCATCATGCCATTATGTTTATATACTATATAGCCACATGGAACAGAAAACAGCATTGTGTGCGCGGTAACTTATATTCAAATTCCATCTCTCTCGTTCCAGGAACGTGCGAGCAGAGCAGCAAATACAACAGCGAGGGAGTCCGCGCCGGGCCCGCGCTGCTCATGCTGGCGGCGGCGCTCGCGTTCGCGGCCACCAGATGATACCTAGGCCGATAGACTAAGCCGCCGCACTCCCAGCCGTACGCTATATTCACGCCCTAGATATACCTAGGTCTGCCTAACCTGGAGTTATGACGCGTAAAGATGTAGATCAGAGATTGTTGATTGAAGTTTTATACCACTTTTCGGTCGCACTTATTTTCTATTTTTTTGACAGTTTATCTATTTACTATCGCTTTAGGGTCAAGACTGCAATGCGATGCAGATGCATTTCTAATTTTTTATGGATTTGACAGATTTCAATTGCGTGAGACGACATGCAAATCTGTAAATTCAGTACAAATTTAAAAATCACTGGCCTCCATTATACAAGTACGCTGGAGATAAGATACCCAGCTGTTTTTTGTGCCTATTTGAAGCGGAATCAGCGCCCCCAATGCGGGGGAAGAGAACTCAATCTGACGTTACTTACAAATGGCCGCTCAATCGCTATTGGTTGTAGAAACCAAAGGGAATATAATCACTACAGGGGTAGAAACTAATATTAGTTCCAAGTACTCCCACTACTGCTATCAGCGCCAATACGGCGACTTTTAAACGTCATGTTTACGTCAGATTTAGTTCTCTTCCCCCGCATTGGGGCGCTGATTCCGCTTCAAACAGTCACAAAAAACAGCTGTCATTTCAAAGGGTATCATAGGTCCGGCGTACTTGTATAATGGAGGTCAGTGTTAAAAATGCATCTACGCGTCGCGTTGCGGTCTGAATTGACCCTAAAGCTGAGGCTTAACCTACGCGTCAGTGACGGAGCGTCAAATTGACAAATGTGTGTTTTGTATACAAAAACATATTTGACAACTTGAAGCTAATTGACGCTCCGTCACTGACGCGTAGGTTTGTTCTAAGCTTTAATTGGCTAGCGTGAAAAAATCCAATCAACAACATGTGAAAAGACAAACTCCTGTATAAACTCCCCGATAGCATTAGAAATCATAGATAATTACTTAACTTTAATTTAATAAAGTGTTTAACTGAAAATATTAAGTTAATGTCGATTTATCATTACATTAAAACTAATTCATTCAATGTCTCTGAATCCGCTAGCTTTTCTCAAATATTAATGAGTATTGTCGCAGAAAAGTGGTTAAACTTAGTTTGTTCTTTGATAACTAAATGATTTTATGCGTTATAACGCTACAGTTTCGAAAACCAACTCGCACACAAAGTTTGTCAAGTTTCAAAATGTCTGTAGGATTGTATTTTTGCAAAAGACGGTTTACCTACGCATAAGACATTTTGAACATTGATAGATTTGTCTGCGAGAAGTTTTCGTAACTGTAACGTCAATGTGGTTAAATCAGAATTTTTTGTACCAATGCGCGAAATATCGTCAAGACTTGCTGTAAAGAAGTTAACCACAACTTGAATAACATCGAATTAGTTACCAGTTTTGCCAATAGAGGCGCTGTTTCGATGGCATTGTGTTACCTTGATGGCAAGTTGTAAACTTCTTTGCCCAAGCCCTCGAACCTATAGGCGCAACTCCACTATGAGATGCTGAATTATGGCGTCACAAACGCACGCTATCATAGTGGAAACACGCCCTAAGATTACTTACATTTTAAGATTTATCCACATTGACACGGCTAGCAGGTGTAAGTACGTACCAGTAGACCTACTATGAAACCGTTTTGAGACTCAAACAATCGAATGAGAATGCTGCGTCCTTCTCTAACGTCGTTTCACGTTTGTTAGAGTAGGACGCGGCATTCTCGTCTCTCGTCTCGACCGAGCATCGTGTTAGTCGCAGCGGTTTGGGAGCGGCGCAGGCTTATAATGTAGTGTATTTCAAATATTTAATGTCGCTTTAATTGTGATAATCGTACCAGTGTTTTGCCAAAATCCGTTAGTTCTTTTGGCAGCTGTCTACCGATACTAGTGTTTGTTTAATTTAGGTATTTTAAAAATTACGATTACATTATTCGGAATTGAACTCCGCGGCATTCCGTGGATTTCTGTACCCCAATTTTGGTATTATAATGCAACATTAATGCAGCTTAAAATCAATGAACGTTTATTTGCTCTAAAAGCGCGAAATAGCTCTTCGCTCCTTGTTCGATCCAGTGAATTTCCAATGTCGATGTCCATGTTGTTCGTTTGACATTTCATAAGGATACTACTTCGTAGTTTGATGGTAAACTGACTGGATCGTACTAGGAACGAAGTCGCATTAGTGTTGCATTAGAATAGTGGAATCTGGGTAGTTGTGAGTGACTCGTACTCGCGTGTTATTTAATCTTTAAAAAGGTTTTAATAATTCGTAAGCGGCTTTCCGGAGCTATTGTATAGGTTTTATAAAAAAAAAACTTATTTAAATGTTGACCTAGGCGATGTACATTTTTGAATTAAACTTTTAAACTGATTTCGTAGCGTCTAAACGATTTTTAATACTATTTTGTATCGAATATACAAATAGTTTGCTCAAGGATTTCGATGTGGAATTCTACGTATACTATTTATTTCATAGGCTAGGAATGGAAACGAAGCAACGTGATTGTACATAAGGTGTTTGGTGAAACGGACAATGTTACGATGTTGACGGATTTTTTACGATTATCGGGACTACTATAACATAGTGCGTATTTATAGGGACGGTGTACGTTATACTGTACGCCGCGTGCACCGTAGATAGGGATGTGAAAATATCATCGATTTAAGAAATCGAATAACAATCGATTTTGCAAATTGATTACTAAAATCGATTCTTAGTTATCGATAATTTCCCCAATCGATGATTTTTTTACATCTCTAACAGTAGATAGACATAATGTAGGCTCCGCGTACCGATACGTCCACGTATATTTTGCTGTTTATGATAATTTCGCGACAACTGGGATCAAGGTGAACGTAGGAATAAATTATATTATTATGACTAACAAACATAGGGAATGTCATAGCTATTGATATAAGAATGTTTTTAAATTATATTTAAAGTGTAAACTACTGTATACTCGGTGAAATTGTGTACCTGTTTATGATTTGTCAGAGCCTTTAGCCAAGAACATTATGTTTATCGTTTCTTTATAGAATCGTCACAATGTATGGAATTGACAAGACAGGAGGCGAATGGCAACTTCGTTATTCATATTATCAAAACCGTACGTCAACTCCATACATTTTCATCGGCGATTCTACAAAGAAGCGATAAATAAAACGTCTTGGCTACGGGCACTATTTCTTGATACCTATGACATTAGTTCGTCTATTTAATTGTTTTCTATTGTCTAATTATGTACAAAGTGTATTATTATGATCAACAATGTTATGTCTACAAAGGAATTGATTTACCCTCCAGTAGAGAACGAAACTCAAACCAGAATTCAAAATGTACATAAACTTAATATGATTATGTAATTTAATATTTAAATCATCTTATATAATATACAATTAATGATTGTGAACCAGTGTTATGTTTCAAACATAATGTTTTTTGTAACACTACCAGAATAGTGATTTTTTACAAGATTCAGTCACGAAATGTTTACATTTTGTGCCAGTACTGTATCTATAAATATATAAGTCTCAGGCACAAATATTATGTATTTTAAAAAGTTTTAGTTACATCTCAGTACAATAATAAAAGAATGCGTGTGTGTGCAGGAAACATTTTTAATATAAGTTAAAAATCCTTTTTTGTAAAAACTGTCTGCTAGACTCAAATAGAGAGAGAAGCAAACAGTTTTGTAAATCGTAGAGTAGTAAAATCGAAGATTGTAAATCTAATATGTTACTAGTGTATGTATGTCTATATAATTGTATTTTCAAGCACACACACCACTATAGGGGTACTTAATTCGTAAGACAACGAAGTGTCGTGTTTGCACAGATATATATTCGCTTCTTATCGCTTCTAAATAACGCTTAGCTCGAAATCTACGTAAAATCCCGACCAATAGTAGAATAAATTATTGCTCATACATAGTTCGGAATTTTATTTGTGATAAAGAAAATACATTTAAGTGTAAATAGTCACTAGACTCGAGTTCCTGAAGTTTCTTTTCCAACTGTGTGATAACGTTTCGTTGTTCGCCGTTGATGCTGTGTGTCGCTCGCCAAAACTTGGGAACCTGTATAGTGCGTTTCATCGAATAGTTCCTTTGCCGTCATGTTGGTATTCCTGTCTGTCAATAATGTAAACAAGGTTGACAGCTCTGCGAGTTTTCATAAGTTTTACTGTGATTTCGTGAGAAAATCATGCCGAAAACATGAAAGAGTGGTGAAAGATTGATGGTGCAAAGAGTGAAAGAGTTTTGTGAACGTGAAAAACGTAACTAGGCCCCAATAATCCCATTAAACTCGAGTTGCCGCCATTACGGCTTAGTGAAATAGGGTTACCAGCGTCAGTTTAATCACCCATAAACACAATAAAACTTATGAATACTTGCAGAGCGTGTGTACCGTGTTTACGTTATTAACAGAGAATGCCAATATGATGGCAAAGGAACTATTTGATGAAACGCACTTCTAGGAACGAAAACTACATACACGCGAACGAAGGCGTGGGTAGAAGCTAGTACACTGTACAGTGTACAATAATATTATCAGGGCGAGCGAAGCGAGCCCTAGTACTTCTCACAACCTGTACATTTTGTGGTACACTTTACGGACAAAATATCACGCCTATTGATTTGTGCTTTAACATAGTATTTACATGTAAATGTTAACACATTTACATGTAAATACTATGTTAAAGCACAAATCAATAGGCGTGATATTTTGTTTGATGATAACTCATCAGTCAGTGAATGTGTGATGAGGCGAGCCCTCACAAAGCTCGGCTTTTAGCTAGTAAATGCGAAAGTGACTTTGGTTGTTACGTCTTCACACATAAAGTACTAAGCGGATCATCATAAAACCTTCATATCTCCCCTAATTTAAGGTAGCACAGTAAGGGTAATGTGGCAACATTAAATTGCATTAGTGCCAACATGGCGGCAAAGGAACTATTTGATGAAACGCACTATAACAATATAAATTCTAATCTAATATATTGCGCTTTTATGATCTGTGATTAAAATGAAAATAATATAAATAAATTATCATATTTGCGTTTTCAATAATAGATGCCGTCTTTACTCGACTGCGCCAAACGTAGGGCTATTATCTAGCATCTATGTTTGATATCTGACCATTTTAGCACACAGTGACGCACAGTATCAACGGTCTATAATAGTCAGTAAGTTTTATACGTCGACGCTTGCCTATACCTACAGACCTATATTAACAAAAGTATAAAGGTAGCCGAAAAAAGACTATTGTACATACGTAGCGGAATACTCTAAGACGCATTTAAAGGTACAGGTGGAAAAGTATTAATTTAATTAAATAACCGAAGATAATAAATAGGGTTAAAGACGGGGCCGTGTTGTTTGCACAATGATAAGTAATTTTCACGAGTTAGCGTAAGACTTTATGTTTTACGTTTAAGATAATCACTATGTGAATAAATGCACTAATTTTATGTAAAAAAATATTTAATCTATGAAAATTGTATTTTATCTGCTTGTAAATATTTTGTCTGGTCCTTGTTGTTATCTGTGCGACTGAATGCGACTAACCGACTTCGAAAAGGAGGTTCTCAGTATATTTGTGGGCTTATTTTATGGTTAGGATCATAAGATTTAGATTTTGATTATTTTAAGGTTTCGATACAAAAAGTCATTTGAATTTAAGATATTTATACGCATTTTAAGGCAGCTTACTTGTTTTTGATCGATTTATAATGTTAGTTCTCGGTAATTACAATGACAATTATTTATTTAAAGTCCAAGCGGCGAATCGAGGCACAAAATTTCATAGGATGTCAAAATTTGTATGAAATGTTGTGCCTAGTCTCGTGATTTGGGTTGTAATTTAGTGTTATAAAGCATTTAGATAGTAATCTCGTGTACTTCAGTCCTGCAGATAGCCGGCTTTTGTTTTTTATTGTATTTCCTTTTGTTATGATTTACCAAAACTTTGCTTTATTTGATAATTCAGTGAGGCGACGCGATACGACCTGTAACTATTAATGTAAGCCTATTATTATATTTTGATTACTGAAATATATTTGAAAATTATATGTTGTTTTTTATTTACACTACCCTGTGACACTACCTTAAATAAGATATCATAAGATTAATTGATTTTCATTAACAAATTATTACTAACTACAATTTCCAGAAATAATTTTTATGGTAGAAGAATTCAATATATTTTACTCCTATAGACCGATATTTTTTTAAACGGGCAAATTGCCCACATACCCCAGGAAAATTAAACATTCGACCTCGCAATAATTTGCATAGAGCTGAAAATTGGTAGAGACGTTAAATACATCATTACAAATAAAACCTCATGGCAGCTGTACACACTCGTCGAGACACCCCGAGACAGGCCGAGCGCGAGTGTGTACAGGGCGCTCTCGTCTCGCTTTGAGCTCTCGTTCTTGTCTCGGTCGCTCTCGGTGGCTTGTCGGTTTTTGGGCCCGAGTCACTGACAAGTGACATCATAGAGGTCAGTGGCCAAAGTTCAAAGAGTCTCGTTGGCTCTCGCGAGGTAAACGAGGGTGTGCATGTACACACTCGTTCAATTAGTTGCTCGCTGACAGTATTTATGAACAGACGTGGTTTTTATTGTGGTCCGACACAATATATTATTTTTCTTCATACCTTACAAATTACTTTTAATAGTAAATGTTTTAAAAAATGTAATAGCTTGCCGCACAAAAAAATTGCGGCAGCATTTTCCACGTCCATAGTCTCGTGAGTCTTCAGTTCAAATGTTAGAACGAGTGTGTACAGGCATGCTCTCGACGAGAGCAGTCTCGGCCGAGGGTCTCGGCGAGAGGCTCTCGTCGAGTGTGTACAGCCGCCATCAAAATTTCCCGGCGATCCTCCTTGTACAAAATTTTTTATTCAAGGTCAAAGGAAAATGAGGTTTTTTCCTGATTTTTAACTGACTTCCAAAAAACGAGGAGGTTATACATATTATGTTCGGCTGTGGATGTATAATATATATATATATATTTGTATGTTCAACGATTACTCCGCCGTTAGTGAACCGATTTTCGAAATTTTTGTTTTGTTGTATTAAGTTTCACTCCAATTTGGTACCATGTTCACAAAAGCGGTGACCTGATGATGGGATCCATGAGTAATCGAGGGAACTCCTCGAAATTTATATGGAATCATATGTTGATTTTGGTTTTATGAGAAGCATCCTAAGCATATGCTACCAAAACGCAAGATTTTTGCACCGATGTATAAATCCGGAAATAGGAATCCGGAGTTCTCTTAGTATCTTCGGAACCATAGTTCCGAAGATACTAAGAGAACTCCGCCTTAAAACCTTATCTTAAGAAAACCTTATCTTCAGAGCGTAAGGCACACATTTGACATTACTTCTAAGAAGTAAGTTGCTTCGATAATAATAATTATGAGTAACATGCCTGTTTTACTTCCATACTTAAACGGCGCGAAATCGCCGAGATATTCTGGAAAACAACCTAATTTCAACCTTTTGCATTGCATTTAGCGTTCATAGTACAATAACTGTCTGCTGATCAACTTCAATCTGCCAGGACTGTCAAGCGAGTGGCGCGGCGGCGCGGACAAGTCCAGCGAGTGGGTGTTTTCACACTGCGACGGTGACCACACGACACGATACCACAGAATAGATTAGGGCCACCGCACATACAATACAATTTCAAGTTGGCCGACTATCGAACAAACTAAATTGCGTAGTGTCACAATTTAATTGGACAACTTCATCGTGTACGCTGCCAACCGCAGACTTTTAAGATTTAGTTGGTAATGGTGTTGCTAGCCTAGCGACGTGCGTGTTAAAATGCGTAAAAAGCACGCTTTATTGTGGCACTAATAAAACGAAGGCGAAAATAAAGGAGAATATTTTGGGTGCATTCAATATTAAGTGACAGAATATTAGAATTAGTACGATAGGTAGTCAGTTTGTACGATAGTCGGCCAACTTGAAATTGTATAATATGTGCGGTGGCCCTCTATTCTGTGGTGTCGTGTCGTGTCGTTATCGTGCAGTGTGCAAACACCCAGTGCCAGCCTATTGAGACTATAGTCCGGTGACCGGCTACTTACCACGTGTTCACTTCGATTATTTTAAAATTTATTGTTTAAAATTATCTGCAGCTGATACGTATTATATTTTGTAAGTATGACTGTAATAAGATACGTAGAATAATAATAGGCTTATAATTAACTGATCACCAGAAATAGTAACATTTCACAGACAAAAATAGTAAACGATCACCAAAATATAGACCACCATTTTAATGTAAAATGATAACCAAATATTTTAACATCTTAAAACCAAAAATAGTAAATGATCACCAAAATTAGTAAATGATCACCAACATTATACTAGCATTTTAATGTTAATGATCACCAAAGAAATACAGTAAATGATCAGCAAAATTAGTAAAAGATCACCAATATTAGTAAATGATCACCAACATCATACTAGCATTTTAATGTAAAATTATAAACAAAGTATTTTCATTTTGCTATCCTATTAAAGAAAAATGAACCAAAAAAATCATTGCTCACAGAATAATAAATAATAAAAATCATTGCTCCGGCCTCCGGAGAATAAAAAATAATAATACGAGCATGAGCATGAGGCATGAGCATGAGCATGAGCATGAGGCATGAGCATGTGGCATGAGCATGAGCATGAGCATGAGCATGAGCATGAGCATGAGGCATGAGCATGTGGCATGAGCATGAGCATGAGCATGAGCATGAACATGAGGCATGAGCATGAAGCATGAGCATGAACATGAGGCATGAGCATGAGGCATGAGACATGAGCATGAGCATGCCTCATGCTCAATAGTCGTAGATGGTAGGTAGATACTGTTCAATTTTCTAATTCTCGATTATATTGAGGGAACAAATAAGTATAATGACCACCAAAAATGCTCTGATACCCTACCAAAAAAGTTACTTAAGGGGCCGGGTACCCTTGGAATTTCTCATACAAACGTAATACCAAAATCATTTTCTCATACGAAAATATTTAACATGTTTGAATTATTTTTCAGTTTAAGATAGTAATTACCTAGGTTCCTACACAAAAATTTACTTCAAAATATGTAAACAAAAAAAATTTTTTTTGTTTAAATTTTTTTTAGTAAATTTACTACTAAATATTGAAACACTAAAAAATAGAGTAAAACACTAAAAAATATATAAATAAATAGTAAATTTACTACAAATTATTTAATTTCTAAAAATTATTTTTTAGTATTTAAATATTTAGTAGTAAATTTACTATTTATTTATATATTTTTTAGTGTTTTACCCTATTTTTTAGTGTTTCAATATTGAGTAGTAAATTTACTACAAAAAATTTTTAAACAAAATTTTTTTTTTGTGTTTAAATATTTTGAAGTAAATTTTTGTGCAGGAACCTAGGTAATTACTATTCTAAACTGAAAAATAACTCAAACATGTTAAATATTTTCGTATGAGAAAATGATTTTGGTATTACGTTTGTATGAAAAATTCCAAGGGTACCCGGCCTCTTAACACCAAAAAAATAAGTCTAAAATTGCAATACTACCAGCTATTTTTATCATGACTACACTTCAAATTGTAATCGAACACCAAAATATATAGTAAATGATCACGAGCATGAGGCATGAGACATGAACATGTGGCATGAGCATGAGGCATGAGCATGATGCTCATGCCTCATGCCTCATGCTCATGCCTCATGCCTCATGCTTATGCCTCATGCTCATGGTCATGCCTCATGCTCATGCTCATGCCTCATGCTCATGCCTCATGCTTATGCCTCATGCTCATGCTCATGCCTCATGCTCATGCCTCACGCTCATGCCTCATGCTCATGCCTCATGCTCATGCCTCATGCTCATGCCTCATGCTCATGCTCATGCCTCATGCTCATGCTCATGCTCATACCTCATGCTCATGCCTCATGCTCATGCTCATGCCTCATGCCTCATGCTCATGCCTTATGCTCATACCTCATGCTCATGCCTCATGCTCATGCCTCATGCTCATGCCACATGCTCATGCCTTATGCTCATGCTCATGCCTCATGCTCATGCTCATGCCTCATGCTCATGCCTCATGCTCATGCCTCATGCTCATGCCTCATGCTCATGCTCATGCTCATGCTCATGCTCATGCTCATGCTCATGCCTCATGCCTCATGCTCATGCTCATGCCTCATGCTCATGCCTCATGCTCATATTATACCTAATACTTCCTTGTTAATTATCATATGCTTACATTTTTTGTCAATCGTCTCGGGCACGTCTCCCGTATGCACCCGGACAGGTGGGCGCTTCTAGTTTCGGTACTTTCGGAGTGGCTTCCGACTGGTCGGCGTAACAGAGGCCGACTCAAGAAAAGGTGGCGCGACGAACTAGATGCGTTCAATAAAGAGTGGCCAGTAACATCACAGGATCGTGAACTTTGGAAGGAAAGAGGGGAGGCCTTTGCCCAGCAGTAGGACACTGTAGGCTGATAATAATAATAATATTATTTTGTCAATAGTAGTGATTTATTTGGACAGAAATATCGCATTGATTTGCTCGCAAGGATTTGGTGATACTAATTCATTTACTATATATTTTGGTGTTCGATTACAATTTGAAGTGTAGTCGTGACAAAAATAGCTGGTAGTATTACAAATTTAGACTTTATTTTTTTTGTGTTAAGTAACTTTTTTGACGTGACAACGTCTTATAATTCGATATGGGCTGCGCGCACGAAAAAACATGACGCAATATGCGGCGTTTCCTCACTCTGAGGCGTTCCATTTAAGGCTATAACGTTGTCACGTTCAACTATCGTCTGTAAACCGACTTTACAGACAACCGAGTTCGAGTCTAGTCCGAGTCGAGTTCGAGTTCGAGTCGAGTTCGAGTTCGAGTTCGAGTTCGACACAAAACACTACTCCCCAATTTTTTGGTAAACAAGTTTCGGGTATCAGAGCATTTTTTGGTGGTCATTATATTTGTTCCCATAATAATATACAGGCTTCAGTGATCGAAGTATACAGGTGTATTATTCTACGTATAGTACGCGATGGTTTACTAGGTAACTAAAAAGAGTGAAATTATTATATTTAACAAAAAATTAAAACCGACTTCCAAGGTAAAACAATAATAACATCCGTATAATATGAACTAAAAATTATTAAATAATTTTTCCTATCTAGTACCTGTTTCCGAATTCGGCTAAAACTCAACTATTTCTGTACTCAATCTTCATAATTTTGAAGTCGGTGCCAGTTTTCAGCAAGTTTCAAAATACATATATTCTGTCAGAGAACTGAAGATTCAGCTGTAACCTACACCTTGAGGGTGGAGCGTCTGCACTCTCGCCACAAAGTGAATTTCAGTTCCTTTGTGGTGAGAGTGCCGACACAAGTTTTATCCATCTTCGAGGTGGAGGAGTTCTGGCCTGCCTGTTCTGGTTTACCGGAGGTTCCGGGGGAGGCTCCCGAACGAAGCGCGCATCACGTCGCCGAAAGAGACATGATGTTATATAGCTCAAGTCTTCCTCGATAAATAAGACTATCCAACAAAAAACGAATTCTTCAATTCAAAGCAGTAGTTCCACAAATTCTTTAGCTTTATAATATAAGCATAGATATGATTTTCCCAAATTTTAAGCCCGCCATGGAATGGTAAGTCGTGTGAAAAAAGTGTCTGAATTTTTTTTGTAGAGAATTCTATGATCTACAACTCTTGCCCTATACAGTGTGTAACAAAAATAAGTGATAATACTTTAGGGTGCGTACGTGTTCCTTGTAGAGAGTTCACTGTTAAAGTAGTAGCGCTGAAAGACACATTTTTTTTTCACTTTTGTATGGGCAAGGGCCCGAGGCCCGAGCGTCACGAGTTTCCCCATACAAAAGTGAAAAAATATTTGGTCTTTCAGCGTTGCTACTTTCACAGTGAACTCTCTACAAGGAACACGTACACACCCTAAAGTATTATCACTCATTTTTGTTACACCCTGTATTTGTGATAAAATTACAGTTTGGAAAAAAAACAGGAAAACCCTCATTTTCATACCTTTGACTTTGAATAAAATTTTTTGCACACGGAGGATGATCCTCCGTGTATGGTGTATTTAACGTCTCTACCAATTTTCAGCTCTACTCGAATTATTCCGAGGTTATGATTTTTTTGCGTCTAATTAGACCGGGCTAACGCTACACATTCCCACAGTAATTGTAAGCAACGACGAAAACCCCACGACAAGCTAAATCTATCTTGATACCCGCAACGAAATTTGTCAGAAGAAAGTTAGGAGAAAAATCCTATAGACCGATCGTCCAACGCGATAAAATACGCTCATTATTCTTTCGTAACGTCATTGACCAAGCTTACAATGTATTTTAGCCTACGACGACTATTAAGCCATCTTATTTCACAGTTAAGCGATAGGAGCGAGATAATTTCGATCTTAACTAGTAGAGCAAATGCTGTTGTACAATTTCTTCGTGTTCGTCGACAATAGGGATGATGACAAGGTCAAAGATTAGCGAATTTTGTTAATAAAATAAAGAAATGACGGTAAAAAATAAGTGTTCCCAAAATTTCAGCTCGATAGCATTTGTATTTTTTTTGGTACTTATGCGCCTTCAAACTTGGATAATCAAGTCGATTTTTTTTTCAATTCTTAATATTTGTATAATTCCAGTCGATAACTTATGCAATTGAAAGCAACTTTTGATATGAAACCACTTTCATAGACGCAATATTATATAATATATCTATCGAACAAAGTTTTCTCCCGATTCGTACAAACTACGAAAGAGTGACGTCAGTCTTTCGTAGCACTTTGTATGGAGCGTTTCGGGCAGGTATATTTTATGAGATGTTTGAATTGTCATATCTTGGTGAATTTTTGAGCAATCAGAGTTATTCTTTCAGCGATGATTCTATTTTTTAAGGGTCTTTCAATTACCAATAAGAAAAAATTTTGTCATCAAGCCTATTAGGCTAGTGTAAAATCAGGTTGTATAGTGCCATCTGTTATGTATTTTTAACAACATCAAAAACGGAAACCTCGTGTCTTTGGTTGTATAATGTTATTTTTACTATTCACCAACAGATGGCATTGGTAAGTGACTATGTCTCCTACAACTTAAGAGGAACTAGGGGAGCAAGGTTCGCTTATTTTTTAAAGAACATTATTTTCAACCCCAAACAATTTTCAACACGTTATGGTAACGTGTTTCTGGCCCGTATAAAAAAAACGCTGAGTAATGTATCGACTAGGAGGCCTAATGCCACCGCTTAGGTAAGTATTCCTTTATATAATAATTAATAAAGTACTCTATGGGTAAGTATAACTAAATTTTGATGCGCGTCCGTTGCGTCGCATATCCTTTTGCCGTAAACTGACCCTTACGCAGGCTAGAAACTAGTTTTTGGTGTGGTAACACTCGTAACTTGTAAGATTATTAATTTATAACTGCATGTAGTTGTATGTAGGTTGATAATTTTTTTTATGCAAGTAGTACCTACTTAAAAACTAGGTGTTAAATGTTATTACTTATTACTAATTACTTACATAAACATAACAAGAAAAGCTTTAAATAAAAGAAAATAATAAATATTAGTTTTTATTAACTTTAGAAAGAGGAACAGAGGGTCAACACGCACGCGTGGAACGGAACGCAAAACAACCCCTCAGAGGCTAATGACTCACTTCACCCCCAGTCAAAATCGCACGAACTAACCCGACGGCGGCCGACCGCTGCGCACGGGATACACCAAAAACATTTACCATTATCCACAATTATGTAACAATTATTATCCAGTGAAAAACATTTTTTATTATTGTTTAAAATGTTCCCTAAGATCGGTGCTTCTATCCACGCAAAACTCGCGGGGCTCCGCGGACACTACGGATGATGTTTAACGTATATTGATTTTCCGTCAGCGAAACATTTTGTGCGGAATTTAGTGTTATTATTAGATCTGTGCTAATATTAATAAGTGGTAAAGTATAGTGCGTGTTTTAAAAAACGATAATATAATAGTAATAGGATTTCAGTGCCTCAAGTTTGTACGGTAAAAATATTTTCGATGTGCCGATTTTAAAATTTAAATTCGGAACGCGTCTTCCTATTTTGAATATTATTTTTTCTTTTTTCTTTCATTTATTCCTGGATAAGACGTGGAAATCTGCCTGCCACTATAATTAATATTTCGGTGCAAATTGTCAAACGTGGGGTAGGTACCTATATCGATCGTCAAATCGTAGCAATGCTGAGTTCGAGTGACACCAGTAGTATTGTTTTGCAGAAAACACTTAAGACACTCGACGAATCGATCCTTCGTCGTACATTTCTCCCGTTTTGTACGGTACATAAAATATATTTAACGACAGATCGTTTTAGAAAAAAATAATTAAACTATATCTTTTAGTCTTATTTTTTTTTAAATGCTCAAAAGTCTTGCCAAAATATGATGAGCGCTATTTGACAGTACCTACCACAAACGTACCTACCTAAAACTAATACTACTAATCCGATTTTGTTACTATTATTGCCGACCTAATCGCTTTTCATCAGAATTTTACCGACTTTTAATAAAAAGTAATTCGTCGGGATCTGTCTTCGTATAAACATCACAAACACTGATTAAGTTACGTATTCATCAATTTCATTACACTAGAACCTTCAGTAGGTACGTTTTGAATCTAAATGAAGCGGAAATAGAAACCGTATAAAAATTTAATCCTCGTTACAAAAGAGGCTGCATGAGAACGAATAAAGCCCAGTCTAACGTGTTTTAATACACATTCATTGCAAATGCTTTAGATTTTATAATGAATCACTCTGCAATAAAAATATAAAATTACCTCTACGTTAATCGCAGTAGGTACGCGTTAAAGATTTTTCCAACGCGTGTCAATTAAGTATAATATTATAATAATGTATTGTCAAATTATCATGCCTTCTTAATTTTACTAAAAACACAAAATTTTAAATTGAAAATTGGAACTCTACAAAACTCTCCTTGAACTTTAAGTCCATTATCGATTGGGGAACTAGCCCAGTGAGAGGAACCAGAGGAAATTCATACGAAGAAGTAGATTTATGTAAATATGTTTATTTAACTATAATTTGCGCTTTCCGAAATTGGGATTGAAAACAAATTCAAGGGAAGTTAACATGTGGGGTATAAACCAACATGTATTTTACCCATTCCCTAATAAGTATTATCAAACAAAACACAAGCTTTACCTACGCATCCTACGCATAATTAAAACAAAGGCTCTTCTAAAAGAACGCTGAGAAAACAAATAGTTATTTCTTTAATAATAATTTAATAATAAAATTTCTCGGTAGCAGTGGGCGGCGCGAGGTTACCGTTATAATAAGCTGTTTATTATTTATGTACCTACTAATTAGACTTCTATGTACCCACGTAACAAGAAAGGATTTAAGGGTTCTTCTGAAATAGCAACAGCTACTTATTTGAAATAGTCTCAAACTGTTTCAGGGTCCAGATGAATTTTGACTACGACTATTTGAAGATTCCATTGAAATAGCCTACGACTATTACAGGGTTTCGTTGAAATAGCCTATTTCAGAATAAGGCGCATAGAAATAGCAGTTATTTCAAGTGTCCTATTATTATATTTATTCGCAAAAGTAGTTAAGATCTAGTGACATGCAAGTCTATACCCATTCTATACCTATTTGACAAAGGATGTAGAAGCAACTGTCATCAAAATGATGTCAACGTTAGTTAATACTTAATAGTTTGATGAACTGTTGATGAGATGAGACATGGGCCCCGCCAAGACGTTTTCTTTTTCGCTTCTTATTAGAATCGCCAATCAAAATTAAATTGGCATAAGCGTTCGATAACATAAAGTCGACATTCGACTTATATGATATGTCAATTCCATACCATGATTATGATGATACGATTTTGATGATGATGATATACTATATATACTATGATATTATGATCGCCGATTTTATATAAAGAATGCGATGCAATTCATAAACGATGGCACATCTTGGGAGTAGGATGGCTGCTTGCAAGGCTACTTCTACATTATTGTATGACTTATAATTATGTATGTATGTTGACATTGTATAATTTTAAGTTACAGCATTGTAAATTTTATTTTAAAAGATTAATTTTTTATCTCACTTTTTTGGTAAAAAACTGGGCCCCGTGCGAGTTTCTTACGCCGGTTCTTCGCGCTGGGTTAGTTCTCAAACCGGTGAGGCACCGTAGTATCAACATTCTGAAAGCATTTTCTTGAAATCTATTCAGAAATAAAACAATTTTTATTTATTTATTATAAAGAAAACGTTAGGGGCCCGGTTTGTACGAAATCTCATTCATGAAGGAGAAAATCTCAAGTATGAACTATTAGTATCGTGAAAACTTGTTGTGCGGTAATTCTGTAGTTTCGAGGTACAGGTTACCTGAAATCTTTAAAGGTTAAGGATAATTTTCGTCAGGGCTTTATACCTCAGTTAATAAATAATAAGATGTTCTGCGTATCGCCCACTATTACAACGATATAATTAGTTTAATATGAAGGAGATTGTATTAATTAGGAGCAAAAATAGCATAAAGGGGATTCTAACTAGTTTGCTTCTCTCTTTAGACGTGAGGAAACGGCTTCAAATATGTGAATTATTATCTATACTTCTATTATCTGTAGTATAGATAATAGGTAGTATAGATTCTATAGTAATATTATAAATGCGAAAGTGTATCTGTCTGTCTGTCTGTTACCTCTTCACGTCCAAACTGCTGCACTGAATTTGCTGAAATTTTACCAAATTTCAGAAAAATCTGTTCAGCGGTTTGGAAGCGGTTTGGTGGAGATACTTTGAGTCCCGGGACTTTTTATCTCGAAAAAATGTACGGTTCCCGCGCGATACACGAATTTTGGCGCAGCAGAGTTGCGGGCGTCGTCTAGTCATTTATATTTTTATAATAGCTTTTATACGCACTATTACCGAAGTGATTATAACGAAATCAGATTTTGCCGAAAAATTGGAAAAATATAAACAGCGTCTTCCTTTATTGAAGTCGGTTAAAATCTGCAATTAAATACGCGGTATTTACGATATCATTACCCCAAACTCTTTCATCAAATATATTCAGGCGTAAACAAAATCTCAACAAAGACACTTGACCCAAAGCCTATCGGCATCGAATACGAAGAAATTATGTTAAAAGCTTTGGCCTCCGTCCAGCTCCGGTTACTGTTCAAACAGCACGTTATTGCCCCAGCCACCACAACCCCAGCATGACACAATATGAGGGTTTTAATATTTCTATTAGCACTTTCCAATTTCAAATATGATTGCTTTAGCGAGCGATTCATCATAAACTTAGCAACGTCTGTTACGTAAAATATCATATTATACTGTGATCTGTGCTTCATATTTTAGACGACTACAGCGAAGCTAAATGACAGTGTTTATTTCTGCTGTTTAAGTATGCATGTGCTCTTGAAACAGCTAAACTACTGGTGCGATTTTAACAAAAGAGGTTTTAAAAGATTATTACCGCGGGTGTCACAGGCGATTATTTTCAGAATGTTGTATTTTTTTAAACATGACTCGTTTTAAGATAGGGATAGATCCAAAAGATAGATCGGTAAGCAGGTAATTACCCGGCCTAAACTTAAATATTTTTTTTAGCTAGAAGACTATAATTTTTTTACCAAAGTATAAATTCGAGGCATGAAAATCCTTTACACAATTAAAATATTGACGTAATATCAGTGTGAGAATGTTCGGCCGTCCGTATTTAGTGAAGTAGCCGTAAGATGGGGTTGGGCTGATGATGAGCAGCCAGGCCTGAGTATGGAGGGCAGCAGCGCGGCCCCCGAGGCCTACCAGTATGTCGGCCCCTACCGACTGGAGAAGACGCTTGGGAAGGGACAAACTGGTAAGAGCTGGCTTCAAGATTTCTCTTTTAGTTTGCCTTTTTTTTGTATAAAACAAGGGGGCAAACGAGCAAACGGGTCACCTGATGGAAAGCAACTACCGTCGCCCATAGACACTCGCAACATCAGAAGAGCTGGCGGCCTTATGCCTACGGCATACTCTTTCAGGTCATTTTTTTTTATAACGTGTGGGTTGCACTATTGCGATCATTATATTATTACTAGCTGTCCCCCCAAACGTTGTTTTGCCATATAAATAATTTTTGGTATGAAAAATAGATGTTGGCCGATTCTCAGACCTACTCAATATGCTCACAAAATTTCATGAGAATCGGTCAAGCCGTTTCGGAGGAGTATGGCAACGAAAGCAGTGACACGAGAATTTTATATATTAGATATGTTCTTTAAAAGCCATGAAGCCAATGGTGCTTGTCATCTAAAAGAATAATTTATTATAGCAAGGTGAATCGGCTTTTCAATTATTCTATGAAGCATCATGTGTGTCAGACTTTAAATTAACTTAGTATCATATTATTGTGTGTTAAAAAGCAAATCGTATGTTTGGTGCGATACCTAGTGCCCAGATAAACCGATAGGGTTTATGGTGCACTGTAAAACATGTAGTTTATTTAAATGTTAATAATATTATTTTAAAAAAATGAAAAAAAATAGTAGGTATTCTGTAATGTTCGAAATCGATACAAGCATAAAAACAAAAGGTGAATTTTCGAAATTTTTGACAAATGTTATATTATAATAGAGCAAGCTTTTGGAGTCAAACTCTTGCAAATACAAAAAAAGCATTGTTCTGCTCTTAAGTAATAACTTCACTTATCTGAAATCACACTACTGTATTTATATCGTGGTTCTGTACCACGTTTCACGACTTTAACTACAGTAACAATTTTCTAGAACCCCTAAAAGCCATTTAAGAAACTGACGTGCCTAGACTGCCTAGGCATTATACATAGTATACTTTTAAAAAATTAGGCCATAATTTCTAGTTTATACATTATTGGCCTGGTTTCACGTCGCTAGTGTTTCTGATTTTAAACACTAACTTTACCTCTTTTTGTAGAGCTGAAATATTTGAACTGGCTTAAAACATAACGATTTGGCATTCCGTTTGAAATATGATCGCTAGTCACGATTTTAACATAAATAGTACTCCGTGAAAAGTTCACTTCCAAACGTCATGATTTGACATGAGTTAGTAGAGGTTTATAGAACAGCTTTCGGCAACGCCGATAAACATTACAATAGAAAACAATAAATGTTTTAAAACCACACAAATACCTACGGTTATATCAAAGTACAGAACTAAAAAAAAAAAGGAAAAAATAATAGCCAACTATTTGTAGGTATATACCTACATAAAACCTAATAAAACACAATATAGAATTTTAGGGCCTCAGACTTAGTGCAGATTTCTAACGTCAAGTCGAATAATTAGGAGCTTCAAATAAGTATAAATAAACAAATACCTCCCACATCAATGTTGTAGACCTGCAGTCCTCCAGTCCAGTCCAGTGTCTGAAATACCAATACCAAGAACACAAATGGCCGCATACACTGGGGCCGATCAATCTGACCGATCGGATTACCTAATCACAGATCAATCTGACAGAACTCGTGTGCACACACACGGGAATGCATAAACCGAGTCTGGTCAAGTCAACCTATCGGCCTATAACCTAAAGAACACCTTATTTTTACATAAAATTCATAGGAAAAGTAAATTACGCCTCTAGGACAGGAAAATAAGAAATGTCTTAGATCACAATATGTAATCTAAGGCCCTCTTATTTACTGCCTATTTGTGCGTATATTTTTCTCCTCGACGGAGGCAGAAAGCGGCAACATTGGTAAGCGCAGAGGGACGAAAGTTGACGTTTTCCGCCCGGAAGTGAGAAAAATACTTTTCGCATCCCCGGTGGATTGGGGACATCGGCCGGCCGTCTGGGTATGCGCGACTCCCCACCAAAACCCCATCATACTTGACTCCCCGCTTAAATGACGAAGATGCGGGAACGATAACCCCCAGCCCTAAGATCGTCTTCCTACATACCAAACGTGTTACGTAGGCAGTAATTTGGAGACTAACACAACATATACTTAATTAACAAGTACAGTAATTAGTCGTAGTACTGAACAACGTGGGTGCAGACTAGGGCAAAAACAACAGCTGTCAATTACTTAAGCGCCCGCTCTCGGGGTAATATATTTTTATGGCGATGAGTTGTGAACGCGCCCGCCGGAAAATTAACTAAAACAACGGTAAACAGCATCAGTATCCGTAGAAAATGCTGGGAAACCTAAGAAAAACTATACTATCCATACTTTAAATACGTAGGTCTACCAGAATCTGATGGTAAATTTTCACGGCAGCTTTTCAAAAAATATTGATCATTTGATAAATCTATATATTTGCATGTTTCACACACAGAATTAGCCGCTATAAGGAAAAAAGGATCAAAATGTTTTATTCCAACTATCCCGGTATTGCTTACCCCGGTATAGAGCCAATTTTACTTTCACACTTTTTGCCATCAGATTCTGATAGACCTATAAAGTACTAAATCCGAAAGTGTCTGTCTGTTACCTCTTCAAGCCCAAACCACTGAACTGATTTTGCTGAGATTTGGTATGGAGATACTTTGAGTCCCGGAAAAGGACAATGGGATACTTTTGATCCTGGAAAAACGTACGGTTAGCGCGCGATAAACTAAGTTTGGTGCAATGTTTCATCACTAGAATAGAATAGCTGCACTTTTTAGTTTGTACTTGTTAGGACTTAGGCATTAGGCAAATATACAAAATCTAATATGGCATAGAACGGTACCTAATACTGAAAGTACGTAAGTTCGACGATTAACTACAGTAAATACTGTTCCATAGTATATTCATTATTCGTAGCCTGTAAGAAGTGTCTAGAATTTGTAAAGCAGTAGAAATCCAAGACATCTTCTACATTTAACATATCTATGGTATCGCGCTTAATAGATATTATAGAGTTATTAATGTGATTATCGTTTTAATTTGCATAGCGCCAACATGGGACGCGGCCAAAACACAACATTGAACGGATAATAATTATTGCTAGTTAACTTATAGTGTTACATAACTCATAAACTATATTATATATATATATATATATATATATTTCTGAAGGTTCGAAATAATATATAAATACTATACTATTACATGTTGTTATTATATATATATATATATATATATATATATATATATATATATATATATATTTATTATATATATATATTTCTTTAGGTTCGAAATAATATATAAATACTATAAATATAAGTAAAAGATGTAATGCAACTGTAACCCGAACATGTTTGCATGGAAAAATAGATGTTCGCCAATTCTCAGACCTACCCGACGAGCATACAAAATTTTATGAACATCATTTCAGCCATATTTGGAGTTTGGCACCAAAAACTGCGACACGAGAATTTAAATGTTTGATAATAAATAATAATAATATGTCATATTTCTGCAATTCACGCTAGAGTCAGCACCAGCATAAACAGTACACAAAAAGTTTTGTTCCACGTTTGACAACGTTTCTGTCAATATTCTGATAACACGTGTGCAACATATCGGATTTTCTATTAACTCTCTAGAGTCTAGATCTAGTAGCATCCTCTGCTCCGATATTTGCGCAATATTGCCTATTAATACAAGATTAACTTATTGAGTAGTTCACTATATAAATAGGTTAAGTTTAGTTCAACTTTTGCCTCTTACAACAGTTTAAAGTTAACTTAAGATTGTAAAGTTTGTATCAGTTTTAGGATAAAAGTTTCGACTTTAAAACCCCGTTCACTGTTTTAAGCACTTCAAGATTTGGGATACGGACTTAGCTAGTTTGAATATTCAATAGAAGTCTCAAATCGGAGCTAACTGGTATTATAAACATTTTAAGGAGTATACGACATACGTACATGTTTAATATTATCAGAATCAATTGGACGTGTAAAGACACGTACGACCTTTTTGGAGAACTGCGTCAGGGTCAATTCAGTCCGCAACGCGACGAGGCGAGGCGCGGCGCAGCATAAATTTGTATGGATATGGCAAATTTCAATTGCGCGAGGCGACATGCCAATCTGTCAATTCAATACTTTAGAAATGCATCTACGCATCGCGTTGCGGTCTGAATCAACCCTAAAGCTGAGGCTTAAATTACCGTCAGGTTGCGTCAAGTTGTCAAATGTGTATTTTGTATACAAAACCGACAGTATATATTATAGGCGCAGCGCACTCAGTCGGCCGCGAGCTCTTCTGCGCGTTTGACGTATGACAATTATAAAAAAACAAAATAAAAGTCACAAAAATGCCTTGGTGTGTCTTATGATATTGTAAAAATAATTCCTAAAACACTTCCAAATGCGACGGCATAACATTTTATCGATTAGTATTCTTATTTAATTATTTTCAATTAAAATACGAACATTCAATTACTAGGCGAAGACGCGCGCCATTTCGCATTGTCATAGAGTAGTAGATTCAGAGGGGAATGTAGGCAGAATACAGATATCTATGATGAGACGACAATGAATGAAGTATTCAGGTAGACGAGTTTGTATTTCGGTAATATAAATACGGTTTTACGTGTACATTATACATGCGTACATTATAATTGTATTTATAAATATTTAAGTAATTTAAATAAGGTAAGTATGTAGTGGACTTTGAATCCATACTTATTATAATATAACTAGCTCTCCCGGCAAACGTTGCTTTGCCATAATATAAGGTTTTTCGCCCATATTATTTTACTGAAATGATTAAATAAGTATGTCACCATGGCAACGTCGATCGCTATCCCGTCGCATAAATTTAATGGTCGCCGTCAGTCTCAGGTTGTAATAATTTACTATTATTTATTCTACAAATGCACTTATTAATATACTAGCGACCCGCCCCGGCGTCGCACGGGTATAAAATAAATAGCGGCTATATATTTTATACCCGTGCGACGCCACGCCGGGATCATTTTTTCAGTGACTATATTATAGCCACTAAAAATGATTAAAATCGATAGCCTATGATCCTTCACGTGGTCTACTTCTTATCTGCGCCGAATAACATAAAAATTGCTCCAGTAGTTCGCGAGATAAGCCCTTTCAAATAATTTACCCCGTTTTTTTCTCATTCGAGTTGTTATATTATTATTTCGTTCATTTCTGCGTGACTAAAAAGTTGGATTTCACATAACTATTTTTAACTGAAATCCAATTCTTTAGTCATGCAGAAATAAACGAAACTTTGTTTGTATTCCCCTATCTTAAATGAGCCGCCATATTGGATGTAGAATGACATTACATTCATTTTAGAGTTATTCTCAAAAAGTTCTTTCATTTAATATCCATACTGTTAATATAGGACGGCATAGAAAATAATTATTCCTCTATCTTGCATGGTCGGCCATTTTATATTTATAGTGATGTCACATACTGTATTGTGCAATGTGCATAATCATTCAAACCAAACGTGTATACAAAATTTCAGCTCAATCGGTTAAAATATTATATTATGTACATACATACTTCGAAATTGAGTTCAAAAATTCCACCCGAACTTACATAATAATACTCGTATGTAGTAATATATTTAATAATATGTAAATAATAATACACAGAGCAAGTTAAATAAAATCTTTTAATAATGTTTAGTAAAAACCTTTGTTTTATTTTATCCACTAACTCAAGTCTGCGTTCATTCGAGTGTAGGCACAAAACTTTGTCACATCTGCGGTACTGATCTATAGCCATCACCGCCCCGCCTCTCACCCCTCTCGTTCCTCAAGTGTGACATGTTTTTTGTTGGCAATAGCAACTCCATACATCTCAATGGACAGTGCAGACGAAAAATTTAGACTTTTTTGGCATAGCAGAACAAGAGAAATCATATCACGAGCTTGAAGAAATTATGAATAGAATTATTAACACACACATAAAAATTTCTTGTAACACGAATAACTTAGAACTAGTTAGAAGACTGGGAAAACGAGACGACAAGACCAGACCGGTGGTTGTAACATTTAACACAATGGGCTATAAGTTGAAAGTACTGAGAAACAAACAAAATCTTAAAGACACTCCATATTACATTAAGGAAGACTACTCAATTGAAGTCCTTAATAAACGCAGAGAGCTACAAACACAGTTGAAAAAAGAAAAAGAAGCAGGTAACACTGCATTTATACGTTACAACAAACGTATTGTATTAAAAAGCAAAAACTCACCTTATAGCCAGTCAAATAAAAGAACTCTTTCTGAATCCCCGGAGACATATATTACACCTAGTAGTCAAAAATCTCAACACATCAACAAACAGCCGCCGAAGAAAAATAAAGCCAACATGAACGACTATATAATACAAAAACCTAAATTAACTTTCACCCATGAAACGTCTGAATGCCATGCAAAGACAGCAAACAATAATATAGCATAGTATAGCGGTAGAAATAGTTTATTGAGCTTTTACAAAAGGTCAACACTTAGGGAACTATTCTGCCTACTATTATTATTAAAAGACCGACGCTTCGGGCTGCGACAGAATGGTACGTGATACCCGTATCAGAGACCGGCGCGAACTGCACTAATATGATGCAATACGACGCGGACGCTGCGTGGCCGCGTCTATCTAGTAATTGTCTCTGATTGGTCGGCGTCTGTCGCGCCCCGAGCGACGCCGTAGCGGAGGTGAGGGGGTGCGAGGCGCTGCGGGGGGCAACTGTCTAACGCTTCGCGCTATAGCCTCCCCCTCCAAGTCACAAGCACGACCCGTCTGTGACTTGGCTGGACGACCACGACGGCGCTGATGTACAACGACAGTGGATGAACCCACATATGGAGTGAGGGCGCTGGCATGGTACTTGCCTCGAACAACTCCGTTCGCATCCTCGACAATAAATGACGTGGGACTCACAATATGAGAGACACGATAGGGACCTTCCCGTTTTGGGGCAAATTTACTGGTAAACCCCTTGGCTGCATTGCTCATCAGATGGGCATCCACGAGGACCAGGTCCCCTTCTGCAAACGAAGGACTGTCTCGTCGCTTACTATCACCACTAGCCTTTCGAAGATCTTGATGCTCTTCAACCCGGTGCTTAACATCAAGCAAAATCCGCGCAAACTCTTTCAGGTAGGGCGTAATCTGGGGAACGAAATTTTGTTGGGACACAATAGCTCGAAGGTCAGTGTGTACGGTTATAGGTGAGCGCATCTCCCGAGCAAAGGTAAGGTACGCAGCAGTCTGACCCGTTCCTTGGTTATGGGCACTATTGAGTGCAAAACGAACCATCGGTAGTACAGTCGGCCACTGGCGATGTTCTGGTCCTACCAGGATACCAAGTAGCTGTTTCAGCTCTCGATTCTTGCGTTCCGCCGGGTTTGCTTCCGGATGATACACAGGAATTAGGGACTGTTGGACTCCAAGTACGAACATAGCCTTTTGCATTACTGCAGAGACAAACTGGCTACCATTATCCGAGATAACCCGACGAGGTAAACCATAACGCAGAAATACTTCTTCTATTAGGACCTTTGCACACGACTCTGCGGTCGCATCACATAGTGCAAATAGCTCAACCCATCGACTCGCCGTATCTTCAATGAGAAAAACCCACTTTTCTCCACCTTCGGCTTCTGGAAGGGGTCCGAAAAGATCCATCGCAAGCACTTCGAATCGTTGCTGTAGCACGGGTGTCTGAAACAGACCGGCAGGTTTTAAATTCGTCGCTTTGTACTTTTGGCACAAGTCACAGGATTTAAGATATTGAGCTACATATGTCCTCATGTTTTTGAAATAATATTTTTCCTTAATTTTTCGCAAAGTTCTTTCCAACCCTAGGTGTCCAGCAGTGGGCGCATCATGGAGTTCTCTCATGAGCTCTGCCTTCAAAGACTCTGGGACCACAAGCTGGGGTTCCTCGGACACTCCGTCCGGATCACATCGATATAAGACACCTTGTTCAATATAATAGCCCCGGTCAGTCCAGCGTACAGCTGCTGCAGGGTCATCCGAATTCTCAAAATCTTTTATAATTTCGCTCACCTCAGAATCATTCATTTGAGCCTTTCGAATGTCTTCTGGACTACAATGAGGCAAATCGACGACCACGGGACAAATACCACAAGATTCCGTAATAGCTTCTTCAGTTAAATTGGTTACTGGTCGACTGAGGGTGTCAGCGACCAAGTTCACTCTACCAGGAGTGTAATTGATTTGGAGATCGAACGATTGAATTTTCATTGCCCAACGGGCCAATCTACCACTGGGTGTCTTTAACGACAAGAGCCATCTCAGCGGTTGGTGGTCGGTAGCCACATGCACTTGAGCTCCCTCGAGGTACCCTCGGAATTTATCTAAAGCCCAAACGACCGCCAAGGCTTCTCGCTCGGTGGTATGATAATTTCTTTCAGCCGCAGTGAGCAGCCGGCTGGCATACTCTATTGGTCTCTCTTCATGATGAGATGGGCCTTGCAATAATACTGCTCCTAGAGCATAGGCACTGGCGTCTGTCCGCAAAACAAACGGCTCATCAAAGCTTGCTTGTCGAAGAATGGGACTGTTTGAAAGGCGCACCTTCAGCTCGTCAAAGGCTCTTTGCTGGTCCTCGCTCCACTGCCAACGTCGATCCTTCTTGGTAAGTTCCGTCAATGGACGAGCTAGATCAGAAAACTGAGGTATGAACTTTCGAAACCAGGAGCAGGTTTGTAAAAACGTTTTTAACTCTTTCAGGTTCGTCGGAGGCTTCATATTCATCACAGCTTCCACCTTCGTAGGATCCGGCTTTATTCCCTTCGAAGAGACGACGTGTCCCAGGTAAGTAACCTCATTTCTAGCAAAATAACACTTTTTTCTGTTTGCTTTTAGGTTGAACAGGCGAAGGCGCTCGAAGACTTGCTGAAGATCCTTCAGGTGCTGCTCCAGATTTGGCGATATAACTAAAATATCGTCCAAGTATGCCAGGACGCATACGTCCTTGAGACCAGATCTCATCCGGTCTATTAACCGCTGGAACGTCGCCGGAGCGTTTTTTAAACCGAACGGCATGCGGCGAAACTGGAACGTTCCAAAGGGCGTAGTGAATGCCGTCTTATGTCGATCTTCTGGGGCGACACTTATTTGCCAGTATCCAGCTTTTAAATCGATCGTTGACATGACGCAGTCTGCTTTAGTGTTCTGCAGTAACTCATCGATAACCGGAAGTGGATACTTGTCGGTCCGGGTGACGCTATTAAGCTTTCTGTAGTCTACACAGAACCGGGTTTCACCATTTTTCTTCGGAATTAAAACCACAGGAGAAGCCCACTCCGACTCAGCGTCTTCGATGATGTCATCTTCCAGCATCTTATCTATTTCTTCACGAATAATGTCTTTCTTAGCGGGAGAAACACGATACGGCGGACTAGCGACGGGCGCCGCATCTCCCGTGTCTATACGATGTACGGCAAAATCGCTCGGTCCTCCCCCTGGAGTAAAAATATCCTCGTGGATATTCAGAAGGTCGGACAGACGTTCCCTTTCGTCCAGACAAAGATGGGATCCCTCGTCCTCGCGAAGACCCACAGACGAACAGGTAAGTGGCCGTAAAGGCTTGTTTTCGAAAATAATCGACTCCGGTGACCTATCGTGTCTCACATACCATACACCACGATCGAAGTCTAATACCATACCAATGTCCTCTATAAAATTCATACCTAACAGGCTCTCGGTTGCATCCGGCAACATAATAAAATCGACCGCTCGCGCTACACCTCGCACCGTTACATTAACATGCGCTATTTCAACATTTTGCGCAGAAATCCGACCGTCCGCATATTTTAATTCAGTAAATACATTTTGGAACTGACAACCATGCTTAAATAAGTGGGCTCTTAGACTAACACTTCCTACGGAATGTTTAGCTCCAGTGTCTACTATTAAATTACCGTATTCACCACAGATTTCTACACGCAACACAGGACGCACACGCGAATCAATATTAGCGCAACTCGCGGACACTGATTGAAATGAACTCTTAGACGGCGCGGGCGGCGCGCTCGATTTTTTCTCCTTACACGTTGGACAGTTCGAGCGTATGACTCCGGGTGTCCCACACCCGAAACACGTAACCGCAGAGGAACGCGCAGCTCCTTCAACTGGACCATCTCTAATCTTTGTCTGCTTGGCAATTCTCTGACAATCCTCCTTGAGGTGGCCGTACTGCTTACAGTACTTGCATTGAGGCCGAAACTTCCTCGTAGTTATACTAGGCTCCGCCTGAGCCGTTGCCGAAGAATAAGTCGCGGGTTTCGTATCTACATTGACACGCGGCCTACTCTCGTCTATAATATCTTCAACACGCCGGGCTTGAGCCAATAACTCGGCGAAACTATTAAAGCTAGCACGCGGGACTTTCTCTCTAATTCGACGGTGCATCAATCCATAGGCCATATCCAGCTGTACCGTTTCCGTCAGTGTAAACTGCGGGAGCTGGGCGAAAAGTGCTCGAACGTGACAAATAAACAAATCTGTAGACTCGTCTACACGTTGCTCTCGTTCAAAAATTTTCCTATACAGTTTGTGAGGAGGCAAGCGAGGTCCAAAGGTTTGCTTTAGAGCCTCTACAGCAGCTTGCCACGACGAAGTAGTGTCCTTGACTCCTTGCCACCAAGTACCTGCCAATCCCGTCAGCAGCATCGATAACCCACGTAGGGCATTGTGGTCGTCAATACGGAGACACTCTTTATAAGTTTCCACAGAATCAATAAACGCCTCAACATTACTGTTATTCTCTCCGTTAAAACGAGCCGTGCACTTGGCGAAATTGCCAGTAGAAATTGGTAATGTACTTACAGGCTCGCTGCGACTCAACCTGTCTATGAGTAGTAGAAGTTGATCCGTCGTCATGGTGACCGGGGCCGCTGCAGCACAACCAGCTGGCTGCAGGTCCTCCGCGGGCACCTGGGCGGCGTCAGCGCCGGCAGCGCATGGAGACGTGTCCGCCGGAACCGGCGGCTGCGGCGTCGGCGTCGGCGTCCCGTCCCTAGACGGTTCGAGGACAGCCGACGAACTCGCTTGTTTTGCATGGGCTGCTCTGGTGTTCATCTTGATACGTCACCACGTACGCGGAACACAACCGAAATAAAATCTTATAGTCCACTCAGCACCGAGTCTTACGTAATTTGTGGGCGACCCCTTACGTATTCGGTATTCTATAAGAGTCACTAATTTCACTATTATTATTATATCCGTTCGCGAAACGAAGTAACACAGCAAACCTACTGTTTACTCGCGGGGAATGCAGAGCGAAATGTTTTTACACTATTCTTATGAAAAGCGCGCGAAAACAAACTAACACAGCAAGTCGGCACACGCGTGACGCGCGGCTGGCTAGTCGCGGAATATGTTATACCAGAACAACGATATTCTAGAAATGTTTATTAACATATAACCCTCGTATTGTTATTACTAAAGTTCGCGATAACAAACTAACACAGTTGTTGAGATGCACACTGTTTAGTTCGCGGAGAATACCAGTAACAAACTTAGGTATTCTAGAAAAGTCTATGTACACACACTGTACACACGTTGTACACACGTACTTATTGTTATTAACTTATTACAGAACGCGGGACGAAACCGACAGAAACTATGGGTACCTAACCACACCCACTGATCGGTTCGCGTTAAAAGTTAAAACCCGAAACAGAAAGAAAGTCTTCCAGAAAGTCACTATTACACACGTAGTGTCAACAGTCGCGGATCACAATTAAACAGAAACTATTTAGGTACCACACCTACTGTTTACTCGCGTTGAAAAACCGTTACACTAGTCTTTCCGGAAACCTAGGTCTTAAAACTTTTCGTAACTTTTCGGCCAAACGTTGGGACGCCACTTATAGCGGTAGAAATAGTTTATTGAGCTTTTACAAAAGGTCAACACTTAGGGAACTATTCTGCCTACTATTATTATTAAAAGACCGACGCTTCGGGCTGCGACAGAATGGTACGTGATACCCGTATCAGAGACCGGCGCGAACTGCACTAATATGATGCAATACGACGCGGACGCTGCGTGGCCGCGTCTATCTAGTAATTGTCTCTGATTGGTCGGCGTCTGTCGCGCCCCGAGCGACGCCGTAGCGGAGGTGAGGGGGTGCGAGGCGCTGCGGGGGGCAACTGTCTAACGCTTCGCGCTATAATAGCAGCCAAAATCGGACCCTCGCCTCATACAAAATCTCCCAGTACGGCCGGTCACCGCGGGAGAGCTCGACCACAACCCACCAAGGAAACCCACAATAATGGAGAATAACTACAACATATGCACCTATAATGTTAAGTCGTTATGTTCTGAAATAAAATTTATAGAGCTCAAGACTGCTCTGCAAAACATAAACCACGACATTATAGGTTTATGCGAAGTTCGACGTCTTAGAGAAAAAATAATTGAGGATAATGAGTATGTCTTCTACTACCTCGGCCAAACAAAAGGATTGTACGGAGTTGGCTTTCTAATAAAGAAAAAACTAAATGAAAATATCAAATCTTTTATTGGGATAAGTGATAGAGTATGTGTTCTAGAAATCGAATTAAATAATTTACACTTTGCGTTAATTCAAGCGTACGCAAATACTGAGAACTCATCTCAAGAAGAAATAGAGCACTTCTACGAAAGCCTTGGAAAAGCTCACGACTCTACATCAGCCAAATATGTGATCTCTATGGGGGATTTCAATGCACAGATAGATGTCCCAAGGAAGCATGAACAAATAAATATTGCAGGCGAACACGGCTACGGAAGTAGAAGTCCAAGAGGAGAGAGACTTACTCAATATACCTTAGAATATAACTTAAAAATTGTTAACACTATGTTTAAACTCAAACCGAAGAATAGATGGACATGGATCTCTCCAGACAAAAATACGAGAAACGAAATAGATTACATTATGACGACAGCACCGCATCTGTTTTCCAAGTATGAAGTTTTATCATCAGTCTCTTTCGGATCAGATCACAGATTACTAAGAGCCAAACTAAACTTAGCACCATCCAAAAAAAGCAGAAGAAATTTCACACAAGTCGCGAGAAAGCTGAAAGCATCAACCGATCAAAAAAATTACACTGAAAACCTAAAGAGCTTTATTCCAGAACTAAACACGACACATAGTCACTATAATGCAGATGAATACTACCAAAAAATCGTTCAAAGCATAAAAGAAAATTTAAAACGCATCAAGGGTACGGAAAGGAAAAAATACTCTCAGAGAAAGCGATAGAACTAATGAAAGAAAGGAATAGGATACAAAGTAAGCCTAAACTCTACAGAGCCGATAGAGAAAAGTTGAAAGCTAAACTCACTAACAAGGAAATAAAAAAATGTTACGACGCTCATAGAACAGAGACAATACAACATAGTTTAGAAAAATTTTGATCTACTAAAAGGGCACAAAAAGAGCTAAACTCTTCACACACATGGATAAATTCCCTTCGCTCTGACACAGCTGAAAGTAAATCTCGTATAGATATAATAAACATAGCCACGAAATTTTATGCTTCACTATATAGCAAAATAGACACAACAGACACAACGAGCAATAGTACTTACGTCTCTGTAGATACTAACCCAATAAAACAATTTTCAGAAGAGGAAGTCCTGAAACAGATAATGAGACTAAAGCCTGAAAAAAGCCCAGGACCAGACGGCATAATAAATAAATATATAAAGTTTGCTAGAGCGCTACTATTAACACCAATCACCATCCTATGGAACAAAATACTGGAATGTGAGGTCGTACCAAATGTATGGAGACAAATGACAATAATACTGTTGTACGAAAAAGGAGACCCAGCTGACATCGCAAATTACCGACCGATAAGTCTCATGTCCTGTTTTTATAAACTATTTTCTTCGTGTCTCCTAGAAAGAATATCAAACGATATTGACAAATACCAGCCGATAGAACAAGCTGGATTTAGAAGTGGGTTTTGTACAATAGACCATATACAAGTTGTCGAACAAGTAATAGAGAAGTATATTATAGAGTTCAACCGACCCTTGTTTATGGCTTTTTAACCGACTTCCAAAAAACGAGGAGGTTATATGTTTGGCTGTGGATATTTTTTATTTTTTTTTTATTTTTTTTTTTTATTTTTATTTTTGTATGTTCAACGATTACTCCGCCGTTTGTGAACCGATTTTCGAAATTTTTGCTTTGTTGTATTTGGTTTTACTCCAATTAGGTACCATGTTCACAAAGTGGTGACCTGATGATGGGATCCAGGAGTAATCGAGGGAACTCCTCGAAATTTATATGGAAACATATGGTGATTTTGGTTTTATGTGAAGTGTACTAAGAATATGCTACCTAAAAGTCAAATATTGGGTCAAGGTATACCATGGTTTCGAAGATGCTGAGAGAACTCCTGACTCCTTATAGATACACGTTTGGGAGTTTCGGCGTTGTTTTAAGAACAGAAAGCATATGCTACTATGCAACTCATATTCATCATCATAATCATCATCATCATCATCATCATCATCATCATCATCGTCTTCATCATTACCACGTCGTGTTAAGGTCACCAATGTCTCATGGCACAGAATAGATAATAGTACAAGGCATAGGTGTGGATATACTAATAATAATAATAATTTTATACTGTATAACAACACTTTGTTTAAATATACAGGGCGGTCAGCGCCGCGGAGGCGACAGATCGAATATACTTTACTACTTTATATACAGATCGAATACTATACTAACTACTTTATAAAATTTTAATAGACAAAATATAGAATTAAAATAAAGTTATTTTAATAAAAAGAGCATTTAAACAAAACAAAGTCAATAAGTGTCTTTTTAATTAGTTATACTTATTAATCGATAGATGGCGCACTAAGTATCGATTTGAATGGATTTGAAATTGAATTCTTGATTACAAGAACAGCTGTCAATAATTATGATAATATTATATTATATTACTAGCTGTCCCGGCAAACGTTGTTTTGCCATATAAATAATTTTTGGTATGAAAAATAGATGTTGGCCGATTCTCAGACCAATATCCTCACAATATGCTCACATAATTTCGTGAGAATCGGTCAAGCCGTTTCCGAGGAGTATGGCAACGAAAACTGTGACACGAGAATTTTATATATTAGATGAGTAGCTACGCTACATCCTATGCAAGTTTATACAATTTTTTATCTGATAGATCCTTGGATCGTGGAAAAACGAGACACAATAGCCTTTCTATTGTTATCGCAATCGCCGGTGACCGCTTGGGGTTTGAAGTATTAAAATTGTTAAATTACTTAGCACAATATGTTCACTTCACTGATAATATATTATTTTGTGAGTGTGAACTGTGTAATAAGATACGTAAAATATACGCGAAGGTTTACCTACTAGTGTAACTAAAAAGAGTGAAATTATTATTATTTTTAACAAAAAATTAAAACCGACTTCCAAGGTAAAAACAATATTAACATTAATATGAACTAAAAAGTATTAAATAATTTTTGCTATCTAATAGTGCCTTTTTCCGAATTCGGCTAAACCTTGACTATTTCTGTACTCAATCTTCATAATTTTGAAGTCGGTGCCAGTTCCAAAAGTTTCAAATATTCTGTCAGAGGACTGAAGATTCAGCTATCTGGTACCGACTTCAAAATAATGAAGATTGAGTACAGAAATAGTCAAGGTTTAGCCGAATTCGGAAAAAGGCACTATTAGATAGCAAAAATTATTTAATACTTTTTAGTTCATATTAATGTTAATATTGTTTTTACCTTGGAAGTCGGTTTTATGTAGACTATAAAAAAGCTTTTGACACAATATCACACGAAAGCTCTGGGAAGCTCTACAGTCGCTTGGTATAAACAAAAAGTACATCAATATTCTAAAAGACATCTATGAAAATTTTACACGTACGGTAAAACTGGATAAAACCGGCCCACCAATAAATATAAAGAGAGGACTGAGACAAAGGGACCCAATGTCCCCAAAACTGTTCATAGCCGTCCTAGAAAAAGTTATGAAAAACCTTAGATGGAGCGAACAAGACATTAACATAAATGGCAAATTCTTGAGCCATCTCAGATTCGCCGACGATATTGTATTATTTTCCGAAGACCCACAGAAACTCAATAAAATGATAAATGATTTAAATCAAGCAAGTACAAAAGTCGGACTAGAGATGAACTTAGAAAAAACAAAGGTCATGACAAATCATCATGTTAACACAACAATCAAGATCAACAATACACAGCTAGAATTTGTGCAAAAATACATAAACTTAGGCAAACAAATATCATTCGAGAAAAGCCGAAACGCAGAGGAAGTAGAGCGGAGAGTAGCAATTACTTGGAAAAAATACTGGGCTTATAAAGATATATTCAAATCGCAATTACCTGTATCTACTAAAAAGATAGTTATGGACACGGCTTTACTACCATGCCTAAGCTACGGGTGCCAAACGTGGGTATTCGACTGCAAAACAAGAAACAAAATCCAGACAACCCAAAGACGAATGGAAAGAAGCTTCTTAGGCTTAAAACTCAAAGATAGAGTCAGAAATACAGACATCCGGAAAAAGACTAAAGTTAGCGACGCTCTAACATACATGCTACAAAGAAAATGGAAGTGGGCAGGACACATAGCGAGATATGACGACAACAGATGGACTCAAAGGTCGACAGAATGGCCTGGCCCACAAGGAAAAATATCTAGAGGCCGTCCGCTCGCTAGATGGTCGGACGAAATAGTCGCAATAGCTGGTAGAGATTGGCCGAGCATCGCTAAAGAAAGAGACAACTGGTTTACCTTGGAGGAGGCTTTTACCCTCAGGGGATCCATAGAAAAATAACAAACAGAAAATAATATTAATAGAATAGAATATCAGTAATTATAATTACGAATAATGAATAACAAATGCATGTAAATAATGGTAAAAACTAATTTATTTTGTAAATTATAAGTTCTGATTATGTCCTCTAATAATATAGTAATGAATGTAAATGAATTATTCTTGTAAAAATTGTGTAAAAATGAAATGTTTTTCTTCAATCAAAATTTAATGTCTTTTTTTATGGAAATCAATAAAGCTTTACAATACCCGGCAATAAATATTGCACATCGACCTTTGGAAAGAGACAATCGGCTAATTCCGGTTTCATAGAGCGTTATCTTTGTAGCACACACCCATTTGACATTATGTCAGTCGTTGTCCAAATTCAATGGAGTGCAGTCGCGTCCAGGTCAAAATATATATCTAGAGTTGTTAACACCCCTAAATTTGCTACAGCTGTAATTTTTCAAAAGAATTAAAATATACGTAAACATAATTTGAACACGCTTTTTATTTTATTTTACCTGAACCTAAATCCATAATTTAAAGAAAACTTGATGTATTTTATACAAAGAATAATAAAATTTTCAAAAGAAGCAAACCATAATAATTATGGTTTTTTTTAACAGCTCCTAATATATACCGGACTTTTTGTATTTCGTGCGTAAGAGATAACGCTCTACAAAACCGAAATTAGCCGACTGTCACTTTCCAAAGGTCGATGTGCAATATTTATCGCCGGGTACTGTATTTATTTATTTATTTTCATTTCAAAATGCGTCGCATCACCTAGTCAGGTTGCAAATGTTGCAATGTGAACTGACAGTGATTCCATTCGTCAGTAACATGTCACGCGGTTTCCGAGAACGTTTCTGCTAACTTCATAATATTATGCCGCTACATTCCCGAAGGTCATTTCCAAAAATGCATGAAATATTTTATGATGATGTTTGGTATGGATATAAGAGATGGGAATGGATGTAGGATCGTTTTTTTTCTTAATTAAATTAGAAGAAAAACAAGCAAACGGGTCACCTGATGGGAAGCAAATACCGTCGCCCATGGATATTCGCAACATCAGAATAGTTGCAGGTGCGTTGCCGGCCTTGAGGGAATACGCTCGCTTCTTGAAGGTTTGCAGGTCGTATTGGTCCGGAAATACTGCTGGCGACAGTTCGTTCCAGAGTTTTACTGTGCGTGGCAGAAAGTTAAGTTTTGTTACAGAAAAATGTACGGTTCCC
Source organism: Polyommatus icarus (assembly GCA_937595015.1). NCBI lineage: Eukaryota > Metazoa > Arthropoda > Insecta > Lepidoptera > Lycaenidae > Polyommatus > Polyommatus icarus. Next base: position 2,987,826 of record OW569325.1, read on the forward strand.
GCGCGATTAACGAATTTCGGCGCAACGGAGTTTCGAGCGTCATCTAGTAAACTACAAAAATGAATTATTATTACTTATTGGCTCCAAAATACAGGACCGATTTTGATACAAACCCTACAGAGCCAGTCCACACAGCGCGTTGCGTCGACGCAGTGCTATTTTTTTTTTAAACGGGCTTTGGCCCACCACACATTCCCACCACTGTATCTCCTGTGTCGCCAGGATCGACAGCGGTATCCAACCACGAAAACCCTTTGATATGATCTCAGGGAGCCCGAGGGACATGCTAAAACTGTCTTGGGAACCGCAACGAAATTAATCAGAAGAAAATAGGAGGAGTAGGAAGATTCCAATTTCCCTCCCCATAAAAGCGGGAGACAGCACAAAGTAGCAATGACCGAAAGTCAAAGAACTTAAGGGGGAGCACCACGGAAATAAGGTTAATAATTGTGACTCCTAAGCTAAGCTAAGTTAATATTGGAGTTTATTGTGTTTGACTGTTGCCAATAATAATTGTGACAAAAACGCTTGAAGGCACGGAAGTTCCTAGCGCTGTCCACGAGATCACCGTAGTATGCGACTCCAGATGTACAGAATAGGTTGTTTAGCATAGTAGTTCTTTCGTCCTGCCAGAGACTGCACTCCCAGAGAACATGATGAGCTGTTTGTTCAAACATGTTGCCTTCGGTCGAGCACTCGCACATGGGTGAAGGCACTAGTTTAAATCCGTAAAGTTTGGCCTTAAAATTTCCATGACCGGTCAGGAATTGAGAAACGCAGTGATCAATATCCATCCAATGTTTGGATAGCCGTTCACGAATATTAGGGAAAAAATTATAAAGATGACGCCCTTTGGTGGAACAGTCCCATCGCGACTGCCATTCGGAGATTAGGCTTTGCACAGAGTTTTCTAAAGGTTCAAACAATCTTGCTATTTTAAGACGTTTTTCGACGCAGTGCTACTGTTGCGTTGTTTTACATACAAATAACCAAGATGTTTACACGGCGCGCTGCGTCGTCACATCGCACACATGACGGACAGCAGCCCCCGAGACGAAGTGGCAGGGGGTGTTGACGTTAAGACTGCTTTATAATAACGCTGCTATGACGCAGCGCCCGTGTGGCCGGCTATGCGTCTCAGCAGCGCTGCGTCAAAGCAGCGCGCCGTGTGGACTGGTTCTAAGGCGGGAAAAGTGCCCCCGGGATTTGGTGGGAAACCTCTATCTTTGATATTCAAAGGCGGTACTCTGTGTTCTGTATAACGCTCCGCGGCGCACTCGTGACCCGCTCGAGAGCACATTAGCTCGTCTGGCAGCGCGCCAACTCGACTAATGTACACGATAAATAAATATTGCCGTGCTCGGATGAGGTTTTACCATGTTACATCTTATTGTCGGTGTTTTAATGATAGGAACAACGCTTAAGTTGTTTAATTCGTGTTTTAGTGGTGATTTGGTTTTGTAGGCGATTTTACGTTACTAGATGTCGCCCGCAACTACGTTGCTCCAAAACTAGTTTAATCCTTTGATCGGAGATTCTTGGAAATGCTATTGTATTCTATTGATGTCGCGATCACAGGTGCTCGTATGGGGCTTGATGGGTTAAAAAGTTAAAATTCGTTCCTTTCCCGGGACTCAAAGTATCTCCATACCCAGCAAAATCGGTTCAGCGGTTTGGGCGTGAAGAGGTAACAGACAGACGGACAGACACACTTTCGCATTTGTAATAATACATATTAGTATGGATAGATTTAGTACTTGTCTTCTCTTTTTCTTTTTCTTATATATAAAAATAGTTTTTTAAATGTGTTAGTCGCGCTAAAACTCGAAAACGGCTGAACGGATTGGGATGATTTTAGTGTTAAAATATTCGTAGAAGTCCAGGGAAGGTTTTAAAGTGACACGAAGTTCACCGGGACAGCTAGTAGATAACAATAGTAAGTGACATAATATGCAGTGCGTAGCAGGTTCAGTCATAGCGCGCCGTAGCAGCTCTACGTCGTAGAATGCGCGTAGCGACACTACGATTTATTCATGTATAGTTCTTGCAATCTACGAGTGCGCGTCGCCTTTATTTGTAGTTGGAAATGCGAATAGACATTTTCGTTAGTGTGCGTACCCGACGGAGCAGTCAGTAGCGAGCGAGCCATGTACGCGTGCATAGATATGGTCACTCACATAACTAAGGGCGACGCGCACTCGTAAATTGCAAGAACTATAATATTTATTAAGTATACGGTATACCTCTATACGTTACGTGGTACGTTATAGTTACTATAAAAATCATTATGAAAATTACTTCATACTTTTAAAATAGACAAAAAAACACAGTTAAGAACACAATATTATTTATATACGTAATACGTGGTTTTTAAGTTTTCATAATATACCTATCAAATTATTTCACACTTTTCAAACAAACTTTGGAGCTAAAAATAAACGTAAAATGGACGCATGTACGTCACAGAGGCACACAATTCGAGTGCAAAGTGTAACGGACATGGTCACGTGTTGCATTATTGACGAAGTCTCTCGCCTGCCCCACGCCTGCCTCTCGCCTGCCCCTCTGCTGCCGTTTGCCTGTCAGATTGCAGCGCCATTAGATGTAATGGCTTTCTGAACGACCGGGAAAAGTCTATAAGCACCTATAATATTGCCATGACGCCGATAGAAGTATAGAGAACGCTGTACTCAGTTAATCAAATTTATGAGCAGCATTTTTACCCGTTTACCTACCATAGATAGTTAGTGATGTATGTGGAATGCATTTCCTATTTCTTATAAACTTTGGAGTCGAAAGGGTAATCGTATTTTGAAAGGTATCATTAAATCTAATGATACTATCTAATGAGACTAATCAGTCTTGAGAAACTGAGAACATTAAAAATATATAAATCTGCTTTTGATAAATTGCGAGGCAGGTTGTAGATTTCAATTTAAGAGTTAAGTAGTGTAGGGAGCAGTGTTTGTTTTTGCTATACTTGTTTAATATGTTTATCTATATATATAAAAGAAAGTTGTGTTAGTTACGCCACTTATAACTCAAGAACGGATGAACCGATTTGGCTGAAAATTGGTGGTGAGGTAGCTTAGAGCCAGGAATAGGATACATTTTGTCCCGGAAAAATGTACGGTTACTGCCCAATATACTTTTATGATTTGCGCGTAAACTATTCAATCGATTTTGATGAATTTTGGTATGGAGATACTTTGAGTCTCGGGAAAGGACAAGGGATACTTTTTGTCCCGGGAAATGTACGGTTCCCGCACAATAAACTTTTATGATTTTTGCATAAACTATTCAATCTATTTTGATGAAATTTGGTATGGAGATACTTTGAGTCTCGGGAAAGGACAAGGGATACTTTTTGTCCCGGAAAATGTACGGTTCCCGCACAATAAACTTTAATGACTTTCGCTTTAACTATTTAATCTATTTTGATGAAATTTGGCATGGAGATACAAATTTTAATCTATTGTTTTCTTAAACCAATTCGAATTAAATACTCATCGTTAAGACAGGACAACGTCTGTCGGGTCAGCTAGTTATTAATATATTGTATACAATGTGTAAAAAAAAGGGCGATAATATACTTTAGGGCGTGTATCAATCCCCTGTATTGAATTCACGATTCACGAAAAGCGAGATTTTTTTTGTGATTCATAGTGAACTCTATATAAGGGACACACACACACCCTGAAGTATTATCGCTTAGTTTTGTTTCACCTGTATATAAGTCTTTTTTTTTTCTAATGAGCAAAATATCAAAATATCAATTTGATGATTTTTTATTTTATTTTTTAGAATTCAAATGGTTTTATCACTTCGTTCAGTTATACAAAAACATTTTATTATCATTAGAAATTGGTGTCGTATCCCACTTGCCTTGGACATGAATATCTTTTAACCCTTCTAGTTAATTTGGTTTCGGGTTACCAAACGGCTTTAGGTCCCTTGGGCTAGCCCGAGATCATATCGAGGGTTCAATGGTTGCCGCTTTTGGTCTCCTGTAGCCTCACTATCAACATAAGCGTCATTTCACATCGGGTTTATGTGAGGCCATGGTAAGTATCTGCTTTAGGACAGCGCATTCCAAACCGTAAGCACCGTTTTTTTATTAAAAAAACATGAGAATTCGGTAAATTTCAACAGTGTACAAATATGAGCACATTTTTTCTATTCTACAAAATTGTACACACATACAATAAAAATACCTTAAGAAATTTGATGTATGATTGAAGTTAAAATACAAGTATAGTAGGTATGTTAGTGTTGTGTACTAAATCTCAGAAAGCCTGGGCTCAGTGTCGGAAAACGCTCGAAACTTTTACAAACACTTTGTCTAACTTTAATAGACTTTCTATTTTTCTAAGCTACTCTTTTACTAACAATTTATTTAAGACTTTTATTAATTGCTCTAGATTTTAACAAATAGCATTAGATGTTTTTGATTGTTTTGAAATTGTTTAAAACCTTAATATAAAGTACTTAATAATAATTTTCCTACAATGATTTGCTGAATGAAGAATCGAACTAAGAAGGCAGGAATGAAAATTGGTTATTGGCCTCATTATCTGCGTTTACATCTAAATGTATTTACTTCTAAAACCAAAATACATATGTAAAACTTCATGTGATATTGATATTTCTTAAAATATTATGTTACTATATGTTGCCCGCAACTTCGTTACGCAAAATCTGTTCAGCGGTTTAGGCGTGAAGAGGTTACGGGCGACACGCTTTTACATTTTAACCAATCAAGCCTCATAAGCTCACCGGTGAGCGAGATACAATAGAATAACAATAGATTTCCAAGAATCCACGATCGAAAGATTAAATAATATTAGTTTCATAAAAAAATCTTAAAATCTTGCCGTGAAAGTGAAAAAAATAAACAACGCCCCTCTACAATGTCTCTAATTAAACTATATTTACAGATAAATGAGTAAATCTGTTTATCAAAAACAAAGCTAAAATAGATTTCATAATGGTTCACAATATTGATGGCGGCCGAGAAAGAGATGGTTTATAAATATCTCCTTTGTTTCTATTGTATAAACACGATATTTTCGGCCTTAGCAAACACGTTCAAGAAGTTTTTTTAATTAAGCTAGAGCCTGTTTATAAAGAAAGAAAAGAAAGCCTGAATGCTTTTAGGGTTCCATATCCAAAGGATAAAAACGGGACCCTATTACATACTAAAGACTTCAATGTCTGTCCGTCTGTCTGTCTGTCTGTCTCTAGGCTGTAAGTTGTAACTCAAAAACCACTATAGCTAGAGTTCTGAAATTTTTGATAAGTAGATATTAATTATAAATATAGATTATAGAGAAAAAAGCCTGAATGCTTTTTACCCAACGTTGTATTATGAAACTACTATTGTACGAGATGTAAGCTATTTAGCTATCCTATCTTTCAAGTTGAATCAAACGGTGGACAAATAACATTTTAAATCGGTTTAGTAATTTAGGAGTCTATCGTGGACAAACCAGTGCGTGGCACGTAATTTTTACGCTGCATCACAGAATATATTATATTAGTTGTACCAAGCTGCATGCCAAAACATCCTAGACACAGCTACGCACTACGAATGCGTAGCGGTGCTACGTATGGTAGTAGGAACACTTATTTCTACGAACAGTTTTGAGTGTTTTAATTAAATAAAAACTGAATATGCACCAAAATTAAGAGCCCTTTAAAATAACATATAAAACTCTTAAACTGCGCTAACAGTATAAAAGAGTAGACCATTAATTATAGAACATCTCGTTGCCTATAAATAGGTACCTATTTATAGGCAACGAGATGTTCTATAATATCTCGAGATATAATATCTTCTTCAGTATCACAGAAAAAGTTTATATATTATGAATTTTACCCGACTAACACATAATATAATTATTTTCTAGTGGCAAGATAGTTTATGTTTGTGCTTAAACCAAATAAGGAAACATCTCAACCGCATTAGACAGCATAATTAATTGGTGTTGACATAGTGTTGAAGATGTTTGTGGTGCACGCCGGCCTCCGGGGACGACCCAGATATCTACTGTCATATTTGCGGTCGATATTAAGATGCAAGTCTTCACCTCAGTCAATCATCAGTAGTAAGGTACTAGGGCCAAGATGGACTGGTATTCATTTGAGACCTCAAAGCTAGTGCGTCCACATTTGTATCACTTGCGCGATCAGAACCCCGATCAGATCTCCGTCGCGTATCATCGAAGCGTGTCAAAGTGATAAGCTGCCGATCATGCGAGTATTTGATACGGCATATATTAGATACGCGGTTAATAGCGATCGGGGCGTATCATGATACGCGTATCATTTTGACACGCTTCGATGATACGCGACGGAGATCTGATCGGGGATCTGATCGCACAAATGATACAAATGTGGACGCACCCTAGGATTGAAAAGGGCCTTTCAGGAGAGTAGAAATCTCTACATATTTCTGGCTCTTATCTCCCAAATAGTTGAGATACTATAATTTCCTCCTCTCCAAAAAATACTTATTTCATGAACTAACTACAAAATTATATAGCTCGAACCTTTAAGCCGTCTGTGACCTTCTAATTTTAGAACTATAATTGACTGCTATTAATCCGTCCATCGTGGGTATCGCAGACACAATAGATTTTCAATCGTTATGCTGGCAGCCGGCTGCCGCCTGGGGATTGATAGGTTAATAAAGAGTGAGAACGTATAAATAAAAATAAGTTAGTCAATAATGCTGCGATATTGTTGCAGGTCTGGTGAAACTGGGGGTGCACTGCGTGACGGGTAAGAAGGTGGCCATCAAGATCATCAACCGGGAGAAGCTCAGCGAGTCGGTGCTTATGAAGGTGAGGACCAGCTTCGACTAGCTTCTTTAGCAAAGTCCGTTAATAACATGAGTAATTTAGGGGGGAAGTTAAATTCAACTAGCTTCTATAATCTGTAGCAAAGAGATGAAGTAAGTTACGTGAGGCATTCCGGGGGAGATTGAATAATGTGTACAGTACCCGGCAATAAATATTGCACATCGACCTTTGGAATGAGACATTCGGCTAATTTCGGTTTCATAGAGCGTTATCTTTGTAGCACACACCTATTTGACATTATGTCAGTCGTTGTTCAAATTCAATAGAGTGCAGTCGCGTCCAGTTCAAAATATATATCTAGAGTTGTTAACACCCCTAAATTTGCTACAGCTGTAATTTTCCAAACGAATTTTAAATGCGTAAACATAATTTGAACACCCTTTTTTATTTTATTTTACCCGAACCTAAAGCCATAACTTATAGAAAATTTGGTGTATTTTATACAAAGAATAATAAAATTGTCAAAAGAAGCAAACCATAATTGTTTTAACAGCTCCTAATATATACCGGACTTTTTGTATTTCGTGCGTAAGAGATAACGCTCTACAAAACCGAAATTAGCCGACTGTCACCTTCCAAAGGTCGATGTGCAATATTTATCGCCGGGTACTGTAATAACATCACCATTTGGGCTTAAAAAAATCCTCAAAAACATCTTACTCAATTTTGTGTCAATTAATATGTCAAATTGTGCCAATTAATGTATCGTCAAGAAATAAACAGAATTGAAAAATTTTAAGGGGCTCTCATTTTTTGTCATGATGGACAGTTGCAATAACTAATATTATGCGCTAAATTTCCATCATAATTTCGCAGTCTAAACCCAACAGTACATCCAATCAACGCCATAACAAAATGAAAATTGGAAAACTCCGTTCCGCGTGGGTGGAAAGTGGGCTGACCATCGCAACGGATTTTCTGTAGACTATCAACCTAGTGCATACGTCCCACGTAAATAAATCCTTTCGGCTTTCGGCATCAGAATATTCAGATTAAAATATTAATATTAAGTACACAAGTTACAAAATAACAGGGAATAGGAATATAAACAAAGTTCATATAGCATTATATTATAAGTCAATGGTTCATAGCGAGATGTACAGTGTACACGACAAGTATCAATTATTTGTTTCTAACATAGGTAAAAATTTTGTAAACAAAAAAGTGAAGACTATAATGTACTTAAATATACCTAGAGATAAACTACGATAACATGGCGCACCCCTCCAAAATTCAAAACGTTTGAAGTGCCTTGTCTTGCGCGGTCGGCTAGTTATGATTAGTTGACCAACAAATCTTGGTAATAAAATGTGACATAATATTAATTACGAGTACTGGTTGGTTACTGGTAAACTCTTTCAAAAGGACGTGACTACACACATTGGAACAGTAATTTGGAGGGGCGCGCCATGTTCTTGTAGTTTATCTCTACTATAATAAGCATTTAGCATGGACGTAAATCCATGGCATTTAGCAACAGCTAAAACGAATATTCTGATTTCATTATCTTTGACATATTCTTAAACTCATCTTCTGTTTCAGGTGGAGAGGGAGATAGCGATAATGAAGCTTATAGAACACCCGCACGTGCTCGGTCTGTCTGACGTCTACGAGAATAAGAAATATTTGTGAGTACCCGCATTGCAATTTTTACTTTTTTATGTGCTATTTAGGTTATATTTATATATAGCTTGGGTAAAATTAGTGGCTGGGTTAAGGTAGGTATGTGGGTGGCACACAGAACAAATAGGTGCCAAATGTACCTATAAAAGTCTTGACTCTAGACACTTCATTGGGCTAAGGTCCTAGATTTTTAAACGTTAGTAGAATTACTGACTGTAATTACAGTCAGTAATTCTAATGACTGTAATTACTATAAGTTAAAAATAAGCAGACGAACATAATTTATAACCTCCTCCTTTTTGGAAGTCGGTTAGTAAAAGATGTCTTGAATTTTCTATTCTTTTAAAGTCTAGCTTTATGTATTTGCTAATTCAAGACGAATTACACTAAAAGTAAAAGTAAAAAATTCACACAATATCTTTTTCTAATTTGGCACGGCTCCTTGCTCTGAAAATCTGGGTCATGGCTTGCGCCATATCTTATAAGATCTATATTTTTAGATATATTATTTACGACTAGCTTTTTCAAGCGGCTTTGTCCGCATAAGGAGTAATTTTTATGATAAAACTTTGATCCTTTGTTTATTAATCCTTCTCTCTCTCTGCTGGCCCCAGCCCCCAGGCCCATTGTGCATTGTAAAACATTTGCGCACCGTATTTGCAGGTGTTATCCAGTTTTCTAGTTTCATAGACAGTGCCGGTTAAGGCGCTGACAACTGCCAATGACCTTGATCTCGCATCACTCTCGCACCACTGTCAATTTTCATGCCAGAGAGACAGAGATGTGAAATGTTCACTCGGTAGCGTGGATACATTTTTCGTTTGTTAGAGGAAAAAATAAATATTATGGGAAATTTAGATGTCAGAACCGAAAATTAAATCTGGCAATCTTTAGATTTTTGTAAAAGGTATCAAATAAACAAATTTTTAAAGCATAGATTGTATTATTACTTTAGTTAGAACTGTTTAAAGTTCCTGAAAGATGTGACTTTGGTATTTTTTTTCATCCAGTAGGAGTACATTATTTTATTATTTAAATTAGACAAGCTTTTTCAAATATGATCAAAAATCACATATTTTTTGTGCCAATCAATGAAATACATATACGTGTAGAAAACTGCACAAATATGTCGAATTGGCAGCTGTCTTCGCCCTGCCAGCGCCCTGGGCAAAATTTATTCAGCGCCCTGGCCCCTGGGTGTTAGTGTTTTAGTAGTGCTGAAAAAATTTGGCGCCCCTTTTGTTTGCCTTCAGCGCCCCTTTTTATCCGGCGCCCTGGACGGTTACCCAGCGTCGCCCCGCTCTAAACAGAGGCGGTCCTAGGGGCCCCTTGGACCACTAGGTTTTTATAAAGGTTTTACGAGTTGTACGTGATACTCAAATATTAATAAATAAAAAGTTTTATAAATAGAACTTTAAGTACAAGTATCAAAAAATTATTTCTCTCAATAAATCCGTTCTATAGCATTATCCATCAGGGGGGCTCGCATAATATATTTTAGGGGGCCTCGCAAGATATATCTTGCCCACATAAAATTTAGGTCTTGCCCCGCCACTGGCCCTAAAGCCGCTACTGTTTATAGATGTATCTATTTTCCAGGTACCTAGTTTTAGAGCACGTGAGCGGTGGGGAGCTATTCGACTACCTGGTGAAGAAGGGCCGCCTCACCCCCAAGGAGGCGCGGCGGTTCTTCCGACAGATAATATCCGCGCTGGACTTCTGTCATAGCCATTCTATTTGGTGAGATGTTACTTAAATATATTTTTTTAGAAGTAATTTTCGGAAACTAAAATAGGTTTTATTTGAATGGCAAAAGGTTTAAAATAGGTACATACTTACTTACCTACTAAGCAAGAATTTTAAATAAGATTGCAGTACCAAGGTCTATCTAAAGCAGGGTTCTTTCCTTTGATTTCGAACCCACTACGCCCCAAATGGCTCATAACAAGGGCAGCGTATCCTTTAATTAAACGTATAGGAATATTGTGTTCGACAGACGACAGTTGATGGCTATTATTATCTACTTATTATTTACGAATCTACAAAACTACTTAATATATTATGCTTCAAACTACGTCTTAACCAATTCATAACTCACATCTTCCAGTCACCGTGACTTGAAACCGGAGAATCTGCTACTGGATGAGAGGAACAACATCAAGATAGCGGACTTCGGCATGGCGTCGCTGCAGCCGGCCGGCTCGCTGCTCGAGACGTCCTGTGGTAGCCCGCACTATGCCTGCCCTGAAGTTATAAGAGTGAGTTTAGCATAGAGCTACAATAACATAATAAACCATTAAGATCTAGACTACTGGAGAGACAATAAACACTGGTTTTTTTTGTCGAGAAAATTCTTTTAAGGCCCGTATTTTTGGTCAGTACTCAAGATGCTTCCCGGTCTCAAGACACGGTTCTGCTCTGTGATTGGTTGGCTGTCAAAATTTGGAACAATCACAGAGCCGAACTGCGTCTTGAGACCGGGTCGCATCTTAAGTACTGACCAAAAATACGGGCCCTAAGCATTTTGTGGGGGTTGGGAGGTCCGGCCCGCAAATACAGGGTGTAACAAAACTAAGTGATAATATTTTAGGGTGTGTATGTGCTCCTTGTAGTACTGTGAAAGTAGCAGCGCTAAAAGACCAACATTTAGTTTTGTGATTTGTATGAGCAAGCGCCCCAGCGCCCCCCAGCATCACGAGTTTTCTCATACAAAAGTGAAAAAAACATTTGCACTGTCAGCGCTGCTACTTTTATAGTGAACTCTATACACGCGACTCGTACACATCCTAAAGTATTATCACTTAGTTTTGTTACACCCTGTATATGAGTATCAGCTGCGCCCGAAAGATGGTAGTGGACGCATCACGCAGCCCCTTGTGGGAGTCCCTTTAGTCCCTCACTATTAAGTCCCCGGGTTGCACTAGTAAAACCAATGGGTGATATTAACTTGGCCTTTATTATCCCAAAACTAAAACCCGTACATTCAGACCAGGCCTCACGCAGTGCCTGCCCGTCGTCGCATACATCGCCACCCAGACACAAAACTACTGACACTCGCACATTCACACATACATGGTCCCTACACCCTTATACCCACTAAATTATTATTTTTAACAAAAAATTAAAACCGACTTCCAAGGTAAAAACAATATTAACATTAATATGAACTAAAAAGTATTAAATAATTTTTGCTATCTAATAGTGCCTTTTTCCGAATTCGGCTAAACCTTGACTATTTCTGTACTCAATCTTCATAATTTTGAAGTCGGTACCAGATAGCTGAATCTTCAGTCCTCTGACAGAATATTTGAAACTTTTGGAACTGGCACCGACTTCAAAATTATGAAGATTGAGTACAGAAATAGTCAAGGTTTAGCCGAATTCGGAAAAAGGCACTATTAGATAGCAAAAATTATTTAATACTTTTTAGTTCATATTAATGTTAATATTGTTTTTACCTTGGAAGTCGGTTTTAATTTTTTGTTAAAAATAATAATAATTTCACTCTTTTTAGTTACACTAGTAGGTAAACCTTCGCGTATATTTTACGTATCTTATTACACAGTTCACACTCACAAAATAATATATTATCAGTGAAGTGAACATAATATTGTGCTAAGTAATTTAACAATTTTAATACTTCAAACCTCAAGCGGTCACCGGCGATTGCGATAACAATAGAAAGGCTATTGTGTCTCGTTTTTCCACGATCCAAGGATCTATCAGATAAAAAATTGTATAAACTTGCATAGGATGTAGCGTAGCTACTCGTCTAATATATAAAATTCTCGTGTCACAGTTTTCGTTGCCATACTCCTCGGAAACGGCTTGACCGATTCTCATGAAATTATGTGAGCATATTGTGAGGATATTGGTCTGAGAATCGGCCAACATCTATTTTTCATACCAAAAATTATTTATATGGCAAAACAACGTTTGCCGGGACAGCTAGTAATATAATATAATATTATCATAATTATTGACAGCTGTTCTTGTTATCAAGAATTCAATTTCAAATCCATTCAAATCGATACTTAGTGCGCCATCTATCGATTAATAAGTATAACTAATTAAAAAGACACTTATTGACTTCGTTTAGTTTAAATGCTCTTTTTAAAATAACTTTATTTTAATTCTATATTTTGTCTATTAAAATTTTATAAAGTAGTTAGTATAGTATTCGATCTGTATATAAAGTAGTAAAGTATATTCGATTCGGCGTATTCGGCGTATTCGGCGCTGACCGCCGTGTATATTTAAACAAAGTGTTGTTATACAGTATAAAATTATTATTATTATTAGTATATCCACACCTATGCCTTGTACTATTATCTATTCTGTGCCATGAGACATTGGTGACCTTAACACGACGTGGTAATGATGAAGACGATGATGATGATGATGATGATGATGATGATTATGATGATGAATATAAGTTGCATAGTAGCATATGCTTTTTGTTCTTAAAACAACGCCGAAACTCCCAAACGTGTATCTATAAGGAGTCAGGAGTTCTCTCAGCATCTTCGAAACCATGGTATACCTTGACCCAATATTTGACTTTTTGGTAGCATATTCTTAGTACACTTCACATAAAACCAAAATCACCATATGTTTCCATATAAATTTCGAGGAGTTCCCTCGATTACTCCTGGATCCCATCATCAGGTCACCACTTTGTGAACATGGTACCAAATTGGAGTAAAACCAAATACAACAAAGCAAAAATTTCGAAAATCGGTTCACAAACGGCGGAGTAATCGTTGAACATACAAAAATAAAAAAAAAAATAAAAAAAAAAAAAAAAAAAAAAAAATATCCACAGCCGAACATATAACCTCCTCGTTTTTTGGAAGTCGGTTAAAAATCGGCGGCATTCCACTATACGACCTAGCCGGTGGATCGCGTGGGATTACACCACGGCTCCACCGTACTGTTAGGTACGCAATTACACCAAGGGTGTAATTGCGTAAGTACCTACACCAAGTACCCTTAAATGTGTTTAAATCTTGTCCCAGCATAAGAAAACCCTGTTTTAGGATTTCGTGTTTATAATGGTTACAACTTACAACATAAATAAAAATATACTAAATAAGGTAAAAGATTAATAGCCACACTTTTAATGATTACTTTACTTTATGCCCGGGACACACGAGGCTAGTTTTTCAAGCTAGGATAGCAAGCTAGTGTTAGTAAGCTAGCAAGCTAGTGCTTCTGGCTTCGTGTGGACAAAACTATCTTCATTTGTAAGCTAGTAAGCTCATGCTCCAAGCTAGATCAGCAAGCCAGGACAGTTTGGTAAAAAACTAGCTTGCTATCCTGGCTTAAAAACTAGTCTCGTGTGTCGGCATTAATGTATTGAAGATTTTGAGTTTGACACAAACTGCATAATTTTATGTCCAATTCTTCTTTATAGTAAGTAATCGTTAGATACCTACTACTTGTTAAAAGCGTTTTTGACTGTTAAAACCATAGATAATACGTTTAAACCTAGTTGTTAGTATATGTTAAAACCTAACAAATATTTTGCAACAGGTTTCTACTTCCTTTAGACTACTTTAGAGTTTACATCAGCTAAATTAATTTATTACTATTACTTACAGCTAGATGTTACATTGGGGTGCCAAATAAAACAGGATTTAATAAACCAACTTTTTACTACAAAGTAAGCTTATAAAATATATTACAAATTGCGACAAAAATGTACACCCATATAATATTAATTAAGTACATACATGTCAAGTTTATTCTTGGTTTAGAAAATCACATGTCATTCTAAAGATACGCAAAAACACCTTGTCTCATCAAAGGCCAATAAAATCATAGAACAAAATACTAGAAAGCTAAATAAATACAAAAGTTTAGAAATATGTATAACAGTTACCAAAATTATACAAACCAGCTGCTCAAAATACATGGGCTAAAATAATAAGTGAGTAACTTTATTATTTTTGTTACTCAACATTATTATTATAACAAGATTTTGACTTTGTTTTTTTAAAGATTCGTTTTAAGTATTATAATCCTGAGGTAGGTGGATATAAGGTACAAAAAATCTTAATACTATAACGAAAACAAAATCTCTCCTCTTAACCATAAAAATAATCAAAATAATTAGTTACTTACTGTCTAGTTTGTATCATTCCGCATTCGGAATCACAATGTAATAACTAATAAGAGTATTCTGTATTACATTGTAATTTACCTTATTTATATATGGTGAGATTCTGAAAGACAGGATTATATTTTAAGTTGCTCTGTTTAGAGCCAAACAAAATATTACATTTAGTATTATAATACATGAATAATACTTGCTGCTTCTATTACAATACACACAAGATTTTAACAAATAAATAATCTATTACAAATCCAGTGCCTTTTGTAACTAAGAGAATACTAAATATCATAATATAACACCATAAATAAGTTATTATGAAACCTGATTGTAGTTGTATCAACTGAATATAATTTGGTTTTGTAATACTAAAAATATATGCTTGTATTGTTAACTCTACTTTAATTAATACTACATGTTGAACTGATTTAATCATCATCTACTCTTTGCTTTTTGCTTGTGTTTGATGGTGTTTGTGGTGGGGAGAAACCTGTGTCGCGTCTTTTGCCAGAATGTCTGGCACACCCTGATGTTCTGTTTGTCTGGGACTCCCTGTCCTTTGATGGGGAGAACTGTTTTAGCATTTCAACATCGCTGAATATGACCTGTGCTCCTCCGCCACAAGTTGGTACAATATCCCCTTTGTACAGCTTGGTTTCGAGCTCCCCATCTGTATCCTGTTCCTGAGATACTAGACAATACTTTGACAGCTTCGGATTTGCAATATCTTTGACGTTTGTGAGCTTGTTAACGTATTTGCTGTTGGTGATGCTCGGCTTCATGACTGTGCCCATTGGGACTATTTTGTTGGGCGCGTGTTCGACCCAGCCCCTGCCGTCGGCTGACAAGGAGCGACGATGTCTCGGGTTAGCTACAGCGACGCCGCGGCGAGACGTCGGAGTATCTTTGGTCTCCTTACTATGATGACCAGTGGTAAATGGCGTCAAAAGATGGGCAGGCAAAGCTCTTGGAGTAGATCCAGGTGTGAAATCTCTAGTTTGGGCTCCCATGTCTCCGTGTGTTTTTGTACCAATATCATGATCAACCCTATCTCCACCTAGGGCCTTAGCTATAATTCTCAAACGGTTTTCTTTCTCCTCAATGTCATTCTTCAATCTTTCTTTCTCTGAATGTATTTCTTTAGCTTTCTCATGTTCTGCAGCTATCTTGTTGTGGTATTTCCTTTCAAGGACCTTCTTTTGTTTCTCCTTGTCAAGCTTGTTCTGACTGAGAAGCAACTCCTTTTCTTGCAGTTCCCTTTTAAGGCTGGAAGTGTAGTCAGTCAACTCTGCCAATTTCCTTTGATGAGACAGGGAAGTGTTTTCAGTAGCTGTCAGCCTTTCCTCTAGGGCTCTGATTCTCCTTTCAGCCGAGGCTAGCTGTCCTCGGAGAGATGCATTTTCACTTCTAACTTCCAAAGACTCTTTCTCCAGCTCCAATAAACTTGACCTCAATCTCTCATCCTTTATGTCCTTACTTCTCTTCAATGTTTCACGTCTGCTTAGTCTCATTTCCAGATGAGCCATTAATTCCTTTATTATGTGACTCGCTTGAGAGCTATTCAGCTCGAGGCTGGGGAAATCTGGACCAAGACTATAAACAAGTCCTAGATCCAACTCTAGATCCTTTGCATCCGCTCGCATAATGTTGTCTCTGGCAGCATTAAATAATCTGTTAGCTTTTCTGCGGCCAGACACCAAACCAATTGATGCTGCAATATCATTAACTTGTGGTTTTGCAACTTCAACCTCCGAGGCTACCTCAGCAAATCTCATCACTTGAAGGGTCTCATCGTAATCTTCTGCTCTTGGATTTGCACAGACTACCATTCTAACTTGGCCCTCACCTTCAAAGAAATTTTTAAACAGGTGTGTGATCTTAGACTCCCTGTACGGTACCATGTTATTGGTCCCATTAACTTGGTTTTCTCTTAGAGCTTCCAAGCAAGTTCTTAATGTCATAAGTGACTTGTTTATATTTCCAGCCTCCCTCAACCTCTGGCCAGTATTTTTCGTTCGGTTTGTTCGTTCGCTACCAGCCAAATCAACTAAACTCAGCTGACTGATATTTAGAAACTTTTTGTTTTGAATCACAGCTTCCCCCATTTCATCTACAGGTGCTTGCACGAGACGAATGGTGAATACTGAATGACTCCGACTGGACTCCGCATTGAGAGTTGTGTGGGCCATCCTTTTCCTCTTGAGTCCCAAGTAGAATGCTTCAAAAGCTTCCTCAGCAGATTTAATCTCTATTTCTGTCACACCATGCACATACATATTGTGGGCTGCATCTTCTCTTATTATTTTAACAGGAAGATTTTTAGTGATAGGAGGACCGTCTTCCAACAAGTCAAAAACACTGTTGTTATAGATCTCCACATACGAAACAAAAACACCATACTGATTATCTTCATTTATCCCATTTATTTTAGTGAGCTCCGTATCGGACATTGCTAAATCTGGATTAGAGTTATTCTTCCTGCCACTTTTGAATTTGTGGAGCTCCTGTTGCCTTTCCAGCATGGCTTCAGCTTCACTTTGAATATCGAACATGTTCATTTTGTCTGGTTTAAATATATACTTGTGTGCTTGCACTTCGTTTATTGTTTTGAAGATGACATTGAGGCACCTTGGTAGTATACCACAGTTGTTAGGTTCACCGGTCATAGTAAATGTTTTCCCGCTTCCTGTGACTCCGTATGTGAAAAGCAGACCATTTTTACCCTTCAGCAAACCTTCAACCAGGGGCATAGCGACTTTGTCGAACAATTCTTGCTGGTTCGTTTCGGGCGGGAACACTTCTTTGAACGTGTATTTCATAGTTCTGTTACCTTCATTTCTGTAACTCAACGCCGTAGCTGGCGGAGACATTAGCACCGTTGTGGGCGATATTATTTTTATGCATGATGTGTCGGAGTCTCTTTGCATGGGCCGCAATCGACAGTAAACTTGAACTGGATCTCTTTCACCTTGGAATAAGTTTTGCTTACTTCGGGCTGGGGTTCGTATGTCGTTAATCCGTTGTTTTGACTTTGCAGACCTCATCTTGATTTAATTTACACACACAATTAGTAATTATTTTAAATGGCTCAATGTTTTTAGTTTTTACCGGTCAGTTAGTTTTTTATTTCAAAGCACAACGGTCGTTCGTTGACGTTCGATGAAAATCGTTTTTTTTTTTTTTTTTTTTTTTTTATCGTTTGGCATTGCGTTTGACAAATGACAATTGACATTTCTGACTGTCATGTTAACTTTTTTATGAAAAACTAAACAGAGCTTTTGTTTGGTTGTATCACAGACTTTTTAATTTTTTAATACACATTTTGAATCTTTGAGTTTTGTCTGCCGAAGTCAACTTTCACAAACAAGGCCCTGCTCGCCGATTTGTTTGTCTCTTGATCAAGTCTAAATTCCGATTTTTAATTCAAGATCAAAAAAACTACTACAATATTGCCACTGCAATAAAATATTTGTGCAAGAGTATATTCCTTTTTTCTAAAAAACAAGGCTTGGATAATTTTAATTAATTGTAATTTTAATCAGATGATTTAAATAAGTAACCTGAGTTATTTTATTTTCCATAAATACAAAACGCCCTAACAAAATCTTAAACATCGATAATTTTTGGTAGTATACCTGCTACGAATAATAAAAAACTACGGAAGAGTAACTCCGTCAAAAAACATGCTCCAAAATACTTGTCAAAAAAGTGTACCTTAGGTTCACTTTTCATACATTTGGTGACCTTGAGCGGTATAAAGGCTGTCGTTACATGACAGTTCGAATGGAACCAAATTTAAAACTGTATTAGTATGGGAGTTACGTTTCTTGGTTTTATTATTCGTAGTATACCTGGTATTTTACTGGTATCACTTCAGGTATTCATAACATTTGGTGCAATAATTTACAGGCTTAAGTAACATACTAAATGTAATTAAAATATATGTGTACTTAATTAACAAAATAGCAGAAAAATTGTGTGTAGCTCGACTGTGTAGGAACGAATGCTATTCAAACATAAAAGACGTCCTATTTCTAAAAATGTAAGAGTGTCATCTGGGTTCTAGTAAAAACCATTAATATTAATATAAAAGCTTGTATCAATGAGGATTATTTGACAAAAACCTTGTTTAATCATTATGTTGACCAGTAATGCCAATAATAAATAAAGTAACATATTGCAAAAAGGTTAGCGAAACCTGAAATATTCACTTGACAATGACATAAGTCACTTTGACATCTTTGACAGTGACGTATCTGTGGTAGCTATTTGATCTTGAATTAAAAATCGGAGTTTAGGAGCTAGTATGAAAGTGCGCGCACGTAGCGACGCGACGCGACGCAACTCTGGGCAACTTTTTTGGTTGCAACGCAACTGTCTCCTTCCCTATTGGTTTCTATGCAAGTGCGCGCACAAGCAACAATAAAGTCGTCGACCGGCGGCCAGTGTTGCCAGATCAGGGGATTTCCCCCTAGATTTTGGGAGTTTTCGACCAAGATAGGGGCAAAATAGAGGCAAAATATCGGGTTTTTCCCCTAGATTTTCATGAACAAGGCCAGCGGGCCGATTCTGTATCGTACATTTGTGAGTTAATCACTGAGTTAATAACGAAACGGAGTAGTGAGCAACCGAAAAGTCTCACTTTTGTATGCAAGTGAATACAAAAAGTGGCACTTTCCGTTATACACTCCTCCGTTTCGTTACTAACTCAGTTATTAACTCACAAATGTACGATACAGAATCAGCCCGCTGGTCGTAAGATTCTGCACAGTTCATCAAAACTTTCGACACTCATTCTAAAGAAAACGTAAAAATTTTCTGGGTATGCTCTCAATTTCATAAACACAGTATGAAATTTCCCAAGAGTCAGGCGATCACTCCATTATGGATGTACCCAATATTCTATTTTGCAACGCTTTCTTCGGTTTTTTATTGCGAGTGCAACAACCACAGCCGTCTCGACCAAATCCATGTATAGAAAATCGGAAAAAGTTGCGTTGCTGTCGCTCTCTTGCGCGCACCCCTGCGACATGGCGGCAATTTTTTCGAAAGAGACAAATAAATCGCCGTGCAACTAAGTTGCTCGTGCGCGCGGGCTCTAACATGATTGTTTTCTTTCATCAGTTTTCATAATATAAAAAAAAAGAATTTGAGGAAGAAGAAGACTGCAAAACAAACAAAAATATAGATCGTATTCGTGGATGTCTGAAAATAGAAATAAAACAATAATTAATAATTATTTTCTTCTTTAGGGTGAAAAGTATGATGGAAGACGAGCAGACGTATGGTCCTGTGGTGTTATACTTTATGCGCTGCTGGTTGGCGCTCTTCCTTTCGACGACGATAACCTGAGACAGCTTCTTGAAAAGGTAACAAATTATAAAATGTATTAGAGAATTAATATATTAACGGAGCATACAGTTTTAGAATACATACAAACCTTGTAAACCCTGGTAGCTAGACATTTTCCATATTGCCAAGAATAACTACACTTACTTGATACTTCCGTTGATCTCTGTTCCTTCCTTTGATACAAAAGCACAGAAGTTATTATTATTATTATTTTTAGCCTTTATTCAGAAAAACAATACATATTTTATTTTACATACATGCAAAATATTTGTGGCGTCTCTGTCGCACCTTTCAGCTTAATCTTAATTAATACTAATGCTTCTTAATTTGTAATCATCAACCTTGTTCATAGACTATATCCATATCGCATATATCCTATTTTTAGAATTTAGGCTGGAGAGAAAAAACATTAAAAATTGGATTGACAGATGAATGTAAAAATTCAGAAAGAAAAAAAGGATTATGAATTCAGCTAGATTTTAGATATTCATTTTACGAACACGCATTTTGTAAATATTATATTATAGTGGAGTTCAAGGTTTTGTGGAAGTTTCATTTAGCAATATCCGCCTACCATTCAACGGACTCCAAAGTGGTGACCCCGACGTGATAGTTAAATTTCCCAAATATTCAAACTATTTACATGCGGTCTCTGTTTCTGTGTGCCTCTTGGCAAAGGCCTCCCCCAACAGCTTCCACTCAGTTCTCTGACATGCCACATTTGTCACTTGTCCACATTTTGTCAGCTGTTTGTGCTATTTCATCTTCCCATCTTTTTAGAGGTCTGCTCTTTTTTCTTTTAACCCCCAAACAGAAGTTAATAACTAGTTTTAAAACTGAAAATTCTATTACAATGATTTCTATAAAGTATAAAATATTCTTAATAAGTACTGTACATGTGTGATTGTAATCATACCTATTATGTTTTGTAATTTTTATATTAGTCCTCTTTACAACCTCTGTCTCAAGTCAACAATTTTTAAATCTAATATATATATATAAATCTCCTGTCACGATGTTTGTCCGCAATGGATTCCTAAACTACTGAACCGATTTTAATGTTGTTTTTTTTAAATGTGTGCTTTTTTCCAACTTGAGAGATAGGATAGCTTAGATCTTTAATCATAGTCGCAATTTTAGTTTATTGCAAATTATTTGTGTTACAACCTGAGACTGATGGCGATCATTGTTTGTGCGACGGGATAGGGATCGACGTTGCCATGGTAACATACAATATATTTAGTCACTTCAATAAAATAATAATATGGCAATTATACATAATATATTATGGCAAAGCAACATTTGCCAGGACAGCTAGTAATATAATATATTGTATTGGCAGGTAAAGCGTGGTGTGTTCCATGTGCCACATTTTGTGCCACCAGACTGTCAGCAGCTGCTGCGGGGGATGATTGAAGTTAATCCAGAGAAAAGGATGTCTGTGAGTATATGTTTTATTTTGTAAAGTAACAATAGATTTCCAAGAATCCACAATCGAGGGATTCATCTATAACAAGTAATTTATAACAGCAATTAATCCTTCAGGCCCCCCGCGAGCACCGGTGATCGCAAGACCAAAAGAATACAATGGGAATTCCTAGAACCCCCGATCAAAGGATTAACCAAGAATATTATAATATGCTAAGCCTATGTAAGGTTTTTTGTTTAATGCCTTTACCATCTCAATCTATTCAGTATTCACTATAACATTTTTATAATATAGCTGGCGGAAATAACCCGGCATCCATGGGTGACAGCGGGCGGCCGTGGTGAGCTGGAGCAGGAGCTGCCCATGATGGAGGTGGTGCAGACGAGGGTGCTGCCGTCTGCTGAGGCCATAGATCCCGATGTACTCCAGGCCATATGCAGTCTCGGCTGTTTCAAGCATCGGGAGAAGCTTATACAGGATTTGCTTAGTCCACAGTGAGTTATTTTTTTGGCAGATATTTGAAGACAATGTATTAATATTGTAGCTGTGTAGCATAAAATATATCCTAGTATTTTCAACTGACTCTCTTTTTTTCTGTGCCTACGTATGCATAAAATAAAATCCCGCTGCAACCATTTTCGCGCATTTTAGGGGTACATAATATCACAAATGCCAAAACTAAGAATGACATGACCAATAGTTTATTTTTATACTTCCATTAAACTACAGCTGTGAGCCTTTTTGTTGCAGCATCTCGACCAACTACTAACTACAGTCAAAACTTCTAAAGAAAACTTATTAATATTTTTCCCCAGTAATTCTTCCAACGTCATCTAGTATTAAGTAGGGGTTTCATGTTGTATTTGCTCCCTGAGAGCTAGTCCACACGGCGTGTTGCGTCAGCGTTGCGTCGACGCAGCGCTGACGTTGCGTTGTTTTACATACAAATAACCAAGATGTTTACACGGTGCGCTGCGTCGTCGCAACGCACACATGACGGACAGCAGCCCCCGAGACGAAGCGGCGTGGCGGGGGTGTTGACTTTAAGACTGCTTCGCAATAACGCTCCGATTCGCAGCGCCCTGCGTCAAAACTCAAACGGCAGCGGTGCGTCGACGCAACGCGCCGTGTGCTCTGAGTGGTTCCACTGGTTGACGCTAGATGGCGCCAGTTTCTTTGTGCTTTGTGTGTTTGTAACACTATGTTGTCTTCCAGCCACAACACGGAGAAGGTGATCTACTTTCTGCTGCTGGAGCGCAAGCGGCGGCGGCCGGCGCGGGACGACGAGCCGCGCCCGCCCGCCGCCGCCGCGCCGCCCGACCCGCCGCGCAAACGGCTCGATACTTGTCGGGTGAGTTGCAAGGAATATTATGCACGTTTTCCTTAACTACTCTTTAGAACTAAAGGTTTTCAAACTTTTTGGTAGCCCTTTTAAAAAGTGACGTGAAAGTGATTTACTTTATAGTCTATGCCCAAACATTTGTTTTGTGTTTAAATTAACTGTCGCCATCCTGGTGTCTGATGACATTTCTAAAATCAATTTTTGTATTTCTCGCTGCCCCTCACAGAGTACTTTATTTGCTGCCCCTATAATGCATTTGAGAAAGGCTGCTCTATGGCATAGCGTCTTTTAGCAGTTTTTAGGGGTATGTGTCTCTTTAGGCAGAAACTGATTCCCAACGCCTACTTGTTATCTAAGTCGTGAAATCGTAAATATCATTCAAGTATTTGAAAATTCACTAGTTAGATATACCTATGCCTATAAAGATACTCATATTATTCATAACTTGAAACTTCCATTCGACTCGGATTCTTAAACTTTGCCCATTATTTGATTAATGCTAACCAGTAACCGCGCAAGTTTAATGGTTGTCACACAGGAAAGCAATTGTAAGAGCTTTTATCCCATATTCATGCTATAAAGATTAGTCTATTATTCAAACGCAACCTAATTGTAAGCTGAAGGTCATAATCATGCCTTGTTTTGTAGAATTTATAATTATCCGCAACATGCCGTTTTCAACGAATTACTATATATTATAAAAATATTAAATAGTACCGTAAGTATATAAAATTAATAAATATAACATATTATATTGTTTTTTTTCAGGTGAACGGTCAGTCCACACATTTCGGCCAGATCAGCGAGGGGTCTCCTATCACCCCGCGCCGATCACAATTCAGGTACGATAGAGTCAGGTACGTTACATGTTCTGTTTCCTTACTATTAGTATTAAGGCGTAGGGAGGTTAAAAGCACTAGACTACTAGAGAAAAGTAGACTTAGTTGTCATGATATTGTATTAGATGGGTAATTTTTGCATTAGCAATAAATGACATAAAAATGCCATGAGAATGTTTGTTTCATCCATATTAATTTATGTATGTTTGTATCATCTGTATGTCTTCGAGCTTGTTATTAACAAGCATCTATTAACATGAGTTGTTTTATTTGGTTCTGACGAAATTAATATATAATATAATAGTTTTTGTCCCAGAAAAATTGTACGCATCCTGCGCGATAAACAAATTGGGAAAAATTTATTTGCATCTTAGATAAATAGATGTCGCTATTTTCTGAATGTTGAATCGATGTTGGCCACTTTAAGGGCCGCGACACACCGGAATGGCAGCCGCGAGGCGAACAATTTCTGTGTCATATGATTTTAAACTTTATCTTCATTATTGTAATAGTATCGCTTGAGAAATCGCCGCCGCCGGCGGCCGCCAGCGTCTACGAGCGTCCACGAGCGGCCACGAGCGGCCGTTGAGTTCTCAAACGATACTATGTATTACAAGATGTTGAAATGAAGATAAAGTTTAAAATCATATTATGACACTGAAAGTGCTCGCCTCGCCGTTGCCATTCCGGTGTAGCGCGGCCCTTAAATTTAAATATTGCATGCACTCAGAGAATGAATAGTTATCTAGTTGTTTAATGTAATTACTAGTTTTTTTTTACATTGGCGTAACAAATGAATGAATTTTATTTCTAGGTCGTCTTCCAGCCGTCGCGAGGGGCGTAGCTCTCCACAACTATCTGCCAGTCCGCCTGGTAAATATTGCTTTTAACAAATGTTTCTTAAGCATGAAAAATACATTAATTTTTTTCACCATTAGCATAAGGATTGATTTGGTCAAGGAGATTGTCTGAATCAAGGCGGATAGTATAAAACATTTAAACAATAAATGTCTGTCAAGAGCAAAATAAGAAGCAATCGATAAAGTATATCGGTCTACTGATCCTAATCCAGGTAATCTGCATAATACTAATGAGTATTGGTCTGTAGGTCACACTCCACACCGAGTATCCTCGCTGGGTGGCACTCCGGTAACACCAGGGTCTCCGCTCGGTATGTATGGTTTAGGAAGCGTTCAAGTATTAATATTAGTGGGTAGTCCCGGGTGAGACTTACGTCTGCCCCGAGGAGTCCCACATACCTCGTTGGGGGATTCGTAAACGCATTCTCCCAACGAAAAAAAGGGAGCTACGTAATACTTCAACGCTTCCTTATTGTCGATTTTTGCCTTAAAAATGATCATCATTAATATTATTGTTATGAATGTTACAGCATCGCCCTCTATGAGGGAACACCATCACCAGCGAGCTAACTCCACTGGGCCTACAATCAGCCTCAACATAAGTAAGTTTTGTATAATAGGGCTTAAGTATACATCGTTTAATAATATGCTGCTACTCAAGACAATAATTGTCTAAGGGCCTGTATTACCACTTTCTGATAAACTGCCGAATAGGCTATTCACAACTTTTTTGACAGATTCTCCATACTTTAACTTTCAAGTTAAGCGGTAGATTGCCTATTCGGCACTTATCAGGAAGTGGCGAAACAGACTCTAAGTTTATAAACTATACTATTTTGTCCTAGAAACTCTTTATGGAAATATTTTTAGCTGGCATTTTTCGAATATCTAATAACTGCAGAAAAATATTGTTACAAAATTACGATACCTCACGAATACATATTATACATACACTCTTTTATGTATAAAAATATTCTAACAATTGTATTTTCATGATGTCATTAATCATATTGGGTTGTAGTTGATGATGATAATGAGTGGTAATGTTGTGTCAGGCGGCGAGCCGGGCGAGGCGGTGATCATCATTAACGAGTCGCCGATAGTGGGGGCCGCCGTCGCCGTGCGCCCGCACAGCCCCTCGCACTCCCACAGAAGTGAGTCATGATGATGATGACGTCATAACAGCTTAGAACACGACAAAAACTTACATCACCACTTAGAGATGTTTAATGATTACTTAATTTATTGTATAAATTACATAAGCTCGTAGCATTTTCTGACAAATTCTTTATTCAATTAAATTACCGCAATAATCGTCATCTCAGCGAGATGTGATTAATGTGACCCATCGTTTTGTCCCTTGCATACTTATTTCCATGGGTGCAGAGTACGAACCCGATATCAATATTTTCGCCCATAAGAAGACAAGCAGTGATATAGTGACGTGTTCTGCGATGTAGTGTGTAATATCAAATATGTATAGATGACAAACCACAGAAATTAATCAAGATAGAACGGCTGGTGGAGTGCGCGTGTTTCAATCTTGCACAAGTGGGCAAGATTCGTTGAACGTTCATACAGTCAGCGCGCATGTCTCAACTTGATTACACCGGAGCGGTTGTGCAAAAATGCCTCATTGTGCAGTATCTAATAGTAAAAACAGAAGTACGAAAGTGAATCGGTCAAAAAGAGGTAATTCTTTCCACAGGTAAGTTATTTGTTCTAACTTAAAGCAAAGCAAAAATTGACGCGCGATTCCTTAGCAACGCATGCGCGTCGCTGTTCTATCTTGATTTATTTCTGTGTGACAAACACATAGTTATCTTCCTGTTTGTGTGTAGGTCGGGAGCGGTCGTCTCTCCCTGGGCCGGCGGCGAGCGGTCCCGCCCCCGCGCCGCTGTTCCCGGGACTCGCCGTGCCCGGTCAGTGCTGACAACACTAAAACTTATATTGATCTATAATAGGGGTGTTTCCCTCCAGGAATATTGATGTTGGATGTTATTAAGTCCAAGATAAATCTGAATTTAAATAAGTCATTTCTTGAAACTGGTCTCGGTCACGGCATTGACCAGTTCAAAGAGTTTATAGTCATGAAAAACAGTAACGTTTGCACTTTGCAAGTTATGTAGCGCATGTAGAGTGTATGTTCAGTAGTTATACTAAACAAGATTTTATTGTACGAATCCACTCGTACAAATACTAAATAGTGAAGTCGAATTGTATGAGAAAAAGTAATTGCGTAACACTAATTTGTTGCATTGCGTTCGTTTGCCATGTAACTTTTCAAACGTATCAGACAAAAAAGAAATTTCAAACGCCTTTTTGAAAAGACGGGATATTCAACGTAGCTAAATAGCTTTAGGCCTTCGACCAAAAATCACTAGCAAGAATGTTGTTCCGAGTTCACCTTTTTTTTAGTCATGGGAAAATGCTTTGCGCACCCCCGGCGGATTGAAGATATCGGCCGGGGTATGTGGGACTCTCCGAGGAGCTGCCCACTAAAACCTCATGGTGCTTCACTTCCCGCTTAGGCACGATCAACCCATCGCAACGTTCCGAGTTTATCTAGATTTGTCAAATAGTGCAGTTCCCAGAGCGTAAAAATCGTGCAAACCTCCGATTTTTGCAATAGTAGATGAAAATTTAAAAGAAAAAAAGGAATATGTAGCTGATAAAGTTAACCTATTAAAAAGTTGTGCTTTTGATTTTTAAATTATTCTCTTCCACTCCAAGTAAACTCATAAACTGTAAAAATTTGAAGAAAATTTGC
The DNA here is from genome assembly GCA_937595015.1 of Polyommatus icarus. Lineage (NCBI taxonomy): Eukaryota > Metazoa > Arthropoda > Insecta > Lepidoptera > Lycaenidae > Polyommatus > Polyommatus icarus. Next base: position 3,015,019 of record OW569325.1, read on the forward strand.
ATATTTCTTTCTTTTAAATATATTGCAAAATAATAAAATATATTTTTTTTTTATTTGTATCGTTGCTTATATTCCAAAGAAAGAAAAAATATATAATTTAGATTTAAAATTAATATTTTTGTATGTATCTAGTGAATCTACATACCTCCAAATGTGCTTGTTGTGTGCCTCGCCAGGTAAATGGCGTTTCTATTTTTCTTTGGTTTTAAATAGGAAGTTAAAATTACTTTTTAGGCTTAACAAAGCCTTCTTTTTCTTAATGTGTATAATTTTTTAGCTCTTACTTCATTAAATTTTCTGAAAGTGTAGCACAAACTTTTCACGGATATTTCGAAGAAAATCTGTATTTTATTTCTTTTGGTTAGGTTTTTACAGAATAAAATTGATTTTAATTTTTTTTTCACCAATTATATTAGCTAAAACATACTTAAAGGAAAAAAATACAAATTAGGTTAAGAACTGATATTTTTTGTATTCAGATAAGGATTTTCCAAATTCCAATTTTTGGAAGTTTAAATATATTTCAAAGACTAGAAAAAAATCTTTAATTTGTTGATGCATTTAATATTTGAGCTCTCACTTAAATAAATTTTCAAAAAATATAGAAAAATATTTTCGGTCTATTTTACACATTTTTGGAGATATTTAAAGGTTTTACTTAAAAGTTATCATTTCTCTAAATATCAAATACGCACAACAAGTAAGCTTAACACACTTTTCGTTACAACCCTTAAATCCACCCAAACCCTTTTATCTTGGTTACGACGAGCGTTAATCTCTAAAAACTTTGCAAAAACATTATAGTTGTATTTAGCTTAGCAAAGCAAACTTTCTTTTTTAAAAATTGTGTATTTGGTTAATTTTCAACGTAAACAATCGGATAAGAGTCATTAAATAACAGGAACAAATAAAAAAATAATTTTCTGGAGCACTTTTATATAGTAAAATTTAAATGTTTAAATTAAGTAACAAAAAATTAAAAGCACAAAAAAATTTTTGGTAAACTTTGCAAGTTATAGTGTAAAAAAGAAAATGACACCTCAAAAACAAAAATCCATTCACTATCACAAATTTCGGAGGTAAAAACCTCTGGCGACTGCACTAACACAATAATTTGTGTTTTATCACAGCGAGTACTGTCGCGGGCGGGTCGGCAACAGGTCCGGCGGCGCCGTGGCGCGCGCGGCTCGCCACCATCAAGAACTCCTTCCTCGGCTCACCAAGATTCCACAGGCGGAAAATGCAGAGTGAGTACAATGTTACACATACACTTCTGTCCTGATAACGACAAGATAAATACATCGTCTGAAATGGCTTCGGCCTGACCGAGCAAGGTGCTATCTCGCACGGTCGGAAGATTTTCCTTTTCGGTCGCCATTACAAGTGACCCCGACGGGTGTACATAAATATTAAATTAACTGCTGCATTTAGCCACATTAAATGATTACTTAACTTTAATTTAATAAGCGTTTTGACAGAAAATATATGGAGCTTAAGAAAAAACCTTCATTCAATTAAAGTTGTCATTGAATGTTTCTGTAACTTCAAAAGATAATTTAAAGAAAGTGCAAGTTGAACTGCTTTATCCTACTGAGATTTACTGTATCACAACACAGACGTAAAGTGCAAAGTGAGTTCGCTATTGCACTGCTCAAAGTGTGTGGTCGTCGGCCGTCGCAACGGAATAACAGATAATAATATGCGTTGTGTTGACGCATTATATCTTCTTTTAGGCCATATTACAGCGCTTTGGGTTATCTCTGACAGAAAAAAACTTATGACCATGTCGAGCCGAACACAGCTTGTGCACACGAAACCTATTTTTATAACAGTACTTTGGCGACTTCTTACAATGACTCAAACTTTACAGCGTCATCAGAAGAAGTCCACCTGACGCCAGAATCGTCACCGGAGTTGACGAAGCGGTCGTGGTTCGGGTCGCTGCTGCTGTCTGCGGACAAGGAGGAGACCTTCACGGCGCTGGTGAAGGGCAAACCGCTCGCCACAGTCAAAGCTGATCTTATACACGCCTTCCTTAGTGTAAGTTGCTTAGTACTAATCTATCCCATCAAAGCATTTCATGTAAAGGCAATGATATTCTACTTATACATATCTGTTACGTTCATACTATTTTCCGGCTTTAATCTCTTCCGAACAACATAGACAAATTTGACAGATAAGTGAAACAAAAGATACGAAATGCCATTTACATAAAAGAGATAGACTAAATAAAAGATTCACAACGCGCGCGGTAGTAACATAATATCTGCTTTGAGTTTTTTTTTTATAATATATCATTGTGTAAAGTTGTTGCCAAGACGACCACATAAGAGCCTTATCACACTGGCGATTAGCGAGCGGTTTGAAAGCGACGCGATTGCGCAGCGCGCACGCCGCGACAGCGCAGCGTCGTCGCGGCGTGCCGTGGACGCCATTTTGTACACTCGTCTAGGGAATTCCCTAGACGAATGGACTCAATTTTGTACACTTGTCTAGGGAATTCCCTAGACGAGTGTACAAAATGGCGTCCACACCACGCCTCGACGCCGTTGCGCTGTCACGGCGTGCACGTCGCGCAATCGCGGCGTGCGCGCTGCGCAATCGCGTCGCTTTCAAATCGCCAGTGTGATAAGGCCCTAAGGTTTACCCTGTAAAAAGGGATCACGTTCTCTATGTTTTTTTTTTCAAATAACTTAAACCTATCATCACAAAGGTACCTTATTTGATAAAACGGATAAAAAAACAATAATACCAGAATATAACCATAGTAACCATTAAAAAAAAGATTATACCAGCCACTTTATATCTGTTTATTTTTTTTAAATCACTGTGTTTATTACAGATAGCGGAGTTGTCTCACAGCGTGCTCAGTCCGATGTCGTTCCGCGTGGAGTACAAGCGCGGCTCCAACGCGCCCGCCATGTTCCAGCGACACGTGCGGTTCCAGGTACTGTGTCGCACATTCACTACTCACTACCGGTCACAGATAGCGGAGTTGTCTCACAGCGTGCTCTGTCCGATGTCGTTCCGCGTGGAGTACAAGCGCGGCTCCAACGCGCCCGCCATGTTCCAGCGACACGTGCGGTTCCAGGTACTGTGTCGCACATTCACTACTCACTACCGGTCACAGATAGCGGAGTTGTCTCACAGCGTGCTCTGTCCGATGTCGTTCCGCGTGGAGTACAAGCGCGGCTCCAACGCGCCCGCCATGTTCCAGCGACACGTGCGGTTCCAGGTACTGTGTCGCACATTCACTACTCACTACCGGTCACAGCTATGTGACCGCTATGTGTCACCTAGCGGAATGTACCAGGTACCTGTCCTTAAGATTATATCGACTTATATGTCACCTAAGTCTATAGGGCCTTAGAACTTAGGTGATACTTAAGTTTTGTTAAAACGCATTTGCCTCAAAAGACGCATGACCCTAAAAGACGGCTAGGGGACATTTAGCGATACGGGACTGTTGGTGAAATCGGGCATGAGACTGAAGAAATTTGGTATAAGTGTTTGTGTTCGGACAGCGCCACTCAAACAATAAAAACTGTAATTTAAAAAATAGTTAAAATGTTTTGTTTATTTATTGGTGTGTGTATTTACAGGTGGATATATCGACGATAACGAAGGCGCCGGGAGAGAACGGCAAGGAGTACCTGTACGCCATCACTTTTACATTGCTTTCTGGTTAGTGATTGTATCATTTTTAGTTAAAAATATTACAGTATGATTTTTATGTATCCTTGCTTACGACGCGATGTTACCATGTTCTTTTTTATTTTTCTATATTATCCTATACTTATAACGTCATCAAACTGGCGCGTGTATGTGCCACCAGAGAATTCATAGATCCATGTTACATTATGGTCGGGTTATGTCAATACAATGTTAGTCATCTCACATCTGTCGATTGAGCTTGACAAAACCACGTGGGTTCGCCATGTCTATATATAAATTTCATTGATTGTTTACAATAGTATAAATTATGCGATGTCTATCGACGAAATATATATTTAATAGTCCATTTCAAATATTATGGGTGTGCCTCTTTATTTCCAAGACATAAAGCTCAAACTAACTGTCATATTACAGGTAACATCCGTCGTTTTCGTCGCGTGTGCGAGGTGGTACAGGCGGCGGTATGTCGCGCGCCGGGCGCCGGCCGAGCGCCCGCGCTGCACCCGCCATCGCCGCGCGCGCAGCGACGAACTATACACCCGCACGGTACGTGTTATACGCATGACTGGTGAGACATGTTCAATACTTAAGTAGAGTACTCTGTACTCGATTCTCTTTATAATTATGTAATAAAATTAGGTACTTAGTTTTTTTCGAATATCTCTTTAAATAAATGAATCATGGACACTACGTAAATTACGCGGCTAGGCAAGTAGGCATACTATGCAGCCGGCGCGGCGGCGTGCTCCACCAAAGAGACACCACGCCGCTACCCTTCCCGAGCGCGGTGTCCATGCGTTGGGTAAATAATTATTTAACTTTAAGCTACATTTACTCAGTGATCAATTGATATATTTTTTTATATTTTTTTTCGTCTAATAAAAAATAGCCAAATATCACGTCCTCGAGTATTGAACATGTCTCACCACTCACCAGTCACGCAGTATACAAACATAAATACAGGGTGTAATAAAACTAAGTGATAATACTTTACGGTATGTACGAGTCCCAGTATAGAGTTCACTGTAAGAGTAGCAGCGCTGAAAGACCAAAATTTTTATCACTTTTGTATGGGGAAACTCGTCACGCCTGGCGCTTGCCCATACAAATCACAAAAAAAAAATTGGTCTTCCAGCGTTGCTACTTACACAGTGAACTCTCTACAAATGCGGCAGTGTGTTTGTATAGGATATTTAATTAATAATTGTTAATCATAGTTATAAGATACGGTGGGGCTGGCATGCCACGTATGGCAAAAGCCCTTTATTTAAATAAAGATTTAAAAAAAAACTCTCTACAAGTATCACATACACAGCCCAAAGTATTATTATCGCACTTAGTTTCGTTACATCCTGTATATGATAAATAGCGGGTAGTCAAAGTTTATGCAATTTTAAATTTAAATCACAAGCAAAGGTTTTCGAGCCACAGGTATCTGTCAATTCAAGTCGAAAAAAAATGGAAATGGAATGAAGACTGTAATTAAGAGACTTTGCGTGCTCGACGGTAACAATGTAATAGTTAGTTTCTATTGGTAAAACGACAGATTTCCGACGTTAGTCTGTCGCTTTTCTTTCGTAGAAGAAAAAGCAATTATGGTGTCCAAGATTAGCGTGCAGGCTATGCACGGCTAGAAGCCCGAGCCAATGGCGTGCGTTTACACGTGCGTTCACCGCGCCATCATTTGTAAAAAACAGCGTGCTAGCGTGCTTGCATGCCTCTTTGCCTATGAGCGTGCGTGCTTGCGTGCGTACATGCGTGCTTATTTACGTCCCTACTTACGACATACAATTATAAACAAAATATATAATGATTAATCCCTATATGAAAGAAAGAAAATGTTTATTTGTGCAAGAATACATAGCTTAGTTACAATAAATAATAATTAGAGATGTGCCGACTAGTCGGTAAAGCCGACTATCCGGCCACTTTTGTAGTCGGCGACTAGTCGGCAAAAAGCACCGACTAGTCGGCTTTTTACTTTTTTGCTATTATTGAAATTACATAAACTTGCAACCCGCCACGGCGTCGCGTCGCACGGGTATAAAATATATAGCCACTGAAAAAATTATTAAAATCGATAGCCTATGATCCTTCACGTGGTCTACTTCTTATCTATGCCAAATAACATAAAAATTGCTCCAGTAGTTCTCGAGAGCCCTTTCAAATAATTTCTCCCGTTTTTTCCATATTCTCCTATTAGTCTTAGCGTTATAAAATAAAGCCTAGCCTTCCTCAATAAATGAACTAAGTATCTAACACTGAAAGAAATTTTCAAATTGGACCAGTAGTTCCTGAGATTAGCGCGTTCAAGTTAGCCCTTTCAAATAATTTTCCCCGTTTTTTCCACATGTTCCTCTTCCTCCGCCACGCCTTCCTCGATAAATGGTCTATCTAACACTGAAAGAATCATCAAAATCCGTTGCGTAGTTTTAAAGATTAAAGGGAACAAAGGGACATGAGGGAAAAAAGCGACTTTGTTTTATAATATGTATAGAAAACAACCCTTGATTTTTATTTATAGGGATTTCGCAATCAAGAAAATAAAGTAACGTACCCGAAGTAAACATTAAACGATCCGACACGTTTGCAGGCGGCGTGTGCGACTTACCCGCGAAACAGCAGTAAAAAAACGTTACAGAAACTTCCGAAACCATGATCGGCTTGGTCGACTAGTCGGCCGATTAGTCGGCTTCTTAGCAGCCGGCTAGTCGGCTAGTCGGCCAAAGTCATGATCGGCACATCTCTAATAATAATACATCATAAAATGTTTTCGAGCACAAGCCGACGCAGCTCAGCATATGCTGACTGCAAGCAATCAGCGCTGATCTTGCGCTGGGCCGACAGGTGACGTCACGGATATCAATCCGCGTTCACAGATACAAGTTTATATAATTATATTCATTGACATTTCTAGCGGCGGGCGAGATCCCGGACAGTCCAGAGACGCCGCAGCAGCAGTCGGACCACGACAGTGACTCGTCAGTGTTCGACGCCATCAAGAGCCCCACCAGCCACACCAGCCACAACTCCATCGACCAGCTTGACCAGGTTAATATATATTTCTACTTATACAGGGTGTAACAAAAATAAGCGATAATACTTTGTGTGTGTACGTGTTCCTTGTATAGAGTTCACTGTGAAATTAGCAGCGCTGAAAGACCAATTTTTTTTTTTCTATTTTGTATGGGGAAACTCGCGACGCTCGGGCCCTTGCCCATACAAAAGTGAAAAAAATATAACTAAGTGATAATACTTTACGGTATGTACGAGTCCCAGTATAGAGTTCACTGTAAGAGTAGCAGCGCTGAAAGACCAAAATTTTTAGCACTTTTGTATGGGGAAACTCGTCACGCCTGGCGCTTGCCCATACAAATCACAAAAAAAAATTGGTCTTCCAGCGTTGCTACTTCACAGTGAACTCTATACAAGGAACACGTACACAGTACACAACCTAAAGTATTACCACTTATTTTTGTTATACACTGTATAGAAGAGGAAAATCCTGAAAAATATACTTTTTGAAGGATAAATTATAACGTATCCTTTCTTTTTTTTTATTTTTTTTTTTATTTATTAGAGTCAACCAACAGTAACCAAAGTATATATTCCTTAAAAGAGTACATACAAATCAATCTTATTAACTATGGTACCAACAACGTTAACTACAAATTACTACAATAGTATAATTTAAACAATGCACTCAGTAAAGGGGCAGATGCAGACAAAATATACAATGAGTAAAAAGATAATATCCATAGACAAATCATAATACAGATGTCCTCATAACAATCTGATTTGTAGATTTAAAGAATTAAACGATAAGTACCTACATAGTGTCTTAAACTGTACTGGGAGGGCATATTATACTTAGTAAAACAGAACTAATATTATAGCTAATAGTAGGTAGTAGGTAGTCGTATTCGTTTCGCTTCTCCTGCACATGTGCAGCGCTACGTTATTATATCAATTTCTATATAACTTACGCATGCGCGGGAGCTGCGCGCGTACATTGAAAAACAAAACGAACACGACTAGTAAAAAGAAAAAAAAAAAGAAAAGAAGAAAGAAAAATATATACTTAAATATTAGTAGTGTGTTGCCAACGAAATTCAGAAAAAAAAAAAAACAATAGATGGATATTAGGTTGTATTTTGCAATAGTTTAGAAATCTCTTTTTTATATTTTGAAATCTTATTGCCAAAAATATCAACAGAGACAAAGCTTTTATTAAATGTGTCAGCAAGTCTATAAAGTGGTGAACGCTTACCAATATTGGTACGACAAACTGCAGTGAAGAATGTTTGATGGGGCCTACGAGAGTGAGTTGTAAGAGGTGTCCTATAATATATTTTATTATTTAGGGAAATGCAGTCATAACGACTATGGCAAAGGTCAAATAGAAGTATCATCTCAAGTTGGATTCGCCTAGATGTTAGTGGGAGAAGGTTGTATGTCATTAACAGAGTATCATAAGGTTTTCGGGAACGACAACATCTATATTGCATTGAGCGCAGATATTTCTTTTGGACCATTTCAATTGCGTTACTATATTTTTTATAATACGGGTTCCAAATTGCCACAGCATATTCAAGTTGTGACCGAATGAGCGACTTATATGCAGATCTAAATGCAATTTACTGTCTAAAATTACTCCTAGGTCCCTAATGGAATCTACACGTACTAAATTTTGATTGCATAATGTATAAGTGAATTTGCTTATATATCGTTTTCTAGTAAAGGTTATGGATTTGCATTTGCTAATGCTAAGTGATAATTTATTTTTATTGCAATATTCGGAAAATCTATTTAGGTCATCTTGGAATCTTGTATGATCGTCGATATTTTGTATACGCATATATATTTTGAGGTCATCAGCATAGAGTAGAAATTTACAAAACCTAAAACAGAAACGTGCATCATTAATAAAAAGGATAAACAATAACGGGCCTAAAATAGATCCCTGGGGTACTCCAGATGTAATAGATACATAATCAGATTCAAATCCATTAATTATTATTTTTTGAGTGCGGTTAGTTATGTAAGACTTAAACCAGCGCCATAAATTACCACGAATGCCATTAAATGATAATTTTTCTAATAGTATTTTATGATCATCATCTTTTTATACGTACTACGTATAAGGGAGTAGGAAATCTAAATAGAACTGATGAAATTAGCATAGTATGCTCTGGTGAAGTATATTAGGGCCTGTATTCACTTTGATTAGTGCGAGCGCAGGAGATTAGTGCAGGTGATTAGTGATTAAGAAAAAATAAAGAACTTGCACTAATCAGTTGCTGTCCACACTTGCTTTCTCCAGATTATTAATCACCTGCACTTGCACCAATCAAAGTTGTTATAGTGTATCAAAATAATAATATGATGTAATGTTCAATTGATACTGATAGCCATCTATTTTACACAATGTGCAACTATATGTCTTTACTCTTTAATTATTTGGTATATGTGTAGATCATTGACTTAATAAACAGATCTTTGGTGTATATCACTCTTATTGTTCCTACATTTTGGAAATAAATTAGTCTGTTGCGAACCGTCACGTCCTTTACTAAAAAAAGTGAATAGAAGTCCTTGAATATAGTGCTGTTTATACGCCATCGCTATGATTTAAAAAAAAGTGTCCGACAGATTTAGTGTCTCACGCAGACGCCAAAAATGCGTTTGTATTTCGCTCTATCGCCTCTCTATCTTACCAAAAAGTTACATTACTATTGTATTGTTAACAGAACGGAACTCACCCACTAGGATCCAGTTCGTCGGTGACTAGCGGTTCCAGTGGATACAAAGTAAGTATTTATTGTTATCACTATAAAAGCAGAGTAAACAACAAAGAGATGAGTGAATGTATTAAAGTAACATAAAATATTATATGAAAATGCAAGCTTTCATTTTCTTGATTTGCACAATATCTGAGTAAGGTAATAAAAAGTAGTACCTCTAGGTAGTACTAGGTACTACTTTGTTCTTCTAATTTTATTGTCACCTGATATTTATATAGTTAAACGAATATTGTCGGTAACTTATTTTTCTATAATGGCCTGTACAAAATTACCAAAATGTGATCCGTTCATGGCGATGAATGATGATTGTACCATTTGATGTATCCGATTAGTCGTATCGCGTGTCGCGCATCCGAAATATGTATGTATGTGATCAGTCGTCCGATTGCAGCAAGGTGGTCGCGGCAGACGCGCCGCGGAACCCGCCTCCGCCTCACTCGACCACGAGATTATGAGCTGCGGCAGGGACGTTACCGGTAACTATACTTTATTTTTTTACTAGCGACCGTATAAAATATAGATTATAGCCACTGAAAAAAATATTAAAATCGATAGCCTATGATCCTTCACGTGGTCTACTTCTTATATATGTCATATAACATAAAAATTGCTCCAGTAGTTCGCGAGATAAGCCCTTTCAAATAATTTCCCCCGTTTTTTCCACATTCTCCTATAAGTCTTAGTGGTTATTACTAACGTAACATGAAATATTCTGTACAGCCAACCACATTAGTCTCAACTGAAATATATTATACCATATTTAAATAAGACATACATTTTCCTTATGATAAAAAAACTTTCGACTTTAGCTTCGGCGAAACCTACGCGTCAGTAACGCGGGACGGGGGCGTCTGCAACGCAAAACGGGTGTGCACACCTGCGTGACTACGGTGCGAAACCGTAGATTATTCCCGCTCTACCGGCGCGAATGTCCCGCTTTGCGGACGCTCCCGCTTCGCAGTCACTTTGGTCGCGTAGGTTTGGTTGAAGCTTAAGTGGAAAGGTAACATGGTAACATGTAACACTATGTTATTTTTAATATTATGAGGGATTTTATCCAACTGTATTCATATCAATGATCAATATTTCATAACACCTTACATTTTCAGGCACGCATACCAAGCGATCTTCATCGGAATGCAGAGAGAGCAGCTCGTCGCCCCGTCGCGGGCTGGAGTCGCGCGTCGAGTCGCGCGACAACTCGCTCAAGGACACGCTGCGACGGAACAGCTCGCTGCGCGACCGCCGCGAGCGCGACTTCCGGGAACGCGACGCCCCGCCCACGACCTCTATCGCGTGAGACCGCCATCTTGAAAACGTGTTAAAGGTTATCTTCTATCTCATTTAACGTACCTTACTCACTCATACGTAGTAGTGACGCCTTTGAGTATACAATATACATACTGGTAGTCAATTTTCTGAGCATTAAGGTGGCGCCACTGTGAGATGAATATTGTTGCGTAATGTAGATGGCGCCACTGATACAAGTGGTTACATAAAGTAATAATTTTTTATTAAGTAGAGACAAAAGGTATACAGGTGTCTTTATACCTGATTTCTGTCGATGATACACTGGCTATAGTAATGAAATAAACCAAATATACAAAACGGAGGTGTCTACAATAATTAAAAATCTTAGTGCAATAGATGAACGTAGAATTTACATGAATTCCGATTATGAAGAGTCATAAAATACTTCTGCAATGCGTTACTTTCAACAATGTTTTGTTTGGGACTATAAATATTATCATGAATTATTTATAGAAATTCACAATTATTAACATACATTTATATAGTAGTCTAATACTCACAGCTATTAAAATGTAACAAGACTAATTAATATATTATATAAATGTACATTAAAGTACACATATTTTAAACGACATTTTTACTAAAAATATAAAATATCATAAAATATATGAAGTTACAAAAACTGCCTCTATTCGTCCTAGCTGCTCCCTATACCCATGAACATTAAAAAAAACCTTTAACGCGAATTCAAAGACGCGATAGGCTAGATAATGTTTTTATAAATATATAACTATATCAGTAGGCTTATGTGTGTTTGATTAAAACATAAAGAAACCGGCCATATATTTTAAAATGTAAAAGCTATCCATGTACTGAACTATGCTACGTTTTAGCGCTGAAAAATGTACTCCTGTATTTTTGCAAAAGAATCAAATTATATATTACCTTTAACCTACTGCCGTTAAGATAGATTGCTTAAGTTATAGGCTGTACAGTGCACCCTAGCTATTACAATGGTCCATTGTGCTTACTTAATACCTACACGATCCTAGACGAAAACGCCGCGCTGTGCGATTAAGACAAGTGGCGCCATCTTGTTTTGATAACTGTCATCTAAGTTCTGACACGTGGCAAAATAGTATGCTGGAAACGGAAATAAAAAAAGATTTTTTTAATGAATCAAGAAGTAATAGAAAAAAATATTTGAATTTAAATGGTGCTTGGCTCTACTTTAATCGCACAGAACGGCAACTTAGAGAAAATTTAGTAGCGCGGCCCGCGCGGCGCGTCTGTACAAATGTAGCCAAACGTTATTGTATGTTACATGTATATTATGTGGATATATCTCAGTCGGACGACTCTGTTCACACATTAATACAACTTATAGATTTTTTCCAAATGACTTTCAACTTCATTTAATCTAGAATTTTTGTCATTAGAATACTTTAGTTATCTAATGGCCGAATTCGTAAATGAAAGTTCAGGGCCTTCAAGTAGGCTGTCTCACTTTCTACTCGGCAGAAGGACAAGGACAGCAATACAATTTGGGAATTTCCTGGCTTTAAGAAGCGTATTCGGTCGGCCATAACTAATGTTGAATAACTTTTATGGACAGCTTATTTTGTCAGTCAATTTGGAACAGATTATTAAGCCAAGCTGCTAGCTTGTTGTTTTTAACTTTATCTTGAAAGCGGTGGCAACTTGGCTAAAGCTTCGTGTTATAAAATTTATTCTTCATTAGTTCGATGGCATACGTCATACTCGTATGACGAAAATGGTGCATATTAGTAAAGTCATTCTAGTATGTTCATACTATACAATATCGCACTATATGACAACTAGTATCAACATAGAGACGTTGTAGAAGTGTCCATGGATAACAAAATATTTAGAAATTCGCTTCGAGAAGACTAAGGATTGGGCGAATTAAATACGAAAACTGGCTCATAAGCTTTTTCTTTTGATTACGTCATACTTGTTTTTTTTCGAATTTAATCCGTCCAATCCAAAATAATCCAAAGTCCAGTGTGATGTAATTTTGAGGTTATGTGAGTGTAGGTTATCGTTTGAGTTAACGCAACTTGGGATGTAATACGACGTTTGGGTTGTGGATGTAATTGTTTACATATTCGAAAGTATTTTTGTGGTGAAGGTATTATGTTATTGCATGTTGCAGTATCCGTAAGGGGTCCCGTGTAAATATATATAGCGAAAATTGTATGTACGTTTAGTTATACGAGTGAATGGAACGCGCACATTATGGTTTTAAATGCTATTTTAATATTACGAATTTATTTTTCTATGCCAGGTGTATGTTTACGCTTTGCTGCAAAATGTTTATAAAGATGGCCTCCTCATTTTGCCTTTCTAGATTATTCGTCGCGTAGTTCACGTCACAGGTCGAATGAAGTACTTGAACTGTTGACCTCAATAAAACTTAAAAAATATTTTTAACATGACGTGTTGTTATTTAAAACGATCTCGAAGCGTAAGCATACCCCTCCAATATTGTTATATAATATACATTAGTTAAATCATAACGTTACTTTTGTTGGTTCACGTTACGTTACTAAATATAGTTGAATCGCTGACCTGATCGCCACATATCATTATTTCGTCATAAAATATTTTAAAATCCTCGACAAATCGCAAAGTGGAAAGATGGTGACTGATTTCTGTTAATATACGTAATGGTTTTTTGTATAAACGTTTCCCATGTACCATCGGTAATATAATTTGTATAGAACGCCTTTATTATAATAGGATAATCATTAATCATATTGTTAATTTATGGAGAGTGTAATTTTGTACTCGAGTATTGTTAAGGAGGGCATTGAGTTTTCCTCTCTGCGGCTGGCGATGGAATGTCGTTTACATTTTAGTTTGTATGCATTTGTTACCATTCTACCTGAATAATATAAAAATTTAAATTGTAAAACGGAAGGGCTTAAAATAACTTCATATTTACATATACCATGACGTTTTCTGTTATTTTTCCACTTTTACAGTCCTAAAGTTCAAAGTCGTATGTTAATCGAAGGATTATTTTTTCTTATTTTAATATTTATTTTTTAAAATATTACTGCTATCATTCAATGTTAAAAATATCTTTTAAATCACTCGAGACATCGACAGCCGCATTTCTCAGTATATATTTTAATGTGTTCGTGAAAACTAATTTGTAACATAATAATATCGCTATCTTCCTCCGCCGTCGCTCATGCGCGCGAGTCGCGGCACCCTGCCGCTAGGGGCGCTAGTGTCACACGGGTTTCAATGACTGGCCGCTTGGAGCGCTAGTGTCGTTAATATTGCGGCAAAAATCCGCTGTTGCCAAAAAGTGCCAGTGTTATGCTAGTTTCAACCAGAATCCGCTAGAGGCGCCAGTGGTGAAGTTTTAGTGCGGTAATTATCTCCTAGGGGCGCCAGTATCGATTTAGTGCGGCCTTTTTCCGCTAGGGGCGCCGCACTCGCGTGTAATCGGCGTCGGCTCGGCTGTACATTGTATGGATCTGCGCTATGCTCTACTGTAACTGCTTAAGACGTCATTGGTTAACTGAAAAAAATAAAATAATAAAAATTTTCATGTTTTCTTCTCTTGTACCTATTACGTAGAGTAAACTCTAAGTTATTGGTAGACTGGACTTTGAATAATTTAAGAAAGCAATGGAATTTTTTTGTTTATATTTATTATTGTGTACTTTTGTAACTGATTCATGCATTATTTAGAGTTCAACGGAAACGCCGGCCCTTTAATGTGAACAACTTGTTTGTAACGTTAAAATTAACGAAACTTTTATTTAATTATTTCATTGTATTGAAATAAGTGGAATCGATAATGAAAAAATTTACATTTTTCTAAGAAGTATTGGCGTCAAATTTTAATTTATAATTTGAATTAACTTTGACTTTTGACTGCAGGTGTACTCACAACTTAATGAACTAGGTTTTTTTATTAATCATTTGAAACATTTGTTCACATTTTAATCTAGAGGAAATAATAATTACTTTTGTTTCTGAATATCAATTTATTGTCTCTTGAAAAACTCTTTTTTTTAGTCACCTTCAGGCAATTTGAAACATTTTTTGGAGCTTAAATCAATGATCAAAATAGTTGAAAAGGTTTGTGACACCTGCCGTATAATTACATGTGACCGCGGTTAAAGTAATGCATTGCGCTATTTTTTCCACTCTACGAGTCATTCTGTTCTCAGGACGTCTTAAGGTAAGTTTTCTACTTCTAATGCTTTATTAATCCAAATTTAAATATTTATCGTTTTTCATGCAATAATTTCTTCGACATAAAGGGATTGGTCCAGTCGATGAAATTTTGCATATTAATGACTCGCGAGTGTCGCGAAATGAAAGCCATGAGTGACGCTAGTCTAGGTTATTGCTAATATTTTGCAGTGATCATACCCTCCTTTTCTTTCATAGATACAAAGAAAGAGAGGGGTTGCATGTCATGAATATTAACACTGACTGGCGTAATGTTGTCCAGGTTACAGGTATCCTAGGGTACCGGACGTAAACTTGATGTAGGGCGATGCTGTATGCAGGGCCGGATTTAATTTTTTTATGGTTCCGTACCCGAAGGGTAAAAACGGGACCATATCACTAAGACTTCGTTGTCTGTCCGTCTGTCTGTCTATCTGTCTGTCGCCAGGCTGTATCTCAAGAACCGCTTTAGCTAGACTTCTGAAATTTTCACATATTGTGTATATCTGTTGCCGTTATAACAACAAATACTAAAAACAAAATAATATTAATATTTAAGGGGGGCTCCTATACAACAAACATGATTTTTTTGGCCTTTTTTGCTCGATATCAATTATCACAACTGGTAGACACTTGAAATTTTCACAAAGGCCTTAAATATATGTGTACTTTAATAATTAATAAAAATATTTAAATAAAAAACACAATTTTTGGGCTATTTTTGCTCTATAACGGTACGGAAACCTTCGTGCGCGAGTCCGACTCGCACTAGACTGATTATTATGAGTAAAGGTCACTTTACTTTTACCGCCCCTGTGTACGAACTCTGCCGCGATCCTAGGAGCTAGGACGCTGCCGCCCATATGCTATGGCCTGTACTGCTTATACATCAATCTAGAGCTGGCTGGTATTGACATTCCTTTTGCCCCTAGGACTTTGCCTTGAGTTACTGCCACATGGAAATGCCTAGTAGCGTAGTGGTTTCGAAAACTTTAATTATTTTCCGACACCCCACCCTTATGAATTTATGACTTTTAGGCTGGTTGTAGAATGTAGAGTCACGCGGACCGTCGGTACGGATCGCTTCGTAAATACCGATCTGTATAAGCTAGGAGCGTTTTTGAGTATTTAAGTCTTAATTACTCCTCAAAGCTTAAGGCTGCGTTTCCACTAAAGCGGAGCGGAGCGGAGCTTAGCGCTGCCCGAATTGACCAATCGTGCTATTCCAGCGGAATGACAGCGAAGATTTCGAGCATGGTGATTGGTCAATTCGGCACTGCTAAGCTCCGCTCCGCGTCAGTGGAAACGCGGCCTAATACAGATCTGTGTATACGGAGCGATCCGTACCGGCGATCCGCGTGACTCTACAACCAGCCCTATTGTGGTTCTAACTAGTAGCTCTACTAATTACCTATTCTTGTAGCTAATCCATCATGAGCATCACCTTCTGCGAGATCGTTGGTAACGACAGCCTTGCCAAGATCAGGGTCAAGTATAACCAGTTCCTGGACTCACTCAACGACCCGCAAAAGCCTGAGGTCAAGATCTTTGCGCCGCTCGGCAAAGAGGCGAAGGCGCAGATCGACCTGGTGAGGGAAGTCAGCAAGTATCTGCAGAAGAAGAAAGAGGAGGAGGTCAATGCTGCGGTAGGTTTTAAGTTCACAGTGCACTAAGTTTGCAATTTATACACAACAATACGGAAAAGTTGCGACAAGTCGATATATGGAAATTTTGGCGGCCGTCAGTAGATACTTAGTTAATCCCATGGTCGCTGATATTAGAACTATCTAAAGTGCGATCGCGAAGGAGATAAAGTTTTGTAAATCATCAATCTTATTGTCTTCTGTATTAATTTTTATTACAGGAAGCTAAGCGCGTAGAAGAAGCCGAGGCTTTGGAAGCAGCCGCCGCCCAAGCCGCCGCAGAAGCGCCCAAGGAACAGTGAAAACTATAAATTATAATAAACCCCCTTACTAGTAAAAATATTTATATAGAGCATAACAATTTGCTGCCTCTGTCTGGCAGAGGACTTTTCCAACGAATCAGACAAGGACAGCGAATGTGTTAGCTACTTCGATAAATGCTTTTACTAGTAACGGGGTCTAGTATTTAAATTATGTTTAATGCCTTTATTTATTAACAAAACAATAAACATTTAAAATTCTTGTTGGTTTATAGTTACTTAAATATTTTTATTTATTACATAAATGGCGTATTAGGCACAGGAAGGCCACAAGTATTATAGTCATTTGCATAGCTATTAGTCCTACGTCGTGGTCCGTGGATGAGTATTACTGTAGGACGTAGGTATATCTTTTAGTGTGCCGAGTGTGTGTTTTTGTTGTTTCTCGCCGTAAGCACTTTAATGATAGTTAAATTAAAAACTGAAAAAATAAAGTGGAACTAGTTTAACCATTCGCTTAGCCAATAGAGGCTATGTTTTCTATTTGTGTCGTAGTTTTGTGTCGTAAACATTTCTAGGTGGAAGTGCAAAAGCGTACACTCTGGTATATATTTTTTTATAAAATAAGGGGGCAAACTGGCAAACGGGTCACCTGATGGAAAGCCAACTTCCATCGCCCATGGACACTCGCAGCATCGTAAGAGCTGCAGGTGCGTTGCCGGCCTTTTAAGAGGGAATAGGGTAATAGCGGAGGAGAGGAGGATAGGGAAGGGTGGGCCTCCGGTAAACTCACTCACTCGGCGAAACACAGCGCAAGCGCGCGCTGTTTCACGCCGGTATTTCTGTGAGCCCGTGGTATTTCTCCAGTCGAGCCGTCCCATCCGTGCCGAAGCATGGCTTTCCCACAGTCAACGTATTATATTTAGTACTTGTAATTTATGAGGTAAAGAGGCAGGCGAACGCTAGTCATAAAATACGTAAAAGTGACGTAAAATGCGTTTATAATAATTTAGGTCGACGATTATAGAAGCGATGAGAACAGACTGACAATGGCAGTAATTACTAGGCAAACAATATCTTTTGTATGAAGGCTGCTACTAGGTTCCGTAAGGTCAGTTTACATCAAGACGCGACGCCGCGCCAGTCAGTAAGAGCTATACAAAATTAAATTTAAAAAAATCGGTTGTCTGTAAAGTCGGTTTACTGACGATAGTTGAACGTGACAACGTATTTTTTTTTTTCGCAGGGGAAACCCTTTATGGGTGCCCCGGGTTGGGGATGTGCCTCAGTTAAGCTGAAGCACCCCGGGTGTATGAGGGACTCCCGACTCCGGGTTTACCCACTAAAACCACCTGCGGTTTGCCTTCAGCCGTATACGGAGAGATATCCTGGATCTGTCTAACACAGGACTCCCTCCACGACAGGCCGGTCTACCTCACAGGGACCGGACTTCCACCAAGTTAGGGAACGCTTAGGCAAACTAAAGCGTTCCCCTCGGCGCCGGGACTTGCTAAGCCGGGCAGGTTCCTATCCTGACCCGGAGCCCCGTGGGACGGAAGTTATTGGAGGTTCGCATTAGGGTTGCTGAGGATTCCTCTTCCGCTTCCTCATAATGAGGAAGTTCCGCAATATTTTGGGTTCCTCAACCGTTACTGCATCCTCATAAATAAAAATAAAAAAATCCTCTTCCGCTATCGCTTCCTCAAAATTTTAGAGGAATTTATGAGGAATTTCACTGCAGATGCGCGTTGCGTATCGAATCCAATCATGGCAACGCACACGCCAGAGAGCGAGAATTTTATTATTCGCTCATCTTTTTTTGTGTGCGTGTGTTGTGTACTGTACTGTGCCGAGTGTGAGTTTTTTTGTTTCACGTTCGATCGTGAACGCGTTTTGCGTTTACTAAGATTTTGTATGGGATTACTCACTGGGCTGGGCTCACTCCCAGTAGTGGCGCTGTACAAATCCCATACAAAATCTTAGTAAACGCCAAACGCGCTCACGATCGAATGTGAAACATAAAAAATTCACACTAGGCACACGAACTCCACCTTAACTGCTGGACCGATTTTGATGATTCTTTATTGTCTGTGTTTCGAGAATGGTGTAGATTCATAGTTTGGTCCACTGGAAAATGCACTTTTAATTATTTTTGAAGTGAAAACTTCTTTAGCGGCGTTGAGCTTTTGTGGGATGGGTTTTTACCCATCTTACTGTGTGTACAGTTTTTACTGTGAAACGTCAGATTCTCGTGCTGATCGAAAAACCGTAAGACGGTTGGGAGTTGTGTTGTAACATCGAAATCAAAAAAACAATCGATTGTTTTTTTTTCGATTGTCGATATTTTTTATCGATTGTTGGGTTTCGATGAATTAAAAAAACGTTTTTTTTAATCGATTTTCATAAAAAAATGGTTAAAAATTTAATCGATTGTAAGGGTTTCGATTTATTAAAAAAAAAGATTTTTTAAAAATCGATTTTCATAAAAAATGGGTAAATTTTTTTTTTTATTAAATAAGGGGGCAAACGAGCAAACGGGTCACCTGATGGTAAGCAACTACCGTCGCCCATGGACACTCGCAACATCAGAAGAGCTGCAGGTGCGTTGCCGGCCTTTTAAGAGGCAATACGCTCTTTTCTTGAAGGTTTGCAGGTCGTATAGGTCCGGAAATACTGCTGGTGACAGTTCGTTCCAGAATTTTACAGTGCGCGGCAGAAACTTACGCGAAAAACGCACTGTGGAAGAAATCCACTCATCGAGGTGATGAGGATGGTATGTTTTTCGCGTGGGACGATGGCGAAAAGTTGCAGGTGGTATGATTCCGAACAATTCCTCAGAGCACTCCCCGTGATACAACCGATGGAGGATGCAGAGTGAAGCTACATCTCGGCGTTATTCCAAGGGGTCCAAGCTGTTTGAAACACTATGACAGTCAACAATTCGAGCGGCCCTTCGTTGGATACGATCCAGAGGGAGCAGTTGGTATTTTGGCGCCCCTGCCCAGAGATGAGAACAATATTCCATATGAGGCCGAACCTGCGCCTTGTAGAGTTGTAGGCGCTGGTCCGGAATGAAGTACTGTCTCGCTCTGTTAAGAACACCAAGCTTCTTCAAGGCTAATTTGGCCTTACTCTCTAGATGATATCGGAACTGGACTTCGCTCGATATGTTGACGCCAAGTATCTCAATGCTAGGGGAGATGGTTAAAGATGTGCCCTCGAAACGAGGATATACGATTTAATCGATTGTAAGGGTTTCGATTAAGTAATTAAAAAATCGATTTTTTAAAATCGATTTTCATAAAAAATGGATTAAAAAAAATAATGCACAGCGTTAATAATCAAGTTTTCACTTCTGCCGGCACTCCCAGAGTGGAACCCGTCTTTTTTTGTGTATAATTGTTGTACAGATAGGACAAATTCTTTTGGGTCCGCTAGTATTTATAATTTCCTATCATCCTATTCCTCATCCTCTTCCTCATCCGCATCCTCTTCCTCATAAAATATCCTCTTCCTCATCCGCATCCTCTAAATTTGCGCGTGACAATTCCTCTTCCTCCTCCTCTTCCTCATAATCACTTCCTCAACAACCCTAGTTCGCATAGCGACGCCTCCGCACTCCCGTCCTACGCCGGCGGAGCGGAACAGAGGATGGATCATCCTCTCTGTTCCGCTCTGCGGCCTCTTTCTGTGAAAGGACGGTTTCACAGAAATAAACCACCGCCTGCCAGGCCTCATCACTCTCGAGCATGCAGCGTACCATGCTCTGGAGTGAGAGGTCTCCACCTAGCACTGCCACGAGATCGTGGCGCTGCACGGCCCAACGATCGCACACCTCAAGACGTGACAACGTATGACGTTGTCACGTTCAACTATCCTTAACCCCTTAACCCTCGCTTCCGAATCTCTATAAATAGAAACAAACTTTTTCGACTGTAACCTCTTCGATCACTAATATACAAGATACACAGTCCCATACAAAACCTCTCGAAAATCTGTCGCCGAGTAATAGAATTTAAAAAAGTATACATTTATCTAAAATCAATCCAACCGAGTATAGAATTTAAAAACCGGCCAAGTGCGAGTCGGACTCGCGCACCGAGGGTTCCGTACAAACCTGCAAGGTTTACAAAGTTCGTTCATTACGACAATCGAGTATGAGGAAATGGGTAGTAAGTTTAAAATTATTTAAAAAAATATATATTATGTGATGTAACTAAAAATTTATGGTTTTCGTAATTTTTCCTTTATCTATGCTATAAGACGTTGCTTCGTACCAAATTTCAAGATTCTGAGTTCACGGGAAGCACCCTGTAGGTTTTGATTCCCTTGCAAGTGTCGAAAATTTGCGGCATAAACGGCTGTATCTTTTGATTGCGTTGGCTTAGAAGTTTGATTTTTTCACAGCTTCAAGGGACAGTAGACCTGAGTAATTGATATAAATTTCAGCTTCATACCTCCACGCGTTCCTGAGAAAAAGGGTCTTGACAGACGGACAGACGGACAACAAAGTGATCCTATAAGGGTTCCGTTTTTTTCCTTTTGAGGTACGGAACCCTAAAAAGTATACATTTATCTAAAATCAACCTTAATCGTAGTTATTAAAGATCATTTTATAAAACAATGTACATTGTGTGTTTACAAAGCAATAAATTATTACGACCGACGTCTTAAAGTTTAAATTATTACCCTCACCTCACCTCGCCGCTGGAACAGGGCGAAGTGAGTGGAGTCGAACTATTCAACATATTTTGTTGATTGTAATAATTTTAATAGTCCATTTTTAGTTTTTCCGAAGTTTAATTATAAAGTGTGGAGTAATTATTTTTTATTTGTAATATTCTGTTGTTCTTATATTATGTCTAATTTTATAAATAACTAAAATAGGTATAATTTAATGTAAATGCTTAGAACAAAAAACGCTCGATAAAGTCGGCTTGAAAAATTCTTCGCATCTTTGCCGTGCTATAACTGATATCCAATTTCCACATCTAACTGGATCTCGAGAAAACCTAAATTAAATTCCCTAATATAAAAAAAATAAATAATAGCGACTCCATCAAATGGAACAGAAACACAGCTTATTACCCGAACGTTTCAAGGGCATGATAAACTACGATAAGTACCTACCTTTAGTATGAGTATTCGCAATTGAGATGGTTTATACCTCGTGTTGATTTATTTACAACTTAATTTTAAAACTGTTTTTTTGGTGATTTCTTAACGAAATACCAATATTTACAATACAGTAGTAAGAAATATATTAGGGTAAAACATTGAGATGTAAAATTAATACTTACTGGAAATATGAAATTCCATCCTTTTTTTTGCGTTTTAGACGTATGATTTTTACAATAATTGAACGAGCACTGAGGCATGTTTCCCGGCGGAGCGTTCGAACACTACTAAATCAAAAGTCCACCAGAATGTTGCGTTTGGTGCTCTTTTAGTGAGGTCGTTTTTTGCCGCGGGCTGTGTATCTTGTATATTAGTGATCGAAGTGTAACCTAAAGTTATTTCGATGTATTTCTTTCAAATGATTATCTAAAAATATTTATAATAAGTAAAATAAACTATTCGCAAATCGCAATACAAAACGCTACATACATTCGTGAAATCCAGTAAAATCTTCGAACAAAGCACAAGTCATACCTTGACACGTAGGAAATAGAGCACAATTTTAAATAGCCGAAATAATACTAATAGCTCACAGATTGTTTATTTATTTTTCATTCAGAGTGTGGTCAATGTATATGTCATAAGTAGGTGTGAGCGAGACGACCGAAGGCTGCGTGAGACCGCGAGCCGCCGCGATTGGAGCAGGAGGAACGACGCGAATTGTTTTTCTGGTGACCAAGTAAATTTTGTAAACCACGCTTGCTTTTTCCAAACTTTTTCAAACTGTGTTTTCTTTGTGCATTCACGAACGGGAATAAACATTATTAGACCGAATCTCACGACTTCTCTCATTCCATCCCCTGAGAATCAACCTCATATGTGGCGCCCAACTCATAACTAACCAAACTTCTTCATAAAAGTAAGTCATCGAAATACGTAATATAATCGAAACAAAGAGCGCAGCCCAGGTGGGCCTAACGGTTGTTGAAAGACTTTAAAGTGTAAATGAAACGCCTCAGAGCTGCTGTCAGCGAGGTAACGCCGCATGAACTGTCATGTTTTTCGGGCGCGCACCCCATATCGAATTATAAGACGTTATCACGTCAAAAACTATTTCTTTGCATGATTACCACCAAGCTTGAAATTAAACGTGTTTATAATAAAATACAGCGTCTCGTCGCTCTTCATCCCGATTTGACCTATTAATTAATACACGTGACATAGTGGTTAATACATCAAAATAAAAACGCGAATAATAAAGCATATAATAATACTTCAGGGTGTATATTATACCTACTGAGTTCACTGTGAAAGTGCAGCGCTGATAGAGCAAAAAATTTTGTGATGTGTATGAGCAAGCGCCCCAGTGCAGCGTCATGTCGAGTTTGTAAATACCTACAAAATTTAAAAAAATAACTCTTTATCAGCGCTGCTACTTTCACAGTGAAGTCTATACAGGGGACTTATACACACACTAAACACTAAACTCTAAAGTCTAAACTGTTATCATTTATCACCATGTTTTGATACACCTTTGTATTATTTACTTATTAGAATTTAGAATAATTGCTATTGGATTTTCCATCAATTTTAGTAAATTAATCTTTTTAAAATATTATGTTGTGTTTGCGATGTGTTTGTGTTGGCGTTAAACACTTAGACTTGGTTCAAACAATACGTAGTTAAACAATTAGTGAGAATATATTTTTATGGATACTCGTACAGTAAGCGGTTTTAGCATCGTCACCTCGTCAGTACAACGTGCACATTATTAGCTGATGCACCTCAATTACAGCTAGTTTTAGACGATACGATACGATATCTTGATTGTCACGGACGATATTTACGTCGCCTACGATACTTATGTGTATTACGTGTTTAGTCACATCAACAGCGCTGGATTTATGTATTGCCTATACATAAATACAGGCAGTATAGGTAGATAGTATGGGCGGCAGCGTCCTATTGCGTCCTAGGGGGGGCGGCAGCATCCTAGGATGGCGGCAGAGTTCGTTACATAGCGGCGGCAAAATTAAAGTGACATAATATACTCATAAATCATAATTCATAAAAAATATAAATACGACCCTGCACTTCACTTACATATTTTGCAATAACGCAGGTATCTTTAGGCTGAAAAGTGAAATGTATCGTATCTATGCAAAAAAATACGTGTGACTGCCGCGGTAAAGCTATTGCATAGTATTTTTTAACAACTTATGCAATTTAATATATACATCTAGTCGCACGCACACAAACACCGTGCCTGGCAATGCCGGTCGGAGTGGGGAGGGTTTGGTTTTTTCGTTACGGAATATCTTGATTCGGTCGCCGCGCTCTAAGCCTGCGATAAAAGTTTTGCAATAGCTTAAAAAATAAACTACCTATTTGTTGTTTTGAGACATATTTTATCAAATGTACGACATACATAATACATTTTTATTACATTTACTAAATGTTTTACTTTCTTATTACCAAGTTCCAGGTCGCCTAGCCGAAACTGTCAAAGGTTAAAGCCTATAGAATGTAGACTCTAGTGCTACAATAGTCGTGTCTTGGTCGTCGGGTGTAAAGGTCACATCGAACAACCATTAACAGGTAGGTTCACGTTTAGAATTGCTAAGTATGCGTACCGTGCGGCCGACCGAGTGGAATTAATTTAAAATCGATAAATTGTCTATTGGATAGTGATTTTATATAGATTAAAGGTAATTTTTCATTTTATTTACAACTTGCTTACTAAAACTTCTGATCATTCAGCATTTTATTAGACTTTAGGGTAAGCTTTTACACTGATGGTTATGTTGGGGTCGTCCACACGTTACGCCACACTAAATTTCGACTCTTTTTAACCACTGAGGACCATAATAATAATTATATTCGAGGGACTCAAAGACTCTACTTTGAGTACCTACCGGGAAAAGATGTAGGCTAGATTTGTTTTGAAAAAAATTATGATTCCCGCGCGATACGAGTTTTGCACTAACTTGCGGGCAACATTTTATATATTATTATATATAAATTCCTATCTTATATCTTTAAACGAGCAATTCTTGTATATAATATATAATTGGAATCTCGGAATCAGCTCCAACGATTTTCATGAGATTTAGTATATAGGGGGTTTCGGGGGCGAATTCTAGCTAGGAAACATTTTTAGAAAATGTCAATTTATTCGTGTTTTGTAGAATACCGAGCAAAGCTCGGTCAAATACTAGTTATTATATTGAAGCTCATTGTTTTGAAATTTTAACGGCCGCGCACAGGGACATATTTTAATGATGATTAACCTTCAATTTAATAAAGACTTTGACAGATAATGTACGGGGCTTATGCCAAAATCTTTATTGAAACAGCGTGTTAATTATTAATACTTACTCTTCTCTGAGTGCGGCAGTAAGATTTTAATAAATAAATGGGTAAGTAATACGTTTCTTTAGAGGTAGGTAATACGTTTTATTTTTCAACAACATTAAAATAAAAAATATCCACAGCCGAACATATTATAACCTCCTCCTTCTTGGAAGTCGGTTAAAAAATGTATGTGACTCAGAACCACTAACTCGGGCCTAAAATTTCGAAATTTGATAAGAAATACCTAAATAATACTTGTACCTAATGACTAATTTGATATTTTTAGTTAAAACGTTACATTCTACCTATCAAAATATGATTTTTGTTTGCTGAATCAGCGTACCTACTGTTTTGTAAGAACTAAGAATGCATGCATTTGCATTAACGTTGCCTATATTTTGTAGGTCAATTATGTATCGAAACTGAAAACAGTAACTGCTATCGACAGTAGACTCCTACTCAGAGACATTTAATAATAATTAATTATTAAACAATTGAACGAAGAGTTTGACAGATAATAATGTAATGGGGCAATACGTCAAAATCTTTATTTATAAATAACTAGCTGTCCCGGCAAACGTTGCTTTGCCATAATATATTTGCCAATTGCCATATTATTTTATTGAAGTGAGTAAATAAGTGTGTCACCATGGCAACGTCGATCGCTATCCCGTCTGGTCGCCGTCAGGCTCAGGTTGTAATAATTTACTATTATTTATTCAACAAATGCACTTATCTTATATATAAAAATGGATTTTCAAATGTGTTAGTCGCGCTAAAACTCGAAAACGGCTGAACGGATTGTGCTGATTTGAGTCTTAAAATTTTCGTAGAAGTCCAGGGAAGGTTTTAAAGTGACACGAAGTTCACCGGGACAGCTAGTCAATATATAAAGTACCCAGTAGCCGATTCTCAGACCTATTGAATATGCATATTTTGGTAAAAATCAGTAAAGCCGTTTCGGAGGAGTTCGTGGACTAACATTGTGACACGAGAATTTTATATATAAGATTAGTATTTAATTGCCCTTAGAGCGCGGTAGTTAGTCTTTTTAACCGACTTTCAAAAAGGAGTGAGGCTCTATGTAGCCTATGAAATGTATAATATTACTAGCTGTTGGGCCCGCGACTTCGTCCGCGTTAACATAATATAATAACAAAGATGGATAGTTTTCCCCTTTTTGTGGTTCCTTATACAAAAAGTAAAACGGGACCCTATTTAAGCAAACGTCAAATGCCAACGTCAATAAACTTTCATGTATCTAACTCAAGAAATGACGGACTTTCATTGAAATTTTCTACCCCAATTTCACCCCCTTTGGGCTAGAATTTCCAAAAACGCTTAAACACGTATCCAATAATTTTTAATCAGTAGCCCAAAAATAAAATTTCTTGTTTCTAACTCAAGAAACAATGGACTTTTATTCAAACTTTCAACCCCAATTTCACCCCCTTGGGTGTATAATTTCTAAAAACGCTTAAATACGTATCCATTCGTTTTTAATCAGTAACCCAAAAATAAAGTTTCATGTTTCTAACTCAAGAAATGACGGATTTTCATTCAAACTTTCAACCCCTATTTCAACCCCCTTCGGGGTAAAATTTTCTAAATTCCTTCCTTAGTGGGTGTCTACTTAATAAAACAACCCTACTCACCAAATTTTGTGGCTGTAACTTTAACAGTTTTTGCTCAGCGATGATGAATCAGTGAGTCAGTCAGTCAGGACATGTAATTTTATGAGTACTTATAGATTTAATGTTATAATATTACTAGCGACCCGCCCCGGCGTCGCACGGGTATAAAATATATAGCCACTGAAAAAAATATGCCTATAGCCTTCCTCAATAAATGGGCTATCTAACACTGAAAGAATTATTCAAATCGGACCGGTAGTTCCTGAGATTAGCGCATTCAAGTTAGCCCTTTCAAATAATTTTCCCCGTTTTTTCCACATTTTCCTCTATTTCTTCGCTCCTATTAGTCTTAGCGTGATAAAATATAGCCTATAACCTTCCTCGATAAATGGGCTATCTAACACTGAAAGAATCATCAAAATCCGTTGCGTAGTTTTAAAGATTAAAGGGAACAAAGGGACATGAGGGAAAAAAAGCGACTTTGTTTTATAATAAGTATAGATAAACACTTTTCGTACCTCATTGTTTATGAGTTACAATTAGATACTTCGCAAAACTAGGAGTCATTGGCCTACATGACCGTAATGGTATTGTAATTTATGTTTATAAGACAATAAAATATAATAATTGATTAGATATCCAATAACTACTTGCTATCTGCCTCTCTTATTTTCTGATCTTTTTTCTTGATGAGAATTGAGATAATTTACTCAGAAGTAAAAGTTAGGATAACGTATCACAATTAAGCTATATTTCGTGATATTGACTAGAAATTAATGAGCAGATGGAAAGCCTGATAACTTATCAATTTTAATTCTGTGTAAATATCTGAATTCTCAACGAAAGGAAAAAGCAGTTTACCTAATAATTGTAACTACTCCCCCCGATGTTTTGTTTTTACTTTCCTAATCTTTGAAATTCACAACCGCTCTTGGATTTTTCGGTAACCCTAATACTTAATAATCAATAGAACACAATACCGACCGCTTTGTAAGTAATAACCAATACCACCAAACCAAAACCAGCTTAGTAAATAATTATGCACGTATCAATCCATGTTTTCGTCTCGAAACCTCGCGTCGTCGCCTTGCCAATTATACACCTAAAGCATTATTTGTTCCCCTTCTCACCTAATTATAATTTTAAATGCTGTTTGACCTTTTTCATTATACTAATTCGCGGCACCTCATTTATTTGGCAAACTTTGAGTGAGCAACTGTTTCAGCGGACAAGATGGGCTTTCTGGAGGAGAGGGATTTGGAGGGTGTGTGTACGATACCAGAGTACTTTAGAGGGAAGACCGTCTTCATTACAGGGGGCTCAGGTAAGACGAAGAAGTTTTTAAATTGCAGTCAAGAAAATATAGAAATTGTTGACTATTCTTTGTCTAGTTCTCTCGTTTCTTTAAAAACGCAAACGAAAACGTTGCAAATTCCGATGAGTCAATAGGAAATTTTATTTAACTACCTACTGCGTACTTATTGAAGTGAAAACTTCTTTAGCGGCGTTGAGCACTTTTGTGGGATGGGTAAAATCTGTGAAACTCGCGTCAGATTTTCGTGTTGATCGAATAACCATACAAAACGCGTAAGACAGTTGGAGAGTAGTGTTTTGTGTCGAACTCGAACGAAATGTACAGTCGGGGAAATGAGTTGTTTAGCAGAAATGTACAGTCGGGGTAAATTGTGCTAAGCAGAAATGTACAGTCGGGGAAAATTGTGCTAAGCAGAAATGTACAATCGGGGAAATGAGTTGTTTAGCAGAAATATACAGTCGGGGAAATAAGTTCTTTAGCAGACGCGCTGATTAATGCCGTGTTTCCACCTGCAAGACAACTGTTGAAAGAAGTTTCTGACAGTTTGTCTGACAGCAGCTTTTTTTTCGATTGTCGATATTTTTTAATCGATTGTAAGGGTTTCGATTAATTAATTAAAACGATCTTTTTTTTAAAATCGATTTTCCAAAAAAATGGGTTAAAAAAATAATGCACAACGTTAATAATCAAGTTTTCACTTCTGCCGGCACTCCCGGAGTGCAACCCGTCTTTTTTTTGGCAACTGGCTTGAGGCTCCACTTTGTAAGATTTATTTCACGACGATTTTCTGTGACTCCGTTAAGTCTTATAGCCTAGTGCTAATGACACAAGCTTAAAGGCTAACTAAACTAAAATTAACTATAATTCTTCGTTCCGAATTCCGATTTATGGTATGGCTAAAAATACGATGTCATAGCAACCCTATAAGGCCCAATTTCACCAATGTCTATTAGTATTAACAGCTTGTTAACCCTCCGTGCACCACGTGGGGTCTGACAAACCCCAGACGTACTAAAACTTTCATAACTTTTTACAAATTCGTGTGATTTTATTGACGCTTTAAGTAGCTGGAGTTAAGACGTTGTCCTAGCGTTTGATTGCAGTGGTTTAGCATTTATATCGCCGATGCAAAGAACAGACGTGCACAAAGTGCGCTGGGGTCCCACAAACCCCACGTAGTTCAGGACGTCGTCAAAAAGTTACGTAGATGTAGTATTGTGGAATATGAAAAAATCAATATTTCAGGGATATTTTAATTTGCTTCGACTTAATTAGCATTTCTGGACAGGTTTAAAAACAAATTAAGTATGACTTTGATAGAAGAAGATTTGAAAATCGCAAAGTTATAATCCATGGATACTGATAGGTTCTCATAAGCGCTTTCACGAATTTCTTGGCAAAACAGCTCCAGGCTCCTGGACCACCAAAAATATTATCAAGATCAATGAAGAAGTATTCAAATTGTATCAGGAATATAAATTGAAAACTCAAATACGGTTGTGAGCAGAATAATGTTAGGTACATTTTCCTTACACATACCGTGCCCACTTTCATTGTAAAAAATGTAATAATTTCAACTTGCCTGAATATCGTGTAAACTGATTATATTAAGTTAATATTATTAAATTTGTATTCATTATAAAGTTAGTTTTCAAATTTTAGGCAGAATGAGAAATAAAAGATAACTTTTTAATTGTAGGAGCTGACCCAAAGAAGTGTCTATGTTTTACTTGGTAAAAGATCACTAAATTTTCATTTTTGGCTGTAAAAGATTAAAAATGTATTTAACTGTAATATCGTTTTATATTACAATTAAATAGACAAAAAATAGTTATTTGAAATAAAATAAAATAATAAATACAAATTACGTATTCCTTGCCCAGATAAGTCCTGGGGTTTGACAAACCCCAGGACGTGGTGCGCGGTGTAACTTTTATCCACGTGGTGCACGGAGGGTTAAAATGTCATGTCTTCTCTTTCATTCATATGAGAAACGAAAGAGGTAACGTGATACCATAGAGTAATATATACACTAATTTAATGAGCGTTAATTTTAACAGTCGTTGGTGAAATTGGGTCGCTTCATAATGTATTGATGTATTGATGAATAGATGACCCCCGCAACTCCGTTGTGCCAAAACTCGTTTATCGCGCGGGAACCGTACACTTTTCCGGGACAAAAAGTATCCTATGTCCTTTCCTGGGACTCAAAGAATCTCCATGCCAAATTTCAGCAAAATCGGTTCAGCGGTTTGGGCGTGAAGATTTAACAGACAGACAGACACATTTATAATGTTAGTATGGATATCTATCATGAATCATCTGCTATACCCGTCAGGTTTCATGGGCAAGGTATTGCTTGAGAAGCTGCTGTACTCATGCTCTGACCTCGAGAGAATCTACCTGCTGCTGCGCGACAAGAAGGGAGTGAAAGCAGAGGAGAGACTGAAAGAGCTGTATGCGTCCAGGGTACGTGTAGTTTTATGTTGGTGAACCTAGCCACTAGCCAGTGTGTCCACAAAGTTCTTTCATTATGAACTACTAGCATGACGCGCGCAACTCCGTTGCGCCAAAACTCGTTTATCGCGCGGCAACCGTACATTTTTCCGGGATAAAAAGTATCCTATGTCCTTTCCCGGGACTCAAAGTATCTCCATACCAAATTCCAGCAAAATCGGTTCAGCGGTTTAGGCGTGAAGAGGTAACAGATAGACAGACAGCCAGATAGACAGACAGACACACTTTAGCATTCATAATATTAGTTTGGATAAACTCTAGATTTTCGATAAAATGAGTTATCCGTATCCTTGGACTTCTTTTTAGCATATATTTAGCATAATATTTGAAAAGCGATTTGATATCAATGAATATCAAGAAATTTTCTTGGCCGAGAACGATATAACGTTTATTTATTTTTAAAACACAACCTAAGCGGAAATCCTGGGTACGCCCATGTTTGTAAGTCTTTTAAAAATAGCCTCTTCCTAAAGCTTATTCTTCTTTGTCCAGTGCTTCGATCGTCTGAGACGGGAGAGGGCGGGGCTGTTCGAGCAGAAGGTGTTCTACATCGGTGGTGACGTCACACAGATGGGACTCGGTATGTGGTCCTCCCCCTCGTATATTATATACCTATACTAACGAAAAAATAACGGATAATGAGTAGCGGCGTTAGCCCAGGATAATGAGCATCGACAGCCCAGGCGCCGGAGGCAAACAAAAAGGGCTTTTTGGCACTACCGGTACCCTGGGCGCCGAAGAAATCTCGCCCCGGACGCTGATAGTGCTAAAGTCAGCACTGCGGATAACCCCAGAACTACAGCGCTAGTAGACAAGTGGCAAACGATTATTATCGTAAACGCTAACGCCACAAAAAGTTTGCGATTTGACATAAGTCATCGGTTCGCTAGCGAATACTAATAATTAGCTTAAAGTTATTAATTTTTTAGAATATAGTTAGCGTTTACGATAATCGCTTGCCGCTTGTCAAGGGGGGCAGGATTCTGCAGGAATATCGTACGAATACTTTCGATCTAGAAATCCGACTAATATTAGAATTAAGTCCCTATAGGCTTTAAAAAATCAGGCATTATTCATAGGCAATGAGATGATGTAGAGAAAAAAGTTGACGGAGTTTCTTGATTTTAATTTAACCATCTTAGTAGATATTCTCGCAAAAGCTATAATATTTGCAGCTATACTATCTCATTTTAACTGCGTCTTGCATTTCAGGCATGTCGGAGGAGGACAGAACTCTCCTGGTCAACAGAACACACATTATATACCACGTTGCCGCATGTGTTAGGTAAAAACACTTCATTGTTTTGGTACATTTTCGTCTGTATACGAGATAATATGTTTTGGCGCGTGGATGAACATTGTCATGGGGGCGTGGATGCCAGAGCCATCACTCAAAATGGCGCCAGAGTTAGTTTTCATTTCAGCTACTCGTATGTGGCATTTGTTTTTACGTGAGTTGAAGTACGGTGAATTTGTTAACATATGTACATATAAGAGCTTTGCATAATCAATAGTAATTTTGATTGTGTGCTAATAATTAGTTCCACCTTCCAAATTAAATTGCTCACTTCGTTTAGGGGCAAAATGGAAGATTTTTTGTAAAATTAATATTTATACAGATTTTGAACTTTAATTGTAAAGGATTTCAAAGGAAGGACATTTAAGTAATATTTTATGTCGATTTTAATAATTCTCGAATAACAAATAATTTATTTTCCGGAAAAATTACATGTTATGTTACCGTTTATCGTGGTAGAGTTGCTCTAGCACGAATAAGACGTGTCTAAACACACTAGTCCAAAATACGCGGCGGAAGTTCGGCATGATCCCGCCTGCAATGTATTTTAAATTACCGATGACACACCATGCCGAAATTAGGTACGTCGCGTTATATTTTATGCGTTTGATATTGCTGACGTAATCATGCCGGACTTCGGCCGCGTAACATCGTCATGCCGAAGCATGGTGTATATTTTAATGGTTTAGACACGGGTTTATTTTAAGATCAAGAAATCAATAATTGCTAATTGCTATGCTCTTTGGGAGGCGGATGTGTTGTTCGTTTTTCGGTTTTATGTACTAAAAAGCGCATCAGTGGTAGTAAACAATTTATTTTCTGGAAAAATTATATACAGTATAATAATAATTGTTACTGTATGTCGTGGTAGTGTTATGCTTATATCCCCAACCCGGGGCACCCATAAAGGGTTTCCCCTGCGCATAAAAAACGTGTTATGATCTAGCACGAATAAGGGATTTTTTAAGATCAAGAAACTACTTTACTACCATTTGCTGTGTGCTTTGGGAGGCGGACATTACGTCTTGTTCGTTTTTCGGTCGGCATTAAAAATGTGCATCAGTGGTAAATCCATCCATCCATCACAAAATATAATTATTTTTCTTATAGATTTGATGACCCACTGAAGGAGGCTGTCAAGCTGAACCTCCGAGGGACCAAAGGAATAGTGGAGTTAGCGAAGGATGTTATAAACCTTGAGGTAACTAATTTTAACACAAGATAGATTTTGTGTAGGTATAATGAATTATTTTACTGTATGACTAGATGGACCAAAATGGATGGAAATAGCTAAAGATAGAGAAAAGTGGCATTCTTTGGAGGATGCCTTCACCTGCGGAGGGGTCCTTGCAAGCCAAACAAGAGAGAACTAAACTCAAAGCTTACTTTACTTTAATTAAAAAAGTTAGATGTTAGAATAATTTTAATACTTACTTACATGTTAGAATTGTTATTCTGTTTTGTTAAGTTTATTAGTTTTCTTCTGCATTAGATATTAATAGGTGTAAGTGATGTTAAACTAAAAAAAAAAAAAAAAATATTGTAAATTTGCAAGGAATAGCTTTTTTACTTTATTTATTTATTTTATGACTAGATGACACCCTACTATTACAGGCTACAGTGTGTAAAAAAACTAGGTGATATACATAAGTACTTTAACTTTAGGATGTGACCTTCTTGTAGAGAGTTCACTGTGAAAGTAGCAGCGCTGAATTAACAAATTTTTTAAAAACTTTTGTATGTGGAAACTTCTGCAGCTGGAGCCTGGGGCGCTTGTCGGTTGTCCATATAAATCTGAAATCACCAAAACAGTTAGTCTTTCAGCGCTGTTACTTTTACAGTAAACTCTCTACAAGGAGCACGTACGCCCCCTAAAGTATTGTCACTCAGGTCTCCCACACAAAACTGCGAATTCGCATCGCAACGCAAATATCTGCGACAAAACTCGTTGTTTGGGAGCCCTTAGTTTTGTTACACCTTGTATATTGTTGTATTTTCCAGGCTTTGGTCCACGTGTCGACGTCATACGCGAACACCAACAGAGCTCAGATCGACGAGGTGGTGTACCCGCCGTTCGCGGACTGGCGGGAGACGCTGAATATCTGCGACCGGCTCGATGATGATACGCTCAACGTACTTACTGCCAAGTTAGTACTGCCCTAGTGGCTATGTATTTACACAATATATCATGGTAGGTCATCATACAGGATGCAATTAAACCTTCCTGCCAAATTTTGATATATTGATCCTTGTTAAAAATAAGAATACACGTATTTTTTCTTTTATAATCACTCAGTACTAAAATGTTGAGAAATAGCTTCCGAAAGTTGTCCTAAAAAACACTACAATTAATGGACACGACGCGTCGCTCGCGCCTCCGCCGCGTCACCCCCGCTCATTCCCCCGCGCCGCGAGACGATTTGAAATCGGATAAAATATGTCATTTAAAAAATAACAACCAATTTTTTTGGTTAAATGGACTCTCCTAATGATACCTAAGTCCTGGAAAAAAATTGGCAAGAAGGTTTAATTGCATCCTGTATAAGGAAAGTGATACAAATAAGGCTTTGCGCATCCCCAGTGGATTGGGGACATCGGCCAGTGTATGTGGGACTCTCTGTGGAACTACCCCATGGTGATCCACTCCCCGCTTAGCCATAGTTACGTCGTGTCGGGGCTCGAAATTTTTTTTATACCACTGGGTCGCATCATCAAAAAGGTTGAAATACAATGTGCTACACCCTGTATATTTGTGCTTGAAAATCACAATAAAAAATTACTAGCGATAGAGCACTGAATAGTGATAATAGTCTACTTGGTACTCTATAGTATCTTTATGAATATTGCAATCTACGAATAATAGTTTTTATTATTCGTAGATTGCAATTAAGATTTAATTGTTTGAATTGAGTAACCTTTGAATTTGGTCATAAGCACAGATGTAGAGTAGACCAATCTGTGCCTTCCATCAGTGGCGGACCCAGGGGATGGGGAACACCGTCAGTACCTATGTGAAAAGGATAGAGTCTGTTTTTTATGGGGGACATTTACATTCAAGTTATTAAATCTGTGCTGTGCTGTGTATTAAATCTGTGCCTTCCATAAGTTCAGAAGTTTGAGCTCACGGTGTTTCAGGTACTTAGGCGAGCTGCCCAACACGTACGTGTTCACTAAGCAGCTCGCAGAGCACGTGGTGTACGAGCAACGAGGCCAGCTGCCCATCGTCATAGTGCGACCGTCCATAGGTAAATAATGACGGCACCACTTACCTCTTTATTACACTGGACCGGCGATCGCTATCAATAAAATGTCCCTATTTGAAAGTCGCCATATTGGCGCTGATGGCTATGTGAAAGCAGTAGTGAGTGTACTTGGAACTACTATTTTGCAAATGGCGGTTGCAATTTTCTATGTAATTAGTTCACAGTACGCTCACCGTGGCGCTTCAAATCGGCACAAAAAATAGCTGTAATTTTGTATGGCATAGCCAGTCCAGTGTATTAAAAGAGGTCAATGGACGGCACTCTAAAAGTTCTCACAGTCTTTTTTTATAAAATAAGGGGGATAATAAGCAAATGGAAAGCAACTACCGTCGCCCATGGACACTCGCAACATAAGAAGAGCTGCAGGTGCGTTGCCGGCCTTTTAAGAGGGAACACGCTTAAGAGGGAATTGGTCCGGAAACACTTCTAGTGACAGTTCATTTCAGAGTTTACAGAGCGCGGCAGAAAGTTACGCGAAAAACGTACGGTGAAAGACTGCCACTCATCAGGGTGATGAGGATGGTGTACCTATTTGTCGCGTGAAACGATTGTGAAAAGTTACAGGAGGTTACTAACCGCCGAAACTGATACGATTTAGATTTACGAGTCTTAGGGCCTGTTTCACCACTTCCTGATAGGCTATCCACCAATTAAGTTGACAAGTAAAGTATGAAGAATCTGTCAAAAAGCTGTGAATAGCATATTCGGCACTTTAGCAGAAAGTGGTGAAACAGGCCCTTAGTTTTAAATTGAGCTGCAGCACGTTTTTTAACCGACTTCCAAAAAACGAGGAGGTTATATGTTCGGCTGTGGATATTTTTTTTTTATTTTTTTTTTATTTTTGTATGTTCAACGATTACTCCGCCTATTGTGAACCGATTTTCGAAATTTTTGTTTTGTTGTATTAGGTTTCACTCCAATTTGGTCCCATTTTCACAAAGGTGGTGACCTGATGATGGGATCCATGAGTAATCGAGGGAACTCCTCGAAATTTATTTATTTTATTTATTTATTTATTTATTTCATCATCACACACTTAAACTATCATTACAGGGTTTACCTAATGCGATAGTAGTGTACATAAAATTGTATTACAAATTAAGTTAAAAATTAAAATAATAAGTTCATCAGTATCCACAATTAAAACGATAAAATTCAATAAATTATAAAACAATAACCAGTATATATAAAATCCATCAATAATAATTATATAAGTAAAAATTGTAAATAAATCTATCCTTTTTAAATAAATCTTAATAAATTATTGTATGCAATCACTTATCTTCCCATAACAAATGACAAACAGGCAATTAAACGTGAATTCACTGAGAGTGCAATGGAACAGATCCACCCGCTGTGCAACTTCGTTAAGAGTACGTAGTGCACGAACAAACGGGGAGTATTTGAGCAAGTTAGTCCTGCAGCACGGCACGTGCAGCAGCGGCGGGGGGCGGCGGCGCCACACGTACTGGTCGGGCACGCTGAGCGACACCTCCCCCAGCACGGCGGCGTCGCTCGTCCGGCCCCGCAGCACGCCGAACACGTACCGCGCCATCGACAGCTCCCTCCGCACCGCGAGCCTGTCGTATCCCACCATACCCAGCACGAATAGCGACGGATAGCTTAGAGGGTAGAACGGATAAACGCCGTACAGCCGCAGATATATGTAACGGAGGAATTTGTTTTGGATTCGCTCCAACATCAGGGAATATTTCTGTTCGTAAGGCGACCAGATCATCGCGCCGTATTCCAGATGGCTCCTAACGAGACTGTTGTAAAGGCAGGTGATAGCCTTCACGTTAGAGAAGCCCCGGCTCATCCGTAGCACAAAGCCCAAGTTCCGAAAAGCTTTTTTGCAGCAGACTGCGATGTGCTCTTTAAACGTAACATCATTACTGATGTGAATACCGAGGTCCTTAACAGACGTCACTCTGGTCAACGGCATGGAGTCTACAGAATAGTTATATCGGACATAATTGTGTGCTTTCGTAAAAGAAATAGCGAGACATTTAGAACTATTAAATTGTAAATTATTTTCTTTACTCCACGCAACAATTCTATCTATGTCTTCCTGTAATTTTAGACAGTCCTCAATAGATTTAATAAGTATATATATTTTAAAATCGTCTGCGAACAGTTTACCCTTGCAGTATTTGATTACCCTAGGCAAATCGTTAATCGTAATCAAAAACTGAAGGGGTCCAAGATTACTTCCCTGACTAACGCCGGAATTCGTGTCATACGGCAAGGATATATGGCCACCATATTCGACGTACTGCTTTCGATCTCGCAAGTAGTTAACAAAAAGCTTGAGGAGCTTCGGGGTGAAACCTATCGCCGCCAACTTAGTGAGCAACACGTCCTGATCAACTAGATCAAAGGCTTTTTTAAAATCGAAGTAAACAGCGTCCACTTGCATGCCACTGTCTACCGCCGGTACGATGTCCAACATATAACCTAGCAGGTTGCTCGTAACACCCCTCGACGGACGAAATCCGTGCTGTTCGTCAGCTAGTTGCGCGCTAACCTGCGCAAAGATGAGGTTGTACAACACCGACTCGAATGCCTTGGATGCGGTAGATAGGACCGCTATCGGTCTATACCCATCTATCTGGGATCCTAAGTTTCCCTTCGGTACCGGGACCACTCTCGTGGTTTTCCATCTAGCAGGAAACTTTGATGACTCCAAGATTAAATTATATATGTGGCAAAGTGGTTCCGTTAAAACGAAGCAGCAGTCTTTAAATATATAAGGCGGTATACCGTCTGGACCAGCAGCATGCGTGGGCTTGAGCCGCCGCAGCGCGCGCAGCACGTCACGTGGCTGCAGCGGGCCGACGTGCACGCGCGCAGCCGCGTTACTCGCGCCAGCGGCCGCTACTGCCGCTTCCACGCTCAACTGGGGTCGCTCGGTCCTATACACAGAGTGAAAATACTCGGCGAACTCCTGGGCACATCGGTCGCGTTTTAATACTTTACCGTCCTTTTTGATGACCTTTTTAGTACGTGCATTACGCTTAGAATTTAAAAATTTCCAAAAAGACTTGGGATTTTCTAGGATCTGACTTTGTATGCGATTCTGATGAGCTTCATATGCAGTCTTTATTAATATTTTTACTTCGGCACGGCAACTCGAAAATTTGACATAGTGTTCCTTTAACAACGACCTTTTATATTTTTTATGTAAACCTGCCTTTAATTTAATTTTTTTTCTAATTTCGGGCGTGAACCAATCGGGATAGACGAATTTATTTTCATTAGAAATGCATTTTTTTTTCCTAGGAACGTAAGTGTCAAACAATGTATTAATATTATTGTAAAAAAATTCGAGACTAGATTCCAATTCTAACTGATACATCGGGGACCAGTCTAAATCCGCGATGGCTTGGTAAAGAAGCTGAAAGTTGGCTTTGTTAAAATTCCAACTCGGATATTCCCTGGCTAAACACGAATCAGCTGGTAATTGTTTATGAACGGGCGACGCGGGCGGCGGCGTGGACCGTACCGTGCGCGCGCGCAGCGTTATCTCCAGCGGGGGGTGGTGGGGGTCCACCGGCACAAGCGGCGCGGGGGAGGCGCGTACACACACCTCCAGCTCGTCTAAGTTGCTTAGAATGAGATCAAGCTGACGTCCATTGGCGTTATCTATTCCATTACTCTGAGTGAATCCACATTGTGATAAAAAATATTCAAAATAAACTTTTACAGTGCCACTACACGAATACAAATTAAAATCGCCTAAAACCAGTACCTTTTTAAATTTACTACAAAAATCTTCAATAGTATTAAATAACAATAAATATTCATTGTCACTGCTACCTGGAGGAATATAAACTACGCATACAAAAAACAAAAAACGTTCGCAGCGAAACACCACAGCACCGGCCAGCTCGAACGCTCGACAGTCTATGTTGACGTCACTCGGTACACGTACTTGCCGTAATGTAAGACGCGGTGTGGCCACTAAACACGCTCCGCCGTGCTTACGGCCGTCTGTACGATCGCACCTAATTATTGAATAACCTGGTGGGATTAATTCGGAATCGAGGATAGCAGTATTACATCCAGTTTCTGTAATAGCAAACAAATCTGAGCACGAACATAACAAATTCGTATAAAATTCTTGGGTCTTGGTTCTGAGCCCTCTCACGTTCTGATAGAACACTTCTATAATGGGTTTTTTATTTTTTGGTTCGATTATAGTTTTTTCGAAACCATACCCATTCACAATATTAAATATTTACTGCCCAATTCTCAGGAGAAATTAAGGTATTATACTGACTTTCGGGAACGGTTATAATGAACGATGAATAATCTTTATCCGTCTTGTGCGTAATCTTTTCAACCTTAATTTCAGTATTACTTCCACAAATATTTTTTACGTGGTTCTCGATACTTTCAATTATATGGAAACATATGGTGATTTTGGTTTTATGTGAAGTGTACTAAGAATACGCTACCAAAAAGTCAAATATGATGATGCTGAGAGAACTCCTGATTCCTAATAGATACACGTTTGGGAGTTTCGGCGTTGTTTTAAGAACAGAAAGCATAAACTACTATGCAATTCATATTCATCATCATAATCATCATAATCATCATCATCATCATCGTCATCATCATCATTACCACGTCGTGTTAAGGCCACCAATGTCTCATGAGTCATGGCACAGCATAGATAATAGTGCAAGGCATAGGTATGGATATACTAATAATAATAATTATGTACTGTATAACAATTAACAACACCTGTTTGTTTTTAATACACGGCGGTGGCGTCGCCGAACTGGCGGCAGAAGACAGAATATCGAATACTTTACTAACTACTTTATATACAGATCGAATACTTTACTACTTTATAAAATTTTAATAGACAAATAGAATTAAAATAAAGTTATTTTAAAAAGAGCATTTAAACAAAACAAAGTCATTAAGTGTCTTTTTAATTAGTTATACTTATTAATCGATAGATGGTGCACTAAGTACCTATCGATTTGAATTCTTGATAACAAGAACAGCTGTCAATAATTATGATAATATTAAATATTATGCTACGCTACATCCTATGCAAGTTTGTACAATTTTTTATCTGATAGATCCTTCGATCGTGGAAAAACGAGACACAATAGCCTTTCTATTGTTATCGCAATCGCCGGTGACCGCTTCGGGCTTGAAGTATTAAAATTGTTAAATTACTTAGCACAATATGTTCACTTCACTGATAATATTATATTATTTTGTGAGTGTGAGTTGTGACTCTTAACAAATTGTAATAAGACACGTAAAATATACGCGAAGATTTATCTACTAGTGTAACTAAAAAGAGTGAAATTATTATTATTTTTAACAAAAAATTAAAACCGACTTCCAAGGTAAAAACAATAATAACATTAATATGAACTAAAAAGTATTAAATAATTTTTACTATCTAATAGTGCCTTTTTCCGAATTCGGCTAAACCTCAACTATTTCTGTACTCAATCTTCATAATTTTGAAGTCGGTGCCAGTTCCAAAAATTTTAAATATTCTGTCAGAGGACTGAAGATTCAGCTATCTGGTACCGACTTCAAAATAATGAAGATTGAGTACAGAAATAGTTGAGGTTTAGCCGAATTCGGAAAAAGGCACTATTAGATAGTAAAAATTATTTAATACTTTTTAGTTCATATTAATGTTATTATTGTTTTTACCTTGGAAGTCGGTTTTAATTTTTTGTTAAAAATAATAATAAAGCACTAAGTACTCGTAGTACCTACATATTATATTATGTCGCAATAATAATAATAATTAGCAAAAGCTTTGAGATCGAGCTAATTCAATTCTGATTCTGTAGGGCAGTCATGGTTTTTAACCGGTGGTCCCTGGAGTCATCCTAAATTCCAAAAACGTGACGTTATGAATCAAGTCGAAACAAATTTTAGATTTTTGCCAAACAAAATATATTAAGTGCTAATTATTTTAATGGCAATGTTGAGTTGTTGACATAAACCCTATACATTTTCTGAGCAACTCTTCATTATTTAAAGTTGAGTTATCAGTTATCACTTATCATCGTGCGGCCGTAAATTATAAATATTATAATATCATCATCTGTCAAATAACAATGATATTACATATTATAATATACTTAAATAATGAGTGTTGGGTCTTTTCCGCATCTAAAACTTTTCGGACAATTGTTTTACCTTGGTGTTGTGAACAAAAACAAAGCTAAATTTAGCTTTGACATATTATTTTGTTTACCTAATAAAGTCCAAAAGTCATTTTTTTTATTAGTACAATCATTTGGTACTCAAAAAGAGGGTTACCTGGAAAGTTTTCCGGGAGTTTTGAAAATTGGTGGTTTTATAGATTTCTACGTGCTCTTTTCGAATTTTCACTTTGCCACCTCGTATCTTTGCCGCTCGCGCCGCCATATTGGAAAAATGGCGCTCAAATACAGTTTTTTGAGAATAACTCCGTTCCAACTCATTTTACGATGAAAATAGCTAGTAATACATTTAACTAGAGAAAATTTCCTACACTTTATGTAGTAACCGAATTTCGGCGTATTTTGT
Organism: Polyommatus icarus; assembly: GCA_937595015.1. Lineage (NCBI taxonomy): Eukaryota > Metazoa > Arthropoda > Insecta > Lepidoptera > Lycaenidae > Polyommatus > Polyommatus icarus. Next base: position 3,056,926 of record OW569325.1, read on the forward strand.
GCCCTTGCGCTTCGCTTGGCTCGTCTCGGCGGGTGCATTACCGTGCACCCAGATTAGCCCTACTGGGGATACCACAAAAAAAAAACCACACCACTTACTCCGCCTCATGGTGGTGTGGAAATGAGTTATTTGGCTAAAACGCGTGTTGGAGTGAACTTTGCGGCTCGCGTACGCTGAAACTATTGATTTTACAAAAAAACGGTTACTACATAAAGTGTAGGAAATTTTCTCTAGTTTAATGTATTACTATTTTCATCGTAAAATGAGTTGGAACGGAGTTATTCTCAAAAAACTGTATTTGAGCGCCATTTTTCCAATATGGCGGCGCGAGCGGCAAAGATACGAGGTGGCAAAGTGAAAATTCGAAAAGAGCATGTCGAAATCTATAAAACCACCAATTTTCAAAACTCCCGGAAAACTTTCCAGGTAAAACTACCAAATTACTGTAGTATAACCCCGGTATAATTTTAGATGCAACAAGGCCAAAACGTCACACTCGGACATGCATGATTGTTACATATTAATGAAAATGATAATTGATAACGAAGATACTTAGGTATATTGAATACTTATAGTGTTTTTCGTTCCATTAGGAACTAACTTGGACAAACTCTTTTCTATTTAACCTACTTAAAAAGGTGATTAACAATTAGTAATTATTATTAATTTACTAACTATTATTTATATTTCCAGAACTGCCCAGTTTTCCTATAATATTATGTATGTTTTTCTATATGGACTATATCAGAGTCTGAATATAGTATATTGTATGTTTTTATGTTTAATGTTTGTGTTCGCAAATCTTCGAAACTATAAGTCCGATTTACCTAAGTAATTTTTTGGTGTACTAGGACTCACTAGGTGTAGTTTAACGATTTTAGTTTTAGAGATAAGGATTTTTAAGTACCATCGAAGAAATTGATTCATAGGCAGTTGACGAACCTACGCCATTTGGTCGAGCTATGTCAATTCAGTGTTAGCTGCAATCTGTCGGATGAGTTTGACATAACGTAACCAAATTACAGAGGTCCACAAAGTATTATTAGAGAAGTTGATTCCTAGGCAGATGGGGGACCTATGTAGCTTGCAACCGAGATCACAATAATCATTGACACCATCCGCCCAAATGACGTTCGTCCCCCATCTGTATATGAAACAACTTTTGTGATAGTACAATATTGAAGTCAGTTTTTTAATAAACAACTTGTATATTACAGTAATATCGAGCATCGAGGAGCCGGCGCCGGGCTGGGTGGAGAACCTCAACGGCCCCGTCGGGATGTTGGTCGCCAGCGGGAAAGGTAATAATACTATATAGAATTGTCGGCTCGTCTTCCTGCGACTATTTAAATGGGTCGAGCCCTAGACTGTACGAGAACATTCCTTCCCGAATGTAAACAAGTGCGGAATGTTTCTACAAAATTCGAGCATGTACTCGCGCGCCATCTAGTATCGAGTAGGGGATTTATGTTGTCTGTGTACGAGTAGTGTGTCCCCTCGATAAGTTTTGCTGATTTAACGCTAGATGGCTTTGTGCGTCCGTAACAATATTTTTAACTAGATATGACGCCCGCAACTCCGTTGCGCCAAAAGTTTATCGCGTGGGAACCGAAAGGTATCCTATTAAGTATATATTATAACTAGCTGTCCCGGCAAACGTTTCTTTGCCATATTTAGTATATAAAGTATTTTTTTTTAATTTGATCGCAGCGCTAACTGTCGGGACAGACTAAAATTAAAATTCGAATTCGAAAATTATTTAAAATTTGACACTGCGATGGTAGCCGTCTGTCGGATCCAATGTAAAACGTTCCAAAATCAACAACTACTAATAAATTAAAAATTAATTTAAAAACATTGTCCAGCGGACAAAATTGTGAATCTAAACTATTCCCAGATCCCCTTGAACACACACAAAAAATTTCATCAAAATCGGTCCAGTCGTTTGAGAGAAGTACACACTCACAGAAGAATTGTAATATATATTAAATGTCCTTTCCCGGGACTAATAGAATCTCCCAATTACAGCCCCAATACTATCAAACCCAATTTTATTATCCCCAATTTAATTACATCCAATACCCAATTTCAGCGAAAGCGATTTGGGCGTGAAGAGGTAACAGACAGACCGACAGACAGAAGGACATAAGGACTTAAAGACGGACAGACAGACAGACAGACAGACACACTTTCGCATTTATAATATTAGTATGGACATTGGACAGATGGATTAATCATTATTATGTCATGACTCATGACTCATGAATCATATTTTCTCTACGCCCTACAGAAGGCAAACAATCTGTTACAGCTGACTGACTGTTTCTTTAGGGGGCGTCCACATATTACGTGAGGTGTTTTTTTGAATTTTTTGACCCTCCCTCCCACAAATCTCACGTGAGATTTTTCAAAATATGGATTTCTTACGTAAACGTTTGGTTTGACAGTCAGTAGATGTTCTTTCGAACAAATTTGTGAATGTTCTTAATCGTAATTTTATGCTTATGATTAAATCTTAAGCATACGTACAATCTGGATGAAATGGACCAAAATAGAACAAAATATTTTGCTGAGAAAAAAATAACGTGAGATTTGCCGAGACCCCCCTCTCCCCAACGTGAGATTAGATGAGATTTGACTCGAACCCTGCCCCCCCCCCCCCAGAAATTATATCTGAAAAAATATAATTAGTAATCTACATGCCAAATCACCTCCAAATCGTTGAATGAAAACACTTTACTCATTCATTATTTATCAAAAGTATATATAAAAAATATCTACTGCTTTGCAATACATAAGTTAATAATTTGGTTTGGTTACTTTTTTGAAATATGTATTATATTAGGCCTTAAAAAGGTTTTTTCTCCTATTTCGCCCTATCATGGACGCGGCGAGCGTCGTAACCGCCACCGTACAAGGCGCGCTATTATGAATGTTATTTTAATGTCATTTACGTCGATATTCGCACAGACAGACAATCGACCTGCTAATTTAGGGAGAGAGGGCTCTTAAAGGTAAATATTCTTTTATAGGCCACGGCCTAGGGTGCGGCAGCGTCTAAAGAGTAATATGTACTTAATAACAGTGTTCCGCAAAAGGTGTGCTGTGGCATACTTGTGTACCGTGGCACGTAGTTGGTGTGCCTCAAAAAATGACACCCGACCTACATATTCCTAGTTAGTAAGAACCAAATAGGATACATCTCAAGACAATCGATGAAGGGATGAGAACTCAGAGCACCCCAGTACAAGGTGATTAATTAGTGGTGTATCTCAAAAAAATATCTAGATGTATGTACTATCAAAGAAGTTGATTCCTATGCAGATCGGGGACCTACGTAGTTTGGTCGCATTACGTCAAACCCAGCCGACATATCACAATTAACATTGAATTGACATGATCGACCAAATGACGTTGGTCTCTCAAATGCATAGGAATCAACTTCCTCGATGGTACCTACCTTAAAAACAAAAAGTTTGCGGAATAATGCAATAATATTGCAGGTATCCTGCGCAGCATGTACACGCACCCCGACCTGGTGTCGGACTACATCCCCGTGGACAGCGCGATACAGGCCTTCGTAGCCGCCGCTTGGATACGCGGGACCAAGAAGTACGTATACAAACACGGTGCCAGCTCTGGATTTATGTATAGGCAGTATAGGCCATGGCATATGGGCGGCAGCGTGGGCGTCCTATAGCATCCAAGGGGGGCAGCGTTCGTACAAAGGCCTATACAAAAAAAAAATCCGGCTCTGCACGGGGCTTTTCAAACTGGATTCCGTTGAATCCTGAAGTTCTGTGCCATAGTAATTATTAAGAACCAATAGGTACAGTCTTTATAGAATATCAACAGTACTATAAGGTTGCACAGTGAAATTATCGGGTAAATAGGCGCATGTATACTATACTATATATTATATGCTAAACAGGATCTCATTTTGTTCCCTTTTATTTGAGGTACCTAGTCAGCAATACATTAGCTTTAGACATAAGCTTAGAACAAACCTAGGTACGCGTCAGTGACGGAGCGTCAAGTTGCGTCAAGTTGTCAAGAAGCTCCGTCACTGACGCGTAGGTTAAGCCTCAGCTTAAAGCGCCCTATGTACTATCAGAGAAGTGGATTCCTAGGCAAATGGCGGAGAAAGCTAAGTAATTTGGTCGCGTTACGTCAAAGTTCAAACCCATCCGACCGATCACAGCTAACATTGAATTGACATAAGCCGACCAAATGACGAAGGGCCGTCAACATGTCTAAGAATCAATATCCTCGATGGTACATAATATCTCCCTGTTCTCACATCTTGCAGACTGGAGCCGTCCGATGACGTGGAGGTCTACAACTGTTCGACCAGCCACATGAAGACGATGACGATGGGCGAGATCATCGAGTGCGGCAAACAGCTGATACAGGAGGTGCCGCTGGAGGGGGGGCTGTGGTTCCCGGGGGGAGGGCTGACCACCTCCAGGACGGTGTTCTTCATCAATGTAAGATTGCCTGCTGGACTGGGTTCTTTTGTAAGCTACACACCAAAGCCGCCATCCCTGCAACAGAAACGCGTCTATGTTGGTCTGTGTGTTTCTGTCCATGGCATCGAAGCATCCAAACGGGTGGACCGATTTAAATCTAGTTTTTAACACGCTTTTTTTAGGCTATGCATATAACGGAATCTTTGAGAACGATTTTTACCTACCTCCAGTACTCACTAGTCTTATCAATTCGAAACATTGCATACGCATTTGGAGCCAATGACAATGCAATATTTTTTAAATTATTTGTAAAAAAAAATGTTTTTTCTTAGTTTTTTAAAACTATTATTAAAGTTTGAAGGCTGACATTATCGAGCGTGTTCTTATTAGCTATTATTAATAGTTCACCTTCATCAGCCCTCTCAGTGCTGAAAAATTTTAGTTTGATTTACTTTGATTTTTTGAAACGGGGACTGTTTTTAAATTTCTTTATTTAACGTCATTATTTCTCAGGTGATATTCCTGCATCTTCTGCCGGCTGTCTTAGTGGACATCCTGCTTAGACTATTAGGACAAAAACCAATGTGAGTACCCGACAACCCCGACGTCATAGCACTCAGGCCTCAGCGTAACAAACCTTTTATTAGCAACATTTTTAACTAGCTGAATTTACATATTATTAATCACTAGCGACCCGCCCCGGCGTCGCACGGGTATAAAATATATAGCCAATGAAAAAAAAATTAAAATCGATAGCCTATGATCCTTCACGTGGTCTACTTCTTATATGTGCCAAATAACATAAAATTGCTCCAGTAGTTCAAGAGATTAAGCCCTTTCAAATAATTTCCCCCGTTTTTTCCCACATTCTTCTATTAGTCTTAACGTGATAAAATATAGCCTTTATAACCATCTCGATAAATGGGCTATCTAACACTGAAAGAATCATCAAAATCCGTTTCGTAGTTTTAAAGATTAAAGGGACATGAGGGAAAAAAGTGACTTTGTTTTATAATAAGTATAGATAGTTAAAACTTATAGCTTCTTGAACTGAGTTGGCTTGATATTGATCTAAGCTAGAACTTATGACCAAGAACCAATATTGACTGGTCACTGGTTCCCTGGTCGTACGGTCAAGGTGTTGTTACAGATTTGCTTGGGTTATTATAACACACTAATGTTCTCGATATTTCCAGGCTAGTGAAACTCCAAAGGCGGATATTCTCTGCGAACTTAGCTCTACAGTACTACATTACTCAAGCCTGGATATTCCTCAATCACAATCTTCTGCAGCTCCGAAGCAGAATCAAAGAGGAAGATCGTGCCGCGTTCTACTATGATCTAGAGAACTTCGACCAGAAGGAATACTTTAGGAATGCCATCATGGGCGGTAAAGTTTATATTCTGAAGGAGAAGATGGAGGACTTACCGAAAGCGAAGGCGCATATTACTAGGTGAGATTTTTTATGCCATTTTTTCAATTAGGAAAATTTCATTTTATGAATAAGTAATTAAAAACTTTCGCTAAGTAATTGAAGATTTGGTGTATCTCAAAGTTTTAGTTGCAGAGAGACTATGATAGAGATAAACTACGATAACATGGCGCGCCCCTCCAAATTACTGTTTCAATGTGTGTAGTCACATCCTTATGGAAGAGTTTGTATGTAGACTGTAGTAAGTATTCAACCAATCAACCCAGTACTCGTAATATTTCATGATTTCACTTAATGTCACTTATTGCCAAGAATTGTTGGTCAACTAATCATAACTAGCCGACCGCGCAAGACAACGCACTTCAAAGTGTTCAAACGTTTTGTTATCGTAGTCGAAATGTATCATGTCTCTGGTTAGTTGTGATCGCCTGGGTCAGAGTAGACAGAAGTAATTATGTCTATTGTGGCTGGGTGTAACATAATTACGTAGGTACTGCCTAGGAATCAAATTCTCTGACAGTACTTAGTAATGAAAAACTTATTTCTGTTAGAAGTAAAAAGTAAGGAAAGAACAAAGATCACCAAAATCATACCTATGTGGATGATAATTGATATAGTCTCCGAAGTACTAAGTAGGAATACTTCAGAACTCGTACTTAGGTTAGGTAACATTTTATTTTTCAGGATGAAAATAGTGGACAGAGTTGTGAAGGTGATATTCTACGGATTGGTGCTGTGGGTGGTGTACAGACTGGACTTCACTCAGAACCTAATTCATTATTTCACTTATAATTATATTCTGTAGTTTAAGTTCGTAAAATAAGCCTTGTTTGTGAAACTAAGAAGTAAATGTCTGGATTTTTAAGTGGGTCGTATTTTATTTTTAATTGCACTAATAACCTTTTAAAATAATACACTAAGGCCCTTTGCCTCCAACACAACGTCGGATTAATAAGTATAAAATAAAAATCGGCCAAGTGTGAGTCGGACGCACGAAAGGTTCCGTGCCGTTATAATAAACGAAAAATAGGCCAAAAATTTTGTTTTTGTATGGGAGCCCTCCTCAAATTTTTATTTTATTTAAATACTTATTATTATTAATCCTTCGATCGCGGATTATTGGAAATGCTAAATGTATTATATTGGTGGCTTGAAGGATTAATTATTATACACATATTATAACTATAGGCCTTTATGAAAATGTCAAGTGCTTAGCTGTTGCTGTTATCGATAACCAACAAAAAAAGCCAAAAAAATAACGTTTGTTGTATGAGAGCCCCCTTAACTATAAATTTTTTTAGTACTTACCTATTTAGTTTTAAGTCTAGCGATAGCGGTTATTGAGTTACAGCCTGGAGACAGACAGTGAGACAGACGGACAGACATCGAAGTCTCAGTAATAGGGTCCCGTTTTTACCCTTTGGGTACGGAACCCTGAAAATAAAATAAAACAAGTTTATTAAAATATTTATTAACAATAAATACGTAATAAATTTTTCCTCGACTTAAATAGGTTTAAGTACTTATTTACACACATGCTACCTGTAATAGGTATTATTTAAGCAAACTTAGGTATTTAAAAAAAAGTGTTAATATGACTTTATGAGTCATATTAACACTTGAGTAAAATAAGAAAAAATATTTTTGTCCACAAGATTCTAGAAATTCATTAATACTTAATTATTTTTTACACAAATAACCTTTTTATAGGTACAATAAAGTACATTATTACAAACAAAATCTTATAAATTCTGATTTACGGAGTTTCGTTAGTGATAAATTATTAGTAACAAAACTCCGTTGCTTGTTTCCAGTTTCCACTTAAGGGAGATCGCACACGTCACACTTTTTGTGCGATCGAGTCTGCGGCTTAAGCCCGTCACAGACCTAGCTATAATATATATTAATATATTTATAGCTAGGCATATTACTATATATTTTCTATACAAATTTTCGCGTGACCGCACACTCAGCTATAATATATATTTCTGTGACATGCGGATTTAGTATAGATTAATATGCCTAGCTATAAATATATTAATATATATTATAGCTAAGTCTGTGACGGGCTTTACATACAATCTGATGGCGCGCGCCATGCAGATTGTATGTAAGCCGCAGACTCGATCACACAAAAAGTGTGACGTGTGCGATCTCACTAAGTATAACAATTAAAGATTTATTACTCCTCGTAGGTAGAAATATAAGTAGGACAGAAATTGCTATTCAAAATCAGATCATTTCTTTTCTTTTTATTTTTTCCATACAAATTACAATAAATATTAAAAACTAATTTAATACGGAGACAAAAATTGACATATCTTGTTACACATCCACACAAACACGAGACCATAGAAGGCGTGGTTGGTGATCTTAGCTACGAGTCTGATTCTGAAACAATAGGAAAGTAATAATTATTGTTAAAGGGTGTTTAATGTTTATCTAATATCTAAATTCTAAAATAGTGTTTATCAAGCTGTGGGTCGCGACCCCCTTGGGTGTCGCGAAGTTTTTGTAGGGGGGGTCACCAGGGGTCAAGAGAACTATTTCAGTGTAAAACAATAAAATGTTTATTGTTAAATTAAAAATATTTTGATCTAGGTTAATTATTATTATAATATTATGATATTTTACAAAAAGCGAAGTATCTAAGAATAAGTGATAGCGCGATTAAACTACTGTAGCACGCCATCTATTGCCAATCATCAGTAAACTTTTTAATTTCCTTGTGACTTATCTTACCATTTAAACTTCACACCTAACCTTCTTTTTAGATTTATTTGCGTTTGAAGTTCATCATCATCATCATCATCGTCATATCAGTCTATATTCGTCCACTGCTGGACATAGGCCTCTCTCAATGAACGCCAAGTTTGAAGTTCACACTAGTTAAATTCATAAGCAAGGACCTTACCTCGTATCGTGCACCTTGGCGGCCGGCAGATCTTCATCCTTCTCCTTCATTAGATATTTCCTGCCGCCATACACGCACACCTTGAAGTAGTTGTAGATATCGATATTCTCGAGCTCGTAGAAGAAATCTTCTTTATCCTCCTCCTTGATAACGCTCCGAAGTTTTAGGAAATTATCTATTTTGAAAGTCCACTCCTGAGTGCTGTAGTAGGCTAACGCTATGTAGTTAGCCGTGTAGATCTTCCGCTGAATCTTCACCAGTCTGAAAGAGTATATTATGTAGAGTAAGTTATTTGATTCAAGGAAATTAAGCTAGTAGTGTCCTTGTGTTTTGCTTGGCTGGCCTTATAGCTCAACGCGTTTCATAAGAAAGCGTTGTACAAATAGAGGCTGTAAGTAAATGCTACAAAAAAACCTAGCTTGTATTTAACGGAAGTTAAATAAGGGGTAATACAGAAGAATCATTAATAATTATTTAGAAGATAACTTACAGTGGTTTCTTCCCGAGCAGCCACAGTAACGTATCTATTAACATCGACGGTATGAGTTGGAAGAAAAGTGCCTGAAAGAAGAAAAGCAATTAGCAATCTATCAAACGACTCAAAACTTTTGCAAGAAGCGCAGGCATTGGTTTCCAGGTGGGTTGAAGCAACAAGCAGCACCCGTTTGTTCCTTATTGAGCCATAATATCTTCTTCTTAAAAATGATGACCACCAGACACCATTTAGGTGTATCCTAAATACTTGCACTAAGTACACCTGTAGCCGTAGCGCGGCGACCAGTAGAAATGCGAAAGTATAGACAAACTGCGGAGATAAACTTAAGGTGCGGTTCCGATCTTTTTTCGTTCCGAAAAATTCAATTAAAATGCCACTTTATGACATACTATAGTCCTAAAAATTCAAATAATATCCTACTTTATGACTTATACAATAGTCTGTCATAAAGTGGCATTTTAAGTTTATCTCCGCAGCTTGTCTATAACACTTTCATATTTCTACTGGTTGCCGTGCTACGGCTACTGGCGCCTTGCAGAACTAATAATAACCACCAGCCTATACTCACCTTAAAGTTATACAACAGCTTGCTATCAGTAACAGTGGAGCACCGGGCCCACAGCGCGCTGTCGAGCGGGCACTCCTGCGTGAGGCTGTCCCCCATCTTCACCAGGTCCAGGGAGGACACTGAGTTGAACCCGCCGGAACACATGTTGTATATCGGTATGTCGTCAGATGGATTGAATCTAGAAGGTGGAAGATGGTAAGAAAATGTAGAAATTCGGACATTGATTCATAGCTACATTTTTTACATGCGCAAGCAGCGGCGATAGTTTTGTTACAATACACATGCAGTGACGGATTAACCCTTAATCAATAGGGCGTCACGTCTGAGGGGGCACCAGAGGAAGCACAAAAAATCCGTCCTTAGGGCGGCACTCTCTTACGTCACCAAAAACCACATAAAAACGTTTCTAGGGAAAAAAACTAATGCTTTTAGGCGGTAAAGGTTTAAAGGCCGATTGACACTTGAGTCTTGACATACGGATAGGGGGGCCCACAGGCATGGATCGCTAAGGGAATCAAGTAGTCTTAATCCATGCCTGTACAGATGGAAACAAAAGCAATTTTTGACCAGCTCTGGATTTATTTATAGGCAGTATAGGCCATGGCCTATAGGCGGCAGAGTCTAATGGCATCCTAGGGAAGCGGCAGCATCTAAGGATTCCGGCAGAGTTCGTACATAGGGGCGGCAAAAATAAAATGGCCTCTACTCATCTTATATCTATATCTATACTTATTATAAAACAAAGTCGCTATTTTTTCCCTCATGTCCCTTTGTTCCCTTTAATCTTTAAAACTACGCAACGGATTTTGATGATTCTTTCAGTGTTAGATAGCCCATTTATCGAGGAAGGTTATAAGCTATATTTTATTACGCTAAGACTAATAGGAGCGAAGAAATAGAGGAAAATGTGGAAAAAACGGTCAAAATTATTTGAAAGGGCTAACTTGAATGCGCTAATCTCAGGAACTACTGGTCCGATTTGAAAAATTCTTTCAGTGTTAGATAGCCCATTTATTGAGGAAGGCTATAGGCATAATTTTTTCAGTGGCTATATATTTTATACCCATGCGACGCCGGGGCGGGTCGCTAGTACTTAATATATTATAATGGATTTCAAATTGTGTTAGTATAATTTAGTAACGCTATAACTCGATAACGACTGGAGCAATTCTGCTAATTTTAGTCTTAAAATAATCCTTGAATTCCAGGCAAGGTTTTAAAGTGACACGATGTTCGCCGGGACAGCTAGTAAAATATAAAACCGGTCCAGCCTAAGACCTAGCAAAAATTGCCCTAAGGAAAGAGTTTCTTACTTTTTAGTTCCTCTACACCATGCCGAGGCTACGATGGCTCTGGTAATCACATCCACGGGTATGTAGTCATTTGTGATCTTCGGGTCAGAGTATATCGCTCTTATCAAACCTGGAAATTTTTTATGAGTCGTTAGGGTTAATTCAGACCGTAACGCGACGCTTAGATGCATTTCTGTATGGATTAGAGTTTAGACAGACTTCAATTGCATCAGACAAATTTAGAAATGCATCTACGCGTTTCACTGTGAATTGACCCTTAACGTTATCGTTTAAAGTCGTGTTGAATTCTCTAATCGCATGTAAAACGCATTGTCCGTGAAGCTATTAAGGGGCCGGGTACCCTTGGAATTTCTCATACAAACGTAATTCCAAAATCATTTTCACATACGAAAATATTTAGCATGTTTGAGTTATTTTTCAGTTTAGAATAGTAATTACCTAGGTTCCTACACAAAAATTTACTTCAAAATATTTAAACACAAAAAAAAATTGTTTAAATTTTTTTTTTGTAAATTTACTACTAAATATTGAAACACTACAAAATAGAGTAAAACACAAAAAAAATATATAAATAAATACTGAATTTACTACTAAAAATTTAAATACTAAAAAATATTTTTTAAGAGTTTAAATATTTTGTAGTAAATTTACTATTTATTAATATATTTTTTAGTGTTTTACTCTATTTTTTAGTGTTTCAATATTTAGTAGTAAGTTTACTAAAAAAAAATTTACACAAAAAAAATTTTTCTTGTGTTTAAATATTTTGATAATGACCTTTGATTCGCCCTCGAAAGGGTGCAGGTTTGTTTTTCAGTATGATCCAGCTTTCACTATACTAGCACACATTGCTACATCAATGAAAAAACTAAAGAAGTAATTAAAGAACCTTTGCCACTGGCGACAATTATCCCCGCGGGTCCATTGAAGTTCTCTATCCAACCAGGAATTGGCTCTTTCAAGCTTGATACGACTGGAAATAAAAAAAAAGTTTAAAATATTATTTCAATTTATCCAACATCATACAATTTAACCCAATTTAATTGTACTGTGAATTTTAGAAACTTAAAGTGAATCTATTGACACCACATTATTAAAACTGGATTCAGACTTTACTGTACCTAGGTAAAAACATAGCACGATATTATTTTAAAGGTAATTAGAGTATGGATGGTACATAAATTTCTTGAAACCTACGACTTTCTTCAAATTTCTTTCGAACTAATAATTTATTAAAATTTGGTTTACAAAAACATTTTTGACGTCATTTATTGACCTGGATTCGCTGGGTAAAAACAAAGTACGTAATGTAAGTGTTTAAACACACTAGGCCGAAGTTAGGGCCGGGACACAAAAACACGGCCCGGCTCTTACGCGGCGTAAATTACGTCCGAAATATGCATGTCAAGTGTCTAGACACACCTATGCGTGTGTCTAGACACTTACTCACAGTAAACTGTAAAGCCATTCTAAAAGTAATAATTTTCAAAAGGTTTACCTATAGAAGGCCTAATGATGATAATGGGTAGTTTACCCTTCTGCTCGTACACAACATGCTCGGCCAGCTGCTTCGTGAACACGTATGTATTCGGCATTTCTCCTAAATATCTAAAAACACAAATTTCAAAAAAGTTAGTTAGAAGTTGCCTTATAACATTATTTACATATTTTTATACATAGCACCGACACTCTTCTTATCCTAATAATATAATATATATTGGGGTTGGACCTCATCTGGCAGCACGGAATCGCCTTTTTCCGTCGCCCTTTGTCTTTCTGTCGCTTAGAACTCCCATTTGCTAGACCGAGACAGAAAGCATAATGCGATAGCACGCGGCGGACTCCTCGAGGCCATCGCATTATGCTTTCTGTCTCGGTCTAGCAAATGGCAGTACTAAGCGACAGAAAGAGAAAGGGCGACGGAAAAAAGAGATTCCGCACTGCCAGCTGAGGTCCAACCCTTAACCGTAACATTGGGATTTGGGGGCAATAAAAGCTCTACTTTAGATTTATGTAGAGCCGGTTGGATGATTCAAGTTGCCATCGCTAATAGCTCCCACACTCTATTCCTTTACTCTCATAACCCAGTAGGACGACCGACACGACTAGCAAGGGATCAGGCGAAGGACCGACTTTTTACATGCGTTAATCGTCGCTAATCGTTAGGTGTTGGCGGACCTTGCGCCACCGCGCGCCTTTTGTCTTGACTCCTGCACTGACTGGTGTCACGAGTGCGCTCGAATGGCACTTTCTCTCTCTATCTCGATAAAAAGAATAGTCGAGTTATGTCTACTCACTTATGCGTGACGACCTGCACATCATCTGGTGTCATGGTCTCGCACATGTCGATGGTGGCGCGCCAGTCCGCATGCGCCGGGTACATCACCTCCTCTACAGGATTGCGGTCGGTGTTCGCGTAGGAAGTAGACACGTGGACGAAGCACTGGAACAACGGGAACTTACTGAGCAACTGCATATTACATACCCTATGTGCCAAGTCTGAATGGGCGGAAAATTGAAGTAAAATCTATACTTTTTAATATTATAAAGCGGAAGAGTTTGTTAGTTTGTTTGTTTGTTAGTTTGAACGCGCTAATCTCAGGAACTACTGGTCCGATTTGAAAAATTATTTTAGTGTTAGATAGCCCATTTATCGAGGAAGTCTATAGGCTATATTTTATCACGCTAAGACTAAAAGGAGCTAAGAAATAGAGGAAAATGTGGAAAAAACGGGGGGAAATAATTATTTGAAAGGGCTTATTTGAACGCGCTAATCTCAGGAACTACTGGTCCGATTTGAAAAATTCTTTCAGTGTTAAATAGCCTATTTATCGAGGAAGGCTATAGGTTATATTTTATCACGCTAAGACTCTATTAGTCTTTGCGAAGAAATAGAGTAAAATGTGGAAAAAACGGGGGAAATTATATGAAATTGCTTATTATCTTAGGAACTACTGGATCAATTTTTTATTTTTATGTTATTTGACAAACATGAAGAATAGAACACGTAGAGGAACATAGGCTATTTTCGCGGAAAAATGTACAGTTCCGTAAAATTCCTAAATTACGCGGGCGAAGCCGCGGGGAACATCTAGTACTTAAATATTTAGTAACATACATAAATATTTCCACTATCCAACCTGAAGTAGGTTGGAACTTGGAAGGTTGCCACCCCTCATTTATCGTCGCTCTGGGCAAATGCCCGGCCCCTAAGAGGGGGCTTGGGGTAGAGCTTCTAAAAAGAGACTTACTTCCAAGTGTGGCGCGTCACCAGCCAGCCTCACCAGCTCCCTCGTCCCCCGGACATTGAGATTCGTTGCCTTCGTCAAGTGATCGTCGAATCTAAAAAAAGTCAGACTAAAGAAGGTGAATTTCAGATTTATTCTTTAAAATTAATGTTATAGAGAAATCTGTTTTAAGCAAAGTAATTAAGATATATTATGCGCATGTCTGAATCATATTATGAACCGTACTTTTCGTGTAAATTATTATAGTTACTAATTATAAAAATACCAAAATAACAAGAGTTATTTTGGTATTTTTATAATTAGTAAGTTAAAATTAATAAGTAATTAGTTGATTACAATATGTATACTTTTTTAGCACCCTAATAATCCTAACACTAATAATTAATTTATTACAAACTGTAGACGGGGTGGATGAGCCACGGAATATACAATTCTGAATTTGAATTGCTAATAGTGTAGTTAGTATTTAAAACTATTGTACCTACATAATAATTAAAACTACAAAATTACAGCAACAAAGAATAAAAAGCAGAAAGACTTTGGATTATAAAAAATGTTAAGGTTTTGCAACTTTCGGTAGAATATTGTTTCATGCACTACGTGATCGTAGCACGGGAATTAAGACTTCGATGAGATGAAACGGAGAATTGGAGACTTCGTACCTGACGCTGGCGGCGACGTGGAAGATGATGTGAGTCCTGTTGGCGATGAGGCTCCAGTCTTCATCGGACATTCCTGTAAAGAAAAATGTAAGGAGCTATAACCGGTTGCGTCTCCCACAAATTTGTCTATGCTGGATAATTACAGACATATCCGAATATACCAGAGATATTAGAGCCATAACTGATCGTCTACTCAATCTACACAATTCGATTGCGCAGAGCTGCTTCATCAACAAAATTATACAGCTGCGTGTGGCGTAAAATGTAAACGGTGATTTGTCTATCGCCGATTCATGACCTTTATTATATTTTGTAGATCATGGCCCAAAATACGCCTCCGTAGTCTAGTGGTATAGAGCGCGGCTCTTGACTCGGAGGTCGTGGGTTCGATTCCCGCGTTGGAAACATGATATTTCCAAGTTTGGTTAGGACAATCCAGGCTGATCACCTGATTGTCTGACAAGTAAGATGATCCATGCGTCGGATGGGAATGTAAAATGTCGGTCCAGCGCCTGATCTCTCGCCGGTCGTGTCGGTCTGCCGTTCCACTGGGTTATGAGAGTAAAGGAATAGAGAGTGCTCTTGTGTACTGCGCACACACCTGGGCACTATAAAATGAAACCAGCCACCGTCACCGAAACCGGTGTGGGAGCTATTATTATTATTATGACGAGTGTCGAGACCGCGCTTTATTTAAAACACTCGCAGGCCCAACATGGCCAGTCGCGGTTGTGTATTCCGCGTATCCCGTGGCTCTGTCTTAAGCGGAAGAGCAGGAACACCGTTGGGGTTTTAGTGGGTATGCCCGGGCGCGGCCTTCCCGCCCCCAGGGAGTCCCACATACCCCGGTAGCCCTCCCCAGACTGCCGGGGATGCGCAAAAGCATTTCCCCAACGAAAAAAAAAAAAAAAAGACAAAGACAAAGTGATAGATTAACAAATTTCATCTATCAGCTTATCCGCGACAATTGTCCGCGTTTCTATTCTTTCGCATTTCTACTGTGGCCGTGCTTTAAGCCTGCTGGTAATTAGTTACTGAAGTCAGAATTATAGAATTTGGGATAGTCACTTACCTAAATCCAATTCATTGACTTCCCCAGCTATAAAGAACACTTTGGACATAAACGCGTCTGGTTTTTCTTTGCGCAGGCGCTCGAAACACTGTAATGAAAGATTTGTTTACTTATCTGTTTCATAAATCCTGAGACCTGATTTGTCTCTTTTTCTTTATACTCGAGTGTCGTAGCCTTTTTTTGCGCCCTGTGCGAGCTTCTATAACTGCGCCCTTTTATTAGATGTTATAGGTACCCAGAGCAATGCCATATGTATATGCCTATCTGGTCTGGCCATTCTTGCGCCCCACAGAGTCTCCCCCTGTACCTAGGCACCGGTGGCACCGCCCCCCTATTTACGGCACTGCGGATGAGACATCGATTCGCCACCGTTTCGCAGTTCGCAATATAGTCTTTTACCAGATGATGTATCGCTCGATAAGATATCGCTCTACCTAATTACCTTTACTTACATTCAAAATACCAATATTAATTACCTACATAATATCTCTATCAATAACAGAAAAATGTAAGAAACTACACAAACTGACGCGTCAGCCTAAGGCACTTTTATAACCAGTAGCAGCATCAGGGGAGCAACGCTGGGCAACCGCCCAGGGCGCCGGGTAAAAAGGGGCGTCGAAAGCAAACAATAGGGGTGTCGAAAGCAAACAATAGGGGTGCCGCAGACTCCCTATTTTTTAGCACCACTCACTAGCACCTTGGGCGCCGAAGAAATCTCGTCCAGGGCCTTGGTACTTGTTAGTGCTAAAAGCGGCACTGTTTATAACTCTAGAACCCCTGGTAACTTACGGGTGATTTGTATATGTCAGCCAGTCTGTCCTCTGGCCTCATGCCCCTCTTGTTCCGCAGCAGCAGATAGATGCGGTCCAGCTCCGGACAAGAGTATAGGAGCTTCTCGATCAGGATTTTGCCCATGAAACCTAGAAATGTATGGCTATTGTTGATTATCCTAAGCCTCTATACCCTACAGTCTACAAGTTTACTTCAATATACAAAGTAAGTAAGTGGAGTAACAAAATTTATTTTGGTACTTTATGAACCCATAAAGCCCCATGACCGCGACAACAATAGAATAACAATAGATTTCCAAGAATCCGCGATCGAAGGATTAAAGTACTGATGGTACTAATTTTTGTTTGTTTGTTCGACTGAGTGCAGAGTGAGCCCCGAAGTTACTGGACCGATTTATTTGATACTGTTTGATGAAGTTTGAACTCAAAATGTTTGATGGGATAATATAAAACCTGAACTGTTTGATAATAGCTAATAGCTAGGCACAGATTTTACATAATAATTATTTATATAAACTGCCCATACACAAGAAGTAAACTAAACAATTAACTACGTATTTGTTACATTTAGCATATTTAAAATACATTAAAAAACTTCTTGACTTTGTTATGGTAAATCTGGACATGAGCGATACCTGAACCACCGGTGATGAATATCGTCTTCCCCTTGTAGTACTCCGGGATGGTGGGCACATCAGAGAAGTCGCGCTCCTCCAGAAACGTCATCCTACAACACAACCATGACAATTGACAACTCATGAGTCAGGACTCAGGAGTCAGGACACTCGTGACTCGTGAGTCTCAAAACTCAAGTCAAGACTGTCTGTTCAGACTTCAGATGGATTCATGGCGCCCCAGCGTCATGAATGGGCTTACGACTAACGACTAACGAGCCAAGACCACCTATTGTTGGTCCAGTTGTAACAGTTATTTTACCTTTGAAAGAACAAATTCTAAGTAGGTATGCATACTTGAAGACGGAACACTCTTATAGAAACTATGCGATAATCGTACCTACTCTACAAATAAGTATCAAGGGTTCATAGAAATAAAATATATTTTTCTTTTAAAATAACTGTAACTTCAAGTAACATAATAAAAGAGATGGATGGAGCTGCAGCAGCTTTTGATTATGCTAATAACAATTTTTAATATTACTTACTTAATTTTGCTCTTAACACAATATTGTGAAACAAACTACACAAACAAACGCACGTCAAAACGAATAAAAAGTAACGGTTATTCCGGTGTTTTCTTTTACTTTTATTGATTTCTATTGTTTTAGTTTAATTACATAAAATTTGTATAAAGTAAGGCTTCGAACACATGGCGCGAACGCAAAAAACTGCACGTTCTTTATAATTATGAAGTTATAGGCAAGCCCGCATACCTACCCGCGCCGCAGTCTTCGCAACTTCTACATTCTTTATAATATATGAAGAATTCGAAATGCGGCGACTGCGGTGCGTGCGGTGCGGCCAAATCTGTGTTCACCTTAATTCGATATGGGGTCCGCGCCCGAAAAACAATATGACAGTTCATGCGGCGTTACCTCGCTGACAGCACCTGACAGCTCTGAGCATTTACACTCTCAAGTCTCTCAACAACCGTAAGGCCCACCTGGGCCGCGCTCTTTGTTTCAATTATATTACGTATTTCGATGACTTAGAGAATACTTTTGTATGACGAAGTTTGGTTAGTTATGACCTTTGATACATTGACCACACTCTGAATGAAAAATAAATAAACAATCTGTGAGCTATTAGTATTATTTCAGCTATTTAAAATTGTGCTCTATTTCCTACGTGTCAAGGTATGACTTTTGCTTTGTTCGAAGATTTTACTGGATTTCACGAATGTATGTAGCGTTTTGTATTGCGAATAGTTTATTTTACTCATTATAAATATTTCTAGACAATCATTCGAATTAAATACATCGAAATAACTTTAGGTTACAGTCGAAAAAGTTTGTTTCTATTTATAGAGATTCGGAAGCGAGGGTTAAGGGGTTAAGGATAGTGTTCAACTATCGTCAGTAAACCGACTTTACAGACAACCGATTTTTTTTGTTCAACAAGGGCATGCGTTATAGCGCAGTCAACAGCGAAGGTGTGGCATGCCCGTGACGCGCGTCAAAATCCACCCGCGTTGAAAGAAAAGTGTCATAGCGCGTGCTACGATTTCAACGCGCGCTAGGGGCATGCCTCACGTGACGCGCGTTGAAATCGTAGCGCTCGCTATGACACTTTTCTTTCAACGCGGGTGAATTTTGACGCATTAAATTATTTAATATTCCAAACGAAAGTTGAATAAAAAGAAGATGACGAAAATTGAAGATGAAATTGCATAATGTGGGCATAGCTATTAAACAAATAATGGAGGTTAGTGGCTTAGACAAATGACAGCGCAATCGCGACTCTATCTCATAGAACATAGTACTATAATTGCTTGAGCGCTCGCGCCCGCGCTGTAGCGCGAGCGGGGAAAACGCGCGTTTGCGCAGGCGCATATAAATCCAGCCTTATTAGATGTATTTTGTCACTTTGTACTTACTTAAATTGATTGGATAATTTGAATACCCACCGATTTGTTCGATGCATTAAGGTCATTGACAAGTCTTCGGTCGCAGCCCGCAGTACAATGACATTTAAACTACTTCCACTGTAAACTTTTAACTAACTCGACCTGCCCGGATTTTCCTATGCTGTACTCGGCGAAACATGGCGGTAGCGGTCATTGACTCCCTGTCAAAAACTTTTATAATCGACACCTACCGAGGAGATTGGCGAGACGGAGTCCTCGGCCGAGCACATCCATAATAAACATACCGAGTGCACTGTCTCGCCACTCTCGAGACAGTACACTCCACCAAGCACTCGGTATGTTTATTATCGACACCTACCGAGTAGAGCGGCGAGACAGTACACTCCACCAAGCACTCGGTATGTTTATTATCGACACCTACCGAGTAGAGCGGCGAGACAGTAAACTCCACCAAGCACTCGGTATGTTTATTATCGACACCTACCGAGTAGAGCGGCGAGACAGTACACTCGGCCAAGCACTCGGTATGTTTATCATCGACACCTACCGAGTAGAGTGGCGAGACAGTACACTCCACCAAGCACTCGGTATGTTTATTATCGACACCTACCGAGTAGAGCGGCGAGACATTACACTCGGCCAAGCACTCGGTATGTTTATTATCGACACCTACCGAGTAGAGTGGCGAGACAGTACACTCCACCAAGCACTCGGTATGTTTATTATCGACACCTACCGAGTAGAGTGGCGAGACAGTACACTCCACCAAGCACTCGGTATGTTTATTATCGACACCTACCGAGTAGAGCGGCGAGACAGTACACTCGGCCAAGCACTCGGTATGTTTATCATCGACACCTACCGAGTAGAGTGGCGAGACAGTACACTCCACCAAGCACTCGGTATGTTTATTATCGACACCTACCGAGTAGAGCGGCGAGACATTACACTCGGCCAAGCACTCGGTATGTTTATTATCGACACCTACCGAGTAGAGTGGCGAGACAGTACACTCGGCCAAGCACTCGGTATGTTTATTATCGACACCTACCGAGTAGAGTGGCGAGACAGTACACTCGGCCAAGCACTCGGTATGTTTATTATCGACACCTACCGAGTAGAGTGGCGAGACAGTACACTCGGCCAAGCACTCGGTATGTTTATTATCGACACCTACCGAGTAGAGTGGCGAGACAGTAAACTCGGCCAAGCACTCGGTATGTTTATCATCGACACCTACTGAGTAGAGTAGTTTATTATCGACACCTACCGAGTAGAATAGCGAGACAGTACACTCGGCGAAGCACTCGGTTTATTATCGACACCTACCGAGTGGAATAGCGAGACGGTACACTCTGCCAAGCACTCGGTATGTTTACTATCGACACCTACCGAGTAGATTGGCGAGACGGTGTCCTCGGCCGAGCACATCCATAATAAACATACCGAGTGCTTGGCCGAGTGCACTGTTTCGCCACTCTCGAGACAGTACACTCGGCCAAGCACTCGCTATGTTTACTATCGACACCTACCGAGGAGATTGGCGAGACGATGTCCTCGGCCGAGCACATCCATAATAAACATACCGAGTGCTTGGCCGAGTGTACTGTCTCGCCACTCTACTCGGTATGACGTGTAATCAGACCCTTTGTTACGGGACCCTAATTACTAGGACTTCGATGTCTGTCTGTCCGTCTGTCTGTCGCTGTAACTCGAGAACGGTAATATAGCTAGCTAGAGAGTTGAAATTTTCACAGATTGTGTATTATACATAAGTACAACAAACGTGATTTTTTGGCCCCTTTTTTGCTCTATATCAATAATGGCAACAGGTAAGTACTTCATTTTTTCACAAAATCCTTAGTTATATGTGTGCTTTAATATATAATAATAATATTAAAGTAAAATAGAAAATTAAGAGGAGCTCCTATAAAAAAAACACAATTTTTGGCCTAATTTTGCTCTATAATGGTACGGAACCCTTCGTACGCGAGTCCGACTCGCACTTGGCCGATTATTGTTACACCTTGTGTCCAGTACATTGCTGCCCTTCAGCCCTTTGAGCGGCTCTACATATTATAATATTGTAAACTATTGTTATGTATTGTTAACTATTGTATTGTTTAAATTAGATTCTAGGACAACAGAGGCACACTCTAGCAGTATATTATTAAACAAAAATAATAATACTAATGCCTACCACCAGCAACCTAGTAAGATTTCTAGACAAAATTGTAATTCTAGTATAAACTTGGTGCATCAGAACTTACAGGGAAAAATAGGAAAAGAATTAGAAATTGAGTTATTTTTAAATGAATGTAACATTGACATTTTATGTGTGTCAGAACATTGGTTAAAAAATTATGAATTGGTATTTAATTATTCTGATCACCAGCTAGCAAGTTCGTTCAGTCGAGAGAATGCTATTAGGGGTGGCTCCTTAATATTGATTAAGAAAAAACTTAAATTTAAAGAACGTAAGGATATTGTTAGACTGTCAACTGAACGAATTGCTGAGTTAGCCTGTATCGAGCTGAGCCACCTTATTATTGTAAGCGTATACAGACCTCCATCCGGCTTATATGATTCTTTTGAACAAATAATGGAGCAAGTGTTAACAAAAGTGTGTGCATCTAACAAAAAGATTATAGTATGTGGTGATTTCAATATTAATTTACTAGACTTAAACTCCACCACTGTTAGGTTCACATCATTGTTCAAATCGTATAACCTTATTAATTTATTCAACGAGCCGACAAGAATTTGTGATACAACTGCGACTTGCATAGATAATATTTTCACCAACATAACTCCCTATAGGAAGGAAATAGTTAATGTATTAAGCTCTGATCACTGTGGACAGTTAGCTTCATTTAATATAAATTGTGATAATAATTTTAAAGAAAAAATTGAATACATACCTATAAATACAAAACGTATTGAGAAGTTTAGAAGTAAATTATTATCAAGTTTTGATAACTTAAATGTATCAAATGATCCAGATAAAACGTTTAACATTATATTCAATAGAGTAAAACAGCAATATAACGCTGTATTTACTTCTAAAACGGTCAGTTTCAATAATAAAAGAAATAATTTCAAAAAATGGCCAACTGCAGGTATTATTGTAAGTAGACAAAAATTATATGATTTGTATAACGAGAAAACTATAAACCGGAGTGAAGCTTTTAAATTGTATGTCAAGAAATACTCGAAAACTTTTAAAAAGGCCTGTCAAGCAGCGAAGGCACTTCACATAAAAGAGAAAATTAGAGACTCTAAAAATAAAGTGAAAACCACCTGGAAAATAATTGCAGATGAGACTGGAAAAGTCACCTGTCGTAACTCTAAATTTGAACTTTTAATTAATGATAAAAAAATCAATTCTGATCTTGAGGTTGCGACAGTCTTTGAGAAGTTTTTTGTAGACATTCCAATCTCAACTACAAAGAACTTAAATTCATCACCTACAGTTGCAGAAAAAATACTTAGAGAACATGTCAAGGAATGTGATGTCAATTTTATTTTTAAAGACATTGACTCCAGAGATATTATCAAGACTTTCAAATCAATCAATATTAAAAGTACCACTGATCTCTGGGGTATGTCCACAAAAATTATAAAATCAGTAATTGACATCATTGCCCCTTATCTAGCTTTAGTTTTTAATAATTGTATTAAAAATGGTGTGTTCCCCGACTTAATGAAGCACAGCAAGGTGATGCCTCTATTTAAAGCTGGGAAGAAATCAGACCCAGCCAATTATAGACCAATATCCATATTGCCGACTTTAAGTAAAATCTTTGAAAAAGTAATTTTAAATCAATTACTTGCTCACTTTAACTCAAATAATTTATTACATAATAATCAATTTGGTTTTACTAAAGGTCGGTCTACAACAGATGCAGGCATTAGTCTTCTGTGTAGTATTTTTGAAGCTTGGGAGGGGTCGCAGGATGCACTTGGTATTTTCTGCGATCTCTCGAAAGCATTTGACTGTGTAGAGTATGATACTCTAATAAGAAAACTACACCATTATGGTATAAGGGGCACGGCACTAAAACTTCTAAAATCTTACCTTATAAATAAACGCAGAGGGTGGAAGTTAACTCCGTAAGGTCTAATGGAACCAAAATAAAACTAGGTGTGCCACAAGGGTCAATTTTAGGCCCTTTTCTTTTTCTCATCTATATAAATGTTAGTAGACACCACCGTATTCCTAGGCATAACGCTGGATTGTAAGTTACAATGGGGTCCACATATTGCAAAACTAGCAGATAAGCTTAGTTCTGCAGCATATGCTGTTAAAAAAATTCGTGAAATCACTGATGTAGAGACCGCGCGATTAGTTTACTTTAGCTACTTTCATAGCATAATGTCTTACGGCATCCTCTAGTGGGGAAACGCGGCGGACATTAATACAATATTTATGCTGCAGAAGCGAGCTATTCGTTCTATTTATAAGATGTCGTCTTTTGAATCTCTAAGACAAAAATTTAAAGAAATAAGAATTCTGACCGTCGCATCTCAATACATTTTGGAAAATCTCTTATATGTTAGAAAGAACATAAATATTTTCAAAAAGAAAAGTGATTATCATAATGTAAATACTTACTAGAAATAAGAACAAGTTAGCAATACCAATGTTCAGACTAGCCAAAGTAAGCAAATCCTTTAAAGGCCAATGTATACGCCTATACAATAAAATCCCAGAAAATGTTCAAAATCTACCTTTAAACAAATTTAAAAAAGCAGTTAAAGAACGTTTGTGTGCTTTAGCGTATTATAAAGTCAATGATTTCATCGAGGACAGCACACCTTGGGAATAGGGTGGCTCCATGCAGGTTACTTTTATTTTTGTTACATAGCTGTAAGCCATAACATTGTAATTTTCTATTTTTTTTTAGTAAAAGATGGCCCCGTGCGAGTTTCTTACGCCGGTTCTTCTCGGCGGGGTAGTTCCCGAACCGGTGGTAGGCAACATAGCTTCTTCGTTCGACTTTCAAAAAGAGTATCATGATACCTATTTTGAATAAAAAGATATTTTATTTATTTATTATTTATTTATTTATGTAAATTCGACTGGGTCGAGACTCGAGAGTAAACTCTCAAGAAAAAGCTGTTGCAACTAAGTACGAGTACTTCAACCATGACCGGCACGTTTATTAAAAAGATTAATAAAAGTACATAGCATTATTATTTATTACAAATATTGTATAATTTAAGATATAATAATATTATGACAGAATAATTATTGTTTATTTGCTACAGTAAACAGTAATCAAGTTGTATTGTATGGTCAGGTGTTGGTCGAGGAAGCCGTGAGCTAGTGCGGTGGTGACATACTCCTCCAAGTAGTCTTCTATCATCTCACTCGGTATCTTGAACACCGTCACCGACTTTACACAGTCTGAAAAAAAATCCACTGCTAAAGCAAGTGTTAGAGCGCTTACAGACGACGGCACGCGTCAGCGGCAGTCGAAGGCAGTCGGCGGCACGTGTCGGCGGCAGTCGGCGGCCGTTGATGGCAGTTGACGGCAGCCGTCGACAGTTTATAACGCTTGCAGTTGTGACGTAACGCGTAAAGGTAAGCGTCCACAGGTCGGTATAGTACGCAACGGACGTTTCGCATCGGACGGATATGTTTTTTACAGTACGTCTCACTGTATCGGCAGCGTACGGATTACTGACTACCTAGTATGTTTATCTTCAAATTAGTCTAAACAAAGTTCCTAAGTCAAAATTTCTGCTTTCGACTTTTCCATCCATACCCTCCTTTTGAGCATTCATTTACTAGGCTAAACAGTAATCCGTACACTGCCGATTCAGCAGACGTACTGTGAAAAAAATATCCGTTTGATGCGAGATGTCCGTTGCGTACGATACCGACCTGTAGACGCTTACCTTGCGGGGGTACGTCATAACTGGGGGCCTACCACCACCCCTTCTAACCGACATCGTTTGACAGATAAGAATTTATTACTTTAAATTCAAGCTAGCGATCTTTAAAAAGTTGATATTTTCACAGCGGATTTAACATTGTTTTGCATTTTTTACTGTTTTTTAGTAATATTATATTTAAGAAGTGAGTACGGTAATGTTGTTGTAATCTTACAACAAAGTGTTCTGGAAACATGATAGTTTTACGAAAGGTCGTGGTAGCGTCATAAACTGTCAAAGGCTGCCGTCGGCTGCCGTCGACTGCCGCCGACACGTGCCGCCGACTGCCGTCGACTACGTGCCGTTCGTCTGTAAGAAGCCTTAAAGCCGGCTGTACACTCTCGCCGAGACACAGCGAGGCGGCCGGAGTGCGAGAGTGTAAATGGGTGCGCTCGCCTCGTCTCGCCTGTCTCGGACCCTCTCGGTCCGTTGTCGGTATTTTGCGCCCGAGACAAAGGGTCTCGCGAGGAAAACGAGCGCACTACTGTACACTCTCGCGTCTTTCAGTACTAGTCCCGCCGTTGGACAGTGTAGAACAGAAAAATAACAATATTAAACGACATTATGAGTCATTATCTGTGAGAAATAAAATTAAATAATATGATTATAAATCTTTGGATCACAATGATATCTTTCGATGCATGGTGAATGGTGAATGGTCGTTTTCGTCCATCTTGTCTGAGTTCTTAACTGCGATTGAACTAAGCGAGAATGTACATGATCGCACTCGGGCAAGGGGCTCTCGCACGAGACTCTCGCCCGAGAGCTCTCGGCGAGAGTGTACAGCGGGCATAAGACTTTTTTTTTGTACGGGCTTTGGCCCATCACGGATTCCCGTGTATGTTCTGTGTCGCCAGGACCAAATTATTATATTCGTTTATGGCCAGGACCGACAGCGGTCCAAGCAGCGGATGCAGCGGTCTTATGGCGTATAGAGAAATAGATAGTATCATAAAGATAATATTATTAACTAGAATAGTATGGTGAATGGTCTATGACTAGGTGACGCCCACAACTCCATTGTACTGAAAATCTTTTATGGCGCGGGAATCGTAAATTTTTAGGGTTCCGTACCCAAAGGGTAAAAACGGGACCCTATAACTAAGACTTCGGTGTCTGTCCGTTTGTCTGTCTGTCTTTCGCTAGGCTGTATCATAGTTGCGGTAGGTTCTATCGTACCCGCAACTCTGCCTTAAGCGATGAGTTGAGCACCATGGGGTTTTAGTGGGTAGACTACGCAGGAGTCCCACATACCCCGGCCGATATCCCCAATTTGCCGGGGATGCGTAAAGCATTTCCCCATATTAAAAAAAAGGCTGTATCTCAACTCTCAAGAACCCGCTATAAGTAGCTAGACTTCTGAAATTTTCACAGATTGTGTATAAAATCTGTTGCCGCTATAACAACATATACTTAAAAATAAATAATAATTAATATTAAATGGGGGCTTCCATACAACAAACATTATTTTTTAGCCTTTTTTGCTCGATATCAATAATGGCAGCAGGAAGGCACTTGAAATTTTCACAAAGGCCTTAATAAGGCCTAAATAAAGTTATTAATAATATTTAAATAAAATAAAAATTTAAGGAAGGCGCGCATACAAAAAACACAATTTTTGGCCTATTTTTGCTCTATAACGGTACGGAACTCTTCGTGCGTGAATCCAACTCGCATTTGGCCGATTATTCTTATCTTCCTCGTCCCCCGTCTC
The DNA here is from genome assembly GCA_937595015.1 of Polyommatus icarus. Taxonomy (NCBI): domain Eukaryota; kingdom Metazoa; phylum Arthropoda; class Insecta; order Lepidoptera; family Lycaenidae; genus Polyommatus; species Polyommatus icarus. The sequence goes on from OW569325.1 coordinate 3,084,093, forward strand.
CCCGTATCTTAAATTATCTTCATATAAAATTTCACATCAATCGGTTCAGCGATTTAACAGATTTATTTAACATACATACACACTTTCGTATATGTCTGTTAAATAAATGATGTGATGAATGTATATATAGACTACAGAGTAAAGATTATTGTACAACAAATGAATGAGGTACAAGTTACAACATTCAATATAATATTATTATAGTTATTTTTTACCAACAATGATAAGAGTGGCTAAAAATGTTATTCCTATCTGCAACTTAGTATATACCTAATATGTAAGTGGAACAATAAAATATATTATGCTAATAGACTGACTGACGTGTTTTCTAGAAAATTTTTGGTCAAATGAGTTAGATTTTTTACTGAATCACCCTGTCGTACTCGACAGGGTGATTCAGTTACTACGAGTTAAATCAGTTAAATGTACTAATTACTGGACGTTACAAATTATGCCTAAATTAAACGTTCGTCACCGAGCAAAGGTCTTTGCCCAAATAACCAAATACCGAGTACGAAGTCTAGACAATTAAAATATTCCTTTTTTTAACCGCCGACCAAAAAGAGGGGTGTTATAAGTTTGACGTGTCTGTCTGTCTGTCTGTCTGTGTGTCTGTCTGTGGCATCGTAGCGTCCAAACGGTTGGACCGACTTTGACCTAGTTTTGTTTTGTTTGAAACTGACATGACTGAGAGTGTTCTTAGCTATAGTTCATCATCATCAGCCTGCTTATTGCTGAAATATCACGGTTTATCTGGTTCGTGATAGGCCGATTAGCAACTTGCAGTCGTTTGATGGGTTTTATATTTTGAATTCTGGTTTGTGACACTTATGAATATATATGTTACGATCAAAGACCGAAATCGCTCAGTGAGCGAAAAAAATAGCTCACAACGCGTTGTGGTCACGGTGAAACAGCCACAACGCGAAATTCGCGTTGTGGCTCTAATGAAAACGGCCACGACGCGTTCTGGCTATCACAAAAAGGCCATTACGCGAAATTCGTGTTGTGGCTGATATGCTATTCGTTTTTCTTGATTTGTTCTTGATTGATTAAGCGTCTCCCAGACAGACGCGGCCTGCGGTGGCGGTGGCGGTAGCGGTCAGTTGAGAGTTCTAGGAACGACACAGACACACGCGGCCACGCGGCCAAGCCATCCGACTGACCGCCACCGCCACCGCAGGCCGCGTCTGTCTGGGAGACGCTTAATATAAAGTAATCTAATCTAAAATAATAAAAATATAAACACACCGGCAAAATTAGCGGAACATAACAAAATTTTAATTTTTTTTGAAAATTGTTCACTTTTTTTATAGATTTATTTATTTATTTACTAATTGATTATAAAAAAATAAATTTTATATAAATTTAGGGCATAAAAACGTGAAAAATAAAAAAAATCGGCAAAAATCAAAAATTAAGAAAATCTTTGAAATTTCAGTAGTAAGTTTTTAAGTTAAATTTCCCATTTTTATTAAAGAAATGCCATGTTAAAAGCGTGTAATGCCTTCTATGGATCTCAAGAGGGCCTGGATACGCCATTCCATGCTTGCATTTTGATTGTCAATCATTTCCTGTTGGATATTCTCCTATTCCTCCAGTAGCGCCAACTCTAGCTCCTGAACACATTTTGGAGCTGGAGTTTTAACTCGTACCGTTCACCCATTGATGTGCCACACGTTCTCAATCGGATCCACATCCGTAGACCGCGCTGGCCTCTCCACCTGGGCTACGCCAGCATCGTTTAGGTAATAATGCCCGATTTTCTTACTCTATGGACGCGCATAAAATTGAAGTTACTGCCTAAAACTGTGTAAAAGGCACACCATGCAGTTCCAGGATGTCTGTACTATAGCCCTGTACTGTCAAAATACCATCATCAATAATCATCAGCTCCGTGCGGGCTCCAAATCATATGCCACTCCAAACCATTACCAAGCCTGCATCATAGGCCACTGTTTTCGTTAAGTTTGATGGCCTATAGCGTTCCTTACGATTTATCCACATTGATCGCCTGTCAACAAAATGTACACAGAATTTGCTCCCATCACTGTACAGCACAAAATTTCACTCACTTGTCCAATTTTGATGTTCACGCGCAAATCTTAGCCTGGTTCTTCGGTCTCCTGTCTCGAGTTTTGGTGCCCTTGCTGGCACTTTTGAGTTTAATTTAACTTCTTTAAGTCTTCTTCTTACTGTACAATCACTTACACGTACATCTCGGACCTGTTCCGACAGCTTTCGTGTCTGCATAGCAGTTGGAGGTCGATTTCTTACGGTTTGTTTCCTTACAAAATGGTCATCCTGAACCATTGCCACCCGATATCTGCCTTGTTCTCGTCTCCGAACGTAAGATTCAGTTTCTCTGTAGCGTTGAAAGTTACGATGGACCACGAAAGCCGACACACCTAAGGTCTGATTGACCGAACGGTAGGTGTGACCTTTCTCTAACGTGGTTACAGCTCTAGCCGTCGCAGATGCTGGGAAATCACTAATTTTGTATCTAAGCTACTATGTGTTTTCCAAAAACCAAACAATCAAATGAGCTGAGCATACCTTGCACCCCGCTAAAACGCCATTATTATCAGGAACACTTACAACGTCAATCATCAAAAAACACTTATTAGGGCATAATTGCTATTGCCAGATTTGTTCCATATTTTATTTCTTAAATGAGCTTAGAAACTATAAAAAAGGATTTCACACAGCCCGATCCACTTGAGTTCAAATTGTGGCGCTTTTTAACTATGTTCCGCTAATTTTGCCAGTGTGTGTAGTTTTATTTATTTAAATACTAATATACTACTAGTTGATGCCCGCTACTAAGTTGCGCAGACAGACTTACATACAGTAATAATATTAGTACGAATAGTATAAAACTATGGATATTTTATAAATAATAATGATTAACACGTTATGCAGTGATTTAGTAAAAGAAAAAAATATTTCGTAGTACGCGTGGTGATTCAAATATAATCTTCCATACGTCTTATGGATGATAAATCAATCAATAACAAATCAAGAAAAACGAATAGCATGTCAGCCACGACACGAATTTCGCGTCATGGTCTTTTTGTGATTGCCAGAACGCGTCGTGGCCGTTTTCATTAGAGCCACGACGCGAAATTCGCGTCCGACTTCAAAAAATGAGGTTATCGTTAGGTATGCTGTTGAATTCTGCTGCTTGACTAGATCAACGCACAATTTCTAGATTCGGAACTTATGACGTATACTTACTTTTAAACTCCTCTATGCTATTGTAGGTGTAGTAGTATTTTTTACGGTTCACGTCCACTTGTTTGAAATCTGTTGCCTTCAGCATCTTCCGTAGGAGCGGCTCTGGGTCCTGAAATGATTACCAGATTTATACGACACGCCAAAAACTTCGTAATCGCAATAGGGAATCCTGCGGCAACGTTCATTTCCTACTATAAAATGTAGCCCTCTCTAGTGGCCTAATGTAAAATAATTACCAACTAGATCAGAAGTTCCCAAACTTATTTTGTCTACCGCCAGAACAAGTTATATTTTATAGCGCCCCCATTGTTTCAATTTTAAATGCATTGATGAAATAAATCACCCCCCAAGCCTCTACACAACGCCCCCATTTTTTTTCTGAGTCCTACACCTCCCCCGTTCAAACCTTCAGCGCCCACAAGGGGGCGTTATCGCCCACTTTGGAAAAAGCTGAACTAGATTCTAGAAAGTCTAAATAGTAATTTTTAAGGAAACGTACCAAGCCGCCAAAAAAAGCTAAAGCACACGAGCTTCACAGCAGAAAAATAAGCCTATCGCCTACCGGATGCCCATGATAAGGAGACACGACGTGCTCCAGATCCTTGATCCAGGGAATCCACTTGTTCGACCTGGCGAAGAGCTGGTTGACGCTGAAGTAAGCGGGAATGTCGCCCAGGATCGACAGTAAGCAGTCCCCTCCCTCTGATAGCAGGCTGAAGATGTTGGCGAACGCTTTTCTGGAAGAGGAAAAATATTTATTTAACATCATTTTTAGCTTCACAGCTTGTGTTAAGCTCTGTTTGATGTTTTTTTAGAGTTCCATACCCAAAGGGTAAAAACGGGACCCTATTACTGAGACTTCGATGTCTGTCCGTCTGTCCGTCCGTCATATTTAAGGGGGGCTCCCATATAACAAACGTGATTTTTCAAGCATTTTTTGCTCGGTATCAATGAAGACAACATGTAGGCACTTGAAATGTACACAAAGGCCTTAAATTTATGTGTAGGTACTTTAATAATTAATAATTATATTCAAATAAAATAAAAATGTAAGGGAGGCTCCCATAAGAAAAACAGTTTTTGGCCTATTTTTAACCGACTTCTTAACGAGGTTATATGTTCGGCTGTGGATATATATATATATATATATATATATTTTTTTTTATTTTTTTTTTTGTATGTTCAACGATTACTCACATCATCATTACCACGTCGTGTTAAGGTCACCAATGCCTCATGGCACAAAATAGATAATAGTACAACTTAAAAGGCATAGATATGGATACAATAATAATAATTATGTACATAACAATACCAATTATTAATATAGGCTGTTTATACACGGCGGTCGGTGCGGCGTAAACATCGCAGCATTGCGTCGTACCTATTCAAGTTCTAATGTCAGGGCATGCCGCGCTGCGAGCATTTTGAGTGTCATAATATGATTTTAAACTTTATCTTCATTAATGTAGTACAATATAGTATCGCAGGCGGCCGCGAGGCCAGCTTTCCAAGTTTCTCATGCGATAGTACTATGTATTACAATAATGAAGGTAAAGATTATTATCATAACGTTATTATGACACTGAAAATATACTCGCCGCGCCGCTGGGTGTGATTCGGCTCATCCTTCGATCGCGGATTCTTGGAAATCCATTGTTCTGGCGGCCGCTTGGGAGTTGAAGCGTTAAATTGTTAAATTACCTAGCACGCATAGGGTTGTGTTCACTTAGATTATTTTAATGTATTGTTTAAATTTATCTACCTGATATTTGGGCCTTGGGGTATGACTCTTAACAGTCTTAACAAATTGTAATAAGATACGTAGAATTAACGCAGTAATTCGACGCGTAGGGTGGTATGGTCACTAAGTCACTACTCACTAGTTCACTACCACCGACGACCACTTATAAACTCGCGGACTATGACGGAGGTCATCTTGGAGGGTTAATTAATATTTCTAATAACAATACGAGATCAATAATTACCACTTAAAATGTTGACAATTCAAATTTCAATGCTCACTGCTCACACCAATGGCGACACATTTCTGATTTCACACAGCCAATACAACTATATAAAACTCCTACGTACAAGCGATACTGCGATTCAGGAGCACCTCAGCGAAATCTATTGAATACATCGTGTAACTAAAACTATATGAACAACAATCGGAGTTCGGACAAGCGATAGCGCCGACAGAGCGCCTCAATGACATATAGTGAAGACAATATAAAACTATTTTTTATACAATTTAAATTGGCACTAATTATAGTTTATCTACTAGATAACTAAAAAGACCCTGGCCACTGGCCAGGCCCTGAAATTATTATTTTTAACAAAAAATTAAAACCGACTTCCAAGGTAAAAACAATAATAACATTCTTATAATATGAACTAAAAACTAAAAAGTATTAAATAATTTTCCTCTCTAAATGTGCCTTTTTCCGAATTCAGCTAAACCTCAACTATTTCTGTATTCAACCTTCATAATTTTGAAGTCGGTGCCAGTTCCATAAGTTTCAAATTTTCTGTCAAAGAAAATATAAAGATTCAGCCATATCTGGTACCGACTTCAAAATGATGAAGGTTGAGTACAGAAATAGTTGAGGTTTAGCTGAATTCGGAAAAAGGCACATTTAGAGAGGAAAATTATTTAATACTTTTTAGTTTTTAGTTCATATTATAAGAATGTTATTATTGTTTTTACCTTGGAAGTCGGTTTTAATTTTTTGTTAAAAATAATAATTTCACTCTTTTTTGTTTTTACCTTGGAAGTCGGTTTTAATTGCTCTATAACGGTACGGAACCCTTCGTGCGCGAGTCCGACTCGCACTTGGCCGATTATTTCTATAGTCAATAAAGCAGAAATTCGTACACTTGCGAACAAAAATAATTGGTTATCGTTTGAGCAAACTTGAATTTGGTCGGTAAAATTCAGTGCTCATATTTGATACAGTAGCGGGCGCTGTACTGGAAGCATGATTGCTCCAGCGCCAGATTCTAGCGATACTGGTACCAGTATATAATGTGAATATCACTTACTCCTGATCGAACACCCAATGTAGAGTGTAAAAGGAGAACACGTGGTCAAAATATCCAACGAATTGCTGAGGCAAATCCTCCCTTATGTCCAGCACCTTAAAGCTCACGCGGTCCTTTGAGTACAATGTTTTAGCGTACTGAACCATCTCTGAGCTTCTGTCAACGCCTACTAACTCCTCATAGTCATCAGGTAGGAATATTTTTAGGATCTTTGCCGTGAAACCACCGTCCCCGCTTCCTATGTCTATTATTTTGTCGCGTCCCTTCCATTTTATTTTGTGTATGTTCTCTTTTAAACATTGGATGTTGTCATTCTCTTGTCTTCTTCTATTCGCACTATATTCTTTGGGATTATTCATAATAAGCTCTATTATTGCACATAAATATAAAGGCAGAATATCTGAGTTTTCTTTTTTAAGATTGGGATATTATGTCTTATATACCTATAACTTCGCGTGACGTGACTGAATTAATATAAATTTCCAAAAATACACCATATTATAATATTAATTACCTATTATATTTATGTAGTAATGCTGTAATGTTACATTAAATATTCGACTTTGAGCATTCCATAGCTAGTTGATTCCATAATGTCAGATTGATGCAAGTTGTATCAAGATATTACACGTCATTGTAGATATCATTACAAGGGTGCACATTGTAATGCTCGGTTTTGTATCATTGCCTACAAGGTGTGCATTGTAATGCTCGGCTCTCCTCCCTCACTAATGTAATGCTCGACTCTGTAACCTATCTGCTGTAGGTAACGTTACATTACAAGCGAATGCTCCCAGAAAGGGAGCAACATTAAGGTGCGTTTAGACTAGACGCATGGTAGATTAAACAAGAGTGAAGTCTATAGGAAGACGTATTTCAAATCGTTCTTTGACAGCGAGTAGGTTGAGGCAGCAGTCGATACTTCAGACTTAATGTTTATTTTACGAATATAGCTTGGGATTTGATTTGGCTCTACGAAGTTCTTAAGTAAGAAAGATTCTTACTCAAGAACTTCGTAGAGCATGTACAGATGTACATGCAGATGAGTTTAGCAGATGATAGTCACTACTCCGAGAGCTCCAGCCTCTAGAATAGTTAAGAGATTCGGATGACGGTCTTCAAATAAAAGTGGTAAGGAAAAGCTGTAGGAATCGATGATGAAGTCACACGTCGGCACCACAAGAATGCATAGAGCCCTCATTTTTATGTTTTTTTTTTTTTTTGATGTTTATTTCCTAAATACGATTACTTAAGTATTATATACCTAGTTATCTACCTAAGGGTGATCATCCCAAACGAATTTTTAATCGGCTGGAATGAAGTTTTTTATTAAGATAGCTACTACAATCTACATTTAAATAAAAAATTCTAAAGGTGGAATTTTTCATTTCGGTGACTGTCCCCAAACTTGTTTAGTCCTAATTACATACGGATGATTTTATTTGATTCATAAAGAATTGAGATTAAGTATAATTCAGATAATTTTCATAATCACAATCGCTATATTTTAAATACAGCGAGACAAATTACATTTGTCCCAGAAATTTGTTTCATTTCGGTGATTGAAAAAGAAACATGAATTGTCGATAACAGCTGGAGAGCTTTTGCATAATATAATTCATATTTCTCGAATTCAAGAGCCTGTCCAGATGAGGCGTTTTACGCGCGTAGTCCATACGCGCGTTTCAATTTCGAGCCTGTCCAGATGAAGCGTTTTGCGCGCACTTTACGCGCGTTAAACGCTGGGAGGGATTCAGCAGCCAGTTACAAACATGGACTCGGAAAGAGCATTTGTGTTGTGGCTTTACTACACACAAATTTTTACTACCTAAAGTTTTTTTTCTTTGGAATCACCTGCTTCACAAAAAATCTCGAGAATTTCTTCCCAGTTCCTGTGTTTTATGACTTTATGGAATAATCTGTATTCTGAAGATTCCATATTCCATATGGCCTCTCTTTTTTCAATTTCGTCAATAAAAAGTTCCGTATCGAAGTTATCACGCTCCATCATTTTCATGAAAGTTCTGGACGCTGCAATGACACGTCCAAGTATCTCGACTCGCGATCGCGCGCGCGTTTTACGGGCGAGTGCTCGTCACGCACGTCACTTGAGCATTCGGAGCAAGACGTGGTTAATTAAGTACTGCGTCACTGCGTGTATTTCATATCAGTGACTTTGGACTTTCCATTCATTTCTACGGCTCAACTTGTCTTATGATTGAACTACTTAGCTATAAATGTTGAAAAAATGAAAAATCACCGAAAATGCACCGAAATGAAAAAATAATATGGACATGTTCACCCATAATTAAAATTCAAATTTTATTTATATGTCCAATTAATTTTAACTTGTTGTAATCAAAAAATCTAACCTATGTACTAAATACTTCGAAATTACGTACGAGTATGTATATAATTTTTATAACATCATAACATAAGTATTAATTTTATTTATAACTTTAATGCTTTGTTTTGTCATGTACAAAAATATTATGATCTACCCCTACAAGCTGTTACGACTTATATTTTCTACCAAGTAAAAAATTCTGACTTTATATTTTTGACATGTATACAACCTACTTACTTAACGGTGCGTCCACATTTGTATAATTTGCGTGATCATATCTCCGATCAGATCTCCGTCGCGATCGTCGCGCCGTATCAAGTATGCGTGTCATATATATAGTGTGGGAGCCTATTAGATCATTCTGCCAATCATGCGAGTATTTGTTACGGCATGTATTAGATACGCGGTTAATAGCGATCGGGGCGTATCATGATACGCGTATCATTTTGACACGCTTCGATGATACGCGACGGAGATCTGATCGGAGATCTGATCGCGCAAATGATACAAATGTGGACTCACCGTTACATGTTTTTTCTATGTTTACCTATGCACTTTTCCGTTTACTACCTAATGAAAATTACCTAACTGTATTATTATACAATGTCGTTTGTTTGAACTTCATTTGTTTCTTCTTCTCACGTTTAATTACTGTGATTTGTACCTCATAATAGAGTCGCTCGAGATTTCTGAATGTTCGCAAATATACACTTGACGAAAAAAGAACGACCGAATTTGTAGTAGTAAGTATAGGTAGTAGTATCATAGGGATGGTATCGGCAACATGCTGAATGCACGTCTTGCCGGCCTGGAGTATCGTCTCCTACCAGAGCCAAGTTGGAGGCCACCGTGCTGGCTGCCTATATAGCGGCTGGAGGTGCGGCCGAAAAGAGCAAGAAGGCGACAACGAAAGCGGCAGGGACATCGCAGGCACCCGCCACTAGCGTGCCGCCCAAAGTAGAGAAAAGAAGAAAGATGAAAAAAACGAAGATGGCCGCTCGTGAAGCCAAACAGATGAGGGCACGAACAGCCACCTCGTCTGCGACAGACCCCTCCAGACCAGGAAGAAGAAGGCGGCCCCCAAGAAGAAAAGGAAGAAGAGGAAACTGCGCCCACCAAAGACCGCTGCCATTACCCTCACCCTAGAGCAGGGGATGAGCGAAGCCGTGACATACGTCTCCATCTTAGAGTAGGCGACGAGCCGGACCGACCTTATAGAACTGGGTACATACCAGAAGAACAAGGTTCGATTCCGGCAGGCGAAGTCGGGCGCCCGGATCCTGGAGGCGGATAATATATTTTTGATCCTTTTCGGCTGATTATGTGTGTGAAACATGCAAATATAAAAATGTATCCAATGATCAAGGATATTTTTTGAAAATCTGGCATCCAAAGTCATCAGGTCCTGTAGCCCTAGCATGGCCACTAAATGCGAAAATATAGACAAACTGCGGACATAAACTTAACGTGCCGTTCCGATCTTTACCTCGGGCTAATTGCGATTTGTGACCGACAAAAATTCAATTAAAATGCCACTTTATGACAGACTATAGTATAATATTATGTCATTAATAAGTATTTATATTATTATAATATGTCATTTATAATATTTATCTCCAAAGTGTTTCTATTCTTTCGCATTTCTACTGTGACCATGCTAAAGGGGGTAAAATAAGACGAGAATTTCCCAGATAGAATAAGCCACAAAATAGTTTAATTAAATACTCTTGTATCTAATATACATGTATATTGTATACTTACTTACCGGTGAAACGGGGTGTATAGAATTTGCGGAGTGAATAGAAAAAACGTTGGGGTAAATACTATAGTATGGGGAATAGCAACGAATGAGGGCTGAATAGAGATAACTTAATAGGGTTGTCAAAAACTGTCAACTGAACTAAATAAATACTTTCATAGTTGCAAAAAAATATGGTATACACAAATCGGCATTGTATCGTCATAGTAACCGGGATATGAAGAGACATGGAAGCCAAAGAGCTTTATCCGATGATACTGAAATGTTCCTAATAGATAACATAAACAAATGCGCAGAATGGGACTATCCCTTATTTATAAAAAATAAAAATAGGAATAAATATGTTGTTTGATTGATTGAATTCAGATCATAACATTCTGTACAAATGAAATTAGATTAAATAATTATTTAAAACAATTTTTTAAAATAAAAAATATCATATTTTATATACCTATTAAAACAAGTTTAAAATACACAACCTTATTTTTGGCAGCCCTTACAGTTTTTCCATTCACCCCTTTACATGTTTCTATTGACCCCTGTTGCTGGGTAAATAGAAATGGTACATATTTTTTTGTAAATCTTGTAAATCGTTTCATATGGTTAAAAAATATTGTAACAGCTCTTTCTCTATATTACCGTACATAAAATGAAGTCATTTCAGACCTTAAAAATAAGTTACAGGCTGTGTTGGGACAAAGTTGAAAATCATTGCTATTCACCCCGTTTTACGGTACATTTTTTATCTGATGTTATATGTAGGTATTGATCTAATGTTGTATCAAAATTTTTTTTTTCTATCAAGGCATCTCGATCTGTCCCTCCTAATCATGGGCATAGAAATTAGAAATATACTTAATAACTATCAGAGCTCCCGCAGACTGCAGACTTTTAGTCGGCCATAGTTTGATCGAAACCATCAGTACGAGGATGTATGAAGACGCACACTAAACGAATTGTATCGGCCAATAATAATATATTATCTACCTGAGAGATCTGTTTCTGTGGTATCTACTGAAACCCCAATTTCGTCAAAACTATCGGCCGACTAGAAATCTGTAGTCTACGGGGTCTCTTACTTAAGTTACACCCATAACGTAAGTAGTAAGTACATAATAATAAGTATGTACTTACATTTAAAAATTAAATATGTAACAATAATTCTTCCAGTGCTATATTATACGACTATACGTAAGTAATAGATGCTTTTAAGGAATAAAAATTACCTGCCTATGTGGATCTTGGAGCTAGGTCTCGTATCAGCTAGCTGACCAGCTGATTATACTAAGTCCAGTCAGCTATGAAAATACAACAATGCAAACGTGAAACGCTATCAACGATAAAAACCAAATGATAAGGTCAACCAAAACAATGATATCGTAAAATTTCGTACACAGCTGTTAACAAATGTGCAGTCATTATGAATTATTGGAATTGGATATCAATTTTAATGACCAGTCAAGGCCGAGGCGCTTTGTGCTAATATTATAGAGGTGTAGTGGTCGAGGAAACCGGTCTCAGGTCTCTACCGCTGAGTGCTGACGTGTTCTTTACGCGGGCGCCGACTGGCCTGACTTATCGAGTCTTTAAACGATATTTGCATCGATTGACGTTATCACTTATCGGATGTTCTAATTGTGAACTGCGGCCCAGTTTTAGTCGCAAAATGACGCTCGAGTTGGCATTGTGCTTGTGTTTGTGCGTGTGCAGCGTTCACAATTTAAAATTGGAGCAGGTGCTGATGTTCAGCCGCCACAACATCCGGCAGCCGCTGGCCGACAACCTGCAGCGGTTCGGAGCGGACGTGCCCGCCTCCGAATACAAGGCGGGCGAACTGACACCCAAAGGAGCGGTCCTAGAGAAATATATGGGCGAGTACCTTGCGAACTGGCTGCACGAGAGCGATTTGCTCCCGAGAGGCTGTCCCGACAAAAATCTAGTCTACGTTTACGCCAACACTCGGCAGAGGACCAGGAAGACTGCCGAAGCGTTCGTGGAAGGTGCGTTCCCGAGCTGCGACGTCGGAGTATACAGCATCGACTCCGAAGAAATGGACCCAATTTTCAATCCGATTTTCCGAAACACCTCGCAGCATACGAAGGAAGTGATTATCGGCGAAATGAAAAGTAACCTAAAGAAACTAAACATAAAAGATTCATACGTGGAGTTGGACAGAATGATCGATCTGGCCGATGCGCCTATTTGCAAGGAGGAACATTTTTGCAGTTTCGCGAATACGAGCGATGCTATTTTTTATGAAATAGGCAAGGAGCCGAATTTGATCGGGCCCCTGTACTATGGAAATGTAATGGTGGACACGTACCTTATGGCGTACTTAGACGGCACGCCGATGGAGAGCATCGCTAATGGCAAACTGAAAAACTTAGAACGACTGGAGCTGCTGGGAAAAATAATTGAAGCAAACCTCGTCGTTCGTTTTTATGGTCCAAATTATTTAGGTAGAGAAATAGCTCAACCGCTGCTGAACTATATTTATGATGCCTTAAAGACTGAGAGGAAGTTTATTCTTATGGTGGGACACGACGCAAACATACAACCGTTACTAGCCGCGCTGGACTTCAAGGACTTTGTGCTTCCGGAGCAAATACAGAGTACCCCTATTGGAGGGAAATTAGTTTTCCAACGATGGGTCGACGAAGATACCGATGAAAGATTTCTAAAGATCAGCTATGTTTATCCCACTATGAAACAAATAAGGGACGGTGTTAAACTTTCCGTAGAGAATCCACCGCGATGGGTTGTGGTTGAGTTAAATAAGTGTGCAACCACTTCAAATGGACTAATTTCCTGGAAATGTTTTATGACTTTATTAGAAAACGTAAAATAAAAATAAAAGGGGACGCCCATGAATTACGTAAGTACCTAAGCCTTTTCTTTTGCATGCTGGAACCCCTCTTACATCCCGGCTTGTAATGCCACTGATTTTATCATAATTTTTTCAAATATGTAGGTACTAGGTACAAGGAGTTACACAATGCTACGAATTACAATTAAAAAGTAAAATGTTGCTATACTGTACCTACTCGGCGAAACATGGCGGTAGCGGTCATTGACACCACTGACTTCCATGTGCATAAAGCGCATCACACACGGTGAAGATAATATAATATTTTATCTTAAGATGCCCAAATATAAAATATTATAGTATCTTAAGCTATCACACACGGCTAAGATACGATAATATTAAAAATATGTTCATTTCCTTACGAGTCTGCGTTGGTGCCACACGTATTCGTTGTTAGAGTTCTATATACAGGATGATTGACTATGAGTGATAACTAATAACTGATACTGCCTTACTTCTTGATTTGTTAGACAACTTCTCAGACGATGATTCTGATATAGAATGTGAAATGCAGATTGCAGTAGCACATTCCAAAAGGAGAAACATTTGGATAGAGCCTCACATAAAAAAGAGACAACTTTTAGGGTTTACACAGACGGACTGCATTTCAACTGCAATCCAACTGCAAATTGCAGTTTGAATGCAATTGACACGACTGCAATGCGACTGCAATAGAACTGCAAACCAAACACGCAGTCGGATTGCAGTTCAGTTGCTGTCGGCGTGCAGTCGTGTGTACTGTTTGGTTTGCAGTTCTATTGTAGTCGCATTGCAGTCGCGTCAACTGCATTCAAACTGCACTTGAACTGCAATTTACAGTTGGATTGCAGTTGAAATGCAGTCCGTCTGTGTAGACCCTTATCAATATCTGTCAACGAAGAAGTTTCAGGAGTATTTTAGAAATTCAAGAGAAACATTCATTTCGATTCATGAGCTTTTTAAGCAATAATAATAATAAAGCAATAAATTATAAGTCAATTTTATTTAAAATTATCCGAAATGTTACTTTTTCCATCAAAATGTTACTTTTCGAATGAGAGTAGGTATGTAACTTTCTAACATACAGCACTGGCAACACTGCATCTACTAGTGCGTCCGATCACCGATGATCCCGCTGCTCGACACAAAAACACCCTGTAGGTTACGAAATATATATTTCGTATCTTAAGATAAAATATTAAGGTGCGAAATATATATTTCGTATCTTAAGATAAAATATTAAGGTACGAAATATATATTTCCATATCTTATGATACAAAATATAAAATATAAATTAACTTCGTCGTGTGTGATGGTTCATAGGATTTGTATGGTGAGCGATATTCTAAAATATGCTCTAAGATAATATATATTTTATATTATCTTCACCGTCTGTGATGCGCTTTATACAATGCATAGAGGAAAATAATACACGTGATACAATGGATAGGAGATAAGTCACAGTATAGCAATATAATTGCTATACTGTGGATAAGTGTTGATTCCCAAGCCGTGATTGTCAATCGCGGTTTATATAGAAAATGACAATTTTTTTACAGTCAGTATAATGACCTCTACCGCCATGTTTCGCCCATTGGTTTCGGCGAGTACAGTAGGTATACAGGGTGTAACAAAAATAAGTGATAATACTTAAGGGTGTGTACGTGTTCCTTGTAGAGAGTTCACTGTGAAAATAGCAGCGCTGAAAGACCGATTTTTTTAACCCCCCACAAAAAGAGGGGTGTTATAAGTTTGACGTGTCTGTCTGTCTGTCTGTCTGTCTGTTTGTCTGTGTGTGTATCTGTCCGTGGCATCGTAGCATCCAAACGGGTGGACCGGTTTTGATCTAGTTTTTTTTGTTTGAAAGCTGACATGATCGAGAGTGTTCTTAGCTATAGTTCATCATCATCAGCCTGCTCAGTGCTGGACAATCAGGGTTTATCTGGTTCATGTTTGTGGCATCGTAGCATCCAAACGGGTGGACCGATTTTCATCTAGTTTTTTTTTTTTATTGAGAGCTGACATGTTTGAGAGTGTTCTTAGCTATAGTTCATCATCATCAGCCTGCCCAGTGCTGGACAGTCAGGGTTTATCTGGTTCATGAAAGGCCTTTAGCAACTTGTAGTCATTTGATGGGTTTTATATTTCATTCTAGTTCGTGACATTTGTGAATATACAATATACGTATTACACATAATAATGAAAAGTTGGCCTGGTGATGCACCATCACCTGATAATCAATAGGATATCCAACTCCTCGCCAACTTAGAGTAGATGGTTTCGTGTTTAGGCTCATTTTAATTGCGACAACTAGTAAGAAGTAGATAAACAGTAAATATATTTTATATGCTGCTGCTTAGCATCACCTGGATTCTATAGGAACCGAGCTTCGTATGAACCCAAAGGGGAGGTTTCATGTTTGGGCTCATATTGACAGCCTCATCGAAAAGGACATTGATAGATGGTAATCATGAGAATATTTATGATTTTGTTGATAGGAATTATTATGCACTTTAACCGACACAAGTTTAAAAAGTATGAAATAAAATTAAATTAAGAAATTTAAAAAGCCCCGCCAAACAACTTTAAAAAGTAATAAAATAATATTTACTGCCTTTAAGTCCAAATAATTCCTAACTTGTGTAAAGTAATACTTTAGTCCATAATTGTTGTCAAGGTGTGTCGGGACTCGGGGTACCGCTAATGTAGATGTTTGATTTCACAATCAATTCATAGCGAACTGTATCGAGATAGTCAGTGACTTAGTTTACTTGGCGGCGCGGTCCCCCGACACACCTTGACAACAATTATGGACTAAAGTATTACTTTACACAAGTTAGGAATTATTTGGACTTAAAGGCAGTAAATATTATTTTATTACTTTTTAAAGTTGTTTGGCGGGGGTTTTCTTTAAATTTCTTAATTTAATTCACTTTTGTATGGGGAAACTCGTGACGCTCGGGCCCGTGCCTATACAAAAGTGAAAAAAAAAATCGTCTTTCAAAGCTGCTGCTGTCTTTCACAGTGAACTCTCTACAAGGAACACGTACACACCTTAAAGTATTATCACTAATCTTATTTTTGTTACACACTGTATATTATCTTCTATATATATAAAAGAAAGTTGTGTTAGTTACGCCACCTATAACTCAAGAACGGATGAACCGATTTGGCTGAAAATTGGTGGAGAGGTAGCTTAGAACCAGGAATAGGACATAGGATACATTTTGTCCCGGAAAAATGTACGGTTACTGCACAATATACTTTTATGATTTGCGCGTAAACTATTCAATCGATTTTGATGAATTTTGGTATGGAGATACTTTGAGTCTCGGGAAAGGACAAGGGATACTTTTTGTCCCGGAGAATGTACGGTTCCCGCCCAGTAAACTTTATCTCAAGAACGGATAAACTGATTTGGCTGAAAATTGGTGGAGAGGTAGCTTAGAACCAGGAAAAGGACATAGGATACATTTTGTCCAGGAAAAATGTACGGTTACTGCACAATATACTTTTATGATTTGCGCGTAAACTATTCAATCGATTTTTATGAATTTTGGTATGGAGATACTTTGAGTCTCGGGAAAGGACAAGGGATACTTTTGGTCTCGGAAAATGTACGGTTCCCGCACAATAAACTTTTATGATTTTCGCCTAAACTATTCAGTCTATTTTTATGAAATTCGGTATGGAGATACTTTGAGTCTCGGGAAAGGACAAGGGATACTTTTTGTGCCGGAAAATGTACGGTTCCTGCACAATAAACTTTTATTATTTTCGCGGTAAAGTGAATGACCTTGGCCGTTTGGCCGCGGTCGGCGGAGCGGTCCGCGTAGCGCCATCTGCTTATGAATTAATGTAACGGTAGTAGGTGTAGGTTGTCAAGCTATTAAATCCTTCCGCTGGATGGCGCGTTTCGCAGAGCTTTGGGCAATTTATTGACAACTTTAGTATTTTTGTAATAAATAATTTTCACAAAATGAAATTCGAACTTTGAGTTTTAAACTTCTTCTTCCTCTTTTTTTTTTTTATATGGCGACTAGCACAAAACTATTGCCAGTGTCGAGTGGTGTAAAGGTAGGGAAACATTATGACGCGGTAAAAGTAGGGATTTCAAGGACGGAATTTGGATAGAATCAGGAAAGTTTTGATACTAATATTTTTAAATAATAATATAATAAAAATCGGTAATTATATATTTTATAAACTTAAATTATTGGTTACTATAAATTCAGATAAAATACTTAAATATTTTATAGGGTCACTTAATATACACATCATATAAGTAGGAAGACGAACATGAAGGGAGTACAAAGAGGACAAAAACGATGCATGATCAAGCAAAGGACACGAGAAAAATATGTGATCTAAAGTTCCCGTGTCCTCCCCACAATCACACATATCACTATTGAATACGCCAATGGGCATTGTCCAAAAAAAATCACATGTACTTTTTATATTTTTTTTCGTTAAAATAGGGTATTTTAAGAATATAAATTAAATAATTTTGAAATTCATTGGCTAGTTTTTTCTCAATAAATTTTTAAAGTTTCGCTGTGACGTCATCATCGGCGGCCAATTGACCTCTGCAGTATGTTTTTTTTCCTTTCAATCTTATTTATAATGGCTGGTTCGTCAAATGCAAGTTCTCATTATGTGAAAGCTGATACGAGAAGCTTACCAAAAGTTCGAAACGTAACGTTGGTCGAATTTATTGCTAATTTAACGCCATTGAAGGTCAAACTAAGGTTAAACATATTTGTTCAAAAATATAAGTAACTAATGGGTATTTTTTTCGTTTAAATACAGAAAAACGATCACTGACCTTATTCCTCGAAATGTTTTTGTAATGAGCAAAATTAAAAAAAAATGGACAATCCCCATTCTATTTAGATGACTAGGAATACACGCATGTCCTAATCGCATTCGTATAATGGATGAAATCACTCGTTTTGAACTATTGATTCTATTAAACCAAGACTTTTTAGGTACTCGAGGCTGCAGTTTGTACATACGGTTACCCTTTGTTGTCCAGTAAATTCCCAATATTTATTCCAGTCGTTATATAAATCGATTGCCGGTAAACTCAAAAGGTCACTGGGATAAATTTTAAATGGAAACATGTCACCACTCTGCACTGCGTCCTTAGCTATTTCGTCTGCTTTTTCGTTGCCTAAAATTCCTGAGTGACTAGGAACCCAAGAAAATGCTACTGTATATCCTTTCTCAATGCATTTATAAAGTTTATATCTGATATCAAAAATAATATGGTGATAGGGTTTACTGCGAAACGGAAACTTTTCAATGCCCTGTAATGCACTTTTGGAGTCTGAAAAGATGATGGTCTTTGTTAATTTAGACATTAATACATATTCCAAAGCTTTCAAAATGGCTAAACATTCTCCGGAAAATACCGAACTTTCTATAGGCATTTTAATTTCCTGATGTATGTTATATTGACTATGATAAACACCTACTCCTACATTTCCTATTTCTTGTAACATAGAAGAGTCAGTAAGTATATGATGCCTATAGGGTATTTATAAAATTATTAATGTTATCTTTACTTAAACTTAAATCATATTTTACATCAGGTTCAATCAGCAAACTTTCAAAATTATATGAGAACAAAGGTAGCACATCGGATTGGTAAACAGGAGCAGATATTGAAAGAAGTTTACGGTAACTTACGATAAGGCATGGCAAAGACCTTTTATAGAAGGAACGTGACTCTAAAACGCTATTCAATTGATCAAGTTTTTCTAGTAATGGATGGAATTTGTACTGTTTCAGACGAAAAACAAATCTATCACATAAATATTGTCTCCTTAGAGTCAAAGGTGGCTCAGTGCATTCTACCTGTAAGGCATTAATGGGACTTGACTTCATAGCTCCACCTATTATTCGGAGAGCTTTGGACTGAATTTTGTCTAATTTCTTCATAACACACAAGTTATCACCTACTAATAAAAATATATTAATAATATACCACCTTTATTGTGACGATATACAAATATATATAACATTTCGGCCATGTGATGTTGACGTTGCAATAAAAAATCTAAATGAGGACTTAATGCGTATTGCAGAGTGGGCACATACGAACGCCCTTGTACTTAACCCTATTAAGTCACAGTACATCATACTGGGCACAAAACATCAAATCCAAAAAATTGAACAGGCCTTTAGTACGTATTGGTAATGAAAAGATTACAAGGGTCACTGAAGCGCGAAACTTGGGGGTGATTATGGACGAAGGACTTAGATTCGAGAAGCATGTTGTTAAAACGGTCAGTCGTTGTTTTTACAGGTTAAAGTTGCTATATAGGATAAGAAATTTTATAGCGGAACCGCTGCGTCGAACCCTCTGTGAATCCTTAGTGCTCTCAAACCTAAATTATGCAGACGTGGTGATAGCCCCCTGTTTACTAGCACGATCTAAAAAGCTTATCCAAAAAGTGCAGAATGCGTGCAGTAGGTATTGTTGCGACATCCCCCCGCGTGCTCACGTAACGCCCTTTATAAACAACTTAAGATGGCTTAAAATGGATGGCCGCAGACAATTACACTTTGCAACCTTACTATTTGGAGTAGTAAAATTTAAAACACCGTCCTATCTTTATGATAAATTACAGTGGGCAAGCGATAAACACCTGACGATGACCACCAGGGGATCTAACTATCGGATGATCACTCCGCTTCACCGCACTTCCATGTTCCAAGGCAGCTTCAGATACCTCGCAAGCAAAGTCTGGAACAATCTTCTGCCGCCGCACATTCGAACTCTGCAAACAATAAACAATTTTAAATTTAGACTCAAATCTTATCTATTAAATGAACAACTCGCAGTAATTTAACTATATAATATTATGGATAATACTTATATTTTATTTGACCAATGAAATACCCTATTATTATTTATTATACATATTATTTATTTAGAACTGATCTTATATAATTATTATTATGGAATAAAATATTATGAAATTTATATTATAATGAAATTACCTATTATAATATTATCTATCTATGTTATCTTGGTGCTTACCGTTCAAGTTGTAAGCCGGCGCAAGGCAGCGGATATTCCAGAGTCGCTTGCGAGGTCAATTAACGCCATCTTTCAAGGCTCATCCCCCATGCCTCAAGTGAATAATAGATGGGTACTGTGTACATATCTTGCAGAGGTATATTATTACTCCCTACAAATAACACAAAAACTGTACAAGTTATTCTATTATCTATCTATATATATCATATATTATTTTATAATTTAAAGTAACACAGGAAAGGATTCATTTTGAAAAATCTAGTTATTAATTGTCTATCTATGTAATTTATGTATAAATTGTTATGCTATATTAAGTATTAACCAAGTGCAGAATATGATATTTCAAACACAACTTATAATATCTTACCTGATTCCTGCTTGCGCTTAGTAAATCTCGTTGTTTCATTATTGTTTCATTACTGTATTACACACGTACATTATGTATTATTATTGTTATTGATAATACGTAAGTATATTGTTCGTTGCTGAGGTATATTAGCGGTGACCCGTGACCGATAGCCCTGCGCGCGCGGTGCACCTACCCCATGCAACAACCATATGCGTTATGGTGAGTGCACGGGTTTTACGAGGGGCGCGGGTGGCGGGGGGCCGGGATAGCCGTAAAATCATGCCATAGCTAGCAATGAGTCACACGCACTGCTTTATAATATCTATTTATTTGTTTTTATATCTTCATAATTAGACATCATCGTATTATGTAACTTTATGTATATAATGTATTATATTATTATTTTTTTAGGTTAAAATGTTAACGCTGAGTGCATGTATCTGTCCCTATTTCTGGATGACTGCTATTAGGAACCACATAACACCAGGCACTGTGGTGTACACCACGGTAATAAGCCTGAGTGGTATCCATTTCTACAATGGACATAACAATACACTACTCGTACAGCTGACCCTTGCACTATGGGGATGTCAAGGATGTCCCCATAGTTTACGTCCTTATATTGTTATGCATACTGTCTCTTGAGTATTAATTCCTCCCTTTTGATTTCTTTTTTTATTTTATAATTTTGTGTCTTTTGCGTATGTGATGTTTTAATTTTCTTTAGATATTGTATTGTAACGTGTTATTTATTATTGTAGTGTAATGTGGTGTCTTATTGTCGAATAAACCTTATTATTATTATTATTATTATATACCGTAGTCTAAGACACTTCTAATAACAGCATTGTAAATAAGTTTTAAACAGAATGGATGAGCTCCCCACCAAACTCCCGCAAGACATCGCAATATATTCAAGTTACGTTCACATTTAGAAATCACATATTCAATATGTGAGTTACCATTTAATTTGTTGTCAAAATGAACACCTAAGAACTTTGCACTTGTTTTAACTGGAATTAATTTATTATCATAAGAGATGTTTACATTTGGAATAGAAACCTTTTTAGTAAATACTACTACACTACTTTTCTCCACTCTTAAATCTAGCCCATTATCGAAAAGCCATTCTTTAAGGACAGCAAGACTTTGGTTTAATAAATTACAAGCGACCTTAATGTCTGCATCAATAGCGTAAATGGTAGGTCATCTGCGTATTGCAATTTTTTTACAAATTTCGCAATTACGGGGGCCAAATCGTATGTATAAATGTCATAAAGTAACGGGCTTAAAACTGACCCTTGCGGCAATCTTTTAAATACAGCACGTAGAAAATATTCAATATCATTAACAAATACATAAATTAATCTTTGTTTTATTATATTCATAATGAACCTGATAAGAATGGGGGAACCTTTAATTTGTGCATTTTTTTCTCTAAAATTGATATTATGACATTATCATAGGCAGACTTAATATCTAAAAAAGCAGCCACAGCGTACTGTTTATTTACAAAAGCTAAACGAATATCTGTAGTAAATATGCTTAAATTATCCATAGTAGATTTACCTTTTCTAAAACCGAACTGACTGACAATAATTTATGATGCTCAAGGAACCATTCCAATCTATTTTTTATTAAATTTTCAGCCACTTTGATTAAAACTGATGATAGTGCTATTGGTCTATAAGAAGTAATTTCGTCAGCGGGTTTATTAGGTTTAAATATTGGTATTACTTCCTGTGATTTCCACGAGTCAGGAATGTTTCCAGAAATCATGACCGTATTAATAAGATTTAGGTAGTCACCTAACGCTTTATCCCCTAAGTTCGATAAAAAGAATACGGAATACTGTCCATACCTGGAGTAGAATCATTTACACTTGCTAAAACACCCTTAAGCTCAACCATTGTGAAAGGAGAATCTAGTGCAGAATATGAATGTTCTCTTATGTAACAGGTTGGAGAAGAGACCGGAAAAAATTCTGCTACTGAAGATGGAGCTAACTGATCAACATAACTACTCAAAAATTCTTTAGGCAGTACCATAGTCTGTTCTTTAAATACAGATCTGAATTTTTTTATACTTTTCCACACTTCCGATGGACATGTGGATGGAGATAGAGATGAAAAGAATTTTTTCCAACCCAGTTGTTTCTTATGTTTTAAAAAAATCCGAGTGGATTTATTAATTTGCGTTAATTTATCAAAATTTTCACTACACATATTGTCAGCATATTCCCTTTCAATAATTTTTCTTTTTTTAACTGCTTCCGAACATTCGGAGTTCCACCATGGAGGGAATGGGACTTTTGTTCCCATTGCTTTTTTTGTGGGGAATTGCTTCTCAGCAACATCGATAATTGTCTTAGCTATAACAATTCAGAAGCAGTTATTTTGTTACCTAATCTAACTTCAGGAAGATAATTGATTTGAGATTCTATTTCATTTTTGAACTTACTCCAATCAACTTTATCTAATTTATATCTATTTCTTATTCTTTTGTTATTTATGTTGTTAGTTTTATAAATCAAAGATAAACATATAGGATAGTGATCACTGCCGTATGAAGAAGACAAAGTTTGCCATGATATATTTGGTGCTAATGAAGGAGAGCAAATGGAAATGTCCACTGCACTTTTGTTTCCATTAATATTTACGACCCGTGTAGGATCACCTGTATTAAGCACACATAAATTAAATTTGTCTATGATGTCCAATAAATCCTCTCCATCCCTGTTTGACACATCGCTTCCCCAACTCTGATGATGAGCATTAAAGTCACCCATTACTAATTTTGGGCCAGAAAATGAATTAAACAAGTTATTTAAATCTAAATATGTAGAAGAAGAATTTTGTGCTATATACAATGAGAAAATATACATGTTAGGATTTAACAGCTGTACACCGACTCTATTGAAATTTGTACTATTTAAATGTGGCAATGTCAACACTTTAAATGGTATGGTATTTTTAATCAACATGGCAGCCCCACCATACCCGTCAGGTCTGTCATCTCGTACACAATAATAACCTGGAATACGAAACGAAAAATATGGTCGTAACCAAGTTTCAGAAAGGGCAATAACTATAGGGTTGTATTTATTTACTAAGTAAATCAAATCAGTTTTTTTAGTAAGTATACTTCTACAATTCCATTGTATTAAGTTGGAATCAATGATATTATATAAAAAAAAACTCAAAGCAGATAAGTTACTACCGCGCGGGTTGTGAAGCCTCAAATACGGGTCAATTGGCCCGTCTTTTATTTAGTCTGTCTCTTTTATGTAAATGGCATTTCGTATCTTTTGTTTCATTATCTGTCAAATTTGACAATTGAATTTGAAAATTGTTCGGAAGCAATTTAAGCCGGAAAATAGTATGAACGTAACAGATCTGTATTTAGTAGAATATCATTGGTTGGAATCCATTGTTGATGTTATCAACAGAGTTAATCAAATTGTTTATAGAAGCAACGTTGGACGGTTTTAAGGTATTATTTTGCTGTAAAGCACTAACTAGATCAGATAAAACATTTAAAATAGTGTTTGTGTCTGTCTTATTGTTTACTAATTATTTTCTTGTTTCAGGGTCAACATATGCACAACCATTCTCAGAAGCTGGAATTTGATACTCTTTTATAAAATTAGTTTGGAAATTTTTATCATAACCCTTACCAGTTTATTTAACATCATTTTTAGCTTCACAGCTTGTGTTAAGCTCTGTTTGATGTTTTTTTAGGGTTCCATACCCAAAGGGTAAAAACGGGACCCTATTACTGAGACTTCGATGTCTGTCCGTCTGTCCGTCTGTCTCCAGGCTGTAACTCAAGAACGGTAATAGCTAGAGAGTTGAAATTTTCACAGATTATGTATTTCTATTGCCGCTATAACAACAAATACGAAAAATAAAATAAATTAAATATTTAAGGGGGGCTCCCATACAACAATCGTGATTTTTCAAGCATTTTTTGCTCGGTATCAATGAAGACAACATGTAGGCACTTGAAATGTACACAAAGGCCTTAAATTTATGTGTACCTACTTTAATAATTAATAATTATATTCAAATAAAATAAAAATTTAAATTCTAATTTCCCATTAGAAAAACAATTTTTGGCCTATTTTTGCTCTATAACGGTACGGAACCCTTCGTGCGCGAGTCTGACTCGCACTTGGCCGATTATTTCTATAGTCAATAAAGCAGAAATTCGTACACTTGCGAACAAAAATAATTGGTTATCGTTTGAGCAAACTTGAATTTGGTCGGTAAAATTCAGTGCTCATATTTGATACAGTAGCGGGCGCTGTACTGGAAGCATGATTGCTCCAGCGCCAGATTCTAGCGATACTGGTACCAGTATATAATGTGAATATCACTTACTCCTGATCGAACACCCAATGTAGAGTGTAAAAGGAGAACACGTGGTCAAAATATCCAACGAATTGCTGAGGCAAATCCTCCCTTATGTCCAGCACCTTAAAGCTCACGCGGTCCTTTGAGTACAATGTTTTAGCGTACTGAACCATCTCTGAGCTTCTGTCAACGCCTACTAACTCCTCATAGTCATCAGGTAGGAATATTTTTAGGATCTTTGCCGTGAAACCACCGTCCCCGCTTCCTATGTCTATTATTTTGTCGCGTCCCTTCCATTTTATTTTGTGTATGTTCTCTTTTAAACATTGGATGTTGTCTTTCTCTTGTCTTCTTCTATTCGCACTATATTCTTTGGGATTATTCATAATAAGCTCTATTGACTATATTACTGTACTTCCTTTATCAATTATTGCACATATTATGTCTTATGTCTTATATATATGATATGTCTTATATATCTACCTTTGTGGGGAGCGTGGCTTTGAATAAAAGCTTTTTTTATATGACCGTGCATTATTATTCTGAGTTGTCATAATAATATAATCAGAACTCTGTACATCAGACGTCAAAACCTTTCCATAAGACCTTCTTCCGACCAGAATTGGAGGCTGCAACTTACTAGCTTCACCATAAGATATGTTTTTTTCAGCCATACAATTTTTGATTGCTTTTTGTCTTGAAAACTCTGGACAAATTTTGTTTGTAGCGTAATGTTCACCTAAACAATTTATACAATGTTCTGTCTCACTCGTGCATGACTCTGCTGTATGTTCCTGTCCACACTTGAAACATCGTGGTGTTGATCTACAAATTGCCTTTGTGTGGCCATATCTACAACAATTGTAGCACTGAATAGTCGGATATATATACAAATCTACAGGTAAAGAATTATAGCAAATATAAACTTTAGGAGGCAATATTTGCCCGTCAAAAGTAACGACCACAGAACGAGAA
Organism: Polyommatus icarus; assembly: GCA_937595015.1. Lineage (NCBI taxonomy): Eukaryota > Metazoa > Arthropoda > Insecta > Lepidoptera > Lycaenidae > Polyommatus > Polyommatus icarus. The sequence goes on from OW569325.1 coordinate 3,110,053, forward strand.
GGTTTCCATTCGACAATGTTATCTATTTTTACCTTATAATAATTATTAATCCTCCTTATTTTTAATACTTTTCCAAAACCAACTGGAGTTTCTAAGTTTTCTAATATTTCTGAGTCTGTCCACTCTGTTGGAATATTTTTAACAACACCCATTCTGGTAACATTAAAATTAGGTATAAATGCCTTTAACTTAAAAGATTCTAAAGTTTTATTATTTACAAAATTATTAGCATCTATGTGTGACTTAAAAGCTACTGTACACCGGTTTCTACCTATTTTCTTAATGCTTCCTGGTATAATATTATTTACATTATTAGTTTTAAAGAATTTGCCTAAGATGAGGGGATGCAGAGTGGTACCATCCTGTAAAGATGCTGTTATCCTTATAACATGTACAACATAAGGGTAACTGTCAGTAGTTGTATACATTCGGGGTTTAATATTCCGTGAATCAGTAGTTTCTGATGATTTAGGTGGCGTATTTGATAGTATATTATTAATAGTAATAAAATCTTGTTTGTGTGATGTTTTCGGCCGTTTGCGGCTCCCACTCATCTCATGTTCATACTCCATATCAGTTGTAATAATTACATTCATGCCTACATCAGGACCGGGCCCCGGGCCCGGCCCCGACGTAGGGTCGGGTGGCTCATTCATTGAACCACCCAAAATAGTTTAATATTTACAACAGAACCAGCGTACTAATCTTATCTTATATCTTTAAACGAGCAATTCTTGTATATAATTGGAATCTCGGAATCGGCTCCAACGATTTTCATGAAATTTAGTATATAGGGGATTTCTGGGGCGATAAATCGATCTAGCTAGGAATCACTTCTAGAAAATGTCATTTTATTCGTGTTTTATCGAATACCGAGCGAAGCTCGGTCAAATAGCTAGTATATACTTATACAAGAAAAAAACTTACCAATATATACAGTTAACTACACTATATTTATTTATACAATTAGTAATAAATAATAAAAATACTTAATAATTTACAACTTTAACCCTCCTTATCCTATTTTTAATAATTTTGCAAAAAAATTTCCGCCAAAAACACTCCCGCCTACTCCGAAGTTTCCCGCGCTTTTTCTTCTTCCTCTTTTTTCTCATGTAGTTTATATTCTCTATGGTCTTTTTTATCAACCAATCACAGTCGACCGTGCTTAAAAATTGTACAGATTATGCGATTCTGTTTATTAGCTACGTTTAAATTTGGAACCCATTTTTTTTTGTTCGGAAAGTTTCGTCCACCTGCCGGGAATGTAAAAGGGTGCTGTTGTGTTTTTGTATTATTTTCCTAAAATTGTGTTAACTGGGTTTTTAATGTGTAATATTGGTAGAATATTAACCATTAGATATTCGTGTTCATGCACAAGTGTAGGAAAGTGATGTAATATCCAGAAACGTGCTATTTTGTGTTCCCTCCAAAACTCCATCGAAAGTTTCAGTAAAGCGTCTACCACTTTACTGAATCGACCGACTTGACTCCTTGACTGTATTGACTTTTACTTAGACTTTGACTAGACTTTAGACCTGACGATACATGAAAACGATGATGAAAATTGTAACAGGAGGAATATGGTTTTCCCGCCATATTCCTTACCTTTTTACCTTGTCTGTGGCACAACATACACATCCTTTGTGTCAAGTTGCCAAAAAAGAAGAAAAAGAAGAAAGAAAGATCTTGACATCTGCCAGGAAGAAGAAGTAGATACACTCTACAAATATCTAAGATGAAGGATTGGTCAAACAATGATATTTTATGAATAATATATGCTTTGTCATGTGATTTATAGATTATTGTTCTATTATGTACAGTGTACAAAGAAGACACATGCCTACACGCATAACAATTTCCGATGATAAACGCATGTGATACAGATTCAGTAAGTATTTTGTTAGGTACGTTGGTTACAAAGGGAGGGCAAAAGTGAAAGATTTTAATGTAGGTACTCGACAATCGTTTAGTCACCTTGTTGTTGCTAATTATAACTGCGTGCAATACAAATTTCGTTATGCTCACGATAAGCTTTCGTCGCAATTATTTTACAATAGAATTTGCATCAGTGCTAAACGCTCATGTGCCAAGATGAAGCGTGAATCCCGTTGTTGTTTAGCCACAGTGTTTCTTTTGTTTCTGATAATTTGTGCCTCGGTATTAATTTATATACTGCTTGCGAATAAACTGCATAATACTTATAAATTGCAACAAGTTCTAATTGTGAGCCGACACAATGCAAGAACTCCAACATCAGAAGTTCTCGCCAAAATCTCGCCACATTCCTGGCCGAAATACGAGGAAATTCCTGGACATTTAACGAAAAAAGGATTTCTGCTGGAAGGCTTTATGGGTAACTACTTCTCAGCTTGGATGGCTCAAGAATATCTTATAAATGGTTGTCCCTCGCAGGAAGACTATTTTGTTTATGCAAATTCTGTTGAAAGAACTCTCTCCTCGGCAAGAGCTTTTCTTGAAAAAGGTTACCCAAACTGTAATGTTTCTATTCATCATACAGACCAACCGGATCCAGTATTCACTCCATACATACATAATTCCAGTAGTATTTTTAAAGAAGTTGCTTTGAAAGAAATGAATACTACCCTGAATCAATTAAATTTGAATACATCATATTTGAAAATGGAAGATATATTGAATTATGAGCAATCTGAATTCTGTAAGGTTGAAAGAAATTGTCACCTAACTGACAGCAATGAAGTAGGTATCGTAGCAGGAAAGAAGCCAAAACTGTCTGGGCCGTTAAAGATATCAAATGAAGCTGTCGATGCATTCTTGATGGCATACTACAATGGATTTCCCGAGGAAGACATTGGCTGGGGGAAACTAAAAACTCTAGAAGACTGGGACTCAATATTGAAGCTTGCTAATGGTTATCATGATGTTGTGTTCAACACAACACATGTCGCTACCGATCTGGCTATGCCGCTTTTAAAATATATGCGCGATATATTCCTAAACAAGAATTACAAAGCAATATTACTGATGGGGCATGATGCTAATATCCATGTACTACTAAAGTTATTATCTATGAAGCCGTTTGGCTTGCTCAATAGCTTTGTAAGCACCCCTATTGGGGGTAAAATTATGTTTCAGAAGTGGTTAAATGTTGAGACTAACAAGTATTATTTGAAAATTAACTATGTGTATCAGTCAACTAAACAGTTAAGGGAGGGTATCAGCTTGTCTATAGACAATCCTCCTTTATCAAAATTGTTAGAGTTAAATAATTGTGCTACTGATGGAAAGGGCTATTGTCCGTGGGATAAGTTTATGAAGTTCCTAAAAACTTTTTAACACCCCCAGTGAAATGGATGACATCACCATTGCTGTAATTTTATGATACTTTTCATGAATTATTAATGCTACTAATTACTGAGCACTGACACTGCTATTCCAAATATTAGTTTTAAGTAGTTATTGTTATTTGAATTGTAAGGGAAAATAGGAAAAAAGGTCACTAGTAATTAGCATTTTCACTACATATTAATTAATGAATAAAATACAAAAAAAGCTGTGAACTGTGAAGTTATTTGACTTGATATTGTTTAAATGCCCAAATTGCTTATATTAAGAGAAAGAAAGTTGCTCAAACTTCATCATTTATATATGTATGTTACATATTATACATATACCTACATTGATTCATAGCTTAGTTAAAAAATAAATCATACAAAAATGATAAGTAACAATTCAAAATATGATTTATTAAAACAATGTAACTTTTTTTTTATGCAATAAGGGGGCAAACAAGCAAACGGGTCACCTGATGGAAAGCAACGTCGCCCATGGACACTCGCAGCATCAGAAGATCTGCAGGTGCGTTGCTGGCCTTTTAAGGGGTAATAGCTCCCCTTCCAGGTAGGGAAGGGTAGGGAAGAGAAAAGGGTAGGGGATTGGGCCTCCGGTAAACTCACTCACACGGCGAAACACAGCGCAAGCGCTGTTTCACGCCGGTTTTCTGTGTGTCTTTTTTAATACAAAAATGTAATATACTTAATATTTTGGATACTTACCTTTTTAGGGTTCCGTACCCAAAGGGTAAAAACGGGACCCTATTACTGAGACTTCGATGTCTGTCCGTCTGTCTCCAGGCTGTAACTCAAGAACGGATTACCGTTCTTGAGTTACAGCCTGGAGAGTTATAGCTAGAGTTGAAATTTTTACAGATTATGTATTTCTGTTGCTGCTATAACAACAAATACTAAAAACAAATTAAAATAAATATTTATATTATACAATAAACGTGATTTTTCAAACATTTTTTGCTCAGTATCAATGATGACAACAGGCAGGCTCTTGAAATTTTCACAGAGGCCTTTATTATATATTGTGTACTTTAATAATTAGTAATGATATTTAAATAAAATAAAAATATAAGGGCTCCCATACAAAAAAAAAAACAATTTTTAGGGTTCTGTAGTCAACAAGGAACCCTTATAGTTTCGGTCTGTCCGTCCGTCTGTCTGTCCATCTGTCTGTCTGTCCGTCTGTCTGTCTGTCCGTCTGTCTGTCCGCGGTTTTGCTCAGTGACTATAGGACCTACAAAGCTGTAATTTGGCATGAATGCACATATTAATGATGGCAACAAAATGGTACATAAAATCTTAAAAATATCTTTTTTTTTTTATGGTACCTTCCATACACATCAAGCGGGATGAAAATTTTTTTTCGCGTCCACTCCATCGTGTGGGGTGTCGTTTGATAGGTTTTTTAAAACTATTATGAGTATTCATAGATCATTTTCTGATTTAGGGATCCGTTTGTGAAATATTAAGTTTTAAAGTGGAAAAAATCGTTAAGAGTCCAGTGTCCCCCCCTTCTACCAGCTAAACGGTTGCTTCTGGAAATGTGAAATAATTCACGGGAGTAGGAAATATGCTGAATTTAAAAGGAGAACTATCACGGCTAAGAAGACTTCATAAGTTATTGAGTAATAGTCGATCAACTAAAAAAAATGTATTCGGCGGAATATAAAGGAACTTTTCGTTCAAATTCCTTTGAAAGTAACTGAGATGATGTTGTTAGTAGCTATAAATGTACATTCATTGACCACACAAAAATTTAAAAAAAAAACTAGCGGTTAACTAGCGGTAACCATATAGTGCGCGTGGCCCGACACGCACTTGGCCGGTTTTTGGCCTATTTTTGCTCTATAACGGTACGGAACCCTTCGTGCGCGAGTCCGACTCGCACTTGGCCGATTATTTTTATTACAATTCTATTTATTTTAATAATATATAAATAAATTAAGTTTTGGCATTCAAGTTATATCTAAAATTTATACTTTTTTTAAAAATTAGGGGCAAAGGGGGGCATGGGGCCACCATGGAAAAGCGACTACCGTCGACCCTCCGATGGGTTACAGCCATTACAGGTGTTACAGGTTACAACCCCAAGGTTGTAGTTAGAAGGGTAAAAACTTTCGATTCGAAATTGTGCGTTAGGGCGGTCACTCACTAGCGTGGAAGTAAAATATTTCAATCCGTATCAATAATTATTGTACTGGTTCAAACTGGTTCCTTGGAAACCCAACAAGATCATACCAGTTATTTGCGACTATTACGACTCATCGAAACAATCCATCACAAATTGAAAATACCGCCCTTTACTATACCTTGAATTTTTGAGACCGAGACTCTTTCACAAGTTTACCTTTGGGTTGTAACTTGTAGGTGTAGTTGTGTAGTTGTAGTAGGTGTTACTGCTACCATTATTAGTAAGATGAGTGTTACCTTAAATTAATTAAAGCGCAGAAACTGTACATTCTGCGGCGATAAAAGTTATGATATTTTCTTTCTCGCGATTTTAAGGACGAGTATCGTTGTACCAAAATTTATCAGAGTCAAGAGTGTAATATAATATATGGCAATTTGTCAGTATACACTGTACATCCTAATAAAGTTGAGATAAGTGCGTAGGTATAAAATATTTTTAAGAATAAGATATGTGTTGCTAGTGTTAAAATTGTAGGCGCTAGTTTAATAACTAGCGCCTATGCTTTTAACAATGGCAACTTTTAATAAAGTTTGCAGTTATTTCTTACAGGCGGAAATTTATAAACTTTTTTTAACGATAATAGAATGCTGAACGATAATTATTATAACTACAAAATATATAATTACTTATTCATTATATTATGTATATGTGTCCCGACACCGGTGTCCGAACCTTTAATGTCATGATCTATGGCATATTTTATCGACAAATTGGCTCTCAAATTTTTTCTCTCTCTCACGGTTGTAAAATAGCAGCCATTTTAGTTTTTCTCAGGCTTTCACACTAATCTGACCAGTACTTCTCATGTAAATATCCTATGAAGATAAAAAAGGTCTCATTTGATAGCATAAATTGTGGACTACGCTTACACAAGCAATATGTTATAATATTCGTGGAATTAAACATAGAAAACCGGCCAAGCGCGTGTCGGGCCACGCGCAATATAGGGTTCCGTAGTACCGCTAGTTTTTGACAATTTTTTTATGGTCAATGAACGTACATTTATAGCGTGTTTTACACTACTAACAACATCATCTCAGTTACTTTCAAAGGAATTTGAACGAAAAGTTCCTTTATACTTCACCGAATACATTTTTTTTAGTTGATCGACTATTACTCAATAATTCAGCATAATATTTCCTACTCCCGTGAATTTTTTCACATTTCCAGAACCAACCGTTTAGCTGGTAGAAGGCACTGGACTCTAACGATTTTTTTTCACTTTAAAACTTAATATTTCACAAATGGATCCCTAAATCGGAAAATGATCTATGAATACTCGCAATATTTTTAAAAAACCTATTCAACGACACCCCACGATGGGGTGGGCGGGGAAAAAAATATTCATCCCCGCTTGATGTGTAGGGGAGGTACCATAAAAAAATATTTTTTCACGATTTCACGTACCATTTTGTTGCCATCATTAATATGTGTATTCGTGCCAAATTACAGCTTTGTATGTCCTATAGTCTCTGAGTAAAACCGCAGACAGACAGACAGCCAGACAGACAGACGGACAGACCGAAACTATAAGGGTTACTTGTTGACTACGGAACCCTAAAAACCAAAGATTAAGAAAAAAAATTATGTATTTTTTTAATTTATGGCTTTTTGTGAAAAATCTAGCACATTAAACTGGTTCTTTTTTATTTTAACCAGATAGAGAAGGTTTTCATCTTAAATTAATTCTTTACTTCAATGCTCTAACTTAAATAGTTTAGAAGTTATAACGATTTTCTTATGATTTATGAAGTATTGGTCAGATTAGTATGAAGCCAGAAAAAAAAGTTTTTTTCAAAAGTTGGAGAAAAAAAATATTTGAAAGCCAATTTGTCACTAAAATATTATGCCATAAATCATGAGTTCAACTTTTTTTTCTCCAACTTTTGAAAAAAAAAATTTTCTCTGACTTCATACTAATCTGACCTACACTTCATAGGAAAATCGTTATAAATACCTTTTTAAAACTAAAAAGGACCAGTTTAATGCACTAGATTTTTCACAAAAAGCCATTAATAAAAAGACAAATTTTTTTCTTAAACTTTAGTTTTTCTATGTTTAGTTCCACGAATATTATAACATATTGCTTGTATTATGTATAAGCGTAGTCCACAAGTTAAGCTATCAAATGAGACCCTTATTTATCTTCATAGGATATTTACATGAGAAGTACTGGTCAGATTAGTGCGAAAGCCTGAGAAAAACTAAAATGGCTACCATTTTACAACCGTGAGAAAGAGAAAAAATCTGAGGGCCAATTTGTCGATAAAATATGCCATAGATCCGCTATCCCCAACCCGCGGCCCGCGAGCCGCATGCGGCCCGCCAGGACTTTATTTGTGGCTCGCGTGATGTTAAATAATTTTGAAATTCACGCCCACCGGCAAAATAACGTAGTCTACGTGATAGTCGTTAAATTTTTTCCACTTTTAAATCGTTAATTTTGAAGAATGTTATTTTTTAACACAAAAAAAAATTTTGCCCGCATGAAAAAAAGGTTGGGGACCACTGCCATAGATCATGATATCCAAGGATCGGACACCGGTGTCGGGACACATTGTATAAGCACTTTTATTTAATTTATTTTTGTCATATGATTATGATGTGCAAACTGCAATTAAAAACTTCAACTATTCAGCTTTATTTATCATTGCCATCGATTCAATATTATAATATTTTGGTAACACGAAAAATATACAAAAAAAAAACATTTCAAAGAATCTTCTTAAATTATTACTAAATTTTTATGAGTAATTCGAATTACAAAAAACAGTATTAAACATGTCAGGTGTGGGGTTCGAACCCACGCTCCCTCTCGGGAACCAGAGCTTAAATCTGGCGCCTTAGACCACTCGGCCAACCTGACCTGCGATTCTAGGGTGAAAATATGGAAGATTTCTCTCTGACACGTACAATTCTTGTGTTGTAAATTTGTAAACGACGTCGCGTTGTCATACTCCTCCAGTGACCACATAACCCAATAGTAGAGGAGGGGAAGAGGGGATTTCGGGAGTAGCTCGAGCGTGTCAGATTACTGATTAAGCTTGTTACATAGGCTTTTGACATATTGTGTCTAGTTAACATGGTATAGAAATCAGATTTCTCACGTGGTGGGTTAAAAAAAAATTTGAGTATTGAAGTGTCATCCGATCTGTCAGATTAAGATCGGGGATGTTTATACCCCAAAAAAGCGTCCATAAAAAGCACTGCCGATTCAAAGGTTATGTAAGCCTGTAGGGACATTTTAAAATATAATAATATAAAGCTTCATATTTTCCTAACTAAGCTTCGCAGATATTTTATTTTGCACTAAACTAAATGATTTAGTCCTTGTTGTCTAAAATATTGAAAATATATTTCTGAATATATTTTCTTTTTCAAAACTTTAAAATGGCCGCAGTTTCTGAACCCACCGCTAAAATAAAAAACGCTCTTATTATTTTTTATCAGTTTTACCTAATGTAAAAAACCTACTAGGTCTCCATGACGCTCGAGTGACTACAAAATTAGATGCATTACTAAATTTATATGGATTTGACAAATTCGAAAGACGTCTCACGCAATTGAAATCTGTCAAATCCAACGAATTGCCGCGCCGCGCCTCGCCTCGCCTCGCCTCGTCTCGCCTCGTCGCGTTGCGGTCTGAACTGACCCTTAGGGTACCGTAGTGAGAAGTCAACCAAGTTTTGTTGATTACAGAACCCTAAAACGGAACCCTAACCAGCAGATTTTTTGTATATTGGTAGTTAGGTTAATAGTTAAAATATAATTTAAAAGTAATGGTCTCCCACACCGCAGTTAGAAAATGTTTAGAAACGTTAGTAAACATATTTTGTTAGCAAACATTTAATCACAAATGTTAAAAATGTTTTCATGTTAGAAAATATTTAGTAAATGTAAGTTAACAAATTATAGCAAAACAAATTATAACAAAATAAAACATTGTGTTACCTTTTGTTAGTAAATCTATACTTTACTTATTATAAAACAAAGTCGCTTTTTAGGGTTCCGTAGTCAACAAGGAACCCTTATAGTTTCGGTCTGTCCGTCCGTCTGTCTGTCTGTCCGCGGTTTTGCTCAGAGACTATAGGACCTACAAAGCTGTAATTTGGCATGAATGCACATATTAATGATGGCGACAAAATGGTACATGAAATCTTAAAAAATATATTTTATGGTACCATATATCGTGCGGGGTGTCGTTGGATAGGTTTTTAAAAACATTATGAGTATTCATAGATAATTTTCCGATTTAGGGATCCGTTTGTGAAATATTAAGTTTTAAATTGGAAAAAATCGTTAGAGTCCAGTGTCCCCTTCTACAAGCTAAACGGTTGCTTCTGGAAATGTGAAAAAATTTACGGGAATAGGAAATATGCTGAATTTAAAAGGAAAACTATCATGGCTACGAAGACTTCATAAGTTTTTGAGTTATAGTCGATCAACTAAAAAAAATGTATTCGGCGAAGTATAGGGGAACTATTCGTTCAAATTCCTTTGAACGTAACTGAGTTGTTAGTTGTGTAAAACACGTTATAAATGTACATTAATTGACCATACAAAAATTATCAAAAACAAGCGTTACTACGGAACCCTATATTGCGCGTGGCACGACACGCACTTGGCCGGTTTTTTTCCCTCATGTCCCTTTGTTCCCTTTAATCTTTAAAACTACGCAACGGATTTTGATGATTCTTTCAGTGTTAGATAGCCCATTTATCGAGGAAGGTTATAGGCTATATTTTATCACGCTAAGACTAATAGGAGCATGGAAATAGAGCTTATTATATATGAAAGGGCTTATTTGAACGTGCTAATTTCAGGAACTACTGGTCCGATTGGAAAAATTCTTTCAGTGTTAAATATCCCATCATATAGGCTATATTTTATTACACTAAGACTAATAGGAGCGAAGAAATAGAGGAAAATGTGGAAAAAACGGGGAAAATTATTTGAAAGGGCTAAATGTAACGCGCTAATCTCAAGAACGACTGGTTCGATTCGAAAAATTATTTCAGTGTGAGATAGCCCATTTATTGAGGAAGGCTATAAGGCTATATTTTATTACGCTAAGGGTGAAATCTATAGAGCGATCTTAGACTTAACTCAGACTTTACTTCAAACTTTACTTAAAAAATCTTAGCTAAGCTTAAGCTTAGCAAAATCTTAAGTGAATTGGATATATATATATATATATATATATATATATATATATATATATATATATATATATATATATATATAATATATATATATGCCGTTTGTGAACCGATTTTCGAAATTTTTGTTTTGTTGTATTAGGTTTCACTCCAATTTGGTACCATGTTCACAAAAGTGGTGACCTGATGATGGGATCCAGAAGTAATCGAGGGAACTCCTCGAAATTTATATGGAAACATATGGTGATTTTGGTTTTATGAGAAGCATCCTAAGCATATGCTACCAAAACGCAAGATTTTGCACCGAGGTATACTATGGTTCCGAAGATACTAAGAGAACTCCGGATTCCTTAAAGATACAAGTTTGGGAGTTTAGGCGCTGTTTTAAGAACTGAAAGCATATGCTACTATGCAAATTACATTCTTCATCATTATCATCATCATTACCACGTCAGGGTCACCAATTTCACCAAATTCAACCTTATCTCCAGAGCATAAGGCACACATTTGACATTACTTCTGAGAAGTTAAAGTTGCTTCGATAATGTAACATTCTGTCTCACTTCGCCGAGATATTCTGGAAAACAACGTTTATAGTACAATAACTGTCGTCTCGCATATCTGCCAGGGCTGTCAAGCGAGCGGCGCGGTGCGGCGGCGCGGGCCGGCTACCGTACTATGTGCGCTGCGTGTGCGACAAGTCGAGCCGCGAGCGAGTGCCAGCCTATTGAAACTAGTCCGGTGACCGGCTACTTAGCACGTCACACGTGTTCACTTCGATATTTTTTTAATGTATTGTTTAAAATTATCTGCAGTCTGCAGCTGATATAATATTTTGTTAAGTGTGACTGTAATAAGATACCTACGTAGAATAATATACAGGTGTATTATTCTACGTATAGTACGCGATGGCTTACTAGGTAACTAAAAAGAGTGAAATTATTATTTTTAACAAAAAATTAAAACCGACTTCCAAGGTAAAAACAATAATAGCATCCTTATAATATGAACTAAAAACTATTAAATAATTATTCCTATCTAATAGTGCCTTTTTCCGAATTCGGCTAAAACTCAACTATTTCTGTACTCAATCTTCATAATTTTGAAGTCGGTGCCAGCTCCAAAAGTTTCAAATATTCTGTCAGAGGACTGAAGATACAGCTATCTGGTACCGACTTCAAAATTATGAAGATTGAGTACAGAAATAGTTGAGTTTTAGCCGAATTCGGAAAAAGGCACTATTAGATAGGAATAATTATTTAATAGTTTTTAGTTTATATTATAAGGATGCTATTATTGTTTTTACCTTGGAAGTCGGTTTTAATTTTTTGTTAAAAATAATAATAGGCTATTGATTTTAATCATTTTTTCAGTGGCTATATATTTTATACCCGTGCGACGCCGGGGCTGGTCGCTAGTCTATATATATAAAATTACAAGTCCTGACTGACTGACTGACTGATTCATCATCGCTGAGCAAAAACTGTTAGAGCTACTGCCACGAAATTTGGTGAGTAGGGTTGTTTTATAAAGTAAACACCCACTAAGGAAGGAATTTTGGAAATTTTAACCCAAAGGGTGTGAAATAGGGGTTAAAAGTTTGTATGAAAGTCCGTCATTACTAAACTTAAGTTAGAAACATGAAAGTTTATTGACGTTTGCGTTTGACGTTTGTTTAAATAGGGTCCTGTTTTTACCCTTTGTATACGAGGGCTGCTATTTATGTATCCGGAATTAAAAAAAGAAACAAACATATATCATTTAATATGGTTTTATTGCTTTTCAAAATATTCGCCGCGATGATCGACACACTTTTGCATACGCTGGAACCAATTTTCATAGCACTTTTTCCATTCTGATTGAGGTATCTCCAAAACGTGCATTTTGAACGCATCAACAGCCTCTTCGCGGCTCGAAAAACGTTGACCACGTAATTTGTTCTTCGCGTATGGAAATAAAAAGAAATCGTTAGGTGCCAAATCAGGGCTGTACGGCGAATGACCAGTCAATTCGATCTTTTGACCCTCCAAAAACTGAGTTGTTTCAGCTGAGGTGTGACAGCTAGCATTGTCGTGATGTAATATGATTCTGCATTGTCGGTTGTCCTTTCTTATTTCTTCAAAGACTTGTGGTAAACAAATGGTCGTATACCATTCAGAATTAACTGTTTTACGATTCTCTAATGGCACTGTAGCCACATGTCCATTAATTCCAAAAAAACAGGCGACCATTTGCTTCAAAGTACTTTTTGCACGAGTAACTTTTGTTGGTTTCGGCTCATCTTGGAACACCCACACCGTTGACTGTTGTTTAGTTTCGGGGTCATATGCATAGATCCAAGATTCATCACCTGTGTAGATATTATAAACGGCTTTTGACGTACCACGGTTGTATTTTTTTATCATTTTTTTGCACCAATCGACACGAGCCCGTTTTTGATCGATTGTCAAGTTGTGCGGAATCCAACGCGAACATATTTTTTTTACAGCCAAATGTTCGTGTAATATCTTATGTATGCTCGTCATACTTATGCCTAAGGACGCCTCTATCTCGCGATATGTAACATGACGATCACACATTATTAGTTCCCGCACAGCATCTATATTTTGTGGGACAACAGCTGTTTTTGGGCGACCTTCTTTATTTTCATCCGTGAGCATAGACCGCCCACGATTAAACTCACTGTACCAGTGATAAACAGTGGTTTTTGATGGTGCTTCATCTCCAAAAGTTGCGGTGAGTTGAATAAAGCACTGTTGTTGATTTATCCCACGCCGAAAATCGTAGTAAATCATTGCACGAAAATGTTCACGCGTTAAATCCATGGCAAATGAAGACACGCAATTTTCAAAATGACGCCACAATGGAAAAATAATTGACAGTCACATGAAACAAAATGTATTCTTCAACCAAAGAGTTCTATTTTCAAATGTTGTAATTACTTTTTAAATATTGTTCTTGTAAGTGGCCAGTTTCGGATACATAAATAACAGCCTAGTAGCAGCCCTCGTAAGAATCCACAAAAAGGGGAAAACTATCCATCTTTGTTGTTATAATATGTTAACGCGGACGAAGTCGCGGGCAACAGCTAGTCTTTTATAAAGGACGACGGGGTGTGCGGTGAGCCAATAACAGATTTAAATGTTATAAAATGTTAGTAAACATTAGTAAACATTTTCTATTAGTGTAGGAGCACTTATAACATGTAACAGTTCCTAACAAAATGTTATGACCGCTGTACACTCTCGCCGAGAGCTCTCGGGCGAGAGTCTCGTGCGAGAGCCCCTTGCCCGAGTGCGATCATGTACATTCTCGCTTGGTTCAATCGCAGTTAAGAACTCAGACAAGATGGACGAAAACGACCATTCACCATTCACCATGCATCGAAAGATATCATTGTAATCCAAAGATTTATAATCATAATTAATTTTATTTCTCACAGATAATGACTGATAATGTCGTTTATTATTGTTATAGACCCTTTGTCTCGGGCGCAAAATACCGACAACGGACCGAGAGGGTCCGAGACACGCGAGACGAGGCGAGCGCACCCATTTACACTCTCGCACTCGGGCCGCCTCGCTGTGTCTCGGCGAGAGTGTACAGCCGGCTTAACAATTTACAACATTTGTTAGTAAATGTTTTTATGTTAGAAAATGTTTACAAACATTTTCTAACGGCGGTGTGGGAGCACCATAACATTGTCCTACAAAGTATTAGAACAATCCATATATTTTTATGACCATCAAATCAAAGAATGAAATCCTTTCTGTCTCTGTCTTAACAGAGACAGAAAGGATTTCATAGACTAAGGAAAATATTCTGGTCTCCGGAGTCCGGTGTTAGTCTACCGCCTACCACTTTCAAGATTTTTCGCAGATAAAAATGTTTGTCTTATCAAGATGAAGCTACTCACAAAAATTAGCTTGATAGTAATAAAAAAAAGACGGGTTGCACTCCGGGAGTGCCGGCAGAAGTGAAACGTTGTGCATTTTTTTTAAATCATTTTTAATTAATCGAAAGTCGATTACCTTACAACCCTTACAATCGATTAAAAAAATATATCGACAATCGAAAAAAAAAACAATCGATTGTTCGATTAATCAATTTCAATTAAAATTAATTTTAATCATTACTTAATTTTAATCATTACTTAATTTTAACCATTACTTAATTTTAATAATTACTTAATTTTAATCATTACTTAATTTTAATCATTACTTAGTTTTAATCATTACTTAATTTTAATTATTACTTAATTTTAATCATTACTTAATTTTAATCATTACTTAATTATTTTTATTATTACTTAATTTTAATCATTACTTAATTTTAATTATTACTTAATTTTAATCATTACTTAGTTTTAATCATTACTTAATTTTAATCATCACATAATTTTAATCATACTTAATTTTAACTATTACTTAATTTTAATTATCACTTAATTTTAATCTTTACTTAATTATTTTAATTATTACTTTTTTTTAATAATTACTTAATTTTAATCATAACTTAATTTTAATTATTACTTAATTTTAATCATTACTTAATTTTAATCATTACTTAATTTTAATTATTACTTTATTTTAATTATCATTTAATTTTAATTATTATTTAATTTTATTTAATCCATATTTATTTTTTAATATTATTTAATTTTAATCCATATTTAATTTTAAATGTTACTTAACTATTATAATTATTACTAATTTTAATTATTATTTAATTTTAATTATTTCTTAATTTTAATTATCATTTGATTTTAATTTCGATGTTACAACACTAGTAACTCTCCAACTGTCATTCGCGTTTTGTATGGTTTTTCGATCAACACGAAAATCTGGCGCGAGTTTCACAGTTTTTACCCATCCCACAAAAGTGCTCAACGCCGCTAAAGAAGTTTTCACTTCAAAAATTGTTCTAGAGCTCCCTGACTATAATGGAACCAATGGGGATTGTCCATTTTTTTTAAATTTTGCTCATTACAAAAATATTTCGAGGAATAAGGTCAGTGATCGCTTTTCTGTATATAAACGAAAAAAATACCCATTAGTTACTTATATTTTTGAACAAATATGTTTAACCTTAGTTTGACCTTCAATGGCGTTAAATTAGCAATAAATTCGACCAACATTACGTTTCGAACTTTCGTATCAGCTTTCACATAATGATAACTTATATTTGACAAACCAGCCATTATAAATAAGATTGAAACGAAAAAAAACATACTGCAGAGGTCAATAATTGGCCGCCGATGATGACGTCAGAGCGAAACTTTAAAAATTTATTGAGAAAAAACTAGCCAATGAGTTTCAAAATTATTTAATTTATATTCTTAAAATACCCTATTTTAACGAAAAAAAATATAAAAAGTACATGTGATTTTTTTTGGACAATGCCCATTGCGCATGGCCCGACACGCACTTGGCCGGTTGTGTTGTTTTAAAATATTTTGTTCAAAAGCAGTCTATTCGCATTTTAACTAGGGAAATTATTTGAACAATCGTATTTAGTAAATATTATAATATTAGGACCTTACATAGGTAATTAAATATGAAATAATTGGCGTTTTGTTGTGCAGGCGGCAGGCCACTTTGATCTAAAATATCTCCTCTTTGGTTTATAATTCCAAATTCAAATTTATTTGTTTCCAAAACAGTCATTCATTTGTTTTTTTCTTGATTATTTTTCTTCGGAGTCGTTCATATCTGATATCGCACATTGGAAAACTTGAAATATCGCTTGATTTACGAATATGAGTTCTGCCGTGGCACGAGTGCTGCAGAAACAGCTCGAAGAATTATTATTAACAATGTGTATGGCGCTGGTGTTGCAAAAGAAAACAACTTTTTCGTTCTGGAAATTTCGACCTTCAGAACAAGCCCCGTGGACGACCCGAGACCAAAATGAATAATGAAGAATTAAAGGCTATTGTGGAAGCGGATCCATCGCAAACCACTTCAACTTCCAAGGTAATATGAACTAAAAAGTATTAAACAACTCTTACTCAGTGCCTTTTTCAAAATTCGTCTAAAGCTCAACTATTTCTGTACATACTACAGTCTTCATTATTTTGAAGTCGGTTTGAGTGTTTGGTGGACTAGTGCCGGTGTCGTTCACTACAGCTTTCTAAAATATGGCCAAACGGTTACGGCAGATATCTATTGTCAGCAACGGCAAACCATGATGGAAGAACTAGCTGCTAGCCAACCAAGGCTGGTCAAATGCTCCAGGACAACGCTAGAGCCAAGACCACACACTGCACAACAGACGGCCGCAAAACTGGAAGAGTTGCAATTGGAATGTCTGTGACATCCACCGTACTCCCCGGACCTTGCTCCAACAGATTACCATTTTTTCGGAATTTGGATAACTTCCTACAAGGAAAAAAATTTAACTCTGATGTGGCAGTCCAAACCAACGTCCAAACCGCATTCAAAGAATTTATTGACTCTCGTCCCTCTGTTTTTTTTAGTAAAGGGATCAACGAACTACCCTTATAATGATGGCAAAAATGCATCGTTATCAATGGTACCTCTATATCTATATCTATACTTATTACGAGTATAAAACAGTCGCTTTTTTTCCCTCATGTCCCTTTGTTCCCTTTAATCTTTAAAACTACGCAACGGATTTTGATGATTCTTTCAATGTTAGATAGCCCATGTATCGAGGAAGGCTATAGGCTATATTTTATCACGCTAAGACTAATAGGAGCGAAGAAATAGAGGAAAATGTTGAAAAAACGGGGAAAATTATATGAAAGGGCTAACTTGAACGCGCTAATATCAGGAACTACTGGTCCGATTTGAAAAATTATTTCAGTGTTAGATAGCCCATTTATTGAGGAAGGCTATAGGCTATATTTTATCACGCTAAGACTGATAGGAGAATGTGGAATAAACGGGGGAAATTATTTGAAAGGGCTTATCTCGCGAACTACTGGAGCAATTTTTATGTTATTTGGCACAGATAAGAAGTAGACCACGTGAAGGATCATAGGATCATAGGCATAGGCATAGGATTTTAATAATTTTTTCAGTGGCTATATATTTTATACCCGTGCGACGCCAGGGCGCGCTAGTTATACATACTTTGATTAATTAAATAAATTATACAAAAAAAATCAACTTTATATTCCTTCCATACAAAACGCCAATTTCGTATGATTGTAGGATCTAATATTAAATAATTAAATTAATTTTTAATCAACGTCGAACTTACACTCCTTTCAGTACTTAGGTGTATCCCAATTATGCCTTTCAGTATTTTTACTAAGCCCTTTGTTTTTGGCAGATTTGGCTTACCAATTTTCCCTACGATGCCCTATGCCCAGAATAGTTATTTGGGCGAACGGTTTATTCGTTATTCGTTTAACTTTAAAATAGTGTCCGACCGAAGCTTCGGCTTCGGCTTCGACCGCCTTCGGCCAAAAAAACCACCTTCGGCGAAACCTTTGGCTTCGGCCTAAAACCCGGCCGAAGCCGAAGCTTTGGCGAAGGTCCGAGCAACCGTCGAAATTGAACGAACTGTAAAGTGTAAACTGCTACGAAAGTCGAAAGACTGAGTGAGTCGTGGGAGAGCGACGGACCGGCCGTGTATGCAGAGGCCGCGGGGAGTCACTGTCTAATACAATAAACAAACACTAACTTCTTAATAAATCATTTACCTAATTATTTATTAAGAAGTTAGTGCTTGTTTTTTTTATTTATTAGTCTAGATTCGGTCTGGTCGAGTAAAACAAAGACTTGATTGATTGGTCTAATTATTGTCATTTGTGAATTTAATGAAATTATTATTTTTTACAATTGCGATTTCTGTTGGAACTTATTCAGGGTGCTTAGGGATAAAACATACTAAAAGTTCTGAAGTCTAGGAGGTGAGCCGGAGTGAGGGGAGAGTGACAAAAGTCAAAATTTTTGGTTTTTAGCTAATGACTAAAAAATTATGCGTTGTAGCAAAAAACATTCTACGATTAAAAAAAACTTATTAAATTCTATATAATTTTGATTCTATAAACTTTTTCCGAATTCTCATCCGTTTAATCAAATCAAATAAAATCAAATATTTTTTCGCACTATACAAATAAACTTAATTAATTATTTGTAGTCCACAAATTATTAAGTAATAAATAAATCACGAAATCTCAAACTTTTATTACCATCTCTAAATCAACTACTCTATGAGACAGTCATCATATGGTAGGCATCATGTAGACTTTCAGAAAATATTTGCAAAAATTTATTCTGAATAAAAAAAATTGAGTTTTTTTTGAGTTTGAGTCAATATAGAGATAAAGTTTTAAGACTTTCACTGTAAACAGTTCTGTGTACATAAATAATTAAATAAATAAAATAAACCTTCAATATTGAAGTTTTGAAATACTTAATTTTAATATTAATTGTAGCTTGTAGACAATATTGAACATAACTGTATTTTAAAAAGATAAAACCGACTTCAAAATTATACGTACTAAATTGAGAATTAAAACTCCGTATCTCCAAAACTACTGAACCGATTTTGTTGAAACTTGCACTATTCTCTAAGTTGAACAGTACCTAGTAAAACAAAAAAAGAATTACTGAAATCGGAATGGTAGTTCCAGAGATATTGCACATGAAACCCAATAGTGTATTATCTCAAAAAAGTGGCAAATTCACTTTAATCAAGAAAAAATACAAGCATTTTTTTTTATCTTTAAGATCATCTATTCCATGTTTTTTTAACTGCAATATTTCTGAAAATATTTCGTTTTACCACTGCGTCTTTCCTCCCTTTTGCCCTCCCTGCAACAGGCAAGAGCGGTATCTGAGATACCACCTGTTTAGGCGTATCAACGAGGAAAGGCAAGACAGTCAACACAGTATTATTTTGAGATATTACTCTTTTGCCTACTCGTACATACCTCACAATCTTGTTTTATTTTGACATAACACCCTGTTGCCTAGTTAAAACTTTTGTATTTTGCAATCATCGTTGTATTATTTTGAGATATTACTGTATGGCACTATACGGCCGCCTGTAATTTTGATAGATTACTTTTTACCATAACTTTTTCCATCTAGAACTGACTGATCACCACTGATAATGGCCCAGTCATCGGATGACTCTGATGAGGAGGAGGTTCCACCTGTGACCAGAAGTCAACCATGACGTACCTACCTCTGCCTGGTTCTTGACAGTCTCTGGACGTTTAACACTTCAAGTAGCTGTTAAGCTGTTTGAAAAGGTGAAAAAGACTACTGGAGCATTGGCATGGCTCCTCCCGAATCTCGAGGGTCCGACCTTATCTGCCGCCGTCTTTGCCTTGGCGTCATTAAGTCGATGGCATTAGTAACTACCTAAAATTTTTTCTGAAGTCGTTATTAAAAAACGGGCAAGAGAGTATTAAAACAAAAAACATATTTTTAATCCCGGGCAACACCGTAGTATCTTCAACCATTTTTTAAAGATGGATTTTGTATAGATTAACATCATTTTCATAGCTATTTTTTTATCAAAATTAATAGTCAGATAACTGATGAACAAAACTGTATTTGTGAGTAGTTGACCAAAAAGGGACCTGAAGGGATTGGAAATGGTTTTTTTTTATTTTTTTATTTATTTAATCAATGATCTTTTAGCTTTGTTTTGGTCTAACCAGAATATTTTTTGGGCGCCGTAGTTTTTTTATGAATAATTGTTTTGTGAACCGAGGCAGATCTACAACTTGTTTCTACACGAAACTTCAAACGCGATTTACTCGAAATCAACTTGAAGGGATTGGAAACGGTTCTTTTTTATATATTTAATCAATGGTCTTTTAGCTTTTTTTTGTCTAACCAGAATATTTTTAGGTGCCGTAGTTTTTTTTAATGAATTGTTTGTGAACCGAGTCAGTTGTACAAGTTGTTTCTACACGAAACTTCAAAGGCGATTTACTCGAAATCAAATTATTTACCTTGAGGTCCCTTTTTGGTCAACCACTCACATTTATAGATTTCTAATCAGATACGTAGTATTAATTCTATGATTTTTTGAAACTATCAAAATGCGTTTTCTCGAAACTCACTTTTTTGAGATAATACGGTATTTGGTTTCATTTTTATGTTTGTGTTCACATATTATGTAAACACAAACATAAAAACATACATGCATATAATATACATACACACATACACTTAATTGTAATTTGGTACATTTGTTCAGACGCTGATACATATTACAGACTAACATATATATACGAAAATTGGGCAGTACGATTACGTACATACGCGTCGAATTGATAACCTCTTTTTTTTAAGTCGGTTAAAAATTAATTACTGATTAAAATTAAGATTATAAACCTTCGGCTTCGGCTTCGGCCGAAGGGTGTGGCGATTGCCGATTAATCGGCTTCAGCTTCGGCTTCGGCCAAAAAAAGACCTTCGGTCGGACACTACTTTAAAACCATAGTTTACCTAAATTTGAACTAATTTTCGTAAACAAAACTAGAGTTCACGTTCAATTATCATAATAACATTATCATCTAATAATATTATTGATAAAACTGATAAAAATGCGGCTTGTATTTATATTTTCAATTATTTACATTCAGCCAGCCAGTCGGCAGTCGCACGCCATTCGTTTGAGTATTCGAACGCGTCGTGTCGCGGTCGTTCTAAATTTAAAATCGTTAGTTTTCGCGCGCGATATTGTGTGAACTGTGAACGTGAAGTGCATTTGTTGAAGATTTTCACGAGATTTTCAGTGCACTCTAATTTTTTTTTTAAATATATTACGAGGTTTAAGCACTGAAAGTACTGTATCATCATGTAGGTATATGTAATATAATTAGTGTTTGTCGTTTCGTGGGTCTGCTAGATGCTAGATTCATCTTATTTCCTTTGTGAATGTAACTGCGTTTTATTTATATTTTATACAAATCGAATTGCATAGGTAATGCTTTACGTTGCTCAAAATGCTTGAAAAACGCTGCACAATAAAAGAACTTTTTAGCATTTTGGTGTTTATTCATTGTTTATCATTTACGTGATTCACTTACACTCTTGATATAAAACTGTTATTTTTGTTTATTCGGCCTCATCTGTTCCACATTTTGTAATAATTACTTATACAAAAACTCTTGAAATTTTAATTTGTGCGAGATAAAGTAAATCAATACTGTTATCGCTTATCAGTGCCTAGTTCTTACTTATCATTCCATTAGGGAGCATCCACAAATTACGTGAGGCATTTTCACCGGGATTCGGAAAGCGAGTCTAGCTAAAATATCACACTAAAATTTCACTTGAAAAGGGGGGTCGGAACTCGGAAGAGGTGTCAGAAGGTAACAAGGGCATGTGTATCGCTTCCGGCGACTGTGGGTGGGAATTATCTAAATAAGGGAAAAGACCTAATGGCAGACACTTTAAGGAAACATGAAACATTTGAATGTTATCTATACTTATTTTAAAACAAAGTCACTTTTTTTCCCTAGTCGTAGTTGGGTCGCTAGTAAAATATATATTTATGAAAATAAAGGATTGATAACTTCTTCCATGTCTTCAGTAACTCTTACAAAATAAAACTATTATAATTATTCTCTGACAAATCAATTAAAAAATATATTATTGGTCTTTTGTAAACTTAGTCATAAGTACTAATAGATGACATCACAAAAAACCGGCCAAGTGCGTGTCGGGCCACGCGCAATATAGGGTTCCGTAGTACCGCAAGTTTTTGATAATTTTTATGGTCAATGAACGTACATTTAATGCGTGTTTTACACTACTAACAACATCATCTCAGTTACTTTCAAAGGAACGAAAAGGTCCTTTATACTTCGCCCTTCGATCACTAATATACAAGATACACAATCCGCGGCAAAAAACGACCTCACCAAAAGAGCACCAAACTCAACATTCTGGTGCACTTTTGATTTAGTAGTGCTCGAACGCTCCGCCGGGAAACATGCCTCGGTGCGCGTTTAATAATTGTAGAAATCATACGTCTAAAACCAAAAAAAAAGGATGGAATTTCATATTTCCGGTAAGTATTAATTTTATCCTAATATATTTCTTACAATTGTATTGTAAATATTGGTATTTCTTTAAGAAATCACCAAAAGACAGTTTTAAAATTAAGTTGTAAATAAATCAACACCAGGTATAAACCATCTCAATTGCGAATACTCATACTAAAGGTACTTATCGTAGTTTATCATGCCCACTTGAAATGTTCGGGTTATAAGCTATGTTTCTGTTCCATTTGATGGAGTCGCTATTACTATTATTTTTTTATTGAGGATTTTTTTCAGGTTTCCTCGAGATCCAGTTAGATGTGGTAATAATATTATGTTCCCATCTTCGATCAAATATAGTTCCCATTAAGGATTTTTTAAGTAGGTTAAAAAGTATGGGCGTTGGGTGATGTGAGTTGTCCTTTGTGGCCTATCGGAAAATGTATGTACACTTATGTATATTTTGGTTAATGATAAAATTAGACATAACATTAGAACAACATAATATTACAAGTAAAAAATAATTACTCCTCACTTTATACATTAAACTTCGGAAAAATAAAAAAATGGACTATTAAAATTATTACAAATTACAATCAACAAAAAAAATTTGAACAGTTCGACTCCACTCATACTTTACTTCGCCCTGTTCCAGCGGCGAATTTCGGTCGTAAAATTGGATTTTTTTTTGGCACTATACAAATTTGAACTTAAATCATATACGCGGATGGTTGAATTTAGTATGAAGCGTGCATCGGACGTAAAAATTTTATTGCTTTGTAAACACAAATGTTCATTGTTTTATAAAAAGATCTTTATTAATTACTATAATTAAGGTTGATTTTAGATAAATGTATACTTCATTAAACTCTATTACTCGGGGACAGATTTTCGAGAGGTTTTGTATGAGACTGTGTATCTTGTATATTAGTGATCGAAGACTTCGCCGAATAAATTTTTTTTAGTTAATCGACTATTACTCAATAACTTATGAAATCTTCTTAGCCGTTTTATTTAAGAAATGCCATGTTAAAAGAGTGTCATGGCCTTCTACGGATCTCAAGAGGGCCTGGATACGCCATTCCATGCTTGCATTTTGATTGTCAATCATTCCCTGTGGGATATTCTCCTACTCCTCCAGTAGCGCCAACTAGAGCTCCTGGACACATTTTGGACCTTTTATTTTGAACTCGTACCGTTCACCCATTGATGTGCCACACGTCTTCAATCGAATCCACATCCCAATATGCTAAATTTAAAAGGAAAACTATCAAGTTTTCCTTTTAAATTTAGCATATTTCCTACTCCCGTGAATTTTTTGACATTTCCAGAACCAACCGTTTAGCTGGTAGACGGGGGGACACTGCACTCTAACGATTTTTTCACTTTAAAACTTAATATTTCACAAACGGATCCCTAAATCGGAAAATGATCTATGAATACTCGCAATATTTTTAAAAAACCTATTCAACGACACACCACACGTAGGGGTGGGCGCGAAAAAAAAATTCATGGCAATTTCATGTACCATTTTGTTGCCATCACTAATATGTGTATTCATGCCAAATTACAGCTTTGTAGGTCCTATAGTCTCTGAGTAAAACCGCGGACAGACAGACAGACAGACAGACAGACGGACAGACGGACGGACAGACCGAAACTATGAGGGTTCCTTGTTGACAACGGAACCCTAAAAACGAACATCACTAATAGTAGACACCAATATGAACTAATAGTTGACATAGAACATTACATTACATTTTAAGCTCCGTTTAGACCAAACGAGCGAATGCTCATTCTAGTAAAGCCCGTCACAGACTTAGCTATAATATATATTAATATATTTATAGCAAGGCATATTATTCTATACTAAATCCCCATGTCACAGAAATATATATTATAGCTGAGTGTGTGGTCACGCGAAAATTAGTATATATTATAGCTAGGTACATGCTGGGAAGGAACAACAACATCCGCCTAGTATGGGTCCCGGGCCACAGAAACGTCCCCGGCAATGAAACCGCTGACGAACTGGCTAGGCTTGGGGCCGAGAGTCTCATATATGGCCCAGAACCAGTCTGTGGTATAACTCCCAGTACCACAAAACAAGTGCTCAAGGAATGGGGTCACAGACTATGCAGGAAGCAATGGGCTGAGACCCCTGGCCTTGAACACTCCAAGGCACTAATTCCCGGCTTCAACAAGAAACTATCAGAATTAGTGCTCACCTTGGGTAGGAACCAATTAAGAATCCTTACCAGAAGCCTAACTGGGCACTGTAAGCTCAACAAACACCTAAACAGAATGGGTGCTTGTAGCATAACGACTTGCAGATTCTGTGAGGAGGAGGATGAAACACCTATTCACCTTCTTCTCGACTGTCCTGCTCTACTACAGAGCAGGAACAGGCACCTTGGTCGCCACGAATACTCATCCACAGAGGAAATTCGTGGCACCAACCCCAACCATATCGTTCAATTTATGAACAGTATTGGGTTGGGGATGATTCTCTAGCGCGAAGGAGTCACAATAGATCCTCATGGGTCGCAGTGACGTCAGGGCTATAGCGCCCTGCCTTCTTAAAAAAAAAAATGGATATTATTACTGAACAAAATTAGCTCAGTTATGCTCTAAACTCTAAAGTCTAAATTAGTGTCTAAACACACTATGCCGAATTTCCGCGGCGGAAGTTCGGCTTGATTCCGCCTGTTTATTTGAACGCGCTAATCTCAGGAACTACTGGTCCAATTTGAACAATTCTTTCAGTGTTAGATAGTTCATTTATCGAGGTAAGCTATAGGCTATATTTCACGCTAAGACTAATAGGAGAGAAGAAACAGAGGAGAATGAGAAAAAAATTGGGAAAATTATTTGAAATGGCTTATCTCACCAACTACTGGAGCAATTTTTATATTATTTGCCACAGATAAAAAGTAGAATACGTGAAGGATCATAGGCTATTTTTGTGGGCTAATTTGTCTGTGAAATACCTAATTTACGCGGGCAAATCCGCGCGGAACCTTTTTCTCAGATAAAATGTACAGAAAAATAAACTTATAAAAAGATCAAAATCATTTTAAACCATTTCTATGGGTGTAAAAAATGTAAAAATATTATGTAACCAGTTTAATTATAACCCGGCATTTCTTATCAAGGTGGAGCTTTACTAAAAGTATTTTTTGGCCTTTTTTGTCCTTCTAGCTTCATCAATATTATCTCGTTCTCGAATACCTAGGTACAAAACAAAGTGACAAACCTGTGACCAACCTACACTTCTGTGTGAACATCTTATCGCTAAACACAAACAAACATACAAAATCACATAAGTAACTTCCAATATTGACTCGCTATTTAGCAAGAAAAACCTAGCGTCAAAATGTTATTTTAGTAGTTAGATAAAAGCAATGATTATAAAAGTCTTACGACAGTGTTCCGTTTCGTTCCTAGAGGTTGATGGGTTGTTAACTTATTAGCTGTACTTACTCCTTTTATCTATCTCTGAATTTCTTGCTTATTATGTATCAAGGTTAATATTAATTAGGGCCTGCTTCATCACTTACTGATAAGTTGTGTTACATAATACATATCAAATAAGTACTGAAACAGGCTCATAATTCGTAGGAATGTCAGTAGTATTTTTAGAATTTTCCTAGTAGATCCCGAGTCCCGACGCACGTCACAAATAGACACGGGACATAGAATGTTTCTCTTTGTCCCGTCTCTATTTGTGACATCGCTATTCGTTAGGTACTCCAAGAAAGAAAGTCTCAATTTTAATTCACTTTTTGTTTGAGAGCTTTGATATTAATTGAACATGGTTCGTGCAGCTTGCTGGTTGCATGGTTCATTGAAGCTTTTGTGATCTACTGATCACTAACTCTTTTAGATTTGGCGCTGTCTATTGGCAGGGCAATGTGGGCATTAAATAACCCGACCATTTTAAATAAGTCCGCCATCTGCATAGTAATCAATTAGAATTTAGATAATATTATAGAGCAGTTCGTATTGTCATGGACACAGATTTCTATCTAATTAGATTCCGCATGTGTATGTACTTCGCGTGCCATCGCGTTCCCAAAAGAGTATAAACTTTATTCTTTCGAAAGTCTGTTCTTTAGTCTGCGCTCCACCGTTATCGGAATCGGACGTCAACCGGAATTCTAAAAATGCCTAATTGTGTCGTATTGGGCTGTGGAAATTTGAATAGAAACGTTGGTATAAATAGTGGACACGTTTGTTATCATCGGTAAGTAATTTTATTATTTAATCATGTGTTTTTTTTTATTTTAAAATCAATTATTTAATGTAAATCATGTGTGGCTGTAGTTTTTACCATAAAATCTACGTAACTGCGTGTGTACCGCATGATTCATAATACATTGCCGCTTTAGTTAGAATTTAGAAAATTATAGAGCCCGTTTTGTTTGTCCGCTATTGAGCGCGCAATGGAAATAAAACAATCGATACTTTCACTCATCGCTTAGTTTCGAGGTACAGTCAATATTCTCATATCTCTGTCAAATGAAGCAAATAGTGTTGTTACATATTCTCGATTCTAATTAATCGATTTTCGAAACAGACATGAAACAGAGGAATGATAATGTTCGCTTTGGGATATTTTGTGACTCGGTAATTATATTTCTATACATATAATAAAACTGTAGAAATAAAAATTCTGTACATAAAGGTATTAAAAAAATAATAAGCGGGGGTGTCACTATATCGCTATAGAAGCCAAAACTGTAGTTAGTTTTTTGTCTACTGTCTATCTGTCTGTCTGTCTGTATGTTTGTTTCACTATCACACGAAAACTACTGATCCGATTTGAATGCAGTTTTCGCATATATTTGTCTTCTTCTCGCAACTTAACATCTGGTGTATAAAAAAATTCCCCCCACCCCACTAAGAACTCGAATAATAATCGATTAAAAAATCGATATACCTATTAAAATGGCAAAAGAGGCGGGGCGCGGTGATTCCTTTGAATCGATTCCGCGCGTACGGGTATTCCCATCACTAAAGCGCTCTTGTGATGTCACAGTAGGTATGAAAAAAGTGACACGCTCGTGTTCATACAAATGGAGAGTTCAAAATCTTATTTCTGTGGTCATGGACAAGGTTCCCTGGTAGCACGTTATATGGTGTTTTATAGGGCAATAAAATATACATAGTACGTCACTTCACTGCTAAACAGTTACATTGTTTATTATGTTTATTGTTTATGGCTCTACTTGCAGTGCAGTATGCATTTTTAACCGACTTCCAAAAAGGAGGAGGTTATATGTTCGTCGTTATATATATTTTTTTGTATGTTCAACCATAAATTCGCCGTTTGTGGACCGATTTTCATGATTCTTTTTTTGTTGTACAGGGTTGAATCCGAGGTTGGTACCATGTTCACAAAACTAGTGGTGAAAAATCTGATGATGGGATCCATGAGGAATCGAGGGGACTCCTTGAAATTTGTATGGAAACATATAGTGATTTCGATTTTTGAAGTGAAAACATCTTTAGCGGCGTTGAGCACTTTTGTGGGATGGGTAAAAAGTTAAAAACTGTGAAACTCGCGTCAGATTCTCGTGCTGATCGTAAAACCGTAAGACGGTTGGAGAGTAGTGTTGTAACATCGAAATCGATTAATCGAACAATCTATTGTTTTCTTTTTGATTGTCGATATTTTTTAATCGATTGTAAGTGTTTCGATTAATTAAAATAACCGATTTTTTAAAAATCGATATTCATAAAAAATGGGTTAAAAATTTAATCGATTGTAAGGGCTTCGATCAATTAAAAAAATCTATTTTCATAAAAGATGGGTTAAACTTTCACTTCTGCTTCTTCTGTTTTACTTCTGCCGGCACTCCCGGAGTGCAACCCGTCTTTTTTTTAAGCATTCGAGGTAAATGCTACCAAAAAGTAATGTAACCAATTATTGGTACTTTTCGTGATACTTAGCATCGAAGCAGATGTTTTTTATGATTATTTCGCTGTTTGTGGACCGATTTTCAAAATTTTTATGTTGTTATATAGGACATAATCTTAATTTTGTATAACAATTACGAAAGTGGTGAGCTGATGATGGCATCTATGAGCAATCGAGGGAAATCCTTGAAATTTATCAACACACTTATAGTGGTTAAAATGTTGTTTCTAGTGTGGGAATATGTGTGGTGGCCACAAAGGAAGATCTTCCAACCAAGCGAGGTGGTATGCCCGGTCAGGCCGAAGCCCACGTGTGATACATTTCAGCTGTCGTATATATACCGACGCGCTCAGAAAACTTCGATAGCGCGATGGAGGAATGTTAGGCGAATTGTGGGTACCGTTCAATGTCAAGTATCTCAGTTCTTGGCTGGTAAGGTAGGCTGGTAGGGTAAGGTCGTTTGCTCGGGGGACGGCCTTAAGGCCATCCCTCGAGCAAACGACCTTGACCTTGATTTAGTTCAAAATTGATCTAAGAAAATTTAAAACTGGGAATTTGACGTAGTTAATGAAATTGTCGATCTATTGTCGTGTGTTTCAAGTAAACGTAATTTGTAAATACTAGGGAGATGCTGAAAGTATGCTTCAATTTTAATTAATTACTTTGGAAACTAATAATATCATGAGTATAATAAACAAAAATTGGAAACGGGGAAAGGAATGTTGATATTATACTGAAGAATATTTCTGTATTTTTATTATAATTTGTATTCTTATTAATATTTCAAAATTATTAATAAGAATATTATGTATCTATTAAGTTAATAAATGATAAAACTTAAGGGCCTTCCCTACGGAGAATTCGTAATTTACCGTATTTATAGCCTTATAAACTCATAATTTGAAAGCAACAAAGTTATAATAAAAATACAGCAATAATCTTCACTTTATTATTATAATTCACTTTAAAACCGCGGGTAACACAGCTAGTTTCATATAATAACTATCTAGTACTTTTGTTTAAAAATTCCTGTATGGCATGAAAATAAAACAACCTACCATTATTTTCTTGAAAATTCACCCTCTGAAAACATAGTTTAGGAGTGGATGTTAACAGCTGTCACTAAAAATTAAACAAGAGCTAGTTTTTATTTTGGCCACATCCAAATTGATATTTCGATAACACAGTATTTGGATGAGGTGCAAATAATAGATGATAAAGATAATTAATATACATATTTCATTTCCTTTTTTAACACGCTTTTATATAAGCTTGGGCTGTAGATATTGTCATACATGCGCACATGTATGTAACCACATAAATAGATTAAGATAATTATAATTGTTCGAGACTGTATTCATCCATAGGTTTTTTCGCCGCTGGCTCGGATCGGACTCGAAGACCAAGGCTACACCGGTAATCTTGCAGAGCGGGGGCGTAGTAAATAAAACACACGAGTCGAGGAGAACATTGCTCCCGAAACGCGCCTCGCTTACCTGGCTCGGGAGAATGCCGTATAGAGAGCCGCTCCGATTCGCAGTTTGAGACTGTTTTTCTGTCTCACTTTTGCTATCGGAGACGGCTATTTTTCCCCCATTTTCCCCATTTTCCGTGAGCCAGGCAATTAAAACGCATTTCGGAAGATTCTTTATTCAATTTTCCACAATGTTAAGCTTAATCTAAGTATCACAACTTATATTTTACGAAATTACAGCTAAGAGAATCTAAAAGTTAACACAATTTACTTACATTTTCACACAACTTTTCTTTATATTTTCCAAACTATTTAGGCTACATTACTAATTTTTCCTGCATCTATTAGACAATTTATTAATCCATTAAATCAATCACATTTTACCTCTTAGGGAGCCACAGTTTTATCGTAATTCACTTTCTAAAGTCTATTTGTAAAAACACTGATTTGCACTGAGTCTATTTCTCACATATCACTTTAATTAGTTTATATGCACTCACTATACGTTTTTTGGGAGCGAGGCCGCTGTCCTCAACATCCTCCCCCCGGCGCAGTAGCCAGGGTCTACGCAGCCTTCTCCGGTGACTGCGGGCTCGCTGGTCTCGCTGTCGGCTGCCTCGGTGTGCACGAGCTGGCTGAGCTCGTCGCGACTCGTTCCGGCGACTGCGGGCTGACTCGGCCCGCCGATGACTGCCCCGCTGAGCACGGGCTGGCTGAGCCCGTCGCAACTCGTTCTGGCGACTGCGGGCTGACTCGGCCCGCCGCTGACTGCCCGGCTGAGCTGGTGATTGCCCGGCTGAGCTGGTGACTGCCCGGCTGAGCACGAGCTGTTTGAGCCCGTCGCGACTCGTTCTGGCGACTGCGGGCTGACTAGGCCCGCTGGCTCTTCTCCTGGCGCCGGCCGCTCCTCCGGCGGCGATTCTTCTATTACCGCCAGCTTTGATGTTGGCCGGCGGAACACTCCGCTGCGAGTACGCACGTCCGCGCAACGCACTCGTCCGTCCGGGCCCGGGTAGACACGGTGTACGACTCCGCGCGGCCATGTATTACGCGGCAGCGCGGGGTCCACGACGATCACTAAGTCCCCCGGGGCCAGGTTGCGGCCGCTCCTCGGGGCCCCGCAACGGGGCGTGAGCGTCGGCAGGTACTCTCTCACCCATCGCCTCCAGAACTCGTCCGCCAAGGCTTGCGCGACCCTCCATGTCTTCTTGTCGGCCTGCACGCACGGCCCGACGTATGGTTGTCCTGTGGATGACCCTATGAGGAAATGGTTAGGTGTGATCGCCTCTGGGTCGTCGGGGTCCACGGAAACGTGAACGAGCGGTCGAGCGTTCACGGAGTACTCCGCCTCGGTCATCAGGGTCTGGAGCACCTCTTCCTTCGGTGATTTCTCGTTCAGTGTGGCGAGTAGGGCGGTTTTCACTGACCTCACCAGTCTCTCCCAGGCGCCTCCTTGGCTCGGCGCCCCTGGCGGAGTGAACTTCCATTTCATGCGGTGTACGAGGCCCAGCTCGGTCATAGCCGGCATCCACTCGGCGTACGCTTGTCGCAGCTCGACGTCTGCGCCTCTGAAGTTTGTCCCATTGTCACTGTACATGACCGCCGGCCATCCTCGCCGAGCGGCCATTCTTCTCATCGCCATCAATGCTGAATCGGTCGACAGCGAGGCCACCAGTTCCAGGTGAACCGCTCGCGTCGTCAAACAGGTGAACAGCGCTCCCCATCTCTTCTCGTGACGTCGGCCAATGGTAACGATCATTGGGCCGAAACAATCGAGACCACAGTAGGAAAATGGTCTCTGGAACGCCCCCAGGCGCTCCGGTGGCAGGTCTCCAGGTTGCGGGATTCTTGGGCGCGCCCTTCTCATCCGACAGAAGGCGCAGTTGTGGATGATGCTCCTCACCGTCGGCCGTAGCTTCAGGATCCAGAATTTCTGTCGTAGATCGTTCACTACTCTCTCGCGGCTCCCGTGTCCGGCTCTGGCATGCTCCCTGGCCACCAGCAGTCTCGTGAACGGGTGTCTTCCGTCCAGGATAATTGGGTTCTTCATCTCGTCCGGCACCTGCGCTGCTCCGATCCTCCCGTCCAGAGTGAGCAGGCCGTCCCTGTACACCGGGTTGAGCCGGTACAAGGAGCTCCACCTTGGCGCCGTCCCTCCGTTTTTCATCTTCTCTATTTCCCGTGCGAAGCTATCGTGCTGGGATTTTCGGTACCATAACTTCTCCGCCTTCTCCAGGTGCCGCACGTCGAGACTGGCCCGACGATCACGACACTTCTCGACGAATAGTAGAACCATCGCCGTACATCTCACGAGGCGCTCGTACTTTGAAAAGCGACTCACTTCTGGCAGACAGTCCATTTCGTTCGCCTCCGTGGTCTGGAAGGCGACGTGCTCCTCTCGCTCCTCGGCTTGAACGGGACTCTCCGCGGGCCACTCGTTCACAGGCCTTCGCAGGAAGTCTGGTCCATTGAACCACGGATCCTCTTCGCTCTTCGTGACATAGCCCGTTCGGGTGGCCATGTCGGCGATATTATTTTTCGTGCTCACCCACCTCCACTGGTGCACGGAAGTCAGCTCGGCGATCTCTCCCAATCGGTGTGCGACGTATGGTGTGTATTTTCTGCTTCCGTTCTGTATCCACCACAGAACCACCTGAGCGTCGGTCCAGTAGAAGATCGTATCTGTCTTCCATCTGTGTTCAGCTGCGACGGCGTTCCCGAGCCTCGCCCCCACCAGAGCGGCTTGCAGCTCCAGTCGTGGTATCGTCTGTGTCTTCAGTGGCGCCACCTTAGCCTTGGCTGCGGCCAGCATCACTCGAATTTCTCCATCTTCTTGCTCCAGCCTCCAGTAGACGGCCGCCGCGTACGCGTCTTTGCTCGCGTCACAGAACACGTGCAGCTGCCGGTTCCTTGTGGGGCTCCCCCCGTTGTAGCTCCGGGGTAGCGCGAGGTGGCTGATGTGCTCCATGTCTCTCAGCCATCGAGTGAAGTCTTCGGCTGCCTCCGCCGGCAGCGGCTCGTCCCAGTCCAGCTTCTGACGCCACAGACCTTGTAGGATGACTTTGGCGGTGATGGTGTAGCAGCTCAGTAGCCCCAGCGGATCATAGATGCTCATCACCGTGCTAAGGGCCTCTCTCTTGGTCGGCGCACGCTGCAGCTCTCGGACCTCTTTAGGGACTCTTGACAGAGATGTATTAAATCTCAACGTGTCCCCTCGCGAGTCCCACAGTATTCCCAGGGTCTTCTGTTCGTCCTTGGTGACAGGCTGCGCCACATCATCGGCCAGGCGGTCCACTGGTAGCCCCTTCAGCGCTCGTCGATCGTTACTCGTCCATCCTCGTAAGTGGAATCCGCCCATCTTGTGCACCCGGTCCACTTGTTCCACGACCTGCTTGGCCTTCTCATGGTCTGGATAGCTGTCCACATAATCGTCCATGTAGTGGGCTTCGGTGATGGCGCTGTAGGCTT
The DNA here is from genome assembly GCA_937595015.1 of Polyommatus icarus. Lineage (NCBI taxonomy): Eukaryota > Metazoa > Arthropoda > Insecta > Lepidoptera > Lycaenidae > Polyommatus > Polyommatus icarus. Next base: position 3,143,580 of record OW569325.1, read on the forward strand.
CTGGGCACGATTCTGCGTGTTCTTCTGCATTTCGATTCCGTACTGAATGTGCCAGGTACGGTGAACACGATGCCCCAAATATCATGACCGTCATCTTGTACTTAGAGGGCGGCTCCTCTCGGCCCTCTCTCCACAGGAACATCTGCGCCGGCTGGTCCTCTTTTCTGATCTTCACGCGTAGGAACATCTCTTCTATGTCTGCTTTCACGGCTACGGCTTCCTCCCTGAACCGGAACAATATTCTCGGCAGGGATGTCAGTAGATCGGGCCCCTCCAGTAAGTGATCGTTGAGGCTCACGCCGTTCGTTCTGGCCGCCGCGTCGAAGACCAAGCGCAGCTTGCCCGGCTTGTTTGGGTTCTTGACCGGGAAGTGCGGCAGGTACCATGTGTTCTCGCTTCCGGCCTCTGTCCCGTCACATTTCTCTGCATATCCTTTTCGTATGAGGTTCTCCATCTGCCCACGATACTGCACCGCATCTTGGGGGTTTCTGTCGAGCTTGCGTTCTAAGTTCTTGAGCCTCCTCAGCGCGTTGTTGTAACTGAGGGGCAGTTTGACGCCATCCTTGCGCCACAGGAGTCCCACTTCGAATCGACCGTCTTCCGTTCTCTTGGCCGTTCTGCCAAACAGGTCGATGGCTCGCTGTTCCTCGTTGCTCAGCTTCGCCTTAGCCGCTATTCCCAAAGCGTCTATGTCGAAGTGTTTCTTCACCATTTCTTCCAGACGATCATTTCTGGTTTCCACCGTAGATATGTGCAGGATGTTTTCGTTCTCGTCCTGCCTTATGATGCGCTTGGGGATGCTGCCATGTATCACCCATCCAAGCTTCGTCTTAGAGGCTGCAGGCTGGTTCCTCTTCCCGATTCTCAGCTCCCGAGACACGATGAGCTGCCAATTGTCCGTGCCGATGAGAAGTTGGGGTTTCTCGTTCTCGTAGCACATCTCTTCGTTCTTGAGATCGCGCAGGTGAGCGAGTTGCAGAAGGGATTCCGGAACGGATTGAGTTAAGAGATTCAATCCGTTCACAGTCCTCGCGGTGATGTCGTGTCTGGTACCGTCGCGACCTCGTACGCCCAGTTGTACGAGGCGGCTTCTCTCTTCCCTTCTCTCGGCGTTGATCCCGTGCATGCGCAGCATCTTCGGTGGACCGTCCGCGCCGATAGCCTCAGCGACGTCTTCATCCAGCAGAGTCACCGTCGAGCCCTCATCGAACAGCGCGAAGATGTCGGCTTCGCCCCGTGGCCCAATGACTTGAATTCTTCTCATCTTCAGCTTCACCGCACGGTCGGAGGCAACCGATGCGGTGATTACGGCGTCCTCGATCGGTGGAGCGCCGTCGGACCTCTCTTCGTGTAGTAGTGGGTGGTGAGGCCGCTTGCATCCCTGGATACCACACTGCTTCGCTCTGCAGTTGTATCTTCTGTGTCGGCTCGATAGGCACAGGAAACACAGCCCTTCTTGTTTGACTGTGTCCCATCTCTTCTGCACACTCAGTTTCTTGAAAGCAGCGCAGCGAAACAGAGCGTGGCGGTCGGTGCACATCGGACACTTCGTTGGTTCTTCGCGCATTCTCTTTGGCTGGCTGTGGCTCGGTGCGCCTTGGCCCTCTTCTGCTATCGCGAAGACTGGTCTTCTCGTTCTAACTTCGTTCTTGCTGGGAGGTGGACGCGATGTTTCCTTTCTTGCAGCCGGAGCCGTGGTGAATCCGTAGCGCAGCGCTCTGTCCGCTTCTCTCATTAAGAATTCAGAGAGAAGGACGACATCGGGCTCGTTCCGGTAGCGCGATGTCTCTTCTGCGTAGTCGTACCATTTGCTCTTCTCGAACGGGCTGAGCTTCTCCAGGATGTCTCTCACAAGCAACGGATTAAAGAGGTACCCGTGCTTCAACTTCCTCAGGATGGCCACCATGTTCTGGATCTTCACCGCGAAGTGGTTGAGCTCTGCCGCCGTGCCTCCGAGCCTCGGAAGCTTCTTCAAATCTTCCATCATGCGGTCGACCATCACCTCGGGCCGGCCGAAGCATTGCTCCAGAGTCTTCATGATCTGTTCGGGTGGTGTTGCGATGCTCAGCAACGGTGCCACTGCTTCTCGTGCTTCCCCCCGTAGACAGCTTCTCAGGCGCGCCAGGTTCTCGATCGGCTTCAGCTTGTAGAATGCGGTGGTATCTTCCATGGCTGCTTTGAACGGCAGCCATTCCAAAGGAGAGCCCGTGAATATGGGCAACTCCGTCTGATGGCGCGGCTGTCGTTGATTCAACAGCTTGTCCAGGGTGTCGGCAAGTTGTTCCACCCCGTTGATCCCGGCTGCAGGCGGCGTAGGTGAACGAAGACGGCTTTGTATCGGCCGCTCGAACCTCGATCTCTGCGGCTCGCGTCCCTTTCCCGCAGGTGGTATGTCTTCTGGCTTCGGCGCGTCCCCTCCTTCCTCTGGCACGACCCGTTCCTCGGTCGTCTCTTCGTTGTCAGGACCATGTTCGCTTAGCCAGGCTCGGACCCGTTGCTCCACCTGTTCTGAAGGCTCGTCGTCGTCGGGATTGCTGGTTTCCTCAGCAGTGGCGACATCAGCGATGAGCTTCTTCTTGATAAGTTCTGCTTCGATCTGCAGTTCCTTTTTACGGAGTGCGGCAAGCTTCTCTTCCGCCTCGTAACGGAGGCGCGCGACGACACTTGCTGTCGATCGACGCGACCCAATTGAAATAGCCTTCTCCCTGGCTACAGGTACCGATGGCGCGGGTGTCTTGCTAGTGCCCGGCCTCGGCTTCAACACGGTTTGAAGCAGATCCGCCCTCCCCTCGGTCGGCGGCTGGCTGGTTGCGGCTGCAGACGGCGACCTGGGCGGATCCGAGAATATCTTTGGTTGCTGGTTCTCCTCAGCCCCGCTCTGACTCCTCGTGATGACCATCTTCAATGGTTAAATCTTCTATATTGAATCTTCAATCTTCTATATTGAATCTTCAATCTTCTATATTGAATCTTCAATCTTCTATGTTCAATGTTAAATCTTCAATGTTCAATGTTAAATCTTCAATGTTCAATGTTAAATCTTCAATCTTCAATGTTCAATGTTAAATCTTCAATCTTCAATGTTCAATGTTCAATCTTCAATCTTCAATCTTCAATCTTCAATCTTCAAGGAACTTCAGTAGGTTTTATGACAAAATCTACGAATCCTTGCTTCCCCTTGGTGGTGTAGACCTGTATCTTCGAGTCCAGTCTTCGAGTCCAATCTTCTTCGGGTCCGGTCTTCCCAAATTTCTAAGTCCAGCTTGCTCTTGAAAATTTTCTAAGTGTCGCCTTCAGTGAATTTTTCTAAGTCCAGCTTGCTCTTGAAAATTTTCTAAGTGTCGCCTTCAGTGGATTTTTCTAAGTCCAGCTTGCTCTTGAAAATTTTCTAAGTGTCGCCTTCAGTGGATTTTTCTAAGTCCAGCTTGCTCTTGAAAATTTTCTAAGTGTCGCCTTCAGTTGATTTTTATAAGTCCAGCTTGCTCTTGAAATTCTTCTAAGTGTCGTCTTCAGATCCGGATCGCAAAGGACCAAGTTCACTGTTCGAGACTGTATTCATCCATAGGTTTTTTCGCCGCTGGCTCGGATCGGACTCGAAGACCAAGGCTACACCGGTAATCTTGCAGAGCGGGGGCGTAGTAAATAAAACACACGAGTCGAGGAGAACATTGCTCCCGAAACGCGCCTCGCTTACCTGGCTCGGGAGAATGCCGTATAGAGAGCCGCTCCGATTCGCAGTTTGAGACTGTTTTTCTGTCTCACTTTTGCTATCGGAGACGGCTATTTTTCCCCCATTTTCCCCATTTTCCGTGAGCCAGGCAATTAAAACGCATTTCGGAAGATTCTTTATTCAATTTTCCACAATGTTAAGCTTAATCTAAGTATCACAACTTATATTTTACGAAATTACAGCTAAGAGAATCTAAAAGTTAACACAATTTACTTACATTTTCACACAACTTTTCTTTATATTTTCCAAACTATTTAGGCTACATTACTAATTTTTCCTGCATCTATTAGACAATTTATTAATCCATTAAATCAATCACATTTTACCTCTTAGGGAGCCACAGTTTTATCGTAATTCACTTTCTAAAGTCTATTTGTAAAAACACTGATTTGCACTGAGTCTATTTCTCACATATCACTTTAATTAGTTTATATGCACTCACTATACGTTTTTTGGGAGCGAGGCCGCTGTCCTCAACAATAATATACTAGCTGTTGCCCGCGACTTCGTCCGCGTGGACTTTAGTTTGTAGTTTTTCCCGTATATCGATTGAATAGTTAACGCGCAAATCATGAAAGTATATTATGTGGGACAATATACTTTTATGATATGATAGATGTTCCGCGCGGCTTCGCCGGCGTAATTTAGGAATGTCAAGGAAACCGTACATTTTTCCACAAAAAAAGAAACCTGTGTCCTTTTACGTGGTATATACTTCATGTGTGCCAAATTACATCAAAATTGCTACAGTAGTTTCTTAAAATCTCCGTTTTTTCCACATTTTCCTCTATTTCTTCGCTTCTATTAGTTGTGGTGTAATAAAATATAGCCTATAGCCTTCCTAGATAAATGGGCTATCTAACACTGAAAGAATTTTTCAAATCGGACCAGTAACTACTGACTCATACTAAGATTAGCGCGTTTAAATAATGCTTCTTCTTCTTTTTACGTTGTTTTACATCTTTATCGTGCAAATATGAGTCCTAAAATTAATTTAGCATTCTTAAGTCATCCGAATATGGTACCGAACTTGGAATAGTACCATAACTAATGCCTCTATACAGATTGAGATTCTATTTTCCTCCAGAGCAGAAGCTGCTAAAATTAAAAAAACTAACATCAAAAATCGCGGTGGCTCTACATCTTAAATCCATCCTTGAACCATAAGGACCAATTCTACCAAAGGAAATCTTTGATTCATTAATAGCCTAATAATTCACCGTACACACGCAACTATAGGGGGGGCACCATGAGCTTAATTTTACACAGAGTAGATAACACGTTTTGAATTCCCACTTAACACTTTCCAAGAAAATTACGTTTATTTTACCTTCCACTACCCATTAGTCACTACCCTCGGTACGCCCATGTGTCTGTGTATCACAAAATTAAAACCGACTTCCAAGGTAAAAACAATAAAAACATCCTAATAATATGAACTAAAAAGTATTAAATAATTTTTCCTATCTCATGGTGCCTTTTTAAGTATTCGGCTAAAACTCAACTATTTCTGTACTCAATCTTCATAATTTTGAAGTCGGTACCAGATATAGCTGAATCCAGATGCCAGAATATTTCAAACATTTGTAACTGGCACCGACTTCAAAATTATGAAGATTGAGTACAGAAATAGTTGAGTTTTAGCTGAATACGGAAAAAGGCACCATGAGATAGGAAAAATTATTTAATACTTTTTAGTTCATATTATTAGGATGTCGTTATTGTTTTTACCTTGGAAGTCGGTTTTAATTTTTTGTTAAAAATAATAATTTCACTCTTTTTAGTTACCTAGAAAAATTATCGCGTACTATACGTAGATTAGGGCCGATTCACACCGAATGGCAGAGGCGAGGCGAGCAGTTCAGAGTCATATGATTTTAAACTTTATCTTCATTATTGTAATACATAGTATCGCTTGAGAAATCGACCGTAGATTTCTCGAGTGATACTATGTATTACAACAATGAAGGTAAAGTTTAAAATCATATGACACTGAAACTGCTCGCCTCGCCTCCGCCATTCCGGTGTGAATCTGCCCTAATACACCTGTATACTAGAATTCTACGTTATTTTATTTTATTTATTTATTTAAGCAATACAATTTTAACTTATATCTATTTGAGAATGTACCTTAAACCTGCAAGGTTTGTCTGGTAAACGTATCTTATTACAATCAATTCCATCCGGAGTTCTCTTAGTATCTTCGGAACCATAGTATACCTTGGTGCAGAATCATTCGTTTTGGTAGCATATGCTTAGGATGCTTCTCATAAAACCAAAATCACCATATGTTTCCATATAAATTTCGAGGAGTTCCCTCGATTACTCATGGATCCCATCATCAGGTCACCACTTTTGTGAACATGCTACCAAATTGGAGTGAAACCTAATACAACAAAACAAAAATTTCGAAAATCGGTTCACAAACTGCGGAGTAATCGTAGAACATACAAAAATAAAAAAAAATAAAAAAATATCCACAGCCGAACATAATATAACCTCCTCGTTTTTTGGAAGTCGGATAATAAAATCGAAATCTTTGAGTACAAAATTATCACACTTGTCATAAAATATATAACACTATCTATACACGCGAAAATGCATTCAAGATGGCCGTTGTATCGATTAAAACTTAATCCGACTAGGGTCGAACTCAGATAACTCCTAGATAACCTAGACACTGGAACTCAGATATTACTAGTTAAACAGCCATTTAAACAAGGAAATGATATCAAACATAATTTATTTTTATGAAGATAAAGTACCTAAGTACTTAATTTCTTAGGCATCGGCGATGAAAATTTGCTTATGCGCAGTAACCGTACATTTTTTCACGATAAAAAATCGGCTAAAAATATTTATAATGAGTAAAATAAACTATTCGCAATACAAAACGCTACATACATTCGTGAAATCCAGTAAAATCTTCGAACAAAGCACAAGTCATACCTTGACACGTAGGAAATAGAGCACAATTTTTAATAGCCAAAATAATACTAATAGCGCACAGATTGTTTATTTATTCAGAGTGTGGTCAATGTATCAAAGGTCATAACTAACCAAACTTCTTCATACAAAAGTATTCTCTAAGTCATCGAAATACGTAATATAATCGAAACAAAGAGCGCGGCCCAGGTGGGCCTTACGGTTGTTGAAAGACTTGGAAGTGTAAATGGAACGCCTCAGAGCTGTCAGCGAGGCAACGCCGCATGAACTGTCATGTTTTTCGGTCGCGCACCCCATATCGAATTATAAGATAAGTTATCACGTCAAAAAGTACCCTTTCCCGAGACTCAAAGTATCTCCATACGCCGAAGTTTCATCAAAAGCGGTTAAGCGGATAGACAACTTTCGCATTTATAATATTACCCGCCCCGGCGTCGCACGGGTATAAAATGTAGGGTATAAATTTAATCTAGTGACTGTAAATTACCGTTTTAAGTGTCAAAATTAATTAATTTGGGTTATAGAATTACTATTTGAGCGACTGACTGTGAATGACGAGAAATTAACAAAACAGCAACATACAAATTATATACTTGAATTACTTAAAATTCAAAATGAGCAGCTTCATAATGTTTGAGCGACCTAATATCTGTTTGAATGTCAACGTTACGTCCTGCATTTTTTTCAATATTTGGCAAATGTATTTGTTATACTGAGCGGCATTTTATCTTAAATAAAGTGTTTCGAATACTAAAACCACTTTGAAAAATACACTAATGAGCAGAGTATAATGAGCTCATATTAAAACAAAAAAATTAATATGAAATAACTATTTCATGAAACTCTATTAATCAGGGATCCCTAAAACAATTTTTTTTTATTACTATCGAGCAACTCTTACTATCTGCTGCCGCAGCACGCTCGCTGCGCTCGCTCGGCTCCCTCTGTGTTGTGGTCTAAGTTCTAACCTAACCTAACCTACTTTTGGACTTTCTGGATTGTGTTTGTTTTTGTTTTGGCCGTCCCCCCTGCTTCGGTGACCTTATTTAAGTAGCCCTTCTATTAAGAGGCTGGGTGCCATCGAAATTCTCATACATACGTAATACCAAAATCATTTTCTCATACGAAAATATTTAACATGTTTGAGCTGTTTTTCAGCTTAAAATAGTAATTACCTAGGTTCCTGCACAAAAATTCACTACAAAATATTTAAACACTAAAAATATAGTAAAACACTAAAAAACATATAATATTATAGTAAATTTACTACAAAATATTTAAATAAATACTAAAAAATATTTTATAGAGTTTAAATATCCGCAGCTCGCTGCCCAAGTCCCAACTCACCTGACTGCAACGATTCGTCGCCACTCGCCCCGCCCAAATTCGAATTCACGCGCATTTAACAATCTGTAGTTTTCACGTAACAAAATATAAAATATAAACTCTCAAATCGAATATCAGTAACCAATAATCATTAATAAAGCAGCTCACAAAAGTTTGCTCAAAGTGAACTTTTTAGTAGTTCGTAATGTATAACCTTAGTAAACCGTATTTTAATATCTGAAATAGATTAATCACAATCCACTTTTTGTAAGCTCGTTCTGGATTTTTTATAAGTCAATATTAGTCGTTAGTTTAGTTTATTTTTCGCTTACTCAAATTCATACCGCTCAAGTTATTAAAACAGTATGTTCATCATCAGTCGCTAAGTAATTTTTTATACGCTCGTTTTATTATTTCCCTAAAATATATAGCCACTGAAAAAATGATTAAAATCGATAGCCTATGAAGGATCACGTGGTCTACTTCTTATCTATGCCAAATAACATAAAAATTGCTCCAGTAGTTCGCCAGATAAGCCCTTTCAAATAATTTCCCCCTTTTTTCCACATTCTCCTATTAGTCTTAGCGTGATAAAATATAGCCTTCCTCAATAAATGGGCTATCTAACACTGAAAGAATTTTTCAAATCGGACCAGTAGTTCCTGAGATTAGCGCGTTCAAGTTAGCCTTTTCAAATAATTTTCCCCGTTTTTTCCACATTTTCCTCAATTTCTTCGCTCCTATTAGTCTTAACGTGATAAAATATAGCCTTTCTCGATAAATAGGTTATCTAACACTCAAAGAATCATCAAAATCCGTTGCGTAGTTTTAAAGATTAAAAGGAACAAAGGGACATGAGGGAAAAAAAGCGACTTTGTTTTATATGTAAAGATAAAGAATAAAGATAAAGATTTTATAATAAGTATAGAAGTATGGAGTATTTGCTAGTAAATAATATACCAAGTGTAGGGAATGTATTCAAGAGTCGAGAGTCGAGACCCATTTACTTACACAATGGAACTTTAAACAATACAATATACAATATTCTGCGATTGTTCGAGGTTGTCTTGAATTTATAAATGACCATGAATAAATATGGATTTTATCCTCCATAGTGACTCATGAGGAGTATAATAAGGAGCAGTAATCGCTCTACATTTTCATATTTTTGACGACCTCTGTGGCTCAGTTGGTGGGCTCATGGTCCATGGAGCTGGTGGGCTGTTGCCTGTTGGTAGCTCAAGCCGGGGGTCGCGCGTTCGAATCCCGCCGACGGAACAAAAAGTTTTCAAAAGTTCCTGCCTCCTGGGTCATGGCTGTGTCTTCAATATGTGTATCATATATCAAAAATCTTAAATATATGTATAGGTAGTATAAAAGTAAATACATTTCCGTTGTCTGGTACCCGTAACACAAGTCCTTCATGCACTTAGCACGGGGCCAGACTGACGTGGTGTGAAGCGTCCATAGGTAATAACAAAAATAATAAATAACAATATGTAATATCTACTCACTCACTTTGAGAATAAATTATTTTCAGCGTTCCCATTATTTATTAATTTACTAGCTGTCCCGGCAAACGTTTCTTTGCCATATTATATAAAGTATATCGCCCGCATTATTTTATTGAATTAGTGACTAAATAAGTATGTCACCATGGCAACGCCCATCGCTATCCCGTGACTCGCGTCGCATAAACAATGGTCGCTCTTTATAGACAAATAATTTGCAATTTAAAATAAAATTGCGACTATAATTAAAGATCTACGTTATCCTATGTCTCAAGTTGGAAAAAAGCACACATTTAAAAAAAAGAAACATTAAAATCGGTTAAGTAGTTTAATTATTATAACTCCCATGCCTCTACAGTCTACACTCATTGAAGCCTCTACATTATTTTTCCGGGTCCCTTTATAGTACGAGATACGACTGCAGAACTGTGCAGGTATCGAGTACACGCTTAAAACCACATTTTTACAAATATTTATGATAAGGAGAACACATTTCTACTGGGGTGCTAGTCCAAATGTGGCCGCACAGTTTTGCAGCGGGATCTTAGACTATTAGGCCTGCAGCGCCCACAAGAGGCCGTTATCACTTTGGGAAAGGCTTTATTTTATAACGCCTCTACGTTCATGCCGTTTAAAAGCTTGGCTCTCGATTGAGATGGCCATAATAGGATCGCTACACGTGTAGGAGTTTTAAAAAATCCAAGTTTGAGGCAATAAAGGCTTATCGCCTTATATTATTATCGGTCATGAAACAAATTTAATTCCACTTCTATTTCAAACTCTAGGTTACAAGTTCTGTGGGTATCAATTATAATTATTATCAAGCGCATACGCACACATGAACAAAACTACGCTACTTTGTACTATCCTTCGTAGTACGAAGTTCGTACTCGAACCTACGTTCGATTTGCTGTAACAGCAGCTTAGTTTGCATCAGATTGGACACTTGAATGTAAAACTAGTCTTAATTTGTTGCTCCCAGAACTCTATCTACTTATAATATAATATTTATTCGTTTAAAGGTTGTCTGCTTCACAAGCAAGTAGAAAAAAGTTATACTAGGTACGGTTTACTTACCTACTAACTAATAGATTGATACTAGGGAATGCAATCTCGTTCTCGCGAGATCTCGGCTTTTTTAGCGAGATTAATCTCGGACGAAAAAAAGGCGAGATCTCGCGAGTTTGATGAGATTGCACCTAAGCATAAAAAAGTCTTATTCGAAGCTGGCCTAAGCAATTACTGTGCACTGTGATATTCAAGTAGGTCCTGAATTTTGACTTCTCGTTGTTTTGTTAGCTATAAAAGAACTGTTTTATTACTAAAAGATTTGTGTTTGATAATGTGCGCTTTTATAATTCTGGACGTCATGTTATGTTTTTGTGCAGTTCAGAAGAGTGTGGAGTGAAGATGTCATGATGTCCTCTAGCGTGATGTTTCCATACATTTTACTTCCCTGTTATCATTTTACTGTGTGGACGTTCACGATATTACCGCCACGTCCAAAATTATAAAAATGCACATTAGAAGAAAAGACTGGTTGTTTTTTTTCATTTGTTATTTGATAGATAGTCGATACGTACTATGTAAAAGTTTACCACTTCAAAATTATAGACAGATACTTACGTCAAACAATGTTTGATGCATAAAATTCTATTGAAAAAATTTGTGAAAATGAAAGTTAATCTTATAATATTTAATACTTTTTTTAGTCATTTATTCAAATATTGAGATTATTTGCAAAAAAACCCACCAAACTACTAATCTCGCGAGATCTCGAAATTGGCGAGATCTCGCGGTATTGTATTAAAAAACTCGCGGGATCTCGCTTCAGCCCTAATCTCGCGAGATTTGCATTTCCTAATTGATACCTAATTAAAAATTATGGTAGGTATAAGGCGCTCTATTGTAAGAGTTAATATTTTAATGCATTATTCAATTCATATCAACCATCTATATCTATACCTATATATATATATATATATATATATATATATATATATATATATATATATATATATATATATATATATATATATATATATATCAGCGCACAGCCTAAACCACTATTATATCATTATATAGGATCGGGCTGAAATTTGGCATGCAGGTAGATGTTATGACGTAGGCATCCGCTAAGAAAGGATTTTGATAAATTCCAACCCCAAGAGGTAAAAATAAGGGATGAAAGTTTGTATATAAAATATAAATACTTCGTAACGTGAGCAAAGCCGCGGGCAAAAGCTCGTATCATATAATATGCACCGTTAATGCATTAACGGTGTAATAAAAGCCCCTTACTAATAAACGTTGTATAAGCTTTGAATAGTTATACAGTGTTTTGTCTTCTTCAATCCAATTAAAAATGACACTTGTGTGACAGGAACAAAACACTGTATAACTATTCAAAGCTTATACAACGTTTATTAGTAAAGGGGTAAGTGTTTATTACTGTATACGTATTGATGTGCATCTGGGCGATGTTTTGAATATAAAACGTAGCATTGCAGCTGCACACAAGATGTTCTCTCAACAAATCTTAAAAATCACATATAACAATACGTCGTTTTAAACAATAAAAGTTTTCAAGTTTATAATATTATATTATATAATATATATAATATTATTTAAAAGCTTTTAAAAGAACCGATGATGTCGATAATACACAAGAAAAATATATAGACAAAGATAACCCATTTTAGGCATTAGACATGACGATACTACAGATAGGTTTCCCAAATTAGTACTGTTGATTGAGTGCTGAATCCTAAAAAGACAGATAAATACTCTTCTATAGGAAGAAATAAAAGCTGACATTTCAAGCATTGAATATCCGTTCTTTGAAGAAATAGCTTTTTCCAATTTTACTACATTTTATTTTTTATTACCTAATTTCACTTGTCTACGGCGAAGCCAAATGGGTTCAATTGTAGCGCCTAAAATAGCGATCCCCTTAAGAAATGATTGTAATTAATTAGAATTTCACCGGAATTAGATAAAGTTAAGGTATCGTTTTACCTTTTAGTTAAACCTGAACATAGTTAACGCAGTTACATCACTAATGGCCTGTTTCACCGCTTCCTGATTAGGTGCCCGATAGGGTTATTTGACAGATTTTCCATACTCCATCTGTCAAATTAAGTGGTGGATAGCCTTATCAGGAAGCGGTGAAACAGGCCCTAACAATTTCTAACAAAGTATTAGATTATTATAGATACGCTGAAACGCGAACTCTATTCAGATTATTATGATATTTATCTAGCAGACCGCTATACGTCCATTCCAAAGACTCACATTTGCTAAACTATGAATGAAAGTGTAGTGAAATAAATAATAATACAAAATGAATAAGTTCATGAAGAGAGTGAAGGTATGGAGCGGAGTGTCCAGCCCGGCGGCTGTCGAGCTGAGTAAGAGCCAGTACTCCCTGGTCTCCACTGGGGAGCTCACGGCAGAGGCCCTTCAGGTCTGGCTGAAACTGCCCAAGAGGATCAAGTATGACCCAGAGTTGGAGCCCTTCAGAGAACGATACGAGAAGGAGATTGGTAAGCAATTGATACTTAGTTTTAATTCAATAATAATAATATGTTGATCTAATTAATGTAAACGATACTCAGTAGAATCAGCTAATATGCTACCAATTTCAAAGAGCCGCGCAACTCGAAAATAAAGTAAACACATATTTTAGTAGTCCAATTCCAATATCATGGTCAAGCATAGTCATAGTCTTATTTGAAAGAGTCATGAAAAACGATTAACTGTTTTAATGAAATAAAATGACATCATTCACCAACATTTACTTACCGACTTTTTCGACGAACTATTTCCATTTTAAGTGGGTTATTCCAGGTAAATCTTTATTTGTATCACAGTAAAATGTCAAAAAAATAAACAACCATTTACAAACAGGTAGATATTTAAATAATGATGCGCACGTAAATCCATAAAAAATATTGGGGAAAATACCACTGAAAGGACGAATAAACTTGTTTATTGTGTTTACAAAATAAATAATGGCATTTTCGATACATTATGTAATGTACAGTATACTCTCGGTATCATGACACAATAAAATACAGGTTTAAAGGGAAAACGATTTATAATTTAATGTAAATAATGCGCGGGCCGGGTTTTTGACCTCGCGAACACAAGGCTATCCTCAAGGTTTGTTTATTTCTCGAAAACTGTGTACTATCTAATTATTATAGGTATTATTTAATTCGGTTACGTAGTTTTTTATTAAATTTTATTTAACAGGAATGTTGATTTTCCTCATATATTATATTTTATTCTGCATGTAGAGAAATGTGCATCAAAGATTGACTAGTGCCTACTCTCTGAGATTTTTCAAAAGTTCCACTGTATAGCACTGAATAGATCAATTTCAGTTACATAATCCAGAAACCGGCTTTCTGTCAGGAGAAACTGCAGTGGATATGTCGCAGCCGACTGCTTCAAATAATGCCACTGAAAGCAGACGTTAAAGCCGTGTCAAATCAGGAAGAGAGCTTAAATCATTATTACATTATTTATATTATTTTTCATTATCTATAATTAATTGGGTGGTAACAAGAGCTAATGAAATGTAGAGTATGTAATTTGTGTGTCAGTTATCGGATACAATTGCAGTCACGATCTCTAGATTGTAGCCATTATGGGAGTCAAGTTCTCAAGAACGTCCCTTATAATGATTCTGAAGCCTCCTTATCCTTAACCGTTTATTCTTTAGGAATCCGAAGGCTTAAGCTACGGGCCTATATTTATTTAGCCAATTTTTTTAAGCTATAGGGCGAACGAGTAATTTAAGGGTTGTAAACAGATTGCCGGCTATTTAAAAGAGGGAAGACATTCCCATCTTGAAGGTTTACAAGTTGATTAGTTTGAAAATACCTCTGGCACAGAGAGTTTTGGGTAAGCGCATCGTGGAGGACTGCCACTTATTCCTTGATTCCTCCTGCTCAGTTTTTTCTTCTTTGTCTGCCCATGAGTGGACTTTCTAAAAAAAATTATAACCTTGACATTAAATCAACCACTTTGCTTTTAAACCACCACTTTTTGTTTTCATAATTATATCGATCGTATTATTGTGCCCATTGTTCCCCGATTAATTTAATCTCTTTGAATTAATCTCATCCGAAGTATGCGTGTGGATGCACGTAGTTTTTTTGGTTCTGTTCCAAGTGCGAGCGCTATTTTTAACCGGTTTTATCTGGTTTCGAGACGATTGCGTGGCTTTGACATTAGGTACTCGTAAACGAATATTGTTTACGTGTTTTTCTATCTACTATGATAATCTTTAAAACGACAACCAAAATATAAAATCAAGAGAGATCATATTCCAAGAACAAAAGTTTCAACGCTGTTCTAAGTCACAACCGGCAAGCTACACTGTTGTTTTGCTGCTGGGCCTGCTAGTAGTCTATTATTTATCTAGACACTTCACTTTCAGCTGCACGAAACTTGTCAAGCGCATAAAAGTTAAGGTGTCCCATTAGGTATAATAATAATTGTAACCATCCGATTACATCCAAAATTACAATCGAAGAAGTATCTCAGACGTATGCGTAAAAAAGTGGAATTTGTTTGTACCATCAAGCAAAGAAAAGTCGCGTATCTGGGCCATATCTTCAGGAATAAACAGTACAAGCTTCTTCAAACCATAATGATGGGAAAGATTGCCGGGAAACGAAAACCAGGGAGACGCAAAACATCTTGGCTGAGGAATATCCGAGAATGGACAGGGATAAAGTCTGTAGAAGAACTTTTCAGACTCGCTTTGGACAAGGAAAAGTTTCGGAACATGACTGCCAACCTTCAGTGATTGAAGAGGCACTAGAAGAAGAAGAACCATCCGATACAATTAGAAATAAACTATGAAATAGTCATCTTCAAATTCGATTGATTCGTTTTGTTTTGATGTTTTGCCTTGCCTTGATTTAGGGCAAGGTTAGCCATTTGGTCATTGTGGTCTGTGATTTATGAATGGAGTAGGTAGTTCGCTGATGATTTTACTAACACACAAATAAAATATTATTTCTATCGGTAATAAACAATGAAATCTGCGGTTTTAAGTTCATCCATTGTTTCATTAGTTTCAAAACCACATTTAGGTTTGAGATGTTTTTATTTTTAGTTAAAACAATATTATCTATAATTATTATTGTAAAAGCCGTTGCTTTTGTTTTTTTTTTCTCTCAATAATTCTACTCGGTAAACATTCAAATTAGCATCTGTACCACAAACAATTTTGGGAATCTCATAAGCATTATGAGTTATGCTTACGAGATTCCCAAAAATTTTCATTCAGGTTATTTAGATGTCTAGAATCTGGAGTCTAGACTCTAGATGTACATAATATCTACCTAAACCTGCTATCGATTTATTTTTTGAACTCTCCTGCCTTGCAGGGTTGCCTGGAAGAGATCGCTTATAGCGATAAGGCCGCCCTTGCCCACATTAATGTCTTAGTTTTAAGTACTGTAAGTCTGATTGTATACCCATTGTTTATGTGAGCAATAAAGTGTTTATCTATCTATCTATCTATCTATCTAAACGTTAAATGCACAGGTAACATAATATTTTATTAGTATAATGATAGTCTTACTAATGGATGATTTAAATTGTTTTAAATATAAATTATTGAAACTCTTCATTTAGATTTAACTAGATGATGCCCGCAACTCCGTTGCGCCAAAACTCGTTTATCGCGCGAGAACCGTACATTTTTCGGGATAAAAAGTAGCCTATTATGTATGTTACGCTCAAAGACCGAAATCGCTCAGTGAGCGAAAAAATAGCTCACAACGCCTTGTGGTCACAGTGAAACAGCCACGACGCGAAATTCGCGTCGTGGCTCTAATGAAAACGGCCACGACGCGTTCTGGCAATCACAAAAAGACCATAACGCGAAATTCGTGTCGTGGCTGATATGCTATTCGTTTTTCTTGATTAATTAATCGTCCATAGGTATGGAAGATTATAAATTTATAATATTTGAATTACCACGCGTGCTACAAAATATTTTTTCTTTTACTAAATCACTGCATAACGTGTTTATCATTATTATTTATAAAATATCTATAGTTCCGTACTATCGTACTAATATTATTAATGTCTGTCTGTCTGTCTGACTGTCTGTATGGATAGTTATATGGAACTTGATATTGTATAAATAATAATGATAATTTACACATTATGCAGTGATTTAGTAAAAGAAAAAATATTTTGTAGTACGCGTGGTAATTCAATATTATAAATTTATAATCTTCCATACCTCTGGACGATTAATTAATCAAGAACAAATCAAGAAAAACGAATAGCATATCAGCCACGACACGAATTTCGCGTTATGGTCTTTTTGTGATTGCCAGAACGCGTTGTGGCCGTTTTCATTAGAGCCACGACGCGAAATTCGCGTCGTGGCTGTTTCAATGTGACCACAACGCGTTGTGAGCTATTTTTTCGATTTGATTTCGGTCTTTGAGCGTAACATGTATAATATTATGTTATTAACCAACTCAATGTATCTCTTTATCATATTTCAGCAAAATCGGTTCAGCGGCTAAGGCATGAAGATGTAACAGGCAGACAGACAGACTGTCGCATTTATAATATTAGATACGGTTATTTTGTAAGATATTCATAATTTCTCTTGCCTATGCAACTCGCACTACAATTCCGCATTTAAGGGCAACCTTCACACAAGCTCAAAGTGTGTAATTTCTTATCACTGTTATCAGCGGGCTGGCTGCTGTTTCATTCAGTGAATTCCAATGTGGGTTATCTAATGCGTACATATTTCATTCAATATGACCCTTGTAGACCTTCTGCAATCAACTTGACCCTTTTCTCAATAAAATAGCGAATTTAACTAATTTGGATACAATTTCGTAGAACCACAAAAGACATAAGGAACAGAACGGTCGCAAAGGTAGATAGAGCATGTAGGAAATGTGTGCTATGTAAATTATAGAGCATACGTCATGACATATTTATTTAATTAGTAATCGACTAAGAGCTGACGACCAAATCAATCATGCAGCTTCAGCTGTTGTGTTATGACTCCGTTTAAGCTACATCCCTGAACAACCCTTTCTGGTAATATGCGTGCTGGCAGGCCGTGGGCGGTGGGTGTGGGAGTGGGAGTGGTGGGGTGGGGAAAAAAAGAAAAAAATGTATTTTACATGGGATACGTGGAGCCCAAACGAAGCCTAGGCCTCTATAATGAAAAGGGAGTGCCTCCGCTGCCGGCGCCGGCTCCCAAAAATATCAGAAATGGGAGCCGGCGGTAAGTAGTGCCGGCAGCCGAGACATAATACAACGGCTGCCGGCGCTGGCACTCAAAATGGGAACCGGTGATAATGCGTAAAGCGCTAGGTTCCAGTCCCGATACACAAATTTTAAAAAGAAATAATCTAATAAACTATTATTATTATTATTAATAATATATATAAATCTCCTGTCACGATGTTTGTCCGCGATGGATTCTTAAACTACTTAACCGATTTTAATGTTCTTTTTTTTTAAATGTGTGCCTTTTTTCAACTTGAGAGATAGGATAGTTTAGATCTTTAATTATTAAAGTCGCAATTTTATTTTATTGCAAATTATTCGTCTATAAAGAGCGACCATTGTTTATGCGACGCGGGTCACGGGATAGCGATGGACGTTGCCATGGTGACATACTTATTTAGTCACTAATTTAATAAAATAATACGGGCGATATACTTTATTACATATAATATGGCAAAGAAACGTTTGCCGGGACAGCTAGTTACTTAATATACTTCTCAAATATATTCGACTTTACCGACTTAACAAAAGGTGAAGGTTAGGTACCTATTTGTTCGGCTGTGGATGTTTTAGTTTTTTGTGATGCATATTTTTCTTAGGTTAGCTTTACCTTAGCTACCTTTTTTCAGCTACCAAAAAGTAAGATTTTGCACCACAGCCCAGTAATTATAAACCCCGTGGTATACTTCTGAAGGTAAATGAACTGCGAGCTTCAGATTCCTTATACATATTAGAGAGTTTCAGCGTTGTTTAAAGAAGCAAAGATATTGTATTATGCTACTATGCAGATCACATTTATCGGCATCATCATTAACAAATCAAGATTCAAGCCCCATACGAGCACCGGTGATCGCGACAACAATAGAATACAATAGCATTTCCAAGAATCCCCGATCGAAGGATTCAAATATGCATCCTTACAATATGACTATTTATGACCTTATTATTTGTAAGTACTTTTCATAGGACCCTTTAGCTCAAGACTGATGTATTTGATCATAATTCTGTCATTTGGCAAGCGATGTTTGCCGAATAGGTGCCGGCAGCCTATTCGGCAAACATCGCGTGATTTCGGCAAACTTCGGAGTTTGGAAAACGGTGCCGGCAGCCATTTCAGCAACCGGCGCCGGCTGCCATTTCGGCAACCGGCGCCGGCAGCGGAAGCACTCCCATAATGAAAATAATTGGTGCCCAGGCCTGATGGCCTCTTCATTTGATGTAAATAGTAATTGCTGAATGTATGTCTTGGACTAGACCCATGTAGACTGTAGTAGGGTTTTCCTATATTTTTAACCGACTTCCAAAAAGGAGTTTGGCTGTTTCAATAATACTTGTTCACGTATTGTTATCATTTACAGACTATTAAGTAGTTGCTAATTTTTGGAATGACCGTTTTGTCAAAGGTTACATTCAGAAGGTACAAATTAAAGTGTATGATTTGTATGAATCGTCTATTTGGCATAACCTTATATGGACCAAGGCACTAGTTGAGGATGTAAACATTATATTTAACGTGCCCATATTTGGGACACCATAGACTTATTAGATACACTGGTCTTTCGATATAAATGTACGTGTCCGCCCACTAAAATCCTAAGTAATTAAGTACATAGAGACATCTGTTGGCGAGTAGCAAAAATATAAAGGTTTTCCCAGGAATAAAAATTATTTCGTGTTAACTGCTAATAGGTCTTTGGTCTGGTCTCTGTCAAGAGACAATAACTTATTTTAACGTTCTGTACTATAAGGTTAAAAGTTATTAAAGTCGCAAAGCCCTAACTCCTAACTAAAGCATCATGAACCTTTAGTTCCTTAATTTTGTGCGCCGAAAATTCCGGAAAAACAAAACAGGTTAGGTACTTGCGTTTTTCACCGACAAAGTAAACAAAACCGTACCTTAGATAATATCAATGTAGGTTTATCACCTAGATAAGTATCATAGTACCTATCTACTACACATAAAATAAATTATTGTTTAAAGAAGGTTTAACTGTAACCACAGTTTAGCTGTCATTAAAAACCTCTACCATGTTGAATACTAAGCTAACCGTTATCATCGGCAACTTGAATTTTCCCTATCATGGTATCTAATACCAACTATTATGTGGTATTATAGTATATTTATATATAAATAAGTGGTGTAATGACTAATGACTGTACATGGAATGGGTGGCCAACCAGACTTTGATCATCAATGTGCTATACGCGAATAGATGTTTTGCGTCTTTTGAACTTTATTACCAAAGTGTTAAGGTCACACAGGGCTAATGTCGTACAACTTTTCAATGTCAATGTGAATAATGACTTTTTAATGTTATAAGTTTATAACCAAGCGGAAGAGTGCTCCACCTGAATACAAGGTCAGCAATTTCTTGAATTTTTGCAGTTTGGGCCTTAACGATGCCATAATCCATATATTTCCATACTTCCATAAGTAGTACTTAAGTACATAAATTAATATTATAAATGCGAAAGTGTGTCTGTTACCTTTTCACGGCCACACCAAATTTGGTATGGATATCTCCATACCAAATTCTGTATGGATATCTCCATACCAAATTCTGTATGGATATCTCCATACCAAATTCTGTATGGATATCTCCATACCAAATTCTGTATGGATATCTCCATTCCAAATTCTGTATGGATATCTCCATACCAAATTCTGTATGGATATCTCCATACCAAATTCTGTATGGATATCTCCATACCAAATTCTGTATGGATATCTCCATACCAAATTCTGTATGGATATCTCCATACCAAATTCTGTATGGATATCTCCATACCAAATTCTGTATGGATATCTCCATACCAAATTTCTTTGAGCCCTGCCCTAGCATGGGGATTGTCGATCTCGAAGACATAGATAAAGACAAGAAATAACTATAGTTTCTTAGATAATAGATCCTGTTTTAAAAAAAATAAGGTCGCAGATTCATCGACAACAGAAATCATTTTTAATGCATTTTTAATGTAA
Organism: Polyommatus icarus; assembly: GCA_937595015.1. Lineage (NCBI taxonomy): Eukaryota > Metazoa > Arthropoda > Insecta > Lepidoptera > Lycaenidae > Polyommatus > Polyommatus icarus. The sequence goes on from OW569325.1 coordinate 3,164,365, forward strand.
GTTTTACGAGCAACTTTTACGACCTATTGTTTTGCGAGCTCGGATTTTATAAAATGTTATAAAATTTGTCTAGCACTTTGGCGATGTAGATTCATTGAGGGTGTAATTATCAATTTTCCCACGCTAAACAATGGGTAATAAAAACACTTCACAAAATGCACTTAAAAATAAAATAACTTTGACAATGAATCTACGACCTTATATTTTATTTTAGACGTAGAATCTTTTATCAAAAAAACTATAGTTATATTTTGTCTACGAAGATCGGAAATAAATTTCAATCCCCGTGCTAGCGCAGTCTAGGAAATAGGATACTTTTTATCCCGAAAAAATGTACGGTTCCCGCGCGATAAACGAATTTTGGCGTCTTGACGTCATCTAGTGTTATACTATAATGTAACACTAGATAACATGTATCCTTTGTCAAAAGTATCCTTTGTCCTTTCCGGGGATTCAAAGTACAATATATCCAAACCAAATTTCAGGAAAATCGGTTCAGCGGCTTGGCTGTGAAGAGGTAAGAGACGGACACACATTCGCATTTATTATATTAGTATGGATTCAAGTATTTTTCTAGAGTTCAGGTGGATCTTACGCTCATGCGCTATATCATTACTTATGTCGAGGATATTTTTTGCAGCAAGCAGACAAGAGAGTATACCTCTGAAGCTCAAGAACGGCTCCAAGCGGTTACCGTCGGTGAAATCAGCCCCACATTTGGACAACAACCGCGTGGTAGAGGAGCCGAAGCCAGATGGAGTCAGTTTTCTTGTGCCTGATGAAGAGAACCAAAGGTACTTTTTAATACCACGATCGTGGGAATCGCAGACACAATAGATTTTCAATTGTTATGCGACAGCCGGGTGCCGCTTGGGGATTGATGGGTTACAAAAAGTGTAGCAAGGGAATTTCGCTGTATCGTTACAACTTGCACTACTTATGAGATTCGACTGATTATTATTGATTATTGTGATCCCTCCAAAATAGTAATACTAATAAATAACCTATAAACTAAAATAAACAAGTATTTCAAATTAAAAAATCGTTTTGAAAATTAGAAAGCTAAGGAAGCTTAGGCTTAGGCTTGCGGACTTAAAGGCCTTCTTGAGTTCTATGAAAATAGCTGAAAAAAAGCATAGCTGTTTACACAGACAAGCATATAATATAGGGTTTGCATAATATAATAACCATAAGGTGGGATTTCACCAGGCACACTTAAAACTTCGTTTTATAAAACTTAGTTCTTATTCCCACCTAATTCTATGACCATTATTTTGTGTTTCAGTACTGACAGTGATGAAAAGGCACGCAAGACTAAGGTAAGACCATCTCAAGCGTACTTTCTTCGAATTTTATTAAGAATAACTGTTCCTAATGGTCTTCCTCATCACCAGCTGTCGTGTTTCCGGCATTACCTGAAGATGTTCCTGCTGCTGGTGTGCTGGGTGTTCTTCACGCTGGTGTTCATGCTGTACAATGAGAAGGAAGTCGTCACCAGGCACTCTTCTGTCAACCCGGGGGAAATAAAGAGTAAGTTTTACTCTAAGGTCCAATTTTACTAACGTCAGCTTGTTAAACTGTCATGTCTTCTCTTTCATTTTTATGAAAAACGAAAGAGGTAACGTGATCCTAATTCGAGCTTAATACATTCTCTAATTAGCCTATAGCTCGGTCTAATTAGACGCAAAAAATCGTAACCTCGGAATAATTCGCATAGAGCTGAAAATTGGTAGAGACGTTAAATACACCATTACTAAATAAAACCTCAAAAGTCCCCGGTGATCCTCCATGTGCAAAAAATTTTATTCAAGGTCAAAGGTATGAAAATGAGGTTTTTCCCGTTTTTTTTCCAAACTGTACATTTTATCACAAATATAGGCAGGGCAAGAGTGTAGATCATAGAATTCTCTACAAAAAATATTCAGACACTTTTTTCACACGATTTACCATTCCTTATAAATGGCGGGCTTAAAGTTTGGGAAAATAAAACTTTTGACATCATATGGACCATCTCAATGGGAACCTTTCGGCATGGTTTGGTCGGTTTCTAAAGACTGGTTGCTCTCCTGGAGCCTTTTTAACCGACTTCCAAAAAGGAGGAGGTTATACGTTCGTCTGTTTATATATTTTTTTTTGTATGCTCAACCATAACTTTGCTGTTTATGGACCGATTTTCATGATTCTTTTGTTGTTGTACAGGGTTGAATCCGAGGTTGGTACCATGTTCACAAAAATTGTGATCTGATGATGGGATTCATGAGGAATCGAGGGGACTCCTTGATATATATATGGAAACATATGATGATTTCGATTTTTTCTGAAGTATTTCAGGCATATACTACCAAAAAGTATGATTTTGCACCAGGATATACCCTGGTTCTGAAGGTACCCAACAGAACTTTTGAATCCTTATAGATACAAGTTTGAGGATTTTGGCTTTATTTAAACTACTCCAAGCAAATCCTACATTATTTGTGCTGAACATAGGCTAAATTTAATTTTGGAAAAAATTGGGTTTCGTAAGATATTTGGGTTTTTCGGACGCCAGGTGAAAAAATCAACCAGAAAAGTTACTTATTTTGCTTACGATGCCGAAACTATAAAAGATAGAACCATAAAATGTTCTAAGTATTGTAGATCTAATAAATATCTACAAAAAAGTCCGCGACACACTATACTTATCTATGTCGAGTGAGCCACAATAACCATTTTTTTATTTAAAAATCTTGAATTTTTTTTGGACAACATTTAAACGCATTTATTAAAATAAATTATTTCATCACTAAGTACAGTTTATGTAGATAAAATTTGGTCTTTGAATGATTAAAATTGGACATTTGGTTTTGAAATTATGGCGAAATTAAAATATTACGATAGTGGGCGTCACCAAGCGGGATGCGCTTGCGGGAGAAGACAATCTGTGCAGTGTGCACTGTACGGGTGTACAGTGCACACTGCACAGATTGTCTTCCTTCTTCAGATAATGACTGCGTCCGCGTCGTCGATGTCAGTGTCGGATTCTGTGAATAATTGACCTGGGAATCATTTTGCTGGCCGAGTCTTTCCTGGGTAGGCTTTTTGCAGCCGTAACCGACATCCACGCGGGCAGAGCCGCAGGCGACCGCTACTAATATGTACAACTCGACAACAAGCTATAATGTTATAGCCTTGTCGTCTCATATTATGTAACTAAAAAGGGTAAAATTATTATTTTTTAACAAAAAATTAAAACTGACTTCCAAGGTAAAAACAATAATAACATTAATATGAACTAAAAAGTATTAAATAATTTTTACTATCTAATAGTTCCTTTTTCCGAATTCGGCTAAACCTCAACTATTTCTGTACTCAATCTTCATTATTTTGAAGTCGGTACCAGATAGCAGAATCTTCAGTCCTCTGGCAGAATATTTGAAACTTTTGGAACTGGCACCGACTTCAAAATTATGAAGATTGAGTACAGAAATAGTTGAGGTTTAGCCGAATTCGGAAAAAGGGACTATTATATAGTAAAAAATATTTAATACTTTATAGTTCATATTAATGTTATTATTGTTTTTACCTTGGAAGTCGGTTTTAATTTTTTGTTAAAAATAATAATAATTTCACTCTTTTTAGTTATACTAGTAGGTAAACCTTCGCGTATATTTTACGTATCTTATTACAATTTGTTAAGAGTCACAATTCACACTCACAAAATAATGTATTATCAGTGAAGTGAACATATTGTGCTAAGTAATTTAACAATAATTTTAATGCTTCAAGCCCCAAGCGGTCACCGGCGATTGCGATAACAATAGAAAGTGTCTCGTTTTTCCACGATCGAAGGATCCATCAGATAAAAAATTGTATAAACTTGCATAGGATTGTAGCGTAGCTACGAGTACTCATAACAGGTGGACGAAACTTTCCGAACAAAAAAAATTGGGTTCCAAATTTAAACGTAGCAACTGGACCCAATAACATAATCTGTGCTTGATCTTTGCAAGATCGACTGTGATTGGCTGATAAAAAAGACCATAAAGAATTTAAACTACATGAGAAAAAAGACGAAGAAGGAGTTTAAAACTCAAAGTTCGATTTTCATTTTGTGAAAATTATTTGTAGCAACTCATACAAAAATTGTAAATTATGTGGATTAATTATTGAAAAACGAAAGGTAAGCCATTGTAAAATGTAAATGTAACCGTAAATTGATAAATTGAAGCAAAACATAACGGTATCATACCATGTTCTAATACAAAGTATGTCGTAGTATTATTTGCATAATTGTACAAAAATTTACAACTTAAACTATATTAATATAAAAAAGATAGATTATTATTTCATAGAAATTATTATAATGTATATCAGTATGCAGTTAATTTGGAAAATGATGAAATGTGTATCATGTGTATATTGTTTTATTGTAACTATACATAAGGTTATTAATTACTATACTTACTATTATTTATGTAAACTGTATGGAAATATTGTAGTAAATGAAAAATGTTTCATTAATTTCAGATTTTAAGGTCCCTATACAGCTAGTTTGCAACATTTTAGTCTGCAAGCAATAGCTGTTAACTCGATCGCGGATTCTAGGAAATCTTTTGTTCTCGCGGTCGCATGCGGCCGCTTGGGAACGAAAGCAGCAAAGAGATTCAAAGCAAGGAGATTTTAGGAGAAGGAAGGTATGGGATTATGAGTGGTACGGCTACCAAGGAAAAATCCTCTGATCAAGTGAGGTGGTATGCAGCTGGCCTGAACCCGCGCGATAGATTTCAGCTGTCGTATACAGGGTGTAACAAAACAAAGTGAGTATGTATAAAGGCGCGGTCCACTGGATCGGAATCGGAGCGCAGGTACGCAGTGGACGGATTTGTTGTTTTGTATGTATGGTACTGACTACTATGAACTGCACTAGAAGTACTGGAACGTCATTCTGCGCCTGACAAGTATATGACGACACGTGGTACTACCGTCCGCACCGTACGTCCCGATTCCAACCTGGTGGACGCGCAGCTTTAATCCCCTCCCTATATACAGTTTACTGTATAAAGCGCTTATTCCACTTATCCTAGCTAGGTTTCTAGATCCTAAATCGTTTCCGATTTAGTCAAGACGTGGAACAACATTTAGAAGCTAGGATCCTACCTGGGAACCTAGCTAGCCGCTAGGATAAGTGGAATAATGGCTTAAGCCAATCAAGTAGTTAGTAGAGTAGCATAGACAGCTATTCTATCATATTTATAAATAAAATACATAAAACTGTACTGTAATAATATTATAATATTTAATAATAGAAATCAACAAAAACTTGTGGATTAAATCTGTTTTATTGTTTAATTTACCTTATTAGCCTATTTATTTAGCCATGTACAATAATTTTTATTGAAATAAAACATTTATTTGAGCTCATTTCTTTTTATTATTTTTTTTTAATTTTTGGTATGTTTAGAGTGAAAGGTTTTGCACTTAAAATTTTTTCGTTTAGTTTCAAATTAAAAAAATAACGAATGTTTATTTTTTTTCTTCTAAGTCCGACCTCTTGTTACGTAGTATACAGTTTACATCCTCTTTGCTCATAATATATAATATTGTCATAATTATTGATAGCTGTTCTTGTAATCAAGAATTCAATAATTCAAATCGATACTTAGTGCGCCATCTATCGATTAATAAGTATAACTACTTAATCAAAAAGATACTTAATGACTTTGTTTTCTTTAAATGCTATTTTTAAAATAACTTTATTTTAATTCTATTTGTCTATTAAAATTTTATAAAGTATTTAGTAAAGTATTCGATCTGTATATAAAGTAGTAAAGTATATTCGGTCTTTCGTCTCCCGCCACGCGCCGCGCGGCGGCACGGCGATGCCGTCGCCTCCGCGGCGCTGACCGCCGTGTATTAAACAAACAGGTGTTGTTATACAGTACATAATTATTATTATTATTAGTATATCCATACCTATGCCTTGTACTATTATCTATTCTGTGCCATGAGACATTGGTGACCTTAATACGACGTGGTAATGATGATGACGATGATGATGATGATGATTATGATGATGAATATGAATTGCATGGTAGCATATGCTTTCTGTTCTTAAAACAACGCCGAAACTCCCAAACGTGTATCTATAAGGAGTCAGGAGTTCTCTCAGCATCTTCGAAACCATGGTATATCTTGACCCAATATTTGACTTTTTGGTAGCATATTCTTAGTACACTTCACATAAAACCAAAATCACTATATGTTTCCATATAAATTTCGAGGAGTTCCCTCGATTACTCCTGGATCCCATCATCAGGTCACCACTTTTGTGAACATGGTACCAAATTGGAGTAAAACCAAATACAACAAAACAAAAATTTCAAAAATCGGTTCACAAACGGCGTAGTAATCGTTGAACATACAAAAATAAAAAAAAAATATATCCACAGCCGAACATATAACCTCCTCGTTTTTTGGAAGTCGGTTAAAAACAAAAGTAATACTTATTCTTAATCTAAAAAGAATCAAATAATTCTTGTTCATTATTATAGTGGCGTCTTCAGACTTCGCCTAAACCTTAACTATTTCTGTACTCAATCTTCATGCTTTTGAAGGTACCTTAGCGTAATTGCTATGTCAGGATCTCAGAATTTTTTCGGGCTGGTACCGACTTCAAAAGTATGAAGATTGATTACAGAAATAGTTGAGGTTTAGGCGAAGTCTGAAGAGGTCACTATAATAAGGAATAAGAATTATTTGATTCTTTTTAGATTAAGAATAAGTATTACTTTTGTTTTTACCTTGGAAGACGGTTTTAATTTTTTGTTAAAAAATAATTAATGGTCGCATCGACTTAATTTTGAGTTGATTCGACCAGATTATGCAGGTTTTGGACTGGTCTACAGGCTGCTCTGACATAAATTCGGTCTATTGTGACTAGAACAAGCAATGATGAAATCAGTTAAGAGATTTTTTAGTAAGTACTTAACTTAGATAACAGGAAAAATGATTACTCTAAATTACAAAGAACATTGAGCCTCATACCTCAGAAAGACTCAAAAAGTGTATTTTTAGGTAAAAATAGTCTGCACTAATCATAGATTGGAATTAATTATTATTAATTTGACTATTGGCCATATAGAGCAGCACGAGTCGGCGCATAAGTAGGTACCGGAAACTATTCCACCTCAATTTTTTTATGCGATCCTCTTCAAATTGCCCTCCTGATGATATAATTGCATGTTGCCATGGTGCATCCCGGTGCCATATTGTTTAAACAAACATTGTTTAAACAATTGCAAGGAATTGTTAATTTTTAACCAGTCAATTTTTTTTTAATATTCTTTATTGAAATACCAATAAAAAAGGTCCTATGACTTTTCACGATAAAGTTAATATTTTTAAAGATATGAATTTTTAAAGGTTCGAAAAATCTCAAATTTGGGTACTTTTGACTTATAATATATACTGTCGTATCTTACGTTAATGCTTTTTACCCATGATAAATATATTAAAAAAGATAATAATGTGTAAGTTATATATTTTTTTAAATTCTCTATACAATAGTTTATAATATATTTAAAAACAATTCATTGTTTATATCTTTTTTTATCTTAGCAAAAGTAGACAAAAAATTGTGTTTTTTGTATGGGACCTTCAACATTTACTTTATTTTAATTTTATTGATATTTATTAAAGTACAAATTTTGTGAATTTTTCGAGTGCCTAGCTGTTACCATTATTGATTACGAGCGAAAAAGGCCATAAAAATCACGTTTCTTGTATGGGAGCCCCCCTTAAATATTAACTTTATTTTATTTATAGTATTTGTTCTTATAGCGGCAACAGATATACACAATCTGTGAAAATTTCAGAAGTAGCTACCAATAGCGATTTTTGAGATACAGCCTGGAGACATACAGACAAACGTACAGACAGTATCTCAAAAACTGTTATAGCTAGACTTCTGAATTTTTCACAGATTGTGTATATCTGTAGCCGCTATAACAACAAATACCAAAAATAAAATAAAGTATAATATTTAAGGAGGGCTCCCATACAAGAAACGTGATTTATTTGGCCTTTTTTGCTCGTAATCAATAATAGTAACAGCTAGGCACTTGAAAATTTCACAAAAGCCTTAATTATATTTTTAATTTAATAATTAATAATAAAATTATAATAAAGTAAATGTTTAAGGGCCCCCAAGGTTGCCATACAAAAAAATCACAATTTTTTGTCTACCTTTGCTAAGATAAAAATAGATATAAGCTATGAATTTTTTTTAAATCTCTACTAACGATATTGTTAACTATTGTATAGAGAATTTAAAAAAATATATAACTCAGACATTATTATCTTTTTTAACATATTTTTCATGGGTCAAAAGTACCCAAATTTGAGATTTTTCGAACCTTTAAAAATTATTCATATCTTTGAAAATATTAACTTTATCGTGAAATGTCATAGGACTTTTTTTATTGGTATTTCAATAAAGAATATAAAAAAAATTGTCGGGTTAGAAAATAACAATTCCTTGCAATAAAATAGGCTTGATGACTATTTTTTTTTCTTATTGGTAATTGAAAGACCCTTAAAAAATAGAAATATTGTCGAAATAATGACTCTCATAACTTAAAAATTCACCAAGATATGAACAATTCAAACATCTCATAAAATAGACCTGCCCGAAACGCCCCATACAAAGTGCTAAGAAAGACTGACGTCAGTCTTTCTTAGTTTGTACGGATCGGGAGAGAACTTTGTTCGATAGGTATATTAAATATTGCGTTTATGAAAGTGGTTTCATACCAAACGTTGCTTTTAATTGCATAAGTTGTCGAATGGTATACAAATATTAAGAAATTTAATTGAAAAAAAAATCGACTTGATTGTCCAACTTTGAAGGCGCCTAACAAAAAAAATACAAATGCTATCGAGCTGAAATTTTGGTAACGCTTATTTTTTGCCGTGCTTTCTTTATTTTATTAACAAAAGTCGCTAATCTTTGACCTTGTCATCATCCCTATTATTGTTTAAACAATGTTTGTTTAAACAATATGGCACCGGGTTGCACCATGGCAACATGCATTTATATCATCAGGAAGGCAATTTGAAGAGGATCGCATAAAAAATTAAGGTGGAATAGTTTCCGGTACTCATGAGCCGACTCGTGCTGCTCTAATAAAAATGTAGAAGATTTTTTCTCATAAGAATGAAATTTTCAGTTTTATCAAACGAAGAAAATATTTGTTGGTATACGACTTTTCTATGGCCATTGAAAAATCTATGATTTTTGTTAGAGTCAAGAAAATCCAGAAAAGTTTTTTATGTTTTATAAAAGACAATAAAATAAGCTATCTTTCATCTATTTACGATCTTCAAAAATTCCTGATATTTCAGATAATACAAACATCCTTAGGTCGTATTGATATGTGTGTTTGAAAATCTACCACTTAGAAGCTCATAGCTAGGCAACGATTAGAGATAGATACAAAGTGTTAAGGACAATGTTGTAGAGAATTTTATTAACTTTTCTTATGTAGTACAATAAAATTTCGTACGAAGCACCGTTTTCGAAAATTAGTCAAAAAACCAAAAAAATGGTCTTTCTTTTCCCTCCCTCCCCTCCGGCTCACCTCGGAGGGGTCAGGAGTTTTAGTATGTTTATCTTCTAACCAATTCAAACAAAGTTCCGTAGTCATAATTTCTGCTTTCGACTTTTCCAACCAGAATCATATTCGTTTACTAGGCAGTACGAAACTAGAGTGCACTCAAACGTGTTGCACTTGCTTGATGATTCATAGAAGCATACAGGTTTTTGCAACTTAAAGACGCAGTTATGCAATACATAATAGTAATTATATACAAATATACGATATAGTTATACAGCACAGACCTACTGTTGTAATATATACAAATACGCAATAAAGATTGGAGATTTATAGAAATATCAAGCGAAACTATTCAAACAAGCGAACCTAGAGTAACTTGCAATTCAAGCTATTGCTTAAAACTTTTAGTTTTATTTTATTTTACAAATTAAGAGTTATCCAATAAATATGTATGCTAACTTCTCCGGGGACCGGGAAATAGATGAGTCTTTGCTGATAATAATTTCTGAAAATCTGCACTTTCCTAGGTTTTGATTGAAAATTGTTTGCCTCTATTATCCCTAACTGGATGCAAACATATATTGTTTATGTAGTGGCCATTGACATTTCATAATCCAGGCGCTCTTGAGTTTATAACTAGACGTGCGACAGAAATATGGTTTTATGTAGGAGAGGAAGAGGTAGAACGCGTCTTGATCGCTGGTATAAATACCTGGAAAGTGGTTTCCCACATTCCAGGTATTTATACCAGCGATCAGCGGGCTTTCGCCCGTCTCTCAGAGGTGTTCGATTTAATGCTACCGATCTTTCTAGAGTTGTAACTTTTTCTGTACAATAGCTCAAAAATTACGAGGAGTTTTAGGTATCTACAATGTAGAATCAGATTTTAGGTATCTAGATATAGCGTACAAAATAGTGAAGAAAATCTTAACTCTAACAAAGTATTAGTAGATATAGAAGATTCTTTAGTAGCTCTACAATCTTACTTTAAAATAACTAATTTCTACTAAACAATAATGTAGCGTAGTTTTTCTAGATTTCTCTGCTTCCGATTTGAAACTAAGTACCTAGATAAGGGAGAAGACCTAATGGCAGACACTTTAAGGAAACATGAAACATTCGAATGTTATAAAATATATAATTTATGAAAATAAAGGATTGATAACTTCTTCCATGTCTTCAGTAACTCTTACAAAATAAAACTATTATAATTATTCTCTGACAAATCAATAAAAAAATATATTATTGGTCTTTTTGTAAACTTAGTCATAAGTACTAATAGATGACATCACAATAAGCGAACAACACTAATAGTGGACACCAATATGAACTAATAGTCGACATAGAACAATTAATTACATTTTACATTTTTCATATTATTAGGTCTTTATTTGCCGTTTTTCAAAAGATTTCATTTACTTCATCATAGTAACTACATGCATCAGAAATATTATCCACGTTATCTCCAGATTCTATTCATTCTTCTTCCATGCTGAAACTATCTTTCCTTTTATTTTTATTTTTCATATTTTTTTCCTAGCAAACTTATTTTCAGTCTTTAGTCTCCATGCTTCTTTTGCCTCTTCTTTTTTCTTCTTTTTGTTCTCAGCTCTCCTTTTTCTCCTTTTTACTGCTACAAAACTAAAGCATCGATTTTTAGATCAGTGGAAGGTCTAATATTAGACACCATGTCCATTTTTAGGTACAGTAGTTTTAAGTTCTTAGTTTGTTAATAGAATTATATTTTTAGAGAATAGTGATGATATTTGCAGTAGAATAAAGTACAAAATAACTTTAGTATGTATTGAAAAACTAAAAGATGAGATCCATGCCATCTATTAGGCTTTTTTACATTTTCAAGAACTAATAGTAGACACCCTTTATATTGTTAGGGAAAATGGATAAAAGATCATAAATAAACATTAATTAGTGTAAACAACATGACCATTAATCCAATGAAGTCAATAGAAATTACAAAAAATCTAATAAATGTATTCAAAACTTACGTGCAAAATTTCGCCTTCCTTAACCTATTTGCTAAGAAATTGCCGGGTGCGTGTTGACGCGGTCACATCATTTACGAAAACTGATCCCATTTTAAAATTTTGTTCCCGAAGGCATCCCTAATATATTTTTTCACATCAACAGATAGCATAAGAAGCTTATAAAATTTACAGTGTTGAGAAATAATTAGAATAATTCTTATTTTTATGGCATTTTTGTCGTAAGTGTCATCTATTAGTTCAGTGTCTAGCATTAGCGCCTTTCCCTTAGTAGATACCTAGTTTGAAATCGGAAGCAGAAATATCTAGACTACCATAATCCAGTTAGGTGTATGTTTAGGTCAACAGTGTTAGGAGTCCTAGATGTTTGTTGATGCTCGTTTATTTGCATTGCTTTGTAAAATATAATTTGTGACTATTTTAAATCGCTACTTCTAGATATTTGCGCCAGATTAGTTTTATTGTCTTTATAATGGAAGGAACAGCTAAGACGGATGAAAATAGTACTTTATCTCTAGGTAGTGATTACTTAAAGATTATTACTTGTTTCTATAATATCCTCACACTGAGATTTATAAGGTGTGATCCTCAGACCTCATCATATCCTAAATAATAGGTACCATCCCCAAAAATTGCAGATATTCTTGATATAGAATTAGATAACTACGTCGAGTTGTAAGCATTGGGACATGGGTCAAAGGATCGAAACCGCGGAAGAAATGAGCCCAGTGAATTTTCTTGTGGAAAATTTATTTACTTACTTAAAGAATAAGATTAATTTATTATGCAACTATGAACAAGTTATTAAAAAATCTGATAAGGTATTTAATCAGTTAAGACAAATGAACATCAGTGATAAGTGATTAAGTACTAAATAAATCTCTGCTTAGTTTTACGTATCAAAGATCAAAATCTGCAGGAAAATTCAACCTATATTAAACATTATTTAAAATGTAAATGCAATTATAGAGTTTACTCTATGAAAATAACTTTATTAAAAATACTCATATAATTTTCGCCTTCTAGATTACCTCCTCAACATATCCGATGATCAGCTGACGATCCTGGCGAAGATCTCCGGTCCCTTCCTCACAGAGCAGGGGGAGAAGAAACTGAACGATACGGAGGTCCAGGATTCCCCCAAAATTATGTTCTGGTTGGAGTTCTGGGCGGACAACACGTATGGGACTAATGTCTCAGAAACTGAGGTAAGGATTGCTGAAACAACGGTGGTAATTCGCAAAATTAAGTTAATAAGTAAGCAAATAATTAAGTTAATCTATTTGTTGCCGTCGGTAGAAGCTAGGATGCCATTAAACATGAGAGAAAAGTTGTGAGTCAGAGAGAAAGGTGACTTAAAATTCCCTCTTGATGGCAACCGAACCGACGATCATCAATGAGCAGTCGCAAAAGCAAAACCTTATTTTATTAGATCTAGTGTTTAGTCGAGATGCATTTGGTGATTTCGAGGGCATAGTTCAAAATGAAAACTTTATGGGACCTAACCCCACAAACTTTTTTTTAATGAGCAGGGGAAACCCTTTATGGGTGCTCCGGATTGTGGGTATGCCTCAGCTAAGCTGTTAAGCTGAAGCACCCCGGGGGTATGTGGGAGTGAGCCCCGGATTAGACCGGAAGTTTGAAGGTTCGCGTAACGACGTCTCCGCAATCCCGTCCTACGCCAGCGGAGCGGAACGGAGTATGGGTCATCCTCTCTGTTTCGCTCCGCGGAACCTAACAAACCTAACCTAACCTAAGTTCTTCTTCTTCTTCTTTTGGCGTAAGCCTCCCCATTTAGGACTAAAGTAGCCCGCAAACGATCAAACATCAAACACGTCAAACACGTAGTATAATCCAAATTTTCTTCAAACACGTCAAACACGTAGTTTGTACGTGTCTGACGTATTTGATGTTTGATCGTTTGCGGGCTACTTAACCTAAGTTATCGCAACATGTAATTTGTAATGCCGTATGTCAAACACCATACATTTTGTTTCCTAACTTCGTTGCCTAAGAAACTCGAATAAAGCTTTGATCTTATGTTTTCTCGCTTTAAACGCAACGAATCACTCCAAATCAATAGTACCTACCAAAGCATAAGCATGACGACTTTTCCACGACACTAAAACCATTTAAATATACAGATATCGGAACGAAAATCGCTTCTTTTACACGACGACGATTTGGACTTCAACACAGGCGAGCCGCGGAGTCTGCGGCTGAACCTCAAACCCATGACCAACGGTACCGGGAGCTTCGTCCTACGGATGCAGTCTACGTCCAGCCAGGCTGCGCCCATAACCCTGAGTTATACCGTCAGCCCCATAGATCCTACCACTGGGGTCATATACTCGTGTGTCCTGCTGTGCGGATTGTACGTGCTCATTATATTCGAGGTATGATATTGAAGTTTTATTTATTTTGTTAAACAGACGGACGGACATACAGAAAGCCTTACGCAGCGAATGGGTGTTTGCACACTGCTCGATAACGATACGACACGATACGACAGAATATAGGGCCACCGCACATATTTCAAGTTGGCCGACTATCGTACAAACTGACTATCGTACTAATTCTAATATTCTGTCACTTAACACCTTCACTGCGTATCGGGCCTAAATCGGCCCGCCGCGGAATTTCATCTGGTGCGGACGAAGAAAACTGTGTTCTCTCACTCGGTGCGGAACGATTATCTCAGGTGTTTGTAAAGGTACGACAGAGGCAAATATATATTTGAGATTGTGTTCAAAATTATAGGTCTTTCCTATAAAAATATTATGGCGGGTCGTTATCGGCCTACCACGCACTGGAGGTGTCAAAAATCAATTCAGTGCGGCAGTGGGCCTATTGCGGCCCGCCGTACAAGCAGGCGGATGGCGACCCGATACCGCACCGAGCGTCAGCCTCGCCAGTTAGTGATGTGCAATCTATCGTAAGTCGTAGCTGACGTACGTCGCGTTTTTAAACCGACTTCAAAAAAAGGTTAACAATTCAACCTGTATATTTGTATGTATTATTTTCAGAACTGCCTAGTTTTGATATGTTTTAGTCTATATTATCAGCATCTGAAAAAATGTGACAAATTTCTAAAGTGACGCACAAATTCATGTATGTTTTTATGTTTGTGTTCGCACATCTTCGGAACTACTAGTCCGATTAAAGTAACTCCTTTTTTTTGTACTGGGTACTGTTTAACTTCGGGAATACTGTTCATCAAAATCGGTTCAGTAATATTTAAAATAGGTAATTTTGATTCTCCATTACGTACGATTTTGAAGTCGGTTTTATCTTTATAAAATACAATAATTATTAATTTTATAAAATTAACAACATACGATAGCAGGAAACAAAAGATCATGTCCTTGAGATGAGCGTTAAACGGCGAAATTGTGCAGGATGATCTGAAAAACTGGGAGAAACCATGAGGAGTGTCGAATCAAAAAAAAATTTAAAAAATTAAACATACTGCAGAATGTGCAAACTAAAACGGGCTTTGTGTTTTAAAGACAGGAATTTAAATATATTAATAAAAATATATATTTTCGATATCCCCTTATTTTTGTCTTTCCCATCTCTACTAAAAATACTTTCTAGTGCGGTTCGGGTCGATATCGGCCCGCCACTTTCCCTGGTTTATTTCTCATTTCCTGTTTGGCAGATCCCGGGGCGAATCAAATCTAAAGTAGTTGGGTTCAAGGTTATTCCAACAGTCCAAAAACTGTACACCTACATTATGTTTTCGCAAAGCTATAGTAATTTAATCTAACCTTGTGCTGGTGGGTCGAGAAAGGCCTACCCCGCACTGGCGGAAAAATCATTGGGGGCACACTTTGGCCCGCCGCCGCACCAGACGAAGGTTTAAGATTTTACTTGCCGCAGTGAAGGTGTTAATATTGAATGCACCCAAAATATTATCCTTTCTTTTCGCCTTCGTTTTATTAGTACCACAATAAAAGTTAAAGTTTAACACGCACGTCGCTAGGCTAGCAACCCCGTTACCAAATAAATCTAAAAGTCTGCGGCTGGCAGCGTACACGATGAAGTTGTCCAATTAAATTGTGACATTACGCAATTGAGTTTGTACGATAGTCGGCCAACTTGAAATTGTATAATATGTGCGGTGGCCCTTATCTATTCTGTGGTATCGTGTCGTGTCGTTACCGTCGCAGTGTGAAAACACCCAATAAGTTAATACAAGCCACTGCCTGTCTTTCACTGACAGAGAAAGACAGCGAACCCAACAGTTAAATGCAGCGCAAGCATCTTTATTACTAAAGGGATCAGTGGTTTTTGCAGTACTACAGACACTGATATAATATAATGGTATGAGGATAGACATTAGACATTTTGCATAGTTTTAAAATAGGTTTAGAGCCTGTTTCACCACTTCCTCATAAGTGCCGAATAGGCTATCCACCACTAAACTTGACAGATGAAGTATGGATATTCTGTCAAAAAGTTGTGAATATCCTATTCGGCACTTTATCAGGAAGTGGTGAAACAGGCCCTTAATGTGGTGAATCAGCTGTTAAAAAACCTCCTAAGTAAAATACATTTTTCTTGACTCTACTTAAAAATTTTCAAAGCTTTTTGGAAGCCTATTTTGTATTTACAACGGTCCCCTTCCGACTTTTATCAACAGTAAACACAATGGGAAAGTAACATAACTATAACAGCTGATAGGGGCAAACTAACTGGCATAGGCTGATAACAATTGTTCCACTTTGGCAACCAGATTTCGTAATCAGAAAAGGAAAATTTTGAATTCACCTAGAATAATTAAAGTCGATATTACACCACACTTTCAGGGTCCTGTAGTTAGGGTAGGCGTAGTAGTAATTAAGGGAGCCTTACTCCGTAAATCCTATTACATTGTCCTAAATCCTAAATTAGGGTCCCTGCATACAGTGTGGTGTAACACTCCTTTTAGGCCTACCTAAGTCCTAAAATATATAGTGTTGATTTCCTTATTTCTTTGTTTGGTAATGATTAGTTTCTTTTACTACAATATAGTTTTATCACATTAAAGCAGAGTATTAAACTATTTGTCTAATAATATTGACTCTATTATCGTAAATAGTGTGGAAAATTTATAGTATATGTCGCCATATAATTATGCCGTATATTGTAGACCTAATTACCAAGTCATAAGGTTTATTATACGACGTTCGTCTGGAATAGTCGGCGGAACGATAGACACGTGTATTCTGTTTCATAATTACGAATAATTAATAATAATATATAATTACAGTACCCGGCAATAAATATTGCACATCGACCTTTGGAAAGAGACATTCGGCTAATTTCGGTTTCATAGAGCGTTATCTTTGTAGCACACACCTATTTGACATTATGTCAGTCGTTGTTCAAATTCAATAGAGTGCAGTCGCGTCCAGTTCAGAATAAATAATTAGAGTTGTTAACACCCCTAAATTTGCTACAGCTGTAATTTTCCAAACGAATTTTAAATACGTAAACATAATTTGAACACCCTTTTTTATTTTATTTTACCCGAACCTAAAGCCATAACTTATAGAAAATTTGGTGTATTTTATACAAAGAATAATAAAATTGTCAAAAGAAGCAAACCATAATTGTTTTAACAGCTCCTAATATATACCGGACTTTTTGTATTTCGTGCGTAAGAGATAACGCTCTACAAAACCGAAATTAGCCGACTGTCACTTTCCAAAGATCGATGTGCAATATTTACCGCCGGGTACTGTATATAACTAGCTGTCCCGGCAAACGTTGCTTTGCCATAATATAAAGTATTTCGCCCAACGATGTCAATATTTTGCCCATATTATTTTATTGAAGTGACTAAATAAGTATGTCGCCATAGCAACGTCGATCGCTATCCCGTCGCACAAACAATGGTCGCTGTCAGTCTCAGGTTGTAATAATTTACTATTATTTATTCAACAAATGCACTTATCAATATATAAAGTACCCAGTAGCCGATTCTCAGACCTACCGAATATGAATATAAAATTTGGTAAAAATCAGTAAAGCCGTTTCGGAGGAGTTCGTGGACTAACATTGTGACACGAGAATTTTATATGTATGTTACGCTCAAAGACCGAAAACGCTCAGTGAGCGAAAAAATGGCTCACAACGCGTTGTGGTAATAGTAAAACGGCCACGACGCGTTCTGGTAATCACAGAAATACCACAAAGCGCCATTTTTTCGCTCACTGAGCGTTTTCGGTCTTTGAGCGTAACATATATAAGATATACCACAACATTATCATGCACCAACTACGCGAGGAAATGAAGAATTTGCTCTACAATTTTTCAATTTCTTGAATGCAAGCCAAGTTATAGTATGCAGTATGCTCTTCTGCAATCCGTGATGAACCAGGAAAGCGTTCTTGGCTCCCGATTTCGGAAGTCGTCGGGTTGATTCCCATGTTGGAGCAAAAATAATGTTTTCATATTTGGGTAGATTAGTGGCAAGAATGATGGTTAATCAAGTGATCGCTTGATGATAGTCGTGTCAATTATCCTTTCCAGTTTCCACTTATAGCTAACGAAAGTACAAGAAGACAGAGGCCTATGTACAGCCCAGCTACAAAGTAGCTTGGCGTGAATAAAACCGCTCACGTATGTGAGGCATTTCGTTATTATTTGACTTCTTTTAATATAACACTAGGTACAGTTACATTTTCTAGACAAAAAGCGCAGATATGAGGTACCCTATGTCTTTGTTTACTAATTCCAGATAATAAACCGCACAATGGCTGCAGTGTTAGTATCCACCACTTCATTAGCTGTACTGGCGATGATGGGGGAGAGACCGTCCCTCCCCGAGCTGGTCTCCTGGCTCGACGTGGAGACCCTGCTGCTGCTCTTCAGCATGATGATCCTGGTTGCCATTATGGCGGAAACCGGAATGTTCGATTTTCTGGCGGTTTTTACCTTTGAGGTAGGTTGAACTGTTGAGGCATGCTTAAAGGCACTTCAAATGAAGTTATAATTTAGTTACTGCTTATCTACTTAAGAGCCCGTACTATCTTTTCTACTGCTCTCTTCACACTCACGCCCGTCTTTCATATGCCAGGTAAAAAAGGACGATCGCCAAGTTAGCGGGCAGTTATTAGGTATTCTGTTTTTTAAAGGTTTTTTTATATGAAAGTGGTAAAAAGTAATTCCAACATTGCATAGACGACTTTCTCAACAGTACATTGTATTTTTTTCATACCGTTAAGACGTCAATACAATCCATAAACAGGTGATATTCTAAACCTTTTACAGCAAAAATCACAAAACTGTCGCGGGTTTGAGTTGGATTATTTAAAGATACTTAAAAAAATAATAAAAAAATCTAGCTGCAACATTAGATTATAATTGAAATGATCTTACATGTTGTGTATTAAAACTTATAGAAACACTCTATTTTAACTGTTAAATCACGACTGTGAAATGAGCGAAATCGGCAAAATTTCGTATACGGACTCTTAAGACGTGTAAACCAGCCATTAGTCTCTGCTTATGTTTAGTGCAGTCATTCATGTCTATAGTTTTTAATTTATCTTTTCAAAGTAATTTGACTGTAGTTTAGCTTTTTAGTAGCTGCAGAGCCTGTAGTTTATATTTTCCGTAGCTTCATGATTCACGCTCAAAGCTCAAAGCTATTGAATCGATAAACTCCTGTCGAGAAATCTCAGAAACTTGCCGAAATCCGGTTCGGGAATTATGTATAGTACAAGTGATGTAGGCTATGGAATATAGATCCTTCGCCTGGTGGATTCACTGGGCGCCACCGCATACCGGTTCTCAGATAATCCAATAAGAACGTAACCTGGAATTTCTAGTAAAAATACGTGTATTCACTTATCTGACTTTCCTATGATAAGTTACTAATTTGTGCCCACAACATCGTTTCACAAAAAATTATCGCCTGAAACCGTACATTTTCCCAAGATAAAAACTATCCTATGTCCTTTCCCAAGAATCTCCATATTAAAATTACCATTTTAATGGTTATTTCATGATACCCCAGCGTGAAGAGGTAACCGAAAGACTACACATATATTTTATGATATTAGGTTTTTAGCAATATTTGTCCTTTACAGAAAGCATAATATTATGTACTGACTGCAATCCTTTGGAATTTTCCAGGTGACGAAAGGCAAGTTATGGCCACTGATCACGCTGCTGTGTGCCATCACGGCGCTTCTGTCCACCTTCCTCGACAACGTCACCACCGTCCTGCTCATGACGCCTGTTACCATCAGGTGAGAAGAATATTTGGTTTTGGTAGATGACTAGGCTAAAATTACAGCTGGAAATGCAAGTGAAAGAGACAAGATTTAATCTCCGCCATTTGCGTTCTGACCACGTCAACAATATTTACTGGCAAATTCTTAGCACTTGGTTGCACTTGGTTGCACATTGGTCAAGCTACAACTAGGTAGAGCTGGAATAGGCATGTTAAAGAGCTAATGTACCTACTCAAATTTCTATAAGTATGAATTATGTGTTTGATTTCATTGGGAATTGATTCTATTGGGGATGCATGATGACGCGAATAAAATACCCTAGGTAAAACTAAAAAGAAAATACTTTTTTAAAATTGAAACTTTGTAACTCTAGTCTAGTCACACATTAAATTGTTCTAGTGTCTAGACTCTAGTACGTCATTAGATGTTATTAGTTAGTTATAACTTATAAGCCAGTATCGGTTTGACCTTGTCGCGCCCGACCCAACCCCTTGTGTGACCTACTTCATAATTTATTATATCTGTTATGTGTTTAAGCCCTTTAAGACTGATTTTGCGGTTACACAAAGTCAGACAATACTGCTCTAGATTATAAGTTATCTAAATTAGAATGCTAAGGATGGTCAAAAAGGACTCAAAACAAAGCTAAAGCATGATGAAAAGATAAATTGGAAACTTAAAAACAGTATTTCATTACTTTGCGTGTAAATCTAGCATTAAAGCCCTTCAATAAGTCACGAAACCTACACGTGTTGGTGCAACCACGTTTTACCTAACTGACATAAAGGGTACTTATTTGTATTTTTAACCGACTTCCAAAAAACGAGGAGGTTATATGTTCGGCTGTGGATATATATATATTTTTTTTTTGTATGTTCAACGATTACTCCGCCGTTTGTGAATCGATTTTCGAAATTTTTGTTTTGTTGTATTAGGTTTCACTCCAATTTGGTCCCATTTTCACAAAGGTGGTGACCTGATGATGGGATCCATGAGTAATCGAGGGAACTCCTCGAAATTTATATGGAAACATATGGTAATTTTGGTTTTATGTGAAGTGTACTAAGAATACGCTACCAAAAAGTCAAATATTGGGTCAAGGTATACCATGGTTTCGATGATGCTGAGAGAACTCCTGATTCCTTATAGATACACGTTTGGGAGTTTCGGCGTTGTTTTTAGAACAGAAAGCATAAACTACTATGCAATTCATATTCATCATCATAATCATCATCATCATCATCGTCATCATCATCATTACCACGTCGTGTTAAGGCCACCAATGTCTCATGGCACAGAATAGATAATAGTACAAGGCATAGGTATGGATATACTAATAATAATAATTATGTACTGTATAACAATTAACAACACCTGTTTGTTTTTAATACACGGCGGTCGGCGTCGCCGCCCGGCGGCAGAAGACAGAATATCGAATACTTTACTAACTACTTTATATACATATCGAATACTTTACTACTTTATAAAATTTTAATAGACAAATAGAATTAAAATAAAGTTATTTTAAAAAGAGCATTTAAACAAAACAAAGTCATTAAGTGTCTTTTTAATTAGTTATACTTATTAATCGATAGATGGTGCACTAAGTACCTATCGATTTGAATTCTTGATAACAAGAACAGCTGTCAATAATTATGATAATATTAAATATTATGTACGCTACATCCTATGCAAGTTTGTACAATTTTTTATCTGATAGATCCTTCGATCGTGGAAAAACGAGACACAATAGCCTTTCTATTGTTATCGCAATCGCCGGTGACCGCTTCGGGCTTGAAGTATTAAAATTGTTAAATTACTTAGCACAATAATATGTTCACTCCACTGATAATATTATATTATTTTGTGAGTGTGAGTTGTGATTCTTAACAAATTGTAATAAGATACGTAAAATATACGCGAAGATTTATCTACTAGTGTAACTAAAAAGAGTGAAATTATTATTATTTTTAACAAAAAATTCAAACCGACTTCCAAGGTAAAAACAATAATAACATTAATATGAACTAAAAAGTATTAAATAATTTTTACTATCTAATAGTGCCTTTTTCCGAATTCGGCTAAACCTCAACTATTTCTGTACTCTATCTTCATAATTTTGAAGTCGGTGCCAGTTCCAAAAGTTTCAAATATTCTGTCAGAGGACTGAAGATTCAGCTATCTGGTACCGACTTCAAAATAATGAAGATTGAGTACAGAAATAGTTGAGGTTTAGCCGAATTCGGAAAAAGGCACTATTAGATAGTAAAAATTATTTAATACTTTTTAGTTCATATTAATGTTATTATGATATTGATTATTTGAACTATACAAGGCAAAGCCAATTTATCATAATAATTACCACCACCTAGGTTGTGGCTTCAAGAAGGCCATATTGTTCTGTTTTCTGATAGCTGCAGCTTTTTTACACTCATGATTGTGGAGGGGGATATTATTATTAAATTGTAAGGGGACTAGGGTATAGGTAGAACCACAGAACAATCGGTTTTGAATTTTGCATTTTAATCGACGCATTTATTTTTTCAGGCTATGCGAGGTGATGGATTTGAACCCGGTGCCGATCCTGATGTCGATGGTGCTGTTCAGCAACATCGGCGGCACCGCCACGCCCGTGGGAGACCCGCCCAACGTCATCATCGCATCCAACAAGATCGTCGTGCAGTCGGTAAGAATATACTTGCCAATAATAATATCCATCATCCACCGGGTCGGAATCGGTGCAAATCCCCCCATCCAACATTGAATCAATCTTTAAATAAAGATAAAAAAGTGTAACAACTTTCCAATCACAACCTTACATACTTTCCAGGGCATAAACTTTGCGAACTTCACGATGCACATGACATTCGGCATTCTGCTGGTGTGCGTGCAGACGTACTTCCAGCTGCGGTACATCTACCGGGACACCAACAAGCTGCGCCTTAACGACCCACGAGAGGTCCAAGGTGAGTTTTTACTACCTACAGCCGATGAGATTTAAATTATTTTTAAAGGAATCTGATAATTTTTGGAACAGCACCTATGGTGCACCTTGGTGTAGTTTATTGCTCTACGGTGCGCCATATCAAACTCAAACTCAAAAAAAAATTAATACAGAATATATTTTTTTTTCAAATATTCTCTGAAGGTTGGTACTTGGTGCTACTATGGTGCCTACCACCAGTTCGGGAACTAACCCGGCGAGAAGAACCTAAAATAATATAATATCCATTAAAAAGCACCTAAACTCCCAAAGGCTAAATTTATGATCTGAAGCTAACAGTAGGTAAGTTATCATTAGCTTAAAACGATAACACTTTATTTGACACACGCTTAATGTCTACTTTTTCAGATCTACGTCAGCAGATAGCAGTCTGGCGTAGAGCGATCGAGTCCCTGCCGCTCCTGAGTCGGGACCAGCAGATCGTGCGGGAGCGGCTGGATCGGAAGATGCGCAAGCTGACCGCGCAGCTCGACGTCACCATCAAGCAGAGCAAGAACAGGGTGTGCCCCAAGGACACCTTCCAGACCACGCTCGATCAGCTCAAGGATAAGGTACAGAGAAGTTGATGAGCTATGATGGACCAACGTAAAATGGTCGCGTTGTGCCAAACCCAGCTGACAGATCACAATTAACATTGAATTGACATGATCCGAGCATATGATGTTGGTCTGTCAACTACCTAGGAATGAATTTCCTCGATGGTATTATCAGAGAAGTTGATTTCTCGGCAGATGGGGGACCTACGTAGTTTAACGTCGCGTTATGTCAAACCCAACCGACAGATCATAATTAAAAGGGCCCATTCACGGCAGTCCGCCTTACAGGACTGCAAATGAACATAGCTCACTGATTGGTCCACACGACCGGAAACACCGAGTGTGGACCAATCAGTGAGCTATGTTCATTTGCAGTCCTGCACGGCGGACTGCCGTGAATGGGCCTTTTAACATTAAATTGACATGAATCATAATCCGACCAAGTGACGTTGGTCTGTCAACTGCCTAGGAATCAATTTCCTCGATACCTATCTCAACAGAATGCATCCAGATTAAAGTATAATTTACACAGAGCCAGTACTAAGACTAGCAGCCAGTATTGGCTTGGTATATGCCGCGTGTGAACAGTTTTTAAAGCCAGGCCAAACTGTTCACACGCTGCATATGCCAAGCCAATACTGGCTGCCACTCTTATTGGCAGCCAGTACAGGCTCTGTGTAAATTATACTCTTGAGTATTTTGGCGACCTGCGATGACATAATTATTTATATTTTTACAGTACAAAATCCGAGACAAGTACCTCCTGTTGAAAGCTGTAATTTCCATCACCTTTGTGGTGGCGGTTTTCTTCCTGCATTCCATACCGGAACTGAGTAAGTGAAATATTTATGTTAACACTAGATGTTGACTCTGATTTCGTTGCACCAAATTTTTTTACCGCGCAGGAACCTTAAGTTTTCCGTGATGAAAACTATCCTGTGAAATTTTCTGAGCCATAACAAATTTCCTTTCAAACACTCCATTTAGCTGTTTCGGCTGTTTTTAAGCTTCAAAGTTACCTCGACAGACAGACAGGTTCACTTTGGATTTTGCCATTTGCATGATGCCCTTTACTTGTTACCGCCTCCGTGGTCCAGTGGTTTAGAGCGTGGCTCTTGACTGGAAGGTCGTGGGTTCGATTCCCGCGTTGGGAATATGTTATTTTTAAGTTTTGCTAGGACAATACAGGCTGATCACCTGATTGTCTGACAAGTAAGTTAATCCATGCGTCGGGTGGGCCATGGGCATGTAAAAAGTAGGTCCTACGCCATGATTTCTCGCCAGTCGTATCGGTCGTCCGTCCCGCTGGGTAATGAGAGTAAAAGGAGCAGAGAGTGTTCTTGTGTACTGCGCACACACTTGGGCACTATATAATTACTCCTGCGTAACTGGCCTGATTTCAATGAAGCCGGCCACGGTTACTATTATTACTCATTAAATCATGTTTTTAGATCGCGTATCCCTGGGCTGGACGGCTCTGCTGGGCGCTATCTTACTGCTGACGCTGGCTGACCGCGAGGATCTGGAGCCGATACTGCACCACGTCGAGTGGTCCACGCTGCTGTTCTTCGCAGCGCTCTTTGTGCTCATGGAGGTAAATAATATAATTACATCAATAATTCTGCCGCGCACTATTAAACTCTGGAACGAATTGTCACCAGCAAGCAGTATTTCCGGACCAATACGACCTGCAAACCTTCAATAGCAGCCATTAAGAATGTCGCATTGACGTCGTCTTCAAGTCAAAATTCAGCATCCTAGAACCACTGAAACGTAACATTGCGATTAAGAAAACATTTAAGAGTACAATATATAATTTAGTTTTTAAGCCCTAAGTCCTAACACTACAGCAGTTTGTAAGACGTACTTACTTAAATGTTGATTCCCATTTGCTTTCAGGCGCTATCTAAGTTAGGCCTCATAGCCTTCATCGGTGGCATCACCGAGTCGCTCATCTTACAAGTGGATGAAAAAGGACGGTTGGCCGTTGCCATCCTGCTTCTATTGTGGGTAAGATCTTTTTTGTGTTCGCATGTTCGCAGTTCTTGCGTTTGCTTTCAGCCTATGTAAATGATGATCAGTCATATTCTTTTTAGCCACTTTCTTGTCATTCAGTCACTGCCTTTTTAAATTTACAAAAGGCCTTCAAATTAATTCAATAATTTTGACAGCGACGTAATTAATATGTAATGTGGCTTTAGGATTTGCTATAACGCTTCGCTGTCTAAGGCCAGCCATAGACGGATCCCATCTTGCAATCGAAACTGACTGCAAAATGCGGTTGCCGCACGGCAATCTGCAGTTTTCATACTAAATTCATATCCGCAATACACGCACCGCTCGAGCAGTTCTTGAGCGGTCGGTACAAATTTCCAACTCGACCGCTCTAGAGCAGTCGGTCCCGACTGCAACTTGCGGTCCATCTATGGTCAGTCTAAGTGAATAAATAAGATCCTTATGACACTATAGTGTGATAGGGATCTAACCGCATTCATGTACGATGAACATAACTTCGACAATGGTCAATGCGGCTCATGTCTTGCAAGTAGGCCAAGTTAAGATAGATCTCCAGTTCTTAACATCCATGTGCAGGTGTCGGGCGTCAGCTCAGCGTTCGTGGACAACATCCCGCTAACGACAATGATGGTGCGAGTGGTGATAGCTCTCGGCTCCAACCCCACGCTCAATCTGCCCATGACGCCGCTGATATGGGCGCTGTCCTTTGGCGCTTGTTTAGGAGGTGAGCTATATATTACACTAGCTGTCCCGGCAAACGTTTCTTTGCCATATTATATAAAGTATGTCGCCCGTATTATTTTATTGAATTAGTGACTAAATAAGTATGTCACCATGCAACGTCCATCGCTATCCCGTGTCCCGCGTCGCATAAACAATGGTCGCTCTTTATAGACAAATAATTTGCAATAAAATTAAATTGCGACTATAATTAAGGATCTAAGCTATCCTATCTCTCAAGTTGGAAAAAAGCACACATTTAAAAAAAACATTAAAATCTGTTAAGTACCTAGTTTAGGAATCCATCGCGGACAAACACCGTGACAGGAGATTTATATATATTAGATAGAGGTTTTTACGGTAGAATATACCAAAGTGACAGCTTGACAAAAAATCTGTCTGTTTGCCTCCTAAATCTGTCAGTGTTTATTTCGCACCGATGTAACTCGTTCGGTGAGTACGGAAAATGGAAATTATCGGTTGTCTAGTAAAATATGTTCAGACATTTTTGTGTTTATAACAGGAGTTGCGTGAAGCCCGCTTGAAAAATGAAAGAAATTCAGACGCGTTTCGTTATCGTCGATGATTTTTATTTTATTTTATTTTTTATTTGAAATGATGAATGATGGTCTGTAAAAAAGGATAGTTCCTTTACCTCAGCCGTCTTGTTCTTATGATTCTATATTTTTTATCCATCACGGCACCAATTCAAAAGGGCTCATATAGTCCATGGAAAAAATATGGTTGGCTCTTATACCTTACCTTACCAACTTGTCTTGATGATTATTTTTTATACCACCAGGTAACGGCACGCTGATCGGTGCTAGCGCGAACGTGGTGTGCGCTGGCGTGGCAGAGCAGCACGGCTACCGGATCTCCTTCGTGCAGTTTTTCCGCGTCGGCTTCCCGGTCATGATTGGCCATCTGTTCGTCGCTTCAGGTTACCTGCTGTTCTGTCACTGTCTGTTCGAGTGGCACTAGCTATTCCCGTCATGATCGGACATCTGTTCGTCGCGTCAGGTTACTTGCTGTTCTGTCACTGCCTTTTCGAATGGTACTAGTTAGCTATTCCCGTCATGATCGGACATCTGTTCGTCACGTCAGGTTACTTGCTGTTCTGTCACTGCCTTTTCGAATGGCACTAGGTTTTGTGGAAGTTGCGATTTGTGATAAACTCTAATGGCGGTATCAGTGACCTTTAATAATTAATTAACGATTTCTGTTAAACTAACAGAAAATTTATGTAGCTCATGTCCAGTTGTTCACAAAATTAAAGTTATCATCAGAGACCGGATAATATGCATTTGCATATTTGCATATGCATTTGCATATTTTAGCCATTTTTAGCAGTAATAGCATATTTCAATTAAGATCTAGTTATGATGCATATTATCGGTACATTTACAACATTTTTCACTAATGCTGCGTTTCGAAATGCGACCAAAAGTAACAATTAGTAAAGTAACATTATCAGAAACTTTACAAAACATAAGGGCTATCGACATGCTATCGAGTAATAGTTGTGACTTTTTACTGCATTTCGAATGCAGTCAGTAGCCGTGCGCATCTTTTGTTTTGACAGTTACGATAATAAAATGAAAGAGACAAAAGAAAGTTGCGCTCGCTAACTACAGTCTACAAATTAAACGGCAGAACTTTTGCCAGAAACTGTAAACCGTGCTAACAGCATCCAAGTTCAAATTCTGCTCAGTTTCCTCAGTGAATGTGGAGCGAACCTTTTCAATTTACAAAAATATTCTAAATGATCGTAGACACAATCTTACTACTGAAAATTTCATGCATATTTGCATGCATGTAACAAGCTTTTTATGTTGCATATAATCCGGTCTCTAGTTATCATAAAATCTCCTTGAGTGCAGCCTTACACATGTTTGGTTCTGGAGTGGTTCTGGACATAGTTAAGTGCCGTCTGGTGGCAGAATTAGGTATCAAAATATTTAATTGATACCCTTGCCATCAGTTGTCTTGTACGATATGATATGCAGTATGCTTCAAATCCGAACAGCTCCCTTATATTAACTTTGTCGTTAAGACCTAGGTATTTGGGTATTTCGTTTTGCCTGTAAAAATAGAGTTGTTGATCCGTCTATATTTATTTCATACTGTAAAATATTCACAGTATTTTAGAATCATTATATTATTGTTATTTAACAGTAGTTAAGTAGACAGAGAAATTTATTTTTTCTACGTACCTGTTTAGTGTCACAAACTTTTGTCAGGTATTTTCTGGACCAGTTATTTTATTTTAAGTATAATGTACTACATAATATTTCGTTTCATAGCAGACATTCAAAAGTTTGTGACATGTAATTGTAGATATTTCAGTCCGCCTTTTTATAAAACTTACTTCAAAATGTATATAATTTAGAGGGCGTTACTGTAAAAAATTCGCTTCATAACGTTATCGAATAACAGAAAAAATATCGTTACGTACCGTTATTTTCATAATGGTAGCCAGATAACGTTATTTTTTATAACGTTATCTAGTAAAATAACGTTATATTTACCGTTATTATTATAACGATATTTTTTCGTTATGTATAAACGAACAAATATCGTTATAATAATAACGGTAAATATAACGTTATTTTCTAGATTTGTGCTTACCTACTTTTAGGAGTTTATTACATAAAGAAATAATAAAAATAATAGTTATTGTTTTGGACTAAAAATGGGACGGACTATATAACGTTATCAAAGAACATATATTTACCGTTATAAATCCTATATAACGTTATAACATTAACCGTTATTAATATCAATTTTTAACGTTATTTTTAATATCGGGTAAATTTTCATAACGTTATCTATGCCCTTGAAGCAGTAACGTTATGAAAAAATTACGTTATTTGAAGCCCTGTTTGAGAATATTTGAGATATTGCCATGTATTCGGCAAAATCACGAAAGCGAATAAATTATCATCCTGTATGTTTTTTTTTATATTTTTGTATTACCGTAACCAAGCGGTCATTGACCCTCTGTCAAAAACAATTACAGACTTTATCGTTTTCAACTTAGTCGGCGACATCGTTTGCATGCTTGGTTGGAACTGAGTATGTTATAAATCGCTTTAAACTCATAAGAAGTTGGAGTCTGGAGATTATTAAATCAATCTATAACATAATTGTCATAATATAAGTATGACTTATGTGTTATGACTTATGACCTTTGTACTGTTATTAATAGGTACCTACTCTAAACTTATCAGTCTTAATAAGAGGTCATTTTTGTTTAGTTACAGAATACAGTGCGAGCTATTTTCTCATCGCTCCTAAACTAGATCAATGACCGTTGGTGTCATCTTATTCGATTTTTACAATAGTACAACCACATGCAGTTAATGCAAGTCGCGTGTTGCCAGATCAATGTTTATAGTTTACACCCAAGCAAATAGAGTTTTACATCTGTAGTTAATTATTGCTGTATAAATGTAGTTAATAATTGCTGCAATGTTAGTAAAAAAAGTAAAGGTACCTAACCTTTACTACCATCGCAGCAATTTAGGATTGTGTCAACAATGCACCATGATGTATGCTTATTCTTGTAGGAAATTCTATTATTTAATAACTTGTGTTGGAGTATTTTCTGTGGTTAAATGTATTTTTCTCATAGATCATGAGAAAAACATAAAGAACACTTTTCGAAAATTCAACATCACCACTAAAATGATTCGATTAGAAATAACTATAAGAGTATATTTACTTATATAGATTTTAAATAATATTATAGAAACCGTACCTGGTTATTTTAAAATTTCAATGTTGATTTTATCTTTATTATTTTAGTTTTTCACTGTAGTATTATATTATTTACTTGAATATCAACATAATATTTTATATTTCATGATTTTTGATAACGCATCCATTTAAATTATTGTTACACTTAGTTAATTAAGTAAGTACTAATAATTTTGGACCTATTAATTTTATAAGAATAAGTTTTTAATATCTAAGCATCACAATGATCATTATTATTAACTTATGAAGTAAAAATTGGTATAAATAGTAGCTTTATGTGTTTAATACAATTAATTAATTATTATTATTGTTGAATTTAATTATGTTATAAAATATAATTCTTAATAATGTTATTGTTAGTATGAGTTTTATTTTTATCCACATTTTTGCGTATCTCAAGGTTGAAGGTACACATCATAGATAGATCATAGAAGTATTCTCATAACCACTGACCAGCCAGGCTGTAAGAGATCATTGGCGCTGGAAGCAGATGCCGCAGACTGGCCGCTGCAGTTTTCGTCTCATGTCGGCACTACAAATAGGCGAACGCGTTAGCCAACGCATTGGCCAACGCGTTGGCCAACGCGTTCGCCTATATGTAGTGCCGACATCAGACGGGTCCAGCGGCCCGTAAAGCGGAGGAGGAGGCATGGACGGGTGATAGTGGGTAGAGGCACAGAATAATATGTAACATTAGTGGTAGAGGTCAGAGGTAGAGCTTCGGCTAACTTACCATCTTCTCGGCCGCAGCGAGTTCCAACTCCCACATGGGTGGTGGTGGTGGCCCTTACCCAGTGCCGCCGGGGATGCTTTTATAAACGCATTTTAACTTGGCAAGAGTTGCCAAGAAGTTTTTCGATGAATATCAAAGCGCACGGAAGTGCGCGGCCTAGTTCCAGCAGGCCGCGCACATGCCGTGCACTATTTACACGAACCGTTTCGACGTACTTTTGACCCCCCCTGTAGCTCAGTGTCTATTGCGAGTGCAAAGATAAAATTATACCTACGTAATTATTTACGAGTACTTAAGCAGTATACCCAATTTCATAGATATAGCTTCAGTAGATCCTGAGATCAAAGCGCACGGAAGTGCGCGGCCTAGTTCCAGCAGGCCGCGCACATGCCGTGCACTATTTACACGAACCGTTTCGACGTACTTTTGACCCCCCCTGTAGCTCAGTGTCTATTGCGAGTGCAAAGATAAAATTATACCTACGTAATTATTTACGAGTACTTAAGCAGTATACCCAATTTCATAGATATAGCTTCAGTAGATCCTGAGATATGTCCTTGTAAAAATAGCTTATTTTGGCACTGACTCACTCATTCACTCACTCACTGACCGGTAATCAAAACCTCTAGGCCACTTCCAATTGTCCTAGCGTTATGAAATTTGGCACACAGGTCGTGTGTTATATGTAGATTAACGAAAAATTAAGAAATTGTAGAAAATGGTCAAGCGTGAGTCGGTTCATCTACGAACTTCAGAGGCCACTTCCAATTATCCTAGCGTTATGAAATTTGGCACACAGGTCGTGTGTTATATGTAGATTAAAAAAAATAAGAAATTTTAGAAATCGGTCAAGCGTGAGTCGGCCTATCTACAGCCCATACAAACTTTAATGTCATAGCGTTATGAAATTTGGCACACAGGTCATGTGTTAAATGTAGATTAACAAAAAATTAAGAAATTTTAGAAATCGGTCAAGCGTGAGTCGGCCGATCTACGAACTTTAGAGGCTACTTTCAAATGTCCTAGCGTTATGAAATTTAGCACACAGGTCGTGTGTTATATTATTATGTAGATTAACGATAAATTAAGAAATTTAAGAAATCGTCAAGCGTGAGTCAGTTCATCTATGAATTTTAGATAAAAATTCTTATGTACCAGTGATATAATGAGGCATCTATTGAAAGTATTGTTTATATCGGGCGTAGCACAAAAAGAAAACATAGGTAGGATTTCTTGAAAAAAAGTATTGAAATCCCACCAAAAACATACCTGTTAAAATAGGGCCTAGTTCCTATAGGCTAACTGTTGGTCTAAAAAAAGAGTTGAAATCCAATCCAATGCCAAGTTCAGATGCACTTCATCGATCATAATCATCTTTATCAACAGCCTGATCCATAATACTTCTAAATTTGAACTTGGCAGGTTTTTGTGCTATGTGTTACACTTGATTAATTATATAATTAGATAATATTAATAGAATTTAAATAACCAAGTTCAAATTAGAAGTATTATGGATCAGGCTGTTGATAAAGATGATTATGATCGATGAAGTGCATCTGAACTTGGCATTGGATTGAATTTCAACTCTTTTTAACCGACTTCCAAAAAACGAGGAGGTTATATGTTCGGCTGTGGATATTTTTTTTTTTTTTTTTTTTTGTATGTTCAACGATTACTCCGCCGTTTGTGAACCGATTTTCGAAATTTTTGTTTTGTTGTATTGGGTTTCACTCCAATTTGGTCCCATTTTCACAAAGGTGGTGACCTGATGATGGGATCCATGAGTAATCGAGGGAACTCCTCGAAATTTATATGGAAACATATGGTGATTTTGGTTTTATGTGAAGTGTACTAAGAATACGCTACCAAAAAGTCAAATATTGGGTCAAGGTATACCATGGTTTCGATGATGCTGAGAGAACTCCTGATTCCTTATAGATACACGTTTGGGAGTTTCGGCGTTGTTTTAAGAACAGAAAGCATAAACTACTATGCAATTCATATTCATCATCATAATCATCATCATCATCATCGTCATCATCATCATTACCACGTCGTGTTAAGGCCGCCAATGTCTCATGGCACAGAATAGATAATAGTACAAGGCATAGGTATGGATATACTAACAATAATAATTATGTACTGTATAACAATTAACAACACCTGTTTGTTTTTAATACACGGCGGTCGGCGTCGCCGCCTAGCGCCGCCGCGCGGCGCGTGGCGGTAGAAGACAGAATATCGAATACTTTACTAACTACTTTATATTATACAGATCGAATACTTTACTACTTTATAAAATTTTAATAGACAAATAGAATTAAAATAAAGTTATTTTAAAAAGAGCATTTAAACAAAACAAAGTCATTAAGTGTCTTTTTAATTAGTTATACTTATTAATCGATAGATGGTGCACTAAGTACCTATCTCAGACCAAAGAAAAAAGAGGACTTGAAATACCTACAAAAAAAACGTGCATACCTAAACCATAGATTCGTTACATAAAATGGCTGCCATTGCCTAGGGTTCTTGCACCACACATCACAATACAACATTTAGTCATTTTTATAAACAGTTTTCTCACACTTCCACGTAATTATTATCCTATTTTCTCGTATTTAAATCGATAAAACTCATTTTTTCCAAATAATAAACCGCCTCTTGACAGCACAACTACCACGAAACTCGTTGCAAAAGATGGCGGATCTGGCACGTACCTAAACTTTTGACAGAATTTTACCAAGAATATGCAATAACTGAAATATGTTCGTCTCTTTCGTCAAATGCAATTATACTATAGAATGAAAGAGACAAATCAATATTTAACGCTCTGTACCATAAATGCCTGATATTTGTATAAGTAAAAATTTATATATGTTGACAACGGCTTCTCCATAGACTTCCTTGCTCGTAGGTACCTATCGATTTGAATTCTTGATAACAAGAACAGCTGTCAATAATTATGATATTATTAAATATTATGCTACGCTACATCCTATGCAAGTTTGTACAATTTTTTATCTGATAGATCCTTCGATCGTGGAAAAACGAGACACAATAGCCTTTCTATTGTTATCGCAATCGCCGGTGACCGCTTCGGGCTTGAAGTATTAAAATTGTTAAATTACTTAGCACAATATGTTCACTTCACTGATAATATTATATTATTTTGTGAGTGTGAGTTGTAACTCTTAACAAATTGTAATAAGATACGTAAAATATACGCGAAGATTTATCTACTAGTGTAACTAAAAAGAGTGAAATTGTTATTATTTTTAACAAAAAATTAAAACCGACTTCCAAGGTAAAAACAATAATAACATTAATATGAACTAAAAAGTATTAAATAATTTTTACTATCTAATAGTGCCTTTTTCCGAATTCGGCTAAACCTCAACTATTTCTGTACTCAATCTTCAAAATTTTGAAGTCGGTGCCAGTTCCAAAAATTTTAAATATTCTGTCAGAGGACTGAAGATTCAGCTATCTGGTACCGACTTCAAAATAATGAAGATTGAGTACAGAAATAGTTGAGGTTTAGCCGAATTCGGAAAAAGGCACTATTAGATAGTAAAAATTATTTAATACTTTTTAGTTCATATTAATGTTATTATTGTTTTTACCTTGGAAGTCGGTTTTAATTTTTTGTTAAAAATAATAATAATTTAGACCAACAGTTAGCCTATAAGAACTAGGCCCTATTTTAACAGGTATGTTTTTGGTGGGATAATTATTTAGTAGAGCCTGTGTCTTTATAAGAGGTCAATTTTTGTTGTTAACAAAATACAGTAGGAACATTTTTCTCATCGCCCCTAGACTAGAAAGGTCAATGACTGCTGGCGCCATGAGCCATTTTATTTCAATGATTGTAAAGAACTTTGGGGCGTAGAATTAAGCCAAAACATTTAAAATAATTACAAGATGGCCCTGTGAGTATAATATCTCTTCTCTCCTTTTATGAAATATGTTGAGAGAAAATGTTTTTCGCTTCCACTAATATTGCAAAGACCAAACTACGAGCGAAGATTATAATACAAATATTTATAATAAAATAATATTTATTGCCAATTTAACTACCTAATTGGTAGAATATTGACATGCGTTACTAATAACTCTGTTATCAATGTTGATATACAAACAGTAGCCAATACTATAGCTGTGGTTTATCAATGTCAATCGGTGTTGCCAAAAAGTAATCAATAAATTTCCCAGAATGGTAGGAAAAAGTACTAAAATATGTAGGTACCTAATTACTAATTAATAAAATATTTTTATGATAAATTGTAGCTATTACAATTAACTATCATAAATAGATACCGTAAATAACAAAATTGTTGTATGTTACTAAAATGATATTATGTTGCTCGCAAGTCACAACTCGCAACATCCAATCATCATCATCAATATCATATCAGCCTATATTCGTCCACTGCTGGACATAGACCTCTCTCAATGAACGCCAACATCCAATACATATGTGAAATTCTAGGAACATTACCGTCTACGTTTTAACGGGACAAAAATTATCATTTGTCTTTTCCCGGGGCTCAGACTGCCTTCATACCAAATTTCACTAAATTGGATTCAGCGGTTTAGGACTTTTCACCTTTGCATCTTTTTCGCGATCTATTATGACAAGTAGATTTTGGAATGAGGGTCTGATTATTTATTATTATTTTGCAAGGTAAAATTACAATTATTAAATGGCAACACTGAAACGTCAACGGTGCGAAATGCGGATTCGACGATAAATAATGCAAAACACAAATAGACGTAGCCGTAGCCTCAGTCGCGACTTACGACTTACGAGGCGCGTGCGGTTGCCATGTGAGCGAGCGTCACAGACACACAGACAAAAACGTATTGTAAGTTTTTGTTTATTTACACACGGGCGTATATATAGCTTTGATAAGGGGGGAGTCCCTTACGTAAAAAAGCGGCCAAGTGCGAGTTGGATTAGCCAATGAAGTGTTCCGCAGCAGCAAATAGGTCAACGTGTTTAGGAAATCAAAAGTGTTTTAGGGTTCCGTACCAAAAGGGAAAATGCGGACCCTATTACTGAAACTTCGATGTCTGTCTCTAGGCCGCTGCAACAACCTGGAGACAGACAGACAGACATTCCAAAACGGAAGGAAATTATTTGAAAGGGCTTATTTGAACGCGCAACTCAGGAACTACTGATCCGATTTGAAAAATTCTTTCAGTGTTAGATAGCCCATTTATCAAGAAAGGCTATAGATTATATTTTATCACGCTAAAACTAACAGGAGCGAAGAAATAGAGGAAATGTGGAAAAAAGGGACTTATTTGAACGCGTTAATCTCAGAAACTACTCGCCCGATTTGAAAAATCTTTCAGTGTTAGATAGCCCATTTATCGAGGAAGGCTATAGGCTATATTTTATCACGCTAAGAGCGAATAAATAGAAGAAAATGTGGAAAAAACGGGGAAAAATATTTGAAAGGGCTTGTCTCACGAACTACAGCTGGAGCAATTTTTATGTTATTTGGCACATATAAGAAGTAAAGCACGTGAAGGATCATAGGCTATTTTTTGTGGATTAATTTTTCTGTGAAATATCTAATTTATGCGGGCGAAGCCGCGCGGAACGTCTAGTCAATAATAAAAAAAAGACGGGTTGCACTCCGGGAGTGCCGGCAGAAGTGAAAACTTGATTATTAACGTTGTGCATTTTTTAACCCATTTTTAATAAAAATCGATTTTTAAAAAATCGTTTTTTTTAATTAATCGAGACCCTTACAATCGATTAAATTTTTAACCCATTTTTTACGAAAATCGATTTATAAAAAATTAAATTTTTTTATTAATTTTTTTAATTAATCGAAACCCTTACAATTTTTTTAACCCATTTTTTATGAAAATCGATTTTTAAAAAATCGATTTGTTTAATTAATCGAAACCCTTACAATCGATTAAATTTTTAACCCATTTTTTATGAAAATCGATTTTTAAAAAATCGATTTGTTTAATTAATCGAAACCCGATTAAAATCGAAATCGATTAAAAAATATCGATACAATCGAAAAAAAACAATCGATTAATCGATTTCGATGTTACAACACTACTCTCCAACCGTCTTAAGGTTTTTCGATCAGCACGAGAATCTGACGCGAGTTTCACAGTTTTTACCCATCCCACAAAAGTGCTCAACGGCGCTAAAGAAGTTTTCACTTCAATAAAATAAATTAAATATTTAATGGGGACTCCCATACAAAAATCACAATTTTTGGGCTATTTTTGCTCCGTAACGGTACGGAACCCTTCGTGCGCGAGTCCGACTCACACTTGGCCGATTTTTTAAAATTATTTTGATTTCCTAAGCACGGCAGCGGCGCGGCGTGGCGGCGGGAACACTGTACTAAGTGCACATTTCCCCGCGCCCCTGCGACGAACTACGAACGTATCGCGGTACCTACTGTAGGAGTACGGATACGCTCCACAATTTAATAATAATTATTATTCTACTGTGAATAGAATAAATACATGTACCTCGCCGATTAAAATCGGTATGGTACATTATATATTGTCGATTGGACAAGTAAGATGAATAGTAATGGCGGGGGGGTCCGGACCCTTATATACGCCAATGTATTTACATAACTGATTATTATGTTGCTAATTATGACATTAGTAGTAATAATTACTAGGTTAGGACTTCCCGTCGTTATTAGTGGTTTTATAGGATTATAATAATTTTAATTGGCCTTCTGCACTAATAGTTACCTCAATTATGTCAATGAGTTACCTACACTTATGTCCAATTTGCAGCGTTTATGTTATGAATATTGATGCTATTTCAAAACCATCAGATGACAGAGCAAAATCTAATACTTACCTACCTTTAGTCGTAGATTTAAACGTAGGCGCATTTTGTATAAAATTCAAAATGTAGAGCTCTCTTTATTAATAACTAGCTGTTGCCCGCGACTTCGTCCGCGGTAACATAGTATAATAACAAAGATGGATAGTTTTCCCCTTTTTGTGGTTCCTTATACAAAAAGTAAAACGGGACCCTATTTAAGCAAACGTCAAACGCAAACATCAATAAACTTTCATGAAATGACGGACTTTCATTCGAACTTTCAACCCCAATTTCACCCCCTTGGGGGTAGAATTTCCAAAAACGCTTAAATACCTATCCATTAATTTTTAATCAGCAGTCCAAAAATAAACTGTCATATTTCTAACTTAAGAAATGACGGAGTTTCATTTAAACTTTTAACCCCAATTTCACCCCCTTGGGGTTATAATTTCCAAAAACGCTTAAACACATATCCAATCATTTTTAATCAATAGCCCAAACATAAAATTTCATGTTCCTAACTCAAGAAATAACGGAATTTCATTCAAACTTTCAACCCCAAATTCACCCCCTTGGGGGTAGAATCTCTAAAAACGCTTAAATACGTATAAATTCATTTTTAATCAGTAACCCAAAAATAAAGTTTCATGTTTCTAACTCAAGAAATGACGGTTTCATATTTCTAACTCAAGGAAACTTTCAACCCCTATTTCACCCCCTTCGGGGTAAAATTTTCAAAATTCCTTCCTTAGTGGGTGTCTACTTAATAAAACAACCCTACTCACCAAATTTCGTGGCTGTAACTTTAACAGTTTTTGCTCAGCGATGATGAATCAGTCAGTCAGTCTGTCAGGACATGTAATTTTATAAGTACAGATGAATTTATTTATCAGTTGATGACTAGATGACGCCCGCAACTCCGTTGCGCCAAAAATCGTTTATCGCGCGGGAACCGTACATTTTTCCGGGGTAAAAAATATATCTTAAGTCCTTTCCAAAAAGGGTTAAGAACTCAAAATATCTCCATACCAAATTTAAAAAAAAATCGGTTCAGCGGTTTGGGCGTGAAGAGGTAATAGACATACAGACAGGCAGGCAGACATACATGAGACAGATGAACAGACAGACACACTTTCGCATATAATTATGACGTATCTAAATAGTAAATAGGTACCTATTAAGAAAAATCTTAACTCCAAAGATACGCGGTGCTGTCTTCACAATGTTGAAATTATAACACAGTTTATTTCACAAATTTATTTAGCGGCTTATCAAAATTTTCAGACTATTCAGTGTCTAGATATCAGGTTACCTACACAAAGTATATAAGAGTATCATAATATTTTATTACAAAAATCCGTTGAAATTAAAAAAAAACTTTGTAATATGCACAAGTAGGTACACAGTTATACACACTCTAAGTAGAGTATGGTACGTATAAGAAACCAATAAGTTATAAAAAGGGTTAAGAGTCCGTAGGTATACGAAATTTTGCCGATTTCGCTCACTTAACAGACGTGATTTAACAGTTAAAATACAGTATATCTATAAGTTTTAATGCACAACATGCAAGATCATTTCAATTATAATCTAATGTTGGAGCTAGATTTTTTATTTTTTTTAAGTATCTTTAAATACTTAATCCACCTCAAACCCGCGACAGTTTTGTGATTTTTGCTGTAAAAGGTTTAGAATATCACCTTTTTATGGATTGTATTGACGTCTTAACGGTATGAAAAAAATACAATGTACTGTTGAGAAAGTCGTCTATACAATGTTGGAATTACTTTTTACCACTTTCATATAAAAAAACCCTTTAAAAAAACAGAATACCTATAACTGCCCGCTAACTTGGCGATCGTCCTTTTTCACCTGGCATATGAAAGACGGGCGTGAGTGTGAAGAGACCAGTAGAAAAGAGAGTACGGGCTCTTAAGGAAAAACCGTGGACGAATGCTTTGGCGTTGAATCAAAAGTCAGTCCGAGCGAGCGAGCGAGCTGCGGCCTGTGAGGAATGGACAAATCAGGAAGCCGCTAACGCAGCATGCTACAAAAATATTTGAAACTTAAAAATTCAAAGTATGATAACTCCGACTGAACTCATACGTTTTAAAAATATCCGCAGTTGAACATAATATAACCTCCTCCTTTTTTCATTTTCCTCTATGCTTGTAGCGGAGAACCCCCATAAAACAGACAGAGTGCTTGAGAGATGTCGGTCTTCGCCTCCCAGATTAACAGTCTTTTCTAACAATAATTAAACAAAAAATGATAGTTCCTTTTTGCAAAACTATCTTAGTGTGGGGTGGTTCTTTGTTGATTCATTATCTTAAATTATTATTGTCATATGGAAATAATGAATGAAAAACCTCATATTTCTTAATGTATGTTTATTATTTAAATAAGAATAAATAATCAAAACTATTTATAGGTAACTAGCTGTCCCGGTGAACTTCGTGTCACTTTAAAACCTTCCCTGGACTCCTACGAATATTTTAAGACTAAAATCAGCCCAATCCGTTCAGCCGTTTTCGAGTTTTAGCGCGACTAACACATTTGAAAATCCATTTTTATATATATAGGTAATTTGAATGCCAAAAACTATTAATCTAAATTATTTGTTTAATCTAATTCTAAATTGAAATCCGGTAGGCCTGAAAAACCTTCAATATTGTCTTCTATAGCATTATTTCCGACAAGTTTGGCATAA
Source organism: Polyommatus icarus (assembly GCA_937595015.1). Taxonomy (NCBI): domain Eukaryota; kingdom Metazoa; phylum Arthropoda; class Insecta; order Lepidoptera; family Lycaenidae; genus Polyommatus; species Polyommatus icarus. The sequence continues at coordinate 3,204,490 of OW569325.1, forward strand.
AAATCATGTGCGTCTTGTGTAATCAGGTGTAGCACACTTTTTAAATCTTAACTCAGCGTCAGAAAGGTTTCCCTGTTGGCCAGTGGTTCCTCGATTTTGTTATATTGAATTGTCTTCTGCGGTAGTTTTTTTCATATCCACTTCTTTAAAATCTGTATTTAAATTCGTTTTCATGTTATTTTAAACATTTCATCCGTTTTAATCATTATTTCTTTAGTATGTAGCCAAAAAACTTTCACCCTACTCACTGTTTTCTGTTTTCTTTGTAACTTGAAAATAAATCCTTATTTCCATCCTATATACATGCATTGGTTTATTTTTATACGTCGAGTTTCATAACCGGAATATAATGATCAGGTGTATGCAGCTCTTGTTGATGTTTAAGTGCTAATTCAATTATCTCTCAATCAGTGTCGTTCAGAAGAAAACATAATATTATATATCTGGTCTAGAGTTAAGTATTCATTTAACATGGCTTTTAGCATTAAAATTAATTTTATATTTCGATTATTTACTCTACCATTAAGCCTTTCTGTCACTTTTTTATGAGGCAAGACCCAACCTCTTGGGCTCCTCTCGGCCTGCCTCTCCTTTTATCCACACATTACAATGATCTGTGCAGTGTGCTCCCAGTGTGGATACCTAAGTTGTATAGGTACCCAGAGTTGTCTCTTATAAAACACAATGTTGGATTTTCCATCTTTGGAGGTCAAAGTTAATGTTTCAACAGTAGGATCATCTTTGGCTAGCTTCATGTCAATTCTCAACTGACATTATAAACCTTCTGCGATTTTTTGATGAGCAACTCGTTCCTGTTCAACATCGGCTTTACTTTGTTCGGACAACACATTATGCATTTGACTTTGGAAAAAATTACATTTATTACATGTATCTCTTTTAAGAGGCTTGGTACAAAGGTTGGATTTCGTATAAAATACTTTATTATTTGTTGCAGTAAATAACACTTTCAAGCCGGCTCTTTTTGTTTCATCGCTGTATAACTCATATATCTTTGATAAAGTCATATTATCTGCTCTCAAAAATTTCGCTTCCTCGGTTTTTTCTCGACAATAGTGAGATACGTATGTTGTTAACTTTTTCATAAGGTTAATCAGGAGCTGCTCGCTTTAAAAGAGATGTTTTATTGTAGCCGCCATTCACTCCACGCTTATCTGTAATGCAACTGTCAAATCGCATCTTAGAAAGCGACGTATTTATTCGTTTTCCTGATGTTTGTAATGTGTTGATAAACATGTCTTTGCAAACTGATACATTATCTAACAAATATTGGCGTGAGTAATTTCTCTTTAAACTTTTTGATTCTTTGTTCGTTGCAACATAATGACGTTTTACTGGTTGTTCTTTTATTACAGTAGTTAAATAGATATTTTGAGCAATATATGATCCAAGGGAATAAAACTTTTCAAATTCAGCCAATCTCTGTTCTACTGAAACGTTGTCGTGACACCTTTTTGAGCAACTGCATTTAAAATTTATAAATTTTTTAGGACTGACGATCTTTCGCCGAGAATTGACATAAGATAAATTTGAATATTTAAGTTTCTTCCTTTCTTCACGCGAGTGCCCACCATATTTTGGCTTTCTACCTCGTTTCGGTCTTCCCAAAGGTTGTGATTCATTAGTTGATAATTGAGACTCGTAAACAGGAGCGACTGGGTCACCATTATTAGAATTTTGGTTGATTTCTGCAAGTGCAATACCAGATATGAGATAACATAGGAATTAAATCGTAAGGTCTATCATCATTCATTACCAGTGGTCGGCGTAGGTAGTGCCATTTAGGGTGAATGACCTCAATTGTATATGTTAACATGGACATACCTCCGGGATCGCGGGATAAAATCCCGCGTTCCGAATTATCGCGAATAATCAAGTATTTACTTTACAATTAATGAAAAAAAACGAGTTTTGAGTCATAATTTCGCCGGATAAAAAAGGCCTAAATAAATGAGTCACTAAACGTTTTTCTACGTCTAATATTTCTTCAGCCATGTTTTGCTTAGTTGCCAGTATGAAAAAAAAGATTACGCGTCAAAATCGATATCTATTATTTATTAACTAAACATAACTCTTTCTTTTTAATTATAATCCATATTTATTTAATAGCTTTCGTAACAAGAATTACAATATTAGTAGTTTCTAGCTTATTTAAAAATAGAGTGGAATAAGAAAATGCTTAGTTATTTAACGATTGAAAACCGAAATTGATTGTTGATTTGAATCGATAATTACACTGTCTATCGATATCTAAATATGACGTAAATGGCAACACTTTGAAGACGTTTTGACAAGTGATAAATACTACCGTTTCTTACGAATTGCGTTACCTTTGAATTGTGTAAAGTACATTATGTCTACCAACTTATTATTATGTATAAAAAAACTTGTAGCTGAGATATACAATATATTGATTTTTAACTTTTGTAAAGTAACTTAGATTGTGAAAACCGTGACAAATCTGTACACAACCATCTTCAGAAAGTAAGCACAATGTATCTACATAGATTTAAACCAACAATCAAAAGACGGGAAATAGCTATTAAAACAGCAGTAGTCGCTTCATATTATTGTAACAAATTACCTTAATACATACTTAATGTTTTTAGGGGCGTAGAATCTTATCAATATAAAAAAAATGTAAGCCTAATAAAATTATAACCTCTATAGTTCATTAGTATTTTACAAGAAATCCCGGCGAATTAGACTTGTATTATTTTTAATACTTAAATTAACATTTTAATCCTTACAAAATAAGGTGCGATACATTATGGTACAATTTGAAACGGAGTTCCATACTTTCCATACTTTTATTTGTTAATATCATATAAAACTTATAATTATGATAAATAAATAAAAACCTAACAAATTATTTCTTTATTTACGTTTGTCACAATATTTGTTGTTTAAATATCAAATTCTGAATGTATTTCCGATTATATATTATTTCAATGCGAATCCCAAAATCGCGGGATTGAGAGGCATGTCCACGTTATGCCGCGATTAACGAATCCCGCGGGATGGCACTACCTACGCCGACCACTGTTCATTACTCAAGTTATATATTATTTCAATATATCGAAGTAAGGGCCGGGATACAAAAACACGGCACGGCGCCGTACGACGTCCGAAATGACCAATCGTGCTATTCCAGCGAAAGCAGAGCGGAGATTTCGAGCATGGTGATTGGTCAACTCGACAACGCTAAGCTCCCCCCGCTAAGACGCCCCGCTCCGCGTCAGTGGAAACTCGGTCTAATGATTGGTCTCCACACGCTACGCGTTGATCATTAATCTAAGTAGAGCTCCATCGCTACTAATACTTTTGTCCTTTTTTGGTCTTCCCGCCCTTAAGAAGAGCTGTTACAAAAAAATTCAATTTTTAAAATAACCATTTTCTTAAAATAAGCACCAGCTGTCTCTCCATCAAATGATGGTCATATGATAGAATAAAGAGTATGTATGTATAAAAACTATCTCCTCTCGTTACAATAAGGCGCTTTGCAGACGACGCGACGGGGCGGGGCGGGCCGGTCAGTTTCGCCGCGAACGATAGCACAAAGGGAATCCTATATTACCAACGCACACGGTGGGCAAAAAGACCGCGCCGCAGGTGCGCGGCGGGCACTGGCGGCGCATGTCCGCGGGTGCCCGCCGGGGATTACAGGGATGCAGTAACGCAGACAGCGTGTGCTTTGTGTACGCGGCGCGGGCAGCCGCAGACATCGACGGGCGTACGCAGCGAAATGGACCGGCCCGCCCTGCCGTCGTCTGCAAAGCGCATTAATGAAAAAAAAACCAAGATTTGTGACAAACCACGTATCGCCGACAGTGCTTATGCAAAATACATGTCTACGCTGTTTCTAATATAGTAGATACAGATACAAATTACATACCTTTATCTTCGATCTCATCTTTTTCTTCTTCTGAATCTTCTTTTTCCTTAATTTCAGTATTTTCGCTACTCTCTTCATTAATACTAGGAGCAGAATTAGGCACATCTATATTCACAAACTCAACTTGTGGACGAGATTTAGTCATCGTCAAAGGGTTAATATCAATTTGAGGGCCACCTTTGAGACTTCTACATGTTTTTTTCAACGATGGATCCTGGGCCTTATGCAGATTGTTTAAGGCAGTGCTTAGTTTGATTAATGGTCTTCCATCAATTTCAATGTTCTCGGCCTCCGACTCAACATGTCTTAAAATACTAGCTGACCCTACAGATTCCACTGTCTCAAGTTTCATTTACAATGAAAAAAATTGGTTAATTATATTCGTGTCTTTACAAAACACATATAAATCATTATTTTTATTATAACAGCCGTTTTAAGACTGTGTTTCTACCGGAGATGAGATAAGCTGCGTTGCGAGGAATGTGTTTTACAAGAACCAATAGAATCGTTGCGCTGAACGTGGCCGGGCAAATGAAGCGTTTCTATTGGTTCTTAAATACACATCCTCGCAACGCCGCTCAGCTCAGCTCCGGTGGAACGAAGCCTAATGCCTGCGTTACAAAGTGCGAGCTCAGTTACTGAGGTGCAGCTACTTGCACCATGTAACCGCATCATACGAGTACCTAACTGTCATGTATCAGTTACTCGCGTGCGAGGCGAGTTACTACATGTTTTGTTTTTTCTCGCAACTCGCCTTTCCTCACTACTGAAATAACTGGACTACGCAATGTCACTGTGACATTAGTTATCAACTGCGATGTCAGCAGCGTGCATGGTGTAACCCAGGGAGGGAGGAGAGTCGAGCTACTCTCGTGCGAGTACATAGCTGCTGCCTATAAGGCTGCGTTTCCACTGAAGCGGAGCGGAGCTTAGCGGTGCCCGAATTTACCAATCGTGCTATTCCAGCGGAATGACAGCGAAGATTTCGAGTATGGTGATTGGTCAATTCGGCACCGCTAAGCTCCGCTCCGCTTCAGTGGAACGAACTGTCACTTCAGCTGCTCGCACTTTGTAACCTATCCTTACGGCTACGTTTTTTATTTTTACTCGCCACTCGCCTTCCCTCTGAAATAATAATAGGAAGATTGTTAAATAATAAAATGGGAAAAAATAAAACTGCATAGATATAATAAACTTGTAATTTTGGAGTGAAATGTGACAATTATCATTAAAAACTTTTGTAGTAAAAAAACCAAAAGATATAATTATACTCATTTATTTATTCATGCTAATAATATTATAAATTCGAAAGTAGCTCTGTAAGTAATACCGCTGAAATAGCAGGCTCTGCTATTTCTTAGAACTCGCATGTGAAGTTTGACTTACAATCTCTTAAATACAGACTCGGGCCGACTCATGCTGATTTTGTTAAATATTATATCTTTCAAATATAATATGTATTCAGTATCTGCTTGAAATGTAAAAAATATTTTAAAATTTAAAGTATAATATAGAATAACTAGCTACTTATCTATCTGGGTTCACCCGCACCGAGACGAGCCATGCGAAGCGTGAGGGCATTATCTACCTTTTTCTGGAGTGTTTCGTCGTTTTTTTCAACCCTCACAGATTGCATACTGCATGTTGTTGGTATATCATTTAACACATCAATCCCCAAGCGGCACCCGGCTGTCGCATAAAAATTGAAAATCTATTGTGTCTGCGATTCCCACGATTGAGGTATTAAATGATCTTTCAGACCAGAACAAAATTGGCTGGGATTGCATATTTGATCAAAATCCGCTTTGTTCCTCACATCCGGAAATATTTTTCTTCAATGTCACATCAAATTATGGTCATATGATGGAATAAAGAGTATATAATATGTAAAAAAACTATCTCCTCTCGTTACAATAAATGAAAAAGCCAGATTTGTGACTAGCCTCGTTTCCACTACAGTATTTATGCAAAATACATGTCAACGCTGTTTTTAGTACTCATCTATTTCTGAATTTTCCATTTCCTCTACTTCTACCTTTATTTCAGAATTTTCGCTGCTCTCTTCATCTGTACTAGGAGCTAAATTAGGCACATCTATATTCACAAACTGAACTTGCGGACGAGATTTAGTCGTCGTCAAAGGGTCAATAACAATTTGAGGGCCACCATTGTTAATGACACTTATACTTAGTGTTTCATTTAACGATGGATACTGGGAGGCAGTGCTTGGTTGGATCAATGGTTTTTCATCAATTTCAATGTCCTCGGCCTCCGACGCAACTTGTCTTACTTCTGAAAATATTCAAATTAGTCTTTGTCAATACAATCATGTTAGTAAAATAAATACTAGGTGGCCCTACAGATTCCTCTGTCTCAAGTTTTGTTTCTTTATGAAAAAAAAATTGGTTAAATTATATCTGCGTCTTTACGAAACACACGTAAATCAGTTAGGGGGGTAGAGGTTTATATGAGATTGTCACCAATTTTATGAATTAGGATATAAAAACATGATCTTGGGCTATAGAAATGAACTGTTGAAGCGAATGTTTTGAGTTCATTACAGTAAGTAGATGAATGAGAGATATTACCTTGCATTATAGCATTTGCTTGGTCATTTAGGGCTTCAAATGTATTATTACCGCATGTTGTTGATATAATATCATTTAAATGATCTTTCAGACCAGGAAGTTTTTCAATTTCTTCAAGCACAGATGCCAAAATATTTAATTTATTTTTTGTGCGTTTATTTTGTGCCCTTAGATTTCTAATAAGTTGCTGCTTCTTTTTTAATCTATCCCGTAACTTAGTGCATTTAGATATAAGCTTCTTTTCTCTTGGTGTCATTTCTTGTTGGAAGGAGGTCGACAGTGAAGACAGTTGCGGCAACATTGGTGAGGATGTAGAATGCGATGACGACGGTACACATGTGGCTAACTCTGGTGGTACAATGTCTCTGTAAACGTAGGATGTCACAGTGCGCCTAGGCAATATCTTGACCTAAAACAAAAAAAAATTCTATTACTGTTACTTATTATTAACTTTCTTTTTTATTTATCAATTATCACTTTAGTTAACTCTAAAAACTTACGTGGGCTGGCAGATATCCCTATCCAAATATTTTTTTTGTCTGCTGTCTGCTAAGTTCAGGCTCATTCTTTTTTAACATATTATAATACACTTTTTTCATTTAAATCAATAATATACAGAGACACATAAAAACAAACTAAAAAAACTTTTCAATTAATCTTATTTTTTGTAAAACCATAATTACTATGATTCTCATGAATCATAGTAATTATGGTTTACAATAATACAAGGCAAACAAACCAGTTTATGTATTTGTTCATACAAACAGAGCCGAAGAGCCCTTCACCAAGCTCATCTATTGAATGAATGATCTGATACCTGATTTAGTGAATATAGTATTTATTCTTACCGGAACAAATTTGGTTGGGATTGCATATTTTAACAGAAGTCGCTTTGTTCCTCGCATCCGTAAATATTTTTCTTCAAAATGCTTGCTGCATATGCATGAGTTTTTCTTCGGTGTCCAGTTTGGACGGTCAATTAATCTAAGCCAAGTATTTCTTGTGTCCAGGTGAACAGGAAATCTGAAAAAGATGTATTATAGTATATAATATTATAAAGTAAGTAATAATAAACTACGGATCAGTTATGATATCTCAATGTCAACATTCCTAGATAATTAGTATTACTAAAACAATGTCATATTAATTAATATAATAATAATTCATATCGAAACTACTTATAGACCCTAGTGTAAAATCTTGTAAAAATGGATGAGAATTGTTGACACAAAATCATAGAATAGTTATAACTTATAATAAATACTGTCGTATATACTGCCTATCCTGTCGTATACTGACAACCCGAAAATGCATTTTGATGATGTTGATTGACAGATCAAAAAGTTTTTTGATCTGTCAATCAACATCATCAATCAATCATATCAAAATCAATCATCAATCAAATATACATCACTAGCACACACACACACATCAATGTGTGTGTGTGCTAGTGATGTATATTTTACTATCTATAGTATTGTCCGATTGAGTTATTTTACATGCGTTTCTATAAGAAATAAATAATATGCAACTTTGACAGATTTTGTAATTCAAATTAGGTATCATATATTTTATTTGGCAGAAAAAAGGTGGCGATTGAAAAGTAGATACGCATTTTTGGTTGGGGTGATTTTTCAATTGTCAGATATGTTATAAATTATAACATGAGGTTCTTATAACAGTAAATAATAATATTCACATTTTAAAGTTACTTACTTATTATTCAGGTAAAAACTATCTGACAAATCAGCCCTTACAATAGAAATGCAAATATAAAGTTGAAAATAAACGACAAACATAGTATATTAATTATTCTTAAATTAAATACATATCATAATACCCTTACACCCCCATTACATTTTTAGATTAGTTTAATGTTCTTGTTAAATACCGATAGACATAGGTATCGATAAATTTGATTCAAGCCCTAGCGTATAATATGTAAACAATTTTGATGAAAATTTTTCTTCAAAAATTATGTAATTTAAGAACAATAGTACCTTTAGTTATGCAAAATATGAAAGTAAAGGGGAGGATTAACAATATTTTATTTGAAATAGAGATATATAGACAGAATATAGCGAAAATAAACACATCGTAGCAATTAGGACATGAAGATTTAATTACCTGTGAAATGCATATTTTTCAGGATTATTCTTATGATTTACAGTGCAATCACTCACAGAACAAGTAACCATTGTTAAATGTAATAGTATTTGTCGAAAATAATAAAGGATTTAAACAATAAATTGCAAATACCGAAAGGGCATAAAAACGGGTGACGACTTGTGGACGACCTGTCAAATGAAAGTGGATTATGGCTATGTTCCGAAATGTACTGCGACCACTGCACAGTGCTATCACTGTAGAAAAAATCATTCCGTAATGGAGTTGCAGGCGTTGCAGCCGCGCCGTGGCCCATGTGATTTCGCCGACCTAGTGCTTTAATGGCCAATCGACCAATTTTACCAAAATAGACTTTTTATTTCAAACTAATAGTTTACCTGATTACGCACTTTACAATATAAATATTTTTTTTATTTTGCTTGCATGTAACTTGCTTTTTTAGCAAAAATAAAATATCAATCTCCCATATTATGAAAACTGTTTTAAGTGCTTGAGTAGTCTAACTCCATATTTTGCTCAAATGAACGCATCCAAATATCCATCGACCGACCAATCACGGTGAAGCATTCGAAGGTCACGCGACGCCATTTTGTTTTTTTATTACTTATTATTTGCTTACTACGACAAATTAAAAAAAATTAATACAGTTTACCCGGATTTGTTTTAATTCGAAATGATCACGTAGCGATCGACGTGGTGGTGGTGTAGCACAGACTACTAAGGGATACTTACGTATGGTGTAGGTATCTACTTGCGGAGCGACCTCTCATATAAAATTATTGCCAGCTCGCCTCCACATTATTCCGCCTCCGCCGAATTTCTGTTCCTAGAGGTCTGCATTACGGGAATGAAAGTTGTTCTTGGAGTTGTTTATTGCCCTCCTACTGTTGATTACTTTAGCCAATTAGAGTCTGTTTTGGAGTCGTTGAGTGCTGATTACGAACATCAGATAATTATGGGCGACTTCAATACTAATCTACTTGATGAATCTTCATCACGCTCACGCAGATTACAACACATTCTGGAGTCAACTAGTTTGCAAAATTTACCTCTGCATGCCACACATCACAACATCAATGGCGATGATACCTGGTTGGATCTAATTTTAACATCTAATCATTCGTTAGTTCATTCTCACGGACAATATCATGCCCCCGGTTTTTCTTTGCACGACCTTATCTTTCTTAGGTATATTCTTAGGCCCCCCAAAATAAAACCAAAGATTATCTATAAACGCTGCTTTGCACGTATGGACATCGATAAGCTTAAATCAGATGCCGTGAATGTTGATTGGAGTCCACTTATAGCTGCTACCTGCATCGATGACAAAGTCCAAGTTTTTAACAAGACCATTCATGCTCTTTATGATGTCCATGCGCCTATTAGGAAAGTTAAAATAAAGAGCGCTCCAGCGCCATGGTTGACTGCCGACATAAAAGTAGCGATGAGTCTTAGGGACTGTGCCTATCGCAAATTTAGAAGGAACCGAAGTGACAGTAATTGGATGAACTTTAAAACAGCCAGGAACCGATGTAACCAAATGGTCAGAAATGCTAAACGTCGACATATTTTCCTTAACATAAGCAATTCATCCTCATCAACTAACTTATGGAAGTTTCTAGGTACTATAGGCGTAGGTAAATCCCATCACGCGGAATTGCCGAGTACTATTAGTTTGAATGACTTTAACGCCCATTTCTCTTCTACCACAATTGCACTAGATGCAAGTACTAAGTCTTCAACTATTACTTATGTAAATGGACTACCGCGTGCTAGTCAACATTTGTTTCAATTTGAACCGATTTCTGCAGACGAGATCAAAACGATTATAAAATCTTTGAGCTCCAAGGCGGTTGGCTGCGACGATATCAGTCGTCAAATGATTATCGCTATTGTTGATAGTCTCTTGCCAGCAATTGAACAAATTATTAATTTTTCCCTTGTCTCCTCTACCTATCCCGACCTTTGGCGTAAGGCCTACGTCTGTCCTATACCAAAAGTTCAAAATCCCGCACAACCCTCCCACTTTCGTCCCATCTCAATTCTTCCTTTCCTCTCCAAAGTAATTGAGGCGTGTGTTCACAAACAATTGTCTAGGTTTGTATTCGACAACAATCTTCTCTCTCCACCACAGTCTGGTTTCAAGCCAGGGCATAGTACCACCACTGCCTTGTTAAAAATTATCAGTGACATTAGGAAAGGCATGGTGGAATCAAAAGTCACTGTCCTAGTGTTGATTGATTTCTCAAATGCTTTTAATAATGTGAACCATGATATCCTCTTGTCCATCCTATCCCACCTCAATATCTCGCCTGAAGTAATAAACTGGTTCTCTTCCTACCTTAAGGGGCGCCAGCAACGTGTTCGCATCGACGGGTCCTTCTCCGATTAGGTTCTTCTCGAGGATGGGGTTCCTCAAGGCGGTATACTGTCTCCCCTTTTATTTTCAATATTTATTAATTTATTAGTGTATGTAATAAGCAGTGCACATCATTTATATGCTGACGACTTTCAGCTCTATAGACTAACAATTGAAAATCTCTCCTCTGCTATCGATGCTGTAAACCGGGATCTTGATGCAATAAACAACTGGTCTGCTAATTTCGGACTATCAGTAAATGCGGCTAAGTGTCAGGCCATTTTAATAGGAAGTCCGGGAATATTAAGAAGAGTCGACACTAAATCTATTCCGCCTTTACTTTTTGACGGCAGTGTTATACCCTATAGCTCTTCTGTTAAAGATCTCGGATTACACATTGACGCTAACTTAGATTGGCATACACAAATTGCTAGCGTTAGTAATAAAGTCACATATTCCTTGCGAACGTTATACCGACTCAAACATTTCTTACCATCGTATATAAAATTAATGCTAGTTCAGACTCTCATTCTCCCAATAATTGATTACTGTGACGTCTGCTATCTTGATCTTAATGTAGACCTCTTTAACAAACTAGATCGGCTCCTTAATAACTGCATAAGATTCGTTTTCGGCCTCCGCAAGTACGATCACGTCTCCTCCTACCGCTCAAAATTACGCTGGCTCCCAGTCCGCCAACGCCGTTCGCAGCGGGCAGTGTGCACACTCTACTCCATACTTCACTCTCCCTCCGCTCCCAACTACCTAACTCCTCATTTCAACTATCTATGCAGTAATCATGACAGAAATCTCCGTTCCACCAATGATTTGCGCCTCCAATGTCCTTCCCATAGTTCCTCTCTCGTCCACTCCTCCTTTCATGTTCAATCAATTCTTCTTTGGAATCCGCTTCCAAAGGAAATTAGGATGGCCGAAACTAAACAAATATTTAAACGCAAAGTTCATGAACACTATCTTAAATCGTTGACCTAAATGAGACAACAAAATCTATAATACGTAATTAGTTATTTTATCTATATATTATGTTGTAATATATGTATATATTTATTTTATATATGTATATATTGTATATAATGTGTTTATTTTATTTTACCTAATATTATTATGAATATAATTATACCTAATATTGTATTATTCATTTTAAGGTATTTTTAATCCCTTTGTCCTCTTTTGGGTTTGCATCTACCTCACTTTCTCTGAACACCCTAAGGTTTGGCTGGAAGATAATGCCACGAGGCATTAAGCCCGCCTTTGTACGGAAATGTGCAAAAGTTTTAAATAAAAATAAAAATAAAATAATACTTTAATGCTTCAAAAGATCTGTAACAATGAAAAAAATGGATTTTAAATTGAGCGAAGTTGATTTGGAAAGGTACGTTGCCAGTTTCTTGATAAATTCTTTTGTTTCAATTTTGTTTTAGTGTTCGAAGTTACTTGAGGGTAAATACAGGGTGATTATTTGTAAGTACTTAATAAATAATTTATTACCTTGTCACATCTTAGCCATGATCCGTTCTTACTATTTTAAACTGACTTAAAGACAGTAGGCACTCAGGTTGACCTCTATGTATGTGTGTATGTATGTATGATGTATGTTTGTCCGCAATTATCGCTCGTTTGGCTGAACCTGTTAAGAAAAAAGATCGCATATCATTGAGATGTATGGAGTTGGCACCGCAATGCAATGCTTGGTCACATTCAAGAGACGCTATATAGCCGCAGCGCACTCAGTCGGCCGCGAGCTCTTCTGCGCGTTTGACGTATGACAATTATAAAAAAAACAAAATAAAAGTCACAAAAATACCTTGGTGTGTCTTATGATATTGTAAAAATAATTCCAAAAACACTTCCAAATGCGACGGCATAACATTTTATCGATTGGTATTCTTATTTAATTATTTTCAATTAAAATACGAACATTCAATTACTAGGCGAAGACGCGCGCCATTTCGCATTATCATAGAGTAGTAGATTCAGAGGGGAATGTAGGCAGAATACAGATATCTATGATGAGACGACAATGAATGAAGTATTCAGGTAGACGAGTTTGTATTTCGGTAATATAAATACGGTATTACGTGTACATTATACATGCGTACATTATAATTGTATTTATAAATATTTAAGTAATTTAAATAAGGTAAGTGTATGTAGTGGACTTTGAATCCATACTTATTATAATATAATTAGCTCTCCCAGCAAACGTTGCTTTGCCATAATATAAAGTATTTCGCCCATATTATTTTACTGAAATGATTAAATAAGTATGTCACCATGGCAACGTCGATCGCTATCCCGTCGCATATTTAATGGTCGCAGTCTCAGGTTGTAATAATTTACTATTATTTATTCTACAAATGCACTTATTAATATACTAGCGACCCGCCCCGGCGTCGCACGGATATAAAATATAGCGGCTATATATTTTATACCCGTGCGACGCGACGCCGGGATCATTTTTTCAGTGACTATATTATAGCCACTAAAAATGATTAAAATCGATAGCCTATGATCCTTCACGTGGTCTACTTCTTATCTGCGCCAAATAACATAAAAATTGCTCCAGTAGTTCGCGAGATAAGCCCTTTCAAATAATTTACCCTGTTTTTTTCTCATTCGAGTTGTTATATTATTATTTCGTTTATTTCTGCGTGACTATCCAATTCTCTAGTCATGCAGAAATAAACGAAACTTTGTTTGTATTCCCCTATCTTAGATGAGCCGCCATATTGGATGTAGAATGAATGAGTTATTCTCAAAAAGTTCTTTCATTTAATATCCATACTGTTAATATAGGACGGCATAGAAAATAATTATTCCGCTATCTTGGATGGTCGGCCATTTTATATTTATAGTGATGTCACATACTGTATTGTGCAATGTGCATAATCATTCAAACCAAACGTGTATACAAAATTTCAGCTCAATCGGTTAAAATATTATATTATGTACACAGTACATACATACTTCGAAATTGAGTTCAAAAATTCCACCCGAACTTACATAATAATATGTAGTAATATATTTAATAATAATATGTAAATAATAATACACAGAGCAAGTTAAATAAAATCTTTTAATAATGTTTAGTAAAAACCTTTGTTTTATTTTATCCACTAACTCAAGTCTGCGTTCATTCGAGTGTAGGCACAAAACTTTGTCACTTCTGCGGTACTGATCTATAGCCATCACCGCCCCGCCTCTCACCCCTCTCGTTCCTCAAGTGTAGCCGGCTGTACACTCTCGCCGCGGTCCGTTGTCGGTATTTTGCGCCCGAGACAAAGGGTCTCGCGAGGAAAACGAGCGCACTACTGTACACTCTCGCGTCTTTCAGTACTAGTCCCGCCATTGGACAGTGTAGAACAGAAAAATAACAATAATAAACGACATTATCAGTCATTATCTGTGAGAAATAAAATTAATTATGATTATAAATCTTTGGATTACAATGATATCTTTCGATGCATGGTGAATGGTGAATGGTCGTTTTCGTCCATCTTGTCTGAGTTCTTAACTGAGATTGAACTAAGCGAGAATGTACATGATCGCACTCGGGCAAGGGGCTCTCGCACGAGACTCTCGCCCGAGAGCTCTCGGCGAGAGTGTACAGCGGTCATGACATGTTTTTTGTTGGCAATAGCAACTCCATACATCTCAATGTCGCTTATACATAGTTTTAAATTAACTATTGTCTATTATTCATAAATATCCTACGAGTAGCAACTGTTGTTATTGTATTGTGAAGAAAATAGACTCGAAAATAAACGATTGTCGAAAGCAGTAATAAGTTCCTTTTATTCTCGCTAATATCTTAAAGTGGTAGCAGAACAAAGAAAATAATAATGGAGCAAGCATTAAATGCGAGCAAAATTCAAATAGGAAAATTAGATTCCAAGAATTACAAAACATGGAAGTTCAAAATTTTCATTGTCCTGAAAGCAATGCCGGGAGGCTTAGATATTCTCGAAGGTAAGAAAATAAGACCATCCTTGGCGCAACTAGCGATGAAAAGGCTAAATATGAAAAAGAACTACAAAGTTTTGAAAATTTGAATAGCGCCATTTTAATTCTGCTAACGACGAACATGTCCGATGATGTTTTGCAAAAGTTTCTGCGATTCGATGCTGCTAAAGACATGTGGGATGAACTCGAGCGCGTCTATGGAGGTACGTGTGTAGACAAGACATACGACTTATGCCTGAAATTCTTCAGCTACAAAAAGGACCCAAATCATGACATTATTACACATGTGTCAATTTTAAAGAACATCTGGAGCGAACTGTGTTTAGAACTACAGAACGAGGCGAAATTACCAGAAATTCTCCTTGTATGTAAAATATTAGATACATTACCTCCTGAATATCTTGGATTTAGGGCCAGTTGGCTGTTGATTTCAAAGAAGGAACGCTCAGTCGAGAACCTGACATGTCAGTTATGCGCACATGAGAGAGTGTTGCGTCAGACAGACACACAAGTTACTGACGACACAACTGCAGAAGCATTGTATGCAAAAACCAAGAGGGGTATTATGAAAAAGAATAATTTCAAAGAGCTCAAATGCAACTACTGCAAGGATAAGGGTCACAGGGTAAAAACCTGCAAGCGGTCAGACTCGCGCGTAGTTCAGGGACGCTGCAATGGCACTCAACTCTCAAGTATCTCGACTCGCGCATCGCGCGCGCTTTTTATGAGCTCTAGTATCTCGGGAACGCGCGTAAAACGCACGATCGCTCGCGCGCGCTTAAAACGCCTCATTTGGACAGGCTCTTATATTAATTTATATGGGATAATGAAACGCATATTACTGTAAACATATTTGCCATTTAATTATTTTAATGATAAAAAAAACTAAAAACTACTAAAAGGTAGTAAAAAATCTCCACACTACTGAAAAATAGTTAATTTTTTGTAACAAAGATCGAATAACTTAAGATTTATATCGGCAGTAGATTTTTTATTTACAACTTTATGAACAAAGACACTGAAATAAACTTTGTACAGCGCATTACATAAAGGTGAACACACACTGATACAGTATTTCTTCACAGATTACCCAAAGATTAGCTACAATCAATTGGTAAAAAAAATAACAAACAAAAATTTTAAACACTCACCAAAAACTAGTTTTAGATTAAACTGTCCGAATAACAAACCTTTAATTTAAAACTTGTGAACTATATTAGTTGAACAGCGGTCAATGTGTGAATTAACTTTATAAGTATGTTACCAAGTTTAGTTCCTAATTTACTAGTAGTGATGATTGCAAATTCAATTCAGGAATCTTGTACAATAACTCCACATTCCACTAAAACTTAACGAATATAAACTTAGCAGGCACGCTATATTTGTCATTGATTTTTCATCCAGTTTTAAATGATTCGTTAAAATGGCGCAAAATTGTGACGTCATTGTACATAAACTCATAAAATTAAAATGCACTTACTCCAAATATGCAAAAAACATTAAAATTGTCGAAGCGATGCGACTCTGTCTAGTAACAAATTAGTAAGACATAATATATCGCCCTAGACTTTGCCCGGCCGCCCTCGCCCTCGCTACAAGCTCGCGGACGCCCCGATAGCTGACTAAATTAGTAATTACACTAAAACTTTAGAACCTAGGGCCGCGCCCTAAAATCTCACAACTAAATAACATTTTCTTACACATACCGCTACTAAATATTTATAAATATATTAATTTCTTTCAACTTTCAATTAAGCTAACCTCAAATTGGAATGAATAAATATATGACGGTCCTACAAAGTAAAAAATCTAACTATCATAGCGGAATACGTTGTACAATTTTAATAGAATGTAGGTTAATTTACATGGTATGATGGACGTTGATGTCGTACGTGGTCCATCGTGCCCGCGACGCTCACTGGAGCCGATCACACTTCCACGATACAATATTTTTTACACGATTTGGCCATAAGCGACGAATCACCAGCAACCCGACCCACCCTAATTCGAGAAAATAGTGCATTAAATCCGTGTCCTGTTCGATAAATAAAAAAACGTTACCGCTAGCAACACTAACAGTACCAAGGCCACGAGTCGCTAAACATATGTCGACATGTGACCCTGTGCGGAGACCGACTTTTTCTATCATTACAATAATTTAAAATTAAACGAGAATAACGATTAAAAGCGACGTCGATCACAGTCTTGGGAAACTTCTAGAAAAAGTAGATCTCCTCATCTCCGATGAATCTTTATGGATATCAAACATATTCCCTCCATAATGTGAATTCATGGGAAACGCCCTGTTACACTAGATCTTTAAAAGCATTTTGATACATTTAAATTAATTTCTATGACTACGTGGATTATAATTCTTAATATGTACAAGTAATGAACAATAGAATTATTCTAAAACTGACGGTGTTGCCAGGTTTGAAACGCGAAATACGTTTTTTGGCATTTACTTCACATAAGAGTACAAACACGGCCAATGTCAAGGAGTAAACTGCTAACATTTTATTTAGCGCTCGTATTTTATTGAAAGTAATAAATTTCATTTGTAAAAAGGGGTTCTAACTAAACTTAACATCATAAAATTTTAACCAGATTTTGGAATCTAGCAACACCGTCATTGTGTTATATTTTATTTATTAAGTTTCCAATGTCATTCCCTAAAAACTTATATCAGAATGACGTTAGACTTTGTGAGCAAATTCCTTACGTGATATAATTTGCACAAATACTTTACAATAACTTTACTAAATAATATTTAATGGCATATTTTTCATTATAAAGATATGTCTTAGACTAGCCCACTTCCAGAAATAAAGCTGTTAAAACTTTTACATTCGCGTACACGATTACAGTATGGCATTAAATCCATTACTATCGAAACCATGAACGTAGAAAAAATGGCGGACGGAGTTTTATCATACACAGAACTATGGAGTGTAGATGATGATGATCCATCTACCCTCCATACACAGAACTGTGTCTTCAGAGTCGGCCACGCACACATTCTGACGCCTGTCAAATGGTATGGACTAGCGTAATAATGCGGACCGTGTACATACAGTCAGCTGGCCGACTCTGAAGGACACAGTTTTGTGTATGGTGGGACTCCGTCCGCCTTTTTTTATAGGTCCATGATCAAAACAATGACACTTTATATGCCTATATTTATCATCAAAATTCGAATGTAAATTTGAAATGCGCGCCGGAAAATAATAATAATTAAAATAAATTAATCCTCAACTCTTAAAATTCCTAACTTCAATAAATACTAGTTGCCAATCAGTACATACAATTTTACTAACTAAAAGAACAGCAGTCTTATAAACATTTTGTACTATGCCATTATCATTTACAACTTTTAAAACGATTACATTAAAAAATAAGGAATTTGCTCAGTCACTTTATATCTATACTTTAAATACAAATTTAAAATTGCAGTGTCGAAACAAATATGACAATTTTATTGTAAGTCATTGCACTAGGTGTAATTTAGACCACAAAAACCTTATTATCCTAACGATAAGATCTGATAATAATTAATGAGATATTTTTTAATTTAACAAAATTCGTATTATGAAACATAATAATTCTCTAGTATGTTTAGTGATGTGACGTGCGAGAACCCGAGGCCCGATACTATCTACACTATGTTACAAACCTCTGCAAGAACACTTTAAACGAACAATTATTTACACTAATATGTATAAGCGATTCATATGAAATTTCTATTTACAGCCCATCAAAAGGAAATTCGTCAATCCGGCTCAACGAAACGTCAATAGAACAATCCTGAATAAAATTGTCACTTTGGCCGGGGTCGATTTGACCGACAGCGGATGGGTTGAATGGTGCCAATATCAACACAAATGTTTGATCAGCTGCTCAGAGACATCCGTTTTGGTGAGGTCCCCGAACTCGGCTGTCTTGCCTCGCTGCAGGATTTCTATGGTCGTCCGCGACTCGAGCTGTTTCAGGTGGTGCAGCACCTTGGACTCCGGGAGGGGCTCGGTCGGCCTGCCCACGCTCAGCGTCGTGTTCTTCAGTGCTCTCGCGAGCGTTTTGAGGAATCTGTACCACTGTCTCTCGCTGGAGGTCGCCTCTGGTGTGTTCACGAGCAGGATGGCCTTCTCTATCAGTGCACACACGCAGCTGAGAGTGAGCTGTAACAGAATTTTGAATTTTTTTTAAATTCGGTATAACAGAGTATAATGAAATTATGACGAGGTGCAGGTTGGAAGGCTTAAGGCCTGTTTAACCAGTTCCTAGTTCCTGATAAGTGCCGAATAGTCTATCCACCACTTAACTTGACAGAAGTATGTAGAATCTGCCAAAAAAGCTGTGGATATTCGGCACTTTATCAGAAAGTGGTGAAAAAGGCCCTTAATGTTTCTTACATGCAAGTTGTGTTACGATTGTTTATTATGTTACTGACCGGCGATAGTAAAATGTACGGTGTCCTGGCCGGATCCAATGCCTCCGTGAAGATGCTGCAGCACATCAACACGGCCGTCCACGCCGTCGAGTTTAGGATGAAGCTGAAAAATACACCAACATTAAAATGGCTACGAAAAATGTATGGTACAACGAAGAACTGAATAATAAAAAAATAGAACTGAATAGCTATTTAATATTCCATTTTATCAACACATCAGACAAAAACAGGCTTTGTCTACACGCTTTGGTGGCGATGCACCAAAAAAGGGTTTCTTTTTATGTATAAATAAATGTTGTTTCAAAACCTTTCAATATTATTTTTTTATTGTAACTGTATATCAATCACCAGACAAGTAGAAAATATTCGAATGTGTAAATACAATATTACAAAGTACTTGGGTCTTGTTTTGTGGCGGGCAAAATAAAGATGGCTTTTAGATTCTTCAGGCATGATCTAGACCAGAGGTTTCCAAACTATTTTTCTCATAGACCACTTTAAACATTTTGCTGGATACGGTGGACCCCATAGCTACCCTAAAAAGCGCATTCGTCCAACAGTTTGACTCACAAGTCACAGTACAAGGAACCAATAACCTTCACTTCGGAGTGGTAAAAAGAAAATGCAAATATTTTTGTTTTGTAGCAATTATTCAACACAAAAATTATCACACTTTTACTTATTTCTAAATCTCCTTGCTCTGTAATATTGAATCTGCTATTAATATACTATTGTCTGCCTGTATTCATTGGAGAAGTCAAATCGGGTCACTAAATTTTTATAGACCCCCGTTAATGACTCGTGGACCCCCATTTTTTTTCCACGCAAGCGTAGACCTCTATCGGGCTCCCGTGGACCCCATGGGACCACTTTGGGAATCAATGATCTAGAGTCTAGACAATAGGTTTCATTTTTGTCTATGGCACCATTTTCTATTTTACCATTTTCTATCGACAAAAGTCTAGCGACCGATCTCGGTCACTAGACCTTATAGTCTGGTTCATAAAGTGGCATTTTATTTGAATTTTTGTCGATCGCAGTCGCGTGCTACAAAGATCGGAAAGCCACATTAATCCTACAAGTCCCATAAGAGCACCGGTGATCGGGACAATAATAGAATAACAATAGATTTCTAAGAATCCGCGATCGAAGGATTAACCTTTAAGTACACGCGTTGTTTTGGGTAACGTTTCGTCACGCGTGGGGTCTTGAAGTACCCTAATATAAATATAAATTCAGAATTGTTTAACAATTTTTAAAACCCGTTTTATATTATAGGAAAATATGTTATTTTATTTATGAAAAACATTTATAAATAATAAACTAACCATTATTTAGACAGTAAAGAACATTTTTATGAACTAACCAATCTCGTGCATAGAATTTTTAGGGCACATGTTTAATGTACAAAAATTTAACAAAAATGTCTACTTCTGACTCACTTATGATTTTTTTCTAATAAAATAAGACTTAGAAGTAAGTAATCAAAAGAAAAATTAACACTAGACATTACAGAAAAAAAATTGTCAATCCTTGAAAAGTACTACCCTAAACTAAAATTATTCCTTGAATAGGCAAGGTAAGTAATAAATAATTTTACTGAATGAGGCTTGCAAATAGTCTTATAGCAAGGCTTACGAACAATAATAATTAGTTGTGGGACAAAAATAGTATCTTCGCTTCATTTTTGGTGCACTAGGTCTAGCTACCTCTAACTATTCCAAAATGTTTCCAAAAACTTTCAGAGACATTAAAATTGTATATGATTTGTGCAATTTGATTTTCTTTTAGTTGGCAACACATTTTTTTTATTTATACACAGACAATTCAAAAAAACAAACAAATGAACACACAACCAATATGAAAAAAGTATATGCGTTAAATCACGGGTGGGGTCTGCAGGTATCCCCACATAAGCAAAAATGTAACAGAGGAGCGACGGACTTTTATTCACTTAAAGACCTCGCGTTGCATTGTGATTAGCCGAAAACGTGCGATTGTAACTTGCTTATTTAAAAAAATACCGTCAAAAAATAGCGCGTGGGGTCTGCGTAGACCCCGCCTGTGACGTTAAAGGTTAAGGGGGTTATACATACTTGCGGTAGGGTGCGGCGAGCGCGGGCAGGAGCGGCGCGGCGTCGTCGCGGCGCGCGGCGGCGGGCAACGCACGCAGCACGCGGGCCCACAGCGCGCCCGCCCACCGGTGCGTCGCCGGCGCGCGCGTTAGGAAACGACACACCAGCGCCTGATTATATCAATATGAAGCTTAAGGGCCTGTTTCATCACTTCCTGATAAGTGCCGAGTAGGCTATCCGCCAATTAACTTGACAGATCGAGTACGGAGAATCTGTCAAAAAAGTTGTGAATAGCATATTCGGCACTTTATCAGAAAGTGGTAAAACAGGCCCTTAGTATATTATTAATTAGGCTAAGGCCTAAGCCATAAAAACGCATGCATACTTTAATTACAATTTTTGACTTCCTATTCCTTTTAATGTAATCAAAGGCAATTAATTATAAAGCCTGCAAATATCATTACTCTTCTTTGCCTAAGTGAGTAGACGGATAAAGCTTTCGGTGTTGTTTGATAGAACAAACAAAAATAGTCAATGGATGCAGTTTTAATAGATATTTAAAGACATTATTTATTCTTTCAAGCTTAAATCAACCATAACAGGCCTTATTTTATAGCACAATCTATACTAATATAATATTATAAAGCGGAAGAGTTTGTTTGTTTGAACGCGCTAATCTCAGGAACTACTGATCTGATTTAAAAAAAAATTTGTTCAGTGTTAGATAGCCCATTGATCGAGGAAGGCTATAGGCTATATTTTATCACGTTAAGACTAATAGAAGCGAAGAAATAGCGAAAAATGTGGAAAAAAACGGAACGGAAATATATTTGAAAAGGGCTTATTTGAACGCGCTAATCTCAGTAACTACTGGTCCGATTTGAAAAATTCTTTCAGTGTTAGATAGTTCATTTATCGAGAAAGGATATAGGCTATATTTTTCTACTCTACAACTAATAGGAGCGAAGAAATAGGGGAAAGTGTGGAAAAAACGGAAGGAAATTATTTGAAAGGGCTTATTTGAACGCGCTAATTTCAGGAACTACTGGTCTAATTTGAAAAATTATTGCAGTGTTAGATAGCCCATTTATCGAGGAAGGCTATAGGCTATATTTTATTACGCTAAGACTAATAAGAACGAAGAAATAGAGGAAAATGTAGAAAAAACGGGCAAAATTATTTGAAAGGACTTATTTGAACGCGCTAATCTCAGGAACTACTGGTTCGATTTGAAAAATTATTTCAGTGTTAGATAGCCCATTTATTGAGAAAGGCTATAAGCTATATTTCATCACGCTAAACCTAATAGGAGCGAAGAAATAGAGGAAAATGTGAAAAAAAAACGGGGAAAATTATTTGATAGGGCTTATCTCACGAACAACTGGATCAATTTTTATGTTGTTTGGCACACATGAAGAATAGACCACGTGAAAGGACATAGGTTTCTTATTTGCGGAAAAATGTACGGTTTCCGTGACATTCCTAAATTACGCGGGTGAAGCCGCGCGGAACATCTAGTGCCATATAAAATGACTTTCAACAATGAATGACTGTAGTCACTAGTCAAATTTTGGAAGAACTACAAGAAAGAGACACCATGACATACCCGTCCTTTTCTAACAGTGAGCATCTGAGGTAGGCGGTCCCCGTGCATCAACCCACTGAACATCTTGTTCAGCAAGTCTTCTTTGTCTTCGTCCAGAAGGTTCTTCACGGGCGGCTTTTGACTCACCGCCAAGTTCACGACCTACAATGAGTAATGATTAAAGTCATAAGTGTTATTAGTGTCTAAACACACCGAAGTTCCGCGGCGGAAGTTCGGCATCATTCCGCCTGCAATGTATTTAAATTACCGATGACACACCATGGCGAGATTCCGTCGCATTATATTGTATGCATTTGACATTGCTCACGTAATCATGCCGAACTTCCGCCGCGGAGCTTCGGCATGGTGTTTTTAGACATTTAACCAAACTTATTGAACGATAATTGATTCTATGAGTAAATGTAGTCAGATTTATCCTAAATTATTAATTTAATTTATGTCGGTTTAGAAAAAAAAAGGTATTATTTTCTCTAGCTTTTACCCCACAACTTCCAACCCCACTGGGGTATCACGTAAAAATAGCGATCAGCTTTGTCCACACTGGGCCTTGTTTTGTTCATCAAGGGCATGCGTTATAGCGCAGTCAACAGAGAACGCAAGGCATGCCCGTGACGCGCGTTGAAATCGTAGCAATCCACTAGCAATAATCGCACGAGCGATTGCTGGGTGTCATGAATGTCACAAACAATGGTGTCATGTATAGTGATCGATTGCAATCTTATTGTTTTGACTGATACGTGATACCAAATTGCGATTTTGGAGCAATTATCGCCCAATAATTGCTATCGCATTGCTCTCGCAAGATACGTGATACGGGGGCCGTATCTTGAAATCTCTCTTTATAACAATTCAAATATTTATTTTAGCACATTACCTGAACTAGGTTGGTTTGTATGTTTAGATATCATCGGTACTTATAAAATAATAAATCGAAAAGCATACCTGTCTTTTATCAATGCACTCCATCTTAGGGCTGTCCTGTTTAGGCCTCCTCTGTACGGACTCAATGTTCTTGAGGAACAAGTTAGAAACCTCCTCCGTTTCATTTTCCGCTTCCTTCTGCATGGCTTCCATCAGTTTTTGTTTTTCTTCTCTTTCCTAAAAAAAAAAAATTAAAATATTATTTCAATTGTACATTAATTACGTCATGAGAAGATGGGCGTCAAATTTAAAGATTATTTGGGCAGATTATCTGTTTGCGAAAAGTTGATAATATTACAAAAACTTTTGGCTACACATTTTATAATATAATTGTTGATTGAGTAGTGAACAAAACTTACTTTAAGGATGAGAGCGTTAGAAATCGCCAAGGGGTCGTTAAGCTCTTCCAGTCTTAATAGTATTAAATACAGCCCTTCAATATCCAGTAACAGTTGTTTGGTTCTTCTCATTTCTCTCGGTACCTGCGTTAACAACAACATAGTGTAGTCACAATAATATACAATTAAGTGTAACTAAACACACTAGGCCGAAAACACGCGGCCGAAGTTCGGCATGATTACGCTTGCAACGCGCTACGCATACAATATAACGTGACGTAATTTCGGCATGGTGTGTCATCAGCAATTTAAAATACATTGCAGACGTAATTATACCGCAATTCCGCCGCGTATTTTTTTCTAGTGTGTTTAGTTAGACACTAAGGGAGATCGCACACGTCACACTTTTTGTGTGATCCAGTCTGCGGCTTACATACAATCTGCATGGCGCGCGCCATCAGATTGTATGTAAGCCGCAGACTCGATCACACAAAAAGTGTGACGTGTGCGATCTCCCTAAGACCGCTGTCTTAATTAACTTAAAACTAGATTCGCGAAATGATATTGGACGAACAACATAAGACCGCGGAGGCATAATCATGTTACGTGACTAATGTTATGTCTTGTTTTGTCGACAGTCCATACTTAAAACTACTGTAGCTGACTGCACGGAGCATGCACTAACTACTATTCTTCTACTAGCGCACGGATATACAGGGCGTAACAAAACTAAGTGATAAATGATAATACTTTAGGGTGTGTATGTCCCTTACATGGAATTCACTCTGAAAGTAAAAGCGCTGAAAGACAATTTTTTTTCTTCCATACATTTTTATTTAAGGCTGGGCCAGTTCGAAAAGACTGATTTTTAAGCTTCCAGTCTGAAGAAATTATGTGGAATTTTCTTACACCAAAATTAATGTAGACTCAAAAAGGAACAAAGTAAGAAAATAACCGAAGAGAATATTGAAAAATGACAAGGTAATTCTGTAAAAAAATTTCGAATGTCACCATAAAAATACGCAAATTCGAACATCTCGTAATTTTCAATGACAATGATATGATTTTTTTTTACAAAAAGGATAGCTTTTTTATAGTTCTAAGAAAATAACCGAATAGTTTTTTAATAAATGATTCGGTCATTACAAAATAAAATAAAATGTTTAATTTTATCCTATTTCGCCCTATCGAGGCGAGCGTCGTAACCGTCACTGACCACTGCACAAGGCGCGCCGATATGAATGCTATTTTAATGTCCTTTACGTCGATATTCGCACTGACAGACATGCTAATTTTAGGGACAGCCTTGCCTTAAATATCGCATCGTAAAAGTGTCAACCCTTTTATTATCGGGTTGCGTACAAATGTTTAATATTGCTTTTTTGATACACCTTTACCCAAGAATTACCTCAGTCTCAGTAATTTATCAATTAGTTTTGTTACACCTTGCATTGTCATTTTATTTCCACATCAAAATATGACAAAACTACGCCATACTTATTATTTTTGAGCCATAATGGTCGATTTACACGGGTGACGAACGGGTCGATTTTAGTCACCCGGCAAGTCACCAGTCGAATCGCCTGTCCAAGTCGAATCGCCACCCACATTTAGATACACGGGTGAC
This sequence comes from Polyommatus icarus, assembly GCA_937595015.1. NCBI lineage: Eukaryota > Metazoa > Arthropoda > Insecta > Lepidoptera > Lycaenidae > Polyommatus > Polyommatus icarus. The sequence goes on from OW569325.1 coordinate 3,230,475, forward strand.
GAACGGGTCGATTTTAGTCACCCGGCAAGTCACCAGTCGAATCGCCTGTCCAAGTCGAATCGCCACCCCATTTAGGTACACGGGTGACTAACGGGTTGATTTTAGTCACCTGGCAAGTCACCAGTCGAATCGCCTGTCCAAGTCGAATCGCCACCCCATTTACAAAAATCGCCTGTGACTAGTTCATTCTGTGTGAAAATGTCGCGTCTGCGCTTGCTACAGTAGTATTCGCAGCAAGCGACCGCTTGCGTCTGAGCGTTTTACACGGTCAATTTTAGTCACCAGCCGCATGCGGCCATTGGCCGCACGACTTTGGGGCTTGCGACTTTAGCCGCATGCGGCGTAGTCGAATTGCCATTTACACGGTCGATTTTCGCCGTGCGGCGAAAATCGTGCGGCTTTAATCACCCGTGTAAATCGGCCATTAGGGTTGATTCAGACCGCAACGCAGCGCGTAGATGCATTCGCAAGATGTCTCACGCAATTGAAATCTGTTAAATCCATACAAATTTATGCCGCGCCGCGCCTCGCCTCGCCTCGTCGCGTTGCGGTCTGAATTGATCTTTAGTTTGAGACTTACCTCAGCAGGGTTGGTCGTGCTGGCAACACTGGGCGCCCGCGAGCCGCGTGCCGACGTCGGCTCTGTCGACACCACGTCCACGTCGATTATCTTACGCGGCGCTGTCACGCTACCGCACTGAAATAACAATTGAAATATTATTTATCGGAAAATAGTAAGTAGGAACAGTTCTACGTATTAAGCCTCTGGCTTATTCTGTTCTCAAGTATTTTATTCATCTACAATATCGTTCCAGCTTGTAGGAGCAACAGATAGACACACTTTTTTATTTATCTTAAATTTCATTTAAAACCGTTACTTTAGTATACTGAACACACTCCTACTATCAGAGAACAGAAGCGGGCAGGTTATTACATTCTAGCGATGCGTCAAGTTTATTTGACCGTGTTATACATATGTCGCGAAGGCGTTACGAGCCGAATCATGGCAAGATGTCGCACAGGATCGGAAGAAATGGCGTGTGCTTGTGTCAGAGGCCAAGACTTAATTTGTGTCGCTGCGCCGTAGTAAGTAAGTATAAATTTAGTTGCGATATGATTTCGAAGATTTTCCGATAACAACCCCGTTAACGGCTGCTTAAAAAAATTATAGCATCCCATTTAACGACATCAGTATATTACATTTAGTCAAGATGTTAAACGTCACAGTCAACGTCTTGACGAGTTGTCCTTTAGTCATTCGATTGAATGCTGTCATTCAATAAATGCGCTAGTCATTCAATTGAATCGCAGATTAAACCAGATGACTGCGACACATACATTGCTATCGCAGTTTCGTCGCGGATCTGTCTAGTCACGACATCATCTAAGAGATGATGTCGTGACTAGACAGATCCGCGCTTCAAAGACTCCGCTTGAATGGCCGTTTATTGAAAGAGTTAAAGTTGCTCATTACCTGCAGTTTCCCTAGCGAGTTTTCGAACTGCAGTGGCACGTACGCTCGCGGCGCCTCGTCGCTCGTGCTGTGCCGCAGGGAGCTGTGTCTCTCGCGGGGCTGCCGCTCGCCCTCGCCCCGCCCTGCGAAATACAAGTTATACATTCAACTGAAGAATCGATATGACCAGCAAGCTTAGAATGGTCACAGTAGAAAAGCGATTTGTAAGCATAAGACTGCGGTTCCACCAGAGATGTGTTGCGAGGAATGTGTTTTAAGATCCAATAGCTTTGTCCACACTGTGCCTTATTCTGTTCGTCAAGGGCATGCGTTATAGCGCAGTCAACAGCGAACGTGAGGCATGCCCGCGACGCATGCCCTCTGACCGTATCCAAAACATCAAAAATGACAATGTTGGCGTTGCGTTCGTTGACGCATTCAATTATTGTATGCGCCAAAACGAAAGTTGAATGAAAGATGACAAAAATGTAAGACGAAAGCGCATACATGGACATAGCTAATAGCATTGCTGCGCTGGCAAGCTACGTCAACGAAGAGATTCTATTGGTTCTCAAAAACACATTCCCTGCATTCTGGTGGAAACACAGCCTAAAGCAGGTATAAAAGACAAATTAATATGATAACACTATTGTAGGTGCTTTACAGCCTCGGATTTATAAATAGGCCGTTAGAGGCCGTGGCCTAGTTGCAGCACCGTCCATAGCGGCTCAACAGATTACGTACATGGGACGGCAGAATTAAAGTGGTCTATTCTCACAAAAAATATAAATCACTCGCTGGTGCTTTATGTACCAAAATTAATTAATAATTTATTTTTATTCAATTTTATACGTCTTTTTGCACAATGTACTATCAGAGAAGTTGATTCCTAGGCAGATGGGGGACCTACGTAGTTTGGTCGCGTATAACGCGCGACCGATCACAATAGCTTTGTCCACACTATGCCTTTTTCTGTTCGTCAAGGGCATGCGTTATAGCGCAGTCAACAGCGAACGTGAAGCATGCCCGCGACGCATGCCCTCTGACCGTATCCAAAACTTCAAAAATTACAATGTTGGCGTTGCGTTCGTTGACGCATTCAATTATTGAATGCACCAAAACGAAAGTTGAATGAAAGAAGATGACGAAAAAGCGCCTAGTGTGGACATAGCTAATTATTCACAGCTAAAATTGAATTGACATAAGCCGACCACAGGACGTGGGTCCGTCAACTGCCTAGGAATCAATTTCCTCCAGTGTACAATAGGCTACTTGACCTATATTCAATTTCATTGAACAAATGCATACTTCAAGTAGAACTAGGCCTAGGTAACCGTATTTCACCCTTATCATCAAATAAAAGCTTATGATTGATAAATAAAGTCGATTTGAAAATATGATTTTATGAACATAGGATTTGTACTGACGAAAACGCTTTTGCGGTACTAATTTGAATGTGACGTCATCCTCATAGTAATTTAATATCTTTTATGTATCGCGCTCGTTATATGTAAGTTTATTTGTACATAAATAATAAGAATAAGCCTAGAAAGACTTGTAAAATATATTTTCTTGAATAATTTACTTAAAACATCAGTTTTATATATTATCTCCATTTATTGTAGACGGGAAATGAAATGGCCAAAACTTTTCTCCAAAAGTTTTCAACATTACAAATGATTTGTAATTTCTTATTTAATTCTTTTATAATTTTTCGGCACTTTTAGACTTTTAAAATACAAAACGTATGACGTCACACTATGGCGGACAGTGTTTTCGGCGCCATTTATGAGGCATATTTTTCAATAAACATTTTTATGGGTTTCTACTGTGTAAAATATTAAAATATTAGTTTTTTTTTGTGAAAATGAACGATTAAGAAGCGATTAGCATGTAGAAAAAAAGTAGGTCAAGTAGCCTATGGCGAACTTAATGTATGTATTTGAAATCTAGGATTATTGCATTCATTCAAATTACTATGAGTAGTATAAAGAACTTACCGCCGCTATAGAATGGATGGTTCTGTTGGTTGGCTTTGTGTGCTTCTTTTACGCCTTCTTTTGCCTTGTTCGCTTGTCTCTCTAAGAACACCTTAAAACAAAACACACCTTTTAGAAATGACGTTACATAAAGAAATATAAAAGCTAATATTTCGGGATAAAAGTGGCTATGTTACTTATATTTCCAAAGTTTTAGGGCCTGTTTCACCGCTTCCTGATAAAGCTCCCATTATCTATTTACCACATAAAAATATCTGCCATGTAAATCCAACTGATGTATTTTTTTGGTTTCACCACGTACGTCTCTGTTAAATTACGCGCCAGATAATTAACTCTAACCTTATTTGACAGTCGGAGTGGCAACGTCGCAATTTCCGTCGTACGTTCCATTTTATTGAATTCCTTATATTGAAAAGTACAATAGTTTCATAATTTCACATAAATATATTAGAAAAAAACAGCAACAAAAATAGAATTGACGTATGTATTGATGGATTTACTAAAGTTTTACATAAGATTTGTTTTAAAAGAGTCAAAAGGTTTTGATTCAACAACACACATATTTAATATGCAAGGAATATGAAATACGTAAAACGAATCGTAGGTGACACCTTTCAAGACATTTGAAAATATTTCAGTGTTCTATGGTTCTTCTAAGTAGTTTCTTGAATAATTTACCTAATATAATATTTTGTGATTTGTATTATAGAATGTAGACTAAAAAATGTTTATATATGAGACGCTATATTAGACAACGGAAAGAAACGCGAGAGAAGTGTAAATTTTCCCATGGGGATTGAGGATACTATACTAGGTACTATAATAAAAACATGATTTCGTTGGAAGCCTTGTTTCTTTGGTCTGAGTTGGAAACAGACAGTTAAGACAGTCAAAGAAGCCTCAAGGAAGTTCTATTGAACTAGTGATACATGTCTAAAGATTGAGGTTAAGTCGAATAAAGGAAATGATAAGGAAAAGACTAAGAAGATGGATTTGTGTCTCCAATCTCTCCAGCATGCTGTGCTCTGTCTCATGCATGATGCAGTTCAGTCTTTAGTTGTAGATTAGACAGCTGTTGATACCTATGTTTGAATAAACTCACTGTAATCTGTATTATCTGATCCCAATGACAGCTAGTGATACAGTGAATGGTAAATATTTTCATTAGATAAAATCCTTAATAAAAAAACATAATGTAAATTTATAAGTACATATGTTGTTTGTTTCCAGATTCCAGAATAGATATTATTGTGGCTAGTACTTCTTGCCAAGATGATATAGTTGTTGTGGAACCTTGACCCAAGCGGCATCCGGCTGTTGCATAACAAATGAAAATCTATTATGTCTGTGATACCCACAATTGAGGTGCTACTGATCAAAAAAACATCCTGCTCTGTGTAAGTTTTCCTGATACTGAATAAATATTTAATCCTTCAAGCCCCATAAGGACACCGGTGACTGCGACAACAATAGAATACAATAGCATTTCCACGAGTCCACAGTGGACTTTTAGAACATTTACATTTACTCAGTATTATTAAAATCTCAAACATCATAATCTGTGAAATTAGTAATGACTCATAAGTCATAACTCATAACCCAAAGGTAACAAGTTCAACCACCCAGTGTACTTAACATTTTTGTGACATAATTATTATTGTATCTGATCTGACTTTTAAAAGTTGATCACCTACTAGTCTTATAACCTACCTACCAGTATTTGTGTTCAGTGCAGCTGGTTGATGTTGATCTTGGGCAGATTTGCCTCCCTAGCTGAAGTTTGCAGGATATCATTATTTAAGTATTTGTTATGAAATACTTGCATATTAAAAATATGTATTTCCTTACAGGTAAACCCGAAGCAAAAAGATCTTTTGATAAATTAGACGAAGAAAAGTTCGAATTTGTAAAGCTACAAAAAACCCCTCTTGAGGAAGAACTCCAGGAATTTTTTTTAAGAAACAGCTGATGTTGAAGATGGAAATGCGTTATAAAAAAGAGTAGATAACTTGAAATGGAGAAGGAAGAAAGGCTATTCAAATATTTTATATTATACTTATTTTAATAGCTTTTCTTCCTCCTCCATTTCAGTTTAGTGTTAACTCTGTTAGTTTTAAAATGTGAATAAGAAAATAAAAAGTAGTAATTATAAAACTTAATTTTAAATATTTCAATCGTAACGGTGATTGAATATTGAAGGATAATAATATATACTTTTTGCATTAATACTTTTATTTCTCTCTTAAATTTATTGACACATTCTATTTTTAAAACACAAACATTATTTTGTTACATAATAAAACTTAAATGCCATTAACCCTTAAGCTCATCAACTCCCAAGCGGCACCCGGCTATTCCGTCTGTCTGCCTGTCTGTCTGCCTGCCTGCCTGTCTGTCTGCCTGCCTGCCTGCCTGTCTGTCTGTCTGTCTGTCTGTCTCTCTGTCTGTCTATCTCCAGGCTGTAACTCAAGAACGATAAAAGCTAGAGATATGATATTTTCTCAGATGATGTATATCTCTTGCCGCTATAACAATATAAAATTAATATGTATGGAGGGCTCCCATACAACAAACATGATTTTTTGGCCTTTTTGCTATATATAAATAATGGCAACAGGTAGGTACTTGAATTTTTCACAAAATATCTATATATATAAAACTCAAAGGTGACTGACTGACACGGTGATCTATCAACGCACAGCCTGTACAACTGGACGGATCGGGCTGAAATTTGGCATGCAGGTAGATGATATGACGTAGGCATCCGCTAATAAAGGATTTTTATTAATTCTACCCCTAAGGGGATAAAATATTGTATATATAATTATACTTCTTAATGAGAGCGAAGACGCGGGCAAAAGCTAGTTTAATTATATGTGTTATTTTAATAATAATATTAAAATAAAATAAAAAATTAAGGGGGGCCATTCCCATACAAAAAACACAATTTATGGCCTACTTTTACGGAACCCTTTGTGCGCGAGTCGGACTCACACTTGGCTAGACAGATAAAGACATACAGACAGACAGTCAGACAGTCCAATCAGTTTCTTACGTTAGTAACATAGAATATCGTTGACGAAGTCTCAGTAGTAGGGTCCCGTTTTTACCCTTTGGCTTTTGGTTGCGGAACCCTAAAAATCATCTAATTCATCTTTTAAAATCTCTAAAAGATCCATGTTTATTCAAAATATCATTATAATATTATATTAACTTGAAGAAAGTTCACACAACACTGAAGTCTGAACTGCATCATTACGATAACTGGCAAAAATATAATAGGCTGCAGGATGGCTGCAGGCTGGAAATATTTTCGCGATCTCAAAAAAAAAAGTTTTGTTATCTGACAAATAAAACCTTTAACAGCCGCATGATCGGGCTGATAGGATATCAATGATTTTATCTGCTTGATTGGCTTATCAGACACGTGTGGAACAGAATTTTTTGCATTATCTGTCAAATAGCCTATTTGACTCCTTATCAGGAACCGGTGAAACAGGCCCTTATACTAAGGGCCTGTTTCACCGGTTCCTGATAAGGAGCCAAATAGGCTATTTGACAGATAATGCAAAAAATTCTGTTCCACACGTGTTTGATAAGCCAATCAAGCAGATAAAATCATTGATATCCTATCAGCCCGATCATGTGGCTGTTAAAGGTTTTATTTGTCAGATAACAAAACTTTTTTTTTGAGATCGCGAAAATATTTCCAGCCTGCAGCCATCTTGCAGCCTATTATATTTTTGCCAGTTATCGTAATGATGCAGTTCAGTGTTGTGTGAACTTTCTTCAAGTTAATATAATATTATAATGATATTTTGAATAAACATGGATCTTTTAGAGATTTTAGAAGATGAATTAGATGATTTTTAGGGTTTCGCAACCAAAAGCCAAAGGGTAAAAACGGGACCCTATTACTGAGACTTCGTCAACGATATTCTATGTTACTAACGTAAGAAACTCATTGGACGTCGTTGTCTGTCTGTATGTCTTTATCTGTCTAGCCAAGTGTGAGTCCGACTCGCGCACAAAGGGTTCCGTAAAAGTAGGCCATAAATTGTGTTTTTTGTATGGGAATGGCCCCCCTTAATTTTTTATGTTATTTTAATATTATTATTAAAAGAACACATAGGTATAATTAAACTAGCTTTTGCCCGCGTCTTCGCTCTCATTAAGAAGTATAATTATATATACAATATTTTATCCCCTTAGGGGTAGAATTAATAAAAATCCTTTATTAGCGGATGCCTACGTCATATCATCTACCTGCATGCCAAATTTCAGCCCGATCCGTCCAGTGGTACGGGCTGTGCGTTGATAGATCACCATGTCAGTCAGTCACCTTTGAGTTTTATATATATATATATATATATATATATATATATATATATATATATATATATATATATATATATATATATATATATATTTTGTGAAAAATTCAAGTACCTACCTGTTGCCATTATTTATATATAGCAAAAAGGCCAAAAAATCATGTTTGTTGTATGGGAGGCCTCCATAAATATTAATTTTATATTGTTATAGCGGCAAGAGATATACATAATCTGAGAAAATATCATATCTCTAGCTTTTACCGTTCTTGAGTTACAGAATGGAGACAGACAGACAGACAGACAGACAGACAGGCAGGCAGGCAGACAGACAGGCAGACAGACGGAATAGCCGGGTGCCGCTTGGGAGTTGATGAGTTTAAGGGTTAATGGCATTTAAGTTTTATTATGTAACAAAATAATGTTTGTGTTTTAAAAATAGAATGTGTCAATAAATTTAAGAGAGAAATAAAAGTATTAATGCAAAAAGTATATATTATTATCCTTCAATATTCAATCACCGTTACAATTGAAATATTAAATTAAGTTTTATAATTACTACTTTTTATTTTCTTATTCACATTTTAAAACTAACAGAGTTAACACTTAACTGAAATGGAGGAGGAAGAAAAGCTATTAAAATAAGTATAATATAAAATATTTGAATAGCCTTTCTTCCTTCTCCATTTCAAGTTATCTACTCTTTTTTATAACGCATTTCCATCTTCAACATCAGCTGTTTCTTAAAAAAAATTCCTGGAGTTCTTCCTCAAGAAGGGTTTTTTGTAGCTTTACAAATTCGAACTTTTCTTCGGCTAATTTATCAAAAGATCTTTTTGCTTCGGGTTTACCTGTAAGGAAATACATATTTTTAATATGCAAGTATTTCATAACAAATACTTAAATAATGATATCCTGCAAACTTCAGCTAGGGAGGCAAATCTGCCCAAGATCAACATCAACCAGCTGCACTGAACACAAATACTGGTAGGTAGGTTATAAGACTGGTAGATGATCAACTTTTAAAAGTCAGATCAGATACAATAATAATTATGTCACAAAAATGTTAAGTACACTGGGTGGTTGAACTTGTTACCTCTGGGTTATGAGTTATGACTTATGAGTCATTACTAATTTCACAGATTATGATGTTTGAGATTTTAATAATACTGAGTAAATGTAAATGTTCTAAAAGTCCACTGTGGACTCTTGGAAATGCTATAATTGTATTCTATTGTTGTCGCGGTCACCGGTGTCCTTATGGGGCTTGAAGGATTAAATATTTATTCAGTATCAGGAAAACTTACACAGAGCAGGATGTTTTTTTGATCAGTAGCACCTCAATCGTGGGTATCACAGACATAATAGATTTTCATTTGTTATGCAACAGCCGGCTGCCGCTTGGGTGAATGTTCCACAACAACTATATCATCTTGGCAAGAAGTACTAGCCACAATAATATCTATTCTGGAATCTGGAAACAAACAACATATGTACTTATAAATTTACATTATGTTTTTTTATTAAGGATTTTATCTAATGAAAATATTTACCATTCACTGTATCACTAGCTGTCATTGGGATCAGATAATACAGATTACAGAGAGTTTATTCAAACATAGGTATCAACAGCTGTCTAATCTACAACTAAAGACTGAACTGCATCATGCATGAGACAGAGCACAGCATGCTGGAGAGATTGGAGACACAAATCCATCTTCTTAGTCGTTTCCTTATTCGACTTAACCTCAATCTTTAGACATGTATCACTAGTTCAATAGAACTTCCTTGAGGCTTCTTTGATTGTCTTAACTGTCTGTTTCCAACTCAGACCAAAGAAACAAGGTTTCCAACAAAATCGTGTTTTTATTATAGTAGTATAGTATCCTCAATCCCCATGGGAAAATTTACACTTCTCTCGCGATTCTTTCCGTTGTCTAATATAGCGTCTCGTATATAAACATTTTTTAGTCTACATTCTATAATACAAATCACAAAATATTAGGTAAATTATTCAAGAAACTACTTAGAAGTAATAGAACCATAGAACACTGAAATATTTTCAAATGTCTTGAAAGGTGTCACCTACGATTCGTTTTACGTATTTCATATTCCTTGCATATTAAATATGTGTGTTGTTGAATCAAAACCTTTTGACTCTTTTAAAACAAATCTTATGTAAAACTTTAGTAAATCCATCAATTCATACGTCAACTCTATTTTTGTTGCTGTTTTTTTCTAATATATTTATGTGAAATTATGAAACTATTGTACTTTTTCAATATAAGGTTGGGTTAAAATGGAACGTACGACGGAAATTGCGACGTTGCCACTCCGACTGTCAAATAAGGTTAGAGTTAATTATCTGGCGCGTAATTTAACAGAGACGTACGTGGTGGAACCAAAAAATACATCAGGTGGATTTATATGGCAGATATTTTTATGTGGTAAATAGATAATGGGAGCTTTATCAGGAAGCGGTGAAACAGGCCCTAAAAGAATTAGATAATAATCTACGACATATTATCCAATGAATATAAGTTTACTTTTTATTTCATTTCATTTTTTTTTTCAGACCAAACTGACTATACGCCGCTGAATGTGAGCAAGCTCATTGTGAGCCCCAGTGTGAACGTGAAAATCATACAAAATATACGGTATCGAATGTCCGCGCCAACGCCTAGCGTAATGGCGCGGGCGTATTGTCCGTTAGGTGTGAACGAAAAAGTGAATTTGTATGGAAATACAATAAACTGCGTAACGCTCGCTCACATTCAGCGGCGTATAGTCACTTTGGTGTGAACACGGGCTTACTATTGACTGATAAAAGGACAGATACATTTTTGAAGTCATTATCCTTCTTTTCCCTTTATCATCTTTACTATTTATTATAAATTCGAAAGTGTGTATGTCTGTCTGTCTTTAAACTCTTCATGCTAAAACTGTCGAACCGATTTTGCTGGAATTTGGCATGGAGATATTTGAGTCCCGGGAAAGGACATAGGATACTTTTTGTCCCGGAAAAATGTACGGTTCCCGCGCGATAAACGAGTTTTTCGCAACGTTGCGGGCGTCATGCTAGTAGTGGGATGAAACTTACCGTCAGCGTTGGAACTTTTTGAGTGAAAACGCGGGATTCTTCAGTCAAAAGCGGAATAAAGTAAAAAAAGGTAAAAAAAGGTATAAAATCGAAAGTTTTTAAATTTTTTATCTTTTTATTTGCTTTAAATAACGTTTACAGTGCTCCAAAAGTGATAATGCGCATAGAAGTTTTCGAAAATTTTCGGCAACAGTCGTATTTCCAAAGCGACGGTAGACGATATTGCATTTTCTAATTGCATTGCGTTTAAGATACAATATGTATTAGTCAAAGTTCGTCGTGATATTGCTTTAGCTTTTGTAACACGGTCATTATTCACGGTCATTCATGCGCATTATTAATTTTGGAGTACTGTACGTGACAATAGATAGCAAAAATAGCCAAAGAAAATCCACCCCTTTAGCTCCCACTCTCTTTTATACGCATCTTTCTTTCTCAGCACGCCGCGCTACACGTACGTTCGGGCTTTCCCCGAAAAGTGGGACTGAGCCTGTCCCGCGCGGGACATTTAATTTTGATGAAAAAATCGGGACGTCCCGCCAAAATCGGGACGTCTGGCAACGCTGCTTACCGTATAATAGAAGTCGTGTATGTACGGCGTGCCGGTGTTGAGCTGCAACAGCTGTATGTTGATGAGCCACTGCTTCTCGCGCTGCGTCATGAGCCCCGCGTACTCGTCCGTGTCGCTGCTCACACTGCTGTCGTCACTCACGGAGTGCCTGGAATACCAGTTGTTCGAAATTAGACTTTATTTATTACTAGCGACCCGCCCCGGCGTCGCACGGGTATAAAATATATAGCCACTGAAAAAATTATGCCTATAGCCTTCCTCAATAAATGGGCTATCTAACACTGAAAGAATTTTTCAAATCAGACCAGTAGTTCCTGAGATTAGCGCATTCAAGTTAGCTCTTTCAAATAATTTTCCCCGTTTTTTCCACATTTTCCTCTATTTCTTCGCTCCTATCAGTCTTAGCTTAATAAAATATAGCCTATAACCTTCCTCGATAAATGGGCTATCTAACACTGAAAGAATCATCAAAATCCGTTGCGTAGTTTTAAAGATTAGAGGGAACAAAGGGACATGAGGGAAAAAATAGCGACTTTGTTTTATAATAAGTATAGACTAGCGACCCGCCCCGGCGTCGCACGGGTATAAAATATATAGCCACTGAAAAAAATATGCCTATAGCCTTCCTCAATAAATGGGCTAACACTGAAAGAATTTTTCAAATCGGACCAGTAGTTCCTGAGATTAGCGCATTCAAGTTAGCCCTTTCAAATAATTTTCCCCGTTTTTTCCACATTTTCCTCTATTTCTTCGCTCCTATTAGTCTTAGCGTAATAAAATATAGCCTATAACCTTCCTCGATAAATGGGCTATCTAACACTGAAAGAATCATCAAAATCAGTTGCGTAGTTTTAAAGATTAAAGGGAACTCAGGGACATGAGGGAAATAATAGCGACTTTGTTTTATAATAAGTATAGACAAATCAAAATACAAGTTTCGTTATCAGTTTTTTGAATATTGTTACGTGATAGGGCTCGAAGGATTTGGAGAGAAAGACCTGCTTTGTGCGATCTTCAAGGCGACTTCAAAGTGAAAGCAAGTGATCTACAATGATACCTACGACTTGGCTACGACCTAGGACAAAGATAGTGCTTAGTGTTTTGGACCTAGCGCTTTGTGTTAGACCTAGTGCTAGTAAATAAAGTCTTCAAGATAGTCAGTAGGTCTTTCAGGCACGTAACAACTGGTGTCAGAAGTGGGATTTATGTTGTCTGTGTTCCCCGAGTGGTTCCACCAGTTGACGCTAGATGGCACTGTGTGTCCATATCCATAACAATATCAAACTGCAGTAAATTGCATAGCGTGGCACCAAAACAGTTTAAAAAACTTTATTTACTTCGCAAGAAATTACATGTTCCATTGCCAAAATTAATATATAATAATTGCTGTGCAGTGAGTGTGAAGAGATGTAGCACTATATTTTAAATATAGCAAATCAAATTGTAACTTTATTTACTACACAGAAAATTCTTAGTAGATGCCTACATAAAGATAAACTCGTGTGAAACATTTCAAGTTTTTAGTACCAGTCTTAGTCTCAATGCAACCTTTCAATAATCTTTTATTTATAAATAAGTATTAGATACTTACTGATTGGTATTGCTGAATTGTCCATTCTGCTGTCTCTGATTGTTGAACATTTGTAAGTTGTTGAATTGGTTGTTGAACAGATTATTCCTGTTGTTCAACATGGGATGGTGGCTCGCGTTGTGATAGCTATTGTTGTACTGGTGCAACATGGGATGAGTGTTCTGTATCATTTGGACCAAATTCTGCGAGGTTAGATTCTTTGAATTGTTGTAAACCCGACTCTTCTGAAGTTTGGGATCCGGCCTGTTTGTTGGTTTCTGGTTTTTGTTCTGCGGCGACAGCAATGGCTGCGTTTTCATGAGAGCCTGGTTGACTTGCTGCGGGTTCTTCATGACTTGATTCATAGAGTTCGGGTTAACGTCGTTTTTTGATGGCGGCTGAAAAGCATTAAATTAATAATAAAAAAAGGTTAAAAAAAGATTATTACAATAGTTTTGCTGTAGTTTAAAGTCACTTACACGAAAGTTTGGATTAAATTGATTCATGTTTGGGCTAAAATTTTGTCTCGGTGGTCCGCCGAGGCCGGGCGGCGGCGCTAACATACGCGGCTGGCCCATCATCTGTTGAAACTGGTTCATACCAGGCCCGAATTGGGAGCCATTAGGAACCATTTGATTTTGGCCCATTTGATTCATATTCTGACCCATAATATGGTTCATATTTTGGCCCATTTGGTTTTGGTTCATTTGGTTGATGTTCTGACCAATTTGGTTAACATTTTGACCTATCTGGTTCATGTTTTGCCCCATTTGATTTTGATTCATTTGGTTAAAGTTCTGTCCCATCTGGTTCATGTTTTGATTTTGACCCGATTGTGATATGTTTTGGCCCATTTGATTTTGGGGAAACTGGTTCTGACCCATTTGATTCATATTGGGTGGCATTTGGTTCATTGACTGTCCCATTTGGTTGTTGTGAAAGGGCATTTGGTTCGATTTTTGCATGAACTGGTTGACATTTTGTCCCATTGGGTTTTGGCCCAAATGGTTCATGTTTTGTCCCATCTGATTCTGTCCGATTTGGTTCGGCATCATCTGGTTGTGTTGCCCCATCTGGTTCATTTGGGAGTTTTGGTTCATCATGGTGTTCATGGGTTGGTTCAAGTGATTTATGTTCTGGTGATTCATTGCCATTGATTGTTGAGGAGCAAACGGCAGTGGCACCGGAGCTTGGAGCCCCGGTGGCCTTTGCAGGATAACAGGAAACCTTGGCTGTAAAGCGATAAAATTATTAGTTGATTATCAACATTTTCAAGGAATGGCAATGTATGAAATTACAAAATTGAAGTTGAAGCTTCTACTGGATGAAATAAGCTTTTTTAGAAATATAGCAGATAGGATAAAAATAAACTTACTTGGAAATAGTTCTGTGTCAAGTTTTGCGGCATCTGGTTTTGTCTGAGTTGCCGCTCTAATTCCTCTACAGTGCACACATTCTTAAGTGGTGGTAACGACTGTAAAAGTAATTATAATATTTTATATTTTACAAAAATTATACAAGCCTAGACATAAAACAGTATGACGATATGAAATAGCTAAAATTACAGCAGCTTTTAAAAAATGAGCTCAACTAACCGTGGGTGCGCTTGACACAGGGTCATGCCTCCACACATTGGAACCCAGGGCTCTGGACTGGGGTGGTTCCACGTCATCAAGCACCAATTGTGACAAAGAAGCCTCTGCAATTTAATAAGGTATTAAAATTATGGTTTAAAGAAATAAAAGGGCCTGTTTCACCACTTTCTAATAAAGTGCCGAATAGGCTATTCACAACTTTTTTGACAGATTTTCCATACTTCATCTGCCAAGTTAAGTAGTGGATAGCCTATTCGGCACTTATCAGGAAGTGATGAAACAGGCCTTTAGACTAGCAATAATTTATTTATAGAAGAACTACAATAGTAGTTCTTTTGCATAATGATGAGGTTGCTAAGAACATTTTCAATCACATCTCTTTGAAACCGATTGTTATGATTCAAAGAAACAAAACCAACCAAGTCGAGAGTCTGCTTCGTCCATGGCAGCAGTTCTGCGGCTGCTCTCAAGCTGCTCCGCCAAGTGCTCATGTTCCACCTCCCAGTCAAACCCCTCGCCTAAAAAAAGTTAAAATTTATTTATAGGTACTCATTATTTATATAATTATTGTTTTAAAGCTTATGGAGGCACTTCACATGGCTATTTGTATTTGCTATTAGCTATTTGTTGCATTTGGCAAAATTATTGACGTATACGCAAACAAGCAAATAAAGGCTGCAAATACGGCCTTCCACACATGGATGTCAAATACCAAACTTTTACTTGATTTTGTTTACTTGCCTATTTGACTCTTTTGATGTGCGTCAAAAACCGACAAAGGTAACGGATACATGTATTTGTATTGGTCATAAGTATTTGTCAAATAGGCAAATAAAGCCAATACTTTGTCAAACATACCGTCTTCAGATGGTGATTGTTTGGCGAATACATCAAATACGCAAATGCAAATAGCTATGTGAAGTTCCTGCATTAGATATATTGCCACTTTATTCTTGGTCATAGTAAACAAATTACTCGACTATGTTTCATAATTTATATCTAAATGTAAACAAAACATAGCTATAATGCTACCAATTTCAATATTTAAACATTAATCATAATTATCCAAAACACTGTAAAGAAATACAATGTTGACAGTAATTTAGTCAAGTGACAATATTAATTGATTACATAATATCTTATATATAAAATTCTCGTGTCACAATGTTCATTCCCATACACCTCCGAAACGACCGATTCTCCTGAAATTTTGTGAGCATATTGAGTAGGTCTGAGAATCGGCCAACATGTATTTTTCATACCAAAAATTATTTATAATATGGCAAAACAATGTTTGCCTGGACAGCTAGTTATAATGTAAATTATTTAAGATATTGTATACTCCGATGTCTTTAAAACATATTTGCCATGACATCTTTAGATAACTCAGACATTTGTAAAAACAAAAAACAACTATTGACTCACCATCTTGTCCGAATGTCTCATCGTTGAGTGCATCATATTCGTCCTCTGATGGTCCACCTCCTCCCTCGTCATCATTTAAGTTCTAAAAATACATTTGTTGCTTAAAAAATCTAGAAAGTCAAGGCTATCTATTGCTTAACAGTAAAGAAATATTCTAGCAGTTATTGTTTAAAATAAGGCAAAACTTTGTTTTTCTGCTCATTGACATTTACACAACTTAACCGCAATAACAAGTTTTCCAAGAATTTGCTATCAAAGGAATAAAACTTATAGTAGAAATGAGAGAGAGAGGGAAAATGCAGTCCTTGTCTGCAAGGGGCACACACATGTAACAAAAACAATCAGACAGTTTGTTTTTGTTTTATTGTGTACATATTCTTATTAGAAAGGGTAGGTAAGAAGTACCTGCACACAACACTTGCACTTATATCATGAAGTCTGTTATTTAGTGACACATTTGATGACTTAGATACAAGCAATTTGTAACAAAATAAAAACTAAGTGGTATTACATCTAGTATTTTATCATCACCAATACTTCACCATGCCATTTAGTCCAAGCTGATGATATAAATATGTTTAAAAATTATTACAATATGTAGCATCTGCCCCTGTACAGTGCTATAAAATCATTTTTAAAATATTATTTAAAATAATAATATAAACATATACAAGTGCTAATATCAAAATGAAAAAGGGGCAAGGAGAGTAAGGTGCGTAAACATCTAAAAGAAATGATATTAGCAGTAACAGAGTAGGTAATAAAAGTTGTGCAATTCCAAAAACAAGTGTTCTGTAATATGGCCCTGCAATAACATCCAAAGATTTTACATACTGGCAAAGCATAGTCATGACTCACCAGTGCTTTAGTAAACATTGTTATACATATGCACAGTATAAATATGCCTTCACTTCGTAAAAACTGGAAACGTAACAAATACAGTGACCAAACCACTAAAGTGTGCAATAGTTTTGGCACGCTGGCACTCTGGTAACTTATCAAATACACACGTTTCATACATCGTTTTGTTCCTCAAGATCTAAGTAAATGCATAAAACCTTACCGATAACGAAGTATCGAACCCAAAGAAAGAATCGGCCATTGGATTTCTTCATAAATCACAGGCAAATATGACATGACTTGTCACGCTACTGTGGTGTGTTTCGAGAATCGAGAGCTCGGCGCCATGTCGGATTTTTCGATTGAATACTATCACCAATATTAGTACACTAATATGTCACAACCCAAAAGATAATAATTTTTAAGTAATATGACTCAGAATAAAAAGTAGAATTTTTTATATTTTAGGAAACGAATACGACTAACATAATACTATAAAGTAGAAGGCTTTTAAACCAACTTCTTCAAAATAAAAACTTCAGAGCAATACCTATTAAAAAGAGTATCCGAACAGACAACAGTCAGTAGAGTTGCCAGCTATGAAAGATCAAGCCAAGTCGAAACTCGAAATCTATTTTCCACAAATATTTTCCACCTTTAACCAGGAGATATTTCATTTCAAATTGTTTCAAATTGTGTGTACTATAAATTATAAAGCTGACGAAACGCTTTTTGCGCAAAATGGTCCTCAATTTTAATTTTTACATATTATTTTAATTTTTAGAGAAATATTATATTTCGATGTTGCAACACTCTGATAGACCGTCAGACTGTCACTTTTGTGTTTGTGTGACTTTTGAGTGTGACTGTGAATTTTGAGTTTTGACTGTCAAGTGTCAACGTCGTCAGTTGTCACTTTTTAAATTGTTACTTTGGAGTTTTGGCGGGCATGTGAAAGAGTGCTGTTGTGTTTTTATATTATTTTCCTAAAATTGTGGTAGCTGGGTTTTTAATGTGTAATATTGGTAGAATATTAACCATTAGATATTCGTGTTCATGCACAAGTGTAGGAAAGTGATGTAATATCCAGAAACGTGCTATTTTGTGTTCCCTCCAAAACTCCATCGAAAGTTTCAGTAAGGGCCCCCGCGCACGAGCAACTTAGTTGCACGGCGATTTATTTGTCTCTTTCGAAAAAATTGCAGCCATGTCGCAGGGGTGCGCGCACGAGAGCGACAGCAACGCAACTTTTTTCCGATTTTTTCTAGACAGTCATCAACATGGATTTGGTCGAGACGGCTGTGGTTGTTGCACTCGCAATAAAAAACCGAAGAAAGCGTCGCAAAATAGAATATTGGGTGCATCCATTATGGAGCGATCGCCTGACTCTTGGGAAATTTCATACTGTGTTTATGAAATTGAGAGCATACCCAGAAAAATTTTACGTTTTCTTTAGAATGAGTGTCGAAAGTTTTGATGAACTGTGCAGAATCTTACGACCTGGCCTCGTCCATGAAAATACAAATATGAGATTAGCTGTCTCACCAGAGGAAAGACTGGCCGTCACGCTGAGGTATGCATGTTTGTTAATTAAGTACGACTGATAGATAATCATCTAGAAAAATCTCTCTCGCACGAAGGGTTCCGTACCGGTATAGAGAAAAAGAATTGTGTTTTTGTATGGGAGCCCCCCTAAAATTTTTATTATATTTTAATTCTTAGGGTTCCGTACCAAAAAGGGTAAAAACGGCATCCTATTACTAAGACTTCGATGGCTGTCCGTCTGTCTGTCTCCAGGCTGTATCTCAAGAACCGCTATAGCTGGACTTCTGAAATTTTCACAGATTTGTGTATATCTGATGCCGCTATAACAACAAATGCCTACAAAAACAAAATAAAGTTAATATTTAAGGGGGGCTCCCATACAACAAACGTAATTTTTTTGGCTTTATTTGTTCGTAATCCATTATGGCAACAGGTAGGCACTTGAAATATTCACAAAATCTTGAATAATTGTATTCATACTTTAATATTTAATAATAAAATTAAAATAAAATAAATAATTACCTAAGGGGGGCTCCCATACAAAAATAATAATAATAATATCTATGGACGCTTCACACCACGTCAGTCTGGCCCCGTGGTAAGTACCTGAAGGACTTGTGTTACAGGTACCAGACAACGGAAATATATTTAATAGTTTTATACTACACATATATTTAAAATTTTTATTATATGATACACATATTTAATACACATCCATGACCCAGGAACTTTATAAACTTTTTGTTCCGTCGGCGGGACTCGAACCCGCGACCTCCGGCTTGAACTACCAACGCGCTCACCACTGCGCCACGAAGGTCGTCAAAACACTATTTTTTCGCTTTATAACGGGTACAGAACCCTTCGTGCGCGAATCCAACTCGCACTTGGCCGATTATATTATTAATTATTAAAGAACACATAAAATTGAAAATTCTGTGAAAATTTTAAATGCCTGCCTGTTGTCATTATTGATATATGGGTACGGAACCCTAAAAACACATACGACATGATACTTTATAGTCTGTCAAGAAATTCATGATAGGCGGGAAATTTTTTAAATGAAATAAAAAATATGAGAACTTTATTAATTCGAGATAAAAATGTGCAAGGTCACAATATTTAAAAATATATATTAAGCGTTCTCTGTGAAAATACAAAGAAAAAATACACCTTCCATGCGTGATTACGTTTAGAAAAGAAGACTGGTCACGGACCATACAAAATTTACCCATGCCCGACACGTAAGAAACGTATCCCATTGTTTTCGTCATGTTATGGGTATCCAGGATATGTAATTTTTATATTCAATATCAGTGGCTGGCATGTTATTTTTTTAACCGACTTCCAAAAAACGAGGAGGTTATATGTTCGGCTGTGGATATATATAAGTATATTTTTTTTGTATGTTCAACGTTTACTCCACCGTTTTTCCGTCCGTAAATTTTTATTTTGTTGTATTAGGTTTCACTCCAATTTGGTACCATGTTCACAAAAGTGGTGACCTGATGATGGGATCCATGAGTAATCGAGGGAACTCCTCGAAATTTATATGGAAACATATGGTGATTTTGGTTTTATGTGAAGTGTACTAAGAATACGCTACCAAAAAGTCAAATATTGGGTCAAGGTATACCATGGTTTCCAAGATGCTGAGAGAACTAATAAATATAAACTATAAATAAAAAATATAAACTACTATGCAATTCCTATTCATCATCATAATCATCATCATCATCATCGTCATCATCATCATCATCATTACCACGTCGTGTTAAGGCCACTAATGTCTCATGGCACAGAATAGATAATAGTACAAGGCATAGGTATGGATATACTAATAATAATAATGATGTACTGTATAACAACACCTGTTTGTTTTTAATACACGGCGGTCGGCGTCGCCGCGCCACGCCACCGCGCGGCGCATGGCGGCAGAAGATAGAATATCGAATACTTTACTAACTACTTTATATACAGATCGAATACTTTACTAACTACTTTATAAAATTTTAATACACAAATAGAATTAAAATAAAGTTATTTTGAAAAGAGCATTTAAACAAAACAAAGTCATTAAGTTTCTTTTTAATTAGTTATACTTATTAATCGATAGATGGTGCAGTAAGTACCTATCGATTTGAATTCTTGATTACAAGAACAGGTGTCAATAATTATAATAATATTAAATATCATGAGTAGCTACGCTACATCCTATGCAAGTTTGTACAATTTTTTATCTGATAGATCCTTCGATCGTGGAAAAACGAGACACAATAGCCTTTCTATTGTTATCGCAATCGCCGGTGACCGCTTGGGGCTTGAAGCATTAAAATTGTTGAATTACTTAGCACAATATGTTCACTTCACTGATAATATTATATTATTTTGTGAGTGTGAGTTGTGACTCTTAACAAATTGTAATAAGATACGTAAAATATACGCGAAGGTTTACCTACTAGTGTAACTAAAAAGAGTGAAATTATTATTATTTTTAACAAAAAATTAAAACCGACTTCCAAGGTAAAACAATAATAACATTAATATGAACTAAAAAGTATTAAATAATTTTTACTATCTAATAGTGCCTTTTTCCGAATTCGGCTAAACCTCAACTATTTCTGTACTCAATCTTCATTATTTTGAAGTCGGTGCCAGATCCAAAAGTTTTAAATATTCTGTCAGAGGACTGAAGATTCAGCTATCTGGTACCGACGTCAAAATAATGAAGATTGAGTACAGAAATAGTTGAGGTTTAGCCGAATTCGGAAAAAGGCACTATTAGATAGTAAAAATTATTTAATACTTTTTAGTTCATATTAATGTTATTATTGTTTTTACCTTGGAAGTCGGTTTTAATTTTTTGTTAAAAATAATAATTATTGCTTTCTTTTTTCTTCAGGCGCAGTATGAAAAGTGCAAATATTAAGCCACTTTATTCAATATCACTGGCTAACATGTAAATGCACTTATTAGACGTAAAATGAAATCACGACATGTTTCTTCAAAAACGTATAATATATAAATATAAAACATAGTGATGTACCATCGAGGAAATTGAATTCTAGGCAGTTGTCGGATCAACGTCATTTGGTCGGCTTATGTTAATTCAATGTTAGCTGTGATCTGTCGGCTCTGTTTCACGCAACGCGACCAAACTACGTAGGACCCTCATCTGCCTAGGAATCAACTTCTCTGATAGTACAATCCCACCATTGATGGAAGACTTTTTATTAATGAATATTACTGACATACATATTATCATGGAAAGCGAACATTAGGAAGTTGTGCACACGTGATAAGTGCTATTATTACCTTGCTATAAATATATTAATAATTATAGCTAAGTCTGTGACGGGCTTCATATATGACCCGTCGCCTTTTCCCGACTATCAATTATCATGACTTTCTTGACAGACTATACTTGGACATATTATTTATGTATATTATTTATTCATTTTTTTATTTATTTATTAAAGATTTTGTTTTGCTTTGAATGTATTACATGATACTAAAAAAACAACAGTTTATGAATCACATTCTTTTATTGTTTGGTAATGATTAACAGTCTTCAGGTCCTAAAATGATTTTTTTTTATTTGTAGTTGCACACGTCATAAATTTCTGATTCATCGCTGTCATTAAAACTAGACAAGTATGATTGCAATGTCTCATTCATACTATTGTTGCTGTTTGGAGAAGGAGGAAGTGGCCATGAGAAATGGTCTGCATTTTGGGGGATTCCAGTCGGTAGTGACATCGGTGAGCTGGAGGCAGGCAAACACGCTGGTGGGCTGGTTGCAGGCAGGGACTTCGGTGGGCTGGTGGCAAGCAAACTGGTGGTAGAAATTATTGGTAGAAATGTTTGGGGGCTGGCTGAAGGCAAAGACTGGGAGCTGGTAGAAGCTTTACGTGGCTGTATAATTGTGTATCTTGCGTCACTTATTTTGGGTTTCTGTGGGATTATTTTAAATTTGATACCGGATGTACTTGGTTGGCTGTAGTTTAATGGTGATGATGATGTTTGGAGTCCTTTGTTCTTCTGTAGTGCTTTTTTGAAAATTTGCAAAATCTCTATTTGTACATCTAACTGACTGTCTACTGGGATTTGTTTTAATAGAGGCACCAGAGAAAGGGCAAAATGTGTTTCCTTATCAGTAGATGGTGTCGATGTGTTGGCCTGTTTCTTCTCTTGTAAGATGTTCAAAAGCTTTTCTTCGTAACATTTTGGTTTTTCAGCAGTGGATTTTCTTATTCTTGGTTTTTTACAAATATTTTCTTTTCCACTAACGTCGTCGTTGTTGTCGCTATCATCATCACCGTCGGTAACATTGGGTATATTTCCAGACGTTTCACGTGTCTCCATTGTCGGTATTAAGAACAGCAGTTCATCGAAGTATTTGTACTTTCGTCGATTTTTGTTCGCTGCTTGACCAGACTTAGTTTGCTTCTGATCCCGTAGCTCCCTTGAAAAACATGTTCGAATATTTCTCCATCGTTTTTGTACTAATTTACCTGAAAAAGAAAAACAAATCTGTAGATCTGTGAGAATTCGATAGTTGTCTAATTAATCTATTTCTTTATTTTCAGATATCTTGCGACTGGTGCAAGCTTCTGCAGTCTATCATTTGATTATCTACTGGGTGTGACTACAGTAAGAGAAATAGTAAAATCGACGTGTACGCAAATTTGGATACTTATGCATCATCTTTATATGCCACAGAAGAGTGAAGATGATTGGCTGATAATTGCAAGACAATTTTATGAAAGAACAGATTTTCCAAATATTATCGGGGCTATAGATGGCAAACATGTTAGACTGATCCAGCCAGCCGGGAGTGGCTCAGAATGCTTCAATTACAAAAAGTATTTCTCTATCGTTCTCATGGCCTGGGTTGATGCTGATTATAAATTTGTATACATTGACGTGGGTGCAAATGGAGCAGCCGGCGATGCCAGCGTATTTCAAAACTCAATGATGGGGAAACGCTTACAGCAAAATCTGTTAAATATACCAGATGACAAATCTTTGCCAAATGATGATAATGGAAAACCCATGCCATTTTGTTTAGTAGCAGATGAAGCATTTGGATTGTCAAGAAATATTTTACGACCGTTTTCACGAAAGTCGCTGACTGTTATAAAGAAAATATATAACTATCGGCATTCTCGAGCACGACGTATGGTCGAATGCACATTTGGAATACTCGCTAACAAGTGGAGAATATTTTATAGGCCACTTGATGTTAATCTTGAATTTTGTGACATAATAGTCAAGAGTGCCTGCGTTTTACATAATTACGTGCGTTGCAGAGATGGTATTCGATTTGCTGACACTGCTTATGATTGTCCACTGCAATCAGTTTCTGCAAATCGGGCTGATATAAGGATTACAGCGCCAAATATACGTAACTACTTGGCATCATATTTTACTTCCACACGAGGTTCTATTCCTTGGCAATATAATAAAATATAGTGTCTGAGTAGTTCCGCGAAAATTTTCACCGTGGTATAGTGCGTCAGGAAAGTCATGGTAGACGGTAAAATTTTTAAATGAAAAAAATTTAAGAGAACATTATTAATCCGAAATAAAAATGTGCAAGGTGACAATATTTAAAATATATTTAGCGTTCTCTGTGAAAATACAAAGAAATAAATAAACCTTTTAAGCGTGATTACGTTTAGAAAATTTTCCAGCCGATCATGACTTTCCTGACGCACTATAGCTCATATAATAAAAGGTTACTTACATACAGTTCGACAAGGCTTTATGTATTTTTGTACTGATTTGACATTTGTTAGTTTGACAGTTTTGACAATTCATTTGCTGAATTGATTGAGAGGAATTGCTAAATGTGACCATTTTAGCCCCGCAGTTCCTTTTTTCGCCACGTTCATATAAAGCCTTGTCGAACTGTAGCAAGTTAGTGTATTATGTTATTGAATAAAGCTTAAGTACATTAATTATTAAAATTCTCAACATACGAAGTTATTAATTATTCCCAAAACCGCATCATCATTATGTCCCTCGTTTTCATTTGTCTAATTTTTTCTACTAATAATAAAAACTAAGGAAGAGTAACTTCGTCAAAAAAGTGCACCAAAGCTACAGAATGTGTTATGTGACCCGAATACATGCATACTTTATGCTTGTATTCGATACATATGCTTACTATAGCATGCTTAGAGAATAGAGATCTTTTTTTACTTGAGATTTTAAGTCCCGATAAATAAGTTTTAATCTTTCTATACTTAGTCCTTAGTTGCGAGAAAAGTCACATGTACTATATATATAGTAGTATAGCTACTTCTGAATGGCTGGTAAGTGTTACCTATACTATATACTGTTATATGGCTGGTAGACATATGTACAGTATGAGCTAGCAAACAGTTATAAGATACGCAACAGAAACAAAAACAATTTAATATTATAAACTGATACATTTATAATAGTCTAATATTATATTTTATTGAGTAAGTATAATATACAAAATTATAAATTACAAGTGTCCAACTTTTAAATGTTTTTTATTTGTTTTTACCGTCTTTAAACTGATAATACTAATAGGAGCGAAGAAATAGAGGAAAGCGTGGAAAAAACGGAGGTAAATAATTTGAAAGGGCTTATTTGAACGCGCTAATCTCAGGAACTACTGGTCCGATTTGAAAAATTCTTTCAGTTCTAGATAGCCCATTTATCGAGAAAGGCTATAGGCTATATTTTAACACGCAAAGACTAATAAGAGCGAAGAAATGGAGGAAAATGTGGAAGAAACAGGAGAAATTATTTGACAGGGCTTATCTCACGAACTACTCGAGAAATTTTTCTGTTATTTGGCACAGATAAGAAGTAGACCACGTATAGGATCATAGGCTATTTTTTGTGGACTAATATGTCTGTGAAATATCTAATTTAAGCGGGCGAAGCCGCACAGAACGTCTAGTTCTTATATAATTTATAAATACATAAATACCTATAGTTTAAAATAAAATACACATTACAAGCTTTTAAAATATACTTTTATCATAAAACTGAAATAAAATGCACAGGAAAAATTTAGTTTGAAAAAATTCATTGCTTACTTTTACATAAGGTTAATTTAATTAACTTTGTAACTAACCCATGTTTTAGTTAAAAAAAAGTATTTTTGAAATAGGGTCTTAATTGTAATTAATGTTATTACTTATTATTGTTTTTACCTTGGAAGTCGGTTTTAATTTTTTCTTAAAAATAATAATTATGGACAGAACATGCTAAACTACCGGAGAAAAAAGATATCACACCTGACATCATAGAACTGCCTATGGACTTAAACCAATTCAGTACGAACGCTATTCTCAAAAAATGTCTTCGCTGACGTCATAGACCGTACTCATAGACTCGTAGACCGTCAACAACAAGGGAGCGTTGCTTTAGTTCATCATTATTGTACGTGTTTGACAGGGCGGCGCACAATCGGTGCGTGTGCCCATATTATTTCAATAATAATATTATGGTGTTTAGACGTTGTACTTACGATGTATTTATTCCCCTGACACTATATTAATTGGAAGACATCATTTTTGACGATGAATTTTTATAGACCATGGAAGTTGTACCTGTAGTAAATGATTATTAAAAAATAAAAGTGTTTATTTTGGTAGTTTCACCCTAAGGTTAATTACCCAAGTGATAAGCAGACTAAAATACAGCATAGAATTTTTTCCATAGTAGATTTGATTTTTACAAAAAAAGTAGGAGCCAAAAATATAACTTTCAATGTTCCAGACTGTACATTTCCGGTCCATTCATAACATAAACTGTTTCATTTCAGTAACTTTAGGTTATAAGCAATAGGCTAACAGACATTAGAACTTTATTGGCTATGCCGGCCAGGGTCCATACAAAAGTGCCCATCGTTCTTTACACGGAACGACTCGTCTTAGATATTGTTTATACGTAGATTTAACAAAATAAAAAATAATTATTACAAAATATTTAAACTAACCAGCCTCTGTTTTTTCCTTTGCTGACAGCTGACCCCAAACCTGGAAGAGCTGCTGGCAAACTTCCTCCCAGCCTTTTGATTTTGCATTTATGTCGGAGTACTCTTTTAATTGTTTATTAAATAGTAGTGGTCTGCTTTCTACTTCATGAATTAATCTACTATTGTCTATGTCTTCTTCCACCGGCATTTTACCTGACATCTCGAATCAAAGAAAGCGCGCGCGCGCGCGCGAATCCGTCCGTACACTGTTGCGACACAAACTCACGCCGCGGCGGTCGAGAGGCAACTGGCAACTGTGAACTGTTGCCAGATGGTCTCGGCGATTTCCCCCGGAACTTATTTGATTTCTCCCCAGAAATACCATATTTTGCTTGGTCGAAACCCCCTTAAATCTAGCTAAATCTAGGGGGAAAACCCGATATTTTGCCTGTATTTTGCCCCTATCTTGGTCGAAAACTCCCTAAATCTAGGGGGAAATCCCCTGATCTGGCAACACTGGGCCGGTCGGCGACTTTATTGTTGCCTGTGCGCGCACTTGCATAGAAACCAATAGGGAAGGAGACAGTTGCGTTGCAACTAAAAAAGTTGCACAGAGTTGCGTCGCGTCGCGTCGCTACGTGCGCGCACTTCCATACTAGCTCCTAGACTTGATCAAGAGACAAATAAATCGCCATGCAACTAAGTTGCTCGTGCGCGGGGGCCCTAAAGCGTCTACCACTTTACTGAATCGACCGACTTGACTCCTTGACTGTATTGACTTTTACTTAGACTTTGACTAGACTTTAGACCTGACGATACATGAAAACGATGATGAAAAATATAATAGGAGGAATATGGTTTTCCCGCCATATTCCTTACCTTTTTACCTTGTCTGTGGCACAACATACACATCCTTTGTGTCAAGTTGCCAAAAAAGAAGAGGAGTTTTGCCGAGAATACGAAAGAGTGACGTTGTGATTTTGTATTATTTTCCCAAAAATTGTGTTATTTCGGTTTTTAATGTGGAATGTTGGTAGAATATTAACCATTAAATATTCGTTGTCGTGCACAAGTGTGGGCAAGTGATACAACTTCAAGAAACGTGCCATTTTGTGTTCCCTCCAAAACTCCATCGAAAGTTTTAGTAAAGGGTCTACCACTTTACTAAAACAACTGACTTGACTCGTTGACTTTACCGACTACTTTTTAGACTTTGACTAGACTTTCGACTTGACGATAATCCGGAAAAACAACTTGAAAATTTTGTAAATTTTTTTACGAAAATTTTTTTTTCCCTCCAAAACTTTACTTGACACTGGCCATGGTTTAAGCCGAGAGCCATAACAAGAAAAAAAAAAAAAAAACAAAAAAGAAGAAAAAGAAAGAATTGTTACTTGTCAGGTGTCAGCTCAACTCAGCTGCCAATTGTGAATTGTCATTCGTGATAACATTATCAGTACGCTTGTGCCGCTGCTTGGAAATTATTAAAAATCATTACAAACGTGCGCTGAAAGGGTATGTACCTACATGTAAAATTTATGAAAAAAATCGTTTTTGTGACTTAAATTAAAACAGCACTCTCATTGCATCCAGTTTTAATAATAATATGATTTTCATGATTCAGCATTTTGGATTCACTCATCAATTAAATTCTGAATTGCACTCGCTAATAGAGCTTTTCCACCAACGTACGTAAGTTACGTACGTAACTTCGCTGTTAAATGAAGATTTAAATATTATAATGCTTAAATTTCAAGTTATAATATTCTTTTCACTCGTTTTTATTATGTCTTTTCATCTCTATTTTAAAATACATCGTTGTTTGGTGAAAAACGGAAGAAACAAGACAAAGCATACGTTTAATTCAATCATTTATCTGTTTTTTATCAAATAGGCCTATGTTCGTAAACATTTTCATTCATAAATCGTGTATAATTGTTATAAATTACCCGGGTACTTAAGATTTTGTTATTACAGTAGGTACTCTTTAATATACTTATTGTGTCTGGTCTGCAATATTTAAATAAAAATTAACCCATCCCAGTTCTATGGGCCAAGTAAAAAAAACTTCTATCTATACCTATAGGTACCTACTGGGCAAAGAGTATAATATAACTACATAACAATATAATAGGCGGAAAACATAATACCTAAATATTATCTATACATATAAAAGAAAGTTGTGTTAGTTACGCCACTTATAACTCAAGAACGGATGAACCGATTTGGCTGAAAATTGGTGGAGAGGTAGCTCAGAACCAGGAATAGGACATAGGATAGATTTTGTCCCGGAAAAATGTACGGTTACTGCACAATATACTTTTATGATCTGCGCGTAAACTATTCAATCGATTTTGATGAATTTTGGTATGGAGATACTTTGAGTCTCGGGAAAGGACAAGGGATACTTTTGGTCCCGGAAAATGTGCGGTTCCCACACAATAAACTTGTATGATTTTCGCCTAAACTATTCAGTCTATTTTTATGTAATTCGGTATGGAGATACTTTGAATCTCGTGAAACGACAAGGGATACTTTTTGTCCCGGGAAATGTACGGTTCCGGCACAACAAACTTTTATTATTTTCGCTTAAACTATTTATTAATCTATTTTTATGAAATTTGGCATGAAGATACTAATTTTAATCTATTGTTTTCTTAATTACACCAATTCGAATGAAATAATCATCGTTAAGACAGGACAACATCTGACGTGTCAGCTAGTCTTTTATATAATAATACATTACGAAAGCAAATAAATTATCTAATTTCTATGAGTCTTATATTTCTACATGATAGGTTGCTGTAGTTCAGTTAACTATAGTAATTGTATAAAATTAAATGTAACATAGGAAAGTGAAATACATAGCAACTAGCAATCAATGTACTCATAATTAATGAATTACCCACATAATATGGTAAATAGTTACCAACAAGTTACAACTAGCTTGACCTATCTGCTATCGCATAATATAATATCATGATAAGATGTTATAAAATCATGCTAAGCAAAAATTCTAATTATTGATAAACTAGAATTAGATAATTATTATTGATGAATAGATACACCTTTAAAATATAAAAATATTAAATGTAACTAATGATAAAAAATATATATGTATGTATAGGTACTTAGCTTCTGTAATATGTGTAAAATCAGTGTCTTAAGGTGACAGCGTGAAATAAAAAACCGGCCAAGTGCGTGTCGGGCCACACGCAATATAGGGTTCCGTAGTACCGCAAGTTTTTGATAATTTTTATGGTCAATGAACGTACATTTCAAGCTTGTTTTACACTACTAACAACATCATCTCAGTTACTTTCAAAGAAATTTGAACGAAAAGTTCCTTTATTCTTCGCCGAATACATTTTTTTAGTTAACTCGATTACTCGATAACTCGATAAGGTCGATTACTCAATAACTTATGAAGTCTTATTAGCCGTAATAGTTTTCCTTTTAAATTCAGCATATTTCCTACTCCCGTGAATTTTTTCACATTTCCAGAACCAACCGTTTAGCTGGTAGAAGGGGGGGACACTGGACTCTAACGATTTTTTTAACCGACTTCCAAAAAACGAGGAGGTTATATGTTCGGCTGTGGATATTTTTTTTTATTTTTATTTTTGTATGTTCAACGATTACTCCGCCTACAGGCGCGAGTGGGACAGGCCTGGCGATACTATGTATTACAATAATGAAGATAAAGTTTAAAATCATATGACACTGAAACTGCTCGCCTCGCCTCTGCCATTCCGGTGTGAATCGGCCCTTAGTGTTTAATTAAACACACCATGCCGAAGTTCCGCGGCGGAAGTTCGGCATGGTGTATTTTAAATTACCGACGATACACCATAGAGGAAAATAATACACGCGATACACCATGCCGAAATTACGTCGCGTATTATATGCGTTTGACATTGCTGACGTAATCATGTCAAACTTCCGCCGCGTAACTTCGGCATGGTGTGTTTAGCCATAGTCAAGTTGGCTTGGTCGAGAAGTAAGTCGTTAATTTTGAAGAAACTTTTTAATCCTAAAAAATTTTTGTTGCGGCCCGCGACACCAAGACCAAAACATGTTTATGGTTCCTATGAAAAAAGGTTGAGGACCACTGGTCTAAACTACCGTGTCAAATTTCATCAAAATCAGTTTAACCGTTTTTGCTTCAAGATGTAAGGTGAAGGGGGCAAAGTGCGCCTACCGGACAAGTGCGCCTACCTCAAATAAATCGTAAACTGCTGACAATATACTAGTAACAACATCTTACATCGATGTAGGCAACTTAAACATAGCTCTGGATAAAAGCCACAGATGGCTCTATAATTGTTAACTCGAAATATGCGCCATCATTTTTTTCTGTCTTTGAAAGTAATAAGCAGAGTTGACCTCGTGAAAGTGATCGTTAAAAATATCAAGAAGCTAAATGTTTTCCAACATTAAAATATAATATGTAAATAATTAAAACATTTTATTTTTAGGCTTTGACTTTATTTCAGCTGTAACTAGTCAACTTTATAAAATAATAGAAGATAAAAATTTCTAACCTCAAATTTGGCAAGTCGGCTAAGTGCGCCCTATCATTGGGTATATGGCGCACTTCCCCGAAATACAGCGGTTGTAAACATTTTAAAACGTGGCATTTTTAACTCTCTTAAGAATGTCCTTATAAAAGACGTGGCGTCTCCACTATTTAGTTTTAAAGTTAACTAACTTAGGTTTGACAAATAAATATTATGTATTAAAAAATAAAATAAGTACTTACTACAAAAGAACACTAAGTACCTACTAATGTACTTTCGTATAAATAAATTTTAAATTAGCGGTGACGTATTTCTTTTTATTGCTATTCCTCAGAAAGTTCTTCAAAAGTTAGTTTTTTGCCTTAGATCTGATTAAAGCCTACTTGTTGTTATTGTCATACTTATCATAGCCAGGATAAAGTTAAACAGAAAAAAATGTTTACAACTCCTGATTTACAAATATATGGCGCACTTTCCCGCAAATTCGTTTTTTTTTCTGTAGATACTTTAAGGATGAGATAATAAAAAAAAAACAAATTTATGCGTGTTATTGTTTCTGCTCTGCTATAAAAATATGTTTTATTTATTAATCTAATGCTTTGAAAATACGTTTTAACTCCACCAGGCGCACTTCTCCGTTTTGCGAGAAAGTGCGCCTATCGTACATGTTTTTGATTTCGTGCAAAAATTTCTTTATTTTATTGCTGGATTTCATTGACATGACATGGACCGTAATCTCAAAATATCACAGATTCTTAAATAATTAAATTTATAATTTATAATTATTAACTCTTACAGAAGTTTATTTTGCATAGACTTCTATGCAAAATAAAAAAAGTATGGCGCACTTCGCCCCCCTCACCTTAGTTATTGACCGACTTCCAAAAAGGAAGAGGTAATTTTTAGGATTCCGTACCCAAAGGGTAAAAACGGGACCCTATTACTAAGACTTCGTTGTCTGTCCGTCTGTCTGTCTGTCTGTCCGTCCGTCTGTCTCCAGGCTGTAACTCAATAACGGTAATAGCTAGAGAGTTGAAATTTTCAGAGATTATGTATATCTGCTGCCGCTATAACAACAAATACTAAAAACAAAATTAATTAAACAAAAAAAAATTAAGGGGGCTCTCATACAAGAAACGTGATTTTTTTTGGCTTTTTTTGCTCTATATCAATAATGGCAACGGGTAGGTACTTGATTTTTTCTCTTGGTTATATGTCTTTAATATTTAATAATAATATTAAAATAAAATAAAAAATTAAGGGTGGCTCCCATACAAAAATCACAATTTTTGGCCTGATTTTGCTCTATAATGGTACGGAACCCTTCGCGCGCGAGTCCGACTCGCACTTGGCCGATTATTGTCTTAAGTTTTGACATTGTCATGAGTATCTTATCAAATTGGCTGAAAGCACCAATGATATTCTACTAAATACAGATCTGTTACGTTCATACTATCTTCCAGCTTAAATTGCTTCCAAACAATTTTCAAATTCAAATACGTACTTACTTCTGTCATATCTAAAGGTTACCATAGTTACAACAATGAAATCATCCATCCTTATCGTTCTTGCGTCAAAACCATATCGCTGTCACTTTCTTTGCCTGAACCATGGCGGAAATTCGATTTTTTCAGATTGTTCGAAAAAATAATTGAAAATGTAATCAATCGAGGTATTTATTGCATTCTTATAAGTGGTAAGAGATTCCATGTGTTTTGTTTACTTTGGAGCCATAGTTCGTACAATTTCTAAATACACACGACGGCTTTTTCAATTTATTTTGGTACTTGACAAGACGCGGTACGTTCGTGAAGTGCGTTCGATGGTTCGATGCAGACTAAATAAAGGACCGGACAATTGACCTGTATTTGAAGCTTCACAATTCGCGCGGTAGTAACATATCTGCTTTGAGTTATTATTTATTATATCATTGGAAAGCACTGTATTCGGTAGCCGGTAGGTGTGATCATGGCGTACTGGAGCCGACGAGGCGGGGGCGAGTCAAAACGCCCCTACCATGGAGGTGGAAGGCTAGGCCTGTGGGTTGTGGGCGGTTGGTCGGGGGATCACCGCCCACAACATAGGCCCCGAGGAGAAAGACTCCACGGTGCCCGAAGAGCCTCTCGGTGCAGATAGGCGGCGGCGGCTGCAGCAGACAAAGAGATGCTGGAAGCGGCAAGCGCTGCGGAGGCCGCGGTGCGATTTCGATCCCGCTCCTCCGCGTGTAGCGTTGACGAGGGCACGGGGGGTTTTAGTCGGTATACCTCTGCGGAGGGAGTCCGACATACCCCTGCTACTGCTGCTTACTAAGTTACTCATAAACTTTAACCTTTATAATTAGTATGATATTTTCTTCAGGTAAATATGGCGTGTGAGGTGACGATCGCTGAGGGGACTCTAGCGGGGTGCGAGTGCACCGCACACGATGGCCTCAAGTACTACAGCTTCGAAGGCATCCCCTATGCCAAACCCCCCGTTGGAAAACTTCGATTTCGTGTAAGAGTTCTCGTAATCTCGTAAATTTGCCATTTCCACGTCTCACAGGTATCTCAGAAAAGTCGACATGACGTGGTCCTTCTATTGTTTTGAAAATGTGTGTTCCTGAGTTAGTTTGTGCCGCTTACGCACCTTTTAGTTGATTTGGTAAGAGGTCGCCAAAAAGGTTCCATTAGTCCTTCCAACGATATACCAATGTCTGAAATTTCTCTCTTCTCGAAGTAAATTGCAGTATTTTCAGTTTGTTCTTTCGACACAATAACTAGGTATGTCATAGTTAGCTATATTCGACTGCTGCAAAGTGACTTTTTATAATTTCAGGATCCTCAACCCGTTGATAGTTGGAGCGGCGTTAGGGACGCGACGAAACCGGGGAACAAGTGTGCTCAAATAGACCCCTACGGAAAACGGAAGATCGAAGGCTCAGAGGACTGTCTGTACCTAAACGTGTACACTCCCTGTCTGCCGGCCGATAAATTAGAAAAGCTACCTGTTCTGTTTTTCGTGCACGGCGGTAGATTTCTAATAGGCTACGGCCACTACTACAGACCCGACTATCTAATAAGGCACAACGTCGTATTGGTCACCATAAATTACAGACTGAACATTCTAGGGTTCCTCTGCCTGAATATACCGGAGGTGCCCGGCAACGCTGCGATGAAAGACACCATCATGGCCTTGAGGTGGGTGAAGCGGAATATACACCACTTCAACGGGGACGGGAACAACGTCACCGCTTTCGGTGAGAGCGCCGGAGCCGGCATCGTCACGTCATATCTGACGTCCAAAATGGCCGACGGACTGATCCACAAGATCATCTGTCAGTCCGGCGTCTCCGTGTCCGATTTGTTCATCACGGACGAGGACCCCATCGAGAAAGCCCGGCAGGTGTCCTCGTACCTGGGCCAGGACATCCTGGACCCGAGAAAGCTGTACGAGTCGTTGCTCAATACGCCGTTGGATGACTTGCTGTACGCGCTGGCGTCGGCGGAGCTGAGTCGGCCGCCCGTCGTCGTCCGGGCGTTCCTGCTCCCGGTCCTGGAGAAGAAGTTCGACGGCGTCGAGCAGTTTTTCGATGACTACCCGATGGTCGTGATGCGAGAGAATCGTTTTAAGAAGCTGCCGATACTGTGCAGCCTTCACTCTCACGAGGGCGCCCTGTTCCTGAGGAAGGACGAGCACGGCCACATCATGTTCGAGGAGAACTTTCAATATTTTATTCCCAGATATCTGTACATCAAGCCGAACACGATCAAATCGCTGAAGTTCGCCAACAACCTCCGCGACTACTACTTCAGAGGGAAGAAGGTCGACGAGGCCACCGCCAAGGAGTACGTGAACTTGGTCTCCGACCATTACTTTGCGAGAGACATCCTGCTGTTCAGCGAGCTCGTTAGTAAATACAACAAGGATCTGTATCTGTGCAGATTCGCTTACGGTGGTAACTTGAATATTAGAACGATGAAGAATTTGGACATGAAAGGAGCGTCCCACGGTGATCTCCTCCAGTACTTGTTCTACCGAAGCACCAAAGCGGGGAAATGCAACGAAAAAGACACTATGGTTATTAACGCCATAACCGAGTTCTGGTGTAACTTTGCCAGGAGTGGGTGAGTGTTCCAAATCTTTGGTAAATACATGCCCTTTAAATTCCTTACTAATTAACATAATATTTTATACCCTGAGTAACTATACTAGGTCTGCCTGTCTTTGTCTAATAATAGAAACAAGTTGGGAACTCATAGCACACTATCAAATCCATTTCAGTTTTCTTTCCCTATTTAGGGCCAACCCACGCGTACCACAACCACACGACAACCACACCACGTAGTCGGGCGTATATTTCGTATTGTAAATGAACTGGACTGTTCATACGTACCACATTTTGCAGTCGTTGTCGACCGCTTGTGTGATACCGACCACATCTCAACCACAAGCGAAGTAGTGGCCGACCACATCGCATCCATAACGTTGCGTCGATGCAACAGCGCGCGCACACCGTCACTTTCGTACGTAACCACATCGCAACTACTGGCAACAACGCAACCACGTTGACATTTTATCGGTACCACAACACAACTACAAAAAGCAGCAGCGACATCATTCACACGTAACCACTGGTTGACGGAATTTTAGCGTTGCGACGTGGTGTGGTTGTGGTACGTGTGAGTTGGCCCTTAGCGTAGCCGCGTGGCCACAATAGAATTTTTTTGCTATAATTTTTTCTTTTCTAATTAAATCTATTTTGCTTCAGTAAGCCCGTGTGGTCGCAGCAGCAGTTCGAGTGGCTGGCGTACAGCAAGGAGGACAGGCTTTGTCTCAACATCGACGACGACGGCTTGAAACTCAAAACATATCCTAACTTCGACCGTCTCAAGTTCTGGTACAGCCTGATGGGAGATCGGTCGAAAATTTGATACGGGAACATACTAGTTAAGAAAACCTCCAGGTGAGATTTGCAATATTGTACTGTGATAAGTCAAAGACTGTAGTGTTCAGTGTTCTTATATAGGTGACATGTATATTGTGTATGTGTACTTAACATATATACATTTCCATTATAATTCTACTTACTCTTTATTAATATAATAACTTATATTTAAGTATGTTGTTTCATTTTAATGCTAACCAAAGCTTATTTGATAAGCGATACCTCCCATTTAAAATTTAATTTAAAAAATTAAATTTTCGACGAGGCCTAGAAATTACTAAATATTTACTAGCAACTCAAGACTTAGGCGCAGCGCAGACGACAGACTATCCGTGACGCACTTTTTGTTTGTGGAAATAGAACCTATGCAATTATATGCAGACTTTTTGCGCGTCGTGTGCGTTACTGCATATAATTGCATAGGTTCTATTTCCCACAGACTAAAAAGTGCGTCACGGATAGTCTATAATTTATATCGTCTGCGATGCGCCTTATGAATTATGATTTATGATGCATAACTCGTAAGGCATGTCCGGCAGCTTTAGGCAATTGTACCCGCTCTAGATTTAATTGGGAAATGTATGTCAAGTCGAGACTGCCTTTAAATAATTTCCGTGCGTAAGTATTTAACTCTTTCATAATTTATACAAACAGCTACCAAAGTGCTGATGACATGTTATTTAACCGCAAGGTTAATTTCAACCAACTTCAACAGAAATTTGCGCAACGGGTCTTATTAAAATATTACTTAATTAATAATATTCATGTTATCGTCTAGTGCAAGTTTTAATTAAAAAAATTAAATTATAATATTTATCTTCAGAAAATTTTAATATTTAACGTTAGGTAAGTAACAGTATGGTAACAGGCAACAGCTAATTAAAATAAAACAAAAGGACACATTTATTATATTTATTCACTTAATTTTACAAAAGTATTTAATAATTAAATCAACAAATTACATAATATGAAAATAATATTGGCACTTGATATCTACAAATTCAATCTTACGTCTTCAATCTAGATCAAATCTAATTTTATAAATAGGAATGTAAACATTTATAATCCGACTGGTAAATACAATAAAGTATGGGAAAACGGAATGGCAGCGAAAGAAATACTCTTTATTTACTTTTCATCACTACATAATATTATGTCAGAAAAAAGTTAATCATTATTAGTCTTTAATTCTGAGCAATCCTGTATTTATTATAGTTTACTATAGGTAGTTTATTATAGTTTACAGTGAATGTCATTATTACCGAAAAAAAAGTTGGAACAAGTTATAAAATACCTTTTATAGGGTTCCGTAGCCAAATGGCAAAAAACGAAACCCTTCTTAAGGCCTCTATATCCGCCAATGACCTTGATCATTGTCTGTCAGTGCGAATATCGACGTAAATGACATTAAAATAACATTCATAACAGCGCGCCTTGTACGGTGGCGGTTACGACGCTCGCCGCGTCCATGATAGGGCGAAATAGGAGAAAAAACCTTTTTAAGGCCTTATTAATTTAATACATATTTCAAAAAAGTAAAAAAACCAAATTATCAACTTATGTATTGCAAAGCAGTAGATATTTTTTATATATTCTTTTGATAAATAATGAAGGAGTAAAGTGGTTTCATTCAACGATTTGAAGGTGATTTGGTTTTTTATTTCTTTATTATGTGATACCGATAGAAAAAATATTGCAAAACCACGTTACGTATCATATCATGTAGATTACTAATTATTTTTTTCAGATATAATTTCTCTATTAATGCCGATGAAAAGTGGTTTCATCAGCACGCTTTTTTCGCGAGAGGAGCCTTAACGACTTAATGTAGTGCTTTACCTGATACATAGTGCAATGAAAACATTTTTACAGTGAATATTTAGACAAAATAGTACTTAATCAACTTGTTAGACGATTACGTGCACGCGATAAACAATATTTACATTTTAATTGTTGCTAGCGAAGGTCACATAAGATATTATTAGAAAAATTTAAATAAAAATAAATCATGTAATGTAATATATTTTATGAATTTTAATGTGCTGAGTTTACTATAGACATCAGAGTTTAAGAAGGCACTTATAACGATGTACAGAATACAGATAAGACTATTTCTGTATTCACTTAATAGCACAAACAATAATCGAGCATTAAAATCATTAGCGTATAGCAAAACTATCGATTATAATAATTAAATAACATATTTTTGACGAGACAGTAAATAATGGCTTCTATAAAATAAATGTAAATAATGTATTCAAAAACACGAGAGTAAAAATAATAATAATTTATGTTCTATGAACATCTCTGGTGTCTGGATGACATAACGAAATAGTAAGCAATTTTATAATTTCATGGTGGAAGAATTCACGCGTTGATGATTCACAAATCAAGTTAGATATAAATAAACAATTCTCATCATACATAATACACAATTTATAACAGATAAAAGAATAAAAAATATTATAGTGAATTGTATTCAAACAAATAATAATTTTGCACGCTCAGTTCTCAAAGACGCTGCAATATTCATACACTTCGATTTGGAATGCTAATCTTAATAACATAACAAAGATTAAATGTTCAAAATATAAATAAATGCAGACAGATTTATATAGGCCCGTATTTTTGGTCAGTACTCAAGACACGGTTCTGGCTCTGTGATTGGTTGGCTGTCAAAATTTGGACCAATCACAGAGCCGAACCGCGTCTTGAGACCGGGTCGCATTTTAAGTACTGACCAAAAATACGGACCATAGTAAGGCTCAACTCAAATTGGCGCGTAGTCGAAGCATCTTATGCCATATTTTTATGAAAGTAGACCAGAATACCTTTAGGATATTTTGCGAGACAATGCACAAATTGCATCGTTGGATTTCATATTTCCATTTAAAAAATGAGATGAGTGACGCCGCATTGCATTGCGAGAGCTGCGTGCCATTATGAGTTGAGTCTTAGGGTCAGGTCATTATAAATCGCATCAGTAACACGTTATATTCACAATATGCACGGGAGACTAATTAAAATAGACTGATGATCATAACTTATGGAATAAATAGGAATGAAAATTACTTCTTTCCGCCCAGCGATTCGAAGAAATTGACGAATTTGTTAACACCTATGTTTTTGGGTAAGTCATCTTCCGGTGGGTCATTGGCTCTGATCACGTCTTTGGGGTTGAAGTTGGTCGGCTGGACCATTTTGATCTCGTTCGATGGTCGCGGTTTCCTGTCCCCGTTGCCGTTGAGTTTGGCGTCGTCGTGAGCGCCGTTAGTCGTCACTTTCCTCTGCTCGTGATTGGCAATCTTCTCCTGTACGTTTATGCTCTCCTCAGGTAGCACGACCGGCGAGTGTTTCTCGACGTGGCCGTTGTTTTCCTTTACGTCGTTCACAATTTTCGGCGGCTCCGTCTCGGGAACTTTATTGTCTGGGACGTCGACAACTTCCTGTACGTTGTTTTCGACAACATTGCTATGTTCTTCTTTAGTGGTGTGCTCTTCTACGCTTGTGTGTTCCTCGGTTACAAAGGTTTCGACTACGGTAACGTGGCTTTCCACGACCTCACTATGACTCGTTTCAACGACCTCATTGTGACTCGTCTCTACCACTTCAGTGTGGCTTTCGACAACAGCAGGTGTATCTTCGACTACTTTCGGAGTGTCTTCGGACTCAGTTTTCACGCTAACCTCGCAAACTGATGCAGCCGCTTCCTCGGGTTTTTTCTCTTCCCTTGTTTTGGGATGGTCCCAAATTTTATAGTACTTATCGTAGAGACCCTCCCAAAATTCCATCTTGGCTTGATCTGGGTTCACGCTGAGTAGTAACTCGTTGCCTAAAATTAAGCAGTTGTGTTTTTCTTTATTGTACGGCGCCCATGTCACGTTGATGTAGTGGTTCTGGTCGGGAGTTGGGTTGCTGAAAATTTGAAACAAAAACTAATTAGTTTATTATTTTCATCCAAAAGCATAGGAGTTACAATCAAATAAGTAACAATATTAAATACTATATTATATAGACACTATTATTATTCCTGCTAAGCACTCTTTCTTATCAAAGCGCACGGAAGTGCGCAGGTCTAGTTCCA
Organism: Polyommatus icarus; assembly: GCA_937595015.1. Classification (NCBI taxonomy): domain Eukaryota; kingdom Metazoa; phylum Arthropoda; class Insecta; order Lepidoptera; family Lycaenidae; genus Polyommatus; species Polyommatus icarus. The sequence goes on from OW569325.1 coordinate 3,270,399, forward strand.
GCAGGCCGCGCGCATTACTTTTAACTAAACTTTATATTCCTTGAATAAATATAGTTTTCTTTTTATTGTTTTTTAACTTACCCTTCTTTAGCGAAGTTTGTCCAGAGCCTCAACATTCTCTCCCTCATTTTGACGTCTTGCGGTGTTGGTTCGACATCATTAGTTATCTCGCTCTTGAACAGGTAGTCTAAATCGTCGGAATGCGCTGCACATTTCAGATCACAGTTTTTGCCTGTAATTTTACTCCTATTTAAGTCTCCAGAATAATCAAACTTGTAGTAGTAAACAGGTTTGTTGGTGACTTTAGTGAGATGTTGCAAGTATCTATGTTCAGGAACACCGACTATGTAATCGGATAGTAGTTGGTATCTTTCGCGGGCACTATCCTCATCGGTGGGGTTCTTTCCATTGAAGTATAATTTTTCAATTTCCTTGGCGATCGCCAATGACTCTGGAGAATCTCTTTCGATATTCAGTTCCTTGGGTATGAAGTCTTGAAGATTATCAACTGGCTTGTTCCAACCGACCATCTCAAGTGTCACGCTGCCTACCATTATGGGAACATCCGCCGTTCGCCCAGACGTTAAAATGTCGGAGAAGGGCTCCGTTAAAAATGCCTCCACACCGGGAAATTCTTTTTCGATAACCGGGCCGAACACCACTTTACCCTCTTGCAGAGATTTATCCAAGGGGCTCGTATTTTCGTAGGCGATCACGATATCTTTGACCGGTGTCGTCTCGAGGAATTCGACAATTTCATCTAAATCTGTAGTTTCACAACCTAGCTCGTTGGCTAGCGCAATAGCATTTTCTACGGGATCGCTTTGCAGACACCACGAGCTCAATGCCGATCCGGACTGAATTATGACTTTACTGATAAGATTTTTTGTCAGAGGACTAGCTGTGAGTAAAGCGGTCGAGGCTCCGCCGGCGCTCTGCCCGAAGACGGTCAAGTTTGATGCGTTACCACCGAAACTTTTAATGTTCTCTTTCACCCATTTAAGAGCTAACGCCATATCTTTGAGTCCAGCGTTACCGGGAACCTCCGGAGTGTTTAGACACAAGAAACCTAGTGGTCCACATCTGTAATTGATCGTGACGACTACCACATCCTTTTCGACTAGATAATCTCCGCCATAAATTGCAGGGCTGCCAGATCCGAATCTGAAACCTCCGCCGTGAATGTAAACCATGACTGGGAGGAATTCTCCTTCGATGCTCGGAGTGAAAATGTTTAAATATAGGCAGTTCTCATCTCCGACGTAACATTTGTGGAAAAACGGATCGACTTGGGCGGGACTGTTGCCTTCTGAGGTGGCTTCGCGTACTCCCTCCCATGCATCCGCTGGTTGTGGCGCCTGGAAACAAACAAGAACAGTTGAGAATATAAAGTGTGACAATCTGAACTTAAACTATTCCTATGAATCATGTAATTTTTTTATCTAGTATTATAAATGGACGGCGTTATGTAATAACGAATCAAGCGACAAAATTAAAAAAAAATGAGTTATGGATGCAGATCGATTCTAGGCATCATTAACTATGTATTCAGCTAATTTTATGTTCAAAAGTCAATCCTAGTGCCTTATAATAAGGGGTGAATCAAGCGACATGTCAAACTTTGTTAGAAGTTTTGCACAATCTAGTTACGTATTAAAGAATTATGCGCCTAAGTTGCTGTTACAAAATACACAAACAGGAATTTAAAATGCATAAACGAATTATATCCACAAAAGTTGTAGATAATCCGATATCCGCAATAACGAACTAACCGCCTAAGCTGGATTTATTCTGGCAGAAGATTTTGATATAGAAGATGGAAATTAGAAAAATAAAAAATTGATTTCATTAATTTTTTATCACTGAGCGTTAAGGGGCCGGGTACCCTTGAAATTCTCATACATACGTAATACCAAAATCATTTTGTCATACGAAAATATTTAACATGTTTGAGTTATTTTTCAGCTTAAAATGGTTATTATCTAGGTTCCTGCACAAAAATTTACTTCAAAATATTAAAACACTAAAAAAAATTTTTTTGTTTAAAACTTTTTTTTAGTAAATTTACTACTAAATATTTAAACACTAAAAAATATATAAATAAAAAGTAAATTTACTACAAAATATTTAAACTTTAAAAAATATTTTTTAGTATTTAAATATTTTATAGTAAATTTACTATTTATTTTATATTTTTTAGTGTTTTACTCTATTTTTTAGTGTTTAAATATTTAGCAGTAAATTTACTAAAAAAAAATTTTAAACAAAAAAAATTTTTTTTGTGTTTAAATATTTTGAAGAAAATTTTTGTGTAGGAACCTAGGTAATTACTATTTTAAACTGAAAAACAACTCAAACATGTCAAATATTTTCTTATGAGAAAATGATTTTAGTATTACGTATGTATGAGAAATTCCAAGGGTACCCGGCCTCTTAAGTCTTTTGTTTTTTTATGTTGAAAAAGTGTCATTTTAATTATTAAAAGACTAGACGTCGCCCGCAACGCCGTTGTGCCATAATTCGTTTATCGCGCGGGAACCGTACATTTTTCTGGGACAAAAAGTATGCTGCGTCCTTTCCCGGGACTCAAAGTATCTCCATACAAAATTTCAGCAAAATCGGTTCAGTGGTTTGGGCGTGAAGAGGTAACAAACAGACACACTGACACACTTTCGCATTTATATTAGTTTCAAGCCAGTAATTATGTTATTTTGTGGTATTTGACTATAAAAAAACTATTCCAATTTGTGTGTATTTTCGTAATCATTAAAGACATACAATATTATCTTTAAAAAACTGTATAATTTTTGTTTAATTTGAGAAATTTGCATTAAAATATTTGGATTTAATCTTTTATTGCACTTTATTTCACCCAAAATAAGAATCAAACGACAGTAATGTCATATAGTACGTTGACAAATTTAATATATTGCTATAAATCATTAACGAATTAAGCGGAAAAATGGCTATATGTTTTAAAGTATATTCTACACAGTAATATATTCTATATTAATCTAAACTTTATATACATCTTAATTGACAGTAAAAAAATAATACACGTAACATAAATAATGAGCTCACAGCGACAATTTTAAGTTTAAAATCTTTGAAGCTTATTTTCTCGAATTCTCTCAAGTGTCGCTTAATCTGTTATTATTATTACATAACGCCGTCCAAATATTGTGTAAAATTTTGGATAAATACTGCTGTTGTTATGTGAGTTCCCATAGACAATACAATAAACTTTGGCATTTTAAGAAGATGTTTATGCAATCGAAGTTAAAAAATCAAGACAACAACGGTACTACCAGGTGGCAACTTACCCGAAATCTCAGTGATCCTATCGGTGGTTTCGCGTAGGGGATCCCCAGGAAGGTGTAAAAGCCCTTTCCGGATGGGCTGGTGACTAGTTTGCCCTGGAGCTCGCCCTGCGCGACCTTCACTACCGGCGCCTCTGACATCTTGCCGCCCCTGAAAGGGAGAAAAGGGATTTTTAAGAAAACTTATTATAATGTTTGTTTAAAAATGTTGTATTTGACATCAAAGGTTCCAGCCCGGGTCCAGGTGTCCATCATATCACCTGCTGTTGAGTATTCGTAGAGATTTTATTTTGCGTGATCGAAGTTGCTTACAATAAAACATATTTTTTTACATTCACACTAACAGTTCCGACAGACATTGTATTTTACAATGCCCTTGCGTCAGCATACAGTCAATGTAATTTTGATTTCGTTACTACAGATAGTAAATGTTAACGATAAGCAAAGCGTATTCAATTATAATAATTACGGATAATCGAAACAGAACATTGACATAACAATTATAAGAAGCGATGAAAGGACGATAAAGCAGTGGATAATACAAAGCGCCCTTACGATAAGATTAGTCTTATCTGGCTAATAAAGAAGCTAATAAAAATTCTTAACATATTTTGTAGTAAGGAAATTGCCTTTATTTACCCATTGAATGATAAAATACTTTTCCTGTGGCGTATTTTTGCAGCATCGGTATAATTTTTTTTTTTAAGATTTAAATTCGAGTCGCCGGATAAAGAGGAATTCGTCCATTGACCTATTACAGCTGCTTGTATCTTTCACACGCAACCGAAAATATCGGTAGCTCATCTTCATGCATTATTTTATGTGAGTGTATCTGACAACTAGGCTGTAGAATAAACGTTTAAAGAATAGAAAACGCGGAAATATAACATTACAGATTAAAATATAAAAATAGGTAAGTACATAAAAGGATATTTAAGTAAATAAACTGTACAGGCAATATCAAAACACTGTATTAGAGTGTAGACGAAGCAAGCGTATCGTGACGAACAATAAAATTCTTTATCATAACGTTTATCTGGAATATTATAATTTATAAGTAATACGTCTATTCAAAATTTACTTCTGACCGTGACACAAGGATTTTTCCTTGACCAACATGCAATAATTACGGTATTATTAATGTTTTTAAGGCTAAGAATTGTTTGTTTATTTTTCACTTTCGTACAATACTCTGTGACCAACTTCATTAAATTAATAATAATAATAAAATACTTCTTAAAAAATCGCAAGATATTAATTAAAATTAAAAGCAGCAATTAAGTATAATTTAGTGATTAATTAGCGATTAATGTCATATTATTGTCCACCCACTTAGCGATCGATATTAATCAACCTGATATGAATCAGTAGATGAGTATCATTTAAAAAAATGCGCCTGCTCAATCCCACATAATGTTATTATGTTTTAGAAAACAGCAAGAATTACCGACGAATTGACCACTTACTTGCACATGGGGGATTTGGCAGGCGCAATATCTAACGACAAGCAACGTAGCACAGAAACGCTCTAAGATTTTAACGCTTCAACTCCCGTAAGGCCCAAGACGTGGGCAGCGATAACAATTGAAAGGCTATTGTGTCTCGTTTTGCCATGATCGAGGGATTAAAATGTCTAATTTGGCATGAAACAACGCGACCGTAAAACGAATTTCAACTAATTTCACTCGAAAGGGTTCATGAGCCCTAAAATGGAGCACATGCCGATGCAACTGCAATAAAACTGCAAGCGCAAGCCATGTGCTGAAAGTGAAGTGAAAGCTTTGCGATAAAATAACACGAATTTCGAACTACAGTGACCGTTTAAATTGCAGTAAATACCTTTTCACTGCACAAGTCTCGAAATATTTGAATATTTTAACACTTCCATTGTGGGTATTGCAGACACCATAGATTTTCAATTGTTATGCGGCAGCCGATTGCAGACAGGAGGTACAAAAGTCAGGCACAGGTCGCGAATTAAGGAAACTTGCTCAAGTCCGAAGTGGTTAAAAATGCTTTAAGTGGTTAAACTCACCGAATTTAATATAAACAGTCCCAACTGTCACTCAATAAACACTGAGAACGGTCACGAGTGGAATTCTAGATTAGATTAAGGATATATCTAAATCTTATCTATTTATCTTTTCAACCAACTCCAAAAAGTTGGTCAATATGAAACGATAACAATATAAGATCTATTGTCCCCTTTTGCAAATACAACCTGTCTTGTTTCGTCTAATCCTTCTGGCAGAATTATTGAGAAAGAAGTTTTAATATTTGGATTCTGCTTTCTGGGTTTGGCAATAGATTTGCCACTTTTGCAGTATTATTTAAAACATTTTAAAAAAGACAAATAATTATAATTTATTAGATTTGATCCCCAAGTCTAAAATCATCTACTGGTAGAAACTAGAAGCCGATAAAGCTAGAGGAATTGTAACGTGTAAGATAATTTATTTCTATTGCAAATTGTTATTTATTTCAAGTTATATAGCCTATTTAAGAGTGCAATTTATTGACATAGAAATCTAAGCGAATGCTTTTAAAGGTCGTCACACGCAAATTTTCCTCATTGAGCCTGGGGGCCTTAGCCTCCACACCTGTTATCAATGAGCTAAAAATAGCGTTTACTTGCTGCCTTATCAAACGTTTATAATGTAGGCTTTTGTGAAACGTAATTGCTATTTGGCGTTAAGACTGCATCCTAGGCATTGCTAGAATCTAGTATTAGTACTTAATTGGTAATCTCACCAGTTAAACCATCTGTAGCTTAGCAAATAAGTTTGGGCCGCCATATTTATCTCGCGTTTCTGTTGGATGGGTATTGCACTTTTGGTTGCTTCTAACGTTGCAGTTCTTGATTGAAATACATTAATATTTCTCGTTAGATCTTCATTGAAGGAATCGAGGAAGGTAGTCATAAGATCTCCCTCTTGCTGGTGGGATTTTATGAAATTCGCAATTTTTTTATTCACAGGTTTCTTTCCTAGCGCCAAGAGTTTTGATTCTCTCACTAATAAGTAACGCAGTGCCGTACGCTTGAATATAATGAGCTCTTCCAAACTTCTGGCCATACACAACAGTTTAGATTTTATTTAAAATACACAAATTACACAACACACGTTTAGAATCCTTCACTTTGTTTCAAACGTAGGCAATGAAGTATAGAAATATTATCCCGGTACACAACTCGAGCGTTGATTTTTCAAGAGCAATTATCGCCTAAAAAACGTGACAAGATGTATGGTGTGCTAATTACGTTAAAGTGTAGAGACGTAACACCTAGCCTACATCACTGTATTTCCAGTTCTATTATCAGAGCATTATGAGACTGTTTAGCATGATTAGCGGCGGATGATCGCGCAAATATGCCTAGCATCGACTGATCGTATAAAACTCGTTAACGGCATAATCAAGAATTAAATTCCAACTTTCTTTGGTGCTGTTTTTTTTACGCGGAATTGATAAAGTTTATGCACGATTCTACCGCCCTGTGGAGCCTGCGCTTAGGATCATTGATTGAAAATGTTGACGAATAATCCCTTAGCGCTAAAAAGTGCTTATAGCTTTCTAACTTGTTTGAAATAAAAATAAGTTTGAGACGCAATTCCCTTGAATTTATAACTGAAAACTCGACTCTACTTCTAATTAATTATATTTTTTTCGCATGTGGACAGTAATCCCACTGCTGGGAGCACGCATCACGCATCTCGTGTCCCGTACCGCTATCGATTGGCCATGTAACCTACATACCGCGATCGTAAATGCAATTTACTCTATTAGACTGTTTTATTGCCACAGGGCTGCCATTTTTTAAGTTTAAGGCAGGGATCAATCTCAATCCAAAACGATAACCTTGCACACAACCAAAGACCAAGCGTATACGGATCGCAATAAGATTCATTTTAGCTTAGCATAAAACTGTAGTCACTAGGGGCGGATCTTCTCTATTTTTCATGTTTTTTTAAAATATCTTTGGAAATAAATATTAAGAAACAAAATTGTTCGGTTAAAGATATTTTAATATAGATTTTCTAACAATTTATTCAAATAAAATGTATAATTATCCTAGTTAATACCTATATTTCGATGAATTAGATTTTTTTCGGAGGTGAGTTTGTAAATTAATTACATCCAAAGTATTACGTTTTTAAAAATGTTTATGGTTAAACGTCTTTTAAATATTGTGCTTTATCTATACTAATATTATAAAGCGGAAGAGTTTGTTTGTTTGTTTGAACGCGCTAATCTCAGGAACTACTGCTCCAATTTTAAAAATTCTTTCATTGTTAGATAGCCCATTGGTCGAGGAAGGTTATAGGCTATATTTTATCACACTAAGACTAATAGAAGCGAAGAAATAGAGAAAAATGTGGAAAAAACGGAACGGAAATATATTTGAAAGGGCTTATTTGAACGCGGTAATCTCAGGAACTACTGATTCGATTTGAAAAATTCTCTGTGTTAGATAGTTCATTTATTGAGAAAGGCTATAGGCTATATTTTTCTACTCTACAACTAATAGGAGCGAAGAAATAGTGGAAAATGTGGAAAAAACGGGAGAAAATTATTTGAAAGGGCTTATTTGAACGCGCTAATCTCAGGAACTACTGGTCCAATTAAAAAAATTATTGCATGTTGCAAGGACTTATATGAACGCGCTAATCTCAGGAACTACTGGTCCGAGTTGAAAAATTCTTTCAGTGTTAGATAGCCCATTTATCGAAAAAGGCTATAGGCTATATTTTATCACGCTAAACCTAATAGGAGCGAAGAAATAGAGGAAAATGTGAAAAAAACGGGGGAAATTATTTGATAGGGCTTATCTCACGAACGACTGGAGCAATTTTTATGTTATTTGGCACACATGAAGAATAGACCACGTGAAAGGACATAGGTTTCTTTTTTGCGAAAAAATTTACTATTTTTTCGCAAAAAAGAAACCTATGTCTTTCGTTATTATATTTCGTTTATTTATAATTTAAAATTATATTTCGTTATTATATTGGAACTAGGTAAACTGGGAGTCACGGAATGACAAATTGGCGTTGATCCTCGCCTTAACGAACACTGCCAGGTGGGACAAGATGATCTAACAAATTCCTGAACTCGACTTATTAGCCACTTTTAGCCTCAGGCCATTCTACCCATCTAGCAACTTATCATCTCCAGATAGAGTAGGATTGTCTTCATAAGGACTATCCTACTCTATCTGGATGATATGACGGTGGTTTAAGAATAATGAAAGAGCTATAATTATAAATACCAATTTACTCTCTTCTTTATGCCATTATTTAGGAGGATTATAAATGATCTCTACCCCATAGCCCTAGGGGCTGATTGTTTAAACTTTAAGAGAAGTCTTGAACAATATTTACACTAAACTTAGTAGTTTCACAAGATTTTGATTTCTTAAAATTAAGAGCTCAATAGTGGCAGTTTATTCTACAAGGTCATGCAGAATTAGATAATAGAATAAGTAAAGTTATTAGTTTTAGACTTTTCAAGCAGTCAGTTAGTACACATTTATCATTAATTGGATGTAAGATAACGCCAAATATAAACTAACTTTCAAGAATAGGCCTAAACTCTAGAAGTCTAGACCTATTCTTCGTATTGGTCCAGAGTGTGTATTTCTTTGGCAGAGTGAACAAAGAAATACATACGCATGCACTCTAATAAGTAAATTTAACGTAACTCTCCGTGTGGAGTGGGGTAAAGAAGAAAATAAGAAATTGCAACGGACAACCCTAGTGCATACGGTGTGCATTACGTGGCGCCCTTGAGACTTGAACTGCTTCGTAAAATATCATATTATTATAATCTATTAAACCTAATACAAATAAGCTAGGTTCGTCCATAACTAAACAGACGACAAATCGGCTATTTAACTGGTTATTGGCATATTTTGACGCTTGGTAAATTATAGGGAATATTACGCAAAGGTCAAAGCAGAGGGCGCTACCAGCACAAACAGTTATCTGACCAAAATCCTACACGTTGCACACGTCATAATATGCGAATATTGACAGAAACGTTGTAAAACCTTGGCCAAAACTTTTCATTTACTGTTTATGCTGGTGTTGACTCTAGAGTGATACCGAAATGTTATCAACTAACATTTCGGTAATAAGTGAAATAACTAAATATCCTATTTTCTCAACGTCGTTTTCTCGCTACAATAATTATACCTTTACATTCCCTCTTGTTAGTTAGTTTTCTTTTCAGTTATCAATTATCATGCACGGATTAGCGCAACAAGCACAGTTACAGTAATAGGTTAGTCACGTTTTTGACACTTATTTTACCTCAAATCATCTAAAAACTCCTCTACAGCATTTATCATGGTCACGCTTTGGCTGAAACAAATATAAATTAAATAAAAATATACATAAACAAATACGATAATGGTGCAAAATAAAAATAACAAAAGCAAAAAATAATAATACAAAAATATAATAAAATTATTTTGGCGATATTAATTTCGTAAACTTGAACACCTTCGTGTCACGTTGCAAATGTACTAAATAAAAATATTACAGTAGTAGAAAAGTGATATTAGGTGCAGTTTGCTTATGAAGAGAAAAAAAATCAATTTTATATTATATCCTAAAATATCAGATAAAATTAAAATAAGTAGATAAATGTTATGTTTTAACATTATAGAAGCGAGACTTTAAATTGGAAGATATAATAATAAATTCAGATAGAAAAATAAAATAAGTAATATGTTTTGATTATTATAATTGACTAACATTTTGAACATCTCCAATATCTGTTGGCCTGGATCCTAAATCTATAATGTATAGACTGTTAAGTCTGCATTGCAGAGTGTTATATAAAACACAACATGATAGCATTGAGAACGAAGACATTTGTGATAATAACTGTGTCGTCTACGTACGCGCGTATTCTGCGAGGGTGATTAGGCAGCTCCTTTGGGCTTTTAAATTACTTTAAGACCTAAAAAGTACTTTTTAACTTTTATAAAAAATATAAAGGTAGAGGTACAACTACAACCTACGAAGTACTATATTAAACTTCGTAGGTCTCAGTCTTCTTTGTATTTTGGAACCGAGACAAAAACATGAGAATCTTATATTCAGTTTATTATATTTCCAATTTTTTTATTCGAAGAAAAATATTAAATTCGACTGAGTAACGAAAATGTGCTCAAAATTTTACACAAATAAGTGTAAAATTATCACACTTTCGTTACTCAGTGGAATATAATGTTCTAACACAAACCGTAATACATTTTATCAGATTTCGCAACACTTTCAAAAAACACACCACAATGTTTCTAAAAGAAAACATCGAGATAAACAAGATAAGAGATAGGTGGCACCAAGTCAGAGTATCTAAGATAAGATGCAATGCAATTACATCATGAGATATACATTTCTACGAATATTAATGTAACATACCAGTGAGAGTAGTTTTCTTTCTTGTAGAAAGGGTAAGGGTACTCAGATCCTATGCAAGGTGCCTTTAAATCTTAACTGACTTCTGAATATTTTCAATAGATATTAATTCGTTGGGATTCGTTTCTTATTATGGTGCTGCTTTGAATGTGCTTACTGGCTCACATGTGTCCAATTTTTTCGCACAATTCGGGTGCACTTGTTTGAAGTTTCGAACAAAAGGAATGTCAGCATGTGATTTCATCGTGCAGCGTCTGCCAAGGTGATTCGTGTTTTGAATTATTCATAACCTGTCTAGGGATTCTTGGGAATCTAAATTTACACTAAATTAACGTCCGTTAAGCGCAAATATAATGAATATTTATGATTCTAGTCAATAAGAATAATGTTAAACGACAGTTAACTACGCTACGTTGCGGTGAGCCACTGGCAAATTATTGTTAGTTTTCAGATTATAAATCGTTTTGTTTTATTAGTACGTAGACTACGTAGCAACTAGGAACCTTTAATACTATCCTCCAAACACCAAAACCTCAATCTTTCTAACGAGGGAAGCTATACTCAACCCCATTCATATGCGGTTTATCTAAAAGGAAATTGTGAAAGATAATGTCACTTTCTTACGTGGGAGAAACACACAATACAAATTAACCAGCCGCAGCTAATAATACAGTCATAATGAATCTAATCTACACGATCACGGAGATCGACGAGAAACCAAAGACCAGGAAAAAGAAACATTCTCAGAGAAATGAAAGTGATGAAGACGAGGTAATCCCACATCACCATCAGAATTCTCTATAAAGTAGTTCGGAACACATTCTGCCTGAAATCTGAGCAGGTTCGTTGAGTACGAACTTAAAGTAAGGAATTTTAGATAATTATGTAGGTGTGGGACAACAAAGTAGAAGAAGTGATATCTTCATTTACACCTCTACATATCAGTCAACTTATAGTACTCTCAGCTCAGGATAAACAATTTTCGTCGAAAATAGATACCATCAAAAGCAATACATGCTGATCTCACAGAGACGAGAAGTCTTATCAAAAGCGCACTTTAATCCCGTACAAAATTCATGACATAAGGCTGGATTTTGACCTAGAGGTGACCGCATGTTTAATAAAAAATGCGATTTAGCTTGATTTTGTGATGGCACCCCAAAATCACTGTATCCCATTTACAAACAAAACACATTACTCTCTCCTACACAACAGTTATAGAAGAAATTACAGCAGAGAAATAGAGCGTGCGTGCACTTGCAAATGACTTATTGGCACAAGGACAATTAACTTTTTCTCTGATTATCTTGTTTAGGATGAATGAAGCAAAATTATCCAGTGAGCATAAACTGCTACAGATTTTGAGATCTGTTGTAAAACAAATTCGGTCGGCAGGATGTAAAAATCATGGTTACATAATAAACTTTCCAATGTTTATAATGCAAGACCTCAGATGTTTTAAGATTTCAATTATATCACGTCAGTTGAACTGCAATTGTTCGGTGAGAACTCTTTCAATTACAAGATGAGTTTAATTAGAATGTCTGCAGACTGCAATAATATTATACCATAGTCAATGGTAAGGAAGTTTACTTAAATGATTGAATGTTTTCTTAATAAGAAACCGAGCTTACTGCTGGACTGCTGTTCATTAATGGGACAATTAACAGACAAACATTTCTGTCTCGGAATGTAAGTCCGCTTTATATTAGGTGGCGAACAATCGCGCCAGACACATCCTTATCAAAGCACAACACATTTTACATTAGTGTTGTCAACCACTTTAATTGATGCTTCCTTTAGGAATGCTCATTAACATAAAATTAGGGGGACCATTTTAGTGACACAGATTGGAGTTAGCAATGATAACAATAATGAGAAGAAGGAGCAAGCCTTCATCAAGGCAGCAACGACACTATGGGAATTGGGACTCTTTGACTTGGTAAAGCCTCCTATAAAAATATGCCTCTGCACGCGTACAACGCAAAATCTATGATTTTTTCCATTCTTTTTATTTTTGTCTTACAATTATTTTTAACTGTCGGCAGCCTTTTTATTGTTAGTTGTTTTAGCAGCCCTAATCTCGAGTGGTAAGTGGTAACACATTTGTCACTTGCTTACATTGTCAACCATTGTTTATTTATAAGGCTACTGAAGCCATTGTCGTGAAATCAATGAGTTATTAAAATCAATGGTCCAATGACGTGTACCACCATTTATGTTGTGGTATAACTAATACGGCATATTTTTTACATTCGACATGCAAATCTAGCTGCTTCGTGGAAAGAACGTCTACAAAATGGCTAGCGATTACAGCATAAGTACACGAATATTATAATTCTACTTATGTTGATAAATTCCGTAATAAACGGTGCGAAAACTCGGGTATAGAGGGAAAATTGTGGTACACGAATAAAAAAGCTTATGTATGAAGTTATGTTTAAAACATGACTTGCGAATCGTGTCGAAATTCATTTCTATTAACATTTCTCAACCAAGTTTTTACTATTCGTGTCTTTTAACATAATATTTAGTTATTTTACGTAACACAAATCTTTTAGGTAAACAAAAAACGTATTCGCACGAGTATAATCCAAAAGTAAGCAATATTCAACGTCGCTGATAGTTGATACTGAAAAGCCCTAACATACCATTCGCACATTCATTTTTCTTGTTAAATGACGCATTTTTGTATAATACTATTACTATATGTATTGTGTACTGTGTTAAGAGCCATACGGGACACATCACACATGCGACATGACAAGCACAAGACACAACGCTTTGTCCAAACTCCAAGAATTACAACTTGAAAATCTTGGAATTTCCAAGATTGGCGTTGCAGTTGACAAGGTTCATCCCTTATCCTTGTCACCTGGAGCTATATCAAAATATATGGACGGATTCCATTCCATTCCACAGTCCCTATCGCCAACAATCTTTGTAATTTGCTTCTTTTGTAATTTGCATCTTGATGGTCTAAGGCCACATGCCTTAGACCACATCAAGATGTGGTCTAAGGCCCTTACGATCATCAAAAGCTAAATCTATAAAATTAGCCTTTTATCATCTCTGATCTCAGTCAGTACGTGTTCCAAAACATTCAATCTTCAAGCATATTGTATGTCTGCCTGTAAAGTGATGATCCAAACTTTCGAAACCTTTGGGCCGTAGTTATTTAAAAAGGAAAAATTTGTTTCAATCCGAAGCCCAAGGATACCATAGTATATGAGTCACTTATGATTCGTCATCGCTCGGCCAGATTAATCACACATTCGTCCACTTAAAAATATCTTTTCCACGCTTTATCAACAAACTGTATAACTTTTGAATGAAACTGATGTGTTTACTGCCATAAGTTTCTTTAAAATTGCAAAAAATACTTGCTAAAATTATTTCCATTACAAAACGATGACTTCTGTGCATATTTGCTTTTAAACGCTGGTGCTAGTGGTGCTACGCACATATTCCTTATTTCCTGTTCAGTTTTCCCCTTTACTGTATTACCTCTTTTCCTTTTTCCTTGTAACTTTATTGTGTACCGTCGTGGAATTTCTATAACTCTTAGATTTTGATGACCGTCAACCAAATCCCTAAAGCTTTCCTCTGAAGAAACACCAGCCTTTTCACTGTTTCCGTGTATCTTTCTTGAGTTTGTCCTTAAGTCTCTATTTTCAGACTCTACTACAAAATATCGCGAGTCTACCCTTCCTCAATCCATACAAGTGTAAACGTTTGAACATGGCTTCGCACAGATGACTTGACATCGTGTAATACATGTTGATTATGTTTGACAGCAGAAACAATATTATTCACGTAGGTAAATAACGTGACCTTCTCAACATACTGCCTTATGCCAGGTTTGGCAATTCCATTTTGGCACGGAACAGCTTTGGTCTTGCAGCTTGCTTAAAAGGGAGTTTGTTTGAACGCGCTAATCTCAGGAACTACTGGCCCGATTTGAAAAATCCTTTTACTGTTGGATAGCCCATTTATCGAGGAAGGCTATAGGAGCGAAGAAATAGAGGAAAATGTGGAAAAAACGGGGGGGGGGGGGATTATTTGAACGCGCTAATCTCAGGAACTACTGGTCCGATTTGAAAAACTCTTTCAACGTTAGATAGCCCATTGATCAAGGAAGACTAGAGGAAAAAACGGGGGGAATTATATGAAAGGGCTTATTTGAACGCGCTAATCTCAGGAACTACTGGTCCGATTTAAAAAATTCTTTCAATGTTAGATAACCCATTTATCTAGAAAGGCTATAGGCTATATTTTATCACGCTAAGACTAATAGGAGCGAAGAAATAGAGGAAAATGTGGAAAAACGGAGGAAATTATATGAATAGGCTATTTTTTTGCGGAAAAATGTACGGTTGCGTGAAATTCCTAAATTACGCGGGTGAGGCCGCGCGGAACATCTAAATATAATAAAATCGTAGGAAGGTCAATTCTGTATATTGAATATTTTTGTACAATAATACTTGGGACGTGGTCTACTATGCTAACGCGGACGAAGTCGCGGGCAACAGCTAGTAACTAATAATTATATGACAATCGCCATTACTCGCTCCTTAAATGTAGCATGATAAGACGGAATATTTCTTACGATTACACAGGTGAAAGGTTTCCGAAATCCTTTCACTCGAAATGTAGATTGTAGATCATTTAAGTTCACAAGTCACAACCGTTTAAATAACTGAAGAACAGCTGTACCTTTTTTGTACTTACTTCTGGAAATTATTAAAATAAATTTTAGTGTTGGTCCTTCGAAAATACCAATTTCTTTGTGAACATAGGCATTGTAAGAAATAACAATACCGCAAAAGAAAAGTTCGACTTATGTCTGATAAAATTTCTCCAAACCCAGAAGTTAATCTCAGGTCTTTTCTACACATTTTAGATCGCCAGTAACATCCTAATTTCGAAGTAAAAGGGCATCAACATGTGTGGCGATAAACGTAGTCATGCGAACAGTCATGCGTGCGATATGCCCATCAAACGTCTTAACGGACATCCGATAGCGTGAGTCAACGTACAAAACGATGAATTTGTGAGAAATGATTCAAACATATTCATTGTATAGCCCATATTCCTTAGGAACCTGGACAAAATAACTGCTGTTATTCACATGCATTGCTTTCCCAAGATACAAAATCTTAAATCACTCTGCCAACAGCTGGTAGGCAAAAGGCATAAAATCCATCGCCCTTGCTGGCTCTGCCGTACATATATTTCCCCGCAACGGAAGGCGGAAAGACTAATGTCCTAAGAAATTATGACCTTGACAATGAAGACTTAGTAGTGTCTTAGTCTTTCATGTATTTAGTGAATAATAAATAGGTATGTATGTAACACGTATTTTGACCGTAAAAACGTGAGCAATTTTAGCCATGCCGACTCGGTATCAGCTTAATGCCCGAGATCTATGGAGGATTCGTATACTGTTTTGGAATTCGATATTTCAAGTTAGATCGTAGCTAGTATGAGCGCCAAACATAATAATTAAGACTTGTTAAATGTATTTTAGAGGCCTTCACATTAAGTTGCGCTGCTGTCGCACTACTGGCAATCTAATATTATTATGAAGGCAGTCTTAATATAGCCTCAATAATCCACAATGTGAAAGTGCAGAAAAGCCCATTTGTCACTAAGGACTCCGTGCTTTAGCACCTTCTGGTGTCTTGCGCTCATCAAGGCAAGTGCTGCTAGGGCATAAGGTCTATATTGTGAATTTCTAAAAGCGAGGACTTTGCTGCATATTATGTCAACACACCGATACCCCTTATCATGACTGCATTATTTTTAAAGCTAATTGCTACAATTATGAGTTCGTTTACTTTAGCTGATAGTGCTGTTATATCTTATTGTTCGTTTACAATGTCTTAGTTATTTATATACGCAAAAATGTGAGCAAGCAAATTTCAGCTAGCACTGTAATCATGGGCGTACCCAGGATTTCAGCTAGGGGGGGCAGCATGGTCTGGGTACATTGATATATGAACCAAGATGGTCCGCGGTCTGGTCGATCTCGTAAAAAAAATAATCAAATAACATTCATAATGAATTCAAAATGAAAATTATACAATATATTTTTATTAATGACCGAATATCATTCATTTAAAATCTATTCGGTTATCACTTGTTTCCTTAGAAATAAGTTTTCAATATCATGTTCGGTTATTTTTTTACTATGTTCCTTTTTTAATTCTACATTAATGATTTTGGTGTAAGAGAATTCCACATAATTTCTTCAAACTGGAAGCTTAAAAATCAGTCTTTTCGAACTGGCCTGGCCTTAAAGATATTTTGTTTCCAACACTTCATTTTACGCAGAGTAGCACGTTTTGAATTCCCACTTCTCAGGAAAATTGACGTTTATTTTAGCTTCCAGGGGGGGGGGGCGGCTGCCCCCCCCCTGGAAGCTACTATTAAATGAAAACTAAAATTAAATCTCAGAAAAGCCACAAAACATGTTTGTTATATATTAAATGAAAACTAAAATTAAATCTAAGAAAAGCCACAAAACATGTTTGAAGTACTATCGCGGGTGCAACCCAAATTGGTCCTCTATTAAGAACTCGGACGAGTTCATTTGAGAATACTGCTAATTGTGGAACTTTTAGTAATTTATTAACCCATATTTCAAAAGTGTATAAGACAAAGAAATGATTTAACTAGATACCATTAATTTAAGTAATTAGTACTAACAATTTTCACGATCGCGGGTGCAACATCAGAATATCGCGAGCGCAACGAGTCTAAAGAAATTGAATTTATTCATAAGTCTGCGACTAATTTCTACATTTTTGATATGCAATATATAATATTATTAGTAAATTGTAATAATACTATTTAAAATTTTATTATTTTTTAATTATTAGTCATTTATCGATCTGAGAAATGAAATCGTCTAAATGACTAAAAACAATTAATAATACAACTTAAGCAAACTTTTTTTCGATGTATTGTTATAAAACCGAACTACAGCAAACCTTTAATTCAAAATTAATATTTTTTTTAATAATTAAGTAATATTATAATTAAATAATATATTAATATTTATAATTTAAAAGAATATGGGAGATTTATATAGTAAAAAAATTTTTCAAGAAAAATATTAAATATTTATGATTTTTCCTGTCATTTGTAGCATTTCTTCTAAAATATTTAAAAATAAAAGAATATAAATCATCATTTTGAAACATCTGTTAAGCAATACATGAAATATTTCGAGAAATTAAATATGTGTATGGTTAAATAAAAATCTTAAATATATGTATAGTATAAAAGTATTAAATATATTTCTGTAGTCTGGTACCTGTAACACAAGTCCTTCAGGTACTTAGCACGGGGCCAGACTGACGTGGTGTGAAGCGTCTATAGATATTATTATTATTATTATTAAATATAAAACACGATGTGACTCCATTCAAATTTTTATAAATCTTGTAATTACATGTAAAGTATTGATAACAAATATAATCTAACGTTATTGTTCACCTTAATAATATGAAATAAGATGAAAATCACTAGAATAGTCAAAAAATTATTTGTTGTATTTCCAATCGTACTGCTTCAATCGCGGGCGCAACCACTTTAAAGGTTCTGTTTTTTTATTAAAAATAATAAAATAGTTTGTTCCAATGATTAATTCTAATTTCCCTCACATTTCTCCTTACTTCCACAAAGTTTTAAATTATTAACAACATATTTTAGCGAGAAAACTAAACTTTTGTACCTTTTTTATCGCGGGCGCAACCATGGCAATTTTCCTTTAATAAAACTATTTCAAAATTGTTGTTTTTTTTTGCACCGAAATAGAAACTTATGTTATACAGTCAATATTATGTAATGAAATTCAACTTCGAGCTAGTGATTTAGAGTAAAAATGATCATGTGTGGCATAAGCAGTTTTTCTCGCGCCGTTAGATGATATCACTTCAAAATGCTCTAAATCATTCAAATTACAATTTTTACTCATAAAAGTTCTTTTGCTACTAAATATACATATTTTTATTTATAATTCAATCAAAAAATATAACAAATGCTATACTTTAAAAATTCGTGTTAAGGGTCGTCTCTGGCAGAATCTCCCTATTAGTAAAAAGTAAACACTACAAACTTACATATTGTACAGGTTTTTTAAAACACTGAATAAAAATCTTACAGCGTTGTAGCTGAATTCCATCACGCTTGAAAGCATTCCATTTTCTGCTTAAATCGACACAAGACACAGATAATAAGCATATAAATCTTGTGTGTGTGAAATTAAAAAAAATTAACCATTGTTTATTAATTCTGTCTCTGAATTCCCTGTCCTTCTGCATGTTACATAAATTTATTTGTGTGAATCCTTTGTAAAATAACACTTTCGTGATAAAGAATGACCTTCTTAATTTCATAATTTTCTATATTAGGTATATCATATTTTATATCATAAGTAGAGATGTGCCGATGATGAATTTGGCCGACCAGCCAAGAAGCCAGAAGATTAAAACAATAATTATTATTAATGGTTTTGAGGAAATATTTCATATTCATGCAATTTTGATCTAATAATACATAAATAAGGACCTAATTTTTTATTAAAAACTATATTAAAAAATATTTTTTTACTAGCAAGTTATTTCAGAAACACTTCATTTAATCCTTCAGGCCCCGCGCGAGCACCGGTGATCGCGAGAACAAAAGAATACAATGGGAATTCCTAGAACCTCCGATCGAAGGATTAATTTTAAAATGTGTACACAGCCTACGAAGTGTGATATGAACACATTATAAATATTCAAGGTTTTTCTGTAATGTAAATTAAAAAAGTAATACTACAGATAGTCGGCGTTTTTTGCCAGCTATTCGCTGACTAGTTGCCAACAACAAAAGTGGCCGGATAGTCGGCTTTACCAACTAGTCGGCACAACTCTAATCATAAGTCTTCAGTATCAATAATTTTAGTGTACATGTATGGAAATACGAAAAACCTATCTATTAATTTAGCAGTCCTTAGACATGCTACAAAATTTACTATAGAACAAATACTAAAAAATAAAATAATTATATAAGAGAGAGGGCTGACGAAACTAATAACTATAACTAATCTGATAGAAATAACTAAGCACTGTAAACTGGATATTATTGTACCTACTATAACAATTGTTATTTTTGAGCATAGACAAAATATAACTAACAATGTAAAATTAAACTGCAGGGTATATGAATACAGTTTATACACATAAGTCACATCACTTTTTCTTTTGATAAGACGAAAATCAATCCCACCCATAAGATTATGCTAAATGTAAATAGGCTATTGTAATTTCTTACAGCACATAGAGGAAGAACAGTAAAAATAAACGGTTTACAATCCAATTTTTACTCGTGGGTAAAGTAATAATTAATAAAGGTGATATATTTTATGATTAGCAAGTACTTACCCAAATATTTTGCGATCGATGAAACCATGACATAAACGTAACGTATTTATATTACATGACTCAAAATGAACCAATAGCCTAACATTTAAAGAATGATTTGGTACGAAATACGACGAACCTTAAATAAAAGAAAACTTGCAAACTGGTTTGCAATAATATCTAGATTTCGTGAGGCCGGCTACGACGAAACAACTTTTTTCTTTTTTTCAGTACCTAACCATATCTTTTTGCAAATGGACAGTTCTCACAGTATAAACAACAAATATAGTATGTAAATTATAATACCAACAAGACTTACCAGATATTAATTTAGAGGCACTGTATAATTCGTGTAATTCACAGAGTTTAAAAACGAGATTCCGAAGCGCACTCGTGACCTAGCGGGCATTACCACTAGCAATGCAGCCAACTGCCAATCGCCAACGTAGCTTGTTCTGACGTAAGATGTCAATGTCAATGTCATTTCGTAATGTCTTTTTAAATAATGTTGCTTGAACCAAATAAAATCCTAAATCGTTTAGCCGTTAGCGTTTTCGGCATCTGGAGACTGGAACTGCCCCGTGGCAGGGCAGGCAGGGCAGGCCGAATGGATACGGAAATATCCGTACAATCCACGAAGCGAAGCACATGAAAATAATTGACTTAATATTAATCTTACTGAAAAGATATTTTCTTCTACGAGGGTGGAGCAACTACCTCCTCTCTCCCCCCCTGCCCCTACCTGGGTACGCCCATGAAAGCAAAGATATTATATTTCATTATATAATGAAATATAATATCTTTGCCAAAAATCTTAGCCATATTTTACACAATAGTATTATGGCGTATTTTCACTGGTCGATGGCATGCCGCATGCGGGGTGCGGGAGATCGTGCCTCGACCAATCAAAATGCGCCATTAGTTGTCAAAGACTCCCCGTATGCTGTATACGGTATACCGCACGAGTTAACGACTAATGAAAATGCGCCCTTATGGTGGTAGTGGTGGTACTTCACATGGCTATTGGTATTTGATAGGCTATTTGTTGCGTTTGGCAAAATCATTGACGTATACACAAATGTGTAGGTAAATTATCAAAATCCGGCAAGTCACACACTGCCCAAGTGCCCAAGTCAACGTGCGCTGCCTCTCCGTCCGTGGACGGCTATCCACAGATTAAAGGATAGGTATAGGGCTAAATAAGAGTGGGTTGCACGAACTAACTTTGACTTTGACTTTAGCTTTAGCTTTAACTTTGACAACAGTGCGAAATGTCAAATCTCTGGTTAAAGTTAAATATGGCGTCCCAACACCTGTCATCTCATACGACATCTGTCAAGCTAAAGCTAAGGACGCCGTATTTGACTTTAACTTTAGCTTTAGCTTTAACTTTAACGACGCCTCTAGTGCAACCATAGAGATATATACATGGAGTGGCCGCAAACAACATATACAATTTTTAATTATACAAATATGATGCATTTCAGCGCCAGAGCCGAAAAACTATATCGGTCTCTTTTTTTCTTGTAAACATTTGCACTTGACGAAAGAGATAAACATATTTCAATTATGACAGCAAACGTCAACGCGTTTTGACAAATTGTGGCACGTGCCACAATCCGCCATCTTTAGCGATGAGTTTCGTGGTAGTTCTGCTGTCAAAAGGTTGTTTATGTTTTTGAAAATTGCGATTTCCCAAGATAATACAAGAAGTTAAATTCCCAAATTACGTAGGAGTGTGGAGAATTTACATAACAAGATGCTTGTTTGTTGCATTTTGCAGTGTGGTTCGCGGAAAAACAAAAATCAGCCCCAATTGACGCATCACAGGTTTGTATTTCGTTTTCAAGTAATAGCTCTTAAAATTCATTAGATGCTAACGTAAAACTTATCACAATGATCAATTTATGTTTTATTGTTATATATTTATTGTTATTTTCCTAAAAAAACATACCATTAATCTATATTTTGCTGTTATTTGTTTTCGTAGTAAAATAGGGTTGTGCTTCATTAGAAATTATTTTAATAAATTAATTATAGGTACTTAATGTGAATACTTTTTTTATAGATTTCCTAACAATGAAGGATTGCGAAGAAAGTGGTTAGCGGCTGTTGGCGAGGAAAAGTATCAATCCTCGGCACAAAGAGTGGTATCTTTGTTCACTTCATTTTGAAGAAACTTGCTTCAACAGAACACTTGATGTTACAAGATTACGTGATAATTCAGTTCCCTCAATATTTCCAGTAAGTAGTAACCTTTAACTAATATTGTTATTCGTTTTAAAATAACAATCATTATTACAGTAGGGCCTCGGTAATCCGGACTCTCGCTTGTTCGGTGGTCGCTGTAATCCGGCCGGCCGGAGCTTTAAACATTGCTTTAAAATGGGCTGAAGACTGAAGATAACGAATTTAATAGCCTCCTCGAAGTTATGTTTCTCCGTCAACTTAGAGACCGAGCTTTCGAAATGAAGTGCGAAAATCATAAACAGAAGAGTTAATACTCTTTAAGTTATGACTTATGTCTGTAATCAGACTTTTTCAAAAAGAATTAACTAATGTTTTATATTAACTTACTGATTTCTTACATGGTTGTAATTATTATGAACATGTACATTTTGTCTTTATGCTATAATTTAAAAATTGGTTAAAGAAACTAGGGTTAAACATATTGTATTTTATTAACATTAAAATATATTGCATACTTACTATAATCCGGACGCCTCGATAGTTCGGAAAGGGTCTTGTTTTTGCCTCTCCGGATTAACGAGGCTCTACTGTATATTATAATAATACTAGCTGCCCCGTGCTCACTTTGTTGGGCGTTTTAAAAATAGATAGATATTAGACCTACAGAATATTTATATAAAATTTGGTAAAAATCAGTAAAGCCGTTTTGGAGCAGTAAGGTAACTTGTTAGTTACCTTACTGCTCCAAAACGGCTTTACTGTAGCACGAGAATTTACTATATGTAAAACATTTATGATGATTTTAATACTTCATTGACTGTAAACTAATTATTTTAAATTACATTATTTACAACAAAAAAATGCAGTCCAATTTATTTTATTGTAGGTTCCAATTTGAAAGTATTTCTAGTAAATACATAGCATTTATTGTATATTTTTTTCAGATATCGGCAAAAAAATCAATAGTTCTGCGTGAAATGGGCAATGTGATGACTGACGTTGCTAGACTTGCTAGTACATCAAGAGGTGGGCTTCGATATGCTTCATGTAGTGTCATAGAAATTATTGTACTAGCTGAAAAATTGATTAAAACCAATTTTGAACAAAAAGACAAACCTGAACTATATTATCTGTATATATTTAAATTTTTATGTGAAGTGTCTGACTTAGATAAATTTTTTTCCGTTGATGTTGACCCTAATCACTGTAGTAATCACAAATTACTTTTGATTAAAAGTGTTATAAAAATTTATCTAGATATAAGATTTAGATATTACGGAATAATGAAAAATGAAAAATTGTCACAAAGACAATTTCTAAACAAATTAATATTGTTCAGAAACGAATAATAAAAATATTTTAATTCTTATTGTTTCATTTTATTTCTTGATATTTTTGTTACCTTATTTGTCTAAATTTGTTGCTTGCACGTAAATGGTTGGAATAAGATTTATTATTTTTTTATTATGTAGGTCGATTAGTAGAGTAGAACAACCAAATAACGTTAAACATAATCAAAACATAGAAAAAAACTATACAGCTGGTAAAAATTATTAACAGGTTATTATATTTGATTATAATATTATTATGATACAGGATAATATATAACAAATAAGATAGAATTCATTTTGTAAAAGTACGAGCAAAGTCGTGTGCAACAGCGATATTTGATGCTTCGCTTTATCAAATATTTCAAATAATGAGGTAGTAGTACCTATTTACTATTGCTGCATTCATGCAGTCGTCTCTATTATATACAAACATGTTTCAGTACAGACAAGTAATCAATCAATACTATTAGCTAGAATTTTCGTAGCCACCCTTTTAGGGTTCCGCAATCCGTACCCAAAGGTTAAAAACGAGACCCTATTACTGAGACTTCAATGTCTGTCAGTCTGTCTGTCTCCAGGCTTTATTTCAAAAACTGCTATAGCTAGCCTTCTGTAAATGTTAAATGTTTTATAGATTGTGTTTAACCGTTGCCGCTATAACGACAAGTAAGTACTAAAAATAAAATTAATATTTAGGAGGGACTTCCATACAACACACGTGATTTTTTTGGCCTTTTTTGCTCTTAATTAATAATGGCAACATCTAGGCACTCGTAACCTGCACAACATCCGTAATAATTATTATAAGTACCTATGTGTTCTTTAATAATTAATAATAAAATTAAAACAAAATAAATATTTAGGGGGGCTCCCATAGAAAAAACACATTTTTGTCTACTTTCGCGCTATCACGGTACAACTAATATCAATACTAACATATTCTGTGCTATTATGGTACGGACTACGGAACCCTTCGTGCGCGAGTCTGATTCGCATATTTTGGCCAATTTTTTAACATTTAAAATATTACACGTAAGTACATAAAATAATAATTATAACATGAAAGAATTTTATTTTATTATAAAAAATATTGTACATGATAATAGATAATTTTTGGAAAATGGTGTTAAGTGACAACCCTTATCAAAGGCAGCCATTTTTAGCGACAAGAATTGGCACGTTTTTTTTGTAGGTATTTCGGGTCCATGTATTTAGTACGTCCATGGGTGCAACGCAGCCTGAATGATAAATTCATTGGCTAAATCGCCATGGTTGCCATTTAAAAATATTTATAATCTTGTGATTTGTCAGTTGTCAGGATTTCAAAATTTTGAACTTTATTGAACCGTTGACAGCGTTCTTACTTCTTCATTTATTTTGTTATTTTTTCTTTCAGTGAGAGTTTTGTGAATGTTTTTTGATAATTACAGTTGTAAATTGTGACAAACTTCTCTAAGCCCATATTTATAAGGTAAGTCATTAATTAATTATTTTGATCATTAATAACTTTAATTGTTATTAATTAAAATATTATAACACCATTCAGTGATGGTTTCAATGGGTTTCAATCTATGGTAAAATTGTTCATGATTTTGTTAGTTCGTAAATAAAAGAGGAATAAAAGGCTCAGTTAAGGTTCTAACAATAAATAAATTTCCTGTAGCTGAATATTATTTTCTCGGTAGCAGTATTAATTCTATACCCTGGTTACTGGTTGTTTATTTAGTACATTCCCGCCTTTTTGAAGTTTATGCTAAATTACAAAGTAAATTATTATAATAATATACCTATACATTTATAATTAATATGAGAAGTATATCAGAATAATTGCAAAATGTTTCCTCACACCATGAAGTCAATTTTTTTTTAGAATGGAATCGGTGCATGATCGTCTTAACAGACTGAGGGAAGAGCGTTTAGCTAGAGAAAAAGCTCGCATTGAAAAGGTATTACAAAAATACATTTTAATATTACTGTTTTTATTAGTTTCGACTACTTAACATATTTTGTAATATTTGTAATATAATTTGCAGTTACGTGAATTGAATTTAAAGAAATATAATAAAAATGAGGCTCAAACAATTAAAAGTAACAGCCAGGCAAATGTTTGTGCCAATAGATCCGTTTCAGCTCCAGCAAGAACCGATAACAATCTGAATGCTAGAAAAGCAAATGTCATAAGCAGCAAAGTAAGTAATGCAAGAGGCGATGCAAAATTACCTAAAAATGAGAAAACTTCAGACTCCAAACCCAAAACAGTTCCCATAAATAATGCTGGTAATACTAAAACAAAAAATGAAACTTCAGGCAGAAATAATGCAAAAAATATAGCGGAAACAAAACCTAACCAACAAATTAAATCTGGTCCAAATTATAAACATAATGTCACCTCAGTTAGACATAATGTTAAAAATGCACCAGAAGTCAAGCCTGATCAAAATAAAACTTTTCCTAATGATAAAGTAAAATTGAATGGGTTTAGTAGAAAAAGTTTTGTACCATCAAAGTGTCAGAGCGGTCAAACAAGCACTGCTGCTCTTCCTAAGCCTACTAAAGTATCAGAAAGTAGGAAAAGTCTTGCACCACCCAAGCAAGATGGCAAGCCAAAGGCACGGGAGTCAGTTTTTGACAGGCTCTACAAACCCAAAGTGATTCCACAAATAAGTATAGACAACAACGCAAACAAGTTGAAAACAGATCCAAATTATTTAAAGCAAGTCATAAGAGATTCTAATTTGATAATAAACAAAAGACATACAGTGTTTGACAATAAGGAAAAGCCATCAATGCCTGTGCGCAGGTCGATATCTGCCGTGCACTTTAAAAGAATAAGCAAACACGAATTGAGCAACTGCGTACAAAAGTGGGCGTCAATAGGAGAGAAGATTAATAAGGTTCATTTGAATGAGGTCAGCGAGGATGAGAGTGTGAAGGAGGAAAAAGTTGTATCTGCTGTTAAAAGCGAAAGAAAGAGGGTTAAGTTCCAAACACCTGCCTCGTCAAACTTCAACACTCCTAAACCTCAGGAGCTGCAGGAGAGACTACAAAAGTGGTTGCAGAAGCGAGGTAAAGCTCTGGATTCGTACCATCACTTGCAATGTTTCGGACTGCACCATTTACCACGAAGTGTCGGTAGCGTATCTAGCAAGCTCGACCTTTGCGAAGATGAAGAAAACAAGGAGAACATTGCATTGGATCACGACAGCGACAATGAATCATATACGGAGAATGTAAACAATAAAATGGATGAATTAACTGTTGAACCTAAAATTGATTTGGCTCTCGACAAATGGAGGAGGGCCAGCTGTGTCAGTGACAGCATAGGCTTTAATGAAAGCTGTGAAACCACCTTAACTAGTGCGGAGGAATTACACCATGTTGATGAGCTGCTTCTTGGTGCTCTACATGATCTGACAGAGTTGCTGCGTGAGGTAACTATTTAATTTCAGCTTACACTTATATTATAAAGAGGCAAGGTTTGTTCCTTTGCATTGAATGGAAAAATTAATAATTACATGACCAATTACTGTTACCATGTTATTTTGTTTGGCACTGATTTAAAGGGGCAGTTGTAAATAGCAGTTTTGGTAAGTTAAAAATTATAAATGGCACGTTCAATAACTACTTTAGCAGTTTAAACTAAGCAGTAAATTAAACAAAATTGAGTAAAAAAAAATAATGAAATGGATCATTGAAAACATTATTGAACAGTAAAATAATTAAATGAGCAGTAAAAATTAATGAATGAGCGGTTACGTTTGAGCAGTAACAAATCGGAATTTGTCAGTAAAAAATCTCATTCTAAGCAGTTCTCCGCGCTAAAGTAAAAAACTGTGTTGGATATGTTTTTAAGGGCCCCTGAGACGGTCAAATGGTTTGATTTAAACACGTAAATTTTGGTTCGACTCAAACCATTTTGATCGTTTACAAAGCTAGGTTGAACGTTTTTTCAAACATTTACGTGTTTGTAGCTCGTTTGATGAAATTTCATAGTTTTGTTGTGGGCAAATTAGAGTGTATGCTTGAACCAATCTATGTACAAATTTTGGAAGCTTAAATCACTCTCCTCTGTTGGCAAAATAGGAATCCATTTTTTTACAGAGGTCTTTTTGATTGATTATTCTGTGTTATAAAAGTTGACCAATCGTGTTATGCTATGGGTAATTCAAAGACAAAGACATGATGAATACTGACAATGAACTTTAATTTCTTAGCTTTAGTCATTGCTGAGAAAAATCGATATTGCTGCAGCCAAATTATCAAGGCGACGCCTTAAACCAGTGGTCCCCAACGTTTTTTTCACGCGGGCCACAAACATGTTTTGGTCTTGGTGTCGCGGGCCGCAACAAAAAAATTTTAGGGCTAAAAAATAATATTCTACAAAATTAACGATTTAAAAGTGGAAATAATTTGACGACTATCACGACGACTTTGTATTATTTTGCCGGTGGACGTGAATTCCATTGGAATTTTAAAATAGCTTAACATAACGCGGGCCACAAATAAAGTCCCGGCGGGCCGCGGGTTGGGGATAGCGGCCTTAAACAATGAGGTGGTAAAATAAAATAAAATCGGCAAAGTGCGAGTCGAACTCGCCCATGGAGGGTTCCGTACCGTTATAAAGCGAAAATAAGGCTGGTATAAATAGTCAGTACTCAAGATGCATCTCGATCTCAAGACTCTGTTCAGGCTATGTTGGCTGTCAAAATTTGGACCAATCACCGAACCGAACCGCGTCTTGAGACCGGGTCGCATCTTATTTCTTAAGTACTGACTATTTATACCAGCCTAAGGGCCGGGACACAAAAACACGATACGACGTCGTACGACGTCGTGTCGTGGGAATCTACGACGCGCGTCGTAAGAAGCTACACGGCATCGTGCGGCGTCGTACGACGTCGCGTCGTAGAAACTCACGTAGAAATTCAAAGACGAGTTTCTACGACGCGACGTCGTAGATTCCTACGACATGACGTTTGTGCGTTGTGCGATTGCACCGCTCGCTATGATCTGCCGAACTATATTTTATCGAACCGCTCATTTCATCTTTTTTACTGACCATTCCATCATTTTTCCCGCTCGTTTAGTAATTGAACTGATCGATTATTTTTAGAATTGACATTGTATGAGAAAATAACCGTCCAATTGATATTTTATTACTGTCCATGTTTTTCTGTTGCAATAATTAATCAACCGCCATTAAATTAAATAACTGCTCAATAATTTTTTCAACAAATCATAATAACATCCCGAATATAACCTAGTTATAGTTACCTAGTTTAGGCTCCAGTTAACACTTTGTGTGTGTGTTAGGTAACCCTGTATTTCAGGACTCCAGGTTCCACCCGCAGATATTACCAGTAAAAGGTGTTACGTTCGTGTGTTTGTGTGTGTGTGTGTGTGTGTGCGTGCGTGCGTGCGTGCGTGCGTGCGTGCGTGCGTGCGTGCGTGCGTGCGTGTGTGTGTGTGTGAGAGTGTGTGTGGGCGTGGGTTTGTTATGTTTGTATACTATATATATAAATATTTTTATGTAATATATTTTCAAGGTTTTATATTTTTATGAGTCTATAATACTATGATCATATTATGTACATACATATTATAATACATGATAATATAAATATAATATATACATTATATTGGTAGATAACTTAATTCATAATATGGTTATAAACTGATTTATTTTTATATTATAATATGGAATATTATACTAATTTAAAATTTTTATTAGGTCTTCTGATTCATTATAATTTAGTGTAAGAAGCCATTTTTACAAGCCACCACTTCTAGTCCTGTTTTTATTAAATCCTTTAAGAGTGGATAATAATAATGAATGATGTTCAGGGTTTTGACTGGGAGCAATGTGCCCGCTGGCTGCGCGCACTCCGAGAGAGGTTCCCGGAGGCACCCGAGGGCGCCGCGTACTGGGAGTGCCGCGCCGCGCTTGAGGAGAGACGGGGCGACCTGTCTGCCTCCGTACAGTGCTGGGAGAGAGCCATCGCTAATGGCACAGAGGTAATTAATTTACTACATTTCATGTGAGCTATAATAATAATAATATAGCCTTTTTGTTTCTGAAAAGCGTTGCATTTTGTTTTTAGTTTGGTTACTCTAGTGTTATAGCAGATCACGCAATTCGGTGTACCTCTTGGCATAGGCCTCCTCCAGTGCTCTCCACTGAGCTCTGTCGTCTGCGACTCTTGTCCAGTAAGGACTCAAAGTCAGATGAATGTCGTCTCTCCTGAGTTAGGTTGCAGTAATTACGTTAAAGGGTACTGCGCTGTGTGTGTACAGTTCTCAGTTCTCACAGTGGACACTAACATTTATATGGCGTTAAATTATTATCGATTGCCAACATAAATGCCTTTAAAGGCCCATTTTCATCCCAAAAAATATATTCTATACCCTGACAAAGCTGAGAAGTCACAAAAAATGAAACTATGAATTATCTACTACTGACTGTGTCATAATATTATCATATTTTATATTATCCAGATTCTAGACTAATATTTTTTCAACGTTTCAGCAATCTGTAGTAGAAGCAAACCTTGATCAGTTGCTTGACAAGTTTATGCAGTTGAAGATCAGCCCCAGCAGTGGACGGAATCGAGAAGTGGACCCCAAGATGGTTGACGTTAAAAACGTCTTCAAGAGCACCATCATCCGATTCGCCGTACGACAAGCTAAGTTGTAAGTAGACTAGAGCTAAACTATACCCTAAACATACAAACATTTGTAGGTTTAATCCTTCGATCTGTTATAACCCTAAAGTGTTAGTGAATATGCTTACACCTATTTTCCCAAAGTCAGCAAAACTAAGAGAACCGTTGCCCGAGCGCCGGACGCGGCGCAGTCTCGGTTCAATCTCCAAACCAGTCGGTCATATTATTTAATCAACCGATATTTTCTATTTCCAATTTCTATTTCCTTATAATTAATGTATTGTAATTTTATCTAATAAAAGTCTTTTGCTAAGTCTCCTATAATAGATCGGAGGTTCTAGGAATTCCCATTGTATTCTTTTGTTCTCGCAATCACCGGTGCTTGCGTGGGGCCTGGAGGATTAAAAACTATATCACTCCTCCATGTAAAAATTACAAGATTGGCTACACAATAGACTTCTTAACTATCATGGGCAGTAATTGTCTCTACTATTAGCGAAACTATTGACACCTCATTATTTAAATAAATTATAGTGGAACATTTATTCTACACATGACCTCAAAGAAATAGGCTGAGGCATACCTACACATAATATGTCAAAATAATACGCAGTCAGCCCCACAATACTCCTTAAATTGTTATCCCTTTTCAGAAGTGACTGTCGACACCAGTTATATTATGATAACAAATTATGTTGAATTTCATAAGTGAGAGTTATTTTTATGATTTATAAATTATATCTGAGTGATTTAGTAGTCTATCAATATATTTTATTTATTTAACTTTTTGTTCATTTGTATAATTATTGATTTACTTTGTAAAATAATATAGATCATCAATTCTCATAGGATCATACAAGTTAAAACCATTTTTAATTTTTAGGTACCAGAAGTTGTGTGTATTTAGGCATTATATATTGGTGATAGTATTAAAGAGATGTGGTTCACATATTTTGTATGAATTTGAATAATTTTGTATAGTTTGGGCAGCAAAGTAGAAATTAATTCATTGTAATTATTGTACAGCAGTCTGCGGGTGAAATATGTATATTATGTGAGTGACAGTAGTGGTGAGCTAGTGCACTCATACAGTATTGTACGAGTTTCAACGTGCTTCGAAGTATGTAAGTTAGAAGTACTATCGAATTCGCATCTAGATTTAAGCCATTTATTTATGCAGATTTTCAAGTATGTTAGAAGTACATCTTGTATTTCGAATATTCATTAAAGGCATTTATGCAGATATTTTTTTAATTTTTCAGGCGTCAATCTAATGGCACACCCAAGTACACGGTGACGCCTGTGCGGCGCAGCTCGCGGATCAGCCTCATACCGTGCGTGCGCACGCCCCTCACTGAGCCACGCCCCTCGACACGCCCCGCCCATCGCACGCCCCTCAGCGTGTGCAAGTCCTTCCATCAAGCGGCCGAACTGTTTCCCGTCGAGTTCAAACCCAATAAGGCCCTGATTAAAACACCGTAATTATTGTGCTAGTCGAGGTATTGGTATCTTGTATATTTTTCCACTGTACACATCTTTGTTATTTTCTCCCTAGTATGTATTTCACAGTTTAAGCCAGGCGCCGTTGCAACCTGGAATTGTTTTCATATGTAGAAGGCGCAAAACTTTCTTGAAATAGAAGATTCACATAGGAATTAGCTAGATTTGGCGTGGTCGTGTCCATGTGACACCCTTTAGGACGGGGCATGGCTTAAGCAGCGTATTAGATAAATTTAATGTCGAAGGGCCTCTGGAAAGTTCTGTAAAATATTATTTAGGCCTTTATCAATTTGATTTTCATGTCAAAAGTCTAACTTGATAATGCTGTAGACAGCATGCAATTTGTTTTGAATGATCTGAATGTGAGTACTAGAGCAAGGCAAAAAAATTGTGAAACTGCCTTAAAAGTATTTCTCCTACTAGCCAAAGGAACAGTTATAAGTTGGACTTATCTTGATTTGAACTCCTATTTTTGAGAAACATTTAAGACACTTTAATTTGCAATACATATTATTCTAATTAGTTTTTATTACGCATGATATTGCATTTAATACGTAGGCTAAGATTTTTTCCATTGTTTACGAAAGAATGAGAATCTATAGGTGTGTTGTTATACATTATTATATTATTATACATAATGTCTTAATCTTAGCTTATTGCTTCATCGACCATTAAAAATGGTGTAGACTCGCTTTTTGTCATTATGTTTATTATCTTTTAGTTAAAACTATGCTTCACATATTTCTATTCTTATATCCACTTTATCGAACTATAATCTTTTCATAGACGTAAGGCAGCATATTTTGCCTAACTTTAAATTTAGGCTGCCTTCACACTAGTATTTGTCTAGCGTAGGCGTTCGATGAACGTATGCGCAGTGCAGACAAAGCGACAACGTTCAACGTCTGTAGTACTTTAAGATATTAAGATTTGTTTGAGAATTGGAATTTTTTCTTGCTTTTACTATGAGAACGATATTCTTGACTTCTTGCAGTTCCAACATAAATAGAAACATGTGTCCTACTTGGTGACTGGGTTGTGGTTTTGACACTTTTAGGGCCTTATCACACTGGCGATTAGCGAGCGATTTGAAAGCTACTGCGCAGCGCGCGGCGTGCCGTGGACGCCATTTTGTACACTCGTATTTTGTATACTCCCTAGACGAGTGTACAATCGCGGCGCTTTTCAATCGAACTTTTAAATCGCTTGCTAATCGCCATTGTGATAAGGCCCTTACTGGTGATTCACTGCATCTTAGCGCAAGTGGACTATAAAAATGCGATGTAAATATTATTTATATTTATTATTATGATTTATGACAAATTATAATGTTTGATACATAGTGGTTGAGTATTTTAAATAGGTTTATATCATGTGTGACCAAAATGTGCTATTCTTTTAAATATAGGTATAGTGTACAATGATTTCTTTTTTTTACTAGTTTTATGGTCCTTAAGGGATGAGCTTTTTTTTTAAAACGGGCTTTGGCTCACCACACATTCGCAACACTGTATCTGTATCGCCAGGATCGACAGCGGTATCCAACCACGAAAACCCTTTGATATGATCTCAGGGAGCCCGAGGGACATGCAGCATGCTAAAGCTGTCTTGGCACCCGCAACGAGTTTAATCAGAAGAAGATAGGAGTAGGAATTATACAGTTTTCCCTCTCCATAAAAAGCGGGAGACATCAGACAGCACAAGTTGCAATGACCGAAAGCATCAAAAGTCAAAGAACTAAAAGGAAAGCACCACGGGAATAAATAATGTTGATTTTGACTACTAAGCTAGATCTAAGTTAATGTTGGAATTTATTGTGTTACATCCAGTAATAATTATGACAAAAACGCTTAAAGGCACGGAAGGTCCTTGCGCTATCCACGAGGTCATCGTAATATGGGACTCCAGATTTGCTAAGTATGTTGTTAAGCATTACAGATCTTTCGTTTTTCCAGAGGTTACACTCCCAGAGAACATGATGAGCGGTTTGTTCGAAGTTCGTCGAACATGCTGCCTTCTTATGCTAAGTACTCACATACGGTTGTGCTCGATAGTTTTACTCTAAATCGAGTATAATAATAGTAGGGGAGGGGAAGGTGCTATTTTTGTAGTCACTCGAGCGTCATGGAGACCTAGTAGGTTGTATACATTAGTTAAAACTGATAAAAAAATAATAAGAGCATTTTTTATTTTAGCGGTGGGTTCAGAAACTGCGGCCATTTTAAAGTTTTGAAAAAGAAAATATATTCAGAAAATTGGTTATTTCGGTCAGTTATTATTATATTTTAGACAACAAGGACTAAATCATTTAGTTTAGTGCAAAATAAAATATCTGCGAAGCTTAGTTAGGAAAATATAAAGCTTTAAATTTTATATTTTAAAATGTCCCTACGGGCTTACCAAACCTTTGAATCGTCAGTGCTTTTTATGGAAGCTTTTTTAGGGTATACTAAACATCCCCTATCTTAATCTGACAGATCGGATGACATTTCAATACTCAAAAAAAAAAAAATTAACCCACCACGTGAGAAATCTGATTTCTATAGCATGATAACTAGACACATGTCGGAAGCCTATACAAGCTTAATCTGACACGCTCGAGCTACTCCCGAAATCTCCTCTTCGCCTCCTCTACTATAATTAATGTGTGGACCGCAAAACTGACAGCATCGAGCCGCTCGAAGGATTGATGGAACCGGATCGAGCCGGATTGATGGAATGAAATATTATATCGATTTAGAATTAAATATCAGCTATGTCCACATTATGCAATTTCATCTTCAATTTTCGTCATCTTCTTTTTATTCAACTTTCGTTTGGCATATTCAGTAATTGAATGCGTCAAAATCCACCCGCGTTGAAAGAAAAGTATCATAGTGAGCGCTACGATTTCAACGCGCGTCACGGGTATGCCTCACGTTCGCTGTTGACTGCGCTATAACGCATGCCCTTGATGAACAAAAAAAGGCCCAGTGTGGACAAAGCTATCGAGCAATCTGCAATGCTGAATGTGTGGACGAAAGCCCGAGCCGCGGGTTTTGCTCGACGTTATTGCTCGATTGAGTAAAACCGTATGTGAGTTATTAGCATTACTCTCACATGGTGATTCTACTAATTTTAATCCATAAAGTTTGGCTTTAAAATTACCATGACTGGTCAGGAGCAATGATCAATATCCATCCCATAGACTTATAATATATACTGTATCCATCCAGTGTTTGGATAGCCGTTGACGTATATCTGGCAAAAAGTTAAAGGTAGCGACCTTTTGTAGAGTAGGAATAAGCTTGATAAAAACAAGTAAATGAATATAATATAACATTTTATTTGTTCATATTATAATATTATTATATCACATGCTGTATCACCGTGCACCGTGATCAATGATCAATAATAATTGATCATACACATGGTCCAAATCACGTGACGTGCGACAGAACTTCGTATTCAAAGAAACAATTCGTATGAAATTTTTTGCTAGTTCATGGCTTGGACCAAAGCAAACTGCATCTTCTATAAAATCTACATAGTACTTACTTCCGTAAATGCGTATGTTAGTTGGATTTTTGCGACGTCGTATATAATGTGCGAAGATTACTGTACTAACTTAAGTACTGTACATAATTTTAGTTAATATAAATATAGATGGTAAGTACTTAGTAACTATAGGTAGGTCACCGAACACGTAGATTCTGCTATTGACTAATAGCTACTTGTCTTTCGTTCGCGCAGGAATTTGGCTATCTCGTTTCTACAGGCAATAAAAGAGACAAGTTGTTCTAGGTTCAGGGCTTTCACATAATATGTATTTATTATTAAAGGATTTCACGTAACCGTACATTTATCCGCAAAAAATTGCTTATGTTCCTTCACGTGGTCTATTCTTTATGTTCTTCATAATAAGCAATTTCATATAATTTCCCCCGTTTTTTTCACATTTTCCTCTATTTCTTCGCCCCTATTAGTCTTAGCGCGATAAAATATAGCCTAAAGCCTTCCTCAATAAATGGGCTATCTAAGACTGAAAGAATTCTTCAAATCGGACCAGTAGTTCCTGAGATTAGCGCGTTCAAGTTAGCCCTTTCAAATAATTTTCCCCGTTTTTTCCACATTTTCCTCTTCATGGCTATATTTTATTACGCTAAGACTAATAGGAGAATGTGAAAAAAACGGGGGAAATTATTTGAAAGGGTTTATCTCGCGAACTACTGGAGCAATTTTTATGTTATTTGGCACAGATAAGAAGTAGACCACATGAAGGATCTTGATAGGCTACCGATTTTAATCATTTTTTCAGTGGCTATATATTTTATACCCGTGCGACGCCGGGGCGGGTCGCTAGTAATATTATAAGTATAGATTCTGCAGCAAAACACAAATAAAATGACACTGCGATGCGATGCGAATTCGAAGTGATGTGTGGAAGCCCTATATGCCGATATTCTACGCATTCGGTGAATTTACATATTAAATATATAAGACAAAAGTAGAATTTAAAATTAGCACCACGGCTGAGGTAACATTACTCATTTTGATGGTTTTTATGGTAATAACATAGTGTTGTCAATCGATAAAATGATGATACATCATCATCTCATATCATCTTGGTGAAAATAATTGACGCTGAAATCGACATATGTCGGTAAATTCATGGCACTACTAGGTCTTTACTTTTATCCACATTTATAATTTATCTAATTACTACTAAAATATGTTAAAATTGGTTGTGGTAACTAAATAACGTACATATTCACAATTTGAACTAAAAAGTATTTATCATTTTATGACAAACTAAAACGTAAGTACAATAACAGTAAGTAGCAAAAATAAATCCATAATATAATTTAACTATAATAATTACATGCCTAACTTGTTAAACTTTAATAAAAATTAAACAAAAATAAAGTTGGTAATGAAATAATACTGTTGTGTATTACATGATGAGAAGTAGATAATATTAGTTTTTAGTAGTTAGTGTCAAGGAAAGTTTTTTTAAATCGTCAGTTTTGAATTTAGATTTCAATAAGGCACGAAGGTTTTAGTGGTTTTATGGAAATCTATACTTATAAAATTACATGTCCTGACTGACTGACTGAGTTGAAAGTTTGAATGAAAGTCCGTCATTTCTTGAGTTAGAAACATGAAGCTTTATTTTTGGGCTACTGATTAAAAATGATTGGATACGTGTTTAAGCGTTTTTGAAAATACTCCCACCAAGGGGGTGAAATAGGGGTTGAAAGTTTAAATGAAAGTCTATATAAATATACTATGTTCACGCGGACGAAGTCGCGGGCAACAGCTAGTATAGTACAGCTAGTGAATAAAGTTTTTTATGTATAGCACCAAGTACATAATGTTTAGAACTGATTAACAACAAGTAGTACAATTATTGGACTATTGTTATATTGTGTATGGACTATTTATATATTCGAGTTATAAACAACATTCGAGTTTGTATATGTAACAAAATTGTTATAATACTTGTATGGTAATATTAGTATATTGTATAATGTCAACAACGAAGCCCTTATTAAGCTTTTAATTGCAAGACAAATAAAGGTCATCGCACCATTCACCGACTCAACGCCAACTGCTGTGAGTTGGGTTGGCATCGAGTCGGTGTAGCGTGCGGTGACCTTTTATATGTGTAGCTATTATAAAAGAATACACAAATTAATGAAATACTTAGTGATGTTAAAGATGCAATTGAGATCAAGTAAATTAATCTAGTAATTAATTGATATCAAATCTGCAACATGCTTCTATCGTGCGCTCATACAATGTGTTATTATACATCCACATGTATTTACATCACAATTCACAGTCAAGCTTTAAAAATTTAATAGGATTCTTTGTATAAAACTAATTAGGAAGCCGTGCTATGCGTTCTTCCGTTCTAATGCATAAGTTCTAGGGCAATCTGGCCTCGCTTTAATAGTACTATACAATTTTGTCTTACTATTACAAATTCCATACTATGTACTGAATAAATGTGTAAGAATCGTATGTTGGATCTTGTTAATATTCGAAACTACTTAATAAGTATAAAATAAAATGCAATCGCAATAAATAGTAACACTGACCTCTTTGAGGTTATCCGATTACCTAGACATAAAATTAATGTGCCCATGCCACAGTATCACATTGTATAAAACGTAATATTTATCTATTTAGTTGCCTTTTCAATTTTACATTACTTTTCATGAAGGCAAGATGTTTAAGGCAGAACTACAAAATTGACAAAGTATATTTTGTTTTTACTGATCAGTCCTATATGACACTGCAATAAATATCAACTTGCATTAAAGTATAATTTACACAGAGCCAGTACTGGCTGCCAATAAGACTGGCAGCCAGTATTGGCTTGGCAAATACCGCGTGTGAACAGTTTGGCCTGGCTTGAAAAACTGTTCACACGCGGCATACCGCATATACCAAGCCAATACTGGCTGCCAGTCTTATTGGCAGCCAGTACTGGCTATGTGTAAATTATACTTAAAAACTTACAAAAGGTTTTGCAGTAAGTATAAAATAAATACAGACATAAAAATCGTTTTTTTTTGTTTTAACAATGGCAGCTCTTTTAAGCACCGTTTATTTCTTACCAACTCGTTGGTAGTTATTTAAGTACAGTTTCTTTAAGTATTATTTGTATAATTGATCCTTGATATTTAGGAAGTTTTCTTCGATTCTTGGAATCTCCTGTAGCTCTGTAAAAAATAGTTATCATATTATTATATTTTCTTTTTAATTTTCGTTATCAATTCGACGTGTATGTATGTAATATTTCCAGAACTGCCCAATTTTCGTATAATATGTTAGTCTATATCAGCGTCTGAATAAATGTGCCAAATTTCAAGTGTATGTATGCACTCGTATGTATGTAAGTATGTATGCATGTTTTTATGTTTGTGTTCGCATATCGCTGGAACTACCATACCGATTTCAGTAATTCTTTTTTTGTTGTACTAAGGATTGTTGAACTTAGGGAATAGTGCAAGTTTCATCAAAATCGGTTCAGTAGTTTTGGAGATACAGAGTTTTAATTCTCAATTACGTACAATTTTGAAGTCGGTTTTATCTTTTTAATAAAATACAGTTATTTGTCTCATAATGTAATAACAATTTAATGTTTATTCGCTGAAAACAGTGTATGTCATAGGGTCGATCTTTACAAATAAAAAAAAAAACTTTTTTTTTTACCTCTTCGGCCATTTTGTAGAGCACGGCCGCAGTCTCGGGGCCGGTCTGCTCCACAAGCGACTTGAATATGCTCTCATTTTCAGAATCCAACCTGTAATATTTCAATAAGTATATTCGTAATTTACGTTATTTATTAACGATTTAAGAGTCCGTATACGAAATTTTGACAATTTTGCCGAAATTGCAAAGGTTCGCTACAGAAATATTATTTGGTTTTTTCCCCTTATTTGACTTAAAAAAATATATATTAATTATTAGATTTAAAATACATTTAAGCGCGGAAAGCCGACTCGAACTTGCGGCGAGTAATATAATGTGAGATTTAGGTTGTTTTGAATCGTGTTTTTTTGGCACAATTTGTTTTTTTCTTTTTTCTCGAATTGGATAGAATTTTATCTATAGATTATTTCTGTCGTTTTCTTTTTATGAATTACAGCTCCAAGTTGCAGAAATTAACAGCAATTCTTTGCCCATTTTCTCTAAAATTTTGCCGAGTTACATACTCAACTATTTCATATTAAAGTGGTAAAAAGTAATTCCAACATTTTATAGACGACTTTCTCAACAGTACATTGTATTTTTTTCATACCGTTAAGACGTCAATACAATCCATAAACAGGTTATATTCTAAACCTTTTACAGCAAAAATCATAAAACTGTCGCGGGTTTGAGTTGGATTGTTGGATTATTTAAAAATACTTAAAAAAATAAAAAATCTAGCTCCAACATTAGATTATAATTGAAATGATCTTACATGTTGTGCATTAAAACTTATAGAAATACTGTATTTTAACTGTTAAATCACGTCTGTAAAATCAGTGAAATCGGAAAATTTCGTGTACGGACTCTTAAGGACTTATACAAGCTACGGAACTGCTTAACAGCACGCACAATGCACAGATTGTGTAGAGCTATTTTACTTCCGAATTTCTATGACTATATGTTGTATCATAGACGAATTATTTTGTATATATTTTATTATGTATTTTTGATTCTAGGCTGTTCGTTTAGTGACTTACCTGGAATATTCTTGGAATTGTGGCATCTGCTCTAAACTGTTGTACGTCGAATTCTCCGGGATCGCTAGCGGCGCCTAAAACATTCAAATTAACAATCTATTATTCTGTATATTCGAAAGGTCTACTCCTCCACAAAAAGTCAATACCCCAATTATTACTTAAGCAAGTTATAGGATGAACATGACTAGTGATTGGACAGTACTAGTCATTGGACAGAGCACAAAAGCACTATAATATTTATTGAGGTTCCTTTAAAAAGTACCTGCTTTTCTTTAAAATCAGGCGTCTATTACTTTTAACACAGGCAGTTTTTAAAGCAACATAAATAACTTTAATTTGTGCTTGGCCAATGACTGGTACTGTCCAATCACTAGTCACTTTACCCTAATTTAGTTTTTTTTTTTAATTTTACCATTATTTAAACACCTTACTTTTAGACCGATATACCGAAGCGTCTATCAAGGCACTTCGGTATATTCTTATGACTTATAGGGAACACAACGGGAGGTGCTGCGATCTGTTGTCGCCTATTTGCCGTAGTTGAATAAAAAAGGGTTACCTGGCTCCTGGATAGCTGCGTCCTTTTGGGTAGTTCACTCTTATGCTTAATCTGCAGAAGCTCATACGGATGCCCGGTCTCTACGACACGCCCCCTAAGAAAAAAAAATCGTGCATTAGGGTGCGTTCCATTGAAGCGGAGCGGAGCTTAGCGGTGCCCGAATTTACCAATCGTGCTATTTCAGCGGAATGACAGCGAAGCGGAGCGAAGATTTCGAGCATGGTGTTGGTCAATTCGGCACCGCTAAGCTCCGCTCCGCGTCAGTGAAAACACGGCCTTAGGAGCTGAAAAAATTCGTAACATGTAGTTCGTAACGGAAACGTGAACGTCGTTAATAGGAAACGAAGTAACATGTGATACGGTAAGTCACGTATCGCAATGATCTCGTGTTGTTGCATGATTACGTAACATTATGTTATAATATAATGTTACTAGCTGTCCCGGTAAACGTTGCTTTGCTATAATATATTTATTTTATTATTATTTTATTGAAGTTACTAAATAAGTGTGTCACCATGGCAACGTCGATCGCTATCCCGTCGAACAAACAATGTTCGCCGTCAGTCTCAGGTTGTAATAATTTACTATTATTTATTGAACAAATGCACTTATCAATATATAAAGTACCGAGTAGCCGATTCTCAGACCTACTGAATATGCATATAAAATTTGGTAAAAATCAGTAAAGACGTTTCGGAGGAGTTCGTGGACTAACATTGTGACACGACAATTTTATATATAAGATATATATACAGGAAGAGATACTTATTTGCGTTCATATTAAGATATGGACTCAAATAAATATCCCTTCCTATACTATGTTAACTATTTCATGTTTTCACAGCTTGTAAAAATGATTTCATTGGACATAATATGTCGTATGTTGTATGTTATAAAAATGTTATACGGTAATTTCACATAAGTCTCACTTGTCCATGACGATGACCCTGTCGTAGTCCATGACCGTGTGCAGGCGGTGCGCGATGGTGAGCACGGTGGAGGCGGCGAACTTGGTGCGGATCGACGCCTGGATCTCCTTGTCCGTCTCGCCGTCCACGTTGGCCGTGGCCTCGTCCAGCACGAGCACGCGCGGGCGGGCCAGCACGGCGCGCGCCAGACACAGCAGCTGGCGCTGGCCGGAGGACAGGTTGCCACCGCCGTCGCCCACGCGCCAGCTCAGCCCCTCGGCGGCGCCCGCCAGCGCCCCGAGCCCCACCTCCCGCAGCGCGGCGTGCAGCTCGGCGTCGGTGCGCGCCCCCGTCGGGTCGAGGTTGTCGCGCAGCGTGCCGGCGAACAGCGCGGGCCGCTGCGGCAGCGCGCACAGCCGCCGCCGCCACGCGCGCAGTCCCGCCGAGCGCGCGCGCACGCCGTCCACCGCCACGCCCCCGTGCGTGCGCGCCAGCCCGAACAGCGCGGCGATGAGCGAGCTCTTGCCGGCGCCCGTGCGCCCCACCACGCACACCTTCTCGCCCGCGCGCACCCTGAAGTGCACGCCGCGGATGGCGTACGCCGGCTCCTCCCCCGCGCCCTTCTCCATAGAGGCGTCCTTGCGGGGCGGCTTCTCGTATTCCAGCGATACGTCCTCGAAAACTATTTCACCTGGAGTTGTAATAAAGATAAATAGAAGTTAAATTATCGTAATAATCTGCAGTTTAAAATATGTAATAATGTTTTTCCCGTGACCAAAACGAAAACTAACGCGATCATCTCATAATAATATTATGTTACTTGTAATTTTGAAGTAGCTATGCCTCCTTGTCAATATCATCCAAGTATCGTTTTGCATATGGCCGGAAAAAGAACCAACGCTGGTTTCTACCAGTGTCTATTGTGTTTCTACTGAGTGATAGCTGTTTTGCATTTACGGTATTAAGAGTCTGCTGTCAAAATGCTAGCCCCGCCTACACACATGGCTATCGTCCAATCGTGATACAATGATTGCATGAATTGTGCCCGCATGAAACGTATTTTGCGCTGTAGCTAATATTTTATTTTTATTTTCTTTATTCAGAACAACATACAGTCATATGATAAAGCACTTTTACATATAAGTTTAACATTAAAAAGACCTTTAGGTTCTTAAATTAAAATTAAAAAATTACAAACATTGGTTGATCGTGTGTGGGGGGGTCGTGACTCGTGTGTAATGTAAAATGTTACATAAAATTAAAGTGTTTGTTTAGAACCCTAGCCCTACGACAAAAGTCTTGGGATCAGAAAACTAGTTCTACTAGGGTTCGTGTATGTGTATGTGTGTGTGTGTGTGTGCGTGTATGTGTATGTTTACAAAATTTTTTATGGTGCAGCAAAAGAAAACAAAATTTACAGAAAAATTACCTGAAACTCATAAAGCTTTCATACAAATAAGCAACATTTTATTTTGTATACAATTTTTATAAAATATAACAATTTTTTGCATATAATATGTAATTAGTTTACATTAAGTAGGGTTTACAAAAATCCTAAGATTGAAAATAGTATAAAACATTATTATGTTTTAACTAATTATAGTAATTCAGTTTTGAGTAGGTTTTTTATTTTGTTTATAGAATGACAAAAAGGGTCTATATGGTGTAAGTTATTATTACAATACTTTGGTGCTCGCCTGAAAAAGCTATGTTTGGCATAGTTTGAGTGGGCATAGTCTATATGAAACAGATTATGAGAACGTAAGAAGTGACCTGGAATGCGATATGTTATTTTTTCTAGCAAGTTCTGCGAATTAACATGATTTTGAATTATTATTTTTAACAAAAAATTAAAACCGACTTCCAAGGTAAAAAAAATAATAACATTAATATGAACTAAAAAGTATTAAATAATTTTTACTATCTAATAGTGCCTTTTTCCGAATTCGGCTAAACCTCAACTATTTCTGTACTCAATCTTCATTATTTTGAAGTCGGTACCAGATAGCTGAATCTTCAGTCCTCTGACAGAATATTTAAAATTTTTGGAACTGGCACCGACTTCAAAATTATGAAGATTGAGTACAGAAATAGTTGAGGTTTAGCCGAATTCGGAAAAAGGCACTATTAGATAGTAAAAATTATTTAATACTTTTTAGTTCATATTAATGTTATTATTTTTTTTACCTTGGAAGTCGGTTTTAATTTTTTGTTAAAAATAATAATAATTTCACTTTTTTTAGTTACACTAGTAGGTAAATCTTCGCGTATATTTTACGTATCTTATTACAATTTGTTAAGAGTCACAACTCACACTTACAAAATAATATAATATTATCAGTGAAGTGAACATATTGTGCTAAGTAATTTAACAATTTTAATACTTCAAGCCCGAAGCGGTCACCGGCGATTGCGATAACAATAGAAAGGCTTATTGTGTCTCGTTTTTTCACGATCGAAGGATCTATCAGATAAAAAATTGTACAAACTTGCATAGGATGTAGCGTAGCATTATATTTAATATTATCATAATTATTGACAGCTGTTCTTGTAATCAAGAATTCAAATCGATAGGTACTTAGTGCACCATCTATCGATTAATAAGTATAACTAATTAAAAAGACACTTAATGACTTTGTTTTGTTTAAATGCTCTTTTTAAAATAACTTTATTTTAATTCTATTTGTCTATTAAAATTTTATAAA
This sequence comes from Polyommatus icarus, assembly GCA_937595015.1. Lineage (NCBI taxonomy): Eukaryota > Metazoa > Arthropoda > Insecta > Lepidoptera > Lycaenidae > Polyommatus > Polyommatus icarus. The sequence goes on from OW569325.1 coordinate 3,314,633, forward strand.
GTAGTAAAGTATTCAATCTGTATATAAAGTAGTTAGTAAAGTATTCGATATTCTGTCTTCTGCCGCCGACCGACGACCGGCGACGCCGACCGTCGTGTATTAAAAACAAACAGGTGTTTTTATACAGTACATAATTATTATTGTTAGTATATCCATACCTATGCCTTGTACTATTATCTATTCTGTGCCATGAGACATTGGTGGCCTTAACACGACGTGGTAATGATGATGATGACGATGATGATGATGATGATTATGATGATGAATATGAATTGCATAGTAGTTTATGCTTTCTGTTCTTAAAACAACGCCGAAACTCCCAAACGTGTATCTATAAGGAGTCAGGAGTTCTCTCAGCATCTTCGAAACCATGGTATACCTTGACCCAATATTTGACTTTTTGGTAGCGTATTCTTAGTACACTTCACATAAAACCAAAATCACCATATGCTTCCATATAAATTTCGAGGAGTTCCCTCGATTACTCATGGATCCCATCATCAGGTCACCACTTTTGTGAAAATGGGACCAAATTGGAATGAAACCTAATACAACAAAACAAAAATTTCGAAAATCGGTTCACAAACGGCGGAGTAATCGTTGAACATACAAAAATAAAAAAAAATAAAAAAAATATCCACAGCCGAACATATAACCTCCTCGTTTTTTGGAAGTCGGTTAATTATTTTGAAAAAGAAAATGCAGTCCAAATACATACGCCTGTCCTTAAGTTTAGTTAAATTAAATTGTTTGGAGTTAGTTCTATAGCAAATATTTTTAAGGAAGATATCCTGAATACGCTCTAGACGGTCGATATGAACTTGATATTGAGGAGTCCATATGATGCTGCCAAATTCGAGAATGCTCCTAACGTAGGAATAATAAAGAATTTTATATGTGCAGGCACGTTTAAAGGGTTTGCCGACACGCAGTATCATGCCTAGCATTTTGTATGCACGGTTACATATATTGTCAATGTGAATATTGAAAGTTAATTTAGTGTCCAGGGTTACTCCCAAGTCCCTTATTGAATTTACTCGGGTTATTTGTGTTCCACCTATGTTGTAATTAAAATTAATAGGATTATTTTTACGAGAAAAACTGATGCCGTAGCATTTGTTTAAATTTAGATATAATCTACGAATAATAAAAAACTACGGAAGAGTAACTCCGTCAAAAAACATGCTCCAAAATACTTGTCAAAAAAGTGTACCTTAGGTTCACTTTTCATACATTAGGTGACCTTGAGCGGTATAAAAGCTGACGTTACATGACAGTTCGAATGGAACCAAATTTAAAACTGTATTACAATACCCGGCAATAAATATTGCACATCGACCTTTGGAAAGAGACAATCGGCTAATTTCGGTTTCATAGAGCGTTATCTTTGTAGCACACACCTTTTTGACATTATGTCAGTCGTTGTCCAAATTTAATGGAGTGCAGTCGCGTCCAGGTCAAAATATATATCTAGAGTTGTTAACACCCCTAAATTTGCTACAGCTGTAATTTTCCAAAAGAATTAAAATATACGTAAACATAATTTGAACACGCTTTTTATTTTATTTTACCTGAACCTAAATCCATAATTTAAAGAAAACTTGGTGTATTTTATACAAAGAATAATAACATTTTCAAAAGAAGCAAACCATAATAATTATAGTTTTTTTTAACAGCTCCTAATATATATCGGACTTTTTGTATTTCGTGCGTAAGAGATAACGCTCTACAAAACCGAAATTAGCCGACTGTCACTTTCCAAAGGTCGATGTGCAATATTTATCGCCGGGTACTGTAGTATGGGAGTTACGTTTCCTGGTTTTATTATTCGTAGGATATAATTCATTGCGGGTGCAATAATTTAAGAAATTTTGTAGGTCTAACTGTAAGGAATGACAATCAGCTATGTTTGAGATTGCTTTATATATTTTAGTATCATCAGCGTAGATTATGTGTTCACTGAAGTTAAAAATAGTGTCAATATCGTTCAAAAAGAAAATGAAAAGTAAGGGACCTAGGTGCGAGCCCTGCGGCACTCCGGATGGTATAGGGAAGAAAGTCGACGTATATCCCTTTATAGCGACTGCTTGGCTTCGGTTATTTAAATATGATTTTATCCACCTTAGTAAATCCCCATGTATACCCAACTTTTGAAGCTTAGAAATTAACAATTCATGATTGATTTTGTCAAAACATTTGGAAAAATCAGTGTATACTGCGTCTACCTGCCGTCCCTGGGAAATATTATTAATAATGAAATCTGTAAAAGTAAGTAAATTTGTGTCCACACTACGACCTTGGAAGAAACCGTGTTGCCTGTCAGATATAATATTATAAAAAGTAGCAGTAATTTTTCTTGTAACTATTTTTTCAAAAATTTTTGCAAAAATGTTTAGCTTACTAATAGGTCTATAGTTAGTAATCAAATGGCTGTTTCCGGACTTAAATATGGGAGTGATCAAGGCAGTTTTCCAGACTTGAGGAAAATGTCCTTCGGCAAGTGATTTTGTGAAAATTATTTGGAGAGGCAACGCGAGCTCTTTACAACAATTTTTAACAAAAAATGGGTGAATGTGGTCAGTCCCACTGCCCTTCTTTGAGTCTAATGTTTGCAAGAGAAGCAGCACCTCTTCCACTGAAATATCGACAGAAGAGAGGTCAAAAGACGTATTTGCTGAGCTTGGGGCCGAGGAATTTTTTCTGGTATCATTACTTACAGAAAACACAGAATGAAAATAGTTGTTAAAGGTGTTACATATCGACTCACCATCATTTATTACAGTTCCATTAAACGACATTTGTTCAGGTATGGTATTTACTGGAAATTTGGATTTCATAAAAGACCATAGATAAGATGGGCAGCTATGTATTCTGTAATTCTAATAGTGAACAATATCGCGTAACAACGGTCCGGCGCATTATAATTTATAGCACGAAAGTAAATTTCGCTAGTCCCAAAAATGTTTTTGATGATTACTTAAAAATTAAATTTCCTTTAGTTAATCTTTTATAAAGTGTGTGATTGTAGTAGTGCAAGTTATTGAATAATACTAACTCAATAAATGTAACAGATATTTGTTGAAAAGCCCAGAAAAAATCATAATTTCGAAAATAAAACTATCGAGTCAAAATAAGTGAATTGTGTTTTCCGTTAGGCAAGTATCAGATAAATATACAATGATTAAATAAATCTCAATTTTATTTGTGTCAATCGTCTTTCGGGATCGTATTAATTATTTGAAAACACAGCAAAAAAAGGGAGCTCGGTCTTAAATCATATTTCATAAAAAAATAGAAAAGCGTTTTTACCCTTTTCTGGCCATTTATCGAAGTCTAAGTTAGGATGTTCAGCTTTAAGCGCTGTCATGTCGGGCTCGGTGGGCTGCTCGGACGGCAAGTTGGAGTACTCCAGTATCCTTTCCACCTGTTACAACCAAAAATATAATTATTGTACCATCGAGGAAATTGATTCCTAGGCAGTTGACGGACCTACGTCATGAGTATTAACATCGTTGACGTCATTTGGTCGGCTTATATGTCAATTCAATGTTAGCTGTGATCGGTCGGATGGATTTGACTTAACGCGACCAAATTACTTAGGTCCGCCATTTGCCTAGGGTCAACTAGGGTTCAACTTCTCTGATAGTATACTCGTATTACACGACTTCAAATACAATTATTATACACATTACGTACGAACTACATATATTTGTATTTTATTTTTTATCGAGCCATACACGTCCTATGAATATCCGCAATTTAGCAACACACTTTCGGTATCCAACGCCATTGTTGTTATTATGTCACAGGCAGCGCCAAGAGTATTAAGAATCGGAACTAAAAACTGTCAAAGAGGCGACTTATCTTTCGGCAAAACGGTTAGCCATAATGTAATAAACATTATGGCTAGCCGTTTTGAATAACGTATGGCGCCGAATACATTCCGGCGGTTTTTCATTCAGCCGCATTCAATCCGGATAATCGATAAACCGCCGCATTACAAAACGGCCCTGTTTTTTATAACAGCTAGCCGTAATGTATAACGGCGCATTATTCAATCCGCCTGCGACAATATCACTATATCACTTACAGAGGTCATCTGGTTCTCCACTTCAGCGGTCTGCCGCATGCCGAACTGGCACATGCCGACCAGCCCTATCACCTGTGTGATCGCCAGACCTACATTACCGCCCAGCGCGTCTGTAATACACAACAAATAAATATAGGAACTTATGTTGACATTGGTAGCGTCAATATAACATTTTTGTTTCGAGGTGTTTGTTACCAGAGACCAGACATGCTGTTACTAAATTTTTCTGAAATAGGCTGAGCCCATTGTGTTGAAATTTTTGCACTTGTTATGTAGGTCTGAGAATTGATCAACGCCTATTTGTCAAGCTCGAATTAATGTTGTAACATACCAAACAGGGACCAGTATCTGTGATTGAAGTGACATATAAACAACGTTAGAAACTATTATAACAATGGGTTCAAGCCAAAGACCTTTTGCTAGACCGAGACAGAAAGCATAATGCGATAGCACGCGGAAAAATCCTCGAGGCTATCGTATTATGCTTTCTATCTCGGTCTAGCAAATGGCCGTTCTAAGCGACAGAAAGAGAAAGGGCGACGGAAAAAGGCGATTCCGTGCTGCCAGATGAGGTCCAATCCTAAACCATAGATCAAGCATACTCCTTCATCGTATACAAAACAACGTCTACCGTATCAGCTAGTCAATTAATTGTTAAAAAGACTTGTTCGATAATAAGCCTATAAAATTGATACTATAATGAACTATATTATACCTTCGCCAACAAACAAGAAGAAACTGAACGTAACAGCGGCGAGGTAGGCGCAGCAGACCATGTCCATCCACAGGCCGAATGCGCGGTTGGTTGTGAGCACCAGCGTCCATGACGAAGAGTGTAAATCCTGCAGCTTGTCGAACTCGCAAGCTAGCGTGCGTTGACGCTCGCCCGACGACCGGATCGTCGGCAGACCGGATACCGTGGCGGTCGCGTGGTTTAGACCCTGACTCTTGGCTGTAATAAATTTGAGGATAAATGGAAAGAGCATGTAATAAGTGTGAGTGTGTATATGTATGTGTTCAATCTACATTATTGTTTATATATACTCGTAGATGCAGTGTTCCATTTATATAATTAATGTGAAAGCTAGAAAAGTTTATAGAGGTTGAGTTTCTTCAAATGCTAAGTACTCACATATGGTTTTGCTCAATCGAGCAATAACGTCAAAAAAACGCCGTCGCCGCCTCCGAGCGGCTCGATGCGAGCCTTCGAGCTGTCGGTTTTGCGGTCCACACAGTAATTATTACTCGATTTGGAGTAAAACTATCGAGCAAAACCGTATGTCAGTAGTATGTTAGCAAAAGATGATGATTTAAGACATTGTCATTTCGACCCAAGTTAAAAATATATGAAACCAAATATCAAAAGCAAATAATAAGTCAGAAGTTCATGTTGTCGTTTTATTTTAGAAAAGCCATTTCATAGAAAATGAACTCGGCTAGTCTATTCTTATTTGGCATTTCTTGTTTATTTGTGTGACAGATCGTGATTACTTCGTGTTATATAAACAAAATTTGCTAACCTATGGCTTCTATCCGTTTGAGTTCGCGACTGGTTGTGATGTAGAAGTCCCTTAGGAGATAAAGCAGGAAGGCAATAGCACCAGTAGGCAGCATCAACCACCAGTTCACCAAACACACTACCACTAGAATCGCCACCACTTCTAGGAAGAACTGTAAAAAATAAGCAAAGACTAATGTATCCGTCAATCAAAAAATTATTTAAAATATGGGCACACTCGAACAAATCAGTCAAGCCAACAGATATCGACGCAAGTTTGAATCACTCTTTAAGACTATAAGTTATGCTAGAAGTTCGTAAAGCGCTATTATTAGAGGTAGTATCCGAATAGACAATGATTATGAAGAATACGAAACTCACCCCAAGACAGTCAACGAGGGCGACGGGCAGCAGCGAGTCCACCTGCCCCATGTCCTTGGAGAACCGGTTGAGGATGCGGCCCGACGGGTTGTGGTGGAAGAACCACATCGGCGCGTTCGTCACGCCTCTGAAACATCACAGAGGGCGTTAGTGAGCGCACGTACGTGTATACGTGTATCTAGCGTATACATAATATATGTGTATGTGCGCAACCAACATGTGAAGAACACGCACACGCCGATCAGCGCCGCGTACACGTACACGCACACCGACCGCGACAGACCGAACTGTGTGTGTGGGCGCACCTGAACATGTTGTCGTGCAGCGCGACGGAGGCGCGGATGCAGGTGTTGTAGAACACCAGCAGCTTGTTCCACGTGAAGAACACGCACACGCCGATCAGCGCCGCGTACACGTACACGCACGCCGACCGCGACAGACCGAACTGTGTGTGTGGGCGCACCTGAACATGTTGTCGTGCAGCGCGACGGAGGCGCGGATGCAGGTGTTGTAGAACACCAGCAGCTTGTTCCACGTGAAGAACACGCACACGCCGATCAGCGCCGCGTACACGTACACGCACGCCGACCGCGACAGACCGAACTGTGTGTGTGGGCGCACCTGAACATGTTGTCGTGCAGCGCGACGGAGGCGCGGATGCAGGTGTTGTAGAACACCAGCAGCTTGTTCCACGTGAAGAACACGCACACGCCGATCAGCGCCGCGTACACGTACACGCACGCCGACCGCGACAGACCGAACTGTGTGTGTGGGCGCACCTGAACATGTTGTCGTGCAGCGCGACGGAGGCGCGGATGCAGGTGTTGTAGAACACCAGCAGCTTGTTCCACGTGAAGAACACGCACACGCCGATCAGCGCCGCGTACACGTACACGCACGCCGACCGCGACAGACCGAACTGTGTGTGTGGGCGCACCTGAACATGTTGTCGTGCAGCGCGACGGAGGCGCGGATGCAGGTGTTGTAGAACACCAGCAGCTTGTTCCACGTGAAGAACACGCACACGCCGATCAGCGCCGCGTACACGTACACGCACGCCGACCGCGACAGACCGAACTGTGTGTGTGGGCGCACCTGAACATGTTGTCGTGCAGCGCGACGGAGGCGCGGATGCAGGTGTTGTAGAACACCAGCAGCTTGTTCCACGTGAAGAACACGCACACGCCGATCAGCGCCGCGTACACGTACACGCACGCCGACCGCGACAGACCGAACTGTGTGTGTGGGCGCACCTGAACATGTTGTCGTGCAGCGCGACGGAGGCGCGGATGCAGGTGTTGTAGAACACCAGCAGCTTGTTCCACGTGAAGAACACGCACACGCCGATCAGCGCCACGTACACGCACGCCGACCGCGACAGACCGAACTGTGTGTGTGGGCGCACCTGAACATGTTGTCGTGCAACGCGACGGAGGCGCGGATGCAGGTGTTGTAGAACACCAGCAGCTTGTTCCACGTGAAGAACACGCACACGCCGATCAGCGCCGCGTACACGTACACGCACGCCGACCGCGACAGACCGAACTGTGTGTGTGGGCGCACCTGAACATGTTGTCGTGCAGCGCGACGGAGGCGCGGATGCAGGTGTTGTAGAACACCAGCAGCTTGTTCCACGTGAAGAACACGCACACGCCGATCAGCGCCACGTACACGCACGCCGACCGCGACAGACCGAACTGTGTGTGTGGGCGCACCTGAACATGTTGTCGTGCAGCGCGACGGAGGCGCGGATGCAGGTGTTGTAGAACACCAGCAGCTTGTTCCACGTGAAGAACACGCACACGCCGATCAGCGCCGCGTACACGTACACGCACGCCGACCGCGACAGACCGAACTGTGTGTGTGGGCGCACCTGAACATGTTGTCGTGCAGCGCGACGGAGGCGCGGATGCAGGTGTTGTAGAACACCAGCAGCTTGTTCCACGTGAAGAACACGCACACGCCGATCAGCGCCGCGTACACGTACACGCACGCCGACCGCGACAGACCGAACTGTGTGTGTGGGCGCACCTGAACATGTTGTCGTGCAGCGCGACGGAGGCGCGGATGCAGGTGTTGTAGAACACCAGCAGCTTGTTCCACGTGAAGAACACGCACACGCCGATCAGCGCCACGTACACGCACGCCGACCGCGACAGACCGAACTGTGTGTGTGGGCGCACCTGAACATGTTGTCGTGCAACGCGACGGAGGCGCGGATGCAGGTGTTGTAGAACACCAGCAGCTTGTTCCACGTGAAGAACACGCACACGCCGATCAGCGCCGCGTACACGTACACGCACGCCGACCGCGACAGACCGAACTGTGTGTGTGGGCGCACCTGAACATGTTGTCGTGCAGCGCGACGGAGGCGCGGATGCAGGTGTTGTAGAACACCAGCAGCTTGTTCCACGTGAAGAACACGCACACGCCGATCAGCGCCACGTACACGCACGCCGACCGCGACAGACCGAACTGTGTGTGTGGGCGCACCTGAACATGTTGTCGTGCAGCGCGACGGAGGCGCGGATGCAGGTGTTGTAGAACACCAGCAGCTTGTTCCACGTGAAGAACACGCACACGCCGATCAGCGCCGCGTACACGTACACGCACGCCGACCGCGACAGACCGAACTGTGTGTGTGGGCGCACCTGAACATGTTGTCGTGCAGCGCGACGGAGGCGCGGATGCAGGTGTTGTAGAACACCAGCAGCTTGTTCCACGTGAAGAACACGCACACGCCGATCAGCGCCGCGTACACGTACACGCACGCCGACCGCGACAGACCGAACTGTGTGTGTGGGCGCACCTGAACATGTTGTCGTGCAGCGCGACGGAGGCGCGGATGCAGGTGTTGTAGAACACCAGCAGCTTGTTCCACGTGAAGAACACGCACACGCCGATCAGCGCCGCGTACACGTACACGCACGCCGACCGCGACAGACCGAACTGTGTGTGTGGGCGCACCTGAACATGTTGTCGTGCAGCGCGACGGAGGCGCGGATGCAGGTGTTGTAGAACACCAGCAGCTTGTTCCACGTGAAGAACACGCACACGCCGATCAGCGCCGCGTACACGTACACGCACGCCGACCGCGACAGACCGAACTGTGTGTGTGGGCGCACCTGAACATGTTGTCGTGCAGCGCGACGGAGGCGCGGATGCAGGTGTTGTAGAACACCAGCAGCTTGTTCCACGTGAAGAACACGCACACGCCGATCAGCGCCGCGTACACGTACACGCACGCCGACCGCGACAGACCGAACTTGTTTACTTTCAGATCTTCGTACACCACTGATAGAAAAAGAAAATTAAATCAGATACTAGGTCAACGAAATCTTCCTTCAATCTTTCATAATAATAATAATAAAAAAACAATTCGGCACAAAATTCACAACTTATAAAAATTGCTAAGTACACTTCAAAGTTTTAAACATTATTTCCTTGCGGATAAACTGGATAAAATTAAATACCTGGCTCTGTCGTGTTTGTTTCTATTGTTGTAGCATTTTGAACTGCAGCGCTGTACGATTCTTCTATGTTAACCCTAAAATAATAAAGACACAATATTAAAAACCTATTTCGATAGAGCTTCGTCTTCGGTAACATCTATTTTTAATAAAGTAAGAGATGTTGCTGGCGCAAAATGAAAGTAATCCAAGAACATTTGATATTTTGCTTCAATACATTTGGCCAAGTATTTCTGCGTCAATCGATTCAAACAAACATAATATGCTTCACTACTTATTACAGCTATTAATGTAGACTGAACACTTTAGTAGATAATATGCAATAAACTCACCAATCTTTAAGCCAAAGGTCGCTGGAAGAGTAGAAGAATTGAGCAGAGATGAATAGTGTGAACAGGAGTAGCATAGACAACGTGCCTCCGCCGCTTTTGATGTAGTTTAAGTACACTCTGCTGTCTACTGACCCCTTGCCCTGGGACTCGCCTGGAATAAAAACAGGCGTTTGTTCTTACATGCTACATTAGTGTGCATTTTACCGTCAGTACGCGTCCATAATCACAAAGCACCGCGAGTGCTCCCCAGCACCTTTATATCATATTATTATATCAATCTTATGTGGGGTATTATTAATAAAATCTATACTCGGTAATATATTTGGTTTCATTAGCCAAAACCCCCACACTATCTATACCTTCCATGGCGTAGACTTTCTCGTGGTAGCAATATATTAAAGCTCGAGAAAAAGAAGTGCTTTGCGCTTCTTACACTTTGTCCATACTGTGATAGGTTATAGCCAAAATTATAAAAACTAAGGAATTAATTACCTTCGTATTTGGGATCTATGTTGTTATCAAAGTCCATATTGAAGGAAAGCTGCGACGCTTCGGACATAGAACGCTGAGAGCGAAGCTTTTGACTATGTTCCTAAGACAAAAAGTTTCAATTAGAATTTCAGTAAGTTACCGTACATTGTCATGAAAAATTTTATCATCAACCACCAGCGTTTATGGCCAAACGGCTATTAGCAAGCACTTTTTAAAAACTCGAAGGAAATATTACACATACCAATGTATCGTGGCTCTCGAAAGTCTTTTGTTTTTGTTTCTCTTCTTCGCTTTTAACTTCAACTTGAATGAGTTTCTCAAACTCTGGTACTGTACTCTGGAGCTCTTGGTATGTGCCCTTTGCAACTATCTAGAATGTAGTAAAATAAGTGTCACAAATCAATAAAGAATTTGAAAAAAAAAAACATATTATGTGGTAAAGCTTGGTTTACAACAAAACATACTTACTTTCCCAGACCTCATGATGCAAACATTGTCAGCCTGTCGCGCGTAGTGCACGTGGTGTGTGACGAGCACCACCGCGCGGTCACGCAGGAACCCGCGCACGCACTCCTCGTACAGCGCCTGCGCCACCTGCACACAGACACGTCAGCGTGAGCGTGTGCGGGCGTACACACGAGCGTGCACGCCCGCACACACACAGCGTGCAGCACGCACCTTGGCGTCGACGGCGGCGAGCGGGTCGTCGAGCAGGTAGAGGTCGGCGGCGCGGTAGAGGCAGCGCGCCAGCGACAGGCGCGCGCGCTGGCCACCCGACAGCGAGGCGCCGCGCTCGCCCACCACCGTGCGGTCGCCGTGCGGCAGCAGCTCCAGGTCACTCCGCAGCTGGCAGCACTTCACCACCGCCTTGTAGCGCCTCAGGTCCAGCTCTTGACCGAACAGGATGTTCTGGCGGACCTGTTAAAAACAATATTGTAATAGTTTGCTTTTTTATTGACTTTAAAATTTCTTGACACAAAATAATATACTCACAGAAGCTTCAAACAACCACGGATCTTGCGATGCGTAGGAGACGACTCCGTTGACAGTGATCGATCCAGATGTGGGGGCTAGCTCTTTGAGTATGGCCATGAGAAGCGTCGATTTACCAGAACCCACAGTTCCCAAAACTGTCGTCAGCGTGCCAGGCAATATCTGAAAGAAAAGGGTATTATCTTAAACATGCCTTTAAGCACTGGTCGTGTATTGATTTCAAAGTTTTCAGCTGACCTTATTATGCTACAACGACATGTTTTTTTTTCTTAATTACATCATAAACATAAAATCTTACATTGAGGTCGATTTCACTCAGTGCGACAACGCTTTTGTCCAATTTCTTGTTCTCGGCGTTCCGCCAGTGCGCAGTGTAGTTGTTGAATGACACTAGTACTTTCGGTTCCAGCTGTTCCAGATTGTGTTCCGATTTTATGTATGCTTGCTGCCTGAAATTGGTCGTTGAGTCAAGCTTTTTTCAACAGCGAAATAATAAAAATACATGCAATAGTTTTGAATAAAAAGGATTTGAGAAACTTGATTCGGATAGTCTTTTGCGTTTAAGCCAATGATATTCTAATTATACAGACCTGTTACGCACATACTTTTTTCCGGCTTAAATCTCTTCCGAACAATTTTCAAATTCAAAATTGGACTTTGACAGATGAGTGAAACAAAAGATACGAAATGCCATTTACGTAAAAGAGTCAGACTAAATAAAAGACGACCCAATTGGGTCGTATTTGAAGCTTCACAACGCGCGCGGTAGTTACATATCTGCTTTGAGTTTTTTATATAATACTAGCTGTCCCGGCAAACGTTTCTTTGCCATATTAAGTATATAAAATATATTTTTTTAATTTGATCGCAGCGCTTACTGTCGGGACAGACAAAAATTAAAATTCGAATTCGAATATTATTTAAAATTTGACACTGCGATGGTAGTGCCGTCTGTCGGATCCAATGTAAAACATTCCAAAATCAACAACTACTAATTAACTAAAAATTAATAAAAAAAAACATTGTCCAGCGGACAAAATTGTGAATCTAAACCATTCCCAGGTCCCCTTGAACACACACAAAAAATTTCATCAAAATCGGTTCAGTCATTTGAGAGAAGTTTAGTGACATACACACTCACAGAAGAATTATATATATTAAGATATCATTGGTTTAAGCACAATATTTTGTTTTTACGGTGTGATTTTGTTTCCAAGCTTAGCAACTCTGTATGTGCGTCTAAAGGCAGATAAAAGTAGAGCCCTTAAGTTACTACGATTCGTATCCATTGTAACTCAAAAATTTACCCGTTGCCAATCTTCTCGAAGACTCTCTTCGGTTCACTGGAGTCTATCTTCACCAAGTCGACGCCATCGTGGTTCTCCACTTCTGGCAACAGCAGGAACTCTTGCACTCTTTTCACACTCACGTACGCTTCTAGCGTGAACGCAATGGACAGGGGAAGAAAGTCCACCAGGGTATACTTTAGAATGTCGTAGTAAGAGAATATCACGAATACCTGCAAAGTAAAGAAGCTTAGTGTAAACTTTGTTATTAGATGATGCTTAGGAAGAAGGAACAGAAGGAACAAGGAATGGCAATGATGAAATGTGTCGCGATGTATGACATGATGCTGAGGAAGATGGCCACTTTGGTGTTGAGCTTCACGCACGATATACGTCAGTGCTGTGACTGCACTACAGTTACCTTGGCGGCGGTGAGCTCGTTCCCGAAGGAGATGTAGGAGATGATGCTGAGGAAGATGGCCACTTTGGTGTTGAGCTTCACGCACGATATATGTCAGTGCTGTGACTGTACTACAGTTACCTTGGCGGCGGTGAGCTCGTTCCCGAAGGAGATGTAGGAGATGATGCTGAGGAAGATGGCCACTTTGGTGTTGAGCTTCACGCACGATATACGTCAGTGCTGTGACTGCACTACAGTTACCTTGGCGGCGGTGAGCTCGTTCCCGAAGGAGATGTAGGAGATGATGCTGAGGAAGATGGCCACTTTGGTGTTGAGCTTCACGCACGATATATGTCAGTGCTGTGACTGTACTACAAGTTACCTTGGCGGCGGTGAGCTCGTTCCCGAAGGAGATGTAGGAGATGATGCTGAGGAAGATGGCCACTTTGGTGTTGAGCTTCACGCACGATATACGTCAGTGCTGTGACTGCACTACAGTTACCTTGGCGGCGGTGAGCTCGTTCCCGAAGGAGATGTAGGAGATGATGCTGAGGAAGATGGCCACATTGGTGTTGAGCTTCACGCACGATATATGTCAGTGCTGTGACTGTACTACAGTTACCTTGGCGGCGGTGAGCTCGTTCCCGAAGGAGATGTAGGAGATGATGCTGAGGAAGATGGCCACTTTGGTGTTGAGCTTCACGCACGATATACGTCAGTGCTGTGACTGCACTACAGTTACCTTGGCGGCGGTGAGCTCGTTCCCGAAGGAGATGTAGGAGATGATGCTGAGGAAGATGGCCACTTTGGTGTTGAGCTTCACGCACGATATATGTCAGTGCTGTGACTGTACTACAGTTACCTTGGCGGCGGTGAGCTCGTTCCCGAAGGAGATGTAGGAGATGATGCTGAGGAAGATGGCCACTTTGGTGTTGAGCTTCACGCACGATATACGTCAGTGCTGTGACTGCACTACAGTTACCTTGGCGGCGGTGAGCTCGTTCCCGAAGGAGATGTAGGAGATGATGCTGAGGAAGATGGCCACTTTGGTGTTGAGCTTCACGCACGATATATGTCAGTGCTGTGACTGTACTACAAGTTACCTTGGCGGCGGTGAGCTCGTTCCCGAAGGAGATGTAGGAGATGATGCTGAGGAAGATGGCCACTTTGGTGTTGAGCTTCACGCACGATATACGTCAGTGCTGTGACTGCACTACAGTTACCTTGGCGGCGGTGAGCTCGTTCCCGAAGGAGATGTAGGAGATGATGCTGAGGAAGATGGCCACATTGGTGTTGAGCTTCACGCACGATATATGTCAGTGCTGTGACTGTAGTACAGTTACCTTGGCGGCGGTGAGCTCGTTCCCGAAGGAGATGTAGGAGATGATGCTGAGGAAGATGGCCACTTTGGTGTTGAGCTTCACGCACGATATACGTCAGTGCTGTGACTGCACTACAGTTACCTTGGCGGCGGTGAGCTCGTTCCCGAAGGAGATGTAGGAGATGATGCTGAGGAAGATGGCCACTTTGGTGTTGAGCTTCACGCACGATATATGTCAGTGCTGTGACTGTACTACAGTTACCTTGGCGGCGGTGAGCTCGTTCCCGAAGGAGATGTAGGAGATGATGCTGAGGAAGATGGCCACTTTGGTGTTGAGCTTCACGCACGATATCATCACCGCCCGCAGCCACGACATCTTCTTTATGATGTTCATTTCTTTTCTGAAATGTTATATTCGAGTTAATATTTTAACTGAAATTTCCGGGATAGACTTAGATATTATATTCATTCGTTAAGTTATTGCCTTCTCGCCTTCCCAATGATCTTGGCAAACGCCTCCTCCCATACGTTCATCTTGATGGCCTCTATACTCTGTACCACCTCGTTCATCAGCCGGATTCTATTGTCCGTCCGCACCGCGGTCTGCCGTCGCAGCCTACTTGATATTTTGCCCAGGTACCCTGCAAATAAACGGCTAATGAAAGGATAAGGTCCAAATTGGGCTAATTTTAAAAGTGCCGGCCAACGCAAATAAACCCATTACTTAAATAGATCATAATCTAAGGAATAATTTCTATTATTACACCAAAGTTCTAAGTCAAGTCGCCGAGCTGTTATTCAAGGTTAAAGTTTGTTAATAATATATGGAATAAAACTTATTTTATTAATTAAAAGCAATAAGTAATCGATCCCAACACCCCTAGCACATAGAAGTTCCTTCAACTTCTATGAGCTTGGGGCTTGCAGGGCACAACTCATTTACTTACTTGGAATACTAGGCAAATGCCGTGCGTACCCCAAGCACGTAGAATATTCCCCTTCCTTTGAATTTTTCCAAATCATTTGTAGGTATTTGGCTCCTAATCTGTTCTATACTCGGATAGGGACGTTGGGATCGATTACTTATTGCTTTTAATTAATAAAATAAGTTTTATTCCATAATAAATATTATTAACAAACTAATTTGACCTTGAATAACAGCTCGGAGTCTTGACTTAGAACTTTGGTGTTATAATAAAAATTATTCCTTAGATTATGATCTATTTAAATAATGGGTTTGTTTGCGTTGGCCGGCACTTTTAAAATTAGCCCAAAATTGTATGGACGTTGGATCTTGTCCTTTGATCTTTTAAATTAAAGACAATTTATTTGTCCCTGTAACACTTTTGAGTTTTGGATCAATAGGACGAAATACATATATGTGATATGTCTAGTATATGCTATTGTTTTAGCGGGGTAGGAATCTGAGATAGGAATACCATTATACATAAGTCAGAATGAAAAGGCATGTATTGACGAGATTGCCGTAAGCGAGCGCGCTAGATTATTAGCACCACTAGCCAGACAGCTATACTACTTACACACAAAAGACAGAGACAGCACGTACCTTGGAACGGTATGAACAGCAGTAGAAACGCAACTCCTATGAAGGTAGACACCCCAATCTGTCTGTACATGAGGTACACAGTGACGGCGCTCTCTATTGGCGTCCGGACGAGGTCCATGAGGAACAAGCTCGCCATATCGAACCTCTGCATGTCTGTTGT
This sequence comes from Polyommatus icarus, assembly GCA_937595015.1. NCBI lineage: Eukaryota > Metazoa > Arthropoda > Insecta > Lepidoptera > Lycaenidae > Polyommatus > Polyommatus icarus. The sequence continues at coordinate 3,330,623 of OW569325.1, forward strand.
GAGGAGATTGACCACCTGACCGGTAAGCCCCTCTGAGGCTTTGCCCCCCGCCGCCAGGTCTAGTCGGAGGAGCTGAAACAAACATTTTTTAAAACTACTTTCGTGTTATACGATTTAATGATAATAATTTAGAATAGGCTACTTGACCTACTTTTTTTCTTCATGCTAATCGCATCTTAATCATTCATTTTCACAAAAAAAAATATTATATTTTACACAGTAGAAACCCATAAAAATGTTTATTGAAAAATATGCCTCATAAATGGCGCCGAAAACACTGTCCGCCATAGTGTGACGTCATACGCTTTGTATTTTAAGCTCTCTTTATTGAACATTTTTTTTATGTGCTAAATGTAAGAGTCTAAAAGTGCCCAAAAATTATAAAATAATTGCATAAGAAATTACAAATCATTTGTAATGTTGAAAACTTTCGGAGAAAAGTTTTGGCCATTTCATTTCCCGTCTACAATAAATGAAGATAATATATAAAACTGATGTTTTAGGTGAATTACTTAAGAAAATTTATTTTACAAATCTTTTTAAGCCTATTCTTATTATTTATGTACAAATAAACTTACATATAACGAGCGCGATAAATAAAAGATATTAAATTACTATGAGGATGACGTCACATCCAAATCGGAAGTACCGCAAAAGCGTTTTCGTCAGTACAAATCCTATTTTCATAAAATCATATTTTCAAATCGACTTAATTTATCAATCATAAGCTTTTATTTGATGATAAGGGTGAAATACGGTTTCCTAGACCAAGTTCTACTAGAAATATGCATTTGTTCAATGAAATTGAATATAGGTCAAGTAGCCTATTGATGTTTTGTATGCTTTGCTCTCAAATTTTTCGCGGCCTGTCTCCATGAGTGAGTTTACTATCAGATACGTTGATTGATAGGCAAATGGCAGACCTACCTTATTTGTTGGGGTTATAACAAGGTCATTTTTGTTTTTGTCATTGTTTAAACAAGCAAAATGAAGTAGATACACCATTTCTCTTTAAATAGATTTCTCTGATAATACCAGCTGTTAGATACTAGCAAATGATTGCTCATTAATTACCTGTGTAATTTATAAACAATTTACAATCGATTTCAGCTCAATAAAGTGACTTGTTTGACTACATAAAATATATAATCTTCATGATTTGCACGTAAAATATTCAATCGATTTTGATGAATTTTGGTATGGAGATACTTTGAGTCTCGGAAAAGGACAAGGGATACTTTTTATCCCGGAAAATGTACGGTTCCTGCACAATAAACTTTTATGATTTTTGCTTATACTATTTAATCTATTTTGATGAAATTTGGCATGGAGATACTAATTTTAATCTATCGTTTACTTAATTATACCAAATCGAATTAAATAATCATCGTTAAGACAGGAGAACGTCTGTCGGGTCAGCTAGTATATAATAAATATAAATGTATAGTATTGTAAGCTTAGCATTTTCGTATATACTATATTGTTAGACATGACATAAGGATGTTTACCTTTCTGTATATGAGGGAGGAGCAGGCGGCCTTTATCTTCATACTGGTCTCCAGTAGTAGCAGCAGCGCGGGATGCATTATAACAGCACTCACCGCCATGAAACTGTAAACAATTATTATCATAAACTAGCTGTCCCGGTGAACTTCGTGTCACAGGTCACTTTAAAACCTTCCCTGGACTTCTACGAATATTTTAAGACTAAAATCAGCCCAATCCGTTCAGCCGTTTTGGAGTTTTAGCGCGACTAACACATTTGAAAATCCATTTTTATATATAAGAAGAAGGTGAATACAAGATGTTTGGATATTTAGCACATCATTTTGGGTTAATATCATCTCCTTTATATGCACTAGACTTTTTGTTGTTAGAGCGGGGTTGCACTGTGCAGTAGGGCAGCTCGAAATTTCAGCTTAGTGTGAATTAACTGTATAATGTTACGTGTAAATTAACCACATTATTTATGAGAAAATACAAATGTTTTGTGTTTATTAAATAAGATAGTTATTGCATCATATATTATTAATTTTCACATTTGTAATAAATAATGTTTGTAATTTTAAGTCCAGAATAAATACAGAATACTATGAATCACGGCTTCTGCAAATATTGTACTCAACATTGTGTATAAGTATTAAGTATGTCTGTGGCCTGCTGTGTGTATTATCATCAAGTGTTGGCACAGTTTCAACTCAAGGAAAATATTTCAGTTAATTATATTTTGTTACTTCCCTTTATCATGGAAGGAAAATCCCAAAATGTAAATGAGACAATGTGAATCTTTCACACGTGCTTATTTTCTCAATTGTTGGAAGTTTTAAAATGATTTTAATGATAATAATAATTTTTGGTTGCGACTCTTGACTACACTTTCTTGTGATACAAGCTACGATACAAGATTTCAGAAGAGTAATATATATTATATAAGTATACTATCTTCTATACCTATACTATAATATTATAAAGTGGAAGAGTTTGTTTGTTTGTTTGATCGCGGTAATTTCAGGAACTACTGGTCCGATATGAAAAATTATTTCAGTGCTAGATAGCCCATTTATCGAGGAAGGCTATAATAGGCTATATTTTATCACGCTAAGACTAATAGGAGCGAAGAAATAGAGGAAAGTGTGGAAAAAACGGGGGAAATTATTTGAAAGGGCTTATTTAAACGCGCTAATCTCAGGAACTACTGGTCCGATTTGAAAAATTATTTCAGTGTTAGATAGCTCATTTATCGAGGAAGGCTATAGGCTATATTTTACCATGCTAAGACGAATAGGAGCGAAGAAATAGAGGAAAATTGAAAACAACGGAGGAAATTATTTAAAATTGCTTATTATCTTAAAAAACTACTGGAGAAATTTTTATGTTATTTGGTACACATAAAGAATAGACCACATGAAAGGGCATAGGTTTCTTTTTTTGCGGAATAACGTACGGTTTCGCGCGGGCGAAGCCGCGTGGAACATCTAGTTTGTAATAAATTATAATGGCTTTTCGCGCACAGCGTAGAAGTCTTTGTCTGATAAGTTTTATACGCCACTTAACAGACAAAATATACAACAATCTTATGTTTATTATCAGCTGTGTAAATATTAGTATGGGACCCCCCATACCCCCCCACAATTCTTACCCAACAACACCAGCGGCATACAGGTACGCTTCGTACGTTTCCACACCGGAATGTGAAGGGGAAAAATATTTTATGAGACCCTCCAAGCACCATGGAGTTGATAATCTGTAATAATATGATACATCTTATTAATAATTTTCATACTTAAAAAACTATTAACAGTATTTCCAGAGATAAAGTGAAAATTAAAACGCTAGAAAGAAGAAGCTAAAAGAAAACAAAATGTATTTTCTTTTTATTTCATTCGCGTTTATATTTATCATTCTTTTACTTATTATTTTAATGAAATTTCTGTTTTATGCATAACATATTCACTAATATTCATGATTATGCAAATATCGTTATACATTACGGTGACTTACCTTATACCCGTATCAAATATTCCAAAAATAGTATTGACTATGATAAACTTAAGTCCGTATAGTTTTATTATAACACGAAGCAGCGACGGTTTCTTTCCTTTTTCTGAAAAAGAAAAGAACAAAGAATGAGCTAACATAATTTCAAAATAACCCTTTTGGGACCTATAAGGGCCGCACTTAAATGCAATTAATTGTGTTTTAATAAATTTTTTGTTTTAACTTCTTTTTAATTTTCAATTTAACTTCTTTTTAACTTCAATCTTTTCATTAAATTAAACTTCAATTTAATGTAAAGTTTGAAAGATACTACATACAATCGTTTCTGAGTGCGGCAGTTAAGGGTGCGTCCACATTTGTATCATTTGCGCGATCAGATCCCCGATCAGATCTCCGTCGCGTATCATCGAAGCGTGTCAAAATGATACGCGTATCATGATACGCCCCGATCGCTATTAACCTCGTATCTGTAGGCCTACTACGAAACTGTTTTGAGACTCAAACAATCGGACGAGAATGCCGCGTCCTGCTCTAACAACGTCATTTCACGTTTGTTAGAGTAGGACGCAGCAATCTCGTCCGATTGTTTGAGTCTCAAAACAGTTTCATGGTACAAGGCCTGATACGTGTCATATCAAATACACGCATGATCGGCAGAATAATCTAATAGGCGTCCACACTATGATACGCATACTTGATACGGCGCGATGATCGCGACGGAGATCTGATCGCGCAAATGATACAAATGTGGACGCACCGTAAAGTGTCTTCATTCATCCTGCCTGTCTATCTGTCTGTTACCTCTTATACTTCTAGAAATAATACAGCGCTAATATTAAATATGTATGTGTGTTTCATATTCAGCGTTTCAGCTAAAGTGATAATTTTAGTCCATGACACCGAATTGGAAATAAGGCATGTCACCTACGAATAATAAAAACTACATGTTAAACAATGTAACAGGCGTTACATTGGATCAGAGCGATCAGAATTTTCATAAAATATTCATGGCATAATTTATGAAAATTCTGAAAATAAAAATACAGAAATTCAAAAAATACTGAAAATTGCGACATCAGCAAGTATACACAGTCTGTGGACGCCGCGCCTTATGAAATAGCGTGTTGCTAGTTACTACTAAGAATTTTATTGCCAGCCAAAAAGTAGAATTAATTTCAGCAGAACTCTATGTTGATTGTATGAATAGGTAATTAAATACGTGATACATACTTTAATGTTTATTAAAATATATTATACCAAAATAGTAAATACCTATTTCATATTTTATAAACGTATATGTTTGTAAAAATAATTCCTTGTTGACTTAACATTTTTAAGACAGTTATAAAATATTTACTACTCCTATACATAAACATAGTACCTATATAGTAATTAAAATAATTACTCCTATATATTATGTAACTATAGTAATTATTGTGTAATGTGTAATCTCACTTGAGCCTAGGAAGGTTTGCTGAGCAAATAATGATAAAACAGTAGCATTGACTTGTCGTCAACAACTTTTCCCAGAAATGACATCAAGGGGATCGTCATATACTAATATTATAAATGCGAAAGTGTGTCTGTCTGACTGTCTGTAACCAGCTCTTCACGCCCAAACCGCTATGGAGATACTTTGAGTCCCGGGAAGGGACATAGGATACTTTTTATCCCGGAATAATGTACGGTTCCCGCGCGATAAACGAATTTTGGCGCAACGAAGTTGCAAGCGTCATCTAGTTACAAAATAAAGAAGAGTAATGATTTAAGCACTTTGTGTATTTTCATTTGCATGGTTTTATTAGTTATTATTATATCTGGTTATTATGATCGCTCGGAAAAAATGGAAGAAGCAACAAGGTTTCTTTAGTGAGCTGTGAGGTGGGGACTGAGTAAGCGTGTCGAGATCAGTGATCCTAGGATTGTTTGGGAAAATTATTATCAAATTTATTCTTATCGGTTGGATCGTTATGTTTGATTACGATCAGCGACCCTAGCATGGCCACAGTACAAATCCGAAAGTATAGAAACTCTGTGGAGATAAACTGAAGGTGCCGTTCCGATCTTTACCGCGTCTAGCCGCGACCGACAAAAATTCAAATAAAATGCCACTTTATGACATAGACATATACATATACGTAAATGTCGTAAAGTAGGATTTTATTTGAATTTTCGGACAGTCTATTGTCATTATATTTGATTTTTTGTCGGTCGCGGCTAGCCGCGGTAAAGATCGGAACGGTTTTTCTATACTTTCTCATTTCTATACTGTGGCCATGCTAGGGTAGCAGAGGTTCAGAGGGTGACATTGGCAGTTATTTTGCCTCCTCCAGATTCGTACGTTGTGCAAAGCTTATTATAATATGGCCTATTTAATTAACGTGGTCCAGTTATATTTTTTGTCTACATGTTGCATACCTTCTTTTTCTAGCTCCTGTTTCCACGCCCCAGCCATAGCATCGCCTCGGGGCGCTGCCCGATGTGATGGCGTACATCTGTGGAACATAATATAGTTATAGAGTAACTTACTTTTGGAAGTATTTATAATATAGTAGACCTTTTTTTTCACTTTTGTATGGGCAAGCGCCCGATCGTCACGAGTTTTCCCATACAAAAGTGAAAAAAAAGACGGGTTGCACTCCGGGCGTGCCGGCAGAAGCGAAAACTTGATTATTAACGTGGTGCATTTTTTTAACCCATTTTTTATGAAAATTGGTTTAAAAGGGGTGGGCCGAAATTAGTTTTACATTCGGTTTAACCGAACTTCGGCAGCTTGAACATTCGGTTAACATGCCAAATATTCGGCACTAAATATACTTGCACTATCATAGTAGAAATTAATGAAAAAAACATTATCTATAGTAACAGTGAAATAAAATAAGTGTGATATAATATTTTATTTGAATTAGAAAAAGTAATCATACGTGATAAACAAAAAAATAAATAAAAAGTGGAGTTTAACTCCTTAAATACGAGTATCTAACCATACGCAAAAAGAGTTTATTCAACTGAAAAAAGATTAATATCATATGAAATCATATGTTCCGGCAATATTATCTACACCCCGTTCTGCCATAGTTATTTCAAAATACTTTTAGTTCACTTTAGCCAGTATAATGATAAAAATTATAAAAATAGCAATATAAATACATCGACCCTGATATAAACAAACAAGCCCAATAACATATAACATATATAGGTATAGTCGCCTATACAGCAAACCATATGTACGTCTTAAACATTAAGTTAATATACCTATAGGAATATAATATTATATAATATTCCGATAGATATATTACCTTTATGGTATATATTACCTATATTACCTTAATACACTCACAGCCAAATTAGAAAGTAGCGCACTAAAGGTGCGCACCAAAAACGTGACACATTTTCGTTACTTGTTAGTAGGTTTTACCCCTCGGATTTTTCTCATACCGGGCGCCTTATGTATGAAAATGTATTCTTAAGGAGTAAACTCCAAAAACTTAAATTGGTCTTTTTAAATGTAAATTGTAACAGTATCAAAAAATTTTCGTGACTTAAACAAAACACAAAATTGAATTCGATCTTCTTACTAATAGTCGTGTGCGTACAAGACAAAATAATCGGCCAAGTGCGAGTCAAACTCGCGCACTAAGGGTTCCGTACCATTATAGAGCAAAATTAGGCCAAAAATGGTGTTTTTGTATGGGAGCCCCCCTTAATTATTTATTTTATTTTAATATTATTATTAAATATTAAAGTACACATAAAACTAAGGACTTTGAGAAAAAATCAAGTACCTACTTGTTGCCATTATTGATATAGAGCCAAAAAGGCCAAAAAAATCACGTTTGTTGTATGGGAGCCCCCCTTAAATATTTATTTTATTTTATTTATAGTATTTGTTGTTATAGCGGCAACAGATATACGCAATCTGTAAAAACGTTCTTGAGTTACAGCCTGGAGACAGACAGACAGACGGACAGACATCGAAGTCTCAGTAATAGGGTCCCGTTTTTACCCTTTGGGTACGGAACCCTAAAAACGAGGAATACGGCTTTTGCTGAACCAAAGATTTCCTTTTGGTAGGATTGATCTTTATATCCCTTAGATGGGCTTACGATGTGGAGCCACCTGAATATTTCATGCAGGTGGGGGAGGGGGGTTATTTTAGCGTTAACAAGGTATCAGTTATTGAATAACTGCGTGGGATTTAGGTATATAGGCGAGTTTGGTATCATTTTCGATTGAATCGAATGTTTAAATGCCAGTTTTTCAATAATATTTATATAAAATACAGTAAGAATAAAATAAAAAATTTAGAATATGTGATTTTCAACCAACGAAAACGCTGTTGACAGGGCTTAATTAATATAAGGATGCTGATAGCCGCATTATTCTGCATGCCAAAGACATGGTGATGAATGGAGCAATAAACATATTAATATTACTAGACGCACCGCGCGGCTTCGTCCGCGTAAATCTGAAATTTCACGGAAACCGTATATTTTTCACAAATTAGTAACTCACGTAGTCTACTTAGATATATTCGTGTCAAATAACATAAAAAACTGGCCAAGTGCGTGTCGGGCCACGCGCAATATAGGTTTCCGTAATACCGCTAGTTTTTTTTAAATGTTTGTGTGGTCAATGATGTACATTTATAACGTGTTTTACACTACTAACAACATCATCCAGTTACTTTCAAAGGAATTTGAACGAAAAGTTCCTTTATACTCCGCCGAATACATGTTTTTTAGTTGATCGACTATTACTCAATAACTTATGAAGTCTTCTTAGCCGTGATAGTTTTTCTTTTAAATTCAGCATATTTCCTACTCCCGTGATTTTTTTCACATTTCCAGAAGCAACCGTTTAGCTGGTAGAAGGGGGAGACACTGGAATCTAACGATTTTTTCCACTTTAAATCTTAATATTTCACAAACGGATCCCTAAATCGGAAAATGATCTATAAACACTCATAATAGTTTTAAAAAACCTACCCAACGACACCCTACACGATGGGGTGGACGCGAAAAAAAAAATTTCATCCCCGCTTAATGTGTATGGAAGGTACCAACAAAAAAATTTTTTCTTTAAGATTTTATGTACCATTTTGTTGCCATTATTAATATGTGCATTCATGCCAAATTACAGCTTTGTAGGTCTTATAGTCTCTGAGCAAAACCGCGGACAGACAGACAGACGGACGGACAGACCGAAACTATAAGGGTTCCTTGTGGACTACGGAACCCTAAAAATTGCTCCAGTAGTCTGAGATATTAGCCGTTTCAAATAATTTTCCCCGTTTTTAGGGTTCCGTACCTCAAATGGAAAAAACGGAACCCTTATAGGATCACTTTGTTGTCCCTCTGTCCGTCCGTCTGTCAAGACCCTTTTTCTCAGGAACGCGTGGAGGTATGAAGCTGAAATTTATATCAATTACTCAGGTCTACTGTCCCTTGAAGCTGTGAAAAAATCAAACTTCTAAGCCAACGCAATCAAAAGATACAGCCGTTTATGCCGCAAATTTTCGACACTTGCAAGGGAATCAAAACCTACAGGGTGCTTCCCGTAAACTCAGAATCTTGAAATTTGGTACGAAGCAACGTCTTATAGCATAGATAAAGGAAAAATTACGAAAACCATAAATTTTTAGTTACATCACATAATATATTTTTTTTTATAATTTGAAACTTACTACCCATTTCCTCATAAACGCGTAGAGGTATTAAATTGAAATTCATACCAAATACTCAAGTCTATAATACCTTTAAGCTGTAACAAAATCAAACTTCTATGTCAACGCAATCAAAAGAAACAGCAATTTAAGCTGCATATTTTGAAACTCGCAAGTACTCGCAAGGGAATCAAAACCTAAAGGGTACTTCCAGTCGACCTAGAATCTTGAAATTTGGCATGAAGCAACGTTTTATAGCACACATAAAGGAAAAATTCCGAAAACCTTAAATTTTTAGTTACATTACAAAATATATATTTTTTAATAAATATAAACTTATTACTTTTTTCGTCATGAACGCGTAGAGCTATCAAGTTGAAATTCATATCAAACGAACTTTGTAAACCTTGCAGGTTTGTACGGAACCCTCGGTGCGCGAGTCCGACTCGCACTTGGCCGGTTTTTTACATTTTCCTCTGTGTCTTTGCTCTTATTGGTCTTAGCGTGATAAAATATAGCTTATAGCCTTCCTCGATAAATAGGCTATCAAACATTGAAATATTTTTTTTAAATCGGATGAGTAGCTCCTGAGATTAGCGCGTTCAAAATAACAAACTCTTCAGCTTTATAATATTACTAGCTGTTGCCCGCGACTTCGTTCGCGTTAGCATAGTAGATCACATCCCAAGTTGGTATTACTTATTTATTGTACAAAAATATTCAATGTACAGAAGTTACTTTCCTACGATTTTATAATAATTATATATATGCTCCGCGTGGCTTCGCTTGCGTAATTTAGGAATTTCACGCAACCGTACATTTTTCCGCAAAAAATTGCTTATGTCCCTACACGTGGTCTATTCTTCATGTTTGCCAAATAACATAAAAATTGCTCCAGATAGTATTTCTTAAGATAATAAGCAATTTCATATAATTTCCCCCGTTTTTCCACATTTTTATCTATTTCTTCGCTCCTATTAGTCTTAGCGTGATAAAATATAGCATATAATAGCCATCCTAGATAAATGGGCTATCTAACACTGAAAGTACAGTAGTAGTAAAAGTACTAAATTATATTGGTCTCCTAGTTGGCCCCGCGGGGAAGTGCGGAGTACGGGCGGGGCACATCTAGCAATATTTGCAGCAAGTGCGTAAACAAGTCACAACACGAAAAACCGCGGCGAAATTGAACCGAAGTTCGGCCGAGCTTCGGTTCAATTTCGATTCTTACAATCGATTAAAAAATATCGACAATCGAAAAAAACAATCGATTGTTCGATTAATCGATTTCGATGTTACAACACTACTCTCCAACCGTCCTACGTTTTTTCCTTGGTTTTTCGATCAGCATGAGAATCTGACGCGAGTTTCACAGTTTTTACCCATCCCACAAAAGTGCTCAACGCCGCTAAAGAAGTTTTCACTTCAAAAATTGGTCTTTCAGCGCTGCTACTTTCACAGTGAACTCTACAAGGAACACATAATACACCCTAAAGTATTATCACTTATTTTTGTTACATCCTGTATAATAATATTATGGCAATCGTACTAATATTATAAATGCGAATGTCCGTTTGTTTGTTACCTACTCACGCCCAAATCGCTGAACCGATTTTACTGCAATTTGGTATGGCGATACTTTTGAGTCCCGGGAAAGGACGTAGGATAATTTTTATCCCGGGAAAATGTACAGTTCCCACGCGATAAACTAATTTTGCGGGCGACATCTAGTTGAATATAATATTATGTATTTTTGTCTTCGCTTGCCGATCATAATTTGATATTCCCGATTTGAAAAATTCCTTCAGTGTTAGGCTTTATTTTATCACGCCAATACAAATAGGAGCGAAGAAACAGAGGAAAATGTGGATAAAACCGGAAAAAATATTTGAAAAAAAATGTCTCACGAACTACTGCGGTAATTTCTATGTTATTTAGCACAGATAAAAAGAACCATAGACTACGTGAAGGATTAAAGGCTATTTTGTGGGCTAATTTGTCGGTGGAATTCTTAATTTACGCGGGCGAAGCTGCGCGGAACTTCTAGTTTGATATCGAGCAAAATATGGCAGACGATGTTTGTTGTCTGTATGCGTTACTTCCAGGCATTGCACCACGGAGCTCTTATTAGTAGCTCCGTGCATTGCACAGGCATTTCAAACATAAAAATATAAAAATAATTTTTTTGGTCTGTTTGCTAAAGCGGGACAATTTCCTCGCCTCGCGGGGGACAGCAGGACAGACTGCCTCAAAGCGGGACTGTCCCGCCCAAAGCGGGACGTATGGTCACCTTATTTATACCCCATAACTTGAAACCAGTCGAGACTCTAGGAGTCTAGACCAATCATATCTTCTGTGTCATATAAGTTTATATTATGTACTAAGAATTATAGAGATAACATGATATTTAATCAAGGATTAACTTTAACCTAGAATGGTGCAGTAGGTCACTTTTAAATTCCAACCAGCGTTCCTTGGCAAAGTTAAAGATTGAACTTATCAATATTTAAGTCATTTCACTATAATTGAACTAAGAATCTTATATTATTATAACTGAAGAAATTATATTTACCTGTAAACATCATCAATGGTGAGGTTCCCCCTGCGGCCCTTAACAAATATCGGCCTCGTATACCTAAAAAAAATAAACATTAATCTTTCCTTTACGAATGTGAGCCCCCCATTCCGAATTATAGAATACGTTAAACAAGCCCAGATAATTTCAATTCTCGTACCTTGAATTTCGGTTCGATTTAAGGAAAACCAGAGTCAACCCGAGATTTACTCCAGGAAAATTAAACATTCGACCTCGGAATAACTCGCATAGAGCTGAAAATTGGTAGAGACATTAAATACACCATTACAAATAAAACCTCAAAAGTCCCCGGCGATCCTCCTTGTGCAAAAATTTTTATTCAAGGTCAAAGGTATAAAAATGAGGTTTTTCCTGTTTTTTTCCAAACTATACATTAGATCATAGAATTCTCTACAAAGAATTTGTGGAACTCCACGTAGCCTACTCTATATCTGTGCCAAATAAGATAAAAAAAGCTTCAGCCGTTTGTGAGATAAGCTCTTTCAAATAATTTTCCCCGTTTTTCCCCATTTTCCTCTGTTTCTTTGCTCCTATTGGTGCCAACGTGATGTTATATAGCTCAAGTCTCCCTCGATAAATAATACTATCCATCAAAAAACTAATTTTTCAATTCCAAGCAGTAGTTCCACAAATTCTCTAGCTTTATAATTTAAGCATAGATATGATTTTCCCAAACTTTGAGGCCGCCATTTATAAGGAATGGTAAGTCGTATGAAAAAAATATCTGAATATTTTTTGTAGAGAATTCTATGATCTACACTCTTGTCATACTTATTTTTGTGATAAAATGTATAGTTTGGAAAATAACAGGAAAAACCTCATTTTTATACCTTTGACCTTGAATAAAAATTTTTGCATAAGGAGGATCGCCGGGGACTTTTGAGGTTTTATTTGTAATGGATACACCATAACGTCTCTACCAATTTTCAGCTCTATGCGAGTTATTCCGAGGTTACGATTTTTTTGTGTCTAAATAGACCGGACTAATAGGCTACTTGACCTATATTCAATTTCATTGAACAAATGCATATTTCTAGTAGAACTTGGCCTAGGAAACCGTATTTCACCCTTATTATCAAATAAAAGCTTATGATTGATAAATAAAGTCGATTTGAAAATATAATTTTATGAAAATAGGAATTGTACTGACGAAAACGCTTTTGCGGTACTTCCGATTAGGATGTGACGTCATCCTCATACTAATTTAATATCTTTTATTTATCGCGCTCGCTATATGTAAGTTTATTTGTACATAAATAATAAGAATAAGCCTATTATATATTTTCTTCAATAATTCAAATAAAACATCAGTTTTATATATATTATCTCCATTTATTGTAGACGGGAAATGAAATGGCCAAAACTTTTCTCCAAAAGTTTTCAACATTACAAATGATTTCTAATTTCTAATATAATTATTTTATAATTTTTGGGCACTTTAAGACTAGTACATTTAGCACATTAAAAAAATTTCAATAAAGAGAGTTTAAAATACAAAGCGTATGACGTCACACTATGGCGGACAGTGTTTTCGGCGCCATTTAAGAGGCATATTATTCAATAAACATTTTTATGGGTTTCTACTGTGTAAAATATTAAAATATAAGTTTTTTTTGTAAAAATGAATGATTATGAAGCGATTAGCATGAAGAAAAAAATTAGGTCAAGTAGCCTATTCATGATGGCTGCAGTAGCTCTACCATGAGCTTGAAGCTCTAGTTTTTATCGATACGCGATACCGACTACGTAAATTTTTAGTACATGGCTAATTTTACAGGTCCTCTAGCGGTCACTTGCGGAACTTAAATCGCCATGCTAAAAATTTACGTAGTCGGCATCGAGTATCGATAAATACTATTCATGGTAGAGCTACATGTCATTTATTCTGTATTCTGAGAGATCATGCTAAGACGAGTAGAGTAACGACAGTGGCGAGACAGTGCTGCAAACAGACAATTTGATTGGCCGAGAACACTGTCTCGCCACTGTCGCACCATTCTACACGGCAGGTGTAATCAAGCCCTAAGCCTAGCCTCAATTCACTCGCTACCAGTTGCCACTAATTTAAACGAAGAAACTATTGCCATCACGTTTCTCCCTGCGCCGGCACGTGTATTTTGATAGAGACAGATATCTGTCTCTATCAAAATACACGTATAATAGTAATTCGAGGTTACGTGTTCCTCTGATTCCACCGTCAAAATAGAGCCTATTTAATTATTATTTTTTGTAAATATGTATCTTCAGGAAGAATGAGTGAAATGAGTCTATGCCTCTACGTTTTTATTTTTTCGTAAACATCTTTCAAATTTATTTTATGGCCGTTTGATTGGCAGGGTACGTTTTTGGCGATTTTCGAAAAGCCATATTTTTTATATATATAAGCAAATTTAAAAAAAATCGAACTTAGAGGCATAGATTTAACAGATCCCAATATTGCATAAAAATCATTTGTCTAGACGCATTGTCCAGGGAGTAAATTGGGGAATACGTTTGTATGGAAAAACAGTGTTAGCGTATGCTCTCAAGTCTCAACTTACCAGAAGCAAAGGCTGGAGAAAGGGTTGCTGGTTTCCCGCGGGTTCCGCTCCCGCTGCTTATCAAAGTACCCTGGATCCATGTTGTCATTTACACACGATGCATACTCATAGAAATCTAAAACAAGAGAGAATAATTTTGCTTGACTTTGTAAAGCTTTGCGAATTGCTACAAATAGCTGCCAAGCTGCCAAGCTGCCAAGGAGTCAAAAAGTTTACCCAAATCCAGCGTTCGCGCGCAAATGTGTGTTTTCAGAAAACTTAAAATAGCAAAATCCAATGATGATTTTTATACTATGGTATGTTGTTAATGGAAATTACTGATACCTTAACCCAAGGTTTCTCAAAGTGGGCGAACCCCTAGGGATTCGCCATTCGACGGCAGGGGGTTCGCGACAAGGTTCACGTAATGTTGGCTTGATACTAGCAGGCATGCGCGGCACTCTTTTGGCACTCTATGACGTGTTTTCATTAGTTAGTAAGGGTTCGCTGTTACTTGGAAATTGTAACAGGGGTTCGTGAAACCGAAAGTTTGAGAAATCCTGCCTTAACCTAACCAAAAAAGAAAGTAGGGTATTATTACTTAACATGTAATTCACGTTTCACTGATACGGGTAATCCCATACGGTATAAACACGGTAACAGTGTAAAAGGCCAAAGAATAAAATGATTTACAAGTCAAGGTCTTGCTATTTGATAAAGCTCAGCGACGTGTCAGTGATTCAATAATGGATGCAAGCAAAAGTCAACTTTATAAAAAATATTTATCCATTGCACCACTCGACTCGCGCCAAAATTCGTTCAAAACGCGCATATCCAACATTTTTCTGGGACAAATATTACTATCCTATGTCCTTTCCCGAGACTAAGTATTTACATACTAAACAGCAAAATTGGTTCAACGGTTTCAGGCATGAAGAGGTAACAGACAGACAGACACACTTTCGCACTTATATTATAGTTTTTTTTTTTAAATAAAATAAGGGGGCAAACGAGCAAACGGGTCACATGATGGAAAGCAACTTCCGTCGCCCATGGACACTCGCAACATCAGAGGAACTGCAGATGCGTTGCCGGCCTTTTAAGAGGTAATAGTGTATGGAAGAGGGTAGGGGATTGGGCCTCCGGTAAACTCACTCACTCGGCGAAACACAGCGCAAGCGCAGTTTCACGCCTGTTTTCTGCGAGCCCGTGGTATTTCTCCGGTCGAACCGGCCCTTTCATGCCGAAGCATGGCTCTCCCACTGCTTACAGCATGGATTATGGAAGTGCGGATGTTATTGAGAATCTCAGAGTTGTATGCTTCAATGACGTCATTCTAAGTAACCAAAGCGGGGAAACCCCGCGACCTTTGCTTCAGGTAATATAAGTGTACGCTCGTGCCACAGCAGACCCGCACTGTGCACATAAATGTTTTATGACTCACGAGATTCGAAACTGTACTGACTTGTGTAAGTATTTACAATGGCTAAAATCATTAAAAACTAACCCAATTCGGAAACGAACCCGGCGAAAAAAACCGGTGAAAGAATCTCGCAGCATAATAGTGCGTAATTAGTAATATAGCACCACGTTTATTTTGCAGAATATCTTCCGAATACTATAAAAATTTTGCCATTTGATGTCATTATGGCCCTTGAAGTAAGACCTAACATCGAAGTCGCTCCACTTTTTTGGCCGCGTTTTTTGCAGTCCGATACCGATAAACTATAATAACTGAATGAAATAATATTATGTCTATGATTTTGATTTCATTACTTCTCAAAAGTATTTATAAACATTTGATAAAATGAACATAAAATTCTATATAAACATTAATTGATACCACGAAAACCACATCCACAAAATATAATATGTACTATATGTATAGGTTACTATAATTTATGGAGATATGAAGCTATAGGAAATAAGATTTCAAGCGCAGAATATATTGATAAAGATAGATACCGCATGTGTATGTGTCAAATTGTCAATTTCAAAAAAACGTGTACGGGGTATAAAATTTAATTTTAATTTTTATGTAGGTTTTTTTCTTTTTTTCTATAATTTTTTTCTATAATCTAATAGGAAATATAGTTTATAATCCAAAAAAAAAAAAAAACATAAAAGAACGCGGAATTTAAGGCATTTTCCTGATAATATCAAAAATGACCGTAGAAAAAGTCACCCAACGGAGATCACATAATGCTACCTTCTTGTTGTTTTAAATTGTTTAAAAATAACCATCTTATTTAGCACTAATACATTTTTGTTATCAAATACTACACAGGTTTTGCAATGTGTAAACAATAACAATAATCAAAGAAAAGTGATTAATAACAGTAAAACTTGGTCACATACCTGAACAAAGAAATTGAAACACCTGCACTTCAACAACATTTCCGCACTTGTCCCTAGTTAGTTTGCCAGTGAAAACAAAAAGACGTACCTATCGATGAAGAACATACGTTGTTTTGCCAGATCGTGCCGAATAATTTCTAGTGTTAGAAGAATTTTTGCAAAAACGAGCGGTCACAAGGCGGAATCTTCCGGAAGACAAAAATTTTCATTTTAAATTCAAATTAATTTTTAAAAGAAATTACATATAAAAATATATAATAATTGATCCCTTTAACTGATACACAACTGATCCAATACTGGATATTTAAAAAAATCAATAATTATCTGATCTTAGTTGGTACAACTAATCTTAGTAATATTATAAAGCGGAAGAGTTTGTTAGTTTGTTTGAACGCGCTAATCTCAGGAACTACTGGTCCGATTTGAAAAAATCTTTCAGTGTTAGATAGCTCATTTATCGAGGAAGGCTATAGGCTATATTTTATTACGCTAAGACTAAAAGGAGCGAAGAAATAGAGGAAAATATGGAAAAAACGGGAGGAAATATATTTGAAAGGGCTTATTTGAACTCACTAATCTCAGGAACTACTGGGCCGATTTGAAAAATTATTTCAATGTTAGATAGTGCATTTATCGAGAAAGGCTATAATCTATATTTTATCTACGCTACGACTAATAGAAGCGAAGAAATAGAGGAAAATGTGAAAAAAACGGAGGAAATTATTTGAAAGGGCTTATCTCGCGAACTACTGGATCAATTTCTCTGTTATTTGGCACAGATAAGAAGTAGACCACGTGAAAGATCATAGGCTATTTTTTGTGGACTAATTTGTCTGTGAAATATCTAATTTACGCGGGCGAAGCCGCGCGGAACGTCTAGTATATTCTGTGATCTTAGTTGGGAAGGGGACATGTAATTTACATGGTTGATGGTTTTCAATACTTTAAAACCTTCGTAAGTAAAGTAACAACAAGACGACAATTTCTATATGTATTTAAACATATACTTTTTTCACTTAAATTAATATATTCTGTTAAAAGTTATTTATCTCAACAAAATAAATTAACAAAGTGGAGGGACAAGGCAAGATCAGGGGTACACATTTTGCCAATGCCCATGTACTTACTTCGCGTGCCATATCGCGTTCCCAAACGACGAGCAATGCTCGTCTTTCGAAAGTCTGTTCTTTAGTCTGCTATCGGAATCGGACGTCAATCGGAATTTTAAAAATGCCTAAATGCCTAAAAGTGCCGTATTGAGCTGAAGAAATTCAAATAGAAACGTTGGCCTTGATAATGGACAGTGGACACGTTTCTTATCATCGGTACGTCACAGTGGTAGGAAAAAAGTGACACGTTCGTTTTCATACAAATAGAGCGACATGCGTATCTATCTTGATCTATGTCTGTGATTTAAAGCGATACCTAGGATCTTAATGCTAAAATATAAAATACAAAAATAATAATCAGTAATACTGAGACGATGCACGATGTCAGAAAGCTTTGAATCTGGAACCAAGTAAAACAAGCAAAGGAAATAACCAATTTTTTGATAAAGCTATCATATAACGTATAACCTTCTCGTATCCCAAATCCCAAATTAATCAAGTAATCGCCAGAGTCCACAAATAAAATGACAAACTATCGTGGACAATAGGGCGAGACACGAAGCGTGACCGCTTATAACCTAAACATCCTCGGCATTCGTGGATTCGAGGACAATAAAACAACAGACAATACGTATATCCGATAACCGAGCGAAGTCTTCGTATTTTATTATAGAAATCTATTCGTATTTTATTATAGATATCTACGATGATCTTGTTTGTGAAATTGCATCATTTGCACCCTACTGTTTTACATCTTCAATTATTATTATTTTTAACAAAAAATTAAAACCGACTTCCAAGGTAAAAACAATATTAACATTAATATGAACTAAAAAGTATTAAATAATTTTTGCTATCTAATAGTGCCTTTTTCCGAATTCGGCTAAACCTTGACTATTTCTGTACTCAATCTTCATTATTTTGAAGTCGGTACCAGATAGCTGAATCTTCAGTCCTCTGGCGGAATATTTGAAACTTTTGGAACTGGCACCGACTTCAAAATTATGAAGATTGAGTACAGAAATAGTCAAGGTTTAGCCGAATTCGGAAAAAGGCACTATTAGATAGCAAAAATTATTTAATACTTTTTAGTTCATATTAATGTTAATATTGTTTTTACCTTGGAAGTCGGTTTTAATTTTTTGTTAAAAATAATAATAATTTCACTCTTTTTAGTTACACTAGTAGGTAAACCTTCGCGTATATTTTACGTATCTTATTACACAGTTCACACTTACAAAATAATATATTATCAGTGAAGTGAACATATTGTGCTAAGTAATTTAACAATTTTAATACTTCAAACCCCAAGCGGTCACCGGCGATTGCGATAACAATAGAAAGGCTATTGTGTCTCGTTTTTCCACGATCCAAGGATCTATCAGATAAAAAATTGTATAAACTTGCATAGGATGTAGCGTAGCTACTCATCTAATATATAAAATTCTCGTGTCACAGTTTTCGTTGCCATACTCCTCGGAAACGGCTTGACCGATTCTCATGAAATTATGTGAGCATATTGTGAGGATATTGGTCTGAGAATCGGCCAACATCTATTTTTCATACCAAAAATTATTTAAATGGCAAAACAACGTTTGCCGGGACAGCTAGTAATATAATATAATATTATCATAATTATTGACAGCTGTTCTTGTAATCAAGAATTCAATTTCAAATCCATTCAAATCGATACTTAGTGCGCCATCTATCGATTAATAAGTATAACTAATTAAAAAGACACTTATTGACTTTGTTTTGTTTATATGCTCTTTTTAAAATAACTTTATTTTAATTATATATTTTGTCTATTAAAATTTTATAAAGTAGTTAGTATAGTATTCGATCTGTATATAAAGTAGTAAAGTATAAAGTAAAGCGATACCGTCGCCTCCGCGGTGCTGACCGCCGTGTATATTTAAACAAAGTGTTGTTATACAGTATAAAATTATTATTATTATAAGTATATCCACACCTATGCCTTGTACTATTATCTATTCTGTGCCATGAGACATTGGTGACCTTAACACGACGTGGTAATGATGAAGACGATGATGATGATGATGATGATGATGATGATTATGATGATGAATATGAGTTGCATAGTAGCATATGCTTTCTGTTCTTAAAACAACGCCGAAACTCCCAAACGTGTATCTATAAGGAGTCAGGAGTTCTCTCAGCATCTTCGAAACCATGGTATACCTTGACCCAATATTTGACTTTTTGGTAGCATATTCTTAGTACACTTCTCATAAAACCAAAATCACCATATGTTTCCATATAAATTTCGAGGAGTTCCCTCGATTACTCCTGGATCCCATCATCAGGTCACCACTTTGTGAACATGGTACCAAATTGGAGTAAAACCAAATACAACAAAGCAAAAATTTCGAAAATCGGTTCACAAACGGCGGAGTAATCGTTGAACATACAAAAATAAAAAAATAAAAAAAAAAAAAAAAAAAAAAATATCCACAGCCGAACATATAACCTCCTCGTTTTTTGGAAGTCGGTTAAAAACTATAATATTATGTGCCTCGACAACAAGCGCTCGCGGCATTCTCTGGTCATCTTCGGCAAGACGGCAAAGATTGAACTCAAGAAGTGTAGGTTTCCTTTACTCTTACGGTAAGGTTAGGTTAGACTTTAGAGTTTAGAGGAAAGTTTAGGTTAGAAGGTTAGAGGTTCTGAAGGAATTCAGGGAAATGAATAGTTCGATAGGACACACGACGTATGGAAGGTTTCTCTTACCGTAATAGTAAAGGAAACTTACACTTCTTGAGTTCAATCTTTCCCCACTTATCTGAGGTCTACGCCACAATCACCCTAGTTACCATTATAAAAACTAATAAAAATTGGATATTCCTCCAACTTCAAGGTAACTTGTTGCTTTCATCTGTTTTATATTTTTAGTTTTTACATATCCACAGCTGATGCAAATTCTGATAAGAAAACATCATCGAGATGACAGGCAGCAAACGATATAAGACATTTAGGCAACGATAAATATAGTGCGGACAAGATATTATCGTCTCAGCAAACAAATTAGTTTTGATTGGGGACAATTGCTGATGTTGCAACTGTGAAGCATTTAATAGTTGTACTTAAGTTCATTAATAACAGTTACTGGTCATTAATGGTTACTTATTATAAGTATAATAAATAGAACGTGGGAACATAGTTTTAACTTTTATGTAACCTGTTACCATCATGATTAAAATAAATGCTATGATGGTTTTCAAATCTTTGAAAACCATCAAAACATATAATTATTATAGGTCGACCAAAAAACAAAGGCAGTAGTAGTGACACACAGAATAGGACAATTCTAATTTTCTAAAGGTCAAACTGTCAAGGAGATATAGAAAGAATCTCAAACTGGTCATAATTATTTAGGTATTTATTACAACGAACTCTACCCAATTGTTCATCTATATTCTATACTTCTATACTAATATTATAAATGCGAAAGTATATCTTTTATTTGGGTAGTTTCCCCCTCCTTTCATGTCAATTAGATATTTATCTGTAAGTCAATATAGGTAAAGGACAGTCTTCAACCTTAATGCCAAGCAGGTCAGAGAATGACCATAAAATTAATTATGGCATGGATTAAATGGTCCGTCGAACATTATCTGTAGGACAGTGAGATAAGATCTGTTTGGGTCAGCCAATAATTTGTTAAATTATATCTTCAGGGTTCTTACAGGGCAGATTATAAAAAAGTTATTGGTTGTCATGATAGCGTAGAAAATAGAGGGTATTATCAACTTTTGAAGTCTCTATTATTTTAAAGAACGGTCACCATGACTCAATAGGCGATTTAAGGTGGTAATGTAAAAATTGTGTAAATTTTAAATTGGTTCGTCTAGATTTTAACACTACCTTTAGCGAGTTCGGACTTCGGAGCAGGTAATCAAGGTCATAATATTACATCCTTACACATACTTACTGTGAACTAATAATTCACGTCTTATTCATGTTTTTGTGGCAATATAATGAGGAAAATCTGCTATCTGAAATATATTAATATCGCTAATGATGATGCCTGTTAAACTCAGATCAAGTGTCAACTTTAGTTAACATAATGTGATATTGATTCTATTTTATATCTTAATTCTTATCACAAGAACAGCTGTGCCAGTTTTCTACACATGTTTATTATGATGTTTCACACTACACAATATTTTTTAGATAATTTGAAATTCGGTTCAAAATATGTCCCGGCTGTCGCATAACAATTGAAAATTTATTGTGTCTGCGATTCCCACGATCGATGTATTAAAACCAGAGTGGGGAACTTAGCAAACATCACAGATTTTGGATAGTAAATATGTCAGGTTCAAACCTCAAACCAGCGCTAATTGCTTCTAATAGTAATGTAGAAAATAAGAATGTCATACTGGGAATCGTGCCAAATAACTAAAATATAATAATTTCATCTTTAAACGCAAGGTACGCGTGAACCTAAATATAAAAATTGCTTTTTAACAAATTTGTTTTAATTAAAAGACAGAGAAATCAATAAAAAATAATGCACATGAATCACTGTATATCAGGAATCAGGATATACAGTGATCATACAGGAGATTCTAGAAGTCTTTCATTTAAAGCGCTGTCGGCTTCCAAAAATGGAAGAAATTTTACTTTTCAGAACACGGAAGTCCACGATTCTTGTCATACTTAACTTACTCCTGAGTCATAAATTATATTCATAAATATATTTCCGATTAACCTTTAATAAACCGGCGATAAACCTTTTTACAAACATTAGACACTGACTATCAGCACGTAAAATTGTAACCTCCCAACTATTTTATTTAATTAAATTAAGTTTTAAGCTGTATTTTACGTTGAAAATTGTTACAAACGAAAATCAAAGTGTTAGAAACTGTTGTAACTCTTCACCCTTAGCAGTGTTTGTGTAAAACATAAATTTTTACAAACCAAAGTTCAAGCCAGGTGCCAACTGTCAACGACTGGACGA
Organism: Polyommatus icarus; assembly: GCA_937595015.1. Taxonomy (NCBI): domain Eukaryota; kingdom Metazoa; phylum Arthropoda; class Insecta; order Lepidoptera; family Lycaenidae; genus Polyommatus; species Polyommatus icarus. Next base: position 3,353,355 of record OW569325.1, read on the forward strand.
ATTCAAATTGGAGCTGGATTTATTCCCGAAGACTGCGTAATCCCGGGGAGTATTGCTTTTAATTTTCAAATTTAAAAGTCATCTTTTACAATTAGAACAATAAAAAATCAACTCCACATCGCTCACCCCGGTGAGCTACGTCCAAATCACACTTGGTAAAGTTTACTTCTCTCTTGGCTTGACGAGTTGTGGAAGCGAAGTTGAAGATAAAAACAACAAGCCCAGACATACACAAAACTCGAATACTTCACATACATTAAACAAGCAAAGAGTCATCCTCAAAAAGACTCAAAATTAAGTTACTATTCTATCTGTTTTAAATACTGTCTTCCACACTTTGTTCTTGGTCTCCTTGTTTGTTTCTTGTTTATTTTCAGTAGTCTTAATCTCAATTCCATTTATTTCATATCACTTTGCTTATCCTTTCCATTTTCATAGTAACTGTACATAAAATACACTGAAATATTGAGGCTGGCTTTAGCTTATAAAGTAAAAGGTGACTTATAATTCTAATAATCAAGCCCAGCTTAGCCTAACATATTATAAAACTAATTTCAGTGCTTGGGAATGGACAGCAAAATGATGACTCGCTCAGCCGTGGCCCGCCGTAATGAGGAGCAACTTCGTGTGGCCCTCACCGAACTAAAACAATATAAGGACCAGTGCCAAATGCTGTTAAGGGAGAGAGATGATAATGAAAAAGAAATGCTATCTGTTTTACAAAAGAACAAGGATTTAAAATTAGAACTTAACAAGTTAAGCTTGGACTTTGAGAACATTCATAAGCAAAACATTGAACTACAGAGCATCGTCGACGGCTTCGACCAATGCAGGGAAGAGTATGAAGACACTCTCAAGAACTCGGCTAGCTTGAAAATTAAACTGAATAATGCTGAGGACTATATTTTAAAACTAGAAGAACAAATACAAGTTCAAAGTGCCACCCAAACACAAATCTTGTATGATGAACTTATCCATAGTAAAAGTAAGTCACATTCTATCTCTAAATCATGTAACATTGACATCTCTACTGTTGATTTAACAGGTGATGATTCATTGCCACTGTGTGAAATGAATAGTAGGAAAAAATTAAGGAAATATATTAGAATCAGAAAGTGCATCAAGAATTATTGTAAACTGTCACTGAAAAATAAAAAATGTTTAAATAATTTATCAAAGGTTGTTAAAGAAAACCAAATTTTGAATAATAATTTGCTAAATCGTAAAATTGACTTGGAGCAAATTAAGTGTAGCTATGAGGCCGATGTATGCAACCTACAGGCAGAGATTTCAATACTTTTAGACTCTTTAGACAATTTGAAAAAGAAATATGAGTTGTCACAGCAGGAAATGCAGGGGCATATATCTGCAATGAATGATCTGCTCGAAATGACTCATTACAATGAGGAGCGGGTTTATTCTTTATTGAGAAACAACGGTTCCTCAGATAAAGCTTATCATTCAGTTTTAAATAATATTGCAGACATATGCTCCAATCAGAAGGTGCATACGGAATGCCCAACAAACATTACTTTAGTCAGTGACGAGTTAGGTAAGGATTTAGGTGTATATTTGAATAGAATGTGTATCGGACAATCTTTTTCTAATTTTTGTATGCCCGGAGCTTCTTACACTGAAATTTTAAAAAGGGCTTTAACTATGACATATTGTCCGAATACTACATTACTAATTTTAGTTGGGAGGAGAGGAAAATTAAACAAAAAACAGATGACTGAATATTTGGACAAATTATTTAACATAAAAAATGTTACAAAAGTCATTTTGTTTACTTTTCCCTACATACAAATGTTGCCAAAAAGATATAATAAAGAAAACATTTCTAGGTATCAGCTGAATAGCCTAATGTATACAGCTGTAAATAATAATTGTATTATTTTAAATGACTCGCATACACAATGTCAGGTTGTAGATATTAATAATTTAGATTTGAAATTATCTACTATGAAAAGAGATAAGTACTTCTTATCTCATTTTTATAAAAGACGTATAGCAAAGTTGCTATTTAACTTTTTGTTTATAAAACCAGCCAAGTATTTGGCTTCCTCGACTACTGCTTCTATTGAGCAGAATTCTAGTCATATTTTGAACGAATTGGAACATGTTCCAAATATTTCTTTAAATTAGATAATAAGACAATGGAGGAAATCTCTTGCAGAAATAAATTAACTTTAAATAGTCAAAATCCTACCAATAACTTAATAGATTCAAATATAGTTAGTGAAAATAATTGTAATTTAATTAATCTGGTGCATCAGAACGTACAAGGTATGGTAGGTAAAGAACTTGAAATTGAGTTATTTTTGAAGGAATTTAACATTGATATTATGTGTATATCTGAACATTGGTTCAGATCACACAAACTCATTTTCAATTTCAATGATCACCAGATAGCAAGTTCGTTCAGTAGAGAAAACGCCATTAGAGGCGGCTCTTTAATTTTAATCCGAAACAATTTGAAATTTAAGGAACGTAAGGATATTGTGAGTCTCTCTACTGAACGTATAATAGAAGTGGCCTGCATAGAGCTGAGCCATCTAATAATTGTGAGCGTATACAGGCCTCCATCAGGGTTATACGAATCTTTTGAAGTAACTATGGAACAAATTTTGTCAAAAATATGTGCATCTAACAAAAAGGTTGTTATATGTGGCGACTTTAACATTAATTTATTAGATTTAACCTCAACTTCTGTTAGATTCACATCTTTATTTCAATCGTATAACCTTTACAGTTTGTTTCAGGAACCTACAAGAGTCTGTGAGACTACAGCCACTTGTATTGACAACATAATTACTAATCTTATTCCAGACAAAAAAGAAATAATTAGTAAGCTCAGTTCTGATCACTATGGACAAATAGCCTCTTTTAATATCAAATGTGACAGTGATGAGAAGAAAAATCTTGTGTTTATTCCTGTGACCACAAAACGTATTGAGCAATTTAGAAGTAAATTAAATTCAAATATCCATTTATTGGACAGGTCACATAGCTCTGATGAAGCTTTTAATAAATTATTTAAGGTGATAAGAACTCAATTTGATTCAATATTTACTTCTAAAACGGTTAGAAACAGTAATAAAAAAACTAAATTTATTAATTGGGCAACAAAAGGAATAAAAATAAGTAGGAAAAGATTATATGACTTATATGATGAAAGGTGTATTAACAATAGTGAAGTATTTAAAGCATATGTTAAAAACTACTCAAAAACTTTTAGAAAAGTTTGTAAAGCTGCTAAAGCCCTTTATATAAAAAATAAAATTAAAAACTCTAAAAATAAAATCAAAACTACATGGCAGGTAATAGCTGGTGAGACTGGAAATGTCACCTGTCGTAGCTCTGATTTTGAACTGTACTTTGAAAATAAAAAGATTACTAATGATCAAGAAGTTGCGACGGTCTTTGAAAAGTTTTTTGCTGACATTCCGGTCTCAACGACAAAAAATTTAAATTCTTCGCCTGAAGCTGCCGAAAAGCTACTCAGAGACAATGTAAAGGAATGTGATGTCAATTTTAAGTTTAGAGAAATTAACCCCGGAGATATTATTGATACCTTTAAATTGTTGAGTATTAAAAACACTGCTGATCTCTGGGGCATGTCTACAAAAATTATTAAATCAATAATTGACATCGTAGCTCCTCATTTAGCAATGATTTTTAATGACTGCATAAAAAATGGTGTTTTTCCTGATTTAATGAAGCATAGCAAGATTGTTCCTTTATTCAAAGCCGGAACTAAATCGGATCCCACGAATTTCAGGCCTATATCAATTCTACCGACCTTTAGTAAAATATTTGAAAAAATTATTTTAAAACAATTACTAGCACATTTTAATTCAAACAATTTACTACATGATAATCAATACGGATTTACTAAGGGTCGATCCACAACGGATGCTGGTATAGGACTTCTTTGCAGTATTTTTGAAGCTTGGGAGGAGTCGCAGGATGCCTTAGGTGTGTTTTGCGATCTCTCCAAAGCCTTCGATTGTGTTGAGCATGCTACATTGATCAGGAAATTGCGCCACTACGGAATTAAGGACTCTGCTCTCAGCCTTTTGACTTCTTACCTTAAAAATAGGACTCAAAGGGTTGAGGTTAATAGTAAAAGGTCCAATGGAACCAAAATAGAATTAGGTGTCCCACAGGGATCTATACTAGGCCCATTTCTTTTTCTCATCTATATAAATGACTTACCTTATCTAGTTAAGGATAATAATAATGAGATAGTGCTTTTTGCTGATGACACTTCACTTATTTTTAAAGTGAAGCGACAACAGTCGAACTACGACGAGGTAAACAGTGCTCTCTCAAAAATAGTACATTGGTTTAATGTTAATAACTTACTTTTAAATTCTAGTAAAACAAAATGTATAAAGTTTACTTTGCCTAATGTTAGGCAAGTCCAAACCAATGTAGTATTAAATGATGAGAAGATGAATTTGGTTGACAACACTGTATTCTTAGGTATTACACTTGATAGTAAATTACAGTGGGGTCCTCATATTGTTAATCTTGCAGGTAGGCTCAGTTCTGCAGCATATGCAGTCAGAAAAATAAGGGAAATTTCTGACGAAGACACGGCACGATTAGTATATTTTAGTTATTTTCATAGTAGGATGTCATATGGAATCCTTTTATGGGGAAACGCTGCCGACATTAATACAATATTTGTGCTGCAGAAGCGAGCCATACGTTCTATTTATAAAATGTCTGCTTTAGAATCTCTGAGAGATAAATTTAAAGAAATTAGTATCCTAACTGTTGCCTCTCAATACATTTTGGATAATGTAATATATGTTAGAAAAAATATAACAAAATTTAAAGTTAAAAGTGACATTCACTGTAGGAATACTAGAAATAAGCACAAGCTATATATGCCGGTGATCAGACTTAGTAAAGTCAGTAAATCTTTTAAAGGTCAATGTATACGCCTTTACAACAAAATCCCAGTAAACGTTCAAAATCTTTCCATTAATAAATTTAAAAAAGTATTTAAAGAACGTTTGTGTGCCAAAGCCTATTATAAGGTCAATGATTTCATAAACGATGGCACACCTTGGGAGTAGGATGGCTTCTTGCAAGGCTACTTCTACATTATTATTAATAGGACTTACAATTATGTATGTGGATATTGTATATAATATTAAGTTACAAAATTGTAAACTTTATTTTAAAAGATTAATTTTTTCTCGCTTTTTTTGGTAAAAAAGTGGGCCCCGTGCGAGTTTCTTATGCCCGCTGTACACTCTCGCCGAGAGCTCTCGGGCGAGAGTCTCGTGCGAGAGCCCCTTGCCCGAGTGCGATCATGTACATTCTCGCTTAGTTCAATCGCAGAAGAACTCAGACAAGATGGACGAAAACGACCATTCACCATTCACCATGCATCGAAAAATATCATTGTAATCCAAAGATTTATAATCATAATTAATTTTATTTCTCAGAGATAATGACTGATAATGTCGTTTATTATTGTTATTTTTCTGTTCTACACTGTCCAACGGCGGGACTAGTACTAAAAGTCGCGAGAGTGTACAGTAGTGCGCTCGTTTTCCTCGCGAGACCCTTTGTCTCGGGCGCAAAATACCGACAACGGACCGAGAGGGTCCGAGACACCCGAGACGAGGCGAGCGCACCCATTTACACTCTCGCACTCGGGCCGCCTCGCTGTGTCTCGGCGAGAGTGTACAGCCGGCTTTACGCCGGTTCTTCTCGCCGGGTTAGTTCCCGAACCGGTGGTAGGCATCATGTAGGACATTCTGAAAATATTTATTTTAAATTTATTCAGAAATAAAACAATTTTGATTTTGATTTTGATTTTTTTTTTTGATTTCAAATTATCGCATTACTCCTTAAGGGGCCGGGTACCATCGAAATTCTCATACAAACGTAATACCAAAATCATTTTATCGAAAATATTTAACATGTTTGAGTTATTTTTCAGTTTAAGATAGTAATTACCTAGGTTCCTACATAAAAATTTACTACAAAATATTGACACACTAAAAAATATAAACGATTACATTTCATGCATTTTTACGCCATTGACGACATACTTTTCGCACACTTGTTTTATATTAAAAACTCATCAAATCGTTATGTATTTTTCCTGGGACCACAGCTTATATTGTGTAGTTACAGAATGTCTTCAAAAGAATTGCAATATAATAAATTTTCATTCATCATTTTTGGTATTCGTGAACGCGGCGCAATTTCTCTATAATTTCCAACCTGGTATCGTGCCTATCCGCTCGCACAACACAGCGCGGCAACGGAGGGCGCCGGCGGCGGAGTGGAGTAACCGGTACATAAATCATTCATGGCATTCAAGTACAATATTCCCTCAAGCTCCAAGCGGTCGCATGCGACCGCGCGCGCGATAATATTAGATTTCCAAGAATCCGCGATCGAGAGATTGTTATTGATTTTGATAGTTTTTTGTGATACTTGAAGAAAATTGCTTGAACAAAATATAATTATTTTGATTTGTGGTGCTTGAACTTTTGATAATAATGGATAAGTACCGAAAGCTGGGATGTATGTTATATCACACAGTAAGTATAATATAATAATTATGTTAGTATCTCATAATATTATTTTCTTATACTTACTTAGTATTTTGTAAATAACGTTTAGGAATAGCGATAGGGTATTTTTCTACTATTTAGAAGGCCGGCATAATATTATAAATTATAATGAGACTTTTCCTAAATCGTAACATCCAAAGTATTTTTTTTAATGTGTAAAATGTTTACTAACAAATAAAGGTCAATAATGATTCATACTTTCTATTATATGTACATTATAATTTATATGTCAGTGATACTTTCATACCTACTAATACTAGCTGTCCCGGCAAACGTTGCCTTGCCATAATATAAAGTACTAGTAACTAGACGTTCAGTGCGGCTTCGCCCGCGTAAATTAGATATTTCACAGACAAAATATTAGTCCACAAAAAATAGCCTATGATCCTTCACGTTGTCTACTTCTTATCTGTGCCAAATAACAGAAAAATATCTCGAGTAGTTGTGAGATAAGCCCTTTCAAATAATTTTTCCCGTTTCTTCCACATTTTCCTCAATTTTTCTTAGCGATCTTATTAGTCTTAGCGTGATAAAATATAGCCTATAGCCTTCCTCGATAAATGGGCTATCTAAACACAAAATTTTTTTTTCAAATCGGACCAATAGTTCCTGAGATTAGCGCGTTCAAACAAACATACAAACAAACTCTTCCCACTTATAATATTAGTATAGATTTGGCCCTTATTATTTTATTGAAGTGTCTAAATAAGTACCTATTTTACCATGGCAACGTCCATCGCTATTCCGTCGCACAAACAATGGTCGCCGTCAGTCTCGAATTGAAATAATTTACTATTATTTATTCAAGAAATACACTTATCAATATAAAAAGTACCCAGTAGCAGTAGCCGATTCTCAGACCTGAGTGCATAGTATAAAATTAAATCAGTAAAGCCGTTTCGAAGGAGTACGGTAGTCGGTAACTAACATTGTGACACGAGAATTTTATATAGATGTACTAATACGATAAATGCGAAAGTTTGTATGCCTGTTATCTTTTTACGCGAGAATGGCTGAATCGTTTGAGATGAAATTTGGTACTAAGATACTTTGAGGAAAGGATATTATACAATAGTTTTTGTTGCGAGAAAATGTACGGTCTCCACAATTGCCCTTCATTTAGTCTTCTATACTTATAAATTAAAAAAATATATAAGTATAGTATGTGTATAGGTACTTATCTACAACTAATGTTATAAAGCGGAAGAGTTTGTTAGTTTGTTTGTTTGTTTGTACGCGCTAATCTCAGGAACTACTTTTGAAAAATTCTTTCAGTGTTAGATAGCTCATTTATCGAGGAAGGATGTAGGATGATATATTTTATCACGCTAAGACTAAAAGGAGCGAAGAAATAGAGGAAAATGTGGAAAAAACGGGGGAAATTATTTGAAAGGGCTTATTTGAATGCGCTAATCTCAGGAACTACTGGTTCGAATTGAAAAATTCTTTCAGTGTTAGATCGTTCATTTATCGAGAAAGGATATTTAAGGCTATATTTTATCACGCTAGGAGTAATAGCACTGAAGAAATAGAGGAAAATGTGGAAAACCTGGGGAAATTATTTGAAAGGGCTTATTATCTTAGGAACTACTGGAGCAATTTTTATGTTATTTCATATTTGGCAAGCATGAAGAATAGGCTATTTTTGCGGAAAAATGTACGGTTGCGTGAAATTCCTAAATTACGTAAGCGAATCCGCGCGGAACATCTTTATATAGGTAATAAAATCGTTGGAAAGTCAATTCTGTACATTTAATATTTTAGTGCAATAAATAATACTTGGGATGTGATCTACTATGCTAACGCGGACGAAGTCGCGGGCAACAGCTAGTATGGAATAATCGTTGTCGCAAATATGCTATACTAGCTGTTGCCCGCGACTTCGGCGGCGCGGCTTCGCTTGCGTAATTTAGGAATTTGACGCAACCGTACATTTTTTCGCAAAAAATTGCCTATGTCCCTTCACGTGGTCTATTCTTCATGTTTTCTAAATAACATAAATGTTTTCTCCAGTAGTTCTTAAGATAATAAGCAATTTCATATAATTTCCCCCGTTTTTTCCACATTTTCCTCTATTTCTTCGCTCCTATTAGTCTTAGCGTGATAAAATATAGCCTATAGCGTTCCTCGATCAATGGGCTACCGGCTATCTAACATTGAAATAATTTTTCAAACCGGACTAGTAGTTCATGAGATTAGCGCGTTCAAATAAGCCCTATCAAATAATTTATCCCCGTTTTTTTCCACATTTTCCTCTATTTCTTCGCTCCTATTAGTCTTATCGTGATAAAATATAGCCTATAGCTTTCCTCGACAAACGGGCTATCCAACAGTAAAATAATTTTTCAAATTGGACCAGTAATTCCTGAGATTATGGCGTTTAAACAAACAAACAAACAAACTCTGTAGAATTATAATATTAGTACATATTATCTGACTATTGAAAATTCGCGCACTTTGTGACGGAATGCATCGGGTCGGGTCGCATTTCTCGTACAAGTTTTATGTATTACCTATCGCGTATTCGGTTGTAAAACTTGTATGAAAAATACGTCTTGCTCCGATATTATTAATTTTATCTAATTACCTACTAATACAAATATATAAATAAAATTAATAAAAATAAAATAAATTAAACCCACCGGCACAGCCACCGGCCAAATTTTTAGGGCTTAGGTATCATTAGAACAAAACGTTTTCCTGGGTCATGCTACTGTATTAAAATATTATGTGTATAATAATGATAATAATATTGTAAAAACTAGATGACGCCCGCAACTCTGTTGCGCCAAAACTCATTTATCGCGCAGGAACCGTAAATTTTTTCGGGATAAAAAATATTCTATGTCAAAGGACAAAGATTCGGTACCGGGCCTTAAAGTATCTCCATGCCAAATTGCAGCAAAATCGGTTCAGCGGTTTGGGCGTGAAGAGGTAATAACAGACAGACAAACAGACACACTTTTAAATTTTTAATATTAATTTTTTTGCAATTAGTATGGAAGTATGGACTATGGAACTTACCTACTAATATAATAAAAAGTAAATAATATAATATATCCGGTAGGTAAGTATACCTAACATGTCTGGTACTTGTTACAACACAAGTCCTTAGTGTACTTAGCACGGGGCCAGACTGACGTGGTGTGAAGAGTCCAATGTAGATTTTTATTATTGTATTATTATTATTATTATTTTGAAATGCTTAAGATTCTCCTTTACGGGGTTTTAACTAAAGTTGCGGGCTTGTGGCCAAGCAACTTCAGGTAAGTTCGGGTGAGTAGTTAATTTATTGACAAAAATTTCCTAACGATCCTGCAAGTATTTAAAATAACTGCTTTTTGCAGGGTTATATTGTATGTGAGTGGGTGAATGTCGAGTGTTTTGAGGCTAGTGTGTAGTGTTTTGGGAATAATGCCAGTGCTGGAGATGATGATTGGTATAGTCTTGACTTGTATTATTATGATTATATTTATTATTTTAAGATATTTTGTAGAATATGTATTCTGTTCAATTCAGTGACAAGATCGACGACAATACGCCCGCGCCTGTATTCCAAAATATAAGACAACCACAAAAACAGCATTGTTTTACAATGCTGTTTTTGTGGTTTTGTAATGTTTTACAATGCTGTTCATGAAACAGAATATTATACTTCACAACACACGCACGCGCACGGCTTGAATAACTTGAAGAGATTAAAACCGACTGGACCGACCCCGACCGGGGCGCGCGGGGCACGGGGTACCTCGCAATAGCGAGACAGCGATATATAAAACTTGTAGTGGCGCTAGTGTCGAATTTGATTTGAGCGGCCGCGTAGCCCGAGCTCTTAAAATCTTAACTTTGGATGCAGAGCCCCCAGCAGCCGGTTTTAAGAACGCGAAAACATCTACGAATCGGCATTGAAATTCTATGCCCTTTAAAAGGGAAATTATCAGCGATGACTCAATTTATCGCAGATGACATTGATTCTGGCGATCTACTTATCTCGACATGTCGCAATCGTAAAAATTACGTAAAATATATCAAACGAACGCGGAAATGATCTCGTTTTTGTCATCACACGCGTAAAGGTATGGTATGGCCTTTTAATATTTAGACTATGAGATAATTATATTTATCTACATCTCTAGGCTTTTTATTAAATAAATTATTGCTTTTTGCTGCAGAATATTAAAAAAAAACTGCGAACGAATTCTATTCTTAAGAACTGGCGAGTCAACCTGGCTGCGTTACTCGGTGCTCAAGGGCAGAGCAAATCCCTCTCTATGAGGTCGATTATGTTGTACGGCCATTTTGCAACTAACCTCTCACACTTGACTTTTTGTGCGATTACTGATATTATGCAATCACGAGCTTAAGATAAATCACTCGTTTGGGAACTATGAACTATCGTTTCGATAAATCGCAGAAGTTGATTTGAAGTGGTTTCTGATTGAGCTTTCTTATGTTTGCTTTCTAAGTAACTGGTTGTTGCTTACCAAAAGGAATGTAGTTTAAAAAACTTTAGACACTTACAGACGCAACATACCATGTAGGTACGTTTCATTAAAATTTGATTATGCACCGGAACTAAACTTTAGTGAGAGCAACCGACAGAGCCACTAATGACTAACCGGAGGCAAATTAGTAACAGCGACATGGTCGAATTACGAATTGAATAGTTAGCGTGAACTTCACATTAATTATTATTATCAGTCGCTGCAAACTACTCCGGCTCTACAATCTACATCAAGTAAGAAAGTATTCTCTACTCAAGTCTCTACTACTCCATTACTCACGTGATCATGGTATAGAACACGTGATTATTCATGACTTCATCAAGATTTAGCTCTGCATTTATAAGAGTGGATTGCACGAACTAACTTTGACTTTAACTTTACCTTTAACTTTGACAACAGTGCGAAATGTCAAATCTCTGGTTAAAGTTAAATATGGCGTCCAAACACCCCATATGCTCATACGACATCTGTCAAATTTTCCGGTTAAAGTTAAAGCTAAGGACGCCATATTTAACTTTAACCTTAACTTTACTTTTAACTTTAAACACGCCTCTGGTGCAACGCAGCCTAAGTAATTTCAGAGGACTTGGAAGTTAGGACTTAGGCCACCTTTTACGTCTCTATGTTTCAGTCAGTAGTGTTACGAATCACGATGTTTTCCTGTACAATCGATACCGAATTTATATTTTTATGAGAGTAGGCCACTTTTTTCCGCCGTCCCATGTACGAAATCTGTACTAAGCTAGGGCCTTTATGAACGCTGCCGCCCCCTAGGAAGCTGTCGCCCCTAGGCCGAGGTCTATAACGTCCTAACTCATATTAATTATAAATCCGGGACTGTGTACAACCAAAGGCTTAGCAGGACATGTAATATTTTAATCAAAGATATAATCAGATAATCAGAGATCAAAGACCTGACATATAACGGACGGCTTTATCTAAACAAGAGGGAAACTTGACTGGCTAGGCTCACCTTAAACTTGTTCTGCCGTTAGGAGGCTGCTAAGCTGAGATTTTGACTAGGTAAACGTTACTCAAAGTCCTTGTAATAAATGAAGCACAGATCATTTATTACAAGGACTTTTGAGTAACGTTTTAACTTTTACGAGTGTTTATTTACATGCAATTTTATACTTAAAGGCTAGAGTAGTTATTGCCTGCGCCTTCGTCCGCGTCGACTCATATTTAACAGAGATCCATACTTAATATTATTATAAATGCGAAAGTGTGTCTGTCTGTCTCTGTTACCTCGTCACGCTTAAACCACTGAACCGATTTCGATTAATCTATCAAGATTCAAGCCCCATAAGATAACCGGTGATCGCGACAGCAATAGACTAACAATAGATTTCCTAGAATCCGCGATCGAAGGATTAAAATCGGCATGCACATACTTTGAGTCCCGAGAAGGGGTATAGGATAGTTTTTATCCCAGAAAAATGTACGGTTTCCGCTTGATTTATAAACAATTTTGGCGTAACGGAGTCAATAATTTTTACCGATTTTTTCACATTTTCCACTGATTCTTCGCTCTTATTGGTAGCAACTCGCAGCGTGATGTTATTTTTATAGGTAGCTTTCCTCGGTAATGGGCATTGTCCAAAAAAATCACATGTACCTACTTTTTATATTTTTTTTCGTTAAAATAGGGTATTTTAAGAATATAAATTCAATAATTTTGAAATTCATTGGCTAGTTTTTTCTCAATAAATTTTTAAAGTTTCGCTCTGACGTCATCATCGGCGGTCAATTGACCTCTGCAGTATGTTTTTTTTCCTTTCAATCTTATTTATAATGGCTGGATCGTCAAATGCAAGTTCTCATTATGTGAAAGCTTATACGAGAAGCTTACCAAAAGTTCGAAACATAATGTTGGTCGAATTTATTGCTAATTTAACGCCATTGGAGGTCAAACTAAGGTTAAACATATTTGTTCAAAAATATAAGTAACTAATGGGTATTTCTTTCGCTTATATATAGAAAAACGATCACTGACCTTATTCCTCGAAATGTTTTTGTAATGAGCAAAATTAACAAAAAAATGGACAATCCCCATTGAGGATAGTCCAATTACTTAGTACAGTATACAAAAAAAAAACCTTTTTTAACCAGTAGCTCCTGAGATTAGCGCGTTTAAATAATTAAGAAATCAAACAAACTCTTTAGCTTTATAATGTTGGTGTTAGGTGTAGGCTGTAAAGTACAGAATAAAACTATACAGATGCAGATTGTAACTATATTATGTTATGACATAAGTAATTTAAATATAGTGTAGCTATTCTTAATTACCATAATTTAATGAGTTAGGAGTCGTGTCTCTATGGCTATTCGAGTGACCTTGCCGATCCCTAAAACTATATTTAAATAAGAAAAATCGATCTGTGCCGGACGATTCGTTATCACCGAAGGTCGTTGGGGTGTTTATTACGACCACATCCAGGGCCCGATCTAGCTATTTTAAGCAAAGATCATTTTGGCCGCCCTTTACAAAAAACCATAATATGAGTCAAGGCCAACTTTTGTTAGGAGATAACAGGGAAATATTTAAGTAAAATACGTAAATATTTCCACTATCCAACCTGAAGGAGGTTGGAACTTGGAAGGTATAATTAATCTCTAACTTGGGTGATGCATGGCTAATTGCCATGTTGGATGATAACATGAATTTAAGTCAATTTTGCCGCCCCTCATTTTTGCCGCTCTGGGCAAAGCCCCGACTCGCCCTAAGAGGGGGCGAGTCGGGGCTTTGCCCAGCTTGGCCCACCATATCACACAGGTACAGTCAAGAAAAAACTGTTTGTGAACTCTGATTAAAACGTATCAGCATTCAGCAGGCTTTTATTTAATCCTCCGATCGCGGATTCTTGGAAATATATTGTTATTCTATTGTTGTCGCGGTCGCCGGTGTCCAGTGGGTTGATAGCAGCGTTGCCAGACGTCCCGATTTTGGCGGGACGTCCCGATTTTTAGATCAAAATTAAATGTATGAATATAAGAGTATGGGTGATAGACGTTAACGCAATTTTAAGTTAAATAAAAAGAAAAAAAATGGAATAACTCTGATTTTATACGTTTTTAGGGTTCCGTACCTCAAAAGGAAAAAAACGGAACCCTTATAGGATCACTTTGTTGTCCGTCTGTCCGTCCGTCCGTCTGTCAAGACCCTTTTTCTCAGGAACGCGTGGAGGTATGAAGCTGAAATTTATATCAATTACTCAGGTCTGCTGTCCCTTGAAGCTGTGAAAAAATCAAACTTCTAAGCCAACGCAATCAAAAGATACAGCCGTTTATGCCGCAAATTTTCGACACTTGCAAGGGAATCAAAACCTACAGGGTGCTTCCCGTGAACTCAGAATCTTGAAATTTGGTACGAAGCAACGTCTTATAGCATAGATATATTTTTTTTTAATAATTTTAAACTTACTACCCATTTCCTCATACTCGATTGTCGTAATGAACGAACTTTGTAAACCTTGCAGGTTTGTACGGAACCCTCGGTGGGCGAGTCCGACTCGCACTTGGCCGGTTTGTTTTTACTTTGTCCCGCTTTTGACGGAAAAATCCCGCTTTTTCACTCAAAAAGTTCCAAAGTCCCGACTTGGCACAAAAAAAATCTGGCAACGCTGGTTGATAGGTTAATAAGAATTCTTGCTGACATTCGCTGGTATACGCTCTACCACTTCTAAACTTCTTTGATCAAGAACGAATTTAAGTAGTTTAGACGCATCGTCATGCCTCCTCCTGCCTCCTGTCTTTTTAAGGCTACTTTGCTCTCTAAACTTTACCATACACTAGAACTATAAGAAGTTAAGGGAGTATGCGTTGATTTTCTATAGGTACTTCCAAGGTGTTTAATAACGCAGCTTCAGTTTAAGTTATGTGGAAGTGGATTACTTGTGGGATTACTGCAAACATTGTAATGCACTTCCTAGTCGCAATCGAGGACATAGGGTATTGTAAATGAGGACTATAAAAACTAAGTGCAGGAAAATCTTGAACAAACTATGGGGAAGTGTATTGTGATTTGTACTTTAAACAAAGACTTTTTTAGACGATTGACGAATTAGTATTTCAAGCGTCTTGAAGACTCTTTGGTCCAAGGGTGCTGCCCAAAATGAATCCTTCAAAAACCCATAAGAGCACCGGTGATCGCGACAGCAAATAGAATACAATAGCTATAGCTTATTAACTTAGCATCTAGCATTTCCAAGGATCCGCGATCGAAGGATTAATATCCAGAAAAAGGAAACGATTTTATCTCTCAGAGTTGGGTCGCGCGAGAACCGTTCATTTTTCCGGGATAAAAAGTATCCTATTTTCTTTCCCAGGATTCAAATTATCTCTGAATAACCTTTCATCAAAATAGGTTCAGCATTTTAACCGCGAAGAGGTAACAGACAGACACGCATTCGCATTTATAATATTAGTATGGACTATGGACTACGGATTGTTTGTACTAAATATCGTATTGACGACTGGGTATCTTTCAGCGCTCCACGAGATTGTTTCCGCGAAATGACGTCATGGCGGCGAAAAAATTCTGCCGCCGGCTGCGTATTGCGCAATATTTGTATGACATTTTGAAAGTGGCAAAAAAATATGCGCTAGATCTCGCTAGTGCACATGCAGTAGTGTTACATGCACCAATGGATACATGCTAATGCTTGGATTAGTAAAATCGTTATTTAATTTTTAAAAAATGCAAATGCATATAATGGCACTTTTTAGGCGATATTGCATATTTTGGCAATTTTTCGTTGATAGTGCATATTTCGGTAGTTTTATGCCCTTGTAGATGCCTTGTATTCTTCAAACCAGTACATCGAGACCACAAAACAGAGGTACGATAGATCAAATCACTTCAAATATGTGGCTCCATCCCCATTTAAAGAATGTGAAAACAAATTTTTCATTATAGTTGGCAACATTAGCAAAAAATTTGTATAAAGTAGTTAACGATTTAATAAACTTCCATGGGCATTACAAATAAAGATTACAATCGGAAAATTCTCATTGGTGCTGTATGATAAATTAAAAATCCTGGATTTGATGAAATTGTAAAAATTGGCGCTTTTATTAACGGCACCACCGGAAAACTCTTCAAAAAAGTAATAAATTTTAACCCGTCAAGCTCCAAGCGATCGAATTCGACCGCGATAACAATAGAATAACAATAGATTTCCAAGAATCCGCGATCGATAGATATTAAGTTACTTTTGATTGTGCATATTTTGTGCATATTTCGGCCATTTTTTCGTGCATACTTGCATGCATATTTCGGCACTTTGATCCTGCATATAATCCGATGTCTAGTAATGACCTTACTAAAGCATTTTTTTAAATAAAATAAGGGGGCAAACAATCAAACGGGTCACCCGATTGAATGCAAGTACCGTCGCAAATGGACACTCACTACATTAGAAGAGCTGCAGCCTGCAGGTGCATTGCCGACCTTTTGATCCTCGGTATGGAGAATCTCCATAATATGGGATGTATCATATGGAATCTCCAATAGCATGATGATTTTATTGACACATTAACAATCCAGAGGGTTGACAACTAACAAACAATGAATTTTATTCTTGAATTAGTAAGAATAATTATTTTCAGAATGCATGTGTCTTTCTATATGAATAATTATAAAGATCTAAAATCACAACCCTAGAGACTCGTTTTAAATCTTTAAAACATTATAGTGTTACTTAATTCTAAAATTATATAAGTGATTATAATCATAGTTATTGACCTAAATGGTTAGTATCTAATTCACAGACGCAAAGTAAATCATACTGATAAGGTTTGCAGCATTAATTACTAATTAGATATAACATCTCCTTATTTTCCTAGCAATTAATTAAAATATTTTAATCATAATTATTAAATTATTTTCAAACAAAAAAAAGTATTTTTACTACAGTTTAGTTTATAAATAATATATTATTATTTATTAAGCAGAACAGGTAAACTCCAAATAAGTATTCAATCACTCATCACATTTAAAATATGAAGATTTATTTAATTCAGACTCAGGGCCCCCGTAAGGACTACTGGCGCCTGTGTGCAAAAAAAGGATTTTGGCGCCCCTTAAGGCAAATTTTTTGGGTGCTTGGTTTTAGCGCCCCTTAAGATGGCGATTTGGCACTCCTAGATGATGGCGCCCGTGTGCATTGAACACATTGCACATATGGGAGCGGGGGCCCTGTTCAGACTATACAAATCAGCATCTTAAAAACAGAAAGACATGGGAGTAGGGACTTGGGACACTATTTAATTTATTTACTGTAATATAACAATGATATAGGTATAGAATATCATTTTTACTAATTGCTAAATAAAAATTTTACACTTATGTTATTTACTTTTAGTCCTTCAGGCCCCGCGCAAGCACCAATGCGAGAACAAAAGAATACAATGGGAATTCCTAGAACCTCCGATTGAAGGATTAATAAACTGCAAATAATAAAATTATTCCGTTAAAATGCAAAGTTATTTATTTTATTTATTTATTGATACTTACACAAAAATGAATAAACAGTTAACAAATATCAGTGTTAAAAAGTCCATACAGGGCTTGTGCTAACACAGCTTCACGGGATATAGACTATAACTTATAGTTGCGTACATAAAATGCAAATTATCTTGATTATTCATATTATATTTTTGGAACAATGCTCAGACTACTAAGGGGATACTACGTATGAACAATGGTTACTTGCAAGTTGCATTAGCAAAACGTTGTCGACGACAACCCAAGTCTCAACACGCGTGATTGTATTTTCTAGTAAATCTAAATAAAACAGTATTTTGTCTTTCCAACGAATATACAATAATTTGTCAGAGTTAGGTAGGTATAATATGATTTATTATATGTTTATTGTTTTATTTCATGTTCTTGACTGTAACAGAAATATTAAATATTGTGTAACACATCGTAATCTCATATTTTGAACAATAATTAATATATTTTTAGGATATAAAAAGAAACTGAGCTGTAAAGTGAATGGGATAATTATGTCGATATTCATATTGAAGGCGGCATGAAGTTATTTTAGGATAGACTTACCAGGTAAGGTAAGCTGTTGGTGGCTTCTGCGTTCTCTTCAAAATAATTTAAATTTTATAAATAAAACCCAAATGTTAGATCATAATATGAATATACAGAAACGAAGAACTTAATTTAAAATTAAATAATACACACAGCCACCGCACACAAATTTCCTCGTGAAACTGTTTGACAATTCAATTTTAAAATTTCAATTTTACTTTGTACGTCAATGTCTCTTTGACGTTTTGGTTGGTTCATCTCATAAAGGTAATATACCTATCGGAATAGAGAAACAATCCCGAGCTGTCAAGCTTAACCAAAATTTGATTTACATCTGTGTATACAATTATGTTTACGTGTGCGTGTCAGTGATGTACAAACATCTTGTAATTCGACAAAATATCGATCATGGAATAATAATTGTAAGATTGTAAACATAATGCCGGCTGTACATTCTCGCCGAGACACAGCGAGGCGGCCCGAGTGCGAGAGTGTAAATGGGTGCGCTCGCCTCGTCTCGTGTGTCTCGGACCCTCTCGGTCCGTTGCATAAAGTTAATATACCTACGGAATAGAGCAACAATCTCGAGCTGTCAAACGTAACCAAAATTGGTTTTCATCTGTGTGAAAAATATCTGTACGTATACACTTACACAAGCATGATTGAACATGAATTCTATGAGATTATATTGACAACGTGCGGCACGTGCCGACTGGACGTCAAAAAAAGAGTGCTGCTATCATGTATCACACGTCTCTTTTTACCACGCGGTGATACTGATAGTGGCATCTCGCTTGCTCAGGCCTTTGTTTCTCTATTCCGCTAGGTATATTAACTTTATGGTCCGTTGTCGTTATTTTGCGCCCGAGACAAAGGGTCTCGCGAGGAAAACGAGCGCACTACTGTACACTCTCGCGTCTTTCACTACTAGTCCCGCCGTTGTTGGACAGTGTAGAACAGAAAAATAACAATAATAAACGTCATTATCAGTCATCATATATGAGAAATAAAATTAAATATGATTATAAATCTTTGGATTACAATGATATCTTTCGATGTATGGTGAATGGTGAATGGTCGTTTTCCTCCATCTTCTCTGAGTTCTTATCTGCGATTGAACTAAGCAATAATGAACATGATCGCACTCGGGCAAGGGGCTCTCGCACGAGACTCGCCCGAGAGCTCTCGGCGAGAGTGTACAGCGGGCATTATAAAATGGGATAAAATAAAACTGCATATATATAATATAATAAAATTATAATTTTGAAGTAAAATGTGACTTTTCTTCAAAATGCTTGCTGCATAATTAAGTACTCGTATGCATGATTTTTTCTTCGGAGTCCAGTTTGGACGGTTAATTATTTTAAGTCATGATTTTCTGGTATCCAGGTCAGCAGGAAATCTGAAAAATTGGCCAAGTGTAAGTCGGACTCGCGCATGAAGGGTGACCGGTTTCAACCGGGCATTTTCTAAAACCCGGTACGATACGACACGACATGTCATGACACGATTCGACACGACAGGTTACGTCACGTGACATCAGTACCTACACGACACGACACGACTTCACTAGACCCTATTAATTTTCAATTCACTCTCAATGAGCCTACTGAGCCCTTTTATTTGATGCCCATCTTGCAGAAGTGCTTTCAACTATTTTCCTATCTTGGATGAGCAGCCGTATTGGATGTAGAATGACATTACATCTGAGGAAATTTCAGAAGTCTATTACTATAGTGGTTCTTGTTATACAGCCTGAAGACAGACAGACGGACGGACGGATGGACAGACGAACAGGCAACGAAGTCTTAGCAGTAAAGCGGACTGCGGGACCCCACTACTAGGACTTAATTTTAACCCTTTGGGTGCGGAACCTTAAAAATGATAAATTATGCATGATAGTATATAAACTAATTATAAACTACGGATGAGTATGTTATCATTTCAACATTCCTAGATAATTAGTATACTTAACTAAAAATATTTTCATATCGACACAACTTATCGATAACTTGATGCAGCCCTAGTGTAAAATAGATGAAAATTGTTTACACAAAATATCTTTAAATTGTGCACCATGGCTAGTCAAGTTATGTTTTCCATATAATTAAACATATACAGAAGTGAACACGGACGTAAAAATACCAATAACTTCTAGGGAATTGGCAAAAATAAACTTAAAACTAGGTCCTGTCGATGTAGAATAATTCACCTGTGAAATGAATATTTGTCCGGGTTTTTTCGATGTGTGAATCCAGAATCATTCCACAAACACTTAACCATGTTTTTAGAGCAGTATTTCTTAAAATTATTCATTATTTAACTTAAAATCTCAATTTTTCTGAGAGCCCAAATTGACAACTATCGGCCCAGGGGCAGACAGACTGTCAAACAGATGAAAAAAAAGCTATGCAACCTCAAATCACGCTTCTCTTTCTACCACGCAGTGTTACTGATAGTGACATCTCGCTTGCTCAGGCCTTTGTTTCTCTATTCCGATAGGTATATTAACTTTATGGTTCATCTTCTTTTTCTTCCTTTTTGGCAACTTGACACAAAGGATGTGTATGTTGTGCCACAGACAAGGTAAAAACGTAAGGAATATGGCGGGAAAACCATATTCCTACTATTATATTTTTCATCATCGTTTTCATGTATCGTCAGGTCTAAAGTCTAGTCAAAGTCTAAGTAAAAGTAAATACAGTCAAGGAGTCAAGTCGGTCGATTCAGTAAAGTGGTAGACGCTTTACTGAAACTTTCGATGAAGTTTTGAGGGAACACAAAATAGCACGTTTCTGGATATTACATCATTTTCCTACACTTGTGCATTTTTTATTTTATTTTATTTAAAAACTATAAAGAAAATACAAACATGAACTTAATCTAATACAGTGTAACATAAACCATTACTGGTTTTTCCGCACACTGCCATTCGTCTTCGACAGCTCTTTTTTATACAATATTACTATATTATAATTTATAATGTAGTGTTTAAACTAATTGGACAATTAAATACTATATAATATGTACTTATTTAATAATTATAATTTATATTATGGTCGCTTGTTAAGCATTAGTGCCCAAACCCATATTTTTCTTTGTTATATTTTGAATGCAGTCTTGTTCTAAATCATTTATAGAGCATAATTGCATTGATAACTCAATACGTCATTTTTGTGGGTTAGTACAGTACATTTGTGTGGGTTACGCTCAAAGACCGAAATCGCTCAGTAAGCGAAAAAATAGCTCACAACGCGTTGTGGTCACAGTGAAACAGCCACGACGCGAAATTCGCGTCGTGGCTCTAATGACCGTTTTCATTAGAGCCACGACGCGAATTTCGCGTCGTGGCTGTTTCACTGTGACCACAACGCGTTGTGAGCTATTTTTTCGCTCACTGAGCGATTCACGACGCGTTCTGGCAATCACAAAAAGACCATAACGCGAAATTCGTGTCGTGGCTGGTATGCTATTCGTTTTTTTTGGTTTGTTCTTGATTAATTAATCGTCCAGAGGTATGGAAGATTATAAATTTATAATATTGACCAATACCACGCATACTACAAAACATTTTTTCTTTAACTAAATCACTGTATAACGTGTAAAATATCATTATTATTTATAAAATATCAAGTTCCATATAACTATCCGTACGGACAGACAGTAATAATATTAGTACGGATAGTACGGAACCATAGATATTTTATAAAATATAATAATGATAACACGCTATGCAGTGATTTAGTAAAAGAAAAAATGTTTTGTAGTATGCGTGGTAATGAGGAATTTTCTTAGCTTTTTAATTTGATTGTCAAACAGCTTCCATTTTAGTAACTAGATGGCGTATTGGTAGACAACTATCGGTAATACCAGGGAATACCATCAATAATTGCTACATAACTGGGCAAAAGCATGTAAAACTTGATACATTTCAATTTGAAAAAGACACAATAATATTCCAATGAATAGGATAATAAAGTTATAATAACGATGTTTTAGTTAAAACTCACGGAAGAAATTATACATTTTGGTTTTGACAACATCTTACCTGCACTTGTGTAAGATAACAAATATTTAGTGGCTAATATTTTACCAATAATGAACATCAAAAACCCAAATAACACAATTTGGGGAAAAATAATAAAAACCACACCGACAATAAAAAGTAGAAGTAGAAAACTCTTTCAGTTATCATGTTTTCAGTTTGACAAGTGCAAGCGTGTTCCTAAGCTGTTACCAGTATACTGGTCTAATTGCTTAGGCCAATGATCGCTCAGGAGTATGATATTTTGATTGATATTACACTTGACAGTACACTGATATTTTTTAGAAACACGACCAACATGTAGTCAGTAATGCCAACCTGCAGATAATTTCAAATCGGTGGGGAACCAATAGAAAATTAGTGAGTGTCTACCGTCGCGCCGTCTGGTGGAGATGATAAAAAGAAAACATCCCATAAATAGGCTTCGAGTTTGGAAAGTGTTTTAATCATAACTAATCTGTGGTTTTAATATGCGTTTTATTGGTAGGTAAAACGCTGCTATTTAACTTTGTGTGTGTTCTCAAAATCTAACAGTTTATTGGCATAGTGTTCCGACATGTACTTAACAAATTTGATTGGCTGCTGAAATGTCAAATTTTACCGCTTCATTGTTTACTTTTGAATATATTCAAAAGTAAACAACGTATTTCTAAGCTTGCACCACCACAAAATATATTTTGTGGTGTTGACTGTTGTCGCAACTCGCAATTTTATCTTGAAGTATCGTTCAACACGTCGTCATCGTCACTCGTATGGCTTGAAAATAATTTGTTTCAAAATATATACTCAAATCCTTGAGACACATTTACCTTGAGATCTATCATAGATTTTCTGCAACATTCGAATTATCGTGAAGTGTACGAGTGAAATATTTTTTAAGTCTCCCTCGGTAAGGCCGTCTGGAGTTCTCCGAGTATCGTATTCATTGAATTCTCCTTGCTTGTGGCTGCTTCAGTTGTTGCTATTGATGGATAAACAAGGTGTAACAAAAACTTTAGAGTGTGTACGTGCCCCTTATAATATAGAGTTTACTGTGAAAGTGGCAGCGCTGAAAGAGCATTTTTTGTGATTTGTATGTATGCAAGCGTCTTAGCGTCATAAATTTTTCATGCAAAGGTAAAAAGTTACTCTTTTAGTACTGCTACTTTCACATTGAACTCTTTATAGGGAACCCAATGTACACACCCTAAAGTTTTATCATTTAGTTTTGTTACACCCTGTGAAACTTGTACCAGTAGTAACTAGGACATCTTGAGATGTCCTAGTTATTATTGGACCTATTGGACCTTTGTCAGCTAGTTACCTAGATCTATAGACCATAGTTCAGTCAAGCTTAAAATAGCTAGCCACTCGCGCGTCGCACTCACACCATTCACACTGCCGACCGTCCACAGGTGATGCTTGACTAGCTAGCTAAGTTAGCAGTAGGGGGTACATGGGGATTCTGGACCACGCAAAAACCTCAGAAGATCTCAATGTATGTGTATTATGTACCTAATTGAGTGGTGTATCATGTTATGTTGGTTGTGGTTGAATTTATTTGAGCATCATCAGCGTCAGAGTTGAGTATTAGATGGTGGTCAGCGGCGGCGGCGACAGCTACGTCAGCGGCCTCGTGAACGATGGTAGTGGTTGGTGAGTGGTAGAATAAGCTGTCGCCGCCGCTGCGCCGCTGCGCCGCTGACCACCACCATCGCCACTACACACACTATAAATTAAACCACACATGGCTTTAGTGCTGTTTTTATTTTGGTTAAATTTGTAGATTGTATTTGATTTTTTTATTAATACATATGTAATGTACCATATCCACATATGAGATTTTTTTTATTACTTAATTTAAAGAGTTTTAGTTCTTAGATAATACCTGTAAATATCCTACTACATGATGTTTCAAAGAGATGTTTCATAATCAGTAATCAGTAATCACATACACTAGAAAAAATAGTAATAAAATATGTCCATCATACAACCTTGAACATAATATATGTTAAGGTTGTCTGTTTTATTGCTTTGTGTGACAAGTATACTACAAGAGACATAACTTAAAATTAATTCATCAACCCCCGTGCCCTCACTAGTGCAACATGCACCATAGGTTGCACATTAATTGTAATGTAAAATTATAGTCTTATAAAGAAAAGGACAGCATTATTTCCTAGCTCATTAGAAATAAACAGAAATACTGGACGACTTACTAAATTATAATTTTCTGAAAAATGACTGCAAAAGTATTTAAGAAACCATTGTCTATATAGACCAGTGGTTTTTAACTTGTGGTCTGCGGACCACTGGTGGTCCCTGAAAGGATTCCAAGTGGTCCGTAGTCGTAGGTAAGTGAGAATTCAGTTAAAGAGTATCCAGTCACAAGAATCACATTAAATGCTGCCAATTATGAAAAAATTAGTGCTAATTATAAAATTGTGCTTGTTTCCTGTATCAAACAACCCTTAATTTGAATAAATCAACTGGGTAGCCCCAGCAAGACAAACATTTGGTAACATGGTCCCTCATGACTAAAAGGTTAAGAACTTCCTACGAATAATAAAAACTAAGGAAGAGTAACTCCGTCAAAAAACATGCTCCAAAATACTTGTCAAAAAAGTGTACCTTAAGTTCACTTTTCATACATTTGCAATATTTAGGTGACCTTGAGCGGTATAAAGGCTGACGTTACATGACAGTTCGAATGGAACCAAATTTAAAACTGTATTAGTATGGCAGTTACGTTTCCTTTAAAGTTTTTATTATTCGTTGAGAACCTCTTATATAGACTCTTCAGAACCTCAAGAAAATGATATCATTATGCAATCAGGACTCACAAGCAAAACTAATATCTTTATTTAACCAATACAAATTGTCTCATGTGAAGATAATACTTATCTGATAGTTGGTGTTGAATGATAATAATATTATGTATGTACCATAGTATGTCTGAGTAACTACATCCTAACACCTTGCAATCATAGTTTTTTTCTCAAAAAATTGTTCATAAATTTTGACTAAGTACACCTAAGGCTAATTAACATTTTAATCTAAGGTAATAGAACCGTTTTCCCCCCGAAGGGTAGAAAACGTATATTTAGGTTTCAGCCGTAGCTTGAACCACTTGAGATTACGCTTTATGAATTTGGTACTCTCTCAATGCAATCGTGTTGTACTTCTCTGTCCTCCCTCTATAGCTATCTCTTTCTCGCAGTGTAGCGCCGCGGAGACCGGGGCGCTAGCGCCCCGCTCCTCAGTACAATTGAGGGCGCCGGCAAGGAGCCTGAAACTGTGGTTCAAGCTACGGCTGAAACCTAAATATACGTTTTCTACCCTTCGGGGGGAAAACGGTTCTATTTAGGTGTTCGAGCCTACGCTTGAACCACTTGAGAAGTGTTTGTATTCTGCCGGCGCTGCAAATGCGTACTGTGACTGGGAATTATTGAGTGTATGAGAAACAATCAGTTACTTAGACGAAACATTTATTAATATTAAGGTTATCACAGAGTAATTGAATTAGTCTTTAACAAAATAACAACATAAATCCTCTAATAATAATAATAAAAACATAATATTATATCCTCTGTATATAATTAAAATAAACATACTTAAACTTCTTTTATTAATAAGTAATACTGTGATTCATTCTTATAACGTGGAAAAGGCATCGTTTAGGACTCTTGTGATGGAAGTGCTATTAATACTACCTCCGTTCGGGGGCATCTCTCGAAAATAGTGATTAAAGAATGTGTTTTTCGATCTCCAATTTCCTCTTTTTAGAATTTCGTCAATGTCGTATCTATTGTTCACCCAGTTTTCTGATGCTACTACGGCCCTAAAGCTGCCTGCTGAAGCTGAAATACCAGCTTCACGAAAAAGTGTGCGAATCCATCCAGCAATAACGCTACGTGATGCTTCTTTCGCGCCACCCCTAGTAGTTATAAACAAACTGTTCAAGTCTTTGTTATGGCGTCGTCTTTCATGAGAGGCTGAAATACATTTTCTAATCCATGATACAAGGTTAAGACGATCTTTGACACTGCTATCCTTAAGAACCCATCCGGATTGTCTGTAGGTGCTGGAGTCAGTTTTAGAACCGAATTTCGGCCAAAGAATAATTTCGTCTTGATTATCAATGAACGAGCCTTCTTCCAAGCTCAGTAATGTGAGGTCGTGTACTCTTCTTCCTGAAGCTAATAGGAGAAGGACACAGGTGTGTCTGTAAATTTGGAATAGGCTATTTTCGTTCACGGAATAGGATTGAAGGAACTCCAGTAGATCATTAATCTTCCATGGAATAGGTTTTTTTACCGGGGGGCTTTTGGAGAAAACTGCCTTTAGTGCATGTTTTACTATATGGCTTGAGGTAAGATAATCTGTACGTTGCGGGTTAGCTAGAGTAGTTACTATGGATTTATGTAACGCTATTGTGCGCGGCGCAAGTTTTGCGTCGTTATAAAGGTGACAGATGTATTTCGCTAAATCTACTGGACTAGGATCGTTGACAGATATATTATTGCGACGAGACCACCTTTGCCAGCGGGACCAAGCAGGTTTGTATGTTTTTACTGTAGATTTTCTCCAAGACGTCTCAAGAAGTTTTAAGTCTGTTTCTGACCAGTTTTTCAGGTGTTTGGTCCAGCCCGTACTTTCCAAACCAATAAATTTAGGTTCTCTACCTGTGGTGGTGGCTGATTTGTTTGGAGATCTATCAAGTTCGATCGTAGGTTTGGTATTGGAAGCGGTGGGCAAAGGGCTCTCCTCTGTAGCTCGGCTTCCCAGAACGTTTTGTTCCAACTCGGCGCCACTATGAGGAAGAGACCTCTTGAGGTGTTCAGATGACGCAGGACTCGCGGTATTAACGAAGGTGGAGGGAATATCCAGCCCAGTTTGAATACCCACGTCCTGCTGAAGGCATCCGTAAATAGGC
Source organism: Polyommatus icarus (assembly GCA_937595015.1). Lineage (NCBI taxonomy): Eukaryota > Metazoa > Arthropoda > Insecta > Lepidoptera > Lycaenidae > Polyommatus > Polyommatus icarus. The sequence continues at coordinate 3,380,473 of OW569325.1, forward strand.
TGTGCGTGTCTTTCGCATCCTCGCTGACGTACACTGGTACCACCGCAGATCTCTTCGACGCAAATAAGTCGATTACGGGGGTGCCTAGTTTCTGAAATATCCATGTCGTTATTTGAGTGCTGAGGTGCCATTCTGGGAGTTCCTTTTCCCTTGAGAGGCTGTCTGCCAGCCCGTTGTAAATTCCTGGTATGTAGCGGGCAGTTAGGTGACAATGTTGGCTGTGACACAGTTCCAGAATCTTCATCGAGGTGTTCGTTAACCTTAGGGATCTGGTTCCTCCTTGCTTCATGATGTAGGCTACAGTAGTCCTGTTGTCTGTCTGCAGCATTATGGTCTTGTTTTTTATGTTTGGGAGAATCTGTAAGACAACTTCGTATAACGTGTGGAGTTCCTTTTGGTTGCTGTGCCAGTTCTTCTGGGTTACCGTCCAGGTGCCCCAGAACTTCTTGCCATTTACTACTGCACCCCAACCTTTGTCGGAAGCATCTGTCGTTATAAATATTGATGCCTCTGGTATGAATATAGGCGAGTTTTTCTGGACATTCATCTTCCACCAGAGTAGTTCTTGTAGGACACGTTGTGACATCGAAAATCGCAGGTGCGGTTTTGTGACTGGCAACCGGCTCGATTCCCGTTGCAAAGCTCGACTGTGGAGACGACCTAGAGGTACCACGAATGACGCGAAGTTTAGTTTCCCCAATATTACTTTCGCATCGTGCCAACTCCAACGCTGCTTTCTTGTCAGTTGTTCTAGGTGACCTAGGAGATGAACGACCTTGTCTTCCGATAATGATTTTCGGTTGAGTTTTGTGTCCCACGTAATTCCGAGATATTCTAACTTTGTTGATGGGATCTTTGATGATTTTTCTTGATTTACTTGCCATCCCAATTTTTGTAAGTAAGTGACGACGTATTTGGCTTGACTCTGAAGTATAGCCGGGTCTTTGTGGATAAGAAGAAAGTCGTCCAAATATACGAGAACCGTTATGCCCCGCCCCCTCAGCGTGTGGGCGATCCAATTCGTGACTTTGGCGAAGGCTGCCGGAGCGCTTGCCAACCCGAATGGAAGACAAGTCATTTGATAAGCCTTTCCCTGAAAGCTTAACGACAGGAACCGACGGTGACTGGGAGCAACGGGCAGATGAAAATAGGCTTGCGATATATCTAGTTTCATCATGTAGCTGTTCTCGTCCAGAAAAGTTGGAATTTTCATATGGTTTAGTAGTCGAAATTTGGGCGCTAGAACGTACCTGTTTAAACCCTTCAGATTGAATATGGGACGAAAAGAACCATCTGATTTCTTTCGAAGAAACATTTCGGAGAGGTAACCACTTTGATAATGGCTTTCTTGAAGTGCGTTCGAATGTAAGAGTTCCTGAATTTGTTTTTTCATGGCGGGCGAGGACCTGGTTCGAAAGCGAAAGAGATTTTTTTGCGAGAATGTCTGAGTTGGCGGCTTTGATACGAATGGGATTCTGTAACCCGTTACAAAACTTTGGATTAGTTTTGGTGCTTCTTTCCAGTGTTTTGCAAAGTCCCGTAAGCGCCCTGCCTTGAAAGAGTCATTTTCTTTTAACGTCTTCCCAACGTTTTTGTGCCTGTTGCGGACGTTGTGGTTGAGACTGTCTATGTGATTGAACTCTATGTTGAGGTTGTTTGGTTCTAGTGCGAAGTGCTCCGTTACCATTTCTCGGGTGGGTGTAGTGGCGATTGTTACCCTTTGGTGGCTGTTGCGTGCGTGAACTTTTTTGTCTATCTCCTGTCTGAAATCTAGCTGATTTCTTTCTGTCGTAGTATGGAAAAAACTTTCGTATATCACTGTTAGAGCAGTCTCTTACGGCTTTGGACAAAGCTTCGTCGGCAAATAGGTGCGTTTCAGAGGGGGGTATCCCATGAAGAATTTCATTTAGAACCCTATTTTGTACCTTAAACGCTGCTCGTCTCTGCTCTATAACTTCCGCTCTTCGACCACAGACATATTGCAAGAGAGCGTCAGATTTCTTTCTGAACTTCGAATCTGTAGTTAAAAAGTCGGTGCCGATCTTAGTTTTCATTTCCTGAGGCAACTGATCTAACAATTCTTGAAAAATTTTCCTTTGCTGAAGGAGTCCGTGTGTAATAGCGCCTAGTGTCGAGTCGAACTTCTCTAGCATAGAAGCCGATTTCCATGTTGGTGATACGCTAGCTAACATGTTATTTACTTTAAGAGCGCAAAAAGCAGGCGAAGCTTGGAACTGTTTTTGTGTCTCCGCGTATCTGACGTTTCGCCATTCCTCTTGTCCAAATCTTTGGCATTGAATTCCTTGTTGTAGGAAATCTGGATCCGTTGTGGCCATCTTGGATTCCGCCAAAGTAGTATTTGGGCTGAAGTCAAAAAAGTCATTATTAGGTGATTGCAACGTGGCAAGTTCTCTTTGAGCATTCGCTATTTTTGTCCTTAATTCTGACTCTTTTGTTGAAACGTTGTCGACAAGTCCAGTTGAAGTATTGTAAGTATGTTGCGATGGTTCCAAGTCTTCTGCGACGGAATGTGTACTGTCGGGCAAGGATTCAAATGATGCATCTAGATCAGGAGGATTTGTGTCATTATTATTGTTTGATGCCATGTTGCATAAGATCTTTTCTATATTGTCATTTTGTTTGTTCTGGGTTTGTATGAGGCGGTTAAACATTTCCATTTGTTGGTTTAGCACTGCTACCAGTAGGTGGTCGCTGCTACCTTGACCCCGAGAACTGTTGCATTGTCTAGGTGGAGTATCTTCAACCTCCCTGTCTTTCTCATGGTGTCGGTCCTTCCCGCTTGAGTCTTTGAGGTTACAGGATCTAGAAGTAGATGGTACAGGTGATGGGCTTTTTGGCGTCTGTTGGTCTTGTTGAAGTTCGGACGAGGCCCTACTACGATTTGTGAGTTTACTTCTGATAGTCCGAACGGCTTCGACGAAGGCATAGTAATATTGACCTGAGCCGTGAATTTTCACCATAATATTATGCGGTGAATGTACTAAAGCACGTCCAAGGGGCCAGCGTAGAATTTTTGTCCTGATGCTCCTGTATTTCCTCTCGGAGAGCGAAGACGATTCAGGCGCGAAAGCTCGCCCCAGGTCTACAGTCGGGATAGCAAACCTCAGCTTACTTTCGATTTTGGGTGACACTTCGTCTCCGAATAGGTCGTGATACGAGAGGTCGCAGACCTCCCAGGATCGCCAGTCGTCCGGAAAATTTTCGTCGACTATATTTACCACATTCTTGAATGCCTCCTCGTCACCAGTTGGGCAAGGTCTTGAGGCTAGTTCGCCCATTGTTGTTATACTGGCCATGATCTGAAATTAATTTGGCAAGACTGAATTTAGCAGTCCTAAATATAGAGCCTACGAGTAGTATCGCGACGCTCTAGGCATACGACGTAGTGTCGCATGAACGAAAACATACGACATAGTGTCGCGTTGCATTAGGCATGCGACGTAGTGTCGCGTTGCTCGAAACGTACGACATAGCGTCGGCCCATATTAGGCATGCGACGTAGTGTCGCGTCGTTTAAAAACATACAACATAATGTCAGCCCTGATAAGCATACGACGTAGTGTCGCGTCGCCCAAGACACACGACAAAATTTCATATGACGCGTCGTGTTAGGCATACGACGTAGTTTCGTCTTAAGTGCGGCGTCGTCTCATTGATACGACGTGCCGCTCTAATACGGCAGAGAGGTAATCAACCTTCAGGTTCAGGGTATGAACCAGTCGTCGCTGGGCCATGGGCGCCGAGCGGTAAGTAGTTTTAGATTTGCCAGGTATAACAAATTGGTACTTACGTTGAAATTTCTCTTACGAACGTTATACACGTGCGTCTGGTGAGAGATTCAAAAGCGTACTGAGGAGCGGGGCGCTAGCGCCCCGGTCTCCGCGGCGCTACACTGCGAGAAAGAGATAGCTATAGAGGGAGGACAGAGAAGTACAACACGATTGCATTGAGAGAGTACCAAATTCATAAAGCGTAATCTCAAGTGGTTCAAGCGTAGGCTCGAACACCTAAATGTAGGTATTTTTATTTAGTTATTACTTATTAGTTAGTCTTTGGGGTTGCTAAGCAAGTAATAAAAAATACATATACTTACAATAAGAAAAATAAATGGGAGTAAAGTTTAAAACCACTTTAACTAAAATTGCTGCACATAGTTCTAATTTAAACTTATTTTTTCAGGTTCTGGAAACCTTCAGACAAAGTTCTTCTATGACTTAAACAAACACGATGGATCCAGGGTACTTTGATATACCCAGAGAGGAACACCCTTATGTGAAAGCTAATATATTTTCCAAACTAAGCTTTTGGTAATTACTTTTGTATATTTATTTATAAGTATAATAATTTATGGGCTTTAAAGTTAGTACTTTAGTATCTTAAAATTTAATCTGCTTTCATTGTTAAAAATATTGTCTCTGTGGTCAGAACTGAGTTAAAGATTTCATCCAAACATTATCATTTATATAATTATTATATTAATCAATAGTGTTCTATAATGTGCAGGTACACAAGGCCTCTCTTTATAAAGGGACGAAATGGAGATCTCAGCATGACAGATGTGTACAGGTACTTTAATAGTTTGTCAGAAGTTAACACATTACATCAGCTATCCCCAACCCGCGGTCATATGCGGCCTGCCGGGACTTTATATTCAGTGGCGGCGCAAGACCAAAATTGTATGTGGGCAACATATATTTTGCGAGGCCCTCTGATGGATGATGCCAGAAGACGGATTTTGTTGAAAGATTATTTGATGCTCGTAAATCCTAAAAAAACGCGCTGTCCAAGGGGCGCGAGGCCCCTAGGACCGCGAGGCCGTGGGCGGTCGCCCACACCGCCGCCGCCTTTGCCCGCATTACCGCATAATGTAAAATGTTAAACCATTTCGAAATTCACGCCCCCCGGCAAAATAATGTAAAGTCGTCGTTAAAGTCGTGAATTTTTTCCACTTTTAAATCATTAATTTTGAAGAACGTTATTTTTTTGTTGCGGCCCGCAACACCAAGACAAACAAGGTTTGTGGCCCGTGTGAAAAAAAGGTTGGAGACCACTGCATTACATTGTGTTTATTGATTTACTATAGTTCACCGAAAGAGCCTTGATTGCAAAAGGCGCCATTGAGAAATTGGAAATAATATCTTATATTATATCAAATCTATACTAATCTATACTATATATAATATTATAAATGCGAAAGTATCTCTGTCTGTCTGTCTCGCTTTCACGCCAAAACTACTGAACCGATTGTAATGAAATTTTGTACACAGATAGTCTAAAGCCTGAGAAAGGACATAGGCTACTTTTTAACTAGAAAAAGGGGTTGTAAAAGGGTGAAAATGCGTAAATTTGTTCAAATTAAGTTAGTTCCAAAAAATTATAACAGATGGCGCTAAGAGTCGCCTACATCGCGCTATTGCTTGCTCATGCGTCTTTCTATAAGAGATGGTATCATGTTCATTCAGGTTTTTCGATTCTTTCGATTGTTATCACGTTATTAAATAATTCACTACTCACTACTCATACTATCTATGCATAATGCAATGACGTAACCTTAAACCTACTAATATTAAATAATTAATGAGTAAAGCTAAAGTTGTGTAATGGGGGGCTAAATAAAATTTGGTATAAATAAAATTTAATTATAAAAAATGAAATATTATGTGCACACTGCACAGCTGTTGATGGGTATTTTGATTTAAAGGATACCAGGGTTTTAAAAAGGTTTTAAATTTGACTCCAATTTTGTTGACACCCCGCGCGCTATAAACTGAAGTCCACGCGGACGAAGTCGCGGGCAACAGCTAGTTTAGAATATGTCTCAGGGCCTGTTTCACCACTTCCTGATAAAGTGCCGGCTATCGCCTATCCACAACTTATTTGATAGATTCTCCATACTCTATCTGTCAAGTTAAGTGGTGGATAGCCTATCCGGCACTTATCAGGTAGTGGTGAAACAGGCCCTCAAAGGCGTAATTTATATTCGTAGATGTCTGCCGGATCACCGCGGCGTACTACAGGGAGATTCCTTGGGCGCCATCTGGAGACGAGAGGTGGATAGCAAAGGTGAGCTCTTATATTTAATGCTGCTGCTATGTATTTGTTGCTTGCAACTTTCACGCGGTAATTCATTTGTCACGCCGCTGTCGCACACTTTCCATTATAAAACTATCCTTAGATATCCTTTCCTGCCACCAAATATCTTCATACCAAATTTACTCAAAATCGGTTCAGTAATTAGAGCACAAATAATTGAAAGACACATTCGCACATTCGCACATAAATAAATAAATAAATACGACCTTGAGGTTAAAACTCACTTGGTGACTACTGGAAAACAAATTATTATGCTAATCTATAATATAAAAATGAATCGCAAAATGTGTTGGTAAGCGCATAACTCAACAACGCCTGGACCAATTTGGCCAAATCTTTTTTTTAAATGTTCGTTGAAGTTCAAGGATGGTTTTTACGGCGAGAAAAATTAGAAATATTGCTGGAAAAACCCTAAAAATAGCCCTTTTCTTTTTCCCATACAAATGATTTGTAACTAAAATGTAGTCAATTTGAGCTTTATTGCTATGATATAAAGTTCATATTAAATTACAAGTACTCACTGTCGTCTAAGCAATGTAGGTGTGTTCCTAACGTCAAAGATCATATCTATCAAAACAATGTGCGTGTGTGCGTTGGATCACAGAATACATAGTTGGAGGAGTTTCATGTCGCGTTCCGAAACTCGCGTTTATTTTGTTTTGTATTAGTTTCGGCACGCGAGATATAACTCTGCAATGGCAAAGGTTTTGCAGCAATGTAAATTGATTGTTTGGGATGAATGCACGATGGCACATAAAAAATCTTTGGAGGCTTTAGACAGAGCCCTAAAAGATCTACGGAGCAATAATAACCGATTTGGTGGTGCAATGATTTTATTAGCAGGAGATTTTCGTCAAACATTGCCAGTGATTCCACGATCAACGCCAGCTGACGAACTCAATGCATGTCTAAAGTCCTCCAATTTGTGGAAACATGTCAAAGTACTTCATTTAAGCAAGAATATGCGTGTCGAGTTGCAAAATGACCAATCTGGAAACATATTCTCTAAACAACTCATTGACATTGGTAATGGCAAATTTCCTATAGACATGTTGACTGGCTGCATTAACTTTCCTCAAAGTTTTTGTCAGTTAACTCGATCAAAAGATGAACTTATTCAGAAGGTGTTTCCAGATGTTTCTCAAAATTACAGAAACCATGATTGGTTGAGCGAACGAGCTATACTGGCTGCAAAAAACATAGATGTAAATGAATTAAATTTCAAAATTCAAGAACAAATTACAGGCCAATTGAGGATATATAAATCAGTTGATTCGGCTACTAATCAAGATGATGTAGTCAACTATTCACCGGAATTTTTAAACTCGCTGGATTTGCCAGGATTGCCACCTCACAATCTTCAATTAAAGGTTGGATCGGTGGTTATAATGTTGCGAAATATCAACCAACCGCGTCTTTGCAACGGTACACGGTTAGCGATAAAAAAATTAGGTACTAAACAATGTGATAAAAGCAACTATACTCAAAGGAAAGTATAAAGGAGAAGATGTTCTCATACCGCGCATCCCAATGATTCCGACTGATGTGCCACGACTACAGTTTCCAGTGCGGCTTGCTTTTGCTATGACTATAGACAAGTCCCAGGGGCAATCATTAAGTGTTTGTGGTATTAATCTAGAAAACCCATGTTTCTCACATGGTCAATTGTATGTTGCCTGTTCCCGTGTTGGAAAACCATCAGATTTGTTTATCTATGCGCCAGGTAATCAAACAAAAAACATCGTATACCACAAAGCACTACAATGATAATAATAATAATTATGATTCACATGATTAACAATAAAGCGATTACTTACTTTTAAATCCTTATATATGTTTTATTTAATTATTTTTTATTCACAACGCCCTATCACCAGGGTGACGGTTCTGTTCAGGAGAATTTTTTAAAATACGTAGGCACAAAAACTGCCACATTACAAATCTTTTTGACAGGACGAAGTCTGTCGGGTCAGCTAGTTAGTTATATAATTTAAGAAGCGTAGTAATGAGGGTCTCGAACTCATGACAAATCGCAGCCTGAATTTAGGGTTACTAAGTTGAGAGCTGGTTATGGTTGATTAAGAGCGAGCAAAGAGGCGCGAGCTTTCGGCTAAATATGGTTTGTATGGATGTGCTCGGCCGAGGGCACTATGTCGCCACTCGCCACTCTACTAGGTATAGATCAGTTAACTAAAGCTGGCACGTTCACAGTGCTGTCACTTATGCAATTTCACTATACAGTATGTTTATAAATTTAATATGTTTGCATCATGATAAAAATTATCGTATAATCTGCGTACGATAATAATATGCTATCGTACATCGTACGTACGCACAAAATTATCGTATGTGCACGATAATTATCGTACGGTTCCGAACGCTGGCCGCTCGCCGATCACACGTTACCGACTTGTAACATCACGCTGTATTTATAACAGTAGCATAAGAAAAACAATAACTGTCCCATTCACGCTCATAAGATAGACCGCGCGCGAGAGAGACGGGCAGACTTTTTATGATGCGTATGCAGTACGACGTCACGCCACGCGCTTATTCACAGACACTACACAAGCGCAATGTTTAAATGTGTTGATGGCGCCAGCTCTTGTTAACTGACCTGTAGGTGTAATAGGGCCCTTAGAGTAGACTTGGTTATATGTGCTTTAGTCAGGCTTACCTATAGTCGGTTTCGATATATATTTAACTATATCCTAGAAACAAGTGATAGTGTCTGTAGTAACGAGGTCTGACAACACATATATCATAAATAATATTACAACTGTTCAAACAGAACAATAGCTTTAACTCAACAGTCAACAGTGTTTTAATGTGTTCATAAGTTATAGGTATTTTTATTTCATACTAGATGACGCCCGCAATTCCGTTGCGTCATAATTCGTTTATCGCACGGGAACCGTACATTTTCCGGGAAGAACAGTATCTCCATACCAAACAGCAAAATCGGTTCAGCGGTTTGGGCGTGAAGGGTAACAGAAAATGAAAGACAGGCAGACACACTTTGTCATTTATAATATTAAGTATGGATATTATTATTATGTGTTGGTCATTATTATAATTACCGCCGTACTCAGAGACATTTAATTATGATTAACTTTCAATTTAATGAAGAGTTTGACAGTTAATGTATGGGCCTTATGTCAAAATTTTGAATTAATTACATTTAAGTAATTAATGTTCCACTCTGAGTGCGGCAGTTAATAAGCACTTGTAGTAAAAGTAAAGATGTTTCAAGTGCAATGTTGTTATCTCTTTTAAAAGTTTTTTGTTGATTTACAGGAAAAAACAAGAAACCTTCGTTGCTACGGGCAATAATCAAGCTGCATGGTTTCAAATATTTCATGGTTAATCTTCTGTATTCAATACTGGACTCCTCAATCAGGTATAATATTAACTTATAACTTTGTTTATTTTTCCAATTGACACGCCCGTTTCCTAACTAATTTAGACAAAATTTCTAAAAACGCCGACACAAGCTACCAACGTTAGGTGGTGACAAACCGAAACCAATATAGTGACAAACCAGAAACCAACACAAGCTACCAACGTTAGGTGGTGACAAACCAATATAGTGACAAACCACAATATATTTCCAGAAATGAACTCCAATGTGTCTCTTCTCACACTTTTTCGAAGGTCTAGTGTGGTTTGCTTGGGTCTATCATAAGTCCGGTTTTTTACGATGAATTAATTTCTCTAATGGTAAAATAAACTGTACCAGATGACGCCAGCGACCCCTTGCGCCAAAATTCGTTTATCGCGTGGAAATTGTATATTTACATGATATAAAATGTATTATATTATGTCCTTTCCCAAGACTCAAATTGTCTCCATACCATATTTTAAAATTGGTCGTTTGGACGTAAAAAGATAACAGACAGACGGACGGACAGACAGAAATTCGCATTTTAATATTAGTATATTAGTAGATGATTCTTTTTTGCGGGCCCTGATATGGGGCCTCTAGTTCCGAAGGGAAGATACAATATTGCTATGGATGTTTATTTGCAGGTTGACCACACCATGGTGTCTCGAAGGCCTGATAAAATACTTTTCTGTGACAAACTCCGGAGTCGACACGTACCAGGCCTACCTCTACGCGGCCGGCGTTGTCGGGTATGTTGTATGTAATAGCTTTGGTAGTGTTTGTTGTCAGTTGCATCTGTTGGTTCAGGTGTACCGCAAGGCTTAGTTTTCGGTCCGGCATTGCATGATGCATGCAGGAGCTGTTATGTAAATTAATATGTAATCACAATAAAATATATAGACGATTCTAATTCAAAAGCAAGGAAAGTGTTTTGACAATTTATATGTATCTTAATGGCCTCAATGATAGTCATTTTCATGTCTTAAGTTGGTGCTAGTTTGGTTTAATGTTAGGCTTCGGGTATAATATCACGTTCTTTTTCCCCCTTTTTTACCCTTTGGGCACGGAACCCTATAAAAGCAAAGATGCCTGGGGGATCGCGAAACGTTTTTCATGCCACCCCTTGGCACGTCATAAAAAAGGTTGAAAAACACAGACTTAGACCAATATGGCGGTTATATTTGGAACCGAGTCGAACGGGAATTGTTATAATACCCCATACATGACAAATGTATGGAAAAAAATATCTTTTATGATTAAAATTCAATTTAAGTTAGCAAATGGGTGGTTTTATTTCCAGCTTCATGTTGGTGGCGGCGGGCATGAACCACTCCATGATATTGTTCGCGGTAGATATTAGCACCAAGGTTCAGATCGCATGTTGCTCGTTAGTCTATAGAAAGGTATGTGGGTAGTTGCAATTCTTTAGTGAAAATGTATGCGGTTGATGGGATCGTGCTTATTGATGATGGCTATTCCAAACCACGAACCAAGTCACAAAAAATCGTATTTTGTGACTTATTTTGTGGTTCGAACTATGATCTGCCTTACGTGAAATTTAGTCATCAGTAAAATGGCAAAAATCAAAATTACCAAGTATAATTATTATGTACTGATGTTTACTTCAATCTCTGCTTCAATTAGTGTTTTCATGTTCATCAATTGAATTCATAAATCATGATTCATCATGGCTTCAGTAGTACTTAAACAATAGCATCATTTCCAATTTCCTTACGATAATAGACAACACTTTTAAGCCTATACTATATATAGTGTATACTGTATAGTGTATACGTATCCATATTATAGTCTTTAAGTTTCTTTTAAAATATTTTGTCTCACTCACACAGCTTCTCCGCCTCGACGTGTCAGCGGGGGGCGTGGCCTGCGAGGGTCTGGCCGGTCACGTGGTCAACCTGCAGACCACCGACATCCAGAGGTTCCACCTGGCCAGCATACAGGCGGTGGACATGATCCGAGCACCGCTGGAGAGCGTCGTCACAGTGTACCTCATGTACAGATATATTGGCGTCTCCACGTTTATAGGGGTGGCGTTTCTTATGCTGTTTATACCTTTACAAGGTGAGTTGGCGATAGATATCTAATGCAAAATATCCATAAAATCTATATATATAAAACTCAAAGGTGACTGAATGACATGTTGATCTATCAACGCACATCCCAAACCACGGAAAGGCATGAAATTTGGCATGCAGGTAGATGTTATGACGTAGGCATCCGCTAAAAAAGGATTTTGATCAATTCTACCCCCAAGGGATTAAAATTAGGGATGAAAGTTTGTATATATTAATACTTCTTAACGCGAGCGAAGCCGCGGGCAAAAGCTCGTTTTTCATATTGCATGAATGCTTTACCCCATGAATTCTTTTAGTTAGTATAATAATAATATGTTTCATTGCGTTCTTTTTGTTAAAAACTGCATTGTATTTTATAAAAAAAAAAACAAGTGATGGTCAATTTCAGCGTACCTGGGTAAGTTGACGAGCCGGCTGCGTCGTCAGATCGCCGCGCGCACCGACAACCGCATCCGGCTGATGAACGAGGTCATACAAAGCATAGAGACCATTAAGATGTACGTGTGGGAGACCGCCTTTGCCGGAATCGTGGGGAAGGCCAGAAAGTAAGGCTTTAGGTCGTTATCAATTATCATACTAACGGTTGGCAAGAGGATTTAGGGCGGAGCGTGCGCCCGTTGCGTATCCATTCCGCTTCGAAGCTCTTCGCCAATCGCTAATATGTTTTTCGACTTTTGTAAAGTTTCTCGTATAGAGAGTAGAAGATTATTGTTTAAGTGCTCCGTTCTTAAAATAGTATGTTTAAGCGATTATATTTACAGGAAAGAAATGGGTTTCATAAAGAAGATGTCGTGGCTTCGGGCGGTGATGATATCGTGCGTGAAGCTCAACACCAAAGTGGCCATCTTCCTCAGCATCATCTCCTACATCTCCTTCGGGAACGAGCTCACCGCCGCCAAGGTAACAGTAGTACAGTCACAGCACTGACATATATCGTGCGTGAAGCTCAACACCAAAGTGGCCATCTTCCTCAGCATCATCTCCTACATCTCCTTCGGGAACGAGCTCACCGCCGCCAAGGTAACTGTAGTACAGTCACAGCACTGACATATATCGTGCGTGAAGCTCAACACCAAAGTGGCCATCTTCCTCAGCATCATCTCCTACATCTCCTTCGGGAACGAGCTCACCGCCGCCAAGGTAACTGTAGTACAGTCACAGCACTGACATATATCGTGCGTGAAGCTCAACACCAAAGTGGCCATCTTCCTCAGCATCATCTCCTACATCTCCTTCGGGAACGAGCTCACCGCCGCCAAGGTAACTGTATTACAGTCACAGCACTGACATATATCGTGCGTGAAGCTCAACACCAAAGTGGCCATCTTCCTCAGCATCATCTCCTACATCTCCTTCGGGAACGAGCTCACCGCCGCCAAGGTAACTGTAGTACAGTCACAGCACTGACATATATCGTGCGTGAAGCTCAACACCAAAGTGGCCATCTTCCTCAGCATCATCTCCTACATCTCCTTCGGGAACGAGCTCACCGCCGCCAAGGTAACTGTAGTACAGTCACAGCACTGACATATATCGTGCGTGAAGCTCAACACCAAGGTGGCCATCTTCCTCAGCATCATCTCCTACATCTCCTTCGGGAACGAGCTCACCGCCGCCAAGGTAACTGTAGTACAGTCACAGCACTGACATATATCGTGCGTGAAGCTCAACACCAAAGTGGCCATCTTCATCAGCATCATCTCCTACATCTCCTTCGGGAACGAGCTTACCGCCGCCAAGGTAACTGTAGTACAGTCACAGCACTGACATATATCGTGCGTGAAGCTCAACACCAAAGTGGCCATCTTCCTTAGCTTCATTTCCTACATCTCCTTCGGGAACGAGCTCACCGCCGCCAAGGTAACTGTAGTACAGTCACAGCACTGACATATATCGTGCGTGAAGCTTAACACCAAAGTGGCCATCTTCCTTAGCTTCATTTCCTACATCTCCTACACCAAAGTGACCATCTTCTTCAGCAAAACTTTAATGCTCGCTCGCTCAACTTCAAGGCATGATGCGTGTTCGAAAGCGACGTAGCGCAGACTGGTTTTTGTCTCTTATAGTAAGGAGAATAAGGCTTCAGATGGCGCTAGCTACGCCATAATAATTCAATTTGTATATATATATTTCGACAACGTTCAGTAATTGACCCTATACTACATATTATATCGATACTACAATATAACATAATAATTGCTAAAAGTTGCTAAAACTTGCTAAAAGTATTCCCCGCCTTTATATTGTTTTTGTTATTGTATATTGTTATTTTTTAATCAAATAAAGAATTTATAAATAAATATAAAATAATAATTCCCAAGGTGTTCGTCATCTTCTCGTACTACGACATACTGAAGATGTCGCTAGTGGACAGCTTGCCGCTGGGGATAGCTTCCACCATGGAGGCGCTGGTGGGCGTGAAGAGAGTACAGGAGTTCCTGCTGCTGCCCGAAGTGGACAACCAAGATGGCGTCGACTTGCTGACCATCGATCCGGAGAAAGAATCGAAGCGAGTCTTCGAGAAGATCGGTAACGGGTATGTATGAAATTGACATAATATATATGTATTTAATTCATTTGTTAAGCATGATTGTGTTAACGTATCTTGAAACAGCTACGAAACAATTTTACTATATCTGCTGTCGAACGTCTGTCGCACTGCTGTTGCGAGATACAAATCATGCTGGGCTAAAATGGTCCCCAATCGTGCCTCGTTAATTATTGTTATATTTCTAAAGTAATATATAATTATGTCTTACTTATTTCAGCACGCAAACGTATATTCAGTCAGAAACCGTTGAGCACATGGAACCGAACGTGCTGGTGTCGTTCAAGCAGTTCACCGCGCACTGGCGGACCGCTCACGAGAAAGCTGACAAAACTGTTGCCCTCAGTGACATCAACTTAAATGTGAGTTCAAAAAAGTTAGTAAAAACTGGTGTTTATATTTTGGAGATTAAAGTGTTTTGGGAAAATTCTGTAAAAAAGTGATTTGTGAACTTGAAATCATTTTTTCATTTGCTATATTAATTAATGGCACTTTTAGTTCAGTAGATTGAACTTAACCTAATATAAAAAATAGGTTTTCTTGGAGCTCGCGTGCGGTGCATAACTACAAATTGCGTGTTGCCCTTTGGTCCGTTCATTCATAACTCATAAATAAAACGTATCCTCAGATTCTCCCAGGCACTCTAACGGTCGTGATAGGTGCGGTGGGTTCGGGCAAGACGACGCTCCTGCACGCCATACTTCGAGAGTTGCCGTCAGCCGCCGGCCGGGTCGACATCGCCTGCGTCACGTCATACGCGTCGCAAGACCCTTGGATCTTCGAGGGGACTGTATGTAGTTTCCTATATTATGAGCGAATTATATCTGTTGTTAATATGAGAGATATTTTAAATGTTATGTTTTTAACAGGTCCGCCAGAACATCCAGTTCGGTCAGGAGCTGGACCTGCGGCGCTACAAGGCGGTGGTGAAGTGCTGCCAGCTGCGGAGTGACCTGGAGCTGCTGCCGCACGGCGACCGCACGGTGGTGGGCGAGCGCGGCGCCTCGCTGTCGGGCGGCCAGCGCGCGCGCCTGTCGCTGGCGCGCTGCCTCTACCGCGCCGCCGACCTCTACCTGCTCGACGACCCGCTCGCTGCCGTCGACGCCAAGGTGCGTGCTGCACGCTGTGTGTGTGGAGGCGTGCACGCTCGTGTGTACGCCCGCACACACACATACACACATACACACACATACACACCTGGAGCTGCTGCCGCACGGCGACCGCACGGTGGTGGGCGAGCGCGGCGCCTCGCTGTCGGGCGGCCAGCGCGCGCGCCTGTCGCTGGCGCGCTGCATCTACCGCGCCGCCGACCTCTACCTGCTCGACGACCCGCTCGCCGCCGTCGACGCCAAGGTGCGTGCTGCAGGCTGCGTGTGTGCGGGCGTGCACGCTCGTGTGTCCGCCCGCACACGCTCACTGACACTGACGTGTCTGTGTGCAGGTGGCGCAGGCGCTGTACGAGGAGTGCGTGCGCGGGTTCCTGCGCGACCGCGCGGTGATGCTCGTCACACACCACGTGCACTACGCGCGACAAGCTGACTATATCTGCGTTATGAGAAATGGGAGGGTAAGCTTATAAACCTTTATGATAGCAACAACCATGACAACACTTAGGACAGGTCCTTCACCACTTTCTGATAAGTGCCTGATAGGCTATCCACCACTTAATTTGACAGATAAAGTATGGAGAATCTGTCAAATAGGTTATGTATAGCCTATCCGGCACTCTATCAGAAAGTGGTGAAACAGGCCCTTAGCTTTTATGACATTATAATTTATATGTGTACTAATAATGTGTTATACGTTACTAAAGACAATACAATTTTATATTCATCTTGGCAGATAGCAGCACAAGGCACGTATCAAGAATTAAAGGACTCAGTGCCAGAACTTCATGTTGAGAGCAACGTGATTGCAGAAGTTAAAGAGAAAGTTGAATACGAGAGACATGAGAGTATGGTGCGTATTTTTAACCGACTTCCAAAAAACGAAGAGGTTATATGTTCGGCTGTGGATTTTTTTTTTGTATGTTCAACGATTACTCCGGCGTTTGTGAACCGATTTTCGAAATTTTTGTTTTGTTGTATTAGGTTTCACTCCAATTTGGTACCATGTTCACAAAAGTGGTGACCTGATGATGGGATCCATGAGTAATCGAGGGAACTCCTCGAAATTTATATGGAAACATATGGTGATTTTGGTTTTATGTGAAGTGTACTAAGAATACGCTACCAAAAAGTCAAATATTGGGTCAAGGTATACCATGGTTTCGAAGATGCTGAGAGAACTCCTGACTCCTTATAGATACACGTTTGGGAGTTTCGGCGTTGTTTTAAGAACAGAAAGCATAAACTACTGTGCAATTCATATTCATCATCATAATCATCATCAACATCATCGTCATCATTACCACGTCGTGTTAAGGCCACCAATGTCTCATGGCACAGAATAGATAATAGCAGCGTTTTACCCTGAAATAAAACGCTTATTAAATACTTACCTTATTTGAAGCATAATAATTGAGATAGGCACTTCCGTTTCCGCAGATTTTACCTCCTTTTCTTTCCTGAATGTTGGTAGCTCTGTCATTTTTGGCGCCATCATCGAGCAGGAAGTGGGAGAATTCCCGCTCAACTATGATCATTGAGTCGAAATTACACCAGGCAGAAATTAAAAGTTATGCTTCAAATAAGGTAAGTATTTAATAAGCGTTTTATTTCAGGGTAAAACGCTGCTATTAAACACTAGACCGTTATTTGAAGCATAATAATTGAGACGTGTTTGATATCGCCTGGTGATGATGGACGCCAATGTGACAAAATAAAAGTTAGATGCCAATGTGAAAAGAAAAAATATCACATAATATTTAAATATTCATTATAGAATTTCCTTTTAGATTTACCTAAAAACTTTATAAATTAGTATCGAGGTGATATAATAGTGATAGACTAGATTATAAACATTATAAATCAAACACTGTGTTTATTACACAGAGATTATAACACAAATAACTTGTTGATATAATTCAAAAATACAACATGTAAATGATTATTGATTAGGCATAGACATAGCTATAAATAAATTAACTCAAAGGAACAAAAGAATTCCTTAAATCATTAGACTTAGATGAAATCACTTGCTTTCTGTAATAATTTCTGAAGGTATGTACTGATTTCCAATTACCACGCGAAAGTATTTCGTCAATGGACACATTGTCTGTCCAACTTTTTGACGCCACAGCTGAGCGGACGCTACCTGGTGGTGCAGTAATTTTTGCCTCTGACAGTAGAGCCTTGATCCAGCCAGCAATCACAGTTTTTGAGGCGGCAGATGGCTTTCCTCGCAAATTCATGAACAAATTATCACATTTAGCTTCGCTGCGCCTGTGATGTAGAAGGCGATTACAGCATTTAATCCAGTATACGGCATCAAGTTGCTTATTATTGGGATTGCTCAAAATCTTCCAGCCCGATTGCCTAGAATCAGAATTATCTGTTTTAGAACCGAATTGGGGCCACATAATAACATGATCATCAAATTCTTTATAATGATTATCATCTACTGTAAGTAGGGTAAGATCATGTACACGTCTGCCCGATGACAACAAAAGCAAAATAGCTGTATGTCTTGAGACTGCAAATAAATTATTTTCGTCAATAGTATAAGACTTCAAAAAGTAAGTAAGTAAATCTATATCCCAAATCTGTGACTTATGTTGTACAGGCTTTTTCAGTGCAATAGATTTTAAAACATGTTTTACCAAAACGTGAGAACTTAAAGTGCCAGAAATCTCGGTATCACACATGGTAGATACTACCGACTTATGTAATAAAATAGTATTATATGAGAGCTTATCTATTAAAAATAGATCTGCTAAAAACTTTGCAAGGACTGCGCCCGTCGGTTTGTGAGCGTCGCAACTGTGTGACTTACACCAGGATAGCCATCTATTCCAGGCAACCTTATAAGTTTTGCGAGTAGAAGGTCGCCATGATGATAGCAATAATTTTAAATGGTTATCATCCCAGCCTACTAAATTTTGCGACCACCCCCACATTTCCATACTTCTAGGGTCATCTCCTGAATTTTCGGAGGTGGGGCCCTCGTTGAAATGTCGATTAGGCATTTCTCCAGATTGAGAATCGTATGCGGTGCTGCTATTGCCCTCGACTTGAGATCTGCCCGCCAAAATACTCGTTCCCAACGTGGAACCACAAGGAGATAAATTCCTTGTGCCCGATTTAGGTGAGCAAGGACTTTGGGTATTAAATAAGGTGGAGGAAAAACCCATGCTAGGGGGTAGTTCCAATCCCGAGAAAAGGCATCGTGAAATACCGCTGCTTGATCGTTCAAGTCGAGAGTTACGTAATTCATCACCACATGAGCTTCGACGGAAGCAAATAAGTCTATTACGGGCACGCCGAACTTTCTGAAAATCTTCTCCGTGCAAGAATTTAACAGATGCCACTCTGGGGGAGAGCGGTAGCGTGACAGATGATCGGCGTGCCCGTTGAATTTTCCTGGTATATGATGGGCCGTAATGTGAATTTGGAAATGATCCAACAACTGGAAAATCTGAGTGGTTATGTCCATCAGAACATCTGATCTGGTGCCACCCTCGTTCCGAACGTAGGCTATAGCTGTTCGATTGTCGCTTTGCCAGAGAACAGTCGAGCGAGCGAGAGTCTGGTGCTGGCCTTGGAGGACTTTGTATAGGGCTAGAAGCTCTTTTTGATTGCAATGCATGAGATTTTCTTGTGATGACCATGTCCCGCTCAAGGAAAGGTGATCCAGTTGAGCACCCCAAGCTAGGTCCGATGCATCTGTTGCCAAGAAGTGCGACGGCGGGCTCCAATGAATGGGAGTTGAAAGATGATGATTTTGCAACCACCACCGAAGATCGTCTAACGCTCGTCTCGGTAGTGAGCAGCGATTCAGAATTGGAGTCTTTTCCATGTTTATGAGGAGAGATAGAAGAGCTCGGTAATGTAGTCTCCCCTTCGGAACTACGAAACTGGCGAAGTTTAGGAGACCGACAATGCTCTGTAAGGTCTTTAGATCCACTAGACCCTTTGTCAAAACCGGTAAAACCTTTTGATAAATTTTGGACATTTTGTCGTCTGGAAGTAGCTTTTCGTTTTGAAACGTTTTCCAACGAACACCCAGAAATACCAGGTCTTGTTGAGGAGTGAGTATAGACTTCTTTAGATTTATTTGCCAACCAAGATATTGAAGTCGTTGAAGCAAAATCAGAACATGCTCCTGTAGGATGACTTTGTTCTGATGAGCGATTAGATAATCGTCCAAATAAACGATCATACGTAGACCTTGTTCTCTGAGGGTTTGCGCAACCCAGTTGGTCAGGGAAGCAAAAACTTTCGGTGCAGTACTGAGGCCGAATGGTAAACAGGTCATTTGCAGCAACTGTCCCTTGTATATTAAACGTAGAAACCGTCGGTGTGACGGAGCGACTGCCAGGTGAAAATAAGCTTGGGAAAGATCTATTTTGCAAAGCCAATCGTTGGGCTGTAGAAAATCTGGGATTCTTTGAACATTTATGAGTTTGAACGGTTGAGTCAAAACATAATCGTTTAGAGTGGAAAGATTGAAAATAGGACGGCAAGACCCGTCGCTCTTGGGAACCAAAAACATTGTCGAAATAAAACTTGGAGAGGGGCTGGCTATTTCCAATACACCTTGGTGTATCATTTGCTGAATTTGGAGAGACATTTCTTCCGACACTGGGGTAGAAAATTGATTTTTGTTTAGTCTTGGAATGATCAGAGGAGGCTTCTCCATGAAGGGTATGCGGTACCCTTTCAGAATCTTTAAGAGATAACCTGGAGCGTCTAGGCGCTGCCACCGTTGATAAAACTTCAAAAGTTGCCCCGCTCTGAATTGTTGATTGTCAATACTTACGTTTTTTGGTGTTCCCGAGGTCCGAGGGAGAAGCGGCACGTTTACGGGTACTTCTGTCGTGAAATTTCCCTCTATTGTCCGATCGACCTCCTCTCGAGCGAAAGGAACTACGTGAATTGCCAGGCATTGAAGACCGTGGTTCAAAATGATTTCTTTGTCCCTGCGGAGGACGATTATAAGAGCAGCCTTGCGCAGGCTGGTGAGCATGGGAAATGTGCGAGTTAGCACAACATCCATGAGACATACCCTGCGCGGGTATACAACTCTTAGCCTGCCCCTGCGGGGGGTGGCGAGTCGATCTGTTACTGCTAGTACCCGCTTGCGCAGCGGTAGCAACATTATTTCGGCTATTCACAACAAAGGTTTTGCGAACTCCACCCGTCTTTTCGAGTAGTGACACCAGTGACTCGGAATTAAAAATATGGTTGCATGAGGGAGGTATCTTACGCAGTGCAGATTTATGAACTGGGTCGCGAACGAAATTGATAATAGCATCGCGTCTCATTTGAATTACCTCAGCTCTATGACCACAAATTAACTGAAGTAAATCTGACGTTACTTTGAACAAATCACCTTTAAGAAACAATTCGTTAACGGTTTCATTTAAACCTTCGGGAGTCAAGCTTGAACTGTGCGACCATTGCAACAATTTCTTAAGAGCAGATTGCAAAGCTTCGCGCTGCTTAAGTACACAATATGATAATGCCGCGTATGCTTTGTCTACATGAGATAAATTTTTTTGAAAATCGAAATCTTTGACCTCATCATTGACCTCTAAATCGATGAAACCTGGAGTGTGAATATAAGATTTTTGAACTTCGGAATAACGAACTTCTGACCATTCGTTAGTATTAAAATGTTGAATGTCATTTAATATAGCTAAAAACTCTGGAGAAGTTTTAGGAACGGAAGGTTCTTTAAGCTTTGTTTCAATTTCAAAAACAAAATTCGGTTGCAAAGAATTGTTAACGGTCGTTTCAGATTCGCAATATAATTCTCGACTGACATTGTCGTCGATACAACAATCGTCTGCATGACCTTGAAAAATAGGTCGGTTTTCGTCAAAAGAATTAACCCTTTTGTTAAGTTCCTTAACCTCTTGCGTTAATTTAGCTAAAAGGTCGTCACGGCGCTGTCTGTATTTGCCCCCCCTTTTTTTGTGGCGGCGGCGCCTCGATTTACGTTTGCCATGAGAAGTAGAAGTCGATGACGAGCTTGAATCACTTGTGGAACTACTGCTACTAGATGAACTTGCACGAAAATAAGGCTTTTTAGTAGCTCCGTTATCGGATGATTTCAAATCATTAGCAGCTGGTGTCACTACCGAAACGTTATTATCGAATTCATTTCCGCTATCCATTTTAAATAGCTACCTTAACCAAGGAAAGAACAAAGAAAATTACAAATATTCGAAATTGAAAAGTAAAATTCAAATGTAAATTCGTTACTGAAATAACGAATTACGAACGATAAAATCGTTATTGAAACAAAATAATCATTTCTGTTTTAAGATTTAAGTAAGTATAAAAATATAACTTACATGAAATATAACAACACTTTTGAAAAACGGTTTAAATGCAGAACTGAAATTATTCCACTTTTTAAATTTAAAATACTTTATACAACTAAGAGTTATATAATAAGGAGGTATAATAAGCAATGGCTTCTAAGCACGTGTGTGCGGTGCGGAAAACAAGACGCCAATGATCATAGTTGAGCGGGAATTCTCCCACTTCCTGCTCGATGATGGCGCCAAAAATGACAGAGCTACCAACATTCAGGAAAGAAAAGGAGGTAAAATCTGCGGAAACGGAAGTGCCTATCTCAATTATTATGCTTCAAATAACGGTCTAGTGTTTAATAGTACAAGGCATAGGTATGGATATACTAATAATAATTATTATGTACTGTATAACAACACCTGTTTGTTTTTAATACACGGCGGTCGGCGTCGCCGCGCGGCGCGTGGCGGCAGAAGACAGAATATCGAATACTTTGCTAACTACTTTATATACAGATCGAATACTTTACTACTTTATAAAATTTTAATAGACAAATGGAATTAAAATAAAGTTATTTTAAAAAGAGCATTTAAACAAAACAAAGTCATTAAGTGTCTTTTTAATTAGTTATACTTATTAATCGATAGATGGTGCACTAAGTACCTATCGATTTGAATTCTTGATTACAGAACAGCTGTCAATAATTATGATAATATTATATATTATGAGTAGCTACGCTACATCCTATGCAAGTTTATACAATATTTTATCTGATAGATCCTTCGATCGTGGAAAAACGAGACACAATAGCCTTTCTATTGTTATCGCAATCGCCGGTGACCGCTTGGGGCTTGAAGCATTAAAATTGTTAAATTACTTAGCACTTCACTGATAATATTATATTATTTTGTGAGTGTGAGTTGTGACTCTTAACAAATTGTAATAAGATATGTAAAATATACGCGAAGATTTACCTACTAGTGTAACTAAAAAGAGTGAAATTATTATTATTTTTAACAAAAAATTAAAACCGACTTCCAAGGTAAAAACAATAATAACATTAATATGAACTAAAAAGCATTAAATAATTTTTACTATCTAATAGTGCCTTTTCCGAATTCGGCTAAACCTCAACTATTTCTGTACTCAATCTTCATAATTTTGAAGTCGGTGCCAGTTCCAAAAATTTTAAATATTCTGTCAGAGGACTGAAGATTCAGCTATCTGGTACCGACTTCAAAATAATGAAGATTGAGTACAGAAATAGTTGAGGTTTAGCCGAATTCGGAAAAAGGCACTATTAGATAGTAAAAATTATTTAATACTTTTTAGTTCATATTAATGTTATTATTGTTTTTACCTTGGAAGTCGGTTTTAATTTTTTGTTAAAAATGATAATAATTGATTTTACAAAGTTTTCTCAATTTTATGAGTCAATGTTGCATTTGCATATAATTCTCTGTCGTGGGAACTAGAAGAGTGAATCATCTTCATATTATTCACCAACTAGATTGTAAGCCATTTTAATTTTGACAGAAAGAACGGACACGTATTTGAAAATTTTTGACACTTGCTGATGACTTTACTCTTCACGTTAAATACTGTCGTAATAACAGCACAATATTTGTTTAATAATCTCTTTTCTTTCTAAATTAGGAGCTCACACGCAGAATTCGCTCCCAAAGATCCATGTCATCAGTGTCGCAACTGTCCTTCAGTATGGATCTGGATAAAACGGAACCCAAATATGAAGGTGTGTATTTTTGTAGGTAATTTTATTGTTAAGGGAATTTTGTTCACAAATCTTAATAAATTCCTTCTACAATATAAAAGTTTTCTAATAGTAACACTCTTGCAGTGCTTGCAAGCCTCGAGGTGGGACTGGCAATGAATAGGTCCAAAACCAAAATAATGACCAGTAGCACGAAGCGTAGGATCGAGGTAGACGAGCAAGAAATGGAATATGTCGACGAGTACATCTATTTGGGCCAGTTAGTTTCTTTTGAAAATAGACAAGGGAAGGAAGTCGATCGTCGAATCGAAAACGCCTGGAAGAGCTACTGGTCCATGAAGACGCTGATGAAGGGAAATTTACCGATCTCCCTGAAGCGCAGACTCGTTGACATGTGCATTCTGCCTGTCTTAACCTACGGTGCACAAACTTGGTCATTGACCGAATCACAAAAGTCCCAACTCGGGGTTTGCCAAAGAGCAATGGAGCGCAGTATGTTAGGAGTAAAACTACAGGACAAAATAAGGAACACCACACTGCGCTCCAAAACAGGTATCAAGGATGTAGGTGTCAAGGCTGCCAAGCTGAAGTGGGATTGGGCGGGTCACGTTGGCCGTATGCATTCCGACCGCTGGGCAAGGATCTCAACAGAGTGGGCACCTGACGACGGACGCCGCCGCCGAGGCCGGCCTAGAAAAAGATGGCGTGATGAGCTGGAGGCATACCAGCCAGGCTGGCCAGCGGTGGCGCAGGAGAGAGAGAGATGGAAGTCTTTGGGGGAGGCCTTTGCCCAGCAGTGGGACAGTTTAGGCTAGAAATAATAAAAAAAATAATAATAATTATAGTAACACTCGACTCCAGCGAAGCTAAAACGATATTGATTTTGGTTGTCTATTCCGTATAGTCTCTAACTATAGATAATAGATTAATTAACAGATTTTTATAATTTTTAGGCGAAACCCAAACGAAGGGTTCCGTGGAACGCGACACGTACGTCCAGTACATACGCAGCGGCGGCGGTGCGTGCACGGTCGTTATACTGCTGGCGTTATTTGTCGTCGCGCAACTCTTCTACAGCGCCAGTGACGTGTGGCTTAAAGACTGGTAAGACCAAGCTTAAGACAAAGAACACGATTTCCTAGAATGTACTATCAGAGAAGTTCATTCCTGTGACTTCAGGAAAATAACTTGGTTATTTATGAAATATAATTGTTCTAGGGTTAATTTGGAAGAATCGTACAGCATGAAATTGGTGAATTTAAGCCTTCAACAGGATAATCAAACGGAATCAGGTAAGTAAATATAAAAAAGCGTTCTTGAGCTGGTTCATTAGGTAGCCAGCCAACAACAATAAATTATAGTTTTAGCGGGTTAATGTTAGTTTGTTTACAATAAACTACTTTCTGGGCATTTTAATTCTCTTCGTTGATTTCAGTCGAATATACCGATATAACGGCGAACAAGTTCGGTCTGTCGCGGTCGGCGTGCGTGTACGTGTACGCGGCGCTGATCGGCGTGTGCGTGTTCTTCACGTGGAACAAGCTGCTGGTGTTCTACAACACCTGCATCCGCGCCTCCGTCGCGCTGCACGACAACATGTTCAGGTGCGCCCACACACACAGTTCGGTCTGTCGCGGTCGGCGTGCGTGTACGTGTACGCGGCGCTGATCGGCGTGTGCGTGTTCTTCACGTGGAACAAGCTGCTGGTGTTCTACAACACCTGCATCCGCGCCTCCGTCGCGCTGCACGACAACATGTTCAGGTGCGCCCACACACACAGTTCGGTCTGTCGCGGTCGGCGTGCGTGTACGTGTACGCGGCGCTGATCGGCGTGTGCGTGTTCTTCACGTGGAACAAGCTGCTGGTGTTCTACAACACCTGCATCCGCGCCTCCGTCGCGCTGCACGACAACATGTTCAGGTGCGCCCACACACACAGTTCGGTCTGTCGCGGTCGGCGTGCGTGTACGTGTACGCGGCGCTGATCGGCGTGTGCGTGTTCTTCACGTGGAACAAGCTGCTGGTGTTCTACAACACCTGCATCCGCGCCTCCGTCGCGCTGCACGACAACATGTTCAGGTGCGCCCACACACACAGTTCGGTCTGTCGCGGTCGGCGTGCGTGTACGTGTACGCGGCGCTGATCGGCGTGTGCGTGTTCTTCACGTGGAACAAGCTGCTGGTGTTCTACAACACCTGCATCCGCGCCTCCGTCGCGCTGCACGACAACATGTTCAGGTGCGCCCACACACACAGTTCGGTCTGTCGCGGTCGGCGTGCGTGTACGTGTACGCGGCGCTGATCGGCGTGTGCGTGTTCTTCACGTGGAACAAGCTGCTGGTGTTCTACAACACCTGCATCCGCGCCTCCGTCGCGCTGCACGACAACATGTTCAGGTGCGCCCACACACACAGTTCGGTCTGTCGCGGTCGGCGTGCGTGTACGTGTACGCGGCGCTGATCGGCGTGTGCGTGTTCTTCACGTGGAACAAGCTGCTGGTGTTCTACAACACCTGCATCCGCGCCTCCGTCGCGCTGCACGACAACATGTTCAGGTGCGCCCACACACACAGTTCGGTCTGTCGCGGTCGGCGTGCGTGTACGTGTACGCGGCGCTGATCGGCGTGTGCGTGTTCTTCACGTGGAACAAGCTGCTGGTGTTCTACAACACCTGCATCCGCGCCTCCGTCGCGCTGCACGACAACATGTTCAGGTGCGCCCACACACACAGTTCGGTCTGTCGCGGTCGGCGTGCGTGTACGTGTACGCGGCGCTGATCGGCGTGTGCGTGTTCTTCACGTGGAACAAGCTGCTGGTGTTCTACAACACCTGCATCCGCGCCTCCGTCGCGCTGCACGACAACATGTTCAGGTGCGCCCACACACACAGTTCGGTCTGTCGCGGTCGGCGTGCGTGTACGTGTACGCGGCGCTGATCGGCGTGTGCGTGTTCTTCACGTGGAACAAGCTGCTGGTGTTCTACAACACCTGCATCCGCGCCTCCGTCGCGCTGCACGACAACATGTTCAGGTGCGCCCACACACACAGTTCGGTCTGTCGCGGTCGGCGTGCGTGTACGTGTACGCGGCGCTGATCGGCGTGTGCGTGTTCTTCACGTGGAACAAGCTGCTGGTGTTCTACAACACCTGCATCCGCGCCTCCGTCGCGCTGCACGACAACATGTTCAGGTGCGCCCACACACACAGTTCGGTCTGTCGCGGTCGGCGTGCGTGTACGTGTACGCGGCGCTGATCGGCGTGTGCGTGTTCTTCACGTGGAACAAGCTGCTGGTGTTCTACAACACCTGCATCCGCGCCTCCGTCGCGCTGCACGACAACATGTTCAGGTGCGCCCACACACACAGTTCGGTCTGTCGCGGTCGGCGTGCGTGTACGTGTACGCGGCGCTGATCGGCGTGTGCGTGTTCTTCACGTGGAACAAGCTGCTGGTGTTCTACAACACCTGCATCCGCGCCTCCGTCGCGCTGCACGACAACATGTTCAGGTGCGCCCACACACACACACAGTTCGGTCTGTCGCGGTCGGCGTGCGTGTACGTGTACGCGGCGCTGATCGGCGTGTGCGTGTTCTTCACGTGGAACAAGCTGCTGGTGTTCTACAACACCTGCATCCGCGCCTCCGTCGCGCTGCACGACAACATGTTCAGGTGCGCCCACACACACAGTTCGGTCTGTCGCGGTCGGCGTGCGTGTACGTGTACGCGGCGCTGATCGGCGTGTGCGTGTTCTTCACGTGGAACAAGCTGCTGGTGTTCTACAACACCTGCATCCGCGCCTCCGTCGCGCTGCACGACAACATGTTCAGGTGCGCCCACACACACACACAGTTCGGTCTGTCGCGGTCGGCGTGCGTGTACGTGTACGCGGCGCTGATCGGCGTGTGCGTGTTCTTCACGTGGAACAAGCTGCTGGTGTTCTACAACACCTGCATCCGCGCCTCCGTCGCGCTGCACGACAACATGTTCAGGTGCGCCCACACACACAGTTCGGTCTGTCGCGGTCGGCGTGCGTGTACGTGTACGCGGCGCTGATCGGCGTGTGCGTGTTCTTCACGTGGAACAAGCTGCTGGTGTTCTACAACACCTGCATCCGCGCCTCCGTCGCGCTGCACGACAACATGTTCAGGTGCGCCCACACACACACACAGTTCGGTCTGTCGCGGTCGGCGTGCGTGTACGTGTACGCGGCGCTGATCGGCGTGTGCGTGTTCTTCACGTGGAACAAGCTGCTGGTGTTCTACAACACCTGCATCCGCGCCTCCGTCGCGCTGCACGACAACATGTTCAGGTGCGCCCACACACACAGTTCGGTCTGTCGCGGTCGGCGTGCGTGTACGTGTACGCGGCGCTGATCGGCGTGTGCGTGTTCTTCACGTGGAACAAGCTGCTGGTGTTCTACAACACCTGCATCCGCGCCTCCGTCGCGCTGCACGACAACATGTTCAGGTGCGCCCACACACACAGTTCGGTCTGTCGCGGTCGGCGTGCGTGTACGTGTACGCGGCGCTGATCGGTGTGTGCGTGTTCTTCACGTGGAACAAGCTGCTGGTGTTCTACAACACCTGCATCCGTGCCTCCGTCGCGCTGCACGACAACATGTTCAGGTGCGCCCACACACACAGTTCGGTCTGTCGCGGTCGGCGTGCGTGTACGTGTACGCGGCGCTGATCGGCGTGTGCGTGTTCTTCACGTGGAACAAGCTGCTGGTGTTCTACAACACCTGCATCCGCGCCTCCGTCGCGCTGCACGACAACATGTTCAGGTGCGCCCACACACACAGTTCGGTCTGTCGCGGTCGGCGTGCGTGTACGTGTACGCGGCGCTGATCGGCGTGTGCGTGTTCTTCACGTGGAACAAGCTGCTGGTGTTCTACAACACCTGCATCCGCGCCTCCGTCGCGCTGCACGACAACATGTTCAGGTGCGCCCACACACACAGTTCGGTCTGTCGCGGTCGGCGTGCGTGTACGTGTACGCGGCGCTGATCGGCGTGTGCGTGTTCTTCACGTGGAACAAGCTGCTGGTGTTCTACAACACCTGCATCCGCGCCTCCGTCGCGCTGCACGACAACATGTTCAGGTGCGCCCACACACACAGTTCGGTCTGTCGCGGTCGGCGTGCGTGTACGTGTACGCGGCGCTGATCGGCGTGTGCGTGTTCTTCACGTGGAACAAGCTGCTGGTGTTCTACAACACCTGCATCCGCGCCTCCGTCGCGCTGCACGACAACATGTTCAGGTGCGCCCACACACACAGTTCGGTCTGTCGCGGTCGGCGTGCGTGTACCACAAACGTGTGTCACACACACGCACATTTATATATACTAGACAC
This sequence comes from Polyommatus icarus, assembly GCA_937595015.1. Lineage (NCBI taxonomy): Eukaryota > Metazoa > Arthropoda > Insecta > Lepidoptera > Lycaenidae > Polyommatus > Polyommatus icarus. The sequence continues at coordinate 3,409,112 of OW569325.1, forward strand.
ACGTATACTTATACACGCAACTTGTGCACTTTTTTTTTACATTACACTAGTAATTAGTATACACGCAGATACGTCCTAACGCCCTCTGTGATGTTTCAGGGGCGTGACGAACGCGCCGATGTGGTTCTTCCACCACAACCCGTCGGGCCGCATCCTCAACCGGTTCTCCAAGGACATGGGGCAGGTGGACTCGCTGCTGCCCATCGCGCTAGTAGACTGCTTTGGGGTAAGCTGACAAATGCTTTAAAATTGTCTATGACTTATATAATCCCCATAGACATGCCATAGACAATTATAAATATAAACTTAATACACATACATATATTAGGCTAGGCTCTATTTTACCATCTTTGCAAATGATAATAAAAGGACATAGGCATATTTAACATATTTAGAAATAACTAAACAAACTGCGAATTACCATTCGGCAAAATTAGCGGAACATAACAAATTTTTTTTTTGAAAATTATTCGCTTTTTTTAATATATTTATTTATTAATTTAATAATTGATGATAAAAAAATAAAACTTATATAAATTTAGGGCATAAAAACGTGTTAAATAGAAAAAATCTGCAAAAATCAAAAATTAAGAAAAATCTTTCAAATTTCAGTAGTAAGTTTTTAAGTTAAATTCTTCATTTTTACTTAAGAAAAGCGTACATAATGCCTTCTATGGATTTGAAGAGAGTCTGGATACGCCATTACATGCTTGCATTTTGATTGTCAATTATTTCCTGTGGGATATTCTTCTACTCCTCCAGTAGCGCCAACTCGAGCTCCTGAACACATTTTGGAGCTGGAGTTTTAACTCATACCGTTCACCCATTGATGTGCCACATGTCCTCAATCGGATCCACGTCCGTAGACCGTGCTGACCTCTCCACCTGGGCTACGCTAGCATCATTTAGGTCATAATGCCCGATTTTTTTACTCTATGGACGCGCATAAAATTGAAGTTACTGCCTAAAACTGTGTAAAAGGCACAACATGCAGTTCTAGGATACTTGTGCTATAGCCCTGTACTGTCAAAGTACCATCATTAACAATCATCAGCTCTGTGCGGGCTCCAAATCATATGCAACCCCAAACCATTACGAAGCCTACATGATAGGCCACTGTTTCCGTTAAGTTTGATGGTCTATAACGTTCCTTATGATTTATCCACATTCTTTATCGCCTGTCAGCAAAATTTACACAGAATTTGCTCCCATCACTGTACAGCACACGATTTCACTCACTTGTAAAATTTTTATGTTTACGCGCAAATCTTAGCCTGGCTCTTTGCTGCCCTGTCTCATGTTTTGGTGCCCTTGCTGGCACTTTTGAGTTTAATTTAACTTCTTTGAGTCTTCTTCTTACTGTACAATCAATTACACGTACATCTCGGACCTGTTCCGTCAGGTTTCGTCTCTGCAAAGCAGTTTGAAGTCGATTTCTTAAGGCTTGTATCCTTACAAAACGGTTATCCTGAACCTTTGCCACCCGATATCTGTCTTGTTCTCGTCTCCGAACGTAAGATCCAGTCTCTCTGTAGCGTTGAAAGTTACGATGGACCATGAAAGCCGACATACCTAAGGCCTGACTGACCAAACGGTAGGTGTGACCTTTCTCTATCGTGGTTACAGCTCTAGCTGTCGTAGATGCTGGAAAATCACTAATTTTGTATCTAAGCAATGTGTTTTTCCAAAAACCAAACAATCAAATGAGCTCGCATACCTTGCACCCCGCTAAAAACGCCTGTGGCGGTACCCACAATTCGCCTAACAATCCTACATCGCGCTATCGAAGTTTCGGAGAACGGCAAGATATATACAACGTCTGAAATGACGTCAGTGGGCTTCGGCCTGACCGAGCATGCTATCTCGCTCGGTCGGAAGATCTTCCTTTTCGCCTGCCACTAGCAACGTTAAATTGGTGACCACCGACAAGAACACGCATCCTTCATCATGGACATCAATCATCATCAACACTCCCCGCCCCTCCGCACCACGTCAGCAGACATCAAGCACAACCGGGTCGCCTCGACCATAAGCCGCGTTGGGCGTCCGCGCTGGTCGAACCCGTGTCCGGCTTGAACGGGGCAGCCATAGGCTACAGCGACCGGTCAGCAAGCAGAGCACGGGAACCTCTCCTGGTCATTGCACGCGTAGCTTCGGCCCACACCTGACAACACAAGCGCATTGAAGAATACCACCGGTCTTCGGGGGGGAGTGATGTGGCGGTACCCACAATTCGCCTAACAATCCTACATCGCGCTATCGAAGTTTCGGAGAACGGCAAGATATATACAACGTCTGAAATGACGTCAGTGGGCTTCGGCCTGACCGAGCATGCTATCTCGCTCGGTCGGAAGATCTTCCTTTTCGGCCGCCACTAACAACGTTAAATTATGTGGCGGTACCCACAATTCGCCTAACAATCCTACATCGCGCTATCGAAGTTTCGGAGAACGGCAAGATATATACAACGTCTGAAATGACGTCAGTGGGCTTCGGCCTGACCGAGCATGCTATCTCGCTCGGTCGGAAGATCTTCCTTTTCGGCCGCCACTAACAACGTTAAATTGGTGACCACCGACAAGAACACGCATCCTTCATCATGGACATCAATCATCAACACTCCGCGCCCCTCCGCACCACGTCAGCAGACATCAAGCACAACCGGGTCGCCTCGACCATAAGCCGCGTTGGAGGTCCGCGCCGGTCGAACCCGTGTCCGGCTTGAACGGGGCAGCCATAGGCTACAACGACCGGTCAGCAAGCAGAGCACGGGGTCCCTCTCCTGGTCATTGCACGCGTAGCTTCGGCCCACACCTGACAACACAAGCGCATTGAAGAATACCACCGGTCTTCGGGGGGGAGTGATGTGGCGGTACCCACAATTCGCCTAACAATCCTACATCGCGCTATCGAAGTTTCGGAGAACGGCAAGATATATACAACGTCTGAAATGACGTCAGTGGGCTTCGGCCTGACCGAGCATGCTATCTCGCTCGATCGGAAGATCATCCTTTTCGGCTGCCACTAACAACGTTAAACGCCATTCCTAAACACTTACAACGTCAATCGTCGTAAAACACTTAGTAGGGCATAATTGCATTAAAAATCTGTCAACTTGCCAGTTTTGTCCAATATTTTATTTCTTAAATGAGCTTAGAAACTATAAAAAAGGATTTCACACAGCCCGACCCACTTGAATTCAAGCTGTGGCCCTTTTTACCTATGTTCCGCAAATTTTGCCGGTGTGTGTATTTTTCAGGTAGTTAGTTCAGTTCACCATGATTTAACTGGGATTCATTTTGCAGTTCTTTTTAGAAATAATTGCCATTCTTGTGGTAGTATGCCTGGTGAACTGGTGGCTGGCGCTGCCGACTGCGGCGGTGTCGGTTCTGCTCCACCTCATCAGGTCCTACTACATCGGCACCAGCCGCGAACTGAAAAGGATGGAGTCTATAGGTATGGCTATTGTAATTTCAACTCAGGTCTCAGGACTACGTAAATTAAATGCTGTTAAGCATTTGTGTGCTAATACACAAAAATTGGTATTAAGTTATTAAAATAAAATAAAAAATGTTTTATTTCTGAGTTGAATAAAATTTTTCAGTATGTCTATCTGATGCCTACCACTTTAATTATGAATATACTCCAGCATGAGGGCTGTTAATTAGTGCAATAAATATTCTATTTTGATGAAAAAGAAACACCGTCGCGTCGTTAGATATATTTATGTGACACTCACAACGTATGCCATACGAATGATACCTCTCAAGTCTCAAGCTTACTAAAGTTTATGCTTTAGAGCGTGCCAAGAATTTTATTTATATGAATACACCCGAAAAACATAATCCTGCTGGCGCAGTCGGATAAAAAATGTTTTTTCAATTTAGATTGAAAAAACATTTTTTAATGAAAAAAGAGTTTAGCTGATGACGTCAATAGCCGCGTACTGACCAAGCGAGCCGCCTCGCCGCGGCAGCCTCGCGCGCAGTTGCTCGGTCGGTCAGTACGTGTTAGTGCGCGGCAAACGTCTGATGCGCCTTTGAGCATCGACAAAAAACCGACAACTTTTGGCTCGGCCGCGGCACGCTCGGGCAAGGCAGCGAGGCGGCTCGCTTGGTTAGTACGCGGCTATTATATTTGACATTTCAACTATAAGCGGGCCCCTAGACGATTTATTTTATTTTGCAATATCTCGTATTGTGCAATGTTATTCACCGTCTAGGGCCTCTAGACTCTAAGGTTAATATTGAACGCGCCCGCCTTTCAATCTTGTTGTCAAATGTTCAATAAATATTGAGTGTGATATTGCGCAATTAAATCGTCTAGGGGTCCGCTAACATTATTCTATGTAATTGTCCAGCCATAAATAATATAAGCAGAAACGGTCGTTTACATTTTCAGCGAAGAGCCAAGTGCTGAACCACGCGAACTGCACCATATCCGGCTTAACTACTGTCAGGTCGTGCGGGGGCTTGCAGCGCACGCTGTGCCGCGAGCTGGACAAGCTGCAGGACCTGCACTCCGCCTCCTGGTTCCTCTACATCTCCGCGAATAGAGCATTCGGGTTCTGGATGGACATGATCTGCTGCGTCTACCTCGCTGTAGTCACTTTCAGCTTCTTCCTGTTTTTAGGAGAAGGTAGTTTGAGGATATTTTGTAACTGAAAAGAATATGCAAGTAATTATAATTGTGATATTAGCAAGGGCAGTTTTACAACCTGTCAGAAATTGAAATACGGCAGGCTTATTAGAATTAAAAATGTACTGCGTATATTGTTACGAATAAAAATTGTTGAAACCCAAGGAGGAATATTTTGTATGGCACCAAACATTTTGCTTTTTTTAGACGTACGATAGACGTTGATCGATAAACTGCTTTAATACATTGTAAATAATATGCAAATTACATTACAGCTGATGCACACTTAACTTTTTTTTGGTATTTTTTAAAACATTAAATATTTCAGAGTCCCTTGGCGGCGCGGTAGGCCTGGCGATCACGCAGGCGATCAGTCTGGTCAACATCTGCCGGATCGGCATGAGACAGACCGCGGAGGTCGAGAACCAGATGACATCTGTAAGTTACACCATTACGAGAAATACTGATACAGTGCTGGCGCGCACTACGACTTTTTGTCGCGCGATTATTTTACCGACCGATCAAAATTCAAACAAAATAGTCCGGTCTAATTAGACAAAAAAATAGGGGTGAGGTTACATAAATTCCGACAAGGCTAAATATTGGTAGGATTGTTCAATACTCTATAATAAATGAAATGTGAAAAGTCCTCATCAATCCGGCACGTGCAAAAAATTTTAATCTATAACTTTTATTCTATAACTTACCTATGTCATAAAATGGCATTTTATTTGAATTTTTACAGGTCGGTAAAATAATCGCGACATAAAGTCGTAGTGCTGCCAGCTCTTTTGGTTAAAATTTCTTAAAAAATTAACTCATTTTTATGTCAGGTGGAAAGAATATTGGAATACGCTAATCTACCGTCCGAAGAACCCCTCGAACCCGATATGAAGGCGCTAAAAGAAAATCATCCTAATTTGAACTTTGAAACGTGGCCAGAAAAAGGTGAGTTAATTAGCACTTTTGTTCGAAATAAGAATTTCGAATAGGGCAGGAATGTAGTTTATCGGCTGATATAAAAAAAAAATTGAAGGAATTATCATTTTTAGGTGAAATAGTTTTCGAGGACGTATCGCTGGAGTACGAGAAGCCGCCCCGCAAGGACGCCTCTATGGAGAAGGGCGCGGGGGAGGAGCCGGCGTACGCCATCCGCGGCGTGCACTTCAGGGTGCGCGCGGGCGAGAAGGTGTGCGTGGTGGGGCGCACGGGCGCCGGCAAGAGCTCGCTCATCGCCGCGCTGTTCGGGCTGGCGCGCACGCACGGGAGCGTGGCGGTGGACGGCGTGCGCGCGCGCTCGGCGGGACTGCGCGCGTGGCGGCGGCGGCTGTGCGCGCTGCCGCAGCGGCCCGCGCTGTTCGCCGGCACGCTGCGCGACAACCTCGACCCGACGGGGGCGCGCACCGACGCCGAGCTGCACGCCGCGCTGCGGGAGGTGGGGCTCGGGGCGCTGGCGGGCGCCGCCGAGGGGCTGAGCTGGCGCGTGGGCGACGGCGGCGGCAACCTGTCCTCCGGCCAGCGCCAGCTGCTGTGTCTGGCGCGCGCCGTGCTGGCCCGCCCGCGCGTGCTCGTGCTGGACGAGGCCACGGCCAACGTGGACGGCGAGACGGACAAGGAGATCCAGGCGTCGATCCGCACCAAGTTCGCCGCCTCCACCGTGCTCACCATCGCGCACCGCCTGCACACGGTCATGGACTACGACAGGGTCATCGTCATGGACAAGTGAGATTTTTAATTGTAACATGTATTTGTCGGGAGGCTAATTTTCAATATGATGCCTGTGGCCTTACTGTATTTTAAAAAAATATTCGATATTTCAGAGGTCGTGTAGCAGAAACTGGCCATCCGTATGAACTGCTGACGCGTTCCGACTCTACCCCTATTAAAAGATCATTTAAACGACAGGTCTGTAGATAATAAGTCATTAGTCATTACTCAATACTTATAAAAAAGACTTAAATCCTCTTGTATATTTACAGATATCTCAAACGATACCAGAACATTCCGCGAGTAGCAACGATCTCGAAGAAACTTCCCGGTGAGTTACTGTTTTTAATGTTTAAGGTGTGTCATGTACTTAAATACCAAAACAGAATTCAATTTCTTGAAACCGTCATCATACTTATCAAACCATTTGGGTCTACAGCTTCTCAAGTTTTTTTTCCTAACGTTTGTGTGTAAAAAAGTTAATTATTTCTAACTTTATATTTTTTTTCATAAAGTTGTAACTTTAATGTACCATCGAGGAAGTTGATTCCTATGCAATTGACAGACCAACGTTATTTGGTCGAATATGTCAATTCAATGTTAATTGAATTGACGTAGGTCCCCGATTTGCATAGGAATCAACTTCTCTGATAGTACCTATTCTACAATGACAATGTCAGGTTGGCGGAGGGCGCGGGTATATTCAAATCGCTCGTAGAGCAGGCCGGCCCGGAGACTGCCGCAACGCTGTTCGAAATGGCAAAAGAGGTAACTTGGCAACTCTCAAATTATTATTTTTGAATTATCCTGCAATACTTGCGTATACGTAGGTTACACGATTAGTTTTTCATCAATCTGATACATCAATCTGATTGACGGAATACTGATGAGTGATGGTTATAACAAGTATATTATATTTAAAAAAATTATCAATCCATCAATCCGTGGGTTAGACGATCAGTTTTCCGTCAATCTTTACCAGATTAATGGATCAGATTGATGAGAAACTGATCGTGTAACCTACATATAAGCGTATAGAAAAAATTGCATTTACATCATCCCGTTTTGGGCACCAAAGGCTTTAAGTACTGTTTTGGGCAAAACATACGAAGCTGGACTTCTATATGTAGATGGTCAAATAATATTATTTTCTACTCACCACTTTAACGTTGTTGGTGGCGGCCGAAAAGGAAGATCTTCCGACCGAGCGAGATATCATGCTCGGTCAGGCCGAAGCCCACTGACGTCATTTCAGACGTTGTATATATCTTGCCGTTCTCCGAAACTTCGATAGCGCGATGTAGGATTGTTAGGCGAATTGTGGGTACCGCCACATCACTCCCCCCCGAAGACCGATGGTATTCTTCAATGCGCTTGTGTTGTCAGGTGTGGGCCGAAGCTACGCGTGCAATGACCAGGAGAGGGACCCCGTGCTCTGCTTGCTGACCGGTCGTTGTAGCCTATGGCTGCCCCGTTCAAGCCAGACACGGGTTCGACCGGCGCGGACCTCCAACGCGGCTTATGGTCGAGGCGACCCGGTTGTGCTTGATGTCTGCTGACGTGGTGCGGAGGGGCGGGGAGTGTTGATGATGATTGATGTCCAGAAGGATGCGTGTTCTTGTCGGTGGTCACCAATTTAACGTTGTTGGTGGCGGCCGAAAAGGAAGATCTTCCGACCGAGCGAGATAGCATGCTCGGTCAGGCCGAAGCCCACTGACGTCATTTCAGACGTTGTATATGTCGCAGTCATTTGGTTTAATCTGCGATTCGATCGAATGACTAGCGCATTCATTGAATGACACCATTCAATTGAATGACTAAAGGACAACTCGTCAAGACGTTGACTGTAACGTTTTGACTAAAAGTCATAATATAGCGAAGTCGTTAAATGGGATGCTATATTTTTTTTCAAGTATCCGTTGACGGGGTAGTAATAGGTAAATCCACGCTTTCATATTATTTTATTAGTTATAACTTAAGTTATTACAAATAAAGTACTTTAATGTAAATGTAATCGATAAAATATCAACACACTGCTATCAGCTGTGCGAGCTGTTTGACGCCATATTTGTTTTAGTGACTAGTAGCGCCGCCGTAGGAAGAAAATGAAATACGTTCAATTACCTGACTGATTTCATGTCCGCTATCTTCAAAACGCTATGCTACAAATCGCTAACTAGTTGAACGTTGAGGGACGATCGTTCAATCGACGTTCGGCCGAGTCATTCAATTGAATGGAGTCATTCAATGAATACGCTAGTCATTCAATCGAATCACAGATTGAACCAGATGACTGCGACATATATATCTTGCCGTTCTCCGAAACTTCGATAGCGCGATGTAGGATAAAGGATTGTTAGGCGAATTGTGGGTCCCGCCACACCACGTTTTTCGTTTTGAAGTATAGACAAACTGTTTTTATTTTTACAGAGTTACAGAAGAATGGAAGTTATGAAAGCAGATCAGGCGAATAAAACCAAAGTATAAGTAAGGATATAAACTTTAACAAACGGACAAACTTTCCATTCCTCGAAACGTGCCATTAATTTTAATATTGTTTAATTATTATGGAATAGATATGTATTACTTATGGCTGCCTTCACACTAGCGTTTGTCCAGCGTAGGCATTCTATGAACGTATGCGCAGCACAGACGCCGCGGCGACGCCCGCGTCGTGTTGTCGTAACGTTTCCTCTGCAGAATTAATTAAACGCTGCGCAGGCGCGGCGCAGACGTTACACATTTTTTTCAGGAACAATCAGTAGGTACGCGGCGCTAGCGCAGCGTATTGATTGTTCCAGTAGAGAAGCGGCGTCTGCGCTGCGCATACGTTCATCGAACGCCTACGCTGGACAAAGCTAGTGTGAAGGCAGCCTATATGGTGCTATTTTTGTTACTATATTGGCAGTAGTAGACGCGAATTTTATGCCGAAATTTGAATTGTGTTTATAAACGTTATTTCCCAACTGCAATGACTGTACTTAACAGTATTTTTATATCATTATCGCATATTGAAAATTATTTATACCCAATTATTGTATTATATACTTTATTGTAAGCTGTACAGCATTATAGTATTTTTATTATTTGATTTATTGATATTAAATGTTAATTAAAAAAACATTCTTTTTTCTTATTTTGAATATCATCCCCATTCCTGATAAGCCTTTTTGAACTTGCAGTGGATTTATTTTAGTGTTGTTTTTAAATGTTTTTCCAAAGATCTCTAATGTCACAGGCACGGACGTAAAAAAAATACGGACGTAACCATAACATATTATAAGTCTATGGAGTAACCTTGCCTATTTCACGAGTGAAGCATAGTAATGGCCGTCCGTGTAGGATGTGTGCGTATCATTGGCGCCGTCACTCTATGTACAATGACAGCGGGTTGTAGTACCTAGTTGCGTGTGTGAGTGTCGGTCACGTGTACAAATACAGTACAAGTGACGTGGTGTGAGCGTCCATAGATATTATTATTATTATATTATTACAATAAACGACTTGCATGTTTCACTTCTGTATAGTGTAATGCTCCGTCCGTATTTTTTTTACGTCCGTGGTCACAGGTTACACGGTCTCATCCATATATATACCTATCGGAATAGAGCAACAATCTCGAGCTGTCAAACGAAACCAAAATTAGTTTTCATCTGTGTGAAAAATATCTGTACGTATACACTTACACAAGCATGATTGAACATGAATTCTATGAGATTAAATCGTCAACGTGCGGCACGTGCCGACTGGACGTCAAAAAAAGAGTGCTGCTGTCATGTATCACACGTCTCTGTTTACCACGCAGTGTTACTGATAGTGACATCTCTCTTGCTCAGTTAACTTTATAGTCTCATCAAACTGATCCATCAATCTGATTGACGGAATATTGATGGTTATACAAAGTTTATATTAAAAATACGATCAATCCATCAATCCGTGGGTTAGCCATTAGCGGGTTAGTTAGACGATCAAATTTATGTCAATCTTTACCGGATTTATGAAAATTTGACCGTCTAAAGCTAAACTAACAGCTAACGGCTCTAACCTGTGTAGGGATATTCAATATTGCTATACTGTGCCTGTGTCTTATGCTAAGTACCTACTCACATATGGTTTTGCTCTATAGTTTTACTCCATATCGAAGGAAATATGACATATTTGACATATTTAATTCCATCGAGCCGACTCGAAGCGAGCCTTTGAGCTGTCAGTTTTGGCGGTCCACACGGTGGTTATTGCTCGATTTGCAGTAAAACTATCGAGCAAAACCGTATGTCAGTACTTAGCATATGAGTATCACAAGTGATAACTGATAGTATTATGTTGGTGAAATAATCGGCCAAGTGCAAGTCGGACTCGCGCACGAAGGGTTCCGTACTGTTAAAAGAGCAAAAATAGGCCAAAATTTTGTGTTTTTTGTATGGGAATTTAATTTTTTTTATTTTATTTAAATATTATTATTAATTATTAAAGTTAAAATATATTTAAGGCCTTTGTGAAAATTTCAAGTGCCTACCAGTTGCCATTATTGATATTGAGCAAAAAGGCTTAAAATCATTTTTGTTGTATGGAAGCCCCCCATTTTGTTTTTAGTATTTGTTGTTATAGCGGCAACAGATATACACAATCTGTGAAAATTTCAAAAGTCTAGCTATAGCGGTTCTTGAGATACAACCTGGCGACAGACTGACTGACAGACAGACAGACAGACAGACTGACAGACGGACAGACAACGAAGTCGTAGTAATAGGGTCCCGTTTTTACCCTTTGGGTACGGAACCCTAAAAAGAAATGTGATAGTAGTATCTTAGTTATTTTTGTATTCGCTGGGTGCGAAGTACTAGGTGGGGGTAACATAATCTATCGCAGCGCTCATGGTGGTCAAAATTAGAAATAATGTAAGCTCTGTCATCAGATGTATCTGTCAATGGCAAAGCGATTCTACATAAACAGGTACATTTTAAAATCATTAATTAATTATTGGTGGCAAGAAATCAGACGAGTCAGCCAGTCCCAGTTATATACCGACGATATTTCCTTATTCTATCGTTCAAAAGTACCAAATGAATCTGCAGCTATGTCCCGGTACAAACTTTTAATGAAAAAGAGAAAGATGAATGAATTATTTAACACCATACCCACCAACCAAAAATTTATTCACTCATCTGAAACATTTCATCAAGTAGACATGATTTTAAAATGTGATCGAATCTCAAGTTGATATATTTTTGAAATTAAACAATGCATTATGCAGGAAATACAGTGTCACATGTAATAGATATATTTATAACCAAGTATGTGATGCTGAAATACAAACAGAAATAGACAACTCTACTATTTATATTAAAAATTACAAAAAAATGAAGGACAACGAATGTAATACCCCTCAAAAAACATAATATTATATTGATATGGCAACTTCAACCGAAAAATCAGATTTTACTGGGTTTTCATATATCCATAATGATGAGCAACTTGTGGATCTCGCAGGTGTGACATTCAATAACTTTCGATTATTATTAAAAACATTAACAATCTGTCACAAATACAATTGCAAATACAGTATTTCCAAAGAAGATAGTAAAAGTTAAAACTAGCATGACATTTTCGGCTCTAAGCGTCTTGTTTGGTGTTCACAGAACAAGAATCTCAAGGATTTTCTATACAACTTTAGAAAACAGGCTCTCTTCATGGTTTATAAAGTGGATCAAAGCAGCGATATGCTTGCATTTACCACTTTGATTTTAAACACAATTACATTTCACGCTTGTGACTACTCGTGCTGTATTCACCTGCAATCAAATTAATATTTGAATATTACGTCTATCAAAACTCGATCAAACAGTATTAAGTTCAAACGGAAATAATTACTTACATTTAAAACCGTTTGTAAGGTGGCAAAGTAATAGATGTTTGCCTTATGACGAGTGAGAGCGTGAATTATTGAACTCTGCCCTTGTTTTGTTCTTAATTCTTCTACATCTCGGACATGTCCAGCCAGTACCAACAACTTTCCTTTAAATACAGTTTGTGGTTGGAATTTGATATTGTGATTTGTGAGCAACACTCAGAAACCCGGACTTCAAAACAATACTCATTTCGATCTGAAAACGATATTTAATTTATTACTAGCGATACAGGAACATTTAAATAATATTTACTGTTATATAATGAAACCATTAAAGTAGCTTTTTCTGTTTGTTTTACTGTAAAACTGCAACTATAAATGAAGTAAACAAACCCTGGCACAATCAAAATTAAACACACTTTTTGGACTTACCTCATTTGATTTGAATGACCAAAATGATTTCAAAACCTTTTTTTTTCCCAAACCCAAATCGTGGTATCACAACAATTTATTAGTCGAAAATATTTGCTATTTTTTCATTTCGATATTTTTTCACAATTAGACGACCTAAATGTCAATATCACAGAGCCTACCAAGTTGTGGGCGCTAGTTGGCGCTGTAATCGTGCACGGAGCCAATAGTCATAATCATCTGATATTCCCAGTGAGCTCTATGCTTCAACACACTTTACCTTTCGTCTTGTTTTATCGTTGTCCCTCGTACCTGAAAAAGAAATGCAGCCGAAGCCGCAATACGTTCGTTGGCGATGAAACTCGAAACATTTTTTTTATTGCGGTCGCATGTTACGCCATTTTTTTTACAAAACAAAACAAAATCACAAGCCACTCTTTTCTTGTGTTACATTCTTTTCATCGAGCAACCGCCTTAGAATATGCACTGACTTTGTCAAAAAATATTTTCTACCGTCATATTTGTATTTTTTTGACGGAAAATTAGTTTTTTTTTCTCAAATTTTTACAACCATTACATCTAAGTCAGATACACATGCACACTCTACAGTACTAAGGTAATATACAAATATCTTACGTAAATAAACAACGCTGTAACTATGTACATGTGGGTAGTCTAACTGCTCTGAATTCATGCGTCTCGAGTGTAAAAATAACAAAAAGTTCCGACTTCTTCAATTGCTGACCGCTCAGTTACCGATCTACCCACAGTTTACAAATTAAAAATAATAAATCAATAGGTAAAAAATATGAAAATCACAAGATAAAAATAACAATTTATACAATAAGTTTTATCTTAATAATTTTAAGAATAAACAAACTAGAAATAAAAGTCAGCGATTATCTATAAGTGCAATAAATTATTAAAATTATTTCATTAATCATTATTCATTATAATATAAAGTCTTCGATCTAGTAATATATAAATAATCGCCAACCACGAAGCCTTACGATGCACGGCACTCACACGATGCTACTCGATAAGTGTTAAGACAACAACAGGGAAAGTACGTCACCGAAGAGACATTACCTATATCTAATATCAAATTTTAATCTTCAATACGAAGAAATAATTATATCTCGAAACATTCTTACGGGTGGATAAGAGGATAATTATTATTGTATTAACTATTTCATAGTTAATGAAAATAGACCGAAATGTCTATCTAAGTATTATTTGTAAGCGAAACTGCGCGCATTTTGTAGTAGTATTGTTAAAAAAGAAGCCTTAAAAACCCTAAGACAAAGAAACTAGTATATAGTTCAAGAAAAAACTTGTCTACATTTGACCATGACCACTTATCCGACAAGGCTGTACTATGAGACTTTTTTTAAATGATGGATAAGACAAGTACGCATTGCAAACGTACTGCAATAAATTATAAATTCATACCATCAACACTACAACTCAAAAATTCAAAAGTCGACAAAAATTGGATGGACATTAGAGTAACGACGTCAAAAACTTTTCATCAAATCAAAATATTAATACATATGTATATAGTGTACTTTTATGCGTAAAACCTTCTCAATGCCTACAATAATAATCGATACAAAAGATTTTTACTGTAAATATTTTACAAGTATTGAAGAAAACACTTAGCCTATTACATCAAAAAATTGAATGTAAGCCATCGACTAGCGTGCTAAGACAGAACTAACTCGGCATAAAAACCTTCAACTATTTTGTTTATATATATAAAAAAACAGACATTTAAATACTCGATCAATACTAATACGGACTGTAAAATACGACCTGTTACGGACTAGTAGTCGTAGTTACGATTATGCCAATAATAATAGGTGTTTATTGCGAGTGGCATATTAATATTACGTGATAACCTGGGTCTTGACATATTTGAGTCCGTAGTAGGTCGAAAGCGATCTAAGGCACTACAGTGGGCTGTAAGTACACAAAAATCTGCGTATATAACTCCTAATATTGCTTAATTGAGGTAATAATATTATTATGCTCACGATTATGATCTACCAATCAGAAAAATTGATTCGTAGATAGACACACCTACTCGATTAGATCGGGTTGGCAAGTCCAGCCTGAAGATCACAGCTTTTATTGACTTCACGTCACCCAAATAGCATCTGCCTATGAATGAATTTCTCTAATAGTAAAAGTGCGAGTAAATCATTATCAATATAAATATGCCAATATGTCGCTTCTAGAATTATATTGGAAGACAATATTCTAATCCGAATCATAAGTAAATGACTATGGAGTCGATACTGGTGTATCAAGGTATCACTAGTCTCATTCTGTCTCACGTAAGGCTGTGTGCAGATTAAGGGTACGCGCACGTTGTGATCGGGCGCGGCGGCCTGCATTTTTCGTACAAGTTTTACGTCCAGTCGCGCACTCGGTCAAAAAACTTGAATGATAAATGCGGTCCGCTGGGCCGTCACAATGACCGCGTACCTTTATGCTCATATAAATCATTTGTAAATCCTTTGGCAATTATTTACGTACGAATAAGTTTGTATATAAAAGCGAGGAAAAAGTCTTTAAGACTTACGACATGCGAAGGCGTATATTTTTGTGACAGGTGAAATAAATCCGCTAATTCAAATCCGATGCGGCTAAACTCTTGCAAAAGCAACCACCTTGCCCAGAAAAGCGATCTTGAATTAAAATTCCAATACGTGGTATTCAAATACGTGACAAACAATATGTTTGAGAACCCAATAGTACGCTGTACGATGCTCGAATAATATCGAATGGAGAACCTAGCCAAAGTATAAACTATTTTAGAAAATATATAAAGATAATTTCTTAGATTAATTGAAGAATCCAAATCGATTTTACATTGTATAACGAGTATAAATATTGTATATAGCCAATTAGAGAAAAAGTTATATCACTTAGATAACCACATTTTAAATATACGTTTTGACTATTTTTTATATAATTTTTGTACAATATAACATTATACAATTACGTAAGTTTTTAGCGGAATTTTATACACGAACAATTATCCGAATAAGAGATTAAACTAATTTTATTATGAATATTTTGTGACACAATGTTACTAGCCTTCAATGTGTTAAAATAAAAAAAAAATCTTACAATTGAAAAATAATTACACAAACCTGGAATTCCAATTAATTTTGACACACAAACTTTGATTAGGACTTTGAGACATGTAAAAAATTCCGTTAAAAACCCTACACGTATATCTAAAGAGGTTTGTTGGTGCTGCAGTTGTTGATGTTGTAGCTGCTGCTGCTGTTGTCGTTGCTGCTGTTGTTGCCGCTGCTGTTGTTGGTGTCAACGCCTCCAGGAGCGGTCCTCCTCCTCTTCATCCTCCTCGTCGAAGCGCAGCAACGCGTCCTCTGAGAGGTCCTGGTGCTGCACAAGAGAGTATATTAGAAATCATCCTTTGTAACAAATTATTAGCCGCGTACTGACCAAGCGAGCCGCCTCGCCGCGGCAGCCTCGCGCACAGTTGCTCGGTCGGTCAGTACGTGTTAGTGCGCGGCAAACGTCCGAGGCGCCTTTGAGCATCGACCAAAAACCGACAACTTTTGGCTCGGCCGCGGCACGCTCGGGCGAGGCGGCTCGCTTGGTCAGTACGCGGCTCAGAAGTTTGACTATCGCGTGGGAACCGTGCATTCTGCCGCATCATTAACTGTTGTATGCCCTTTCCCGTATGTCAAAGAATCTCCAAACCAGATTTCATTAAAACCGGTTCAGCACTTTAGGCGTGAGTGACCAGACAGACCTTTGCATTTATACTATAAGTAAGGATTATGAAGATATCCTTTGTTTACAAATGATGATACTAGACGTTATGCGCGACTCCGCCCGCGTAAATAATTTCGAGGTAACCTTACATTTTCCCGCAAAAAAGGAGTTTATGTCCTTTCCGTGATCTACTTTGTAAATGTGCCAAATAACATAAAAATTGGTCCAGCACTTCTAACCGCTTCAGCTATAATAATATTAGTATGTATTGACAGGAGAACATTTACCTCGACCTCCTTGGTGTCAGTCTGCATGGACTCGCCGTTCTGCGCGGGCGCCGGCACGTTAATCGGGAACGGCTTGTTGTTCGTCACCCACGTTATCTGTTGATATACCATTCAATTATAGTCCAATCTCTATATGAAAACAATAAAATAAAATGTAAGAGCAAGGGTTGACCCACACGTACCACAACCACACCAAACAGCCGCGACAAAATGTAGTCATCACACACGCGGTTGATAACGGCTATAAAATGTGGTACATGTGAATAGACCACGTGGTGTGGTTCTGGTCGTGGTGTTGTTGTGACTTGTGGTACGTGTGGAATAGCCCGAAGAGAAGCGCTCCAGCGTCACGAGTTTCGCCTGGATACTAAAGTGAAAAAAATCTGGTCTTTCAGCGCTGCTACTTTCACAATGAACTCTCTACAAGGAACACATATACATTATACACCCTAAAGTATTATCAGTTATCACTTAGTTTTGTTACACCCTGTATAGTGACCGGTGACGTCACAAACAGCATAGCCAAATATCAATGCAGCGGCCACGTCGATAATACTGAGCCAGGGTCCATTTATGGCGTCACACATCATACAATTGTTTAATAGCTAGTATTTACTTCCATTTCTTTGTTATTTTTAAATTGTGTAGTCTGATTATCAAAATAAACGTTATCTTAAAATACGTACGGATAGCGTGCGGTCGTTGTAGTGTCGTCCGCGTGCGAGCGCCTGCTCGGCGTGCGCGCGCGCCGCGAACTGCAGCCGCAACTCCGGTACCGACATGTTCACGTCCTTGCCCGTTATTTCACCGAATTGCTGCACAACAAACACGCTATTAGTTCCCATTCTTATTACTAAAAGTTTAATAAGTCTTTTGGTCTTTGTATTAGCTCGAGCAATTCCTTGCAAACAAATTAGGCGACACCAGTTTCCAGCACAACCGTTGCGCACGTTTCTTATTATCAGGGCTTCGCTTCGCTAGCGTATACTTATGTCATGTCCTAAACATTCTGTAGCGTTAGCGCTTGCGATGATCGCTTGCCGCTTGTCTAGGGGGGCTGGTCGGCTTTCGCCTACATTGTCATTAAACATTAACTAGTGGTTGCCCGCAACTCCGTTGCGATAAAATTCGCTAGTCACGCGTGAACCGTACATTTTTTAGAAACAAAGTATCCTATGTCCTTCTCCGGGACCCTAAGTATCTCCAAACAAAATTTCAGCAAAATCGGTTCAGCGGTTTAAGCGTCAAGATGTAAAAGACAGACACACTTTCAAATGTGAGATTCAGAGAAGTTAATTCCTAAGCAGATGGCGGACCTATGTAATTTGGTCGCGTTAAGTCAAACCCATCCGACTGATCACAATAATTCACAGCTAACATTGAATTGACATAAGTCGACCACTCAACTGCTTAAGAATCAATTTCCTCGATGGTATAATGTTAGTATTTAGGATGATACCGCGAAATGTGCCTGCACAGCGTCCAGCTCGTCGGTCTCGAAGCCGGAGATGAGGAGCGCCTTGGGGCGGTGGTCGACGGTCTGGTTCACGCTGTACTTGGGTGGGGCCGCGCCGCGCGTGTACCGCATCGCCGGGTTGAACCGCCCGCCCCTGTGCGCAACACTATGTTACACATAAACATACAACGTCATTAATTTTTAATGTCATAATAACCTGTAACTGTTAGGCTACAATATGGGCTATTTGGCCTGAAATAAAGGTATTATTATTAATAATTCACGACGTGAGTGGAAGAATAAGGTAAGTAACATGAAAAAACTTCCCGTTTTTTGCATAAATGGAGGCTTTAGGGCCGGATAAATTATTTGAAATAGAAAGACTATGGATTATATGTGTAGCCAGATATATTAGCTAGGTTATGAAGTAGATAAATTACAAGTTTTATTAAAATAATAAGGAAAAAAGTGATTTATTTTCCGTATGTTACGAAATGTTACTTGTTCGACTCATCCACTCACGTCTTCAATTGTTATTGTAGTGGTTATTTTTTATTAACGCAATCGAGTATAAAGGAAAAAAATTTAAACACTTTACAAAATGCATTCGTACTTAAGCACCTGCTTAAGTAGGAATGCATTTTGTACAAAAGAACAAGTGTTTCACTTGTTCTTTTTCAAATTACAAAGTTGACAGTTTAAAAAAATTTCCTGCGTAGTGCGTTACTACATAATAATATAATGTAAACCATAATATTTACGAAACTCTATTCAAAAAACGCAACGTTACCATACTATAGGACGTTTGATGGTTTATGCTGCATAAAAAACAGCACTTTGATAACGTTAATTTGATACTCGTAATTCGTAAAGTATTCCTAATGCAATAAACAATACTTACCTAAGTTTTCTTTTCATAATTCGATAGCTTGAAACAAAAGCAAACATACAACAAATTCGCTTAATACTGAACATGCCGTCCTAATCATTGAGTTTTGTTTGTTTTACGTTGTACCAGCATTAGAATATAAGATATATGTACTAAGAAAGGATTTTTATAGTTATCAATTTTTTAAATTAACTTTTAGAAATAACTTAGGTAAGAAAAATGTTATCGTTGTTAAAAAAATTTAAAAGACAGGTTGCACTCCGGGAGTGCCGGCAGAAGTGAAAACTTGATTATTAACGTTGTGCATTTTTTAAACCCTTTTTAATGAAAATCTATTATTAAAAAATCGATTTTTTTAATTAATCGAAACCCTTACAATCACTTCGAGTTCGAGTTCGACAGAAAACACTACTCTCCAACCGTCTTACGGTTTTTCCAAGATTTTTCGATCAGCACGAGAATCTGACGCGAGTTTCACCCATCCCACAAAAGTGCTCAACGCCACTAAAGAAGTTTTCACTTCAAACATTGTCGCACACATTTGCTTATGTGCGAGCTTGCGTATGCATTTGCGTGCTAGCGTATACGTATACGTGCTGGCGTGCATTACCTGGAGTGGGGGCGACGTGCGATGGGGTGCGTGGGAAACTGTATGGCCATCTGTTTACGCATCAGGGCAATCTTCTTTATCAGCTCAGTCACGTCCTGTCCCTCCTGACAAAATAAATTATTTTTAGTATCACATAAAGTGACCGATTCATCAAAAACTTGGCTCTTTATCTTTACCTAGTTATGACCATTTGTTGAGATTTTTGTCATAAGGTTATTTTTTCAATAACGTTTTTGATTGGTTAGCAGGAATCAAAATCGTTAGTGAATAGATTAAACAACTGCAACTTTCATAATACCTCGGAAACGGGACTTTTTTGGATACAGTAAACATGTAAATAATAATATTAGAAATATTAAATCGTGTGTAAAATTTATAT
Source organism: Polyommatus icarus (assembly GCA_937595015.1). Classification (NCBI taxonomy): domain Eukaryota; kingdom Metazoa; phylum Arthropoda; class Insecta; order Lepidoptera; family Lycaenidae; genus Polyommatus; species Polyommatus icarus. Next base: position 3,429,093 of record OW569325.1, read on the forward strand.
ACCTGTTGCTTAGTTATGATGTCCAGTTCGGCGTCTAGAATCTCCTTCTGAGCTTCTTGTGCCGTTTTAGGTTTCATAGCAGTCTGCAACAGAAATAAACGATTACATTAGAATATAATACTATCATCTATTTTCAATTCATTTATACAATGGCTTTTTACACATTTGGCACTTATAATGACGTACTTTATGTGAAAAAATGGAATGCTACAGGTCTAAAGTGCGCTTAGTTTGTGTTTTATACAATTATTTATGGATACAGGATAAGACGACACTGTGACACACTGCAGCTGCAGCGTAAAGCTTTTATGTTACTTCGAGATGATATGAAGGAAAGTTATACAAAATATTTACAAGTTATCAAAGAACAGTTATTTTTACAGAAAAAATATTATTTATAGTAAGTTAGGTAGTGATTGTTTTGCCTTTATCTAAAATTACTTAAATATTGTCTATAAATATTAGTACGCAACACAAAAGCCACACTACTTATATAATATTTAGTCGTATGCTAAGTACTTACCATAAAGTTAATATACCTATCGGTATAGAGAAACAAAGGCCTGAGCAAGCGAGATGTCACTATCAGTAACATTGCGTGGTAGAAAGAGAAGCGTGATTTGAGGTTGCATAGCTTTTTTTTCATCTATTTGACAGTCTGTCTGCCCCTGGGCCGATCGTTGTCAATTTGGGCTCTCAGAAAAATTGTGATTTTAAGTTAAATAATGAATAATTTTTAGAAATACTTCTCTAGAAACATGGTTAAGTGTTTGTGGAATGATTCTGGATCCACATATCGAAAAAGCCCGGACAACTATTCATTTCACAGGTGAATTATTCTACATCGACAGGACCTAGTTTTAAGTTTATTTTTGCCAATTCCCTACGAGTTATTGGTATTTTTACGTCCGTGTTCACTTCTGTATATGTTTAATTATATGGAAAACATAACTTGACTAGCCATGGCGCACAATTTAAGGATATTTTGTGTAAACAATTTTCATCTATTTTACACTAGGGGTTTAAGTATATTAATATACTATCATACATAATTTATCGTTTTTAAGGTTCCGCACCCAAAGGGTAAAAATTAAGTCCTAGTAGTGGGGTCCCGCAGCCCGCTCTACTACTAAGACTTCGTTGCCTGTCCGTCTGTCCATCCGTCCGTCTGTCTGTCTGTCTTCAGGCTGTATAACAAGAACCACTATAGTAATAGACTTCTGAAATTTCCACAGATGTAATGTCATCCAATACGGCTGCTCATCCAAGATAGGGAAATAGTTGAAAGCACTTCTGCAAGATGGGCATCAAATAAAAGGGCTCAGTAGGCTCATTGAGAGTGAATTGAAAATTAAAAGGGTCTAGTGAAGTCGTGTCGTGTAGGTACTGATGTCACGTGACGTAACCTGTCGTGTCGAATCGTGTCATGACATGTCGTGTCGTATGACGTATCGTACCGGGTTTTAGAAAATGCCCGGTTGAAACCGGTCACCCTTCATGCGCGAGTCCGACTTACACTTGGCCAATTTTTCAGATTTCCTGCTGACCTGGATACCAGAATTTCATGGCTTAAAATAATTAACCGTACAAACTGGACTCCGAAGAAAAATTCATGCATACTTAAATAAGCAGCAAGCATTTTGAAGAAAATTCACATTTTACTTCAAAATTACAATTTTATTATATTTTATCTATGCAGTTTTATTTTATCCCATTTTATAATGCCCGCTGTACACTCTGCCCAGAGAGCTCTCGGGCGAGAGTCTCGTGCGTGAGCCCCTTGCCAGAGTGCGATCATGTACATTCTCGCTTAGTTCAATCGCAGAAAAGAACTCAGAGAAGATGGACGAAAACGACCATTCACCATAGATCGAAAGATACCATTGTAATCCGAAGATTTATAATCATATTTAATTTTATTTCTCATAGATGATGACTGATAATGACGTTTATTATTGTTATTTTTCTATTCTACACTGTCCAAAGGCGGGACTAGTATTGAAAGACGCGAGAGTGTACAGTAGTGCGCTCGTTTTCCTCGCGAGACCCTTTGTCTCGGGCGCAAAATACCGACAACGGACCGAGAGGGTCCGAGACAGGCGAGACGAGGCGAGCGCACCCATTTACACTCTCGCACTCGGGCCGCCTCGCTGTGTCTCGGCGAGAATGTACAGCCGGCATTATGTTTACAATCTAAAGCCGGCTGTACACTCTCGCCGAGACACAGCGAGGCGGCCCGAGTGCGAGAGTGTAAATGGGTGCGCTCGCCTCGTCTCGCCTGTCTCGGACCCTCTCGGTCCGTTGTCGGTATTTTGCGCCCGAGACAAAGGGTCTCGCGAGGAAAACGAGCGCACTACTGTACACTCTCGCGTCTTTCAATACTAGTCCCGCCTTTGGACAGTGTAGAACAGAAAAATAACAATAATAAACGTCATTATCAGTCATCATCTATGAGAAATAAAATTAAATATGATTATAAATCTTCGGATTACAATGGTATCTTTCGATGCATGGTGAATGGTGAATGGTCGTTTTCGTCCATCTTCTCTGAGTTCTTTACTGCGACTGAACTAAGCGAGAATGTACATGATCCCACTCGGGCAAGGGGCTCTCGCACGAGACTCTCGCCCGAGAGCTCTCGGCGAGAGTGTACAGCGGGCATTACAATTATTATTCCATGATCGATATTTTGTCGAATTACTAGATGTTTGTACATCACTGACACGCACACGTAAACATAATTATATACACAGATGTAAATCAAATTTTGGTTAAGCTTGACAGCTCGGGATTGTTTCTCTATTCCGATAGGTATATTACCTTTATGGTACTTACATACGGTTTTGCTCGATAGTTTTACTCCAAATCGAAGGAAATGACATATTTGACATATATAATTCCATCGAGCCGGCTCAAAGCGAGCCTTCGAGCTGTCAGTTTTGTGCGGTCCACACAGTGGTTATTGCTCGATTTGGAGTAAAAACTAATCAAGCAAAACCGTATGTAAAGTATTTAATACGTAGTTTTAGATCATTATACAACTCATGTTATATTTTTACAACCTTATTCCATAAGTTGACTCATTTAAACATAGTAAGGTAATTATTGAATTTACCTGTATACAATTACAGACTTATGCTAAGTACTCACATACGGTTTTGCTTGATAGTTTTACTCAGAATCGAAGGAAATAACGTATTTGACATATTTAATTCCATCAACTTTCAATCAAAATTCCGGCTCACAGCGAGCCTTCGAGTTGTTAATTTTGCAGTCCACACGGTGGTTATTGCTCAATTTGGAGTAAAACTATCGAGCAAAACCGTATGTGAGTACTTAGCATTATGGCCCGTATTCACTTTCATTAGTAATAAGTGCAAGTGATTAGGGCAGGTAATTAGTGATTAGGAGATAGTAAGTGTGGACAGCAACTGATTAGTGCAAGTCATTAGCTGGCTGCGTAGTAACGTGATTAGACCTGTATTCACTTTGATTAGTGATTAAGTGCAGGTGACTAGTGCAGGTGATTAGTGATTAGGAGAAAGTAAGTGTGGACAGCAACGGATTAGTGCGAGTGATTAGTCGGCTGCGTAGTAACGTGATTAGAAGCATGTTCTATTTTTTGCGAGTGCAAGTGCGAGTACCCACGTCTTGCGCGCCCTTCCTCCCTTCACTCGCAGCGTGCCTGCCAGCTATGAAATTGAGCTTTATTTTTTCTGAAAGATCAGGTAGACCTTCAGATAAATAAATAAAATAATAAATAAAAATTGTTTTATTTCTAAATAAATTACAGCTAATGTTTTCAGAATGTTGAACAACAGCTTTCCGAAACTGAGATAGGTCTGGTCGTCACAGGCTATTGGTATATTAAATATATTAAATTTTCTTTGTCTGGCACCTGTAACACAAGTCCTTCAGGTACTTAGCACGGGGCCAGACTGACGTGGTATGAAGCGTCCATAGATAAAAGGACACCCTTTCAGTTACTTCCATACTAATCCATTCTTACTAATATGTATTATAAATGCGAATATGTGTCTGTCTGTCTGTCTGTCTGTTACCTCTTCACGCTCAAACCCCAGAACCGATTTTGCTGAAATTTGGCATGGAGATACTTTGAGTACCAGGAAAGGACATAGGATATTTTTATATCCCGAAATATCGCATGGTTCCCGCGTGATAAACGAATTTTTGCATACGTCTTCATGGTCAAACATTTTAAATAAAACGAATATTAAAAATGAAGGACATGTCAAAATGGCAGTTGTAGTTTTGAAACTCGGAAGTCGGACGCTCGTGTTGTTTTGCAAAAAATGGCAAAGTCTTCTAGTTATCCGTTTTAGAACCCATATTTTTGTTAGTCTTGTAAATTCAGCTTCCAAAAGAGTTCCCGTTTCAGACAGCACCGCATTTAATACTTTTTTGAGTACTTTTGCAATTGCAAGCTCGCTTTTCGATGTTCGTCCATACTCGCTGGTTGACAAAAAAAAACAATCGCTGGTTGACAGCTACTATTGAATTTACTAAATAGAGCCACTAAACAAGAATTGGACACTACTTGCACTACACACCTGCACTCCACTGCCTCAATTACTAGTCACTTGCACTTGCACTAATCAAAATGAATACAGGCCTTTATGCTAAGTACTCACATACGGTTTTGCTCGATAGTTTTACTCTGAATTGAAGGAAATGACATATTTGACATATTTAATTCCATTGAGCCGGCTCTAAGCGAGCCTTCGAGCTGTCAGTTTTGCGGTCCACACTGTGGTTATTGCTCGATTTGGAGTAAAACTATCGAGCAAAACCTTATGTCAGTACTTAGCATAAGTCTGTAATTGTATACAGGTAAATTCAATAATTACCTTACTATGTTTAAATGAGTCAACTTATGGAATAAGGTTGTAAAAATATAACATGAGTTGTATAATGATCTAAAACTACGTATTAAATACTAAACTAAAACTGCTAAAATTCTACATAAAACTATTTTTGATTCTCTGATCTATTCAAACGTACCATATTAACGGTATAATAATTAATAATAATTTATAGTCATATTATGATCTACGAATACTGATTTTTCAATACCAAGCTTCAATATAAAAATGATAAGTATATATTTTATGATCAATGCTGTTTTATTAACACCGTAGAACCCCACCAACAATTAAACACAAAATCCACGAACACAACGTCCAAGTCGTTTTGAAAGTCGGTTAATAATTACGCCAACACGCTATTTTATGACGTAGGAATGGGAGTATATTTATAAGATGGTTTGATAACATTGAATGGCTGACATATTATGTGATCCGTCACAAATTAGTCCAATGATATTCTAATATAGTCCGGTTCCAGACCACGTAGAAAATTGCACAATAACCAAAATTTCCTTCTCTCTTTCACTAGCACTTGCAATATATTCGTGCGCAAGTAAAGAGACAAGAAGCCGATGCTATTGAACGAATTTCTGCGCGCTCCTTGGCCATACTTTAGCTATTTACATACTTTTAGTAGGTATACACAACATACACAACTAGAGAACGTATCGCAGAACGCATGCGTCATGTGCTTGGGCAGGCAACTGATAGTTTTTAAAATAAGTTTCATGTTTACTGACAGATAATTTTGTGGTTTTAAACTCAATAGTGAAGGAAGTCATAGGTGCAAGACGTGGTTAAAGTTGATCCTGGCCACGCAGAAGTTTCAGTGGTGGAAATGTGTGGGCCGATGGCCTTTTGTCCGTAAAAAAAAAGGTGCAAGACATGCTCTTACATAAAACATAAGTGGTGTGGTTTGCTTTGTGGCAATGGAGTTGAAATGTGACATAATATAGCGTATTGTGTAGACTTCGAGTAAAAAAATGTGAAAGATCCTTTATTATAATAAGTTAAAGAATAACATTGCTGCAACAGTGCTGGAACGATTATTTTTTGCGTCCCTAAATATAATTAAATGAAAACCACGAATACGATGCTATAATGAGATTATGCACGTCTTATGATCGGTAAATATAAACCATGCATATAATATGTGCACGCATATGCGTATACGCCCGCATACGCGCGTCATGCACGAGACGCATGCGCACGCCACACGCCCTGTACCTGGTTCAGTTGGAGACGTGACATCGACCTCGCTACAGACTCGTCCTGCGATTTCAATTTTTATTATATTCCTGTTACAGCTTATATTCTGTAGAAACTTTAAAATATAGCTCGGTGTAAGAGTACTTTCATACTCTGCTTTTAGAATTATATTTGAGTACTTATGGCCCTATATATTTTAATCAACATCATATCAGATGACGAGATATTATAGTGTTATTTTCATGAAATATATTTTTTTAAAGAAATATTATAATACAGTGAAAATTCTGTCTTGGAGAGTGCAGTACAAGGTTGAGGTCAGTCTTACTCTTACGTCACTACAAGTCTAACGAAACTTGTTAAAGACAAACATTAAAAATACTTAAAAACATGTATCAAAATGAACCATAAGTAAAATAAAAACTAGTTTTCAACAATGATGAACTCACCCTCATCAAAACTCCATTCAACACGACTAACTCCTTCTGTAATTTTTCAATTCCCTCTTGCGTCTCCTTGATGGCCTTCAGTAGTAGAACATTCTCCTGTTCAGTAGTTTTACCTGAAACAAAATCTGGTTTATTAACACTGAACACTCCATGCTGAACAGTTTGAACATACAACGCTTTATAATATAATTAATCTATGTTAAAGCAAATGTTTATGTAGCAAAATTTATCGTTTTTCAATCATATGAAAAAGAAGATACTACATGTTAACACATCGTTATTGATATCCAAGATTGGCGTTTGTGCAATTTCATTCCGTCTCTTTTCTATATTTAATTCTCAACTACTACTACTTAACTGCTTATAGTAGTTTAGTAGTTATTTGGGGGGACTAAGGCTGTGTTTCCAATGAAGCGGAGCGGAGCTTAGCGGTGCCGAATTGACCAATCACCATGCTCGAAATCTTCGCTACGCTTCGCTGTCATTTCGCTGGAATACTACGATTGGTCAATTCGGGCACCGCTAAGCTCCGCTCCGCTTCAGTGGAAACACAGCCTAAAGAACCTGAAGACTACATCAAGGAGCCAAGTGTGGTCCCTTCTGTAACTCACCCGACTCGAGTCTCTGTATGAGCTGCTTCTGCTGCTGTATCTGCGAGTCGAGCAGCTCCTGCGCCCGCTTCTGTTCCTGCGCGCGCCGCTGTACGTCCGACAGCACCGGTTTCGCCTTCTCGCGGACCACGACTGGATTCGTTACTGCCTCTGGCTTGTTCTCAACGCCGTTCGCCTCTTTTGCCTGAAACAAATAACAGAGAATATAAAAAAAAAAAAACTACAACCCCACTGATTATCTGGTTTATTTTTATGAATCTATCAAAATCTTATTGTTAAGTAGATGAGGCCCGCAACTCCGTTGCGCCAAAATTCGTTTATCGCGCGGGAACCGTACATTTTTCCGGGATAAAAAGTATCCTATGTCCTTTCCCGGGACTCAAAGTATCTCCATACCAAATTTCAGGAAAATCGGTTCAGCGGTTTGGCCGTGAAGAGGTAACAGACAGACAGACACATCTTCGCATTTATAATAGTATATGGATATATGGATATGGATGGATGTTTGTTTGTTCAATGTTTAATCATTGTGCCTAACTATGGTTAAACATTGAACAAACTAGCAAGTATACTGCCCAAATAATTTCGCAGGTTCCTGTTAGCCCCGATAGTCGGGTAAAAATTAGAGTTAAAATTTTCAACTTATGGATTGTGGCTATTACGTTACAGAATGGAAAATATTACCTTCTCAGTGGCTTGTTGCTTGATGTCAGCAGTCGCTTTAATGTTGTCTCTGTTGATGAGAACTTTGTTGTGAGAGGCGTAGGCGTTTATCCTCTCAGCTGGCTTGGCCTGGTTTTGGCCGGCAGGGGCGGTATTCTCTTGTTTATTCTAAAAAGCAAAGAACATTTTTATTTATTTATTTTTCGACGTACTATTTTTAATTCAATTCATATTTTGTTTATATCACTAAAGTACATGATTATTTAAGCTTACCTCAGGGTTGTGCCAAAATACTTTAATGAAGCGATTGTTGAGAACGGCTTCTGTACTCTTGTAGGCCACATTGGCCTCGGTTGGCGTGGAGAAAGTTATCAACGCTGCTTCTGGATCCCCCTCAAAGCACACCTGTAACCGATTATGAGCTTATATTATTTTTTAATTATAAATCATGGAAATTTTTGTCCTACTGCAAACAACTAAAAATTCCATTTTGGGATTGAAAATAACTACAAGTAGTGTGCTGGTCTAAATACTACGTAATGTGATTTTGTCACTAAAATCTGTCAGTATGTACATACATTCTTTCCCGTTTCTACTGTTGTTATGCTAAGCCTGTTGGTATTTTCCAAAAAATTCTTACAACTTGTCAGGTACCTGTATATTAACAATCTTGCCAAACTTGCTGAAGTGGTTATTCAGGTGTGTGATGTCGTTGAGACCTCGCGGCACCTTCTTCACTTCCAGCGAGCGGTTGCCGGCATTAGCGGGCAGGGGCGGCCGCGGACCGCTGTTACGCGGGTTTTGGTCTGAAAGAAACAAGTGTAATTGCTTACAATCTTCTAGCTGTAAATAGCCGCGTACTGATTGAGCGATCAGCCTCGCGAAGCTGCCTCGTGAGGCAAAGTAACAAGTGTAATTGCTTACAATCTTCTAGCTGTAAATAACCACGTACTGATTGAGCGATCAGCCTCGTGAGGCAAATGCTCGGTCCGTCAAGACGTGCCTCACCCGAGGCAAACGTACGCACTGCATCGCCTGAGCGTGCCGCGGCCCGAGCCTCACGAGGCTGCTCGCTTCGTCAGTACGCGGCTAGTGACAAATGTATATATTATGAATGAACACTTGTTTTGAATGTCTAAGCTGTAAATGACAAGTGTACATGTCGTTGAAACGCATATTTAGAACTTTTGTTTATTACGACCGCTAATTTACAATGGATCGTTTCTCAGTCACAACTCATAAATTAAACTGGTGAAAAACTGGTGCAAACAGGTTTATTAGAAAACAAACATACGAATTATCAACAAAAAAACAAATCCATACAAGTTAAATTAACGACGTATCGAAACGATTTTCTGAGTAGCTGTTAAACTCTCATCGTGGCAAATTGCCGTAACAATATTTTCCTTCACGCCTATGTCATAATAACTATTATTCGTAGTGTTATAACTAATAATATTACTTATTTTAAATGTTATTTACTCGAAATATAATTACTGGAGTCTGGCTAGCCAGAGCTGAACCCAGCGAACCGCGGCAAATTAAAAAAAATGATTTATATGGTATTACATAATGTAGTAGGAAAAAAAGATTTGATTGATTTGATCATTTTCTGCTGATGCTGGATATTACTCCAAAGTGCAAAAAATTACGCACCTAGTATAGTATAGTGGAAAAAGTTCACGTATAATTGTATTTTATTTGTGTTTTTACTTTTTATGCCTAGTCGGTATTAACGAGAATATTCGATGGGTGAATAGGTCACAATGGTATGATGGAAACTTCCTGTTTCTCATCCGAATCTTCGTGAAGAGTTTTCAATAAAATACCATTTATTATTAAAATAAATAACATGTCTAGTATAAAGAATCAAAAGATCATATTAAGAGTATAAAATAATAATCATGTTCATGACCAACTACCAAGTATCAAGATCATGACATCGTGGAACCGCAAACCATCAACTACTAATGTCATTATCAGAATAGTGCTGCCAGTCAAAATAAATGCTGGGTTCAGCTCTCGTTGGATAGACTCTTAACTGGATATAATGAATAATGATCACTGTTATACAAAGTACAAACTCCAAGGTATTTGAACAGTCAACCTAATATTTTTTGTGGGTGTTCACTTACAAAGTCTAGTATAGTCGAAGTTCTTCTTGATAGGCGCGGGATGTCTCGGTCCAAGCGGCGGCGGCATCGCGGCGCCGTCTGGCGGAACGTCTTGTCGCACCCTGCCATAAAATACGTTGCGTTATACTCTCTTCCGAACGGAAAAAAACTTTACACTTTTACTAATAACATTTGTACTGTGTATAAAGACGTTAGCGGGCTAATAGACGATCAATTTTATTGTGCAATATCACGTGTTAGCTTTGTCCACACTGACTTTTTTGTTCATCAAGGGCATGCGTTATAGCGCAGTCAACAGCGAACGTGAGGCATGCCCGCGACGCATGCCCTCTGACCGTATCCAAAACTTTCGCTGTGTTCTTTAATGACAATGTTGGCGTTGCGTTCGTTGACGCATTCAATTATTGAATGCGCCAATACGAAAGTTGAATGAAAGAAGAAGTGCACAGTGTGGACATAGCTATTGTGATATCATAAGTGATTATTGACCGTCTAGGGTTTCTGTTTAACGCGCCCGCCTTTAAATCTTGTTGTCATTGTTGTTCAATAAATATTGTGTGTGATATTGCGCAATAAAATTTATCGTCTAGGCCCCGCTATCAGTTATACAATGTTTAAAATCTGTCAGGCGACTTTATAACGTTCTAATACAAGGACAAAAATTGTATAACTATGACGTCCATCGTATCTACATACAGAATAGATTCTTGTTATTAGTGAGAGACTTATATATTTTTTTTTATCCGAAGTTGTCCACTTTATTAAGATTCATGTGATATTACATGATATTATAAAAGTATACCTAGGTATGGGCACGAGTTCTCGTGGCGCGAGGTGGTGGGGTAGGTGCGGGGGGTGGCCATGCGGCGGGAACCCGCCCACGCCGCCGCCCCAGATGTCCGGCGCCGCGGGGTTGTATTCTAAATTTAAACAAATAATAATTAGAACTTCAAGTGCATTTTAATTTGTTATCTATGGGCTATAAAGTATATTCTTTCAGGAGTTTTAGGAGCTGGTATCACTGAATTTCGGCGCTGTAGCGGTTTCAAATTTCCAATCCTAATATTGTCATATCAATACAAAAGTATCCAGTTAGTACTTTGTTTAGGAAGCTGAAGATTTTGTTTATTTCAAGTTTGAACGCTAATAATCTTACGAACTACTAAACCGATTTTTATGTCATTTGGTAGAGTTATATAGTGACCACGTGTGGAGAATTGAGTAAATTATAAGCACATTTCAACTCAGTCTAGCATCCAGTATTATTGCCGATACCGATGTTAGTAGCACATATTTAACCGCTATTTACATGACCTCATCATTTTATGACACATCTAATTATTATAACTTACTAGCTAGTAAGTTATAATAATTAGACTTCGTCCGCGTGGACATTAGTTTATAGTTGTTACCGTACATCGATTGAATAGTTTACGCGCAAATCATAAAAGTATGTTGCGTGGGACAATATACTTTTATGATATGATTGATGTTCTGCGCGGCTTCGCCCGCCTTATTTAGGAATGTAACGGAAACCGTACATTCTTCCGCAAAAAAAGAAACCTATTTCTTTTCACGTAGTCTATTCTTTACGTGTGCCAAATAACATTAAAAATTGCTCCAGTACGTTCAAATAAGCCATTTCAAATAATTTCTCCCGTTTTTTCCACACTTTCCTCTATTTTTTCGCTTCTATTAATCTTAACTTGATAAAATATATCCTATAGCTTTCCTCGATAAATAGGCTATCTAACACTGAAAGAATTTTTCAAATCGGACCAGTAGTTCCTAAGATTAGCGCGTTCAAATAAGCCCTTTCAAATAATTTCCCCCCGTTTTTTCCACAATTTCCTCTATTTCTTCGCTCCTATTAATCTTAGCGTGACAAAATATATCCTATAGCTTTCCTCGACAAATAGGCTATCTAACACTGAAAGAATTTTTCAAATCGGACCAGTAGTTCCTGAGATTAGCGCGTTCAAATAAGCCCTTTCAAATAATTTCCCCCCGTTTTTTCCACACTTTCCTCTATTTCTTCGCTCCTATTAATCTTAGCGTGACAAAATATATCATATAGCTTTCCTCGACAAATAGGCTATCTAACACTGAAAGAATTTTTCAAATCGGACCAGTAGTTCCTGAGATTAGCGCGTTCAAATAAGCCCTTTCAAATAATTTCCCCCCGTTTTTTCCACACTTTCCTCTATTTCTTCGCTCCTATTAATCTTAGCGTGACAAAATATATCCTATAGCTTTCCTCGACAAATAGGCTATCTAACAATGAAAGATTTTTTCAAATCGGACCAGTAGTTCCTGAGATTAGCGCGTTCAAACAAACAAACAAACTCTTCCCAATTGTAATATTAGTATAGATAATTACTATAACTTGTTATATTATTATAAGTTACCGGGAACGGGCGGAGGGATGGCGAGGACTCTAGTAAGCGTGGCGTCCTCCAACACGACGGGATCAACGCCATGGTCCCACTCGCACAGGTCGCCGCGCATACAGTAGCCTTTCACTGTGTAACAAAAACAACATTTAGGGGCGATCTTAGTTCTGGTGGGTTATCATGACCTCTTATTTCCAACCAGTTTACGCCCGAAAACGGTACATTTTGGGCGTAAACTGGCTGGAAATAAGAGGTCATAATAGCCCACCTGTTATACTACTACACTACATTACTACGTGCGATAAATTATATCCCAACCGTTACTGTATAACGAAATAATCTTCCTACTCCTATTTTCTTCTGATTAAATTCGTTGCGGGTCCCAAGACAGCTTTAGCATGCTGCTCCCTGAGATCATATCAAAGGGTTTTCATGGTTGGATACCGTTGTCGATCTTGGCGACACAGGAGATACAGTGCTGGGAATGTGTGGTGGGCCTTACTGTATAACGAAATTTAAGAATAATTTTGTGGTTATCTCTGGACAGACAAAATGGAATAAGAAAGCAACGAGTCATGTGATTTTTAAGTTTTACTTTAATACATACCGTCAAAATCTCTACAACGTCGCTTGTAGGCGTCTTTGTTGTCTAGGCGCGTCTCGTGCGGCGACATCGAGCGGTCGCGCGACCTGTCGCGAGACCTGCCAAAGAATTTCACATAAAAAATCAAAACGAGACATACAAATGCTCTAAGTATATAACAGGACATAAAATAATATGCGGATTGTCAAAATAAAACACGTTTGTCAATATGTAGACATACTTATAACATTTCTATAGCATATAATATTCCAATGTATGTAGTTAACAAAACTAACTTAAAAATAACATATTACAAAATTTTGCTTAGAATTTGCATATTTACTGGACTCCTGCAATACAGTTAACACCAGAGCAGGGGACAGAGGCATTAATAATAATAAATAAATGTAAAAATTTGTTTATTTATAGATATTTCATATTAGTAATAAATATTAATACTAGTAACGTACCGTTCCCTATCCCTCGAGCGCGACACTCTGTCTCTGTGTTCGCGGTCGCGCGACACGCGGTCCCTCTCCAACTCGCGCGTACGCAGCAGCGCCGCGTCGCGGTCGCGAGTCGCCGGCGACCGGGACCTACATACGACCGACATTAGTAGCGTTCGATTTGCTTTATTTATAAAGGGTAAATGTTTAGAAGACATAGCATATAAAAGTCAAAGGAGTGAAGGAATACCAATGATATTGTTGTTTGCGCCTATAGAGTATAGACACACATAAGAGCATAATATTATGCACTATGAGATGAAGATGAATCAAGACACCAGCTGATAGATCACCTGATAGCTTACATTCTTATTTCAGAGAGCCATCGTCCGTATTTATTGTCAAAATGCAATAAGATGGCAGCAACGGTCATTGACCTTTGTAGTCTTGGAGCGATAAGAAAAATGATCGCACTATAGTCTATACTCTATAGTCCATACTGTCAAATACTACAATTCATCTAGTCAAATTGACCAAAAAGCATAACCCTACATTTAAATATTAGTAACTTGACACTAAGGTTACTGCTTCAGATCTCGTAGTCGAAGCTAGTTCTACACACTATGGATGCAATGTATCAAATGATGGATGGAAGGTAGGAATAATGTATTTTAGTTAACAAACCTAGATCTGGAGGTGTGTCTCTCGACGGCTGGCGGCGGACTGCGGTTGCGGTATCGGCCGCGCGGCGACGGCGAGCGGGATGGCGGTCTCCTGTATCATAATAACGTGCTTGTGAAAAATTTGATTAGTATTTCGTTAACTCGATAGAACCGTACATAATTTAACTTATCAAACTTTTTAAGGGCCCCCGCGCATTAGGCGGCCAGGTCGTGCGGCCAGGTCGCTGCGACCACCCCGCGCACTTTGCGGCCACGTCTGCGACCACTCTCGTATGAGTAGTGATTTGATGAGTAAACTTTGAATATTATTTTGTTTTCTGTACACAAAAAACGTGTGGCCGCGGCGACCAGTGCGCGCACACTGAGTAATTTCATACAAATTCCCGTCTCGTTCTCGTTGGCCGCGTGTGTGTCGCGATGTTTTTCGTTGGCTGCGCGACCAGAGCGTGGCCGCAGGCCGCTGGTCGCGTAATGCGCGACCAGCGGCCTAATATATCTAGAAGAATTAGTTGGTCGCAGCGACCTGGCCGCCTAATGCGCGGGGGGTCTAAACAACATTTAAGTAATTAATGTTCCACTCTGAGCGCGGCAGTTAGGCCGTCTTTCCACTGACGCGCAGCGGAGCGGAGAGGAGCTTTGCGGTGCCGAATTGACCAATCGCCATGCTCGAAATCTTCGCTCCGCTTCGCTGTTATTCCGCGGGAATAGCACGATTGGTCAGTTTGGGCACCGCTAAGCTCCACGTCAGTGGAAACACACCCTTAGGGCCTGTTAACCACTTACTGATAAGTGCCGGGTAGGCTATCCAGAACCTATCAGAAAGAGTATGGAGTATCAGTCAGATAAGTTGTGGATAGCCTATCCGACACTTATTAGGAAGTGGTGAAATAGCCCCCTTATGCCCGGGACACACGAGGCTAGTTTTTCAAGCCAGGATAGCTAGTGTTAGTAAGCTAGCAAGCTAGTACTTCTGGCTTCGTGTGGACAAAACTATCTTCATTTGTAAAACAGAACTAGCATGCTCCAAGCTAGGTCAGCAAGCCAGGACAGTTTGGTAAAAAACTAGCTTGCTATCCTAGCTTGAAAAACTAGCCTCGTGTGTCCCGGGCATTAATCTAGTTAACTTTACTAACAGAAACATAGATAGACTTTCGCATCTATAACCCCGTTTTAGTCCCACCTGTTGAGAGGTCGGCGCTCGTGCTCCTCGCGCGGTCGCCTCCTGCCGCGCCGCTCCCACGACCGCGACCGCCGACGGCGACGCTCCTCCTTGTCGCGCAACTGAAAACGATCCTGTGTTATGAGTTGGTAATACAAGATTACTAAAGGAGGTTTTAGTATGACCGTTGCCCATACATTTTAGTCTATCTCCATTAATCATAAAATGTCTCTAACTGCCCCACTCAGAGCCGAATATTAATAACTTAACTGTAATTAAATGAAGATTTTGACATAAGCCCCATACTTTATCCTCGAAACTCTTTATTAAATTGAAGTTTAATCATCATTAAATGTCTTTGAGTGTGGCAGTTAGTACGGTAATATTTTTTTTTTCTAACTTTTATTTCTATTTAGTAATTAATGATAACAAAAAGAAAAGTATATTCTTAATGATAAATAAGAGCTCACCGATTCAGTCCTACGATCGCGTCTTCTCGGCGCCTCAACTGGTTCCTCCAAGAGTTCTGTTGGCATAACCTACGAAAATATCAAAATTATAGGCGAATATATTATAACTATCTCATTACCACAGTTACCAAAGCGATAATTTTGTGCGCAAGTAAAAGAGATAGAAGTGACAGATAGTGTATGCATGTCCAATTGGGCTAGCATGGCGACCTTATTTACTTACGAGGCAGGAAATTTTAACCGAGAAACTATAGTTATGTATTCTGTACGAAGATCCGAAACAAATTTTAATCGCCATACTAAGAAGGCTGGTACTTTTACGGGACATTAGTAATATTTTTTTCTCAGTTTCAGACTGATTTCTATCCAAACTTCTTTACATAGATACTAAATACCAGTACATACCTTGACGAGAGTATGTTCGTGTTGGGGTGGTAGCGGTCTGGCGCGAGGCACCACGACCCGGTGAGTGTCGAGCCGCTCGCGAACCGGCACACGCTCTGCGGGTGGTGGGGCGACTGAAAATAGAGGGTACACTTTAGATCCACTAGTACTTATATCTTTTTTTTTTCATACGGGCCACAAACATGATTTGGTCTGGGTGTCGTGGACCGCAACAAAAATTGAGTTAAAAAATAACGTTCTTCAACAACAATTTAAAAGTGGAAAAAAAAATTCACGACGACTTTACATTATTTTGTCGGTGGGCGTGAATATCAAATGGTTTAACATCACGCGGGGCACAGATAAATCCCGGCGGGTTGAGAATAGCTGCTTTAAGATGTTTTAGTGAATGAATGGGGTAGTTTTGTTGGCATTGGCCATTGTTGGCACTTTGGCAGTCATTGGCACCAATAATTTTTGTTTGGTAATAGTAGAAATACCAATTTCTCTAGTGTGAACTCTTACATTAATGAACTCTTTAATTTAATGAACATAAATAAACTTCAAACATTTTAAGACTATAAGACTCTTCATTAAATTGTGTGTGCGGCTCACAAAGAACCAGTGTTCAAGTTTTTTACCTCAATATATAAAATATGATAAGATCAGAAAATGCCTCCTAAGTCTTAGGCACAGGAAATACTGATTGTCTGTTTCTACAAAACACCCTCTTAAAATGAGGATTATTTTTTTCGAGTAAAACATTTTTTTTTCGCTTAAACTTCTTTTAAAAAATATTTAAATCAGTATGTCATATGATAAGCATAATTCCACACATTACTAAACCATTTCAATCATATAAAAACTTAACAGCTGTTAAGAAAAATATAATGAGTATAAAACTGACACAATAAAAATATTTAATGTAAGTAAATTATAATGCACCAAATAACTTATCAAAGTTAATATTATGAATTGAGGTTACATTGCAGTTATCAGATTATTACCTAATGTGGAACAATGAAATTATTAAAAATGTTTACTTACCATTATTCTCTACTTGGGGTTCTTTTTCTTCTTTGGTGTCAGCAACTTCTGGGGGTGGCGTAGGTTGCTTCTTCTCTGCTGGTGCAACTGACTTCAAGTACTCCTGGGTCTCCAATGCTTTGAACAACATGTCCACAAATGGTTTTGTCTCTGTGATATAACAAAAATTTAAATTATTCATAGGACCCTTTTTGCAGCGGGAAAATGTTACTGCGACATAAACGTAGAAAAAAAGGCATACATAGTCTTATTATACACAGACCTGTGTCTTCAGAGTCGGCCACGCACACATTATGACGCCTGTCAAATGGTATGGACTAGTATAACAATGTGTGCGTGCAGACCGTGTACTATCAGAGAAGTTGATTCCTATGTAGATCGGGGACCTAAGTAGTTTCGTTGCGTTACATCAAACCCAGCCGACAGATCACAATTAACATTGAATTGACATATTCGGAATCAATTTCCTCGATGGTACATACAGTCAGCTGGCCGACTCTGAAGGACACAGTTTTGTGTATGCTGGGACTCCGTCCGCCTTTTTTCATAGGTCCATGACTGCGGGTTTGTTTTATAATCTAAAATTTTAGAGGCCTGATGTGAAGAATTCACAAAGGTAAATCTGATAAAACCACAAACCCTGCTGCAGGAAAACATCAAGCTGATCCAGCATTCCATCTCGGAGCTCATCTAAGGCTTTGTCCTTTTTGACTAAGGCGTAAACATACTTTGCAAGGGCTGCGGGGTCTGCATCGCACCTGCAACAAGAAACATTATGGGCTATGTAGATATAGTCAACTTGGCTAAGTATTTTGCCACTTTAAAATTAAATTAGCACAGATAGAAAATTATTTTCTTACTTAAACTTTATTAAATTGCGTTCTTACAATGTGTAGATGTAAAAGATATATTCAATACTACAAAACATTTGATACAATTACATAGTATACATCATAAAATATTTAACCTAGACAAATCAAACTGTTTGACAATGACAGAGTTCTACTGAGACAGATATTACGCTATTTAATTTTGGAAGGTCAGTTGGTATAAACATGTGTTGCTGGAGCTAAAATAGAGATGCATGTGGAGGCCGCCGATATAAATAGACACAATCACATTAGTTAATACAGAAAATATTGGTGCACTGGGGGTGACAATGTGATATTTTTGTTTGAGTATACAATACTATTAATTATTTATTATTATTTACTTTACTAATTATATATAATATTATATATAATATTGTTATTTACTTTACTAATTATAAACCATTAAGTTAGTTTTCTAATTAATCCTTCGATCGGAGGTTCTAGGAATTCCCATTGTATTCTTTTGTTCTCGCGATCACCGGTGCTCCCGCGGGGCCTGAAGAATTAATAATAGAATCATGATTATCTGAAGAGGTTGTGTAAAATTTTGTTGCTGACTATGTATAGACCCACAGTAATTTGACCATTTTTGTAATAAAAAAGCCAATATTAACCCATCAAGCCCCGCGTGACCACCGGTGATTGCGACAACAATAGAATATGGCAATTCGAAGAAATTCCGATCAACAGATTAAGTAACAATTAGTGCCTAATTTACTTTGCCAAATTATGTTTGGTTGTAAACATATTTCATAATATAATTCAAAATGTTATCTATTCAGGGGGCTTACAACTAATTTTCTTTACTGCTTCTTATTAGAATTGCCAATCAAAATAGTATAGAATTGACATTGCCTTCGATAATATGAATAATGAAGTCAACAATTACTATTGGTTCATGTCATACAATAGGCTACTTGACCTATATTCAATTTCATTGAACAAATGCATATTTCTAGTAGAACTTGGCGTAGGAAACCATATTTCACCCTTATTATCAAATATGTATGATTGATAAATAAAGTCGATTTGAAAATATGATTTTATGAAAATAGGAATTGTACTGACGAAAACGCTTTTGCGGTACTTCCGATTTGGATGTGACGTCATCCTCATACTAATTTAATATCTTTTATTTATCGCGCTCGCTATATGTAAGTTTATTTGTACATAAATAATAAGAATAAGCCTATTATATATTTTCTTGAATAATTCAAATAAAACATCAGTTTTAAATATATTATCTCCATTTATTGTAGACGGGAAATGAAATGGCCAAAACTTTTCTCCAAAAGTTTTCAACATTACAAATGATTTCTAATTTCTTATATAATTATTTTATAATTTTTGGGCACTTTTAGACTTGTACATTTAGCACATTAAAAAAATTTCAATAAAGAGAGTTTAAAATACAAAGCGTATGACGTCACACTATGGCAGACAGTATTTTCGGCGCCATTTAAGAGGCATATTTTTCAATTAACATTTTTATGGGTTTCTACTGTGTAAAATATTAAAATATTAGTTTTTTTTTTGTAAAAATGAATGATTATGAAGCGATTAGCATGAAGAAAAAAATTAGGTCAAGTAGCCTATTCCATACATTTTGATCAACAATTCTATAAAGAAGCAAAGAACATGTGTTAGCTAAGCTCCTGTAACTATTGCAATTAACAGTCAAAAACTCAAATTATATTCGTAGGTTACACAATCAGTTTTTCATCAATCTGATTGATGGAATATTGATGGTTATAAAAAGTACATATTAAAAAAATTATCAGTCCAGCAATCCATGGGTTAGACGATCATTTTTCCGTCAATCATTATCAGACTGATGGATCGGATTAATGAAAAACTGATTGTGTAACCTACATCATAATATTATGAACTTTAACCCATCAAGCCCCAAGTGGCCACATGCCGCTGCAAAACAATTTAATATCTATTGTGTCTTGTTTCCCACAATCAAGGAATAGATTAGGAACTCAATTAACCAAACTAATAATTGTTGTCATAAGGGATCCAGTTAGTCGAAAATCTGGACAATCGAATGTATGAAGAAAGGTAGGTTTGGTGTATATTATGTACAGTACTGTATTGTATTTGGAAAAAAAAAAAACAGAAAAACTAAGATCATATTGTGAGCTGAAGCTTGAGCAGGTCGTCATTTATGAGATCATAATTGGAGATATTTTTAAATTTTAATCAACAACAAATTATTTTGAATGTAATACTTATTTTTAAAATTATAAACATAAAATTAATATCCGGACGAAAATTTTACTATTTTTCCTTTTTGGAACAAATTCTTTTGGCTACTTTGAATATTATTTATTTAGAGAGTAGCTGATAATATTGGCTGATATTGACGATTACGACACAGTAACGTGACACCTATCCAAATCATCAGCTTTATAAACCTCGTTCATTAAAACCAGCTACATTTGTGATAATAATAATTTTAACGGGAAATAAATGCAGAAATATATTTTAGTTTCTTCATAAATGAAATAAATATGGCTGAAATTTACTTACAGTGGTTCCAATATGGACGTCAACCAACTTTTGAAAGCGTCTGGATTTTCAATTATCATTTTGTTCACAAAAAAATGCGTTGTATAAAAAATATCCAACGATTTGCTGAAGCAAAGGCTTTATAAATGTCTTAAACTTATATTTTATAAAGAATTGATTCTATCCTCTTTTCAGTTTGTAATAAAACACACGTTGTTTCATAGCTCTAGCACAATTTACAAATGACAAAATATGGCGGATAGATAATTGACATATTTTGACAGACGATTGTCTTTCTTCTTTTTTTTTTCTTGTTATGGCTCTTGGCTTTTAAACCATGGCCAGTGTTAAGTAAAGTTGTGGCGGGAAAAAAAAATTCGTAAAAAATTTACAAAATTTTCAAGTTGTTTTTCCAGATTATCGTCAAGTCAAAAGTCTAGTCAAAGTCTAAAAAGTAGTCGGTAAAGTCAACGAGTCAAGTCAGTTGTTTTAGTAAAGTGGTAGACCCTTTACTAAAACTTTCGATGGAGTTTTGGAGGGAACACAAAATGGCACGTTTCTTGAAGTTGTATAACTTGCCCACACTTGTGCACGACAACGAATATTTAGGAGTTTTGGCGGGCATCTGAAAGTGTGCTGTTGTGTTTTGTATTATTTTCCTAAAATTGTGTTAGCTGGGTTTTTAATGTGTAATATTGGTAGAATATTAACCATTAGATATTCGTGTTCATGCACAAGTGTAGGAAAGTGATGTAATATCCAGAAACGTGCTATTTTGTGTTCCCTCCAAAACTCCATCGAAAGTTTCAGTAAAGCGTCTACCACTTTACTGAATCGACCGACTTGACTCCTTGACTGTATTGACTTTTACTTAGACTTTGACTAGACTTTAGACCTGACGATACATGAAAACGATGATGAAAATTATAATAGGAGGCATATGGTTTTCCCGCCATATTCCGTACCTTTTTACCTTGTCTGTGGCACAACATACACATCCTTTGTGTCAAGTTGCCAAAAAAGAAGAAAAAGAAAGAACGATATGGTTAATATTACTTTTTTTTTTTTTTAGTAGAAGGTAGGTCGCTACAGCCCTGGCGTCACTGCGACCCATGAGGATCTATTGTGACTCCTTCGCACTAGAGAATCATCCCCAACCCAATACTGCTCATAAATTGAACGATATCTTCTTTCTCCTCTCCTCTTTTCAATATTTATAAACAATATCACATTAATAATTAAATCCTACTTCCATCTCTACGCAGACGACTTGCAAATATATCGCCATTCTCACATTCTCGACATCGTATCTGCAGTCAATGACATCAACTCTGACCTTGAGCGAATAGCCAACTGGGCAAATTCTTTTGGCCTGTTGGTTAATCCCAGTAAATCGCAAGCTATGATCATAGGCAGCAGATACATGTCTCAACGGTTATGCAATGTCCCAAATGTAATTTATGATGGCACAATTATAAATTACACAGAGTCGGCCAAAAACCTAGGCTTAATTATTGACCATAACCTGTCGTGGAACCCACAAGTGACCGAAGTAAGCAGAAAAGTTCATTTCTCACTTCACACGCTGAGGCGCCTCCAAAATTTCCTACCTATACATACCAAAATCTTCCTTGTCCAGACACTCATCTTTCCCATCCTTGACTACGCCGATTCCTGTTACCTTGACGCCACTGAGGAGCAGTTAAGTAGGCTCGAACGATTACAGAATCTCTGCATCCGTTTTGTGTTTGGCTTGAGAAAATTCGACCATATCTCAGCCTTCCGTTCAAAACTCAAGTGGCTTCCCATCCGTCTCCGTCGCAACTCCCACATCCTCTGCCTACTTTACAATATCCTGTACAATCTCCTCAATACCTCCTTGATAGATTCAATTTTTCCCGATCTCCTGATCTCCCATGTAGGTCCAATGTACGGTCTAATCTCTCCCTCCCTTCCCATCGCTCCAACTTTTACTCCTACTCGTTTACTGTTCATGCTGTCAGATTGTGGAACTCACTCCCTCACACCATTCGTGATAGTCCCACCATTGCAATTTTTAAAAGACGCCTGAAAGAGCACTACCTCGAATCTCCATCCATATAAGTACCATTATTAAATATACATATAGTATTTATTTATCTTAGATACATTACTCATTTTATAATTATATATAATATATTATTATTATATTTTATTGTTTGTTGTTGTTGTAGAACTCGGTATATATGTGTTTTTAATTTATTTATTTTGTCATTATCCTATTATTCTATTTTGATACAATATTATATTCATGTTTGTGTACGTCCTATCTGCTATCCTAATCCAATCTCTCTCCGTAGGGCTGCTGGAAGAGATTTCTATTAGAAATAAGCAGACCCTTTGTGTCGTCTTACTATGTGTAAATTGTTATTTTTGAATATTTCTTGTGCACAATAAATGATAAATAAAAAAAAAAAGATATGGTTGGGGTTGGTGCCACGAATTTCCTCTGTGGATGAGTATTCGTGGCGACCAAGGTGCCTGTTCCTGCTCTGTACTAGAGCTGGACAGTCGAGGAGAAGGTGAATAGGTGTTTCATCCTCCTCCTCACAGAATCTGCAAGTCGTTATACTACAAATACCCATTCTGTTTAGGTGTTTGTTGAGCTTGCAGTGCCCAGTTAGGCTTCTGGTAAGGATTCTTAATTGGTTCCTACCCAGGGTGAGCACTAATTCTGATAGTTTCTTGCTGAAGCCAGGAATTAGTGCCTTGGAGTGTTCAAGGCCAGGGGTCTCAGCCCATTGCTTCCTGCATAGTATGTGGCCCCATTCCTTGAGCACCGGCTTTGTGGTACTGGGAGTTATACCACAGACTGGTTCTGGGCCATATATGAGACTCTCGGCCCCAAGCCTAGCCAGTTCGTCAGCGGTTTCATTGCCGGGGACGTTACTGTGGCCCGGGACCCATACTAGGCGGATGCTGTTGTTCCTTCCCAGCATGTTTAACGTCTCAATGCATTTCAGAACTAATTTGGACGAGACTTCTGCGGCAGTCAGTGCTTTAAGTGCAGCTTGACTATCGGAGAAGATAAACACGTTTTTATTAACTAGGGCCATCTCCAGGCTTTCTAGTGAACAACCGAGGATAGCGAAGACTTCAGCCTGAAACACGGTCGCAAACTCCCCTAAACAGGCGTATTTGCCTTTCGGTGGCCTGCCTCCGTAGAATCCGGCTCCCGCACGGTTGTCTTTCCTTGATCCATCCGTGAACCAAACTATGTCACTAGGGCGGACATCGATTGGGGTTTTTCTTTCCCAGTCCTCCCTGGAAGGTATAAAAACCTGGTATTGCTTCGAAAAGCTATGCACCTTGATCATGGCATCTGATGGCATGGCCATGACAGGTGATTCTCTGAGAGACTGTTCCAGCTGTCGAAATGGGGTGGAGGCCCAATTCGTCCTGCCCGCCGTCCTGGCCCTGAGAGCCACCTTTTTGGCCTCCATCTGAACAAGCAGAGGAAGAGGAGTTAACAACATTACACATTAAAAACAGAAATAACACAATTTTAGGAAAATAATACAAAAACAAAACGTCACTCTTTCGTATTCCCGGCAAAACTCCTTTCTTCTTTTTCTTTTTCTTCTTTTTTGGCAACTTGACACAAAGGATGTGTATGTTGTGCCACAGACAAGGTAAAAATGTAAGGAATATGGCGGGAAAACCATATTCCTCATATTATATTTTTCATCATCGTTTTCATGTATCGTCAGGTCTAAAGTCTAGTCAAAGTAAAAGTCAATACAGTCAAGGAGTCAAGTCGCTTGATTCAGTAAAGTGGTAGACCGTAGACGCTTTACTGAAACTTTCGATGGAGTTTTGGAGGGAACACAAAATAGCACGTTTCTGGATATTACATCACTTTCCTACACTTGTGCATGAACACGAATATCTAATGGTTAATATTCTACCAATATTACACATTAAAAACCCAGCTAACACAATTTTAGGAAAATAATATAAAAACACAACAGCACACTTTAACATTCCCGGCAAAACTCCAAACGATTCTTTTGCTTCTTTTTTGGCAACTTGACACAAAGGATGTGTATGTTGTGCCACAGACAAGGTAAAAGGTAAGGAATATGGCGGGAAAACCATATTCCTCCTATTATAATTTTCATCATCGTTTTCATGTATCGTCAGGTCTAAAGTCTACTCAAAGTCTAAGTAAAAGTCAATACAGTCAAGGAGTCAAGTCGGTCGATAAAGTGGTAGACGCTTTACTGAAACTTGCGATGGAGTTTTGGAGGGAACACAAAATAGCACGTTTCTGGATATTACATCACTTTCCTACACTTGTGCATGAACACGAATATCTAATGGTTAATATTCTACCAATATTACACATTAAAAACCCAGCTAACACAATTTTAGGAAAATAATACAAAACACAACAGCACTGTTTCACATGCCCGCCAAAACTCCTCCAAACGATTGTCGATGTGACATACATATGTATACTCTATGGACATATGTCATTATTTTTCTAATTATGGCGCTCGGCTTTTTAACCATGGTCAGTGTCAACTGTCAAGTAAAATTAATAATATCCATAGACTTGTGCTAAATGACTATGAAAAGTACTAATAATAAGGTCATAAATAGTCATATTGTAAGGATGCATATTTGAATCTTTCGATCGGGGATTCTGGGAAATGCTATTGTATTCTATTGGTGACGCGATCCCCGGTGCTCGACGTATGGGGCTTGAATCTTGATGGATTAATGGTGGTATTGATATTGATGATGCTGATAAAATATGTGATCTGTATAGTAGCATAATACATTATCTTTGTTTCTTTAAACAACGCTGAAACTCTCTTATATGTACATGTATAAGGAATCTAAGACCCGTATTTTTGGTCAGTACTCAAGATGCATCTCAGTCTCAAGACACGGTTCAAGCTCTGTGATTGGTTGGCTGGTCAAAATTTGGACCAATCATACAGCCGAACCGCGCCTTGAGACCGGGTCGCATCTTAAGTACTGACCAAAAATACGGGCCTAAAGTTATGTTCAGTACCTTCGGAAGTATACCACGGGGTTTATAACTGTAGCTGTGGTGCAAAATCTTACTTTTTTTAAAAAAGGGAGGTAAGGTAAAGCTAAGCTAAGAAAATGCATCACAAAAAACTAAAATATCCACAGCCGAACAAATAGGTACCTACTTAACTAACTTTCACCTTTGGAAGTCGGTAAAGTCGAATATATAAATTGAGATTATAAATATTTATTTTTAAAATTTGTGTATCGGGACTGGAACCTAGCGCTTTACGTATTATCACCGATTCCCATTTTGAGTGCCAGCGCCGGCAGCCGTTGTTTTATATCTCGGCTGCCGGCAGTGTACTTACCGCCGGCTCCCATTACTGATATTTTTGGGAGCCGGCGCCGGCAGCGGAGGCACTCCTTAATAGAAATGCAAATATAAAGTTGAAAGTAAGCGACAAACATAGTATATTATTTATTCTTAAATTAAATACATAACATAATACCCTTATATCATAATCCCCTTACACCCCCATTACATTTTTAGATTAGTTTTATGTTCTTGTTAAATACCGATAGGCATATAAGTGTCGATAAATTTGATTCAAGCCCTAGCGTATATGTAAACAATTTTGATGAAAATTTTTTCTTCAAAAATTGTGTGATTTAAGAACAATAGTACCTTTAGTTATGCAAAATATGAAAGTAAAAGGGAGGATTAACAATATTTTATTTGAAATAGAGAACTAAAGACAGAATATAGCGAAAATAAACACATCGTAGCAATTAGAACATGAAGATTAATTACCTTTGAAATGTATATTTTTCAGGATTACTCCTATGATTTACACTGCAATCACTCACAGAACAAGTTACCATTGTTATATGTAATAGTATTTGTCGAAAATAATAAAGGATTTAAACAATAAATTGCAAATACCGAAAGGGCATAAAAACGGTTGACGACTTTTGGCCGACCTGTCAAATGAAAGTGGTTACAGTTTTCATGAGACTGCCTCTCTCTTTTTATCTTGTTATAATTCCATAAAGCATTTTCTTCTCTCTCGCACTCTTTGTTGGTCTTTTGCATCTTAAGTTTATGATAATATCTATGGACGCTTCACATAAATTACACCACGTCAGTTTGGTCCCGTGCTAAGTACCTGAGGGACTTGTGTTACGGGTACTAGACAACGGAAATATATTTAATACTTTTATATTATACTTAAATTTAAGATTTTTATTATATCATACACCTACGAATAATAAAAAACTAAGGAAGGGTAATTCCGTCAAAAAACATGCTCCAAAATACTTGTCAAAAAAGTGTACCTTAAGTTCACTTTTCATACATTTGGTGACCTTGAGCGTTATAAACTATAAAGGCTGACGTTACATGACAGTTCGAATGGAACCAAATTTAAAACTGTATTAATATGGGAGTTACGTTTCCTGGTTTTATTATTCGTAGTCATACACATATTTAATACACATATGATGATTCCATGACCCAGGAACATTGAAAAACTTTTTGTTCCGTCGGCGGGATTCGAACCCGCGACCCCCGGCTTGAGCTGCCACACACTCTACCCATTGAGCCACAGAGGTCGTCTTTCGAAATTAGGTTATTAGTTTATTATGCCCGCTGTACACTCTCGCCGAGAGCTCTCGGGCGAGAGTCTCGTGCGAGAGCCCCTTGCCCGAGTGCGATCATGTACATTCTCGCTTAATTCAATTGCAGTTAAGAACTCAGACAAGATGGACGAAAACGACCATTCACCATTCACCATGCATCGAAAGATATCATTGTAATCCAAAGATTTATAATAATAAATAATAAATTCTTTATTGCATTAATTTATAATCATAAAATTTATAATCATAAAGATTTATAATCATATTTAATTTTATTTCTCACAGATAATGACTGATAATGTCGTTTATTATTGTTATTTTTCTGTTCTACACTGTCCAACGGCGAAACTAGTACTGAAAGACGCGAGAGTGTACAGTAGTGCGCTCGTTTTCCTCGCGAGACCTTTTGTCTCGGGCGCATTATACCGACAAGTCCGACAACGGACCGAGAGGGTCCGAGACAGGCGAGACGAGGCGAGCGCACCCATTAATGCCCGCTGTACACTCTCGCCGAGAGCTCTCGGGCGAGAGTCTCGTGCGAGAGCCCCTTGCCCGAGTGCGATCATGTACATTCTCGTTTAGTTCAATCGCAGTTAAGAACTCAGACAAGATGGACGAAAACGACCATTCACCATTCACCATGCATCGAAAGATATCATTGTTATCCAAAGATTTATAATCATATTTAATTTTATTTCTCACAGATAATGATTCATAATGTCGTTTAATATTGTTATTTTTCTGTTCTACACTATCCAATGGCGGGACTAGTACTGAAAGACGCGAGAGTGTACAGTAGTGTGCTCGTTTTCCTCGCGAGACCCTTTGTCTCGGGCGCAAAATACCGACAACGGACCGAGAGGGTCCGAGACAGGCGAGACGAGGCGAGCGCACCCATTTACACTCTCGCACTCGGGACGCCTCGCTGTGTCTCGGCGAGAGTGTACAGCCGGCTTTACAGAGATCTTTGAGTAAAATATGGCGGGAAAAAAAGATTCGTAAAAAGTTTACCAAAATATTACCTAGTCGTTTTTCCAGATTGATATCAAGTCGAAAGTCTAGTAAAGTCTAAATAATCGGCCAAGTGCGAGTCGGACTCGCTCACGCAGGGTACCACTACAGAGCAAAAATAGGCTAAAAATTTTATTTTTTGTATGGGAGCCCCCCTTTATTATTTAATTTATTTAAATTTTATTATTAATTATTAAAGTACAAATACAATAAAGTATTTTGTGAACATTTCAATTGCCTATGTGCTGCCGTTATTGATTAAGAGCAAAAAATAGCAAAAAAATCACGTTTGTTGTATGGGAGCCCCCTACTAACAGTAGTCATTAAAGCCAACAATTCTACCAACATTACATAGGTATATTAAAAACCGAAATAACACAATTTTAGGAAAATAATACAAAAACACAACGTCGCACAGTGTGATAAAAACCTCGATTTTGTTTCACCTCGTTTTTCTTTCAAAATAATATAGTTGATAGCTATATAAACATTAAAGTAGAACTCCGAGATCGATATTCTTTGTAGTTATTTTTTTAAAGAGTGTCAAAGTTGGCGTTTTTTCGGGTCAAAAATTTGAATAAAAATTAATTTAAAAAAAAACTAATCAAGTAACATTAATTTTGTTAATACCAATTGAACAAGCATTAAATACTTTACCTTTTCTCCAAATTTGGTTAACCTACTGTGATAAAGTAGGGAGATATTTATTTATTTAATAATTTTAGTTTTTCATTTTTAATTTCGCGATTAGATCGAGTTAGAAAAAGTTTTAAGCATGAAACGATAGTGTGAGTAATCTTTTATCAATGTTATTAAAAATTACACTCTAATAACCTCTAGAGTCTAATCGGAGAGCTAAGGCTGCTTAAGAGTCTATTTGGAGAGCTAAGGCTGCTTCGGAAAGCTAAGGCTGCTTAAGAGTCTAATCGGAGAGCTAAGGCTGCTTAAGAGTCTATTCGGAGAGCTAAGACTGCTTATGAGTCTAATCGGAGAGTTAAGGCTGCTTCGGACAGCTAAGGCTGCTTAAGAGTCTATTTGGAGAGCTAAAGCTTCTTAAGAGTCTATTTTGAGAGCTAAGGCTGCTTGGGAGAGCTAAGGTTGCTTAAGAGTCTAATCGGAGAGTTCAAGCTGCTTAAGAGTCTAATCGGAGAGCTAAGGCTGCTTTAGTCTATTTGGTGAGCTAAAGCTGCTTAAGAGTCTAATCGGAGAGTTAAAGCTGCTTAAGAGTCTAATCGGAGAGCTAAGGCTGCTTTAGAGTCTATTTGGAGAGCTAAAGCTGCTTAAGAGTCTATTTGGAGAGCTAAAGCTGCTTAAGAGTCTAATCGGAGAGCTAAGGCTGCTTAAGAGTCTAATCGGCGAGCTAAGGCGGCTTCGGAGTCTTTTCATGTATGATTACTTTTTCTAATTCAAATAAGTAAATGACTATGAATGAGTATAGTCCTTGTATCAGACTTATTTTATTAAACATTCGACCTCGGAATAATTGGTATAGAGCTGAAATAGATTAGCCTCAAAATTTGTTTAATACATATTTTGAGGCTAATTTCCGACCCTCGAGCTCCAATAATGCTAGTGATAGCACTATTAACCATAATGTTAATAATTCGAGCAATTATAGCATTGGAGCTGTAGATTTAATATTTCGTCTGAAATATTAAATGCGCTGAAATCGGTTAATCTTAATAAGGGAGCTGGGCCTGATGATCTACATCCGATATTTATATCTAAGTGTGCTAAGAGCCTAGTCTACCCTGTGTGTATCCTCTTTTCCCGATCAATTAATGAAGGATATGTATCTAACATCTGGAAGTCTGCTTTCATTACGCCAGTACACAAGGGAGGAGACAAAACTGCTATCAATAATTACAGACCCATTTCCAAGTTATGTATTTTGGCTAAAATTTTTGAGGGTATCGTTCATCGCCAATTGTATTCCACACTGCGTAACTGGTTTATACCTGAGCAGCATGGCTTTATGAAAGGACGCTCGACTGTATCTAACCTTATCATAGCTAATGACTATATCTCTTCGTCCATGGACTCTGGTGATCAGGTTGATATGATTTTTACAGACTTTCGAAAGGCGTTTGATCGAATTGACCACTCAATGCTGCTTAAAAAGCTACAGTATGCTGGAATACATGGCAGTTTGTTTAGGTGGTTCTGCTCGTATATTACCAATCGCTCACAAGCTGTAGCTATAAATGGCTTTATTTCTGACTGGGTTTCAATTCCATCGGGAGTGCCCCAGGGTTCGCTCCTAGGGCCTTTCCTTTTATTTGCCATTTTCTTAAATGACATTTCATCCTGTTTTAAACATTCAAAATTTTTGTTATATGCAGATGATACGAAGTTTTTTAGGATTATTTCATCTATAAACGATTGTCACCTACTGCAGGAGGACTTGAACAGATTTAGTCATTATTGCAAAATAAACAAACTCGATCTAAACATTTTATCAGTGGACTCAAGATATGTATTATTAATTGTATATGAGAATTTTATTAAATTAACATTACGAGAAAACGTCATCATAACGCACTTGAATACATATCCAAGTGCGTTATGATGACGTTTTGTCGTAATGTTAATTTAATAAAATTCTCATATACAATTAATAATACATATCTTGAGTCCACTGATAAAATGAGAGACCTAGGTGTGATCATGGATTCTAAGTTAATTTTCGATAAACATATTGATTATATTGTAAATAAAGCTTCGAAGGCACTTGGGTTCGTCATAAGGATGAGCAAAAACTTCACAACACTTAAGGTTATTAAAATTCTGTTTTGCTCTCTTGTGCGCAGTATACTCGAATATTGCTCGGAGGTATGTAACCCCAGATATGAAATATATAAAAATAGGATCGAATCTATTCAAAAGCGTTTTCTACGATACCTACAATTTAGGAGTAATTATTATTTACCCAATTATGAAGACAGATGTAGATATTTCCACTTTTTGTCACTAAAACTTAGACGTAATATAACTGATCTATCCTACTTAGTTAAAATAATTAATAATAATATTGACAGCACATATTTATTACAGAAACTAAATTTTAGAATCCCTACCAAGTATTTCAGAAATTACGTTCCAATAGATGTACCTACCTCTAAGACTTACTATCGCAGTAATTCGTTTTTATTAAGGGCTAGTTCTCAACTAAATGAATTCTTGAGAAACAATCCTTCCCTTGATGTATTCTATACTAAGCCTTATAAGATAAGACAGTTGTTAACTAGCTCATTTTTTTTTGCTCATTTGGTAAAATTGTCTCTGAACTGGCTATTAATCAGCTAATTTAGACTTTAGTGATAGCCTAATTGTAACCGTAAGCTAAGTTTATTAACATTTTATTTAGACTAATCTTGACTACCTATTATTAACTTACTTAAACCATGAATAGTGAATGCTCTTTTTCATCTAAATATTAATTAGTTTGTAATTTTTCTTTGTTTGTTTTTATGTGCTTGATTAACTCCGCAATAATTTTTGTACACTTTAATTTTCAACTATTTGCGAAAACTTTTAAATGGCTTATAGTTATGATTTAGTTAGCTTAATTTATAATGATAGCTGTAAGTTTTCCGAAGAAAAAAAATAATAATGGTAGAGACGTTAAATATACCATTATAAATAAAACCTCAAAAGTTCCCGGCGATCCTCCTTGTGCAAAAAATGTTATTCAAGGTATGAAAATGAGGTTTTTCCCGTTTTTTTCCAAACTGTACATTTTATCACAAAAATAGTATAAGAGTGTAGATCAAAGAATTCTCTACAAAAAATATTCAGACAATTTTTGCCATGCCAAATTACAACTTTGCAGGTCGTATAATATAGTCACGGACAGACATCAGACAGACGGACAGACGGAAGGACAGACCGAAACTATAAGGGTTCCTTGTTGACTACGGATCCCTAAAAAACAAGGGCGCAGTTATAGAAGCTCGCACAGGGCGCAAAAAAGGCTATTTACGGCACTGCTCGATCTAATCACGAAATTAAAAATGAAAAACTAAAATTATTAAATAAATAAATATCTCCCTACTTGATGACAGTAAGTTAACCAAATTTGGAGAAAAAGTAAAATATTAAGTGCTTGTTCAATTGTCATAAACAAAATTAATGTTACTTGATTAGTTTTTTTTAAATTAATTTTTTATGCAAATTTTTGACCCGGAAAAACGCCAACTTTGACACTCTTTAAAAAATAACTACAAACAATATCGATCTCGGAGTTCTACTTTAATGTTTATATAGCTATCAACTATAGTATTTTGAAAGAAAAACGAGGTGAAACAAAATCGAGGTTTTTATCACACTGTGCGTCGTCGCTCTTTCGTATTCCCGGCAAAACTCCACATAATATAGGTATTTCGGAATTAAAAACAATCAGGAATCACTGTAAAGCTTTGGTAGTTCACCAGTGGCGGGGCAAGACCTAAATTTTATGTGGGCAAGATATTGCCAGGCCCCCTAAAATATATTTTGCGAGGCCCCCTGATAGATGACGTTAAAGAAAGGATTTGTTGAGAGAAATATTTTTTTAATACTCAAAGTTTTATTTATAAAACTTTTTTTTTATGAATATTTGAGTATCACAACTCGTAAAACCTTTAAAAAAACCTCGTGGTCCAAGGGGCGCGAGGCCCCTTAGACCGCGAGACCGTGGGCGGTCGCCCACACCGCCCACGTCTTGCGTCGTCTCTGTAGTTCACTTTTGCAGTACTTACCTAGGCCCGTATTTTTCATACAAACCGCCGCCCGCCGGGTTGTGTTGCCGGGCTTTGCCGAATGCCGGCGCGGGCGGGCTCAGTGTGTATTGCGCTTCAGCTGGGATTTTTAATTTAGGTGCAAAAAATACAAACGGAAAACAGCTCACATTTAACAAATCGTTGACAATTTGGATACGTTTCATTAAGGGCCTTCTACTCCCTAAATTAGCAGGTCGATTTCTGTTAGTGCGAATATCGACGTTAATGACATTAAAATAACATTCATAACAGCGCGCCTTGTACGGTGGCGGTTACGACGCTCGCCGCATACATGATACGGCGAAATAGGAGAAAAAACCTTTTTAAGGCTTAAAATAATACATATTCCAAAAAAGTAAAAAAACCAAATTATTAACTTATGTATTGCAAAGCAGTAGATATTTTTTATATATTCTTTTGATAAATAATAAAGGAGCAAAGTGGTTTCATTCAACGATTTGGAGGTGATTTGGTTTTTTATTTCTTTATTATGTGATACCGATAGAAAAAATATGGCAAAACCAAATTACGTATCAGATATAATTTCTCTGTTAATGCCGATGAAAAGTTGTTTTATCTGCACGCTTTTTTCGAAAGAGCAGCCTTAAACGCATCGTTATTTATGCATCTCAATAATATGGTACACATTCATCTGGGCAGACTGGGGGCACAGCAGTGTTCCAGCCAAGTCGTAATCGAGCCAAGGCACGGCCGCGCCGCGCGCTGTACCATACTTTACTCGAAGCGGTCTGCGGCTATTTCACCCTCCCCTGCTACATCCTTATGGGGGCACGGCAACGAAGGGCACGGTAGTCCCCTAGCCCAGCCAAGTCGTCATCGAGCCTATAGGCACGGCCGCGCCGGCCGTACCATTCCTTCCTCGAAGCGGCTCGCGGCGCGGGTCACTAGAATTGTGCTAGAAGCAAATATTATAACGTACTTCCACAGACCTCTATCTAGATCTTATTTCTGTGCGTACTTCAGTTCCACTAAGTACATAATATATCAAGTATTAATTTGCCATGTAAGGTCGATCAATGAATAATAATAATAATAATAAACATTTATTCAACAAATACATATTCACACCACGCTGCACTTATACACACATATTACACAGATACAAGGTACAAAAACAAAACAGATAAAAAACAAGCAGTAAAAAAACATCAGTAAAAAAATAAAAGAACATAATCTTCGATCACTAATATACAAGATACACAATCCGCGGCAAAAAACGACCTCACCAAAAGAGCACCAAACTCAACATTCTGGTGCACTTTTGATTTAGTAGTGCTCGAACGCTCCGCCGGGAAACATGCCTCGGTGCGCGTTTAATAATTGTAGAAATCATACGTCTAAAACCAAAAAAAAGGATGGAATTTCATATTTCCGGTAAGTATTAATTTTATCCTAATATATTTCTTACAATTGTATTGTAAATATTGGTATTTCTTTAAGAAATTACCAAAATACAGTTTTAAAATTAAGTTGTAAATAAATCAACACCAGGTATAAACCATCTCAATTGCGAATACTCATACTAAAGGTACTTATCGTAGTTTATCATGCCCACTTGAAATGTTCGGGTTATAAGCTATGTTTCTGTTCCATTTGATGGAGTCGCTATTACTATTATTTTTTTATTGAGGATTTTTTTCAGGTTTCCTCGAGATCTAGTTAGATGTGGTAATAATATTATGTTCCCATCTTCGATCAAATATAGTTCCCATTAAGGATTTTTTAAGTAGGTTAAAAAGTATGGGCGTTGGGTGATGTGAGTTGTCCTTTGTGGCCTATCGGAAAATGTATGTACACTTATGTATATTTTGGTTAATGATAAAATTAGACATAACATTAGAACAACATAATATTACAAGTAAAAAATAATTACTCCTCACTTTATACATTAAACTTCAGAAAAATAAAAAAATGGACTATTAAAATTATTACAAATTACAATCAACAAAAAAAAATTTGAACAGTTCGACTCCACTCATACTTCACTTCGCCCTGTTCCAGCGGCGAATTTCGGTCGTAAAATTGGATTTTTTTTGGCACTATACAAATTTGAACTTAAATCATATACGCGGACGGTTGAATTTAGTATGAAGCGTGCATCGGACGTAAAAATTTTATTGCTTTGTAAACACAAATGTTCATTGTTTTATAAAAAGATCTTTAATAATTAATATAATTAAGGTTGATTTTAGATAAATGTATACTTCATTAAACTCTATTACTCGGGGACAGATTTTCGAGAGGTTTTGTATGAGACTGTGTATCTTGTATATTAGTGATCGAAGAACATAATAGACTTTTTTTAAATTGATGGACTACGTACCCTGATGCCAGTGCGATGCGAACACATTGTCGAAAAGGATTCCACTCAGGCTGTGATCACGGTATAGGATACCTGTACCGTGATCCCTGGTATTCTGTGGATCCTATATAGATGTTGTCAGGCGATTGACAGACAACACGCAGTATTTTACATATATAAACATTAAATAGGTAAGTACATATATAAACATTAAATAGGTAAGTAAATAAATATGATTGAAATATAATAATACGCTAAATATTAATAATATAAAATAAATTAAATAAATAATACCGTGAGTTAATGTACAATAAAAGTGCCCCATGTTAAATGACAAATAAATAAAACAGGCAGCCGATTAAAGATAAATAGTAAGTAATATTATTTTGAGTTTAGACTTCACCGGTACAAGCTTCGATCAAATATATACAAGATACACAGTCTCATACAAAACCTCTCGAAAATCTGTCGCCGAGTAATTGAGTTCAAAAAAGTATACATTTATCTAATATCAACCTTAATCATAGTAATTATTAAAGATCTTTTTATAAAACAATGTACATTTGTGTTTACAAAGCAATAAATTTTTACGTCCGATGCACGCTTCATACTAAATTCAACCATCCGCGTATATGTCTTAAAGTTCAAATTATTACAGAGCCAAAAAATCACTCTAATTTTATGGCCGAAATTCGCCGCTGGAACAGGGCGAAGTGAAGTATGAGTGGAGTCGAACTGTTCAAAATTTTTTTGTTGAATGTAATAATTTAATAGTCCATTTTTTAATTTTTCCCAAGTTTAATGTATAAAGTGTGGACTAATTATTTTTTATATGTAATATTATGTTGTTCTAATATGTCTAATTTTATAATTAACTAAAATATAAGTGTATACATTGAATATAAATGCTTAGAACATACAACGCTCGCTTAAGTCGGCTTGAAAAATTCTTCGCATCTTTGCCGTGCTATAACTGATATCCAATTTCCACATCTAACTGGATCTCGAGGAAACCTAAAAAAAATAATTCCTCAATAAAAAAAATAATAAATAATAGCGACTCCATCAAAGGGAACAGAAACACAGCTTATAACCCGAACATTTCAAGTGGGCATGATAAACTACGATAAGTACCTTTAGTATGAGTATTCGCAATTGAGACGGTTTATACCTCGTCTTGATTTATTTAAAACTTAATTTTCAAATAGTTTTTTGGCGATTTCTTAACGTAATACTAATATTAACAATACAATTGTAAGAAATATATTAGGATAAAATTAATACTTACCGGAAATATGAAATTCCATAATTTTTTTGCGTTTTTACGTACGATTTTTACAATAATTAAACGAGCACTAAAGCATGTTTCCCGGCGGAGCGTTCGAGCACTACTAAATCAAAAGTGCACCAGAATGTTGCGTTTGGTGCTCTTTTAGTGAGGTCGTTTTTTGCCGCGGACTGTGTATCTTGTATATTAGTGATCGAAGGGTACAAGGTACGATAACAAAGCGGGGTGGCGGGCGAGGGTGAGGTGGTACGAGGGGGGTGCCGGGTGGTGCGGCGCCAAATACAACACTGACTGACATAATATTATCATCAAAATTCTAAGGTACTTCTAGCAAACTAGAAACCTGATATTTGGCACCAAGATAGGAGCCACAGCCCACTATGAAAGGAAAAATTATAAAACCGATCAAGTGCGAGTTAGTCTCGCGCACGTAGGGTTCCGTGCCGTAAATTTGTATGGCCCCTCTTGGTAATTTTTTTTTGGTGTTGGAACCAAATTCCTTATCACGCGTTGCGAAAGGGGGCTAGATGGAAAAAGTTGTAACGACACATTTTTATAGTATAGTGTTCCTGGGCATCAACTAGATGGCGTTTTTGAGAATAAACAGTGACATCTGCCGGACGTTCAAATAAATTTTATTGCAATTGCACAAAGAGTCGTTGTTAGTATGCCCTGGGCGTCAACTAGATGGCGTTTTTTTATAACTTCGTT
The DNA here is from genome assembly GCA_937595015.1 of Polyommatus icarus. Classification (NCBI taxonomy): domain Eukaryota; kingdom Metazoa; phylum Arthropoda; class Insecta; order Lepidoptera; family Lycaenidae; genus Polyommatus; species Polyommatus icarus. Next base: position 3,466,353 of record OW569325.1, read on the forward strand.
CCATCATGGTTCCATCCGTTTATCTCTTGTCACTAGTTATTTGCTATTTAAATTTAAGAGAAAATAATACTTACCTATAGTTTGTAACAATTTCAACTCTGTAGCAACCGTACTTGAGATATAACAGCCTAGAGACAGACAGACTGAGACAGCGAAGTCTTAGTAAGTATCTAGGGCTTTAGGTTTTTACCCTTTGGGTAAGGAACCCTAATCTGCACTGTCAGTCCGTCCGTCTGTTTGTATCCAGGGCCCAAGCTATGTGTGCCGCTTTAACAACAAAAACTGAAAACAAAATAAAATAAATATTTCATGGGGCTCCCATACAACAAACGCGTTTTTTTTTCTCTGTTTTAATAATCGCAGAAGGTAGCCACTTAAAATATTCTCGCTCCTGGCTCCTGCCCTCCGTTCCCACTTTTGACTCCTCTCCTCTGCTTTTGCTTCCGCTATCGCCTATCGCTGCCACCTCCGCAGTCCGCTCCCTCTCCACCAAGAAGTGTTAAATAAAAATAATGGAACCTGCTTTCGATAAAAAAGAAAGCTCTTTTTTTTCTTCAGGATAACAGCCGTAGGAACCTCGGCTTTTTAAATTTATGTGAGTTGCTGGGAAGCAACTCACATCAACTCATACACAAACAACAACAGTGGGAACTGCCAGACACATTTGGGTCCACCTACGAATAATAAAAACTTTATTATTTGTAGGGGTGCACAAACAGTACTTAAAAAAAAAACAAATATTTAGAAAGCAGTGGCGTAGCTGGGGACTTGGCCCCTTGGGTACCTTTAACTTGGGCAATTTTATTTTTAATACTTTTTATTTTTACATTTTATTTTATGGCAAGACGTAAGGACACAACAATTATTATTATTACTTATAGTTGCCATTTATTTAGTAAGTTGTAGTTTAATAACGTAGCGACTAGCGTACCTATAAATTATTACTGTATAAACTATAACTCATATTTTTAAGGATGAAAATATTCTGTTTGAAATAAGTAATGTTTTATTTTATCTATTCTTGAGGCCTATTTTAAGATAAATACAGTGTACCTACCTATATTAATTCTATGGGCCATGGCTGTTTAATGTTAGCAGAATATACCTACAGGATATGCTACGATCTCCAACGTCTTATTCCATTGTAATGGTAATCATCGTGAGTCCTTCAAATACTTTACAATAGCATTATTAAGTAGTTACTATTATAGATATTACAGATTTAGCATAGTGCCATTGGCGTCATGATGGTGGATGCTGTATTTGTAGCGTCGAGTGTATACCTACAAGTCACAACTCACATGTGATATCAAAAGCGCTATTTTAATGTATGCGTATCTGGCCTCTAAAAACAAGGGCATTATTGCTAGTTTACTACACATTTCGATAGAGCTATCTAGTAGCAAGCCGCGCGATGCGTGATTCGTGAAAGAAGCATGTTGCTTCGCGTGTTAAAACGACCAATGTTAATATAAGTTATTATATCGATAAACGCTTGCACATAATAATAATATATTTATATTATTAGTTGATACAAGTAATTCATTTGAATTATGTAACCTTTGCGTTGATTAGTGTATCGAGCGGAAGTTTCTTTCGCATTGGTTTGACAGCCAGACGGGAGTGACACTTGCCGCCTATCGCTTGGCGGGAATATTTAGTTTTTATTTTTAATGGCTGTGAGTGTTGTGATGTGTTATATTCGGCTTAGTTTTTAATGATAGTTACAATAGCTTTTTTTATAGGAGTTACTTTAATTACTCTTATCTTCAAATATTTTCTTAAGGACGATTCGGAGGAAATTAACGGTAAGTTAAAATATAATATTATGTAGATACACATTACAATATCAATATAATATTTTGATAACAATATTATAATAATTTTGATGCATTCATTTTTTACACGATCGCATTACCTGAATAGGAAAAAAATGAGAAAAATTAATGATTAGCTATATACTTTCAAAATCCGTTCATTCATAACAGTGTGTGCTTATACTAGGTATCTATAATCTAGTGACAATCATTGATCAGTTGATTGTACTATGTTGACAAGTAATTAGTATTAACTATTAATAATTATTATGCTGTGCTTAAGCTCTGGTATTTAGATTAGCTTTTTAAAATTTTACTCGTGTAAATGGTTACAAAATATGTTACCATTCACGGTGACTTTGTAAACTTTGATGACAATACAATAAGTACGTTCACTAATTTGCATTGAATACGACACAATAAATTATACATTTACGTAAATAAAATACTGAGATTTGAGGTAAAATAATATAGGGTAAGTAATAATTTTGAGACTATTAATATTTATTCACTTAGTAGACTGAAGCTAATCCGCAAAATTAGGTCAAAAGGAATAAATTATAAATGTAACAATTTTTGTCTGTGCACAAACAAAAAATGTCGACAAACTTGACTTGAAAACCTTCACATACCTACCTTTTTATAAGGAAATAATAATATAGCCATAATATATTTACGTAGAACTTAGAAGGTAAAACTCCACTGACGATGGAAACGTATCGCAGTATGGCGCAATTAAATAGGCAATTAATTTAACTCTTTATTTTATACATTTTTAAAATGCTAGCGAATAAAAAATTCTGAAGTACCTACTTTACGAAATTGAAATGTATATTATATATTATAAGCCCATTGGGGTAACTCCGCCACTGCATAACTTTTTAATAAAGACAAGACGTCGGCCGTCGTCGGGGTGTATTCACTCACTCATTTCTCAGCAGCAGAATCTCAAATGGGAATGTTAGTGAATACCTATGATATAGGTTTGCTATATCATAGGTATTCACTAACATTTCCATTTGAGATTTTGCTGCTGAGAGAGAGAAATGGTAGTTAGATGGATCAAAGTAAGCAATCTTAAAAATGTACTTCAAAATAGAGGCATTTAATGTGATTTTATGTCGAATCAACATTTTAAATTTATTTAAACTTTACTAATATGTTAATGACATACGAATGTATAATTAATTATAGGTATTGACGCGTACAATCGAATTTTTGTATGTGTATTTGGTGAACTGCTAGTTGCTACGCATTACTCTGTTATAGCAACAAAGCGTGATCCGTGGTATTCTATGAGATATCATAATATTATTTCTTCGCAGTGGACCCCTGAGTTTCCACTTAAAAAGTTTAGGTAAGCTTTTCACATCCACTTAGCTATGATGTTGCATTATATAGAAGAGTAGATATAGATAATATCGTTAAAAATCTTGACTAGGCGTGTCTAATAACCGCTCTTTAGAAATCAGTTAAAATAGTATTTAATACTTCGATTACCGGTGTCCTTACTGTCTTACTCCTTATGGGGCTTGAAGGATTAAAATCATTTTTAAAACTTATAACATAACAGAGTACAGCCTCTAAGATGTAAATTGGTAAAGGATGATTAATGATAATAGCGATTATTTTACGAGAGGAGTCTGAGCAAGAACGAACCCGCTAGCGGCTAGACAAAATAGATAGAGCCTGTACGGTGTACCATGGCCTCATAGATGCACAGTAAAACATAAGTACCTGGCTTCTGTTTGGTACAGTGAGTGACGTTATTACATAGGAGGTTACAGAACTTACAAGACCTAATAGTATCTCATTCGAAAACAATAATTGTGTAGATCATAGATGTAAAGATGATGGCAATCGCTTACCATCAGCTAAAGATGTCATATCAAACTTGCACAAAATTTAATTCGTAAGGTAATTCTGAAACATGTCAGCAAGCTTTTAAAACCAGTTTTGTAGGTAGTTCGTAGTTTTGTAGCATTTTTATCAATGCTTCATTCAATGCTGTGTGAAATCCGTCTAATTGCTTAATTTAAGTAACTATTACAATTCACGTACTTGCAAATTAAAATGTTCAGTTTTTATAAAGTTTCATGTTGTAAGTTCCAATTGATCCATAGTTTTATAATAATGTAAGTGTTACAATAAATATATTTTTCTATTAATGGTGATGTTGAAGGTGACTCATTTTGCATACTTAAGTATGTTTTATAAATTCCTTTCAAGTAAGTATAACACGGTCAAATTAAGTAGACGCACGGTTTGGTGACGTCATTACGGAGCTCGCATGTTATTGCATTCCAGCGGTGCGTCAAGTGTTGTATTTGTAATTTAATTGTAAAAAGCAAGTCACAGTAAAAAAGACGACCGTACGTCTATAGCAGTGTCGAATTGCCACAGATTTCCAAATATTATTAAGTAATAACTGGTACGCCATCGTTAAGTACTTACGATCGAACAACGAAAATGCCATCACCTACGTCATATTTTCGATACCTAGTTTAATGCAAATTGGATACATTAACATAAACAACATAAGGGCGCTGGCTTGCGTCATTGAGGAAGTAATATTTAAAAACAAAAACTGCATTTGCGCGCATTTTAACAAAGGACTGAAAATAATGTAAACTTCGAATACTTATCCGATATGACGTGCTTACATTTCTTATGTATTCTTACTTCTTATAAGTATGCCATTATGTACTTACTAATAAAAGATAGGTAGTATTTTTTGTAGTATTTAAAAAGGGCTACACAAAAGGAACACACTAAAAAATAATTAAAAAAAAATCCTAAGCTGACGCCCATTTTTTACGAGTGGAATCCGCCCCTGACGCGCAGTTTTTTTTCATTTTTTTAATTTCCTAGCAGTAACCATAAACATGCACATACGTACATTGAAAATCGAAATGAATATTTACTTTTTTATCTATTAGCGCATCCAACCTTTCTAGATAAACCCTCACCCCCGCCTTATCAATATCATGCCGAAGACGCAGGGTCAGGAGATGTGAAGGTGACTGCGGACGTTCTCACAACAGAAATAGAGGGCAAATCGATGTAATTACTAATTATATATAATACTTATATATTATTATATATTATAAACATTGCGTGATTAGAAAAAAAAGACAGTTATTGAAATTGAGGTCCAAAGATCAAGGAACTCAATAGTAATCCGTTCCTCATTATTAACAAAGGAAATGCGTGGTTTCTTATTTTATGGGAAATGCCGATAGAAGTAAAATCTATATCTTCTTATATATAAAAATGGATTTTCAAATGTGTTAGTCGCGCTAAAACTCGAAAACGGCTGAACGGATTGGGCTGATTTTAGTCTTAAAATATTCGTAGAAGTCCAGGGAAGGTTTTAAAGTGACACGAAGTTCACCGGGACAGCTAGTTATAAATAAATATAAGTAGGGATTGCAAAAAACGGATTTTGAAAAAAATCCGGATTTTCGGATTTTTTCATCCTCAAATCCGGATTATCCGGATAATCCGGATTTATTGTAATTTTTTAAATATTTTTGATAAACAGCTTAAAATGTGAGTTATTTTCTTATTAATTCTTTATTTAACATTAATTTTAAAAGTGCAAAATAAAACGTCTTAAAAATTATAATTTTTCTTAAGTAAGCGATTTTCACATGGGTGTAAAAAAGGAAGAGATCAAAATAACAGTATCTGGTACTTTAAATATTATTATTAAGAACTTAAAAAAACCTTGATTTTTAACATTTTAAAATGTTCTAAGTCCTAAGCAATCTTCGTTTTATCGACGACTTGATCATTTTTGCGCCTATAACAGCCGTCATTCGCACATTATCAAATTATGTTCCAAGACCTGCAAGGCCAGAGGTAGAACTAACAAAAAATAGGTCAAAGACACAAACAATGATCAACAATACGAGACGTAGGGTCAAGGTAAACGAGCAAGGAATTTACTATGTCAACGAGTACCTGTATTTGGTCCAATAAGTTTCTTATGACAACAGAAAGGCAGAAAAACTGGGGGGCTAAAACGGTCGCTTTAGAGAATCATATTAGGAATCATAATATGATTAATATTTAAAAAATCTGAAAATTGTCATTCTGCTTGCAATCATAATACGTATTAATTTGACATTCGTCAGTTTGACTGTTTTGACGATTCAGTTTCTGAATTGATTTTAGAGGAATTGCAAAATGCGATCATTTTAGCCCACCTTGTCCATGATAAATATGACGAGCGAAATACATATATCAACGAGTCTGCGCTTCATTGAGATTACCAATCTCAATGAAGCGCAGACTCGTTGATATATGTATTTCGCTCGTCATAACCAACGATGCGCAAATTCGATCATTGACCGATTTACGATTTACAAAAGTTCCAACTCAGGGTCTGCCAAAGAGCAATAGAGCTCAAATCTCAACAAAAAAAAACATAATGTGCTCCCAAACTAGAATCACAGACGTAGGAATCAAGACGGCCAAGCTATAGTGGCATTGGGCTGGTCACGTTATCCGCGTACATCTAGGCTGGATATCGACTGAGTGGGTATCTAGGCCTAAGAAACGATAGCGCTATGCTCTATAGGTATTTTTTTCCTCCGAAGGCAGATCACTGTAATTCTGACATTACGATTTACGACGATCCTTGAGGATTTATTGTGACTCTTTGTACCGTCCCCAACCCAGTGCTGCTCATAACGACGTGATTGGGATTGGCACCACACATTTTCTTTTTAGTAAATTAGGAGATTTTTTGCTCTGTAGTAAAGAAGGTGTGTCACAGAATCTGCAGCGCGTAATGCTATTAACACCAGCTATTCTGTAAAGGTGCTTGTTGAGCTTACATTGTCCAGTTAGGCTTCTGGCAAGGATTCTATTTTTTTTCTTACTAGCCAACTCGTCAGCGGTTACGTTACCAATGAGGAACTAACGATTGCGAAGATTTTAGGCTAGAACATGGTTATAAACTCCCCACTGGAGGCATATCAGCTGGGCTGGTAAACGGTGACGCTGGAGCAAGATAAGTGAAAGCTTCGGGCGGCGCTTTTGCGCAGTAGTTGGATAGTGTATTTATATTTAAACTATTGTACAAAATAATGACATAAAATAATTATTAAAACTTTAATTTTTTTTATTAAATAAGGGGGCAAACGAGCAAACGGGTCACCTGATGGTAAGCAACTACCGTCGCCCATGGACACTTGCAACATCAGAAGAGCTGCAGAGATGTTGAAGGTTTACAGGTCGTATAGGTCCGGAAATACTGCTGGTGACAATTCGTTCCAGAATTTTACAGTGCGCGGCAGAAAGTTACGCGAAAAACGCACTGTGGTAGACTGCCACTCATCAAGGTGATGAGGATGGTATGTTTTTCGCGTAAATCAACATTTCGTTATATTATAATTTACTATATCCCTTTATTTAATTAGAAAGAATCACAAATCAGAATTGGTTACGTAAACAATTTTTATTATAACCTCAAATCTCAATGTAAACAAAAACAACATATTTTATAGAAAAAAACATTGTGTTCGATACAAAAATGTTCTAAAATAATTGTATTATCATTGCATTTATATTGTCATATAGAAACATAATAATTTAAAGTAAAATGAGAGCTAGGTTATAAGAAATGTGGTTTTTTCATTTAAATAAAATGAATAAATATAAAGAAATGTAATTACAGCCATCAAATAACTATACAATGGAATGTTACACATACGAAATTCTGACTTTGATACGTGTAGACCACGCAAAGTTGTGATATCGCCTTTAAACAAATGTGAATTTGTATGTCAGATATTACACGATACATTTAAATAGATTTTATATTGCGTAAAAGCTTTATTTTCATTATTTTAACTACTATTCGAAAAAACCGAAAATCCGGATTTTGAAAAATAAAAATCCGGATTTTTCAAAGGCCCGAAAAATCCGGATAATCCGGATTTTTCGGATTTCGAAGTATCCGGATTGCAATCCCTAAATATAAGTAACAATAAGCAATTATGTATGCCTAAATTATATTATTCTTGCAATGCTGTCCAGTGAAAAATTAACGCATTTTTAACCTATTTCCAAAAAGTAGAAGGTTAAAATATAATACCTATACTTATACTAGCTGTTGCCCGCGACTTACAACTTACTATTACAATTCACGACAAACAACAGTAGATCACATCCCAAGTATTATTTATTGTACAAAAATATTCAATGTACAGAATTGACTTTCCTACGATTTTATTATAATTATATAATATATTATGCTCCGCGTGGCTTCGCTTGCGTAATTTAGGAATTTCACGCAACCGTACATTTTTCCGCAAAAAATTGCTTATGTCCCTTCACGTGGTCTGTTCTTCATTTTGTCAAATAACATAAAAATTGCTCCAGATAGTATTTCTTAAGATAATAAGCAATATCATATAATATCCCCCGTTTTTCCACATTTTTTTCTATTTCTTCGCTCCTTTTAGTCTTATCGTGATAAAATATAGCCTATAGCCATCCTAGATAAATGGGCTATCTAACACTGAAATAATTTTTCAAATCGGACCTGTAGTTCCTGAAATTAGCGTGTTTAAATAAGCCCTTTCATATAATTTCCCCCGTTTTCTCCCCATTTTCCTCTATTTCTTCGCTCCTATTAGTATTAGCGTCATAAGGTATAGCTTATAGACTTCCTAAATTAATGGAGTATCTAATACTGAAATAATTTTTCAAATCGAACCAGTAGTTCCTGAGATTAGCGCGTTCAAAAAAGCCCTTTCAAAATTTCTTCGCTCCTATTAGTCTTAGCGTGATACAATATAGCCTATAGCCTTCCTCGATAAATGGGCTATTCAACAATAAAAGAATTTTTCAAATCGGACCAGTAGTTCCTGAGATTAGCGCGTTCCAACAAACAAACAAACTCTACAGAATTATAATATTAGTATAGATGTTCGCCAGTGGATATATTTTTTCTGATAAGTTAATATTTTAGTGTTTTGGTTGGGGCCCATAGCACGTGCTACAATTATTGATTTGTGATTGATTTGATTCTGATAAATGTATTATGTTTCTGAAATGTATTTTTGGGGTTCCGTACCCAAAGGGTAAAAACGAGACCCTATATTTAGGTACTAAGACTTCGTTGTCTGTCCGTCTGTCTGTCTCCAGGCTATATCTTAAGATCCGCTATAGCTAGACTTCTGAAATTTTCACAGATTGTGTATATCTGTTGCCGCTATAACAAATACTGAAAACAAAATAAAATTAATATTTAAGGGGTCTTCCGCCTCCCATACAACAAACGTGATTTTTTCGGCCTTTTTCGCTCTACTTATATCAATAATGGCAAGAGGTAGGCACTTGATTTTTTCACACATTCTTTTGTTTACATGTGTACTTTAATATTTTATAATAATATAATAATAAAATAAAAAAATAAGGGGGGCTCCCATACAAAAAAATATAATTTTTAGCCTATTTTTGCTCTGTACTGTACGGAACCCTTCGTGCGCTAGTCCGACTCGCACTTGGCCAATTATTTAAGTCATTGCAATGGATATTCATTATCTCATTCACACATCCTCCTGGAGGAATCCTATGTAGTTATTTATGGAGGGCGATGAGATATTTCTATTTTCCAATAAGCACTTCCTATAACGGTGCCTTTATTAAATTCCGATAGTCGATCGGGACACTAAGGAATTACAGGCGCGAAATTATTTTCTCGTTATGAAGGTTCCCTTCCTTCATAAGTATGGAAGATATTATATCTATACTAATATTATAAATGCGAAAGTGTCTCTGTCTGTCTGTCTGTATCGCTTTCACGCCAAAACTACTGAACCGATTATATTGAAATTTTGTACACAGATAGTCTAAAGTCTGAGAAAGGACATAGGCTACTTTTTAACTGGACAAAGGGGCTGTAAGGGGGTGAAAATGCGTAAATTTGTTCAAATAAAGTTAGTTCCAAAAATTCATAATAGATGGCGCTGTGCGTCTGACACATCGCGTTATTGCTTAGGGGGGTATTACATTATCATTTATATTGAATCATTTATAGGATCATATTATATTATAGGATCCAATCAAAAATGATTATTTGATCAAATAATCATTTTCAAATAATCATTTTTGATTGGATCCTATAATATATGATCCTATAAATGATCCAATATAAATGATAATGTAATACCCCCCTTACACAAACGTCTTTCTATAAGAGGTGGTATCATCTTATAATATTTTTTTTATTTTTTCGATTGTTATTAATTATTATGTGATGTTATTGTTAATAATGTTATTAAATAACTCAGTACTTTATCTATGCAGTGACGTAACCTAAACCATGATAAATAGTTTATGGCAAAAGTTGTGTAATTGGGGGGCTAAATATACTTTAAAATTTGGCATAAATAAAGTTTAATTTAAAAAAATGAAATTAAACTTTATATTATGTTATGTGCACACTGCACAGCTGTTTTTGGGTGTTGTGAGGGTTTTTTATAAAAGCTTTTGACACCAATTTTGTTGACATCGCGCGCTATAAACTAAAGTCCACGCGGACGAAGTCACGGGCAACAGCTAGTAGGTCCATATTAATTTGAATACAAAATGAAAGTAAATAAAATACGCCTAACGTTTAGCAGCATGCAATAATTAGGATCTTCATACTGCGATAGATACAGTTAATAAGTGGCCAAATGAAAATTGTATTTTAAAGTTGAAGGTTGTCTGGTAGAATTTGCTGTGAGCATTAAGACCGCCTATTTGTGTTATCAGATAGGTAAGTTGATTCATAGGCAAATTGCGGACCTGCGTAATTTGGTCGCTTTATGTCAAACTCAGCCGACTGCAGTTCATGGCTAGTGTATTTAAGGTGAACGCAGATTTGGCAGCACCGCACGCACCGCAGTCCGAATTCTTCATATAAAGAATGTAGAAATTGCGAAGACTGCGGCGCGAGTAGGTATGCGAGCTTGCCTATAACTTCATATAAATAATTCGAAATGCGGCGACTGCGGTGCGTGCGGTGCGGCCAAATCTGCGTTCACCTTTAATTGACTTAATTCGATCAAATGACGCACTAGGTCTCTTAACTGCCTATGAATTAGAGATGTGCCGACTAGTCGCCGACTAGTCGGTAAAGCCGACTATCCGGCCACTTTTGTAGTCGGCGACTAGTCGGCGAATAGTCGGCAAAAAGAGCCGACTAGTCGGCTTTTTACTTTTTTGCTATTATTGAAATTACATTAAAATTACATTAAAGAAAATCCTTGATTAATATTTATAATGTGTACACTGTACATATTTCACACTCAATCAGTGTTAAACATTTTTAAATTAAATGAAGTGTTTCTGAAATTACTTGCTAGTAAAGAAATTATTTTTGTAATAATTAATATAATTTTAACAAGTATGTATTATTAAATTGAGATTTCGTGTACATGAAATATATTTTAGTGAAAACCATCATCTGTATCATAGAAACAAAATAATATAACGTACTCGAAGTAAATATACTTAAGGGCTGGGGGCGACTAACCCAAAATTTTCGATTTTATAATTCATTTTTATAATTGAAAATAAGCCCCTAATTGTTTCATTTTCTAAAATTAGACACTTACTTCATTATATTTCCAAGTATTTGATCTGAGCAAAACCACGATATCTTAAAATTTTCTCCATAGAAAAAAATCACAAAGACGTACTTATCTAATTTTCCCGAATTTTTCAATTATTGCTATAATCGTGCATTGAACTAAGTTAATATTTTAACCAACCTAGCGGATCTTTAAAATGTTGTATATTTAACGAGTTATTGAGAAAAAGCTAATTTGGCGATGAATCCGCGTCGTCCTTTTTCACCTAGCATATAATATGAGAGGCGGGCGTGAGTGTGAAGAGAAAAGGACGATGTTTTTTTGGATTAGTCGCCCTTTTAACACGAACACGATACTCTCAAACAGCAGTAAAAAAGCGTTACGGAAACTTCCGAAACCATGATCGGTTTGGCCGACTAGTCGGCCGATTAGTCGGCTTCTTTGCAGTCGGCTAGTCGGCCAAAGTCATGATCGGCACATCTCTACTATGAATCAATTTCCTCGATAGTACCTAGGTACATAGTTTTCCTGTATTGTGTTTTTACGTAAACAATGAATTTTCTATTCGATTATCTACACATGGAAAAAAGATGAAGAATTATATAATTTTGGATGTACTCATAATATAATATTAGGTGCTTATATTAAGTATACTTACAGTAAGTATTCATTTTTAGATCTTGATTGATAAAGATTTTTAACATTAACTTAAATATGAAATGCAATATAAAAATCAGTATTGCTATATATTTTTTAAAGGAGATAATAAATTAATGTTTTTTTGCACTGCCGAGCGAAGCTGCCGAGCCCCGTAGACGCGGAATGTTTGTCTTGCCAAAAATAAATACATTAGCTTTACATCTTTAAAAATGTTATTTAATAACAAAAATTATAACGATTATTATTACTTTAAGAACTTTTTTTATGAATATAAGTATTATGGCTTTGGGCTATTTAATCATTGCCAGTGTCAAGTAAGGCTGTTTTTACGTTGGTAGTTTCTAACCTCAAGTTGCAAATGGCGGGAAACAAAATTTTCGTTAAAAATTTATAAAATATACGAGTAACATAGTTTTTCGTCAAGTCGAAAGACAAAGAATACTTGTTTAATGGTTAATATTCTAGCCATATTCTAGCACACAAAAAAGGAAAAAAATACAAAAACACAATAAGACTCCTGACTCTTTCACATGCCCCCCAAAAACCAGAACTTATTTTATTCGAAGCCTGAAATAAAAATTTGATGTGAAATAATTTATGTACAAAATAAAGTAATTTACGAGTTTAAAATAATAATTATACCTAGACCTACATATTTCGTGTTTAACATGAACCATGATATTTCAATTAGTGATTTAGGTAAACAAGGTTCATTGCCCATTAGCAGTTTCAACAGTTCGGCTTAGGGCGTTAACACTTTAATTAATTATTAAATAAATTAATGATTCATCAGTAGGTGTGTCCAAGGAACTACATAACATTAGTCGGGATGATTAACAAGTTTTAGTTGCGTGATTCTACTTTTTAGAGCTCCGTACCCAAAGGGCTAAAACGGGACCTAATAATATTACAGGGTCTGAGGTCTCCCATACAATAAAAGTATTTTTTTCCTTTTGCTTGATATGATGGTAGGTTCTTGAATTTTTCACAAAATCCTCAATTATTATATTACTAGCTGTTGCCCGCGACTTCGTCCGCGTGGACTTCAGTTTATAGCGCGCGGTGTCAACAAAATTGGTGTCAAATTTAAAAGCTTTTTAAAACCCTGGTACCCATTAAATCAAAATATCCAAAAACAGCTGTGCAGTGTGCTCATACTTTATTTATACCAAATTTATACCAAACTTTATTGTGTGTGTGCTCAAACTTTATTTATACCAAATTTGAGGCTTATTTAGCCCCCCATTACACAACTTTAGCTTTAACCTTTACCCATAAACTATTTATCATTGGTAGGTTTAGGTTTACGTCACTGCATAGATAAAGTACTCTGTACTGAGTAGTGTGTTATTTAATAAATCGATAGAATCGAAAAAACTAGTTCAATATGGTGCCACATCTTATAGAAAGACTTATGAGCAAGCGATAGCGAGATGTAGGCGACTCTTAGCGCCATCTGTTATGAATTTTTGGAACTAACTTAATTTGAACAAATTTACGTATTTTCACCCCCTTTCAACCCCTTTTTCCAGTTAAAAAGTAGACTATGTCCTTTCTCAGGCTTTAGACTATCTGTGTAAGTACAAAATTTCATTACAATCGGTTCAGTAGTTTTGGCGTGAAAGCGAGACAGATAGACAGACAGACAGACAGAGATACTTTCGCATTTATAATATTAGTATAGATTATACTTACTGTGTACTTACTGAAATAACTTTTAATACAATTAAGTAAGTAAAATAAAATAAAAAATTTATGGTCGCTCGCAAGTCACATGACAATAAATTAAATCTTTGCCCTAGTTTTGCTCTATAGGCTATAACGGTACGGAACCCTTCGTGCGCGAGTCCGACTGGCACTTGGCCGATTTTTAAATAGTTGCATATATACAATACAATGATGTAATGTTTTTTTTATTTTCAGGTGAGATGGCGGAGCAGGAGCAAGTGCGGTGCTCGTCCAGCGAGAGTGACAACTTTGAGAAGATAGAGACAGAAGATGTACAGCAGGCGCAAAATGTAATTATTTTTTTCTGTTTACAGCACAGGTTTACAGGCTAAAATATCATTGTACATAATATACGTATAATATAATAATTACAACGTCTCTAGGTATACCGTATACTTACGAAATCAAGACATTTTTAATTTACTTACTTAGATTCTGAATGTACTTAAGTACTTAGAAATTAAGCACTGAGCAGGTAACACAAAGCCAGTAGAAGTGACTCAGTAGACAGTTCTAGGTCCAACATTAATTCTAGGTTTAAGGCCGCATACAACGAGGACTAGTGAAATTTCGTGTTTTTATTTTCACTAGAACTTTGACCACAAGTAATTATAAGCATTCAAAAATTTTTTGTAAGTTAGTAACGTTCCTTACCAAGGTTAGGGTCAGCTTATAATTTTGATTTAAATCCATTTACCACTAAAAAATGTGCGTTAAAAATAATCCTTTCAAAAATTTATTTCTTCTAGAATTCAGCGAAAACAAATACAGGAATACATTTTTTACGCCAAAATGTTTCAATCATGATTCCGGAGGCACCTATCAGCTTCGTTTTTGATAAAATATACCAATTATAAAGATAAATCGCTTTGTTTACAAATTTGAACAATCTGTTGATAGGTGAGAGCAACGCCTGATCATGAATATTTGGTACAAAAAAACCACAGGCACTTGATACTTGATGGAAAATAAATAAATGACATCAGTCAAATCTGTCTGTCAGAGGCTGATTGCCTATCATAGAAAGTATGTTCACAAATATATCCCAGTATACTGGCAGCTCTTTACGTCTAGAATCGCCGTGGTCCCATACCGTGATTCGTTTCGAAATATTTGCCAGTGAATTGTCGAATACGTATTTCTTGTCATGTAATTATAATACGTCATACTTATCTAATACTAGTGGAATACCAGTACAAAATAGCGCCGTAATTTGACGTCTTGGGCAATGGTCAGTAGACTGGGTTTTATTCTGGAATCTAGTCAACATTTTTGGTTTACAAAAACTAAATATTGCTTTGTAACCATGAACGTAGAAAAAAAGGTTTGTAACCTAAATTATTTGGCGAGAGACTACCTAATAAGATGCTATTCGATTATTTTTATTCACCAAACGATCTTTTTTACGGTTTTGGTAGGTTTGATAGTCAAAAAATGTAAACATTACATTTTGTAGATACCTACACCATGATTTTGGTGCACCTCGGGAGGAAATAACTAAGGATTCTACATTATTTAAGAAAAAATAATGTGATCGAAATGAAATGCCCTAAAACCTTATTTGATTTTATCAAAAATATATATTTTATGAACAAAAATCGCGACGGCATTTAAAAGTACTACACCATGATTTTGGTGCACCTCGGGAGGAAATAACTAAGGATTCTAAATTCTTTAAGAAAAAATAATGTGATCGAAATGAAATGCCCTAAAACCATTGAGATGTACCTAAAACCTTATTTGATTTTATCAAAAAAATATATTTTATGAATAAAAATCGCGACGTCATTTAAAAGTATAAACTAAAGAGATTGCATTTATGCAATTATTAATTCTTTACTCACGACAATTTGATGCAATGTACAGGGAACCGTAATTTTTTTCCGGACCAAAAAGTATCCTTCGTCCGTTCTTCACCAAATTTCATAAAAAATGGTTCGGCATGAAAGGTAACAGACAGACTATTCTAATATTAGTATAGATTATTATTAAAGTTTAAATTTAATAAGATACACATTTCGTAAATATTTCAAACACCTACCCGCTACCGGTTGTCATTATTAATGTCGACCAGAAAAGGCCTAAAAATTGCATTTTTGTTTTGAATATTTCAGACCTCTTAATTATTCATTTAAATATTTTGTTTCTATATTTGGTTGTTATGGTGATTGGTGACAGCAAAAATAATAAAATATTCTTGAAAATTTAAGTTCTCTAGCTACCGAGTTTACTTGATATACACCCTGGAGCAATGATATAATAAATAATAACTCAAAGTAGAATATCATTGCCCTGGAGACAGACAGACGGATATCTCTTTTGGCTACAGATTCCTAAAAATTTAAAATGACAAAGAAAATATGAATATGATCTGCATAAGACTAAGTATAATGAATATATTATTATTATAATGAAAACAAAAACGTTACCTTTACTGCAAGTAGAGTTATTGTTTTTGAACTTGTGGAGGGTGTTAGGTATATTGATTCCAGGTGATTAAGTGATCATAATGGGGGCTACACTCTACATCTTATTTGTTAAAGCTATTGCAATAAACCCAAGCACAAGATTCTTATTGAGGTCATAAAGATATTAGCTCCCTATATCCCAGCAGTAAGCGAGCTGTTTTACTCTAGTTAAGAACTTTTGAATCTACTTTGCCGAATTTTAAATTTACTTCGGTATTAATACTTTGGGATGTGTATGTGTCCCTTATATAAAGTTCACTGTGAAAGTAGCAGCGTAAAAACAGTTGCTTTTGAATTCCAATGTTTCTATGGATTATTTTTAACAAAAAATTAGAACCGACTTCCAAGGTAAAAACAATAATAACATTAATATGAACTAAAAAGTATTAAATAATTTTTACTATCTAATAGTGCCTTTTTCCGAATTCGGCTAAACCTCAAGTATTTCTGTACTCAATCTTCATTATTTTGAAGTCGGTACCAGATAGCTGAATCTCCAGTCCTCTGACAGAATATTTGAAACTTTTGGAACTGGCAACCAACCAACCCTTATTAATATGAGGAAATACTTTTTTATGTTCGTGAGTACAGAACAAACATCATATTATTTAAATATCTATAATAAATACATCATTTTATTATAATACAAAATTCATTAAATATTTCGTTTATCAAGATAAGCATAAGTTATGAACATGGCCTCTCTGTTAATCATTACTCTGTATGCCGAGTTTACCACGTGATCATATTATTTCTGAAAATAAAAATCGACTACGGCTTGATATGTAAATATGTACCTTTCGAGCGCCATTTTTCAGTGTTAGATACCTAGTCCATTTATCGAGAAAGGCTATAGGCTATATCACGCTAAGACTAATAGGAGCGAAGAAATAGAGGAAAATGTGGAAAAAACGGGGGAAATTATTTTGAAAGGGCTTATCTCACGAACTACTACATTAGGGGTATACATTATTTGGGTCAGATGAGAAGTAGACCACGTGAAGGATCATAGGCGAAGCCGCGCGGAACATCTATATTATAATAAAACTGATAATATGAATAATTGAATAAAGTTGACTCTGAATAAAATTAATTTTGAAAATATATTCATAATTACAATGTTTGTTCATTAACATTACAGGACGACAACGCGCATTTCGTGGTAGGCGACGAGGACACTGACGGGCAGGACGGTGCTGATGATGACGACGGCCCGTCTCACGAGGGCATGGACTCCTTCCCCAACGCACTGCCACCGAACACCAGGCCTAAGCTCACCTTGGCCCAGCAGCTCGCACTAGCTGAGAAGCGGAGCAAGCTCAGGTAATATTGGTTTGCTTAAGACGTAGTCCGCTGTAGGTCATTTCATAATGGGTTTAAGGTTAAGTTATTATGTATAGTGGCTCCAGTCGGCTTTGGTAACCTTAATTGATTAATATAACAATATGTGCCGCCAAACGCCAATCGCGTAGCGTCGAAAGCTCCGCACTAGATTTTAACATACTTAATTAACATATTTGAGTGTGAGTTGTAACTTGTAACTAATTAGGTAGTTACATGTTACAACTCACACTCAAGTCTCAAGTAATGAGTCCTTACTCCTAAGTCCCTGTGCCTGGTATTTCCAAAGGGGGCAAATGCGTTTTTCCCCCTTTGGAAGTCCTAGGCACAGATTACTAAAATATAGGGTGTCAAACATGACTAGTGATTGGGCAGTTCTGAGCACAAAAACACTATGGTTGCTTTTCTTTAAAATCAGGCGTTCAATAGAACTGCCTGCCTAGTTCTCTGTGAGCAAGGTTGATACAATTTTTAACCCCCGACTAAAAAGAGGGGTGTTATAAGTTTGACGTGTCTGTCTGTCTGTGGCATCGTAGTATCCAAACGGGTGGACCGATTTTGATATAGTTTTTTTTGTTTGAAAGCTGACATGACCGAGAGTGTTCTTAGCTATAGTTCATCATCATCAGCCTCCTCATTGCT
The DNA here is from genome assembly GCA_937595015.1 of Polyommatus icarus. Taxonomy (NCBI): domain Eukaryota; kingdom Metazoa; phylum Arthropoda; class Insecta; order Lepidoptera; family Lycaenidae; genus Polyommatus; species Polyommatus icarus. The sequence continues at coordinate 3,484,605 of OW569325.1, forward strand.
GAAATATCACGGTTTATCTGGTTCGTGATAGGACGATTAGCAACTTGCAGTCATTTGGTGAGTTTTATATTTTGCATTTTGGTTCGTGACACTTCTGAATGTATACACATTATTGGAAAGTTGACCTGGTGCTGCAGCATCACCTGGTAATCAATAGGATACCCAACTCCTCTCCAACTTAGAGCAGAGGTTTCGTGTTTGGGCTCATTATAATTGATATAACCAGTAAGACGTAGATAAACAGTAAATATTTGCATGCTGCTGCTGCAGTATCACCTGGATTCTATAGGAGCCGAGCTTCGTATGAACCCAAAGTGGAGGTTTCATGGTTGGGCTCATATTGACGGCCTCATCCAAGAGGACTTGTTTTTTATAGATGGTATTCATTGGGATATGATCCAGTTGATAGGAATTATTCTGTATAAGTTGAAAAAGCATAAAATAAAATAAAATTAAGACATTTAAAAAAAACCCCGCCAAAAAACTTTAAAAAGTAATGAAATAATATTTACTGAATTAAAGATTAAATATAATTCCTAAGAGTAAAGTAATATTTTAGTCCATAAATGTTGTCAAGGTGTGTCTGGGGACCGCTAAATGTAGATGTTTGATTTCACATAACATTATAGTTTAAGTGACTATTATGGCGATACAAAATGCAAAAGTCGCTGTTGTGGTAGTTTACTTGGCGGTCCCCCGACACACCGTGACAACATTTATATGGACTAAAACATTATTTTACTCTTAGGAATTATATTTAATCTTTAATTCAGTAAATATTATTTCATTACTTTTTAAAGTTTTTTGGCGGGGGTTTTTTTAAATTTCTTAGTTTAATTTTATTAAACATTGAGATAAAACGGGCTTTGGCCCACCACACATTCCCACCACTGTATCTCCTGTGTCGCCAGGATCGACAGCGGTATCCAACCACGAAAACCCTTTGATATGATCTCAGGGAGCCCGAGGGACATGCTAAAACTGTCTTGGGACCCGCAACGAAATTAATCAGAAGAAAATAGGAGGAGTAGGAAGATTCCAATTTCCCTCCCCATAAAAGCGGGAGACAGCACAAAGTTGCAATGACCGAAAGTCAAAGAACTTAAGGGGGAGCACCACGGAAATAAGGTTAATAATTGTGACTCCTAAGCTAAGCTAAGTTAATATTGGAGTTTATTGTGTTTGACTGTTGCCAATAATAATTGTGACAAAAACGCTTGAAGGCACGGAAGTTCCTAGCGCTGTCCACGAGATCACCGTAGTATGCGACTCCAGATGTACAGAATAGGTTGTTTAGCATAGTAGTTCTTTCGTCCTGCCAGAGACTGCACTCCCAGAGAACATGATGAGCGGTTTGTTCAAACATGTTGCCTTCGGTCGAGCACTCGCACATGGGTGAAGGCACTAGTTTAAATCCGTAAAGTTTGGCCTTAAAATTTCCATGACCGGTCAGGAATTGAGAAACGCAGTGATCAATATCCATCCACTGTTTGGATAGCCGTTCACGAATATTAGGGAAAAAATTATAAAGATGACGCCCTTTGGTGGAACAGTCCCATCGCGACTGCCATTCGGAGATTAGGCTTTGCACAGAGTTTTCTAAAGGTTCAAACAATCTTGCTATTTTAATTTTATCGCGAGCGCTTAAAAAGAACGGGTTGTCGATGTTTTTGTTATGATAATACATTGTCGCACGACGCTGAATCTCAAGGTCAACGGGTAAAACTCCGGCTAACACAGGCAAGGCTTCGGTACGGGGCTCCGGGTCAGGATGGGAACCTGCCCGGCTTTGTCGGTCCCGGCGCCGAGGGGAACGCCTTAGTTCGCCTAAGCGTTCCCTTACTTTGGTGGAAGTCCGGTCCGAGGTAGACCGGCCGGTCGTGGAGGGAGTCCCGTGCTTGTTAGATCCGGGATATCCCTCCTTATATGGCTGAAGGCGAACCGCAGGTGGTTTTAGTGAGTAGGAGTCTCACATACCCCCGGGTCACCCAACCCGGGGCACCCATGATGGGTTTCCCCTGCGACATCAAAAAAAAAAAAAAAAAAAGGCAAGGCTTCGGTGCTTGTGGTCCTGTAAGCTTTGCATAAGAATATAAGAGCAAGACGTTGGCTTTGTAGCAACTTGCGACGAGCCGCGCCGATAGTTGCTCTGTCGGCCCACACGGGGGCCCCGTAGCAAATGCTGCCTAGGTAAGTAGCGGTGTAAATTAATTTTAGGGTTTTGAAAGAGAGGCCCCATGTCGACGTAGATATTTTGGTAAAGGAGTAAAAATTGCGCTTCGCTTTCTCACCAGTTTGAATTATATGTTCTAAAAATGTAAATTTATTTTCCAAGTAAAAACCAAGATAACAGAGCGACTGTTTGCGTTTAACGTTAATATTGTCAAGTTTAATGCTAGGGGAAGATATAAGGGAAGCTTTTAAAAGAATTTGGTAAGTTTTATGCGCGGCGAATTTCAGGCGATTACGTTTACCCCAGCTCGATATTAAATTAAGACTATCATTGGCTTTAGATTCAATTTCGGAACGTGAATTTGCTTGAACGATGAGAAAACCGTCATCGGCGTAGCCAACTAGTACGCACAGCGGTGGTAGGGGAAGACTTAATAAATCATCAAATCCGAAATTCCATAGTTTTGGCGAGATAACAGAGCCCTGAGGGCAGCCGCAAGTTAAATCTTTGGCGTGTGTACAATGGCCAAGTCGAAGCTTAGTTTGACCATTAAAAAAGTAAGAACGTATTATGGCATAAATATTAGAGTAGCAACCTCGATTTTTTAGTTTTAATAATAATATCGGCCACCAAGCATGATCGAACGCGCCGGAGATATCTAATGAAATGGCGACCACGTATTTGGATTCCGAAAGATTTACTATTTTTCTAACTTCCATAGCCGCGTCAACAGTCGATTTCCCGGCGGTGAAACCGAACTGATGACTATGAAATTTAGGGCCACCGGGTAGCAGGCGAAAAACATTGAGATAACTGGATATTGCTAAGAAAACGTGTAAATGAAAGACTAACGACTAGCCAAGAGCGAATTGGGCTCACGCATTAAGGGTTTCGTCAACCGCGTGTTTTTAACCGACTTCCAAAAAACGAGGAGGTTATATGTTCGGCTGTGGATATATTTTTTTTTTATTTTTTATTTTTTTTTTGTATGTTCAACGATTACTCCGCCGTTTGTGAACCGATTTTCGAAATTTTTGTTTTGTTGTATTAGGTTTCACTCCAATTTGGTCCCATTTTCACAAAGATGGTGACCTGATCATGGGATCCATGAGTAATCGAGGGAACTCCTCGAAATTTATATGGAAACATATGGTGATTTTGGTTTTATGTGAAGTGTACTAAGAATACGCTACCAAAAAGTCGAATATTGGGTCAAGGTATACCATGGTTTCGATGATGCTGAGAGAACTCCTGATTCCTTATAGATACACGTTTGGGAGTTTCGGCGTTGTTTTAAGAACAGAAAGCATAAACTACTATGCAATTCATATTCATCATCATAATCATCATCATCATCATCGTCATCATCATCATTACCACGTCGTGTTAAGGCCACGAATGTCTCATGGCACACAATAGATAATAGTACAAGGCATAGGCATGGATATACTAATAATAATAATGATGTACTGTATAACAATTAACAACACCTGTTTGTTTTTAATACACGGCGGTCGGCGTCGGTCGCCGCCCAGCGCCGCCGCGCGAAGACAGATTACAGAATATCGAATACTTTACTAACTACTTTATTATATACAGATCGAATACTTTACTACTTTATAAAATTTTAATAGACAAATAGAATTAAAATAAAGTTATTTTAAAAAGAGCATTTAAACAAAACAAAGTCATTAAGTGTCTTTTTAATTAGTTATACTTATTAATCGATAGATGGTGCACTAAGTACCTATCGATTTGAATTCTTGATAACAAGAACAGCTGTCAATAATTATGATAATATTAAATATTATGCTACGCTACATCCTATGCAAGTTTGTACAATTTTTTATCTGATAGATCCTTCGATCGTGGAAAAACGAGACACAATAGCCTTTCTATTGTTATCGCAATCGCCGGTGACCGCTTCGGGCTTGAAATATTAAAATTGTTAAATTACTTAGCACAATATGTTCATTTCACTGATAATATTATATTATTTTGTGAGTGTGAGTTGTGACTCTTAACAAATTGTAATAAGATACGTAAAATATACGCGAAGATTTATCTACTAGTGTAACTAAAAAGAGTGAAATTATTATTATTTTTAACAAAAAATTAAAACCGACTTCCAAGGTAAAAACAATAATAACATTAATGTGAACTAAAAAGTATTAAATAATTTTTACTATCTAATAGTGCCTTTTTCCGAATTCGGCTAAGCCTCAACTATTTCTGTACTCAATCTTCATAATTTTGAAGTCGGTGCCAGTTCCAAAAATTTTAAATATACTGTCAGAGGACTGAAGATTCAGCTATCTGGTACCGACTTCAAAATAATGAAGATTGAGTACAGAAATAGTTGAGGTTTAGCCGAATTCGGAAAAAGGCACTATTAGATAGTAAAAATTATTTAATACTTTTTAGTTCACATTAATGTTATTATTGTTTTTACCTTGGAAGTCGGTTTTAATTTTTTGTTAAAAATAATAATTTTGTACAAAGGTCGATGAAAAAAATCGTGGTATCTACCTATTCTGTGATAGACATACTCTGTAAAACAGTGTTTTTGGATGCTCTATCCAAAAGCTTCAGTTCAGCTTGACTATACAATATAAATAACTATACCCTTATCACAGAATATATATTATTAGTTGTACCAACCCTTATTAAATAAGTGCCCCTTGACCTTGGACTTGTGTTACAACTTTGGATTTATCAAACAGAAATAATCAAAACATCAAAAGCCTTTTTAGTCCATTGAAATGTTACAATATGAGCTTTGCATTTATTAGAGGACACAATTTTATTTTTGGGTCATATTTCCCAAAAACAAAATTGCGCCCTCTAATAAATGGATGGACGATTTTACATTTTTTTTGTAAGATCTTACATAGTTTCTGAGATATCGCGAACATGTCCCAAAAATAAATATGCGTCCTCTAATATTAAATGCAATATTCGGCCCTTAAATTGTAACATTTCATATTTTGAAGATTTTGTAGTTCTATCACATCACATAAGTATCACTGTAATATTTTAAAAGCGAAAGTCTACACGACTGGAAGGATTTTAATTTGTTGATATATATTAGACGTGGGAGAGTCATGCTTCGGCACGAATGGGCCGGCTCGACCGGAGAAATACCACGTCCTCACAGAAAACCGGCGTGAAATAGCGCTTGCGCTGTGTTTCGCCGAGTGTGTGAGTTTACCGGAGGCCCAATCCCCTACCCTTTTCCCTTCCCTACTCTTCCCTATTTCCTTCCCCACCCTCCCCTATTACCCCTTAAAAGGCCGGCAACGCACCTGCAGCTCTTCTGATGCTGCGAGTGTCCATGAGCGACGGAAGTTGCTTTCCATCAGGTGACCCGTTTGCTCGTTTGCCCCCTTATTGCATAAAAAAAATTGTTGATGCCCTAGAATCTAGATTAACACAGGCTTATTTTTACTGCGGGAAAATATTACAATTTCTTTTCCCTAATAAACCGCGGGTAACACCGCGGCGCTCAGCTAGCATTAAATATTAATTCCTATTTTAAAAATTAGAGCTCGTTTAGCCGTCTACTGCTTATGCCGCATTCCAGGTAGATACAAGTAGTAGGGCCCCGTATACCCATGTATAGGGATCGCTGTGAAAATAGGAGCTCTGAAAAAGTAACTTTTTTGATACTTGTATATGGAAAAATTCCAGTCGCTAGAGCGCTTGACCATACAAATCACAAAAAAAATTGCTCATTCAGCGCTGCTATTTTCGAAGTACATAGATCTACCATGTATAAGGGCACATACACACAGTAAAAAATTAGTATCGCTAATTTTTGTTACACATTGCATATACGCTGCATGTTAATTAATTTAAGTATTAACGTGCTTTCGGTGACCCAGTCCGGTTTTCAGGCCATCTATCCCGCTGTCCCTCGTAAGACATGAAAAAGTCTGATTCCTTACAATTCCGATTTAGTAAGAAAAACGGTGTGACTCACGACTCACGTTAGGTCTGAGGATGAAAATTGATTTTGGTGATTACTTTCAAGATGCAATCATAATATTATGACTTGAAATAATTATTTTTGGACCCTTACTTCTATTCTAGTCTCTACTATTCTTAATTAGAGCGAGAACAGTGACGGCCCTAGGGGGTGGGGAACGGGGTAATCCCCCGGGGCCTCGCTCTTGCAGGGGCCTCGAAAGGTATTTACTACCGGTCTTTGCGAGGCTCTTTGTTTTACGAGGCCCCGGGCGGAAGGTCTTTGCGAGGTCCTGCCTGCCTAGAATACGCCAACGCCATACGTCAAAATCTTGACATTATCTCGACAAACTCTATAAAAATGTGTTATTTCGATGATAGATTTACGCGAGAAAAAATGTTTGTCATGCTAGGGTCAATAGAGACGAAGATACAAACTATCAAACATCGAGAAACATGTAGAGAGACATATCTCGTTGGCGTATGCTAGGCAGGCAGGGTGGTACAGGGCCTCGCAAAGACCTTCCGCCCGGGGTCTCGCAATGGGTAAGGCCGCCACTGCATCTACTGAGTGAGTCTGAGTGAGAGATCGATGAATCCATATCGGGCATTTTGGGGGCGACCGTCAAAGACCGCCTTAAGGCCTAACTAATTAAATAGGACATAATATATTATTACTTCCCTCTCAAGCATGGAACCCTAATTTAGTAAGAAATAAGTAATATTTTTAATTATTTTTTGTTCGTTTGACCCTGTGAGACGGTTAATAAAATTTTTCATGCGGATGTTTATCAGTGTACCTTAAACGCTAAGTATTAACACTTAACGCGTTTACTTAATACTTACGCCATCGCATATTCTTACTTGTTATGTCACTCAGTTCAGTCGATCTTTGGCAGTCCGTGCTTCGAGTTCTGTGCCGACTGAACGTGCTGTGAAAAACCTAGTCATATGTCACGGTGTTCGAAATTCAAAGAGTGTTGTGTCAGTGACGTTTTTAAAATTCATTCTGTGCGCCAGTGTTTTTGTGACCCGTTCAAAGTCTCTTTGCTTGCGTCTGAAAATTCCTATAAATATATTTTAGGAGGAAAATGGGCTCAAACTTTTCTCACCACAATTAATAATATAGTCTATTAAGAAAATTAGGAGACCTTTAGCGACTTAAATAAAATATTATACTTAGTCTAAATATCATTAGTGTGCCAATTCCTAAATTTTGCCTTATTTAACATATTTTTTGACCACGAAATATAATGTAGGCAGGGACTCTTACCTTACTTTGCATGCGATATGCAACATATTATTGTAAAATAATAATATTGTAATGAAATTATTTTTTAAGTCTAATTGACAATCTAGGGGGCAAACTGACGTACAATCAAATCGCTGAAACGAACGTTGAAAAGCGCGGTTTGTCGCCAACCTTTTGCGGGTCATAGTTAAATTCAAAATCTGACATAGTATAAATTTAACACATGTGATTCGCACAACGATAACTAGATATATTATAACTGTATCGCTACGGCAATAATATTAATAGATTAAATGTGATAAAAACTTGATAATCTTAGTCGTGATGATAATATTGTAGCGTTGTAACTTGTAGTCGACATGTTGTTTGTCCCAAATCGCCTTCGCGCGCATACCGCGCTATGTAAATTGCGAATTTAAATTGAATATTTACATATACATTATTCGGTATAAAAGTGCAATAAATAATAAATCACTATGAATTATTACATGGCTAAAAAGTTACAATCCAAAGCGGTTATGGTGTGAGTGTTATTTTTTTATTTGGAGAGAAGAAGTGGGTAAAAGAAGTGGGTTTGAAAGTGTTAAACTGACATAAGATTTAATTTCCGATGTTATTTATTTATAAGAAATAGAATAAAAGTAAGAAATAACTTCGAACTTTTGTAGGTAAACAACTAAAAGGTTTTTCAAAAATTGCAGAACTTAAAATTGAGTACCTACGACTTAAAACTAGTTTAGGTTGATAAGGATGATAGGTAGTGATTAGTGACTAATGATTAATGAACTAAATTGTTCTATTGTAAATTTGATATCAATTAAAATATCGTTAAATTACGCAACTCATAGTTTCGTTACATGATTATTTTAGACCTCTAAGCATATTTTAAAAAGTTAAAATAACAGTTAAATAATGAAATTTAACTGCTAATTACAAGACACAATTGAAATATGCATATAGTAAATTACTTTTAATTATTATTTCAGTACATTAAAATTATTAACTTAACAGTATCTGAGCTTTTTAACAACATCGCTCGCGTTGATATCTTTTACATACTGGATACATTTTGCAGCTTGCTATATACAAATTACAAAGACGTGTAACAAAACTAATTAGTGATAATACTTTAGGGCTTTGGGGGGGGGGGGGGGGGTTATTATTATCCATCTTACTTGTGAAAATAATTAAGTATTATTATTATACTGTGGAGCGTATTAGTTTTCTTTTTTGACGTGACAACGTCTTATAATTCGATATGGGCTGCGCGCACAAAAAAACATGACGCAATATGCGGCGTTACCTCGCTCTGAGGCGTTCCATTAAGGCTAAGACGTTGTCACGTTCAACTATCGCCAGTAAACCGACTTTACAGACAACCGAGTTCGGGTCCAGTTCTAGTTCGACACAAAACACTTCTCTCCAACCGTCTTTTTTTTAAATAAATATACATAATATTCAATGTTCCGATGTTCAAATTAAAAAAATAATAATTTTGATTTCCTAACTACACGTCGCCTATTTGCTGCTGCGGAACCCTTCATGGGCGAGTCCAACTCGCACTTGGCCACTTTTTTAAGTTAGGGACCCCCCACCCTTATCAAAGCTATATAATTATACGCCGGTGCTTTAGGGTGTGCATACTGTATACACATACAGTATGCACACCCTAAAGCACCGGCGTTCACTGTGAAAGTAGCAGCAATGAAAGGTTTCGGTGACGGTGGCTGGTTCTATTGAAACCAAGCCAGTTACGCAGGAGTTATTTTATAGTGCTGTGCACACAGCACACAAGAGCACTCTATTCCTATTTCCTTTACTCTCATAACCCAGTGAGACGGACAACCGACACAAGTCACAACTGGCGAGAGATCGTGTAGGACCGACTTAAATATTATCATATAACATAATATATTCCTAAATCCTATTATCGACAAGGCGGATATAGTCCGCTTACGTACCCCTTAAAAAATGTAAAGTTTCCTACCAACGAACATTTTGTGGCAAGTAGTAAACAAATCACAAAATAATATTATCAACAATTTAAAAATTTAAATAACAAGTTGTATTTAAAAAAAAAACTTACGGGTTTTTCCTTGACCGCAAATCGCAATACAATCCAAGGGGAAAACAATAACTATTATGATGTTTATTTATCCTATTGTTTAAGGATAAGCTTAGATATTTGTTCAGGTTGTTTGTTAGCTAGAACTGGTCAGGTGCGAGTCGAGTCAATGATTTATGATGGTCAACCGGCAACCGCGGTTCTGTGGCGTAGGTAAGTCAATGTCGCAGGTGGCTGCAGGAGGCCTGAATTTTATCGAAATTGATCCGATTTATAAAGCCTATTATTTGCAAAATGTACCTGTAATTAGGTACTAAGTAATATTCTTTACATCTAAATGAGGTGTAGAAGAAGGTGGAGGTGCGTAGGTACTTATACATAATACCAAAGTATAGGTATAAACAGTGGTCACGGCTTTAGAGGAGTTTTTCAAAGATATTGATAGGATTTCAAATAGGAATTTCAATTACTTACCTAATTATTCAATAGCCTTATTAGGTAATTGGTTGACATTTTGACGCTAGCCAATCAAACGAATTAGACAAACTCGAACAAAAAATCTAAGAAACTGGACATAAAAGGAGGCTGAGAAGAGATAAGATAGTCTACAGTTCCAAAAAAAACAAAAAATTCGAAAATCGATTCACAAACGGCGGAGGAATCGTTAAACATACAAAAAAAATATACACAGTCCAACATAATATAACCTCCTCGATTTTTGGATGTCGGTTAAAGAGAAGTAGTGTGCAATAATAATTATATTGTGTATAATTATTGTCAAAGATAAGCGGTCATTAACAGTTTCCTTATTACTTATTAGGCCGTGTTTCCACTTGCAAGACAACTGTCGCGAGAAGCGTCTGACAGTCTGTCTGACAGGCGACAGCAGCTTGCAAGTGTTAGGCCGTGTTTCCTGCCTGCAAGCAAACTCGCGAAAGTCTTTCGTGAGTTTCTTGCAATATTGTTTACATTTCATACTAATTCCTGCAATTTATTGCTGCAATAAATGTCGTGCGAGAAGCTCGCGGATAATACTATACGAAATTAGACCGTATATCTACGAGCGAGCGAGCAGCGAGCAGTGAGATCTGTCGCGAGTCCTCGCAGACAATATTATGTTTGTCTGACAGCAGCTTACAAGTGTAAACCCCGTAGCAAGTGCTGCCGCGACAACTTGTCAAGCGCTTCCTGCGAGTAGAACTGCGAAAGCATGTCTAAACTTTAAACACGTCTGCATGGACTCGCGACAGATCTCGCTGCTATATTATCTCGCAGCATTCAGCAATTTATCGCACACACGGCTTGTGTTTTTGTTTAAAATAATGATATAGTACCTACGGCGACATTTGTAAGCTCTCGTGTGTAAACACAAATATTATCTGCGAGCTTTTTTTGTACGAAATGTAAACAATATTGCAAGAAACTCACGCAAGACTTTCACGAGTTTGCTTGCAGGTGGAAACACGGCCTTAGTCCATACTAATATTATCAATGCCAATGTGTGTTTGTCTGTCTGTTACATGTTCACGGCCAAATCGCTGAACCGATTTTGGTGAGGTATTGTCTGTCATCTGAGTAGTGAGTCGTGGGAGGTAAAGGACATAGAACTAGGATACTTTTTATCCCGAAAAAACATAAACAGACGAACATTATTTATGTTATAACCTCCTCCTTTTTGGAAGTCGGTCGGTGAAAAACGATTTTGACGCAACGGAGTTGCGGGCGTCATATTATTTGGTATAGACTGGGTCAGGTTATAGGTATATTCGTAGATATTTCAACTACTTTCTAATATCAGATAGAGAAAGCAGACAAACCTAATAGGGATTTGTTTTTATTATTTCAATCTTTAAATCTCGGATCTGCCCACGTTAAATACCATTTCTTCTTTGATATTTTATAGGTGAGTAAAAAACCACTACTTTTCTAATCTATCTATACATCATTAATTAGTTAATTATTATAAAACAAAGTCGATTTTTTCCCTCTGAATGTCCCTTTGTTCCCAATCTTTAAAATTACGCAACGGATTTTAATGATTCTTTCAATGTTAGATAGCCCATTTATTGAGGGAGGCTAATAGGCTACAGGGCCCCCGCTACCATATTATGTGCAATGCACACGGGCGCCATCCTCTAGGGGCGCCAAATCGCCATCTTTAGGGGCGCTAAAACTAAGCACCCAAAAAATTTGCCTAAAGGGGCGCTAAAATCCTTTTTTTGCACACAGACGCCAGTAGCCCTTACGGGGGCCCTGATAGGCTATATTTTATCACGCTCAAACTAATAACAGCGAAGAAATAGAGGAAAATGTGGAAAACACGGGGAAAATTATTTGAAAGGGCTAACTTGAACGCGCTAATCTCAGGAACTACTGGTCCGATTTGAAAAAAAAATTCAGTGTTAGATAGTTAAGGAAGGCATAGGGCATAGGCTATATAGGAGAATGTGAAAAAAAACGGAGGAAATTATTTGAGAGGGCTTATCTCGCGAACTACTTTATCAATTTTTATGTTATTTGGCACAGATAAGAAGTAGACCACGTCATAGGCTATCGATTTTAATAATTTTTCAGTGGCTATATATTTTATACCCGTGCGACGCCGGGGCGGGTCGCTAGTAATTACTAAGATATAAAACAGCTGTGATTAAAAATATTATGAACATCAATATTAAAAACTAGGACAAATTCGGGGAAATCCGGACGGATGGCAACCCTACCTCTTTCAAGAGTGAGCGTTCAGTAAATAATCAGTAAATTGTAATCAGTAAATCTAATATATAATATTTTTAATTAAAATTTATTCATTCTCGTGTCGCAGTGATTACTGCGCGAACTCCCCGGTCCTCCAAAACGGCTCAAGCGATTTGAATAAAATTTTGTGGCCTGAGAATGGGCGTTTGCACACTGCACGATAACGACACGACACGATACCACAGAATAACGGGCCACCGCACATATTATACAATTTCAAGGTGGCCGACTATCGTGTACAAAATAAATTGCGTAGTTTCACTTTTCTGGTATTGAATGCACCCAAAATATTCTCCTTTCTTTTCGCCTTCGTTTTATTAGTGCCACAATAAAAGCGTGCTTTTTACGCATTTTAAGTTTTAACACGCACGTCGCTAGGCTAGCAACACCGCGGCATCGTACCAAATCTTAAAGTCTGCGGCTGGCAGCGTACACGATGAAATTGTCCAATTAAATTGTGACACTAGGCAATTTAGTTTGTACGATAGTCGGCCAACTTGAAATTGTATATGTGCGGTGGCCCTTATCTATTCTGTAGTATCGTGTCGTGTCGTTATCGTCGCAGTGTGAAAACGCCCAATGGGTGTAGTTCTAAGTTTACACACTATGCCGAAGTTCCGCGGCGGAATTTCCGCATGATTTCGCCTGCAATGTATGTACTTATTTTAAATTACCGATGACACACCATGCCGAAATTCCGTCGCGTTATTGTAGGCCTTTGACATTGCTGACGTAATCATGCGGAATTTCCGCCGCGAAACTTCGGCTTTGTTTGTTTAGACATGTTTTTATCTTCTTTTAAACCGACTTCCAAAAAACGAGGAGGTTATAATATATGTTCGGCTGTGGATATTTTTTTTTATTGATAGATTAAGATATGATACTAGAAATAATTAATATACTTAATGGCAAAACAAAATTTGCCGGGTCAGCTGCTAGTAACTTAAAAAAGTATTTCGGTCACGCCAAATTAAGGCTACAATATCATTAAGGCAGCATGAACTCTATAATATTTCTTATTTTGTCAGGTATGTTGACATATTGGTGTCCTTTATTGCGCGAATTTACGTGTTTCGTTACGTAATAATAATTGTATAAAACGAATGTAAAAACTATAATATTTTGTGCGAATTCTGGTGGAACCTTTATTAAATGTACTTTTTGTCAGACCGTGCCGTGCGTAAATAGCAGTATATTATAAGTTTATGGTAAATAGTGTCGTAGTTAAACATGGCGGTAGCGGTCATTGACTCCCTGTCAAAAACTTGTCATTTTCTATACAAAGCAGCGATTGACAACATTTGACGCTTCATTGTCAGTCGCGGTTTAATATAGAAAATGACAAGTTTTTGACAGGGAGTCAATGGCCGCTGCCGCCATGTTTAACTACGACACTATTAATTACGCACGGCACGGTCTGACAAAAATTTCAAAAGAAACAAAAAAAAACTCTTTTTCTCTGTAGTAGTAGAAGATATGTGGAAGACTGAAAACTAGAAGGTTAAAAAATATTAAGAGAATATAAATACATCTGAATATGACCACATACTCGTATTAACTATTTACCTATAAAATGAGCCTAATATATCTCCTCAATCCTTGTGCAAAGAATGATAATAAATCAAAATATCAATATAGCAATAATTACTTCATACATTATCAGTTATCACTTATCAGTCATTAATCAATTATCAATTTCTATGAGGTCATCTATAATAAATATTTAGTACAATCTCTTGATCGTGTTTGACAATAAAAAACTTTATCGTTAAAGTAATTAAGTAATCCGCGTGGGAACTGTTTTTCTGTGATAAAAGTATCCTGCCTTAAAAGTAGGTACTTACATGTATGTCTGTCCGTTTACATCTTAACGCCAACGGCCAAAGCTGCTGAGCCGATTTTGCTGAAATATAATTGCTTTACCGGGAAACTTGAAAGGACATAGGATACTTTTTTATCCCGAAAAAATGTACGGTTCCCGTGCGCTTAACACATTTAGGAGGACGTCATCTAGTAATTAATAATTATTTATAACTAGCTGTTGCCCGCGACTTCGTCCGCGTATGGACTTCAGTTTATAGCGCGCGTCTGAGTTATATAATAACGTAAAAATGAAATAACAATCAAAAAATTCGGAAATTCGTTGTAAGATGATACCACCTCTTAAAGACGTTTGAGTAAGCGTCACCGCGATGTAGGAGACGGCACGGCGCCATCTATTATGAATTTTTGGAACTTACTTAATTTGAACAAATTTACTCATTTTCACCCCCTTACAACTCTTTTTTCCAGTTAAAAAGAAGCCTATGTCCTTTCTCAGGCCTTAGACTATCGTGTAAAAAAAGACAGACAGAGATACTTTCGCATTTATAATATTAGTATAGACTAGATGATGCCCGCAACTTCGTTGCGCCAAAATTCGTTTATCGCGCGGGAACCGTACATTTTTCCGGGATAAAAACTATCCTATGTCCTTTCTCGGGACTCAAAGAATCTCCATGCCAAGTTTCAGCAAAATCGGTTCAGCGGTTCGAGCGTGAAGAGGTAACAGACAGACAGACAGACAAACTTTCGCATTTATAATATTAGTATGGATTATACGCTTCTGCCTTCTAGGAGTTCTAGGTGAAGGCCGTTGGCGCTGAATTTGTAGGCTGTTGAACTTTTTATAAGATGCCAGCCAGCGTCATTTGTTGTTTAGGTAGGTACGTAAGTATTTCTTGCACTACCTTACTGAATAGTTAAATTACCATTACGACTCTTCTCATTACCAACCGGAAAATCCAAGGACATATTATTTTAATAATTAAGTAGTACTTACTAGTATACTACTAATAATAATAGATGACGCCCGCTGCAACTCCGTTGCGCTAAAGTTAGTTTATTGAGCGGGAACCGTACATTTAGATCAAAACTAGCCTATGTCCTTTCAAAATATTTGGCACGGAGATATGGATTCAAAATACATATCTCCATGCCAAATTTCAGCAAAATCTGTTCAGCGGTTGGGGCGAAAAGAGGTAACAGACAGACAGACAGATTTATCATAATATAAAACAAACAATAATTTAGTTTAAGTACCTACAACAAAATTTTAAACTTGGATCATCTGTAGTGAACCCAGGACGCTATTTAAAAACTATCCAGTACGTCCCAGGGGCAAGGACACTGAAAACTAGGACATGTCCTGGGAAAACAGGACGGTTGGCAACCCTACATTGGCCCAACTTTTTGTAACATACGGACATTTATTCATTTTTTCCCTTATAATTTGAATTTTGAACAAATCAAAGAATTGAATATTTACGTCTTCATCACCTGGCTACACAATACACATATTATATCGTTTTCTTCGCATCTGCACTGCCCCGGGGCAGGGTGGGTCGACAGGATACGGAAACAGCTGAAATTTGAATTAAGAACATATAATAATATTATAAACTACGTATTGCACCGGACCAACGCCTACAACTCTACAAGGCGCAGGTTCGGCCTCATATGGAATATTGTTCTCATCTCTGGGCAGGGGCGCCAAAATACCAACTGCTCTCTCTGGATCGTATCCAACGAAGGGCCGCTCGAATTGTTGACTGCCATAGTGTTTCAAACAGCTTGGACCCCTTGGAATTACGCTGAGATGTAGCTTCACTCTGCATCCTCTATCGGTTGTATCACGGGGAGTGCTCTGAGGAATTGTACCACCTGCAACTTTTCGCCATCGTCCCACGCGAAAAACATACCATCCTCATCACCTTGATCAGTGGCAGTCTTCCACAGTGCGTTTTTCGCGTAACTTTCTGCCGCGCACTGTAAAACTCTGGAACGAACTGTCACCAGCAGTATTTCCGGACCTATACGACCTGCAAACCTTCAAGAAAAGCGTATTCCCTCTTAAAAGTTCCGTAGTAGTTAAAACAGACCCTAACAGCTGTTGTGCCCTAATCGTTAAGCGTTTATGTTAATTTTATATTAATTTAAATGAATAATTATTGTAGAATTTTTTTCTTGGACTAATGATACAAGAGGACTTTGAACTGTATCAAATTTTTGAAGACGACTGTACATTAGTGATGTGCGATACCTATCGATTACAGTTTAATATTTTTTGATGATATTTAAAATTATTGAAATATTTTATTATTGTGGTATTCGTTCGACCCATTTCTTGCTTAAATATTTATGTATGGGTGCAGGTTATTATAACAAAATAAGTGACTTTATTTTTTCCCACCAGGCTTACAAAAATATAAAGAATGAATTTTAAAAACTTTGTAGTGTATTTGCTTATATGAGTTTTGAAAGTGCTTATAATTCTTTGTGTTCGTTTGTGAATAACGTGAGAGAATATTTCAAAATGCTCAAACGGAGAACATCGAAACGTTTTGTAATCGGGGATACGTCTATGGACGATTCCGCCTGGAAAGACGATGCTACAGATGTTATTTCAAGTGATCTGGCAGAAAAATTGCAGATTACTATAAATACGGTTGATGATGAACCTCAGGAAAAGACTGAAAGTGCACCACAGCCGCAAGACAAGAAATTTTTAGATGTTGCCAAAAATTCTTTAAAGTAAGTATAAATAAGGGCGAGCGAAGCAAGCCCTTGTATATCCCACAACCTGTACATTTTGTGGCACACTTGAAGAAAAACTATCACACCAATAATTGATTTGTGCTTTAACGTAGTAATTTTTATTTTAAACTTATTATGTGATGTGTTATCATCAGTCAGTCAAGATGTGACGACGGCCGACGCGAGCCCTCACAAAGATCGTCTTTTAGCTAGTTAGATTTTAGACTTTTAAATTTTCTATAATATAATATGTACCTAGGTATTTACACATATTTCTTGTTATTTAGGTCTGAGCAAAAGAATGAAGGATATGGACGGTATAATATTATTTCAATGTGTTTAAACATAATATTATGTAGATACTTAGTTTAATTATGACTTAATATGACCACGCTTGGCATGATCAATGATCATAGTAAAAGTTTGTAAAAATTTAAAACATTACAGAAGAATAGACAAAGTGAAAGATTTCAGTAGAAATATTTAAACAATAATTATTATAGTCTTTCTATGGTGGCCATGCTAAGCGTATTTAAATAGAACATAATATTATTTTAACCAATGAATAAAGAAACACTTTAACCAGCCGAGTTCGAGTCGAGTTCGAGTCGAGTTCGAGTCGAGTTCGAGTCGAGTTCGAGTCGAGTTCGAGTCGAGTTCGAGTCGAGTTCGAGTCGAGTTCGAGTCGAGTTCGAGTCGAGTTCGAGTTAGAGTTCGACACAAAACACTACTCTCCAACCGTATATTTTTTCTTGTCAAGTGAATAGGAAGATAAACATTTTCCAAATTAATAATTCAAACAATACAAGACAATGATTAAATAATGAATTTGGCATTGAAATTTTGTTTACATACCAATCTTCATTTTTTTCTTGTTACATAAATAAATCGGTTCTTGTTTACATGACGTAATAATAATGTTTTTATTACGTTGTAACCAAGTTGTAACATATCAACTTTGTATCGATAACAATGAAGACCTTTCACATTACTACGCAACACAAGCGGAAAACAATTTTCTTTCAACTGCCTGTCAGTAATTGTGCTTGCCGTTCTTGTCACACTCGCGAAATTGAATAAGTGGGAAGAGGACAAGAACATCGTATGATCCGTCAGTTAAACTTCATTGGACATTGAAACGTCAGAGACGAAAACAAAACGGTTTATGCAGAGTTTTTGTAGAAATGATTAAAATATATTATCGTTTATGTACAATTAAAATCAATTTTATCCATTGTGGCTAACATATTAAACTCATTTGTTTAATTGTACAATTAAAAATGTATAATTCAATGAATGGTTTATATTCAGAAGGTCCTTACAGGTTAGTAGTTTTTGAATGAATTTGATTTTTAAATAATTTTAGTGAATTCTTACACCACACATGCAATTTCACGTGAATTACTATTCATTAGATACGAACTAACCACTCAAAATTAATTTAAACATACAGTATAGTTGTGTTTTCTAGATGTAACACTCAAAATGAAGTAGGTACTTAATTTAAATTTTATACACAATAAGTAATTATTACTATGATTTTTTTATTATTTAAAGGTCTTGTAATCTGAAGTCTTACCCAGGGTAGGTAGATCGTTAGGTGGCAAAGTGTAGACTTAAGTATAAGCTCTAAGTAAAGCTACCTCCGGAATTGGTAGGCAAAGTCATACATTTGTGTAACTATAATTATTATAATAATTTAGTAAATACAAGTACTAACAACTATAACAAAATAGAAATAACCTTGTATCAATAATTATGTATTGTATAGTTCTTGCAATCTACGAGTGCGCGTCGCCCTTAGTTGTGTGAGTGACCATATCTATACACGCGTACATGGCTTGCTCGCTTCTGACTGCTCCGTCGGGTACACACACTAACGAAAATGTCTATTCGCATTTCCAACTGCAAATAAAGGCGACGCGCACTCGTAGATTGCAAGAACTATACTATCAGAGAATGTGATTCCTACCATGCTGATGGCAGGCCTAAGTAATTTGGTCGTTTTAAGTCAAAACAATCCAACCGATTACTGCTCACATTGAATTGACATAAGCCAATCGCATGACATTGGTCTGTCAACTGCCTAGAAATCAATTTCCTTGATGGTACATAAGAACATGACTGAAATCAGCGTTCGGCAACACGCGGCCCGCGGGCCGCGTATTGAACGCTTTACTTGCGGCCCGTGAATGTTTTGAGAATAAGTTATTTAAAGTATCAAAAAGTAAAAACAATGTTTTCTTATATTTCCATCGTTATCGCAACTTAAAAACGTAGCTGTTTGTGTAATTTTGTAATAAAACACTGTTTATTGTCTGAATCCCCTTATAATACCTACTCTCTCTTACAAACTATGACAGCACATTTTTTACTAGTCAAATACATACAGAGAAATTGTTTTTTTTTTAATTTGTGGTTTAGAAAAGCCCTCATTATGTGTAGGTAGGCTTCTAGGGTTAAAACAATGCCTGCGGCCCGCCTCTAGTTTGTTTTGACACCTTGTGGCCCTTACCTGCCAAAAGGTTGCCGACCGCTGACTTAAATGCAGCTGTGCTAGCTTATTACATTTCTCGCTATAAAATAATAAGAACCACTTTATCAAACAAATTAAAACATTGCAAATCAGGCAAACTGACAGGCAGGTGCATAATTTCTTTTATATGTCATTTCAATTTGATTATATTATTTGTTCGGTACATCTACACCAAGGTTTAGAGCAAGCTGAATCAAATATTTAGTATAAGTAAACTTATTTTTAAGTAAATTCTGTTTTTTTTTTAAGTATTAAATTGTAGCTTATCATTCATTAAACACGTCTCATTTGCACATCATTTGTATTTTAAATATCTGTTACTATAACTTAATTATACAACTTACATAAAATTGTTATTTTAATAAAAATATAAGTACTGAAAGGACAGACAATATTTATTTATCATTTTTAAATTATTGGTCTCAGAAACAATTTTGTTGCTTATTCTTATTGAAATAAATTAACCAAAATATTAAAATATTTTTGTTTAAAATTGTCATTCTTTTAAGTGATAATATTATAATGAACCAGCATAGTGCATAGATTTTAAAATGTGTGCATTATATAACCACAATTTACATTTTATGAATTTCAAATGAACAATCCTAAGATCCATCTGTAATAAAAAGACATAAACTTAGTATTATTAAATATTAAGGCAATGTTGATCTCCGTCTTATTGATAAGAGTGCAGACACTTAAAAGATTACCTGATTATTAAATGAAGATTTAACATTATGGTGAGCTTAGTAGAGGTACAGTCACATAATAAAATTTGCTTGTTTGCAGACCTTCTATGTCACAAGGTACAGTGGTGCACAGTCAACGTTTTCAAGAGAAGGACTTCACTATAGCTACTCCTGAGGAGTTTGTACGACGGTTTCAAGGCACTAGAGCTATTAACAAGGTAAAAATATTTCATTTACTTCATAATATGCTTAACTTTATTTTACTTATTTGAAAGAACAGAAATAGGTTTTACAGTAATAATATACACTTTTTATACACTTTTTCCACTTTTATTAATTTATTTTATTACAATTAAGTTTCACACGACCGGTTTCGATAAAATCATCATCAGGTGTGGAAATAGGTTTTAATACCTCGATCGTGGAAATCACAGACACAATAGATTTCCAATTGTTATGCAACAGCCAGGTGATGATTGGGGATTGATGAGTTAAATATTTGTAATATTTTTAACATAATAAAATGGTACTTTCAGGTTTTAATCGCTAATAACGGAATTGGAGCAGTAAAATGTATGCGGTCAATACGTCGGTGGTCCTACGAGATGTTCAAGAACGAGAGGGCTGTGCGCTTTGTTGTTATGGTGAGACCACATCCTTGTTATTGAGAGCATTTACAGAGAGCACATGAGGGAACAAATAACCCACTATGGGTTATTCGTGTGACATAGAAGTTAGAAGTAATATAGAAGTTAAAACCAAAGGGATCAAACAATTAATATCAATTTCTTTACTCTCACTGAGCTATTTTACTTCAAAAACTCTACTGCAATAAGAAATACATATAACAATTATTGAAGTGAAAACTTCTTTAGCGGCGTTGAGCACTTTTGTGGGATGGGTAAAAACTGTGAAACTCGCGTCAGATTCTCGTGCTGATCGAAAAACCTTGGGAAAACCGTAAGACGGTTGGAGAGTAGTGTTTTGTGTCGAACTCGAATTGATTGTAAGGGTTTCGATTAATTAAAAAAATAGATTTTTTTAGAAATCAATTTTCATAAAAAATGGGTTAAAAATTTTATCGATTGTAAGGGTTTCGATTAATTAAAAAAAACGATTTTTTAATAATTGATTTTCATAAAAAATGGGTTAAAAAAATGCACAACGTTAATAATCAAGTTTTCACTTCTGCCGGCACTCCTGGAGTGCAACCCGTCTTTTTTATTTTTGCTCTATTCAACTACTAATAATCTTACATAATATAATAAACTTACTTAGTAAGAAACCTCATTCTGCATAATTAAAGTTACAAAACATACAATGAAAAAAACTTTACGACTATGAAAGTCATGGTCAAATGCAAACAATAATAATTATGTTTTAACAAACACGTTATTATTATTTATAAGGTAATTTAAATGTTCATAAAAATATATATGATGACCAATGATCAATTTAGCCTGTATTTAAATATGTATGACTGACCCTCTGTTTTTATACAGGTGACTCCAGAAGATTTGAAAGCAAACGCAGAGTATATCAAAATGGCTGACAACTATGTTCCTGTGCCTGGAGGTTCCAATAACAATAACTATGCTAATGTTGAGCTGATTGTGGACATTGCTGTCCGTACACAAGTACAGGTTAGTATTATTTACTCTATGTTATTAATATAACACCGTACGTACCCGTACGACGCCGGGGCGGGTCGCTAGTAATAATTTACTAGCGACCCGTCCCGGCGTCGTACGGGTATAAAATATTATATAGCCACTGAAAAAGTGATTAAAATTGATAGCCTATAGCCCTTTCAAATAAATTTCCCCGTTTTTTCCACATTTTCCTCTATTTCTTCGCTCCTATTAGTCTTAGCGTGATAAAATATAGCCTATAGCCTTCCTCGATAAATGGGCTATCTAACACTGAAAGAATCATCAAAATCCGTTGCGTAGTTTTAAAGATTAAAGGGAACAAAGGGACATAAGGGAAAAAAGCGACTTTGTTTTATAATATGTATATGTCACCGTAAGATTGTAAATACCGTTAGATTATAATCTATCTCGCGAGATTGTAAACTGTCGAAAGATTGTGAACCGCAACGTAGGTACTGCTTACAATTTAACGTATTATTATTCGGTAGATTGTAATCTATCGAAGTGAAATCGTTAAATTACAATTTTAAAATTGTTAAATTGTCAACTGTCCGAAGGCTGTCCCTGATTAGTCGGCCTTACAGTAGAGTCTAGTCCGTTCTGTGACCATAGAGCTAGGAATGAAACACAGGTGTCAGTCAAATAAAATTAATGCACTTCAAGAATTGTGACATCAATATCCGACATTGTAAATGTTTTTAAATGAGATCACATAGGTTCACGAGCATAATGTATATTGAAACACGGAAATTGTATGTAATTTAGGCTATATTCGGTGACTAACACTAACTTATGTTTATCATTAAATTTACACTTCTTTGGTTAATAACAGATTCATTTTACTTCCGCAACAATTTTATATGAGTAATTCTAAAGCTGTGAGTTATTTTCAACACGAAATCTTTTTTTACATTCGACATCAATTTATAATCATCAAAACACTGTTTGTCTACATTTATCAACAAAGGAATAAGGCGACACGGGGCATATACCGTTCAACCAATCAGCGCCCGAGGTGCGTTCCGTTTCACAATTTGACGGTTTCACTTCGATAGATTACAATCTACCGAATAATAATACGTTAAATTGTAAGCAGTACGTTGCGGTTCACAATCTTTCGACCGTTTACAATCTCGCGAGATAGATTATAATCTAACGGTATTTACAATCTTACGGTGACATATAGATTCGACCTTACGCAATGAAAATAAGTTTCAAATGCAGTGTATCACAAATGTCGTAATAAAAGTACTTACTTAATATACAAACAAATCAATGTCAATACAATTACATATTTGTATATTTTAAATTACATGTCATATTTTTAGGTATTTTAACCGTTTTGCATGTCTTTTTTGGTATACTTCCTTACCACATTGACTACATTGACTTAAAAAACTGTATGCTTAAGTTGTTTTCAGATGAATCTAAATTTATAATTCTACAAGTTTTTGCAACATAAAAATCTGTTTATTAAATAATATTATGATGATTTTATTGTCAGTCTGCAGTAATTATAGCTCGTCAATTAAATTACCAGAATTTGATGTGGCTTTTTGTTTGGTTGCTTGTGATTGATATTGTTAGTTCATAAATACTGTTAGTAATACATCCATGGACGTATAAAAAAAGGCGGACGGGGTCCCACCATGCACAAAACTGTGTCCTTCAGAGTCGGCCAGCTGAGTGTATGTACACGGTCCGCACGCACACATTATTACGCTAGTCCATACCATTTGACAGGCGTCAGAATGTGTACGTGGCCCACTCTGAAGACACAGTTCTGTGTATAATAAGACTCCCTCCGCCTTTTTTTCTAAGTTCATGATTACAATATCATTAGTCATTACCTTGCAAAAAATCTGATACTTATAGTATTTCTCTTAGTAAGGTAATGAATGGACCTCTAAACCATTAGCAGAGGTAGAAAGACATTTGCTTGTCCTGTTTACTTGTAACGCCTCAAATTTTGCAAACTAAATGTTCTTTAATAATAATTTCAGGCGGTGTGGGCGGGCTGGGGCCACGCGTCCGAGAACCCCAAGCTACCGGAGCTGCTGCACAGGGCCGGTGTGGCCTTCATAGGGCCCCCGGAGAAGGCCATGTGGGCACTCGGAGACAAGATCGCCTCCTCCATCGTCGCGCAGACCGCAGATATACCTACACTGCCCTGGAGTGGTAGCAGTAAGTGAATTACATATTTTTTTTATTACAAAAAAACTTGAGAGGTGTCAAGGGACACCCGGATGGAGCGAAGTCATATGGTAGAATTTTAAATTTACCGCCCGTTGACGCCATCGCCACATCAACGCTCTCTGCCCCTACTTCATAGGTACTAAATAAGTGTCGGTCAAAAAGTGTCGTTACAACTTTTTCGTCTAGCCCCCTTTCGCAACGCGCGATAAGGAACTTCGTTCCAATAATATTAGAGTCGTCTATGAGCTTTTCGCCCATATCCTTTGTTAATTGTTTATCGCTTTTTATATAATTTGTTCACGTGAGTAAATTATTTGTGGAGTTGTGAAGGTCACCTACAAGATCTCGTTAATTGAATCATTAACATTGTAAAAAACACAGTAATTGCCTAATTTAGTTTTAAACGTTCATATTCGCTAAACAACAATGCATCTTTAAAAAAAATGACCTTAAGGCCCGTATTTTTGGTCAGTACTTAAGATGCGACCTGGTCTCAAGACGCGGTTCGGCTCGTGTGATTTGTCCAAATTTTGACACCCAACCAATCACAGACCCTGAACCATGTCTTGAGACCGAGATGCATCTTGAGTACTGACCAAAAATACGGGCCTCAAAGATACACGACGCGTAAATTTTCCTACTATAGCTTCAAGGTATTTTTATTTAGTTTAATAATTGTGTATCATTGGAGTAATTGATTCAATTGGCAGTTAACGTATCTACCCACTGACCTCTATTATACAAGACATAAGATATTATAGATACCCAGCTGTTTTTTGTGCCTATTTGAAACGGAATCAGCGCCCCCAATGCGGGGGAAGTAATAAGAACTAAATCTGACGTAACTTGCAAATGGCCGCTCAATCGCTATTGGTTGTAGAAACCAAAGAGAATATAATCACTACGGTGCAGGTGGTAGAAACTAGTATTAGTGCCAAGTACTCCCTCCTACTATTGCTATCAGCGCCAATATGGCGACTTTTAAACGTCATGTTTACGTCTGATTTAGTTCTCTTCCCCCGCATTGAGGCGCTGATTCCGCTTCAAATAGGCACAAAAAACAGCTGTCATTTCAAAATCATAGGTCCAGCGTACTTGTATAAAGGAGGTCAGTGTATATGTCGCAGTCATCTGGTTCAATCTGCGATTCGATTGAATGACTAGCGTATTCATTGAATGACTCCATTCAATTGAATGAACTCGGCCGAACGTCGATTGAACGATCGTCCCTCAACGTTCAACTAGTTAGCGATTTGTAGCATAGCGTTTTGAAGATAGCGGACATGAAATCAGTCAGGTAATTGAACGTATTTCATTTTCTTCCTACTGCGGCGCTACTAGTCAGTAGTCACTAAAACAAATATGGCGTCAAACAGCTCGCACAGCTGATAGCAGTGTGTTGATATTTTATCGATTACATTTACATTAAAGAACTTTTTTTGTAATAACTTAAGTAATAACTAATAAAATAATATGAAAGCGTGGATTTACCTTTTACTACCCCGTCAACGGATACTTGAAAAAAAAAATATAGCATCCCATTTAACGACTTCGCTATATTATGACTTTTAGTCAAAACGTTAAACGTTACAGTCAACGTCTTGACGAGTTGTCCTTTAGACATTCAATTGAATGCTGTCATTTAATGAATGCGCTAGTCATTCGATCGAATCGCAGATTAAACCAGATGACTGAGACATATCTACGTCATTTGGTCGAATTATGTCAATTCAATGTATGTAGTTGCAATCTGTCGGCTGGGTTAAACATAACCCGACCAAACTACGTAGGTCTCGCATCTGCCTATGAATCAACTATCTTATATTTCTCTATGCTATGAATCAACTTCTCTGATAGTACTTTATTATCAACAATCTAATATATATAAATCTCCTGTCACGATGTTTGTCGGCGATGGATTCCTAAACTACTTAACCGATTTTAATGTTTGTTTTTTTTTAAATGTGTGCTTTTTTCCAACTTGAGAGATAGGATAGCTTAGATCTTTAATTATAGTCGCAATTTTATTTTATTGCAAATTATTTGTCTAAAAAGAGCGACCATTGTTTATGCGCCGCGGGTCACGGGATAGCGATGGACGTTGCCATGGTGCCATACTAATACTTATTTAGTCACTAACTCAATGAAATAATACGGGCGATATACTTTATATAATATGGCAAAGAAACGTTTGCCGGGACAGCTGGTAACTTTATATTCTCTTTTCAGATTTGAAAGCTGAATACAACAGCAAGAAGATCAAGATATCGTCTGAGCTGTTCGCCAAGGGCTGCGTGTCCACGCCTGAGCAGGGCCTTCAGGCTGCGACTAAAATCGGTAAGTAGCCAAATATCCAACTAACATAATATTGCGTCGACTGCAATCACAGACATAGATCAAGATAGATACCGCATGTGTATTGTACTTCGCGTGCCATATCGCGTTCCCAAACGACGAGCAATGCTCGTCTTTCGAAAGTATTTTCTTTAGTCTGCTATCGGAATCGGACGTCAATCGGAATTTAAAAAATGCCTAAATGCCTAAAATTCCGTATTGAGCTGTAGAAATTCAAATAGAAACGTTGGCCTTGATAATGGACACGTTTCTTATCATCGGTAAGTACGTCACAGTAGGTAGCAAAAAAGTGGCACGCTCGTTTTCATAAAAATGGAGCGACATACGGTATCTATATTGATAACTATGTCTGTGACTGCAATATTTTTAATAAGTACAAACAGATATGGAAACTAATTCCAGTTTCTAACATGAACATTTAATGATGGTTTGGTTAGAAGGACAATGGCAAGGCCATGATATTACTCAAGCCCAGATTTGTTTGTTCTTTTCTATTATAAAACATTTGCATGCTATCTTTATAGTTAAGAGTGAGCAATGAATTTATGTTAACATCTAATGTACCACTTTTAAAGCAAATAAATGATTGATTAATTAAGTAATTGATTGGTTGATTGATTGAAACTTAATGGTTGAAACCCAGGGTTCCCCGTGATGATCAAGGCGTCGGAAGGCGGTGGCGGTAAGGGCATCCGTAAGGTGGAGAATGCTGATGACTTCAGCAACATGTTCCGACAGGTAGACATTATTACTACTTATTCTTTCTAAGAGTGTCAAAGTCAAAATACAGTACACACAAGCTCCGTGTTTTTAATTTCATAAAAATATAAATCTTACCTATTTTGTGTCGTAAAGTGGTCAAAGACAGTTGAAATAGTTCGATACATAACTGGAAGTGTTATCCAAGCGTAAAACGGACAATACACGAAAATAGCATCGGGTGCATAAGTGACTGTAAACCAAGTGCTACGAGTATTCTACGTAAATCCTGTGTATGTTAAAACTATTTACACTAATTTCAACATCACTATGCGTAATCCAAAACTGTGATAAAAGTGTTTTTAATGCAAAAAGTGCAATAAAACGTTTTTATATGATATTTCGAACAATTTATAATTAAAAATAATAAAGCGGTATCCGAAAAAACTTTTATCAACGTCACAACGTATACTCTTGTCACTGACAATACTTCGATAACTTTGGATTGCTACGTAATAGTCTTGCTGGTCCTGTGGCTCGGCTGCCCCGCCTATCAACTAAGAGGTCGAGTGTTCGTATCCTAGTGGTGCCTTGGAAGTTTGAAGTTTATTTAACTTGTGGGAATTTACTATGGCTCCTCCGCAGAAGCTAAGATTCGAATGTTGTCAGAAATCATTACAATCGATCGAATTACTTAGATGCCAAAATTGTAAGAAGAACTATCACTATCTATGTGTCAGTGTCAGTGCGACATCATATAAGGATCTGTCAGACACTTATAAAAAGGATTGGCTCTGTCCTGCCTGCTCGCGACCGAAGGCTGACAACACCAATACACCGATCAGGAATGCTCCATCTAGTAGCGGCAGCAACAAACACCTCTCTACGGTCGAAAACGATGAGAATACAGATAAAAATATTACCTTAAGGCGCAAGGACACTGCTTCTAAAACCAGCACGTCAAGTCCCGAATGCGGAGTAAAGGCAGGAAGCGCAATCGACTATGCATCTCCAACGATCAACTTAAACCAATTTCGCGATATAATCCAGGCAGAAGTCCAAAAAGCTGTTACTCATAGTCTAAATACTTACTTGTGCCCCCAACTGAAAGATATTCGTGACGAAATTGCGGAATACAAGAAATCCATTGAATATTTTAGCGAAAAACTTGAAGATTTTCAGTCGTGGCACAACAACCATGCTGAGACATTTAGCACCCTATCCAAGGAAAACTCCCACCTTAAAAGCCAAGTTGCCAGTCTAACCCAGCGCATCAGCCAAATGGAACAACAAACACGTTCAAGCAATATTGAGTTGCAGTGTCTACCGGAATCGAAGTCCGAGAATCTGCTCAACGTGGTAAAGAAGTTAGGAGAAGTTGTGAAACATCCTTTGAATGATGATAATATTCTGTATTGCGCACGCACGGCAAAAATGAATACTGAAAGCTCTCGACCACGCTCCATAGTCGTTAAACTAAGCAGCCCCCGTTTGAGAGACAATCTTCTGGCGGCGTGTATCCAGTATAATAAGACCAACCCTAACGAAAAACTACACTCTGGACTCTTGGGATACGGTGGCTCAATGAAATCTCCAATATTCATAACGGAACATCTCACGCCTGAAATGAAATCCTTACATGCAGCTGTTAGGGCAAAAGCCAAGGAATGTCATTATAAATTTGTCTGGATTCGTAATGGCCGCATTTATGTTAGAAAATCAGACACATCTGAGTATATTTTTGTTAAGAATATGGAATCTTTAAATAGGATTAAGAAGGGGTAATACTAGCTGACTCAATGTTTTTGTTTCGTTATTATTTTTTTTTTCTTTCAATTGTACTTAATGCTTGCGTTAACTATAATTGTCGTCTATAATGTTCTTAGATTTAAAGTTATACTATCAAAATGTACGCGGCTTGAACACAAAAACGAGTGAATTTTTTCATAACGTCACCCTTAATGATTATGACATTATTATTATCACAGAAACTTGGCTGGACTCTCATGTATACGATTCTGAGCTCTTTGACGATCGTTATGTAGTATACAGGAGAGATCGCAGCCGCACTAGATTTAACTTAAAGAGATTTGGAGGCGGAGTACTTGTCGCCGTTAAAAAAAGCATACCATCCGAAAGAATGTACAAATATGATAGCGAATGCGAGGATCTATGGTTATGCATAGAACCAAATAAAGACTCGAAATCGCGCTTACTATTATGTGTTTTGTACTTACCTCCACCGATTCAAACAGATGCTCTCAACGAATTTCTGAATCATGCTAACAGAGCGATGTGTGATTCGTCTCAAACTTTGATAGTGGGAGATTTCAACATGCCACAGATAACGTGGTCCCCTAGCATGGATACTAATCATCTACATCCCAATAATTGTTCTAACTACACTAAAGGAACGGAGCTAACCGATTTCATAAATTTTAATGGACTTAAACAGTATAACCATGTTCTTAACTATAAAGGTAATATCTTGGATCTAATATTGTCTAGCTCTACTGTTAAAAGCGTACAAGTCAGCAATAATGCCGTTATTGGCAATATTGATCCGGCCCATCCAGCACTAGAATTTAATATCAGTGTAGAAGCTGATAAATTTCTAAATAAAAACAATACGCGTAAATTCAATTATTTTAAAGCCAATTATAAAACCATAAATGAAAGGTTATCTGATATTGACTGGGATAATGTTTTTAAGAATGTTACTGATGTAGATTCTATGACCGAAATTTTTTACTTCAAATTAAACAACTTAATCGAAAAACATGTACCGAAATATAATTTTAATAATAAAAAGAATTCATATCCTATTTGGTTCGGCCACGATCTAATTCGACTTCTCAAGGAAAAAAACAAATTTAGAATTCGCTTTAAAAAATACCAAAACCCTCGAGATCGGTTATCTTTTGAACTGCTAAGGGATCGATGCAAGAATCTACAAACTTTACAATATAAACGATATATGGAGAGTATGGAGACGTCTATACAATCAAACCCTAAAACCTTCTGGGCTTACGTTAAGTCGAAAAAACAATCAACTACTGGTATCCCCTCTTCTATGTTCTTGGCTGATAGCACAGCCTCAAATGGCCACGACATCTGTAATTTGTTTGCAAACAATTTTTCTAATTCCTATAACACCATCACACCGAGTGACTCGGATCCAGACAAAGAATTTGATCAAATTAATACAAATTGCTTAAATCTAGTATCTATTACCCATTCTGAAATTCACAAAGCTCTAAACAAATTGGATACAAAAAAAGGCTCGGGTGCCGACGGTATTCCACCAATTTTTATTAAACGCTGTGCTAAGTATCTCTCGGCACCACTTTTTCATATTTTCAACTCTTCTTTAAAAAGTGGCAACTTTCCAAAAGTATGGAAGCAGGCCCACGTTTTGCCACTTTACAAAGATGGTGACAGGTGCAATATTAAAAACTATAGACCTATCTCTATTCTGCCGACTTTCGCTATGGTCTTTGAAAAATTAGTTTACCCTGCGCTTTCCTGGCATGTGAAACCCTACATCTCTGATCATCAGCACGGCTTTTTCAATAATAGGTCTACGACAACTAATATGGTATCTTTTGTTGACAGTCTGATGGACTCTGTCGATGCTGAAAATTGTGTAGATGTAATCTACACGGATTTCAGCAAAGCATTCGACAGAGTTCCCCACGATGTGCTCTTGATTAAGTTGCACAGATTTGGATTTGGAGGCCCTATGTTGCGCTGGCTTAGATCTTACTTACGAGGTAGAACCTCAACTGTAATTGTCAATGGATATAAATCGATCCCTTTTCCAACAAAATCCGGTGTTCCACAAGGTTCTCGGCTGGGTCCCCTGCTTTTCAATATTTTTATAAACGATATATGTATGTGTTTTATTTATACCAACTTTTACCTCTTTGCAGACGATCTTAAAATTGTCAAAACTATTACCTCACTTCAAGATACGCTTCAACTCCAAAGTGATTTAGATAACTTATCCATCTGGTGTAAAAATAATCTAATGAGCTTAAATTCTAGTAAATGTTATCACATGCGCTTTTCCCGTAAAATTAAGGTCCTACATCCAACTATTTACAAAATTAATGATTATCCTCTTTCTCAAGTTCGAGAAATACGGGACCTTGGTATAACTTTGGATTCAAAACTGCAAATGAATAGACACGTTGATAACATTGTCTCCCATAGCTTGAAAACCCTAGGATTTATTAAACGTAATGCTGTTGGCTTTCATAATCCACTCACAATAATCACTTTATACTACGCATTAGTTCGCAGCAAACTAGAGTACTGTAGTCCTGCATGGAACCCCCATTACGCTATCTATTCCAATCGTATTGAACGAGTACAAAAACGCTTTTTATGGTATTTATCCTTTAAGCAGGGCTTGGCCAAAAAATTGCCACATTATAAAGACAGACTAGATTACTTTCGGATGGTTTCGCTTCATGATCGTAGACAGTACTTCGATCTAATTTTCCTGCACAAACTTGTAAACGGCACTATTGATAGTAAAGAACTCCTGAAAAGAATAAAATTAAATGTACCAAATCGTTTACCAAGAAAAAATAAATACAAACCTTTTTACATTAAATCAGCCAAAACAAATTTGGGCCAATTTTCGCCGATTAAAAGGATGTGCAGGTCTTATAACAGTTTGTCAAATACTAAGGATGCTTGTATCTTCTCAAATAAATTGGCTAAGTTCAAAAAATTAATTGTTGGTTTGTCGCGTTAGGTGCTGCTGATGTTTCACTTTTTAAGCTACATACAATTTTTGTTTTGTTTTTGTGTTAACCCTTCTCTGTTCGTTTCTCTCTCACATTGTGGTTTGTTTTTAAGTATGAAATTATTGTTTATTTGTTGCCATTTTAGATTCATCATAGTTATTAAATCTTAAGATAATGTGTGTAAGATTTGTGCATGTAGAACTACACCTGTAATTTAGGATACATTAATCTTTATTCTACAATTGTATGTTTTCTATGTCAAGATCTTTTCTGATGTATTTCCTTGTTGGTGTGTCAAATAAATAAATAAATAAATAAATATTCTTGCTACATATTTACATTTGGTGGCGATTGTTAAACAGTCCTAGTAGAACGAGTACCCCCCGATCCGACCGGCACAGCGGTGCGGCAACCGCTTTGGCGGTCGGTGCGGCGTTGCCAGACTTCGGCACGGTGTTTGTGTGTGTGCGACTAGACGTATGCGAATTATAATTGCATAAGTTGATAAAAATGTTATGCAATAGCTTTACCGCGGCAATCCCCGAGTGCTAAACGTATTTCTTTTATCAAGATTAACTGGATGGATCCGCGCGATAAATTTATTTTTCTCCAACGAAGTTCTAGTAACATTTCGACTAATGAATATTATTTATTAAGAAGCGCTTACACGGGCAACAATTGCGGCAATAATTGCCCGGCGACACTAATGGACCGATCTGGAGCAATTAATGGAGCAACATGGAGCAATTATTTCGGCGATATTGCTTTCATATCGCTCAATGTCGCCGATACGAATTGACGAATATCCGA
This sequence comes from Polyommatus icarus, assembly GCA_937595015.1. Classification (NCBI taxonomy): domain Eukaryota; kingdom Metazoa; phylum Arthropoda; class Insecta; order Lepidoptera; family Lycaenidae; genus Polyommatus; species Polyommatus icarus. The sequence goes on from OW569325.1 coordinate 3,517,084, forward strand.
TGGGCTCGTGTATGACAGTATTGCTTAGTAACTAGTTGATGAAGTTGCGCCATATCGCTCAATTGTATTGCGATGTATTGCTTCTTGTTGCCGAAATTTGCTTGATGTAGTCGTGACGTCAAAGTTAACAAGAATTGACTGGAGTGGAGCAATTTTAGTTGCACGTATAAGCGTACCTTTATACTCAATAACAGGTGCAAGCGGAGGTGCCCGGGTCCCCGATATTCGTGATGAAGCTGGCCAAGTCTGCGCGACATCTTGAAGTTCAACTGTTGGCTGATCAGTATGGTAAGTTAATAACCAGCAATGGGGATTGTCCATTTTTTTTTAATTTTGCTCATTACAAAAACATTTCGAGGAATAAGGTCAGTGATCGTTTTTCTGTATATAAACGAAAAAAATACCCATTAGTTACTTATATTTTTGAACAAATATGTTTAACCTTAGTTTGACCTTCAATGGCGTTAAATTAGCAATAAATTCGACCAACATTACGTTTCGAACTTTTGGTAAGCTTCTCGTATCAGCTTTCACATAATGATAACTTGCATTTGACGAACCAGCCATTATAAATAAGATTGAAAGGAAAAAAAAACATACTGCAGAGGTCAATTGGCCGCCGATGATGACGTCAGAGCGAAACTTTAAAAATTTATTGAGAAAAAACTAGCCAATGAATTTCAAAATTATTTAATTTATATTCTTAAAATACCCTATTTTAACGAAAAAAAATATAAAAAGTACATGTGATTTTTTTTGGACAATGCCCATTGTTAGTATAATAATATTAGTATGTATTGAGATAACGGTATATTATCTTACTGCCTCACTCGGAGATATTTAATGATTCTTATTTATTTTAAAAATGAACAGTAAATAAAATGGAGCTTGTGTCAAAATCTTCATGAAGTTAAACTGAAGGCTCCATTCCATTTTCCGTCCATTCCATTCCATGCACGGATTTATTTCTTTGACTTGAGTCAATTCGTGCGTAGCGTGTCCGTGGGTTGCAGTGGACACAGTCACATATATTTTCTTACAAAGCGAAGCTTGACGTACGTGCGTAGTCTCTCCGTACGCCGCGGTGGAATGGAGCCCTAAATTTAATAAACAGTAAATAAAATGGAGCTTGCATCAAAATATTCATGAAGTTAAACTTAAGGTACAATTCCGCGCGGCTCACGACATTGGTCGGCCGCGCGCGTCTGTCGCGGGCCTCGGAAGCGTTGTCATACATTTTCATAAACCACAGAGTACCTTTTTATATAGGAAATCATACACTGGCCATTGTCGCGAGCGGCCGACGACATGACAGTCGTAGGCCGTGCGCGGCCGCGATCGGTCGCGATGCACGGAATTGAACAACTACGGAATTCTTATTAAAATTAAGATATTAATGTCAAATTGTTTTCTGTCAGGTAACGCTATATCGCTGTTCGGCCGTGACTGCTCCATCCAGCGCCGTCATCAGAAGATCATCGAAGAGGCGCCCGCCGCCATCGCCAAGCCCGATGTCTTCATTGAGATGGAGAAGGTAATTTATAAATAATATGCTAGTTGTTAAAATATGAACTAAATAGGGTGCGTTTCCACTGAAGCGGAGCGGAGCTTAGCGGTACCCGAATTGACCAATCGTGCTATTCCAACGGAATGATAGCGAAGCAGAGCGAAGAGCATGGTGATTGGTCAATTCGGCACTGCTAAGCTCCGCTCCGCATCAGTGGAAACGCGGCCATGCATTGCACGCTATCAAGTTGTCACAGTAATTAAAAATGAGATAGAAGTAAGATAGCAATATTTTCTTACGTGAATAAAAAGATAGAGTAGTGATGTTAGTATACGAAAATCCTAATTATCTGCGTCTTCGTCCATTGGAAAAATGATTACCATCAGATCAGCGATGCAAGAAATGTTTTAGATCTAATAGAATCGCTCACATAACTCGCAACACATCGGAGGACACATAGTATAAAAAAAGTGACATTTATTTCGATGTTTTCACACCTTCAATAAAGCACTAGTATAATTGGGTAATTGGGCACACAATTCTCAGGCCGCGGTACGTCTGGCCAAGATGGTGGGGTACGTGAGCGCGGGCACGGTGGAGTACCTGTACGACCCGGCGTCCGGCTCCTACTTCTTCCTGGAGCTGAACCCGCGCCTGCAGGTTGAGCACCCCTGCACGGAGATGGTGGCTGACGTCAACCTGCCAGCCGCGCAGCTGCAGGTAACTTTCTGTAATTTAGATGTACAGAGAGGCTGTGATGCATTGACACTGATCTTTTTTCGGCAAAGTTATGCCATTTTTGTCATAAGTCATAACTAATAAGTCATAACCAGTGGTCGGCGTAGGTAGTGCCATCCCGCGGGATTCGTTAATCGCGGCATAACGTGGACATGCCTCTCAATCCCGCGATTTTGGGATTCGCATTGAAATAATATATAATCGGAAATACATTCATAATTTGATATTTAAACAACAAATATTGTGACAAACGTAAATAAAGAAATAATTTGTTAGTTTTTTATTTATTTATCATAATTGTAAGTTTTATATGATATTAACAAATAAAAGTATGGAAAGTATGGAACTCCGTTTCAAATTGTACCATAATGTATCGTACCTTATTTTGTAAGGATTAAAATGTTAATTTAAGTATTAAAAATAATACAAGTCTAATTCGCCGGGATTTCTTGTAAAATACTAATGAAGTTAACTATAGAGGTTATAATTTTATTAGGCTTACATTTTTTTTATTGATAAGATTCTACGCCCCTAAAAACATTAAGTATGTATTAAGGTAATTTGTTACAATATGAAGCGACTACTGCTGTTTTAAAAGCTATTTCCCGTCTTTTGATTGTTGGTTTAAATCTATGTAGATACATTGTACTTACTTTCTGAAGATGGTTATGTACAGATTTGTCACGGTTTTCACAATCTAAGTTACTTTACAAAAGTTAAAAATCAATATATTGTATATCTCAGCTACAAGTTTTTTTATACATAATAATAAGTTGGTAGACATAATGTACTTTACACAATTCAAAGGTAACGCAATTCGTAAGAAACGGTAGTATTTATCACTTGTCAAAACGTCTTCAAAGTGTTGCCATTTACGTCACATTTAGATATCGATAGACAGTTTAATTATCGATTCAAATCAACTATCAATTTCGGTTTTCAATCGTTAAATAACTAAGCATTTTCTTATTTCACTCTATTTTTAAATAAGCTAGAAACTACTAATATTGTAATTCTTATTACGAAAGCTATTAAATAAATATGGATTATAATTAAAAAGAAAGAGTTATGTTTAGTTAATAAATAATAGATATCGATTTTGACGCGTAATCTTTTTTTTTTCATACTGGCAACTAAGCAAAACATGGCCGAAGAAATATTAGACGTAGAAAAACGTTTAGTGACTCATTTATTTAGGCCTTTTTTATCCGGCGAAATTATGACTCAAAACTCGTTTTTTTTTCATTAATTGTAAAGTAAATACTTGATTATTCGCGATAATTCGGAACGCGGGATTTTATCCCGCGATCCCGGAGGTATGTCCATGTTAACATATACAATTGAGGTCATTCACCCTAAATGGCACTACCTACGCCGACCACTGGTCATAACATACTTAAATAACATTATGACGTTAGGTTTTGCACATAATTATGGTGTGCATGTTCGCACACAAACGCATAATCAAAATATAAATACTTCTAACTAAAAATTATAAATAAACAAAGCGCATATTCAGATGTTAAAAGACGTTTTAAGTGGCTCTGTTTCCTTTCGTAGATTGCCATGGGCTTGCCGCTGTACAACATTAAAGACATCAGGCTGTTGTACGGCGAGTCGCCTTGGGGCCTCACCCAGATCGACTTCGACGAGCCGCACCAGCGCCCCTCGCCTTGGGGACACGTTATCGCCGCCCGTATCACCTCCGAGAACCCCGACGAAGGTGAGAGAGATAAAAGATAGGTGGTACTGTAGTGGGGGACGGAGATAGCATGATAGGTTGACTTCGACGAGCCGCACTGGCGTCCCTCGCCTTAGGGCCACGTTATCGCCGCAGGTATCACCTCCGAGAACCCGAGGTAAGCGTACAGTAAGCTGTACTGTAGTGTAAGACAGAGATGGCATGACAGGAGTTGATTTCATCGAGTTGCACTAGGACCCTCGTTACATCATCGCGCGTGTTTCTTCCGAAAATCCAGACGTGAGAGAGAAGATAATTGGTTTCATACCCCGCGTTCCATTTAGCGTTAAAAACGATCAAAACGCTCAAAATGCCTCCTGTTAACTTTAACGCTAAATGGAACGCGGGGATAGTGAGAGGCAGAGATAAGTTGACCGAGGTTTTGACGAAGGACATTTAAAGTGTTTCTGTATGGAGAGAGTTAGGCTGGTATAAATAGTACTCAAGATGCATCTCGGTCTCAAGACACAGTTCAGGCTCTGTGATTGGTTGGCTGTCAAGGACCAATAACAGAGCCGAACCGCGGCTTGAGACCGGGTCGCATCTTAAGTACTAACTATAGTTATACCAGCCTTAGGCCCGTATTTTTGGTCAGTACTCAAGATGCATCTCGGTCTCAAGACACGGTTCAGGCTATGTGATTGGTTGGCTGTCAAAATTTGGACCAATCATGAGCCGAACCGCGTCTTGAGACCGGGTCGCATCTAAAGTACTGACCAAAAATACGGGCCTTAGAGTCCATCATCATCCCTGTTCTTGAGGGCTTCTTTATCTTCTCATGCTTAATACAATCCAATGTGTTGCAGGTTTCAAGCCGTCTTCGGGTACGGTGCAGGAGCTGAACTTCCGTTCGTCGAAGAACGTGTGGGGCTACTTCAGTGTGGCGGCATCGGGAGGTCTACACGAATTCGCCGACTCACAGTTCGGGCATTGCTTCTCGTGGGGCGAGACCAGGGAGCAGGCTAGAGAGTGAGTTACTTCATAAGAGAGAAACAGATGGATAGTTTGCCTTAGCCGGCCCCTAGACGATCAATTGTGTTGTCAATATCACGCGTCAATTTTATTGATCAGTTTATTTGACAATTAGATTGAAGGCGTGCGATGTTAAACATCAACCCTAGACGGACATCAAAGCAATACGTGATATTGCTCAATATTGTTGAGGTCTAGGGGCCTGCTTACACATAATATTATGATGGTGCACCCATGTAGAGGCTTATACTCGGTGCCGTTAAAGTAAATAAATAAAATCCTGTATGGTGTTTAATTCGTTGACCAAAACAGGGATAGGCGAAACAATGCCACCATTTAACCAATATTCTAAAACACCATAAAGTTATAGAGTGCACAAAATTTTGCCAAGCAATAAATACACGAATTTCTTAGTTCATTAAGACTTATTCGGGCCTGTTTCACGACTTTCTGATAAGTGCCGGATAGGTTATTCACAACTTATCTGAAGGATGGAGTATGGGGTATCTGTCAGATAAGTTGTGGATAGCTTACCCGGAATTCATCAGGAAGTGTTGAAACAGCCCCTTAAGCTTAGCGCAAACCTACGCGACCAAAGCGACTGCGAAGCGGTAGCGTCTACCGCGCGGCGGACGCTGCCCATGTAATCTTATGGCGCTGTGCACACCTGCACGACCGCGACGCGAAATGTTCGCGTCGGCAAGCGGAACGTGCCCGTCAAGTTGTCAGACGCGTGTTTTGAAGTTTACATAACTAGACTTCTTTTTTAAAACCTTCTTTATATTATTTTGTACTACTCTTTAGTTTATAATTTCTTGATTTGTTTACGTTTTGATAGATTGTGTCATGAATTGGTGTGCACGCCAAGTTTCGCGTTGCAGACGCTCCCGTTTCGCGTACCGCGTCCCCTGTCACTGTCGCGTAGGTTTGTTTTAAGCTTTAGGCCTTTGCCTCGAAATCAGCGGGGCGGTGGCGGAGCGGGAGCGGTGCGTTTGAATGTGTAGATTTATATGGAACTGGCCTCGGAGGCAGTGGCGCAGCGAGCGTCGCGCGTCATACTAGACGGCTTCCCGCCCCGCCGCTACCGCTCCCGCCCCGCTGCCCGCTGATTTCGAGGCTGCGGCCTAATATTTGCTTAATAAGTTGTACGCCCACAGGAACCTCGTAATCGCGCTGAAGGAGCTGAGCATCCGAGGCGACTTCCGCACGACGGTGGAATACCTCATCACGCTGTTGGAGACGCCCGCATTCCAGGACAATAACATTGACACCAGCTGGTTGGACGCGCTTATTGCTGAGAGAGTTGGGGTACTGTTAACCAAATTTTTTTCTTATTGAAGTAAAAACTTCTTTAGCGGCGTTGAGCATTTTTGTGGGATGGGTAGAAACTGTAAAACTCGCGTCAGATTCTCGTGCTGATCGAAAAACCTTGGAAAAACCGTAAGACGGTTTGAGAGTAGTGTTTTGTGTCGAACTCGAACTCGAATTGATTGTAAGGGTTTCGATTACTTAAAAAAAAACGATTTTTTAAAAATCGATTTTCATAAAAAATGGGTTAAAAGTTTAATCAATTGTAAGGGTTTCGTTTAATTTAAAAAATCGATTTTTCAATAATCGATTTTCATAAAAAATGGGTTAAAAAAATGCACAACGTTAATAATCAAGTTTTCACTTCTGCCGGCACTCCCGGAATGCAACCCGTCTTTTTTTTATCATAATAATAGACGACGCTCGCAACTCCGTTGTGCCAAAATTCGTTTATGGCGCGGTTACCGTCATTGAACTATTATTATAGTTCTTGCAATCTACGAGTGCGCGGCGCCTATAGTTGTGTGAGTGACCATATCTATACACGCGTACATGGCTCGCTCGCTACTGACAGCTCCGTCAGGTACGCACACTAACGAAAATGTCTATTCGCATTTCCAACTACAAATAAAGGCTACGCGCACTCGTAGATTGCAAGAACTATACTACGCATAGAAACGACACAGCCAACTTGTTTTTTGCGCTGTGCGTTGAAGCTGACTGGCATCAACTCAAAATATCACTTCATGTAAAAGTGTCGCCCCTATCACGGTGACATCGTATTCTATGGCTAGTATAGGCATAGATTTTGTTCGCGCCTTCTTTTCTATACGTAGTAATAATAGTTCAATGGGCACCGTACATTTTTCCGGGATTAATAGTATTCTATGTCATTTCCTGGGACTCCAAAGTATTTCCATAGTCCATACCAAGCGGCGGACAGCAATCTCGGTTCAGCGGTTTGGGCGTGAAGAGTTAACAGACAGGCAAAAATTCGCATTTATAATTTTAATATGGATTAGTATTGATAACTTTCATGCTTGACACGCAGAAACAACCTGCTGCCCTAGCGGTTTTCTCACTGACCTCTATAATACACTGGACTGGCTATGCCGTACAAAAGTGCCGATTTGAAGCGCCGCGGTGAGTGTACTGTGAACTAATTACACAGAAAACTGCCACCGCCATTTGCAAAATAGTAGTTCCAAGTACACTCACTACTACTTTCACATAGCAATCAGCGCCAATATGGCGACTTTCAAATAGGAACATTTTATTGATAGCGATCGCCGGTCCAGTGTATTATAGAGGTCAGTGGGTTTTCTAGAAGGAGGTGCCAAGCTCTGCGTGTTATGCGTGACACGAAATGTTTGCTAAAAGTAATAAAACCCTGTTGCGAAAATTATGCAAACGAAGGGGTATGATATAATTCAAAATTCTTACAACTTCTTCATCAGGTGTATGACAAACGACAACATTGTGTATTTCGACACAAAGTTATCGTTTTCTTAATACAACGGATACACGGTTAGTTTGGCATCAGTTCAGTCTATCAGTCTGGTCAGAATGACGGAGAATGATCGTCTAGTCGCTTGATTGACAGACTGATCATTTCTTTATTATGAACCTTCGAGGAAATTGATTCCTAGGCAGTCGACAGACCGTTTGGTCGGATCATGTCAATTTAATGTTAATGTGGCTGGGTTTGACGTAACACGACCAAATTATGTATAATTTGACGACCTCTGTGGCTCAATGGGTAGAGTGTGTGGCAGCTCAAGCCGGGGGTCGCGGGTTCGAGTCCCGCCGACGGAACAAAAAGTTTTTCAATGTTCCTGGGTCATGGATGTATATTAAATATGTGTATGATATAATAAAAATCTTAAATACATGTATAGTATAAAAGTATTAAATATATTTCCGTTGTCTGGTACCCATAACACATGTCCTTCAGGTACTTAGCACGGGGCCAGATTGACGTGGTGTGAAGCGTCCATAGATCTCAGTCCATATATCTCAGACTGATGGACTAAACTGATGCCTGGAGAGTGGAGACTGAGTGTGTAACCGTTGTTAATGTTTTCATATATTATGTCAGGTCCAAGGCGAGAAGCCCGACGTGATGTTGGGCGTGATCTGCGGGTCCATCCTCATCGCCGACAACATCATCACCGCCAACTTCCAGGAGTTCAAGAGCGCTTTGGAGAAGTAAGGGCCCTAACACACGACGTTTTTTTACGCTCATACAAACGCAAGTTGAACGCCCAGCAAACGGAAGGAAGCCGACACGTTTTAAAATTTATATCTGCCAAAACGCGATGAAAACGCGCAGAAGTCAAGCGCATCAGAAACGCGCGTCGTCAGTGCGCAAAAAATACGTCGTGTGGAAGGGCCATTGGTGAAATATATACCGATATAGCAAAAAAATAGATCTTTTGATCTTGTCATAGACTCTGATTGCGATAAAAATGTTTATATTGTCATACTATAGTCTCTTTATGGAACATATTCATTATTCACCCTGCAAAAAGTTGTTCGTCACTTGATTGTAAAAGCAAGCGCTCATCCAAAATAGTTTTAGGACAGAATTGTTTCAAGTGTGTTCATGTGTTTTGTATTGTAATAGTATGTTCTTAGTGTCTTAACACACTAAGCTGAATTACGCGACGTAAATTCCGCCGCGTTTACGCCGCGTATCAAACGCATACAAAATACGAACGGAACGCGACGGACACACTATGCCGAAATTCCGTCGCGAGCCGAATTTCCGTCGAGCCGAGTCGAGCGTAAAGTTCGGCAGGGATTCGGCGGTAATGTTTTGTATAGCAACGCACTATACGCGACGGAATTATCAATACCGACATAGCAAATCCAACCTTAACTCCAAAGCGTTTAACATTACATCTGAGAATTTTAAATACTCACTTACGCGCGCGTTCCGCAACGGAAATTACGCCGTGAAATTTCGGCTCTTCGCGTGATTTATAGTGTGTCGCATCAGACGTAAACAGCTGAACGTAATTTGGGCCACGTAAATTACGCCGGCGTAATTCAGCCTAGTGTGTTTAGACCCTTAGACTGTCATGTCTAAAGTGAGCTCTAGCATTAACATAGCTGTGGTCCACAGAGGTCAAATCCAAGGTTCCGGACAACTGACCAACACGGTGGATGTCGAGCTGATCCACAGCGGCACCAAGTACAACGTGCAGGCCACCAAGTCCGGACCCACCTCGTACTTCCTAGCCATGAACAAGAGCTTCAAGGAGCTGGAGGTCCACAAGCTCACTGATGGAGGTAGATAGTAGACAGGATTTACATTTTGCTAGTACTATCAGAGAAGTTGATCCATAAGTAGATGGCGGACCAACGTATTTGTCACAATTTATTGTTTATCCCTGTCTGTTATGTTGTGAAGTCACTCTTTGGCCCCTGCAGAATACCAGTGCAGCAGGCTTGCTTGCTGCGTATAGCTGAGCTGGGGCCAATTTTAGCATCACATAACATATACCTACAAATTACCTATAATTATAATTTAATTTATGTAGCACTAGCGACCCGCCCCGGCGTCGCACGGGTATAAAATATATAGCCACTGAAAAAATTATGCCTATAGCCTTCCTCAATAAATGTGCTATCTAACACTGATAGAATTTTTCAAATCGGACCTGTAGTTCTTGAGATTAGCGTATTCAAGTTAGCCCTTTCAAATAATTTTCCCCGTTTTTTCCACATTTTCCTCTATTTCTTCGGTCCTATTAGTTTTAGCGTGATAAAATATAGCCTATAACCTTCCTCGATAAATGGGCTATCTAACACTGAGAGAATCATCAAAATCCGTTGCGCAGTTTTAAAGATTGAAGGGAACAAAGGGACATGAGAGGAAAAAAAGGCGGCTTTGTTTTATAATAAGTATAGAATAAGTCCTTTTTTATTTTCTGTTTTGTATATGTTGTGTGTTGTAAAAATAAACGTATTCTATTCTATTCTATTTTAGTCGTGTTTTGTCAAACTCAGCCGACGGATGATGACTTACATAATTCGACCAAATGACGTAGGTCCGTCAACGGCCTATTTGTTCGATCGTACAATACTTTTGAGTTTTCTTTCTAGTATGTTTATAACAATATTTTTTGTTTTGGTTTTGGATTATAGTCCGGTCGCGGAACACGTAGAAATTCTTGCAACGAAACGACCCGTTTGTATTTGTCTCTTGTGTGCGAAAAATACCCGTAACACGCTTCTGACGCGTCCCACTGAAAACGAGATAGCAATATACTCGTAAGCAAAAGAGAACAGTGACGGGCCTTGTTCTTGCTCCGCAAGCTTAGTTTAGGTTTCATCTCGTTCTATTTTATTGAACAACTAGCTGTCCCGGCAAACGTTGCTTTGCCTTAATATATTATGTATTTGCCATAATTATTATTTCATTGAAGTGACTAAATAATAAATATGTATGTTACCATGGCAACGTCGATCGCTATCCCGTCGCAAAAAACAATGATCGCCGTCAGTCTCAGGTTGTAAAATAATTTGCAATAAAATAAGATTGCGACTATAATTAAAGATCTAAGCTATCCTAACTCTCAATTTGGAAAAAAACACACATTTAAAAATAAACAACATTAAAATCGGTTAAGTAGTTTAGGAATCTATCGCGGACAAACATCGTGACAGGAGATTTATATATAATAGATATAATATACCCTTGCTTCTTGTTACTAAACTATTCATCATGTATTGCTATTATTGTGCTACTCGTAGGTACTCTACTGTCCCTCGACGGCGCGTCCTACACCACCTACCTGAAGGACGAGGTTGACCGCTACCGCATCGTCATCGGCAACCAGACCGTGGTGTTCGACAAGGAGCGAGACCCGTCCAAGCTGCGCGCGCCCTCTGCCGGAAAACTCGTCAATACTTTAGTCGAAGATGGCGGACATGTTGATAAGGGACAACCCTATGCGGAAATCGAGGTGAGGGCTTGTATAACTTAGATATATTTTGCGCCGGTCGGTGTTATTTTAAGCTGTGTCATAACCTCATCCTTTTTGGAAGTCAGTAACAATATCATGCCGTCTCTTTCAAAATTGCGAAGAAGTAGATATTACATTTTAGTCTATGATTATCTACTGAGGGGACCACTCTTCAATACATGCAAAGACTTGCAAGAAAGAAAGAATGGCTTGATGGCTCCTATGTTTATTAAGGTGCATCCAAGATAAGTTTTGATTTAACACTGCACACCATAAAAGTAAAGTTTTAATGATATGTTTCTTCATCATATTTTATATGGTATTATTTTTGTCAGGTAATGAAAATGGTGATGACCTTGTCTGCCCCGGAGTCAGGAAAGGTGACGTGGATACTGCGGTCGGGGGCTGTGCTGGATCTGGGCTCGCTCATGGGCTCGTTAGGTAAGACTAATGTTATAAGCTAGTATAAAATAAACAATGTGAAACAGCTTTTAGGTATACGCTTAACACATTCCATTATTACTGCCCACTGCGTAAATAAACGTTTAGTTACATGTTCTTTTGTCCTTGTTTGAAATGTTGGGAAGTTGTTTAAAAGATGATGGGATATGACAAAAAATTGTAATTATAGCTCTATAATATTTTTTTATTAGGTTCTTTTTCTAACTCCTCAAATTATACCCTCAAAAGGAGGCTACCATTTAAAATACTGGTTGGCTTTTTGGAAATATTTCTGTTATAGTGACTTTACTAAGTGTTTAATTATTGTAGAACTGGACGACCCGTCGTTAGTGACTGTGGCGCAACCCTACAAGGGCCAGTTCCCGGCCGGCGACACGGGGCCCGTCTCAGAGAAGATGAACTACGCGCACAACAAGTATAAATACATCTTGGAGAACACGCTCGCTGGTGAGTACCACTTATATTATGCAGGCCATAAACGCAAGGTTACCTGTACCTGACAGGTTTGCCTGTGCAGTAACGTCTGTAAGGCAAAGTTAAGGAAAAACCTGCACAGTTCTGTAACATACACACTCCGGTTTACCTGAACAGTTGACCTGTCAGATACACCCTTGCGTGTATGGCCTGCTTTACAAGTGAGAAGTATTGTAGAGATGGATAAATGTTTGTTATAATTTCAGGATAAAGCTATTGGGTGGATTTTTCAAAATTTTGTATAGTTGTATTTAATTTTTATCCAATCACTTGTCCTATATCAGGATAATTAAAATTTGTCACTTGAAGTGACTGCAGGTATTTAAGTAGGTTGAGGCGCGGACAAACGCTACGATACTTTATTCTATTTACTTTTTTTTACAATTAAGTGGCTGATAAGATGTAAAATAGTATTCATTTCATCGTGCAGCTTCAAACTAATCTAATATTTATTGTTTCATAGGTTACTGCCTCCCCGATCCATACAACATCCCGAGGATACAAGAACTCGTAGAGAAGTTTATGCAGAGTTTACGCGATCCCTACCTACCTCTACTAGAGTTGCAGGAGGTAAGAATGAAATGACGAGAGGGCCAACACAAGTGGCAAGCGATTTGACATTAGTTTTCGCTAGCGAAGCGATGACTTATGTCAAATCGCATACATTTTGTTGGCGTTTACAATAATCGCTTGCCACTTGTCTAACTAGGACAGTAACTTCAAAATAATTTCAAGACATAAAAATTAATAATATTGGTTATTATAAAGAAGTGACGATAATATTAGAGTTTGTCACTGATTTAAACCCTCTTGAGCTTACCTGAATTCCTAATCATTTGTCGAAATGTTATTCTTTTCTTTTATAAGAACTGAAGCGATAACGTGTTAAACTGCAAATTAATTCAAGGTTAGCGCGTAGTTTAAAATATTAAAACATAAAACACCGAAATGAACCCCTACAGAACGAGACTCTTTCGGCCGTTCCCAATATTCAATCTATCTCTGGTTTGACATACGAGTTACGACCGATCGCAGCTAACATTGAATTGACATAAAATAGACAACTATTCCTATCTCTAGTAGGGCAAAACCAGAGATAGATCAAATATTGGGAACGGCCGTTAGTGTAGACTGTAGAGTGTAGGGGTTGTGTCCTTATTTTTGTAATATTTTGTACCTATCTTTTGTTTTATGTATTTACTAAGAGACAATAAACTTTATATGTCACTAGGTGCTGTCATCGACTTCGGGGCGCATCCCTATCTCCGTAGAGAAGAAGGTCCGCAAGTTGATGGCGACATACGAGAGGAACATCACTAGCGTACTAGTCCAGTTCCCTAGCCAGCAGATTGCCAGCGTTATTGACCAGTAAGTTCACAGATTATGCAAATAACTTAAAATACATATTTATGCGCTCATCTATGCACTTAAAAACGTGTGTGTTGATCTATCGCTAGAGATAAACTACGATAACATGGCGCGCCCCTCCAAATTACTGTTTCAATGTGTATAGTCACATCCTTATGAAAGAGTTTGTATGTAGTAAGTATTTAACCAATCAACCAGTACTCGTAATATTTCACTTAATGTCACTTATTACCAAGATTTGTTGGTCAACCAATCATAACTAGCCTACCACGCAATACAACTCACTCACTTCAAACGTTTTGACAACGCACTTCAAACGTTTTGAATTTTGGAGGGGCGCGCCATGTTATCGTAGTTTACCTCTACTTATCTCTTTCATTCGAGTACGAAAATGTTGCTAATGGCTTCTGCCATAATAAAAAAGAAGGTAATGGGCCAGTAAAAGAGACTGAAAATGGTGTTTTAACGAATAAATGCCATTATATTTATATTCATATTTAATTTTCAGTCACGCAGCAGCGTTACCGAAGCGCGCAGACAGAGATGTGTTCTTCATGAGCACGCAAGCTCTCGTCCAGTTGGTGCAAAGATATAGGTAAAAAAATACTATTGATTTTTATTTATTTATTAAATAATACAAAAAGTCTTTCTGCTTCATGAAATATAAAAAACTAGGCTTGAGGGAGGAATAGACAAAATTTTGACGACTTTTGCTACGATAAATTTTTTGCTACTTTTGTATATTTTAATCATAGAGAAATGAGTCACATATTTAAACGAGTTGATTTGTTTCAGAAACGGTATCCGAGGCAGAATGAAGTCGGCAGTTCACGATTTGCTGAAACAATACTTCCAAGTCGAAAGTAACTTCCAGTTGGGTAAGTTATGACAAATGACTTAAAATACTTTCGTAATGACTGCTTCTTACAGAATTTTAAATAAGATGTGTACACTTAGGTATAATTATATAGAGCACTAGCGACCCGCCCCGGCGTCGCACGGGTATAAAATATATAGCCACTGAAAAAAATATGCCTATAGCCTTCCTCAATAAATGGGCTATCTAACACTGAAATAATTTAATAATTTTTCAAATCGGACCAGTAGTTCCTCAGATTAGCGCATTCAAGTAAACCCTTTCAAATAATTTTCCCCGTTTTTTCCACATTTTCCTCTATTTCTTCGCTCCTATTAGTCTTAGCGTGATAAATTATAGCCTACAACCTTCCTCGATAAATGGGCTATCGAACTGAAAGAATCATCAAAATCCGTTGCGTAGTTTTAAAGATTAAAGGGAACAAAGGGACATGAGGGAAAAAAAGCGACTTTGTTTTATAATAAGTATAGATATAGATATTGCTGTGGCAGAAGTAGCATTTTGTTCATCATTTAAAAACTAAATTGGTTACGCTTGTATCGTGATGCTATTGCAATAGGGATGATGACAAGGTCAAAGATTAGCGAATTTTATTAATAAACTAAAAAAATCACGGTAAAAAATGAGTGTTCCCAAAATTTCAGCTCGATAGCATTTGTATTTTTTTTTTGTTATGTGCCTTCAAAGTTGGATAATCAAATCGATTTTTTTTCAATTAAATTTCTTAATATTTGTATACTATACGATAACTTATGCAATTAAAAGCAACTTTTGTTATGGAATCACTTTCATAAACGCAATATTTAATATACCTATCGAACAAAGTTCTCTCCCGATCCGTACAAACTACGAAAGAGTGACGTCAGTCTTTCGTAGCACTTTGTATGGAGCGTTTCGGGCAGGTCTATTTTATGAGATGTTTGATTTGTCATATCTTGGTGAATTTTTAAGCTATCAGAGTCATTCTTTCAGCGATGTTTCTATTTTTTAAGAGTCTTACCAATAAGAAAAAAAAATTGTCATCAAGCCTATTGCCGTGAAATTATGCTCTTAAGAGTCCGTATACGAAATTTGCCGATTTCGCTGATTTTACAGACGTGATTTAACAATTAAAATACAGTATTTCTATAAGTTTTAATGCACAACGTGTAAGATCATTTCAATTATAATCTAATGTTGGAGCTAGATTTTTTTATTTTTTTAAAGTATTTTTAAATAATCCAACTTAAACCCACGCTAGTTTTGTGACTTTTGCTGTAAAAGGTTTAGAATATCACCTGTTTATGGGTTATATTAACGTCTTAACGGTATGAAAAAAATACAATGTACTGTTGAGAAAGTCGTCTATAAAATGTTGGAATTACTTTTTACCACTTTAATATGAAATATTTGAGTAAAAAAATATGTAACTCGGCAAAATTTTAGAGAAAATGGGCAAAGAATTGCTGTTAATTTTGGCAACTTGGAGCTGTAATTCATAAAAAGAAAACGACAGAAATAATCTATAGATAAAATTCTATCCAATTCGAGAAAAAGAAGAAAAAAAAAAAACAAAACAACTTGTGCCAAAAAACACGATTCAAAACAACCTAAATCTCACATCATATTACTTGCCGCAAGTTCGAGTCGACTTTCCGCGCTTAAATACATTTTAAATCTAATAATTAATATATATAAGTCTAATAAGGGGAAAAAACCTAATAATATTTCTGTAGCGAACCTTTGCAATTTCGGCAAAATCGGCAAAATTTCGTATACGGACTCTTAATACGTCTAAAGAAGCTTACTTCAAAACTTGAACTCAAGCGTTAATATCGACTATCGTTTATTTGTTAATATCGTTTATCCTTCAGGTTCATACGACAAATGCGTGATGGCTCTCCGTGAGCGGTACAAGGACGACATGCAGGCCGTCGTCAACACTATCTTCTCGCACAACCAAGTCTCAAAGAAGAACTTACTGGTATGTTACACAAATATACAATAGACCGGCTTATTTGCTAGTTGTAACTGTCTTGGGCGAAGTGTTATATTTTCCAATTAGTATTAAAGTCTAATGGCCTGTTTCACCGCTTCCTGATAAGGTGCCCGATAGGGTTATTAGACAGATTTTCCATACTCCATCTGTCAAACTAAGTGGTGGATAGCCTTATCAGGAACCGGTGAAACAGGCCCTTAGGGCCTGTTTCACTACTTCCTGATAAGTACCGGGTAGGCTATCCACAACTTATCTGACAAATAGAGTATAGAGTATCTGTCAGATAGGTCGTGGATAGCCTATCCGGCACTTATCAGGAAGTGGTGAAACAGCCCTTTTAAGTTTAAATGAATTAAATATATCCGTCATCAATCATCATCAATATTACGGTGACAACTTTTTGGTATTGCATTTAAGTAGTAAATGCTAAAAATAAATGTTAAATGTCCTTTGAATAACCTGATTATTTCGTTTTAGGTGACTTTGCTCATAGATCACCTGTGGTCCAACGAGCCTGGGCTAACAGACGAACTGGCGGCGACTCTCAACGAATTGACGTCACTGCATCGCGCCGAACACAGCCGCGTCGCACTGAGAGCACGACAGGTAATGCAATCAACAGTAATAATAAATTCATACTCTAAACTAAAGCATTTTAATTTATGGTTCAAATTACGAAACAGTTGCAAAATTTTACATAAAATTTTGACATAGAAGTTTTGTAACTTGCCTCGTGCCTCCTGGTAGAGGGCTACTCGCACTTGTGACTCCTATCATATTACGAATGTTATTAGGTTCGGATCCGTTTGGTTATCTGCTCTATATTTCATAAAAAAATCTCAAGATGTAATATGTATTGTTATTTGTCCCTGTGAAATAATTCTTGACATCTTGCGAGTGCGAAAGAGATGAACAGAGTCATAAAATGTTATAATATAGAAACCGGTACGCACAAACGCGTACGAATTACGTACACGCGTACGTATAACACGCTAGAAATAACATAAAGTCGTTTACAAACTCATCGCATCTCGCAGGTTCTAATCGCAGCGCACCAGCCGGCGTACGAGCTGCGTCACAACCAGATGGAGTCCATCTTCCTTTCTGCCGTGGATATGTACGGACACGACTTCCACCCGGAGAACCTTCAGAAACTTATATTATCAGAGACGTCCATATTCGACATACTACACGACTTCTTCTACCACACCAACTCGGCTGTAAGTAAACATTTACCTACATATTTACCCTCTAATCGGAAGATCTACACTGTCTATAAAGGGCCTGTTTCACCACTTCCTGATAAAGTGTCGGATAGACTATCCACAACTTATTTGACAGATTCTCCATTCTCTATCTGTCAAGTTAAGTGGTGGATAGCTTATCCGGCACTTATCAGGAAGTCGTGAAACAGCCCCTTAGACATTATAAGTGTCGATTAAACTATTCCATCTGTTTAAAACAGACAAGGACAAGAATACAATCTTTTGTGCAAAACTGATAAGCTAGAATAGTGGCTTGATAGACAGAAATAAAATATTATAACTTACTGTCCATATCCATACTTACTAATATTATAAATGGGAAAGTGCGCCTGTCTGTTACATCTTCACGTCCAAACCGCTGAGCCTATTTTGCAGAAATTTGGCATGGGGATACTTTGAGTCCCCGGAAAGGAATAGGCTACTTATTATCCCAGAAAAATGTACGGTTCCAGCGCGAGAAACGAATTTTGGTGCAACGGAGTTGCGGGCGACATCTAGTAACGTCTCTATACAAAGTAGATATTTTCATTGAAGAGGCGGTGTTAATGTAAAAACTTCATCACGTTTACTGATTTGATGAGCTGCATAAGTTTTTGACGTGACAACATCTTATAATTCGATATGGGCTGCGCGCACGAAAAAACATGACGCAATATGCGGCGTTACCTCGCTCTGAGCCCTGAGGCGTTCCATTTAAGGTTATGACGTTGTCACGTTCAACTATCGTCAGTAAACCGACTTTACAGACAACCGAGCTCGAGTCGAGTTCGAGTTCGACACAAAACACTACTCTCCAACCGTCTTTTAAATAAATAATCGAGAAATGAATATGTGTTGCGTGCAGGTGTGCAACGCGGCGTTGGAGGTGTACGTGCGTCGTGCGTACACGTCGTACGACATCACGTGTCTGCAGCACCTCGCGTTATCCGGCGAATTGCCCGTCGTACACTTCCAATTCGTTCTGCCCACCGGACATCCTAATAGGTATTGTTTTGATGCTTAGTAGGTAATTTTTTTGGCCTTTATCAAATAAAGAATAAAAAGATTTTGTGTAAAATATTACGCCATCAATAGCATTTATGACATATTGTTTAAGACCAAATTAATATCAAATATGTGGGAAAAACTATTCAAGGTGTATGTCTGTAATCTGACTTTTCCAATATGTAAGAAACCCAAAATCTGTATACATTCTGTCTTTTACAGGATACCAATCAGCCAATCTGAGATAGAGTTAGCCTCAGCGGCGGATCAGGAGGGCGTGCCCGCGGAGTTATCTGCGGCGGCGATGCGCAAGTGCCACCACCGTACTGGCGCGCTAGCCGCGTTCGCCAGCTTCGAACAATTCGCGGAATACGCTGATGAGATGTTGGACCTGGTGCATGACTTTGCGAGCACCGCTGCGGTGCGACGCGAGGTAGGAGCTAGAAAAAGATGTATTTCCTCCGTAAGAAAGATAACGTTAGAGCCATAACTCACCGGGATGCCTCCGCGACGTAGCCAGCGACGTTACCATGGCAACATCCAAGCAACGTCCGGCGTCTCTACGTCGCCGCAAAGCGCTGTTTTTCCTAAAGTTAAGTTTAAAAGCACCGCTTTGCGGTGACGTAGAGGTGACATGGTAACGTCACAGGCTACGTCGCGATGGCGTCCCGGCGAGTTATGGCACTTAGTTAAAGATTATAGCCGATATCTGTCTGTTTTATCCGCTGCTATAATAAGTTTTATTTATCAATAGGACCTACACGCTCTACAGGATGGCAGTGAAAGTCGCGACAGCACCAGTATAAACGTCGGTCACGATTACAAAGTACAGAATGTTGATGATGATGTGGTAAGACATTTTTTTTAAATATTCGCAGCCATCCATTCTTTGTAAAAATATGTAGTGTTTTTCTAACAAAATCTAAGATATCTTAGAATATTCTTTCTTAAATGCTGTGGCGTGAAATTATATTTGCTAATTTGACATTTAGTGACATATAGTAGCTTGTGAATTATCTTTTAAAATTTTTGGCGGTATATATTATGTTTTACTGCCGTTCAGCCTCTGGAGCCGATCCACATTCTGATGGTGGGTGTTCGTGACCCCGGCGACACGGACGACGCGACGGTGTCGCGCCGACTCGCTGCCTTCTGTCGCGCGCACGCACGTGATCTACACAACAAGCGGATACGACGCATAACGTTCATGTTACTGGTCAAGTTAGTACTGTTGTTTGTCCAAACTAACACTATATGGATGATATTTCAGAGTTTAGCCTAGAAAGTATGAGAAAGAAAGGGTTTATTTTATCCATAACTAGCTCTCCCGGTGAACTTCGTGTCACTTTAAAATCTTCCCTGGACTTCTACGAATATTTTAAGCCTAAAATCAGCCCAATCCGTTCAGCCGTTTTCGAGTTTTAGCGCGACTAACACATTTGAAAATCCATTTTTATATTATCCATAATATTTTTATGCAGATGTAAGACGAAGGTGTTGTCTTGTCAACATAACAAAACAATTATTGTGCCATTACATAAATACAGCATTGGTACACGTTTCAAGTGTGTTTAGCACGTATTTACGTACGGACCGCATGTGCGTATTGCATGCAATGCGTACAAATGTTTTGCTTTATTATTATTTATTACGAATTGTTTGCGCGTGAAGATTGCAGTTACATTATTATATTTCTTATATTAAGTGATATATAAGAGCCAGTCATCACGGCGCGTTGCGTTAGCGTTGCATCGAGGCAGCGCTGCCGTTGCGTTGTTTTACATACAAATAACCAAGGTGTTCACACGGGGCGCTGCGTCGTCGCAACGCACACATGACAGACAGCAGCCCCCGAGACGAAGTGGGAGGGGGTGTTGACGTTAAGACTGCTTTGTAATAATGCTGCGATGACGCAGCGCCCGTGTAGCCGGCTATGCGTCAAACGGCAGCGCTGTGTCGACGCAATGCGCCGTATGGACTGACTCTAAGTTGCATTTTTGATTACCTGAATTAAACAAATGAAATAACCTTCCTCCTACTTTCAGGCGTCAATTCCCCAAGTTCTTCACGTACCGTGCTCGCAACGATTTCCGCGAGGACACGATATACCGACACTTGGAGCCGGCGTCCGCCTTCCAGCTGGAACTGTACAGGATGAGGAGCTACGACCTAGAAGCCCTGCCCACTAGTAACCAGAAGATGCACTTGTATCTTGGAAAAGCTAAGGTATAGTACTCGTATAAGGCTGTATATTCAATTGGCTCTCAAAGACACATTCCTAGCAACGCAGCTCCGGTGGAAACACACCCTAAGGACTGCTTCACATGTACTACAACAAAACCACGAACACACCCACACCACGTGGTCGGCCGTACACTTTGTAAGTATTGAAAATGAATAGGACTATCAACACTTACCACGTTATGCAGTCGTTATAAACCGCGTGTGTGATACATATTATGACATTGTCGCGACAGTGTGGTGTGGTTGTGGTACGTGTATTGGGTCAACCCTAATAGAAGATCTATCTTTGCTGTTACTGTATAGCTTTTCATATTATGTAAAAAATATGGCCAGCAATGGATTTTTAAGGAGCCAAGTGATAATTTTTAAATGTTATTTTATATTTGTTTTAGGTCAAAAAGGGACAAGAAGTGACAGATTACCGATTCTTCATAAGATCAATCATCAGGCACCAGGATCTTATTACGAAAGAAGCTAGTTTTGAATACTTACAGAATGAGGGAGAAAGGTAATTCTTTTTACTCCGATTGTAACTCGGGATTATGAATTATGATGTATAAATGAAAGATGTTGAATAAGCTCTAAGGAATGTACACTGAGTACTGAAGCCGTCGCGTCGTAAAGCGGTTAAAAATTAATATGTTACATATGGCTCTATCCTTTTTGGAACGAAGTTCCTTATGGCGCGTTCGGCGTTGCGAAAGGAGGCTAGACGGAACTACACTTAACCTCGACACTGTTTATTAGTACCTGCCTATTACGGGCAGAGGGCGTTGATAGTAATCCTGTGCGTCAACTAGATGGCGTTTCTGAGAATAAACTGCGACATCTACCGGACGTTTAAATAAATTTTATTGCAATTCCACAAAAGTGTCGTTGTTAGTATCCCTGGGCGTCGATTATAGATGGTGTTTTTTATACAACTTCGTTTCATCCGGGTGTCCCTTGAAACCTCTCAAGTTTTTGTTTTTAATTTTGCGGCGGTGTGCTAGCCTAAACCTTTTGACCAATATTTAAAGAAGGCAGGTCGCTATAGCCCTGGCGTCACTGCGAGCCATGAAGATCTATTGTGACTGACCAATATTTAAGAGTTATGTAATTCGCTACAATATTGTTTGTTATCCACCAGGGTGCTACTAGAAGCGATGGATGAGTTGGAAGTGGCGTTCTCGCATCATCTCGCTAAGAGAACTGACTGCAACCACATATTCCTCAACTTTGGACCAACGGTTATCATGGATACGGCTAAGGTATGTTAGGCTTAATATAAAAGTATTATTTTGAATTGATATCAGTTGTGAGAACTGAAAAGGGTATTGGGTAAGTTATTTTTAATAAAATATGCTAATAGGTTATTTAAATTATATGTATCATTAGTTTATACATATTATGTATTATGATTATCAATGTTTGCTAATGTTGAGTTTTTAACAGATCGAAGAGTCCGTCCTCGGTATGGTGATGCGGTACGGACCGAGGCTGTGGAAGCTCAGAGTGTTGCAGGCTGAGATCAGATTCACTTTGAGAATAGGTAAGTACAGAACATTAAGGACCTGTTTCACCACTTCCTGATAAGTGACGAATAGGCTAGCCACCAATTAACTTGACAGATCAAGTATGGAGAATCTGTCAAAAAAGTTGTGAATAGCATATTCGAAACTTTATCAGAAAGTGGTGAAACGGGCCCTAAGTGCCTACTAAACATTTTGACGCTACATCCACTTTATCTAGCGGAAGAAACATAAGCTATAAGACAAGATTCCTTAGATTGTCTTTATTTTTGACACTGCAGCTCATCGAGTCTCACACACGTTTCATAGCTTTAATGGCTTCATATATTGTGTATTTGTCTATGTATGTTTTATTTTTTAGGTCCCGGAGCGCCGACTAAGAACGTTCGACTCTGCTTGTCCAACGGGTCTGGTTACTCACTCGACATTTACACATACGAAGAGGTCATCGACCCGAGGACCGGAGTGGTAAGTTTGATTAAAATATGGTCAAATAATTTAGGCCCACTTGCACCATTGTTTTTAAAAGTTATTTGTTGGTCAAAAAGTATGATATCTGTATGATATCTCTCTAGTTCATTGTTTTAAATACAAGACATGATATTTGTGCTACTGCTAGAGTTTCATTGTTGAATTTCTTTTATAGCGTTTATAAAGTTTATTTAACTGTGAATATTTTTTCAGATAATATTCCAGTCATACGGTACCAGGCAAGGCCCGATGCACGGTCTGCCAGTATCCACACCCTACGTCACCAAAAACTACCTGCAGCAGAAGAGGTTCTTGGTAAGAAATATTAATTTAAATATATATTTTTTCCTGTATTCAGTGCTAACCAATAAAAATAATTAAACAGATTTTTGTAAAACTTTAAAAAATAATGATTGATGATTGATCCCAAGACTTTTGTCGTAGGGTAGGGTTCTAAACAGACACTATAATTTTATGTAACATTACACACACACGATCAACCAATCTTTGTAATTTTTTAATTTTAATTTAAGAACCTAAAGGTCTTTTTAATGTTAAACTTATATGTAACAGTGCTTTATCATATGACTGTATGTTGTTCTGAATAAAGAAAATAAAATAAAATAACAAATATATCCGATATCCGATATATACACCGACATGTGACGTCACAGTGTTGGTATCGTCGTACGTTTGTAGTGTAGCAAAAGTGTCAGTTGATCAGTAGAGACATTCGATTTTTTTATTTTAATTGCTCTTGTTTTTAGGCGACGTCTCAAGGTACGACGTACGTATACGACATCCCCGACATGTTCCGGCAGATGGTCGAGAAGAGGTGGAAGGACTGCATCGAGGAGGGATCCGTTGATGGTAAGTGTTATATTACGACCTATAAGTTATTGTAGGGCAAATTATGTAATAATAATTGCGATTGTAAAAGTTATAAACGAAATTGACTCAAATTTAAACATATTTTGGCTCTTTGTCATCATATTCGGTTTCTTTTGAGACCACTTCTAACTTCGGAGCTATAGCAACTTAGCACAGTTAGATGAGATTAGATTCGTAGGACAAATAAAACTCTTGTTTTTCGTGTATATTATGTTACATTAATTATTTATCATAGAAAATTAAAGATTGTCTTGCAATGTTAACAAGACAGCAGCCTACATATAAATGAAAACGCTTCGTATCGCTATACAATAAAGTCATAACAACGACTCGTACTGATTTCACTAACAAATTTTAAATATTCAGGTCCAATGCCAGACAACGTGATGAACTCCGTCGAGTTAGTTGTCGAAACCGACGGCGAGCGACGTCTAGTGGAAGTGACACGGCTGCCCGGACAGAACACGGTCGGCATGGTCGCATGGAGACTAATGCTCTACACACCTGAATGCCCCAACGGCCGTGAGATTGTCCTCATAGCTAACGACCTGACGCTGTATACTGGGTCATTCGGCCCGCAGGAGGACTGGCTGTACTACAGAGCGTCTGAACACGCCAGACATAGGAAGATACCCAGGGTGAGTGGGACTTGTTTATTTTAAAGTAAAATAATAGGTAAATTATAAAAATCATAGTTTCATTAAAAAGCGTGTTTCTTACGCTGATTCTTCTCGCCGGTTTAGTTCCCGAACCGGTGGTTTAAGGCACACCGCAGGAGTAGTAAAGACGTTCTGGAAATATTTGATTCATTTAGAAATAAAACAATTTTTATTTATAAAATATTAACATGCTAAATGAAAGCAATCAAATTATAGTAAACGATCAATACGCTTAAATAACTGAGCTACAGCATGTATTGGATTGAAAATAAGTGAAAGTGTATATGCTCCGTTTAGATTTATTTATTTAAAGTATTTTTGTAAAAATATATAGTTAACTACCAAAGTAATGTGTCAGTGGAATCTTTTAGTTCTCCGGTTTATACGTGCCATTTAAGTTGGTGATATACAGTCATTTTTGGTGAAGATATGGAGCATATAAGAGCAATTCTAAGGGTTCCGTAAAGATTTTGAAGGTGCACTTGTAGATTGTGTTTAATATCACAACGTTTCTTAAAAGTCCTTATTCTATGGCTATTAAAATTTATAACAACTTGCCAAAAGATTTAGAAAAACTGAGCCTAATTCCTTTTAAAAGAAAACTAAATGAATGGCTTATAAATAATTGTTTCTATGAAGTAAAGGATTTTTTCGTTGGTACTTATTTATGACAGTTCTCATGTCTTTAAATAATGACATATTGTGACATTTAGTGATGGTAATACTTCTACTTCTTTTCTCGACCTTTTAGATTAATTATATGACATTTGCATACTATTAATTTAGTTGAGTGATATGATCCTATATTTTATTATGAAGACCATATTGTACATCTCACTCTGGCAAATAAATTATTATTATTATTATTATTATTATTATTATATCCATCTGTCTGTCCGTTTCAATATATTCATCATCATCACATTTGTAGCTATACATCGGCGTGAACTCCGGCGCCCGTATCGGTCTGGCGGAAGAGGTAAAGGCGGAGTTCCGTGCGGCGTGGGTGGAGGCGGAGCGTCCGGACCGCGGCTTCAGCTACCTGTACCTCACGCCCGAGGCGTACTCGCGACTCGGCCCACTCGGCTCCGTCAAGGCCGAGCTCATTGAGGACGAGGGCGAGTCCAGATACCGCATAACGGATATTATAGGTATGTGAGTGTGGGGAGTACGATTAATAAATATAGTAGCGATTTCGATGTCAGTTACTGATTTTTCTTGAAACCGAGCCAGCTAGGCACGAGCTATAAAATAAATTAAGCCCACCAGTGGTACAGATTGCACAACTGTAACATGCTCAAGATTGATACTTCAAACGCCCAACCAATGCATGATTTATCTTTCTTGTCAATCAAACTTTAAAACTACACTTATTCTTGACGTTCCAATACAAGGATAACCCATGAGTTGACTTCCGGTGTCGAAAGTCAAGCTTTAAACATGGTTTAGGCGTGGTGTACGCCACCAAGCTTTTAATAAGAGATTATCTGAATTACTCCCGACAGAATCAGAATCGAGTCGAGAATTTCTTACGACATATATACTGAATCGTGCTGCGGCTCAATCTGGAACTAATTTGTTCGATCTGAATCGACTTTTCCAGCTCCTGACAGCTATAGTGCACGATCTAACTAGAGCACGATCGTGCTGAGGCTCAATTTGGAACTAATCAGACTCGTAAATCAAAATCGTATCAGTTTCGATAGTAAGACTGCTGATAAACCCCGCGGGACATATGCGAATAACATTCCATTTAATTGTGCAGGCAAAGACGATGGTATCGGCGTGGAGTGTTTACGCGACGCCGGCCTCATCGCGGGCGAGACGGCGCAGGCGTACGAAGACATCGTCACGATCTCCGTGTGCACGTGTCGCGCCATCGGCATCGGCGCTTACATCCTACGGTCAGTACTCGCTTCACTAGCTGTTGTACTACTCTACTAACATTAAGGCTGCGTTTCCACTGAAGCGGAGCGGAGCTTAGCGGTGCCCGAATTGACCAATCGTGCTATTCCAGCGGAATAACAGCGAAGCGGAGCGAAGATTTCGAGCATGATGATTGGTCAATTCGGCACCGCTAATTTTCTAAATGTTTGAGTTTCAGTTGCTATCTCTCTTGCAAAAATTACGGTAGTCTTTGTTTCCCTACTTCCATCGAATATATGAATCAAAACATTATTAAAATCGAATGCGATAATAATTACATGTTGGCATAACACGCGTAACACGACTTTTCATTACTTGTCACTTTTACTCGCGCTCGAATACTTTATCTTATTTCCAAAATATGAACTTAATAAAACAATTTACATGCGTGAGTTGTGATTAAATAAATGGTAGGTCAATTTCGAGTTCATACGTGCTCCACCACCAAATGTTATGTGCCTACAGTTGCTAATGTCTTCCCTCTCGCTCCCACAGTCTCGGGCACCGTGTGATCCAAGTGGAGTCCTCCTACATCATCCTCACAGGTTACATGGCGTTGAACAAGGTGCTCGGTCGCGCAGTCTACGCGTCCAACAACCAACTCGGTGGCGTACAGATTATGCACAATAACGGCGTGTCGCACGCTGTAGTGCCGACCGATCTTCAGGCTGTAGCGACTGCACTGAAGTGGCTATCGTATGTGCCCAAGGTGAGTTGGTGTTTCTTTAATAAATAAACCTCGCGCTCTCCATTTAGCGTTAAAAACGATCAAAACGCTCAAAATGATCGCGTTTTGATCGTTTTTAACGCTAAATGGAACGCGGGGTGTGACAGATATTGAGATACAGAGAACTGTCAAAAGTGTCTTTTACTGTAGTTTTTTCCTGTTCTGAAAACATGCGTGTGTTATAAACCAGCACAGAAATGTTTACTGACAAAAATCAGTTCTATATTGGTTTCAAAACATAATCTGTAGCCTACTACGAAACTGTTTTGGGACTCAAAAAATCGGACGATTATTATTTTTTAACAAAAAATTAAAACCGACTTCCAAGGTAAAAACAAAAGTAATACTTATTCTTAATCTAAAAAGAATCAAATAATTCTAATTCCTTATTATAGTAACGTCTTCAGACTTCGCCTAAACCTCAACTATTTCGGTACCTTAGCGTAATTGCTATGTCAAGGATCTCAGAACTTTTCCGGGCTGGTACCGACTTCAAAAGTACGAAGATTGAATACAGAAATAGTTGAGGTTTAGGCGAAGTCTGAAGACGACACTATAATAAGGAATAAGAATTATATTATAGCTTGTTGTCTTAGAGTTGTACATATTACTAGCGGTCGCCCGCGGCTCCGCCCGCGTGGATGTCGGTTACGGCTGCAAAAATCCTACGCAGGAAAGACTCGGTCAGCAAAATGATTCCCAGGTCAATTCACAGACTCCGACACTGACATCGACGACGCGGACGCAGTCATTATAATCCGAAGGGTGTATAACAGTGCACACTGCACAGATAGTCTTCCTCCCGCAAGCGCATCCCGCTTGGTGACGCCCACTATCGTAATACATATTTTAATTTCGCCATAATTTCAAAACCAAACGTCCAATTTTAATCATTCAAAGACCAAATTTTATCTACATAAACTGTACTTAGTGATAAAATAATTTATTTTGATAAGAATTAATGGCGTGTGTAAAATAAACGCGTTTAAATGTTGTACAAAAAAAATTCAAGATTTTTAAATAAAAAAAATGGTTATTGTGCCTCACTCGACATAGATAAGTATAGTGTGTGTCGCGGACTTTTTTGTAGATATTTATAAGATCTACAATATTTAGAACATTTTATGGTTCTATCTTTTAATAGTTTTGGCAGCGTACGCAAAATAAGTAACTTTTCAGGTTCATTTTTTCACCTGGCGTCCGAAAAACCCAAATATCTTACGAAACCCTATTTTTTTCAAAATAAAATTTAGCCTATGTTCAGCACAAATAATGTAGGATTTGCTTGGAGTCAATGATATTCAACTAAATACAGATCTGTTACGTTCATACTATTTTCCGGTTTAAATTGCTTCCGAACAATTTTCAAATTCAATTGTCAAATTTGACAGATAAGTGAAACAAAAGATACGAAATGACATTTACATAAAAGAGACAGACTATACAAAAGACGGGTCAATTGGCCCGTATTTAATGGCTTCACAACGCGCGCGGTAGTAACATATCTGCTTTGAGTTTTTTTATATAATATAATTGCTTGGAGTAGTTTAAATAAAGCCAAAATCCTCAAACTTGTATCTATAAGGATTCAAAAGTTCTGTTGGGTACCTTCAGAACCAGGGTATATCCTGGTGCAAAATCTTACTTTTTGGTAGTATATGCCTGAAATACTTCAGAGAAAATCGAAATCACCATATGTTCCCATATAAATTTCAAGGAGTCCCCTCGATTCCTCATGGATCTCATCATCAGATCACCACTTTTGTGAACATGGTACCAACCTCGGATTCAACCCTGTACAACAACAAAAGAATCATGAAAATCGGTCCATAAACGGCGAAGTTATGGTTGAACATGCAAAAAAAAAATAAACAGACGAACATATAACCTCCTCCTTTTTGGAAGTCGGTTAAAAATGCTGCGTCCTACCTGCTACTGATGCTACTAGTGTTGTAACAATATTAAAACGTTTCCAACAGGATAAAATGAGCATGGTGCCACTAATGCGTAGTGTAGATCCTATCGACCGTCCTGTACAATGGTGTCCCCCGCGCGGACCCTACGACCCGCGGTTGTTGCTCACGGGTGACGGCGCACGCGCAGGTTTCTTCGACTTCGGCTCCTTCGATGAGATCATGCAGCCTTGGGCGCAGACTGTTGTCACAGGTTAGATACAAGCTTGCTTAATTGTGGCCGCTACTGTTACTTTCACTCACTTACGAATATATTGCTTCCGTAGACGCGTGATAGTAATATTTTAGTGCATGAGAGCCAGTCCACACCGCACGTTGCATCGTCGTAGCGTTTAATTACAAAGCAACACCCCCTCCAACTTCGTCTTGGGGGCTGCTGTCCGTCATGTGTGCGTTGCGACGACGCAGCGCGCCCTGTGAACACCTTGGTTATTTGTATGTAAAATAACGCAATGGCAGCGCTGCGTCGACGCAACGCGCCGTGTGGACTGGCTCTGAGTGCATAAGTCAATTTTATATTTTACTAGCTGTCCCGGCAAACGTTTCTTTGCCATATTATATAAAGTATATCGCCCGTATTATTTTATTGAATTAGTGACTAAATAAGTGTCACCATGGCAACGTCCATCGCTATCCCGTGCGTGACCCGCGTCGCATAAAGAATGGTCGCTCTTTATAGACAAATAATTTGCAATAAAATAAAATTGCGACTATAATTAAAGATCTAAGCTATCCTATCTCTCAAGTTGGAAAAAAGCACACATTTAAAAAACAACAACATTAAAATCGGTTAAGTAGTTTAGGAATCCATCGCGGACAAACATCGTGACAGGAGATTTATATATATTAGATATAACTACGCAATAAGCTCGCTCTGCTACCGTCCTAATTATATGATTGCTTACAATACAGATCATGTTATGAAACATTTACCATCACATAAATAGGTCGGGCTCGGCTAGGCGGTATACCTGTGGGTGTGATCGCCGTCGAGACGCGCACAGTGGAGTTGACGTTACCTGCCGACCCCGCCAACCTCGACTCCGAGAGCAAGACCGTACAGCAGGCGGGACAGGTACGCATGCGTATACGCAACGTGCACGCACGTTTACGTAAAAGCGTACGCACAATATCAGATGATACTACAACCCGGTCAAAGTCTGTAAACATTATTTGATGACATCACCACGACACCCGTGATATTGCAGCCAAGTCTACAGATATTTTGACCGGGTTGTTATGACAGATTTTTAATACCTATACTTATACGAATTTCTATAAGCACTTACCTCTGTAGTAAAATGACTATCGGAAAAGTCATATACGTAACAAGAACCCTGTCTGAGTATGATAAGTTTTTTTTTAATCATCGCTAGTCAGTTGTCAATATCAACACAATATTCTAAGCGCAGGTAGATGCCGAGTGATTCTAAACTGCATGTCTGTCAACAGGTGTGGTTCCCGGACTCCGCGTACAAGACGTCGCAGGCTATTCACGACTTCTCCCGCGAGAATCTGCCGATTATCATATTCGCTAACTGGCGAGGATTCAGCGGCGGGCAGAAAGGTAAGCGTAATAGTATTCCTGAGTAATACATACACTTTCACAATCCTAGTTTTGCTTATGCTTTTTGACGTGATAACGTCTTATAATTCGATATGGGCTGTGCGCACGGAAATACAGGCGTTATCTCGCTCTGAGGCCGTTCCATTTAAGGCTATGACGTTGTCACGTTCAACTATCGTCAGTAAACCAACTTTACAGACAACCGAGTTCGAGTCGAGTTCGAGTTCGACACAAAACACTACTCTCCAACAGTCTTTTTTATCCAAATAATTTAAGCGGTTCAAGTTGCGCCAAAGATACGGTCGCAGAGGTATCAGACAGACAGTTTAGTATTTATAATATTAGTATTACTTCACTATAAAATTGAAAATCATCTGACGAAGTTAGGTTACCTATTTTCTGTGTCGACACAATCGAAACTTCTGTAAAAAGAAAGTCTCTTTAATCTTTATTTTATAAAGGCATACATCATAAGGATTAAGTGGTTGTTCAGACATGCGGGAACCGGGCGTTTCCCGCGCAGAATGCGAGCGGTTAAGTGTGAACGCTGTCATACAACGCCATAGTAATAAGCTGCGAGCGGTTTGTGTCTGAACAAGCACTAAGCCGGCCTTAACAAACATAAAATTTCTGTTATTGTTTAATTAGAGTTCGAACCTTTTTGTATAGATCGTGGCATACCTAATTAGTTTCAAGTACTTAAAATGGTATATTTTTGTGTACACCTATGAAACATACGTCAATCGACAGAGAAAATAATTGCAAACAACAAATACTCTCTGACAAAATGTCGTGAATGTTATACTTTTTGAAATATTTCAGGTTCTATATTATCTAAAATGTTATTTATTTTACATTTTTCAAACTGAAATAACTCGGAATGTATATTATTTACGACATTTTGTCAAAGAATATTTATTATTTGTAAACATCTTCCCTTTCGATTGTCGTATGTTTCATAGGTGTACATCAAAATACGACAGGTATGCCAGTAAGGTTCGTTGTTATTTAAATCACTCTGTTGTCCGCAGACATGTACGAACAAATCCTGAAGTTCGGTGCGGAGATAGTGCGAGCGCTGCGCGGCGCGACCGCGCCCGTGCTCGTATACATCCCGCCCGGCGGCGAACTGCGCGGCGGCGCGTGGGCGGTCGTCGACCCCAGCGTCAACAACCTGCGTATGGAGATGTACGCCGATAATGACGCCAGGTAAGTCGATAGCCACTTAATCAGTACTTAGAGGGGGGGATGGTGCCGGTGCCCAGGGTGCTGGATAAAGAGGGCGCTGAAGGCAAACAAAAGGGGGCGCCAATTTTTCTAAAACTATCGGCACCCTGAACGTCAAAGAAATATCGTCCAGGACGCTGGTAATGCTAAAACCGGCACAGCACGTAATGCTGCCCCGTGGCCGTGAATCGTGATCTGTCGGTTAGGTTTGATATAAAGCGACCAAGCTACATAGGTCGGCATCTATTAATAAACTTCTCTGATAGTAGAAACGTAAAACAACGTTTTATAATTTTCATACACTATACAACCAATGAGTATGCTTGAGTTGCTTTTTTTAAATATTTTTTTGCGCTCAACGTGTGCTTCAGTATCAAGAGATTCCTTATTTCAATCCCTATGACGTTTACAGAGGTGGTATCCTGGAGGCGGAGGGTGCTGTGGAGGTGAAGTACAAGCAGCGCGATATACTCAAGACCATGCACCGACTAGATCCCGAGCTGCTGCGGCTCAGCGCGAGGGTCAACGGTGAGTTATAGCTGTTCCGATCTTGTATATTAACTTATTCAGCACTCCTAGTTTCATAGTCAATTCTATATATTAAGGGACCCATACCCACTAAAATATTAACCATTTATTTTGTGCGAAACATACAGGATGGTATTATTAGTTCTAATTTTGACCACGCGCCAAGATATCTTTTTGCGCTGTTCCTGCGCTGTTTGGCGCTGTTGCGCTATTAATATGATATATGTATTTTTTTTATTTGGTCACTGACCGTTGGCTTATAAACTAACTAACCTATCTTTATTACAGAATTAAAGGAACAGATCAAGGAGTTGTCCAAGAACTTGGACAGAAGAGGGTCGATAGATGACGTGCTCGTCAAAACAGAAGAAGGTAGACAAGGTAAATATTTACATTATATTCATTTAATGTAAAATAAATATAACCCCCTTTCCTATGTAAGTACTTTATTTAATGAAATGATACAGTAACAACGAACGAGAATTTAATTAACAAATACTCAGTGAATTAATGTCTTGTTGCAGCTGAGAGTAAAGTGCGTGAATTAGATAGCGAACTGCTTACCCTAGACAAGAGTATCAAAACGAGGGAGAAGGAACTATCGCCCATATATCACCAGGTAAACATTATTATTTTTAAATTTAACTGAGAGTTTATTATGTTTGTTTTGACGTGGCAACGTCTTATAATACGATATGGGCTGCGCGCACGAAAAAACATGACGCACTATGCGGCGTTACCTCGCTCTGAGGCGTTCCATTTAAGGCTATGACGTTGTTGTGTAGTTGTCACATTCAACTATCGTCAGAAAACCGACTTTACAGACAACCGAGTTCGAGTCGAGTTCGAGTCGAGTTCGAGTGGAGTTCGAGTTCGAGTCGAGGTCGAGTTCGAGTCGAGTCAAGTTCGAGTTCGACACAAAACACTACTCTCCAACCGTCTTTTTTATGTTGCAATGTGATTTACTAATGTGCATTTTTACAGATCGCCGTCCAGTTTGTGGAGTTACACGACACCGCCGAGAGAATGTTAGAAAAGGGTTGCATATTTGTAAGTAAAATAATAAAACATATTTTCTCTCTTTCTCCATTATGTGTTTTGTTTCAAATCAATTTAACCATACAACAGCATAACAATATAATATGTTTTGTCATTCGTGACATATGCTGTGCTACGTAACAACTGACAAAATACCTTATAGCTACCACAGTAGAAATGCGAAAGAAAAGAAACGCTGACAGTTTTTGCGGACAAAGTGACAGATTCCTCTTGTTAATTTATCACTTTGTCTACTTTACTGTAAGAATAAACCTTTCTACGGTGAACATGCTAAGCCTAGTGGTCGAAAAGTGTCAAAAAATACTTATGACAGTTTATGATTAAATAGAGATCAACTACGATAACTCGGCGCGCCCCTCCAAAATTCAAAACGTTTGAAGTGCGTTGTTTTGCGCGGTCGGCTAGTTATGACTTATGATTATTTGACCAACAAATTTTGGTATTAAGTGACATTTACTGAAATATTACGTGTACTGTGATTGGTTGAATACTTACTACATACAAACTCTTTCATAAGGATGTGACTACACACATTGAAACAGTCATTTGGAGGGGCGCGCCATGTTATCGTAGTTGATCTCTACACACATTTCTCTTGACATTACTCTTGACGTTACTTGATAATATTTCATCTATACAGGACATCGTCCCGTGGCGCGAATCCCGGCGCATCCTCCACTGGCGGCTGCGGCGTTTGCTGCGTCAGAACGCGCAGGAGCGGCGCGTGCAGGCCGCCAGCGGGCCCGCCACCGACCAGCGCGCCGCCGCCGCCACCTTACGTCGCTGGTTCACCGAGGACCGTGGGGAGACGCAGGTATGGGTATTACAGCAAAACGTCTAACCAACCTTCTTATATTATAAAAAAAGAAAGTAAGAGTGGGTTGCACGAACTAACTTTGACTTTAACTTTAACCGGAAAAATTGACAGATGTCGATTATAGTTTGTTCGTTCTAAGATGATATGGGTGACAGTTCTCATATTCCTTGCTACGGAATTTTTTTACAAGAAAACAAAAAAAAACCAGAATGTAATAAATTATATTCCATCTACAAAAATAAATGTTTCCTGTAATTGTAAATGAATAAAAATGAAAAGTTGCAAAATGCTAACTTATTGATATAAAATTATAAATATTAACTCTGAAATAGGAGTATAAAATTATTGTAACGAAAATATTTGAAAAATGTCAGATGCATGAAACGGAACTTATGTCAATAGAGACCGACACAGTTGAATCGAAATCAAATCGATAAAAAAGGGCGGCCATCTTAAATCGCCGGCGTTACTGTGAAACATCAGTACGAAATCGATAATTTCGATTGCAATTCCTTTACGAGGTGATTCGATATTTTTAAATTATTTGATTAATTTTTTAGGTAACTTCCCTACTATGGTCAATTATAATGTGTCACGCATATCATCATAAAACGCACAAACTATGGCATGTTATTTGGGGTGTTTGGACGCCATATTTAACTTTAACTTTAACCACGCCTCTGGTGCAACGCAGCCTAAATAAGCTTATCTTATAAGAAAGTAAATCTTGAACAACAGTTAAAATATGATGTCCACAACACTTCGAAGGGTCGACTTAGATCCGGTCTCGATTCTCAGTATCAAGTATTTTGATACTTGAAAGCCAAGGCCAAAAGTCTGGCCAACAGCCGGGCCACTATGAACTCTTTGTCAGAGGGGACATTAACACATCCATTGTGGATATAGCAGACACAATAGATTTTCAATTGTTATGCGGCAGCCGGCTATCGCTTGGGGATTGATGGGTTAAAAAAAAGCTTACGTAGTAGTAACTTAAACTGATGCAAGTGTGTTTTGTTATCGAACAAATATATTAATTATCCTTTTTTACCAGTCTCACCAGTGGGAGCACGACAACGAGGCGGTGTGCCGGTGGCTGGAGGCGCAGGAGGGCGACGCGGAGTCCGTCCTGGAGCGGAACCTGCGCGCCATCCGCGACGACGCGCTGTTAGACTCCATCAACCGCCTTGTCATGGTCAGTACTAGCCTCCATTACCTTATTTTATTCTATACTTTTTTTTTAAACTGGCAAATGGCCCACCACACATTCCCACCACTGTCTTCTGTGTTGCCAGGATCAACAGTGGTAACGAACCACGAAAACCCTTTGATATGATTTCAGGGATTATGCTATATTAGATTATGCTAGCGACTCCATTTCGCTGAAACTCTGTTTTTCAGAACCGTGTATTATTCCGAAACAACACCTATCCTTTGTCCTTTTCCGAGACTAAACGCTGAAAGTACTGCATACCAAAAATCAAGTCGGGTTTGTGGTTTAAGCATAAAGAGTGTTACCTCCTTACGCGTAAACCACAGAGAGACACACTTCCGCATTTATAATATTAGTATGACTTATTATGCATTGTGCAAGCCTTTAGTTATGCTAGACTAAAGCTCTGGTTTCTTCCAAGAGCGGTGGCGGCCGTGATGCAGCGGTGAATGACGTCACTAGAACGTTGTCTATGTGGGCGGTATGGCGCCATATTGCTTACATGGACAACGTTCTAGTGACGTCATTCATCTCTGTATTATTGCGGCCGCTGCATGACGGCGCCGCTTTTGGAGGAAACCAGAGCTTTATCTTGTGCAATGAACTAGCCCCGCAGCGACCCCGTCGTGTACAACAGTAATGCTAGACTTATAGGCTATACTCTATAGTCTATAGCATCAAACATAAAAGCCTAGTCTTAATAGTGCTATTTTTGCGTCAAATTAATACATTATCCATAGTTTAAAACAATTTCGATCTTTTTCCTAGAGCACTTTTTATTTTCCCGAAGTAAAATAGATGACAAAGTAATTTTCATAATCCGACACATACC
Source organism: Polyommatus icarus (assembly GCA_937595015.1). Lineage (NCBI taxonomy): Eukaryota > Metazoa > Arthropoda > Insecta > Lepidoptera > Lycaenidae > Polyommatus > Polyommatus icarus. The sequence continues at coordinate 3,553,376 of OW569325.1, forward strand.
ACCTAGTTTTAGCGCCAGCGGGTTAAGCCAAGTTCATTTCTAAAACATGTATTGTTCTTTTCAGGAATTGAGTCCATCCCAGCGTGCGGAGCTCACTAGGAAACTCACTGCCATAGATATGAACTCGGATTTTAGCAGTTAATTACAGGAGTATGCTTAGTCAATACGATGTTATTTATTCAAGAGGCCGTTTATACTGTGACCTGTGTTGAGTGTTTGTGAGCGTTGTGTAGCTGCGGTGTTTCAAATCATATGAAAGCTCGACATTTAACTATAGAAACATGAATTACTATAAACTAATAATCATGAGACTTTACAGAAGTATGGTTTACATGATTATCAAGGAAATACTAAAAATGTATTTACAAATTTAAATTTTGTTATAGTAAAAAGCTTTGAGAAAGCTCGCTACGCTGATTGTTGTGAATATATTTTGGTGACGTGTGACGTCATTGCTTTATTTATACATTCCTCTTTTATTGGGCCATGCTATGACAATTTGTTATTTCATTTGTTAAGGTCTAAATTATATACAATTCAAATATTATTTATTACTATATAAATTACGAATTGATGGGTTAGGGTAAAAAGTAATAATATTATTTATAGTTTAACTTTGTGAAAAAATTTAAATAAATTATAATACTCTTACGGAAATTTAAATTGCTCTAATACACGAAGACTGCTTTTCATAGTTGCAATACTACTTATGATATTTATGTTTATTATATGCAATTTATAGGGACTATATATTATTGTTTAAATAATATATTAAAAAATTGCAAATAATTATGTATAAAATATAATAATAAACAACTTTAAAATGTCGCAAGTTACAGCAACTCACTGCTTATGAATCGATATCGTTTTAAATAATCATCTGTGAGACAAACAACCAAATATTATAATAGATAATAAGTGTTAGTACCTAATATGCATTAGTTTTTGAATTTTTGCTCAGTCTACTGCATTTGTTGCTATTTTTATTTATCTGCGAAACTTGCTAAGGGCCAACGCTAAAACTCGTGCGGGCGCCCGCTTGCGTGTGCTTGCGCGCGAGTTTTAACGGTGGCCCTAACTGATCTGTAGAATCTACATGTTGACTAGAAACAAAATAACTGAAGATCTTTGTGCATATTTCCCCGTCGTATTTTTAAGTTATATTTAAAGTTATTTATAATCGTTGCCTACTGATCAATTTCAATTGAATATTGATCAAGCATGACTGTTTGCAAGCACACATTTGTACACTTATGCGATGTAATTATTTTCTACTAAGTGTACAAATGGGATATTTAGTGCTCTAGCCCTATTGTCTATGATTTTGCTTGCTCTAACCATAGACATTAAAATTTGTTATGAAAAATGAAAAAATATACCCTCAAGTTGTTAATAATAATAATTATTGTTATCTCTGGTTGGGAATTTAAAATAAATTATTTATTCTAACATAGGTAATTAAAATTTGGTTTTGGCATAGAATTAAGTCCTATATTTTATAGACTAATATCTACCTTCTAAAATTTCTTGGCGCGGTCCAATTCTAGTGTCTATGGTTCTAAAGTTTATGCAAAGTATATCAGAAAATACAAGACAGTTTTGTATATTTTTTGTAAAAAAAAATTAATACACAAAATGCAAATAATACCGTAATGTATATTGAAATATTTGTTATAATATTTTAAATAAATGAACATACTGGGACTCTCAAAGGTATTTTTTCTGTATCCTACTTCTCTGCTATCTCTTAGGGCCTTATCACACTGGCTATTAGCGTGCGATTTGAAAGCGACGCGACAGCGCAGCGTCGTCGCGGCGTCGCCATTTTGTACACTCGTCTAGGGAGTATACAAAATACGAGTGTACGAAATGGCGTAAAGGCCACGCCACGACGCTGCGCAGTCGCGTCGCTTTCAAATCGCTCGCTAATCGCCAGTGTGATAAGGGCCTTAGTACTTGAACATAATATTATGTTTTGTTTGTTAAAAACTACTCGTGTGTATGGTATCAAATTGACAACGTAATTTTTGGTAAATAAATATTGTAATAACAATAAAATATATTTTAATAAATTAATGGGAAATTTTGAATATCGCCTTCGAGATGGTACCAGCCTTCAGCTCCTTCAGAGCCTCTTCGTAGGCCGACAGCGGGTAGGTTTTGACGCCCAACTTCTCGTAGTTTAGGTACCTGCAAATACAAATGTTACGAGTTACGACGTAAATTATGTTTCGAGTTTTGACATTGAGAGTGTCATATTAAGGTGAACGCAGATTTGGCCGCACCGCACGCACCGCAGTCGCCGCATTCGAATTCTTTATATGAAGTTATAGACAAGCTCGCATACCTACCCGCGCCGCAGTCTTCGCAACTTCTACATTCTTTATATGAAGAATTCGAAATGCGGCGACTGCGGTGCGGCCAAATCTGTGTTCACCTTAACTATACTGTTAAGGTGAACGCAGTTGCAAAACATGTTTCACAGGAAACATGGCGGTAGCGGTCAATGACTCCCTGTCAAAAACTTGTCACTTTCTATACAATTTGACACAAAACCGCGATAGACAACATTGGACACTTCATTGTCAATCGCGGTTTATTATTTTATAAAGAAAATGAGTTTTTGACAGGGAGTCAATGGCCGCTATCGCCATGTTTGCCGAGTACAGTATAGTCTTTGTTAGAAATTTTCTTGTAAAAGGGCCCATTCACGGCAGTCCGCCGTGCAGGACTGCAAATGGATATAGCTCACTGATTGGTTCACACTCGGTGTTTCCGGTCGTGTGGACCAATCAGTGACCTATGTCCATTTGCAGTCCTGCACGGCGGACTGCCGTGAATGGGCCCTTTAAGTGGGTACATCGTAATAATGAACATCACCTGTCGCCCATCGCCTGCAGCAGGCCAATGGCCTTGGGGAAGCTGAAGGGGTTGATCTTCACGCCGATTATCGTCAGCTCCTTGTCGTAGATTTGGAACGGATTCACTCTAAAACAACACAAGTATTAGGCAAAGTAATCTTACAATAATATAGCGTCCAACGGTCTTAAGGTGGTAAGTACCACAAAAACTAAACATCTGTTGAACAGTTGTTTTAAGACCATTTTGTACTGAATTTTTCTCTAATCAACTGTTCAACGGGTGTTTAAATCTTTTGTAGTAAGACCGCGAGTGTCCTGACAGATTCAGAATCGAATCGAGAATCGAATCAGCTCGATCTTAACGGCTTTTACTCCTTCCGACATATTATTAAATCGACTTATAGCGCAACACCGTGCTGCGGCTCAATTTGGAACTAATTCTATCTCAATGGTTTAAATTCCCTCTCCTGACAGCTATACTAGCGCACGATCGTGCTGCGGCTCAATTTGGAACTAATGAGACTCTTAAATCAAAATCGTATCAGTTTAGGTGTTTCTTTAATCATTGGTTTAGGGGGTAACTGCAGGTCATAAAATCAGGCGTAGGTTAGGTAGGTAGGCATAACTGACTACTGAGGTACTATAATAATTTATAGTTATCTTAACACCAGGTGTAATGAGATTTTCTTGGCGATAAGTTTGACGTGGTTTCTAGAAATAAGACAAATATTACTTTTCCCTTATTTTTCAATCATTTTGAAGTCCTAATAAGCTTACTTATATAATAATTAATAACTCACTCAGCCTTGTGCGTGGGCGGGCAGCATCCGAACAGCACGTACTTGCCGCCGTGTCGCAGGTAGTTGAAGCTGATCTCCATCACCTTCCCCACACCTGCACAACAATATCATTAATGTTGCCTGCAAATACTGTGTCCACCAACATACAGCTAAAAATTAAAAAATATCAATCAAGAAGCAAGTACACTGTACATTTTGTGCACAAATGGACGTAACCGTAGTTTTCCGCGATGAATATAGTCTATTATGTCACACCTAAAGGAGGGAAGTGACAAGGAGCGTCCTAAGTTTTGTGAAATCACATTTAAAATTAGTTTAATTTTTATAGAATAAATGTAAAATTGTAAATGTGTGACGTCTCACTAGGTAGGTGGGTCACAGGTGGTCACAAATGTTTAAAAATCACGAAAATCGTGTGACGTACTATGGTCCTTTATGCCATTGCATCAGTAGTCTATATTATGTATATGTCGCAGTCCACTGGTTAAAAAAGCCGTTCAATCAAACAGCTAGCCCTTTGACTGAACGCGTTGTTCAAATTCAATCACACGGCTATACGTCGTTTAGCCGACGTGTTGACTGCAACGTTCAATACTACAGCTTAAAAAGCGGTTAAATGGCAAATTAACTAAGGTGACCATTAGTTTAGTATTATTATTACACAAATGTAATGATAACAAGTAGAATAAATTATTGCATTCTAACTCATTTTGAACAAAATTGCAATAAATAAGTACCTTGGTAATTCACTTCACAATCCCATAATTTCTCCTCGAATATTTGTTTAAATTTTGATTCACTCGTATGTGTTCCCATAATTACTGTCACTTTAATAACACTTGTAACGTATATGAACGAAAAATATCTTGATACAATCACAAAATACCGGCTAGTTGACGCCATATTGTAAACAAAACGCACCTAGCGTGCGTTTTGTTTACAATATGGCTTGAATTAGTTCAGCGCTCACCACCGCGGGTGAGCGCTGAACTAATTCAATCAAACGGCTGCTTTTGAATCAGCTGTAGTGTTGAACGTTTTGAGCAACTGAAATATTTAAGCTTTTTAATTAAAAGCTAGCCGTGAGATTGAATGGCGTTGTTCAGTCAAAGGGCTAGCTGTTTGATTGAACGGCTATTTTAATTAGTCGGCTGCGACATATCCATCTACCAATTCTGTGGTGAATTTCTTGTGGAGAACTATCTAACTAATAATATCGGGCTTTGGCCCACCACACATTCCCACCACTGTATCTCCTGTGTCGCCAGGATCGACAGCGGTATCCAACCACGAAAACCCTTTGATATGATCTCAGGGAGCCCGAGGGACATGCTAAAGCTGTCTTGAGACCCGCAACGAAATTAATCAGAAGAAAATAGGAGGAGTAGGAAGATTCCAATTTCCCTCCCCATCAAAGCGGGAGACAGCACAAAGTTGCAATGACCGAAAGTCAAAGAACTTAAGGGGGAGCACCACGGAAATAAGGTTAATAATTGTGACTCCTAAGCTAAGCTAAGTTAATATTGGAGTTTATTGTGTTTGACTGTTGCCAATAATAATTGTGACAAAAACGCTTGAAGGCACGGAAGTTCCTAGCGCTGTCCACGAGATCCCCGTAGTATGCGACTCCAGATGTACAGAATAGGTTGTTTAGCATAGTAGTTCTTTCGTCCTGCCAGAGACTGCACTCCCAGAGAACATGATGAGCGGTTTGTTCAAACATGTTGCCTTCGGTCGAGCACTCGCACATGGGTGAAGGCACTAGTTTAAATCCGTAAAGTTTGGCCTTAAAATTTCCATGACCGGTCAGGAATTGAGAAACGCAGTGATCAATATGCATCCACTGTTTGGATAGCCGTTCACGAATATTAGGGAAAAAATTATAAAGATGACGCCCTTTGGTGGAACAGTCCCATCGCGACTGCCATTCGGAGATTAGGCTTTGCACAGAGTTTTCTAAAGGTTCAAACAATCTTGCTATTTTAATTTTATCGCGAGCGCTTAAAAAGAACGGGTTGTCAATGTTTTTATTATGATAATACATTGTCGCACGACGCTGAATCTCAAGGTCAACGGGTAAAACTCCGGCTAACACAGGCAAGGCTTCGGTGCTTGTGGTCCTGTAAGCTTTGCATAAGAATATAAGAGCAAGACGTTGGCTTTGTAGCAACTTGCGACGAGCCGCGCCGATAGTTGCTCTGTCGGCCCACACGGGGGCCCCGTAGCAAATGCTGCCTAGGTAAGTAGCGCTGTATATTAATTTTAGGGTTTTGAAAGAGAGGCCCCATGTCGACGTAGATATTTTGGTAAAGGAGTAAAAATTGCGCTTCGCTTTCTCACCAGTTTTAATTATATGTTCTAAAAATGTAAATTTATTTTCCAAGTAAAAACCAAGATAACAGAGCGACTGTTTGCGTTTAACGTTAATATTGTCAAGTTTAATGCTAGGGGAAGATATAAGGGAACCTTTTAAAAGGATTTGGTAAGTTTTATGCGCGGCGAATTTCAGGCGATTACGTTTACCCCAGCTCGATATTAAATTAAGACTATCATTGGCTTTAGATTCAATTTCGGAACGTGAATTTGCTTGAACGATGAGAAAACCGTCATCGGCGTAGCCAACTAGTACGCACAGCGGTGGTAGGGGAAGACTTAATAAATCATCAAATCCGAAATTCCATAGTTTTGGCGAGATAACAGAGCCCTGAGGGCAGCCGCAAGTTAAATCTTTGGCGTGTGTACAGTGGCCAAGTCGAAGCTTAGTTTGACCATTAAAAAAGTAAGAACGTATTATGGCATAAACATTAGAGTAGCAACCTCGATTTTTTAGTTTTAATAATAATATCGGCCACCAAGCATGATCGAACGCGCCGGAGATATCTAATGAAATGGCGACCACGTATTTGGATTCCGAAAGATTTACTATTTTTCTAACTTCCATAGCCGCGTCAACAGTCGATTTCCCGGCGGTGAAACCGAACTGATGACTATGAAATTTGTGGCCACCGGGTAGCAGGCGAGGTACGATGAGACGTTCTAGTAATTTACCTAAGCAAGGCAGTAACGTTATCGGACGGTAAGATTTTGGGTCGTCTGGAGGTTTGTTTCCCGCTTTAGGTATTAATTTTAAGCAACCGGTGCGCCAAATTTTTGGAAATATGCCTTCTGCGATGCATCTGTTGTAAACATGTAGAATCGATGAATTGGCCGCTAAGCACGGTTGTTTTATCATAATATTCGATATTTTATCCTCGCCCGCAGATTTTTTTATAGGCAAAAGGTTTACTATTTTACTAAACTCCTCCGAAGTTGGTAAATCTGAGACCGGTGTATGAATGGGGTCTAACATTCTACTCCTAATGTCGCGGTGGTGTTCATCATCCAAGGAGGGCTCGTCGTCTGGGATGAGAACGTTTAGATATGCCTTCGCCGTTTCATCTAAACTACAAGTGTAAATGTTGTTAATTTTAATATTTGAGAAAAAGCTTGGCTCATTACTACTACTGGGTTTAAGCTCGTGATATAACGAGGACCAGGGGCCCTCTTTATCTAGTCTATTCGCGGCATTCTTCAACATATTATTTTTTGCTAACGTAACGGCGGCGCGATAGCGTGACCTTGAGATGCGTAGGTTATTTAAACTAATTATGTAAGTATCATCCGAACGATTGAGGCCAGATTTACGAAGATTATTAATTTTGCGCCTGGCCCTTCTAAATTCCCGACGAAGATTAAGAAGTTTACTGTTCCACCATTTACAGTTGTGATCTTTTTTCAGAGGTCTACGACCCAAGGCTACATCGGCACAGTAAACAAATGTGTTTGTCATAATTTCCGCGCACTCGTTAACGTTTAAATCCGGCCGAGTGAAGTCTCCGGCATGAGCGGTAATGAGGGAGCGGAATAAATTCCAATCGCCGTTCTTTACATTGTATTTATAGTCATTAGAATTGACTACGGTATCACTCGGGACCGCACGAGAAAACTCGTACACCAGTAAGCGGTGATCACTACATGACGCATCGGGAAGGACACGCCAATGCCTAATCTGGACGTACGCGCTAGATAGCGTGACGTCAATGGGGATTGTCCATTTTTTTTTAATTTTGCTCATTACAAAAACATTTCGAGGAATAAGGTCAGTGATCGTTTTTCTGTATATAAACGAAAAAAATACCCATTAGTTACTTATATTTTTGAACAAATATGTTTAACCTTAGTTTGACCTTCAATGGCGTTAAATTAGCAATAAATTCGATCAACATTACGTTTCGAACTTTTGGTATGTTTCTCGTATCAGCTTTCACATAATGATAACTTGCATTAGACGAACCAGCCATTAAAAATAAGATTGAAAGGAAAAAAAACATACTACAGAGGTCAATTGGGCGCCGATGATGACGTCAGAGCGAAACTTTAAAAATTTATTGAGAAAAAACTAGCCAATGGATTTCAAAATTATTTAATTTACATTCTTAAAATACCCTATTTTAACGAAAAAAAATATAAAAAGTACATGTGATTTTTTTTGGACAATGCCCATTGACGATTCGCCCGTTGGGCTACTATAAGTAGGTGGTGCATCGGGGGTGTTGTGAATTTGGAGGTTAAACTCCGCAATAAAGTCTTCGACGGCGCAACGTCGGTCGCGATCGGTGTACCTTAGCTGACCGTGCCATAAGGGCGAGGATGCATTAACGTCAGCGCCTATAATGATTTTATTGCCCGCGAGAGTCTGTAGTACGTAACGAAGTTGATGTAGATGGGGGCTAATAGGATCCGCGTACTGGAAATAGCAGCTAACTACGTAAAGCTTAAACTGAGGACACGAAACCTCGGCTACTGCACAGTGCGTTGTCGATAGGTTAGTTAGGGCCGTGATTGAAAATCTAGACTGAGGTGTGTAAATACCCGCGCGAGCTACGTTACTAAGTTGTATCATGTTCGGCCGTAGCGACGCGAGTTGATATTGTTCTTGAACTAGTACTAAGTCTAAATTATAATCAGAAACTAACTTCTGTAATTCTAACGTCGCGTGCTTGCTATTATGGAGGTTTAACTGTCCTATATTTAAACTATCCATACCTAGTTGTTAAAATGAGTTGCTCCATTTTGCTCTTATATGTTGGACAGTCTGGGGAACCCGTGGAGTGGTCGGAGGGTTTTTTATAATGAAGGCAACTACCACAGACCGACTTAAAATTGTCTTTGTCTTTGTTGGGGCACGATAACGAGCTATGTTTTTCGGCACAGTGATAACAGCACGGATTAGGATCACGACAGAATTTAGCGACGTGCCCGTATTGTTGGCAGTTGCCGCAGCGGACCAGCTCAACGTCGTCCACGAAGCGACACATCGCCCAATCGATGAATAGTTTTTCTTTGGAATCGATCAGGTGTTTACGAACAAGAGGGTCTAATTCAATGCCTATCCATTTCCTGTTGTTATAATCTTTATTTAAATTACGGCGCCTCACTATTTTTGTAGTGCGCAAAAATTGTTCTTGTGACATATTAATTTCGCCGTTTATATTTTGGTTGTAAAGTGCGACTAGGAAATTATCGTCCGTCATATGTTGCGGGACATCTTTTACGAGAATGCGCGGGTTACGACCTTTAGGCGACTCGAGTCGCAGACCGGCCGATTTAAGTGCTTCCACCGATTTTAATTTATTGACTTGCGACTCGCTAGTAAGTCGCAATATCACACCCGAATTTTTTTTGACGCCGTGAAATTGGAACCCATCGGCCGGGTTGACTTTCATCAGAGCTTGTTTAGTCTCCGACGACGATTTTAATTCCGCCGATTTTTCTTGTGTCGGATAGGCAATAACGCAAGGAAGTGGTTTTCGCGTCTCGACTGGCGGCACTGACTTCGCAAGTCTTAGTTTAAGCGCGTCCGAGTAGGAGGCAGAAGGCGCGGCGGAGACTGGTTGTACGACGGGATTAATTTTAGCAGCCAGTAATTCGCGTTCCATATTGGCTACCTTGGTTTCCAAGGACGAGTTCTTAATAGCGAGGAGTGAAACGATTGTAGTTATTTTTTGTGTCATACTCATAATTTCTGACTTATTGGTAAAATTATTGCGACGAGATACGGTATCGTTTGCGAACTCATTAATCTTTGCTAAGTATGAGCTGGCTTCGCGGACAAGCTCGTAATAATTGCAAGAATCGTCGGATGCGCGGCTTGTGTCTAACAATGACGTAACGGGGGACAGCTGCGACTCGTCCCTAGTGGGTTGGTGACGCTTCTCCACGGGTGACAAGGAGGAAGGAGATAATTCCGACAACAGACGTTTACCGGACGAGAATGTCGGAGAACGAGGAGTTTTGTCACTTCTAGAAAACGGGGTTGTATCTTTATCCGGCGGTATATTATTATGACTCGACATTGTGACTTAATTAAAATTAGATGGCAGCAGAAAACACTATAGGTAATATGTATTTACAATAATAAAAGTTAAACTGTAAGTCACAGTCAGCTGATCGCAAGGCCGGCCGGCGCCGCGCGAGCGGTACCGACACACACAATATTTTACCTACCTACAATGGGGATTGTCCATTTTTTTTAAATTTTGCTCATTACAAAAACATTTCGAGGAATAAGGTCAGTGATCGTTTTTCTGTATATAAACGAAAAAAATACCCATTAGTTACTTATATTTTTGAACAAATATGTTTAACCTTAGTTTGACCTTCAATGGCGTTAAATTAGCAATAAATTCGACCAACATTACGTTTCGAACTTTTCGTAAGCTTCTCGTATCAGTTTTCACATAATGAGAACTTGCATTTGACGAACCAGCCATTATTAATAAGATTGAAAGGAAAAAAAACATACTGCAGAGGTCAATTGGCCGCCGATGATGACGTCAGAGCGAAACTTTAAAAATTTATTGAAAAAAAACTAGCCATTGAATTTCAAAATTATTTAATTTATATTCTTAAAATACCCTATTTTAACGAAAAAAAATATAAAAAGTACATGTGATTTTTTTTGGACAATGCCCATTCCCTACTGATAAAAGTGAACAAAGAAATTACTTACAGAGTTAAATCCAAGAAAATACGGGCAAATGTGTTTAAAAAAACTTACAGTACACGTAGATTACACCGTTACCTAGCTATTTACACACACTCAGCACGAATTTATCGATTTAAAACCACTGAAAATGATTTTTATTCCCGGAGCGCACGTCAGACGATGTTAACCGTACGGAGTCCGCGGGGGGAGGGGAACTATCTAACTAATAGTAGAGTTACTGACCCGTGCAGTCGATGATGACGTCGAAGAGCTGTTTCTCAGCGGCCAGCACGTCCGGTGTCACAAGCCTGAAGCCCGTGTCTGTAATAATAATATTTGCTTGTTGAACATTTTACATGGGGAAATGCTTTGCGCAACCCATTTGATTGGGGACATCGGCCGGGGTATGTGGGACTCTCCAGAGGAACTGCCCACTGAAACCCCATGGTGCTTCACTTCCCGCTTAGGCATAGTTAAGCCTTAACTTGCACGTTACCATATTGTAACTAATAAATCATGAACTCATAACTGATTTATGCAATGTACTGGTATGTGATTAATTATGGGCTTGCAGATTGATTTATATGCTAAATTATAATAAAACTCGGTGTAGAAAATAATTACGTTGCACTTTCACGACAAAGGATCTTGTACCACAGACAATTCCTAATTTTTATATTTATTGAAGTCTACACATCACATGGTAGCATCTTTTATCTTCACTCTAAACCAATTTCACCAACGTCTGTTATTGATGGCTTGTTAAAATGTCATGTCTTCTCTTTCATTAAAAACCAGAGAAGTAACGTGATACATACTAATTCGAACAATATTAACTATATCAGACGTTAAAGAAATCAGATCTTAGTTCAAAGAGAATATAATCACTACGTTCCTTAGTTTATTATGTTAGAAAATTCACATGACAGACAAAGTCATAATCATTTTATAAAATAACCACTAACAAGTTAAGATAGCTGGCAAATAAAATCTAATCGAATAAGTTGCTTAGGGGTCCGTTTCACCACTTCCTGATAAGTGCCGAATAGGCTATTCACCATATCTGGCAAGACCACTATCAAAAAAGCCTATTCGGCACTTTATCAGGAAATGGTGAAACAGGCCCTTAATCTACTAAAATTAATTTGATTCCTAGTATTTACCCATTTTCTTGACAATATCCAGTCTGATCTTGTTCATCTCGGAGACGGTGACGTCCCTGTGTCCCTGTACATGTAGCGTAGTTACCCATAGGTTGCCTGCAACAAAATCATAAATAAAAAACCCATCGCTATATTTCTCAATTTTTCACAATTGACAGATGTAATAGAGCTAATATTTGTCACAAATATTAAGGCTGGTATAAACAGTCAGTACTTAAGATTCGACCCGGTCTCAAGACGCGGTTCGGCTCTGTGATTGGTCCAAATTTTGACAGCCAACCAATCACAGAGCCTGGGCCCGTGCCACGAAATGGTTTTGAGACTCAAACAATCGGACGAGAATATTGCGTCCTACTCTGACAAACGTGAAATGACGTTGTTAGAGCAGGAGGCGGCATTCTCGTCCGATTGTTTGAGTCTCAAAACCGTTTCGTGGTACAGGCCCTGAACCGTGTCTTGAGACCGAGATGCATCTTGAGTACTGACTATTTATACCGGCCTAAGTAGCGATATTTCGAGCGCCGAAAAAGTAAATAATTATACACATTTAAAAAGGAATACAAAATATTTTTAATATCAGTTAAAACTAGCACATACCGATGATCCCCGCTCCCACTATAAGGATCTTGCTGCCGATGGGGATCGGCGCGGCGCGGTCGAACCCGTGTGACACGCACGAGTACGGCTCGCACAGACCAGCTGGAAATTATATTATGACCATATAAACACACTGGCAAGAACCCTCATTACTACTAATACTAAATCACGACGAAAAAAGTGGAACATACTAGACATTGACAAAAGATAGGGCGAAAATGGCCAATACAGCAAACTTGGACTTACTTAATGAAGTTTGGACAAATAAAACCCAATTCAATAATAGATAATATCTGATTATGGTTCTAACTAGCCGATCGCAGATGTTTAAGGGGAGAAAAAAAAATTAAAAAAAATCATATAATAGTAATATCTATGGACGCTTCACACCACGTCAGTCTGGCCCCGTGCTAAGTACCTGAAGGACTTGTGTTACGGGTACCAGACAACGAAAATATATTTTTTAATAATAATAATAAAAATATTATTATTATTAAAAAATATATTTTCGTTGTCTGGTACCCGTTTTTTAATACTTTTATACTATACATATATTTAAGATTTTTATTATATTATACACATACTAGCTGTTGCCCGCGACTTCGTCCGCGTGGACTTCAGTTTATAGCGCGCGATGTCAACAAAATTGGTGTCAAAAGCTTTTATAAAACAATCCTGGTACCCCTTAAATCAAAACATCCAAAAATAGCTGTGTAGTGTGCACATAACTTATTTCATTTTTTTAAATTAAACTTTATTTATGCCAAATTTTAATTTCTAAAGTATATTTACTATTTAGCCCCCCCCAATTACACAACTTTATCCATAAACTATTTGATAGTAGATATTAGATAGATATATATGCGTCACTGCATAGATAAAGTACTGGGTTATTTAACAACGTAAAATAGTACAATATAATAACAATCAAAGTTGTTCCAAGCGACCTTAAATAAAGGAGAAAAAAAATAACAATCGAAAAAATCGGAAATCTAGTATAAGATGATACCACCTCTTATAGAAAGACGTTTGTGTAAGCAATAGCGTGATGTAAGAGCCGCACAGCGCCATCTATTGTGAATTTTTGGAACTACCTTAATTTGACCAAATTTGCGCATTTTCACCCCCTTACAACCCTTTTGTCTAGTTAAAAAGTAGCCTATGTCCTTTCTCAGACTTTAGACTATCTGTGTACAAAATTTCATTATAATCGGTTCAGTAGTTTTGGCGTGAAAGCGAGACAGACAGACAGACAGACAGACAGAGATACTTTCGCATTTATAATATTAGTATAGATTTAATACACATCCATGACCCAGGAACATTGAAAACTTTTTGTTCCGTCGGCGGGTTCGAACCCGCGACCCTCGGCTTGAGCTACCAACAGCCCACCAACTGAGCCACAGAGGTCGTCATAATTATTATTCGTTAATCATTACTTATTATAGTCATTAGACTCATTAGTCATTACCATTTGCTTAATACAAGAAAAATAAGTAAGAACCGAGATATTCGGAATCCGGCCCCAAGACACCTTAATCAGAGCTAAGCTAATAATAATAATTAATAACTCCCACACCGATTTCGGTGACGTTGCGGTTTCTTTGAAACCAGGCCAGGTACGCAGGAGTCATTTTATAGTGCCCAAGTGTGTGCGCCGTACACAAGAGCACTTGAATCTCTATTTCTTTAGGTAGGCTTGCCAGACAATCAGGTGATTCTGCATTTTCCTAACCAAACTTGGAAAATCAGGTTTCCAACGCAGGAATCAAACACATGACCTCCGTGTCAAGAGCCACTCTCTAAACCACTGGAACACGGAGGCGTAATCAGAGCTAACATTAAAGTTATCAAATAATTCACCTTCTAGATAAAGAAAGTCCACATAAGGTTAACTCGTTATCTTGTTAGCATTTGAACTTCTTGATAATTAAAATCACTTTTGTGGTATGATAAGAATGCATGTATCCCTCATCTATCACCTTTTTAGCATGTATCCCTCATCTATCACCTTTTTATTTAAAAAGTATCGTCAGAAATTTCAGCCAAGTTGAAGTAGCCCAACAAAGTTCGAAAATAAAAACGACGTAGGTATTGGACATTGGATTTGGATTTGATATAATATTATTGCGATATAATATGTCAAATGACAAATCCAATGCCTGAATCACAAGACCACGTGTTTTATTTTCCTCTATGCACAAGACTGCCGTCTGCAGATTACAAAACTTGATTCGACCTTTCTTATTTTTGTGATTCTCCTCTTGGTTTTGGACATCGGTCATCGGTAACTATTGTTTCGAACCTTGTAAAAGTTTGAAAGGTATTGACGACTGATCGACAACAGTTTTTCAAGTGTTTTTCAACAGTTTTTCGTGTGAACAATTTTTCAAGTCCAAACTGTTCACACGCGGCATATACCAAGCCAATACTGGCTGCCAGTCTTATTGGCAGCCAGTACTGGCTCTGTAAAAACTATACTTAACAGATGCCCTTTTAAACGATGTAATACCTCGATCGTGGGAATCGCAGACACAATAGATTTTCAATTGTTGTGCGGCAGTGGGGTGCCACTTGGGGATTGATGGGTTTAAATAACGCAGTACTACCACCAATATAAAATATCACCATACCTTGTTCGGTGGTGATCCCGTCAGGCAGCTCGTAGACCTGGTCCTGCGGGCAGCGCACGTACTGCGCCCAGCCGCCGTCCTGCCAGATGCCGATGGTGCTGTTGATGCCGGCACGCAGGCAGTACTGGTAGTTGCCCGCGCGGCAGAATGAGCACAGGTTACACGCGCTGGAATATAACAGTGTGAGTGACTTCATTTTAATAGTTTTCGATAAGAGCAATTTCTACTTTTTTTCCGAGAAAATGCTTTTATCTTGCGGGGGATGGGCGGGGTCTCCCGGGGGCATCTGCTGCACCCAAAAGATTGTAGTGGCCATAGCCCCAACCCACTAAGAACTCGGCGGCACTTCACTACACGCCCTAGGCGGGGCGCGAGAACGCGTGAGCCTTCACCACAGCTACGCCTACGCCTGCTGGCTGCAGGCTCTTCTCTGTGGGGGTCAAGGGCCTTTTCAAATGATGGCGAAAGACGCCCTACTCTGTATTTTGTAGTCGTGGTTCCCAGCAAAGCAATACACAAAGGGTTATTGCTTTTAACAACCCAACGCACCTAGGAACCGACCGATGTCACGGCTTCAATCTAAGAAAGGTTTGTATTATGTCTTACCGATTAGGATCAACGACGACTCTCTGTCCGACCTTGAAGATGGAGGACTTGCCGACCTGGTGCACCACCCCGCTGAACTCGTGACCCAGTGGCAGGGAGCGGTCCTTGGGCGCCGGGAACTCCCCCTGACAAAAATTCCTCGTTTTAGAGTGGCTTGTGAGCCACCTTGTTAGGTCTAAGAATAAACAAACTTCAAATAGATTTTTAAATGAGCCGTCGCCTGATAGCTAATCGCGCTACCCACGATTATTGTCAGCAATGTAGGAACTAGTAAGTAGCAACTAGCAAGGATTTTTATCATTGTCATTTACAAAGTTTAGTCGCTATCGCTATACTTATTAGATGACTTAGCAGGCAGCCTCTCGAGGCATATTTGGAAGGTTAACGAAAACTATTAAAATGGACTTGCCTCGCTAAGGACATTCGGCATTATATCTACAAGTTTTCAGCTCGAAATTCTCTCTAGGCGTCTTGCTATAAGTATATGATTCGCCTATCAACTTATTATGTTGTAGTAGACGTTGGAGATTTGAGGCCTGTTGACTCCACAGTCACAAGAGATGAAATACCCACAGAACCTAAGGATGTTAAGGGCCAACCCACACGTACCACAACCACACGACATGGCAACGACAAAATGTCGTCGAGCAGTAGTTACGTGTGAATGGTGCGTCTGACAAGTGGTCGACAACGACTGCAAAATGTGGTACGTGTGAATGGTCCAGTTCATTTACAATACGCAATATACGCCCGACCACGTGGTGTGGTTGTGGTGTGGTTGTTGTTGTCGTGTGGTTGTGGTACGTGTGGGTTGGCCCTGAGAGGTTATGTAAAGAACATTTTCCAAGCTTGTCCAAGACAAATTACAGTAAGTAGTGAATAAACCACCAATATTGTAATGATTATTAAATTACAATTATTTTTTAAATAAGTAGGTACCTTACATTTCTTAGGTTTTTACTCAACAATAAGTTTTTACTTTCGGCTAAAAAACAGAAAAAGAAAATCAAAATTTACATCAGGTTCAGGTTGTACCAATGATATTCAACTAAATACAGATCTGTTACGTTCATACTATTTTCCGGTTTAAATTGCTTCCGAACAATTTTCAAATTCAATTGTCAAATTTGACAGATAAGTGAAACAAAAGATACGAAATGACATTTACATAAAAGAGACAGACTATACAAAAGACGGGTCAATTGGCCCGTATTTAATGGCTTCACAACGCGCGCGGTAGTAACATATCTGCTTTGAGTTTTTTTTATATAATATCATTGGGTTGTACAAATTATTCATGTAACACAGTTATTCGGAGCGTGCGAAGTGGGTGGAGGGGGTAAAGAAAGCGATTGCCGCGCTTGCCGCGGCAGAAATCGACGGGTGCAAAGTAAAAAAAGTCAACTGCAATTTTGAGTTTAATGTTTTTTTGTAGAAACTAGCTTAAAATATCATGTTCTACAAAATGTCAAAAACAAAAATTCAAATATCACCTTATTTTTGGTACTTTGGTCACGTAAAAGAAGACATCTACTCCTGTTTTGTGAAATTGCACGATGTAGGTGCGGATAACTACCGCTGGTCGTCTATACGCGGGACGCGCGGGGGTCATGTTATGCGGCATAAGCGGCTATCTACCATAAAGCTTTTTCTACGTTGCGATTGTGATTTAGATGTCTCAATTTACTTTTGTAAATTAGTATTGTTTGTTATGTTTTTGAGTACTGATCTATGTTAATTCTTATTGTTAGCTATATTAATTGACTTCTAATTTCTTACTGTTATTTTTTACTGTTGTTTCATGTTCAGAAAGTCTAAAACGGCTTTTTAAAGAAGTTGAAAGTTTCCAAAATATAAGCGATAGATTTATCGAGCAAAATACTGTGTTTACCGATGAAGTAATTTTTTTTTATTAAATAAGGGGGCAAACGAGCATACGGGTCACCTGATGGTAAGTAAATACCGTCGCCCATGGACACTTGCAACATAAGAAGAGCTGCAGGTGCGTTGCGGCCTTTTAAGAGGGAATACGCTCTTTTCTTGAAGGTTTGCAGGTCGTATAAGTCCGGAAATACTGCTGGTGACAGTTCGTTACAGAGTTTCACAGTGCGCGGCAGAAAGTTACGCGAGAAACGCACTGTGGAAGACTGCCACTCATCAAGGTGATGAGGATGGTATGCTTTTCGCGTGGGACGATGGCGAAAAGTTGCAGGTGGTATGATTCCGAACAATTCCTCAGAGCACTCCACGTGATACAACCGATAGAGGATGCAGAGCGAAGCTACATCTCGGCGTAATTCCAAGGGGTCCAAGCTGTTTGAAACACTATGGCAATCAACAATTCGAGCGGCCCTTCGTTGGATACGATCCAGAGGGAGCAGTTGGTATTTTGGCGCCCCTGCCCAGAGATGAGAACAATATTCCATATGAGGCCGAACCTGCACCTTGTAGAGTGGTAGGCGTTGGTCTGGCCTGAAGTACTGTCTCGCTCTGTTAAGAACACCAAGCTTCTTCGAGGCTAATTTGGCCTTACCCTCTAGATGATATCGGAACTGGACTTCGCTCGATATGTTGACGCCAAGTATCTCAATGCTAGGGGAGATGGTTAAAGATGTGCCCTCGAAACGAGGATATACGACCATTGGTGACTTTTTAGTGGTGAACGCGTAGACTTGTGTCTTGGTGGGGTTGAATTGGACCAAGTTACGTTTACCCCATTCAGAGACCTTCTCCAATGAATTCTCCACCTTATTGAACATAATATTCTTATAGAAGATCTTGATGTGTCAGCGATGAAGACAAATAAGTATAAGTTAACTTCGTAAGATAAGTCCCCATGAACTGAGCACTCTAGGTCAGTCATCAGTTCACTCTCAGTCTGAAATACAAAATGATTCTGAAAATTTGGATGTCGATAATAGAGATTCTCAGCAAATTAACGAATACGCCAACACCCTCAGAATACAATTCATTACATCAAGTCCGCCGCGTCCATTATCAGTATTAATTCAAAATATTATATATTTTTTATTAAACAGATATTTTGATCTCATATACTCTATGACCTGCTTGAGTTTATTAACTCATACAGACCATCTAGTATATTGTCCCTTTCAAACTGTAAATCTTCTATAAACAACACCATTGATACTTCTTTGGCAGTGGAGGAATAAAGTGAATGTTCTAGATCTTCCTCGTTAAACGGTAGAAAAAGACGTCAGTTCAGTATTGATCCAAAGAAAATCGATTGATAAATCGGTGTAACCAGGTGATACGCAATGCAAAACGCCGACATATTCTAAATAACATAATATCATACTCTTCTTCATCTGGTAGCATTTGGAAATTCCTTGGCACGATTGGTATTGGCAAATCGAGTCAATGTGATTTGCAAAGCTCTATAAATTTAAATGATATTAACATCCACTTCTCTTCTTGCATTGCATTGGATACTCAAACCAAACGTCAAACCATTGCCTATTTAGGAAGTTTACCTTTTGCTATCGATGAAATTTTCCATTTTTCTCCAATTACTCCGGGTGAGATCAAAACTACCATCAAACGCATTGGCTCTAAAGCCGTAGGCTGTGATAACATTTGTCGGCAGATGTTACTTCCTATTATTGACGAACTCTTGCCAGCCATTACACACATTATTAACTTTTCAATTGAGTCCTCTACATTTCCTAAACTATGGGGTAAAGCCTATATTCGTCCTTTACCTAAAATCCCTTATCCTTTACAGCCGTCCCATTTTCGCCCTATTTCCATTCTTCCCTATTTATCCAAGGTTCTAGAAGCATGTGTTCAAAAGCAGCTCTCCGCGTTTGTACTCCAAAACAAAATCCTCTCTCCACTTCAATCTGGATTCAGACCGGGGCACAGTACCACCTCTGCTTTGTTAAAAGTTACTAATGATGTAAGGGCTGGCATGGAGAACTCAAAAATTACTGTCTTAGTGTTAATTGATTTTTCCAGCGCATTTAATAACGTCGACCATGACATTCTTCTGTCAATTCTTTCCCGTATACTCTCACCCGAAGTTTTAAATTGGTTTTGTTCCTATCTTCGAGGACGCCAGCAGAAAGTAAGATTAGATGATTCCTCTTCTAGCTGGGTAGATCTTGAAGCTGGTGTACCTCAAGGCGGCATTCTCTCACCTCTTTTGTTTTCATTATTTATTAATTTTATATCCTTGGTTATACTTCATTGTGCGTATCACCTTTATGCTGATGATTTGCAGGTTTACATTCAAGAGAAGGTTGAAGAGTTACCAGCCGCAATTATGAACATGAACCGGGACTTAGAGGCTATAAACGCGTGGTCTGCAAAGTTCGGCCTGCATGTAAACGCCAGTAAATGTCAAGCCATCTTGATTGGCAGTCCGCGCTTGTTGAGCCGAGTTGACATTGGAGCCATTCCACCCGTCGTCTTTGGTAATAGTGTCATCCCTTTCAGCTCTAGTGTTAAAGATCTCGGGCTGTATATAGACAGTAGTCTCGATTGGCGTACTCACATTACTAACGTCTGCGGTAAAGTTACAGGCTCTTTGCGATCTCTCTATCGACTGAAAAACTTTTTACCTTTTAATATAAAAGAACCCTTTTTAAGAAATTGACAGATATGTAATTAATAGTGTTTTCTACACATTAACCATGAATTTTAATTGTTTAATTTTAGAATTATGAATTTTACTGATTATTATTTTAACGATTTTTTTTTTTTATTATTAATCTTTTTACAGTGTTTCTATGTCAAATTATTTTATCGTGTACTATTTTATATTTTATTTATAATTATAATTTTTAATTCAATAATTTGTACTAATAATATTGTCATTAAGAATTACATTTTAAGCTTGTCTTATTTATAAATTTATATTATGTTATTGTTGAGCATGTACTTTTTACCAATTATTTTATATTAATATTGCAGTAATAATTTAATGAGTGCATAGATGTGTGTGACAAAATTGTCATTTGCAAAGTGTTATGGTAACATAAGCTAATATAGACACTCCTTTGTAAGTAAGAAATATGACTCCTGAAATCACTCTGTATACTTTTTTCTTCTTAGTGGATATCAAGAATGAAAGTTTACTAGCTTCAGCTACAGATACCACTACTAATTATGAGAAAAGACGGAACGCAAATCACCTCTTTGGGTAAAGATGATGATGGATTTTACTTACTTATTTGAATTATGTTTTTTCTTTTGTGATTGGTAATGATTAGCGTTTGCATTGACCACTTACGACTCTTGATGATACCATGGTTTATATTCTCTTTCGACGAAACATCGTAATATTTTACTTGTGTCAGAAAATATAATGAAACGAGGTTATCCTCCTCGTCAGTCTCTAATTTATCTCAAAATAAGTATCGATCACTACCCCAAAAATGTTTCTAAATAGTGTCAAAATGTAAAACATCATGCAGGAGTTCGTTGTCAGTGCAAAAAATGTAATAAAAAAGTATGTATCAAAAAAATTTGTTGTAAACCTTATCACACCTAAGTACCCCATAACACGCCGTTGTACCTATCTGAGTACCTGAGGATTTTTTTAATTTTTTATTAAATTTTTCATTTATTTAATATATAAACTGCAGATAAATTCAAGTTTTGTTAAAAAAATACTATTTGTTTAATTTTGGCGGTTAATGGGTTAATTGCTTTTGTATCGTAGACTGCAAAAATAATAGCAGAAATAGGTAGTCAGTATACAATATTTTTCCTAAATCCACTAGGAAATTACATCAGATATAAATGGATAGCTGCTGTAAAGAAGAAAAAGTGATTCAATATAACCCTAAAATTGCATTATCAGTCAAGTCAATTTTATTTGAGTTGCATTTTATAAAGATACTAGCTGTCCCGGCAAACGTTGCTTTGCCATAATATAAAGTATTTCGCACATATTATTTTATTGAAGTGACTAAATAGGTAAGTATGTCGCCATGGCAACGTCGATCGCTATCCCGTCGCATAAACAATGGTCGTCGTCAGTCTTAGGTTGTAACAATTTACTATTATTTATTCAACAAATGCACTTATCAATATAAAAATACCCAGTAGCCGATTCTCAGAGTCTGTCTCTCTCAGATTGGTAAAAATCAGTAAAGCCGTTTCGGAGGATTAGCTGACTAACATTGTGACACGAGAATTTTATATATAAGATTAATTGAGTACCTAACTATTATTTTAGTGTTGATGAATAATGGATCACCATGGTCTCCAAAACCCGACGACAAAACTTGCAGTGATAGTTTCATAGAATATTTAATTTAAGTCCAAAGTATCAGGTGGAAGAAATAGTGTCTCACAAATGACGATAAATCCAAGCTAAACCAGATACTACATCTGGTTTAACTGATCTTTTAGAAGCTGGAGATGAGTTTTGAATGAAAAAGGTTTTTCAAGTAAGCAGGTTTTAGATGAAAGGGGTAAAAAAGTTAAAATTATTATGCCCCCATTTTGAGCAAAACAAAACGAGTACTCTCAAGAGGAAACCGAAAGGATATGATATTGCTTGAGTAAGTATCCATATTGAAAGCAATGATATTCTATGTATTATTTTAGAAACTCATTGATTGAAAGTGTATTAATGCAAAGACTCAGAAACATGAAGAATGTTTGCAGTGTTTTAGTAAATTTATAGAGTCATTTTTAAAAACATTACATTTATTTTTTCTCGTATTTTTGTTACCGATTAAAGCAGCGATATATTTGCACTTGCCGCTCTGGTTATAAACGTAGCTGCATTTTACTCCAGCTACCCGATCATTATGATCTATCTGTGAGAATGAATAAAAATGTTTACTTGCTTTATCCAAATGTTTAGTTACGTTTTTTGGTTGGTTGAGTACTTATGTTTGAGCTTGTTTTATAGGGTGCTAAAGTCACCAATGTTTGGCAAATTATATTGGCTCGTATTAAATAACATTGTTATTAGTTCTTAGCTCTTCTACATCCCTTACATGTCCTGCTAACACCAATTTATTTCCTTTTAGCATAGATAGGGCATTGAAACTTATTGAGTGTTTTACACACTCAAAACCATTTTTTATGATTATATTCATTTTCCACAAGTAGTTTTTAACGACATATAACCCAAATACTACTAATTATTGTTCTAAATATATTTTGTTTGCTTTAATATTTACAAAATAAACAAACTCTTGTTGTTTATTTTTTGACGCATGCCCCTAAAACTTCGTTTGAAATATGTCACTACTGATGTGCACGTTCCGAATACCGATCTATGGAAAAAAGACTTGATAAACTGTACATGTTCACAAACATATTGTAAACAGCAAAATGATAATTTAAAAAATTCAATTTAGTTATTAATAATATCAATAATTATTGTATAATAGAAAGATATTTGTCACTGACCTTATCAGTTTCTTTGCACTCTTGGTCTTACGAGATGCGGTTCAAACTGCGCCCCTTGTAATTCGAGACACAGTTCTGCACGCCTCTTCGTATCTTCGTGCAAACGACTACTGAATGTTCTGTCGGCACTACAAAGTCTCCTAAGATCATTAAATACTTCTCTGATTCGCCGCTTCATTTCCTCGGCACTGTCGCACTCCCGGTTGTAAGCCCGCTCTTTTACGTAACCCCAGAGAAAAAAGTCCAATGGAGTTAAGTCCAGGGATCTTAGTGGCCAGGCTTGGGGACCCAAATGTCCAATCCAACGATGTCCAAAATTTTCTCTCAGCCAGTGACGGACAGGCTGCGTGATGTGTAGAGGATCGCCACCGTACTGGAACCACATTCGCCGTAGGTCAGTGACGGAAATGTGCTCATCCAGTTCGTCAGTGAACTGGCCGTTCAAAAATTCTAGATATGAAGCACCCGTCATCCGTGCAGGCAAAAATACTGGCCCCAATATCACATTTTTGTAGATGCCACCCCACACGTTAACTGACCAACGTGGTTGGTGGCCAGTTTCTTGGCCTGCCTGAGGGTTTTCAACAGACCACATGTGGGCATTTCTCCTGTTCCACATTCCATTCCTCGTAAATGTGGACTCATCCGTCCAAAGGACATTTTGGATGAACCCGGGGGACGCTTCTTCCCGTTGGAGCAGCCATCTGCAATAATCCGTGCGTCGGACACAGTCCACCGGAAGTAGCGCTTGCACTCGGTCGACTCTGTAGGGACGCATTTCGTTCCGCCTTATAATTTTATGTATGGATGCATGCGATACAACTCGCCGCCCGTGACGACGTTCCAATCTCTTGGCTACACTACGAGTTCCTAATTGTGGGTCACGGTGTAAAATATCCAAAACTTGCTGCTCGACACGCACGTCCAGCTGCCGCCCACCGCCAGAAGCAGAAGGCGCAATAGGCCTATTTTCTAATACACGCTGGTATGCCTGTGAGATGATACGAGAGTCGGAAGGATGTCGGGCATGAGGATATCGCCTTCGGTAAATCCTCAAAGCCTCTGCGGCATTTCCTGATGCTTCTCCCAAGCACATAAGCATCATGCCGTATTCGCGCGCGGTATACACATACGCCGAAGGCATTTTAAAACACAGAGTACTTTATTATTTATAGGAATTTTAAAATAAAAAATGAGCCTGAACTTAGCAGACAGCAAACAAAAAAAATAGTCGTGTCCGTTACGTTTATAAACAAGGTACGCAATACCACAGATTACTAGTATATATTTGCGCAATACCATAGATAATACAGATTACTAGTATATATTTGGCAATACGCATGCGCGGCTTTTTTGTGTGTCACTTGTCAGTGGGAATGTCTTTTTTTTTTCTTGTTATGGCTCTCGGCTTTTAAACCATAGCCAGTGTCAAGTAAAGTTTTGGCGGGAAAAAAAAATTCGTAAAAAATTTACAAAATTTTCAAGTTGTTTTTCCAGATTATCGTCAAGTCGAAAGTCTAGTCAAAGTCTAAAAAGTAGTCGGTAAAGTCAACGAGTCAAGTCAGTTGTTTTAGTAAAGTGGTAGACCCTTTACTAAAACTTTCGATGGAGTTTTGTAGGGAACACAAAATGGCACGTTTCTTGAAGTTGTATCACTTGCCCACACTTGGGCACGACAACGAATATTTAATGGTTAATATTCTACCAACATTACACGTTAAAAACCGAAATAACACAATTTTAGGAAAATAATACAAGAACAAAACGTCACTCTTTCGTGTTCCCGGCAAAACACCCAGTGGGAATGTCATAATGTGCTTCTTTTTCTTTCTTTTTCTTCTTTTTTTAGCAACTTGACACAAAGGATGTGTATGTTGTGCCACAGACAAGGTAAAAAGGTAAGGAATATGGCGGGAAAACCATATTCCTCCTATTATAATTTTCATCATCGTTTTCATGTATCGTCAGGTCTAAAGTCTAGTCAAAGTCTAAGTAAAAGTCAATACAGTCAAGGAGTCAAGTCGGTCGATTCAGTAAAGTGGTAAACGCTTTACTGAAACTTTCGATGGAGTTTTGGAGGGAACACAAAATAGCACGTTTCTGGATATTACATCACTTTCCTACACTTGTGCATGAACACGAATATCTAATGGTTAATATTCTACCAATATTACACATTAAAAACCACGGAATATATAACACTAGTGTTATATATTCCGTGTTAAAAACCCAGCTAACACAATTTTAGGAATATAATACAAAAACACAACAGCACTCTTTCACATGCCCGCCAAAACTTCATAATGTGCTTATTCCACTTTAGCGCTTAAGCGCTTATTCCGTATCACTAAAATTAGATATCTAAATGATTTAGTGACTAAATTTAGTCAAGTGGAATAACATTTAGAAAGTTACTAAATGTTATTCCACTTGACTTAAATTTAGTCACTAAATCATTTAGATAATATCTAAAGAACAATGGCCAAAATGTGCTCGTTTGCCTTCTACTTTTATTTAAAAAAATCTGACGTGTGTTTTATATAATTTAAACTAAAACCATAACTCAAAATGATAGTACAGCTTATTATTAACTATATTTATAACCTCAAAATTCAAAAACTTAATACTCAATTACTTGAAACTCCCAGCTTTTAAAAATATATTGAATGCCGTGCTATGTTACATTTAAATAGGCAATTGAAATTACAGATGTTTCATCAAGTTACGTTTTATAAGATTTTTATAGTCCAAGCATGTTAGGCGGATGGCCTTTGTTCTTTAGTGAAATGGAATAAGCGTTTTAATCCACTTATCCTAGCTAGGTTCCTAGGTAGGATCCTAGCTAGGATCCTACCTAGGAACCTAGCTAGGATAAGTGGAAAAGCGCTTTAAACCTAGTAAAATACATGTGTCATGTTCTAAAATACCTGTCAGATTTTCTAAAATCTGACAGAAATTGATCGGTGTTTTATACCCACTGACCTCTATAATACACTGGATTGGCTATAGCGCTTATTCCATTTCACTAAATTTAGACGTCAAAATGATTTAGTGACTAAATTTAGTCAAGTGGAATAACATTTAGTAACTTTCTAAATGGTATTCCACTTGACTAAATTTAGTCACTAAATCATAAAAGACGTCTAAATTTAGTGAAATGGAATAAGCGCTTAAGGCGTACAAAATGATAGCTATTTCTTGTGCCGATTTGAAGCGCCGCGGTGAGTGTACTGTCAACTAAATACATAAAAAATTGCAACCGCCATTTGCAAAATATTAGTTCCAAGTACACTCACCACTGCTTTCACATAGCCATCAGCGCCAATATGGCGATTTTCAAATAGGAACATTTTATTGATAGCGATCGGCCAGTCCAGTGTTTTATAGAGGTCAGTGTTTATACCGCATTTATACATTTGCATTCGCATGAATAGCGAGGCGAATCACGAGGTGAATAACGAACACGAATGTGTAAACAGGCGCTCGCTATTCGCCTCGCACTTCGCCTTGCGATTCGTGGCATTCGCGTTGGGAGCGGTTTTTTGGACGCGAATCAAAGGGCACGAATAGCGAATACGAACTTACTGTTTACACATTCGCCTGCATTCAGTTGACAGCTAGCGTCCGACCCTACAGGACGTGTACAAAGCTGAACATACATATTTGACTTAAGTAGGTATACTGTACTGAAAATTAGCCTATTTAGTACAGTGTATAACAGCTGTATATTATAAGGCACTGATTTAAAGGAGCGGTTGTAAATTGCAGTTTTGGTAAGTTAAAAATTATAAATGGCACGTTTAATAACTAGTTTAGCAGTTAAAGCTAAGCAGTAAAGTAAACAAAAATGAGTAGTAAAAAATAATGAAATGGATAATTGAAAACATTATGGAATAGTAAAATAATTAAAAATTAATGAATGAGCGGTTACGTGTAGGCAGTAACAAATCGGAATTTGTCAGTAAGAAATCTCATTCTGATAAGTTCTTTAAACAATGAGGCGGTAAAATATAATAAAATAAAATCGGCCAAGTGCGAGTCGAACTCACCCATGAAGGGTTGTGTGCCGTAAAGCGAAAGTATAAGACGGTCGCCGGCTGCTGCCACAGCACGCTCGCTGCGCTCACCCGGCTCCCTCTGCCGTTGTGGTCTAAGTTCTAACCTAGCCTACTCTTGGACTTTCTGGATTGTGTTTGTTTTTGTTTTGGCGGGGGGCTCTGAGGGGCTGCGCCCCCCCGTACCCCGCTTCGGTATCCGTGGTTAAGTAGGTCTTCTGTTAAGTCGTTATCGAACCGCTCGTTCCATCATTTTTACCCCTCATTCATTTATCGAACTGCTCATTCCATCATTTTTACCGCTCATTTCATCATTTTTACCGCTCAATAGTTTTTTTATTACTGTCCATGTTTTACAGTCACAATAATTAATCAACCGCCAGAAAATTAAATAACTGCTCAATATTTTTTCAACTGATCATAATAACATCTCAAATATTTAAATAACTGATCAAAAAATTAGTTCCCTATAAAAAATATATAAGTATTTTTTAATAAAAAAAATTGTTTATTAAAAATGAACAATTTTTTTTAATTTTAATTTAAAATTAAAAGAAAATGTAGTAAATGTAGTATATTAATACCCCAAAGTTATCGGAAGTGGTCTTTTTACAACCTGTATATATAGCTTTGATAAGGTAAAAAACCCTAACGTAAAAAAGTGGCCAAGTGCGAGTTGGACTCGTCCATGAAGGGTTCCACAGCAGCAAATAGGTAACGTGTTTAGGAAATAAAAATATACATGTACCTCGCCGATTAAAATCGGTGCGGTACCTCTATATTATACATATTGCCGATTGGACTAGTAGATTGGACAATAATGGGGTCCGGACGACCCCTTATATACGCCCATGTACGTCCCACATTTCTTCTTCTACCTGTATGATGTGGAGGTCTGTGCCGCACACGCCGGAGTACTCGACCCGCACAATGACGTCATCGTCGTGGATCAACTTCGGCATGGGGTATTTCTTGTCGAACTTCAGCGAGAGGGCTTTGCCGTCGAAAACTACAGCTTCCATTTTTGTATACTTATTTTAGTCTGAAAGAGGAAAGCACTTTGTTTGATACCTACTCCAATTAATTATTCTGTTAAAATATTGTGGGAAGGCTAATATTATTATGTACGAGCTTTTGCCCGCGGCTTCGCTCGCGTTAAGAGGTATTATTATATACAAACTTTCATCCCCTATTTTAACCCCTTGGGGTTGGAATTTATCAAAATCCTTTCTTAGCGGATATTTACATCATAACATCTACCTGCATGCAAAATTTCAGCCCGATCCATCCAGTGGTTTGGGCTGTGCGTTGATAGATCACCATGTCAGTCAGTCACTTTTGAGTTTTATACAAGATGTTTGTGTAAAAATTTATGAAAATCTGTCTTCATACCCATACAAATTGCCGATCCGGGCATCCGTATGGGTATGATACGGCATTTTTTTTGAGTTCCCAGCATTGTTCTCATAGAAAAAGTTGTTCATTTTCACGGGCTCATTTGATAATCTCAAGGATAACGGTGTTTACACAAACACACTGTATATAGATTATCTCACATTGACCCAATATGGTGATAATATAATAATATGAAAGTGTTTTGATATGATAACAATATCGTACTATGACGACTTTGCTCCCCGAAATTAAAAACAAACACACAAACACTGCAGGTTATCACTTATCAGTTAACAGTTACTACTAAGTACTTTACTATAACTTTACATATTTTACTTTGCTATTTATTTAAAAAAACGAACGCGTAACAAAATATTAGATGGAACAGTCATAAATATTTTTTTTATATTAATTTTAGTCCCAAACGTTTTATCCACAGATATTGTCTGTAATAAAGTCGTTGAGCCATTATTATTTACAACAAAAAATTAAAACCGACTTCCAGAGTAAAAACAATAATTATTATTATAATCATATTATAATGAACAAAAAAGTATGAAATAATTCTTACTATTAATAGTGCCTTATGCAGAATACTCCTAAACCTCTACTATTTCTGTACACAATCTTCATTATTTTGAAGTCGATACCAGCTAAGAATGGTGAGTTCTTAGACAAAATATTTTTAATTTTTAACCGACTTCCGAAAAAAAAACCGAGGAGGTTATATGTTCGGCTGTGGATATGAATTGCATAGTAGCATATGATGAATATGAATTGCATAGTAGCATATGCTTTCTGTTCTTAAAACAACGCCGAAACTCCCAAACGTGTATCTATAAGGAGTCAGGAGTTCTCTCAGCATCTTCGAAACCATGGTATATCTTGACCCAATATTTAACTTTTTGGTAGCATATTCTTGGTACACTTCACATAAAACCAAAATCACCATATGTTTATATATAAATTTCGAGGAGTTCCCTCGATTACTCCTGGATCCCATCATCAGGTCACCACTTTTGTGAAAATGGGACCAAATTGGACTGAAACCAAATATAACAAAACAAAAATTTCGAAAATGGGTTCACAAACGGCGGAGTAATCGTTGAACATACAAAAAAAAATATATCCACAGCCGAACATAATATAACCTCCTCGTTTTTTGGAAGTCGGTTAAAAATGAGTTAGGATACAATTTATTCTGCTTATTATCATTGCGCTTGTGTAATAATAAAACTAAACTAATGGTCAGCTTAGTTAATTTGCCATTTAACCAGTTAGCTAAGCGTCGTCTAGTTGTAGTGTTGAACGTTGCAGTCAACAAGTCGGCCAAACGACGTATGGCCGTGTGATTGAATGGCGTTGTTCAGTCAATGAGCTAGCTGTTTGATTGATCGGCTATTTAAACCAGTTGGCTGCGACATATACACTCCATAGTTTTGTAACAAAACTAAGTGACAGTATCCCTATGTAGTTTGTGCTAAGAGATAATACGTTAGGCTTGTATAGTGTATGTAAATTGTAACCTTGTATGTAGTACATAGTAATTTGTACGGCATACGATGAAGTCTTGGTATTCTGCAACGAAAGTTTTTAGAACTTTCGCTACTTTTAAAAACTTCACTTTCAAAAATACGTAAAATACTGAGAAAAACTAAAATCATTTAAACATTAGGTTATTATAATGCCAAGTAAGAGACAAAAATAGTATGAAATAACTTACGATCCGTGTAACAACTATAACAACCGGCGAACATCTACTTACTGCGGATAACAACTGTAGATAAAGATGTGGTATTGTGTAACCGCAGGGTGGCCATGATTTACAGTCCGTGTTGGGAAAATCCTGAATCTCAAACGCCATAGAATTTTTGAGGCACTGCATAAAAAAAGATAAGAATGGAGATGCCAATAGAATCGAAAATCGGAAGCCATTGTCTATGTAGTGTATGTGCAGTGTATCTACATATAAAGTAGATACTACATTGTCTCATGCACACCAGTAGTGGGGGCAGTCTATATAAGTCGTTGTCAAGTAGTCACAGGGTTCAGTTGTATAGTGGCAGTGACAGTGAATAGACGTGCGCTCCGCAAGTGGTACTGGGTGTGTTAGTGAGCCAGTGTTCCGAGGATTCCACATTGGCGACGAGGACAAATATTATTAAAGGTTTGGAGAAATTAAAAAAAAAATGGAAGGTAGATGTTAATAAAAATATATATTTTAAAAGTCGACGTTATGGTTTGTTAAGAAATTTATAAGGCAGATAAAACCAATACACTTACGTTTTTGATTATTTTCTTAACTTTTTGAAAATTATAGTTATGTAATGCGTGCAATAAGTAACTGAACAATCGTTAAAATAATAACATATTTAAGTTGTTCCCTAGTACTAATAATTACAATTAAATTGTGATTTTATTGTTCCGGAAGTGTTTGTAAGTTAATATCAGCTGATATATGGAATTGCTGCAAATAAAATTGCGTAAATAAACGCAGGTAAGTGGAATTTTACTAACACTTGTGTATATTAGGTATATTTAATGTGAGAGGTTTATAATTTAACTTTGGTGATACGAGTATACATGACATATTCTTTGGTTTGTTTTAAATTTACTTATATAAAAATTATATCTGTCCTTGTACTTAAACAAAGTTTTAGCAGAAAAGTAAATTTAACACAATATACCTCATCATGATACAGTCATGGATACAATAATGAATATAACTTTAAGACATTTACAATGCCGTGTATATTACTTAATACATATCTTGTGTATCTTTGTTCAAAATAAACCAAAATATTTTATACAAAACAATTAATAAGTATGGTAATGGTTTAAATGAACGTTATTTCAATAAATAAGTGTTGTCTTAAGGTCCCTATTTGTTGTTTATATTAATATAAAAACGTTGAAAAACTAAATCTAATAGCAATGAACTTTAATAAAAGTATTCAAATGTTTTTATGAAGTAAAGATAGTTATAACGTGGATATTTATTTCTTATAGTTCTTTGTTAATATATGGTTGTATGACTACAATAAGTGTCCTTATTTTCTCAAGTAAAAAAAAAAAAACGGAAATTAATTGGTTTCAAATTATAACTAATATGGAAACTATTTCAAACAAGAATTTTATACAAACTCATCTACAGTGGAAGAATAATAAAAAATCAAGCTATAATCATACAGTACCTAAACTTATGCATTGCACTTTATAATTACTTTTATTTTGCTTTTACTTATTGCCTTCTGTTCATACAAGTAAACCTTTGGGAATAAAAATCTTTTCATACGTTTAACATGACGTAACAGTTCGGCGTGAACTGTGAGGTTTGGTGTTTGTGACAAGTTTATAGTATAGGTACCAGTGCAGGTATAGAATATGTCACCTGATAAAGACATTCAAGACCCAAGACCTCGTATAACTCTTACAACGGTATTAAATATATATATAGACTAAAGACTTTAAATGAAAATGTTAGAGATTGAGTAACTTTTGGCAACTTCTATTGTTAAATGTAAAATTTATTGTGAATAAATTCATTAAAAAGTGTTCATATTGTATTGATGACAAAACATGAGATAGAGATAACTAAATGAGCTAAAAGCCGAGTTTTGTTAGGGCTCGCGTTGTCACACCTTGACTGATTGATAATAGCACATCTGCATATAAATAAAAATGATTACGTTAAAGCACGAATCAATAGGCGTGATATTCTCTCTGTACCACGAAATGTTCAAGTTATGGGCTAGGGTTTGATTCGCTCGCCCCAATAATATTATTAAGTAATTATTTTTTAATCAAATAAAGTATGTACGTGGATTACCTCTCTGGTTTTGAACGCAGAGTTGGATTGTCAAGATTTTTGAAATGGGAGAAGAAGTATAAATAAAACAATAGCGGTTCAATTTCCTGATATTATATTCTATTTCGTCTGGATCACGAATCTAATTTATCCAGTAGTTAGATTAAATAAATAAATTATTCTTTCATGCATGGTTGATGTATTGGAAGTTGTCGTCGTGTCACATTTAAGTAAAAACTTATTTAGCTAAAAAAAAATGGAAGCGACAATAATTCAATATGGTCTGTTAACTGTTTCCTACTCAACTAAAAATATTGATATCGAGAAACGAGAAAAGTATGTGTATATCTATACCTATCATCATTTAATTACATGATATGTTGAGATGTAAAATTATTGCAGAGAAAAGGTTTTCACCAGATCAGGTGGTGTCAAAATTTGTTATGGACATTCTTGTAAACAAATATTTAGAGATTCGGAGTTATTTTATAAATTAGAAACAAACTTCTTATGATCGAAGTGAGTGTAGTAGGTAATCTACTAGCAAGAAATACTTTAAAACTCATCCTTAGGTACAAAACAAGTAAAACAAAGAATAGTTTACTTTGAGTTAAAAGTTGTCTGGGTTTTAAAAGTATAAACTATACCTACTTAAATGTAATAACTGTGTTAATATTATGTTTGTTTGTCAGGTCAATGATACGGAATTATATGTTTTGTTATCACATACACAGAAAAAGTTTGATAAAATATATAATATATTAATCCTTCGATCGCCAACTCTTGGAAATCTTTTGTTATCGCGGCCCACTTGGGCCCTACGGGGATTGATAGGTTAAAAGTTCTATCAAAGTAAATTCTCAACACAAACTACATGGAAATGATGATAAAGTAACAATAATATACATATTACTCATAATAATTACGTCAATAATACAAAGAAATATACACAGCATCCATAGTATGCCAGAATTAGGAGGACCAAACCTAGTCTAGGTTTGTATTATTTGGATTTGGCGATGCGGTCGCGTAATCGAAATTCTTAATAAAATAGATTTTGTTAATTGATTATGTTAATGATTCAGGTACTTAATGGAATTTTACATAACTATCAATGTTATCTAAAAAATGGATTTACATATTATAATAATCATTTTGAAGTTGTTTTGAAGGATAAATTATATTATTATTATGTTTATCAAAAAGAGAAACGTTTGGAATTGCTGTTTTACCTGTCTAGCTGTGGAAATGTTAATAGTAAGAACACCAATGTTCTTGACCCTAAGTCCTAACATAATATTTCAGACTCGCGGTGGTATGATTTAATATACCTAATATGATCTTACAATTGTTATAACAATGTAAAATGTAATATTCCAGGCATCACATTTTCTTTAAGGTAGCTACGGAAATATTATCATACCACAGATTACTAATTATTACATAATAGTTACTTTGTAATTATACAATCAGATAATGAACAGCAGCTATTGGTAGTTATGAATATTTGGATTTTCATTCAACGTAAATACTTGAATACGAATTTGACTGTTTATTATTTTGAGAGGACTTGAATTTCATTCAATTGAAATTATAAATGCTCTAAAAATGAATTATAAGAGATTTCCTATTGCATTAGAAATACTTAGGTACATGTTAGGGTGACAATCAGCCCACGAGCAATGATAATAATTTATACTTGGCACTAGTTAAAATGATAACTTGATGCGTCGTTAAACTATGGTGGAGTTAATTGACGCGCTTGTAGCTAGATGGTACAAACACGGCTATCAAATAACATACTTAGATTATTTAATATTATGCAAACTAAGATGCAATTAAATGTTTAATTTAATTCAGTCCAGTCTGTTCATTTAAATAAAAGAACTTGGTAAAAAAAAAAAGTTATTTTGTTATGATTAGGCCGACCAGTAAATTGGTAGATTATGTTTTGCTGCCATTAAATTGGCGAGTTATGTTTTGCTGCCATTAAATTGGCGAGTTATGTTTTGCTGCCATTAAATTGGCGAGTTATATTTTGCTGCCATTAAATTGGCGAGTTATGTTTTGCTGCCATTAAATTGGCGAGTTATGTTTTGCTGCCATTAAATTGGCGAGTTATGTTTTGCTGCCATTAAATTGGCGAGTTATGTTTTGCTGCCATTAAATTGGCGAGTTATGTTTTGCTGCCATTAAATTGGCGAGTTATGTTTTGCTGCCATTAAATTGGCGAGTTATGTTTTGCTGCCATTAAATTGGCGAGTTATGTTTTGCTGCCATTAAATTGGCGAGTTATGTTTTGCTGCCATTAAATTGGCGAGTTATGTTTTGCTGCCATTAAATTGGCGAGTTATGTTTTGCTGCCATTAAATTGGCGAGTTATGTTTTGCTGCCATTAAATTGGTAGGTTATGGTCTCGTTAAATTGGGAATAAAATATAAGAACTTGGTTTTCCATTAAATTGGACATCTGGTTTTCCATTAAATTGGAAATGTAGTTTCTCATTAAATTGGGAATAAAATATAAGAACTTGGTTTTCCATTAAATTGGAATTTAACTACAAATACTATCAACGCCCTCTGCCCCTATCATGCGGGCACTGATAAAAAGTGTCGTTACAACTTTTTTTGGTCTAGCCTCCTTTCGCAACGCACAATAGAAAACTCCGTTCCAAAAGAAGGAAAAAAGGAGAGATGGAAGCTTATATTCATGGAAGGAGGTAAGGGTAAGAGGAGGAGCGAAAAAGTAAACTTGTAAGTATTGAAAAGTCAATTGGAAGAGTCGTCACTGAAATATAAACAAGCCGGCAAGTAAGAAGGCATAGGAAGTAGGAGTTATAGCAGTAGGTATACATCGAGATTTTGTAATGTCTAGTTTAATCAAAATTAGAAAAGGGAAGGGATGTAGTGTATGTGCAGTGTATCTACATATAAAGTAGATACTACATTGTCTCATGCACACCAGTAGTGGGGGCAGTCTATATAAGTCGTTGTCAAGTAGTCACAGGGTTCAGTTGTATAGTGGCAGTGACAGTGAATAGACGTGCGCTCCGCAAGTGGTACTGGGTGTGTTAGTGAGCCAGTGTTCCGAGGATTCCACAGTCTAGTTATTCAAATCACATTTACAAAAGTACAAAAGGTTATCAAGTACAGTTTAAAAAAACCGGCCAAGTGCGTATCGGGCCACGCGCAATATAGGTTCCGTAGTGCCGCGCCGCTACAGTTTTTATTAATTTTTATTAAAATATGTCAACATTAATAAGTAACAACGTCATCTCAGTTACTTTTGAAAATTGAACGAAAAATTCCTTATTTATACTTTGCCGAATATACATTTTTGAAGTGAAAACTTCTCTAGCGGTGTTGAGCACTTGTGGGATGGGTAAAACCTGTGAAACTCGCGATAGATTTTACGCGACGCAGACGCATAAGACGGTTGGAGAGTAGTGTTTTGTGTCGAACTCGAACTCGTACTCAATTTGAAACTTGATCGAAACTTTATCGAAACATGATCGAAACTTGATCGAAACTTGATCGAAACTTGATCGAAACTTTATCGAAACATGATCGAAACTTGATCAAAACTTTATCGAAACTTGATCGAAACTTGATCCAAACTTGATCGAAACCTTGATCGAAACTTGATCGAAACTTGATCGAAACTTGATCGAAACTTGATCGAAACTTTATCGAAACTTGATCGAAACTTGATCGAAACTTGATCGAAACTTTATCGAAACTTGATCGAAACTTGATCGAAACTTTATCGAAACTTTATCGAAACTTTATCGAAACTTTATCGAAACTTTATCGAAACTTTATCGAAACTTGATCGAAACTTGATCGAAACTTGATCGAAACTTAATCGAAACCTTGATCGAAACCTTGATCAAAACTTGATCGAAACCTTTATCGAAACTTGATCAAATTTGATCGAAATTTGATCGAAAATTGATCGAAACTTGATCGAAACTTGATCGAAACCTTGATCGAAACCTGATCGAAACCTTGATCGAAACTTGATCGAAACCTTGATCGAAACCTTGATCGAAACTTGATCGAAACTTGATCGAAATTTGATCGAAACCTTGATCGAAACTTGATCGAAACTTGATCGAAACTTGATCGAAATTTGATCGAAACTTGATAGAAACCTTGATCGAAACTTGATCGAAACTTGATCGAAACCTTGATCGAAACTTGATCGTAACTTGTTCAAAACTTGATCGGAACTTGATCGAAACTTGATCGAAACCTTGATCGAAACTTGATCAAAACAACTAGATTGACGATTTTTTAAAAATCGATTTTCATAAAAAATGGGTTAAAAAAATGCACAACGTTAATAATCAAGTTTTCATTTCTGCCGGCACTCCCGGTGTGCAACCAGTCTTTTTTAGTTGATCGACTATAACTCAAAAACTTATGAAGTCTTCTTAGCCGTAGCCGTTTTCCTTTTAAATTCAGCATATTATATCATACTCGCGTAAATTTTTTCACATTTCCAGAAACAACTGTTTAGCTGGTAGAAAGAGGGACACTGGACTCTATTTTTTCCACTTTAAAACTTCATATTCCACAATTATTATGGTTCCCTAAATTGTAAAATGATCTATTAATACTCATATTTTTAAAAAAAACCTCCTCAACGACATCCCGCAAACTGTCGGGTCGACCGTGGACGCGACAAAATATCCTCCCCGCTTGATGTTTAGGGGAGGTACCATAAAAATATATTTTTTAAGATTTTACATATCATTTTGTCGGCATAATTAATATCTGCATTCATGCCGAATAACAGCTTTGTAGGTCCTATGGTCTCTGAGCAAAACCGCGGACAGATGGACAGATGGACTGACGGACAGACGGATGGACAGCCCGAAACTATAAGGGGAGCCCTTGTTGACTACGGAATCCTAAAAAATTACGATACCTTCGTGGGTGCAGAAATCCACTGGCATTGCTCGGCATTGTTTTCTCTAGGCTCCGCTTGTTTGTTAATCGTCCAGTTATACAATAAATAGCGTAACAGTATTAACGTCATTCTTCTTGCGTCCCATTTATAATTGTTAACCACAGAACTCCTGTTGTTAACCTTCTGTTACTTCAAATAAGTCTACTGATATCTCATTCATCCATCAAATTCACGACCAAAGCTTCATTCATGATTACGTTGTTGTACCAACTACTTCAATATCTAGTTAATAGACGCTAGGACAGCCACAGCCCTCTTATGGTTTCGCAGGAGGTAAAATGGTCTTTGATTTGCGATAATTATGGTTACACCATTTCTTGTTTTTGTCATTTCGCGGTTAATCACGATATTAGTTATATTACTGTGATCATACTGTGATACTGCTTATCTTGTGTTATGAGCTTATTACGCGCGCGCCAATGCGCTTATAATAAATAGACTATAACTATAGGTACCTACTACCTACTTATATACCAAATTACAATATTTTACAAAATACAAGCGAGCGAGATTCCTTTCAGCGCCCCCTAAGCTAGAGTAATTTAAATTTTCTTTGCCCCTAAGAGCTCTTTCCTCAAACGCGAATTCTGCTTGGCATCGATGATAATTGATAAGTATTTAGTAAAAAAACTAAAAACCATTATAAGCTCAAAAAATATATACAAATGCATCGCAAAACATTGTTTAGTTATGTGTGAAAGCTCTAAACACATTCTCGCGCTAGTCCATACCATTTGACAGGCGTCAGAATGTGTGCATGGCACATAAAGGTAATATACCTATCGGAATAGAGAAACAATCCCGAGCTGTCAAGCTTAACCAAAATTTGATTTACATCTGTGTATACAATTATGTTTACGTGTGCGTGTCAGTGATGTACAAACATCTTGTAATTCGACAAAATATCGATCATGGAATAATAATTGTAAGATTGTAAACATAATGCCGGCTGTACATTCTCGCCGAGACACAGCGAGGCGGCCCGGGTGCGAGAGTGTAAATGGGTGCGCTCGCCTCGTCTCGCCTGTCTCGGACCCTCTCGGTCCGTTGTCGGTATTTTGCGCCCGAGACAAAGGGTCTCGCGAGGAAAACGAGCGCACTACTGTACACTCTCGCGTCTTTCACTACTAGTCCCGCCGTTGTTGGACAGTGTAGAACAGAAAAATAACAATAATAAACGTCATTATCAGTCATCATATATGAGAAATAAAATTAAATATGATTATAAATCTTTGGATTACAATGATATCTTTCGATGCATGGTGAATGGTGAATGGTCGTTTTCCACCATCTTCTCTGAGTTCTTATCTGCGATTGAACTAAGCAATAATGAACATGATCGCACTCGGGCAAGGGGCTCTCGCACGAGACTCGCCCGAGAGCTCTCGGCGAGAGTGTACAGCGGGCATTATAAAATGGGATAAAATAAAACTGCATATATATAATATAATAAAATTGTAATTTAGAAGTAAAATGTGACTTTTCTTCAAAATGCTTGCTGCATAATTAAGTACTCGTATGCATGATTTTTTCTTCGGAGTCCAGTTTGGATGGTTAATTATTTTAAGTCATGAATTTCTGGTATCCAGGTCAGCAGGAAATCTGAAAAATTGGCCAAGTGTAAGTCGGACTCGCGCATGAAGGGTGACCGGTTTCATCGGGCATTTTCTAAAATCCGGTACGATACGACACGACATGTCATGACACGATTCGACACGACAGGTTACGTCACGTGACATCAGTACCTACACGACACGACACGACTTCACTAGACCCTATTAATTTTCAATTCACTCTCAATGAGCCTACTGAGCCCTTTTATTTGATGCCCATCTTGCAGAAGTGCTTTCAACTATTTCCCTATCTTGGATGAGCAGCCGTATTGGATGTAGAATGACATTACATCTGTGGAAATTTCAGAAGTCTATTACTATAGTGGTTCTTGTTATACAGCCTGAAGACAGACAGACGGACGGACGGATGGACAGACGGACGGACGGATGGACAGACGGACAGGCAACGAAGTCTTAGTAGTAAAGCGGGCTGCGGGACCCCACTACTAGGACTTAATTTTTACCTTTTGGGTGCGGAACCTTAAAAATGATAAATTATGCATGATAGTATATAAACTAATTATAAACTACGGATGAGTATGTTATCATTTCAACATTCCTAGATAATTAGTATACTTAACTAAAAATATTTTCATATCGACACAACTTATCGATAACTTGATGCAGCCCTAGTGTAAAATAGATGAAAATTGTTTACACAAAATATCTTTAAATTGTGCACCATGGCTAGTCAAGTTATGTTTTCCATATAATTAAACATATACAGAAGTGAACACGGACGTAAAAATACCAATAACTCGTAGGAAATTGGCAAAAATAAACTTAAAACTAGGTCCTGTCGATGTAGAATAATTCACCTGTGAAATGAATATTTGTCCGGGTTTTTTCGATGTGTGGATCCAGAATCATTCCACAAACACTTAACCATGTTTCTAGAGCAGTATTTCTTAAAATTATTCATTATTTAACTTAAAATCACAATTTTTCTGAGAGCCCAAATTGACAACTATCGGCCCAGGGGCAGACAGACTGTCAAACAGAGGAAAAAAAAGCTATGCAACCTCAAATCACGCTTCTCTTTCTACCACGCAGTGTTACTGATAGTGACATCTCGCTTGCTCAGGCCTTTGTTTCTCTATTCCGATAGGTATATTAACTTTATGGCATGGCATGGCCATAAAGTTAATATACGCTAGGTATATTAACTTTATGGCTTCGATCAAATATATACAAGATACACAGTCTCATACAAAACCTCTCGGAAATGTGTCGCCGAGTAA
The DNA here is from genome assembly GCA_937595015.1 of Polyommatus icarus. Taxonomy (NCBI): domain Eukaryota; kingdom Metazoa; phylum Arthropoda; class Insecta; order Lepidoptera; family Lycaenidae; genus Polyommatus; species Polyommatus icarus. Next base: position 3,593,544 of record OW569325.1, read on the forward strand.
TTGAGTTTAAAAAAGTATACATTTATCTAAAATCAACCTTAATCATAGTAATTATTAAAGATCTTTTTATAAAACAATGTACATTTGTGTTTACAAAGCAATAAATTTTTACGTCCGATGCACGCTTCATACTAAATTCAACCATCGGCGTATATGTCTTAAAGTTCAAATTATTACAGAGCCAAAAAAGCACTCCAATTTTACGACCGAAATTCGCCGCTGGAACAGGGCAAAGTGAAGTATGAGAGGAGTCGAACTGTTCAACATTTTTTTGTTGATTGTAATAATTTTAATAGTCCATTTTTTATTTTTCCGAAGTTTAATGTATAAAGTGTGGACTAATTATTTTTATATGTAATATTATGTTGTTCTAATATGTCTAATTTGATAATTAACTAAAATATAAGTGTCATACATTGAATATAAATGCTTAGAATATACAACGCTCGCTAAAGTTCGCTTGAAAAATTCTTCGCATCTTTGCCGTGCTATAACTGATATCCAATTTCCACATCTAACTGGATCTCGAGGAAACCTAAAAAAAATATAATTCCTCAATAAAAAATAATAAATAATAGCGACTCCATCAAATGGAACAGAAACACAGCTTATAACCCGAACATTTCAAGTGGGCATGATAAACTACGATAAGTACCTTTAGTATGAGTATTCGCAATTGAGATGGTTTATACCTCGTGTTGATTTATTTACAACTTAATTTTAAAACAGTTTTTTGGTGATTTCTTAACGTAATACTAATATTTACAATACAATTGTAAGAAATATATTGGGATAAAATTAATACTTACCGGAAATATGAAATTCCATCCTTTTTTTGCGTTTTAGACGTATGATTTTAACAATAATTGAACGAGCACTAAGGCATGTTTCCCGGCGGAGCGTTCGAGCACTACTAAATCAAAAGTGCACCAGAATGTTGCGTTTGGTGCTCTTTTAGTGAGGTCGTTTTTTGCCGCGGACTGTGTATCTTGTATATTAGTGATCGAAGCTTTATGGGCATGGCCGACTCTGAAGAAAAGTGAAGATACAGTTTTGTATATGACAAGACTCCGTCCCCCTTTTTCTACGTTCATGTTATTGACAAATCTTTTTAATTTTTATTTGAGATAGATAGGTAAGAAGTGTTAGTAACAGCCGATTCGGAAAAGTTCCGATTATATTTTTTTTAATAATTTTTATTTTATGTAAGTACCATGTAAGTCCATAATTTAAAACTGCCAAACCAAATTAGGTAGGATCAGTATTGCTAAAAATACCCACCAAAAACATACTTAAATGTAATTTGTTTTTTAACAAAAAATTTAACCCGACTTCTAAGGAAAAAATAATCAATGACCTAAAAAGTATGAAATTGTAAGGGTCACTTCTCAAGTACTCACTATGACGTAACATGTAAAGTCTTCTTCTTCGTCGCAATGACCCTTGCGACGAAGAAGGAGATGTAAAGAATAGTCGTGTTCATTTGCTTTTTCAACTGCGCATGCGCGGCTTTTTTGTGTGTCAGTGTGAGTGTCATATTCTAAAATACCTTCCTTCTAAAACCAACCTTCCTTCTTTCTTTTTCTTCTTTTTTGGCAACTTGACACAAAGGATGTGTATGTTGTGCCACAGACAAGGTAAAAAGTAAGGAATATGGCGGGAAAACCATATTCCTCCTATTATATTTTTCATCATCGTTTTCATGTATCGTCAGGTCTAAAGTCTAGTCAAAGTCTAAGTAAAAGTCAATACAGTCAAGGAGTTAAGTCGCTTGATTCAGTAAAGTGGTAGACGTTTTACTGAAACTTTCGATGGAGTTTTGGACGGAACACAAAATAGCACGTTTCTGGATATTACATCACTTTCCTACACTTGTGCATGAACACGAATATCTAATGGTTAATATTCTACCAATATTACACATTAAAAACCCAGCTAACACAATTTTAGGAAAATAATATAAAAACACAACAGCACACTTTAACATTCCCGGCAAAACTCTCTAAAATACCTTGTCATGTTCAATACCTGTCGACAGAAATTGATCGGTATTTTTAACCGACTTCCAAAAAACGAGGAGGTTATATGTTCGGCTGTGGATATATTATATATATATATTTTTTATTTTTTTTTATTTTTGTATGTTCAACGATTACTCCGCCGTTTGTGAACCGATTTTCGAAATTTTTGTTTTGTTGTATTAGGTTTCACTCCAATTTGGTACCATGTTTACAAAAGTGGTGACCTGATGATGGGATCCATGAGTAATCGAGGGAACTCCTCGAAATTTATATGGAAACATATGGTGATTTTGGTTTCATAAGAAGCATCCTAAGCATATGCTACTAAAACGCAAGATTTTGCACCAAGGTATACTATGGTTCCGAAGATACTAAGAGAACTCCGGATTCCTTATAGATACAAGTTTGGGAGTTTAGGCGCTGTTTTAAGAACTAAAAGCATATGCTACTATGCAAATTACATTCATCATCATCATCATTATCATCATCATTATAATCATCATTACCAAGTCAGGGTCACCAATGTCACCAAATTCAACCTTATCTCCAGAGTATAAGGCACACATTAACTGACATTACTTCTGAGAAGTTAAAGTTGCTTCGACCATGTAACATTCTGTCTCACTTCGCCGAGATATTCTGGAAAACAACCTAATTTCAACCTTTTGCATCGCGATTAGTCGCGAGAGCCGCGGCTCGGCGGCGCGGGCAGGCTACCTACCGTACTATGTAATGTCCGCTGTACACTCTCGCCGAGAGCCCTCGGGCGAGAGTCTCGTGCGAGAGCCCCTTGCCCGAGTGCGATCATGTACATTCTCGCTTAGTTCAATCGCAGTTATGAACTCAGAGAAGATGGACGAAAACGACCATTCACCATTCACCATGCATCGAAAGATATCATTGTAATCCAAAGATTTATAATCATATTTAATTTTATTTCTCACAAATAATGACTTATAATGTCGTTTAATATTGTTATTTTTCTGTTCTACACTGTCCAACGGCGGGACTAGTATTGAAAGACGCTAGAGTGTACAGTAGTGTGCTCGGTTTCCTCGCGAGACCCTTTGTCTCGGGCGCAAAATACCGACAACGGACCGAGAGCGTCCGAGACAGGCGAGACGAGGCGAGCGCACCCATTTACACTCTCGCACTCGGGCCGCCTCGCTGTGTCTCGGCGAGAGTGTACAGCCGGCTTAATGCCCGCTGTACACTCTCGCCGAGAGCTCTCGGGCGAGAGTCTCGTGCGAGAGCCCCGTGCCCGAGTGCGATCATGTACATTCTCGCTTAGTTCAATCGCAGTTAAGAACTCAGACAAGATTGACGAAAACGACCATTCACCATGCATCGAAAGATATCATTGTAATCCAAAGATTTATAATCATATTTAATTTTATTTCTCAGAGATAATGACTGATAATGTCGTTTATTATTGTTATTTTTCTGTTCTACACAGTCCAACGGCGAAACTAGTACTGAAAGACGCGAGAGTGTACAGTAGTGCGCTCGTTTTCCTCGCGAGACCCTTTGTCTCGGACGCAATATACCGACAACGGACCGAGAGGGTCCGAGACAGGCGAGACGAGGCGAGCGCACCCATTTACACTCTCGCACTCGGGCCGCCTCGCTGTGTCTCGGCGAGAGTGTACAGCCGGCTTAAGACTATACAGTGCGAGGCGTGTGCGACAAGTCGAGCGAGTGCCAGCTATTGAATCTAGTCACAGATTACTAGTATATATTTGACGCTTAAGACTTGACAAGTAAAAGGGTCCATTCACGGCAGTTCGCCGTGCAGGACTGCAAATGAACATAGCTCACTGATTGGTCCACACGACCGGAAACACCGAGTGTGGACCAATCAGTGAGCTATGTTCATTTGCAGTCCTGCACGGCGGACTACCGTGAATGGGCCATAAATTGACAACTAAGTTCCGACATTTCGACATTTCGATTTCATCCAAACTGCAAACAATACAGTGATTATATTCTCTTTGACAATACATACGTAGTATCCCTAACTAGTCTGTGGACAATACACTCTACAAATATATACTAGTAATCTGTGCAATACACATTCAATTTGAAAAGAGGTGTGGTGTCTACTGACTCGTGTTTGTTGTGAAGTAATACAAGATGATACAATATTTAATTCCGTTTCTTATATTATGTGCGCGAGGTAAGTAGCTTTAACAATAGATAAATCCTTATGATTTCCTCAACAACATTCTCATGTTTTAATTTGTAACGATAATGTTTACGTCTTAACGACTCTCGAGACGAAAGCCGAAACATTGACACACCCAAAATACTGTATATTATTTACCTAAAATACAAATTAAAACTATAGGAAGAGACCTAATGCTAGACACTGAACTAATAGATGACACTTATGACAAAAATACCGTAAAAATAAGAATTACCTACTCTAATTATTTCTCACCACTAAATTTTATAAGCTTCTCAAGCTATCTGTTGAATTGAAAAAATATATTAGAGACGCCTTCGGGAACAAAATTTTAAAATGGGATCAGTTATCGTAAATAATATGACCGCGTCAACACGCGCTCGGCAATTTCTTAGCAAATACTTAGGTTAACAGTGATTAATAATCATGTAAAGTGTAAAAAAGATCAATATGAACATTTCATATTATAGTTATAAATACATTTACTTAAATTATGTCTAGGCATGTGCCATTGATATTGTATTGTATTGCAATCAACTGACCATAATATTGATATATTTAAGATTTTAAATACTCAATTGCCTTTGGATATAAAAGGTAATCTATAGACAATATTTCAAAGAGAAAACATTTTTTTGTTTGTATTCAATAGTATCAAAGGACTGGGCTGATTTCGATACCTATTTGGAGTAGACCATAGTGACGGACAGGCTATACATTTCTATTATAACTAATGTGTATTGCATGTCGGGCTACTTACAGCTATAGTATTTTTAGAAATAAAGTCTAAAATATACTACTATGTTGATTTTTCCCAAATAAAATTTGTGCTAAGTAAGCTTATAATTTTTGTGTATTGCAGCCAATGGGCAGAGAACTCCGACCATCTCCCACATCACTCAGGAGCAGATCCGGGACATTGGTGGGCAGGTGGACCTGGACTGCTCTGTGCACTACGCCAGTGATTATCCTGTTGTGTGGGTAAGTGATAGTTGTTCTTACAACAGGTTTAAACTTTTAAGACTGCCGGAACAAGTTATACATCTAATTTTATTTTTTTACTCAGCTTCTTTTTGCATAAACACCCTTAAAATTTGTGTGTAAAGAAACATTTACAAAATAGATTCTATTTTATGTAAACAACCTTTTTCTGTGTTTTTTTTTCCAGCTGAAATATGACCGCCTCAAAACAACAGAATCTGTGCCTCTGTCCATGAACTCTGGACTGATCATCAGGGACTCCAGATTCTCCCTGCGATTTGATGTAGCTTCGGCGACATACACACTATCGGTAAGTTTCTGGTTTAATGCTGAAATATATCATATTTTATTGTGTTTTGGCTTTAGATTATAAGTTATTCAAGTTACAACACACACAAAGACAATATATTGTTTTTTACAATGTACTTCTTTCAACCTTTACCATAATTCAAGACGTGAGTGGAAGAATTAGGTAAAGAATAAGGTAAGTAACATGAAAAAACTTCCCGTTTTTTTGTTTAAATGGAGGCTTTAGGGCCGTAAAAATATTTGAAATAGAAACACTATAGATTATATGTGTAGCCAGATACACTTACTAGGTTATGAAATAGATAAGTTACAAGTTTTATTAAAATAATGAGGGAAAAAATGAGTTATTGTCCGAATGTCTTCATTATTATTTATGGAAATGGCATTTATTTATGATGATAATGAAGTTTTACTTAACAAATGCTGTAAATTATTTTGTTTTGTAGATCAAAGATATCCAAGAGACAGACGCAGGATGGTACCAGTGCCAGGTGATACTGACTGTGAACAACAAGATCACCGCGGAGGTGGAGCTGCAAGTGCGACGACCTCCCATCATCTCCGATAACTCCACTCGCTCCATTGTAGCTAGTGAGGGAGAAAGTAAGTAAAATGTCTACTATATATTATTATTATTATTTAAATATTTTTTTTGAGGAATGTAATATTTTATTATATCTAAGGTACTAGTTTATTTATAATATTAGTATAGATATGGATGCAGTCTTAACTAACAGGATAAGTGAATAGAAGTTATAAAACCATTATTGCTTATCCTGTGTTTAGATATCTGCATTCTCTTTAAGATATTATACGAATAATGTAAGAAATATCATTATAATATGATAAACTTAATCAAGGATACTCTTTAAGCCAGACCAGCACAAAACCTCCACCCCGAGTCTTGATACTTGTGGTTAGCCAAAGACCTTGGGTAATATGTCAAGAATATATTATTAGAATATTTATTGGCAAATTACTGTATTAATGAATAAATTAAACTCCATACTACAAAATGTTATAATCATGAGTTTACTCATAAACATAACTTGTCGTCACAATCATTAATCGTTGAGGCATAGAATTGTGTAACCTAGACTCTAGAATCTAGATTCTAGATCCGCTATCCCCAACCCGCGGCCCGCCGGGACTTTATTTGTGGCCCGCGTGATGTTAAATAAGAAATTAAAAAAAACCCCAGCAACAACTTTAAAAAGTAATGAAATAATTATATTTACTGACTTTAAGTTTAAATAATTCCTAAGTGTTAGGTGATATTTTAGTCCATAATTGTTGTCACGGTGTGTCGCGGGACCGCCAACAGCGACTTTTGCGTTTTGTATCGCCAAGTCACTGATTGTCTCGATTTGGTTCGCTGTGAACTGACCCTTAAACTATATAAATGTTATGTGAAACGGAACATCTACGGAACATTAGCGGTCCCCCGACACACCTTGACAACAATTATGGACTAAAATATCACCTAACACTTAGGAATTATTTAAACTTAAAGTCAGAAAATATAATTATTTCATTACTTTTTAAAGTTGTTTGGCGGAGGTTTTTTTTAATTTCTTAATTTTATTTTATTTCATGCTTTTTAAACTTATGTTGGTTATAGTGCAGAATAATTCCTATCAACAGGATCGCATCCCAATGAATACGCAGTCAATATGAGTCCAAACATGAATCCTCCACTTTGGGCTCATATGGAGCTCGGCTCCTATAGAATCCAGGTGATGCTGCACCAGCAGCATGCAAATATTTATTGTTTATCTACGTCTTACTAGTTGTTGCAATTAAAATGAGCCCAAACACGAAACCTCTGCTCTAAGTTGGTGAGGTGTTGGGTATCCTATTGATTACCAGGTGATGCTGCAGCACCAGGTCAACTTTCCATTAATGTGTATAATACTTATTCATAAATGTCACAAACTAGAATGCAAAATATAAAGCCCACCAAACGACTGCAAGTTGCTATTCGGAACTTCACGAACTAGATGAACCGCGATTTTCCAGCACTTAGCAGGCTGATAATGATGAACTATAGCTAAGAACACTCTCGATCATGTCAGCTTTCAATAAAAAAAAAACTAGATCAAAATCGGTCCACCCGTTTGGATGCTACGATGCCACAGACAGACACACACACAGACAGACAAACAGACAGACACGTCAAACTTATAACAGGGCTTTTTTGTCGGGGGTTAAAAATTTTGAATTTCACGTCCACCGGCAAAATAACGTAAAGTCTACGTGATAGTCGATAAAAATTTTTTCACTTTAAAATCGTTAATTTTGAAGAATGTTATTTTTTAACCCTAAAAAATTTTTGTTGCGGCCCGCGACACCAAGACCAAAACATGTTTGTGGCCCGCATGAAAAAAAGGTTGGGGGCGGTTTGTTCTAGATGAATGCCTGAAAATAAATTACTTACGAACATTTACATTTGCAGTCACAACAGCTATTACTATACATGCACTACTCTCCACAACACAGGGAATCCTAGTGTGTAGAGCAGTGTTTAAGATTAGCGTGTAAAATTCTTCTTGAGTGAAATAAAGGTTTGTTTACTCATTTGTTTTGTTTATTTGTTTAAAAAGTGGCCTATGTTCTGAATCGTTGATCATGATCACTATTTGTATTGTTCACCAAAATCGATCAGCAGTTGAATTTCTCTTTTTTATAATTTTATTAAAATGTTTTATTAAAACATATTGTTATTTATAAGTATTTTATTAAAAATGTGTCATAATAAAACATGTTGTTATAGGTGCTCAAATGGAGTGCTACGCCGGCGGTTTCCCCCCACCGAAGATCTCGTGGCGTCGCGAGAACAACGCCATCCTGCCCACTGGAGGGTCCATCTATCGGTAATGTCATGTATTGTTTATGTTGCGTAGATAACTTTATCTAGTTGCTATAAATACTTTCTATGATAAGGAATATCATACATAGCACTAAATTATTATCGTTAATTATTGAACTTCTTGCTCTAATATAATGTATTGTTATTACTGTTACTTTCTCTTGAGATATCTATTTTTATATATCACAAGAGTAATAAGCCTGTTATTATTACAACTAGTATTTGATTTTGCTAACAATGTAATATAGCTATTTATCATCGTATGGCGCTGGGGATAACAACGGTTGACAAGTAGTAAGCCGGTACCGATGCACTTGCAAAGTAGACGAGCATCCTAGAACACAATTATTGTCATACGGCATTCCTCAAATCTCTCAATCCATTTGTATTCTAAGAAACGCAGGCTCAATATCTAAAGGTTGGGACACTCGCGGCAAGCGACCGCGACCGACAAAAATTGAAGTAAAACTTAAAAGGTGTCAAGGGACACCTGGATGGAACGACGTTATTAAAAAAAGCGCCATCTAGTTGACGCCTAGGAAATCTATAGGTGTATCAGAATCTGATGGCAAAAAGTGAGAAAATAAATTGACTAGCAATACCGGGGTAATAGGAATAAAACATTTTCATCCTTTTTTATTCCTTTAGCGGCTTATTTTGTGTGTGAAACATGCAAATATAAAAATTTTTCCAATGATCAAGGATATTTTTTTGAAAATTTGCTTTCAAAAATTGCCATCAGATTCTGGTAGACCTATAACAACGACACTTTTGTGGAATTGAAGTAAAATTTATTTAAATGTCCGGTAGATGTCGCTGTTTATTCTCAAAAATGCCATCTAGTTGACGCCCAGGAATACTATCAACGCCTTCTGCCCCTACAGCGCAGGAACTAATAATGTGTCGTTATAACTTTTCCGTCTAGCCCCCTTTCGCGACGCGCGATAAAGAACTTCGTTCCAAAAATAAAGTCAGGACTCAGGACACATTAGACAGAATGCTCACTTGACCTTTAGGTATATTTTTCAGTGGCAACATCCTAAAGATCAACTCAGTGCACAAGGAGGACCGCGGCACGTACTACTGCGTGGCGGAGAACGGCGTGGGGAAGGGCGCGCGACGCAACATCAACTTGGAGGTCGAGTTCGCGCCCGTCGTCACCGTGCCCAGACCTAGGCTCGGACAGGTACGTCCTCTTCGTCCTCTACGTCTTATTCTTAAAAAAAAAAAGATTATTTAGTTGTATTTTAAATGTATATGGTTCCGTGTTCATTATTATTATTTGTTTTTTTTTTCTGTATGCTTATTGTTTAGTTTATTGGCCCCCGCAGTTTATTAGTGCAGCGGCCTCTCTTGCTGCGTTTGCTGATCTGGGGCCAATTTTTGGCATCACACAGCATTATAATTTATTTAATGAAAGTAGATCATAATAACTGTACCACTGAATACTGTTTAATTATTATGATGTTTCGTGTGATGCTGAAAATAAAAGTATTCTAAATTCTTATTCTTATTCCTGTTAATAGTTAGAACTTGGCTCGACACGCTATCGCGCGTCTAGATAACTAGCCTCCATGTGGCTCCTGTCGCAAAAATAAAAAATACTGTGGGAACCGTCCTTTCCTGTGGTAGACTATATCGGTGCTAAATTACATAATAATTGGACCTGTATTTCGTGAGATTATCGCGTTTGAACAAAATCTTTTAAGTGATTTTTTTTTATTTGAACCTAGGACCGTGCCTTGTGCACTTATACGCTCTAAAAAGTCTAGTTTAATAAGTTATAGTCCGTTCAATCCACGAAGACGCGCCCCACTATTCCTCCTAATCGTTTATAGTACATATGTGTGCAAGCTTTCGCCAAGACCTAGGTTCGGACAGGTACGTCCTCTTCGTCCTCTACGTCTTATTCTTAAAAAAAAAGATTATTTAGTTGTATTTTAAATGTATATGGTTCCGTGTTCATTATTATTATTTGTTTTTTTTTTCTGTATGCTTATTGTTTAGTTTATTGGCCCCCGCAGTTTATTAGTGCAGCGGCCTCTCTTGCTGCGTTTGCTGATCTGGGGCCAATTTTTGGCATCACACAGCATTATAATTTATTTAATGAAAGTAGATCATAATAACTGTACCACTGAATACTGTTTAATTATTATGATGTTTCGTGTGATGCTGAAAATAAAAGTATTCTAAATTCTTATTCTTATTCCTGTTAATAGTTAGAACTTGGCTTGACACGCTATCGCGCGTCTAGATAACTAGCCTCCATGTGGCTCCTGTCGCAAAAATAAAAAATACTGTGGGAACCGTCCTTTCCTGTGGTAGACTATATCGGTGCTAAATTACATAATAATTGGACCTGTATTTCGTGAGATTATCGCGTTTGAACAAAATCTTTTAAGTGATTTTTTTTTATTTGAACCTAGGACCGTGCCTTGTGCACTTATACGCTCTAAAAAGTCTAGTTTAATAAGTTATAGTCCGTTCAATCCACGAAGACGCGCCCCACTATTCCTCCTAATCGTTTATAGTACATATGTGTGCAAGCTTTCGCCAATGTTTGAGTGTTATCGGTACACACACAAAGAATTTATTTAAAACACTTTACACTACGTATTAATTATCTGCTCTGTGGTCACAAAGTTTCTTCCACTTTTGTTTGTTCATACTTTTATCTCTAGCTTCACCAAAGTAGACCTTTTGTTGGTAGAAATATGGGTACAATTTGTTTGTCTAATATATAAGTATTGTTTTCATTTGGGAATAAAAATGCGTTCAAGATTTTGATTTTGTTCAATTCGATGAGTTCAGTTCATCTGCGAAATATAAGTATTCGATATTTTTTTACCGATGATCGCGCGACAAGTCGATAAGTTGCCAAAAAGTTGCCATTTGAGCTCGGTTGCCGTTTGGTTGCCACGAAGGGTCAAATGTTGCCAAAATGGCAACCAAAGTTGCCAAATGGCAACGCTGCACTCGGGTGAAACTCCCCGTACCCAAAAATTGGTGGGGCGCGTCTTCGTGGATTGAACGGACTATAGTCTAATATTAAGCCACACAACTCACAAGTCAAGTTATGATACTGAAATTTAAAACTTTCGCGTTGCATTATATTTGATACTTATTATTCGGGACTTAACTTAAAGTATGTAGTAGCATTACTACTAGAATGTAAGTCGCGTTAAGTCCCGAATAATAAGTATCAAGTTATGATACTAATCCTATGTTGATATGTCTTGCGTCCTTAACACACCCACGACTTGCACCCGTAGAAACGAGATAGCAATAGAATGAAGTCCGTTAAATATTCGTGTACGAGTGAAATAGTCTAGCAATGGATAACATGGGTCTAAAATGCCTGAAATAAACAGTATTAAATTTAATCTACCTCTTCCGCGACCGTTCCTGACTCCAAACTTTGTTGTAGGCTCTACAATACGACATGGATCTGGAGTGCCACGTGGAGGCGTACCCGCCGCCCGCCATCACCTGGCTCAAGGAGGAGGTGCAGCTCACCAACAACCAGCACTACAGGTGACCGACACACACAGACACACACACACACAGCTGTCAGCTGTGCAGTTTGGCGGGCTATTAGAATAAGTAAAAAATAACTTCGTTTTCAATTCAATTCAATACGATGATCGATCAACGCTTTGATACGGTTGGCTTTGGTCAGTTCCAGTGAAATGAGAGAGGCTAATTAATTTATAGTGTCCCAAGTATCTGCGCAATCCATCAGAACATGGACAACAGTTTTCTATGTTCTTATGCGGGAATCGAACCAACCAGAAATCGGAATACATAGCCAAGCCAACTGATAATAAGACAACGCACTTGAAAAAAACACTCTTCGTTTTTCTCTCCATTAAATAGTAACTCCTACACTGATTTCAGTGATGGTAGTTAGTTTCATTGAAACCGGGCCTACTGATCAAGAGTAATTTTATAGTGCCCAAGTGTGTGCGCAGTACACAAGAATACCTCTCTTCCTACACTCTCATAACCCAATGGGACGGATGACCGACACGACTGGCGAGAGATCAGGCTCAGAACCGACTTTCTACATGCCCATCCGACGCATGGATCATGTTACTTGTCAGACAATCAGGTGATCAGCCTGCATTGTCCTAGTCAAACTTGGAAATAACATGTTTCCAACGCGGGAATCGAATCGTTCTCTTGAGCCACGCTCTAAACCACTGGACCACGGAGTTGTCTCTCCATAATATAACCTACAATGTAGTCTATAAATTTCAGGATCTCCCACTTCGCCACGGCCGACGAGTTCACCGACACGACTCTGCGTGTGATCACCATAGAGAAGAAACAGTACGGCACATTCAAGTGCAAGGCCCAGAACAAACTCGGCTCGGATGAGGGCACCGTTGAGCTATTCGGTGAGTGGTTGACTAAAAAAAAATTTAGCTTGTCTACGGCCGCATTAATATCCAACAGGATTTTGTGACAGGACATATTCAACAGCAATTTTAGTTGGTTTTAATTGGCTAACGTAATAAAAAAATTTTTGACGTGTCTAAGCACACTAGGCCGAAAATACGCGGCCGAAGTTTAGCATGATTACGCCAGCAATGCGCTACGCATACAATATAGCGCGACGTAATTTCGGCATGGTGTGTCATCAGTAATTTAAAATATGTACAAGTACATTGCAGGCGTAATCATTCACGAATTTCTGTCGCGTATTTTCGGCCTAGTGTGTTTAGACGCTTAGCCAACTAAAAACGCTTGTGAAGTGACAACCCTAGGTACAAAAAATCCGAATTTTAAAAAAAAATAATTAAATTGGATATATCTTCTGACACAGAGGTTATTAGACTGTGATTTTTAATAACATTGATAAAGGATTACTCACACTATCGTTTCATGCTTAAAACTTTTTCTAACTCGATCTAATCGCGAAATTAAAAATGAAAAACTAAAATTATTAAATAAATAAATATGTCCCTACTTGATCACAGTAGGTTAACCAAATTTGGAGAAAAAGTAAAGTATTAAGTGCTTGTTCAATTGGGATAAACAAAATTAATGTTACTTGATTAGTTTTTTTTAAATTAATTTTTATTCAAATTTTTGACCCGCAAAAATGCCAACTTTGACACTCTTTAAAAAAATAACTACTAAGAATATCGATCTCGGAGTTCTACTCTAATGTTTATATGGCTATCAACTATAGTATTTTGAAAGAAAAACGAGGTGAAACAAAATCGAGGTTTTTATCACACTGTGCTTCGGTAATCTTTTTTAGAAACCGTGCATATTAGGACATATTTTATGAATGACAGAAGTTAGTAACTAAAAGTTTTAACGTAAAGTCTTCACATATTCTGTTAAAACCTTCAGTTTTCGAATATATCTGATTGTGGCCTCACGCTAATTAGTTTGTTTATTTCAAAGTTCGAGCTGCCTTAAGTTATTAAGTAAAGCGTATTTTTCCATGACAATATGATAAAACAGAATAATTACCCAGTAGTTATAATAGATAATAATTTGTCATAAGGGTCCGAGACCTATCCGTGACCCTTCTAACCTTTTTATCGTTATTTATAACAATAAAAATAACAGTATAAAAAGAGAAACAAACTTATCTTAATAACTTTGCAAACTAAACACAAACAACAAGATAAGTTGAGGAAAAGTTCATAAACACTTTTACCGAGACAGTTACTAAACATGTCAATTGTTTATTGTAAAAGCAATGTAAACAAAAATTATTTAATAATAAAGAAAGTATTTGATCCGATAAAATATTAGGAATTTCTACTATAAATACCTAATTTACAGTACTCACTACTCATGTGCTGGACTCAGGCCCAATTTCACCAGAGTCTGTTAGTGTTAACAGCTTGTTAAAATGTCATGTCTTCTCTTTCATTTATATGAAAAACAAAAGAGATAACGTGATGCATTAACTTGAACAGTCGTTGGTGACATTGGGCCTCAACTAGTTAAAAAATTCAAATGTTTCGCATGTTTTATTCCAGTTTTACTATAATGATGCGCTTTTGTTTTTAGGTTTCAAATAGGGCATGATTATGCCTGATCTCAGCATGAGATTTTTATTTGAAGTTTGTGTAGTTTGTTATCGTATGTAGTGTGCTAACCATGAACGTAGAAAAAAAGGCGGACGGAATCTTATTATACACAGAACTGTGTCTTCAGAGTCGGCCACGCACACATTCTTACGCCTGTCAAATGGTATGGACTAGCGTAATAATGTGTGCGTGCGGACCGTATACATGCAGTCAGCTGGCTGACTCTGAAGGACACAGTTTTGTGTATGGTGGGACTCCGTCCGCCTTTTTTTTATACGTCCATGGTGCTAACGTATGTGTACGCATGTAGAGACGATAATCCCGGTGTGCCCGCCGGCGTGCGGCACGGCGCGGTTCGGCGGCGCGCACGCACTGGCGGTCTCGCCGTTCACCGTGCTAGCGGCACTTGCGGTGTACACAGTGCACGTATACCGAAGGTACGTTTAAAAAACGAGATAGCAATATTTGTGCGAGCGAACAGCTAAAGTTCAAGGCCGGTCTAAGAAGCCTATTAACTTTTTTGTATTCTAAGTTTGGCTCACTAAGTCACAAGTCACAGTACAAGGAACCAATAACCTTCACTTCGGAGTGGTAAAAAGTAAACGCAAATATTTTCTTCTTTTGTTATAATAGCTATTTAACACAAAAATTACCACACTTTACTTATTTCTAAATCTCCTCGCTCTGTAATATTTAATCTGCTATTAATATAAGATTGTCTGCCTATATTCATAGGAGAAGTCAAATCGGGTCACCTAATTTTTATATACCCCCGTTAACGACTCGTGGACTCCCATTTTTTTCCACGCAAGCGTAGACCCCTATCGGGCTCCCGTGGACCCCATGGGATCTAAAGGCTTAAAAATAAATAGCAATATAATAAGTTCAGCACTGCTCTCGCTATGGCGATGGCGGTATCGCCGATCACGGTGCTAGTGCACTGGCACACGTACATACCGAAGGTAGGTGTAACTTCCGGCTGTAGGAACGAGATAGCAATGTGTGCGTGCAAGAAAAAAGCAATAGCTGCATTCTTAGTTGAACAACGACCGGCTTAAAAAAGAAACAGCAATATGTGTGAGAGCAAGTGACAATTAGTGACAACTAGGCACTAGCCAGGTCAATGGATTTTTACTTCAACGGAATTAGTAAGTAAAATTGCTTCAAAAGTAAAGTTAAAACCTTTTTTTTTATCTACAACACGGTCAAATTAACTAGACGCACGGTTTGATGATGTTAATATGGAGCTCGCATGTTAATTTGACATTTCGATGCGTCAAGTTAATTTGACCGTGTTGTAGGCCTTATTTATTTTAAACGCAGGCTGTAAACATAGAATAGTTTAATATCGTTTTTGTTTTTTTTTGTTTTGTGAGCTTATTTTTTGCGTAAGGGTAATTAATGGCCATAGATATCAGTTCTATTTATAGTCACAACCGTGGCAAGAAACTTTATAAGTAGTCGTGTTTTACATATTATCTTTTGAGTCAATCTGAAGTTTGTTTTATTTCAAAATTATCTTGAGACTCCTATGCCATAACGGCCGTTCCCAATATTGAATGGTTTGTCATACGACTGATCGCAGCTAACATTGAATTGACATAATATGATAGATAACTATTCCTATCTCTAGTAGAGTAAATCAGAGATAGATCAAATATTGGGAACGGCCGTAAGACGATCACATAATGACGTCAGGAAGCCTTATTAATTTTGACCGTGATGTACTCAACATCCTAGCAGTGGCGTAACTGTATCATCTAGGGCCCGCAAATTCTTTTAATTGAGTCCTATTGTCACCTATATAATAAAGCATGTACTATCAGAGAAGCTGATTTCTAGGCAGATGGTGGACCTAAGTAATTTTCGGGTTACCCATCGCGATATCACAGCTAACATTGAATTGACATCATAGGAATCAATTTCCTCGATGGTACAATGTAAAAAATATTTCTGAGTTCACGGCCTCTTGGGCCGGGAACCTTTTGGGCCCATGCCATTTTGCCAGCCCTGCCACGTTGTTACGCCACTGCATCCTATTCATATTATAATCTGTGCTACTGTGTTGCCAGAATCGCCAATCCCCGATATTAACTACCGCGGGCTGCAGCTGGACCCGACCATCTACGGCGGCGCGCGGCGACTCCACGTATCCTACCTGGCTGTATGCGCAATCATGATGATACACTTTTAAAATGACATATCATTCCTTGCAATGAGGGTTTTTGATATTCTATTTGCCACCAGGTACCGCAATGTAGCATTAGGTTGCGTTTCCACCAGAGATGGGTTGCGAGGAATGTGTTTTTGAGAACCAATAGAATCGCTTCATTGACATGACTTTGCCATGACATCGCTCAGCGCGGCGATGCTATTGGTTCTCAAAAACATTCCTCGCAACACAGCTCCGCTCAGCTCTGGTGGAAACGCAGCCTTAGGAGTTAGGGTCTATCGTGTCAAATAAGCATATTGTCGTGACACATGGCAGCTATATCGTGACACGATGGCTCTAAGCTACATAGCGGCACCTGGTGGCAAATAGAATATCAAACACCCTCATTCCCAAGAATTGCCAACAATATCAATGTTACCTTGTTTGGAGTTTTCTTTTGCCATTGATAGATGGCGTTAACAGCGAATATATCATGTAAAACCGAAAGTAAAGAAGATACAATCCTACAAGGATGACGGCGCGTGGCAGAAATTGCCGATACGATAACGGTGCCATATTGTAAAGTGTCACTTCAGAGACAGCTTTTATTTCCTTTTACACAATGGCGTCAATATCATTATAGTACTATCAGAGAAGTTGATTCCTGCCCCCTTAGACAAAGTATCTTTCGTTGAAAACGATGACGAAATTCGTTATCAAAATGTATGCGGTTTGACATAAGCCATCGCTAAATGACATTTCGCTTGCGAAGACTAATGTCAAATTCCATACATTTTGATAACGAATTTCGTCATCGTTTTTAACGAAAGGGACTTTGTCTACGGCTCCTGGGCAGATAGCGGACCTAAATAATTTGGTCGCGTTAAGTCAAACCCATCCGACCGATCACTGCAGTCTGCAGCTGCCAGCTCACATTGAATTGACATAAGCCGACCAAATCACGTTAACCGCCCAGGATTCAATTTTCTCGTACAATTTCGCATACCGCCAAATTATGTACTAGCGTTATCATATTATGTATTTAACACCATCCTTGTAGGTATGTTTTTAAACGTGACAAAACAGATTGACAAGTTGTTGGATACATTCCATCATGTTTCATTTACCTCTGCATACCAAATGTTGTTAACATTCTTTATTGTACCTAGATCTTATGTATGTACATTTTATTTCATGCTTTTTATGATGACACTCAATCCAAATATATATTAAACTAAATCTTATTATATAAATAAGATAACATATCATTATTAGAATTTTTGGCGACTTTGTAAGAATGTATTTTATTAATACCCTAATATAATACACACACTGGCAAAATTAGCGGAACATAAATAAAAAGTGCCACAACTTGAACTCAAGTGGGTCGGGCTGTGTGAAATCCTTTTTTTATAGTTTCAAAGCTCATTTAAGAACTAAATTATTGAACAAAACTGGCAAGTTGACAGGTTTCTATAGCAATTATGCCCTAATAAGTGTTTTTTGATTATTAACGTTGTAAGTGTTCCTGATAATAATGGCGTTTTAGCGGGGTGCAAGGTATGCTCAGTTCATTTGTTTGTTTGCTTTTTGGAAAACACATTGCTTAGATACAAAATTAGTGATATCCCAGCATCTGCGACAGCTAGAGCTGTAACCACGATAGAGAAAGGTCACACCTACCGTTCGGTCAGTCAGACCTTAAGTGTGTCGGCTTTTGTGGTCCATCGTAACTTTCAACGCTACAGAGAGACTGGATCTTACGTTCGGAGATGAGAACAAGGCAGATAACGGATGACAATGGTTCAGGATGACCATTTTGTAAGGAAACAAACCGTAAGAAATCGACCTCAAACTGCTATGCAGACACGAAACCTATCGGAACAGGTCCGAGATGTACGTGTAAGTGATTGTGCAGTAAGAAGAAGACTTAAAGAAGTTAAATTAAACTCAAAAGTGCCAGCAAGGGCACCAAAACTTGAGACAGAACACCGAAGAACCAGGCTAAGATTTGCGCGTGAACATCAAAATTAGACAAGTGAGTGAAATTTTGTGCTGTACAGTGATGGGAGCAAATTCTGTGTACATTTGTTGACAGGCGATAAAGAATGTGGATAAATCGTAAAGAACGCTATAGGGCATCAAACTTAACGGAAACAGTGGCCTATGATGCAGGCTTAGTAATGTTTTGGAGTGGCATATGATTTGGAGCCCGCACGGAGCTGATGATTATTGATGATGGTACTTTGACAGTACAGGGCTATAGCACAGACATCCTGGAACTGCATGGTGTGCCATTTACACAGTTTTAGGTAGTAACTTCAATTTTATGCGCGTCCATAGAGTAAGAAAATCGGGCATTATTACCTAAACGATGCTGGCGTAGCCCAGGTGGAGAGGCCAGCGCGGTCTACGGATGTGGATCCGATTGAAGACGTGTGGCACATCAATGGGTTAACGGTACGAGTTAAAACTTCGGTCCAAAATGTGTCCAGGAGCTCGAGTTGGCGCTACTGGAGGAGTAGGAGAATATCCCACAGGAAATTATTGACAATCAAAATGCAAGTATGGAATGGCGTATCCAGGCCCTCTTGAGATCCATAAAATTTAGTAAAAATGGAGTATTTAACTTATAAACTTACTACTGAAATTTTAAAGATTTTCTTAATTTTCAATTTTTGCCGATTTTTTTCTATTTTTCACGTTTTTATGCCCTAAATTTGTATAAAATTTATTTTTTTATAATCAATTAGTAAATAAGTCAATAAGTTTATAAAAAAAAGTGAACAATTTTCAAAAAAATTGAAAATTTTGTTATGTTCCGCTAATTTTGCCGGTGTGTTTATTATACATATAATAAACATACCCTATAACAATGGGTTAAGTAATAAAAATAAACAGTGTATGTGTTAGTGAACGTAAGCGACGAAACAGACGGACTGATCTGACTAGGTTTAGTCGTAGGTTAAGCAAAAATGGCATTTATCTTCTACTCGTAAATTCTAAATTAAGATTCAGCTCATTTTAGTACAAAAATAGTCTAGCATTGTGTTCTACATGGCCTCTTGAAATTCGATGACATATAAATCATTATACATAAATTATATTGGATGTATATAAAAACAAATTCTTAAATGTTACAAACGAAATAATAAGTTAGATTGTATTACGTAGGCTAGGTAAGTTTTGAAAAGTAATGCCGCAAATATAAAACTTATTACTATAGTTTAGACATAGGAATCTATAATAATTTTTTTACAAACAAATGAAATTTTGATACACCAAATTAATTTTATATTCCAATACACGTAATATTAGAATAGTCTATGTAAATTATATCGATCCAAATTACTATTTGTGACATAATGACATAAAATCCGCATGCTATCTCTCGCTGATACGCCACTCGATGCGAGTGTGAATGCAACGGAAAAAGAACCGAATAGGGATGATGACAAGGTCAAAGATTAGCGAATTGTGTTGATAAAATTAAGAAATAACGCTAATCAATAAGTGTTTTCAAAATTTCAGCTTGATAGCTTTTGTATTTTTTTTTTGTTATGCGCCTTCAAAGTTGGAAATTCAAGTCGAATTTATTTTTACTATTTCTTAGTACATATTTGTATACCTGAAGCAGCAGCTAGGAGCTACCTAGCTACTTACGATTATATATTATTAAAACATTTGCTACTGACTTAACTTTTAGGAAAACTGCCAAAATTCAAAATAAATAAAATATGCTAAAAAGAAACACTTCGATTTATTCACTATTTTACAATTTAACGCGGTACGGACACAAAGTTAACTATAAACCCTAAAAAACCGCCTCTTCATAGAGCAGGCAAACCCATAGAAAATGGGGAAACAGAGAAACCACCTGAGTTTTCTTCTGTTTCACCACCGCCCAAGACGAAGTCTGGAAGATCAATTAAATTGATAAAAAGAGACTCTTGAGTAAAAGGGTTCGTCGCAGCAACAGGCTCCGTGAAAAGCCATCTCCTGTGCTCAAAAAGACTTACCTTAGCTTTAATTTTCTTCTTAAATATTATTATTTAAGAAGAAAATTAAAGCTAAGGCGAAGATTATTACAACTAAGCGGATAATCAAATTATCAAAAAATTCACAGGTGAAACTAATGAACTAAATGCTATGTGTCCCTCCAACGATGATGATGAGCAACCACTTACCTACTTTAAAAAGAAATCCCAACAAGTAGCACCTAAGGCGTAAAAAGAAAAGAAGACAGTACCATTAGCTTTTTGCTAATAGTACTGGCTTCTTCTTTACTTTTTCGTATTAGACGGAAATTTAATGACTCAGAATCAACACCAACTCCTGAACCACCAAGACAATCTATAAAGGAAGAAAATGATGCTGTTCACAGTCACAACTCACAGACCAGTACATACCGCGACTGTATAGTGTATACCTACACGCTGGGGTATACAGTCGCGATATGTACTGGTTTGTGAGTTCGCCCCGCCTTCCGCGAGATGTGCGCTATACGCTTTTGGCGTCCCAGAAGGTTCATTTTACTAGAGCACCGTTGTTGGAGGGTTCGAAGTCAATTTACCTAAGATGTATCACACGGTGCAACGACTCGGCGGATTGAAAAATGTGCTCGACAAGAAGAAATGGAATCACGTCGGGGTCACCAGTGAAGCAGCTAGGAGCTACCTAGCTAGCTTACGATTATATATGTATTATTAAGAAATTTACTATTGACATTAATTTAATTTAACTTTTAGTAAAATTGCCAAAACAAAAAAAAATACTAATTTAGATTTAAAAGAAAATAAATAAAAGATGCCAAAAACAAACACTTCGATTTATTCACTATTTTACAATTTAACGCGGTACGGACATAAAGTTAAATTATGTTATAATTTTCACCGATGTTTCTAATTTTGAGAGGTCTTTCAATTATAAGAAAAAAAAAGTCATCATGCCTATTATGATTATGTCACAAATAATAAAGACGGAAATATGAATAATTTTTCTAAATGACTTTGTCTACTTTATCTAGAAATATCTCAGGAGAAGAGGGAGTTCTTGTAATAGATTTTAAGCTGACAGTTATCCAAACTGATGACATCATACAACCCCATAGATATAGAAATTATATTTTTATACCGCAGATTTAAAACATTACATAATATCGAGTGCACAAAACCTAAGACTGTATTGGCTTTTTATATAAAATTATTTATAATAATATGAACACAACGCAGTTATAAGAATGGGGATTGTCCATTTTTTTTTAATTTTGCTCATTACAAAAACATTTCGAGGAATAAGGTCAGTGATCGTTTTTCTGTACATAAACGAAAAAAATACCCATTAGTTACTTACATTTTTGAACAAATATGTTTAACCTTAGTTTGACCTTCAATGGCGTTAAATTAGCAATAAATTCGACCAATATTACGTTTCGAACTTTTGGTAAGCTTTTCGTATCAGTTTTCGCATAATGAGAACTTGCATTTGACGAACCAGCCATTATAATAAGATTGAAAGGAAATTTAAACATACTGCAGAGGTCAATTGGCCGCCGATGATGACGTCAGAGCGAAACTTTAAAAATTTATTGAGAAAAAACTAGCCAATGAATTTCAAAATTATTGAATTTATATTCTTAAAATGCCCTATTTTAACGAAAAAAAATATAAAAAGTACATGTGATTTTTTTTGGACAATGCCCATTGCTCGCCTGCAATTTAATTATATGTCTGATATTATAAACTTGGTTATTAGCTCACTTCTTATGCAAGAGCACGAAACACTTTTTGAGTGCCGTGTTTCAAAGTTATCGTTACAACTTTATTCTTACTTGGTGTGAAGCGTCCAGAGATATTATCATTATTATTACTTATAGCCTAAGCTTGCCAGGCTAAAGAATTAACATTATTATTTGCATTTATAGCTATTTAATCATACTTATAACTTTTTGCTATCGCTTACTTATACTTAGTAATACTTTTGAGTGCACATGCACATATCAATTTTCTAGCATTTAGCATTTATACAACTATCAGTATGACTTGTGCCAATTTTGTAAATGTTAGTTTAAAAACTTTAGTATGTAAATGTTTGCTACGAATCTCATAAGGGGAGAGCTTGGTCTTATGCCAAGTACTCACATACGGTTTTGCTCGATAGTTTTACTCGAAATCGAGCAAAAACCACCGTGTGGACCGCAAAACTCACAGCTCGAAGGCTCGCATCGAGCCAGTTTGAAGCCTCGAATCGAGCCGGCTTGACAAATTTTTTGACATTACTTTTTATTATTCGTAGCTAGGGAATGCAATACCGGGATACCGGGATCCTGAAATACCGGGATCCCGCATGCATTTTGCGGGACTAATCCCGGTCGAAAATTTTGCGGGATCCCGCGGGACTGGCGGGATTACAAAGAAATGTGATTCATACGTGTAACTTTGCGCGCGGGGGTGCGTGAACTGGCTACAGACAGCCCGCTAAACACTTTACCTTCAATTCACCTATAATTAACTTGAATCTTTCGATCGCAGGTTCTAGGAATTCCCATTGTATGCTTTTGTTCTCGCGATCACCGGTGCTCGGATTTAAATTTAAATGACAATTGAACCAACCAGCGTGGATGCTGAGCGAGCTTTTCCAGCTGCTGCTACCTTGTGTCAAATATCAGGAACAGTTTCGGAATCTTTGGGCACGATATTTACCTATACATATTTCGAAAAAATTTTTGTTAAAAGATGAAAATAAATAAGCGAGCTTTTTTAGTTACCTTTAATTATTATTATTACTAAGCCATTTCCAAAAAAAAATTATTAGTTTTTCTTTCATTTTTTATAAAGCCTGAAGTATGGAGGTGTTAATAAACCCTTGAAAAAAGTGTCCGACAAAGTTTGTTTTATTTGAGATTCAAAAAATAAAACGGGGTCTATCAAGTAAAGTCATTGTAACGATTTATTTTAAAAGTTTATGTCCACCCAGCGGGTCCCGCAAATACCGGGATCCAGCGGGATTGTGATGGTTCAATCCCGCAAATACCGGGATTGAAATTCTCTTGCGGGATTGCTTCCCTATTCGTAGCTAATTTCCTTCGAACTGGAGTAAAACTATCGAGCAATGCTGAATGTGTGGACGAAAGCCCGAGCCGTGTATACTCTACGTGATTGCTTGATCGAGCAAAACCGTATGTGAGTACTTACACTTATAGTTTTCTATCATAATAACTCAACGATGTTGCCAT
Source organism: Polyommatus icarus (assembly GCA_937595015.1). Classification (NCBI taxonomy): domain Eukaryota; kingdom Metazoa; phylum Arthropoda; class Insecta; order Lepidoptera; family Lycaenidae; genus Polyommatus; species Polyommatus icarus. The sequence continues at coordinate 3,617,351 of OW569325.1, forward strand.
TGTAAAAGGATAAATATTACTGCAATGTTTCCACGCTAGAGACAGTACCAGCATATAGAGTTAATAAAAAGTTTTGTTCGACGTTTCACAACGTCGATATTCTGTAGGCCTACTACGAAACCGTTTTGAGACTCAAACAATCAGACGAGAATGCCGCGTCCTGCTCTAACAACGTCATTTCACGTTTGTTAGAGTAGGACGCAACATTCTCGTACGATTGTTTGAGTCTCAAAACCGTTTCGTGGTACAGGCCCTGATACGACGTGTGCAATATGTCGGATTTTGGCCGGATTGTTTACTGTATGTACTAGTAGCGCCCTCTACTTCTTTGCGTAACATTGCCTATTGAATTATTTTATATGAATGTCAAAATTTCTTTGTCATTACTTATAATGCTTTTAATTAAGTCTTATATTATACTACTATATATTATATAGCATCATATATACTTCGTCAATTGACTCTTCCTACTTGGAATCTCTTCAGAATCTCAATGTCAATATGATGTCAATCTTATTAGAATTTCGAAACATATCTACATAACATACTATTATGTTATATCTTAACTCATTCCAATTATTATTATCGTAATTTAAGTCTCACTAATAAAATTTGTAACGTACGTATTCCATCCACTTTGAGACTTTTATTTGTTTTTATACAATTTGTATGTGTAATTTTAATCAATTTTATAATTAAATTTAAAAAATAATTGTGAGCTACATTTCAACCAATTCCAATATTGTATCATTTATTGTATGGAATTAAATAAGATAAAAACAAATCAATGAAGCAATTTATACAACGACTAAGCAACATTTTAAAATCTTATAATACCATGTTTACACTTAGTGATCTTTTACTTATTGTAATCTAAAATGAAATATGGATAAGTAATTATATGATGTTTTGTGTAGAATTATGTACTTATAGTATGATTTTTTAAAATACCTCACCAATATGTATATTGTATATCCTGCTAAGTGTGTTGTAACTTATTTTGCACAGCATTTATATACCTATTTTGTTTTTAATAAAGGTTTTGTAGTACATTTCTGTTTTTTAGTTTTTGCCAATTGCAGACGACCTCTGGGCTCTGTGGCTCAGTGGTAAGCGCATTGGACGCTCAAGCCGGGGGTTCCGGGTTCGAATCCCGCCGACGGAACAAAAACAATGTTCCCGGGTCTGGAACTGGATGTGTATTAAATATGTGTATGATATAATAAAAATCTTAAATATAATATGTATAGTATAAAAAGTATTAAATATATTTCCGTTGTCTGGTACCTGTAACACAAGTCCTTTAGGTACTTAGCACGGGGCCAGACTGACGTGGTGTGAAGCGTCCATAGATATTATTATTATTATTAATTGCCGTTAGAAAAGATAGTCAAAAGTGTATTATGAGATTTTGTTGTAGTGTATTCAAAACTACGCTTAAAATATTGCCATTATGGCAATTTCTTGTCTACGATAGATATCTACTAGAATCTAGATAATATAAAATATTATCTAGATACAGAAAATATTGAACGTACTTTCTTGGCGTCTCTACCTTTTGGTAGAGAAGTATTTCATTACTGTGATAAGTAGTCGGACCATTATAATATACATCTTAATATATATAATTTTTCTGTGGGTGTGTATGTCACTGAACTTCTCTCAAACGACTGGACCGATTTTGATGAAATTTTTTGTGTGTGTTCAAGGGGATCTGGGAATGGTTTAGATTCACAATTTTGTCCGCTGGACAATGTTTTTTTAATTTATTAGTAGTTGTTGATTTTGGAATGTCTTACATTGGATCCGACAGACGGCGCTACCATCGCAGTGTCAAATTTTAAATAATATTCGATTTCGAATTTTAATTTTAGTCTGTCCCGACAGTTAGCGCTGCGATCAAATTAAAAAAAAAATACTTTATATACTTAATATGGCAAAGAAACGTTTGCCGGGATAGCTAGTATTATAATAAAACTGTAGAAATGAAAATTCTGTAGGTACATTAAAGACATTCAAAAAATAATAAGCGGGGGGTGTTACTACTACATCGCTATAGAAGTCAAAACTGTGGTTAGTTTTTTTGTCTGTCTATCTGTCTGTCTGTATGTTTGTTCCAGCATCATACGAAAACGACTGATCCGATTTGAATGCGGTTTTCGCAGATATATTTGTCTTCTTCCAACTTAACATCTGCCTGCCTAGCATACGCCAACGAGATATATCTCGTATCTCACTCTCGAGATAATTAAAAACTACTCGTCTCATAATGTCAAAATCTCGACATTATCTCGACAAAACACGATAAAAATGTGTTCTTGGATGATAGATCTACACGATAAAAAATGTTTGTCATGCTAGGGTCAATAGAGATGAAGATACATACTATCAAACATCGAGAAACATGTAGAGAGAGATATCTCGTTGGCGTATACTAGGCAGGCTGGTGTATAAAAATGTTTCCCCCCACCCCTCTAAGGGGACGAAAGAGGGGGTCAGATTTTGTATCAAACTTTATTCTTTAACTCGAAAACTACTGATCCGATTTGCATACGGTTTTCGCAGATAATATATTTGTATTCTTCCAACTCAATATCTGGTGTAAGAAAATCCCCGCCACCCCTATTAGGGGACAAAAGAGGGGGTAAGATTTTGTATCAACTGATGAAGTAGAAATACTTTAAATGGCAAAACAACGTTTGCCGCGACAGCTAGTCAATTATATCATAATAATTATATTAAGCTATATTGAAAAATTAAATGTTTACAGACATTACATGACTTAATCCATCTGCCGACTGCCGCACACTACCACCGCATAATTATGCGGTTGTTTGGGACGGTTTCAAACAAAAGCTCATTCATGAGTGATAAATATTAAATGCGAGTATTTAACAGTCATTTTACGCAGATTGCTTGATGGGGTGTGGCGCGAGTGTCGACGGGTCACTAAGGCTGCGTTGCACCAGAGGCGTGGTTAAAGTTAAAGTTAAGGCTAAAGCTAAAGTTAAATATGGCGTCCTTAACTTTAGCTTTAGCTTTGACTTTAACTTTAACCGGAAAATTTGACAGATGTCGTAAGAGATGACAGGTGTTTGGACGCCATATTTTGACTTTAACTTTACCTTTAACTTTACCTTTAGCTTTAACTTTGACAACAGTGCGAAATGTCAAATCTCTGGTTAAAGTTAAATATGGCGTCCAAACACCTGTCATCTAATACGACATCTGTCAATTTTTTCGGTTAAAGTTAAAGTCAAAGCTAAATCTAAAGTTAAAGGACGCCATATTTAACTTTAACTTTAGCTTTAGCTTTAACCACGCCTCTGGTGCAACGCAGCCTAACAGGCTCTCTAGACTCTACTTATGCTACATTTTAGTTTTACGATATTATAGCCACAACAGTAAGTAATAACTCGCGAATTATAGCTTCACACTCACACGGTACAAGCTTTTGTAGTTCATATTTCATGATTGGACCAAGAAAATACTAAAAAGACTTTGATAATGATGATGCCAATCGATTACTCAGCCCATGGACACGCACAGTACTGCAGAACTTGTAGAAGCTTGTTTGCGTAATGTGTTCCTCTAAATCTAACATGATCGCAGTAGGTATAAATGAGAAAGAATAGGACAAAGAATAGGAATGCTTTCCTGTCGCGAGGACAAAATAGTATTTTTGCCAATCTGCAATTTGTCTATTATGTATATTTTATTCCGTAGAAAGAAACCTCTGTGGTGGTCATGTTAAGCGTGCTGCGCAGTTACGGCTTGTAGTGCTACTGGTCACTGGTGTCGCGAGCTTATATCAAATCTTCCGCTGTAAATCTTAACTAGTGGCCCTATAGTCTTCGAAATACGCTTGATATAAGCTGAAGCGTTTTACATATTACATTTACTTAGGAAATTTTTTTCATCTTAATAAATATGTCAATAAAAAACTGCTGTATGTCATATACTACGCACTTGCAGATTCCATAATAAGCTATGGATTGAGTTGTTATGGTCTTACATTTAAAACCGAACTAGATAAAATAAAACAAATACAGACTAGACTTATTAAATATTTGGTAAATAAAAACGTGAAAGCACAGTGTAAGGAAAATTATGAACAATTGTATAACATTTGTGAAATAATACCGGTGAATGCAAAAGTCTCTTATTTAATTGTATTAGAGCAATATAATATTAATATATATAAAGAAAAAACTGATCATCATAAATATCAGACTAGAAATGTTACACAAGGAAAATATGTAATACCAGCTGTAAGAAATTACTATGGTAAAAGAACCAGGAAATACTTGACTCCTACATTATTTAATAAAATTGAATTTATAAGAGATGATAGCAATAAAACCAGTATGTTAACTTTAAGGAAAGATTTAAAAAAATACTTTTTGAAAAGTTATACTAGCAGTTGATAGTGATGGTATAATGAATGATAATAATTTAAATATAATAATTAAATTATAAAATAATATGTAATAAAATATATAATACAGGTATAATTGTAAATATATAATATCTCAAATGGTAATAATGACATGTAAGACTTGTTATGGTATTGTGGAAGTAATTTCAGTTTGATAGAAATATCACCTAATATGTTTAAAAAGTAACAATGTTTTATTTTAGATGTTTTTATGCTTGAATCTGGATATAAGCTACAAGTTATTAATATAAAGTTAATTAATAATTAATATGTAAAAATGTTATACAATTTTGAGTTATGTTGTATCCGGTGAAATTCGCCAACAAACTGTTATGCAGTTTGGCGATTTATATTGTATAAGATAAATTGTACATTTATTGTGAATAAACGAAGAAAAAAAAAAAAAAAAAAAACATATCCGCAGCTCGCCGACAGTGGCGCCACACCGTGAAATTGTATGTTACAGTCATTACCGCGGTCCTTGTCCGCTGCACCGCGTTGCAATTAACATCATATTATAGTACACGCTACGCACAGATACTTCGCCTTAGATGTGACACTGCTTATAAAAGAATTCGTCACATTTGGTGCAAGAGTCCAAGCGACACATTTGGTACTATCAGGTACTATCAAAGGATTATCCACTTTAGCACCTTCTCGACTCTTGGAGAAACCATTCACCAAGAGTGATTACTGTGATGAGTGATGAGTCAAAGAGTCGCCAATCGCCAGCTGTTGTGTCCGACCGAAGCTTCGCGGCACTGGCCAAGTTTTTTATTTACACTTCGGAGCTCGGGCGGACATTAGTAGCAAGTACAGGCAGGTTTGTTTGTTCGAACGCGTGTAAATACAAGTAATTCGTGATTACTGCTGGACCGATTTTAATGTAATGTCGCACAGATATTACGGAGTAGTCCAAAGCACATCTAAGGCTTGATACTTTTTACGGAAAAATATACGGTTTCAGTAAACTTATATGCAAGGGCCAGGATTCCATTGCAGCTTAATTGACGTTTAATTTATCTTGTAGTGCCCCCCCCCCCCCCCCCTACCTGGGTACGCCCATGCTTATATGACGTATAATCATGTGCAAAACTACGTAACTCCCTTTTTTATACTTGCTTTATACTTGCTTTACGCATCCCCGGCAAATTGGAGATATCTGCCGGGGTATGTGGGACTCCTCACTCCTGCGTAGTCTACCCACTAAAACCCTTAAGGTTCCACTCATCGCTTAAGGCAGAGCGGGTACGATAAAACCTACCGCAACTACTACGTAACTACCTAGGTATACTATATTTTGTTATTCTTGAGTTTTGAAGCCGCATTTTTATATCGGGAAATAAATATTTCTAGGTAATGTTTTATCTACCAGTGGTGGGTGGTCTGTGTAATTGGAGAGTACGTGTCCTTGCCCCCATTAGTTCGGGCGTCATGTAATGGCGGTCTATGTGGGAATATCAATTATTTCCTATTGTTCAGCCATTTTTTATCCCTGTGGTTTAGTGGTTACCATGAATCTGGAGGTAGCGGCTTCAATCCCAACGACTTGGCTTGAGAATGTGACGCGATTCGCAAAAAACATTCGCAACTTTGTCTATAATGAATTTAACTGGGTTTAGCCTTTTTTAATTGAAAATAATCACTTACTAGTAAACAATTGTTCATTGAACTTATTTTCATTCAATTACCAAGTAATGATGGAAAAGTAATTATTCTATTACAGCTACATATTAATTGCCAACATTTTGTTCTAACTTAATTAATTTGTCGATGGTTTTGTACTTAGGTACTTCATTAATCCTTCGATCGGGGAGTCTTGCAAATGCTATTGTATTCTAATGTTGTCGGGGTCACCGGTGTCCTTATGGGGCTTGACGGGTTAGAATACTTTTATATTCATTAAAATACATAATATTATATGCTTAGTAGTAGCGATTTAGAAGTGGAAAAAATTTCACTACTTTCACGACGACTTTGCACTATTTTGACGATCGGTGGGCCCGAATTTCCAAATGGTTTAACTTAAAATTATACCTAGGCGGCAGGGCCCCCGCTACCATATCATGTGCAATGTGTGCAATGCACACGGGCGCCATCCTCTAGGGGCGCCAAATTGCCATCTTTAGGGGCGCCAAAACTAAGGTCCCAAAAATTTGCCTAAAGGGGCGCCAAAATCCTATTTTTTTGCACACAGACGCCAGTAGCCCTTACGGGGGCCCTGCTAGGCGAAAATTATTAGTTACTTAATATTATAAATGCCTGAGAATGGTATTTATACGTATTTAAACTGTAGCAATCGAATCGCCTCCAAAAAGCCTCTATTAGATCAACTAAAACAAAAGGACTTTACTTATTTCTGTGGTTGAACTGAATTCGGAAGTGAATTATTGAAGTGGAAATGACCCTGGGATTGGTCTCGCCATCAGAACTAGTTTTTACCGTTAAAATGCTGGAGACAGTAATTATTAATTAGGTAGATTTTAATTATTATGATCTAGCCTTCACGGGTACCTAGCCCAAAGGTTGGGTTTTTGTAAGCACTAAATCTTTTTGCATCTGTTTCTAGTGCTTCTCGGTGAGCTAGGTATATCTGGGTAGGGCTAGGAAGTGGATATTTTTCTTATAGTAACGCAGGTGTTTGTTGAATGACTATTGACATTGAGTAATGACTTTTGTGGCTGGAACAAAAACACCACCCACAAAACCTGTATCAGCTCTAGTTACGCCTCTTGGAACTAGGTAAGTACGTGGTTTTATTAAATTTTACATCGTGGTAGAGCCAGATAGGTTCTCTCATAACTAACCTTACCGTAGGTACCTACGCCTCGACCTCTCGCTCCCGAGCATGGTGCGCTGCATGCTCGAGAGCGATGAGGCCTGGCAGGCGGCGGTCTCTTTCTGCGAAATTGTTATATCGTAGAGAGAGGCCACGGAGCGGGACAGAGAGAACGATCCCACCTCTCTGCCGCTCCGCCGGCTCCGGAACCTCCCCGGCTTAGCCAGTCCCGGCGCCGAGGGGAACGCTTTAGTTTGCCTAAGCGTTCCCTTACTTTTGGTGGGAGTCCGATCTCAGGTAGACCGGCCGGTCGTGGAGGGAGTCCCGTGTTTGTTAGATCCGGGATCTCCCTCCTTATACGGCTGAAGGCGAACCGCAGGTGGTTTTAGTGAGTAGGAGTCTCACATACCCCCGGGGTACCCAACCCGGGGCACCCATGATGGGTTTCCCCTGCGATAAAAAAAAGGTACCTACTACGCCTCAAAATTACAAGACACCACAAGTGTCGAGTTCATAATTTTTTTTATTTTATACGGTAGTCCGCCATGGATTAAGGGCTACGCGATTGTAAAACTATACGGCAAAATATTCGTCCATGATTGGCTATAAATCATAATCAACGTTGATTATGCGTGCGATAGATAGCTTTGTCATCATGGCGGTTGTACCTAAAAGATTGGTCCGTCGTTACAGGTAGTGAATGCAAATATGTGAATGAATCCAGTGTTAAAGTCTACAAGGTAACTCGATTTCATTAACAAAATAAAATTAAATAAATCTAGACTCCAAACAAGACCATATCAGGTTTAGCCAGGAAACTTTAATAATAGTAATTGCATAGTTAACGTTTAATACAGTGGTTCCTAACCTTTTAGTCATGAGGGACCATTTTACCAAAATATGTTTGTCTAGCCGGGGACCACCCGGTTGATTAACCTAAACTAAGAGGTTTTCTGATAATGAAATAATTAGTAGGTACCCATTTTTTTATTTGGCAAAAATCTGAAAGTTACAGACTTTAATTAAATGTGATTTTTGTGACTTCATACTCTTTACCAACTTCTGAATTCTCACATATTATTAGGATGGCTTTGCGGATCACTTGGAATGCCTCCAGGGACCACCAGTGGTCCGCGGACAACCGGTTAAGAACCACTGGTTTTTGATCAACATACTGCTTTGTAATTAAACAAAGCAGTATGTTGATCAAAAATGTGTTTATAATTATTTTTCGCTCTGATTTTAAATAGGTAGGTACATTCAGTGCTCAGTACATTTGTAAGAAAGTTTCAGTCGTAAATTAATTTAAAATGAAGAATTAACGTCATCCAAGAAGTTTTTAATCCAAGAAATATAATTTTCAATGAAAATATTCTGTAAATCTGTACCTACGGGCTACGAAGCAGAGGCGGCGCAAGGCGTGGGCGATGTGGGCGACCGCCCACGGCCTCGCGGTCCAAGGGGCCTCGCGCCTCTTGGACCCCGAGGATTTTTTTTGGGAATTTAATCGTTTTGAGACTAAAATTTTATTTATATAAAAATGATTGTCTAAAAATAATCCATTTGGGGGTAGGGGGCCTCGCAAAATGTATCTCGCCCACATAAAATTTTGGTCTTGCCCCGCCACTGCTACGAAGTACGAACGCCGAGCTGTCGAACCAATAGTCTTAACACCGTTCTAGCTTGGGTTCCTGGCTTCCTGCATAATTAGAGAAAGTTTTACCAGACTCTATATCCCACTAATTGTACCATTGGGTCTACACTCTACATGTAAAAAGATTCAACTACTATGCGAATCTTACAGTATAAATATATAATGAAATAATCTCACAGTATAGAATATAGATGTTACATTACCATTTACTGTACCTCTATATAACTGCTCTAGTCTCTACATAGTAGAGTCCCCCATGGACTTTTCTGCGCTGCTCTCCACAGCTGGCAAATATTTTGGCCATTGCAATTTGTACTTAGGTGTATCCCTAAGGTCAATATAGACTGGGTTAAAACTATTTAAAAGGTCCAGCGACCTTCGCGAGCTAGTAGGCGTGCAGTGCTGCGCTCGGCGACTGCGTCGAAGTTACTGTGTGTGTCTGTTTAAACTCTGTGCTGTGTTACTCTGTGACTTACCTTATTTTATGGTAAGTTTTTTTTTCATAATTAGAATTTGCCGTTGTTTCCGTGACCTTTATACTGTAAGTGGGAATCGTAACCAAGACTTCAAAATTACGATGTAATTAAATAGGTCAACTTTGAGTCTTTTTACCTAAGTTGGTACTTACCGGAAATTATTTTCTAATTTTTGCCCCACACCAACATAAAAACCGCGTCAACTAGCTAGATCTGCTTTTGTTAAAAAATCTATTCAACAAAGGTATTCAAAAAATTGTTTTCCATGTCCTTGCATTCAGTATGTGGATTTTGGAGCTTGCAAGTTGCATTTCATATCGAAGTCTCTCGCTGCCAGCTTATTGTTTTTAGGTGATGATGATTATTATCAATTTAAGTGTTAATAGAAAGACAGAGAAGATTTAACCTCTACTTGTCAGGGTCGAAATTGGCGAGGTCTCAAATTAAGCTGTCGTCAATCTTAAACTGGTTAACTATGTTAGATAACTAGTAGTTATATAAACCGCAAAATACAGCTGGTGGAATGTGGCAACAGGCCGTATGTGCTGTGATTGATTGACTACCATAATTGAACAAAAAATGCGACAACTTCAAACGGTAATACGCTTTTAGATCAACATATTTTTTTAAATAGTAATTAATTAATAACATTACTTATTTAAAAGTGTTGTTTTATAGTTCTCTTTTTGTGATCCGTACCCAAAAGGTAAAATACCTACTCCCTATTACTAAGACTTCGATGTCTGTCTGTGATGATGTCTGTGTGTCTGTCTGTCTCCAGGCCGTATCTCAAATCCGCTATAGCTAGAGTTCTGAAAATTTTAAAGGGGCTCCCATACAAAAAACACAATTCTTGGCCTATTTTTGCTCTATAATGATACGCAAACCTTTGTGCGCGAGTCCGACTCGCACTTGGCCGGTTTTTTTTATTCGCGACGGGATTGGAGGCGACAAGTTTAAAAGTGAGTTTAGTATGAAAGGTTGTTTGTTGCTTTTATGGAAGCTATAGGTACGACATTCTCTGTATACGCAATGGGCATTGTCCAAAAAAAATCACATGTACTTTTTATATTTTTTTTCGTTAAAATATGGTATTTTAAGAATATAAATTAAATAATTTTGAAATTCATTGGCTAGTTTTTTCTCAATAAATTTTTAAAGTTTCGCTGTGACGTCATCATCGGCGGCCAATTGACCTCTGCAGTATGTTTTTTTCCTTTCAATCTTATTATAATGGCTGGTTCGTCAAATATAAGTTCTCATTATATGAAAGCTGATACGAGAAGCTTACCAAAAGTTCGAAACGTAATGTTGGTCGAATTTATTGCTATTTTAACGCCATTGAAGGTCAAACTAAGGTTAAACATATTTGTTCAAAAATATAAGTAACTAATGGGTATTTTTTTCGTTTATATACAGAAAAACGATCACTGACCTTATTCCTCGAAATGTTTTTGTAATGAGCAAAATTAAAAAAAAATGGACAATCCCCATTCGCTATTGGACACTTTCATCTGAAGTCAAACATTGTAGATCCCGAGAATTTCGTTAGACCTATATAATAGTATATGCTATATATTATATACTTATGGCCTGTTTACCGCTTCCTGATAAGGTGCCCGATAGGGTTATTTAACAGATTTTCCATACTCCATCTGTCAAATTAAGTGGTGGATAGCCTTATCAGGAAGCGGTGAAACAGGCCCTTACTATATTATAGTATAGGTAGTTACTTACATAACATATCGATTTTATGGCTGTTCACGTAGCCGTACCTAACCATATTTCCAATATTAAATAAAGGATGCAGTGTTTATTAAAAACTTGACAAAAATTTGCAATAGAATCGCCATAAAAAACTCTTTATTTATGAGAAAACCAAAGATCGACTCAAATCTAAATGAAAACAGTAAATGTGTGGCGAAGGATGAGCACTAGCTTACCTAAGTAGCTATTTTTTTTTTTTTTTTTTTTTTTTTTTTTAATATTCCAAAATCCTCCCCTAACATTATCAGGGCTTGTTTTTTCACATTTTTAAATTTATAATTACAAAAAAAAAAATAATAATTCTAAAATTAAATACAATATAAATAGTATAAGAAAAAAAAAAACTCAATAAAACAGCGGCACAATACAAAAACTATCCTAATATCACAGCTATCAATAGAACCTAATTAGTATCACAGATTATAATATTGCTATTTCTCTTATAAACTACACCCACGATCTTCCTGCAAAAAGCTAGGAAGATGTCCCGCTTTTTCCCCCCCAGGATGGATGGCAGATTCTCACCTGTTATCGATGTGCCCAACTTTTGTTCAATATCGTATCTATTGCTAGCAAAAATTGGACACTCGAATAGCAGGTGAGGAACCGTCTCCTCGACTCCGGGCTGACACAGACAGGACGGATCCTCCTTCAGCTTGAATCTGTGCAAGTAGAAGGCGAATCCGCCGTGGCCGGTCAGTATCTGCGTGGTGTAAGGTGTAATGTCTATCTTTTTGACTATTTTATATGCAGCAGCAGCGCTTGGGAAAAAGAGCTTCGTGACTCCGGCCGTCCCTCCTACCTCATATCTCCTGTCCCATTCCTCAATCGTATCCTCTCTTAAAATACGCTTGACGAATGAAACAGGACACAGATCGTAGTCGGGTTTCCTTCTCAATCCCAGGGCGGCTTCCTTGGCTAACTCGTCAACTCTCTCATTCCCCCTCAACCCAGCGTGCGCCTTTATCCAAAACAAGGAGATCTCCCGCCTCTGCAATGCAGCTTTTCGGAGAGACGCCCTTGTTTGCACAGCTAGGGGATGAGGAGAACTAAGGGTGACCGCCTGAAGAGCCGACCTGGAGTCGCTCAGGATACCGACCTTCACCTCTCCACTCTCGCAGGCAATAGTTACAGCTCTTTGGAGCGCTAGAAGTTCGGCTTGGTAGACGGTGCAATACGGCGACAAAGCAAGCTTGACGGCCTTCGTCTCGGCCTCCCTAAGTAGCTATTTAAGTTATTCCTGTATTATTATTGTTTCAAAAACAATGGATTTCACAAGAAAATTTCGGAAGTATGCAATAGAAAATGCATATTAAAATATTTCTATATATATAATATGTGATCGTCCTTACTCTCGCATTCAATTTATTAACAAACAATTGATGTTCCCCGCGGCTTCGCCCGCGTAATTTAAGAATATCAGGGAAACCGTACACTTTTCCGCAAAAAATGTCCCTTCACATGGTCTATTCTTATGTGTGCCAAAATATAACATAAAATTGCTCCAGTAGTTCTTAAGATAATAAGCAATTTCATATAATTTGCCCCGCTTTTTCCACATTTTCCTCTGTTTCTTCGCTCCAATTGATCTAAGCTTAAGCCTATAGCCTTCCTCGATCGACCGGCTATCTAATACTGAAAGAATTTTCCAAATCGGACCAGTACCACAGAATCCATACTTACTATTTACTAATGTTATAAGTGTAAAGTGTGCCTGTCTGTCTGTTACCTCTTCACGCTTAAACCGCTCAACCGATTGATGGGTATGGAGATTTGAGATAGTTTGAGTCCTACAGGAAAAGGACAATATAGGACTTTGTATATCCCGGAAAAATGTTCACGCGCGATAAACAATTATTTTACTTACCATTTCCTAGTTAGGTATATTTTTTGTTTTGTTTAAGTTCCGAATCAAGATTAACGGTATAGCTATAGACTATAGGCAAGATTTATTTGCGAATTTTTAAAATATCGCATCTAATAATAATAATAATATATTATATACCTATATGGATTATGGACGCTTCACGCCACGTCAGTCTGACCCCGTGCCGTGCTAAGTACCTGAAGGAGCTGTACCAGACAACGAAAATATATTTAATACTTTTATACTATTTAATCTAACATATATAAATCTCCTGTCACGATATTTGTCCGCGATGGATTCCTAAACTATTCCTAAATTACTTAATCGATTTTAATGTTTTTTCTTTTTAAATGTGTGCTTTTTTCCAACTTGAGAGATAGGATAGCTTATTAGATCTTTAATTATAGTCGCAATTTTATTTTATTGCAAATTATTTGTCTATAAAAAGCGACCATTGTTTATGCGACGCGGGTCACGGGATAGCGATGGGCGTTGCCATGGTGACATACTTATTTAGTCACTAATTCAATTTAATAATACGGGTGATATAAGTACTTTATAAAATATGGCAAAGAAACGTTTGCCAGGACAGCTAGTACTGTATATTATAAAAGATTTAAGATTTTTATTATATTATGATACACATCCATGACCCAGGAACTTTGAAAACTTTTGTTCCGTTCGGCGGGATTCGAATCCGCGACCTCCGGCTTGAACTACCAACAGCCCACCAACTGAGCCACAGAGGTCGTCACGGTACAAAAATGTAGAGCTTTTTTTGTAACGGGCAAATAACCCACCACACATTCCCACCACTGCAACTCCTGTCTCATGTAGAGCTGTTGTAGAGTGTATTACTACGAATAATAAAACCTAAGGAAACGTAACTCCCATACTAATAAAGTTTTAAATTTGGTTCCAATTCGAACTGTCATGTAACGTCAGCCTTTATACCGCTCAAGGTCACCTAAATATTGCAAATGTATGAAAAGTGAACCTAAGGTAGTGTTTTTTGACAAGTATTTTGGAGCGTGTTTTTTGACGGGGTTACTCTTCCTTAGTTTTTATTATTCGTAGGTGTATTATAATTTATAGCTATATCTACCTACAATGTGGAGCAGTGGTTACGTGTGAATGGTGTCGCTACAGCTTTTTGTAGTAGCGTTGTGGTACCGACAAAATGCCGACGTGGTTGCGTTGTCGCCAGTGGTTGCGATGTGGTTATGTACGAAAGTCAATGAAACGGTGGGGTTAAGAGCGCGGGCGTTGTGCGCGCACTGTCGTTGCAGCGCGGCGACGCAACGTTGTGGTTGCGATGTGGCCGTGGTAGGCCGTGGTTTTTTTTTATTATAAAAATTGGGGCCGTCTCCATAGACATGCATGCAACAGCCCATGCTGTTCGCCCATATTATAGATTTTTCGCACCAAGGATAATTGAAATAATATTATTAAGTAATTTTAATTAATTGTAGTCCATAACGCTATGGACTTCGACAACGACTGCAAAATATGGTACTTAAAACGCGGTCAAATTAACTCGACGCATGGTTTGATCATTCATGACGTTATTATGGAGCCGGTATGTTAAATAACAAAATTATCTACCTGATATTTGTTAGTGTGTCTCAAAACAAATTGGAATAAGTTATTATAACACGGTCACATCAACTTAACGCGTCGCTGGAATGCATTTTGCATCCTAGCCATGCGTCAAGTTAATGTGACCGGGCTATACGTGTGAATGGTCCAGTTCATTTACAAATACAATACGAAATATACGCCCGACCACGTGGTGTGGTTGTGGTTGTCGTGTGGTTGTGGTACGTGTGGGTTGGCCCTCGCGGTTACGGGCCCATCACTCGACCACTCATCGCGAGCGTTGCCACATTAGCTATCTATGCGGTTTCCCCGGCCGGCTCATCAATGCCGAAGCACGCTAAGTGATGGTGCATCCAGGTAAGACATTAAGCTCCGGGACCTTGCCAGACATCCGCGTGCCCAAGGCGAGTCAACAATGAGTGCGCTAACATTGAAAACTTATACAATAATTGAATCACTTTATTACTTATTGATTATATAATTGCACCGTAGCCTCGCCCACACCTTGTTGGAGTACCGTGTGAAATTAGTTTAGGGTTCCGTAGACCGTAACAGAATGATATTTTGAATTTTGGAATTGTTTATTAACAGATCTCGGTCCATGAAGCGGATTAATGATAAGGATTTGAAATCTAGAGGTTGAATGATTGAATAAACAGATGGAAATAGAAAGATAGACGGAAAATAGAAATATTTAACCCATCAATCCCCACGCGGCACCCGGCTGCCGGACAACAATTGAACATCTATTGTGTCTGCGATTCCCACGATCGAGGTATTAAAAGCTCATGCAGTAAGTTGCGTTGTAACAACGAATACGGTTTGTATTGTTCCATTAATCCTTCAATCCCCATAAGAGCACAATACTTGAATACAATAGCATTTCCAAGAATCCGCGATCGAAGGATTAAAAGAGGAATAAAAGCAAGTCCTTTCCTATGATTTTTTAGAAGATTTCTCTCTCTTCATAGTCCACCGATGCATCGAAAAATTAACAACAAAATTTTTAACAATTAAGAGCTACAAACGTGGAAAAGTTAAGTAAAGGTGGTCAAGAGGTTATCCTATTAATAATAAGCTTGTTATTTTCATCAATCAGCTGTGTCTGTTATAATAATTATTATTATATTTTCTGCAAGATAGAAAATCGGTTTTACGGAAGACGCTCTATAAATTCATTAGAGGTTACGGAACCCTCTGTCATATTTCTTTTCTTAAGCTAATTGCAAAGAGTAAAGACAACATCATTAGCGAACTGGTTAATAATACAGCGAATAGTCGAAGAAAAAAATATTGCCAAGTCTTTAGCCTATAGTACACTTAGCTATAATTTTTTCCTACTTTTTTTCCTCAAATATTTATTTAAGTAAAGGAAAAAGAAATAATTACTTTAAATAGCATTAACTTAGTTTTCTGATTTATGTGCGTATAAAAATAAATATTATCAACTTTTATTACTTCCAGTTGAAATAAATAGTTTTTAGCATTTTCCTTTTGTATTTCCAACATGGATTTTCTCTTTTTATACAGGGTGTAACAAATCTAAGTGATAATACTTTAGGGTGTGTAATGTGTATGTGTTCCTTGTAGAGAGTCACTGTGAAAGTAGCAGCGCTGAAAGACCAACATTTTTTTTCAGTTTTGTATATTTGGGTCGCTCGAAAAATTTTGGTCTTCCTGCGCTGATACTTTCACAGTGAACTCTCTACAAGGAACACATACACACCCAGGCCTAAAGTAGAATTTAGATATCACTTAGTTTTGTTACATTCTGTATATTATTTACTTTTGACTTTAAATGGTACGCATAGGGCATCGAAACCCGGACCCAATTTTCAAAACCCGGGTTTTCGGGTTTTTTAAAATGAAAACCCGGGTACCCGGATTTTTCGGGTTTTCTTAAAATTCAATGATTAACGATGCGAAAATACTTTAAATATGATTTTCAGCGATTGCCAGCACCTTTTCAGTAAAATACTATTTAAATACCATAGTGTGCGGTCGCGGCAGTGCCCAAACAAGTCTCGAGTGAACGGGCACGGCCGTATCATACTTTTTGGTAGGATTTTTAAAATATGTATTAATAAATATTTTAATGACAATTAGTCTTTAATGCTCTTAAAGCGAAACTTTTCCTTTAAAATATTATATTTTGTTTAATTATGACCAACATAAATAATTAAACCTATAAAATATGTAATAAAAATAAATAATTTGTATGTTAGTTTGTTATAAATACCTTTTATCAGGTCTGGCCTTTAATTATTATCAAAAAAACGAAAAACCCGAAAAGCTTGAAAAACCCGGGTTCCATTTTTGAAACCCGGGTTTTTTCATGATCCCCAAAACCTGGGTTTCGGGAAAACCCGGATTTCGGGAAAACCCGGTCTCGATGCCCTAGGTACGCAGTACGCACACAATGGGCCAGCGCTCCGGGACTCCGGATGCGGATAGCCAAATGGCGGACAGGTATCTAATACAATTAGGGTATGTTATTCGAATAATCGAATACTCGTTTTATTCGAATATTCGGCGATTTTATTATTCGAATAATTCTAATAGTAAAAATATTTTTTATTTTTGTTTAAAATGCTATCAAACATAAAATTAACATGGAATAAGAACATAATTAAGTTTATATCAGCAAAATAATATTATTTATGAATATTCTACATGTTTAATGATATATATAAATCTGTTTTTAGTCTAACTAATAAGTATACGACCATTCATCGTCGCCGTTGACCATGTTTTAGACGTTATTTTGCCTAAAGACATGCAAATGAAGATATAAACTCCTTTCAGTCATGGATTTCAGTATCGTCAGTAATGGTTACTCCTGATCTGTATACATTGACTTCTTTGAAGCTTTCTCAATTTTTTTGTCTACCGTGATAACTATATATCGCGGGCTTTAGCCCATCAATCCCTAAGCGGCACCCGACTGTCACATAACGATTGAACTGCGATTCCCACGGTTGAGGTATTACGCCAGAAGGGTGTATATAAAACAAACTCGATTTTTAAGAAGGTAATAGATGTAAATGCAATATTGAGAGTTTAAAAATATATAGTTAAAATACAAAAGATATTTTTTATACGCCCTTCTGGCTTGAAGCTCGCGATAATATGTGATCTATGATTCGACAAGTTGATAAAAACTTGCTATTCAATAGCTTTACCGCGGCAGTCCTCGACTGATAATTGAAACAGTTAGTACAGTATTAAAAAATGTCGATGGCTCCTTAATATCATGTTATTGGCGTTATCAAACTTCAAGTTACTAAAGTCACCAGTTCTAGGATTGTTTCACCCTGGGCTTTGTTGCAATTTTTTTTATTTGTTGTGGCGTTTGTTTTCTAGTGGCCCTTTTTTATAATTTCGAGCCACGTTGACACAGGTGAAGCCGACTAGGTGAACCAGTTGAACGTGGATCGAAAATATCAAAACGACGGGTGAGCTGGCTTAGTATTGATGAACAGATATCATTACATCGAATATCGAATATATAATATTCAAATTATTATTTAATCTCAACTGCTGCCTAGCAAGAGTAAGCATAAGAAAAGTAAAAGGTGCTACGATCGAAAACGGTTTACACTTTACAGCCTTTCTTTTATTATCCAGCTGTAACCTTAAAATATACATTTTTAAAGTGTTTAACAATAAAAATTAACTATGTCATTTACAAAGATTTATGTTGATAAAATTAAAAATAAGAATTGCTTACTTCATAGTATTGACAAAATAGGTTGTATATCGTCGTACGAAGCTTTTTGATACTTTTATTCAGTTTTCAGCATTTTTCAAAATTTTTGAATTATTCGAATAATATTCGAATTATTCGAAACATTTTGTAAAATATTCGAATTGTTCGAATAGTAAATTTGTCGAATAATAACATTCCTAAATACAATAATATAACCAGATAAATTATGTTTTAATTCAACACCTCTAGTCTAGTGTTACTTTCAGATAGTAATAGAAAAAGTAGAAGGAACACTATCCGAAACCGAAAAACGCAAATTTTTCACTTAAAAACATAAAAATATGTCTAATTATCATCATCAGCTCAGACCACCCAAGAGGCAGAATGCAGATCTTTGTGCGAGCAATGTAAGGCGAGTGTAGCCGAGCGTGGCTCACGCTCTAGTTGGCACGGCGCCTGATAGCGCCGCTGATAACAGCTGTAAGTTGTGACGTCAGCGATCACCGTCATCAACGACCAAAGCCTTAAGGGTATTCCCTACGGTGATTCCGTAATTTACCGTATTTCAAGCCTTATAAATTTATTTGAAAGCTACAAGATTATAATAAATATATAAGTACAGAAATAATCTTCAGTATATCAACATTCATTTCCCCGTTTTAAATTTTCTATTTTTGTTTATTATACTCATCCGTAAGGAACGCCCTTAAAAGTTAAAACACATTAAAAGAAAGTAGTTACGCAGTCTCTGTAAGATTTGGGGTAATCATCCTTTAGTATACAGGGCGAAACAAAACTTAGTTGGTGTGTACGTGTTCCTCGTTAAACACAAACACACCCTAAAAGTTCAATGTGATAGTAGCAGCGCTGAAAGACCAATTTTTTTTTTTCACTTTTGTACGGGGAATTTTGTATGGGGAAACTCGTGATGCTGGGGCGCTTGCCCATACAAAGGTAAAAAAATGTCTTTCAGCGCTGCTACTTTCACAGTGAACTCTCTACAAGGAACATAATATACACACCCTAAAGTGTTATCACAATTAGTTTTCTTCCACCCTGCATAGGTTAGGTTAGTTTGCCCAACATATTATAGTATTACCATTTACCTACCACCGTTAGGTTAGTTGTCACGTCTTGTCCCCGTCGTGTACCCCCATACACCCATACATCCCAATGTATGGGTGTATGGTGGGACTCCCACCATACATTACCTAATACCACTACTATACAACAACCAACCCCAAAAATTTCTTTCCAGATGCGTATACCTAATACCGAGCACCCCTGAGAGCTAAATCTTGGTACTTGCAGCTAAGAAACGTCAGTTTTAATTACTTTTTGAGATTTTCTTCGGCCGTTATAATATTAAGACAGCAGAAGTGGGGTAGAAAGCCACAGAACAATCTTAGAAGCGCATCGCACTGCCACAATAAAAACTTATATTACAATGTAAAGAATGAAGTAATAAATTAACTCTTAATGCTCACTAATGGCTCTCATTGCATTTGTAAATAGAAAGAATAATCGCTTCAATAGAGATGGAAATTGGTGTACGTGATGACATTGACATTATTAGTTAGATATAGCGACAAAATTATTCAGGTCTTGTATAGAGATGTACAAGATCTGAATAACTGCAACAAGGCAAGATCATGGTCCCATTTAACAATTGAACGGGCAAAAGGCCCACCACACATTCCCACCACTGCAACTCCTGTGTCGCCAGGATCAACAGTGGTAACCAACCACGAAAACCCTTTGATATGATCTCAGGGATGCCCGAGGGACAAGCTAAATCTGTCTTGGGACCCGCAACGAAATTAATCACAAGAAAGATAGGAGGAGTAGGAGATATCCAATTCCCCTCCCCAAGCAAAGCTGGAGTCAGCCAAATTGTAATGACATTGATGTCCGAACAAAGGGGGAAGCACCACGGGAAAAAATTAAATTATACTTAATACAATATGCCTGCTTAGTACTTTATAAAAATGACATAATATTTTATTTATAATGGTAAAATTGTGTTCGATTGTTTCCAATAGTATGATAAAATTAAATCCCATTTAACAAGCTCATTGTCGCTACAATTAAGTAATACAACCGATTAGAAATAGTTTAGTTGCACCTACCTAGTACTTTCGTCGTAGTACCTTAAACCAGACCTAACTAAGTAGTCGCCGTCGGTCGTCACCACACGTCACAATATTCACTTATATTCGAAATTCGAAATAATGTGAAGGATGTCATCATAGAGGCTAGAGCGCTTTGTGTGTAAAATATACACACAAAGCGCTCTAGGACAAAGATTTTCAGCGTGAACGTTGTTTAGATTCGATGGCATTTTCTCTATCTAGAGTAGATCTTTTTCTGGTGCGTTTCATGAAAGGCATTTGCTCATAATGTCATGCGGGTCCCATGTTGGACGCAAGTAGCAGGAGATCGGTCATCTTGGCATTCATTGAGAGAGGCCTATGTCTAGCAGTGGACGAATATAGGCTGATATGATGATGACTATGAGAGTAGATCCAGGACCATTCCTGTTATTCTCTTTTTATTGAAGAAATTTGGTAAGGTGCTTTTCAAATCAAAATCAAATCATCTTTATTTCGGGCATTGGAGGCCCATAAATAACAAATACCTCAAATCTAACATACATATTAATAATATAATAAATACCTTATAAACTAACATACATATTTTATATACACTTATAAACTAACACTGTCACAAGTTTTTGCCGGCGACGTGACTCGACGCTTCGTTCCGGAGTCTCCCCCGGAACTCTCCTACCTCGAACTCCGGCCGGCACTTTTGGTGGCAACCCCAAGGTAGCTCTTCCGAGTTCCGACCGAGCTATTCTCGGTAAAGAGTGCACTTTTTGGTCCCCTAGGTATATATCTCTCTCCGCTATATACCTCTTACGAAGACTTCAATGTCCTGTGCTATGTGCCAAATTCAATTCCAAATGCGTTGAGCAATTTTGCAAAACGTAAATTATTCGGCCTCTATTTAAGATTGATACCGACTATATATTTACCAATAGCCCACGGCGACACCCAATGTATTATATCAAACGATATTGACTCAGTAATTGCTGGCTCTGTATTATATAATTATATTTTGTACCTAACCTATTTACCATGTAATTATCCCACATACAATCTGTCATATAATGTCACTAGACACATCACACAACATAACATTGGCCTACTTACGTCTGCTATCCTTCTTTGATACAATTATTTATTAATTACATTAGAAATTGTAATAGTTACTGTTAGGTATTATGTAGCTTGCTTGCTAACTTTAGTCCGTGGTAGCATCTGTTTTTAAATATTTTCCTTTTAACATTTGCGATTGAAAGCAATTTTTAGTTCTTACCATCTATAAATAGATCAAAATCGGTTTTTTCATTTGAGAGAGTACGAAAAAACTTAATTATAATTTATGTCTGAATATCGTTAATCGTAATAATGTCTGATCGTATGCAGCAATGTTGGCCATAGAACCTATAGGTACTGACTCGTCCGTCTTAATTCTTATATTGTGCAAAAATATTAAGCCCGTCACAGACCTAGCTATAATATATATTAATATGTTTATAGGTAGGCATATTAATATATAATATATATTTTCTATACTAATTTAATATACATTATTACGATTAACGATTAATCGTAATAATGTCTGATCGTATGCAGCAATGTTGGCCATAGAACCTATAGGTACTGACTCGTCCGTCTTAATTCTTATATTGTGCAAAAATATTAAGCCCGTCACAGACCTAGCTATAATATATATATATTAATATGTTTATAGCTAGGCATATTAATATATAATATATATTTTCTATACTAATTTTCGCGTGACCACACACTCAGCTATAATATATATTTCTGTGACATGTGGATTTAGTATAGAATAATATGCCTTGCTATAAATATATTAATGTATATTATAGCTAAGTCTGTGACGGGCTTTAGACTTGAGTCTTGAGTCTTGACATAAACAAATACTTATTGCTAATTTATAGAGTCAGCATAAACCTTGGCAGTAGTTAGGTAACATAGTATTTTCATTGGGTCATTTATTATGTATTGCGATTTGAGAATATTATTTTGTACGACCGTCAGACAGACTTGATTTGCAATAAGTAAGTAGTTATAATAAGAATTACAATTATGACCTTTCGGGACTATTCAAAATGAATTAAATTCGCGGTTTTTCTCGGAGACTTTAGGACCTACAAAGCTGTAATTCGGCATGAATGCTGTCGCCGACAAAATGGTATACTTACATATAAGATATTTAAAAAAATTAAGGTAAGTACCTACTACCTACCCTACAGGCTACACACCAAGCGGGGATGATTTTTTTTTTCGCGTCCACCCCATTGTGTGAGGCATTATTGTGTGGTCGGTGTTGGATAGGTTTTTAAAAATATTACGAGTATTCAAAGATCATTTTCCAATTTAAGGATACATTTGTGAATTAATATGAAGTTTTAAAGTGGAAAAAATCGTTAGAGTCCACCAGCTAAACGGTTGCTTCAGGAAATGTGAAAAAATTGACGGAGTAGGAAATATGCTGAATTGAAAAGGAAAACTATTACGGCTAAAAAGACTTCATTAAATAGTCGATCAACTAAAAAAATGTATTTTCGTTCAAATTCCTTTAAACGTAACGTTGTTAGTAGTATAAAACACGTTATAAATGTATATTGACCATTAAAAAATATATTAAAAACTGGCGGTATTACGGAACCCTATATTGCGCGTGGCCCGACACGCACTTGGCCGATTTTTAACAGTACCAGCACCCTGGGCGCCGAAGAAATCTCGCCCAGGGTGCGGGTAATGCTAAAGCCGAGCCGGCACTGGTGATACGACATCAAAGTCACGTAAAATTCACTGTCATAGTAATTATATAAAGTTATTGCTCATGTTGTGACCTCAGGATATAATAGATTCCATTATGCGACCTTAGGGTAATTAATAAAGTCATCTAAACAGGCGTAGGACTAGGTAAAGGACACTATAAAGTTAAGTCTTAGTTATTTCCGCTTTTACGCTCAAGTTTGTTCTGTTTTCAATTATGGAGAAACCAACTTTTTTTTCATGTTGCTTTTATGCAAAATGGTATACGATTTTCAAAGAAAAGTAGGTATTTAATGTGACATTTATATTGTATAGTAATGATTAACGATATCGAAACTATATCGAAGTTTTAGTATGTAACTAGGTACGATAAGTATGACGATAAGTTTAGTAAAACTTTAAGCCATTTTTCACTTGTTCGCAGAATTAAATGGAGCAGAGTTTCTGTTGAAACATGGCGCCACAAGAACGGACCCAGTGCTACGAGGAGGAGAAACCAGACAACCTAGCCAACGTAGACCTGGCCGCGGAGTTCACAAACAAGTTCACAGGCAGCACAGGCAGCACAGGCAGCACAGATAGCACAGCTAGCACAGACAGAACAGATGTCAGCACACACAAGTATAAAAAAGCCACGGATTTCGACGATCTGCTGCCACATGTCGGCGAGTTCGGAACGTACCAGAAGATTCTGTTCCTCCTGATGATCCCGTTCGCCTTCTTCGTGTCGTTCGTGTACTTCTCGCAGATCTTCATGACGATAGTACCGGAGCAGCACTGGTGCTGGGTGCCGGAGCTCGCCAACCTCACAGTTGAAGAAAGGTAACATTCCTTTAACCGTTAGCGTAAGAGAAGACATCAGTCTAATTATCATGGGCGTACCCAGGAGGGGGGCGGAGGGCGGGATTTGGGGGTTCAAACACCCCCTTTTTTAAGCTAATAAGCCGAAGCTACGCAGAAATATATTAAGAGTTAAAAATATTAATATGTACACTCGGGGAAGTTGATTCCTATGCAAATGGGGGATCTACGTAGTTTGGTCGCATTACGTCAAACTCAGCCGACAGATCACAATTAATATTGAATTGACATAATCGACAAAATAACGTTGGTCTATCAATTGCATAGGAATCAACTTCCTCGATGGTACATAGCCTATAGTGCCATCTACCACGGGAATCTAAATCTAAGGATAGAGCTGATTTCTTTTCATCGTGACAACTGACAAGTGTAGCAAAATATACCTACTTAGGTACAATTCCTTTCGCGATGTGGAAATCAACCAACCAAAAACCAGGTTTTAACTTTTAACTAAGTACTTATAATAAATTAATAAGGATAATATGAAATTATTAATTTATTAGGTGCTTTAATTTAACTTATTATTTTAATGCTCATTTAAGCAATTACTACGTATGTATAGGAGGCTAGCTATTAAACGTCTTAATCAATTATACTCTTTTTAACTAATAGGTAGGTACTAGTTACCTTATAATAATACCTATATTATGAAATGCAAAATTAACTATTACAACGGATCAAGATAACGGAATAATTTTTATCTAGTAGGTAGTTAGGTACACACTTATTTGCATAGAAATGTTTAGTTAGATTTTTTCTCCGCTTAAATTTATAATGATTTAAAACTTCCTTTAAATTTTGGTTTACCACTCTTCTGGGTAATTTTAAATAAGGGAGAGTTGTTTTATCTTTTAAGACACTTTAGGAATCCGTGATCCGTGAAACTCTCTTAAAATAAGTATTAGACTTTGAGGGTGTCTAGCAGTGGAAAGCAACTGTCAAAAATCTCCGGCACTGGAAGACGAGATAACCTCCACTTACCGCGAACAATATAAGCTATGAAATTAAGCTCGAAGGTCATGTAGACCTTCAAAACTGGATACCTCCTAAAGTTGGGACCTTTGTAAAGGTCACAAACAGCTGTAAACTTTCAGCTATACGAAACGCAGGAAGGTCTAGCCCTCGCGGGCTCACTCTATAAGTATTAAACCTGTAAGTTGTAACATTATATTTAAAATCGTAGGTTAATAACCAAACAATATACTTTTTTTTGCGCAGGGGAAACCCATCATGGGTCCCCCGGGTTGGGTATGTGCCTCAGTTAGCTGAAGCACCCCGGGGGTATGTGAGACTCCTACTCACTAAAACAACCTGCGGTTCGCCTTCAGCCGTATAGAGGAGGGATATCCCGGATCTAACAAACACAAGACTCCCTCCACGACTGGCCGGTCTACCTCGGACCGGACTTCCACCAAAGTAAGGGAAAGTTTAGGCAAACTAAAGCGTTCCCCTAGGCGCCGGGACTAACAAAACCGGGCAGGTTCCCATCCTGACCCGGAGCCCCGTTAGACGAGAGTTAGGAGGTTCGCGTAGCGACGCCTCCGCACTCCCGGCGGCCGGCGGAGCGGCAGAGAGGTGGGATCGTCCTCTCTGTCTCGCTCCGCGGCCTCTTTCTGCGACAACAATTTCGCAGAAAGAGACCGCCGCCTGCCAGGCCTCATCGCTCTCGAGCATGCAGCGTACCATGCTCGGGAGTGAGAGGTCTCCACCTAGCACCGCCACGAGATCGTGGCCCTGCAAACAAACAATATACCTACGATATTCAAATCTAACATAAAACATTAGTTTCTGTATAAAATAAATAAAAACTGTTTTTACAAGCGACAATCCATTAGACATTGGCCAGTGACTGCCCAGCGATGCATAAAATCTGAGAACTTTAAATGGTCTAAGATTTTTTTTCTGCGAATTATCACCGAAAAAATCTCATAATATGCACAATAATTTTAACCTAATTAAGGACTTTAATAAGATCATAATTATATTGTAAATATACTTAACATAGAAATTGACACGGTCATATTTTTGCCCAAATTGCATCGAACGACACGAAAACATGTCCTTTAATAGAGCCTTTTTTAAGGTTTCGTAAATCGTAACTCGTAACCAAAGGACCTGTTAGGCTGACTGAGACTTAGCTGGTTACCGCACAAAAAACGTTTTTATACACGAAAGTCTCAAAACTTAATCATACAAAATGTTTTAGATTTGAAAAAAAGAGAACTTGGGCATACTATTTTAAGTACTTCCTCAACTCTCAAGTTCCCCAAACTTGTCAAGCGTACCAGCAAATCTGTGATATTAATTTCCGTGTACGAAATATAATAGCGTGTTCTTCACGGTACTTAAGGGAATATTATGTCCGCCATGCCTGCACACTGCCAAAGTATTTATGTTTTAGGCAAAATTATGAGTGCCAGAGCCCAGAACTTTACATGAAAATGCAAACTTTCTTACAAAAATCTGTCATTATATTAACCTAGGAACTTGGCTTGTTTCATAACTTTTAGATGTTCCTGGATGATGCTGAATAGTTTAAATAAATAATTACATTAATAGTCCGGGTTCCCTAGAACATTTTTTTTATTACTATCAAGCAAATTTTTCGTGAGTAGCTTCATTTTGAGAAGACGAACAACAATTTCCGCTGCAAAAATTCTCTTTGCAAAAATTTGCTTGATAGTATAAGTAATCATTTTGTACTGAGTTTACCATAAAAATTAATAGGTACAACGAAAATTTACGTACCTAAGCGTGAAAGTTTTAAAATAATATAATATTATATTCTAGGTTATATTATAATTTGTCAAATTATTACAGACTTAAAGTGTAGGTGGGTAGGTACTGTATAGGTACCTACTATAAGTAGGTACAGTGTACAAACTACAAAGTCCTAAACCTACGTTACGACTTACAAGTACCCGGCAATAAATATTGCACATCGACCTTTGGAAAGTGACAGTCGGCTAATTTCGGTTTTGTAGAGCGTTATCTCTTACGCACGAAATATAAAAAGTTCGGTATATATTAGGAGCTGTTAAAACAATTATGGTTTGCTTCTTTTGACAATTTTATTATTCTTTGTATAAAATACGCCAAATTTTCTATAAGTTATGGCTTTAGGTTCGGTAAAATAAAATAAAAAAGGGTGTTCAAATTATGTTTACGTACTTAAAATTCTTTTGGAAAATTACAGCTGTAGCAAATTTAGGGGTGTTAACAACTCTAGATATATATTCTGAACTGGACGCGACTGCACTCTATTGAATTTGAACAACGACTGACATAATGTCAAATAGGTGTGTGCTACAAAGATAACGCTCTATGAAACCGAAATTAGCCGAATGTCTCTTTCCAAAGGTCGATGTGCAATATTTATTGCCGGGTATTGTACCTACGTCTTGTACAGTCTTGTATATTATTAACCTTCGGTATACTTACCAAATGTATTTTTTATAATAATTTTAATATGAAGTATAAATGAATGTAGCTTGTCACGATCACGGACGTATTTTTTTTGCACAAAAATGCCTACTGTAATTGATAATAACAATTAACAACAATGTACTTTGACTTACATTCAAAAATTTTATTATTGTTCGCACGTTATTGCAAGGTTCAAAATAAACAGAATTTTAACATTACGCAATAACAAGTGAATATAGCAGGTATTTTTATTTTTTAACCGACTTCTAAAAAGAAGGTTATTAAGTTCGGCTGTGTTTTTTTTAACATACGTATATAATATATTAATTATCCTAAAACTAGAATATATATTTAGCCGAAAGTGTATCGAGAATCTTAAATTTTCCGGAATGAAACTGTCCTTTCCCGAGACTCTCATATTGCCAAATTAAAGCAAAATCGGTTAAGCGGCTTATGTGTGAAGATGCAACATAGGTACTTACATTACAGACAGAAGAACATTTAAAATTTTCGCAATTGAATTCAATTTGTGGGAATAATTTGTGGAGGCCAAAGGAAGATCTTCCGACCGAGCGAGGTGTTATGCCCGGTCAGGCCGATTTTTTCAGATTTTTATCCATAGTGTTAGTTTCAACAATAGGTCCTTATTCTAGTGTTAATAAAAAGGGAGTGCCTACGCTGCCGGCGCCGGCTCCCAAAAATATCAGTAATGGGAGCCGGCGGTAAGTACACTGCCGGCAGCCGAGATATAAAACAACGGCTGCCGGCGCTGGCACTCAAAATGAGAGCCGGTGATAATGCGTAAAGCGGTAGATTCCAGTCCCGATACACAAATTTTAAAAAGATTTGATCTCAATTAATAGATTCGACTTTACCGACTTCCAAAGGTGAATACCTATTTGTTCGGCTGTGGATATTTTAGTTTTTTGTGATGAATTTTCTTAGCTTAGCTTTACCTTAGCTACCCACAGCTACTGTTATAAACCCCGTGGTATGCTTCCGAAGGTACTGAACAGAACTTCAGATTCCTTATTATTAGAGAGTTTCAGCGTTGTAGCAAAGATATTGTATTATGCTACTATGCAGATCACATTTATCAGCATCATCAATACCATCATTAACCCATCAAGATTCAAGCCCCATACGAACACCGGTGATCGCGTCAACAATAGAATACAATAGCATTTCCAAGAATCCCCGATTGAAGGATTCAAATATGCATCCTTAAAATATGACTATTTTATGACCTTATTATTTGTACTTTTCATAGTCCTTTAGCTCAAGACGTTTTTGATCATTATTCTGTCATTTGACAAGCGATGTTTGCCAAATAGGCGCCGGCAGCCTATTCGGCAAACATCGCGTGACTTCGGCAAACTTCGGAGTTCGGAAAACAGCGCCGGCAGCCATTTCAGCAACCGGCGCCGGCAGCGTTGGCACTCCCTAATAAAAAATATAAAATAAATTGGAATTACATTACATTCAACAATTAAATATATAATGGGAACCGTGCTACTGGAGCATGGAGCTGCATCCAATGCTTCAGCAACACGGAATCCCACCTGCTATCCAACACATTCAGGATTCTGTTTGGACTGTGTAATTGGGAATTGTTGTTTTATAAAAACCGGCCAAGTGCGTGTCGGGCCACGTGATAGTTTTCCTTTTAAAACGAGAAATCTGCAGACCAATGAGTAACAAAATTAAGATTTTATATAAGTACTATTTTGTCGGCATCATTAATTTCTGCATTCATGCCGAATTACAGCTTCGTAGGCCCTATAATGTCGGAGCAAAACCGTGGGCAGACAAACGTACTGACGGACGGACCAAAACTATAAGGGTTCCTCGTTGACAATGTAACCTTAAAAAACCGTTTAAAATAGATAAAGAAAATATAGTATAGTGAGTGTGGCAAATGCGCCATATTATGCCTAGCCATAATTCCATACTGCAGATTGGAAATGTCCAATCAGCCGCATAGACCCTATGGCGCATAAATGCCATGTAGGCGCGTATGCTACAATTAGTCAATATAATATGCCATAATACATGAGCATTAAAGGATCGGACACCCGTGTTGGGACACATTGTATAAGTGTAGATTTAATTTTGATAAATAGACACGAGACTTTGATTCCCCGTATAATGGTAGAGAACGTAGAGCGTAGGGTCATAATGGTAGGCCGCAGGGGTAGTAAGTACATTCTTGTTCTTACATAATATTTTGGTTTCAGCTACATTTATATAATACATGTTTATATTTCGGCCTTCCAAACGTCTTAATAGTTGCGTATTACAATTTAATATTGCGAATAAGTTACGTCAAGCTACCGGAAGCCCGCTCCGAGCGAGTACCGTATAATTCTTCATGCGACTCAACTCAATGGAAGATAGGAAAAACCTTCGCCCGGACCTTGATGCGAACTTATTACAATACAAAAAAATTGTTACAAATTACGAATTTATATTGTAAGGAAACGTACATCAGCGCCTTCGAATTTCATTTCATTGAAATCATTTTACTGCAGTGTTTCATACGCCTGGCTCTTCTTTACTAAGATTGATATAATAATAATATGATGTATTATGTAGTATATATATTCTATATGTATTTCTATAATACCTACTACTAAGTAAAGAGGGATTATTCGTTTGAATTTGTATCGAATAGGCTTCTGAGCTACTGGACCCAGGACCAATATTGTTTGGCACAGTTTGGCACTAATGTAAGTAAAACTATTTCTCATCGCAGAAAAAATTTGATAATAATGATGAATCAAAATGAATTGACACTGAGTATAATCTGTAAACTGTAAAGTACCAATATGAAACTACTTTAATCGATGAGGCAACAGGTGATTTATGAGATATTTAAATTATTTATTTGAACAAAATTACGGATCAAATAGAAGGGATCTTGTAAGATCATGGTCTTGAGTCCTTTTAGTAATAGACTATAGATGGTTCCAAGATTAAGCTATTATATAATTATCGTGGGAAACTATAAACCAAAGCTGCAAAGTTAAGTGCACTTAGAACAGTAGATAATTATCTCCTTTAGGCGTAGAATCATTCGCTAAAACAATGGATTTATCGAATCACGAAGCTTATAAAGCCTTAATAAACTCAAACTCATTTTTTTTATTCAGAATAAATTGCAAATATTTTCTGGAAGTCTACATGATGCCTACCACCGGTTCGGGAGTTAACCCGGCGAGAAGAACCGGCGTAAGAAACTCGCACGGGGCCCACTTTATTTACCAAAAAAGTGACAAAAAAATTACTTAAATCTTTTAAAATAAAGTTTACAATGCTGTAACTTAAAATTATAGAATGTCAATAGGCTTTCATGCATAGTTACTGAAATTTTTTTACAGGAGTATTCGTTAAATTCATAATTATTGGTTGTTGAGTTTCACGCTAACCCATTAAAGGTACAATTCCGTGCATCGCGATCGATCGCGGTCGCGCACGACCTACGACTGTCGTCGGACGCTCGCGACCATAGTCAGTGCAGCGTATGAAAATGTATGGCACCGCTTCCGAGGCCCGCGACTGACGCGCGCGGCCTACGTCTGTCGTAAGCCGCGCGCGATCGTGTCATGAAGTAATAACTTCAAGACAACCGCAAGTGATAAACTGTTTTGCTTAAGAGCATACCTTTACAGAGTAAGTACTGGGTATACTAAAGTCCAAGTAAGAGTCATAAAGGCTAGCTTTAGTGTGTCCCCTGAGAACCTGAGATATTAAAAGGTTTTCGCGGTTGGTTACATCTGTTGATCTCCGACTCAGGATATGCTGTGGGATGTCTGCTGGGACAGTACAGTACACGGTCACATTAACTTGACGCACCGCTGAAATGCACTAACATGCGAGCTCCGTAATGACGTCATCAAACCGTGCGTCTACTTAATTTGACCGTTTTATAATTGGGAATAGGCTTTGCTGCCGTGATCATCCATTGTTTCAGCGGAGAATACGCGAATGCATTAGGTATTCCTTTCGAAAAAAACAATTGGTACCATGAAATTACCCTACGAGGTTGGTGCAGTTCAGACAAAGCACGTCGCCACCTTGACACAATATGGCGACCTTGTGGACAGGCGTGAATTCAGAGACGGAGCCAATGAACTCAAACGTAGACAATGTGGTGACATAACCCGGTGAGATAACTACAGTGATATTGTTATGTAAAAGTAACGATTAATTGAATTATTAAATAATAGCCTAGTTGCCCCTTTAAGAAAGTTAATCTTTCTGGAATACAGAATGATAGGAAGCCTACGAATAACAAAAGAAGCATTGAGAATATAATCATAGGGGCTAGGAGAAGCAGCTGAAAATTTAATTAGGAATGAAGAGTTATTAAGTGTAGTGTATTAATTTACAAAAAATCAAAATCAAAATATTTATTTCTAAATAGGTTACCAAATAGGTAACACTTTTAAAACGTCAAGTCTACATGAGGCTTACCAGTACTGCACCGGTTCGGGAACTAACCCGGCGAGAAGAACCGGCGTAAGAAACTCGCACGGGTCCACCATTTACGAAAAAGGTAGAAAATAACAATGATAGCTTAAACTAATTTACACTGTATGTAAGTAAAGCAACATCAATGTACCCAGAAATCAACCACAAAAATTTGTTCTTGTCGTTAGTAAATTCGTGTGCATCACGTGACATAATTAATTTATTATTTGGACATGGTTAATGATTAATGAGGTACGAACATAATCAATTAATCAATTATCTATACAAAACATTAAACATAGAGCATGCGGAAATTTTGATATTGATCTATGCAGAATTGACAAGCGTAATCGATGTTTATTAATTTAAACACACTACAATTTATAAGTAACACTAAAATGAATTCATATAATTATAGAGTACGTTGAATGAATTGGTTTACAAAATGAGACTTCAAAGATTGTAAATGGGCCGGACCCAATCGGCCGTTCACTCGCAGTGACCTAGCTGGAGGTAGGCAAACGTGTCTAGATTTAGAATGTTTTGCATTCAGAGAATCAAGGTTTATTTTCAATTTCGACGACTAATATCCAATTTAACAATGATCGAAGATGGTATTAGTCGAGGTACACCCACTAAGGAAGGAATTTTGAAAATTTTACCCCGAAGGGGGTGAAATAGGGCTTGAAAGTCTGAATGAAAGTCCGTCATTTCTTAAGTTAGGAACATGAAACTTCATCTTTGGGTTACTGATTAAAAATGAATGGATACGTATTTAAGCGTTTTTGGAAATTCTTCCCCCAAGGGGGTGAAATTGGGGTTGAAAGTTTCAATGGAAGTCCGTTATTTCTTGAGTTAGAAGCATGAAATTTTATGTTTGGGCTACTGATTAAAAATTATTGGATACGTGTTTAAGCGTTTTTGAAAATATTACCCCCAAGGGGATGAAATAGGGGTTGAAAGTTTAAATGAAAGTCTATATAGGTATACTATGATAACGCGGACGAAGTCGCGGGAAACAGTTCTAATGAATTGAGTGTAAGCTCTTTGTAGAAGCTAATTCCGAAAGACCGAAACACATTGGTCAACTTCATCTATGCAAGCCAAAGGAAGTGCTATTGTAGGCCATAGAAAAAGTTAAAATCTAACAAAAACATCTAGCTGCTAGCAGGAAGTCTAGCCCTGTATTTATTAATAGGCCGTATAGCGTCCTAGGGTGGCGGACAATTGCCTAGGAAGGCGGCAGATTTCGTACCATCGAGGAAGTTGATTCCTATGCAATTGATAGACCTACGTTATTTGGTCGAATATGTCAATTCAATGTTAATTGTGATCTGTCGGCTGGGTTTGACGTAACGCGACCAAACTACGTAGGTCCCCCATCTGCATAGGAATCAACTTCTCTGATAGTACATGGGCAGAGTAGATAGAATTATAGAGTATGCCGACTTAGAACTGATGTTGAAATTTTTAAATTTGACGTATTATGACGAAAATCGTCGCTAGGGACTTGTTACCTACGAATTTAAAACTATGACATATTCGCTGGACGTGTTCCTCTTTGTGTTTTGGCACATGTGATTAAAATTGTCAGAATCCAATTTTGAAATCTTTATTTTCAATATTTAAAAATAAATTATATCAGCCAGCGCGAGGCACATTCCGTTCATAATCCTAGTGAAACCCGACGAATTTGACAGATATTGAAACCTGTCCGTTTCTTTGCAGTCGAATTACTGGTAGTTATGTCTATTGTGACATGGGGCAGCGG
Source organism: Polyommatus icarus (assembly GCA_937595015.1). Taxonomy (NCBI): domain Eukaryota; kingdom Metazoa; phylum Arthropoda; class Insecta; order Lepidoptera; family Lycaenidae; genus Polyommatus; species Polyommatus icarus. The sequence continues at coordinate 3,651,048 of OW569325.1, forward strand.
AAATAAATTGGCCTACACTCCTAAAGAATATAAGTCCGGCACTGCAGAAGTCCTTATAAACTCAATGAACGTACTTTTCAGGCGTGCGCTGGCCATCCCGCCCAAGACGTCAGGGCCGTTCTCCCACGACCGCTGCCACATGTACGCGGCGGACTGGGCGGCGGCACTGGCGGCTGGTCGCACCACGCCCGACGACGAGTGGCCCGTGGTACCCTGCACCAGCGGCTGGGAGTACAACAGGAGCGATGTGCCATATGAAACTATAGCTTCACAGGTATGCTCTTACCTCTTTGTCTAAGGAATGTCTGTGCCTTCGTTGGTATCTTTGTTAGGTTATTTTCCATCTCTTTCTCTTCCTTGACCTTGTATATGAAGTCCTAGATGTTGGGGATCTTAATGAGCAGATCTTTGTGCAAAATTTCCCATCTCTCTATATTATTGTCAGGTATTTTATGTGGTACATAATATATTATTGTGGTCTGTAGACATCTTGGATATTTAGGGCCTGTTTCACCACTCCCTGATTAGTGCCAGACAGGCTATTCACAAATTATCTGACAGTTACAGTATTGAGTATCTATCAGATAAGTTGTGGATAGCCTATCCGACACAAAGTAGGAAGTGGTGAAACAACCCCTTAGAACCATTAAACTCCACTTTATCATATTAGGACTATGTTATACATCTAAGCATGCATCAGCTTCTACTGCGCAAAGTCCAAACTTCACTGTTGAACACGATGTGCTTCCAGCTAGACTGGGTGTGCGACAAGGACAACCTGGCGGCGACTGCGCAGGCGATCTTCTTCTGCGGCGCCATCGTCGGCGGCCTGGTCTTCGGCTGGGTGGCCGACAAGTATGGGAGGATCCCCGCTCTTGTTGGTAAGTAAACTACGATTAGGGTGCCAATGAAACTAGACCAGGATCTGACGGTCGAATCCATTTTTAGCCTTATTGATAGTCTTGCCTTGCCATTGTGAAATAGCTTGAATCTGCCAATAACCATTAAATTCGTTGTTGTCACCAAATTTTTTAAGGGTGTTATTAGGACATACCTAGATAAAGATTTGTAACACCAAACTCAGAGACAGTTCATAATCCTCTTTTCAGGAACAAACCTAATGGGTTTTGCTGCAGGGATCGCGACGGCTTTCTGCGATAGTTTCTTGTCGTTCGCGCTTTGCCGCTTCCTCGTCGGGCTCGCCTTCGACAACTGTTTCACTATGATGTATATTCTAGGTAAGTGCCATAATATCTTTACTTATGGTATTTTTGAACCTGTTTCTGACTATTGAGACTTGACTGCCTGCACATGTCATTCAAAGTGTACTGTTTCGAAAAGTTCTCATAAGTTGGGTTCAATAGTATCCTCGTTGTTGCTTCTTGCATCGGTACAGTATTGTCAATTATAATGAATTCATTATTTTTTTTTCTTCAGTCCTGGAATACGTGGGTCCGAAATGGCGGACGTTCGTAGCCAACATGTCAATAGCTATATTCTTCACGCTGGGCGCGAGCCTGCTACCGTGGATCGCGCTGTGGGCTGGGGACTGGAGACGGTATGCCTTCGGTATAAGCGCTCCGTTCATCTTCGCAGCAGCCACGCCATGGTTGGTGCCGGAGAGTGCCAGGTAATTTGATAATTTTGTACGTTCAATTGACAATGATCTATGTCATCCATTTACATAAATGATACTTGGAGGGGTTGCTTATACATTTGAAGGCCCACTTGCCCCTTGTCTGGGTTAAAGTTCTCCCCTTCTTTATTTACTTTAATGAAGGAAAAGTATTTTAACACAGGATTAGTAATAATCCATATAGCGTAAGTGGGCCTAAGAACTGATGGAATCACTGTCGTCTGAATTCATGGTGCCATATTATAATCATTAATTGTAACCAAAACATTGGCTAAAATAGAAATACATAATAAAAATTTCAATTTCAGATGGCTTCTGTCTCAAGGCAAGCTAGACAAAGCTCTAGTAATCATGAAGAAGTTCGAGAGGATCAATGGTACACATATACCAGAGAAGATCCTAACCGAATTTACAGTAAGCTTCAACCTTATTCGGTATTTAACTTTGGAATTTGAGCTTCTTTTTTTGGATCATACAGAAAGGGCCAAGCCACTCCACTGCGTTGCAGCGTCGCATCGCAAAAACAACTATTGCACATATCTGTGCAGTTAGAATTTTGAAGATTTGATAGTGCATCTCAGTGTTGTGGCTTCCCCTAAACTGCCCTAAAGGAATAAGCATATAGATTTAAATTAGTAGAGAAGCTAGGAACCTACAGCTCAATTAATTAATTATTCAATTAATTTTATAGGAAGCCAGCCAGGAAAAATTCAGGGTATCCGAAGCAGAGACGCGTACTTACTCCGTGCTGGATATCTTCAGAACTCCACGTCTACGGAAGAACGCTCTGCTCCTCATCGTCATCTGGATGGCAATATCCCTGGTCTTCGACGGCCACGTCAGGAACGTCGGGTCTCTAGGACTGGACATCTTCCTCACTTTCACCATAGCGACTGCCACCGAGTTCCCTGCTGATACTTTCCTAACTTTAGTCTTGGACAGGTAAAGTTTGTACTTGTACTTCTTGTATTTTAAAAATTAAAATTGTTTTTATTTGATATGCATCAGTATTGTTACGAGTATTTTAATCAAAGCTGCTTCAGAAATTTTCAAAAGAGATGGTTAAAAACAGCTGAGTACATACATTGATGAGTTGAAATGTAATGTTGATAAGTGTACGTATAATGTATATCACAGGTGACGATGGTGGTGATAATGATGATGATTATTAGGTGGGGTCGGCGATGGCTGGCGTGTGGCTCCATGGTCGTCAGTGGAATCTTCAGCTTGGCTGCCACTGCTGTTCCCATTGGTAAGTAGACATCATACTACTTATTATTTATATTATTGTTTAGGTTTAGCGCACCTTGAAAGTTCCTACTACCCGTCTAGGACGCTGCTGCCCGTAACCCGAGGCCTATAACGGCCTACCTGTTATCATACCTTCATCATCATTATGTCTCTAGGTGGTCCATCAGCGTCTCTGGCCATCATGGGCCGGTTCGCGGTGAACATCTCGTACAACATCGGTCTGCAGTACGCGGCGGAGTTGCTGCCCACTGTGGTGAGGGCGCAGGGCGTCGCGCTCATACATATCATGGGCTACGTCGCGTCTATTGTCGCACCTTTTGTCGTGTATCTGGTGAGTTCTATATCTTATTGGATTTTGGAAGCAAAAGGCTTATTCACGTTTCCAGCATTTCCGTTTTAAGCCGGTCCCGTGGTTCAGAGCGTGGCTCTTGACTCGGAGGTCGTGGGTTCGATTCCCGCATTGGAAACATGTTATTTCCAAGTTTGGTTAGTAAAAATGCAGGCAGATCACCTGATTTTCTCACAAGAAAGATGATCCATGCGTCGGATGGGCATGTAAAAAGTCGGTCCTGCGCCAGATCTCTCACCAGTCGTGTCGGTCGCCCCTCCCACTGGGTTATGACTTATGAGAGTAAAGGGAGAGAGAGTGCTCTTGTGTACACTAGTAGTAGAACACTAGTACTGTCAAGTACTTATGTAGATACAAGTATCTACATAGGTACTCGATAGTACTAGCCCAAGGGCAGTGGGCACTATAAAATACTTCTGCGTAACTGGCCTGCTTTCAATGAATCCGGCCACCGTCACCCAGACCGGTGTGGGAGGTACCTATAGGAATTTTCTGTGCGCTGTTTATTGAGTTGCTGTTACGTACAGGTAATATAGGATCTTCTATCCTTTTAAAGCTTCAACAAAGAATCTTTTTATTAAATTGGTACATCTTTACTGAAAGGTTGCTTCAATATTGTTATGTATGTTAAATATATTGTTATGTATGTCTTTAAAGTATATATAATATGGGCCAAGATGCCTGATTTTAAATAAATAAACAAAAAATAAATAAATAAAAAATAGTTTGTAAATCGCAATAACCCTCTTGACATCCGCTTGACATATTGTGCCCAAAGAATTCTATTTAGTGGTTACTGGTTAAAAACTGTGAATTGTTAGATCTTTCAGTGATAATTGCTTTAAAAATAATTAATGTCCATCCCACATCTAAGTACCATCAAAGATGATTCATAAATCATAGGCAGAGGCGGAACTTACGTAATTTGGTTGCGTTATGTCAAACCCAGCCGCAGATCACGACTAGCATTGAATTGGTATAACCCGTCCAAATGACGTGGGTCCGTCTTGAAACTGCTTATGAATCAATTTTTTGATTGTACAAAACAAGGTGATCTTCCTTTCTGGAAATCTCTGAAAAGTAACTTTAATTTTCAGGCCAACTTCTCGCAAGACCTGCCGCTCCTGATCCTGGGAGTGTTGGGGATAGTGGGCGGGGTGCTGTGCCTGCTGCTGCCGGAGACCATGGACACGGAGATGCCGCAGACCCTGGCGGATGGGGAGGAGTTCGGGAAGGACCAGAGGTTCTGGGACATGCCGTGCTTCCCTGGGTATGTGTAGCTGCTTGTTAGTTTGATGCTCATGGAACAAAAACCACTTGCTTTTGATAACAGCTTGAAAATTTATAAATATGACATTTGCCATTACTTGCCTTCTCTTTGCAACTTAGAAAAACGAGAGATATACGCCTTACAGCAACGAACCTTACAGGCAGGTTGTAAGAGATCACATGGGTTTTTGTGTTTTTCTTGTTTTTGTCAAAATTTGTGTAGCTATCTGAGAGATTTATTAAACTTCGCCTAATAACACTAAATACCACAATGCGTAAAACATTAATAATTCTTCTTATTTTCCAGAAAATCTGTTGAAAGTGACACCGAGAAGTATACAAAACGGAGCTCCATCGTACCCCACGACGATCACTTCGTACGCTCCACGGCGATCGGATCCAGGGCCTCCGTTAGGGCATCCATCAGACTATCGGCGAGATCTAGAAAGAATATATCTAAGGAAGAAGCGTAGGCTAGGACCTAAGTGATAGTATGTAAGAATGTTTTGTACAAATTTCTTCATAAGTGCCTGTGTAAATAGAATAGCAATAAACAGTGAGAATTATTGAGAGTGCGTATTTATGAGATTCTTTTCATATTCTATTTTTCTTTACACGAAAAGTCTCAATATCTTAAATACCGGCGTTACACAATTATACGACTGCTTAGTACTTAGGTTTTCTGCCTAAGTACTAAGCAGTCCCAGTCAGTCTGTAGCCCCAGCACCGGATTTAATATATAAACATGCCGTTATCGGTTATCGGCTACGGCCTAGGGGTCCATAGAGGCTTTTACAGATTACGTACATGGGCCGGCAGAAATATAGTGGCCTACTCCTATAAAAAATAAATTCGGCACTGTGTAGCCCCCTAGTTGACTAGCGAAGTAGTGGTAGTAGCCTAGTAGGTACTAACTACGTAAGATAACACAGCTCTAATGTCGGTCATAAGTTTATGGTTATTATATGAAAAGGTTCTAAAAATAGATAACTAACTGTTTGTCAATGTATTACAATTTACAACTCAATCTCAGCACCGTGTACAGTCAGAGTAGAAAATGTTTCATATTTTTTATATCAATTACTACTGTTACTGTTTTTTTTTTTATTTTATATAAAATAAACGAGCAAACGGGACAACTGACGGGAAGCAACTACCGTCGCCCATTGACACTCGCAACATCACAAGAGCTGCAAGTGCGTTGCCGGCCTTTGAGGGAATACTCAATAGTCAATACGCTCTCTTATTGAAGGTTTGCAAGTCGTATTGTTTCGTTCCAGAGTTAATATATAAAATAAGCAGACAAATTAACTGTTAGTACCTAATGTGATAAGCGTTTCTAATGACTCTGACAAAGCCTAATAATCCGCCTCTTTCTATAAGACTTGAAGTTCAAATAGTTAATAACCCCGGATAAAAAAGACCGGGGTATTATAAGTTTGACGTGTCTGTCTGTCAGTCAGTGTGTGTGTCTATCCGTGGCATGGTACCGTCCAAACGGCTGGACCGATGTTAGTTTATTTATTATTTATATTTTGTCTGAAGACTGAAATGATCGAGAGTACCCTCAAAGTCTTACTTTAAGAAAGTTTAAGGGTGTCTGGCAGTGCGAAGCAACTGTCAAAAATTCCTCCACTTACCGCGAGGAATATTATACCTAAAGCTATGAAATTAAGCTTTACTCTCTCTCGAAGGTCAGGTAGACCTTCAGAACCGATGGATACCTCCTAAAGTAACCGCGACCGAAACTCCATAGTTCCTGGTCGTTCATACCTCTGCAAAGGTCACAAACAGGTAAACCTAAACTGAGGAAGGTCTGGCCGTCGCAGGTTCTTGTTCCACCTTATGGATTAGTAAAGTTTTCCATCTTCCAAACCAATATATTTATATTGTGAACAGTGTAGGTCTGTAGGACATATCACATAACCATAAAGAGTGTACTGTAAATAATTCCAAGTCCGCAGGTGCTAAATATATTATTAGTTGCTTTATACAGCTTGTTTGATAAGTGATGACTTAATAGTAAAAACAAATAAGTAAATAATCCATGCCTAAACAAATGATCCATGTTGGAAAACATGGGCAAGGGTTTATTAAACACATGTTTATAATATTTCCGTACAATGACTATTGAAACACGTTAATTTGTACCATCGAAGAAATTGATTCCTAGGCAGTTGACGGTGGTCGGCTTATGTCAATTCAATGTTAGCTGTAATCGGTCGGATGGGTTTGCCTTAAACGCGACCAAATTACTTAGCTGTCCGCCTAGGAATCAACTTCTCTGATAGTACAATTCAGCAGTCAAACGGTATCATGATCGAAATGTTAAGCCATTGATTCCCAAAGTGGTCGATAGGGGTCTACGCTTGGATGAAAAAAAAATGGGGGTCCACGAGTCGTTAACGGGGGTCTATGAAAATTAGGTGACCCGATTTGACTACTCCTATGAATATAGGCAGACAATATTGTATTAATAGCAGATTAAACATTACAGAGCGAGGAGATGTAGAAATAAGTGAAAGTGTGGTAATTTTTGTGTTAAATAGCTACAAAACAAGAAAATGTTTGCGTTTACTTTTTACCACTCCGAAGTGAAGGTTATTGGTTCCTTGCATTGTGACTTGTGAGTCAAACTTAAAATACAAAGGTCCAACAGACAATAGATAGCTGTGGGGTCCACCGGATCCAGTAAAATGTTAAAAGTGGTAAAAAGTTTATGTACAAATCTGTCTCAAAATTAAAATGACGGCTCTATATAATAAATAAAATATAAATAAAAATAAAAAGCCTTTTATTTCCTCTAACTTAAGCTAGCTTAACAATTTTTATATAACTACCTACTAGTGCGTTAACAAACGATATTATTCTTTTTGACTATGTAATATTATATAATCTTTAGGTACACGTAACATAAATTTTAAACTTAATAGAAAAAGTGAGTATTTTATGCAATATAAGTTATTATTTAATGAGGAACCCCTCTCGGGTGAAGGCCTCTTCCAAACCTAACCATTTTTTCTTTAATACGATGCGACGACGGCTCTATAATAAGATGTAATCCGTAGCACTGGGCTACGTCGTAGTTCTACAATCATTAGGTACCTAATTATTTGTCAATTTATATTGTGTTATGATCAAGGCTTACCTAAACTAATAAAGTATTTAGTGTTACATCAAATCAGAAATCTATTCTAAATGTTCAAGGTTATTCCATACGAATATAAATAGTTTCGGGGTTTGAAAATAGTGAGAATGATTTCAAGCCACACGTCCAATGCTGTCAATTCATTTTCACTATTTTTTTATCGCACATTTGAAGCCAAATGTTAAACCAATATTTGAAATATCATCCATCAATTATGATCCATATTATCATAACCTAAATTGGGCTTCAGACTGCGGCACTCAGAGACGAACTTATATAATTAAATAGAAATGCGACAGATAATGTATTGGGCTTATGTCAAAATTTTCATTAAATTACCGTTAAGTAAGTACTTAATTAAAATTATCTGAGTGCGCGCAGTAAAACATTTATTTCGCCAACTGTACATGAGTGGAATTTAAGCGTGCGCGAAGTGATGAGGCATCAGACAGTATCATAGCGACCTGCGCACGCGCCGACATCGCCTGAAAAACGTCACTGAACGATCCTGTTGCCAACATTCTGAAGTCTTATTAGATCCCACGTGAAATAAAAACGAGGTAAGTGGTGTTTTATCTTGTTTTTTGAGGGTAGTTACTAAATGCCTTAGCGTAAGCAGTGATTCATCAAAATATAGAAGTGGAGATAATATTTTTCTTTTTGGAAATTTCAAATCTACGGATGAAAGAAGTCACCACTCTCCGTCGATAATGAAAATTACTTTAAGAAAAAATTACAATTATTCTTATAAACATGGATCAGTCCATAAATTATTTAATAACTTACTTTACTCTAATACAGTATCAAATTATTATTGACAAAGTTTACTTATTATGTATTTAGAACAGTTTTTCTGGATCTTATTCAGCCACGGACCCCTGGGAAACTAAACACAGTTTTCACGGATACCCAAAAAAGTTAACTAGACTATGTACTACATATTATTTTTGAAATGTTGACACAAAAAAAAGTACTTAGAATTTAATACAAACTTTACCAAAGTTTTTATCTATAAATTACGAGTAAGTTTGTCGCGAATATAGGCCTGCTTTAATGTAGGAATACAATTTAGCAAAGAATAATATCAAAGTAAGGAAACTAGAGACCGACCTTCAACTCTGATAAAGATGTCACATAGTTATTGATTAAGTTGTAGCGACTGTATGATCAAATTATGATGATCATTAATTAAATTGTGTCACTATATAGTCATTAATCAAATGCACTCGTTTATATATAGACAGTTAATTAAGCATTACATTTCCACAGCTGTACCGACATAATAAATCTATACATAATTTATAATAAAACTGTAGAAATGAAAATTCTGTACATTAAAGATATTCAAAAAATAGTAAGCGGGGGGTGTAACTACATCGCTATAGAAGCCAAAAATGTGGTTAGTTTTTTTGTCTGTCTGTCTGTATGTTTGTTCCACTATCACACGAAAACTACTGATCCGATTTGAATGCGGTTTTCGCAGATATATTTGTCTTCTTCCAATTTAACATCTGGTGTATAAAAAAATTCCCCCCACCCCTCTAAAGGGACGAAAGAGGGGGTCAGGTTTTGTATAAGACTTTTGCTTTAACACGAAAATTACTGATCCGATTTGCATAAGGTTTACGCAGATATATTTGTCTTCTTCCAACTCAAAATCTGGTGTATAAAAATCACCTCCCCCACCCCTGTAAGGGGAGCAAAGAGGGGTGAGATTTTGTATCAAACTTTTTTCTTTAATGGACTTACTTCATATTTTAACTGTTTTTTCCAACTTAACATCTGGCTTATAAAATTTTCCCGCCACCACTCTTAGGGGACGAAAGAGGGGGTAAGATTTTGTATCAACTGATGAAGTAGAAATACTTTAAATGGCAAAACAACGTTTGCCGGGACAGCTAGTATATATTAAAAGTTAATAATTATTAACGATATCTTAGTCAAAAATTAAATAGGGGCTATAAAAGCCACAAAAAATCATTTCTCTTCACATAATTCCATAATTATTAATGGAATCGAACGTTTAGCAGGCAGATAAAAGCTTAGAATCTTTTTGCTTAGAATCTTTTTGCTGAGAATCTAAAACTTGCATTTAAATTTTTTATGCTTACCGAAAAATGAAAGAGATCTGCAAAAAATAGTACTTTCGCATTTGACGTTCTTTTAGACTACCTACCAAGAAGTCGAGGGGCGACGAGGTATTGACTATTGAACGAACGAAACATGTGGAGTCTCTAAAATCATTAAACACTAGTACTACTATACTATAAGTCTAGCTAGCATAACTAAAATGGACGCCCGAATCAGCAATTTGTATGGGTATGAACACGAATTTTTTTGAGTTCCCAGCATTGTTCTCATAGAAAAAGTTGTTCATTTTGACGGGCTCATTTGATGGTTTCAAGGAAAACGGTGGAAAGGAGGTGAACGTGCAGGAAAGAAAATATTTCTATTATGAAATATAATTTTTTATATTGAGTATATTCCTAGTATAAACTTCGAATATAATTTTGCCAAAAATAATCGACAGCTCCGCTCTCGTTGAAATCTCTTTCTCCGTTGAAATATAGCCCGCCCCGATTTCTCTGATTACTATTAAAATAACCCTTGGAATTTGGAAAGCTGTCCAGCCCAGCTTGGCAGGAATTATGTTTATAGTACTGAATTGCTGATGTGCTTTTCTTTGGAATCGCCTTATGCGTGCCAGGGTTGGAAAAGTGCTTCAATGTGCTGAAGCACCTCGGAGGTATGTACGACTCTTACGACTCCTCCGATGTAGCTGGTTCCATATTATAAAGACGGTAATCGTTTTCCAACAGGTGTATATTTTTCCTTGCTTGCTTGCTATAAAAAAACATGAAGCCACATAAGCCTTTTGCAAGCCAGATTTAAGAACGGTAAACAATAAAAAAGCAAAAAACAACTGTTATCTAAGAACAAACAGTAAACATTAAAACAATAAAACCAGTTAAAACCAACTAATGCCCATATCTTGAACAAAGCCTAGACTTACGTCATTTTTTAAATACCCTAGTTCTTGTTGTCATGTAGGTTGCTAAGGTGCTACTGGCCAAATGTCAATTGTATTGCCTGAAATCATCCCGAAATAGGATGAGGTAGTCGACTAAAATAGCAGATACATTGTTTCAGACGCTTCTATTACTCAGCATAAAACTTAGACTTCGTCAGAGAAATCTCTTCATTTGAAAATCTGTTCTTATAGAAATAAATAGAACAGATAGGTAGATAAATTTTAACCAAATTCTCCGTAGCTCTACTACTCCTCTACCTGCCATTTGGCCTTGAATGCTCTACAGGAGTGTGTTCTCTTCTATGTCATAAATAAATGAGCTTCTGTAAATCGTTTAGAGTACTTACTTTTGTGGTTTTTGGTGATTTTGGTACTTAGGTGATTATAATATGTTTTTATATTTCCTTGTTTTAAACTTTGCGAGTACTGCTGTGGTCGTTTTCACTCTACGGCACATATTTATTGATCTGTGGAAACATACTGTCGGCTTTAACAGTTGTGCGCGGGCGCATCAAAACACTTGCATCCTCAATGAGTTTAACAGCACGAGTAGGGTCAACTAATATAGATTGTTTTTAATTGGCACATAAAAGTGGCTAAGCGTTGCGTCAATATATTTATGAATTGATTGTTATAGCTCCCATATTGTTAATGATTTACTTCAGACTGGATCTAGTTTGAACTTGAGTTTACTGTAGATTTTATTACCTTCATTGTTTACTGCAATTATTATTTATTTTATCACTCATCGCTACAATAGTACGTTATTCAGTTTCGATTAAATAGAGTTTAGCTCTTTAATTTAAACCGTTGCACAGTGTGATAAAAACCTCGATTTTGTTTCACCGCGTTTTTCTTTCAAAATACCTACGAATAACAAAACTACAGGAAATGTAACTCCCATACTTCAACCGTTTTAAATTTGGCTCCTTTTCGAACGTTAAAATATGACAATTCAGATTCTCGCCAAGGTCGTTTCCCAGGTAACGTATCATATATATTGCGCGCTGGACGACAGCCTGCGAGGTTATTGTCACTGTCACAGTTATGAAACAAAGCCGTGGACAATAATTCTCAAAAGCGGATGGCATTATTCAGTATACACCAAACATATCTACTATCACGAAGAAAAGAGTACATAATTAATCGATAATAATAATATATAATAATTTTGAACAAAGCTTGTACGACTCGGACGAATTTAAAACTATCCAGAGCACCTAGACAAGACGTTTTCAGATTACAAAAATCTATGTGCTAAATTATTACAGAATGATTGCAGAATTGAAATAAAAAACTTATGGTGCAAATGCAGATTTTCGTAATCTCTTTAATTTTCGGTCATTACTCATACAAAATATATCATGACTATTAAAGTGTAAGTATGCTACATAAACGAGTAATCTGGCTCGGCATCCAATTCAGTTCATTTCTTACTAAACGAAGTACGAACGGCATTATAAAAATAAGATACTCCATACTGATGTCAGTCAGACCCTCGTTTATGAATTATGATTAAATTGTTACATCTTGCATAACATTGTCCATGGCGACCTTGTAAAAATTTTGTGATTATATTATTTTTTGATTATTGCATTTTTACAATAACATGTAAACTTAATAAGACAAACACTAAGAGACCAGCTTAATTTTACGCAAATACCCTGGCATCCAACTTAAATAAACCATCTTTTTGTGCATGTTTTTGGGTCGGAAAAAATACAAGAACTTTACCTAAGCATAATTTTAAAAAATTTACTTACTGATGAAACTTGAAAGGTTATTCCTGTGTTAAAAGTCGTATCTGTATGACTTCTACACCATTTCACAGGGCATTTAGGCATTTTAACAACGAACATTTTGTAAAAAGCTACGTAAAAAGTAAGTAAACAAATTGTAAAATGAGTTTGACAATAATTATCACATGTCAACCTGGTTGAATGTCACTTGTGTATATATACACGAAAAATGTGTACCGAACAAAGTATACATGTATTCGCAGCGACCACATAACCCAATAGACGCCTAATGCAAGGCAAATACTGTCTGGCAACATATAAGACTAATAGGTCTTACTTGAGACAATGACAGCGAAATCTGTCTCATTATAGACCACTTCCGTGACCTATGTACATCTCATGCGTCTCGTTAGTAACATACAATATCATTGCGTCTACTACTAAATAAAATACGATAAAGGCGAAATATGGCTCCCTATACAGTAAAATGGTGTGGAAAATGTAGCCAATCGTCTAATTTTACCAAAGACGGCATAACTTTTCATAGGTAAGCCAATTTTAAGATTTATATTGTCAGGAATCAATTTCTTCAGAGCTCAACTTACGCTGGTCCGAATACGTCAAGGAAAACGTTTGTTTATAAGTATTTCCCTTTCTATCATACACAAACTAGTAATCCTTATCCTTTCTTTCATTACTGTCAAGCCGAGTCAAGCGTCACTAGTGATGCGATGATTGACTTTTTATCAGTTAAACAAATTGTTTTTTTCATATTGTTGAAAAAGAGTAATGTTTTATGAATTGTTTTTGTAAACGTGTGTAAGTATGTGTTTTTAAATTTTTAACCGACTTCCAAAAAACGAGGAGGTTATATTATGTTCGGCTGTGGATATTTTTTTTTTGTATGTTCAACGATTACTCCGCCGTTTGTGAACCGATTTTCGAAATTTTTGTTTTGTTGTATTAGGTTTCACTCCAATTTGGTACCATGTTCACAAAAGTGGTGACCTGATGGGATCCAGGAGTAATCGAGGGAACTCCTCGAAATTTATATGGAAACATATGGTGATTTTGGTTTTATGTGAAGTGTACTAAGAATATGCTACCAAAAATTCAAATATTGGGTCAAGGTATACCATGGTTTCGAAGATGCTGAGAGAACTCCTGACTCCTTACACGTTTGGGAGTTTCGGCGTTGTTTTAAGTACAGAAAGCATATGCTACCACGCAATTCAAATTCATCATCATCATCATCGTCATCATCATCATTACCACGTCGTGTTAAAAAAATATTGATACACACAGAACTGGTTGAAGTATCTACGGGTAACTGCATACCTTTGGAGAATATATCAATTCTAAACTGCTCATCTGCACTGCAAAGAATAAATTTGACTACAACGGCAGAAGATAAGAGCGAAATTCAGTTCGGCACCGAAAGTCATCAAGATTTAGACAGTGCCATAGAATCAATTTGCTTATCTCAGTTTGCTGAAAATACTATTGAGTACATAGCAGGTTTTGTTGCTAGCTCTTTAATAAAGCATTTGAGATGTAAAACCTGCATAGGGGCATTGATTACTTTAAACGAAAATGCTAACAGTTTTATAGCTTACAGAGACATGGGTGGCTCAATCTACCCGTCACAAAGTGTTGTTAAAATTTGCCGTCGCTGTGAAGTTATCATGAAATTGTATCTTGGAGGCGTAAAGAAAAGTGAACCACTTAAAGCAGAGTTTTTAGTCAATAAAACTTCAAGCAGCTTTATTGGTGAACAACTTTTTTCAGAAATAAATTTCCATGAATTTCATTGTGAAGAAACCAATCATGTGGTGGATTTAGCAAATAGTGTGATGTATAAATACATAACTACAAGATTGGTATTTCTTACAAAATCTTCGGTTCAGAAACCTGCAGTTCGGAGAATTTATACGAAGTTAATTCATTTTAAAAATGATTAAATATTAATTTATAAAAGTATTTTCTTCATTCTACACTTAAAAATAAAAAAAATATTATGTACTGTTTTTTTTTTCTTTTAGCCAGCGCTTCTCGTACTTCCCATCACTAGTTATGATTTATGACATGCCGTGAATTTGAATTGGCCAATCGTAATGCATTTCTTCCCTCACCCCCCGCGTCGCTTACCTCAGCGCATTGACACAATTAAGGGAAAGGCGCTAATGGTAGACACTGAACTAATAGATGACACTTACGACAAAAATGCCATAAAAATAAGAATTATTCTAATTATTTCTCAACACTGTAAATTTTATAAGCTTCTTATGCTATCTGTTGATGTGAAAAAATATATTAGGGATGCCTTCGGGAACAAAATTTTAAAATGGGATCAGTTTTCGTAAATGATGTGACCGCGTCAACACGCACCCGGCAATTTCTTAGCAAATAGGTTAAGGAAGGCGAAATTTTGCACGTAAGTTTTGAATACATTTATCAGATTTTTTGTAATTTCTATTGACTTCATTGGATTAATGGTCATGTTGTTTACACTAATTAATGTTTATTTATGATCTTTTATCCATTTTCCCTAACAATATAAAGGGTGTCTACTATTAGTTCTTGAAAATGTAAAAAAATCTAATAGATGACATGGATCTCATCTTTTAGTTTTTTAATACATACTAAAGTTATTTTGTACTTTATTCTACTGCAAATATCATCACTATTCTCTAAAAATATAATTCTATTAAAAAACTAAGAACTTAGAACTACTGTACCTAAAAATGGACATGGTGTCTAATATTAGACCTTGCACTGATCTAAAAATCGATGCTTTAGTTTTGTAGCAGTAAAAAGAAGATAAAGGAGAACTGAGAACAAAAAGAAGAAAAAAGAAGAGGCAAAAGAAGCATAGAGACTTAAGACTAAAAATAAATTTGCTGGGAAAAAAATATGAAAAATAAAAATAAAAGGAAAGATAGTTTCAGCATGGAAGAAGAATGAATAGAATCTGGAGACAACGTGGATAATATTTCTGATGCATGTAGTTACTATGATGAAGTAAATGAAATCTTTTGAAAAACGGCAAATAAAGACCTAATAATATGAAAAATGTAAAATGTAATTTAATGTTCCATGTCAACTATTAGTTCATATTGGTATCTACTATTAGTGTTGTTCGCTTATTGTGATGTCATCTATTAGTACTTATGACTAAGTTTACAAAAAGACCAATAATATATTTTTTTATTGATTTGTCAGAGAATAATTATAATAGTTTTATTTTGTAAGAGTTACTGAAGACATGGAAGAAGTTATCAATCCTTTATTTTCATAAATTATATATTTTATAACATTCGAATGTTTCATGTTTCCTTAAAGTGTCTGCCATTAGGTCTTCTCCCTTATTTGTTAAGAGAAATCAAAACATTAGGCGTCTATTGGGTTATGTGGTCGCTGTGTATTCGGGTCACATTTTGTAGCCTTTTGGTGCACTTTTTTTGACGGAGTTACTCTTCCTGTAGTTTAAAGTTCACTGCAAAATACTATAGTTGATAGCTGTAGAACTCCGAGATCGATATTCTTTGTTGTTATTTTTTTAAAGAGTGTTAAAGTTGGCGTTTTTCCGGGTCAAAAATTTGAATAAAAATTAATTTAAAAAAAACTAATCAAGTAACATTAATTTTGTTTATACCAATTGAACAAGCACTTAATACTTTACATTTTTTACAAATTTGGTTAACCTACTGTGATCAAGCAGGGAGATATTTATTTATTTAATAATTTTAGTTTTTCATTTTTAATTCCGCGATTAGATCGAGTTAGAAAAAGTTTTAAGCATGAAACGATAGTGTGAGTAATCTTTTAACAATGTTATTAAAAATCACTCTCTAATAACCTCTGTGTCAGAAGTTATATCCAATTTAAATTTTTTTAAATAAAAATTCGAATTTTTTGTACCTAGGGTTGTCACTAAAGGTCTGTTGTTTGGTTTATCCGGTTGATATGCAAATTCGCAATCGATATCTTATACGAAAAATATCAAGATCACGTTTAGGTAGGTCTAATATTAAAAAATCTAAAAAGTTAAAAAATATAACGTAAACTAATGATTTTATATGCCCTAACATTATATAATCAGTAATCACCTTCTGATGTAGTCGGGGAAAATAAAATATCAACTTTAGTGACAACCCTGGGTATAAAAAAATCCGAATTTTTATAAAAAAATATTGAATTGGATATAACTTCTGACATATCTAGAGGTTATTAGAGTGTGATTTTTAATAACATTGATAAAGGATTACTCACACTATCGTTTCATGCTTAAAACTTTTTCTGACTCGATCTAATCGCGAAATTAAAAATGAAAAACTAAAATTATTAAATAAATAAATATCTCCCTACGTGTGGGGTCACCGCCGCTCATTGCACCGAGTTCCAGAGAGAGCCGTGATGCGCATGGTGCTCCTGCACGTCGCGGCCCCCATGTGGGCTTTTCTAGGCCGCCTCGCGAGGCGATCTAGAAAAGCCTGCATGTTTTGATGAGTCTGGCACAGACAACTGTTGGTAAAGTTGCGGTGGGTTGATCGTGCCCGTAACTTTGCCTAAGCGGTGAGTGGAGCACCATGGGGTTTTAGTGGGTAGTTCCTCGGAGAGTCCCACATACCCCGGCCGATGTCCCCAATCCGCCGGGGATGCGTAATGCATTTCCCCATGTAAAAAAAAAAAAAAAAGGTTAACCAAATTTGGAGAAAAAGTAAAGTATTAAGTGCTTGTTCAATTGTTATAAACAAAATTAATGTTACTTGATTAGTTTTTTTTTTAATTAATTTTTATGCAAATTTTTGACCCGGAAAAACGCCAACTTTGACACTCTTTAAAAAAATAACTACAAAGAATATCGATCTCGGAGTTCTACTCTAATGTTTATATAGCTATCAACTATAGTATTTTGAAAGAAAAACGCGGTGAAACAAAATCGTTTTTATCACACTGTGCGTTGTTTACTGGGACTTCAAGTCTTAAATGACTTCTGTAATGCCCAACACTTAAGTGTATGTTAATATGTTCGAATCTTTTTAGAGTTGTTACAAATTCCAAAAAAAAATCAAACATTTGCGTTTTCAACTTTCAGACCAGTGTTGAGCTTCGGTCTTCTGTAACCAGAAAGACGCCAGGAAAAGTGTCTTTTAAGGGCAAAACCCAATTCGAGGATGGAATCACATGAAAAAAACGTTACCTCGGGTCACAACGACCTGAGACCTGAAAACATTGAAATGGGCGCTAGAAATGGTAAGTCTATGCATCATTAACTGCTAACGAAATTAGAAGTCACAAGGCCAGTGATGTATAAATAAGTTAACACTTCATAATGATGACCTTACTGTTCCTGGTTATTACTGATCCAATTTTGAGAGAAATCTAAATCATTTTAAAAAGAAAAAAAATTCGTTCAAATAATTATATTAAAAATTATAGGTACTTTTAGGTATTACTTATATCCATTTGCGTGGACGGATAGACGGTTTTTTTTAATAAACCTCATTACCTAACCGAAATGGTATTAGAGTAACTTAATAATTGCACAATATTACCTAAACAAACATAAAGCATCGTTTTCCACGACAGATCTAATAAAGCATGTATGATGGCATTGTGTTCACAGTAAATATTGAATATCAATGAATTTCATTGATGAATGAAAATATTGCGCAACAATTGATAAACATTGTTTACTGAATTTATTCCAGGTACGCCTATAAATTTAGCTCATGCAATATTTTAAATTCGTGTCCTGACTTGATAGCGTAGCCCATAACCGCCTGAGATTTTAGTAGTTAATAAAATCAAAAGTATACTGATCTACTTTAAATCTTATATATAAAATTCTCGTGTCACAATGTTAGTCCACGAACTCCTCCGAAACGGCTATACTGATTTTTACCAAATTTTATATGCATATTCAGTAGGTCTGAGAATCGGCTACTGGGTACTTTATATTTTGATAAGTGCATTTGTTGAATAAATAATAGTAAATTATTACAACTCGAGAAAAACGACGACCATGATAGCGATGGACGTTGCCATGGTGACATAATTATTTAGTCACTTCAATAAAATAATACGGGCGATATACTTTATAATATTATAATGGCAAAGAAACGTTTGCCGGGACAGCTAGTAATACATAAATATTTTGGTTTTAGGTAATGGCACGGCAGTTGCTAGGAAAATCAAAGACATAGACGATCTCTTCCCGTACATCGGGGACTTTGGTTGGTACCAGCGCATCCTCTTCCTCTTGATGATACCATTCTCATTCTTCTTCGCGTTCGTATACTTCGGTCAGATCTTCATGACTGTGGTTCCATCCGAGCATTGGTGTTTTGTGCAGGAGCTGGCGAATTTGACGGTGGAAGACAGGTCAGTAATAATAATAGACCAAAAGCCATATGCGATAGCCAATAAGGCATAAGTATTCACGATTGTTAAAGTCTGAGTATGATTGACCTACTATAATATTTCAGAAGTTTTGATCCTCATCTGTTTTGCTAACGTAGGAACTAGGAAATAAATCTAAGTCAGTGTTTCCCAAACTTGTCGGGACCGCGACCCATCTACAGTACCCGGCGATAAATATTGCACATCGACCTTTGGAAAGTGACAATCGGCTAATTTCGGTTTTGTAGAGCGTTATCTCTTACGCACGAAATACAAAAAGTCCGGTATATATTAGGAGCTGTTAAAAAAAAACATAATTATTATGGTTTGCTTCTTTTGAAAATTTTATTGTTCTTTGTATAAAATACACCAAGTTTTCTTTAAATTATGGATTTAGGTTCAGGTAAAATAAAATAAAAAGCGTGTTCAAATTATGTTTACGTATATTTTAATTCTTTTGAAAAATTACAGCTGTAGCAAATTTAGGGGTGTTAACAACTCTAGATATATATTTTGACCTGGACGCGACTGCACTCCATTGAATTTGGACAACGACTGACATAATGTCAAATGGGTGTGTGCTACAAAGATAACGCTCTATGAAACCGAAATTAGCCGATTGTCTCTTTCCAAAGGTCGATGTGCAATATTTATTGCCGGGTATTGTACAAGAAAATTTAAAGTTTGCGGCCCACCTTGTGTCATAAGACAAAAAAGCAGCGGTATGTTGCTGTCGCAGCATTTACTTATCCGTTAATTCTTATCGTAGTTTACCACCATATCATTATTATCATCATCGTCAGCCTTACTTACTTACAATTACGACCACGAACAAACGAGTAAAACGACAATCGTCCTATAGTTTCAGGGCCCACCCAAAATCTACCCGCGACCCACCAGTGAGTCGCGACCCACACTTTGGAAAATACTGATCTAAGTTATTACACTGTCGAAGCACTTTGACCTTTTTATGATTTCGTAGGCGTCGCTTATCAGTTCCCTTCAATAACGGGAGCTACGAGAAGTGTTTCGTGTATGACGTGGACTGGCAGAAAGTTTTGGAGGACGGGAACGTAACAGCTGACCCGGCGTGGCCCATCAAGAAATGTGTGGACCAGTGGGAGTTTAATTATACCGATGTGCCATACAAGACCATAGCTTCGGAGGTAGATATTTTAAATGTTGCTTAACTGACTCCTTCAAAACATGTCTCTTTCTTCCTGTTAATTTTTTGCTTATTCCATTCACGTTTGGTTTCCAGCTGGGTTGGGTGTGCGATAGAGACAACTACGGTGCTACTGCTCAATCAATATTCTTCTGTGGCGCTATCGTTGGTGGACTGATATTTGGATGGATTGCTGACAAATATGGCAGAATACCAGCTATTGTTGGTAAGACTAGAACTTACATGGTTTTTCTGTGTTAATTAGGTTTGTACACCTACACGATGCTTTCAATCTCTGCTTGCTGCTTGCTTGCTTGCTGTTCGCATTTTGTGCAATTATGCACAAAATGCGAACTTATTGCTTGTTAGCAATAAGTTCGCATTTTGTGCATAATCTTGAATATGTTGTATTAAGTAAAATTGTTTCATTTTGTATTTTTTGGTGTACAATAAAGTGTTCTTGTATTGTATTGTATTGTATTGTATTGTATTGTATTGTACATGGTTTTTCATTTAGTTTTGTGCTCTATTAGAATGATTTTGTCTTTTCTATCTTATACTATGTTAATTTATTAGCTTATAATACATAATATAATCTCTTTACACTCTTCAGGGACCAACATGATTGGATTTATAGCGGGAGTCGGAACAGCATTTGCAAATAGTTTCTGGTCATTCTGCCTCTGCAGATTTCTGGTTGGATTGTCTTACGACAACTGCTTCGTTATAATGTATATCGTTGGTAAGCATTGCTTCTAACATACCTAATATGCAAGGCATAGCCATAAGTTTTAAAAAGATATTCTTGATGTACTTACTGAATAAATCTGGCCGTAGCCGTTAGCAGTTTTTTATAATTAACAGAACATGTTTTTTGTATTCCAGTGATAGAGTACGTTGGACCAAAATGGCGGACGTTCGTAGCGAACTTTTCTATAGCGGTCTACTTTACGTTTGCCGGCTGCATACTGCCGTGGATCGCGGTAGGCGTGGCCGACTGGAAGATCTACTGCCTCATCATCAGCGTGCCTTTGGTGATGTCTATCATAACGCCGTGCGTGGTCCCAGAGAGTGCAAGGTACAAGAATTTAAAATGATTTGCATTGTAACTATCTAGGATTAAGTAAATACCTGAGATCATAAGAATATAGCCAGAGAAGAAGTAATTTATAGAGATTATAATATGTTTCTTTTTACAGATGGCTAATATCGCAAGGACGTATTGAGGAAGCTTTAAAGATTTTGAAAAGATGTGAAAGGATTAATGGCAATAAAATACCTGACGAAATTATTGCAGAATTTAAGGTAACTGGAAGAAGAATACCCACTACCCATTTAAAGGAACAAATTTTTTCGTGAATCTCAATATAACTTTTGATTCCAGGAAACCGCAACGATAATTGCGAAAGAAGAGCAAGAGAATAAAAACTACTCCATCCTGGATCTGTTCAAGACTCCTCGTCTGAGGAAGAACAGTATTCTTCTCCTGGTGATATGGATGGCAATCGCTATGGTGTTCGATGGTCACGTGAGGAACGTCGGTTCTCTTGGTCTGGATATGTTCCTTACGTTTACCGTGGCGACGGCTACCGAGTTTCCCGCTGATATTCTTCTGATTCTGACTTTGGATGTGTAAGTTAATATGGAGTATTTTTAAGTTACTCTGAAATAAATCAAACTGTCATAATATTCAAAAGTTGGTATTCCAAAACACAGGTTTGAGCGTTACGACTACACATAACTTTATGCATGCCATTAACGAAGCAAAAAAGTTTGCGGCTTCTTTTAATTTGGTTCTTATTTTCAGGCTCGGTCGTCGCTGGCTGGCGTTTGGTTCTATGGTCATCAGTGGCCTCTTCAGTCTACTGGCTACAACTGTGCCATACGGTAATTATATTTTCATATTCGCTTATACCGTCAAACCTACGTCATATTATATTACGGTGCGTCCACATTTGTATCATTTGCGCGATCAGATCACCGATCAGATCTCCGTCGCGATCATCGCGCCGTATCAAGTATGCCTTTCATAGTGTGGATGCCCATTAGATCATTCTGCCGATCATGCGTGTATTTGATTCGACACGTGTCAGATACGCGGTTAATAGCGATCGGGGCGTATCATGATACGCGTATCATTTTGACACGTTTCGATGATACGCGACGGAGATCTGATCGGGGATCTGATCGCGCAAATGATACATATGTGGACGCACCTAGAGTTTTAGTCATTCAATGTTAACGTAGTGAATAGTGATCTGTGGACTGGGATTGACATAACGCAACCAAATTACGTACCTCATAGGTCCACTATTGGCTTATGAATCAGCTTCTTTGATAATGTTTTGAATTCATCTTCAGTGTTTTGATCCACTTTACTTTTAAGCGTTTCAGAAACTCTTACCCTGTTTGCTTTATGCTCTTCATTAATTCCTATCTTATCTTCTTCTCTTCTTACAGGTATACCATCAGCAACTCTAGCTATCGTGGGTCGTTTTGCTGTAAACATCTCGTACAACATCGGTATACAGTACGCGGCTGAGCTGCTGCCGACCGTAGTGAGGGCGCAGGGTCTAGCCCTGATCCACATCGTCGGCTACATAGCGACTATACTCGTGCCTTACATCGTGTATATGGTAAGGCTTTTGATGGTTAAATCATGATATTATAAATAATTTAAGATATGGCCATTCATTTTACACTACCAATAGTAAGCATACGAATGATTGAGGACTCAAAAATGGATTTTTGTTTGTAACTTCACAAGAAAGTCACTGAAACTGGAACTCCAATCAGTAGTGCCTGTGGCTGTGTTTTCTCTGAAGCGGAGCGGAGCTTAGCGGTGCCCGAATTGACCAATCGTGCTATTCCAGCGGAATGACAGCGAAGATTTCGAGCATGGTGATTGGTCAATTCGGCACCGCTAAGCTCCGCTCCGCTTTAGTGGAAACACAGCCTAATGGCAAGATTACCTAAACTGAGTTTATCGTACGACTACTGTCGACCAACTACCCTGGTACCTTTGGTTTTATAAATGATTTCGCTAAAAACCATATCCTCTTCCAGGCCACCATAGCAATCGAGATTCCGCTGATCATTCTGGGTGCTCTGGGCATCCTGGGCGGGTGCTGCTGCCTGTTCCTGCCGGAGTCGCTGGGCAAGGACATGCCGCAGACCATCGACGACGGCGAGAACTACGGCCGGGACCAGAAATTCTGGAATATGCCCTGCTGCTCTAGGTATTCTTTACATTCTTTACAATAAGTTCTATAACACGAAAGTTGCCACAGTACGTCTTACTACAAATATACAGGGTGTAACAAAACTAAGTGATAGTACGTTAGGGTGTATGTGTTCCTTATAATATAGAGTTCACTGTGAACAGTGAAAGTAGCACGCTGAAAGAGCAATTTTTTTGTTATTTGTATGGGCAAGCGCCCGCGCGTCGTGAATTTTTCCATACAAAGATGAGAAAAAGTTACCTCTTTCAGCGCTGCTACTTTCACAGCGAACTCAATAGTATAGGAGACCCATACACACCATAATAATACTTAGTTTTGTTACACTTTGTATAAATGAAAGAAATTTGGGTGCGGAGCTTGCAGTGCGCATCTGCGGTCACCTAAACGTGCCTTAGCGTTATTTAACGTAGAAATATTTCTCGTCAAATAAATAATAATAATATTTAAATCTTTTATGTTGCAGGAAAACTTCAGATTAAAAGCAGCACACATCCATACTGTAATAGCAGCGCGCGTTCTTCTACAATTCAGAAGTTTAAAGTACTTAACCAATTACTTAAATGTTTGTGTCTGTAGTTAAAAATTAAAATATTTAAAGGTTCACGTATTTTTGTGAGTAATTAATACAATGTCTCATTAAATCTTTAGGTATTACTACCAAATATCTATTACTATTTTAACGTTGTTCGTGGCGGCCGAAAAGGAAGATCTTCCGACCGAGCGAGATAGCATGCTCGGTCAGGCCGAAGCCCACTGACGTCATTTCAGACGTTGTATATATCTTGCCGTTCTCCGAAACTTCGATAGCGCGATGTAGGATTGTTAGGCGAATTGTGGGTACCGCCACATCACTCCCCCCCGAAGACCGGTGATATTCTTCAATGCGCTTGTGTTGTCAGGTGTGGGCCGAAGCTACGCGTGCAATGACCAGGAGAGGGACCCCGTGCTCTGCTTGCTGACCGGTCGTTGTAGCCTATGGCTGCCCCGTTCAAGCCAGACGCGGGTTCGACCGGCGCGGACGCCCAACGCGGCTTATGGTCGAGGCGACCCGGTTGTGCTTGATGTCTGCTGACGTGGTGCGGATGGGCGGGGAGTGTTGATGATGATTGATGTCCAGAAGGATGCGTGTTCTTGTCGGTGGTCACCAATTTAACGTTGTTAGTGGCAGCCGAAAAGGAAGATCTTCCGACCGAGCGAGATAGCATGCTCGGTCAGGCCGAAGCCCACGTGATACATTTTCAGCTGTCGTATATATACCGACGCGCTCAGAAAACTTCATTCATTGCAGACGTTGTATATATCTTGCCGTTCTCCGAAACTTCGATAGCGCGATGTAGGATTGTTAGGCGAATTGTGGGTACCGCCACATCACTCCCCCCCGAAGACCTGTGGTATTCTTCAATGCGCTTGTGTTGTCAGGTGTGGGCCGAAGCTACGCGTGCAATGACCAGGAGAGGGACCCCGTGCTCTGCTTGCTGACCGGTCGTTGTAGCCTATGGCTGCCCCGTTCAAGCCGGACACGGGTTCGACCGGCGCGGACCTCCAACGCGGCTTATGGTCGAGGCGACCCGGTTATGCTTGATGTCTGCTGACGTGGTGCGGATGGGCGGGGAGTGTTGATGATGATTGATGTCCATGATGAAGGATGCGTGTTCTTGTCGGTGGTCACCAATTTAACGTTGTTTGTGGCGGGCGAAAAGGAAGATCTTCCGACCGAGCGAGATAGCATGCTCGGTCAGGCCGAAGCCCACTGACGTCATTTCAGACGTTGTATATATCTTGCCGTTCTCCGAAACTTCGATAGCGCGATGTAGGATTGTTAGGCGAATTGTGGGTACCGCCACACTATAATCGATATAACTACTAGACAACAATCCTCAATCTCATAATAAAAGTATTATTTTCTAAATGTTTCCTTTTATTTTGCCTTGATCCTGTTAATTAGTGAAAATAAATTCTTGTTCTCTTATCGAAGGAAAAAAACGGAGAAAATCCGCAAAGCAAACACAAAATAAGCTTCTGTGAAGGTAAATATTTTGTGATAGTGTTGTACTTATATACGATCGATCGAGAGTATCGATAAATACATTTTGATGTCTGCTCCAGAAACATCACTTTTGTAAACCACACAATTTTTTATAAGACTTGAAATTTTTATAACATATTTTAAGGAACATCATGATGCATTTTAAATTAATAACAAAAAAAAAACACGTATTCCCAAAGCAAGGTATGTAAATCTATCGCTAAAAATAATAGAGCTAAAGCTCTACTATGTAGATTGTATGTACGCTTTACTTTACATAATGTGTACTCTACTCTTTACAATTTACAGAATCATTTCGATTAATATAATATGTAGACTATAATTGTGTAGACTTTCAATAATACAAAAAATGAGTAAAACCTGCGAAGACTAAAAACATCGACTGTTTACTCCAACCCTAAAACCCAACACTCAATCGCGGATATTTACAAACATTAAAAATCGACTCGTTTTACAAGGCAAATTATAAACTTAGCCAAAGCATTGTATCGCTAAGTCGCTGTAGTGATGAATTCCATGCTAACGTTGTCGATATTTCTAAAAATATTAGGCGTTATTCATTCATCTCATGTAAAGTCGAATTCTATATCTAAATTGGAAAGGAATAATGTTTTAAACAAAGCACTATGGGTGAAGAGAAACGCAGAAAATAATCCGGGTCTGTCGGTATTTAGACTAAATACATTCGACGTGGACGAAATACTCGATAACAACAATAATTTTAGAAATGAAAATGGCCAGCCTACTATGTATTTCTCGTCATTCAATGAAAGAGCTAAGAGAGACACTTCAGGTAAGTACTTAATGAATATTGTATTCCTTGTTGCTTACACAAATTTTCGCACTTTGGCTAAAGCTAAACAAATTATTGTAATTAAATATTATATTATAATAAGTACATTTAAATTTTACCTAATTTCAGAAGTACTAAAAGATAACAAGAGAGATTTGTCAACAACGAAACCAATAAAGATCGTAGACGATTCTTACAAAGAAGCCGGCCTACTGCCACAGACAGATCACTACAACATAATACATAATATTCCTCCACACCCTTATACGTTCGTAGTCCAACCCAAACCGAAATATTTTGCTAACATGTCCGAAAACTTCGAAAAGATAATGAAGCCCTTAAACGATAACGCACAAAATTTGTCCAAAACAGTAAACACTAAATTAAACTTAAAGGAAGAATCAAATCGAAATAATGTTATTAACAAAATGGTCTTAGATAAAAATAATTTGCCTTGGCTTCAAAAAAGTCTATCACCACCCAAGAACCCAAATAATACTGTAAAGAGTGAAGAAGAATCAAGGAATATAACAACACCAAATACAATATCACAGCGAGAACTATTCAAAGTCATAGGAATGCTTACTAGGACATTCAAGAGAATTATAAAACAACACAACGACATCAAAGTAATTCACAGTAGGCTCCAGAATTTAAACAATAACTTTATGCGAAACTCTGAGCAGTTAATAGAAAAGTTTCAACATTTCGACACCAAGTACAATAATGTGGTAAGACTCAATGAGAAATTAAATGAAAAGTTGAAGATGATTAGAGACCAGCAGCTGAACCTTAAAAACAAAGAAGAAACACTAACAAAACATGTGCTGGAATTTGAAAAGCAAAGAAAGCAGTTTTTGCTACAGCAAAATCTGTTTTTCAACATTCAAAAGCAAATATTGGCGCAAAATGAGAAGATCACTTACAAACAAGCGCAGATAGCTAACAGGCAGACCATCATATCACATAGGCAGAGCAACATAGCGAAAATATTCAAGGAAGCTCATCAGACATTTACAACAGAGAAAGTTACAAAAAGTGATAATAATCAGAATATCAATAACATACAGGCCTCTGATGCTGATGCAGTGAAAATAGACTTATTCTCAGTGAAACCAGACAAAGGCCTAAAAACTCTCGATCCAGATATTTTGAAGACTAAAGATGAGCAATCGATAGACGATTTGATATTCAAATTCTATTTCAACAATACATTCATAGACGATTTCATCAGAGACCAATTGTTGGGTAACATTGTCAATCGCCCAGAAGTGCGTGAGTTGAAAATACGAAAACCACGCGAGGGGGCAGAATCTACTGTACTTTTTCCTGTAGTCAAAGAGGAAAAAATCAGAGAACGAAGGTGGATAAAGCATCCGAAGAAGTCAAGAAAAAACGAAACGACCACAGTCATGTCTATAAGAGCTAAACTACTAAGCGCAAAGAACAAGAAAAACGATAACTCGGATCCATTCATAAAAATGGCGATGAACTTTTGTACGGAACTCGGACAGACCAGCAACGTTCAATCCTTCAATTGGTGCGTAGAGAAGACCTTGCGAAGGCTTAAAGTTATAGGTAAGAAGTGGAACATTTTATCGCATTTTAAACATATTTTCTGTACTTACAGTAAATTATGAAATTAAAAAATATATATTTCAGATTCAAAAAAGACTGCAACTACCAAACCTAGTACAGTTTTAACTACTACAATCACAACTACTTCAGGTAATTACTATTAACACTGAAAGAAACTGTTCTAAGTTACATGCAGACTGCAGTACATGGTTTTGTGATAAGTCAATCTAAGTACAATTTCGTTTCACAGCCCCAGTGACCACGACACAGACACTGCCAACGCAAGAGGATAAGGAAAAATCAATACTAGCAAAATATTTCCCAGGTAATATACTATTACAGCCACGGCCGCACGGGCATCGCCAGCTTATGACTAAGGAAATAGGGCAATATTATGGAGGATAAAAAATATGAACGCCTGGTACAGTATTTGCATCTAGAACGGTTCTAATTACAATATAATCAATGTAAAATACTTTACTATATTTGATCTGGCTCCCCTTGACGACGCCCTTGATTACAATCAAATGTCAAAAAATTCGTCACTCTTACATGGATAGGTACTTAGTTAAGAGGCCGGGTCCCATCGAAAATCTCATACATACGTAATACTAAAACCATTTTCTCATACGAAAATATTTAACATGATTGAGTTATTTTTCAGCTTAAAATAGTAATTACCTAGGTTCCTGCACAATTTTTTTTTTCAAAATATTTAAACACTAAAAATTTTTTTTTTGTGTAAGTATAATTTTTTTAGTAAATTTACTACTAAAGGTTTAAACCAGTGAACTTTAAACTACAGGAAGAGTAACTCCGTCAAAAAAACCAGGTTGACATGATAATTATTGTCAAACTCATTTTACAATTTGTTTACTTTTGGTTTACTTACTTTTTACGTAGCTTTTTACAAAATTTTCGTTGTTAAAATGCCTAAATACCCTGTGAAATGGTGTAGAAGTCATACAGATACGACTTTTAATACAGGAATAACCTTTCAAGTTTCATCAGTAAGTGATTTTTTTAAAATTATGCTTAGGTAAAGTTCTTGTACTTTTTCCGACCCAAAAACATGCCCAAAAAGATGGTTTATTTAAGTTGGATGCCAGGGTATTTGCGTAAAATTAAGCTGGTCTCTTTGTGTTTGTCTTATTAAGTTTACAAGTTATTGTAAAAATGCAATAATCAAAAAATAATAATCAAAAAATTTTTACAAAGTCGCCATGGATAGTGTTATGCAAGATGTAACAATTTAATCATAATTCATAACCGGGGGTCTGACTGACATCAGTATGGAGTATCTTATTTTTATAATGCCGTTCGTACTTCGTTTAGTAAGAAACGAACTGAATTGGATGCCGAGCCAGATTACTCGTTTATGTAGCATACACTTTAATAGTCATGATTAGGGAATGTGTTTTTACACGAATTATCATATTTAGACTGTGAAATCCCAAGTTTTATTTTCCATATTTTTCCATATTTTAGGGTTTTACAAAGATAAGTCCATATTTTGCAAGAAAATGTCACAAATCACAATCGTCCATATTTTCACTAAAATACAAAAAAAAAAATACGTTCCCGCCACCATGCGGCTGCGTATTTCCCGCCACCATGCGGCTGCGTATTTCGTTCCTCTCGCGTTTTATATTATTATTTATTATATTTTTTCAGTATTCTGTTTTCAAAGAAGATTATTGAAGAAATAGAAAATAAAGTTTCAGCTATGCTGAAGGTCATGTTACTGACATGGCTAAACAAAAACTGAAGTAAAAATATCGTGAATTGAGAGTTGTGACGTGCAGGGATCATTTAGCCAATATTAAGCGAACCCAAGACGATCATTTTAATGAAATAAGGGGGCAAACGAGCAAACGGGTCACCTGATGGAAAGCAACTTCCGTCGCCCACGGATACTCGCAGCATCAGAAGAGCTGCAGGTGCGTTGCCGGCCTTTTAAGAGGGAAGGGCAGGGAAAGGAAAATGGTAGGGGATTGGGCCTTCAGTAAACTCAATGACTCGGCGAAGCACAGCGCAAGCGCTATTTCACGCCGGTTTTCTGTGAGCCCGTGGTATTTCTCCGGTCGAGCCGGCCCATTCGTGCCGAAGCACGGCTCTCCCACGTCAAATCATGCAGCATGACGTGCGTTACGTGCTGTCATGGTTACAATATTATGATCAGCATGTCATGCAAGTTGTACAGTTAATACTGTCACATATGTTTATTCCCAAACCATTTATGCATAGGCAAAGCCAGTATGGCATATTTCTGGCCTACCAAATATGCAAAGGCAAAGCCAGCATAGCATATTTCTGGCCTCAATCTCTTTGTTAACTGTCTCGAGTGACTCTTTTCTTACCTATAACACTAAAACAACGTTTAATTTTTGGAATTTTATACTCCATATTTTTTCCACATTTCTATTTCATACTCCATATTTTTCCATATTTTCGATTTTTTAGTCCATATTTTATGTACATATTTTGGATTTTTTAGTACATATTTTTCCGGGCCCTAGTCATGATATATTTTGTATGAGTAATGACCGAAAATTAAAGAGATTACGAAAATCTGCATTTGTACCGTAAGTTTTTTTATTTCAATTCTGTAATAATCTTTGCTAATATTTTAAATGCGAGTGTCTCTGTCTGTCTGTCTGCCTGTCTCGCTTTCACGCCAAAACTACTGAACCGATTGTAATGAAATTTTGTACACAGATAGTCTAAAGCCTGAGAAAGGACATAGGCTACTTTTTAACCGGAAAAAGGGGTTGTAAGGGGGTGAAAATGCGTAAATTTGTTCAAATTAAGTTAGTTCCAAAAAATCATAATAGATGGCGACGTGCGTCTCCTACGTCGCGATATCGCTTGCTCGTGCATCTTTCTATAAGAGGTGGTACCAAGTTGAGTACCGTTTTTCGATTCTTGCGATTGTTATGCACGTCTATAAATAATGAATAACTCACTACTCTACTTAGTAGTCAGTACTCAGTACTTTATCTACGCAGTGATGAGTGACGAAACCTTAAACCTACCAATGCTAAATAGTTTATAGGTAAAGCTAAAGTTGTGTAATGGGGGGCTAAATAAGCTTTAGGTATAATATAAAAAATTAAATATTATGTGCGCACTGCACAGCTGTTTTTAGATATTTTGATTTAAGGGGTACCAGGGTTTTAAAAAGCTTTTAAATTTGACACCAATTTTGTTGACACCGCGCGCTATAAACTGAAGTCCACGCGGACGAAGTCGCGGGCAACAGCTAGTTCTGAAATAATTTAGCACATATATTTTTGTAATCTGAAGACGTCTTGTCTAGGTGCTCTGGATAGTTTTAAATTCGTCCGAGTCGTACACGGTTTGTTCAAAATTATTATATATTATTATTATCGACGATTTAAGGATCAGAGGAAAATGTTTGATTTGAAAATAATAATTATGTACTCCTTTCTTCGTGATAGTAGATATGTTTGGTGTATACTGCATAATGCCATCCGCTTTGTTTCATAACTGTGACATTGATAATAACCGCGCAGGCTGTCGTCCAGCGCGCAATATTATGATACGTTACCTGGGAAACGACCTTGGCGAGAATCTGAATTGTCATATTTTAGTATTCGAAAAGGAGCCAAATTTAAAACGGTTGAAGTATGGGAGTTACATTTCCTGTAGTTTTGTTATTCGTTGGTTTAAACACTAAAAAATAGAGTAAAACATTAAAAAATATATAAATAAATAGTAAATTTACTACAAAATATTTAAACTAAAAAAAAATTTTAGTATTTAAATATTTAGTAGTAAATTTACTATTTATTTATATATTTTAGTGTTTTACTCTATTTTTTAGTGTTTAAATATTTTGTAGTAAATTTACTAAAAAAATTTTTAGTGTTTAAATATTTTGAAGTAAATTTTTGTGCAGGAACCTAGGTAATTACTATTTTAAGCTGAAAAATATGTCAAACATGTTAAATATTTTCGTATGAGAAAATGATTTTGGTATTACGCACTACGTATGTTTGAGAATTTCGAGGGTACCCGGCCCCTTAATAGTTATTCTAAACAAAAGCCATTGATTCCTTATTTCAGATAATGACGAGCTAGAAGAAAAATTAAAAGATTATGGTATGTATCTAAGTGAACTTAACGTACCTATAATAAGGAAAAAAGTTATTGTTATAGTAACTTAACTACAATGTTTTGATGTATAGATCTAAAACCCGATACAGAGGGCAACGTGTACTACGACAGAAGTTTACATATTAGTGATATTGGTAAGCATTATAACATTATCTACTTTTATAATCAAAAAGTATAATTTCTGTATTATCAATTTCAAACGCTGTTATAGGATCTTTAGAAGTTGCGTTACGCGACAGAGATTGAACATCATGAGTTTTTCATAAATAAGAAAGAGAAGGCCTGGCGTTTTAGCACAGGATTCGTTATCCTTATTAGAGCAAGATATCCTCTAGGACCTAGCTTAATAAAATTAGTATAGTGCGACGCAACATATGCCAACGCACTGGAATGTGGCATCGCTCTTATTCAAACAACATTCAAATTATATGATATCGAACGTACCGTAACTTCTTGGTGGAAATTCATGTTTCACACTGTGAAACATTCAAATTAATTTACACAGACCTACGAATAATAAAACCTAAGGAAACGTAACTCCCATACTAATACAGTTTTAAATTTGGTTCTATTCGAAAAGTCATATTGTATCGTCAGCCTTTATACCACTCAAGGTCACCTAAATATTGCAAATGTATGAAAAGTGAACCTAAGGTACACTTTTTTGACAAGTATTTTGGAGCATGTTTTTTGACCGAGTTACTCTTCCTTAGTTTTTATTATTCGTAGACACAGACCCACTGAGATATAAGTACTACGTACTACTTATATCTCAGACCTAATATTATATTAAGTGCCCATTTCACCACTTCCAGATAAGAGCCGGATAGGCTATTCACAACTTATCTGACAGATACGCTATACTCTATCTGTCAGATAAGTTGTGGATAGCCTATCCGGCACTTATCAGGAGGTGGTGACCAGCTTCTTAATCTAATTGTGTCATAGATCCAAAAGACGTGGATTACGGCGGCGGGGTGTCGGACGTGCTCCCGGGCTTCGAGAGCGACTCCAAGGTGGATCTCAACCCCGCACTAGACCTGCAGACGCTGAGCAGAATGGATGCGAGGCGGTGAGATATTACCTATTACCAGGCCTGTCCCACTCGCGCGTATAGGCATCGAACTGTAAGTACCACCCGCGGGTGGCAAATCATAAGGGACTCACAAGCGAGCGGTGACGCACGCGCAAGATTTTTCGTCGCTTATCTACTGTATAATGATCATAGAGGAATTTACCTAATACAATATGAGACTGATTTAACCGCTGTGACATAATCGTTATAAATCTTATAAAAATGATCAATTAAAAAGCCAATGAAATATGTACCTATTATATTTGAATAAGGTATTTAAATACGAATAGTAGATAAAAACTATACAAACATAGCAAATAAACCAATTTCATACAAGAAACACACAAACTACACAGAAATAAACACAAGTTACTATGTTTAAATTGTAAAAGTTTCCTGCAATATTATAATTCAATATAGAACTACTATAAAATATAGGTTGTTTTACTGAATTCATACCAATAGTAATTATAAAAAAATATTTTGTTTTCTAAAAGGCGAAAACCTTGATTTCTTAAGAAAAGGTACGCGTTATGCGATAGAAAGAGAGCGCACTTGTAGGAGTTTTAGATAAATTTATCCGTAGGCAATTTAGCATTGCGCGTCGGAATTTCAACTTTAAAGTATCGTAGCTTGCATCGTTATTTCTTTAAACGGGTTTCGGGAGTGAGGAATCTGTTGTTAAACTAATATGTATTCTGTGCTATTACTAAAGTCCGGTCGCGGAGCCTCTATAACTGCTGCCTTACTCCCGAAAGAATGAGAATCGAAACAGCTCGATCTCAACAGCTTTTGCTACTTCCGATATAATATATACCTACTAGCGCAAAATCGTGCTACGGAGTGCGGCTCAACTTGGAATTAGCTCAATCTCAACGGCTTTTTCAACTTCTGACGGCTATACGATCGTGCTGCAGCACAATTTGAAACTAATCAGGCCTTGTACCATGAAACTGTTTTGAGACTCAAATAATCGGCCGATTATTTGAGTCTCAAAACAGTTTCGTAGTAGGCCTACTGACTCGTAAATCAAAATCGTATCAGTTTCGGGGCTAAGACTGGAGATCGCTTTTTACACACTAGAACGAGATAGATTTATATTATGTTTGTGCGTGAATGAAAGAGACAAGTAAAGGTTCAACGCAAAAAGCTCTACGTATTTGGCACCCATTTAACAGGCATTATTAAAGTTTCCTAGGTAATTTAATATTTGTATTAGTTAATTGCTTGGATAAACTAATATTAAAAAACCGGAATTATATGGGTTTAGGACAAACACACATCTTAATACCTTTTTTCTTTTACAGGTTGAACGATAAAATTAAGAAAATAAAGATGGCAAAGAAATGAACAAAGCGAACGGCAGTACTTCTGAAAATAAATGAAATGTGAAAAATTACTTTCTTTTTCTTATGGCCCACTCCTAAAAGTTATTGTTTAGGGGCCGGGTACCCTTGGAATTTCTCATACAAACGTAATACCAAAATCATTTTCTCATACGAAAATATTTAACATGTTTGAGTTATTTTAGGTTCCTACACAAAAATTTACTTCAAAATATTTAAACAAAAACAATTTTTTTTGTTTAAAATTTTTTTTTAGTAAATTTACTACTAAATATTGAAACACTAAAAAATAGAGTAAAACACTAAAAAATATATAAATAAATAGTAAATTTACTACAAAATATTTAATTTCTAAAAAATATTTTTTAGTATTTAAATATTTTGTAGTAAATTTACTAAAAAAAAATTTAAACAAAAAAAATTTTTTTTTGTTTTAAATATTTTGAAGTAAATTTTTGTGCAGGAACCAAGGTAATTACTATTCTAAACTGAAAAATAACTCAAACATGTTAAATATTTTCGTATGAGAAAATTATTTTGGTATTACGTTAGTATGAAAAATTCCAAGGGTACCCGGCCTCTTAAGCTAATTAAAAACGATATAGTATTAAAATATTTATTCCTTCTAATTCTTAAAACAACACAAATACACTGACCAATTAATATAAGACAGACTTAACTATTGAACGTATAAATAAAAGAAATTATAACAAAAATGCATTCCATACACTTGACAAATAAACAACATTTTTGTTAAAAAAACAATGTGAAATATTTCCAAAACTTTTACGTCGCCCTTTCCCTTTCTGTCGCTTAGAACTGCCATTTGCTAGACCGAGACAGAAAGCATAATGCGATAGCACGTGGCGGAATCCTCAAGGTTATCGCATGATGCTTTCTGTCTCGGTCTAGCAAATGCCAGTTCTAAGCGACAGAAAGAGAAAGGGCGACGGAAAAAGGCGATTCCGTGCTGCCAGATGAAGTCCAACCCATATTTTACTGAACCATGAGCTACAAATCAAAAATCCCTGTGTTATGAAGGCACTTCACAAGTATACACTGTTATTCTGTATCGAGATTCTGCAACCACCAATAGATCTAAGACTACTCAATATCAGGTATACAAGTAGTAAATTTTCCATAAATAATATTATAATTACAATAATGTTAATAAATTAGGTACTCCCGAAACTTATACTAAGAAAATATATTGCTTTAATGACAATTTTTTACACTCAGACGTGTCTGTTCCCTTAGCCATTACATTCAAAATATTCGAGTCTAGATACTTTAACAGAAATAAGTATTTAAGTAAATAGTTTGCATAATATCAAATTGTGACAGAGATATGGAATAAATAAGTAAACGACATCAAACTTCGTAAAACAAAAAACTCTCTAAATTCTTAAGTCTATATGTATATTTCACTCATTAATTCTTAGAAAGAGAATGGCAGATCTAAAACCATAGCGCAGAACATCGCGTCATTCAAATAATACGGTGAAATTGAAACTTTGATTCGTGACATAACTATAATTAATATCGACAAATGATGGAATATCATGCATGTTAAATAAATGCCCACAATGGAATGAATAGTAACTAATCAGAACTAATATGCGTCTCTACCTTAGGCTAGTATTACACTTGTTGCATCCGTAGACTCAAAGACATGCCTTAATGAGGGTTTTTGATATTATATTTGCCACCAGGCGCCACTATGTAGCCTTAGGGTCTATCGTGTCAATTATCGTAACACATGAAAGCTATATCGTGACATATGAGAGCAATTTGACACGACAGACGTCTACATAGCGGCACCTGGTGGCGAATAGAATATCAAAAACCGTCACTTTTACTACAGTGTAATACAGCCCTTACGCTAACTACTTATAAGAAGCTATATAGGAAGTATATGAGTACCGGCGCCCAGGGTGTGGTGAGGAGTGTCGCTCGCAGTAGGGTCGCCACCAGCACCCACAGCAGCCAGATCACCAGCACTTGCCACACGATGTGCACGTAGTACAGCCTGGAACACAATATGTGCGTAGTCAAATACCAGGCAGCTTAAGCCCCTAAAGATGGGAATATAACTGCACAGCAGACGTTACTATTTATACGGTACTACGGTCCGGTCGCCGGATAGAGGAATTCTATTATCTTACATAATATGTGCACGAAAATATCGATATCCTTGTCATATAATATCGTGTATGTGGAATTTGTAGAAAATGTAGGTATATCTTGTTTCTGCAGTACAAACATTAAGATACAGTAAATTTTCTAAAATATAATATTTAAAGTAATAAAATTATAATTCAATGGTCATGTTTCAGAACGCCTAAATTGGCAACCCAATAACCGGACTTAGTAGATGCATATTTTCTAAAGTATGGATTTGATAGATTTGCAAGACGTCTACGCAATTGAAATCTGACAATTCCGTACAAATTAAGGCCGGTATAAATAGTCAGTACTCAAGATGCATCTCGGTCTCAAGACACGGTTCAGGCTCTGTGATTGGTTGGCTGTCAAAATTTGGACCAATCATAGAGCCGAACCGTGTCTTGAGACCGAGATGCATCTTGAGTACTGACTATTTATACCGGCCTTAGTAATGCAACTGCGCGTCGCGTTGCGGTCTGAATTTACCCTTACGATGACTTGTGTCCATAAGATCTGATGCCTCTATAATAGTCTATACTCACATGTTGTCTTTGCTCCTGGCAGCCGGGATAGTCTTCTCACTCTCTCGGTTCAGGTATTTCCGCACACCCAAGTGCAGGTTTTTGAAGTACGCTTCCCACTGTAATAACAAACAAAAACTGATTATAGGCCCTTTCCCTTTTTTTTGTTACTCAAATTGAACAAATATTGCAAGTATTTTACCTGTTGTCTTGCATATGGGCGCATTTATCCAGCGCATTTATTTTACTTGCGCGGGACAAAACTGCTATCAAGATATAATAGTCGCGTAATGAAATAAACTAATAGCGATAACTCTAAAGTAACCGAATTCTACTCACGTTCAACTCGGCGATATCAATAAAGAACAGTTTCCGATCGGCGTCATTGAGCTCCTTCGCCAGCTGTCGTGTGCGGTCGTTGTGGAACCGCCACTCCGTGAAGATGAACCTCTGTAGCCGACCCAGCGAGTTCCACACGTTCTTGTGCAGACGGAATAAACTATAACATTCAATTAAGTTAAAAAATGTTTCCGCGCGCTGATGATGATGGACTGTAGCTAAGGGCCTTATCATACTGGCGATTAGCGAGCGGTTTGAAAGCGACGCGATTGATTTTGTACACTTGTCTAGGGAATTCCCTAGATGAGTGTACAAAATGGCGTCCAAACCACGCCGCGACGCCGTTGCGCAATCGCGGCGTGCGCGCTGCGCAATCGCGTCGCTTTCAAATCGCTCGCTAATCGCCAGTGTGATAAGGCCCTAAGAATATGCTCGATAATGTCAGCTTTCAAATAAAAAAACTAGATCAAAATCAGTCCACCCGTTTGGGGCTACGATGGCTACGACAGATATACATACAGACAGACAGACACGTCTAACTTATAACACATCTCTTTTTGTCGGGGGTTAAAAAATGGGATAAAAGAGTTGTTATTCTAAGCTTTAGGAATCCCAAACATGACAATATTCATATGCATAAGTACGTGTTATATAATTTTATGAACATGCAACTTAAAAAACGATTTCAACCGTTTTCGCGCCTTATATTTTTAGTGAGGCAAAAATCACTGTCTAAAGTAGGTATAATTTACACAGAGCAAGTACTGGCTGCCGATAAGGCTGGCAGCCAGTATTGGCTTGGCGTATGCCGCGTGTGAACAGTTTGGCCTGGCTTGAAAAACTGTTCACACGCGGCATATACCAAGCCAATACTGGCTCTATATAAATTATACTTAATGTCTGTGTAACAAATTATAACAACATTTCCTTCCTATAATCTTTATAACACGTTCTTTGTTGTGTATATTAATAATGATTGTAAAACATTATCTGACACTCACATGGGTCTCCCGCCGGTTAACCTCAAAACTGTGTCCAACAAGATGGCGGGCAGGAAGTGGACGAAGATGGCGGACACGCGGAACATCAGCAACGACGGCACGAACGACAGGTGCGGGTACCTGACAAAAATATGTATATATCACCGTAAAAGTGATGGATTGTAAACAACCAGTTTTCCGGTGGCTATAAATTAATTATTTCTTTTTTAAAATAACTTCAATGCCCAATGGTATGAGATGTATAACATAAAGGGAGTGCCTCCGCTGCCAGCGCCGGCTCCCAAAAATATCAGTAATGGGAGCCGGCGGTAAGTACACTGCCGGCAGCCGAGATATAAAACAACGGCTGCCGGCGCTGGCACTCAAAATGGGAGCCGGTGATAATGCGTAAATCGGTAGGATCCAGTCCCGATACACAAATTTTAAAAAGAAATAATTATAATCTCAATTAATATATTCGTCTTTACCGACTTCCATAGATGAAAGTTAGTTAAGTAGGTACCTATTTGTTCGGCTGTGGATATTTTAGTTTTT
Source organism: Polyommatus icarus (assembly GCA_937595015.1). Taxonomy (NCBI): domain Eukaryota; kingdom Metazoa; phylum Arthropoda; class Insecta; order Lepidoptera; family Lycaenidae; genus Polyommatus; species Polyommatus icarus. The sequence continues at coordinate 3,689,823 of OW569325.1, forward strand.
TGTAATGCATTTTCTTAGCTTAGCTTTACCTTAGCTACCTTTTTTAAAAAAAGTAAGATTTTGCACCACAGCTACAGTTATAAACCCCGTGGTATACTTCCGAAGGTACGGACCAGAACTTCAGATTCCTTATACATATTAGAGAGTTTCAGCGTTGTTTAAAGAAGCATAGATATTGTATTATGCTACTATGCAGATCACATTTATCAGCATCATCAATACCACCATTAACCCATCAAGATTCAAGCCCTATACGAGTACCGGTGATCGCGTCAACAATTAAATACAATAGCGTATTTCCAAGAATCCCCGATCGAAGGATTCAAATAAATATGACTATTTATGACGTTATTATTTGTACTTTTCATAGTCCTTTAGCTCAAGACTGATGTTTTTGATCATTATTCTGTTATTTGACAAGCGATGTTTGCCGAATAGGCGCCGGCAGCCTATTCGGTAAACATCGTGTGACTTCGGCAAACTTCGGAGTTCGGAAAACAGCGCCGGCAGCCATTTCAGCAATCGGCGCCGGCAGCCATTTCGGCAACCGGCGCCGGCAGCGGAGGCACTCCCTAACATAAAATAAAATTAAGATATATTTAAAGTGCTGTTTGAATGTTCGGTTATTAAAATTAACCTAATTTATAATTCAAACTGCACTTTAAATATATCTAAATTCTATTTAATGTTATACCTAAGTACATCAAATTTTCAGGCAATTGAAGTTATTTACGAAATACGAAATAATTAACAGACCACCGGAAAATTGGTTGTTTACAATCCATCTCTTAGTCATATTACAATCTCGCGGTGTTTACAATCGTACGGAGACATAAATTATATATACGTCATAAAAATGGCACTTACAATATTATAAAAGTCATACAACATAATATCTTTACTTTTCTTATCCTTTTTATCCTTTTTTAAGAGGCTTTTAACACTTAGGGCCTGTTTCATCACTTCCTGATGTTGGATAGGCTATCCACAACATATCTGACAAGTACTCCATACTTATCAGACAGATAGTTGCGGATAGCCTATCCAACACTTATCGAAGTAGTGAAACAGGCCCTTAGGGGGGTATTACATTACCATTTATATTGGATCATTTATAGGATCATATATAAGATCCAATAAAAATGATCATTTGATCATATCTGCCGTATATATTAAATTATCATATATCATTGGTCCTATTTTACGTCATATTATGTGATTTCAATAGCCAATGGGGAGCGCTAGCGCTGACAGGTATTGACATCAGTGTTACTAGATCTCAGAGAATTCGATTTGTCAAAAGACATCCTCATTTTCAATATGGCTTGTTTATTGTTATTTCAGCAAGATTATTCAAGTATGGAATTAGAAAAAGATTTACATTACATTATTTGAAACATATTAACGAACAAGAAATTAAAAACTCTTTTTTTATATTAAATAACTGGCAACACCAATTTCTATGATCGTATTGGATCCAATCTCTCAGCAAATGCCAAAAATCTATGATAAAGGAAGAAATGAATCATTTATCTATATTACATTATCCAATATAAATGACTCAATGATCTAGGATCCAATATAAATGATAATCTAATACACCCCTTATTATAATGTTAGCATATTCCCCTTTTAATTAAATGGTCCACACTGTGTGTAGATGCATGATAGTTATACAACGTTCTGTCCTTATCTGATACGTTAGAAAGATCTTTTGACAGACAATGGCACAATATTACTTTAAGGGCCTTATCACACTGGCGATTAGCGAGCGATTTGAAAGCGATGCGACTGCGCAACGCTCACGCCGCGGTTGCGCGACGTGCACGTCGCGACAGCGCAGCGTCGTCGCGCCGTGGCGTGGACGCCATTTTGTACACTCGTCTAGGGATGTGACGTCAGAATCCATTTTGCTACTGAGTGTCCAAAACGCGGAAGGCAAGCTACGTGCACGCCGCGCAATTGCGCTGGCATCGCAGCTTGTGCGCTGCGCAGTCGCGTCGCTTTCAAATCGCTCGCTAATCGCCAGTGTGATAAGGCCCTAACGTCTGCATAAACATAGTGTATATCTTTTTAATAACGATATTTTAAGACACATAGACAGTCAAACATAACATAAGTTTAATCTTCCAATAGCTCACAGTGCAAATTGACTGGATCCGCATATGCGTCATATCATGCTTTTTCTTTCATATACACAAAGAATGAGAGAGACAGCATGATAGACAAAATTTATTATGTGTAGCTTTTACCTAAAACTAATAGTCAATTCAAAAACGTAACTAACGTTTTTTTTTTAATAAAAATAAAATACGTGTGGCACTCGCGTGCTCAGGGCTGCCGCAGAAAAGCATAGCTTAAAATTTAGTTTGTTATTATTTTTAGCAATATTCCGCGAAATAAACTTCCACCTTTAAGGAAATGAGTGAGTGCACGCATAGGCATGCGTACAGCACCCACACTGCCTATGCGTACACTCGCATACAAGAACTTGCAAACACCACCACCACACAAGCAATAATGTTGGCAAATCCGTGCAAGGCCCCTCACCACCATGCAGGTTAAAAACCTCGACGCGCGTTTCGCTCCAACACCGGAGCATCCTCAGGATGTGGACTCATCAATGCAAATCTGTTATTTTTCTTTTCTTTAATGATCTCTAATTGTTCCAACACGCTCAGCCGAAAGCCTTTATCGCATTTATGTAAAACTTTATAGGAATGGCCATCGGGCACGGTATGATTACTATCTAAAAGATGTTTAGCAAAATGTGATTTATCAGGATGACCATTCTTATAAGCCGCGATATGTTCTTTATACCGAGTCTCAAATCTGCGTCCAGTTTGACCCACATATACACTATCGCATTCAGGACAATCGATCTTATAGACACTGGACTGATATTTTTCATCAATCCGGTCTTTGTTATGACACAAATGATGTTTTAAAGTATTATTTGTCCTGAATCCGACATGCATATCTTTGTTTTTCATTATTTTGGATAAGCGTGCAAATACCTCTCTCATGTAGGTCGAACTGGACTTATATCTAACTATCTCCTTATCAATAGGACCTGCGTACAAAAACTTAACCAGCTCTTTCTTGTTTTTATTTTTCAAAATATTATTAATAATTTTTGGACTATATCCGTTGGATATCGCAATTTGGAAAATGATATTAAGCTCTTTTTGATAATTATCTTTACTAAGAGAGATCGATAAAATAATCTATGAATGTAACTATGAAAGGACGCCGTGCCCGCGATAAAAGTTATGCAATAGTTTAAAGGGGGTGACAGACATGCGAGTAAGTACGCGGACTAATGGCTCGACGATCTTAATTGCCTGTGTGTCAGCAAAGAGCCGCGAGCCTGGGGGCATGGTAATCCAGTGTGAGTAATTCTCGTGTGTCACCGACGCGAGCCGAGTAAGTCCACGAACTTAAAACCCGCGTACTTTAAGTTCGTACGTCTGTCACCCCTTTTAAATGTATATCCACGTACCACACGGCGCTCTTGAGCGGGTTCTCGTGTATGATGTTGTTGATCACCTCGTTGAGCGAGCCCCAGCGGAACGGCCGCTGCGTCGACGACGTGCAGTGGTAGATCGACAGACCGGACCTGGAAATTGGACCATAAGTATTTGGTTATTAGGTTCATAAGCGATTGAATGACGTATCCTTTAGAATGGAGGGGCAAAATATGACGAAAACAACCAATAGCAATGCTAACCGGAATTCGCGTTACGCATAAGTAACGATGAGTGCGGGAGTGAAAGAGAAAAGTATATTGTTCTACTGTCTCTTTAATATACCGATCTGTTCAACTTAATATTGGAAACCGAGGTAGTACCTACCCAATGGTATACATCAGATATCATCCTCTTACACAAAAAAGGTAATCCAAAGGACATCAACAACTATAGACCAATAAGCCTTCTAGCAAGTCTATACAAAGTGTTTTCATCTTTGATCTTAAATCGTATTTCAAAAACTATTGACAACGCACAACCTATAGAACAAGCTGGCTTCCGTTCTGGCTTCAGTACCTTAGACCATATTCAAGCATTAGAACAAGTAATTGAAAAATACGAGGAATTTAACAAACCGCTGTATCTCGGGTTTGTAGATTACAGCAAAGCCTTTGATAGCATCAGCCACGCCTCAATATGGACCGCATTAAACAAGCTGAACATCAGCTCGAAATATATAAACATCATAAAACTTATATACAAAAACAGCACTAGCAGAGTAAGACTGGAAACGAAAGGTGAACTAATTAGTATAGAGAGGGGCGTGAGACAAGGCGACCCCCTATCACCGAAACTATTCATTGCTGTACTAGAAAATATATTTAGAAACATCAACTGGAGAGCCAAAGGCATAAAGATAAACAAGAAATACTTAACCCATCTCAGATTTGCAGATGACATAGTCTTGCTATCAGAATCAGCATCAGACCTGGAAAATATGCTTGAATCATTAAACCAAGAAAGTAAAAAGATAGGACTAGAAATGAATGCCTCAAAAACGAAAGTCATGACTAACAGTATTAAACGACCTGTAAAAACAGAGAATAAAATAATAGAATATGTTGACAATTATATATACCTAGGAAAACAGATATCTTTTTATAAGACTCACAACATAGACGAAGTAGAAAGAAGACAAAATATAGCCTGGAAAAAATTCTGGTCCCTCAAAGAAATACTAAAAGGAGACTACTCAATAAACTTGAAAAAAATTGTACTGGATACCTGCGTGCTACCCAGCCTGCTTTACGGTTGCCAAACATGGGTTTTGTCATCAATAACAAAGCAAAAAATAATAAAAACCCAAAGAGCTATGGAAAGGAGTATCCTAAATATAAGGAAAATACAAAAAGTGAGAAGCGAAACAATTAGACAAAAAACAAAACTAACAGATGCCCTAAAACAAGCTCTAAAACTAAAATGGCAGTGGGCTGGACATGTTTCTAGGTATACCGATAACAGATGGACAATAGAAACCACTGAGTGGGAGAAGCCTACTGGAAAAAGAAGAGTTGGCAGGCCAAAAGGAAGATGGGCCGATGACCTAGTAAAGTCAGCAGGCAAAAACTGGCTTAAGACAGCTAAAGACAGGGAGAAATGGAAGAACATGGAGGAGGCCTTCACCCGACAAGGGGCCTATACTACACAAGAAGGCTCGGCAGGGCACAGTGGAGGTTCCGGAGGCACAGGTACTGACGGGCTAGGGCGTCAGGGTGACAGATTACCAAACCTGCCACCTTACTCCCAGGGTCCGTCTGGGGCTCTGGGCTTGTGTTACCTCGAGCATCCACTGTACCACGCCAAGCCACGTGAGGTTAATAAGTAACAAACATGTAATTTTAGAACGGCAGTGTAATTTATAGGAAATAAAAGGCTTTTTATTTTATTTATTATTTTATTAATGTTCAATATCAATCTACCGTGTTGCAACGGCCGTGGTCGCGAGGGGACTCGTAGTAGCATTATTATTTAAATAAGTCGCGTTAAGTCCAAATTAATAAGTTTTAATCAATCTAGACGGTCAATAATACTACGCAATACGTGATATTGCGCAATAAATTGCTCGTCTAGGGGTCCGCATAGAGACAGATAGTAAATCAATACCTGTCTATTTTACTGTCGCGCTAGGTTATTAGTAATAACCTAGCGTGTCTCTTGCACTAGTGCTTAAATATACTATTGTGTATGTGTATAGTTTCTGTGTGCTCCGCGTATACTTCAGCGCCTGTTATGCTAAGTACTCACATACGGTTTTGCTCGATAGTTTTACTCCAAATCGAGCAATAACCACCGTGTGGACCACCAAAACTGACAGCTCGAAGGCTCGCTTCGAGCCGGCTCGATGGAATTAAATAATTATGTCAAAATTGTCATTTCCTTCTATTCGGAGTAAAACTATCGAGCAAAACCGTATGTGAGTACTAAAACCAGCCTTATCAGAGGTGTACTCACTTGTCCTGGGCCGCCTTCCACCCAGCTACCAGCAGCTGGTTGACGACTACGTCGACGGGGATGTAGTCCGCTATGTTCGTCTCGCACATTGGCAGACGTCGCACCACGCCTGATGAACAACAATCAACTAATGCATGTTTTCGACAGATATAAAGAGTCTATGTTGGGTCAACATAAACAAGGCTTGGCTGAACCTTTGCCAATTCTCATAGTTGGCTACGCTAACTTAGATAAAATCTCTGGCAATTTCGTAAAATTGACAGAGATTTTAGCTAAGTTGCCTACTAATTGAAGACGCGAGTGGAAAAACCAGAATAAGTAACAGTAAAAAGATTGCCATCTTTTTGCATAAACTTAATGGAGGCTTTAAGTATGTATGTATATTTTTATGTTTGTGCACTCACGTCTCCGGAACCACAAGTCCGATTTTAGTGATTCTTTTTTTATTGTACTAGGTATTGTTCAACTTAGGGAATATTGCATGTTTCATTAAAATCGGTTCAGTAGTTTTTGAGATAGGGAATTTTAATTCTTAAATACGTACAAAAATTTGAAGTCGGTTTTATCTTTTTAAAATACTATTATTTCCTATTTTATATCAATTATTACCTTTTGAAGCACCCATGAGGAATCCTTGAGGGCCGACCTTAGAGCAGGTCCAGCCAGGGATGGGCTCCTTCCACGACGCCACGACTGAAAATTAACAATTATTTCTGCACATATTCTATGTTACTGTAGAGTTTTTTTACAAGATTCTATATTGTAAAAAAACTTTCTATATTGTTACTAGCAAGTTAACATTATTTTATGACAGTCATCTTCAGAAGCTTTCTAGTTAGCAAGTTGTTGATTACACCGGTTGAGAGATTCAAATACTTACTCATGGATGGTCTGACAATAGTACAGGGGAACTTGTCAGCACACTTGTTGACTTCATGTTCACCCAGGTGTTTGGTGAATGTGTATGTGTTTGGATGATCCTTCAGCACCCTGCAACAGACACATATATATAGAAAAACAATAAACTAGTGGCAACTATACTGTACTCGGCGAAAAACGGCGGTAACGGTCATTGACTCCTTGTCAAAAACTTGTCATTTTCTATATAAACAATATACTAATATTATAAATGCGAAAGTGTGTCTGTCTGTCTGTCTGTTACCTCTTCACGCCCGAACCGCTGCACCAATTTGGCTGAAATTAGGCATGGAGATGCTTTGAGTCCCGGGAAAGGACATAGGATACTTTTTATCCCAGAAAAATGTACGGTTCCAGCGCGATAAACAAATTTTGGCGCAACGGAGTTGCGGGCATCATTTAGTTAATAATATTATTAAGAATGGATAAGAATGATTGCAACTTTTTTCCCAACAGTGGAAAAAAAGAGTATATAAATAGGATGAACTTACATCTTACTTTATTGTTTCTCTTTGTGTATGAATTAAAATTATGTAAGTCAAATACATTTAGGAATTTAATTTGCAATGCAAATTCTTGTTCATTAATATGTAAAATGTATGTATAGTGAATGAATTTTATGCTAATTTGAAATTAATAATAGCAACTACTATCATAATATTCTAAAAATAACATTGATAACTTACTCCTTTTCTATGTCAAGTAGAGCTTGATCGGACATTGTTTTGGTGAGTTCGATGACCTTCTCAACATCTGCAGGGGCATCGTAGAGCTTCTCTGTAGTTTCTGTTAAATATGAGTTGACATATGCAGAAGACACATGCACTAACACCTGAAAGTGGAATAACAATTATCTATGACATTTAAGGCCTATCGCTAACCATAGGCCTTAATGTAGTAGAGCATAAGGCCTAAGGTTAATGCCCAATTTTACCAATAACTGTTAAAACTAATAATTAGTATCATGTTAATTCTTTTGTTTCTCATATGAATGAAAGAGAAGAAGTGACATTTTAACAAGCTGTTAACACTAACAGACTTTGGTGGAGTTGGGACTAAATATTGTTATTGCTCTTGATGCATGATATTTTGACAAACAAAAATAGAAATAATCTAGACTAGCAACAGTGAGTATTATAAGGGCTTAGGTATAAATATTAATAAAAATAAAGTTCCGCTATTTATAAAAATAACAAAAAGCTTGTGATAAAATTAAATCTTGGCAGTATAACTTATAATAATATTTAACTGTGTAAATAAATAGAAAGGGCATAATACCAGTAACGTTTTTGTAACACCAACTAATTTTATATAATTTGCAGAAAGAGCTTTAGCTATAATAAAGAATGTTACCTTCAAATTCTTGATTTGCTGACACAGCTCGGTAATTCTTCGAGTACCTAATATATTGATGTTAACAGTTGGTCGTAGGTTCTCTTCAAAGTCTAGAGTGGCAGCTGAGTGGATGACAACATTGACATTGTCAATAAGGACCTGCCGGTCCGCTGGACTGATGGCTAAATCATCAGATCCAACATCACCAGCAATGGGCACTAGCTTGTTAAATATATCCACGGTTTCTTTCTCTAGAAGCTTTTCAAAAACCTGCAATAAATAACAAATATTTACTACATACTAAAAAACTTACATTCTGCCTCCCAGACTAGGTGCATTATACCTTACAGAGAAAGGCTTGCATGGGTAGTGATCAGTAATTTAAATAAGTCCACAATGACTTGTACATATTTTATGGAAATGTAGTCAATTATTTAGTATAAAATTTAATTAGCTTATAATAATTTAAATAATTGATAGGTAATTTACGCACCGGATTCGTGTGGAACTCCTTAAGTCTCTCATTAATTTCCTTTCCTTTCTTCGATCTCATAAGTAAGTAAACTTTGCCAACGTCCGGAATACATCGTAGTATTTTCTCGATCAAACATAATCCGACAAAGCCCGTTCCACCGGTTATAAAAAAGTTTTTCCCGGAATAAAACGCACGAACTTTAGATTCTTCAGACATTCTTAGCTTCTATGCTAACTCAATTCTACCTGTAACAAGAAAGTTATTAAAGAAACAAGTATCTTGACTGTTAGGGAAACCTTAAACCAGTTCCGTACGTACGGAAATAATAATATACCGTATGTAAATTGAAGACAATCCACGTAAACCGACGAACTTCAAACTTTGCGCCGTGTCTTGCATAAAAGTTCAGGGACCAGGGTTAACTTCGAGAGAGTTTAACGCACTAAAATAACTTTTAAAGAATATAGTTAATTTTTAAGACCACAACTAATAACAATAAACTGAAACACAAAAATACAAAAGGTTTATATTAAATTTTATAACTTTTTGACATATGATCTCAGACTATAAGGGCCCCCGCGCACGAGCAACGGGCCCCCGCGCACGAGCAACTTAGTTGCATGGCGATTTATTTGTCTCTTGATCAAGTCTAGGAGCTAGTATGGAAGTGCGCGCACGTAGCGACGCGACGCGACGCAACTCTGTGCAACTTTTTTAGTTGCAACGCAACTGTCTCCTTCCCTATTGGTTTCTATGCAAGTGCGCGCACAGGCAACAATAAAGTCGCCGACCGGCCCAGTGTTGCCAGATCAGGGGATTTCCCCCTAGATTTAGGGAGCTTTCGTCCAAGATAGGGGCAAAATAGAGGCAAAATATCGGGTTTTCCCCTAGATTTTCATGAATGAGGCCAGGTCGTAAGATTCTGCACAGTTCATCAAAACTTTCGACACTCATTCTAAAGAAAACGTAAAATTTTTCTGGGTATGCTCTCAATTTCATAAACACAGTATGAAATTTCCCAAGAGTCAGGCGATCGCTCCATAATGGATGCACCCAATATTCTATTTTGCGACGCTTTCTTCGGTTTTTTATTGCGAGTGCAACAACCACAGCCGTCTCGACCAAATCCATGTTGATGACTGTCTAGAAAAATCGGAAAAAAGTTGCGTTGCTGTCGCTCTCGTGCGCGCACCCCTGCGACATGGCCGCAATTTTTTCGAAAGAGACAAATAAATCGTCGTGCAACTAAGTTGCTCGTGCGCGGGGGCCCAATAGGGAAGGAGACAGTTGCGTTGCAACTAAAAAAGTTGCACAGAGTTGCGTCGCGTCGCGTCGCTACGTGCGCGCACTTCCATACTAGCTCCTAGACTTGATCAAGAGACAAATAAATCGCCATGCAACTAAGTTGCTCGTGCGCGGGGGCCCTTATGGGTCTATTTATTTCTTATTTATTTCTACGGTCTATTTTTTTTTTGTTATGGCTATCGGCTTTTAAACCATGGCCAGTAAAGTCAAGTAAAGTTTTGGCGGGAAAAAAAAAATTTCGTAAAAAATTTACAAAATTTTCAAGTTGTTTTTCCAGATTATCGTCAAGTCGAAAGTCTAGTCAAAGTCTAAAAAGTAGTCGGTAAAGTCAACGAGTCAAGTCAGTTGTTTTAGTAAAGTGGTAGACCCTTTACTAAAACTTTCAATGGAGTTTTGGAGGGAACACAAAAACAAAATGGCACGTTTCTTGAAGTTGTATCACTTGCCCAAACTTGTGCACGACAACGAATATTTAATGGTTAATATTCTACCAACATTACACATTAAAAACCGAAATAACACAATTTTAGGAAAATAATACAAAAACAAAACGTCACCACAGTATAGCAATATCCCTACAGTAGTGAAACGAATGTACTTGCGCAGAGCAACGGAGGGGTACCCGCGGGGAAGCGGGCGGCGCGGACCCGCGTACACAAACTCGCGGAGTTTGTGTACCTGCCCGCGCAGGGGTGACGTTGACGCGTTGTCTACGAGTTTTGTGTTGTAAAACGATAACTTATAAACAATGGGATATAATATGTGTTCAGTGTCCGGATATAAATCAGATTCAAAAAACAAAAAGGATTTGAATTTTCATAAATATCGGCTCACAGTTCACACTAATATTGTGTTGGCCTTGGCGGCATTTATTTGCATAATATCTGTTTTATTGTTTACGTTGTAAGAAGTGTAACATGGAGAGAAACAATAAAGAATAAATTAAAAATCTGTCAAATACCCTGTTACATACTAATTAGTACCTACCTAGCTAGGTACACAGGGCCATACATCAAAAAATGTTACACTTAGTGTAACATTTTTTATTATTTTAATCCTTCGATAGTGGATTCTTGGAAATCTATTGTTATTTTATTGTATCTTGCTCACCGGTGAGCTTTTGGGGCTTGATGGGTAATGAAATTTTTAAATCCATACTAATATTATAAATACGAATGTGTGTCTATCTGTATGTTACCTCTTCACGCCCAAACCGCTGGACCGATTTTGCTGAAATTTGGCAAGGAGATACTTTGAGTCCCGGAAAAGGACATAGGACACTTTTTGTCCTGGAAAAATGTACGGTTCTCGCACTATAAACGAGTTTTGACACAACGAAGTTGCGGGCATCATCTAGTAGAGAATTGAAATCATATAAAAATAAAGTTTTACGTAAATATAGATTTAACAGATTAAATGATAACATTACAAGCACAATATTTAATTTTATTTTATTTCCCGTTTCGTGGCAACCCTGGCATATCTGCTCGGTACCTACACCGGTGGCGGCATCGTGCGACATCAAAGGCGTTTCGTTACTGTAGGGATAATATTGCTATACTGTGACGTCACTCTTTCGTATCCCCGGCCAAAGAGGATGTAAACTGTATACTACGTAACAAGAGGTCGGACTTAGAAGAAAAAAAAATAAACATTCGTTATTTTTTTAATTTGAAACTAAACGAAAAAATTTTAAGTGCAAAACCTTTCACTCTAAACATACCAAAAATTAAAAAAAAAAATAATAAAAAGAAATGAGCTCAAATAAATGTTTTATTTCAATAAAAATTATTGTACATGGCTAAATAAATAGGCTAATAAGGTAAATTAAACAATAAAACAGATTTAATCCACAAGTTTTTGTTGATTTCTATTATTAAATATTATAATATTATTATAGTACAGTTTTATGTATTTTATTTATAAATATGATAGAATAGCTGTCTATGCTACTCTACTAACTACTTGATTGGCTTAAGCCATTATTCCACTTATCCTAGCGGCTAGCTAGGTTCCTAGGTAGGATCCTAGCTTCTAAATGTTGTTCCACGTCTTGACTAAATCGGAAACGATTTAGGATCTAGAAACCTAGCTAGGATAAGTGGAATAAGCGCTTTATACAGTAAACTGTATATAGGGAGGGGATTAAAGCTGCGCGTCCACCAGGTTGGAATCGGGACGTACGGTGCGGACGGTAGTACCACGTGTCGTCATATACTTGTCAGGCGCAGAATGACGTTCCAGTACTTCTAGTGCAGTTCATAGTAGTCAGTACCATACATACAAAGCAACAAATCCGTCCACTGCGTACCTGCGCTCCGATTCCGATCCAGTGGACCGCGCCTTTATACATACACACTTTGTTTTGTTACATTCTGTATACAATAGCTGAAATCTATCGCGCGGGTTCAGGCCAGCTGCATACCACCTCACTTGATCAGAGGATTTTTCCTTGGTAGCCGTACCTCTCATAATCCCATACCTTCCTTCTCTTAAAATCTCCTTGCTTTGAATCTCTTTGCTGCTTTCGTTCCCAAGCGGTCGCATGCGACCGCGAGAACAAAAGATTTCCTAGAATCCGCGATCGAGTTAACAGCTATTGCTTGCAGACTAAAATGTTGCAAACTAGCTGTATAGGGACCTAAAAATCTGAAATTAATGAAACATTTTTCATTTACTACAATATTTCCATACAGTTTACATAAATAATAGTAAGTATAGTAATTAATAACCATTTATGTATAGTTACAATATACACATGATACACATTTCATCATTTTCCAAATTAACTGCATACTGATATACATTATAATAATTTCTATGAAATAATAATCTATCTTTTTTATATTAATATAGTTTAAGTTGTAAATTTTTGTACAATTATGCAAATAATACTACGACATACTTTGTATTAGAACATGGTATGATACCGTTAAGTTTTGCTTCAATTTATCAATTTACGGTTACATTTACATTTTACAATGGCTTACCTTTCGTTTTTCAATAATTAATCCACATAATTTACAATTTTTGTATGAGTTGCTACAAATAATTTTCACAAAATGAAAATCGAACTTTGAGTTTTAAACTCCTTCGTCTTTTTTCTCATGTAGTTTAAATTCTTTATGGTCTTTTTTATCAGCCAATCACAGTCGATCTTGCAAAGATCAAGCACAGATTATGTTATTGGGTCCAGTTGCAACGTTTAAATTTGGAACCCAATTTTTTTTTGTTCGGAAAGTTTCGTCCACCTGTCCCCGGCAAAACTCCGACACGCTAATTCGTTTTTGGTTTATTTATTTTTTCTTCTTTTTTGGCAACTTGACACAAAGGATGTGTATGTTGTGCCACAGACAAGGTAAAAAGGTAAGGAATATGGCGGGAAAACCATATTCTCCCTATTATAATTTCCATCATCGTTTTCATGTATCGTCAGGACTAAACTCTGAAGTTTAGTCAAAGTCTAAGTAAAAGTCAATACAGTCAACTTGACTGTATTGACTTTTACTTAGACTTTGACTAAACTTCAGATGTAATATCCATAAACGTGCTATTTTGTGTTCCCTCCAAAACTCCATCGAAAGTTTCAGTAAAGCGTCTACCACTTTACTGAATCGACCGACTTGACTCCTTGACTGAGTCAAGGAGTCAAGTCGGTCGATTTATTTTTAGCATAATGGCTTATTTATCTGACTACAATTTGGCAGTCTTTGGGAGATGAACTTATAGCATTTTTATTTGATTTTTATAAAATAAATGATTTAATAGGACCTTTCGAAAAACCATATTGCACCTTACCATGGGGTAAGATGGGGTTATGAAAATGGGGCAAGATGGGGTAAGCTAATCTAATCACAATAACTACAAATATGAATTTCTTGGGTGTTTTCATCATCCACACCAGTACAACCATTGTGAGCCCAACGTTTACAAAGCTGACAGCCTACCAAACCTTCGGATGATTTCAGAAAACCCAATACCCCGTCTTACCCCAAAGGCTGACTTAGAAAAAAATAATTTCCAAAAAAAAATATATATCAACTGAACTTTTGTCCAACTATACCACAACAAAGTAAACAAAACTAACAATTACATACGAGAAAAGACATAAATTGGGTAGTCATAATTACCTAACAGTAAGGACGTTTATAACTGCGTAAAATTTGATCGACGAGACACTCAACGTGATTTTAGTTTGTAAACAAAAAACGCGTGAACTCCCACTCACTGTTTCTGTCGCGCTGATGGTTGATCGAGTATGGCTTCCTATTGGCTTATTGCTTTCTGTTCGCAAGAGTCTAGTTTCTTGTATATTGCGTGACCCCGTCTTACCTCGCGTCCCCGTCATGCCCCCACTTCCCCTATAGGTCCGGAAATACTGCTGGTGACAGTAATTCGTTCCAGAGTTTTACAGTACGCGGCAGAAAGTTAAAAACGCACTGTGGAAGACTGCCACTCATCAAGGTGATGAGGATGGTATGTTTTTCGCGTAGGACGATGGCGAAAAGTTGCAGGTGGTATGATTCCGAACAATTCCTCAGAACACTCCCCGTGATACAACCGATAGAGGATTGCAGAGTGAAGCTACATTTCGGCGTAATTCCAAGGGGTCCAAGCTGTTTGAAACACTATGGCAGTCAACAATTCGAGCGGCCCTTCGTTGGATTCGATCCAGAGGGAGCAGTTGGTATTTTGGCGCCCCTGCCCAGAGATGAGAACAATATTCCATATAAGGTCGAACCTGCGCCTTGTAGAGTTGTAGGCGTTGGTTCGGACTGAAGTACTGTCTCGCTCTGTTAAGAACACCAAGCTTCTTCGAGTCTAATTTGGCCTTACCCTCTAGAATCTAGAATCTAGATGATATCGGAACTGGACTTCGCTCGATATGTTGACGCCATAATAAGTATCTCGCCAAGTAAGTATAATTCCATACTGCTGATTGGAGATCTTCAAGGTTAGAAAAGGGGCTGACAACAATGGGACCTGCGCAACAATCATTTCGACATACGAAGCTAACATCCAACTATGTAGTAACACAAGTTTTATGTGGTGTTAAACGATTCATCATTCAACCAATTCTTATGACAATAATAATAATATCTATGGACGCTTTACACCACGTCAGTCTGGCCCCGTGCTAAGTACCTGAAGGACTTGTGTTTCAGACCGTACCAACCAGACAACGGAAATATATTTTTGTCGAATCCATAATATTATATGGATTCAACATTGTTCAAAGACAAACAAACAAACAGAATAAACACCATACTTGCTCCGTTCTCTCTCCCTGTACCCTACAAGCCAGTCAAAATATCTTATATAAGTATCTATCTTGGCTGGTATGCGATCAGGTAGCTGGGCCATAAGCCCATAAATCGTAATGACGTTTTCAAATCGTGTCTCAAGTTATTGCGATCGGGTATTATACGACGTGTACCTTTATAGTTTATATTATACTACTGATGTTGTAACTTGCAACGTCGAGTAGGTACCTACGCCCTTGAAGGACTATTAAGCAGTTATCACTTATCATACACAAAACGACGTGTCGTGCTGCGTGCAAGTTCATAATTGAAGAAGAATTCGTACTTATGTGGATAAAGTGGTATTATAAGTTAATAATTTACATATTTTTATAACATAAGGGGGCGTCCACAAATTACGTGAGGTGTTTTTTTTTACTTTTTGACCCCCCCACCCCCTCTGGTGAGATTTCGTGAGATTTTATTCAACCTCCCCTCACCATCCCAAATCTCACGTGAGATTTTTGAAAATGTGGGTTTCTTACATAAACGTTAGGTTTAACAGTCAGTAGATTTTCTTTCGAACGCATTTGGAATGATCTTAATCGTATAACGATTACGCTTACGATTAAATCATAAGCATACGTACAATCTGCACGAAATGGACCAAAATACTAAATTAGTACCTATTATTTTGTTGAGAAAAAAATTACGTGAGATTTGCCGCGACCCCCCCTCTCCCCAACGTAAGATTAGGTGAGATTTGACTCGACCCCCTCCCCCCCTAAACACCTCACGTAATTTGTGGACGCCCCCTAAGAGAAATTACTATTTTTTTCCTACTTTTTCCCCTTTAATTTGGACAAGCTATGTAAATTACTTACCATTAGTCAGACGATAGAATAAGTAACTAACTTCATCGTCTGGCTAATGGATCTGGCTATATATAGCCAGATTCATTAGCCAGAAGGCAGAAGGCAAAAAAATGTGGATTTTGTATACAAAATCCACATTGTAGGTACAATGTACACGCAGAAAACAAAGACTTTAAAATTATTAGTTACCCACTTCATATTCTACTCACGTCTTCAATTATCCGACAAAGACCATAGCTCTGACAGCACCATATAATTAGTCACGAATCGTACCTACGTCTTGGTAATTATTCAACAATTAGATTTTTCCTCGATTCCGCTCGAGCACAATTTAATCATTGGCGGAAACCGTACATAGAAAGTAACGTTTGTCCTTTGACCTTTCTAATAGAAGGTAGGTACTCTACATCTGTGCCAAAAATGAAAATCAGTAAACAGTAGTTCAGTACTTTCAGAGCTTATTCGATGCAAACAAACAACCCTTTCCGATTTATAATGTTACCTACGACTCCTACGAGTAGACGTGACGCTCGCAACTAAACGTTAAAGTAGATAATATTATAATATATTCAGGATAAGTATAACCTACGTCCTTTCCCGGGACTCTAAGTGTCTCCATACCAAATTTCAGCAAAATTGGTTCAGCGGTTTGGGCGTGAAGAGGTAACAGATAGACATTCGCATTTAATTTTATAATACAATATGTTGGTATGGTACTTATACAATACCTATTATAGGTATGTGTGATTACTTGATTCGTAACTTAAATTAATAAGTATAACGAGTAACTATAGAAGAAGTGAAAACTCGAAATTGACATTTAATTTACCTACTTTATACACAGAAGAATGATAAGAGTCGAAGAACGTAATATTTTTTGCCTATAAAAAGTTTGTACTTTGGACTTAAATTATTACTTACCTAAACTTTGCTAAATACTTACGTAATTATGGAGTTTTTGCGGCAATTACACGACACTTGAGCAAATTACAAGTGAAAACAAAATATTTTTGCTTTAAAAATGCCAACCATAACCTAGGGAATGCAGGTTTGTCACCACGTCGCTTCATTGGGATTTAGGCCACAAGTCACAAGTTCTGGGCACGACCTTTACTGTAGTTTTTTGGGTGATTAGGAATAATGAGGCATCGTGACACTGCAGTATGATAATTGCAGTGCTCATAGCGTCAATTTTGTACTCGTACCTAACATCATCATTAAAACAATGCCCAAGGTGCACTTAAAGGTGTTGACACTATCAGGTGACATTAATTATCCCGTAGAGGCAAATAGAATAATTAAATACATTAAAAGAGAAGTTTTCTAAGACTTTACATAACAATACAAGTATTTGCATACAAAGTAAACACACGATCTAGTCATTAGAGCAGTGTTTCCCAAACTTGTCCGGACCGCGACCCATTTACAAGAAAGTTTAAAGTTCGCGGCCCACCTTGTGTCATGAAGACATAAAATATGTTGCTGCCACAGCATTTACCCGTTAATTCTTATCGTATTTCACCACCCTATCATCAACTTCAGCCTACTGACGTTCACTGCTGGACCAAAATCTACCCGCGACCCACCAGTGGATCGCCAGCGCGACCCACACTTTGGGAAATACTGCATAAGAGGCATTAGAGTTGATGGTATTCGTGAGGCGAACACGCAAAGCATTACGTTGGGTTGGCAAGAGTTGAATAATAACAAAAACTTATTATACAGACGAATAATAAAAAGAAATAAGGTAGGTCCACGATTCTACTATGCATTTTAGGGTTCCGTAGTCAACAAGGAACCCTTATACATAGTTTCGGTCTATCCGTCTGTCTGTCCGCGATTTTCATATAGGACCTACAAAGCTGTAATTTGGCATTTGTGGACATTATGATGCCTTCAAAATGGTACATAAAATCATTTAAAAAAATTGTCCCATGTATCTCCCCTACACATCAAGCGGGGATGATTTCTTTTTTCGCGTCCACCCCATCGTGTGAGGTGTCGTTGGAAAGGTCTTTTAAAATATTATGAGTATTCCAATATCATTTTCCGATTTAGGGATCCATTTGTGAAATATGAAGTTTGAAAGTGGAAAAAATCGTTCGAGTCCAGTGTCCCCCGCCTTCTACCAGCTAAACGGTTGATTCTGGAAATGTGAAAAATTCACGGGAGTAGGAAATATGCTGAATTTAAAATGAAATCTATCACGGCTAAGAATACTTCAAAAGTTATTGAGAAATATTAGTCGATTAACTAAAAAAAATGTATTCGGCGAAGACCGAAGTATAAAGGAACTTTTCGTTCAAATTCCTTTGAACGGAACTGAGCCGATGATGTTGTTAGTAGTGTAAAACACGTTATACCTAAATTTAATTCATTGATCATATAAAAATTAAAACCGACTTCCAAGGTAAAAACAATAATAACCTTAATATGAACTAAAAAGTATTAAATAATTTTTACTATCTAATAGTGCCTTTTTCCGAGTTCGGCTAAACCTCAACTATTTCTGTACTCAATCTTCATTATTTTGAAGTCGGTACCAGATAGCTGAATCTTCAGTCCTCTGACAGAATATTTAAAACTTTTGGAACTGGCACCGACTTCAAAATTATGAAGATTGAGTACAGAAATAGTTGAGGTTTAGCCGAACTCGGAAAAAGGCACTATTAGATAGTAAAAATTATTTAATACTTTTTAGTTCATATTAAGGTTATTATTGTTTTTACCTTGGAAGTCGGTTTTAATTTTTTGTTAAAAATAATAATAATTTCACTCTTTTTAGTTATACTAGTAGGTAAATCTTCGCGTATATTTTACGTATCTTATTACAATTTGTTAAGAGTCACAACTCACACTCACAAAATAATATAATATTATCAGTGAAGTAAACATATTGTGCTAAGTAATTTAACAATTTTAATACTTCAAGCCCGAAGCGGTCACCGGCGATTGCGATAACAATAGAAATATTGTGTCTCGTTTTTCCACGATCGAAGGATCTATCAGATAAAAAGTTGTACAAACTTGCATAGGATGTAGCGTAGCATAATATTTAATATTATCATAATTATTGACAGCTGTTCTTGTTATCAAGAATTCAAATCGATAGGTACTTAGTGCACCATCTATCGATTAATAAGTATAACTAATTAAAAAGACACTTAATGACTTTGTTTTGTTTAAATGCTCTTTTTAAAATAACTTTATTTTAATTCTATTTGTCTATTAAAATTTTATAAAGTAGTAAAGTATTCGATCTGTATATAAAGTAGTTAGTAAAGTATTCGATATTCTGTCTTCTGCCGCCACGCGCCGCTCGGCGGCGCTGGGCGGCGACGCTGACCGCCGTGTATTAAAAACAAACAGGTGTTGTTAATTGTTATACAGTACATAATTATTATTATTAGTATATCCATACCTATGCCTTGTACTATTATCTATTCTGTGCCATGAGACATTGGTGGCCTTAACACGACGTGGTAATGATGATGATGACGATGATGATGATGATGATTATGATGATGAATATGAATTGCATAGTAGTTTATGCTTTCTGTTCTTAAAACAACGCCGAAACTGCCAAACGTGTATCTATAAGGAATCAGGAGTTCTCTCAGCATCATCGAAACCATTGTATACCTTGACCCAATATTTGACTTTTTGGTAGCGTATTCTTAGTACACTTCACATAAAACCAAAATCACCATATGTTTCCATATAAATTTCGAGGAGTTCCCTCGATTACTCATGGATCCCATCATCAAGTCACCACTTTTGTGAAAATGGGACCAAATTGGAGTGAAACCTAATACAACAAAACAAAAATTTCGAAAATCGGTTTACAAACGGCGGAGTAATCGTTGAACATACAAAAATAAAAAAAAATAAAAAATATCCACAGCCGAACATATAACCTCCTCGTTTTTTGGAAGTCGGTTAATTATCAAAAACTAGCGGTATAGCTATAGGTATATTACACGTGGC
Source organism: Polyommatus icarus (assembly GCA_937595015.1). Taxonomy (NCBI): domain Eukaryota; kingdom Metazoa; phylum Arthropoda; class Insecta; order Lepidoptera; family Lycaenidae; genus Polyommatus; species Polyommatus icarus. Next base: position 3,709,942 of record OW569325.1, read on the forward strand.
CCGGCACGCACTTGGCCGGTTTTATATTGTGTGTCTTCTTGTTCTATATGCTCTATAATACTCTATATTGTATGTATAACGTGACCATTAATTTTTTTTGTCAGAGAGGGACAAATACCGAATCCCCCCCCCCCCTCCCCCCTTGAAATACATGAATAATTATTATCAAAGTATCTATACATATTATAAAACAAAGTCGCTTTTTCCCCCATGTCCCTTTGTTTCCTTTAATCTTTAAAAGTACGCAATGGATTTTGATGAAGAAATAGAGGAAAATGTGGATAAAACGGGGAAAAATATTTGAAAGGGCTAACTTGAACGCGCTAATCTCAGAAACTACTGGTCCGATTTGAAAAATTCTTTCAGTCTTAGATAGCCCATTTATTGAGGAAGGCTATAGGCTATATTTTATCACGCTAAGACTAATAGGAGAATGTGAAAAACGGGGGAAATTATTTGAAAGGGCTTATCTCGCGAACTACTGGAGCATTTTTTATGTTATTTGGCACAGATAAGAAGTAGACCATGTGAAGGATCATAGGCTATCGATTTTAATCATTTTTTCAGTGGCTAGGTATATATTTTATACACGTGCAACGCCGGGGCGGGTTGCTAGTAATATTAAAAAGCGGAAGAGTTTGATTGTTTGTATGAACACGTTAATCTCAGGAACTACTGGTCTGATTTGAAAAATTATATCAGTTCTAGATTCATCCAGGAAGGCTTTAGGCTATATTTTATCAAGCCAAGACTAATAGGAGCGACAAAACAAAGGAAAATGAGGAAAAAGCGGGAAAATTTATTTGAAAGGGCTTTTCTCACGAATTACTGGAGCAATTTCTATGTTATTTGGCACAATATAACAGAATAATCACGTTTGTTGTAAAACGCAAACGGAAAAATACTTTTAAATTATTGTCGTTTCGTCTGTTTGCAAAAGCGGGACAATTTCGGCCTCGCGGGGGACAGCGGGACAGACTGCCTGAAAGCGGGACTGTCCCGCCCAAAGCGGGACGTATGGTCACCTTATGTATGTACAATGTACATTGTACCGACAAAGAAAATGGTTGTTAGGCAGTTGGCAGGCGGCAGACCTCTATCCAACTGCCTAAGAATCAATCTCTTATTTTAATTAATGTTTCGATATCATTGTCTTCTGTTGAACTTATCATGAAATATTGTTACTTAGTAATGAAATACTTACCAGCTAGCAGTCATTATACTTTCGAAATTCGTGGCATTTCGAAAATAAACTGGTTAAAATATGGCAGTCGGTCACAGTGACAAAATGCTTCATGCTATATAAGGAGATAGACCTTTAATACAGTTATGTTGACATAACTTTCAAGGTTCACTGACATGCCCACAAGTCACAACATTAATTTGTGAGTTGTGGGTGGTTCTGGTCACTTGCACGTTTTCCTAGCTAGTTGGTTTTTGTTTATTAAACAAGGGGACAAACGAGTAAACGGGTCACCTGATGGTAAGCAACTACCATCGCCCATGGACACTTGCAACAACAGAAGAGCTGCAGGTGCGTTGCCGGCCTTTTAAGAGGGACTACGTTCTTTTCTTGAAGGTTTGCAGGTCGTATAGGTCCGGAAATACTGCTGGTGACAGTTCGTTCCAGAGTTTTACAGTGCGCGGCAGAAAGTCCAGTTAGAGGTAGGTACAATATACCTACCTCTTAATGGACTCAGGCCAAGATTGACGTCTCCAAGGTACAACGACCCCAAAGTGGCTGAACGGATTTTAACGACTAACAACTATAGCAAGGCTGCTCAACCTTTTTTACAGTGGGGCCAAACGGTGAATTCTGACATTTATAACGGGCCATTAACTTAGGCCTAATTAAATATATAATACCAATCAAACTTCAATGGGTTATCCTTCGCGGCAGCCAACGCGGGATTTCTCAGTGCGGCGGGATATTCAAAACTTCCTTGTGCGGGCCATTTCAAATCCTTTCGCGGGCCATAATGTGGCCTGCGGGCCTGGGGTTGAGCAGCCTTGGACTATAGCTTAGGACCTGTCCTACCCAGTTTGCCTCTTATGACTGACAAAATATTTTACGACACCTCAGCTCAAATACCAAATGGGGCTTATACAGGGCTGTAGCTAAAGTCAGATTTTAGGTAGGTTAGCATTGGTTACAGGTAGGGCGAAAGTAAAAAAAATCGTAATTGATCGATTTTCTAGGGTTTTGATATTTTTAAGGTAGGGCATTGCCCCCCAATGCCTGCCTGCTTATAATATAGGTTCTTCACACAGTCATAGATCAAGACAAGACATAGATCTTGATCTATGTCTGTGGTCTACATACTTACCTTACGAGTACATAGGTAGTAGGTACGCATGAAAACAGAAAAACATGAGCCTCCTGGTCCTGGCATAGTAAGATAAAAAGTCTAATTCATCTTCTTAATTTTGAAACTATCCATACTAATATTATAAATGCGAAAGTGTGTCTGTCTGTCTGTCTGTTACCTCTTCACGCCCAAACCGCTGACAGATTTTGCTGAAATTTGGCATGGAGATACTTTGAGTCCCGGAAAAGGACATAGGATACTTTTTGTCCCGGAAAAATGTACGCTTCCCGCGGGATAAACGAGTTTTGGCACAACGAAGTTGCGGGCGTCAACTAGTTCTTAATAATTCTAACCCGACTCTACATCATACGTGGTATCTTTAATAATTAAAACGGTGCTATGGCTACTTGCTTTGCTTATCAAACATTTAAATTTATGTGCTTCCAAGTGAAGAAAATCAGCCGTTGCGTGAATTTTTTCAGGTCAATGACTTCAAGTAGATAATTATGTTTAAATTAAACTAAAAATATAGCATTTACTATTTTATTTCATGTAGTATAATGTAGTACTCTTAACTGCATAAGTGAACAACTAATTTATGTATTTAATAACCGTTTTTACAGAGTAGTTAAGAGTGAAAGTTCCGTTACTATACGGCCCAGCGCTGCAGTGTCCACTACGCGTTTTTGAAAATACGAACGATGTGCCGGTAATCGGTATAAACAAATTAACAGATATTAATAGGTTTAAAAGAACTTAAAAAATAAACTTGGTTACATATGTACTCCCATCAAGCCCCGTACGAGCAACAGTGCTCGCGATAACAATAGAAAGGCTATTGTGTGTCGTTTTTCCACGATCGAAGGATTAAAAAGTCTTGTTTGCGTAAGAAATAAAGAGCCTAAATATCTAAGTACCTATAGTAAATTGCATCAAAAAGAAAACAGTTCGAAGCAACCCAGCATCCGGAATATAAAGTTTCGGCTCTATGTATATTGTATGGCTTAATCATAGTTCAGTAAAAAAGAATAAAATCTTACCTAATTAAGGAAGCAGTTATGATTCCGTCCACCTAAATACCACAAAAACTTTCACGACGTTTTGTACACAACCGAGACTGCTCAGCGCTAGCACAGCACTGCATAGTGCTTGACGACGACTGGTGCTCGTGACGTCGTCGGATAAAACCTGTTTTATCATCAAAATCAACAAATGAAAAAAAAGTTTATTGACTGATCCGGGTACAACTTGACGGGTAAAGCGCGGTTGGATTGCTTTGAAGTACTTGGGTCTTTCGGGTGTAGCGTAGCTACTTATAAATTTTTCTTTAATTCTAAGTAAAACATTTTTTGTGTAGGTAGGTATACTTACAAGGTGTAAGTTGTAACAAAACTAAGTGATAATATAATACTTTAGGGTGTGTATAGAGTTCACCGGCCCCCCGCTACCATATCATGTGCAATGTGTGCAATGCACACGGGCGCCAAATCGCCATCTTTAGGGACGCCAAAATCAAGGACCCAAAAAATTTGCCTAAAGGGGCGCCAAAATCCTTTTTTTGTACACAGGCGCCAGTAGCCCTTGCGGGGGCCCTGGAGTTCACTGTCAAAGTAGCAGCGTTAAAAGAGTAGGTAACTTTTTTTTACTGTTGTATGGGAAAATCCATGACGCTTGGGAGCGCCCATACAAAACAAAAAAAAATACTTTTCAGTGCTGCTACTTTTACAACGAACTGTATAACATATACATACACCCTAAAGTATTATAAGTTTTGTTACACCCTGTATATTTCAGTTATGCACAGGAGTTTTTGATGATTATTCGGAAATGCGACTATCACAGCATTAATTGATCTTTATATATTACAGCTACATTTAACTAATTACCTCTTTAATTATTATTATTTATTCTGCGCTACCTACCTTCTTTTGCGGTTGTTAGTTTTCCTGTTTGCTTTAATTTTCTATGATTACCTTTATTATAACAAGGCTATTCCACAGTAATTTACAACCAATTAAACGGCTGCACCAACATGTGACTTCCTAAATTACCTCAATTATAAACTACTGAATTCTAAATTCAAGATATTTTATGGGCAGTAAAATAAGTGTTACGAAGAATTCTACACGCAATAAAAAATATATCTTTTTCGAAGTGTTTTCAAAGAAACTACATTTAAAATCTACATCATTTATTTTCATAAAATGCATTCTTTTAAACATGTCATTTCTTAACTATTTAGTACAGTCTACTTAATTACTAAGGAATTAACTATACCTACCTTATATGCAAAAATCATGCACTTTTGTAATAAAAAAAGAAACAAGGACGTAAAAATTATAATACATGGGAAAAGTAATACACAAAAACTACGAAGTAAAAAAAAACATGCACCAAATAGTTTAAACACGGAAAAAATAAATTCAGGTGATCCAGCACTGAAATAAACATACCAAGTATTTACTATTGAAATCAAAATAAATAAAGATATTGTAATTAGATTGCCAAAAGTCCATTTGTAGCAATAATAAAAATATGGCAAGGTTCAGTACACAGACTTACGATCTGCTTACAATACTTATATTAGCTACTGTGAATACTACGTTACGTGAAAACTTGCTTAACAATTTTCTTATTCATAGACAAGTAGAGATCACAAAGAAGAGAGAAGTTATAGCGTAAGTTCCGAAATATAACCTTGTATACCAACCAGTGCTCATGGCGAATGGCTCTAGAATCGGCGAAATATTCGCTAGTGTAATGTAATATTACTTTGTTGAAGTGCGACAAGGCTTTAAATGAACGTGGGCGGGGGCGCTGCTGGCGCAATAGACATACTGCTGGTAAAGGAGACTGTCAAAATTCAAAAATGTCGATTTTGTTTGATGGCAGCGTCTTAACGCTGTATAATTTTCACAGAGCCAGTACTGGCTGGCAATAAGACTAGCTGGCAATATGCCACGTGTGAACAGTTTGGCCTGGTTTGAAAAACTGTTCACACGCGGCATATACCAAGCAAATACTGGCTGCCAGTCTTATTGCCAGCCAGTACTGGCTCTGTGAAAACTATACTTTAGTTCCTTTTTTCGCCACGGTCAATAATTAAAGCCTTGCCGAGCTCTACGTCACACCTGTCACACCAGTACAATATGGCGTCGGCTTGATGATGAGAGCACTGGCCAATATACTGGTTTTATTTCGGAACCTAGTCTTAATAGTTCCAGCTACTGTCTACACTTAAACATTACAATATTCTATAGTAACTAAACAGTCATATTTGGATAAATAATTGTGATTTTAGTACAAATGTGAATACATATTATTATGATGATATGCTTAGTAGAATCTTATTTTACGTAAATATATTAATAAAGATAATTACATCCTAAAACTAGACAAGTATAAGTACGAACTAGAATGTCAATTATGAGAATTATTTTTAATTCGAAACTTCTTGATTGTTGATAAAATACTTGAAACAAGTTGAAATTGATAATAAAAAAGATAAAAATTGTATCATATGGAAAAAAGTTTCAAAATGTACAGTAACACTACAAACAACTTATTCTCCTACTTAAAACAATATAGCTACCATTGCAATTCCTTGCTTGTAATAAAAAAGTTAAAACTAAACAAAATACAAAAAACAGGTACCGAATAATCATATTTTACAAAACTAGTAATATCATTTCATAATACATATTTTAAAGATAATTTAAGGAATGTAAAACACGTAAATTATTAACTTTTTAAGGTAAAAAAATAATTAATTCATATTTATTGCACACTGGCTACAGATTGAAAAAATAATATATTGAACTCAATAATGTAAAACATAATGTTTCATTGACCTTACCACACTAAAAATAAACATTGTAAAATAAAAAATAGTCTGAATTTATTATGATAAAAGTAAAATAAATGTGGAGATTCTTTAGCTTATTTATGACATAAAAAAAGGAAAATATCTATGTTTATTTTTGTATGATGTATGTATAATTAAACTGAAAACTAAAGATAAAAAGTATCGTCTTTCTTACGATAAGCAAAATATTTTCTATAGTTCTACACACAATGTAAATAAAGCGAAATAACAATTTATTTTATGCATTTTTCATATTATTACAAGTTAAAAAAAAAATACTCCTCCCTTATCTCTATATTTCATCCAGCAAACCTACGGTTATAACTTATATTAGGTTATAACATACCTGATGTTATATACAAAATGAAACAAAAATAAAACAATTTTATAAAGGGCGCTAGTTTAAGGATTTATTTTGAGCACCCTGTAGAGGTTACGGACGGAAATATTCATATAATTGCACTTTTGGAATGTGTTTTACCTTATACATAATATTATACTTAGCTAATTTTTACAAGCGACTCCGAATTACATGAATTTTCAAAAAAGCAATTATGCAGCCATTTGGGACACGATTCAATAAACCACTTTGCCGTTAGCAAATCTTGATAAAATTAAATTCTTTTCGAGTATGACAAAAACAGTTTTTACATTTAAAACTCTTTACATTATCAGAATATCGTATTATATTATGCGACAAAACTTCATAATTGCTTTTTGAAGACGTTAATTATTATTGGTTTAAGGTCCCACACTTGTTTTTAAATATAATTATATGTAGTTCCGTAATTATTATACTAACAATTAACTATTTCTATTTTAAAAGCATGATTTGGACACAATCATTAATTGTTATCTTAAAAATTTACTTATGAAGAAATCAATTTAACTGGCCCACTCAGAATATTAATTACGTAACCGTAGTTACCTAAACGAAGATTTTGACATTATCTGTCAAAATCTTCATTCGACAGAACTTATTAATCATTATATATTAAAGCTTAAAACAAACCTACGCGTCAGTGACAGGGGACGCGGTACGCGGTACGGGAGCGTCTGCAACGCGAAACTGGTCGTGCACACCTGCGCGACTGCTAATATCATGATCATAGAGAAAAATAATACATCGGGCAATTTGATTCATGACACAATCTATCAAAACGTAAACAAATCAAGAAATCATAAACTAAAGAGTAGTACAAAATAATATAATAAAGGTTTTAAAAAAGAAGTCTAGTTATGTAAACTTCAAAACACGCGTCTGACAACTTGACGCGCACGTTCCGCTTGCCGACGCGAACATTTCGCGTCGCGGTCGCGCAGGTGTGCACAGCGCCATAAGATTACATGGGCAGCGTCCGCCGCGCGGTAGACGCTGCCGCTTCGCAGTCGCTTTGGTCGCGTAGGTTTGCGCTAAGCTTAAATGTCTAATCATTATTAATTAATTATTAATCATTATCAAATGTATCTGAGTGCGGTAGTAAGTGTGAAATCAATTTTTGGAATACCTGCGGGGCTAAAATGGTCGCTTTGGAGAATCATAATATGAATCATTTTTTTTTAATCGCAAAATGGTCACTCCGCTTGCAATTCATGTCTAGTAATTCGTTTGACATTTGTCAATTTGACAGTTTTGACAATTCATTTGCTGAATGGATTGTGAGAAATTGCAAAATGTGACCATTTTAGCCCCGCTGTTGGATATACTACAGTCTACAACATTTTAAGCCATTCATACAAAAACTGTAACGCTGTTACTACAATTACTATAAAAAAATTATATGTTTTGAAAGGTATTTATATGTATAAACTAGGTCGCCCGCGTGAAAAATGATTTTCCCTGTTTTCCTGCTTTCCTCTTGTTTTTCTGATATTTTTTTTCTATAGACCTCACGAAGCCCGAGACCTTTCCAACGAATGCAAAACCGTGGAAATCGGTTCGTGCGTTCTGGAGTTATAGCATCAGGAAGGAAACCCGACTTATTTTTGTATATTAGGTATATATTTAAATATGAAGATTGAAGGTTGTACAAACTAATTTCGGCAGTCTCTGTATATGTGTATGTTGAACTCTATGAAGGGGGTTTTGCTGTCTGGGCTGATGAGACATAGTTCCTGAAAAAAATATCACCAATTAATACTCAATACAACTTCGGCGACGTCTTTTCTTATTAAGTTACTAGCTGTCCCGGCAAACGTTGCTTTGCCATAATATATTATATGTTACCATGGCAACGTCGACGCTATCCCGTCGCACAAACAATAGTCGCAGTCAGTCTCAGGTTGTAAAATAATTTGCAATAAGTAAAATAAAATTGCGACTATAATTAAAGATCTAAGCTATCCTATCTCTCAAGTTGGTAAAAAGCACACATTAAAAAAAATAAACATTAAATTCGTTTAAGTAGTTTAGGAATACATCGCGGACAAACATTGTGCCAGGAGATTTATATATATTAGATAATATAAATCTTTTTCCTGCCAGGTATAGAGTTAAATTTTTAACATTATGCTTTTTAGGCATCCGTCATGGTAAACTCGTTTTGTCTATGAATATTTTACTATTCAGCCGTCAACCTATGCCAAGCAAACATAAAAATGTCTGTGAAGTATTCTAAAATTGTACATACGTTACGCATATTATAAATTATAATATACTGGAGCAATTTACTATGAATTATTTATAGAGGGCATCGAATTTAGAGGTGTTTGACACGATATAATATCTAGTAGTTTGTGTTCTTCATCGTACTTATTCAGAAAGGACTAGACGCAAATTGAATACGTTAATTATAATACGCATATACGTAGATTAAAACAAAACAGAAGAAAAAGATTTACGTGAGTACAGTAATAAAAAAGTATAAACGTCAAAATTTTGACATTACGACCTTTTAAAAAATTGAAACGTCAAAATTGTGACCATAATTTATGTTCATGTAATGAAGTTCATAAATCATAATAATATTATTATACTCATCAAAGTTACACTACAAGGTGTAGCAAAATTAAGTGATAAGAAGCAGCGTTGAACGAGCAATTTTTTTTTTGTGATTTGTACGGGCAAGCGCCCCCGCGTCATGATCCATACAAAGGTGAAATAATTGTATTTTAAAAAGATAAAACCGACTGCTAAAATTGTACGTAATTGAGAATTAAATTTCCCTATATTAACTGGGGTGTACCTTGAGCGGCGTGAAGCTGGCTCGTATCTTCATACGGCGGTCGGTGTTGCAGTCGACGGGCACTCGCGCCGCCCACGCGTCGCCGGCGGGCGCGGGCTTGGCGCGCTCGCGGTCGCACCCCGGCTCGAACTTGCACGACAACTCGCATAGCCGCATGTCCTTGAGCTTCACTGTCCTGTTGACGCAAAATGTGATATTTTAGAACGAAAAGTCCATGCACAACACTGTAGATCAAGTGTATAAAATAAGTAAAATAGATTTAACGACATCGATTACGTAAAATGATGACTGATATTAATAATGTTATATAATGACTTCACATCCGTCCTTGGCCAAGGACGCAATATCTTTTCTTCTATAAACGTAATAATCTGATCTTATAATTTACATCTAACATCTAATACAGTCCATTATGCAAGTAAAGTAATTAACACAAACAAAATGGTCCTTGGAGCCGGATATGCCAGCGACCTATGGATAAAAAAACGACGACAATCTATATATACATGTTAGATGTTCGTGATAGATGAGTCAGAGGGCCTGTTTCATCACTTCCTGAGCCGGATAGGCTATCCACAACTTTTTGACAGATTCTACATACTTCAATCATTCATCGTCAGGTATTCGTAGAACTTACTTAAAGTGTATGTCAAGGTGCGTGGCGTGCAGGCAGGGCGCGAGCGGCAGCGCGTACGTGTAGTTGTAGCGGGCGTGCGCGCACACCGTCTCGCCCCACAGCGTGCGGTTGTGCGCCGCGCCCACCCACACGTGCTCGCACTCTGCAAATATGAGGTTATTGGCAATCAGAAATATTGAGATACAGATATGGGATAGTTTTCGTCCCCGAAAAAGTATCCTAAGGCTTCAGTCTCGATACCAGCGGGCAGAGAAGCGGGACAGGTCCCGAAAACCGAACGGCGTGCGGCGTACTAGACGGCTTACGGAGGCTCCCACGCCGCTGTCTGCTGATTTCGAGATTGAAGCCTTAGAGTGCGATAAATAAACTTCGTCGTAAATTGCGGGCGACATGTAGTAAATTGCTATTAGTAGGGTAAAGCCAGGAATGTCTGAACTTTTAGCCAACATGTTGAAATAAAGCTAGCAGCTTTGTTTATCAGCGCTAAAACAAACCATACCACACCTAATACAGCTAATTTGATAAATTTTGGTTCAGTTTTCAGTGTAATAAGGACCGACAAAAAAGCGCTTTCTTAATTAAATGCAATTATGCATTAATAAAACAGAACATCAGACTGTCTAGTTAAATGCTAATTGCCCAATAGTTAAAATTAAAAGTAAATTTTAAGTTTACATACTCATTAACTTAATAACTTGAGTTTGAGTAAAAAACACTGAAACTGAGTATTAAATTATTTTCACTGTGCATAAATTTAAATAAAATATCTAATTGTCAGTTATTAAATGTTAATACTTGAAATAAATTATTTTTGTTACAGGTTTATTTTTATGAGCCCTATAATATAGTACTTTACACTCATGGATGGGCTCTCTTATTAACAAAAGATCCAAACTATGTAAAGACATTAGGGCCAACCCACACGTACCACAACCACACGATGTGGTCGGGCCACAGAATATAATATATTAGTTGTACCAACAGAAATCCCACCAACGAAACCCGTTTAAAGAATTAACGTCTCATGCTGCGATACTATAAAGTCCAAATTCCGACCGCGCAGTGCTAGGTGCCTACAATTATATTTGCCTACATCTCCGCTCTCTTTCTATCGCATAGCGCGTACCTTTTCTTAAGAAATCAAGGTTTTCGACTTTTATAAAACAAAATATAATTTTTAAATTACTATTGGCATGAATAGCAAACCTTTTTATAGCAATATAAAATTTTAGTAAAACAACCTAAAATTTTAGTAAAACAACCTATATTTTATAGTAGTTCTATATTGGATTATAATATTGCAGGAAACTTCTACAATTTTAACCTAGTAACTTGTGTTTATTTCTGTGTAGTTTGTGTGTTTCTTTGTATGAAATTGGTTTATTTGCTATGTTTGTATAGTTTTTATCTACTGTTTGTACTTAAATATTAATTGTTCATTTTTATAAGATTTATAACGATTTTGTCACAGCGGTTAAATCAGTATCATATTGTATTAAATTTTTCTATGATCAGTATTCACTATACAGTACATACGCGATGAAAAATCTTGCGCGTGCGTCACCGCTCGCTTGTGAGTCCCTTATGCCCGCTGTACACTCTCGCCGAGAGCTCTCGGGCGAGAGTCTCGTGCGAGAGCCCCTTGCCCGAGTGCGATCATGTACATTCTCGCTTAGTTCAATCGCAGTTATGAACTCAGAGAAGATGGACGAAAACGACCATTCACCATTCACCATGCATCGAAAGATATCATTATAATCCAAAGATTTATAATCATATTTAATTTTATTTCTCACAAATAATGACTTATAATGTCGTTTAATATTGTTATTTTTCTGTTCTACACTGTCCAACGGCGGGACTAGTACTGAAAGACGCGAGAGTGTACAGTAGTGTGCTCGTTTTCCTCGCGAGACCCTTTGTCTCGGGCGCAAAATACCGACAACGGACCGAGAGGGTCCGAGACAGGCGAGACGAGGCGAGCGCACCCATTTACACTCTCGCACTCGGGCCGCCTCGCTGTGTCTCGGCGAGAGTGTACAGCCGGCTTTATGATTTGCCGCCCGCGGGTGGTACTTACAGTTCGATGCCTATACGCGCGAGTGGGACAGGCCTGGTCGGGCGTATATTTCGTATTGTAAATGAACTAGATCATTCACACGTTTTGCAACATTTTGCAGTTGTTGTCGACCACTTGTCAGAAAACTTGTCAGGCGCAACCACGGCCGACCACATCGCAACCACGTCGCAACCACTTCGCAACCACAACGTTGCGTCGATGCAACGACAGTGCGCGCACACCGCCTGCGCTCTTCCCCCCTCCGTTTCATTGACTTTCGTACGTAACCACATCGCAACCACTTATAGTTATACAATATGTTGTCCTTGTCTGTCAAGTCATGCATATTGAGCAAGAACAAAACACTGTGGATCTTTTATTAGTAAGGGCGGGTACATTCACGACTTACCTTGTGGACTCAGTTCCTCAGACTGTTCTACAATGATATCCTCCGGATTAGTCTCCCTGACCTCTCTCTTCAGTCTCAATTCTGTGATGTTTTTGTTCGGTATCACGTAGTTTGATTCCGCCAAATTCTCCTCCTTGAGTTTAAAGGATTCCTTCTCCAGTTTGAGCGCGTTGGGCCCGAGCTCGGGATCCGAATTGTTCTTCTCTGGGATGACTGGGGTGAGCGGTATCTTGTCTTTGGGAGGCTCTGGAGGCCTCGTTTCGTTCACCTCCTTGTCCGAGTTGGCTTCGAACGGCTCTTGGTTGTCGTAGCTCTGAGGTGTGTCGAGTCCACAGGATGACTGCGTAAAATATATTTATATTCTAGTTATAAAAGATATTGTTGTGATATTTGTAAAATAAACAACAGTAAGACATAAACTTACTAAAGCGTGTAAAATCCACCTCATTATCTCATAATCCTTTGCAGCATGAAATAATGACAGAAATATTAAATATAAAGCACAGACAAGATCGGAAGAAAATATTAAATAATAGGATTATTTTTATTAGCGTAGGCACTAGGCACTAGATAGACCAGTCAGCAACATTGCTCATCAGCAACATTATCATTTATTTTAAACTGCAAAAATCGCATCATGATCAGTCGTACGTGTTAAGTGTACGCTCAACAACATCTTTTGTCTTTAAATACATACGCAGCATATTTTCGCTCGGCAAGATTGCGGACATATTTCGGCAGTCGGCGTCGAGCTCGTTGTCGCTGCGCAGCGCGTCGCAGCGGCCGATGACGTCAGCGCGCCGCGACGCCGACACCACCGCCGCCGGCAACGGGGAGCTCGCCAGTCGCCTCCATGTCTGTGTACATACCTGGCAGTCGGCGTCGAGCTCGTTGTCGCTGCGCAGCGCGTCGCAGCGGCCGATGACGTCAGCGCGCCGCGACGCCGACACCACCGCCGCCGGCCGCGGGGAGCTCGCCTCCATGTCTGCCAACATAGCGGTGATATTGGCGAGTGCTACAGTCTATTCGTGAGGCGATGAATAACGTTTCATAATGACATAATAATATTTGGATACGAATAATTTCTATGAATGTCTGTGTCACGTCGAATACTTTTGACTGTACCAGTGTATATCCTCAATATCCACCAGCGAATGATCAAGAGTTCTGACCGCCCTAGGCTCGTTATGAGGATGCGCCCCCGCTAGGTGTGTTACGGACGGCCAAAAAGGTAGTATCTGAGTAGAGTAGTAGTGTCTAAGTAGTGTGAAAATTTTAACATCCAGGTTTATACTACCTATAAAAGTTTTCAGATCAATCTGCAAGCGAATGATGTATTCATGACTGACTATATATACTTACATAAGTAAAAAAATATATGATGTACTAGAAGTTGATTCCTATGCAAATGGGGGACCTACGTAGTTTGGTCGCATTACGTCAAACCCAGCCGACAGATCACAATTAACATTGAATTGTCATGATCGACCAAATGACGTTGGTCTCTCAAATGAATAGGAATCAATTTCCTCGATGGTACATTACTATAAAAACTACCAACGAAAATTGGTTTCAACGAAATCTAGCAAGTACTTTTTTATACGTCATAAATTTACCATTAAACCTTAATTTAACTTTCATTAAATCAACTGAAATATAAAAATAAATCAAAAACCTTTAAATTTCATAAAAATGAACCTTATTGCTGCTGCGGAACCCTTCATGGGCGAGTCCAACTCGCACTTGGCAGGTTTTTTTACTTTAACGCGGCGTCACCTTAAGAGTCCGTATACGAAATTTTCCGATTTTGCTGATTTTAAAGACTTGATTTAACAGTTAAAATACAGCATTTCTATAATTTTTAATGCACAACATGTAAGATCATTTCAATTATAATGTAATGTTGGAGCAAGTTTTTTATTTTTTTAAGTATTTTTAAATAATCCAACTCAAACCCGCGACAGTTTTGTGATTTTTGCTGTAAAAGATTTAGAATATCACCTGTTTATGGATTGTATTGACGTCTTAACGGTATGAAAAAAATACAACGTACTGTTGAGAAAGTCGTCTATAAAATGTTGGAATTACTTTTTACCACTTTAATATGAAATAGTTGAGTAAAAAAATATGTAACTCGGCAAAATTTTAGAGAAAATGGGCAAAGAATTGCTGTTAATTTCGGCAGCTTGGAGCTGTTATTCATAAAAAGAAAACGACAGAAATAATCTACAGATAAAATTCTATCAAATTCGAGAAAATAGAAAAAAAAAAACAAATTGTGCCAAAAAACACGATTCAAAACAACCTAAATCTCACATTATATTATTCGCCACAAGTTCGAGTCGGCTTTCCGCGCTTAAATATATTTTAAATATATTTTTTTAAGTCTAATAAGGGTAATAATATTTCTGTAGCGAACCTTTGCAATTTCGGCAAAATCGGAAAAAATTCGTATACGGACTCTACAAAACTCGCACAGCGCACCGCAACTGGGCACTCTGTTGCCAGCTCATTCACTCGCTCAACCACCGAACGAGTCGAGTAACAAATCAGTGTTTGTTGTATCTACGCGCGCTTTTTAAAATTTCAAAATTTATTGATAGAATCAGGGACTCTTAAGCGCATTTAATTTTAATATTTTGTCTCGGTCTAGTTGAAATATGTAGGGTAGATGCAATGATGCTAGATAAGTGCATGAGAAGAAACGATTTCAGCGCCCCCCCCCCCCTCGATCCTCGCGCTCTAGGCTGCAGCCTAATTAGCCTAAGGGTTAATCAGGCCCTGATATCCACAACGATCGTGATCAAGGAGGATATATCTTTTTTGTAAAGCTTATAACGAGATAAGCAATTGGTTTGAAGTTAGCTCATTGAGGCACAGTGTTTATATTTTTCATGTTTTATTTTATAACAATAATTAACATACTAAAAACATACAAGCGAACATAGCATAGCCTCTTTTTGGAAGTCGGTTTAAAATATTGTATTTATAATACTCACGCAGCACACTCTTGACGTAGTTCTTGGTGGCGTGCAGAGCGGCCATGGACGCGTACGCGTCTGGCGTCGACGTCACGTACTCCGGCGTCGTCTTGTGCGGCCCTTTCTCTGTCACAAACGGTCATTTTTATTGATCACTTAATTAATACCCCAATAGCTTTGTCCACATTGTGCCTTTTTCTGTTCATCAAGGGCATGCCTTATAGCGCTCTCAACAGCGAACGTGAGGCATGCCCGTAACGCGCGTTGAAATCGTAGCGCGTGCTTTTCTTTCAACGCGGGTGGATTTTGAAGCGCGTCACGGGCATGCCACACCTTCGCTGTTGACTGCGCTATAACGCATGCCCTTGTTGAACAAAAAAAAGCACAATGTGGACAAAGCTATTAGCTATGTCCACACTAGCGCTTTCGTCTTCAATCTTCTTTCATTCAACTTTCGTTTTGGCGCATTCAATAATTGAATGCGTCAACGAACGCAACGCCAACATTGTCATTTTTGAAGTTTTGGATACGGTCAGAGGGCATGCGTCGCGGGCATGCCTCACGTTCGCTGTTGACTACGCTATAACGCATGCCCTTGACGAACAGAAAAAGGCACAGCGTGGACAAAGCTATTTAGTTATAAATCTATTTAAATCTAAAACGTGCGAGGCGCCCTCTAGGAGGCAGCAAATCTCGAAATCAGTCAATCTTCTATCCCTATTTTTTCTCTGATCATTAATCTTGAAAACTTTGTAGAAGGTACTTATAAACAAAGTTCTTTACTAGTGAAAACTTGTTATTGGCATGTCGTTATTTAATATGTATTATCACTGTTATAGTTATATGCTGGTAGTTTTCCTAATAAAATAAAATAAAATAAAAATAAATAAATAACTGTTGTATATGAAATCAAGGTGAATTAGTCTACCTTGAGTTCGCAATGTAGCTTTCTCGAATCTTCTTAAATACAAAGTTCTACTAGGTCGTAGCCCGTAGGTGTCAATACGTTGAACTCACTGTTATAGAATCTATTTAAAATGTATCTAGTGCATTATTTATACAATGAATAGTATTTTCGTAAGGTCAAAATAAAACACATGGTGACGTTAACCTCATCTAACAAACACTCAGCATAATTATTCATTGTAGGAATAAAACCCAACTACGATTTGCATTAAGTAATTATAACGAATAACTTATTAATTATACATTCACTCCACGGAATAAAAATTTTAATTTGTTCGCTAAAACTGATCCATTAAAAACGACATAAAACATTACGATATTTCATAATATAATTTGTCATTCTTCATATAAGTAAGTAATCTAATAAAATGCATAATAAAATATAAATTAATTACCTTTTGCTGTTTTCTTCAAAGGCAAATGTTGGGCAGATTTTAGTGACTGAAAATAAAACAATCAATAAGTCACAATATTTTAATGCGTTTTGTTGTCTGCTAAGATTTCCACAATTTATTATCTGGTGCATTTTTATTGAGTGTTTAATGTTTTAAACGAAGGCAAAGTTACAAATATGAAAAAATATGACCGTGCAATCGTATTTCTCCTTTGTATAGTTAGTAACCATTAAATTAGTAGAATTTAAGCACTATAATAAAATTAATTTTTAGATAAAAAGGAACTTGAGAGGTTTCAAGTGACACCCGGATGAGACGAAGTTATAAAAAACGCCATCTACATAGTTGACGCCCAGGAATACTAACAACGACACTTTTGTGGAATTGTAATAAAATTTATTTAAACGTCCGGTAGATGTCGCTGTTTATTCTCAAAAACACCATCTGATTGACGCCCAGGAATACTATCAACGCCCTCTGCTCCTATTACGCGGGAACTTATAAAAATGTGTCATTACATTTTCCGTCTAGCCCCCTTTTGCAACGCGCGATAAGGAACTTCGTTCCAAAAAGCTTTTAGCTCAAAATTATTTAAAAATATACCTGTATACGGTTGAGGTCCGTAGGTCGCTGCTTGTAGGGTGGTGCGCGCGGCGCCTTCTCCGTGCGGCCCTCGCGCAGGCTCACCAGCTGCTGGTGCTCGCGGAAGTACAGCGCCGACATCACCACCAGACTGTTACATATTAATCATATTACTTACTAACTATAAAAGCCGCGCGAGCTTTGTGAGGGCTCGCGTCGTTTTTCTGCATCTTTAAGGCAGTTTTTTTATTTTTAAAATATTTTAATAGTAACCAAACCTTGACTGACCGATGATAGCACATCTACATATAAATAAAAAATACTATGTTAAAGCACAAATCAATAGGCGTGTTAGTTTTTGCGTAAAGTGTACCACAAAAGTGCTCAAGTTGTGGGATATGCTATAGGGCTCGCTTCGTTCGTCCTGATTAACGTATTATCACAGGTGATAAGTTCTTGATGCTGTTTTTATCCTATACGTTAGAAATGACGCTTGAGAGTGAAGGAACGAAATAAGGTGAATAAGGCCGCTACAAAGCACTCGGCAAAAATAGGAGAATGCGCAATTCTTAGGTCCCTTTGGTGGGAGGAGCGAGCGCAGTGGGTTCGCGTGCACGGGGATAAACTGGTAAATCTACGTTACTGGTAGATCGCTATTAGGCGATGAGATGTTAGTAGATCTTTTCTATATTATCATAGTTCAAAAAATAAACAATCATCTTTACTTACCAAACAGCCATGACGAAAATAAGGATTGTGATTATAATTTGCAGATATTTGTTTGATATTAGCTCCCCGCTTGGATCACCGTATTTGTATTTTCGGCAGCAAAACGGCAGCTTGGAGTTGCCATATAAGCCGTCATCTCGTAGCCATAAACAGGAGTTTTTCTTCCTTGATATCGTGCTGAAATTTTCGTCTGGCATCTTATCAATGTTCGAATCCAGGGTACTGACGTAAGTTGGGTAGTTGCTTTCAGTCTCGATCTTGTCCGACTTATTCGAGCATTTGGCGCTCGTTTTGTTATAATTATAATATTTGCCGTACTTGGAGCTATTCCCTTGGCAATGTTTGCACTGTTTCCGGGTGAACTTTGGGGAGTTGTGACTGAGTTTATGGCAACACTCCTGTTTGCGAATACTCCGGGCTATGTCACGTATTTGGTCTATCGTGATGTTGCCATCGCTGTAAAATGATTTTGAGATATTTGATATTCCAGAGAATCTCGAATCTGAAACAAATATTTTTAAGGTACATTATTTTTAAAGGCAATCTTAGGGTCAATTCAGACCGCAATGCGACGTGTAGATGTATTTCTTCATTTGTGCTCAATTGACAGACTTGCGTGATGTCTCAAATCCATACGAATTTAGAAATGCATCTACGCGTCGCGTTACGGTCTGAATTGACCCTTAGCCTACAAGCGCATTTGGGTGCCTTTTTCCGTCCAACTCATATCCGGTTCCTCCTACCTTCGCTGCCGCTAGATCGCTGGCTGTCGCGTCGCTGCACGGCGCGCTTGCACAGGCGGCGGTTGATGCGCTCCAGCTGGTCGATGCGCGACTCCAGGTGTCCCGTCACCTTGCACAGCTCCTTCACCGCTCCCAGGTTCTCCATGAAGATGCGGTCCTGTGACCAGAATGTAACAAGTTAATACACATAAATAAATTGCATTTCTGAAAACACATATTTGTAAAACCTAGCGGACGACGAACACTTACCTACATTACGAAGCGTAAATCTCGTAGAGATAAACTACGATAACATGGCGCGCCCCTCCAAAATTCAAAACGTTTGAAGTGCGTTGTCTTTCGCGGTCGGCTAGTCATGGTTAGTTGACCAACAAATATTGGTTTAATAAGTGACATTAAGTGAAATATTACGAGTACTGGTTGATTGGTCGAATGCTTACTACATACAAACTCTTTCATAAGGATGTGATTACACACATTGAAACAGTAATTTGGAGGGGCGCGCCATGGTATCTCTAATTAGGAAATGTCATTTAAAAATTACATTAAATTGGCCAGACGAACAGACCTACAAGGATCTTTTGACACTTGGGTGACTTTACAATGGCACCCCCATTGTCATCAGTAGCCCGCAAACGATCAAACATTAAACATCAAACACGTAGTTTTTTTTGACAAACTACGTGTTTGACGTGTTTGAAGAAAATTTGGATTACGTAGCGTTTGACAAACGTGTTTGAACGTGTTCCGCTGTGTTTGTCAAACAAAATCTCATGATCTCAAACCGATTCTAGCTAATTGTTTGACAAACGTGTTTGATGCACGTTTGATCGTCTGCGCTGCCTGTTTGTCAAACAAACTACGTGTTTGACGTGTTTGACGGTTTGATGTTTGATCGTTTGCGGGCTACTTAAGAGTCAATAGATTACGCAAAACAACAGTGATAACTGATTCAAACGATACCATAGTTGATACTTAATTTGAACCATATGCAAATTGATACATAACAGGAGAGCATGGATATGAACCAGCTGTCTTTCATGAGACACTTTAAGTATGCGAAGGCAGTTCTGAGTTTTGAAACGTCAAACGTGCCAAAAATATTGTTTTTTTTTAATGAAATAAGGGGGTAAACGAGAAAACGGGTCGCCTGATGGAAAGCAACTACCGTCGCCCATGGACACTCGCAACATCAGAAGAGCTGCAGGCGCGTTGTCGGCCTTGTAAGAGGGAATACGCTCTCTTACTGAAGGTTTGCAGGTCGTATAGGTCCGGAAAAACTGCCGGTGACAGTTCGTTCCAGAGTTTTACAGTGCGCGGCAGAATGTTACGCGAGAATCGCACTGTGGAAGACTGCCACTCATCAAGGTGGATGGTATATTTTTTCGCGTGGGACGATTATTTCGATTCCTCGTTCCACCCTGTTAGGTCTAATGTTGCTCCTGCTTACCTTGTTGACCACCAGAAACTGCGGTATGGTGTCGCCGTTGGGCAGCGTGACGTCACCCGCCTCGCGCACGGCGTCGGGCAGCACGGCGCGCAGCTCCTGCGCCAGGACGCCCGTGTCCGCCGCGCCGCCCCCGCGCGCCTCCCACCCCACCAGGCCGGAGTGCGCCGCGAACATCGAGTCGTACTTGAACCTGAACAATATTTTTTTCAAAGTGCATGACGACATGAACAACATTTTTTAAGTGAAAACTTCTTTAGCGGCGTTGAGCACTTTTGTGGGATGGGTAAAAACTGTGAAACTCGCGTCAGATTTTCGTATTGATCGAAAAACCATAGAAAAACCGTAAGACGGTTGGAGAGTAGTGTTTTGTGTCGAACTCGAACGAAATGTACAGTCGGGGAAATGAGTTGTTTAGCAGTAATGTACAGTCAGGGAAATGAGTCGATTAGCAGAAATGTACAGTCGGGGAAAATTGTGCTAAGCAGAAATATACAGTCGGGGAAATGAGTTCTTTAGCAGACGTGCTGATTAAGGCCGCGTTTCCACCTGCAAGACAACTGTCGCGAGAAGTGTCTGACAGTCTGTCTGACAGCAGCTTTTTTTTCGATTGTCGATATTTTTTAATCGATTGTAAGGGTTTCGATTAATTAATTAAAACTGATCGTTTTTTTTATTCTTTTTTTTTAAATCGATTTTCATAAAAAATGGTTTAAAAAATAATGCACAACGTTAATAATCAAGTTTTCACTTCTGCCGGCACTCCCGGAGTGAAACCCGTCTTTTTTTTTAATGCGAGGTTATAGAATAATCACTTTCTGTGATGTTTCATTAATTCATTTCGATCTAGCGACATCTATCGAAAATAATGTCAAGTAGAGTTATAGAATCGATAAACCGTCCTGATTGGTCAGTCAAATTGAAAGTATTTATTTAGTAGATAAATACTTTCAATATAATAGCACTAATAAAAACAAAAAGTATAGACAAATTCCCTTCAGAAACCGGGCATAAGCCAGTTAATTTGTTTCAGTACATTGCCTATACTAGCAAGTAAATCTGTACTAGTATCAGTGAGCAATATCCGCCTATTCTGTGAGCCCAATCTTCACTTTATTTTTCCTATTCTTGAACCCTATATGTCTATAACCTCTCTACCAAAGGGTCTATCAATTATTTCTTGTAGACCAGAGATTCCCAAACTCCTCCAAAGACCACACGGTTTGACTCTTAAGTCAGGTCTAAAAAGTTACCAAAATTTTCATACTAATCAACGGCCAGTCCTAATGTGGCGGTACCCACAATTCGCCTAACATTCCTGCATCGCGTTTTCGAAGTTTTCTGAGCGCGTCGGTATATATAATATACGACAGCTGAAATGTATCACGAGGACTTCGGCCTGACCGGGCATACCTCGCTCGGTCGGAAGATCTTCCTTTGTGGCGGCCACACATATTATTCCCACACTAAGTTGTAGAATATACTGAGAACACTCACTTGACAACCCTGATGTTCTGCACGTTCTTGAGCTGCTGCGCCGTGTCGAGCTCCTCTATGTTGTGTTTGGCGCGCGCGTCCGACGGGTGCACTATGTGACCCATCACTTTCAGGTTACCTGTACGATTCGACAACGAGAAACATTATTTTAAAATCTGACTTCACGGTACGAGGGTGGAGGAGGATGTTTTAGAAAAATAATTTTACGTAAACTTAACGATAGCGGGTAGCAGAAGCGTAGCGTGCCTCAGCGGGGCCCTATATAAAATTTTTTAGGTTATAGATTGCCTGGCGGGTAATTTAAACTCGGAAGATTTCAAATGCACCTTCTTACTTCATTGGCAAGTATGTTAAAAATGTAGGACTAGAGTTTCAGTAGTTTATATTTTGTGGACGAGTCTTAGGAGTAGCATATTTAGTCATTACTCATTACATGCATACGCGTCATAACACTTATATCAAGACATCGCGCGTATAGATAACTTAACTACATAGTCCACTATATAGTTACTACTATCTAATATATATAGGTAAATCTCCTGTCACGATGTTTGTCCGCGATGGATTCCTAAACTACTTAACCGATTTTAATGTTGTTTTTTTTAAATGTGTGCTTTTTTCCAACTTGAGAGATAGGATAGCTTAGACCTTTAATTATAGTCCCAATTTTATTGCAAATTATTTGTCTATAAAGAACGACCATTGTTTATGCGACGCGGGTCACGGGATAGCGATGGACGTTGCCATGGTGACATACTTATTTAGTCACTAATTCAATAAAACAATACGGGCGATATACTTTATAATATAATATGGCAAAGAAGCGTTTGCCGGGACAGCTAGTCTAATATATAAAATTCTCGTGTCACGGTCTGCGTAATTGAACTCCTCTGAAACGGCTCGACCGATTTTCGTGAATCTTAGTGAGCATATCGGCTAGGGTTGAGAATCGGACAACATCTACTTTTTATATTGGTAATGTGTATTTGTTGAATAAATAGTAGTAAATTATTACAACTCGAGACTGACCGCGACCATTGTTTGTGCGACGGGATGTCGAAGGACGTTGCCATGGTGCTATACTTATTTAGTCACTTCAATAAAATAATATGGGCGAAATACTGTATGTAAGTATGGCAAACTATGTTTGCCGGGACAGCTAGTATAATTATATAGATAACTACATAGTGGTACTGACCATGAATGACGCAGGCCTCGTCGGGTCTGTCGGTATTGATGCCAACGCGGCCGCTGTAGTGCACGCTATTCTCCGCCGCGCCGCGCTGCCACCACCCCTCGCCGCAGTCCGACTCGAACTGCCCGGGGTTCGACGCCTGGGAAAAATATGTTTATTATAATATTATGTTCCACCACCAGCTGGAAGTAGCGCTGGTCGGGGTTCGGCCGCCCCTTGCGCGTGTTACAGTGTACAACACTCACCCTGACGATGATCCTGTCGCTGGCGTGCGCGGCGATCATGTAGTCGGCGTGCGCGGTGTGCGCTCGCAGCGCCACCACCAGCTGGAAGTGGCGCTGGTCGGGGTTCGGCCGCCCCTTGCGCGTGTTACAGTGTACAACACTCACCCTGACGATGATCCTGTCGCTGGCGTGCGCGGCGATCATGTAGTCGGCGTGCGCGGTGTGCGCTCGCAGCGCCACCACCAGCTGGAAGTGGCGCTGGTCGGGGTTCGGCCGCCCCTTCTTGCGCATGTTGTTGTTGGTCGTCTCCGCGAAGTGCAGCCGCCCCACCGTCACCTTGGCGCCTTCGCGACGTAGCTCTATGCTGGAGGAGGGAAGATAGAAAAACTTGTTACAATAGCTACATATAATGATAAGCCTAAATGCATAGTTTGGTTGCAGAACAGATTAAAGACGTTTTGTTGACTCGGATGATGCAGTATGACAAATGAAGGTCCAGTTACTTTATTACATGATTGTAACTGCACAGTTCAGCTATATTTGACAATTATGGCTAAACTGTAGTAGTAAGTATAGTATAATATGGCTTCTATGGAAATGGTCTCGAAAACTGTTCCTGAAACTGAAAGTACTTACGGCACTGGATGGAAAGGCTTCTTCGTTCGGTCCGACTGACTTTGTTCTATCCGGACCTCTTGATTTGGATCTTCTGCCTTAAATATAAAATTAAAAGGTAAAAATTAATAACCAAAAAGAAAAGCTGAGTAAAAGAACTAATAATGCGTCAATTGTCTTCAGTGTTGCACGATTGTTTTCAATAATAATTAACTAGAAACAAATGTCATACTTTGTTATATTATTATGTTTTGACTACTTAAACAAATCTAAAGTGTAGTGTGTACTCACTTTAACCCCATAGAAATGTAAGCAGAAGTTATTAATCTTCTTGAAGCCGTCTGCGGTCTTGACGTAGTGCGCCTCCCCCTGTAGCTGGATTTGGCAGGTCACCTGGAAGTGGTTCTTCTTCTGGCAGACGAAAGCCTCGTCAATCTGCGAGTAGTTGAACCCCTTGTCGGCGCCGACTATGTACGACGGTGGGGGGCTGTAAGAAACAAGCATCATCAAAAACTGGGACCGTACAATGAAACCATTTTGAGACTCAAACAATCGAACGAGAATGCCACGTACTGCTCTAACAATCGTGAAATGACGTTGTTAGAGCAGGACGTTCTCGTTCGAATGTTTGAGTCTCAAAACGGTTTCGTAATAGGCCTCCAGCCTGCCTAGCATACGCCAACGAGATATCTCACTCTACATGTTTCTCGATATTTGATTGTATCTTCATCTCTATTGACCCTAGCATGACAAACATTTTTTCTCGCGTAGACCTATCATCGAAATAACACATTTTTATAGAGTTTCAGAGATAATGTCGAGATTTTGATATTATGAGACGAGTAGTTTTTAATTATCTCGAGAGTGAGATATCTCGTTGGCGTATGCTAGGCAGGCTGGAGATGATTACGTATGTCAATTTTCACAGTGCACCGCTTAACATAAAATTTGGATGGATGGAGTCTGTAGATACTATCACCTCTCGACGTAGAGTTAAAATGTCATTGCCTTTCAAAATATCACTTAAGGTTCGATTCCTAATACAAATACTGCGATAAGCAGTTTCGTCAAACCAAGACCCCTACAGAATTCACATTCAACAGTCTATAGCTTAGGGCAGGGGTTCCCAATCTTTTTCAGCCTGCGGCGCAGTTACACTTTACATGTCTCAATATATTGTCACGGCGCCCTACTCTACCTAGGCTTTATTAGAAAAAGATACATAAATATAAACACCTTCAATGATTATTATCGTTACGTTAAAGAGGTAAATAATAATAAACAAAATATGTTTAATCATCATGCTTTGTATAAATGATATTATAATGTTATTTTATAATATATTTTGTGGTTTCGGATAGTAATAGAGGATCGACTCACGGCGCACCTGATGCCATTCCATGGTGCACCAGGGCGCCGCGGCGCACAGTTTGGGAAACCCTGGCTTAGGGCCTAAATCTCATTAACCCTCTCCACCTTCGACCATAAATACGTGTACAAGCCATTTGTGTACAAGCACATCCGCCATTGACTATGCAATTATCAGTAAATATAATATTATGTCCTGTACGAGTTCGTAATCGACCTTTGATTTGCCAAAGTTGGAGAGCCCGTATCGAATGATCACAATGTTGGATATACTCACAGTATCTTGAGATTGCAGTCGTATAGCGCGTGCCAGGTGTTCTGCTGGAAGAGCGCGAACCGGATGCACTGGAGGGGGGAGTCATCGCCCGCCTCCGAACCGTCCACCGACGGTGGCGGCCGCGCGGAGATCTCCGGTGACAGTGCCGCTACAGGTAAACAGCAGGTTAACAGCGGGTAAACAGCAGGTTATGACCCCCCGCGCATTAGGCGGCCAGGTCGCTGCGGCCAACTAATTCTTCTACGATATATTATGTAGGTGCGCGCATTACGCGACCAGCGGCCAGCTGTCACGCGCGAAGAATTAGTTCGCGCGTGACAGCTGACCGCGCGACCTGGCCGCCTAATGCGCGGGGGTCTAAGGGTGCATTTCCACTGAAGCGGAGAGGAGCTAAGCGGTGCCCGAATTGACCAATCGTGCTATTCCAGCGGAATGACAGCGAAGCAGAGCGAAGATTTCGAGCATGGTGATTGGTCAATTCGGCACCGCTAAGCTCCGCTCCGCTCCGCGCCGCATCAGTGGAAACACGGCCTTAGGGCCTGTTTCACCACTATAAAGTGCCACATAGGCTATCCACTACTTTTTTCACAGATACTCCATACATACAGTGGTGTGCTGTCAAGTTAAGTGGTGAAACACACCCTAAGACATTAAAAGTAGGTAAATGAGGGTTTTCAATATTAATTCATTTGCAACTAGTTACTAGATGGAGCTATATAGGCATAGGGTCTTTTGTGTCAAATATACATAAAATTATGACACCTATATTATCGTGAGTCGTGACATACCTATGGCAGCGCTTTGACACGATAGCCCCGCAGGCTACATAGCGGTACCTGGTGGCCAACGGAATATCAAAAACCCTCATTGCTGCCTGTCCCTAATATCAAACGACGAGAGTACCTACGTCACTGCTAATTTACAGTTCCTGGGTAAAACCACTAACAAAACATATTAAGAGTAGCTTTGAATTTGAAAAGAATTGCGATAATATAAATGGTCATTCTGACTTCGCAAGTAATCTCGTGTCTGAAGTTGACCCTTTACAATTAAATTGCAGACCATTTTACAACCAGATGACATTTATATAAACATACTTTAGCACATTTTCTTATAGTGTAATCTTAAATATTATGTGCTATGTTTTGTTACAGGTATTCAAAGTATATGACCGCAATAAATTTTCATGTTCATTTTATTGGTTACGCTTACGATACGAGCCCATTACAACCTATTACTATTACCAAGCGTACATAATAAAAATATGTACTGATACAAATGTTATATCAAGCCTAACCTAACCTAACCTAGCCTTCGAATTCACAACTCACCAGGTTCACACTTGACTTGGGAGCTCTCCGTCAGCTTCCTCTTCTTGCCGCTGGGCTCCTGGAGACTCGTGTAGACCGGCGTGAGAGGCTCGTGGTCCAGAGTAACCAGCTGCGGATTCAGCATGCCCTGGTCCAGCTCAGGATACCTGTATTGGTCGATGGCCAGGTCGTGCCGGACCGTCCGTAGCCCCAGGTCCATGTTGTCCTGGGGCAGGACGACCACATCGTTGAGGTCGGTCCTCAGAGCCTCATCGTCCTTCAGCTCCTCGTAGATGTAGTCGTTATGGAGTATCTCGTGGTTGATGTGCTCGGGCACCAGCATGTAGTCCGCGCCCAGCACGGTCTGGGACACGGCTATGGTGTGCGACACCTGGGTTTCTGGACTGTATGGATTCTCTGAGCCGGAATCTGGTGGACTTTCTGGTAATTGGTGGCCCCTGAAAAAAGAATAGTTGAGTTTCTCTAAAATAATAGAGGAAGATAAATCACTATTAAAACAGATAATGAAGACTGTGCACTCAGACCAATAAAAAAAGACTGTGCATGAACGGAAATAATTAATAGTTCGTCATAAATTGCGTAAAGGGTATCTTAAGGGCCACTCAACTTTAAAATCGCTTAGCTAAAAAGGAGAGAGAAACAAGGATCTAGATTCTAGTATCTATATCGGTGAAAAGAGGAGTCTCTACTTCGCTAGTAACCGTCATGATGAGAATCAGACGATAACACGTCCGGCAGATTTTCATTGCACATATAAATGCCCTCCCACTTCTCAGTATCTCCGCACAATTTTAAAGCCCCTACCTATATAGGTACCCTATTTATTTCATTTACACATAATAAAAGATCCCAATTAAGATAATTGTACCCTTAGTAATTACTGTGATTGACTTACCCAATGCGGCGCGCGTCTAGCGGCGGGGGCGGGTAACATCCCTCGCCGACGGGGGCCATGAACGCTTCCAATTCGTCTATCAGTCCCGGACCTGAAACAACAGGTTAATTAACATAATATGGTAATGACTAATGGTTAATGGAGGGCCGACGCAGGACGGGAGTGCAGAGTCGTCGTCCGAACCTCCAAGGCTCCAAACTCCTCTAAAGGTGATCGCACATTTTATCAGCACGGGCCGAACGCGCCGCATTTCAGAATTCGTTGTATGATCTGAATTCTGAAACCTCGCACTTCCGTCCGCACCGTAGGCGCCGCATTTCAAGTACTATGCGATGAGTTCGAGGCGTACGGCGCGTACGAACAGATAAAGGCACAGTGTGGACAAAGCTAACGTTACTCAATGTTGCTCTATGTTACTCGATGTTGCCTGATGTTACTCGATGTTGCCCCACGTTAACTAGATATTACTCGATGTTCAGCGCCACGATCTCGTGGCGGTTCTAGGTGGAGACCTCTCACTCCCGAGCATGGTGCGCTGCATGCTCGAGAGCGATGAGGCATGGCAGGCGGCGGTCTCATTCTGTGAAATTGTTATGTCGCAGAAAGAGGCCGCGGAGCGAGACAGAGAGGACGATCCCACCTCTCTGCCGATCCGCCGGCGTAGGACGGGAGTGCGGAGGCGTCGCTATACGCGAACCTCCTAACTCTCGTCTAACAGGGCTCCGGGTCAGGATGGGAACCTGCCCGGCTTTGTTAGTCCCGGCGCCGAGGGGAACGCTTTAGTTTGCCTAAGCGTTCCCTTACTTTGGTGGAAGTCCGGTCCGAGGTAGACCGGCCAGTCGTGGAGGGAGTCCTGTGTTTGTTAGATCCGGGATATCCCTCCTCTATACGGCTGAAGGCGAACCGCAGGTGGTTTTAGTGAGTAGGATTCTTACATACCCCCGGAGTGCTTCAGCTAACTGAGGCACATACCCAACCCGGGGCACCCATGATGGATGCGTAAAAAAAAAAGATATTACTCGATATCACCTGATGTTACCCGATGATACTCTATGTAACCCGATGTACTAGATGATAATATGATGTTACCCAATGTCAACAGATGTAACTTGATGTCACCCGATGTTACCTAGATGTTACTCGATGTCACCCAATGTTACCTAGATGTTACTCGATGTCACTCTATTGTTCCGGGAAAAGTTTTTGTTATATAAGTTTGTCACGGACAAAATATGTACTGCTAGTTATTATTATTGTTCACTTTGCGCTGGCGCCAGTGTGCATCTGTCGAGCGATTGACAACAAGGCCCCACAGAACACCATGGATCGCGGTGTAGGTACGAGTACTATACCGTGATCGTCACCTGAGTGGGGTCCTTTTCGGTGGAATGCGCATTGCACTACATTGTCGTTTGCTATCTTTACCCAAATAGATACCTACCTACAGTATATTATGTTCATCTGGCACTTATTTGTTAATGTTCCTTTTTTATGTTATTTTTGTTTTTTAAAATATTATACTTAGTGTCTTTTTTGTGAAATGTTTATTGTAATGTGGTGTAATGTGTTTGTACTGAATAAATGTTTACTTACTTACTTACTTAGTTGACGCCCGCAACTCCGTTGCGCCAAAATTCGTTTATCGCGCGGGAGCCGTACATTTTTCCGGGATAAAAAGTATTCTATATGTCCTTTCCCGGAACTCAAAGTATCTCCGTGCCAAATTTCAGCAAAATCGGTTCAGCGGTTGGGGCGTGAAGAGGTAACAGACAGACAGACACACTTTCGCATTTATAATATTATTAAGGAATTAAGGATTTTAGTATGTACTTCAACATACTTCAAGTACATTTTTAGCTGTGTTTTTAGTGTGTAAATGTACTATTTGCCTTAATAAGCCTTCACACTCAGTAGGTACTACGTCACAACTCACACTTAATTGCTGTCGAAAGTGAATTGAAATGACTAGACTCTTTAAGTTTTGTTTTGCTACTCAGTAGACCTGCGTGCACTTATGTTATTGGACAGGTTCGATCTACCATGAAACAATTCGCGTTTTAATTGTAAACTGTACATACGAGTATCTATCTATATATATATAAATGGATTTTCAAATGTGTTAGTCGCGCTAAAACTCGAAAACGGCTGAACGGATTGAGCTGATTTTAGTCTTAAAATATTCGTAGAAGTCCAGAGAAGGTTTTACAGTGACACGAAGTTCACCGGGACAGCTAGTAAATTATAATAATATCGTGTAAGTTGGCAAGTCTTTAAAACTTTAGGTCACACCAATTATAAAATAAATAAAAAAAAAATAAAAATTATATACAATTATTTATTCAACAAAATGCACTTATCAATATAAAAAGTAGCCAGTAGCCAATTCTCAGACCTACTGAATAGGCATATAAAATTTGGTAAAGGTTTCGTAGGAGACAGGAGTTATGTAGGTACGGTAACTAACATTGTGACACAAGAATTTTATATATAAGATTTTATACTGACTTCACGAAAACGCGGTCGGATGAAAAGTATCCTATGTCTGTCTCCTGGTTGTAAGCTACCTCTCCACCAATTTTCAGCCAAATCGGTTCATCCGTTCTTGACTTATAAGTAGTGTAACTAACGTCACTTTCTTTCATATAATACTAACTGACCCGACAGACGTTGTCCTGTCTTAACGATGAACATTTAATTCGAATTGGTATAATCTTATATCTTTAAACGAGCAATTCTTGTATATATATATTTGAAATCTCGGAATCGGCTCCAACGATTTTCATGAAATTTAGTATATAGGGGGTTTCGGGGGTGATAAATCGATCTAGCTAGGAATCATATTCATAAAATGTCATTTTATGTGTGTTTTTTGAATTTTTTGAATACCGAGCGAAGCTCGGTCATATAGCTAGTAATTAATAAAAAAGTGTGTATATTTTTGAGTTGCATCGTGAAATCATCCCAAACTATCCCGAAAATCATAAAAGTTTATTATGTTGGAACTGTACATTTTCCGGGACAAAAGTACCTATCCCTTGTCCTTTCCCAAGACTCAAAGTATCTCCATACCAAATTTCATCAAAATAGATTGAATAGTTTAGTTTAGGCGAAAATCATAAAAGTTTATTGTGCGGGAACCGTACATTTTCCGGAACAAAAAGTATCCCTTGTCCTTTCCCGAGACTCAATATAGATTAAATCGAGATTTCATGTACATGAAATATATTTTAATGAAAACCATCAACTGTATCATAGAAACAAAATAAATAAACACGATTCGACACGTTTGCAGGCGGCATGTGCGCAAACAGCAGTAAAAAAGCATTACGGAAACTTCCGAAACCATGATCGGCTTGGCCGACTAGTCGGCCGATTAGTCGGCTTCTTTGCAGCCGACTAGTTGGCTAGTCGGCTAGTCGGCCAAAGTCATGATCGGCACATCTCTAATACAAACTGTATCTGTCTCTATCACAATACACGTGCTGGCGCAGGGTGAAGCGTGATGGCAATAGTTTCTAATAATTTCTTCGTTTAAATTCTTCTGTACCCGCGTTCCCTCTTAAGTAGGTAATTATTGGAATGTCTGACAGAAATCAACCGAATCAAGGTATAATTTGCATCGAAGTGGCGCACGGCACAGTTACAGACTACAGTGTGCAATTTTCCGCGTAAAGACGCGTATGTAAATACGTATTACGTTAGTTATACAGGCGCCATATACGGACGGTCCGCCAGACCACAACACACGCTCCAATCATCATCGCTGTCTTTCAGGCATTAGCGTATTTATCGGGGTATACTCCAGAATGATTCGGGCTTATCCCAAGCTTTTAAAGACTCGGCTTCACCGGCCATCACATCCCGGGGGGCAAATATTAACTTTCGATTGCTTCCGAGTTCGAATTAACGAGCCATAGCTCGTAAATTTGAACTCGGAAGCGATAGAAAGTTATTATTTGTTAAATAACTGCCTATCCTCTATATTCTGACAACGCACCGCGCGGCAACACTGACTACTGCACTCAGAGACGAATTAACTACTCAACTGCAAAAGAGTTTAACAGATATGCTTATATTGTATCAATATCTTCATTTAATGCTTCAAGCCTCAAGCGGTCACCGGTGACCGCGATAACAATAGAAATTTATTGTGTCTCGTTTTTCCGCGATCGAGGGATTAATTTAAGTAACACACAAAGAAATATCTTTTCCAGCACTGAGCACTCAAATTACCTCCGATCTTAAAACCAAAAGTTATCTAAACCGGTCTAGCGGTTTCTCGATGAAGAGGTAACAGACAGAATATAGACGTAGTCATTTGCCATGCGTGGCAAATGTTCATACAACCTACATTTTCCATCATGTGTTAAATATTTGGCAAATTTCGTAGCGATTGTTGCGCGATACGTCGTAGCTGCCCGTAGGCTGTCATAACAACGCGCAACGTAGCGTACTGCGTAGGCGCATCCATCCCAATAATATTTTAATTAATAATTATTATATGCGAAGGTGGGGCTGTCTGTCTGTCTGCCTGTTTAACATCTTACAGCGCGAGAGACTTATTTTGACCCAACAGAATTGCTGGCGTCATCTAGTTAGAAAATATTATAATTTTATGCAAATGCATGGATACTTCATAAAACCAACACATTTAATAATATTATTAATATTGTAATGATGTTTTAATGTAAAAAAAAACACATCTTCAACAATCACAAAATCTACATCACCTTATTAATCGCAAGTTCCATCAACAATCTGATGTTGGCTATCACATCACAAAACATCAATCAAATCTAGATGTAGCACAAAATGTATCACATCACAGAACCCAATCGAGCGATCATCACATCACGTAACCGTTTTCACTAGCAGTTGGCGTGTTACACGTCGAAAAGTTAGAAAATAACTGCCATTTTTCATCGTTTATGTGCACATGAACGTGATTAATGAGAAAATGTTGCAGGATGCTCGACATTTCAGGATTTACGGAAACTGCCCGGATTACAACGCTGCGTCTATCGTGCATCATTGTTACCAATATTTTTTTACAACTATAAGAAGAATCGTCAATAAAAAAATTATATCCTTCTGAACGCAAAAATTATCACATGTAGAAAATATCTACTCCGTAATTGATAAGGCATGATTTATTAGGAGGAAGTAAATTCCGTTTGTTAAATTTAGTCGTTAAAAATTTGGAGCTCAATAATAAAGATACCGTTGGTATTGTATGAGGTGTGATGGTTGTGACTAACTGTTTCGCTTATCAAAATTCATCGACATCACTGCGGTAGGTCGGAACCCAGAGCTCATATTATAGTCATAACTCATAAAAAAGCATAAACCAACGCGCAACAAAGAAATTTAAACCAGCTAAGACTTGCATTCTTTTAAAACAGCAAGTATTCAAATTAAAAAGTTAAAATTAGTTTGATGTCCTACGTGTAAGGACTCATAAGAAATTGTGGATAAGGATCGGATCGGATTTACAATTTTCCGATTCCACACTATGCATGTAACATTACAGAGCTGAAGAACAAAAGTGAAAGGTGGGTGAATGGCTGAAACGAGTTGGGTTACCCAAAG
This sequence comes from Polyommatus icarus, assembly GCA_937595015.1. Lineage (NCBI taxonomy): Eukaryota > Metazoa > Arthropoda > Insecta > Lepidoptera > Lycaenidae > Polyommatus > Polyommatus icarus. The sequence goes on from OW569325.1 coordinate 3,743,240, forward strand.
GGGGGAGGGAGGGGGTCACAGAAGAAACTGAATCGTGATGTCATTACCTATTTAAATAGATACAATTAATTTTATATCAAAAACTATAAAATCAATAGATAATAATTGCTAGTAGAAAATATAATTATTAGTGCTTTAACATTTTATAACTTCCTCTTGTTGGTTGTTGGCAAACTCAAACGCAATCGAATGAACGGATAAATATTGCGCAAAAGCCGCCAGTGCTAAAGCTAGATAGATTATTATCTGAATACGAATCCCACTAATAAAATAAGTGAGTAGAATTTGTATCTTTGGCAGTTTCCACACATACATATACCGAAGTATCAGGCATAGGATAGACTTTTTACATGTCCATCCGACGTATCGTCTTTCTTTTCAGACAATCAAGTGATCAGCCTGCTTTGATCTAAGCTAAATTGGAAACAACATTCCAACGCGGGAATCGTACCCCGAGTCCTGAACAAGGTGTTGGTGATGGGTGATGAGTGATGACGTTGAATATGGCCTAAAACGTTAAACCTTCCCAAAATCCCACGACCCACGATCACAGGCGGGGTGCAGGTGTTTTAACGGTTCACTAGTCGGGGCCCTTTCGCACGATTATGTTAACAAATTAGTTGTATCGCGAGGGTGTTCGGACACGCGCTTGCTCACTCGACCGCGGCGATTGTGTACCCATAACCTGATGGGGACAGGTGATTTACCCGTTGCTAATTTGAGGAGGGGAAGTAGACTTTATGGTCGGGAAACATTGAATCCTGACCAATGTGGTGTGATTTTTCTCACCTTTCATTGGTCCCGAGTTTGCCTCATACTTACCGGACGCGGGATGGAGAGCAAGTAGGCTTTCGTTATCTATCAACACTGTGTCAGTTTTAAATAGTTTAGACTCTCTCGACATCAACTTGTTGGCCACTTTATTCCTTATAGAGGATACGACACTGTAATGTTCTGACAGTGCAGTGAACCATAATGTTTCTTAGCCCTTGGAATGCGGATTTTGTCAATTTATTGAACCTGATGAATTATGCATCTGGTAAAGCATGAATAGGACGTCTCAAATAACTCAATCCTGTGGCAGCCCGGCAGGGTACACGTACATGATGACTGATGACACTGACGCTATCTATTGTACTCTAGTACTTAGCGTGTACATCATTATCACTATGACTACACCAGCCCCCGTAGACAACTGGCAAAACGCTAACGCTAACGCTAGCGCTACAAAATGTATGAATTTGACATTAGTATTCGCTAGCGAAGCGACAACTTATGTCAAATCGCATACATTTTGTAGCGTTAGCGTTTTGCCAGTTGTCTACGGAGGCAGATGGCCTAGACAAGTGGCAAGCGATTATCGCAAACGCCAACAAAATGTATGGGATTTGACATAAGTATTCGATGGCGAAGCGATGATAATAAATAAGTCAAATCGCATACATTTTGTTGGCGTTTACGACAATAGCTTGCCATTTGTCTAGTAGTGCTGTGCAGCATTCACCAATTCAATAAGTGATTCAATCAATATTTAATCTTTCTATCGTGGATTCTTGGAAATGCTAATAATTGTATTCTATTATTGCCGCGATCACCGGTGCTCGTATGGGGCTTGATGGGTTAACCCCTCAGTTCCGGGAAAAATCTATGCAAAAAGTTGGCAGGTCAATGTGCAAAAAAAAAATGGCGCCCGGCCTACCCTCTTTGTAAAATTAATGTAATATCCTTACATACAATCCATATTTAATGTTTGTGTGACCTACATTATTATAATGATGGAAGATTTAACATGTTATATGTTAAATCTTCTATCTATCAAGCCATCATAATATAGTATTTAGTCCGATGTAATATTAGTTTCTCAATTATAAACTTTCGAAACTACAATTAGTGACTTGTTCAGAAGAAATAAACGAATAAAATACTCATTAGTCATTATAAATAAAATATTTATAATGAGTAAAATAAACTATTCGCAATACAAAACGCTACATACATTCGTGAAATCCAGTAAAATCTTCGAACAAAGCACAAGTCATACCTTGACACGTAGGAAATAGAGCACAATTTTAAATAGCCGAAATAATAGTAATCGCTTACAGATGTTTATTTATTTTTCATTCAGAGTGTGGTCAATGTATCTACCAAACTACCAAACTTCTTCATACAAAAGTATTTTCTAAATCATCGAAGTACGTAATACGAGTATAATCGAAACAAAGAGCGCGGCCCAGGTGGGCCTTACGGTTGTTTAGAGACTTGAAAGTGTAAATGCTCAGAGCTGTCAGCGAGGTAACGCCGCATGAACTGTCATGTTTTTCGGGCGCGCAGCCCATATCGAATTATATGACGTTATCACGTCAAAACTACTCGTCTCATAATGTCAAAATGTCAACAATATCTCCACAAAACTCGATGAAAATGTGTTATTTCGATGACAGATCTACACAAGGAAAATGTTGGTCATGCTAGGGTCAATAGAGATGAAGAGACAAACCATCAAACATCGAGAAAACATGTAGAAAAAAATTTCTAGTTTGCGCATCTTAGGCCGCGCCGGCAGGTCTCCTCGCAATCCTGAGTCCTGTACCTAACATTTGGAGGTTGATTCTTGGGATTTTTACAAGTGCGTTTCATTCTACCTACAGCTATTAATATCAGCATCGTTATCTTGGAATTACGCGCCATCATTTAAAAATATAACATTCGAAATATGAAATTCGATTCCACAGATAATAAAGCATCGCGTCACATTATCACGAATTATACAGCTTTATATTTACCGTCACGAAATGAGTCGTGGAAATACCAAAGGTTTTTTGATAGGGTAGGGTAAAATTACGAATCTTTTGATTGTTTTTAGAAAAGTAAATAGGTATATTATGTAATATTTAAAAAGATGATTATTTTTAAAACAAAGAAAAATAAAAAATACTATAATTTTATACCTACCTAAATCATCGCTATAGCCTTTATGGCACGCGAATTGACGTATTCTAGTAAAAACTGAAAATTGTAGACAATTTTAAGTTATTTTTGTTGCGAGTCACGATCCCAAATAGCTCTATAATTTTCTGAGACGATACAAAGTGACAAGAGTGACTAAACGATGAAAATGTTCATAAATAAATCAATTTGAATGTTTTGTGATGTTTTATGTTTGACATGTAATAAAAATTTAAAAAATAATATTTGCATGCTATTTTACATCTTAAAGTGTCAGAACTCGGAACCAATAATATTGTAAATAAACTTAGTTCGATGTTTCGAGAGGATACGACATTGTAATCTTCTGACAGTGCTGAGCGCAGTCATGTTTCTTAGCCCTTGGAATGCGGATTTTGTCAATTTATTTAAAGTTGGTTATAATATAATATTATGTACATTCTATTTCATCAGTACGAATTTTGTCACATTTTCATAGAAATTCACATTTTATTTTTATTTTTCAGCACTTAATTTAATAATTAATTAAATATTTTCTGATTATAAAAGTAAGTTAATTAATTATATTTTTGATTTTATTTTTCAATTTCATAAAATAATAATTATTATGAAAACAATTAAGATTTTTAGATGGCCTACCATGGTAGGCCACGCGAGTACTCGTGTAAAAAAAGGGGCGCGTGTACTGCATTGTTAATATAATATTATGTACGTTATAAATACCGCAACATTATTCAATAATGTTGTAACTAGTAACGGAGCGTGCAGCGGCGAGAAACGTCCATAAATTAATAAATACTTGCGGATTTTCCAGAGTCTGCGCTCGACGTCACTCCGCGTGATTCAAAATAAACATAACCAGACACGCGCTGCGTTTTTATCATAAACACGTCAAAATTCATAAAACTCAGTAGAGTCACGTAGAGTTACCTACTGATGATAGCACTCATTTGCTTTTTGGTAAATTTATCACCTCTTCTGCTCCTAGAGGCATCATCTAGGTTACTTTAAGCACAAGAAACCTTAAGGGAGGTAACAAGAGTAACCTTAAGGTTACTTGTTACCTCCGTCTGGTACGTCGGAAAACTTCGAAAAAGGATCCTATGCCTTCACAGAAAAGTAATTAGGTATGTAAGGTGAAGCCAAACTTATTCAGGTTAGGAAATGTAGAGAAATACTGTTCTCTACATTCGTGCTCGTGAAAATGTAACAAGATTTTCCCCCTAAATCGTTTAATATCATCGTCAGTATAAGAGTGAAGCTAAACGAGCAAAATTTGTGAGTTGTGAGTCGCAGAATTTCGGCTGGCAGAAATTCTGCTGCATTCAGGTGCATACAAAAGTCATGTTTGATTCACACGAGCGTAATTTTGCGAACTGTCATTATTTGTATGAAAATTGAAAATATATTTACGCGACCGAATTTCTGCGACTCACAACTCACAAATGACGCTCGTTTGGCTTCACCCTTACTACTTCGATGATATTACAAGATTTAGGAGGAAAATATTTTGTTACATTTTCACGGGCACGAATTTAGAGAACAGTATTTCTCTACATTTCCTAACGTGAATAAGTGAGGGAACTTTTATCCTGTACACTGAGCGTATCGTGGGTATTACATATCTAATTTTTACTGAGAAGGATGATTAATATAATATGTAGGTATTATATAAACACCTACCGTGATTCCTAGTTAGTCTTCGTCCGTTTTCCTGACGCGACTCCTCAATATGCCAAGTGTATTCCATTTTCAGTTCGTCAAGGCATTATAAAATAAATCACGTTGCATCCAGGGCATAGTCAAAATCACACATCGCGGAAAAATTTAAATTCCGAGCCACTGAGAGTTTTTTTTGTGAGTTGTGAGCATTAACTTAAAAAATACCAATGCCAATTATTTTTTTTCGTCGCTATTGAAACCAAAATAGACAAGCGTCCGGTAACAATTTACACTGGAAGGTAACTGGCGTTAACGTTGCCGTTTCAACCCCTGCAGGAAAAAGACAGCGAGAATATTCGCCTGGGGTAGAAAGGGATGAATATGTGTATCGTTTTACGGTTGCTACGAAAACATGAGCGGTTTGGAGGGAAATATTGACCAATGGGGTAGTTTTCGTGTTGATTTTCTAATGGTTTGGGGTGGTAGCGATTTCATGAATACCTTTTCGTTCTATGTGGTTACATGGATTTATTTTTTACATGATCGGAATTTTATAAGTTTACTGTTTAAGAAATTTATTTCTTGACATAAAGATTATTCAACATTGTATAATATTAATATAGCACATTAACATATTATAAAATATTATCGTAAATAACCGTTTCTCACGCTTCGATTTTGCGTATTAACTTTATGGATACTAAGTTGAAATATTACATTGAAACACTACTCACTAGGCTATTTCGACTGGGAAATTCCCGGATATTAGCATACCTATTAGATCCACATGTTTACACATATAGTCACATTTTATATCTATAAGAAAACAAACAAGGAAACTATAATAATACGAGTATGATGAGGATAAGACCAACGAGTATCTTATCCAGTTGGAGTAAGTATATTTAAAGTCTCACAACGAACTTTTTGACAACGCTATTTATTCCAATTTTTCTTCAAATTATAGTCATCATCTATACCGTGTATATTATAAAACAAAGTCGCTTTTTTTCTCTCATGTCCCTTTGTTCCCTATAATCTTTAAAACTATGCAACGGATTTTGATGATTCTTTCAGTGTTAGATAGCCAATTTATCGAGGAAGGCTATAGGCTATATTTTATCACGCTAAGGGTCTACACAGACGGACTGCATTTCAACTGCAAATTGCAGTTCAAGTGCAGTTTGAATGCAGTTGACACGACTGCAATGCGACTGCAATAGAACTGCAAACCAAACGCGCAGTCAGATTGCAGTTCAGTTGCAGTTGGCGTGCAGTCGTGTGTACTGTTTGGTTTGCAGTTCTATTGCAGTCGTGTCAACTGCATTCAAACTGCACTTGAACTGCAATTTGCAGTTGGATTGCAGTTGAAATGCAGTCCGTCTGTGTAGAGTGTAGACCCTAAGACTTATAGGAGCGAAGAAATAGAGGAAAGGGCTAACTTGAACGCGCTAATCGAGGAAGGCGATTGGCAATATTTTATCACGTTAAGACTAATAGGAAAATGTGGAAAAAACGGGGGAAATTATTTGAAAGGGCTTATCTCGCGAACTACTTTTATGTTATGTTATTATGTTATTTGGTACAGATAAGAAGTAGACCAAGTGAAGGATCATAGGCTATCGATTTTAATCATTTTTTCAGTGGTTATATATTTTATACTCGTGCGATGCCGCCGGGCGGGTCGCTAGTTGTTAATATTATAAATTTATAAAATATATGAATGTGTGTTTGTCTGCAGTCATTCGTTACCGCTTTGAGTTTAATGTCTAAATCGTTAGATGGTTCTGGAGATACTGAATTTGAGAAACGGGAAAGGACTTATTTAAATAGTTTTTATTGCGAAAAAATTTACAGTTTCTGCGCGATGACTGAATTTCTGCGCAACAAAGTAGCGGGCGAAATTTAATACTTTATAAGAAAAATACCTAAAATTTACATTTTTCCACAAAGCTTTGCTAGGTTTGTTTTTTTAACCTTTGCAAAGGTTAAAAAAAAACCAACAAATATATTTCATTTTCATAATTCAATAAAAGCTCCGTTCCAAATTACCATAACCCCGAATTTCCAGTCGGTACCGCAGTTAATGAGTTTATTCGATAATTGCTGTGGGGTCTAAACGGTCGATTATGGGGGGCGCAGGTCGTCGGCGATCACTGCCCACCCCATCACCAGGGAACGTGGGAACCTGTCGCTGTAATGGTGCAACTATTTCCAATTGCTGGTACAATTTTCAAAAGGATATTCGGTGATTAGTTTTCAGGAATCAGGTTGCACTATAAGAAATCATGTATCCTATTAACCATAGTTGGTAGAGCAAACGGGCAGATTTTTACCAAACCTATGCAAAAGGATATTATTGTACCTATATTTAGATTTTAGACCATTTTGACCAAAACAGGGCCATTAATTAAGACGTGGGTAAGTGTCTCTTAGCGGTCACCAAAGGTATCTAAATGCTAAGGGCCTGTTTCACCACTTCCTGATAAGTGACGAATAGGCTATCCACCAATTAACTTGACAGATCAAGTATGGAGAATCTGTCGAAAAAGTTATGAATAGCCTATTCGGAACATTATCAGAAAGTGGGGAACGGGCCCTAAATCTCAAAAGATTGCTTCAAAGTTTAATTTATGTCCTTGAGACGTTAAGACCACGGAACAATTAAGAATTAGATGACATGTAGTCGCTGGTGAAAGCGTTTTCGTCTGAATATAGATAGACCGCTGGGGTACATCAGGATTTCTGAATCCAGTGCTCCCTGGAGCACTTCAACTCTCTGGAACCTGACCTTCAAATATACCATATCAAAAACATGGTGTATCGAAAACGAAACCGCTCCGTGTCTGCGTAGTGCATAGTGCGTCAACACCTTGCCTGCGGACGCAATGATGCGACAAATTCGGTGCACTATGGTGGCCAATGGCGTGTGACAGCAGCTGGTATTAACGGCATTACCGATATTATGCTGATCGATTTCCATTAATACATGCTAATTGTTTGGGAACACATGCGAGCATGCCCACGAAACTCTACATGGGACTTTTCTCTTGCAGCTGTCCTAAAAAATTAAGAACAAATTTGCCATTCATCATTATGATGGTTTTTAAATTTTTTTGGTTCTTAAATTTTTTCACTATTAAAGGCTCGGCCACTGGAGTTAGGAGTCAGGACATATTGTCTATGGCAATTACGTTGTTGGGACCTACGCCGTTGCGCGTTGGCACAACGAAGGTGCGGACTGCGTAAAAGCGAATGATAAGCAGTGTCAAAATATGGCGATGCGTAATATCGGAATTCGCATCTTGCTGTATGGTTTTTTGTCGCTTTTTAACAGTTCTCAGCGTCGATATCATTGGCGTTAATGCCAAGTAAGATCTTTCTTTACGTCCGTCGAACTCATTCTACCACTTGGAAGTTGAAGATACAAATCAATACTAAAATGAGACGCAGTTCATTGTGGCTAACTTGAACCATGGAGTTAACTTTAACCTTTGTTCTCCATCGAACAAACAGACGGTAACCGGGGTGACCATCTCGTGACGTTGCTCAAAATATACCCGCAGCTATTGATCCAGGCATTTGCATACCACATTCAATAAATAGTTAATGATATCCAATGATGGCCTTTCTTCTATTTTAATAATATTTTAATACATGTCGTTCTACGACTGACACACGCAACTCCGTTGCGCCAAAATTCGTTATCGCGCGGGGACCGTACATATTTCCGGGATAAAAATTAAAAAGTATCCTATGTACTTTCCCGGGAATTTCAACAAAATCGGTTCGGCGGTTTGAGCGTGATGAGGTTACAGACACGCATCAATCGCATTCATAATATTATTACTTTATTAGTATTCGGACTACGAATACTTAATAAAACCTAAGGAAGAGTAACTCCGTCAAAAAACATGCTCCAAAATACTTGTCAAAAAAGTGTACCTTATTCACTTTTCATACATTTGCAATATTTAGGTGACCTTGAGGTGTGCGTTACGATTGCTCCGCCAAGTTATCTAAACAGAAAAAAACTTCGCCAAAAAAATTGTCGAAATTTGTCGAAATCGAAGGGAACAAACCAAAAATTTGTCAATGTTTAAACAAAAAAGTCACAAGGAATTTAAGTTGGCCGCGCGAACGTAACGTGGAGGATTGCGCGGCCATGAAGATATCAGGAATCACTTGGGTCAGAGATCTAATTCCTTTTGTCATATTATGAAGACTGAATTTGTCAAAATTTGTTGAAAAACGAATTATAAACTGTAGTTAAATATTTTAAGAAATATTTACCTTAGAAGTTATGGCCGCGCAATCCTTCATTTGTAATTTTTTAATGTTGATTATTTCTTTATAACTTAAGACTTAGTACAAAAAACTGTTACAGGAAGAAAGGTCTTAATTTGTCGAAACTAGTGAAAGCAATAAATACTACATAAAACTTGTTTAAACAGACATATCAGTCCGAAACAATAAAGACACGGCCGCGCAGTCGTAACGTTACTTTATACGCTGATATCTCATTATATGTCTCTCATTACTAGGATTTCGGTGTGAATATCCATTTATTCGACATATTAACCTGATTAGAATGATATATCGTTTTACCCTCAGAACAATTTTCAACGCGTGTAATCTCGAAAAATATGTTCTCTCATACAATGTTTGAGCAGGGTAACCATAATTTCGATTTGATTTGGGAATACCTCTAACTGGAGACTTGAAATTATATTGAACAACATCTAACTCAATTTGCAAAAGTATTAGTATTAAATAAAATAAAACGTGTATATTTCAATAATTAGATATATTTATTTATCTGCACAGCTTGAAAAATAAACATTATATCTCTGACCCATGTGGTTCCTGAGATCTTCATGGCCGCGCAATCCTCCACGTTACGTTCGCGCGGCCAACTTAAAATCCTTGTAACTTTTTTGTTTAACATTGACAATTTTTTGGTTTGTTCCCTTCGATTTCGACAAATTTCGACAATTTTTTTGGCGAAGTTTTTTTATGTTTAGTTAACTTGGCGGAGCAATCGTAACGCACACACCTTGAGCAATATAAAGGCTGACGTTACATGACAGTTCGAATGGAACCAAATTTAAAACTGTATTAGTATGGGAGTTACGTTTCCTTAGGTTTTATTATTCGTAGTATTTTAATGTTAACATAAAACGCTGATTATTTCAAAACAAGAAATCCAGATTTTTTTATTATTCTTTTGAGCTAATCTTAAAAGGCCTTATAAGAAATCCCCATTGAAAAAATTCAAAATTTTTAATTTTTCACTTTTTTATTAACATTCAAAGTCATTCCAAAATTTTTCATGTAAATAAAGTAATTACGGTTTTATATCCAATTATTGTTACTATTTTGTTTTGTTATTGTTAGAAGCCAGATAACAATGTATATTTTTTTATTTATAAGTTATAACTAATAAAATTTAAATAATCATTTTTATTGATGAAAAAACCCTAATTGCTATATTTACATAAAAATTTCATGAATGCCTTTGATTGTTCATAAATAAATTAAAAATAAAAATTAGTGAATTTTTCCAACGGATATCTCTTCCAAGCTCAAAAGAATATTAAAAAATATAGATTTCTTGTTTTGAAATAATCAGCGTTTTTATGTTAACATTAAAATGGTGATTATGAACAAATTAAGAAAAGCATCTAGACACGCGGTAGAGTGTCAAGCCAAGTTCCAGCATAACAGAATGGCGAGCATGCACCGTGTGTAATATTACACGAACTTTTGACCCCCTCATAATTTAGAAACTATTTCACATAAACGTTTCAAATTTAGCTCATAATATGAGACTTGCGAGATAAATACATGCTTTAAATTTCATAAGCACAGCTTAAACAGTTGTTGAGATATTAACGTCCGAAAATCTAAATTTTTATCACTGACTGACTGACCTATAGATCAAAATTTCAACCCACATCCAGATGACCTAGAAGGCTGAAATTTGGAATCCAGCTCGGTAATTGTGTGTAACCGTGGGGAAAAATCCGAAAACAAAAAAAAAGGTCAAGTGCGAGTCGTACAGAGCAAAAATTGTTTTTTTTTGTTTGGAAACCCCCCTTAAATATTTATTTTATTTTACTTTTATTATTTGTTATGAAAGAAGAAATATAATTAAGGATTTTGTGAACATTTCAAGTACCTTTCGGCTGCCATTATTAATTTAGAGCAAAAAAGGCAAAAAAATCACGTTAATTGTATGGGAGCTACCCGTATTAAACATTTGTGAATTAAAAAAACTTGAAATGAATATAAGGTGACTTTACGAAGCGTGTCTGTCTGTCTGTTACGTCTTCACGCCCAAACTGCTTGTACCGATTGTTCTTTGATATGGAGATATAGTTTGAGTCCCGAGAATAGACATAGAATTATTTCAATATATCTGTCCCTCCGTCTGTTTGTCTGTCCGTATGTTAGACAGCTATAAAAATAGCTACTTAACTTCCGCATAGTAAGTTGTACATTATATAGTTAATGGTTGGAAATACACTTGTGTTATACCGTATTATTCCAATGCCTTCTGATGGTAGCTGCATTTTCCATTCGCTTGGATTTTCTTAGTTTTATTAGTCTGATACTCAAGTCTCAACAAGGCTCAAGGGCTGTTTCCCCACTTCCTCATAAGTTTCAGATAGGCTATCCACAACTTATCTGATAGACGATGTATCTGCCAGATAAGTTGCGGATAGCATAGCCGACACTTGTCGGGAAGTGGTGAAACGACACCTTAAGGTTGAATATAGTCGAATATTATGGATGTCTGAACTGGGAAGATGAAGGTGTCTACCCTTGCTCGGAAAGTTTTCTTTACAAAAAGTAGTGATATCCCACCAAAAACATAAATGTAAAAATGCTGAGCCAAGTTCCATACAACATTATATTTCTTGTCTATGGACTTCGCCGTAAAAAGGATGGAGATCTAAATGAGTGCCAAGTTCCATGGAAAATCGAAATAAGTACGTATGTATAGGAACCAAATAACATTATGAACAAATAATAGAGTCTATTTCTTTGCTTTATAGAATATCTATAACAATTGATGTTATTTAAATAATGTGAGATCTTAAACTAGATTAGATTTTACTTGGCTAGTTTTCATCAGAATTAAAATGTTCAATAACTTTATGAAAAATGACTGACGTAATGAAAACTGGCCAAGTTAGATCTAATCCAGTTTAAGATCTCACATTATTTAAATAACATCAATTGTTATAGATATTCAATAAAGCAAAGAAATAGACTCTGTTCATAATGTTATTTGGTTCCTATACATACGTACTTATTTCGATTTTCCATGGAACTTGGCACTCATTTAGATCTCCATCCTTTTTACGGCGAAGTCCATAGACAAGAAATATATTGTTTGTATAGAACTTGGCTCAGCATTTTTACATTTATGTTTTTGGTGGGATAATAATTAAACGAATTGTGATAATTTATTTTTATTAACGGATTATTGTTTATTGATATGTCTACTTAGTACCCAAATTTTTTTATTCCTTAATATTAATATTTAATCACTTAAAATATTTTTTTAGTTCACGTAGCAGATTGCGGGCTGCGGCAATTCACGCGAAACCCGAACTACGCGTTTTTGCCGTTACTTTCGCCGCTCAATTAAAGTTATAAGGATTGTTGATAGGTTCCAGGATCTAGGAGATTTTTTAGGAATTTTTTTCTAACTTTGGTTATTTCAAATAGTTTTCGAAATATAAAAAAAAACTAAACCCTTCTTTTTATGTTTACTTAATTGTTTATAACTTTTGCATTTTTTTTCAGCCCCTCTTGGAATTTTGATAGAATATTCTAGATGCTATTCCGAATCGAATGAGACTAAAATCATAATTTTCGGTGCCTTAGATCAGGTTTCGAGGAAAATGGCACTTGTTACTCAGACTATTGTCTTAAAATAATATTTAAAATGCTTACAACGCAATCTGTAGAGATGTAAAATATTACGTTTCTAATTATTGGGCCTCAGATTATGAGAAAATGTGTCTGTATGTCTGTACCTACCTCACGAACAAAAATTTGATACAACAGCAAAACATCTTCTTAAAATATATAAAAATGGATTTCCAAAAATCAAATGCGTTAGTCGCGCTAAAACTCGAAAACGGCTGAACGGATTGGGCTGATTTTAGTCAATATACGTAGAAGTCCAGGGAAGGTTTTCAAGTGACCTGTGACACGAAGTTCACCGGGACAGCCAGTATTCAGATAAAACCTTATTGTATGCAATGTAGCGTAAAGTCAAAACTGGCCCATTAGCTGTGTAAGCCGTAACTCGTAAGGGCCATTAAAAATAGGATTAGTCACTGAGACAACATTAAACAAGCCCTTCTTGTGTAAACAAGGACGTGGCGGTAAAGCAGCTCTGGCTTGATGGATGGGATCTTAGGACACTCACATGATAAGATATCTCTCTATTATTATGTGCTAATGTGCTTAGTGCCTATAATATTTACGTCATAAAGTTTGGAGAATCAGAAGACAATATTATGAAACAAAATGACTCATGAGAAAAGCTGTGATATAAAAGGCGAGTTGTCAAAAGACGTAAAAAAAGAAGATAATATGTACTGTCAAATTGAGAAACCTTCTCCTTTTTGGAAGTTAGTTAAAAATTCGGAGATTAAATTTTAGAGTCCCATCATCACCCTATGACTCTTACAAAAGCTTAATAAATGAAAATAAACAAAATCTCAAGGCTTTTCACGTGATTTCGTGAAAATATCGACCAAACAAATCAAGCTTTACATAAATATGGGCGGAGCCAGGTCACCACAAAGGGGAAGATTGGCCAATCACGGGCGGTTATTTCAAATTAGGAACGCGTGCCGATGCGTCACTTTTGTGAAATGTCAAAACTGACGTATGGTCGAAATAAAAACAACCTTATACAGGCTGATGTTCTTACACATGAATACAAGAGTTTAGAGCATGCTTGCCATTTTATTTGTTTGTATAAAAGAGGTTAAATTAGTAATTATTATTAATTATAAAATGGATCTAGAAATTAGAATGGACTCAAATGACTGATCTAAACTCTGAGTTAAGACTTAAGGGTCTCGAATCAGGAAAAACAGCACTAAAAAGGACTCTTTTTCAGGGCAGAGCGTTTCTAATCAAAGTAGCCTGGTATAAATATTAGATTGCTAAAGTTTGCTTTAGATCTGAAGTTTAAATATCGTAGTTCTTGAACATGAAGAAGTTGCAAGACCATACAAATATCAAATTTTCAAAGAAAATAAACATTACCTCATGGTATAGAGCACTATGACACAATGATCTATGTTAGAAAAAAAATTACTTAGCTAATTGCAACACCCTGTAGGAAAAATAGTGGAATCAAAACACGGCAACCAGTAGCGTTTAGCACGCTAGGATCTTACCACGAATTTATGTACGCAATTTCAATATTTTAACATAAATAATATATAATTTTTGTTTTGTCTCGCAGGACGTTTACATCGCTAACCACAATTTGAGTCACGAAAACCTCTATGCTAAGTACTCATACACGGTTTTGCTCGATCGAGCAATCACGTAGAGTAAAAGCCACGGCTCGGGCTTTCGTCAACACATTCAGCATTGCTCGATAGTTTTACTCCAAATCGAAGGAAATTAGATATTGTATACTTAATTCCATCGAACCGGCTCTATGCGAGCCTTCGAGCTGTGAGTTTTGCAAATTGCGGTCGTTTTTGCTCGATTTGGAGTAAAACTATCGAGTAAAACCGTATGTGAGTACTTAGCATTTAAACACTAACGGCCGCACTCAGAGAGATTTCATGATTACTTAATTTTAATTTAATTATGAAGATTTTTCCATTAAGCTCCATTAATATGGAGAGTGAGATTAGGTAATTTCAATATCTTGTAGCCGCTCTATAATGTACTGAAGTTAGCAGAATAATTTCTGTCAAAATCTTATAGAGCGGCTACAAGATATTAAAATTATAACATTAAGTATACTATAAAATTACCGTGTTTATAGATTTGGCAATTTTGGTCCAACGCTTGACTTTCCACTCCGGGGGTCGTAGGTTACATTCCGCGTCAAAACAACAAAAAATATTGCTTTCTAAGATGCAATTTCGCCGCCCTAGTGCTTGAATGGCCAATCGACCAGTGAGCAAATTTTACAGGAGACGTTTTTTTTAAATTACTTATGGATATTATTAGAAGTTTATTAAACTTTTGCTGAGTTAGAAAAATGTAGTATTTCTTTATATGTATAGAAATAGTAATTGAAAATAATAACTATAGCACTCTTTATATTTCATTTAATTATTGGAGATTGGCCAAAATTCTTCCGACATAATTATGCATATGGAGATATTTCTCTAAAATAACGTGCCAGTTTAGTGCTTGTTTGTCCAAAATACCACCATATTCGCTATATAGCATGTTTGATTTTTGATAAAATTAAAAAAAATGTATATGGCCATGTATAATATGTGTGTGTGTAGGTATACTATGATGTTTGTTTGTCCACAATTATCGCTCGTTTGGCTGAACCGATTCTGATGCGGTTTTCAGAACAATATTTGTCACATTTAGGGTCAATTTATGTTTGCGCAGAATCGAAGCGCATCGAAGCGAATTACTAAAACTGAACATAGCATTTTCAACCTTAACACCAGAGCATAATGCACACATTACTTCTGCGAGGCAAATCAGCGTTGGTCGGGCGCATTCACGCGAATTTGCGCGAATGCGCGCGCCTTTTTAAATTCTCAGAAGTAATGTGTGCGTTAACGCTTTGGAGTTAAGGTTGAATTTGCTATGCTCAGTTTTGGTAATTCGCTTCCATTCTGCGCTAGTTTAAATTGACCCTAAATGTGACAAATATTGTTCTGAAAACCGCATCAGAATCGGTTCAGCGAAACGAGCGATAATTGCGGCCAAACATACATCATACAAACATACATACACACATACATAGAGGTCAACCTGAGAACCTACTTTTTTTAAGTCGGCTTAGTCCTTTGATCGGGGATTCTTGGAAATGCTATTATATTCTATTGTTGTCACGATCATCGGTGCTCGTATGGGGCTTGAAGAATTAAAATAGTAAGAACGGATCATGGCTTAGGTGTGACAAGGTAATAAATTATTTATTAAGTACTTACAAATAATCATTCTGTATTTACCCTCAAGTAACTTCGAACACTAAAACAAAATTGAAACAAAAGAATATATCAAGAAACTGGCAACGTACCTTTCCAAATCAACTTCGCTCAATTTAAAATCCATTTTTTCGTTGTTACAGACATTTTGAAGCATATCAAGTGTTAAATTTTTTAAATTTGTCGTAGTAAGCAAACAATAAGTAATAAACAAACAAAATGGCGTCGCGTGACGTGCGCATGACCTTCGAAATGCTTGACCGTGATTGGTCGGTCGATGGATATAGGACAAACAAGACCGGAGATGGATATTTGGATGCGTTCATTTGAGCAAAATATGGAGTTAGACTACTCAAGCACTTAAAACAGTTTTTATATGGGAGATGAGATATTTTATTTTTGCTAAAAAAGCAAGTTATATGCAAGAAAAATAAAAAATATTTATATTGTAAAATGCGTTATCAGGGTTACTATTAGTTTGAAATAAAAAGTCTATTTTGGTAAAAATGGTCCATTGGCCCTTCAAGCACTAGGGCGGCGATTAACCAGATAAAAGATCAATCTCAAAATAAGAAATGAGTGGCCACCCTAAGTTAATAGCAACTAATATATTATGTATTCTGTGGTTATAGGTAGAGGCGAAGGCTATATGCAAAAATGCACCTGATCTCTCGAGTCTCGCCAATCAATACATTAATTTCGTCTAACTATGGAGTTTCGGTCGCAGTTACTTTAGGAGGTATCCAGTTCTGAAGGTCCACTTTCGATAAAGTATAAAACTCAATTTTTCATCCTCTTTTCCTCGGGATAACTGTAGAAATCTCGGCTCCCACTGCCGGATACTTATGACACTTGTTTCCCACTTCTACCCTCTATGAGCCTGGGGATCATATGCAGGAAAAATAAAAGGAAGAAAGCTGTCGCCGGCTTTTGGGTTATCTCCACAAACTCTAGGACCAGCTAATTATTAACATAACGCGCGGTAAAACTTATGCGGTTAGCGCTAATCTTACACACAGGTGTTTCTTAAGAATGCACGCCGGCTATAAAAATTAAAACGTCACAAGTTCTGAATACGTAGTACAAGAAAATATGCTTTGCAACGATATAATAGAGCAGAATTTCCTTCATTGGAGTTATTGCGTTCATTGCAAATTCATTGCATTGTGTTCGTGGGAAACAGTGGTTATTGTTGAAAGGCAGGAATGACACATATTGCTGCGGTCGTGTATCACGCGTTTCCCGTAGTCCCACCTTCAGGAGCAGGAACACCGTTGGGGTTTTAGTGGGTAGTCCCGGGTGCGTCCTCCGCCCCGGGGAGTCCCACATACCCCGGTGGTCCTCCCCAGACCCCGGGGATGCGTAAACGCATTCCCCCAACGCAAAAAAAAAAAAAAAAAAAAAAAAAAAAAAAAAAAAAAAAAAAGGAATGACACATTTTGGAGCTAACAAATAGAGATTTTCTCTGTCGTGTCCCATGTAACTTTGATATGATGCAAAAAATATAATTTGAAAACTTATAAGTCGCACTGCAAGTTCCAATGTTGCCGAAAGTTAGGCAGTCAATATGAAGCTTCATATTGTCTTCAATACCAAACTAAATGTTGCGCAATGTTGCGAGCAATGCTACTACAATACGAGGTACCTACTGAAGCAACAATATCTAACTAGCCTTTCCTATCTTATCTAACTACGGATATATAATACATATTACTAGCGACCCGCCCCGGCGTCGCACGGGTATAAAATATATAGCCACTGAATAAATGATTAAAATCGATAGCCTATGATCCTTTACGTGGTCTACTTCTTATCTGTGCCAAATAACAGAAAAATTGCTCCAGTAGTTCGCGAGATAAGCCCTTTCAAATAATTTCCTCCGTTTTTTCAATATTCTCCTATTAGTCTTAGCTTGATAAAATATAGCCTGTAGCCTTCCTCAATAAATGGGCATCTAACACTGAAATAATTTTTCAAATCGGACCAGTAGTTCCTGAGATTAGCGCGTTCAAGTTAGCCCTTTTAAATAATTTTCCCCGTTTTTTCCACATTTTCCTCAATTTCTTCGCTCCTATTAGTCTTAGCGTGATAAAATATAGCCTATAGCCTTCCTCGATAAATGGGCTATCTGTCACTGAAAGAATCATCAAAACTCGTTGCGTAGTTTTAAAGATTAAAGGGAACAAAGGGAGATGAGGGAAAAAAAGCGACTTTGTTTTATAATACGTATAGAATATAGAAGATATAGATATACTTAGATGTAACGCAACTAATCGGCATTTTGTTGAAGGGTCGAAGGGCAAACATTTTGTTATTTTTGACTATCGAAAAGTCAACAGACAAAAACAGCAATATTATGGATTAGTAAGCTTGGAATAAACATTTTAAATTTTTTATTAATAAGGTTTAAGGGGAGATATAAACAAAGAAGATCGCGATCGACATCTTGCGCAAGAGCTACATAATTTTAAAGTTTGCTGTTGATATTGGATGATATTTTGATTGATTTTCAGAAAGGCGCTAGCGCAGGCGCTAGTCATTTCATCCATACTAATGCGAAAGTGTGTCTGTCTGTCTGTAATATCTCTTCACGCCCGAACCGCTGAATCGATTTTTCTGGGTATAGAATTTTTATGCGTCCCGGGAAAGGACATAGGATACTTTTTATCCCGGAATAATGTACGGTTAACGAATTTTGGCGGAATGGAGTTGCGGGCGTCATCTAGTAGGAGAATAATGCTGAAATCGGCTCTGTGATTTTGTTTCTCGTAGAGCGTCCTGTTACACGGGGCCTTGAATTTTTAATAAAAAAAAAAGTATTTTACTAACAACCTTTATTTAACTTCACAACGATTTAGAATAGAATACAAACAAGGAGATTTCACTTCACAAAAGATATGGTAATAAATGAGGAGAGGTTCCTCCAGTGAGACGGCGAATTGAAGACTGGAGGTCTAACCGCCGGGGACCTAAATATACTAACTAGTACAATAGTGCTGACAAGACTTAAGGTATAGTCAGCTAAACACCTAACAAATTAAGGGTGTAAGAGTCCGTAGCCTAGTGGGAAGACCTTTGGTTCGCACTCGAGAGGGTGCAGGTTCGACCCGGATTCCCAAGTGAAGGCGTGTTAGTACGAGTACCATTTTCTGATCTCAAGTATAATATACGGGACACTCAGACGGTGAAGTAAACATCGTGAGGAAACCTGCAGTGCACAATATAATATGTATAATGTATATGGCACCAGAGTCCCCAGACGTATCAATGACCTGTTCACTCCACTCCTTTGGAGTCGGCCTATGTCGCGAGAATGCCGTATGTGCTTGGGCAACCATACGGACATTTAAAATTTTGTCCCAGGCACTACAGTATTTGAAGAGTGGTTTACTTCGCTGTGAAAATATTACATTTAAAATTATCGACAATGGATGCAAATGCTTTGTTTTTGAGTTTGTCTCTCGAGGTTATAATCCTAGGACACCAGTCATCACAGCTATTCTATTACTAGGTAGTGGGTTAAACACATTCGCTTATCGTAAGGTCATGGTCACTGCACTTGTATTGTTGACACATTAAGTATTTCATTAGATGGCGGAAGAGCACATGTAACAAGCGAGGCGATCATTTATATATAATTTTCATAGTACAATTAATTAATAAATTAATATAATACATATGCAGTTATTTTATAATATTATTACCTATGGGCTATGCCGTATACGTAGACCACGCGATACGTTGCCGTAAACATTGTTAGAAAGTGTTTACTTCTGAATTAATTGCATTTATGTAAAATAAATAAATAAATTCTTTATTGCATTAATTTTTACAAACAATAACCTATTACTAGAGGACTCCACACTAGGTCGGACCTGTCTCGTGGAGTCCAGGAGTGGTCTTACAATAATAATAATTTATTTGATTACATACAATATTTTTAGCTGGTGTACTTTTAAAATTAATAAAATAAATTACAAAAAAAAATCAATAAGTATTAATTTTACTAAATTATATTTTAGTTATTTTCACATTATATATTATTAACAATATCAAACTTATGCAATTATCTGTCTGTGCCTGAGTGTGTGTGTGTATGTGTGTGTGTGTGTGTGTGTGTGTGTGTGTGTGTGTGAGTGTGTGTGTGTGTGTGTGAGTGAGTGTGAATATGTGTGTGTGTGTGTGCGTTATATTATAATACTACTTTTATGAAAGATTCAGTTTCGTCATAGGATTTACTCTGTAACCATTTATATACTTCTTTTTTAGCTGTTTTTAGTGTGCACTGCTTTAGATTACAATCCTTTAAGATTTTATTGTAAATAAAAGTAAGCATGAATTCCTGCATGTGCTGGGTAAAAGTAGTTTTAACTCTAATACTCTGACACCTAAAAACTCGACGACTTGATGTATTATTACGAAAATCACCACGTTGAATACATATTCGGTGCTGTTTTAGAACCAGCTTTAGAATATATAGTTGCCTTACATTTAGTAGTGACAGTTCATTATATAGTAAATCTGTGGGATACATACGTGGTCTCCTCAACATTACCTTCAAAACAGATCTTTGGGCTCGTTCCAGGAGTATCATAGTGGACTTTCCAGCACCACCCCATACAGTAAGACAGTAGCAAATTATAGATTCACACAGGGACATATAAACAAGGTGTAGAACATTTCTGCTAGCTGAATTTCGCAAAAGCTTCATCAAAAAGATGATTTTTCTTGTTCGTTTAGCAACAAGCTCAATGTGGGGTTTAAAAGTGAGTCGTTCGTCTATTAAGACTCCGAGATACCTAATGTGATCTACTTTTTCAATCACCTCACAAGAGCATGCTAAAGAACTACATGTGGCTAGATGGATCTTGAGCTGTAATGATTGTTTTGGGGCTGTTGCCTGAGTCTTATAGAAGCAGACGTATTTAGTTTTCTTTATATTTAGAGATAGTAGATTTAGATCTAGCCACTTTTTCATGCCAGCTATGCCAATTTGGGTCTCCTTAATGACTTTTTCCCAGGTGGTATTATGGAATATAAGAACTGTGTCGTCCGCATAGGAGATTACTTCAGCCTTGCCTTTGAGGACACTTTGTATGTCATTTATATAAATAGTGAAAAGTGTCGGGCCTAGTACGCTTCCCTGTGGGACTCCAAATTCTATGTTTTCGCAGTCACTAAGGTAATCGCCCACTTTGACACATTGACTTCTGCCGTAAAGATATGTCCCAAACCACTGTAGTGGGAGGCCTCTGATACCGATATTCTCCAACTTTTTTAATAATATTGGCTTCGCAACCGTGTCAAATGCTTTGGCTAAGTCTAGAAAAACACCAATACATTTTTTGTTGCCATCTAGATAAGACGTCACTAATTTAGTCAACAGAGATACAGCATCTTCTGTGGATTTACCTTGCCTAAAACCAAATTGTTGGTGGGAAATTATATTGTTGGACTCAAGATATGATATAAGGCGCTTATTAACAACTTTTTCTAGAATTTTCGAAAATGTTCCCAGAATAGAAATCGGTCTGTAGTTGGCAGGGTTATCTTTTGGTCCGCTTTTATGTATCGGGATGACCTTAGCGATTTTCCATTTAGTAGGAAAGGTTCCAGTACTAAGACTGAGATTAATTATATGTGTGAGCGGTAGTAAAATTTCTGATTTTATAAGTTTTATTGTTTTTGAGGCAATTCCATCAATTCCCGGGGAACTCTCATTTTTTAAAGTTGCTAATATTCTATTAACCTCAAAAGGATCAGTTGGCTGTAAAAAGAAAATGCTACAAGAGGACTCCTGAAGCTGTTGCTTAGTAAGTATATTTTCTAAGGTTTCATTAGTTTCAGATAGAATTTTACTAGCTAAATCTATGCCGACCGAAGAAAAATAATTATTACATTTATTTACAGATTCAATGTTAGTGTTTTTAAATTTAAGCAAGTCAGGGGGGCTTCTTTTTTTATTTGTATGTTCTGTAATGTCCCGGATAGTTGTCCACATTTTTTTTATATTATGTTTGTTTTCTTCTAGTCTTTTATTTTGATAATCATGTTTAAGCTTATGTACAATGTTGGTAAAATAGTTTCTGTATCTCGTATAGATTAACTTTTTTGTATGGTCACCAGGATGTTTTTTTAAGTCGAGATGTAGTTTGTCTCTGTGATTCATACATTTGATTAGTCCGGACGTGATCCAGGGTTTGCATATATATTTTGAGCAGCTAATTTTTTTCTCAGTGGTATGTTTATTGATTAGGTTTGATAAGATGTCCTGAAATATTTCAACAGCATTATTAACATTTTGTTCCCTCAATACTTCTGACCATTCCATTTCTTTAAGTTCCTTTTGTAGCGCTGTAAAATCTGTTTTAAGCAAAGTGCGTTGTTCTGGATTTTTTTTAATTGGTGGTTTTAAATTGTGACCCAGCATAATCATTCGGTGGTCAGCTTCGATCACTAATATACAAGATACACAGTCTCATACAAAACCTCTCGAAAATCTGTCCCCGAGTAATAGAGTTTAATGAAGTATACATTTATCTAAAATCAACCTTAATTATAGTAATTATTAAAGATCTTTTTATAAAACAATGAACATTTGTGTTTACAAAGCAATAAAATTTTTACGTCCGATGCACGCTTCATACTAAATTCAACCATCCGCGTATATGATTTAAGTTCAAATTTGTATAGTGCCAAAAAAAAAATCCAATTTTACGACCGAAATTCGCCGCTGGAACAGGGCGAAGTGAAGTATGAGTGGAGTCGAACTGTTCAAATTTTTTTTGTTGATTGTAATTTGTAATAATTTTAATAGTCCATTTTTTTATTTTTCCGAAGTTTAATGTATAAAGTGAGGAGTAATTATTATATTATAGTAATTTACTTGTAATATTATGTTGTTCTAATGTTATGTCTAATTTTATCGTTAACCAAAATATACATAAGTGTACATACATTTTCCGATAGGCCACAAAGGACAACTCACATCACCCAACGCCCATACTTTTTAACCTACTTAAAAAATCCTTAATGGGAACTATATTTGATCGAAGATGGGAACATAATATTATTACCACATCTAACTGGATCTCGAGGAAACCTGAAAAAATCCTCAATAAAAAAATAATAGTAATAGCGACTCCATCAAATGGAACAGAAACATAGCTTATAACCCGAACATTTCAAGTGGGCATGATAAACTACGATAAGTACCTTTAGTATGAGTATTCGCAATTGAGATGGTTTATACCTGGTGTTGATTTATTTACAACTTAATTTTAAAACTGTCTTTTGGTGATTTCTTAAAGAAATACCAATATTTACAATACAATTGTAAGAAATATATTAGGATAAAATTAATACTTACCGGAAATATGAAATTCCATCCTTTTTTTTGGTTTTACACGTATGATTTCTACAATTATTAAACGCGCACCGAGGCATGTTTCCCGGCGGAGCGTTCGAGCACTACTAAATCAAAAGTGCACCAGAATGTTGAGTTTGGTGCTCTTTTGGTGAGGTCGTTTTTTGCCGCGGATTGTGTATCTTGTATATTAGTGATCGAAGGTGGTCAGTGATGTCAATATCACAAACCACACCTGTAGCAGTACGGTATTTCGATTTTAGAAATATATGATCTAAGCATGAGTCTGCACGAGTTGGTTTAGAGATAATTTGTTCCAGTCCATGTTCAGACATAAGGCAAAGATATTCAGAACTGTGCTGATTAGAGGGGGATAGTATATTTATGTTTATATCACCAGTTACTACTATTGTTGAGTATTTTTTTACTGAATTGAGGGTTTCATCTAGCGATATTATAAAATTTTCCAGGTTCTTGTGTGATGGTGAGCGATAAATACCAACCAGGACTATATCATTGGAGAGTTCTACAAGAAGAGATTCAGCATCTCGAAGAGGGGGTTCGTAAACGGAGGGATTCCAAGTATCTCTAACATACACTACCACACCTCCACAGTGATTAAGGTTGTTTGTCGTATGATAAGAAGTATATCCCTGAATTTGACCAATTATTGAGTCGGCAGATATCCAACACTCTGTAAGGATGATGACGTCGAATTCAACGTTGAGTCGCATTAGTGCAATACAAAACGAATTAAAATTGCGCTGTATACTGCGAATATTATAGGTTAGGATCTTAAGATTGTGAAATGCAGACAGAAGGTTAGAACAGTTTTCAGCTTTTGCAATCTCATGACACTCTACACTACTATTCGTATCAAATTCATCACTCATGTAATTAGCCATCAGGGAACGTGTAATTATTCAATATAAAAAAATGTACGCAAGATTGAAAGCGAGTGTCACAGCGTTTTATAAAATAAAGTAACAAAAATATGTAGTTATAGAGTATTATACTCTGACCAGTAAGTAGCCAAAATAGTATTTTTCTAAGAATGTAAGGTGAGGTTATGCTAGGTAAAGTATTATGTGGAGCCGAAATAAATATAAGCATTTTCATAATATGTATATCTATGGGATTTTGGAGTGTAGTAATAATTAGTTGGATAGAGTTGTGCATGCATTGTAAATTTAGAAAAATGTTACATAAATTATAGTATCTGAAAGTACATAATATTATAATGGATAGTGACTTAAATAATAATTTTAAAAATATAATGAATTGTGGCAACATTAGTATTACAATAATCTGATTATTATTATTATTCTGAGCTAAGTGACGGATTAATTTGTATGTCCGAAGCAGCAAATCCATCACGCAGCTGACCTCCAATCTTCTCATCCAAGTCAGTTTGTGTACGAATAGGGATGGCCGGATAATTCTCAGCCTTTCGTATATGGATTGTGCCGTTCCGTACCCAGCAAAAGCGAAATCCATTGGCTCGCGCCCTAGTGCGTGCTTCACGAAATAATAGTCTATTTGTGACAGTCAGCCGTTCATTAATGTAGATTTTAGCTGGCGATCCTTTATTAGTATCGTCGGAGGAGATCGGTCTTCTTTCTTTCGCAGCTTTCAGGATGCTATTTCGCGTAGCTCGGCGAGTGAGTTTTACAACGATGGGCCTAGACTTTCCTAAATTAGGCTGGCGTGAGCCCGTCCGATAGACCTCACATATATCAGTTTCTAAGAGGTCTATGCCGATTTTCTTTGCTGTCAGCATAGTTACGTGGACCAAGTTTTCTCTATTCTCTTCATTTATTCCTACTATTTCAAGCTCATTTCTCATATTATTTTGTTCATATACATTCAATTTATGTTGTAGTTCATTTACTGTACTTTTAAGCATTATTATCTCCTTATCTTGATATTCTATTTTCTTGTTATAATGTTCGATTTGAGTTAGGGATTCGGAAACAATTGCTAGTTTATTCACTATATCGACATTCTGTTGTTTTAAATCGCATACTTGCTCTCTGAGTAATCGTATTTCAGATAGTACCAGTGACGTATCTATGTCTGATGCAGGGAAGAGCGATGAATCTTGCACTTCTTTTTGCATGTTTAAAGAAATCGGAGACAAATCCATTCGTGGACGTTTTTGCCCTAGTGCGACGTTAGAATCTTTTGCCACATCAACAAATAGCTGTCTCTGCAACTCAGGTTCCGGTGTTTTGGGAGGCGTGCGAGTTAATTTTGGCATTTTGATAAATGGCAGTAAGGCGAAACAGCGAAACAAACTCAAAAAGTCGTTAACGTAGCTCAGGATCGATCCCAGGACACCTCGTCTCGCGTCCACACCTTATACCACGAGGCCAGCTGGACTGTTGACGCTTAGTTCGAAAATACGTGTAGCTTGCAACAGATGAGAATGCAAACTACACTCAAAAATTTATTTTTCATGTACCGCACGATTTTGAAGAAACTAAAATGTTTGTGTTTTAGTGAGAACTTTTTACTGTTTTTATCACTTTCCACACTTTATTTAACACTGATTAATTTATCATTAGAGAAATTGTCAGTTATAGAATACACTGGTGTTATTGTATTTACAGTTTTCTTAATTTTAATAGCACTTTGAAAATTAAATTTGCGGAGCTAACGTAAGCGTGTGTGACTTGCACGGCAGCGAACCGACCACGTTATCTAAAACATTGTTCTATTAATTCCTATAAAATCTATCTAAATAGTGTTATCTAAAACATTGTTCTATTAATTCCCAAAGGAACCACCAACAAATCTAATTTGTCCCTACGTTGGCCAAATAACAAACGTGTATCCCACAAAAACATTTCTTGTAAAATGTTGCCTCGACGACTACATAAGGTTTACCCTGTGAAAAAGATATGAGATCTCATGTAGAACCAAGCTTCTGAATCTACACGGCCTAACTCTACTGACGCAAATTCTACATAATATCAGTAAATATGTATGGCTTCGCCGTTTTGCTACCGTCGTGGAGGTGATGCGAATATTTACTATTTAGTATCTGATTTGAAGTTAGTAACGAAACAGCCGAGCCATACATATATTTTACTGATATGTAAAATTTGTTTAAGTTAGGGTCAGTAGAGTTAGGCCGTGTAGATTCAGAAGCTTGGTTCTACATGAGATTTCATATCTTTTTCACAGGGTAAACCTTATGTGATCGTCGAGGCAACATTTTACAAGAAATGTTTTTGTGGGATTTCAGTTCTTTTTGTAAGTTGGTTCTTATAATAAGTACTTTTTAGAGTTCCGTACCCAAAGGGTAAAAACGGAATCCTATTACTGAGACTTCAATGTCTGTCCGTCTGTCCGTCTGTCTCCAGGCTGTAACTCAAGAACGGTAATAGCTAGAGAGTTGGAATTTTCACAGATTATGTATATCTGTTGCCGCTATAACAACAAATACTAAAAACAAAATAAATTAAATATTTAAGGGGGACTCCCATACAACAAACGTAATTTTTCAAACATTTTTTGCTCCGTATCAATGATGACAACAGGTATTTTTTAAATGTTTTTAGTTACTGTCTACAGTCCCGTGTAAACTTTTATGTCCTATTTCATAAAATTGGCGAGTCGCATATAAAGCTCACAAGCTAAGAGTCACAATTATTCACAATTATTATTGGCAACAGTCAAACACAATAAACTCCAATATTAACTTAGCTTTAGCAAGTAGGAGTCACAATTATTAACCTTATTTCCGTGGTGCTCCCCCTTAAGTTCTTTGACTTTCGGTCATTACAACTTTGTGCTGTCTCCCGCTTTTATGGGGAGGGAAATTGGAATCTTCCTACTCCTCCTATTTTCTTCTGATTAATTTCGTTGCGGGTCCCAAGACAGTTTTAGCATGTCCCTCGGGCTCCCTGAGATCATATCAAAGGGTTTTCGTGGTTGGATACCGCTGTCGATCCTGGCGACACAGGAGATACAGTGGTGGGAATGTGTGGTGGGCCAAAGCCCGTTTTAATAAGTACCATAATTTGTAGGCAATAGGCATCAAATATTATATTCGGTATATTGTAAATGAAAATCCTCATAATAAGTTAATACTTAATATTCGTGTACCACAATAAAGTAAATAAGGCTTTGTAAGGTATAATAAAGTGCAAATTTTCGGTTCAGTTGAGTAAACTACGGTCGCCAGCATTCGGTACGTCATTCATTTGTAATAAATAATAAAAGAGGTCAAAGCGGTAAATTATATAATTGGTTTTAAATTTTATTTATTTAAGTTTTCAGCGAGGCAAGGCAATGACTTATGAAAAAAGGTCGTAAATACTGCTTGCCTAAAATCGTATTTTAATTTGTATTTCGCTTATTTATATTTAACTATGATATTACTAAACTACTACTAACCAAAATAACTACACGTTTCTCCCTTTGTCTGATACTTGGAAACGCCACTTGACAGACAATGAAAGAAAAATAGATTAGAGTAAGTCCGGCAAACATTTACACGAACAAGGGGGCCATATTCTGCTCTGTGTTAATATTATATTGTTCCAAATCCAACTTTTCATAAAAACGGTGAAACTGGCCGACGATACGCGAGCGATGTATCGCCGGCTGAATCCCGTTCAATTCGAGATAATGACATTCAAATGGTGGCGTTGACGTTGCCAAGTAGATAATGGCCGATTACCGAGACGGGCCATTGTGAGCCAGTTGGCCGAATCACCGCCTTGACATCTTTCCCACCGGCCACATATGGACCAAACCTGAACCAACACAACTATTTTGATGGTGTACTACTGGATCAGAAAAAAATAGACGAATCGCCTGACGGTAAGCGCCCGTTCAGGTCCTTAACCTATCAACTCCCAAGCGGTCGAATTCGACCGCGTAAACAATAGATTTCCAAGAATCCGTGATCGAAGGATATCCCCAACCCCTTATGGTACTTTGTTGCTCCCATATTATGTGGGTCCCCATTGCAAACAACGAAAGAAAGGACGCACTGTTTCCATCTAATCAAAAACTAAGCCTGCATTATATTCAAAGATTTTTTATCAACACCATAATAGGTATTATACTGTATTATAAGCCAGTTTTTTAGTAACGGCCAAGGAACAAGTCTTGTAATGAATGTAGCCGGTGTTATTACTTATCACCTAATAGCATACGCACCGGAGACCTACTTTAAGCCACAAAGCACGTTCGTCGGCAAGTGTAACATTTCTCAAGCGGGTGGGAAAGATTTCTAATACTATTGTTTGGTTTGCTTAAAAATTAATATGGTGGAGTTAAAAATCGATTTAGAATAACGTTTTTTTACGAGTTAAGCTCGAGTACGTTTTGTATTATGGGAACTCGATTTAGCGATGTTAGCGTAAAATTATGGTCCGAAGTTCAAACTATGGGCATTGACGATAATCTCATGTTTTGTTCGCGAAGTCACTTTACCTTGTTCTAATTATATTGCAAACTCAAAGACAGATTAATCATGTCCTCAGGCAGCCCTGGATGATAAAATATTACCGGGATTTTGTACAAAACTTAGATTACCATTGTAGAGTCTGGCTATAAGGGAGTTGCAAGGTTGGGTTGATAATATTATGTGGTAGGCCAAAACTGTGCCTGAACTTTGAAGCCATGACTAGGGATTGCAAAAAACGGATTTTTAAAAAAATCCGGATTTTCGGATTTTTTCATCCTCAAATCCGGATTATCCGGATAATCCGGATTTTTTGTAATTTTTTAAATATTTTTGATAAACAGCTTAAAATGTGAGTTATTTTCTTATTGTTTCTTTAATTAACATTAATTTTACAAGTGCAAAATAAAACGCCTTAAAAATTTAAAATTTTTCTTAAGTAAGTGATTTTCATATGGGTGCAAAAAAGAAAAAAAGAGATCACAATAACAGTATCTGGCACTTTAAATATTATTATTAAGAACTTAAAATTACCTCGATTTTAACTTTTTAAAAATGTGAAATTTTAGATAACAAGAAAATCCCAAGCAATCTCCGTTTTATCGACGACTTGATCATTTTTGCGCCTACAGCCGTCAGCCTGTCAAATTATTCTCCAAGATCTGCAAGCCTAGAGGTAGAACTTACAAAAAATAGGTCAAAGACACACAATGATCAACAGTACGAGACGTAGGGTCGAGGTTGACGAGCAAGAAATTCACAATGTCAACGAGTACCTGTACTTGGTCCAATTAGTTTCTTATGACAACAGAAAGGCAGAAAAACTGGGGGGCTAAAATGGTCGCTTTGGAGAATCATATTAGGAATTATAATATGATTAATTAAAAAAAATCAGAAAATGTTCACTCTGCTTGCAATCATAATTCGTAATAATTTGACATTCGTGAGTTTGACTGTTTTTTACGATTCAGTTTCTGAATTGATTTTAGAGGAATTGCAAAATGTGACCATTTTAGCCCTCCTTGTCCATGAAGAATGGTGACTTACCAATCTCATTGAAGCGCAGACTCGTTGATATGTATATTTCGCTCGTCATAACCAACGATGTGCAAACTCAATCATTTACCGATTTACGATTTACAAAAGTTCCAACTTAGGGTCTGCCAAAGAGTAATAGAGCTCAACATAACAAAAAAAAAACATAATGTGCTCCCAAACTAGAATCACAGACGTAGGAATCAATACGGCCAAGCTATAGTCGCATTGGGCTGGTCAGGTTATCTGCGTACATCTAGGCTGGATATCGACTAAGTGGGTATCAAGGCCTAAAAAAAAGATGAGCTCTAGAAGCTATGCTCTAGAGGTATTTTTTTCCTCCGTATGCAGATCACTGTAATACTGACGTTACGACGATCCTTGAGAATTTATTGTGAATCCTAGTACCGTCTACTACTCCTAGTACCAACCCAGTGCTGCTCATAACGACGTAAGGGATTGGCACTACAAATTTTCTCTTTTGTAAATTAGGAAAGTTTTTGCTTTGTAGTAAAGAAGTAGAATCAAGTAAAAGGTGAAATAGGCGTGTCACAGAATCTGCAGGTCGTAATGTTATTAAAACAAGCTATTGTGTAAAGGTGCTTGTTGAGCTTACATTGTCCAGTTAGGCTTCTGGCAAGAATTCTATTTTTTTCTTACCAGCCAACTCGTCAGCGGTTACGTTACCAATGAGGAACTAACGATTGCAAAGATTTTAGAAAAGAACAAGGTTATAAACCCCCCACTGGAGGCATAACAGCGGGGCTGGCAAACGGTAACGCTGGAGCAAGATAAGTGAAAGCTTCGGGCGGCGCTTTTGCCTAGTAGTTGGATTATGGATAGTATATATTTTATATTTAAACTATTGCACAAAATAATGACTTCAAATAATTATTTAAACTTTAAATGAACATTTAGTTATATAATAAATTTACTATATCCCTTTATTTAATTTGACAGAATCACAAATCAGAATTTGTTACATAAACAATAATAATTTATAATTGTAACCTTAATGTAAACAAAAACAACATATTTTATAGAAAAAACATTGTGTTCAATACAAAAATGTTCTAAAATAATTAATTGTAAATTTTTTATCATTGTATTTATATTATCATATATAAAACATAATAAAAGTATATAGTAAAATGAGAGCTAGGTTATAAGAAATTAAAATATGTGGTTTCATAAGTGAAATAAATAAATATATAAATAAATGTAATTACAGCCACAAAACAACTACACAATGGAATTGAAAAAAGGAAAACAAATTCTGACTTTGGTACGTGTAAACCATGCAAAGTTGTGATATCGTCTTCAAACAAATGTGAATTTGTATGTCAGATATTACACGATACACTTTAATAGATTTTATATTGCGTAAAAGCTTTCTTTTCATTATTTTATCTACTATTCGAAAAAACCGATTTTAAAAAATAAAAATCCGGATTTTTAAAAGGCCTGAAATATCCGGATAATCCGGATTTTTCGGATTTCGAAGTATCCGGATTGCAATCCCTAGCCATGACGCTTCCTAAATTCCTACAAAAAAAGTTAAAACCTACAAACTAGACAATCGTCTTAAAAATGCTAAGGGGCCGGCTGCCCTATACTAAAGTATCTTTCGTTAAAAACGATGACGAAATTCGTTATCAAAATGTATGGGATTTGACATTTCACATTAGTCTGCGCAAGCGAAATGTCATTTAGCGATGACTACGAATTTCGAAAAAACGATGTTTTTAATGAAAGATACTTTGTCTAGGGCAGCGGACAAGTTACAGACGGGCAAAGTTCGAGACATTCGAACGTACAGTATAAATAATTGCAATCAAGGCTGTGGCATTATACAGCTTTGTTGCATTGTGCTTGTGCAATACACGACTTCGTGATCTCGGGAACACAATCACTAATCCGTTTGTCCTGGACGAGATTCTTACAACTCGAATTTCGCGTTGTTCGCATGCTGATGACGTGACATTCGACTATGAGAATCGAGCGTCTGGGATGTTTCTATCGGCCAATAAGGAACAGTAATATTAATAGTAGAAGTAATTTTAGGTTAAAATAAAATGGAAATCATTAGCAGTGACTAGTGAGTACTGACTCTCCCAAGTACCTACTCCACTGGAATCTTTCACAGATTTTTGAGCTGTTTTCTAGCAGTTTACGTTCTTTTCTTTTGCCTAGTTCAGGCAAGGGGAGTTTTTAGAGTCCGTTGTTACACATGACATACACGTACCTTCCTCTTCACTGCGTCTCTACGCATTCTAAATCATACAACTTCCAAGGCATTTTCGACCGACATTCTCGCGAAAAGTGAGCAGGTTTAAATGGGTCAATTTAGGTCTCAAAATAACCGACCCAGTCAGTAGATAGTGGCAGTGTTATGTACACAATACAAATGGCTATTATGTCCGGCGGTCGAGGCGTTATTAGTCGGATCATCTCTCTATTTATACCCGCATCTACTTGCATAACCTCTTCTGTACCGTTTTGGGTGTTTTATTTAATTTAAGCGATTTGAGCTTTCTCTGGTGTAATTATATGAACGAAAACAAGAGCTTTGTACGAATTATCGAATCCTGTGTGGAACGAACTGTCGCAGTATTTCCGGACCAATACGACCTGCAAACCTTCAAGAAGAGAGCGTATTCCCTCGTAAAAGGCCGGTAGCGCACCTGCAACTCTTCTGATGTTGCGGACACAATATGGGCAACGGTAGTCGCTTTCAGTCAGGTGACTCGCTTGCTCCCTAATTTTATATTTAAAAAATCAGACCTTACTTATTTCATATTTGAGCTGTAAATTATTGTAATCGTAAAGAATGTGACTGCACAATATTAGACCATCGGCAGACTTATAACGAAGAAAGATCATAAGGCTACGTCATTGTTAGATTTCTTTATTGTCTTTAAATATTTTATTTTTTTTACGATAAAAAAGGCTATTTCTAGAAAATACTCTTGAAATAGGGAGCCGCATCATAGCAACTTTTTTTTTATTAAATCTTCTGAAACTAGGCTAGGAGACTTGTACTAATATATTGTATTCTGTGCTAGGAGGCTAGGTTAGTATCTTCCGACTAGCGACGGCCTCTACGTCACGGCACGTCGTCCACATAAAAAACAACGTAAATAAAACCACATGACCGAACAAAACTGCTACGACATTGGAATACCAATCGCGAGAGGCGAAGGACCGCTAGAATATTTACCCTTTATTAGAAGGTAAATTACCTTACCTACTCGAATATCGCGTGGCATGTGATTCACATTGATCTTTATTGCAAGGGTATAAGGTCGAAATGTTACCGTACACCCTATTCCATGATGTTGAGGATAAAATCACATAATCGAGCGAGCAGATAGAGGAAGTCTTAATTATGCAGTCCGACTTGATTCCTCACTTCCGATAGAAACTAGATGCGTCAAAGGATACAATGCGAAATGCAAAATTTTCCTTGATTCCCTTTGAGCTGAGTGTTGTGTTGTGTTACCACTTACCGGCCACATAAAAATATCGACTTTTCGTCAATTTTTAACCGACTTCCTTATGAATGCTGGATCAATTTTTTGGAATATCGTTTTTAAATAAATGGACCGTAAAATGGGTTGACAAATTGCCTGATCGTAAGCGATTGCTGCCGCCCATCGGAATTCGCAACCGCAGTTACACTTTAAGGCTGCTCTCTCGAAAAAAGCGTGCAGATGAAACAACTTTTCGTCGGCATTAACAGAGAAATTATATCTGAAAAAAATAATTAGTAATATCTACATGATATGAATTATGATGATACGTAATTTGGTTTTGCCATATTTATTCTATCGGTATCACATAAAGAAATAAAAATCAAATCACCTCCAAATCGTTGCATGAATGAAACCACTTTACTCCTTCATTATTTATCAAAAGAATATATAAAAAATATCTACTGCATTGCAATACATAAGCTAATAATTTGGTTTGGTTACTTTTTTGAAATATGTATTATATTAGGCCTTAAAAAGGTTTTTATGTCGATATTCGCACTGACAGACAATCGACCTGCTAATTTAGGAAGAGAGGGCCCTTAATAATGTAAATCCTCTGTGTGAACTTGTGTTGCTGGTGCACAAAATTCCGCAATCTCATTTATAGTCCGCGCGGAAGTAGTTGTAAGTTGGCCGCTCGCGCTCTGCCGGTATGTGAGTATACACTATACGGGCAGAGCGGCCAACTAGTTGCGCGCGGACTATACTTGGTTAAACGCCACGTAAATGTTATTCTCGCCGGTTTTCTGTTGTTCACGTGTCACGATGTTTACGAGCCGGGCCATTCGTGCGGAAGCATGGATCTCGTTCGATATTATCATAATATTATTGACTACCTATACGAGATCTCAAAAACCGGTTAAAGGTGACGCAAGAAATTCTAGTTCTGATTCCTTCCCAATTCCCATGCAAACCTGTGCAGCAAATCCAGGCATAAAGAATAAAGCCCCAAGTATTTGCTTAGGTTTTGTTCAATAACAATGCACTAGTTATCTCTATTTCCATTCTATTTTATATTATGTACTTATTAATTACCTACCTATTATGTGTTTTCGTCAGGGGGTGTACTTGAGCATTTTTGACTCGATTCTTGGGCGAGAGCTCTTCCAAATATTATAAGTAATTCTACCATTTCTTAGCAAACTTTTTTCATAGGTTGGACAAAACTTCTGTGCTCTACATCTTTGGCTCTACGTAAATCCGTTCTTGTGAATCTGAGTTGATGACTTGTGAAATGTGACACAGGTTGAACACACGAACAACTAAACAAGTGTACTACTAGTATTGTACTTATGAACTTACACATCCTATTTCAATTGTTAGCATCGTAATGAAACCGTAAAATACATTAGTGGTAGTTATACTTACTCAGAGGCGATAGGTCTGTAATCAAATCCATTTTTCTAGAATCACCAGTGTTTTAGTTTTCACTTTACATGGATGGTACGTATTGTCATCCATTTCCACTATTTTGAAGCACGTTCGTTTCTAATTAAAAATACACACATAATTGTATATCGTTATCGAATAAATCCATCACACATTTTCTATTGATACCACATAAATGCAATTTGATACAAAGTGCTAATCGCATTCGTCTACAAACTGTCCCAAATGGTCTATTATCCTATTTTAACCACTGATTTTACGTTCACACTTGATTGTAACACTTCATTAACTAATTAAGAATAATTTTCACATAGTTTTTCGTGTTATTATAGATTATTGTTAGAAAAATCTATGCAATCGCGTTTAATCCAAAAGCTCACGGCACAAAAACACAAGCGAACGTCATCGCATCAAACAGGTTTTGTTTTTTTTTCTCCATACGCCATTCACCATGTGATCGGTTTATCCTACCGAGTTCAGAGGTTTTCCGCTAGATGGCGTTCAATTAACATTTCTAGGCTCTATCTATTCGCTTATTAAAAAAAAATCGACCGACGACCGTGACGATGATAATATTAGTAAGCTATTTAAAATATTTTAATTTTGGACTAGGTATGTCTGTATAAACAACACTCTACAAAATATCAATAATAAATGCAACTGTGCTCTAAAAAACAAATTGCTGAAAAATTAACAAAATTCAGGTATACAGCGACATCTATTGGCGAGAAGCAAAACTTTTGAAGGGACCATCGCCGGTTACCATGACGACCTACGGCAAACTCAAAGTTCATGAAATTCAGAGAAAAAATATTGGAAAAGGGAATCTGTGCAGGTATATTATATTATACAACAATTAAATGATAATATAATCCTAACTAAGCTAGATGTTTGTTGCGCCAGGATCGTAATCACTGATCGCCAAAATAACTGTTTTAGCCCAGTGGTCGAGTTGACAAAATATCAATCCTGGCATATTTCTGGTAATTCCTTTATATTTTTTCTTTCTTTTTAGTTACTAGTTGTCAGTCGAGATGCCAGAGCTGATAGACAAGATGTACTGCGCGCAACAGATCATAGTGCCTCCGCAGTTTCCCTACATTCTGAAGAAATATTGCAAAGGTGAGTTTTTATGAGTCATCAACTCATCAGTCATCACTCATTAGTTACTTATTTTGCCTTCTGCTTTTTGTTACTTTAGGAAATTTACGGCATAGTTCTGGACTAACTGTCTGTAAACCGAATGGACTTGGTAGCAGGGCTCGAAAACGTTATTTTTAATAACGGTTTTGATTCGTTCGGAACGGTTCACTGCAATAACGTTTTTGGGAACAAAAACGTATTTGAGAACGATTTGAGAACGTTTTGAAAACCGAAATGTTTGGATGTTTGGAATTGGTAGAGCTTAGGCCTTAGGCACTCTACACTGCACTGGTAGAGTAAGGATGATAGTAAGCTAGGCTAGTAGTAGGCATTTCGCTGAATCTGCAATAATTAACTAATATTGCTAGTCTTAACTATTTGCTTCTTTTATTTTTGTTGCAATTTGCAAAATCTGTAGGTAGGTACTAGGTACTTAGATTATTTAGGTACATCTCCACTTAAGTTTCAACTTAGGGTCATGTCACACTGAAACGAAAAGAAACGAGAAGCAAAATAATGAGTACTTACCAGTTACCTACCTACTACCTTATTATACAACAATACAAAATCACAGAACACTATACTTATTACTCACGGAGTACATTAATGATCTTAAATTTTGTCTGTAAGTATATATGCTTTTATTTGACAACCCGAGCTTGGATAAATTGGATTCCTCTCATTTTGCTTTCAGCTAACCCTTACAATCCTTACCATTCATGATTCAATCAGTCTGCTATTGCCTTTCCAGCGGCTATCAAAACCCAGCCGTACGATCTTCTGCTGTGGTCGTACGAGTACTTCTCCGCGCTGGCGGAAGGCCGGCCGCCGCCCGTCAAGCTGCGCCTGGAGTACCCCATATACAGCACCGAGGGCGGCCTCACCAGGGGCTGCCTGAAGGTGCTAGTTCATCAGGTTAGTTACCTATACATACTTAATATAGTACTTTTAATCGCTAATGTTACCGCTCGCAAGATATGCGATGAAGATGTTAGATGACACATAGAATATAACCTATAGAAAAGGCATTCCATACAATCGTCAGCGCGAAAATGTGTCACCCTCGAAATGAGTGAGCTCACTCATCTGAGAGTAGTGTGCCATTACATAGGACGCGGTGACAGTCGGACGTGTTTAATGCTTTGATCAGGGCCCCCGGGGCTACTGGCGCCTGTGTGCAAAAAAAGGATTTTGACGCTCCTTTAGGCAAATTTTTTGGGTCCTTGATTTTGGCGCCCCTAAAGATGACGATTTGGCGCCCCTAGAGGATGGCGCCCGTGTGCATTGCACACATTGCACATATAGTAGCGGGGGCCCTGGCATTGACTACGTAAATTAAATATGCACAGTTTCGATGGCGTGGCGTAGGTATGCCATAACCAAGTATTGACATCGTTGGGATGACATACGATGCTTAACATTACTTACCCATACATAATGTAACTTAGTAGCAGTGCTAAAAGATTTTTTTTTTGTAAGAGAAAATTATGACGTTGAGGCATTTCATAAACAAATTTCAGTTTTTCAGCTCTTTCTGGCTTCTGCTTCTAAATATTTACAGAGTGAACTCTTTACTCTATACAAGATATACCTACTTAAATTAAAATAATAATATCATATTTTTGCTACATTCTGTATAGTTACGAAGTTCAACTACGACGTCTGCTCATGCAGACATCAAGCATGCAGACATGCCTAAATATTTGAATGTGGAAAAAAATCTTTTCAGCTGCAGCACACCAATCGTCTCCCGGTAGCGGAGGTGAAGGCAGCTTGGAAAGGCTTCTGCCTGGACCCTCAGGAGCTGGCGCGCATCATGTGCCTGTGCGAGGTGTACCTCAGGGAGGAGGTGCCGTTCCTCAACTTTGTTGCTGTCGCCGGGGGGTTGTTGACGAAGGTGAGACTAGTGGTTTTTTAATGTTTTTTTTTACAGGAGTTTAGCTATTTTATACATATATGACTAGATATTAGATAAAATTCAGTAAGTACCTACTTTGTCTTACCAATAATTATTAATGGTGGAGCGAAAGGAGCAGTAGGACCGGATTTATATTTTTATGAGTATAGGCCACTTTAATTTTGCCGACCCTATGTACGAACTCTGCCGCCATCCTAAGACGCTGCCGCTCCTCCCCCTAGCCCCCCTAGGACGCCATAGCTGCCGGCCATAGGACATGGCCTGTATATAGGCATATATACAATATACATAAATCCAGCGCTGAAGAGCTGGCAGCGTCACAATTTTTTGTCATGCAACAAAAAAGACGTGACACGCAGATGCATTTTCAAGATAGCACTTAAAATTGAGATTACCTTGACAAAATATGACCTTTGTTTGGGGCAGCCAGAGGATTCTTGCAGACGAAAGGCACTTGTCGACGGCAGTGCTGATCACTGCTGTCGCCAACACTTGCCGACTGCCGTTCAACGTCTGTAAGCGCCTACGAATAATAAAAACCGGCACAGTGCGTGTCGGGCCACGCGCAATATAGGGTTCCGTAATACCGCTAGTTTTTTTTTTTTTTAATTTTTGTGTGGTCAATGAATGTACATTTATAACGTGTTTTACACTACTAACAACATCATCTCAGTTACTTTCAAAGGAATTTGAACGAAAAGTTCCTTTAAATACTTCGCCGAATACATTTTTTTTTAGTTGATCGACTATTACTCAATAACTTATGAAGTATTTTTAGCCGTGATAGTTTTCCTTTTAAATTCAGCATATTTCCTACTCCCGTGAATTTTTTCACATTTGCAGAAGCAACCGTTTAGCTGGTAGAAGGGGGGGACACTGAATTCTAACGATTTTTTCCACTTTAAAACTTAATATTTCACAAACGGATCCCTAAATCGAAAAATGATCTATCAATACTCATAATAGTTTTAAAAAACCTATCCAACGACACCCCACATGATGGGGTGGACGCGAAAAAATTTTTATCCCCGTTTGATGTGTATGGAAGGTACCATAAAAAATATATTTTTTAAGATTTTATGTACCATTTTGTTGCCATTACTAATATGTGCATTCATGCCAAATTAATTTGGCATGAATGCACATATTAGTAATGGCAAATGGTACATAAAATCTTAAAAAAAATATTTTTTATGGTGCCTTCCAAAGGAAGACTATAGAACCTAAAAAGCTGTAGCTTTGTAGGTTCTATAGTCTCTGAGCAAAACCACGGACAGACAGACAGACGGACGGACAGACCGAAACTATAAGGGTTCCTTGTTGACTACGGAACCCTAAAAACTAAGGTAACGTAACTCCCATACTATTATTATTATTATTAACAGCCGTTAGTGTCCCACTGCTGGGCAAAGGCCTCCCCTGATTCTTTCCACGTGTCTCTATTCTTCGCTGTATTTGGCCACTCTTTGTCTGCAGCGTCAAGCTCGTCGCGCCCCTATTTCGCTGACCATTCGGTAGCCACTCCGTAACTAGACGCGCCCATCTGTCCGGGTGCATGCGGGCGACATGTCCTGCCCAGTTCCACTTTAAGCCAGCCGCTTCCCTGCCCACGTCCATACTATTACCGTTTTAAATTTAGTTCCTTTCGAACTGTCATTTATGTAACGTCAGCCTAATACCGCTCAAGGCCAAATAAATATTGCAAATGTATTGAAATGTGTACCTAAGGTGTAATACACACTTTTTTGACAAGTATGGTAGAGCATGTTTTTCTTTTTTGACCGAGTTAGGTACGAGTAGGTACTTTTCCTTAGTTTTTATTATTCGTATTTCGTAGGTAAGCGCTCTTATTTGCGACCAAAAACATGTCCAAAAGTTTTGTTCAGACGCTGACCCACACGATGATCCTGCTATGCGAGGCGCTGACGGCGGAGCCTGACGGGGGCTCCGCGGCGATCCCCGTACAGGACTTCCTCACCATGTACCGCTTCCTGGCGCAAATGGATGCCTCCACCGATGTCAAGTACATCAACGGTCAAAGAGAGGGTAGATATCAATGATATTGTATGTTACCAACGTAACTACATTGGCAGTCTACGACAGAAACGCGTCACCACTTTGAAGATGCCTGCAGGCATATCTGCCATACATAATGACATAATAACATTATGAAGTGACATTGTCTTTTGGGCTATTAAGTGCATTTTTTGCATCAGTTTGTAAGACATTGCCACTCTAGTATTTTAGAATCTCATTGGTAGATATACAAACTAATAAAAATCACTAGATAACAGTACCTAATAATGAAAAAAAAAAATGTTTCAAGAATAATAATTATGGTCGATGTCTCCCTTTCACGCGCACGATTATAATATTTGTATCTGGCCCACATAACGTACACTAGTAATATTTATGTCTATGTGTACGTAATATTCTCGTGAAAGAGCGGCTGACGACAGAGTTCAATCTTTTATATATCCTTAATAATATTATAAATGCGTACGTAAGTGCGCGTCCTTCTGTCTATCTGTTACCTCGTCACGCCTAAACCGCTGAACCGATTTTGCTGAAAATTTTGGTATGAAGATATTAAAGTTCCGAGATACGGTTCTCGCGCGTTAAAAGAATTTTGGCGTAATGGAGGAAAATTAATTGGCTAAAGCGCTATAAGATTGGCCACAGATTTAATAATGACAAACTGGTTTTAGATGCGAAGCCCCCATCACCTTCGGCGAAAGCTGCTGAAGAAAAAAAAGAAAACGAGGTAAATCAAGTTGTATATTATTCTAATAAAAATATCTTGCCATGCAACGATAATATTAGCCAGGTATATATCCCTTTTGATGAAATTAAATAAAAATATCGATAAAATATTTTTATTTGATGGATTTCAATTTTTAATTAATTAAGTAATATTATTTTTTTAAAGGAACACGCAGATGGCACTTGCGGTAAGTTTTTTTCTAACATATTGAAATTAATACAATACTATAAAAAATTATTTCCTTTCATATAAAATTATGTTAATTTTATTTTGTAGGTCTGGCTAAGGGAGGATCTGAGCTTGTTAGAGAGGCAGATATGGTAATTTTTTCACCTTAAAAACTCATCACAGATGGCGCTAGGTTGGCACAAGCTGCAGTGTGGCCTGTAGCTCCTTCCAAGTATCTTTCAAGCGATTGGGTGATCTAAGCGTTAATTAATGAAGTAGTTGATTCAATATTAAATACTCCCCTTTGATTTCAGGAAGGCTGCACCTGTGACCTGGTGCGCTACCAGTCCACTGAGGAAGACATACCGTTACCTGAGGTACTTTAATCTATATCTCCAATATTTGTAAAAAAAAAATAAAGCTTTGTTATTATGTTCAATAAAATCTAGTTTTGATTAGCAGACTGCATTGTTGCATTAACAGAGGGTAGGTGTCATATCGTGTAAGTGCAAGAGCAGTGGCGGGGCAAGACTTTAATTTAATGTGGGCAGCATATTATATTTTGCGAGCCCCCCAGATGAATGACGCAAGACGACGGATTTTATTTATTTAATACTCAAATTTTTTGATACCGAATTTTTATAAATAAAATTTGAGTATCAAAACTTAGAAACCCTAAAAAATTCTAGTGGTCCAAGGGGCGCGAGGCTGTAGGCGGAGGCCCACATCGCCTATGTCCCACGCCACCTCTGTGCGAGAGAGAGGCAATCAAAACAAGTTAAAGAGAGAAAGAGAGCTGAGAGAGACAATGTTTTCAGGTGACAGTAGTGTACGCCGTGCCGGGTATCGGCGGTCCCGTGGAACCTGAAACTATGAAGGAGTTTGAGGAGTACGCGCTTGACGTGAGCAAGGCGCAGGCCGACATGTTCATGCCGAGGAACATACGTCACTTCATGTGTCCCCCGTTACAAATGTAAGACTTTGGGAATTGATTATTGCATATCATTACTTCTCTTTCATCAATACGAGAGAGCGAGAAGATCCACTGAAGAAAGAACGTAGGATTTATCTAAGTATCTTATTTTGTTATTTATTATAAACTATCTGTTGCCCGCGACTCCGTCCGCGTGGACTTCAGCTTATAACGCGCGGTAGTTTCCATCATAGAGTAACTTATATTATAGTAGGTAGTTCCTGTTGAACCATGTAGGCTACATTATTGCAAATTGCAAAATTTGCACGACAGAGGTGCTTCAGCGGTACGCATACTTCAAACTTCAATGTTTACACTTTACAGACAGACAGACACATCACACATAAAAACTGGGGAGTGGGGTCGAAGTCGAACATCAATGATCAACTCTTTAGTCTTCTTAAGAGGCCGGGGACCCTTGGAATTTCTCATACAAACGTAATACCAAAATCATTTTCTCATACGAAAATATTTAACATGTTTGAGTTATTTTTCAGTTTAAAGTAGTAATTACCTAGGTTCCTGCACAAAAATTTACTTCAAAATATTTAAACACAAACATTTTTTTTGTTTAAATTTTTTTTTTGTAAATTTACTACTAAATATTGAAACACTAAAAAATAGAGTAAAACACTAAAAATATATATAAATAAATAGTAAATTTACTACAAAATATTTCAATACAAAAAAATATTTTTTAGAGTTTAAATATTGTGTAGTAAATTTACTATTTATTTATATATTTTTTAGTGTTTTACTCTATTTTTTAGTGTTTCAATATTTAGTAGTAAATTTACTAAAAAAAAATTTTAAACAAAAAAAAATTTTTTTTGTTTAAATATTTTGAAGTAAATTTTTGTGCAGGAACCTAGGTAATTACTACTTTAAACTGAAAAATAACTCAAACATGTTAAATATTTTCGTATGAGAAAATGATTTTGGCATTACGTTTGTATGAGAAATTCCAAGGGTACCCGGCCCCTTAATACTTCAATAAAAACACTGAAATCTTTATCCTTACCACCTCTTATAGTAACACGTTTGAGCAAGCGATAGCGCGATGTAGGAGACGGCACGGCGCCATCTATATGAATTTTTGGAGCTAACTTAATTTGAACAAATTTACGCATTTTCACCCATTTACAACTCTTTTTTCCAGTTAAAAAGTAGCCTATGTCCTTTCTCAGTCCTTCTTTTTAACTGTGTACAAAATTTCATTACAATCGGTTCGGTAGTTTTGGCGTGAAAGCGAGACAGACAGACAGAGATACTTTCGCATTTATAATATTAGTAAGTAAGTAAGTATAGACAGAGACAAGCCAGATCAATATTCTTTCCCTCTTAATAAGTAAAGTATTCAAATATTACATTTTGGTCAACTGTTCAGTGTTCACCTTTTTGCAGATATGAGGAGCCAAACACCAATAAAGGAAAGAAAGAAGAGGTCCCCATGACTGGAGTTATAACAGATTAGATTTTCAAAAGTCTCAATGTTTTTTAATATTTACTTTGTTGCA
Source organism: Polyommatus icarus (assembly GCA_937595015.1). Classification (NCBI taxonomy): domain Eukaryota; kingdom Metazoa; phylum Arthropoda; class Insecta; order Lepidoptera; family Lycaenidae; genus Polyommatus; species Polyommatus icarus. The sequence continues at coordinate 3,786,253 of OW569325.1, forward strand.
TCTTTAAATTTTAATTATGTTGTAATCACATATAATGTTGATAAATAAATAATGAATATTTCTAAGACATTTTCCATTGACCATAATTCATTAATGCTTCAAGCCCCAAGTGGTCGCATGCAACCGCGATAACAATAATTATACAAATCTATTGTGTCTCGTTTTTCAACGATCGAGGGATTAATTTTATAAAAGATCATTAAACCTTTTACTTTCTTTAGCAACAAAAGGGATACTAAAAAAAGTACTTGCCAAGCAGACCTATCCTTTCGTCTTTGGACTGAACTTTAAAAAAGAAAGAAGACAATATTTTGTTTAAATTATTGGTTTTAATTAACAATTTCTTTAAAAGCTTCAACAACTAATAAAATTAATCTAGCTTATGTTTTATAAAATTTCTATTGAATTTGTAAAGCTAATCTAAATGCATTTGAAACATAATTGTTTTTTTTTTAATATTTACATAACTTTTATTTACTTAAACATGGCTGGTGAGACATGTTCAATACCTAAGGAGAGTACTCTGTACTCTCCTAATGAGAAACGATCATTATAACGCCTTCGTTCCCAAGTGGTCGCATGCAACCGCGAGAACAAAAGATTTCCAAGAATCCGCGATCGAGGTATTATATAATAAAATTAGGCACAAATATTTTTTTCCGACTTGACCAAAAATAAATGTATCATGGACACGCAGTAAATTACGTGGCTAGGCAAGTAGGCATACGGCATACTATGCGGCCGGCGCGGCGGCGCGGCGGCGCGGCGGCGCGGCGTGCGCCACCAAAGAAACATGACACCGCTACCCTTCCCGCGCGCTGTGTCCATGCGTTGGGTAGATAATTATTTAACTTTATGCTACATTTACTCAGTGATCAATTGATATTATTTTTTTCATCTAATATAATAGCCAAATATCACATCCTCGAGAATTGAACATGTCTCACCAGTCACACAGTATATTATACAGGATAAAAAAAATTAAAGCATGTTTATTAAGATTTCTTTTCCAACGAAGGTGACACATTCCTACCTAAAACATTTTCTTTGTACTGTAATTTACCAACATTCAATGGATCCTTTGATAGCTGTTCCTCTTCTTGTCTTTCCAACCTTTGATCTTGAACGGACTCTGAAATGACAATAAAAAAATAATGAGCTTAGGTAGTATAGGTCAAAGAAGTCAAATTATAAAATAAACTGTACATAATATATTAATATATGTATCATAAAAAATAACCAAAAATGTTTTCCTCTTGTTTTTAAATGAAAGCAAACTTGAAAGAGTTTTATAAACTGAAGCTTTATTGTAATTTGTAACCTTAACACCTCATATGCTAAGTACTCACATACGGTTTTGCTCGATAGTTTTACTCCAAATCGAGTAATAATTACTGTGTGGACCGCAAAACTGACAGCTTGAAGGCTTGCATCGTGCCACTTGAAGGATTGATGGAACCAGATTGAGCCGAGAATGAAATATATCGATTTAGATCTAGTTTAATTTAGATCTAATAGAACTATCGAGCAATACTGAATGTGTGGACAAAAGCCCGAGCCGCGGGTTTTGCTCAACGTTATTGCTCGATTGAGCATTAACCGTATTTGAGTACTTAGCAGTAGATGGCACTACAAATGTATATGTAAGTATTAAAAATGAGCCTCCTTGTTTCAGAATCAATGAATTGTTTTATAAACTCTCAACTTACTGTTATATGGTGTGTATCTATCAGATAAGAGGCTCTCTAAGTTATATCCTACTACTCCGACAATAGCGGCAATAGGCAAGGTAATATAAGGAGCATTGGTTCTTAAAAACTGTAAAATAATCGGCCACATCTGAAATACAAATCCAAAATATTTAAAGTAGTCTACAAAAACTTTTCACAATATTAATTGTTGGTTATGTTATATAGGTTATTTAAAAATCACCTTGAACTTTAACGATAGAGCTATTAATATCCTTTTATAATGAAATATAAATAATAATTTGCTGTAAAACCGAAATGAATGGCTTTAAAATTATGTTAAATTTTTAACATTTTTTGAGTTTTTTCGTATTACACATAGATGTCAAAAGTTCAAAACAACATGACATTTGACATTCAATTTTTTTTTTTCATTTTTGTCCGAGCACTTAAAGCACTAGCACTTCGACTTCTGGCGATAACTTGTTTTTTCTTCTAAAATCTGTGTTTCTTCCCAAACATTCCAAATTTATTAGAGTCATGTGAATGGGTCAAGAATACGCATTTAAACTTTGATGCTTTAAAAAACTCAAATATTATTAGTACAATGAAACAAAACTGTGCTCATTTGTAAGTGTTTATTTGTTACCAACTTAAACCATAGTGTACTGTGTACCGTACGCAACAACAAAATATATAATATATATTTTTAGAACATAAAGAATATTCTTTTATAATTTTAATTTGTAACTACTTATAGTTACTTAAAGTAACCAACAAAATCGTCTTATAATATAATAATTTTCACTTAGAAATATTTAGTTACTTCGTCATACCTGGTCATACATGTAAATTGTAACACAAAAAAAGTGCCATGTGCGGAGCTGGTGCACTGTTTTTGCCACCAGACTCCACAAAGGCTTCATTCAATCCAATCTTCAGTCGGTCGTTCAGAATACTTTCGCCACATAAGGGAAAAGGCTTCTGCGCACACTTAACTCAAAGCATAGGAACAGGCCGAACAGGGTTGTACGAATATCGTTAATTCCTGCATCATCAGAATATCCTAAGCACTGGTAAATAACAAACTTATGTTACACTCGATAGCAAAAGCTTATTTAGAAAAAAAAATACATAACTTCAGAAGATTACGCATCAAAAATTACAAAATATCGTAACTATTTGAGCAAAAATCTTCATTTATCCGTCAATCCAAAATGGCGCGCACGCAGCCGCTGGGACACGAGCGCTTCGCAGCCCGCAGGGCGTCCTGTAGGTTATTGAAGAGGGGGGTTGCCGTTCTTTAGCGTCATAATATTATATTTCTCGAGATATTTACAATGCGCACACTTAGACGCTGCGCACACTTGACCCACAACTCACAAGACACTAAATGTGATTAAAACTGGGGCAGGTGCCTATTTTTGTATTTTTAGCATTGACTTATAAAACTTTTTATTATAGGTATTTGATTTTTGGGTAATAAAATGACTATATTATGCCGCGGCCGCATTAAATGCGTATTTCTTCGCGCTTATTCCAATAGTACAGGTTTTAGACTGTATCGATACACGCAGATCGTCCAATAGCATTGGACGATTTGCGTGTATCGTGAATCGTGATTCGTGATTCGTGACTATCGTCTAATAGTATCCTCTCACAGGCCACAGGCCACAGCGCGAAGATTCGGACGATAGACGCAGAGGTGCGGTCGGGCCGTTTGTGTTGGTTACGGGAAAAAAAAATTAACAGCTGTATTGGAGAGTAAGGGGCTCATATCCAAAACACAATTCGGTTTTCGAAGGGGCTATAGCACTATGGATAGTTTAGGAACTTTTGTGACTGACGTCCGCATAGCCTTTTCGAAAAACGAACATGTGGTGGGAATGTTTCTTGACGTGTCTGCCGCATATGATAATGTCCGTCTCCCGGTGCTCAGGCAAAAATTGCTACAGCTGAGTGTCCCTGTGAGGATGACAAATTTCATCTGTAATCTCCTTTCCTGTCGTTCCATCGAAATATCCAATCAAAATTTATCCTTACCTACCATGCAAGTTTACATAGGTCTTCCCCAAGGATCTCCTCTTAGTCCTACCCTGTACAAAATTTACTCTTATGATTTGGATTTGTCCGTTCTAAGTTTCTGTGAGATCCTTCAATATGCGGACGACATAGCAATTTACATTGCCTTAAAGGACATTATGGAGTGTATTTCTCGCCTGAACTCAGCCATTAGATATCTCATGGAATGGATGGACCGACATGGCTTATCAATTTCTATCCGAAAAAGTTCAGTAGTTGTTTTCTCCCGGGCCAGAACAATGCCCAATATTTGTATTCAATACAGAGATCAAGTTTTCCCGGTTAAGGACAGGGTCAAGTTTCTGGGTGTTATTTTAGACTCCAAATTGACTGGGACTTATCAAAATCAGCGTACAGCAGAAAAGTGTGAAAAAAACATAAACATTTTGCGGTCATTAAGTGGAGTATGGTGGGGATCTCATCCATACACCCAAAGGCTTGTGTATAATGCCCTTATTCGCAGCCATTTTGATTATGGGTCTTTTTTACTTGAGCCCTGCAATAAGCTTCCTCTAAAGAACCTAGATAAGATACAGGCCAAGTCATTGAGGATTATTGTTGGGGCTATGAAGTCAACACCTACCAATGCACTTCAGGTTGAATGTGTTGACCCTCCTCTTCACATCAGGAGGCAATATTTATCAGACCGATTTTTATTTAAAATTTTCCAATTTTCCTATCACCCGTTAATTGGCAAACTTCACACTCTGTCCCAACTTGTTTCTACATCCAATTATTGGTTACACAAAGAAACCCCATGTCTCCTGGTCAGCTACCTTAAGTTAACCCGTCTTCCCTGCCCTGTCTTCCAGTGCACCCTTAATCCTCTCTTTTCCACCCCCTTTAATGCCATAACCTACGTTCCAAAAGTTTTGCTCAACTTACCTATAGAAAAAGGTTCCTCCTCAGCCAACTCACAATTCAGGAACATCATTGATCAGCACTTCAGGGATTGGTTGCTTGTTTTCACTGATGCATCAAAATTATCTGATGATGGCTGTGTCGGTGCTGCAGTTTGGATTCCGAGGGTTAATGTTATTTTAAATTTTAAATTACCTCCCACTTCATCTGTGTACACAGGTGAAGTACTTGCCATTTATGAGGCTATCTTGTTCATTGAGTCTCACAAACTCAGTAACTCCGTTATCCTCTCGGACTCCAAAAGTGCATTAGAAGGTATCATAGCCAATCAGTTTTGCAATAAGTTTAGAACTCCTTTAATCCTGAAAATAAAGCAACTTCTCCTTGGGTGTCATTTACAAAGTATAAATGTTGTTTTGGCTTGGATACCGAGCCATAGTGGTATCACTGGCAACGAGAGTGTGGACGCCTACGCTAAAGAAGCAGTTACAACAGGTGCACTAACTCATTACCAGTTATACTGTCAGGATCTGATTCCTGTAGCTAAAAAACATTTATACATTAGTTGGAATAGGGAATGGGCTAGCTCAAGAAAAGGCAAACATTACTTTGACATTCAAAGTGAAGTTCCAGTTAGGCCTTGGTTTTTTAAATACTCGCAAAATAGCAAAATAGTGTGCTCGACAGTCTGCAGAGTTAGGTTAGGACATTGCTGTTCCCCAGTTTTTCTAGAAAAAATTAGGGTCAAGGATAGTTCTCTTTGTGAGTGTGGTTTAGATGAGGGTACCTTGGACCATATCTTTTTCTGTTGTCCCAAAAACCAGTCCTCCCTTTATGACCTCCTTCCTATCAATATTCCTCGCCCTATCAATTTTAAATCAATTTTATGTTATGTAAATACCTCTTTTATTGATATTCTGTGTACATATATTCGTTCTAACAATATAAAATTGTGATGTTTTACTAACCTCTGTTTGTTTTAGGTATATTCAACAGAATTTAAATTATTAGATACTGTACCTTGTTTCTTCACCAGACCTGCAATATAGAGCAAAGTCTTCCCAAAATCACTCTGACATTGGCAACTCACTGAGGCCGCCATAATAAAAAGAAGAAGAAGAAGAAATAAAATCATAACCTATAAAGTACAAAGAGGATTTAACTTATTATTATAAAATACTTATGTTCTAATTTTGTGCTATTATGTTTCAATCAATTAGGACAATAAATAATAACATCTTCAATTGTAGCATACATAGTAATAATTTAAATTTTATTTTTCTGAAAAATGTTTGCCGAGCGCAGAGTTCGAGCAGCGCAAAAAAGAAAACCGCTAGTTCTGTGTTTCGTACTATGAATATATTTGACCGAAAAGCAAAAATTTTACAAAAGGAACGTTCTGCGCAACGAGAGGACTATAATTTATATGAATACGTAAAAGAAGAGATAGGATGGAGAACTGCTGACAAAATTTTTGACATAAAAAGAGTTTTTAAGAATGCAGTAGAACTAGGTGTGTTGATAAGTTCATTTAAATAACCCAGAATAGGTAGTAAATATTCCAGACATTAAAACATATCTAACAAACTTGTATTATTGAAGAATAGCTGTTCCGGTGACCTTCGTATCACTGAAAAACCTTCCCTGGACTTCAAGGATTATGTTAAGACTAAAATAAGCAGAATCAGTTTAGCTGTTATCGAGTTATATACTAACACAATTGGAAATCCAGTTTTATATAAATTGATTTTACTCGAATAATTTTACAGGTGCGGGAAGAGGTTACGTTTCTAGACATTTTCTTCCCGACAGTGTAGAGAAAGTAACATTATGTGACTCTTCTCAGACCCATCTCAACAAAGCAATTGTAGGAGATGGGGTACAAGTAGAAAAAATTGCAGTAGATGAAGAAAACTTTGATGTAAGTAAGTGTTGTAACTTGTATGATTCATTCTCTCCACCAGGGGTTCCCAAACTTATTTTGTGCACTGCCTACTTTGAGAAAGAAATGTGTTTTAGTGCCCACATTGTTTCAATTTAAAATGTATCGAGATGAAATAAATCACCACTCAACAGCCCCGGATCTAGGGGGGGGGGGGCAAGCCGGGGCCTATGTAACGGGCAGCAAATTCAGGGGATGGCCCAATTCACACTCATCATTTATTTAACTTTGACCACGGAATAAATAATAGCACAAGTACAGCAATTTCATGGCCATATCAACTTGACCGATACCCTGAGCGTGGGCCGCGAGTGAGACATGCTGTATGGACATATTTTATTATTTGTGAGGCGCGTAGGCATAGTTCAAATTTCAAAATATGCGCCCGGCTCCCGCTCGCCTGCAGAAATCGCCCGCCCTGTTAAATATAATAATACATATATCCTTAGATATTGATAGCTGAAAATAAATGGGTGATAAAGGTGAAAATAAACATAAGTAGGTAGGCGGGGCGAAATTTTTCAGTTTTTGCCCTGCTTAAAAAAATTGAAGATCCGAAGCTCAAGCCCCTACACAACGCTCTTTTTTTCTGGGTCCCACACAGCCCCCCCTTTAGATCTTTAGCGCCCACCAGGGGGCATTATCGCCCACTTTGGAGATCGCTGCTCTACATTATAATTATTCTAAAAGGAAGTAAGTTTTGCTTCACAAATCAAAGCGCACGGAAGTGCGCAAGCCTAGTTCCAGCAGGCCGCGCGCATGCCGTGCACTATTTACACGAACCGTTTCGACGTACTTTTGACCCCCCTGTAGCTCAGTGTCTATTGCGAGTGCAAAGATAAAATTATACCTACGTAATTATTTACGAGTACTTAAGCAGTATACCCAATTTCATAGATATAGCTTCAGTAGATCCTGAGATATGTCCTTGTAAAAATAGCTTATTTTGGCACTGACTCACTCATTCACTCACTCACTCACTGACCGGTAATCAAAACCTCTAGGCCACTTCCAATTGTCCTAGCGTTATGAAATTTGGCACACAGGTCGTGTGTTATATGTAGATTAACGAAAAATTAAGAAATTGTAGAAAATGGTCAAGCGTGAGTCGGTTCATCTACGAACTTCAGAGGCCACTTCCAATTGTCCTAGCGTTATGAAATTTGGCACACAGGTCGTGTGTTATATGTAGATTAAAAAAAATAAGAAATTTTAGAAATCGGTCAAGCGTGAGTCGGCCTATTTACAGCCCATACAAACTTTAATGTCATAGCGTTATGAAATTTGGCACACAGGTCATGTGTTAAATGTAGATTAACAAAAAATTAAGAAATTTTAGAAATCGGTCAAGCGTGAGTCGGCCGATCTACGAACTTTAGAGGCTACTTCCAAATGTCCTAGCGTTATGAAATTTAGCACACAGGTCGTGTGTTATATTATTATGTATGTGTTACGATAAATTAAGAAATTTAAGAAATCGTCAAGCGTGAGTCAGTTCATCTATGAACTTTAGATAAAAATTCTTATGTACCAGTGATATAATGAGGCATCTATTGAAAGTATTGTTTATATCGGGCGTAGCACAAAAAGAAAACATAGGTAGGATTTCTTGAAAAAAAGTATTGAAATCCCACCAAAAACATACCTGTTAAAATAGGGCCTAGTTCCTATAGGCTAACTGTTGGTCTAAAAAAAGAGTTGAAATCCAATCCAATGCCAAGTTCAGATGCACTTCATCGATCATAATCATCTTCATCAACAGCCTGATCCATAATACTTCTAAATTTGAACTTGGCAGGTTTTTGTGCTATGCGTTACACTTGATTAATTATATAATTAGATAATATTAATAGAATTTAAATAACCTGCCAAGTTCAAATTAGAAGTATTATGGATCAGGCTGTTGATGAAGATGATTATGATCGATGAAGTGCATCTGAACTTGGCATTGGATTGGATTTCAACTCTTTTTTTAGACCAACAGTTAGCCTATAGGAACTAGGCCCTATTTTAACAGGTATGTTTTTGGTGGGATAAAACTTTATGGATTTTACATATACTGTGAATTTTCTTTTCAGTTTGCAGACGACAGTGTTGACTTGTTTGTATCATCGCTGGCCCTACACTGGGTCAACGACCTCCCAGGCTGCTTCGACAAAGTCATGAAATGCTTGAAGCCAGATGGTGTAAGTTCATTTCTCTTCAACGTTGTTTCATAGTTACTTTAAGTTACTTAAGCACTAAGTAGTTGCGTTCTAATGTTCATTACTAAAGATAATTAATTAAGTACTACTATTGCAGGTATTTGTAGCTTGTGTGTTTGGTGGGGACACATTAATGGAACTAAGACAAGCTATACAGTTGGCGGAGACGGAGCGGTTGGGCGGAGTCTACCCTCACATATCACCTTTCACTAGGGTCAGAGATATTGGAGGCCTGCTTAATGCGTAAGTAAGGAGCTTATCAGACTTTTCAGTATAAAGCCATACTATAATTTTTGGCAGCAGCATAGCTAATAATGCATTGTCATGTATCTAATAATTTATATACAATTTTTTTTTAAACTTATTTAGTCCTGCGATCTGTCTTTAAGACATTGAGCTGGATTTTATGTATTTTTGTTCTTGGCGTGTATGGAATATATCCAGTGATATCACTGGATATGTTCCATACATGGTGCACTAACAAAATGGTCATATGACCATTTTGTTAGTAGAGCTCTGTTAAAGCATGTCTTGAGGGGCTCGTCTTTTGAGCCTTTTGAAGGTTGCATTTGGTTCTTCGCTCATTAGATTCTTAGCCAGGTGGTTGGGATGGTTTTCTATTCTTTTAGAGTATTTTTGTAGGGAGTTTTTTATTTCCTCCTTTACAGATTCTAGTTTTGAGGTCTCTGTGGAGTTGCGTGTTTGAGATGTACCAGGGGGCACCAGTTATCATTCGCAGGGTTTTTGACTGGAACCTCTGCAGGATGTTTATGTTTGATGGAGAGGCTGTTCCCCACAGCTGGATCCCGTAGGTCCAGATAGGCTTTAGAATACTTTTGTAGAGGAGAAGTTTATTTTCAAGATTTAGTTGTGACTTTTTGCCTATTAACCATTGCAGTTTGAGGAGTTGGAGATCGAGTGCCTTTCTTTTTGTCTGTATGTGCTTTTTCCACGTCAGTCTTCGGTCCAAGTATACGCCCAGATATCGTACGTCGTCAGATTGTGGGATTTTGATTCCATGCAGCTCGACTTCAGGACATGTTTCGTGTCGTAAGCTGTATGTAACATGGACGGATTTTGTTTCGTTAGCCTTTATTTTCCAGTCTTTTAACCATCGAGATAGTTTATCTAGACTTTTTTGAAGTTTGTTGGAAGCTCCAGCAGCTGTTTCGTCGGTTGCTAATATTACGGTGTCGTCAGCGTATGTTCCCGTCAGGACGTGTTCTGTGTGTGGTAAGTCTGATGTGTACAGCAGGTAAAGTGTTGGGCCCATCACACTCCCCTGAGGTACCCCTGCCTCTATTTTGTACATATTATTAGAAACACATACTATTAGAAATGCCGTTGCCTTGTCTTACGTAGAAGTGTCTTCCACTTAGATACGCTTTTATGAAGAGATAGTAATTAATAGGAAGGTTCTTCCTGATTTAAAATAGCAGTCCATCGTGTCAGACTCTATCAAATGCTTGAGAGATGTCTAAGAATGCAGCAGAACACCACCTCTTTCCTTCAAAAGTGTTGTTGATTTTTTCCACGATTCTATGCACCTCTTCAATCGTGCCATGACCAGGTCTAAATTCAAACTGGTGTTCTGGGATCAGTTTAGCTTCTGCGATTTTTGGAGCCAGACGATTTAGAAATAAAATTTCCAGTACTTTAGAGGGAGTTGGAAGGAGACTGATAGGTCGGTAAGATGTGACATTAGTTGCGTCTTTTCCTGGTTTTGGAATAAGGATTATTTCAGCTACCTTCCATTGCGGTGGAATAAAATTTCTCCAGAGGCAGGCGTTGAACACTTGGGTAAGATATTTGTAGCCTGTATTTGGCAGCTCTTTAAGTATTTTCGCCGTAATTAGGTCATAACCTAGAGATTTATGGACGTCTAGTTTTCTAATAGTTCTGATAACTTCCTTTATTGTGATTTTATTGATTGGTAGATCATTTTGATGAGTTTGCGTAAGTGCGTTTGTAACATCGTTTGTCTTTGTGGATCCGCAGTCTACGTTAGGCGTGAATACCTTTGACAAGTGTTCTGCAAATGCTTCGGCTTTATCCTTATCGCTTTTAGCCCAGGTACCATCCGGTTTTCTAATGGCTGTTTGGTGAGAGACAGGCCTTTTAAGATTTTTAAGATTTTTTGCTGCCTTCCACAAAGAGTAATCAGTGGCTGGTGTGGCATCTAGTTTTTTCAGAAAATTTTCTGTTGCTAGCTGCTTCTGTTTTTCTAGCACGTTTTTTAGTTTTTTCACGATTTTATTGAAATTTGCCTTGTGTTCTGGATATTTTGTAATCTGCCAGAGTTTTCTAGCATTAAGCTTTTCTTTTACTAGGTCTAGAGTGGCTTGTGTTTTGCGTCTTCATGCTTGGGAGTGGGGTAGCCGACCAGGCAGCTTTTTGAATGATGTCGTTGAAATGTTCAACTGCCTCGATCACGTCATCGTCTGATCTAAGCGGTATATTAAGATTCAGAGAATTTGTGACTAGTTCATGAAAATGTAGCCAGTTTGTCTTTTTATTATGCAGCTTACAGTTCTCTTTTATGTTTTCTACTGAGAAATTAACGTAGGCTATGACTAGTGAGTGGTCAGAGGAAAGCTCGAAGCAAGAATGACATCTAATTGAAAAGGTCGTTATCCCTTTGCAAATGAAGAAATCTACGAGGTCTGGTTTCTTATTTGTATCAGCTGGCCAGTATGTTGGTTCCCCAGTAGAGGTGACTGTTAGCCTCATAGATTGCACTGATTTAAGGAGCTGTCGTCCTTTTGGAGTGGTAATACGAGCCCCCCAGTCTGTATGCTTTGCGTTGAAATCTCCACCAGCTATGAACCGAGGTCCTAGGGATTTGAAGAAAGCAGTATAATTTTCATACTTCATATTGTGTTTAGGTGGTATGTATAGTGCTGATATCAACAGAGGGCCTTTGGCGTCATTAATTATTATGTTAGTGGCTTGAATTTGTTTAGTCTGGAAAGAGTGTGTTGCATGGTGACGAATTGTTTCTTTTATTAGTATAGCCGAACCTCCGTGGGCAGTACCATCAGGGTGCAGTGTTTGGTACATCTTGTATCTTGGTATGTTAAAGTATGTCTTTTTGTGAAGTGTGTTTCGGACACAAGAAGTTTTGAAATTTTGTTTTTGCAGCTTTTTAAATACCATACAGCCTTTATAGTTGGCCGGATGATTTCCGTCACAATGGGCACATTTAACAGAGTCTGAGCGTTCTTCTCGCTGACAGTTGGCTGATAGGTGATTTCCGGCACATTTGATACATTTTGGGGTACGGTGGCAGTATGATTTTGTGTGTCCGTAATGTTGGCAGTTTGCGCATTGTGGTATATTGGTCTTGGTGGTTCGAATTTTATGCGGTAGTTTAGAAGGTTGTTGATTTCATTTTTTTTTTGTTATTACTTTTTGGTTGCAGTTCTACTATGAACATGTGTAGAGCTTTTTTAGTTATTCTTTGTTTGATGTTCCATATGTTGACTGCGTCATGTCCTAATTCTTTTAAGGCTATTTGGATATCTTCTTTGTCTGTGGAGGGATGCATGTTTTTTAGAATAACTTTAAATGAACGTTCCTGCTTAGGGCGATATGTATAAAATTCTGTTTGTCTTGCCTCTAACTGTTTGACGATTTCTTTGTACATTTCGATTGTGTTGTTTAATGAGCGATCGTCACTGACTGAATGAGAGCGCGGTCTGTTTAGGAAGAGGCTCTTATGAAAAATTTGTTGCATAAGTATTTTATTTTGTGAATCATCCATCTTGTTCCCACGAGCTAGGTCGATAAAAACAGGTCACTAGGAAGGTGACGCCTATTCTCCCTAGAAGGCAAGTTTAACGACGTTTGCCAGGTCCGCTGAGGTTGAACGCTAACGACTAAGTCTCCCACTAGCCACGCAGTCTCTGGCGCGAATCTCACCGTAGACTTGGGGTGAATTTTTATAGAGGCTTTCTACCTCGTAGCCCGGGCGGTGAATCCAAGGCTACCGGTCCTGCGAAACATGACCACAGGGTTACGGTTTGTGATGGTCATTTCCTACCATCACAGGTCTGACACGTTTCCGTGCAGGCGCCTCGGGCTAGTTACCGCCGCCCGAGCCTCAGCGTTGTTGTCCGTTTAGCTCCACCCAGCGGATACGTGTAGGGTGGGCCTAGGAAAGGTGGTAAATCCTACGGACGCGGACAACATTATCCCCATACAAAATAAACCATTACATTTTTCCCCAGTGCAGATTTTGACGACGTCCATATTGTATCTAAGTAATTATTATGAACTAAGTACATAATTATGTGCGTAATTTGCCAAAACATCCAACAAATTTAAGATGTAATATGCCTGTAACGAATTTCCGCGCAATTGTGATTCTTTGCGCCTCTGCACCGTTCTCAGCTGCTCGCAAATCACTAATAACATGATGTCATCATAGTAGGTGATACTGGTGATAGGTAATTGACAATTCAACGATGTTACTCCTCAGGGCGGGTTTCACCCTGCAGACTGTGGATGTGGACACACTAACAGTGTGGTACCCGTCCGCGTGGCACGTGATGCGCGATGTCCGAGCGCTGGGCGAGGCCAACGCCGCGCTCAACCGCCCGCTGCGCCTCGCCCGCGAAGTGCAGTTCGCCGCCGCTGCTATCTACGACGAGATGTACGGCAAGGTATGAGGACGGCCTGTCTGCTGAATTACATCAAGACCTTAGAGGCTTAGGCCGTGTTCCACTGACGCGGAGCGGAGCTTAGCGGTGCCGAATTGACCAATCACCATGCTCGAAATCTTCGCTGTCATTCCGCTGGAATAGCATGATTGGTCAATTCGGGCACCGCTAAACTCCGCTCCGCTTCAGTGGAAACGCACCCTTATGGGTCCCACACAAAACTGCGAATTCTACAGTAATGTCATTTTTAGTATGAGTTTTGTTGCAGATTTTTGCGATGCGATGCGAATTCGCAGTTTTGTGTGGGAGCGCTTAAGGTTACAGTTACACGCTCAGTCAGCTTGAGTCGATCAGTTTGAGACTGACAGAATGATGGCTGAAAAGTAACTACATAATAAAAAAAAAAACTGTCCGTCAAACGACAGATTAGACAATCATACTCCCGTCATTCCTGAACACACTGATCGACTGAACTGATGCCAGACTGAGCGTGTAACGTAGCCGTTGTCTAAGAGCGTTTACAGAACGAGTGTTATTGCGCAGAAAATGACAATGATATTATTATGCCTCATACCAATATGTATTCTGTGCTCATACTAAAACATTTGCCTGCCCTCACACTTATAAATTATCAGAGAAGTTGATTTATAGGCACATGTCAGACCTCCGTAATTTGGTCGTTCTATGTTAACCCAGCCGACAGATCACAATTACACTGAATTGACATGATTCGACCAAATGACGTAGGTTTGCCAACTGCTAATGTATCAATTTCTTCGATGGTACTTACACTAATGTATTAAATCAGAGCAACACACGATATCGTGCCCCGTCATGACGTGTAAACGCTCTATATCAGAATGAGCTAGTGACAAGGTTAAAGGGTAGAAAGACCTATTTGCAAGAGGCAGAAGGCTCGGTGGTAGGAGGTAGCTCGTTTATGATTTTTCTCATATTTCATGCCACAGAGTAATAGCGAACTATTCCTTTTATTTCTTGATTCGTGGAAATATTTATGAAGTTGACGTTTAATACCTTTGATTTATTATTTTGTTTAATAACTCCATTTCTACACTTGTTTATACGCATACTTACATTGTTTGTAATAATTAAATCATCATTCTATAAATCATAATAATGGATGATTACATAAGTATTCAACTTGTTAACAACTCACCATAATTTCATACAATTTTAATTGCCACATTGCTCATTAATTATATTATGACGGTGGGGTAAGGGCGTATTTTCATTAGTCGTTAACTCGTGCGGTATACAGCATACGGGGAGTCTATGACAACTAATGGCGCATTTTGATTGGTAGTGGCAGGCATTTTAGAAATCTCCCGCACCCCGCATGCGAACCCTATCGACCAGTGAAAATGCGCCATAAGATGGCCGATGGGGTACATAAGGGCCGATTCACACCCAAATTGGCAGCGGCCGGCATGCAGCGGCGCGAAGTGCACTTTTAGTGTGAAATAATTTTGTATAGGATTTGTACAGCGCCACCTAGAGTACTCACGGGAGTGAGCTCAGCTCCCATACAAAATCTTAGTAAACGCCAAAAGCGTTCACGATCGAATGTCAAACAAAAAACTCACACTCGGCACACTCTGTAGAAAGTTTATGTTTATGTCCTTTTCATCGTGACAACGTTAACCAAATTTTGTTACTTGTAAGTCTGGTAAGTACTTATATAAAATATGATCGCGATGTACCAATAACAAGTCGTCTACTCACTGCTCTCTTCTCGACCCACCAAAGAGACCTAAAAATCGAAAACTTAGGCTTCCATTTTTTCCAAGAGATTGATAAGTTGTCACGGTCTTTGCCACCTGGGGCGCTATTTTGATCCTATCACAAATGTCATTCACACCCTGAAGTGACAAACATGACATTAAGCCTGCTGAACACATTGGGCAAACGCATCCAGCAGCGCATTGGGCCAACACATTGGACCAACGCATGGAGCCAGTGCTTTGGGCCAACGTGTAGATAGGTCTACTTGGCGATAAGTTGAGAGCGATATTCCGTACGGCGTACCCTATAAGTTGGCCCAATGCGCTGGCTCAATGAGTTTGTCCAATGTGTACAGCGGGCTTTACAACGTACTCAGAGATATTTAATTATGATTAACCTTTAATTTAATGAAGAATTTGACAGATAATGTATGGGGCTTATGTCAACATTTGGAATAATTACATTTAAGTATTTTCGAAGGGTTCCCGCATTGGAAACCTGTTATTTCAAAGTTTGGTTAGGACAACGCAGACTGATCACCTGATAGTCTGACAAGTAAGATGATCGATACGTCGGATGGGCATGTAAAAAGTCGGTCCCGCGCCTGATCTGTCGCCAGTCGTGTTGTCGGTCTTCCGTCCTACTGGTTATGAGAGTAAAGCAATAGAGAGTGCTCTTGTGTACTGTGTACACACTTGGGCACTATAAATATTACTCCTGCGCCACTGGCCTGGTTTCGATGAAACTGGCCACCTTCACCGAAACCGGTGTGGGATTTTTTATTTTATTAATGTGACGTTCCCAGGACGTGCCAGAACAGAACTCCCGCGGTGTGCCGGCCACGTACCAGGTGATCAACTTCCTGGGTTGGAAGCCGGATCCCTCGCAGCCCGCACCTATGGAGCGAGGATCAGGGGAGGTCTCCCTGAAGGACCTGCACAAGATTGACGAGATTATCAAAGACACCAAAGTCATAGAACTCACAGAAGACGATAAGAAATAAATTATTTTGTGTTACAAGTTATATGATGTTATAATTCCAACCTCAAACGTAGGAGAATCGTAACTTCGAATGTAAGAACATTCGACAGAACGATTTTCCTAAACTAGTAGTTTTAGTAGCCAAAAGTATTTAGTTCATGCCATTATTTGTATTATTATTTTTAACAAAAAATTAAAACAGACTTCCAAAGTAAAAAACAATAATAATTATTATATAATGACCAAAAAAGTATGAAATAATTCTTATTCTTAATTCATGAAGCCCCATGCGGCCACATCCGGCCGCGATAACAATGAAAAAGCTATTGTGTCTCGTTTTGCCACGACTGAAGGGTAGTGCCTTATGCTGAATACCAATGATATTGTATGTTACTAACGTAATATATTACTAACGTACTATTTTAGAAACTCATTGCTGAATACTCCTAAACCTCTACTATTTCTGTACTCAATCTTCATTATTTTGAAGTCGATACCAGCTAAGAATGGTGAGTTCTTAGACAAAATATTTTTAATTTTAAAGACTGGTACCGACTTCAAAATTATGAAGATTGTGTACAGAAATAGTAGAGGTTTGGGAGTATTCTGCATAAGGCACTATTAAGAATAACTAATATCATGCTACCAGTACCGGTTTTAGCACATTGGCGAGGGTACTGGTAGAAGTTAGAACTAAATAAAGGGGTGCCTTTTTGTTTGCCTTTGCCCCCCCCCCCCCCTTCCCCCTAATGCCGATACTGCATGTTACATCTCTGGTTTTTCGTTAAATCAAAAGAGAAGCATGGTATATGATTCACACTGGCGGACGTTGGTGAAATTAGGACTTACATTTTAATAACGGAATCATTAAAAAGTGAAGACCAAAACTCCTAACCCCTATAAGGCGATGCGCGTGTGGGGCATACATAGTAGGCAAAGAATATTATGATACTAATCCGTACTAATAATAAAAATGTGAAAGAGCGTCTGTCAGTCTGATACTTCTTAAACAGTTAAACAGCTTTGATTACATTTGGTAAAGATAATTATAGATGGTAAAGATATAGAGTAGGTTTTTACGAGTATTTTATAGCTAGGCCTGGAGATAGTGACACAAAATTCTTGGTGATTTGTGCCAGTATGGCGGTTTTACAGGGGTATAATTACGTAAAGGCAAAAAGGAAAAAGATGGTCATAGCGCTCGCACTGGCAGCCCAAACGCGTAGCCGTTAATGAAACGTGTCGGATAAATAACGAGTGTAGTAACTTGTGTATGACGAGGATGTAAATAACTCACGTACGGTTAATAATTCTTTTATTGTCCACACCACACTAAACGTCACAATATCGTTCATATGCACAGAAGGATACGGATCACAAGCACAAGCAGAATAGATAGAAGAAAGTCAGTGAAGTAGCAGTATAGAAAGAAACAATAACGATTAATACAAGCGTTTCGATTGAGCTAAGAATTAGATATAGCATCCACGTCGCGAAGGCGTATTAAACGGACTGACTGTCAAGCGAGCGGGAGCGGTCCGCGGCGAGCGTCGGCGCAGCGACTAGCCGGTTCTCGGGTGCGCTCCTTGCACTCGTATGCTCCGTCTCATTGACGTCACCGCGGTTACTTGTCGTGCGCGGTTCCATACCACGGTTTATGACAACGGGACGGCACGGCACGTGATCCGTAGGTTTTAATTATTAATGATGTTATTAGTGTAAGTATTATATTATTTAATTAGGATAAGGTTTTATATTACTAATATTTGTTTTTATTTTAGTGTATAAATATATTTATATAAATATAATGTAAATATGTAAATAATAATTTATTAAGTGTATATGTATATAAGTTTTATTGTAAATAATAAACATAATAAAATAATAAATCTAAATATATATATTAGGAGAATCCCTACATCACTCCCCTCCAGAGACCGTCACTACGGGCGATAATAATCCGGGAATCTAACTTGTCTTCCGGAGCGAGTTGTCTTTCGCACAAAGTGATCGCTCTGTGGTGGCTGTGGTGGTTCTTCTGGAGTGTCAGTTTGTGGTGTATATGTATCGGACAGTAGATAGGCTGGTTTGATTCGGTCTATACTTACTGTCACGGGTTTACCCTTAACTAAAATTTTAAATACTTTATCCCCTCTCTCCAAAACTTCATAAGGGCCAGTGTATGCAGGATATAGTGCTCCTTTATTAATTTCTTCCCTTAAAAATATGTGACTGGAGGAATTGAGGTCTTTGAATACAAAGAATTTATCGCGGTTATGTCGCGATGCAGGTACGGGTTGTAATTTATTAACAACGGAACGTAAACGGGCAGTGAAATCGGTTATGTCCGTCGTGCCGTTCACATTGCTGTGGAAGAATTCGCCTGGGAGTCGCAATGGCTCGCCGTAGACGAGTTCTGCCGAGGAAGATTGCAGATCTTCCTTAAAAGCGCTTCTAATGCCTAGGAGAACGATAGGTAACGATTCCGTCCAATTATGGTCAGCGTGACACTTTATAGCCGTCTTAAGCTGCCGGTGGAATCGTTCCACAAGACCGTTGGAGGCTGGATGGTAAGCAGTTGTTCGACGATGTTTGAAACCAGCCACCTTGCCTAAGAATTGGAACAGTGACGATTCAAATTGGCGTCCTCGATCAGACACTATATCGAGAGGGCAACCAAATCTGGCGATCCACATTGACAATAGCGCCTTACCAACTGTCTCCGCTGTGATGTCCGCTATAGGTACGGCCTCAGGCCACCTGGTAAAGCGGTCTACGGCTGTCAGACAGTAGCGGAAGCCATTAGATAGTGGAAGGGGTCCTACAAGGTCAATGTGGACGTGCTTGAACCGTTCACGAGGCAACGTAAAAGTTCCGGTTGGCGCTGAAACATGTCGCGAGATTTTTGTGCGTTGGCATGGTAAACAAGTTTTGGCCCAATTTCGGCAGTCCTTTCTTACACCGGGCCAAACGTAACGCTGAGCCACTAATTTAGCTGAAGCATTGGCGCCGGGGTGAGACATGCTATGCAGGCTGTCAAAAACTTGTTTCCGCAAGACTTTGGGAACGTAAGGTCTTGCTAAGCCAGTGCTGACGTCGCAGTATACCTCAGTGTTGAAGCCGGGTTGTTGCATCTTTTGCAGACGAAGGGATGTCTCGTCGCGTAGAAGCTGTGACAACTCTGGGTCAACATCTTGGGCTTTTGCGAGCTCTTTGAGATCGACTGAACTTTGTAACTCGTCAATTCGTGATAATGTGTCAGCAACAACATTATCCTTGCCGGAAATATGCTTGATGTTGGTCGTGAATTGCGAGATAAAGTCTAGATGCCTGTACTGACGCGGGGAACAATTATGTTTCCTCTCGTGGAAAGCGTAGCACAGGGGTTTGTGGTCTGTATAGACCGTGAAATGTCGGGCTTCCAGCATGTGGCGGAAGTGCTTTATCGCCTCATAAATGGCCAGCAGCTCGCGATCATAAGGCGAGTATTTCTGCTGGGCCGGGCTGAGCTTTCTTGACCAAAATGCTAGGGGTTGCCATACTTGGTCTTTTTGTTGCTGTAACACGGCACCCATTGCTGAGTCAGATGCATCTGTGGTGAGAGCAAGTTTGGCTTCGCAATCTGGGTGTGCTAACAACGTCGCGTTACAGAGGCTCTCTTTGGCAGTATCAAAGGCTTCCAGCGATTCACCTGCGAGGTAAATTGGTTGAGAGCCTTTGACAGAGCCAGTCAACAAAGCGTTTAGTGGTCCCTGAATTTGTGCAGCATTGGGCAAAAATCGCCTATAAAAGTTCAGCATGCCTAAAAATCGCCTAAGCTGCCTGACTGTTTTGGGCTGAGGGAAATCCTTTATAGCCTGAACCTTAGAATCAAGCGGCTTAGTGCCTGCGGCTGAGATAAGGTAACCCAGAAATTGCACTTCGGATGCCCCAAAAACACACTTCGAAGTGTTGATGACTATGCCGTACTTCTTCATACGCTCGAAGAGAAGATGGAGATGCTGTTCATGCTCTTCCTCTGACCTAGAGAACACCAGGAAGTCATCAAGATAGCAGTAACAAAAGTCTAGCCCTCGAGTCATCTCATCCACGAACCTTTGGAACGTTTGACCTGCGTTACGTAGTCCAAAGGTCATGAATGGGAACTCGAATAGGCCAAAAGGCGTTGTTATTGCTGTCTTCTGAATATCCTCGGTACTTACTGGGATTTGATTGTAGGCCTTGACGAGGTCTATTGTAGAGAAGACTGTACAACCTGAGATGCTGTGAGCAAAATCCTGGATATGTTTGATGGGGTACCTGTCCGGGATAGTTCGAGAGTTGAGAAGTCGATAATCTCCGCAGGGGCGCCAACCATTACCTTTTTTGGGCGCTAGGTGGAGTGGAGACGACCAGGGACTCTCGGATGGACGTGCAGTGCCGCTGCTCAGCATCAGCTCAAACTCTTGCTTAGCAATTCTAAGCTTGTCCGGGGCTAACCTTCTAGGGGAACAAGAAATAGGTGGTCCGGGTGTTGTTCTTATGTGGTGAACTGTGCTGTGAGTTACGGAACGTGTTGTGCCTGCCGGTTTAAGAATATCAGGAAATTTTGAAAGTAACGCGTGATATCTAGTGTTGCCAGACGGAATTTTGACGGAACATACGTCGCTAGGCATATTGGCAATATAAGCTACAGATGAAAGTGATGTAGTATTATCTATTAAGCGTTTGTTATGTACGTCTACAATTAATTTATAATGATTTAGAAAATCTACGCCTATAATAGCTTTTACAACATCAGCGACAATAAATTTCCATGGAAAACTGCGCCTTAAGCTAAGATCTAACTTAAGTTCTATAACACCATAGGTCTCGATGATGCTTCCGTTGGCTGCAGAAAGTTGGAAGGTGGTCTTGGCTCGTCGTTCACGCAGCGCAGATCGGGGGAAAACGCAAACGTCGCTTCCTGTGTCCACTAAGAATTGGACTTTCGAGCTGCGGTCTGTGACGAAGAGGCGACCAGTGGATGGTAGGCAGTCGTCAGTCGCCATTATCGACCGCCTTGCGCGTTTCCCGAAGTCTTGAAGTCACACGGTTTGATACATTTGTGCGCCTTTGCACCATACTTGCTGTGGTACCAGCACAGGGGGTACTTGCGGTAATTTGAGTTCGACCTGCTTGAGGACCTGTGCCGGCTACGGTCTCTTGGACGATGTTGGTTGCGAGGACGACGATCCAGCTGCATGGTCAGGTTTCTGACGGCCTCCTTCAGTTCAGCTATCTCTAAGGCCATGGCCTGGGTACTTGGGCCTGGAACGCTTGCTGCTGCGGTTTGGAGGGTAGGCGACACGATGTCCTGGACTCTGTCTGCTAGGTCTGCGAGGACTTCCAGTGAGCTCGCTGGTTGTGAAGCCAACAACGTTTGGATGTTGCTCGGCAGACGGCTGCTCCAGATGGTTTGCAGGAAATCGTTTTGCACCGATGGTCCAGCCAAACTTTGTAGGTGGCGCAAAAACTGGGATGGTTTTCTATTCCCGAGTTCTTCGTGCATGAGAAGTTGATGCAGCTTCTTCTCACGGGATGCAGAAAGACGCTTAATCAGCTCTTGCTTCAGCTTTTCGTATTTATTCGAAGACGGTGGGTTCGTTATAACGTCCTTAACTTCCTTTGAATATTGCGTTTCTAAATTACTTATGACGTAATAAAATTTCGTCGTGTCCGAAGTAATATTAGATATGGCAAATTGTCCCTCAATCTGAGCGAACCATATTTCGGGCTCTTCGGGCCAAAACGGTGGTACTCGTATTCCGACACGGCAAATGTCGGACGGTGCAGTGGAAACGGGATCTCGTCCGTGACGTGTACTCGGACCTTGCCGTGCGCCGCCATTATCTGACACGTTCGATTTTGATGTATCACTGTCACTCATGATCATAGTCTAGACTCTAGTACTTGCGTTTATCCTGAGCGTCTTCAGAAGGGGTCACCAGTTGTAGTAACTTGTGTATGACGAGGATGTAAATAACTCACGTACGGTTAATAATTCTTTTATTGTCCACACCACACTAAACGTCACAATATCGTTCATATGCACAGAAGGATACGGATCACAAGCACAAGCAGAATAGATAGAAGAAAGTCAGTGAAGTAGCAGTATAGAAAGAAACAATAACGATTAATACAAGCGTTTCGATTGAGCTAAGAATTAGATATAGCATCCACGTCGCGAAGGCGTATTAAACGGACTGACTGTCAAGCGAGCGGGAGCGGTCCGCGGCGAGCGTCGGCGCAGCGACTAGCCGGTTCTCGGGTGCGCTCCTTGCACTCGTATGCTCCGTCTCATTGACGTCACCGCGGTTACTTGTCGTGCGCGGTTCCATACCACGGTTTATGACAACGGGACGGCACGGCACGTGATCCGTAGGTTTTAATTATTAATGATGTTATTAGTGTAAGTATTATATTATTTAATTAGGATAAGGTTTTATATTACTAATATTTGTTTTTATTTTAGTGTATAAATATATTTATATAAATATAATGTAAATATGTAAATAATAATTTATTAAGTGTATATGTATATAAGTTTTATTGTAAATAATAAACATAATAAAATAATAAATCTAAATATATATATTAGGAGAATCCCTACATCAGTGTCGAACGATTTGTTCCACAAAAATGCTTGTATTTTCAGATAGTCGAAAAAAAAATAATAGGCGAAAGCGTAATGCCATACTTGTCGGGTGCGGCTTACAGCCCACCATACCGACGCGAATACGTTAATTTTAATAAAAAAATGAACTATTGTACCAGGCTAATTTTTGCATAGTTAATCATCGTCGAGCCATTCACGAAAATCACCTTGCCATACTTTTCCGACAGCGCCCAATGGCCGCCATACCATTGCAAAGGTGAACTGTAAGTTTTTTTTTCGCCAAACTATTTGTACCACCCTGAAACTTTTTTTAACAGTTCCCTGTATGATCATCAATAGGAGTCTGATAATGCCATACCTGTGGGAGGCAGCGAATGTGAATAATATTTTTTTCAAAATCCTAAGATTTCATACGTAATTCAAACGGTTTTTCAAGTATGGCGCCACTTTTTCCGTCTACCACAAGTATGGCAAATATAATAATGGTCACATTGAATCTTATAATTACCAAAAATCCAAATGCCATACTGGTACAAATCGTCCAATTTTTAACACTTTTTTGCTCAAGTCCGATAGTCATCCCGCCCCATGGTTACAATCTGTAACAATTTTATTTTGGTACAATTGTCAAATTACGAGACTACATCATTGTAGTCTCGTCATTTGACATTTGCCATGATGTAAAAATGATTTTACGTATCTTTTAGTCGTATTTTTAAAACGTGTCAAATAAATAAGTATTTCAAGTATGGCAGCACTTTTTCCGCCTACTAGAAGTAATAAGAAAATAATAACGGTCATATATTGTCAAATACTTTCCAAAAAACTCGACAGAAATTAATAAGGTATTCATAGTACAAAAGAAATGTGTAAGAGCCATTTGCGGTAGACCCTCCTATGAATCATGTAGACCACTATTTAAAAGATTAGGACTTATGACATTGCCTAGCCTATACATATTTGAGCTAGCCAATTTTGTAAAGCAGAATTATGGACAATTTACAGAAGCACATGAAATATACACACGAAGCAATAGAAATGCTGATAGATTGGTACTCGACACTTTACCACGAATAACCTTGTATCAAAAACAATACTACCCTATGTGCATCAAAGTGTACAATGCTATACCGAAAAAAATTAAAGAGCTACCTTATATTAAATTCAAAAAAGAACTAATAAAGTGGCTGAAATCTAAAACATTTTATTCTACAAATGAACTTCTACACACCTGAAATTATTTATATAATGTATTGAAACAGTGTTGACTAAGAAATTGACATATTCCATAATAATATTGTAACCCTATGTAAATTTACTTGACTAATTATTAAAAAATACAAATAAGATAAATGATAAGTAATGCATATTATATTGACTATATTGTTTGTTATAATAACTCTTATGATGTGATTAATGTAGCTAATAATGAACTAGCTTTTCTTAATATTTTATTCTAATATATGTATAAACTGTGTGACATATAATTAAAATTGACTAGATATAATATTTGCATGCTATTGTATAGCTAAAAGTGTCAGAACTATTACTATAATATTGTAAACAACTTGTATAATCACCACTTTTACTGCAAATAAAGGACTGATTACTGATTACTGATTACTGATTACTGAAAAATTTAAATGCCATACTGGCACAAATCGTTTGGCGAAATAAAAAAATCTTACACCTTTGCAGTGGTATGGCGGCCATTGGGCGCTGTCGGAAAAGTATGGCAAGGTGATTTTCGTGAATGGCTACTCGACGATGATTAGCTATGCAAAAATTAGCCTGCTACAAATGGTTCAATTTTTGTATTAAAATTAACTTATTCGCGTCGGTATGGCGGGCTGTAAGCCGCACCCGTCAAGTATGGCATTGTGCTTTCGCCTACTTATTTTTTTCGACTATCTGAAAATAAAAGCATTTTTGTGGAACAAATCGTTCAACAATCGTTATTTATCCGACACGTTCGATTAACGCCCACGCGTTTGGGCTGCCAGTGCGAGCGCTATGACCATCATTGTCCTTTTTGCCTTTACGTAATTATACCCCTGTAAAACCGCCATACTGGCACAAATCACCAAGAATTTTGTGTCACTATCTCCAGGCCTAAGCCGTCCTCCATCGCTACCATATTGTGCGCGCAGTGTACAATGTCGCTAAACAGGACAAACGGTAATTATGTCTTCCTGCCGACTAATATATATATTATCATATTATAGTTTTATGAAGCAAGTACTACTTTTATTACCTAGTGGCACCTAGTTGTACAGTAGTTTAAAAATAGGTTTGTATGTCATGTAACAAAATAACAACGTACAAAAAAGGCTTAAATATTTTCCTCATTTTCCTTACGATAAATACTATTTTATTGATATCACTAGATGACACCTGGATGGTTGCGCTAAAACTCTACATTTTTCTGGGACAAAAAGTATCGTATGTCCTTTCCCGGGACGGTTTAGCGGTTTGGGCGTGAAGAGGTAACAGACAGATAGACGGGCAGATAGACACACTTTCGAATTTATAATATTAGTATGGAAGTATGGATATGGAAGTATGGATTGAGATGTCTCCATCGGTTCTTGAAGGAATATCCAACGCGCGACCAAGGTTTCCCGCATCCTTCCTTGTTTATCCAAGTAGGTGCATTATGTCATAAAATAAACCTACTGTTTATTCACAAACAAATCATATATCCATGAAGATACTTGAAATTTGCTCCGTCTACTTGAATTTTGTTTGCCTTGTAAATTGCTCGGAAATATTTACAAGTGCTTTTTTCACGGTTTAATGAACATTTCATTGTCACTCTCTTGAGTCGTGGTCAGTCCCTCGCTACCGCCGTAGCTTCTAGTCGGTGAGTAGATACACATTTCCAAATTTAAAAAAAAGAACATTATTACGGTCGAATTTAGAAACCTCCTTTTTGGAAGTGAGTTAACAAAAGTAGAGTCTCTATCTTTACCGTTATGTTATTCTTTTGCTCTGGTTTTTATAACAATAGAGATTTGATTAAACTTTTATTATCCATACTAATACTTATTATAAATGCGAAAGTGTGTCTGTCTGTCTGTCTGTTATCTCTTCACGCCCAAACCGCTGAACCGATTTTGCTGAAATTAGACATGGAGATACTTTGAGTCCCGAGAAAGGACATAGGATACTTTTTATCCCGGAAAAATGTACGGTACCCACGCGATAAACGAATTTTGGCGCAACGAAGTTTAGTAGTTTAGTCTAGTAGTCGTATATAATAGCTACCTTACACGGTTAATTTTAAGAACTTTTAAAAAGAGGTTAAATAAAGTCAAACTACCCTCGTAACTATACTCAAGATTATTATTTAAAATTTCATATATTAGCGAGTGCCTTTAAAAGAAATGAGAGTAACCTAGTTTATAATAGGTGAAGATAGACGAGTGTAAAAATAAAAGCGACAACGACATTAGTTAAATATAATGTTAAAATTAACTGACAACTGCACATTTTTGACGCAAACAGCTGCCAGTGTACAACAGTAGTTCTACGGTCTACCTATACGAGTAGGTAAACTAGGTAATTAAAATTAAAAGAGCTATTAAAATTCTAATAAGTATCTAAACGTTATTTTAATAATATCTAGATACTTGTTAGACATCGGTAGATGCGGAACAGTTTCTCTAGTCTCTAGAGTAGTCTAGACTCTAGCCTTTTATAAGTACTGAAGCGCCATCTTTTCAAAGTCAATGACGATTAACGATCCAACGACCCTCGCCAGTGACAGCTCTGTCCTCTGATGGCGACATTGTGATGAGATGGCGGTAGTTCTATCCGGTTGTCACTACATCAGGTCGGTTAGCCGGTGTCAGGAAGCGCAGCTCGGTTCTATCGCTGCGGGCGGGAGTCGTGTCGTCCCAACTCCCGGGTCGCGCGGCCATCGTGCCGTCGCCCGTCGCCCACTCAGCCTTGTCTATTGCCACTTGCCAGTCCCGCGCTGCAGTCTGCGGCGGCGGGTGTAGACTGTAGTCTGTCCGCCCGCGCACGCGCGCTCCGCCCGCCCTCCGCACACAAGATGGCCGGACGCCGCGTCTCCGATTGATTTTTTTATTAAATTCCTCCAAACACAGAAACCGCCGCGACCCGCCGCTCCCGGCTCGGCTGACTCGAAAATAAGTCGATCTATATATAACCCGCGGCGCGTGGAAACGTTTCATGATTTATAACCTACCCCCGAGTGCTCCGCCGTGAGAATAGTGTCGGGCGAGTTATGTGTGGTTCGCCTTAGGAGCTGCCTCCGTCGTCCCCTGCGAAGGTAAGCGGCGGCCGGCGCGCCGGGCCGGCCCTCCTGACCTACATACCGGCCGTAATACGGTTACTGTCTCGCCTCTAATTTGTGTCAATCGGTCGAGAGGTCGCTTTTTTAAATTTGAATTTCCTTTTTTTCAATTATGTCACTTTCGAAATTGGAACGAGGCAATGACATAACGTGGGCCGGGCGCGATTCGAGGGTCTCCCGGAACTCCAGGACTCCTCTCCCCCTCTCCCTCTCTTCCGCGACGCCTCTACTTATCTTAATGGGGTGAAAAGCATGCGCGTTTTTCCACCTACCTGATTCTTTAAAGTGAAAAATTCAAAAGTTACGTCTGGGTGCTTTCTCTAGCTCCGACCGAGGTACTCCTGTATGTCTCTGTATGTGTGGCTTTCACTCGCCAGGACGATAATTCTCTATTGTATTTACTAATTAGTAATCAACTCGGCCACTTCAGCCTCAGGCGTGCCTTCTTAGGATTTAAAATTTATATTACTGTGCTCATGTAGGTAAGGAAAGTTAATTGTTCATAATTTTTAAGTTTTTGCCACTTTTTGCTCATTTATAAAGAATAATTAAAATACAAATGCTATAAACATAGTACTTACTTTGATAATTAACGGTATACCTACTTGGGTAACACTTGGGTTGGGGTTGGGATTTAAATAGTTTTGTTAATGGTTCTCTACATATTTTAATTCAATATACCGTTAAGTTAGTTTACAGCGTTATCCAATAAAATTATTCGAAACCGAACAAAACTTCATCGAATAAAATGAGAACGATTACAAACACATAAAAAAAAGTCATATAAAATATATTATGGATTGTAGAGACTATAGAGATGGGAACAGTGTAACATATCCCCCCACATACATCTGTACAATTTCTCTCAATAAAAAG
Organism: Polyommatus icarus; assembly: GCA_937595015.1. Classification (NCBI taxonomy): domain Eukaryota; kingdom Metazoa; phylum Arthropoda; class Insecta; order Lepidoptera; family Lycaenidae; genus Polyommatus; species Polyommatus icarus. The sequence continues at coordinate 3,814,249 of OW569325.1, forward strand.
AAATGAATTTTTTGGCTAATTCCTATTGCTATTAATTAATATTTTAGTATTGTGACAAGCCTCGCTCATCGCTATAAGGACTCGAAGGTTGCGAGAATTTGCGTGTTCGGTGTAATTTTGCATGAGCGATGTAAGTTGACGTAATAATATTGCGGTCGAGCTTAGCCAGGTCGTAGATTGGGGTTCGGGCCTTTGGACAAGTTCATTCGATAATATGTAGGTACAGCGAAGTTTGAGATCAAAAATATGTCACAGAGCTAAGTATGAAGTCTTGCAATATTTCATTTCTAACGTCGCTGTCGGAATCATCGAATGCAACTTGACTAAGTACCCAGTATCCTACTCGGTTAGTAGCAACTAAATATTCATGACGGGAGCCATCTAGTTCGATACCGTACCAGGTACGGCAATCTGGGCCATGGGGTCCTTTGACCAGACTTTGACTTTGAAAGCGGAATGTTATAACTAAGTTGAATAAAAAGTAACTTGACGGTTTGCAAACAAAAATGCTTGACTCAGTCGAAATATGAATAGGATACTGCAATGTTTTCCCGCTAGACGGCAGCACCAGCACAGATAGTAACAAAAGTATCGTTCGACGTTTGACAACGTTTCTGTCAATATTATATTATGTGACGTGTGCAACATTTCGGGTTTTGGTCGGTTTATTATTTATTAACCGTATGTGCTAGTACCGCCCTCAACTTTTTTTTATTAGTGCCCAACATTATTTATTTATTTATTTATTTCCATACTTATTTCTACCATTACAGGTTTACCCCAATGCGATAGAAACATACAAATAAAAGCTTACCACTAAATAATATTCAAAAAATGATTGTACCTTAACTAAACTGAACAGTAACTTATTTTATACATAGCGATCCTTGTGAGTTCACTCTGAGCACAGCAGAAAACGTCGGTTTCCCACGCAACTATATTAATATAGCGCAGTGCCCGCGTCAGCGGCGCCTGCTGCAGGAGGTTGGTGCGGGCGCGGGGCTCTGCGAGCAGAGGAGGTCGTCTTCGCCGCCACACGTACTTGTCTGGCACGTTCAGGTTGACCCGAGCTAGTAAATCCGGGTTGTAATATGAGGAAAGTAAATAATTCGTAATAGATAATAATTAGTAATAGATACATGCTAATGTGTCTGTCTGTACGGTTTTGATGTAATATTTTGAGGAAAAACTTGAGTCCCGGCAAGGACATACTTCAGTTTTTTTATCCCGGGGAAATAATTATACGGTGCCGCGATATAATATTTACCTAGGAATTATAGCGCGTAACTGGCAATGTCTAGTACAATAATTCCGGTTTTCAAAATCTTTTTGAAAGGACTGTATGTATTTCCTCTCAAAAAAACCTGCAATAGTAGTAGAGTGCAGATTTTAAGATTATATTAGGAGAACATAACTTTCTTCTGTTTAAGCGAATTTTATATATAGTATAATTAGCAATTAGGATTGAGAATAATCCTCGTGACTGGTTTCATATTAGTAATTTGATTGGGTGCTGTGATATTAATTGAACAAGTAAATTACCATTTTAATTAGTGGTTCTACGAGCTTGCTACGGTTTCTTTCGACTGTAGCAAAGTAATTGCGAAATATTTACAATTAATTTCACCGCAGCTTGCCTATGTTTTTAAACGATTATAATAATTATTAGCCAACGGCGAGGTAGAAAAGGTCAATTGCATAGTAGCCGCATTTTAGCTTTCACGGCAATAATTGTACACAACAATAAACCGGGCATAATATTTAAGTGGACGTTAGCTGCGAACAAAACTTCGTGCGAGAGCACTAATATAGTGTGCCAATTTGTCAATGAAATATAAACAACTAGCGACCCCGGCGTCGCACGGGTATAAAGTATATAGCCACTGAATAATTGATTAAAATCGATAGCCTATGATCCTTTACGTGGTCTACTTCTTATCTGTGCCAAATAACATAAAAATTGCTCCAGTAGTTCGTGAGATAAGCCCTTTCAAACAATTTCCCCCGTTTTCCCACATTCTCCTATTAGTCTTAGCGTAATAAAATATAGTCTATAGCCTTCCTCAATAAATGGGCTATCTAACACTGAAAGAAATTTTCAAATCGGACCAGTACTTCCTGAGATTACCGCGTTCAAGTTAGCCCTTTCAAATAATTTTCCCCGTTTTTGCCACATTTTCCTCTATTTCTTCGCTCCTATCAGTCTTAGCGTGATAAAATATAGCCTATAGCCATCCTCGATAAATGGGCTATCTAACACTGAAATAATCATCAAAATCCATTGCGTAGTTTTAAATATTAAAGGGAACAAAGGGACATGAGGGAAAAAAAGCGACTTTGTTTTATAATAAGTATAGAAGTGAGGTACAATTTGGAACCGAGCGACACGCGACAACTGCAGACGACATGTCGTCGCGACACTACTGGTTTCTATGTATTTCTATGAATGAGTGTCGCTAGTTGCGTAGGGTATTTCATAGAAATACATAGAAACCATGTACTAGCTAATTTGTGGCCTACGTAGGCGCGGCGTAGAGGCATTACATAAAGGTTCAAGATTTTGTAGGCCCAACGCTACGGTCACAAATTAGCTACACCATGGTACCAAGATCTTGATGACAAACATGAATTTATCAAGTCGCTGGGTTGTTTAGGACGATGCTAAGTAGATTGTAGGTGTTGACTATTTTAATAAGAATTTAAAATATTTATGTTGGTGTTTAGATTACAGAGTGCTACAAAGCTACAGCTTATTAAAACATTTTTGACGCTCCTGTTGTATATTATGATAATTAGATATAATAATAATTAGGTATTATTTATTTTTCAGGCAATGTAATTATTGCGATGTTTAAATGATAATGATATTTTAAATTTCAACATGCATCATAATTCATAAGTCATAACAATATATTTTCGGTTAAGTACTTAATTGTTTTATAAGTGCCCAACTACTATTATGTACCACATAGTATACAGATTACAGGGTGTAAGAAAACTGTGATAGTACTTTAGGATTACTTTTGTATGGGAAAATTCATGACACTTGGGAGCTTGTTTATAGAAATCACAAAAAATGCCTCTTATAGGGTTATGACATATGTCATAACTCATACACGCCCTAAAGTACTAAATATTAATATCACTATTCACTTTATTTTCTGACGCCTTGTACACTATAATAATTAATATAAGTACTGGTTTCGGCGAACCAAAACGAGGTGTTAATTGTTAATAGTTGCTAGATAACAGTAATTTGTAATGGCGTAGTTGAGTTCCAGGTTCAAACTTTTATTTATTTGGATAAAGGCAGCTATAATGTATATTTTTACATTATAGCTGTTTCTATAGAAAGATAATATGTATCGTGCTATAATATACATCTTTACATTACCTGCTCTGTCTGTGACAGCCTTTAGTCTGTATACGATGCAATAATTGATTAGTGACTTACATAATCATCTAGTCAAAAATCTAGTGTAACACCGATTGAAGTACCGCTAGTTCTCATTCGTATTGGACCAAAAAGAAACCTTAATAATATAATGTCAGTGTAAAATGCAATACTAATCTTACAAATACAAAAGTATCAATGTTTGTGTGTATTTTCTGCTTTCACGATAAAACTACTGAACCGATTGAAATAAGACTGGTAGGTACACGGTAAATAATAATAATTAGAATTTAGAAGGTATAACATTTAGGTGAATGCAAAAATTTAAGCAGCTAGGTCGACAAACTTCTGTACTCAGCTAAAATTTCTAAAGGTCAATGTTTGCCATTGACCGAAAATCATCGCATTCAGAAAGGAAGCTAATATAATAAGTAATTATTTGAAAAACTAAATATGGAAAATTCAAAATTGCTTATTCAATGGAACCCCTTTTAAGTCTGCATAAATTTAAAAAAAAATACTTAATTTAGTTAATTTTTCAAAAAATTATATTTACATAATATTAAGTAGGTCACGGTAAATAATAATAATTAGAAGGTAAACAATATTATCCAGGGGTATGCAAAAATTTAAGCAGTAAGGTCGACGAACTGATCTATTAAGATTTAAGCCAAATTTTTAAAGGTCAATGTTTGCCATTGACCGAAAATCATAAGGAAGCTATTATGTATGTCTGGTCCCTGCTATTAAGTAATTATTTGAAAAAATAAATATGGAAAATTCAAAATTGCATATTCAATGGAACTCCTTAGTTTGCAGAAAAGTTTTTGAAAAATTAATTTAGTACTTAATTTTATCAATAAGTAATATTGTTCTGAAAAAAATATTACTCAAATACTTCAACGAATATTATTACACAACAAGTTGTAAAGGGTCTTTGGTCCAACCGTTAAGGCCGTCCCCTGACCAAACGACCTTGGCCATACAATTGCCGCGTTGCCAAGATCGCACCAAAACCCTATTTTTTACTTATCTTAGTTCAAAATTTACCTTAAAAAAAATTTAAAACGGGGAATATGTAGTTTATGATATGGTCGATCTATTGACGTGTGTTTCAAATAAAAGTAATTTGTAAATACTAAGGAGATGCTGAATGTATGCTTGAATTTTAAAAAATTGACTTTACTTTGGAAGCTAATATCATGAGTAAGTACCTATAATAAACGAAAATAGAAAATTTAAAACGTGGAAAAGAATGTTGAGATACTGAAGATTATTGCCGTACTTTTATTATAACTCTGTAGCTTTCAAATTATGAGTTTATAAGGCTCTAAATACGGTAAATTACGGATTCTCCGTAGGGAAGGCCCTTAACAGTTTAAGGATAAATTACAAATAATACATAAGATTATAAAGAAGGGAAAGAAAAGAGGCAAGAAATTTCCACAAATATTTGAACCTGCTTCTGTATTTCTCAGGCTATGGTTTACCTACTTTCTGAGAGCTATCGTCGGACCTTAGCTTAAAAAGCTATGTAGGTACTTTTTTTTTCTGTAACGACTACACAACTAGCCCAATACTCGTGCAGCTTGTGTGCAATTTCCTGACTGATGCTATAATTATCATTATAAATAGCTGCTTACAATATAATAATTATACAAAGGTCGCTCCAGCATAAACTTTAAGGTTATAAATTCTATGTAAACTATGGCTGCAAAACAAAGAAATATTATTACTTTACATGTCCCTTATATAAAGTTGACTGTGAACGTAGCAGCGCTAAAATAGCAAATTTTTTTATCTACGGGCAAGCGCCCCGGCGCGGCGCGGCGTCATTAATTTGCCCTGGATACAAAAGTAAAAACCGGACTTTTTTGGCACACTGTTAATATCAACTCCATTTATAAGGGTATCATACACACCCTATTAAAGTATTGTTACTTTGTTTGGTCACATCCTGTTTGTTTTTTTCATTGTTTCGTTCCTAAGTAACAACATTGTGTTACTAAAATAATAAAGTTGTATTGGTAACAAATTGACGTATTTCCTCTAATCGATGACGACTTCGTTTGCGTTAGGTTCTCTCATTTTACCAATGTCGATCTTCTCCGCATGTCTCCCGAACGTGTCTAGGAAAATCTAAAAGTGGGCCGCAAAAACTGATTGAAAATTGGGCCACCTAAAGCTGGCTACCTACGTCATTTAACAGTTGCTAGATGACGTTGCACCAAAATTCGTTTATCGCGTGGAAACCGTAAATTTATTCGGGGTAAAAAGTATACTATGTCCTTTCCCGGGACTCAAAGTATTTCCATGACAAATTTAAGCAAAATAAGTTAAGCGGTTCAGGCGTGAAGACTGAAGAGGGAACAGACAGATAGACAGAGAGACAGACAGACACACTTTCGTATTTGTAATATTATTAATTATTATTATATTAGTAGATGACGCCCGCAATTCCGTTGTGCCAAAATTAGTTTGTCGCGCGGGAACCGTATAATTTTCCGGGATTAAAACTACCCTATGTCCTTTCCCGAGACTCAAAGTATCTCCATGCCGAACAGCAAAATCGGTTCAGCGGTTTGAGCGTGAAGCGATAACAGACAGACAGACGGACACAGAGACGGTCTCCGGCGTAATGTAGACCTGTAAAGGAAGTATATTTTACGCTCGTTTACGCCAGTTTACTGAATTATCCTGATTACGGTATTTAGGTCGTGTTAAGTATGCCCAGAATAACAATACCCCAGAAATAAATATCAGCCTGCAGCCCACGCAAATATTCCTAATATATTCCAAGCCTACAACTAACTATTCAAATGAAACATATTGTTGCCATGTGAACTAAGATGCCGTACGACTGCTCGTATCACATAACACTAGATTTAAACCTATATTACTACATGACCTAACTTTAAGACCTACTTTCGTTATGCACTGAGATTGTCTTTATTTTCATAAGATGGCACTCTAGGTGGGCGCGCCGGGTTTTAATGAATTTACCTCCACCAGCAGGGCTAGCATAACAACAGTAGATATGGGAAACAAAGGATGGGAAAGAATCGACACACTGACAGATTTTATCGACAAAATGGCAGATTTCCATTGTCTAACTGTCACTTTGTCTCGTCTAAATGTCTTTGTTTATTCTTACGTGGAAAGTAACCGTTTCTATGGTGACCATGCTACGCCTACAGCAGGCTTAGCATGGTCACCATAGAAACGGTTTCTTTCTACGGAAGAGAAGAATAGACAAAGTGACAGATTCACAAAGGTAATCCGCCATTTTGTCACTAAAATCGTCAGTATGTCCATTCTTTTTCGTTTCTATAATAATTGTTGTAATGCAAAGCCAGTAGCCTACAGGAATTATGTGGGCAGTGGGGCCAATGTGGGACTAATTTACAGATATACAAGGCGGTTTCGGCTTGTGGCGAACATCATAGTGTTTAAACACACTAGGCTGGCTATTCCGCCGCAAATGTCAAACGCATACAAGATACGGACGGAACGCGACGGAATAGTGTGTCGTCTCTCGCGTTCCGTCCGTATTTTGTATGAGTTTGAAACGCGGCGAAAACGCGGCGGAATTTATGCCGGCGTAATTCAGCCTAGTCTGTTTCGACACATACATCAAACCTTCATAAAATACGACCAATTACTGCAATGTTTTCACGCTAGACGTCAGCACCAGCTCAGACAGTAAACAAAAAGTTTTGACAACGTTTCTGTCAATATTCTGATATGACGTGTGCAACATGTGGAATTTTGGTCGGATCATTGACTGTATGACGTATGTGATTGCAGCACCCTCTGCTCCGACCCTTGCGTAATATTTATACAAAGCCGTTTTAGATACATAGGTAGACATAAACCAATTTGAAATGACGCGCCCCTCCCTCGTATTCACAGTACAAAAATGTTCCATTTATATGAACTTTGAAGTGGTGGGGCGCGTCATTTCAAATTAAACAAGCTCTGCACCAGTAGTAGCGCTAGCACGGCGACCAGCGGAAATGCGAAAGTATGGACAAACTGGAAATAAACTTAAGGTGCCGTTCCGATCTTTACCGCGGCTAATCGTGACCGACAAAAAATTAATTAAAATGCCACTTTATGACAGACTTATAGTATATAAATCATAATGTAGGATATTATTTCAATTTTTAGGACTATAGTCTGTCATAAAGTGGCATTTAATTGAATTTTTCGGAACGAAAAAAGATCGAAACGGCACCTTAGGTTTATTTCCACAGTTTGTCCATATACTTTCGCATTTCCACTGGTCGTCGTGCTAGCGCCACAGAGGTTTCCAAACTCTTTTGTTTCGTGGCCCACTTTTCAAATGTTGGTGCATCCCTGGCCTATGCTTTCTAGTTTCTAATAAGAGAAATCAAGCCTACCTAAAAGCTAACCTAATCATATTCATATGGAATATGAATAAATCACTGCTAACCTAATACATTTACATGGACCCCCCGCTTACAATTGTGGACCCCCATTTTTTGCCAAGGCCAACGTTAGCCCCCGTCTAGTCTCACGTGGACCCCTTGGGGTTCAACTGGACCACTTCGGGAATCACTGAGTTACACCATGGACCATGATGAGTCATGACAGTGTTATCCACGTTCAAAATATCCCTACAGTTCCATATAGGGTAAGTTTTCAGTTCGAACCGTAACTTTTAATGAGCTGGCCGGACACTCAATGGAGTCTCACACAATAATCGTATCTTTAGCATAATATTAATATTATGCTGATTCCAAAGTCCATTACAAAACAATTAATCATCGATATATAAATAAAAATGAATTCAAAATTTTGTTAGTCTCCCTAAAACTCGACAACGATTGAAGCGATTTGGCTAATTTTAGTCTTGAAACATTTGTGGAAATCCAGGGAAGGTTAATAAGGAGGAAAGTGATACGAAGTTCACCGGGTCCTGTAATTAGAAAATAATATCTATATACATTATACGTACAAAAATCTCCACAGCCGAACGCCTCCTCCTTTTTGGAAGTCGGTTAAAAACAGTACAATACGGAAAAAATTAAGTGAGTACAGTGCATACAACTTCACATGCTTCCAGATATTTTTTGCTAATGTTGTGGCTTACTTATTTAACCTTACTTCAATTTAGGCAAACGTAAGACGCTTGATTTTTTTAAAATAGTTTTAAGTGCTGGAATTTGCCTTTGAAATAATTTTCCATTCAATATAAGGTCAAAGAAATGTTTCTTTGACCTTATATTTTCGATAAAAAAAATAACGCTTATTAAAAATATGAACATGTGTTCATATTTTTAATAAGCGTTATTTTTTTTATCGAAAATGTTATTTGACGACCTCCGTGGCGCAGTGGTGAGCGCGTTGGTAGCTCAAGCCGGAGCCCGGAGGTCGCGGGTTCGAGTCCCGCCGACGGAACAAAAAGTTTATAAAGTTCCTGGGTCATGGATGTATATTAAATATGTGTATCATATAATAAAAATCTTAAATATATGTATAGTATAAAAGTATTAAATATATTTCCGTTGTCTGGTACCTGTAACACAAGTCCTTCAGGTACTTAGCACGGGGCCAGAGTGGCCAGTGTGAAGCGTCCATAGATATTATTATTATTATGAGAAACTACGACTAGAATACTTAATTATAATAATAGATACGCGCTATAAGTGTTCTGTACAAAACGAATTTAAAGCAAATAAAATTTGTTGTATGGGTGCGCCATGTAATTATTATCATTGTGATAATATATAACTAGTACTTTAAGTACCCAGTCTATAGCGGAAGCAAGAAATACTTATAAGTTATAACATTTAAAAAATCTCTAGCGTTCACGAATCATGATGCGTTCACGGTTTAAGGGCGTTCCGTCCGGAGATTCCGTAATTGACCGTATTTAAAACCTTATAAACTCATAATCTGAAAGCCACAAAGTTATAATAAAAAAACAGCAATAATCTTCAGTATATCAACATTCCTTTCGCCGTTTTAAATTTTCTATTTTTGTTTATTATACTCATGATATCAGCTTCCAAAGTAATACCAATTTGTTAAAATTCAAGCATACATTCAGCATCTCCTTAGGATTTACAAATTACTTTTATTTGAAACTCATGTCAATAGATCGACAATATCATAAACTACATATTCGCCGTTTTAATTTTTTTTAGGACAATTTTGAACTAAGATAAGTAAAAATAATAGGGTTTTGGCGCGATCTCGGCAACGCGGCAAATGTATGGCCAAGGTCGTTTGCTCGGGGGACGGCTTTAAATCAAAGAGAATATAATCACTACGGTTTAAATGATGTTATATTCCATAGAGAAAAATAGACATATACCGGATATTATATTCTTCTGACTGACAGACGGACAGAAACCAAACGGAACGGAAACCTTCGCGATGATTCACAGAGTAATATATAAACTGCTGGCCGGTTATAAAAAAAATAGTTATGTAAGTCACGACAACGACTTATCGATATATTTTATCATATTATATCAATTCCTCGATCGAGTGATAAGAGCTAGTGAGCTGACAGGCTGAGGTAGACCGTGAACTGTGTCACCGTCCAGCCGCGGGTAAATCGCCCAGCTAAAATAGACTAAAATCCAGCAAAAGAATTTTGTGGCTAAAGTGTGGGTTTCGTGAACTTCTGATAGTGCTAGTGACAGTAATCACGTCAAGTCAACCTATAGATTTTCAGGTATGTAAATGATCTTCCACAGTTATTAGTTGAGACCTGGGACCCTGAACTTTGTGATTAGTATGAGCATTGAGCACTTTGAGCAGGCTTAGAAAGCCGGTCGCGACTCGCGTGAGCACGCGCGGGTTCCATACTCGCCGGTTGTAGATATTGTATGAATCATGATAATATAATTTGTACAATATATCAAGAACTTACAAGACTTAAAATTGTATGTAAGTACTCGTCGCTTTTTATTTAATTTTACTTCTAGGCAAAATTATGAAAGACTGCAAATAACTTTAGTTGAAAACAATTTATAATATGAAAAAATATTTATTTAATAAATAAGTAATAAAGAGTCATTGGATTCTTTGTATACTATGCAAAGTGCAAATGCATATTATATACAGAACTTTTTAGGCGATAGTGCATATTTTGATAATTTTCAATTTATTGTGCATATAATTATCTTTATCGTATTTATGCCGTCGCGTTGTCATCTCCAAACTTACAGCTTAGATCATTAAATTCATGATACGCACCAAAGCTATGAAATGAAGGTACCCAGCCCTTAGCCCTATTTAAAGACTTCTGCATTACATCCGAAACCCGATACAATATTTTTCTAGAAACAAATTAATCTTTCTTTGTTACTAGTTAGTAGTTGGTATCTTTAGAGAATACGTAACCCTAAAAATGATGAATTAAGTTATGCACTTCCATTAGTACCATTGCATTTCAAAATTAATATTGGTAGAAAAATAAAATTGGTTTGTATAAAAAACCGTGGATTTGGTGGAATGGTAAAAATTCGCGCCTTTACAATATTTTAAAGGCACCGTAGGTTTTAATTATTTTTTTAAATTATTATTTTAATTATTATTAAGTATTTAACTTTCCGAAGAAAGAAATCCCTAAATAATAAATAATTACCTTTGATCGTGCATATTTTGTGCATATTTCGGTATTTTTTGTGTATATTTCCCATGCATATTTCGGCACTTTGATAGTGCATAATATGATCCAATGTCTAGTTTAAATAAATGTGTTTATTTTCCATAATGTTACATGCAGAAATAAATATTAACTAGTCCTACGGTCGTGAACAGATTTTTCGAGTGTAAAATAAATCGGTTGCGCTCTAGAAGTAGGTTTAATCGATTATAATATTAATTTTCTAGTTCACAGATTTTAATTTTTCTATAAAATTTGTTTGATAGAAAATATTTCAGTTTCCCTTTTCAAATTTAACACCTTAGGTGTTACACGTGTGTTAAAACTTAGATAATTTTTATAATGTGATAAGTAGTATTAGCCGGTTGACAAAAAAAGTTTTGTAAGATTTTTTTAAATTACTTATTGGTTTTGGTACGGTCTACTTTAGTGTACTGTATTTTATAATACTTATTTACTTGAAATGGGATCAGCTGCGTTTCCACCAGAGCTGAGCGGAGCTGTGTTGCGAGGAATGTATTTTGAGAACCAATAGCATCGTCGCGCTGAGCGATATCAAGGCAAAGTAAAAAATGAAGCGATTCTATTGGTTTTCAAAAACACATTTCTCGCAACACAGCTCCGCTCAGCTCTGGTGGAAAGGCAGCCTAATTCTAAGAGGACACTTGGCACTCCTAAATGATACGAGAGGTAGATACGCCTATAAGATTCTCGCCAATCTCTAGTTTTGCTGGGCTATATCGCGATCGCGATCGATATTATAATATTTTTATGTATTGTATGATAACAGCAAACTTTTTTCAGAGCAATTTACTGCTTCATTTTCGTAATAATTGATTTAGTAGATACTTTCTAACGTAAGTTTAACGATTAATCATAATAATATTATGAATTGAATATAAATGGATAGAGGTGTTATTAAAAACCAAAAAGTTAATTCAAAGACGCTTTAACTGACACAATATCATTATGATAATTAATTTTTTTCCTTCACATAATAATTATTGCTTTGTGTAAGACATTCACCTTTGAATAATTAATATTTGGTCAGACGTGGGTGTTATTATCACAATTTAATTGCATGTTTTTGTTGAATACGTTGCTAAACTGTCAAGCCCGTCACAGACTTAGCTATAATATATATTAATATATTTATAGCAAGGCATATTATCTATACTAAATCCACATGTCACAGAAATATATATTATAGCTGAGTGTGTGGTCACGTGAAAATTAGTATAGAAAATATATATTAATATGCCTAGCTATAAACATATTAATATATATTATAGCTAGGTCTGTGACGGGCTTCAGACTTGGATAATTATATTTTAAATTATTTAAAATACAAAAAACTTAAAACATATTCGGTGAATATCTACGTACATAATATGTTAAATTTCTTAGTAAATTTAAAGGCATACTAGTGCCTCCAGTCAGGTAAAGCGAAGCGCGTAATGCTGTAGAGTGTATTAGTGCCACATACTTATTGCCGCATACAGAAAGGTGTAGACTGTAGATTAGAGGAATGTAAATTTTGATATATAAGCGCCATACATTATCTGTCATAGTCTTCATTTCATTATAGTCGACGCCTTGATAATTTAGCTGTAGCGAATAGCGATACCGATTTTTCTCAGCAATAGCCGCGTCCTGACCAAGCGAGCCGCCTCGCTGCCTCGCCCGAGCGTGCCGCGGCCGAGCCAAAAGTTGTCGGTTTTTGGTCGATGCTCAAAGGCGCCTCGGACGTTTGCCGTGCACTAACACGTACTGACCGACCGTGCAAATGCGCGCGAATCTGCCGCGGCGAGGCGGCTCGCTTGGTCAGTACGCGGCTAATGACTACCTAAAGCTAAGAAATTAAAGTTCATTGACAGTATTCATCATGTCTTTGCCCATAGCATAACACGATTGGTCAACTTTTATAACACAGAATAATCAATCAAAAAGACCTCTGTAAAAAAAGGGAATTTTTTGCCAACAGGGGAGAGTGATTTAAGCTTCCAGTACATAGATTGGTTCAAGCATACACTTTAATTTGCCCATAGCTTATTTGAAATGTATTTCGGCCATTCTCAGGAGACCAAAATTTACGTGTCCCGGGCTTGTATACTCTGTAATATTATCTTATTCAAGTATGTAATATTTTTAAACGGTAGATAGCATCAGTATCTAGCTATAAACTTAAACAAAGGCTTCTAATTTAAGTAATTTAGACTAAATTAATTGAAGTAGTGTTCAAAAACCATGTTTTTCTAACTACCGTAACGTGTCCCCACGCCAACTTGATCTCGAAACTTGCTTGTAATTTTTATAACGTACCAATTTAATTTAATCTATTCATGTTTTTAAACGTCTATAAACATTGGTTATAGCATTGCAAAATATCGACTCAATAGGCCCAACCTATAAATAGTTATCATGAAATAATCGCTTGTCCGATCAAAAGTCCTAATTACCGTAACACCTGCTGTTTTTGAATGCCCATCCAAAAATATCAGGATTTGGCACATTACGAGTGCACGGTTGCTTCTCCTTAGTGTGTGCCATGGCTCATCAGCGGTCCCACGTCTTTAATGTTAGAGTGCCGCCGATAAAGTACATTAGTATCTAATTACCGTAGCTTTGGTTACAAACTTGTCTAATTATCGTAATCGTTACTTTTCAATTATGTTTAAATTAGATTTTTTTTACGTATATGATGTTTATGTTACATAATTTGGCCTACGTACGTCGCCCTAAGCTAGTTTTTGTCAATTGTGTCGTTGTATCGTTACGCAAAACACTATATTTGTCTAATTACCGTACCCATAAATTTTTAAGTCTCATTATCCAAAAAAACTTTAACTAACTGTTTCACGCCACATTTATTATTGTGTTCGTATCTTTCATTTCTTTAATATTTCAATATGTCTGAGTCAAATCGACGAAGAAAAAAATGGTTACAGTAATGAGGCAAATAATGCCAAACCAGAGAATGGCCGATTTATAGTTTTTAAATTACGCGACAAAAACTTTGTCGCTTACGCCCTTTCCATTTTTTAGGGTTCCGTACCCAAAGGGTAAAAACGGGACCCTATTACTAAGACTTTGTTGTCTGTCCGTCTGTCTGTCACCAGGCTGTAACTCGAGAATGGTAATAGCTAGAGAGTTGAAATTTTCACAGAATGTGTATATCTGTTGCCGCTATAACAACAAATACTAAAAACAAAATAAAATTAATATTTAAAGGGGGCTCCCATAAAACGAACGTGTTTTTTTGTCCTTTTTTGCTCTATATCAATAATGGCAACAGGTAGGTTAGTTAGGTATATATTGTGCTCTTTAATATTTAATAATAATATTAAAATAAAATAAAAAATTAAGGGGGGCTCCGATACAAAAAACACAATTTTTTGCCTAATTTTGCTCTATAATGGTAAGGAACCCTTCATGCGCGAGTCCGACTCGCACTTGGCCGATTATTTGCTATTTCATTGCTTGTTTTCTATGAGAGACCCAGCCGCCCATATCCAACACGGTTTTTTACTTTAACGCGGCGTCACCTTAAGTAGTAAATATTCGTATCTGAGTACGGCAGTTTGTGGTACGAGTAGAGTTTGCGAAGTCAGGCCTTTTAAAAGTTTTATGTTAAGCCATAGGTACTATCTCAAGCTAAGTAATCCTAAAATGAGTGAGTTACTGTAGCTAATACAAGTTACCCGGAGTCGGCAAAGTTTAGATAGACTTCTAACTCCTTCAGAGTGACACTCGCTTTACATGGGACCACAGAATCGAGTTTTAATGCCGCTTAAAAATATTGTACCGACTTCAAATACTGTACCTACTACAGAACAAACGCTTACGATATTTAAATATTAAGCGACATTTAATGTGTACTAAAATGGTCGTGTAGTTTTGCTTAAAGGAAATTAAGGACTGTACTTACTCTACGTTCAAACAACATTTTGACATTCACATTCAGCAACAATAATAATATCTTCGGAATTATTTACTCACTTCAGCTAATACGTGCAGGTAACGTAATCGGTTAATAAAATCTGTGCTTCAGCCACTCAGCTTCTATGAGGACCCATACAAAATAATTCTAAATGTTTATGATTCTTTATACTTAGTACGGGAGCCCTAGAACATTTTTTTGATTACTATCAAGCGAACTTTTGTGAGTAGCTTAATTTTGATAAGACGAACAACATTTTTATTTGCGAAAAATCTCGAAAGTGGTAGCTAATAGAGATATAAAGGATTTCATACTTTGAATTGGTGTTCCTAAAATATGGACTGTTTTATTTGTAGGACAATGTTACTCTTAAATTATTATATGACTATTAATCTATCAATATACAAAAAATTTACTCGTTAGGGTTCCGTTATAGGGTTCTGTAATCAACAAAACTTGGTTGACTACTATTATAGACTATCACTATTCGTATCGAATAATTTTGGCTGCGAGTGCACGGTCCTTTGCCGAGATAAACCTATGCACGTGTTTTCACGACTAACATTTTGTACACTAACCTATATAATTGTGATAAGATATTGTGGTGTTTGCGTTTACACCGATACCGGTATGACGTTAGAGTTTTGGTATGGTCGTAAAATATTTACGTGTGAACGAACCGATATTATATTTGGTTTATAATCCTTGTGCTGAATTTAATATTTAGTTCAGTATATTTGTAAAATCCGGAGATGATTGAAGTATACGAAACCCTCGCGTAGTAGTGCTACGAAGTACTACGAACTACGAAGACGGTATGATAAAATTATGTATTTGTAACATTGTTACATTTATTTTGTAACAAAGATTCAAATTATTACCTAATGAATACTATAAAATTGTATAATTTATACTTTTCTGTGATGTAAAATTGTCTCTTGTAAAATGGATTACTTACATAGCATAAAATAAATTCGAATAATAGATAATAATGTAATAAATTGTTTCTTAATTTCAGTTTTTAAAGATTTCGTTAAGATGTATGGCCTTTATAAATTAAGAATAAAAAAAAGTTAGTCACTTTGTTATTCGAATTTTTATTTTATGCTGCATTGATAATATATAAGTACCTAAGTTATAAACTAATTTGCTATTTTTTATGCCACCATATTATAGCAATCTGAGCGAATGAAGGGTTAATATATTATCTAGTATATCTAATCTTTATTCTTATGTTATATTTTAGCATGACTAATTTAATCAAGTTTTCATTTAGATTTTTCCAAATATTGTGAGTGTTATAAACGTTGTTTCGTTATAACTTTAAATAAGCGTGTCTGTGTATTTGTCCCTGACAGTACAACTTCCAGAAGAATATTTTCGATTTCCTCTGTGTTTTGTTTGAAAGCAGATTGAGAGTATCTCGACGCTCGTCGCTCGACAATTCAGTTTTCAAAGACAACGTTACTAGGAAATATTAGTTATATTACTTAAAATCCGGAGCGGAGGAATTATTACACCCCCTGCAACTTTTGGCCATCGTTCCACGCGATAAAAGTACCATCCTCATCACCTTGATGAGTGGTAGTTTTCCGCCGTACGGTTTTCGCGTAATTTTCTGCCGTGTACTGTAAAACTCTGGAACGAACTGTCACCAGTAGTATTTCCGGACCAATATATGACTTGCAAATCTTTAAGCAGAGAGCGTATCCCCTCTTAAAACATTGACAACGCACCTGCAGCTTTTCTGATGTTGCGAGAGTCCATAGGCGACGGTAGTTGTGTTTCATCAGGTTCAGGACCCGTTTGCTCGTTTGCCCCCTTGTTTTAGGTGTATAAATAAACAATAGTTAAAAAAACTAAGAACACGTTTTTTATACAAAACTATGAACTAAAAAATTGAAAATTTATTGAACGAAATCTGGCCGTTTAAAGTGGGTCAAAATCGCGCCCAAAGAAGTCGGTTACAAAAAAACATACAAATTGAAAAATGGAATAATTATTATATTAAATTAGTGTAATTGTCATCGGTCCTCGATAAATCTACAAAGTTTGAACGTAAGATGGTCGCGATTTGGACCCACTTTAGGTCAAAATCGCGCCCAAAGAAGTCGGTTACAAACAAACATACAGGTGAAGCTAATAAAAAGCGTATAAAAAGAGGGCGCCACTTATACATACACACACGTTGCACGCGTCGAACGAAACCTTTTGTTTACTACGCCGGTGCTGCCTCTAGCGGGATTACAGTAATATAATGTCGTGTTGTTATTTGTTTCAGATGAGCGCTAGAAGTGATGCTAGGTCATAGCGCATCGACGTCCCCCCGCTAGAACACGCATGGTGTATCGGTCGTGGCGCGGTCTTTACGGTATCTAACACGATGGCGTCGACGTTCGCAGGCTTCGGGCAGGAGTACGTGCCCGTGGCGGAGTTCTACGCCGACAAGTCGGTCTTCGTCACCGGCGGCACGGGATTCATGGGCAAGGTACGTGATCATGATGATGTTACCCTAAGTAGGCCCCTAGGGGCCTAGACGATCAATTTTATTGAGCAATAGATATTGAACAATAGTATGTACAATTAATTTGACAATAAGATTGAAAGGCGATCGCGTTCAATATCAACCCTAGACGGACAATAATATTGCACGCGCGTGCCAAAAAATTAAACGCACGTCTTCCGCGGAATTCTTCAGAATTCTCCGATGCCATCTGAGGAATCCGCGGGAAGGAGCGCGAGCTAGTCAAGTAAAAGATACAGACTAAACAATAGGAATTGTGATGTCTTCATGACGCAGGAAATCGCAGTCCGAATGCTTGAGCATTCCAGCGAATTCCCGCGTCATGAGGTGAAATTGACGCTTTCATTGCGTTCCATTCCGCGCCGGTGTAAATTATTGAACCTAAGCCTTCTGTTCAAGATAATATTACAAAACAGGCCAAGTGCGTGTCGGGCCACGCGCAATATAGGGTTCCGTAGCACCGCTAGTTTTTGACAATTTTTTATGGTCAATGAACGTTTATTTATAGCGTGTTTTACACTACCAACTATCTCAGTTACTTTCAAAGGAATTTGAACGAAAAGTTCCTTTATACTTCGCCGAATACATTTTTTTTTAGTTGATCGACTATTACTCAATAACTTATGAAGGCTTCTTAGCCGTGATAGTTTTTCTTTTAAATTCAGCATATTTCCTACTCCCGTGAATTTTTTCACATTTCCAGAACCAACCGTTTAGCTGGTAGAAGGGGGGGACACTGGACTCTAACGATTTTTTCCACTTTAAAACTTAATATGTCACGAACGGATCCCTAAATCGAAAAATGATCTATGAATACTCGCAATATTTTTAAAAAACCTATTCAACGACACCCCACACGATGGGGTGGGCGCGAAAAAAAATATTCATCCCCGCTTGATGAGTAGGGGAGGTACCATAAAAAAAATATTTTTTTACGATTTCACGTACCATTTTGTTGACATCATTAATATGTATATTCATGCCAAATTACAGCTCTGTAGGTCCTATAGTCTTTGAGTAAAACCGCGGACAGACAGACAGACGGACGGACAGACCGAAACTATAAGGGTTCCTTGTTGACTACGGAACCCTAAAAATCCCCTTCATAGAAGTATTATAGAATACTAGCTGTCCCGGCAAACGTTTCTTTGCCATATTAAGTATATAAAGTATTTTTTTTAAATTTGGTCGAAGCGCTAACTGTCGGACAGACTAAAATTAAAATCCGAATTCGAATATTATTTAAAATTTGACATTGCGATGGCAGCCGACTGTCGGATCCAATGTAAAACATTCCAAAATCAATAACTACTAATAAATTAAAAATTAATTAAAAAAACATTGTCCAGCGGACAAAATTGTGAATCTAAACCATTCCCAGATCCCCTTGAACACACACAAAAAATTTCATCAAAATTGGTCCAGTCGTTTAGGAGGAGTTCAGTCACATACACACGCACACAAGAAATATATATATTAAGATTGGTACTTCTACCCATTGTAAATGTGGTGTTGACGCTGTAGTTGAAGATACTTTTTGTAATGCACACACTTACATCCATACTAATGTTATAAATGCAAAAGTGGGACTTTCTATCACCACTTTCAACTAACCACCGAAAGTATTTTGATAAAAAATACCGGTATATATGTACTATATACCGGTATTTTGACACATCATAGTTACACGGAAGGCACATCATAGTCCCTGGAAAGAACAACGGACATAGTTCGCACTTCGGAAAAATGTGCGGATCCGTAAAACGTTTTAATCTTTGTGCCATGGCATAACCTATATTATGCTTGAGCTAAAGTCGCGTAACTGAGTGAAATGTGATGAACATCAGTGCCGTATATGTCGCAGCCGACTGGTTTAAATAGCCTATCAATCAAACTAGCCCTTTGACTGTACAACGCCATTCAATAACACGGCTATACGTCGTTTAGCCGACTTGTTGACTGCAACGTTCAACACTACAGCTAGACGACGCTTAGCTGTCTGGTTAAATGGCAAATTAACTAAGCTGACCATTAGTTTAGTTTTATTATTACACAAGCGCAATGATAATAATAAGCAGAATAAATTGTATTCTATCTCATTTTGAACACAATTGCAATTAATACCTTCGTAATGCATTTCATAATCCCGTAATTTCTCCTTGAAATTCGAATATTTGTTTCAATTTTGATTCACTCGTATGTGCCCCCATAATTTCTGTCACTTTAATAACACTTGTAACGTATATTTACGAAAAATATCTTAATACAATCACAAAACACCGGCTAGTTGACGCCATATTGTAAACAAAACGCACCTAGCGCCGCGGTGGTGAGCGCTGAACTAATTCAATCAAACGGCGGCGGCTTGAATCAGCTGTAGTGTTGAACGTTTCGAGCGACTGAAATATTCAATTAAAAAGCTAGCCGTGTGATTGAAGGGTGTTGTTCAGTCAAAGAGCTAGCTGTTTGATTGATCGGCTATTTAAACCAGTTGGCTGCGACATTTATATATTTTATGAGTGTAGGCCACTTCATTTTCGTCGCCCCATGTACAAAATCTACTGGCCCCTATGATCGACGCTACTGATTTACATAAATATTATCGGTCAGGCCATTTAGCCAAAACTTTTTCGTTATCGCTTCGTTATAGAATCGCCAACCAAAATGTATGGAATTGACACAAGCGTTAATATGACGTTGACGTTCGACTCGTCTTATGTCAATTCCATACATTTTGATCGGCGATTCTATAAAGAAGCGATATGTACCCAAAATCACTCTGACATGGGCATCTCACTGAGGCCGCCATAATAAAAAGAAGAAGAAAAAAGCGATAAAGAAAAGATCTTGGCTAACCCCCCAGATACTACGAGTAGGTGATGGCCTGGGACTTGTTTACATACAGCTAATGGATGGATGAATCGACATGTTTACATTTTTTTATACAGTGCTGATGCAGCACTGGAATATAGTATAGTTTTCACAGAGCCAGTACTGGCTGCCAATAAGACTGGCAGCCAGTATTGGCTTGGTATATGCCGCGTGTGAAAAGTTTTTCAAGCCAGACCAAACTGTTCACACGCGGCATATCCCAAGCCAATACTGGCTGCCAGTCTTATTGGCAGCCAGTACTGGCTCTGTGAAAACTATACTATAGTGATACTGATCTCAACTGCTGTACCAAGTTGTCTGAATATGAATACTACAGTGACACTGGCGTCTTGAAGGTATTATGTAAGGAACATTTGAAAACGGAATATTCGGAATATAGCTATTATTACTCGTATTTATTATTATTTGTTTAATAATTTTCTTGTGTTCAAAGCATTAAGAGCTACAAAAATATAAAAAAAAATATTATTATAAGCATGAATTCAAAAGAAACTATAATATTACTTAAATTTTTATTTTTATGCATGTATTATGCACATTGCACGTTAAGTTACTTTAAAACGTTATCAAGATAGGCTGGAACGTTAAGCTGATAACGCTATACATTAATACTACATTGATATTACACGCCTATCTCAAAAAGTGATCACTGCGGATATAAAAAAGTATTGAAAATGCGGTAGATAGTACACAAAAACTTCGTACAAGCGATTATGTTCAGTTCGGAGACGCCGAACACAGGCCTATTGTGTATATTTAGGGCTGCCATCACCTCATTTGCCGTCGCCGGTCAGGCACGACAAAAATCCCGGTCATTTTGCCGAAATGTGGTTATTTCCCCAGAAACCTCTTAAAAATATTCACGATTACATCTTGCTTTTTGCTAAAACGTCTTTCTTTTCCAACAATTATTTATAAAAATCTTATTAGCTAGAGTCCTTGAAATCGTACTTGATTTCGATCAGAGAAGACACCGTGTGTATGCTTATCGAGTTTTTATCTTTTATTTATTGCTGCATGATAAAAAAGTTGAATTTCTCGCAATAAAAGTGATTTCAACTGGACACTTTTCAAAAACCCGGTCGGACGGTCCACAGCCTTCAGACTAGAACAAATCCGGGGAAAACCGGACGGTTGGCAGCCCTGTGTATAGGAAAGCGTGAAATCGAACGGAGGCACGTTTTGTTCCTTAGCACGCCGGCTACTAGGTCATCGGTGCTGTCGTCAACTGGGCGATGACCCCAAACTTGACACATTAGAAATCATCGCACGCGAAAGCTCTTATCTGTCACGCGTTAGCTACCGATATATTTATACGAATTTATTATACAGGGCTGTATAGCCCTCGGGTGGTTACGGGGTTCTTAACTGCTGCGAAAAAAATCTTTACTTGTGCTGAGGCATACATTCCCGGGTCAATGAGATCCAGCGCCACAAATCGCAATCTTGTTGCCAGTTATGTAATGTAGTAAAGTTTTATATTGATATTAGAACCACGTTCTTACTACAATCGTCTTACAGGCAAATACTTCCTAAACTGTAACGTAAGCCCATAATATAGTCCCATTTCTAATCCCCAGTCATAAGTTGGTGACGCCCTTGTGAGCCCTTTTCGATATAATCGACATACGTACGGTTTTTAACCTCCTCGAGCTGCTCTATCACTGGTTCCCTAATAAGGGCGAGGAGGATAATTAACGGCTATTATTTTGCAGGTGCTGGTTGAAAAACTGCTGCGGAGTTGTCCCAAAATAAAGAAGATATATCTGTTGATGCGGCCGAAGCGCGGGCAGGACGTGACGTCACGGCTCAACGAGCTACTGCAGCTGCCGGTGGGTATTATGTCATGCCGCATGCGAAGAGCACCAGCCTACGCGCTTTGGAGCTGATTAGCTGTCGCGACGCCGATTAATAAGGAATGCTTACTATTAGAACATCGCGGCATCGTTGATACAATCCTTGAGCACGACTACCACGCCAGAGTCTACTGTCTAGACGCTTAAGGGCGTTCCGTCCGGAGATTCCGTAATTGACCGTATTTAAAACCTTATAAACTCATAATCTGAAAGCTACAAAGTTATAATAAAAATTCAGCAATAATCTTCAGTATATGAACATTCCTTTTGTCGTTTTAAATTTTCTATTATTGTTTCTTATACTCATGATATCAGCTTCCAAAGTAATACCAATTTGTTAAAATTCAAGCATACATTCAGCATCTCCTTAGGATTTACAAATTACTTTTATTTGAAACTCACGCCAATACATCGACAATATCATAAACTACATATTCGCCGTTTTAAATTTTTTTTAGGACAATTTTGAACTAAGATAAGTAAAAATAATAGGGTTTTGGCGCGATCTCGGCAACGCGGCAAATGCATGGCCAAGGTCGTTTGCTCGGGGGACGACCTTAAGGACATCAACCTATATTTGTATTGACACTTAAGCTCTGTAATGGTGCGTCCAGATTAGGCGCTACTGGCTACAATGACCTTGATATTTCAGAAGTTTATGTAAATGGATTTTGTGTCACGACAACGAATTTCTGAGAGATTCATCCCGATTTACATTCATTTGGAATTTGGATGTATCTTTATGAACTCAGATTATCAGCGTTTTCATCGGATGCGGGTTGTTTCTATCTGATCAATACAAAATACTTTGTATACACTAAACTGTGCACATTGCCTGACATACGTCGCGGACGCGACTTTGAGTGTTCGGACTTCGGACGTCCGAACAGAATCTGGCTAGCCGGATGTTTTTGCATCCATGGACGTCTGCCATTGACATATAGGTTAGGTCTTTGACGTCCGCGGATGAACCGTGCACATTGTTAAGCC
Organism: Polyommatus icarus; assembly: GCA_937595015.1. NCBI lineage: Eukaryota > Metazoa > Arthropoda > Insecta > Lepidoptera > Lycaenidae > Polyommatus > Polyommatus icarus. The sequence continues at coordinate 3,837,490 of OW569325.1, forward strand.
GCATCCATCAGCCGCGACTTATGGACGCGTCCGATAATTTGTTTCTAGCTTTAGGCTTCTTACAGACGAACGAACTTTTTGTCCCGTGCGCTTACGTAAGTATAATAATGAATGAATGAATGAATGAATATTCTTTATTGCATTTACACACACATTTAGAAATAGGAAAATTTCAAACTTAGAACTAAGAACTAATTAAACACAAAAGGCGGCTTTATTGCTATGCAGCAATTTCTTCCAAGCAACCGAAGACCAGGAAATTATTTTATATAAAAAAAACAAATTGGCAATGTGCAAAAACAAACTACAACTAATTACTTGATCTAGAAAACTAGAAAATTACAAAACACGTAACATGAAAATTATATTTTATAAACCTATCTAAACAAAATATAAATTCTATATATTATAATAAATATTATACCAATAATAATATACTACACATAATACAAAATACAAATACATACAATATAATAAATTAAGTATTATAAAAAATATAATATATTAATATATATATTAATAGATATATAAAATTTACTAATTATTACTAAGATAATAGTCTCTGACAAGTTTTTTAAATACGTCTACACTTTTAGCTTGCCTGATATTAACAGGCAAAGAATTCCATAGCCGAATCGATTTTATTGTAAAAGAGGACCCAAAGAAGTTTGTTTTGAATAATGGTATATCCAACAATAATCTAGAAGACGAGCGTAAATCCTTATTGTTAGATGTACGAAAGACGAAATTATTTTTTGGGTAAGAAGGTGTTCTGGGATCATGTAGCACAGAATCAGTACAGAAAAGAGAGAACTCGATAATTACGTCTTAAGCGTATAGGCAACCAAGAGAGCTTAGAATGATATTCCGACACGTGGTCATATTTCCTTAAACCGAACACAAAACGAATAGCCAAGTTTTGCAGACGATCAAGCTTATTAAGTTTATCCTCGGTAAGATCTACGAAGCACGTACCGGCATAATCCAGCATCGGCAAAAACAAGGACTCAGCAAGTAAGACTTTGGTCTTAATCGGTAGCAAATTCTTCCACCTTCCCAGGGAATGCCATACCGCGTGTACTCTCTTACTGACCTTCGTTACATGATCTGACCAAGATAAGTGCTCATCCATATGAACACCCAAGTTTCGAACACTTTTCGAATAAGGCACGTGTGTACCACAAACGAGCACAGGGGGAAGATTTACCCAGTCAATCCTGGAAATTAAACCGGAACTACCTATAATAATGACTTGAGATTTATTGGGATTAATAAATATGCCATTGCGCTTACTCCACTCAAAAATAATATTGAGGTCATTATTAATCTCACCAATTCTTCTAATGAGATCTTCGAAGGTTGACTGAATATAGATTTGGATATCATATTCTGCATACAAGTGAAAAAGAGACGAGACGGCTTCACAGATTGTGTATACACAATACGCGCGATAGCGCAAATTAGATAAACTACGCGAAAAGGAGGGGAGATAACACACCACCCTGCGGAACGCCGATAGTGTTGCTTGACCACGACGAGAACTCGTCATCCACACGAACACGTTGCCGGCGCCCCGAGAGATAGTCTGTAAGCCAATCAATTACTGAAGGCGATAAATTAAGTGACCTAAGCCTGCCTATAAGAATATCGTGGTCAATAGTATTAAAGGCATTGCTAAAATCCAACAAGACCAAAATAGTTAGCAACTTACTGTCCATTGCACGGCGTATATCATCTGTAACTTTTACTAGAGCTGTAGTTGTGCTATGTCCAGGTCGGAAGCCTGATTGGAATGAGGTTAAAAGGTTGTGTTTGTTAACAAATGAGGACCTTTGACAGGAATGGCAAAACTGATATGGGTCGAAAATCAGCAGGCGAATTAGGTTTGTTAGATTTCGGTAGGGGAACTATATGAGCACTTTTCCAAACGGACGGGACTTTACCATTTGTAAGAGAGAAATTAAAAATATGTGTCAGTATTGGAGCAATTGCGTCTATAATTAAAATTATCATCTTACGACTTATATTATCTTCACCAACAGCATTCGATGATATGGACATGACACTCTTTTTAATATAGCCAACAGTAATCGGGCTAAAAAGAAATGGAGCGAAATCAGGTGTCGATGTAGATGCAAGATTGCTAATTGTTTGTAATTTAGAGGGGCGATCAAAATTCACATTGTTGGCGGAGGAAAAAAAGGAATTTAGGGAATTTTTATCGAAAGGAATCTTTGAGGAAGATGGACTCGACATTTTACCTACACCTATGGACTTCAAAAATTTCCATATTTTGGAAGGGTTACTATTGTCGCCAGAGGAATGAATGAAGCGTCTCTGAGCATCTCTGACCATTGTATTGCAGCGATTTCTCAATCTAATATATCTCTCCCGGTGCTCGATTGTATTAGTTTTCTTATATTTAGCTTTTGCCCTATGTTTTCTTGCAATAATCGTTTTGATTTCATCCATAAGCCATGGGGCAGGAATATGCTTGACCTTAACTGGCCTGACAGGAGCATATTTATCAAACAGACGTAGTATTGATTTATTCAATATCTCTACTTTATCGTCATTATTAGTGGCTACAACTAGTTCAGACCAATCTATGCTATGTGCATCTTTAAGAAGTTTATGGCTATTGATTCTGTTGAAATTTCGCTGTAATTTAATAGTTGGCTTTACTTTTGGTGGGCGTAAGCTGTATGATAAAAAAAATGATGTCGTGGTATGAGAATAAATCTGCTGAACATTGGCCTCCTTTAACGACAAAATTCGGAGAGGATACTACAATTAAGTCTAGCAAAGAGGGAGTGCAACCTGGTGCACAGTGAGTAGCCTGCAGAGGTATCATGCATAAATTTTTACTATCGAGGATAGTTTTGAGCTTCCTTGTTCTTTTGATCATACATGTATTAAAGTCACCCATGATTACGTTATGTAAGTAAGTAGGAGTATGATCTTCGAGTATTTGCTCAAACGTTGAAAAATAATCTATGTAAAGTGATGGACAATATTATTTTTTTTGAATAATATTATTATTTTTAAAAGTGATCGTCATTTATTATTACAGCTGTTTGAAACTCTTCGGAAAGAGCGGGCTCACGAGCTGAACAAGATAGTCCCCATCGTCGGCGACATCACAGAGCCGGAGCTGGGCATCAGCCCCGCGGACCAGACCATGCTGTGTCAGAAGGTACTGCGTCATACTGACAATGTGTTTAAGGACAAGCAGAAAGTTGGTCGATACATATTTAGAAATTACCTTAAATGTTTGCAGTGTGACGAGGTAGGTGACAAGGCTTTAAAGTTTAAATGAGCGTGGGTGAGAACGCTGCTGGTAAAGGAGAACTGTCAAAAATGACGTATTTGTATGACGGCAGCGTTAGTTCCTTTTTGGCCACGTTCATTAATAAAAGCCTTGTCGAGCTGTAAGGTTACATCATTTTATTTGGATCGCGTAAAAAATGTTATCGTCGCGTCGTCAACACGTGGACATGATCGACCAAATGACGTTGGTCTCTCAAATAGGAATCAATTTCCTCGGTGGTACATTTTTTAACAAAACTATAAAAAACTCAAATAACTTTTTCTATGGTAGTAGCAGTTTGACTAGGATAACTAAATATAAATAATTCGATTTATTATCATATATTTTTTTAATTTTGGTATATTAGGTATCGGTGGTGTTCCACTCGGCGGCGACGGTGAAGTTCGACGAGAAGCTCAAGCTGTCGGTCACCATCAACATGCTGGGCACCAAGCAGCTCGTGCAGCTCTGCCACCGCATGCTGGGTCTGGAGGTGAGCTTTTTTGCGTTGGGGAAATGCGTTTACGTAGAGATCAACTACGATAACATGGCGCGCCCCTCCAACATTCAAAACGTTTGAAGTGCGTTGTCTTGCGCGGTCGGCTAGTTATGATTAGTTGACCAACAAATCTTGGCAATACTAATACGTGTACTGTGATTGGTTGAATACTTACTACATACAAACTCTTTCATAAGGATGTGACTACACACATTGAAACAGTCATTTGTAGGGGCGCGCCATGTTATCGTAGTTGATCTCTACTCCCTGGGAGCGAAGTGCCGCGCCCGGGCATACCCACTAAAACCCCAACGGCGTTCCTGCTCTTCCGCTTAAGGCGGACGGGATACGCGGAATACACAGCCGCGAACCTGCCTGCGGATCCCCCTAAAGCCTTCAGTGCCTGGAGGTGAGCCTTACCCTTTGTTCCTGCAGGATTAGCATGGTCACCATAGAAGCGGTTTCTTTCTACGAAAGAATAGACCAAGGAAATCCGCCATTTTGTCACTAAAATCTGTCAGTATGTCCATTCTTTCCCGTTTCTAATGTTGTTATGGTAAGCCATGCTGGTATCCACGTAAAGATAAGACGTAATAAATATCCTTCGGGCACTCTTCAGTGGTTGGGTTGGACTATTGATCCTAGAATTCAGTTAAATAGTTACATAAGAGCTACAGTGCAGCGGTGAGAATATTTGAATGGTAGAAATAGACAAATATTCCATAAATGTGCATAAACCCCCAAAGCGAACGAGCATTTTCCCATTTATACGGATGAAGGCTGTGTTTCCACTGAAGCGGAGCGGAGCGGATATTAGCGGTGCCCGAATTGACCACGTGCTATTTCAGCGGAATGACAGCGAAGATTTCGAGCATGGTGATTGGTCAATTCGGCAGCGCTAAGCTCCACTCCGCTTCAGTGGAAACACAGCCTAGAGCCTAAACGCCTAAAACGTCAGAGCGTTTACCTTTGTCAGTGATCAATAAATAATAAAAAAAAGAGAATGAATGTGACGTCACAATATTTCAGGCTCTGATCCACGTGTCGACGGCGTACTGCAACTGCGAGCGCGAGCGCGTGGAGGAGACGGTGTACGCGCCACCAGCCCTGCCCGAGCACGTGGTGACCCTGGTACAAACCCTGCCTGATGAACTTGTCGACAGGATCACACCGGATTTAGTGGGTGAGACGCGTTACTTCAACGTACTTTACAGGTTTAACTATGAACAGGCGAGGGGTTCGTCTGATTGCATGTACTATCAGAGAAGTGGATTCCTATGCAGATTGGGGACCTACGTAGTTTGGTTGCGTTACGTCAAATCCACCCGACAAATCATAGTTAACATTGAATTGACATATTCGACTAAATAACGTTGGTCTATCAACTGCACAGGAATCAATTTCCTCAATGGTACCATCGAAGAAATTGATTCATAGGCAGTTAACAGACCTACGTCATTTGATCGGATTACGTCAATTCAATGTTAGCTAACAGATGGGTTTGACATAACGCGACCAAATTAAGTAGGTCCGCCATTTGCCTATGAATCAACTTCTCTGATATTACATGATCATAATTGTGCGTATTGTTGACCAAAGCGAAATCATGATAGCGATCTGTTGATGCTCATAATGACTAAACGTATAAAGGGGTATTTATAGAAGTTAGTCGCCCAAATCACACCCAAGTTAGTGGGTGAGACACTCCTGATGTCACTCACGACCCCGCCTATGCCTAATTACCGGGTTAACGCAAACCAATTAAATTGTTAAAACGGTAAGTATTACCCCACAAACATTTTTGTTTAGTTATGAATGCAGTCTTGTTTAAAGCGACTGAATACGTAATATTTTTGTGGGATGCTACACAAATGCTTAACAACAGATATTTATTTATTTATTGAGGGACCAATTAACAGCTTATACAATATAAATGTTTCTTAAACTAGTTAAACATAGCAAAAATACACTTTGTATAGCCAAGCCAACAAAATTATAGTCAATTTTTAGGGATCCGTAGTCAACAAGGAACCCTTATAGTTTCGGTCTGTTCGTCCGTCTGTCTGTCTGTCTGTCTGTCTGTCCGCGGTTTTACGCAGATACTATAGGACCTACAAAGCTGTTATTTGGCATGCGTACACATACTAATGATGGCAACAAAATGGTACATGAAATCGTAAAAAAAATATTTTTTATGGTACCTCCCCTACACATCAAGCAGGGATGAATATTTTTTTTCGCGCCCACCCCATCGTGTGTGGTGTCGTTGAATAGGTTTTTTAAAAATGTTGCGAGTATTCATAGATCATTTTCCGATTTAGGGATCCGTTTGTGAAATATTAAGTTTTAAAGTGGAAAAAATCGTTCGAGTCCAGTGTCCCCTCCTTCTACCAGCTAAACGGTTGGTTCTGGAAATGTGAAAAAATTCAGGGAAGTCGGAAATATGCTGAATTTAAAAGGAAAACTATCACGGCTCAGAAGACTTCATAAGTTATTGAGTAATAGTCGATCAACTAAAAAAAATGTATTCGGCGAAGTTTAAAGGAACTTTTCGTTCAAATTCCTTTGAAAGTAACTGAGATGATGTTGTTAGTAGTGTAAAACACGCTATAAATGTGCGTTCATTGACCATAAAAATGGACAAAAACTAGCGGTACTACGGAGCCCAATATTGCGCGTGGCCCGACACGCACTTGGCCGGTTTTTTATACGTCCATTTATATTATTGCAGGAGACAGGCCTAATACGTACACGTTCACGAAAGCTCTCGCCGAGGATATGCTAATAAAGGAGTGTGGAAACCTTCCAGTGGCCATCGTCAGACCATCTATTGGTAAGTTTTGGGTGCGGCCTGTAAAGTATGCTCTTTAGTATCCGGGTTTAGGTACTTTGAAATGGTTAACTCATGTTTTCTTGTAAATATTGTTATCTACAGATATTATCATAGTACTTGCAAACGCAATGACAACGCTTTGATAATTTGACAATATTTCGTCATATCAATGATATAACGTGACGGTTATGAGTTATGCTTATATGACTCACTTGGGCTAGCTGTACCTATATCAAGGCAAGGCAAGGCTAAAACAGGCTAATACATTTCAAAATCCATAATAATGTTATTATAATTAATACGTAGTATGTAGGTTTGAAATCATTTTTATCAATGTGAACTTTTTGCTATATTATGTTTTGAGCGATCTTACTCAACTTGTGTGGAAACGTCCCGTTATGGATCAAAACTAATTTGAATATGAACTTATAATATTTGGACTTCTAATACCGAATTTAGTACAATAATATTGAAGTATGCCTTTTAACTAAATCTAAGAATTAATGTAAAACATAAAAGGCTTTGACTTATTGGTAATGATCAGCCAGCCTAGCATACGCCAACGAGATATATCTCGTATCTCACTCTCGAGATAATTAAAAACTACTCGTCTCATAATGTCAAAATCCCGACATTATCTCGACAAAGCACTATAAAAATGTGTTCTTGGATGATAGATCTACACGAGAAAAAATGTTTGTCATGCTAGGGTCAATAGAGATGAAGATACAAACTATCAAACATCGAGAAACATGTAGAGAGAGATATCTCGTTGGCGTATACTAGGCAGGCTGCAGTCAAAAATTACCTTGAAAGTGTCAATTTGAAATAATTTATGATTCAAAATTGAATATTGTAATACAATGTAGTAGGGCTATGTAATAGGTGTCATACACCTATTATTTATTTTAAGGGCTGGATACAATGAGCAAGTATAACTTAGACCCATCAGAATCCTGAGGGGGTAGTGCGAGTTTTATTCGATCATACGCATCGAGCGCGTAAACGCGAATTTATCCATATAAATTCGCGTTTACGCGCTCGATGCGTATGATCCCATGATCAAAGCAGTATCCACGTTAGCCAGTAGATGGCGCTGCTTTGATCCCATACAAATTCGCGTTTACGCGCTCGATGCGTATGATCGAATAAAACTCGCACTAACCCCTCTGAACTGACTAGTCACTAACGTCAATTTATTTTAGCAGCAACGTGTACCTTATTCACGAATCTCATGATTCTCTATCGGCCTCAGATTCTCATTAACTTATAATAAAATATATACTTAATAATAATACACACCGGTTTCGGTGACGGTGGCCATGTTTCATTGAATCCAGGCCAGTTACGCAGGAGTAATTTTATAGTGCCCAAATGTGTACGCAATACACAATGAGCACTCTCTATTTCTTTACTATCATAACCCAGCTGTGGGATGGAAGACTTTATTGACTTATAGCAATGATAATATATACTTTATATACAATATACACATACAATACTTAGACTATACAAATATACAATATACATATTATATTATAATAATACAATATGTTGTATTATTCCAGTGCTGTCATCTCTACGGGAACCAGTGAAGGGTTGGGTGGACAACTGGAACGGCCCCAACGGTATCATCGCGGCGGTGGGCAAGGGCGTGTTCCGCACCATGCTGGGCACGGGCTCCAAGGTCGCTGACCTCGTGCCCGTCGACACAGTCATCAACCTCATGATCGTCAGCGCCTGGAGGACCTCGCTCAAGAGGTGAGAGATCCAAGAAGATGTTGTAACATAGTCCAAGACGGGCCAATCTATATTTTACTTATAATTAGTGGAATTTGTTCAAGTTAGGGTCGGTAGAGTTAGGCCATGTAGATTCAGAAGCTCTACATAAGATCTGATATCTTTTTAACAGGGCAAACCTTAGGTGGTCGTGTTGGCAAAATCTTACATGCTATCTTTTTGGTGGGATTATAAACTCAATTTGCATATTTGTAGCAGCAGATTGCAGAAAAATTGACTTACGCAGATGGCCACTTATTTGATGATCTGTCGGCTGTTCTTAATAGGTTTACCCTGACCAAACTAATATAGATATTTCAAATAGATAATATGGACAGATTGCTTAATGCAGAAAAATGATTAAGTATATTCACTTCCCATGTTTTTGTGTTAATCAAGACCATGCGTGTTTTGTAATTAAGCTTTTCGCATCAATCAAGACTGCACCCGTTTTTGCCATCAGCTATTTCTATATTTTGACTGCCACTTTGCCAGCTCAGACCAAATAAAAACTCAAGACAGAGCGCTAAAGTGAAGCCGATCGAAAGTACGTCATTTGTGTATATACACACTTACGCCCACATACGCAAAACGAAGGTAGGTACGCCATTTTTCGTCAGTATAATATTATATCGCGACTCGTGACAGCAGCACGCGTTTAGGAAATAATATTTTGTGTTCAAAATGCCGAGCTGTGTCGTGAATGGGTGTAAATAGTACATTATATTTATTTCATTGATTTTTGGGGTAATTTGAATAACATTGCAACACTAGCCCGTGCAGTGCGCGGCGCGCACACATGCTTAAAAACCCTGCTTCACGCGCGTTGTTCGCAGCGCTCTGTCTTGAGTTTTTATTTGGTCTGAGTTTGCCAGATACACCCATAAAATATAGATGTCCTCATTACAGGAACGAAGGTGTGCTGGTGTACAACTGCTGCACCGGACAGCAGAACCCCATCACATGGCAGCTGTTCGTTGAAACTAGTTTCCGGTATATGAGGAAACATCCCTTCAGTAAGTGGGGTTGATACCTTTCACTTTTTTGACTTGCTTATATCAATAAATTTATTAACAATGCCTAAAATTAGGAACGAGGTATTCACGCATTCTGATTAATTTCGTTGCGGGTCCCAAAACAGTTTAAGGCCGTGTTCCACTGACGTGGAGCGGAGCGGAGAGGAGTTTAGCGGTGCCGAATTGACCAATCACCATGCTCAAAATCTTCGCTCCACTTCGCTGTCATTCAGCTGGAATAGCACGATTGGTCAATTCGGGCACCGCTAAGCTCCTCTCCGCTCCGCTCTGCGTCAGTGGAAACGCGGCCTTAGCATGTCCTTCGGGCTCCCTGAGATCTTATCAAAGGTTTTCGTGGTTGGATACCGCTGTCGATCCTGGCGACACAGGAGACACAGTGGTGGGAATGTGTGGTGGGCCAAGGCCCGTTAAAAAAAAGGCATATTATTCGATAGCTGACTCACTAGGTTCTGGGACCTAAGAGAATGTGGTGTTCACAGGCGAAGTGATCTGGTACCCCGGCGGCTCTATCACCAGCAGTCGTCCATTGCACGAGTTCTTGGCGTTCGTACAACATCGGGTGCCGGCGGTCGTAGCGGATCTAATATCGTGGTTGTCAGGTCGAAAGCCCATGTAAGTGTCAACATTCTACTACTTCCATTTATTTAGACTTTATAGCTAACGATCTTTTGCCCACGGCTTCGCTCGCGTTAAGAAGTATTATTATATACAAAGTTTCATCCGCTATTTTACCCCTTGGGTTTGGAATTTATCAAAATCCTTTCTTAGCGGATGCCTACGTCATAACATCTACCTGCATGCCTTTCAGCCCGATCCGTCTAGTGGTTTGGGCTGTGCGTTGATAGTACGTCGGTATCCAGCATGCGGGGAGTCTATGAAATTTTGACAACTAATGGCGCATTGTCATTGGTCGTATATATATATGATAATTTCTTTAAAATTTTCTGTTTCATCGAATGCGTAATTTGGTGTTTTCAGGATGATAAAAGTCCATAACAAATTAGAAAAGGCTTCGGCGTGTTTGACGTACTTCACAACCCGGCAGTGGTCGTTCGCGGACAACAACGTGCAGGCATTGTGCGCGGCGCTCTCGCCCGAGGACCGCACCACCTTCGACTTCGACGTGAGGAACATCGACTGGGAGGCGTACATCGAGGCGTACGTGCTCGGTATTAGGAGGTTCCTGTTCAAAGAGGACCCGAATACGTTGCCAAAGTCCAGAAAAGTTATTCGAAGGCGAGTTTCACAAATTTTTGCTCTCGAACGTTCATTCAGAAAGAGTCATCGTTTTGTTGATGTTCGCTGTTCTCTCTTTTTTATGACGAGCGTTTCTTTTTTGGCTCCTTACAGGGCCTGCCAGATATTGACTAGCTAATGGTACTTTTGTCCATTTCAGGTTACACATAGTCCACATTATAATCCAAGTAATGTCGGTGTTCCTGGTGTGGCGATTCCTGTTCAGCCGGTCGGCGACGCTGCGCGCGGCGTGGTCGCGGCTGGTGGAGGTGCTGGTGCGCGCGGCGCGGCTGCTCGCCGTCGTCTGATGTCCGCCGCACTCGTAACGGCGCCCCCCGCTCTGAGCGCGCACCTACGAATGTGGCTTTTGCAGAAGTTCGGCGCGGATCGTTCTAGACTCTAGAGTAAACGCGACAAACGCTCGATGACAATGTTTATGTTGACGGCGCCGGCGCGCGTGGAACCGGCCAACCGGTCGATGTTGCGCGATCCGCCCGGCGCGGATTCGGTGCGTTTCGTTGAGCTCCGATGCACAATACGCATTAGTAGTACAAGTGATCAGAGTTGTGATTATTGGTAAGCTTCTATCGGTGATATCGATTCTCAAATTTCTTTCTCTCCTGCTGGTGCTCGATATTTATGTAAGCGTAGCGAACGTTACCGCGGACGATCGAGGACGAAGGAGCTACTCGTCGACCGATTATAAACGATAACGGCCTCCACTGTCATGACGGCTCCGGGCTATGATCGCACTGCCGCCGAACACTTCGCGACTCATTTCAGAGGGAGGAGATCCAATCCTATTTCTACTGCCTGATCTTCTGTTACGTGAAAAGTTTGTTTCCGCATCGAGAAAGCTCCGCTTCCTTTTGCCGAAGGATAGAATAATTTCGAAGCATTTCATCCTCTGTAGACTGATTTTTCCGCCACTTCCGCCTCCAAACTTCTCCAAACACAAACTGTCAAAAGTCACATTCGTAAGTGAACGGCGGCCCGGGACGCCCCACGTTCGTTCGAGATTCACTGTTACGTCGCCACGCCGCGCGGCGACTACGTAGGCGTAAGGACACAACGGCAATTAATTAAATTATGTTTAGATTTTACTATAATAGATACGTCAAGACTAATATCGTTTCGCTTCCTGAGGTCATTCGACTTTGAATGCTTTTCGGAGGTTCCTTTAGATGTTGTCGACCGGCGGCGCGCGGCGGCCCACCGCCGGTTTTGTATCAGTTTTATATACAGCTCGGTGAAGCCTGCGTCGATAAGCTTAAATTATATAATAATTAATCGAGTAAAGTTAAATAAAAGACAACGCGCTGGACGAAGCTAGATCGTTCTGTTTGGGCACCGACTGTTCTAGATCTCGACGAAAAATCTTGAATTTGTAACGACCGAAACCTGCGGCTGAAAGTAGCGAGCTCAGCTCGTGTGTCGAGCTCACGCCGGAACCGGTGCCATCGACATCGATGACACATTTCACGAAAAAATCATTAACCATGAGAGCATATTCGCCCATTACTAATCCAGCCATTTTAACATGAAAATCGTAGGAATATTATTTATTTAATAGGTCGATTGATGAATGTTTAACGAACGTGACTTAATGTCAGGCGTGGATTTTTAATTAGCCCAAATATTAAAAAAATATTATTTAAAGATACGTAGTTAACAGAGCCTTTTATGTTGGTAATATTGTTAAATGACGAACGCACGGCGGAAATTTCCACCCAACATTTGGAAATTTTGTTTTGGCTTAACGAGTCGTAACTTTAGGTTTAATATTATGATTAGTATATGTAGGGGTGTCGAGCTGTTCGTGGTCTAACATATCGTCTAGATATAACCGGGGAGTCGAGATTAACCATAATATGTTATCATATCATACTACTATGATATCGCGGGAACAAAACATATTATGCCTATGGACCAAAATTCGCGGCGCTTATTTCCTTGTTCTTCAGTAGTTTTGAGCTCGCTTAGCTTCGAAAACTTTCGATTAGATTTCTTTGAAACAACAATTAGGTATTTACCGCCAACAGCGAGTTAATTTATGTTAAGTCTTTTACAATATTACCAACACAAACTACCCTGCTGATGAAAACTCTTTGGTCTATATTGTATAATATTATGATGGTCCACCGCAGCGGCAGTCGTCGCTGGTGGCTTGTGTCGAGCTGCCGAGTTAGGTTTTTTTTTTTTATTAAATAAGGGGGCAAACGAGCAAACGGGTCACCTGATGGTAAGCAACTACCGTCGCCCATGGACACTCGCAACATCAGAAGAGCTGCAGGTGCGTTGCCGGCCTTTTAAGAGGGAATACGCTCTTTTCTTGAAGGTTTGCAGGTCGTATAGGTCCGGAAATACTGCTGGTGACAGTTCGTTCCAGAGTTTTACAGTGCGCGGCAGAAAGTTACGCGAAAAACGCACTGTGGAAGACTGCTGCTGCTGAATGGAATGTGACTGAAGGTTTCTCTAATGCTTCCGTAGCTTCGATGCAAGGGCTTCCCGTAATTCTATTATCTACCAGCCCAGGGATATCGCCGGACCTGCAGGGCTGAGCACTCCTCGACCGCGGTCATATGACACATTTCCAGCCCCGTCGCTTCGGGGCTCCTTCCTCTAGTAAATTTAGTTTTAATCTCGCTGCTTCCCAATCTAATGCTTCCATGCGAAATTTTAGGCTTTTATAAAATTATTATACTTTAAATTTTAGCCCGAAGCTAGTGCAAAGACTTGTTAAAACGTCGGTGACTATAGTATTTTTTAATTATTTAGCTTTAAAATGAGTCTTTGAGAGATATTTCGAAGCGACCGTTTATTATTATTGAATGAATAAATTTTAATTTTAATCCCAAAGTTTACTGAAGTATGAGTATCGTGAGATTGATGTAGTGACATGTTAATGGAGACATAAAACCGTAATAATATAAAACGTATAGGACATTAATTCTAAAGTATTTAGTACATTTTTTTTTAATTTAAAGTTATTGAGATTTGGGATAAAAGTAAATTTTTGTACCATACAGAAACATGCCTACCATTTGCTGTCCTCTATTTTGTTGTACGGATGACTAAAAATGAAGCAAAACTCATGTCATCCACGTAATAACCGAAATATCTCGTAAGGTGATGCAAGAAGCACGTGTAAGTTATGACTTGTGAGGAAAATCAATATTTATCTGTACACAGCTGTACATCCAAATCACTTTGCTAAGTGCTAATGGTTGCAATTATCCTTGGCAATGGCATAATGTGTGAAAAATGATGAATCGATATACTTATACCTAAAAATGTAGTGCTTTTTGCTGCTAGTCATTTCGTCTTCGTAAAATATAGTTATTGTTCCGAAACAGCGTAGGCCTGACTATTTCAGATGTTATAAAAACGTGCAGGAATTATAGTTGGCAGCACATGTCAAGGGAATAAAAGAAAACAACCTTGTGCACGTTCCCTCTGATGAGAACTCGCCAGACGTTACTCGTAAGGGCTTAATTACCGATAGAATTGGCCGAGAGCACTGTCTTGCCGCTCTACTCGGTCGCTATAATCAAGCCCTAACTGAGGCGATTTGCTAAGTACTGACATACGGTTTTGCTCGATAGCTTTACTTCAAATCGAAGGAAATGACATAGTTGACATATTTAATTCCATCGAGCCGGCTCGAAGCGAGCCTTCGAGCTGTCAGTTTTTGCGGTCCACACGGTGGTTATTGCCTGTTGTGATTATTGCTCGATTTGGAGTAAAACTATCGAGCAAAACCGTATGTCAGTACTCTGCAAAATATGTCATTTCCTTCGATTCGGAGTAAAACTATCGAACAAAACCGTATGTGAGTACTTAGCAATTCAGTAGCGCTGCAAAATACTGTCACTGTCTTGAAATAAATCTCAGTGGGAGGCAACAGAGCTATTTCCATATACGCGCTACTGTATTAGGATATTTCAGTCCAACTGTATATAACTAGTACGTATCTAAATAAAATCTTATTTAAATTAAATGAAACAAGTCGATACGTAATAAAGTTGAAAACGGCCAACGAATAGGTTTTTCCTAAAGCCGTACAGTTTTTAGGTTTTTCATTTAAATTTTATTGAGTACAATGACGGACGAAGGTATTTGAAGTATTTTATATTAAGGAAATAATAATTTTAACATTAATTTTATTTATTATTATTATTATTATTATACCTACTTCGAGAAGGTCCTCTTAATTTGATTAAACAGCTAATAATGAAAAAAATGTAAAGATTACAATCGTATGGGATTTTACAACAAACATCTCGCTCGGAAACTTGTTTTATTTAATAATAACAAATTAATTTTGATGTTGCCATTTTGAATAGGCATTTCGTTAAGTTACAATCAGGTAACTACGTCATGTGTTTTCCTATTGTTATATCCGAAACGACTGATGACAACACGAGATAACGTGTTTACTTAAAAACAGAATAAACCTCGTTAAAAATTGAAAAAATCCAATATGTCATAGCCGGGTTGAAAATCCAAACAAAACATGGACCAAGACGTGTGTGAAATTGTTAACGATCAATATTATTATTAATATAACAGACCTTGTTATTTCGTGTGCAGTTTGTAACGCATTTTATTTAATTAAATCGCTAGTAATGACATTTAGTAGTGGAACAACAGTAGCAATTGATAAGTTTTGG
Organism: Polyommatus icarus; assembly: GCA_937595015.1. NCBI lineage: Eukaryota > Metazoa > Arthropoda > Insecta > Lepidoptera > Lycaenidae > Polyommatus > Polyommatus icarus. Next base: position 3,852,857 of record OW569325.1, read on the forward strand.
GGAAAGATAACAGAGAGCTTCGGCCGAGGACGGCTCTATGTAGAGTTGAAGCGCTTGGCCAGGAGAATACATTTGAAACAAAGTTGTATAATAATATTTTGTTGTAGTTGTGAAAGTAAAATTTGAATATAATGCGGCATCTCCAGCGTTGGCCCACGAATGATCAAAAATTAGTGCAGTGTTTTCAAGCTAGGGGCAGCACCAGTATAGACAGCAAACGAAAAGTTCTGTTTGATGTTTGACAATGTTTCTGTCAATATCAAGTGTGCACGTGTGCAAAGTGTCGGATTTTGGTCGGGTTTTTTACTGTATAATGTACCATCAGAGAAGTTGATTCCTAGGCAGATGGGAGACCTACGTAGTTTGGTCGCGTTACGCCAAACCCAACCGACAGATCACAATAATTATTGACATGAGTCAACCAAATGACGTTGGTCTGTCAATTGCCTAGGAATCAATTTCCTTGATGGTACATATTATATGCTAGTAGCGCCCTCTGCTTTGACCTTTGCGTAATATTCCCTATTGCCCACGATCGGCGTTTTCAATCGTGGTCCAACGCGGAGAGGATATAGGATATGGAAGTTGACGCCGATACACCCGTTGAACGCTCAACCAACGCATTATTAACAAGTGTTCAAACCGTTTAATCTAATTATAACGTTATTATTATCATTTAAGTCTAGTGCAGCGTTTACGTTAAAATAAATTTTAGTTTGTGTTATAATCTGTTGACGAGTGTTATTTTATTGTTACGACAGAGAACACAACCTCGATACTTAGGTACCCCTACTCTAGGAGATTGACCTAAGCACCGTTCTGTTCAAAATTATCATTAAAAGTTTAGGCGATCGTGTTTAACTCTGTATCGACAAGGATAGCGTAAGTTTGTATTGACAGGAACCATTGTACTGTGGACGCGGGAGAGAAAACGTGTGACTTATATTTTAGGCTGGATTTATAATATGCGTCCGCGCAGACGAACGGCCGTGTACGTAACGATTTATTTAAATAGCGGCGCGGTCGCGCTGTCATTAACATACAATAGTTTGTGATCGAGCAGTGTAGCCGCCAAACCGCGCGTTCGAGCGGACGCATATAAACTGACCCTTAGGCTGTGTTTCCACTGACGCGGAGAGGAGCTTAGCGGTGCCGAATTGACCAATCACCATGCTCGAAATCTTCGCTCCGCTTCGCTGTCATTCCGCTGGAATAGCACGATTGGTCAATTCGGGCACCGCTAAGCTCCGCTCCGCTTCAGTGGAAACGCAGCCTTAGCCTCGATTACACTCATCCGGTTTCCAAAAATTTTTCAAATGTATCTATAGAAGAAGCGTCCATACGTTAGGTAATGTTTGTGTTCGTTTACGCGTTCGAGTAGAATTTTCTTTCAAGTTTTTGTTGAAAGTCGCATGAGTGTGATGAAAACTGTAGCGTTGGAGCTTGGAACTTTTAATATGTGCAACCCGTTGACGGTCGTTTTATGGAGTTACCTAGCTGTTTTCTGAGGACATATTATATTGTCGGTACCTACTTCGGTACCGAAGTATCGTAATACGAAATCGGCAGTCAACGGGTTAAAGTAAAGCGGGCGCGCGAGGGGGCGGACGCCGAGTGTGGAGAATGTGACCCGTACTTTTCTAGGGGACTCCCCGTTTTGTCTCTAGTGTTAGCGTAGATTATGTTAAGTATTGCAATGTTCTTACCTCATCCGAAATCGACATTGACAAAGCGTATTTTGTGATAAAGTCACATGTTTGTTTGCATTTTTAATAATTAAGTCTTAGGGGTCCTCGGGTCTGCGGGAGGGTCGGGCGTCGTCTTACCTGGTCATTGTAATCCATGCTTCGTCAGCGACCCGGATAACCCGTATCCCGGCCGGTTTATATCCACGACGAGCGGCTCTGCTGCGGACCCGGGGTTAGTTCGCCTTTCGCATAATACGATGCTGCTTTCGAACTATACGTAACTCAAAGTATTAGCTGCCATATCGATATAACATTCGACTCGTCGATCGATTTCCAATTTCTTCCAAACCTACTTTAAGTCGTGAACTCCAGCTGTGACCCCAAAGAGTGCGCCGAGTGCGGGCCGCGATAGTTATTTTGAATTTGAAGAGTTGATGTTACTGTATATTATTTTATTTTAAGCGTATTCGTTTGCCGAGGGCCTCGGAAGCCTCCCGAGGGGTAGCGTATGGGGGGTGAGGCGCGGCGGGTACGGGTGGCGGCGGTCGCAAGCGGCGAGTCACAGCTTCATTTTACTCGGGGCCAATTCTCATATTTCGACTCCTCATTCCTTGCAAAGAGAATTAGGCCCCCAGTCTAAGACCTGGTGCTGCGGCGCGACGGCCCCCGCCCGCACCCGCCGCCGCCGCCCCGCCGAGCGCCGCGCCGGAGCCGCAGCCGCGACGTAGTTTAGATATCAATTGATTATTGTGAAGTAATTATTATTGTAATGAATAGATATTTGTTTTCGCTTGTAAGTATATTTTATGTACATTTTGAACGTATCGGTAGATCGTAAAACGTTCGAGGACGCTTTTTGTATTCGAATTGTTTCCGAACGGCATCGGAGGAGTCGTTCGAGCGATAACTTTGTTTGTATAATATAGTTTAGTTAATGAAGTTATTATTGACGGTGAGATTTCACCGTACGCTGTAGTCGTGTGACAGTTTCTGAACGAATCCCCGGGCGACGCGCGGGGGAGGGGCTCGCCTGCCAAACGGTGCCGATACGTAATATTTATATATGTATAGAGTTTTAATTGTTTTGAGACGGTGTCGTCAAGTTCGTTCGGAAACTGAGCGGAGAGTGCTATAATTTCGCTTAGGGGCTCCGGCGGCGTGTACCGGCAGCCGGTTACTATGCTCAATGATCGTGTCCCCCGCCCTGCTCCCGCCCCCCTCCCGGTACTCCTGTAGACAATTTAATTCTTAGCCCGAGAGTTGTGTTAGAGCGGGGCGGGGGCGGTGCGTAGCCAACGTGTTTCGGTGATAGGTCGGTATATACATTGGAGGGGTTAATTTATTATTCCATATATTTATTAAAATAAAAGAATATAAAGTTGAATTTTGAGTTTATTATTTCCAATCCCGATAATACTTCTACAGGTTTGAACTTTGAAGACTCTATCTAACTTTACGTAAGAATCGAATTTGTTATTGCAGCGTTAAATGCCTAGGAATAACACAAACATGAGTGCTAGTGGTGCCAAGTGTACATAATTTATGTACTAACATAATATTGATTTTGCAAAAAGACAATAAATGTGGAGTTTCTATGTAGGTTTCATTTAAAATTATATTTTTTTGAAGTGAAAACTTCTTTAGCAGCGTTGAGCACTTTTGTGGGATGGGTAAAAACTGTGAAACTCGCGTCAGTTTCTCGTGCTGATCGAAAAACCGTAAAACGGTTGGAGAGTAGTGTTGTAACATCGAAATCGATTAATCGAACAATCGATTGTTTTTTTTTCGATTGTCGATATTTTTTAATCGATAGTAAGGGTTTCGATTAATTAAAAAAAAACGATTTTTTAAAAATCAATTTTCAGAAAAAATGTTGATATATTCTTCGATGTGTCAAAGTTAATTTCTTCCTTAGCTTTCGTATGTTTTATCATGCTTTATAAATTGTACCTCTTACTCGAGTAGGTACAATATAATTATTGCAGACATAATAATATTTACATCGTAAATAACAAAATACATAATATTACTATCATGTTAATGTATAAGTACTCCACGCCTGTTTCCATGTAAGTAAGTACCTAGAGGTTAGAGGTTAGGACAAAGACTTCGACCGCCACATTACTCCTCCTTCAATTCTAGACCTTCGAGAATTCTACAGGCAATACTAATAAATATTATACAAGATGTAACAAAAACTAAGTGATAAGATAATGTAATGTGATAAACTGTACAATGCACAGTGTACATGTCCCTTGTATAGAGTTTAGTTTTAGTAGATTTGGATGGGCAAGCGCCCCAGCGTCATAAATTTTTCCATACAAAAGTAAAAAAGCTACTCTTTCAGCGCTGCTACTTTCACAGTTAAGTCTTATTCAAGCCCTATAGTATTATCACCTATTACGTTAAGTGTCAAACTGAACAGTCGCATACAATTTGCTGTGAAGTTTTTAATTCAAAATAATAGTAAATAGTACAAATTGGACTAAGTGTTATAGTGAATCCACTTTCTAAATATCTGAAGGGACTTAATATAAAATATTCTCGCCAAACAAACTGTTTTTAGTGCATTACATTTACAATTTAATGTGTCCAGTGACGGTGGTTCAAAATTTTTATTTTTCGGTAAACGTTAAAACTTTTCGCTCCACCGTCAATACTTCACAGACCCGTCATACTGAATGTGATTACAGAACCATAATTTCGTTCGAATAAATACGAGCCCAGTGGCGTAGCGCATAGGATACGTGCACAAGCGCACGGAGTCGAAGGATCGAACCCTACTAAACCAAAACTTGTAAGAACGGGGTTGAGAGACTTTTTTCGTTTGTTAAATTAATTTTCTTCAAAAAATAATGTCATCCTTAACTTGGGGTTGCTGCAGCGTCTCTGATAATGAAAATGAAGTACATTTAACCTGTGTGACATGCAAGAAAACTTTTCATCTGGTTTGTTTGTTTCTCTCGGAAACAGCATATTCACATCTGGAAAAAGAAACTTGGAGCTGTCCGTCTTGCACCCTGAAGGTCCCAAAAAAAGACTCTACTCCAGTACGAAACGTCACTTTAGTGAGGGGAAGTAAAAGACCTGCATTGTCTTCACCACCATTGTCTTCAAATAAAGACAGTATGGAACTTATGATGGAGGAAGTCATAAAAAGAGAATTCGAAACCATGTTGGATCGAATAAAAATGAGTTTACAGTTATGATACAGAACCAGATGCAGGAAATGAAATCGGAATTACAAGATGAAATTAAAAAACAATTGCAACCTATTGAAAAAAGTACAAAGGACATAGGCGAATCTATGACTTTTATCAATAACAAATTTGAAGAGTTTAAAAAAGAGCAAACTAATACCAAACATAAATTAAGTGCTATTGAAAAGGAAAACCATGAACTAAGATCTTCCGTGAATGAACTAACCAATAAAATAAATTATATGGAACAACAATCCCGAGCTAACAACATAGAAATACAAGGCCTACCAGAAAAACGTTCAGAAAATTTGCTTAATATAGTAAAGAAGCTTGGTACAATTGTTGAATGTGAAGTGAGTGATAATCTTATTCAACACTGCACTAGAGTTGCCAAAATGAAATCTAATAACTCTCGCCCGCGTTCAATAGTAGTGCAATTTGCTAGTCCTCGTATACGTGATAACTTTTTGGCAGCATGCGTAAAATTTAATAAAGTTCACACTGAAAACAAATTAAACACTTCTCACTTGGAAAATTCCGGTAATAAAGTGCCTATTTACATCTCAGAGCATTTATCACCTGCGAATAAAGCATTACATGCAGCAACAAGAGTTAAGGCCAAGGAGAAGAGTTTCAAGTATGTTTGGATTCGGAACGGAAGGATATTTGCTAGGAAAGACGATGCCTCAGAACATATCTTGATAAGAAATTTGGAATCACTAAACAAAATTAAATAACCAGATTACGTTGTTTGAATGATTTTTTTGTTAATTATTTTTAAAATTCAATGATCTCAATATATATTATCAGAATTGTAGGGGATTACGAACAAAAACCAATGTTTTTTATAGAAATATATGTTGTCAAAATTTTGATATTATTATACTGACCGAGACGTGGCTTAATAATGGCATTGTGAGTACAGAACTGTTTGACGAACGATACGCAGTTTTTAGGAGGGATAGAGAAACCTCCCTCTTTGCTCGTGGTAAAGAAGGTGGAGGTGTTCTCATTGCTATAAAACACAATCTGAAACCAAAATGTGTCTATAACTGGCAGAGTAGTTGCGAAGACCTTTGGGTGACTATAGATGCAGGTCTTTTGGAATCAAATGAAAAACGAATGACGGCTTTATGTGCGGTGTACTTACCACCACCTGTAAATAGTTCAGTTCTAAAAAATTTTATTAATAATTGTAATTTGGTAGCAGAACATACTAAAATGCAGATGTGTATATTTGGTGATTTTAACCTTGGAAATATAAGTTGGAAAGACTTAAACAGTAATAATGATTATAGAAGCTCTCATGCCGCCACGCATCAAATGTTTTTGGACTTTCTAGACTTAAATAACTTGTCGCAATGCAACAGCATATCAAACATAAATGACCGTATTCTTGATCTTTGTCTCATCTCTAAACCAATGAATTGTAATGTAGATACAGCTACACCTCTTGTACCTATAGACGTGTCACATCCTGCATTAGATATTATAATTTCATATCGGGGTGAGCGTCCTCTAAAGGCCTGCTCTATAGCCACATCACTTAATTTTCACAAAGCAAACTATAAAGCAATATGTGCGAAGTTAGATGAAATAAATTGGACTGATGAATTTAAAACACTGTCGGATGTAGACGCAATGGTTGATTTATTTTACAATAAATTAAAGCAGTTGATAAGCGAGTTCGTCCCAGAGATGAAGCGAATAGGTAAAAACTATCCACGTTGGTTTGACAAAAATCTTATTAGAATTTTAAATGAGAGGAATAAAATTAGAAAACGCTTTAAATTATACCGAAATCCCAGGGACGAGATCGAGCTTCAGCTGCTTAACTCGAGATGTAAAAAACAGACTGCCCATTGTTATAAAAATTATTTACGCAAAATAGAAGATGGTATCTTGAATAACCCTAAGCTTTTCTGGTCTCATGTCAAGACAAAGAGGGGAGGATCGAGTGTATATCCAAGTACATTTTTTAACGGTGAGACAGAGGTCTGTAATGGCCCTGACATTTGTGAAATGTTCGCATCTTATTTTACATCAGTGTATGACCCAGAAATTGATAAGCCCTGTGATCACGATTCTAGAAATCTTCACTTTTTGAATGCATACGGTGATAAATTGGTTATACCTCAACTGTCAGATAAGGATATTTTGCATAAACTTAAGAATTTAGATCGCAATAAGGGAGCCGGTCCAGATGAAATACCACCAATTTTTATCATGTCATGCGCTACGTCTCTAACTACTCCCCTTAGATTGATATTCAACCATTCCCTTAAGACAGGTGTTTTCCCATGCGAATGGAAAAAAGCAAAAATAGTGCCAATTCATAAGTCTGGCGAAAAAAATCTTTTTTCAAATTACCGTCCCATTTCCATTTTGTCTACATTTTCTAAAGTGTTTGAGTCGTTGTTATGTTCGCATTTTCAGAGTCATTTACAGTTATATATCTCTAATAATCAACATGGTTTCGTTGCTGGTAGGTCTGTAATAACAAACTTGGTTACTTTTACTGAATATTTGAATGATGCTATCGATTCTGGGAAACAGTGCGACGTAATATATACAGATTTTTCAAAAGCATTCGATAAGGTGTGTCATCAAAAGTTATTAAGCAAGTTATCTGCTTATGGCATCACGGGCTCTCTTTTAAATCTTATAAAATCTTACTTGAAAAATAGACCATTTTATGTTGTAATTAATGGATATCGCTCTTCATACTATTGCGCAACATCAGGAGTTCCTCAAGGATCACATTTAGGACCCACCTTGTTTAACTTTTTTATTAATGATATCATAGAATGTTTTCTCTCGTCGGAATTCTATTTGTATGCCGACGACTTAAAATTTTGTAAAATTATAACTTGCCTCAATGATTGTATACTTTTGCAAAACGATCTTTATAGACTTTATAATTGGTGTAAAAATAATCTTATGTCGTTGAATACTACTAAATGTTATTCGGTTAACTATTCCAGGAAAAATACTCTAATTAAATTTAATTACCATGTAGAAAACCACTTAATACAGAATGTTGACAGCATTAGGGACTTAGGTATAATATTTGATAGAAAATTAACATTTAATTCGCATATGGAATGTGTGATTAAAAAGGCGTCTAGATTGCTAGGCTTTGTGATTAGGACTTGTAAAGATTTCCAAAACCCTAAAGTAAAAATTTTATTATATTTTTCTCTAGTGCGAAGTATTCTAGAATATGGTATACAAATTTGGCGGCCTCATTATGCCACACACACACTTCGGTTAGAGCGAGTTCAAAAGAGGTTTCTCTGGCATTTAGCTTTTTCTCTTGGCAAAAGTAAGGAGCTTAATTCATATAGTAGTAGGTTAAAATATTTTTCACGATTCACTAACTCAGGAATTGATCAGCTAATAATTCGGGCAAAAAAACTTGAAGCCACTTTCATTTATAAAGTATTGAGAAATAAGGTATCTTGCCCCCAATTGCTGCAAAGTGTAGGGTATCGTGTCCCAGTTCGTCTTCCTAGAGCTCCTATAACACCTCTTTATTATAGACCAAAAAGAACTAATCTTGGCATGAACTCTCCTATGACTCGAATGACAAGATTAATTAACGAATGCAGCAGTGTCTTGGACTTGCACTTTGACTCCCCCACGTCTTTTTTGCGTCACATAGAAGGCCATCTTGAAACTTGAATTAAAAAATTAAAAATAAATAATTTTATCATGTAGTAATTTTTGTAAAATAATTTTTATATTTTAATTATTGGTTATTTAATGAATTTTATTATTGTATCCTTTTTAATATTACTATTACGGTTTTTTATTCTTTTAATTGGCAATTTTATTAATTTTTATTTTTTTATATCCCCTCTTGCTTTTACTGTAACGAATTTTTATATTTTAATTACTGGTTAATGAATTTTATTTTATTATTGTAAGTGTTTTTACTATTACGAATTTTTATATCTTTTAATTGGTTATTTAATTAATTTTTATTATTTTCTTCCTTTTACTTTAATGAATTTTTATATTTTTTAATTATGGGCTATTTCATTAATTTTTATTATTGTATCCCTTTTATGAATTATTGTAGTATAACTATTGTATTGAATAATAGTTACTTATTACTTTTTCTCATTTTAATACTTTAAGCAAATTGTAATGCATGATATAGGTATAATATATTTTATATTTTTAGTTGATTTCTATGATATTGTGAATGCGGTGTTTGTCTTTAAGAAATTGATATGCGTTTTACTGTAAGCTAAAATTGTATTTCTTAAATGTATTACGTGTAATCAATTGTTGACAAACCAAATTAAATAAATAAATAAATAAATAAATCACTTAGTTTTGTTACACCCCGTATAATTACGCGACGCAGGGTCCACCGTCTTTCTCTGCCATGTGATGTTTCCCATAAGCCGGACAAGGATAAGCCAACCCTATAACGTGCAAATATTTTTTAGTTGTAATAGTTGGGGAGGAGAAGAGGGGATTTCTGGACTAGCTCGAGCGTGTCAGATTAAGCTTGCATAGGCTTCCGATATGTGTCTAGTTATCATAGTATAGAAATCAGATTTCTCCAATGAATAAGGAAACAATTTCTCACGTGGTGGTTTTTTTTTTAAATATTGAAATGTCATTGGATCTGTCAGATTAAGATAGGGGATGTTTAGTATACCCCAAAGAAGCTTCCATATAAAGCACTGACGCTTCAAAGGTCAGGTATAAGCCTGTAGGGACATTTTAAAATATAAAAAAATAAAGTTTCATATGTCCTTAACTAAGCTTCGCAGATTTTCTTTTTCAAAACTTTAAAATGGCTGTAGTTTCTGAACCCACCGCTAAAATAAAAAACGCTCTTATTATTTTTTTATCAGTTTTACCTAATGTAAAAAACCTACTAGGTCTCCATAACGCTCGAGTGACTACAAAAATAGCTCCTTCCTCTCCCCTACTATAAAAGTATTATAATTTACAAGAGATTTAGCTTGGCCCAAGATCCAAATTACGAGTAGCTTAGTCAACATCTCCCTCGAGCCTATAGGAAGTGGAAAGTGTTTGACGAGCGACTTTCTACCGTCACGCCCTTCTGCCTCCTATTGTGTTTCGGAGAAATGAAAATCATACAAAACATCGCGTTTTTGTTTGTTTCCCATTCCACAGATCAAAACCACCTTGTGCTAGTTTGTTTCGAATTACTAATCCTATTGTAAATTGCGATGGAACTGTATCGAGTAGTTTGTACCTTCAGAGAAATCGATTCATCTTTGGTCGGGTTTAAGGCTGCGTTTCCACCATAGAGTTAACATACCCTAGGCACCTATATTAACTTTATGGTTTCCACCAGAGATGTGTTGCGAGGAATGTGTTTTTGAGAACCAATAGAATCGCTTCATTGACGTGACTTCGCTCAGCGCACCGATTCTATTGGATCTTAAAAACACATTCCTCGCAACACATCTCTGGTGGAAACACAGCCTAAGGCCAGCCGACGACCAACATTGAATAAGACAACCCGACCAAATCACGTGGCTACGCTATCTGGACTGCCTCTAAGTTAACAAACTTACTACGTCTTAAATTATGCACCTACTGATAGCTGTAGGTGTATCATTTATAATATCAGTATATGGATTGGATACTGAATTATACTTAATAAAACTGTCAAAATGAGCAAAATAGGTTCGATATTATTAACATGTATTCATAATATCATTTTGATGGGGTACTGACCTCACGTGACCTCCGTTTACATGACCTCTTGCGTATCCAAATTTCCGTAAATAAAATAAATACTGACAAATATAGAGTCGTTGCAAAACCGCCAAGACCACCGCAGCCTTCATCTGTAATAAACACAGAAAGTTACCGTTCAAGTTCATCGGACAAGGTAGAGACTAGTATTAATATTATCTGTAGGTGGAGAGTAAGGGCGCGTTCAGACTGTAGCATTATCGGCTCACTACAGCTGAACATGCGCACGTCTGAACGTGCCGTAATATAATGTAAGCCATTCACGCTACGGTCTACCGGAGAGGTCACCTGCGAAGTGTCACTCGAAAGAATCGATTTTCGATTTTGCTCCGGTCGCCTCCTCAGGTCCAAAAAATTGCACAGGTCTATTCCCTGGACACACATTCCGGTCCACCTGTGCATGCATAACTGCACAGGTGGACCTTTCCGGTAGACCGTAGCGTGTATGGCAGCCAGGCTGACCGCTTGCTAACGGTCCGCGCCGACATCACCAAAATGTATAAAGTATCAGCGCAGACCGCTACGCGTTATTCCAAAACGCCTCTAAGAAATAAGAATAACGTGTTACTCAATAAGGCTTCCTGGAATTTCATACATCTCTGCTGACCGTCGGCGCTGATGGTCCCATCAGCGCCGACGGTCAGCGTGAGACTAAAATCAGCACTATCCGCAAGCGCACCGTCGGCGCTGATGGCCCCTGATGTTGTATAGAATTCTAGAAAGCCCTATTGTGTAACACGTAGCGGTGTGCGCTGATATTATTTTATACATTTCGCTGTCGGCGCCGACGATCAGCGAGCCCTCTGCAGACAGTAAAATCAGCTTTAATACAGTTGTAGCGTTTATGTGTTACTTGTTTACTGGTCAGTGGTCACATGTTGTTGCAAAAATATGGTAGCTTTTAGATACAGCTGGTACCGGAGCATAAAGTTTGTACCGATAAAGAGCGATCCTACTCCACTCTCTACCCCCAGGAGGGTGGAACCTGGAAAATTTAAACATCTGCTCTGACGATATGAAAGTCAGCAGGCGATATATTTTAACCTAAGGTATCTGCGTGTCTTCCAGTCCATCATAACACTTTATATTATAGTATTAAAAAGTACCTATAATCTACAAGTTACAACCCACATATTATGCTTAAAGTACTGACATACGGTTTTGCTCGATAGTTTTACTCCAAATCGAGTAATAATAATTACTGTGTTGACCGCAAAATTGACAGCTCGCAGGCTCGCATCGAGCCAGCTTGATGGAATAAAATGTATCGATTGAGTAAACTATCGAGCAATGCTGAATGTGTGGACAAAAGTCCGAGCCGCAGGTTTTGCTCGACGGGATTGCTCGACCGAGCAAAACCGTATGTGAATACTTAGCAATAGACTGTCTGCTGTAGAATGAAGACCCTCTATATTAGAGGTCTAGATTTAAATATTAGTTTAGGCTAAATTAAACATCAACAACACATTTAATTTGTACGGAAACCCTCTTTAGGAAGGAATGCGTCACGCGTTCTTGGAATTCTTTCTGACGGTTTGTAAATGGACAAAAATTGGCCAAATGCGAGTCGGACACGCACGCGAAGGGTTCCGTACCGTTATAGAGTAAAAATAGGCCAAACATTGTGTTTTTTTGAAGTGAAAACTTCTTTAGCGGCGTTGAGCACTTTTGTGGGATGGGTAAAAACTGAAACTCGCGTCAGATTTTCGTGTTGATCGAAAAACCATAGAAAAACCGTAAGACGGTTGAAGAGTAGAGTTTTGTGTCGAACTCGAACTCGAAAACTCGAAAACTCAAACTCAAACTCGAATTTCAATTAAGTAATGAAAAAAAAACGATTTTTTAAAAATCGATTCTTCATAAAAAAATGGGTTAAAAATTTAATCGATTGTAAGGGTTTCGATTAATTAAAAAAATCGATTTTTTAATAATCGATTTTCATAAAAAATGGGTTAAAAATGCACAACGTTAATTTTTTCACTTTTTTCACTTCTGCCGGCACTCCCGGAGTCCACGAACTCCTCCGAAACGGCTTTACTGATTTTTACCAAATTTTATATGCATATTCAGTAGGTCTGAGAATCGGCTACTGGGTACTTTATATATTGATAAGTGCATTTGTTGAATAAACAATAGTAAATTATTACAATTACTCGAGACTGAAGGCGACCATTGTTTGTGTGACGGATAGCGATAGACGTTGCTATGGTAACATACTTAATACTTATTTAGTCACTTCAAAAAAATAATATGGGCGAAATAGGTACTTTATATTATGGCAAAGCAACGTTTGCCGGGACAGCTAGTATAATAATAAGGATTTTGTAAATATGTTTCAAGTACCTACCAGCTACCTGTAGCCATTAGTGATATAGATTATAGAGCACAAAAGGCCAAAATCATCACGTTTGTTGTGTAGAAACCCATATTAATTTTATTTTGTTTTTAGTATTTGTTGTTATAGCGGCAGCAGAAATACACGATCTGTGAAAATTTCACAAGCCTAGTTAAAGCAGTTCTTGAGGTACAGCCTGGCAGACAGACAAACGGACAGACAGACGGACGGACATCGAAGTCTCAGTAATAGGGCCCCGTTTTTACCCTTTGGGTACGGAACCCTAAAAAGAGCAACAAAAAATCTATAAGCATTGACTTGAGAACTTCCTTCGTTTTTTTTGTTTGATAACAATTGCAATATAATTACATCGATTATACATTGTTTATATCAATTATTACATTAAAAACCCTTGATTTTTTGCCACTTCATCACACTATAAAAATATTTTATAGCAATGTCATGTTTTGATATCATAAATTAAAATCAAAGAGGATATAAACTACGTAATAATTAAAATAGCAAATACCTACTCGGTAGGTAACGCACTACCTATTTCAATAAACATGATTTAGTTTCTCAATTTTTTTTTTATTTGTAGTGACGCAGCAAGAATCGCTCTCATTAAACTCTACTTCGCATTCCTCGTACGTTTCGAGTGGACAATAAATCTTATATAATCTGTAATGAAAGTTATGTAATGGCTCCAGTTGGCACAGCCTCTACGGAGGTGCAGCGCATTGGCGGGTACTGGCGGCTACCGTTTTGACAGTTAGATGAATTCGCGCCATTGCGTGACACAGTGACACGGTGCACGGTGCAGTGTTCCAATTTTAAAATATCGGATTTTCGGTGGTCATCGGGCAAAGCATTCCAAGGTAAGGTTGAATTTGGAATATTTTTTATAGTAATCGGTAATTTATAAACTCTGCTGACAAAAAGAATTTTAGTGATTGAATTCCACTAACTTCTTAGATCTTGTTAATTTTTATCTCCTTCTGTCCCAATTTTAATCTATATACGACATCGTCAAAGAATATATTATACATACGCGAAACATCGTCTATATGTATTATAAGAACAAGTCCATTTTTTTTGGTTTAATAATAATCAGAGTAATAAAACCTTTATAAGACTTTAGTTTGTTTACGTGAAGATTAAATTGGATCTAAATAGAATAGCAAATACTTAAAGTAGCTGGCTATAATTTAGCATGTACGACAAATGTAGAGTATAAAATATTATGTTACGCTGAAAGACCGAAAACGCTTTTCGGTTTTTGAGCGTAACATTAAACAATCTAAGCATACAAGCAAGGTATCTTTATCTATCTAATATCTATATATTATATCTTTATCTACCCTCGGTTGCTTTCTAAGTTTTTCCATGTCATTAGCTATTTTAAGATGGCATTTTACTTGAGTTTTTGTCGATCACGGTCGCTTGCGGTATCATAAAGCATTATACATATTTACGCATCGTGAAAATTCAAGGTCTGCTGTCTTTGTGTGTCATATGGCTTTACCGTGGGCTTTACCAATATGCCGGGAAAGGACTAGCAAATTTTGTCTGTGTAATCTATGTAACTATATTTTATTAGTAAGGGGCTATCCATACTAATATTATAAATTCGAAAGTGTGTCTGTCTGTCTGTTACCTCTTCACGCTCAAACCGCTGAACCGATTTTGCTGAAATTTGACATGGAGATAGTTTGAGTTCCGGGAAAGGGCATAGGATACTTTTTATCCCGCAAAATGTACGGTTCCCGTGCGATAAACGAGTTTTGGCGCAACGGAGTTGCGGGTGTCATCTACTCGATTATAATAAATAATTATTGTGTAAATACAGGGTACAATAATTAAACGTTCCTACCAAATTTGATATATTTTGGTACAACTAATATAATATATTCTGTGATATATTGATTCTTGTTAAAAATAAAAATACACGTATTTTTTCTTTTATAATCATTAGTACTAAAATGATGTGAAATAGCTTCCGAAAGTTATCCTAAAAAACACTACAATTAATGGACACGATGCGTTGACCACGCGTGACGTGCCCCCGCGCGCGCTCCGCCCCCCCGCGTCACCCCCGTTCATTCGCCCGCGCCGCGAGTGACCGTTCTGCAACGATTTTAAATGGGATAAAAAAATTAACACCCAATTTTTTTTGTTTAATGGACTAATTAATTAATGATACTTAAGCCCTGGAAAAAAATTGGCAGGAAGGTTTAATTGCACCCTGTATACCTAGCTTTATCGGTCGCACTCAGAGGCGTTTATTGATTGTCCTGACTCCTGACTGATAACCTGATGACCTGACTTTAAATTAATGAAGACTTTTACAGAAAATGTGTGCAATTGATGCCAAAACATTCTAATAAAATCTCGCAGAATGCAGCCGTATGTTTTTATCCGCATCCTTCCTTCTTAATAATGAACATACCGTTTTATCGTTAATTTTAATTTTTTTTATAATCCGTACTAGACGACGCCTAAAACTTCATAGCGCCAAAATTAGTTTATCACGCGGGAGCCGTACATTTTTTCGGGACAAAAAGTACCCTATGTCCTTTCCCGGGACTCAAAGTATCTCCACACCAAATTTCAGCAAAATCGGTTCAGCGGTTTGAGCGTGAAGAGGACAGATAGACAGACAGACAGACACTTTCATAATATGTATTTATAAGTATAGATGACAATCAGTAGAATACAGCCATTTTCATGGTCAAAACGATTTACATTAATTGCCTAGATTTGTATTGAAGTTTAGCCTTAATTTACCTTCAGTTAATCGAGGCAGTTCTATAAATATATTATGTCCTTTTGCCAGGACTCAAAGTATCTTCATACCTAGTAGCAAAATTGGTTGAGGGCTTTGGGCGTAGAGGGGTGAAGGGGTAACAGACAGACAAACACACTGACATTTATAATATTAGTATGGATACTTAAATAACAACTTAAATAAAAAATACAAACAAGTACAAAATAATTATATTATATTTTATTGACCAAAAATTGTTCATAATGCGATAACGGATCCCCACACATTAGCATAAATAATCATGAACGTAGAAAAAAGACGGACGGAGTCTTGTTATATGCAAAACTGTGTCTTCACTTTTCTTCAGAGTCGGCCACGCACACATTCTGACGCCTGTCAAATGGTATGGACTTGCGCAAGAATGTGTGCTTGCGGACCGTGTACATACAGCCAGCTGGCCGACTCTGAACGACACAGTTTTGTGTATGGTGGGACTCTGTCCGCCTTTTTTTATACGTCCATGTCAATAATACATTTATTTACAGATCCCCGTAACAATAATACACAGTTTCCATCCCTTAAATACTTACATTCGTTTAACCAATAAACCAGACTTACTGTTTTCCCTTAGATGTTTTCCTTACCAAGGTTCACCAGCGATTCTTATTTTATAATTTTTCTTAATAAAACATCAACTCATAGAACACGTCACATTTTCAAATATCGATAGAAAAATAAAGTTACAAAGAAGGTCCTATCATAACTTTTCCGCTAATCATAGACTAAATAAAAACTAAATAAGTATGAGCGACAACATCCGGCCTTCCTGCATACGCATTCGTCCTCGACTGCGTTGGTGCCTGGTGCATCTGCGGAAAACGAGCTCACATTATTATCACCTGAGAGTTACCTAGTATTATATCCACAAGGATTTACTTAGCATGCAAACGTTAGCTTTTCCAGCTAGTCTAACTTTGCATTACTAAGTTTAGTAACATCGACACTTAACATAATATTTTATTTGGCACTAAAACTATTTACATTCAAACGATCACTGTTCCCTCAGCGGCCAGCACGTTAAAATGTAAATATCAACTTGTCACACTACCTGCACGTCACATGACCGACTGCTACTGTTCCATCAACGGCCAGTCTGGTTTCTCTAGGTACCGCCTTCGGCCAGTCCTAATCCATCACCTCATCATTGGACATGTGAAATGCTGTCAGCGAGTTTGTAGCAAATGCACTAGACCCTCAGAAATACTTCAAAAAACCATGTAAAAATGTAGGTACTGTATTCTATTATTTTATCATTTTTCATTCAAATATAATATTATACCTGACAACATCCAGGTCTTCCTCCAAAGCCATGTCTATGTGCTCAAGTTTGTTTAGTTTAATCCACGACTTGACAATATTCTCAACGCAGCCGATGCCTTTATGCGTCAGTAAGAGTTTTCAGTGCCACTCATAACCACTACCTTTATAAAGATCGTGCAATAAAACTTCTGCAATTTGAAAAGTTCATTTAATCTGTGATAATAATTCCACACTTTATTCTTCATTATTTTGACTCGAATTCTGACAACAGCGAGATCGAGCTACTGAATTTTCTCTATCTATGATTTTGCGCATCATATTGTAATTTCCTAAGATTGCCAAAAAAAAATATATTAACAAAACATTTATTTACTTCATCGATTATACTTAATTACACAATAACATGAGAACAATTAATAATATCTCAATTTCTGCAGTCCAACAGCAATCGCTGAAGCTTCTAACTCAAATGAATAATATTGCCTCTCTGTGCCTATTTTACATCATGTATTTCAAAAAATGAACGACCTCTCTCCACTTTCAATAAACTACTTTAACTACACTTAAACACAAACAAACCGATTGAAAGTTCATCCCGACTAACATCACTGCATTCTATAACCGGTAATTAGTATCAAATAATATGGCTAAAGTGACTTCGGAGAACGCTAGCTTTTGACACAATATGGCGTTTTTCCAAAAGCTAATAGATCATTTGCAATTATAGGTACCTAATTGATATCGACCAACTTTAGCGAAATTAATAAGCAATCACGGCCTATATTAATAAGCGCCTGATATTTATGTCTTTACAATTATTTCTTTATATAAAACTTTATTTCGGTTTAAGTATATTAATTTACTAATTTGACCCCAACCTCCTCAGTTTTCGCTCTAGGTTTCGATATGCATGCATTTTCTAAATGACCTATTTTTTACAAAAGCCACAAGTTATGTCGGAGCCTTTGTATTTGCAATTTAACTTTTTACGACCGATTTCGCCACACGTAAAACAGGTTAATTTGCTTAGCTCGTGATTAACAGAATCTAATTCAAAATTAGACTTCCTATCAATATTTACCGGAACTTGAGAGGTAGAGATTTCTACGTCGTTACTTTGCATAAAATTATTTCTAACCGGAAGTATTTTTGTTTCAAGGTTTGAATAAGTTTTGCTGTGTAAAAAAAATGCTAATTCATCACGATGCCTAAAGCTCCCTGCCTCCGCCGCCGTACATAATATATTTTTGTCACCTATGCATCCAACAATAATAATAGATATATAATATCACGATCAGTAAACGATAGTCTCAACCTATCTATTCTATTTAGTTGCTGAAAATTGAATTCATACAACGACTGGCCTTCGACGGGCTTCGTTTCCATTAACTCCTGATCCACATGTTAATTTCGTCAACCAACGGATCGAATTCGGGCACCACCGAAGACAATAAAACATTGTGACTTACAGTAGGCGATGATTGACTACGCTTTAACCTCTTTCTGTTGCGAACCCGGCGCGAGGGCGCGCTGCTGCCAGAGCTGATGCTGCTGGTGCTGCTGGAGGAGCTGCTTGTCGAGGAAGCACGGCTCGTCTTCTTTCTTCGCCTCTTGTCCGTACGTGTCCGAGAACGTGGCATTGCGTAGATTCGCACACTTCTGATATAAGAAGAAACACACATTAGCATCAATAATACATTTATTTACAGATCCCCGTAACAATAATACACAGTTTCCATCCCTTAAATACTTGCCACCATTTATATCGAGAAATAATGGCAAAAAATCACGTCTGTTGTAAGTAAAAACAAAATAACTTAAATATTTAATTTAAGTTATTTTGTTTTTAGTATTTCTTTTTATAGCGGCAACAGAAATACATAATCTGTGAAAATTTCATCTCTCTAGCTATTACCATTCTTGAGTAATACAGCCTGGAGACAGACAGACAGACAGACAGACATCGAAGTCTGCTTGTGCTTGTGGACGCTGGTCAAGGCTTGGCAAGCATAGAAAGAAACGTAGCATCAGTAATAGACTCCAGTTACTAACTTTCAACTTTGTCTGTCTCAACTCTCAAACAATGATAATATTATTGATTTGTACTTACTGTTATTTATAAACACAATTAATGTAATATAATAACATAATATGAAACCTTTTAACATTGACGACCGTGTTAATAATCTACAAAGACATATAATTGGAATAATAAAATATGTACTCGTATAAAATATATTACAATGAATATAATTACTATGTTAATATAATAATGTTAGTTTTTATACTAAAATTCACTTTAATGTTAAACATAATATTACTGTAGTAAACATGGTAGGACTATTATATTTTCTTTGTACAATGGTTGGCAATGCCTAATTAAAAAAAACTGCTAAGCATTTTGTAGAAAACCATCTGAATAATTGCAAAGGTAAACAATTTTTTGAACAATGTAATATAATAATTAATATACATTGTCAAGCAAAAAATATTTTGGGGTTATGAAGTGGACGAGGAAAGACTGAATTAATCAAGTAGATAAAGACTATAGGTATTAGGTAGTCTATCTTACAATAAGTAGATGTTGTAGAAATGTAGGTAAACTGATTAATTTGAATACGAGATTGCCAATAAAAGCTAAAGCAGGTAAACATGCAGCGTGGACCGGTACGCACTTTTTCTCGCTAAAAAACTCTACAAGCTCCTAAAGAAGTTTTGTTTTCATCACCATGAAAGTCGGCTTAAACGTTTAGAAAAGACATGAAAATCAGAGTACTATACAGGCCAAATACAGGCACGTCAAACATACATCACATTCTCGTTTTTGGCTCGAGGTTAAAAAAAGAATTAGCAGTTGTCACCCCTGCGAATTTGTGTCGATCAATCATCTTCTCTACGTTGGTTACGATTAGGGGCCAACCCTGCACACGTACAACACCCACACCACGTGGTCGGGCGTATATTTCGTATTGTAAATGAACTGGACCATACAAGTACCACATTTTGCAGTCGTTGTCGACCACTTGTCAGACCACGTCGCAACCACATCGCAACCACAACGTTGCGTCGATGCAACGACAGTGCGCGCACACCGCCCGCGCTCTTAACCCCACCGTTTCATTGACTTTCGTACGTAACAACATCGCAACCACATCGCAACCACGTCGGAATTTTGTCGGTACCACAACGCAACTACAAAAAGCTGCAGCGGCACACACACACATTCACACGTAACCACTGCTCGACGACATTTTGTCGCGGTTGCGATGTCGTGTGGTTATGGTACGTGCGGGTTGGCCCTAGGCCCTTCTCTACGTTGGGCCACGACGCATTACCAAGCTTTGCCAAGCTGTCCGTAGCACAATCGACATCGGACTAATATGCCAGAGCCAGCGTAGAGAGGCCGCCAAGGTGCTTTCCTTCATAATATTATGTACGTAATGTCACTGGCATCAATCATGCTTACTGTATGTATACGTAGTATCCCTAAGTAGTCTGTGCTGTATGTACAATAACACGTATATGCTCTTTATTTATTACCTCTTTTTAACCTATTTCAAAAAAAGAGGTTTCTCAATTTGACCGTATATTTTTAATGCTTGTAGCGGATAACTTCGCCCTTTGTGAACCGATTTTGATGATGATTGATGAGTATGAGTAGATCGTAGCTTTGGTGAGTTTTTTATGCATGTGTGAGAAGTGCCAACAGTTTTATACCGTTACATCATCACGCGATGATTATTTTTTTGTCTTGATATAATTAAATTAAAAAAAGACCTCACGTTATTTGTGGACGCCCCCCGAAGCCTCATGCGAATATGAGATTCAGTAGAATTGATGCGCTTAGCGAAGTCAAGCAAAAGGAGCTATTCTTTTGGTTCTCAAAAAATATTTACAGCCGGACATAACATAACCTCTACTCAATCATTTTAACTTCTTCCGTTCTCCTAATATGTAATACAGTTATAGGAATTGGTCACAAATGGCTAACTGGAAGTGGGATGACACTGGGCCGTGTCATTACTGCTCTTAGCTCACAGGCCACAACTCGGCAGCTTTGATAGCCGGCCATCTCATTCGCGTGCGTGGCGTGATCTCCGATCTGTGCAGCAAGCGACTGCGATAGATAAAAATTCAAATAAAATGCCACTTATGTTATGAACTTATGACATAAGCTATAAAGTTTTGTTTTCTACCGACATTGGTCATGTGACCGATGCATTTCTAAATTTGTATGGATTTAGCAGAGTCGCAAGACGTCTCACGCAATTGAAGTCTGTCAAATCCATACAAATTTACGCCGCGCCACGCCTCGCCTCGCCTCGTCGCGTTGCGGTCTGAATTGACCCACGCCGTACGCGCGAATTAACTGAGAAGGCACCTGAGAACGACATTCGCTTCTTGAGAATCGGGCCCCAAGATTTGCGAATTCGCCACACTCTCACGTAATTTACGCTCGCCTAGATCACGGTAAAAAGCTCTGTCGTGACTCCGAAAACGTAACAGTTCCGATACTCTATTCACTATTGTATTGTTTGTTGTCGTTTTGTAGATAATAGGAAAAATATCTGCCATTACAAATAAACCATAATATCAATGCCTCCTTTCTCTAAATTATAGCATGTTGTTTCTACCTCAACTTAAAGATCCACAACTTTTTACATATTTTTTCCACTTAAATAAAAAGACGATCGGTAGACGGATACGATAGCTCATCATAAGCTAGGTGTCAAGATTTTCCACAAAGAACCATTGATTTAAAATAAAATATGAATAGGTATACTTTTTTATAATACCGACTACAAGTTTACAAATAAAACGACGTGCGCTTTAATCGATTAACATTATATTATGTATTAGGTACCTATATTGTATATATATACTATATAATGTATTTTTTTCTTGTTTTTATATCTTTGCAAACACAATAATAAAAATTTTAGCATATTAATAAATATATTTATATTTATTAATATGCTAAAATTTTTATTATTGTGTGTAATTTTTAGTATTACTTACTTGGTATTTTTAAATAATATATTAATTATTATTACTTAGTTATCCAAGTTAATTAAAATGCACTTGCATTTTGTATTCATAACAAAAATAACTATTTAAAAATACACAATAAATTTCATGCATCACAATAACATTTTAAAGAGTAACGTGAACTCTGCAACATTTTAGTTTTATTTTATTACAAAATATATATGATTATTTCGACTCGAAGATTTCGAGACAGTATTTCAGTCCGGACTAGGGAATGCAATCCCGCAAGAGAATTTCAATCCCGGTATTTGCGGGATTGAACCATCACAATCCCGCTGGATCCCGGTAAACTTTTAAAATAAATCGTTATAATGACTTTACTTGATAGAGCCTGTTTTATTCTTAGAATCTTAAATAAAACAAACTTTGTCGGACACTTTTTTCAAGGGTTTATTAACACCTCCATACTTTAGACTTAAAAAAATTAATTAAAACTTGTCATTTTTTTGGAAATGGCTTCGTAATAATATTTAGTTAAAAAACTAAAAAAAACTAGTTTATTTATTTTCATCTTTTATAAAAAAATCGAAATATAGGTAAAAACTAAAAATCGTGCCCAAAGATCCCGAAACGGTTCCGGAAATAACGGACTCAATTGTCATTTAAAGTGAATTGAAGGTAAATTGTTTAGCGGGCTGCTTGTAGTCAGTAGGCCTACCATGAAACTGTTTTGATACTCAAACATTCGGACGAGAATGCCGCGTCCTGCTCTAACAACGTCATTTCACGTATGTTAGAGTAGGACGCAGCATTCTCGTCCGATTATTTGAGTCTCAAAACAGTTTCATGGTACAAGGCCTGTTCACGAACTCCCGCGCGCAAAGTTACGCGTATGAATTATATTTCTTTGTAATCCCGCCAGTCCCGCGGGATCCCGCAAAATTTTCGACCGGGATTAGTCCCGCAAAATGTATCCCGGTATTTCGGGATCCCGGTATCCCGGTATTGCGTTCCCTAGTCCGGACCAATGCCTACAACTCTACAAGGCGCAGGTTCTCATCTCTGGGCAGGGGCGCTAAAATACCAACTAACTACACCCTCTGGATCGTATCCAACGAAGGGCCACTCGAATTGTTGACTGCCATAGTGTTTCAAACAGCTTGGACCCCTTGGAATTACGCCGAGATGTAGCTTCACTCTGCATCCTCTATCGGTTGTATCACGGGGAGTGCTCTGAGGAATTGTTCGGAATCATACCTCCTGAAACTTTTCGCCCTCGTTCCATGCGAAAAATATACCATCCTCATCACCTTGATGACCAATACAACCTGAAGACCTTCAAGAAAAGAGCGTATTCCCTCGTAAAGACCGGCAACGCACCTGAAACTCTTCTAGTTGCGAGTATCCATGTGCTACGGCGAATCTTAGCATTCGTTAATTAAGATTTAAAACAGTACTGACACGAATAAGCATAGTCTATAACAAGCTTATTAGTTTTATTTAGAACTATCTATTTATTATTAATCTTAATATCTAAGTATAAGCTCTATATTCTAGAAAAGAATGTCAAGTTTCGTCACTTATATATTACGCTAACCATACGGTATTATAATACTTCAATAAACTCAATAATGGGTTGAATATGAAGCATGTTCTGGCATAACAACGTCCGGAGTCGAACCGGCGACCTATTTCACTAGCCTCATTGAACGGTCAGCGATCGTGCTGCGAATACTAACGCCGTCAAACGAGAGATATACGTCACATCTCACAACTCACAGTCACATCGCACTAGACAACTCAAGCTTTGTCCACACTGTGCCTTTTTATTTATTTATTTATTTATTTAAAACACTTTATGCAAATATTTACATAGGCGGGCTTAATGCCTAGTGGCATTCTCTACCAGCCAACCTTAGGGTGATGATGAAAGTGTAAAATAGGCGCATTCTAAAACATAATTGGTGATACGAAATAAATAGTTATATTAATATTTGATACTTACATTATTATTTTTATACATATTTTGTCAAAATAGACCTACATAAACCGTAATTACCTATTACATATACTAATACATACTAGCTTACTATAATACCATACATAAGTTATAGATAATTAAACCATATACCTACATAATTAAAATAAACCTACATAGAATAAATAATTAAAATACTTACTAAAATACTAAATGAAAATATAATATATACTATATTACATGAATTCCAGTGGAACCTTAAACTAATGACTAATTATTATTATCGTTCAACTGATTTAAATATAATTGACGAACTCTGCGTTTAAAAATATTTTTGTTAGGGGACTTCCTGATTTCTTGGGGGAGGGCGTTCCAAAGGAGGATGGACTGTACAAGGAAGGAGGAGTGAACAATACTCGTATTATGAGAAGGACAATGGATTCGCAAGATTTTGGATGATCGCAGTTCCTGGCTATGGGTATTACTAACAAATTCAAGGTGGGAAGATAAATACAGAGGAGCGCTGGGAGAGAAAAGGAGAGAGTATAGCATACACAGTGCACGCAGTGAACGACGTTGACGAATTGGCAGCCATTGCAACTTAGATCGGTATTGGGAAACATGATCGAACTTACGAAGATTAAAAATGAACCTGATGCAGTTATTTAGCATACGGTCGAGTTTGTTAAGCAGTTCTTCACGGAGTTCGAAACAACAAACGTCACCGTAATCCACCAGCGGAACTATAAGGGCTTGAACCAGCAGAGACTTTATATTAAAAGGTAAAAAGTTTTTTAATCGATAGAGAGATCGCAAAGAGCCTGTAACTTTACCGCAAACGTCAGTAATGTGAGTACGCCAATCGAGACTGCTGTCTATATACAGCCCGAGATCTTTAACACTAGAGCTAAAAGGGATGACACTATTACCAAAGACGACGGGTGGAATGGCTCCAATGTCAACTCGGCTCAACAAGCGCGGACTGCCAATCAAGATGGCTTGACATTTACTGGCGTTTACATGCAGGCCGAACTTTGCAGACCACGCGTTTATAGCCTCTAAGTCCCGGTTCATGTTCATAATTGCGGCTGGTAACTCTTCAACCTTCTCTTGAATGTAAACCTGCAAATCATCAGCATAAAGGTGATACGCACAATGAAGTATAACCAAGGATATAAAATTAATAAATAATGAAAACAAAAGAGGTGAGAGAATGCCGCCTTGAGGTACACCAGCTTCAAGATCCACCCAGCTAGAAGAGGAATCATCTAATCTTACTTTCTGCTGGCGTCCTCGAAGATAGGAACAAAACCAATTTAAAACTTCGGGTGAGAGTATACGGGAAAGAATTGACAGAAGAATGTCATGGTCGACGTTATTAAATACGCTGGAAAAATCAATTAACACTAAGACAGTAATTTTTGAGTTCTCCATGCCAGCCCTTACATCATTAGTAACTTTTAACAAAGCAGAGGTGGTACTGTGCCCCGGTCTGAATCCAGATTGAAGTGGAGAGAGGATTTTGTTTTGGAGTACAAACGCAGAGAGCTGCTTTTGAACACATGCTTCTAGAACCTTGGATAAATAGGGAAGAATGGAAATAGGGCGAAAATGGGACGGCTGTAAAGGATAAGGGATTTTAGGTAAAGGACGAATATAGGCTTTACCCCATAGTTTAGGAAATGTAGAGGACTCAATTGAAAAGTTAATAATGTGTGTAATGGCTGGCAAGAGTTCGTCAATAATAGGAAGTAACATCTGCCGACAAATGTTATCACAGCCTACGGCTTTAGAGCCAATGCGTTTGATGGTAGTTTTGATCTCACCCGGAGTAATTGGAGAAAAATGGAAAATTTCATCGATAGCAAAAGGTAAACTTCCTAAATAGGCAATGGTTTGACGTTTGGTTTGAGTATCCAATGCAATGCAAGAAGAGAAGTGGATGTTAATATCATTTAAATTTATAGAGCTTTGCAAATCACATTTACTCGATTTGCCAATACCAATCGTGCCAAGGAATTTCCAAATGCTACCAGATGAAGAAGAGTATGATATTATGTTATTTAGAATATGTCGGCGTTTTGCATTGCGTATCACCTGGTTACACCGATTTCTCGCAGCCTTAAAGTCGATCCAATTGTCTTCAGACCGATGAGACCTAAATTTCCTTTTTCTGTTCGCCAAGGGCATGCGTTATAGCGCAGTCAACAGCGAACGTGAGGCATGCCCGCAACGCATGCCCTCTGACCTCTATAAAAGTCAATGCTTCTGACCGTATCCAAAACTTCAAATGATAATGTTGGCGTTGCGTTCGTTGACGCATTCAATTATTGAATGCGCCAAAACGAAAGTTGAATAAAAGAATGACGAAAATTGAAGACGAAAGCGCCTAATGTGGACATAGCTAATCTTTACTATAATAATTACAGTACTCAACCTTTAAATTGTTATACGAGTCAAACACGTTTTAGTCTTGGTGTCGCGACGCAATCCAAGACTCTTCAAAATTAGGCATATAAAAATGCAAACACGACATAACGACATAGTATCAAATAATAATCAGACTTCAGCTCTGAAGCCTGAAGAATTTTTGGAAACAACATTAAGTTATACTTCAATCTATGATCTATGGTTAACTTTAACTTTACGCGGACCACTGACCAACTGACACTTTTTGTGCAGTTTTGTATGTGCAAGCGTCCCAGCGTCACGAGTCACGACTCACGACTCACGTGTTTACCCATACAAAAGTGAAAAAAAAAATCTTTCAGCGCTGCTACTTTTACAGTGAACTCTACAAGGAACACAATATACACATTAGTCATTACACACCCTAAAGTATAATCTGCTTACTTTTGTTACACCCTGTATAAACCACGATTAACAATAAGGTGTCAGATGTTGTCAATCGCTGTTTATATCATAAAGTTAATATACCTATCGGAATAGAGCAACAATCTCGAGCTGTCAAACGTAACCAAAATTGGTTTTCATCTGTGTGAAAAATATGTGTACGTATACACTTACACAAGCATGATTGAACATGAATTCTATGAGATTATATTATTGACAACGTGCGGCACGTGCCGACTGGACGTCAAAAAAAGAGTGCTGCTGTCATGTATCACACGTCTCTTTTTACCACGCGGTGTTACTGATAGTGGCATCTCGCTTGCTCAGGCCTTTGTTTCTCTATTCCGCTAGGTATATTAACTTTATGGTTTATATAGAAAATTACAAGTTTTTGACAGGGAGTCAATGACCGCTATCGCCATGTTTCGCCGATTACAGAATAACTGCGCTATACGATGCGTCATATTATTTAAGGAAAATGATTTAGTAATATATTATCACCTACAGTCAAGATTCACGATTCACGGGTTACTTGGGCACGTGTTGTATTTTTGCACAAAATAGGCATTTTGTGTGGTATATCCTAAAGCCGGTTGTATATGTCGCAGTCATCTGGTTCGATCTACGATTCGATCGAATGACTAGCGCATTCATTGAATGAAATTGCACCAGAGGCGTGGTTAAAGTTAAAGTTAAGGTTAAAATTAAATATGGCGTCCTTTTAGCTGACGCCATATTTAACTTTAACCGGAAAATTTGACAGATGTCGTATGAGCATATGGGGTGTTTGGACGCCATATTTAACTTTAACCAGAGATTTGACATTTTGCACTGTTGTCAAAGTTAAGGTTAAAGTTAAGGTTACAGTTATAGTTAAAGTTAAAGGTAGTTCGTGCAATCCACTCTTAGTGATTTGTAACATAGCCCTTTGAAGAGAGCGGACATGAAATCAGTCAGGCAATTGTAGAATGTAGGTAGGGGAATTGTGAAATTGTGCTTAAGATGGCATAGTCAGATAAGACGACACATCGGCAAAATTCGTTGAAATAATAATTGTGCTTTCTGTGAACTTGTGACGTTTTATGAAGCACCTCAGTGTGCCCCTAGTATGCCGGACAGGGACCGTACTTTAAAAAGTGATAAAGGTTTTCCTAATTTTTGATGAGAGAAAAAATTCTTACACTTTTGTTTTGTGGTGAAAAAACGTATAAAGTCAGAATCTTTTCTTATAACAAATTGTTCTTATGGACATGGTTAATGGAATCAGGCGTTACTTTGCGGAAATCCATAGCTTAAAATTTAGTTTGTTATTGTTTTTAGCAATATTCCGCGAATTTATTCGCGGAATATTGCTAAAAACAATAACAAACTAAATTTTAACTTATGGACATGGATTCTTATAGGCCACAAATATTAATAAAAGCGTGTTCTAATCTAACGCTTAGTATTTTTTTAACAAAATTTAAATGTATCCACTATTACTCATTTGATAAGATGACATACTAGACGTTGGCTTAAGATGACATACTATAGTTACTTATGTTTCCGCTAAGTCGGTAATAGAAGCATTGTATATTTTTTGACGATGATGAAGAACTTATGAATCCTTACACCACTAACAATTAGGGGGATGATAATGCAGCTTGGATTTACGTATTGTTTAAGACGACATACCATCAAAGTCTAATGGATTCATAGTTTGTCGTCTTACCATATTGATATGTCATCTTACACTCGTCGACCTGGCGTGCAATTTATGGTTTTTTTCACTGTTATATTAAGTTGATTTTTCTAAAACTGTTTAATTTCGTTGTTTATGAATCATTTATTTATAAGAGTAAGTTACTGATCTCATGTGACTTATTTTATTTTAAATATTTACCTTCAAACAAAAAGTATGTCATCTTAGGGCCGATTCACACCGGAATGGCAGAGGCGAGGCGAGCAGTTTCAGTGTCATATGATTATAAACTTTATCTCCATTATTGTAATACATAGTATCGCTTGAGAAATCTACGGCCGCCCGTGGACGCTCGTGGCCCTAAAGCACAATTCCCATTTCCCAAACATGTTTCATATTTTTCCCACTGGGGCGCTAGTAGTCACCAAAACGAATATGGCGTCAAACAGCTCGCAGGGCTGATCGCGCTGCGTTGATATTTTTCGATATGGATAGAACTATAAAGTGTGTTATTGCAATAACATTTTATTATGACAGCGTGCATTTTCCTTTTACTACGCTACCAACGACTAATTAAAAAAAATATTATAAAATCCCATTTAACGTCTTCATTATAATATTATGACTTTTAGTCCAGACGACGTTACAGTCAACGTCTCGACGAGTTGTCCTTTAGTCACACTTTAGAGTTTAGACACTATATTTTATGATGTCATTCAATGAATACGCTAGTCATTCAAGCGAATCGCAGATTGAACCAGATGACTGCGACACATACATGTGGCCAGTGCATTGGTCCAATAAGCCTCCGCCTACTTGGGTCTTGGCGATAAGTTGGGACTTGGGAGCGACATTCCGTACCTTACACGTTGGCCCGATAATATATACAGCGGGTTTTCCTCGATTGCCAAATAAGAAAGATCTGTAAAATCCATAATATCTTTCTTATTTGGCAATCGGGTTAAACCCGCGCTATCCATACACTAGATAGACAATATTATGTAAAAAGTCCAGCGCTTGAAATAAAAATTTTCAAAGTTAAAAACAGGCAATCACTGGGTTATGATTTATGAGAGTAAAGGTGAACGCAGATTTGGCCGCACCGCACGCACCGCAGTCGCCGCATTTTGAATTCTTCATATAAAGAATGTAGAAGTTGCGAAGACTGCGGCGCGGGCGAGCTTGCCTATAACATCATAATATAAAGAATTCGAAATGCGGCGACTGCGGTGCGTGCGGTGCGGCCAAATCTGCGTTCACCTTAAAAGTATGGAGTGTAGATGGAAGAGAACTATCTAATATGGGGGATATTTGAAAAAGTGTCCAGCTGTACGCAGTAAATAACAGTTGAAAAATCCTCCACGAGTGGCGCTAGCTGCAGCAAAGGGTATGGAATGAATGTAGCCGTTGGTGACAAAATTTAAATTGAAGTTAGCCGAATAGCCGAGTCACAGAATTACTGGGTTAATACCATACTCCGGTCGATTTAGACATTCGAAGTTACAAAAAGTCCCAGCAAGCTGAAAATCGGTGAAATTGTTAAAAACATAATTATAAACAATGTCTAAAAGTTCCCCATCATTCCCGTGTGTGGTAAATTTTTTATTCAAGGTCAAAAAATTAGTTTTTCGCGATTTTCAGCAAAACTTTAAGTTTTATCATAAAAGTAGCTCAGACAAAACTTGCAGATCATAAAATTATCTATAAAAATGTATCAACACTTTTTTCTTACGAGCCACCGTTTCTGAGATATAACGTTTAAAAGGTTATAAAAGTTGTTATCGTCATAATATGCGTGAGTACGCCACGTATACAGTGTGTTTGGTCAGCAACTAGCGATATTTTAAGCACTTAATGTGTATGTACTTGTTATGCAAAAAAAACACTAACTACAAAGGTCTAGCCCCCTTCGCCTCTGTGTGGCAGGCACTTTATTATTGACTCTACCCGGTTAGCAAAAAACATTCTTTATTTGCGAGGTTTTGTTCTATTGTCATGCAAATAGCCTTAAATGAAAGGTAATTTTAATGAAACCTACCCACGACATTAAAATCGGAGTAGTTCATATTTAGGGTTCCGTAACCAAAGGGAAATAAAAAAACGGGACTCTATTACTAAGACTTTGACGTGTCTACCCGTCTGTCGGAGTAGGACCTTAATTTTTAGGGTTCCGTTTTTTTTTTTTTATTATTAATAGAAGGCAGGTCGCTATAGCCCTGGCGTCACTGCGACCCATGAGGATCTATTGTGACTCCTTCGCACTAGAGAATCATCCCCAACCCAATACTGCTCATAAATTGAACGATGTGGTTGGGGTTGGTGCCACGAATTTCCTCTGTGGTTGAGTATTCGTGGCGACCAAGGTGCCTGTTCCTGCTCTGTACTAGAGCAGGACAGTCGAGGAGAAGGTGAATAGGTGTTTCATCCTCCTCCTCACAGAATCTGCAAGTCGTTATACTACAAATACCCATTCTGTTTAGGTGTTTGTTGAGCTTGCAGTGCCCAGTTAGGCTTCTGGTAAGGATTCTTAATTGGTTCCTACCCAGGGTGAGCACTAATTCTGATAGTTTCTTGTTGAAGCCAGGAATTAGTGCCTTGGAGTGTTCAAGGCCAGGGGTCTCAGCCCATTGCTTCCTGCATAGTATGTGGCCCCATTCCTTGAGCACCTGTTTTGTAGTACTGGGAGTTATACCACAGACTGGTTCTGGGCCATATAATATGAGACTCTCGGCCCCAAGCCTAGCCAGTTCGTCAGCGGTTTCATTGCCGGGGACGTTACTGTGGCCCGGCACCCATACTAGGCGGATGCTGTTGTTCCTTCCCAGCATGTTTAACGTCTCAATGCTACAGGGTTCCGTACCGAAAGGGTAAAAACGTGACCCTATTACTAAGACTTCGATGTGTCCGCCTGTCTGTCTGTCTCCAGATTAGCTGTATCTCGAGAACTGCGCTAGCTAATACAGTTGAATTCTTCTTATAACAGAACCTATCTCAACGCGGATATTTTTTGGACAGTTTATTTTGTTTGTTTTTAGCACCATAGTTACGAGTATGTAGTATGGTTAGCATCACTTAACATAGTTGTTGGTCGTCACTAGTTTTATTGACAGCTAGTGACGAATAACAACTATTACTTGGTATAACTTTTTTTTTTTTTTGATGTCGCAGGGGAAACCCATCATGGGTGCCCCGGGTTGGGTGACCCGGGGGTATGTGAGACTCCTACTCACTAAAACCACCTGCGGTTCGCCTTCAGCCGTATAAGGAGGGATATCCCGGATCTAACAAGCACGGGCCGGCCGGTCTACCTCGGACCGGACTTCCACCAAAGTAAGGGAACGCTTAGGCGAGCTAAGGCGTTCCCCTCGGCGCCGGGACTGACAAAGCCGGGCAGGTTCCCATCCTGACCCGGAGCCCCGTTAGACGAGGGATTGGAGGTTCGCGTAGCGATTACTTGGTATAACTAATATAATATATTCTGTGCTATTACTAATAGGAGTAAACATAATCTATAAGTATATAATATAAAACTCAAAGGTGGCACACTGACATGGTGATCTATCAACGCCCAGCCCAAACCACTGGACGGATCGGGCTGAAATTTGGCATGCAGGTAGCTGTTATGACGTAGGCATCCGCTAAGAAAGGATTTTGTTAAATTCCAAACCCAAAGGGTTAAAATAGGGGATAAAAGTTTGTACTTATGTATAAGAATAATTCTTAACGCGAACGAAGCCGCGGGCAAAAGCTCGTGTATTGTATTTGGATTTTTCAATTGGATATATTTCATCACTCTGGAAAAGTAAAAAGGAAATTGTTTATTTGCTACTCTTTCCAGCGGTAAGAGTAGCAAATAAACAATTTCCTTTATTTACCCAGGATGCGACCCAGGATGTAGGTCATAATAATATCGACGACGGAAAACAGAAAGGGTGTATCCCGTTAAAAGGTCGTAACTAGACTACGTATAAGGTCATTATCAGTTTTTTTTTCTGCGTCGATTGGTCTGGGTCTGGTTGCTCTACGATGACATGAAATTTTAAAAAAGAGAGTATTTTAAAAAGTGTGATAATTTTTTTTAGTGTAACTGCCCACAAAACTGCGTATTTATACTTTTTTGAGTTACGATTTAAAGAAGTATGTGTTTTTAATTAAAACATGTTTACGCTGTTCCTGTTTCGATGCGTCCCAGATGTTACGACCTTTTTGCGGGAAGCAATTTTTATGCTTGCTATGTTACGACATTTTACCGGTTCAGATTTTTCTAAGGACAAATCATGACTTCTTAGATACTACAATTTCATGGGTGGTAGAAATGAACTCAATCGTAGTTAATACGAGTCACAGATCCCGCAATTTGATCAACATTCCGGAATTTCTTGCATACACCCCAGGTAAGTTACCTTAGTCGCTGCGCGAGCGTCGTTTTGAAAGGTTGTGTCAGTTTCACTGTAGTGAAATCGTGTTGCAAAAACCTTGGAGTGTACGAGTATCATTTCTCTTTACTAGGTATGTTATAAATTCTAAAGATTTAAGTACCTAGTAATAACTTCCAGGATACATAATGTATTCTTGAGCTAAACTCAAAAAGAAAGTAAACAAATCGAAATCAAATTCTGTGTGGTACCTATGCGTTGTAAGACTTTAGGTTCTTTTACTACTATTAGGGGTTAAAGTATGAAGTTTCCGTTTTTGTAAGTAGGTGTTCGTGAAATTCAATTTTCCCATAGTAACGTTTTTCTTAATCCTTCGATCGAGGGTTCCAAGAATTGCTATTGTATTCTATTGTTGTCGCAATCACCGGTGCTCGTACGGGGCTTGATGTGTTAATTAGGTAACAACTAATTTAAAACTAAGCATACCTACGTATTTATGGGCATGGTAACTACTAACATGACACATTTTTAACTCCCGACAAAAAGAGGGGTGTTATAAGTTTGACGTGTCTGTCTGCATGTCTGTCGGTCTGTCAGTCGGTCTGTCTATCTGTGGCATCGTAGCATCCAAACGGGTAGACCGATTTTGATCTAGTTTTTTTGTTTGAAAGGTGACATGATTGAGAGTATTCTTAGCCATAGTTCATCATCATCAGCCTGCTCAGTGCTGGAAAATTGCGGTTCATCTGGTTTGTGAAGGGCCGATTAGCAACTTGCAGTCGTTTGGTGGGCTTTATAATATTTTGCATTCTAGTTCATGACATTTATGAATAAATACACATTAATGGAAAGTTGACCTGGTGCTGCAGCATAACCTGGTAGTCAATAGGATACCCAACTCCTCACCAACTTAGAGCAGAGGTTTCGTGTTTGGGCTCATTTTAATTGCGACAATTAGTAAGACGTAGATAGCAGTAAATATTTGCATGCTGCTGCTGCAGCATCGCCAGGATTCTATAGGAGCCGAGCTCCATAATATTATTATGAACCCAAAGTGGAGGTTTCATGTTTGGACTCATATTGACGGCCTTATCCAAGAGGACATTCGTAGATGGTAGGTATTCATTGAGATAATAATATTATGATAATTTTGATAGGAATTATTCTGCACTATAACGAATACAAGTTTAAAAAGCATGAAATAAAATTAAATTAAGAAATATTGATAAATTAATTATTGATTTTATATCTTTTCTTATAATTTTAACCGACTTCCAAAAAGGAGGAGGTTTCTCAATTCTACCGTATATTATATTACGAGTAATAATATTGTTAATTTTTTTTGGGTTCCGTACCCAAAGGGTAAAAGCGGGACCCTATTACTAAGACTTCGATCTCTGTCCGTCTGTCTGTCCATCCGTCTGTCTCCAGGCTGTAACTCAAGAACGGTAATAGCTAGAAAGTTGAAATTTTTATTGATTGTGTATATCTGTTCCCGCTATAATAACAAATACTAAAAACGATATAAAATTAGTATTTGAGGGGGGCTCCCATACAACAAACATGATTTTTTTGGCCTTTTTGGCTCTAGTTTAATAACAGCAATAGGCAGGTACTTCAATTTTACTCAAAATCCTTACTTTTATGTGCATTTTAATATTTAATAATAATATTAAAATAAAATAAAAAATTAAGTGGGGCTCCAATACAAAAAACACAATTTTTGGGCTAATTTTGCTCTATAATGGTACAGAACCCCTAGTGCGCGAGTCCGACTCGCACTTGGCCGATTATTTAATGTTTAATCTTGTTCTGTAATGTTGTATATTATGTACAAGACTTATCTTTGACTATTTTTTTATTTACTCCATAAATAACATTAGTAGGGAAAAATAATATTATGAAGGGAATAAATAACATAATAATATTATATTCCAATTAAATTCTGAATATAATTAGTTATTTATTGTTAAATAATTCTTTAATGAAAAGTATAATTACGTAGGTACCTAAAGTTACTATTATGGATATTTGATAGCATTATATTATGTGTTTTTGTTGTTATTTTA
Source organism: Polyommatus icarus (assembly GCA_937595015.1). Classification (NCBI taxonomy): domain Eukaryota; kingdom Metazoa; phylum Arthropoda; class Insecta; order Lepidoptera; family Lycaenidae; genus Polyommatus; species Polyommatus icarus. The sequence continues at coordinate 3,887,864 of OW569325.1, forward strand.
GTGACATAATATATTATTTACTTAATTAGTTATTAAGTTGACATTGTATAATATTATATTTTTTGCTTTGTGCTTATGGTAACTTTTGAAAGTTCAATAAATGTACGTTTAAAAAAGCTTACGACATTTTATTTGGTCATTGGGTGTCTAGACGTTTGACTTACAACCAATTTTCTAACCATTATAATGCATTATGAATGTGTTTACACCCCGTTCCTAAGAGCAAATTAAAACGAACATTAGTTACGACCTTTTTGAGGTCAGTAAATTTCTTATAGTTTTATGATTCAGTACAAACGTCGTGTCAATATACGACCTTTTTGATCTCTGCAATTTTTGTATACAATGGGCGTAACTTGAATAACTTTATTTCTAGCAATAGGAAGTTATTGGCTTGTATGCCACTTTATGCAGTTTTTTGTTTTAAAGTAAAGGTGTTAAAATTATGTTTCCAAGATTTACCGTTAAAAAGTTATGAATTAATTTCCCAATATTTTTTTGTTTTTTTGGCTCTGGTGTAAAGTTGCGTTAGACCGAGTTACGCCCTTTCTGTTTTCCGCCGTCGATATGATGCAGATAAATAATATATTCAACTTATCTGTTAACTTACCTATTACATATTTCTATAGCATTTTAAATTAATTTTATTGAAAACTAGAGGTTGACCGCAACACGTAGGAACTGCACATTTCTTTATTTTTTCTTTCTAGAAATAAAAACTATTCTATGTTCTTTCCCCAATTTTTTTTTATGATACCAAGTTGCAATCGAAATCGATACAGCGGTTTACGCGCAAAACACTAAGGTTTAATATTTATTTATTTATTTAAATCAGGCTACGTAGGCCCATACAAAATATACCTTAATATCATATCAATTATAATCTTAATAACTACACTTTATCACGAATTAACGGCGACGTGACGCGCGCTTCATTCCGGAGTCTTCCCCGGAACCTTCGGTAAACCACATCAGTATTGCTTGGGAATGGCATATGAAAACTATTCTAGCTTTTTTGGGGCTCAAAGTTTATCGAAATTAGTTCAGAGGTTTAACTTTAAGCGTAAATGGGTAAGAGACAAACTGACATGGACAAATACATTTTCGAATTTAAAATATTAATATGGATTATCGTTGTACACGACTACCTACAAAAATCTGGCAAGTGAGAGTCGGGCTCTCACACAAACGGTTCCATATCAACGTAAAGCAAAAAATATTTATGCTGTTGCAAAGCTTTTATCGCAGGCTTAGAGTGCGGCGACCGAATCAAGACTTACCGTAACGAAAATAAACCTAACACCCGCCACTCCGACCACTGCCGGTCGGTGTGCCGCGCGTTGCTATATATGCATCGTCTAACGTCGTTTCAGTTCAGCAGACTTCAGCACGGTGTTTGTGTGCGTGCGACTAGACGTATGCGAATTATATAAGTATGCATATTGCATAAGATGATAAAAAATGCTACGCATTTAGCTTTACCACAGCAATTACCAAGTGCCACACGACTTGCTATCTGTCTGTCTGTCTCCAAGCTGTATCTCAAGAACCGCTGTCGCTAGACTCCAGAAATTGTCACAGATTGTATATTTCTGTTTCCGCTATTATAACAACAAAATATACCAAGATAAAATTAATATATAAGGAATAAGGAGGCTCCCAAACAAAAAACACAATTTTAGACTTATTTTTGCTCTAGAACGATACGGAACCCTTCGTGCGCGAATCGGACTCACACTTGTGACTTGGCCGGTTTTTAATATTTGAGTTGCTTGAATAAAAGGCAAGATGAGATTTAGAGACAGACCGCAGTCTATTTCAAAATTCAAATACTGCCGATTAGTGTGTACGTATTTCAATTACCTACATATTTTATAGTACTTACTTATTTGTATATTTTTAATGTAACGTCTTAAATTTAACAATGTTACAGTTATATACCTACTGCGAAACCAGCACATAAATATTTTATAATTGTTGCTTTAAGAACAATAATTAATCAGAAAAATTTTTGGGCGAAAATTCTAAGCATTTATTCACTTACTTTAAAGGGCATCACCAGTCCGTAAAGATAACATCAAAATATTATTTTACATATTACATACTTACTACTATGTAAAGATAGAATATAATAATAAGGCTAAGCTGCATGAAAAGTGTATATTATTACTGTGATAGCATAAATTGTACACAGAGTGTAACAAAGGTGATATTACTAAATGTGTATTAATCCCCTGTATAGAGTTCACCGTGCAAGTAGCAGAGCTGAAAGAAAATAAAATAAAATGGGCAAATGCATGACGCTGGGCCCTTGCCCATACAAATTACAAAAAGAAATCTTTCAGCGCTGCTACTTTCACAGCGAACTATAATACAGGGGAATCATGCAGATCCTCAAGTGTTATCGCTTTGTTTTGTTACACCATAATATATTAACACAAAATCCCTCTAACTTCTTCAGGGGAACTTTCTTAAGGGGTAGATTGTAAATAGTAATACATTATCATAAGCATCTTTACGCGAAAATATATAACGGTCTCGATCACGGCATCATGTAAATCGATGAAAATGATTTTAAGTAAGGATCAAGCTGGCTACTTACTTTTCTGGCACGACAATAAACCTGATTTTTCTAAATTTTGACGTGTATGAATTCACGTTTAGTTAAAAATATGCACCCAAGTTATTTAGAAACCAGTCTGTCTCCTCAGGTCTACTCCGAAGCAAAAACAATTAATGTTTCTGCCGAACAATCGGGCCTATTCCTACTCCGAAGTCCGAACCGAATTACTTTCGTTCGAAAGTGAGAAGCTCGGGCCGACAGAAGTTTGTTACGTGACTTCGAAGTTTGTTACATGTCTAGATAGACGATGCATCTTCGGAGTAAAGACTAAAGACATTTCTAAACTTCGGTCGGCTTTCAGACGGATTGCGCCGTTTCGGAGTAGGCACCTCATTTACATTCTAGTCTGATGTAATCCTAGCTCGCTTTTTCTGTACGTCACAAAGTGTGTTCAAAGCATTAATTCCTTAGGAGATGTAACACCTATATTAGTGACCTTTGCAAGGTTTGCACTCAGTACAAGTTATAGTGGCTGCGGTCGGCAGACGTGAGGCGTGAGTGTTTATTTACATTGTGTACATAATTAATATTATTTACACATAAGCATAATGTTAGTAATCGGACGTGGCTTGCGGATTAGATCAATGTAATCGGAAAAATATATTAGATAACTAGCTGTTTCCCGCGACTTCGTCCGCGTTATCGTAGTATACCTATATAGACTTTCATTTAAACTTTCAACCCCTATTTCACCCCCTTGGGGGTAATATTTTCAAAAACGCTTAAACACGTATCCAATCATTTTTAATCAGTAGCCCAAACATAAAATTTCATGCTTCTAACTCAAGAAATAACGGACTTCCATTGAAACTTTCAACCCCAATTTCACCCCCTTGGGGGAAGAATTTCCAAAAACGCTTAAATACGTATCCATTCATTTTTAATCAGTAACCCAAAGATAAAGTTTTATGTTCCTAACTTAAGAAATGACGGACTTTCATTCAGACTGTCAAGCCCTATTTCACCCCCTTCGGGGTAAAATTTTCAAAATTCCTTCCTTAGTGGGTGTCTACTTGATAAAACAACCCTACTCACCAAATTTCATGGCTGTAACTTTAACAGTTTTTGCTCAGCGATGATACTTATAAAATTACATGTCAGTCAGGACATGTAATTTTATAAGTATAGATAATATGCTTGAACATTCTGGTAATACTGCAGAGTTTCGAGTCAAACAGCCGCGTGTCCCACAAATGTAAAACTCAGGAATTACTGTAACATGGAGGTCAAAATTGACTCTCCGGGATTATAAAATTAAAAATTATAGTACTGGAGTACCTACGTGTAATTAATGTTCTACGATTAAGTAGACATACTCTTCTGGTAAATTTATTTCTTTATGTTTTATTAACGTATGACATTCAATAATTTCGTAAGGCTTAAATAACTTAAAATTTTAATAAAAAACTGATTCTTAGCAAAACAGACAAAATTTGTCTAAAGCTATATTTTTTAAGAGCCTATGCTGTCCCACTGCTGGGCAAAGGCCTCCCCCATATATTATACAGTGTGTAACAAAAATAAGTGATAATACTTTAGGGTATGTACGTGTTCCTTGTAGAGAGTTCACTGTGAAAGTAGCAGGTCTAAAAGCCCAAACATTTGGGGCAAGGGCCCGAGCGTCACGAGTTTCCCCATACAAAAGTGAAAAAAAAAATGGTTTTGCAGCGCTACTACTTTCACAGTGAACTCTCTACAAGGAACACGTACACACCCTAAAGTATTATCACTTATTTTTGTTACACCCTGTATAAGAAGCTATATTACTTATAATATAAGAAAAATATAAAATTAATTGATAGTGGGTAAAAAGAGCCCATAATTTATACGGCTTTAATTCTCGATCTAAAAATGATTTTTTACACTTTTAAGTATTTACAAAATTGAGCTTCTCCTCATAATATAAACTTTCCATTCAAACTGTAAAATTTTCCATTCAATTGATTGAATGTGTCTTGGTGCAGCCGGTGCTTATCAGGCGTCGACAAAACTTCTGGGTTAGATCCGGAATCCGGATAGTGAAAAAAAAATACTGTAAAAACCTACAAAAAAGACTGTAATAAATTAGTACTACCCATGTATAACCCAGTATATGTACGTATTTTTTATTACAATATAGTACCGAAGTATAAGTAAAATACATTTCAACATTTGGCGGTCTCTGGTTCAACCTTTCGCGGACCGTCTGAGGCCGACCTCCGTCCTATATTATCGGATTTCACCTTCCATGTCTTTTTATGAGCTTCCCTGTAGGTTTATTATGCTTCCTATAATTATATTATAAGGTTGTTGTTAGGCCAACAAATCTATACGTGAATATCTAAAGCAGACATTAAAAAACCCACTTCCTTTCCTTATTAGTTTGATCTCGTCGTCTGATACTACTTCTTCTGAGCTGATTGTTGTTTTTTAAATATTTATATTTCCTATAGTGTAATTATATTAATTAAAGTCTTGTATTCATTTACTAACAATGTTTATTAATAATGAAGATATGAGTGGATGAACCACGTAACTAACAATTTGAGTACGGCCGTTTTTAGCATAAATGGAGGCTTTATGGATCGGAAAAATGATTTGAAATCAAAAAAATTAAATCATTTGCATATACATAGAATCCACATTTTTTATTTCATTCTGGCTAATATATCAGTGGCGAAGGGTGAATTTTCGGAAGGGAAGCCGGAGTATAAAATGTACTTACCAAAATGCTCAGCATCTGTGAGACAACAGTCTATCTGAAACGAACGACTTAATATGATTACGTCAGTATAACACACAATACAAATTAATAGAATTCACCACACTAGCGTAATTTGTAAGTTATGACTTGTGAGTCGTAGAATTTCTGTCGCGTAAATATCTTTTCATACAAATCATGACTCACAAAATAATTACGCTCGTGTGAATCAAACAGACCTTTTGTATTATATATCATTAATTTATTGTATAAATAATGTAATTACATTTCTTATATAATATAAGAAATCTGAATTTCTCGTAGTCGTAGAGTCGTAGAGTAGAAGTCGTAGAATTTCTGCCAGCCGAAATTTTACGACTCACAAGTCACAACTCACAAATTACGCTCGTTTGGCTTCATTCTAACACCAAAACAAATAAAATTCGACAAAACATAATTTAGTATTTAAAAAAAATAAAACCGACTTCAAATTTTTATACGTAACTAGCTGTCCCGGTGAGCTTCGGGTCACTTTAAAACCTTTCCTTGACTATCCATTTTTATATATAAGACTAGCTGTCCCGGTGAACTTCGTATCACAGGTCACTTTAAAACCTTCCCTGGACTTCTACGAATATTTTAAGCCTAAAATCAGCCAAATCCGTTCAGCCGTTTTCGAGTTTTAGCGCGACTAACACATTTGAAAATCCATTTTTATATATAAGAAGACTAGCTGTCCCGGTGAACTTCGTGTCACAGGTCACTTTAAAACCTTCCTTGGACTTCTACGAATATTTTAAGACTAAAATCAGCCCAATCCGTTCAGCCGTTTTCGAGTTTTAGCGCGACTAACACATTTGAAAATCCATTTTTATATATAAGAAGATTAAGAATTAAAATTCCCTATCTCAAAAACTACTGAACCGATTTTGATGAATCTTGCAGTATTCCCTAAGTTGAACAATACGATCTAGTACCTATAATAAAAAAAGAATTACTTAAATCGGACTTGTGGTTCCGAAGATATTATGCGTGCACAAACATAAAAACATACAAACATACACTTTTGAAATTTGGCACATTTGTTCAGAAGCTGTTATATATTAACATAATATACAAAAATGGGCAGCTCTGAAAATATTACATACCTACATACGAGTCGAATTGATAACCTACTTTCTTTGAAGTCGGTTAAAAACAAACAACAAGTTGTTTAAAATTCGCACTATCCGCCATATTACGAGTATGTAAAACTAAAAGAACCAGGAAAATAAAAATGTATTACTCGCCTGTCATAATTGTTCATTATTAATATCGCTAAAGTTATTCATTACTTAGTCATATTACAAAAAAATCCTACCACATGAATGTATAGCTATAGTATCTATATTCTATAGTCAGGACAATTGTAGGTGGCACCAGCGGTCATTGACGTTTCTAGTCTACTTTTCTAACTTATGAATAAAATATTCTTGTAAAGTAACAGACTATTATATTTTCATCGGAAAACGTCTTGGTTACCTCTTGGTATGATAATCTCCAACTATTGATGAGTTTGAAGTGTAAGTTGACACTTGACTGGGAGTCAATGACCGCTACAGACAGAATTCCGCGATTTGAGAACAGATATATATTAGTTAATAGATGAAGTTACAAAGGTTCGTTCAAATTGTAAGGAAAAAATGGGAAATCCTTCTGATGTTGCAAAATGATAGTTACCGGCTTCAACCACTCATGTCTTTAAATAAGAATCATTCATTCATTACAAGTTTAGAATAAAAGCGCTGTGATTCTAGTCTACCTATATTATAATAATTATAATATAAAAAAAAAAACTAGGCCTTTGCATCCATTGTGGATGATTTATACAGCATTTTCAGAGCGAAGTAACCACTCCTCGAATACTGTAGTGCCTGGGACAAGATTTTTAAATGCCTGTATGGTTGCCCAAGCGCATACGGCATTCTCGCAACATAGTCGGCCTAGTCCAGAGGAAAGAACTAGTCAATACGTCTGGGACCAACCATGTGCGGGTTTCCTCACGATGTTTTCCTTCACCGTACGAGCGTCCGTATTATGTACTTGAGATCAGAAATTGTCTCATTGGTACACGCCTCCACCCGGGATCGAACCTGCACCCTCTGCGAGTGCGAACCAAAGGTCTACCCAATAGGCCACGGACGCTCTAATTATAATATAGGACTATATTTATTAAGTATAGACTATAGACTATAATTAATAATTATTATTATAATTATTATAGTCTGCAGACTGCAACACTGTTCTGTTGTACGTATTGCTGCATATTATAATTTTACAGCGTTGCTAGCCGCTGCATTGACGCTAACTGATTTGCACTCATATACAAATTCCACTTCTTACACTTTCGTATACTATCGGTAAGTGCAGAACATATGACTGTGTCCTGGAAAGGAGGGAGGTGTTATGGAAAAGTTTTCTACAGGTTCCTGAATCTTAATACGTATCTTATACGCGGGCTATAATCTAAATATTATATTATAAAACTCAAAGGTGACTGACTGACATGTTGATCTATCAACGCACAGCCCAAAAAACTGAACGGATCGGGCTGAAATTTGGTGTGCAGTTAGATGTTATGACGTCGGTATCCGCTAAGAAAGGATTTTGATTAATTCTACCCCTAAGGGCTTAAAATAGTGGGTGAAAGTTTGTATATATTAATACTTCTAAACGCGAGCGAAGCCGCGGGCAAAAGCTCGTACAATATATATTACTTTTGGTTGTGCATGTGTGAACTGTGATGTGTCCCTTATATAGGTACAGTTTATTTTTAAAAACCGGCCAAATGCGTACCTATCAGGCCACGCGCAATATATTATGGTTCCGTAATCCGTAGTACCGCTAGTTTTTGATAATTTTTGTATGGTCAATGAAAGTACATTTATATCGTGTTTTATACTGCTAACAAGTAACAACATCATCTCATCGTAAAATGATCTTTGAATACCCGTAATATTAAAAAAAAAACCGATCCAACGACACGAAAAACCGTGGACGCAAAAAAAAACATCTCTGCTTAATTTGTAGGGACTAGGAAAGGAGACCGTACCTACTATAAAATATATATTTTTTAGATTCTATTTATTATATCTAAGTTCTATTTAGTCGACTTCATTAATATGTACATTGTGCATTCTTGCCGAATTACGGCTTTGTAGGCTCTATAGTTCCTGAGCAAAACCGCGGACAGACGGACGGACAGACCGAAACTCCTCTTCCGAACTTCCTCGTTGACTACGAAACCCTAAAAAGTAGCGCTAAAAGAGTTAATTGTACGTCCTTTTTTAAATTTCTGTATGGGGAAATTCATCACGTTAGAGGGCATATTCAATAGAAACATAGAATCAAAAAGTAATTCTTTCAGCGCTGCTACTTTTACAGTAACTTTATTTATGGGACACAACTGTCATATTATTGTCTGTGTTTGTACTTTGTTGCAGCCTGTAGATTTCAAGATTATTATATTAATTGCAAAATGTAACGTACTTATGAGAAACTCTATTCTATTCTATCTATTTGCCCGCGACTTCGTCTGCGTTAGTATAATATAATATGTAATAAGTAATAACTGGTAGGCAACGTTGTTTCTTCGTTCGACTTTCAAAAAGAGTATCATGATACCAATTTTGAATAAAAGATATTTTATTTTATTTATAATATTTTTCAGTGATTCTTCCACTGATTCGTCGCAGTGTGATATCACATTATAGCCTAGGCCCTAGACTCTAGAGCCTTCCTAATTAAATGGACTATGCAACACAAAAATTATAATTATCAATACGAAAAGCAGCTCCTGAGATTAGCGCTTTAAAACAAACAAAGTGTACAGTAAAAAATCACATTACCAAGCATTAATTTCCTTGACAGTACAATGAGCGTAATTACTTAATTAGAATAAAATCTACTGCAAAACGTGCATATTTTAACAAACTATTAATTACATCTTATTTATATACCTTCATTAAATAATATTTATGCAAACAAGGAACTATTAATCGTGTTGTCCCTTACTAACTTTAACCCCTCTTTCACCCCCTTGGGAGAGGAATCTTGCAAAATCACTTCTTATGGCACGCCTACGCGACGTCATACGGAGAACACTCCCCTCAAATTTCAAGTGTCTACGATTAGTGGTCTAGGCTGTATGTTGATTCAATTTGCATGTCATACAGGACAAACGATTTTATATAATGATAATCTTCTTATATAATATATAAAATTCTTGTGTCACAATGTACTCCTCCGAAACGGCTTTACTCATTTTTATGCATATAATATGAGCCGGTGAACTTTGTTTCATTTAACAATAATATTCTGTATTTCACTATTTTTACTAATTATGTGAGTTTTTAACAAATAGGACGACCAATTTTGATATGAATATTCATCAGATTTGACTCTTTCGCGATAAGAATCATCATCAGATGATGATGACCGTTTCTCAAAAATGAGAATTTTAATGCAACACGACGCGAAGCCGTTTTGTTCAACCGATTCATGGCCATGAGAGCCATGTAGGGGAGCTTAGGAGGGCTTGAGGGGCCAAGCCCCCCCGCATAGTAATCAAACCTCACTCCAAAACTGAATGTGTTGTTTTCCTTGAGATATTCACATCAAATCAATAACTTCGTATTTTTTCAAATGACCTCACATGATATTATGTAGCAGCAAGTATTATATAAGCAATTAAAAAAGTACAGGATTAAACCAATCGGATTAATTTTTATGAGTGAGTAGGATTCTTTGTGTTACTTACAGTTAGAGCTGTTATGGTCAAAGTTATGGTCATAGTTAGGCTAACTCAACTTTAACCTTTACTTTGACCACAAAATTTGAGTTTTGACAGATGTCTGTTGCGTTAATTTTTTTTAAAACTTCAGTTAATGAAGTTGGGAGTAGGTACTTATAAAAAATGGGGTTGAGAGTATAAAAATGAATTAGAAATAATCGTCAGGAAAATATTTGTTATAATAACCTAGCTCGCGCGGGTATTTATACACCTCAGTCTAGATTTTCAGTCACGGCCTTAACTAACCTTTCGACGTCGCACTGTGCGGTAGCCGAGGTATCGTGTCCTCAGTTGAGACTATACGTTGTAAGCTGCTACTTCCAGTACGCGGATTCCGTTAGCCCTCATTTACATCAGCTTCGCCGCGTATTACAATCTCTCGCGGGTAATAAAATTATTATTGGCGCCGACGTCAAAGCATCTGCGCCCTTATGGCACGGCCAACTTAGGTACACTGACCGCGACCGACGTACCGCTGTAGAAGACTTCATTGCGGAGTTTAACCTCCTTATTCACAACACCTCCGATGCACCACCTACCTATAGTAACCCAACGGGTGAATCGTCGATTGACGTCACGCTATCCAGCGCGTACGTCCAGATTAGGCATTGGCGTGTCCTTCCTGATGCGTCATGTATAGTATGTGCGCAACTAGTTGGCCGCTCTGCCGGTATGTGAGTATATGGGCAGAGCGGCCAACTAGTTGCAAACAGACTATATTGATCACCGCTTATTGGTGTACGAGTTTTCTCGTGCGGTCCCGAGTGATACCGTAGTCAATTCTAATGACTATAAATACAATGTAAAGAACGGTGATTGGAATTTATTCCGCTCCCTCATTACCGCTCATGCCGGAGACTTCACTCGGCCGGATTTAAACGTCAACGAGTGCGCGGAAATTATGACAAACACATTTGTTTATTGTGCCGATGTAGCCATGGGTCGTAGACCTCCTAAAAAGATCACAACTGTAAATGGTGGAACAGTAAACTTCTTAATCTTCGTCGGAAATTTAGAAGGTCCAGGCGCAAAATTAATAATCTTCGTAAATCTGGCCTCAATCGTTCGGATGATAATTACATAATTAGTTTAAATAACCTACGCATTTCAAGGTCATGCTATCGCGCCGCCGTTACGTTAGCAAAAAATAATATGTTGAAGAATGCCGCGAACAGACTAAATAAAGAGGGTCCCTGGTCCTGTTTATACCACGAGCTTAAACCCAGTAGTAGTAATGAGCCAAGCTTTTTCTCAAATATTAAAATTAACAACTCTTACACTTGTAGTTTAGACGAAACGGCGAAGGCATATCTAAACGTTCTCATCCCAGACGACGAGCCCTCCTTGGATCATGAACACCACCGCGATATTAGGAGTAGAATGTTAGACCCCATTCATACACCGGCCTCAGATTTACCAACTTCGGAGGAGTTTAGTAAAATAGTAAACCTTTTGCCTATAAAAAAATCTGCAGGCGAGGATAAAATATCGAATATTATGATAAAACAAGCGTGCTTAGCGGCCAGTTCATCGATTCTACATGTTTACAACAGATGCATCGCAGAAGGTATATTTCCAAAAATTTGGCTTACGAGTAAAGTTAATACCTAAAGCGGGAAACAAACCTCCAGACGACCCAAAATCTTATCGTCCGATAACGTTACTGCCTTGCTTAGGTAAATTACTAGAACGTCTCATCGTTCCTCGCCTGCTACCCGGTGGCCCTAAATTTTATAGTCATCAGTTCGGTTTCACCGCCGGGAAATCGACTGTTAACGCGGCTATGGAAGTTAGAAAAATAGTAAATCTTTCGGAATCCAAATACGTGGTCGCCATTTCATTAGATATCTCCGGCGCGTTCGATCATGCTTCTTGGCCACTGGCCGATATTATTATTAAAACTAAAAAATCGAGGTTGCTACTCTAATATTTATGCCATAATACGTCCTTACTTTTTTAATGGTCAAACTAAGCTTCGAATTGGCCATTGTACACACGCTAAAGATTTAACTTGCGGCTGCCCTCAGGGCTCTGTTATCTCGCCAAAACTATGGAATTTCGGATTTGATGATTTATTAAGTCTTCCCCTACCACCACTGTGCGTACTAGTTGGCTACGCCGATGACGGTTTTCTAATCGTTCAAGCAAATTCACATTCCGAAATTGAATCTAAAGCCAATGATAGTCTTAATTTAATATCGAGCTGGGGTAAACGTAATCGCCTGAAATTCGCCGCGCATAAAACTTACCAAATTCTTTTAAAAGGTTCCCTTATATCTTCCCCTAGCATTAAACTTGACAATATTAACGTTAAACGCAAACATTCACTCTGTTATCTTGGTTTTTACTTGGAAAATAAATTTTCATTTTTAGAACATATTATAATTCAAACCGGTGAGAAAGCGAAGCGCAATTTTTACTCCTTTACCAAAATATCTACGTCGACATGGGGCCTCTCTTTCAAAACCCTAAAATTAATCTACACCGCTACTTACCTAGGCAGCATTTGCTACGGGGCCCCCGTGTGGGCCGACAGAGCAACAATCGGCGCGGCTCGTCGCAAGTTGCTACAAAGCCAACGTCTTGCTCTTATATTCTTATGCAAAGCTTACAGGACCACAAGCACTGAAGCCTTGCCTGTGTTAGCCGGAGTTTTACCCGTTGACCTTGAGATTCAGCGTCGTGCGACAATGTATTATTGTCGCAGCCGACTGGTTAAAATAGCCGTTCAATCAAACAGCTAGCCCTTTGACTGAACAACGTCAGTCAATCTCACGGCTAGCTTTTTAATTGAATATTTCAGTCGCTCGAAACGTTCAACACTACAGCTGATTCAAGCCGCCGCCGTTTGATTGAATTAGTTCAGCGCTCACCACCGCGGCGCTAGGTGCGTTTTGTTTACAATATGGCGTCAACTAGCCGGTGTTTTGTGATTGTATTAAGATATTTTTCGTAAATATACGCTACAAGTGTTATTAAAGTGACAGAAATTATGGGGGCACATACGAGTGAATAAAAAAACAAATATTCGAATTTCGAGGAGAAATTACGGGATTATGAAATGCATCACGAAGGTATTAATTACAATTATTGTGTTCAAAATGAGTTAGAGTACAATTTTTTCTGCTTATTATCATTGCGCTTGTGTAATAATAAAACTAAACTAATGGTGAGCTTAATTAATTTGCCATTTAACCAGTTAGCTAAGCGTCGTCTAGTTGTAGTGTTGAACGTTGCAGTCAACAAGTCGGCTAAACGACGTATAGCCGTGAGATTGAATGGCGTTGTTCAGTCAAAGGGCTAGCTGTTTGATTGATCGGCTGTTTAAACCAGTTGGCTGCGACATCATCATAACAAAAACATTGACAACCCGTTCTTTTTAAGCGCTCGCGATAAAATTAAAATAGCAAGATTGTTTGAACCTTTAGAAAACTCTGTGCAAAGCCTAATCTCCGAATGGCAGTCGCGATGGGACTGTTCCACCAAAGGGCGTCATCTTTATAATTTTTTCCCTAATATTCGTGAACGGTTATCCAAACATTGGATGGATATTGATCACTGCGTTTCTCAATTCCTGACCGGTCATGGAAATTTTAAGGCCAAACTTTACGGATTTAAACTAGTAGCTTCACCCATGTGCGAGTGCTCGACCGAAGGCAACATGTTTGAACAAACCGCTCATCATGTTCTCTGGGAATGCAGTCTCTGGCAGGACGAAAGAGCTACTATGCTAAACAACCTATTCTGTACATCTGGAGTCGCATACTACGGTGATCTCGTGGACAGCGCTAGGAACTTCCGTGCCTTCAAGCGTTTTTGTCACAATTATTATTGGCAACAGGCAAACACAATAAACTCCAATATTAACTTAGCTTTAGCTTAGGAGTCACAATTTTAAACCTTATTTCCGTGGTGCTCCCCCTTAAGTTCTTTGACTTTCGGTCATTGCAACTTTGTGCTGTCTCCCGCTTTTATGGGGAGGGAAATTGGAATCTTCCTACTCCTCCTATTTTCTTCTGATTAATTTCGTTGCGGGTCCCAAGACAGTTTTAGCATGTCCCTCGGGCTCCCTGAGATCATATCAAAGGGTTTTCGTGGTTGGATACCGCTGTCGATCCTGGCGACACAGGAGATGCAGTGGTGGGTATGTGTGGTGGGCCAAAGCCCGTTTAAAAAAGCACTGTGAGCCATAGTTACGATTATTATTCCGTGGTTACAATTATTTTCACGAACAATATAAGTTTTAGCGGTTATGGTTATCGTTAAATATGGCCTCCATTTATCTATTGACTATATAAAAATATTAGACATTTTGCGTTGTAGTTATTTATAGTTCAAGTTATTGTTAAAGTTACAGTTATAATAATTATTATGGTGCAACTCACCCTAAGGGTTATTTTAGTGGTATTATAATATAACAATTTCCACTCCGATGTAGGCGATTCACGCAGGAGCAATTTAAAAGAAGAAGTATTCTTTGTTCTATAGCAATGATATTGCATGTTACTAACGTAACTAGATTGGCAGTCTACGACAGAAACGCGTCACCACTTTGAAGATGCCTGCAGGCATATCTGCCATACATAATGACATAATAACATTATGAAGTGACATTGTCTTTTGGGCTATTAAGTGGTTACGCATTTTTTGCATCAGTTTGTAAGACATTGCCACTCTAGTATTTTAGAAACTCATTGTTCTATAGTCTATCGAAATGTCAATTATAGCTGACTTGTTAGAAAATGTAGGTATTTGATATAAAAAATTCAATTTGTTGTAGCGATGAGAGTCCAAAAGTAACCAGCACAATGGACACAATTGAGAATAATGTTAGAGTGGAGGAAGCAGTAGCACCCGGGACGGAAGAGGACCATCAGGCGAGGACTATGGAGAGGCTGTCCGACGTACAGACCTTCTATGAGAAGAAGAACATCCTCATTACAGGAGCTACTGGTAAGGGTCAATTGAAACCGCAACGCGACGAGGCAAGGCGAGGCGCGCGCGGCGCGGCATTTTGTATGGATTTGACAGATTTCAGTTATTGCGTGAGACGACGTCTTGCGACTCTGTCAAATTACATACTAATTTAGAAATGCAATCTACACGTCGCGTTTTAGGTCTGAATCAACCCCTCAACATAATTGTTACAAGTAATTTATTTGTGTTAAAAAGTAAATGCATAAAAGATTTGGGTCCTATTTCAGAATCCTCTATAAAGAAATCCATACTATATAATAATTAATATTAATAATTATAAATGCGAAAGTGTGTCTGTCTGTGGTCTGTCTGTCTGTCTGTTACCTCTTCACACCACAACTGCTGAACCGATTTTGATGAAATTTGGTATGGAGATACTTAGAGTCCATGGACTAGACACATTTTCCGGGATAAAAAGTATCTTTTTATCCCGGAAAATGTACGGTTCCCGCGCGATATCCAAGTTTTTGTGCAACAGAGTTGCGGGTGGTCTAGTAATTTATAGTTTATCTGGAAGTTTTGTCTCTATCATAAGATAGATGTTTACCTTATACTATAAAGTATAAGGTAAACAGCGATAAACTATCCGTCACCTACTTATATTAACCTTACCTTAAGGTTCTGTTTCACCACTTCCTGATAAGTGCCGGATAGGCTATCCACAACTTAACTTGACAGATAGAGTATGGAGCATCTGTCAAATAAGTTGTGGATAGCCTATCCGGCACTTATCAGGAAGTGGTGAAGTAGGCCCTTAATCTTCAAATTAAAGAAAGCCAAATATTAAAGAAATTCCTTTGATCATGTAGGTTTCCTTGGCAAGGTGCTAATGGAGAAGCTGCTGCGTCGCTGCCAGGGTCTGGAGAACCTGTTCATCCTGGTGCGGCAGAAGCGCGGCCAGGATATTTACTCCAGGGTCGAAGCCGTCTTCGAAGATCCAGTAAGTTTTCTGTATTTTCTACACATTAGCTGTTGCGCATATTATTCTCCAATAAATTATTGTCTACCGTTATTAGTTTAGGGTCAATTTATACTAGCGCAGAGTCGAAGCGCACCGAAGCGAATTAGCAAAACTGATTATAACAAATTCAACTTTAACTCCATGAGCTTTACTACTACTATCCCCACTACCCCTTTTGGCCTTCTCCCTCGGACAGTGACAGCAACAAGTCGTGTTAACGTGAGCTCTGTCATTTAATTTAATTATCGCCACCAAAACTGATTATTTTTGTTATGAGTGACTTTTACCTTAAATATTGAGCTATAGTGTTATTATCTCAGTGAAAACTAAACTCTAAAACAAACTGTGCAAGTTTTTTCTACCAGTGAATCGGCAAATAATATTCGTAACTGCTGGTGGTAAACAAACCAATAATCTGGTTACCCTCATTTTAATTAACAAAAATTAAAGAACTGTCAGCATACCGTACCACAAATTACAACTCTACGTCACAGACAGTGGTCTGGGTTCGAGACTGAGCCCGGGACAATTTTTTCACTTCGAAATTTTGTAGACAACAAGATTTGAGTTGCTTAATTGTATAAGAAGAAAATGTCTATACAACGTTTTCCACCAGGCAGCAACAAATACGGATCTGACCCATCCTTAAATGTTACAAACAGGCAGAACAAACGAAAATGCACTGACGATATGGAGGTGATACAGCAAATGTTCAGAGAATTTGAGGAGCAACAGTTGGCTAGATTTGACGCCTTAGAGTCGGCAATGAACTCAGTTAAAGTTCAGAACACCGAGATAAAAAGTTCTATTGAGTTTATGTCAGCCCAATATGACAAACTCATAAATGAATTGGCAACACTGCGTACTGAAAACGAAGCGATTAAAAATCGTATACAAGTACTGGAATCCAAGCTGGAGTGCATGGAAAAGTCTGCTCGCAATACAACCATCGAAATACGCGATATACCAAAAACTCAAGGAGAAAATATAGACAAACTCATAAACACAGTAAAGACCTTAGGTAAAATAGTGGATCAACCAATTGATGATTTAAACATACGTGATATATATAGGCAAAAGTCAAATAAGCAAGATTCTGGACCCATCATAGTTGACTTTACGAATACTTTCATCAAGAACTCACAACTAAAAGCAACTAGAACCTTCAACAAAAATAACAAAAATCAGCAACTTTCTACAAAAATTTTTAACCTAGAAGGCCCAAGTCCTGCCCAAGTCTATATATTATGTCGCAGAGTTCCTGACGTCTAAGGCGAGACACCTGTTCTATTTGGCTCGTGAAATCAAAAAGAAAAACCAATACACTAGCGCATGGTCTTCATTTGGTAGAATTTACATTAAAAAAAATTAAAATTCTATACCAATTAGAATTGAAAGCGAAGCGGATATTATGAAGTTAGAAAATAATAATATATGACTGCGCATAACATTAGATTTTACTTTTGCATGTTTAGTTATAAATAGAGTAGAATGTTATTTCCATACTGTTCCTATAATAATTTTAAGTTGCATGTATTTTTTAAAGAAACATCTTTTTTGTAACAGGCCTATATTTAAAAAACAATTAATTATTAAGGCAAACAATACACTTATATATATTTTCATCATATGTAAGTGTCTGTACTATATATTATACCAATCCATAACTACAATACTATAGAATTATACGATTACTTAAAACTTACCCTCGGTTTTCTAAATCTACAAAATTCAATGAACAAATTCAATTGCAATCCGAAATCGACTCAATAAAAGTGGCACAAACGGTTGTATCCAGTAATGCGGAAGACTGTGCATCCTACATACTAAACACTAAAAAGGTTCTCAAAATGTTCCATCAAAATATTAGGAGTTTAAAATGTAATCTGACAGGTCTTCTGCCTATTCTGTCAATGTCCAAGGTAGAATGGGATTGTATTATTCTAACGGAATGCTGGCTCTCATCTTCTAGTAACTTACCTGTTCTCCATGGATATAACAGCATCGCTTCCACCAATAACTTGACCCAGAATGAAGGTGTGGTAGTGTACTATAGAAGTAACCTTTTAATGTCAGTAGAGGAACCTTTAATAGAGAACGCGAACTGCCTAATGATCACAATAAACGAGGATACAGTCGCATTGGCTATTTATAGACCACCAGGATATAAAAATATTGATAAATTCCTACTATCTCTTAATAAAATCTTACTGGAATATTCCAAAAAACGAAATATCATAATAATGGGTGATATTAATTTATTGATATAGCCAATGACAGCAGAGACTCTAATCACTCTGCGTATTTAGATCTACTAGCTTTTCACGGTTTATTACCGGCCTATACATGGCCCACGCATAATAAAACTTGCCTAGACCATACTTTTTTAAAGACCAAACAAGATGCTCTTTGTATTATACTTCCCACAACATTAACGGATCATTTTAGTGTGGCCTTATATTTAGCTAGCCTTCCAAAAACTAAACCTATTAAAAAAGTTAAAAAATTAGATTACGATAGCATAAATAGAGACCTTAAGAAATTTGACTTTACTCCACTGTATTCAATCGATGATGCAAATGAAGCTGCAAATTTTGTCAACAACGCACTTTACACGGCTATTCTAAATAATTCTAGAGTAGTAATAATATCAAATAGGAATACAATACTCAAACCTTGGATTACTCCTGGGATTCTGAGATGTATAAGAAATCGTGATAGACTGTACCTAAAAGTAAAAAAGTAACAGGACAACGACGTAGCTAAAGCAATATATAACAGATATAGATCTTTCTGCTCCAAGCTATTAAAAAAACTTAAAAAAGACTACGAGAAAACACAATTTACCAACGCCGGAAAAAATCCTAAAAAATTTGGAATGTTGTTAAAGAAATTACCTACTCTAAGAAACCTCAAGACTATCCTCTGGAGCTAATAGATACTGATCAGCCCCAAAAAGCAGTAGATGATATAAATAGTTATTTTGCTAATGTTGGGAAGAATTTAGCCGAAAAATTGTCAATAAGAACCCTCTGGCAGAATCAATTACTCAAAATCCGACTTGTAACTCTTTCTTTCTTCTTCCAACCGATGAAGACGAAGTAGGGAGGTTTATATCTAATCTAAAGAACGACTGCTCCGTTGGATTAGATATGATTTTCTAGCTGAGTAGTGAAAATGAATAGCGACGTACTAAGGACACCAACAATTTACGTGTGTAATCTATCTCTTTCAACCGGGGTGTTTCCGAAATATATAAGAAGTCGAGAGTACAACCGAGAACGGTGACAGAGGCAATATAACCAATTATAGGCCGATTTCTATTCTTCCCACTCTTTCAAAAATCCTGGAACGCATTATAAACAAGAGACTAGTTACATATTTGGAAAATAAAAATCTATTATCCCCATCACAGTTTGGCTTTAGATCAAAACGATCAACATCAGACGCTGTCTTAGAACTAACTAATTATATTTCTACTAAGTTAGATTCCAAAATGAAAGTTATAGGCGTGTTCTTGGATTTAGCAAAAGCGTTTGACACTGTCTCTATCCCTATTTTAATGAACAAACTTGAACGTATCGGCATAAGGGACATTCAGCTCAAACTAATGAAAGACTACCTCACGGACAGAACTCAATGCGTAAAGATCGGAAACATTATAAGTAAAGAAGTTCCGGTAACCTTTGGGGTGCCTCAGGGAAGCATTTTAGGTCCAACCTTGTTTTTGATCTATATAAACCATCTATGACAAATTAAGCTCCCTGATGCAGAAATCGTTACTTTTGTTGATGATACGGCACTTCTCTTTAGTGGTTCTTCTTGGCATGAAGCATTTGAAAAAGCTCAAAGTGGAATAGACATTGTGAACAGATGGCTAAATAATAATATACTTACTTACCTTGAATGTCGAAAAATCAAACTACATAACCTTTTCCATCAGACCTATTTCCCAGACGGGGATCTTACTTATCATTATAAGTCAGATCCCCGTCTGCGTTTAGTCTCGCACTCATGCTCAAACCCGTACGATAAATGTTTTCAATGTCCTTTTCTTAAACATATAGAGTCCACAAAATACCTGGGTGTAATCATAGACAAAAATCTGAAATTTTATGACCATATCAATTATCAACCTATTAGTGACAAGGATACGTCGTTTGATAGCTGTTTTTAAAGGCCTAAGACAAGTTGCTCCAAAATCTGTAATTCAAACAGTAAACTACGAGCTATGTTAGTCTCAATTGGAATACTGCATTACTTCATGGGGTGGCTTGTGAAAAAGTACCCTTCTGAAACTCGAGCGAGCCCAGAGGTGACTTCTGAAAGTAGCTCTGTTCCTTTCATATTACCATCCAACTAACGACCTCTATTTGAAATGGAAGGTATTAACTGTCCGTCAACTCTTTGTATTAAAAGTTATTATAAAACGACACCCACTTGTAACTTTTAATCCAAATCTACAAATCCGTCGAAGAGATAGAGTTTGTCATGTGCCTCTATATAAAACCACCTTTGCCCAAAATTTTTTCTGTTTCCTTGGTCCCAAGCTTTATAACAATTTAAATCGGATCTTAACCATATATCCTTTACACAAAACTAAATGTAAATTTACAGTCATGGATTGGTTGCAAAAGTTAAATTATAAAAGTACCGAAATTTTAATTCACACTAATATCTGGTTGTTATTTTAGTTTTACTTGTTTGTCTATCTTTTATCACTATATTGTATGTTTTTTTTCCTATGTCTCTAATAATTCCGTAACGTTCTATTGATTTTCTCACTGTATTGTCCGAGGTTGGGGACCTGGTGATTTGTACCACAGGCTTCTGGCCTAACACAAACACCAGCTCCTCACAGACCTATGTATGTACTATGCAGATTAAAAATGTTATCTAGCCCTTAAGACTGTTTGTGAGGAAAAATAAAGAATTATTATTATTATTATTATTACTCCCACTACCCTCACCAGTACCCCCGAACATATTAATAAGCGGTGACGTAGTCAAGCAAGTTTGGTCATTCTACAATGCAAATCTGTTATTTTTCTTTTTTTTATGATCTGTAATTGTTCCAACACGCTCAGCCGAAAGCCTTTATCGCATTTATGTAAAACTTTGTAGGAATGACCATCGGACACGGTATGATTACTATTTAAAAGATGTTTAGCGAATCAGGATCAGGATGACCATTTCTATAAGCCGCTTTAATATTATGTTCTTTATACCGAGTCTCAAAGCTGCGTCCAGTTTGACCCACGTAGGTAGGTAAACACTATCGCATTCAGGACAATCGATCTTATAGACACTGGACTGATATTTTTTATCAATCCGGTTTTTATTATGACACAATTAATGATGTTTTATAGTAAAAAGTAAAAAGTAGTAGAAAAAGTAATATTTGTCCTGAATGCATATCGTTGTTTTTCATTATTTTGGATAAGCGCGTGCAGATACCTCTCCCATTTTCCTGAAAATTAAAAAAAAATCCCACCGAAAAACTTAAAAAAGTAATGAAATAATATTTACTTTTAAGTTCAAATATTTCCCATGTGTAAAGTAATATTTTAGTCCATATTTTAATTTATTATTGTTGTCACGATGTGTCGCTCACTGAATTCACTAAACACTCTCGATCATGTCAGCTTTCAACCAAAAAAAAAACTAGATCAAAATCAGTCCACCTGTTTGGATGCTACGATGCTACAGACAGACACACACAGACAGACAAACAGATTAGTATAGGAAGTTACGCATCGCTCCCATACAGAACCTTTAAAAATTGTATTAAGCTATGAGCTTCATCACATATGTTCCTTAAGTGATTCTAAGCATTTTCAGTCCGGGGGGCAAAACGAAACATGCGGCTAGCGGGGGAGAGGGGGGGTTCAAAGATGGCCGCGGCCGGCGTAAAAATGTGAAAATCTCACTTGGAGATTTTTGCTTTGAGAGCTCATTACTTTTTTATAGTGCTTAAAAATATCATACAAAAAATACTATCATATAGCGCATTTTATGTAGATTCTAAATATATACACTTTTAAATATCACCTTCTACAAAAATATGCTAAAAAAAATTAAAAACCGCAGCGCGGGAAGCTACACTCGCGCTAGGCGGGTGTAGCTGCTCGCGCTGCGGTTGTTTTTTTTTTGCAAAACATGCTTACTTGGTGAATAAACACGAATCAATGTTTTTTTTTATAAAATAATTTAATTATCGGGCACAGTTGCCGTCACACAGACTTATCTCTGTGCATTTTAATTTTCTTTTAATACAGTTGCAACGGTTTTTGCAACCTGTCTTGCACCTGCCTCGAGTGAGCTCTAGGCACACACTTACCACATCTGGTAAATAAGACCAAACAGGAGTCCAAATATTTTCTTCCATCCTCCAGCCCCAGGAAGAAGGACTAGGAAGGTCTTGCTTAGGCACTAAGGCTTGTTCCCAGACATGAACTCCCTGATATATTGCCCGAAGTGTGTGTTGGTGTAGAGCGGCTTCCGTTGGAGGAATATTCTCCAACTGTCTGTCCTTCTTTGTGAACACATGTTTGGACTCCTGTTTGGTCTTATTTACCAGATGTGGCAAATGTGTGCCTAGAGCTCACTTGATGCAGGTGCAAGACAGGTTGCAAAAACCGTTGCAACTGTATGAAGAAAATTAAAATGCACAGAGTTATGTCTGTGTGCCGGCAACTGTGCCCGATAATTAAACTATTTTATAAAAAAGAAACATTGATTCGTGTTTATTCACAAAGTACGCATGTTTGGCAAAAAAAAACAACCGCAACGCGAGCAGAGCTACACCCGCCTAGCGCGAGTGTAGCTTCCCGCGCTGCGGTTTTAAATTTTTTTTACCATCTTTTTGTAGAAAGTGATATTTAAAAGTGTATATATTTAGAATTTGCATAAAATGCGCTATATGAAAGTATTTTTGTATGATAATTTTAAGCACTATATAAAAGTAATGAGCTCTCAAAGCAAAAATCTCCAAGTGAGATTTTCACATTTTTACGCCGGCCGCGGCCATCTTTGAACCCCCCCTCTCCCCCGCTAGCCGCATGTTTCGTTTTGCCCCCCGGGTTGAAAATGCTTAGAATCACTTAAGGCCCAGTAGTCCCGAAAATTAGCAGGTCGATGTCTGTCAGTACGAATATCGACGTAAAGGACATTATAATAACATTCATATCAGCGCGCCTTGTACAGTGGCGGTTACGCGCTCGCCGCGTGCCTTGATAATAGAAAATAGGAGAAAAAACCTTTTGTTTTTAGTATTACACAAATCAAATATATCAAATCGTTTAGGTTAGGTTATGACAAATGTACTACAATTTTTGTTTTTTCTAGAAAGTGTGTAATTTAGCTGTAAAATGATTTAATTATGAAAAACAGCGTTATAAGAGTCATCTTTGAGATTTTTTTCTATCGAGCAGAATTTTTCAAATTGTGTACTGATATACCTTTGCGTATAGGAAATTTACTCAATTTTAAAACGGTACTTTTTTATACTTAAATAATAACATTTACTTTACAAAAAACGTTATTTAAAAAACCCATTGTACGTAGTTGCAACAACCACTGCACCTTAAGGAACATATGTGATGAAGATGAGCTTAATGCAATTTTTAAAGGTCAACTTCATAACTGCTCCCACTAGATAGACAGACAGACACGTCAAACTTATTTTTTTTATTTTTTTTTTTATTTTCAATTATATTATTAACTTAAAATTATACAACATGTTTTCAGTGCACCATAAACCCTCTCGGTTTATCTGGGCACTAGGTATCGCACCAAACATACGATTTGCTTTTTAACACAATAATATTATACTAGGTACCTAAGTTAATTTAAAGTCTCACACACATGAAGCAAATTTATAGAAATAATATTCTTTTTATACGTAATTTTAGTTTATTATCGCGAAAACGGAGTAATAAACTAAAACTACATTTACACAAGTATGTGACTTTGCAAATAAAATCTATGGTTTACTTATTTACTGATATGAAGTCGTAAAGTTATGCTGAAAACTAAAGCTAAGGTGAAACAAGTATGTAAAAGGCTTTAAGACATGGAAATAGGAAACATTGTAACAGAAGTAAATTAATACATACAGCAGCGTGGAAATAATTAAAACATGAATAAGTAACTAGTCTACCTAAGTATAAACCATATGATAAGCCAGCATAATCTATCAAAATTATTTCTTAATACATGCGTATCAAAAGTGAAATCATTAATTAGATATTATTTATATACAATATTATGCAATAAGTATAAATTAATGTTATTGGCGGTTACAAGAATAAGATTTTGACAGCACCAGTTATAGCCAAACTCAACCCACCATTTCACTATTCATAATTAACATATTAATGAGTGTCCCATTACACATAAGATATACATTTATAAAATGTCTATTAAAAAGTTATATTTTATTTGAAGAGAAATCCCATAGATCACAGTAAACACTATTTTTTAAACACTTCCAGCCACCAAATACTTCTTCAAATCTCTAATAAATTTTGGTTGGTTGATGTCTTGTATTTTTGATGGCAGGCTGTTTACAATTGTAGGTACTATATTTCTTAGGGTTCTCGAGCCGTATATATTGTTAGTTTGAAAAGTAATATACTTATTTTTGTAATTAATTTCGCGTAACATATTCGGTCGTACTCTTTGTATGAGTAAATTTTTATTTTGGCATTCATTTAGAATTGCAAATTGAAATTTATTAAAGACACTCATTACATTGCAGAACTTAAACAAACCCTCTGAGTCATTTTTGTACTTAGCCTTGACATTTTTGGGCACAATTGACTTTAGGATTCTTACCTGCAGACTGTATATGTCCTGTAGGTAAGTCGTGTATGTTCTGCCATAGCTACTGATACCGTAGCCAACGATCGAGTCAGCGAGGGCCATGTATATTAGCCTGAGGGTGCTATATGGTAATTATAACACCCCTCTTTTTTGTCGGGGGTTAAAAATTGGGTCGATCCACAGACATAAGTAGATCAAGTCGATCGCATTTTAATTTGAATCCTAATAAGGTAGCTGTACAATCAACCGCACTTAGTAACTTATTCAAGTATTATTTAAATGCATAATATATTTTATTACGATTATCATTTATGTATCACTTTTTTGTTTAATAGTTAATAATGTCAATCTGCAGTCATTTCCTAAAATACAAACAAAGCTTAAATTAATTATGTAAGTAGGTAGTGTTGAGGACAGCGGCCTCGCTCCCTAAAAACGTATAGTGAGTGCATATAAACTAATTAAAGTGATATGTGAGAAATAGACTCAGTGCAAATCAGTGTTTTTACAAATAGACTTTAGAAAGTGAATTACGATAAAACTGTGGCTCCCTAAGAGGTAAAATGTGATTGATTTAATGGATTAATAAATTGTCTAATAGATGCAGGAAAAATTAGTAATGTAGCCTAAATAGTTTGGAAAATATAAAGAAAAGTTGTGTGAAAATGTACGTAAATTGTGTTAACTTTTAGATTCTCTTAGCTGTAATTTCGTAAAATATAAGTTGTGATACTTAGATTAAGCTAAACATTGTGGAAAATTGAATAAAGAATCTTCCGAAATGCGTTTTAATTACCTGGCTCACGGAAAATGGGGAAAATGGGGGAAAAATAGCCGTCTCCGATAGCAAAAGTGAGACAGAAAAAACAGTCTCAAACTGCGAATCGGAGCGGCTCTCTATACGGCATTCTCCCGAGCCAGGTAAGCGAGGCGCGTTTCGGGAGCAATGTTCTCCTCGACTCTCGTGTGTTTTATTTACGCCCCCGCTCTGCAAGATTACCGGTGTAGCCTTGGTCTTCGAGTCCGATCCGAGCCAGCGGCGAAAAAACCTATGGATGAATACAGTCTCGAACAGGTAGGTTACAGATAAAGTGCAATAAATAATAATTATTATGCGAGTGCTAATAATTAATAACATAATTATTATTATTAAACAATGTTTACCTAATTAAGTTTAGTTCCATTGTTTGTGTTAACTTATAAATTACACTGTGGAATGGTTTTTCCGTTTTGCGTGTACAGAGACTGTCAATAATGGTTGTTATAGTTGTAATTGTTGTTCAGATTCTTAGAACACCTATAAAACCAACTTGTATAATGTGCTTACATATTACGTCCTCAATATTTTAGTTTCTTCATAAAATAAAATGATTATACGGATATTTAATTTAAAATTTCAAAGTGGTATGGTTTGGTTTTATTAACTTTATGCATTGGTTGGGTCGCTAACTTTGACCGATGACTTTAAAGGCCATTAATAATAATAATTTATTTATTGTTTGTATAAAAAGTTTGCAAATCTCGTGACGCCCGGGCGCTTGCCTTTTTTGATCTTGGCAGGTTAATTTATTTATAATGTATAAAATATATTACCTAAATAATTAATCAAGTGTTACGTATAGCATGAAAACCTGCCAAGTTCAAATTTAGTGGATAAGGCTGTAATTGATGAAGATGATTACGATCGATGAAGTGCATCTAAACTTGGCATTTACTTGGATTGGAGTTTAACTCTTTTTAAGAAATTATATCCCTACATACACTTTGGAATTTGGCACATACTTAGACGCTGATATAGACTAGACATTTCTGGAACTATTATTTACATACATACAGGTCGAATCGATAAACTCATTTTTGAAGTCAGTTAAGGCGCTGACAACTGCCAATGACCTTGATTGCACATCACTCTCGCACCACTGTCGATTTTCATGCCAGAGAGACATAGATGTAAAGTGTTCACTCGGTAGCGTGGATACATTTACGAGGAAAAACTAAATAGTATGGGAAATCTAGATTTCAGAACCGAAAATTAAATCCGGCAATCTTTGGATTTTTGTAAAAGGTATCAAATACCTAAACAAATTTTTAAAGCATAGATTGTATTATTACTTTAGTTAGAACTGTTTAAAGTTCCTGTAGTAGTACATTATTTTATTATTTAAATTCGACAAGCTTTTCCAAATATAATCAAAAATCACATATATTTTTTTGTGCCAATCAATGAAATACATACGTCTAGAAAACTGCACAAAGATGTCGAATTGGCAGCTGTCGTCGCCTTAAAAACGGGACTCTTTTACTAAGTTTACTGAACGTGTTTCAGCTGTTCGACCGTCTGAAGGAGGAGGTGCCGAAGTTCCGTCACAAGGTGGTGGCGGTGCAGGGCGACTGTGACGCCGCCGGCCTCGGCCTCAACATCACTGACAGACAGATGCTCATCGAAAAAGTGAGAACTACTTAAAAATACGTGTGACACTGATTGCCGCGGTAAAGCTATCGCATAGCATTTTATATCAACTTATGCAATTATAATACGTCTAGTCGCATGCATACAAACACCGTGCCGAAGCCGCAACACCGCACCGTTGTGCCGGTTGGAGTGGGATGTGTTAGGTCTTTTCCGTTACGGAATTTTTTGATTCGGTCGCCGCGCTCAAAGCCCGCAATAAAAGCTATGGAATAGCTTAAAAATTAAATGCATGCAAATTATCTAGATAATTACAGGGCATACGATTTTTTGTCCAAAAAGGAGGATTATTGCGCGACGCTATACGGCATATCAGCACTAGTTACAACTTCTACATACAACTTCTCCTAGGCAGCTCTGGATTTATGCAGCGGCAGCGTCCTATGGCGTCCTAGGGGGGCGCACTAAGTATAAATCCCGCCCTCTTACTAGTTACAAGTTCTCCAACTTCCAGGTGAACGTGATCTTCCACTCGGCGGCGACGGTGAAGTTCGACGAACATCTGCGGCGGGCGCTGGTCACCAACGTCCGAGCCACGCGCACACTGGTGCACCTGGCGCGAGAGATGACCGGCCTTACTGTGAGTGATCATGATGAAACGTCCACAAATTACACGAGGTGTTCCTTTTTAACCGACTTCCAAAAAACGAGGAGGTTATATGTTCGGCTGTGGATATTTTTTTTTATTTTTTATTTTATTTTTGTATGTTCAACGATTACTCCGCCGTTTATGAACCGATTTTCGAAATTTTTGTTTTGTTGTATTAGGTTTCACTCCAATTTGGTACCATGTTCACAGAAGTGGTGATCTGATGATGGGATCCAGGAGTAATCGAGGGAACTCCTCAAAATTTATATGGAAACATATGGTGATTTTGGTTATATGTGAAGTGTACATAAATATGATACCAAAAAGTTAAATATTGGGTAAAGGTATACCATGGTTTCGAAGATGCTGAGAGAACTCCTGACTCTTTATAGATACACGTTTGGGAGTTTCAGCGTTGTTTTAAGAACAGAAATCATAATATGTTACAACGCAATTCAAATTCATCATCATCATTACCACGTCGTGTTAAGGTCACCAATGTCTCATGGCACAAAATAGATAATAAGTACAACTTACAAGGTATAGGTATGGATACAATAATAATAATTATGTACATAACAACACCAATTATTAATATATAGGCTGTTTATCACGGCGGTCGGTGCGGCGTCGCCGCGCGCCGTGCGGTGCGTGCGTAAACATCGTATTCAAGTTCTATGGAATGTCAGGGCATGCCGCGCTGCGAGCATTTTGAGTGTCATATGATTTTAAACTTTATCTTAATTAATGTAATACAATATAATATTATCGCTTGAGAAAGGCGCAGGCGGCCGCGGCCGGCGATAGTACTATGTATTACAATAATGAAGATAAAGATTAATATCATTAATATCATTATTATGGAAAATATGCTCGCCGCGCCACTGGGTGTGATTCGGCTCATCCTTCGATCGCGGAGTCTTGGAAATCCATTGTTCTGGCGGCCACATGTGGCCGCTTGGGAGTTGAATTGTTAAATTACCTAGCAGTTAGCACGCATAGGGGTTGTGTTCACTTAGATTTTTTTAAATGTATTGTTTAAATTTATCTACCTGGTATTTGGGTCTTGGAGTATGAGTTATGACTCTTAACAAATTGTAATAAGATACGTAGAATAAACGCAGTAATTCGACGCGTAGGGTGGTATGGTCACTAACTCACTACCACCGACGACCACTAATAAACCCGCGGACTAGGGATGGGCGTTGAATGAACGAACCGTTTTATTTAACTGTTTATTAATCATGAACGGGTAAACTAGTTTAGCGTCTACTTATAAACTGGTTTATGCGTGAACGGTTGCCATGCCCGAACGGTGTGTGTGACAGAGACCGTTCGTCGCGACGCGACGCCACGACGCGATCGACGGATGGGGGGTGATATTTTAAATTAATTAAGTAAATGTAAAATTTCTGTAATTAATCTGCCTGCCTGCCAGTCCTAAGCCTGGAAAAAAGTACGTACCTACTATGGTAGGGAAGTGCTTTTCCACCGCTCACAGATTAAACCATTGGATTAAACCATCTCGTCGTTCGTCGTCATCAGTCGTCGCGTCGAAGTGCAAAACGACAACAAGTTTGTCAAAACAGTTAATGCTGAAAGTCGTTTAGTCAAAAAAACTACTTTGTTTGTCATAGTTTATTGTTTAGTTCAGTGTTTCGTCGAAGACGAAAACTAGTTGAAAAAAGAAACAGTTTTGTCATTGACTACGAGTAGTTTACGATGAACGATCTCATTTCGTTGATCGAAAAAGCGTCGACAACCCCCCACACGTCGAAGACGTAAACTAGTCGAAAAAAAAACTGTTTTTTCTACTCGTTTACGATGAACGATAAACAGTCTCGTTTCGTTGATCGAAAAAGCGTCGACGACCCACCACTATCGCGGACTATGACAGAGGTTATCTTGGAGGGTTAATTAATATTTTAATAACAATACGAGATCAATATAATTACCACTCAAAATATTGACAATTCAAATTTCAATGATCATTGCTTACTGCTCACGCTAAGTTCACACAATTCACGCAGTCAAAATCTGCCATAACTATATAAAACTCCTACGTACAAGCGATACTGCGATTCAGGAGCACCTCAGCGCCATCTATTGAATACATCGTGTAACTAAAACTATATGAACAACATTCGGAATTCGGACAAGCGATAGCGCCGACACAGGAGCGCCTCAGAGAAGACAATATGAAACTATTTTTTATACAATTTAAATTGGCACTAATAATAGTTTATCTACTAGGTAACTAAAAAGAGTGAAATTATTATTTTTAACAAAAAATTAAAACCGACTTCTAAGGTAAAAACAATAATAACCTCTTTATAATATGAACTAAAAAGTATTAAATAATTTTTCCTCTCTAAATGTGCCTTTTTCCGAATTCGGCTGAACCTCAATTATTTCTGTACTCAATCTTCATAATTTTGAAGTCGGTGCCAGTTCCAAAAGTTTCAAATTTTCTGTCAAAGAAAATATAAAGATTCAGCTATATTATCTGATACCGACTTCAAAATGATGAAGATTGAGTACAGAAATAATTGAGGTTCAGCCGAATTCGGAAAAAAGGCACATTTAGAGAGGAAAAATTATTTAATACTTTTTAGTTCATATTATAAGGA
Organism: Polyommatus icarus; assembly: GCA_937595015.1. Taxonomy (NCBI): domain Eukaryota; kingdom Metazoa; phylum Arthropoda; class Insecta; order Lepidoptera; family Lycaenidae; genus Polyommatus; species Polyommatus icarus. Next base: position 3,918,451 of record OW569325.1, read on the forward strand.
GGTAATTATTGTTTTTACCTTGGAAGTCGGTTTTAATTTTTTGTTAAAAATAATTCTGTGTCGTGTCTTGTCTGGCATATCATACGAAAGACGGGCGTGAGTCTGAAGAAAGAAGGACGATGTTTGATTTTTTTGGGATAGTCGTCCTCGCACACGTACCTACAATCTGGATGAAATGGACCAAAATAGTATTATTATGGTTGAGAAAAAAATTACGTGAGATTTGCCGAGACCCCCCTCTCCCCAACGTGAGATTAGATGAGATTTGACTCGACCCCCTCCCCCCCCTAAAAAACTCACGTAATTTGTGGACGCCCCCTAAGTAAGATGACCCATGATACATGCGTCGGATACAAAAGATTGGTACTTATGTATAAAGTCGGTCCTGCGCCTGATCTCTCGCCAAGTGCGTCGGTCATCCGTCCCACTTAGGGTTACAATACGTCCGGATTAATCCGGACATGTCCGGACTTTTAGACTCTTGTCCGGACTTCGTCCGGCCTTCTCATTTGTCCGGATTTGATGCAAATTTTAAAAATATCGTGTCGTGCGTGTGTGAAGCGCTTATTCCACGTATCCTAGTTAGGTTCCTAGATCCTAAATCGTTTCCGATTTAGTCAAGTGGAATAACATTTAGAAGCTAGGATCCTAAATCGTTTCCGATTTAGTCAAGTGGAATAACATTTAGAAAGCTAGGATCCTAGCTAGGATCCTACCTAGGAACCTAGCTAGGATAAGTAAGTGGAATAAGCGCTTAAGGTGAAAAATGTTTTTTTTTTGTTCTTTTAACTAAGTACGACAAAAAGTCAAAAGTCCGGCTTTTTATCAGGACTTTTGTAATACCTAGATGGTAACCCTAGTCCCACTGGATTTATGGGGGTAAAGTAAGAGAGAGTGCTTTTGTGTACTGCGCACACACTTAGTCACTATATAAATAACTCCTGCGTAACTGGCCTGGTTTCGATGAAACTCGCCACTGCCACTGAAATCGGTGTGGGGAGTTATTTTTATTCTAAAGCTTTTAGGTACACACGTAGCACTCCGTCCTAAGATATTCGAGGTCCAAACCAAGTCACATCTCCATTCAATATTCATGGGCTTGATTACAGAAGTTACCTACCAGTCAACAAGTTTTAGATACATGTTAAAAGCCAAGTAGTGTAATCACATGTTACATTTCAGAATGAGACTCTTAGGCCACATAGCGGCACCTGGTGGCAAATAGAATTTCAAACACCCTCATTGCATCAATTTTACCTTCTATTTCAGGCTTTCATGCACATATCGACAGCATTCGGCTACCCCTTCCTAAACTACATAGACGAGAGAGTGTACCCGTGCAACGTCGAGTACGACGAGCTGCAGGCCCGCCTCGACAAGATGACGGACGACGAGGTAGACGAATACACGGACAAGTAAGTCATAAGTAAAAACAACTTTAAATATAATTGAAGACATGAGCGGTAGAAGTGGGAAACTAACATTTTTCAACATAAGACCAATTACCCAATTTTTACCGATTCGCTTAAAATTTGAAATCATCATTTAGCTAATACTTGGTACAACTAATATATATTCTGTGCTAATACCTAGATGATGAGTTCAAATTATAGTGCCGTTCGTCTGTAAGAAGCTTAAGTGATTAAAATTACTATAATTAATAATACTCATAAATGGATCGTATCCAACGAAGGGCCGATCGAATTGTTGACTGCCATGGTGTTTCAAACAGCTTGGACCCCTTGGAATTACGCCGAGATGTAGCTTCACTCTGCATCCACTATCAGTTGTATCACGAGGAATGGTCCGAGGAATTGTTCGGAATCAAACCACCTGCATCTTTTTACCATCGTCCCACCCGAAAAATATACCATCCTCATCACTTTGATGAGCGGCAGTCTTTCACCGCGCGTTTCTCGCGTAACTTTCTGCTGCGTACTGTAAAACTCTGGAACGAACTGTGACCAGCAGTATTCCCGGACATATACGACCTGCAAAGCTTCAAGAAGAGAGCGTATTCCCTCTTAGAAGGCCGGTAACGCACCTGCAGCTCTTCTGATGTTGCGAGTGTCCATGGGCGACGGTAGTTGCTTTCTATCAGGTGACCCATTTGCTCGTTTGCCCCCTTATTTCATAAAAAAATATATAGTGTCTCCGTCCATGATGATAATTGATGATAATAATGATTATCTAGACATTTAACTAACATAATGATCCCTACTTTCAGGGTGTTGGACAATAAGTGGCCAAACACTTACACATACACCAAAGCCATGACAGAAAATGAACTCCTGAAAAACAGCAAGAACATCCCACTGTGTATATTTCGACCAGCTATAGGTAAGCCGAAGAATCTTAAGTATATTAAACCCGGTAAGCCGTAAGTTGCTGAAAAAGATGAAGTTCTTTTATTAATTGTTCTGTGGATGTAAAATAAAATATGACGATATCGTTTTTTTTTTCATAGTTTCTTCAACAGCAGAAGAGCCTGTAAAAAGTTGGGTCGACAACATGTACGGGGCCACAGGCGTCGCCGTCGGTTGCAGTAAGTATTTTGGAATTAGAATTTTGTGGTTTAGAATTTTTTTTTGCAGAAAACTCGTTCCTCCGAACTGTTTTTATTTCACTTGAAGGTACGAGGCATGAGCCACATCTTTTTAAAATAGTTGAAACTGCACTAGGCGTAAGTCGTAACTACATTATCTAGGCGTAACTACACTAGGCGCATCTACACTCAAGTACTATCAGAGAAGTTGATTCCTATGCAAATCGGGGACCTAAGTAGTTTGGTTGCGTTACGCCAAACCCAGCTGACAGATCACAATTAACATTGAATTGACATATTCGACCAAATAACGTTGGTCTATCAATTGCATAGGAATCAACTTCCTCGATGGTACATAATACGGACGCTCGTAAGTTAAAGGAAAACATCGTAAGGAAACCCGCACATGGTCCCAGACGTATTGAGCTATTCAATCCTCTGGACTAGGCCGACTATATTTCGAGAATGCCGAATGTGCTCGGGCAGCTATACGAACATCAATCAATCAACAAAATCTTGTCGCAGGCACTACAATATTCAGGGTGAAGCCAAACGAGCGTAGTTTGTGAGTTGTGAGTCGTAGAATTTCGGCTGGCAGAAATTCTGCTGCTTTCAGTTTAATACAAAAGTTCTGTTTGATTCACACGAGCGTAATTTTGTGAGTCATGATTTGTATGAAAATATATTTACGCGATCGATATTCTGCGACTCACAACTCACAAATTACGCTCGTTTGGCTACACCCTTAAGAGTGGTTACTTCGCTCGGATCATACTGTATTAACCGTCCACAATGAATGCTAAGGCCTGAGTTTTTGTGTTACTTCAGTACACAGTACATCAGCCAACCCGGCGAGTAACGTATCACGTGTTTTCAGTGACGGGTGTGCTGCGGTCGCTGCAGTGCGACCCGGACAAGACGGCGGAGCTCGTGCCTGTCGACTACGTCGTCAACTGCCTGCTCGTCGCCTCGCTGTACGTCGCCAACCTGTACAACACCAGGTACTTACCCCGTGCTGCGGTCGTGTATCATGGGTGTCCACAAATTACGTGAGGTGTTTAGGGGCGGGGGAGGGGGTCGAGTCAAATCTCATATAATCTCACGTTGGGGAGAGGGGGAGTCTCGGCAAATCTCACGTAATTTTTTTCTCAATAAAACACTACTATTTTGGTCCATTTCATCCAGATTGTCAATTTGTCAAATGCTTATGATTTTATCGTAAGTAAGTATAATCGTTATACAGTACTCCCAAATTAATAATGCGCATACAAATTACAAATCTTCGCTTATTGTCGTATTCATGAAAACACCCGAATCCATGAAACGTAAGAGCCCCAAACAATGCACTTGCATTATGCACCTTGTTCAAAGCAAATAGAAGTAAATATCATATACCCCGTCGCCGTTCCGTCAATAAGTGCTATAACTCACCGGGAAGCCATCGCGGCGTTACCATGGTAACATCCAACGTCAACGTCGGACGCCTCTACGTCGCTGCAAAGCGCTTTTTTTCAGTAAAGTGTATAACAGCGCTTGCAGCGACGTCTTCTGACGCTCGGGAAATACGACCATTGCCAAAAAATTACGAAAATTTCTATGCGCATTATTACTTTGGGAGCACTGTACGATTTAGATTATTCACTAATTCATTCGAAAGAAAATCTACTGACTGTCAAACCAAACGTTTACGTAAGAAACCCACATTTTGAATAATGTGGGGGGGGAGGGGGGTTGAATAAAATCTCACGAAATCTCACCAGAGGCTCCCCCTCTGGTGAGATTTCGTGAGATTTTAAAACGGGGGTCAAAAAATTGAAAAAAACATCTCACGTAATTTGTGGACGCCCCATAGCTGCGGTTGTGTATCCTATAGCTGCGGTCGTGTATCATAGCTGCGGTTGTGTATCATATAGCTACGGTCGTGTATCATAGCTGCGGTCGTGTATTATATAGCTGCGGTCGTGTATCATAGTTGCGGTCGTGTATTATATAGCTATGGTTGTGTATCATAGCTGCGGTCGTGTGTTATATAGCTATGGTCGTGTATCATAGCTGCGGTCGTGTATTATATAGCTGCGGTCGTGTATCATAGCTGCGGTCGTGTATTATATAGCTGCGGTCGTGTATCATAGCTGCGGTCGTGTATGATATAGCTGCGGTCGTGTATCATAGCTGCGGTCGTGTATGATATAGCTGCGGTCGTGTATCATAGCTGCGGTCGTGTATTATATAGCTGCGGTCGTGTATCATAGCTGCGGTTGTGTATTATATAACAGCGGTCGTGTATCATAGCTGCGGTCGTGTATTATATAGCTGCGGTCGTGTATCATAGCTGCGGTCGTGTATTATATAGCTGCGGTCGTGTATCATAGCTGCGGTCGTGTATTATATAGCTGCGGTCGTGTATCATAGCTGCGGTCGTGTATTATATAGCTGCGGTCGTGTATCATAGCTGCGGTCGTGTATTATATAGCTGCGGTCGTGTATCATAGCTGCGGTCGTGTTTTATATAGCTGCGGTCGTGTATCATAGCTGCGGTCGTGTATTATATAGCTGCGGTCGTGTATCATAGCTGCGGTCGTGTATTATATAGCTGCGGTCGTGTATCATAGCTGCGGTCGTGTATCATAGCTGTGGTCGTGTATGATATACCTGCGGTCGTGTATCATAGCTGCGGTCGTGTATCATAGCTGCGGTCGTGTATCATAGCTGCGGTCGTGTATTATATAGCTGCGGTCGTGTATCATAGCTGCGGTCGTGTATTATATAGCTGCGGTCGTGTATCATAGCTGCGGTCGTGTATTATATAGCTGCGGTCGTGTATCATAGCTGCGGTCGTGTATGATATAGCTGCGGTCGTGTATCATAGCTGCGGTTGTGTATTATATAGCTGCGGTCGTGTATCATAACTGCGGTTGCGTATCATATAACAGCGGTCGTGTATCATAGCTGCGGTCGTGTATTATATAGCTATGGTCGTGTATCATAGCTGCGGTCGTGTATATTATATAGCTGCGGTCGTGTATCATAGCTGCGGTCGTGTATTATATAGCTGCGGTCGTGTATCATAGCTGCGGTCGTGTATTATATAGCTATGGTCGTGTATCATAGCTGCGGTCGTGTATTATATAGCTATGGTTGTGTATCATAGCTGCGGTCGTGTATTATATAGCTGCGGTCGTGTATCATAGCTGCGGTCGTGTATCATAGCTGCGGTCGTGTATTATAAAGCTGCGGTCGTGTATCATAGCTGCGGTTGTGTATCATATAACAGCGGTCGTGTATCACGCGTTTCCCGTAGTCCCACCTTCAGGAGCAGGAACACCGTTGGGGTTTTAGTGGGTATTCACGGGTGCGTCTTCCGTCCGCCCCGGGGAGTCCCACATGCCTCGGTGGTCCTCCCCAAACCTCGGGGATGCGTAAACGCATTCCCCCAACGCAAAAAAGGTACTTACCCCATCTAACGTAACGTGACGGCACTCAGAGACCTTTAGTGACTACTTAACTTTCATTTTGAAGCTTTTGCATAGCTTTTATCGGGAGCTTTAGATAGGGCTAGAAATACCGTAACGAAAAAAACCTAAACTAAGCACTTTCTTCCCGTATAGCAGATGTATTGAACCGGTGGAAATACGTAGCTTATGAAGTATCTATATTTAGTAATCTGTGACATAGCAGCAGTTCGCAATCGTCTCACCACAGAATACAATATATTATTAGTACAAGTAGTCTCACTAAGAAATCCTCTGGTGACGCATCACCAGAGGAATTCTTAGTGTGACTGAACTTGTACTGTTTTGCGCTAATCTTCTATCCTTTCGAAGCAATCCATTGGCAAAGCATAATATCACTTCTACATTTGATAAGTATTAATATTATAATATATTATACAGGATGTAACAAAACTAAGGGTATGGGTACCCTATATCGAGTTCGCTGTGAAAGTGGCAGCCCTGAGAGGGTAACTTTTTTTTTACTTTTGTATGGAAAAATTCATGACGCTCGTGCGCTTGCCTATACAAACGACAAACAGTTCTTTCAGCACTGCTACTTTCACAGTGAACTCTATGGGAGGGACACATACAAACCCTAAAGTATTATCACTAAGGGTCTACACAGACGGACCGCATTTCAACTGCAATCCAACCGCAAATTGTAGTTCAAGTGCAGTTTGAATGCAGTTGTCACGACTGCCATAGAACTGCAAACCAAACAGTTCACACGACTGCACGTCAACTGCAACTGAGCTGCAATCCGACTGCGCGTTTGGTTTGCAGTTCCATTGCAGTCGTATTGCAGTAGTGTCAACTGCATTGCGGTTTGCGTTGCGGTTGGATTGCAGTTGAAATGCGGTCCGTTTGTGTAGACCCTTAGTGCTTGTTCAGACACAGTGGGAACCGCGCGGTTTGGACCTTGTTTACCACTCGCAGCTTATTGCAAAGGCGTTGTATTACAATTTACGACGTTCAAACTAAACTGCTCGGTTTTTGCAGGCTTAGGGCCTGTTTCATCACTTCCTGATAAGTGTCGAAAAGACTATCCACCTATCCACCACATAACTTGACAGACGAAGTATGGAGAATCTGTCAAAAACGTTGTGAAAAGCCTATTCAGCACTTTATGTGAAAGTGGTGAAACAGGCCCTTAGCATAACAACATTAGAAACGAGAAAGAATGAACATACTGACAGATTTTAGTGACAAAATGGCGGATATCCTTTGTCTATTCTTCCGAAGAAAGAAACCGCTTCTATGGTGACCACAGATATCAGAACCAAATGGTGACGATGCTAAAAAATAAAAAAAATAAAAATACGTTTATTTCAGGCTTTTCAACCCATATTAAATTACTAAACAATAAACCTAAGAAAACTAAGTTAATAATAGTTAACAAAAAAATAATAAAAAAAATTAGTTAGTTTAAATACTTGCCACCTTCTGGCGCTCCGGACACATGCACATGTGTCCATCCAGTGCCCCAGAAGGGGGCTGTCCAGCTTGACGCTGAGCACTTTCAGGATGCTGTTGGGGCGTGGCTAAGCCTGCTGCACGGAAAACTGGCGTTTTCCGCTTAGGCCGGCCACACACAGCCGGAATTTCATAATCGGAAATTCACAATTATTAATTCAGAAAGACCGGAAAACCATACAATATCAGTACGCTCCACACACATTCAGATTTTTTCAGATTATGAATTTCTTAGATCGATCAGTTAGAATATGAATTTCCGGTTATGAAATTCCGGGTATGAGGCCAGCCTTAGTCTGAACTAAGCACTTAGTTTTGTTACACCTTGTGGATACAGTATTCAGCTATTTGTTCAATACTTTTTCAGCAGCCCGTCGGAACCACCGGTGTACAACTTCGTGACGGCGCGGGGTAACAAGCTGACGTGGAACGACTTTCGAGTCATGAACTTCAAGTACATCGACCTTTATCCCACCACGAAAGCTTTATGGTGTGTACAGTATACTCAACAATATAGTATTATTAATTTATTTTTATAGGAAACCTTCCTACTCCAAAATATGGTATTTAAAAAAACATTGGAAGGTTCTTTATCGAACTAAAATCTAAATGCACGTAAAAAAATTCAAGAATCAACGAGCAATGAAATGGTGAAAAATGTAGCCCAATAATTATTGGAAATCGGAAAGTGGGTTAAATAGAATTTGCAAAGATTTCATTAAAAAATTGGGCCAAGTGCGAGTCGGACTCACGAACCAAGGGTTTTGTACCATAAAATCGTAAATTTTGTTTGGGAGCCGCCCTTAAACATTTATTTTGTTTTGATTTTAGTGTTTGTTATAGCGGCAACATAAAAACATGATTGTGAAAATTTTGCAGTTCTTAAGATACATCCTGGAGATAGCCAAACGGACAGCAATATGGTCTCGTTTTTACTCTATGGGTACGATATTCCAAAAAAACTCATTTAGTTGCTGTTGATAATATTATATTGACTCGAACGCGAACGCTTGCTTAAGCAACCGCGTTTTGTAAATTTTGCTGACCTCAGAGCTGGTTCAAGTTCAGCCAATGTCAAATTAACGTTATTTTAACATCGTCACTGTGTCACAGTAATATGTGATTGTTTAAATGTCATTGTATTTTTGCTAACGCGAACGTGACCATGTACTTTGCTTGAATATGTTCAAAGGGCATATATTATATCTTTATCTTAATTTAGTATCTAATCAAAGGGCATATCTTTTTAGGGTTCCGTACCCAAAGAGTAAAAACGGGACCCTATTACTAAGAATTCGATGTATGTCCGTCTGTTCGTCTGTCTGTCTGTCAGTCTGTCTGTCTGTCTGTTTGTCTGTCTCCAGGCTGAAACTCAAGCATGGTTATTACGTATTAGATAGATAGATAGAAAATTCTTTATTTGTACAAACTAAACTAAATTAAAACAACAGGAATATGTACAAACAGGCGGTCTTACATATCGCTAAAAGCGGTTTCTTCCAGACAACCTTGAAATAATAATACAAAACAATATAAAATAAAACAATCTAATACTTATGGCTTAAAAATACTACATAATTATTATATTATCTTACTTATATACCATAATATTCATATTAAAGATACATAAAAATATTACCATGCAGCTTGAGTATAATAAGTAGTCTAGTAGGTATAGTAATAGATAGAGAGTTGAAATTGTTTACTATACAAAAATATACTTATTATATTAAATACATTGTACATTTTAAGTGAAATAATGTTTTTTTTTCAGGTACAGAACGTTAAGTCTGAACCGGAACTACTACGTGAACCTGATTTATGTGCTGCTCCTGCACACGCTGCCTGCGCTGCTGGTTGATGCTGTCGTGGTCTGCCTCACGCAGAAACCCAAGTTCGTATTCCCCGATGAATATCTTGTCTTGCGTGTCATTGTCCGCACGCGGATCGGTAGGCCTACTACGAAACCGTTTTGAGACTCAAATAATCGGATGAGAATGCCGCGTCCTGCTCTAACAATGTAATTTCTCGTTCGTTAGAGTAGGACGCGGCATTAGCCGCGTACTGACCAAGCGAGCAGCCTCGCTGCCTCGCCCGAGCGTGCCGCGGCCGAGCCAAAAGTTGTCGGTTTTTGTCGATGCTCAAAGGCGCCTCGTTACGTTTGCCGCGCACTAACACGTACTGACCGACCGAGCAAATGCGCGCGAGGCTGCCGCGGCGAGGCGGCTCACCTGGTCAGTACGCGGCTATTCTCGTACGATTGAGTCTCAAAACGGTTTCGTGGTACGGCCCCTGTTCCACATAGAAGTTGTCCGCATCCCCTATTGCATAGCTGATGTTTTTCCTGTCAAGACTGTCCGGGCAATACGCACGGCCAAGAGCTTGGTTGTCACCCGCACGTGGACCAGATCAGCGCGCGGATGACAACACGTAATATGACAGGAAAAGCGGAGAAGATTGAAAAAATAATTCTTCTATAAACTGTGTTACGTTACAAAGAGCTTTGTTCACTGGTGGTTTCTGTTGTTACATACGTTATCGGTTAAGCCCAGTTATAATCATTAACCATCAGTCCTGACGTACGTCCCACCAAAGCCATAGATGCACGATACAAAACGACTGTGAAATGTGAATAGGCTTGACGCACGTCAATAATAATTAATTATAATATTATCTGACATCCGTCAAGCCTATTAGGCTATTAACGATCGTTTTGCGTCGTGCTGCGTGCATCGTGTTATGTGTATGACATTTGCGGGACGTCAGGGTGGTTAATGATGATAACTTAGCCGACAACGTATGTAACAACAGAAATCATTTATCATGGCAGTCCATTGCAGTCAATTAGTAAGATGTAAGTGAACAGAAAAAACAGAAAGGGCTTAAAATAACTCGACGAAAATATTACCTGAGCAGAAAATAATAGCCAATGATTGGTACCAAAATGCCATAAAGTAATAAGTCTGACTCTTCTGAAAACTATGTTCGTTATCGTTTATTTCAGGATGTTGAAAGTGTATCGAAAGATTCACAAGTTTTCTTCCGTGCTGGCTTATTTCTCGACGCGACAGTTCAAGTTTAGCAACGAGCAAACCGAGCAGCTCTGGGAGCAAACCTCCACCTTAGACAAGAAGGTAATTGTTTACGAAACTATAAAATATATTTAGGGGGAACATATCTTCATACATTTCTCTAGCGATTATTGAGAAAGGGACGAATGGAAGAACCATTTCTAAAGTGTAAATTCGAATGCTGTCCGATGAATTTACGGAAACCTCTCGTCACTATTGGCCCATGAGCCAGCGGCAGGCAGCTTCGTCATTTTATAAAAGCTGACAGTTTTTCTATCCATGGCCCCATTCAGCTTTTATAAAATGACGAAGTCAGCCAGCCGTTGACTCTAGGGCGATATACTTTTGCGGGCTTAAAATTTTTAATATCTAAGTTCTTTTAAAATTATTAAGAATGGTCTATAAATATTTGCTATTTGGTAACTTTTACAGCTATTTCCATTTGATATGAGGCAACTAGACTGGGAGGAGTACTTCAAAGACTATCTTCTGGGGATAAGGAGGTTCCTACTGAAGGAGAAAGACGAAACGATACCACAAGCACGAATAAAGATAAAAAGGTAACAAACAAAAAAATGCAATAATATAATATTATAAGAAAAAAAACGCCGATGGTGAAATCTACCCTGACCTATGAATTGGATAAAAATATTATCCCAAAATTCCAATTTCTTAATTTTGTTAGTCTGCAAACCTACAAGTTTTCCCTCTTAAAAGGCCGGCAACGCACCTGCAGCTCTTCTGATGTTGCGAGTGTCCATGAGCGACGGTAGTTGCTTACCATCAGGTGACCCATTTCCTCGTTTGCCCCCTAATTTAATAATAAAAAAAAGTTGTAGCATAAACAACTTTTTCTATGGCAGTAACTTTCAAGTTAAACTATTTTGATTTAAATGGGTACCTACTTACTTATCTCCTAGATTTCAAACAAAAGCAGTGGCAGCGCACTGCGCAAGGCTCTTTTGCACGAAACTTTTTTTTAAGTACGAATATAGGTATCTTAGAAATAGTTGATGTTATTAACTAATTGGCATTGTCATTCTACAAAATTGGAAATGAAATAAACTATAATTTTATAGAGATATTGGATGTACCTATACCTAAGGGGGTGTTTCACCACTTCCTGATAAGTGCCGGATAGGCTATTCACCACTTAACTTGACAGATAGAGTATGGAGAATCTGTCAAATAAGTTGTGAATAGCATATCCGGCACTTTATCAGGAAGTGGTGAAACAGGCGCTATAGTCAAAATAACGACACACAGAATTCAATACAAGCGATTCTATACAAATTTTATTTGCAGTTTGTCCCCTAATGTCCCCTTGTAGATTATAATTATGTTGTTACTAGTTTGTATGTAACTTGCAGGTTGTACTACCTCCATCAGCTGGTGGTGTGGGCAGGGATGCTGCTCCTCCTGTACCTGCTTACTATTGTGATGCTGCCTCTCGTGCTGTAACAACGATTAGGGACTCTTTATTAAGCGCTAGTAATATTAATGCCAACTTTCTTCCTCATTTGTTTTGTCAGCTTTTGTTGGTACTTAGTATCGATTAGTAAAAAAACGTTTGTTTTGGAATAACTGTACAGTATTACAGTATTGTATTTAAATAAATATTTTTTAAGATAATTGTTTACTTATGTCTTTTTAAATTATATTATTGCTATCCCGTGCAAATACTCTACCTACTTCCACGGAATAATAATCTGACAATTGAAATTTAATTCTGCAATAATTATTGACACCTTCATAATTTTTACTCTATTAAAATATTAGTAAATAATCCTCAGTTCACTTTACAGTACAAGTTCCATTTTTTCGGGGATTCCGAATGCTATAGATCCTATAGTCTCAGCCAAATTTCACTCTTTGTAAAAAATCTAAAATAGAACATTACTGACATTATGATGACACAATATATTATAGTAGGGGAGGTAGTGCTAGCGTTTGCTAAGCCATTTCATACCGACAAAATTTTTGTCCAGCGGTAGCATAATATTTATCAATCAATATAATCAGCGTCAGTCGCCGCACCCGTGGTGGAATGTTAACTAAGGTGGGATTTCATCAAACACACATAAAACTTCGATTTATAAAACTTAGTTCCCATTGAACGCGTTCATGCAGCGACGTAAATCTCGTTCTCTTTCAAATTGATTTCACAAAATTCTATTGATCGCGATTATTAAATCTAAGTTTACGTGACGTCACGCGATTATTTTACATGTTTTCATCACTTTAAAGCCTTTTCACGTTAATTTAACTACAAATTAGTAAGAAACAATACATAAACTAACCAAACACATGTGTCAAAACTGTTATTTTGACATTTCTTTTGTCTATGTTTTTCGTTCCGCCATGACAGGGCTTGAACGGGTTTTATGACGTTAAACTTCGGACTTTGGGCGTTCAGAAGATAAAACTCGGATTTGCTGTGAACGCGTTCAGTTTATGTTGGCGAAATGCAATTCGATGTTATAATCGCGTTTATACGTTTTGAACCGGTTCAGTGTACATTGAACGCGTTCCATTTCTTTGATGAAATCGCCCCTAAGAGTATTTCAAAGTTGTGAAAAAAATTGTTGCGAAAAGTGATTTTATACCGAATGAAACTTTGATGGATGATTGTTGAGGTCATGTTTATCTGTAGTAAAAATCATAAAGTGTAAAAAATCACCGTCAGCCGTATTGCAGACGGGAGATTCAACGTCAGTCGCGTTACTGAACATGTAAAAATTTTTTGAATGTAAAGTCATTTTATACCGTACAAAATTTATACAGGTGAATGTTTCTACTTTATATATAATAAAAAAAACCGTCAGTCGCTAATACGATGGTAGAAAAACCGTCAGCTAGCTGTATAAGTTATGACCGATATAGCCGTAGACGACATTTCCACCTGCAAACATTCAGCTGACGGCGATTGTCGTTTTGAATTAACCAGAAAATTATCTCACATAGCAATTTTAAGTAATTAATTCGATAGTCAATATTTGTGAAGAAGAATTATATACATTTTACTTTAAAAGCGCCATCTGTTGTTATATACTTAAACTAAAATAACACCTACCTAACCTAAACGTGTATAATCTAGATATATGAATCTTTATTGAGTGCGAATTGGGATCTTTTTAATGTCAATTCAATACGATTCCCAACAACAACTTTGAGATACTCTCAATTTTTATTCCACCCATTATGAAGTGGCTGACGATCAAAGCTGTTATGTATTAGTGGAATACTATTATTGTAACAATTTTCGCTCAGTATGAAATTACTTTTTAAACTGAGCGCGACCTCCCCTACAATTAGGTACAGCTATGTAGTTCGAATTCGTACTCGTACTTTTGACTCGAACTAAAATATATTTGGTTAAATTAGAATTCATTATTTAAACTGTAGTAAGCCAATGTCATATTCAAATAAAATCATTGGGGTAATAAATAAATAAACTTATTTTCGCCTTGTCACAAGTATATGATAAAAAAACCACACTTAATATGTCTGGTATAGGTATACCAGACATGTTAAGCGTGATTTTTTGCACTGTAGGTGAAATTCGAAACCTTCTTTTTCTTAGCTCATTCCCACTTTACGTAGGGTCGGCTCTACATTTGTGCCAAGAAATTCTACCTTGGGTTGTCGATTTAGGCAATTTATTTACAGCTGCTAGTGCTTTGGTGAAACTGGTCCACCATGTGGCTGGGGGTCTGCCTCTAGTTTTCTTAGCTTCTGGGAGACTCAACGCCTTTTTAACCGACTTCCAAAAAACAAGGAGGTTATATGTTCGGCTGTGGATATATTTTTTTATTTTTTTTTATTTTTGTATGTTCAACGATTACTTCGCCGTTTGTGAACCGATTTTCGAAATTTTTGTTTTGTTGTATTAGGTTTCACTCCAATTTGGTACCATGTTCACAAAAGTGGTGACCTGATGATGGGATCCATGAGTAATCGAGGGAACTCCTCGAAATTTATATGGAAACATATGGTGATTTTGGTTTTATGTGAAGTGTACTAAGAATATGCTACCAAAAAGTCAAACATTGGGTCAAGGTATACCATGGTTTCGAAGATGCTGAGAGAACTCCTGACTCCTTATAGATACACGTTTGGGAGTTTCGGCGTTGTTTCAAGAACAGAAAGCATATGCTACTATGCAAATAATATTCATCATCATAATCATAATCATCATCATCGTCATCATCATCATCATCATTACCACGTCGTGTTAAGGTCACCAATGTCTCATGGCACAGAATAGATATACAAGGCATAGGTATGGATATACTAATAATAATAATTATGTATTGTTACATAACAACACCTGTTTGTTTAATATACGGCGGTCGGCGCTGCAGAGGGGACGGTGTCGCCGCGCCGCCGCGCGGCGCGTGGCGGCAGACGACAAATCGAATATTTTACTACTTTATATTATACAGATCGAATACTTTACTAACTACTTTATAAAATTTAAATAGACAAATAGAATTAAAATAAAGTTATTTTAAAAAGAGCATTTAAACAAAACAAAGTCATTAAGTGTCTTTTTAATTAGTTATACTTATTAATCGATAGATGGCGCACTAAGTATCGATTTGTATTCTTGATTACAAGAACAGCTGTCAATAATTATTATGATAATATAAAAATATTATGAGCAGCTACGCTACATACGATGCAAGTTTATACAATTTTTTATCTGATATATCCTTCGATCGTGGAAAAACGAGACACAATAGCCTTTCTATTGTTATCGCAATAGCCAGTGACCGCTTGGGGCTTGAAGCATTAAAATTGTTAAATTACTTAGCACAATATGTTCACTTCACTGATAATATTATTTTGTGAGTGTGACTCTTAATGTAAAAAAAAGACGTCATACGCCTATAACTGGTCTTATGGTTCGGTAGGGTTACCCTACGACGTTAATCCCTCTGGCGTAATATCAATTAAGACAACCAGTGAGTGTGAGCGAGAAAAAAAGATTTATTGTAGTGAATTAGTTATATCAAATGCTGTCGAGTAAGCGATACCGCGATGCAGATGCTTAACAACGACATCTGTTGTTGAATTGCGGAACTAAATTTTCTTAGAAAATATAAAGTTTACAAATCTCAACACATAACAAATTGTAATAAAATACGTAAAATATACGCGAAGGTTTACGTACTAGTGTAACTAAAAAGAGTGAAATTATTATTATTTTTAACAAAAAATTAAAACCGACTTCCAAGGTAAAAACAATAATAACATTAATATGAACTAAAAAGTATTAAATAATTTTTACTATCTAATTAGTGCCTTTTTGCGAATTCGGCTATACCTCAACTATTTCTGTACTCAATCTTCATAATTCTGAAGTCGGTGCCAGTTTCAAAAGTTTCAAATATTCTGTCAGAGGACTTAAGATTCAGCTATCTGGTACCGACTTCAAAATAATGAAGATTGAGTACAGAAATAGTTGAGGTATAGCCGAATTCGCAAAAAGGCACTATTAGATAGTAAAAATTATTTAATACTTTTTAGTTCATATTAATGTTATTATTGTTTTTACCTTGGAAGTCGGTTTTAATTTTTTGTTAAAAATAATAATTGACAATGTAGTTGTCGTCTCTGCGCATACTCGTAATGTGGCTATACCATCTTAAGGCTGCTCTTTCGAAAAAAGCGTGCAGATGAAACAACTTTTCATTGGCATTAACAGAGAAATTATATCTGAAAAAAAAATTAGTAATCTACATGATATGATACGTAATTTGGTTTTGCCATATTTTTTCTATCGGTATCACATAATAAAGTAATAAATAACCAAATCACCGTCAAATCGTTGAATGAAACCACTTTACTCCTTCATTATTTATCAAAAGAATATATCAAAAATATCTGCTGCTTTGCAATATATAAGTTAATAATTTGGTTTTTTACTTTTTTGTAATAATGTATTATATTAAGCCTTAAAAAGGTTTTTTCTCCTATTTCGCCCTATCATTGACGCGGCGAGCGTCGTAACCGCCACCGTACAAGGCGCGCTGTTATGAATGTTATTTTAATGTCACTTACCTCGATATTCGCACTGACAGACAATCGACCTGCTAATTTAGGGAGAGAGGGCCCTTAAGCGTCTCTCGGTCAGTTTTTCGGACACTGGAGCTATCTTGAAGCTTCCCCGGATATATTCATTTCTAATTTTGTCAAGTTTAGGTACCCCTCCAGACAATCGTAACATTTTCATTTCTGTAGTATGGAGCTTTTGTATACTATATATGTTTCCTTGACCCTCCAACATTCTGAAGCATATAGCATTGCAGGTCTTACCGCCATTTTATATACTTTTCCTTTTGTATGGATTGGCATATTTGAGTCACATAGTACACCGGTTAACGATCACCATTTCTGCCATGCAGTACAAAGGCCCAATTTCATCAACGTCTGTTAGTGGTAGCAGCATGTTAAAAAGTCATGTCTTCTCTTTCATTCATATAAAAAAACGATAGAGGTAACGTGATACTAAATCGAGCATTAACTTTAACAGTCGTTGGTGAAATTGAGCCTAACTCTATTTGATACATCAGGCTCTATCTCTGCGTTGTTCGAGATAGTTGAATCCAAGTATTTCAATTTTAAAATGGTGAAATTCGAAACCAATTCTGTAAAATCAGTAGGTAATTCGGGGGAAGTTTTCAATTTTTCTAAAGTAACCCTTTTTAACTCTTGAAGGGGATGAATAAAAAAACTATTGGCGTCTCGTTTCTAAACAATGCCTATATTATCTCGCTATAACTATAGGTATATACTAAGGTAAATTATAACAACGCAAGTAGAAAGACAATCAGTAGTTTTCGATATTACCATAAAAGTTGTAGCGGGAGGCGGCAGAAAATAATGGTAATGTGTGAACCCCGACAAACAAGAAGAAAACATGTCTCTTTGTCGGTGCGTGTGTCCGTAGGATCCAAACGGGAGGTGGAATTTTGATCTAGCTTTTTTGGTTGTAAGCTGATATTATGATGGAGAATGTATTTAGCTATGTTTATCGTCATCATCCCGGTCAGTGCTGGATATTTGGATTTCTCTATTTCATGAAAGGTTAAGTGATTTCATGTAATGTTATCGGCTCAAATTCTGATTCCTGGAATTGGGATTTTTTTCTTATCACTTCATGTCAAAATGCCGCGCCACGTAAGAAGGAAGAAGCAACAAATTATATTTAAAGTACCGCAACTTTGCTTCAAATAAAAACCACAATCATAATATATTTAAAATAATATAGACATGTTCAACATATTATCATTGTCTGACAATGCACAAAAATGCATTGATCATTCAATCATTACCCCCTCTTCCTGATTTTATTTGAATATGAATTATAATTTACCCGAATGTCTTTTGGCCTGAATCAAGGTCAAAACCGTAAAGTTAATATTATTCCTAAAGAGGAATAGAGAAACAAAGGCCTGAGCAGTGTCGTAGCTAGGTAACCAAGGGGCCTGGGGCAAATTAAAAAATGGGGCCCCACTGCTATGATTTCATTTCTATAAATTTGCAACTTTGCTTTGTTCTCTACTAAAACTTTACTCGCCTGGCCCAAATTGTGTTGGCCTGTTATTGTGGCATAGGTATCTATAAAGGCCTGTATTCACTTTGATTAGTGATAACTGCAGGTGATCAGTTATCAGGAGAAAAGTCCTTTTATTTCTCCTAATCACTAATTACCTGCTGGAATCACCTGCTCTTGCACTAATCAAAGTGAATAAAGGCCTTAAGAGATAGACATTATCCCATCGCGGAGTTTTCTGCAGACCTTTCCATTGTGTACAATACTTGGTACATTATTTTGATAAAACTCGTAGGGTTCGTTTGCAATGTAAGCGGAAAAAAAATGTAATAATTTACGACATCACATTAGAAACCCCAACAATAACAGTATTTCTCCACTATTTAATGAATGTTATAATACTTATGAACCTTCCTATTTAATCACTCTATCTATTAAAGAAAACCGCATCAAAATCCGTTGCGTACTTTTAAAGATTAAAGGGAACAAAGGGACATGAGGGAAAAAAGCGACTTTGTTTTATAATATGTATAAAATTGGTAGTACTATCTTTACGAGCCCTGAACATGCGATGAAAGCGTACGAAAATTCCATAGAAGAGACCCCTAAGGACCCCTTAGGACTGGGCACACTCCTTTTTTCGGTGAGTCCATCGAGTGTGACGATGTGTAGAGAGTAGAGACTAGAGAGGAACCGAGACAACTTTCTACATTAAGCCGTTTTTCATTTTCTTAACATTTTCAGAGTTACCTAGGTAATACATCTACATTCTACATATAAAAAACCTTGAGTCACTGATGATAACTAGGGTTGTTGAGGAAGTGATTATGAGGAAGAGGAGGAGGAAGAGGAATTGTCACGCGCAAATTTAGAGGATGCGGATGAGGAAGAGGATATTTTATGAGGAAGAGGATGCGGATGAGGAAGCGGATGAGGAATAGGAAATTATAAATACTAGCGAACCCAACCCAAAAGAATTTGTCCTGTCTGTACAAAAAAATATTAAAAGGCCATCTAAACCATTCTCGAAACACACACAATATAGAATCATCAAAATCGATCCAGCAGTTAAAAAGGTCCATTCACTATCCTGAATTGCAGTCCGCCGTGCAGGCCTGCAATGCAGGATAATGAATGGGCCCTTTTAGGAGGAGTTCGTGTGCCTAGTGTGAATTTTTTGTGTTTCACATTCGATCGTGAAGGCGTTTGGCGTTAATTAAGATTTTGTATGGGATTTGTACAGCGCCACCTGCTCACGGGAGTGAGCCCAGCCCAGTGAGTAATCCCATACAAAATCTTAGTAAACGCCAAACGCGTTCAAGATCTAATGTGAAACAAAAAACTCACACTCGGCACACATAGTAACATACACAACACACGCGCACAAAAAAAAAAGATGAGCGAATAATACAATTCTCGCGCTCTGGCGTGTGCGTTGCCATGATTGGATCAAGATTGGATACGCGACGCGCATGCGCAGTGAAATTCCTCATAAATTCCTCTTAAATTTTGAGGAAGCGATAGCGGAAGAGGATATTTTTATTTTTATTTAAGAGGATGCGGTAACGGTTGAGGAACCCAAAATATTGCGGAACTTCCTCATTATGAGGAAGCGGAAGAGGAATCCTCAGCAACCCTAATGATAACACATCTGAACATAATTATTAATGATAACACGTTATTTGTATAAGCTTATACTGCGCCGTTTAACATTGTTTTTGTAATTTTTATTGATAAATAAAGATAAAAAAAACATACATATACTTGACGACCTTTGTGGCTCAGTGGTAAGCGCGTTGGACGCTCAAGCCGGGGGTCGCGGGTTCGAATCCCGCCGACGGAACAAAAAAGTTTATCAATGTTCCCGGGTCTGGATGTGTATTAAATATGTGTATGATATAATAAAAATCTTAAATATATGTATAGTATAAAATTATTAAATATATTTCCGTTGTCTGGTACCTGTAACACAAGTCCTTTAGGTACTTAGCACAGGGCCAGACTGACGTGGTGTAAAGCGTCCATAGATATTATTATTATTATTATTATATAAATAAAAAAATCAAATAAAGGCGTGATAGTTTTTCCGTAAAGTGTACCACAAAATGTAAAGGTTGTGGGATATTCTAATTATATTATCAAGTTTAATTTTAGGCAAATTAAAAAAATCGGCCAAGTGCGAGTCAGACTCGCGCACGAAGGGTTCAGTACCTTTTGAGATAAAGCCTGGAGACAGAAGTCTCAGTAGTAGGGTATTTACCCTAGGGTTTTTACCCTTTGGGTACGGAACCCTAAAATGGCTAACATTGTAAATAATTTTTAACTTGTGCCAGCCACTAAAACACTGTTACTGTAGCAACTTTAGAAGAGTGTTGAATAATTTCTTAACTGTTTTAAAACTAATGTTTTAAAACAGTTAAGTTATCGTTGAACAGACAAAAACCCCCCATTTGTTAAAAAGTCGGGTAATATTTTGTACTAACTAAACACACCGGCAAAATGGGCATAGTCCAAAAAAAATCACATGTACTTTTTATATTTTTTTTCGTTAAAATAGGGTATTTTAAGAATATAAATTAAATAATTTTGAAATTCATTGGCTAGTTTTTTCTCAATAAATTTTTAAAGTTTCGCTCTGTCGTCATCATCGGCGGCCAATTGACCTCTGCAGTATGTTTAAATTTCCTTTCAATCTTATTATAATGGTTGGTTCGTCAAATGCAAGTTCTCATTATGTGAAAACTGATACGAGAAGCTTACCAAAAGTTCGAAACGTAATGTTGGTCGAATTTATTGCTAATTTAACACCATTGAAGGTCAAACTAAGGTTAAACATATTTGTTCAAAAATATAAGTAACTAATGGGTATTTTTTCGTTTATATACAGAAAAACGATCACTGACCTTATCCCTCGAAATGTTTTAGTAATGAGCAAAATAAAAAAAAATGGACAATCCCCATTAGCGGAACATAACAAAATTTTCAATTTTTTTGAAAATTGTTCACTTTTTTAAAAAAATTATTTATTTATTTACTAATTGATTATAAAAAATAAATTTCATATAAATTAAGGGCATAAAAACGTGAAAAATAGAAAAAAATCGGCAAAATTCAAAAATTAAGAAAATCTTTGAAATTTCAGTAGTAAGTTTTTAAGTTAAATTCTCCATTTTTATTAAAGAAATGCCATGTTAAAAGCGTGTAATGCCTCCTATGGATCTCAAGAGGGCCTGGATACGCCATTCCATGCTTGCATTTTGATTGTCAATAATTTCCTGTGGGATATTCTCCTACTCCTCCAATAGCGCCAACTTGAGCTCCTGGACACATTTTGGACCGGAGTTTTTACTCGTACCGTTAACCCATTGATGTGCCATACGACTTCAATCGGATCCACATCCGTAGACCGCGCTGGCCTCTCCACCTGGGCTACGCCAGCATCGCTTAGGTAATAATATCCGATTTTCTTACTCTATGGACGCGTATAAAATTGAAGTTACTACCTAAAACTGTGTAAAAGGCACACCATGCAGTTCCAAGATGTCTGTACTATAGCCCTGTACTGTCAAAATACCATCATCAATAATCATCAGCTCCGTGCGGGCTCCAAATCATATGCCACTCCAAACCATTACCAAGCCTGCATCATAGGCCAGTGTTTCCGTTAAGTTTGATGGCCTATAGCGTTCCTTACGATTTACCCACATTCTTTATCGCCTGTCAACAAAATGTACATAGAATTTGCTCCCATCACTGTACAACACAAAATTTCACTCACTTGTCTAATTTTGATGTTCACGCGCAAATCTTAGCCTGATTGTTCGGTGTCCTGTCTCAAGTTTTGGTGCCCTTGCTGGCACTTTTGAGATTAATCTTACTGTACAATCACTTACACGTACATCTCGGACCTGTTCCGACAGGTTTCGTGCCTGCATTGCTATGCAGTTGTACAGTGATGGGATGGGATTACAGTTTGAGGTCGATTTCTTAGGGTTTGTTTCCTTACAAAATGGTCATCCTGAACCATTGTCACCCGATATCTGCCTTGTTCTCGTCTCCGAACGTAAGATCCAGTCTCTTTGTAGCGTTGAAAGTTACGATTGACCACGGAAGCCGACACACCTAAGGCCTGACTGACCGAACGGTAGGTGTGACCTTGCTCTAACGTGGTTACAGCTCTAGCTGTCGCAGATGCTGGAAAATCACTAATTTTGTATCTAAGCAATGTATTTTCCAAAAACCAAACAATTAAATAAGCTGAGCATACCTTGCACCCGGCTAAAACGCCATTATTATTAGGAACACTTACAACGTCAATCATCAAAAAACACTTATTAGGGCATAATTGCTATAGAAACCTGTCAACTTGCCAGTTTTGTTCAATAATTTATTTCTTAAATGAGCTTAGAAACTATAAAAAAGGATTTAACACAGCCCGACCCACTTGAGTTCCAGTTGTGGCACTTTTTATCTATGTTCCGCTAATTTTGCCGGTGTGTGTATTAAGAGCGTTCTGTGCAATTTTGCTGTATTCTCTAATAAATATTACGAACCCGGAAGACGATTGACTCAAATGAAATTGAGATTTATTTAATCATTGTATATTTATCTGATATTTAGCTAACGAAAAAAACGATTCACTTATTTTGACTCGATAGTTTTCGAAATTATGAATCTTTTTGGGCATTTCAAAAAAATATTTGTTACACTTATTGAGTTACTATCATTAAATAACTTGCACTACTACAATCACACACTTTATAAAATAATAGCTAAAGGAAATATTTGTATTTAGTTTTAAAGTAATCATCAAAAAACAGTTTTGGGACTTACGACTTATATTTTCGTGCTATAATGCGGGAACCGTTGTTACGCTATATTGTTCACTATTAGCTGCAGCCTAAAGCACATTGCCCGAGAGCACGATTCATGGAATTATTGTATCACGATAGGAGGATAGCGTTGTGTGTAGGCGGGGCTAGCGTTTTGACAGTAGGCTCTTAATAGAAATAATGTATGTTTAAGGGTTGATAGGTCAAAGCAGTTTTGCGCAGAATGAACCAATAATTTATAATATACAATCGACGAAAAAACAAATTTTCAGTTTCAGTTTGGGATTAAGTTGCAGGCAAAACGACGCGCAGCGCGACGACCCGGGTGTGCTTTTAGTTACACACTTTTATAGATCATACATTTTTAGTGCAGGTAAATAAATAAAAATTGATGGTAAAATGAATAAAGATTAAGATATTTTGTGACCATTAAAATATTTACAACATAATATTATTACTAGCTATTTGACCGAGCTTTGCTCGGTATTCGATAAAACACGAATAAAATGACATTTTCTAAAAATGATTCCTAGCTAGATCGATTTATCGCCCCCCAAAACCCCCTATAGGTATTACCTACCTACCTAAATTTCATGAAAATTGTTGGAGCCGATACCGAGATTCCAATTAGAAGAATTGCTCGTTTAAAGATATAAGACAACATAAGTGAAACGAAAATTTAGATTTTTCAACTTTTTAGCAAAATGGCGGTGTCCGACGAGCATGACTTCAGTGGGATGCCCACAATCCCAGAGTTCTACAAGGGGAAGACTATTCTGATTACCGGCGGTACAGGTATACATGATAATATTTATGTTCTACCTATTTACCGTATTGCTAAAAATTAAAATGACGAGTAAAATTTTAGTAAACATAGCATTATAATATACTACTAGCTGTCCCGACAAAACTTTTGTCGGGTTTGTGCGACGGGATAGCGATGGACGTTGCCATGGTGCCATACTTATACACACACCGGCAAAATTAGCGGAACATAGGTAAAAAGGGCCACAGCTTGAATTCAAGTGGGTCGAGCTGTGTGAAATCCTTTTTTATAGTTTCTAAGCTCATTTAAGAAATAAAATATTGAACAAAACTGGCAAGTTGACAGATTTTTAATGCAATTATGCCCTACTAAGTGTTTTACGATGATTGACGTTGTAAGTGTTTCTGATAGGAATGGCGTTTTTAGCGGGGTGCAAGGTATGCGAGCTCATTTGATTGTTTGGTTTTTGGAAGAACACATTGCTTAGATACAAAATTAGTGATTTTCCAGCATCTACGACAGCTAGAGCTGTAACCACGCTAGAGAAAGGTCACACCTACCGTTCGGTCAGTCAGGCCTCAGGTGTGTCGGCTTTCATGGTCCATCGTAACTTTCAACGCTACAGAGAGACTGGATCTTACGTTCGGAGACGAGAACAAGGCAGATATCGGGTGGCAAAGGTTCAGGATAACCGTTTTGTAAACTTCAGACAGGGCAGCAAAGAGCCAGGCTAAGATTTGCGCGTAAACATCAAAATTTTACAAGTGAGTGAAATCGTGTGCTGTAGAGTGATGGGAGCAAATTCTGTGTAAATTTTGCTGACAGGCGATAAAGAATGTGGATAAATCATAAGGAACGTTATAGACCATCAAACTTAACGGAAACAGTGGCCTATCATGCAGGCTTCGTAATGGTTTGGGGTTGCATATGATTTGGAGCACGCACAGAGCTGATGATTGTTAATGATGGTACTTTGACAGTACAGGGCTATAGTACAGACATCCTAGAACTGCATGTTGTGCCTTTTACACAGTTTTAGGCAGTAACTTCAATTTTATGCGCGTCCATAGAGTAAAAAAATCGGGCATTATGACCTAAATGATGCTAGCGTAGTCCAGGTGGAGAGGTCAGCGCGGTCTACGGATGTGGATCCGATTGAGGACATGTGGCACATCAATGGGTGAACGGTATGAGTTAAAACTCCAGCTCCAAAATGTGTTCAGGAGCTCGAGTTGGCGCTACTGGAGGAGTAGAAGATTATCCCACAGGAAATGATTGACAATCAAAATGCAAGCATGTAATGGCGTATCCAGACTCTCTTCAAATCCATAGAAGGCATTACGTACGCTTTTAACATGGTATTTCTTAAGTAAAAATGAAGAATTTAACTTAAAAACTTACTACTGAAATTTCAAGGATTTTTCTTAATTTTTGATTTTTGCAGATTTTTTCTATTTAACACGTTTTTATGCCCTAAATTGATATAAGTTTTATTTATTTATTTAACAGTTTATTGCACACAAAAACATTTAACAAATTATACTTATGAAGAAAAACGACACAACAGGTACTGCTTATCTCTAAAGAAATTTCTTCAGCAGCCCTAGGAAGAGAAATTTGATCACAAACAACAGATAGGGCGTGCATAAACAGAAATGAACAAATAATAATAATATATAAAATTATAACTACTTACAGGTACAGTTATAATACAATTATTATTGTAATGTTCAACAAAATACTACATTATACTTATAATAATAACATACTATAATATTAGAATACATACTATACTAAAAAATTATAATTATACTTACTAAAATAAATACATACTATATGTATATTTAATAATCATAGTTGGATTCAGTATTGAGGTAGTGCTCCTTCAATCGTCTTTTAAAGACAGCGATATTAGGACTATCACGGATGGCGTGGGGTAGGAAATTCCACAATCTGACTGCATGAACTGTAAAGGAGTAGGAAAAGAAGTTGGATCGATGGGAGGGGAGGGAAAGGTTTGTTCTAACATTAGGTCTACAAGGGACGTCTAAGGATCGTGAAAAGTTAAAACGCTTAAAAAGTTTTATTTTTTAATCATCAATTATCAAATTAATAAATAAATATATTAAACACAGCGAATAATTTTCAAAAAAAAAAATTGTTATGTTCCGCTAATTTTGCCGGTGTGTTTATATAGGATACTCACTTCAATAAAATAATCTATATACTTATTATAAAACAAAGTCGCTTTTTTCCCTCATGTCCCTTTGTTCCCTTTAATCTTTAAAACTACGCAACGGATTTTGATGATTCTTTCAGTGTTAGATAGCCCATTTATCGAGGAAGGTTATAGGTTATATTTTATCACGCTAATACTAATAGGAGCGAAGAAATAGAGGAAAATGTGGAAAAAACGGGGAAAATTATTTGAAAGGGCTAACTTGAATACGCTAATCTTAAGAACTAGAGGTCCCATTTTAAAAATTCTTTCAGTGTTAGATAGCCCATTTATTGAGGAAGGCTATAGGCATATTTTTTTCAGTGGCTATATATTTTATACCCGTGCGACGCCGGGGCGGGTCGCTAGTATATTATATAAGTAAAGTATTTCGCCCATGTTATTTTATTGAAGTGAGTACCTATAGTGACTAAATAAGTATGGCACCATGGCAACGTCCATCGCTATCCCGTCGCACAAACAATGGTCGCCGTCAGTCTCGAGTTGTAATAAACTATTATTTATTCAACAAATGCACAATATTATATCAATGAAAAAATTATCCAGTAGTAAAAAGTATCCGAGTCTCAGACCTACTCAATATGCATATAAAATTTGGTAAAAATCAGAAAAGCCGTTTCGGAGGAGTACGGTTACTAACATTGTGATACGAGAATTTTATTTTTACCTATAATTTCAGGTTTCGTGGGAAAACTATTAGTAGAGAAGCTGCTTTACTCGTGTCCAGATGTAAAGCAAATTTATCTCGTTATAAGACACAAAAAAGGAGTTTGTCCAGAGAAGAGATTAGCAGAAATTTACAAAAATTCGGTAAGTAATAATTCAAATTATCTATGTTTATGCGGATCAACTAGCACCACTATACCTGCAAACACACAAGAACCACACAGGTCTAGCTAGGCCCTAGGGGGATTCAGTAGATACGAAATAAAAAATGCTGAGTTAATGCTTGTGGCTGATAATGTTATTGGGTCCTCTTGGTATCTAATATATATAGCAACAATAGCAACAATGTAACGACACTTAATTAAGAACAAATTAGTTACTTGGCGTGTTTCATACGTTAACATCAGCAGCTCAGCTCAGAGACATATTTTAATTGTTTAGCTCCAATTAAATGAACATTTTGTCACAAGCCTCATACATAAGGAGAATTGTGCTTAAGATGACATACTTTTTGTTTGAAGGTAAATATTTAAAATAAAATGAGTCACATGAGATCAGTAACTAACTTTTATAAATAAATGATTCATAAACAACAAAATTAAACAGTTTTAGAAAAATCAACTTAATATAACAGTGAAAAAAAAAAAAAAAATTGCACGCCAGGTCGACGAGTGTATGATGACATATCGATATGGTAAGATACCATGATTCCTTGGACTTTGATGGTATGTCGTCTCATACAATACGTAAATCCAGGCTGCATCATCATCCCTCTAGTTGTTAGTGGTGTAAGGATTCATATATTCTTCATCATTGTCAAAAATATACAATGCTTCTGTTACCGATTTAGCGGAAACATAAGTAACTATAGTATGTCAACTTTTCTTATTCTTATCTTACGCCAACGTCTAGTATGTCATCTTACCAAATGAGTATTAGTGGATACATTTAAATTTTGTAAAAAAACACTTAACGTTAGAACACGCTTTTATTAATATTTGTGGCCTATAAGAATTCATGTCCATAATAACAATTTGTTATAAGAAATATTCTGACCTTATACGTTTTTTCACCACAAAACAAAAACGTAAGAAAATTTTTCTCTCATCAAAATTAGGAAAACCTTTATTACTTTGTAAAGTACGGTCTCTGTCTGGCATACTAAGTTGGGCTACTAAGGGCACACTGAGGTGCTCCATAAAAAGTCACAAGTTCACAGAAAGCACAACTATTTCAACGAATTTTGCCAATGTGTCGTCTTACCTGACTATGTCATCTTAAGCACAATTCCCCTATTAGCCTAAGAAAATTAAGCCGAAAATGGACGATCAGCGGAAATAATTCGTGTAGTTTTGAAAATCGCTACAGTTATTCCTTGAGATATCCAGATAAACATATCGAAAATCCCCAAGGGTGGGGGGTGAGCTAAAGGTGTAGGGGGGGGTCAAAGGGCCCTTTTTTTAGATTTTAGCTCATAAGTCTAAAACCTGCACAAATAGCGTAACGGTTACTTCTAGGAAAACATTCTACATAAAATTTCCTTTAAATTTGATCCTATAATTTTTTTTGTATGGTCGATACTTTAGAAGTTACAGAGTGTTCAACTTTATATAGGTATAAAAAATGAGACGGTTTTATAAATAAAATGAAATTGGTATGTTTTCAAAATGTATTCAAAACTAGAAAATAAAAATTAGACAGTCTTAATTAAATCAATAATTTTCTTCTACTACATCATCGTCATCTTCACCTTCTATATCTACCAAATCTACAGTTACGCCATTTGTACACGAACCCAAGCAGCCGTTGCATACTAGACTGCACGTGATACCAGCTTTTCGGCATCCACAATTACCAGTGCAATCACTTTTGCAGCGACAAAATATTGACTTCAGCACGGTGTCAGGAGCTGGAGGATCATGAGTGGTAACAGGCTCGAGGTTTCCATCAGCTCCTCGCTTCCATCCCCATATTTCAGTAGGCAGTGCGTTACCTAACCACTCTTGTACTTGGTGGAACACTCGGAATGAGTGAAATTTTGCTGATCCTTTTGTAGGTGGGAGAGAGGAAAGATCTGGTTTGGATTTGGTGCTGGATTTGACAAAAACTGAGTATCGATGTCTGTTAAGATCAAGCTGGTCAGTGGCTGCACGATACATCGTCAAAAACATCCTTTCTCCTGACTCTGCTATTTCTTCAGATGTTGATGTTGGATTGTAGAAGATGGCGGCAATATCCTTGATTTTTGGTTTTTGATCAAATAGCTCAACAACTGACACTTTGCCTTTCCTGTAAATAGCTGAAGTTGTGTCGCAACCGCTGAAGCTATGTAGGAAAAGAATGGAAGAGCAAAATGAGAGTTTTTGGAGTTCTTGTGAGGAAAATATTTGCATTTCCACTTTACCTCTTCCTGGCTTCACAAAGAATATTTGCTTATCTGGTGGTGACAGAGCCATAAGAAGGACTATTAAATCTATATCTTCCCCAACAACAGCAACCTCAGGATAGTTTGCGACTTTTTCAATTGCACTTTTTATAATTGTACAATCAGCATCACTAGGTGCCACTCGTGTTTCAATTTGCTCTGCCTGCATTTTTTCTGTGAGGAGTTGTATAAGTCGAGACTTGTTTTTCGCATTAGCTAGGAAATGCTCTTGTTGAACTGTAACTTTCATATCAAGACTGAAATTATGTATTATCGTATATTTTACATGGCAATTGTGCGAAAGGGACAAACCAAGAAAATCGATTTCTCGCTCGCGCTCGCTACTATAAGGAGATATTAGTTAATAAAAATAATACTTTAGCACATGGAAGTAAGGTTCATTTTAATATTTCAAAATGATGAAGTAAGCCTTCCAGCTGTATAGTACTTCCTAATTCCATGGTGACTAGTCTAACGTTTTGTAATAATAGCAGCTAGGACAAATAATTATCTGTGAATAGCAGGTATTTGAATCAGAATAAGTTGTTTTCTTAGTCTCGGACGTTCGATGCGTGTTATTTTCGCGATTCGCACTTTTGAGGAATTTGACCCCCCCTGTAGTTCCTAAAGTATCGACCGTACAAAAAAATTTATAGGACATAATTTAGAGGAAATTTTATGTAGAAAATTTTCCTAGAAGTAACCGTAATGCTATTTGTGCAGGTTTTTTACTTATGAGCAAAAACCTAAAAAAAGGGTCCTTTGACCCCCCCCCTACACTCTTAGCTCACCCCCCACCCTTGAGGACTTTTGACATGTTCATCTGGATATCACAAGGAATAACTGTAGCGATTTTCAAAACTACACGAAATATTTCCGCTGATTTTATTAATTTGATCGTATTATATATTCTGTCAAACTCTTCATTAAGTTGAATTTTTATTATTATCCTACGAATAATATGAAACCTATTATTATCATTAAATGTCTCTGAGTACGACAGTAAAGTCTTTCACCAACACCTGTTCCCGTTTATCATAGTACTTTGTCAAGCCTTCTGTAAATTGATTGGCATTGGTGACATTATCACAAAATATATTTTTTGTGTTTAATTAAATATAGTGTTTCGAGCGACTGCGGCGGGAACGAAGCGGTCTGTTTCAGAACAAAGTGAAAGCGGTATCCGGTAACCTGCTGGATCCTAACTTAGGTACAATCTTAAATGTTCTTCTTATAGTCCGCGCGGAACTAGTTGGCCGCTCTGCCGGTATGTGAGTATACGGGCAGAGCGGCCAACTAGTTGCGCGCGGACTATAATGTAGTAGATCTTTATAATTAATATGAATGTTGCCGCTATATTATGTTGTTGGTATATCTTTAACACATAAAATAAAATATTGATTAATTTACATAATAATAAAACAAAACTATTTTGGTCGTATGTGGCTGAGGGAGATTTTTAAAATTATTTTTCGTTAGGTTTATCGGAGGAAGACCGTGTGCTGGTAACAACAACAACCGACATTGTAATACACAGCGCTGCCAGTGTCAGGTTAGTTATTTCAACAAAAGAAAAATTGTCAAGAACCGTAAACTTTCTCTGGACAAGGGGTCCAGGTTCTACATCTACACTTCAGCTGATACGACACACTAATAAAACACACTTTTATTGCACTTTTTCCATTATATTAAGATATTATATTATAACTTTTAACAAATTACACGACCAGTTTCGAAATAATTCATCATGTATTTCACGGAAACCGTACATTTTCCCAAAAAACAAAATAGTTTATGTCCTTCCTCGTGGTCTACTTTATATCTGTGCCAAATAACATAAAAAATGCTTCAGCCGTTTGTGAGATAAGCTCTTTCAAATAATTTTCCCCGTTTTTCCCCATTTTCCTCTGTTTCTTTGCTCCCATTGGTGGCAACGTGATGTTATATAGCTCAAGTCTTCCTCGATAAACAAGACTATTCAACAAAAAACGAATTTTTCAATTCAAAGCAATAGCTCCACAAATTCTTTAGCTTTATAATATAAGTATTAGTTATGATTTTCCCAAACTTTAGGCCCGCCATTCATAAGGAATATTAAGTCGTATGAAAAAAGTGTCTGAAAATTTTTTGTAGAGAATTTTATGATCTACACTCTTGCCCTACCTATTTTTGTGAAAAAATGTACAGTTTGAAAAAAAACAGGAAATACCTCATTTTCATACCTTTGACCTTGAATAAAATTTTTTGCACAAGGAGGATCACCGGGGACTTTTAAGGTTTTATTTGTAAAGGTGTATTTAACGTCTCTACCAATTTTCAGCTCTATGCAAATTATTCCGGGTTACGATTTTTTTTGCGTCTAATTAGACCGGGCTATTATTATTATTATAGTACTGATGATGTCCTCAACTCGGTTGCGCGAAAATTAGTATATCCGAACCGTACTGCATTTTCCGGGATAAAGTATCCCTATACCAAATTTGAGCAAAATCGGTTCAGCGGTTTAGGCGTGAAGCTAGGTAACAGACAGATAGACACACTTTCGCATTTATAATATTAGTAAGTATGGATAGTACAAATGAACTTAAAATAATTTATTATAATTTATCACATTCAAACATTGCATTGTTCTTGTTTTAGATTTGACGACTCACTAAAATATGCGTTTGAGGTGAACGTAGTGGTACCGTTACAACTGCTAGAATTAGCAAAGAAAATGTCCAACTTGAAGGTGACTATTTTTTTATAAAAATAAATACAAAATCGACAAGGGTTTCAAAGTATCTCATAAATATGTACAACAGCTCTATTGTTGAAATTAAATCATTATACAGTACAAAGTATCTTTATAAAAATGTACATTAAATGTTTACAGTTATTATTGTAATAATATATTTTTCAGTGCTACGTTCACATATCGACCTCGTTCTGCAACATACAGTTTGATCAAGCCATAGAGGAGAAGATTTACCCGCCGCGCGCTGACTGGAGGACCATCAGAGAGATTTGTGACTGTGAAGACTCGAATACTATAAATACTGTAACTCCAAAGTTAGTAATTTTTTGGTATATTATTGTCGTAACAACAATCTTTTTTCCACTTCGTAACTACCAGGCTCGATTTATTTCGATGGTCAATAATAAACTTCAACTTTATATAAGTTAAAGTTCAAACATATAAATCTTCAATTTCCAGGCTACTGGGCGAGTACCCCAACACGTACGTGTTCACGAAGCACCTGGCGGAGCAGGCGGTCAGCGAGTACAGGGGCGAGCTGCCCATCATCATAGTCAGGCCGTCCGTAGGTAAGATCTTGTACTTTACAGGCTACTGGGCGAGTACCCCAACACGTACGTGTTCACGAAGCACCTGGCGGAGCAGGCGGTCAGCGAGCACAGGGGCGAGCTGCCCATCATCATAGTCAGGCCGTCCGTAGGTAAGATCTTGTACTTTACAGGCTACTGGGCGAGTAACCCAATACGTACGTGTTCACGAAACACCTGGCGGAGCAGGCGGTCAGCGAGCACAGGGGCGAGCTGCCCATCATCATAGTCAGGCCGTCCGTAGGTAAGATCTCACTACCAGAAGAGAAATATTATTTTGTTATTTTCGAAAACTAAAAACCAAAACTCACATAAAAAAATAGTATCACTCTGCCTGGTCCGTACGTCCGTCTTTCCTTGCCTAGCCTTGATCATTACAAAGTGTAAATTTCACGGCTGTAATTTATATAATATTTTATCCCCGATACAGGTGTAGAGGGTTAAAAAAACTTTTATATTAATTTTATTTGCTAGCCAATAAATAAGGTCTGGCTAAAATCTAAATGTAGTATTATTTTGAAGAAGACCAGAGCCAGACTTACCAACGGAGTTACCATAGGATAGGCCGAGCGATAGGTACATCTTGAAAATAAAATCAATCATCAATCATCATTATTTTCATGACCTCCATTTAATCGTTCTTCTATAGTCTGTTCGCAACTAGTTGGCCGCTCTGCCCATATACTCACATACCGGCAGAGCGGCCAACTAGTTGCGCACAGACTATACCAAAACATTTTTACAGTGACGGGTTGCCTCGAAGAGCCTGCCCCAGGATGGGTGGACAACTTCAATGGTCCTATGGGCATGTGTGTAGCTGGAGCACAAGGTATTGTGACTTTATCGCATATATTCTTCGATCAAATATTTCTGCATATATTAGTAAAAGTATTTTTTGCCGTTGACGATTTTTGTGCCTATCAAATTACTGAATTCATATAATATAAAAAAAAATATAGGTACAAAATCCTGAAATGTTATTTATTTCAGGCTTCAGTGGCTTATATTATATCATTAGTACATAGAAAATTTGGTGGTTTCAGGCGTACTTCGAACAATATACGGAGATCGTAAATCTTGTCAAGATTACATACCCGGTGACGTTGCCATAAAAGGCATTTTGATGGCTTCGTGGCTGAGAGGAACCAAACCGTAAGAGGTCATGGCGCATTTTCATTGGTCGTTAACTAGTTCGATATACAGCATACGGGGAGTCCCCGCAGCCGAGATAAAAACCGAAAGTTACAAGTCGATACGTGTTCGTTATACCGCCTTCGGACGCATTTTCATTAGTCGTTAACTCGTGCAGTACGGCTGTGTGCGGCTGTATAGTATACAGCATACGGGGAGTCTATGATAACTAATGGCGCATTTTGAATGGACGAGGCATGCGTTTTTGAAATCTCCCGCACCCCGCATGCGGGCCCTTCGACCAGTGAAAATGCGCCATTCGGGGATTGCCTGTATGCTTTATACCGACCGTGATTTCGACCAATGAAATTTATCGGTCGATATTATACAGTTTGCGGGACACGAGTCAAATACATTTTCATTGGATTCACAAGTACTTGTTGTAGTAGAAAGACATGCGGGCCCTATCGACTAATGAAAACGGTTCCCCGAATGCGGGCCCTGTGGCATGCGTTTCAGAAATCTCCCGCACCCAGCATGCGGACCCTATCGACCAGTGAAATTGCGAAAGCCAGTTCACAATGGCGCGTTGCGTCAACGTTGCGACTATGCAGCGCTGCTGTTTGACGCATAACCGGCTACACGGGCGCCGCGCTGCGTCATCGCAGCGTTATTACGAAGCAGTCTTAACGCCAACACCCCCTCTCGCTTCGTCTCGGGGGCTGCCGTCCGTCATTTGTGCGTTGCGACGACGCAGCGCGCCGTGTGATCAACCTTGGTTATTTGTATGTAACTAAAACGCAACGGCAGCGCTGCGTAGACGCAACGCTGACGCAACGCGCCGTGTGGACTGGCCCGACAATCAATTTTTTTATCAATACCTTATCATTATGGTCTGATATTTAAAAGCTTGTCAAAGTTTTAATATGGCTCAAACCAAACAGGGTTAATTGAATCGTGATTTACATTGCGTGGTTCGAGTCAGATTCGAAAAATTACAGCGCTGAGTTTTTATCACTTTACACTTTCAAAAAATGTTGACAATATATTTTGTTGTAAATTTTAATTCATTAAATGTAAAATATGTTATATATAACACTGCAGTTATATAACATACTAGCTGTCCCGGCAAACGTTTCTTTGCCATATTATATAAAGTATATCGACCGTATTATTTTATTGAATTAGTGACTAAATAAGTAATATATCACCATGGCAACGTCCATCGCTATCCCGTGACCCGCGTCGCATAAACAATGGTCGCTCTTTATAGACAAACTAGCTGTCCCGGTAAACGTTGTTTTGCCATATAAATAATTTTTGGGTTTTTTGGTATGAAAAATAGATGTTGGCCGATTCTCAGACCTACTGAATATGCATATAAAATTTCATAAAGATCGGTCAAGCCGTTTCGGAGGAGTACGGTAACTAACATTGTGACAGGGAAATTTTATATATAAGATAATTTGCAATAACATAAAATTGCGACTATAATTCATCAGTTGTTCTGTCAACTTGACAGCGATCAGATGTGTTTCAAGTAGCTCCGTAATTAAAATTATTTTGCTGCATAAAAACTGCACAGTTCTTAAAAAGCTTTTCTTCGCGTAATTTAATAGTAAAAGTTGAATGTAAAGTGCAAAAAACAAACTTAAATAAAGTGCTAAAACAGTGATATTATACTGCAAAACTATTGGTAATGTCGGTAGTGGTCAAAGTGATAAACCCAAAATAATATCTATCCAAAGTACCTGCAGTACGAACATAAGATAGAGGAGCATTTATTTTGTGAATACGTCAGAGCATCGCTGGCCTAGTGGTGACGGCACCGCACATAGTACCCGAAGTATCCTGAGTTCAAATCCTACGCATAAGTGCGACTTTTTGTGAGAGTCCTCAAAATTTTAAATTATAACATTTAATAAAACTTGCGACAATCTCCAATAACTTTGTAACATGTCTTTAAAAAGGACTCCTCCAAATAAATATCTATCGAGTCAAGACATCGAGAATCCGAAGGTGACGTCAGCGTTCCGTACACCCATTCAATACGATTCAGGGCCCGTACCACGAAACGGTTTTGAGACTCAAACAATCGTACGAGATTGTTGCGTCCTACTCTAAGAAACGTGAAATGACGTTGTTAGAGCAGGATGCGGCATTCTCGTCCGATTGTTTGAGTCTCAAAACGGTTTCGTAGTAGGCATACAGAACCGGACACTATTGAACGAGAGCAGTTTGACCCTGATTCATAAACAAGAACAGAAGAACCGGCAAGCGCCGCGCTATCGGGAGTCCGCAAACAGGTGATAGTGCTAACGCTG
Source organism: Polyommatus icarus (assembly GCA_937595015.1). NCBI lineage: Eukaryota > Metazoa > Arthropoda > Insecta > Lepidoptera > Lycaenidae > Polyommatus > Polyommatus icarus. The sequence goes on from OW569325.1 coordinate 3,954,302, forward strand.
ACAACATGTCGAGTATTATGGCAGAGTTGCGCATGTTGTTTAATACACAAACTGAGCGACAAGAAAAGCAACTCAAAGAAATGAAGGATTTATTAGAAAAGCAGAACTCTGAGATTAAAGACAGTATCCAATTTTTGTCAAACAAGTATGATTTAATTAAGGAAGAAATAGACAGCATAAGGAAACATCAAAAAGACCAGGATAGACGGATATGTGAAGTTACCGAGAGCTGTAATTCTGATAAATTGAATATGCTTGAGGCCAAAATAGATTCATTAGAACAACAGGCTCGCCAATGTAACGTTGAAATATGTAACCTGCCCGAAAAAAGAAATGAAAACCTCTTAGCTGTTGTAGAGTCGATCGGCAAAATAGTAAACGTTCAGCTCTCACCAAACGACATTCTGTCAGTACATAGAGTGCCTCATGCTTCCCAACTCGCCAATAAACCCAAAAATGTCATAGTTAAATTAAAGTCTAAGATTGTACGAGATAATCTAATAACCGCATATAAATTAAAAAAGAATATCCAATCAGACCAGCTTGGAATAGCTGGCACTTCAGAAAAAATCTTTATAAATGAACACCTCACACTTAAGAACAAAATGTTATTTCGGAAGACAAAAGAAGCCGCTACCAAATACGGATATAAATACGTGTGGATTAAAAATTCTACTATACTGGTCCGGGAACGTGATGGATCCATGGCATATACCATTAAATCTGAAGGAGATTTGCTTAAACTTGCCGATAAACATAATGCACACTCGTCTGCGTCTAATAAATAAGAAAGAGATAAAATCACAATGTTACAGTAGAGCATCATCATTTTTTATTCTGGCTTTCCTTTTTGTATTGTACGCGTTTCTTATGTCGCTTGAGACCTTCTATTATCTTTTCATGTTTTGTTACTATAATATGAAGTTATGGAGCTTAAATTTACAGTATAATTATTATTGTTTTCTTAATCTATTAAATAGTATAGATAATAATATGATATTTGCCGTTACATTTGTTTTTAAACTGAAATTATATTGGTTAGGGTTCTATGTCAGTGTAATTTTTTATCTTCCAAGGCTGTATTTAATTTTAGTTTTTAGTTTCTTAATACCTTATAATAGTATTGTTATGTGTTATTGTTCAGTCAATGGCTAATTTCTCAGTATTAAGTGAAGTGGATGACATTTCTGTTTCTAATAGTTATATATGTTCACCAGAAGAAAGTGGTAAATACTTTGACCACACGATACACAACCTAAAAATATTGCATACAAACATAAGAAGTATTAACTGTAACTTTGATGCTCTAACAGTACTTTTGAATAGATTGGCACATAATACACCTGATATAATTATTGTAACCGAATGTTGGCTTAGTAAATGTCCTATCACTCCCTCCTTAAACGGATATCGTCATTATGCGTCTGAGTATAGTAATCAAAACGATGGTGTCGTTGCCTATATTAAAAATTGTCTAGAGTGTACTGTTGAAATTCCTAAATTAAATGACTCAAACTGTGTCCTTATAAATTTTTTAAATAAAAATGCATTTATTAATATTTATCGCTCTCCCTCCCAAAGAGATATCAACCCCTTTTTAGAATCCCTCGATAACTTGCTAGACAGCTTATCACAATATAAATCTGTTGCACTTATTGGTGACTTGAATATTAATATAGCTGCGGATAGTACAGACCCCAATAAAGATAGTTATCTTAACATGACAGCCTCGCACGGCCTCTGCTCATAATTTTCCTACTAGATCGTCAAGCTGTCTCGATCATGTTATTCTACGTTCTCCAACTGTTACTACCACTATTGTGCTTGACTCACTTATCACGGATCACACGCCTACTGTCATCTTCTGTGCTCTGCAAACGATACCCAAACGTTCCTGTTCCAAAACTACTAAAATGGATATATCAGATGTTGTGAATTCAATAAACAATACTGATTTGAATGACATATTAAAGATAAAAGACGCAAATGAAGCTGCAGAGTGTCTTGTATCAATATTTTCAACAGCGGTCAAAAAGCACTCACGTATAATAACGATTCCTAGTAGTAAGCGTATAATTAAGCCTTGGATTACACCAGGACTTTTGCGATGCATAAGGTACAGAGATAAATTATATCATGCGTACAAGGACGACCCTGAAAATGCAGTTAAAAAAGTTGTATTTACCCGTTACCGAAATTTTTGCAACAATCTCCTTAAAAAAGTCAAGTGTGACTATGAGCGCCTTGAACGCGCGCGCAGAAGGTAAAAGGTAATACTAAGGATATGTGGCAATTAATTAAACAAGTTGCAAACTTAAACCAGGTTAAACAATCGCCTTCGGTGCTGTTGAACTGTTGTAAAGACCCATCCCAATCAGTTAATTCAATAAACGAGTATTTTGCAAATATAGGCGGTAAATTGGCATCTAATATAAAAGAATCAGAATTATACAGTCACCTTCAAAATCGTAACAAATCGAACTACCCAAGAAGCTCTACTCTTTACTCCATGGCTTTGCACGAAGTAAATAATGCTGAGGTTGATATTATTATTAGTAATCTTAAAAACAAATGCTCTTCTGGATTTGATGCTATTAGTTCCTCATTAGTTAAAGCAACTAGACCCATCATAGTTCCACTTCTTGTTCATATTTTCAATTTATGCTTTTCGCAAGGAGTCTTTCCTGACGTTTTCAAGACTGCTGTCGTCCATCCTATTTTCAAGTCAGGTGATCGAGGTAGTGTTGAAAACTATAGACCTATATCTATATTATCAACTTTTTCCAAAATTTTCGAAAAGGTTATTAATAATAGACTTAGTAAATACTTAACTAAATTCAAAATCCTATCCAATAATCAATTTGGCTTTAGACATGGAACATCCACCGAAGATGCTGTCCTTGAATTAACAGATACAATAAATCATAATCTAAATAGTAAACTTAAAACAATTGGCATTTTTCTAGATTTATCTAAGGCTTTTGACACTATCTCGATTCCTGCACTGTTAATAAAATTAGAACATATTGGTGTTCGTGGCTTGGCTCTACAACTATTTAAAAGCTACTTAACCAACCGTAAGCAGCTAGTTAAAATAGGCATGCACATAAGCAAACAATATGCTGTTAGCGTCGGTGTCCCTCAGGGTAGTGTACTGGGTCCAACTCTCTTTCTAATATACGTAAATGAGCTGTGTCAACTACCACTGTCTCATTGTAAAATTGTTTCCTATGCGGATGATACAGCTCTTATAGTGGACGGAGAAGATTGGGACAGTACTCGTCGCAATGCTGAGACAGCATTAAAACTTGTCATGCATTGGTTGGTCGAAAACACTCTAACATTGAATGTAGGCAAAACTAAATTTATCACCTTTTCCTATACCAAAGCCAATCAACCAAAAATCCCTATTGATATCTACGCCCATAATTGCTACAGTTCGATTCCAGCCTCAAACTGTAACTGTGCTGCACTCGAACGTACTGAGTCCATCAAATATCTGGGAGTAATCATTGATAATAACCTGCGTTGGAAGCCCCACATCAACTCTGTCGCCGCACGTCTAAGGAAATTAACATAAGTTTTTAGGAAACTTAGAACTGTCATTGATTTTCAAACCCTAATCAAGATTTATCTAGCATTAGGGCAGTCTCATATAGGATACTGTATTTTAGTTTGGGGTGCCGTACACAAGACTACAATGCTTAGAGTTGAGCGTGGACAAAGGGCAGTTCTGAAGGTTCTTGCTAAAAAGCCGCTGTTCTTCCCAACTGTAGATCTTTTTAGGATGTGCCAAGTATTATCAGCGAGACAGTTGTATATTCCTCGCACTATACAAAAGAAACACAAACTTCTCATATACGACCCAAACTCTTACAAAAATAAACGCCGTTTCTATAAAGTCTGTGAGGTGCTGCCTTGTAATACAGATGCAGCCAGAAGACATTTTAAATACATCAGCTCTATACTCTATAATAAAGTAAATAAAATACTAAATATATTTTCCTTATCAAGATACAAACTAAAAAAGTGTTTAAATAAATGGCTAAAAGAATTAAATTACGAAGAAACAGAAAAACTCGTTACCATCTAATGAATCTAAAATATTCAAGCCCATCCTAGTACACAATCCCCCAACCCCTAAACACATACATAGCATCTCAATAATACGGCAATCACATGTCATATTTATCATATTTTGTAAGTCGTAATTAGCCTAGCCTTGTTATTGTAATTATAATACATTATATTATTTTAAGATACTGTTTTTGTAACAACTGTAAGAGGCATTGGTAGCTGCGCTGCAGTTTTACACTTTTGTAGCTACCGATGACTTATTGTGATTAAGCCATAATATTTGTAATGCATGTTATTTTGTATGTAAATTTGTTTTGTTTAAGTAAATAAATAAATAAATAAATAATTAAAGATCTAAGCTATCATATTATCTCTCAAGTTGAAAAAAAGCACACATTTAAAAAAAAACATTAAAATCGGTTAAGTAGTTTAGAAATCCATCGCGGACAAACATCGTGACAGGAGATTTATATATATTAAGATTTAATGAATTAAAATTTGTTGCAAATCTTATCCGAAACGACTGGCTCGATTGTGTTGAAATTTCATGTGCCTGCCCTTTTTTTACACGGGGAAATTTACGCATCCCCGGCGGATTGGGGGTATCGGCCGGGGTATGCCGTATGTGGGACTACCCACTACACCATGGTGCTCCACTCCTCGCTGGCAGAGTTGCGGGTGCGATAGAACCTACCGCAACTCCCTGGGGGTCTGAGAATCGGTTAACTTTTATTTTTATACTCGAAATAATTTTCTTTTTTTTTTCTTTTAATATATTTTGATTCAGGTTACAGGCACACGATGAAATACCGGTGTACCACGCCTGCGTGGGAGCTGAATACCTTATATCACTGGAATTTATTAGAGACGTTGGGCTCGAAGCGGCACCGATAATCGCATTTGAGAACACGTTCAGACCTATGAACGTAGTTTTTTTCAACTCGTTGCACTTGTTTCGATTGTATGTAAGTAAAATATTATTTACTAGCTGGTGCCCGCGACTTCGTCCGCGTTAGCATAGTAGATCACACCCCAAGTATTATTTTTCAAAAGTATTCAATGTACAGAATTGACTTTCCTACGATATTATTACATGTATAGATGGGGGGGTCGCAGCGCCCCCAAGAAACGACCGATGCCGAAGCTCGTCGATCAATCGACACTCGAAATCGGTAAAGATAAGACAGATAAAAGCTCATAGCAAGGTAAGGAGTGGAGATAGATACAAAGTGTAAAGGACAAATTTGTAGGAAATTTTATGAGCTTTTATTATGTACCGGACTTTTTTTCTCTACAACTAACCGTTTAACCTTTGACTGGTGACATCTATTTTGCGTAACGTAACTGGTGACGAGCGGTCTGAGAGACCGCTGCCAATAGGCTACTTGACCTATATTCAATTTCATTGAACAAATGCATATTTCTAGTAGAACTTGGCCTAGGAAACCGTATTTCACCCTTATTATCAAATAAAAGCTTATGATTGATAAATAAAGTCGATTTGAAAATATGATTTTATGAAAATAGGAATTGTACTGACGAAAACGCTTTTGCAGTACTTCCGATTTGGATGTGACGTCATCCTCCTACTAATTTAATATCTTTTATTTATCGCGCTCGCTATATGTAAGTTTATTTGTACATAAATAATAAGAATAAGCCTATTATATATTTTCTTCAATAATTCAAATAAAACATCAGTTTTATATATATTATCTCCATTTATTGTAGACAGGAAATGAAATAGCCAAAACTTTTCTCCAAAAGTTTTCAACATTACAAATGATTTCTAATTTCTTATATTATTATTTTATAATTTTTGGGCACTTTTAGACTCGTACATTTAGCACATTAAAAAAAATTCAATAAAGAGAGTTTAAAATGCAAAGCGTATGACGTCACACTATGGCGGACAGTGTTTTCGGCGCCATTTAAGAGGCATATTTTTCAATAAACATTTTTATGGGTTTCTATTGTGTAAAATATTAAAATATTAGTTTTTTTTGTAAAAATGAATGATTACGAAGCGATTAGCATGAAGAAAAAAATTAGGTCAAGTAGCCTATTTAGGATCTATTGCATAGAAATGAAGTAAATTGGCTTACAGACATGTTCAAGAATAGTTTGATAACTTAGTGTAGGACAAAATAAAAGCATTTTGTACATTGTGAATCAATTAATTAAAAGGAACTTTGATGTTATAATGAGAACAGTCCTTATAATCATGAAAATCAGAAGCGGGATTAATAATGTCTTTTTATAAAATTATTATCAACATAAATCAAATAGTAATACTTTTTCCATAAAATTAACACAGTAATCACCTAAAAAAAAAACAAAACCTTTAATCACAGCTATCATTTCACAAAACTGACAATGGTCAAACTTTACTAATTCTGAAGGCTAATTCTCCTGCCATGGCTCTTGATTTGTTGATCAATGTAACCTTGGTCATTCTCTTCGGTTCCTGAATCATGATCACTTTGCTCTGGGATGTGATTTTCGGCAATATTTTCGGCTTCTGGTTTAGTGGAATCCTTGTGCTTACCAGTCTCCTATTCTATGAATTTCAGATAATCAAAGCTGTTTTCTACGGTTTAACAATTCACTTCTGACTCCCGATTCCCTTCGCTTCTTCGGATGACCAGAATTATCCAACGTAAATAATAGATGTAAAAAATGAAAAAAATCAATAAGCAATGTAACGTAAAAAAGTTACGCTACTGGTGACGTGAGGTCTCACAGGCCGCTATCGAACTTTGCATCCATATAACTTATCGATTTGGGTTATTCCGACGCAACTGCCTCCTTCTGCGGCGCGGGGGCAACCGAACTCGAAGCTACACAGACATTCAAACCCGAAGAGTGCGGGGAAGTGAGTGAAAAGACGTTTTACTGTCGCCGTTCGGCCTGTGAGACCGCTTGTCACCAGTTAAAGGTTAATCGATATGAGCATAAAACTAAAAATATTGAAACTTGAGCCTCGGTGTGAGTCATAACGATCCCTTATTTTGAACTATTATTAATTTTACATGATAATTTGGTTCCTTCTTTTGGAATTTTGGTTCCCTTGAGAATATTGAAAATTGCGCTTTTTGGACAAGACACGACTGTATTGTAACGCTCGCTAATCCTTTCAATATTTATCGTCAAACTTTATAGATTTGGATTTTTTCCTTGTAGAAAACTTATAAAACTTTATTTTAGCTATCTTATTTACGTTTCAGGTGCTGATGTCTCATGTATTGCCGGCTATTGCAGCGGACGTCGTGTTTCGTGTTCTTGGCAAAAAACCCATGTATGTTAAACGGTCTAACAAATCTATGTATTATGGAACAGTCTCCTAAGTTTTTTAACGTTAAGTCGTGGTTTTGACGTGTGTATTAACATTTTCTTATAACTCCCGCCAGGTTGTTAAGACTGCAACGTAGAGTGATCGGTGCGAATCTCGCTCTAGAATTCTTTATGAAACAGTCGTTGATTTTCAACAATGACAAGTTCATGGAATTACTCACAAAACTGGATCCACAAGATAGAGAACAATTCTCCTTCACATTAGATGGACTAAAATCAGTAGAGTTTTTGGTGAATGGGGGGTTGAGAGCAAGAAAAGATCTACTACATCAAGACGAGAAAACTTTGCAGAAATGGAGGACCATTTACAAATGGTAAATATTATGATAACTGATAAGTTTAGAATTATAGAAGAATATCTTGTTAATTCTAGTAATAAGATAATAATATGTGCTAAGATAAAAAAAATAATATATTAAGCTTGACGTAACTACTAGATTCCACACCAATGTCGTTACTTACCGATTATTTCATTATGTTTAAAGCCCGTCACAGACTTAGCTATAATATATATTAATATATTAATATATATTATAGCAAGGCATATTAATCTATACTAATATTATAAATGCGAAAGTATCTCTGTCTGTCTGTCTGTCTATCTCGCTTTCACGCCAAAACTACTGAACGATTGTAATGAAATTTTGTACACAGATAGTCTAAAGCCTCAGAAAGGACATAGGCTACTTTTTAACCTGAAAAAGGGGTTGTAAGGGGGTGAAAATGCGTAAATTTGGTCAAATTAAGTTAGTTCCAAAAATTCATAATAGATGTCGCCGTGCGTCTCCTACATCGCGTTACAAGCGATAACGCGATGTAGGAGACGCAATCATGCATCTTTCTATAAGAGGTGGTACCATGTTGAGTCACGTTTTTCGATTCTTTCGATTGTTGTACACGTCGATAATGAATAACTCACTACTCAGTACTTTATCTAGGCAGTGATGACTTGATGAGTGACGAAACCTTAAACCTACCAATGCTAAATAGTTTATGGGTAAAGCTAAAGTTGTGTAATGGGGGGCTAAATAAGAATTAGGTTTAATTTAAAAAAATGAAATATTTTGATGTAAGGGGTAGGTAGCAGGGTTTTAAAAAGCTTTTAAATTTGACACCAATTTTGTTGACACCGCGCGCTATAAACTGAAGTCCACGCGGACGAAGTCGCGGGCAACAGCTAATCTATACTAAATCCACATGTCACAGAAATATATATTATAGCTGAGTGTGTGGTCACGCGAAAATAAGTATAGAAAATATATAATAATATGCCTAGCTATAAACATATTAATATATATTATGGCCAGGTCTGTGACGGGCTTTATAAGCGAATAGCTATGTCCAAACTTTGCGCTTTCGTCTCCAATTTTCGTCATTTTCTTTCATTCAACTATCGTTTTGGTGCATTCTATAATTGAATGCGACAAAGAACGCAACGCCAACTGTCACGTTTGATAACAAAGCGAAAGTTTTGGACGGTCAGAGGGCATGCGTCACGGGCATGCCTCACGTTCTCTGTTGACTGCGCTATAACGCATGGCCTTGATGAACAGAAAAAGGCACAGTGTGGACAAAGCTAATAGGTAACGCAGGACTCAGGAGTTACTTTTAAAATGCCCAAGTGTTCACAATGCAAAGGTCACTCTTTGTTCCATTACTCAAGAGTCAAGCATAAAACAGTAATAAGCCTAGACTAAAACACAAATTGTTATATTTCCAGGGAGGTGATAGTCGACCGCGTGATCACGTTGACGCTGTACGCGTGCGCGCTGTGGTGGATATTGAGGCGGGCGGTGACCAGCTATGTCTTGTAGCAGGAGCTACGCTAGCTTTACCTTTTTTCAGAATTTTAATATTTTACTTATTTTCCGAGATACAGAATCGTAAAACGTCCTATTTGAAGTAAGCTCCGTCTTAAAATGCACCAAGCGTACATTGGGCGAGGAGGCCATTGTCACTACGAGCGTTGTCGTGCGGACTTGCGGAGACAACTTTTTTGCGTTAAGTGCGTAGAAATTCTCGCTTGGATAAAAGTTGTTTGATTATATATAGTAAATATTGGCAACTAAATGTGTTTTTAAGTCATGGGACATCTATATTGATATCGGACGTTGTTTTATGGAGGGTTAGAAAAATACGTTTCTAAGTTTAAAAAGTGAGACTTGCATAATATTTATATTATGTTAGGTAAGTATTCGTCGTGTTATCATCAAAAATAATGTCGTAAAAAGTTGACGTTATAAGTAATGATAGGACGATGTTGAACAAATACGTTAGAGCTTTTATGGGTTACATGTAGTAATAGCACGCTTTTTTATGGAATGACTGATGCGTTTTGTAAGTCCGTTGTGCAGATGGGACGTTATCACCTGAATCATAGCATAAGATAGGACGTTGTATGTTTTAAAATATTGTCTAATATTAATATATTTTCAATTTTATATGTAAAAATGGTTTAAATCTGTATAACCTTATAGCTTATGGTATGTAACAAATCGAAATCATAAAATTATCACTTTTGTGCGCATATTATAATTTACTTATAGCAACATAATATTACCTTTATTTTTAAAATATATTATGTTAATTAATAAAGAAAATGAAGTATTGTAAAATACAATACTATAAAATACACAATAATTGTATACAAGCTAATCAAAATTTACATATTATTAAGAATAATAATTATTATACAATATTATATAAAATTTGATGAGCTTGCAATACATTTTTTGACATTTTTCATTATTGATGAGAATTATTATTATATATACACCGCAACATTCGCCTTTGCCTCCGGGTGCAGAAGAAATAAGCCAGCAACTGGAATATGTTTGGAATGAAATTAACGAAGAGCCTAATCCATCTGCTGACCTCACCGTTAATAGCATTCAACCATCTTTACTTTCTTTGGAAGAGCCTTTTAGTTTCGAAAATTTATCTTTAATACAGCAGGAAGACTTAGAAATTTCCGACAATACGTGTACTCCGGTTAGTCAAGAATTATTAGTAAGTACGAATTCCCACGCCATCTCCAACTACGATTCTGAAGTTTACAAACCGCAGACAAATCGATGCCTTGAGACGTAATAATGGAGAAAAATGCTCCTTTTATGGGCTGCTTTCAGAACCAATACATCCATTCTGGCTAAGCTGAACATAAAAACAAGACTAGAGACTAAATACCTCAAATAAATGTATCTTAGAATACTATGGACCAGAAAGAAAGGAGGCAATATTAAAATATTCACTGGCAAGACTGAGGGAGAAGGACCGAGGGGCCGCCATCCATTGCGTTAGTCCGATCAAATTTACACTACATATATTGAGTCAATCGTCAACAACGCTCTTGAGTAGCCGAAAACAGGAAAAGCTGGCGTAACATCATTAGCAGGAAGGTTATAGAAAGGGAGATCATGACATGAAGAATACGACTATAGGAATAGGATCACTTAAGATACTAGTACTAGTTCCTAAGTTGCCTGGCCGAAAGAAGATAATATCATGAAATATAAACTAAGTATAATCTATATCCATACTTACATTATTATAAATGCAAAAGTGTGTTTATCTATCTGTCTATTTACCTCCGCACGCCCAAACCGCTTAACCGATTTTTTTGATATTTAAAATGGGGATACTTTGAATACCGGGAAAGGACATAAATGGGATACTTTTCTTGTCGGAAAAATATTCAGTTCTCGGCGGTAAACGGGTAAGGCCAAGTTAGCCTTGAATAAGCCTAGTATTCTTAACAGAGCGACTGATTTTAGTCCGATGCAACGCCTATAATAACTCCACAAGGTGAAGATTCCTCCTCACGCGGAATACTGTTCTCATCTTTGGGCAGGGGCGACAAAATAGCAACTATTCCCTCTGAATGGTAACCAAAAAGGGCTGCTTGGATTGTAGACAGCCTTTGTGTTTCAAACAAGCAGACCCTGTGGAATTATTACGCTGAGATGTGTCTTTGCTCTGCATCTTCTATCTGCTGAATCACGGGGAGTACTCCGAGGAATAATTGTTGGCAATCACATCTCCTGCAAAATTCCATAATTCCACAGGAATATATTATACCATCCTCATCACCTTGATGAGTCTTTCACAGTAAAACTGAAACAAACTGCTGCCATCGGTATTTCCGGACCAATACGACCTACAAACCTTCAAGAAGAGAGCCTCTTAAAAGGCCGACTACGCACCTGCAGCAGCTCTTCTTATGTTGCAAGTGTCCATGAGTGACGGTAGTTGCTTTCCATCAGGTGACCCGTTTGCTCGTTTGCCCCCTTTATTAAAAAAAAACTAGGAGCAGTCGAAATATATCGTACAGATTTAGTTAAGTATTATTGATTTGTTAGGTCCAACTATGATTTAATTTTGTTCAAAACATTACCTATTTTGAGATATTTATTAAAAAACGTTTTTTAAAGGAAAAAAAACTTGTTTGTGTATTATGAAGTAATAAGGACACTTACATAGGACATAAAAATAACAGATTTCTCCAACAAAAAACGAGTGATATAGCTCAGAATCTTCCATAAAACAATGTCTGGTGTTCAATACGGACCTACGTTTCGTTTCGTTTCTCCGCTATAAAATGTCTTAAGTTGATATCGGACCCGTTATCTCGGTAATTATAATGAATTATTAAAACTTATATATATCACGTAAATAAAGAGAAATTTCTTAATAACATACAAAAATTCGAAAATATAAGTCTTATAGTTTTTAAGCTATTCAAGTTTTTCAACTTGCAAATCTTCTGATTGCTCTACTGAAAAGTAGTGATTTTGCAGATCGGACTTTCTTCTACGCATAGGTCGATTTATCACGGAACTACAAGCGATATTTCTAATTTTGATTATTTCAAGTTACCGAATGGCATTACTTGTTAAGATTTTAATTTTTTTGGACGTTCATCATTATTGCTGTGGACCCTTCATATTATGCTGTCGATAAAGTTCAATCTCTTTCTGCGTGCGTAGGAACTTAATTAACAGCGCCGTTATCACACACGCTCCAACATCGTGTGCGGTCACTTGTTGTGTTTCAGTATTTAAGGAATATTTAAATTTTTAAATGCGACCGCGGGCTTTGGAAATTAGTCGAGTGCTGTCTTTGTAGTTATGTACTATAACATTACTTTGTTAATATTATATTGTAACCGTCAAATCGATTGTAAAGATAAAGCCCGTCACAGACTTAGCTATAATATATATTAATATATTTATAGCTAGGCATATTTTCTATACTAAATCCGCATGTCACAGAAATATATATTACAGCTGAGTGTGCGGTCACGCGAAAATTAGTATAGAAAATATATAGTAATATGCCTAGCTATAAATATATTAATATATATTATAGCTAGGTCTGTGACGGGCTTTATAACTAATTCTGAAAAATATAAAATCAATAAGTACTTACTTGTAAATAAAGCGTATAATAATATATGATGTAATAAGAATTTAATTTATTGCCTATCTGTCCGTATTTTTATTTTGTCATGTCATTATGATAAACTGTATCAATTTTTGGATCCAAATCATGAAAATATATTCCTATCAATTAAGTAGTACGTTATTTTTAATTAAATGGAATATTAAACATGCGAATTAGAGTGGCCCGGGAGCCAGGTAAATTTTTGGTCAATGATTTCTTCCCGTTCGAAACTTTGTACAATGCATAAGAGACTTATACTATGAATACTAGCGACCGTCAGCTGCGATTCCGTGGGTGGGGCAGTGGGCAGTGGCAGCCTCCCAGTTCCCACCCATGAAGAAAAAAAATTTAGTCATTTAATCTCATTTGAAAATTTATCAGAGGATAGTTTATGTAGTATTTTGATAGAAAAACATAGTCAGCTGACCATAACACGGTGGATTATATGTCAGCTGGCTCCTTGAACATGAAAAAAATTTATATTATATCGCTTAAAGCGATAAGGCCGCCCTTGCCCACAGTTTACTGTAAAAATATTGTTAAGTTAGTCGAACTAGTTATAGTACCAATTTGTGAGCAATAAAGAGTTATCTATCTATCTATCTATCTATTTTCAATGATTTCCTCTCAGCTAAAAATTTACCTGGTGATGTTTATATGCTACTATGAATGAAAAGTAATTAATGACAGCTTGCTGTATCTCAATTCTCAGTGGAAAGTTTGCCAGCTGGTACCTTGAAAGGTGTAACGCAACGGCATATTTTATACCTACTAAAACTTATCAGCTGACGACTTTTCCACTGACTTACAGCTAGCTGATTTTTTAAATTGTTTACTAGAGTATTTAAACAATATTCTGATAAATTTTCAAATGAGAGGAAATGACTGAAAAAAAAAATGTTTTTCTTCATCTTTGGCAGGCTGCCACTGCCCACCCCACCCACGGAGTCGCAGCTGACGGTCGCTATCATATTATTTTTATATATTCATAGTATAAGTCCCATATTCCCTCATTGGAGAAGGTCTCTGAATGGTATAGACATAACTTGGTCCAATTCAACCCCGCCAAGACACAAGTCTGCGCGTTCACCACGAAAAAGTCACCAATGGTCGTATATCCTCGTTTCGAGGGCACATCTTTAACCATCTCCCCTAGCATTGAGATACTTGGCGTCAACATATCGAGCGAAGTCTAGTTCCGATATCATCTAGAGGGTAAGGCCAAACTAGCCTCGAAGAAGCTTGGTGTTCTTAACAGAGCGAGACATTACTTCAGTCCGGACCAACGCCTACAACTCTACAAGGCGCAGGTTCGGCCTCATATAATATTGTTATTATTGTTCTCATCTCTGGGCAGGGACGCCAAAATACCAACTGCTCCCTCTGGTTTGTATCCAACGAAGGGCCGCTCGAATTGTTGACTGCCCTAGTGTTTCAAACAGCTTGTACCCCTTGGAATTACGCCGAGATGTAGCTTCACTCTGCATCCTCTATCGGTTGTATCACGGGGAGTGGTCTGAGGAATTGTTCGGAATCATACCACCTGCAACTTTTCGCCATCGTCCCACGCGAAAAACATACCATCCTCATAACCTTGATGAGTGGCAGTCTTCCACAGTGCGTTTTTCGCGTAACTTTCTGCCGCGCACTGTAAAACTCTGGAATGAACTGTCACCAGCAGTATTTCCGGATCGACGGTCCGGACGATCTGCAAACCTTCAAGAAAAGAGCGTATTCCCTCTTAAAAGGCCGGCAACGCATCTGCAGCTCTTCTGATGTCTTGCTTTCCAACAGGTGACCCGTTTGCTAGTTTGCCCCCTTATTTAATAAAAAAATAACCTTTTTCCGTAGTTTCGGTTGGGAGGGACTTGGTCATGAAAATCTGTTACTGGCCCCAGGTCTAGAGCAGATAATACCTACATGTAACATTTAAAAACTTTCAGTTCTTAATTAAAACCCTTGGAAGTTATTGTTTAGGTTTAGAGTGCAATAATTAATAATATAGTATCAACAAGTAAGTAAAAAAGTAGAATATAATATTTATTGGCTTTTGTCAAGACCTTACCTTGCTGAGAGCAAAGATGTTGAAGAATTTATTTTAGCTAAAAACCTCCTATATATCATTTAACACCAAAAATGAACCAGTTTAATATGCTAGATTTTTCACAAAAATCCAATAACCAAAAAATACATAAAAAACCGTAAATTTTTCCCTTTAACTTTTGTTTTTCTATGTTTTATTCCACAAATATTAAAACATAATATTATCTATCTGTATGATTGTAGTCTATTTATTTAGCTATCGCTGACGTTTATCTTTTTTTTTTCGTTTATTTTCTAACCATTAGAGAGAGAAAAAAATAAGAGCCATTTCGTCGATAAAAATGCCATATTAGGGTTCCGCACCCAAAGGGTAAAAACGGGACTCTATTACTAAGACTTCATTGTCTGTCCGTCTGTCCGTCCGTCTCTCTGTCTGTCTCCAAGCTGTAACTCAAGGACGGTAATAGCTAGAGAGTTGAAATTTTCACAGATTATGTATATCTGTTGCCGCTATAATAGCAAATACTATGTGCTAAAAACAAAATAAAATTAATATTTATGGAGGGAAACGTTTTTTTGGCCTTTTTTGCTCTATACGAGGGCTGCCTTTTAAGTTCTGTCGTTTGTAAACTTCCCGCGATTATTGAAAAAAAAATCCATAAGGAATTTTAATCACCTTGTATTTGGATTTCAAAAACAAAAGAAATTATTCAGATTGGTCGAATAGTCTTATTGTATCGTCTATTCTTAGTCTATTCTTATTAAAGGTGACAATTCGGTTGTAAAAATGGAAATGTTATTAAAGGAAAATTTCCTTGCGATAATTTTTTACAACTAACGAAGTTGATTATCGCGACTTCGGCGTTTTGAGGAGATCACTTCTGTATTTAGTGATGCAGGTCCATGTCTTAGGATTATAGAACGCTGGTATTTAGAAGTTTAAAGTGGACACCCTAGCCTCAGTGACCAGCCACGTGATGGTCGTCCAAAAACCGCCGTAACGCAAGAGAATATTGACGCCGTGCAGCAGCTAATCCTCGAAGACCGTCATGTGATATATCGCGAAATAGAAGCATCCGTGGACATTTCAGGAAACACTGTCCAAAAAATCTTGCACGAAAAACTTGGAATAAAAATGATAATTTCTTGTTAGATACCCTGTCTGCTTAGCGACGACAAAAAACAGCCCGTGTTAGTTTTTGTCGCAGAACTCTGCAGCGATTCAACCGAGGAGAGTCAAAGCACGTTTATAATTTGCTCAATGGTGACGAGTTTTGGATATATTATGCTTACGATCCAAATTCTAAGCAGCGGTCAACTGTCTGGGTCTTCAAGAATGAGCCAAAATCGACCGAAGTCAGGGACTCACAAAGCACTTTTTAACCGACTTCCAAAAAACGAAGGTTATATGTTCGGCTGTGGATATTTTATTTTTTTTAATAAAAATGTTTGCCTCCATTGTGACAAAGGGTGATCACATCGCCACTATTGTACCCGAAGATTGCAAAACGGTTACCGCTGACTAGAATACCACAGCTTGTTTGCCACAAGTCATCACGGAATTTCGAAAAAAACCAATTCAAGACGTCGTAATGTGTTCCTGGCCATGACAACGCATGTTCGCACATCGTCGGTTAAACAAAGATGTATTTGTCAACCCAAAACGTTGAAATTTTAGATCATCCGCCTTACAGCCCTGGCTTGAGCCCTAAAGGTACAATTCCGTGCATCGCGACAATAGTCATTGTATGAAAATGTATGGCACCGCTTCCGAGGCCCGCGACAGACGCGCGCGGCCGACGACTGTCGTAAGCCGCGCGCGACCGTGTCATACATATAACTTTGACACGGTCGCGCGGGGCCTACGACTGTCGCGATGCACGGAATTGTACCTTAAGGATTTTAATAACTTCCACAAAAGTAAGCAGTCTTTGTAGTCAACGTTTAAGCTCACCTGAAGAAGCTGTTTACGCATAAAAATCGGTCATTTTGACTACCCAACTTCGGACTGGAATAAATGTTTTAAAAACTGGTTTGAACGCATGCAAAAGCATTTTTAAAATCGCGAATAATTAAAAAAAAAAACAATAAATGGTGATACTCTATTAGATTGTCTGTATTTATTCCAAACGACAAAACTTAAAAGGCAGCCCTCGTATCAGTAATGGCAACAGGTAGCTATATATAGTAACTTGAATTTATCTCAAAGTACGAGTATGTACTGTAATATTTAATAATAATATTTAAATAAAATAAAAAATTTAAGGGGCTCCCATACAAAAAAACTCAATTTTGGACTAATTTTGCTCTGTAATAATGTACAGAACCCTTAGTGCGCGAGTCCAACTTGGCCGATTTTATTTCATAACATTATACTTTAGAGGATCGAACACCGGTGTTGGGACTTATTGTATATTCAAATTTTAAACGATTGTTTAGCATGACGAGGCACAAAACAGTTACATGACATGACTATTATGTTTGTTATGCCCTCCTCCTGATTTTATTTGAATGTGACGTTGGTTTAGTACGTTTATAATTAATTCTAATTTATCCAAATGACTTTTGGTGCGAGCCAATGTCCGAACCTTGAGCAATTTTGTGTCATCGTCTGTTCTTTTATTTTTTACTATGTCTGTATGCCTTACCGTCGAGTAATGGAAGTGGGACACCCAGAGCCAACTTTGTGACTTACAGCAAAAATACTGTATATTACGGGCTACGGCATTCAGCATCCCCGTGAAAATCAAGAGCAGTGGATATTAAAATCTAAAATGAGTTACCAGTTTTTTGACCGACTTCCAAAAAGGAGGAGGTAATACGTTCGGCTGTATGTATCTTTTTTTTGTATGTTCAACGATTACTCAGTCGTTTATGATCCGATTTTCAAAATTCTTTTTGTGTTGTATAGGGTTTAACTCGAATTTGGTACCATATTCACAAAAGTTCTGATGATGGGATCCTTGCGGAATCGATTCAAAATAATGAAGACTGTAGTATATTGTACAGAAATAGTTGAGATTTAGACGAATTCTGAAAAAGGCTCTATCAAAGAGTAAGAGTTATTTAATACTTTTTAGTTTAAAATATTACTTGACTATTGTTTTTACCTTGGAAGTCAGTTTTTTTTTTGTTAAAAATAATAATTTATATAAAATTAGCTGACCCGACAGACGTTGTCCTGTCTTAACGATGATTATTTATATCGATTTGGCATAATTTTAATACAAAAAAGTGTGTTTATTTTTGAGTGTCATCGTGCACTCATCTCAAACTATTAGTTTGCTCTGCTGCAACACTTTGGCTATCGCACAATTTCTCGAAATGTTTCAACTTGATGTTTCATTTCTTTCTAGCTATCAGCTATCAGCTAGCATATTATATATATATATATATATAATATGGTATGGTATGGCGGGAACCGTACATAATATGCTAGCTGTCCCGGCAAACGTTTCTTTGCCATATATATATACCAACGTCCAACGTCCATCGCTATCCCGTGACCCACGTCGCATAAACAATGGTCGCTCTTTTAATAGACAAATAATTTGCAATAAAATAAAATTGCTACTATAATTAAAGATTTAAGCTATCCTATCTCTCAAGTTGGAAAAAAGCACACATTTAAAAAAAGAAACATTAAAATCGGTTAAGTAGTTTAGGAATCCATCGCGGACAAACATCGTGACAGGAGATTTATATATATTGATATATATAGATAGATAATAAATATTAAAATTAGTATATCCATGCCAAACATCAAAATACATTGAATAGTTTAGGGCTTAGGCGAAAGTCATAAAAGTTTATTTGTGCGGGAACCGTACATTTTCCGGGACAAAAAGTATCCCTTGTCCTGTCCAGAGACTCAAAGTATCTTCATACTTTCAAAAATTATAAATGTTTGTGGTGCGGGAACTGTACATTTTCCGGGATAAAAAGTATCCCTTGTCCTTTCTAGAGACTCAAGGTATCTCTATACCAAATTTCAACAAAATAGATTGAATGGTTTAGCCGAAAATCATAAAAGTTTATTGTGAGGGAACCGTACATTTTCCAGGATAAAAAGTATCCCTTGTCCTTTCCCGAGACTCAAAGTATCCCCATACCAAAATTCATCAAAATCGATTGAGTAGTTTACGCGCATATCATAAAAATATATTGTGCAGTAACCGAATATTTTTCCGGGACAAAATGTATCCTATGTCCTTTTCTGGGACTCAAAGTATCTCTTTACTAATTTTCAGCCAACTCGGTTCATCTGTTCTTGAGCCATAAGTACTCGTAGTGTAACTAACTTTAAAGTACTTTATATTTTGTAATAAAACATTATGACAACGTGGATTTACCTATAACTATCCCGTCAACGACTACTTAAGAAAATTACAGCATCCCATTTAACGACTTCACTACTACTACACTAATAATAATATGACTTTTAGTCAGGACGTTAAACGTCACAGTCAACGTCTTGACAAATTGTCCTTTAGTCATTCGATTGAATGCTGTCATTCAATTAATGCGCTAGTCATTCAATCAAATCGCAGATGAAACCAGATGACTGCGACATATATATTTTTCTTCAAATGTTGACCCGTGGCGACCCCCCCTACGAAAAGCTATGTTTACTTATAACACGTCATGTTACAGTTGTTACTAAATATAGTCCAGTGTTACTAAATAGTTATTACGTACTATAATGTTAAAAATTCAATAATTACGAACAGACACTTTGGTTTCCGCTACAACAGTACAATATTTACATTGTGTGCAAATACTGATGTGTTCACACTATACGAGTACAGTGTGCTCCTACGTAAATACTAATTTAATCTTTTCTCGATTCACATCCCGTATACATTTTAACATTTCTCAGATATTACTATATTTTGTATGCATTATTGATGGCTTTTCCGTTCTTCGTTCAGATCCGAGCCCGATTTTCGAGGCTTTTTGACAGTAGTTTGCCTTTTCAACTTTCTAGCGTTGTTGATTACCTACTTAAAGAGTGACGCCAAATAAAAGCGATAGTGAATGGATATAAACTTTAGTAAAAAAACCCAGTTACAGTTCTGTTTCAGTGTGTCTCATAGTGATGAAAACTTTAAATGTCAATTGTTCGGGAGTCGAAGTAAGTATATTATGAGAAAAGTTACCATTTTGATATTTAGGTCCAATTTCACTAACGTCTGTTAGTATTAACAGCTTGTTAAAATGTCATGTCTTCTCTTTGAAAAACAAAAGAGGTAATGTGATACTAATTCGAGCATTAACTTTAACAGTCGTTGGTGAAATTGGGTCTTAGTCCATGGAAATGTTACATGAGCTTTACATTTTTTAGCGACCCCCGGCAGCCCCACAAACTTGGGTTACTCAAAATGAATATTAATTGTATTTGGTTTGTTTCTAATGTAACTTAACTCTCGTTTTAAGCCATTTAGGGCCTGTTTCCTGATAAGGTGCCGGATAGGCTTATTTGTCAGATTCTCCATACTCTCTATCTGTCAAGTTATTTAATGGTTAGCGTTATCAGGAAGTGGTGGAACAGGTTTTCACCCTTGTTAATACTCGTACACGAGTTGAAAAAGTATTATTTGTCTGTCAAGACGGAAATATTTTATCGCATATCTTCTGCATAAGGCTCCACATGAAACTGCGAATACGCATCGCATCGCAAAACTCATACTAAAAATGACATTGCGATGCGAATTCGCACGAATTCGCAATTATGAGTGGGAGCTCTTAGTTGACTTATTTTAACGTGCAACTTATTTGTTAATATAACTAGTCGGTCCCAAAGTTCTGTCACTGGCACATTATTTTTAAAATTCGTACATGATTTTATGAAAATATTGTTGCATTCTTTTTTTTAATATTTGACTATTATTTTGAAACAAAAAACAATCATTTACCGCGCTTTTTCACGATGGAGGGGACGTTAAAAGAAAACCGAATAGCTGTTTTAGCGTTGCATCGCTGTGGGCACACGCCGAGTACTATTTTCAAGTTGCTCAAAAAATTTAATATTACGCTAAGGTTTGTGTATCGTACTATTGATAGATACATTAAAGTCTCCAGTGTTGAGGACAAGAAAAGAACTGGCCATCAAGGCGCGCATGGCAAAAAATCCAGCCCTAAAACAGAAATTGATGGCGTTGCAGATGGGTGTCAGTAGACAAACAGTAAAAAAGGTTTTAAATTAAGACCTTTGTCTACGAGCATACAAAAAATAAACATATCATAGCGTTGTGAAAATCGAACTTATCTCTGTAAATAATACACAATGTGGTTTTGACTACTCACATAATGCATTGATAGTTTTATGTGAATCAGTAATACTTACATATTTTGTGTCACAAAAAAACTTCCTTTGAAAAAATTGTGTACACAGCCCGACTGAGGTTCAAATGTGAACTGTCGAGAAATGGCGGATATTACGAGATTTTTCATAGAATACGTAAAAACTCATTGTTACCACCTTTACCTTCCCTAACACCCAACGATAATAATAAATCGGTATTCATGATGACGTTTCAAATGTGGGGTAGAATTGATGTTTCTAACGATTCATTTGATTTTAATAAGTTTATAAAGAAAGTTATCTTAAAATACTATAAGAATTAGATGAGGTAACAGCCATTTATCTTCAAATCTGTCATACTTACTGCTACGACAGTTAAAGTGCACCTCTTCCACGGCGGATTGTATATTGTAAGCTATTTTCTTACCTTTATTTATGATTAATTGTAAATATACTTTTTAGACTATTATCGGGACTCAAATAATTGTAATGCATGCTTGAGTACTTTGTTTTCTTCGTTAGAATCAGTTTTCGAGCATAAGATAAACACAATACTTTTTAATATACAAAGGGCGGAGAAAAATAATTGCAAAATCAGCAAAACATGGCGGCCTCGCCCATGTATTATAATGTACCTGCTATAAATATATGATTACACGTCATACTTCATAATAATAATATAATAACAGTACATGATGTTACTGGAGCCATATTATTATTATCATTATGTAGTATGACACGTAAAAAAAAGAAAGTAATTACGGTATAAGATGTAAGTATTCTGATTTCTGTATTGAAAATAACTTAGGTAAGAAAATGGGGTTTTTTATAAATATAAAGCTAAAACTTGAAACAGGAACTAAAAGCTTATAAATAATAAATAAAGACAATAAATAATTAATGTCAAAAATATTTAAATAGATAAGTATAGTTAGTTTATAAGTCAAGGTTTTCAATTTATATGTTTTAGTAAAAACGTGGTTCTTCACTTAGACATTACAGTGTAAGGCAAAAAGAGGCCACGACTCTATTAAAAGTAATTTAGACGTTAAGGGCAAATAAAACATAATAATTAAAGGCTTAATAAATATAGTGTCGTCATTGGCAAACGGACTGGACACAAATACTGACTTTGAACTTGTGTCTATATAGATAAAGTAGTATTTCTAGTGGTTGTCTGATGATATAACATACATAAGTGATATATTATCTGGAATTTATATTTCCAGTAAGATGGCGGTTTGCGACGAATTTGACGTTTTTAGTGGCATCCCAAATATTCCGGAGTTCTACAAAGGGAAGACAATTCTACTGACAGGGGGAACAGGTATTATTTTAACACATTTTGTTATTGTTCCTTTTAAAATATTTTTAATATTTGACAATAATATTTAACATAAGATCGGTTCTATAAATACAAACATTTTTATAGGTTTCTTGGGAAAGTTAATTATTGAGAAGCTGCTTTACTCGTGCCCGCACTTAAAACAAATTTTCGTTTTCATCAGAGACAAGAAAAATGTTCTAGCAGAAAAAAGATTAGCAGCAATGTACAATAATTCGGTAATAACGTTCATTCAATTTTAAAGTACTGCTTTGAAGTCTAGATTATGTACATTTTTATGGAGGGTGTTGCTTTTGATTGCTTTTTATGCATTGGTTGGATATTCCCTAGATTGCATATTTTTTTTGGGGTCCGTACCGATTTTTTATAGCATGCATGGCGCATTAGTCATCTTGATACTAATCAAGATACTTTTCCTTTTCTCTAGACACTGTTAATATCCAGACACCACTTTGAATGTGGTAGAATAAATTCTGATACCTGTGATCTATTACAGTGTTTCGAACGACTTCGGAAGGAACGAGACGGTCTGTTTCAGAGTAAAGTGAAGGCTATATCCGGAAATATGTTGGACTCAAATTTAGGTAAAATGCCTTATTAGTCATTAGCTATTTTTTCTAAAAGTAAATAATATATCTGCAAATAAATTACTATGTAGAGTATTATATAAAGTAATTTATAGATATTATAATAATAAGTTTCAGTAAGTACAATTATAATTGTTGGCAGGTTTATCGGAGGAAGACCGTGTGCTGGTAACAACAACAACCGACATTGTGATACACAGCGCTGCCAGTGTTAGGTTAGTCACATAATAATATTCGCACAGTACGTTTGGACTCCTCGTGACTATTTTTTTTTTATTACTCACCCCCCTAACATTATTAGGGCTTGTTATTTAACTTTTATTTATTTCTTCTTTCTATTCTTTCTATTACATAGCTATTACATAATATTAAGTCATATTTTCTTGATTCTTGTCAATCTTATACAATTTCCAGTTTTCTATTTCGTTTTACAATTTTCCATATTTTAATTTACATTTTTCAATATTATACAGCAACAATGTCAAAGATAAAACAACGGCACAATGAATGTAAAACTATCCTAATATCACAGCTGACCAATCTAAAACCTAACTATTATTACACAGAATATCACAGTTTTTCTTACATACTGCACCCACAATCTTCCTGCAAAAGGCCAGGAATATGTCCCGCTTTTTTCCCCCCAGGATGGATGGCAGATTCTCACCCGTTATCGATGTGCCCAATTTCTGTTCAATATCATATCTATTGCTAGCAAAAATTGGGCAGTCGAGTAACAGGTGAGGAACCGTCTCCTCCACTCCTGGCTGACATAAGCACGACGGATCCTCCTTCAACTTGAATCTATGCAAGTAGAAGGCGAATCCGCCGTGTCCAGTCAGAATCTGTGTGGTGTAGTGTGTGATGTCTATCTTTTTGGCTATCTTGTATGCAGCAGTAGCGCTTGGGATGAAGAGCTTCGTGATTCCGGCCGTCCCTCCCACTTCGTATCTCCTGTCCCATTCCTCAATCGTATCCTCTCTTAAGATACGCTTGACGAATGAAACAGGACACAGATCGTAGTCGGGTTTCCTCCTCAATCCCAGCGCGGCCTCCTTGGCTAATACGTCAACTCTCTCATTCCCTCTCAACCCTGCGTGCGCCTTGATCCAAAACAAGGAGACCTCCCGCCTCTGCGATGCAGCTTTTCGGAAGGCCGCCCATGTTTGCATTGCCAGGAGATGAGGAGAACTAACAGTGACAGCCTGGAGGGCCGATCTGGAATCGCTGAGGATTCCGACCTTCGCCAGTCCACTCTTGCAGGCTATAGTTACTGCTCTTTGGAGCGCTAGGAGTTCGGCTTGGTAGACAGTGCAATACGGCGGCAGTGCAAGCTTGATGGCCTTTGTCTCGGCCTCACCCTTTCATACGGAGAGTGCGGCTCCAACTCGACCCTCAATCTTGCTGCCATCCGTATAGATCCTATGGACGTGGCTGTTTACCACGTCTGCATACGAGTATGAGTCCTCGTCTACCAACCCGAACCTCAGCTCTACCTGCTCTGCCGGATGTGGGTCCTCAATCGCAGGAGCCATTCGCTCCACCTCCCTGTCTCTTAGTGCCGGGTGTGGTACTCCCTTCTTGGCCTCATAAAGCCTCGATGCTTCGAGTATTCTGAGGTCAAGAGGGAGTATCCCAGCCAACAGCACTGCAGAGTTCAGGGAGACGGTTCGATATGCTCTGCAGATCTTCAGGGCAAAACCCCGTTGAACGGAGTTGAGCCTTTTTTGGACCCCCATCTTTTCCACGGTGGGTGCCCACGCTGCTGATGCATACATAATAGTCGGTTCTATGACCGCAGTATAAATAATTCTGACTATTTGGGAGCTAAGCCCCCAGCTTACTCGAACGGCTTTGGCTAGCTGCTTGTATCTGGCGATAGCTTTTTGGCAAACGTTGCCGACATGTTCATTGAAGGTTAGTCCGCCATCGATGGTAAGCCCTAAAACCTTCATTGAATTAAAATATTTTATATCCACACCCCCCATCGTGAGTCTAGGTGTATCAAATTTCAGCTTCCTAGTGGAGATCTATTTTTTGTTTTACGACAAAGGAATAATAAACGTAATACGTAGCTACTTAGCTACTTTGCATTTATTATACGCAATAAATAATATTGTTCATAATATGTCTTGAAAATGTTTATTTTATAGATTTGATGACCACCTAAGAGATGCGTTTGATATTAATGTGAGGGCAACTTTACGACTGATGGAATTAGCGAAGCAAATGTGTAATTTAAAGGTAATTTTACTTTTGATGAAACTGCAGCTTACCAACCTTTTATCAGCAGCAGTCGATGGAGCCCAAATATATCAGTTTCATGAAAACGGATAAAATATATTTCAGTGTTACGTTCACATATCGACGTCGTTCTGCAACATACAGTTTGATCAAGTCATAGAGGAGAAGATTTACCCGCCGCGCGCTGACTGGAGGACCATCAGAGAGATTAGTGACAGTGAAGACTTTAATACTTTAAACACTTTAACTCCAAAGTAAGAATACCTATATTTGCTCGCTACAAAATATTTAGATGAAAAGAATATAATTATGATCATGTAATTATGTATAGATTTTGTAGGATTTTAGATTTTTCACAGGTAGCAGGCTTGTATGCCAGCCCTCGCCTGCGGTATTCGACATGTAGACCCAACGTTCAAAGATTTTTATTTTTATTTTAGTGTTTATTGAACACTATACCTATTTCGATCAAAAAATTAAAAGAAAAACGAAATACAGGCTATAACATAACATGCTTGACATACAAGAAGATGAGCAAAAAACCTTTTTTATTTGTTTGGTCATTACACCTATAATTCGCTGATTTATCTCTTTTGTACGAGACCTACGAAGCTACGCAGCGCGTAGAGGATGCTACGGATGAAGACGAAATACGCACGCGCCTCTACTTCTATAAGATCTTGTACTTTACAGGCTACTGGGCGAGTACCCCAACACGTACGTGTTCACGAAGCACCTGGCGGAGCAGGCGGTCAGCGAGCACAGGGGCGAGCTGCCCATCATCATAGTCAGGCCGTCCGTAGGTAAGATCTTGTACTTTACAGGCTACTGGGCGAGTACCCCAACACGTACGTGTTCACGAAGCACCTGGCGGAGCAGGCGGTCAGCGAGCACAGGGGCGAGCTGCCCATCATCATAGTCAGGCCGTCCGTAGGTAAGATCTTGTACTTTACAGGCTACTGGGCGAGTACCCCAACACGTACGTGTTTACGAAGCATCTGGCGGAGCAGGCGGTCAACGAGCACAGGGGCGAGCTGCCCATCATCATAGTCAGGCCGTCCGTAGGTAAGATCTTGTACTTTACAGGCTACTGGGCGAGTACCCCAACACGTACGTGTACACGAAGCACCTGGCGGAGCAGGCGGTCAGCGAGCAGAGGGGAAACTACTTATCGTTATAGTCAGACCGTCCGTAGGTAAGCCGTTGTTCGATCTACTTGAAGACAGTTACCATCGCCGTTTTAAGGCAGTATTGGATAATCATATTTTAGTAGTAATTTCTATTTTACATACAAAACTTCATTCAACAATATACCCCAATTTCACCCCCTTGGGGGTAGAATTACCAGAAACGCTTCAATACGTATCCATTCATTTTTACCTCTGCACGTCCCAACCGCTGAACCGATTTTGCTGAAATTTGACATGGAGATACTTTGGGTCCCGGTAAAGGACATAGGATACTTTTTATCCCGAAAAAATGTACGGTTCCCGCGCGATAAACGAATTTTGACGCAACGGAGTTGCGGGCATCATCTAGTATCAAAATAATAATTCTAGATGACGCCCGCAACTCCGCTGCGCCAAAATTCGTTTATCGCGCGGGAACAAAGCAAATAATAATATTTTAAAAAATGTTACTTAGATGCGGAAAATAGTTATAATCAGTTTTCATTTTAAATAATTTTTAGTATGGATAAAATCACACAGGTTGCTATCGAGTATTCCTCGGGTAAACGATGCCATAACGACCATAGTCTATGAATAATAAAACCAGGAAAGGTAACTCCCATACTAATACAGTTTTAAATTCACTTTTCTGACAAGTATTTTGGAGCATGTTTTTTGACGGAGTTACTCTTCCTTAGTTTTTTATTATTCGTAGACCATAGTGTTCAGATGTCATTGCTATATTTTATATGTGCGTCAAAGGAAGTACTTAATGTACCGAGAGGTACATTTAATTAGTTTTAATATCTCTTTGTCACATCTATTTTACAGTGACGGGTTGCCTCGAGGAACCTGCCCCAGGTTGGGTGGACAACTTCAATGGACCTGTGGGTATTGGCGTTGCAGGAGCACAAGGTATAATCCATAGATAAATTATTTATTATACATGAATAATTCTTTCATGGTACACACACACACTACATACATTTTTACCATTTCATAATTTAAAAATAAGGCATTCGCTTCTATTGCGGATAACATAATAATTGTATTACTGTATGAATATATTATGGTATACAACTACACTTTGCTCGAAGAATTTCATGGAGCGAAGTGACTTTGTCGTAGAACTACCGTAACTCGTAAGTAAAGTAATAATATTATGAAATTATTTTGATGGTTTTAGGCATCCTTCGAGTAATGTATGGAAATAAAGACGCCGGTCAAGACTATGTGCCGGGCGACGTGGTCACGAAGGGCATTCTGATAGCTTCTTGGATTAGAGGAACCAAAAAGTAAGATATCGATATTAAGATCAATACCATTTAAGATGAATATGGACAAGTTTTGACAAGATTTATTTATAAGCCATAATATATTATGGCTTTGGTAATGCAATAGTACATTACGCACCTAGGGCAGGAAAATAATAAATATCTCAGATCACATGTAATTGTTAGTCAAGGCGAAGCCGAGGTCAAAAACATGTGATTTACTGCAGCCCATTGCGCGTATACATTTCTCATTGATAATATCTAAAAAAATAGAAAACGTAAGTACATTTATTTAAAAAAAAAGTTATGCCTGCGCCTATGTCTACTATAATATTATATTATTAATGTTTTGATACAGGCTACAGGCGCACGATGACATAGCTGTATACCACGCGTGCGCGGGGAGAGAGAACTGTTTATCCCTGGAACACCTCAGAACTGTGGGAAGCAAAGTGGCTCCAATATTAGCATACGAGAACACGTTCAGACCCATGAGTGTAGTTTTTATTAAATCTTCGAGGTTATTGTTTCAACTGTATGTAAGTAAAAAATGCTTTTCGAAATTTAGGCATTAAAGTTTTCTTAATAATTTCAACCGCTGTGCCTTACTTTTTAGGTGTTGATGACTCATGTGTTGCCAGCTGTTGCGGCGGATGCCGTGTTCCATGTTCTTGGCAAAAAACCGATGTAGGTTTAATAATTATTATGCCGTCGAATAATGAAGATGATTGATGAACAGAATATGTTTTTAGTCACAAAGATACATATTAGGTTTATGCCGAAAGAGTTAATTTGACTTTCGAGTGTTGTAGCTCGTTAGACTTTTATATAAAATGAATTGTTGTACCTACTAACTAAAGTTTCATTGACTCACGGAACAAAAAAATTACTATTTAGACAAGAATATAAATGAAGTTATTTTTAAGGAGTTACAGTTCGTAGGTAACTTAACCTAAGCAAGCAATTAAGTTTTAGTGTTGACTAGATGATGACTATTGACTGCAACTCCGTTGCGCCAAAGTTAGTTTATCGCGATTAAACCGTACATTTTTCCGGGATAAAAAGTATCCTATGTCCTTTCCCGGGAGTCAAAGTATCTCCGTGCCAAATTTCAGCAAAATCGGTTCAGCGGTTTGGGCGTGAAGAGGTAACAGATAGACACACTTTCGCATTTATAATATTAAGGGCCTGTTTCACCGCTTCCTGATAAGGCTATCCACCACTTAATTTGACAGATGGAGTATGGAAAATCTGTCAAATAACCCTATCGGGCACCTTATCAGGAAGCGGTGAAACAGGCCATAAGTATATTGGATATGCCGCTCTAATATTTATTTTATTCTTCTTTATAAAGGTTAGTAAAATTACAACGTAGAGTGATCGGCGCGAATCTGGCTGTGGCATTCTTCGTGATGCGGCCGTGGGTTTTCAACAACGACCACTTCATGAAGCTACTCTCCGAGCTGGACCCACGAGATCGAAAACAATTCTCTTTCACGTTGGACAAAGTAAAATCAGTAGAATTTGTAGTAAATACCGGTTTGAGGGCGAGAAAAGATCTTCTACATCAAGACGAAAAAAGTATAAAGAAATGGAGAACCATTTATAAATGGTAAGGAATTTATTTTCTGTTTTTTTGGTTTGGTTTTAAACCAAAAAATATTCATCCAGCAACTAGACTTGACCGAACTAAATAGCTTCAGTTTATTATTTAAAAATAATTTTCATTGGCCAAAAAAAATTTAAACGGTCCATTTTTAATAGTCTCAGATTATTCTCAAATCGCGGAATCCTGTCTGTAGCGGTCATTGACTCCATGTTAAAAAAACTTGTCATATTTCGTAGTTTTCTATACAAACTAAGTCTAAGGGTAATATCATATTTTGCATACACGATGTGAACAAAGTATGAATTATATGACTTCAAACTCATAAACAGTAGGAGATTATCATACAAAGAGTTACCAAGACGTTTTCCTATTAAAGTTTAATAGTCTGTTTCTTTACAAGAATTCAATTTAATTGTTAAGTTAACGCAGTGCGAGATATTTTCACATAGCTCCTAGACTAGAAAGGGCAAACCGCTGGTACCACCTGACTATATATATTTTTTTTCATTTTCAGGGAGGTAACAATAGACAGAATTTTGACGTTCATATTCTACGCGTGTGTGTCATGGTGGATTATGAATACGGTGGCAAGTTGGTATACAACTGTATAATCGGTTTGCTCAAGATCTCGTCCGTCCGATTGTGGTTTGCTAATATCTCTTTTAATATACTTAGTACAAATTAATTGCGTTTTATTTTAAGTTTATGAATAAAAATCTTGTTTCTGTTTGAAAATAGAAAAACAAACTGCACATTTTTTTGTCGAAATTAATTTGCTTGCAACAATATGCCTTATTGTTAGTTCAGGCGTAAAAATATATTTTTCTATCAAATTGATCCAAGTCCCAGATTCGAAAGCAATGTTGATGCCCAAAGATTTTTTATATCATTCGAAATATTTTGTAACTCTATAAGACCTTTGATTGTTTTTAAGATTAAATAATATATAGGGATGGAAGGTAATTTAGTTTAAAAGACTTACTGGGCCTAAAATAATTATGATCGTCCTAAGATAATTATAAGTCATACTACACATAACACAGATATACATTGTAGTCAGGGAGCCCTAGAACATTTTTTTTTTTAATTACTAACAAATTTTGTTGTGAGTAGCTTCATTTTGATATTAAGACAAACAACTTTTTTATCTGAGAAAAATCTTAAAATTGGTAGGTAGGTAACAGAGATAGAAAGGATTTCATACTTTGATTTGATGGTTCTAAAATAGTGATTGTTCTATTTGCAGGACAATGTTACTCTACACAATGTAGTACATTAATTATGTATACGATTTAAAACATTAGTTCTGCACCTATTTAAGTTAAAAATTAAACTAAACAATGTTTATTTATTTGAATACAACAAAATTGGCAACATAGTCTAAGTGACGACTATTATTTTGTGTTATACGACGTTACTTGAATTACGGGCGTTTTTCTGCTAACTAGCCAAGGTCGTTTCCCAGGTAAAGTATCATAATATTGCGCGCTGGGCGACAGCCTGCGCGGTTATTGTCACTGTCACAGTTATGAAACAAAGCCGTGGACATTAGCGGAAGGCGTTATGCAGTATACACCAAACATATCTACTATCACGAAGAAAGGGGTACATCATTATTATTTTAAAATTAAACATTTTCCTCTGATCCTTAAGTCATCGATAGTAATAATATATAATAATTTTGAACAAACCTTGTACGACTCGGACGAATTTAAAACTATCCAGAGCACCTAGACAAGACGTTTTCAGATTACAAAAATCTTTGTGCTAAATTATTACAGAATTATTACAGAATTGAAATATAAAACTTACGGTGCAAATGCAGATTTTCGTAATCTCTTTAATTTTCATGACTATTAAAGTGTATGCTACGTAGACGATTAATCTGGCTCGGCATCCAATTCGGTTCGTTTCTTACTAAACGAAGTACGAACGGCATTATAAAAATAAGATACTCCATACTGATGTCAGTCAGACCCTCGTTTATGAATTACTAGATGACGCCCGCAACTCCGTTGCGCCAAAATTCGTTTATCGTGGCGGAACCGTACATTTTTCCGGGACAAAAAGTATTCTATGTCCTTTCTCGGGTATCAAAGTATCTCCATACCAAATTTCAGCGAAATCGGTTTAGCGGTTTGAGCGTCAAGAGGTAACAGACAGACAGACAGACACACTTTCGCATTTATAATATTAGTAAGATATAATAATTTTGAACAAACCTTGTACGACTCGGACGAATTTAAAACTATCCAGAGCACCTAGACAAGACGTTTTCAGATTACAAAAATATATGTACAGTACCCGGCGATAAATATTGCACATCGACCTTTGGAAGGTGACAGTCGGCTAATTTCGGTTTTGTAGAGCGTTATCTCTTACGCACGAAATACAAAAAGTCCGGTATATATTAGGAGCTGTTAAAACAATTATGGTTTGCTCCTTTTGACAATTTTATTATTCTTTGTATAAAATACACCAAATTTTCTATAAGTTATGGCTTTAGGTTCGGGTAAAATAAAATAAAAAAGGGTGTTCAAATTATGTTTACGTATTTAAAATTCGTTTGGAAAATTACAGCTGTAGCAAATTTAGGGGTGTTAACAACTCTAGATATATATTTTGAACTGGACGCGACTGCACTCTATTGAATTTGAACAACGACTGACATAATGTCAAATAGGCGTGTGCTACAAAGATAACGCTCTATGAAACCGAAATTAGCCGAATGTCTCTTTCCAAAGGTCGATGTGCAATATTTATTGCCGGGTACTGTACTAAATTATTACAGAATTGAAATATAAAACTTACGGTGCAAATGCAGATTTTCGTAATCTTTTTAATTTTCTTGACTATTAAAGTGTATGCTACATAAACGAGTAATCTGGCTCAGCATCCAATTCGGTTCGTTTCTTACTAAACAAAGTACGCACGGCATTATAAAAATAAGATACTCCATACTGATGTCAGTCAGACCCTCGTTTACGAATTATGATTAAATTGTTACATCTTGCATAACACTGTCCATGGCGACTTTGTAAAAATTTTGTAATTATATTATTTTTTGATTATTGCATTTTTACAATAACATGTAAACTTAATAAGACAAACACAAAGAGACCAGCTTAATTTTACGCAAATACCCTGGCATCCAACTTAAATAAACCATCTTTTTGGGCATGTTTTTGGGTCGGAAAAAATACAAGAACTTTACCGAAGCATAATTTTAAAAAAATCACTTACTGATGAAACTTGAAAGGTTATTCCTATATTAAAAGTCGTATCTGTATGACTTCTACACCATTTCACAGGGCATTTAGGCATTTTAACAACGAAAATGTTGTAAAAAGCTACGTAAAAAGTAAGTAAACAAATTGTAAAATGATTTTGACAATAATTATCATGTCAACCTGGTTAAATGTCACTCGTGTATTTATACACGAAAAATGTGTACCGAACACATGCATAAATGTACATGTATTCGGGTCACATTTTGTAGCCTTTTGGTGCACTTTTTTAGAAAATTATAAAACGTGTTTTTTTTTCATATAATATATTTCAAATTTATCAAAGGTTGTTTCATTTTTTTCACAAGCTTTTGAGAAAATAAAAAAAAAAACTTGTTTTTAAATTTAATATATTTCAAATTTATAAAAGCTTGTTTCATTATTTTCAAAAATCTTTTAGAAAATTATAAAACGTGTTTTTTTATTTTTATAAAATTTTCAATTATGCTCAATGTTGAGATTCAAGTCAAGCATAGAATTTTCACTCAAAAAATAAATAAAACACGTTTATCATAATCTCTAAATATATCAAACTTTATAAAACACAAAATCAATTTGTAGAAACCAAAATATATTAAAGGCCCTTTAAAATCTTGTGATGACGAAGAAATAAATTGCATTTGTGAGTGTATTCATAACGTTCTACATTTTAAAGTACCACTCGAAGAAAAGGAGAAAAAAATAATTAAACAAATACAGAGATATTCTTCGAAAATAAGTACGACAAAACAAGTAAATTGAGAAAAAAAATTATAATTCAAAAAGGGCGGCGCATTTTCCGGCACTGGTATATCAATTGATTGTAGTCTCTCTCAAACGATTAACTGTATTGTATTTGCAGAGTTTGATAATGTTATAGAAAACTAGATAAAAACCGTAATGTAACTGTAGACTATAGAAGCTAAGAAAAGTCACATGTATGATATATTTGAGTTATAATGTGTAACGTGTGTATGTGTGAGTGTTTATCTAATAGTGTGTAGATATTATGAAATAAAATATTGTACCAAAGTTATGTTTCTTTTGTATATTCATTCATTATTTCATATGTAATACCCCTCTTAGTAAATACATAAAGCATACATTATATGGATATGTGACATATTATTATTATACAAGATTCATATACCAGTTTGGTTCTGTGATAATACAGTATGAACACAATAGAGATCCGTAATTATTTGAGAAGAATTTGTGAAGGTTTAGACTTTAGAAGATAATATTATTGTATACGCTGCGAATCGTCTGCCTATATAATATAATAATATGTTCAAACCCCTACATACATTTATTAGCAACTTGGATCTTGCAGATAATGTTACACATGGACCCCACCGGATAGCCATGCACATCAATGAAAATGACATTTGTCAATAATACTATCAGGCTACAAAATGATTGGACTTCTGTGTGTGGAGAGTACTGTTTAATGTACTTGTCATACAAGTTTCATAACAAGTCATTGTCAGAGTTTTAGACTGAATTTGGTAGTGACACACTTAAAAATGATATGTTTTTGAATAAAATGTTTGAATCTTGTTTTATGAACTGTGGTATGTAATACGAAATAAATAATTTGTTTGAAAGTAAACCAAAGTTTTATTTTAACCTTAGATTTAATTATATTGTTAAAAAAAGACTCAGTTTGCGCGCCGGGGCCTCCTATGTTTACGAAGTCCATCGAATGATCGGATGACCTACATAATTAATTATTAGGTACTTTTTATTTGCAATAATTCATTAGTTAATTATCATTCATATTTATTTAAAATCTAAAAGCCTCAGTTTGCGCACCGCGTCGTCGTATGTTTACGAAGTCCATCGAATGATCGGGTGACCTACATAATTAATTATCAGGTACTTTTAATTTGCAATAATTCATTAGTTAATTATCATTCATATTTATTTAAAATCTTGTAAGAAAGCAAGGTGACGTAAGCGATAAGCCAGATCGAACAATAGGACACTGAGGTGAGCATAACAATGCATTATGTAGCGATTGTAATTATGAAGGAACAATGGAACGTGGTGATAGTAGATAATGAGGGTTAAACACAAAAGCTAACTTTGAAACTAGTGCAAATACGCTGAAACGGATCGCATAAATCGAACGGGCGTGCTTCAAAACCCCTATTTTGACACCAAACTCTTTTTTTTTAGGCGATGTCGCCGCTCAAACCGACAAAAAGTGATCGAGATAGTTTGCGAGCCGCGAGCGGGGCGAGGGGTGGACCCAGAATCGTGATCCAGAACCCGCGAAAAAACACTACTTGTATTTTCTAGCTACTTGACCGAGCTTTGCTCTAAGAAGTCTAAAATATATACAAGAATTGCTCGATTAAAGATATAAGATGAAACTTTTGTTGTTGTTTTCTATGACAAGTGGAAAATCTCATTTTTTCCCAGGTTTTAATCTCTCACGTGCTGCCAGCTATTGCAGTGGATCAAGTTTTGCGGGCGCTCGGTAAAAAGCCTAAGTAAGTATTGTTAAATCTAACTCAGTTTTTCGGCTACTGACATGATCGAGAGTTTTCTTAGCAATAGGTCATCATCTAGCTCGCTCGGTGCCATTAAATTTCGGTTTACCCGTTTCATCAAAGGTTATAAGCAACTGCCAGTGATTTGATCGGTTCAATTTTTTTGCACTCTGATTCATTAAATTTCGTTTTCGGGTTTCGGATAATTTAATTTTATTATTTTTGTCTCAATTCACAGGTTTTCATGGTGCGCTCCTTTCGCTTCGTCAATTATAACTTCATGAGCCTGCGCTCGCTACTGAAGCCGCAGGATCGGAGACAATTCTTCTTCTCCTCGGAGGGAGTCCAGTCGCAAGAGAACATGGTCGCCAGTGGTCTAACAATAAGAAAGGATTTATTTCATCAAGACGAGAGAACGTTGCCTAAATGGAGGAAAATTTATAAAATGTAAAGGAACTCCGTTCCAATAATAATTAATAATTCAAATATAGATTCAACGTCTATTCAAAATAAATAAGGTGTAACAAAGCAAAGTGTGGTACTTTGCAGTATGTATGTTTCCCTTATATAAATTTCACTGTGAAAGTAACAGCGCCAAAAGAGCAAATGGGACCCATACACACCCAAAAGTATTATCATTTATCACTTACTTTTGTTACACCCTGGATAAATCAACGAATCCATACTAATATTATAAATGCGAAAGTGTGCCTGTCTGCCTGTCAGTTATCTCTTCACGCACAAACCGCTGAACCGATTTTGCTCAAATTTGGAATGGAGATACTTTGAGTCCTGAGAAAGGATATAGGATACTTTTATCCCGGAAAAATGTACGGTTCCCGCGCGATAAACGAATTTTGGCGCAACGGAGTTGCGGGCGTCATCTAGTACCTACTTAAATTAAGAATATTGTGACAAAACAAAAATTACTACCAATCTTATGATTTATATAAAGGTGCTGTGTCATTAATTATTACATTTTAATATTGTTTTTCTTTACAGGGAGGTGATAATAGACTCAATAGTGACGTACAGTTTCTACGTTTTCGTCTTCTGGTGGATTTTAAACACATTCTTGACGTTTGAATTTATAAAAGAGTAAAAACACCTTATATTATCATAAACCTTAATTTTTTTAATAAAGTTTAAAAATAATTATTATTACTTTTTTATTTTCGAACCTAACCTGAAATCTAATGGATCTTGACAGTACAGACTTTGTCATTACTGCAGAAATACCAATAAATAAAAAGACGGGAAATCCGATATATTTTTATTTTTTGCTATTATTATTTATTATTTTATTCACAATGTATACTTTTATAAATTTAATTTTAACTTAATTTTATTTATACATATTATATAATTATTATTGTAAGTATGTGTTTATTGCCTGAATAAAAATGATTATTAATATTATTATTATTATAGGTTCAAAATACCAATATTACGGGAGCCCTAGAAATTTTTTTTCTATTACTATCAAGATAATTTTTGTCAGTAGCTTCATTTTGATAAGACGAACAACATTTTTATCTGCGAAAAATCTTGAAAGTGGTAGCTAACAGAAATAGAAAAGTTTTCATACTTTGATTTGATGGCCCTAAAATATGGATCGTTATATTAATTGTAGGATAATATTACTCATTTATGTCTACCTACCTATCAATATACAAAAAAATCAGCTTGTTAGGGTTCCGTTTTAGGATTCAGTAGTCAACCAAGTTTTGTTGATTTCAGAACCCTATAACGGAACCCTAACGAACTGATTTTTTTTTTGTATATGGATAGGTTATTACTTATTAGTTATCTTATTTAAGAGTAATATTGTACTGCGAATAAAATATTCATATTTAGGACCATCAATTCAAAGTATGAAATCCTTTCTTAGATCTCTGTTAGCTACCACTTTCGAGATTTTTAGAAAATAAAAATGAAGCTACTCATCAAAAATTATCTTGATAGTTATAAAAAAAATGTTCTAAGGCTCCCGTACAGCGTACTACAATGTTTTAAAACTACTTATATTAAATTTCCCGTCAAAGAAGAAAGAGCCTTTATTATACAATATGATAATTAATCATTTTAATTGTTATGTATTGTTATGTATGTTAGTCTATAAGGTATATATAATACGGGCCAAGTTGCCTGATTTAAATAAATAAATAAAAAATAATAATATGCATAGCTATCTAGTACCTAACCTCCATACTATTTACCAAAACCTATTAAAGACAAGGGATGGAAATGTATTTCTATTCGTCAAATTAAATCTACCGAAGCTGTCTCTCAGCGATATAAAAACTGAGAAAAAAAAATACAACACGTCTACTCCATTACGATACAAAGTCATGAATTGACAGAATTTAATATATTCTAATATAATGAAAATATACTAGAATAATTATAAAACACTAGGTAAGTGTTTAACAATGATGTGTAAATATAAACACAAGATACTTTGCCTAATTATGCAATTAACAATATTAAAATTTATGCATAGAAATATACGTCATGCTATAGTCTATGAGGTGGTTTAATAAATAATAATAAAGTAATGTTAAATCATAACTCTGAATGTAATATTATGAACATTGAATACAGTTATATTATATTACAATTATTGTTTCATATATTTAAAAAGTATACTTAATATTATATTAAAATACGCCCTAAAATATATTCAGTTTCGGATTCTAATTCGATCAAAATATTATATCATTTGATATCCAAAGACAAGTTGAAAATTTTCGTCGTTTGTTTTTAAACGACTACCAAAAAGCCGTACCCTCTTTAATATAATATTATGTGGCTAAATATTTTTTGTATGTTCAACCGTTAATATTATACTATTTAATATTATACCTAGCGAAATAGAGAAACAAAGGCCTAAGCAAGCGAGATGTCACTTGCACTATCAGTAACACTGAGCTGCGTAGTAAAAAGAGACGTGTGATACATGACAGCAGAACTCTTTTTTTGACGTCCAGTCGGCACTTATCGGCACGTTGACAATTTAATCTCATAGAAAGATGCTTTGTGTAAGTGTATTCGGAACGTGCACGTCAGTACTCAGTAGTGACATATTTCAAACTATGTTTCAGGGGCGTTTCAAAAAATAAACAACAAAAGTTTGTTTATTTTGTAAATATTATAGCAAATAAAATATATTTAGAACAATAATTAATGGCATTTGGGATATATTAAGTTAAAAACTACTTGTGGAAAATGAATATAATCATAAAAACTGGTTTTTAGAGTGTAAAACACGCAATAAGTTTCAAGGCCCAATCTATGCTAAAAGGAAATAAATTGGTGTTAGCAGGACATGTAAGGGATGTAGAAGAGCTAAGAACTAATGGCAATGTTATTCAATACGAGCCAATATAATTCGCCGAACATCGGTTACTTTAGCACCCTATAAAACAAGTTCAAACGTAAGTACTCAACCGACCAAAAAACGTAACTAAACATTTGGATAAAGCAAGTCTAAACATTATTATTTATTCCAGATAGATAATAATGATTGTTGCTGGAGTAAAATGCAGCTGCGTTTTAACCAGAGCGGCAAGTGAAAACATATTGCTGCTTTAATCGGTAACAAAAATACGAGCAATAGATACTTGAAAAAAATAAATTTTATGTTTTTAAAAATCTTGTTTTTATTTATTTTTTACAACATTAATTATACTCTTGAAGAAAATAGGAGTCCAAAAATTTACTAAAACACTGCAAAAATTTTTCACGTTTCTGAGTTTTTGCATTAATACACTTTCAATCAATGAGTTTCTAAAATAGTAACATAGAATATCATTGTTTTCAATATGGATTCTTACTCGAGCAATATCAATAAGTCCTTTCGGTTTCTTGTTGAGAGTAGGTACTCGTTTCGTTTTGCTCAAAATGGGGGCATAATAATTTTAAGTTTTTTATCCCTTTCATCTAAAACTTGCTTACTTGAAAACCCTTTTTCATTTAAAACTCTATCTCCAGCATCTAAAATATCAGTTAAACATGTAGTATCTAGTTTTATCGTCATTTGTGAGTTTTTCTTCCACCTGATACTTTGGATTTAAATGAAATATTCCATGAAACTATCACTGCAAGTTTTGTCGTCGGGTTTTGGAGACCATCATGGTGATCCATCAACACTAAAACAATAGTTAGGTACACAAAACTCTTTACAAAATGCAACTCAAATAAAATTGACTTGACTGATAATGCAATTTTAGGTTATATCGAATCACATACTGTTTCATTTTTAGAGCAGATATCTGATTTAATTTCCTAGTGGATTTAGGAAAAACATTAAATTTGTACTGACTGCCTATATTTTGCTGTTATTTTTGTAGTCTACGATACAAAAACAATTAAGACCAATTTCTAAAAATTTCATATCAAGATTGAGAAGTTTGTTTGACTACTATCTGAGCCCTATTGGTTGCATATTTTTTGCCACGGCAAGCGCGGCAATCGCTTTCTTAGTCCCCTTCGCACGCTCCGAATACGTACACATATTTTTATACACAGATGTAAATCAATTTCGGTTTCGTTTGACAGCTTGAAATTGTTGCTCTATTTCGCTAGGTATATTAACTTTATGGTTTGTATAGTACGACAAAATAAGAAGACGAAATATGAGAAGTTTTTTGACATGGAGTCAATGACCGCTACAAATAGGATTCCGCGATTTGAGAATAATCAGACTATACAGATATATTAACTTTATGGTTCAACCGCAACGATTTTACCGTTTGTAAAACCGATTTTCAATTTTTTTTCCGTTGTGTATGCGGTAAATATAGTAAATATTTTAAAAATTATACGATAACCAAAAAATGAGATTTTGAATGTAGATTATAGTGTTTAACGACTTGCAGATTCTGTGAGGAGGAGGATGAAACACCTATTCACTTTCTCCTCGACTGTCCTGCTCTACTACAGAGCAGGAACAGGCACCTTGGTCGCCACGAATCACACCACAAATCCAAAAAATCCACAGAGGAAATTCGTGGCACCAACCCCAACCATATCGTTCAATTTATGAGCAGTATTGGGTTGGGGATGATTCTCTAGTGCGAATGAGTCACAATAGATCCTCATGGGTCGCAGTGACGTCAGGGCTATAAGCGACCTGCCTTCTTTAAAACAAAATAGTGTTTAAATTAAAGTACCAAAGAGAACTATTAAGTCCTTATAGATAAAATTATGTAGTCCTTATATGAACAGCAAGGATACTTTATCTATACTTATTATAAAACAAAGTCGCTTTTTTTCCCTCATGTCCTTTTGTTCCCTTTAATCTTTAAAACTACGCAACGGATTTTGATGATTCTTTCAGTGTTAGAAAGCCCATTTATCGAGGAAGGTTATAGGCTACATTTTATCACGCTAAGGCTAATAGGAGCGAAGAAATAGAGGAAAATGCGGAAAAAACGGGGAAAATTATTTAAACGGGCTAACTTGAACGCGCTAATCTCAGGAACTACTGGCCCATTTTGAAAAATTATTTCAGTGTTAGATAGCCCATTTATTGAAGAAGGCTAAGCTATATTTTATCACGCTAAGGCTAATAGGAGAATGTGGAAAAAACAGGGGAAATTATTTGAAAAGGCTTATCTCGCGAACCACTGGAGTAATTTTTATGTTATTTGACACAGTTAAGAAGCTGTAGACCACGTGAAAGATCATAGGCTATCGATTATAATATTTTTTTCAGTGGCTATATATTTTATACCCGTGCGACGCCGGGGCGGGTCGCTAGTTGCCAATAAAACAGCGATGTGTGTGATGTGATGTGATGATATTCCCTAAATAAGGCTGTCTATACAAACAACGTTCGGTATTTTATAGTTATACAATAAAATATACTATATTTTACAAAGCGTTAACTTTACGCGCAACGCTTATACTATGTTATTGTGTTCTATATATTTCCGTGTATCACACATACAACATATTATTGTAAATATATCATCATAGTTCAAGTATTCTGTAAGTAATCGATCGACGTCTAACACAAAGAATTGAGTATCTAATTAGTAACTAGTTTTATGCTTAGTAATGTACTGATATTATTGAAATGCTTCTAGTAACAAAAAATAGATCAAACAATGGTGGCCACTATGTTTTTCTTATTATGATAAATTGGAAGAAATATAGCAAATGAAAATTAAATACTTCATCGGGAAACTTAAATGCGTCATTTTTTTATTAGCAGTGCGAAATTATAGTACAGTAAAATTATATTTTTTTAGGATAATGACGCGGGAGGATGAACTTGACTTTAACGATGTTCCCACAATACAGGAATACTACAAAGGGAAAACCATTTTCATTACTGGCGGGACAGGTATAATAAGACTTACAACTTAATAACTTACTAATCACGTAATGCTGCTAATATCTACTGCTCATTTGATTTTTTATGCCATAACTAAAAACAGATGACTGTTAACATAATTTTTCAGGTTTCATAGGAAAGCTACTTATAGAGAAGCTACTTTATTCATGCTCAGATTTAAAACAGATATATATGTTTATAAGAGCCAAGAAAGGTGTTTCTCCCGAACAGAGATTAGATAATCTGTACAAAAACTCCGTAAGTACAACATACTAAATCGAAGTATCATTTTTAGGGTTCCGTACCCAAAGGGTTGTCTGTCCGTCTGTCCGTCTGTATGTTTCCAGGCTGTAACTCAAGAACGGTACTAGCTATTGAGTTGAAATTTTCACAAATTGTGTATTTCTATTGCTGCTATAACAACAAATACTAAAAAAATAATTAATATTTAAGGGGGGCTCCCATACAACAAACGTGATTTTTTTTGGCATATTTTGGTCTATATCAATAATGGCAACAGATAGGTACTTGAATTTTTCACAAAGTCCTTAGTTATACGTGGACTTTACAATTTATTAATAACATTAAAATAAAATAAAAAACTAAGGGGGCCTCCCATACAAACACATTTTTGTCCTATTTTTGCTCTGGCGTGGTACGGAACCCTTCGCGCGCGAGTCCGACTCGCCGATTGTTTTTTATTTTGCTAAATATCCATACTTACTAATATTACTATTTACTAGCTATATTTTGACCCAGCTTAATTGCTCGGTATTCGATAAAACACGAATAAAATTACATTTTCTAAAAATGATTCCTAGCTAGATCGATTTATCGCCCCCGAAACCCCCTATATACTAATGAAAATCGTAGGAGCCGATTCCGAGATTCCAATTATATTATATATACAAGAATTGCTCGTTTAAAGATATTTTAAGATAAATGCAAAAGTATGTCTATTACCTCTTCACGCCCAAACCGCTGAACCGATTTTGCTGAAATTTGGTAGGTTGGCTTCGAATCCCGGGAAAGGACATAGGATACTTTTTATCCCCAAAAAATGTACGGTTCCCACTTGATAAACAAATTTCTGCGCAACGGAGTTGCGGGCGTTATCTTATTTTTAATAAACAGCAGTAACAGGTATTGACATAGTTTTTCGTTCTTTCAGTGCTTTGATAGGCTCAGGAAAGAAAAAAGCGGACTTTTTCACTCTAAAATAACCGTCGTGCCAGGAAATATCATTGAAAAAGACTTGGGTGTGTAAGAATTTCTACTACCTACTAGAACTCTAAGTAACGTTTCCTTTTGTGCTCTCTGTAAATACTAAAATAGTTATGTTTAAAATTTCCAGGCATGTCGGAAAGAGATCGAGCTTTTGTGCTTGAAAATACGAATATCATTATACACGCCGCTGCGACTGTCAGGTATTTTTGACCTATAACGCACGTAGTAGGTGCTATTCCCTAAAACGTATATTAGTAAACTCCTTGTCAAACGGCAGAATGAGTGCTTTGCGAGTTTCTACAAGTAACCTAACTGGCGTTTGTCAGCAGATTTTGCACAATATCTGCTACACTGCTATCTGTCACAAATATACGAAAATTTTGACAGACAGCAGATACAGAGCAGCATCTGCTGTGAAACACCTACTGTCGCAAATTACGTAATCATCAACCATGATACATTCACACAAATATGGGCTATCTACGTAGTGTTGGGGCTCATTATTTTTCTGCTTGTAGATTTGATGAAACCTTAGAGGAAGCGCTGGAAACCAATCTAATGGGAGCGTTGAAACTGATTGAACTAGCGAAGCTGACACGAAACTTAGAGGTACCAATCCATTCTTATAATATTATAAATGCGAAAGTCTGTCTGTCTGTAACATCTTCACGCTCAAACTGCTGAACCGATTTTGCTGAAATTTGGTATGGAGATACTTCAAGTCCCGGGTAAGGACATAGAATAAATTTAATTCCGGAAAAATGTACGGTACCCGCGTGATAAATCATCACGATGTCACCTAGTAACCTATAACCATAATCCGGTCATCTAATAGGGAGAAAATGTTGATAGTAAGAGCTCCTACATATACGAACTGCACTTGTTGACGGCACTCGACGGCAGCCGTCAACTGCCGTCAACAAGAAAAAGAAATTCAGCGACTGCCGTCGATGCGCGCCGTCGACGCGTACCGTCGACAAGTGCAATTCGTTTATAAGAGGCCTAAGCTAACGCTACTTGACTTCTCTTTTCCACGTAAGCACTTTTTGTTCCCACTTTTGTTACAGAGCTACGTGCACGTGTCAACGTCATTCTGTAACCTCGATTACGAGAGAGTGATACAGGAGAAGATGTACCCCCCCGCGGCGGACTGGCGGGAGATCAGAGAGATTGTGTACAACACGGACCCGCCAGCACTACGGGTTCTGACGCCAAAGTGAGT
The DNA here is from genome assembly GCA_937595015.1 of Polyommatus icarus. NCBI lineage: Eukaryota > Metazoa > Arthropoda > Insecta > Lepidoptera > Lycaenidae > Polyommatus > Polyommatus icarus. The sequence continues at coordinate 3,998,306 of OW569325.1, forward strand.
TCGTACTTCATTTGCACGTTTGGTCGTCGAAATGAGTTGTGACTTAGATTTTTTGAAAGATTGACAAGAATTCTTATAGTTGGAATTATCAGGACGTGTAAAAACTTCAAAGATAACTTGTAAACTATAAGTAATGAATGCCAAATAATCGAGTTACTAAGATTTTATTACTGACATTTTATATGTGAAATTTTTGTGCCTCGATACGCTGTTTTGATATAAGGTTCTTGTAAAGTAAATTAATTTAAAATACATTAAAATAAATACATATTTACAGGCTTTTAGGAAAATTTCCGAATGCATACGCGTTCACGAAGAACCTGACCGAGCACGCCGTGTACGAGCTCCGGGGGAAGCTGCCCATCGTGATAGTGCGACCGTCTATAGGTTAGTTAACCTGCCAACCCCCATAAGGACACCGGCGACCGCGACAACAATTATTATAGAATAACAATAGATTTCCAAGAATCCGCGATCGAAGGATTAAGTTAAACTATTAATTATAGGAGAAGGTAGTAATGTGGCCCCCCACTTTATCAAGCATTATTTAAAAAATATAGGAGTCAGAAATCTAAAAAATACATTAGGGGACTTCTTATTCATTTGTTTAAACATGTCTTATTAGGGAATAAATAAAACTCGTGCAGGATTATCGAAAATTTTAATTATTCTTAATCAATCACATTTGGTATTTTGAGATCAAGTGATGGTAATGTGACCCCCCGGGGATATCACATTAAATGTATTGCACAAGTGAAACTTAACGGCAATAATCACAAATGTAATAGTCACCTTTGGCGCCTCCACAGGCTACATAGCCCATTACTCAAAAATTTGATACTGTACCCATGGCTCTCCAGCTCTGTCATTGGAACAACATTACGACCAATGTGAGGGGGCCAAATTACAATCATTGCTAATATTTAATCAAACGTACCAAAAATATTTATTAAATGTATAATTTTATATTTACCTTTTAAATTCCGTATAGGAGAACAGTTTGATGTATCCGATGTTTGAACACAAAAGCCATATTTCTGTTTCTTAACAACTAAGTATCGAAATAAAATCACACACACTTAAAACTTTCGCAGGTCGCAATTTTAACTTGATCGAATGACAATCGAACTTGACAGCCTCTGTTGGATTTGTACGGTGCTCCGTGCTAAATTAGTAGCATGCCGCGAGCATCCCGTTCCACCAAAATTATATTAGATAGCGTTGTTAAAACATTAAATATTGAGGGGGGCCAATATATGTGCAGGGGCCACATTACCACCTTTTCCCTTAATCATAAGTACGGAAAACAAATTAACATTAACGTTTCAAGTCCATTTGCCGGCGGCTTCGTCCGCATGGAATTCTGAGAACGACATAATTTCAGGAAAAAAACATATTTTTTTATACATAAAATATAGTCTATATAATTATAAATACTAATGACCACACCAGCTTTCTATCGGTGTTAAAATTTTTGCAATCGGACCAGTCGTTTCAGAGATTACCTCATACAAACAAAACAACAAACTTTACCTCCTTATTATTTAAATATTGGTGAAGATGTACACTCGGGGAAGTTGATTCCTATGCAGTTGAGAGACCAACGTCATTTGGTCGATTATGTCAATTCAATATTAATTGTGATCTGTCGGCTGAGTTTGACGTATGCGACAAAACTACGTAGATCCCCCATTTGCATAGGAATCAACTTCCCCGAGTGTACATTGTACAGTATAATACTATTTTACTCGTCATTTTAGTTTTAGATTGTAGCATTATTTGTTGGACGTTCACCATATTAGGAGGCCTTAATATTAAAAAAGTAGCTTTCTGGTAACTTGTGGCATAATGTACAGTTACAGGGTGCCTGTCGGAGCCGTGTCAGGGTTGGATAGACAACTTCAATGGCCCCGTTGGGCTCATCACCGCCGCTGCACAAGGTAACAACGAATATAAAATATATCATATATTATAGCCAATAGGAGAAGGTGGTAATGTGGCCCCATACTTTGTTTATCAAGCATTATTAAAAAAATATAGGAGTCAAAAACCTAAAAAATACATTAAAGGACTTAATCTTATTCATTTGTTTAAACATGTCTTATTAGGAAATAAATAAAACTCGTGCAGGATAATCGAAAGTTTTAATTATTCTTAATCAATCACATTTGGTAATTTGAGATCAAGTGATGGTAATGGAATCACATGTAATCACAAATGTAATAGTCACCTTTGGAGCCTCCACAGGCTACATACATAGCCCATTAGTCAAAATTTGATACTGTACCCATGGCTCTCCAGCTCTGTCATTGGAACAACATTACAACCAATGTGAGGGGGCCAAATTACAATCATTGCTAATATTTAAACAAACGTACCAAAAATATTTATTAAATGTATAATTTTATATTTACCTTTTAAATTCCGTAGGAAAACAGTTTGATGTATCCGATGTTTGAACACAAAAGCCAAATATTTCTGTTACTTAACAACTATCGAAATAAAATTACACACATTTAAAAGATTCGCAGGTCGCAAGTTTAACTTGATCGAATGACAATCGAACTTGACAGCCTCTGTTGGATTTGTACGGTGGTAAATTAGTAGCATGCCGCGAGCATCCCGTTCCACCAAATTATACTGGATAGCGTTGTTAAAACATTAAATATTGAGGGGGGGGGCAATATAATATGTGCAGGGGCGACATTACCACCTTTTTCCCTGTATATTTTTAAATCAGAATTTACACAATAAAGCTAAATCAGGATTTACCTCCTTACGACCATAAACGAGCCATACATTTGGAATGAGAAGGACACAATATTATGTATTTATCAGTGAACTTTAAACTACAGGAAGACTAACTCCGTCAAAAAAGTGCACCAAATGGCTACAAAATGTGACCCGAATACATGCACATTTATGCATGTGTACGGTACACATTTTTCGTGTATATATACTCGAGTGACGTTCAACCAGGTTGACATGATAATTATTGTCAAACTCATTTTACAATTTATTTACTTTTGGTTTACTTACTTTTTACGTAGCTTTTTACAAAATTTTCGTTGTTAAAATGCCTAAATGCCCTGTAAAATGGTGTAGAAGTCATACAGATACGACTTTTAATACAGGAATAACCTTTCAAGTTTCATCAGTAAGTGATTTTTTTTAAATTATGCTTAGGTAAAGTTCTTGTATTTTTATTATTAGTAAAAAATATCGTGAATTGTGAGTTGTGACGTGCAGGGATCATTTAGCCAATATTAAAAACGAACCCAAGACGATCACTTTTTTTAAATGAAATAAGGGGGCAAACGAGCAAACGGGTCACCTGATGGAAAGCAACTTCCGTCGCACACGGATACTCGCACCATCAGAAGAGCTGCAGGTGCGTTGCCGGCCTTTTAAGAGGGAAGGGCAGGGAAAGGAAAATGGTAGGGGATTGGGCCTTCAGTAAACTCAATCACTCGGCGAAGCACAGCGCAAGTGCTATTTCACGCCGGTTTTCTGTGAGCCCGTGGTATTTCTCCGGTCGAGCCGGCCCATTCGTGCCGAAGCACGGCTCTCCCACGTCAAATCATGCAGCATGACGTGCGTTACGTGCTGTCATGGTTACAATATTATGATCAGCATGTCATGCAAGTTGTACAGTTAATAGTGTCGTTTATTCCCAAACCATTTATGCATAGGCAAAGCCAGTATAGCATATTTCTGGCCTCTATCTCTTTGTTAACTGTCACGAGTGACTCTTTTCTTACCTATAACACTAAAACAACGTTTAATTTTTGAAATTTTATACTCCATATTTTTTCCACATTTCTATTTAATACTCCATATTTTTCCATATTCTCGACATTTTAGTCCATATTTTATGTACATATTTTGGATTTTTTGGTACATATTTTTCCGGGCCCCAGTCATGATATATTTTGTATGAGTAATGACCGAAAATTAAAGAGATTACGAAAATCTGCATTTGTACCGTAAGTTTTTTATTTCAATTCTGTAATAATCTTTGCTAATATTTTAAATGCGAAAGTGTCTCTGACTGTCTGTCTGCCTGTCTCGCTTTCACGCCAAAACTACTGAACCGATTGTAATGAAATTTTGTAGACAGATAGTCTAAAGCCTGAGACAGAACATAGGCTACTTTTTAACCGGAAAAAGGGGTTGTAAGGTGGTGAAAATGCGTAAATTTGTTCAAATTAAGTTAGTTCCAAAAAATCATAATAGATGGCGCCGTGCGTCTCCTACATCGCGATATCGCTTGCTCGTGCATCTTTCTATAAGAGGTGGTACCAAGTTGAGTACCGTTTTTCGATTCTTGCGATTGTTATGCACGTCTATAAATAATGAATAACTCACTACTCTACTTAGTAGTCAGTACTCAGTACTTTATCTATGCAGTGATGAGTGACGAAACCTTAAACCTACCAATGCTAAATAGTTTATAGGTAAAGCTAAAGTTGTGTAATGGGGGGCTAAATAAGCTTTAGGTATAATATAAAAAAATGAAATATTATGTGCGCACTGCACAGCTGTTTTTAGATATTTTGATTTAAGGGGTACCAGGGTTTTAAAAAGCTTTTAAATTTGACACCAATTTTGTTGACACCGCGCGCTATAAACTGAAGTCCACGCGGACGAAGTCGCGGGCAACAGCTAGTTCTGTAATAATTTAGCACATATATTTTTGTAATCTGAAAACGTCTTGTCTAGGTGCTCTGGATAGTTTTAAATTCGTCCGAGTCGTACACGGTTTGTTCAAAATTATTATATATTATTATTATCGACGATTTAAGGATCAGAGGAAAATGTTTGATTTTAAAATAATAATTATGTACTCCTTTCTTCGTGATAGTAGATATGTTTGGTGTATACTGCATAATGCCATCCGCTTTGTTTCATAACTGTGACATTGATAATAACCGCGCAGGCTGTCGTCCAGCGCGCAATATAATGATACGTTACCTGGGAAACGACCTTGGCGAGAATCTGAACTGTCATATTTTAGTGTTCGAAAAGGAGCCAAATTTAAAACGGTTGAAGTATGGGAGTTACGTTTCCTGTAGTTTTGTTATTCGTTGGTATTTATTCAATAAGTACACGGATAAGGAAAACATTAGCCGCCGTACTAGTAATGAACTGTGTCACAGCTGCCTTTGTTTACAGCACAAGGTATCTCAATTTGTGGTAACCACACAAAGAGTACAGTACAAATAGTAACAAATGGTTATAATGTACCACTATATTGTATATACTCCATGTATTGCTAATGAAATTGTTTTCAAAATGGCATATTATATTACTGCAATTTTTTCACTCTAGACCGCATACGACGGTCGCGGTCAATATACATTTTAATTAACCGATTCATGGCCAATGCCGCGCCCAGCGCGTCATTCAATAAGTTTTAGTGAGGCCGATGACGCGCCAGACGCGGCATATAAGAATTGTTAATAAACACGTTAAAACTAATTTATTATACTGTAATTACAATTCCCTTGTCTAAATATACATGTTGAACTCAATTTTATGCGTGGCCGTTTATTTTAGAATTAAAGGCTACTAGTCAGAGATCGTCAATCATTGGTTCACTCGAAGAATCCTTACTTTTCTGCGATTAGCGTATTTATGAAACTTTTTTTTCTTATTAACACTCATCTTCATCAGCGTCAGTAATTTAGCTTCGATGTTACTGTCTGTTGAGTTATTTTTTGCGTCATGACAAATACGAGAACTTTCAATTACTTAATGTCCTTTTCAATGTAAAGTTTTGCAATATTGAGTGACTATATTCTGGAAAACTTTCATTCTCCTTATTGTCGTTTTCCAGGCAATTTTCATTTGAGTATGTTTGTAAATCGTGGCTGGCTATATTCAGGAAAGTCATTATATTCCTGCTGATTATCCAAAACAAACGTATTTCATTTGTTTAAATAAACGATTTTCTGAGAGCTCTTAAATTTTAATACAAATTTATATTGTCATAGCTACACAACTACTCTAAGTTATTTATTCTTCAACTAAAATAGATGAAGTTGCTAGTCATAATAAATCCCACAACCTTTACGGAAAAACTATCATGCCTATTGATTTGTGCTTTAACATGTAATTAGGGTTCTAACTTCCGTACCCAAAAGATAAAAACGGGACCCTATTACTAAGGCTGGCCTCACACAGCCGGAACGTCTCTCTGAATAATTCATAATCGGAAATTCATAATCTAAATTTCGGCACCTTGCCTCACACACATCTTTGAAAATAAGATTGATCAGTAGTCTCATGATTCCTGGCACATATTTAAACGTCTTTATGGAAGAAGAATTAATACTAATAAATATTATTTTTCTTTTACTTTCGTTTTCACTTAATGTTTCCCAATTTGGAATTAAACTTTTAAGAATTTCCAACCACGCTATGTTTTTTTCCCTGTCATGGTAATTCTCAATGGATGTGTCCTATATTTCAATGCTTAAGATTAAATTTTCCGTGTCAGACATCACGCCAGCAGGTCACAACACGTCCAGGGGTTAGCTTCTTGCAGTGTCAACTGAAATAATTCATAATCTGATTCCAGTATGTGTGTACCGCTCTATTAAAATGTATGGGAATACGCGCGTTATGAAATCATAATCTTAAATTTATAGATCCGGAATTCAGAACGCTCGTCAGTATCATTCTTACAGATCGATCTGAGAAACATAATCTGAAAAAAATCAGAATGTGTACGTGGAGCATAGGTACTTACTGATATTGTATGGAATTCCAGTCTTTCTGAATTAATAATATGAATTCAGAAAGACATTCCGGCTGTGTGAGGCCAGCCTAAGACTTCGTTGTCTGTCCGTCTGTCTGTCTGTCTGTCTGTCTGTCTCCAGGCCGCAACTCAAGAACGGTAATAGAATTGAAATTTTCACGGATTATGAATATCTGTTGCCGCTATAATAACAATACTAAAAACAAAATAAAATTAAATAAATAAAATAAAAAATGAAGGGGGGCTCCCATACAAAAACATAATTTTCGGCATAATTTTGCTCTATAATGGTACGGAACCCTTCGTGCGCGAGTCCGTGTTATATGTGTTATCATCAGTCAGTCAAGGTGTGACGACGTGATCCCTCACAAAGCTCGGCTTTTAGTAACCAGCACTAATTAAAATCATTAATACCTACATACTCGTATGAGCAAAATTTGTGCCAAAGGTTGACGACTACTTACACATTTTGTTAACAGTATGAATTACTACTGTTATACGCCATATCAGCTTTGAATTACAACTAATACGAACACTGCACACAAAATTTATCTTTTCCCTCTCTGATTTACGCCTATTTACAATAAAATATGCATAAAACACAACCAGTGGCCAATGCCGCACGTGGCATCATCGTTTAGCAGGGCCGATGACGCTTATGGTGCGTCATCAAACAAAGTACTTGGCCTGTCGTAAGAATTTGTTGAAATGAAGGTGGCAACGAATCGGTTAACCGATTCATGGCCAATGCCGCGCCCAGCGCGTCATTCAAAAAGTTTTAGTGAGGCCGATGACGCGCCAGACGCGGCATATAAGAATTGTTAAAAAACACGTTAAAACTAATTTATTATACTGTAATTACAATTCCCTTGTCTAAATATACATGTTGAACTCAATTTTATGCGTGGCCGTTTATTTTAGAATTAAAGGCTACTAGTCAGAGATCGTCAATCATTGGTTCACTCGAAGAATCCTTACTTTTCTGCGATTAGCGTATTTATGAAACTTTTTTTTCTTATTAACACTCATCTTCATCAGCGTCAGTAATTTAGCTTCGATGCTACTGTCTGTTGAGTTATTTTTTGCGTCATGACAAATACGAGAACTTTCAATTACTTATTGTCCTTTTCAATGTAAAGTTTTGCAATATTGAGTGACTATATTCTGGAAAACTTTCATTCTCCTTATTGTCGTTTTCCAGGCAATTTTCATTTGAGTATGTTTGTAAATCGTGGCTGGCTATATTCAGGAAAGTCATTATATTCCTGCTGATTATCCAAAACAAACGTATTTCATTTGTTTAAATAAACGATTTTCTGAGAGCTCTTAAATTTTAATACAAATTTATATTGTCATAGCTACACAACTACTCTAAGTTATTTATTCTTCAACTAAAATAGATGAAGTTGCTAGTCATAATAAATCCCACAACCTTTACGGAAAAACTATCATGCCTATTGATTTGTGCTTTAACATGTAATTAGGGTTCTAACTTCCGTACCCAAAAGATAAAAACGGGACTAATAGGTACTAAGGCTGGCCTCACACAGCCGGAACGTCTCTCTGAATAATTCATAATCGGAAATTCATAATCTAAATTTCAGCACCTTGCCTCACACACATCTTTGAAAATAAGACTGATCAGTAGTCTCATGATTCCTGGCACATATTTAAACGTCTTTATGGAAGAAGAATTAATACTAATAAATATTATTTTTCTTTTACTTTCGTTTTCACTTAATGTTTCCCAATTTGGAATTAAACTTTTAAGAATTTCCAACCACGCTATGTTTTTTTCCCTGTCATGGTAATCCTCAATGGATGTGTCCTATATTTCAATGCTTAAGATTAAATTTTCCGTGTCAGACATCACGCCAGCAGGTCACAACACGTCCAGGGGTTAGCTTCTTGCAGTGTCAACTGAAATAATTCATAATCTGATTCCAGTATGTGTGTGCCGCTCTATTAAAATGTATGGGAATACGCGCGTTATGAAATCATAATCTTAAATTTATCGATCCGGAATTCAGAATGCTCGTCAGTATCATTCTTACAGATCGATCTGAGAAACATAATCTGAAAAAAATCATAATGTGTACGTGGAGCATACTTACTGATATTGTATGGAATTCCAGTCTTTCGGAATTAATAATATGAATTCAGAAAGACATTCCGGCTGTGTGAGGCCAGCCTAAGACTTCGTTGTCTGTCCGTCTGTCTGTCTCCAGGCCGCAACTCAAGAACGGTAATAGAATTGAAATTTTCACGGATTATGAATATCTGTTGCCGCTATAATAACAAATACTAAAAACAAAATAAAATTAAATAAATAAAATAAAAAATGAAAGGGGGCTCCCATACAAAAACATAATTTTCGGCATAATTTTGCTCTATAATGGTACGGAACCCTTCGTGCGCGAGTCCGTGTTATATGTGTTATCATCAGTCAGTCAAGGTGTGACGACGTGAGCCCTCACAAAGCTCGGCTTTTAGTAACCAGCACTAATTAAAATCATTAATACCTACATACTCGTATGAGCAAAATTTGTGCCAAAGGTTGACGACTACTTACACATTTTGTTAACAGTATGAATTACTACTTTTATACGCCATATCAGCTTTGAATTACAACTAATACGAACACTGCACACAAAATTTATCTTTTCCCTCTCTGATTTACGCCTATTTACAATAAAATATGCATAAAACACAACCAGTGGCCAATGCCGCACGTGGCGCGTCATCGTTTAGCAGGGCCGATGACGCTTATGGTGCGTCATCGAACAAAGTACTTGGCCTGTCGTAAGAATTTGTTAAAATGAAGGTGGCAACGAATCGGTTAAGTCTGCCGTGCCATAATGGCAACGAGGCATTCACGTCGGCACCTATGATTATTCTATTTCCGGCGAGCGATTGTAGGACGCGTCGTGGCTGGTGTATGTGGGGACCTATCGGGTCAGATTATTGAAAATAACAACTACGTAAAGGCTAAAGTATCGACCTCACCAGGCAAGATGCCACCGCACAGCGAGACGTCGATAGATTTGTTAGGGAATAGAAAAAAGAATTTGTATAGAATTGAGAATTTAGACTGAGATGTGCATACGTCACATAGTCAATTTACCATTTTCAGGTATCCTCCGAACTGTGTACGCTGATAAGCACGCACAAAGTGACTACGTACCAGCTGACATTGTCACCAAAGGGACTCTCATCGCCGCTTGGACGAGAGGAATTAAAAAGTAAGAGTTTATAATCACTATGCGACATGAAATTAAATTTCATTAGACCCTTTAGGAGTAATAGACGACGACTACACGACATAGGAAAATGGTGGACTCACATAATTCGGTTACATTGTCTACAAGGAGCCGAGACATAGATAATATCAAATATTTAAACAATATTTAAACAACTCTATAATTCTACCAAATTCGATGCCTAGATCTATCAAATACACCTAGCTTCTTCAAGGTGTAACAAAACAAAGTGATCATAATTTAGAGTGGTATGTGTTCCTTATATAGATTTCGCTGTGGAAGTGTCGCGCTGACAGAGCAAACTTTTTTGTGATTTATGTGGGCAAGCGCCTGCGCATAATAAATTTTGCCATACAAAGATGAAAAAGCAAGTTACTTTTTCAGCGCTGCTATTTTCACAGCGAATTCTATACAGGGGACCCTTAATATTATCACTTAGTTTTGTTACAACCTGTATATTACATTAATCTCCTAAACTCCAGGTTACAGGAGACCGACGACATCCCGATATACAACGCGTGCGTGGGCGAGGACCAGGGCACATCACTGGCGGAGTTGCACGTCATGGGCGAGAAGGTGACGCCGCTGGTCGCGTTCGAGTACACGCTGCGACCGATATTCGTCATCTACACGCACTCTAAGTTCTTCTTCACTATCAATGTAAGAATAACTCCCACACCGGCTTCGGTGACGGTGGCCGGCTTCATTGAAACCAGGCCAGTTACGCAGGAGTCATTTTATAGTGCCCAAGTGTGTGCGCAATACACAAGAGTACTCTCTATTCCTTATACTATCATGACCCAGTGGGACGGACGACCGACAACACGACTGGCGAGAGATCAGGCGCAGGAGCGACTTTCTACATGCCCATCCGACGCATATCATCTTACTTGTCAGACAATCAGGTGATCAGTCTGCATTGTCATAACCAAACTTAGGAATAACATGTTTCCAACGCGGGAATCGAGCAACGCTCTAAACCACTGGACCACGGAGGCATTAGTACAATGTAAGATTTGTTTTGGTGGCTAAAGTATATTAGGTCGGGACTGTATAACACTTAACAGTGTGCGTTGAAAGTCTCTTAAGCGCCCCACACATTAACAGTTCGCCGGCAGGCCATCGCCTGGCAGTTAATCGGAAAAGACCACAGACTCTCCCCCGGACGATTTTGTAGATTTTGTATTGGCAGTCAATGACTGTCAGGCAGCCTGCCGACCCGCAGAGCCTGCAGGCGGACTGTTAATGTGTGGGACCCTTTAGGGCCTTCACAGCTTACCTGATAGATACTCCATACTCTATCTGTCAGATAAGTGGTGGATAACCTTATCAGTTATCAGAAAGAGGTGAAACATCTATCAGAAAGTGGTGAAATATTCCCTAATAAAAAAATGAAAGCCTTGTTGTATTCTCCACGTGCGAGCTTCAAGGAATCCTTCAAGGGTTGTGACTTTGTGAGTGTCAGTGTTGAGGTGTGATTGACTATGACAAGTTACCACACACTTTCACCCGCGATAACTAACAATTCTTCGAGTGATACATAAAATATCATGTTCTATTAAATACAATTTCTGATGGTAGCCAGATGATTATTGCGCATTACTCATCCACGCAAAGTGTAATGAAAGTATTTTGTGGTTAGCCAGCAGTTTAAGCTTTGGAATGGCACAGATAGCTCTTTTTCACGAAAAACGACAAGCTTTCCCGGATATTTCGCAATATCATCCCAAAGCAGAAAAAATACACTAATCAACATTTAAAAGTTTTATGAATACATAATATATTTCTTCCAGATGTTAATATCTCACTTTCTGTTAGCTGTTGTGGTGGATGCTATTCTTCGAGTAGTGGGGAGCCGGCCAAGGTAAGAAAACTAAGATTTTTCGAACGCAGTATAAACATAACACATAATTTTTTGGTGAGATAAAAGCGAGCATATTACATCATATTACAGCCTTAGGGCCTGTTTCACCACTTCCTGATAATGCTATCCACCACATAACTTGACAGATAGAGTATGAAGAATCTGTCAAATAAGCCTATCCGGTAACTTATCAGGAAGTGGTGAAACAGGCTCTTACTTTCCATGAAATTCAATAAAGTTATAATTGTTATCGTTAATCAGCCAGAAAACCGAAACAATACTGTGTGTCCTAAGCTATTTTTGTAATTTTCAACAATAAAAGTAACTTAGATATAATATTAAAATCGAAATAATACAATGAAAATACTTAATGAAATAAAAAAATACTTAATGAAATTACATTGAACTTAATAGCTTTTATCAAAGATTATATATAATAGGAAAGCATAGACTAACGAATTATTTTTATAGGTTATTAAAAGTCCAACGTCGCGCGCTAATCGCGAACATAGCGCTCGAATACTTCATGACGCGACCGTGGTGTTTCGCCAACGACAAATTCGTGCGTCTCGCTTCCTCGCTGCGACCACAGGATCGGCCGCAGTTCCACTACAAGATGGAGGGGGTCAAACTGACCGAGCACCTCTACAACGCCGGGCTGATAGTGAGAAGGGATCTTTTGCATCAGGACGAGAACAGCTTGCCCAAGTGGAGAAAAATTTATAAATGGTGAGTAGGTAATAAATTACTTTAAGTGTTGCCGCATACGGGCCACACGCGACAGCCATAAACGCCGTTTTAAGCTAGTCGTAAAGTGAATCGTTGTAGCGTGTGGCGGCCATCGGCGTCAAGATGTATGAAAACTACAGGAAATATGCCGGTAGCGGCGTTTTGTGGTTGTGGCAGGTGGTCCGTGTGCGGGATAAAGGCATATTAATTGTGCGCATCCCTATTAAAAACTAGAAGTTATTTGTATTTAATTTAGTTGTAGTAGCAGAGCTACTAGCTAGCTAGCGTAGGCCGCTACGAGCGAGCGGCTACGAGCGGGCCCGCTACGCCACCGTAGAGCGTGTGCTACGTAACCCGCAGTCTTTTGAAATTTAAATATTTCGCATTAAATCCAAATAAAAAAGCCTACAATAATAATAATTATTATTAAGATATATAAATTTATGTAGCTATTATACATACTAATACTAGAGTCAGTTAATGACACCTCTTTAAAAATGTTAATGTCGACTGAAATTACCAAATTTTTTACAATTTAAAACATCACGTGATACATTCAAGAAGATTGTTTTTTTGAGTTTATGTCTAATTTTTCTTTAGCTCGCTCTAAAGGGCTCATTGGATTTGAGCTTTAGGTAAACATTAGGTTCGCCTTAGTTGTAAAAATGGCTTAAATGGCACTGAATTTTCACTGAAAATTTTGTACTGGAATTAAATTTTTTTCTGATTATTTCCAGGCAAACGATAATCGACAGAATAGTGTCATACACATTGTACGCCTACATCTCGTGGTGGCTGTTGGGCCGGCTGCTAGCGACGACAGTGTAACACTACTGTATCGTTTATATGTCACGTGTTAGGTAATTCAAGAAACTATATTTCGTAGCATCAAGTATAATATAAAATAAACTATTCATTGCATTTTCCTTTAATTTTTTCCTTTTTCTCCTTTTTAGGGTAAAAACAGAACTCACTTACTAAGACTTCGTTGTCTAACTGTTTGGCTTCTTTTACTCGATATCTATATTAATTACATAGGTAAGCGCATGAAATTTTCAGAAAATTCTCAACTGCATGTGTCCTTTAAATTATTATTAATAATAAAATAAAATGTTTAAAATATTTTTCCATGCCCATGCAAACAACACTAATTTTGTCCCAATATATTGTACTATTTTTCCTCTATAACGATGCATTCGTGCGCGAGTCCGACTCGCACTTGGCTGATTTTATATGAAAACTTATTACTCACAGATTTCAAACAAAACAAATTATAACACGTTCATTTCATATCAGCAATAGGATCTCGCCATCCCCTAAGAGCCAGTCCACACGGCACGTTCCGGCCGCTGTCCGTCATGTGTGCGTTGCGACGCAGCGCGCCGTGTGAACCTTGGTTATTTGTATGCAAAACAACGCAAAGGCAATGCTGCGTCGACGCAACGCGCCATGTGGACTGGTTCTAAGGTAAGTGATATACCTGCAGTTAGGAGTAGCTGGACAGCTTGAGTTCGAGCAGCATCTCGAACACAGTCTCGACGAGTCGCGCGCTGGCGGTGTGTGCGGCGCGGCGCGCGTCCACCGACCCCCACCGCATGTTGACAGCGAACAGGTCGGGGTGGAACTGACAATGTTTATTCGTTAGGGAATGCCAAATAATTTACTTATCATCATCAGAGGCTTCTCATCGCATGCTGAGAGCGAATATGTTGGGCGGACGAACTACACAACATTCCATGCATGTACTATCGAGGAAATTGATTCATAGGCAGTTGACAGACCTGCGTCATTTGGTCACCTTATGTCAATTCAATGTTAGCTGTGATCTCGGTCGGATGGTTTTGACTTATGGCCGTTCCCAATATTTGATCTATCTCTGGTTTTGCCCTACTAGAGATAGGAATAGCTCACATTAGACATTATAGACATAATATAGTGGAGGCAGTGAAGGTTTTCACCTCCGATTTCGTTTTCACCTCCGAACCTCCATCGATTTTCATGAAAATTAGTAAGTAGGTGGAGGATACCCTAAGAAACAAAAGTGACATAGTGCCAGCTTGCGCTTTTGCCCTGGGGGTGGATGCCAACCCTTCTCGGGGGGTGCTTTTTTTTAAATAAAAATAACCCCAGGAATCAATAGACACACAAATTGTAAGCAAAATTTGTTATATAATTTTTTTAATAAATCAATACTTTTGGAGTTATCAAAGAGCATGTTTTTGCGTGAGAAAAATACTTGTCTTAAAGCGGTTTTTCATAAATAACTAATAAACTATAGGTTTTTACGAAAAATGTGTAATTACCAAAATTAAAGCCAATAAAAAAACAAACTAATATCTACTCTAAGATGCCTTCCTATAGAATATTCAAAGTGAGCTATAGGTGATTATATTTATATTTTCTTTCGGCGAGTACCTAAGTCTAAGCATTCAAAGTTAAATAACGGTAAACCGATGTATTTTATGACATGTACTTCCTTACAACTTTTTAAAGTGCTTAAAAATACCTTTCTAATAAGCAGTAAAAAGTTAAAAGCATCAAAATTGAACAAGTTATGATAAAAATAAGATGACACTTTCAAATTGTTTTGGAAAAATCGGAAAATAAAACGTTAAACATTTCTACAATAATTCAAATTTATGGTTATCCCCAAAGGCTTTTCTTTATTTTAGCATAAGTAATGACCTCAAAAAAATTTCTTGGTTTAGAATGCTTAGTTTTTAAAAACAGAATGATTTAGTAAAATTAAAATTATTAAAATTTTCGTAAATATCATTTTGTTTAGAACATAATTTCAAAAATATTGAACCTTCGTAAAAATTATACAGAACGAAATTGGTGTCCACTTTTTAAGAAATCTTTTGATTTTCTTTTGATTTTTATAGGATGAAAAATAATGAAGATAGAGACGCTTAGAGCCTAACTTTTACTGCAAGAACCATGAAATCGGGACCTTTTAACCCAATTTTTTTTAATCGAAGGGCTTTTCAAAGCCCTTCGTTTAAAAAAAAATTATTTGATTTTAAAGCTCTTTAAATTACCTTTAAAATGGTCCATAAATGAACTCGATAACTTAAAAATTAACAGAGCTATTGTGATAAAACAAAAATATATTTTTTAAAACAGTTTTGAAGCAGAGATTTGGGATGCAAATATTGTAGGAAACCTGTCAATGGGTACATCTATACTAATATTATAAATGCTAAAGTGTTTTTTTCTATCTGTTACCTCTTAACACCCAAACGGTTCAACAGATTTTTCTGAAATTTAGTACGGAAATACTTTGTGTCTTGGGAATGGATATGGATATAAGATACTTTTTATCCCGAAAAAACGTACGGTTCCAGCGCGATTGCAGGCGTCGTATAGATCTTACTAAATATATTACGTTAATCTTTTCAAGTCTTTCAATATTCAGAAAGTAAACAAAACGGTAAATGTCGACTCGATAAGAGAGGGGCTTTTTATAATGATGTGCGTCTATTATAATATATTTCAGTCTAGCAGATTCAGCCTTTGCGTCAATTTTTTGCACAGAGGGTAGTATTGAAATTGTTGTTTGAATATTTTGGACTAAATAATATCAATGTTTGAAATATATTAATAAAATTTATCTTAATCTATGAAAAAATATTCGAACTCATTAAATCTGATAAAAAACTTAAAATAAAAACTTACAGCTTATTTTTCAGACATGGGGTAGTTTACAGGGGTGAAAAAATTTCGAAAAAAAAAACTATATAAGAAATTAATCTCAGTAAATAAACTGCAAAAAATGGGTTCAAAAACATAAACCTATTAAGTTTTTGAACCCAATTTTTACCGTGATTCCGCAATAAAGGGGTACTTTTAGGGGTTTATATTTCAGTCCTATCCAAAAATTATATCATAAATATTAAATAAACTGTTTTTACAATGTAAATATGCGATTTTAAAGTTAAGAAATATAAAAAGTGTTTTTTCACGATTAAGGGATGGTTGCCATAAAGGTTGAAAAATTAATTAAATAATCATAAAATATAATGAAAAAAACATTAAAACATTAATTTTATCTAATTAAACCCAATTAGTAAAGCCAGAATGGTTAAATCTGCATTTTTTCTATTTTCAACAAAAGGGGTGGATTTCACCCCTAAAATAAAAAAAGCGCAATACGAGCCTATGTCACTTTTAAAGTAGAGGGCTTAATGTACTTAATCCTAAATTTTCATTCAAATCGATGGAGGTTCAACGAAATCGGAGGTTGCACCTGATTTTCGCCTTCATTTACTGTATAGTTCTTGCAATCTACGAGTGCGCGGCGCCCTTAGTTGTGTGAGTGACCATATCTATACACGCGTACATGGCTTGCTCGCTACTGACTGCTCCGTCGGGTACGCACACTAACGAAAATGTCTATTCGCATTTCCAACTACAAATAAAGGCGACGCGCACTCGTAGATTGCAAGAACTATACTAATATATTTAATGTCAATTCAATGTTAGCTGCGATCGGTCGAATGTCAAACCAGAGATAGATTGAACGACCAAATTACTTAGATCCGCTATCTGACTATGAATCTACTTTTTTATATAGTATCATCAGCGAGAAATTGAATCAGTATGGCAGATGACATCTACGTTATTTGGCACGGTTATGTTAGGTCAATATTATTTGTCGTGATCTGACGGCTAGGTTTGAATTGACTCATAAGCCGTCAACACTCATCCGGCTAGACGGGTAAAGAATATATTGGATATTTAAATTTTTAATACATTTAACATTAAGGACAAAAATGGACAGGCTGACAAGTTTTTTCACTCACATATTATTACGATTCGGTCGCAAATCAGTCGCAGCTCACAGATATTGCGGTCGCAATTCGATTTAAGATCTCTACAATTAAGTTGCAATTTAGTCGAAATTCAGTTCCAATTGGGTCGCAATTATGTCGCAATTCGGTCTTAATTTGGTCGCAGTTCAGTTTATATTATTCGTATCGTAGTATTACTATAGTAGATTAGCACCTTTTTTATTTTATTTTTTTAACATGGGGAAATGTTTTACGCTTCACCGGCAAATTGAGGATATCGGCCGGGGTATGTGGGTCTCCTGCGTAGTCTACCCACTAAAACCCCATGGTGCTCAACTCATCGCTTAAGGCAGAGTTGCGGGTACGATAAAACCTACCGCAAAGATTAGCACTACCTAATAATATTTATATTATGAAACTTACATTTAAGCCTGGCAGTGGCTCGGCGCTGTACTCCTGCGATACCTCGATACACTTCAGTATGGTCGCGCGCTGCGGTGTCACATGCAGTAATTGAAACTTCCCCTGGTCGAAACAAACATGTTCAAGGTTCTTATAATATTTGGATGCTGTTAAGCATTTGTGTGTTATTGAGTTATGAATGCAGTTATGTTCTTTAGAGTTTTGATAATTTAGAACAAGACTGCATTTATAACTCAAATAACCTCCTCGTTTTTTGGAAGTCGGTTAAAAATGTGGATTATTACACAAAATATACTTAAGAGCGACCTTTTAAAACTTGTTTTATTTAACAAGCAAATCGTGACAACAACACACTGGAATAATAATATATTTCAGATACAATACATACAAAATAATACATTACAGAGTGCATATATATTTTATTACCCCTTCAAAATCAGAAACAGACTTTACCTCTCTTTTCCTGTCGACTGCCTCACGAATTTGCATTACAATGTTTCTGCTACCGGCTGCTACGTTCCACCTGGAGAGTTTAAAAGGTAATAATTATACACATAGTCGTGAGGGATATTAAGCCTTAAAAGAGACCAAAATAATCTTGTTTTTTTAGTAAGTTACACAACAAATATAATATGTTTACGACAAGTCTGCCTAAGTTACTTTCTATTCCATATAGCCTAAATAGCTTCATTGTTATCACATACCTGCTCCACTGGAAGTTGTACGCCCTGGCGAGGAAGGCCATGGCGTGGTAGTTGTGTCTCTCGGCCGCCCACTCCTTGGGGCAGGATCCCTCCACGTGGTTGTGGCCGTCGAAATCCGGGAAGAAGTCGCACGCCGCCTCGCGCATTATCTTAAATTGAGTAAATGTTATACCACCGTATCCTCACGATGTTTTCACGGTACGAGCGTCCGAATTATGTACTTGAGATCAGAAAATGTCTCATTGATACAAGCCTCCACCGGGATCAAACCTACATTCTCTGCGAGTGAGAACCAAAGGTCTACCCACTAGGCCACGGACGCTCTTCCTGCTACAACCCGCTACAAATGGTAATTATAAAACTCTACAGTTTGGTTACAGTCAATAGTTAAAAACTTAATATTAAATGTTACCAAGTCAAAACTATGCCATTTTATCGTTTTGAAACACGAAAGATAAGAAGTTAGAATTGGAAGACGCTCACATACGTATCGGTATACGGCTCCAAAATTATATTAAGCAACCTACAAAATATATACTTCGATTTTGACGCAGAAAATTATGATTCATAAATCATAATATATACATAAGGATTAGTATCTAAGATTGACTGGGAGAAACTTCCTCCGGTGCTCGTAGATGGTACTCCAATACCCCTTAGTAAGAAAGTGAAAGACTTGGGCGTGCTTTTGGACGATCACCTTTCCTGGTCAGACCATATCGCCTTAATCAGCAGCAAGGTGCATGCAGTATGGGGCTCACTCAGGAGGCTTAAAAACGTTCTCCCAATAAAGACCAAAATTTTACTTGCTGAATCTTTGTTTTTGTCCATATTGGATTACGCGGATGCTTGTTTCACGGACATCACTCAAGAACAGCTAAACAAACTCGAGCGTCTTCAGAACATGGCAATTCGTTTTATATTTAACTTACGTAAATATGATCACATATCCGAATATCGCCTTAAACTTTCCTGGTTGCCCATTCGCCTACGACGCAACATGCGCGTCCTCACCTTGCTTTATACCCTACTATTCAACCCAAAAGCACCCTCTTACCTTAAGTCAATATTTGAATTCCGTACGTCCGAACTTCAACTGCGCTCTGTGTCCAATCTCCTTCTCTATATCCCTAAACATAACACCAATTTCTACAACAAGTCATTTACAGTCAGGGCTATAATGCTATGGAACTCCTTGCCAACCAAAATCCGGCAAGCTAAAACTATCGAAAGTTTCAAAAAAATGCTCAAAAATCATTACCTCGGTATCCAGTAAAGATTTCGTGCTAAGGAACTGTAAACTATACCTATATAAATAAGTATATCTATTATATTAAGTATTGTATTTATTTACGTTTATGTATTGTATTTTATTAAAATATATATTAGTTTGTTTATATCTAGTATACGTGTATTAGTATTCGTTTAAATTAGTATGCAACCCAATATACTTACCTATGATAAGGGTTAACATTTTAGAATAGGATTTAGTGTAAGTGTAATAATTTAATGTGTAAGATTATTCCTAAGTAATTAAGATGTATGATAAGCCTTATTTAATTTCTAGTTTTAGTTTTATTCCAACTAAGTTGCACTGTGCTGTAATTTATTTCCATGCGCCAGAGGTTGCTTGGAAGAAATCGCTTTTAAGCGATAAAGCCGCCTTTGTGCTCATGCTGTCATGTGCATGTTTTCCTTTTTCTTTTGTATATTTTGAATTTTGAGCACAATAAAGCATATTCATTCATTCATTCATTCATTCATAACTTAAAATTATTTCTACTGTAAGTCTATGACTTTTGCGATTCTGGTTTTATCAAATATATGGTTGAATAAAAAATTGCGTAGTTTTCTTCCTTATCGCACAGCCTCTGGTGACTTCTAGACTTTCACTAAATTTAAATGTTTACATTTAAGTACTCATGAGCGCAGCTATATTATATAGTTGTTTACCTGCATCATACGTCTGACGCTGTAGGGTCTGTCGAAGTGGTCTCGCAGGGCGGGCGTGGTGGCGTTGGCGATGGCCTTGAGCCGCACCGAGCTGCCCGCACACAGCCACGTCACGGACACGCACACTCCCGTCACAGATATTAACACGCCTTTGCTACAACATACACCATATAAATAGCCATTAGTAGCGTAGAAAAATGTTCTACCAGTCATATAAAACTTAAATTAGTCTTGCTTGCAAAAATCCTTTTTGTTGAACGCAACTTCGTTCGCACTGAATGAGCATAAGAAACGTAAGAAAGAAGGCGATATATAGTTTTATTTCATCTAAATGAACATTTTCTGTAAAATTATCTCTAACGCGCACGAAGCCGTAGGCATTATCTAGTAATTAGTATATATTTTTTTCAAATCATTACGTGGTCAACAGCTATTCTAAATAGACTACACATAGTCAACTAACGTACCTGTCTGTATCAGGTTTGATGTCCCATCCCTGATACGGCATATTGCCGTAGCGCAGAGTAGCTATCCCGATGGGCCCTACAAAAATTTAAACGCAACGGGTATTCGAAACATAATATTATTTTGATTAGAATAAAGACCAACTTTCAATCTCATAATAAATGTGTAATTGTTGAACAGAATTCTCTTTACTATTTAATGTAAGTCAGTGACATTGACATAACATGCCACACGACAATGCAAGATGAATAATTTTAGAGTATTAAAGCTGTTGTTGACATTGCGAAAAGAGATGGATAATATTATCTAAGTCAGTTACCTAATCGTCCCATGCAGGGCCGGATTCTTTATGAGTATGGGCCACTTTAATTTTGCCGTCCCTATGTAAAAACTCTGCCACCATCGTAGGACGCTGCCACCCCCCTAGGACGCCATAGAAGGTTGCCGCCCATAGGCCTATACTGCCTATACATAAATGAAAAGCTGGTCCCATGTTTAAAATCTAAAGATCAAAGCTCTAAAGTATTTACACAAAACGCCAGTCCTGAACTGGACAGTGAGCTTGTCCTCGTTGAACTTGTAGTCGTTGATGTAGTGGCTGGTCCAGTAGTTGTCGTCGCGCCGCCACTGGCAAACCACGGGCGGCTCCGACCACATCACGCTGTGCGGTAACCTGACCAAATTATATTTAAAAACTAGCTGTCCCGGCAAACGTTGCCTTGCCATAATATATTTGCCATATTATTTTTTTGAAGTGACTAAATAAGTATGTCGCCATGGCAACGTCAATCGCTATCCCGTCGCACAAACAATGGTCGCCGTAAGTCTCAGGTTGTAATAATTTACTATTATTTATTCAACAAATGCACTTATCAATTTAAAAAGTACCGAGTAGCCGATTCTCAGACCTACTGAATATGCATATAAAATCTGGTAAAAATCAGTAAAGCCGTTTTGGAGGAGTTCGTGGACTAACATTGTGACACGAGAATCTTTACTTATTATAAAACAAAGTCGCTTTTTTTTCCCTCATGTCCCTTTGTTCCCTTTAATCTTTAAAACTACGCAACGGATTTTGATGATTCTTTCAGTGTTAGATAGCCCATTTATCGAGGAAGGTTATATCACGCTAAGACTAATAGGAGCGAAGAAATAGAGGAAAATGTGGAAAAAACGGGGAAAATTATTTGAAAGGGGTATCTTGAATGCGCTAATCTCAGGAACTACCGGTCCGATTTGAAAAATTATTTCAGTGTTAGATAGCCCATTTATTGAGGAAGGCTATAGGCATAATTTTTTTAGTGACTATATATTTTATACCCGTGCGACGCCGGGGCGGATCGCTAGTTTTATATATAAGATGTACGTGGTAACGTGTGGCACTCTGGTACCGACCGCCGCGGTGTTCGCGAACGTCTAGTCACTCTAGTCGCACGCGCATAAAAACCGTGCCCAAATGTGCATAACTGAAACTACGTTAGACGATGCACATCTTTCAAAGTCGCACCGCTGTGCCGGTTAGAGTAGCGGGGTGTTAGGTTTATTTTCGTTACGGAATTTCTTCATTCGGTCGCCGCTATACACTTTATCACGAATACAATAGCTTAAAAAACCATTAGAGCTGTGTAGTGATTTAAAAAGACGTGTATACCCTCGGACGTCAGAATCACTAGATTTCAGCGCTGGTGAGCACCGTACACACGTATTATAATGCAAACATGTCAAGTATAGCTGGCGCCCGCTATTGTATAGAAAGTAAATTAACTCCTTTTTTAGAAATCTACTAGCTGACCCGGCAATGTTGTTTTGCCGTATAAATTATTTTTAGTATCAATATAAAAAGTAAATAAAAACCTATTATCAGGCCTAACGAATGTATATGTATACAAAATTTCATTAAAATCGGTTCAGCCGTTTTGGATTAGTTCGCGCACAAGCACTGTGACACAAGAATTTTACATATTAGGTAGATAAGTGTTAGCTCGGCTTAGATAAGTAAAAACGACTTAGGTCGTATGATGCAGCAGTTGTTACAGAAGTCATGATTCATGAATGATATCGATGACCACATTGGAGATAAGAATTATTGCCACATAAAAAACATGAAGGGTCATATTATTATTATTAAGACAACGTCATACTCCACACTTCCTTATTTTTGAACACTCATGCCTGTTTTCACCAACCGCCCCCTAATTCTAAGTAGGTAATTAGGTATCCCCAATATTTTAGGATCATAAATCTTTCAACACGACTTTTTAAAAACATATTAATACACCGGGCAATCATGATTCATGACACAATCTATAAAAACGTAAACAAATCAAAAAATCATAAACTAAAGAGTAGTACAAAATAATATAAAAAAGGTTTTAAAAAAGAAGTATAGTTATGTACACTTCAAAACACGCGTCTGACAACTTGACGCGCACGTTCCGCTTGCCGACGCGAACATTTCGCGTCGCGGTCGTGCAGGTGTGCACAGCGCCATAAGATTACATGGGCAGCGTCCGCCGCGCGGTAGACGCTACCGCTTCGCAGTCGCTTTGGTCGCGTAGGTTAAGCCTCAACTTTAATGTTTCATTAAACTTATTAGGTCCTACAAGAACGTAGGCGACACGTGAACATTAGTGAAATCTCAAGTACTTAATGCGTACACTTCATGGAATGATGGACGCTAGGGGACGCTTAAAGCGCTAGGGGGAAATCGGTTTGAACGGGTATAACTTCCCACAAGATGGATATGATACATAATGTGACTATCCGTCCCGATTTCAGCGGGACAGTCCCGCTTTAGGTCGTCCCGCTATCCTCCGAAAGACGGAAAATGTCGCACTTTTCTTTATAAAGCAAGAATAATCTAGTAATTAAATCAATCGCTCAGGCCGTTCTTGATTGAAATATAGAGGTAGAGGCCGTTCAAAGAAATCTTTTGCCAGAGGAACAATTTTGTCGACTAGTTCCCGTGTCCTACGAAGTCGATATTATATAATCTACACCGTCTTTTAAGGTAGAATTTTACATCCTTATAGATGACATTTTGTTTTTGAAGTGAAAACTTCTTTAGCGGCGTTGAGCACTTTTGTGGGAAGGGTAAAAACTGTGAAACTCGCGTCAGATTCTCGTGCTGATCGAAAAACCTTGGAAAAACCGTAAGACGTTTGGAGAGCTGTTTTGTGTCGAACTCGAACTCAAACTCGAACTCGAATTGATTGTAAGGTTTTCGATTAAGTAATTAAAAAATCGATTTTTTTGATAATCGATTTTCATAAAAATGGTTGAAAAAAATGCACAACGTTAATAATCAAGTTTTCACTTCTGCCAGCACTCCCGGAGTTCAACCCATCTTTTTTTTTTGTGCGATTACCTAGATGTCCCGATGAAGAATATAATATTGTCACGTTAATGATATAGACATGGAAGTACACAAGTAGGGTAAAAAAAAAATATATTACTAGTCAACGAGGACTAGAACGTAGTATGCTGAATATCAGAAGAACTAAAAGAGTTCGTCATACGAAAATTAGAAGCATAACTAAATCTGCTGATGCTCTATTACATGCTCAAAAACAAAAGTGGAAATGGACGGGACACGTGGCAAGATTAAAAGACGATCGCTGGACAGTAACGGCCGCACTCAGAGTCGTGCATTAAATCATCATTTAAAAAATTAAAATTATCCGCTGCCCATACAAACCGCAACACTAAATGCTCATTAAACATGAAATTCCCTCTCAGAGTCAGTTAATGATAAATTAACACCTCAAAATGGCGATTAAATTTAAATACAGAAGAAGCACCATTTAACTCGATTGAGTCGCTAATCGTGGATTTTGCTGTCAAAGGGGTATGACATAGGTAGAGATTTTTTTTTTTAATTTGTCCCGGTCGGGACAGGCAAAGGGAGCGTTGCCCATACAGCCATTTCTATGTTTTCTCTATATGTAATAATGAATGATAGTGAAGGCCAAAGCCAATTCTATGACATAGAGAAATATAATACACGGGGGGCATGATCTTCTTCTTCTTCATTTTATATGATTTTATTTATAGCTTGTCAAAAAAGAGTACCGTACACACTCTACGCAATTTTTAAATCATATTGTAACAAAATATACGAAAACCTTGTTCAATCGAGTGAAAAATGTGCAAGGGAAATAATATTTAAAGTGTATATACGCGTTCTCTATGGAAATACAAAGAGAAAAAACCACCTTTTGAGCGTGATTACGTTTAGAAAATTTTGTTCTGTGTCTACTCTTTTTTCACAGACTGTAATCGTGTTCGTTTCGTTTTTCAATGCACATTACGCATGCGCAAAGTTAAAAATTAGTGTCAGTGTCATGTTCTAAAATCTGACAGAAATTGTTAATATTTTAGAACATGACACTCAATTATTATGAAGTTGACAGTACTTGACAGTCAGCTGCCAAACTGCGAAAAAAGACGCGCATGCGTAGTTGAAAAATGAAACGAACACGGCTTTCTAGTCTTGGAAAGTCAAGCCGTGTTCGTTTCATTTTTTTTTATTGGGCGTGAGTCGTGACTGCGGCCGTCAGAGTCGGTCATTAAAAAAAAGCGCTGAACATCATTTAACAAATTGAAATTTAATGCTTTCATTACAGATACCTCTCAGAGACAAAATTAATTGACTGATTAATTTCTGTCCCCTATAAATCATTCGTACTATGACGTAGTTTGTTCCGTGTTCATACGCCGTTATTAATCTGTGATAGCGGCAAGAAGAAGGAAAAAGTAGAAGTAGTAGTAGGTATCTAGTAATTTTTATTTTGTTTTTGGTTGGCGAATTTAACATAATAATATATTTTAACATAATACATTTCAACAGGATTTCATTGGTCAGTATATACTATATATAAATAAACTATAAAGTACTTACTTATAATGTTTTGTACCAGTTTAAATTCTTATCACGTGATACTTTTATTTTAGTTAACAATGCAAGAAGACAAGAAGAAGTAAAAATTTACAAAGTTTGCAGTGCTAGGCAGAATCAATATATAAAAAAATAACAAGAAATCAAATTATCTGATGCAGCTCGCTTCAACTCCCGTACTTGGCCCAAGTGGGCCGCGATAACAATTGAAAGGCTGTTGTGTCTGGTTTTGCTGCGATCAAATGAATAATAAAATACTTATATACTACTAAAATAATTTCATTCTTTCCTACCTTTCACCGTACCTACCTACTACAGTTATATAACAAACATAAAAGGTGTTAGAAAAAAAACATGTTTAATATTGTTTTTATAATAGCACAATATAATTCTGTCTACTCTGATAATATGTATCTATTATATCTCTGATAATATTTAAGTATTTAATTCAACATTTGAAGTTTCTATGTTTTACAATTTGGATTGTGTGAATAACCTGTCTTATGTCTACTATTACCTACCATTTTAATATAAGAAAACCATTTGCTATTAGGAATTATTCATAACAATATTGTAACTATATAGTAAACATACTTTAATTTCAATACCGTAATTACAAAATTTGGTGACAATGTTCATACTTCTTTGTAGGTATAATATCTAGTTTGTATGGAAGTGACTATAGGAACTTTTCATGTGAAATACTTCTAATTTATTAGCAAGAAAAGGTAAAAACAGCTGTACTAAGTAATTACTAACTAGGCATGTATTGCAAGAAAATGCTTTAGTACTATCACAGTTATGAAGTTCTATGTTTACTGTGGCATTATCTAATATTATTATTATTTATTATTAACACTTCAAATAAATTTTATTTTTATCTTAATTTTATCTTTTGAAAAATTAAAACTGAAAAAATTCCAAGAATAACCTCAAACTTGAACATCAAACTCTGCAATTAGCGATTTTTAATTGTCATCTCTGAGAGGGACATTTCATGTTAAATGAGCATTAAGTCTTAATTGACGTCTCTGAGTGCGGCGGTAAGAGTGACAAAGTGGAACGGTCCAAGTGGTAAACGACACAGGGGGAGACCACTAACAAGATGGGCGGACGAGTTGGTTAAAACGGCTGGACCAAAATGGATGGAAATAGCTAAAGATAGAGAAAAGTGGCATTCTTTGGAGGAGACCTTCACCTGCGGAGGGGTCCTTGCAAGCCAAACAAGAGAGAACTAAACTCAAAGCTTACTTTACTTTATAATAGGCAATTATAATAATTAAAAAAGTTAGATGTTATAATAATATTAATACTTACTTACATGTTAGAATTGTTATTTTGTTTTGTTAAGTTTATTAGTTTTCTTCTACATTAGATATTTATATGTGTGAGTAATGTTGAACTAAAAAAAATTTGCAAGGAATAAAAGGCTTTTTTATTTTATTTATTATTGATACATACTCAATGAAGACAAGCGCCAACTTCTCGTACTCGGCCTCGGTCCGCTTGATTTCGGCCTCGATCTCTTCCGGGGTGCGGGTGACGCCTGGCGGGGGCGGGGAGGGGGCGCGGTACTGCACCTCGTACGACATGCGCTGCAGCTGCTTCGGTAGCTCCACTGTTAATACGATATCATATAATATTAATAATTCCCACACCGATTCCGGTCACGGTGGCCGGTTTCCTTGAAACAAGAGCAGGTACGCAGGAGAAATTTTATAGTGCCCAAGTGTGTGCGCAGTACACAAGACCACACTCTATTCCTTTTACTCTCGTAACCGACTGGCGACACGACTGGCGCGACGCATGGATCATCTTACTTGTCAGATAATTAGGTGATCAGCCTGGATTGTCCTAACCAAACTTGGAAATAACATACATATTTCCAACGCGGGAATCGAATCCACGACCTCCGAGTCAAGAGCCCGCTCTAAGCCACTGACCATGGACCACGGAGGCGATATCGCCTCCGTGGTCCATCCTCCAATTATTATAATATATTGCGAGTATAGGCAACCTAATCACATAAAGAAAGATTAGTAGGTGTCGGTGGTGCAAGATGGATCCTTAGATACTTGCCTAGGAACCGTATTGTTCAATACTATGTAGCTCTTAAATAGACAAAATGATACTGACTAAATTCCCCTTAGGGGTTGAGAAGATTCAGGGCGATTCACTCTTTGTCTTGTCGAGTGAAACTTTGAAAGTTGAAACTTAAGATATCTTATATTCTTGAGATTTATTCTCTAGAGAAGTGAGTCTATATTTTTTTACCCTTTTATTTTGTTCTAACTATATTTATATAGTTAGCAATTAATTATAACCAGTTTAAGTAGCGATATGCATCAACCTTTGGATAGCGAAATCAGACAATTTAATATATTTCGGTATTACATCTCACCAATAGCAATTACAGATAAGATATTTTTTCATCGCTTTCATTTTATGGCCATGCCTATTCCAGCAGTTCTCAAACTTTTTTGGTGGCGGAATCCTAAGTGTCTAAACCTACGAATAATAAAAACTAAGGAAGAGTAACTCCGTCAAAAAACATGCTCCAAAATACTTGTCAAAAAAGTGTACCTTAGGTTCACTTTTGAAGACCTAAGAAGGTCCCGTTTTTTGGTTTTTTGCTTACTCATCAAAAACGGTGCTTCGTACGAAATTCTCTTGTACTACATAATATAAGCTAATCAAATTCTCTACAACTTTATCATTTACACTTTGTATCTATATCCAATCATTGCCTCGCTATGAGCTTCTAAAATTGGCCGATTTTCAAAAGTGTGTTTTTTCGGGTTTCGTACCCAAAGGGTAAAAACGGGACCCTGTCACTGAGACTTTGATGTCTGTCCGTCTTCCTGACCGTCTGTCTGTCCATCTGTCTGTTCGTCTGTTTGTCCGTCTGTCTATCCGTCTGTCTGTCCTTCTGTCTGTCCGTCTGTCTGTCTCCAGGCTGTAATTCAAGAACGATAATAGCTAGAGAGTTTAAATTTTCAGAGATTATGTATTTCTGGGGCAACAGAATATAACAATAAATACTAAAAACAAAATAAATCAAATATTTTAGGGGGGCTCTCATACAACAAACTTGATTTTTCTCATACAAAAAACAATAAAATGTTGAAAATCGAACCTTTGCCTGATTTTTTCGTTTAATATCACTTTGGGGAAATTGTTTATAATTAGCAAAACTAGCGCATGGTGCAATAATAAAGGGTGTTTTTTTTTCTTAGGAAAAATAAAACACCCTGTATTATTGCACCATTCGCTAGTATTGCTTATTATAAACAAATTCTCCAAGGTAACGATGTACGGTTAAATCCAGGAAAGGTTTGATTTTTAAGGTTTTATTGTTTTCCCATACGTTTCTTAAAAATATGAAACAATATACTAAAATATAACACTTTCCTCAAGTTTGCCATATACGATTACTTTCCAGAAGTCATTCCTTACCAGCAACACTGTAAATTGATGCAATAATAAAGGGTGTTTTTATGTGATTTTTTCTTACCTTCTACCCTCATTAACTTTTTTCTCCCATGGTTTAGAGATTTTTCGTCATACAATAAAATGTTAAACTTTTTAAGCCCTTTCATATGGCGTATGTCTCAAAGTGCTACATTAAATTGGACGATATGCCCCTCCTTCTTTAAAAATTAATTATTAATTACTTATTTTATTTAAAATTTATTTTTAAATTATTAAAGTATAAATACAACTAAGTATTTGTGAACATTTCAGCCTACCTTATGCTATGATAGATATCGAGCAATCAAAAAAACAAAAAAATCAAGTTTGTTGTATGAGAGCCCCCCTAAAATATTTAATTTCTTTTGTTTTTAGTATTTATTGTTATAGCAGCAATAGAAATACATATATACATAATCTCTGAAAATTTCAACTCTCTAGCTATTATCGTTTTTGAGTTATAGCCGGAGACAGACAGACGGACAGACAGAAGGACAGACAGACGGACAAACATACGAACAGATAGATGGACAGACAGACGGTCAGGAAGACGGACAGTCATCAAAGTCTCAGTATAGGGTCCCGTTTTTACCCTTTGGGTACGAAACCCTAAAAAACACACTCAGCCAATTTTAGAAGCTGATAGCGAGGTAATTATTGGAGATAGATACAAAGTGTAAAGGATAAAGTTGTAGAGAATTTAATTAGCTTTTATTATGTAGTACAAGAGAATTTCGTACGAAGCACCGTTTTTGATGAGTAAGCAAAAAAACAAAAAACGGGACCTTCTTTGCTAAATTTATATAAATTTTTTGTAAAGTTAATGATAATAAAGAGGCTTATTATTATTATTATTTGTTGTTATAGCGGCAATAGATATACACATTTAGTGAAAATTTCAGAAGTCTAGTTATAGCCGTTCTTGAAATACAGCCTGGTGACAGACAGACATCGAAGTCTTAGTAATAGGGACCCGATTTTACCCTTTGGTTACGGTTAATAATCGGCACAGAATTTTGTTTTTCTTTGTGTGTTACGTACTTAAATCCTTTATTTTACCCGAAGACCGAAGCATACTTCAGTTTTTGTTTAGCCATATGTCAGCAACAGGACCTTTTGCATCTGAAACTGTATTTTCTATTTCTTTATTAATTCTTGGAAATGCTATTGTATTCTATAATCTATTGTTCACCGGTGCTCTTACGAGTATGGGGCTTGAATCCTGAAGGAATAATCTTCTTTGGAAGCAATAAATACGAGGATAAAGCGCGAGAGGAACGAAATACGCAGCCGCATGGTGGCGGGAACGTATTTTTTTTTGTATTTTTGTGAAAACATGGACGATTGTGACATTTTCTTGCAAAATATGGACTTATCTTTGAAAAACCCTAAAATATGGAAAAATATGGAAAATAAAACTTGGTTTTTCACAGTCTAAACATGTGTAAAAAACAAATTCTAGGCCGAAAATCTCGCAAAACCTAAATATGTATTTACATATAAATCCGGGCCCTACTGATGACACACCATACCGAAGTAACGTTGCGTTACATAGTACATTGTATGCGTTTGACATTGCTGACGTAATCATGCCGAACTTCGGCCGCATATTTTCGGCCTATGTTTAGACACTTATAAGAAGTTTTATTTTTGGCAGACTAAAAAAAATTTATTGTCTTTGAATCAATTGTCTCCATGTTGGTAATATAATAAATTATCAGAATTATTCTGATGTCATTTCTAAAAACATGCAATTTGTGTATCACTCGCGTAGCTCCTACAAGGGCTGAGGATAGGGCCCTCGGGATTCGCGAAACACACATTGGGAATCATGGCTGGCCTATTATATGGCTATTCTGATAAAACTAGTTGGAGTGTATATTTACTAATAAATCACATGATATTCCATAACAATTAGTGACAATCTATACTAATTGATTAACTTCTATAAATCATAATAAATTCTCAAGAAGGATTTATCGGAGGATAAGATAAAGATTCTGTTTTATCAGATACGACAGGTTTTGATATTATTATTTGTGGTTATAGCTAGAAACAGAGAATCCACGCGTTTGAGAACATGCTTAAATTTTATTAAATTCGCGAGTTAAAACCAAAAAAATATGGTTGTGCGGTATGTTTTATGGATCATAGGATGATATTGAGGAATATGTGAGTGTTTTGCTATCTTTTTGTTGTTCGGACTACATTGCTACGGTGTATTATTATCAGTTAACATATCGTTTCAAAGTTAAGGTGAAGAGCACGATATTAGCCACTAACTGATTAATTTGTGACTGAAATGTAAATCTTTACATTTAATATTAAACTAAGTATCTATGTTGTTAAATTACTAATGTTGTTTAAGTCATACTTCTATACATATTATTATTAATAAAACAAAGTCGCTTTTTTTCCCCTCATGTCCCTTTGTTCCCTTTAATCTTTGAAACTGCGCAACGAATTTTGATGATTCTTTCAGTGTTAGATAGCCCATTTATCGAGGAAGGCTATAGGCTATATTTTATCACGCTAAGACTAATAGGAGAATGTGAAAATACGGGGGAAATTATTTGAAAGGGCTTATCTCGCGAACTTATACTGGAGCTATTTTTATGTTATTTGGCACATAAGAAGAAGGTTCTTATATTATAAGAAGTAGACTACGTGAAGGATCATAGGCTATCGATTTTAATAATTTTTTCAGTGGCTATATATTTTATACCCATGCGACGCCGCGCCGGGGCGGGTCGCTAGTAAACAACATTACTTAGCATTACATCTGCAAACTCTTATGATTTATTTTCCTCATCGTATCATAATATTATATTTATTTTTTTCAGTAACAATTAAACTATTGCCTTATTGATATATCTATTATTATTTATGTTTATATTTTGTGTATTATATTTATTTATCTTATTATGTTTGTATCTTATCCTGTTTTTTTAACCGACTTCCAAAAAACGAGGAGGTTATATGTTCGGCTGTGGATATTTTTTTTTTTTTTTTATTTTTATTTTTTTTTTTTTGTATGTTCAACGATTACTCCGCCGTTTGTGAACCGATTTTCGAAATTTTTGCTTTGTTGTATTTGGTTTTACTCCAATTTGGTACCATGTTCACAAAGTGGTGACCTGATGATGGGATCCAGGAGTAATCGAGGGAACTCCTCGAAATTTATATGGAAACATATGGTGATTTTGATTTTATGTGAAGTGTACTAAGAATATGCTACCAAAAAGTCAAATATTGGGTCAAGGTATACCATGGTTTCGAAGATGCTGAGAGAACTCCTGACTCCTTATAGATACACGTTTGGGAGTTTCGGCGTTGTTTTAAGAACAGAAAGCATATGCTACTATGCAACTCATATTCATCATCATAATCATCATCATCATCATCATCATCATCATCGTCTTCATCATTACCACGTCGTGTTAAGGTCACCAATGTCTCATGGCACAGAATAGATAATAGTACAAGGCATAGGTGTGGATATACTAATAATAATAATAATTTTATACTGTATAACAACACTTTGTTTAAATATACACGCGGTCAGCACCGCGGAGGCGACGGTATCGCTTTACTTTATACTTTACTACTTTATATACAGATCGAATACTATACTAACTACTTTATAAAATTTTAATAGACAAAATATAGAATTAAAATAAAGTTATTTTAAAAAGAGCATTTAAACAAAACAAAGTCAATAAGTGTCTTTTTAATTAGTTATACTTATTAATCGATAGATGGCGCACTAAGTATCGATTTGAATGGATTTGAAATTGAATTCTTGATTACAAGAACAGCTGTCAATTATTATGATAATAATATATTATATTACTAGCTGTCCCGGCAAACGTTGTTTTGCCATATAAATAATTTTTGGTATGAAAAATAGATGTTGGCCGATTCTCAGACCAATATCCTCACAATATGCTCACATAATTTCATGAGAATCGGTCAAGCCGTTTCCGAGGAGTATGACAACGAAAACTGTGACACGAGAATTTTATATATTAGATGAGTAGGTACGCTACATCCTATGCAAGTTTATACAATTTTTTATCTGATAGATCCTTGGATCGTGGAAAAACGAGACACAATAGCCTTTCTATTGTTATCGCAATCGCCGGTGACCGCTTGGGGTTTGAAGTATTAAAATTGTTAAATTACTTAGCACACATCCTATGCAAGTTTATACAATTTTTTATCTGATAGATCCTTGGATCGTGGAAAAACGAGACACAATAGCCTTTCTATTGTTATCGCAATCGCCGGTGACCGCTTGGGGTTTGAAGTATTAAAATTGTGAAATTACTTAGCACAATATGTTCACTTCACTGATAATATATTATTTTGTGAGTGTGAACTGTGTAATAAGATACGTAAAATATACGCGAAGGTTTACCTACTAGTGTAACTAAAAAGAGTGAAATTATTATTATTTTTAACAAAAAATTAAAACCGACTTCCAAGGTAAAAACAATATTAACATTAATATGAACTAAAAAGTATTAAATAATTTTTGCTATCTAATAGTGCCTTTTTCCGAATTCGGCTAAACCTTGACTATTTCTGTACTCAATCTTCATAATTTTGAA
This sequence comes from Polyommatus icarus, assembly GCA_937595015.1. Lineage (NCBI taxonomy): Eukaryota > Metazoa > Arthropoda > Insecta > Lepidoptera > Lycaenidae > Polyommatus > Polyommatus icarus. The sequence continues at coordinate 4,032,241 of OW569325.1, forward strand.
GTCGGTGCCAGTTCCAAAAGTTTCAAATATTCTGTCAGAGGACTGAAGATTCAGCTATCTGGTACCGACTTCAAAATAATGAAGATTGAGTACAGAAATAGTCAAGGTTTAGCCGAATTCGGAAAAAGGCACTATTAGATAGCAAAAATTATTTAATACTTTTTAGTTCATATTAATGTTAATATTGTTTTTACCTTGGAAGTCGGTTTTAATTTTTTGTTAATAATATCTTTAATTTATTATGGTTGCCTGGAAGAGAGTGCTTTTCCAGCAGTAAGGCCGCCAATTCAAACTGTTTCTTTTATTATAACTTTTGTAAATTGATCTATTTTGTTAGTTTGAATAAAGATTTTTTATTTTATATTTATTAACTAGATATAACTATACGCTTCGTGCGCGCAAAATACAATTTTGTGGGTAGGGTAACAATGCTTTTCCCGCGTAAAGGAGCCTATGCCCTTTTCCGTATACTTATGTATTTTCTTCTCATATAATTGTCTACTATCGGTGCCAAACATAGGGATTGATCCAGTAGTTTCATTCGTTTAAAGTTTCCCAAAAAGTCTAAATTTTAAAACTTGAAAAATAATTTTCTTAACCTCAAGGTTACAAAAGTAGGACACTAATGCATTGTCTTCGGTCTCGTATGAATGGACAAAGATACCCATTTTTAGTATCTCAGTGAAAGATAATTCTAAAATCGACTATCTTTATAGAAGCGTAAACACAAAACTGATTATGGAGCATGATCGTTGGCTATTTTATAACTTAACTAGGTGTCCCGGCAAACGTTGCTTTGCCATAATATAAAGTATTTCGCCCATATCATTTTATTGAAGTGACTAAATAAGTATGTAGCCATGACAACGTCGAACGCTATCTCGTCGCACAAACAATGGTCGCCGTCAGTCTCAGGTTGTAATAATTTACTATTATTTATTCAACAAATGCACTTATCAATATATAAAGTACCGAGTAGCCGATTCTCAGACCTACTGAATATGCATATAAAATTTGGTTAAAATCAGTAAAGCCGTTTCGGAGGAGTACGTAGACTAACATTGTGACACGAGAATTTTATATATAAGATATACCTAATTAATTCAATGATTGTCTTTTTTTTCATCCAGAGTATACTGTAGTCTTCTATGTAATGTGATCGCAGATACATTGAGGTATGGTCTAAGTAACTGGCGAGAGAACCCAAAGGAAGCCAGATGTCTGACCGGGTATATGACAGACGTACAGAAATGGGTGGACAAGGAAGGTCACTTGATCAACGTGTCTGGTAAAATGTTTATTGTTTATCCCGTACAACAACACTCCAACTCATTATGTAAGTTAGCATGTTGTTGTGTCAACTCTCAACAGTTAACTCGTCTCGCAAAAATTGAAAAATACAGGCGAGTAGGTACTATAACGTATTATTGAATGTATGGTATTACACTAGCCGCGTGGTGGCAATCATGGCATATTCTGCGATTGTCCATCATAACCTAACGTGTAGAGGGCCTAGTACCTTCCCAGTAAAGTGCCAAAAATATGATGTAGTAACTAACAACTAATCTGGTCCATTTTTTTTAGGACGCACCGCCTTAGACTTGTCGTTAAGAAGCGACCCCCTAGAATCTTTGCAAAATGAGATGAGTCTACTCAGGCGCCCAACTGCTACAGCGCGGGTCATGTACCTGAGCATGGCGAGGTGCAGCTTGACGCAGATACCGCCGGTATGTTCTTAATGTCACCAGCAAAACACTTACAATTACATATTAATTAGAAGTCACGCAGATAGTAAACATAAGTGATACAAATCAAGAGCATCTTCGTTTTGAAAATAGCTGATTTTTTATATTCAAATAGTCTATAAATTCTAGCAAAATATAAAACTAGCTAAAATTTTTCAGATATTCAATACACGAGACAATCTCGGGCGAAGGTTGGCGGACACGGCCGAGTACATCAGCTTCTACGGCAACAACTTCTCCATGCAGGCCGCCAAGTACAATCAGTATGATATCGTATTGAACGCCAGCAATTCACACTTAGTCGTCGCAAACGACGAATTTTTGAGACAAAGTAACCAAAATATTTATTAAACTACTTTTGATCAGTGTACGTTTGCAAATAACTCTACATGAAAATCTTTTCAGAAATGTCCAAGTGGTCGCTGGGTTTCCAAGATATTCAATTCGACATACTGAAAGAGTTGGATCTTCGGGCGTGCTCCATTCAAGTAATAGGAGATTTCAACTTTGGCGGCATGCCGAACCTTACCCATCTGTACTTAGGTGAAAATAATATTTACTACATCAACGCAAATGCCTTTAGTGGCCTCAGAAGTATGCGACATTTAGATATGAGCAGGAACTACCGGTTGGATGAGAACGGGGTGCACAGTCGGATAACGTTTGAAAACGTTGACGTTCTTCGGAAATCTAGCCTCGAGTCTCTCGATTTTTCCTTTACGAGGTTACAGGAGATGACTATCCCGATCATAGCTCGAATAGGAAAGAACTTACAAAAACTCTCACTATGCTACACGGGTATAACCAAGCTCCCAGACAATGTTTTCCAAAATACCTCATTACGGTATCTGGACATCTCGGGTAACGTCGAGGCCCTATCGGCCGCGAGATCCTTAAAGGGGACGGAGGACACGTTGCAGGTAGTCTACGCGGAGGAAGTGCTTTTAAAAAACATGAAACCGTTCGAAAATTTCACCAACCTGGAAGTTTTGAAATTATCGTATAACAACATCAGACATATTAGCGGTGAAGATGTCAAAACTCTTAAAAATTTACAAATACTAGATCTAGATAACAATAGAATGACGGCGTGGTTTCAACCATTTTTGTACCGCCTGCCTAATCTGAAAGTTCTGTCGCTTCGCAACAACAACATAAACGTCATCACGGAGGAGATTTTCGAGGACTTTAAGAATCTGTCGTACGTGAGCTTCTCCGGGAACTTCATGGTGTGCAACTGCCGCGCCCGAGACATCTACGACATCGCCCTCCAGAACGAGTTCAGGCGAACCGATGCGTTCGTTGAACCGATAAACTTCACCAACGTATCCCTGTATCACACCGGGTACGTCGACTACAACACGGTGATATGGAATCGGAATAACATCAGCGAGGGTTGCCAGGAGCGAAAACGTTGCGATACGGATGGGAGCAATTCTGGGAGTTACTTGATTCTCGATTACAAGGAGTCCCTGTACCACTGCCTGGCGGTGCCGGAGAGTACTTCGCTGAACTTCCACGAGATCCCCACGTGCAACCAGCTCGCGCGAGACATCGATCTGAGTAACGTGCTCCAGGGGAGCTGGAACAAGCTGTATCTGATACTCTGCCTTCCCGTTTTGATTGTACCAGTCTTGTTTTTATACAGTTTTAGGAAGAATTTCAAATATTTTTTGATAACGATGAGAAATTCGGCGATGCTAAGTTTGATCAACAAAAATGAAAATCGTGATGGTAAGTTCTAAAGCTTTGTATTACAGTAAGTTATGTACAATTCACAGATACATTATGGTTTAAAAAACAGTGGAAGTAAATTTAATTATTTTTAAGCCAATAAAGAGGCCAAAAGAGGACGATTTATATATGATACGTGTGTATCACTTGCTAACAAAAAATGATTATCCTTCAATGTTTCAGAGAACTCCATATACAACTACGACGTTTTCGTGTCCTATTGCAACGAAGATAGGCAGTGGGTTTTGGACCAGCTTTTGCCTCACCTCGAGAACGATTGCAACATAAGCGTTTGCTTACATGAAAGAGATTTTCAGGTACCATTTCGTCAATGCAGGTAGAGCTTGTCTAACTTAAAATGACGCGCCCCTCCCTCGTATTCACAGTACAGATATGTTTCATTTATATCAGCTTTGAAGTGGTGGGGTGCGTCATTTCAAATTAGACAAGCTCTACTTAATAATCAAACTCGTGCTAAATTTTAATTAAAATATCAGTGTCATTGTTTTTATTATCTTGATAACATTCTGCCTACCTAATATCTACGTTCGTTTAGGCTTTACCTATGTCCACTCTAAGTTCTAACAACGCATTTATTTTACTGACCATCCAATTACGCAATTTTAGACGGCAAAAATGTTGAACTGAACAATTCCAGGTGGGTCTCTCGATCTTGGAGAACATAGTGTCGTGCATGGACCGATCGCGGCTGATCATGCTGGTGCTGTCACGCCCGTTCCTGCTCAGCCAGTGGTGCCAGTTCGAGATGCACCTCGCTCAACACAGGTACGTGAATTAGTACAAGGTTATTTTTAAATCCACGAGCTGAATCTTCGCCATAAAAATCACATTGCTTCGGTTGTTACATTATAGTCCGCGCGCAACTAGTTGGGCCGCTCTGCCCATATACTCACATACCGGCAGAGCGGCCAACTATATTATATATAGTATATTATATATAGTATAATATAGTTCCGCGCGGACTATAAGTCGTCACGGAAAGGTTTACAAAGCCTTGGGGTCTTTAAGAACTTTGGCAGACGACCGACGCTATATGCAGTTTAACTGCAATCAATAATGCCAATTTTCGACAATTGCAGTCGCGCGTCAAGTTTACAGAGACGTCAACGTATCGACAGCTGCAGTCGACTGCTTCACACGTTGGTTGACGATGTGAAAGGAAAACACTTAAAAATCTGTTTAAAACGTTGCGATGAAATCTCAATAATTTTAATGATAATAAATAAATAAATTCAAATAATATTGATAATGTTTTTCAGACTTCTGGAAACAAGACGCGAGGACCTTATTTTAATTCTTCTCGAGGACATACCCAGGCGTCTCCGGCCGACCACTCTTCACTATCTGATGGTCACCAAAACCTACATCGTTTGGCCGCACTCCAATCCGAATGACGGCGATTCAAAAAAAGAGCTAGAAAAATTATTTTGGAAAAGACTGAAAAAAAGCTTGGTGGTCCAAAAACTGAGGCAGTTAGAACGAAACGTTTCATTGGCGTGAGACAGACTCATTAGAAGTGGAACTTCTTGAGTGAAATTTTAAGCGGACGTCATGACATCACAATTTTGGATTTCCTATGAAGTTTATCTTCTACCATACTAGTGATGAGCAAAATTGGTCTTGGTCTTGCAGTCTTGGTCTTGGTCTTGCGAAAAATGCAAGACCAAGACCAAGACCAAGACTACCCTAAGACTAGCAAGACCAAGACCAAGACTAGGTGTGCAAGAACAAGACCAAGACCAAGACCGACTATGCAAGAGTCTTGCTCCATGCAAGACTCTTGCTAAAAATTTTTACTTCGTCGGAGTGACTATAATATGAGATAAAATATTTATAAGTTAGAACAATATACCTACTAAACATGAATTTCAAGTTCTTGTTCCGTACCCAAAGGGTAAAAACGGGACCCTATTACTGAGACTTCGATGTTTGTCCGTCTGTCTGTCTGTCTCCAGGCTGTAACTCAAGAACGGCTATAGCTAGACTTCTGGAATTTTCACAGATTGTGTATTTCTAGTGCCGCTATAACAATAAATACAAAGAAATAAAGCTAATATTTAAGGGGGGCTCCCTTACAACAAACGTGATTTTTTTTGGCCTTTTTGGCTCGTAATTCATAATGGAACCATGTAGACACTTGAAATTTGCACAAAGTCCTCAATTATATGTGTACTTTAATATTTGATGAGAAAATTAAAATAAAATAAGTAACACCTACTTACCAAGTTTTCATTGTTTCATTTTTTTCATTGTTTATAGTTTCAGAGAAAAGTGGCTGTGACATACGGACGCACAGACAGACAGATAGATATGACGAATCTATAAGGGTTCCGTTTTTGCCATTTTGCTACGGAACCCTAAAAATACTCTAGAAGAAATCCGATGGAAAGTTCTTATTTTTCCAAATTTTCATTTTTCTTAGGGACATTATTGTCACTAAAAGATCAGCCTATGCTGAGTTGGCTCTCGACTTTTCATTAGTATGTATTTTCAATTCAAGAATCATTCTTTTCAGAAGTTAATATAAGATCTTGTAGCTAGTCTAATAATTTAGGTTTGAAAATGTTTTTTCGAGAAATTAAAACGTTTACAAAAAAAATTGAAAATTTCTTGCAAGAGTCTTGCTTTTTGCAAGACCAAGACCAAGACTCGGCATGCAAGACCAAGACCAAGACCAAGACCAGACTGATTTGAGCAAGACCAAGACCAAGACTGCACAAGCAAGACCAAGACCAAGACCAAGACTGGACGAGTCTTGGTCTTGGTCTTGCTTTGCTCATCACTATACCATACATCCCATTTTATCTAGTCGAAACAAACCTGAGATATCAGTAATCCCAGATACTTTAATTTATAATGAGTAATGAGTTATATTCCCCCTTTTTTACACGTTTACGTTTATTAAAGAAGTTAATAAGATGAGTTTTTATTAATTTAATTTAGCATTTCAATGTTTATGATAATAGAGACTGGCACGTTTGAAGTCCGAAAATATGTATTAATGAGTTATATTAGTATAGTATTATTTAAAATACTATTGAAATTATATTATTATGTGACAAAAATGTTTATTATTTCTACTATCTTGTCGGGCTGCCTGCTGATACGTGGTGGGTATCGACAAGACAAACTTATCAACTTATCGAATTATCAATAGTTCACAATCAACATTCAATAGTTCTAGGAATAAGTTATTATAAATTTGCTCCAAAAATATTATAATATGCCAATGTAGAGTTAACAAACATTTTGGAATACGTAAAAACTGATGACCTTAAAAAGAGTTTAAGGTCATCAGTTTTTACGTATACTTACAGTATAATTTAGAAAAAGTGCTTACAAGTGGTGATAGCGATGTCCCCAGCCATCAGCTTGGGCTGCGGAGGAGTCACCAGCAGATCCAGATTAAGCACGCCGTTGCAAATCCTACAAGTAAAAAAGTTAAAAAACCTAAGTGCATTGTGAATTGTGATATACCGTAAAGACTAATCGACACTTCTCAAGCAAAAATCCATCAAGTCGTTCGCTTTTGAATCATAGATAAATTATAAAATCTATCTAAAAGTCTATTGATAATAATTCAAATAACTTCTTTCATTAATTTTGTGAAGACCCTAGGGACGCCTAGGCGCTATACATAATCCATACAGCATTACATTAGATTCGTAAATTATTATATAGTTCTTGCAATCTACGAGTGCGCGTCGCCTTTATTTGTAGTTGGAAATGTGAATAGACATTTTCGTTAGTGTGCGTACCCGACGGAGCAGTCAGTAGCGAGCGAGCCATGTACGCGTGTATAGATATGGTCACTCACACAACTAAGGGCGACGCGCACTCGTAGATTGCAAGAACTATAATAGTATTTTAAAAAGATAAAACCGACTTCAAATTTGTGTATGTAATTAAGAATTAAAATTCTCTATTTCAAAAAGTACTGAACCGATTTTGATGAAACTTGCAGTGTTCCCTAAGTTGAACAGTACCTAGTACAATAAAATCACTAAAATCGAACCTATGGTTCCGGACATATGAGTGCACAAACATAAAAACATACATACATACATACACTTTTGAAATTTGGTACATTTGTTCAGAAGCTGTCATAGATTAACATAATATACAAAAACTGCGCAGGTCTGGATATATTACATACATACGCGTCGAATAGATAACCTCCTTTTTTTGAAGTCGGTTAAAAATATGTAGATAAAGATATCTCTAGTACCTATACAATGTACCTGTATTTACGGAGATTAATTTCACCAGTTCTTGTTTTCGTCGTGCAGCTTTTGAGATACTTTGAAAATTCAATATCTGAAATAAAATACTTTATTTTAATTTGATTAACCGACTTCAAAAAAGGAGGGAAAATACTGCAAGTTTCATCAAAATCGGTTTAGTAGTTTTTGAGATAGGGAATTTTAATTCTTAATTACGTACAAACAAAAATTTTAAGTCGGTTTTATCTTTTTAAAATACTATTTTTTTTTAATATTACCTATAATCCAGACTATTACACGAGTGACTTGGATATTAATATACTATATGCTGCCGGCAACTTCATTGCGCTAAAACTCAGAAAACTGTGCAGAACTGTAAAATAATGCTTCGCATTTAAATCTTTTTATATTTTGTAACAGGGACTCGAGAATATATTATACTATCGAGTCCCATAGCATTTTAAATAGATATTACTAGCTGTTAAGCCGTTTCGGAGTAGTAGGTACGTTAACTAACATTGTGACACGAGAATTTAATATAATACTAGCTGTCCCGGCAAACGTTTCTTTGCCATATTATATAAAGTATATCACCCGTATTATTTTATTGAATTAGTGACTATAAATAAGTATGTCACCATGGCAACGTCCATCGCTATCCCGTGACCCGCGTCGCATAAATAATGGTCGCTCTTTATAGACAAATAATTTGCAATAAAATAAAATTGCGACTATAATTATTAAATATCTAATCTATCCTATCTCTCAAGTTGGAAAAAAGCACACATTTAAAAAAAAGAAACATTAAAATCGGTTAAGTAGTTTAGGAATCCATCGCGGACAAACATCGTGACAGGAGATTTATATATATTAGACTAGTTGCCCCGGAAAACATTGCTTTGCCATACTTAATATAAAGTATTTCGCCCATATTATTATTTTATTGAAGTGACTAAATAAGTATGTCGCCATGGCAACGTCGATCGCTATCCCGTCGCACAAACAATGGTCGCCGTCAGTCTCAGGTTGTAATCATTTACTATTATTTATTCAACAAATGCACTTATCAATATAAGTAGGGAATTATTGGGCATTCTGTCCCACCTCCGTTCGCTCGCGAACTGCGCTCCGCGCCTCGCTCACTTCGGTGGGACAGAATACCCAATAATTCCTTTTCGTTAATGCTCTGCGAGCGAACGGAGGTGGGACAGCATGCCCAATAACTCCTGTTCGTTTATGCATCAACTGATGGTAAATGAAATGAAATGCTCATGACATGCACCTCTGTTCGCTCGCGCCCTCGCTCACTTCGGTGTGTCAGTGTGCCACTTACCAAAAAACATACCTCGGCTTAAATATACTAACACACTATGATGTTTAGTATGTTTAAGCTTACATTTCAGGGGATAGGAATTTAGGATCTTATCAATAAATAAACACCAGTTTTTATGCATTTATACAAATAAACACAATAATGTCTTCGTTTGTGTCATGCAGATTTCTTCGTCATTGATCATCCGATCTGAAAAAGAAAACCGAATGTTATGTACATCCACACGTACATAATAATCACCATTTAGAGTCACGAGTACTTTAAAACTACGACGACGATTAAGGATATTTGAGTAATGCTTCATCTAAAAATTATGGATTAATTATGTTTCTAGTAATAACTTCGACTTATTGGCATTCAAATAATCTCGAAAATATTAACGTTATATTATGCAATAACAGTTTTACAGGAAATATATTATGAATTTTTATATTTAAATTTGTTATTATTAAAATAACTATTGGTTATTAATTATTATTCTGATTAAATAATTACCTCTAATATGTATCTACTACACAAACCTCATTCAATAAACTAGATACATTTAGATTCAGATTTACTTACAATTAAATAATGCCTGGTCTAATCCTTTTTCTGCGTTCCGCTGTGATTTTTGATGAACTTCTCTAATTTTCATGCATCTGAAAAAAATAAATATATTTTTTCCATCAAACAACACACGTAAAAGTATAATAGTGTTTTATGAATAAGGTAATTATTCATATTATATTACATTATTCAATTAAATTTATGACTCATCCCTACCATACCATGGTACCTACGCCTGGTCTAATTGCATTAACTTTTCTTCGTAAATCATGTAGCTAATATAGGAAAATACTATTCAATAAGAGTACCACATTAGATTTAAATATTTGATGGGTAACGAATAAATATATTGGTAATTATTTAATTTTAAAATGTAACAATGTACTTAATAAATAATGAATCGTTTTCAAAAACTAAAATATTATCAATTTAAATCAAAACCTAAATAATTGTGTAACGAATTAAATCTATAATGAATACAATAACTACTACACTTACTTTTAACTATTCCTTTATCTTCCCATTCACTTTTGATGTAGGTCTAAACCACGATGATACTCACCGCGCACCACGTTGCATATTAACGCTCCAAGACGGGAAATCATAAGAACAGAACGATTGAGTCGCTAGGGTTGTCAAACCCACTATATATTATAGTATCCTACTATTTTAAGGGATCAAATATTATATTTCAAAAAAAAAATAGTATGCGAAACTACTATATTTTGCGTAAAGCAGAACGCAACCAAGCTAAAATGAATCTTATTCCAATAACGTTGTATTGTGTTGTGTGCGTGCAAATTAAACCATGCGACAAATTCATAGCTAAGTAAAATAATAAATTATTAACATCAATAGACCGTGCTTGTAAATAATTTTTGAAACAAATAATTGACATATTGATGTTGATATAAATATTATATGTGCGTAAATGAATTTAAAGGATGATAATTTTCATAATTTGATTGGAGGTAAAATAATCGTGTTTAATACACACAATATTCATTTATAATTTATTGGATTTATAGGGTAAAAACTGATCGCCTCTTAAATTATCTCTTTAATCGAGTTCTCGCTTTTACTTCACATCCCTGATCTGAAAAAAACTGCAAGCTGTCAAACAAGAATATAATATTTCACAATATACATACTGTAAAACGAACACTCGTTTTATGGTAGGGGAGCCGATTAGGGGATTTCTGCAGTAGCTCGAGCGCGTCAGATTAAGCTTGTGTATGCTTCCCACATGTCTCTAGTTAATGTGGTATAGAAATCAGCTTATCTGAGTGGGGCGTTAAAAATATATATATTTTTAAGTATCAAATTGTCAGATTAAAATAGAGAACGTTGTGTAGACCCCAAAGAAGCTTTTATTTAAAGCAATGACGACTTAAAGTAAAGGGAAAGATATAAAGACTCTTTGAAATTTTCAAAAACTAAAGTCCATATTTTAAAAACAAAACCTTCTTCATATATATTTTTAATCCTGCTTGACGATTACATGTTTGTTTCCTTTAATTGAATGATAAATTACCTTATAAATTACCTTTAAAGTCAATTTTTATATATATAATTACTTTTTTTAACTTCTAAATAGCTGCAGTTTGTCACTGCCCCACTGTCATAAGATATGCTCTTAATATTTTTTTCTCCTCATTACTTAATCTACGAAATCTACTAGGGCCCCATGACACTCGAGTAACTACAAAATTAGCTTACTCGCCTCCCCTACTATGAACAGCGGTGGAGATACAATTACAAAGCATTTCAATGAAACGCCGCAGCGAGCGCACCATGTAGGTTCTTCTTTATTCAATTTTATTTCTTATTCAGCTACATTGTTCAATGATAAGGTCGAAAGTTGAAGTAAGGCATCATTAGTTTAAAATAACGTTTATATTGCATATATTTTACCATAACATCACAATTCATATACACATTAAAAATTCGGATTTACTTGCATTTAAACAAAATAATTTATTTTATTTTAATCTCTTCTTGGGAATTAGGTATTGGTTCAAGATTAAATTCGCTATAAAAGTATGCAACATTTAACATGCTTTAAAAAAATGCACAGATGTATAAAGATAAAAAAAATGTAGAATAAACTATATGTAGAATAAATAACAATAAATAAAAAACTTTATTAAACATTAATTAAACGAAAAACGGATTAATTATTATTAATTTTTATTTAAAATCAAGCAAAATTATATCTATTAAGAAACGTTTATTATATTTATCTCATTTAAGTCTTTTACAATTATATTTATATGTTTTACATAGCAATGATCAATCATTGATGATGGATTTCAATCTGAATGACTGCTATGGTGTAATTGATAACAATAAAACGAACAAACATACACACATATATTACATTAATCAACTCGCGCTTGACAACTTTTACACATTTTTTGATGACAAAGACATTTTTACTAAATAAAAGTCGATGCACGATGGAACAAGTCACAATTTTTCAAGTGGCTTCGCTCCAGTCTTCAATTTCAACGAGAAAATGTTAGTGAGTATAAAATTAATATTTTTTTTTGTTTTTAATTTATTTTTAATTATATTTCATTTAAAATTATATTTTAATAATATTAAAAATATATTTTAATTTTTTTTGTTTTTTAATTATATATTAAAATTATGTTTTAATTTATTTTTAATTATATTTCAATTAAAATTATAATTTAATAATATTAAAAATATATTTTAATAATAAGTATTATTATTCATCAAGATGGGAAAATAATTTATATTTCTTCTTTAATAGGTCCGATTCAGAGTTTGAGGCCCCATCTGCAGTGGTGTCGGTAGCACCGAAAAAGAAGTCAAAGGCGTCAAGCAGCAAACGCAAGGCCGGCCCCGGAAAGCAACACGACTCATCGCCTCCGCTGGAGTTGACCCGCACCTCATCACACAAAAGTGCTCAACGAAAGCGAAAATACTCCTCGTCGCACGAATTTATCACTACACGGTATGTTCGATTATTATCTACTTTAAGTTTGCTGAAATTCTATGCCTGTTTCTGCTGGTTTTTTTTAAATTATTTACAAAATGTCTTTGTAATAGTCAACTGTCAACACAGTCCCAACCACCGTAATTCAGTTTGCATACAATGATTTCCTACTTTTTATTATTTATCAAAACTTAGTTCAGTATCCTGTTGAAGTCTGATAAAACTAGGCACCTAATTGTTTACAGTCAAAAGTGAAAGTGTAATACACTTATTCCTATTTTGTTTGTTTTCTTACTAATATTTTTTCTCGATTATTGTATTTTAATGATATGTTAATTTTGTATTTTACAGAACAAGGAGACCGGACTTATTCAATATCTTGCAGACTGAGGAAGCTAGTTGCAGTGAACCCAAATCTCGTGGCGGGGAAATAATATCAAGCTTCTCCAGCCGAGTTTCTACGGGAACGTCTCGTCGGACTGCGAAGACCGGTGGCGAATATTTTGTGGACCTCAAGATCTACAAAAAATCGGACTACGTGTCTCACGCCGCTAATGTGCGCTACAAGACGGCGCTGGTAAGTGTGAAGCTCCAGTGCGACGAGTCATCATCGTCTTGGGAGGCACTGCAAGGCTTCTTAGGACAAGCTTTTACCGAATTTGAGGAGTCAGAGCCCGTCCATTACAGTGACAAAAAATAAATTTTACTAAACTTAATCAATTTATAGTAGATATTAATTTTATTTTTAATATAAGTACTAGAATAGACTTATAATCTTTTTAATTTTTTTTACATTAGTATCGGTTACTGTATTATTGTTTTGATAGCATTGGCTTTTTTAATAGAATAAAATGCCTTTCTGTTCGACGTGTAACATATCTGTACATAGTAAATCATGGGTAGGTCATTTGCGAAGTAATTTACATAGAAAAAGTTGTCAGACAATAGAATACAGTGATGGTGTAGAAATCGTCAGCTCTGCATTTCGTAATCGTATTGTAACTTATAAGATATTACCTCTTGATCAACTTCAGTTAGCTTCAGTAGATATATTTTTTTTCGAAATTCGTAACAAGTTAAAATCTCTTTTAGATGAAAACCTTATTAAACATACATGTGTTAAGGTTAATTTCGAACTATTTGGGACGTTTTTGAAGTTCAACGATAATTCACAAGAAATAAAATCTTTTGGAACCAAAAATAAAATATTACATGGTAATTATGATTTTGAAAAAATATATTTGGAAACAGTTAGTTATTTAAAAACTAGTATAGAGGAATTTGAGGATCGTGACAGTGGGTGGACATTTTTAAATAATTTATACATTGAGATTAATATCAATAAATATCAACCACTTAGCGGTTCGAGTTTTATCAGTTTACCCAAATCAATTCAGGCTAAAAAGGCGTGTTTAAATATTATGAATAAAGATCAGCATTGCTTTCTATGGAGTGTGACAGCAGCCTTATATCCAGCTAAAAATCACCCTGAAAGAATTTCATCATATCCTAATTTTCGTGAATTATTTAATATAAATGGAATGTTTTTTCCTGTAACTTTCCATGACATTAAAATTTTTGAAAAAAATAATCCTAATATTAAGTTCATAATTTATGGTTTAAAAAAAAGTAAAACTATTGTTGGGCCGTTGTATAAATCAGACATTAATAAAACATGCAACGAGAAAATTATACATTTGTTGTATCTAGAAAATAATAACACTTCTCATTATTGTTTGATCAAAGAACCTTCTAGACTGTTTAGAAGCCAAGTTACATCTCATCACAGCAAATTGTACTTCTGTGATTTGTGCTTGATATTTTTCAGTACTTCTAAAGAAGTTGAAAACCATTTATGTGGAGGCGTTGTAACTGTCCTCCCAAATAAGGGCTCAGTAATTAAATTTAAAAACTATGGTCGAAAACAAAACATGCCTTTTTGTATTTACGCAGATTTTGAATCGATGCTACAAACCAATACTGAAGCTAACTGTTCTTCTAGCAAAAATACGACTACATTGCACCAACATTTACCTATAGCTTTTGGTTATTATATTGTTTGTCGTGATGACCCTAGTTACAATCGGTACGTATCATATCGAGGACCTGGTTGTGATAAGCAGTTTGTAGATTCGATTCTTAAAGACGTACAAAAAATATTTGATATACTTAGTACACCAGTCCCTATGATATTTTCTATGGCGGATAAGTCTGATTTTGATAATGCCACACGTTGTCATATTTGTGAAAATTTTATTTTTTCGGACAAAGTCCGTGACCATTGTCACGTTACTGGTCGTTACCGCGGAGCTGCGCATCCGTTTTGTAATTTACAGTATAAACGCCCTTCATTCGTCCCCATTTTTTTTCATAACTTAGCTGGTTATGATTGTCATCTTTTTATAAAAGCGTTAGGCGAGGTTCCTGGTAATATTAAAATAATACCTAAAACAAAAGAAAACTACATCTCATTTACCAAATTTGTACCAGTTACGAATAATCAGTTTTTTCAACTTCGATTCGTTGATTCATTTAAGTTTTTGGGAACAAGCTTAAGCAAATTGTCAGAGACATTAAAACCGGAAATGTTTAAAAACTTACAAAATCATTTCCCCGATGAAGATGAATTTCAGTTACTCACTCGTAAAGGCATTTATCCATACGAATATATGAACTCGTGGAAGCGGTATGACGAAAAAAGTCTACCCCCAAAAGAATGCTTTTATAGTTCCCTAACTGATCATGATATTTCTGATGAGGATTACCAGCACGCGTGCTTAATTTGGTCAACATTTCAAATCAAAGATTTAGGTAGTTATACGGATTTATATCTAAAAACTGATGTGCTTTTACTGGCAGATATCTTTGAAAATTTTAGACAGACTTGCAAGCAACACTATCAATTAGACCCAGCTTTTTACTTAACAGCACCCAGTTTATCTTTTGATGCGATGTTATTAAAAACAGGAATACAATTGGAACTTATCGATGACTTGTCGATGGTGCGCATGTTACAGAGTGGTATCAGAGGAGGAGTATGTCTGTGCTCTCATAGACATGCAAAAGCAAATAATCCTTACTTAGAAAATTACAAACCATCAGAATCTCCTTCCTACGTCACTTATATTGATTGTAATAATTTATATGGATATAGTATGTGTCAGTATTTACCATTATCAAATTTCAGATTTCTCAATGAACAAGAAATCAACAAATTAAATATAACCGAAATACCGATTGATGCAGAGTGTGGTTATATTCTAGAAGTAGATTTACAATATCCCAAACATTTACATAACTTACATAATGATTTTCCATTTTGTTCTGAAAAATGCATTCCACCCGGGGGGAAAACTTTCAAACTAGTTCCAAATTTGTATGATAAATTTAAGTATGTTATACATTACATTCACTTGCAAACATGTTTAAAACATGGTTTAATATTAAAGAAAATTCATCGAGTGATTAGTTTTCGACAAAGCACGTATTTGAAACAATACATTGATTTGAATACTGCTCTGAGGCAAAAAAGTTCCTCAACATTTGAACAAGACTTTTTCAAACTCTTGAATAACAGTGTGTTTGGAAAAACTTTAGAAAATAATGAGAAGAGGGTCAATGTGCATTTAGTTAATCAGTGGGTTGATAATAATAATGTGACTAAGAAAAGGCAATGTGCACAAAAACTTATCGCTCGTCCAAATTTCCATAGCGCCACAATTTTTACTGAAAATCTAGTTGCGGTACAATTAAACTCTGATCAAATAATTTTGGATAAACCAATATACATTGGTTTTACCGTACTAGAATTGTCAAAAAGTCATATGTATAACTTTCATTACTCTGTTATTAAACCTTTTTATAAAAATAATGTACAAATGTGTTACACGGACACTGATAGTTTTGTATATCATATACGGACCCATAATTTTTATGATGACATAAAAATACATTTTTTGCCTTACTTTGATACTAGTAATTTTTGTAATACTAATCAATATGATTTACCCATTCAAAATAAAAAAGTTCCTGGTTTGTTCAAAGATGAAATGGCGGGTAAAATCATAAGTGAATTTGTAGGCCTTCGTTCAAAGTTATATTGTATTAAAACCATAAATAGCACAATCAAAAAAGCGAAAGGAATTAAGAAAAATATTGTCAGCAATTTCAATGTTACTGATTACCAAAAAACTCTGTACGAAGGCAACATTGTTCATAAAACAAATGTTTTATTTAAGTCAATAAAACACGAGTTGTACACATGTGCTGTGAAGAAAGTTGCTCTGTCTGGTGATGATGACAAGAGAGTCATATCTAAAGATAAAATTTCAACTAGAGCATGGGGACACACTAGTATATTTAACTTTTAACTAGATTTAATAAGCTGTACCTAATTAAGAAATTCTTTGTATTATTTACTTTCGTAGCATAACCTGTGCATTTTAGTATGTATATTATGTAGATTTAGAAATAAAATATCATTTTATTAAATACATTTGTTTTATTTATTATTTCACAACTACATAGATTTTGCAAGCAAACCTGCAGGCTGATGCTAAATTCAAGTAACGTAAAGTTTTATCAAGTTGAAACATGCTTTACTTGAGTTTAAGTCGGCACTACATGTAGGCGAACCCGTTGGCCGACGCGTTGGCCGGCGCGCTGGCCCAATGTGTAGAACAGGCGAAATAACTACCGCCAACGCGCGAACGCCCGTTCTATACATTGGGCCAGCGCGCCGGCCAACGCGTCGGCCAACGCGTTCGCCTATATGTAGTGCCGACATTACTGAATCCACACGCGAATATATGAGCGCGCGGTACTGTTTGTAACATGAGTCCTTATTCATAATAATGCAACCTACATGTTGCAATCACTATAATAATGTGAAGACTTTGTTTTAGTATTCATTCTTGCGTCGATAAGCACTGTAATTAGTTACTCACGTCTACATAATTTACAAAACAAACCTTAACTTATATAGTTACTCGCGTGTACATAATTTACGTATTTTTGGTAATAGAGTCTTGGACCTACTACACAACGGTAAGTTGATTTATTATTGATTTAAGTCATTAAAATACATAAAAATAATCGTTAATTCCAAAGATTGCTGATTTGGTGTTAAATATTTTCTTTTTTTTTTTTACAGATAATGGAACGCGTAGAAGATTTGACTGCTACATCCGAAGACAATGTCTACCTACATGAATATGGGGATACTTTCCAGTATGCTCAAGATCCTTTGGAAGGATTTACTGAAGAGTTTTTAAAAATGAAAGCTCAGCAAAAGCCGAACGCTAAGATTCGGGAACGTCGTCCAGCAAAATTAAGAAAAAAATGTGTTTCTAAAAGTGCACTTAGTAAACTGCATAACCCAGTTCATTCGTTTGTGGTAAACAGCGTTCCCAAAAAAGGTTTCCGTCTGATAAAGATCTCAGTGTTTGATTTAGATGGATCCCAGCAACATTGTGACAGTATAGACGATGATAATTTTTTGTTATCCGCTCAATATGTTGTGAATGAAAACGGTGATGAAATCATGGACCAAACCGAGAGGTTAGTCAGTAATATATCAAAAAAAATATGTAATTACAGTTATACGAGTTGGTTTTAGTTTACTTTGGTATTAAGTATTTGTTTTAGCTGTGGGGTCGCAATAGACTTTAGAATGAATAAGTCGATAAAATTGTAAGATATATTTGTATGAAAATAATATAAGTTAGGGTTTGTTTTGTAAATTAATGTGTACGTAATTATTGCTTAAATAAATTGTATGTATAATGTGAATATATTTTGTTTTATTTCTATTTCATTCACATTTAATTATTTAAATAAAAAGCAACAAATATAAGGTATTTTTTATTGAAAGTGCACATTATTTTCTAAACACCATTTTTTAAAACATAATACATTTTTTAATGCACAATACTTCTTATGAATAAAACAGTTATACGATTCTTCCTTACAATACAGATCGTACAGAATGTTAAATCTCGGAATGTCTTTGTAACTTATATCTACAATATTATTATGATCACACAATTCTTTTACCCATTTCACTTTCTCTTCACCTTTTACGATAATATTTCGGTCTTTTAAGTAAGGTTTAATAATTCTTCTGAATTCTCTGTAATCGATATAGCCTTCGCTCCATCGAAACCCTCTATTTCTTTCTAACCACCGAACATTCTTTTTTTCATCATCGGTTAGCGCTGAGAATGGGTATGGTGGTTTAACATAAAATGTATATGTATGCTGTTGAGTGGCTATACATAATTCTTTTACTAAAAAGTCGTTATTATTATTTTTAAATCCTTGTAAGTCAACGATTATTGTATTACTATTCATGATATTTTCTTAACGATATTACTCAAAGGCTTATACTCAAATATGCAGTCGTTTAAAATCAGACAATATGCAGCTGTCTGATTAGGTATTTCTTGGTCTGTTTCGATTTCTACTCTCACGTCGATTGAGCCTTTTAACGTTTCGTGCTGACGCGAACAGTCGATAACGAATAAGGGAGCAACGTCTCTGAATTCTTTCAAACTCATCAACGGTTCTGACCGACGTCCGTGATACGACTGTTGAAATCTGACATACTGTTCGTATAATAAAGTAAATTTGTCTTCTGCAAAACTAACGTTTAATCCCTCATAAGGATAGTATGACGAATTTAAAAACACTCTTACATCACGTACGTGACAGTGATCAAACTCCGCCATCGACAATTCACCGTTGTTTTTGCGGTTGGTTTGTAAAGCTAATACAACAAATCGCGGTTTTTCTATTTGAGATGAAGTTTTAATGGACCAAGTATGTTTACGAGTTTTGGGTAATAATGGATACTCGTATAAATCCCAGTTACGATATGCTATTGGAATAGCTCGATCTTTTTCTAATTGTTTTAGTAAATTTATTCTTTCGCGATCAGATACTTTAATATGAGGTACTCTCCAGATAATTTTACTTATAACAATATCTTCCAAAACTTCTCCTGTTTTCAACTTGATTGCATTAAGGTTAGTGTTACATCTAAGCAACACTAACTCATGTTTGCAGTTAATGATAATTTTTTCATAATCTTCCGCAAATCCTAAAATCTTGTTTAAAGGAATGGATACAGAAAATTCTCCACCACTTGTATTATTTATACCTTCTGGCGACCACCCCCAAACTCGAGCATATTTTGATTCGTTTTCATTTAAGGACAGATAAGACTTTATGGTCGTAGTTACACCTGCGTTTTTTATTTTATCTATTTCTACTCCATTTAATTCATATCTTATGTCTTGAAATAGAAATAACGCTGGATTATTAACGAAATGTACATTTGAAACCTTTTCTTTAGTTGTGCTGTCGTGGACAATTACTTTGCCTTCGATATACAAACTGCTGAGCGAAGGCAGCACATATAAGTCTTGTTGATTGATGGGGATTCGTATTTCATCATTCTTGTTGAAACTTGTTACGTACGGTCTGTATGAATGATACTCAAAACTTTCGATGCTGTTGTCGTATGAGGTTTGTTGAGATATGTTTAAAATATTCATTTTATTAAACCAATTAGCTTGAGGTATTCTTTATTGCTTTTAGTAAGCTTCTTTTTTAACTGCTGTCGTGTGTCTTTGTGAGAAGATCTTTTAGGACTGACTTGGACATTTGATATGGCAGGGGTTTTATGGAAATTTATCATTTTTTCTAAAATGTAAATACAATTGTACCTCTTCACCTCGTAAATTTATTTCTTTGTTATCAGCGTCTAACAGTCTTATATTGATGGAACTAATAGAATTTTGATTGACTGGAAAATAAATTAAATTTTTTGGTATTTCTATTATTCGATAACCAGGAGGTACATTAGGTACAAATTCGTAAATAATATGGCTTGCTTTTCCGTTCACAAATGAACCACTAACTACATCACATTCAATCCTCACGATAGTTGTTGATAGAATGCTTACAGGATACTGTGAATCAGTGCTTATATTAGCTTTTATTGTTTCCATTCCAAAGCCTAGTATGTTCCCAATTGAATCATCTTTATTAAAATGAACGTCTTTAGAACAAAATATATTTGTTTTCAATGTGTTATTATTGCATCTTAGTTTAAGCAGTGTATTTTTTATGTTAGTTTTCAAATAATCACAAATATCTTGAAGCTCGTAGGACCCTTCAGGAATTTCGATAATTTCATTGTCACCGTAATAAAACTTGTTGTTTCGTCCATCAATATTAGGTATAGAGTTGAAAGTTGAAAAGTACAAAAGACCACATTCATAGTCTCCAAGAAGTTCCAACGTCGGAGAATAGTTTGTCGTCAAAGAGGCTCCGCTCCCGGTTATAGATACAGTGAAAGACATTTTGATACTGACACGTTTATTTATTTTTAATATTATTTAAATGTTTCTTCCAATATTTTTTTAAAAATTTAATACATAGATGACCACAGTTTGTTGTTCCAAATGCTTGATGTCTGTTATAATTATAGTTTATGAGCAAATTATTCATATATTTCATCAGTTCTAATGGTGGTTTTAAATTACCAAAGCTATCATAGTATTCTACGTAGCTGTTTTGTTTTACATAGGCTACCCAATGTGTGCCAGGATTCACGTTACTATCTAAATTTACAATTCCACATTCTATTTTTCTAGGTTTTAAAGGCAACTTATCTCTCATGTAAACACCACGAAAGTATGGAATATCACCAGCATACTCCAATATGTCTAAATTCGTGAGCGCACGCCTGGGCAGCCGTCTAATTAGTTTTTTGATGGGTTCAAATATAACCCTGCTCCTTTTTTATGAGGTTTAATATATAATCCTTTTCCAAGAGCGACCGCTTCCATCATTCTGTTGTGTCTTTCAGATTCTTGGAGACTCTTTTGTGCCGCTTTAGAATCGTTTACGGCTTTGGCTATACCTGCTGCACCTCCTGCTAATGAACCTAACGCCGACAATCCCGCAAAAATAGGAATAAGCGGTAAAAGTCCACCACATTTTGGAAGTGGAATTATACGTGGTAAACATATTCCTTTCTTTTTGCTGAACAGTTTTTTCGCAGCTGCATACGCATATTTTATAGCAGAGTGATGATCCTTGGATTTAAGTTTTTTTAAATGGGCATGTATTTTTTTAATACCTTTCTTAAATGATTTAATACCACTTCCAGCTCTGATTTTTGTTTTCATAGCATTTTTTACTATCCACGAGGCAATCTTTTCTCCCTTACCAGCATCTTTTGATTTCAACCTCTTCTTTGCCATACTCAAAAGTTCTAAATCAGCTTTACGTCGAGCACTAGGATCTTTATTTATATAAGCAATATCGTGATGCATGCAAGCTTCATCCAATTTGTTAACTCCTCGATCGCCTTGTAGTATTCGTTTTTGAAGTTTCGTCCCAGGACCGCAAAATTGATATCCAGGTAAATGCAACTCAAACGGTAAATGGTCTATCAAGTTATTGATTACACCACTACCTTCCTTCATTGATAAGTATGTATTGTGATATAGCACTGATTATGTGCTTTATATATCTAAATAACTAATTCACTTTTATCTATCCAACTGTTTTCTTCGGCACCCAATCCTAACCACTTCACAAAAAGTTTGTTGCCTCTTTTCTTTAGAACTTTTTCAATAAGATAAATATCAGGAAATTTAGTTTTTTGTAATTCTTTTCCATAAAAACAACCAACAATGTTTTGTTTATGTTTATCTTGTAATTGATACGTTTGAGGACTAGTTTCGTTGACTTTTATGATGCGAAATATTTCCGTTGACCAATTAGGGGTGTAGCCTTTATAAAAATCTCCTTTGTATTTACTTATACGAACAAAATCGCCAACTCGAAAAGACGATTCTTTGCGTACTTTTTTTGGCTGTTGGCTTTTGATAATATTCAATCGAACTGTATTTTGATTTGAACTGTTAACGTCTATTGGTTTATGTTTTGTAATGCGATGCACAGTATTGTTATAATTGTGCACAACGGACTTTAAATTATTTTTATACCATTCATATTTTCCGCATAAACTAAATAACTTGTAAAGACGTGATTTTATAGTTCTTATTACTCGTTCGACGATAGAAGCTTTTTTTACAGAACATGTGGAATAATGATTTATGTTATAAGTTTTCATTAAATGCTTAAAAGAGTCGTTATAAAACTCTTTACCTAGATCTGTTTGTAAGTTTTTAGGTTTTCGTGTGGATTCTGATAATATACTGCACATAGCACTTGATACAAATTTTTTAGATTTTGATTTTAACGGTCTAACCCACACGTATTTTGATAAAACATCAATCACTATGAGAACATATTTAAATCCTTTATTAATCAACGAATATTTTTGTAAGTCCACTAGGTCAGCTTGCCATAAATCATCCAGACCTTTAATTACCGTATGCCGACGAACGAAGTTTCGTCTCGCTCCTCTGTGTAGTTCATTCACTATATCTTGTTTACTCATTCTGAACAGATTTTGCTGCAATCATGTTATCGATTTCTTGTTTTGTGTAGTACATTTTACTAAAATTTGTAGTAGTAATTTTTTCTAAACTATGGAGATAGTTTCTGACATTACTTTGGATTTTCATCATTTCATTTTTAAGGGCTTGGACACTTTTATCTACGTATTCTTTATTCACAGCCTCGTCGTCTTTTTCTGGAATTTGCACCCCTTTTAATTTCGATGACTTTAAATCGAATTCCCCTGTATCGGACCTTACCAATGTATCGCTAAGAATTTCAGAAAATTCAGATAATCGTAAACGCTTATGAACGTGATGACCAAATTTGTCTATATTCATTGCCGTCTTGCTAGGTTCTGTAGTGTAATAGTACTGCTAAATTTTCCTGATGGCAGCCTTATATATTTCATTTTTTTAATGATACCAGCTTCTTTCATTTCTTCAAGTATGGCATTAACTTCATTATCTAATCCCGTATTACCAGCTGCCCGAGATGCACATAATATTTTCAGTCTCTCAACTAACTCATTAGGATCATCCCAGTAAACTAAATCAGTGTCTTTCTTAACTTCTTTCAAAATGTCGATTCCTCCACCTCGCTGAAGACTTTCTACGCTACTGGTATTATTTCTAGCGAATTTAAATAGTGGCTTTATCACATGAGTATATTTGAACCCTTTATTACCATTTATTTGGTTCGATCGTTTCCAGTTACGTTTATGTGCATTAGTGTCGATGAGTAGCAATTTATAATTTTGTAAGTCTTCCTCTGTAATAATATCTAAATTAGGTTTTTTTTTGTACAACAATTCTGCCAGACCAGAAGTTTTTTTTAAAGAGCGGCTTCTAATTTTCAGAACTTTTCCATCATCGTATAAACGGGTTTTGCCTAGCCAAAGTTTTCCTCGTTCACTTCTTGCTCCATACGGTATATCTTCTTTCAGCGCTTCAGACGATACAGACCAAGACAAAGAATCGTTTGCGATACTCGGTGATGATTGAATAGATTTAAATGAGTTCTCATGGATATCATAATCCTCAGAAGGTGATGTAGTAAGCGTTTTGTCAGGTGTTTTAGAATGAAAGTCGTCATTATCTGAATTTTCTTCATCATCAAGATCCGACTCAGATTCTTTAAATTTTTCATGTGAACCATTTGAAGATTCTTCTTCGTCTTCTTCATGACGTTTTTTTTCAGTTTTGCTTGCTAATAATTTTAGCGGACTGACGATCGGTTGAAATATCGTCTCCAGTGCCATGTCATTTGTGTGTTTAGTATTTTTTATCATTTCTACCTTTCTTTTCACTGCAGACGCTGATTTCACAATTTGTTCCTTAAGATTCCGCTCCATGTTAAGAATTCTACTCTGATTGATGTCTCAAGTTATACTACTAGGTAGTGGGGTATGTATATGCTTTATAGAATAAATTAATCCACTATTATAAATGTATCAAATTTCATTCTGTAACAACCATTATTTCGTTCACAATCCTTATTGATTACCACATAACTGTACGGTTTACTCCACACAGTTGAACACATTTCACGGAATTGCGACCACGTCATATCAGACCCTACATGTTCATCGTAGATGTGTCTTAGATTAATCTCGTCTTGTTTAAACAATATGATGAGATTGGCATTATCTCTTACTAGTTGTTTGGGTATTTTAGTATAAGTTTGGTTAAGATAAAAGCAATCAATATTTTTGTGACGACCCATAGCAAAATAATCACGTATATTATTTTGATTTTCGCATGCAACATCGTCAAATATGATGATAGAATTAGGTAAGGCTTCTTGTGGACTTAAAATTTCACTGTTATGATTATACTTGTGATACGATGTATCCACAACTTTTTCCAATACTTTTTCTAAAAAGACGTATTTAGGTTGATACAAAGACTTTGAATACACATAAAGGTTTCTGAATCGTGGACCATTCGGGTGTAGTAACAAACTGATTACTAAGTTTGTTTTCCCACAGTTTGAGGGACCACAAACAATACTGCGAATGGTATTTGGTAGTAAATTTCCATGCCGCTTAACTTCATTTTTAACTGCAGGACAGACACATTCTAATTGAAGTGATTCTTTTTGTTTCAGAAATTTCATAGCTGTTTAATCCAATCGACCACTGTGATTAGTGGATTATGACAAAATGATAATCATGCAGTGTGTTGACTCATATAAACAGATAACTTCAAACATACGAAATTCAATGTTTCTATAATAGCTCGCTAGATATTTCAACCATCCAATCATCGATGAGAAGCGATTTTTGATCACTTGATGCATGAACGAACAGGAGTTATTGGGCATTCTGTCCCACCTCCGTTCGCTCGCAGAGCATTAACGAAAAGGAATTATTGGGTATTCTGTCCCACCGAAGTGAGCGAGGCGCGGAGCGCAGTTCGCGAGCGAACGGAGGTGGGACAGAATGCCCAATAATTCCCTACTAATATATAAAGTACCCAGTAGACCTACTTAAAATGCATATAAAATTTGGTAAAAATCAGTAAAGCCGTTTCGGAAGAGCTAGTGGACTAATATAGTGACACGAGAATTTTATATATAAGAGCTTATGCTTCATCCAAATTATTTCATCAAATATAACTTACAGACAGACACACTCACACTTATTAGTTTAGTATTACATTAGTGTATGACGTATATACTGACCGTTTTGTTCGGCGATGTGCGCGCGGGGGTCGAGCATGTCCGCCGGCTCGCTCAGTATCAGGGCCTCCATTTCTTCTTTCTCTTTATCATTTTTGGCGTACCTCGTAAAATAAAATAATAAATATCACTTACCGCCGCACTCAGAGACATTGATGACGAGTTTGACAGATAATGTATGGGGCTTATGTCAAAATGTTGAATTAATTACATTTAAGTAATAATATAATTATTTAACGTTCCACTCAGAGTGCGGCAGTTACTAATGTAAGGCAGTCCCGGATTTGTAAATAAGCCGTTATAAGCCAAGGCCTAGGGGCGGCAACGTCCTAGGGGGCTTTGGTGTTTGGTGGTGAATTAGTCAACGAGGACTTGTTGATTACTGAACCCTAAAACGGAACCCTAACCAACAGATTTTTTGTATAGATAGGTTAATAGAACTTTTTAATTTAAAAGTAACATTGTCCTACAAATACAACAATCCATATTTTAGAACAATTAAAAATTATCTCGATAGTAATGTGGGAATAATGTGTGGAGGCCAAAGGAAGATCTTCCGACCGAGCGAGGTGGTATGCCCGGTCAGGCCGAAACCCAGCTGTCGTACCTATATATACCGCCGCACTCAGAAAACTTCGATAGCGCGATGCAGGAATGTTAGGCGAATTGTGGGTACCGCCACATGTTCTGCAAGGCTTAGGGTGGGTTGTACCAGAGAGGCGTGGTTAAAGTTAAAGTTATGGTTATAGTTAAGGCTAACGTAGCTTTAACCTTATCTTTGACCACAGAATTTGACAGATGTCAGTTGCGGGTCCGACAAAACGTGGGCTGCGCTGCTGGTAAAGGAGAACTGTCAAAAATGGCGTTTTTGTATGATATGACTTTAACCACGCCTCTGGTGCAACCCACCCTAAGTAGATAGGTATGAGTGGTTATGGTTATCGTTAAATATGGCGTCCTTAACCAGAGATTTGAAATTTTGCACTGTAGTTATAGTTATAGTAATTGTTAAAATTATAGTTATAGTTAAAGGAAGTTGGTGCAATTCACCCTTAATATATAAGATTAAATTACTTGTAAATCATTAAAATAATATTAAGTATGTACATCTATAATTAATAATTATTATTGTTGTACTGATGGGTTTATTGCCAGAATAAAAATGATTATTATATTATCATTATACTCACGGATTCGCCCTTATTAACGCTTCGATTTCTTTGACTTTGTCTCTCGCTTCCTTGTAGAATTTGTTTCGAATTTCGTCCTGCTCTTTTTTCATTTTACACACATTCTCATGCTCTCGTTCGTTGAATGTAAATAAATCTGAAATTAATATAAAAACGAAAGTTAATAATATTAATGGTCAATGAATAATTGTTTTTATTTTCATATAAGTAACAAATTCAATAAAATTTTGCAATCAAATTAAAAATTTCTAAAACCAGAAAGGAAACAATTGAAATTAAGTTTTAAACAGTTGAAAATAATTTTGCGTGAAAATTTTTGACATTTGTGTTCTAAATTTGAATTTACTAAAAAAGTTATTAAATATGCCAGTATAAAAAGTTATATGTTTTTTATTGATTAAGTATATGTTTACGTCCTACCAAGGTACGACCAAGGTTCTACCTAAAATAATATAAAATATTTTTAAAAAATATATTAAATTACTGTCAGAAAAAGTGAAATCACCAAAATAAAACGTAAAATCAAATAAATACCGAAATAGTCGAAGCTTGTAATTTTTAGGGTTCCGTACCCAAAGGGTAAAAACGGGACCCTATAACTAAGACTTCGTTGTCTGTCCGTCTGTCTGTCTGTGGGCTGTATCTCAAGAACCATAGGGGTTCTTGAGATACAGCCCTAGCTGTACTGACTAGCGAAAATTTCAGAAGTCTAGCTATACTTGCTATAGCGGTTCTTAAGTTACAACCTGGAGACAGACGGACAGACGGACAGACATCGAAGTCTCAGTAATGGGATCCGGTTTTTACACTCTGGGTACGGAACCCTAAAAAACGTACCCATGTATCTGTCAGCGGGTGTAGCGGGTAGCGCGTGCGTGCGGCAGGTCTCGCTGAGCAGGTCGAGCGCGGAGTGCGCGGCGTGCACGCACGCGCGGGCGCCGTCTATCGCCCGCGGGAGACGCACCGTCGCCGCCATTGACAGAAACGACAGCTCGATTGCCTCCCTGTACATTTTGAGTGCTTATTGGCAAAAGAACGGAGCATTCGTGTGATTATACATACCTAAGTAGTAACCTTCCAGGTTTTTTTTTTATGCAATAAGGGGGCAAACGAGCAAACGGGTCACCTGATGGAAAGCAACTTCCGTCGCCCATGGACACTCGCAGCATCAGAAGAGCTGCAGGTGCGTTGCCGGCCTTTTAAGGGGTAATAGGGGAGGGTAGGGAAGGAAATTGGGAAGGGTAGGGAAGGGAAAAGGGTAGGGGATTGGGCCGGTAAACTCACTCACTCGGCGAAACACAGCGCAAGCGCTGTTTCACGCCGGTTTTCTGTGAGGACGTGGTATTTCTCCGGTCGAGCCGGCCCATTCGTGCCGAAGCATGGCTCTCCCACGACTAAAATACATACCTTAGTAGGTATACATACCTACTAAGGTATGTATATATGTTGCTATAGTTTACTACTTAGTAAACTATAGCAACACTAATTGAGTTACTAAAAAGGCTGTCGCATAACAATTGGAAATATAAATATAATATTTATCGAGGTATTAATAATGTTGATTTTCCATTCCAAAGTTTTAGTGTTTTAAATAATCGTAGAAAAACACGTAGTACCGTAGCAGCTACGGTTTATGCTACGCCGTAGCCCGTAGCACAATACTGTTAACATTAATAACACAAACCTTTGCCTCCACTAACGGCCGTTCCCAATATTTGATCTATCTCTGGTTTTGTCCTACTAGAGATAGGAATAGCTCTCATTAGACATTAGCTAGAGACATATATTTTATGTCAATTCAATGCTAGCTGCGATCGGTCGTATCACGCATTTCAAAGCAGAGATAGATTGAATATTGGGAACGGCCGTTACTGGTAAGTGCCAGATAGGCTATCCACAACTTATCTGATAGATAGGGAATAGAGTATCTGATAGATAAGTTGCAGATAGCGTATCCAGCACTTATCAGTAAGCGGTGAAACCGGCCCTAAATGTCTTAACTCTTAAGCATTTGAACATAATTTGAACCGAAACGACTGCAGACTGAAGTTTACCTCTCCAGCTCCACAGGTTTGGGTTTCCTAGTCGGCAGCGGCACTGACACGTATATGTTGAGCTTCAGTCCTCGGAACTGCCGCTCGTAGGTCGCCACCTGTATGGACTGCCAGGCCAGACGGTGCTTGATGTCTCGCAGCAGAGTGTAGGACGCACAGTGTATGGCTGAAGATAGTTGTCTGCGCAGTTCTAGACGCACCTAAAAACAGTTTTTTAAGCTACTACATAGCTTTTATCGCGGGATTTGAGCACGGCGACCGAAAAGACATTCCGTAACGAAAAACACCTAACATTCATCTAACGTCATTTCAGTTCGGCAGACTTCACCTCGGTATGGCTCGGGGTGTGGTGCTCACCGCACTAGACGTATACAAATTGTAATCACATAAGTTGATAAAAATGCTGTGCCTTACCGCGCTGCCGCTTTACCACGGCAGTCCCCGAGTGCCACGTTTTTTTCCTTAGGAATTGACTTGAGCCGTATATTGCAGGTTTTCATGAGTAATAAAGAACTCACTTCATTGTAGTTCTGGATCTGGCGCGGCGTGAACTGCCGTACATCCGTCACGAACTCTTCCAGCATTTCCAGCATCTACCAAACGTAGTATTATTAGTTTATAATATTAGTTTAAGCGCGCCTTAATTTGATTAGCGCGATTAATTTATCGCGCGGGAACCGTACATTTTTTTGGGTAAAAAAGTATCCTATGTCCTTTCCCGGGACTCAAAGTATCTCTGAAATTTCAGTCCAATCGATTCAGCCGTTTAGGCGAGAAGAGGTAACAGACAGACAGACAGACAGACAGACACACTTTCGCATTTATAATATTAGTATGGAAGTATGGATTAGTATGAACACAACACATTAAAGAGATCAGTAGAAAAATACACGCAACCTGGCACTCTCTATCTCGCCTGCGTTACCTACTTCCCATCCCCACAAAAATTAAGATCGCTGAAGCACTGTTCCTACCTACGCTTGATTATGCGGACGCTTGTTTTGTTAATCTGACGAAGGACCAGCTTAACAAGCTCGAGCGGCTGCAAAATCTTGCTATAAGATTCATTTTTAGCCTTCGAAAATACGACCACGTCTCCGAATTCCGCGCTAAGCTGAGATGGCTGCCTATACTTCTTCGACGGGATGCTCGCGTACTATCTCTTGTATACTCCATTATACATGACCCGTATTTACCTTCATATTTGAAAGATATTTTTCTATTTCGACGGGCAGATGTCAAGGACTTACGGTCAGTGTCTAATTTGCTCTTAGAAATGCCTGTACATAACACCAAATACTTTGGTTCCTCCTTCACTATTACTGGAATCAAACTCTGGAATGCTTTACCTAGAGACATAAAAATGACGAAAACGTTAAGTCGTTTTAAGACCTTGGTCAAGCAACACTTACTCGCTATCGCTAATAATGATAATGGCTCAACTTAAATTTTCCTTATGACTATAGTTATAATAATTATAATTACAATCTTTCTATTGCTAAAATAATATTACAATTACATAATATAAAAAAAAATGTTCCATACTTTGTTATAGATTATTTATGTTCGTATGTATGTATTTTAGATTAATTGGGTATGTATGTATTTATGTATCTAGCTGTGTATTTATTTTATAATTAAATATATTTTTATTAATATTATAATATAATAAGTATTTATTTTAAAGCATCATGTTACGTTTGATAAACAAATTAATTTTTTTGTTAATGGCACATTTACCATAAATCTTAAGATTATGTTTCCTCTACCCGTGGTTGCCTGGAAGAAATTACTAATTAGTAATAAGGCCGCCATTGTGTGTTACCTGTGTTTTAAAAATGTATTTTATTTTAAATTGTTCTGTGTGCACAATAAAGAATATTTATCTTATCTTATCTTATGAACAATTAACTAACCGGCAGAACCTCCTCGCACCGCCTGTCTAGTTCGTCGTCATCGCAAGCGGCTCTCTCGCGCCACAGGTGTAAGTACGTGTTGAGCTGCGCCGCCGCGCGCGGGTCCGGCAGACCGTCGCAGCGGAGGTACTGCTGCCACTGTGCGAACAAGTTTATATTTAGAGTGGTTTGCACGAACAAACTTTGACTTTAACTTTAACTTTAACCAGAAAAATTGACAGATGTCGTATAAGCATATGGGGTGTTTGGACGCCATATTTAACTTTAACTTTAAGGCTGCTCTTTCGAAAAAAGCGTGCAGATGAAACAACTTTTCATCGGCATTATTAGTGAAATTATATATGAAAAAAATAATTAGTAATCTACATGATATGATACGTAATTTGGTTTTGCCATATTTTTTCTATCGATATCACATTATAAAGAAATAAAAACCAAATCACCTCCAAATCGTTGAATGAAACCACTTTACTCCTTCATTATTTATCAAAAGAATATATAAAAAACTGCTTTGCAATACATAAGTTAATAATTTGGTTTTTTAACTTTTTTGAAATATGTACACTCGGGGAAGTTGATTCCTATGCAGTTGAGAGACCAACGTCATTTGGTCGATTATGTCAATTCAATATTAATTGTGATCTGTCGGCTGAGTTTGACGTAATGCGACCAAACTACGTAGATCCCCCATTTGCATAGGAATCAACTTTCCCGAGTGTACTTATTATACTAAAAAAGGCTTTAAAAGGTTTTTTCTCCTATTTCGCGCTATCATGGACGCGACGAGCGTCGTAACCGCCACCGTACAAGGCGCGCTGTTATGAATGTTATTTTAATGTCATTTACGTTCATATTCGCACTGACAGACAATCCACCTGCTAATTTAGGGAGAGAGGGCTCTTAAGCACGCCTCTGGAGCAACGCAGCCTTAGGAATTTATGCCAACGTCATAAAGGGTGACTTCTTTGGAAGCGTCGACGTAAAATATCCCCGACCGCACATCGTTTCCAGACAAATGCTTATTCTGAATCAGCTTACACTTGAAGTTCCAAAATCATAATATAGGGAAAGTATAAATAGTAGCGCGTAGTTTTGTAGATATACTGTTATTAGTTACAATGTATTTTAACCAATTTTCGAAAAGAGGAGGTTATATGTTCGGCTTTGTATTTTTACTGTCTGTCACAATCGATTTGAAATTAAGTGCACAATATATTAATATTGTCACTTACCTCTGCTTCCAGTCGTTTCTTGTGGTTAAGTTCCACTTGCTGCCGCTCGTATTCTGCGAATAATAGTGTGACATAAGTCAATTCATCCAAGACGTACTTTTATAGAGAAACAGTTGAAGGAACAACCCTGATTTACAATGTCGTCAGACTAGTGGAAGCTCACTGCGCGGTTTTTGGCACATTACAACGATGACCAATAAACCAAGTAGAGCTTGTCTAACTTAAAATGACGCGCCCCTCCCTCGTATTCACAGTACAAAAAATATGTTTCATTTATATCAACTTTGAAGTGGTGGGGCGCGTCATTTCAAATTAGACAAGCTCTACTAAGTTTTGGAATCCGAGGGTACAAACAATGCGTTGGTCTGGGTAAGCCACCGGTCACTCACTGTGGAACAGCTTGACGGTGCGGGCCAGCAGATCGCGGCGCACGGCCTGCTCGGCGTCGTCGCGCGCCACAGTGTCCGCGCGCTCGCGGGCCGCAGCCGCGCGCCGCTCCTTCACACCCGCTAGGGCCGCCTGTCTGATAGTGACACATCATGGTGTAAGGGTCTACATAGACGGATCGCATTTCAACTGCAATCCAACCACAAATTTCAGTTCAAGTGCAGTTTGAATGGAGTTGACACGACTGCAATAGAACTGCAAACCAAACGCGCAGTCGGCAGTTGCAGTTCAGTTGCAGTTGGCGTGCAGTCGTGTGAACTGTTTGGTTTGCAATTCTATTGCAGTCGTGTCAACTGCATTCAAACTGCACTTGAACTGCAATTTGCGGTTGGATTGCAGTTGAAATGCGGTCCGTCTGTGTAGACCCTAAGGACGGTGTACTTCAAGAGGCGGAAAGGTCGCTAAAGGGATACATAAGAGACGATGGCTGAACCTGCCAAGATAATAGTTATAATTTTATGCGTTATATTATCTGACGCTACGTAGCGGCTATTGCGACTTTGCGGAAACGATTTCGTGTGGAAACTTTAAGTGCACGTCACCTCTTGCTGACCCATAGGTATACGAAATGACAATTACACCACGCTTCCAATCGCAAACTCAACACGTCTGTTTCACCTGTAACAGCTTCTACCTTTATGCCAATTTAATTAATGCGAAAACTTACTTTTCAGCTTCTTTTTCGGCTTTATACTCCTCCATCTTCTCCAACAGCCAGATGTCTCTTTGTTTCTTACTCATTTCTTTCCAATTCTTCGGCTAAATGTTTGAGTTAGATGTAATTAAAACATTGTTTACTAACAAAGGTACAATGTTGGACTTTCTACCATAGGATATTGATCAAACGACGCATTGTACAGGTTGGATATGTATGTCTGAAGAACGTCGCCTCAGCGTATCAAAGAAACAACTAAACTGGTTGTTATTTTTTTCAGCTATGAGGCCTATATAAGTAAAGCTAAGTACTTAAATCTAAGTGTATCGACTTATTACATTCATTCTGTCTCATCATTCTACATATTCCTTTGAGTACAGTAATTAAGCTCAACATAATTAAGAAATCAAAAATATTAATTTTAAGTCTTAAATACCCTAATATTATTACATAGGTACCTTGTTCAATTTTGTTTAATCCTTCGATCGGATATTCTCGGAAATGCCATTGTATTCTATTGTTGTTGCGATCACCAATGCTCGTAAGGGGCTTGATGGGCTAAATATTTTATGATTTTACGATTGCGCTTATAGGCTATAGCTATTATTATCAACCTAACCTTCTCGAAACGTGGCATGTCCAGATCATGTTTCTTCCTTTTCTCTTTCTTTCTCTTCTTGGTTCGCCTTTGTTCTTCCTTTGGTGCTCCTATAAAATTTTAATGTTAAAATTAATTTTACTAACAATTTTTTAGAATTTATCTTGCGGTCAAGCTTTACGTGTTTTTTTTTTTTCATTTAATAATTTTACACCAACCTTAACTTAGATACCTAATCATTTACCTGGTAGTGATTCTTCGGGCCATTCTGAATAAACGCTTGAATCCTGCAAAGTGACGGTTTAGTAGTTACTTTTTTGCCTAGGATTACCTGTATTATTTACTTGATGAATGATTGATTAATACTCAGAGTTGTAAATTCAAAACACGCAAATATAATAGGTATAGGTAGATACCCGTGTAGATTGCGGTGTAAATTTTTTAGCCTTTTTATGTTTCGGCTCCGGATCTGAAAACATTAATTTATGAATCAATACATAAGAGGTGAAAAGTAGGCTGTGAAAATTAGGTCGTTGACCTTGCACTGGCGCTCAGCTATTCGGATAATTTCTTATTAAATAGATATTTTTACATAAGGTAAACTAGTGTTTTTGCGCTTTGTCCAAAAACTAGTTTTTGGACAAAGCGCAAAAACACAATATTTACCTACCTATTAAAATTGCTTTAAAAACTTATATTTCTTTAAAATCAGGCGTTCTACTGTCCAACCACTGGTCATTTCACCCTAATATGCTTAGTGGCAGTGGAAGTGCAGCATCAGCAAATTGAGAGGCAATAAGTATAGCCTTTCGCATTTTTGACCAAGTTTTCATATACCAAACTATTATAAAAAGTTTGTCTGTCTGTCTGTTACCTCTTCACGCCCAAACGGCTGAACCGATTTTGCTGAAATTTTGCATTGATATACTTGGAGTCCCGGGAAAGGACATAAGATACTTTTTGTCCTGGAAAAATGTACCTATGGTTCCCGCGCGATAAACTAATTTTGGTGCAACGGAGTTGCGGGCGTCATCTAGTAAATTATATTATGCAGGTAAGCGCCTGTAATAATTACTTGTTAACTTAGGTATGACCACTGACCATCCAGTTGCTAATCATTATTTTCTGACCTGAAACGACCGTCGGCAGGGACTCGAAGGAGGCGCTGGTGTAGGAGGTGTCGGTGTACTGCAATGTCTGCACGTCGCCCGCCTCCGACTCGAAGTCCGTCAGAGCCAGGAACACTTCGTCCGGCAGCTCTATTTCTGCGGATGAATTTAAGTACACTAGTATTATCATATTCCAAACGGCTACACGTGTATGTTAGAGACAGAGAGAGAGAGAGAGAGAGAGAGAGAGAGAGGGAGAGAGAGAGGGAGGGAGGGAGAGAGTATGAAATTCTGTGACTTGTTATTTTGAATTTAAACTATTTAAAATTCATAGAAGATTATATGGGATGGTGCGACAAGATTGAGTATCCTCTGTATGTATTACATGTGTATCTTATAGCTAAATTATTCTAAACGTTTTCAGAGCATATTAATTATAAACAGCTCTAGTCGTCTTTTCTAAAAAGTAAATGATAATTAAATGAGACCATTCTACTGAGACCTTGCCGACTGTCTGTCCGTCCATCTGTCACGAGTAACCAGACTGTCTCATTAATGTCACCCTGTTGAAACTGTAGACCAGTATACCATAGGTTCTCAACGTGGGCGATAACGCCCCCTTTTGGGGTGGTGCTTATCGCCCACGTTGAGAACCTATGGTCTACTGGTCTACAGTTTCTTCTTTCGGGTCTTTTAGGGGCCTTGCTACGGCCGAAGAGATGGTAAGTGGCCGCAGCAGTACCCACTAAAACCCGACCGTGTTCCTACTACCGCGCAGGACGGAGACACGAGGGTCTATTACATGTCTTCCGTGGCTTCCGTCCGCGCTTACCTGCTCACCCAAATCAGGCCCACGCTGTTGGGGTTTCATGTCCCCCTAGGCCGAACAGAGGCCCCACATGGGGGGCTTGCATAGGCCGGTCGTCTTCTTTATGTCGCGATGCGCAGGAACACGACGCGCATCGCGACTCTCTCGGGGACTAGCAGTATAAGACCCAGAGAAAATTAGGGGGCATTGAGATGGCGCAGATGGGGCGTGGGTAGATTAAATAATATGGTCTAAAAAGGCAAAAAAAATATACGCTAATCACGTACTAAAGTAAAATAAAAATTAATACCATTTAATTTTTGTTATTGTAGGTTGATTGTTGGTATTGTTATCATTTTTATCACTTATTATAATATATGAAAAATATTGCTCAATATATTATCTCTGTTCAGTTAAATACATACCATCAGCATTTTCATCTCTTGGGCTCTGGAAGATAAGAGATTTACAAGTTCATACCAGAATAAGGTTTAACAAAATATATTATTATGAAATGGTCCTTTGTGTTCACTGCTATGACCGTTTACATATCTTGTAACAATCTTGTAAGTAATGTAGAAATTCCCTCAGTGTAAAATAAAAATGACTAAAGATTAGGTTATTATTCTATTATAATAAGTTAGGTATTGAAGAACATACTTTTCTTTTGTCCTTTTTGACCATAATTTTAATATAAAAATAAAAAAAAATCTAAAATTAAATTAACTGTAAAAATGCTATGCAAAATAAAAATAACTCAAAAGTCAAAAGCCAAAAATGGCAAAATTACAGCAAAATATAAAAATTGACAACTAACCAATCAATATTAGCATTTTTTATTTTAATTACAATATCTGCACAAGATGTAATGTCACCAATTACATTACATAATAAATATTTATTGTAAGTTTTGTATGTTCTAAACATAATTTTTTTTAAATTTCTTTTCCTCTTCATTTCTCAAGAATTGACGATGAACAGTGTAGGAAGACATTTGGTCACAGTAGCAAAATACCATAGGCACTGCATATTCTCGAAGTATGCCTAAATAAGATGCAGTAAGGATGTTAACCGTTTATTTACATTCGTATAGCACCTAACTTAAAATAAAAAACAATTTACATACAAAAGTATATTATCCAATAGTAATACATGATTATTTAGCCTTTAGGTAAAACTTAAATCTAAGAGTTATCGGTCATAACATCCTCATCTTCATCTTCTGGTTCCGCTAGATCTGGATGGCACACTCGGATGTGTAAATTAAGATTTATCTTAACAATGAAGCTTTTTCCGCAAGTCAGACACTTGTGGGGACGCTTCACATCATCGTCTATTGTCATCGGATGAGCTCTCGCTATGTGAGTACGGAGAAGAGAGGAGTGCATGGTTCTCTCACACTGGGTACACTTAACATGGCAATCCATAGGTTGCCCTTCATGAGTTTGCCTGTGTTTTTCCATAGTAATTTTGGAGACAAACAACTTGTGGCAAAAGTCACATTTGAAATTCTTAACCTTTGTGTGCTTCTTCATGTGTATTTTCAGACAATTCTTTGTTGGAAACATCTCATCACATTTGGAGCATTTAAATTTCTTGATATCGTTATGTAGCTGCATGTGCAATTTTAAATAAGCTTGTCCAGTAAAATTCTTGTTGCAAATTTCGCAATTAATAGTGCTCGTAGAAGAATGGGATTGCATGTGGCTCTTGAGAAACTGTGCAGCCACAAAGCTGCGGTCGCAGACCTGGCAGATATACTTCTTGGAGGCGTTGCCCTCGTGCTTACTGCGATGTATATCGAGATGATACTGTGAGTTCACTTTGACGTCGCACTGATCACACTTGAACTTCTTTCGCTTCTTCGGGCCCTCCTTTACCGCGGGAGCCTCGGGTTCCGGCATCGTAGTATCTTTATCGTTTCCATGAAACTTTTTATGCAAAAGCAAGTATTCCATACCTTCGAATGCTAAATCGCACACATCACATCTATATCTTCCTTCGGTTTGTTTCAATTCAAATGTTATATACTCCGAACCGTTCGATGCCTCAGCCATCTTCTCGCGCTTAACCGATGATCTGTTGTCGTTTTGTATTTGTTTTTCACTACCGGTTGGTTCCATCATATTTTTCATCCAATGATCTGTAACGCCACCCGACTTGGTCTCCATTTGCAGTGACGCTATGGAGACATTTCGAGCACTTTATTATTGATCGAAATCAGGATAATTTTCTTTTAATAATATAATATTGCTACTTTTATTCTATATTTTGAGTAATTAGCGGTTTGTTGACATAATTGCTTCCAAAATTTAAACTTTTATTTAGTGAAACACAAAAGGGAGCCTTGTTACAGTTCCATAAATTCCAAAAGAGAAGCGAAGCGATTGTTTTTTTTTCTCTTGAGATAATGACAGCGATTCGTTTGACGTAATTTTATTGCCAGTCTTAAAAATAATTTTGTTTGTGTTGCCTATTAAATACGGCCTAGCCACGGGAACTCCCAAGGCATTTTATGCCCGCTGTACACTCTCGCCGAGAGCTCTCGGGCGAGAGTCTCGTGCGAGAGCCCCTTGCCCGAGTGGGATCATGTACATTCTCGCTTAGTTCAATCGCAGTAAAGAACTCAGACAAGATGGAGGAAAACGACCATTCACCATTCACCATGCATCGAAAGATATCATTGTAATCCAAAGATTTATAATCATATTTAATTTTATTTCTCATAGATAATGACTCATAATGTCGTTTAATATTGTTATTTTTCTGTTCTACACTGTCCAACGGCGGGACTAGTACTGAAAGACGCGAGAGTGTACAGTAGTGCGCTCGTTTTCCTCGCGAGACCCTTTGTCTCGGGCGCAAAATACCGACAACGGACCGAGAGGGTCCGAGACAGGCGAGACGAGGCGAGCGCACCCATTTACACTCTCGCACTCGGGCCGCCTCGCTGTGTCTCGGCGAGAGTGTACAGCCGGCTTTACACTCGTGGCAACTACACGAAAACCATTTTGTAGACAAGCATTATTATTATTATTTTTGACCGCCTAATTCATCGATTTTGCCGTGTGTGCGCCGATCCCCGTGGCCAGGGAGTCAATTCTCAGAATGTGAGAAAAGTTCATATTCGGAAAAATTACCCAATTATGAGATTTTTACGAACGTAACACAGTTTGTGTATTCTCAAAACTTCACATTCGAAATGTTTCGTGCAAAGATCGCTCGAGTCGAACGAATGGAACCGGTTATAGATGTCCGAATTCGTAAACCACACGTGACCGCTTGGGAGGTGAAGCGTTCGAGACCGGTTTCGCACGATACAATTTGTTGCTTATAGTAAGTGTATTCTCAAAACTTCATACTTGTAATATTTCGTGTGAAGATCGCTCGAGTCATACGAGTGCTAGGGACCGGTAGATGTCCGAATTCGTACACAAATTCACCCTCATATTGGTGGATATGTAGCAAAGTAGTTGTGTAGTAAATACCTAAATGATGAATAAATATTCGTGCTTGCGTTTCTTTTACGATATAATTACTTACTAGTTAATGTGTTTAAAAAAAGAAACTACCTATTTAGGTATAAGTAATTTCGTTAAATTAGAGTATCTTGTACTAATGTGTATATTCTGTGGAGTAGCTGAATTTATTTTGTATATAATTAGACTATTAAAATTTAAAATATGTAATAATTAATTTATATACTTAATATAATTAGAGAGTAGAGACTATTAAAATTTTATCAGAACTTTTGTTCTATTATGTACTTACCCATAAGTTTTTAGATAATTAAGTTTATCATAACAATATTAAAATATTCAATAATATATACCTAAATAAGTACCTAAATAATACATATTATCTACTTATCTTCATAAATTATTTAAAATTCTCGTGTCGCAATGTTAGTTGCCTTATTCCTCCGAAACGGTTTTACTGATACTATTATTATTACTTCGATGGTGGATTCTTGGAAATCTATTGTTATTCTATTGTGTCTCGCTCACCGGTGAGCTTATGGGGTTATAGTGGGTTAATTCATATTATTTAAAAGCAGTTGGTCGCGGATACTATGGTCATTGGTCGCGGTGCAGCTCGCGTCGTGGTCGCCGTGCGAGCCTCGCATCGCCTCGCACTTGTCCCGACAAGTCCCGAGAAATCCCGACGGAACGGCGTATGCGCCTCGTGAGTCGTGTCTCGCGAGTCGCCGGTCTCGGGCAGTCTCGCGCCCGCTTTCGATTACGAAAGTTGCTAATTTTGATATTACTAATAATACTAACACCGTTTTAGAATAATAATTAAATGTTGTATTTAGTAGTCTCTTACACTACTTGTAATAATAATAATTGATAAGTGTTGTTAAATAAATAACAATACGTAAATTATTAATTCAAATTCAAATAAAAATCAACTCAAGACCGGCGACCATTACCTATTGTTTGTGCAACGGGCCATACTTATTAATTCACTTCAATAAAATAGTTTATTAATTATTTGTTCTTTACAATTTTAAAAGAACAATAATTTAGTTCTTAACTACAAATAATATACTTACCTATATTGCAAAACAACCGCAAAACAATTTGCGCCGAGATAGCTAGTGAATATTATAAAATCAATTATTTTGTAAGTTACATTTACTAGCATACCTACACGTAAATATTATCAGTCACACGTTGCATGAGTCCAAGCGTTTTTTTTTGCCGAATCGGAACGCAAAATGTCTACGGGCGGCAGGAACACCTCGATAGTTCGATTGGTAAGTAATTGTTCTATTGGTCCCCAGAATACGGGTTTTAAGGATCATTCGAACTTGCCAGTAGAAATGAATAGTTCATGAAATAATTCTACGAGGATTTAGTTATTAACTACAAATTATTATATTATATTATGCATTGAGATATGAGTACTACGTAAATATATGGCAAAATAACCGCGAAACAACTTGCCGGGATAGCTAGTAATATTATAAAACCAATTATTTAGTAAGTTATATTTACTAGTTACTACAATACGCTTAAATATCTTCGCACGTTGCAAAATTTGTCCCAGTGTTTTTTTAACGCCGAAATGGAACGCAAAATAATGTCAATGGCAGGAACACTTCGATAGCTATCGGTCCCCAGAATACGAGTATTACGGATCATTCGAACTTGCCAGTAGAAGTGAATAGTTCATGAAATAATTTTACGAGCGAAAAAGTTCACATCCTGAGAATTGGCTCCCAGGCCGATAGATGGCAGTAGCCAGTAGTCGTGTTCGTTTGGTTTTTCAACTGCGCATACGCGGGTTTTTTGGTTGTCAGTGGGAGTGTCATATTCTAAAATACCTATCAATTTCTGTCAAATTAAGGCAGCGTTGCACCAGAGGCGTGGAACGCAACGAAAATCTGACAGGTACTTTAGTACATGACAAGGTATTTTAGAATATGACACTCACACTGACATACAAAAAAGCCGCGCATGCGCAGTTGGAAAACCAAACAAACTCGACTAGTATTATGGCTTCTACAGATTGCGCGAACGTCTGCAGACCGCGTCCGTGAGGGACGCGGTCCGTCCGTGAGAGACAAATAATTTGACAGTTTTGACAGTTCGTCGTCCACTACACACTACACGAACTACACGAAACTCGTCCGTCAAACCGGAATGACATTTGTAATATTGTTTTCGGATATTAAACTCTATTGGATTGCAATAGAGTTCCAAATGCCCAAAAGCTTCTATTTTGTAAAATGTTACCAATTCTGAAAGAAATATTTTCCCCACACTGTATTTCTCAAGTATATTTTAACTCTGACGTGTAAAACCCAGGATAAGGTTTCACGTTACTATGGGGGAGAGCTGTGTGTAGCACTAGGATCCCTAACTCCTACCACCCTAATGCCCTAGCCCTAACCATAGATTTTTGTAATATATAAATATATTTAATAAGTCTAGGAAACCTGCTACCATGAGACCTAAGATAGCAGGCGGATAGTTGAAGGGAATAAAAGGATGGAAGGATGGAAATGATTTTCTCACTGTCAATCACCCAGGCTCAGGTGACTGTGGTTAGGCTAAAGGTGTCTTGGCCACAGTGAGAGGTTGTCGTTGTGGATTTGGGAGTCGGTCGGAACACTTCCAGAGAGTAGCCCTGGACGAGTGTATAAGGATAGGAAATGGGAGATGAATGAGACACAACAAGAAGTTGATATCTGATTTATTGTGAGTTGTGACTAATTCTTACAATATATACTTATTCACCTTTACGCACACAAAGATTTACAAGTCTCTTAAACACAATACACACATGTACAAATTATGATACTCATCACTTTATTTATAGTAGGTTGAGTTCAGCAGTTTAATAATGTGATGAGTGTGCGACAACGCGAACTAGTTCACATGTTCAATGCTGAAAATTCTGGCGGCTCTCAAGGATGAGACTTAGGTTGTCCGTAGCTCATAGAGTTGTACTGGAGGTTGTCCGGATGGAGTGGTCGAGATCCGCCTGACTGGTACCGCGTAGGTCGGCAGTACCGTCAAAGGCCGAGGTGCAGGCTGGATGCTGAAGGGCTGGTTATCGCTTCCCCTCGGCTGGCTTCGTCTGGTCGCTCGCAGCAGTCGCATCAGTGATGGCCCATAGAAATAAATGAATATTAATAACATAAAAATGATAATTATTGTAGCAAGACTAGCTACATAAGTTTTTGTATGTATACTTTTCCAAACTGTGTTGTCTAAGGTTGTTTGTAAAGTATTTTCTTTGTTGATAATGGAACCAAAAAATGTCTTTAGAATTGTCTTACACTAATTGCTCTTTAGAAAGGTCTTTTGCATAACTAGCTAATGATATATTATTGTGTAATTTAAATTCAAAATGTTTATTAAATGAAGCTAGCACGCTGGTCGATACTACTCTTCTTCCTACTAATGCTATATTTAAGATTTTTATTATATTATGATACACATATTTAATACACGTCCATGACCCAGGAACATTGAAAAACTTTTTGTTCCGTCGGCGGGATTCGAACCCGCGACCCCTGGCTTGAGTTGCCAGTTGCCACACACTCTAACCATTGAGCCACGGAGATCGTCAAATCGTCAATATTGGCCATTAAATATCCGTTATCGTGCACAATTATTGCAGGTAAGATGTTGTCAAAACCAAAATTTATAATTCCTGTGACATTTGGTGTGAATAACGATAACAACTATTTCTTCCGTGAGTTTTAACATTGTTATAATAACTTTATTATCCTATTCATTGGAATATCATTCTGTCTTTTTCAAATTAAAATGTATCAAGTTTTACATTCTTTTGCCCAGTTTTGTAGCAATTATTGATGGTATTACCTGGTATTACCGATAGTTGTCTACCCATACGCCATCTAGTTACTAAAATGGAAGCTGTTTGACAATCAAATTAAAAAAATAAGAAAATGCCCCATTGCACAATAGACATTACTACCAGAAAGAAACGGACAGGTTTCAACTTGGGTTTCAATATCTGTCAAATTCGTCGGGTTTCTAGTCGATTATGAACGGAATGTGCCTCGCGCTGGCTGGTATAATTTATTTTTAAATATTTAAAATAAAGATTTCAAAATTGGATTCTGACAATTATTTTAATCGCATGTGTCAAAACACAAACAACAATACGACCAAAGAGGAACACGACCAGCGAATATGTCATAGTTTAAAATTCGTAGGTAACAAGCACGTAACAAGTCAACAACCCTAGCGACGATTTTCGTCATAATACGTCAAATTTAAAAATTTCAACATCAGTTTTAAGTCGGCATACTCTATAATTCTGTCTACTCTGCCCATTGTCTACTTGTTGCTTGTTGTCTACCCATACGCCATCTAGTTACTAAAATGAAAACTGCTTGACAATAATGAGGAATTTTCTTAGCTTTTTAATTGATTGTCAAACAGCTTCCATTTTAGTGACTAGATGGCGTATGGGTAGACAACTATCGGTAATACCAGGGAATACCATCAATAATTGCTACATAACTGGGCAAAAGCATGTAAAACTTGATACATTTCAATTTGAAAAAGACACAATAATATTCCAATGAATAGGATAATAAAGTTATAATAACGATGTTTTAGTTAAAACTCGCGGAAGAAATAGCCCTATTTACCGTTGTTCACACCAAATGTCACAGGAATAATACATTTTGGTTTTGACAACATCTTACCTGCACTTGTGCAAGATAACAGATATTTAGTGGCTAATATTTTACCAATAATGAACATCAAAAATCCAAATAACACAATTTGGGGAAAAATATTAAAAACCACACCGACAATAAAAAGTAGAAGTAGAAAACTCTTTCAGTTATCATGTTTTCAGTTTGACAAGTGCAATCGTTAATGGAATCAGGCGTTACTTTGCGGAAATCCATAGCTTAAAATTTAGTTTGTTATTATTTTTAGCAATATTCCGCGAAATAAACTTCCACCTTTAAGTAAATGAGTGAGTGCCGCATAGGCATGCGTACAGCACCTCCCTCCTCCCACACTGCCTATGCGTACACTCGCATGCAAGAACTTGCAAACACCACCACCACACAAGCAATAATGTTGGCAAATCCGTGCAAGGCCCTTCACCACCATGCAGGTTGAAACCTCGACGCGCGTTTCGCTCCAACACCGGAGCATCCTCAGGATGTGGACTCTACGAACAACGTCCGTCAATAATAACAAACTAAATTTTAAGTGCAATCGTGTTCCTAAGCTGTTACCAGTATACTGGCCTAATTGCTTAAGCCAATGATCGATTAGGAGTATGATATTTTGATTGATATTACACTTGACAGTACACTGATATTTTTTAGAAACA
Organism: Polyommatus icarus; assembly: GCA_937595015.1. NCBI lineage: Eukaryota > Metazoa > Arthropoda > Insecta > Lepidoptera > Lycaenidae > Polyommatus > Polyommatus icarus. Next base: position 4,076,819 of record OW569325.1, read on the forward strand.
CGACCAACATGTAGTCAGTAATGCCAACCTGCAGATAATTTCAAATCGGTGGGGAACCAATAGAAAATTAGTGAGTGTCTACCGTCGCGCCGTCTGGTGGAGATGATAAAAAGAAAACATCCCATTATAAAATTAAATACGGTCTTTGGCCTAGTGTATTTGCAGTGCAGGGCGCAGGCTGCAGCACAAAAAAAAATTACTGTCAAAAACAGATGATAGTCTGCATTCTGCTATGCTAAGTAGTCTGTGGCATTGAATTTTGGCGGGCATGTGAAAGAGGGCTGTTGTGTTTTGTATTATTTTCCTAAAATTGTGTTAGCTGGGTTTTTGATGTGTAATATTGGTAGAATATTAACCATTAGATATTCGTGTTCATGCACAAGTGTAGGAATGTGATGTAATATCCAGAAACGTGCTATTTTGTGTTCCCTCCAAAACTCCATCGAAAGTTTCAGTAAAGCGTTTACTGAATCGACCTACTTGACTCCTTGACTGTATTGACTTTTACTTAGACTTCGACTAGACTTTAGACCTGACGATATATGAAAACGATGATGAAAAACATAACAATAGTACTACAAAAGACATGGCTGTATGGGCTTTGTTCCCTTTGCCTGTCCTGAATGGGACGAATGACGAATCAAACCAAAAAAAAAAGTCTGTGGCATTCTGCAACTTGTTTGTTTTGGAGAAAATTCTCATAAAAATTATAATTTACCTATAAAATTATATTTTTAATGATTGCATAAAAATATAATAATAAACAATTCTATATTCTTACTTTATCTAATATTAATTGGATTAAAATCCAAAGTGAAAGCGATCTTACTTCAGTGATTTTTAGGAAAGAAAGCAAAGGAAAATATTTTAATAGGTACTACTGCTATATTATAAATAAATATGTTGCCGCGAACATACTACACCGACCAAGATATAAGAAGACGTCAAATTGATACCTTAAAAATATTTAATGATAATGTGACAGAAATAAGTGAAAATGTGGAATACAAAATCGATTTCTTGGCTGATAACCGAAACATGAGTCTGACCGTAGTATTAGGACAGGATTTTCCTAACACAAAGCCATCTATTTTTGTCAATCCTGCTATCTCTCATCCTTGGCTATCGGATAACTCAAACCAGGTTGTGAATGCTCCGGGACTACTAAATTTTACTCAACACTCAGATATGGGTCGAGTCGTACAAGCTATTATAAGAGAATTCCAAAAATCAGTACCGAATATCAAAAGTGAAAATGCATCAGCTAACGTCAGTCCTCAATCAAATTTCAACATAAACTCTTTAATGTTTCCGGAGTTAAGTGAACTGACTATTGAGGAGCTGCAGGAAATCATTGAAAATCCTGACCTTCAGGTAATTAAAGTATCTACTTTACTACATAGTTGTACAATCTTTAGTAAACTTTGTAACTTTGTATGATGGTAATGTTAATCCTTCAATCGGAGCTTCTAGGAATTCCCATTGTATTCTTTTGTTCTCGCGATCACCGGGATCAATATTACATTATATTTTGATATTTTACAGGACAAATTACTCGAAACAAATCCGCAACTGATAGAACTTGATATGGAGACTGAGGAAGTTATGGCGAGCATTGAGAAAATAGCTCAGGATAACATTTTAAAGCAACAAATACTAGATGATCTCAAAACTGATGTTCTGGATAGAATATCTACTATAGTTCAAATGAAGATGAACTATGAGGAGCTGAATAGAAAACATCAGAAACTGTCAGAGGTCTATGATCCCCACCACATTCGGGATTGCTTGAAAGTCGCAGCATTAAAGGCTGATGAGGATGCAGAGTCCATTGCGGAACAATTTTTGTTAGGTATGTAAAAAGCAAATAAAAAATATTTCCACCAATTCTATATTTGTTTATACTACTGTGTTTGCATATTTGTTTCTTATTTCATAATATTATTGTGTTTATTTAACCACTCGCGCGTCGCACTCGCGCCATTCCCCAGTGCCGACTATCGGCAGGTGACGCTTGACTAGTTAATGTTTCAGGTAACATTCCAGTGGAGACATTTGTGTCTAAGTTTTCTGAGAAGAGAGCCCTGGGCCAAGCTAGAAGGGCGAGAGAGGAAAGACTTGGCCACCAATTGGCACAGCTGGATAAAGCTACTGGCTAAACAACTGTCACTGTATCCTGTAAGTAGGAGTTCATTGTATGTTGCAATCACAGATTACCCCCCAGGTGTAATATTAAACCTAAGGGCCAATTTTTTTTAGGGCTTAGGTACCATTAGGGGAGTCCATTTAACCAAAAAATAGACTGTTAATTTTTTTACAATTTAAACATATTTTATCTCACTTAAAATAGTTGCAGAACAGTCACTTCGTGGCTGTGGGTAGAGGGGGGGTGACGCGGGGGTTTTTTAGGATAACTTTCGGAAGCTATTTCTCAACATTTTAGTACTGAGTGATTATAAAAGAAAAAATACATGTTTTTTTTTTATTTCTAATAAAGATAAATAGATGTAAAAATTTGGCCGGAGGGTTTAAGTTCACCCTGCATAAAATATTTGGATTAGAAAAAATGTTACTTCCTTGCTATTGCCTATTCATTAATAATAATGAGAGTGGGAGTTTTGAGAATAATATTTTCCTTTACTATTTTCTGAAATTATGTAATTATAAATATTATGTTGTTTGCGAAAGGAAACATAATATTAAGTTCCTATGATTACATTGATTACATTATTACAATCCCCAAGCGGCAGCCGGCTGCCACATAACAAATTAAAATCTATTGTGTCTGGGATTCCCACGATTGAGGTATTATGTATGGATTGGTATGGTTGTTCATGTAGAAGTCAATGTAGCATTTTGTACAATTTTTAATACATGATATTATAAAAAACAAGAATTAGCTTTATTGTGATATTTCATTAAAGTTTTAAGACATTCATTTTGTTTGTATGATGTATGGTGTAATGTACCTGTAAAGTATTTATACGGCTACTGTGTATGAGTTAAGTTAATTCAACTGATTTGTATTCTATTCTTGTTTGTATCATTCATCAATACATTAATATTATAGTGTTGTTAATTTTATATTTTATTCTTATAATTTGTTAATGAATTTATTGTTTTTAATTAAATATTATTCGTTAAAACATTATTTAGGTGGTTATTCATGAAATGTATATGACGTATATTTTTTTTTCAATTTATTGTTTACCCAGCGAATCAAGGCGGTAGCGGTCATTGACCCTCAGACCCCCGTCAAAAACTTGTCATATTGCTACATTTTCTAAATAAACCGCGATTGATAATGAAGTGTCAGATGTTCCTATACTGTACTCGGCGAAACATGGCGGTAGCGGTCATTGACTCCCTTGTCATTTTCTATATAAACTGCGATTGATAATGAAGTTTTGAGATGTTGTCAATCGCGGCTTTGTATAGAAAATGACAAGTTTTTGACAGGGAGTCAATGACCGCTACCGCCATGTTTCGCCGAGTATAGTATAGTCACTTCAAACTCATAAAAAGTCGGATATCATCATTCTAAAATTTACCAAGATGTTTTTTGATGAATACCTATATTATAACAATTAATCTGTATCTTTATAAGTGGTCAATTTTTTTAGGTTAAATTAACTGAATACAGTGCGGGCAGTTTCTCATATTATATAGTTAAACTAGACTAAAAAGATCAATGACCGCTATCGCTTCGATTCGCTGGGTACACTCAGGGTACTGGCTGGTTGTAAAGGGTACTGGCGCCTGTGTGCAAAAAAAGGGTTTTGGCGCCCCTTTAGGCAAATTTTTTGGGTCCTTGGTTTTGGCGCCCCTAAAGATGGCGATTTGGCGCCCCTAGAGGATGGCGCCCATGTGCATTGCACACATTGCATAATATATGGTAGCGCCCTGACACCCTGGGTACACTATAAAAAACATAATATCACACGCAATAATAGTAAAAAGTAGATTTGTCATGTGCTGTCATGAAAGTGTTGTTCATGTTGTATGAGTGTTAATTTATCTATGTGTGATATTCAGTAATTATTATTAAGGTGACGTCGCGTTAAGGTAAAAAACCGTGTTGGATATGTTTTAGATTGCTTGTTTTCTATGAGACGCCGGCCCGCCCGGCCCGCCGAAAACAAGCAGTGGAACAGCAAAAAAACCGGCCAAGTGCATGTCGAGCCACGCGCAATATAGGGTTCCGTAGTACCGCTAGTTTTTTAAAATTTGTGTATGGTCAATGTACATTTATAAAGTGTTTTACACTACTAACAACATCATCTCAGTTGCTTTCAAAGGAATTAGAACGAAAAGTTCCTTTATACTTCGCCGAAAACATTTTTTTTTAGTTGACTTATGAAGTCTTATTAGCCGTGATAGTTTTCCTTTTAAATTCACCATATTTCCTACTCCTGTGAATTTTTTCACATTTCCAAAAGCTACCGTTTAGCTGGTAGACTCTAACTCTAACGATTTTTTTCACTTTAAAACTTAATATTTCACAAACGGATCCCTAAACCGGAAAATGATCTATGAATACTTATAATATTTTTAAAAAACCTATCCAACGACACGATGGGGTAGACACGAAAAAAATAAATTCATCCCCGCTTGATGTGTAGGGAAGGTACCATAAATTTTTTTTTTAAGATTTCATATACCATTTTGTCGGCATCATTAATATGTGCATTCATGCCAAATTACAGCTTTGTAGGTCCTATAGTCTCTGAGAAAAATTGCGGACAGACAGACAGACGGACAGACGGACGGACAGACCGAAACTATAAGGGTTCCTTGTTACTACGGGACCCTAAAAATGGAAAGGGCGTAGCGACAAAATGGTTTTTGTCGCGTAATTTAAAAACCGTAAATACGTTACCATATTAGGTTATGGGCAAATTAAAATGTATGCTTGAACCAAACTATGTACTGGAAGCTTAAATCACTCTCCTCTGTTGGCAAAATAGGAATCCCTTCTTTTAATTAAGGAGGTTTTTTTGATTAATTATTCTATGTTATAAAAGTTGACCAATCGTGTTATGCAATGGGTAATATTCAAAGACAAAGACATGATGAATACTGACAATGAACTTTAATTTCTTAGCTTTAGTCATTGTTGAGACAAAAAATCGATATCTATCGCTACAGCCAAATTATCAAGGCGTCGCCTTAATATCTACTTACTGATACTTTTGGATTACATGAGTAGGTACTTAAATACATGTTTTATGTTATTTAACTATTTAAACCTATCAGGTGTTTTATTCTTACAATTTAATTATTCTAAGATAGCTTTAATACACGCTTTCTAATTAAAAAAACTAACATATGCTCCAAGTTTTTCAAAGAAAAGAAGACATTAATAAAATGTTCCTATTATTTTACGAAAAAAACAGTGAGAAAAATATGTTTACTACAGTCCGCGCGGAACTAGTTGGCCGCGCCTTAGGTATGTGAGCGGTGGGACGGAGAGGCGGGAGCGCTTGATTTTGACAGTTCTGGCTAGTTAGGACAAAAAGCATAATAGTAGGGGAGGTAGTGCAGCTATCGTTTACTAAGTGATTTCATACCAACTAAATTTTTGTCCAGCGGTAGCTTATTATTTATCAATCAATATAATCAGCGTCAGTCGTCGCACCCGTGGTGGAATGTTAACTGAGAGTATTTCAAAGTTGTAAAAAAAATAGTTGCGAAAAGTGATTTTATACCGAATGAAACTTTGATGGATGTATATTGAGGTCATGTTTAACCAAAAAATCACCGTCAGCCGTATTGCAGACGGGGGATTCAACGTCGGTCGCGTTACTGAACATGTAAAAAATTTTTGAATATAAAGTCATTTTATACCGTACAAAATGTATGCAGGTAAATGTTTCTACTTTGTATATAATAAAGAAAACCGTCAGTCGCTAATACGACGGTGGAAAAACCGTCAGCCAGCGATATAAGTTATAACCAATATAGCCCTACTTCGCGCTCAATGTATCCTAGGGCGTCGCGTAGACGACATTTCCACCTGCAAACATTCAGCTGACGGCGATTTTCGTTTGAATAACCCTAAAATTGTCTCACATAGCAATTTTAAGTAATTAATTCGATAGTCAATATTTGTGAAGAAGAATGATATAAATTTTACTTTAAAAGCGCCATCTGTTTTATATACTAAAACTAAAACGACACCAACCCAACCTAAACGTGCATAGTCTAGATATGTACGCGATCAGCGCATTTAGAGTAACCATAAACGGTTATCACTTTTTTACGGGCAAAACACAAAGCATCAAGACGTCTTCCGGTCATGTCATCTGTCAAGATTGGTATGTCAACGTCAACCTTCGCTTCGATGACAGAACGCCTTTTACATTGGCTCCATGACGAGAGGAACACATCAGTTTTAGCTTCAAGTAATTCTTTGTTTATCTTATATCTCATACATAAATGATACAGTCCACAAGTTTAAGTAAATAACACAAACAAGATATGAACCTTTATTGGGTGCGAATTGGGATCTTTTTAATGTCAATTCAATACGATTCCCAACAACAACTTTGAGATACTCTCAATTTTTATTCCACCCATTATGAAGCGGCTGACGATCTAAGCTGTAATATGTATTAGTGGAATTCTATTATTGTAACGATTTTCGCTCCGTATGAAATGACTTTTTAAACTGAGTGCGACCTCCCCTACTATAAGAGATTACAATAGCAAGATGAGTCCGCCGATAAAAATGTAATTTAAGGAAATAATATTTAAAGTGCATAAGTTTTTAAAAAACGGAAAGCCGATGTCAATAGTTTAGAATATAAAACTGATCAACTGTCTTTTATTTATTCTTTTCAATAATTAAATAATATTATTGTTCACGATATCTTGAGATTGGTCGTCACTGTCTAATCTCATGTGCGTTGCGAGCAGCAGCCAGCAAGCAACCCGCCCCCTCACCCCCGTCCCTACCTAAGGCGCGGCCAACTAGTTCCGCGCGGACTATAAGAAAACATATTTTAATTGACAAAATAAGCAAAATCTTCGGGAACATATTTAATTTTGATTTGATAAGGTTTCGATGTCAAATTTCTTTCTATATGTAGTCCATGATGATTTTTTTGACGGAATCCAAGTTCAGGAACCAGTACAACAGACACCCGTAGAATAGAACTTGCAGCGCTCGATCCACCATCTCCGCTCTGCAGAGGAAAATCATTTAATTATTATTTAAATAACAATTATATTATAAAGGTATACCCACTCCGTGCGAGCTCTAATACGGCCTTTACACTCGCGCTTCGTCCCTCGCCTCGTAGCTCGCCACTGCCCTCGTGCGAGGCTCGTGTTGATCGATGGTTAATAAGTTGCCTGTTTACACTCGCGTGCCGAGTTCAGTTGTCTTTGAGCTAGCAACAATGGAGGACGTCGAAGTTTTAGCAGCAACAAGTTTGTGCATACTGGGCTTATACTGCTACATCACTAATTTAAATAAAAGGAAAGTAGCAAAGAAACATTCTTGTGGCATTTATGTTTAGGGTCCCAAATTATTCGTTCTTTTTAAAATATTTCTATTAACTTAAATGTTTCGTCTTGCACCAATCCATTATAGTCAAAAACGCATCGTATAATGATTTGTAAGGGTCGTTATGACGTAAGTCGTAACATGTAGAGTGCAAAGTTCACACCACGGAGCTAAATACAATGCTCCTTTAGAGTTTTAACTTTTGAGGTCAGTATGTTTTAAGAAACTGTACAGCGTGCCCGCGCGCAATATATTGTACTAGCCGCTAAGTATAGTATTGTGACTTTTGTGTAGTGTCTTAATAAACATTTATCTGAGCCTACGAACTTTCTATTATAATCACCTTAGAACATACCCAACACTGGTGACCCCGGACGCGTGAATATTAGGCTCAGTGTTTTCTATAAATAAACTGTTAAGTGCGCGCGGAATAAAATTCGAAATTTCGAATTTCGATATGGAGCAGCAACAAGAGAAGCAGCAAGTGCCACCATCGAGTACAAGTAACGAGTTGGCGACGGTCACCATCGCAAGTAGGATTGCCGAATTCTGGACTGACCAACCTCGATTGTGGTTCGTGCACACCGAGGCTATTTTGGCGACGCAAAAACTGAACGATGTGACGAAATTTAACCTAGTCGTCGGAAAACTGGGCAAAGAAATAATACAGCAGGTCAGTGATCTACTACGAGACCCGCCCGAAACTAATAAGTTCCAGGCTCTGAAAGACAGATTAATTTCTGTTTATGAAGAGAGCGAAAGCCGGCAGTTTGAAAAGCTGCTCATGGAGATGGAGCTCGGCGAGCAGAAGCCCTCACAGCTTCTTCGGCGTATGAAAGACTTGGCCAACGGCAAGATCAGCACGGAAACATTGTGCATGTTATGGCTAAGACAGTTACCTCCGTCTGTCCGAGGCGTTTTAGCTGCTACCGATACCAAAAATCCGGATAACCTGGCATCGATAGCAGATAAGATCGTCGAAACTATGCGGCCGATCGACATGGCAGAAATATCAATGACTTCTGCTACCTCACCTGGCAGTCGAGATCCTGCCGATCTCGAAAGAGAGATCGCGAAGTTGACGGCGAAGCTCGAGCAGTTGCAGCGTTCGTGTCGACCTTGGAGAAGAGGACGTTCGAGTTCCCGTTCTCGTTCACGTCCGAGGTACCGTGGGCAGTCTGCGTCGTCTACACACCGACGGACACCTGCGAGCCCTGACTGGCTCTGCAGCTACCACTTCAGATACAAGGAGCGAGCCCATCGGTGCGTCGAGCCGTGCAGCTGGAGCAAAAAGCAGACCGCGGAAAACTAGTTCCGGCGCGAATGGAGGCGGAAGTTTGTGCCGGTATGAAGTCTCACCGCCTGTGCGTAACCGACTCAAAAAGTGGTTTACGTTTCCTGGTGGACACCGGTGCTAACGTTTCGGTGCTACCCAGATCCTCGCGAAAAGATCATAGCGTAAGTTTAGACTATAAGTTGTACGCAGCTAACGGAACGGAAATTAAAACGTTCGGTTTCAGAACTCTAGAGTTAAACTTAAATTTAAGACGAGCGTTCCGTTGGACTTTTGTTGTAGCCGATATTAAGCAGCCCATCCTTGGAGCCGATTTTTTGAGTAATTATGGTTTATTAGTAGATATTAAGTCGCATAGATTGTTAGACACCATAACAAACTTAAAAACTAATGGCTCATTAATTAATTGTGATCAACCTAGTATTAAGACTTTAGATGATTCGCATCCTTTATATAATTTACTTTCCTGTTACCCCGAAATTACGAGGCCAATTTCGTTTAAAGAGTGTAGCCAACATTCGATATTTCATCACATTGAGACTGTAGGTCCGCCGGTACATGCGCGTGCCCGTCCTTTAGCCATAGATAAATATAAGTTAGTCAAGGAAGAATTTAGGGTCATGCAGGAGATGGGCATCTGTCGCCCGTCTAAATCTCCGTGGGCGAGCCCGCTGCATGTCGTCGTAAAGAAGAACGGCGAGCTTCGCCCATGCGGCGACTACAGGCGTCTCAATGCGGTTACTAAGCCTGACAGATATCCGATTCCCAGACTACAGGATTTCACGAACCTATTGACAGGTAAGATTATCTTTTCTAAAATTGATATTTGTCGTGCCTATCATGCTATTCCTGTAAGCCCTTGTGACGTAGAAAAAACGGCTATCATAACGCCTTTTGGCTTGTACGAATTTCCGAGAATGTCGTTCGGACTGCGAAACGCAGCTCAGACGTTTCAAAGATTCATGAGTCACACGGTTTTACAAGGAATAGACAATTTAACTAGTCAAAACAAAGGTCAAAATCAAAATCAAAATTCTTGTTTATTTAATTATATAGACGATATATTAGTAGCGAGTACTAGCGCAGAAATGCATGAATTACATTTAAAAAAGATATTCGATAAATTTACAGAGTACGGTATCACGTTAAATTTAAAAAAATGTTCTTTCAATCAGTCTTCAATAGAATTTCTAGGCTATCATGTATCGCCAGAAGGTTTAAGACCCCTTGACGATAAAATTAAAGCAATTATGGAAGTCCCTCTACCTAAAACTATAGAAGAATTGCGCAGATTTTTAGGGATGATCAATTTTTATCGCTCTCATATTCCAGATGCAGTTAGATATCAGTCAATTTTAAATAATTATTTGCATAACTCTAAAAGAAAAGACAAAAGTCTCATAGCATGGACAGGAAGTGCTGAGGATGCATTCGAACAATGTAAGCTAGCACTCAAGAATGCAGTCACGTTATCGTACCCATGCGACGATGCGCCATATGCACTTATGACCGACGCGTCAAACTTTTCAGTAGGTGCAGTTTTACAACAACGTATAGGCAGTTGTTGGAAACCATTGGGTTACTTTTCTAAGAAGATGACTAGTGCGCAGCAAAAATATTCTACCTACGATCGTGAATTATTAGCAATTTATTTAGCGATAAAACACTTTCGAGGTATGATAGAAGGTAGGGAATTAATTGTATATACTGATCACAAAGCCCTTAGTTATGCTTTTAACAACGTTAATCCTGAGAAAGAATCTCCCAGAAGGACTAGGCATTTATCTTTTATTAGCGAATTCACGACGGATATAAGGCATATTGAAGGAGAACAGAATGTAGTAGCCGATAGTTTGTCGCGTATAGAAACTATAGATTGCCCAAGTATTATTAATTGGGAAGAATTAGCATTAGAACAAGAAAAAGAACCATTAAACATTTCTAATAAGAAAAGTTGTAGCGTTCACTTAAAAAAGGTTGTGCTTCCCTTTTGCAACAAAGCTTTGTTATGCGAGATGTCTACTGACAATATTAGACCTTATCTACCAGAGTCGTTTCGTAGAATTGCATTCGAATCAATTCATAACTTGAGCCACCCTAGCATCCGTTGTACTCGCAGGATGGTTCAAGATAAATTCTTTTGGCCAGGCATGAATCAGGATGTAAGTAGATGGACTAGAGCATGCGTGCAGTGCCAGAAAGCTAAGATAGGTAGACACACATTTTCAGATATTCAAGAATTTCCAACATGCGAACGCCTAGAACACGTCCACATCGATATTGTGGGACCGCTTTCCACAACTAGCGATGGATATAAGTATCTTGTAACTATGATAGATAGACGTACGAGGTGGCCGGAAGCATTTCCCGTTAAAGAGATAACAGCTGAGGTAGTAGCGAAAGTAGTTTACGAAGGATGGATTGCAAGGTTTGGATGCCCTGTAAAGTTAACTAGCGACCAAGGCAGGCAATTCGAAAGCAGCCTGTTCGCTCAACTCATGAAAATTATGGGTATACAGAAGTCACGTACCACAGCCTACCACCCGCAAAGCAATGGGATAGTAGAGCGGTGGCATAGATCATTGAAGGCAGCCCTGACTGCCCGTTTGCAATCATCATCATCGTGGATTGTAGAGTTGCCAACAGTTTTGTTAGGATTGAGAGCAGTTTCTAGACACGATAATGGCATTAGTACCGCAGAAATGACTTACGGACACCCCATACGTTTACCTAGCGATTTTTATAGTACGTCAAAGAATTTTCATTCGGATGATAATTTTGTCAAAAAATTACGCGATACGCTTAACGATTTAAGGCCTATATCGACTAAACATCCTAGTTCTAAAACTTTATTCGTGCATCCGGATTTGAAGGAGTGTAGTCACATCTTTTTGCGAGTTGACCATGTTCGTAAGCCTTTACAACCTCCATACGAAGGCCCTTACCGAGTCCTCGATAGGGGTTTAAAGGTCTACAAAATTTTGAAAGGTAACAGAGAAGTTAATATTTCTATTGACAGGTTAAAACCTGCATATTTGTTAAAGGAAAATATCGAAAGTGAAAGTAGTTACAATTTACGTTCGAGTTTAGGCGAAAATAGTAATGGTAATTTAGCACTTAGTAACGACTTAGATTCGAGTTCAGAAAACAATAGTAACGCCACGGTAATGCGATCCGTGCCACAGAACAAAATTACGAGGAGTGGTCGGACAGTGAGACGACCAGTTCGTTTTGACTTTTGAATGTAACAATTATAGTCTAACAATTAATGTAATACATTTATACCTAACACCTAAAATTTTAATTAAGTAAGTACCTAAGATTAAGAGAAAAACATTTTTATATGTACTTAACACATTATTTTTATACATTGATATAAGTATTATACACCTTTAAAAATTTTTTTTCTATTGTGTATTGTGTAGTTAAGAGTAAGATTACTGTATACGTTTACTTTTACTTTTGTGGTTAGTACCCGAGTGTTAAATATACTTTGTAACAGGGATATTATTGTAATACTGTTGTTTGTAACCTCTCGTCTGTCACAACGCCCAATTTAAACTTCGTAACACGACCTAATATAAGTAAGCATTGTAATTTGTAAGCCATTAGCCAGCTTATTATTGTTTCTCTCCTTTGTCACAGTATAGCAATCCTTTGTTAATTGTTACACTTTTTACAACTTAAACAAAGAGGCAAACAAATGCCGCCAAGTGCCAACACATAAGTGAAGTGTGAAGTGTGAACACGAGCCGCTATTTCAAGTATAACAACCATTTTTTGTGATTTTTTTTTCAAGAGTGAACCTGCACTTACTGCGTAAAAATGTTACGTGACATATTGACTATTGTGTCGTTACTGATTAGCAGATTTATTGCAGTTAGTACTGTGCTAATATTTTCTTTTTGTATTCCTTTATTTAAAAAAAGGGGGGAATATTGTAAGGGTCGTTATGACGTAAGTCGTAACATGTAGAGTGCAAAGTTCACACCACGGAGCTAAATACAATGCTCCTTTAGAGTTTTAACTTTTGAGGTCAGTATGTTTTAAGAAACTGTACAGCGTGCCCGCGCGCAATATATTGTACTAGCCGCTAAGTATAGTATTGTGACTTTTGTGTAGTGTCTTAATAAACATTTATCTGAGCCTACGAACTTTCTATTATAATCACCTTAGAACATACCCAACAGATTATACGATGCGTTTTTGTTTTTGCGTATTTAAAACTAATCACAACCTGCGCGGCACGATGTAGAAGCCAGAATAAAGCAGGAGGGCGAATGTAAACACCCACTCGCGTGCGACGCGATGTCCTTTGACTCGTGCCCTAAAAACCGCTCCGGACGCGAGCACCGCGAGGGACGAGGCGAGCCACGAGCGTCTGTTCACATTCGCACCTCGCCCCTCGCCTCGTCCCTCGCCTCGCGACTCGTACGCGAATGTAAATGGGCTATAATAGGGATTGCAATCCGGATACTTCGAAATCCGAAAAATCCGGATAATCCGGATTTTTTGGGCTTCTGAAAAATCCGGATTTTTATTTTTCTAAATCCGGATTTTCGGTTTTTTCGAATATTAGATAAAATAATTAAGAAGAAGCTTTTACGTGATATAAAATTAATTTAAATATATCGTGTAACATCTGACATACAAATTCACATTTGTTTAAAGGCGCTATCACAACTTTGCGTGGTCTACACAAAGAGGTATTATGTACTAGGGTACGGTCTACACGTACCAAAGTCAAAATTTTGTATGTTTAACATTCCATTGTGTAGATAATTGGTGGTTGTAATTACAATTATTTATATTTTTTCATTATATTTTTCAACCTAGCTCTTATTTTACTATATTATTAATATGTTTTCTATAGTATAGTGATAATATAAATGCAATGATGATAAATTTACAATTATTTTAGAACATTTTAGTACTGAATACAATGTTATTTCTATAAAATATTATGTTGTTTTTGCTTACATCCAAGTTATAAATTATAATTGTTTACATAACCAATGCTGATTTGTGTTACTGTATAATTAATTAAAGGAATGTAGTAAGTTTATAATGTAATGAAATGTTGATTTAAAGTTTAAATAACAATTCTAAGTCATTATTCTGTGCAAAAGCCAAAATATAATTATACTATCCAACTGCTGGGCAAAGGCACCGCCCGAATCTTTCACTAATCTTGCTCCAGTGTCACCGTTTGTCTCCAGTGGGGAGTTTATAATCGTATTCTAGGCTAAAGTCTTCGCAATCCTTGGTTCATCATTGGTAACGTAACCGCGAAAGAGTTGGCTAGTAAGAAAAAAAATGGAATCCTTGCCAGAAGCCTAACTGGACAATGTAAGCTCAACAAGCACCTTTACAGAATAGGTGTTAATATCATTTTGACCTGCAGATCCTGTGATACACCTATTCACCTTGTACTTAACTCTGCTGCTCTATTACAGAGCAAAAACTCTCCTAATTTACCAAAGAGAAAATTTGTGGCACCAATCCCAATCACATCTTCAAATTTAAAAGCACTGGATTGGAGACGGAGGCGTCTAATACGAAGGTGTCACAATAGTTCCTCAAGGATCGTCGTAACGTCAGGATTACAGTGATCTGCCTTCGGAGCAAAAAAAATACCTCTAGACTCTAGAGCATAGCGCTATCCTTTCTTAGGCCTAGATACCCACTCAGTCGATATCCAGCCTAGATGTATATTGTATACGGATAACGTGCCCAGCCCAATGCCACTTTATCTTGGCCGTCTTGGTTTCTACGTCTGTGATTCTAGTTTGGGAGCACATTATGTTTTTTTTTATATTGTTTTGTTTGATTTAAGCTCTATTGCTCTTTAGCAGACACTGAGTTGGAACTTTTGTAAATCGTAAATCGATCAATGATCGAGTTTGAGTAGCGTTGGTTATGACGAGCCTATATAATCAACGAGCCCGCGCTTTAGTGAGATTGGTTTGTCACCATTCTTCAAGGACCAGTTTTTCTGCTTTTCTGTTGTCATGAGAAACTAATTGGCCCAAGTACAGGTACTTGTTGATATAGTGAATCATGATCATTGTGTCTTTGACCTATTTTTTGTAAGTTCCACCGTAGCGTAGCGTGGAGCATAATTTGATGATGTGCGGCTAACGGCTGAAGGCGCAAAAATGACGAAGTTGTCGATATAGTGGAGATTGCTTAGGATTTTCTTGGTAACTAAAATTTCACATTTTAAACAGTTAAAAAATCAAGGAATTTTTAGGTTGTTAATAATATTTTAGACACCAGATACTGTTATTCTATTCTCTTCATTTATGTAAAAATCGATAACTAAAGAAAAATGATAATTTTTTAAGAGGTTTTATTTTGCACTTTTAGAATTAACGTTAAATAAAGAAATAATAAGAAAATAACTCATATTTAAAGCTGTTTATCGAAAATATTTTAAAAAAATCCAAAAAATCCGGATTATCCGGATAATCCGGATTTGAGGATGAAAAAATCCGAAAATCCGGATTTTTTTTTAAATCCGTTTTTTGCAATCCCTAGGCTATAAGAGTTCGAGACCTTCGAAGCAAGTATTGCCGGAACAATACGGCCTGCAAATCGTACGAGCGTATTCCTCCTAAAAATCCCGGCAACGCACCTGCAATTGTAAGTGTCCACGACGGTAGTTGCTCTCCATCAGGCGACCCGTTTGCCCGTTTGCCCCCTAACAAAATTAAAACAAACGAGCAAACGTAAAAAAAAAATAGACGAGTACTTTGGTTTTCTACAAAGTAATTTACTTATCATTGATATATTTTCTTTCCAGTGATAATATTATGCTTTAACCTATCAACCCCCATGCATAAGGACACCGGTGACCGCGGCAGTCCAACAATAGAATAACAAATAACAATAGATTTCCAAGAATCCGCGATCGAATGATTAATATGCATGATAAATATTGCATTCCGGATCGCGATCCAAATATAAAGCGTACATATACATTCCTAAGCTATGTAGTTATTCAAAAAATGAGTACCTCCTATAAATCATTTTAGCCTTCGGCAAATCCTCCTCAGTCTCGTTCAGTAGGAACTTCCTCGACGTGGTGATGCACGCCTTGTAGAACGCCACGGCGTCTATATCCTCGAAGGAATAGAAGAACAGCTCCTTGTCATCCGGCTTAATCTTCGACCGTAGCTCGACGAAGTTGGTGTTCTCGAAGGTCCATTGCCGAGTGAGGTAGTACTCTAACGCTATGTTGGCGGTGTAGATGCGGCGTTGGATTTTTAGTAGCCTGAAAGTTATTGAAAGTTATAAGAAAAACTAGCTGACCCGGCAAATGTTGTTTAGCCACATACAATAATTTTAGTATCAATATAAAAAGTATATAAAAACCTATTCTCAAGCCTAACGAATGTACTGTACCTACCTATGTATACAAAATGGGTTGAGCCGTTTTGGAGGAGGAGTGTCACAAACACATGTGACACGAGAATTTTTTATTGTCACTGAGTAAAATGCATTATTTTTGTACACTTACATAGGCTTCTTTCCGAGAATCCGAAGTAAAATATCAACCAATATGGCAGGCACGAAGTGATAGAGGAGAACCTACAAGTACACAGGTGCGACTTAGATTAGTGTCTAGTGTAGCATTTTAAAAGCGTAGTCAGTGTCGAGACAATTGAAGGTTAATGATAATTAGTTAAATGTCTCGACATTTAACTAATTATTATTAACCTTCAATTTAATGAAGAGTTTGACAGATAAAATGTATGGGATAGGCCCCATACATTTTAGAATTTAGATAAAATGTATGGGGCCAATCCCATACATTTTATCTGTCAAACTCTTAATTAAATTCACTCTTCTCTCACTCAACTCTTCATCAAAATGTTGAGTTAATTACATTTAAGTAATTAATGTTCCACTCTGAGTGCTGCAGGGCTAAAATAATATAATATAATAATATCTATGGACGCTTCACACCACGTCAGTCTGGCCCTGTGCTAAGTACCTGAGGGACTTGTGTTACAGGTACCAGACAACGGAAATATATTTAATAATTTTATACTATACATATATTTAAGATTTTTATTATATCATACACATATTTAATACACATCCATGACCCAGGAACATTGAAAAACTTTTTGTTCCGTCGGCGGGATTCGAACCCGCGACCCCCGGCTTGAGTTGCCACATACTCTAACCATTGAGCCACGGAGGTCGTCAAAATGGGCACATTAAGCAATTCCTCTCAATCAATTCAGCAAATGAATTGTCAAAACTGTCAAACTGACAAATGTCTAATCAGTACAAAAATACGGAAATGAATTGCAAGCAGAGTTGCATTTTGCGATTTTAGAAAAATGAATCATATTATGATTCATATCATGATTCTTCAAAGCGACCATTTTAGCCCCGCTGCAGTGAGAGTTACTATTGTTTGTCTGACAGGAAAGAAGTAGAGAGTGCTATTGTGTACATATTGCCGAAATGCTTAGACACTTCGTAGCTTGTTAAGGTAGCTAAAGTCAAAACACAGGCACACACAGTTTGGCTATCTTAATTGTTAGCTAGGGCCCGATCTAGCCAATTAGCCGCTCCGGGCAAATACAGAAAACACATAGTGGGGTGATTGTGGGGGAAAGTAGGCCGAAAGGTGAAATACTCGACAGGGCCTGCCTCACCAATTCCTGATAAGTACCGGATAGGACCACTACATGAGGCTGCGTTTCCACTGAAGCGGAGCGGAGCTTAGCGGAGTCCGAATTGACCAATCAATTGAATGACAGCGAAGCGGAGCGAATATTTCGAGCATGGTGATTGGTCAATTTGGCACCGCTAAGCTCCGCTCCGCTTCAGTGGAAACACAGCCTAGTCCGCGCGGAACTAGTTGGCCGCGCCTTAGGTATGTGAGCGGTGGGACGGAGGGGCGCTTGATTTTGACAGTTCTGGCTAGTTTAGACAAAAAGCACAAGAGATTGCAATAGCAAGATGAGTCCGCCGATAAAAGATAATCTTTAGGAAATAATATTTAAAGTGCATACGTTTTCAAAAAACGGAAAGCCGATGTCAATAGTTTAGAATAAAAAACTGATCAATTGTCTTTAATTTATTCTTTTCAATAATTAAATAATATTATTGTTCACGATATCTTGAGATTGGTCGTCATCGTCAATCTCATGTGCGTTGCGAGCAGCAAGCAACCCGCCCCCTCACCCCCTTACCTTAAGTCGCGGCCAACTAGTTCCGCGCGGACTACAACTTGACAGATAGATATATGGAGAATCTGTCAAATAATTTGTGGATAGCCTATTCGGCACTTAATATATCAGGAAGTGGTGGAACAGGCCCTTAGGCCTTAACCCATCAAGCCCTAAACGGCCCCCGGCGGCCGTATAACAATTGAATATCTATTGTGTCTGGATTTCTTACGATCGAGGTAGCAGGAGGTTGTGGATGGCTATGTTGGAAATGAGAAATATGTCAATTTTGCATTTTCGCTCTGGGCAAATGCCCGGCTCGCCGCGCTTATATCGGGCCCTGATCTTAGCTCCCACACCAAAACCGTTGGTATTTATGCAAAGAGCACCCACCTTGATGTTGTAAACGAACTTGGAGCGCTCGATGTCGACGCGGGGCGGGCGGAACATGTCCATGAGCGGTACCTGCTTCATGGTCTCCATGCCCGTGCTGACTATCTCCTGCACCGTGATGGGCGTCAGGCCGCCAGTGCACGTGTTGTAGATCGGTATGTCGTCTGATGACTCTAGTCTGCAATTTATGATGTGGTGGTTTAGAAGCGACGACCGAGGATTACTAATGAAAAAAGATCATGACTTACGACAAACCATATTATAGGTATGGTGCAAAAGAGACAATTTGCCAGCATTGGATGGAGGCTTTAGCTATTTATATATATATATATATATATATATATATATATATATATATATATATATATATATATATATATATATATATATATATATATATATAGTACTTATATTGTTCAGTATCGCGCGCCGTGCTTGCTACATTTCTTTACCAATAGCTAAAGCCTCCATCCAATGCTGGCAAATTGTCTCTTTTTAACCGACTTCCAAAAAACGAGGAGGTTATATGTTCGGCTGTGGATATTTTTTTTTTTTTTTTTGTATGTTCAACGATTACTCCGTCGTTTGTGAACCGATTTTCAAAATTTTTGTTTTGTTGTATTAGGTTTCACTCCAATTTGGTACCATGTTCACAAAAGTGGTGACCTGATGATGGGATCCAGGAGTAATCGAGGGAACTCCTCGAAATTTATATGGAAACATATGGTAATTTTAGTTTTATGTGAAGTATACTAAGAATATGCTACCAAAAAGTCAAATATTGGGTCAAGGTATACCATGGTTTCGAAGATGCTGAGAGAACTCCTGACTCCTTATAGATACACGTTTGGGAGTTTTGGCGTTGTTTTAAGAACAGAAAGCATATTATGCTACCACGCAATTAAAATTCATCATCATCATCATCATCATCATCATCGTCATCATCATCATTACCACGTCGTGTTAAGGTCACCAATGTCTCATGGCACAAAATAGGTAATAGTACAACTTACAAGGCATAGGTATGGATACAATAATAATTATTATGTACATAACAACACCAATTATTAATATAGGCTGTTTATACACGGCGGTCGGTGCGGCGTCGCCGCACGCCGCCGCGCGCCGCGCGGCGTTTGCGTAAACATCGCGGCATTGCGTCGTACCTATTCAAGTTCTAATGTCAGGTAAAGTATTAAATAATTTTCCTCTATAAATGTGCCTTTTTCCGAATTCAGCTAAACCTCAACTATTTCTGTACTCAACCTTCATAATTTTGAAGTCGGTGCCAGTTCCATAAGTTTCAAATTTTATGTCAAAGAAAATATAAAGATTCCGCTATATCTGGTACCGACTTCAAAATGATGAAGGTTGAGTACAGAAATAGTTGAGGTTTAGCTGAATTCGGAAAAAGGCACATTTAGAGAGGAAAATTATTTAATACTTTTTAGTTTTTAGTTCATATAATAATGCTGAAGCACAAATAATGTAGGGTAGTTTAAATAAAGCCAAAATCCTCAAACTTGTATCTATAAGGATTCAAAAGTTCTGTTGGGTACCTTCAGAACCAGGGTATATCCTGTTGCAAAATCTTACTTTTTGGTAGTATATGCCTGAAATACTTCAGAAAAAATCGAAATCACCATATGTTCCCAACGACATATGGGAACATATGGTGATTTCGATTTTTTCTGAAGTATTTCAGGCATATACTACCAAAAAGTAAGATTTTGCAACAGGATATACCCTGGTTCTGAAGGTACCCAACAGAACTTTTGAATCCTTATAGATACAAGTTTGAGGATTTTGGCTTTATTTAAACTACCCTACATTATTTGTGCTTCAGCACAAATAATGTAGGGCCTATGTTCACATAGGCTAAATTTTATTTTGGAAAAAATTGGGTTTCGTAAGATATTTGGGTTTTTCGGACGCCAGGTGAAAAAATCAACCAGAAAAGTTACTTATTTTGCGTACGCTGCCGAAACTATAAAAGATAGAACCATAAAATGTTCTAAGTATTGTAGATCTTATAAATATCTACAAAAAAGTCCGCGACACACTATACTTATCTATGTCGAGTGAGGCACAATAACCATATTTTTATTTAAAAATCTTGAATTTTTTGGGACAACATTTAAACGCGTTTATTTTACTCATGCCATTAATCCTTATCAAAATAAATTATTTCATCACTAAGTACAGTTTATGTAGATAAAATTTGGTCTTTGAATGATTAAAATTGGACGTTTGGTTTTGAAATTATGGCGAAATTAGAATATTACGATAGTAGGCGCCACCAAGCGGGATGCGCTTGCGGTAGGAAGACAATCTGTGCAGTGTGCACTCACTGTACACTGATAATGACTGCGTCCGCGTCGCGCGTCGTCGATGTCAGTGTCGGAGTCTGTGAATTGACCTGGGAATCATTTTGCTGACCGAGTCTTTCCTGGGTAGGCTTTTTGCAGCCGTAACCGACATCCACGCGGGCAGAGCCGCAGGCGACCGCTAGTAATATGTACAACTCTAAGACAACAAGCTATAATACGAGTATTATAGCCTTGTCGTCTCATATTATGTAACTAAAAAGGGTAAAATTATTATTTTTTAACAAAAAATTAAAACCGACTTCCAAGGTAAAAACGAAAGTAATACTTATTCTTAATCTAAAAAGAATCAAATAATTCTTATTTGATTCTTTTTATTGATTGTTTTTAGACTTCGCCTAAACCTCAACTATTTCTGTACTCAATCTTCATGCTTTTGAAGTCGGTACCAGCTTACCTTAGCGCAATAGGCTACTTGACCTATATTCAATTTCATTGAACAAATGCATATTTCTAGTAGAACTTGGCCTATGAAACCGTATTTCACCCTTATTATCAAATAAAAGCGTATGATTGATAAATAAAGTCGATTTGAAAATATGATTTTATGAAAATAGGAATTGGACTGACGAAAACGCTTTTGCGGTATGTGACGTCATCCTCAAACTAATTTAATATCTTTAGCCGGCTGTACACTCTCGCCGAGACACAGCGAGGCGGCCCGAGTGCGAGAGTGTAAATGGGTGCGCTCGCCTCGTCTCGCCTGTCTCGGACCCTCTCGGTCCGTTGTCGGTATATTGCGCCCGAGACAAAGGGTCTCGCGAGGAAAACGAGCGCACTACTGTACACTCTCGCGTCTTTCAGTACTAGTTTCGCCGTTGGACAGTGTAGAACAGAAAAATAACAATAATAAACGACATTATCAGTCATTATCTGTGAGAAATAAAATTAAATATGATTATAAATCTTTGGATTACAATGATATCTTTCAATGCATGGTGAATGGTGAATGGTCGTTTTCGTCCATCTTGTCTGAGTTCTTAACTGCGATTGAACTAAGCGAGAATGTACATGATCGCACTCGGGCAAGGGGCTCTCGCACGAGACTCTCGCCCGAGAGCTCTCGGCGAGAGTGTACAGCGGGCATTTTATTTATCGCGCTCGCTATATGTAAGTTTATTTGTACATAAATAATAAGAATAAGCCTATTATATATATTTTTTTTTTTTATTAAATAAGGGGGCAAACGAGCAGACGGGTCACCTGATGGTAAGCAACTACCGTCGCCCATGGACACTTGCAACATCAGAAGAGCTGCAGGAGCGTTGCCGGCCTTTTAAGAGGGAATACGCTCTTTTCTTGAAGGTTTGCAGGTCGTATAGGTCCGGAAATACTGCTGGTGACAGTTTGTTCCAGAGTTTTACAGTGCGCGGTAGAAAGTTACGCGAGAAACGCACTGTGGAAGACTGTCACTCATCAAGGTGATGAGGATGGTATGTTTTTCGCGTGGGACGATGGCGAAAAGTTGCAGGTGGTATGATTCCGAACAATTCCTCAGAGCACTCCCCGTGATACAACCGATAGAGGATGCAGAGCGAAGCTACATCTCGGCGTAATTCCAAGGGGTCCAAGCTGTTTGAAACACTATGGCAATCAACAATTCGAGCGGCCCTTCGTTGGATACGATCCAGAGGGAGCAGTTGGTATTTTGGCGCCCCTGCCCAGAGATGAGAACAGTATTCCATATGAGGCCGAACTTGCGCCTTGTAGAGTTGTAGGCGTTGGTCCGGACTGAAGTACTGACTCGCTCTGTTAAGAACACCAAGCTGCTTCGAGGCTAATTTGGCCTTACCCTCTAGATGATATCGGAACTGAACTTCGCTCGATATGTTGACGCCAAGTATCTCAATGCTAGGAGAGATGGTTAAAGATGTGCCTTCGAAGCGAGGATATACGACCATTGGTGACTTTTTAGTGGTGAACGCGCAGACTTGTGTCTTGGCGGGGTTGAATTGGACCAAGTTACGTCTACCCCATTCAGAGACCTTCTCTAATGAATTCTCCACCTTAGACACAAGTTCGTTTCGACTCTCAGTGACATTTTGCTGAGAAATATCGGGGGAGCCGGTATATACAGCATCACCTGTACTGTCATCCGCATAGCAATGAATGCCGCTGGTCTGCAACATGTCATTGATATGCAGTAAGAATAGAGTAGGCGATAGCACACAGTCCTGAGGCACACCAGCATCAACAGACTGAGTTTCCGAGCATTCGCCGTCAACTACGACCTTTATGCTTCTGTCTGCCAAGAAACCAGTGACCCACTTACATAATTTCTCAGGCAGCCCGTATGATGGAAGCTTTGATAGCAGCGCTTTATGCCAAACCCGATCAAAGGCCTTCGCAATGTCCAAACTAACAGCCAATGCCTCTCCCTTCGACTCAATTGCCTGAGCCCAACGATGAGTCAGGTACGCCAAGAGATCACCAGCCGAGCGACCCTTACGGAACCCGTATTGTTTGTCGTTTAGTAATCCCTGGCCGTCCAAGTATCGAAGAAGCATCTTCAATAATTCAAATAAAACATCAGTTTTATATATATTATCTCCATTTATTGTAGACGGGAAATGAAATGGCCAAAACTTTTCTCCAAAAGTTTTCTAATTTCTTATATAATTATTTTATAATTTTTGGGCACTTTTAGACTCTTACATTTAGCACATTAAAAAAATTTCAATAAAGAGAGTTTAAAATGCAAAGCGTATGACGTCACACTATGGCGGACAGTGTTTTCGGCGCCATTTAAGAGGCATATTTTTCAATAAACATTTTTATGGGTTTCTACTGTGTAAAATATTAAAATATTAGTTTTTTTTTGTAAAAATGAACGATTATGAAGCGATTAGCATGAAGAAAAAAATTAGGTCAAGTAGCCTATTGCTATGTCAAGGATCTCAGAACTTTTCCGGGCTGGTACCGACTTCAAAAGTACGAAGATTAAGTACAGAAATAGTTGAGGTTTAGGCGAAGTCTGAAAACGCCACTATAATAAGGAATAAGAATTATTTGATTCTTTTTAGATTAAAAATAAGTATTACTTTTGTTTTTACCTTGGATGTCGGTTTTAATTTTTTGTTAAAAAATAATAATTTTATACTTACTTTTTTGTACCTCTAGCCCAGGCGATTGTCACGAGACCTTTGATAACCACATCGACTGGTATGTAATCGGAGATGATTTCAGGGTCCGTGTATATTGTCCTGAGGACACCTGAAATTTCATTAATGCTGCTGTGTTACTTTATATATTACACTTGGAGACTTGAAAAATAATTCAAGGGATAATTTGGTTGGTTACCTTTAGCACCCGCCACTAGAATGCCAGTCGGTCCGTTAAAGTTGTCCACCCAACCGGGAATAGGCTCCGATAAACTCGCTACAACTGCAAATATTACTCAAAATTAAAATGAAACAAAATAATTGCACTAGCCTTAAATGCGATACACCATTTTAATTTTTATTCCTTACCTATGGAAGGTCTGGCTATGACAATTGGTAACTGTCCTTTTTGTTCATAAACCACATGTTCAGCTAACTGCTTGGTGAACACATATGTGTTCGGCATCTGCCCGAGAATTCTGTAAAAACGCACAAGTTATGTTCATCAACGCGAAATAACTAGACTGGTAGATGGTATTCGCAATAGGTCATTCATACTATGTTTTAACTACATAGATTTCATGCCACCAATTAGACAGCTATGCAAAAATATGTATACCTACTAATAATTAAAAAATCTTGGAGGAAGTTAAGAACTTTACATTGCCAAAGATGTTGAATGCCCTATAATGTACAGTTGTATAACGTGGCAGTGTTCCAAAAAATTTACTAGAAGTGCCAGGGCTACTGGCGCCTGTGTGCAAAAAAAAAAAGATTTTGGCGCCCCTTTAGGCAATTTTTTTGGGACCTTGGTTTTGGCGCCCCTAATAATGGCGATTTGGCGCCCATAGAGGATGGCGCCTGTGTGCATTGCATACATTGCACATATGGTAGCGGGGGCCCTGAGAAGTGCATATTATGTTTTTAATATTCAGAACTGAATTTTAAAAACATAATATTACTCTGGAACGAACTAGCTGCAGTACCTACTTCCGAACTAATACGACCTTCAAGAACACGTATTTCCCACTGACCTCCAATATACAAGTTTGGAGGTCAGTGGTATTCCCTCTTAAAAGGCCGGCATCGCACCTGTAGCTCTTCTAATGTTGCGAGTGTATATGGGCGACGGTAGTTGCTTTCCATCAAGTGACCCGTTTGCGCCCTTATTTTATGAAAAAACCGGCCAGGTGCGTGTCGGGCCACGCACAATATAGGGTCCGTAGTACCGCAAGTTTAGGGGGGGGGGGGGGGGGGCACTGGACTCTAACGATTTTTTTCACTTTAAAACTTAATATTTCACAAACGGATCCCTAAATCGGAAAATGATCTACGAATACTCGCAATATTTTTAAAAAACTTATTCAGCAACACCCCACACGATGGGGTGGGCGCGAAAAAAATATTCTTCCCCACTTGATGTGTAGGGGAGGTAACATAAAAAAATATTTTTTTACGATTTCATGTACCATTTTGTTGCCATCATTAATATGTGTATTCATGCTAAATTACAGCTTTGTAGGTCCTATAGTCTCTGAGTAAAACCGCGGACAGACAGATAGACAGACGGACGGACAGACCGAAACTATAAGGGTTCCTTGTTGACTACGGAACCCTAAAAAGACGGGTTGCACTCCGGGAGTGCCGGCTGAAGTGAAAACTTGATTATTAACGTTGTGCATTTTTTTAACCCATTTTTTATGAAAATCGATTACTTATTAAAAAATCGTTTTTTTTCAATTAATCGAAACCCTTACAATCAATTCGAGTTCGAGTTCGACACAAAACACTACTCTCCAACCGTCTTACGGTTTTTCCAAGGTTTTTCGATCAGCACAAGAATCTGACGCGAGTTTCACAGTTTTTGTCCATCCCACAAAAGTGCTCAACGCCGCTAAAGAAGTTTTCACTTCAAAAACATCAGTGGTGATTGTTTGTCTTACTTGGGCGTGAGCACTTGCAGTGTATGAGGGTCGGTGCTGTCGCAAATGTCAAGCAGCTGGCGCCAGTCCGCCAGCGCCGGGTACATGCGCTCGTGGATGACGTCACGGGATGTGTTGGAGTATGAGGTCGATACGTGCACGAAAGACTGCAAATATGGTGAATATTTTAACGGATGAACACGGCTGGTATAAATAGTCAGTACTTAAGATGCGACGCGGTCTCAAGACGCGGTTCGGCTCTGTGATTGGTCCAAATTTTGACCGCCAACCAATCACAGAGCCTGAACCGTGTCTTGAGACCGAGATGCATCTTGAGTACTGACTATTTATACCGGCCTGAATAAGCAGGTATCTTATGTGGCCCCTATAACGTCTTGATGTCCCTGCAGATTATCTAAAAGTGGGACAGTATAAAGCCTTTACATTGTGTTCACCGATTCATGGTAGGTTGGTAGTAGGATTTATAAGAGACAAAAGAGAGAGGATTTGTTAATGTAATTCGTGTAGTGTTACGAATGGCAATGGGCGTTTGCACACTGCACGATAACGACACGACTCGATACCACAGAATAGAGGGCCACCGCACATATTAAACAATTTCAAGTTGGCCGACTATCGTACAAACTGACTATCGTACTAATTCTAATATTCTGTCAATTAATATTGAATGCACCCAAAATATTCTCCTTTCTTTTCGCCTTCGTTTTATTAGTGCCACAATAAAAGTTTGCTTTTTACGCATTTTAACACGCACGTCGCTAGGCTAGTAACACCGTTACCAACTAAATCTAAAAGTCTGCGGCTGGCAGCGTGCACGATGAAGTTGTCCAATTAAATTGTGACACTACGCAATTTAGTTTGTACGATAGTCGGCCAACTTGAAATTGTATTATATGTGCGGTGGCCCTTAACTATTCTGTGGTATCGTGTCGTGTCGTTACCGTCGCAGTGTGAAAACGCCCAATAGGTAAATAAATGTACTTTAAAGTAAACCCAAAAAAATTATAGTGAAGAATGCAATAGCCAAGTCCTACCTCCAACTGTGTCATGTCCTTCGCTAAGTTGGTCATCTCTATTGTTCCTCTTACGTTCAAATTGAACGCCGCTTGCAAAGTGTCGTCAAATCTGGAAGTAGTAGAGGTTCAGTACTAAAATTTTGAAAGCGTAATATATGTACGTAGTTGAATGTCATCATAGGTTTTTTTAGGGTTCCGTATCCAAAGGGTGAAAACGGGACCCTATTACTAAGACTTCGATGTCTGTCCGTTCGTCCGTCCGTCTGTCTGTCTCCAGGCTTTAACTCAAGAACCGCTATAGCTAGACTTCTGAAATTTTCACAGATTTTATGTATTTCGGTTGCCGCTATAGCGGCAACTTTTATTTTGTTTTTGGTATTTGTTGTTATAACAACAAATACTAAAAACAAAATAAAAGTAATATTTATTGGTGGCTCCCATACAACAAACGTGATTTTTTCGGCTTTTTTTGCTCTATATACTGATATAGAGCAAAAGTAATGGCAACAGGTAGGTACATAATATGTTCACGAAGGCCTTTATTGTATGTCTACTTCAATAATTATTAATAATATTAAAATAAAATATTGCCCTATTTTTGCTCTATAATGGTACGGAACCCTTCGTGCGCGAGTCCGACTCGCACTTGGCCGATTTTTTAAAATAGTCAAAATGGTTTACCTTACACTTGCAGCTGAGTGAAATATTATGTTCGTTCTATTAATTAGTAACGTTCTATCTTCCTCAGATATACCTAAAATTAAAAATGTTATAAATGCATAATCGTGCAATTTGCAGACCATTTACATATCATAGCGTAGCTGAAGGTCATACCTAGGCCTTTAGCTCCCACATCACCGGCAATAAAGAACACCTTACTCTCAAACAGGCCCGGTCTCTCGCTGCGGAGGCGGTCGAAACACTAAAACCATACAAACAACAAATATTATTAACTAGATGACGCGAGCAACTTCGTTGCGCTAAAAATCGTTTATCGCGCGGGAACCGTGCATTTTTTTCAGGATAAAAATTAGCCTATGTCCTTTCCCGGGACTCAAAGTCTAAAGCACTGTATAAAATTGTGATTACTGGTTTTCGTCGTCGTCCAATTGTATAAAACCTTATTAATTATGTAGTTTATGTAGATGGTCTAACGGAGTGGCGTAGTTTGTAAGAACTGAAACTCCTTAAATAAAGATTTAAAAAAAAAAGTATCTCCATGCCAAATTTCAGCAAAATCGGTTCAGCTGTTAAGGCATGAAGAGGTAACAGATAGACACTTTCACATTTTAAATAATATTAATAATATAATATTACCTATTATGTAAGATGCTGCAGTCCATCTAATCTTTTACAAGATATCACATAAAAACACTGCAATTCAAACTACAAAATACTTAGTTAAAAAAAACTAAAAACACGCTTTTTCTGGCCGTTTAAAGTGGGTCCAAATCGTGCCCAAAGAAGTCGGTTACAAACAAACGTCATACAAACATACAAATTGAAAAATGGAATAATTATATCAAATTAATGTATTGTCATCGGTCCTCGATAAATCTACAAAGTTTGGACGAAATCTGGCCGTTTAAAGTGGGTCAAAATCGCGCCCAAAGAAGTCAGTTACAAACAAACGTCATACAAACATACAAATTGAAAAATGGAATAATTATATCAAATTAATGTATTGTCATCGGTCCTCGATAAATCTACAAAGTTTGGACGAAATCTGGCCGTTTAAAGTGGGTCAAAATCGCGCCAAAAGAAGTCGGTTACAAACAAACGTCATACAAACATACAAATTGAAAAATGGAATAATTATATCAAATTAGTGTATTGTCATCGGACATCGGTCCTCGATAAATCTACAAAGTTTGAACGAAATCTGGCCATTTAAAGTGGGTCAAAATCGCGCCCAAAGAAGTCGGTTACAAACAAACGTCATACAAACATACAAATTAAAAAATGGAATAATTATATCAAATTAGTGTATTGTCATCGGACATCGGTCCTCGATAAATCTACAAAGCTTGAACGAAATCTGGCCATTTAAAGTGGGTCAAAATCGCGCCCAAAGAAGTCGGTTACAAACAAACATACCGACAGGTGAAGCTAATAAAAAGCGTATAAAAACCATAATTACTTATTATGAAAGATTTAAAGCTATTTAAAATAAGAATCCGTGTTACCGGCTGACTGTATAGCGCCGCGAGCCGCTCGTGTGGGGCGACCCCCCTCTTGGTCCGCAGCAGCACGTACACGCGGTCCAGCCCCGGACACGAGTGCAGCAGCTTCTCCGTCAGAGCCTTGCCCAGGAACCCTTTGAAGGGCAAGTAAGTTAAGGGACAGGCGAAGGAGTCACAATAGGTCCTCAAGGGTCGCAGTGACATCAGGGCTACAATGACCTGCCTTCAGCATAAAAAAGATAAGGCCTAATTTCACCAACGTCTGTTAGTATTAATAGCTTGTTAAAATGTCATGTCTTCTCTTTCATTAGTATGAAGTTAATGTGATACTAATTCGAGAACATTAACTTTGGTGAAATTGAGTCTAGCTGGATCATAGACATAAATATTACTATGAGCTGGATATAATATCTAACAGCGGCAGCGGTCTAGTGGCCCGCGTTTCTTAAAAAGTTTTAATTTCCCGGCTTTTTTGTCTTCCGTCTAAATATACCTATATTATATGTAGGTTTGTTTCTTTGTTAATTACAGCGCAAGTGTCTTAATTCTATTATCAGTATTATCTAACTGCATTATAACGTTATAAGAAGGGTGCCCGAGGGAATTCAGATTCACTAAAAGCGGGGGGATCTGTAACAAAATCTTGTTGTGTGTTTTGATTAAAACATGCTAAGGGTCTACACAGACGGACCGCATTTCAACTGCAATCCAACCGCAAATTGCAGTTCAAGTGCAGTTTGAATGCAGTTGACACGACTGCAATAGAACTGCAAACCAAACAGTTCACACGTCTGCACGCCAACTGCAACTGAACTGCTATCCAACTGCGCGTTTGGTTTGCAGTTCTATTGCAGTCGTATTGCAGTCGTGTCAACTGCATTCAAACTGCACTTGAACTGCAATTTGCGGTTGGATTGCAGTTGAAATGCGGTCCGTCTGTGTAGACCCTTAAGGTATCTATTAATTTTATAGCAAAACGATAGTTGATTCGCTAATCCCTTTTCATACGTTCGTCTTAATATGTCTATAACTTATAATAATAAACTATATTTGAAATGAAATTACACACCTGATCCGCCGGTGATGAAAATAGTTTTCCCTTTGTAATAATCAGGTATCAATTCTATTTCACTGAAATCCCGGTCCTCGAGGAAAGTCATTTTTGAGTTCAATTAAATAACTTTATTCAAAGGAGAATCTGGAAATCAATTTTATTAAATAAATGAACAATAATTAGTTATTGTTCTAAAAGGCTTCGCTTTTAATCGATCTTTTTCCTCTGTTATTTAAATTATTGGCTTGGTCGTTTCTGTCGTTTAATTAAGAGAAATTGTTCTAATCGTCTATTTATTATTAAACACTGTTGCTTTCGTGGACATCTGTAGGTACACTGAACCGGAATCGAAAACTAACGATTATACGCTCATCCTATTTATACTGCAGGCCTCTTCATTGTTTAGTTATGATAGTCATTTTGGTTATAAAGCTGAGTTCATATTGATATGAACTACGGATATGAAGCATAATTTTAGGCAATGGGCATTGTCCAAAAAAAATCACATGTACTTTTTATATTTTTTTTCGTTAAAATAGGGTATTTTAAGAATATAATAATAATAATTCTTTATTGCATTAATTATTACAAACAATAACTTATTACTAGAGGACTCCACACTAGGTCGGACCTGTCTCGTGGAGTCCAGGAGTGGTCTTACAATAATAATAATTTATTTGATTACATACAATATTTTTAGCTGGTGTACTTTTAAAATTAATAAAATAAATTACAAAAAAATCAATAAGTATTCATTTTACTAAATTATATTTTAGTTATTTTCACATTATATATCATTAACAATATCAAACTTATACAATTATTTGTCTGTGCCTGAGTGTGTGTGTGTGTGTGTGTGAGTGAGTGTGAATATGTGTGTGTGTGTGTGCGTTATATTATAATACTACTTTTATGAAAGATTCAGTTTCGTCATAGGATTTACTCTGTAACCATTTATATACTTCTTTTTTAGCTGTTTTTAGTGTGCACTGCTTTAGATTACAAGCCTTTAAGATTTTATTGTAAATAAAAGTAAGCATGAATTCCTGCATGTGCTGGGCAAAAGTAGTTTTAACTCTAATACTCTGACACCTAAAAACTCGACGACTTGATGTATTATTACGAAAATCACCACGTTGAATACATATTCGGTGCTGTTTTAGAACCAGCTTTAGAATATATAGTTGCCTTACATTTAGTAGTGACAGTTCATTATATAGTAAATCTGTGGGATACATACGTGGTCTCCTCAACATTACCTTCAAAACAGATCTTTGGGCTCGTTCCAGGAGTATCATAGTGGACTTTCCAGCACCACCCCATACAGTAAGACAGTAGCAAATTATAGATTCACACAGGGACATATAAACAAGGTGTAGAACATTTCTGCTAGCTGAATTTCGCAAAAGCTTCATCAAAAAGATGATTTTTCTTGTTCGTTTAGCAACAAGCTCAATGTGGGGTTTAAAAGTGAGTCGTTCGTCTATTAAGACTCCGAGATACCTAATGTGATCTACTTTATCAATCACCTCACAAGAGCATGCTAAAGAACTACATGTGGCTAGATGGATCTTGAGCTGTAATGATTGTTTTGGGGCTGTTGCCTGAGTCTTATAGAAGCAGACGTATTTAGTTTTCTTTATATTTAGAGATAGTAGATTTAGATCTAGCCACTTTTTCATGCCAGCTATGCCAATTTAGGTCTCCTTAATGACTTTTTCCCAGGTAGTATTATGGAATATAAGAACTGTGTCGTCCGCATAGGAGATTACTTCAGCCTTGCCTTTGAGGACACTTTGTATGTCATTTATATAAATAGTGAAAAGTGTCGGGCCTAGTACGCTTCCCTGTGGGACTCCAAATTCTATGTTTTCGCAGTCACTAAGGTAATCGCCCACTTTGACACATTGACTTCTGCCGTAAAGATATGTCCCAAACCACTGTAGTGGGAGGCCTCTGATACCGATATTCTCCAACTTTTTTAATAATATTGGCTTCGCAACCGTGTCAAATGCTTTGGCTAAGTCTAGAAAAACACCAATACATTTTTTGTTGCCATCTAGATAAGACGTCACTAATTTAGTCAACAGAGATACAGCATCTTCTGTGGATTTACCTTGCCTAAAACCAAATTGTTGGTGGGAAATTATATTGTTGGACTCAAGATATGATATAAGGCGCTTATTAACAACTTTTTCTAGAATTTTCGAAAATGTTCCCAGAATAGAAATCGGTCTGTAGTTGGCAGGGTTATCTTTCGGTCCGCTTTTATGTATCGGGATGACCTTAGCGATTTTCCATTTAGTAGGAAAGGTTCCAGTACTAAGACTGAGATTAATTATATGTGTGAGCGGTAGTAAAATTTCTGATTTTATAAGTTTTATTGTTTTTGAGGCAATTCCATCAATTCCCGGGGAACTCTCATTTTTTAAAGTTGCTAATATTCTATTAACCTCAAAAGGATCGGTTGGCTGTAAAAAGAAATTGCTACAAGAGGACTCCTGAAGCTGTTGCTTAGTAAGTATATTTTCTAAGGTTTCATTAGTTTCAGATAGAATTTTACTAGCTAAATCTATGCCGACCGAAGAAAAATAATTATTACATTTATTTACAGATTCAATTATAGTGTTTTTAAATTTAAGCAAGTCAGGGGGGCTTCTTTTTTTATTTGTATGTTCTGTAATGTCCCGGATAGTTGTCCACATTTTTTTTATATTATGTTTGTTTTCTTCTAGTCTTTTATTTTGATAATCATGTTTAAGCTTATGTACAATGTTGGTAAAAAAGTTTCTGTATCTCGTATAGATTAACTTTTTTGTATGGTCACCAGGATGTTTTTTTAAGTCGAGATGTAGTTTGTCTCTGTGATTCATACATTTGATTAGTCCGGACGTGATCCAGGGTTTGCATATATATTTTGAGCAGCTAATTTTTTTCTCAGTGGTATGTTTATTGATTAGGTTTGATAAGATGTCCTGAAATATTTCAACAGCATTATTAACATTTTGTTCGCTCAATACTTCTGACCATTCCATTTCTTTAAGTTCCTTTTGTAGCGCTGTAAAATCTGTTTTAAGCAAAGTGCGTTGTTCTGGATTTTTTTTAATTGGTGGTTTTAAATTGTGACCCAGCATAATCATTCGGTGGTCAGTGATGTCAATATCACAAACCACACCTGTAGCAGTAGGGTATTTCGATTTTAGAAATATATGATCTAAGCATGAGTTTGCACGAGTTGGTTTAGAGATAATTTGTTCCAGTCCATGTTCAGACATAAGGCAAAGATATTCAGAACTGTGCTGATTAGAGGGGGATAGTATATTTATGTTTATGTCACCAGTTACTACTATTGTTGAGTATTTTTTTACTGAATCGAGGGTTTCATCTAGCGATATTATAAAATTTTCCAGGTTCTTGTGTGATGGTGAGCGATAAATAGCAACCAGGACTATATCATTGGAGAGTTCTACAAGAAGAGATTCAGCATCTCGAAGAGGGGGTTCGTAAACGGAGGGATTCCAAGTATCTCTAACATACACTACCACACCTCCACAGTGATTAAGGTTGTTTGTCGTATGATAAGAAGTATATCCCTGAATTTGACCAATTATTGAGTCGGCAGATATCCAACACTCTGTAAGGATGATGACGTCGAATTCAACGTTGAGTCGCATTAGTGCAATACAAAACGAATTAAAATTGCGCTGTATACTGCGAATATTATAGGTTAGGATCTTAAGATTGTGAAATGCAGATAGAAGGTTAGAACAGTTTTCAGCTTTTGCAATCTCATGACACTCTACACTACTATTCGTATCAAATTCATCACTCATGTAATTAGCCATCAGGTAACGTGTAATTATTCAATATAAAAATATATACGCAAGATTGAAAGCGAGTGTCACAGCGTTTTATAAAATAAAGTAACAAAAATATGTAGTTATAGAGTATTATACTCTGACCAGTAAGTAGCCAAAATAGTATTTTTCTAAGAATGTAAGGTGAGGTTATGATAGGTAAAGTATTATGTGGAGCCGAAATAAATATAAGCATTTTCATAATATGTATATCTATGGGATTTTGGAGTGTAGTAATAATTAGTTGGATAGAGTTGTACATGCATTGTAAATTTAGAAAAATGTTACATAAATTATAGTATCTGAAAGTACATAATATTATAATGGATAGTGACTTAAATAATAATTTTCAAAATATAATGAATTGTGGCAACATTAGTATTACAATAATCTGATTATTATTATTATTCTGAGCTAAGTGACGGATTAGTTTGTGTGTCCGAAGCAGCAAATCCATCACGCAGCTGACCTCCAATCTTCTCATCCAAGTCAGTTTGTGTACGAATAGGGATGGCCGGATAATTCTCAGCCTTTCGTATATGGATTGTGCCGTTCCGTACCCAGCAAAAGCGAAATCCATTGGCTCGCGCCCTAGTGCGTGCTTCACGAAATAATAGTCTATTTGTGACAGTCAGCCGTTCATTAATGTAGATTTTAGCTGGCGATCCTTTATTAGTATCGTCGGAGGAGATCGGTCTTCTTTCTTTCGCAGCTTTCAGGATGCTATTTCGCGTAGCTCGGCGAGTGAGTTTTACAACGATGGGCCTAGACTTTCCTAAATTAGGCTGGCGTGAGCCCGTCCGATAGACCTCACATATATCAGTTTCTAAGAGGTCTATGCCGATTTTCTTTGCTGTCAGCATAGTTACGTGGACCAAGTTTTCTCTATTCTCTTCATGTATTCCTACTATTTCAAGCTCATTTCTCATATTATTTTGTTCATATACATTCAATTTATGTTGTAGTTCATTTACTGTACTTTTAAGCATTATTATCTCCTTATCTTGATATTCTATTTTCTTGTTATAATGTTCGATTTGAATTAGGGATTCGGAAACAATTGCTAGTTTATTCACTATATCGACATTCTGTTTTTTTAAATCGCATACTTATACATATACATATAAATTAAATAATTTTGAAATTCATTGGCTAGTTTTTTCTCAATAAATTTTTAAACTTTCGCTGTGACGTCATCATCGGCGGCCAATTGACCTCTGCAGTATAATTTTTTTCCTTTCAATCTTAATTATAATGGCTGGTTCGTCAAATGCAAGTTCTCATTATGTGAAAGCTGATACGTGAAGCTTACCAAAAGTTCGAAACGTAACGTTGGTCGAATTTATTGCTAATTTAACGCCATTGAAGGTCAAACTAAGGTTAAACATATTTGTTCAAAAATATAAGTATATCTATGAATACTCGCATTATTTTTAAAAAAACCTATTCAACGACACCCCACAGGATGGAGTGGGCGCGAAAAAAAATTTTCATCCCCGCTTGATGTGTAGGGAGGTACCATAAAAAAAAATTTTTTTTTACGATTTCATGTACCATTTTGTTGCCATCATTAATATGTGTGCAGTGTTTTCATACCAAATTACAGCTTTGTAGGTCTTATAGTCTCTGAGTAAAACCGCGGACAGACAGACAGACAGACAGACAGACGGACAGCCGGACGGACAGACCGAAACTATAAGGGTTCCTTATTGACTACGGAACCCTAAAAACAATGTCCAAGTTATATTATTAGTATCTAAAAGCAATGCTAATTTGCGTAAACTTATAATATTATGTATCCTATTCTTACAATTCTATCACATAGATAGGTACAATACGCCTGAACTGAAAGTAATAATTATGATAATCAATTCAGCGTTGCCGTTACAATAAACAGTGCTTATGCGACAGACATTGTCTTAATTTATTATTATTATTGTTAATAGGTACTTAAATAAATTATAGATAAAACCAGCTACATAATTTTCAAAGCAAAAAATAAAATAATCCATTCACATGCACCTTTAACCATTAATAATATAGCTATAGAACAAAAAGAAAAAGAAAAATATTTAGGCCTAAGATTAAAAAATAATTTAACATGGGATGACCAAATAGATCATATAAAAAACAAGCTCTCGTCACTAGTAGGTTCTCTGCGTAATGTACAAAGCTGTATTCCCCAACAGACACGTTATATGATATATAACTCTCTAGTAAAATCACACCTTTTATATTTAATAGAAATCTGGGGTAGCGCTACAAAAACAAAATTAAATGAATTACAGCGAACACAAAATAAAATAATAAAACTTCTTTTCAAGTACCCATATATGACATCAACAAAAACGATTTACAACGAAACTGAAATCCTTAATATTAATCAACTATACATATATAACACATGTATAATTATAAGAAAAATTCTCGATAAAAATGTAAATATTAATCTAAATTTTATAAAGAAATCACAAATCTCTAGTCGCAGTAATCGTCGACCTGGCTTACTTGTATTACCCAAAGTTCGTACTAATTATGGTAAGAAAACCATGAGTTTTGAAGGAGCACAACTGTACAACAAATTACCTGTAGATGTTAAAAATGCTAGCTCATTTAACATATATAAGAAAAAACTACTAGAACACATTCACTCAATTCTATAAAACCCTAACCATAGAATGAATTTGCTAAATGTATACACTACATCTGAACAGATTTTGCTAACTATTATTTTTTGTAAGTAATTTTATAAAATAAAGGAATTTAACCTACATAATAGCAAACATCATAAAATATTATATTGCTGAAGGAACACAAATCTAAACAACCCACACTAATGTTTATATGACCACTTTAAAAAAATGTTACCATTTTAATTTTAAGTTCTCATTTAAGTGACTGTATGTCTTCTGAGAATAAAATTCTTTAAACCTAAACCTAAATCAAAACCTATCTATTTAACTACTTAATTAAATTTAAAAGTCCGGTTAAGAGTAGTATAAAAATATAAGGTATGAATGATCAAGGAAAATCATACAACACGCAAATAATGTTAAATGAACATAATTCGCCTAGTTACCTAGTTTTTATGTTGTCGTACGTATCCACTACAATTTTATTTATTTATTTTATTTTAACATATTAGGGTGGCATATTTTATGACACCTAATATTGCCGCCTAATAATTTAATCTCCTCTATCTTATTTGGGAATCAAATTAAGGCTTAAGCAGATAGTGTTTTCATCCTATGATGTTTTACAATTTACTATAATATAATAGCTTTCCATCACTTTGTATATAAAATACAGTGGAGCGTCGATTATCCGAACGTCGCTCAACCGAACGACCGCTTATCCGAACGTAGTAACGCGCTGGTCAATGCCCCCACCTCCCGCCACGCGGGGTTCGAACGAGCCGCGCGCGCCGCCCGCGCTTCAGTTTTCGCCCACTTGTCGCGACTTGTTCACATGTTATTGACTCGTATGTCACTTTTGTTATTCGTAGCTTGCTAGTAAACGCTAGTTGATAAACTAAATTTTACCGCGTGAAAGTAAACTCTTTATTTAAAATGCCGAAACGTAAACGTATTGTCCTTTCTATGAAAGATAAATACGAGATTAATAAACGGTTAGAAGAAGGCGAATCTGCAACCAAGTTATCCATTGAATACCAAGTTGGTAAGTCAACCATTACGGATATAAAAAAACAAAAAACGAGCATTAGTAACTTTATATCCCAGCTCGATTCTTCTGACGGATCCTCGAGTCGTAAAACGATGAAGCTTGCCTCAAACACGAATTTAGATGATGCTGTATTTAAGTGGTTTACTCAAAAAAGACGCCAAGGAGAACCTATTTCTGGCCCAATACTGTGTGAAAAAGCAGTTCAATTTAACGAAAAACTAGGAGGGACGTCTGATTTTCAAGCAAGCACAGGCTGGTTAAAACGATTTAAGTCAAGGCATGGCATTCGTGAGCTTCAAAT
The DNA here is from genome assembly GCA_937595015.1 of Polyommatus icarus. Lineage (NCBI taxonomy): Eukaryota > Metazoa > Arthropoda > Insecta > Lepidoptera > Lycaenidae > Polyommatus > Polyommatus icarus. The sequence continues at coordinate 4,114,733 of OW569325.1, forward strand.
ACAAGGAGAAAAACTATCTGCTGATTCATCAGCAGCTGAAGCATTCAAAATCAAACTAAGGGATTTACTGAACCAAGAAAATTACGCTCTGGAAAACGTTTACAATGCAGACGAAACCGGGCTTAATTGGAAAGCTTTGCCGCGAAAAACTCTTGCTTCCCGTCGTGAAGTAGCAGCACCTGGACCTAAAATAAGCAAGGACCGTATCACCGCCTTAGCATGCGCTAATGCTACTGGCAGCCACCGATTGCCTATGCTTGTAATTGGTAAAAGTAAGAAACCACGTTGTTTCAAGCACGTTAATATGTCTGCCATGCCTATCGTTTATACTTCGCAAAAGAGTGCTTGGATGAATAGTACAATTTTTGTGGAATGGTTTATAGAAACTTTTATACCCTCTGTAAAAGCCCACCAATTGAAAAATGGTAAAAGAGAGAAAACATTATTGCTTCTTGATAACGCCCCAACTCATCCATCATGTGACGTCCTAAATGAAAAAGACGAGTTTATAAAAGTCATGTTTCTTCCACCTAACGTGACTTCCTTATTACAGCCCATGGATCAAGGCGTTATTGAGACTTTCAAACGGTATTATAGAAAAGAATTGTTACGAAAGTTACTTTTAGAAAAAGAAGAGGATGGAGAAGAAAGCCTGATAAGAAATCATAAAAAGATTGATTTAAAAGACGCGTCCTATATGATCGGAGCAGCATGGGACAGTGTAAAAGAACAGAACTTGAAAAAAGCGTGGAATAAAGTTTTGGGAATAGGGGAAGATCCTCAAATTGGATGTGTAAATGAGAAACACGAAGATATATCTGAAATGGTAGATATGCTAAATAATCTCGATTGCCACGAATGTGATGAAGAACAGGTTCAAGGATGGATGGATATCGACAATGAAGATCCCGGGTACCAAATTATGCAGGATAGCGAAATTTTAGACCTGATGACTAATAAAGCTGACGCCAACACTAGCACCACATCAACCGCAAGTTCAGATAATGAAGATGAAGACATAGTTAGTGCTTCTGAAGCGTTTACTTGCTTAGATATTGCCTTGCGCTGGTTTGAGACACAGGCCGAGAGCGACCACTATCAAATATCTGTTCTCAAAAAAGTACGTGATCTAGCCGCTCGTAAGCGGGTAGGTTTGCTTCGGCAGACGAAGATTCAAGATTTTTTTAAGCGTTAATTGTAATTAGTAGTAGAGTAGTTTTACTACAAGATTTCCTGCACTTTTTTGTTTAAGTTTATTTAGTTTATATTTCCTATTTGTCATTAAAGATATTCATAAATGTAAATAATATGGTTTTCATTTTTACCTGTACGTAAATTTAAGAGATCTTTGATAAATTTGTATGGCTGAATCAATATACATATTAGTTCGATTATCCGAAAAAACCGGTTTTCCGAACACCCACGTCCCCCAATTAGTTCGGATAATCGACGCTCTACTGTACCTACATTTTGTACTGTAGGTACCTCCTTATTATACCAAGTAGATATTTTTAAAGTCATTGACCGAGTCAATGACTTAAACTGAACAATGGTCCGGAAATATTATAATATCTAATTATTCCCTTTGGACAGGATAATATTATAATTTATAATAATACTAGATGATGTCCGCAACTCCGTTGCGCTATTTGTTTATTGCGCGGGAACCGTACAATTTTACGGAATAAAAAGTATCTTAACTTAAGATACTTTTATTCTGTAAAATATGTCCTTTCCCGGGACAGCAAAATCGGTTCAGTGGTTTGAACATGAAGATGTAATAGACAGACATACAGACATACACTTTCCAAAGGGAATCAAACCCGGCGGTTGTCTTTGGAGTTGAAAGCTAAGCTCTAAACGACTAAACAACGGGGGCGTTTTTCTAGAAATACTTTATTTGTTATGTTCGTAATCTTCACAGTAAAGGTGGTAAAAAGCATAGATTAGATTTAAATAAAAAAATTTTATCAACAAAATAATTTTTATTCGGTATATTTTTATAATTTATAAACGTTTAATTGTTTAAATAAACCTAATCCCAAAAGAGAGAGAATTCTTACATTAAAGTTTTATGTACTTTGTACATTTTCTTAATATTTTGTTACACTATACAGTGAGCAGTGAGTTCCTTTGACAATATCAGTCAGATCTATACTGGCCATATTCGAGCCGGCCATTTGAAATGGCTACAGTCCACGCGTTTTAAATAAAACATATATATTTCCATAATAATATTAAGCTGACTGCGTTTGAATCTTGGAACGATTTTAGACTGCGAACACGCCATTTGGATTGGCATAGGTCTTGTATATGGCCAGCTTTACAATATATAAGTCTAAACTAACCGCGACTACACGTGTCATCACCATGAAATCTCGCGAACAGGCGTGAACATACGAATTTAGAATTTCCACGCATTTAATATTGACTGATATTGAAAATAAATTAATGCTACAATTTTGCGGTGGTATAGAGTCGAAACTACATACTTATAATAAGAAATACAACTAATAGTTGCGGAATTTCTGCTTTAAATGCCAGCATTTAAATTAAGTTAATCGAATTTATAAAGTCACTGTGGGATAATAGATTTATTCATATATACGTAAACTAACAGCCCTATAGACAATAAATAACAGATGGCAAGATAAAGTTAAAACAGTAGAGGGTTCTAAAGATCGTATATAGCATAGATATTGATCGTATAAGAGCACATGAGCAGGTGGAATTAATTAAAACTAACAAACAACTAGTCGAACAATATGGCCCAGGCCTCTTGAGCAAATATCGAGAAGCCTGCAGTCGCAGTCATCAACAAACTCTTTTACCTGCCCATCGCAACGCATCGTCTACACAATAATATAATGCCCATTCTTCTTAAATACAATATTTTTTTTATGTATTTCGTTCCAATGTACCTTTGACTGTGACTATCTCTTTTGAGCAATTATTTTTTCGCCCCAAGCCGCACGTCTCAGCGACGTACAGCCCAATATACCTATTCTATTCACTTAAACTACTCAATTATATTAATTCAAAATATTAAAACACTCATCAACACAAATATCACACGAGAAACATTCTGACGACAACTTACACATAAATAACTACACAGTAGCTTACAGCCGATTGACAAGTCAAGAAGTAACTAACCGTCGGATTCACTAATATCTTAAAATCTTCTCTTCGCGCTTAAATCTAGGGGGTACGCACAGACCTTAGCGTCAGCCGGGAGGAGCTGGTGCACCAGCGGACATACACCGAGAGGTATGCACGGTTAAACGACACAGGACGAGGAACCGATCGTGTTTCCCAACCGGCCGCTCGACTCGATCGAGATCGAGCGGTCCCCGGCTCCGGCGCCGGCCGTCCGGCCGGGACGACGCACCATAATCTCAATGTCGGTATACAGTCTTTACTATCACACTGCGGCAAGATCGCGGCTCGGTGGGCGCGGGCGGCGCGCGGCGGCGCTCACGTCTCGAACTCGCTGCCGTCGTCGACGACCTGCAGGTAGGCAGTGTCGTGTCGCCGCTCGCGGTCGCTGTCGTCGCCGCTGTCGCTGCGGTAGGCGTCGTTGGTCTCGTCGAGCGAGTCGTCGGGGTCTATGAGCGAGTTCTTACGGTCGCCGGCGAGCTTCGCGCCGCCGATGCCGTGCATCTTCCCGCTGAGCTTCTGCCCGAACTCCCGGATCTTGTCCGACTGCGCCTTGATGAACGTGGACTTGGCGGTGTACTCGTCCGAGTTCTCGGACTCCGTCCCGCTCAGGGGGATCTCGCAGGGCGCGTAGATGTCGTCCTTGTTCCTCTGTATGCTCGATTTCTCGTCGTCCATCCAGATGTTCGTTTTGAAGTTATACCTATTCTGGCGGTCCCGGGGCGTCCTCAGGACGACGCGGAAGGTGGAGATGTACGCAGACAGCAAAATGAACAGGATGCCGGTAACCAGGCTGCCGTACAGGATGGCCGTCTCCAGGATGGGCAGGGCCTTCAGGTACAGGGTGCACTTTGTCTCCATGTTCGGGGCGAGAGACGCCAGTTTCTGAAAATAAAAACATATGTACCTATTTAACAAACATTCGATTCGATACACAGACAAATGAAAGTTGATAATATAATTATTATAACAATATGTCATACTAGATGACGCCCGCAACTTCGTTGCGCCAAAACTCGTTTATTGTGTGGAAACCGTAAATTTTTCCGGGACAAAATACTTTTTTTTTATATACTTTATAGTCCCGGGAAAGGACATAGGATACTTTATATGTCCTTTCCCGGGACTCAGAGTATCTCCATGTCAAATTTCAGCAAAATTGATTCAGCGGTTTTGGCTAGAAGAGGTAACAGACAGACAGACAGATATCATATAAACATTGCTTCTGATCTAATAAACTACTAACTTAAAGATACTTACAATATCGAACCAGAGCAGCGGCAGGTAAAGGTTTGAGAAACCTTTCGTGTTCTCGATGCTGTCGATGTTTCCAATGGCCATGTTTATTTGAATTTTGGCACTGAGGTCCAGGGGGAAACCGGATTTTGGATTGATGAATAACCTGCAAAAAGGAAAAAATCATGTGAAAGGGAAATCGATAGTAAATCTTATTATTATGACTCAACAATGTAATTTGGCATAAACGGAATTTTAAAGGCACATAATATAGACTTAAACGCAATAAAACTTTACTCTATATTTACCTGGTCTCATGCTGCTCTTGATTCGGTGTCAGTCCTTCGACCTTCTCGAACAGAATATCGTCTCCCTTGTAGAAGTGGGGGTAGGACAGGGCGATGGGGAAGCCGTAGTAGCAGTCCGCCACGTCTATCAGACCTTCAGGTAAGCACTTGCCTGGAACAAACAATACATTGACTTATCTTCTACTGCAATCGCTTAAGACGTAGAAGTCTTCAAATTTAAGTTAACTGTAGTAGTCAAAAGCGAGAACGTAACACTGGACTACATAGAAATTTGGTGCCAATAATATGAAGGCTTAAGATTAAGGCCTAAGAATTAACGACGATAATATTGAGACACCCACCTTCTCTACAGAAGCATTTGTTCTCCTCGATGTGTTTGCCGTTATCCAACATGTGCTCGGGGAAGGTGAACTTATAAACCTCGATGCCATTCTTTACTCCCTCCCCTGTTCTGATCTAAAATTATAACAAGCCATTAAAATAAAGTTTCAGTAAATACGACTATATATTCTATACAATAACTTCAACACTCACCAAGGGCGCGGCTCTGCAAAGACTCTTCCTGAAGAAGAGAATGGTTTCGTTCTCCCCGATGTCTCCCTTGAACTTGGTGCCATCGGAGGCGTTCTGGACGTTGGAGCAGTGCTTGCCCTCCCACTGCGGTAGGTCGGTGGAGCCCCGGTACGTGTCGATCAGCCCGGAGTAGGACGGGTTCGTCTCGCCCGTATAGATGGTCTCGTAGTCGCCCTCAAAGTCGTACATCTGTAAACGAGTTGGAGTAAATATTGTGCGTTCTATCGAGTGTTCTAGCTCGGTAATACTATCTAGGATATATTAGATAGCATTACATGTATCATAGTATATGGCATTACACTATGTTTTGCACAAGGCTTATATGCATCAAATAAGAATCTGACTCGATCAATGTTGTCAATCCAGTTCGTCGATAAAGCCGTAATAAATCTCGATTATTACTGAGAATAAGATACAAGTTAAGACAACCATTCCGAAAACCATTATTAAGAACTTAATAACTAACAAAACTTGTTCACATTCCGAGTGGAACCAAGGCCGGAGCTTGTTATTTGAAATCACAACCGCGTGGTTATAATTTGGCATTCAAGATTCAATATTTTAAGGATATTTAATCGCTATGGCGCCACAATACTTAGCGGATCTCTAGATTTTATCTGCCATTGTTTTAATTACCTGTTGTTAATTAATAATCATGAGCATCATACAAAACCCATAGGGATAATAAATTTTCCGAAACTTTTGTACATAATAGCCATTAGGATTTGGGTCCTTATTAAAATTTTAATATTATGCTGAAATAAGGCTTAAATAGCTACTACTATAAGCTATACTTCCAGGAATGTTAGCTTAACCTTTAAAAACTGAAGCCGAATTACAAACAGCTTTAAAAATTATAAATATGTAACCGAACAAAGACGCTTTTGTCCTTAGGTCTCCCACATATAACTGCGAATTCGTGCGAATTAGCATCGCAATGTAATTTTTATTATGAGTTATGTCGCAGATATTTGCGTTGCGATACGAATTCGCAGTTTTGTGTGGCAACCCTATAGGTCATAATAAGGCCGACTGGTGAACACTACTCGCAGGCTTACCCGGTCAATGAGGCCGAGCTTGTCGAAGTAGATCCAGCCGGGCATGAAGCTGTGTCCCAGCGACATGAGCTTGGACTCGTGGCCCATCATGAACTCGCGCGCCGTCATCTTCAGCAGCGGCTGGCTGTTGGTGAGCCGCACCAGGTTGTTGAGGCCGAAGCGCGTGATGAAGTCCTTCTGGGCCGTCACGTGGGCGATACTCTGGAATGATGAGGAGTCTTTAGCTTGCTAGTTCGGTAACTTGTCCTTTTATAATTAGTAGGTATAGGCCGCGAATAGCACGAGATATAACTTGTACGTAAGTAAGTAGTAACTAGTAATTTAGTTTCAATAATTTCGCGGAATACACATAATAAAGGCCCTTTTGTTCATACGAAGCAATACGCTAGATTACGCGTAATTGCTATTGGCAGTCTAAAGTCTCATTAAAACAAGACGTGAAAACTAAATCACTCAAAAAGCTACTATTAATTCATCGAACTAGATCCTACTTCTTCGAGACAACCTGAGAAACAAATTGGGATTCGAGGTACGAAGATTGGGCCCCTGTTGCCAGGGATAAAGTTGCCAATAACCTTTCTCTATGATTCGTGTAACCTTTCTCTTTAATCAGTTGAAACTCGCACCGCTGGGTGAGGTCTTTAAACTTGACCTTACATTGATAAAAGTATGATGTAACTGCTAATATAATTCTTGTTATTATTAAACATAATATAGTTGTATTTTATGTTTTATTGATACTAATAAATCTATCAATTCGTTAACATTTTTAGCAGGATACTGCTAGCTCCTAATAAACTGATTAGATCTATAGATACCGCACGATCGTACACTGACTCAATTCATAACTGGATCTAACAAGTTTTTATTATAATTTAAGTCTGTTCGGTACGGATCGGATTTGGTCTTATCGGATCGTGTCATCGGATTTGGAGTTTGATTGTAATAGGTACCTGCTATAACGCTTCGATCGCACTATCTCAATTATTATCACACATAGTAATATCTTGAGAATAGGTTAGCCTGCCATCTAAACAACATTCGCAGTTTGAAAATTCGGTCCCAGACACGAGTCTGTTTTTCTGATAAATCCTAAAACTGATTGGATTTCAACAACGAAATCAAAATCCAATCAGTTTCGCGATTTAAACCTGTATTTCACCACAATTTCACCACATTTCAGGACCTTCGTCGTCGTTATTGTCGCAGGGCGTTTCACGATTCTCTTTCGACACGGATTCGGAAAGTTTACCGTGCGGTCATAAGTCAAAGCCTATCGCGGCGAGCGTTTATTGGATGTCACACAGTGAAGTTTCCGAATTCGAGTCGAATTACGCATTATGAATCAGGGCCCAGGTAGGATAAAGGCATGTAGTGGAGTGGAAGTGGCGAGGTCCATGTCTGAAGCAAGTGGGTACTGACCAGCAGGGCGATGTGCGGCATGTACAGGATGTCGTCCTCGCGGTGTCCCTCAGACATCTCCTCGTCCCACACGAGCGGGTGATGCGGGATCGCCGACAGCGTGCCGTTCTCGTTGAACGTCACGTTGGAGTGCTCCAGTAGCTCCCTGTTAATACGGGGATTGGTTAACTAAGGCCCGTATTTTTGGTCAGTACTCAAGATGCATCTCAGTCTCAAGATACGGTTCAGGCTCTGTAATTGGTTGGCTGTCAAAATTTTGACCAATCACAGAGCCGAACCGCGTCTTGAGACCGGGTCGCATCTTAAGTACTGACCAAAAATACGGGCCTAAGTTCTGATGAAGTGAATAAAAATTGATGAAGTTTAATATCAATGTTTGTGTTCAAGGGTGGTGCAGGAGCACCTGATCTAATCTGATAGACGTGTTGATGTCATGCCGATCTCACTACATTTTTCTAGCATAGCTAGCATAGGTAGCATAGGTAAGAGTTTTCTTGCTTAGTGTATGCAAATGGCATACAAAAAAAATCTGTCTCACGAAGATGAACGTTAAAGGATTACCTATAATTTTAAATTATTTCTTAAAGTTCTAAGCTATATATTCTTCTCCTAAACCTCATTCCGACAAACACTGCGGGTGCATGCCTCATGCTTTTTTCACCTACGATGCTTTAGAAAATTCCTCTTTTTTATGAAATAAGGGAGCAAACGAGCAAACGGGTCGCCTGATGGAAAGCAACTACCGTCGCCCATGGACACTCGCAACATCAGAAGAGCTGCAGGTGCGTTGCCGGCATTTTAAGTGGGAATACGCTCTTTTCTTGAAGGTTTGCAGGTCGTATAGGTCCGGAAATACTGCTGGTGATCGTAATTATAAAAACTGAACTCTTACCTATAGACATAGGGCCCGACCTCAGCCAGCTTGAGCTTGGTGTCGCGGCCGGCCATGTAGTCGTCCGCGTTGGTGACGTTGAACAGGTACACCTTCGTGTACAGGTTCACGTCGGGTTTGCGCCACAACTCGTAGATCTCGCCGCCGTCACCCAGTACTATTTTCTGGAAATCAATGGAATTATTATTATTCTTAAATTATTCATAAATCAGCGCCGTGCGCCGCTCGTACTAGACGGCTTATCCATATACATACTTAAATCTACTAGCTGTCCCGGCAAAAGTTTGTTTTGCCATATAAAGTATAAATTTATTGAATTTTATTGAAGTGACTAAATAGTCACTTCAATAAAATTCACTTCAATAAAATTCACTTCAAATCCATACACTTCAATAAGTATATGGATAAGCCGTTATATACTTATTTAAGTATGCAGACACCATTTCAGGCAACGTCCATCGCTATCCCGTCGCACAAACAATATGGTCGCCGCCATTCTCGAGTTGTAATAATTTACTATTAATATCTATTTTTTCTACAAACGCACTTATCAATATACAAGGTGCAATTAAACCTTCCTGCCAAATTTTTTCCAGTGCTTAAGTATCATTAGGAGAGACCATTTAACCAAAAAAATGGGTATTATATTTTTTATTGATATATTTTAATTCCATTTAAAATCGTTGCAGAAAGGTCACTCGCGGCGCGGGGTAATGATCGGGGATAACGCGAGGGGAGGCGCCCGTCACATCAGGCGCGGGCGACGCGTCGTTTTCATTAATTGTAGTGTTTTTAGGATAACTTTCGTAAGCTGTTTCTCAACATTTTAGTACTGAGTGATTATAAAAGAAAAATACGTGTATTTTTATTCTTAACAAGGATCAATATATCAAAATTTGGCAGGAAGCTTTAATTGCACCCTGTATAAAGTACCCAATAGCCGATTCTCAGACCTACTGAATATGCATAACAAATTTGGTAAAAATTATAAAGCCGTTTCGGAAGAGTTCGGTAACTAACATTGTGACACGAGAATTTTATATAAAGAAAGATTTCGAGACTGAAGCCTTAAATTTTTACTTATAATTGGCGTATTAAGTAAATCTTATAAAACAAATGGGATAAATTTTAACGCATGCCAGAGAAACAAAACAAAATGCAAAGCTCTTAAATCAGACAGAGCGTAGAGCGTAGTAACAATATTATGTCCAGCGAAATGAAAACGCTCATAAATTTATCCCCTGCTAAAAAGTTCAACGCGCGTTCAGCTGCAGGTCTCACTTGGAATATAAAAAAAAACAAAATTGTGATCGCGGTGGTAGCAGTAAATTATAGAACATAAATTTTATTCGTCTAGTGTCTAGACTCTAGACAAAAAATCCATACTAATATTATAAATGCGAAAGTATGTCATTCTGTCTGTCTGTTATTTCTTCACGGCCAAACCGCTGAACCTATTTTGCTGAAATTTGGTATGGAGATACTTTGAGTCCCGGGAAAGGACAAAGAATACTTTTTATGCCGGAAAAATGTACGATCCCCGTACGTAAAAGGAATTCTGTCGCAACGGAGTTGCGGGCGTCATCTATGGTTATTAATAATATAGACACCTGACTCATGAGAGTTTCTGGTTTCCTCAAAAAAATGCGAAAAGCGATCCTGATGATCGCTTAGGATATGCTCAGAACATCCTAGAATTTAGTTAAATTGAACGCTCAAACTAGTATTGATTTTATAAATTATAGTTGAGCAAACATCCATACTAATATTATAAATTCGAAAGTGTGTCTGTCTGTTTATACCTCTTCACGCCTAAGCCGCTCAACCGATTTTGCTGAGGTAGATATGGTAATATACTTTCGAGTCCCAGGAGAGAACATGGGATACTTTTTATCCCGGAATGTACTATCAGAGAAGTTGATTCCTATGCAGATCGGGGACCTAAGTAGTTTGGTTGCGTTACGTTAAACCCAGCTGACAGATCACAATTAACATTGAATTGACATATTCGACCAAATAATGGTACGTTACCCGCGCGATAAACGAATTTTGGCGCGACGGAGTTGCGGGCGTCGTCTAGTTAAATAAATATTGATTAGAATGAAACCCAAAAAAGAGATTTATTTTTGTCATTAAAGAAACCAGTTTGGGTCTCCGGAGTCCGGGCCGACTCCGCCATGACACATCAATTCTATTAAACTCGAATCCGGTTGAGCTCCATTATTTGCTATATATTATGTTTCTAATATACGAATTAATAATTATATCACAGGGGTAAACACGTGACAAAACATCTGCAACAGTATACCTACTTTAAACCCACGTACTTTTATATTTTAGTTGGTATATTATACGTATAATTTTAAAATGTATAGCAAATTAAATTACCAATTTTGACTTGGGATTGAGAATACGTGCACAATTTATTAACTTTCTTCTCACATAAGCTAAAGGCAAATATAAAACAGCCTAATGGCTAATAATACATAATATAATGAAATATTAAAATGCATTTAATCTTTTCTAATAGGTACATAAAATCCTCATGGCACAGTGCAGTTTATGCGTGAACTCCTCCAAAACGACTCAATAGATTTTAATGAAATTTTGTATGTACATTCGTTAGGCCTGAAAATAGGTTATATCTGTTATATCTACTTTTATAAATGATAATAGAGATAATTTATATGGCAAAACAAAGTTTGCCGGGTCAGCTAGTTTACACATAAAAAATTAAGCACAAAACAACTTACATAATTGAATATGAGATCGTATGGGCGGACGAACTGAACGAAGAGCGCCGTGCCCAGAGCCACCAGACCCATCGCCAGGAATATGAACGAGCCTGCAAACAAAAAGACCATTACAATATGTCCGACGGGTAAAGCCCGTCACAGACCTAGTTATAATATATATTAATATGTTTATAGCTAGGCATATTATTATATATTTTCTATACTAATTTTCGAGTGACCACACACTCAGCTATAACATATATTTCTGTGACATGTGGATTTAGTATAGATTAATATGCCTTGCTATAAATATATTAATATATATATTATAGCTAAGTCTGTGACGGGCTTAATATATTGCCCCATAACGTTTAATTACGCCCAATAACACGGGAATATTAACGAACCATTAAAGCCAAACGAGCGTAATTTTGTGAGTTGTGCTGTTATGTTTCATACTTAATCATGACTGCCAAAATTATGCTCGTGTGAATAGTAGTAGGAATTTTCTATAATCGAATGCAGCAGAAGACCGAAATTCTCCGACTCACGACTCACAAAATTATAACGCTCGTGTGGCTTCACCCTTATCGTAACAAAAGGATTCGGCGGTCTTTCATCTTGAAAATTTTAAAACAATAAAAAGCGAGTTTATGTAGAATAATTTAGAATAATTAAAATTAAAAAAAAAACCAAGAGATGAGTGCGGTAGAAATGGATTAGCTGATGTTCTGTGATAAGTGTTTGTTCACATGGGGAAAGGTTTAACAATTTCCAACTCCGGAAAGCTCATGGTCTGTCACCTACTCCACAGTCCACACGTATAAAGCGGCCTTTACATGTTGGGCCATGATTGATAATAACATTCTACTACTACAAATGTGTACATGAGCATCATATTATTATTCGTCTATGATTGCCCACGATCAGTATCGGTTACGTACCCAAAGGGAAAAACGGGACTCTAGACTTCAATGTATGTCCGTCTGTCCGTCTGTCTGTCTCCTGGCTGTATATTTGAAGAGCCGCTAGTTTCAAAAATTCAGAAGTCTAGCTGACTTCTGAATTTTTCACAGATTGTGTTGCCTGTTATTGCGGTAGGTAGACCCGAATGAGGTCAATTACCTTTGATATTAAATCTTAAGTTTTTATTAATTCAACTAGGGCAAACCCGTTATCACAAATGATTTTATAATGTACCGCACCGAAGATGCTTAGGTCCTAAATATACATACAATGTATTGTATAATAATCATGGAGGTGAAAATCTGTTCCAGCTATGGTCACGTACAATGCAATCACAATGATATTATATTAATTTATTGTTTATGTATGCATTTTTCTGAAATCTTAGATACAATAGATTATTTAAAATTGTAATGAATATATTGTATTCTGTTGTTGAATATTTGTTTATGTTGTTAATATTAAAATATCCGAGACCGCCTCTTCCGCTAAATTCGTTCTCGTATGTTCTTCAGGAAAGCGCTAATATTTAAATTAGTTTATCTTGTTTCTGTAATTTACAAAAGTAGCGCCCGTCTCGTTAACCAAATCACACCAAATAATACGATTATCATAATTATATAATTAACATTTATATCCTACATATTATTATGTAACAAAGATGTCGGTATATAGGTTTTACGTTATCGTAAATTGCTATTATTAGCATAAAATCCTTTTTCTGCGAAGCAGCGCTTGTAATGTAGATCCATGACGTCTCCATACCAAAGTTAATAGTTTTTGAGTTTAATTATTTAGAAACAGTAATGTCATTATTTTTATATATTTTAAAAGTGAATTTACTTGTAAAACATTTCCACACTGCGCAGCACTTCTTTAACTCGTGTGAAACAAAAGAATTACTTAATTGCCCAAAGCCTCCGCTGTTTTTGCAGACTTAATATTATAGTAAACACTTTAATTATATTTGTGTCTAAATTACGCTGCGGGAATCCCAAGTTTTGCTGAAATCCCACTATTGTAATTAATGTAATTCGTATTGCACGTAATTGTTGTGGAATATTTTTCTTATTGTTCTGCGAATTTAAAACAAGAACAATTGTAACCTACTTTATCTTTTTGCTTCCGTAGAAAGTTACTAGTATTTTTGTCGATTTTTGGTAAGCCTGACTCTAAAATCATTCTAAAATCGCGGCTTTAAAGTCGTGCTGATCGCTCGCTGACCGTCGGCACCGACGGCTACGCGTTGTTCAAAAATGCTTTCAAGAATTTCGTACATCTCGGGTCAGCGAGTGTACAGCGTGACTCTAAAATCAGCCTTAAAAAATGAATTGTTCTAATGCTGATGGTGATAGTGAATATGTAAATAATTATAAGCGCCGTAAAAATATAAGGCCGGCACACACCTCCAGAGGCCGCGCGGGCGAGGTGGCTAGCGTCCAAGTTCTAGGTCAGGGGCTGAGGTCTAGGTCAGATGTGTCGGATGCTGCCGCTTATACGCAACACCTTACACCGTTGACTGACAACCGCATGTCTTTCACTGAGCTCAATGGGGCCCCATCTGTATTATGATTTATGATCTATGTATATTCTGTTTTACTTTGACTGTCTTTTGCCCACGATAACGGATAAATACAGGGTTTACACGAAATCTTTACGATTTGTAGCTTATGACATACGCTACATCCAATTTATCAGTTAAAGAATTTTCAAAATCAGTACTGTGGATTCAGATAATCAGACATATTAATATAACACGTAGGTAAAGGTCACGATAATGACACAATGAAAATATCAAAAAAACAAAAAAGTTCCGCAGAGCCAGCAAAAAATTAACAGTTACATTACGATACAGACTTTTTGTATCGGAATGATGAATTAAACTTAGTTATTATTAGTGGAAACGTACGCGATTCATAATAATACTACACAGTTTAGTGATGCGCGTTCACACTTCACACGTATCGATTAATTACATTTATTTTATGAAAGAACGAGTGAATTTTGTGTTAGAGGATAAAATTAATAATTGATGATAACAATATTATTTCTAGTTTGCACTCATATTGAAGTTTTAGGGAATGTTTCAGATTTTGAATCTATTGAATATTTTTAACTAAACATACTTATTTTGATGGAATCTTGTTTCTTAAACGAGGTATTAATTTGCGTTTTAAGAGATTAAACATAATCTGGTAAGGAAACAAAACTTAATTATTGTTATATTTAATATGATCTTTGCGATTAAGAACTCGTTTTGAGCATAATTTGTAATAGAAATAACTGATCGTTAGCTCTCGGTTGGAAACATCGTTTTATAATAATATCATAAATATCTTTTTTTCTATAAAGTCGCACCATAAACATATTATAAATATAATACATTATTACAAACAGGTTAATCTACTTTTCGTATTGTCACAAACAATTATTTGATATATTATGATTGTTTATGACTTCAATGAAAGATGAACCTTTAACCTTTGTCCTATTACGAGTATGTTACAACAAACAGTGTTTAATCGATATCGACATTTGCATAGGGTTGTCCCGGTGACTGTACCGACGTCATTTACTACGGAGAATTTTGACGTAGTAACAAGGTTGAATGATTTATTTCTTGTGATGTAGGAATTTTAAATTGCAATTAACCGGTTTTACTCTATGTTTGTCGTGTTCAACATGCCGTACTTATTTCATTGGAAAAATTACTTTGTGATGCTTTTAGCGTTAAGATGTGATTACTCATAACTACACTGTAATCGCCATTTATAACAGCCGGTTTTTCTTAAACGATCTACATAATATACTGAGCTGATATTCGTACAGATAGGTGCAAAAAGCCTTAAAAATGTTGGACACTAACAACTGTACCTATACAAGGAAGTGAGCCCTACGACTGCAGACGTAATGGAAGCATTTGTATTACACATAAACGTCAATTTTACGACAGTTTAGCCCCGCTATCCCCAACCCGCGGCCCGCGGGCCGCATGCGGCCCGCCGCCGGGAATTTATTTGTGGCCCGCGTGATGTTAAACCATTTTGAAATTCACCCCCACGGCCCCCCACCGGCAAAATAACGTAAAGTCTAAGTGATAGTCGTTAAATATTTTCCACTTTTAAATCGTTAATTTTGAAGAATGTTATTTTTCAACCCTAAAAAATTTTTGTTGCGGCCCAACAATACCAAAACATGTTTGTGGCCCGCATGAAAAAAAGGTTGGGGACCACTGGTTTAGCCAAACAGCTACTCTGTTTAGGGTACACTTAAATAAAACAATACCTAATGGACAGTGATTTTATCCCAAATCAGTTACATATACATAGGGGATGAATAACACGAAAAGGCACAAAAAACACTTACATTACATACCTATATCCATTATAACTACAGGTTAAAATTATAAACCGAGCTATATCCGACCCCTAAGCCAGGGTCACACGAGGTCAGGTGTCAAGTCTGACCCACATCGGGGTCAACTTCCCACCCGCCTCGGGTATCGATACATCAAGATTACCCGAGCACCGATTACCGACAGAGCTCATTTCACATAACTGTATATTAAATTACTTACATTAAATATAATTCGCGAAATTTAACAGTTATAATATAATAATAGTTAGATGTTGCACGCGATTTCGTTTGCGCATAATATCCGATTTTGCAATAAATATAGTCAATATACTCAATAGAATGGCCTTTTCCTGGATTATAGCTATTCCCCATCAATTTTCAGCCAAATCTGACCACCAAGTTATAGATAATGTGTGATTTAAATTTCATATAAATTCGAAGCTATGTCAATTACACTGGTCAGATTTTAATCATTGAAGGCATAATTGTCTAAATTTCTTCATCTATACATAAAAAATTACATGTCCTGACTGACTGACTGACTGACTGATTCATCATCGCTGAGCAAAAACGGTTAAAGTTACAGCCACGAAATTTGGTGAGTAGGGTTGTTTTATTGAGTAGACACCCACTAAGGAAGGAATCTTGAAAATTTTACCCCGAAGGGAGTGAAATAGGGGTTGAAAGTTTGAATGAAAGTCCGTCATTTCCACGGTCATTTCTTGAGTTAGAAACATGAAACTTTA
Organism: Polyommatus icarus; assembly: GCA_937595015.1. Lineage (NCBI taxonomy): Eukaryota > Metazoa > Arthropoda > Insecta > Lepidoptera > Lycaenidae > Polyommatus > Polyommatus icarus. The sequence goes on from OW569325.1 coordinate 4,131,185, forward strand.
TTTTTGGGTTACTGTTTAAATATGAATGGATACGTGTTTAAGCGTTTTTGGAAATTCTACCCCCAAGAGGGTGAAATAGGGGTTGAAAGTTTAAATGAAAGTCCGTCATTTCTTAAGTTAGAAACATAAAAGTTTATTTTTGGTCTGCTGATTAAAAATGAATGGATAGGTATTTAAGCGTTTTTGGTAATTCTACCCCCAAGGGGGTGAAATTGGTGTAGAAAGTTTCAATAAAAGTCCGTCATTTTTTGAGTTAGAAGCATGAAAGTTTATAGACGTTTGCGTTTGACATTTGCTTAAATAGGGTCCCATTTTTACCCTTTGTATAAGGAACCACAAAAAGGGGAAAACTATCCATCTCTGTTATTATACTATGTTAACGCGGACGAAGTCGCGGGCAACAGCTAGTTATAAATATTTAATCACTACGACTCGACATAACGACTATAACTTGCAAATTAACAGCAAAATATTTTACGTCGGGCCGTTAAATTTTAAGTAATCTTAAGCGATAATTTTATCTGATCCTAAGCTTAATTGATCTTCAAACAACTTTTAATATTATTATGTTGTTATTGTATTAGTAGCATAGTGATTTTCCATTGAAAACAAGCTATAATATCTCAATAAATTAGTAATTCTATAAAAACTACAGACACCTAGTTAATTGTTTTGTATGGAGTAGATTAATTTTGTATCTAAATTTAATTCTTTCCTAATTCCCATTCAGCGTTTATTATTAATTTATTTATGCTAGTAATGTTTTACTTGTGTACACATTACAATTTATTATACAACAAAGTTAAATCTTTGTTGTAATGAAAATAAACGAAGATACTTGCAATCGACTGATTATGACATAAAAATTGCCGCCACAGTAAACTCAAAAGTACAACCTAGGTGCATAAATTGCATTGGTTAGGTAACTGTGTTATTGTTAAATGGTAACAATTCTTCTGGAGCAGTCGAATAAAAAGGGGATTCTACGAAGTACTAATCTCTAGATTTTAGACGGACTAGATAATCAATTTTACAGCTTCATAATAATATCAAGTTTCAAGCAGAGATCACAACATGGATCTTTAAGCTCTAGATCCAAATGAGACACACCTAATATTTATAACACATAAAGAAAGTGATAATAATACTTTATATACAAAAAAGTGATATAAAGTATTATTATCACTTTGTTTTGTTACACCCTGTATAATATGTATACAGGGATGATTGTTTAAACAATTTCTGTGGCTTGGCTACTCGTGAACTGAGTGAGCACTGAGCAGTGAGCAGTCATTGCGGGCGCCGTACAGCACTTGACTGTACGAAGGGCTTTTAGTAGTAAAGCTACTTAGTACTTATACATTTCGCAAAAATATGCATTCTTTTAAATAACTTACAAAACTAACCATAAGTTTACAAAAATGTCTCGCATTTCCTGTACTTTCAGCAAGTTGACGAATAGAAGTCCCTGACCTAGGTCACTGGTACATCGACTTTTGTTGCTTCACATGCCCAAGTTCTCAGTATAATCACACATTCAAAGTAACTTATGTAAGTAATGAAGTTACTCATAATACATCATAAGAGGTGTCAAACAAAAAAAAATGATTAGGCTTCCCACTTTGCGTTCGTGACCTCGACTGTCATGTGGCAAAAAATATTGGGTCAATAAATGTTTACAATATGCTCATAAACAGTTAAGGTTATGGCTGAAGGTCGGAGTGGACTGGGTGCGGGAAGTCGCGGATCCTTTATTACCAGAACTAGTCATCATCAGATTTGCCAATTAATCCGTCATCAATTCATGGCCAGGCGTGATCCGCCTGCGGAAGTGACCAAACGGCTAACAAATTATTTATGACAAGTGCCTTTTATGATTGCCTTCTGTACAACTCAATTAAGATTAAGAATTTGCCAATGACAACGTGTTATAATTTCAATGTCGATTAATATTTTGTTTTTTCGATCGACCAATTAAAAAAATCAACTTTATAACCGACCATGAAAAAGAAAGTTTAAGGACCATAGAAAGTTAACAACAATGTTTTAGCGGAATATTTTCAACTCTAGTGATTTATATTGGCCACTTTCAATTCAATTAAACGATGAAGTTGGGAGAAATGTAATTTTGGGGAATCCCACATAATATGCAAATTTGCTTTGAAGATGTTTTCACTTTAATAAACCATATTATAATATATTGATATTATTTTTAATAAATTTCGTCTTTTGGACGAACTTACGTCATATCTTATACTCTCACTCTAAACTAACATATTTTTATTAGAATAGCACCAAGAAACGAGCAATCCTATCGCATGATATAAAATGTAAATGCAATGAGGGTGTTTGATATTCTATAGTGCCGCTATGTAGCCTTAGGGTGTGTTTCCACTGAAGCGGAGCGAAGCTTAGCGGAGCTCGAATTGATCAATCGTGCTATTCCAGCGGAATGACAGCGAAGCGGAGCAAAGATATCGAGCATGGTGATTGGTCAATACGGCAAGGCTAAGCTCCGCTCCGCTCCGCTCCGCTCCGCTTCAGTGGAAACACGTCCTTAGGGTCAATCGTGTCAAATAGGCATATTATCGTGAGTCGTGACACATGACAGAGCTATATCGTAACATATGACAGCAATTTGACATGATAGACCCTAAGGGTAGCTACCCTAAACATAGCAGCACCTGGTGGCAAATAGAATATCAAACACTTTTCTATTGTTATGTCCGTCACCGTGAGTCCCCACCTCCTTGTATTAAACTGTAGGTATCTAGAACATTATAGTTATTTTTCGTACATATTATACATTACAAGTTTTCTATATAGCAGTTATTTGTAGTTAACATTTTGTGTTAACTCGACACCAGACTGTACTCATTAAAAACACAATTCTTAATTTATTAAAACTTGATTCTGATTTCTGTGTACTTCCTAGACCGGTCCAGTAGCTGTATATGCTGAAGTGTTGACTGTTGTTATTCTAAAACCATTTTGAAATAATTTAAAGATATTTCCTAGACGTTTATAATTTAAAATACTTATAGGTAGTATTTTTAATTTATAATATAAATAGTTAGAAAAGTCGTCCTTTTTTAAAATAAGCCAGATAGACACGAACTAAGATCGAAGTAGGTAGATCCGTTTAATCAATGATTAAAAAACACTGGCCAAAGTTACACTAGTGTAAAACATTATAAATAAACAACATTCAATTACCAAAAATATTCCTTTCTTTTTCTAGAATATTACTTAGAGTAATGTAGTTAGGTAAGTATGCTATGCAATGACTATAGTATGTGTAAGTGTTGCATAATTAATATTAAACTTCAATGCTAATTGAAAGGAACAACTATAATTTTTGTTTCTATTATAATAATTGTTACTTCAAAACAGTTTCTTGCTTCATAATCCATACTAATATTATAAGTGTGTCTGTCTGTTACCTCTTCCCAAACCGATAAACCGATTTTGCTGAAAGGTATGGAGATATTTGAGTCCCGGAAATAGACATGGTTAGAATACTTTTACCGTTACTTTTCTGCTCGTTTAGTTAATTCTAAATTAATTCTTCAAGCCCCATACGAGCACCGGTGATCGCGACAATAATAGAATATAATACCATTTCCAAGAATCCCCGATCGAAGGATTAAAATTCACTATCGCTTACACTAAAACGTAATGGAAACCAGTGGAAACTTAACAAGTAGTCATCATTACCCCCGGGTCAGACTATTAAACGATCACGCCATTTGTTATTCGGTGCCATAAAAACTCCAATAATAGAGATTATTTTAAATTTATTACCCTCAAGTCTCAACCACGAATTTTGTATAATATTTAAAACGCATATTAATCAAATGACACTCCAAAACTGTATGTTTAGTTTTGGTTACAATAATTTCACTACCGTACTAATTTATAACTTTGTTGAAAAACATGGACAATTAAAACTCAACACTAACGACGCAACAACATTTCCTTCCTTAGTGGTTGTCTACTTAATAAAACAACCCTACTCACCAAATTTCGTGGCTGTAACTTTAACAGTTTTTGCTCAGCGATGATGAATCAGTCAGTCAGTCAGGACATGTAATTTTATAAGTATAGATATAGATATAGAAGAAGATAGATACTAGTAGGCCAAACTCTTTTTTAATATTAATGCGAAAGTGATCTTTCTGTCCGTCTATTAAATTGCTTCTGCTGAGCCGCTTTAGATGGATATGAATTTACTTTGAGTTCGTGATAAGACCATAAGATTTCATCAGGAAAAGATTACGGCTTCCTCGGTGTTTTTTTTTTTCATTTCTGGCAACATTAGGTAGATACTACTCATATTTACTGAAATCTGTTCAGCCTAGGTACCATCGAGGAAATTGATTCCTAGGCAGTTGACGATCGGTCATGTGGTTGGCTTATGTCAATTCAATGTAAGCTGTGATCGGTCGAAATGGACCAAATTACTTAGGTCCTATCTGCCTAGGAATAAACTTCTCTGATACATTGAGATACAACGTTGACTGGCCTCCATCTTGGGATTATTATACGTACGAAACTAATGCAACAACTTTATATGTTTTTGCATAGCGTCACTCCTAAAAAGGACATAAAGGAGGAAATGTATTAGCGTGTTACGCATACTCATAAGTACATCACACACCTGGTAAAGTTAATCATACGCCAGCTCTCGTCTATTATGTTCCTAGGAAATTGATAATTTTCCTACGCATGCCGATCTAATTATTTACAGTGAACTATAAGTAACACCATCAATGACGCTAGATTTATAGGAAATTAATTAATTTGTTGCGTTTAGCGTTATAAATAATTCATGTCGATGCGACAATATAGAATCTATAAGTGCAGACTGCTAAGTTAATATTCCGAAATAAGATAATACACAATATGCACAAATAAAATCTGATTGTATACTTTTTGCGTCATTGTTAAACATAATTAAAGTAGGCTAAAATTGATTGAAAATCATTAGCTGCAAAAGTAACCCAAAATCTTATTTTTGGGTTACTTTTGAAGAATTACAATAACAAATAGAATATTAGGAATGCTAGGATAAATCGCTGAGATGATCGGTAATTAATAGCGGGGGATTAGCGAGATGAGCCGTTACACGTGACCCGGTTAGGAATAACTTATGTCCAATATTTTAAATGTAACCGACTTCCAAAGGTTATTACTTTAGTTATGATGCCTGATACGGTCGCGAATTAAGCCGTGGCTAATAATAATGGCTATTCGCGTATGGAAATTATGATTAGAAAGAATTTAAATACCTTTGGGCCTCCCGATTATGGAGTATGCGAATGAATTATTATTTTTCTCAGATATATCAATTTCTCGAAATCAATTTTCTTCTGACGAATCAAACAACGGCGGAGAAAATCTTCCGTAAAATTATAATTTCAAAAATAATTTAATATAAATAATAAAAAAATAAAGCAACAATAAGCACGATAATAATATGTAACATGTATAGGTGACCCGAGTTTATTATTTATGCAAATAAGGGTAGATCTGGGACCGAGAGCCTGCAACACCAGTAATTGCCTAAAATATCAAGACCTCAACTAAATCAAAAGCGAACAGGTAGTCATTTAAAATATTCCATGACCCATGTCTGCTGAAACCGGATTGGATGTAACGGTTGAACATATTTTATGACACATATTTGAAACTTTGAATGGCTTGGTAGCTTGCATTACCACCTCGCTAGACAATTGCAAGCAAGTCGCTCTTCGAAACATATTCCACATTCGACTATATGACTCGCAACTGACAAGCTCGGAATCCTACAGATCATCTAGACATAAAACCTGAAGATATTCAGTCGTAATTAATATTATCGCAGCCATATCTGGCAGAATGCGACATTATCAGACTGCTTGAGGCCCGACGAGTGAAATATAAAAATGAATGATACAGGTCGAAATCGGTTCCGGGCGCGGTTCCGACATTAACTTTTTCTCGAAGTGGACTAGGAAGTTATTCAGTAATGGCGGTTCGCTATGATTTCGGGACATAAAGTTTCGAGTATTTCCGCCTTCTCAATGAATATGCAATGAAAGTTTTTTTAAGGAAACGCCCCGGGAGCCGCCGATAAAGCTGTAGACATGGCATTGTACTGCTAATTACCCTTCGACATGTCCAGCGGCCGGGGACCGCAAGATATCCATGTTTTTAACTGATTTCAAAAAGGAGGAAGTTCTGTATGCGATTATATATCTGCATAAAGGCAAACGCATAGAGACCTGAAAGTTGTCTCATGGAATTTTTTCTGAAATATTGTAGCTGAAAGTGTTAACTCATATTATGTACTAATATCAGAAGATACCTAATGTACCTATTTTTATCAATAGATGGCAGAAGAATAAATCGACTAAAATTCAGTTAGAATATTAATTTTAACAATTTCTTACTGACGAAAACGATTAAAGGGACTTTTTGGACCATTTGTAAGTATTTTGTACGTTATAATATGTAGTATATAATATATAGGTATGAGGACTTTCGTATGTTTTCACATAAATACTTACTAGCTATTTGACCGAGCTTTGCTTGGTATTCGATAGAACACGAATAAAATTACATTTTATAAAAATGATTCCTATAGCTAGATCGATTTATCGCCCCCGAAACCCCCTATATACTAAATTTCATGAAAATCGTTGGAGCCGATTCCGAGATTCCAATTATATTGTTACGTGCTAGGGTTCGTTCGATTCGGATAGAAAGACCTGGTGACTCTCTTGAAGACTTTATTCACAAACACTAGCTCACACTAATCACTGAGTCCAAACACTAAGCACTAGATCCAAATCACTGAGCACTATCACTGTCCTAGGTCGTAGCCGAGTCACTATCACAATCACAATCACTCACTATTGATCACTTGTTTTCGCTCCGAAGTCGCCTCGAAGATAGCTCAGATCAAACTGAATTGCCGGCTCGACTGTCTGCGACTATTTATACGGGCCGGATCGAATCTCAGAAAATTCCGGAACATCCCAGAATAAACCCGATATGCGTAAACAAGTATCAGATATTTCTAGAAAGTACTCGTAGGTACATACACCTAGCGTCATCTAGTAGCGAGTAGGGGATTTACGTTGCCTGTGTTCCCTTGGTAGGTTCGCTGGCGTGACGCTAGATGGCACCACGTGTCCGTATCCGTAACACTACTCCCCTCTTAGAGATGCTCGTCCCGAGCATCGTTGTTACTGCCATGGTAACGCGCCAGACGGTCTATGTGTACCACTTTGAATGTCCCTCTTGGTTGCTTTTGGATCCTGTAAGTCACGTCATTCAATCGGGTAACCACTTTGTATGGGCCGTCCCACTTGGTCTGTAACTTTGGAGATTTCCCTTTTCGGCGAGTTGGGTTATGCAGCCACACCAGTGACCCTTCTTCGAAGCCGCTCGTGTTCGCTTTCCGGTCGTATCTGGTCTTCATCTTCTCACTTGACTGTAACCCATTTTCCCGAACCGTGGCGTGTATATAGCGCATCTTTTCCCTTAAATCGCAGACATAGTCTGGTAAGGTCTTTGGTTCCTCCGGTGACCCTCCTGTCAAGAGGTCTACTGGTACTCGTAGTTCTCTACCGTAATTGACATACGCCGGGGTAGCTTTTATGCCCTCATGCTCGGCGGTACGGTACGACAGAAGGAAGAGCGGTATATACTTGTCCCAATCCTTTTGTTTGTCATCTACCAATTTCGCCAAATGCCTCTCAAGGGTCTGGTTAAATCTCTCAACCATTCCATCAGACTGTGGATGGTACGCGGTGGTCCTCGTCTTATGCATTCCCAAAATTCTGCATACTTCCTGGAAGACCTGCGATTCGAAATTCCTGCCCTGATCGGAATGGATTTCTAGAGGTACACCAAAGCGAGATATCACTTCTTCGACTAGCTTAGAAGCAACTGTTGTAGCTTCCTGATTTGGTATGGCGAACACTTCGGGCCATTTTGTGAAGTAATCCATGACCACCATAAAATACTTGTTTCCCGATTCCGTTACAGGAAATGGCCCAGCTACGTCAACTGCAATTCGTTCCCACGGTGCGCCAACGTTATACAAGCGCAGGTTCCCACGGCTCCTTGTCTGTGGTCCCTTCACTGCAGCGCAAGTAGTACATTTGCGGCACCAATCCTGCACATCATCTCGACAATGCAACCAGTAGAATCGTTCTCGCACTTTTGTTAACGTCCTCTTGACACCTAGATGACCTCCTGATACGCCATCGTGTATTTCACGGAGAACATCTGGTACTCTCGTCCTTGGGACAACCATCTGAAGATGGAACTCTCTGCCGTTAGTCTTCTCCCATTTCCGGTAAAGTATTCCATTTTGAAGTATTAGACTGTCCCATTGCGCCCAGTACGCCTTAGTGGCAGCGCCAGTGGGTGCAACCTCACTCCAGATTGGTTTTACGTCACCCCGTTTCTTCCATGTGATGATGTGCCGAAGGTCGTCATCTCTTTCTTGAGCCTGCCTCATAGCATCATTCTCCCATGGACCCAAAGGACTTGTTTTCGTTAACTTTAATGTAATTTCATTAGATTCCTGCTTAACACAATGTTTGCAGTCTTCTGAACACGGCCTTCGTGAAAGTGCGTCGGCATTCCCATGCGCCTTTCCGCTGCGGTGTTCCGTCTTGAAGTCATACTCCTGGAGTTGTTCAATCCATCGAGCTACTTGGCCTTCTGGGTTCTTGAATTGTAGTAACCACTTCAAGGCTGCGTGATCAGTTCGCAATAAAAACTGTCTCCCGATGAGATATTTGCTGAAATGTTGTAGCGTCTTTACGACAGCCAAGAGTTCTCTTCTTGTCACACAGTAGTTTCTCTCTGGCTTAGATAAAGATTTGCTGAAATATGCAATTACAACTTCTCTTTCACCCTGTTTTTGAGATAACACCCCTCCAATGGCCGTGTTGCTTGCGTCCGTGTCGACTATAAACTGACCTTCAGGTTGTGGATACCCCAGGATTGGTGTTTCACACAGATGTTGCTTCAGTTTCTGAAAAGAATCTTCCGAAGTCTCGTCCCAAATAAACTGTCGTTTATCTTCTGTCAGCCGATGTAATGGCTTGGCTATCTCTGAGAATCCCTTAACAAAACGCCTGTAGTAGGAGCATAGGCCGAGAAATGCCCGCACTTCGGTTTTGTTTTTAGGGGTTGGCCAATTTTGAACTGCTTCCAGTTTCTCCGGGTCCGTCTGGATTCCATCACTGGAGATAATATGGCCGAGATAATTGACCTTACTCCTGAACAAACGACACTTTTTCGGATTCAACTTTAACTTGGCCCCCTCTATTTTGGCGAAGACTCGTTCTAAGTTTCGCAAATGGTCCTCGAAGTCGCGGCCAACAATGATGACGTCATCCAAGTAGACTAAGCAAGCCTCTCCAACTAAGCCTGCCAGTACACACTCCATGAGTCGCTCAAATGTGGCAGGTGCGTTACACAATCCAAAGGGCATGACGTTAAACTGCCATAAACCTTTACCGGTGGAGAAAGCTGTCTTCTCCTTGTCTTTTGGATGAATTTCCACCTGCCAGTATCCAGATTTCAGGTCCAGGGTCGAGAACCATTTCATGCCACTCAAGGTATCCAGAGTGTCGTCGATTCGAGGTAATGGATAGCTGTCCTTCTTAGTGACATCATTGAGACGCCTGTAGTCCACACAAAATCTTGTGCTGCCATCTTTCTTCTTAACTAACACAACAGGTGAGCACCACGGACTTGCAGACGGTTCAATTATCTTATGCCTTCTCATGTCCTCCAAAAGGCCTTCAACTTCTTTTTCCTTTGCAATGGGTATCCGTCTTGCTCGTTGACGAATTGGGTTCTCGCTTCCGGTATCTATCCTGTGCTGAACCATCGACGTTCTTCCAAGGTCGCCTTCCTGACTGGAGAAGATATTCGCGTGGCGTTGTAAAAACTTCTTAGCTTTCATGCTTTGCGAATAAGTCAGATTACTCTTGCAGTCATCGAGTAGCTCAGTCACTATTCCATAGTTGCTGCTGTTTGCTGAGTCTGAGCCTGTGATCGAACTACACTTTCTCATCCAGACAACTTCCTCGCACTTTCCAATGACGTCACCTTTGTTCAAGCAGATCTCGCGATCGCCAAGATTCAAAACCCTGACCACAGCGTTACTGTTTCCACTAACAAGGGTTCTCGCCGTCATCAGTTTTTGCGCAGATGTCTTGGTAGCCGTGTCTTCGATCAACACGCATCTGTTTGACTTCTTCTTTCCAGCTGGCGGTAGTTTAACCAGCACCCGAGCTTCCGTACGTCCAGGTATAATGACTTTCCTTACACATTCAACTTTCCCGCAGGCGCCTCCAAGGATGAAAATTTCCTCTTCACCACACTGGAAAACTCCGTCAGCGACATTAATTCTGCAGTAATGCTTCTTCATGAAATCCAAACCCAAGATGCAATCATCCATAATCTCAGCCACGATAACGTCGTGAGGGTATGAGGACCCCCCTACATTAATCGTAACTGACATTTCTCCCAGGACGGGTATTGGCTCACCGGAGGCAGTAAGAAGCCGACAGTTAATTCTCCTCTTCTGTCTCCTTGCGGCTTTTACCAGATTTGGGTTCACTATCGTTCTAGAGGCTCCTGTGTCTAGAGTAATTTTGCAATCCGTCCTGTTAATAGTCCCCTGAATCACAAGACTATTCCCGCTGCATGCTTGGGAGATAACAGTTATCGGGGCTTCCTCCGCGTCAGCCAGTACTCGCCCCTTAGTCCTGGCTTTTATTCGTTTCCCTGATCCTGGGCAGGGGATGAAGCTCCTCCTCATGCGTTCCTCGAGCCTTTTCATCCTTGCCAGATGGGTCTCCTTCTGCGGGCAGTTGAGCTGAAGATGGCCCCTCTCACCACACTTATAGCACATGGCTCCATAACTTCTCTTCGTAGGAGCCTTGACCTCCTTAACTTTCTCAGAGACCTCGTGGATCTTATGAGTCTGTCGTATGTCACGGCGAACAGCCTCGACCTCCAAAGCATGCGCCAATGCTTCCTTAAGCGAGGTGTGGTGACGAAGCCTCACTGCAGCTCTGACCTCCAGATCCCTGATTCCGTCGACGAATGCTTGCACAATATTCGTGTCGACCATCTTGGAATCGGCTCCTGGGTGTGCCTTCTTAACCAGTTTTTCAATTTCCAACGCCCATTGTTGTAGTCCCTCTCCTGAGCGTTGGACTCTGTCACGAAGTTGAGCACGGAACACGTGCTCCAGGTGTCGCTCCCCGTATCTGGATTCAAGGGCCTCCATCAGGTCTTGGAACCCCTTTCCTGTATGTGCTTCTAGGACCGACAAAGCTTGCCCTCTGAGCGCAACAGTGAGAGCGGTCAGGCATTGTTCGTCAGTCCATCCGTTGGCAGAAGCAACCGTCTGGAATTGCTGGCGATAAGCGTTCCAAGAAGTAGTACCGTCATATGGTGGCACTTTAACTCTTGGTCCTTGTACCACTACTCCGGTAGTTCCAATCGACGTCGCGACTCCTGTGGTTTCCAGGCGCACTTTCCACTTCTGTAGTTCTGTGAGGCCACTTTTCACATTTTCCATATCCACTCCTAGCCCGGTAACGCGTTCTTCCATTATGTCGACATCTTTCCGAAGCTTAGTCACCGTGTCACTAACATCCTTTATAGCCAATAGCGCTTTTTCTTGGAGGTCCTTTTGTTGCTCTTGAGACTCCATCATTGCCCTTTGAGAATCTTGCATAGTGCCGAGCTTGCGGTCTTGTGACTCTTGCAAAGCGCCGAGCTTGCGGTCTTGTGACTCTTGCAACGCGCCGAGCTTGCGGTCTTGTGACTCCTGCAAAGCGCCAAGCTTGCGGTCTTGTGACTCCTGCAAAGCCTGAATTAATTCAATTAGGCTTTCTAATTGAAGAGCCACCTGAGGGGCTGTAGAAACTACGGGCGTGGCAGGATGGATGGAGCTAGTCGACGGGGCCTGAGCAGGCAGGGCCCAGTGGGCGGGGCCAGTGGGCGTGGCCTGAGTGGGCGTGGCCTGGTGGGCGGAGCCGGTGGGCGTGGCTATGTCCAGAGTGGGCGTGGCCTGGGGGGCGTGGTCAGTGGGCGGGTCCCGGTGGGCGGAGCCAGTGGGCGTGGCTTCACCCGAAGTGGGTGGAGCCTGGGGGGCGTGGTCAGTGGGCGGAGCCTGGTGGGCGGGGCCAGCGGGTAGGGCCTGCCCCGCAGTGGGCGGAGCTTGGTCCCCAGTGGGTATGGCCTCCGCAGCTCCACCGCCAACTCCTCTCTCGAAGTCAATGGCAGCAGCTCGCTGCGCCCTTGTCCTGACACTCCCCTTGTAGTCCTCTCTCGGAGTCAATGGCATCTCCAAATCCCACTTCTGACACCAGTTGTTACGTGCTAGGGTTCGTTCGATTCGGATAGAAAGACCTGGTGACTCTCTTGAAGACTTTATTCACAAACACTAGCTCACACTAATCACTGAGTCCAAACACTAAGCACTAGATCCAAATCACTGAGCACTATCACTGTCCTAGGTCGTAGCCGAGTCACTATCACAATCACAATCACTCACTATTGATCACTTGTTTTCGCTCCGAAGTCGCCTCGAAGATAGCTCAGATCAAACTGAATTGCCGGCTCGACTGTCTGCGACTATTTATACGGGCCGGATCGAATCTCAGAAAATTCCGGAACATCCCAGAATAAACCCGATATGCGTAAACAAGTATCAGATATTTCTAGAAAGTACTCGTAGGTACATACACCTAGCGTCATCTAGTAGCGAGTAGGGGATTTACGTTGCCTGTGTTCCCTTGGTAGGTTCGCTGGCGTGACGCTAGATGGCACCACGTGTCCGTATCCGTAACAATATATTATATATGTAAATACAAGAATTGCTCGTTTAAAGTTATAAGATATATCATGTAGGTAAGTAAGTGTATCATAGCCACGGCCCACGATACGAGTAGACAGTACTTGAACCATCGTTTCCACTATCATTATATTACTATCCTATATTTACTGATATTATAAATACTTCCACTCGACATACTCCCGTAGTCATCGTTACAAAGTAAATTCAAATAGAAAAAAATATGTAAATTTACTGCCGTTGAAACTATGAACTATCCCAAAAGGAACCGATGAAATAACAGATACATATTATTTATCTAAATATTTTTACTTGCTTATTTTAGTAAGTATTGTATTTGCGATATTTTAAACAAGCAAGTTTTGTTAATGATGTTACGGTATAAATGACTAAATATTTATTTATTATTATATACCTATTAATTTGTGAAAATATTTAAATAAATGAAAAGATTCATACGGACGGATGATATCTGATGTTACGTGCCTGTCGATCATAGTCTGACGAGTGCATAATGCAGTTTATGAGAATATTGATGATTTGACCACTTCATTTAAAGTACTCATCACCTATTTTGTGAATCTTGTTTTTTATATTTAAAAAAAAGAGACGTTACTATGACTGATACTTCACTCTTTTTCTTTAAAAATGTCACGAGACTCACGTTTGGATTCCTTAGCCTGGTAGCTCCTTCTCCTCGCGAACAGCTTGTTTATGATGGCATCCCTCCTGTCGTTGACGTCGCGGTCGTCGGCGAGCTTGTGGTCCAGCTCCTCGCACTCTGAGAGGTTCGCCTCGAAGGCGGCCGGGCCCCGGTCCCCCTTGCGGCGGTGCTGGGGCTGCTCCCGGCGGCCCTCCGCCACCGACGCGTACTGCCGCCCCGTCACGCGGCTCCAGATCTGTAGCAGCTCCTTCATCTCGACAACCAGCACGTCATACGAGAACCGAAACCGATCGAACTGTGTTTATCAATTCAGATCGTGAATTCAGGCACGTCCGTCCCACTGTTTACTTTAGAACACGTACAGACAATATCGTGTAGATCACCGTAATCTCCTCGCTCCCGCGTTGGGAGGCGACACTCGTCGATACTAATTACTACCAGGGAGTCCCTTGAAATAAAATTCGAACGTTCGCGCGCTCGACGAGTCATACGAATGAAAAATCGCAATGTCCGCGACGCACGGTCGGTCAACAGAGCGGCTAATGAGTCGCCGCCGACGGTTGTCGACTTTATATAAAATTTTTGCAACGCACACGCGTACGCGCCGCGACCAGTTCGGGAAATAATGCACAAATCGATTAATGATCCGCTGACGTGAATGACCGGATTCCGTACACAATTACTTTGGAAATTTTCGTGATGCACGCAGGTGACGCAGGAGGACCAGGATCTCGCCGGGAACGGGGGACGCGTGCTTTCCCATTCTAATTCCAACCATTTTTTGTGGCTTGATAAAATTTTTAGTAGTTTGTTAATAATATTTTAACTTAAAATGTTTCAAGTCATATTATAATATGTGATGTGTCTCGTCGGAATTTGATGTGTAGAAGTGTTAATTGTTAGCTTTAACTTATACTTTATCTGCTGTAAGTTTTCCCAATAAAATAAAATAAATATTATTAGGGCTCGGGACGAAATGCGGTAACATCTACTTTCGTATTATTGTTATTTTTTTAAATAGTGTTATTATGCCTAATATCTTCTATTTTAAAAACTCATGAAATCAAAAGAGAAGCCTTTAACCTTTTTGTTGCTGTTCATCTAGTTTTTTTATACATTAATATGATGTCATTGAACCCTCAGGCCTCAGGTAATTATGGATTTATAATTTTGTTTTTTTTTATATTATATTTTATTTTTTATTTACATGACATATTTTCAGTTTTATGAAACCAAAAACGCGATAGATTTACTCGATAGGCTTTCAGATACAGTTCGCCCGATAGCAGTAAAATTTTTCAGTGATGACTAAACAATTAATCTAGTCTAATCTTCCCTGTCCACACATTTACCATTTCTATTGTTTCGCATATTATAAGCACGAAAGTCATGTCAGGCTTGAGAACGTTATTCAAAGGATTCTCAGATTTCAAAAATGTGGGTTTTTTCTTTACGCTTTTCAAATTTGGACTTCCTTATTATTTTAGGTCGTAATATGAGAGTAAGAAATGTGCATAAAAATACCATTTCCCTTTTTTCTTGGATATGACGTCGCAGACGGCGGCGACGTGAACGGAGTGGTTTCCAGATAGATCGAAACGGCGAACAGTCAATGCCACGCCAAGTGTACAATTTTCATATCATAAAAGTCTCAAAGTGATTAAACAACTCATTAGAAACAGCCTCGACGTTCGGTAGATGCTTCTAGAACACAAATTCGCGCAATCCGTTATTTATGATCATTGTGCAACGGTAACTTTTTGTCTTTATTAAATTAAAGGCTAAGTGCGAGTCGGTGTCGCGCATTAAAGTGTCCATAGTCCGTTCAAACTGCAAAAAAATGTCTTAGCCCCTCAACCTTTAATAGGTTGACCGAAACCTTTATTATGTTATAATTCTTTATTTTTCAAACATATTTTATGCATAGTTTTTCTTAAAAAAACTCCGATTTAATTTTTTGTAATACTTCCATAAGTATTACACAAAAATTAAATCAAATGGTTCTCAATTTGATAATAAAGTACTCACGTATTAAGAATTGACATAATATAAGGTGATAAAGTTTTGATCAGGGCGTCAAGGCTGATCGGCAAATAAAGCGGATGTGATAATTTGCATAATACCTTTTTTATTATTTCTCCTTTGTATTCATTTGAGGACATTCTTAAGTGCTAATTACCAACGCCACAATCACTCCTAAACCTGATATTTTTATTATAGGTAGGATGGGTATGCTGTAGGTAGGTACAATCTGCAAAGAATTTTTCATCATACCAGGACCGAAAGTTTGATTTTCTTCCCTTGTATGCGGGAAGAAAGATGCATATTTCCGACTGCTCACAATAATTAGTGACAGTTTAAAATTTTCTTCCCGCTACCTGTTTGAAGTTACTCATTACCATGGTAACCGTGCAGTTGTTATTACAAAACCATAATATTATCACACGCAATTTGATAAAAATATGTTGCTGAGTTGAGGAGGCGGCTACCGACTTACTATTTTACGTCAACTACACAACATGGTTGTGACATCGCCAGCAGTCAGGAATAGCGGGGGAGGGCTGATAGAATCTACTTTATTTATCTTTGAGTCGGGACTCGGGACAGCGATGGACGTTGCCATGGTGATTGGTGCCACACAGTTTGTTAAGTCACTTCAATAAATATCTTTACAAATTAACCGTTAAGTACTACATATTTTCTAAATGGTATTTTAACGACACAAACACATAATTAAATCTTTTAATTTGTTTTTTTTTGTCTGTCGGGGGCTTTGCCCCCACAACCCCCCACCGGAGCTTCGCCCCAAACCCCGTCAGTCGATAATTTGAACCACATTAGTTTTTCTTATATATATACGATGTCATTAAACTTTCGGTCCCTTGTATGATGAAAAGTTCTATAGGTACGCGCCACGGGAGGATAGCATGACACTTCAACCGACGCTTTTGTCACCCTCGCCTTCGGCTCGGGTGACAATATCGCGCGGGTTGAAATGTCATACTTTCTTCCCTTGGGGCGTAATGTACTATTAAATAAATAAAAAATCAAAAGGTTATTAATCAATGTTTAATTACTTAAAGAAATTAATTTTATATCTTATGCAAAATTATTAAAACATTAGTAAACGTACATTGTTCAGTAAGATAATTAATGTTTCATTTTGCCTGTTAGTCGTTAGATAATAATATTCTAATACAAGATGTTTGTGTAAACACCGTTGTCCTTGAAACCATCAAATGAGCCCGTCAAAATGAACAACTTTTTCTATGAGAACAATGCTGCGAATTAAAAAAATTGTCTTCATATACAATATACAAATTGCCGATCCGGACATTTGTATGGGTATGAAGACGGCATTTTTTTTTTGAGTTCCCAGCATTGTTCTCATAGAAAAAGTTGTTCATTTTGACGGGCTCATTTGATGATTTCAAGGATAACGGTGTTTACACAAACACACTGTATATTATAATACATATATTTACAACTAATAATACTACTTTATTAGAAAAAAGAAACAATTTAAAGTGTATTGATAGTGTGAAGAATGATGATAATAATAGTGAGTTTACCTTAATAGTGATACAAATATTTTTATTTGATACATCATTGTGCTGACTGTAGGTACAGCTTAATCTTTGTACTTTTCGGGTTATTATGAATTACAATATATTTTATACTGGTGTCAAAGCAAATGAAAATCTCAACAATATCTACGATTTTTTTAAATCTATGATGACGTAAATTTTACACAGAGTTCTACGAACAAAGTGAAGTGGTTTTTCATTTACGTATATTATGCTAAACTAAACGTGTAGCTTAGCACAGTTTTTACCACTTTGACTTCCAAAAAGGAGGAGGTTATACAGGGTGTCACAAAACTAAGTGATAATACTTACTTTAGGGTGTGTACGAGTCCCGTGTATAGAGTTCACTGTAAAAGTAGCAGAGCTGAAAGAGCAATTTTTTTTCACTTTTGTATGGGGAAACTCGTGACTCCTCGCCCATACAAATCACAAAAAATGTTGGTCTTTCAGCGCTACTACTTTCACAGTGAACTCTCTACAAGGAACACATACACACCCTAAAGTATTATCACTTAGTTTTGTTACAGCCTGCGGCTTTGGATATACTTATATTTTTTGGCATGTGTGTGTGAGTGTGAGTAATAAAAAGTGCTTAAATGTAACGAAGAGTTCATTATTATAAATAGCATAATATTTATAAACATAATATATGCTACATAGTTTATTTATAAAAGGATTTGATTTAAAATTATAATTATTTCAAGTTTTGTCTGACTACTTAAGTGATTATAATAATCGTTGTAATAGTAATAATTAATAGTCTTGTTCTTTGTTTACTCTCGAGTTTCGTAAGCCTCTAGCCTTCCCTCTAGCGGTATAGGATGAATAAATTTAATACTTTCGGCTATTGTATCTCCTTTTTAGACTCAATGTGTTTTAGGCCTTAGTTTTAATATAAAAAATATCAAGATTTATGAGATCGCGAAAATAACATTGTCAGTTATATTTTATTACCCGTATTATCACGCTTAACTTAACATGATAAAAATATTTTACAAGGTGATGAGTTAAAAATAAGCAATCTTAAAAGTCTATTTTAAGATTTTGTTAATCTTAAAATGTTATTTATTATTTAACCTTAAATAAACTTTATTCAACACGTGTAACATGTTAAAAAAAGTTTTTGCATAATATAGGTTATATTAGAATTGGATAAATGATAGGCGAAAACTATGTTCGGTTGTTTTAAGTTTACAGTGTTTATTGATAGTAAACATACGTCGGAGGCAGGCGGTGCGCCGAGTGCCGGCAACATGCACTCCACACACGTGACGTGACGGACACGTGCTAACTACATACACACAATAACTTATCAGACACTATATAACTTATAAGCACCAGCTTCACTAACGCCCAAGTTAATCTTAATTCTCGGTTAAATTATATTTCTCGTTTTTCGTAGCATTGAATGAAAAACCGGAGAAGACATGATGTTACTAAGACGAAATCTTAAAATGGTCTATTTACAACTTTTCCTTTAATCAATAAAGCACAGAGCTCCACACCCACCATGCTATGTAGTCATTTATGTTATTGTTTACGTTATTAATCCTAAAGGTAGATCATATTCGTGTTAGAAGTGACTATGACACGGAAATACGTCATCATAATAAATAATACGTTACCGCAGGGCCGCGCCGCGCTGTGCCGTGTGCGTAAACGCGCACGCTGCCAGGTGACCACTTCTGATGCATTACTAGTACCTTCTACATAATAACAATTGGCGTAAGAGCTACTGTATAGGTTTATAGTGTAAAATTTACAACTAACAGTACCTTTACTGTGTACAGCGTTTTTTAACCGACTTCCAAAAAACGAGGAGGTTATATGTTCGGCTGTGGATATTTTTTTTTATTTTTTTTTTTTTTTTTTATTTTTTTTTTTTTTTTTTTTGTATGTTCAACGATTACTCCGCCGTTTGTGAACCGATTTTCGAAATTTTTGCTTTGTTGTATTTGGTTTTACTCCAATTTGGTACCATGTTCACAAAGTGGTGACCTGATGATGGGATCCAGGAGTAATCGAGGGAACTCCTCGAAATTTATATGGAAACATATGGTGATTTTGGTTTTATGTGAAGTGTACTAAGAATATGCTACCAAAAGTCAAATATTGGGTCAAGGTATACCATGGTTTCGAAGATGCTGAGAGAACTCCTGACTCCTTATAGATACACGTTTGGGAGTTTCGGCGTTGTTTTAAGAACAGAAAGCATATGCTACTATGCAACTCATATTCATCATCATAATCATCATCATCATCATCATCATCATCATCATCGTCTTCATCATTACCACGTCGTGTTAAGGTCACCAATGTCTCATGGCACAGAATAGATAATAGTACAAGGCATAGGTGTGGATATACTAATAATAATAATAATTTTATACTGTATAACAACACTTTGTTTAAATATACACGGCGGTCAGCGCCGCCTCGCGGCGCGTGGCGGAAGACGACAGATCGAATATACTTTACTACTTTATATACAGATCGAATACTATACTAACTACTTTATAAAATTTTAATAAACAAAATATAGAATTAAAATAAAGTTATTTTAAAATAAAAAGAGCATTTAAACAAAACAAAGTCAATAAGTGTCTTTTTAATTAGTTATACTTATTAATCGATAGATGGCGCACTAAGTATCGATTTGAATGGATTTGAAATTGAATTCTTGATTACAAGAACAGCTGTCAATAATTATGATAATATTATATTATATACTAGCTGTCCCGGCAAACGTTGTTTTGCCATATAAATAATTTTTGGTATGAAAAATAGATGTTGGCCGATTCTCAGACCAATATCCTCACAATATGCTCACATAATTTCATGAGAATCGGTCAAGCCGTTTCCGAGGAGTATGGCAACGAAAACTGTGACACGAGAATTTTATATATTAGATGAGTAGCTACGCTACATCCTATGCAAGTTTATACAATTTTTTATCTGATAGATCCTTGGATCGTGGGAAAACGAGACACAATAGCCTTTCTATTGTTATCGCAATCGCCGGTGACCGCTTGGGGTTTGAAGTATTAAAATTGTTAAATTACTTAGCACAATATGTTCACTTCACTGATAATATATTATTTTGTGAGTGTGAACTGTGTAATAAGATACGTAAAATATACCTACGCGAAGGTTTACCTACTAGTGTAACTAAAAAGAGTGAAATTATTATTATTTTTAACAAAAAATTAAAACCGACTTCCAAGGTAAAAACAATATTAACATTAATATGAACTAAAAAGTATTAAATAATTTTTGCTATCTAATAGTGCCTTTTTCCGAATTCGGCTAAACCTTGACTATTTCTGTACTCAATCTTCATAATTTTGAAGTCGGTGCCAGTTCCAAAAGTTTCAAATATTCTGTCAGAGGACTGAAGATTCAGCTATCTGGTACCGACTTCAAAATAATGAAGATTGAGTACAGAAATAGTCAAGGTTTAGCCGAATTCGGAAAAAGGCACTATTAGATAGCAAAAATTATTTAATACTTTTTAGTTCATATTAATGTTAATATTGTTTTTACCTTGGAAGTCGGTTTTAATTTTTTGTTAAAAATAATAATCAACAATTAAATTTAAGCAGCCAGCCTAACTGATTTTCTTTTTCTTATTTTAAGTATTGCTCAAACAGTACTAAAAATTATAGAAGATATTTGTATCGTACGCCTAGATATTGCTTACAACTTCTTGCGCAAAAGTTCAATTAACCGCAAAGTGTTAGACCCAGTCTACAGACAGACAAACATCAATACACACTTTCGCAAATTCATAATACGAGTATGAATAATTTTAAAGACCGCAAATCGATGAAAAATGTAGTAGATAAATGTAAATGTAGAAAATGTAGTACGTAAACTGTATAATACATTGAGAATTTCAATTTCCAGTTAAATGTTGTGAAATATAAAAGCGTTCCGTATATTTACCTCGATTGCAAGAGGTAAATGAACAAAAATAGAAAAGTGTAACAAAGGGCCGCGGTCGGAAATCCCCATGTAACTAGTTTAGAGCCCAGCTGTAAGTGGACATTGTCCGGGAGTTCCCGGCCGGCTGGTCACTGCTTGCGCATGCGCAGGTAAAGCTATCACTTTCTGCGTCTAATGCCCTTTACGAAGCGCGTACACGCGGATATTATACGTCACCGTAAGTGAGATTTCCCCGCTTCTCAAAAATAATTAAATTAGTCATAATGTTATGCGTTATTGTCAATGCGTGCTGATTGTCTTCTGTTCGTAGAATATATTCTAATACAAAAATAGTACAGTCCTATTGTATTCAAATCGCAGGATAAACCGGCGGCGGTGCATGGCATTACTGCCATACTCGAAGCAGCTGTGAAAAATTAGCTCATAATAATAATTATTAACAATACCCTCTTTGACAGTGGAGTAAAAAGGATACGCAACATTTACAACTGCATACCTACCCTACACAAAGTAGAACAATTTTTATGTATAGAATACAACATCTATCTATACAGGGTGTTAGAAAACTAAGTGATAATACATTAGGGTGTGTATGTGTTTCTTGTAGAGAGTTCACTGTGAAAGTAGCAGCGCTCGAAGGCCAAAACTTTTTTTCACATTTGTATGGGGATTGTGGAAACTCGTGACGCTTTAGCCCTTACCCATACAAAAGTGGAAATAAGTGTTTTTTCTGCGCCGCTACTTTCACAGTGAACTAGAGAGTTCTCCTTGTGGAGACAAGGAACACGTACACACTGTATAATTATTGATTTTAAATTGTGTTAGTCTCGCTATGACTCAATAACGGCAGGACCGATTTGGCTAGTTTTAGGATGTGTTTCCACTGTAGCGAAGCGGAGCTTAGCGGTGCCGAACTGACCATTCACCATGCTCGAAATCTTCGCTCCGCTTAGCTGTCATTTCGCTGGAATAGCACGACGCGGCCTTAATCTTAAAATATTCGTTGATGTCCAGGAAAGTGATCTGAATTTCACGGGACATCTAGTCACGTACGAGTATAAATATAATATTGTTTTTTTTGAACTAATTACGCTTTTAAAATCTAGAAGAATCTTCTTACGTCAGTTTACATGATTTATCATCGCGTCATATCAAATTATTATTTTCGATTAGTTTGCCAGCTGCACTACTCGAGTAGGTAGTAGTAGCTACACAATAACATAATAGTCTAGTAATTGTCATATTACACTCTTGATGACTATTACTTGATTAACTCTGGACTTGATTATGTATAATTGTTGTAATATTATGTGCGATGTTGTAATACTGTACAGGTACAGGATTAAATTGTATAATATTTTTAGTTTATATAATATGTATCTGAATACATCCCTAAATACTAAGCACATTTTTACAACAACTTTCCGACTCAGAACCTTAAGAGGCCGGGTACACTTGGAATTTCTCATACATACGTAATTCCAAAATCATTTTCTCATACGACAATATTTAACATGTTTGAGTTGTTTTTCAGTTTAAAATAGTAATTACCTAGGTTCCTGCACAAAAATTTTCTTCAAAATATTTAAACACAAATTTTTTTTTGCTTTAAATTTTTTTTTAGTAAATTTACTACTGTATATTTAAACACTAAAAAATAGAGTAAAACACTAAAAAATATATAAATAAATAGTTAATTTTAATATTTTGTATTGTAGTAAATTTACTATTTATTTATACATTTTTTAGTGTTTTACTCTATTTTTAGTGCTTAAATATTAAGTACTAATTTACTAAAAAAAAATTAAAAACAAAATTTTTTTTTTAATGTTTAAATATTTTGAAGTAAATTTTTGTGCAGGGATCTAGGTAATTACTATTTTAAACTGAAAAACAACTCAAACATGTTAAATATTTTCGTATGAGAAAATGATTTTGGAATTACGTATGTATGAGAATTTCGAGGGTACCCGGCCCCTTAAGGTGATTTTTTAAGTGGAATTATTGCTTCCGTAGAAAATGTCATTTTCAAGAGCATATTTAATGTGTATAGCGTATTTTTAAGGTAGAGAAAGGTAAAACTGGTGAGAATAGTGGCTACTTGCCTCTGCAAGCATTACTAGAACTCGCTAGAGTAGGTAATGACTAATGTAGGCTCTGACCTATAAGGTGCCACACTAAACAAAAACTGTTGTTTAGTTAGGCACTTTACAGGTCAGAGCCAGGGTGTTTCCATTTTTTTTTTCTTATACTAACACCACCAACAATCATTATATCCGTTAGAATTCATAAATAGAACGGGGGGAGGGGGGGTAAGGTTGACTCTGCCCCACCCTGAGCACAGGGCTGGCTACGCCCATGTAGGTATACTTCGAGCAAGTTGCGAGCGCAATTTAAACAATGCTTTGATAACCTTCGAACTCGTTATCAAAATTATACACGAGTTGAGGTAATTAAACACAGAATAATAATAATAATATCTATGGACGCTTCACATCACGTTAGTCTGGCCCCGTGCTATGTACCTGAAGGACTTGTGTTACTTGTACGGTGTACCAGACAACGGAAATATATATTTAATACCTGTGTTTTATACTACTAATAAATAACTATATTTTTGATTTTTGTAATATGATACACATATATATTTTAATACACATCCATAACCCAGGAACTATGAAAACTTTTTTGTTCCTTCGGCGGGTTTCGAACCCGCGACCCCCGGCTTGAGCTACCAACGCGCTCATCCACTGAGCCACAGCATGAGGTCGTCAAGGAGGTCAAGTAGAGGTGAATAATCTTCACTTAAATCACTTTTTCCTTTTGTTTGGAATAATCGAATAATTCTAATATATTTTTAATTTTATTAAGGTCTTTCTGGTATTTTTCCGATGTTATCTAAAGGGTAAGACCAAGTTAGCCTCAATTAAATTTGGTGTTCTTAATAGAGCTAGACAGTATTTAAGTCCGGAGTCCGGACCAACCCCTACAACTCTACAAGGCGCAGGTTCGGCCTCATATGGAATACTAAATACTCTGGATCGTATCCAACGAACGAATAGTGTTTTAAACAGGCTGGTCCCCTTAGAATTACGCCAAGTTAATTCGTACTGCTCCCTCTGGATCGTATCCAACGAACGAATAGTGTTTTAAACAGGCTGGTCCCCTTAGAATTACGCCAAGTTAATTCGTACTGCTCCCTCTGGATCGTATCCAACGAACGAATAGTGTTTTAAACAGGCTGGTCCCCTTAGAATTACGCCAAGTTAATTCGTACTGCTCCCTCTGGATCGTATCCAACGAACGAATAGTGTTTTAAACAGGCTGGTCCCCTTAGAATGACGCCAAGTTAATTCGTACTGCTCCCTCTGGATCGTATCCAACGAACGAATAGTGTTTTAAACAGGCTGGTCCCCTTAGAATGACGCCAAGCTTATTCGTAATAATTAGATACGGACGATTTAAGTCGGGCTTATCTTTTTAATTTATCAGTGAGACCACTTTGTTACAGTAACTTTCTATTTAGTGACATTTCGTTTTAACTGCTCCACGTTTTATACATAAGTTCTATCCTGATAGGTAAAGTTAAGTACTACATATATCTTATACCTTTAAACGAGCAATTCTTGTATATATATAATTGGAATCTCGGAATCGGCTCCAACGATTTTCATGAAATTTAGTATATAGGGGGTTTCGGGGGCGATAAATCGATCTAGCTAGGAATCATTTTCATAAAATGTCATTTTATGTGTGTTTTTTTAATTTTTAGAATACCGAGCGAAGCTCGGTCATATAGCTAGTGTTTTTAATAAGAAGATAATTGCAGCAATTTTTTACGGCGTCATCTCAGTGATGATAAGAGTTACATACATCAGTAGCATTATGATTATTACATAACATTATATAAGTATTTATGTACTAACTGCCCAAACCACGTGTGTTTATCATTAGGTACATAATAGTAGGGATCATTGCAATCCTATTTTCGTATGCGATAGGGTAGACTGGGTACGGATGTCACAATTTTATTTATTTATTTTGCTACAAATTTTTTGGAGATGTCACTACTGACCTCAACCACTGTCACAACCGACCTTGGGTTGTGGTCGGTTGTGACAAGTTCCCTCTTTCGTTAAAATTTGATTCCATGACTAGTACATCGTATTTTGGCATGATATAATGGTGTTTTTATTTGGCTACATAAAAACACCATTATATCATGCCAAAATACGATGTACTAGTCATGGAATCAAATTTTAACGAAAGAGGGAACTTGTCACAACCGACCACAACCCAAGGTCGGTTGAGACAGTGGTTGAGGTCAGTAGTGACATCTCCAAAAATTTGATAATATAATTTTTATTTCAATAAAATTGTACCATAAAACACCATAAACATTATTCTAAGCAAATTCATCTAGCGTATTAACATACGTACGCGTAGTAACATCTATCTAGATTAATTTGATGAATTTCGCCGTTCTCTGTAAATAAGTCCTACCTAAGGCTTTTTCGTAAGTATTTTCGTATTGACTGATAATATTCTGCGCTCGTTTGGCCTTTTGTAAGCGTTTTTAGGACATCTAAGGAAAAAGATAGGATAAATGTATGTCACAACCGTACCCATAAGATTTGTCACAACCGTACCCAACACAGAATTTAAACAATCGCCACGAATCGGCTAAACGATTTACGTAACAAATAATCACTCACAGTTAACTACTAATGATCAACTTATCACAAGAAAATAAGCGACATAGATTATTTGTATACAAACAATAGTCAATATAAAAATAAACCAAGCGAGAAAACCTACTTTTGAATGTTAAAAAGCAATGTAGGCCCCTGATAACGTTATCGTCAAGTGCTGGCAAAAGCAATGCTAGGAGAAGCATTCAGACGTGCAAGACGCGTCTTTCTCTCTTAGCACCCATCCCCATATTCCGTATAGTTTCGCTGTTATGACGACTGTCACAACCGTAACCTGGCACAAACGTACCCAGTCTTACCCTACGTAAAACTGGAAAAATGTAGTGGTATGCAATTTTTGGAATGAATAGGAAATTTTCTGACTAGTCTTCTGGTTTGAATTATGACGGATCTACCTTTTAACGGATCTACCAAAATACCAAAAAATGTATTGAAGATGATCATGGTCGTGGGCGCCAAAGTGAAGGAAAGAAACACATTAATGATCAAATCTACATCGACAAGAACAAGTCTGGAGGAAGACTATAATGTTGATACCTATTGCTATATTAGCATAAAAGACTACTCATCATACCATAAAAAAAATCATTGACATATTTAAATGTTTTAAAGGTAAAAAGACTTGTAATATGATAAAATTACCTGACTGGGACAATGTTATATTATTAAATGCAATACACGACTTATTTAATTACAAAAATAGATAAAAACAAGAATATTGCAGCGTTTTAGGGTTTCGTGTCCAAAAGGTAAAGGTACTCCCAGACAGAAGTTATATAACATAGTTATAAAACATTGTGTGACACGATAATATTTTATAACATCGTGTAACATACGCTACAACATATCAAAAAATAAACGTGTATTTTGTTATAATTTGTTAAAATGTTATCTAACGTTAAATAACTTCTGTCTGGGAGCACCTCGTGACTTCGCTCTCTGTCCATCTGTCTGTCTGACTCCAGGCTGTATCTCAATTACCACGATAGCTAGACTTCTGAAATTTTTACAGATTGTGTGTATTTATTGCCGCTATTACAGCAAATACTTACAAAAATTAAAATTAATATGAGTAAATGTACGATAAACAAACGTGATTGTTTCTGATAATCAATAATGGCAACAGATAGGCACTCGAAATATTTATAAAATCCTCAATTATATTATAACTTTAATAATAAATTCAAAAAATAATAATAATTGAGGGTAGCTCCCATACAAAAAATCATTTTATTACGAACTTTCGCTCTATAACAGTACGGAACCATTCGTGCGCGAGTCCGACTTGCACTTGACCGATTTTATTTTTG
The DNA here is from genome assembly GCA_937595015.1 of Polyommatus icarus. NCBI lineage: Eukaryota > Metazoa > Arthropoda > Insecta > Lepidoptera > Lycaenidae > Polyommatus > Polyommatus icarus. Next base: position 4,158,289 of record OW569325.1, read on the forward strand.
TATTTAATAAAAAAGTAACAGTAACAACATACTGCAAAAACTGGAGAGTGGAGACCAAAATATATAACCTTCGCATTTCTTCACTCGATACAAAAATTAAGAAAAAATGAAAATGAGGAAATGAGGAAATATCAATTCTCGATAATTATTATTAATATCGGTAAATATTGTCAACGTAAACGCGTAATTTAAAGCGTAGTGTTTTACGTAAAAAAAACCGGCCAAGTGCGAGTCGAACTCGCGCACCGAGGGTTCCGTACAAACCTGCAAGGTTTACAAAGTTCGTTCATTACGACAATCGAGTATGAGGAAATGGGTAGTAAGTTTAAAATTATTAAAAAAATATATATTATGTGATGTAATTAAAAATTTATGGTTTTCGTAATTTTTCCTTTATCTATGCTATAAGACGTTGCTTCGTACCAAATTTCAAGATTCTGAGTTCACGGGAAGCACCCTGTAGGTTTTGATTCCCTTGCAAGTGTCGAAAATTTGCGGCATAAACGGCTGTATCTTTTGATTGCGTTGGCTTAGAAGTTTGATTTTTTCACAGCTTCAAGGGACAGTAGACTTGAGTAATTGATATAAATTTCAGCTTCATACCTCCACGCGTTCCTGAGAAAAAGGGTCTTGACAGACGGACGGACGGACAGACGGACAACAAAGTGATCCTATAAGGGTTCCGTTTTTTTCCTTTTGAGGTACGGAACCCTAATTAGTGAACTTTAGGATACATTGGCTATTTTTTATCCTAAAAAATCCTCTTTTGGGGTGCCATGCGGGTAAACTAGATTATGGTTAGTTAACATAATATTTAATTTTAAAACTTTGACTTTACTATGCCAATTCTACAAAAGCTTCATAATATTTTTGTTGCTGCTACTGATAACATAATAATTGATACTTTACAATTTATTTTATTAAAATTTAATAGAAATAATTTAAATATATATATAACTCAAAGGTGACTGACATAGTGATCTATCAATGCACAGCCTAAACCACTGAACGGATCGGGTTGTTTGGTATGCAGGTAGATGTTGTGACGTAGGCATCCGCTATAAGAAAGGATTTTGATTAATTCTACCCCCAAGTTAAAAACATACCCATTAAAAAGCGGGCCAACTTCCTTATTGTCCGCCTAAAATAAGAGTTGAAATCCAGTCCAATATCACGTTTAGATGAACTTCAAAATCGATCATAGTCATCTGCATTAACAGCCTGATCCTGAACCTGATACTTCTAATTTAGGCAAAAGTGCGTCGAAACTCGAAATGGTACGTGCACGATATGCGCGCGGCCTGTGGCTGAAACTTGGCCTGTGCACTGCCGTGCGCTTAGATACAAACAAAATGACTAGTAAGCGATAGTATGCGATACTACTGTAATAGAAGTAATCACGGAGCTAGAAGTAATAGAACCCCTATCCTTTTCCACCCGTCAGTCTATCTATTTACATGTATGTCTGTCAATATGTCTGTTTGTCGGCTTTTGCTATCTTAGTGTTTAATTTCAAAATAAACGAGCAAAGATAATAATTATAAATAGCGATTTTATGCAATTTTTGGAAATACGAGAACAGATAAATTTTTAATATCTCAAAATGGAATGGAATTTTTATTTCAAAATCATTGTCGAATTTGAAATAACCACGTAAACTACGTTTTTTATAACTATAGAGACAATGTATTCAGTCATGCTATAGAGTGCGATTAATCATGGTCGAAGCGATTATTTTCCATGCGTGTTATATTATTTAAAGCATATCGTGGGGTATAAAAACTTATTATGGTCGTATTGGTTTTGATTAAAAGCGTATTTTTCCATACACTTTGTTCGTTGTCATCGTGTGCATCTAATTAACTACTTAACGTAATAACTTTTTGTGTATAACTGCGCACTACTGCAGCTGTTAATACTTGTCGTTCACTGTACCAACTGATCGCCCGTCCGTGCCCCGTGGAGCGTCCGTGGCCTAATGGGTAGACCTTTGGTTTGCAGACTATGCAGATCGGGTGCAGATTAGATCCCGGGTGGAGGCGTGAATCCAATGAGACATTTTCTGATCTCAAGTACATAATACGGATGCTCGTAAGTTGAAGGAAAATATTATAATTATTAGTCCCAGACATATTGACCTATTCATCCCTCTGGACTATAGTCCATATTCAAATTCAAATTCAAATCGTTTATTTCGGACAAATTACATATATTCCATATTATTATAAATTGAAAAAATATGTCTGGGACTAATAATTATATTAGTCGGCCTATAGGCCGACTATGTCGCGAGAATGCCCTTGGAGAATGCACTTGGGCAACCATAGGGACATTCAAAAATACCGCTAAAATCATCCACAACAGTTTTTCACTATCATTATAATATGTGTTAGTAAACTAATTTTTAACGATTTTCCTTAATGCTAATTTGGTAGCTATCGAAATCTAATGATCACTATTTTTCTATTATGCATGTTTTTTTACAGACGTTTCTTTGACATAGAGACACTCTGTTCATATAACAGACAGCGGAAAGTATAAAACAAAATTTTAACTACGTAGTAATTAATAAAATTAATAAAAGTATCTGTTTGAGTGAGTGTCTATCAAATAGATACATTTCTTCATTTTATTTTTGCTTAAAAAAATTAAGTTTCAAACGGCCGCACGCAGAGGCAGTAAGGCTGCGTTTCCACTGAAGCGGATCGGAGCTTAGCGGTGCCCGAATTGACTAATCACTATGCTCGAAACAGCACGAGCGGGGTGGAGCGGAGCTGAGCGGACATTCGTAGAAACGCAGCCGAGCGAGGCGAAGCGGTGCGGAGGACAACGGGTGCAGAGCGGAGGACAGCGGAGCGGGGCGATGCGGAGCTGGGCGGTGCGGAGCGGTGCGATGCGGAGCGGAACAGTACGTGACTCGCGTATAGTAAAGTATGCTCCGCTCCGCTCCGCTCGACTCCGCTCGACACCGCTCCGCTTCAGTGGAAACACTGAGCACTTTTCACCGCTCCTCTCCGCTCCGCTCCGCGCTTCAGTGGAAACGCAGCCTAAATGATGGTTAAACATCAATTTAATGAAGAGTTTAACAGTTAATGTGTGAGGCTTATGTCAAACTCCACATTTAATTACAGTGAAGTAATTAATAATAAATATAATATTCATATCTGAGGGCAGCAGGTTGGAGGAGCTTCGCGCGCGTACAAGTCTAATGCTTGTGCGCCCGATACGGACGCCCGGCCGCGTATTTACAAAGGCTATGCCGTTTGAGTCACGAGCCTGACTCTAATAGGTGAGCTTTTGTTTATGCATATTAATCGACAATACCTATTCTATCTCAGTAAAAAAAATTGACTCAAATGGATTAGCTTTTTGCCTTGATATTTTCAAATAAAATGCACTTACAAAACCTAGTCGAGTAGAGGCTCACCGCCATAATAAGTATTTGTTTATCGCGAGCGTGCCATACAGCATACTTCTAATTATGACTGACTGTTACCAAATAAGTTTAAATTGTAAAAACTTAGTATTTTTACAATTTAAACGTGATAAAAATGATTATCTGCGTTTTGTATTTTACATTAGAGGTACCTAACTACGCTAGAAAAAATATTATAGTTTTCTTAGCTATAAATGATCAGTCAGATCAAAGACCAATCATTTATCTAAGATAGTTTTATAATTATTATTTGTACTCTCAACAAGTGTGTAGTTGTTAATTAAAGTTCGTTAGTTAATCAGTGGGTATTTTTTGTCACTTAAATACAGAATAGAAACGAGTAAGTAATTTCATTACTATAACATTAAAATAATAACAATTTTCATGTAACTATCCACCTACATATTTTTAAAGCTAACGATGACGATGTATTTACCATATCGCGATCGGTATCAAATTGAATATCATTTCTTGCTGCAATGTTTGAAACAATTTAGCTAACTAAGTCTAGGCGATTTCGGTCATTTTCTGTACTAAAATAGATTAGGGTTTTGTCAAGTTTTTGTCTAACAATAGCTCAGCCGGTTCAGTTAGCGCTTTCACTCTAATGATATAGCCTTTATAAATACGCCGCCCGGCCGCACCCCGGCAGGTACAAAAAGCGCTTGTTTCATGTACAATTTTTAACATTAAAGGCCTTCCGTATAGAGATTTCGTAATTTACCGTATTTAAAGCCTTATAAACTCATAATTTGAAAGCTACAAAGTTACAATAAAAATTCAGCAATAATCTTCAGCATATCAACATTCCTTTTGTTGTTTTAAATTTTCTATTTTTGTTTCTTATACTCATGATATCAGCTTCCAAAGTAATACCAATTTGTTAAAATTCAAGCATACATTCAGCATCTCCTTAGGATTTACAAATTACTTTTATTTGAAACATTTTAGGTATGCTAATAGATCGACAATATCATAAACTACATATTCCCCGTTTTAATTTTTTTTAGGTCAATTTTGAACTAAGATAAGTGTTGTAATATAAATTTGAACCTTAGCTTATTCCTTTTTCACATAAAAAAAAGACAAAGACAAAGACAATAAGTAAAAAATAGGGTTTTGGTACGATCTCGGCAACGCGGCAAATGTGTGGTCAAGGTCGTTTGCTCGGGGGGCGGCCTTAATGTATTCGTTGTATAGAGTTGGATATTTATATAACATAACATTAGTAATATTTTATAGTCTACTTGAGTATTTTATATAGTCGCTGTTAAGCATTTGTGTACTAACCCACCATTTTTTTTGTTGAATTTTGAATACATGCCTTGTTTTAAATGATCTAAAGAATGCATGAACTGCATTCATATTACTTATATGTAATCTTTTTGTGGGTTAGTTCGCGAATGCTTAACAGCGTCCATATATTATATAGAAATGTTTTTTTTTCACTGACTTCCAAAAAAAACAAGGTTTCAAGTTGAGCTGTGAACTTTGTTATATGATTTTTTTGTAACCAATATTATGTTTAATAAAGAACTTGGCTTACGTAAGCTTGTCGACTTTGATATTTTGACCTGAGTGATACAAAAACGTCACTGCGGACGATTTATTGCGTACTAAGTCTAGATACTTTGACCGGGTATAACAAACAAAGTGATGATACTTTAATAATAATAGCTCCCACGCCGGTTTCGGTGACGGTGGCCGGTTTCATTGAAACCAGGCCAGCTACGCGGGAGTAATTTTATAGTGCCCAAGTGTGTGCGCAGTACACAAGAGCACTCTCTATTCCTTTACTCTCATAACCCAGTGGGACGGCAGACCGACACGACTGGCGAGAGATCAGGCGCAGGACCGACTTTCTACATGCCCATCCGACGCATGGATCATCTTACTTGTCAGACAATCAGGTGATCAGCCTGCATCATCCTAACTAAACTTGGAAATAACATGTTTCCAACGCGGGAATCGAACCCACGACCTCCGAGTCAAGAGCTGAGCTCTGAACCACTGATCCACGGAGGCGTTAAGTTTAGGTGTGTATGAGTCCCCCGTATAGAGTTCACTGTGAAAGTAGCAGCGCCGATAGAATAATTTCAATTTCCATTTTTGTACGGACAATGTCAGCTACAAATATTCTTCCACGCTGCTTTTTCACAGTAAACTCTGTATAAAGGTAAGGTACGCATACACACCCTAAAATATTTCACTTTCTTTTGTTACTTACACCCTATATACGACAATGCTACTGATTTCTGTAGATGAAGCTTAAACATTAGTTTCTGTATTGGGTAGGTAGTTGCTGTTGTATCTTACGCATTTTGACGACCTCTGTGGCTCAGTGGTAAGCGCGTTGGACGCTCAAGCCGGGGGTCGCGGGTTCGAATCCCGCCGACGGAACAAAAAGTTTTTAATGTTCCCGGGTCTGGATGTGTATTAAATATGTGTATGATATAATAAAAATCTTAAATATATGTATAGTATAAAAGTATTAAATATATTTCCGTTGTCTGGTACCCGTACCTGTAACACAAGTCCTTTATAAAGGACTTGTGCACAGGGCTGGCTACGCCCATGTAGGTATACTTCGAGCAAGTTGCGAGCGCAATTTAAACAATGCTTTGATAACCTTCGAACTCGTTATCAAAATTATACACGAGTTGAGGTTATTAAACACAGAATAATAATAATAATATCTATGGACGCTTCACATCACGTTAGTCTGGCCCCGTGCTAAGTAGGTACCTATAGGTACTTAGCACGGGGCCAGACTGACGTGGTGTGAAGCGTAGAACCTATAGGTCCTTAGCACGGGGCCAGACTGACGTGGTGTGAAGCGTCCATAGATATTATTATTATTATTACGCATATAATATATCCATTCTAATACAATAAGTGCCAAAGTGTGTCTGTCTGTCTGACTGTTACCTCTTCACGCCCAAACCGCTGAACCAATCAATTTGCTGAAATTAGGCATGGAGATATGTTAGGTCCCGGGAAAGGACATAGGATACTTTTTATCCCGGAAAAATGTACGGTTCCCGCGCGATAAACGAATTTTGGCGCAGCGGAGTTGCTTACGTCATCTAGTTTTGATATAAAATAAAGAAATAAACTTAATATAAACTTTTTCTTCGTCTCAAATTCTCATCCTAGTTTCTACGACCTACACAACATTTATTGTATCACGATGACTGACATAAAATATTTTATTTTGCGAAGTTTCGGACGCAAAAACGTTGGTCCGTTGTCAATAATTTTAACAAGCTGTGCGAATTAATTAGGATATGAAGATGTTCTTGGAAACGGCGCGCAAGCTGGCCGGAGTGTGCGGGTTCTGTGCATTAGAATTTGAATCTAATTTAAGCATGTTATAAAAAGGATTTTTACCGCAAACGCGCCCGCGACTAACAAAAATTCAAATAAAATGCCTCTTTATGAAATAGGCTTTCATTTTCTACCGACTTCGGTCTTACGACCCATGCCGCCGATGTTCGGCAGTGGCACAGAGCAAAAATTAAACATATACCATAAAGTGACATTTTATTTGAATTTTTGTTGGTCGCGGTTGCTTGCAGCAAAGATCGGAAAATCACTATAACTCATGTACCCGCACTAATATAGTCGGGTTCAACGGCACTGTGAAGGACGCTTTCGGTTGCCAAATTCCTCTTCGCCCGACGTCCAGAAACGTACCGGCCACAAATGAGATGGTGCAACACAACCTTTTCAAATAAGGGCCAATCGGCTCTTGAAAAATAATAATAGGTATAATAACTGGACCTTGAGAGTTGAGACAAATAGTGTTCGAAACTTGCGCAAACCATGCGGTATCAGGAGAGTTGAGGGTTCTAACTCTTATGTTATAAGTCAGGCCGTTGCTTTCTTAGTTTAAACTTACGAGTAGTTATATATTATATACCGAATACCCATGGTATGGTATAAATATTACCAAATCTATCAAAATCAAAATATTTATTTCTAAGTAGGTTAACAAAGTTAACACTTTTGGAACGTCGCGTCTACATGAGGCCTACCACCGGTTCCCGGTTCGGTAACTAACCCGGCGAGAAGAACCGGCGGCGTAAGGAACTCGCACGGGTCCACCTTTTACCAGAAAGGTGGAAAATTTCAATAATAGTAAGTAAGTAAGTAAGTAAGTAAACATTTATTCAGTACAAACACATTACACCACATTACAATAAACATTTCACAAAAAAGACACTAAGTATAATATTTAAAAAAACAAAAATAACATAAAAAGGAACATTAACAAATAAGTGCCAGATGAACATAATATACTGTAGGTAGGTATCTATTTGGGTAAAGATAGCAAACGACAATGTAGTGCAATGCGCATTCCACCGAAAAGGACCCCACTCAGGTGACGATCACGGTATAGTACCTACACCGCGATCCCTGGTGTTCTGTGGGGCCTTGTTGTCAATCGCTCGACAGATGCACACTGGCGCCAGCGCAAAGTGAACAATAAGATAGTAAATACTTACTTAACTTATAAAAAATAAATAAGTAGATAAGCCTAAAAAGGGTTTGAAAGAACATGTACATTAATAGGCATATTATGCATATATACATTTTATAGTGTAAAAATAAAATAGTGTATACTATAAGAATTCCCTCACATCCCATCTGCAATATGACGTCACGTCATAGATCAAAACAGGTGGCGCCCGGCTGGCGACTGACCTACATAGCGACGAGATAAGGGACGCGCGCGCAGCATACCGTGAACGAAGCCTGACCGAGGCAGTCCGTACATCTGTTATTTGTTATTAAATTATTATTAATAATTATACGTTATTTTACAGCTTAATACAGCTTAATACAGCTTAAGCTAATTTACAATAGGTATTTATATATATGCAAATATATCTGGTTTTTTTTATCTAGTCTCGCTGAAACTTGAGAACGGCTGAACCGATTCGTCAAATTTTAGTATTGACATATTCATGAAAGTCCAGGGAAACGGTGAGAAAATTAAGAGTGAGTGAGAGAAGTAAGTGAGACCACGTTTACGGGTCATCTAGTAGCGAATAGTTATCAAACTGTGTATGAGAATCTATATATATAAAAGAAAGTTGTGTTAGTTACGCCACTTATAACTCTAGAACGGATGAACCTATTGGGCTGAAAATTGGTGGAGAAGTAGCTTAGAACCAGGAAAAGGACATAGGATACATTTTATCCCGGAAAAATGTAGTTACTGCACAATATGCTTTTATGATTTGCACGTAAACTATTCAATCTATTTTGATGAATTTTGGTATGGAGATACTTTGAGTCTCGGGAAAGGACAAGGGATACTTTTGGTCTCAGAAAATGTACGGTTCCCGCACAATAAACTTTTATGATGTTCGCCTAAACTATTCAGTCTATTTTTATGTTTGGTATGGAGATACTTTGAGTCTCTAAAAACTACGCAACGTATTTTGATGATTCTTTCAGTGTTAGATAGTCCATTTATCGAGGAAGGTTATTAATATTTATTAATAGAAGCGAAGAAATAGAGGAAAATGTGGAAAAAACTGGGAAAATTATTTGAAAGGGCTAACTTCAACGCGCTAATCTCAGGAACTACTGGTCTGATTTGAAAAAATTATTTCAGTCTTAGATAGCCCATTTATTGAGGAAGGCTATAGGCTATATTTTATCACGCTAAGACTTATAGGGGAATGTGAAAAAAACGGGGGAAATTATTTGAAAGGGTTTATCTCGTGAACTACTGGAGAAATTTTTATGTTATTTGGCACGGATAAGAAGTAGACCACATGAAGGATCGTGATAGGCTATCAATTTTATACCCGTGCGACGCCGGGGCGGGTCGCTAGTTTAATATATAATTGATATTAGTAACTCACAGGAGCCATAGGAGCCTAGAGTGTCCGTTGTGTAATGGGTAGACCTTAGTTCAAACTCGAGAAGGTACAGGTTTGATCCTGGGTGGAGGCGTGTATCAATGTGACTAGATCAGATCTCATGTACATAATACAGATGCTCGTACGGTGAAAAAAAACGACAAAGCGAGGAAACCCACACGTAGATGGTCCCAAACGAGAGCTATTCATTCCTCTGGACTAGGCCGACTATGTTGCGAGAATGCCGTATGTTATTGGGCAATAATATGTCCCAAGCAAGCACTACAGTATTTGATGAATGAATACTGTTGAAACCATCCCCAAGGATGCAAAGGCCCGAGTAACGGGAGCCATGAAACGTAAACTCTGAGACTGTAAATTCCAAATTCAATTATATCCTGATACCTCTTACGCGTCATCGTCTACCGACCGAGACATGTTCTAGATTCTAGAACATACCATCTCGCAAAATGAGTGTGCATGCACCTCCAACAGCGGTTTTATTCCAACGTCATAAGGACCAGTTTCGCACAACACCCGATGTAGATAACCCTGAACGCGTACATCTCGTGAGCGTGACCCGTCGGTCGATACGAATCAATAATGCTTTGATTGCCGTTTTTATACACACTTTTTTCAGTTCAAATGTAACCGTATTGATGAGCTTATTTCATAATACAAAAAGTAGCGACTAGAATTTTCCATACTGTATTATTAGGATACTAAGTATGAGATAATAGGTATTTTAAGCGACGTTTAAGGCCGTCCCCCGAGCAAACGACCTTGGCCATACATTTGCCGCGTTGCCGAGATCGCGCCAAAACCCTATTATTTTTACTTATCTTAGTTCAAAATTGTCCTAAAAAAATTTAAAACGGCGAATATGTAGTTTATGATATTGTCGATCTATTGGCGTAAGTTTCAAATAAAAGTAATTTGTAAATCCTAAGGAGATGCTGAATGTATGCTTGAATTTTAACAAATTGGTATTACTTTGGAAGCTGATATCATGAGTATAAGAAACAAAAATAGAAAATTTAAAACGACAAAAGGAATGTTGATATACTGAAGATTATTGCTGTATTTTTATTATAACTTTGTAGCTTTCAGATTATGAGTTTATAAGGTTTTAAATACGGTCAATTATGGAATCTCCGGACGGAACGCCCTTAAGGAGTTTCGCGATGTCAACTTTCAACATTATTTCTATGGTGATAAGTTGATAACATTGAAATGTAAAAGGAAAAGGAAACCCCGGGTTTTATCGATTCAAAATTATAGCTTAAGGATTGTTTTTATTATTATTTTACTCAAAATCAAAATATTTATATTCTAAATATGTTAACAAAGTTAGCACTTTTAGAACGTTGCGACTACATGAGGCCTACCACCGCCGGTTCGGGAACTAAACCGGCAAGAAGAACCGGCGTAAGAAACTCGCTCGGGGCCATCTTTTACTAAAAGGTTGAAAAATTACAATGCATGTAAAAATGTGTAATATTTATACCTATAGAAGCAGCTTACAGTCAGTCAGCTTATTTTTTCCAGGGTGTGCTATCACTAAGAAAATCAGTTATCTTATAATAAGCCTTAGCACAGAAACGTTCTTTAACAACTTCTTTAAATTACTGAAAAATATAATGTTGCTTTACTTTGTATTACGACTTACGAGTATTTAATTAGATATCTGAGGTCGACACGCGCGACGGTCGGCCCACCTCATAATAATTATACGTGATTCTAGGTAGTCTAGGGTTAGACGAATTGTAACAATTAATAATAATACCTGGGTTATTTATTACGTTCATAAACCTAGAAATAAATAATAGAGTATCGATTGAATACGTAAGTGGATGAAGTGAGTAAAACTGACAATTTAAAAATTGTTTGCATAAAATATGGAGGCTCCCTAAAGGCTAGACCAATACTTTTTTCCGATCCTAGATCGGATCGATGAAATTAAAAAAGTGGGTTTAATGTTATTTTATATTAGCCAGTTACAAGGTTTGTTTAAATTATTATAAGAGAAAAATTGAGTGATTGTCTTTATGTTATAATATTTAGTTATCCACTCCATCCGCTTACGTCTACAGTTATTATGTCAATAAAAATAGCTCCATCTTAAAATAAGTTATTGGACGTAATGATTTGATTTTGACCCTGAGAGACTAATCGTAATAGTTGACCCGCAAAATTCCAAGCCGCTCTGTGGGAAATACTACTGTTGTTGCGACAGCTCATTATGTTACATTTTATTGATCACCGATTGATATTGGCAGGTTTATAACCTTTAGAAGTGACGGGAATTACATAGTTGAGCATTTAATAAGATTGTATCATTTTCAAATTACAATCCATATTTTTTTAATACTTTAAATGGCATTATGCAGAAGTGTAGCCAACATCACTCAACATCATTATCCCTATAGTATTGATCATAAAGATTTTCACGAGTATAGCCATTAATCCATACTAATTACTAAATAAATGCGAAAGTGTGTCTGTCTGTCTGTCTGTCTGTTACCTCTTCACGCTCGAACCACTCAACCGATTTTGCTGAAATTTGGCATGGAGATTCTTTGAGTCCCGAGAAAGGACATAGGATAGTTTTTATCCCGGAAAAATGTACGGTTCCCGCGCAATAAACGAATTTTGGCGCAACGGAGTTGCGGGCATCGTCTAGTTTATTATTATTGTTTGTTAAATGTTGTGCAGAATAGTGTGCCAGTGCCTATGAGTTCACAGTACAGTCGTCTTTACTTTCAAACTTTGTCCACATAGTCAAAGGCTCTTAGCACCAAACCTCCTCTATATGTTCCTTGTTATATTTCTAAAATATGAACTCGATTATTTATCGAACATTCCAGTCCAAGAGACCTCTAAATATATTGATATCGTGGTTTTGCAACGTGTGTCGACCATGTCCTTGGCGAGAGCGTGACATTGATATTACACAATTTCGCCAAAGCTCGCTGTTCAAGGTTTATTGGCAGATCGCGCTTACTCACCACTCACCAAGTCACCGGGTTCTTATTCTCAAACTTCATTTTGAATGATAATCGTAATCGTGTCTCACTCTCACGCACACCTACATATAAATTTACGTGCAAATTAGACAACCAATAATAATCGAAGTGACATTCGAGGTTTGATAATCGGGCCCCTAGTGATATGAATTATGTAATTAAGCACATTCTTACATAAGTCGTCAAAGACAATATTAATATATTATGTTAATTCAATATTTAACTAATAATAATTTTAATGAATCGTGATTCGTGACCTACCTATATTTGACCTGTTTTTGTCTTAATATTAGATTGAAACGTATTTATTTACTTATCAAAATATTTTCTCTTGTTTGTTATAATAACTCTAATTATTAATATTATTATCGGCCTCCATGCTTTTAATTTAATATTTATAGTGCCTGTTGTATTTTCAGAATTTGAGGGTGCAACCGCGCCATAATTAATACAGTAGCTTGCTTTATGTCAGCCAAACTACGACCAAAGGACGATCGGACTGCGCATACCATTTTAAAAGAGGGCTATCACCTCCATCGTGATATCGTTTGTGAGGAGACCTTTATTAATTCGATGTCTTTGAAAATACCATTAAGTATATTTCATATTTTATTCGTATAATATCAAAATGTAGCCATTTCGATTCGTCTTTCATCATTCTGTGTTAAGGACAGCACAAACGCGCGAATCAAAAAGTATAATAGTTTGATTACCATTATAATTATTGACAGCATAAAAATTTATATCAGATATTAAAAATTAATAAAACATCTTAATAAAATATTATAAGTACTCGAGAGTGATAAATTATGATTTATTTGATGGGCCTATATTTCGCTTTGTCTCTCTGACAGGACTTATAAAAATACTAGCTGTCCCGGCAAACGTTGCTTTGTCATAATAATAGAAAGTATTTCGCCCATATTATTTTATTGAAGTGACCAAATAAGTATGTTACCATAGCAACGTCTATCGCTATCCCGTCACACAAACAATGGTCGCCCTCAGTCTCGAGTTGTAATAATTTACTATTATTTATTCAACAAATGCACTTATTAATATATAAAGTACCCAGTAGCCGATTCTCAGACCCACTGAATATGAATATAAAATTTGGTAAAAATCAGTAAAGCCGTTTCGGAGGAGTTCGTGGACTAACATTGTGACACGATAATTTTATATTATATAAGATATGGTTTCTGAATAGTGAACACCCACACTCCACAGGCTTCAAAACTTGATAAGTTCCTTAAATCCTTAGTCGTCTAATGACTATTTGTGTCTTGTTGTTACTTTATTACAAATTCTGCATCACGGAAGTCAAAAACTAAATGTTACGGTCTACGGACGAACTACTAGGAGCTCTACAAAACACATAGTATATTTTATGCAAAATTGTTCAAATACATGAACTAATAACCTATTTACCGAACTACGGCGAAGCAAAAATATATTATTACTAGCTGTTGCCCGCGACTTCGTCCGCGTTAACATAGTATATTTATAAAGACTTTCAACCCCTATTTCACCCCCTTGGGGGAAGAATTTTCAAAAACGCTTAAACATGTATCCATTCATTTTTAATCAGTAACCCAAAAATAAAGTTTCATGTTTCCAACTCAAGAAATGACGGACTTTCATTCAAACTTTCAACCCCTATTTCACCCCCTTCGGGGTTAAATTTTCAAAATTCCTTCCTTAGTGGGTGTCTACTGTCTACCTAATAAAACAAGCCTACTCACCAAATTTCGTGGCTGTAACTTTAACAGTTTTTGCTCAGCGATGATGAATCAGTCAGTCAGTCAGTCAGGACATGTAATTTTATAAGTATAGATTATAATTAATCTTGAAATACACATTGTATTTCAAGATTAATTAGACAACCTAACCCTAGATCATATACTCACATAAACATATCAGTGGCCTGCGATGAAGCCTATTCAAATCCAAAAATGACGCTCTTCCTCTTATTTAGATGAGTTCACGATATATTTTTGGCGATATTGGATTGGAATCATCTAATATTGATTCTAAATTATTTAAAAGGATCAAAGGAAGATAAAATATTTCAAGGGAGCGATTAATTTGGTAGTTTGCTGCTCAAAGTGGAGAGGTCAATGGTGGTCCTGCCTTGTTTAGTTCGTAGGCCGATCCCACGCCGCAAGTCGGTGTGGGCAGGTTTATAACGCATAGAGATTCTGTCGATTTTGGAATGCTACGAATTTACATAACAAATATAATATTGGCGAATTATAATAATTTATGATACGAGATGTTGTGGCGTGATCTGCAGGCGTAACGTGTGAGAGAGTAACATTTTATACAAACAGATTTTAGGGATATTTTTTTCCTTTATCCTTCTGTTAGTTTTGTATTCCTTTAAAGGAAGATGCTTAGCATGCTACAGTTAAAATGCTAGAGAATAAAAATTATAACAGATTTTAGAGACCAAGCTTACTCCTTTGCCCATCTGGTGCTTTGCCTATTCTACTGTAGGAAAATACTCTATGGCTATAATATACTTTAGGAAGATACTCTATATAATTTATATATCTAAGCGTGATGCTGATGATCTCTTATTTTGTTCATTTAAGACCAGGACCTTTCCAAAACCTCAGTTCGTGCTCGCAGAAGTTTCAGCTAAACGATAGGTATCATTAATCGCCATTGTATAAAGCAGGGGTCACCAAATGGCGGACCGCGGTCCGCGTCCGGATTGTGTGCGAACCAAGCATGTTCGAGGATGAATTTCGTTAAAGAATAATTTTGGTCTCGACATACTGATGAACATGTAGCAACAAAAATTGACACCTCTCTCATTAATATAATACCTTTGTAAATTTAATATTTGTTTTTTTTTTAATGTGCGGACCGCGAAGGTCTTTTTATTTATTAAAGCGGACCCCGAGCGAAACTAATTGGTGACCCCTGGTATAAAGTATTGATAGTTGTGTAAAATCATAAATAATATTTATTATTATGAGTTGTGTGGCAATAGGTCTCCGGCTATATAATATGACTGGTACTCGTGAAAACCAACTTCTTGTAAAGGCAAATCATTAAAAGACAAATAAAATACTATTACTATAACTGTCAACGTATTAAAACGATAAATAATCAATAATTATTGTGTCTGAAATTAAAAATAATTGGCCAAGTGCGAGTCGGACTCACGCACGAAGGGTTCCATACCATGCCTTATATAGCAAAATTAGGACAAAATTTGTGTTTTTGGTATGGGTTAATTTTTTATTTTATTTTAATAATTTTATTAAACAGTTAAGTTCACATATTCTAACTATAGATCGGAATCTGGGTGTAATTTTCAATGTAAAGAATAATATGGATAAGACTTGTAATCCCGGGAATCCCGGGAATCCCAGGAAAATCAGAAAATGTCCGAGTACGTAATTTTAAATTTATAAATGAATCAAAATTATGTTAATTTGTTTATAAAATGATTCATATTATATAAAATAGTTTGAATAGAAATTTCCAAATATTAGGGCGGAATGAAATAGGAAACATAAAATGAAAAAAAAAATTATGTTCGAGATATTATACAATATACATACATTACATAATATTATATTGTACATAATTCATGCTGGTAAATAAAATGAAGAATATTTACTTATTATTTTATTTTTTTAGCCTTCCGTAAACTAAGTCGAAAATAAAAAATATGTCAAGAGAAAAAATTATTACGACGTGTAGTTTCCGAGATATTTAATTCAAAAATGAGTGCGCAATTCGGGATCGGCGCTTGACGCGATGACGTCACAGAACAACACATCGCAATATTCGCTCTGTCCACTCGCGCGCTCCGGTAACACTGCGTCGCCCGTACCTTTTACTTACTAAGTATTAAAGTTAAAATATGACAAACAAAATAACACAAAATAATAATTTTATACAATTTTTTTTTTGTGAAATCACTGTAAAATCATGCATGTTCCTAATCCGGGATTTCCCGGACTCAGATTTTTCGGATTCCGGGATCCAGAACCGTAGTAAAAGAATTAAACACATTACTAAATGTATTTAATTCTTTTACTACGGTTCTGGATCCCGGAATCCGAAAAATCTGAGTCCGGGAAATCCCGGATTTTTGTGGTCATATCCATATTATTCATATCAATCACACCCACGATTCCGATCACTGAATTTATAACTAAGAACTTTGTGAAAAATTCAAGTAGGTACCTGCTGTCATTATTGATATAGACCAAAATATTATGCCAAAAAATCACGTTTGTTGTATGGGATTAAATATTAAATATTAATTTTATTTTTATTAAATATTAATTTTATTTTGTTTTTAGTATTTGATGTTATAGCGGCAACAGAAATACACAATTTGTGAAAACTCTCTAGCTATTACCGTTCTTGAGTTACAGCCTGGAGACATGCAGACGGACAGACAACGAAGTCTTAGTAATAGGGTCCCATTTTTACCCTTTGGGTACGGAACCTTAAAAAGAACAGAAACTTAGACTTAGAGACAAGTGTATTTATTGCATTGCGAGAAAAAAATATGTATTGAAATCCTATAGTTTTTTCTTGATATAATATTATACTATACATAATTTACTAAATTAGTTCTTCATCTTCCGTAAGTAATAATGCGACAAAACCTCAAATTGAAAGTTGGCAAGTTCAAAAATTCTACTTCACGTGTAGTAGCGACCCGTTGCGTCAGGAACTAGCTGGTAATGTAAAAACCTGGTACAGCCGGAACCGCGTAAACGAGTTCTGCCGGATTCGCCCGGAATAACAATTACATTAATTAATTCTTTGTAATTGCCAAAGTATCTTGCCCTAAGAATACATATCTACTAATACATATTATAAAAAATGTAGATATGTGTAATCGACTGATTAGGTGTCTGCCTAATCCTATTGCCACTTGTCCGATTTTGGCAAAATTTGATAGGATACTAATTTGAATACCGAATTTTTACGGATGTGGTTCCCTCGCGATAAAGGAATTTTGGCGAAATAAATTTGCGGGTATCATATTCTATTCTTTATGTTTTAGTTTCAGTTAACTTAAGTTTCGGATTAAAAATTCCTTTAGGTATAATTAAATGACTATTATCGCTACTCGTATACACTTACTCAGCAGCCCTGGCGAGCGGCGACCACATGTTGTATCAATTATCAAGGCCCAAGGCAATTTCCATAACAGCAGGAGCGGGATTTCCAGCTCTGTTCCTTTCTAACTTATGCAAATGTATGACGAGGAACAGAGAATGATTCACTGACTCGTTCATCTTCTAATCGCTTCACATTAACGTGACGCCGCGTTAAAGTAATAAACCATGTTGGATATGTTTTTGATTGCTTGTTTTCCATGAGGGGCCTACCAGGCAGGGTAGAAAACAATATTATAGGCTCATAGAAAACAAGCAATGGAAGAGCAAAAAATGGAAAGGGCGTAAGCGACAAAATACTAAAAAATATTTTTTAGAGTTTAAATATTTTGTAGTAAATTTACTATTTATTTATATATATATTTAGTGTTTTACTCTATTTTTTAGTGTTTCAATATTTAGTAGTAAATTCACTAAAAAAAAATTAAAACAATTTTTTTTTTGTGTTTAAATATTTTGAAGTAAATTTTTGTGTAGGAACCTAGGTAATTACTATTCTAAACTGAAAAATACTTCAAACATGTTAAATATTTTCGTATGTGAAAATGATTTTGGTATTACGTTTGTATGAGAAATTCCAAGGGTACCCGGCCCCTTAACGTTCAACTTCTGGGTAAAAGTGATCCTAAACTTTGCCCTTTGGGTATAAAATAAAATATACATTAATAATGTACAATGTAACCTTATTTATTTAAGGTAGTTTCCCATACTTCCGTAATTATTAAAAAAATACTTTATTAAGGGCCTGTTTCACCACTTCCTGATAAAGTGCCGGATAGGCTATCCATAACTTTTAGACAGATGCTCCATATATCTGTCAAGTTAAATGGTGGATAGCCTATCCGGCTCTTATGAAGAAGTGGCGAAACAGGCCCTAAGTATTTTTCAAAATTCTTTTTATTTTTTTTACTTTTTACTGGTGACAATGGTGTGCACTGCGCAGAAACTGTTCTTGACAAATGTGTGCACCTCACGTATCTCATTGCATGTTGATGTAAAGCTTTTTTCTACATTGTTGAGGAAAACTACATGACTTGTAAACACAAAACTTCAAACTACACTTAGTGTAGTTTTCCAAATAATCTAGACAAAAAATAATTAATTTACATGTTGACTAGACTTCAAGTACCTACGTACTCAGTAATCTTATATCTTTAAACGAGAAATTCTTGTATATAATTGGAATCTCGGAATCGGCTCCAACGATTTTCATGAAATTTAGTATATAGGGGGTTTCGGGGGCGATAAATCGATCTAGCTAGGAATCATTTTCAAAAAATTTCATTTTATGTGTGTTTTTTTGAATTTTTTGAATACCGAGCAAAGCTCGGTCATATAGCTAGTATATTATTACACTATATTACAATATGTATTTTATTTAGTCAGTTGTTTCGCGTGTAAAATTATTGACATACATATTTTTATCACCTACAATTATTACGTTATAAATTATTATTTTTATAATTTTTAGTATGAAAGATCTAAAATGATTTATTGAAAATAAAATAAATAATAATCGGCGAGAGCCCCTTTTAAATTTTTATTTTATTTTAATATTAATTATTAAAGTGCACATATAATTAAGACCTATTTGAAAATTTTAAGTGCCTACCACTCCTACCAGTTTCCATTATTTTTATTTTGTTTATGGTGGGTTGCACCAGAGGTGTGGTTAAAGTTAAAGTCATGGTTATAGTTAACGCTAACTTAGCTTTAACCTTAACTTTGGCCACAGAAATTGACAGATGTCTGTTGCGTTTATTAAAGCTACAGGTAAAGGGATTGAGAGTATAAAAAATTGAATTACCCGTAAAAATCGACAGGAAAAATATAACACAGTGAAACATAGTAAATTTTCAAGAAAAATAAGTATGAGCGGTAACCAAAGATTTGACATTTTGCAGTTATAGTTAAAGTTACAGTTGTAATATAAAGTAAGTTTGTGCAACCCACCCTTAAAGTATTTGTTATTATAGCGGCAACAAATATAGGTACATAATTTGTGAAAATTTCAGAAGTCTAGCTTTAGTTCTTGAGATACAGCCTGGAGACACACAGACGGACGGACGGACAGACAACGAAGTCTTAGTAATAGGGTCCCGTTTTTACCCTTTGGGTGCGGAACCCTGAAAAGTACTATCTGCACAAATGTCAAAAAAATGTGTGCCTGAAGTAACAAATTGACATTGCATAATAATTATATTCCTTGTTGTAACTTGTAGTTTAAGTTTTTGTGTGTAATAAGGAAGTTTTTCCTTACTACATACAAAATCAAAATTTGCGTAATTAATTATTTTTCCACCTCCTATACCCTTCACTACGTCCTAGACGTAATACCGTGCTAGTGCCATAAACCCCACAAAAATGTGCTTATTTTATCCCTATAAAAATAGAAATAAACTAATTCAATTTCACGCTACAACAGAGGCAGAATTATTATAAGAACCGATAAATAACAGTATAACAGAGATTAGGGTTCGGGCTTGTCTATTTGCGTCCGTATAATGAATACAAACGAGCTTGTTTTGAATATTTATTATTTAGTAAAGGTGTGTTGATATAGTTTCACATACAATTAGTGTGTGCGTGGAGGATTAATCATCCAAGAATTAATTACACTTATTTTTACGTCGGGGTGATGGTTATGACGTCAAAAATGTTAAGGTAAAATTTCGAAAACCTAAAAACAATTCCGTTTTGGAAAAATCCTTGAGTTTTTAGAACCCCATGAACGATTAACTATATTATTTATTATAATAAATCCATACTAATATTATAAATGCGAAAGTGTGTCTGTCTGTCTGTCTGTTACCTCTTCACGCTCAAACCGCTGAACCGATTTTGCTGAAATTTGGCATGGAGATACTTTGAGTCCCGGGAAAGGACATAGGATACTTTTTGTCCCGGAAAAATGTACGGTTCGCGATAAATGAATTTTGACGGAACGGAGTTGGGGGCATTATCTAGTAATTAATATAAATTTATGTTAAAACTTATCGTTTTAGTAACTCAAGGGCCCTCTCTTCCTAAATTAGCAGGTCGATTGTCTGTCAGTGCGAATATTGACGTCAATGACATTAAAATAACATTCATAACAGCGCGCCTTGTACGGTGGCGGTTACGACGCTCGCCGCGTCAATGATGGGCGAAATAGGAGAAAAAACCTTGTTAAGGCTTAATATAATGGATTTTTAAAAAAAGTAACCAAACCAAATTATTAACTTATGTATTGCAAAGCAGTAGATATTTTTTATATATTCTTTTGATAAATAATGAAGGAGTAAAGTGGTTTCATTCGATTCGATTTGGAGGTGATTTGGTTTTTTGTTTCTTTATTATGTGATACCGATAGAAAAAATATGGCAAAACCAAATTACGTATCATATCATGTAGATTAATAATTATTTTTTTCAGATATAATTTCACTGTTAATGCCGATGAAAAGTTGTTTCATCTATACGCTTTTTCGAGAGAGCAGCCTTAATAAAAAATAATATATTTTAATCTAGCAATATTCTAATATAGGAAAGCACTAAGCACATACTCAATACGATCATCCGACATTTACTGATAATAATTCTAGTATAATGTTAAGTGCCCGTTTTGTTATATGAACTTGTTTAATAGGTATTTGTTAATTAAAGGACATTGCAAGTTGCAACATAAGCTGTATTTCATCTAGGAGCTACTCAAGGCTCCTTTATATGAGTACTAGATAACGCCCGCAACTCCGTTGAGACAAAATTCGTTTATCGCGCGAGAACCGTATATTTTTTCGGGATAAAAAGTATCAGGCCTATGTCCTTTCCCGGGACTCAAAGAATCTCCATGCCAAATTTCAGCAAAATCGGTTTAGCGGCTCGAGCGTGAAGAGGTAACAGACAGACAGACAGACGGACGGACGGACGGACGGACGGACAGACAGACAGACAGACAGACAGACAGACAGACAGACAGACAGACAGACAGACAGACAGACAGACAGACAGACGGACAGACAGACAGACGGACAGACAGACAGACAGACAGACAGGCGGACAGACAGACAGACAGACAGACAGACAGACAGACAGACAGGCGGACAGACAGACACACTTTCGCATTTATAATATTAGTATGGATTCCGAGTATTCTTAAAGAGACCTACTGTACCTTAATGTATACCTCTTCAATAGGAATTAATTATTACTTATACTAAATTTGACACAATTATATTTCAAGTCAATAATATTTTAAAAAGGAATTGATTGCCTAGATCTAGTAAATTTCCAGAGTTGTGATTTTTAGGTATGATGATACATAACTATTGTGCTCACAACGTACATAACATAAATATTATCTACATAATGATGTTGTGGTCAATGAGTCTACGTGTTTTCATTAAATAAAAGTATGTTCTAGGAATATTTACATCCGATTGAATTAGTAGTAGTTTTAAGTTTGTAATAAAAATAGAAATAATAATAATATTAAGATAGATTAACAAAGAATTAAGTGCTTAATTATATTAATATTTTTTTATTTGTTTTTTATGAAGAAATAAAACAAATCCCTATTAAAAACTGATGAATAATAGTAATAAAATGTAGATGTCTATAAATTATTATTTTATGAGTTATAACAAGTACAATGCTATTATATTCTACGGCTGGACTTAATAAGGCACGGAGGTATTATTATGACAGTATTTATTTCGCTTCCTTATCGCAGGAGTTTTTGCACTCTGCTATTATTTGCCAATTGTGTAATAAATGTAATTACAATATGGCTTATTGAAGGTTTTATTCTAATTATAAAGAAATGAAGCAAAAATATGTTAGTCATTATTAACAGAGATTTCCCTGTTTATCTTATAATTCCAATATTTCCGCGCACTGGGAAACTAGGTATTTTGTAGGTAGCTAAGATTAAAAGTGATGTGGAGAACTTTATTTTAAAGAAATATTTTTATAATCATTGTTCTAGTCCTAGTCTGAGCCCTTAGTCCTTACTAAGAAATTACTCATTAGTCATTTATAACAACAGACTTAATTAGTTTGAAATAAAATAGTCCTTTGGTCTCTATAAAATGTTTATCTCTTACACTATCAAAAGTTCATCTAACTACTTTAGTTTCAAAACAAAGGTACGTTCATCCCACATGTAGTAAAACTGAATCAGGTAGCAAGTTCTCCATACTACAGTATTTGCGTTTTTTGTCAAACCAGTTTGTTTTCCGGTTTAAAAACATAACATTTATTATTATTATCTAAGACCTGAATACCGGCAACTCGTTTGTAATAAAGTCTAGTCTCGTTTAGGGTTTATCTACACCAGAAGAATATAAAGCCTATCATTTCAATACATTTGTACACCATGATGTTTATTAAATAGACAGAATTCCTAAGATAATATTGTTTGACTATACTATGTATTCCACTCAAAAAATGCCTAACTCTGAAGATGCCCTTTTATTTATTTATTTTGTATTAAGGACACCGAACCGTACATACATTAAAAAAATATTATATAATTTTAACTGTATACGTATCTAACGCAATTATTAGCTAAGTACCTATATATATATATATATATATATATATATATATATATATATATATATATATATATATATATATATATATATATATATACCTATATATATACATATATATACACATTATACAAGCAAAGGACATCCTCTATTATATTCAAAAATAAAGTTTTCAAACCTTGATTTGTACAGTTATATTCAGGTTCAATAACTACTATTTAATCTGTCTATACTGTCTTCCATACTTTGTTCTTTGCTTATTCTTTATTATTAATCTTAAATCTTGCCTTTCTAATCTTTTGCTAACCTTTTCCCCTCTAAAATTGACTGTACATGAGTTAAACTGAAATATTGAGGCTGGCTTTTGCATTGAAAGTAAAAGGTGACTTACAATATTTACATTAAAGCCGGTAAAGCCCTAACATATTATATAACTCATTTCAGTGCTCGGGAATGGATAGTAAAATGATGACTCGCTCGGCCGTGGCCCGTCGCAACGAGGAGCAACTTCGAGTCACCCTCATAGAATTAAAGCAATATAAAGAACAATGCCAAATGCCGTTAAGGGAAAGAGATGATAAAGAAAAAGAAATAGAATCAGTAATACAAAAAAATCAGGATTTAAAGTTAGAACTCAATAAGTTAAGTCTTGACTACGAGGACATTCTTAAGAAAAACATTGAGTTACAGAATATTGTTGACGGCTTTGACCAATGCAGAGAGGAATATGAAGACTTTCTCAAGACCTCTGCTAACCTCAAAATCAAGCTGAGTAGTGCCGAAGACTACATCTTAAAACTAGAAGAACAAATCCATGCTCAAAATTCCACCCAAACCCAAATCTTATATAATGAGCTTATTTGTGATAAAAGCAACTTGGTTTTAAGTTAACACTAAATCTTGTCAAAACATTTCTACGATTGATTTAACTAGTGATGATACCTTACCAATATGTACCTTGAATAGTAAGAGGAAATTAAAGAAATATAAGGGAAAGGCGCTAATGGTAGACACTGAACTAATAGATGACACTTACGACAAAAATGCCATAAAAATAAGAATTATTCTAATTATTTCTCAACACTGTAAATTTTATAAGCTTCTTATGCTATCTGTTGATGTGAAAAAATATATTAGGGATGCCTTCGGGACCAAAATTTTAAAATGGGATCAGTTTTCGTAAATGATGTGACCGCGTCAACACGCACCCGGCAATTTCTTAGCAAATAGGTTAAGGAAGGCGAAATTTTGCACGTAAGTTTTGAATACATTTATCAGATTTTTTGTAATTTCTATTGACTTCATTGGATTAATGGTCATGTTGTTTACACTAATTAATGTTTATTTATGATCTTTTATCCATTTTCCCTAACAATATAAAGGGTGTCTACTATTAGTTCTTGAAAATGTAAAAAAAACCTAATAGATGACATGGATCTCATCTTTTAGTTTTTTAATACATACTAAAGTTATTTTGTACTTTATTCTACTGCAAATGTCATCACTATTCTCTAAAAATATAATTCTATTAACAAACTAAGAACTTAGAACTACTGTACCTAAAAATGGACATGGTGTCTAATATTAGACCTTGCACTGATCTAAAAATCGATGCTTTAGTTTTGTAGCAGTAAAAAGAAGAAAAAGGAGAACTGAGAACAAAAAGAAGAAAAAAGAAGAGGACAAAGAAGCATAGAGACTTAAGACTAAAAATAAATTTGCTGGGAAAAAAATATGAAAAATAAAAATAAAAGGAAAGATAGTTTCAGCATGGAAGAATAATGAATAGAATCTGGAGACAACGTGGATAATATTTCTGATGCATGTAGTTACCATGATGAAGTAAATGAAATCTTTTGAAAAACGGCAAATAAAGACCTAATAATATGAAAAATGTAAAATGTAATTTAATGTTCCATGTCAACTATTAGTTCATATTGGTGTCTACTATTAGTGTTGTTCGCTTATTGTGATGTCATCTATTAGTACTTATGACTAAGTTTACAAAAAGACCAATAATATATTTTTTTATTGATTTGTCAGAGAATAATTATAATAGTTTTATTTTGTAAGAGTTACTGAAGACATGGAAGAAGTTATCAATCCTTTATTTTCATAAATTATATATTTTATAACATTCGAATGTTTCATGTTTCCTTAAAGTGTCTGCCATTAGGTCTTCTCCCTTATTAAAATCAAAAAGTGTATTAAAAATTATTGTAAACTTTCAAAGAAAAATAAAAAATGTTTAATTCATTTATCAAAAGTTATAAATGAAAATAAACTCTTGAATAATAACTTACTAAACTGTAATTTTGACATAGAGCAAATAAAATGTAACTATGAGGCCGATGTATGTAACCTACAGCAAGAAATTTCGATACTTCTTGACTCTTTGGATAATTTAAACAGAAAATATGCTTTGTCTCAACAAGAAACACAGAGGCATATATCAGCGATGAATGATTTACTTGAAGTGACTCGTTATAATGAGGAACGGGTTTACTCTTTATTGAGAGTCAATGGTTCCTCAGACCAAGTAAATCATTCTGTTTTGAATAGTATAACTGATATATGTTCCAGTCAGAAGGTACATACTGAATGCCCACAAATTGCTTTGTTCAGTGATGAATTAGGTAAGGACTTAGGTATTTATTTAAGTAGGATGTGTATTGGACAATCAGTTTCCAATTTCTGTATGCCTGGAGCTACTTATAGTGAAATAATGTGCAGGGCTTTAGCTATGACTTATTGTCCGAACACAACAATAATACTTTTAGTTGGGAGGAAGGGAAAATTAAACAAAAAACAAATGACCGAATTCCGAGATAAATTATTTAGTATGGAAAATATTAATAATGTTATCTTGTTTACTTTTCCTTATATACAAATGTTGCCAAAGAGATATAATAAAGAAAACTTTTCTAGGTATCAACTGAACAGCCTAATGTATACTGCTGTAAATAATAATTGTATCATTTTAGATGACTCACATTAAGCAATGTCAGGTTGTAGACATAAATAATTTAGATTTTAAGTTATTTACCATGATATTGTATATTTGTATATTTGTATATTTTATTTTAGTTTGTATTTTTAGCAATGAATTTGTGATTTTAAGTTTATATTATTTTCTAAAATAATGTTATGGTGTATTAATAAATTTGACAATATTTACCATGACCAGGTGGACGAAACTTTCCGAACAAAAAAAAATTGGGTTCCAAATTTAAACGTAGCAACTGGACCCAATAACATAATCTGTGCTTGATCTTTGCAAGATCGACTGTGATTGGCTGATAAAAAAGACCATAAAGAATTTAAACTACATGAGAAAAAAGACGAAGAAGGAGTTTAAAACTCAAAGTTCGATTTTCATTTTGTGAAAATTATTTGTAGCAACTCATACAAAAATTGTAAATTATGTGGATTAATTATTGAAAAACGAAAGGTAAGGCATTGTAAAATGTAAATGTAACCGTAAATTGATAAATTGAAGCAAAACATAACGGTATCATACCATGTTCTAATACAAAGTATGTCGTAGTATTATTTGCATAATTGTACAAAAATTTACAACTTAATCTATATTAATATAAAAAAGATAGATTATTATTTCATAGAAATTATTATAATGTATATCAGTATGCAGTTAATTTGGAAAATGATGAAATGTGTATCATGTGTATATTGTTTTATTGTAACTATACATAAGGTTATTAATTACTATACTTACTATTATTTATGTAAACTGTATGGAAATATTGTAGTAAATGAAAAATGTTTCATTAATTTCAGATTTTTAGGTCCCTATACAGCTAGTTTGCAACATTTTAGTCTGCAAGCAATAGCTGTTAACTCGATCGCGGATTCTAGGAAATCTTTTGTTCTCGCGGTCGCATGCGACCGCTTGGGAACGAAAGCAGCAAAGAGATTCAAAGCAAGGAGATTTTAGGAGAAGGAAGGTATGGGATTATGAGTGGTACGGCTACCAAGGAAAAATCCTCTGATCAAGTGAGGTGGTATGCAGCTGGCCTGAACCCGCGCGATAGATTTCAGCTGTCGTATACAGGGTGTAACAAAACAAAGTGTGTATGTATAAAGGCGCGGTCCACTGGATCGGAATCGGAGCGCAGGTACGCAGTGGACGGATTTGTTGCTTTGTATGTATGGTACTGACTACTATGAACTGCACTAGAAGTACTGGAACGTCATTCTGCGCCTGACAAGTATATGACGACACGTGGTACTACCGTCCGCACCGTACGTCCCGATTCCAACCTGGTGGACGCGCAGCTTTAATCCCCTCCCTATATACAGTTTACTGTATAAAGCGCTTATTCCACTTATCCTAGCTAGGTTTCTAGATCCTAAATCGTTTCCGATTTAGTCAAGACGTGGAACAACATTTAGAAGCTAGGATCCTACCTAGGAACCTAGCTAGCCGCTAGGATAAGTGGAATAATGGCTTAAGCCAATCAAGTAGTTAGTAGAGTAGCATAGACAGCTATTCTATCATATTTATAAATAAAATACATAAAACTGTACTGTAATAATATTATAATATTTAATAATAGAAATCAACAAAAACTTGTGGATTAAATCTGTTTTATTGTTTAATTTACCTTATTAGCCTATTTATTTAGCCATGTACAATAATTTTTATTGAAATAAAACATTTATTTGAGCTCATTTCTTTTTATTTATTTTTTTAATTTTTGGTATGTTTAGAGTGAAAGGTTTTGCACTTAAAATTTTTTCGTTTAGTTTCAAATTAAAAAAATAACGAATGTTTATTTTTTTTCTTCTAAGTCCGACCTCTTGTTACGTAGTATACAGTTTACATCCTCTTTGACCATGACAAGAGATAAGTACTTCTTATCTAATTTTTATAAAAGACGAATAGCCAGGTTGCTATTTAACTTTTTAAATTTTAAACCAGCCAAGTGTTTGGCTTTAGAGACTACTGCTTCTATTGAGCAGAATTATACTAGTCATAATATTAACGAATTGGAATATGTTCCAAATATTTATTTAAATTAGGTAATAAGACAATGGAGGACATCTCTTGCGAAAATAAATTCTAATTATTTCTCAACACTGTAAATTTTATAAGCTTCTTATGCTATCTGTTGATGTGAAAAAATATATTAGGGATGCCTTCGGGACCAAAATTTTAAAATGGGATCAGTTTTCGTAAATGATGTGACCGCGTCAACACGCACCCGGCAATTTCTTAGCAAATAGGTTAAGGAAGGCGAAATTTTGCACGTAAGTTTTGAATACATTTATCAGATTTTTTGTAATTTCTATTGACTTCATTGGATTAATGGTCATGTTGTTTACACTAATTAATGTTTATTTATGATCTTTTATCCATTTTCCCTAACAATATAAAGGGTGTCTACTATTAGTTCTTGAAAATGTAAAAAAACCTAATAGATGACATGGATCTCATCTTTTAGTTTTTTAATACATACTAAAGTTATTTTGTACTTTATTCTACTGCAAATGTCATCACTATTCTCTAAAAATATAATTCTATTAACAAACTAAGAACTTAGAACTACTGTACCTAAAAATGGACATGGTGTCTAATATTAGACCTTGCACTGATCTAAAAATCGATGCTTTAGTTTTGTAGCAGTAAAAAGAAGAAAAAGGAGAACTGAGAACAAAAAGAAGAAAAAAGAAGAGGACAAAGAAGCATAGAGACTTAAGACTAAAAATAAATTTGCTGGGAAAAAAATATGAAAAATAAAAATAAAAGGAAAGATAGTTTCAGCATGGAAGAATAATGAATAGAATCTGGAGACAACGTGGATAATATTTCTGATGCATGTAGTTACCATGATGAAGTAAATGAAATCTTTTGAAAAACGGCAAATAAAGACCTAATAATATGAAAAATGTAAAATGTAATTTAATGTTCCATGTCAACTATTAGTTCATATTGGTGTCTACTATTAGTGTTGTTCGCTTATTGTGATGTCATCTATTAGTACTTATGACTAAGTTTACAAAAAGACCAATAATATATTTTTTTATTGATTTGTCAGAGAATAATTATAATAGTTTTATTTTGTAAGAGTTACTGAAGACATGGAAGAAGTTATCAATCCTTTATTTTCATAAATTATATATTTTATAACATTCGAATGTTTCATGTTTCCTTAAAGTGTCTGCCATTAGGTCTTCTCCCTTATTAAAATCAAAAAGTGTATTAAAAATTATTGTAAACTTTCAAAGAAAAATAAAAAATGTTTAATTCATTTATCAAAAGTTATAAATGAAAATAAACTCTTGAATAATAACTTACTAAACTGTAATTTTGACATAGAGCAAATAAAATGTAACTATGAGGCCGATGTATGTAACCTACAGCAAGAAATTTCGATACTTCTTGACTCTTTGGATAATTTAAACAGAAAATATGCTTTGTCTCAACAAGAAACACAGAGGCATATATCAGCGATGAATGATTTACTTGAAGTGACTCGTTATAATGAGGAACGGGTTTACTCTTTATTGAGAGTCAATGGTTCCTCAGACCAAGTAAATCATTCTGTTTTGAATAGTATAACTGATATATGTTCCAGTCAGAAGGTACATACTGAATGCCCACAAATTGCTTTGTTCAGTGATGAATTAGGTAAGGACTTAGGTATTTATTTAAGTAGGATGTGTATTGGACAATCAGTTTCCAATTTCTGTATGCCTGGAGCTACTTATAGTGAAATAATGTGCAGGGCTTTAGCTATGACTTATTGTCCGAACACAACAATAATACTTTTAGTTGGGAGGAAGGGAAAATTAAACAAAAAACAAATGACCGAATTCCGAGATAAATTATTTAGTATGGAAAATATTAATAATGTTATCTTGTTTACTTTTCCTTATATACAAATGTTGCCAAAGAGATATAATAAAGAAAACTTTTCTAGGTATCAACTGAACAGCCTAATGTATACTGCTGTAAATAATAATTGTATCATTTTAGATGACTCACATTAAGCAATGTCAGGTTGTAGACATAAATAATTTAGATTTTAAGTTATTTACCATGATATTGTATATTTGTATATTTGTATATTTTATTTTAGTTTGTATTTTTAGCAATGAATTTGTGATTTTAAGTTTATATTATTTTCTAAAATAATGTTATGGTGTATTAATAAATTTGACAATATTTACCATGACCAGGTGGACGAAACTTTCCGAACAAAAAAAAATTGGGTTCCAAATTTAAACGTAGCAACTGGACCCAATAACATAATCTGTGCTTGATCTTTGCAAGATCGACTGTGATTGGCTGATAAAAAAGACCATAAAGAATTTAAACTACATGAGAAAAAAGACGAAGAAGGAGTTTAAAACTCAAAGTTCGATTTTCATTTTGTGAAAATTATTTGTAGCAACTCATACAAAAATTGTAAATTATGTGGATTAATTATTGAAAAACGAAAGGTAAGGCATTGTAAAATGTAAATGTAACCGTAAATTGATAAATTGAAGCAAAACATAACGGTATCATACCATGTTCTAATACAAAGTATGTCGTAGTATTATTTGCATAATTGTACAAAAATTTACAACTTAATCTATATTAATATAAAAAAGATAGATTATTATTTCATAGAAATTATTATAATGTATATCAGTATGCAGTTAATTTGGAAAATGATGAAATGTGTATCATGTGTATATTGTTTTATTGTAACTATACATAAGGTTATTAATTACTATACTTACTATTATTTATGTAAACTGTATGGAAATATTGTAGTAAATGAAAAATGTTTCATTAATTTCAGATTTTTAGGTCCCTATACAGCTAGTTTGCAACATTTTAGTCTGCAAGCAATAGCTGTTAACTCGATCGCGGATTCTAGGAAATCTTTTGTTCTCGCGGTCGCATGCGACCGCTTGGGAACGAAAGCAGCAAAGAGATTCAAAGCAAGGAGATTTTAGGAGAAGGAAGGTATGGGATTATGAGTGGTACGGCTACCAAGGAAAAATCCTCTGATCAAGTGAGGTGGTATGCAGCTGGCCTGAACCCGCGCGATAGATTTCAGCTGTCGTATACAGGGTGTAACAAAACAAAGTGTGTATGTATAAAGGCGCGGTCCACTGGATCGGAATCGGAGCGCAGGTACGCAGTGGACGGATTTGTTGCTTTGTATGTATGGTACTGACTACTATGAACTGCACTAGAAGTACTGGAACGTCATTCTGCGCCTGACAAGTATATGACGACACGTGGTACTACCGTCCGCACCGTACGTCCCGATTCCAACCTGGTGGACGCGCAGCTTTAATCCCCTCCCTATATACAGTTTACTGTATAAAGCGCTTATTCCACTTATCCTAGCTAGGTTTCTAGATCCTAAATCGTTTCCGATTTAGTCAAGACGTGGAACAACATTTAGAAGCTAGGATCCTACCTAGGAACCTAGCTAGCCGCTAGGATAAGTGGAATAATGGCTTAAGCCAATCAAGTAGTTAGTAGAGTAGCATAGACAGCTATTCTATCATATTTATAAATAAAATACATAAAACTGTACTGTAATAATATTATAATATTTAATAATAGAAATCAACAAAAACTTGTGGATTAAATCTGTTTTATTGTTTAATTTACCTTATTAGCCTATTTATTTAGCCATGTACAATAATTTTTATTGAAATAAAACATTTATTTGAGCTCATTTCTTTTTATTTATTTTTTTAATTTTTGGTATGTTTAGAGTGAAAGGTTTTGCACTTAAAATTTTTTCGTTTAGTTTCAAATTAAAAAAATAACGAATGTTTATTTTTTTTCTTCTAAGTCCGACCTCTTGTTACGTAGTATACAGTTTACATCCTCTTTGACCATGACAAGAGATAAGTACTTCTTATCTAATTTTTATAAAAGACGAATAGCCAGGTTGCTATTTAACTTTTTAAATTTTAAACCAGCCAAGTGTTTGGCTTTAGAGACTACTGCTTCTATTGAGCAGAATTATACTAGTCATAATATTAACGAATTGGAATATGTTCCAAATATTTATTTAAATTAGGTAATAAGACAATGGAGGACATCTCTTGCGAAAATAAATTCTAATTATTTCTCAACACTGTAAATTTTATAAGCTTCTTATGCTATCTGTTGATGTGAAAAAATATATTAGGGATGCCTTCGGGACCAAAATTTTAAAATGGGATCAGTTTTCGTAAATGATGTGACCGCGTCAACACGCACCCGGCAATTTCTTAGCAAATAGGTTAAGGAAGGCGAAATTTTGCACGTAAGTTTTGAATACATTTATCAGATTTTTTGTAATTTCTATTGACTTCATTGGATTAATGGTCATGTTGTTTACACTAATTAATGTTTATTTATGATCTTTTATCCATTTTCCCTAACAATATAAAGGGTGTCTACTATTAGTTCTTGAAAATGTAAAAAAACCTAATAGATGACATGGATCTCATCTTTTAGTTTTTTAATACATACTAAAGTTATTTTGTACTTTATTCTACTGCAAATGTCATCACTATTCTCTAAAAATATAATTCTATTAACAAACTAAGAACTTAGAACTACTGTACCTAAAAATGGACATGGTGTCTAATATTAGACCTTGCACTGATCTAAAAATCGATGCTTTAGTTTTGTAGCAGTAAAAAGAAGAAAAAGGAGAACTGAGAACAAAAAGAAGAAAAAAGAAGAGGACAAAGAAGCATAGAGACTTAAGACTAAAAATAAATTTGCTGGGAAAAAAATATGAAAAATAAAAATAAAAGGAAAGATAGTTTCAGCATGGAAGAATAATGAATAGAATCTGGAGACAACGTGGATAATATTTCTGATGCATGTAGTTACCATGATGAAGTAAATGAAATCTTTTGAAAAACGGCAAATAAAGACCTAATAATATGAAAAATGTAAAATGTAATTTAATGTTCCATGTCAACTATTAGTTCATATTGGTGTCTACTATTAGTGTTGTTCGCTTATTGTGATGTCATCTATTAGTACTTATGACTAAGTTTACAAAAAGACCAATAATATATTTTTTTATTGATTTGTCAGAGAATAATTATAATAGTTTTATTTTGTAAGAGTTACTGAAGACATGGAAGAAGTTATCAATCCTTTATTTTCATAAATTATATATTTTATAACATTCGAATGTTTCATGTTTCCTTAAAGTGTCTGCCATTAGGTCTTCTCCCTTATTAAAATCAAAAAGTGTATTAAAAATTATTGTAAACTTTCAAAGAAAAATAAAAAATGTTTAATTCATTTATCAAAAGTTATAAATGAAAATAAACTCTTGAATAATAACTTACTAAACTGTAATTTTGACATAGAGCAAATAAAATGTAACTATGAGGCCGATGTATGTAACCTACAGCAAGAAATTTCGATACTTCTTGACTCTTTGGATAATTTAAACAGAAAATATGCTTTGTCTCAACAAGAAACACAGAGGCATATATCAGCGATGAATGATTTACTTGAAGTGACTCGTTATAATGAGGAACGGGTTTACTCTTTATTGAGAGTCAATGGTTCCTCAGACCAAGTAAATCATTCTGTTTTGAATAGTATAACTGATATATGTTCCAGTCAGAAGGTACATACTGAATGCCCACAAATTGCTTTGTTCAGTGATGAATTAGGTAAGGACTTAGGTATTTATTTAAGTAGGATGTGTATTGGACAATCAGTTTCCAATTTCTGTATGCCTGGAGCTACTTATAGTGAAATAATGTGCAGGGCTTTAGCTATGACTTATTGTCCGAACACAACAATAATACTTTTAGTTGGGAGGAAGGGAAAATTAAACAAAAAACAAATGACCGAATTCCGAGATAAATTATTTAGTATGGAAAATATTAATAATGTTATCTTGTTTACTTTTCCTTATATACAAATGTTGCCAAAGAGATATAATAAAGAAAACTTTTCTAGGTATCAACTGAACAGCCTAATGTATACTGCTGTAAATAATAATTGTATCATTTTAGATGACTCACATTAAGCAATGTCAGGTTGTAGACATAAATAATTTAGATTTTAAGTTATTTACCATGATATTGTATATTTGTATATTTGTATATTTTATTTTAGTTTGTATTTTTAGCAATGAATTTGTGATTTTAAGTTTATATTATTTTCTAAAATAATGTTATGGTGTATTAATAAATTTGACAATATTTACCATGACCAGGTGGACGAAACTTTCCGAACAAAAAAAAATTGGGTTCCAAATTTAAACGTAGCAACTGGACCCAATAACATAATCTGTGCTTGATCTTTGCAAGATCGACTGTGATTGGCTGATAAAAAAGACCATAAAGAATTTAAACTACATGAGAAAAAAGACGAAGAAGGAGTTTAAAACTCAAAGTTCGATTTTCATTTTCTGAAAATTATTTGTAGCAACTCATACAAAAATTGTAAATTATGTGGATTAATTATTGAAAAACGAAAGGTAAGGCATTGTAAAATGTAAATGTAACCGTAAATTGATAAATTGAAGCAAAACATAACGGTATCATACCATGTTCTAATACAAAGTATGTCGTAGTATTATTTGCATAATTGTACAAAAATTTACAACTTAATCTATATTAATATAAAAAAGATAGATTATTATTTCATAGAAATTATTATAATGTATATCAGTATGCAGTTAATTTGGAAAATGATGAAATGTGTATCATGTGTATATTGTTTTATTGTAACTATACATAAGGTTATTAATTACTATACTTACTATTATTTATGTAAACTGTATGGAAATATTGTAGTAAATGAAAAATGTTTCATTAATTTCAGATTTTTAGGTCCCTATACAGCTAGTTTGCAACATTTTAGTCTGCAAGCAATAGCTGTTAACTCGATCGCGGATTCTAGGAAATCTTTTGTTCTCGCGGTCGCATGCGACCGCTTGGGAACGAAAGCAGCAAAGAGATTCAAAGCAAGGAGATTTTAGGAGAAGGAAGGTATGGGATTATGAGTGGTACGGCTACCAAGGAAAAATCCTCTGATCAAGTGAGGTGGTATGCAGCTGGCCTGAACCCGCGCGATAGATTTCAGCTGTCGTATACAGGGTGTAACAAAACAAAGTGTGTATGTATAAAGGCGCGGTCCACTGGATCGGAATCGGAGCGCAGGTACGCAGTGGACGGATTTGTTGCTTTGTATGTATGGTACTGACTACTATGAACTGCACTAGAAGTACTGGAACGTCATTCTGCGCCTGACAAGTATATGACGACACGTGGTACTACCGTCCGCACCGTACGTCCCGATTCCAACCTGGTGGACGCGCAGCTTTAATCCCCTCCCTATATACAGTTTACTGTATAAAGCGCTTATTCCACTTATCCTAGCTAGGTTTCTAGATCCTAAATCGTTTCCGATTTAGTCAAGACGTGGAACAACATTTAGAAGCTAGGATCCTACCTAGGAACCTAGCTAGCCGCTAGGATAAGTGGAATAATGGCTTAAGCCAATCAAGTAGTTAGTAGAGTAGCATAGACAGCTATTCTATCATATTTATAAATAAAATACATAAAACTGTACTGTAATAATATTATAATATTTAATAATAGAAATCAACAAAAACTTGTGGATTAAATCTGTTTTATTGTTTAATTTACCTTATTAGCCTATTTATTTAGCCATGTACAATAATTTTTATTGAAATAAAACATTTATTTGAGCTCATTTCTTTTTATTTATTTTTTTAATTTTTGGTATGTTTAGAGTGAAAGGTTTTGCACTTAAAATTTTTTCGTTTAGTTTCAAATTAAAAAAATAACGAATGTTTATTTTTTTTCTTCTAAGTCCGACCTCTTGTTACGTAGTATACAGTTTACATCCTCTTTGACCATGACAAGAGATAAGTACTTCTTATCTAATTTTTATAAAAGACGAATAGCCAGGTTGCTATTTAACTTTTTAAATTTTAAACCAGCCAAGTGTTTGGCTTTAGAGACTACTGCTTCTATTGAGCAGAATTATACTAGTCATAATATTAACGAATTGGAATATGTTCCAAATATTTATTTAAATTAGGTAATAAGACAATGGAGGACATCTCTTGCGAAAATAAATTTAGTATTGAAAATCCTACCAATAATTCGTTAGACTCAAATATATTAAGAAAGAATAAATGTAATTTGATTAATCTGGTGC
The DNA here is from genome assembly GCA_937595015.1 of Polyommatus icarus. Lineage (NCBI taxonomy): Eukaryota > Metazoa > Arthropoda > Insecta > Lepidoptera > Lycaenidae > Polyommatus > Polyommatus icarus. The sequence goes on from OW569325.1 coordinate 4,194,511, forward strand.
ATCAAAATTTACAAGGTATGGTAGGTAAAGAACTTGAAATTGAGTTATTTTTAAAGGAATTTAACATTGATATTATTTGTATATCTGAACACTGGTTCAGACAATATGAACTCACTTTCAATTTCAATAACCACCAGATAGCTAGTTCGTTCAGTAGAGAAAATGCCATTAGAGGCGGCTCTTTAATATTAATTGGAAATAATTTAAAATTTAAGGAACGTAAAGATATTGTGAGTCTCTCTATTGAACGAACAATTGAAGTAGCCTGCATTGAGCTAAGTCATCTTATTATTGTGGGTGTATACAGGCCTCCGTCGGGGTTATTTGATACCTTTGAACAAACTATGGAACAAATATTGTCAAAAATATGTGCATCTAACAAAAGGGTTATTATATGTGGAGACTTTAATGTTAATTTATTGGATTTAAATTCCACAACTGTTAGATTCACATCTTTATTTAAATCATATAACCTTTGCAATTTGTTTCATGAACCTACAAGAGTCTGTGAGACTACAGCTACTTGTATTGATAACATATTTACAAATCTCATTCCCGATAAAAAGGAAATAATTAATAAGTTAAGCTCTGATCACTGTGGACAGTTAGCATCATTTAATGTCAATTGCGATAATAACGTAAAGGACAATCTTGTGTTTGTTCCTGTTACTACAAAACGTATTGAGCAATTTAGAAGTAAATTAAATTCAAATATTCAGTCATTGGGTAGATCAAATAGCTCAGATGAAGCTTTTAATAATTTGTTTAAGGTAATAAGAACACAATTTAATACAGTATTTACTTCTAAAACAGTTAGAATCGATGTTAAAAAAACCAGATTTATTGAATGGGCAACTAAAGGAATTAAAATAAGTAGGCAAAGATTATATGAATTATATGATGAAAGGTGTAATAACAGCAGTGAATCATTTAAATCATATGTTAAAAATTATTCTAAAACCTTCAGAAAAGTTTGTAAAGCTGCTAAGGCTCTATATATCAAAAATAAAATTAAAAATTCTAAAAACAAAATTAAAACTACATGGAAGGTTATATCTGGTGAGACTGGAAACGTCACCTGTCGTAACACTGATTTTGAATTATACTTTGAAAATAAAAAGATTACAAATAATCTTGAAGTTGCGACGGTCTTTGAAAAGTTTTTTGCTGACATTCCGGTCTCAACTACAAAAAATCTAAATTCCTCACCAGAAGCTGCTGAAAAGCTACTCAGAGACAATGTAAAGGAATGTGATGTCAATTTTAAGTTTAGGGAAATTAGCCCTAGAGATATTATTGATACCTTTAAATTGTTGAATATTAAAAATACTACTGATCTCTGGGGCATGTCTACAAAAATTATTAAATCGATAATTGACATCATAGCTCCTCATCTAGCAATAATTTTCAATGACTGCATTAGGAGTGGTGTTTTTCCTGACTTAATGAAGCACAGTAAGGTCGTACCTTTATTGAAAGCGGGAATTAAATCAGATCCGACTAATTACCGGCCTATTTCGATTTTACCGACTCTTAGTAAAATATTTGAAAAAATAATTTTACAACAATTACTGTTACATTTTAATTTAAATAATTTATAACACAATAACCAATACGGTTTTACTAAGGGTTGTTCCACAACGGATGCTGGTATAGGTCTTCTTTGTAACATATTTGAAGCTTGGGAGGAGTCACAAGATGCCTTAGGTATTTTTTGTGATCTCTCTAAGGCATTTGACTGTGTCGAGCATGCTACTCTAGTCAGAAAATTGCACCACTATGGCATAAGGGACTCAGAACTCAGCCTTTTGACTTCTTACCTCAAAAATAGGACTCAAAGGGTTGAAGTTAATAGTAAAAGATCCAATGGGACCAAAATAGAATTAGGTGTACCACAGGGATCTATTTTAGGACCATTTCTTTTTCTCATCTACATTTATGACTTACCTTATCTAGTTAAGGATAATGAGATAGTACTTTTTGCTGATGAGACTTCACTTATTTTTAAAGTGAAGCGACGGCAGTCAAATTACGACGAGGTAAATAGTACTCTCTCAAAAATAGTACATTGGTTTAATGTTAATAACTTACTTTTAAACTCTAAGAAAACCAAATGTTTAAAATTTACTTTGCCCAATGTTAGGCAAGTTCAAACCAATTTACTATTAAATGATGAGAAAATGAATTTGGTGGACTCCACTATATTCTTAGGCATTACATTAGATAGTAAATTACAGTGGGGTCCTCATATTGCTAACCTTGCAGGTAAGCTCAGTTCTGCAGCATATGCAGTCAGAAAAATTAGGGAAATTTCTGATGAAGACACGGCAAGACTAGTTTATTTTAGTTATTTTCACAGTAGAATGTCTTACGGTATCATTTTATGGGGAAACGCTGCCGACATCAATACAATTTTTGTGCTGCAGAAGCGAGCTATACGATCAATTTATAAAATGTCAGCTTTTGAATCTCTGAGAGAAAAGTTTAAAGAAATTGGTATTCTTACTGTTGCTTCTCAATACATTTTGGATAATGTGTTGTATGTTAGAAAGAATCTAACAAAATTTAAAACTAAAGGTGATAGTCTCGGTAGAAACACTAGAAATAGGCACAAGCTGGAAATGCCAGTGATCAGACTTAGCAAAATAAGTAAATCTTTTAAAGGTCAATGTATACGCCTTTACAATAAAATCCCGAAAAACGTTCAAAATCTATCAATTAATAAACTTAAAAAAGTAATTAAAGAACGTTTGTGTGCCAAAGCCTACTATACGGTCAATGATTTCCTAAACGATGGCATATCTTGGGAGTAGGATGGCTGCTTGCTGCTGCTTCTACATTTATTATATGTGACTTACAATTCATGTTGACTTTCTATAATGTATTAGATAAAGTTATTTACATTGTAAATTTTATTTTTTTAAAAGACTAATTTTCCACTTTTTTAGTAAAAAGTGGCCCCGTGCGAGTTTCTTACGCCGGTTCTTCTCGCGGTGGTAGGCAACATGTAGCTCAACGTTCTGAAAACATTTGATTCAAATTTATTCAGAAATTAAACGATTTTATATATATATATATATATATATATATATATATATATATATATATATATATATATATATATATTACGAGCGGGAAAGTATAATTTAAGAGTAATTGGCGTCGGCACTGACTCGATCGATAATAATTTGCTAAAAATTAAAGAAAAAATATTTAAAAGGTTACAATAATATATATATATATATATATATATATATATATATATATATATATATATATATATATATATATATATATATATATATATATATATATATATATACAACTTATAATTTCAATATCTGACAAATTAGTAGACGCTTGAAAAGAATGAATAATTAACAGAAATTGAAATAAAGTAGGTACAAGCAACAATTTTGTCTACAACAAACATTGTCTACAAATAATTAGTAGACAATAAAAATTAGCAAAGAAGCAGGGCCCGATGTAAGGGAGTGAGTAAGGGGGCCCGATGTGAGTAAATGCCAGGTGAGCCGGGCATTTACTCTGACCCCTGAGCGGCAAAAAATGAAGGACGGCAAAAACTTCTTTCTATCTTCCAACCATAGCCATCGTCCATCCACCACCCAAGTTTGGTAAGAACCTTACAACCTACTAGGTATAGGTTTGATAGTGGAAATATTAAATATTCCCCCGCATTATACCTTAAGAAAACAAGCTCAGGACTTGCACCTATAGTTTTCTGAATGATATTTGCCCGGAGAGGCTATATAGCTTATCGGGCCCTGCAAAGAAGCGATGAAGACTATCCTCTTTCAAATATAAAATCTAGTCTAATTGTAATATCTTTGCATGTTATTGTAATATGTTATTATGAGTCAGCGTCCAACCTTGGCGACATGGTGGCTCTCAGCACTTGCCTCATGTCTTCCGCGATACACATGTCTAATGTCTTACACGAAAACCTAACCTCTAAACCACTTTAACTTGTGTAGAAGTTCCGCGATGACGGGTTACTCATATTACTTCGAAATCGCCGATTACTTCATCTGTTTTTCGGATAACAACAAACAACAAAAAAAAAACGACGCGTTGACGAATGGAAAAATATACAGTCCCTTCTGTTAGGACGACATCTCGCGGGACCAGTCCCGTCTTCAAGATTAATGTCTTAGAAAAGCTTTCGTTAAAAAGTATAGATTAATACTTAAAAAATATACCTATTTCCCGTACGTTAGATATGTGTGGTTCACGTTCGTGAATCCTGTTGGATTCACGAACAACTTAACATATTTGTAACATCAAAATAGTAAGGATTTTTGAGATAATTTTTAAACTGTTTTTCTCGATCTTCCCTTCCCTCATATCTTTCATTTCCTGCTTGCCCTTTTTTATTACATGCTTTACACAACCCCGGTGGATTGGGGATATCGGTTGGGGTATGTGGGAATCCCCTGCGGTCTACCTACTAAAACCCCATGGTGCTCCACTCCCCACTTTAAGGCGGGTTGCGGGTACGATAGAACCTACCGCAACAGCTGTGCCAGCGATCGTCCGCGTCGTGCAGACTCGTCACCACCCCGCTACACGATGCGGGGGCTCCTTCTAAGTCTTGGTGCAATGGGTGGAGGTGTCCTCTTCTTTCTTGCCCTTCTGCACTCTTTTCAATTGTGACATTATCGCTACTATATTATTATATAGTAGCGATAATGTCACAATTGAAAATTTAACATAATATTATTATGTAACGCTATATAACATAATATTATGTAACGCTCACAGAGAATGCATAAAGTTTAAACTGTCAAATTATTGTCTTTAGGTATGTATATAGTCACAGTATAGCAATATCTCTACAGTAGTGAAACGAATGTACTTGCGCAGAGCAACGGAGGGGTACCCGCGGGGAAGCGGGCGGCGCGGGCCCGCGTATACAAACTCGCGGAGTTTGTGTACCTGCCCGCACAGGGGTGACGTTGGCGCGTTGTCTACGAGTTTTGTGTTGTAATTATTGTAAAACGATAACTTATCTTATAAACAATGGGATATAATAAGTGTTCAGACTTCAGTGTACGGATGTAAATCTGATTCAAAAAATAAAAATTTAAATTTTCATAAATATCGGTTCACAGTTCACACTAATATTGTGTTGGTCTTGGCGGCATTTATTTGCATCTCTGTTTTATTGTAACTTACGTTGTAAAAAGTGTAACTTGGAGAGAAACAATATAAAATAAATTAAAAATCTGTCAAATACCCTGTTACACACTAATTAGTACCTACCTAGCTAGGTACACAGGGCCACACATCAAATGTAACATGTTGACCTTTTGGAACGCCCTTACCGCGCACGTAATAAGAGCGAGTTTTGAAGCGCTTCTGTTACACCTGATGTGTGGCGGGTGGCCTACCGTACCTACCAATTAAGAGATTAATAATTATTGGATATTTTAATATATAATAATGCGTCTTCATTATTTTAATCCTTCGATCGAGGATTCTTGGAAATCTATTGTTATTCTATTGTGTCTCGCTCACCGGTGAGCTTATGGGGCTTGATGGGTGAATCAAATTTTTAAATAGAGAACTAAATCATGTAGAAATAAAGTTTCATGTAAATATCTGGCAGTATGAATATGTAAATATAACACGCTGATTAAGCCGATTATATGATAATGGATTACATTACAAGCACAATATTTTATTTTTATTTTATTTCCCGTTTCGTGGCAACCCTGGCATATCTGCTCGGTACCTACACCGGTGTCGGAATCGTGCGACATCAAAGGCGTTTCGTTACTGTAGGAATATTCAATATTGCTATACTGTGATATAGTACAGTAGTTTATAGTTATGTAGGTTAAATCGTCAAGTTAGAATAGTGCTGGTTATAATGACATCGATAAACCTGACATCAAGTCATTAGCACCTGACGTCAAGTGTCATGACGAAATATCATTTCTTTAATTAGAAAATAATATCGTTGCTCTTAATTTTGAAGGAAACGGTTTCGTTAATACTCTAATTATAATCTATTATATATAAACCTCCTGTCACGATGTTTGTCCGCGATGGATTCCTAAACTACTTAACCGATTTTGATGTTGTTTTTTTTTAAATGTGTGCTTTTTTCCAACTTGAGAGATAGGATAGCGTAGATCTTTAATTATAGTCGCAATGTTATTTTATTGCAAATTATTTGTCTATAAAGAGCGACCATTGTTTATGCGACGCGGGTCACAGGATAGCGATGGACGTTGCCATGGTGACATACTTATTTAGTCACTAATTCAATAAAATAATACGGGTGATATACTTTATGTAATATTATATGACAAAGAAATCTCTGCCGGGACAGCTAGTATTGTATATATTTTTACATTTTTACTTATATATTTACATTTTTAATCATTACAAACCAATAAATGGTACGTGAAATACTAAACATAAAAATTAAAACCGACTTCCAAGGTAAAAACATTAAGTAATAATATGAACTAAAAAGTATTAAATAATTCTTACTCTTTAATAGTGCCTCTTTCAGAATTCATCTAAATCTCAACTATTTCTGTACATACTATGGTCTTCATTACTTTGAAGTCGGTACCAGTCCCAAAAGTTTCATAATATTATATTCTGACATTGACTGATTTACTCACGATTAAATTAGCTGGTACCGACTTCAAATAATGAAGAATATAGTATGTACAGAAATAGTTGAGATTTAGACGAATTCTGAAAGAGGCACTATTAAAGAGTAAGAATTATTTAATACTTTTTAGTTCATATTATTACTTTATGTTTATACTTATATATTTACATTTTTAATCATTACAAACCAATAAATGGTACGTGAAATACTAAACATAAAAATTAAAACCGACTTCCAAGGTAAAAACATTAAGTAATAATATGATAATAATATATATATATATATATATATATATATATATATATATATATATATATATATATATATATATATATATATATATATATATATATATATATATATATATATATTTTTCATGCGATAGTACTATGTATTACAATAATGAAGGTAAAGATTAATATCATAATATTATTATGACACTGAAAATATACTTGCCGCGCCGCTGGGTGTGATTCGGCTCATCTTTCGATCGCGGATTCTTGGAAATCCATTACTATTATCCAAGTACTATTATCTATTTTGTGCCATGAGACATTGGTGACCTTAACACGACGTGGTAATGATGATGATGACGATGATGATGATGATGAATTTTAATTGCGTGGTAGCATAATATGCTTTCTGTCCTTAAAACAACGCCGAAACTCCCAAACGTGTATCTATAAGGAGTCAGGAGTTCTCTCAGCATCTTCGAAACCATGGTATACCTTGACCCAATATTTGACTTTTTGGTAGCATATTCTTAGTATACTTCACATAAAACCAAAATTACCATATGTTTCCATATAAATTTTGAGGAGTTTCCTCGATTACTCCTGGATCCCATCATCAGGTCACCACTTTTATGAACATGGTACCAAATTGGAGTGAAACCTAATACAACAAAACAAAAATTTCGAAAATCGGTTCACAAACGGCGGAGTAATCGTTGAACATACAAAAATAAAAAAATAAAAAATAAAATATCCACAGCCGAACATATAACCTCCTCGTTTTTTGGAAGTCGGTTAAAAAGAGTTGGAGATAGAGAATGGGATCTAAGCAAAGCTGCAGATGAAATATAGAAAATTTGAACGAAATCCCTCGAAAAACATGAAACGTTAAAAGAAAAGCCAAGTCCATCTATGAAATTCTATCATAAAAAGTTTTTAGGTCACATTCAAGCCAAGTCTTGAACTTATTTTGTAATTTTAAATTTACTTATTTTAGCCACTGTATCAACAGTTTTTATTTTTTTTATTTTATAATCATCTGCCGCCGCTGCTACTGCAAGTGTGTAATATAATGATAATATTTTCCAAGTCAAACGACCGGCTACCGATCTCTTCTAGATCTTCCTAATACGCTGGAGAGATGTACCATCAGGTGGGACGGCTGATCGACACGACCAGTGAGAGAACTGGCGAAGGACAGACTGCTTTACATGTCTACGCATGGATCGACTTTCTAAGTACTCACATACGGGTTTTGCTCGATCGAGCAATAACGTCAAGCAAAATCCGTGGCTCGAGCTTTCGTCCACACATTCAGCATTGCTCGATAGTTTTACTCTAAATCGATACAATTGATTCCATTAACCTGGCTCGATGCGAGCCTTCGAGCTGTCAGTTTTGCGGTCCACACAGTAATTATTACTCGATTTGGAGTAAAAATATAAGAGCAAAACCGTATGTGAGTACTTAGCATTATTGAGTAATGACTAATAAAGTATCAGCCTATTTTTCTATCCCAACTAAATATTTTTTAAAGTAAGTATAAAACGTTATATTAATTATACCAACATACAATATATTTTCTACAGTTAAACAGTACCTAATGATATGAGATAAACTGTAATGTTTTAGAGGGTGTATGTGTCCCTGACATACAGTTCACAGTGAAAGTAGTATCAGCGCTAAAAGTCCATTTTTTTTCTTATTTGTAATGACAAGCGCCCCACCGTTATGAATATTCCCATAAACAAGTTTAAAAAAGATGTTACTCTTTCAGCGCCTTTCACAGTAAACTCTATGTCAGGAACATTCACCCCCTAAAGTATCACCTTGTATGTATGAAAAATTTTGGTATAAATATCATAATTAGGTATTTCATTTTTAGCGAAACGAAGTTCGCGGGGTCAACTAGTAACTTATACATTAATTTTATAACTCTATGCAAACGTAGGTAATAATAAAAGCAAATATTTTATAAATAAACTCAGATAATTAAAATAAAGAAGCGGAGGTCATAAAAATATTTATGCCATGGCATAAAAGTTATTTTATAAAATATTGTCAGTTAATTAAAATTAATACTCGATTATCCTTTTAAGTAACAACTAAAAACAACATATTATTAAGTTAAACAAAAAATTTTTTTGTAATTAGCCCAATAAAACACTAAAATCTTTAATGTTTTATTGAGTTTATTACTTAATTAAGCATAAAAACTAATTACTTGGGAGGAAACGCTAGATGAAAAATAATTAAAAATTCGCTTCTAGCCATTCGTCCCACTGGGACGAAAGATTCTGAATACTACTCTTATTAACTATGGTCAACGGCCATATTTATTATTATTCTTGTTTCCAAGATAAAAATAGCTAAACCGTTCGGTAGTATCTTAAAAAATGTTCCTTCCGTAAATATCATCAATAAATAGGTTTTTAAAAGCTTCAAAATGATTGCCCGATTACGTTAATAAAATATTAGTATTTTTCTTAAAAGTATTAGTATTACCTAGAAAGTTATTTTAACTTGATATAATTATACGCGTAAACGTAACTAGATGTTCCACGCGGCGTCGCCCGCGTAATTTAGGAATGTCACGGAAACCGTACATTTTTCCGCAAAAAAAGAAACCTTTGTCCTTCCACGTGGTATATTCTTCATGTGTGCCATATAACATAAAAATTGTTATATAATTGCTATATTTTATCACGCTAAGACTTCCCTCTATTTCTTCGCTCATATTAGACTTAGCGTGATAAAATATAGCCTTCCTCGGTAAATGGGCTATCTAACACTGAAAGAATTTTTCAAATCGGACCAGTAGTTCCTGAGATTGGCGCGTTCGAACAAACAAACAAACAAACTCTTCCCAATTATAATATTATTAGCATAGATAAGTACGAAACCCTAATTAAACTGTATTACTTTTTATATTATAAGTTAAGTAATTAAGCTGTTTTTTTGTCCTATTATTATCACGTTTTTGTGTTCTGCAACCTACTGTTACGGACACACAGAGCCATCTAGCGGTAAACCAGGGGAACACAGATAACCTAAATCCCCTAGTCGATACTAGATGGCGTTAGCAGTACCTTCTCTAGAAACATCCCACAGTTGTTTACTTGTTTACGCATATCAGGGTTATTCTGGGATATTCCGGAACATTCTGAAATTCGATCCGGCCCGTATAAATAGTCGCAGACAGTCGGGCCGGCAATTCAGTTTTATCTGAGCGGTCTTCGAGGCGACTTCGGAGCGAAAACAAGTGATCAATAGTGAGTGATGTGATAGTGACTCGGCTACGACCTAGGACAGTGATAGTGCTCAGTGATTTGGATCTAGTGCTTAGTGTTTGGACTCAGTGATTAGTGTGAGCTAGTGTTTGTGAATAAAGTCTTCAAGAGAGTCACCAGGTCTTTCTCTCCGAATCATCGAACCCTAGCACGTAACACTACGAATAATAAAGTCTGCAACATAATATTATGACATCGTTATTTGAATTTATGTAATTAAATGTATCAAGTATCAACCGTAAGGCTTCGGCCAAACCTGCGCGTCAGTAGCGCGAGACGCGAGCGGGACGCGGGACGGGAGCGTCTGCAACGCGAAACTGGGGCCTGAGTCAAGACGAATTCGTAATCGCTTCGTTATAGAATCGCCAAGCAAAATGTATAGAATTGACATAAGACGAGTCAAACGTCAACGTCATATTAACGAACGCTTATGTCAATTCCATACATTTTCATCGGCGATTCTATAACGAAGCGATTACGAATTCGTCTTGACTCAGGCCCCTGGTGTGCACACCAATTTCGCGTTGCAGACGACTACTTACGGTGTAACGGTGCGAACCGTAGATTATTCCCGCTCTGCCGACGCGAACGTCCCGCGTTGCAGACGCTCCCGCTTCGCAGTCGCTTAGGTCGCGTTTTGCCGAAGCTTAATGTTAAATTACGTAGATACATTGTACGTAACATTAACTTTATTATTCAGTAATCAGTAATAAGTAAATTAAAGTGAGAGAGAAAAAAACTATATAGCCTTTGTGATTTGTCATAATATGGCATTTTATTTGAATTTTTGTCGGTTGCGATCGCTTGCGACAAAGATTGAAAAGTTCCCCTATTGTAATTATAATAGATATAGAATATACTGACGTATAGATCACCTGACAACCCGAAAATGCGTGACGATTTTTGATCTGTCAATGTGTGCGTGTGCTAGTGATGTATCTTTTACTATCGATAGTATAGTTCGTTCGAGTTATTTTACCTGCGTTTTTATGAGAAATAAATAATATGCAACTTTGACAGATTTTGTAATTCAAATAAGGTAGACTCCGCGCACGATAACTTTGCGCGCAGCTGAACGAAACTTTTCGTCGGGCCGCCATAATTACATAATAATCGATACGTCTATTCCTATACATAATTTAAATTAGTATTTATAAGGATATTAAAGTAAAACTACCAATAAAATATCATTGGGATTATAGGCCTGGAGATAGTGACACAAAATTCTTGGTGATTTGTGCCAGTATGGCGGTTTTACAGGGGTATAATTACGTAAAGGCAAAAAGGAAAATGATGGTCATAGCGCTCGCACTGGCAGCCCAAACGCGTGGGCGTTAATCGAACGTGTCGGATAAATAACGAGTGTTGAACGATTTGTTCCACAAAAATGCTTGTATTTTCAGATAGTCGAAAAAAAATAAGTAGGCGTAAGCGTAATGCCATACTTGTCGGGTGCGGCTTACAGCCCGCCATACCGACGCGAATAATACGTTAATTTTAATAAAAAAATTGAACCATTTTTACCAGGCTAATTTTTGCATAGCTAATCATCGTCGAGTAGCCATTCACGAAAATCACCTTGCCATACTTTTCCGACGGCGCCCAATGGCCGCCATACTACTGCAAAGGTGTAATTTTTTTTTCGCCAAACGATTTGTGCCACTTATTATTAAAATTTATATTTTTTTGAAGAGTTTTTACGTGTGCCGACCGTTAATAAAAGCGTCAATTTTATAATTTCATCAAATCCAGAATTTAATTTTTTTATACAGAATCAATAATTATTTTCTACCAACATTTTCCAATTGCAATCTTAATGCCCATGGAAGCTTAAGAAATCGGTAACTACTTTATTCCAATTTTTTACTAATGTTGCCAACTACAAAGAAAAATGTTGTTTCTAGAAAGATATTGTATCTATCGGGTGTATTGCATTCTTTTAATGGGGATGGAGACAAATATTTGAAGTGTTTTTACATCATCATCCTACTTTTACATCATACATCCTACATCTGTTTTGTGTCATGATAGCTATAGTTTGAAGAGTGCGAGGGCATAAAACTACCGAAATATGCACTACCAACGAAAAATTGCCAAAATATGCACTAACGCCTAAAAAGTGCCAATATATGCATTTGCATATGCAAGTATGCAAATGCATATAATCCGATGTCTAGTTATAAGTTTTAATTGTATTTACTAACAGTATAGATTTTTTGTGATCTGAAATAAATAGTTAAGGTGGTAATGTGGCCCCTGCACATATATTGCCCCCCTTCAATATCTTAATGTTTTAACAACACTATCCAGTATAATAGGCTACTTGACCTACTTTTTTTCTTCATGCTAATCGCTTCTTAATCATCCATTTTCACAAAAAAAAAACTAATATTTCGATATTTTACACAGTAGAAACCCATAAAAATGTTTATTGAAAAATATGCCTCATAAATGGCGCCGAAAACACTGTCCGCCATAGTGTGACGTCATACGCTTTGTATTTTAAACTCTCTTTATTGAACATTTTTTTATGTGCTAAACGTACGAGTCTAAAAGAGCCCAAAAATAATAAAAGAATTAAATAAGAAATTACAAATCATTTGTAATGTTGAAAACTTTTGGATAAAAGTTTTGGCCATTTCATTTCCCGTCTACAATAAATGGAGATAATATATAAAACTGATGTTTTAAGTGAATTATTCAAGAAAATATATTTTACAAATCTTTCTAGGCTTATTCTTATTATTTATGTACAAATAAACTTACATATAACGAGAACGATAAATAAAAGATATTAAATTAGTACGAGGATGACGTCACATCCAAATCGGAAGTACCGCAAAATCGTTTTCGTCAGTACAAATCCTATTTTCATAAAATCATATTTTCAAATCGATTTTATTTATCAATCATAGGCTTTTATTTGATGATAAGGGTGAAATACGGTTTCCTAGGCCAAGTTCCACTAGAAATATGCATTTGTTCAATGAAATTGAATATAGGTCAAGTAGCCTATTGTTGTGGGACGTAGCACCGTACAAATCCAACAGAGGCTTTTAAGTTCGATTGTCATTCGATCGAGTTTAAACTTGCGACCGACGAAACTTTTAAGTCTGTGTGATTTTATTTCGATGGTTGTTTAGAAACAGAAATATTTGGCTTTTGTGTTCTAACATCGAATACATCAAACTGTTCTCCTTCGGAATTTGAAAGGTAAATATAAAATTATACATTTTCTATACTTATTATAAAACAAAGTCGCTGTTTTTTCCCTCATGTCCCTTTGTTCACTTTTAGTTCTGTTAGATAGCCCATTTATCGAGGAAGGTTATAGGCTATATTTTATCACGCTAAGACTAATAGGAGCGAAGAAATAGAGGAAAATGTGAAAAAAAACGGGGCAAATTATTTGAAAGGGCTAACTGAATACGCTAATCTCAAGAACTACATGTCCGATTTGAAAAATTCTTTCAGTGTTAGATATCCCATTTATTGAGGTAGGCTATAGGCATATTTTTTTTCAGTGGCTATATATTTTATACACGTGCGACGCCGGGGCGGGTCGCTAGTAATCAATATTTTTGATACATTTGTGTATCAAATAACTGTAATTTAGCCCCCTCACATTGGTCATAATATGGTTCCAATGACAGAGCTGGAGAGCCATGGGTACAGTAACAAATTTTTGACTTTAATGGGCTATGTTACTCATTTGTTTCTCCACAGGCTACATAGCCTATGTAGCATGTGGAGGCTCCAATGGCGACTATTACATATTTTGTGATATTTGTTAAGTTTAAGTTTCACTTGTGCAGTACATTTAATGTGACATCCCCGTTTAATACCATCACTTGATCTCAAAATACCATATGTGAATTGTGATTGATTAAAAATAATTAAAACTTTCGATTATCCTGCACGAGTTTTATTTATTCCCTAATAAGTAATAAGACATGTTTAAACAAATGAGTAAGAAGTCCCATAATGTATTTCTGACTCCTATATTTTTTAAATAATGCTTGATAAACAAAGTGGGGAGCCACATTACCACCTTCTCCTATATTATTATCATTATTATTTTATCGACATATTATATGAGCTATTAATGATATGATCTAGTAATTGAGATATGTGTAGAAATTAATGATTTCAATTAAAAAAAACTGTTTTGCTTGTGTGGCTTCGAGGACACCCGACAAATAAGTCAACCTTGTATTATATTTTATGTACTATGTTTAATAAACAACAAAACAATAATGTCACAAAGTTACAACAAACAAACGAATATCATAAATATTGTATTCACTTCCTATTACCGTAGTATTGATTTATTAGATTTAAAGTATGTGTTTAAACGACTTAAAAAAAGCTTCTAATTTTATTCCTTAATTTTTTTTGTAATAACAAAAAATACAAGGTGTAACAAAACTGAGTGATAATACTTTATAATATACTTTAATATAATAATAGATATTTAATATAGGGGACTCAAACACATCGTATAGTTAGAGAGGTTTTGCGAACTGAAAAAGATCGTTCTGTCACAAGAAACATTACATTGTATTCGTATAAATAAAAAATAATTGTAAAAAGTTACATTAAAACCATATAAATTCCCTTGAAATCCAAAAGTCGAGTGGGCCTGACGGAATCCCGCCTATTGTGTTAAAAAAGTGTGCTCCAGAGTTGGTTCCGGTCTTGACGCGTCTTTTTCGGCTCTCCTATTCCACTGGCATCGTTCCGGCTTCCTGGAAGACAGCCTTGGTGCACCCGATCCCCAAAAAAGGTGATCGCTCAAATCCTTCCAACTACAGACCAATCGCTATAACCTCTCTCTTCTCGAAGATAATGGAATCTATTATCTATAGCCAGCTTCTTCGATACTTGGACGGCCAGGGATTACTAAGCGACAAACAATACGGGTTCCGTAAGGGTCGCTCGGCTGGTGATCTCTTGGCGTACCTGACTCATCGTTAGGCTCAGGCAATTGAGTCGAAGGGAGAGGCATTGGCTGTTAGTTTGGACATTGCGAAGGCCTTTGATCAGGTTTGGCATAAAGTGCTGCTGTCAAAGCTTCCATCATACGGGCTGCCCGAGAAATTATGTAAGTGGATCACTGGTTTCTTAGCAGACAGAAGCATAAAGGTCGTAGTTGACGGCGAATGCAAATTGTGTAAAAGAGAAATTATTCTCAAAAAATACCATAGAATAAATAGAGAATCTCGAATGAAGAAGACTGCTTTTAATTAATTAATCTAATAAATATACATCTATGTTTTTCATGAAAATGAAGGCTGTGGTAGCACGTAAGTGCCCTAAAAATGTAGAGATTTTTAAGAAATACGATTACGCAAACTTCGTTTCGATGACAAATTAATGGACCTGCAAAACAGTCGGACTGACTGTTCGTCAGTATTTTCTGTATTTCCCACATATTTGGGCAAATTAATATCTCCAGCGTATTTGGCAGATGTCGATAAGATCTATAGCAAGTTGTTCCACTTGGAAAATATAATATTTTGCATTACAAATTCATGGTAGCCACCGCCATTGCCGCGTCAGCGCCTTGTTTTGAGCTTTAATTAAACTGCCCTAACTGCTAAAATATTTGCTCCATGATAATTTAAAAGACAATTCTATTCTTTACAGAATCACAATTCTTATTTGATATTTATTTAGGTAAGGATCAATTGTTAATATGCAAAACAAGCCACGCTAGTAGGAGATGATTTGAAGTTAATTCTTTAATGAAGGAAATGGTTATTATTCGTTAACCATAAAATATACATACTGTCCTGGATTTTTTTGTAGATAATGATGAATACTATAAGTATTTTAATATTATTTCTATGAATCAGCTGTATTTTTCGCAGCGCCAGCGAAATAATGTAATTTATTGCAAATTTTGACCACTCTGGGTTACATTTTTGCAATTTTCGGTATGATCCCTAATATTTTTCTGAATAATACACTATTTATGCTATTTGCAAACAATGTAGCTTACCAAGGGTAAAATAATTTTTAAAATTAGTTCAGTAGCTATTGGACCTATTCAATACAAACAATAATATAAAGACTTTTCCAAATACGAAACAAACTTTTCCTCTTAATCATTGATAAAAAAAAGTATTAATTTTGTTAAGTTAATTTAAGTTATTTATTTAATATATCATTTAGTTATGGTATCAAAATGTCAACAAAATAGTGATGGCAATAATTTTGAATTTCAATGTTTTAAGATAATTTACAGTTAATTTACATTTCGGATGAAAATTTGAACTATTTACGTCATAAGGAATATTTAGTTTTCTCATACATACATTATTTTTACGTTTTATATTTTGACAGACATCCTTAAAAAATTTTTTTTCTTTAAATTGTTGTCATTTTTGTTGGTAATTTCTACATGCGACATATTTTAAATATAAATTTATCACTTAACAATGGCGTAAGTGTCACTTCCGACAAGCAATCATTGATTTTGTACAAGCAACAATGTCGGTTCTGGCACTTCCGACAAATCAGCATTACTCGTACTCCGTTTAAAAGGTCAGAAGTGACTTTTCTCATATTTATTCATAAAATACGGGATACTCCTAATAATATACTAAACGTAAATAACTTATAGAGCACAACCCTGAAATTTCATGATTCTACTTGAAATAATTAAAAAGTTATTCACAATTTAGACTTTGAATCGCTTTCCTGTAAAGTTGCTGTTTTTCACATCCGACATTGTTAATAGTCATGGGCGATATGTAACTCGCGCATTATAATATAAATCGAGTACTATTATCAAAACGTGGCTCAGAACAGCACAATTTCGTATCAATATTATAAAATTTTATGACTCTTTTCTGTTTTGGATAAAATAAAAAACTACAAGGATGTGTTGGCGCGTGGACGACATAGTTGTGACTTGTGGGCGTGGATATGAAACAGCTGTTTATTACGGCCACAGGAAAAATGATACTTGGATGACATCAATGATAGTCAGCTGTTTCGCAAATGACAATGTCAATTTTATAATATCTCGGCGTGAGTTTCAATGTTGGCCACGCACCACAACAGTCTCACAGCTGTGTAAGTCTGTGACCGATCAACAACATATTTTTTGTCCTTTTCATAAGGTTGTAATGGTACGTGTCAGAAAATCTTATTTTTTGCATTGTCATTAAAATAATATCTCGATTTGCGTCACTGAGCCGATAAAAACTAACATATTTGCGCTGCAAAAGTTTTTATGGCTATGTTATAAGGGGATTTTTATGTCTTAATTTTAATTATGATAATACCTAATGTATGATTGAGACGTCAGGCGATAGAAAAATCTGTACAAAAAGTAAATTCGACTTGTTATTGAAAGATCTGCATCCTGTTACAGCTCAGAGATACTCTGCCAGTCACCACTTTGCCAGTCATACTTTCGTCCAAACACACACAAAGCATCTCTTGGGCGTTGTGTTTTGATGACTGTCAGGTATGTCAAGTGTTGCTGCGGTCGTGTATCACGCGTTTCCCGTAGTCCCACCTTCAGGAGTAGGACCACCGTTGGGATTTTAGTGGGTAGTCCCGGATGCGTCTTCCGTCCGCCCCGGGTAGTCCCACATACCTCGGTGGTCCTCCCCAGGCCCCGGGGATGAGTAAACGCATTCCCCCAACGCAAAAAAAATAGGAAAAAAGGACACCCGAATGGAACGAAGTTATTTCTTATGTTTATTTTAAAAAAACGCCATCTATTGACGCCCAGGAATACTAACAACGCGTCGCTGTTTATTTAAAAAAACGCCATCTAGTTGACGCTTAGGAATACTTACTATCAACGCCCTCTATCCGTACCATGCAGGTACTAATAAAAAAGTGTCGAGGTCAAATCAAGGTCAAACATCGTTCTGTCTAGCCTTCAAGATTTACGCCGAACGCAAGATAAGGAACTTCGTTCCAAAAAAAAAAGGTATGTCAAGTGTATATGGAATATTATATACCGTTATTTTAGAGGAGTGAGCATACTTCTGTATGTTATATGGGTTCTGTCGAGCCTCTCGATCGCCTCCGTAGTTACAGTAGTAATCGTAATTATCGGAAATGTTTCGTACGGACAACAAACGTTTCGGCAACATACGTTTCCTATATTATATTGCAGTCTACAGAATGCAGAATTTATCGTAGCCAGTGCCGGTTTTAGCTGTACCAGCGCTGGGCGAGATTTCTTCGGCACCCAGGGTGCTGATAGTGCTGAAAAAAATTGGCACCCTTTTGTTTGCCTTCAGCGCTCCTTTTTATTCGGCGCCCTGGGCGGTCGACCAGCGCCCCACCTCGCCCCCCTGATCCTAGCATTTTAAATTAGTAGTAGTAGTCTCGAAAATGTTTGTATAATAGGTACACTTAATCTGAACTTATACTAAAAGCTCATAAGTCATATATGCCTATTATATTTGCATTCGAATTTCTATCGTGTTTTGCAATATAAGATTATAGCACCGTCTTCCCTCATGTTCCTTGGTATTTGTTTGAACGCAATAATCATGACCGGCAACATTTTTTTAGAAATGATCTTATGTTCGTTAATCATCTATGGTCAAATAATTTTTTGTGCAAACCATTAAGAGTTATATTATTAATTTTTTAAGATATTCTATAGTCGTTAATTTTGGCCTATACCTATACGGTATAGAATACAATTAATGTACGAATAACAATATTAATTAATGGCACTTAGATATAAGTATGAATTTAATCACTGAGGTTGGTGCTGCTAATGAAAGATATTAATCAACATAAAATTATATTAGTATAAGTAATGTGTATAATTCTAAGAAACTTAACTAGTTATAAATCCTTAATTTTAATTATTGTTTTACTGTTTTTAGGGTTCCATACCCAGATACTAAAAGAAGACTCTAGATACTACTGCATAAAATAAAATATTCAGAAAAATGCATACCAGTTGCGTGTTTCTTAAATTACATTTTAGATATTTTTTAATTTCATGTCTCTAGAGCGGCTAAATGGCAAACGCTGCAGCTCATGCGTGTCTATTATAAATGAGTATTTATTGAGTTCATAATGGCGCATCCACACATGTCGCCGGCTTATACCGCGGGGTTTGCCGCCGGCTATCAGTCTGCGTTGCCACCGAAGCCGGCGGCATGTGTGGTTAGCCGGTGGCCGGGCCGCCGACCGTGCCGCCGGTATAAGCCGGCGGCATGTGTGGATACAGCATAACACCGAGGTATGACGCCGCGCCTGCTCTCAAATCATTATTAAAATCGAAGATTATTCTCGCGAGCCTCATGAAATATCGACAACAGTGCCGGTTTTAGCATTACCAGTGCCCTGGGCAAAATTTTTTCGGTGCCCAGGGTGCTGGTAGTGTAAAAAGTGTGTCCCTTTTGTTTGCCTTCGGCGCCACATTTTATCCGGTACCCTGGGCGGTCGCCTAGCGCCCCAACCCACCCCCCCCCCCCCCCTAACGCCGCTACTGATCAACAAAGTATGACTATCAGGTATGTCGAGTCAACATGGACAGTTATGTACAGTTATTTCAAAGGAGTGAGCATACACCTAGTCGTACCTAGATAAAACCACCGCAAGAAAATAAGATTATATTGTAATGTGTTATCTAAGTACTTGTATTACTGGCGTAGGAGAGTGCGTGGTCAATATAATGTTTTGCAATGTTTCCACCCTGTCCAAAAAGCTCTTATGGCACAATAAAGTAGGTTAGAGAAATAAATCCATAGGTCTGCTGGTGACGTGAAGTCAAAGTGGTGATCACAACCTGACCAATTTACATACTCACTAAAACCACCTGCGGTTCGCCTTCAGCCGTATAAAGGAGGGATGTCCCGGATCTAACAAACACGAGACTCCGTCCACGACCGGCCGGTCTACCTCAGGACCGGACTTCCACCAAAAGTAAAGGAACGCTTAGACAAACTAAAGCGTTCCCCTCGGCGCCGGCACTGGCTAAGCCGGGGAGGTTCCCATCCTCTCCCAGAGCCCCGTTAGACGAGAGTTAGGAGGTTCGCATAGCGTCGCCTCCGCACTCCCGTCCTACGCCGGCGGAGCGGCAGAGAGGTGGGATCGTTCTCTCTGTCCCGCTCCGTAGCCTCCTTCTGCGATATAACAAATTCGCAGAAAGAGACCGCCGCCTGCCAGGCCTCGTCGCTCTCGAGCATGCAGCGCACCATGCTCGGGAGCGAGAGGTCCCCGCCGAGCACTGCCATCAGATCGTGGCGCTGCACGGCCCAACGATCGCACACCTCGAGGGTATGCTGGGCCGTGTCCTCCGCAGCACCAATTTACATAAGCCAACTATACCTAAGTAGTAAGTATGCATCAATAACATTATGTAGTACATAAAGTATGCAATATCTAGTCCTTTCCAATAGTGATAACAATGATGAATTTATCAGCAACCTATTTTGCTATCTCCTAGACAGTGAGGTCGGAAGTTCAGAACTGTCCTGCACAACAATTGATAATGAAAACGCGCAACCAGAACTGTGATCTTCCATAAAATATATTTCAATCGGTGTATGTAATGTCTTTGAAGCATGTACTACTTAATACAGGATACTGTCTTACAACTGGTAACAAAATAAAATAAAAATCTTTTATTACTATTATTATTACAAGATTTATATATTAATCCTTATCCTTATTATTATAAATGTGAAAGCGTACTCGGTACTGAGAGACAGGGAGGTGGAGCGAATGGCTCCTGCGATTGAGGACCCACATCCGGCAGAACAGGTAGAGCTGAGGTTCGGGTTGGTAGATGAGGACTCATATGTAGACGTGGTTAACAGCCACGTCCATAGGATCTATACGGATGGCAGCAAGATTGAAGGTCGAGTCGGAGCCGCACTCTCCGTATGGAAGGGTGAGGCTGAGGCAAAGGCCGTCAAGCTTGCATTGCCGCCGTATTGCACCGTCTACCAAGCCGAACTTCTAGCGCTCCAAAGAGCAGTAACTATAGCCTGCAAGAGTGGACTGGCGAAGGTCGGAATCCTCAGCGATTCCAGATCGGCTCTCCAGGCTGTCACTCTTTGTTCCCCTCATCCCCTGGCAGTGCAAACAAGGGCGGCTCTCCGAAAAGCTGCATCGCAGAGGCGGGAGGTCTCCTTGTTTTGGATCAAGGCGCACGCAGGGTTGAAAGGGAATGAGAGAGTTGACGAATTAGCCAAGGAGGCCGCGCTGGGATTGAAGAGGAAACCCGACTACGATCTGTGTCCTGTTTCATTCGTCAAGCGTATTTTAAGAGAGGATACGGTTGAGGAATGGGACAGGAGATACGAAGTGGGAGGGACGGCCGGAGTCACGAAGCTCTTTTTCCCAAGCGCTGCTGCTGCACACAAAATAGTCAAGAAAATAGACATAACGCACCACATTACACAGATACTGACTGGCCACGGCGGATTCGCCTTCTACTTGAACAGATTCAAGTTGAAGGAGGATCCGTCGTGTTCGTGTCAGCCCGGAGTTGAGGAGACGGTTCCTCACCTGATACTCGACTGCCCAATTTTGGCTAGCAATAGATATGATATTGAGCAGAAATTGGGCATATCGATGACGGGTGAGAACCTGCCTTCCATCCTGGGGGGTAAAAAGAGGGAAATATTTCTCTCCTTTTGTAAAGAGATTGTAAATTATGTAAATAAGATAAACTGTAGTAAATTGGTGTGATGTTAGTAATTGTAGGCTTAACTGTGATATTAGGGTTAGTTGAATGTCGTGCCGTAGTTTTATCGTTTTACCATTGATATAGTGAATTTTACCGATTATTGGATTTTAATTGTTGAATTTTATTAATTATTGTATTTTATTAATTATTGTAATATTTGTTGGCTTTTAATTACTGGGTGTTATTAATTATTGTAAATTATTTGATTGTAGTTAAGAATCAAAAATTGTAATTATTATATTAAGCACATTGTAAAAAAGAATGAAAAGAACAAAAAATTAGAATAAAGAAAGCAGAAAACAAGCCCTGATATTGTTAGGGGGATGGTATTAAATAAATAAAAAATATGAAAGCGTGGATGTTTGTTACGCTTTCACGCAAAAACTAAGTACTTGACGAATCATCATGAAACTTTGTAATTTGTACGTGCGTTCTCTCGGAGGTATCAGAAGTAACAATAGCCCGGTCTAATTAGACGCAAAAAAATCGTAACCTCGGAATAATTCGCATAGAGCTGAAAATTGGTAGAGACGTTAAATAGACTATTACAAATAAAACCTCAAAAGTCCCCGGTGATCCTCCTTGTGCAAAAAATTTTATTCAAGGTCAAAGGTATGAAAATGAGGTTTTCCTTTTTTTTCCAAGCTGTACATTTTATCACAAAAATAGGTAGGGCAAGAGTGTAGATCATAGAATTCTCTACAAAAAATATTCAGACACTTTTTTCATATGACTTAACATTCCTTATATATGATGGGCTTAAAGTGTGGGAAAATCGTATCTAATACTTATATTATAAAGCTAAAGAATTTGTGGAGCTACTACTTTGAATTGAAAAATTCGTTTTTTGTTGGATAGTCTTATTTATCGAGGAAGACTTGAGCTATATAACATCACGTTGGCACCAATAAGAGCAAAGAAATAGAGGAAAATGGGGGAAAACGGGGAAAATTATTTGAAAGAGCTTAACTCACAAACGGCTGAAGCATTTTTTATGTTATTTGGCACAGATATAAAGTAGACCACGAGGAAGAACATAGGCTATTTTGTTTCTCGGGAAAATGTAAATCGCCGGGGACTTTTGAGGTTTTATTTGTAATGGTGTATTTAACGTCTCTACCAATTTTCAGCTCTATGCGAATTATACCGAGGTCGAATGTTTAATTTTCCCGGAGTAGGAAAAGGATACTTTTTATTTAAATACTAGCTGTCCCGGCAAACGTTGCTTTGCCATAATATATTTGCCATATTATTATTTTTTTTGAAGTGACTAAATAAATATGTTACCATAGCAACGTCTATCGCTATCCCGTCGCACAAACAATGGTCGCCCTCAGTCTCGAGTTGTAATAATTTACTATTATTTATTCAACAAATGCACTTATCAATATATAAAGTACCCAGTAGCCGATTCTCAGACCTACTGAATATGCATATAAAATTTGGTAAAAATCAGTAAACCCGTTCCGAAATAGTTCGTGGACTAACATTGTGACACGAGAATTTTATATATAAGATAAATAATAAACGTTACGAAAAAAAGATCTTGGTATTCAATTCTAAAAACATAATATTTCATGTGCTGATGATTCTTATACGTTGCTAAAAATGTGATCAACTCCACCTTTAGGCGAGTTATAGTTTCAAATAGGGTTGCTGAGGATTCCTCTTCCTCTTCCTCATAATGAGGAAGTTCCGCAATATTTTGGGTTCCTCAACCGTTACCGCATCCTCATAAATAAAAATAAAAAAATCCTCTTCCGCTATCGCTTCCTCAAAATTTAAGAGGAATTTGTGAGGAATTTCACTACGCATTGCGCGTCGTGTATCCAATCGGCAATCAAGGCAACGCACACGCGCGAGAATTGTATCATTCACGCATCTTTTTTTGTGTGCGTGTGTTGTGTATGTCACTGGTGTGCCTAATGTGAATTTTTTGTTTCACATTCGATCGTGAACGCGTTTGGCGTTTACTAAGATTTTGTATGGGATTACTCCAATGACACTCACTGGGCTAGGCTCACTCCCTTGAGCAGGTGGCACTGTACAAATCCTATACAAAATCTAAGTAAACGCCAAACGCGTTCACGATCGAATGTGAAACAAAAAATTCACACAAGGCACACGAACTCCTCCTTAACTGCTTGACCGATTTTGATGATTCTTTATTGTGCGTGTTTCGAGAATGGTTTAGATTCATAGTTTGGTCCACTGGAAAATGCCCTTTTAATATTTTTTTGTGTTTTGTTATGTACAGACAGGACAAAGGCTTTTGGGTTGGGTCCGCTAGTATTTAAAATTTCCTATCATCCTATTCCTCATCCGCTTCCTCTTCCTCAAAAAATATCCTATTCCTCATCCGCATCCTCTAAATTTGCGCGTGACAATTCCTCTTCCTCCTCCTCTTCCTCATAATCACTTCCTCAACAACCCACTTTCAAACGTATAATCTTGATACTTTTTACTGTATTATGATTTTTATGAATTATGATTTATGAGGAATTATGACGCACTGGAAATAAACCGACCTCGTGCAATTAAGTTTTTGTGGTCGTCATTGATATACAGACTATCATCATTCTTTAAATTATTTAACTGGATGCCACAAGTATGCGCAAATGCATATAAAATATATTATTAATTGTGTCATTTAAATGTTTTGGATTATCCTTATTCGTAGATTTACTTTTTGATTGGAACAAAAAGCATCAATATTTTTAAATAATTTATCTAATATCTTGCCTTTATTTTATGTCAATTTTTTAATATAATTATCGACCTATTTTATTAATCATTGTTGTCAAAAGTCTTAAAAACCTATTAATAATAATATTCACACGATAAAAAATAAAAATAATATAAAATAATAAAAGAGCCTTTTTATTTCATATAGCTTTACACAACTAGGTTACATGTTAATTTTACAACTTTTTTTATTTACAGTTAGTTTATTATATTTATAATAATTATTACTTATTAGTTTTAATCCTATTTTAATTAATCTACAATATGAACCTCTGAATGGGTAAAGGCCTCCTCCAAGTGCCCTCATTTTTCTCTGTCTTGCGCCAGTTCTAGCTAATTTACACGATGTTAGTATGATATAATAATGTGTGATACCTGAGAACCTATGATAGACCGTACCACAAAATTAACCAAAATATAAATTTTGGTTAATTTTGTGGTAACCATCACAGGTTGTATAATATAATATATTTAAAAATAATTTACAATTTAATAGTTCTAAATGTCTCGCTATTTCTTTTACGAAAGCGCACAATTATGTCCGATATAACTATTCTGTAGACTCCATGCCGTTGACCAGAGTGACGTCTGTTAAGGACCTCGGTATTCACATCAGTAATGATGTTACGTTTAAAGAGCACATCGCAGTCTGCTGCAAAAAAGCTTTTCGGAACTTGGGCTTTGTGCTACGGATGAGTCGGGGCTTCTCTAACGTGAAGGCTATCACCTGCCTTTACAACAGTCTCGTTAGGAGCCATTTGGAATACGGCGCGATGATCTGGTCGCCTTACGAACAGAAATATTCCCTGATGTTAGAGCGAATCCAAAACAAATTCCTCCGTTACATATATCTGCGGCTGTACGGCGTTTATCCGTTCTACCCTCTAAGCTATCCGTCGCTATTCGTGCTGGGTATGGTGGGATACGACAGGCTCGCGGTGCGGAGGGAGCTGTCGATGGCGCGGTACGTGTTCGGCGTGCTGCGGGGCCGGACGAGCGACGCCGCCGTGCTGGGGGAGGTGTCGCTCAGCGTGCCCGACCAGTACGTGTGGCGCCGCCGCCCCCCGCCGCTGCTGCACGTGCCGTGCTGCAGGACTAACTTGCTCAAATACTCCCCGTTTGTTCGTGCACTACGTACTCTTAACGAAGTTGCACAGCGGGTGGATCTGTTCCATTGCACTCTCAGTGAATTCACGTTTAATTGCCTGTTTGTCATTTGTTATGGGAAGATAAGTGATTGCATACAATAATTTATTAAGATTTATTTACAAAGGATAGATTTATTTACAATTTTTACTTATATAATTATTATTGATGGATTTTATATATACTGGTCATTGTTTGATAATTTATTGAATTTTATCGTTCAATTGTGATGGACTTATTATTTTAATTTTTAACTTAATTTGTAATACAATTTTATGTACACTACTATCGCATTAGGTAAACCCTGTAATGATAGTTTAAGTGTGTGATGATGATGAAATAAAGAAATAAAGAAATAATGTTTATATACATTCACACACTCAAGTGCCTATAATCACAGAAATAAGATTTAGAAATCTGTGCATATAATATATAATATTTAAAACACTAATTCATCTGTCGAAGTCATGATTTAATCAAGCATAAGTACAAATTAAAATGTTCACAATCCACATCCAAAATATAATCTCCTCCTGGCTCCATTTAAAATATTATATTATGCGTCCGCGCGAAGTTGCGGTTTGACGCTCCAACGCGAGAAAATCGTATGTAATGATTTACTTAAGGCCGTCCCCCGAGCAAACGACCTTGGCCATACATTTGCCGCGTTGCCAAGGTCGCAGCAAAACCCTATTTTTTACTTATCTTAGTTCAAAATTGTCCTTAAAAAAATTAAAACGGGGAATATGCAGTTTATGATATTCTCGATCTATTGGCGTGTGTTTCAAATAAAAGTGATTTGTAAATCCTAAGGAGATGCTAAATTAATAAATTAGCTTTACTTTGGAAGCTGATATCATGAGTATAATAAAAAAAAGACGGGTTGCACTCCGGGAGTGCCGGAAGAAGTGAAAACTTGATTTTTAACGTTGTTCATTTTTTAACCCATTTTTTATGAAAATCGATTATTAAAAAATCGATTTTTTTAAATTAATCGAAACCCTCACAATCGATTAAATTTTTAACCCATTTTCTTATGAAAATCGATTGTTAAATTTTTTTTTTTTTTTTTTAATTAATCGAAACCCTAATGCCCGCTGTACATTCTCGCGGAGAGCTCTCGGGCGAGAGTCTCGTGCGAGAGCCCATTGCCCGAATGCGATCATGTACATTCTCGCTTAGTTCAATCGCAGATAAGAACTCATAGAAGATGGACAAAAACGACCATTGACCGTTCACGATGCATCGAATGATATCATTGTAATCCAAAGATTTATAAGTGTTTTATAGTGTAGACTGTAGAACACCACTAAAGTATTCCACGAATGAACTACTGCGGAACTAATTCACGGTAATTAATTTATTATCTACATTCTTAGTCGTGGTCGCTCCCAAACAGGACATAGTTCGCCTTGTGTGCCGCATGACGAACATTTCGCTCTGATCGATATTTAAATGGCGCGCGCCGTACTTGGCGCCGACAAGGTGGATCCCACTACACGCAATATGTAGTAAATATAACAAACGGATATAATTTTTGTACCCATCAGCTTAGTTTTGTTTCAAAATACCGGTTCAAATTATTTTATTTCAATAGCCTAACCAAACTTATGATAGCGACATTAGCAGAAAATTATTGTGATATGCGCAGAATTCAATGTTTTGATTGACAATCATCTAATTGTTAATGATTTAAAATTTGAAATCACGTAAAAAAAATCTGAGATATTAATATAACATTATACTCAAAACTATTTAAAATATTTCTCGTTTATTAGGTGCAAAAGTCCAAAAATATTACAAAAGCAATAATGATTAATTACTCTATTTCAGTTTATTGTATCAAGCTATCATGTGTTATTCGATTTATAATATAAAATTGATAGATTAGGTAATATGGTGTGCTGTTACTCGTAATCTAGTGACCACTGACCAGTGAGCTCAAAACTACAACATTTTTAATGAGTTAGCTTGAACTCACATTTTTTTACGTCTGCTTACAATTTGCATTTAAGCAGACGTTAAAAATGTGCTCTTCATTACATAAGCAACCTCATCATATCGACCCGTAATGGACCAACGCAAGCGATTACGAACGCAAAGAGTATTCAAGAGTGGCAGGCATGGGCTATTGGCTATGCAATAAATATCCATCATGGCATGCAGACGTGTACAGCATAACACAGTGGCGGCCCTAGGGGGTGCCGAACAGGGCAATCGTCCGAGGCCTTCCGCTTGCAGGGGCCTCTCAAAATGTTTTTTTTTTAAGACAAAGGGCCTCACAAAGATCTGCCGCCCGGGTCCTCGCAATGGGTAAGGCCGCCACTGACAATAACAATAATTAATGTAAGATAACAATACTTACAGTTGAAGTGTATCAGCATTTTTCCGGCGAGCGGTCACTTCTTGCGAACACAAATTATAATATTTCACGATAAACTAATACCTACTATAATATTAACTAATTTAACTAATTCTCTCTCTTTTGGGAATTTCAGTAGGACGCTTAGCACAATATTATATTATTTTCTTGTATATCGTCCGTAATAGTTATTTTATAATTGGCGATAACGGACGGGCATCTGAAACAAAACAAAGGAATATTAATTACGTTTACATAATTTCAAATAATTTGTGATTAAGATTCACTGATAACAATAGAAAGATACTTAAAGAGATTCGTTGAGTTGGCTTTTTTATTTCAATGTTATAATGTAGGTGTACCAGACAAACCTTGCAGGTTTAAGGTACATTCTCAAATAGATATAGGTTAGAATTGTATTACTTACATTACTAAATAAATAAAATAAAATGATGTTTATTAGTATTTCAATTCTAATTATAATGAAATAGATAAATTCCAGTATTATAAAACTGCTTCAAAATACCGTTGCAAAATACAGCAATGTGTTTTACTCTAATTATTTCAATTACTCTAATTTTTTTTTATTAAATAAGGGGGCAAACGAGCAAACGGATCACCTGATGGTAAGCAACTACCGTCGCCCATGGACACTCGCAACATCAGAAGATCTGCAGGTGCGTTGCCGGCCATTTAAGAGGGAATACGCTCTTTTCTTTAAGGTTTGCAGATCGTATAGGTCCGGAAATACTGCTGGTGACAGTTCCTTCCAGAGTTTTACAGTGCGCGGCAGAAAGTTACGCGAAAAACGCACTGTGGAAGACTGCCACTCATCGAGGTGATGAGGATGGTATGTTTTTCGCGTAGGACGATGGCGAAAAGTTGGAGGTGGTATGATTCCGAACAATTCCTCAGAGCACTCCCCGTGATACAACCGATAGAGGATGCAGAGTGAAGCTACATCTCGGCGTAATTCCAAGGGGTCCAAGCTGTTTGAAACACTATGACAGTCAACAATTCGAGCGGCCCTTCGTTGGATACGATCCAGAGGGAGCAGTTGGTATTTTGGCGCCCCTGCCCAGAGATGAGAACAATATTCCATATGAGGCCGAACCTGCGCCTTGTAGAGTTGTAGGCGTTGGTCCGGACTGAAGCACTGTCTCGCTCTGTTAAGAACACCAAGCTTCTTCGAGACTAATTTGGCCTTACCCTCTAGTTGATATCGGAACTGGACTTCGCTCGATATGTTGACGCCAAGTATCTCAATGCTAGGGGAGATGGTCAAAGATGTGCCCTCGAAACGAGGATATACGACCATTGGTGACTTTCTAGTGGTGAACGCGCAGACTTGTGTCTTGGCAGGGTTGAATTGGACCAAGTTACGTCTACCCCATTCAGAGACCTTCTCCAATGAATTCTCCACCTTAGACACAAGTTCGTTTCGACTCTCAGTGACATTTTGCCGAGAAATATTGGGGGAGCATTTATTATACAGCATCACCTGTACTATCATCTGCATAGCAATTAATGCCACTGGTCTGCAACATGTCATTGATATGCAGTAAGAATAGAGTAGGCGATAGCACACAGCCCTGAGGGACACCAGCATCAACAGACTGAGTTTCCGAGCATTCGCCGTCAACTACGACCTTTATGCTTCTGTCTGCTAAGAAACCAGTGACCCACTTACATAATTTCTCGGGCAGCCCGTATGATGGAAGCTTTGATAGCAGCGCTTTATGCCAAACCCGATCAAAGGCCTTCGCAATGTCCAAACTTACAGCCAATGCCTCTCCCTTCGACTCAATTGCCTGAGCCCAACGATGAGTCAGGTACGCCAAGAGATCACCAGCCGAACGATTTCTCAACACTGTACATTTTATAAGCTTCTCAAGCTATCTGTTGATGAAAAAAAAATATTCGGGACGCCTTCGGGAACAAAATTTTAAAATAGGATCAGTTTTCGTAAATAATATGACCGCGTCAACACGCGCACGGCAATTTCTTAGCAAATAGGTTAAGGAAGGCGAAATTTTGCACCTAAGAGGCCGAGTACCCTTGGAATTTTTCATACATACGTAATACCAAAATCATTTTCTCATACGAAAATATTTAACATGTTTGAGTTATTTTTCAGCTTAAAATAGTAATTATCTAGGTTCCTGCACAAAAATTTACTTCAAAATATTTAAACACAAAAATATTTTTTTTCTTTTAATTTTTTTTAGTAAATTTACTACTAAATATTTAAACACTAAAAAATAGAGTAAAACACTAAAAAATATATAAATAAATAGTAAATTTTACTACAAAATATTGAATCTCTAAAAAATATTTTTTAGTATTTAAATATTTTGTAGTAAATTTACTATTTATTCATATATTTTTTAGTGTTTTACTCTATTTTTTAGTGTTTAAATATTTAGTAGTAAATTTACTAAAAAAATTAAAACAAAAAAAATATTTTTGTGTTTAAATATTTTGAAGTAAATTTTTGTGCAAGAACCTAGATAATTACTACTTTAAGCTGAAAAATAACACAAACATGTTAAATATTTTCGTATGAGAAAATGATTTTGGTATTACGTATGTATGAGAATTTCGAGGGTACCCGGCATCTTATTTATGATTTAAAAATAGAGTAAAACACAAAAAAATATATAAATCCATTTTCCATAACAATATAAAGGGTGTCTATTAGTTCTTGAAAAGGTAAAAAAAACCTAATAGATGACATGGATCTCATCTTTTAGTTTTGCAAACATACTTAAGTTATTTTGTAGTTTATTCTACTGTTTATATAAATATAAAATAAATAATAAATAAATTAATTTATATAAAAATAAAATAAATAAATAAAAATGGGCATGGTGTCTAATATTAGACCTTGTACTGATCTAAAAATCGATTGCTTTAGTTTTTTAGCAATAAAAAGAAGAAAAAGGACAGCTGAGAAAAGAAAGAAAAAAAAAGAAGAGGCAAGAGACTAAAGACTGAAAATAAATTTGCTAGGAAAAAAAATATTAAAAATAAAAATTAAAGGAAATATAGTTTCAGCATGGAAGAAGTATGGATAGAATATGGTGACAGCGTGGATAATATTTCTGATGCATGTAGTTACTATGTTGAAGTAAATTAAATCTTTTGAAAAACGGCAAATAAAGACCTTATATTAGGAAAAATGTAAAATGTAATGTAATGTTCTATGTCAACTATTATTTCATATTGGTGTCTACTATTAGTGATGTTCGTTTTTTGTGATGTCATCTTTCAGCTCTTATGACGTTTACAAAAAGACCAATAATATATTTTTAAATTGATTTGTCACAGAATAATTATAATAGTTTTATTTTGTAAGAGTTACTGAAGACATGGAAGAAGTTATCAAGCCTTTAGTTTCATAAATCTATATTTTTTAACATTCAAATGTTTTCTGTTTCCTTATAGTGTCTGCCATTAGTGCTTTTCCCTTAATTACAAAAATACAAAAAACATTAATACGTTTTTTGTCGGACTGTTCATTTATTAATACCGAATTATTAATGCTTCACTTAAAGCGTCTCGATGGAATATTCTTCTTCGCGTTCTTTTGTTTTGTTCTGGAACATTCAGCGAATCTTATATTGGTCATGAATGACGTCAAGAAATAGCGTAGGTGCAGGTTTTCGTGCTTTTTAATGGAGTGAAAGTGATGGCGATATTTTTCATAAAATAATGTAAAGCATTAGAAATAAATTCTTAGCTTGTACTTATAATAAAATAATGTAGAGTAAATGACTAGTGATTACTGATTAGACAGTACCGCAGTCATTGGACAAAGCACAAAACACAATATTTATTAAGGTTGCTTTAAAAACTGCCTGTTTTAAAAATAATAAATAGAACGCCTGATTTTAAAGAAAAACAGGTAGTTTTTAAGGTAACTTTAATAAATATTATAGTGCTTTTGTGCTCTGTCCAATCACCAGTCATGTCGTCATGTGCACAAGTGGATGAGTTCTTTCTTTCTTTTCTTCTTTTTTGGCAACTTGACACAAAGGATGTGTATGTTGTGCCACAGACAAGGTAAAAAGGTAAGGAATATGGCGGGAAAACCATATTCCTCCTATTATAATTTTCATCATCGTTTTCATGTATCGTCAGGTCTAAAGTCTAGTCAAAGTCTAAGTAAAAGTCAATACAGTCAAGGAGTCAAGTCGGTCGATTCAGTAAAGTGGTAGACGCTTTACTGAAACTTTCGATGGAGTTTTGGAGGGAACACAAAATAGCACGTTTCTGGATATTACATCACTTTCCTACACTTGTGCATGAACACGAATATCTAATGGTTAATATTCTACCAATATTACACATAAAAAACCCAGCTAACACAATTTTAGGAAAATAATACAAAAACACAACAGCACTCTTTCACATGCCCGCCAAAACTCCAAGTGGATGAGTTGTGCATAATCCTGAGTTAATTTTTTTTGTACAAAAATCAGTTCACAAACAACAAATCAATCTTATTACATCAATATTACATTCAATTACATTCATATTGCATTCATACAAAAAACTGGCAAATACAACATTTTCTTCATTTGACAGTCGGTTACCATGTCGGTTACAAATAGTTTTTTTTCTTCATAATATGCAAAAAGTCTGGCAATGGAAAACTTTACGACTGGAATTGTTTCATTGTTTCACGATTCTAACATTAAATTTAATGTAAAATAAAAAAAATCATACGAGAGTTGTATTAGTACAAAAACTACTTGTTCAATGACGATTTTACAGTCCATAGCAACGTTACTAGTCCATAAATATTCTCATGTGAAATGATATTATCTGTTCACAGGCGAATTACAACAAGATAATAATTATTACAAGTGCGTTGACTGCTCCTAACAAGTCAATCACAGTTGCTACAATAAAAGGGTTTTAAAGTTTTGAACAAGTATAAATGTGTTATTTTTTTTTTGCACTAGTTAACCTAGAATCTACCTAAAATGACTGTCAACTTGGTCTTAAAATACATTTTCTTTTTTCTTTGTATCACAATAATAATTGATCAAAATGATTGACAGTTCATCAACTTGCCATGCTGGGCTACGGCCCAGCCATTGACTTAAGAAACTATTTCGGCCCAGCAGAAGCGGACGGGTGCAGTATTAAGAGTACCTATAAAATATACCTACAGCACATAAGACAATAATATGTTGAGTATACGCGACCCCGAATGTACTTTGTAGTGTCGTTAAGGGAGCGTTTGGTTCATGAACTATCTAGGATTTCAAGATAAGGGCCAATAAGAGGTAACCTATTAAAAGAGGTCAACGTAAACCTAAAATAGCTCAAAGTGTAGGGGCGTGGTCGTAGAGTCAAAGATTCTTCACAGGAGAAGATATAAAAATAACATTATTAGTAATATCGTGACGAAAACAATCGCAAATTGACATTTCTTGTGCAAAATACGCGCGATTGTTAAATTTAGTGACTCTGGCCGATGATGAAAAATGGACAATTAACATTTTTTGTCCAATTATTTCACCGTCTTATTTAAAATTGTCAACAAAACGATTTGTAATTTTGTACCAAAATGATGTTATTTATGGACTTTCCATGGTGAGGTATGCCGTATGACGTCCGAACAAACAAATTACCTTATTCAACTTTATGATATGACTGAGCGAGTGTTAAAAGATCGTTACGAGATAAAATAGATAATCGTTTTGATACATGATACGACGCGTAGATACATTTCTAAATTTGTATGGATTTGACAGACTTTATTTGCGTGAGACGTCATGCAAGACTGTCACATCCATACAAATTTAGAAATTGTTTAGTCATTAGACCTTCGTCAACACAGAGTCTCGTCAGTCGTCGCTCACTCTGACATTGGCAACTCACCAAGGAGCCATTTTCAAAAAGAAAAAGAAATGCATACAGTACGCGGCGCGTTGCGGTCTGAATTGACCCTAATAATAGCAGTTAGTGCATTTGACGTAGGTCGCTACGCTGCAGCTGGCGAAGCGCTTCTACGAAATTGTCCAATTACGTCTCTTTACTAACTAAAAAATATGTATGGAAAACTTTGTGTATGTAATTAAATATACTATGTCAATACACAAAGTAAAAAAACAATAAAATAATTTACTTTTCTTTAATGCATAATATTAATTTAGAATGATTTAAAACATCTGTGAACACTTTTAATTGTCCTTCTTGTATTGTATATTTAGATAATATGTATGTAAGGTGTAAGTTTTCCAAAAATTCATAAAATATAAAATTTAAAAATAAAATATATTTTTCGGAATTTAAATAAGTACTTACAAAATATTTTGCAGTATAATGTACGTACCGACATTTTCTCCCAACTCTGCTGCACCTAAACACTCTCAAAGCTCTGTAACCTCTGTTGAGTTGCAATTTTCTCTCAAAAACGATAAAAATGAATTCACCAATCATATTTAAATACGTTACATGTGTCATATCACTGACATTGGGAGAGTTTATAATTATCACCACTTGTTATAACTGGTTTAAACAATAATATTGGTAGTATTAAAATAGACGCTATCAAAGATGCCTAAAAATGTACATAATATTATGATTTTTTTGTAATTAAAATTTAAAGTACATAATATATGAACGTCTAACTCGGAGACGATTATTAATTACTAAATAATTATTATAATGAAGATTTTGACATAAGGCCCATAAAAATAAATAATTATTAATTAAGCCCGTCACAGACTTAGCTATAATATATATTAATATATTTATAGCAAGGCATATTATTCTATACTAAATCCACATGTCACAGAAATATATATTATAGCTGAGTGTGTGGTCACGCGAAAATTAGTATAGAAAATATATATTAATATGCCTAGCTGTAAACATATCTTAATATATATAATTCTTCTGTGAGTGTGTATGTCACTGAACTTCTCTCAAACGACTGGACCGATTTTGATGAAATTTTTTGTGTGTGTTCAAGGGGATCTGGGACTGGTTTAGATTCACAATTTTGTCCGCTGGACAATGTTTTTTTAATTAATTTTTAATTTATTAGTAGTTGTTGATTTTGGAATGTTTTACATTGGATCCGACAGACGGCGCTACCATCGCAGTGTCAAATTTTAAATAATGTCCCGACAGTTAGCGCTGCGATTAAATTAAAAAAAATACTTTATATACTTATGGCCTGTTTCACCGCTTCCTGATAAGGTGTCCGATAGGGTTATTTGACAGATTGTCCATACTCCATCTGTCAAATTAAGTGGTGGATAGCCTTATCAGGAAGCGGTGAAACAGGCCCTTAATATGGCAAATAAACTTTTGCCGGGACAGCTAGTTAATATATATTATAGCTAGGTCTGTGACGGGCTTTAGTCAAATTTTCATTAAATGAAAGTTCATAAATATCTCTGAGTGCGGCCGCCGTATAGAATGTACAACAATTTTATTTTATTTTTGTATTAAAAATACATTTAGTTAAAAAATATGGTTTGGTTTTGGGTTTGGCTGCGATATACAGTATACTTGAGAGCAGCTATCCCCAACCCGCGGCCCGCGGGCTGCATGCGGACCGCCGCGCCGCGCGCCGGGACTTTATTAGTGGCCCGCGTGATGTTAAACCATTTGATATTCACGCCCACCGGCAAAACACTTCGTGAAAGTCGTGAATTTTTTTCACGTTAAAAATCTTTAATTTTGAAGAAACGTTATTTTTTAACCCTAAAATTTTTTGTTGCGGCCCGAGACACCAAGACCAAAACATGACCAACCCGCATGAAAAAAAGGGGAAAATGGAGACCACTGCTTTAGAGGAAAAATGGCATCTTTCTTGGTACTTATTCAGGAATTTCTAAAACATATTTTTAATTTGTAGATTATAATAAAATAGAACTGACAAGTCCCGAAATTCTACCTTCTATAATTATTATTCTTATTAAGAGACACTTAGCACCTTAATTTTTATATTGTAATATCCATCTTTAAAAATGAAAACTAATTTTAAATTTTGTTAGTCGCGCTAAAACTCGAGAACGGCTAAACCGATTTGGTTAATTTTAATTTTGAAATATTCGTGAAAGTTCAGAGAAGTTAATATTATGGACGATAGTGATACGAAGTTCAATGGGTCATCTAGTCATACTGATAAAATGTGGCTCCGTGGTGGGGGTCTTTGTACTTTAAAATTAATATACAAAAATGTTACCAGCCGATGAATAGTTCCTCTCCCCTCCACATATCTCAAGGCCCAATTTACATCCGTCAGTTTAGACTTAAGAGCAACACCGCGATAATAACTACAATTCTTTAAATAAGTACGAGTAGCTTTTTACTTGAAAATTATATAAGTACTTATATAATAATATATTACATAGTTATAAGTAAAAGTACAAAAAACACGCTCTACTCATTTTCATCTTATATTATAGAATAATTTGAATTCATTTTTTTTAAATGTCTTCAAAATATTTCAACAAATTATTGCATTGTCATTGGCTCTTTTTTTTTTTAATCCCTTTAATATTGACAGTGTCCGACTGAATGATCGGTTTCGTTTTCGGTTGAGTTTCAGTAAAAACACGAGTTTCGGTTTAGTTTCGTTTTCGGCGGCAAACTTGCCGAAACTACGGGAGTTTCCGCGCTGTTCTGATCAGAGCCAATGTCGTGATTCGCTCGCTTGTTTGTTTGCTGTTCGTTTTGTTTTGGTATGGTGGCGAGTTTTAAGAATAGAATAAGAATAAGAAAATTTTATTTTGACAATCACACAACACAATATTAAATTATTACTAAAATACACAAAAAAAATAAAGAACACAAAATTACAATAATATTAAATTGTGTGACATCAAAACTGGACCCAGCTCAGCATTAACAGCGACTTCCAGTCTGCTGCACTGGTTTTCTGCTGGGACCAAAGGTGTGACATCACAATATTTAAAGCTAGCAATAAATCAAAATCAACAAAAAGAATAAAATATAAAACTACAAAAAATTTAGAATAATATACTTTGCCTAAATGTGAAATAAACAGAAAAAAAATTTATTAGAAAACCTCAAAAACAAAAACAACCGATTTTAGTCTATGACACTTGACAGTTTTGACACTTCAAAATTCAAGGTTAATTGACACGTGGTTTTGGAGTTTTGGCGGGCATGTGAAAGAGTGCTGTTGTGTTTTCATATTATTTTCCTAAAATTGTGTTAGCTGGGTTTTTAATGTGTAATATTGGTAGAATATTAACCATTAGATATTCGTGTTTATGCACAAGTGTAGGAAAGTGATGTAATATCCAGAAACGTGCTAATTTGTGTTCCCTCCAAAACTCCATCGAAAGTTTCAGTAAAGCGTCTACCACTTTTACTGAATCGACCGACTTGACTCCTTGACTGTATTGACTTTTACTTAGACTTTGACTAGACTTTAGTCCTGACGGTACACGAAAACGATGATGAAAAATATAATAGGAGGAATATGGTTTTCCCGCCATATACCTTACCTTTTTACCTTGTCTGTGGCACAACATACACATCCTTTGTGTCAAGTTGCCAAAAAAAAAGAAAAAGAAAAAAAAAAGAAAGACACGTGGTTTGACGTGGCACCAGGCCCGTACCTATTATGTCTGCCATGTGTTCGAAGTTAAAAAGTAAAATGTAATGGACAAAACAATGCTAAGTGGCAGGGTGTGGAATAATGAAGTCGCAGAACAAGTGCAGGCGGACGGAGCTTAAATCGACGGGAAGAAATTGCGCCTAATAGTCCCGGCACCGAACAACCCTACCACTGCCAGAGGTGCATACACTCATGAGGTATTACGCTGAGAGATGTTGGATGTGGAGTAAATGAGTTCTGTAATGACTACAAAATGTTTTTTTTGTTTTCAGCACCCTAAGGGGCGGCGGAAGGTTGTTCCAGCATCGGGAAGCAGCGTACCTAAATGATCCACGAAACGCTGCTGTCCTGTGACGTGGTGTCAGGATCCGGTATTGGGAGGCTCGAGTACGGGTGTTGATATCACTTAGCCAAGTCAATTTCTCATATAAGTAGGATGGACATTGTGTAAGGATTATGTCAAACAAAAGTGATGCGAAGTGGAGCTTACTGCGTTCCTTCATTTTAAGTAAATTGGCCTTGTTGATAAATGGTGTAACATGAGCTCGAGGGGGGATAGTGAAACAGAAACGCATACAGGCATTCTGGACCCTCTGTACACGCCTCTCCGTTCTGGTGAGTAAAGCATGACCTATAACTGTATCGGCATAGTTCAATTTAGATAGAATAAAAGTCTCACATAGTCTTATTCTTATATCCTCACTAAGGTAGGCACGGTAATTGTATAGGGCTTTTAGTCTATAAAAACAGCCCCTAACTACCTCTAGCAAGTGCTGTTCAAACTTCAAGCTTGAATCAAATAAAACCCCTAAATTACGCACTATATTGACATGTTCAATTGCTTGTCCCGAAATCAAGATTCTAGGTTTTTTATCCAAAATATCAGCGACCTGCTTTCTTGAGCCCAATACAATAAATTTAGTTTTGCTGGCATTTAAAACTAGACCGCATGAGGAAGACCACTCGGCTATGTGATGCAGGTCTTCATTTATTTTCTTAACAGCCTCGGTGGTGTCATTAGGACAAAAACTCAGGTAGATCTGTGTATCATCAGCATACATGTGGTACTTGCTGTTGACTATTTTTGACAGATGTCCGCACTAAAAAGTTAGTTTTCGAGTGATTTATTTTGAATTTGGTAAGTTTTATCTCGTTTTACGTCGTTATAACATAAGAGCGGGTAGTAAACATCAAAGAAATATATTCAATATTGACTGATAAAAGTATAATCAAGTTTAATCTAACCTATATTTTTTTTGACGTGACAACGTCTTATAATTCGAAATGGGCTGCGCGCACGAAAAAACATGACGCAGTATGCAGCGTTACCTCGCTCTGAGGCGTTCCATTTAAGGCTGTGATGTTGTCACGTTCAACTATATTCAGTAAACCGACTTTACAGACAACCGAGTTCGAGTCGAGTTCGAGTCGAGTTCGAGTCGAGTTCGAGTTGAGTTTGAGTCGAGTTCAAGTCGAGTTCCAGCCGAGTTTGAGTCGAGTTCGAGTTCGAGTTCGACACAAAATACTATTTTTTGGTTGGCAAATGCTATACGTAAACAAACATAAGTTAGGAAGTTAGTAATGACTA
The DNA here is from genome assembly GCA_937595015.1 of Polyommatus icarus. Lineage (NCBI taxonomy): Eukaryota > Metazoa > Arthropoda > Insecta > Lepidoptera > Lycaenidae > Polyommatus > Polyommatus icarus. Next base: position 4,233,835 of record OW569325.1, read on the forward strand.
TAGAGCATTTCATGGTGATAATATTATGGATTCAGAGTTTCAAAGTTCATTTTAGCATTTATCACCAAGGTATCCAAGCGACTCTACGAATCTACTGTACTTGCACAGTAGATACTAACTTACGTACTACCAATTTTGTTTTGAAAAATTATTAAGGTAAAAGACCCGACTATGGTTATGTAGATGTCCTGAATATTGCCAGTGATTCAAAGATATCTAGACTGTAAATCCTTCTTTTTCTTTTTTAATACATAATTTGATACCTTTTAGAGTAAAAAGGCGCTTTATAAGTTCAATTTAATGCATTATGTAATAGTTAACCTTTAGTAAATAGAATAGTAGAATATGAATGTGGGCCTTGTAAGGAAGTTTCGGTTTCGGTTTCGGTTTCGGCCGAAATAGACACCGTTGCCGAAATTCGTTTTCGGTTTCGGTCGTAAAACTAGTTTCGGTCGGACACTAATTGATATTTTTAATAATTTTCTTAGTCGGAGGTTTCAGGTTACACGTTTAGTTTCTCATCAATCTGATTCATCAATCTGGTAAAGATTGACGCGAAACTGAACGCCTAACCCACGGATGGACTGATCATTTTTTAAATAATAATAATATGTTCTTTATAACCATCAATCATTGATAACAAATTGAACGTGTAACCTACGACATAGACCCTAATGGAGCACGGAACGTGCGAGCGTATCTTCTAAACCAGCGGTCGGCAACACGCGGTCCGTTCAGCGTTTCGCAGCTTTACTTGCGGCCCGTGAATGTTTTGAGAATAAGTATCAAAAAGTAAAAACAATGTTTTCTAATTATTTATATTGCCATCTTAATATCGCAACCTAAAAACGTAGGCTCTGTTTGTGTCATTTTGTAATAAAAACTTTGTTTATTGTCTGAGTCCCCTTATGATGTAACATACTCTCTCTTACAAATTTTGCCAGCACACTTTTTACTTGTGCCATACATCAGAGAGGTAGAAACTTTTTTTGAAATTGTGGTTTAGAGAAGCCCTTATTATGCATAGGTATTGGGCTTCTAGGGTTTATATGAGTTATATGCCTGCGGCCCGCCTTTAGTTTGTTTTGCTTGTGGCCCATGCCTGCTAAAAGGTTGCCGACCGCTGTTCTAAACTATTAATTAAGAGTTTGGACTGTACCTTGATTTGTTCATAAATCAACATAAATATTTTAGTGCTAATTTTGGCTAAATCGTGATATTAAATATTATTTATCAGAATTAACAGACTGTTTGGTTTTCCTCGTGACGTAAGCTCATTTAAGGAAGGCCTAATTTCTAAAAGGCCAATTAAAGAAGGTCTTCTAATATATTCTCACCAAAGTCTTTTGTATTTGAAACACTTTTATATTCAAACGTAAACGATTTGTGTGGAAGTCGTCGTAATAATGTTAAATGAAACACTACAAGCTTACAAAATTATAGAGCCTCGTACCTCGGTCATAATAGATTTGGGAAAAGTCTTTCCGCATTTATTGCATAGTATGTCGTATGTACTTGTAATAAAATCTCTTTGGCTATAAGAACCATTTGTATAGTTTTTGGCTGGTTTTCGTATCATTAAGAAAAATATTTTTAAAGAAGTCAAATTCAAATTAGGAAAAGGAGTGATTTTCATTTGTATACTTTATTATTGTTAAAATTAGTGAATCTTATTAATAATTTTAAAATTTAATTTACTACAAAAAAAAGTAAAAATGAAACACAAGCCGCGAAATAAAGGCTTGTGGAAAAACCCGGGTTAACTCGCAACGAGGTGATGCTGCGTGAATGGTGGGATTGGAAGGGCATTATTTATTATTAGCTGTTAACGCCAAGTAGGACTATCAATTCTGAACTGTAGGGTAGGTAACAACTGATGAGAGTTGAGAGAAAGCGACCGGAATCAATCAACAGAAAGGGTGTGGTTTTTCACCATGATAACACTAGACCTCACATAATATTTATTTATACTTTTTGCACAATGTTGGTACATATAGGCGGACTTAATGCAGCCAAATGGCATTCTGTATCTTTGGCAACTCAGCGAAAGTCACAAGAGTTTGGCTGCTTAAAAAATTTACGGGCTGCTGGGAGGTGTTAATGCATCCGCCGTATAGTCCTGACTAGACATAGATCAAGATAGATACCGCATGTGTATATACTTCGCGTGCCATATCGCGTTCCCAAACGACGCTAAATGCTCGTCTTTCGAAAATCTTTTCTTTAGTCTGCTATCGGAATCGGACGTCAATCGGAATTTTAAAAATGCCTTAAAGATTAAAAGTGCCGTATTAAGCTGTAGAAATTCAAATAGGCCTTTATAATGGACACGTTTCTTATCATCGGCACGTCACAGTGGTAGGAAAAAAGTGACACGCTCGTTTTCATACAAATGGAGCGACATGCGGTATCTATCTTGATTTATGTCTGTGGTCCTGACCTTGCAACTTCAGATTTTTACCTGTTTCGGTATCGACAGAATTCCTTAGAGCTTAGAGGTCGAACTCATGGAGCGGGTTTTGCCAGTGCCCGCCGCGTTTGCGGAGCTGCGGTTTTATTTCCGAACTCACGAGACCGCTGATTTGTGCGGGCCCGTAGCCGCCGCGGTCGCGATCATTGCTCGTAAACTCTGCGGGCCATGATCGCAAGAAGGGCGATTTCTACTACGGCTGCTGCGATCGCCCACTAAACTCGTTTTGCTTCAATTTTTACATACAAAAATACGAAGGCTGCGGGCCCGCAACCGCAGTGGGCGCGGGTAAAAACCGCTCCGTGAGTTCTTAGCCTTATGCCCGGGACACACGAGGCTAGTTTTTGAAGCTAGGATAGCAAGCTAGTTTCTTACCAAACTGTCCTGGCTTGCTGACCTAGCTAGTTCTGTTTTACAAATTAATATAGTTTTGTCTACACGAAGCCAGAAGTACTAGCTTGCTAGCTTACTAACACTAGCTTGCTATCCTGGCTTGAAAAACTAGCCTCGTGTATCCCGGGCATATAGGCAGTGTCAAGTTTTGATATCACTAGAGGATTGCTAAAACCACAAAATATCACACAGTCTCGCACTCTCTCTTGACACCACGATACCTTGAAGCTCGTGCAAAGATTTTGCCCCAAGTTAAAACGAGAACATTATTATTTGATATGATCAATCATCGTTGAAGTGCCAATACCTCATATCTAACATTTTTTTAAGGAATCGACTTCATTAACCGACTTCCAAAAAACGAGGAGGTTATATGTTCGGCTGTGGATTTTTTTTTTTGTATGTTCAACGATTACTCCGCCGTTTGTGAACCGATTTTCGAAATTTTTGTTTTGTTGTATTAGGTTTCACTCCAATTTATTACCATGTTCACAAAAGTGGTGACCTGATAATGGGATCCATGAGTAATCGAGGGAACTCCTCGAAATTTATATGGAAACATATGGTGATTTTGGTTTTATGTGAAGTGTACTAAGAATATGCTACCAAAAAGTCAAATATTGGGTCAAGGTATACCATGGTTTCGAAGATGCTGAGAGAACTCCTGACTCCTTATAGATACACGTTTGGGAGTTTCGGCGTTGTTTTAAGAACAGAAAGCATATGCTACTATGCAATTAATATTCATCATCATAATCATAATCATCAACATCGTCATCATCATCATTACCACGTCGTGTTAAGGTCACCAATGTCTCATGGCACAGAAAAGATAGTAGTACAAGGCATAGGTATGGATATACTAATAATAATAATTATGTATTGTTACATAACAACACCTGTTTGTTTAATACACGGCGGTCGGCGCTGCAGAGGCGACGGTGTCGCGCGGGCGGCGCGTGGCGGCAGACGACAGATCGAATATTTTACTACTTTATATTATACAGATCGAATACGTCTTTACTAACTACTGTTCACTTCACTGATAATATATTATTTTGTGAGTGTGAGTTGTGACTCTTAATGTAAAGAAAAGACGTCATACGCCTAAAACTGGTCTTATGGTTCTGTAGGGTTACCCTGGGACGTTAATCCCTCTGGCGTAATATCAATTAAGACAACCAGTGAGTGTGAGCAAGAAGAAAAAATTGTAGCGAATTAGTTATATCAAATGCTGTCGAGTAAGCGATACCGCGATGTAGATGCTTAACAACGACATCTGTTGTTGAATTGCGGAACTAAATTTTCTTAGAAAATATAAAGTTTACAAATCTCAACACTTAACAAATTGTAATAAAATACGTAAAATATACGCGAAGGTTTACGTACTAGTGTAACTAAAAAGGGTGAAATTATTATTATTTTTAACAAAAAATTAAAACCGACTTCAAAGACTAACTTCAACACTATTTCTGTACTCAATCTTCATAATTTTGAAGTCGGTGCCAGTTCCAAAAGTTTCAAATATTCTGTCCGAGGACTGAAGATTCAGCTATCTGGTACCGACTTCAAAATAATGAAGATTGAGTACAGAAATAGTTGAGGTTTAGCCGAATTCGGAAAAAGGCACTATTAGATAGTAAAAATTATTTAATACTTTTTAGTTCATATTAATGTTATTTTTGTTTTTACCTTGGAAGTCGGTTTTAATTTTTTGTTAAAAATAATAATAATGTTCAATATCTTCTTAACTCTTAACACATAATAGCACCTTACGGTACTCTTAACAAGAATACGTGATATTATTTAAATAATAAGGAAAATCCTGTAATCAAAACCTGAAAAGTTAATCGTTTAATTGTCCTGTTAAATAAGCATCATACCACCTCCTACAGTTAGAAGGCATTAACACTTCAACGACGAAATACTGTATCATCTATACTTATTCTATATTCTATAACTGCACGTGCGGAAATTGCATTGAGGAAACTCGAAAGAAGGTTACTGTACGGTATCAGAACTTTTTAGACCTCTCAGGGCTTACACAAACTTTCCGTTGCGGAAATTTCCAGTCGGTTTTTGAACTCGCGGTGTTATGATGGTGATTCTGATGAATTGACTTTAATTACGTACCTAATCGAGATAACGGCTGCACAAAAAAGTTTGTTAATAACACGCAGACGTAAAGGTGCGCGGGCGCCGGCAGATATTCTGACGTCATGATGTTTTGTTATTGAAGACAAAATAATTATTTTAAGCAACATCAAGAAAATAAATGCACGCCATACTACCTATTACTTTACGAGTATTATTTTTAACTTTCTTTTTATTCTATTTTTGATTAATCAATGATTCCAAATCACACAATTTGTTTAAATTTTTCCTTACAATAGGTAAGAATAGAGATATTGCTTTGCTATTGCCTATTAATTTAATCTTATTAAATTAAATTTGGTGAATGCCCAAAAATGTATGGACCAAAAACCCGTAATCGATTCAAACCATTTATATGGGGCATAGTAGACTACATCTACGGTATCCCAAACACAATGTCCTTTTTGGATTAAACAATCACCAAGAACTTTAAACGATCGTAATTCGTAACCAATTGACTTTTCTTATACGAATCTATGATATTTAGGACGACATGATGCTACAAACGATATGGTGACGATCAGTGCGTAGTAAAAACACATTCATATTATATATATAATTAGTATCAAAATATTTATCACTTTTATATCTGAAAGTTACATAGAATGCAGTCAGTTTGGTATAGAAATGGACATGTATTTTTAACGATTATTACATGATATCAGTTAACGTCTATCTACGTCTTTTCGAAAATAAAAGAGCAAAAGAGCAAACGGGTCACCTGATAGAAAGCAATTACCGTCACTCATGGACACTCGCAACATTAGTAGAGCTACAGGTGCGTTTAAGAGGGAATACGCTTTCTTCCGAAAAACGTACGGTGACATCTCTTTTTAGGGTTCCGTAGTCAACAAGGAACTCTTATAGTTTCGGTCTGTCCGTCCGTCTGTCCGTCCGCCCGTCTGTCTGTCCGTCGGTCTGTCCGCGGTTTTGCTCAGAGACTATAGGACCTACAAAGCTGTAACTCGGCATGAATGCACATATTATTAATGATGCCGACAAAATGGTATATAAGATCTTAAAAAAAATGTTTAAGATAAGTACCTCCCCTCCACATATTTTAGCGGGGATGATTTTTTTTTCGCGTCCACCATCCCACCCCACCATGTGAGATATCGTTGGATAGGTTTTTTAAAAATATTATTCGAGTTAACATATCATTTTCCGATTTAGAGATGTGAAACAAGAAGTTCATTCATTCATAGTTAGAGATGTGAATGAAAAAATATTTTGAGTCCTGCAGTGTCCCCCCTTCTACCAGCTAAAAGTAATCGGTTGCTTCTGGAAAAATATTCACGGGAGTAGGAAATATGCTGAATTTAAAAGAAAAACTATCACGGCTAAGAAGACTTCATAAGTTATTGAGTATTATAGTCGATCTACTAAAAAATGTAACTATTCGGAGAAGTATTAAAGAAACTTATAATTTAAATTCCTTTAAAAACGTAACGAAGATGATGTTTGTTAGTAATGTATAAACACGTTATAAAATATGTACATTCATTGACCATTCAAAAAATATCAAAAACTAGCGGTACTACGGAACCTTATATTGCGCGTGGTCCGACACGCACTTGGCCGGTTTTGACTTTATTTTCTCTAAATTGTTATTCTTTAAATACGTGTCACCATCGTTTTTACGAGGAAAACACAAAAACAAAGGAAGAAACTACATAGTTGATAGCGCTGTCTCAAAATCTCAGATTTTTTTTTTCAAATTATCCTTTTCGGTTATGGTTTTGAATAAAATGAGTTATATGTTTATAATCTACTATTAATGGTCTACTTTGCTGTATATAAATTATTTTAATCGACTATGGGTTTTTTTTTGAGCATTCACCTTTAAAAAATTAAATTTGAAATAAGCCTATACGATTATAAATAGCCTACAGTCTACAGCGCTTCGTTACTATTTCGGCTAGTTAATTACAGTTAATTTCGAGAACGGGAACCATGTTTTACTGTGGCATTTTGGATTAGACGAGAAAGAATCGTTGAATCTGAGCAGAAGTATATAGTTTGTATTGGCGGGGCCCCGTATAATTAATTTATTATTTTTAATAAATTTTTTTGGGGCCTAATTTGGGAGGGGGAGAGTTCTTATTATTTTTGCTGACGCACGTTGGGGGTCCCGTTTAATTGATATGACAGATACGGCGATATCTACGCCCCTGAATCTAAGTTAAACATTATATTCACTGTTAAGAGGCGAGATGTAAAAACTGTCTGTTCTTACTGCAGTTTCAGAACACACGCACATATAGATACGATATTGTATGTACTGTCACTTCTTGGTGGAAATTCATGTTCAGATAAATAATTTGACACTGTCCTTGCACTTATTCCACTTTATTTTAGTAGATTTATTACAAATTTAATAAATACACGACCGGTTTCGAAAAAATCATCATCAGGTGTACTGCAGGTAATTTTAAATTTTTTTTTTTTTTTAAAAAAAAAAAAAAAAAAAAAAATTTAAAATTACCTGCAGTACACCTGATGATGATTTTTTCGAAACCGGTCGTGTATTTATTAAATTTGTAATAAATCTACTAAAATAAAGTGGAATAAGTGCAAGGACAGTGTCAAATTATTTATCACGCACATATAGTCAACTTGGTTGGACTTGCACTGGAAAAATTAATTTTCAACATGTAATCTTTATTATCCACAGCTATGTAGCCGCTTCAAAAAAATACTTACAACCTTACTAAAAAAAATTAACACACCTATCTTTGATACGTAAAAAAGTTCTAGACTAACCTTGTATTTTTGGTAATAGTTTGATTGTTAAGGGAGTTACCCCTAAATTAAAAGATTCATACTGTGAATACAGATGTAGTTATGCTATGTTTTGTCCAATACATACTAATAATATAAGAAAAGTCTCCTGACCGACAAGGGCAAAACATGGTATACACAGTGTATGAATCTTTTTATAGTAAGGAGTAGTAAAAGTATGAGTCCTAGGTGTGTGTACTATAAACAAAAAGCAGACAAAGCTTACATGGTGTATGTCCCTGGTCCCGCGAGCATCGTTTCGCACAGCACAGTTATATAATGTAGGTGACGCGTTGCCCGCTCGTCCGACTCTACGCAAATGAGGCTAGTGATAAGGGAACTGGGTTCAGTATATTTACTAATGTCTAGAGTCGACCCACCCTAGGGCTACCGCATGCCAGAAACTAAACAGCTTCGCAGCGTCGTCGCAGTTTTTCGACGGCATATAAGCGCGTGTTCAGACCAAACTGACTATACGCCGCCGAATGTGAGCAGGCTCACTGTGAGCCCCAGTGCGAACGTGAAAATATACGGTATCGAATGTCCGCGCCTACGCCTAGCGTAACGGCGCATTGTCGGTTAGGTATGAACGAAAAAGTGAATAAGTATGGAAATACAATAAATTGCGTAACGTTCGCTCACATTCGGCGGCTCACAGTCGGTTTGGTGTGACACGGCCTAAACGAACATGATTTTACCAATTTGCTTTTTTGGTGATCTCCGTCTTTCATCATATAGAAAATGTAAAAAATTACAGCTACCGAAAATTATTATAAATAAACATGATCACAGTTAATCTAAAAAAAACCAAAGCAAATGAGGAAGTTATACAAATGAACACAGGCTAAACTTGTTCCAAATTTGCCTCAAAATATACTTGTGGGTGTGGCTATTAAGCTCCGGTTACGGAAAATTTAAATCCTTCAAACAATAATATTTACTCCGTGATACTGCATTGCAGTTGACGGCTGCATAGCGTTTTTACTGGACCCACTTCAACTACGTTTTACATAATATACCCTGTAACATCTTGCTAAAAAAAGAGATATTTTTATACAGCGTATAAAAATTTCTCTTTTTAGCGGTTAATATTAAGGTCTGCTGTATTTCTTTGTAACGAGACTTTTTCAATATGCAGGACAAAAAACCCGGCCAAGTGCGAGTTGGACTCGCCCATGAAGGGTTCCGCAGCAGCAATAAGGTTCATTTCTATGAAATTAAAAGGTTTGAGATTTATTTTTATATTTCAGTCGATTAAAGTGAAAGTTAAATTAAGGTTTACTATTTATGACGTATAAAAAAAACTACTTTGCCAGATCTCGTTCAAACCAATTTTCGTTGGTAGTTTTTGTAGTAATGAACATCATATATTTTTTTTTAGAATTATCTTGTATTACTTTAGAAGTTAGAGGGGGGCACACATTTTACCACTTTGGAAGGGTATCTCTCGAAGACTATTCAGGTAAGAAAAAAACGATATTAGAAACCTCAATATGATTTTTGAATACCTATCCATAGATACCCCACACGCATAGGTTAGATAATTTTTTTTTTGTTTCAGTTGTACCTATGGGGACCCCTAAAATGTTTTATATTTCTTCCATTTTTATATCAAAATCTTAATGCGGTTCACAGACTACATCTACTTACCAAGTTTCAATGGTATAGCTCTTATAGTTTCGGAGAAAAGTGGCTGTGACATACGGACGGACAGACAGACAGACAGACATGACGAATCTATAAGGGTTCCGTTTTGCCATTTGGCTACGGAACCCTAAAAAAGTAGATCCTTGCAAAGTTATTTGATGTATACATCCATTATTAAGTAAGGATTTTTTCCCTCATTCAGTTTATAAGCGACTACACCTTTTTGGCAATTTTCCTTTCTTTTTGGTAAAAGATGGCCTCGTGCGAATTTCTTTCTCCGGTTATTCTTGTCGGGCTATTTCCCGAAAACGGTGGTAGGCACCATAGTCCCGACGTTCAAGACTGTCAAAAAGTATTCTTTTAATTTTAAATAAAAATATATTTTATTTATCTTATTATTTATTTATGTGAGGCACAGCCCTATCTTGGGCCAAGCTTCTCTGACCTGCTGTATCATAAATGCTTTTGATCTAATTTAAATGACAGTCGCCAATAAATGATATTATATATTATTATGACGTTACATTCTGATAGAGAACTTCCCTTAACTCTGCTTACAAAAGAAACGAAGAAGAATTATCACTAAAAATTATTCTCCTTTCGTTATTTTAGTTAATATAATATACATGTACCTTCCAGTTTAAAAAATCATTAATTTTAAACAAAAAATTGTAAGCCTGCTTTGGAACTCACAAAAAAAGTATTAAATAATTGTTATTTTTTTAACACAAAGTAACTTTTTCAGAATTCTACTAACTCCTAAGATTCAATGACTTCTCTACTCAATCTTCACACTTTTGAATGCGGTGCCAGCCAACTTAAATAATATGAATCTAAGCAATTTTTGGGGCTGGCGCCGACTTCAAAAGTTTGAAGATTGAGTAAAGAAATCGTCGAATCTTAGCAGAATTCCGAAAAAGTGTGAAAAAGTTACTTTTTAAAAAATAGCAATAATTATTAAATACATTTTCGTGAATTCGAAGAAATTCGAGTTATACATAAACAACAAAAAAATAAGAATTTTGAAAATCGAACCACAAAAAAATGATTGATAGTATCAATGCCAATCCATCAATTAATTTGTTATAATATAAGGTACATAATATTATGCAGGGATGGCATATTATTCCAAACAATTCAAAAAGTACAACCAGACTTTTTTAATACATATTTAAAAAGTTGTACCATCTGTAAATAACTTTATTAAGTTACAAGAAGATATGCATGGTAAATAAATGCCTATAGATCACTGTAATCATATATTTTGAATTTTTCTATTGGACATATTATGTTTACTCATCTCCCAGATTATAAAAAAATAGGTACGTGTAGCACTCGAGGACTGCTGCGGTAAAGATATTGCATAGCATTTTTTTATCAACTTATGCATTACAATTCGAATACGTCTAGTCGTACGCACACAAACACCGTGCCGAAGTCTGGCTACGCCGCATCGACCGAGCGGAGGTGTTATGTTTTTTCGTTTCGGAATGCCTGCGATAAAAGCTGTGCAATGGATAATAATAATAATAATATAATGGCAATGTCAGTTCTTAAACAAAATAATTGCAAACTTCGACAGGTTTTTACTAAATTAGATATATATCATACAAATAATAAAATATGTTTATCAAAGTATTTATATTGATGAAACAGTCAGTGAACTAGTTCGGAGTGGTCTCGTGTCGCAACGCGCTGTGTGCCGAATATGGGCCAAGGACGAGGGCCCAACTTATCGCGACCCCGAAAATAGGGCAAACACGTTGCCACCACTGTGACACGTACGTTTGTTTGTGTTTAAAACAATATTACTGTCAATAATTTATGTAACAAGATGCAATTAAACCTTCCTGCCAAATTTTTTCCAGGGCTTAGGTATAATTAAGAGAGTCCATTTAGCCAAAAAAGGGTGTTATTTTTTTCCAATGACATATTTTATCCCTTTTAAAATCGTTGCAGAACGGTCACTCGCGGCGCGGGGGAATGACAGGGGATGAGAAGCGCGCGCGGGGGCACGACTCGCGACAGTCCCATTGTGTCCATTAATTATAGTGTTTTTAGGATAACTTTCGGAAGCTACCTATTTCTCAACATTTTAGTACTGAGTGACTATAAAAGAAAAGTACGTGTATTTTTATTTTGAACAAGGATCAATATATCAAAATTTGGCAGGAAGGTTTAATTGCACCCCTATTGTGGTACCAAAACAATAACTTATCTAACCTTGGTTCAGTTTTCCGCAGACAAGCGTACGTGCTTCTGATGAGCATGTGTAAATTAACCCATCAAGCCCCATACGAGCACCGGTGATCGCGACAACAATAGAATACAATTAACATTTCCAAGAATCCCCGATCGAAGGATTAATTCATCTTTTTGAGAACTAAAACTACACAACTGCTTTACTTTAAAATTTGCAAGAGCCAAGCTTTGGCTCACATTATGTCTTACGAAAAATCTGTGTGAAATAACTCCAACTGCTGCCGGACTCAGAGAGATTTAAGTATTTCTTAAGAAGATTTTTCATGTGTTCATATTCTTTTTTGTCAAATTCTTTATTAAAATAAAGCTTTTCTATTAAACATAATCATAGAATGTCTCTGAGTGCAGCTGATGTTGTGATTCGCCGATTGTGAGGTAGGGTAACTTCACAATCAGGTACAGAACCGAAAGCCCGAGGAGAGTTAAATTTGGAACACAGTATGTATTCCTACACACTTCTGTTTTAAAGTGGGTTTCTAAGTTTGGGTTTCTATCATGGGTTTGTATATAAAGAGATCCGTCTGCCGGCTTCGTCCATAAGTCCAATGCTTTACTTTCATAGCACCAATATCCTTGACATTCTAGAGTCTAGACTATCCGTTAGATAAATACTCGTAGATGCAAATAAGGCAACTCGATCTTCGAACTTTAGTTCGCAAAACTAAATTCCGCATGTCTTTTAAGCAAAAACAAACTCAAACGTTTGAAGAACACATGCGGGCGACAAACCTAACTTCGATTCTTGTTCGGCGCTTCGATTTAATGTTCAAAATACCTGAATGCTTGATATCTGAAAAAAAAATTTTTAGGTGTCCAATTTGATCAGAAGGCCATAATGAATGTTGGTCATTCAAAATTGCCCTGCCACCAGTTCGGGCACCACATGATGGCAAAAATCGACGTAAAATAGTTTCCTAATATTAATTATAATGAATAAGAAAAAACTACTACTATATTACGTCTTTTTTCTTATACGCTACAACCGTCTTTTTCGGTTTATACTTTCAACAAATAATAATCGGCCTAGTGCGAGTCGGATCGCGCAAGATGGATTCCGTACCGTTATAAAGCAAAAATAGGCCAAAAATTGTGTTTTTTGTATGAGAGCCTCCCCATAAATTTTTATTTTATTTTAATGCTATTATTATTTAGTAATAATGACTAAAGTACACATAATATAATTAATGCATTTTTGAAAATTTTCTGTCTTAGTAATAGGGCTTTACCCTTTGGGTACGGAACCCTAATAATCAGCGGCTACTTTCGGTTACTTTCACATTGATAGCGAAAGACGCAGACGCCTTATGCACAAATACGCAGCATAGATAAGAAAACAATAATATTATAATATACGTATTGCAGTAAATATCCCGCGATATCGCGCTCCGTTTTCCCCTCGTTTAGGTAAGTGCTATGATAGAAGAGTCAGAGGGCAAGTGGAACACCACGTGACTTGATAACATCCCGACATTGCTATAAACAACACCTTGAGAAGAATAAAGGCCAGTTTTTTGTTCAGAAAGAACTGAACTACTTGTGTACTGTGAATAGGATAGTATACCTACCGCTATATGCCGTATTAACTATACGTTGCCCTGTGGGCCCCGACCCAACGTGCGTAAGAAAAATTAATAAAAACTTGCCATTTCTTAAAAGTAAAAAAGCCAACCTTATGGCGCGTTCAGACGCGTCTGAACGCACCCTATTTGAGCTACCAAGTACCAACTCGCTCACCAACTGAGCCACAGAGGTCGCCAAATTAAAGCCGTTTGTATAGGAGAAAAAATACAGCGCTTTAAATGTTTACGTGTACCGATTAAGGTTTAGCTCGTGAATATACTTACAATTATTGAAAAAAAAAACTATTTGTAAGAAAGACCTTCCATATTTCACATACATACTTTAGGTACCTACCTATCAGCGCCTTATCAGATGGTTGCTAGGTTGATAGGTCGATAATAATAAATAACTGTATCCTCTTCTAATATACGCTTATTAAATAATAATATAATTTATAATAAGTATAGTTTTCCTTATTAGTACAACTGCAAACTATGTAATGTTTAATGGCACTTAGGAAATTTTCTAAACTCAATGATGATCGGACCATCCTATGCAAACAGGTTATGAAAACCCGGAAACTCATGATTCTATTTTTGGCAATACAATTTATACGCTCCATCTACAGTCTACACGTGGTTGGACCGATCTTACTTTATGCTAGAGTCTAGACTTTAGATAAACAAGAATAAAATTTTAAAAAGTTACCTTTTAAAAATCTTCTGAACAGATTTGAAGGAAACTTGCAGTATTTCCTAAGATGCATAATACCTAGTGCACCAAAAAATTATTGCTTAAATTGGAATTGGAACGATATGCGAATTGATAACCTCCTTTTTTGAAGTCGGTTCAAAATACATTAAATATTAATTTATTTTGCACAGTCATCATTAATGCTTTTAACAGACAAGCTACTTTTAGTAACTTTCGTCTATAATAATAATGAAACTAGCAACACTGACGTTGCACTTGACGTTGAGAGTCCGGTGAGGTCGTATGTTGTGTAGATCGCACCGTACGGTTCGTGGTCGGCCCGAACCAAGTTCGATCGTCTGTTTGTAGCTTAACAGCGCTCTGTTCAGTTTACGCCGTAAATAAGAATGATGTGTTTTGGTATGTCTAATTAGTGATTATCTTGCAATCTGTAGATCCTGGCCTGTACGCGGGTCGCGGCGGCGCGCGCGCACGTGCGGATCACATATTCACGTGTTCGCGCAGCCTGTTGAGTTCGGCCTCCGGAGGTCACTGGGCTGCTTATTATTTTTTATCTTTTGCTTTTATCTTCATTCACAAAATCCAGTGTGGTCTTTATCCTTTAGAAGTTCCAAGAATTGCATTTGTTTCGTCCATTTGTTTCACTTCTGTTTTTTTTACAATAAAACCAAACATTAATATTTCTGTATTTTTTACAAAACAACATTAATTTGTTAGTGGGTGAACTACTTAATAAAATTAGTAGTCATCTAAAACATACAACAATTTTACCTAATTGAATACTCGTATATAATTATTACGTTCCTTGTAAATAAATTCTGACAAGAAAAGAACTCAGGGCATTAAAACCATGACGGTCAATAAATTATTATTTTATTCATATACTACCACTTAAAACTTATTTACATTTTTTAATTTAAGTATCAGTAACTAATTAATCTTTGGCGTTAAAATTATTGATTTTTTACTCGAATAGCCAGCGGCAAAAACCGCGCTTCGTCATGGCGCGCGGAGCCACAAACTATAATTTAAATAATAAATTATTAACTCAAAATCTATTAATACTAAATAACTTACAACTATTAGGCTTAAATATTGTCAATAAAAATGTCTAACTATAATTTACACATGTAAAAACTTTTGTCGACAGACTGGAATATTGATAAAATATTTTTATAATGGCAGTGATAAAAATGTCTAAGGGTTAATTCAGACCGCAATGCGATATGTAGATTGCATTTCTAAATTTGTTTTGATTAGGCAGATTTGCAAGACGTCTCACGCAAGTGAAATCTGACAATTTAGTACTTTACAAAATTAGTGCATCTACGCTTCGCGTTGCGGTCTGATTTGACCCTAACTTTTAACGAAATAATATTAGAGTCCAAAAGCATACGGTAACAACATAAATTATACACGATACCCAATTACTTAACTGTAATTAACAATTTTATTAACAGCGATTGTTCCGCGCTGATTAATTTTAATTTTTAAATTTAAATATAATATACTAATAATATTATTGTTTAATTTGAGTTAAATTTGTTTACTACAGATTATATTTCCGATGATACACGAGGCGGCGAAAATATTGTTGACTCTTATTTAGCCGGTAATAACCAGAATGTCACGCCAGGGATCCACAATTCCACAA
This sequence comes from Polyommatus icarus, assembly GCA_937595015.1. Classification (NCBI taxonomy): domain Eukaryota; kingdom Metazoa; phylum Arthropoda; class Insecta; order Lepidoptera; family Lycaenidae; genus Polyommatus; species Polyommatus icarus. The sequence continues at coordinate 4,249,470 of OW569325.1, forward strand.
TGTAACCAGCTATATTGTGGTCGGTCGTTATGGGGAATGTGTACGACCGATTTTACATTTAAAATACTGAACCGGATAGTTAGAACTAATCAAAATGATAATCACAAACCTAATGGTAAAGTGTGCTTGTACAAGATCAACTCTACAAATATTTCAGTGCCTATCATCTGAAATGTAATTGGTTAAAATTTCGAAGATTTGAATTAACACAATACAGTGAATGGGCTACAATACTCTGACATGGGTGCTATAGCTTCTGTCCAGGCCTCACGTGCGTTGACATTATCCTGGCTGGATAGAGAGGCAACGCACACAAGCCTGAGCTAGGGCTTCTGTCGGACCGCCAGGATACGAGAAAACGCAGGCAAAGTAGAACTAGCGCTTAGTCCAAATATCAAATTCGAGGTAAGACGAGCCAGGTCGAACTTGAGTTTCTGCGCAGCCACACGCTAAATTGATCTGAAGGTTCTGTCGAAGCACCAGGCGAGTAACACATGCCAGGTCTAAAGCTTCCGTCCAAACGCCTGCGCCTGCCAGGGCAGGTAGGCGGGGACGCGCGTATAGGCGCCGTGCGCCAGGCTACGAGTTAGAGTTTCTGTGGAGCCACATGCTAAATTGATCTGAGGTTTTGCCGAGGCACCAGGCTAGAGATAAACCATGCAAGCTCTACAGCTTCTGTCCGAGCGCCTGCGCGGCGCGTCGCAGCCAGGGCAGGTAGGCGGCGACGCGCGTATAGGCGCCATGCGCTAGGCTACGAGCTAGAGTTTCTGTGAAGCCACATGCTAAATTGATCAGAGGGTTTGCCGAGGCACCAGGTTAAAGATAAACCATGCAAGCTCTACAGCTTCTGTCCGAGCGCCTGCGCGGCGCGACGCAGCCAGGGCAGGTAGGCGGCGACGCGCGTGTAGACACCGGGACGGCCGGGCCGCGCGCACCCCGCCCCCCACGACACCACCCCCCGCAGCTGCCAGCCCCCGCCCCCCATGCCGGTCGCACACGCCAGCGGACCCCCGCTGTCGCCCCGACACGCGTCCACGCCGCCTGACAGCATACCTGCAGAAGAGAGTATGACGTTCAACCTCCTTAGGGTCAATTCAGACCGCAACGTGATGCGTAGTTGCATTTCTAAATTTGTATGGACATGACAGATTTGCAAGACGTCTCACGCAATTAAAACCTGTCAATTCAGTATTTTTGGAATGCGTCGCGTTGCGGTCTGATTTAACCCTTTTAAGTACTACAGTAGTACCTAAGTACTAACAGAGAAGTTGATTCCTATGCATATCGGGGACCTACGTAGTTTGATCGCGTACGTCAAACCCAGCCGACAGATCACAATAATTGACATATTCGACCAAATAACGTTGGCCTATCAACTGCATAGGAATCAATTTCCTCGATGGTACATACTTTACCTAAGTACACACTTTTCTTTTAGATACCATTAGCGAAAGTCACAACTCTAAAGTGCAATACCACGGGATCACAAAAAATGTCGTAAAAAACAGATGCGCCAGTACGCAAGTATGCAACATCAGAGGATTTATAAGTGTACTTGTAGGTGTCGATGTTGTGAGAGTCCGAATGGGCGTCAATCGGCATTAGGCGATTCATCTGCACGCTTCCTGGTCTATTCAAAAAAGACACTCAACCTCTTTTACGTTCTTTTACAGATCACGATATCCTTGACATTCTAATTCCACGCCAAAAAAACAGACTTGGTGCAAAATGCAAATAAGGTGATCGATCTTCGAACTTTGGTACGCATAACGCAATACTAAATTTCACGTATCAAATGTTGCAAAAACTAATTCTTAAGCTCAACTGCTCGAAGAACACACGTGGGTGACAAACCGCTAAGATCCTTGAGTAACAATTATATTAAAATGCTACGTTTTATACAAACAAATAAAGACTTCATTATAGAGTCATCGTTTAAAATATCTGTGTAGCTTAATAGCTCATAATAATGATAATTAATTATTACTCGTTTAAATGATAATAATAATATTGTTGTCATACCTGTTCTCCTATAAAAACAAAATAGCAATACCTTTAACGCGCATACAAGTTAAAAATAAAGCAGGCGTTCGATTTGACAGTCCTGTGCAAATGTAAAACCACATTGTCAAACCACCGACGACCACAAAATACGCAACGTCTTTTGTAGTTGAACCTCGTTCATTCTCATCAACGTAGGAAGCGTTCTATATGTTACTCACCAGCGCAAAGCATGGAGTCTAGTATAGGCTGTTGGCGGCCACCCAGCACCTGGCTCTTGCGGCACGTGCTCAGTTCAAGGATTGGCACCGCGGCTGCTCTCAAAACCGGCGCGAACGTTTCTGTACCCTCTGGAACATAATATTTCCATTTTAATAACTTTCTCAACAAGATGCGATTCCTTTTGAACACTCTTAATTAAATAAAACTGAATTTTTTAAAACTGAAATTACCATTCAGTAAAGCTTTGGTTTCTATAGGCTGTAACAAAAAACTAGATAAAACTTTAGGGTGCGTTTATGTCCCTTTATATATAGACTATAGAGGTTGAATTAACTATGAAAGCAGCAACGCTGAAGGAAAATTATAGTCGCAATTTTATTTTATTAAAAATTTTATTCACTTTTGTATGGGCAAGCACCCCAGCGTTATAACTTTGCGCATAAAAATAACTCTTTCAGAGCTGCTTCTTTTACAGTAAACTCTATACAGAGGACTCATACACACCCTAAATAATATTATCACTTTGATTTATTATACCCTGTATACGAAGCTTTAGTGTAAAGCGTTGAAGCCCTTATAAAATATTAGTTTTATTTTGTTTTTAGTAAGTAAGAATATTTTGTTGTTCTAGTGGCAACAGAAATACATCTTCTATATATTTCTATACTTATTATAAAACAAGTCGCTTTTTCCCTCATGTCCCTTTGTTCCCTTTAATCTTTAAAAATACGCAGCGGATTTTGATGATTCTTTCAGTGTTAGATAGCCCATTTATCGAGGCAGGTTATAGGCTATATTTTATCACGCTAAGACTAATAAGAGCGAAGAAATAGAGGAAAATGTGGCAAAAACGGGGAAAATTATTTGAAAGGGCTAACTTGAATGCGCTAACCTCAGGAACTACTGGTCCATTTCAAAAAATATTTCAGTTTTAGATAGCGCATTTATTGAGGAAGGCTTTAGGCATATTTTTTTAGTGGCTTTATATATTTTATACCCGTGCGACGCCGGGGCGGGTCGCTAGTAATATTATATAAACATTTCAGAAGTCTAGCGGTTGAAATACAGCCTGTAGACAGACAGTCGGACAGACATGGAAGTAATAGGGTCCCATTTTTACCCTTTGTGTACGGAACCCTAACGGCCGTTCCCAATATTAAATCTATCTCTGGTTTGCCATACGACCGATCTCAGCTAACATTGAATTTAAGATAGGTAACTATTCCTATCTCTAGTAGGCTAAACCAGAGAAGATCAAATATTGGGAACGGCCGTAAGAAGTGAGCCGTTACCTGACTGGTACCCCCAGCCGCTGACAGCACACCAGGCGCCGGGCGCTACGGGCGCGTCGGCCGCGGGTAGGCAGATGGGCCGCACGTGGCTGTCGAAGCGCACACCACCGCCGGACCGCGCCACCAGCACCAGCGCGATGTCGTGGCTGTGCGGACCCTCTGGAATTGAGTTGGGCAGCTGTTACAATATTCTACGCAGCTCTGGAGTCTGGATTTATGTATAGGCAGTATAGGCCACGGCCTATGGGCGGCAGCGCCCTAGGATGGCGGCAGTTCGTACATATACGAGTAGGGGCGGCAAAATTGAAGTGGCCTATATTCACAAAAAATATGAATCCAGCCCTGTTTCTACGGCCTATGCTTGGGCCATGAATCATGGTGGACAGCCAGCAATAATACTACACAAACAATCTCGAGCATACTCTGACAGTACCTAATACTGTCTATTGTCGGCCCAAGAGGTAGAGATATAGGTACAGGGCAGAACCATACTTGAATATCCTACTATTATAATAACATGAAAATATAGAAAAACTATCTGACCTGGCAAACATTGTTTTGCCATATAAATTACCTACCTTCTAGCTGTTGCCCGCGACTTCGTCCGCGTGGACTTCAGTTTATAGCGCGCGGTGTCAACAAAATTGGTGTTAAATTTAATAGCTTTTTAAAACTCTGGCTACCCCTTAAATCAAAATCTTCGAGGCGGAGGAGTTCTGGCCCGCCGATGTAGTTTACCGAAGGTTCCGGGGGAGGCTCCCGAACGAAGCGCGCGTCACGTCGCCGAAAGAGACTTTACGTGACAAAGTGTAGTGTGATTGTGTGTGTGAATGTGTAAATAATATATATTAGGATAAAATTGTTCGGCGTGCATCCGTTGTCTGATTGCCATAACACAAGTTTTTACTTAGCATGGGATTAGATGACGTGATGTATAGCGCGCTACCTAGCTTTTATACTATTGTATATTATTATATGGTTAATAAAGAATTTGATTTTTTTGAAAATACCCATATGCAGTGTGCACATAATATTTAATTTTTTTAAAAACCTATTCTCAGGCCTAACGAATGTAAGTACATACAAAATTTCATCAAAATCGGTTGAGCCGTTTTGGAGGAGTTCGCGCACAAATACTGTGATACGAGAATTTTATATATAACTAGCTGTTCCGGCAAACGTTTCTTTGCCATCTAATATTTATTGTATAAATCTCCTGTCACGATGTTTGTCCGCGATGGATCCTAAACTACTTAACCGATTTTAATGTTTCTTTTTTTTTAAATGTATGCTTTTTTCCAACTTGAGAGATAGGATAACGTAGATCTTTAATTATAGTCGCAATTTTATTTTATTGCAAATTATTTGTCTCTAAAGAGCGACCATTGTTTATGCGACGCGGGTCACGGGATAGCGATGGACGTTGCCATGGTGACATACCTATTTAGTCACTAATTCAATAAAATAATACGGGCGATATACTTTATATGATATGGCAAAGAAACGTTTGCCGGGACAGCTAGTAATATTACGAGTATATAAAGTATATCGCTCTGGCAAGGGCCTCGCAAGGTATTCTTTCGTAAGACAAAAGGCCTCGCAAAGACCTTTCGCCCGAGGTCTCGCAATGGGTAAGCCTGCCTCTGGAAATAGCAGAGTTTTCGCTAACCTTTTCTAAAGTCGGGGTGCGGTACGACCTTGTCGACGAGGAAGCGGTGCTCGTGCTTGTCCTGCAGGTTCAGGCGGTGCTGGCCCACCAGCAGGCGGATGTGCTCCAGCTCCAGGGGTTGCTGAAATGTTGCGTTGTAGGTTATGACACTGTATAGTGTATAGTGATTTTTTTGAAGTCGGTTAAAAAGTCGATTCTGATCACTCGCCAGTCTCATCTGGCAAACTTACGATACTGAAGCAAACGAGAGGCGTTACTTTGCGGAAATCCGTAACCTAAAATGTTGTATATTATTATATTTAGCAATATTCCGCGAAATAAACCTCAACCTTTCAGTAAATGAGTGAGTGTACGCATGGGCATGCGTTACAGTACTTTCCCGCACCAACACTCGCATGCAAGAACGTGCAAACACTACCACCATACAAGAAATAATGTAAGCAAATTCATGCAAGGTTTCTCACCACCATACAAGTTGAAAAGAGGTTTTCAACTTGCATGGTGGTGGGAAGCCTTGCATTTTTTACTCCTATATGGTCAATGAAGCCGGTAACTATCACTAAAAACGATGTGGAAAGCTATTGTTCTACTGATTTGTGAGTTAAAGTGTTACCCGGTCGAAGCAGTGGGCGGCGGAGAGCACGAGGCGCTCGGCGAGCACGGCGCCGCCGCAGTGGTGCTCGAAGTTCAGCTTATCCACGTCCAACATCTGGATGTCCACCTGCAGACAGTGTTCGACACCAAGTTAGAATATGTAACGGCCGCGCCTAGACAGATTCAGTGATAACTTACTGAAGATTTCGACATAATAAGCTACATTTCTAGTAAACTCTACATAAAATTAAAGTTGATTACATTTTTATGTCGTGCTCGTTAAATTACCATTAAGTATTTTTATTAAATAATAGGATATAAAGCCATCTTACAATACCCGGCAATAAATATTGCACATCGACCTTTGGAAAGAGACATTCGGCTAATTTCGGTTTCATAGAGCGTTATCTTTGTAGCACACACCTATTTGACATTATGTCAGTCGTTGTTCAAATTCAATAGAGTGCAGTCGCGTCCAGTTCAAAATATATATCTAGTGTTGTTAACACCCCTAAATTTGCTACAGCTGTAATTTTCCAAAAGAATTTTTAATACGTACACATAATTTGAACACCCTCTTTTATTTTATTTTACCCGAACCTAAAGCCATAACTTATAGAAAATTTGGTGTATTCTATACAACGAATAATAAAATTGTCAAAAGAAGAGAACCATTGTTGTTTTAACAGCTCCTAATATATACCGGACTTTTTGTATTTCGTGCGTAAGAGATAACGCTCTACAAAACCGAAACTAGCCGACTGTCACTTTCCAAAGGTCGATGTGCAATATTTATCGCCGGGTACTGTATATGGAATTATGAGAATGTAGAGTCATATTATTATTGCTGAGTACATAATATAATATTAAGTTTAAAGATCTCTATAGCCCATAAACCCAGCCATTAGGTAGGTAAGAAAATTTAAAAAGGGCAATAAGATATATAATTTATAAAGGGCTATAAATAACGATTTACGATTTTTCCGAGGATTATTGTTATTCGAATTTATTTCGTAATCACATCATTACTAAAAGTATGTCTAAGAACTAAGCATTATCGGTTTCATGAGCTGGTGAAGCCAGAGCATATCTTTCTTGTGTGGATTAAATTATTCTATACCTAACGTCACAAACTAAACTCAGCGGCAAAATATACGAGTTGGCCTAGTGCCAACTCATATATTATTTTGACATTGGGTCAAATTGCAAAGTGTGAAAAATTATGTTTTGCTTTCACTTTTTAGTATAAATTAGGAAATATTAAGTTACATGCTAAGATAACAGTATTATACAACAAATAATAATATTTTGTAACAACTGTTACCATACATAAATCACAAACATTTCACACCAAAATTAATGCTACCGTGCTATTCACTATTCATTGGGGTCCTTAAAGTTACAATTTCTTATTGGCGTTTCAAAACTGAAACAAGAGGTCAATATACCTGAAAACCTTCGTCTCAAGAGCTTCATAACTGTTAGGATTTTAGGAAAATAGGTTTACGGAACTCTATCTTGCCTTGTAGGTATTTACTAGTTATTTCGTAAATCCGATGCATGAAAGTACTAAAACTAAATCGAGAAATAATTATATCATTTTCTCTACCTTTCATTACACAAAATATATTTATAAAAATACATTAACGATTAGCAATAACCCAAACTAGCGCGAGGATGGCCTTTAAATATAATATTATTTAATATATACTAGCTATTTCACCGAGCTTTGCTCGGTATTCGATAAAACACGAATAAATGACATTTTCTAAAAATGATTCCTAGCTAGATCGATTTATCGCCCCCGAAACCCCCTATATACTAAATTTCATGAAACAAGAATTGCTCGTTTAAAGATTTAAGATCTATGGAGGTTTCATACCACGTCAGTCTGGCTCGTACTAAGTACCTGAAGGACTTATGTCACAGGTAAGAAACAATAGAAATATGTTAATGTTCAAGGCATTACATTTTTATCGTCTGTGACGAGGGACTGCCCTTAATCCTTCGATCGCGGATTCTTGGAAATGCTATTGTATTCTATTGTTGTCATGATCACCGGTGCTCTTATGGGGCTTGAAGGATTAATATAACATATTTAATATTTTCATCGTATTTGCTAGTGTACGGTAATTTTCTATAAGTGCTCTGAAAACTTACAACGCTAGATAGCAACACTAGATAGTAGCTTACCTGCCAGGGGAAAGCTCCGTAGGGCGCCTCGGAGCCGCCCACGATCTTGCCGCGCCGCAGCGTGAACTCCACCGTCCGCGTCCCGCACTGCACTCTCTCCTTCTCACTCCCCCTCGACACGAAGTTCTGATTCAAGTAGCTCGACGAGAAACTTAGGGCCTTCGACGACGTCCTGTTCCTGTAGAACTCGCCGTGGTCTACGCGGTTCTGGTACACGCTCGCCCCGCAGATGTTTGTGATAATTAACAGTAATAAACAAAACATTGTTTTGATTTCGTTTGTCCCAGTTAAATCATTAATTTGTTATTAAATAACACTTTTGGTATTACACTTATGACGATGACGAGTCCTTTCCGATTTATTTTTATTATGTTTGGTTTAATTTATTAATGAAACTTATGAATCGGATGCGGCGAACTGATACCGCGTTCCATCGCCCGGCGCACGCGCACGCAGTAGCTATGATTTGCGTGCACGCTTTTTAACAACCGAAAACGAAATGAGGTGTCGGTGATGGCTTCGGTTCATTTTTCTAATTCATTGACAATGCCATGTGCGCGATACACGCGAATGTGGGTCACGCGACAGATCTCGAGATGCATCCTTTGTCTGCACTTCGATTGTACGCAAATTCGGGTCGTCGTGACTCTTGAGCTTTCGAAGAAGATGTGCGTAAGCTTATTGAGTATGCGTAATTATTCGCAGAATTATGTGCCAGAAAGTTATGTTTTGGAACGATTTTATATAAAAGTAAAAGTAAGATTTACTCTTAAGCTGATATTAGACGAAAGATAATATTATACCCAATAGTAATTGGCCAGTCAAACTAAATATATAAATTCACCTACTTACCTACTTAGAATTTTACCAATTACAAGAATTGATTAATTTTATTATAAACAACAAAATCATACTAATAATACATACCTAAGGAATTATAATATTATGTACTTACTAAATAAAGACTTGTTGTTGAAAACTCATGAAGTGGACGATCTTGCTGATAGGTGGCCATTTAGATAGACGTCCTATTGATGAAAATATCCTATTGATGGAGATGTTCCAAATAGTGATGATGATGGACGCCCACATATTCATAAATATGTTCATCTATGTCGCGATAAGTAATCCAATAATAATTTACTTTAGCACAATGCCATAGAGCATTATTTTTGCGCGTTAATTATTGGTCTGCTACGAGTATAATCGCATCAAAAGTGTTTAATAGGTAAATTCAAAAATTCATTTGTCACTTAATTTTTTAAATTCAAATTACAAATAAAGTATAGTTGCATGAGTCTGCGAGCAAGCAAGGTCCTGGAGGCAATAGTTTATCAGGTAAAAATATAAAACAAAAAAAACTGATCTTCAGATTTATCTTTTAAAAATAATGGATGTGTGCTACATACGTCGTCAATGTCAACCACTATCTGTGATTAAGGGTAAAGTAATTAAATGCAGTTTACATTTAGTCATTGTTTTGATGCGCCATATTATTATACCTGAGCCAAAGGATTATTTAAGGCTCAGTGCGATTTAAATTAAGAACATCATATTTACCTACATGACATTATAATCATCTATATGATATAAACGAATTCCACGTTTTTCCATGATCGAAACATAACATCGAAAAAATGACAAATAACGGCGAGCTTTACTCCCGTTTATATCTTTTGTATAGGGATCTCTGTATCACAGAGTTCACATTTTACTTCCTGAAATCTATTTAGTACTTTTATGACCGATATCTAACAAGCCCATTTCGACAAAGAGCATAATATACAAGACCAGAAGTAACAAAAATACCTAATATAGTGGCATTAAATAAGTCCAAATAATGAAATGAAGAAATGAAAATATACTTTTCTGCATCAAATATTTTTCGTAATTAAGTATTTTTTTCGTAATTATCTTTCACTTAGTACTTTACTACTTTAGTACTCTATGACGTAGGCCACAAGGCAGCCTAAGTGCTTGCAGCCTGCACCATCGACACTCTGAAATCTTCATTAATCTGTTCTGACAATTTATTAGTGAAAATAACACAATGTTGTGTTATTTTGTCTGTTTCTACTTAAGTTTCCACCAAAACCGAGGAAAACTGTAATAAAATGCATATAATTGATATAAAGTTTACGGTTGGCGCTGAAAACCTCCGAATCCCAGCCTTCATCGCTATGTAAATACTGCGCAGTAAAACCGGTTCGCACCGGTTGGCGCCGCCTTAACAGTCGCCCCACATACCATCATTTACATGTTATCTATAACTTTGACCCATTACTACACTATATATGCAAAGGACAATGCATGGGGCCGACGACGGTGTACCGACACCAAGGAAAAATACTTTTTCCAGAGCCGAAAAAATAATATGGTATTTTCACCGCCTTTGAAAAATTACAGTATTTTTCCTTTACCCAGTTCTCTCTTCGCCCTTGAGTTTCAAAGTCATCGCTGCTGCCTATTACTCGATTAATACGATATACAAAAGTAGATTTAGTTTTCCCTAGAAGAAAGTTATTGCAATTAAAACTTCCTTTATTGCTGCATGCAAAGAAGATATTGCAATTAAAACTTCTTTTATTGCTGCATGATATTAAAATAATTACCTATGAAGATTATTATAGTAAGACATACCTTAGATAGTAAATTATATTATGACAAAGTAGCTGTTCCAACTTCTACCTTAGGGCTGGTTTACACGTATTAAGTAGATAAGTAGTTAACTAAATGTTAACTTAATTTTATGTTGCTAATTGCATGTAAACACAAAATTAAAAATTTAGTAAGTACTAAACTAGATGACAATTAGAATTTAGTTACTACTTATCTGCTTAATACGTGTAAACCGGCCATAACTCTATTGTATAAAAATATAGACAAAATTTTTATCGTTTACTATTTTAATTAGAAAAAATGGATGTTTTTTTTGCGAACTATACACAAGTGCAACTCATAATACCGCGTAGTATTGCATCAGATGGATTTGTTTGATAACACCAAGGTTTTCAATCATTTACGCTAACCTACATTTGTATTGATTTCGCACTACATTTTTAAGGAAGTTACGGAACCTCAAATGAGTAAAGTTCCAAGAACCGTTTGTAAACTTAATTCCATAAAAGTTGCCAAAAATATTCCGAAATTTGCTCATACTAAGTAATATTTAAATGACCAGTTTTTAGATAATACTATGCTACTTACACTACATTATAATATTATACAGTAGACCAGAGGTGACCAAATGGCGGACCGCGGTCCGGACCACCGACTCATTGTGTGCGAACCACGGGACCAAGCATGTTCGAAGATGAACACCGTTAAAAATAAATGAGCTATCTGACATTGAAAGAACCTTTGATACCGGAGCAGTAGTTCCTGAAATTAGTGCGTTTAAACAAACAACTCTTCAGCTTTTAATATTAAGTATAGATCTAGGTAGGGTCATAGTTTAAGTATGAAAGCGCTAATATAAGGACAGAGTTACATGTTATTTCTTTCATAATGTAAGTTATTTATAATATAATAATTATTTACACATGACATTTGTTTAAGTTCGTAACGTTATGAATAATATGATACAACAGCAACAATCAGGTTAGTCGTGAACTCCATGTCTTTGGGCGTCGTTATGACTGGACGAAAGTGTTTCTTCGACTTACACCAACAGGAAATGTCACTGGAGTACAGAGTTCCGAAACATTTTCAGCACGTATGCATGAATATTCAAATATTTATTTATTCTATTTATATTTTTGTAACTTTATCTTTTTAATTTGCCTCGCAACTCACGCAAGTCACAATTTACAACATCTACTAAATAATTCTGACACTATTTTTTCAGTGCGATTAATTCTAATCTTAATATATATATTTCTTGTGTGCGTGTGTATGTGACTGAAGTCCTCCTAAACGACTGGACCAATTTTGATGAAATTTTTTGTGTGTGTTCAAGGGGATCTGGGAATGGTTTAGATCAAAGCGCACGGAGTGCGCGGCCAAGTTCCAGCAGGCCGCGCACATGCCGTGCACTATTTACACGAACCGTTTCGACGCACTTTTGACCCCCCTGTAGCTCAGTGCCTATTGCGAGTACAAAGATAAAATTATACCTACGTAATTATATACTAGTACTTACGCAGTATACTAAATTTCATACATATAGCTTCGGTAGATCCTGAAATATCTCCCTGTGAAAATAGCTAATTTTGGCACTGACTCACTCACTCACTCTCTCACTGACCGGTAATCAAAACCTCTAGGCCACTTCCAATTGTCCTAGCGCTATGAAATTTGGCACACAGGTCGTGTGTTATATGTAGATTAACAAAAAATTGAGAAATTTAAGAAATCGGTCAAGCGTGAGTCGGTTCACCTACAAACCTGAGAGGCCACTTCCGATTGTCCTAGCGTTATGAAATTTGGCACAGAGGTCGTGTGTTATAAGTAGATTAACAAAAAATTGAGAAATTTAAGAAATCGGTCAAGCGTGAGTCGTTTCACCTACAAACCTTAGAGACCACTTCCGATTGTCCTAGCATTATGAACTTTGGCACGCAGGTCGTGTGTTATAAGTAGATTATAAAAAAATTGAGAAATTTGAGAAATAGGTCAAGCGTGAATCGGCTCATCTACGAATTTTAGATACCATTTCCAATTTTCCTAACGTAATGAAATTTGACATTCAGGTCGTGTGTTATAATATTATGTAGATTAATAAAAAAATTAAGAAGAAATGGGTCAAGCGTGAATCGGCTCCTCTACGAACTATAGGTAAAAATTCTTATACGCCAGTGATACAACGAGAATTGGTTTAAAATATTGTCATCATGTATAATGCATACCGTATAGCTTATTAATACTTCGATTGCGGATTCTTGGAAATCTATTGTTTACGCGGTCGAATTCGACCGCTTGGGAGTTGATATACTTAGGTTAAATAAATACTGTTTACTTTAAAATTTCGCTTCTATTGATAGTTTACAACTAGCGCCATATATCGAAGGAATTGTTTAAGTCGGGTGTGGCACAAAAAGAAAAAAATAGGTATAATTTCTTGAAAAAAAGGACTGAAATCCCACCAAAAACATACCTGTTAAAATGGGGCCAAGTTCCTATCAGCAAATTTTTGGTCTAAAAAAAGAGTTGAAATCCAATCTAATGCCAAGTTTAGATGCACTTCATCGATTGTTATCATTTTCATCAACAGCCTGATCCATAATACTTCTAAATTTGAACTTGGCAGGTTTTCGTGCTTTACGTAACTCTGGATTAATTGTAAAATAAGATAATATAATTAAATTAACCTGCCACGTTCAAATTAGAAGTATTATGGATCAGGCTGTTGATGAAAATGATAACAATCGATGAAGTGCATCTAAACTTGGCATTAGATTGGATTTCAACTCTTTTTTTAGACCAAAAATTTGCTGATAGGAACTTGGCCCCATTTTAACAGGTATGTTTTTGGTGGGATTCACAATTTTGTCCGCTGGACAATGTTTTTTTAATTAATTTTTAATTTATTAGTAGCTGTTGATTTTGGAATGTTTTACATTGGATCCGACAGTCGGCTGCCATCGCAGTGTCAAATTTTAAATAATATTCGAATTCGGATTTTAATTTTAGTCTGTCCGACAGTTAGCGCTTCGACCAAATTTAAAAAAAATACTTTATATACTTAATATGGCAAAGAAACGTTTGCCGGGACAGCTAGTACAATATAATAATGACGACCTCTGTGGCTCAGTGGTGAGTGCGTTGATGCTCAAGCCGGGGGTCGCAGGTTCGAATCCCGCCGACGGAACAAAAAGTTTTCTAAGTTCCTGGGTCTGGATGTGTATTAAAATATATGTGTATGATATAATAAAAATCTTAAATATATGTAAGTATAGTATAAAAGTATTAAATATATTCCCGTTGTCTGGTACCTGTAACACAAGTCCTTCAGGTACTTAGCACGGGGCCAGACTGACGTGGTGTGAAGCATCCATAGATATTATTATTATAAATAATTATTATACCTATCGATATTTGCTAAGTTATTGCAGAGGTAAGTAAATGGTTTAACTATAGGCGATTTGGTCAGGGGAGTTTATGTGATATTTTGTGTTGGATAATGGGTAAACAAATTGTAAGCATTATTCACATTAATTGAAAGAGGAAAATTTAAATATGAAATCTGTTTCGTAGAATCATATTATGTTTTGGTAGAGTTAACATTTTCATAACTCCTTAACATAATTCAATTTAACTCCACACATTCCCACCACTGCAACTTTGATGTCGGCAGGATTAGCAGTGAGAACCAACCACGCCTTTTGATATTATAGGATTAATATTAGGTATATTAACATTATCATAGGATTATTATAATCATGTGGAGGAAGTCCTGTGTTAGACAGATCCAGGAAATCACTCCGTATACGGCTGAAGGCAAACCGCAGGTGGTTTTATAGTGGGTAAGAGTCCCACACACCCCAGGGTGCTTCAGCTAACATCCCCAATCTGGGGCACCCATGAGGATTCCCCTGCGCAGAAAAAGAAGCATTATTATAATGATGTTATTTATTGGCAGGGCAATAGTTGCGCACCCCTGCACGTCATCATGTCAGAGATTGAATCGCAGTACAGTTACATCTCACCAGCCGAATGTGAGTCACGGGCATTAGCATACGGCGGTGGGCTGCATTGTGTCCCGCGCCCATCGATCAGCACCGCTCCGCCCCGCCCGTTACCCGCCACACTGACCCCCGGGAACACATATTGCTGCAGTATCGTCTCATTAATTGATCAAAACGGTAACACCGATAAAGATCGACTTCCAGGTATCTTGTTAACATTGATCGATGTTTGATTATGTAGAAGTTTCTTGGAACTTCGATGGAGCTGAAATTCGTATATCTATACTACCTATATCTATACATATACTTATTATAAAACAAAGTCGCTTTTTTCCCTCGTGTCCCTTTGTTCCCTTTAATCCTTCGATCGGAGGTTCTAGGAATTCCCGTTGTATTCTTTTGTTCTCGCGATCACCGGTGATCGCGCGGGGCCTGAAGGATAATCTTTAAAACTACGCAATTGATTTTGATGATTCTTCATTCTTTGAGTGTAAGATAGCCCATTTATCGAGGAAGGCTATAAGGCTATATTTTATCACGCTAAGACTAAAAGAAGCGAAGAAATAGAGGAAAATGTGGAAAAAACGTAGAAAATTATTTGAAAGGGCTAACTTGAACGCGCTAATCTCAGGAACTACTGGTCCGATTTGAAAAATTCTTTCATTTCATTTCGAAGATAGCCTACTTATCGAGGAAGGCTATAGCCTATATTTTATCACGCTAAGACTAATAAGAGAATGTGGAAAAACGGGGGAAATTATTTGAAAGGGCTTATCTCGCGAACTACTGGAGCATACTGGAGCAATTTTTATGTTATTTGGCTATAGATTTTAAACATTTTTTCAGTGGCTATATATATTTTATACCCGTGCGACACCGGGGCGGGTCGCTAGTATACTATAAAGTGAGAGAACCGTACATTTTATCATGATACATAAATGCTATTTTCCATGTTCTTTAATTATTATCTCATCGAATGCCTCCGTGGTCCAGTGGTTTAGAGCGTGACTCTTGACTCGAAGGTCGTCGGTTCGATCCCCACGTTGGAAACATGTTATTTCCAAGTTTTTGTGACAATGCACGCTGATCACCCGACTGTCTGACAAAGTCTGTCCTGCGCCCGATCTCTCGTCAGTCGTGTCGGTCGTCCATCCCACGGGGTTATGAGAGTAAAGGAATAGAGAGTGCTCTTGTGTATACTCGTAGCGCACACAATTGAGCATCTATAAAATTACTCCTGCGTAACTGGCCTAGTTTCAATGAAACCGGCCACCGTCACCGAAACCGGTGTGCAGGGAGTTATTGTTATATTATTATAATATTACTAGCTGTAATATTATAATAAGATAACAAACGTTGCTTTGCCATAATATATTTTGATTTATAAAACCGAGAAAATTGTTTTCTGCAATCTTAATTATTATTAGGTTATGTACCAGGTCACACCTGCATGTTGATGACACTGCATGTTACATGGTACATATACAAAATATCAGTAGGTCAATTACCACAGTACTATTGTACGCCCACGCACGTAACGTAGGTACTATGGATCGGCGTTTGTTGATTCATAGTGAAATAGATCACCAGATACAATAGAAGTACTTTCAGCCACACACTAACCTAGAAGCCCTCTTCTTATTCCGTGCTCCAAACCACGAGATGAGTCGCAGAAAAACTATTAATTGGTATATTGATCTATGCTCATAATAATTTATGTAACTCGTTTCGTAGTTTAGGCCATTTGTATACAAAAACCGATTAAGTGTGGAAAATAATGCTAACTTTAAAAGGTGTTTGGTAATTAAATTATCGTACAAACACGTTATGTTTTGAACCATATGTACACAATCACAATTTTCAAACAATCCTTTTCTACGGTAGATTTTCACGATACTCGTATCAAACTCGATGGTTTAAGAAAAGGTTGAGTGTAAGATTTTTTTTGGAATCGCTTTATTTAGTAAGACAAACTATAAACCAAATATAGACAAAATTACGAATGGAATAAAAGAATTTGTGTGATTTTATGTGCATCAAGTTTTTCAGGACAAGTTGAGCTGAATGTTGCGATGGAGTTCAGACGTTATCTTCTTCAGAGTGATCTGCGTATGCCTGATAGCAGTCGCCTTTATATTTGCTCTTGTCTTGACTAACGTATTTGTAGATATTGATAGTTTCCTCATGTTCAAAAGTAAGTAACTCACAAAAACTATAAACTAATTATATAATATATAACATACATAAATTGTACATACCTAAAAACACGTCTCCTATAAGTTTTAAGTAATTTTAGCTCTGAAGAAGCAAGAAGATGTCGGAAGAATTGATAATGAAGCTAAAGATAATATTTACAACAAAAACTCTTGTCACAAAAGTATTTTCTATAGATCTAAAAGATCTTCTATTGATCCCTCTAAAGGGAGCTTAAAATTGATATACAAGGACAAAAACATTACGAACAACGATAAAAACAACTCAGGAAACGCGGTAGATCCACTCCAAATTGATAATTTAAGAAAAATTATGGAAATTCTACAGAATGAAGCTGATTTGGAAATAAACAAGTCACGCGGTGAAAACACCACAACTTGGAAAACATTGGTCAAGAGGCAAGTGAATTATGGCGAGGGTACAACTACAAAGACAATTAATAATAATGCTAACGCAACCGTGAAGGGGAATCGGCACATTGATATAGAAATAAAAACACATTTCGATAGTAAAACTACAGACGCTGGTAGGAAACAGTTTATTAGTCACTTGATAGATAAAATTCGACAAGCTCTACGCTCCGATACTGAAATGATAAGTAATCAAATAGAAAACGAACCTCATTTCAAAACTCGAGAGCAAGATCCAATACTTGTTGCTAAAAACGTCTTTGATTCGAGGAATTTTCCTCCAGTTGATAAAAAAGGAAAAATAGATATTCAATATAAAAAACCTAAATTCAAACATGTGAAAACAGCTGAACGAAATAATAAATACGTCGAAGATTTTCAAAATTCATTAGGAAGAAGATATCAAAAACCAATAGCTGATAATGCAGAAATCGATCATATTAATTCTGAACTATATCCCAGTTACAATAGTTTATCTTTGTTATCTAATAATATAGTCGGCGCAGGAGATAGCTACTATGATCAACACATGCACAGCCCATCGGTACAAAAATCACGTTATAATGAGTTAGACGATGTTATTAAAGTGTACCATGATACTATTATATAGTTGTACTAGCTGGTGCCCGCGACTTCGTCCGCGTTAGCATAGTAGATCACGTCCCAAGTATTCTTTTTCAAAAATATTCAATGTACAGAATTGACTTTCCTACGATTTTATTATATGTATAGATATTGTTTGAGTGAAACAAGTAAATATTTTAAAGAATTAAAGCTGATCCTGTATATTTTTATTATTTAAGACTTAACAGTATTATCTAAGAGAATATTTTTATGTAAGTACAAAATAAACATTGCGGCTTTCTAATTTCTTACTCCTAAGGGGTTTGACAGACACACGACTAAGTACGCGGACTTATGGCTCGACGATCTTAATCGCCTGTGTGTCAGCAAAGAGCCGCGAGCCGCGAGCCTGGGTGCATGGTAATTCAGTGTAAGCGATTCTCGTGTGTCACCGACGCGAGCCGAGTAAGTTCGCGAACTTAAAACCCGCGTACTTTAATTTCGTACGTGTGTCACCCCTTTTAGCACCCCTTTAAAATCTTCTGAGACGAAAATATACCTAAGTACTTCATTTGCGTTAAACTAACCTTAATCTGACGTCGAACATTTAGCAAACTTTTAAATCCTAATAAATAGTTGGGTTACATTTTTAGCAAATGTATGAATGGACACGTCAGGAAGCTCGTACTCGTATCAGCTAACGGTACGTAAGATAACGTATATTTGAGACTCAATTAAACAGTAATTAGTAGAGATGAAATTATTATATATAGTCCGAAGGCCGAGAAAAACCATTTTATAGTAAGTGTTGCCAGCTACCAGCATGATTTGGAAGGTAAGTTTTTCTTTACTCTTTTGGTACTCATATATTTTGTACCTAGGTAAAGCGATCACTCCCAAGAGAAAACGATCTACCTAGTAGTTTAGACTCTAGAATCTCTAGATAGAGCTTCGCTCGAACTCCACACGTTGGCGTACTTACCAACTGCTAAATATTCTTCTCGTAAGTAAGCTAGGTTGGGGGTGTTTTACTCAGGGATATACCTAGGTACTAACATTGTTTTAAATAACTAATAAGACGACTTTCGCTATTCGCCTCTTCCGATGGTACTTTCGTAACCCATTTAATGTTTCAGATCAACTTCATTTTTGTGCTGTGCAGTCTGCAGTCTTTTGGAGTCAGCTTGCCTCAAATTCACAAAAGGGTATAGGCAGTTTTAATATATACTTAATTTAAAGAAATCATGATAACATACGTGTATGTTGTTACATAGAGCCTTGATGTTTCAAGGCTCTAATTATGTAAAGCGGGCATATGTACCCTAAGCAAAAATAAATTTGTTGATTAGATACACAAACCAAGCTACATTTAAAAACACCTTTTCAGGAGGTATCTTCAACTCCCAATGTCACGTACGAAAAAAACATTAACAACAAGGTTCTGGGCGTCCTAAAGAAGGTGTACTCGGACTTGAAGAATATAACCGACTACGGGCAGAGGGGAGCTGACTTCCCGCGCACGTACGGCATGAGCCTCAGCGGGCAACAGGGGTTTGTTTGGAATGTACGTTTAAAACAAGTTCAAATCTAGATACGCGGTAGCGTGTGAAGCCAAGTCCCAAGTATATGTATTACTCTGTACTACTCTCACTTGTATCCATACTAATATTATAAATGCAAAAGTGTGTCTGTCTATCTGTCCGTGTGTCTGTCTGTCTGTTACGTCTCCACGCTCAAGCCGCTTAACCGATTTTGCTGTTTGGCATGGAGATACTTGGAGTCCAAAGAAAGGACATAGGATAGTTTTTATCCCGGAAACTGTACGGTTCCCGCGCGATAAACAAATTTTGGCGCAACTGGCGTTATCTAGTTATATTTAACTAGCTGTCCCGGCAAACGTTGCTTTGCCATAATATTATAAAGTATTTCGCTCATATTATTTTATTGAAGTGACTAAATAAATATGTCGCCATGGCGACGTCGATCACAAACAATGGCCGCCGTCAGTCTCAGGTTCTAATAATTTACTATTATTTATTCAACAAATGCACTTATCAATATATAAAGTACCCAGTAGCCGATTCTCAGACCTACCGAATATGCATATAAAATTTGGTAAAAATCAGTAAAGCCGTTTCGGAGGAGTTCGTGGACTAACATTGTGACACGAGAATTTTATATATAAGATATAAAAAGTGCTAGCCTGCAATGTTTTCCAAAGGAATTTGAGTTTGATATTTGCCTACTAAAGATGAAATAGTTTATTTCAGACGTTGAACGACGCGAGAAAGGCATTTGAAGTTGGAAGTTCTCGCTCCTCCACAACTGTAGAAGTAAGTAATTGTTGCCCGTTACTATTAATAACAATATTTTAAAAACCTGTTTCATGAAAAAGGCACTAGATAGACTAGTTAAAAATGGATGCAATACACGAGAAATTGTGTATTGCATCCATTTTTAACGGGGTTAGCGTTTAGCCACACGCAACTATAATATCATTCGGCAAAACTGGCGGCCTATGGCTAGTATTACATATTTTGCTGTTTTCAGCCAGACGTGAAAACGGAACGAAGCGTAGCGGAGGAGCAGGCTGAACCGGCTGACCCTGGAGAGAGCGAGGAAAGCGTCTACCTGCAAATATTCAGTGAACTTCTAGAAAATGTAAGTCCTGTTCAACAGCTCTGGATTTATGTATAGGCAGTATATTCCTTGGCCTATGAGCGGCAGCGTCCTGTGGCATCCTAGGGGGGGGCGGCAGCGTCCTAGGATGGCAGTGCCAGAGTTCACACATAGGGACGGCAAAATTAAAGTGGCCTTTACTCATAAAAAATATGAATCTGGGCCTGCTGTTAAACTAAGGCCCGTATTTTTGGTAAGTACTCAAGATGCATCTCGGTCTCAAGACACGGTTCAGGTTCTGTGATTGGTCTAAATTTTGACAGCCAACCAATCACAGAGCCTGAACCGTGTCTTGAGACCGGGTCGCATCTTAAGTACTGACCAAAAATACGAGCTTAAGCCCGTGTTGTCGAACTTTCGGATTCGCTGATGACGTGAATAGAGCAGACCTATCCGCATTAGGCATTAGGCCTTACTTTATTTTATACTTTATTTTATACTAAAAATATTGTGGCCTAAAAAATAGTTATTTAATTGAATCCGTCATATTTTAGGACGAGTTCTGGGACTGGCTGACCAGTTGGATTGAGGCTTACACGGAACTGCTGGACGAGGTAAGTTGAATCTACAGTAATTTTTGTTTTACATCTCTTTATTTCGGCAATACAAAATCGTTTGCTACTCTGACATATTTTAAATGTATACATTTATGTCAATGAAAATATAGAGAGAAATTCCTCCACTTGTCAGTTGTCACTAATCTAATGGCACTCCCTTTTTCAGCACATAAAAGTCGAAGTGGAGGAAGCCGTAACCAAACAAATAAAGGAGTACTTCGACAGAATCGACGACCTCATCAATTCGGAAGAGGGGAGCACGGACAGCTCTGATGTTCAACAAAATGGCGGCAGCTCCGGACAAGATGGCGGTGCTGGGTTCGTGACGTCACAGACCATCAGCTCTGGGCAAGATGGCGGCGGTAGGTTCGTGACGTCACAGCACAACACCAACAGCACCGTGTACAACGACTACGTCGCCAACATCTACTTCACGGATCCCAAAGCCGAGAAAATCTTAATCGACAAACTGGCTAAAGCCATCGTAGCTGTCAATGCAACGAAAGAACCTGTTAGTGAAAGCCAAAAATAATATTTAAAAATATTACCAATAAAAAAAATATGCTATTTGTATATGAAAATAATAAACGAAACTGAAATACGTCGCTATTTTTTAAAGTTATTTAATGAGGTGTGTCGAAACCCGGGCTAACTCACAATAAGGTGATGGTGTGTGTATGGTGGGGATAGTAAGTTATAATAATTCTTTGGTTATAATATAATGTCATTGGAAATTATTGCGCTGTTACCGCCAAGAATGACCATGCTTCTGAACTATACTGCGAACAACTGACAAGATAATCTTGTCAGTCAAAGCCAAAAGTTGAGAGAAAGCGGTCAACTACATACTTCGGTCAAATGTTATAAAAACCCTTTGAATTTTTATATAAAATCCGAAGAAACTTTTTCCCCAACCTAATGATATATTTTATAATGTATTAAATATATTTGGATGTGCAGTGTGCACGTATGAAAAATACATGCGGTACATAAGGTCAATAGGAATTTGTATTTACATGTTTCGCTATTAGTCTTTTGCGCAGAATAATAAATAGAAAATTGTAGTTGAAATAAGTTAACAGTTAGGTAAGGCTAAGCACTAAGCAGGTAATAGCTCGAACTGAAACAACAGAACATATGATTGAACACATTTATTGTCTAAGTTTTAGACTCTAAAACTAAATAACATAATTATTATGGCACAATACAAAACCCAATTCACAAAATATAACCCAATATATAAAATTTAGCACGTTTTTTTTATAAAATTTCTTTAAAATATATTAATTATTAATCGTAATGAAAAATTTGCAATTTTCATACATTGTAATGAGTATAATATTATATTGTGTACCTAATGTGTATAGTATAAAACCTAATACTATAGAGCATACTGATCTTAACTATTAAAATTTGTATAAACGCAGTCAGTGCACAAATGATAAATTCAATTATTTGTGCACTGAAAGCTTAACACATATTTTGCTATATGAGCACTGACTATCTATTTCATTGTAAAAATAACAGATAAAGTAGTATATTTTATTTAATTATTTACAATATTTACATATTAAATATTGTAAATAATTAAATAAAATATACTATACGTAGTATTATTTTCGGATTGGCAGTGTTATTCCATAGGTCTTTTTCTTTTTTGTATTGTTTTTACCGCTAATAAAGTATTTGTTAGAGATAAAAACAATGATTGCCGAGGGCATATTGACTAAGTTTTACTTGTATATAATTCCGATTAAACAAAGTCGATTAGTTAATATTATGCGTAAGTATGATATTTATTTCAAGTTAACAAATTTCTCAATTGCACATCAGGCATAGAAACAATCGTAGGCCCGTTTTATGGCCCATTTTAATTAGTCGTTAACTCGTACGGTATACAGCATACGGGGAGTCCCTGCAGCCGAGATAACGACTAATGGCGCATTTTCATTGGTCGTGGGCCGTGGCATGCATTTCAGAAATCTCCCGCACCCCGCATGCGGACCTTATCGACTAGTGAAATTGCACCCTTAGGGACAAACTCCCTTAGACTATAATATTACATGTAGATTGTAATCCTTCCAAAGTTATCAAAGCTATGCGTGCTGATAGTACAGAATATAAAATAATGTCAACAATTAAATATATTCAAAACATATCCACACAAAACGATACATCCAAATATAAAAATATTCATGCACGATATCTAACAAGCACGAGGACATAATATTGAAAGTATGTTCATATGATAAATAAACAAAATTCGGTTTATAAAATCTCATATACATACACTATCTACGACTTACAAACTGGTTAAAAATAGAAATAGGAAGACATTTGGACTAGGAAACAATAATAGATTATTGTGATTGCACATGTGCGTATAAACATTATTATAAATTCGGAATTTTTAACTAGAAAAATATGGCAAGTACCGTATTTTAAATCTACCTTTGACAAAAATAGATAAAGATTAATTGGCAGGATAGTGAGTTTTAGAATATAAGTTTTCTCTGTATTCTATAGAAAATCAAAAGTTAAGTTTAGTAACTTTTGGTAGATCCAAAATAGGTATATTTTACATCTAGTAAGAGGTAGTTAATTAGTTGTAGGCATTATAAATTCGAGCTGGGAATCTAGATACTGCTACAGGTAGGGTGGGGTATGTATAGGAAGTTTATTTGGACTTAGAAAATACTCTGATTATACGATAAACATACAAAAATAATTTCTGAATTATAAAAATATTTGATTTGTATAAAAATATAAATATTGCGTTTGCCATTGTAACTTTTTTTGGAGGCCATTGAGTTATCGAGCCACCATTGTGAGTACAGTAGTACAAGCAAATAGAGTTGCTAATTACTTCATCGCTAAAAGCTTGTTTCTATCTCATACTGTATGATTGTATAGATTACTTCATATTTAATGTTGTAATAACTTAGTACCCATTGTGACAGGGTTAAACTGTTCATACCATACGTTGATAGTAAACATCGAGGTTAAAACCAATAGAGCAGAAATGTTCTGTATCTTGAACGACGAATTTCGCAAAAATGCTGCCCGTAGTTAGCGTACTGCGCTCTGATTGGTCGAAACCGTTTGCGCCGCTAATACATATGCGGTACAGTTTAGCACAGGCTTTATTTTATAACTATCGGGCTCATCAATTATGAATCATTGACATTTCGAACATTCACCGTTAATATTGCTGTTCTATTAGATTAAACCATAATTAGAACTTAACTTTAAACATGATAGTCTTAGGACAGGCTATCGCTACACAAAACACATCAAGATGCGCATAAACAAATATTTTGTATAGCAATAGTCTGTCTCAAGTCTGTCGTATAAGTGAGTGAGAGAGAGAATCTTTACTTCACATAAGAGCCTGTCCACACGGCGCGTTGCGTCAGCGTTGCGTCGACGCAGTGCTGCCGTTTGACGCATAGCCGGCTACACGGGCGCTGCGTCATCGCAGCATTTTTACGAAGCAGTCTTAACGCCAACACCCCCTCCCACTTCCTCGGAGGTTGCTGTCACGTGAACACCTTGATTATTTGTATGTAAAACAACGCAACGCAGCGCTGCGTCGACGCAATGCTGACACAACGCGCCGTGTGGATAGGCTCACTCTGGGATAGTCCGCTCACCTCACTAACAGTACTACTTTCTTTCTTCTATTTCGCAAAATACTCTATTCTATCTACTTGTCGGAGATCTTGAGTTCGGCCAGCTCCTTCTCTTCGTCGACTTCATCCTCGTCGTCGGAGCCGTGCACCGAGGCCGCCGGGGTCGTGACTCCTGCATTACAAAATAACTTTTAGGGCCTGTCTCACCACTTCCTGATAAGTGTCGGATAGGCTATCCACAACTTATTTGACAGATTCTCCATACTTTATCTGTCAAGTTGTGGATAGACTATCCGGTACTTATCAGGAAGTGGTAAAAGAGGCCCTTAGTAAAAATATTCTCAAGAATACATCTTGTTGTATTTACTTAAATAAGCCAGCCAGTTCGACGTCCAGTCAACCGATATTTTGAACGCGTTTAGAAAATAGTTTATTGGGGTTTGTTGATCATTTGGCACAGTTAAGTAAATATTTGTTTAGAGTTCATACTACAGGTTCTTGGTATTTTTAATTTTTGTATCAAGAATCATGAACGTTAATAAGTCACCAGATTTAACGTAGCGCAGCATTGCGCCCTTTTTACAACAGAAATGTTAAAAATACTTTCGTGCATATGCCCGACACACTTCCTTTTATATAAAGTATAGGTCTACCAGGATATGATGGCAAAAAGTGTGAAAAGAAATTGACTAGCAATACCGGGGTAATTGGCATAAAACATTTTGATCCTTTTTAGGGTTCCGTTCCCAAAGGGTAAAAACGGGACCCTATTACTGAGACTTCGATGTCTGTCTGTCCGTCTGTCTGTCTGTCTGTCTCCAGGCTGTAACTCAAGAACCGCTATAGCTAGACTTTTTTCACAGATTATGTATTTCTGGTGCCGCTATAACAACAAATACTAAAAACAAAATAAAGTTACTACTTAAGGGGGGCTCCCATACAATAAACGTTATTTTTTTGGTATTTTTGGCTCGTAATCCATAATGGCAACATATAGACACTTGAAATTTTCACAAAATCCTCAATTATATGTGTAATTTAATATTAAATAATAAAATTAAAATAAAATAAATATTAAAGGGGGGCTCCCATACAAAAAACACAATTTTTTCCTTATTTTCGCCCTATAACGGTATGGAAACCCTTCGTGCGCGAGTCCGACTCCCACTTGGCCGATTATTTTCCTTATAGCGGCTGATTCTGTGTGTGGAACATGCAAAATATATATAAATTTATCCAATGATCGAGGATATTTTTTGAAAATCTGCCATCCAAATTTGCCATCAGATCTTGATAGACCTATACTAGCTGTTGCCCGCTACTGCACGTCCACGTGGACTTCAGTTCCCGTTTCAGTAGTTTTGGCGTAAAAGCGAGACAGACATATTAGCTATGACCACACTATGAACTTTCATCTTCAATTATCGTCATCTTCTTTGTATTCAACTTCTAATTGGCGCTTTCAATAATTGAATGCGTCAAAGAACGCAACGCCAACTGTCATTTTTAATAACAAAGCGAAAGTGTTGGACGGTCAGAGGGCATGCGTCGCGGGCATGCCTCATGTTCGCTGTTGACTGCGCTATAACGCATGCCCTTGACAAACAGAAAAAGGCACAGTGTGGACAAAGCTAATCGAATTTATAATATTAGGTATGGATAATGTGTACTGACGTGAGTGCGTGGGGCTGGGCGGCTCGGAGATGGGTCGGGGGTAGTTGAAGTGCTTGCCGAGCTCCACGTCCTGCTGGTCCACGTAGTCCGGGTACACCTGCTTCAGCGCCTGCGCCCGCGCCTGACGGTAGTACTGCGGAGAAAATGGATGATTATCAAACTAATATTATAATTCGTTTCAGCCTTCTGAAGAACTACAGAATATGATATAAATAAATGTAGGTCGACACGCACAGCTTTAATGTGCTCCCTAGACGGTCATTCAGCATTACATGCGTTACGTGCTGTAATGTAATGTAATGACCGTTTATTGTAGTAGTTGATGCGAATGATATGCAAACTACGTGCTATACATTGATTGATAAGTTGTTTAATTTTTGGTCCTGCAATATGGGCGTTACATGCACGCATGATCGTTTCGCAATCGGCATGTCATGCTAGGTAAAAGATAATGGAAGTTAAAGACGCGATGTTCGAATTTTGGTGGATGTGGTAGGACACGCGTTATCAGAAGAGTCGTTATTGGTTGAGTGCGGTCTGACGATAATCTATGCTAATTACTAATTACGAATATTACTAATTACTAATTTACTAATTTTACTAATATATAATATTATAAATGCGAAAGTATCTCTGTCTGTCTGTCTGTCTCGCTTTCACGCCAAAACTACTGAACCGATTGTAATGAAATTTTGTACACAGATAGTCTAAAGTCTGAGAAAGGATATAGGCTACTTTTTAACTAGACAAAAGGGTTGTAAGGGGGTAAAAATGCGCAAAGTTGTTCAAATTAAGTTAGTTCCAAAAATTCATAATAGATGGCGCTGTGCGGCTCTTACATCGCGCTATTGCTTACACAAACGTCTTTCTATAAGAGGTGGTATCATCTTATACTAAATTTCCGATTTTTTCGATTGTTATTAAGTACTCTTTAACGTTATTAAATTACTCAGTACTTTATTTAAGTAGTGACGCAACCTTAAAACTATGGGCTATCAAATAGTTTATGGATGAAGTTGTGTGATTGGGGGGGCTAAATAGTAAATATACTTTAAAAATTAAAATTTGGCATAAAATATAAAGTTTAATTTTAAAATAAGTTATGTGCACACTGCACAGCTATTTTTGGATGTTTTGATTTAAGGGGTACCAGGATTGTTTTATAAAAGCTTTTGACACCAATTTTGTTGACATCGCGCGCTATAAACTGAAGTCCACGCGGACGAAGTCGCGGGCAACAGCTAGTATAATAATATTATTATACGTTAATTGGTAGATATTGTACGTGCGCGGTCTGTATCTGGGTAGCGCACAATTAGCGTACGCGCAGAACAAATACAGCGCCTGCGCTACTTTTAAAAAACACTACCCATTATTTTATTGTTCCACTAGATGGCCCGGTAGGCGGTATACTTCGTATCACTTCCTTTCTAACATATTTTCTCGCCGTAAAAATCTTCCCTGGACTTATGACAAGTCCATTTTGAATTTCTAAAATTAGCAGCTTCAAAGAAATATTTAGACTCACAATGCCCAGGTTCCTCCAGTCCAGCAGATCGGACAGTCGCTCTGTGCGGTTCCGCTGTATGATGCGTTGCCGGCGCGTGAGCTTGGTGAACTCGTACATGTACTTGGCCAGCTGCTGCACGCTGCCCTCCACCGAGATGTGCCGGCGGTCCACCACGTAGATGCCGTACGACATCGGGTCCGCCACGTGCTCCTGCATGAAGCACCCGAAACCTGCGGGAAAATAACATAAACCAACTCTATTAGAGCTCAAACAACGACACTTCGAGAAAAGGTTGGTAGTGCCCTTGCGCTTCGCTTGGCTCGTCCTGGCGGAGGGACTACAGTGCCCCCAGATGTACCTACTGATAAAAAATGTTAACGCTGTGTATTGTGAATGTATTCAAGATCCGCCGTCTTTGTCTGTCACGTGGCTTTTAAAATAGAAGCGTAAAGTCAAGCAGTTTTTGTGTAGTTATGAACTGTGCAAATACTATTTACCTAATATTTATGTATTTTTATTAGTAAGGGGGTATGATAAGATCATGCCAACTTGTTAACAAAGAACGATGACTTTTGTTAACACGCCTTTATTAGCTTGGGCTATATGTATGTTAGACCAGTAAGGGTATCTTTGAGCACTAGTTTTACCTATCTCCAGCTTAGTCTAATTAATTCGAAACTTTGCATACGTATGCAAAGTAAATAAATGCATTGTTACTGGCCCTTGATACGTTATCAAGGGCCAGTAACAATGCATTTATTTATTAAAATTAAAAAAAACGAAGCTTCGCATAGGTAGCCAGTGACAATGCAATTATTTGTTAAAATTAGAAAAACGAAGTTTCGCATAGGTACGTAATAAGAGCCAATGACAATGCAATAATTTGTTAAATTAAAAGGAAACCCTTTTCTCCCCCAACATACCGGAGAGGTTGGTAGTGATGCTGGGTATGCCCATGACGGTGCACTCGGCGGGGGTGTAGCCCCAGGGCTCGTAGTAGCTGGGGAACACGCCCAGGTGGCAGCCGCGCACGAACTCCTCGTACTCCAGACCGAACAGCGGGTTCGTGGACGTCAGGAACTCAGGGTGGAAGATCACCTGGACAGAACATACCCTTAGTCATATCATATAGTCTAATATATAAATCTCCTGTCACGATGTTTGTCCGCGATGGATTCCTAAACTACTTAACCGATTTTAATGTTTTTTTTTATTTTTAATGTGTGCTTTTTTCCAACTTGAGAGATAGGATAGTTTAGATCTTTAATAATTATAGTCGCAATTTTTTTTTATTGCAAATTATTTGTCTATTTATAGAGAAATAATTTGCAATAAAATATAAAATAATAAAAAATTGTTTATGCGACGCGGGTCACGGGATAGCGATGGACGTTGCCATGGTGACATACTTATTTAGTCACTAATTCAATAAAATAATACGGGCGATATACTTTATAAAATATGGCAAAGAAACTTTTGCCGGGACAGCTAGTAATATTATACTTTAGGTTTTCATTGAGACTTAAGTAAAACTAGTTCTTTAAACAGTTTATCACTCATTTTTCTTCGATGAGGCCTCATGATCATGCCCCAAAATGAGAAGAGTCGCTCTACAGGGGCAGAACTTGGCAAACAAAATAAAATAATATGGGCGATATACTTTATATAATAATATGGCAAATAAACACGTTTGCCGGGACAGCTAGTATTCTATAGTTTCCATAGCAAAGTTTGATGTCAAAAATATATGGGATTTAACCGCATCGCTAAGTGTCACGGCACTTGTCGACGCGTTGAGGCTCAATTATTTATACCGACGTGGAATGGAACGAAATGGATCGTCAATTTCGCCTCATGCGAGGAAATTGGCACCGGAGAATTCTCGAGAATGGGCATTGTCCAAAAAAAATTACATGTACTTTTTTTTTGCGTTAAAATAGGGTATTTTAAGAATATAAATTCAATAATTTTGAAATTCATTGGCTAGTTTTTTCTCAATAAATTTTTAAAGTTTCGCTCTGACGTCATCATCGGCGGCCAATTGACCTCTGCAGAATGTTTTTTTTCCTTTGAATCTTATTTATAATGGCTGGTTCGTCAAATACAAGTTCTCATTATGTGAAAGCTGATACGAAAAGCTTACCAAAAGTTCGAAACGTAATGTTGGTCGAATTTATTGCTAATTTAACGCCATTGAAGGTCAAACTAAGGTTAAACATATTTGTTCAAAAATATAAGTAACTAATGGGTATTTTTTTCGTTTATATACAGAAAAACGATCACTGACCTTATTCCTCGAAATGTTTTTGTAATGAGCAAAATTAAAAAAAAAATGGACAATCCCCATTCCGCGGAAGACGAGCATCCAATTTTTTCGCTCAAATTTAATTTATGTCTTATGCTGTTGATTTAAAGTTCAATGTTCAGTTTCGTTGCAAAAAGTTGCTTCCGTTCTATTCCAGGGCGGTATAGATTGAGCCTACCTCATGCTTTTTTTTTACTCAAACATATTTCTTACGTTTTCACAAGTAGGCGTTATTTGTTTTGTACACCTTCTTACTTTCTTGCTTGTAGTTAGTTCGATTTTTTGCGTCCGCAGTAACCATTATTTCAGGTAAGAGAACCAAAAATAACGTACGGTGATGTTTATCTCGCTAGATGTAATAAATTATTGAGGGCACATCATTTAGTTTCTAATGCTTCAATAAGAGATGATAGAATAATGTTGCCTTACCTTAACTTTGTCGTGGACCGTGTTGAAGAGCTGACAACGGCGAATCGAGTTCAGCACCGGGTCGTTCCAGTCGTCCACCTGACATACAAACTTGAATTAAATTCAACAGTGATGACAACATTTCATGCGACACATTGGTCATTCTAAGTGCTTAAAAATGAAACAGTATTTATATTTCTTTTTTATACACAAAGTTATCTTGTGTATTCGCCCTCTGGGCTACCTCTAAGCCACGCATTAAACTCTCCCTAGATAAGGTCTGGCGAACATTTTCATAGTAATGTGCTTTTTAAATATTAAAAATATATTAAAAGTACTACATGACGCACGCAACTCCGTTGCGCCAAAACTCGTTTATCGCGCGGGAACCGGGACAAAAAGTATCTTATGTCCTTTCCCGGGACTCAAAGTATCTCGATGCCAAATTTCAGCAAAATCGGTTCAACAGACAGACAGACAGACACACACACTTTCACGTTCATAATATCATAGTATGGAAGTATGGATAAACGTGCTATTCAATATTTTTTGGTTCGCTATCCCTGCCCTAGAGGCAGGTTGTGTCTACACAACGTGTCCCCTAGCCACGCCCCTTATATCGTCTCTTAGCAACGCCCAGTGCTCCACTCGGCCACGCCCCTGTACTGTGATACTGACCACGTTGTGCGTGGTGACCGGCGGCAGGCCGTCGCGCTGTAGCGCGTACATGCAGCGCTTGAGCCGCACCGTGTCGTCCTTGTGCATCAGCTCCTTTGGCTCCGGCAGGTGGCCTCTGTACAATAAATAAATAAACTTGAGAGGTGTCAAGGGACACTCTTCAACGCGAGAGAGAGAGAGAGTGATAGAGAGAAACACGTCGCGTGTTACGCTTTCGTGTGTGACGCGACACACGACACTTCTGTGTCGTTACAAGTTTTCGTCTAGCCCCCTTTCGCAACGCGCGAGAAGGAACTTCGTTTCAGGTTTCTGAATACATTTGAATCAAAGTTATCAAAACTTCTTTACTACTGGTGCCTACCACCAATGTGCAATACATTATTAATAAGACGTATTCAAGGCTACGCCAGCTTAAATAAGGATTTTTTAAGTTAGCCAAAAGGACTTAGTATTGACGCAAAGTCTCTCGTCCTTGTTTCTCGTGCATATTTTTTAACATAAACCTGACTTATTTGCGATTCTGATTCATAGATTTGAACATAACCTTCACTCTATAATGATTGGTCAAGTTGGCAATTGGCCCACCTGAGGCACACGTCGTACATGCGCTGTCCGATCTGCGCCTGTATGTCGTTGATGGTGTCTCTCAGCGCCTTGGTGACGGCGTGGCCGCGCAGGCTCTCCACGTTGAAGTTGTTCGTCTTCGCCGGGAAGATCAGGAACGCCACCACCGTCATGTCGGAGCCCGCCGCCTGGGACAAAATAGCTTTAAGTACATCCTTATTATGACGGATAGGCTCTAAATCAGTGGCCCCCAACCTTTTTTTCATGCGGGCCACAAACATGTTTTGGTCTTGGTGTCGCGGGCCGCAACAAAATTTTTTAAGGGTTAAAAAATTACATTCTTTAAAAATTAACGATTTAAAACTTTTTAACACTGATATTTGTTAACTGTTTATTCATTTTTGTGTAAGAATCAATAAATAAATAAAAAAGTGGAAAAAATTCCACGACTATTACGATGACTTTACATTATTTTGTCGGTGGGCGTGAATTTCAAAATGGTTTAACATCACGCAGGCCACACTTATGCCCCGGCGGGCCGCGGGTTGGGGATAGCGGCTTTAAATGAACGTGGCGAAAAAGGAACTAACGCTGCCATTATCAAAAACGCCATTCTTGATAGTTCTCCTTTACCAGCAGCGCCCCCCGCCCACGTTAATTTAAAGCCTTGTCGCACTTTAGGTTTTTCATATTTTATTAGTCGGTCATGAAAGTACCTATATGGAAAAAGAAGGCCCGCCTAGCTACGACGACCTACATAGTATAAATCAGTCGCTTCCAGATTTTCTTCTCAGTAAGCTTAAATTAAAACAACAGCAACGGATTTTTAATAGATCTAATAAGCGATTCAAGTAGTAAGTAGGAATAATGTATTAAGTATATTATGTAAGTAAGTATTATATATTACTTTCAAGTAGTGATTGAGTCTGGCCAGCGCCTCGATGAAGATGTCTGCGCCCTTGTTGCCGAACTCGTAGCGGCCCGCGATAAAGAAGTACAGCGTCTTGTCCAGGTCGAAGTTGAAGTGCCTGAGGAGAAGCGGCAGATCTTAATATTTAGCGCCTCGAAGTTGTACCATTTTAGGTGTGAAACTAATATAAGAGTTAATTTTTATATGTCCCGATATCGACAAGAAGTTAGCCGATAACAATGTCTACGTCACAGGTAACAAGAAATTCAACTTCAAAGTTCAAGCAATCTTAAAGTAATATACGTTCCAAAGTATCATGTACTATCAGGGAAGATGGCGGACCTAAGTAATTTGTTCGCGTTAAGTCAAACCTATCTGACCGATAACAATTAACAGCTAACATTGAATTGACATACGCCGACCAATTGACTCAGGTCCGTCTACTGCCTAGGAATTAACTTCTCTGATAGTATATGTAGCATTAATATGCAAAGAATTAATATTTGCTAAGTGACTTTCATCGTATCAAACAGGAGCTTCTACCTACACTCACTACTACAGTAACTATTTACCCATAGAAGTGTCCCCTGGCGAACTCATTGATCTTATTCTTGGCCAGCGCATGGAGGTTCTGGAACTCGTGGAGCGCGGAGAACTTCTTGACGTTGAGGCCGTTGGGCGTGATGAAGTCCGGCTTCCGCTTCAGCAGATGCTCCGCCTCGAAGCCCGTGATGTCCGACACCGTCGTGAACACGTGTGCCATGTGCGCCGCCGCACGCTCCATGCAGTACCGGTGGTATATCTGTCTCTTTCCCGCCTCCTCGTCTACCGCAAACTGGAAGGAGATGAATATATGTGAGTCTAATGCTAAGTACTTACATACGGTTTTGCTCGATAGTTTTACACGAAATCGAGCAAAAACCACCGTGTGGACCGCAAAACTCACAGCTCGAAGATCTATGCGATAGAGCCAGTTTGAAGGCTCGAATTGAGCCGGCTTGACAAATTTTTTGACACTAGTTTTTATTATTCGCATCTAATTTCCTTCGAACTGGAGTAAAACTATCGAGCAATGCTGAATGTGTGGACGAAAGCCCGAGCCGTGGGTTTTACTCTACGTGATTGCTCGATCGATCAAAACCGTATATGAGTACTTACACTTAGACGGTCCTAGACGATCAATTGTATTTTGCAATATCACGCTTCAATTTTATTGAACAGTTTATTTGACAATTATATTGAAGGCGCGCGATGTTTAATACCAACCCTAGACGGTCAATAATATCACGCAACACTGACCGAAAAACGAACAGTGTTTCTCAGAATAAGTAGCCCATGCATTGTCCAGAGTCTAATTACTAATACTATAGTATTTTTTCCACAATTTGCCATCATAACGCGCGCCGTCGCAATAATATTATAGACAAAAAGACGGTTGGAGAGTATAGTGTTTTGTGTCGAACTCGAACTCGACTCGAACTCGGTTTTCTGTAAAGTCGGTTTACTGACGATAGTTGAACGTGACAACGTCATAGCCTTAAATGGAACGCCTCAGAGCGAGGTAACGCCGCATATTGGGTCATGTTTTTTCGTGCGCGCAACTCATATCGAATTATAAGACGTTGTCACGTCAAAAAATAATAAAAAAATATTATGAAGACACAAGTTTATTATTGTATTTGTTGCTTATTTACGCAAGAAAAAAATTTGTCAAGTCAAGTGCTCTCCAATTTTATCCAAACTTTACAGTTTTTTGTGGGAAACCGTAATAACTCGACAGGAATGCAGTTTAAAATGAGTACTACATTAATATTAATTTATTCCTCCAAAAAATAAAGATAGCATAAAGATGTTTATAGGGGAAAGATGAAAAGGGTTAGAATTAGTATACCTTATCGAGATTGTTGTAGAAGTCCGTGTTGCCAGCGCACAGGTAGCGGCCGAGCAGCGTCGCGTGCGTCGTGAACACCGTCGCCACATCCACGTGACGCACCCTACAATATCGATTCTAATTATTACATACTCATACCATGGACGTATAAAAAAGGCGGACGGAATCCCACCATACACAAAACTGTGTCGTTCAGAGTCCGCCAGCTGGCTGTATGTACACGGTCCGCAAGCACACATTCTTGCGCTAGTCCATACCATTTGAAAGGCGTCAGAATGTGTGCGTGGCCGACTCCGAAGAAAATTGAAGACACAGTTTTGTATATCACAAGACTCCGTCCGCCTTTTTTTCTACGTTCATAACTCATACACACTAATATTATAAATGCGAAAGTCAGACACACATTGGCATTACCTCTTCACGCTCAAACCGCTTAACCGATTTTGCTGAAATTTGGCATGGAGACACTTTGAGTCCCGGGAAAGGACATAGGATACTTTTTATACCGGAATAAATGTAAGGTTCCCGCGCGATAAACGAGTTTAAGTTTAACTAGTTTTGTATAATTTTGTTACAGGATTTCGCCCTGCGTATAACGCGACGCTGTGTATAACAAAAGCAGAAAGACGGAGGACTTAAGTCTTTAAAATCTTTACGTAATACTTGAATGCTTCTTGGCGTGAGAACGCTCGCATCTCGTATGATATCGTCATAGGGTCAGAGATCTCAACTTTGAATACTAGTTGTTTTTAAAGTAACATTTTACACAACGGCGACATAAGTTTTAAAAGTAAACGCACACCAAAAATCATTTTTGAAGTTTGTTTCCTTTATTATTTCATTGGTTTGTGTGTTGTATTTTGGTGTAATTTGTTTTATTTTAGTGTAGTGGGAATTTCATTATTGAATGCGTAATTATCATTATACGGAGTATGAAATTTATCTTATTTACCTCAAAATGATAAGTCCGATGCCGGCCTGCCACTCGTGGAAGTGGGCGACGACCCGCGGTGGCGTGTCGCTATACCCTTCCGCCGCTTTCCTGAACTGCAACAGGACCGCATACATTACTATACAAGTTTTTGAGTTTAAATAGACTCTGGCGGACACATATATACATTTAATAATTATATTTATAGTCAAAACTTCGATTTAAAGTTGAATAATCAATAAATCTGCGGACGACCGTAAAGGCCTATAAATAAGAATTATGCATAATCTCAGCGTTATATTAACGTAACAATAAGTTTATCATCACCACCCTCCATTGGGTTTTGGACGACACAGCCCAAAACGCAGCGCTACGAGCATATTTTAGAGCCTGTCGGCTGTCCACACGTTGCGTTGACGCAGCGCTGCCGTTGAGTTGTTACATACAAATAACCAAGGCGTTCACACGGCGCGCTGCGTCGTGACAGCAGCGCGCAACGCACACATGACAGACAGCCGCCCCCGAGACGAAGCGGGAGGGGGTGTTTACGTCAAGACTACTTCGTAATACATAATTAAACCTTCCTGCCAATTTTTTTTAGGGCTTCGGTATCATTAGGAGAGTCCATTTAACCAAAAAAAATTGTGTGTTATTTTTTTTTCAATGACATATTTTATCCCATTTAAAATCGTTGCAGAATGGTCACTCCGCGGCGCGGGCGAATGAGAGGGGGTGCGCAGGATGAGGCGCGCGCGCGGGGGCATGTCACGCGCGGCCGACGCATCGTGTCCGTGTTTTTGACGTGTCAACGTCTTATAATTCGATATGGGCTGCACGCACGAAAAAAGACGGTTGGAGAGTAGTGTTTTGTGTCGAACTCGACTCGAACTCGGTTGTCTGTAAAGTCGGTTTACTGACGATAGTTGAACGTGACAACGTCATAGCCTTAAATGGAACGCCTCAGAGCGAGGTAACGCCGCATATTGCGTCATATAAGACGTTATCACGTCAAAAAATAATAAAAAATATTATGAAGATACAAGTTTATTATTGTATTTGTTGCTTATTTACGCGGCGTTGCCTCGCTCTGAGGCGTTCCATTTAAGGCTGTCACGTCGTCAAGTTCAACTATTGTCAGTAACCCGACTTTACAGACAACCGCGTTCGAGTCGAGTTCGAGTCGAGTTCGAGTCGAGTTCGAGTTCGAGTTCGACACAAAACACTACTCTCCAATAGTCTTTTTTTAGGATAACTTTCGGAAGCTATTTCTCAACATTTTAGTACTGAGTCACTATAAAAGAAAAAATACGTGTATTTTTATTTTTAACAAGGATCAATATATCAAAATTTGGCAGGAAGGTTTAATTGCACCCTGTATAACGCTGCGATGACGCAGCGCCCGTGTGGCTGGCTATATGCGTCAAACGGCAGCGCTGCGTGGACGCAACACTGACGCAACGCGCCGTGTGAACAAGCTCTTAGCCGAAAAGATCCTTGCAGCACACACGTACCTCGGTGATGAAGAGCGCGACCATGAAGCCGAGTATGACGGCGTCGTTGGCCTCGACGTCGAGGTGCGGGATGCCGATGGCGCTGGTGTCCCACAGCTCCTGCTTGTAGGCGTCCATCTGCCACGCCGCGCTGCCGATGTCGAACAGCACCACCTGCGGGTTGCCGTCCACCAGCCACGTGCCCGTGTGCACCTGGAGTGATAAGATTAATAATTACAACTAATACATTAAAATTTCGGCTGCCCACAGAGTATAAAAATTTAAAACTACGGACGATATGACTTTAGAAGCAGGTGCATTTTATTATATATTTTTGGTATTAATTTTAGCCAGCTGCTGGGCGTGATTTTTAGTTTTAACACGCAATTTAAAAAATTAAATGTTACAATAACAATGGCACATCAACGTTTGAAATTGTTTTAAAACGTTTCTAAATGAAGACCATAACCGTACGCTGGTTGAGGTTCACAAGACCAGACCTTATAGCCCTGACTTCTCATGGCGTTAACGGCAGTGGTGAGCGGCGAGTTGGGCGGGAAGTCAGCCTCCTCCACCTCCTGCCGCGCGCAATGCTCCTTGTATGGCCCTGGCAATGTGCAATTATTGTGTTATCACTTATCAGTTACAAATCACTTCTTTATTGTTTACAATAATATTATTTTATTTGACATTTTGGCTCCCTTACGCCACCGACGCTGCGAACTGCGAAACAGCAGCGAACCGATTTACTGTCTCACCCGCCACACTAGAATGGCTTATTTAATACTAGCGACCCGCCCCGGCGTCGCACGGGTATAAAATATATAGCCACTAAAAAAAATATACCTATAGCCTTTCTCAATAAATGGGCTATCTAACACTTAAAGAATTTTTCAAATCGGACCAGTAGTTCCTGAGATTAGCGCATTCAAGTTAGCTCTTTCAAATAATTTCCCCCGTTTTTTCCACATTTTCCTCTATTTCTTCGCTCCTATTAGTCTTAGCGTGATAAAATATAGCCTATAACCTTCCTCGATAAATGGGCTATCTAACACTGAAAGAATCAACAAAATCTGTTGCGTAGTTTTAAAGATTAATGGCCTGTTTCACCGCTTCCTGATAAGGTGCCCGATAGGGTTATTTGACAGATTTTCCATACTCCATCTGTCAAATTAAGTGGTGGATAGCCTTATCAGGAAGCGGTGAAACAGGCCCTTAGGGCCTGTTTCACCGATCAAATACCCTATCGGGCACCTTATCAGGAAGCGGTGAAACAGGCCATAAAGGGAACAAAGGGACATGAGGGAAAAAAAACGACTTTCTTGTATAATAAGTATAGAAGATGCAATATAAGTTATATTGCATCTCGCTCTATTCCTGTTTCACAGATTTCTCGCGCTCTGTTCGCCGCTGTTTCGCAGTTCACAGCGTCGTTGTACTAGAGACGTTATGCCACCAGGCAGGTATGCATTGGGGTGTCAACAAAGTTGACAGCTTTTACACAAGGTAGCGGCTTTTACACAACTTTGTTAATCATTAGAGTATGAAAAATACCCACCCAATAAACAGTAGTTGTCGCCGATTTCCTCCGTAGTCACGTACGCCTTCGATCTGATGACTGTGTAGATACCACCCACTGTGAAACAATTTTAAAAGTTACAAAAGAATTAGTATTGTAACTTATAAGCGCCGGAAAAATGAAGGTGCTATGAGAAAATGAACTAAAGTTCAGTCAGTTAATTTTAGAGATAATGGGAACGAATCCACTATGATAAGGGTACAGGTTGACGGTTGTATGTTCAGGTGGTTGAGATTTTGCAATTAAATCAAATCATCTTTATTTCTTTACTTGATTGGCACCAGAATCAAGAGTAAAGAGAGAGAGAATTTCCTCGGAGATTCTATATGAGTGACTTCAGTGATTTAGAGCGTGGCTCTTGACTCGGAGGTCGTGGGTTCGATTCCCGCGTTGGAAACATGTTATATCCAAGTTTGGTTAGGACAATGCAGGCTGATCACCGGAGTCCTGATTTTCTGGCAAGTAAAAAGTCGGTCCTGCGCCTTATCTCTCGCCAGTCGTGTCGGTCTTCCGTCCCACTGGGTAATGAGAGTAAAGGAATAGATGGTACTTTTGTGTACTGCGTACACACTTGGGCACTATAAAATTACTCCTGCTTAACAGGCCTGGTTTCAATGAAACCACCACCGTCTGCACCGATGCGGGAATTTATATGAGTGACTCCTATGTCCTAGAGTCTAGCTAGACATTAAAGTCCACATTCTCACCTTTGTTGGCGACCTCCCAGGCGGTCTCGAAGGTCCACCGGTTCTCCTCCAGCGCGGTCTGGCCCTTGTCCATGTAGGAGAGCAGGTCGTGGGTCGACTCCGCCCGGTAGAACCGCCGAGAGCTGCGATCTCGAGACATTCTCGTTTGTTACCTGGAGAGGGAAAAGAATAGATACTAATATTATAAATGCGAAAGTATATGCTTATTGCCAGTCTTTTTACTCGAGTGCCCTATGGGTTGGGTATAGGAATCGGACCTATGACACCCTGCGCGTCCAGTATAACAATACTTTCAGAATGCTGCTGGGGCTACCGTGGCGTCGTCGCGCTGTAGCGCTTCTGTTATGTTTGCCTCAAAAAAAACAGCATCTCTTTTCCAGCGTTTATAAAAATCCAACAACAGCATGCTGAAAGTCATTGCAGATAGATTTGACTGTCCTATCCAAGAACATTGGATAAGGATAGTCATAGGAATAATTTAAGTTA
Organism: Polyommatus icarus; assembly: GCA_937595015.1. Classification (NCBI taxonomy): domain Eukaryota; kingdom Metazoa; phylum Arthropoda; class Insecta; order Lepidoptera; family Lycaenidae; genus Polyommatus; species Polyommatus icarus. The sequence continues at coordinate 4,289,256 of OW569325.1, forward strand.
AGGAAAATTATTACTAACATCACTAACATAATATTTATTATAATTTATAAGCATTTGTTATTATTTATTATTATCATTTTGTAACTAACACACTAACACTACTATGGGCACATTGTTTTGTCTGAAATAACTGTTTTAATTCATTTTCATTCATTCATTCATTTCTATGTTTGTCTATCCGTTTCCTCTTCACGCTTAGACGGATGAACCGATTGAGATGAAATTTGGGATAGGGATACTTTTGTGAGGGTTTTATGTTGCGGAAAATGTGAGATAAGCAAATCGGCGTCATCTAGTATTGAATACAGATTCAATACTAGATGACATTGACTATTGAGTGGTTTGACGTCTAAATCGAATAAAAAATACAGTGTACATTGAAAAACAAACCAAAGATTACTACAACTGTTTGCAAAGTTTCGGTGAGGTAAATAGACACGAAGCGCAGCGGGTCGGGCGGCGGGCCGCATATCCAAATACGTCATTTATAAGTTACTAGCTGTTGCCCGCGACTTCGTCTGCGTCAGTATATAATAGCAAACATAATTCATTTTCCCCATATTAGACCATTTTCCATTAATTCTTCCACCGATTTGTCGCAGTTTTTAACCGACTTCCAAAAAACGAGGAGGTTATATGTTCGGCTGTGGATATTTTTTTTATTTTTTTTTATTTTTGTATGTTCAACGATTACTCCGCCGTTTGTGAACCGATTTTCGAAATTTTTATTTTGTTGTATTAGGTTTCACTCCAATTTGGTACCATGTTCACAAAAGTGGTGACCTGATGATGGGATCTATGAGTAATCGAGGGAACTCCTCGAAATTTATATGGAAACATATGGTGATTTTGGTTTTATGTGAAGTGTACTAAGAATACGCTACCAAAAAGTCAAATATTGGGTCAAGGTATACCATGGTTTCGAAGATGCTGAGAGAACTCCTGACTCCTTATAGATACACGTTTGGGAGTTTCGGCGTTGTTTTAAGAACAGAAAGCATAAACTACTATGCAATTCATATTTATCATCATAATCATCATCATCATCATCGTCATCATCATCATTACCACATCGTGTTAAGGCCACCAATGTCTCATGGCACAGAATAGATAATAGTACAAGGCATAGGTATGAATATACTAATAATAATAATTATGTACTGTATAACAACACCTGTTTGTTTTTAATACACGGCGGTTGGCGTCGCCGCGCCGCGCCGCCGCGCGGCGCGTGGCGGCAGAAGACATAATATCGAATACTTTACTAACTACTTTATATACAGATCGAATAGTTTACTACTTTATAAAATTTTAATAGACAAATAGAATTAAAATAAAGTTATTTTAAAAAGAGCATTTAAACAAAACAAAGTCATTAAGTGTCTTTTTAATTAGTTATACTTATTAATCGATAGATGGTGCACTAAGTATCTATCGATTTGAATTCTTGATTACAAGAACAACTGTCAATAATTATGATAATATTAAATATTATGCTACTCTACATCCTATGCAAGTTTGTACAATTTTTTATCTGATAGATCCTTCGATCGTGGAAAAACGAGACACAATAGCCTTTCTATTGTTATCGCAATCGCCGGTGACCGCTTCGGGCTTGAAGTATTAAAATTGTTAAATTACTTAGCACAATATGTTCACTTCACTGATAATATTATATTATTTTGTGAGTGTGAGTTGTGACTCTTAACAAATTGTAATAAGATACGTAAAATATACGCGAAGATTTACCTACTAGTGTAGCTAAAAAGAGTGAAATTATTATTATTTTTAACAAAAAATTAAAACCGACTTCCAAGGTAAAAACAATAATAACATTAATATGAACTAAATTTATAACGTGTTTTACACTACTAACAACATCATCTCAGTTACCTTCAAAGGAATTTGAACGAAAAGTTCCTGTATACTTCGCCGAATATTTTTTTTTTAGTTGATCGACTATTACTCAATAATTACTTATGAAGTCTTCTTAGCCGTGACAGTTTTCCTTTTAAATTCAGCATATTTCCTACTCCCATGAATTTTTTCACATTTCCAGAAACAACCGTTTAGCTGGTAGAAGGGGGGACACTGGACTCTAACGATTTTTTCCACTTTAAAACTTAATATTTCACAAATGGATCCTTAAATCGGAAAATGATCTATGAATAAAAACCTATCCAACGACACCCCACACGATGGGGTGGACGCGAAAAAAAAATTCATCCCCGCCGTCCGTCCGTCCGTCCGTCCGTCCTACTGTCTGGCTGTCTGTCTGACAAAATTAATTTTTCACAGATTGTGTATTTCTGTTTCCGCTGTAACAACAATATTAAGTAGGTACTTACTAAAAACTAAATACATATATAGTTTATTTTTAAATCTTGATTTTCATTGGCCTTTTTTGTTCGATATCAGTTAGGCACTTAAAATTTTCACAAAATCATTATTTATTCTTAATTAAATTTATGTACTTAATAAATTAATAAAAATATTAAAATAAAAAATAAGGCGGGCTCCCTACAAAAAACATAATTTTTGGCCTACCGACTCGCACTTGGCCGATTTTTTTGTATAAATGGAGGATTTAGGGCCGGTAAATGATTTAAAATAAAAAACTTTGTATTTTATGTTTAGCCAGACATACTAGATAAACGATGTTTGCTTGCTAGGTTAGTTACAAGGTTTATACAAATTAAAAAAAAAAAAGTTATTGCCTTATTGCCTTTGTTATAAAATGTTAGTTATCTGGTTCTTTCACTCACGTCTTCAATTATTATTCAGTATGGCTGAAATATTACGATTAGGATTTTCAAATCACAACAGAAAGATGGTGCTCGCAGCTCCATTGCACAGAAATTAGTTTATCAAGTTAAAAGTTATCTTACGTTTTACCGTAGTAAAAACGCTGCCCTTTCCCGGGTCTAAAAATATATCTAAGTATGCCGAATGTTATCTAAAGCGGTTCAGCGGTTTAATTAAATAAAAAAAATAACGTATATAAAATCGTAAGTATATTTTTTGTCTTTCCCAAGACTTAAAGTATCTGCAAAACCATTAAAATCGGTTCAATAGTTATAGGCTTTAGCGAAGGGGTACCCCAAACTTATTTTGTCTACTGCCCACTTTTTGAACAAATTATGTTTTAGCGCCCCCAATTTTTTTAATTTAAAACGCATCCAGGTGAAATAAATCACTCCCAAGCCTCTACACAACAACCCCATTTTTTCTGGTCCCACACCGCCATCTATACCTTCAGCACCCACAAGGGGGCGTTATAGCCCACTTTGGGAAAAACTGCAGTTTACCCGTGGTTTAGCGTGAAAGCAAGAATCACAGATAGACAGAGTTTATTTCATTCATAACTTTGGTACTTTAGACAATCTTTTGTGCTTATACGTTAATCTCAATAAAAAAATATTAACTTAAATCTCAATTTAAAACAAAATCTATTTTTATTTGTTCCAAGTCCCGATCCTTCGGAAGTAATTTTATATACTCTTTGGTTTTTAAAATTACGGTTACCATGGCAATAACAGAGTAGACAGATTATGTCTATTGTGGCAAAAAGCTACGAATGGGGTCTCTAACTCTCTACGTCGCTGAAAACGCTGCTAAACGCTGTAAAGTGCTGAAAACTGTTCCATGCTTTTTAACGACTTTTAAGGATAAATTTCAACAAACTATGAATTACATCTTCCATAAAATACATCAAATAATAATGATGCAAATTTTCGAGCAGATCGGACTAAGGAATCGAGTGGTCCCATACTAACTTCATCCCCCCTTTTCACACCCTTAGGAGACGAATTTCTAAAAAAAAACCCTTCTTATCGCACGCCTACGTCATACGATGAACACGCCCTCCAAATTTCAAGTATCTACAATCAGTGGTTTAGGCCGCAGCGTGATTCCATTTTCATGTCATTCAGGACAAAGCTTCGTCCGCGTTAGCATAGTATAATAACTGTCAACCCCTATTTTACAGGGGGAAGGGTAGAATTTCCAGAATGGCTTAAACACGTATCCAATAATTTTTAATTATTAGCCCAAAAAGAGAGTTTCATGTTTCTAACTCAAGAAATAACGGACTTCCATTCATATTTTCAACCCCAATTTTACCCCCTTGGGGGTATAATTTCCAAAAACGCTTAAATTTATTTATTTTTAATCAGTAATCCAATTATTTTTAACAAAAAATTAAAACCGACTTCCAAGGTAAAAACAATATTAACATTAATATGAACTAAAAAGTATTAAATAATTTTTGCTATCTAATAGTGCCTTTTTCCGAATTCGGCTAAACCTCAACTATTTCTGTACTCAATCTTCATTATTTTGAAGTCGGTACCAGATAGCTGAATCTTCAGTCCTCTGACAGAATATTTGAAACTTTTGGAACTGGCACCGACTTCAAAATTATGAAGATTGAGTACAGAAATAGTTGAGGTTTAGCCGAATTCGGAAAAAGGCACTATTAGATAGCAAAAAATATTTAATACTTTTTAGTTCATATTAATGTTAATATTGTTTTTACCTTGGAAGTCGGTTTTAATTTTTTGTTAAAAATAATAATAATTTCACTCTTTTTAGTTACACTAGTAGGTAAACCTTCGCGTATATTTTACGTATCTTATTACAATTTGTTAAGAGTCACAGTTCACACTCACAAAATAATATATTATCAGTGAAGTGAACATATTGTGCTAAGTAATTTAACAATTTTAATACTTCAAACCCCAAGCGGTCACCGGCGATTGCGATAACAATAGAAAGGCTATTGTGTCTCGTTTTTCCACGATCGAAGGATCTATCAGATAAAAAATTGTATAAACTTGCATAGGATGTAGCGTAGCTACTCATCTAATATACATATAAAATTCTCGTGTCACAGTTTTCGTTGCCATACTCCTCGGAAACGGCTTGACCGATTCTCATGAAATTATGTGAGCATATTGTGAGGATATTGGTCTGAGGATCGGCCAACATCTATTTTTCATACCAAAAATTATTTATATGGCAAAACAACGTTTGCCGGGACAGCTAGTAATATAATATAATATTATCATAATTATTGACAGCTGTTCTTGTAATCAAGAATTCAATTTCAAATCCATTCAAATCGATACTTAGTGCGCCATCTATCGATTAATAAGTATAACTAATTAAAAAGACACTTATTGACTTTGTTTTGTTTAAATGCTCTTTTTAAAATAACTTTATTTTAATTCTATATTTTGTCTATTAAAATTTTATAAAGTAGTTAGTAAAGTATTCGATCTGTATATAAAGTAGTAAAGTATATTCGATCTGTCGTCTTCCGCCACGCGCCGCGCGGCGGCGCCGCGATACCGTCGCCTCCGCGGCGCTGACCGCCGTGTATATTTAAACAAAGTGTTGTTATACAGTATAAAATTATTATTATTATTAGTATATCCACACCTATGCCTTGTACTATTATCTATTCTGTGCCATGAGACATTGGTGACCTTAACACAACGTGGTAATGATGAAGACGATGATGATTATGATGATGAATATGAGTTGCATAGTAGCATATGCTTTCTGTTCTTAAAACAACCCCGAAACTCCCAAACGTGTATCTATAAGGAGTCAGGAGTTCTCTCAGCATCTTCGAAACCATGGTATACCTTGACCCAATATTTGACTTTTTGGTAGCATATTCTTAGTACACTTCACATAAAACCAAAATCACCATATGTTTCCATATAAATTTCGAGGAGTTCCCTTGATTACTCCTGGATCCCATCATCAGGTCACCACTTTTGTGAACATGGTACCAAATTGGAGTAAAACCAAATATAACAAAGCAAAAATTTCGAAAATCGGTTCACAAACGGCGAAGTAATCGTTGAACATACAAAAATTTAAAAAAAAAAAAAAAAAAATATCCACAGCCGAACATATAACCTCCTCGTTTTTTGGAAGTCGGTTAAAAAATAGGTTTCATGTTTCTAACTTAAGAAATGACGGACTTTCATTCAAACTTTCAACCCCTATTTCACCCCCTTCGGGGTAACATTTTCAAAATTCCTTCCTTAGTGGGTGTCTACTTAATAAAACAACCCTACTCACTAAATTTCGAGGCTGTAACTTTAGCAGTTTTTGCTCAGCGATGATGAATCAGTCAGTCAGTCAGTCAGTCAGTCAGTCAGTCAGTCAGTCAGTCAGTCAGTCAGGACATGTAATTTTATAAGTATAGATATAGATAATCTACGAATCCTAAGGAAACGTAACTCCCATACTAATACAGTTTTAAATTTGGTTCCATTCGAACTGTCATGTAACGTCAGCCTTTATACCGCTCAAGGTCACCTAAATATTGCAAATGTATGAAAAGTGAACCTAAGGTACACTTTTTTGACAAGTATTTTGGAGCATGTTTTTTGACGGAGTTACTCTTCCTTAGTTTTTATTATTCGTAGGTTATAATAACAAAGTGCGCGATAGGTCGTGATGTGCACGTACGTACATCCATCCATCCATCGATCTACATGTTTTGTTACTTTGAATGAAATGTATAATGTATATCTGGATCATACACGATCCATCATGTGCGCGTGAGTCACCCACGCCGAAGTCGTCGGCCGAACTTGACAACGCACGTGGCCAGTACCTAATACGCCAGCCTTGCATAACCGATATTCTTATCGACATCATTAATCATTATCGCCACTAGTGGCCCGCAGTTCATTTATAAGTAGAAATTGATAGCGGACTGTTTTATAACGGGCTGCCGAGTTTCTGAGGTTTTATGTTTTCATGGGTTAATCGCGTCCGCGACAAACCCTAAAAAATATACGGAAAAACCTCTATATCTCGGAAGTCGGAAATCAGACATTAGGTGTAAGGAACAAAAGTTTAATTATTTTTACAAAGTTTTGTTATAGTAGTACGGGAGCCCTAGAACATTTTTTTTTTTTGTGATTACTAACAAGCTATTTTTTTGTGAGTAGCTAGTTTGGTTCAGGTTCTGTAATCAACAAAACTTGGTTGACTACTGTACCCTAAAACGGAACCCTAACCAGCTGATTTTTTGTATATTGGTAGGTCAATAGTTATATAATTTAAGAGTAACCGTGTCCTACAAATAAAACAATCCATATTTTAGGACCATCAAGTCAAAGTATGAAATCATTTCTAACTCTGTTAGCTACCACTTTCGAGATTTTCCGAAAATAAAAATGTTGTTCGTCTTATCAAAATGCAAAGCAAATTTTTTGTAAGTAGCTATACTCACAAAAAAAATTTGCTTATTAGTAATCACAAAAAAATTGTTCTAGGGCTCGCTCACTATGATTCGTAGCTAGGAAAGTTTCCGTGCTTGTGCGTTCACCGTTGAAATGTCTGAGTGTCGATAAACGTAAAATACATTGTCTAAAATCCGGAAGTATACCTAATATGTATTGTATTTGATGTAATAATATAATTTAATGCACGCCGTGTTACGAATAGTTTTTGGAAATGTACCAAAGTGCTCCAAGGCTGTACTGAAAATAATTTTCAGATGCTCAAAAACTGCAGTGAAATAAAAAGAAAAGCATACGGTCTACTAGAAGAGTCGGCTTGCATTACTAAAATTAAAAATCTTTTAATTAAAATGTTGAGGAGGTAATAATACGTCCATGTCCTGGTTAGTTTCTGATTTCTAGTATCAATTAATATTGGCTGTGTCTATAAAAATGTAAAAAAACTCGCAGTATCGCATTGTTACGTAACAATCGCGCGAATGTAAATTATTGTAAAGGTCATGGGTCAACCTGTTTACATATTTTCGCCGACCACTTAATATCGATCTCGGGACGCTGCTTATTTTTAGCCGACTTCCAAAAAGGAGGAGGTTATATAATAAATATACTACAAAACATTGCGACATCTAGCCCATGGGTGCATATGCATAGCCTTTAAAGATGTACAATGTACATAGGCTTTTTGTAAATTTATTCCTAATTACTTAGCTATATGCCATCCAGAACTGTTGGTCTTACTTTAATGACTTATCAATTGGATACTGTCACTTTAAAGAGCTTTTTTTAATGATAAACACTTTAAACTTTAAAGAAATTTAACAGTGAAAAAATTAGCAGAGAACTGATTTATAAACTGATTATGAATGGTGATTATAATTGTTATTTTGAAATCGTAGACCAAAGTTGAATTGTCGTCTAACGTCTTAATATGAGTTATGACGTTTACAACGCACGATATGTACTATCGTGTGCGTATCATTCTTCTGTGAGTGTGTATGTCACTGAACTTCTCTCAAACGACTGGGCCGATTTTGATGAAATTTTTTGTGTGTGTTCAAGGGGATCTGGGAATGGTTTAGATTCACAATTTTGTCCGCTGGACAATGTTTTTTTAATTAATTTTTAATTTATTAGTAGTTGTTGATTTTGGAATGTTTTACATTGGATCCGACAGACGGCGCTACCATCGCAGTGTCAAATTTTAAATAATATTCGAATTCGAAGTTTAATTTTAGACTGCCCCGACAGTTAGCGCTGCGATCAAATTAAAAAAATATACTTTATATACTTAATATGGCAAAGAAACGTTTGCCGGGACAGATAGTAATAATATAGGTTAGTAGTCACTACGATTATGTAATTTTAAGATAACAACGTATTAATGAAAGAAGACAATAATTGTAGATAAATAATATGAATGTGTCGAAGGGTGCCTAAAAAGAGTCTCCGGCTGTCACGTTGCACTTTATAGTGTAGAACAGTGGTACTCAACCTTTTTCTATGCGGGCCACAAACACGTTTGGGTCTTGGATTCGCGTGCGGCGGGCCACAACCTACATTTTGTAGAGTAAAAAAAGCCTGTGGATTTTTTTACGACTTTCACGACGACTTTGTACTATTTTGTCTGTGGGCGTAAAATTCAAAATAGTTTAGCTTCACGCGGGCCACTGCACTGATAAAGTCCCGGCGGGCCGCAGGTTGGGTTTAGCTGGTATAGAAATTTGCACTATTGGCGACCGAATGTGAAGGCACTCTAAGCCTAGTTAGTAAGTTATTTACAATGCAAAGAAAGAAAGTGTATAGCTATAATCAATGTTTATACACGAACATTAGAAATTAACTGCCATGATGGCGTATGCTCCACTTTTTCTCACTCTAAATGCAAGCTCTTAGTTGGTGCGTTCATTAGAAACGACTCAGTAGCCTAAATTTCTTGTCAGCCTATGTATCATGTGCTAGTATCAGATGCCTGTATAGTGTATATTATGTTTCCGTGGCCGCGGGGTTTCACTTTTCATCAACCGTCTCCTAGGCGCTGGCACTAAGTGTACCCTAAGGGTCTTTTAGGTTTAATGTGTATTACTTAAAATAAACATGTATTTGAACAAAAAAAGTCTTACAAAAGTACTTATCCCTATAAGGACGTAGGTGACATACAAACATTAGTGCAATCTTGAAGGATATGTCCCCTTAACGGCCACTTGGGATTTGGGAACCACTTGGCGTTAAGAGGCGATTGGTAAAAATAGGCATTATTGTCCTACATACCCGCTGTGGGAGTCCCCAATCCCCCCCGAAATGCGGAACAGCTCCTATCGCCAAAAAATTAAGAAAAAAAAAACGCTCCAAAAATGTTGAATGAATCCCAACAAAATATTATCATGAATGATGATGATGGAATTATTATTTTTAACAAAAAATTAAATTTTAACAAAAAAATTAAAACCGACTTCCAAGGTAATATGTAACAATTGTAATATGAACTAAAAAGTATTAAATAACTCTTACTCTTTAGTAGTGCTATTTTCAGAATTCGTCTAAATCTCAACTATTTCTTTCACTGACATGAGACATCCAATAGGGATCAGTGATTTCTTTACATACCTACTACAGTCTTCATTACTTTGAAGTCGGCACCACTCCCAAAAGTTTCAGGTATTCTGACATTGACTGAACTCACGAATAATTTAGCTGGTACCGACTTCAAAATAATGAAGACTGTAGTATGTAAAGAAATAGTTGAGATTTAGACGAATTCTGAAAATGGCACTATTAAAGAGTAAGAGTAATTTAATACTTTTTAGTTCATATTACTATTGTTTTTACCTTGGAAGTCGGTTTTAATTTTTTGTTAAAAATAATAATTCCATCATCATCATTCATCATATTTTGTTGGGATTCATTCAACATTTTTGGAGCGTTTTTTTTTTCTTAATTTTTTGGCGATAGGAGCTGTTCCACATTTCGAGGGGGATTGGGAACTCCCACAGCGGGTATGTAGGACAATAATGCCTATTTTTACCAATCGCCTCTTAACGCCAAGTGGTTCCCAAATCCCAAGTGGCCGTTAAGGGGACATATCCTTCAAGATTGCACTAATGTTTGTATGTCACCTACGTCCTTATAGGGATAAGTACTTTTGTAAGACATTTTTTTGTTCAAATACATGTTTATTTTAAGTAATACACATTAAACCTAAAAGACCCTTAGGGTACACTTAGTGCTAGCGCCTAGGAGACGGTTGATGAAAAGTGAAACCCCGCGGCCACGGAAACATAATATACACTATACAGGCATCTGATACTAGCACATGATACATAGGCTGACAAGAAATTTAGGCTACTGAGTCGTTTCTAATGAACGCACCAACTAAGAGCTTGCATTTAGAGTGAGAAAAAGAAATGGTCCTTCGAGCGCAAGTAGAGCATACGCCATCATGGCAGTTAATTTCTAATGTTCGTGTATAAACATTGATTATAGCTATACACTTTCTTTCTTTGCATTGTAAATAACTTACTAACTAGGCTTAGAGTGCCTTCACATTCGGTCGCCAATAGTGCAAATTTCTATACCAGCTAAACCCAACCTGCGGCCCGCCGGAACTTTATCAGTGCAGTGGCCCGCGTGAAGCTAAACTATTTTGAATTTTACGCCCACAGACAAAATAGTACAAAGTCGTCGTGAAAGTCGTAAAAAAATCCACAGGCTTTTTTTACTCTACAAAATTTAGGTTGTGGCCCGCCGCACGCGAATCCAAGACCCAAACGTGTTTGTGGCCCTCATAGAAAAAGGTTGAGTACCACTGTTTTACACTATAAAGTGCAACGTGACAGCCGGAGACTCTTTTTAGGCACCCTTCGGTACATTCATATTATTTATCTACAATTATTGTCTTCTTTCATTAATACATTGTTATCTTAAAATTACATAATCGTAGTGACTACTAACCTATATTATTACTAGCTGTCCCGGCAAACGTTTCTTTGCCATATTAAGTATATAAAGTATTTTTTTTTAATTTGATCGCAGCGCTAACTGTCGGGACAGACTAAAATTAAAATTCGAATTCGAATATTATTTAAAATTTGACACTGCGATGGTAGCGCCGTCTGTCGGATCCAATGTAATACATTCCAAAATCAACAACTACTAATAAATTAAAAATTAATTAAAAAAACATTGTCCAGCGGACAAAATTGTGAATCTAAACCATTCCCAGATCCCCTTGAACACACACAAAAAATTTCATCAAAATCGGTCCAGTCCTTTGAGAGAAGTTCAGTGACATACACACTCACAGAAGAATTATATATATTACTAGCTGTCCCGGCAAACGTTTCTTTGCCATATTATAAAGTATATCGCCCGTATTATTTTATTGCAGTGACTAAATAAATATGTCACCATGGCAACGTCCATCGCTATCATGGTCGTCGTTTTTCTCGAGTTGTAATAATATACTATTATTTATTCAACAAATGCACTTATCAATATAATAAGTACCGAGTAGCCGATTCTCAGACCTACTGAATATGCATATAAAATTTGGTGAAAATCAGTAAAGCCGTTTCGAAAGAGTTCGTGGACTAACATTGTGACACGAGAATTTTATATATAAGAAGATACGCACACGATAGTACATATCGTGAGTTGTAAACGTCATAACTCATATTAAGACGACAATTCAACTTTGGTCTACGATTTCAAAATAATAATTATAATCACCATTCATAATCAGTTTATAAATCAGTTCTCTGCTAATTTTTTCACTGTTAAATTTCTTTAAAGTTTAAAGTGTTTATCATTAAAAAAAGCTCTTTAAAGTGACAGTATCTAATTGATAAGTCATTAAAGTAAGACCAACAGTTCTGGATGGCATATAGCTAAGTAGTTAGCAATAAATTTACAAAAAGCCTATGTACATTGTACATCTTTAAAGGCTATGCATATGCACCCATGGGCTAGATGTCGCAATGTTTTGTAGTAGAGACCATGGTCTCTACTTATGAGGGATCTTCATAGATGAAGATCCCTCATAAGTCACAAGTAGAGATTGCATTAGCCTCTATTAAAGGATAATGTATGTCGCGATGACTTTTTTAATTGTTCATTATGGTCTTTAGTTACTCTGCCAGAGGTTTCCAGCTTATTTTTTTCATACACCACTTTCAAAATTTTGGTGGATCGGACGGACCGGATCTTTTAAAAGAATCGGAAGGCTAAGATGATCTTTTAAATTATGCCATAGGATAATCCACAAATAAATTGAGTTTTTGTAAATGCTGCCTTGACATTGTGATAAGAGATAATAATTTGACACCTTGATAAAAAACTAGGAATTTGGTCTATTGTTAGACAGTTAAGTATAGTTCATTATAATATTCTGTAGCCATAGCACGGCGACCAGTAGAAATGCGAAAGTATAGACAAACTGCGGAGATAAACTTAAGGTGCGGTTCCGATCTTTTTTCGTTCCGAAAAATTCAATTACAATTTAAAATGCCACTTTATGACAGACTATACATCTCAATGGACTATACGGAAACTTATATGGGAACATATGGTGATTTCGATTTTTTCTGAAGTATTTCAGGCATATACTTACTACCAAAAAGTAAGATTTTGCACCAGGTTATACCCTGGATCCGAAGGTACCAAGCAGAACTTTTGAATTTTAATAGATAATATAGGTTCGGGGATTACGGCGTTGTTTAAACAACTGAAAGCATATAAGCCAACACATCAATTTCATTGAGGATCATCATCACAACCATAATTATACCACTGGTCATCACACTATGACCCAATTATTGATACTTTTTGTGATATTTTGCTTCGAAGCAGATGTTTTTGATTATTATTTCGCTGTTTGTGGACCGAATTTCAAAATTCTCGTGTTGTTGTATAGGACCAAATCTTAATTTTGTATAACAATCACGAAAGTGGTGAGCTGATGATGGGATCCATGGGCAATCAAGGGAAATCCTTGAAATTTATGAAAACACTCATAGTGGTTAAAATGTTATGAATAAGACAAATTTCATACGAAGGTGTCTCTTGGTCACTGAACAGAACTCCTGAACCTTTGAAGATAATAGTTTGAAAATTGCAGCATTGCTTAGATAACTCCAAGCATTTGCTACAATTTCGCTTACAGTAATATAATATGGATAGTTAATATTCGTAGTGGTTATCTACGCAAAAAGCCTTGTCTTGTAGATAACTAAAAAGAGTAAAATTATTATTTTTTAACAAAAATTGAACCCCACTTCCAAGGAAAAGACCATTTTCTTAAAATAACCTAAACAGTATGAAATAATTCTTGTTCCTCATTAATGCCTTTTTCAAAATTCGACTAAATCTCAACTAATTCTGTACTCAATTTTCATTCGTTTGAAGTCGGTACTGGCTAAGTTCTATGTCAAGTATCTCAGTTCTGGGCTGGTACCGACTTCAAGTCAATTTTTTGTTAAAAAATTATTCATATACTAATACACTTTGGAATAAAATTATGAGCAATGTCAAAGTATTTTTATTAATCTTTTATGTAAAAATTACTGAATAGATTTGGCATGAATTATTAGTCCTGGTAGAGCCGACTATAGGAAGAGTCTAAGACTCCTACTGAGTTATTACCATTGCCAATGGAAACCTACGACACCAGGAAAGTCAGTAATGCCCATGGGCGCCGGCTGAAATAATTTCCAAGGGGTGCAGATTTTAGTTTTCTTTCTCTTCTTTTCTTTTTACAAACAATAGTGACTGTCTATTTACGTCAACAGAATACATTTAGTGCCGAAACATTACGAAACTACTTTTGTACGGCATGGTAATAGCAGAGTAAACAGAATGATAGAGTATGCCGACTTAGAACTGATGTAAAAAAAATTAAGTTTGACGTATTATGACAAAAGTCGTCGCTAGGGTCATTACCTACAAATTTAGTTGTTGTTTATATTTTGGCACATGCAAAGAAAACTGTCAGAATTCAATTTCAAAATCTTATTTTTAAAAATAAATTATACCAGCCAGCACGCCAGCCTTTAACTTATAAGTAGTGGAACCCGACGAATTTGACAGATATTGAAACATGTCCACTTTGCAGTCGAACTACTGGTAGTTATGTCTATTGCGGTAATAGGGTTACAAAATGATTTTTATTTCAATAATACCCGTTGATCCCGAGATTCCCAAGAGGTGCAAGTGCAGCACCTGCCCATGGTAATGCCATGCCCACGTTAAATATTATGCTCATAACTTTTAATTCAGTTGCATGTTATTGTTTATCCACATGCACATCAATTAGTACAATAGTTGAGTTTTTAACTAGACTACAAGCAGTTTTATTTGACCAGATTATAATGTCTCTGATAAGAATAATATATAATTAATAGAAGCACCAGCATTTTGACATTGAAACAGTGGCAACTGATAAGATACAATATATTTATAAATTAGACTTTTTAGTTTTTATTAATAAAATGCATATTTTAATTTCATTAACACCTCCATCATGGGTATCACAGACACAATAGATTTTCAATTGTTATATGGCAGCCAGCTGCGGCTTGGGGATTAATGGGTAAAGGCATGGGGTAAAGGTAATTACACACGGCGCATGCTCGCCATTCTGTTATGCTGGAACTTGGCTTGACACTCTACCGCGTGTCTAGATAAGAACAGTTGCACAAATAAATATATAGTCAGTTAAGAAGTAAAAATAAAATAACAGATAGTTTAAGAGTACTTAAGTATTTTAAGTTTTCAATATGCAGTTAATTTAGAAATTATTTATCTATTACAGTATTCATGAGATTGTAACCTTCAAAGATATTGGACGTTCAACAAGAAATAGTTTGGCGGTTTGGAAATAGACTGAAAGTTTGTTAGACTTGGGTGGGAACTTTCAACGTGCTACGTTCAGCAAATCGCTCAATGTTTATACGAGTAATCACCGGGAAATGTAACGTAGTAAAACTATTTTTGGCTTGACACATTGCTATCGTTCTCGTCGATGCCGATACGCGATAACATCGCGTTGCGAACGTAAAGTAATAAAATTCTACTTACCGATAAATAATAAATAGAAAACTCGAGGAGAAACCGGTTTGGTAGGGTTAAACTAAATAATAAGCACACAGCACACGTGGCACTACATACAAGTGTTTGTAGAAAAATTATTACAACTATATTTTCGAATATCGCATGTGTACGCGGGTAGGAAATTCAAATAAAAATAAAATTCGTACGCAAATCAAACGTCAAATACGAAAAGATGCGAAGGTCACCTTGAAAATAAAAACACCGGGCGCCAAATGTCAAATTTTGACAAAGTGACATATTTTGACATTTTTAATTTTTTTTTTTCATACCAAGTTGTGCATAGTTTAAGAGCTCAGGCTATGCAGCCGCTCAAATCAAATTCAGCACTAGCGCGGAGCGCCAATACAAGCTTTATGTGTTTCTTTAATCATGTTTTAATCATTGTATTTTATATATTATCGCTGTCTTTGTTGCGAGGTACCCCGTGCCCCGGACGCCCTACACGGCAGCGTAAGTATATTGTGTGCGTGCGTCGTCATTCATTATTTTATTCTGATCCAGTTATTTAAGCCGTGCGTGCCGTGCCAACGATATACGATCAGGACTGTCATTTTTTCTTTAGATAAACTTATTTTGAGGATTACATATTAGAATTTATTAATTATTTTATACCGCAAGTGATCTCTAAGAGTGTTTACACACGCGACGTAGCGGCATGCAGCGGCACCGCGGCGGTACCGCGCCATTACTCATCATCCTTGTATTTCTATGGGCCCCTTACACACGGCGCGGCGCCGCAGCGGCAGCGGCACGGTAACGCCACCCGTGTGCATGAGCCCATAGAAATAGAAGGACAAGACGTAATGGAGTTAAGCGCCTGATACACGGTTTAGGCCACGTTCCACTGACGTGGAGCGGAGCTTATAGCGATGCCGAATTGACCAATCACCATGCTCGAAATCTTCGCTCCGCTTCGCTGTCATTCCGCTGGAATAGCACGATTGGTCAATTCGGGCACCGCTCAGCTCCTATCCGCTCCGCTCCGCGTCAATGGAAACGTGGCCTTAAAACGGCCGTTTAAAACTGAAGTTTGAAACCGTGTTGATAATCGTTTTATGCCAAATTTGGTATTTTTTGGCATAAAACAACCATCTACATTCTACACGGTTTCAAACTTCAGTTTTAAACCGTATATCAGGCGCTTTATGGAGCGGCACCGTGTGTAAACAGCCTAAGGAAAAGTGGGCGTAGAATAAAATATAAGCGAGTGCGGGGAAACGTTCGGCTAGGTTTGATTGCACTAATTTAACTAGTCATTATAAAGCGAAAGCTTCGAGATATTCCATCAACTCCCAAGCGGCAACCGGGTGCCGCATAACAATTGAAAAGCTACTGTGTCTGCGATATCCACGATCGAGGTAATAATATGAGTAGGTATCTCGAAGCTTTCGCAACAATATACCGAGGTATATTACACGAATACCGAAATATGGTAGGGCTTTAGAATCAAACAAATTTTTTGAAAATATTATATTAAATATTTTAATAAAATTAACTGTATCGTACATATTTTCTGAACTACTTATTGAATTTTTTTTTACAAAACAAGAAATCGGCATATGAAACTAGCACATGATCTAGTTTCTGCACAGATCTAGCAATTTTAGCGACGCAAATTATTATTGAAGTTCATCACAGGTTATATTATACATACTTACTTAATAATATTTGTATTCACATTGTAGTTATTATGACATCGATAGGCGGAATTAAGTATAGTGTATACTCTTACACCTATTATTTACATTTTTCATCATGTTCTTTAACCTACAATAAAATCTACATTATAGCGTTATCACGTACGTACCTACAAGTTGCGCACAACTGCAAGATCGCTCAACAAAATTGTATGGGGAATACGAGCGGAGCGAGCACGGACGGAAATCGGAAATCACTATTGGTATTTGGTAGATCGAGAACAGAAGGTGATGCATTATTGGCAGTGCCGTAAATAGGGCGGTGCCACCGGTGCCCAGGCACAGGGCGCAGACTCTGTGGGCGCAAGATTGGCCAGACCAGGGAGACCTGTGGCCCTGGAAGCATTGCTCTGGGTACCTATAATATCTAAAAAAACCGGCCAAGTGCGTGTCGGGCCACGCGCAATACAGGGTTCCGACGTAGTACCGATAGTTTTTTTTTTAATTTTTGTATGCTCAATGAATGTATATAACGTGTTTTACACTACTAACAACATCATCTCAGTTACTTTCAAAGGAATTTGAACGAAAAGTTCCTTTATACTTCGCCGAATATATTTTTTAGTTGATCGAATATTACTCAACTAGACGTTTCGCGCGGCTTCGCCCGCGTAAATTAGATATTTCACAGAAAAAATAGTCCACAAAAAAGCCTATGATCCTTCACGTGGTCTACTTCTTGTCTGATCCTAACAGAAAAAATGCTCTAGTAGTTTGTGAGATAAGCACTTTCAAATAATTTCCCCCGTTCTTTCCACATTTTCCTCTATTTCTTCGTTCCTTTTAATCTTAGCGTAATAAAATATAGCCTATAGCCTTCCTCGATAACTGGGCTATCTAACACTGAAAGAATTTTTCAAATAAACGCGCTAATCTCAGGAACTACTGGTGCGATTTGAAAAATTCTTTCAGTGTTAGATAGCCCAGTTATTGAGGAAGGCTAATCTCAGGAACTAGTAGTTCCTGAGATTAGCTCGTTTAAATAAGCCCTTTCAAATAATTTCCCCTCGTTTTTTCCACATTTTCCTCTATTTCTTCGCTTCTAATAGTCTTAGCGTTATAAAATATAGCCTATAGCCTTCCTCGATTGGGTGGACGCAAAAAAAAATTAATTCATCCCCGCTTGATGTGTAGGGAAGGTACCATAAAAATATTTTTTTATGATTTCATGTACCGTTTTGTTGGCATCACTAATATGTGCATTCATGCCCGCAGGTCCTATAGTCTCTGAGCAAAACCGCGGACAGTACAGACAGACAGACGGACAGATGGACGGACAGACCGAAACTAACTCCTCTTAATCTTAGCGTCATAAAATATAGCTTATAGCCTTTCTCAATAACTGGACTATCTAACACTGAAAGAATTTTTCAAATCGGACCAGTAGTTCCTGAGATTAGCGCGTTCAAATAAGCCCTTTCAAATAATTTCCTCCCGTTTTCCACATTTTCCTCTATTTCTTCGCTCCTTTTAGTCATAGCGTGATAAAATATAGCTCGTAGCCTTTCTCGATAAATGGACTATCTAACACTGAAAGAATTTTACAAATTGGACCAGTAGTTCTTGAGATTAGCGCGTTCAAACAAACAAACTCTTCAGAATTATAATATTATATATAAGTACTAGTCGTTCCGCGCGGCTTCGCCCGCGTAAATTAGATATTTCACAGGCAAATTAGTCCACAAAAAATAGCCTATGATCCTTCACGTGCTCTACTTCCTATCTGACCCAAATAACAGAAAAATTGCTCTAGTAGTTAGTGAGATAAGCCCTTTCAAATAATTTCCCCCGTTTTTCCACATTTTCCTCTATTTCTTCGCTCCCATTAGTCTTAGCGTGATAAAATATAGCCTATAGCCTTTCTCAATAAATGAGCTATCTAACACTGAAAGAACTTTTCAAATCGGACCAGTAGTTCCTGAGATTAGCGCGTTCAAATAAGCCCTTTCAAATATTTTCCCCCGTTTTTTTTTCACATTTTCCTCTATTTTTTCGCTCCGATTAGTCTTAACGTGATAAAATATAGCCTACAGCCTTTCTCGATAAATCGGATATCTAACACTGAAAGAATATTTTAAATCGGACCAGTAGTTCCTGAGATTAGCGCGTTCAAATAAGCCCTTTTAAATAATTTCCCCCGTTCTTTCCACATTTTCCTCTATTTCTTCGCTTCTAATAGTCTTAGCGTTATAAAATATAGCCTATAGCCTTCCTCGATTGGGTGGACGCAAAAAAAAATTAATTCATCCCCGCTTGATGTGTAGGGAAGGTACCATAAAAATATTTTTTTATGATTTCATGTACCGTTTTGTTGGCATCACTAATATGTGCATTCATGCCCGCAGGTCCTATAGTCTCTGAGCAAAACCGCGGACAGTACAGACAGACAGACGGACAGATGGACGGACAGACCGAAACTATAAGGGTTCCTTGTTGACTACGGAACTCTAAAAAAACAAGGGCGCAGTTATAGAAGCTCGCACCTGGCGCAAAAAAGGCTATTTACGGCACTGATTATTGGTACATGGGCGCCGGCAGGGGGGTGCCAGGTGGTGTACTTGCACTCCTTGGGAATCTCGGGATCAACAGAAATTATTTACTTAAATAAAATGAATTTTGTAACCCTATTACCATGCCGTACAAAGATAGTTCGTAATGTTTCGGCTCTAAATATATTCTGTTGAGTGTTGACGTAAATAGACAGTCACTTGTTCGTAAAACTTAAAAAGAAAAGAAAGAAAACTGAATCTGCACCCCTTGGAAATTATTTCTGCCGGCGCCCATGTAATTGGTATACTGTACTCAGCGAAACATGGCGGTAGCGGTCATTGATTCCTTCCGAAAAAGAAATCTTACTGTCGCATTCGGAGTAGAACATTAATTAATTCAAAATTTTTACATATTAGCCCCGCATAGGTACATAATATCTGTCAAACTTTTCATTAAATTGAAGGTTAATCATAATTAAATGTCTCTGAATACGGCGGTTAAACATTTTTATATTAATGCTAACGACATAACATTGAAATAGAATGTCTGAGGTAGCTTTACCTGCACTGTACAATACCCCAAAAAAGTTTATGCACTTGGCTAAAATCAGGACTAGCCCTATGATAGCCCATAATCTAAACCAGGCCATAGAATTCTTGACGAAAACCAACTTTAATAAGGTTATGACTTATGTACGATATCTAATATTTACAAGTCCGTATTTTATTATTTTATATTACAAAGTGTTTAAAAAAGTGTTTATACAATATGAATGGCACAAATTTTATACAAATGTACAGCTTGACCATGAAGGGCTGACAAAAAAATGAAAGGGCGCTATTTTATTCGAAGGCCGTAGCTTTCGTAGCCGTAGCTCTTATATTTTAATGTAAAATGCTCAAGTATACAAACAACTTTGGACTTACCACAAAAGATCTAAACATCTGTTGAACAGTTGTTTTGAGACCATTTTGTACTGAATTTTTCTCTGTTCAACTGTTCAACAGGTGTTTAAATCTTTTGCAGTAAGACCGATATTCTTTATGGTCAATCTATATTTTTAATATTCGTTAGTTTAGTTGAGTAGCAAGTAGCAACAACTGTCTAAACTTTTATAGTTTCAATTTAGAACAACGTATTACATTTAAAATCTAGTCTAAACTTAAGGGTGGACTAGTTTCGAAATCTTCTCCGAATGGATCGTCCTTTAACGCATTCTTTTGCTTGGAGAAGTTTAATCTAATGGGATTTACAGTCCTTTTGAATGGCAACACTGGACTAGTGCATCTGTTTTCGTTAGTATTTTCATCTCCATGATCATCAACGGCTGAAGTAGAGGCAGTTTGAGGTTTGACGGCGACCAGCTGATCACTCTTTGGTAGTTTGCTACTTTCAGCTTTCGAAATTAACGGACTCCTATAAGGCTTTATAGCGTCCCAGCTTTTATTGACAATGTGAATTGGACCCAAAGGGGGTGGTTCGCCATACTTACGTAACTTCGCTATTCGTTCGTTTACTTCCTTTTTCCTTAGTAACGCTTTCGGCGACAACGTCGCATCGGACTGTTGAAAAGTCGAGTCGAAGTCCAGCCCGTTGAGATTCAAATTGGGATCCCCGTTGGGCGAGTTTATGAAGATTTTATTCTTCGACAGATTATAGTCGGAGTTATTGAAACGATAGGGCGATATGTTTTCGATGTTGCCATACTTAATATTAACGAGGTTGTTTCTCAAAATTATACAGTCCTGGACGAATTTTCTGCGATCTAAAGACAAAAATTGCTTCGATAAATCTTCGCACGCTTTCCTGTATACGTCTATTTTGGGTGTTTTCGTGAAATACGTAAACTCAGTGGCTCGATAATGAGGAATATTCTTTCTGGTGTTGCCAGATCGTTTTTGTAAATTGATGCAAGCGACGACCTGTCCCGTCTCCAAAATGCTGTCGAATCCAAACTTTTTTAAGCCACCCCAAAAATTTATGCAAATGATTTTCTTGTTTGCATCAGCAAGAAATACATTTTGAAATAGTTGTTTCTTGCAGTCGAACTCCTTGATTGAGGGTTCTACGTCGAACACAAAGCCGACCGTATCGACTTCGTTGTAGTCCGTTGTCAAGTACGGGTTCTGAGTCAGCTCCTGTATTGAGTGGCACTTTCTCTGAAACGTCCTGGCTATGTTTAACATTTTATCGTCAACCTTAGAAGTTTTACGAAACATAGATTGCTTTCCTGCTGATATTTGTATTTCCGAATATCTAAAACCAAAAAAGCCTCATTATTTATTTTTTTTAAATATTTTTATCTTTGGATTCATATGCTTTTACGACTGCTTGGGATACGACCTTTTAGAGTTGCGTTATGCAACAATGACTTTATTGGTTTCTCACGTGTCAAGCGCTTTCTCGACAGCGCTGCTATTGGTCGGTAACGTCATATACCTCTCTATTCCAAACGAATCGAATCCTAACAGCAATTGAATCTGGTTATACAAAATCATCCTCACCTCACGGCCGTGGGGACGACGTTATGTATATCCAGCCAGGTGCCCTCTCGCAATAGATGTAACAGCGACTCGTGAGGCCTCCAAACAGTTATCACAGCTGAAATTATTATAGTAAACAATTTATTCATTTACTCAGAAATAAAGTAAAAGAATACAATTAAAGATTATAATTGAATATAAGGATCTAAATTGGTCCTTCGAGCCCATAACGTAGCCAATGTAACCATTACAAAAGGCTATTCATTTTAAGTTTGCATTGTAATTTAACACAAACGAGAAGAAATCATTAGAACACATATTGAAAATTTTTCAAAGAGCTATGATTAAAGATTGAATGATATTATAACTTTAATACTTTGTTTCGGACTATATTCCATTGAACACATTAAAATTCAATGAGTACCTTTCGTGACGTTCTGCTTATAAACATCGGCAACTCTCATCTTCAGCATGGCTACTACGTTTCTTGTAACATTGAGGCCACGTTTCTTCAAAAGACTTTGCACTTTAGACTGGAGATCTTGGAGGGAAATCTCGCGCCGCTTGTCGATGTGATCTTGCAGTATTTTAGATTGTGAATATGTGAGACCAGCCTGCAATAAATCCTATACTTTACAGACCTTTCGTAGATATTTTACCTAACATGACAAACACCAACGACATGAAGATCACGCAAACGCATAAGTGCCAAGAAAATCCTTAATCCTTCAAGCCCCATAAGAGCACCGGTGATCGCGACAACAATAGAATACAATAGCATTTCCAAGAATCCGCGATCGAAGGATTAAGAACCTAGGTGGTAGGTGAAAACGGGCTAGTTTGTATTACATATAGGAAAAATTCTCACCCTGAACTCCGCCGGATCCCTGCTTTTTTTCAACAGCTGATATATTTGTGATCCACTCTCCAGGCTTTTTCTGTCATCATCCACACTATCGCATTGGGAGGCCTAAATTTAATAATAAAATATATTATTTATGTTTACTTACATGAAATCAAAGGGAAGATAATAAAAAAAAACCGGCCAAGTGCGTGTCGGACCACGCGCAATATAGGGTTCCGTAGTACCGCTAGTTTTTGACAATTTTTTATGGTCAAGGAACGTATATTTATAGCGTGTTTTACACTACTAACAACATCATCTCAGTTACTTTCAAAGGAATCTGAACGAAAAGTTCCATTTATACTTCGCCGAATACATTTTTTTTAGTTGATCGACTATTACTCAATAACTTATGAAGTCTTCTTAGCCGTGATAGTTTTCCTTTTAAATTCAGCATATTTCCTACTCCTGTGAATTTTTTCACATTTCCAGAACCAACCGTTTAGCTGGTAGAAGGGGGGGACACTGGACTCTAACGATTTTTTCCACTTTAAAACTTAATATTTCACAAACGGATCCCTAAATCGGAAAATGATCTATGAATACTCACAATATTTTTAAAATACCTATTCAACGACACCTCACACGATGGAGTGGACGCGAAAAAATATTTTCATCCCCGCTTGATGTGTAGGGGAGGTACTATAAAAATAAATATTTTTTTACGATTTCATGTACCATTTTGTTGCCATTTTTAATTTGTGTATTCATACCAAATTACAGCTTTGTAGGTCCTATAGTCTCTGAGTAAAACCGCGGACAGACAGACAGACAGACGGACAGACGGACAGACAGACCGAAACTATAAGGGTTCCTTGTTGACTACGGAACCCCAATTATACTACCTGCATACAAAATTCCTTTTCAACTTCTTCGTAAATTTTTTCCAGCATTGTTTCTCTCTCCATTTCGTATTTCATTTGATGTAAGTTTTCTAAGCGCTCTGATCTTGTCACTGAAATACATAGATTATTTACGTAAGTAAAACATATTGGTATGAATATAATTTGTAAAGGCCATAATATTCATTTTAGGGTTACCTGTACTCCCATCGTCGAATTTCTCCACATACAACATAGGATATACTCTGGTGGCGATTACCCTCAGTTGCGAGATTTTGCCGCCCTCCGGCTTGACAGTTGTCAGGTACGACAAGATGGCGCCGTTGCCGTGGAAACCCAGCTTTGCGGCCCAGTGTGCCCGACGGGTAGAATTCCCGCTTATTTTTAGTCGAACTGATGATGTGTCCTACAACGATATAAAATAATTTCAAGTTCAAAAAGCGCTGAAAATATTGTAAAGTAGTTCATATTCATAGATCCATTAAGCTTGACAAAAATATAGTAAGAATCTTCATACCTCCCAAGGTGCAACGCCTTGTTCACAGTGCAAAAGTTCCGCGCCATGCGTGACCAACTTCATTCCAATTGTTATTTTACCCTCACAAACTAATTTCGTAAGCAGTTTATCTAGGGTCGCCTTTACACAGTACCATCCATCCGTCAGAAGTAGTTCAATATTTTCGGCTGAATTGCTCGTACTGAAACATAAGCAGTAAGCACATTCATAAGCTGTGCAAAACAACGTATTGTGTTACATAAGTGTTATCTATTATTTTAACCGACTTCCAAAAAGGAGGAGGTCATATGTTCGGCTGTGGATATTTTTTTTTATTTGTGTATGTTCAACGATTACTCCGCCGTTTGTGAACGGATTTTCAAAATTTTTCTTTTGTTGTATAGGGTTCAACTCCAATTTGGTACCATGTTCACAAAAGTGGTGACCTGATGATGGGATCCATGAGTAATCGAGGCAACTCCATAAAATTTATATGGAAACATATAGTGATTTTGGTTTTATGTGAAGGATCCTAGGCATATGCTACCAAAAAGTAAGATTTTACACCAAGGCATGCTATGGTTCCGAAGATACTAAGAGAACTCCGGATTCCTTATAGATACAAGTTCGGGACTTTCGGCGATGTTTTAAGAACTGAAAGCATATGCTACTATGCAAATTACATTTATCATCATCATCATCATCATAATTATCTAGTAATAATTATGATGATGATGATGATGCATCGTTATGAGTTATGACCCTATTATTGGTACTTTTCATAGTCTTTTCGATCGAAACTCGAGTTTGTCGAGTGATTTTGAAAATTATATTAATGTTGTTACAAAGTAAATGATTTAAACTTGGTGTTGCGGTTACCAAGTTGGCAATTTGATCATGGGATCTATGAGGTACCTACGTAGGAAAAAACTTTTTTGAAAACTGCCTGAGTATAGTAGTTGTGATAGTTTCATATCTAAATCCTATATATCTACAACTGACAGCTTATTTTATGTTTATCGGTAAATAACTAAAAGAGTGAAATTATTATTTTTAACAAAAAATTAAAACCGACTTCCAAGGTAAAAAACAATAAGTAATAATATGAACTAAAAAGTATTAAATAATTCTGACTCTTTAATAGTGCCTCTTTCAGAATTCGTCTAAATCTCAACTATTTCTGTACATACTATAGTCTTCATTACTTTGAAGTCGGTACCAGTCCCAAAAGTTTCATGTATTCTGACATTGACTGATTAACTCACGATTAAATTAGCTGGTACCGATTTCAAAATAATGAAGACATACTCGTAGTATGTACAAAAATAGTTGAGATTTAGACGAATTCTGAAAGAGGCACTATTAAAGAGTCAGAATTATTTAATACTTTTTAGTTCATATTATTACTTATTGTTTTTAATTTTTTGTTAAAAATAATCTTGTTAGAATTTTATATGCTAAAATACAAAATGCTTACTCTGTAACATTGGATCCGTTTTTATAAATATTTAACACCTGCAACACCATACGTCTAGAAGGCACCTCGTCTTTTTCTAATATTTTTCGTAGCGCCGGTCTCTCAACATTATACAGTTCCCTGTCGTATCTGTATTTTAGTTGTTCCATTATATTACTAACAGAACAAACATTTTGCATAGAGTTTGGAAATCTTTTTTCATAAGAAAGAAGTTTCAAAGTGATAAGTTTTATTTGGTTATTTACCCAACCATTAGGAATTATTGTTTTGTTAACCGATTCTAAAAAAAATGTTGTTATATTGTCCAGGGTCCATTTGGAATCGGATAGTTCATTACGAGCACCAACAAATTCTAAACTCGATATATTGTTAATATCATAATTTACTTCCTTAGTTTTTATTGCATTTGTAACTTTATCCATTTCGTACACATCTAATAATTTATATTTTTTTTGTTTTTTATAATTCGCATTAAAAGCAAAACGATTTGTTTTATCAATCGGTTCACAGCTTTTTTCTAATACCGGTTCATGGACCAATTTAGTTTTTATTTTTTTTGGCCTAGGGCATGATAAAATTGGACTGCCCGATCTTTTATTTGATGGACTTTTGTTAATAAAATCTTCGGTTAACATGGTTTCATTAAAATTGTTTACGACTTCAGTGTTAAGTAAATTACAAACATCTGTAATGTTTGATTTTGTTGTTTTGTTTTCTTCAACAAAACATTTTCTAGCCTCATTATTTCTTTCGTATTCATGCACATTGATATTTGTTTCTACGGGCGCAGTATGCATGGACGCGTATGTATCTTTGAGTTTTTGTTTTATCTTAGTCTTTAAGTTATTTTCTGTTTCCTCAAACACAGTTTTGCTTTTTCTTAAATCTTCTTTTGATAAAGTATTACTATTAGCAGTTTCGATCTTGTTAAACGAGGCAGTCTTGATTGAGTTATTTTCTAGTAGATGATGACCGCTGTTAACAATAGTATCTTGAAAGTATGTTTTACATTTTTCAAGTGCCTCGTCTGATATTTGAACGGGATTGTTACTGGCTGTCTTAAAACTCTGAAACGTGTTTTTTAAAGTATTCAAAACACTAGCTTCCTTGCTGTTAGCTTCGAATATCATAGAATCACTGTCATTATAATTATTCATATCTTTAAATATTTTTTTACTTTTTTCAAGTGCCTCGTCTGATATTTTAACTGGATTGTTACTGGCGGTCTTAAAACCTTGAAATGTATTCTTTAAAGTATTTGAAACACTATGCTGCTCACTGTTAGATGTTGGTGTTATAGAATCGCAATCATTTATATCCTGAAATATTTTTTTACTCTTTTCAAGAGCCTCGTCTGATATTCTAACTGGATTGTTACTGGCAGTCTTAAAACCTTGAAACGTGTTCCTTAAAGTATTCAAGACATTAGCTTTCTTACTGTGAGTTTTCGATGTTACAGAATCACAATTATTTTTATCTAGAAACATTTTTTTGCTCTTTTCGAGTGCTTCGTCTGATACTTTAACTGGATTGTTACTGGCAGTCTTAAAACTCTGAAATGTGTTCTTTAAAGTATTCGAAACACTAGGTTGCTTAGTGATAGATTTCGGTGTATAAGAATCGCAATTATTTATATCCTGAAATATGTTTTTACTCTTTTCTAGAGCCTCGTCTGATATTCTAACAGGATTGTTACTGGCAGTCTTAAAACCTTGAAATGTATTATTTAAAGTATTTGAAACACTATGCTGCACACTGTTAGATGTTGGTGTTATAGAATCGCAATTATTTATATCCTGAAATATTTTTTTACTCTTTTTAAGAGCCTCGTCTGATATTCTAACTGGATTGTTACTGGCTGTCATAAAACCTTGAAACGAGTCTTTTAAAGTATTCGAATTACTAGCTTCCTTATTCTGTGTTTGAAATAACATAGGATCACAATTATTTATATCTTGAAATAGTTTTTTACTCTTTTCAAGTGCCTCACCGGATATTTTTACAGGTTTGTTATTGGCCGTCTTAAAACCTTGAAAGGCATTAATAGAATTAGTTAATTCACAAGCGAAATTATCAATTGCATTTTTGGATTTAATTGATGATTCCATAGTCATTTTGGGACGTTTATTACTCGCCGTAGTCAATCCAGCGAAAGATTCCTTATTGTGTAATTTGTCTTGAATTTCCTGGTCAACACCAATAACTAACATTCTTTTAGTATTTGAAATATTCTTTAAGCAGCTAGTATCGGTAAATGTTGAAAAATCATTTGAAGATTGTAACGATTTTTTTCTATCGTCTTTTTTGTCTTTCATATCTTTTTCACTATATTTTTTCAGGCGAAATTCTTCTAACTTGTTTTTCGTGATTTCAAAATCTTCTTCTGAAACACTAACAGGATTATTGTAATCACTATAAGATCCTTCTGCAATTAATCTAAATGTCTCTTTTTCTGAAACTAATTCTTTCTTGTTATTAATAACGATATCATCATCAACATTGAATTTTTGTAAAAACTTTTTTGAAATTAATAAGGCATCTTTTGAAACATGAATAGAGTTATTAGATGCAGTTTTAAATCCAGAATGAGTATCTATTTTACTGTTTTGTATCTCAAATATTTGACTGTTATTTTGAGTGTTTTCTGTAGTTTCTTTCTTGTTATTTAAATTCTGATTTTCGTTCATGACAAGCGCGAATTGGTTACTTTGGAATATTTTATCTGATTCTACGTAAGCTTTATCTGAAATTTTTATTGATTTTTGAGAAGCTGTTCTAAATCCCTGAAAATTTTTATTTTTCACCATTTTAGCATGAAGGCTATCGGTCGTAAGATTACTTTCAATATTGACTTCTTCTAATATTTCTTTAGACTTTACTAAAGATGCCTTAGAAATATTTATACATTTGTTTGAAGCAGTTTTGAATCCTGTAAGCAGTTCATATTTTACGTTCCCATTTTCATTCATTTTATCTCTTTCGTAATTATTCTGATACATAGTTTCATCGTCCATGCCTAAGTTCTTGATTAATTTTTCTTCTAAACTCGTTTTGCATTGTTCATTATCAGAAGTGGAGTTTGGAACAATGCAACAATCTGAATGTGCATTAGTATTGTCATTTAACATAAGTTGTTCAGCTCTGTTAAATATTACAGGATGTTTAGATACATCTGAATTAGTATGAAGTTTATTGTCATTTAAAGACATGTTCTCTTCAAACTCCTGCATCATGTAATCATCTATCTTAATCTGTTCTTGAGTACAAATAACTGCTTTATTTTTTTTGAGAAGTACACTATCGTCAAAATGACCAAAATCGAGTGGTTTATGTTCTTTGTCATTATTATGAAATGAACTGTTAAAAACATTTTCTTTAGCTCCACATCCCGTATCAAATCTTGTTTTTTGAGAATTATAATCTCCTTTTTTCTCCATTGTTGCGCTATCATATACTTCAACTAGTTCTGATAAGCTTAAGGATTGAATTGGTTTACTGATTTTATAACCATCATTCAGAATACTCTTGGCTTTTGTGAATGAGTTGGTTAAAACCTGTATCGATTTATTGCTTGCTGTTTGGAATCCTACATAAATAGTTTTGTCTAAGTCATATTCTTGTTCATAAAATGATGTCTGCAAAGCGCAAGTCAATGGCAATTCTTCTACTTCATTGTAATCAAGTTCAGTTTTTTCATCACTGCTAAATATAATATCTTCATCAAGAAAGTCACCTTTATTTGATAAATGACAGTTTATGTGCCTCATTATTTCTTCTTGGGCAGTTTTTAATTTTAAAATCGGACTAAGATGGATGGATGCAGTTTCATAATTTTTGTCTTCATATTGTATTTCTTCAGATGTCACTTGAGCTTGGTTGTTATGTAAAAATTTTAAATTGATAATTTTTTTCACTGCTTCTACATCGGAGTTCTCATAAACTAAGGGTGCAGCAATAGCCTCAAACTTCTCAAAAGACTCTAATAAGAAAGAAGTATTGTGACATTCTTTTTCATTTTTTGAAAATAAAATTGGACTTGAAGAAATAGTATCGCATTCCAATACAAGGTCTTGCAAATTACAATCATCAACTGCAGTGTCATTGTTACTCTCTTTATTCCCCAAATGGGACAAATTGCAGTTGTTTAAAACAGTGTCTTGAAGTATTTGGTGTGGTGATGAAATATTAACTTTTAATGCACTTTCACTACAACTTTTATTATCAATATTTGCTTTACCCTGACTGTAAATAATTTCAGGTTTTTGATCAAAAGAAGTCTCAAATTCTTGAGTTACACCAGTGTGCAATTCTTTTATGGCTTCAGCATCCTTAGTTGCTACTATAAGTTGTGTGTCAAATCCCCATTGGTTTTCAAAGTTACTCGCCACTGGATGATTTTGTTGCTAAAACATTGAAATGGCTTTTATGTATGACAAAGTTACTACACAAATGGAATGATATTATTGGCTGTGAATAAGTAAAAACGGGACCCTATTATTGAGACTTTAATATCTGTCCGTCTATCTCCAGGCTGTATCTCAAAAACCCCTATAACTAGACTTCTGAAATTTTCACAGATTGTGCATTTCTGTTGCTGCTATAGGTACAAATACAAATGTAGAAAATAAAATAAAGTTAATACTTAATGCTCCCATAATTTTTACCCAACAAGTAACATAATTTTTGGGCCTTTTAGTCAATAAAGGCACCAGGTAGGCTATACTTCTGTACTTCAATAATTAATAATAAAATAAAATAAATATTTAAGGGGAGCTCCCATACAAAAAACACATTTTTTGCCTACTTTTGCTCTATAGTGGTACGGAACCCTTTGTGCGAGAGTCCGACTCGCACTCTCGCACTTGGCCGAATTATTTAAATATCAGCTTGTAGGAATCTAAAATAATCTAATAGTCTGTCAGAGTAGCAGTCTATTTCATTATTCAACATAAACAAATAAAAAGCCAATCTTAATGTATACAACAAGATGAAACTTCTATGTTTGTAGATGGCACAACAAAGTTGTTGAAAAAGATTATAATAATATTAGATATTATAATTTTATAATAAGGAAATGACAGAGAAGAAACATTTAAAATACTTACTGATTCCAATTCCAAGGAAAACATATTATTGATGGATATTAATCTAGACTCCTTGTAGGTTTTAAGTTTATTGTTAACGGTTTTGCTAAGTGTTTCGTTGTGATTTAAGACTTTTATTTGCTTAGAAATATTTTTAATTACATCTTCGGGCCTCAGACCTTGGGACTCTTCTTCATTTATTAGTTTGTCTCTGTACAACAATGATTTTGAACCACAATAAGTTTTTAGTATTTTTTCGAAATTATCAATTTTTTTACCAATATCTTTTTCCATTATCTTAAATCTAAGGTATTTTCAGATAATAATAATGTGGAAACTTTAAAAATTAATTTTAAAATTACAAACAAATAACAATAAATCAAACTTTCTATGACCGCTGTACACTCTCGCCGAGAGCTCTCGGGCGAGAGTCTCGTGCGAGAGCCCCTTGCCCGAGTGCGATCATGTACATTCTCGCGTAGTTCAATCGCATTAAGAACTCAGACAAGATGGACGAAAACGACCATTCACCATTCACCATGCATCGAAAGATATCATTGTAATCCAAAGATTTATAATCATAATTAATTTTATTTCTCACAGATAATGACTGATAATGTCGTTTATTATTGTTATTTTTCTGTTCTACACTGTCCAATGGCGGGACTAGTACTGAAAGACGCGAGAGTGTACAGTAGTGCGCTCGTTTTCCTCGCGAGACCCTTTGTCTCGGGCGCAAAATACCGACAACGGACCGAGAGGGTCCGAGACAGGCGAGACGAGGCGAGCGCACCCATGTACACTCTCGCGCTCGGGCCGCCTCGCTGTGTCTCGGCGAGAGTGTACAGCCGGCTTTACAATTTCTTCTTTTTCTTCTAGTCTTCTACTCCTTCTTACATTCTAATTAAAAACTAAAACTGTAATTTAAAAAAAAGTGTAGAACGAAGCGGTCCGCGATTGGTTTGGTCAAAAGTCAACAGTTTGGTCCGCGGCAGTGATTAGATATATCATATATATCTGTGTGTGTGTGTGTGTAATATATTATATAAACTCTCTTTGCAGAAGTCTCCCGCAAACAGCCAACAGGCGCGTTAGGGCGGTCGCTGCGTTAAGCGTGTGCCCGGCGCGACTGCCCTGCGCGGGCGCCCGCGTCGTCGCGGGCGGCCCGTCCCCAGCGGCCAGTATAATAAATAATTTCGATCGCGCGGGTGTACAATCGATACGTCTATGGAATTTTTATTAATTATAAATGATTACCTTGCCAACAGACGACGACGCCGACGTCAGGCGACGTGTACAAAGGCGTCAGCCGATCAGGCATCAGCCCATTTGTCACGTCTAGATTGTGGCCCATCGTCCCGCAGCGTGCGACGACTGAACCGCCTCAACGCAGCGCTGCTCTATGGGATGACAATATGAAACAAGCACGCCCCGTAGGTGGCCGCGCCGGGTGCACGCTTATCGCAGCGAACGCCCTAACGCGCCTGTTGGCTCGCATCGCATCGAACCGATAATCACGTAGTAGGCAGGGGGGGGGGGGGGTTCAAACCCCTTATACTGGCCGCAAGCTACAGAGCACTGCAACCCCGCTTTCCTGCATCAACATCTTAAGCCACAGCCACTTTTGCAGTAACAGACTATTATATTGAGTAAATCATCTAAAACAGTCATGACAGGTTCCAGAAATCTTTTTTTGATCGAGACTACCAGTTGACCTCAAGTCATTCTCTAACCGCGCGCTCTACGCCCTCTATTTTGAAAACAGTTCAAGGTATAAAAAAAATTTAAATAGAAAAGTTTTAGAGAATCGTTGGTTATACTTAGTGCAGAATAATATGCAAAGAATACAGTCTATGAATGTCCTCTTGGATGAGCCCGTCAATATGAGCCCAAAAACGAAACCTCCACTCTGGGTTCATACGGAGCTCGGTTCCTACAGAATCCAGGTGATGCTGCAGCAGCAGCATGCAAATATTTACTGCTTATCTCCGTCTTACTGGTTGTCGCGATCAAAATGAGCCCAAACACGAAACCTCTGCCCTAAGTTGGTGAGGAGTTGGGTATCCTATTGATTACCAGGTGATGCTGCAGCACCAGGTCAACTTTCCATTAATGTGTATGTTATTAATAAATATCACGAACCAGAATGCAAAATATAAAACTCATCAAACAATTACTGCAAGTTGCTAACGGCCATTCACAAACCAGATAAACTGCGATTTTCCAGCACTGAGCAGGCTGATGATGATGAACTATAGCTAAGAACACTCTCGACCATGTCAGCTTTCAAACATAAAAACTAGATCAAAATCGGTCCACCCGTTTGGATGCTACGATAATTAGTTGTTGGTTAATGGTTGGTCCTTGGTTGGTCCCATCTCATATTGCCTGTTGGTCCAATTATTCTTTATTGTATTATATATTCACTCATAAGGTGACCTCTGTTGGTGGTTGGAACTTGGAACCGATCGTGAAAACGGGCTTTTGTTCCAACCCTACCAAGGTGACCTCTGTTGGTGGTTGAAACCGATCGTGTATACGGCCTTTCTGTGGTTGGTCCGCGGATGGCGCCCCCCGGGCCCCGGTGGGCGGCGGAAGTCGGAACTTGGTCGGAAACTTGGAATGCTCACAGATTAAGGATATAGGTGGATGGCTCCTTAGCCCGCCAGCGCGTGGCCATTTTATGCTTGTGTGCATTGCCGTAGTGTGCGTGTAGGGATGGGCGTATAATTTATCATGTTTGTATACCGATAAAAATTCAAAATAAAAGTAGACTATCGACGAAGACTAGACCACTTTTATGTTTTAGATTTCTTACTAAGCGACAAAAAAAGGAGACTATAAATGCAACCCGATTGTTCAATATAGGATAATATCGGTAGGTATTATGCTCATTAAATAAGAAGTCGCTTTCTTATTTTATTTTAATACCTAGTCAAAAATATACTTAATATAAGTCACGAGTCTTGTCCGGAGTATAATATTAATAAAATCAACCATTTTTTATATTAAAACACAACAGAAGAACAAAATATACAGGGTGTAAAAAGACCACTTCCGATAACTTTGGGGTATTATTATACTACATTTTCTGATTACAAAAATGTATTTTTTTAATTTTTTTTTTTCAAAAAAAAATTTTTTTTAATACATTTTTTATAATAAATAAAACCTTTAAACAAAACGATAAACCATTTACAAAAAATATTTAATTTTTTTTTTACTTTAATTTTTTTATCCCGATACGTAATGTAGAAGACGCGAGTCATTGATATCAACTGTAGCGCGCTTAATAACACAAGGTCATAAACGACCATACTGTACGGTCGCGGCAGTTTTCAACCTTATGCTCTTTCCAACCATGACATTCAATCTCTTACCTAGGCTAATTTAATCCTTCGATCGCGGATTCTTGGAAATGCTATTGTATTCTAGAGTTGTCTCGATCACCGGTACTCGTATGGGCCTTAATGGGTTAAAACTTTAATCCTAACTCATGTACAAAACTGTAAGTAACTGAGCATGAGTAACAACTTATTTATCGATTAGTTAAAACGTTATTCGTTAGGAACAAAACCGATATTGTGTGATATGCGGATGTACCGTCTTCCGCAATCTCAGAAGTCAGGCTTTCTATCGAAATTACAGACGATGCAAGAAAACTTCCGTACGTAAAACTATGGTAATAAACTTACGTGTAAAATGTTAAGTTCTTAAAGTGTTCTTATTTCTCTAGACTCTATGCATTTTGTAAGTATTCTTTAGCACTAAACAATAATACCACCAACAACAACACGTTTCTTACACGAAATCTAACACAACACAAAGTTTAAATAAAAAAATAATAACACATTTTCCGTGTTATGCAGAACGATGATTGTGGATGGACAGTACCTAGATCTGCAATTATCGCTTTTTATCTACTACAGACGATACAGTATGAAAAAAACTAGCAATTAATTACTTATGTGAAAAATGTTGAATTCTGATTTTTGAATGTGCTCTCTATGCATTTTGAAAATAGTCTATATCACCAATCAATATCGTTTAACACCACCAATAACAGCACATCTCTTTTTTCACACGTCTCACGTTTCAACACACGTCTTAGTTTTTTAACGCAAACAAATAAGAAATAATAGTTAATTAATTTACATTTTACACATTTAGTTATCACAATAATACGTTTTAAAAAGATCGTAATACGCTTTTTAATTAAACAACACTCAACGGACAACCTTCAACATCAAGATGCAAATTGGAACTAAAGTCTAATTATGCGAAAATCGTCTTTAAAAACATGTATCGACTTTCGGTAAATTCAAAGGTACCGACGGGACGGCCAGACCGCTTGGCGGCAACGTCAAAAGACGCCGCCGCGTGCCGCCGGCCGCTCTGTAGGTGTACGACGCACGTGTTGTTAATCCATTTCAAGGACAATCTAAGTGTTGTACCCTATAAATTCAAAATGATGTAGTCGATATTTAAATTACCATTAAATAATAAAAATAATAACTATTATTTAGTAGATCTACTATTCTCATTTTTAAAATTAACTATTAAGAGGTTATAAATTCAGAAAGTTTTTATCGGGAATTTATAGTCAAGTTGCATTCGATAATTTCGATACCGACATTATCGTGATAAAGTGATTGATAAGCCATGGCACGCGTTATGCGCGTCTACGTAGTACGTACGCAATGAAAATACTTTAATAATACCTAATTAATTAAATAACTTTTAATGCTTAACATTGAGTAGGTATTTGCTTATTTTTAGTTTGACTACAAATCAAAACGTACTCGTATGTAAAACAATACTATTTATCGATAAAAATTAGCGATAACTCAAAATATGCACAGGGATACATCCCTATTATTATTCAATTTTGTTCAGTCGGCTGTAAACACGCGCCACGCTGGTGTACTGTGACGTTTTTGTTTAAGTTTTGTAATTTTACGGATGTTCTGGTCATATTGCTTATTTTGTGTATTGTTAACTATGTTTTCTATGTTTGTAATTAATAACGGGCCGTGATTGTGATACTTTGATGTTGGAAGCCTACAGCTGGACATAGTTTTCGCCAGAGGTGGATAATAATTAGAGATGAAACGGATAGTAGTTTGGCCGGATACCAGATACCGGATATTCGGCCAACCACATGGCCGGATAGCCGGACATCCGGCCGCCGAATATCCGGTGGAACTTAGCCGTTTGGTGCAAACGAGATATATTTAAAAATGTATTGTGAAGAGTCCTCAAGTAGCAGTTCATCTTCAACGCCGGCTAAAAGAGTAGAGGAGAGGAGATGGAGTCAGATGTATCTCGCAAAGCTCATGATACGTTTTGGGATTGTTTTGATTTTTTGTAGCAGTTGTTATCTGAAGAAGTATGTTTAAGT
Source organism: Polyommatus icarus (assembly GCA_937595015.1). NCBI lineage: Eukaryota > Metazoa > Arthropoda > Insecta > Lepidoptera > Lycaenidae > Polyommatus > Polyommatus icarus. Next base: position 4,325,504 of record OW569325.1, read on the forward strand.
TCATGTTGGATGACAATTGACAATTCAATAATATATTATTATTGAATAATTTTTTAAGTATTAAAACATATTTTTTGTAAAAATAATAATTATTAAACATGTAACAAATAACAATTCTAGGCAATTCTCCAACACCAGCGCTGGCAACCCTTGCAATCGTTTAACGCGACAAAATCAAAGAGTAATAATAAGCTTTGGTTTGCTGTTGAAATAACGACCTATAGAATTTGGTTGTGTATTACTACAATAACAATGTTTTTTAAATACTATTTTACGCTGTAATAATGTAACTAACACGTCATTCCTCGTGTAATAATATTCTTAGTTAATCATACAGTCAATATTACTGCAAATTGAGAGATGTTAAATGCAAAATATCGTACTTACGAATGAAATGTTATGTTTTCATATTTACGCTCACTACGGCTTTTACAGCCTAAAATGTAACAAATCACCATGTTTTGCAATAAATTTAACACACACTTTAACACCGTCAATATTGTTTTTCGCTAAAACAACACAGAATCAACGAATATCGCAAAATACAATATGAGCAAATCTTTTGTTGGTCAAAAGTACGATTCTTGACCAACAACAAAAAGTGAAACTCTGACAAGGACAAAAAAAATGTTACTGACTCTATTACTCTTATGAGTTTATGTATAGCTGCGTCTTTGTCAATCTCGGTATTATTATTTGCTTGACAAATCCATTGATCCTTCATCTTTGATGGGAACGCTAGATGTTTGTTGTTTGCGGCAAATACTTTTAACCTGAGTTTGAGGTGCGTTCCTTTCTCACTATGCAGGCCAGTATGCCTTGGCTTGGACTTGACAAAATTTGATTGGTGATCGAGATGTCAGATCGCACTACTAGCATACTGGAAGTACTGGGACTAGTAAGAGAACGCCTACATTTTTGAATTTTTTGATGTCATTTATGTTTGGAGGAGAATTTGATGTTAAAATTGTATAAAATAAGAAAATAAACAATATTACTTTGTTATTGTAGGCTTAGTATTATTCAAATAACTATATCACGATGGTAAGTATTGTAAATCTCTAAATAATGGAGATTAAAGTGAATATGTAACAAATGGCGGTAATTGAGGTTATGCTTATTTCAGTCTCATACAATTTTATTGGTTCAACCTGGTCCCAGACCAGAAACAAGAACGTATTCTGACTACGAAAGTGTCAACGATTGTATGGAAGGAGTCTGCAAAATATACGAGGAGCATTTAAAAAGACGAAATCCAAATACACCCACAATTACATACGACATATCGCAACTGTTTGACTTCGTGGATCAGGTAACTATGTCCAGACTATTTACTTTAAAGTCAAATAATAATCGTATATGAGTTTTGTTATGTTTGGTGGAGAGCATGAAAAGCCACATACATATAGGTACATTGCATCATGCATGGTTCACAGTCGTCAAATACTTGACCGAATTTTCCGTTGTGTCGACGCCGGCAATGAAATGCTGACAAACAACTCGTCCTGTAGCAAACCTGGTTGCCATCCAACAAGATATATCTGTTATAAGTGCTAAAAGCTAATCTATTTATAATTAAAATTCAGCTATTATTACATTATTGATGGTTATCTGGAAGAAACTGTTTAAAGCGGTAAGACCGCCAATTAGCGCAGATCCTATCTTTTTATATTATTTCTACTATGTTTTAATGTGCAAATAAAGAAAAATTGATATCATTTATCAATATCAGTGAAAACTTCTAATTGGCTCCTTATTATGTAATCTGTTTTATAATTTCATTGTAACTATAGCTGCAAGTTATTCATGTATCTTAAAATAAAAATAAAATATTAGCAGAATGGTAAAACCAAACTGCTACTGAACTATCATATTGGTATATTTTTAATCTTTTAACCAATTTCATTTAAAATTTTTTGTTACAGCTAGCAGATTTAAGTTGCTTAGTATACCAAAAGTCTACTAACACCTATGCACCCTACAACAAAGATTGGATAAAAGAAAAAATCTATATACTTCTACGTCAAGCGGCCGGCCAGAGCGACTAAGCATTACTGACTAACATTAAAATTGTGAATAGGTTTATAGTATTTGAATTCAAAAATACATTGAAAATTATTTTCCTCTTTCCTATCCTGGTGCCATAGCATTTTATGCCAAATTGTGGTTAGAAATTGCTGATGCTTTCTTTTTGAACAAAAAAGCCAAATGCTGTACAATTGCAGACACTTCATATTCATATTACATATTGTAATATGATAATATCTAAACTGTACCAGCTAACCTATTCACATTTTTCATTTATAGAATTGTTAAGTCTACATAATATGCCCTTATTAATTATTAGTGATTATGGTAATTTTATTTCTATTGAGGTTGTGCAAACTTTGAAAAGGGTTCTTTTTAATTATTACATTCTCTTTCTTCAATCTAATATTACAGTGCAGCTATTCTGTAAAATGTTGATTTATTTGAGAATTTGAAATTCTGATATAATATTACATTACAATATATTATTTTGACTTAAAAACATAAAAAATGTAATGGTAACAAACAATGTTTATAACATTTTGTATTAAATTTGATTTGGTATTGAAGTACTGCACTTAACTGCACAAGCCAAATAGGTTATGCAGCTAGAATAAAACTAACTGCAGCACTCAGGTCTCAGACACATTAATTAATGATAATTAAACGTCTTCAATTTAACTTATTATTTAAAATAATATATGGGGCTTAGATCAAAATCTTCATGCAATTACAATTAATTAGTTAATATTTGTCTCTAAATGTGGCAGGAAAAAGTAATAGAAATAAGCCAACAAGTCTCAGTTCACAGCCTTGCAAATAAAATTATTGTAATTAGGTATACTTTATACCACATACTTTTTTCTATAATCACTTGAGTGTAAATTTTACATTGCAATTTATTGGTAGATTTAGATTTTTTTTTATTAATGATTACGTTTTGATTAAACCTTGAAACAGTGCTTTATTAAGTATACTGTGTAAGTCTACAGAAAACATCTTTTTTCATTTGAAAATACAATCAAATAATTATTATTTTAATCTGATTGGAAGAGGCATATTGTGTTCTTATTCATCTAAGTATTTCCTGTGGTTTTTTTCTTATTTTTGATAACTTTCTTGTTTAATTATAAGTTAGAATAAGAAATAAAAATATGAATCTATAAGAAAAAATATAATTGTGTCTTATTTTACAATAAATTATTTCTTCTCATAGATACAAAACTTTGAGATCACTCTGAAATAATCGGCCAAGTGCGAGTTGGACTCGCGCACGAAGGGTTCTGTTATCTGTACCGTTATAGAGCGAAAGTTGGAAAAAAAAGTTAGTTTTGTATGGGAGCCCACCTGCGGGCCGATTCTGTATCGTACATTTGTGAGTTATTAACTGAGTTAGTAACGAAACCGAGGAGTGAGTAACGGAAAGTGTCACTTTTTGTATTCACTTGCATACAAAAGTGAGACTTTCGGTTGCTCACTCCTCCGTTTCGTTACGAACTCGGTGATTAACTCACAAGTGTACGTTACAGAATCGGCCCGCTGAAATATTTAATTTAATTTTCATAAGGATTTTCTGAGTATTTCAATTGCCTACTTTTAGTCATGATTAATTACAACCAAAAAAGGCCTAAAAAATCACGTTTGTTGTATGGGATCCTCCCTTAAAATTATATTTTATTTTTAGTGTATGTAGAGCGGCAAAAGAAATACACAATTTCAGAGACAGGCAGGTTTCCGTTTTCACCCTTTGGGTACGGAACCCTAAAAAGGTCACTGAAGAGGCGAGGAGTGAGCGCACGCACACATCAGCCATAGTTGCTGCTAGACTAAGCTCCCCTGACTCCCTGACTCCCTGACTTCGATCACTTGATTGTCTGACAAGAAACATGATCCGTGTTCGTGTAAAAAGGCTGTCTTGCGTAGGCGCAGGTCAAAACCATTGCTTCTTGAGGCGTGGATGCGCCGCAAGAAGAAACCCCTCACCTTCTGCCTTACACAGGTACTCACCGGGCACGGTTTCTTCGGTGAGTACCTGTGTAGGGTTGCAAGGAGAGAGCCAACGCCAGTCTGCCATGAATGTGGCGCTGCGGAGGACACTGCCCAGCATACCCTTGAGGTGTGCGATCGTTGGGCCGTGCAGCGCCACGATTTCGTGGCAGTGCCTGTGCAGTGAGACCTCTCGCTCCCGAGCATGGTACGCTGCATGCTCGAGAGTGATGAGGCCTGGCAGGCGGCGGTTTCTTTCTGTGAAACCGTCCTTTCACAGAGGACGATCCATCCTCTGTTCTGCTCCGCCGATGTAGGACGGGAGTGCGGAGGCGTCGCTATGCGAACCTCCAATAACTTCCGTCCCACGGGGCTCCGGGTCAGGATAGGAACCTGCCCGGCTTGGCAAGTCCCGGCGCCTCCCCCCGCGGACTCGGTGCATCGTCTGACGTGCGCTCCGGGAATTAAACTTGTTTTCGGTGGTTAAAATCGTTAATTGCGTGCTGAGTGTGTGTAAAAAACTAGGTAACGGTGTAATCTACGTTTACTGTAAGTTTTTGATCTCATTTGCCCGTATTTTATTGGATTTAACTCGGTAAGTAATTCCCTTTGTTCATTTTTAACAGTAAGGAATTTGTAGGTAGGTAAAATATTGTATCGTCAGTACCGCGCGCGCTGCACCGGGCGCCCGGCCTTGCGATCAGCTGATCATAAATACTGAATAGTGTTATTGTTGTTGTTAACTTTAAAAACAAGACATAAATGTCTAGTCATAATAACATGCCGCTAGATAAAAATACCAACCCATTTGAAAGAAGGGACGGCATACCTCGTTCCCCGCCAACTTCGTCCGGCAAACGTTTGCTGTCCGAACTATCGCCTTCTTCCATGTCACCAGTCGAAAAACGTCACCAACCCATAAGGGACGAGACGCAGTCCCCGGTAATTTCACTATTAGACACTAGCAGCGCAGTCGATGATCCGTTTAATTACTGCGAGTTAGTCCGCGAAGCGTCCTCGTACTTGGCAAAAATTAACGAATTCGCTAACGACACTGTTCGAGACTGTATTCATCCATAGGTTTTCGCCACTGGCTCGGATCGGACTCGAAGACCAAGGCTACACCGGTAATCTTGCAGAGCGGGGGCGTAAATAAAACACACGAGAGTCGAGGAGAACATTGCTCCCGAAACGCGCCTCGCTTACCTGGCTCGGGAGAGTGCCGTATAGAGAGCCGCTCCGATTCGCATATTTTCTGTCTCATTTTTGCTATCGGAGACGGCTATTTTTCCCCTATTTTCCCCATTTTCCGTGAGCCAGGTAATTAAAACGCATTTCGGAAGATTCTTTATTCATTTTTCCACAATGTTTAGCTTAATCTAAGTGTCACAACTTATATTTTACGAAATTACAGTTAAGCGAATCTAAAAGTTAACACAATTTACGTACATTTTCACACAACTTTTCTCTATATTTTCCAAACTACTTAGGCTACACTACTAATTTTTCCTGCATCTATTAGACAACTTATTAATCCATTAAACCAACCACATTTTACCTCTTAGGGAGCCACAGATTTATCGTAATTCACTTTTTAAAGTCTATTTGTAAAAACACTAATTTGCACTGAGTCTATTTCTCACATATCACTTTAATTAGTTTATATGCACTCACTATACGTTTTTTGGGAGCGAGGCCGCTGTCCTCAACAGACACTGTCTCGAGGCGCAATAACTTTGCCAATAAATCCGATATAATTAACATGACACAAAAACTGACAACTATAGTTTCTCTCGTCACTTGAAACCAAAGTCGCAAATTTGGAGCGAATTTACTATCCGTTAAACTTAATCAGGTCGTGAAACCGGCCCCCGCGGCGCCTCCGGTCTCTTATTCCGAGGCCCTCAAACTAAAACTCGCGAAATCTGTTCCCCCCGTCGAGACGCGTAAACCACTCCCGTGTGTTATAGCCTACCCCACGCAAGAAAAATCGGCAACTGAGACCAAGCAGGCCTTGATGAAGGTTATAAACCACGGCGTTAAGAAAACAGCGAATTCGGGCGTGATTCTGCGCCTCACCAGCGAGTCGCAAGTTAAAAAATTAAAGTCAGTCGAAGCGCTAAAATATGCCGGTTTCCGTCTCGAGACACCCAAGAGGCGTAGATCGCGCATCCTTATCAAAGATGTTCCTCAACACATTACAGACGATAATTTTCTATTATCCCTGTACAACCAAAACGTAAACGGCGAAATGAATGTGATACAAGATCAATTCATGAGTTCGACAAAAATAGTAAGACGTCGTATTTTAAACAAAGAATATAATAACCGAAAATGGATAGGTATCGAACTAGATCCTAAAGAGCGTCAACACCTCATCGAAACAAAAGAAAAACTTTTTATCGACTGGGCGATGTGTCGCTTCGTAGATGATGTCGAACTCGTGCGCTACGCTAACTGTCATACGAGCACACCGCTAAATTCTGTCGTGACACAAAGCCATGCTGTAAACATTGCGCCGAAGGGCATAGCTCGGATAGCTGCCCAAAAAAAGATAAAGACGACTTTAAGCCGGTTTGCGGTAGTTGTTTGCGATATAAAAAACCGACCGACCACCCCACAGGCTCCCCAGATTGTCCTACGTATAAGTGTAAAATGGAGCAACTTATTTCAACGACTCGGTATGGATAGTTTAAATATAGGACAGTTAAACCTCCATAATAATAAGCACGCTACGATATAATTAGAAAAGTTGGTTTCCGATTACAATTTAGACTTGGTGCTCGTACAGGAGCAATATCAACTCGCGTCGCTAGGGTCGAAGATAGTACAAATTAATAAGTTAGCTCGTGCGGGTATTTATACACCTCAGTTTAGATTTTCAGTCACGGCCTTAACTAACCTTTCGACGTCGCACTGTGCGGTAGCCGAGGTATCGTGTCCTCAGTTTAGACTATACGTTGTAAGCTGCTACTTCCAGTACGCGGATTCCGTAAGCCTCCATTTACATCAACTTTGCCGCGTATTACAATATCTCGCGGGTAATAAAATTATTATTGGTGCCGACGTCAATGCATCCTCGCCCTTATGGCACGGCCAACTTAGGTACACTGACCGCGACCGACGTACCGCTGTAGAAGACTTCATTGCGGAGTTTAACCTCCATATTCACAACACCCCCGATGCACTACCTACCTATAGTAGCCCAACGGGCGAATCGTCGATTGACGTCACGCTATCCAGCGCGTACGTCCAGATTAGGCATTGGCGTGTCCTTCCTGATGCGTCATGTAGTGATCCCCGCTTATTGGTGAAAGAGTTTTCTCGTGCGGTCCCCAGTGATACCGCAGTCAATAGGATTGATGACTAATTTTTTTTCTTATTTGTAATTGAGAGACCCTTAAAAAATAGAAACATTGCTGAAAGAATTACTCTCACAGCTTAAAAATTCACCAAGATATGAACAGTTCAAACATCTCATAAAATAGACCTGCCCGAAACGCTCCATACAAAATGCTACGAAAGACTGACGTCAGTCTTTCTTAGTTACGAGTAGTACGGATCGGGAGAGAACTTTGTTCGATAGGTATATTAAATATTGTGTTTATGAAAGTGGTTTCATACCAAAAGTTGCTTTTAATTGCATAACTTATCGAATGGTATACAAATATTAAGAAATTTAATTGAAAAAAAAATCGACTTGATTATCCAACTTTGAAGGCGCCTAACAAAAAAAATACAAATGCTATCGAGCTGAAATTTTGGTAACGCTTATTTTTTACCGTGCTTTCTTTATTTTATTAACAAAATTCGCTAATCTTTGACCTTGTCATCATCCCTATTCTAATGACTATAGATACAATGTAAAGAACGGTGATTGGAATTTATTCCGCTCCCTCGTTACCGCTCATGCCGGAGACTTCAATCGGCCGGATTTAAACGTCAACGAGTGCGCGGAAATTATGACAAACACATTTGTTTATTGTACCGATGTAGCCTTGGGTCGTAGACCTCTTAAAAAAGATCACAACTGTAAATGGTGGAACAGTAAACTTCTTAATCTTCGTCGGGAATTTAGAAGGGCCAGGCGCAAAATTAATAATCTTCGTAAATCTGGCCTCAATCGTTCGGATAATAATTACATAATTAGTTTAAATAACCTACGCATTTCAAGGTCACGCTATTGCGCCGCCGTTACGTTAGCAAAAAATAATATGTTGAAGAATGCCGCGAATAGACTAAATAAAGAGGGCCCCTGGTCCTCTTTATACCACGAGCTTAAACCCAGTAGTAGTAACGAGCCAAGCTTTTTCTCAAATATTAAAATTAACAACTCTTACACTTGTAGTTTAGACGAAACGGCGAAGGCATATCTAAACGTTCTCATCCCAGACGACGAGCCCTCCTTGGATGATGAACACCACCGCGACATTAGGAGTAGAATGTTAGATCCCATTCATACACCGGTCTCAGATTTACCAACTTCGGAGGAGTTTAGTAAAATAGTAAACCTTTTGCCTATAAAAAAATCTGCAAATAAAAATAAATTACTAGAACGTCTCATCGTACCTCGCCTGCTACCCGGTGGCCCTAAATTTCATAGTCATCAGTTCGGTTTCACCGCCGGGAAATCGACTGTTGACGCGGCTATGGAAGTTAGAAAAATAGTAAATCTCTCGGAATCGAAATACGTGGTAGCCATTTCATTAGATATCTCCGGCGCGTTCGATCATGCTTGGTGGCCGATATTATTACTAGAACTAAAAAATCGAGGTTGCTACTCTAATATTTATGCCATAATACGTTCTTACTTTTTTAATGGTCAAACTAAGCTTCGACTTGGCCTTTGTACACACGCCAAAGATTTAACTTGCGGCTTATCTCGCCAAAACTATGGAATTTCGGATTTGATGATTTATTAAGTCTTCCCCTACCACCGCTGTGCGTACTAGTTGGCTACGCCGATGACGGTTTTCTAATCGTTCAAGCAAATTCACGTTCCGAAGTTGAGTCTAAAGCCAATGATAGTCTTAATTTAATATCGAGCTGGGGTAAACGTAATCGCCTGAAATTCGCCGCGCATAAAACTTACCAAATTCTTTTAAAAGGTTCCCTTATATCTTCCCCTAGCATTAAACTTGACAATATTAATGTTACTCTGTTATCTTGGTTTTTACTTGGAAAATAAATTTACATTTTTAGAACATATAATTCAAACCGGTGAGAAAGCGAAGCGCAATTTTTACTCCTTTACCAAAATATCTACGTCGATATGGGGCCTCTCTTTCAAAACCCTAAAATTAATTACACCGCTACTTACCTAGGCAGCATTTGCTACGGGGCCCCCGTGTGGGCCGACAGAGCAACAATCGGCGCGGCTCGTCGCAAGTTGCTGCAAAGCCAACGTCTTGCTCTTATATTCTTATGCAAAGCTTACAGGACAACAAGCACCGAAGCGTTGCCTGTGTTAGCCGGAATTTTACCCGTTGACCTTGAGATTCAGCGTCGTGCGACAATGTATTATCATAACAAAAACATTGACAACCCGTTCTATTTAAGCGCTCGCGATAAAATTAAAATAGCAAGATTGTTTGGACCTTTAGAAAACTCTGTGCAAAGCCTAATCTCCGAATGGCAGTCGCGATGGGACTGTTCCACCAAAGGGCGTCATCTTTATAATTTTTTTCCTAATATTCGTGAACGGCTATCCAAACATTGGATGGATATTGATCACTGCGTTTCTCAATTCCTGACCGGTCATGGAAATTTTAAGGCCAAACTTTACGGATTTAAACTAGTAGCTTCACCCATGTGTGAGTGCTCGACCGAAGGCAACATATTTGAACAGACCGCGCATCATGACTGCACTCCCAGAGAACTGGGAGTGCAGTCTCTGGCAGGACGAAAGAACTACTATGCTAAACAACTTATTCTGTACATCTGGAGTGACCTCGTGGACAGCGCTAGGAACTTCCGTGCCTTCAAGCGTTTTTGTCACAATTATTATTGGCAACAATCAAACACAATAAACTCAATGAACTTAGCTTTAGCTTAGGAGTCAAAATTATTAACCTTATTTCCGTGGTGCTTCCCCTTAAATTCTTTGACTTTCGGTCATTGCAACTTTGTGCTGTCTCACGCTTTTATGGAGAGGGAAATTGGAATCTTCCTACTCCTCCTATTTTCTTCTGATTAATTTCGTTGCCGGTTCCAAGACAGATTTAGCATGTCCCTCGGGCTCCCTGAGATCACATCAAGGGGTTTTCGTGGTTGGATACCGCTGTCGATCCTGGCGACACAGGAGATACAGTGGTGGGTATGTGTGGTGGGCCAAAGCCCGTTTAAAAAAAAAGTCCCGGCGCCGAGGGGAACGCTTTAGTTTGCCTAAAGGTTCCCTAACTTGGTGGAAGTCCGGTCCCTTGTGAGGTAAGGTCAAGACCATTGCAACTCCCATCGCACACGGCACTGCGAGAGGAACGGTGGTGAACAGCGCACTCACTTGGGCATTATAAATGGTTAGCAGGACATTTTAGGATCGAGACATTAAAACCTCCTTTACATAATATTAATAACTTTAATATCTGTGACAAAAACAATTAAAATTTTGGTATTTTTTTATACTAGACTAATATTTTACAATTCACAAACCTACCAAAAACCTAAACGAGAAGAGTACCCACATTCAATAATTAATTTACCTAAATACTGAGAAAGATGTACATTTATTATATTTTACTGATCATTTACTTATAAATGAGATTAAATATAGTAAATACATAATATTATGTTTTAGTAATCTTAGCATGATAAAGATATATCTACTTGTGTCTTCATTCATAGTAAAAACAATAGGCAACTAACAAGTAACATAAAATTTTTAACACTAAAAATGTTTTAATAAAACATATCCGTAGCTATATAATAATAACGATATAGAAAGCTAAAATTAAAAAATAAATAAACACATAGAAACATTATCAACAGTTTATGACCACTTTACCTGCTAGTTTTAATACAAAACTATTATTCCCGTTTTTGCCACCTCAAGGTATTTCAGAGGTATTTCAGGGTCATATATTTTAATATATCTTAAGACAGTAACTTTCTCACTAAAGATTATTAAACTTCGGTGGTAGAAAACTTAAAATGTTGGAACCCTAAATGCCCGCTAGGTGTCACTTTATGGGCACTAGGTACTGGTAAAAACGGGCATTAAGCTAGTTGGGCCAATCTAGGTTATTGCTAGTCCTATAATAAATACGATAACTTCATTTTAGTTAAATAATAAATGTTAAAAACGTGGGATGACATAATATTTAACAAAGGAATAATAATTAACCTAGACTGGTGTCGCAAAGGGATCTTAGATGATATTGTATTATAAATTATAATATATATTATTTACTAGCTGTCCCGGTGAACTTCCTGTCACTTTAAAACCTTCCCTGTACTTCTACGAACATTTTAAGACTAAAATCAGCCCAATCCGTTCAGCCGTTTTCGAGTTTTAGCGCGACTAACACATTTGTCAATCAAGTCAATTATAGACGTGGGAGAGCCATGCTTCGGCACGAATGGGCCGGCTCAACCGGAGAAATACCTGCACGTCCTCACAGAAAACCGGCGTGAAACAGCGCTTGCGCTGTGTTTCGCCGAGTGAGTGAGTTTACCGGAGGCCCAATCCCCTACCCTTTTCCCTACCCTCTCCTATTACCCCTTAAAAGGCCGGCAACGCACCTGCAGCTCTTCTGATGCTGCGAGTGTCCATGGGCGACGGAAGTTGCTTACCATCAGGTGACCCGTTTGCTCGTTTGCCCCCTTATTGCATAAAAAAAAAATGAAAATCCATTTTTATATATATAGATGAAGGCGGACATAAATAGTTTTTATTTATGTCCGCCTTCATAAAAGCGGAAAAATAGTTTTTATTAGGCCTACTACTAACTCAGATTTGAGTCAATGTTATCCCTGGGTTAAATATCTTTTGAGTGTAGGCGCACACGATGCGACAGACGTCTGCGACAGCTCGACGACTAGACGCAACGACAGGCTACGGCCGACAATTTTATTAATTTTGTTCGAAGCTCCGCATACTTGACGTCAGAGTCGCAGAGCCACAACCACAAGCTAGGGGAGCCGCGCGCTCTCGCGTCTAGTCGCTGCGTCTGGAATCGCTGTGCACGCGCACACACGACGACAGTCGCGCGTCAGTCTCGCTGTGAGCGCTATCCAAGGTGCACGTCTGTTGAGAATCTCTAAATGGAAACGTTCGATGTTAATGTGTTCATTTCAGACGTCGAAGCGCTGTTTGGGACTTACGTTCGATGAGTGTAGTGACCGAGGGAAGAAAAATTAGGCTTGGGAGGAACCTCATTTGGTTGTTGTTTTGATCGCGGTAGCGAACGGTCGCGCACCGCTCAACAACACACGTAGCAAATAATTAATTAATATTACGCGCGTCGCGCGGCTCACAGCCGCTGCACCGACACCATGGCGCTCGTATCCAACGAGCTGCTGGCGTTTGTACTACACGTCGTCAACACCATGGACGAAGATAGCATCGTGCAGCTGTGCAGGTCAACCTATACCAGCGAGGAGATCTGCAAGAGCAGGCTGATGCTGTAAGAAGCGCTCGGCAAGACGGCGCAGATGACGTCCCGGAGGAGAGACGGAAGCGAACGAAGCTTGCAGGACATCATCTCCCTGCTCAAGCAGACTAATCCTGCGGAATTGCCGGTGTTTGTGGCCAAGCAGCTCCACAAACTGCCGCGGCGGTATCGACCGACCACGTCAACCTCTCCAGCCTGCTCCAGAAGTTCGACATCATGATGCCTCGGAAAACACCATCAGTGAGTTCCGTAGTGAATTATTACAATTAAAAAGTAATAATTCATTATGTAGGTCACCCGAGCATCCGATCGACTCGATAAATATGCGTCGCGGAGCTCAGCGCGACTCGCCGTTTTGCACGTCAGCGAAATAGAGTGGGTCAGCAACAGCCGCCGCCGTCAGCTCGCCGTCACCGCGTGACGTCGACACGAAATTGAGGACATCGACTCAAGCAAATTATGCAAGCGTCGCTGCTTGCCCCGTACCGCCCCCGCGGGTAAAGGCGAGGGGTGTAAAGGAGGGCCACAAGGCTGAACATCTTCGACTCGACAAGGACGAGAGCGGGAGGTACGATGAGGAGGCCTTCGTTCTGGTGGAGAGGAGGAAGAAGAGGAAGCCCACCATCCGCAACCACCGCGGCACCGCACCGTATGTGCCCGAGCTGCGCCTGCGGAGCGAGGTGCCCGCGACGCCGCTCTACGTGTCGGGCCTGCACTGGTCCATGACGGTCGAAGACGTCATAAACTACATCCGCGAGAAGACCACCTACACCTTGAGGGTGGAGCGTCTGCACTCTCGCCACAAAGTGAATTTCAGTTCCTTTGTGGTGAGAGTGCCGACTCAAGTTTTATCCATCTTCGAGGTGGAGGAGTTCTGGCCCGCCGGTGCATTTTACCGGAGGTTCCGGGGGAGGCTCCCGACGGAAGCGCGCATCACGTCGCCGAAAGAGACTTTACGTGACAAAGTGTAGTGTGATTGTGTGTGTGAATGTGTAAATATTATATATTAGGATAAAATTGTTCGGCGTGCATCCGTTGTCTGATTGCCATAACACAAGTTTTTACTTAGCATGGGATTAGACAACGTGATGTACGCTATCTAGCTTTTATACTATTGTATATTATTGTATGGTTAATAAAGAATTTGAATTTGAAAAGAATTCATCCATATTCACTCACAAGATGAACAACACGACCGTCTTTCTCGAATACTCTACTACTAATGATGGCTTCCTGCACGGCGTCTGTCGCAACGACTAGTCGTCGATGCAAGCGACAGCTCGGCGTCTAGACGCAACGACAAGTCGCACTGTTTGCGATGGCTCTAATATAATGTTGTTACTTGTTTCTTTTCTAAAAAGGAGTAACATAATATGATATTTAACTCAGGTTTAACTTTAACCAAGATCTGCGCAAGTGGGTCTTATAACTTATTGGTTAAAAAAAATATAGTAATACTGTATGCAAACATCCATAACAAAATAATCTGCTATATTTACAATGACTATACAAACTATTATGAGTCACGGTGAATAATATATTTTAAGTTTATACTTATTATTAAACATTATTTAATCTTAGGTAACAAATTTTTACACTGAACAAAAACCTTACCACTAAATCAGAGAAAATTCTGTTTTATATTCTAACCTAATTGAGATTACAATAAGAATACTAATGCATATCTAATATTAGTTGGGTTTATATGACGGTATGAAAAAAAAGTTTAATCGATTTTATTTCGAGTCGAGACTGAGAACTTAATATTATGTACTTCGAGCGCGAGTGTCGGACGAGAAATTATAAGAGTGGGTTGCACCAGAGGCGTGGTTAAAGTTAAAGTTATGGTTAAAGTTAAATATGGCGATTGGCGTCCTTTAGCTTTAACTTTAACCGGAAAACTTGACAGATGTATGAGCATATGGGGTGTTTGGAAGCCATATTTAACAAGAGATTTGACATTTTGCATTGGAGTAAAATTAAAGTTAAAGCTACAGTTAAAGTTAGTTCGTGCAACCCACTCTAAGTTAATCAGTCACTCAGTGTTGCCCTAAGTAGTAAGTAGGGACGATGATAGCCGGATGCGGTCCCGCACCCGACCGCGACTGCATGGCAATTACATGGAATATACAGGGTGTAAAAAGACCACTTCCGATAACTTTGGGGTATAATTATTATACTACATTTTCTGATTACAAAAATGTATTTTTTTTTATTTCTTTTTTTTTGTTTTATATTTTTTATAATATTTTTTATAAACCTTTATTATAATCTTTAGACAAAACGATAAACCATTTACAAAAAATATTTAAAATATTTTTTTTACTTTTATTTTTTTTATCCCGATACGTAATGTAAAGACGCGAGTCATTGATATCAAATGTAGCGCGCTTAATTACATAAGGTCGTAAACGACCATTCTGTACAGTCGCGGCAGTTTTTAGGGTTCCGTACCCACAGGGTAAAACGGAACCCTATTACTTACTTCGATATTTGTCCGTCTGTCCGTCTGTCTGTCACCAGGCTGTAACTCAAGAACCGCTATAGCTAGACTTCTGAAATTTTCAGATTGTGTATATCTGTTGCCGCTATAACAACAAATACTAAAAACAAAATAAATTAAATATTTAAGGGCCATACAGCAAACGTGATTTTTTGGCTATTTTTTGCTCTTATTCAATAACGGCAACACATAGGCAATTGAAATGTTCACAAAATACTTATTTATATTTGTACTTTAATAATTAATAATAAAATTTAAATAAATTAAATAATTAAGGGGGGCTCCCATACAAAAAATACAATTTTTAGCCTATTTTGCTCTGTAGTGGTACGGAGCGCCCTTCGTGCGCGAGTCCGACTCGCACTTGGCCGATTATTTTTAACCTAAGTATGCTCTTTCCAACCTATCAAGAACCATGACATTCAACTCTCTCATGTAACTCAGAACTTTGACGTATGATCTCTTACCTAGGCTAATTTAATCCTTCGATCGCGGATTTTTGGAAATGCTATTGTATTCTAGAGTTGTCTCGATCACCGGTACTCGTATGGGCCTTAATGGGTTAAAACTTTATTCCTAACTCATGTACAAAACTATAAGTAACTTTCTGAGCATGAGTAACAACTTATTTATCGATTAGTTAAAAAGTTATTCGTAAGGAACAAAACCGATATTGTGTGATATGCAGATGCACCGTCTTCCGCAATCTCAAGAGTCAGGCTTTCTATCGAAATTACAGACGATGCAAGAAAACTTCCGTACGTAAAACTATGGTAATAAACTTACGTGTAAAATGTTAAGTTCTTAAAGTGTTTTTATTTCTCTAGACTCTATGCATTTTGTAAGTATTCTTTAGCATTAAGGAATAATACCACCAACAACAACACGTTTCTTACACGAAATCTAACACAACACAAAGTTTAAACAAAAATATAATAACACATTTTCCATGTTATGCAGAACGATGATTGTGGATGGACAGTACCTAGATCTGCAAATATCACTTTTTATCTACTACAGACGATACAGTATGAAAAAACTAGCAATTAATTACTTACGTGAAAAATGTTGAATTCTGATTTTTGAATGTGCTCTCTATGCATTTTGAAAATAGTCCATATCACCAATCAATAACACCACCAATAACAACACATCTCCTTTTATACGATATCTTACACGACACGTCTTATTTTTTTAACGCAAGCAAATAAGAAATAATAGTTAATTAATTTACATTTTACACATTTAGTTATCACAATAATACGTTTTAAAAAGATCGTAATACGCTTATTAATAAAACATAACTCAACGGACAACCTTCAACCTCAAGATGCAAATTGGAACTAAGGTCTAATTATGCGAAAATCGTCTTTAAAAACATGTATCGACTTTCGGTAAATTCAAAGATACCGACGGGACGGCCAGACCGCTTGGCGGAAACGTCAAAGGCGCCGCCACACGCGCCGCAGGCCACTCTGTAGGTGTACGACACACGTGTCGCTAATCCATTTCAAGGACAATCTAAGTGTTGTACCCTATAAATTCAAAACGATGTAGTCGATATTTAAATTACCATTAAATAATAAAAATTATAAATATTATTTAGTAGATCTACTATTCTCATTTTAAAAATTAACACTATTAAGAGGTTATAAATTCAGAAAGTTTTTATCGGGATACATAGTCAAGTTGCATTCGATAATTTCGATACCGACATTACCGTGATATAGTGATTGATAAGCCATGGCACGCGTTATGCGCGTCTACGTACGCAATGAAAATACTTTAATAATACCTAATTAATTAAACAACTTTTAATTATTGTCGCTATTCTTAACATTGAGTAGGTATTTGCTTATTTTTAGTTTGATTACAAATCAAAACGTACTCGTATGTAAAACAATACGATTTATCGATAAAAATTAGCAATAACTCAAAATATGCACAGGGATACATCCCTATTATTTTATAAAGTTTTTTATTCAATTTTGTTCAGTCGGCTGTAAACACGCGCCGCGCTGTGTACTGTGACGTTTTTGTTTAAGTTTTGTAATTTTACGGATGTTCTGGTCATATTGCTTGTTAATTGTGTATTGTTAACTATTTTTTCTATATTTGTAATTAATAACGGGCCGTGACATGATACGTGTCCGATGAAATGTGAATGAACTTTTAATACTCGTAAACCTTTATGGAACGGGGGTGAGCATCGCGTCTTCGTCGATAGACGATAGTGCGGTTTAAACAGTGCAGTAAAAAGTGTTTAAAGAATTGGAATGTCTCCTGTTTACTTTTGTTTCGTGTTGAAAAACTCTGCAATCTACATTGAGTTAGATGGAGCACAGCTCGAACTGCATTTCATAAAAGCAGACAGCTGATCACAGGTCAGTGAACATGTTATCAAGTATTTTTTCCATAGTAACTGTGTATTGTATTTTTACAACCTGATTCGGATGTGAATTATTATTTCTTTTCCTTTTTGGCCGGAAGTATAAACTGTGTATTTTTGAGTAATAAACTAATAAATAACCTAAAAAAAAAAAAATAACCTAACCTAAAATAAGAAACGGTAATTAATAAATTCTAACATTATGTTATTTAATAATCATTACAATATTGGTGGTTTATTCACTACCTACGGGCTAGGCCACACCACGATCAGCTGTTTTGTCTAGCGCAGGGCCGCGCGAACGGGACTCGGCGCAGGCCGGGCGGCGCGTGGGGGCTGACTCGGCCCGGAGCTCCACTGGCGTGCGATACTATCGCGCATTTACATCAGCGTTATACATTGCGTGTTGAAAATTTGGACTATTTTAAAAACTGGCGATTTAAAGAAAATTACTTGCACCAATGGATATATCTCATGCCCTATAATAACCCCACGAAGTTATCGGAAGCGGTCTTTTGACACCCTGTAGATGTTTAAACTATAAGCAGTGAGGTTGGCATGCTCGCGAAGCTAACAAACCCTCTTTAATAAATAAAGAATAAAAAAAGCAGATATTTTTCTATAAGCAACCAGTCACATAGTTGTCCCACAATTAGTTGCGTTGCTGGTTGTTCTTACCTTTGAAGGGGTTATAAACAGGTAAACTTACAGGTTTTATAAAATTACAAAAGTCTGGCTGTCGCTGGCACTTAGATTATTGTTGCTTACCTGTCGCAAGATAGGTGAAGGCTGATTTACATTGATACAGTAGCTGGCGCCGTCCGTTCCGTCGCTGCACTGGCACTGGTACTTGATCGCATCGTTTACACGCGTCCAGTAGTCAATTCTACTTTTTTGTGGTGACTACACGTTTGTATTCTCAAAAAATGAGTGTTTCACAAAAATGAAGGAAATTGAAAACATTGTCTAAAAAATAAAAATCTTTGTGCGTTATTACTAGACGATCTGACAAATATGATCAGAATATGACCACTTTTTAGATAACGCTTTCGATATGTTGATTGTAGAATAAACAATACGTGTGGTAACTGTATGATTAAGCGCCAGCGACTGGCGTTCACTGGCACGTAGTGTTTATACAGATCCAGTGCCACAGGCACGGGATGCGCGGCGTGCGGGGGACGTTCACTGGATCGAAAAATAGGCAGCCGGTTTATTTCGATCCAGTGCTGGATACTGGATGCTGGACTGGATTGAAACATGTTTACTGATGCTGGCGCCAGCTACTGTATCAATGTAAATCAGCCTTAAGCTTGCGATGTATAGCAACGCATGCAAAACTTACACCAATAGACTTCAAGTATAATTTACACAGAGCCAGTACTGGCTGCCAATAAGACTGGCAGCCAGTATTGGCTTAGCATATGCCGCGTGTGAACAGTTTGGCCTGGCTTGAAAAACTATTCACACGCGGCATATACCAAGCCAATACTGGCTGCCAGTCTTATTGGCAGCCAGTACTGGCTCTGTGTAAATTATACTTTAGGTCGCTTTGGTGGGGTGAGGAGCGAGCGGGCGGAAGTGTCCCGTCACCCATGTATGGGTGAAGGTATTTACATTTTTGACAACTATTTTATTTTTTGAACACTAATTGCTACGAATAATAAAAACCAAGGAAGAGTAACTCCGTCAAAAAACATGCTCCAAAATTCTTGTCAAAAAAGTGTACCTTAGGTACACATTTCAATACATTTGCAATATTTAGGTGGCCTTGAGCGGTATAAAAGCTGACATTACATGACAGTTCAAAATGAACCAAATTTTAAACGGTAATAGTATGAGAGTTACTGAGTTACGTTTCCTTAGTTTTTATTATTCATAGACTAATTGTCTTTTAATAAACTAAGAAAATAACTTAAAAGTAACAAGTAACTTAAAATTTCAACATAATACGTTTAAATTTTTTTTAACCATTAAATTTACTATATCTATCAATTTAACTATTATTTTAGTGATATCACCAAGAATATTTTTTTAGTTTCTAAAAATTTGCGCTATTTTCTATATTGTGTAATTGTAGTTGTGGACTCTGTATTTTTAATTCCTACTCACTCTCGGATTGAGATTTCTTCTTTCTTTTTCCTTTTGGGTGTACTTTGTAAACATGTTTCCTAAGGTCTTTTTGCTTCAAGTACCTACAGGGGCATTGCTTACAGAGGAACTTAAAGTCTTCTGGGTTGCCATGGTTACGCATCTCATGCCTGTCCCTGATCGCTTCAGAGATAAACGACCGATGACATATTGTACATTCAAATGGCTTAGATGTACTGTGACTCTGAAATATCAAATTAAGTACATATGAACCATTATTATCGTTATCTTTATTTGAACTTAATATAATTTACCCTCAAATAATACTTACAACTTTTAAATGTCTTTTGAGACCGGAGTTAGTTCCAAATGATGTTTTGCAGATTTCACATACAAAAGGTCTCTCATTACGGTGAGTCCTCTCGTGGGCCTGAAATAATTTTTTTACTTTGAAATATAATTTTTATGCTATTTAAAGAGATGAGAAAGCGGTTGCAGAGGGAGGCGAGAGTTTTAGAAAAAATAAAAAAAGACGAAGTCACAGAGGCAGAGAGTGCAGAGGGCAGGAATTATAACTGTAAAGACTGTGATAAAGTTTTTTGTAAAAAGTCGAGTTTGAGAAATCACCAACAGAGGTAAATAGACTGTTTAACTTGTTAAAATGATGAATTTTTTTACACAATTTATAAGTAATTTTTAATACACAACTTTAACTTATAAAGCTATGTAAGTATAATATTTTTTATGAACTATATTATTCATTTAATATACATAATAATATTTTTTATGAACTATATTTAACAGCCTACGAATAATAAAACCTAAGGAAACGTAACTCCCATACTAATACAGTTTTAAATTTGGTTCCATTCGAACTGTCATGTAACGTCAGCCTTTATACCGCTCAAGGTCACCTAAATATTGCAAATGTATGAAAAGTGAACCTAAGGTACACTAATTTTTTGATAAGTATTTTGGAGCATGTTTTTTGACGGAGTTACTCTTCCTTCGTTTTTATTATTCGTAGGTAACAGCAAACAATATTGTAACTTTTATTAACTTTTATTCTCCGTCTCCTACAACCAGTTTAAATACAAGTTTGGCCTTACCTGTAAATGATAAGATTCAAAGAAGCCCTTGCCGCAATATGTACACCGGAATGTAGCTCCCCGCAACATTCTATCGTGTGTCTTACTATGTACATTTAAAAGAGCCGCAGAGCCAAACATCTTGGGACATCGGGGACAAGCATGTGTTTTTTCCTAAAAAATAAATAATGGATTAATCATATTCACAAAGACGACTTTAATTAAAATCGTTATAGTAGTAAACTTGATAGAAGCTATACCTGAAGTTTTTTTTAACTATTCCATAGCTGATAAATAAAAAAAAATTACCAGATGAGTGTCCCGGTGTTTAGCCAAGGAATGTGAGTATTTAAACCTTTTTGGACATTCTGGACATTGGTAGCCAGACTCTCCCACATGTGTGAGGTGATGATCTCTGAGAGCAATCCACCCAACTAACACCTTGCCGCAAATTCTACACTCCCGATTCTTATTTGGATGATACCTAAAATTTTAAATATTTTCAATGAAGGAACTTGGTTTTGTTATTGACTATCATTTGTATCTTCTATTACAATTTATATTAATCTTCACATCCCTTTAATTACATACAGCTAATATTAAAAAAGTAATTAACCAATAAATTACTTGAATTTTATAGTTCATAAAAAATATTATACTTACATAGCTTTATAAGTTGAAGTTGTGTATTAAAAATTACTTATAAATTGTGTCACAAACTTAGATAATATAATTTAAAAAATTCATCATTTTAACAAGTTAAACAGTCTATTTACCTCTGTTGGTGATTTCTCAAACTCGACTTTTTACAAAAAACTTTATCACAGTCTTTACAGTTATAATTCTTGCCCTCTGCACTCTCTGCCTCTGTGACTTCGTCTTTTTTTATTCTTTCTAAAACTCTCGCCTCCCTCTGCAACCGCTTTCTAATCTCTTTGGCTTTCTGCATCTCCCCTCTCTTTTCATTTGTCAATCCAAAAGAATGCCACTTGACGTGGACGAGAAATCTTTTTGGGTGATTAAAACATAAATTACAATAGGGGCATTCAAAATACTCCAGATTATGAAAGTTACCTGAAATTGATATAGTAAAAGCATCAAACCTTTCTAAAAATTTGAATTATATGTTTTGAAGTGAACTTGATCTAAATTATTTGAATTGCTTACCATTTTTTATTGCGTCCTTAGCAATGTTTATACTCAGTTCTGTCTCATGGACTTTACAATTTTCTGTGTTGTCTTTTTGAACACCAGAGCTATCTCTGAGGAATGGGTAGAAGTATTGCAAGTCTAAATCGGGAGCTATCTCTATTTTAACTACGACATCTTCGTCTTTCATCTCATCATCGGAACCTTCGGAGCTATCGTTTTCCATCGGAAGTTCTTGCTTTACAATTAATGGTTGATTCTTATGAATTTCTGTATTTCCTACATTTTTCTTTTGACTCAGTATACTCTCACATGTACTAGTATTACTTACATCATCATCACTTCGGAATATTTGTTCAATTTTGGAATTAGAATCGTCATAGCTTTTATCACTTAATCTAGAATTATCATCTATTTTATCATGATCCTTGCTAAGGGTTGTTTCCTCTTTATCTGTACTGCATGCAATTGCTTTAGTTTGTTGGACTTCTATTTCCTTCTGCCGAGCTATAGTTGTTTGATTTAGAATGTCTTCTATCATTTTAACAGTATTTGCAAGATTTCTACGTCTCGCTTGATCCATAGGCATTTTTTCAGCACCTTCGGCTGAATGATGCTCAGGTTTTTGATATTTTGTGGATAGATCTAAATTTTGATCAGTGTAAGAGACTTTTTCCTCCGGAAGTGTATTAGAAACTTTATTGTAGTGACAATTTTCTAGAAAACTATCGGACTTTTCTGATATGCTGTTGGTGTACTGCTTACAACTCTGACCCAAGTTGCCATGATTAAAGGCCTGTGTTGTATCAAAGTTCCTTGATTCATGCGTTTTAGACAAGTTTTCACAGTTTTTTTGCACATCGGTACGCAAATCTATTTGCTGTAAGTTTTCTGCTGGTTTTTGAAACTTTTGAACTTCATGTTGAACAGGGTACTGTCTTGTTTGAGGCTGTTTTTGTTGCTTCAGTCTTAAATCCAAATTGTGATCAAAATATTGATTAAAACCATTTATTGCGTGGTTGTAATGTTGGTAACTCTCCATTCCAAAGTGTTTGTATTGTTTTGAATAAACTTGGGGGATGTTTAGCATGTTTCTGCTGTAACTATGAGTTAAATCACTTTGAGACTGTAATTTTTTGTCATAGTACCCATGAGCAGAAATATCATTATGAGTGTTAAGGGTCATAGGCAAGGGGTTCTGCTGCCAAGAATCCTGTAAGGCATTTTGCGACATCAAATTCTGTTGATAGCTGACCTGGTTAAAATTATGAAATGGACTTAAGGTGGAGTTCATGTTTAGTCCGTAATTAACATAGTCTGGTAGGTGAAATGCATTCGTCGGATGAGGCAATGGTTGAGAGATTTTGCTTAGATTATTTAAATTGTTTTCAACACTCATCTGTCCACTCACAATGTTCATATTTGCTTGAGGATTTACTGACACTTCATTGGGGCCAAAAGGCCCATTATTTTGTAACATACTTGAGTTTTGAATACTAGATTACATAAAAACACTTTTAAATTTCAAAATTAATCATGTAGAAATACAAAATTAATAATAAAAAATTATTAGCCATTTCCAGTTTTGAGTTTTAAGTTTTGACAAGTATTTTTTTTTACACTGATGATAGCACAGATGGTAGGTAATATTAGTCGTGTTCGTTTGGTTTTTCAATGCACATTGCGCATGCGCAAAGTTATAAATTGGTGTCAGTGTGAGTGTCATGCTCATGTTCTAAAATACCTGTCAGATTTTCTAACAGAAATTGTTCGGTATTTTAGATTAAAACGGTCCATTCACTATCCTGCATTGCAGTCCGCCGTGCAGGCCTACAACACCATTCAACGAACACGACTATTATCTGTGGTCTCAAACGTCACGAGATGTCAATGGCCGGGGAGTTTTGGCGGGCATGTGAAAGAGTGCTGTTGTGCTGTTGTGTTTTTGTATTATTTTCCTAAAATTGTGTTAGCTGGGTTTTTAATGTGTAATATTGGTAGAATATTAACCATTAGATATTCGTGTTCATGCACAAATGTAGGAAAGTGATGTAATATCCAGAAACGTGCTTTTTTGTGTTCCCTCCAAAACTCCATCGAAAGTTTCAGTAAAGCGTCTACCACTTTACTGAATCGACCGACTTGACTCCTTGACTGTATTGACTTTTACTTAGACTTTGACTAGACTTTAGACCTGACGATACATGAAAACGATGATGTAAAACATAGAAATGGAAGGAAACAAGGAAACGGCTGTATGGTCAACGCTCCCTTTGCCTGTCCCGACCGGGACGAATTAAAAAAAAATGTCAATGGCCGGTTGACATTTTGTTGACAGTATCTTTAGTACAGGCGTGTTCCTGAATACTGGACAGTTACAAACTCTATGATTTAAAGAAATTGTATTAGCTACCGTGACATCTAATTGCATTGGTCCAGCTGCCAATCACACTGTTTGTAGTTTAAGAAAACACAAGTTGAAGTTGATAAATTGATCGAAACTCCAAAATCTCAGCATTCTGTATAATATATTTATTTACAGGTAGGTACGTTATTTACCCAAGCAAAATGTAAATGTAAATACAGAGAGTTAAAGTAGTCGTTACCTCCTTGTGAGTATAGTATTCGTTGGTCGTTACTTGTTGTTTAGTGACCGATATTGTAACTTTTACCGAGTAGTAGTTCTACGAACAGGAATAGGTTGCTCGATATGGCGTTGAGCGCCGCCGCTGAGGAGTATTTTCGTACGTTAAACCCTATCGCAGCAAAAATTCATGAAGATATAACTGATGCTAAGACCTCTTACGAAAATATTTGGGATACACTGACAGAAAAAGAAAGGGTATGTATCGCCTTGTATTGTAAACATTTAGGTACCTTTAATATTAACCTCTTCATTGGCATAAGCTCAAAAGTAATGGAACTTTGGTTCATAATGTTATAATGAATCATAGTACGAAGGCGTTTCGACTTACCGTAATAACATTATGATTCATATTTCTTATCTTTTACTTTTCTTTTCTCTTTGATTTAACTTCAATTTTCACTTTTTAATAATTGTGTTAATGTAAGATGTTGGTTATGTATGTTTGAAGTCAGGCTAGTTATCCAAATTTTGAGCCTATACTGGATCTACATTTGGCTGTACTTGAAAATAATGTAAATTGTAATAGTCATTTTAGTCAAAACTAATCAATTAATGCTAATTAATTGTTTTAGGCTGAAATTATTGATGAGTCAATAATTAAACCAGATATAGTACTGAAGTATGCTCTCTTGGATGCTTTGGACTTTGATTTAAATGATCCTCCTGTTCGCAAAGATGATTTGATGTCATTTTTTGGCCGAGAACACGGAATAAGATTGATCCAAGATGAAAATATTTCATATAGAGATGAATACTCAGCACCATTCTTGTATCAAACCAAAAGTCAACTCAATTTGTGTATCCTCAGCGAGCATAGGGCACCAAAAGAGACCAAATGTACTTCCCCACCTCCTATCATGACTGAGCTCGCTTTATCTCATTCCAAAGTTGTAAATGAGTTAAAAAATGCATTGAAATCTCATGATGTCCTAAAACCAACAAGCAAAGAATGCAAAGAATCTCATGACCGAGAAGTAACATCTCCAACCAGTTTTCTGAGCAAATTCATAGGAAACTTTCAAAAGAAGGATGAAGAAAGAGAATGTCTGGTGCCTACCTTACCACAGGGACAGATTGTGGCATCTTCCGAAAATTTCTTCAAAACTAATTTCAAGAGCCCACCAAGTGACAGTAAATTTGAAAAGAGTTACAGAAGTAGTATTGTGAAGTCGAGTAGTGGTAAGTTAAATTTATTATAATACATCTTAATTTTCCGCTTAGAAGGCTAGTCTTAAAGTTCACATTATATATTTTTGGCCTACTTTATGCTTATTAACCCATAGAATTATTTATTTTTTGGATTTTTTAAAGTTAATGGCAAATTAATAATAATTATTTTGTATTTTTTTTAATCCTTCGATCTCGGGAAAACAAGACACAATAGCCTTTCAATTATTATCGCGGCCCACTTGGTCCTTACGGAAGTTAAAGTGTTAATAAAAAAATACTTAATTGAAATAAGCTATAGATTTTAATATTAATCCTTCGATCGGAGGTTCTAGGAATTCCCATTGTATTCTTTTGTTCTCGTGATCACCGGTGCTCGTGCGGGGCCTGAAGGATTAAGATCAATAATCTTTATTTAAATGTTTATTCATGGAAATTGCTTTTTCCAACATAATTATTATGTTAACATCTAGCATTGACTAGAAATTATAAAAATTAGTATTCACATGATGTCATACATAATACATTGTATTACAAATACAGGAAACAATGTATTAACGATCGGACGGCGCGTAATTGGAATAACAAATATAACGCAATCGCACATCCTATTATCATGTTTGTGTGCACTTAAGTTAACATGCTTGAAACAGTTATTATGCCTATAAACTTTGAAATTAAGTGTATAAAAATTGTATGGTGCACATGATTGGACCTTTCTCTTCAGATACATGCAAGAGCTAGATATAATAGATAAATCAAAATAAATAAATAAAAATTAATTAGTATCTCTATCATAAATCATAATAGTATCTAATAGACTTTGCCTCTACATGTGTGCCAACCACTTGCCTCTCAAATTTGCATGCAATGCCTAAATGCTATCAAAGCTGCTATCAAAGCTTCCATCATACGGGCTGCCCGAGAAATTATGTAAGTGGGTCACTGGTTTCTTAGCAGACAGAAGCATAAAGGTCGTAGTTGACGGCGAATGCTCGGAGACTCACTCTGTTGATGCTGGTGTCTCTCAGGGCTGTGTGCTATCGCCTACTCTATTCTTACTGCATATCAATGACATGTTGCAGACCAGCGGCATTCATTGCTATGCAGATGACAGTACAGGTGATGCTGTATATACCGGCTCCCCCAATATTTCTCGGCAAAATGTCACTGAGAGTCGAAACGAACTTGTGTCTAAGGTGGAGAATTCATTGGAAAAGGTCTCTGAATGGGGTAGACGTAACTTGGTCCAATTCAACCCCGCCAAGACACAAGTCTGCGCGTTCACCACTCAAAAGTCACCAATGGTCGTATATCCTCGTTTCGAGGGCACATCTTTAACCATCTCCCCTAGCATTGAGATACTTAGCGTCAACATATTGAGCGAAGTCCAGTTACGATACCATCTAGAAGGTAAGGCCAAATTAGCCTCGAAGAAGCTTGGTGTTCTTAACAGAGCGAGACAGTACTTCGGTCCGGACCAACGCCTACAACTCTACAAGGCGCAGGTTCGGCCTCATATGGAATATTGATCTCATCTCTGGGCAGGGGCGCCAAAATACCAACTGCTCCCTCTGGATCGTATCCAACGAAGGGCCGCTCGAATTGTTGACTGCCATATTGTTTCAAACAGCTTGGACCCCTTGGAATTACGCCGAGATGTAGCTTCACTCTGCATCCTCTATCGGTTGTATCACGGGGAGTGCTCTGAGGAATTGTTCGGAATCATACCACCTGCAACTTTTCGCCATCGACCCACGCGAAAAACATACCATCCTCATCACCTTGATGAGTGGCAGTCTTCCACAGTGCGTTTTTCGCGTAACTTTCTGCCGCGCACTGTAAAACTCTGGAACGAACTGTCACCAGCAGTTTTTCCGGACCTATACGACCTGCAAACCTTCAAGAAAAGAGCGTATTCCCTCTTAAAAGGCCGGCAACGCACCTGCAGCTCTTCTGATGTTGCGAGTGTCCATGGGCGACGGTAGTTGCTTACCATCAGGTGACCCGTTTGCCCCCTTATTCAATAAAAAAAAATGCTTTTATAAATTATTATTCCTATTAGAAAAATTCTTACGTTTTATTTTATTAAATTTCAGACCTTTCCGAAGAGAACAGAGGACTCCTTTCATCAAGCCAAGCATCATCAGGAACTGATTTCCAATCTACTGAGACATTGACTGAATCAACCTTGCCAAAGACTGGATACGACTTTCTAGATAATTGGTAATATAAAGTATTGGTAGTATACAGTATGAGAAGTTTGTTGGGACTTGGGGATGAATATATTTATAATTTTTTTTTATTGTGAGTATACTCTGGTAGGAATCTCATAATCTCATAAATTTGCATTATTCATAATACTGTTTACTAAAATATCATTATTATATCTCCTTATAGAACAGATATTATTTTAAATACATACATACATACATAAAACAAGTATGATCTCAGTATTTTCACAAGTACTTATACTATATTTACAGAGTTACTTACTATACAGGGTGCAATTTAACCTTTCTGCCAAATTTGGATATATTGATCCTTGTTAAAAATAAAAATACACGTATTTCTTCTTTTATAATCACTTAGTACTAAAATTTTGAGTAATAGCCTCCGAAAGTTATCCTACCAAACACCAAAAAATATGGACACATGCGCGACCCGACCCCGCCCCGCCCTTCGATTGACATTCTTGTTATTATCAATCTTAATTGATAATAACAAGAATGTTTTATCAATTATTATTATCAATCAATAAAAAATAAAATTATCAAGTTAATATCAAGTTGCGAACTTTCCCTTCATACTTTGACGGTCTTAGGACCGTCAAAATGTAAAGGACGTAGAGAGGTATGTTTAGAATAAAATTAATTGATACACATCAAAAGAATAGAAAATTACAACTTTTTAATTAAGAACTATCTAAACCACATCCTTTGCATTTAGGCGTATTTAAAAATTCAATCAACTTATGTACTCAGTACAACTAATTAAAATCAAAACCACCCCACCTCTAATTCTTGTTTACTTCCATCTTGTTTTCACTTAACATAGTTCAAACTTCAAACTGCAATCCGTTTTGCTCTAAGCAGAGTCTACCGCGTTTTGCACATTGTCTTACACTTTAAAAGTTTGTTAAGCACAACTTTGTCACTTTTAACCTCGTCAGAGGCATGTCTTCGAGGCTGGCGAGGCGTGTGCAGGTGTTGTGAACCTCTTTGATTACACACGGACACTCGCACACGGTACAGCTGCTGCATTCGAGAATCATTAATCAGCTGTTACGAAGACGAGCAAGAGCTCGCACAGTCTCTGGGTTCCGCATAAACTTTCGTCGATCAAAATGTAGCACCTCCACAGTTCATAACACTCGATCGTGGTTAGAGTACATTTTCACAGACACTAATTATTACAAGCGCGGGGGCCGGGGAGCCGTGACAAACAAAATAATTACGTGTTAGCTATACAACTATGCGCGTGGTACTAAACGGCCCCCGGGGCAGGGCTTCATAACGTTATCGAATAACAGAAAAAATATCGTTACGTACCGTTATTTTCATAATGGTAGCCAGATAACGTTATTTTTTATAACGATATCTAGTAAAATAACGTTATATTTACCGTTATTATTATAACGATATTTTTTCGTTATGTATAAACGAACAAATATCGTTATAATAATAACGGTAAATATAACGTTATTTTCTGGTATCAGGTATGCGATTGTGCACGGTGCACTAAATCTCACTCGCAGCCCACTTTTTTTGCGAGATTTGTGCTTGCCTACTTTTAGGAGTATAATACATAGAAAAATAATAAAAATAATAGTTATTGTTTTGTCATGACTTTCTTGACGGACTATAACGTTATCAAAGAACATATATTTACCGTTATAAATTTTATATAACGTTATAACATTAACCGTTATTAATATCAATTTTTAACGTTATTTTTAATATCGGGTAAATTTTCATAACGTTATCTATGGCCCTTGAAGCAGTAACGTTATGAAAAATTAACGTTATTTGAAGCCCTGCCCCGGGGCCCGGCGGCCGCCCGACCGGCCGGCCTCCCGCCTCCCCCCGCGCGTAATCGGTCTCCCGACTGGAACTGTGCGGGGCGATGGACTAGCTAGCTCTCGCAATATCGTAATTATTATGAACTTATGAAGTGACCATTGTGCACCAAATTTTTTTGGGATAAAATATGTTATTGTAAAAAAATTAACACTCTATTTTTTCTGGTATAATGGACTCACCTAATGATACCTAAGCCCCAAAAAAAATTTGGCAGGTAGGTTCAATTGCACACTGTATTATAGTATAAAATATTTAAAATACATCCCAAATAAGTAATTTGTATTACATGTACGGCATTTTATGTAAGTTTTCAGCGTGCGTTATTTATCCATACTAATATTATAAATGCGAAAGTCTGTCTGTCTGTTACCTCTTCACGCTCGAACCGCTGAACCGATTTAGCTGAAATTTGGCATGGAGATACTTTGGCTCCCGGGAAAGGACATAGGATAGTTTATATCCCGGAAAAATGTACGGTTCCCGCGCGATAAACGAAATTTTGCGCAACGGAGTTGCGGGCGTCATCTAATAATTAATATTTATAAATAACTACATGACGCCCGCAACTCCGTTGCGCCAAAATTCGTTTATCGCGCGGGAACCGTACATTTTTCCGGGATAAAAACTATCCTATGTCCTTTCCCGGGAGCCAAAGTATCTCCATGCCAAATTTCAGCAAAATCGGTTTAGCGGTTCGAGCGTGAAGAGGTAACAGACAGGCAGACAGACACACTTTCGCATTTATAATATTAGTATATCTATAATTAAATGTTCTTAGTTTTAATAAAAACGCAGAAAATAAAAATTCCGGTACCAGATATACACAAAATAATGTGTCAAGTAGGACGTAGGTGTAGACTGTATTAATAAAAGTTTAGAATTCTGGATCTCAAAATATTATACTCTATAGCAATTAAACATATTTTATAGTAGTAACCCTTTCAACATAAGAGCGCCTTCACATTACGTCGCAAGCAGTGCGGCAGCAGCGCTGCAGCCGCGCGGCTCGTTTTATTATGGAAGTCTCGCGGCTGCCGCACCACTGGCGACGTAATGTGAAGGCAGCCTAAGACTTACCCATCTTACCAATAAGAGCCTTAGGGCCACTCTAAACCAACTCGAAGTTTCTATACCAATGTTTTTCTAAGTTTTTTTTTACACTTTAGTTTTTTTAAGAATCATGATATTTTTCTATAAAAATTATGATAATAATTTATTGTGTTGAATATTTAGATGCATGCATTTATTTACACACTGTACTTTGTGCTTTAATTATGTGTAATAACTAATAATAATAAAAGAAATATATAAATAGTAAATCTTTATTTTTGCTTATTGTGAAATTACATTTCACTTCTAATTCAGCCAAACTTTTCAGTATTTCATTTTACAAACTACAGACTGTTCTTGAGTAAGATGGTATTAATCCCAAATCGTTTTAAATATTTTTTCGTATTTATAACATACAACCATTGTTTTTTCAAAGGTAATAAAACACTAGTAACCAGAGATGAGCATGCCCTTCTCAACTTGATCAGCCTTGTCCTTACCAGTCAACATCTCAATCAACTTCAGTCCAAACCAGTAAGCTGTACCTGGACCCTGAAATTAAAAAAAAAAACAACTGTCAGACAAAAATCTTTACCTCTGGTGCTCCCAGACAGAAGTTATATAACGTTAGATAACATTTTTAAACAAATTATAACTAAAGACACGTATATTTTTTGACATATTATTGTAGCATATTTACACGATGTTATAAAATGTATAGTGTTACACAATGTTTTTTAATGTTATATAACTTCTGTCTGGGAGCATCTTCATCATCATCCTTTTCTTATTTGTAACATTCAATAATTAATTCTTTTCATAGTATGAAATAAAGTTACTATTGTGTACAGTATTAGGTAACATCTTTTGAAATATGTGGCAGATTTATTTGCAATACTTTTTTTTCAATATAAAAAATAATTGTGGAAATAACTCACACGGCTAGTTACAATATTGCCATCTACAACCACTCTCTCACCCTCTACATATTCATAGTCAGCAGAGATTTTGTCTTTGGTAGTTGGATATGAAGTAATTTTTTTGCCCTTGGCAACACCATGAGCTACAAAAGCTGTAGGGGCTGTAAGAAGAAATTAAGGCCATTACAAATTTAAAGGTTAAAAAAAATTATCATAGCACTTAAGTATAATTTACACAGAGCCAGTACTGGCAGCCAGTATTGGCTTTTATTGTGTAAATTATGCTTTAGGTCCGTATTTTTGGTCAGTACTTAAGATGCGACCCGGTCTCAAGACGCGGTTCGGCTCTGCGATTGGTCCAAATTTTGACAGTCAACCAATCACAGAGCCTGAACCGTGTCTTGAGACCGAGATGTATCTCTATGAGTACTGACCAAAAATACGGGCCTCAGTAATAATTAATATACAACAAACCAGCACAAATAGCAGCAACAATTTTCCCACCACTCTCATGGTCTTTCAGAACAGCTGCTACTACACTAGATTTGCAAAACCGCTCAGATCCTTCTAGCCCTCCAGGTAAAATAACCTGGAAAATATAGCAACTATTTGTAAACTATGTTTGTATGTCCAAAGAGTGTTATTGAGCTCCACAAATAAGTAATATATGGAATGTCTTCAGGGTAGAAAATATATGTGATTGATTATTTGTTATAATGTTATGTCTTTGCTTTTATAATTACACAGGAGAGAAATAATGTGATAGAGAAAATATGGTAAAGAAATAATTGACATACTGCATCATATTGCGACTTTTCAGCCAATGCATCAGTAAGCGACTTGTCGGGCACTAGAGTAACTTGTCTGGAGCATAGGACTGGTGCGTTTCCATCTAAACCGGCCACAGTAACAGTCACCTAGAATTTGCAATTTTAATTAGTATGTATTAGGAACAGTTAAAACATTGAACTAAACATAGTTAAATTAACAAAATATATATTTTTATGACAGATATATACTAATAAATTACCTATTAAACAGACAACTTTTTGTTAAACAAAAAACACACTCACCCCTCCCCTTCTTAGCATGTCTACAGTTATGACTGTCTCCATTTCCTCACTTCCTTGAGCCAAAATAACTAGAGCTGACTTGGACATTATTGCAGCTGCAAAATTTCTGAAAAGAAGATTAAAAACCTATAGTTCCTAGTAATACCAACACAATATTATCTTGTGATTTGTTACAGTTATAACTTATCTCCTATTATACCATAATTCAGATTAGGGCCGCGTTTCCACTGACGCGGAGCCTAGAGGTGCTGTATTGACCAATCACCAGGCTCGAAATCTTCGCTGTCATTCTGCTGGAATAGCACAATTGGTCAATTCGGGCGACGCTACGCTCCGCTCGGCTTCAGTGGACACACCCTAATCCTTTGATTGGGGATTCTTGGAAATTATTGTTATTCTATTGTTGTCGCTATCACTGGTACTCTTATTGGGCTTGATAGGTAATAAGCATGATTAATCAATACTAATATTATAAATTTGAAAGTGTGTCTGTCTGTTAGCTCTTCACGACCAAACTGATAAATCTATTTTGCTGGTTATAGAGACTTTAAGTCCTAGGATACTAATTGAGGACATAGGATACTTTTCATCTCAGAAAAATTTACAGTTCTTGTATGATATAAACATATTTTGGCGCAACAGAGTTGCGGGCGTCATCTAGTAATATTATAATACTCTTGTGCATTACAACCCATTGAAAACAATAATAATTGGATTAGTCGGTTGATATGCAAATTGGCCTGACCAAGCATTCATGCATTAAACATTGAATAATCCTGAATTCCTGATATTGTTCAACCAAAATGAAAGTTTAAATTCATCTCAAATGGAATGAATGTGTTATTATATAGAGACAAAATATTATAGTCACTAATTCTTTGGTGAAATCTCAGACCAAATAATTTTATTTGGTCTGAGGATGAAATTGTCAGTAGATAATTAATAATATTCAATTAGTACTTGAATCATGAATTACGCTATCAAATTAGAAACAAACCACCGACAAATTATTTATAACCGGCTCCGGGCAAAGGTAACATGTTTGATGTTTGTAATGTACGTAGGTTACGACCTACGTACATTACAAACATCGGGTATTCCTATTAAATTATGTCTACATATTTTTGTCATACCTGTTTTGATGTAAATCAGGCTTGATGAGTACGAACCCTTTTAATGATAAACGCTGAAAACCTAAGCTAATTTTACGAAAACAATTCGACATTTACAATTTTAAAAAAAGGTCATTCACTTTGAAATTGTCAAATGTCAATGGGTTGTTTTCTTTTTATCATCTCCACCGACCACCAGACGTTCTTGAGTAGCTTCATTTTGATAATCTAAAGCCGGCTGTACACTCTCGCCGAGACACAGCGAATACGAAAGAGTGACGTTCTGTTTTTGTATTTAATTTCCTAAAATTGTGTTATTTCGGTTTATAATGTGTAATGTTGGTAGAATATTAACCATTAAATATTCGTTGTCGTGCACAAGTGTGGGCAAGTGATACAACTTCAAGAAACGTGCCATTTTGTGTTCCCTCCAAAACTCCATCGAAAGTTTTAGTAAAGGGTCTACCACTTTACTAAAACAACTGACTTGACTCGTTGACTTTACCGACTACTTCTTAGACTTTGACTAGACTTTCGACTTGACGATATTCTGGAAAAATTACTTGAAAATTTTGTAAATTTTTTACGAAAAAATATTTTTTCCCGCCAAAACTTCACTTGACACTGGCCATGGTAAAGCCGAGCGCCATAACAAGAACTAAAAAAAAAAAAAAGGAAGAAGAAGTTTAAAACTCAAAGTTCGAATTTCATTTTGTGAAAATTATTTATTACAGAAATACAAAAATTTGTAAATTAAGTGGACTAATTAATGAAAAACGAAAGGTAAGTCATTGTAAAATGTAAATGTAACCGTAAATTGATAAATTGAAGCAAAACATAACGATATCATACCATGTTCTAATACAAAGTATGTCGTAGTACTATTTGCATATTTGTACAATAATTTACAACTTTAATGGCCTGTTTCACCGCTTCCTGATAAGGTGCCCGATAGGGTTATTTGACAGATTTTCCATACTCCATCTGTCAAATTAAGTGGTGGATAGCCTTATCAGGAAGCGGTGAAACAGGCCCTTACTATAATATTAATATGAAAAAGATAGATTATTATTTCATAGAAAATATTATAATGTATATGAGTATTCAGTATGCAGTTAATTTGGAAAATGATGAAATGTGTATCATGTGTATATTGTTTTATTGTAACAATACATAAGGTTATTAACTATACTAAATAATTTATGTAAACTGTATGGAAATGTAGTAAATGAAAAATTTTTCATTAATTTCAGATTTTTAGGTCCACAGCACAGCTACTTTACAACATTTTAGTCTGTAAGCAATAGCTGTTACCTCGATCGCGGATTCCAAAGAGGATGTAAACTGTATGCGGATTCTAGGAAGTCTTTTGTTCTCGCGGTCGCATGCGACCGCTTGGGAACGAAAGCAGCAAAGAGATTCAAAGCAAGGAGATTTTAAGAGAAGAAAGGTATGGGATTATGAGTGGTAACTGGTACGGCCACCAAGGAAAAATCCTCTGATCAAGTGAGGTGGTATGCAGCTGGCCTGAGCCCGCGCGATAGATTTCAGCTGTCGTATACAGGGTATAAGAAAACAAAGTGTGTATGTATAAAGGTGCGGTCCACTAGATCGGAATCGGAGCGTAGGTACGCAGTGGACGGATTTGTTGCTTTGTATGTATGGTACTGACTACTATGAACTGCACTAGAAGTACTAGAACGTCATTCTGCACCTGACAAGTATATGACGACACGACGTGCCATCCGCACCGTACGTCCCGATTCCGACCTGGTGGACGCGCAGCTTTAATCCCTTCCCTATATAGAGTTTACTGTATAAGTGTATAAGCCAATCAAGTAGTTAGTAGAGTAGCATATACAGCTATTCTATTATATTTATAATTAATAAAATACAGAAAACTGTACTGTAATATTATAATATTTCATAATAGAAATCAACAAAAGCTTGTGGATTAAATCTGTTTTATTGTTTAATTTACCTTATTAGCCTATTTATTAAGTTATGTACAATATTTTTATTGAAATAAAACATTTATTTGATCTCATTTCTTTTTTATTTTTAATTTTTTTAATTTTCGGTATGTTTAGAGTGAAAGGTTTTGCACTTAAAAATTTTAACTTCAGTTTCAAATTAAAAAAATAACGGATGTTATTTTTTTTTCTTCTAAGTCCGATCTCTTGTTACGTAGTATACAGTTTACATCCTCTTTGTTGGACAGTGTAGAACCATAACTGCCGATCCACACTCGCGCGCGAAGGCACGCCGCGGACCGCGGCGCGGATCGCGGCGCAAATCGCGGCGCGGATCGCACATTACTACCAAATCCTCTCAAAGTTCGCGACATGTCCGCGCTTTAAGCGTTCTTTATTTGAAAAATTTCCCGCGCGTCTACTTTTTTCATAATAATTAATGGCACTCGGCTTTTTAAGAATGGCCAGTGTCAAGTAAAATATGGCGGGAAAAAAAAATCGTGAAAAGTTTACAAAAAGTTGTTTTTCTAGATGATCGTCAAGTCAAAAGTCTAGTAAAAGTCTAAAAATAGTATTTTAAAAAGATAAAACCGACTTCAACGTAAATAATTACGTAGCATTAAAATTCCCTATCTCAAAAACTACTGAACCGATTTTGATGAAACTTGCAGCATTCCCTAAGTTGAACAATACCTAGTACAACAAAAAAAGAATCACTTAAATCGGACTTGTAGTTCCAGAGATATGCGCGCACAAACATAAAAACATACATACGTACATAAGAATAATAATAAGAATACTTTTATTTCCAGCATCACACGAAACATCATAATAATAAACAGTATTGAGTGGTACAGTTATTGTGATCTAGTTACATTAATATCATAATATTATAATGCTGTGTGATGCCAAATACATACATACATACACTTTCGAAATTTGGCACATTTGTTCAGAAGCTGCTATAGATTAACATATAAAAAAACTGGACACTTCTGGAAATATTACATACATACGCATCGAATTATTGATAACCTCCTTTTTTTAAAGTCGGTTAAAAAGTAGTCAGTAAAGTCAACGAGTCAAGTCAGTTGTTTTAGTAAAGTGGTAGACCCTTTACTAAAACTTTCGACGGAGTTTTGGAGGGAACACAAAATGGCACGTTTCTTGAAGTTGTATCACTTGCCCACACTTGTGCACGACATCAAATTTTTAATGTTTTTTTATGAAATAAGGGGGCAAACGAGCAAACGGGTCACCTGATGGAAAGCAACTTCCGTCGCCCATGGACACTCGCAGCATCAGAAGAGCTGCAGGTGCGTTGCCAAGGCTGGCAACGCACCTGTAGCTCTTCTGATTAAGGGGTAATAGGGGAAGGTAGGGAAGGGAATAGGGGAGGGTACGGAAGGGAAAAGGGTAGGGGATTGGGTCTTCGGTAAACTCACTCACTCGGCGAAACACAGCGCAAGCGCTGTTTCACGCCGGTTTTCTGTGAGGACGTGGTATTTTTCCGGTCGAGCCGGCCCATTCATGCCAAAGCATGGCTCTCCCACGTCAACGCCGGTTTTCTGTGAGGACGTACGTAAATCGTAATACGTAATGGTTAATATTCTATTCTACCAACATTACACATTAAAAACCGAAATAACACAATTTTAGGAAAATAATACAAAAACACAACGGCACTCTTTCGTATTCCCAGCAAAATTCCGCGCGTCTACTCTTTCTTGACAGACTGTATTATCTGTTCACTAAACAATGCTGGCATATCTTGTATGGCAAAAGCCCTTATTAAAATAAAGATTAAAAAAAAAACCCTTTGTCGCGGGACAGAAAACCGACAACATTCGGGGAACGGGCCGCGAAGTGCGAGACATATGCGAATCGGATCCACACTCATGCTTCGCAGAAATTTCGCGGCGTCGCGCACGGTCCGCGTGCGAGTGTGGATGCGGCCGGGGAACCAGCCGCGAAGTGCGAAAAATATGCGAACCAGATCCACACTCACGTTTCGCGGAAATTTCGCGGCGTCGCGCGCGGTTCGCACGCGAGTGGGGATGGGGCTTTATTAGAATGTATTCGACTGAAGTACCTGTATCCATAGTCAAGAATAAATTAAAAAAAAAACTTTTTTGACAACTGACAGTTGACATCTGACAAACTGCGTCCATAGACCATAAACAACAACTCTTTCTCAGTTTGAGTTTGATCATGGCGGTCGGTAAAAATAAGGGACTGTCCAAAGGTGGCAAAAAGGGTGTTAAGAAGAAGATGTAAGTTAAAAATATGCTTTCTAGTGTATTCTTTGAGCTTTAATCTATAAACAATAATTGCCGAAAAGTGTTCTTATCAAGTGATTTCAGTAATATTTTTTGATAAAGTTACATGGCTCGTGTCAAAGGACAATCCACCGAACATCTAACTTATTTGTATAGTGTACTATTACTCAGTGTATTTGTTAAATGCAACACGCTTATTATTAATTATGTGACTGTAAATTTTATACCCAGAAGAAAGAAATGCGTTAGGGAATAGGTAAATATGTGTGTGTTGGAGGTTATGTTTAACCAATATTTTGTTTCAGTGTTGATCCCTTCACCCGCAAAGATTGGTACGATGTTAAGGCCCCGTCTATGTTCACTAAGAGGCAAGTGGGCACCACCCTCGTCAACCGTACTCAGGTTAGTTTCTAATAATTGATACTTTATAAAATCTATATTACTTATATCAGTTCTAGAGGAAGTAGTTCAATGTTTGAGTTGAGGAGGCTAGTACCTTGCCACGTGAGAATTTTGTTATTCGTGTCATTATCACTACATGTGCAGTGTAAAATATGAATTGCATGCTTGTCAAACTTGATTTCTTACCATGATGATCTACCTAGCTCGCAATGACACATATCTGATGAAAAAGATTGTTCCCTTTTGATTTACTGCTGACAAAACAATACATTATAAATAAAGATAATTATGCTTGTGTAAGTAGTTTAAAAAGTCGTAGTTTGTTCTAGGGAACCAAAATCGCTTCGGAGGGCCTGAAGGGACGCGTTTTTGAAGTGTCCCTGGCTGATCTGCAAGCCGACACTGATGCAGAAAGGTAAATACTAAATATGATTATTAATTGTATACTGCACTTGCTCTTCATTGTATCCTGCAGGCTAGTTCTTGTTGCGGAACTAGTTTCCGAATGAGCAGTAGGCATCATTTTGGATAAAATTGTTAAGAAAAAGTATTGTAAAAACAATGGTTAAATTACTAGATTTGATTCTAACCTTATCTCATCTATCAACCCCCATAAGGACACCGACGACCGCGACAACAATAAAAAAAGAATCCGCAATCAAAGGATTAAATAACATGAATTGCACTATGCCTCAAAACATACACAAAGTGGTAATACATGTGTATTATTTTGTTGAGTTACGTGGGTTTTAACCTATCAATCCCCGTAAGGCCCAAGTGGGCTGTGATAACAAAAGATTTCCAAGAATTGGCGATCGAAGGATTAATTAACTTTCCATTTCAGGTCTTTCCGTAAATTCCGTCTCATTGCTGAAGATGTGCAGGGCCGCAATGTTCTCTGCAACTTCCACGGCATGGACTTGACCACTGACAAGCTCAGGTAAATTAGTGTTTTCTTGTAGTTACATTGTTTTGGAACTTTGCAAAACAGTCCATTCTATAGTAAGATTTTCATGAATTGTAGATAAATTATCCCCTGTATTTAGATACCTATGTAGTTTTTGTTTTTTAATTATACAATTGCAGTCCAGCTATTCAAAGGCTTAATAATCGCCTTTGTATCGTTACAAACTGCAAATATTATATGCTTTCACTTGATAGTTGCTCTTAATGATTTTTAATTTTTAAGCATTTTCAGTCACTGCAACAATTCTCCACATCTTAAATTTACAACAAATAACACAATTATTTTTTTTAAAGTATTTAGAATATTTATTTTTTCTCCAAAAATGATAATATGATAGCCATCTGCATGTCTTTATTTTATGTGCTAAGTGCTAACACAATATAATGGCATTTTTCAGATGGATGGTTAAGAAATGGCAAACCCTTGTAGAGGCCAACATTGACGTAAAGACCACAGATGGCTACCTCCTCCGTGTGTTCTGCATTGGCTTCACTAACAAAGACACACTCAGCCAGCGCAAGACTTGCTATGCTCAACACACTCAGGTATATAAATAGTACTTTCAATAAATAATAACTAAGGCTACTTAATTAAGCTGTTAATGTGTGATGCTGTCCTTGTCCATTAATTAATCATGTCCAGTTACTGGTAAGTGAGTTGGGAGGTAACTAATTTTAAGTTGGTAGTGTTTCACTATCCAGTATCCAGCTTTGTTGCCCAAAAATGTTGATATACTTAAAGAAACTCTTTAGTCACAGTAATAAGAGCATAATATTTTGAAATATTGCAGCCCAGCTATATAATGGTCTAACTATAACCTTTATATCGTTTCAAGCTGCAAATATCAATGCTTCCACATAAACTCGTGTTTTTTACTATGTTGTAAAAGGCTCATTATGTCGTTGCTACATATTTTTAAAAACAATACTTATTTTTATTGATCTTAAGAAGCTGGCAAACTCAAGTTATTATTTTTTTATTGTTATTGGTGTGAATCACACTAATTACGCTACTAAACTTATGCATTTGTATCTAATTTATGAATAAAATTTTCTTTTACTATCATTACAGGTCCGTGCTATCAGAAAGAAGATGTGTGAAATTATCACCCGTGACGTAGCTAATTCAGAGTTGAGGGAGGTTGTGAACAAACTGATCCCTGACTCCATCGCCAAGGACATTGAGAAGGTCTGCCACAGCATCTACCCACTACGTGATGTCTGCATCCGCAAGGTAATTTCCCTTTTATAATGCAATAATATTACAGTACAACTATGTTATGTCCTAGTAATCTCTGTGTTCTATGGCAGATAATGTTTATAAATACTATAAATCAATTTTCAAAACACATTAAGAAATTAGTTGTATGTTGTAGTTATTAGTTGTATCAAAATTTCTTGAACTTTTAAGATATAAAAAAATTCTATACTTTCAAATGATGACACACCTAGCTCGCAATGATCAATCACATGATGAAACTTCATGTTCCCTTTTGATTTTACTTCTGAAAAATTGTGGTTAAAATTTGTAAAAAAAGTCTGTACCGCAAGAAACTAATGTGTGAATTGTGTTTAGGTCAAGGTCCTGAAGAGGCCGCGTTTCGAGATCGCTAAACTGATGGAGTTGCACGGCGAGGGTGGCGGCGGCAAGCGCGGTGAGGCCGGAGACAAGTCTGAACGTCCCGAGGGCTATGAACCGCCTGTACAAGAAAGTGTATAAGTTTTAATATACATCAAAAAAATGTACACTGTGTTTCATTAATATATTGTAATCAATACAAATTATGTAAATGAGTAAGTGTGTCTGGCATAATCCTGCATGTGTTTTTGTAGTATGTCTAATGTCGGCACTACAAATAGGCGAACGCGTTAGCCAACGCATTGGCCAACGCGTCGGCCAACGCGTTCGCCTATATGTAGTGCCGACAAAACGCGTCGGCCAACGTCTAAATACCTACCGCCAACGCGCGAGTCGCCCGTTCTACACATTGGGCCGACACGTTGGCATATAGGCGAACGCGTTGGCCAACGCGTCGGCCCAATGTGTAGAACAGGCGTTCGCGCGTTCGCGGTAGGTATTTAGACGTTGGCCAAGTGTGCGTCCCCCCAGAAAGCCCAATCGAGCTAGGTGTATTTTCAATATATCAGAATTTAGAGCAAAAATGGAGCACCTCTACAGTCAAGTAAATAAATTGGAGCATTAATACGAACGACGCTGCGAGCTAAAAACCGTGGGCTTGCTGGCGTCCTGTCCCGTCAGCACGCCCAAGCTAGATCTCGGGAACCGTTGATAGTACTATCGTGTATTGTGGTTCAAATTTTAGAGCAAAATTGGAGCACTCTGCTCCCGTGAAATCAACTTCGAAACTAGAATGTGAAAGGAGTTAGACGTGATTTACCGGTGGGCTTGCTGGCGTCCTGTCCCGTCAGCAAGCCCACGCAGATCTCTGAAACGGTAATGATTTGGATTATGATTAAAAACTCTACAATAGAGCCCTATTTAGAGCACTCTGCTCCAAAAAAAATATTAATGTAGCTTCAATAGTTCTCGAGTTACAGGCCTTTGAAAACGGGCTTGCTGACGTCGCGTCCCGTCAGCAAGCCCATTTGGAGCGTGGAAACTACTGAACGGAGAGTCGTCAAAAATATCTCAAATCGTAGCTTAGAATGAGAGAACTATGCTCCAAATAGATCAAAATCCTAGGTTCTACGGTTTTCGCGCTATCAGCGAAAAACACTTCAGCCGCCAAAATTTGTCGATTTTCACCATCAATGATTTTCACGACCGCGCGACGTTGCCGTTCCGTGCAACAAGCAAATGTTGTTAAAACATTAATATTTTTTTTGGAGCAGAGTGCTCTAAATAGGGCTCTATTGTAGAGTTTCTAATCATTACCGTTTCAGAGATCTGCGTGGGCTTGCTGACGGGACAGGACGCCAGCAAGCCCACCGGTTAATCACGTCTAACTCCTTTC
The DNA here is from genome assembly GCA_937595015.1 of Polyommatus icarus. Lineage (NCBI taxonomy): Eukaryota > Metazoa > Arthropoda > Insecta > Lepidoptera > Lycaenidae > Polyommatus > Polyommatus icarus. The sequence goes on from OW569325.1 coordinate 4,367,993, forward strand.
ACATTCTAGTTTCGAAGTTGATTTCACGGGAGCAGAGTGCTCCAATTTTGCTCTAAAATTTGAACCATAATACACGATAGTACTGTCAACGGTTCCCGAGATCTAGCTTGGGCGTGCTGACGGGACAGGACGCCAGCAAGCCCACGGTTTTTAGCTCGCAGCGTCGTTCGTATTAATGCTCCAATTTATTTACTTGACTGTAGAGGTGCTCCATTTTTGCTCTAAATTCTGATATATTGAAAATACACCTAGCTCGATTGGGCTTTCTGGGGGGACGCACACGTTGGCCAACGCGTTTGCGAGCTTGCCGCGCGGTGTCGGAATGATCAAAGGAAATTTGTAGCAAGGCTTGTCGCAAGGCTTGCGTTCCATTGTACTCGTGTAGTAAAAATATCGAGTACCAACAAGCCACTATAAGGCTGTGTTTCCACTGAAGCGGAGCGGAGCTTAGCGGTGCCCAATTGACAAATCACCATGCTCGAAATCTCCGCTGACATTCTGCTGGAATAGCACGATTGGTCAATTCGGGCACCGCTAAGCTCCGCTCCGCTTCAGTGGAAACACAGCCTAAGGCAGCGTTTCACTGAAGCGGAGCTTAGCAGTGCCGAATTGACCAATCACCATGCTCGAAATCTTCGATCCGCTTCGCTGTGATTCTGCTCTAATAGCACGATTGGTCAATTCGGGCACTGCTAAGCTCCGCTCCGCTTCACCCTCAAAATACACCCTAACTTACAAGCCATCGCCAAGCTAATACAAAAAAACGTGCATGACAATGTTGTGTGACTGCCCTTAAGGCAGTGGTCCCCAACCTTTTTTTCATGCGGGCCACAAACATGTTTTGGTCTTGGTGTCGCGGGCCGCAACAAAATTTTTTTTTTCCTCTTCTAATCTGCTATCAGTATTTAACTATAAGCAGGTGAGATGTACTACGCATGGCAGGTAGAGTGCTTCTACCAATGTAGATAGCATTACTCATGGTTTACTATAATAATTATAGTTCTTTAATTTAAAAGCATAAACGTACGACAGTATATATTATAAGTCTATGTTTAAAAGATGTCCTTCCTTTTCAGGCGCTTGTTATACAAATTTTTATATAAAAATATAAATTTTTTTTAGTGTTAAAAAATAACATTCTTCAAAATTAACGATTTTAAAGTGGAAAAAATTTAACGACTATCACGTAGACTACGTTATTTTGCCGGTGGGCGTGAATTTCAAAATTGTTTAACATCACGCGGGCCACAAATAAAGTCCCGGCGCGGTGGGCCGCGGGTTGGGGATAGTGGCCTTAAGGTGGTGCCTACCGAAATTCTGCGACTTAAGAGTCAAGACTCACAAAATTACACTCGTTTGGCTTCACCTTTAAAACAAATTCCCTTTAGCTGGGGCTGTACGGTGTGCCCTGTGTGGTATAGCCCCAGCTCGAGTGAGACCCGAGCGGCTGAGCCTGACTCTCCTGAAGGAATTTCACTCGCCGGTCGCCGAGTTTACGCGCCCCTCAGGCCGAAAAAAATGTTGCGTTGCGCGTTGTTGCGCAGGTAGTGTGCTCCATGTGTGCTCACTCCTACTCGACTCGTAAAGGATCCTGTGCAGTGCTGCACTGACTGCAACTAAAGACTGCAGAGTTTGCAAATTGCAATGCACGGTGCACCACGTCCAGAAGGCGGAGGCCGAACTCCGAAAGGACTGATTTTTTAAATCAATCACTCAGGTACTGGCCTGTGGCTTCCGCCACAACAAGCTGGTGTAACAAAAAAAAAAAAGACGGGTTGCACCAATCCGGGAGTGCCGGCAGAAGTGAAAACTTGATTATTAACGTTGTGCATTTTATATACGCATTCATGAAGAAACCTTTAGGGAGGCCAATGACACATATACGCGTCATTTGAAAATTTTTGTAATACAAATTTTTATGTACTTAATTTAAATAAAAACAACTATTATCTTATATATAAAATTCTCGTGTCACAATGTTAGTCCACGAACTCCTCCGAAACGGCTTTACTGATTTTTACCAAATTTTATATGCATATTCAGTAGGTCTGAGAATCGGCTACTGGGTACTTTATATATTGATAAGTGCATTTGTTGAATAAATAATAGTAAATTATTACAACTCGAGACTGAGGGCGACCGTTGTTTGTGCGACCGGATAGCGATAGACGTTGCTATGGTAACATACTTATTTAATCACTTCAAAAAAATAATATGGGCGAAATAGGTACTTTATATAATGGCAAAGGAACGTTTGCCGGGACAGCTAGTTTTACATAAAAATTAGCACCTTAGAGATACAAATAGCTGTGGGCTGTAGCCACTAGTTTTTTTTGAAATATTAAGTTGTCAGAGGCTGTCAACCATGGGGATTAATAATTTCCTTATTTTTTCAATTTGATTTTCAAGCAGTTTTCATTTTAGTAATTAAATGGCGTATGGGTAGACAACTTTCGTTGTTACCATCTTAATTGTCACAAAATAGGGCAAAAGAATGTAAACTTGATACATTTAAATTTGATAAAGACGCGAGACGCAATAATATTCTAATGAATATAGTTGGGGAGGGGAAGAGGGGATTTCGGGATAAGCTCAAGCGTGTCAGATTAAGCTTGTATAGGCTTCAGACATGTGTCCAGTTATCATGATATAGAAATCAGATTTCTCACGTGTTGGGTTAAATTTTTTTTTTTTTAAATATTGTAATGTCATCGGATCTGTCAGATTAAGATAGGGGTTGTTTAGTATACCCCAAAGAAGCTTCCATATTACTTTTCCTCTATCTACGTTCCATATCAATCTATCTACGTTCCATATAAAGCACTGACGATTCAAAGGTAAGGTAAGCCTGTAGGAACATTTTAAAATATAAAAAAATAAAGCTTCATAATTTCCTAACCAGCGTTAGCCGTTGCCAGATTTTTTTTGTGCCAAGTCGGAACTTTGGAACTTTTTGAGTGAAAACGCGGGATTCTTCAGTCAAAAGCGGGAAAAGGTAAAAAAAAATGGCCAAGTGCGAGTTGGACTCGCGCACGAAGGATTCCGTCGTACCATTATAGAGCACTAATAGGTAAAGCCGGCTGTACACTCTCGCCGAGACACAGCGAGGCGGCCCGAGTGCGAGAGTGTAAATGGGTGCGCTCGCCTTGTCTCGCCTGTCTCGGACCCTCTCGGTCCGTTGTCGGTATTTTGCGCCCGAGACAAAGGGTCTCGCGAGGAAAACGAGAGCACTACTGTACACTCTCGCGTCTTTCAGTACTAGTCCCGCTGTTGGACAGTGTAGAACAGAAAAATAACAATAATAAACGTCGTCATTAAATATGATTATAAATCTTTGGATTACAATGATATCTTTCGATGCATGGTGAATGGTGAATGATCGTTTTCGTCCATCTTGTCTGAGTTCTTAACTGCGATTGAACTAAGCGAGAATGTACATGATCGCACTCGGGCAAGGGGCTCTCGCACGAGACTCTCGCCCGAGAGCTCTCGGCGAGAGTGTACAGCGGGCATAAAAAGTGTGTTTTTTTTTATTTTTTTATTCCAGTTTTTTTTTTATTTTGATATTCCAGTTTTGAGAGTCAAATATAATTGGAGATCTGCTACGTTTTTCTGAAAAAACAAATAAGTAGGTATTAGAAATAAAAACATACAAATAATTTGCTTGTTTTCTTAAACTGCCCCATACAATATTTACCTATATTGAAACTGGTTGGTTGTATCGTAGTATAATATGTATATGTATTAGAAGACTTTTATTTTAATGTTAATATTTTTTGGTACGGTAAGTAAAAGGTTTAGTATCCCTAAAGTAAGCGCTGAACCTTTCAGCCAGGCCAATGACGCGCCAACGCGTCATTCGATTAATGTTTAAACGATCAAACACGTCAAACACCATATAAACTACGTGTTTGACATGTTTGACGCGTTTGAAGAAAATTTGGATTTACTACGTGATTTGACGTGTTTGACGGTTTGATTTTTGATCGTTTGCGGGAGATTTAAGGGCCTGCGTAAAATATTTATGAAAAAGAGGGTGGCAACGAATCGGTTAACCTTTTTTTTTTTTTTTTTATGAAAATCGATTATTAAAAATCTTTTTTTTTTAATTAATCGAAATTCTTACAATCGATTAAATTTTATCGAAAAAAATAAAAAAAATAAATAAAAATCGATTTTTTAAAAATTTTTAACCCATTTTTTATGAAAGTCGATTTCATAAAAAATGGGTTAAAAATTTTTAAAAAATCGATTTTTATTTATTTTTTTTATTTTTTTAATTAATCGATACACTCAATTCGAGTTTGAGTTCGAGATTTCGAGTTTTCAAGTTCGAGTTCGAGTTCAAGTTCGACACAAAACATTACTCTCCAACCGTCTTACGGTTTTTCTATGGTTTTTCGATCAACACGAAAATCTGACGCGAGTTTCACAGTGTTTAGTTTTTACGTATATATTATAAGTCTATGGTTTTTAACCATCCCACAAAAGTGCTCAACGCCGCTAAAGTTTTCACTTCAAAAAAAAAGTTTGACATATTTTGTGTGAAAAGATCAATGAAAAGACCTTTGCCTGTCCCGACTGGGACGAATTAAAAAAAATAATGAAAAGATGTCATTGTCCTTTGTCAACTGTCAAATTTCATCCAAATGTCATTTTGGCTTTGCAGCCGCCGGTCGTGTTTCTCGTTTGTATTTCCATAAAATTTTATGAAAACGATTGTAGGCGTTTGTGTTTTAAATATTATCTTGTGTCTTCTATTTCTACGAATAAATATTGTTAATGTTTCTAAATGTTTTACAATTTAGTGTTTTATTAATTCATTAGTGTTTTATAAATATGGGTGCGAAAGTTTCTAGAGACGACTTCGAATGGGTTCACACAGAGGAGCCGCATGCCAGTCGCCGAAAGATCATCCTAGGTTTGTTTCGGATTACGTCATTTATAGATATAATTATTTGCAATTCGGTCTATGTGTGATCACGCCTAGTCATAGGTAGCAACGACAGTTTACTTGCCGGTTATTTTATTGGTGTAATAAAATTAAATTGACCACAACTGCTATAAATTAATAACTTATATGCTATTATAAAATGGGAATTGGCTTATATGTATTGAAAGTAAATAATACTATGTTTCATATTTTTATATTATGTGCAGTCTTTACCTGTTCCATTACTGTAATGTTAACATTGCGCATTATCAAGAATAAACAGTTTGATAGCCAATTATTGTGTACACAATACTTAATGTGTTGATAATGTATATATATTAGCTATCCTAATTGTGTGTTACATATGTTACATATTCCAAAAAAAGTTTACCCTGTTCAAAAACTGAGATTTTTTTGAAGTGTAGTTTTAAATTAATTTTATGGTTTCTATAAATTCTTTACAGTCTTAAGAATAAGAAAATATACAAAGAACAGTAAAATATTATTGCTTTTTATCAAAAAATGTTAAAATAGTGACTGAGGTAGTGATTTAATGGTCAGTTTGGAGACTTTTTAAAAATGCTTTAATAGTTTCAAATTTTACCGGTTGTTATCTTTTAATCGTTGACAGACAAAACAAACTATTAGATAATACTACGAGTAATGTTTATAATTGGAACACATTATTACACGACACATTTCAAGTTCGATGTGGTGACAAGTCGTGCCAAAACAAACTTTATTTTTCTATTATCTCTAAAAACAGCCCATATATTTGAAGTTCATTTAATATATATGGTCAAAGTTTAACTAATTTCAATATTTTTGTGTATTTTTATCAAAATACTTTAAGAAATATGTCTATAATTGTGTTTTTATGCTTTTCGCTAAGTGCGACAGTCAAGGTTCACAAAGTAAAGCTGAGGTTACACATAGTAATAAAAGTCGAAGTAATTTAACATATTTATTTATTTATTTCTTGAAGAACGTTTAAAGACATTTTTTTTTAAAAACACGCAAAGCTAAAAATACTTTAAGTACCTATATGAACTAGTAGGCGTTTATAATATATTTTCGGTTATTTTTACCCTTTTTGCTCAATTTTTATCCTTTTTATCTAATCAGTCTCAGATACCTGTATATTTATAATATCTTTTATAAAATTAATTTTACAATTTCAAGCTATTATGGCGACAAAAGATGATTATTAATGTATGCGTGTAGCCCTAGCTTTATGCGTCAGTTTGGTGACTTTCATAGTCACGCCTATATGTGACGAGACAAAATGTCATCAAACTGACGTCACTTTTTCGGCCAATGTTATGTTAAAACAGTATATTGGATACATTTAGTTAACTAGTCAAAAGTAATTAAGTGTAAACACTGTGCTGAATAACATTTGATTAATTAGAAAACGGTTGCAAGACAAAAGATATGTTATTTATTATGTAAAAGCATCTCTTAACTGACAAAAAAAAACGAACCGTTCCTCGTCACCACAAAAACACCCTCTCCTCAGAGCGTATCAGGCCAACTGGCAAATTTTAAATAGTGGCTTGTATTTTTGGTTTTATGTGTTGCTATTAAGCAAACTATCAAGTATTTTGGTATAATTTTAGACAGAAAAAAACCGTCACTAAACTTACGTGTCAGGCGGGTCTCGAATTTCGAATATTTTTAAAGATAGTGTTTTTGTGCAGTAAATTAAGTTATTTTTAAGATAATTATATTATATTTACTAAGAAGAAAATAAACTGGTTTTTACGCACATTTAAACTTTAATGCGTGCTTCTACAGAATATTTTTAGTGATTTCCATATTTATTGAAGCAACATGCTGTGGGACAGGCCAAAAACAGCTCTACCCTGAAATTAAAATATTAATAATTAATTATTGAGAGAACTTAGCACTAATATCGCGTATTTAAGTAAATGTTTATTCTATTCCTATTCATTTTTTGAAAAATTAACCTACATAGTTTATCCATATTGTTGTAATTAAAGTTCAAAGACGTGCAACAGCCTAAAAACCAGGGGTACACTTTTTCTGGAAAATGTCCATATCATTTCTACATGTACCATTATTGCGCTTGTCTTAGTGTATTGAGATACAATATTTAATTATGGGGAAAACATTTTACAAAATATGTAGGTAAGTTTATACTTATGTATAAAATATATTATGTAAATTATGAAGAAAGTTTAAAACATAATAAATATACATAATCACAAAATATGCAAAAGTGTATGTAACATATAATATATATCTCTCTCTCTCTTCCTAGTCGTATCCTCATGGCTGAGGGACGTGACCACAATTAGCTTTCTGGGATAGGGCTCTCCACTTGTCTCTGTTTTTGTTACGGTACACAGATATATATATATATATATATATATATATATATATATATATATATATATATCGTATATTCTTTCTGCCTGTTGTCTCTTCTTGCTTTAATTATTTATAATGTAATAAAAATATCGACAGAGCTGAACATCAAACCTCCTACTTTTCTAAGAGTCCGATTAATAAATAAAATACAATGATATATTTAGGAAAACAATTCAATTAAAATTTAAAATGATAAGTAAATAGGAATCTAATGATTTGACCTTTAAATGGCTATAACAATTGACATGTGGCGGTACCCACAATTCGCCTAACATTCCTGCATCGCGCTATCGAAGTTTTCTGGGCGCGGCGGTATATATACGACAGCTGAAATGTATCACGTGGGCTTCGGCCTGACCGGACATACCACCTCGCTCGGTCGGAAGATCTTCCTTTGTGGCGGCCACGCATATTCCCACATTGGTGACCCTCGACAGAACACGCCTCCTTCATCATCATCACTCCCCGCCCCTCCGCACCGCGCCAGCCAGCATCGCCTCATCGGGTACCTCGTCCACTAGCCGCAACGTACCGCGGCCTGGGCGACTCCGCATCGGCATCATCGGGCTTTCTCACTACACCGACCGGTCAGCAAGCAGAGCACATCTCTCCTGGTCAGCACGTAGCATCGGCCCCGCACGGCAGCTTATCCGACTCACTGGATCCCGTGCAGCAGCTTACAGTTCCGACTCACTGGGACTCACTGCAACAGTTCCGACTCACTGGAACTCAGTGGCACTGGCGACTCAAGCGACAAGACTTCAAGATTCGACCTCCGGTCTTCGGGGGGGAGTGATGTGGCGGTACCCACAATTCGCCTAACATTCCTGCATCGCGCTATCGAAGTTTTCTGGGCGCGGCGGTATATATACGACAGCTGAAATGTATCACGTGGGCTTCGGCCTGACCGGACATACCACCTCGCTCGGTCGGAAGATCTTCCTTTGTGGCGGCCACGCATATTCCCACAGACATATAAACCAAGACCACTAGTTTGAGTAATGTTCATACTCCATTTAAATAATATTTAAATGAAGTATAAACATTTAAATGTAATATATTGCTTCAAGCCCCAAGAGGTTGCAAGCAACCGCGATAATAATACAAATCTATTGTGTCTCGTTTTTTCCACGATCGAGGGATTTATTTTTAAATCAACTTTTTTTGGGAGTTGAAAAAAGCAGCTAAAGAAAGACATCATAATTAAGTAGAAATTATCACATGACGAGTAATTGCCATCAATTAGTACAATTAGAGATACCTTACTCAACAACAATGTGAGAATGAAGCTAACTAACATCCCCCTAATCAATACTTAGAAGTATAGTATTATTTTATTTTGTTTTATAAAATAAAGGGGCAAACAAGCAAACAGGTCACCTGACGGAAAGCAACTGGGTCGTTCTATTTTTTCGGTCCCATTTGCTTTCAAGGTCAAAATTTGATATTTACGAAATAAATTTCTTCAATCAAATACTTTTAAAATGTTAAGTATATAGTGTTCTACTTTGCCACTTTTAAGAAAAAATAAATATTATGGGAAAACTAGATGTCAGAACCGAAAATTAAATCTGGCAATCTTTGGATTTTTGTAAAAGGTATCAAATAAACAAATTTTTAAAGCATAGATTGTATTATTAATTTATTACTTTAGTTAGAACTGTTTAAAGTTCCTTAAAGATGTGACTTTGGTATTTTTTTTCATCCAGTAGGAGTACATTATTTTATTATTTAAATTAGACAAGCTTTTCCAAATATAATCAAAAATTTAGTTTGTTATTATTTTTAGCAATATTCCGCGAAATAAACTTCCACCTTTAAGTAAATGAGTGAGTGCACGCATAGGCATGCGTACAGCACCTCCCTCCTCCCACACTGCCTATGCGTACACTCGCATGCAAGAACTTGCAAACACCACCACCACACAAGCAATAATGTTGGCAAATCCGTGCAAGGCCCCTCACCACCATGCAGGTTGAAAACCTCGACGCGCGTTTCGCTCCAACACCGGAGCATCCTCAGGATGTGGACTCTACGACGTTGTTCATAGAGTCCACATCCTGAGGATGCTTCCGCAAAGTAACGCCTGATTCCAATAACTTTAATAAAAAATCACATTTTTTGTGCCAATCAATGAAATACTGTATACGTCTAGAAAACTGCGCAAAGATGTCGAATTGGCAGCTATCTTCGCCTTAAGCAATGTACTATAGTTAATGGATGTAGCTATATGTAGATTGATACTTTGTAATATATTATATTGAACTAGATAACGCCCGCAACTCCATTATGCTAAGATTCGTTTAACGCTCAGGAACCGTACATCTTTCCGGGAGAAAAATATCCTATGTCCTTTCCTGTTCTGGTTCAGCTATTTAGGCGTGAAGAGGTCATAGACAGACATACACTCTTTCGCATCTATAATATTGATATGAATATTATAATTTATAAGGTTAGTTTTCATTATTCGTAGGTTAGTAACTAAGAAATTTCAAACCAAAAATCTGCATAATGTTTGTAATTTCCATTAACTGCAGACAACATTGTTTGCTTGTTGATAAGAATGTGATAATGTATGAGATGAAAGATAAAATATGGCTTTCACTCAAAAATTTCCTAAAATCAGTGCTCTGCATTAAGACTGGTAGATGATAGTTGATACACGTCTTATTGTTAAAATTCAGCATAATATTATTAATACCCTGTACCAAAGTTTTCTTATGAAAATTTTTAAACCAAGACTAATTTAGCAGCCTCCGTCATCAATTAAACAATTTTTAAAAGGCATTATCATTATACCTATCATATTTGATACTCATTGCTTTGGTACTTACGATCGAAAAAGAATAGAGAGATAGTTTCCATTTAGCTCCGATAATGATGATTATATTATGTGTATTACATAACATTATGTAATTCGGTAGTCTAGTTGGCCGCGGCGGAGTGATACTAAACGTTCAAGGTCATGTGAACTCATTACTTATATGCTATATAGATATAAAATTATTACACGTTCTATTCAAGTATATTTTTGGTGTTAATTTTATCCTTCGTCGCGGATTCTTGGAAATATATTGTTTACGCGGTCGAATTCGACCGCTTGGGAGTTGATAGGTCAGTAACGGTAGCTCAGAACAATAAGTATTCTGCATAGAAACTCCGACATACTCGTAAAACAGCTCTGAATATAACTGAGTGTATTGAATATGAGTATTGAGTAATATCTTTCGTCACGTGCGCCACTGTAGTGTTTACGGTTTATCAGCTAGGAGCTGCAGGCTGCTACTATGATGAGTTGATTTTAGGCTTAGGAGATAAATGAGTTCGTACTTCGTACTACTCAACCAAGCCAACTAGACGACTGTCAAATCTTGCTCTCTCGCACTTATGCATTGCTAGCGACGTGCGTAAGTGCGAGAGAGCATGCTTTGACATTCGTCTAGTTGGCTTGGTCAAGTAGGACAGTATATTATCGCGCAAGAACTGAAGTCTGAAATCCAAAAAAGGTGTCCTATATTCGTTTCCGGGAAGTAGATCCAATCTCCTTACAGTATACCTACTTAAGTCTTAATCCATACCAATTATAATAATAACTCATGGCTGATTTCATTGAAACCAAGGCCAGTTACGCAGGAGTAATTTTATAGTGCCCAAGTGTGTGCGCACTCACTACACAAGAGCACTCTCTATTCCTTTACTCTCATAACCCAGTAGGACGGGCGATCGGACTGGGGAGAGATCAGGCGCAGGACCGACTTTTTACATGCCCATCCGACGCATGGATCATCTTACTCGTCAGACAATCAGGTGTTCAGTCTGCATTGTCCTAACCAAACTTAGAAATAACATGTTTCCAACGCGGGAATCGAACCCACGACCTCCGAGTCAAGAGCCGAGCTCTGAACCACTGGACCACGGAGGCGTTACCACTTACCAATACTAATTAGTAATTACCAACCTAAATTGGTTCAACTGTTGAGAAAAATAGCCCTTATCCTATTTCTCCGAGAGGCCTTGGTATGTTTCTGATCACGTTTTGATATTAATATTATGTTATCTTCAAATGGTAAAAGTTAAAACAAAAGATTTTTGAGAGTAGTAATTACCTACTAATTATGTTGGAGTACCTTATCTCCAAATCCAATTACCATAAAATTAGGTGGCTCAGTGTGGATAAACGTAGTCAAAGACTATATAAAAACGCTGGGATTAACTACAGATTACAGTGCTGTACAAAAACTTGCTGTAAAGAATTTACGGTAACCACCAATTGTTTTGTGTTGGTGTGTTGTCTGGATTCACTAGTGAAGTGGTGTTTACCGTGTTTTAATTGACTCTTGAGTTTAGAGTCTAAACTCAAGATATGATATAGCGAAACTTTATAGTAGCTTTTAGAGTTAAGAGTTTCTAGACTATATTCGCTACGAGGGCTGCTATTTATGTATCCGAAACTTGCCACTTACAAGAACAATATTTAAAAAGTAATTACAACATTTGAAAATAGAACTCTTTGGTTGAAGAATACATTTTGTTTCATGTGACTGTCAATTATTTTTCCATTGTGGCGTCATTTTGAAAATTGCGTGTCTTCATTTGCCATGGATTTAACGCGTGAACATTTTCGTGCAATGATTTACTACGATTTTAGGCGTGGGCTAAATCAACAACAGTGCTTTATTCAACTCACCGCAACTTTTGGAGATGAAGCACCATCAAAAACCACTGTTTATCACTGGTACAGTGAGTTTAATCGTGGGCGGTCTATGCTCACGGATGAAAATAAAGAAGGTCGCCCAAAAACAACTGTTGTCCCACAAAATATAGATGCTGTGCGGGAACTAATAATGCGTGATCGTCATGTTACATATCGCGAGATAGAGGCGTCCTTAGGCATAAGTATGACGAGCATACATAAGATATTACACGAACATTTGGCTGTAAAAAAAATATGTTCGCGTTGGATTCCGCACAACTTGACAATTGATCAAAAACGGGCTCGTGTCGATTGGTGCAAAAAAATGATAAAAAAATACAACCGTGGTACGTCAAAAGCCGTTTATAATATCTACACAGGTGATGAATCTTGGATCTATGCATATGACCCCGAAACTAAACAACAGTCAACGGTGTGGGTGTGCCAAGATGAGCCGAAACAAAGTTACTCGTGCAAAAAGTACTTTGAAGCAAATGGTACGCCTGTTTTTTTGGAATTAATGGACATGTGGCTACAGTGCCATTAGAGAATCGTAAAACGGTTAATTCTGAATGGTATACGACCATTTGTTTACCAGAAGTCTTTGAAGAAATAAGAAAGGACAACCGACAACGCAGAATCATATTACATCACGACAATGCTAGCTGTCACACCTCAGCTGAAACAACTCAGTTTTTGGAGGGTCAAAAGATCGAATTGACTGGTCATCCGCCGTACAGCCCTGATTTGGCACCTAACGATTTCTTATTATTTCCATACGCGAAGAACAAATTACGTGGTCAACGTTTTTCGAGCCGCAAAGAGGCTGTTGATGCGTTCAAAATGCACGTTTTGGAGATACCTCTATCAGAATGGAAAAAGTGCTATGACAATTGGTTCCAGCGTATGCAAAAGTATGTCGATCATCGCGGCGAATATTTTGAAAAGCAATAAAACCATATTAAATGATATATGTTTGTTTCTTTTTTTAATTCCGGATACATAAATAGCAGCCCTCGTATATCTTATCATCGCACTCGACATAGCGTGGAATCAAACCACCTTTTACCGCATGAATCCTGTGTCGTAGTCTAGTAGTATTTTTCTGTCAAGTGATTTAAACGGAGTTTTTGGTTGGTTTATATTTTGACGTATCGCCTAAGCTTATTAATCAATGAGTAACATACAATATCATTGTTATTAATAGTCACTACTTAGACTAAACTCCATTCAAAAAACCAGTAATAAGACAGAGGCCAATCAAAAGAGTTTCTGTAATGACAGCCCCGGATCTTCAATTTTTTTAGGCGGGGCAAAAACTGAAAAATGCCGCCCCGCCTTTTTTTGCCGTTGGGTAATGCTTGATGCATTCCCAGCAGTCTGGATGGGCGCCTGGATATGTGGGACTCCTCGGGTGCTGCGGTACGGAGGAGCACCCTTGGTTACCCTCTAAAACCCAACGGTGCCTCCTCTCCGCGTGTCGCTGAGCCGCTGGACCCGCCTGAGGCGATAACTGCAGCAGCCCAGACAGCGGCATCTGCTCTACCAGCAGAACCATCCGCGCGGATTCTGCCGCTTTCTCCGGAAGAGCGGTCCGGGGCTCCGGGCGCTCTTCTACCGGAAGAGCTCGTGCGATAGGCGACGGATTCCCCAATCCAACGCCCGAGCCCTATTATGTGGGGAGTAGCCGCTCACGTTGAGCGCGTTTTTTCCTCAGCTGCGGGTCTTTCGGGTCAGCTGCTTCATCGGCTTCCCGATTTCTCTCAGCGGCCTCCTTCTGCGTCATGATGGACTCGCAGAAAGTAGAGACTGCCTGCCAGGCTTCTCTCGACCGGACTTATGCTCTTATTATGTCCGGGAGTGTCAGGTCTGGCCCTATAGTGGCGCAGAGTTCTGTCCATTGTGCGACCCAGACTGGGCAGGCAGCGAGCGTGTGCTGCGCCGTGTCGTCCTCGTCCATACAATGATGGCACTGGGGCGTTGGCTCCCGTCTGGCCGTATGGTGCAGGTACTGACCGAAACACCCATGTCCTGTCAGCATCTGCACCATCCGGTAGGAGAGAGTGCCATTACGCTGTGCCACCCAATCCTCCAGAGCTGGCCGAATTGCTGCATAAACTCTGTGACCGGCAGTTGGCGATGCCATTTGGTCTTGCCAGGTGCGCATTATCAGCATTCGCGCTTGGCGACGCCATTGGGCTGCCAGATCTGGTGGCACCCGTTTCCCCTCTTTCCTTTGCTGCTGCTGTGCGGGAATAGACTTCCGCCTGCACACGGGCTTCCAGGTCCCATGGAGGGGTACCGGCTAATGCAAACGCCGCTTCGGCGCCCCGCGCCTACTTATGTTTATTTTCACCTTTATCATCCATATAATTTCAGCTATCTATATGTAGGATATATAATACCTATTTAACAGGGTAGGGTTTAAAATAAAAATAAATATGCATAATAAAAACAAAAATAAAATATATTATTAAATTTGTGAATTGAATTTTCAATTTTACTCTTCGAGCTTCTTGTTCAGCAAATAAATCTATAGCCTTGTCATAATTTAACTCGTGTGCAATACGTTTTTCTATCGCTAAGATAGCAAGACCCGGTAAGCGTTTCTGGCTCAGAAGATCGCAAATAATTTTTAACCAGTTTTAGTTTGCTAAAACGAGCTGTGCGATTCCTGCAGGCGAGCGGGACCGGACGCGTATTTTGAACGCCCCTCGCGAATAATAAGATAGTATGTTCGTGCAGCACGTCTCACTCCGCACTCAGGGTATTGGTCAAGTTGATATGGCCATGAAATTGCTCTACTTGTGCTATAATTTTTCCGTGGCCAAAGTTAAATAAATGATGAGTTGTCCGTGAAGTGTGAATTTTGCCGCCCCCTGAACTTGCCGCCCGGGGCATGGGCCCCGGCTTGCCCCGGGCGGCAAGTTCACAAATGAGTATCACAAATCAAAATACTTCAGAGCTAGGAACGATTCCATTAATCCCTACACTTGTTGTCCACAGAGAAGTACCCGCAAATCAAGCAGCTGTATGGCTACGACCCGATGTTCAAGTGGCAGGTGACGGGCATGGTGCTGACGCAGCTGGCAATGCTGCCCGTGGTGCAGCACATGAGCTGGCCGGTCCTCATACTAGTGGCGTACTGCTTCGGCGGGGTCATCAACCATTCGCTTATGCTGGGTGAGTACGCTGCATGCATGAGTTCACATGTGACGTTCAATGGCTCAATACCACATAATGAGGCACTCTGTCATTGGAGGGAGTCCTGTGTTAGACAGGATCAGTCTCCGGATACGGCTGAAGGCAAACCGCAGGTGGTTTCGTGGGTAAGCCAGGCGCTTTTCGCCGGGAGTCCCACATACGGCCGGGGTGCTTCAGCGAGGCACACTTCCAACGCGGCGCACCCATAAAGGGTTTCCCTGTGCAAAAAAAAAGGCACGCCGCGCGTTCATGAATTTTTGCATTTTTAGCTTTCGGGATTTGGTCTATATGATGATCAACGAAGGACTCGTTAATTCCTGAGCTCCATGAATTGTGAGGATGCGAGAGCCCGTTTCCGATCCATAGCATAGCCTTTCAGATACAGGGTATTTAGATCGGTTTTAGATACATATTCTCGCTGCTGTATATTTCTTTAGATTATATGGGACTGCACTCCTACTTTCGATGAATAGATGTAACTGTAGAGTGTAGAGTTGTTTAAATATACCATGCTTAGGGTGTAAGCCACATCCATAGGGCTCCTGTGACAACTCTTAATAAGGACCACACTCAAGAATCCATAAGCATTAGGGGATATTAGAAAAGAAGATAGGTGGATAGGTATTAGAATTGCTTGGTGTAAAAATTATTACGTATCTATCAGAACTGGGATGATTATTGTATGTTATTATTATTAGTTTCTAATAGGTCTAACTAAAGTCCAAACGACGTTGCCTAGCGAGTCACGTCTCTAACCAGAATTATGCAATCGCTAATTTAGGAATGTAGCCGTAATTGCTTTGAGTTCATTGACAATTATTATTTATCCTTATTCGAACTCAGCAAAATTCTTCAAATTCTTATATAACTTATCATAGATAGTGAAAATTATTAGGACACTTAATTATTTACAATATATTGATAACATTGCGTATTTGCCAAACGTGTAATTGCCTACATACTAGATAACGCCCGTGCCTGCAAGTTGCAATTCCGTAGCGTCAAAACTCAAAATCGCTCATTGAAACCTACATTTTTCCGCGGCAGAAACTATCCTACGTCCGTCCGTCAGTTGACGAGGTATCAGACAGACAAAATTTCGTAATTAGTCGTATTAGTAGGGATGTCGATGTCGCAATGTCAAGGCGTAGTGTGGTGTATTAGTGAGTAAATAATCATGTCGCACGTGTGATATCTTATCTCGTCCACTCCAGATTACGACTAATCGTATTTGCCTGCCGATCGCTATCTGAAGAGTCGACAATCTCTGTTGTCAATCGCGCCCTGCTAGGGGCCGTCTATAAATTACGCGATTTTTGACCCCCTCCTGCATCCATCACTATTCACTAGTAAGGGTGTAACACTCTATATTTTTGCAGATTCTATTTCAGAATCTGCAAAAATATAGAGTGTATATGTAATACATATTTATGTATATATTGTTTGTTTTCAGCAATCCACGAAATAGCTCACAACTTAGCCTTCGGTCACAACCGGCCGCTGCACAACAGATTGTTTGGGTTCTTCGCCAACCTGCCCATAGGCATCCCCATATCGATCAGCTTTAGAAAGTATCACTTGGAACACCATAGGGTAAGTAACATTGTTATTATTAGATTCGCTTGCGCATTTGAGTCACAAATAACCGTTGATAAAGTTAACTAGATATCCATGTCATGTCTGAAGTTGATTTTAATTTTTAACCCAGATTTGTGTAAATAGGCTAACTCAAGGATTGATTCGGGATGACTAATCGCAGGCAGACTTGACTTTGATTTTTTACATTCCCGTGGCATGGCCCATCTGTCTGTGTGAACGAGTCCGTTCAGGTAGGCCTGCGTTCGCCGTTCAGTGATCAGTCCGACTGAAACGGCCTCTATTGCATTTGAAATAATTAATTAGGCTGAGGAAATACTTTCATCAACTATGAGTTATTAATGACTGCATTTAGAACAATACTACAATCAAATGTTTTATAGCTTTCCCTTGTTTCTGATTTGTGTTCCATTGTTGTGGTCACTGGATGACTAATAAACATGACAGTATGCTGAGCATTTAGAGCAGTTTTCATGGGCGTACCCAGGATTTCACTTTTCAGCTAGGGCGGGCAGCATGAGCTGACACCAGCGGGGTGTCAGTCGTGTCGGTCGTCCGTTCCACTGGTTTATAAGAGTAAAGGAATAGAGAGGGATTTTGTGGCTTGCGCACACACATCTGGTCTATGGTTTCAATGAAACTGGCGCCATCGTCACCGAAAGCGGTGTGGGGCATTATGTTTAGTTCTATGTCTACTTAAAGACTTCGGAGTCCAGACAGCTCACGGGATCAGGGGGCCTGTTCTTACGATTCGATTGTTGCTTCGGGCGCAGGTTGTCTCACTCGCGAGTACCTGCAGGCTGCAATTTGACCGGCACGAGAATAGGGATCATCGGATTCGTATTCGTAGTACGATTCGACCATACTTGGAGCAGTTTTCTCGTTGCGTAACCGTGGCCATGACACTAAGCGCTTGAATTGCCCGTGACATAGAACTTGGTTTCTATTTGCATTTTCCTTCTTCGCCAATTCAAAATCGAAATAGATATACTATCTACGTATAATGTATATCCATAGTGGAGATATTGTAAACATTTGGCCATATTTGAAAATATGATTCACTTCATGAATCAGGCAGGTGTCGCCCATATTTATTTTATTACTTATCATGTTTCTATAACATATTACTGTTATACTATGCCGATTTTATCGCAAGCGGAAATTCTCAATGATATGGTTAAAACTTAAACCAAACATCAAGCCCTAATCGCGCTTTTAAGTATTGACTACAAATTATGTTTATTATATCATCAACTCATCAGTCTTAATAATATTCTAGAAAATATTTGTGTGTCAATTTGTCTCTGCACGCGCCGCTAAATTGAATTTGAATAATGTTCTTATGGAGACAAAGTTTTCTAAAAAGAGGATAAGATAGTGGAAAAGGATATTATGGTGGGAAACATTATGTTACTAAATGACGCCCGCAACTCCGTTGCTCCAAAATTCGTTTATCGCGCGGGAACCGTTCATTTTTCCGGTATAAAAAATATCCTATGTCCTTTCCCGGGACTCGAAGTATCTCCATACCAAATTTCATCAAAATCAGTTCAGCGGTTTGGGCGTGAAGTGGTAACAGACAGACACACTTTCGTATTTTTAATATTAAGAATGGATCCCGCCATAAACGTTTTTCATCTAGCGTTGACCAGATGTAGCTACCCACAATCAAAGAAATTAGCCCAGGACCGGAAGCAATTCAACCTTGCGACCGCCGAACTTCGATATGAAGAGGGCACTAGATGATGATGTGGTAATACCGTACATTACTTGACAGATAAAGTGTGGAGAATCTTTAAAAAAAGTTGTGAATAGCCTATTCGGCACTTTATCAGGAAGTAGTGAAACAGGCCCTTAAACTTTTTTTTCAGTACCAAGGCGATGAGGTGATCGACGTGGATCTGCCGACGCTGGTGGAAGCGAAGCTGTTCTGCACGACGGGCGGCAAGCTGCTGTGGCTGTTCCTGCAGCCGTTCTTCTACTCGTTGCGCCCTCTGGTGGTCAGGCCGAAGCCGCCGTCGCCCATGGAGCTCACCAACCTGATCATACAGCTGTTCTTTGACGCCGTAGTCATCAAAGTTTTTGGTGAGTTAGAAGTTACCTTGAAGAGATGCCAGTACCTTGGTGGTATTTTTGGGGTGACTCTTAAAACAAAACGATAATGTAATGTCAGGTCTACTAGGTCTTAAAACGGGTATCATTCCCACTTTATCACTAGCAGGCGTAGCATGGTCACCATAAAAAAGGTTTCTTTCTACGGAAGAATAGACAAAGTGACAGTTAGACAAGACAAAGTGATAGTTAGACAATGGGAATCCGCTATTTTGTCGATGAAATCTGTCAGTATGTCGATTCTTTCCCATTTTAATAGGCGTTTTACTTTTATTAAATAACTAAATAGATACTGAACTAACAGGATAACTTCGATACATAGCAAAAGGAAAGTGATTACTAAACGCGGTTTACGTAATACTGCTATTCTTACCAGTGCAACGTTTTCCTCAGTTCAGTGGTTGTAAGTAGCGGTCGGCAACCTTTAGCTAGGCAAGACCAAAGACGACAAAAAAATTAAAGGGGTCTGGCTTTATACGATAATAATGATTATAGAAAAGACAGTGACTTCTATTTTCACGTTGAATTTACAAGAAATGATGTCTGAGTGGTTGGGAAATTGCAGGCTGATCACGTCTTTTTTTAAAATTGTTTATTAGGGTAAAAAAACAATATCACAATAAGATACATTAACACACGGTCTTACTCTATACAATACATTTGATTGTGATATCCACATCATTTACCACATCTTGATCTTACAAGAATGATGATTCCATCAAATCTGTGTGAGGGATAATACCTAGACATAATCCATTACACTATTAACCCATCAAGCCCCATAAGGACACCGGTGACCGCGACAACAATAGAATAGCAATTAACAGTAGATTTCCAAGAATCCGCGATCGAAGGATTAATTTTATAAATGAGGAAGTGTGTCTGTCAGACTTACCGCTTCACGTCCAAACCGCTGAACACCGATTCAGCGGTTTGGACGTGGAAATTTGCTGAAATTTTGTAAAAGTAGAGATACTTCCTTTACTTTGACGACCTCCGTGGCGCAGTGGTGAGCGCGTTGGTAGCTCAAGCCGGAGGTCGCGTGTTCGAGTCCCGCCGACGGAACAAAAAGTTTATAAAGTTCCTGGGTCATGGATGTGTATTAAATATGTGTATCATATAATAAAAATCTTAAATATATGTATAGTATAAAAGTATTAAATATATTTCCGTTGTCTGGTACCTGTAACACAAGTCCTTCAGGTACGTACCACGGGGCCAGACTGACGTGGTGTGAAGCGTCCATAGATATTATCATTATTATTACTTCCCCTCCCGGGGAATACTTCTTTCCCGGGAAAGAACATAGGATAGTTTTTATCCCGAAGAAATGTACGGTTCCCGCGCGATACTCAAATTTTGGCACAACGAAGTTGCGGGCGGCATCTAATATATTTTATAATAAGTTACATATTGATATAAATATATTATGTTTTAACTTTGCAGTCGGCATTGTGTTGTATTTAAATTTTTCGTTTTTCTTTTCAGGTGGCAAAGTTTTAGGATATTTGCTGATCGGATCCCTATTGTCTATGGGCATACATCCTGTAGCAGGTGCATTTTTTTGTTTCTCTATTTATTAACTTATATGATATTATGATGACCAGCCGGGCTAGGACGACCACCCCTAGAAATGCGAAAGTATGGACAAACTGTGGACATAAACTTAGGGTGCCGTTCCGATCTTTACCGCGGCTAATCGCGACTGACAAAAATTCAATTAAAATGCCACTTTACTTTACACTAGTTACTCTGTACACGTTTCCGAAAAAAAATCTCACGATCCCGCTCACGCACTCTAGACCCTCCTTTGAGCGATTCATTCAATGGACTACAGTCTCAGTCACTCAAAAAGTTCCAAAGTCGCGAATTGGTACAAAAAATCTGGCATCGCTGGTCTCCAGTGACACTGTACCAGATGATCGCTTTAGTTATTTCGTCCACGTGCCAAAATCTCCTTGAAGGATTTGGCATTATGTAATTCCATGAAGATCTATTATTATTGATTTGACGGCTTTAGTTATTTCGTCCACGTGCCAAAATCTCCTTGAAGAATTTGGCATTACATAATTCCATTATTATTGATTTGGTGTCTGTATCGCGTACGTGACTGATTCATCATATTCGGCTTACACTATCGAGTCGCGTGAATAACACACGATTTGCAATAAAGATTACAAATTAAATTAGTATTCCCGAGATAATATACTTTGAAAGTTCTAGTACCTCTTAGTAATACTAGAAGTTTCAAAATCGTAGTCGTTTTTTGTTTATTAATGTTTATATTTGTATTACGACTTGGGGTCAATATTATGGAGGATAAAAATTAAAACATATGTGGTATGGACGCCTGATACAGCCGACAGGGGGGCAGCCCCCTCCCTACCCCCTTTGGCGACGCCCTTGTTAACGTAACGCCCTAGTTTCTGATTCAAACATAGGTATAATATTAACTTAGTAACACTATAGTCTATAACTGCATACTGTCATAGACTAAGCCCTAGGGAAAATACACTACATACTACGAATAATAAAAACTAAGGAAAAGTAACTCTGTCAAAAAATATGTTCTACAATACTTGTCAAAAATGTGTACCTAGGTAGTTTGTACTTACTACCTAGGTACACATTTTTGACAAGGTACCTAGGTATACATTTTCATTACATTTGCAATATTTAAGTGGCCTTCAGCGGTATTACGTACCTACCTACCATGTAAACGATCAAATTTGTTTGACAAACTTGTTTGATGAAATTCACGTTTTCATTGTAAATTGTTTGACAAACGCTTCAAACAAAGCTGTACCCTATCAAATTGTTTGACAAACACGTAAAATTTGACAAACAATGTTACCGTTTACAGGGTACTTTAGAGTTTAGGCTGACGTTACATGACAGTTCGAAAGGACTAAAATTTTAAAAGATTATAGTATGGAAGTTACATTTCCTTAGGTTTTATTCTTCGTAGCCTACATACCTACTACAATGTTTTTATTTGTCTATAATGATACTGTATATATTTCAGGGCACTTCATATCGGAGCACTACATGTTCCGCAAGGGTTTCGAGACGTACTCGTACTACGGCCCGCTCAACTGGATCACCTTCAACGTCGGCTACCACAACGAGCACCACGACTTCCCCGCGGTGCCCGGCAGTAGACTGCCCGAGGTGACAATATAAACTATCTACTTTCAGGGATCGTCCATAAAGTATGTCACACCTAATGCTCGATTTACACGGGTGACTAACTGGTCGATTTTAGTCGCGCGGCAAGTCACCAGTCGAATCGCCTGTCCAACCCGAATCGCCACCTCATTTACACATTCTACAAAAATCGCCTGTGACTAGTGCCGACAAACTATGTATTTGCAGCAAGCGATCGCTTGCGACTAAGCGTTTGCACGGTCGATTTTAGTCACCAGCCGCATGCTGCCATTGGCTGCACGTCTTTGGGGCTTGCGGCTTTAGCCGCATGCTGCGTAGTCGAACTGCCATTTACACGGTCGATTTTCGCTGTGCGGCGTTAATCGTGCGGCTTTAGTCACCCGTGTGTGACACTCGACGAAGTGTGACAAGGAGGGGGAGCGGGTCCTAAGTTTTGTGACATTATATTTTAAACTTAATAAATTGAATAGCCAAATTTTAATTATTGAGGCGGTTTTAAAGGCGAGGCGGTTGTCTAAAATGTATGAAAATGTGTGACGCATCGTGTGATGGTCCCCTATGAAGCTCCGCGGGCATTGTGTTAAGGTGCAGCGGCTAGCGGGTACATTACCACAATGTACGCGCACATTTTTAACTGACTTCTAAAAAAGGAGGAGATTATTTGTTCCGCTGTGGATATAATATATTTTATCGGCTTCGGCGGGACGGGAGCGGCAGCGGCGCGTGCCAATGCATAGATTTATATGGATAAATAACGTGACCATACGTCCCGCGTTGGGCGGGACAGTCCCGCTTTGAGGCAGTCTGTCCCGCTGTCCCCCGCGAGGCCGAGCGAAGCTAATACGTAGAGCTCCATGGTGCAATGCCTGGAAGTAACGCATTCAGACAAAAAAGTACGTCTTCTGTTATATTTGGCTCGATATCAAACCTAGACGTTCCGCGCAGCTTCGCCCGCGTAAATTAAAAATTCCACCGACATATTAGCCCACAAAATAGTGGGCTATTTTGTCTGTAGGTATGTATTACTTACTGGCATTGCACCACGGTGCTCTTAGCATTAGCACAGAATTCATATTAGTTGGTATTAGCATGCACAGGCATTTCAAACATAAAAATAATTTTAAAATTGTCGTTTGGTCTGTTTGCAAAAGCGAGACAATTAATCCTTCACGTGGTCTATGCCGTGGTTCTTTTTATCTGTGCCAAATAACATAGAAATTGCTGAAGTAGTTCGTGAGACATTTTTTTTCAAATAATTTTTCCAGTATTATCCACATTTTCTTCTGTATTGGCGTGAAAAAATAAAGCCTATAGCCAGTAGTAGTTCCTGAGATTTTAGTCTAACGGCGAACGGCGCGCGCGCGGCGTACTAGACGGCTTATCCATAAAACCAGATTTATTGAATGGGCAACTAAAGGAAATAAAATAAGTAGGCAAAGATTATATGAATTATATGATGAAAGGTGTAATAACAGCAGTGAATCATTTAAATCATATGTTAAAAATTATTCTAAAACCTTCAGAAAAGTTTGTAAAGCTGCTAAGGCTCTATATATCAAAAATAAAATTAAAAATTCTAAAAACAAAATTAAAACTACATGGAACGTTATATCTGGTGAGACTGGAAACGTCACCTGTCGTAACACTGATTTTGAATTATACTTTGAAAATAAAAAGATTACAAATAATCTTGAAGTTGCGACGGTCTTTGAAAAGTTTTTTGCTGACATTCCGGTCTCAACTACAAAAAATCTAAATTCCTCACCAGAAGCTGCTGAAAAGCTACTCAGAGACAATGTAAAGGAATGTGATGTCAATTTTAAGTTTAGGGAAATTAGCCCTAGAGATATTATTAATACCTTTAAATTGTTGAATATTAAAAATACTACTGATCTCTGGGGCATGTCTACAAAAATTATTAAATCGATAATTGACATCATAGCTCCTCATCTAGCAATAATTTTCAATGACTGCATTAGGAGTGGTGTTTTTCCTGACTTAACCGATTCGTTGCCACCTTCATTTCAACAAATTCTTACGACAGGCCAAGTACTTTGTTCGATGACGCACCATAAGCGTCATCGGCCCTGCTAAACGATGACGCGCCACGTGCGGCATTGGCCACTGGTTGTGTTTTATGCATATTTTATTGTAAATAGGCTTAAATCAGAAGGGGAAAAGATAAATTTTGTGTGCAGTGTTCGTATTAGTTGTAATTCAAAGCTGATATGGCGTATAAAAGTAGTAATTCATACTGTTAACAAAATGTGTAAGTAGTCGTCAACCTTTGGCACAAATTTTGCTCATACGAGTATGTAGGTATTAATGATTTTAATTAGTGCTGGTTACTAAAAGCCGAGCTTTGTGAGGGTTCACGTCGTCACACCTTAACTGACTGATGATAACACATATAACACGGACTCGCGCACGAAGGGTTCCGTACCATTATAGAGCAAAATTATGCCGAAAATTATGTTTGTGTATGGGAGCCCCCCTTCATTTTTTATTTTATTTTATTTTGTTTTTAGTATTTGTATATTATAGCGGCAACAGATATTCATAATCCGTGAAAATTTCAATTCTATTACCGTTCTTGAGTTGCGGCCTGGAGACAGACAGACAGACAGACGGACAGACAACGAAGTCTTAGGCTGGCTTCACACAGCCGGAATGTCTTTCTGAATTCATATTATTAATTCAGAAAGACTGGAATTGCATACAATATCAGTAAGTATGCTCCACGTACACATTCTGATTTTTTTCAGATTATGTTTCTCAGATCGATCTGACGAGACGTAAGACGTAAGAATGATACTGACGAGCGTTCTGAATTCCGGATCGATAAATTTAAGATTATGATTTCATAACGCGCGTATTCCCATACATTTTAATAGAGCGGCACACACATACTGGAATCAGACTATGAATTATTTCAGTTGACACTGCAAGAAGCTAACCCCTGGACGTGTTGTGACCTGCTGGCGTGATGTCTGACACGGAAAATTTAATCTTAAGCATTGAAGTATAGGACACATCCATTGAGGATTACCATGACAGGGAAAAAAACATAGCGTGGTTGGAAATTCTTAAAAGTTCAATTCCAAATTGGGAAACATTAAGTGAAAACGAAAGTAAAAGAAAAATAATATTTATTAGTATTAATTCTTCTTCCATAAAGACGTTTAAATATGTGCCAGGAATCATGAGACTCATCTCATCTCATCACTCATCATGAGAATCAGAGAAGATGACAATCTTATTTTCAAAGATGTGTGTGAGGCAAGGTGCTGAAATTTAGATTATGAATTTCCGATTATGAATTACTCAGAGAGACGTTCCGGCTGTGTGAGGCCAGCCTTAGTACCTATTAGTCCCGTTTTTATCTTTTGGGTACGGAAGTTAGAACCCTAATTACATGTTAAAGCACAAATCAATAGGCATGGTAGTTTTTCCGTAAAGGTTGTGGGATTTATTATGACTAGCAACTTCATCTATTTTAGTTGAAGAATAAATAACTTAGAGTAGTTACGTAGCTATGACAATATAAATTTGTATTAAAATTTAAGAGCTCTCAGAAAATCGTTTATTTAAACAAATGAAATACGTTTGTTTTGGATAATCAGCAGGAATATAATGACTTTCCTGAATATAGCCAGCCACGATTTACAAACATACTCAAATGAAAATTGCCTGGAAAACAACATTAAGGAGAATGAAAGTTTTCCAGAATATAGTCACTCAATATTGCAAAACTTTACATTGAAAAGGACATTAAGTAATTGAAAGTTCTCGTATTTGTCATGACGCAAAAAATAACTCAACAGACAGTAGCATCGAAGCTAAATTACTGACGCTGATGAAGATGAGTGTTAATAAGAAAAAAAAGTTTCATAAATACGCTAATCGCAGAAAAGTAAGGATTCTTCGAGTGAACCAATGATTGACGATCTCTGACTAGTAGCCTTTAATTCTAAAATAAACGGCCACGCATAAAATTGAGTTCAACATGTATATTTAGACAAGGGAATTGTAATTACAGTATAATAAATTAGTTTTAACGTGTTTTTTAACAATTCTTATATGCCGCGTCTGGCGCGTCATCGGCCTCACTAAAACTTTTTGAATGACGCGCTGGGCGCGGCATTGGCCATGAATCGGTTAATGAAGCACAGTAAGGTCGTACCTTTATTCAAAGCGGGAATTAAATCAGATCCGACTAATTACCGGCCTATTTCGATTTTACCGACTCTTAGTAAAATATTTGAAAAAATAATTTTACAAAAATTACTGTTACATTTTAATTTAAATAATTTATTACACAATAACCAATACGGTTTTACTAAGGGTGGTTCCACAACGGATGCTGGTATAGGTCTTCTTTGTAACATATTTGAAGCTTGGGAGGAGTCACAAGATGCCTTAGGTATTTTTTGTGACCTCTCTAAGGCATTTGACTGTGTCGAGCATGCTACTTTAGTCAGAAAATTGCACCACTATGGCATAAGGGACTCAGAACTCAGCCTTTTGACTTCTTACCTCAAAAATAGGACTCAAAGGGTTGAAGTTAATAGTAAAAGATCCAATGGGACCAAAATAGAATTAGGTGTACCACAGGGATCTATTTTAGGA
Organism: Polyommatus icarus; assembly: GCA_937595015.1. NCBI lineage: Eukaryota > Metazoa > Arthropoda > Insecta > Lepidoptera > Lycaenidae > Polyommatus > Polyommatus icarus. The sequence continues at coordinate 4,394,722 of OW569325.1, forward strand.
CCATTTCTTTTTCTCATCTACATTAATGACTTACCTTATCTAGTTAAGGATAATGAGATAGTACTTTATGCTGATGACACTTCACTTATTTTTAAATTGAAGCGACGGCAGTCAAATTACGACGAGGTAAATAGTACTCTTTCAAAAATAGTACATTGGTTTAATGTTAATAACTTACTTTTAAACTCTAAGAAAACCAAATGTTTCAAATTTACTTTGCCCAATGTTAGGCAAGTTCAAACCAATTTACTATTAAATGATGAGAAAATGAATTTGGTGGACTCCACTATATTCTTAGGCATTACATTAGATAGTAAATTACAGTGGGGTCCTCATATTGCTAACCTTGCAGGTAAGCTCAGTTCTGCAGCATATGCAGTCAAAAAATTAGGGGAAATTTCTGATGAAGACACGGCAAGACTAGTTTATTTTAGTTATTTTCACAGTAGAATGTCTTACGGTATCATTTTATGGGGAAACGCTGCCGACATCAATACAATTTTTGTGCTGCAGAAGCGAGCTATACGCTCAATTTATAAAATGTCAGCTTTTGAATCTCTGAGAGAAAAGTTTAAAGAAATTGGTATTCTAACTGTTGCTTCTCAATACATTTTGGATAATGTGTTGTATGTTAGAAAGAATCTAACTAAATTTAAAACTAAAGGTGATAGTCACGGTAGAAACACTAGAAATAGGCACAAGCTGGAAATGCCAGTGATCAGACTTAGCAAAATAAGTAAATCTTTTAAAGGTCAATGTATACGCCTTTACAATAAAATCCCGAAAAACGTTCAAAATCTATCAATTAATAAATTTAAAAAAGTAATTAAAGAACGTTTGTGTGCCAAAGCCTACTATACGGCCAATGATTTCCTAAACGATGGCACATCTTGGGAGTAGGATGGCTGCTTCTACATTTATTATATGTGACTTACAATTCATGTTGACTTTCTATAATGTATTAGATTAAGTTATTTACATTGTAAATTTTATTTTTTTAAAAGACTAATTTTCCACTTTTTTAGTAAAAAGTGGCCCGTGCGAGTTTCTTACGCCGGTTCTTCTCGCCGGGTTAGTTCCCGAACCGGTGGTAGGCAACATGTAGCTCAACGTTCTGAAAACATTTGATTCAAATTTATTCAGAAATAAAACGATTTTTATTTTATATAAATCTATACATTGTCATTTGTCACGCGCTGCCGCCGCTTCCGCTGTTTGCTGATTTCGAGTCTGGAGCCTTACAGTTGGACTGAAGTAGGCGGCACGCATTTTTTATACATTTTTTATTGCCAGTCGCGCGCTCGGTCATAATTATATGAAAAATGCTTAAAATAGTAATTACCTAGGTTTCTGCACAAAAATTTATTATAAAATATTTAAACACTTAAAATATAGTAAAACACTAAAAATATGGGCCGGGACCACAAAAGATTTCCTGGAATTGGTGATCGAAGGATTAAATACAAAAATATTTTTTAGTGTTTAAATATTTTGTAGTAAATTTTTGTGCAGGAACCTAGGTACCTAATTACTATTTTAAGCTAAAAAAATAACTCAAACATGTTAAATGTTTTCGTATGAGAAAATGATTTTGGTATTACGTAATACGTATTATATGAGAATTTCGATGGCACCCGGCCTCTTAAGAGCTTAGCGACTAGCGATTGACAATGTGTAAATCTCCATAATAATATTATGTTACACTCATTTTCCTGATACAATTTATTATTATGGTAGATGCTTGGTTTTCCTACCATACCAAACGTCAAACTTATTAAGCCCATAATCAATAGTGTCTTAACCCTTAATACACTAGTAAACAAGTGCCATTTTCCTCGAAACCTGATCGCATGCACCCAAAATTATGATTTTGGTCTCATTCGATTTGGAATACCATCTAGAACATTGTATCAAAATTCCAAGACGGGCTGAAAAAAAAATGCAAAAGTTATAAACAATTAAGTAAACAATAAAAATAAGGGTTTGGTTTTTTAATATTTCAAAAACTATTTGACATAATCAAAATTTGAAAATAGATCCTTAAAGAGCAGGGAATTTCCTAAAAAATCCTAGATCCTGGAACCTTGCCAATTATCCTTATAGCTTTAATTGAGCGGCGAAAGTAACGGTGAAACCGCGTGGTTCAGGTTTTGCGTGATTTGCCGCAATCTGCTACGTGAACTAAAAAAAATATTTTAAGTGATTAAGGGCCTGTTTCACCGCTTCCTGATAAGGCTATCCACCACTTAATTTGACAGATGGAGTATGGAAAATCTGTCAAATATCCCTATCGGGCACCTTATCAGGAAGCGGTGAAACAGGCCATAAATACTAATATTAAGGAATAAAAAAAATGGGTACTAAGTAGACATATCAATAAACAATAATCCGTTAACAAAAATAAATTATCACAATTTGTTTAATTATTATGCTTTTCTTAATTTGTTAATAGTCACCATTTTAATGTTAACATAAAAACGCTGATTATTTCTAAACAAGAAATCTAGAAATTGTTATTATTCTTTTGAGCTAATCTTAAAAGGGCTTAGAAGAGATATCCGGTGGAAAAATTCAATAATTTTGATTTTTCACTTTTTTATTAACATTCAAAAGCATTCCAAAATTATTCATGTAAATAAAGCAATTATGGTACTTTTATATCCAATTATTGTTATTATTTTGTTTTGTTGTTTGTATTGTTTATAAGTTATACCTATTGCATGTTAACATAAAAAAAAAATGGTGACTATTAACAAATGAACAAAAGCATAACATTTAAACAAACTGTGATAATTTATTTTTGTTGACGGATTATTGTTTATTGATATGTCTACTTAGTACCCAATTTTTTTTATTTCTTTATATTAATAATTAATAAGTCAAAATATATATTTTTAGTTCGCGTGGCAGATTGCGGCAATTCACGCGAAACTCGAACTACGCGTTTTTACCGTTACTTTCGCCGCTCATTTAAAGCTATAAGGATTATTGGTAAGGTTCCAGGATCTAAGATTTTTTTTTAGGAAATTTCCTCTTCTTTAAGGATCTATTTTCAAATTTTGATTATCTTAGATCTTAAAAAAATCCAAACCCTTCTTTTTATGTTTACTTAATTGTTTATAACTATTGCATTTTTCTTCAGCCCCTCTTGGAATTTTGATAGAATGTTCTAGATGGTATTCCGAATCGAATGAGACCAAAATGAAATGAGATCAGTGTTCGAGGAAAATGGCACTTGTTAATCAGACTATAATATGTAAAGCGGCGATGGACTTTAAAAATACAACTTTTTTTTTCAGGTGAAGCGTATAGCTCCCGAGTTCTACGACGACCTGCCGCAGCACCACAGCTGGTCGGCGGTGCTGTGGGACTTCGTCATGGACCCCGATATCGGGCCCTACGCGCGCATCAAGCGCAAGCACTTCGGCCTAGAGAGCTAATACCCTACGATACGATATGTCGTTTGGTTTGCATTTATTGTTGCGCCCTAACGATAAAACGGCACGGTTCAAATCTTTAGTCCACTCAAAGAATAGTCCAAAAGAAGGTGTAGTGTGCGTGAGCTGCAACCTAAGCAATTTCTTCAGAAATGTGTTCAGGATGCCCAGAAGGCAAACATTAAATATTTAGAGACTGTGCACTGTGCAGTTATGTCGTTGTATGTAGCGGGCATACTGTTTTGTTATATTGCAATTAAAATAAAAAATAAAAAATTGTACTATCAGAAAAGTTGATTTCTAGGCAGATGGGGGACCTAGACGTATTTTGGTCGCGTTCGCGTTATGTCAAACCTAGCTGACAGATCACGCATTAATGACATGATCCGACCAAATGACGTTGGTCTGTCAACTGCCTAGGAATCAATTTCCTCGATGGTACTATTGATGAACTATTTACAAAAATCTGTAAACATCGTTTATATTAATCAATTATTTCATACTTTAAGAACAACTGACGATACATAGTGTTTTTTTTTTTGGTAGGTTCAGGTTAAAAGTGGGATTTACTCCAAATTTTTTGGAGCATTTTACATTACCGATGCGATATCACAACAAACATTACATTATCATTATTACATTACATAAACATTTCATTATTAGAACATTATATTATCTGTCTTTGTAAATTTACTGGCGATTCCTAATATAACAGTAAAATCTAAATGATAATGAAAAACTGTACAATATGCCAAAGACATAATGATGTGGTTTATCGCATCGCATAGTGTGTAAACGCTCTTATTCACGATAAATATAATTATTATCGTGATCCAAATAACGAATTCAATTCTATACAGGGTGGATTCAAAATTGTAGTTCACAAGTATAAAAACTTGTTTTCTTTTTTTGTAAATATGTAAAATGTATTTGAAATATTAGAATTATGCGGGTTTGTATAAAAACCCAGTATATTTTTGATGGATAGTCCCTTGGAGATCGCTTGATTGCCTTTTCTATACCTGCCAGTTGCAACCAGTCCTATAATGGTGTAGGTACTGTTGTTAAATGTTCAATACCTATAGGTCTCGTAGTTTGTATGAATATAGCTTTCAACTGATCCTATGATGTTAATTGTTGTTCGTGTTAAATAAATGAAGATGACGTGGTGTTAAAACAATTCATGCGGCTTGTTATTAAATCTGCTACTTTTCAGAAAATATATTGTATTAAATTAATTTTTCCTCGTTCTAAATGTTACGTACACAACATTATTTATTATATGAATTAAATCACTTAGTTGCCTTTTCATGCAACAAACCATAGATTAATGTATTACTATTTCTCTATGAACAAACTAATGATAACGATTTTATATACGCTTTGTATAATAATATTTAAAATGAGTTGTTGAAATCTGTTTGCATAAATATGTTGTTATTAAATAAATAAACATTTCTTTATCACACTGGCATACAAAAACGATTAGCATTGCATTCATGCTTTTATTAGGTTCACCCTAGCTTCACCTAAATGTATGTTTGTATAAAACTTTTGAATTGGATGCTCTTTTAAAACATGTTTTTAAATATTTTCTTTAAATTTAAACTCATTAAACTATATTTATCTTTGTATTATTATGTAATTTTTGTCATATTTATAATCTCATTTGTAATCTCTAACTAAGGATTATTATGTAAGCAATTCCCAATAAACATCTAAGCAAAAAACCAACTATAATGTTCCTGACTTATACGGGTATACTGTTAAGATATGTTAATAAACACCGCCAAATGTAGAGGGAACTAAAATAGAAAAAATTACAAACTTAAATTGGAAGATTAATCATAAAATTTTATAGTGTTCATTAATCAATTAGGCATTGCTACTCGTCATACTATGATTACACTTGTGTCTTTTAAATTGTTTTTCATAGTTTCCAATTTATTTTAGTTTACTATCAATGAAATATTACTTATTTAAAAATAAACATGCATTTTGTAAGATATTTTTATGTCATAATCATAACCAGTGAATAAAATTCATTGTTATTTATGAAAACCTTGTTGTTAACTAAAGATGAGGGACGCTAGATTTACTTTGTATGCTTTTAGTCATCATGATATTATATAAATATATTTGTTATTCTTTGATAAGTTTGTTTTATTGAGCACATTAAGAAGTTCCATGACATATTGCAATTTACAAAGGAACCTTTCTTCTGGATTTTGTATTTTTTTGGAATGAGTAAATAAATAAAAAAATACATTTACACATAAAATTTTATAAAATGGACGGTTTTACAATTATATAACTTATAAATAAAAATTACTTTTTGTGGTTAATGATTGTAAAAATTGTAATGAAATTAATATTTATAATATTATTTAGTTTTTTGTGCTACAATAATTTATCATTGAACAATCAAATGGCTCAACATTGCATAAAATACTATACACATTTTCCAACATAAACACAATTTTTTGTTTCACAAGTCTTTTGTGTAGTGATATTTTACAGACATTTGACATACAAATTTGTATTACAAAATCCTTTTTATGATACATGCCACAAAATTACATAAGAAAATGCATTTGTTTCGATTCTCGGTGGATGTATTTCAGCTTATATGATAAAATGTACACTTACTGCTACTGCTTACAAAATTATTAATACAACATGAGTCTTATACTAAGGGTGAAAATTGTGTGATCAAAGGTAGCCTACCTAAGTTCAGTCTAGAGTTTGTGTTAGTAAAGTTACAACTTACAGCCAATTTTTCGAGATGAATTTGTCAATTCAATAGCACTTTTGATTGACAACACCTAAGGGTCAATTTATATTAGAGCAGAGTCGAAGCGCATCGGAGCGAATTATCAAAACTGAACATAACAAATTTAACCTTATATCCAAAGCATTAACGCACATATTACTTCTGAGAATTTAAAAAGGTGCGCGCGTTCCTGCGCACTCTCGCGAATCCGCTCGACCGACGTTTTTTGGTGCGCGCGAATCCACGCGAATTTACGCGTCATCACTGTAGGCACTCTGGCGAATCCGCGCGCGTTCGTTCGACTTGTTGCGAATTTCTTCGCTGCGCTTCGACTCCGCGCTAGTATAAATTGACCCTAAGCCTACTGAATATATTATTAACTATAGTGTACCTGGCGAATCGAGACGCGGCGGTAGCGGTCAATTATGACTCCCTGTCAAAAAATTTGTTGCATATTTTTCTATATAAACCGTGATTGACAACGAAGTGTCTGAATACAGTGTGAGCATTTTTCATCTAGCTCCTACACTAAAAAGGTCAATGACCGCTACCACCTCGATTCGCGTGGTACACTTTACACTTCAGTGACAATTTCGTCTCAATAACTTGGCATTAGGCAGTGCATAAAATATGTTACATGTATAAGCTTGTAGCCCAGGAGGGTTAGTTTAGCCTTGTATGGGAATCTGAAATTAATTATAGTCAGAATTTTTTTTGCACCTGTGTATAATATAATATAAATAAATAAAAAATAAAGGAGTTATAGCTAAAAAAAGATTGGACCTTCAAACCAATATGGCGGCTAACGCACATCTCGTGGCTGGTCGAGTTTTTGAATTTAAGCTATTTGTGACCTCCTCTAAACACTGGTGCAAAAAAATGGCTGACTTTAATTAATTTAAAGAAAAATCTAACCCTACTGGGCTATTGTTAGAGATTCAAATGTAAAGCTGCTTAGGCACAGTCAGTTGTTACAAACTGACAATACAATTATTTAAGTCCGACTATATTGTTCACTTATTATATGAAATTACTACTACTAACTAAATTCTATACTAATAATCCTCAAATTCAAAAATCCCTTGGACGGAGTTTCGTTACAAATAAGGGCTCTTTAATATGATATATTCAGACAGATTTTTTTAATATGATATAATCAGACTGATATGGTCACTAGATATTGGACGTTTTCATTGGTCAGTTCTTAAAAACATTCGATTTTTTACTTCAGTAAAGTATAACATTTATTAAGTATATCTCTAAAAATGGAATGTCTGAAATACTTTTTAATCATCAAACAAAACAATATTTTTAAAATAGTGTAAAGTTACAAAAATTGTTAAAAAAATACTCAACTTTAGAGCTCTATATCTTCTTTGTTTTATGGCAACTTACTCATTAATATTTAACCATGCCATGATGCCATGCTACCATTTGTGATTCACAGATATCACAGTGAGGTACAGACATGATGCCAGTATAGTGTCTTCAACACACCACAATCTACAATCAATTCTATAGCAAATAGAATTGATTGTATACTCTGTGCGAGATCCGAGGGATAAGTGCTGTGGGGGGAGTGCAGAGTATATTCTATGACGTAGAATGTAGATTACACGATCAGTTTTTCATCAATCGGATTGACGGAATACTGATGATTAGGGCCCGGATTTATATGTAAATACATATTTTTGTTTTGCGTGATTTTAGGCCTAGAATGTGTTTTTTACACGAATTATCATGTTTAGACTGTGAAAAACCAAGTTTTATTTTCCATATTTTTCCATATTTTAGGGTTTTTCATATATAAGTCCATATTTTGCAAGAAAATGTCACAATCGTCCATATTTTTACAAAAATACAAAAAAAAAAATACGTTCCCGCCACCATGCGGCTGCGTATTTCATTATTTTTATTGTTTCCAAAGAAGCTTATTCCTTCAGGATTCAAGCCCCATAAGAGCACCGGTGATCGCGACAACAATATAATACAATAGCATTTCCAAGAATCCGCGATCGAAGGATTAATAAAGAAATAGAAAATAAAGTTTCAGATGCAAAAGGTCCTAAACTAAACAAAAACTGAAGTATGTTTCGGTCTTCGGGTAATATAAAAGATTTAAGTACGTAACACACAAAGAAAAACAAAGTTATGTGCCGATTATTAGGGTTACGTACCCAAAGGGTAAAAACGAGAATTTTTACTAAGACTTCGCGATGTCTGTCTGTCCGTCTGTTTGTCACCAGGCTGTATCTCAAGAACGGCTATAGCTAGACTTCTGAAATTTTCACAGAATATGTATAATATCTATAATTGCCGCTATAACAACAAATACTAAAAACAAAATAATATTAATAATTAAGGGTGGCTCCCATACAACAAACGTATTTTTTTTTATATTTTTCGCTCGATATCAATAATGGCTGTAGCCATTATATTATGTAGCCATAGCTGTAGCTATGCACTTGAATTTTTTACAAAATCCTTAATTATACTTTAATAAATTTTGATAAAAAATTAAAATAAAATAAATATTTAAGGGTTACCTATACTAAAACAATGTTTAATTATTGTAATTATATAGTCCATATTTTCCATATTTCTGATTTATAGTCCATATTTTTCCATATTTTCGATTTTTTAGTCCTTTATTTTAAGTACATATTTTGGACTTTTTAATACACATTTTTCTGGGCCCTACTGATGATTATAAAAAGTACATATTAAAAAATATATCAGTCCATCAATCCGTGGGTTAGACTATCAATTTTCCGTCAATCTTTGCCAGATTATGGAAAACTAATCGTGTAACCTACATATACAGGCATCCACAGCGTAGCTGGCGCTTAGCTATGGCAATGCCGCTGCCACACGCATCAAAAGGCAATCTAACCCACAACTACACAGGCGTCTCAAGGCTTCCAGTGAGTGGTACAACCTCCTCAGGTGCAGCCTTGTCGGCGGCGCATCACATCTGCGACGCGGGCATCGTGGACACGGTCGAGTGCGGCGTCGTAGGCCGCGAGCCCGCCAGCGACGCGTTCAGGGACGCCATCGTACCCATCTGGAAATGAGAAATTGTAATAATTTATATCTGAAGAAATTATGTTATGCTTTCAGAAATTGTAATCATTACATTTGGAACTCCGTAATGGGATAAACTGGCTTACTTGTTAACAATAGAGAAACAACATTCATTTAATTGAAGACATGAGGAAGAAGCAGGTAAGTAGCAGTTAATTGCCGTTTTTTTTTTAATTAAATAAATGTGGATATATGTATAGCCAGATAATGAAGTATATAAGTTAGTAATTGTCCTGATGTTATCTTGTTCTTCCACTCACATTCATATTTCATCTTTTATCAGCTTATTAGGTAAAGTTAGTGGTAAGTACAGAAAATTGAGTTAACTTCCTTTGACTGGTAGAAAACTAATTTCAGGCTATTATTATACTAATTTCTGTAAACATGATCTTATTATATTTATAATGAATTACATATTACTATGGGAATTTATAGCTCTGACTTACTCTCAAGTGCGCCAAATCTTCCAATTTAGTGAGATCAGACAGTTCCAGGTACAAGCTGTAGACCAGGAGCCAGCCGTAAACTCCAACTACAGTGAACACTATCCAAAACAAGCACATCAGGATGTTGTAGGCAAATATCATGTCATTCACAATCGACGCAAATATAAACGCCACAAAGCGGAACAGAAGAAATACACCAAATGTGTACAGCCACGGCACTATTTTCTTCTCATATTCCTGAAATAAAAAATAGTAAAATTAACATCTGTAGGATTTTCAATTTTTTAATACTGGCAACAACACTTTAATTCATGTGGCATTAAAAACTCTGTTTTATAAAAATGTTAGGAGGTATTGTTACTTCAACAACATTATATTTCTTTGCAGTTAATAAAAAAAACAAAATGAATATTTAGTCTGTTAGGTAAGCATTAATCCTTCGATCGGATGTTCTAGGAATTCCCATTGTATTCTTTTGTTCTCGCGATCACCAGTGCTCGCGCGGGGCCTGAAGGATTAATGCTTCAACTCCCAAGTGGTCAAATTCAACCACAATAACAGTAAATTTCTAAGAATCGTAATGATCGAGGGATTAATTCATGATCTTGTAATAAAAACTTTTGAATACCTTCCTCAGGGCTACAATCAGTATTATGCTGGTCACAATCAGAGCCACAGATCCCAACCAAGAGAACAGGGAGAACACAATCAGCACATTTCTTACTGAAATAATAAAAAATACATAATTAAAATGTGTTATGAGATTCTTGAATATTGGTAAAAGCAAAACAGAATTATTTTAAATTTTTAATAGGAGGCCATAATTTTTTGCAATGCTGTTGAATAGAAGCGCATTAAAAACTAGGAATTTGTAGAAAAACTTACCAGGTGGACTCCCAACGTAAACAAACTGAAAGCTGACTACATAGTAGCCGTAATGAACAGAGCCGGGGGCAGCCATTCCAAGACTATATAAATCAAAAATGCTTTGGCCAAATGTGAACAGTGCTATGAACTGAAAAAATAAATACAAGTTTTTTTTTTATTAAATAAGGGGGCAAAGAGCAAACGGGTCACCTGATGGTAAGCAACTACCATCGCCCACTCTCACAACATCAGAAGAGCTGCAGGTGCATTGTCAGCCTTTTAAGAGGGAATATGCTCTTTCTTGAAGGTTTGCAGGTTGTATAGGTCTGGAAATACTGCTGGTGACAGTTCGTTCCAGAGTTTTACAGTGCGCGGCAGAAAGTAAAGTGTTTTTTTCTAAACCTATCCTATGTCCAGAGTAAACTTGTTTTTATTTCCATATTATTTGTTACATATAAAATACTTATCTAATACCTACTCACCAAAGATATTGAAGCAGTGAGCAGAGATCCTCTTTGCAAGTCTAAGAAGAAAGCATCATGAAGTATGGGCTTCTGATACCATGGCACACGCAATGAACGCACAGACTTTGATGACCTCAAGTTTGTAGAAGACCTGAAAATATATTGTCACTATCATTTAAATATATTTCTAGCTTAAACTAGCCGATCAGTTGATGAATAACATTTTGTATAGTTATAGAAGCACGTAATGGAGTTGCAGTAGCTAATATAATAATGTTTGACTTACTTTCCAGTGTAATGTGAATACACCGAAGGCGTTGATCGATACGTTGATGGGGTCTTTCTTCCATACATGATTTATAGTTTTGATATTGCTTGTTTTGAATCTAAATCGGTTGACGCTGGTTGACGCCCAATTTGATTAATGAGAACTCTTACGTGTGTTATGAATTAGGATATCTTCCAACCTGCTACGATGGTTTACATAGGATGGTTAGTTTTCCCAATTATCAACAAGAATAACTTTTAGGAATAGTTGTATAAAGAAAAATAAAATTTTAGATTTGTACACTGTCCTGCGGGCTTGGTGAAAATTTGTCAGATTTTGTTGACAGTTGACACCTCACACCGCAGAATAAAGGCTCCAGTACACAATGGTCCATCATGGCCCACTGCAGGCCATCGTCAACTGTAGACCACGATCACTTTGTGTTTACACAATGGCGCATGACTCATTGCTGCCCGGCAAGCCACTTGCGATGGACGTGGAAGAAATTACGACTGCGGCTGTTTATTTATATTCTGTTTACAAGCTTAAAGCTAGGCATGTTAATATATTTTCTATAATCTATACAAATTTTCGCGTGACCGCACACTCAGCTATAATATATTATAATATTTCTGTGATGTCACGTGGATTTAGTAAGGAAAATATGCCTAGCTATAAATATATTAATATTATATTATAGCTAAGTCTGTGACGGGCTTAAGTTTAAAAAATTATATTTAGTTGACTACTTAACTACTTAATACGATACGATACGATACGAATCTGTCATAAAAATCAAAATTCTAGTTCACAACCTAGCACGCAACAAAAAAGTGCACTATCCCGGTCAGCGATTGGTGACGAACTAAACAATGGCCGATTGTGTGAACACCACAGGCCACGCTACGCCACGATTCCTTTGAAGTGTGCCCGAAAAACCGACAACTCCCCAATTGCGCGCCACGCCCGGCCATCGTCCGCCAACATACACCATGGATAGTTTTCTTATTTTTTATCTCCGCCGGACGGCGCGACGATAGACACTTCTAGATTTTCTATTGGTTCCCCACCGATCTGAAATTATTTGCAGGTTGGCATTACTGACTACATGTTGGTCGTGTTTCTACAAAATATCAGTGTACTGTCAAGTGTAATATCAATCAAAATATCATACTCCTAAGCGATAATTGGCCTAAGCAATTAGGCCAGTATACTGATAACAGCTTCGAAACACGCTTATACTTGTCAAACTGAAAACTGATAACTGAAAAAGTTTTCTACTTCTACTTTTTATTGTCGGTGTGGTTTTTATTATTTTTCCCCAAATTATGTTATTTGGGTTTTTGATGTTCATTATTGGTAAAATATTAGCCACTAAATATCCGTTATCTTGCACAAGTGCAGGTAAGATGTTGTCAAAGCCAAAATGTATAATTCCTGTGACATTTGGTGTGAATATCGGTAAATACCCAATTTTTCCGTGAATTTTAACTAAAACATCGTTATAATAACTTTATTATCCTATTCATTGGAATATTATAGCGTCTTTTTCAAATTTCAATGTTTCAAGTTTTACATTCTTTTGCCCAGTTTTGTAGCAATTATTGATGGTATTCCCTGGTATTACCGATAGTTTTCTACCCATACGCCATCTAGTTACTAAAATGGAAGCTGTTTGACGAAAACTTCTCATTACCCCGTCTACACAATGGCCTGCGTGGGCCATGATGGACCATTGTGTACTGGGCACTTAAGAATAAGAACACTTGACATTGACACTTGACATTTCACAAACGTCAAATTGTCCATGGTCATAATTTTTTTTAGTTCAAAAAATATAATGTCCTAGTCCATATGAAAAGAGTCCAAAATCAAAATTTAAAACATTTTTGATGTCACAATAAACGCTTTTAACTTAATTTTAATTAATTTTAATTTATAATTAAAGTCGTATCAAGTTTTTATCATAGGAAATAAAATTTTAGTTATTTTTGGTAATACAAAAAAATCGTTATAAAATGACATCATTCGGTTCAGTCATAGATGAAGATGATAGAGTAAATAGGTAGTAAAAAAAAAAACACACAGTTGATAAATGCATGTGTGTGTGGTGTAACTGTTGTTTGTGTTATCTATCATGTTTTTATCAAAAAGTAATGTTTGTGAAATTGTTTGGTGTTAAATTTATCTAATAATAGTGGTAAGATATCAACATTATCTCGTTTCCATCATAAGTTATCATCAAATCTTTGTGATCTTAAATTTATTTAGGTTATCAATGGCAGTGGGGTATGCTTGTATGATATCATGTTTTTACTTTTTTATGATACAAAAGGTACTTTCCTTACAAATTACACAGAAATGCGATGAGAGCTATGTTTTAGCTTAACTTCTGTTGTAGCTTAATCATTTCTTTGTTATTTCATTCAGCTGTAAGCGTTGATATCAGCGTTCGTTTAGCTACGACCTCGATTTTATTCCAATAAGTGGTTTGGCGGGAGTAAACCTTCAATATTGTTAGCTAATACTATCGCAACTAATAGCCACAAGTGTATGTTCGATAATTAATATGACAGTACCTACCTTTTTCTAACATTGCAATTTGCAGCTATATTACTCTGTATTATAATTGCAGCAAGTTATTGCAGCAAAACAATTCATTTATATTGCCTACAGTCTTTATTATAATAAACGAAAAATTGTTACTTAGATATTTTCAGAAATTTCGAAAATGTGTCTATCTGTTTGATAACTCTTTGTGTACAAGCTACAAACCACTGAATGGTAGCAGTCATGAATTTTATTGCAAGAGCAATTTTATTGCAATTTTACGGCAACATCTAATTAAATGACGAGTTCTGTGGCTCAGTGGTGAGCGTGTTGGTAGCTCAAGCCGGGGGTGCAGGTTCGAATCCCGCCCATGGAACAAAAAGTGTTCAATGTTCCCGAAGCTGGATGTGTATTAAAATATATGTGTATGATATAATAAAAATCTTAAATATATGTGAGGGATTCTATCGCCACGGGTGGGACACTTGTACCTCAATTTCAGTATGTGTGACTAATTTATGCGAATTGTATCAATGATATCAAATTGGTTTATTTTAAGAATAACAGAATATTTTATATACTCTTATAATTATATTGGAGGCGGGGATAACACCTTGTAAAATGAAATCAAAATAATAGTAAATGTTTGCCAGGGGTGGGACAAAAAATGGACATAATTGTTACACATGAATCATATTCAACAAAACTCTGCTTTCTTATTAAACTTTTTAATGCAAAGTACAATATTTGTTTGAAACAATAATCGAACGTAACATTTCAATAAAAAACAATGCCCTATTATAAAAACATATTTTACAAAAATTAAATAAAGAGTGTCACGGGTGGGACTAACAATGTCATTGGTGGGACACGTACGATTTATTAGGCAAAATATGCGCCTTATAAGCTTTTTTAGGGTTCTGTGCCCAAAGGGTAAAAACGGGACCCTATTACTAAGACTTTGATGTCTGTCTGTCCCTCTGTCTGTCCGTTTGTCTGTCTGCCCGTCTGTCTGTCACCAAGCTGTATCTCAAGAACGGCTATAGCTAGACTTCTAAAATTTTCACAGATTGTGTGTATCTGTTGCCGCTATAACAACAAATACTAAAAACAAAATAAATTAAATATTTAAGGGGGGCTTCCATACAACAAACATATTTTTTTTTGCAATTTTTTGCTCAATATCAATAATAAAATTGAAACAATTTTTCGCATTTTTACGTAAAGTTCGATCTAACTTAATAATGTTTGCAAGTATATAAAAAATTTAAAAAATAAAAATATGCTAATTAGTATTATGTTACCGTGATATTCGAAGTATTTTGTATCGAAATATAATAATTTATAGCATAAAAACAACTTGGAAAAAATTCGTTCCAAAATTTCAAGGTTTACTTTCTCATAGAATCCCCCATGTTTAGTATAAAAGTATTAAATATATTTCCATTGTCTGGTACCTGTAACACAAGTCCTTTAGGAACTTAGCACGGGGCCAGACTGACGTGATGTGAAGTGTCCATATATATTATAAAAAAAAAACATGGATAAAATATATTATTGGTCTAGGGCCATTCTGAAAGCATACTAAGAAGCTGTGGCAATACAGCTACAGCTTTCAGAACATTTTGGAACAAATATTTACTGTAGCTGTGTTGCCATAGCTCCTTTCCCACTTGCTAAGTTGCTTCCGCAGAACCCAGTGCAGATATTCCCATTTCTTTGTTATACATTTTGTTGTAGTTTCTATTTGTTTGATTTAATGCTTCAAGCCCCAAGTGGTCGCATGCAACTGCAATAATAATAGCAATTTATTGTGTCTAATTTTTTTCACAATCGAGGGATTAAGGCAAATTATTGATCTTAATTCTTTTTGTCATTGATGCTCTATAGCAGAGGTCACCAATTAGTTTTGCTCGGGGTCCATTTTAAGGAATGAAAGGACTTTCGCGGTCCACACATTTTATAAAAAAAATACTTTTTAAACAAATAAGGAAATAACAAAGCTATTTATTTACATATCAATGAGAAAAGCGACAATTTTTGTTGCTCATCATCTGTCTGAAGTGAAATTAATGCAAGCTATAACATTAAACGAAGTTTGGTCGGTGGTCTGCACAAAGTGGGCTGGAGGTCCGGATCCGGACCGCGGTCCGCAATTTGGTGACCCCTGCTCTATAGTCTATACAGTCCTGTTATATTGGATTACATTACATTATTATTACTCTATATTTTAGCAAGACTAACATTTAAAATTAACATTGATTTAATACCTTGATCATGGGAATTGCAGACACAATAGATTTTCAATTGTTATACAACACCTGGGTTCCGCTTGGGGATTGATGGGTTAAATATAAGTTCTGTATTATCCAATATCATTGCATGATTATTATAATAATTTAATTACAGGGTCAATAATTTGTCGTACAACTTTATTTTCCTTATAAAAATCTTTGTTTTAATTTAAACATTTTTTTCAGAATGGTGCATCCGAATGTTCAGAAGAGAAAGATGTCCCGCCATGAGAAAGCAAAAAGTGGCTTTGTAAGTTTATTCTTCTACTGTAGAGCTCTATATATTATACCTAAATACATATAGTATTATCTTAGTGGTTAATGATAATAATTAAATTGAACTATTTATTTACAAAAATATTCTATTCTAGTTGTTCAAAAAATCTGCTACATTGCCATTTATCGGAGGCCCAATCCCCTACCCTTTTAGACGTGGGAGAGCCCTGCTTCGGCACGAATGGGCCGGCTCGACCGGAGAAATACCACGTCCTCACAGAAAACTGGCGTGAAACAGCGCTTGCGCTGTGTTTCGCCGAGTGAGTGAGTTTACCGGAGGCCCAATCCCCTACCCTTTTCCCTTCCCTACTCTTCCCTATTTCCTTCCCCACCCTCCCCTATTACCCCTTAAAAGGCCGGCAACGCACCTGCAGCTCTTCTGATGCTGCGAGTGTCCATGGGCGACGGAAGTTGCTTTCCGTCAGGTGACCCGTTTGCTTGTTTGCCCCCTTATTGCATAAAAAAAAAAAAAACTAGAGTCAAACAAGTTACAAAGCTAATAACAATACTCAGATTAAACAAAGGCTTGTAATTGATTTTTCTAAATAATACTATTTTTATATAAAAGAAACTATTACCTGCATAATAACCTTCTTCAGTCTGTAGTGAATGGCATATTATTTAAAAAAATAATTGAAGCGTTACCTTGAATCATTTTCCACGTGTATGCATTGAAGACAAAGAGAAGGCACATTTTCCTAGATATGTCATTTGATTATTGTCACTGTTCCATTGAAATTTACTAAAACTATTCTTGAAGACAGAGTGCATCATAACACAATCTTAGCAATATCACCTCAAAAGGCTATAAGAGAATTTTCTTTATGTCTTCAAGAATATCCATATAGGTTTAATCACAGACAAAATCTGAACTGAAGTACTTACATAAGAGGGAGGTGCTACAACACAGGCGTTTGTGTGTTGGTCTACATTGTTATCACTTATCAGATAACAAACAATAGTGTGTCGCTTATCGTCGCTCGCGGGACACGTATTTGTAGCAACTAGAACTATTTTTAACATTTAAAAATGTATTTGAAAAAAGAATAAGTGTGATTTCATTATTGTAGTAAAAGTTAGTGCTTCGCTAAAGATTTTTGCTAATATAAACCTATACTCTACAATATCAGGTGTGAAAGTCCTTGAAATATCTATTGGATTATGTCCATTGTTGTACACGGGTGTGTCGAGGTGCGACGTTCGTTTGTTACAGTCTAGAGATGCTATGGACATTGTTAGTGCCTTCCAAAGAACTTCCAATATTTTCTATGGCACTTCTGACGTAGACGCGTTTTCAGACTTTAAAGTGCTAAAGAAAGAGGTGTTAGATAAAAGAGTATTATTAATGGAGTGTAGTGTATAGTGTTAAGATGGCAAACAGCTTGCCTCGCCGCGTGAGACGCCGCGATACTTGGAGAAAGTCCGCGGTGAGTTACTTCATTATAAGGGCTCGTCCTAAAACATTCGTAACTTATAACTGGTTCTGATTAACAGAAGAATCCTAGGATTATCTTAGCCTGGTATGCTAGGTTCAAAGGTTCTTGGAACTTCTGAAAAAGGTCAATCTGTTCTGTTTAAGAGGGAGTACGCTTGGAGCAAATGGTTTGGAGTTTGGACCTTTTGAAAGAGGTTCAAAGAAAGTTTGCATGGGTTGGTCGGTGCTTTTGCCATATGCGAGATTTTTTCAGCGTTCGTCTAGAAACAAACACTTTTCGGTTTGTTCTGTTGTTGGTATATTCTGTTAGCACGCTTGTACCTATGTGGAGATTTGCATCAAGTTAAGTACTAACCTTTTATCCTGGACCTTTAGCCTAACGGTACCTAGCACACGAGGGTTAGCAAAGAAAATATGTTATATTAGCTCTACAAAGAGACCAGCTCTACATACTATTAAAAGCAAGCTTCCTTGTCAAACACTTCTTTAATTCTTACCCCACACGGAACACCAACATTGAACAGAACATCTGATCTAGTTGATCTTACCCCAAAAACTTACTCAGATTAGCAGTTCTCCACCTATAATTGTAACACAAAATATGCACGTTATCAAAAATCGTGACGTATCAGAAAGCAGGTTAACAACGACAAAGGAATTTAATGTTATCAATGTATAGTATGTCACGAATCTAATAAACAAACAAGAATGTGGCCTTTAAAAAGATAAAGAATTTTATAGGAAATAATAATATCTTAAATACTTAGAAAGAATTTAAAAAATTCGTAGTTGCGTTAATCGACTTTAGTGGTTAGCATTTTGGCATGGTTGGTGGGTCTAGGGGTGCTGGAAGTTAGCCAGACTCATTTGGCTAAAGACCGAAAGTTCCTAATTTTTTTCAACACCACGATAGCTTTTAACTTTTAAGGCGTAGTTTCGTTATGTGTGTGTGCGTGAAACTGTGTTTACGATGCGACATCTATTCCACTCTATTTCGCTCCAGTCTGACCACTGTGTGATATTAGTGATCGAAGGTGTGATTCGAAGAACTCTCCACTTTTTCGATTAGTCTGAGTAATAATTGGAACTCGTTTGGTCATACCATGGTCATACTTAAACCACATAGTTACATTATTACTAAACAACTTGTATCTTATGCCTTTATTGGTCGATATGTCTGTGACATATAGAGTTAATGTTGTGGAAGTAATATTGTAATTTGTAATATAAAATCAATACAACATAACGACCTTTGATGATTATTGACCGTGCGCCCGCGCGTGACTAAGTGTGACGATTGCGTCACTGTGGACGCACCTTTAAATTTAGATATTGTCAATAAATCACAGGCTCAATGTCCTTTTATCCCTGATAAGTCTGGCCCCTATAATGGGTTCTTCTTCGAATGCTGGTATTGTATGAAAGCTTTTGAATTACATTGGGAAACATGAGCAGCCCGTAAGGACTCGCAGTTTGCTTCGATTCCTGTATATCCTCGATGGTATGAAATTGGCAGCTCTACGATCAAATTTTAGAATATTTGATGAATCTTCTATCAAGAGAACATCTATAACCTGCATACTTGATGCGGTTGCGGTTGCTAGTAGAGTCACTTTTGGTGTCATTGTGAAGGTTTAAAAGATTTCCTATACTCGTAGTAACCCAGCCTACATACAGTTTGAGCTATTTCACATCTGAGTTTCTATGAACATAATCAACACGTCATTGGCATAAAGGTTTTGTCAGCGGTAAATTAACCCTGAACGATCTGTAATATGCAATTCCATATTCACTGCTCGCTCGTCGCCATTATTTCGCAAACAATGGCTTAAGCCGGTGAGAAATAAACAAACAATATTAGATCATTTGTTAGGTGATGTAAGTGTTACTGATTTCCATCTCTTCATGTCTTGTTATGTTTCTTTTTAAATGCATAATGTTACTGGTGACAACCATGGCAGAGGACTATTAGCCCCCCAGGCTCTAAAGTCTAACTACCTAATAAGAATACGCTGAGAATAACTTCTGTAAGTACTTGTCTTGTACATGGATGATGGGTTTGTCGACTCTTCATAATGGGCATTGTCCAAAAAAAATCACATGTACTTTTTATATTTTTTTTTGTTAAAATAGGGTATTTTAAGAATATAAATTCAATAATTTTGAAATTCATTGGCTAGTTTTTTCTCAATAAATTTTTAAAGTTTCGCTCTGACGTCATCATCGGCGGCCAATTTACCTCTGCAGTATGTTTTTTTTCCTATCAATCTTATTTATAATGGCTGGTTCGTCAAATGCAAGTTCTCATTATGTGAAAGCTGATACGAGAAGCTTACCAAAAGTTGGAAACGTAATGTTGGTCGAATTTATTGCTAATTTAACGCCATTGAAGGTCAAACTAAGGTTAAACATATTTGTTCAAAAATATAAGTAACTAATGGGTATTTTTTTCGTTTATATACAGAAAAACGATCACTGACCTTATTCCTCGAAATGTTTTTGTAATGACCAAAATTAAAAAAAAATGGACAATCCCCATTATAATCATCTGCTGTTGAAAATGTTGCTATATTTTTCTTATTTATGAAGTAGAGTTTTTTCAGTAGAGTCGTGAGAAAGTATAGTAAAGGTATCATGACAATAAGAAAAACAAGTTCATGGATCCTGTCGATGCGACGATGTTGTTGATGATTACCTTCAGGCTACAATAAAATTCTAAATTATTTTCCTCACCTTACATACTCATCGTGTGTACTTGATACAACTCCAAACAACTTCAAGGAAAATGACACACTACTATCATAAAGACAATATTAATGTTTGCTATACGATTTTCGCCCGTATTATCGGAAAATAACGTGAAAATTAATGATCGTATATCGTAAAGAATTTATTAACCTATCAAGCCCCATAAGTAGTGATGAGCAAAATGAGTCTTGGTCTTGCAGTCTTGGTCTTGGTCTTGCAAAAATTGCAAGACCAAGACCAAGACCAAGACTACCCTAAGACTAGCAAGACCAAGACCAAGACTAGGTGTGCAAGAACAAGACCAAGACCAAGACCGACTATGCAAGAGTCTTGCTCCATGCAAGACTCTTGCAAAAAAATTTTAGTTAGTCGCAGCGACTATAATATTCATGAAATAAAATATTTATAACAATATAATATCTACTTAACATTAATTTTAAGTTCTTGTGATACAGCCTGGAAACAGGCAGACGAACAGGCAGTGATGTGTAAGTAATTAGGTCCCATTTTTACCCTTTTGATTATGTAACCATGCATTTAAAGTTCTAACTAAAAATTTGGGAATATACGTAATACGTGGCGGCCGAAAAGGAAGATATTTCAACCGAGATAGAGAGAATCCGAAAATCCGGCCAAGTGCGAGTTGGACTCGCCCATGAAGGGTTCCGACTCCGCAGCAGCAAAAAGGTTTATTATGAAATTATATTATGAAATTAAAAGGTTTTTGATTTATTTTTATATTTCAGTTGATTTAATGAAAGTTAAATTATTAAGGTTTATTAAATTATTAAGGTATTTACCATTTATGACCTATAAAAAACTACTTGCTAGTTCTCGTTCAAACCAATTTTCCTTTGTAATTTTTATAGTAATGTAGTTTTAATAGTAAATACGTAACGTCACTCGTCATACCACTTTGAAAGAGTCTCTCTCGCAAACTATTCAGGTTAGAAGAAAATGATATTATAAATCTCAATTATATTTTGAAATACCTATTCATAGATACCCCACACGCATAGGCTTGATGAGAAAAAACTTGAGAGGTGTCAAGGGACACCCGGATGGAACGAAGTTATTTCTCCCGCAACTCTGTTGCGCCAATAGTCGTTTATCGCGCAAAAACCGTACCTTTTTTTCGGGATAAAAAGTATTCTATGTCCTTTCCTGGGCCTCAAAGTATCTCCATGCCAAATTTCAGCAAAATAGGTTCAGCGGTTTGAGCGTGAAGAGGTAACAGACAGACAGACAGACACACTTTCGCATTTGTAATATTAGTATGGATGTACAAAAAACCCGTATACATTACAAAAAATGAAAAAATCATAACTGGCTTTCTTTCGATGAGAGAGAGAGAGAGACCGACAGAGAAAGACGCGCACGACGCACGGCTTATAACTACAGCAAAAAGCACAGACATAGATCAAGATAGATACAAACAGTGGCAAAAAGTGTCGTTACAACTTTTTCCGTCTAGCCCCATTTCGCAATGCGCGATAACTTCGTTCCTAAAAATTATTTTTTTCAGTTGTACCTATGGGGACCCCTACAATTTTAAATAATTTTTCTATTTTTGTATCAAAATCTTAATGCGGTTCACATAATAGGCTACTTGACCTAATTTTTTTCTTCATGCTAATCGCTTCATAATCATTCATTTTTAAAAAAAAACTAATATTTTAATATTTTTAACCGACTTCCAAAAAACGAGGAGGTTATATGTTCGGCTGTGGATATTTTTATTTTTTTTGTATGTTCAACGATTACTCCGCCGTTTGTGAACCGATTTTCGAAATTTTTGTTTTGTTGTATTAGGTTTCACTCCAATTTGGTCTCATTTTCACAAAGGTGGTGCCCTGATGATGGGATCCATGAGTAATCGAGGGAACTCCTCGAAATTTATATGGAAACATATGGGGATTTTGGTTTTATGTGAAGTGTACTAAGAATACGCTACCAAAAAGTCAAATATTGGGTCAAGGTATACCATGGTTTAGATGATGCTGAGAGAACTCCTGATTCCTTATAGATACACGTTTGGGAGTTTCGGCGTTGTTTTAAGAACAGAAAGCATAAACTACTATGCAATTCATATTCATCATCATAATCATCATCATCATCATCATCGTCATCATCATCATTACCACGTCGTGTTAAGGCCACCAATGTCTCATGGCACAGAATAGATAATAGTACAAGGCATAGGTATGGATATACTAATAATAATAATTATGTACTGTATAACAATAATTAATAACACCTGTTTGTTTTTAATACACGGCGGTCGGCGTCGCCGCCCAGCCAGAATATCGAATACTTTACTAACTACTTTATATACAGATCGAATACTTTACTACTTTATAAAATTTTAATAGACAAATAGAATTAAAATAAAGTTATTTTAAAAAGAGCATTTAAACAAAACAAAGTCATTAAGTGTCTTTTTAATTAGTTATACTTATTAATCGATAGATGGTGCACTAAGTACCTATCGATTTGAATTCTTGATAACAAGAACAGCTGTCAATAATTATGATAATATTAAATATTATGCTACGCTACATCCTATGCAAGTTTGTACAATTTTTTATCTGATAGATCCTTCGATCGTGGAAAAACGAGACACAATAGCCTTTCTATTGTTAGCGCAATCGCCGGTGACCGCTTCGGGCTTGAAGTATTAAAATTGTTAAATTACTTAGCACCATAAACGTATGATCAGTATATTCTATATCTATGCTTAGCACAATATGTTCACTTCACTGATAATATTATATTATTTTGTGAGTGTGAGTTGTGACTCTTAACAAATTGTAATAAGATACGTAAACTATACGCGAAGATTTATCTACTAGTGTAACTAAAAAGAGTGAAATTATTATTATTTTTAACAAAAAATTAAAACCGACTACCAAGGTAAAAACAATAATAACAATAATATGACTAAAAAGTATTAAATAATTTTTACTATCTAATAGTGCCTTTTTCCGAATTCGGCTAAACCTCAACTATTTCTGTACTCAATCTTCATAATTTTGAAGTCGGTGCCAGTTCCAAAAATTTTAAATATTCTGTCAGAGGACTGAAGATTCAGCTATCTGGTACCGACTTTAAAATAATGAAGATTGAGTACAAAAATAGTTGAGGTTTAGCCGAATTCGGAAAAAGGCACTATTAGATAGTAAAAATTATTTAATACTTTTTAGTCATATTATTGTTATTATTGTTTTTACCTTGGAAGTCGGTTTTATACACAGTAGAAACCCATAAAAATGTTTATTGAAAAATATGCCTCTTGAATGGCGCCGAAAACACTGTCCGCCATAGTGTGACGTCATACGCTTTGTATTTTAAACTCTCTTTATTGAAATTTTTTTAATGTGCTAAATGTACGAGTCTAAAAGTGCCCAAAAATTATAAAATAATTATATAAGAAATTAGAAATCATTTGTAATGTTGAAAACTTTTGGAGAAAAGTTTTGGCCATTTCATTTCCCGTCTACAATAAATGGAGATAATATATATAAAACTGATGTTTTATTTGAATTATTCAAGAAAATATATAATAGGCTTATTCTTATTATTTATGTACAAATAAACTTACATATAGCGAGCGCGATAAATAAAAGATATTAAATTAGTATGAGGATGACGTCACATCCAAATCGGAAGCACCGCAAAAGCGTTTTCGTCAGTACAATTCCTATTTTCATAAAATCATATTTTCAAATCGACTTTATTTATCAATCATAAGCTTTTATTTGATAATAAGGGTGAAATACGGTTTCCTAGGCCAAGTTCTACTAGAAATATGCATTTGTTCAATGAAATTGAATATAGGTCAAGTAGCCTATTACTACACCTACATACCAAGTTTCAATTGTATAGCTCTTATAGTTTCGGAGAAAAGTGGCTGTGACATATGGACGGACAGACAGACAGACAGACATGACGAATCTATAAGGGTTCTGTTTTTTGCCATTTGGCTACGGAAACCTAAAAATAAAAAAGTTATTATTTTTCAAAAATTTCATTTTTCTTAAGGACATTATTGCCGCTAGAAGATCAGCCTATGCTGAGTTGGCTCTCGACTTTTCATTAGTATTTTCAATTCAAGAACCATTCTCATATCAAGTTAACACGTTCAGACCGGGACCTCATGAACTGGTATGTGGATCCAAACGGGGCAAATCTTCATATGGCCACCGGTGGTACATCACCGCCCCATAAACCGAAAGACCTGCCGGGCGGGGTGCGCCACCTGTGGACACGGCCAACGATTATGCACGAATTATGTATTCTCTCTCTTTCTAACGATCTATTAATCCTATAATAGGTCAATTATTTTGTCTCATCACTCATCACGCGTGGATGTATCAGATCAGATGGCTTCGAACTATACCAGCCTTAAAAAAACCCTAAGCCGCAAACTTCACATCGAGATTGTTTGTGGCATTGTATCATCAATGCCTTTATAAATTTTTTCATGTTTGATTTAGTTTTCCTATAAATAAACATTGTCTTAATGTGATTCAGCAGAAATAATTTGCATTTCACAATACAATTTTTCAATCCTGTTTTTTTTTTACTTCCCGAAACAATATCCATCTCCTGAGCTACACTATGAATCTTTGTCGCTTTTACAGGGCGGGAACGGTAATTGCAATACTCTCTTTCAAGGCGGCACAAATTTCTTAGTACATTAAAAGACAGGTGTGACATGGCCACCGGTGGTACACCCCGCCCTGTCAGCGAGTACTCCGTGCTCCACCGGTGGTACACCCCGGTCTGAACGTGTTAAGATAATATTATGATCATCATCAGCTAACTTCTAATAACTTAGGTTTGAAAATGTTTTTTCGAGAAAATGAAAACGTTTACAAAAAGTTTAGAAAAATGTTTGCAAGAGTCTTGCTTTTTGCAAGACCAAGACCAAGACTAGGCGTGCAAGACCAAGATCAAGACCAAGACCAGACAGATTTAAGCAAGACCAAGACCAATACTGCACAAGCAAGAACAAGACCAAGACCAAGACTGGTCGAGTCTTGGTCTTGGTCTTGCTTTGCTCATCACTACCCATAAGATCACCGGTGATTGCGACAACAATAGAATAACAATAGATTACCAAGAATCCACGATCGATGGATAATGCTTAATGCTTTCGTACATAATATGAAATAATTTTCTATAATATTGTATTGAGTAAAGTTCGAACTATATTTTAGAGTACATTGTATTAAAAATCTATTTAAATATCAGTTGCATATTATCGTATTTAAAGAAGAAAACATTTCAACGTTTTAGCGTATAGTGTACCACTTTTCCAGACGAATTAGTACTTAAAAATCTTAAAATATCCTCCTCCACCTATCCTGAAAAAAGAAAAGCGGCCAGTATTTATAAAAATTATCTCACAAGAAAGAACATTATCGTCGAGTTATATTTAGATGTTCTCTAATTTTAGGACCGTGCTAAACGCTGGTGCGATGCGATGCTGAAAATATAAAATATGATACTAAAAATTATTCAGATTAGTTGACCGAGCTATATTGTATCTTAGTTGAAGTCGTTTTTAAAAGAAGTTGCCTACAATACTAACGCTAAAACTAGAAACTCTACATAGAGATACACTCTTTGTAGTGCCATTCAGAACAAATACAGCTAAGCATTAAAATAAATTACTTTAAATGTAATTATATTAATGGCAATTAAAGTACGAAGTTTGTGGAAAATGAAATATCACAAGCTTTGAATATTAACGCCAAGAACTGATCGAGGAAGTAAGCTGAGTAAAAAAGTAATGTGTTACCTAACTTACCATTGATAAGATAACATTAAACAAAGCTAAAGTATATTATATCTCCCACTGGCGTACAGGTGTAGCGCGTGGGAAAACGGTCTTAATCACTCCACGAGTGCGCTTCAGTACATCACGCCCCGTGCCAAACTAAACATGTTGAAATAAATAAAACACGCTGTATTATTGAGCCCCGGTAGTGTAAAAAAATATGGAAAATTAGATGATACGTCGAGGGTATTTTCGAAGTTTTGGTGTGAAACGTAGTGTGTGAATATGGATACAATAAAAGTTGTCGGAGATTTTGTGAGGGAGAGATCCCCGTTTTCTGTGAGTAAATAAACATCTCTCAAGTTCTTTTTAACCTGCGGTAACGTTAAAATTTTGTAAAGTACACAGATTTTACACGATGTAAGAATAACATAACTCTGATATTAAATTAATTCTTAAGCCTATAAATTATGTTAGAAAATGTTGTGCTTCAACTTTAATTCTTATAAAATATTTAAACTATCATTAGTGTCCAATACCTGGATTTCAAGGTTTTCTTAAATGTAAGTTTATCCATTTCGTAAATAGCGTTATTGTTTGTTTAACATGTTGAAGTTAGCCATTCAAAACGCTACTGAATTGATAAAACTGTCAAATAACTATGGAACTGTACATTTACAATGGTTTAACTACCGTTTAACCTAAATTAACCA
Organism: Polyommatus icarus; assembly: GCA_937595015.1. Classification (NCBI taxonomy): domain Eukaryota; kingdom Metazoa; phylum Arthropoda; class Insecta; order Lepidoptera; family Lycaenidae; genus Polyommatus; species Polyommatus icarus. The sequence goes on from OW569325.1 coordinate 4,421,862, forward strand.
TTAACACAGCTGATGACAGATACATAACAGATAGATAAACACAAGCAGTTGTATGTAAACAAAGAGTGCGTGATGTTAACTATTACGGCTGTAATTATCACACATATTATGACACATGTCTGTTAATGAAGACTTGCTGTTATAATTAACAGGGATGTGTTAGTTCATTATTAGGGCGTGTTATACAACCTTTATGGACCTTAGGCTAGGCAAAATGGGAGAGTTTGGCAGTCTATCCCGACCGATTAGGCGCATTGATTGATATCAAAAATCTTAGAGAAGTTAAAAATAAAAAAAAAAAACCCTGAAACGCAGCGATACTTTCTTATCACAGATTTTTGTTTTTGTTATCACAGAGTTTGCAGATTTCCCTGGAAATAAAAATAATCGGCCAAGTGCGAGTCGGACTCGCGCACGAAGGATTCCGTTATAGAGCAAAAATAGGCCAATAATTGTGTTTTTTGTATGGGAATACAAAATACCCTTAAATTTTTATTTTATTTAAATATTATTACTAATTATTAAAGTACACATATAAATAATTAAGGCCTTTGTGAAAATTTCAAGTGCCTACCTGTTGTCATCATTGATACCGAGCCAAAAAATGATTGTAAAATCACGTTTGTTGTATGGGAGCCCCCCTTAAATATTCAATTTATTTTGTTTTGAGTATGTTGTTATAGCGGCAACAGAAATACATAATCTGTGAAAATTTCAACTCTCTAGCTATTACCGTTCTCGAGTTACAGCCTGGAGAAAGACGGACAGACGGACAGACATCGAAGTCTCAGTAATAGGGTCCCGTTTTTTACCCTTTGGGTACGGAACCCTAAAAATAGCCATCTAACATTTCTAGCTAGTGCTTCTATGAGGTATAATCCTATTCTCGTTGTGTTTGTACGCTGCTTTGTCCCCAGCTTTCCTCTACCTTTATTTTTCTTGCTCTTGCGACTGCCGCATTTTTTAAAATAAAACCATGTCCAATGCCAAGATTACCAAAGTTATTGTTTATTTTCTGTTCTATTCTGAACGATGCATTTATGAATCACTCTTAGAACCGGATTTGGAAATAGGAAGGCATTCGTCATAGACTTTAATGTATTATTACAGCATACCTTATTACACCTAGATATACGAGGGCTGCTATTTATGTATCCGGAACTGGCCACTTACAAGAACAATATTTAAAAAGTAATTACAACATTTGAAAATAGAACTCTTAGGTTGAAGAATACATTTTGTTTCATGTGACTGTCAATAATTTTTCCATTGTGGCGTCATTTTGAAAATTGCGTGTCTTCATTTGCCATGGATTTAACGCGTGAACATTTTCGTGCAATGATTTACTACGATTTTCGGCGTGGGCTAAATCAACAACAGTGCTTTATTCAACTCACCGCAACTTTTGGAGATGAAGCACCATCAAAAACCACTGTTTATCACTGGTACAGTGAGTTTAATCGTGGGCGGTCTATGCTCACGGATGAAATTAAAGAAGGTCGCCCAAAAACAGCTGTTGTCCCACAAAATATAGATGCTGTGCGGGAACTAATAATGCGTGATCGTCATGTTACATATCGCGAGATAGAGGCGTCCTTAGGCATAAGTATGACGAGCATACATAAGATATTACACGAACATTTGGCTGTAAAAAAAATATGTTCGCGTTGGATTCCGCACAACTTGTCAATCGATCAAAAACGGGCTCGTGTCGATTGGTGCAAAAAATGATAAAAAAATACAACCGTGGTACGTCAAAAGCCGTTTATATCATAAAGGTAATATACCTATCGGAATAGAGAAACAATCCCGAGCTGTCAAGCTTAACCAAAATTTGATTTACATCTGTGTATACAATTGTGTTTACGTGTGCGTGTCAGTGATGTACAAACATCTTGTAATTCGACACAATATCGATCATGGAATAATAATTGTAAGATTGTAAACATAATGCCGGCTGTACATTCTCGCCGAGACACAGCGAGGCGGCACGAGTGCGAGAGGGTAAATGGGTGCGCTCGCCTCGTCTCGCCTGTCTCGGACCCTCTCGGTCCGTTGTCAGTATTTTGCGCCCGAGACAAAGGGTCTCGCGAGGAAAACGAGCGCATTACTGTACACTCTCGCGACTTTCAGTACTAGTCCCGCCGTTGGACAGTGTAGAACAGAAAAATAACAATAACAAACGTCATTATCAGTCATCATCTATGAGAAATAAAATTAAATATGATTATAAATCTTCGGATTACAATGATATCTTTCGATGCATGGTGAGATTCTCCGAGTTCTTATCTGCGATTGAACTAAGCGAGAATGTACTTGATCGCACTCGGGCAAGGGGCTCTCGCACGAGACTCTCGCCCGAGAGCTCTCGGCGAGAGTGTACAGCGGGCATTATAAAATGGGATAAAATAAAACTGCATAGATGTAATATAACAAAATTGTAATTTTAAAGTAAAATGTGAATTTTCTTCAAAATGCTTGCTGCATAATTAAGTATGCATGAATTTTTCTTTGGAGTCCAGTTTGAACGGTTAATTATTTTAAGCCATGAATTTCTGGTATCCAGGTCAGCAGGAAATCTGAAAAATTGGCCAAGTGTAAGTCGGACTCGCGCATGAAGGGTGACCGGTTTCAACCGGGCATTTTCTAAAACCCGGTACGATACGACACGACATGTCATGACACGATTCGACACGACAGGTTACGTCACGTGACATCAGTACCTACACGACACGACACGACTTCACTAGACCCTATTAATTTTCAATTCACTCTCAATGAGCCTACTGAGCCCTTTTATTTGATGCCCATCTTGCAGAAGTGCTTTCAACTATTTCCCTATCTTGGATGAGCAGCCGTATTGGATGTAGAATGACATTACATCTGTGGAAATTTCAGAAGTCTATTACTATAGTGGTTCTTGTTATACAGCCTGAAGACAGACAGACGGACGGACGGATGGACAGACGGACAGGCAACGAAGTCTTAGTAGTAGAGCGGGCTGCGGGACCCCACTACTAGGACTTAATTTTTACCCTTTGGGTGCGGAACCTTAAAAACGATAAATTATGTGTGATAGTATATTAATATACTTAAACTAATTATAAACTACGGATGAGTATGTTATCATTTCAACATTCCTAGATAATTAGTATACTGAACGAAAAAATATTTTCATATCGACACAACTTATCGATAACTTGATACAGCCCTAGTGTAAAATAGATGAAAATTGTTTACACAAAATATCCTTAAATTGTGCACCATGGCTAGTCAAGTTATGTTTTCCATATAATTAAACATATACAGAAGTGAACACGGACGTAAAAATACCAATAACTCGTAGGGAATTGGCAAAAATAAACTTAAAACTAGGTCCTGTCGATGTAGAATAATTCACCTGTGAAATGAATATTTGTCCGGGTTTTTTCGATGTGTGGATCCAGAATCACTCCACAAACACTTAACCATGTTTCTAGAGCAGTATTTCTATATATTATTCATTATTTAACTTAAAATCACAATTTTTCTGAGAGCCCAAATTGACAACGATCGGCCCAGGGGCAGACAAACTGTCAAACAGATGAAAAAAAAGCTATGCAACCTCAAATCACGCTTCTCTTTCTACCACGCAGTGTTACTGATAGTGACATCTCGCTTGCTCAGGCCTTTGTTTCTCTATTCCGATAGGTATATTAACTTTATGGTTTATATACAGGTGATGAATCTTGGATCTATGCATATGACCCCGAAACTAAACAACAGTCAACGGTGTGGGTGTTCCAAGATGAGCCGAAACCAACAAAAGTTACTCGTGCAAAAAGTACTTTGAAGCAAATGGTCGCCTGTTTTTTTGGAATTAATGGACATGTGGCTACAGTGCCATTAGAGAATCGTAAAACGGTTAATTCTGAATGGTATACGACCATTTGTTTACCAGAAGTCTTTGAAGAAATAAGAAAGGACAACCGACAACGCAGAATCATATTACATCACGACAATGCTAGCTGTCACACCTCAGCTGAAACAACTCAGTTTTTGGAGGGTCAAAAGATCGAATTGACTGGTCATCCGCCGTACAGCCCTGATTTGGCACCTAACGATTTCTTTTTATTTCCATACGCGTAGAACAAATTACGTGGTCAACGTTTTTCGAGCCGCGAAGAGGCTGTTGATGCGTTCAAAATGCACGTTTTGGAGATACCTCAATCAGAATGGAAAAATTGCTATGAAAATTGGTTCCAGCGTATGCAAAAGTGTGTCGATCATCGCGGCGAATATTTTGAAAAGCAATAAAACCATATTAAATGATATATGTTTGTTTCTTTTTTTAATTCCGGATACATAAATAGCAGCCCTCGTATCTCCCCTATTCATCACCATCGCGTCGGTTCAACGGTATAAGCGTATCAGACAGGCAGATATATTTTTACATTTATAATAATATTTATGGAATACTAGATGACGCCCGCAACTCCGTTGCGCCAAAATTCGTTCATCGCTCGGGAACCGTACATTTTTTTTGGGATAAAAAGTATCCTATGTCCTTTCCCGGGACTCAAAGTATCTCCATACCAAATTGCAGGAAAATCGGTTCAGCGGTTTGGCCGTGAAGAGATAACAGACAGACAGACAGACAGACACACTTTCGCATTTATAATATAAGTATGGATGAATCCAAAATTCTCAATTCAAAAATCGCTTTTCCTTAGGTTAACATTCAGCACGTTTACCTCACTATATCAAACAAAGGTAGCAAATGTTTTTCCTTCCTCTAAATCAAAAAATAGTTTTCAACTTTTCCCCCATGCATGATATGCTCATTCGTTAACTATACATTTAAAATTATTTTTCCTCTGGGTTTCTATGAGTTTGCTCCTTGTTTCGTGGACATAAACATCTAGTTAGGGGTAACATAAATGTGAATGAACTATCCTCGTGGGCCGTGGCTGCAATCATCTCCCAAAGCGCTCGCGTAACATCGTTATATGAGCCGGCTCACCGAGACAATGGGCGGCGTCATTACCCTGCCCTAAATAACTTTTTATATTGCGACGATGCCTGTTATATATTATTATGTAGTTCCTTATTCTGTCTAATAAGAAATACTTGGAATTGCTCGTAGGGATTATTAAACAGAATTTAGACGTTGCCGTCAGCTCTAGGGTCGATAGTATCTTTGTAAACACTGAACAAGTGTAATTTATTTATAAAATACTGATTATGTGAGGAATTTGTCACATAATTTTCAATTATACTGAAATATCAGTGTCAAATTGCTCACAAAATATTCTGCAAAGTAGGTTTTTTGCATTGAACCAATTATATAATGACTAAGTATTTGTCTGCTCTATAACCGTAGAGCGGATTGTACTTAAGCTTCAGAGCATCCTCTTGATGACAATATTTTTTTTAATTTCCAGCTGGACACATGGTTCGGGCGGCCGAAGAAGGCGGGCGCGGCGCCGGAGCGCGGGTACGATACGGTGCCGCGCGCCGACCTGCGCCCCGACGACGACGAGTCCAGCGAGTACGCCCGCAAGATAGACTCGCTCGACGACCAGCAGCTGGAGAGCCGCTTCGAGGAGATGCTGGTAGGTACCTGGGTATAGCCATCCTCCGTCCCCTGGTTAAAGCAGACCAGCAGCTGGAGAGCCGCTTCGAGGAGATGCTGGTAGGTACCTGGGTATAGCCATCCTCCGTCCCCTGGTTAAAGCAGACCAGCAGCTGGAGAGCCGCTTCGAGGAGATGCTGGTAGGTACCTTGGTATAGCCATCCTCCGACTGGTTATAGCAGACCAGCAGCTGGAGAGCTGCTTCGAGGAGATGCTGGTCAGTACAATGGGTGTAGCCAGGGGGAGAGGGATTCAAAACTTGCACTCGAGGGGTGCTGGTTCGATCCACCCATGGATTAGGCTGACTATGTTCTGTGAAAGCCTAGTGTTGTAACTTTGTATTGTAGACTAATTATAAGAAACCATTAGTCTAATGCTAATGTTACGTAATACAGTTAGCATGATATCTGCTGATTACTGTACTCTCTTTGTGTTTACTACCTAATCACCTCGATAGATCATTTTTAAAGAAAATAGTACACATTTTCAAGTTATCTGTTTCGATATTTTCAGACGGATATGAACATTGCTGAAAAGAAGAAGGAACCGCTGAGGAAGTATTCTAGGGATCAAAAGAAGAAAATGCTTGTCGCTTATAAGTTCGTCAATGCACAGGTTAGTAGAATTGAAGTTATTCTTAATAGGTATAGGGTCTGTTCCGGTATAGTAACTCTGGCCAGCTTAATGGCGCGCTTATACGGGCAACTAAAATTGCCCAGTCAATTCTCGTCAACTTTGACGTCACGACTACATCAAGCAATTTGCGGCAACAAGCAGCAATATTGCGCAATACAATATTGAGTGATGTGGCCATCGAATATTTGAGTGATGTGACATTGAACGATATGAAATAAATTGCTCCATATTGCTCCACTAATTACTACAGATCGCTCCATTCGTGTCGCCGAGCAATTATTGCCGTAAATATTGCCCGTGTAAGCGCTTCTTAAAATTACCTACAGCCTTTAGCCTAACCCTCTTACTAATAAACGTTGTATAAGCTTTGAATAGTTATACAGTGTTTTGTTCCTGTCACACAAGTGACATTTTTAATTGGAATGAAGTAGACAAAACACTGTATAACTATTCAAAGCTTATACAGCGTTTATTAGTAAGGGGGTTAGTATATTGTTGTAGTTTTTCACAGTAGAAATGTGAATGGATAGAAAAACTCACATATTTTAGCGATAAACTGACAGATTTCCTTGTAAATTTGTCATATTGTCTATTCTACCATAGAAAGAAATTCTTTCTATGCTGGCCATGCTGGAATATGAAAATATTGGGAATGTTAATATTTCCCGCTCTGAAATCTTTTATTAAAAATCGAGTTATATGTTTCAGGAGGGTCGTTCGAAATTTGAAAAGCCGTCCGACTACGTGTCATATCTAAACCAGCCGGAGCTGTCAGTGGGCAAGCTGCACAGCTGCCTCGAGAACCTGAGGATATCGCTCACCAACAACCCCCTGTCATGGATAGAAGAGTTCGGAACTAAGGGCATAGAGAGTTTACTGACTACCCTCAATATTTGTTATACGAAGTGAGTTCTTGTGCTTGTCTTAGTTTTATTTTGGTACTTTATGTAAATAAGTTGATCATAATAAAATATCATTTCATGCATACAGTGGAAGTGGATTTTATCGGTAAGCTAAATTTCTACTTCTTATCAAGGCGTAAACATTAAACATGCCGAGACGTTTGATACAGATAATAATATAATGTTTTTAAGAATATAGGATTTAATTGTTTTTAAGTATTGCGCTGATGCGCTAGTCAAAGACAGGTAACCAAAGTTTTAGTCTAGGCTAAAGCTTCAGGGTCTATAGTTAATAAAAAAATCGGCCAAGTGCGAGTCGGACTCGCGCACTAAGGGTTCCGTACCATGATAGAGCAAAATTATCCCAAAAATTGTGTTTTTGTATGGGAGCCCCCCTTAATTTATTATTTTATTTTAATATTATTATTAAATATTAAAGTGCACATAAAACTAAGGACCTTGAGTAAAGTTCAAGTAGCTACCTGTTGCCATTATTGATATAGAGCCAAAAGGGTAAAAAAAATCACGTTTGTTGTATGGGAGCCCCCCTTAAATATAAATTTTATTTTGTTTTTAGTATTTGTTGTTATAGCGGCAACAGATATACACAATCTGTGAAAATTTCAACTTTCTAGCTATTACCGTTCTTGAGTTACAGCCTGGAGACAGACAGACGGACAGACATCGAAGTCTCAGTAATAGGGTCCCGTTTTTACCCTTTGGGTACGGAACCCTAATAAATAACTAAAAAGTAAAATAAAGACTTTAAAGACGTCATGTAATTTTCCAATTTCAGTGACTCCCGGTACGACCGAGTGCAATACGAGTGCATAAGATGTCTGTCGGCCATCTTGAACAACACGGTCGGTATTCGCGCGGTTTTCGAGTGCCGGGAAGCGCTGCCCGTGCTCGCCCGGAGCTTGGACGCCAGAAAACCGCACTGTGCTTTAGAAGCTGCTAAGGTAAGGAATATAAGTACATACAAACTGCAAATACATAAGTAAAAAAACAAAACAGCTTTAGCATGTGCTTCGGGCTCCCTGAGATCATATCAAAGGGTTTTCGTGGTTGGATACCGCTGTCGATCCTGGCGACACAGGAGATACAGTGGTGGGAATGTGTGGTGGGCCAAAGCCCGATAAAAAAAATAGGTAAAAATTGTTAACGATAGAAGTAGGTCACAATTTTTAAATGAAAAAGCTTGTCTCAATGATAGTTTTGTATAGTTAAATCATGACTCATGAGACGTGTTACAAAATTTTTAACATGAAAGTACCACGGTCCACGAGTCACAAAACTTCTTATCTTCACTGTTTTGTGGCTTATTGGTTGGAGTTTGGAATATAGTCTGCAGTCGTTGAAGTTAAACGTAATCTTTCAGGTCCTAGCAGCCATATGTTTGATTCCCAACGGCCATGAGAAGGTTCTGGAAGCGATCACGATGGCGGGCGAGTCGAGCCGGCGGCCGCGCCTGCTGCCCATCATTGAGGGGCTAGAGGCCAAGGCGCCGGAGAGTTTGAAGGTATGTGATTATGATTTATGAGAATGTATGTAGAGTTTTCAGCTTTATTTTACTTGTGAATTTCTATTAAAGTAAGCCTTATACCATCGCGTCGGTACGAAGCTACATGTAGATGCGAGTATTTAGACAAGTTGCTAGTTATACGCCGGCAAACCTCAAAAGCAAAAATTGAATTGATTTCAAATCCACTCCACGCCACTCTTTAGCAATGGTAACTTGTCTAAATGCTCTAAAGTCTAAACTATAGTCAAATAATAATTAGCAAAATAACAATCATACGTATGATACTAATAATTATATATTTTTATTTTATTAATAATTAATTATATATTATATAATTATATATTATTATATATTTTGGTTTCCAGAACGGCTGTATGCAGTTGATGAACGCCATCATCACAGAACCAGAGGAGTTGGAGTTCAGAATGCACCTCCGAAGTGAATTCATGAGGACGGGATTATATGACCTAATTGGTTAGTAAAATTAATGGTTTTCTTTAAAATCTTAGAACAATAATATCTTATTAAAATCTCCGTTTGCTCCCAAACTGTGGCGGGGACTGGGCAACTTCAAAGTATCTAGTTCACTATTAAACTGAACGTTACTAAAGAGATGTTACTAACGTAAAATACGTTTAAATATAGTTAATCAGGGTGAGTTCGGATACAGGGTAGGTCCGGATAGAAACTTTAATAAGTTAACGCTAAATTAAACTACAGTTACGGTACGGTACTACAGTTTGCGGTTGCAGTGCAGTATGGCGTATATATGCCCGTAGCGCAAGACAAAAAAACACTTGACTCATTTAGACATAAGTTGAATTATCCGGACTTACCCTGTGTCTGAACTTACCCTGATTAAGGGTGTGTTTCCACTGAAGCGGAGCGGAGCTTAGCGGTGCCCGAATTGACCAACCGTGCTATTCCAGCGGAATGACAGCGAAGCGGAGCGAAGATTACGAGCATGGTGATTGGTAAATTCGTCACCGCTAAGCTCCGCTCCGAGGCAGTGGGAAGCGGCCTAAACTCAGTAATTCAACTTGTGTTTAAACACTGTTACAGAGGAGTTGCGAGCGGGCGCGGCGGAGGGCGGGCGTCAGATACAGATGAACGTGTTCGACTCGCACGCCGCCGCCGATCAGGACGAGTTTCTAGCCAAGTTTGACGATGTCAGGTAACTACAGTTATTATCCACTTATCTACATTAACAGCTATTGTTCTTAGAACTAGCTGACCCGGCAAATGTTGTTTTGTCATATAAATTATTTCTAGTATCAATATAAAAAATAGAGAAAAACCTATTCTCAGGCCTAACGAATGTACTATCGAGGAAATTTATTCCTAGCCCCTAGGCAGTTGACTGACTAACGTCATTTGGTCAGATCATGTCAATGAATGTTGTGGCTGGGTTTAACGTAACGCGATCAAACTATGTAGGTCCCTCATTTACGTACGAATCAACTTCTCTGATTATTGATAGTACATGTCTACTAAATAGTACATAAATAAAAAAAATCTTTTGAAATACTCTGTTCTGAAAACGTATCATTAGTTTTAATATCAGTTTATTTTATGACCGGTTTCGTACTTCGACTAATAGAAACTTGCGTTTGTAATTCACCTACGGATAATCTATAAGCATATCACGTTTTATAGGTACGCCCAATAGCAATGTTAGAATAGTCAAAACAATGTTAGAGCCATCAACTCAATGTAATTTAAAAATAGTTGAAATAATGATTGTGAATGATACGTTCTAGGGTGGACTTCAACGATGTAAACGAGTGCTTCGAGCTGGTGAAGAACTTGGTAATGGAAACGCCGGCGGAGCCCTACCTACTGTCGATATTGCAGCACCTCCTGTTTATCAGAGATGATGAGCTTATAAGGTATGTATAAAAAGTTATTGGTCGCTAAAAACATAAAAGTATTAGACATTACTACTTACTGAAATTCTATTACCTGGTTAGAAAAAGACGATACATCACCGATTCAAAGATCATGTCGGATCTTTGAATCGGTAATTTGTCGCCTTTGTAAAGTTCGGTTGCGGAGATGATAGAAATCACATTTACTAGACACCGCCTCTTGTTTTTTTCCTCGTGCTAAAATAGACAAGATAGTCGATAGCAATATATTATATAGTACTTGTAAACTAGTAAACACTAGCATTAAAATATGTAAATTAACTATCGCTGTCTCGCTCGCACTTCAATTAACCGACTGTCCCACCATTTTCAGGCCGGCGTTCTACAAGCTTGTGGAAGAGTGTGTGACGCAGATAGTTCTGCACAAAAACGGCTACGACCCCGACTTCCGGCAAACGCAGCGCTTCAATATAGATGTGCAGCCGCTTATAGACGGACTCATAGGTACGTTATAAGTAACTTATAACGTTTACGGCCGCACTCAGAGACATGTAATGCACTGTATGCACCATCGAGGAAATTGAGTCCTAGGCAGTTGACGGACCTACGGCATTTTGTCGGCTTATGTCAATTAAATGTTAGCTGTGATCGGTTTGATGGGTTTGACTTAACGCGAACAAATTACTTAGGTTCGCCATCTGCTGAAGAATCAACATCTCTGATAGTACTATCAAAGAAGTTGATTACTATGCAGATCGGGGACGTACGTAGTTTGGTTGCGTTACGTCAAAGCCAGCCGACAGATCACAATTAACATTGAATTGACATATTCGACCCAATAACGTTGGTCTATCAAATGCATAGGAATCAATTTCCTCGATAGTACAATAGAAATATAGAAAATATCGTACATTTAATACTGTTTCAGAAAAGTCTCGGGCGGAAGAAGAAAGGAAGGTTGAGGAGTTGAAGGGTAAACTGGAGGCGGCGATAGCGGCGCGGCAGGAGGCGGAGGCGCGCGCGGCGCATCTCGAGGAGCGGTTGAAAGGCGCGGCGCAGCCCAGCGGACCCGGCGGCGTTAGCCCCGGCAAGATCGCTGCTATCGCGCAGGTAGAGTGAAACGGATAATAAGGGTTGGACCTCATCTGGCAGCACGGAATCGCCTTTTTCCGTCGCCCTTTCTCTTTCTGTCGCTTAGAACTGCCATTTGCTAGACCGAGACAGAAAGCATAATGCGATAGCCTCGAGGATTCCGCCGCGTGCGAGGATTCTGCCAGATGAGGTCCAACCCTAATTGTGCATTACTGAATGCATATTATTGCACATGCACAGACTTAGCATGGTCACCATAGAAGCTGTTTCTTTCTACGGAAAGTTAAACCGTCATTTTTTTCACTATGTGTCTAAACACACAGTAGGCATAAAATACGCGGCCGAAGTTCAGCATGATTACGCCAGTAATGCGCTACGCATACAACATAACGCGATGTATTTTTGGCATGGTATGCTTCGATCACTAATATACAAGATACACAGTCTCATACAAAACCTCTCGAAAATCTGTCCCCGAGTAATAGAGTTTAATGAAGTATACATTTATCTAAAATCAACCTTAATTATAGTAATTATTAAAGATCTTTTTATAAAACAATGAACATTTGTGTTTACAAAGCAATAAAATTTTTACGTCCGATGCACGCTTCATACTAAATTCAACCATCCGCGTATATGATTTAAGTTCAAATTTGTATAGTGCCAAAAAAAAATCCAATTTTACGACCGAAATTCGCCGCTGGAACAGGGCGAAATGAAGTATGAGTGGAGTCGAACTGCTCAAATTTTTTTTGTTGATTGTAATTTGTAATAATTTTAATAGTCCATTTTTTTATTTTTCCGAAGTTTAATGTATAAAGTGAGGAGTAATTATTTTTTACTTGTAATATTATGTTGTTCTAATGTTATGTCTAATTTTATCATTAACCAAAATATACATAAGTGTACATACATTTTCCGATAGGCCACAAAGGACAACTCACATCACCCAACGCCCATACTTTTTAACCTACTTAAAAAATCCTTAATGGGAACTATATTTGATCGAAGATGGGAACATAATATTATTACCACATCTAACTGGATCTCGAGGAAACCTGAAAAAAATCCTCAATAAAAAAATAATAGTAATAGCGACTCCATCAAATGGAACAGAAACATAGCTTATAACCCGAACATTTCAAGTGGGCATGATAAACTACGATAAGTACCTTTAGTATGAGTATTCGCAATTGAGATGGTTTATACCTGGTGTTGATTTATTTACAACTTAATTTTAAAACTGTCTTTTGGTGATTTCTTAAAGAAATACCAATATTTACAATACAATTATAAGAAATATATTAGGATAAAATTAATACTTACCGGAAATATGAAATTCGATCATTTTTTTTGGTTTTAGACGTATGATTTCTACAATTATTAAACGCGCACCAAGGCATGTTTCCCGGCGGAGCGTTCGAGCACTACTAAATCAAAAGTGCACCAGAATGTTGAGTTTGGTGCTCTTTTGGTGAGGTCGTTTTTTGCCGCGGATTGTGTATCTTGTATATTAGTGATCGAAGATGGTGTGTCATCAATAACTTAAAATACATTGTAGGCGCGTTTTTTCGGCCTAGTGTGTTTAAAGACTAAAATCTGTCAGTATGTCGATTGTTTCCCGTTTCTAATGTTGTTATGCAGAGTGTGAAATAGAGACAGTTCAAAAATAAATACTTTTGATCACACTGCACTGTGACAAAACAGTGCTTTTTTATATTTTATTTATTAAAAATTGATACAACAACAACTTACCGCTAACAATGTTACTTTTAATCTACATGGACAGGGTCATGGGTAGTATGTAAAAATAGACATGTAATAAGTCAATTCGCATTTTTTTAGGTGATTGGCAGTCCCGGCGGACCACCACCGCCGCCCCCGCCACCCATGCCTGGAGGTAAGATAATCTTAAATATACCGTGCATGATAGTTGTATAGATTATATAATTTATTTAAAAAGATGTACGAGTATAGTCTAGTTGCGAAGCAGTAAGGAATTCGTCCATTGATCTATCGCTTTATAATTACTATATTATTTCTATCTTACTCTTACTATTGTACGTAAATGTATTCGTGTGCAAGTGGACGAGACGAATTTTTATCTGTCTGCTCCGTAACCGGACTATAACGATGACTTCTATCAGATCAGTGATCCTATCTTACCAAGTAATTCTGCTGCTGTTACATAACACGAATTAGCCAGTCCTTATACAAAACAATAATTATAAAAGGTGGATGGTTACTGATAAATAAATAACTAATTTATATTAACAGACTTGCAAAAACCTTAGTTAAGGAATTATTAATGTTGCTATCTCACTTGCACGTACGCATGTCGCACTACACTGTCTCTGTCTGGTGTTTGTTTGCAGGCGGCGGTCCGCCTCCCCCGCCGCCACCTCCTATGCCAGGTTTGTATAATATACTATCTCTTAATAAAACATGCTTATCTCTCTAATTTACTTAAATAATTATATTTAAGTTAGTGCATAATAAAGTAATAAAAACAACTTTAATTTGCTATCCCACTCGCATGTATGCATGTCGCACTAAACTATCTCTTTCTGGTGTTTGTTTCTAGGCGGAGCTCCGCCTCCCCCTCCCCCTCCGCCACCTCCTATGCCAGGTTTGTATATACGGTAACCTCTTGATAAAATCTGCTCATCTCTCTATTTTACTTTAATAATTCTTATAATTTTACAAAAAGAAGGCATATGCCCCGTTTCTCAGATGTTTCAGTGACTGTAGTTTATCAATTCAACAAGGTTGTTAATTGGCCAATGTTGTAGCGTTAGTCAAACAAAAGCTAGGTAGCGAATAGTTAAACTGTCAAAAACCTCTGAAACCGGAGTTTTTTAACGTTAGTGCATGATATAGTAATAAATACAGGCTATTTTATTTTATTTATTATTTGTGGACCGTTGGACATATGTTCCGTTATGGACTGTGACCACTGCACAGTGCTATCACTGTAGAAAAAATCGTTCCGTTATGGACTGCAAGAATACTGCCGCAGTACCGTAGTGAAATATATGACGTCATCAATCGACGCCATATTGTACTGTGAGTACTGGCGTTTTCGAGGTAAGGTACTTGCAGTAGATCACGTGATATGTCCAAAGTCAACTGTCAAGTGTCAAAACCACTCGAGTGCCTAACGTTTTAAAAGAATACCTACAGTTTAATCCCAAAGTTATAAATTTCTGTAATTGATTTGGATTAATAATAATAAAACAATGGAAGAATTGCAAAAATTAACCTTATTAGACTGTGTTGAAAATGTTCAATACGAGCTGTCAAAAATGCAGCTGATAGTATACTGGATTGCGTTCCGTTTTAAATAGTAATCAGTATACTAACTATAAAGGAACGGCTTCGCAGTATATTAAAATGACGTTACACTCTGCAGTGGTCGCAGTACTATCCCACACGCATGTATGCATGCCACACTAAACTGTCTCTTTCTGGTGTTTGTTTCTAGGCGGAGCTCCGCCTCCCCCACCGCCTCCGCCAATGCCAGGTTTGTATTTATATCCTGTAGCCACGTAAAAAATTAGGTACTTCTTTTGCCTTACAATATAATATATGCTTCTTTAAGTTTCTACTCAGCTTAGCTTCAATATTTTTTATTAGAGAATGTAGTAATAGAACACACTATGGCATGTTAGTAGACCATAAGAGTATATTTTAAAGATTTGATTATATTTGACAAAGTAACACTGCGTCTGCAAAGGCGTGTCCATGTGGCGTACGTGTGGACTTGGCTGTTATTATGTTAACTTACTTGCGCAATATTCCTATTGTGCGGTATTATAAAATAAGTTCGATTTTTAAGATAATGCCTGTGTCTTCTGTATGTACTATCAGAGAAGTTGATTCCTAGGCAGATGGCGAACCTAAGTAATTATAGGTCTACCAGAATCTGATGGCAATTTTTGACAGCAAATTTTCAAAAAATATCCTTGATCATTGACCGCTAAAGGAATAAAAAAGGATGAAAATGTTTTATTCCTATTACCCCGGTATTGCTAGAGTCAATTTATTTTCTCACTTTTTGCCATCAGATTCTGGTACACCTATAAAACCCATCCGTGATCCGACCGACCACAGCTAACATTGAATTGACATAAGCCGACCACATGACGTAAGTCCGTCAACTGCCTAGGAATGAATTTCTATTTACATTTCGATACTCCATTCCGATCGCGATCTTAGCGTGTAGAAAGGTATATATTATAATAATACCATCTGTCTACTCTGATAATACCATCTGAGAAATTGGTTCAGTCAGTCGGTGAACTTATATTGTAAGTTTGCTAAATTATGTCGCGCCCAACCGATAAATTGTGATTAACGTTGACTTGATTTTATCCGACTAAATTACGGAGGTATGCCATCCGCCTGTGAACGATGAATCAACTTCTCTTAAGCGCTCCCTAGACGGTAATTCAGCATGACATGCATTCACATGACAGTATTAATTGATGCATGACATGCCGATCGCGAAACGATCATGCGTGCAAGTCATGCACATATTGCCGGACGAAAACTTAAACAACTTGTCAATCAATGTACCTTATGTGCCAATGTATCAATCTGCAATACAGTAAACGATCATGCGTGCATGGCAGCACGTAACGCATGCCATGCTGCATGATCGTCTAGGGTTTATGTGACATATGGAAATAGTAACATTGTGTTTAACGTCAGGTGGTGGTGGTCCCCCTCCCCCGCCGCCGCCGCCGATGCCGGGCGGACCGCGCGCGCCGCCGCCCCCGCCCATGCCGGGTATGGGCCCGCCTCCGCCCCCGCCCATGATGGGCATGGGGCCCCGCCCACCGCCCCCGCCAGGCGGTATGATGGCGCCCCGAATGGTAAGTTTGTTTTTTATTTAATAAAATTAATTATTATTGTATATTATGTATTATTAGAATTAAGGCAAGACCCCAAAGCCATCCTTGTTATTAGTTGGTGTTTGATGCTTTTTGATTCTTCCCATACCTACATTGTATACATAAATAATTTCAAAGAATTGGTCAAGCAGTTTGAGATGAATACATATAACACTGTGAGACAAGACGCTTGTTGTAATAAGAACTAAACAAAAGTATTTTTTATTGTTAACAAAAAAGTAACAATTTTACTTTGTTTCTAGCCTCAACCGGACATCCTGCCTTACGGGCTCAAGCCTAAGAAGAAGTGGGAGGTAGAGGGACCACTAAAGAGGGCAAACTGGAAAACGATTGTGCCACAGAAAATGTCCGCTAAAGCTTTCTGGGTTAAGGTAGGATATATTCTTCAGTTAAACTCTACGAATAATAAAACCTAGGGAAACGTAACTCCCATACTAATACAGTTTTAAATTTAGTTCCATTCGAACTGTCATGTAACGTCAGCCTTTATACAGCTCAAGGTCACCAAATGTATGAAAAGTGAACCTAAGGTACACTTTTTTGACAAGTATTTTGGAGCATGTTTTTTGAAGGAGTTACTCTTCCTTAGATTTTATTATTCGTAGAGTTAAACTATACTACTTGTACTGAAATGCTACTCTTAAGCTGGTATATAAATAGTCAGTACTCAAGATGCATCTCGGTCTCAAGACACGGTTCAGGCTCTGTGATTGGTTGGCTGTCAAAATTTGGACCAATCACAGAGCCGAACCGCGTCTTGAGACCGGGTCGCATCTTAAGTACTGACTATTTAAACCAGCCTAAAAATGTACCATTCAAGTCATAAAAATTATTATTAAAATTATTTGGTACTCTTATTTTTCTTGTAGTTTGTGTATTTTTTTTTTCAGGAGACACTAGTTAGCCTCACATAAACTAGTTTGTTTTTAAGTTTTATAACTTTTTCTATTATTAGGTTCAAGAAGAGAAGATGGCTTCGCCGGATATTCTGACTGGGTTGGCGCAGAGGTTCTCTAGCAAGCCCGTCGCTAAGAGAAATGAAGACGCCGTAGACAAGTAAGTCAATATAAACTAGGGCCCGTATTTTTGGTCAGTACTTAAGATGCCACCCGGTCTCAAGACGCGGTTCGGCTCTGTGATTAGTCCAAATTTTGACAGCCAACCAATCACAAAGCCTGAACCGTGTCTTGAGACCGAGATGCATGCATCTTGAGCCAAAAATACGGGCCTTAGTGACATGTCATATAATTATATACTTAAGACTATTTGCGTTAAAAAAACTGTTCGTAATAGTATGTCAAAATTTAAGATGCAGTTATATTATTGCCGTATAAAAATTTTAATATTGCTTGTAGAGTTCATACAATGAAGAAAGTGAAGGATCTAAAGGTGTTGGACAGCAAAGCGGCACAGAATTTGTCTATTCTACTGGGCGGTTCATTGAAGCACATGTCATACGAACACATACGGACCTGTATATTACGGTGTGACACTACCGTACTTACGGCCAATGTTTTGGATCTACTTATACAGGTTAGTGTATTATTAAAAGTTATAGTATAGGAACTTGTATAGGGATTGTAAGGACTAAGGACCAATGAATGAGCACATAATTGCATTGAAGTGTGCAAGATCAAACAAAAAATAACATAATATATGACAGAGATAACTTCTCTACTATTAAAATAGGTAACATTCAGCTTATAAACCATCAGATTGTGAAGTAATAAGTGTTCAAAATTTATTAATTTCCCGTAAACGTACGGGTGAATAGTTTTTAAAGCCCAAACACGGGCGTCCATTACGCTAAAAAAATATAATATTGTATGTACTATCAGAGAAGTTGATTCCTATGCAGATCGGGGACCTACGTAGTTTGGTTGCGTTACGTCAAACCCAGCCGACAGGTCACAATTAACATTGAATTGACATATTCGACCAAATAACGTTTAACTATCAACTGCATAGGAATCAATTTCCTCGATGGTACATTAAGAGCTGGTACACATTGGGCGTTTTGAAGCGCGCGTTAGGTGTGCGCTTTGCTAACGCGCGTTTAGAGAGCCCCGGATTCTATTGAAGTGTACACACTTAACGGCGCTTCAAAACGGCCAATGTGTACCAGATCTAAGAATATGTGTTTTATTGTTTGGTTAGCACTGTGACATCTAGGCACAACATTAACTGTTTCCCTTTTATCTAGTACCTGCCACCAGCGGATCAGCTGAAGAAGCTATCAGAGCTGAAGTGTTCGAGCGGCGACCTGACTGAGGCGGAGCAGTTCGCGGCGACTGTGGCGGACATCAAGCGGCTAGTGCCGCGCCTGCGCAGTCTCGCGTTCCGAGAACACTATGCTGAGATCATATCGGAGGTCAAACCGGTCAGTATGAGAATGTATTCTATATTATACCTCTAGTATAATTATTGTTCTTTATCATTGTTAAACGCAAAACATTTAGACACAGAAGTAATCACATAAAATTCTAGAAAATTGCCTATTTTTGGTAATAAAAAAAAATTAGGAAATAAATCAGAATAGTAAAAATCCGTATGTTGACCTACCACAGTTTGTCCCTTTCATAGGCTTAAGGGCCTGACAGACGTACGAACTCAAAGCGCGCGGATTTTAAGTTCGCGAACTTACTCGGCTTGTGTCGGTGACACACGAGAATAGGCATGATGACAATTTTTTTTCTTATTGGTTATTGAAAGTCCCCTAAAAATAGAAACATCGCTGAAAGAATGACTCTGATAGCATAAAAATTCACCAATATATGACAATTCAAATATCTCATAAAATAGATCTGCCCGAAACACTCCATACAAAGTTCTACGAAAGAATGACGTCACTCTTTCGTAGTTTGTACGCATCGGGAGAGAACTTTGTTTGGTAGGTATATTAAATATTGCGTTTATGAATTAGTGGTTTCATAACAAAAGTTGCTTTAAATTGCATGAGTTATCGAATGGTATACAAATATTAAGAAATTTAATTGAAAAAAAATTGACTTGATTATCCAACTTTGAAGGCGCATAACAAAAAAAATACAAATGCTATCAAGCTGAAATTTTGGGAACACTTATTTTTTACCGTGATTTCTTTATTTTATTTACAAAATTCGCTATAGTCCGCGCGGAACTAGTTGGCAGCGCCTTAGGTAGGGACGGGGGTGAGGGGGCGGGTTGCTCGCTGCTCGCAACGCACATGAGATTGGACAGTGACGACAAATCTCGCGATATTGTGAACAATAATATTATTTAATTATTGAAATGAAAAGAATAAATTAAAGACAATTGATCAATTTTATATTCTAAATTATTGACATCGGCTTTCCGTTTTTTAAAAACCTATGCACTTTAAATAGTATTTCCTTAGATTGTGTTTTTATCGGCGGACTTATCTTGCTATTGCAATCTCGTGTGTGTTTTGTCCAAACTAGCCAGAACTGTCAAAATCAAGCGCCCTCGCCTCTCCGTCCCACCGCTCATATACCTAAGGCGCGGCCAACTAGTTTCGCGCGGACTATAATCTTTGACCTTGTCTTCATCCCTATTGCTCACACTGGATTACCATGACCCCAGGCTCGCGGCTCGCGGCTCGCGGCTCGCGGCTCGCGGCTCGCGGCTCTTTGCTGACACATAGGCGATTAAGATCGTCGAGCCATAAGTCCGCGTACTTACTCGCACGTCTGTCACCCCTTTTACTAACATAATTATTGCTGTCTCTTTTTTACAAATATTGAAATTATTGCTATCACTGTTCAATTGATTTGTAAATGATTTGATCAAGTTTGTTTAGGGGCCTTTAATAATTAAAATAGAATATGTATTTTCTCTAGGACATAGTATCGGGGACGGCGGCGTGTGAAGAAGTGAAGTCGAGCGGAAAGTTCGCCAAGATACTAGAACTGCTGCTGCTGCTGGGAAATTACATGAACACGGGCTCCAACAATGCCGGCGCTTACGGTTTCGAAATTAGCTTCTTGACTAAGGTAACAATTTCAAGGTTTATCTATTTTGTTATTTCTTATAAAACTTTATTTTAACGTATGTTTGTAAAAAATCTGCAAACAAACTAACCTAACATTCGATGCGTTATAATTTTGCTGTACCGCTGTACTTGCGGTCACCAGGTGCAGCGTTATTATTTTATTTTATTGTTATATCGTAAAGTGCATTTTGATGTCATCTGATGAAGTTCAATTTTGGATTTGGGTGACGGCCATTTACCATTTACGCCCGCAACTCCGTTTAAATTAGTTTATCGCCCGAGAACCGTATATTTTTCTGGGGTAAATGTATCCTATATTCCTTGGGACTCGCAAGTTACCTGATATTATACTTTTTATTTATTTTATTTTATTTATTTATTCTTCATGCACAAGGTAACAAAAATACATTTAAAAAAAAAGTTTGAGATAATGCATCGGCGTACTTATCTCTTATAAGAGATCTCTTCCAGCAAACCTTATAATTTTGTGGATGTATTGTAATAGAGGGGGCATGTACACAAAGAGACAAAAAAAGAAATCAAACAATCTTAAACCTATACTAACTTATACTAACTAAATCTAAATTAAAACATAGCTAAAGTATACTAATAATAATAATTACTTACATAAATACGTAAAATACATATTATACTAATACAATACACATACAAACAATAATAATTATTGACAACGTTTAACATAATATATAAATTTAATGAAAAGATTGTTGAACTTTTTGACAAACATGCTCCGATTAGGCCATTAAAAATAAAACATCTTCCTGCACCCTGGCTTACTGAAGAAATAAAAACATTAATAGCACAAAAACATTCAGCTAAATCAAAATATAAAAAAAGTGGCACAGACGAGCACCGTGAGAAGTACTTAAAATTAAGAAATCGATGCAACAAGACTGTTAGAGATGCACGAAGACGCTATATTCACTCTTCTCTTGACAAAAGCGACCCCGCTAGAATCTGGAAGTTCCTTAAGACCCTAGGTGTTGGTAGAAATAATGATTCCTCCTTAAGTCTCAATAACATAGATATTAATGTTCTAAATAACCAATTTACCTCCCACAATACACCTCTTGATCCTAATTCTAAATCGCAATTGATACATTTACTCTCATCCACGCCTACACCTGATTATCCTCCCTTCCTTTTCAAACGAGTTACTGTGGAAGAAATAAAAAAGAATATCATGGGTATTTCGTCAAATGCAGTTGGTGATGACAATATAAGCAAAAAGATGGTCACGTTAATTATAAATGAAATTGCACCTATTGTTATGCACATTTTCAATTATTCCATAGAAAATGGCGTCTTTCCGTCTATCTGGAAAAGGGCACAAATTATTCCATTGCCTAAAAAAAGTAAACCCACATCTTCAACAGACTTCCGCCCAATTTCGATACTGCCGTTTTTGTCTAAAGTTCTAGAAAGGTCAATCCAGCAGCAACTATTAACTTTCATAAATAAAAACAGTCTTCTTAGCGCCTTCCAATCAGGATTCAGACCTGGCCATAGCACTGCCACGGCACTAGTCAAGGTCACGGATGATATCAGATGTGCTATGGACAATAAGCAACTCACCTTACTTGCCCTTCTTGACTTCAGTCGTGCCTTTGATTGCGTAGACCATGATATTCTTTTAAGTAGACTTAAGGCTCTTAATTTTTCGCCTACAGTCCTCAGTTGGTTCCGAAGCTACCTTGGGGGGCGCCGACAGCGTGTTCGAGTGAATGACAAATTTTCCTGTTGGTCCACTATCTTTGATGGTGTTCCTCAAGGTGGTGTACTATCCCCTGCTCTGTTCGCTTTGTTTATAAACTCTATAACAGTCATGCTTAAGTTTTCTCTCTTTCACCTGTACGCAGATGACCTCCAAATCTACACTCAGTCTTCCTTAGAGAATCTTCCAAGGCAAGTTATCAACTTTAATAGTGATTTGAATACAATCTGTGAGTGGAGTAAGCGTAACGGCCTCACTATTAATCCTAATAAGTCGCAGATCATTGTCATTGGCAGCCAGGGATTAGTCTCAAGGATTGACTGGGTGAACCTCCCTCCGGTGCTCGTGTGTGGTACTCCTGTTCCTTTTAGTAAAAAGGTAAGAAATCTAGGTGTTCTCATGGATGAACACCTCTCATGGTCCGATCATATCTCAATGATCAGTAGTAAGGTGTACGCGGTGTGGCACTCACTGGGAAGGCTTAAGAACATATTACCGATTAAAACCAAAATTATGCTTGCCGAATCCTTATTTTTATCCATATTAGATTACGCAGATATATGCTATGTAGACCTCACTCAAGAAAAACTAAATAAGCTTGAGCGTCTCCAAAATATTGCAATTCGCTTTGTCTTTGGTCTGCGTAAATTCGACCACATATCGGAATACCGTTCTAGGCTTTCTTGGTTGCCCATACGTCTTCGTCGTAATACGCGTGTTCTATCTTCCTTGTACACTTTGCTACATGATCCAAGGGCACCGTCTTACCTTAAGGATAGATTTAACTTCCGAACATCGGATCCCAAACAATTGCGCTCTTCTGCCAATCTCCTTCTCCAAATCCCTAACCATAAAACAATTTTTTATGGACAGTCCTTTACGGTCAGGTCGATACTTTTATGGAACTCTTTACCAACTAATATAAGGCAAGCTAAAAGCATTTCTAGTTTTAAATCATTAGTTAAAAAACATTATTTAGATTCGCTTTCTAACTGTCAATAGAACGCGAGTATTATTGATAGGACAATTCAGTCATCACAAATTACGTCAATTATCGTTCTCCTTTTTTTTATTATTTTTTATTTTTTATTTTTATTTTTTATTTTTTTATTTTACTCACACAATTTTGTATGTTCAGTAGATCATTATGAATAAGTATACACTATAGAGTATTTATTAGTTTATAACAATATTTTAGTTATTATTTGTGTATTAGAATGTGGTTGTGTAATTATTAGGTGTATATATATATATATATATATATATATATATATATATATATATATTGTATATAGATATATATTAGATTACAATATATAAAATAGGTATAATTTAGTTGTTAAGTTTCTTTAAGTACTTTTAGATCTTAGTGCACAGTATACCCTACATTAATTGTTATTGTACTCCTATACCAAAGGTTGCTTGGTAGAAATTGCTCATTAGCAATAAAGCCGCCTTTGTGTTCATGTGTCCTTGTTGAATGTATATTATTTGTTTGTACTACAACTTTTTGAACGCAATAAAGTATATTCTATTCTATTCTATTCTATTCTATAAATATAATAAAATAATACATAGATATAAATAAATATAACAACAACGGCAGATAGTGTGAAGACAGATGCACATTGGTTAAATAAATTTAATAAAAGAGAGAGAGAAATAATAATAATAATAAAAGAAAGGATTACACAATCATTTAAAGTATCCGATCAAGGTAATGCAAAAAAGTAACGCTTTAATCTAGACTTAAAAGTGTTGACAGGCTTCACGAACGTGGTCCGGCAGACCATTCCAGAGACGCGCTGCGACAGCCGAAAATGAACTCTCATAGAAAACTGTGTTGCAGTGTGGTATTTCTAGAGGTCTCTTTACTGTGCACGATCGAACAGGCCTCTCGCTTGGTGGAGTAAAGCTAAACCTTTCATAAAGGTATGGGGGAGAACGAAAGCGAAGAATCTTGAAAAGAAGCGTGAGAATGTGCGAATTTCGACGCAATCGTATTGGGAGCCAGTTCAAGCGCTTGCGAAAATCTGAAATGTGGTCATATTTACGCAGACCAAAAACGTATCGAATACACATGTTCTGAAGTCGTTCCAGTTTATTAAGCAATGCTTCAGACACATCCAAATAAACGACATCAGCGTAGTCAATGAGAGGGAGAATGAGAGATTGCACCAGTAACATCTTAGTTGGGATAGGCAGGAAATTCTGTAAGCGTTTAAGCGCATGCATAGCTCCATTGACACGCCTACTGACATCGCTAACATGAACCGTCCATGTTAGGTTTGAGTCAAAATAAACTCCCAAATTTTTAACCTCATCCGTTATATGAATGATACTACCATTATACGTTATGTTATCTAGGTTCGCAAAATCTATTCTACTGCGCAACTGTCTATTACCTATAATGATCGCCTGAGATTTTTTGGGGTTTACAAGTAGGCCGAATGTTTCCGCAAACTCCTGAATTCTCTCTAGGTCTTCATTGAGCTGGAGCACTACATTATTTATGTCATTTAACGCGGCATGCTTGTAAATTTGTAAATCATCAGCATAAAGGTGGAAAAAGAACTTATGACGCGTGTGATTTCATTTATAAACAATGAAAAAAGAGTTGGAGATAAGACTCCACCCTGAGGAACGCCAGCGTCCAGGTTCATCCAGTCAGATATAGAGTCGGGTATAAAAATGCGCTGTTGCCGATCTCTTATATAGGAGTTAAACCACGCTAGAGCCGAATCCGATACACCTAACGAGCGAAGAATACCAAGTAAGACGTCATAATCTACTGAATTAAATGCACAACTAAAATCGAGGAGAACAATGATTGTCAGTAGTTTATTATCCATGGCCTGGCGAATGTCTTCAGTCACCTTTAATAATGCACTTTTACTAAATTTCAGCAAAATCTGTTCAGCGGTTTCGGTAGAAAGAGTTATCAGACAGACAGACACTTTAGAATTTATAATATTAGTATGTATATCGTGTGTACAGTTGACGGCGACGAAGGACCTGGAGAACAAGCAGACGCTGCTGCACTACCTCGTCAACACCATCGAGACCAAGTTCCCCGACGTGCTCACCTTCGCCGACGAGATGCCCCACCTCGACAGGTACGATCATCATCACTGCTGGCAAATAATAATTGAAGACATAAGTGGAAGAACCACATTACTAATATTACAACAACTTGCGCCAAAACTCGTTTATCGCGCGGGAAACGTACGTTTTTCCGGGACAAAAAGTATCCTATGTTCTTTCCCGGGACTCAAAGTATCTCCATGCCAAATTTCAGCAAAATCGGTTCAGCGGTTTGGGCGTGAAGAGGAAACAGACAGACAGACGGACGGACAGACAGACAGACACACGCATTTATAACATTAGTATGGATTTTTTTCCCTTTTAATTTAAACAAACCTTACTCTATTTCATCATCTGGCTAATGTATATGGCTATACATAACATCCACAGGTTTTTTATTCCAAATCGTTTGTCCGTCTCTAAAGCTTCAGTTAAAGCGGCTATTTTTAACTGTTACTTACCTGGTTCTTCCACTCAAGTCTTCAATCATAATCTTTGGGAGTCCAATTCCCAATTGAAGTGTCTCGACCCAACGCTCTTATATTCGCGCACGGCGTCACTTGTTTAATCAAGCACGAAACATTGTTATCTAGTTTCCAAAAATATAATATGAGGATACTAGGAGGCAGAAGCGCGATTTTTTTTTTCGCGAACGAAAGAGACAAGTTGCAATGGAGCAAATTCTACTTGCTCCGCGTCCGGACCATAGTATACAAAGTTGTGGCGTCGTAAAATCGATGTTACATTTACTAACAATTGACAAGTACGTAAAAGAGATAGCAATACATTCGTACGCAAGTGTGAAAGACAAGTAGCGACCGTTTAAACTTTCTACCTGCAATCGTACTAAATATAAAAATACTGATATGGTATTGTTATATCAGGGCGGCGCGCGTGTCCATGGAGAATCTCCAGAAGGCGCTGAAGAAGATGGACAACGACATCCGTGCGCTGGAGACCGACCTCAACAACTCGCGCGTGCAGCAGAGCCCCGACGACCTCTTCACAGAGACCATGAGCGTATCCTTTACTATACATAAAAGAAGCTACAAAATCCTTTCTGCTAAGGGCCAACCCACACGTACCACAACCACACGACAACCACAACCACACCACGTGGTCGGGCGTATATTTCGTATTGTCAATGAACTGGATTGTTCACACGTGTCACATTTTGCAGTCGTTGACCACATCGCAACCATAAGTTCCCACGAAACTCTAACTCCTTCGAAATCGCTTCCACCTGTGAAAGTACCACACACTAAAGCACCCACACAAGCGCACCGGGACGTAACCGGTATCGACGTAGTTGCGCCGCCGTCATTGTACACGCCTACTTATCGCGATATCGTTTGTGACAAGGATCGTCAAGCGAAGAGCGCCCGTATGCGTAATATTAATTCGGGTGGATTTCGCAGTACGCAAAAATGTTCGACGGGCCCTGATGCATCGCAAGTATCAAACACTGATACGATATTATGTAGTAACGACACGGAGTTTAAAATCGTGGAACGTAAGAAACGCTAGCCTAAAAACTTAAATATGCGCGGTACTTCTGTATCACAATGCAAAATCCATGTTGCTGATCCCGTATACTCCATCTACGTTTCGCGGGCTTTAAAGTCTGTCACTGAAACTAACATTGAGGAACATATTAGAGACATGGGGGAAGAATGAATCAGCGTGGAAAAACTGGCTCAAAATAGGGAGACCTCCTTTAACTCATTTAAAGTGATGATACCTGCTAGTAAAGCAAACACCTTTTTGGACGCAAAATTCTGGACAGCGGGATTAGTATACCGCCGCTTTAAAGAACGTTTCCTTAGTACCGCTGCTTCGAAGAAATTATAATATGATGGACAAGGACATAACGTTGGCTACTTTTATCTGTCGGTCCGTGAAGCGATCTGCTGAACAAATACGTACCCTAATTGATCGAGTCGATATCCTAGCTATCCAGGAGACATGGCTTCTTCCTCATGACCTGGGATTCATAAATGAATTGAGTAACAACTTCAGTGGATATGCGAAATCTGCTGTGGATACGTCGGTCGGTGTTTTGACGGGCCGCCCATATGGAGGTGTTGCGCTAATCTGGCGAAAATCACTGTTTCCTAATGTGTCTATTGTAGATTGCGCTAGTGATAGATTAGCAGCCATACGAAACAAGCTGGAGAATCGTCACCTGCTCATTATCAGTGCCTACTAACCATATGACGAAGGAACCGAGGAGAGCCTGGCGGACTTCATTAATTGCTTAGGTGGTATTGAAGCGATCATAAGTGACAGTGATATTGAGACTGTGTTTGTGTTGGGGGACTTCAATGCCCATGGTGACAGTAGGTTGGGCCTCGAGTTATCGGCTTTTTGTGCTGATCACTCACTTGTATGTGTCGACACGGAACTGCTGCCTCCAGACTCCTTTACACATATAAATGATGGAAGTGGGGCCAAGAGGTGGCTAGACCTTTGCATTGTGACGGCGGCAGCTCGTGAGATAGTAATTTCTGCCAATATCGAATATGGAGTGTATTGGTCTGATCACTTCCCTTTACTTGTCAAGCTCAAACTGTGCAAACTAGCACAGAAAATTGAAGATTCTCAGGCTAACAATCCTCTATCTGGTGTCCACTGGGGCAATAGAACTGCTGATGAAATCAATAAGTATAAAAAACTTTGCTGTGATAATTTAAGTAATTTGAAATTGTTATCTAATTCTAGTCATATTTTGAACTGTGTAATCTGTAATGTTAATAATTTATTTATTTGTAAAAAACATATCTATGTGCTTGATGATTTTTATAATAGTATTGTAAAATTCCTACAAGATGCTGTCAGACAGAGTAGAATACGCCGCGATGCACCGATCAAGGGTAAGAAGGTTATAGGGTGGAACCACCATGTTCGCGAATTCCATCAAAAGGCACGGCACGCTTTTAATTGTTGGCTTTGGAATGGTAGGCCTCAGTCTGGGCCACTCTACGATAATATGACTAGTAGCCGGAAGATTTTCAAAAATAAATTGAAATGGTGCCAAAACAATGAAGAACAGATAAAGATGGATATAATGGCATCTCAGCACTCAGCCGGTAACTTTTCCAAATTCTGGAAATCGACTAAACGCCTAAACTATGTACAAAGCAGACCAGTAAGTATCAATGACGTCCAGAATCCATCTGAAATTGCTGATTTGTTTGCTCACCATTTCAAGGTAGATCCATTGCCTGTCTCTGATGACGTACTCGTAGGTGATACTACACCTGTTAGTAAAAATGACGAAGAATGTTTCTCTGGCTTTAATTCTGACGACGTTGCTGAGGTGATCTTTAAAATGAAAAAAGGCAAATTTCCAGGTTTTGATGGACTAAGCCTAGAACACGTCCTATACGCAAGTGATTAGATAATCCCTATGTTGACAGATCTTTTTACAATCTGCGTCAACATAGGTTACCCGCGGAAAAATTTAATGAGGACCATGGTGGTTCCTATCCCGAAAACCAGAACAGGTGACCCTTCTAACGCTAAAAATTATCGACCTATATCTCTAGGAACTATTATGGGGAAGATTTTAGAAAGGCTGATTTACCCTAATGTAAATAGGAGTGCTAGAATTGATGACGCACAGTTTGGTTTTCGTCCCGGTCTCTCAACGGACTCGGCAATATTTGCCCTTAAATCGACAGTTTTATATTACAAAAAACGTAACACATCGGTCTATGCTTGCTTTTTAGATCTTAGCCGCGCTTTCGATCTGGTAAACTACACTTTACTATGGCGAAAGCTGCTGAAGTCAAATGTTTCATCAAAAACTGTAAGTCTGTTGAGATACTGGTACGAAAACCAAACTAACTTTGTAAAATGGGGCGACGCAACCTCTAATGATTTTATATTAGAGTGTGGGGTGCGCCAAGGGGGGCTAACCTCTCCGGACCTTTTTAGCCTGTATGTTAACGACCTGATTGAGGAGCTCAGGAGCACTCGAATAGGTTGTCACATAGGTGCCACGCCCGTTAACAACCTAAGTTATGCTGACGATATGGTGCTTCTGAGCCCCTCAGTCAAGGGGCTAAGGCGGTTGCTAAGCATTTGCGAGGACTATGCTATAAGACATGGTCTTAAGTACAATGTAGCTAAGACGAAAACGATGGTATTTCAGGCTGGAAAGGGCCCGCAGAGGGTCCCATCGGTTAGCTTAGACGGACAAGAGGTAGAAAGGGTCGAGCAATTCAGGTACCTGGGGCACATTTTAACCGAGGATCTCTCAGATGATCAGGATGTAGTACGCGAAAGACGGGCACTGGCTGTAAGGTGCAACATGCTTGCACGGCGTTTTGCGCGCTGTAGTGTTGAGGCAAAGCTGACGCTCTTTAGAGCATACTGTCAATGCTTCTATACGTGTCAGCTTTGGCTCAACTGCTCCAAAGCCACGAGAAGCAGTATCAGGGTTCAGTACAATAATGCATACCGTACCCTGATGAGACTGCCAAAGTACTGTAGTGCTTCGAACATGTTTGCCGACGCCGGAATCCCGGACTATTTCGCAATTATCAGGGCGCGCGTCGCAGCATTCTGGTCTCGCATCCGTTCTTCAAACAATGAGATCCTTTCTGTGTGTGCCGGGTGCCCGGAAAACTCGATCCCAGCCTACTGGCTTTCGGTGCATCGTGGCAGTAATCAAAAGTGATAATTTACTTATTTTAGATTTTAGATTTTAACATTGTAGATGTATTTTAATTGTATCACTTTTTATTTTTATTTATTTCTTTTATTTTAACTTAAATTATTGTTTTTATGGGTCTATTGCCTGAAATAAACGATTATTATTATTATAAGCGAACAAGTGGCCGACCACATCGCAACCGCAACGTTGCGTCGATGCAATGACAGTGCGCGCACACCGCCCGCGCTCTTCCCCTCCTCCGTTTCATTGACTTTCGTACGTAATCACATCGCAACTACTGGCGACAACGCAACCACGTCGACATTTTGTCGGTACCACAACGCAACTAGACAAACCTGCAGCGACACCATTCTCACGTAACCACTGCTTGACGACATTTTGTCGTTGCGACGTAGTGTGGTTGTGGTACGTGTGGGTTGGCCCTAAGTACTACCAAGACGAATGTAATTATAACTTCAGCGTCTTACGCCAAATTCTTGACGTGCCGTTTAGGCAAAGGACCGGGCACACTCGTAATTCTGGCATTGTATTCTCTGACCAGTGAAGACGTCGAGCCAGGGGCCTTACCACGAAACCGTTTTAAGACTCAACCGCACGAATCGGAATGCCGCGTCCTACACTTACAAACGTGAAATGACGTTGTTAGAGTAGGACGCTGCATTTTCTTCCGGTTATTTGAGTCTCAAAACGGTTTAATGGTAGGCCTCCTGAATCTATCTGTCTAGGTAAAAGTCTTAGGCTGCGTTTCCACTGAAGCGGAGCGGAGTTTAGCGGTGCCGGATTGACCAATCACCATGCTCGAAAGTCGAAATCTTCGCTCCGCTTCGCTGTCATTCCGCTGGAATAGCACGATTGGTCAATTCAGGCACCGTAAGTTATGAGTGCAAAAAAAATCGTTGAAATGACAACCAACTTTAATTTCTTACGGTCAAAACTGTCCGGTTTATATAGCTACTTTTAGTGTTTATTCCAGCGACCACATAACCCAATAGACGCCTAATGCAAGGCAAATACTGTCTGGCAACATGTAAGACTAATAGGTCTTACTTGAGACAATGACAGCGAAATCTGTCTCATTATCGACCACTTCCGTGACCTATGTACATCTCATGCGTCTACTACTAAAGAAAATACGATAAAGGCGAAATATGGCTCCCTGTACAGTAAAATGGTGTGGAAAATGTAGCCAATCGTCTAATTTTAGCAAAGACGGCATAACTTTACATAGGTAAGCCAATTTTAAGATTTATATTGTCAGGAATCAATTTCTTCAGAGCTCAACTTACGCTGGTCCGAATACGTCAAGGAAAACGTTTGTTTATAAGTATTTCCCTTTCTATCATACACAAACTAGTAATCCTTATCCTTTCTTTCATTACTGTCAAGCCGAGTCAAGCGTCACTAGTGATGCGATGATTGACTTTTTATCAGTTAAACAAATTGGTTTTTTTTTTCATATTGTTGAAAAAGAGTAATATTTTATGAATTGTTTTTGTAAACGTGTGTATGTGTTTTTAAATTTTTAACCGACTTCCAAAAAACGAGGAGGTTATATTATGTTCGGCTGTGGATATTTTTTTTTTGTGTGTTCAACGATTACTCCGCCGTTTGTGAACCGATTTTCGAAATTTTTGTTTTGTTGTATTAGGTTTCACTCCAATTTGGTACCATGTTCACAAAAGTGGTGACCTGATGGGATCCAGGAGTAATCGAGGGAACTCCTCGAAATTTATATGGAAACATATGGTGATTTTGGTTTTATGTGAAGTGTACTAAGAATATGCTACCAAAAATTCAAATATTGGGTCAAGGTATACCATGGTTTCGAAGATGCTGAGAGAACTCCTGACTCCTTATAGATACTCGTTTGGGAGTTTCGGCGTTGTTTTAAGTACAGAAAGCATATGCTACCACGCAATTCAAATTCATCATCATCATCATCATCGTCATCATCATCATTACCACGTCGTGTTAAAAACATATTGATACACACAGAACTGGTTGAAGTATCTACGGGTAACTGCATACCTTTAGAGAATAATATATAAATTCTAAACTGCTCATCTGCACTGCAAAGAATAAATTTGACTACAACGGCAGAAGATAAGAGCGAAATTCAGTTCGGCACCGAAAGTCATCAAGATTTAGACAGTGCCATAGAATCAATTTGCTTATCTCAGTTTGCTGAAAATACTATTGAGTACATAGCAGGTTTTGTTGCTAGCTCTTTAATATAGCATTTGAGATGTAAAACTTGCATAGGGGCATTGATTACTTTAAACGAAAATGCTAACAGTTTTATAGCTTACAGAGACATGGGTGGCTTAATCTACCCGTCACAAAGTGTTGTTAAAATTTGCCGTCGCTGTGAAGTTATCATGAAATTGTATCTTGGAGGCATAAAGAAAAGTGAACCACGTAAAGCAGAGTTTTTAGTCAATAAAACTTCAAGCAGCTTTATTGGTGAACAACTTTTTTCAGAAATAAGTTTCCATCAATTTCATTGTGAAGAAACCAATCATGTGGTGGATTTAGCAAATAGTGTGATGTATAAATACATAACTACAAGATTGGTATTTCTTACAAAATCTTCGGTTCAGAAACCTGCAGTTCGGAGAATTTATACGAAGTTAATTCATTTTAAAAATGATTAAATATTAATTTATAAAAGTCTTTTCTTCACTCTACACTTAAAAATAAAATAAATATTATGTACTGTTTTTTTTTCTTTTGGCCAGCGCTTTTCGTACTTCCCATCACTAGTTATGATTTATGACATGCCGTGAATTTGAATTGGCCAATCGTAATGCATTTCTTCCCTCACCCCCCGCGTCGCTTACCTCAGCGCATTGACACAATTATTTGTTAAGAGAAATCAAAACATTAGGCGTCTATTGGGTTATGTGGTCGCTGGTTTATTCACTTATTTATAAAACATATTAGTGGAGTTCCCAGAGCGTAAAAATCGTGCTAACCTCCGATTTTTACAATAGTGCATGAAAATTAAAAAGAAAAAAAGGAATGTGTAGCTGATAACATAAATAATAAAGTTTACCTATTGAAAAGTTGTGCTTTTGATTTCCACTTCAAGTAAACTCATAAACTGTAAAATTTGGAAGAAAATTTGCATATTTCTTTCTTTTAAATATATAGCAAAATAATAAAATATATTATTATTTTTTTGATTTGTATCGTTGCTTATATTCCAAAGAAAGAAAATAAGTTAAAAAATATATAATTTAGATTTAAAATTGATACTTTTGTATGTAGATGGGCATATCTCCAAATGTGCTTGTTGTGTGCCTCGCCAGGTAAATGGCGTTCCTATTTTTCTTTGGTTTTAAATAGGAAGTTTAAAATTATTTTTTAGGCTTTACAAAGCCTTCTATTTCTTAATGTGCTAACTTTTTAGCTCTTACTTTATTAATTTTTTTGAAAATGTAGCACAAACTTTTCACGGATATTTCGAAGAAAATCTGTATTTTATTTCTTTTGGTTGGGTTTTTACAGAATAAAATTGATTTTTTTTTTCATTAAATATATTTGCTAAAACATACTTAAAGGAAAAAAAAGACAAATTAGGTTAAGAAATTATATTTTTTGTATTCAGGTAAGCATTTTCCAAACATATGTCGCAGCATGCGTCTTTAGTATGTACGTGAGATTTGTAGCACTCAATTTTTTTTCTGGCTTTAAGTAGGAAGTTTAAATATATTTCAAAGACTAGAAAAAGTCTTTCATTTGTTGATGCATTTAATGTTTTAGCTCTCACTTAAATAAATTCTCAACAAATATAGAAAAATATTTTCGGTCTATTTTACACATTTTTGGAGATATTTAAACGTTTTTAACGTTTTACTTAAAAGTTATCATTTCTCTAAAAATTAAATACGCACAAGTAAGTTTAACACACTTTTCTTTACAACCCTTAAATCCACCCAAACCCTTTTATCTTGGTTACGACGAGCGTTAATCTCTAAAAACTTTGCAAAAACCTTATAGTTGTATTTAGCTTAGCAAAGCAAACATTATTTGGTTAATTTTTAACGTAAACAATCAGATAAGAGTCATTAAATAACAGGAACAAGAAAAAAATTTTTTTCTGGACCGGTTTTGTATGGTGAAATATTAATTTTTAATTAGGTAACTAAAAAAACTAAAAGCACAAAAAATTTTTGGTAAACTTTGCAAGATATAGTGTAAAAAAGAAAATGACACCTCAAAATCAAAAATCCATTCACTATTACAACTTTCGGAGGTTAAAACCTCTGGCGACTGCACTATATTAACAAATTCTATACCTTTATAACACCACCCCATAAAAGTTTATTTTTCGACTTCCTTAACAAAAATACATAGAATTTCGCGAAAGAAGCGCGCGAACAGTGCGACCTGCTGCACTCGATGTTCAAGAAGATGGAGCTGCTGTACGGCGAGCTGGCCGAGTACTACGTGTTCGACCCGCACAAGTACACGCTCGAGGAGTTCTTTTCGGACATCAAGACTTTCAAGGACTCCTTCGCGGTATGTACTGTTGAGTTAGTGGCTGATGATAAAGTAAAAGTCAAGATGGAGCTGCTGTACGGCGAGCTGGCCGAGTACTACGTGTTCGACCCGCACAAGTACACGCTCGAGGAGTTCTTCTCGGACATCAAGACTTTCAAGGACTCCTTCGCGGTATGTACTGTTGAGTTAGTGGTTGATGATAAAGTAAGAGTCAAAATGGAGTTGCTGTATGGCGAGCTGGCCGAGTACTACGTGTTCGACCCGCACGAGTACACGCTCGAGGAGTTCTTCTCGGACATCAAGACTTTCAAGGACTCCTTCGCGGTATGTATTGTGGTGGAGATAACTTTGTAAAAATAACTTCTTTTTAAATTAGTGACTACAGACAGGCATTGACTACGTCTTCCATTTCTTCTTCCGTCGATTTTGTTTCAAATCATGAGAAATAATATTGTTAATCAATTGCTTTACAATATTATGTATTTTGAACAAGTAATTATAAAAAGTAACAATAAAAATTAATTACCATCTACCAAGTAGGTACTATTAGTAGATCTCGTAATTACAATACTTATTGTTTTTCTATTTATGAAAATAACCGAGAGTCAATGTAAATATTATTACCCTCGTTTGTATCGATACAAACGCAAGTTGAACGCTCAGCAAACGCAAGGAAGCCCAAAGTTTTAAACTTTATAATATGTGCCAAAACGCGCGTCGTCAGTGCGCAAAAAATACGTCCTGTGGAAGGGCCCTATATACTTCGGAATTGAAACCCCTTTTCCTTCTAATGCCAACATCTAAATCTAAATTAATATTATCGTTAACAGAGCGCGTACCAAGAGAACGTGGTGGCCCGCGAGACGGAGGAGCGCGCGCGGCGGGCCCGGGACGCGCGCGCCGCCGCCGAGCGCGAGCGCCGCGACCGGCAGCACCGGTACAAGCAGTTCGTCGACATGGACCACGCGCAGGAAGGCGTTATGGACAGGTACTACTTAGTATTTACACTTATGCAGGCTTCTCACGGCGCGTAATATCACGAGCCGCGCCGCGCCGAGCCGATTTGTACGAGCGAGCACAAGCCAACAGGCGAGTCCGCGCTACCCGTGTATCACATAAAAATATCACAAGCCGCTTGAGCCGCGCCGAGCTGCGCTTTTGATGTTACCGACTTTAATCGGATCGGAAGCGCCTGCTCCCAGCCAGCCCGCGCCACCTTGAGCCATCCCCTTCACACGGCGCGTGGCTCGAGCTGGCGCGGCGCGGCTCGTGATATTACGCGCCGTGAGAAGCCAGTATTAAATGGGAGTATTTGCATATATCACTAACCGTGTAGTTGACGCCAACTTACTGAATGATATTAATGTAAGTTTTATGTTTCGGCGACTTATGTCGTGTAACGACAAATTACTCGCGAGCGCCAAATAGAAGAGCTAAGTAGAAATAAAGATGTTTTTTCCTGTATGGAGATTTCCATTGTGTTTGTGCGCGTAATGCCGGGTAACAAATTACGTGCCAGTCAATATTAATAATTATTGTGTTACATAATTAATGTTATGACAACTATAATAATTATGTATATTACCGATTAATAAATATAGCTTGTACTTACATGTTTATTCGTTTTCAGTTTGATGGAAGCTCTCCAGAGCGGTTCCGCGTTCAGTAGAGAGCGGCCGCGGAAGAAAGCGAATCCTAGAGTGGCTGGAGGTAAGATAATATTGTCGTATGCTGCGACTTACATTATTTTTAGTTTTCCAACAAATGGAGATATTTTATAGTCTCTATATGCAATTTATGAGGATTGAACTTGAAAATTACCTCAAAGTCATCTATGAGATACACTTATGCACCATCATCACAATCGTTTCAAGTAGAATCTGAAGTATAATAATATTACGTCAGTCTAGACTCTAGTACAACTAAGCAACATACAACCTGTTGCTTCACATTCATATCAGAGAAAAATACTTTTTTGCCTTTTAGTTCACAAACACTGCATATTGTGGTCATTAATCGTCTTTCAAAAATTGTATGTTCCTCTTATCACCCTTATAAAATCACAATGGCGAAATTTAATTTTTCACGCACACCTTAGAGGACTTAAGCGATGAGGAGCAGGGCTTGGTGCAAGCTATATTGCACCGTATCGCAGGTAACACACTGCTCATTTCAGAATGCATTTTTGTTGTATCATCGATGTGGTATGACATGGAGGTGCCATCTAGCAGTGGCAAAATTCGCACGCAAAAAGAAAACACACACATTTTTTGTATGTTTAAGAGCATACGCTAACACTGTTTTTTCATACAAACGTATGAATTTACTCCCTCGACAACGCGTCTAGACTCTAGACAAATGATTTTTTATGCAATATTGGGATCAAAACTATGCCTCTACGTTTGTTTTTTTTTTAATTTACTAATATATAAAAAGATATGACCATTCGAAAAAACGAATGACCATTCGAAAAAATTCAAAAACGAATGCCCCGCCAATCAACCGACCATAAAATAAATTTGAAAGATGTTTACGATAAAATAAAAACGTAGAGGCATAGACTCATTCTTCCTGAAGAATGAGTCTATGCCTCGGCATAGCCTCCTCATGCCTCCTCGGGCATAGAGCCGGTCTCAAAAATAATAATTAGATAGGCTCTATTTTGAAGGAGGAATCAGAGGAATACGTTACCTCGAATTACTGTATCTGTCTCTTCTACAATACACGTGCCGGCGCAGGGTGAAGCGTGATGGCAATAGTTTCGTTTAAATTCTACTGTACCCGCGTTCCCTCTTAAGAAATCTAGTAGGCTAAAATTACTGAAATACTATAATGTTAAAACAGAGGCGGAGTTGTCGAAGCGTAGCTACCGGCCGCGCCGCGCGTCGCCGCCCAAGCTCGAGCGCTACCGAGAAGTTATTATTGTGTTGCAATTATTACAATACAGAACTTTCTGTGTGACGTACATCACTTTTAAACTTTCTGGACACAAAATTTCAGTGTTGTCAGTTATATACCTATTACCTAGTTTTTCAATTAGAGAGCATAATGCGACTCAGTGGCGTACAATGCCGAATTATGCTGAAACTACTTTTCTGTCGCAGTTGGTATCCATTGCACGCATCAAGCGAAAGCACAACTTTTGATTGCATTATAGCGCATTATAGCGCATTATGCCGCATAATGCGCTATAATGCTCTTATTGGAATACACCCACTATTATTAAGAGTCAGTAATAATATTATTACGTCACAACTTTGTATTTTTAGTGCGTCACATAAAAGTCTTGTGCTACTTTCGATGTTCGCCTAATTTAATTCTCTTCAGACTAAGCTTTATTTGGTCGTGTTCTTTTCTATATTTTACTTAATATAACTTTTCCAAATTATAACAAGGACGTGATTGAATTCGTTGTAGCTAAGCTAACATTTTTTTATATTTTTAATTATTTCTTCTTCAATAAAACAAAAAAGCTATGATTGCAAAAGTTAGCTAATACAACAGTCAACACTTTTGCTTTGAGTGTTGTTTGACTTTGTAAAATGGTAGGTTTTATGATGTAACCCATCAAGCCCCGTAAGGACACCGGTGACCGCGACAACAATAGAATACAATAACATTTCAAAGAACCCCCGATCGACGGATTAATACTTCGATCGGGGATTCTCGGAAATTCTATTGTATTCTATTGTCGCGATCACCGGTGCTCGTATGGGGCTTGATGGATATTAAGCATCAAACACTTGGTTTACTCGTATTGCCGTCTCACTCGCATGTTTAAGGTGTGAGCGAGCACGGCACGAGCCCACGTGTAATCGTGTATAATGTTTCAGCTGAGAGACGCGCTCAGCTGAACCGGTCGCGGTCGCGGTCGGGGCTGACCGGCGCGCTCACCACACGGGAGCTGACCAAGTGAGTATACGCTGTTTACTTCAATCCCTTAATGTCATGATGTATGGCATATTCTATCGACAAATTGGCTCTCAATTTTATTTTATCTAAGAGCTGGCGCGCACTACGACTTTTTGTCGCTCGATTATTTTACCGACCGCGACCTATCAAAATTCAAACAAAATGTCACTTTATGAAATAGGCTATAGGTTTCATTTTCTACCGACATATTTTGTCTAGCGACCCATGCCGCCGCTGCTTGTCAATGGCGTAGAGCAAAATGAAATCTATAGCTTATGTCATAAAATGGCGTTTTATTTGAATTTTAAAATCAGGTGGGTCGTTATGGCCTCTTATTTCCAGCCAGTTTACGCCCGAAAACGGTACCTTTTGGGCGTAAACTGGCTGGAAATAAGAGGTCATAATAACAGCAGGAATTATGCAGTAACGCACACGACGCGCAAAAAGTCCGTTTATAATAATTGCATAGGTTCTATTTCCACAGACAAAAAGTGCGTCACGGATAGTCTATCGTCTGCGCTGCGCCTTATTATCATGGCGCGATTTCACGACTAATTTGTTCATCATGGAAGTATATCCGTTGTCACAGTGACGACTAATCTGGCCTCACTTTTAGACAAAAGAAAAATTGGACTTACATTTGCGATGGAACATTTAGCATGATTTAAAATGTTTTTCCTCTTTTCCAGTGAGTTGCTGAGTAACGCGTGATAGCAGATACAGTGATATTAGCAGTTTATTTATAGTTATATTCGTCAGTAAGTGAATTAGCGTGCGACAGTGATAGATTTTGTATTCGAGGGCATTTTTGTATGAGATTAATCGGTGTTTTATACTGGTCGACTTGTAATATATTTAGGGCCTAAGCTAAGTGATATTTTTGTTAAATCTTTAATGTGGGCCAATAAACTTTTCATCAGATTTAGCCGCCGTAGCGGGTGATTGTATTTTCCGAGAAACGTGTGGGCCTACGTGTTTGGTCAGGTTATGTCAAGTCCTGCCGACAGTTCAAGACTAAAATTGACTTGACCATAACCCGACCAATTAATGTAGCTCTGTTCTCTCTTGTCTCACAATTGACTTATGAGTACGCGCCATACGCTATAGTACCGTATGTGATGATATCAGAAAATGTCTTCCTTTTTCGATGAATCGGTCTTGAATTGAATATCAAAAATATACTGTAGTGAGCATGTTGACAATGATCATTATTTTCACTAATCTATAGTAACAATAGCCAAGCAAATAGTACTTAAATGCCCCAACAGGCGTAGATTTGAGTGAATTGACTACAATTTTAATATGTAAAATCCTTTTGGGTTGGGTTCTAACTTTCATAACACTTTTGGGTTCTACGGTATTGGCATAGATAGATTATAGAGGCACAGAATTTAATTATTAACATTTTAAAATATGATTTTCTCACAAAATTATATTTTAAAATATTAATAATTTTTCTGTGCCTTGATGCGTCGTTTAATCTTTAACATTTTTGTTCGCTGCAACTTCACAAGTAAGGGAGTTTTGTAAGGCGTTCACTCAAAACTGTGCCACATGTTATTATATGTGTGTAATATATAAATAAGTAGTGAGAAAATATTATTGTGCCTTTTTTATTACGTCAAATGCGACATACTATTTAGTTTTCGTTCAATACTACACAAATATAATAACATAAAGTAGTGTAAGTGTTAATTTTTACTGTAACAAACTATGTACGATGTATATAATTTTTTAAACGATCTGCATATTTGATAGTCGCGAAATATGTGTATACGCTAACGATTTTTTGAGTATTTCCTATTTTATTTTGTAAATGTTTTGTTATTATTTCTTAAGAAGATCTAATAATAATTAAATGTCTAATTATGAGATTATAACTATTTAACTGGATCGAAATAAAGGGAATGCTAATGAGGAAATAGAGTTGACAAGTGTCTATTCAACTTTAGTCTGATAATAACGAAATTTCTAGCTTACTTATAGTAGTGTATGTATATTTTAGTTGTCTCTTTTAATACGCTTTTAAATGTTTTATTGAATACCTTTATAATATAATGAAAGTAGTAGAGAAATCAACGAATTTTTAGTAATTGTTTTGATAACGCTGTCCATATTGAAAGCTCAAATATTCGTAGAATTTTTATTGTATACTTAATAAATATATTTTGTAGTAAAAACAAGACTTAACTTCTAAAAGTATACGGAGTTTGGACTGTGAGTTAAGAAAAGGAAGTGTCTTTAATATTTTGGTAGTTGTATCACATTATATTATTTCTTTCTTTGCAATATATTGTCAAAGTGTGGTTTATTTGTTTGTAAAACATATAAAATACAATAACAGATATTACAACTATATTTTGCAGTCTTATAAAACCTCCAATGTGGGTCTGTAAAATGCTATTTAGGTGCACTCACTGACAGTCGACAAAGGACGTCTTTTAACTTATAATTAACTTATTGTTTTTTTATAAGCGATAAGATCAAAAAGCAATAATGTTTATAACTTTGTTTCTTACAACACAACTTTTTACGGAACTTACAAGTTGTATATTTACTATGACAATCGTCCATTTTACCTCAGATTCACGCACAAAGAAACTGACAACATTACAATATTAATTACAAAAACTTTTGCACTTTTTTAATCAAAATAAATAATTATATTATTAGATATCTTCAGATTTAAAAATCAACATTTAACTACACAGAATAGACTTTTCTATAAATTTATTACAAAAAAGATAAATAAGAAATGATAGAAATAGATAAAGATTAATATACACATCCTGTTCACATCCTTCGATAGTGTTCTATTTTAACCACTGATCCTAATTTATCTCCAAACGTTTTTATGTGGTGAGGAAATTGTGTCATTAAGTTATTCGTTCCATTGTTTTAGCTTTTAATATACTCAATATCATTGTAGATTATGTATAGATTTTTTTTAAACTAAAGCCTAATTAGGTATATATTGTAGCTTCGTCCGTATACATATTTAATATGTAAATATATTTTTGTAAAATGTTAAAATATTCATTTAATTAAAATGTTTTTTTTATTTATTCGATTCTTTCATTTAAATGACCTGTTAACATGTACATTGAAACTTTACTACGTTTAAAGCTTTAAGTGAGTGGCTCACTGAAAATGATTTATTGAAACGCCAATTTAACGAAGTCGATATAAGTTATTTTTTTCCAATAAATAAAGAATATAACTAACGCTTAAAGTTCAGAGACTTCTGAGAGATTTGCTTTTCTTCATATTTAGTACCTTCCATGATTTTTGGCCGCATTAAACTTCAAGAATGCTAACAAATATTTCGATATGGCACTGTTACATGTTTACAGTACGTACTAGTGTTAGCGGATGTTGGAACACTCGGTGCTTAATTGTCTGCACTCTATTTGACGTGTAGCGGAGAGATGAGTAATGGCGGCCGCGGGGGGCGGGGCAGGGAGCGGGGGCGGGGCCAATCGCGGCGCGCGCGCGCTGGCAGCGCCGCAAATCGGGAGGAGAGAGTGCAGCGGTAAGATATGATTTATTACGTAACACTATAACTAGTGACGTAAATATGAAAACAATATTGGCG
Source organism: Polyommatus icarus (assembly GCA_937595015.1). Lineage (NCBI taxonomy): Eukaryota > Metazoa > Arthropoda > Insecta > Lepidoptera > Lycaenidae > Polyommatus > Polyommatus icarus. The sequence goes on from OW569325.1 coordinate 4,463,919, forward strand.
AGCAATTTACATTTGCAAGAGAAATGACGCGTTGCTAATGTGCCCACAGAATGTACGGCCATCTTCACACTAAACCGTTTGAATCGGGACCACGCATAAAACCGTGGTTTTAGACAACATTAAGTTACCGGACTAACATTGGATTAATAAGGATACTGCTGACTTACTCGACTGTATATTTATATTGGCATGTAGCAATGAGTTTCTACGTCTTAACTCTACTACGGCTCGTCCTCTCAAATCTCACTATTATAGGCACGGTGATCGGTTCCAACTCACAAGTCGGTCCAGTCCGACTTCCAAAGTTCATCAGTTTGTAGATCGTAATATGCGAACTCGCATGTCTAGCATATCTGAGTTAGTCCAATATTCTGCCAACATATCGGGGACATTGCTGAGATGGCTGCCAGCGGTGGAACACTATCAGACACGGACTTATGAATGAGCTGAGAAAGTTCCTTGTCTTTTTTCACCTCGGAAATAGATCTCTGTGAGCGCATTCCGATTGCATTCTCATCGATGTGTTTTGTTTGGATATAAAACGTTCATTGCACTTACATAGTTAGTTTAAATGCACGCGTATGTGTGTTTTTTTTAATAATAATAATAAAAAATCCTTTATTAACAGTATTCAAAAAAACTTATTCTAATAACCCGCCAAACCACATAGCGGTTTGTCGGCGGGCTTCACGCTCTTTAATAATTCTATATAATAGGTATGATATATAATTCTAAGTATATGTAACTAGTATCGAAATGTGACAGCTAAGTAAGTACCTACCCGGAGAATACAGCTCAAAGAACAAAATTATTGACATACCTATTTGATATTTTAAAATGTACTTGTACTGAACAACTTTTACATTATAAGTTAACCTTTATAATTCTGTCTACTCTGCCTTTATGAAAGCCCCCTATACTACGTACTTATATAATATGTAACTAATATTATAATGAGCTTAAAACAGCTTAGTAAATAGTAAGTACCCTAAGCATACATCCCAACAAACAGTAATTAGGTATTGTCATATTTGATATTTTAAAGTGCAGTGTAGTCTGTACTGAACAAATTTTACATTATAAATTAAATTAACATTTATGAAAACCCACTATATTAAGTACATAAATAATATGTAACTAATATTGTAATGAGATGAAACAGCTAAGCAAGTACCCTTAGAATCCAGCCCAACAAACAGTAGTTTAATAAAGCCCACTAACAACCTCTGTGTATACAATCCTCAATCATAATTCATAACTTAAAAAGAGTTATACATTTATGTTTGTATGCTTTATATACTTTACTTACATACGCTTTGTCAGGCAGTTACATACGCTTAGCATGCAGACACGGCTTATACCTAAGTTGTAGCTTGCAACAGAAGAGTAGCGTGCCTTGGTAGAGCTCCGTATGAAAATTTATTTGGGGGCCCTCAGGAAGAAAAATTACGCACGTTGGGGCCCCGTATTATTGATACGGCGGTAGCTGACTTGCAAGCTATCACGGCTGGTTACTGGTAGCTATAGCAACGCTCGTAGTTAGCAAGCTGCAAGGTTTGTAGCCAGCATGCGGCATGATTTTAAATTAAACGATTCGTCAACAAATTGAAACGTCGTTGCTTTATGATGCATCTCCGAGTTTCGCCATAGGTACTTTTACTTGCGTAGGAGCTTGCCTGGCGTGTGCGGTCGCCATTATGTGTAATTATCGATGTGTGTAACTGAGTGCTTACGTATCTAATCTATCAAACAATTAGGTAGAGAAGGCGGGTCAAACACGACGCCAAGCCACGCCCTCGATTTGTACGACTAGTACGCTTGCATACGTAATTTCAAATGATTTTATAATAATTTTAGTTTGTAAAAAGTTTAATGGGTTTTTTGAATATCTGATATCAAAGATATGATGAATAACATTTACGTAAGTATACAACAATATAATTAAACCAACAAGAAGTTGTAGTTATTTCCAGATGTACAACTGCTGGAAGCTGGAACAACTTTACTGAATTTATTTTTATTTTGTTTTTTAAACACGCAAAACGTTGTTTTAATTTTTCTTTTTCGTTGTATCGGTGTTGTCTGTGTCAGTACAGTCCATGTCGATCGCCTACGCCGAGCTCTCGCTCCAGATTGGCAAGCGATATAATAATATGATTAAATATTCACTTTAAATAAAACAAGCCAACACCTACTATTTGTTAATTTTAGACCGTTGTAGTACCTATCTCTAGGTACTCTAACAACGCGAAGTGAAGTGGAACTCAAAAGTTTATTACCCACCTATAGGGTCAATAATTACAGTTATCACATGCTAAGTTCTATTTAAAAGGGTATTAGAAAATATACACACAATAATTTAAAAATACAAATACTTTCGTCTTTCTGGAATTTATAGAAAAAGTGGTTATTTCATGCATTCTAAAATCCTTGTAGGTGTTTTCTACTAGGTAGGTATAGTTCTTGCAATCTACGAGTGCGCGTCGCCTTTATTTGTAGTTGGAAATGTGAATAGACATTTTCGTTAGTGTGCGTACCCGACGGAGTAGTCAGTAGCGAGCGAGCCATGTACGCGTGTATAGATGTCGCAGCCGACTGGTTAAAATAGCCGTTCTATCAAACGGCTAGCCCTTTGACTGAACAACGACATTCAATCTCACGGCTAGCTTTTTAATTGAATATTTCAGTCGCTCGAAACGTTCAACACTACAGCTGATTCAAGCCGCCGCCGTTTGATTGAATTAGTTCAGCGCTCACTAGTCACTACCGCGGCGCTAGGTGCGTTTTGTTTACAATATGGCGTCAACTAGCCGGTGTTTTGTGATTATATTAAGATATTTTTCGTAAATATACGTTACAAGTGTTATTAAAGTGACAGAAATTATGGAGGCACATACGAGTGAACTAAAATTTAAACAACTATTCGAATTTCGAGGAGAAATTACGGGATTATGAAATGCATCACGAAGGTATTAATTGCAATTTGCAATTGTGTTCAAAATGAGTTAGAATACAATTTATTCTGCTTGTTATCATTGCGCTTGTGTAATAATAAAACTAAACTAATGGTCAGCTTAGTTAATTTGCCATTTAACCAGTTAGCTAAGCGTCTTCTAGTTGTAGTGTTGAACGTTGCGGTCAACAAGTCGGCTGAATGACGAATAGTTGTGTGATTGAATGGCGTTGTTCAGTCAAAGGGCTAGCTGTTTGATTGATCGGCTATTTAAACCAGTTGGCTGCGACATAGATATGGTCACTCACACAACTAAGGGCGACGCGCACTCGTAGATTGCAAGAACTATACAGCGTGGATTTTGTTTAATGAAAATGCTTCTTGCTATTATAAAATCATTTATTAAGGAATTATAAACTAGTGAGCAAAATAATTTACTAATAACATTAAGTACTTACTTATATCAAATCTAAAACAAAAGAAGGCCAAGATTTTCAACCAACAAAAAGTTGATGACAGTACCAAGAAGAAAATTATAAAAATGAAAAAGTTCGAAATATTTAATCCTTTTAATTTTAAAATCTTTGGTGTTGGTTTAAAACCTCTATTGCACTAATAAATTATTATTCATATTCTAAATAATATTGCTTTAAGTATACTCCTACAGTAATACTTTGATTATGTTTACGACGCGCGTTAACTTGAGCTACGTAACACAGGTTATTAAGTTAAAAATCACAAATATCCTTGAGCACGATCAGTAACAAATAATTGATTCAATTATCGAAGTCCATGCAAACCTCTACGACGATTTTCAACATTCTCATATTATGAACAGCTACGCGCCGCGTTTCCCTTTAACGAACATTCGTCACGCAGTATCGGCTGTGGCGAGCGCCTGCACGATGCCCCGCAGCCGAGCCAAGCTGTTGAGCCCGTAACCACCTGGTTCACCTGGAGAAGGTGAAATTACCTGGTTAGTATTTTTAAATAAGGGGGCAAACAGATTACGATCATAAACGATTACCGTCGCCCATACAAGGTGTGTACTGTGTATGAGTCAACTGTATAAAGTTCACCGTGGAAGTAGCAGCGCTGAACGGCAACTTTTTTTTAAATTTGAAACAGTTTATTCTCAACTATTACCTTCGTATTTATTTGCTTTGTAAGAAATATGAATATAGAATATGAGGGCTAAGACAGAATGTCGCTTCTTTAACGATATATAATTATTCATTATTCTTGGTGTAAAAACTTTGCATTTCATAATATCTGACTTTGTTTGACTGCAGATAAGGAGTGTAATAAATAAATAATATATAATGTAGGCAAAATAAATGCATTTCAACGCTCTCTTTTGCACAAGGATCGAAGTGTAAGTGTATTTTTTTATAAAATAAGGGCGCAAACTAGCAAATGGGTCACGACCGTCGCCCATGTACACTCACAACATTAGAAAAGCTGCAGGTGCGTTGCCGGCCTTTTAAGAGGGAATAATGTATGGGAAACTTAGTCTTACCACTGAAGAATGGTTTGTCCTTATCGATATTGGGTGTTCTCGTTTCCTTCTCCCCCTGCGGGCGCGGCGCGGGCGCCTCCACGTAGCTCTTGTAGCTGTCAGACTCCAGCTAAAACAAACGACATTTGTTGAAGCCTGAAGGTTGCAATCTATTACGCCTCACCACAAATAACTGTAACCACGGATTTTTTCGACATAGAGCATCGCTGTAAAAGTAGTTCTAACATATTGTCAGCTTCGATGCGGTCTATTAATTACCAAATAAACAAGATCAATAATAATTAATAATAATCAAAAGTGTGCTAAAAGATACGAGAATGTATGAGATGCTTTGAAATAAGTCAAATTGGGTATCAAAAGGAACTTTACCTTCGTGCCCTTCTCACGCATCAATCAGCTTTTGCCCGAGATTTCGACTCGATTAATCCCGTGAAGGGTTGAATATTGGATAATCCCTTTCTAGCGAACGCCCACAAATTATCCGCTTGCCAAATTCAGCGCAATTCGTTCAGCTCTAACGACGTGTTGATGTTATATATTTTTATTAGTACCGAGAAGTTACTATGATTAAAGCAATATTATATCTATCAGCGCGTGCTGAGGCGTCGACACCTGATGACAAATCGGCGACAATGGACATCGGTTACGGCGACATCTCACTAGCGGCTATTTCGGATGATTTACCACCGCCTCTGATAACGTATAGATCGCGTGCGAATTGAAATATGCTCTGCCGGCCGATGCGCCTTTTTATTGATGCGCCCATCACGCGCTACACGGAAAAGTGATTTGTCTAATTTTAAGTGGGAAATGTAGTTTAAGTGACCAATTAGCAGACTACGCTGCAAAAAATTTGGCTCATACTACATAATATAAGTATATTGAATGTACAACGTGAAATTATAAGTTTCTAGAGCTTTGAGTACTTCCTACCTAATGAAACTCGGAGAGCACTCAAAGTTATGAATATTTTCAAAGGAAACTTTGAGATGTTAAGTAGGTATAACTAGAAGTAGTCATACCAAATTTTGATGTGTTGTAATTACAAAGTTATTTGCTAGGTCGAGTAATGAATGTTGGAAAATGTAAAGTTCCGGATCTCAATTTTTTCTTCAAATTGGAAACCACAAATGTAATATTTAATATACCTTTGTTATATTAAGATATGTAATATATCTCTAGATAGTATTATGGAATAGCTATACTTATCTAAATAAAATAATATTGAAGATGTAGAGTTACAGTAATGTCACATCCAAACGTCGTTAAAGCATTAAAAAAGCTCCACAATTAATAACCCAAAAATAGTTCAAACAAAGCTGCATCTGAGAGCAATCTGAAAAAAATATATCAGAGCCAATTAAAATAATTGAATCGGTCTGCGGTTGATTCCGTGTAATCTATTCGCGGCGCGTCGCACGTGCACAGATAAATAAAGCACGGACGCGTATTAATGGCGATTTAACATCGCGACATGACACTTTCCGCGGCTCCGCACCTTAAATAAACTAAATCGACGCGTTTATATTATGCTGGATATCACACCGCGGGACGCAGTCTCCAGTGCTACGTTGGATACATTGCTAGTAGAGATGCGGTGGGCTAAATCGTTCCCGCAACTTTGCTTTAATCGGGCAGGTCCACCACGGGGTTATAGAAATTAGATGTAGTGACAGAAGACTTATAGCTTTGTCCACATTGTGCCTTTTTCTGTTCATCAAGGGCATGCCTTATAGCGCTGTCAACAGCGAACGTGTGGCATGCCCGTGACGCGCGTCAAAATCCACCCGCGTTGAAAGAAAAGTATCATAGCGCGCGCTACGATTTCAACGCGCGTTACGGGCATGCCTCACGTTCGCTGTTGGCAGCGCTATAAGGCATGCCCTTGATGAACAGAAAAAGGCACAATGTGGACAAAGCTATTGTCTATTTGTAACAAATCGTAGCCAGCTATATACCATATAGCTCTATATTATCTATATCGTCAACAAGCTGCATTCAAAAGTAGAGATTAAATCGACCTTTATAATACTAAACTAACGGATAGCTACGGTGTACTAACTATAGTCCAGTTGAACGAGGCTTACGACATGTTACAATAAACGCAGTTTGTTACCACATTTAAATGAAGCCTACGCCGTAGAGGCAACTATCAATAAAATATATTATGTAGACTTAAAAATGTAATATGCGTATAAGCTATTACTTATGTGTGAACAAGCAGTATAAAACAAGCTGCCCACTATATAGCTTAGAAGAATTTACTAAGTACATTAACATACTCATTCTCATATTATACAGCATGCACATTGCACAATAAGATCTAGATAGAGCTCAAGCTAAAAGCGCTCTCGGGACATAAACAACGCGCTGTCAGTTATTTGTCGCGCAGTTTGATACCGATCTAATACTGCCGCTGAATTTATACATCCTACAAATAAACTCCGTCGTGTTATTCGGTTTGCAATTAATTGACGTAGCCCCTTTTTTATAATAAAATATCACTAGCTGTTCCGGCAAACGTTTCTTTGCCATATTATATAAAGTATATCGCCCGTATTATTTTATTGAATTAGTGACTAAATAAGTATGTCACCATGGCAACGTCTATCGCTATCCCGTGACCCGCGTCGCATAAACAATGGTCTCTCTTTATAGACAAATAATTTGCAATAAAATAAAATTGCGACTATGATTAAAGATCTAAGCTATCCTATCTCTCAAGTTGGAAAAAAGCACACATTTAAAAAAATTGACATTAAAATCGGTTAAGTAGTTTAGGAATCCATCGCGGACAAACATCGTGACAGGAGATTTATATATATTAGATAGACGTAGCCGCGTAGCTCTCTTTTCCGTTTTGTCACACGAAGATGGGACTCTACAATTTTAGTTTACGATTGAAATTTGAGGTAACGTTATGTGTGAAAAACCCAAAGAAAGATCTTTAGTCCAATGCTCGGCCAGGCTATTATATAGTTGTCCTATTAACTATTATACAATTATTATTATAATATGCAGGCGCATTGTAATGTTTTTACCTCAATAAATATTGATTTTAAAAAAATACGAATTTGAAAAAACGTGGTTCGGAACTATTTTTAAAACACGAAGAGCGTCACAATTTTTTTGGTAGTAGGCACTACTACTAGTAGCTACATCAGTATGTTTGAGTTGTCTGACTCCATGATCAATGAAATAATCAGCCAAGTGCGAGTCGGACTCACGCACGAACGCTTCCGTACCGTTATAGAGCAAAAATAGACCAAAAATTATGTTTCTTGCATAGCCTTATAATATGGTTTCTTGTATGGGAGCCCCCCTTAAATTTTTATTTTATTTAAATATTATTATTAATTATTAAATAGCACTTATAATTAAGGCCTTTGAGAAAATTTCAAGTGCCTACCTGCAGTTGTCATCATTTCAAATGATTAAAAAATCACGTTTGTTGTATGGGAGCTCCCCTTAAATATTTAATTTATTTTGTTTTTAGTATTTATTTTACCGTTCTTGAGTTACAGCCTGGAGATAGACGGACAGACATCGAAGGCTCAGTAATAGGGTCCCGTTTTTACCCTTCGGGTACGGAACCCTAAAAACAACTATTGCTGACTTGTCGCGTGTTCATTTCTGTTCATCTGTCATCCTGGTGATAGATCATCTATTATAATGTATCACTATTAAGTTTACAGTATACGCTTAAAGGGAACTTACAGCGGCGGCAGCTCTGAGCGCGGACTGCAGGCGCTCTATGTGTTGTATGGCGGCGCGCAGGATCTCCAGCTTGGGCAGGCGGCCGCTGCCCGCCCGCGCCCGGACTCGGAGCTCCTCGAACGCCGCGTTTACCTGCGGCAATATATTATTATTTTATAAGAAAAATATTAAATACTTACTAGATGACACACGCAACTCCGTTGCGCCAAAATACTCTATTCGCACGTAAACCGTACTTTTTTTGGGATAAAAAGTATCCTATTTCCCGGAATTCAAAGTATCTCCATACCAAATTTCAGCAAAATCGGTTCAGCGGTTTGGGCGTGATGTAAGATAGACAGATAGACACACTTCCACATTCGTGAATTTGTCTCAATAGTCAACTCTCACCTATTAACCTACTATTGAAATCTACACCAACATTTTTCTACTCTATAGAGAGTATATGTTTGTGTGACCTACATTATAATATATGTTAAATCTTCTATCTATCAAGCCATCATAATATAGTATTTAGTCCGATGTGATATTAGTTTCTCAATTATAAACTTTCGAAACTATAATTAGTGACTTGTTCAGAAGAAATAAACGAATAAATTACTCATTATAAATAAAAATATATTTATAACTAGCTGTTGCCCGCGACTTCGTCCGCGTGGACTTTAGTTTATAGTTTTTCCCGTACATCGATTGAATAGTTTACGCGCAAATCATAAAAGTATATTGTGTGGGACAATATTCTTTTATGATATGATAGATGTTCCGCGCAGCTTCGCCCGCGTAATTTAGGAATGTCAAGGAAAGAAATTTTTCCACAAAAAAAGAAACTTGTGTCCTTTTACGTGGTATATTCTTCATGTATGCCAAATTACATCAAAATTGCTACAGTAGTTTCTTAAAATCTCCGTTTTTTCCACATTTTCCTCTATTTCTTCGCTTCTATTAGTTGTGGCGTAATAAAATATAGCCTAAAGCCTTTCTCTATAAATGGGCTATCTAACACTGAAAGAATTTTTCAAATCCGACCAGTAGTTCCTGAGATTAGCGCGTTCAAATAAGCCCTTTCAAATAATTTAGCCCGTTTTTTTCAACATTTTCCTCTATTTCTTCGTTTCTATTAGTCTTAGCGTGATAAAATATAGCCTATAGCCTTTCTCAATAAATGGACTATCTAACACTGAAAGAATTTTTCAAATTGGACCAGTAGTTCCTGAGATTAGCGCGTTCAAATAGGCCCTTTCAAATATATTTCCGTTCCGTTTTTTCCACATTTTACTCTATTTATTCGCTTCTATTAGTCTTAGCGTAATAAAATATAGCCTATAGCCTTCCTCGATAAACGGGCTATCTAACACTGAAAGAATTTAATCGGATCAGTAGTTCCTGAGATTAGCGCGTTCAAACAAACAAACAAACTCTTCCGCTTTATAATATTAGTATAGATGAGTAAAATAAACTATTCGTAATACATTCGTGAAATCCAGTAAAATCTTCGAACAAAGCACAAGTCATACCTTGATACGTAAGAAATAGAGCACAATTTTGAATAGCCGAAATAATAGTAATAGCCCACAGATTGTTTATTTATTTTTCATTCAGAGTGTGGTCAATGTATCAAAGGTCATAACTAACCAAACTTCTTCATACAAAAGTATTCTCTAAGTCATCGAAATACGTAATATAATCGAAACAAAGAGCGCGGCCCAGGTGGGCCTTACGGTTGTTGAGAGACTTGAAAGTGTAAATGGAACGCCTCAGAGCTGTCAGCGAGGTAACGCCGCATGAACTGTCATGTTTTTCGGGCGCGCAGCCCATATCGAATTATAAGACGTTATCACGTCAAAAAAGTTTTTTGAAAATCTTTTAATTTATTATTTTTAACAAAAAATTAAAACCGACTTCCAAGGTAAAAACAATAATAACATTAATATGAACTAAAAAGTATTAAATAATTTTTACTATCTAATAGTGCCTTTTTCCGAATTCGGCTAAAACTCAACTATTTCTGTACTCAATCTTCATTATTTTGAAGTCGCTACCAGATAGCTGAATCTTCAGTCCTCTGACAGAATATTTAAAATTTTTGGAACTGGCACCGACTTCAAAATTATGAAGATTGAGTACAGAAATAGTTGAGGTTTAGCCGAATTCGGAAAAAGGCACTATTAGATAGTAAAAATTATTTAATACTTTTTAGTTCATATTAATGTTATTATTGTTTTTACCTTGGAAGTCGGTTTTAATTTTTTGTTAAAAATAATAATAATTTCACTCTTTTTAGTTACACTAGTAGATAAATCTTCGCGTATATTTTACGTATCTTATTACAATTTGTTAAGAGTCACAACTCACACTCACAAAATAATATAATATTATCAGTGAAGTGAACATATTGTGCTAAGTAATTTAACAATAATTTTAATACTTCAAGCCCGAAGCGGTCACCGGCGATTGCGATAACAATAGAAAGGCTATTGTGTCTCGTTTTTCCACGATCGAAGGATCTATCAGATAAAAAATTGTACAAACTTGCATAGGATGTAGCGTAGCATAATATTTAATATTATCATAATTATTGACAGCTGTTCTTGTTATCAAGAATTCAAATCGATAGGTACTTAGTGCACCATCTATCGATTAATAAGTATAACTAATTAAAAAGACACTTAATGACTTTGTTTTGTTTAAATGCTCTTTTTAAAATAACTTTATTTTAATTCTATTTGTCTATTAAAATTTTATAAAGTAGTAAAGTATTCGATCTGTAAATAAAGTAGTTAGTAAAGTATTCGATATTCTGTCTTCTGCCGGCACGCGCCGCGTGGCGGCGCTGGGCGGCGACGCCGACCGCCGTGTATTAAAAACAAACAGGCGTTGTTAATTGTTATACAGTACATAATTATTATTATTAGTATATCCATACCAATGCCTTGTACTATTATCTATTCTGTGCCATGAGACATTGGTGGCCTTAACACGACGTGGTAATGATGATGCTGACGATGATGATGATGATGATTATGATGATGAATATGAATTGCATAGTAGTTTATGCTTTCTGTTCTTAAAACAACGCCGAAACTCCCAAACGTGTATCTATAAGGAATCAGGAGTTCTCTCAGCATCATCGAAACCATGGTATACCTTGACCCAATATTTGACTTTTTGGTAGCGTATTCTTAGTACACTTCACATAAAACCAAAATCACCATATGTTTCCATATAAATTTCGAGGAGTTCCCTCGATTACTCATGGATCCCATCATCAGGTCACCACTTTTGTGAAAATGGGACCAAATTGGAGTGAAACCTAATACAACAAAACAAAAATTTCGAAAATCGGTTCACAAACGGCGGAGTAATCGTTGAACATACAAAAATAAAAAAAATAAAAAAAATATCCACAGCCGAACATATAACCTCCTCGTTTTTTGGAAGTCGGTTAAAAAATACGAGACTGAAACACTTTTGATAATTTGAAACATAATTACTATATAATATATATTGTAAGCATTTACATAATATATGATTCAAGCTTGAAAATATGACCTACAAGTTCTAAGTACTCATATTTAACACCGAAAATTCATTAAAAAAGATAAAAAGTGAAGTGAAGAGGAATAAAAAGTTGTACCGCATACAAAATTAGATTTCGCTTATTAGAAGCGCTCCATTGACGGTAGCTGAGACGAAACATCAAACAAAAATATTCCTGCGTCAAAAAAATGACAACCGCGGAAATTAATTGATTTCGATATTACGATCCGGTTATAAAAGTTATTTATCTCTTCTTTGATCAGCTTTTTTGACGATCATAAAACTCATGTTACTTATTACTGCAAGCTATAGCCTATACCACATCAATACGAATCAAATACGAATAGGTAAATTGGAACTGGAACATTAAAAAAGGATTATATTCTTTTGAGATTACTTCTGAGGTTACTTAGTGATGGTTTTAACATCTAAATCTATACATATTATAAAACAAAGTCGCTTTTTTCCCCTCATGTCCCTTTGATCCCTTTAATCTTTAAAACTACGCAACGGATTTTGATGATTCTTTCAGTGTTAGATAGCCCATTTATTGAGGAAGGCTATATTTTATCACGCTGACAAATAGGAAAGTGTGGAAATAACGGGGGAAATTGTTTGAAAGGGCTTAATACCTCGCAAACTACTGGAGCAATTTTTATGTTATTTGGCACAGATAAGAAGTAGACCACGTGAAGAATCATAGGCTATCGATTTGAATAATTTTTAAGTGGCTATATATTTTATACCCGTGCGACGCCGGGGCGGGTCACTAGTCATAGATTTCCTACTACTCTAAAGGTGCCGGTTGGTAACGGGCAACATGAAGCAACCGCAAACGACGTGACGTTGATTCATAGAAATATTAGGGTATTTCATAGAAATACATATATTTCTATATATAATAGAAACAAAATATATAGAAACTAGCTGTTGCCCGCGACTTCGTCCGCGTGGACTTTAGTTTATAGCGCGCGGTGTCAACAAAATTGGTGTCAAATTTAAAAGCTTTTTAAAACCTTGGTATCCCTTAAATCAAAATACCCAAAAACAGCTGTGCAGTATGCACATAATATTTCATTTTTTAAATTAAACTTTATTTTTACCAAATTTTAAAGCTTATTTAGCCCCCCATTACACAACTTTAGCTTTACCCACTATATTTTATTATTGGTAGGTTTTAGGTTACGTTACTGCATTATGCATAGACAAAAGTACTGAGTAGTGAATTTAAAATAACGTGACACGATAACAATCGAAAGAATCAAAATCTCTAAGTTAACATGGTACCACCTCTTATAGAAAGACGCATGAGCAAGCAATAGCGCGATGTAGGCGACTCTTAGCGCCATCTGTTATGAATTTTTGGAATTAACTTAATTTGAACAAATTTACGCATTTTCACCCCCTTTCTACCCCCTTTCCATTTAAAAAGTAGCCTATGTCCTTTCTCAGGCTTAAGACTATCTGTGTACAAAATTTCATTACAATCGGTTCAGTAGTTTTGGCGTGAAAGCGAGACAGACAGACAGAGATACTTTCGCATTTATAATATTAGTATAGATTAGAAACCAGTTATAGTGTCGCGACAACACGTCGTCTGCTGCAACTTCATATAGCCGACTTCCAACTTGCACCTTTATCTAGACACGCGGTAGCGTGTCAAGCCAAGTTCAAGTAAAACAGAACTGGCGAGCAGCACCGTGTGTAATAAGTATATTAAAACTTCTTCAGGAGTAGTAAAAGGTCCATGCAAATCCTACTAAAGAGTAAGTAAGAGTTATTTAGGTTACCTTTTTCCCTTCGACAAAAAACTTACTTCCTTAGATAAGTGTGAATGCGACTTTCCAAGTAGCTCCCGGCAACTTACTAGAAGTTCGTATCGTGTATTAAAATTTACTGCGCTGTAGTTGGAAGCAAAATATTTATTTACATTTAATGTAATGTATAATGTTTGAGAAATTCTATAATCTATTGAACGGTCATGTCGTCGAGTGCCGATCAGCACGACTCTTTTTAAATCGTAATAAAATGAACAATTTGTCTCTGTCAATGGTTATCACATAATTCGTAATTAAAAGCATATTATTCTAGCATATAGCACTCATTAGTCAGTATATAAATAGGCACAATAAACAAGTAAAGATGCCATCTCTACTTTACATAAAAATAAATCGTAACCGTCCAACAATTTTGTTTTTATTTGCGTCCGCCGTTTTGTTCCTGCTGTTAATATTATGACTAGCGATAAATCTGTCCGTGTGTCGTGAACTATTACATTAGGGGATCCGGATTATTAATAACTCACATTATAGGATGGCAAATTAATTATGTGACACCAAATTCATTCATGAAATTAAAGATAAAATAGCCATTGTTAAACGACTGAAAATTCATTAGTCAAATAATAATTCATCCTTCTGTTCTGTGTATTTATGTAATTCTATGTGAACACCTGTGAGTACAGAGTGCTCAGTATGATTAATTCAGGTTTGTGTAATTTAATATCATAAGTCCTCATAAAAAAGCTATGTCTGCGAGTTGCTATTCGTAACGGAAGAGACCTAATGGCAGACACTATAAGGAAACATGAAACATTTGAATGTTATAAAATATATATTTATGAATATAAAGGATTGATAACTTCTTCCATGTCTTCAGTAACTCTTACAAAATAAAACTATTATAATTATTCTCTGACAAATCAATTAAAAAATATATTATTGGTCTTTTTGTAAACTTAGTCATAAGTACTAATAGATGACATCACAAAAAACGAACATCACTAATAGTAGACACCAATATGAACTAATAGTTGACATAGAACTTTACATTACATTTTACATTTTTCCTATTATTAGGTCTTTATTTGCCATTTTTCAAAAGATTTAATTTACTTCATGATAGTAACTACATGCATCAGAAATATTATCCACGTTGTCTCCAGATTCTATTCATTCTTCTTCCATGCTGAAACTATCATTCCTTTTATTTTTCATATTTTTAAAGTGAAAACTTCTTTAGCGGCGTTGAGCACTTAATTTGTGGGATGGGTAAAAACTGTGAAACTCGCGTCAGATTCTCGTGCTGATCGAAAAACCTTGGAAAACCGTAAGACGGTTGGAGATGGAGAGTAGTGTTTTGTGTCGAACTCGAACTCGAGCTCGAATTCGAACTTGAACTCGAACTCGAATTGATTGTAAGGGTTTCGATGAATTAAAAAAATCGATTTTTATAAAAAATGGGTTAAAATTTAATCGGGTAGTAAAATTTAATCGGGTTTCGATTAATTAAAAAAATCGATTCTTTAATAATCGATTTTCATAAAAATGGGTTAATAATTTAATCGATTATAAGGGTTTCGATTAATTAAAAAAATCGATTTTTTAATAATCGATTTTCATAAAAATGGGTCAAAAATTTAATCGATTGTAAGGGTTTCGATTAATTTAAGAAATTTCTGTCTTTAGTCTCCATGCTTCTTTTGCCTCTTCTTTTTTCTTCTTTCTTTTCTCAGCTCTTCCTTTTCTTTTTTACTGCTAAAAAACTAAAGCAATCGATTTTTAGATCAGTATAAGGTCTAATATTAGACACCATGTCCATTTTTAGGTGCAGTAGTTCTAAGTTCTTAGATTGTTAATAGAATTATATTTTCAGAGAATAGTGATGATTTTTGCAGTAGAATAAAGTACAAAATAACTTTAGTATGTATTGCAAAACTCAAAGATGAGATCCATGTCATCTATTAGGTTTTTACATTTTCAAGAACTAATAGTAGACACTCTTTATATTGTTAGGGAAAATTGATAAAAAATCTTAAATAAACATTAATTAGTGTATACAACATGACCATTAATCCAATGAAATCAATAGAAATTACAAAAAATCAAATAAATGTATTCAAAACTTACGTGCAAAATTTCGCCTTCCTTAACCTATTTGCTTAGAAATTGCCGAGCGTGTGTTGACGCGGTCATATTATTTACGAAAACTGATCCCATTTTAAAATTTTGTACCCGAAGGCGTCTCTAATATATTTTTTCAATTCAACAGATAGCTTGAGAAGCTTATAAAATTTACAGTGGTGAGAAATAATTAGAGTAATTCTTATTTTTATGGTATTTTTGTCATAAGTGTCATCTATTAGTTCAGTGTCTACCATTAGGTACGTTCCCGTATCTTGCCCGGGGCTCTACATTGTAAATTAATAACAATCCCATTTTAATAGGACACACACAAAATGACATAAATTCAAAAGCTTACAATTTCAGTTAGTAAAAAGTTCATAAAATATAAAGATTTACGAAATTTACTTTAAAACACTTAATACAAAAAACAAAAATAAGCAAACTGCGCGCTTCATTTCGTATATTGTCTTCCTGGAGATAATCTCCGAGAGTAGCTTTTGGCTGAAACCGAGAAACTATTTATCACGTCGAGGCTAACAAAGATATCATAAAATATCAGATACACATATCTATAACGTTTAAATATTTTAAATGTAATATATAGCTGCGACTCGAATAATCATCATAAAGTTTATTAGCTCGGTGTTATTGTAACACATAAATCACAAAATATTTATGTGCCTGGATCTAATAGTTTTATTATTTTTGCCATCGTTTTATACTGTTGGGTTTCCTTTGATTATATAAGCGAGAAATGTGATAGTGTTGGAGTCGACCTAGTTCTCGCCGCGTATCCGCTCGTTCGGCGCAACTATTACGCCTCAGCATTGTCTATTTGGTCCCATTATGGATACAAATTGCACTAAGTATTTCTTATACGCTCCACGCTTGAAAGCATTAGGCAATGTAGCGGATTACAGACCTAATTACGCTGAAAAAAGACAAAGATTTGTAAATTTTAACGGTATGTTTTTAAGTAATAGAAAGCATACTTTTATGTTATTCAGTCACGAGATCGGTTTCTTATAAATATTACTTGCCGCTAGTACGAACACCTTGGCAATCAGAAATCTTGGGGATTGAAGGCAGGCAGCACATCAGAGAATTATAATCTTGCTGGCAAAGCTGAATCATATTATAGGAATGACTAGAGGTTGCATCTATCTACGAATCTATTTTTTTTAAGATACTTATAATTTTTCAACACGTTTTGTAAAGAACATTAATTACGTCTTTTTGCTAAAAAGCAGCACCTGTCAGCAAGTTTGTTACGTTGTTTTTTTCACGGGGGGGAAGGGAAAGCATCGTGTAGGATAATTTCAAAAGTTTTAATTTCTAACCAATTTGGTACTAAACATTTTCCGTTCTATTTATTTAATTAATTAAGGTTTTTTCCGTTCTTTATTAAGTTTATTTTAGTGTCTACTTTCCAAACAATTTTGATGGTTTTTAAAAGTATCTCCACTCTAAATTGCATTTAATTTAATGGGTACCTAAGCGAGGGTAGTTAGCTAAGTGAGGTGTTTACGTTGACGAGCGAACTAACGTGACACATCTCACCCCTGGGACTTGCGAGCGTTTCGAATCACATTAACACACTTAGAGGGAACTCTAATGCAACTATTTTAAGCTCTATTCTTTTAGAGAGCTTAGCTTTCGAGAGTTTAAAGCGATGTTATGTAAGATATAAATTATAATACATACTAAATATTGTAAATGCGAAAGTGTGGCTGTCTGTCGGTTGTCTATCGGTTATTATCGACTCTTCACGCGTAAACCGCTGAACCGATTTAGCTAAAATTTGGTATGGAGATACTTTGAGTCCCGGGAAAAGACGTAGGATACTTTTTATTCCGGAAAAATGTACGGTTCCCATGCGATAAATGAATTCTGGCGCAACGGAGTTGCGGGCGTCATTTAGTAATATCAAAAAATCGTACCATATTCAACCGCTTCATACGCCGAACCGGTGCAGGTAGAGTTTCTGAAAGTGTTAGTTTGTAACCAAATTAAAAATAAAATATTTTTTATTCATTTTCAATAATGATTATGAAGAGAAGACGAATAAAAAGTAATTAAACAAATAAATGATACGTGATATACGTCAGGTGTAGATTGTGCAGGGACGTAGACCATATCTTTTCTGCTATTTTATTTATGTCGCGTTACAACTGGTAAAACGTTACAAACACGAAATATCAGTCACATTTTAATGTGCAATCTATTTTATTACAATTTCAGTGAAATATAACTTGGATGCTTACCTAATTAATTTCCTTAAGTAGTTTCCCGTGTGAGACACGGGGCCGCTAGGTGTAGGCGACATTAACTCGTTAATCAGACGTATATAAATAAATGGTGGTGCAGTCACGCGCACGGGATCACGGGATTACCCCGCCACGGTTTCCGGGATCCCGGGATTAAAGAGATTAATTTAGTATTCTCGCATTGCCGAATCCTGTCCGTAGCGGTCATTGACCCCTAAAAATAAACTTGTCATATTTCATCGTTTTCTACACAAACCGCGATTTAAAATAAAGTGGCAGGTGTTTCTAGTCTAGACGATCCTAGACGATCAATTGTATTGTGCAATACCACGCTTCAATTTTATTGAACAGTTTATTTGATAATAAGATTAAAGGGGCGCGATATTCAATATCAAACCTAGACGGTCAATAATATTACACAATTCGTGATATAAAATTGCTCATCTAGGGGCCCGCTAAGGGCGATATCGTATTTTGCATACTCGATGAGAACTGTGTATGAATTGTTTCACTCCAAAATCATAAAAAGTTGGGATTATGATAAGAGTTACCAAGAGGTTATCCGAAGAATCTATATTAGTCTGTGTTTTTATAAGAGATATACTGTTAACTGAATACAGTGCGGGTATTTTTCATATAGCTTTTAGAATAAAAAGATCAATGACCACTTCGGACAGCTTATTTCGTTTTGACTATAGTCGCGCATCTCTTGAATTTGGTCGGAAATAGACAAATGTTTTATAGATTCTGTTTTTAAAATTCGAATTTTCGAACATGTTTTGAAACAACAATAAAACAAGCGTTGTTTAGAATTCTCCTCCGCAAATGAGTCAATATATTAAAATAATATCCATAATGATTTTTATGTGCTGTGATTTATTAGGATGGATTTATCATTCTCGACGCGGGAACGTGCTTGGAGTCGGAGGCCTTCACTATAGATAGAGATAGAAAGGAAGTAGAGGAATTTAAGTGTGGAATAGAACAGTTTTCTTTATTGTATTAAAAACCGACAAATTGTGCGACTTAAAACCGCAATTGCCTAATTTTTCAGATCGACGACGATCCTAGTTCTGATCTTAGTTTTTTTTACCGTTTATTTAACGATGTCTCAGTAATAGATAAAGAAATAAATAAATGAAATAAAAAATTTATAACACTTTTTGAACGTGGTAGAAAGAACGTAGAAACTAAGATGACTCTACCACCGGTTCGGGAACTACCCCGCCAAGAAGAACCGGCGTAAGAAACTCGCACGAGGCCATGTTTTATCAAAAAAGATGGAAAATTAATCTTTTGTAATAATTAATAAAAGAATATGACAATGTTATGGCTTGCGGCTATGTAACTAAAAATAAAAGGAAATTAACCTGCATGGACCCACCCTATACGCAAGGTGTGCTATCTTCGATGAACTCATTGACTTTATAATACACTTTAGCACATAAACATTCTTAAAGTTCTGCTTACTCTCGAATATTTTCTGGGATTCTATTGTATAGGCGTATACATTTCAACATTTGTGTAATTGTATATGGGAATCTTGCCTATTAGTGTATAATAAAAAAGGACTAATAAAAGTACTCTTAAGCCAATAGTCAGGTAGGCGATGTGTGATGGTGACGTCGCGAGATTTATACCGGTCTGAATTCCACCGCTAATTCAGTACACACAGTACACGGGATTAGACGGTACACTCCATCACTGTAAGGGTCAATTCACACCGGATATGCGACGCGACCCTGCATTTGTAAGACATATTTTTTTTTCATTACAAAGGAAAGTTTTATGTAAGTGAGTAATTTCACAGTTACGCACTAAGTTAGATGTTACGGAGGTCATTTAAATTAATGATAATACTAAATATTGTATTTAATGAGTACTTTTGTGTAAAGTAAATAAAAACAAAAGCTAAATATCTAAAATTATGCGTCTCATGAAGTCATGACTGATGACTTGCACCGCGTCACGTATCGTTTCAGGACGGTATGATGTAACCCCCCATTCGACTTGACATTAAAATAAAGAGAATTAATGAAGAGATACCTATGTGACGCGATGCTACACGCGTCACATAGGTATCGTTTTAGCACTTTACAAAGTTACCCTCCTTTCGTTTTACTTTATTGCACTTAAACGGAAAACTTTTAGCAGCACATTAAAATAAAGAAACTTTAAGTTTTAGTTTTAAGCGAAAAACTACTCTACATGTTCGCCTTGGTGAACCAAGTCCTAAATAAAGATTAAAAAAAAAGCGAAAAAATACTTTGCGTAGAAATGAAAACTTACTGCCCACTTTTGCTTTGACGCAGTAATAAAACTCTTGGGAGTTTTAGTTCGTTTTTCACGCATTATCTGCAGAAATAATATGTCAGTATGCAAGGACTATAAGGACTGACAAAGACTAGCAAGTGGTGGATTTCCACATGGCGATAACACGTGGAAAAGTAAGAGACACGTATTCTTGCTTTTGCATTTTAGTCTGAGTAACAAGTGCCATTTTCCTCAAACCCTGATCTAATGCACCGAAAATTATGATTTTGGTCTCATTCGATTCGGAATACCATCTAGAACATTCTAGCAAAATTCCAAAAGTTATAAAAAATTAAGTAAACATAAGAAGAAGGGTTCAGTTTTCTTTTTATATTTCGAAAACTATTTGAGTTAATCAAAATTTAAAAATAGATCCTTAAAGAGCAGAAAATTTTCTAAAAAATCCTAGATCCTGGAACCTTATCAACAATCCTTATAACTTTAATTGAGCGGCGAAAGTAACGGTAAAAACGCGTAGTTCGGGTTTCGCGGGAATTGCCAGAATCTGCCACGTGAACTAAAAAATATATTTTAACTGATTAAATATTGATATAAAGAAATAAAAAAAAAAATTGGGTACTAAGTAGACATATCAACTACGAATAATAAAAAACTAAGGAAGAGTAACTCCGTCAAAAAACATGCTCCAAAATACTTGTCAAAAAAGTGTACCTTAGGTTCACTTTTCATACATTTGCAATATTTAGGTGACCTTGAGCGGTACAAAGGCTGACGTTACATGACAGTTCGAATGGAACCAAATTTAAAACTGTATTAGTATGGGAGTTACGTTTCCTGGTTTTATTATTCGTAGCATATCCATAAATAATAATCCGTCAACAAAAATAAATTATCACAATTTGTTTAATTGTTATGCTTTTGCTCATTTGTCAATAGTCACAATTTTAATGTTAACATAAAAACGCTGATTATTTCAAAACAAGAAATCTAGAAATTTTTATTATTCTTTTGAGCTAATCTTAAAAGGGCTTAGAAGAGATATCCGTTGGAAAAGTTCAACAATTTTGATTTTTCACTTTTTTATGAACAATCAAAGGCATTCATGAAATTTTCATGTAAATATAGCAATTAGGGGTTTTTCATCAATAAAAATGATTATTTAAATTTTATCCTACTAATATTATAAAGGCGAAAGTATGTGAGTTGTGAGCTTGTATGTTTGTTACTTCTTCACGCTTAAACGGCTGGAGCGATTTCGGCAAAATTTTACAAGGACGTAGCTGACATTCTGGATTAACACATAGGCTACATTTTTTACCGACTTTCAAAATGGAGGAGGTGTTATGTTTTTTTTTTGACGTGACAACGTCTTATAATTCGATATGGGCTGCGCGCACGAAAAAACATGACGCAATATGCGGCGTTACCTCGCTCTGAGGCGTTCCATTTAAGGCTATGACGTTGTCACGTTCAACTATCGTCAGTAAACCGACTTTACAGACAACCGAGTTCGAGTCGAGTTCGAGTCGAGTTCGAATTCGAGTTCGAGTTCGAATTCGAGTTCGAGTTCGAGTTCGACACGAAACACTACTTTCCAACCATCTTTTTAATTACTTATGTTCAACGATGACTCCGCCGTTTGTGAACCGATTTTCAATATTTTGCCGTCTTTAACTTTTTCTCCTGACAGTGTAGTTTTTAACAAAACAGTGTCGCGTCGTAAGTGCTGAGTTTTAATTTTCCTTTTTAGGAACAAACTATGTTATTAATTATAAAAGTGAATTTATTCTAACCTTTTTTTTTATTGAATAAGGGGGCAAACGAGCAAACGGGTCACCTGATGGTAAGCAACTACCGTCGCCCATGGACACTCGCAACATCAGAAGAGGTGCAGGTGCGTTGCCGGCCTTTTAAGAGGGAATACGCTCTTTTCTTGAAGGTTTGCAGGTCGTATAAATGCAGGTTTGCGGTCCGGAAAAACTGCTGGTGACAGTTCGTTCCAGAGTTTTACAGTGCGCGGCAGAAAATTACGCGAAAAACGCACTGTGGAAGACTGCCACTCATCAAGGAGATGAGGATGGCATGTTTTTCGCGTGGGTCGATGGCGAAAAGTTGCAGGTGGTATAATTCCGAACAATTCCTCTGAGCACTCCCCGTGATACAACCGATAGAGGATGCAGAGTGAAGCTACATCTCGGCGTAATTCCAAGGGGTCCAAGCTGTTTGAGACACTATGGCAGTCAACGGCCCTTCGTTGGATACGATCCAGAGGGAGCAGTTGGTATTTTGGCGCCCCTGCCCAGAGATGAGAACAATATTCCATATGAGGCCGTACCTGCGCCTTGTAGAGTTGTAGGCGTTGGTCCGGACTGAAGTACTGTCTCGCTCTGTTAAGAACACCAAGCTTCTTCGAGGCTAATTTGGCCTTACCCTCTAGATGGTATCGGAACTGGACTTCGCTCGATATGTTGACGCCAAGTATCTCAATGCTAGGGGAGATGGTTAAAGATGTGCCCTCGAAACGAGGATATACGACCATTGGTGACTTTTTAGTGGTAAACGCGCAGACTTGTGTCTTGGCGGGGTTGGATTGGACCAAGTTACGTCTACCCCATTCAGAGACCTTCTCCAATGAATTCTCCACCTTAGACACAAGTTCGTTTCGACTCTCAGTGACATTTTGCCGAGAAATATTGGGGGAGCCGGTATATACAGCATCACCTGTGCTGTCATCTGCATAGCAATGAATGCCGCTAGTCTGCAACATGTCATTGATATGCAGTAAGAATAGAGTAGGCGATAGCACACAGCCCTGAGGGACACCAGCATCAACAGAGTGAGTCTCCGAGCATTCGCCGTCAACTACGACCTTTATGCTTCTGTCTGCTGAGAAACCAGTGACCCACTTACATAATTTCTCGGGCAGCCCGTATGATGGAAGCTTTGATAGCAGCGCTTTATGCCAAATCCGATCAAAGGCCTAAACTAAACATACAGATATTAAGTGTCATTTGATTCATAGGCTTTCGTCCCGTCTCTTATTATATATATGTATTAATATTTAATCACTTAAAATATTTTTTTAGTTCACGTAGCAGATTGCGGCAAATCACGCGAAACCCGTACCACGCGGTTTTACCGTTACTTTCGCCGCTCAATTAAAGCTATGAGGATTATATATTGGTAAGGTACCAGGATCTAGCATTTTTTTTAGGAAATTTCCAGCTCTTTAATCTGATGGTGCGATTCATAAGAAATCGAGGGCTTAACGAATGTATGTACCTACCTATGCAAAATTTCATTGAATAGGTTTTGAGCAGTTCGCGCACAAACATTGTGACACGATAATTTTGTATACTTTAATCCGACAAATGTTAATATATGTTTCGCAAATACACACAAAAACAAATTCGGACGTGGACGAAGACGTGGCTAGTAGATTAAGTATATTAAATAAAGTTATAATATTTTTGTAACAACTACAGCTTAGGAATTCTAACCAGAATCGATCCAGTAGTGTCAGAGCCGTCAGAGCCAATTCGAATTCGATAAATAAACATAATATCATAAAGTATTACTAGTGTATAAGGCAAAAAGTATTAACTTGATTCTCAGAGTACAGATGGAAAATGTGACTCGAACTTGTCAAAATTTTATCCGATATATTTGGTTATAACTTATACTACGTTCGTACAAAAAGTAGATACGAGATAATTACACAAAAATATAGCCGCGCCCCGCGGTGACATTTTGAATGCGTTGGGCGAGTGCGGGGGGTATGAAGTGCGCGGGTGAAAACCAATTTTTTTCTGTCAAGCCCTCTCCCTCTTAAGTAGGTCTCACACCTATTTTGGTGACGGTGGCCGTATACAAGCCTTTTACAGAGATCATTTTTGCCCAAAACGTGTGTGAATTGCACGAGATCTGCAGAATGCAGTCTCTATTCCTTTACCCTCAGCATAACCCAGTGGGACAGTAAATAGCTAACACGGCATTTTTACATAACCATTCAACGCATGGATAATTTTTATTATCAAAGAATTAGGGATCAGTAATTGTCCTAGCCAAACATTTAAACAATTTTACTTCATAGCGATACACATTACACGACAATAATATTATATAGAATATAATATATGACGAAAGAGGAACACCAGTATTGTTTTTAAAATGTGTGACGTCAGCATTGCTGACATCACTTTCTTTATCTAAATTATTATCAAATTCAGAACTCATGTTGATATAAGTAGAAAAACACACACTTAGTAAAACACTCACTTAGGAAATTCACAAACACTTTTATTTCAACTGTTTTTAACACAAATTACAAATTTCTTCTTAAAACTTAGCGTAACAGCAATATAATTTGATCCTTACTGCTCAACAGCACAAATCGAACTGAACCGATTGAGTGTTGTGCAACAGGTTTTATAGGGTTTGAACTTGTTTACAAAATAATGCAATTTTAATTAAACAAATGTTATGAGTTGTAATTATTACATCAAAAATCAATATTTGAATTTAGAAATTACTAAACTTAGTTATTTTTATTATTTAAGCTAAACAACAAATGTGTTATTCTCAATTATTACAAATATTGTAATTTTTTTTTTAAACAAACAATTATAATATTTTAAATCATGTTTTTAATGCAATAGCATTTAAAAATTATAATTAGAATTTACAAATCAAGAAAACTTTAATCAAGACATTTTTTTTTATTTTAGTATTAACACCGGAAGTATTTTATTATTCATAATTGTAACATTTCAAAAATAAGAATTACATTTAAAAAAATCAATAAATAATATTTTAATCAATAATTCATTGTAATTTTAATTGTTTTTAAATAGTAAGTAATTAATTGTCTATAACTATAGTTCTACTTTTATAATTATTTACTGTTGCGCCGATACGGCCATACTGACAGGCGGTGCGTGCTCTGCACCAGCCTTGTTGTAGGAAGAAGGATGATCTCGTAGTTTCTCGGAGATTCTCGGAATTTCTCGTAGTTTTCTCGTAGCAGCGAACTGTAAATTGATAAATTATTTTCTGATGAGTAGATGATCTGTTTGTAAAATAGTATCAATGAAAATTATATTTCTATGTAATAAACAAGAATTCAATTATCACTCAAATAAGAAGTTTAAATACTTAAACGTGGTTTCTCGAAGATTCTTAGAGAATATTATCAAAGCTATAGAGTGGGTAATATCATTTATTAGCATCTCGGCGGGTCTCGTAGAGTCTCGGAAATTCTCGTAGGATCTCGGAGAGTCTCGTAGGATCTCGGAGAGTCTCGTAGGATCTCGGAGAGTCTCGTAGGATCTCGGAGAGTCTCGTAGGATCTCGGAGAGTCTCGTAGGATCTCGGAGAGTCTCGTAGGATCTCGGAGAGTCTCGTAGGATCTCGGAGAGTCTCGTAGGATCTCGGAGAGTCCCGTAGGATCTCGAAGAGTCTAGTAGATGTAAATTTTAATAGATGATTTAAAAGAGTAAATGATAAACTTACCC
This sequence comes from Polyommatus icarus, assembly GCA_937595015.1. Lineage (NCBI taxonomy): Eukaryota > Metazoa > Arthropoda > Insecta > Lepidoptera > Lycaenidae > Polyommatus > Polyommatus icarus. The sequence goes on from OW569325.1 coordinate 4,489,604, forward strand.
ATTATATTGTGTCATGATGTTGGTGATTGTCAATTTGTTCCGTTAGAGTTTCATCTTGAGAAGTAGATGGAACAGGTTCGGTGGGGATGCAGTTTTGTTGAGTAGGTGGTCTATTTTCTGGCGCCGATACGGTTAGCTGATCACCAGGTTGTGGAGCCTTTCTAAGTTGATCATGTGCTACCTTTCGAGGTCGACCCCTACCGATAACTTTCTTCACTAAGTATCTGTCATTATCTAAAACTCGAAAAATCTCAAAAGGTTCACTAAATTTAAGATCGAGAGACGTTTGGTTACGAGGATTATTTTTAATGAGCACATAATCGCCTCTTTGAAAATGGCGAATTTTAGCCTTGTGCTGATTAAACCTTCTTGTATCCTGCTCACTGGATTGAACCATTCTTTGCTGCACTTGTTGTGAAAGAGCTTCAATATTAATAGTTTGGTTATCAATATCTACTAAATGAAGTAGCTCTGGAGGTACGCAATGCTTTCGTTGTGTAATGAGAGTTAAAGGAGCTACTCCAGTAACCCGATGAGCTGTGCAATTCATTGCTAACTGAAGTTCCTCGAGAGCAGTATGCCATTGTTCGGTTTCGTAATTTTTTATTATAATTAAAGCATTCTTGAGAGTTGCAACCACCCTTTCAACTTGGCCATTAGCTCGGCTAACTCCTGGACTGATTGCATGAACTTCTATACCAATTCTGTCACAATATTCTTTGAACTCACCGAGGAACTCTCTACCGCCGTCCACTATAATTTGCACTGGCGAGCCAAATAAATGTATTGTACGTTTGAGAGCACCCAATGTACTATGTGGGCTCTTGTTGCTGGTGAAGTACAGTAAAACATACTTTGAGAATGCGTCGATAGTTACTATCACATACTGCTGGTCTTGTGGAGTACCTAGTTTGCCAGTAATATCCATGTGAATAACTTGAAAAGCAGCCGTTGGTTTACGTATTGGATGTAACTGAGCTTGTATTGCGCCAGATCTTCCTTTAGAAGTTCGACAAATAACACAGTTGTCCACGAATTTTCGTACAATAGTACTCATTTTATCAAACCAATATGTCTCTCTTATTTTTTGCAGTGTCTTTTCCCAGCCAGGATGTTTGAGCGCTGTATGATACGAGTTTATGATACTCCACTGAAATGATTCAGGTACAACTGTACTAAGCTGCTGACCATGAACTGAGTCATTGACCTTCTTTTTTAAAACATTGTCTTCCAAAATGTAACCATCAACAGAATTATTATTATCACTAAGGCTGTCCATAATTGGCCTTAGTTTCTCATCTCGTCGTTGTTCAACCTTGAGCCAATCTAAATCTCTTGTCATGACATTTACTGCAAATTCTGTGGGGTTCCTGCTAAAGAAATCAGCGTGCTGCAGGCGTTCACCTTTTCGGTATTCTATGTCGAAGTCATAATTTTGCAGAAATGCCCACCAACGATGAATTCTAGGTAAAAGGTCTTTCTTATGTTTAGATGCTTTCAAAGCATTGCAATCCGTTATCACTGTGAATTTCCTCCCATACAGATATTGCCGAAAATGTTTTATAGCTCTTACCACTGCAAGAGTCTCCAATTCATAGGAGTGATAACGACTCTCAGCTTCCGTGGTTCTCATGCTCATAAAAGCAACCGCATGTTGACGTCCATTGATGACCTGTACTAAGACAGCTCCAAATCCAAGACTACTGGCATCTGTAAAAAGTTGAATAGGTGCTTCTTCTTTAAATATGGTAAGTACAGGTGTAGATGTTAAGCACTCAATGATTGTATTTCGTGCTTTATCATGTTTTTCGGTCCACTCCCATTTCGCGCCTTGTTTAGTGAGTGTATACAAGGGTACCATAATGCGAGAAAAATCAGGTATGTACTTCCTAAAGTATCCTGCCAAACCATTAAATTGTCTAACCTGTTTGACTGTTTTAGGTATTGGAGACTTGACCAATGCCTCTACTTTTTGGGGACTTGGTCGAACTTGTCCATCAGCTACAACATTTCCAAGGTACTCTATTTTCCTTTTAAAAAAACTACATTTATCAGCATTAATAGAAAATCCCGAATCTTGAAGCGCTAAAAGAATCTGTTCTAAATATGACAATCCTTCAGCAAAATTACTACTTTTGCTTAACACATCATCCACATATACCTGTGCTGCAATTCCAAGTAATGATTTAAGGGCTCTATTAATGCAACGTTGGTAAACAGAGCAGGCGTTACTCAAACCAAATGGCATCGTAAGGTACTCGTACAGGCCATCTGGTGTGACGAAGGCAGTCTTTTCTATTGAATTTGCAGCAATAGGGATTTGGTGGAACCCTGCCGCCATATCCAGGCAGGTGAAGTAATGACCATTAGCTAATTGATCAATTTGATCATTAATCAAAGGAAGCGGATAATGGTCACGTAATGTATTTGAATTAAGTTCCCTAAAGTCCACACAAAGGCGATCATCGCCGTTCTTCTTCTTCACCAGTATAATGGGACTTGAATACGGTGATTTACTTTCTCGTATTATGTTGTGTTCGAGCAGGTCTTGTATAATATTACGAACCTTTTCTCGTTCCACTGGACTTAAACGATATGGTCTCCGTTCAACATATTTATCAGGATTTTTAAGTCTGATCTCTAATTCACCAGTATTTACTCTGGTTTTAGGATATCCACGGATAAACAAATGTTCGTATTTATTTAGAAGTCCCTGCAATAGTTTAACTTCATTTTCATCAGAAAGGTCGCAGTCCAAATCATTGAATAATGGAGAGTGCATTGTTATGTTATTAATTACAGATTTGTGAATAAGTTCTGTTCCACCGGACGTAATGACCACACTCAAATTTGTTCCATGAATTAAATTCATACCAACCAAAACATCTGTTGACATTTCATAGTCGGGAAGAATAAAAAACTCCAATTCAACACTAATAGTATTTATGGTACACAGGGCCATAAGTTTAGTTAAAGATAATGCAGGAAACTGACCAATTCCCTTGAGGTAATTAACGGCTGAAATCCTTTGTCCAGGTAGCGTTGTGGCAATTGACTCCTTTATAACGGAACATTCCGCCCCACTGTCAAATATAGCCTGTAACAACTTTTCTCCTATTTTGATTGTAATAGGAGCAAGTTTATTGCCGACTACACAGTTAACATTAGAAGTCAATGATCGTTCACGCTTAAAACATGTATCATAACTATGTCCTGGTTTCTTGCAAAATGTACAAATTATTGTTGGAGTCTTGATATTTTTATCAGCGTTTTCAGGTTTGTTATCTGGTTGTTTAAATCGGCAATCATTAGTAGAATGATTTGTTTTCTTGCAAATGCGACAGCTTGAGGTTGATTGTGTATGGTCTGAGAATCGTGGGCGTTTATTCTGAATTGCCGAACTTGAATTAGGATGAGAACGTTTCTTACGAATAGATGATGCAATGGAAATCAGTTCAGGAACTGTAGATGCCCTTGCATTCAATAATTCAATACGCAAACGTTCGTCGTTAATACATCCAATGACAGCTTCCACAGCATATTCATCTCCAAGTTTTTCTTTAGTAATTCTTTTCCAAAGAATCCATGCACGTGACAAAAATTCTGCAATATCCTTGGTGGAGTCATAAGTATGTTCCCTAAACATGATGATATCACGAGAATATCTATTCTCTGGTTCAAAAGTTGTAATGAGGTTTTTGCGCAGCTGCTCCCAATTGTTTGTGGTTACCATCCAATTATCGGCCCACATTTTTGCGCGTCCTTTCAATAAACTACAAACTTTCATGCGTACATCAAAATCATTTAATTTATATGCAACAATGGCTTTATCAATATGTTGACACCACTCACGTACTCCCACATGAGTATCTGGATCAAATGATGGTAAATAAACATCACTAACCTTAATTTTTGATTCACTCGGAGCAGTACACAAACGTTCCGACATTTTCTGCATCATTTCCATCATTTGCATAACAAACTGTGGTGGAATACCATCCATCTGTACTCCATGTTGAATATTTCGCACAGGTTCATCAGTTATTACTTGGGCAATTACAGAAGGTTGCTGTATTTCAGTTGATTCCAGTTGTTCTGGAGCTGAACGATCTGATGAGGAAGTGGTTTGGATCGCACTTGTTTCCGATCCCACTTCTGATGACGAAGGAGGAACACCAGTATTGTTTTTAAAATGTGTGACGTCAGCATTGCTGACATCACTTTCTTTATCTAAATTATTATCAAATTCAGAACTCATGTTGATATAAGTAGAAAAACACACACTTAGTAAAACACTCACTTAGGAAATTCACAAACACTTTTATTTCAACTGTTTTTAACACAAATTACAAATTTCTTCTTAAAACTTAGCGTAACAGCAATATAATTTGATCCTTACTGCTCAACAGCACAAATCGAACTGAACCGATTGAGTGTTGTGCAACAGGTTTTATAGGGTTTGAACTTGTTTACAAAATAATGCAATTTTAATTAAACAAATGTTATGAGTTGTAATTATTACATCAAAAATCAATATTTGAATTTAGAAATTACTAAACTTAGTTATTTTTATTATTTAAGCTAAACAACAAATGTGTTATTCTCAATTATTACAAATATTGTAATTTTTTTTTTAAACAAACAATTATAATATTTTAAATCATGTTTTTAATGCAATAGCATTTAAAAATTATAATTAGAATTTACAAATCAAGAAAACTTTAATCAAGACATTTTTTTTTATTTTAGTATTAACACCGGAAGTATTTTATTATTCATAATTGTAACATTTCAAAAATAAGAATTACATTTAAAAAAATCAATAAATAATATTTTAATCAATAATTCATTGTAATTTTAATTGTTTTTAAATAGTAAGTAATTAATTGTCTATAACTATAGTTCTACTTTTATAATTATTTACTGTTGCGCCGATATATACTATCGTCTTTAATCGCATAACCGCCTCTGAAACGTTTATTATTTTCGCTTAAAGCCTATTAAGGTGTGTAATGAAACTATTAGGTGGATCATAAATTCATGGAACAATGTCGTCTCACCGCGTAGAGAATAGCTCCCTGAGGCTCTATCGTGTTAGAGGCTAGAGCCCGCTGAGGCTGTTAACTAGTTTAGTCGTTGACGGCAAAACTTGACATACATCTTTGTCTTAGAATTCTAGGACTCTAGCCTCGACCTGTCTTCACTTTTTTCATTTACAAAACAAGAAAATGTAAATATCTTCTTTTCTTAGATGAGTCCAGTTAATGCAAGAAAACCTAAGTAAAAAGTATTTTCTCGGTGCGCTTTTTACTCTGCATTTTGTAACCGTGCGTGATAATAAAGAGTCCTCATGTAAAGTAGTAAAAACGGTTATTCGTGTTTTGATCTAATTTATCAGAATAAAAGAAAAAAATTAAATAACTTTGCTTAGTCAATGTAAATAACTGTCAACACCGCATTAACTTCAATAATAATAATTAATCAATTTTGCATTTTAGTTTTATATTTTATACTTAGTTTAGTTTTAAGTATATTTAGTTATATAGTTTTATATTTAAAGTTTGTATATATTGTGCTATATAATATTTGAGATTGTATTTTTAGTCATCATGCAAATTGTATAATTATTAATTATATAATGAGCTTATTTTGCATTTTAGACTCATTGAAAGGTAAATAGGTAATACGGTAATAAAGGCAATATTCCTCTACTAAGAAAACAAAATTATGACGTATCTAGATGCGGCGTAGGCAAATATGTCTGATATAGGCTGTACTTTCTAATTAATCCTTCAGGCCCCGCGCGAGCACCGGTGATCGCGATAACAATTAATGGGAATTCCTAGAACCTCCGATCGAAGGATTAATTTATAATATTACTAGCTGTCCCGGCAATCGTTTCTTTGCCATATTATATAAAGTATATCGCCCGTATTATTTTATTGAATTAGTCAGCATGGCAACGTCCATCGCTATCCCGTGACCCTCGTCGCATAAACAATGGTCGCTCTTTATAGACAAATAATTTGCAATAAAATGAAATTGCGACTATAATTGTAGATCTAAGCTATCCTCTCTCAAGTTGGAAAAAAGCACACATTTAAAAAAAAGAAATATCAAAATCGGTTAAGTAGTTTAGGAATCCATCGCGGACAAACATCGTGACAGGAGATTTATATATATTAGATAAGGGATTCGTCTCTTTCTCATAGTTTCCACTTACTTTTCTCAATCTTCGCCTTTCCCGCAATGTAGCTGCTTTTCTTCTGTCGACTGCTGCTGTTTTACGCTTACAAGCCTTGCAGGCCCAGGCCAAGCATCTTTTGCTCGGGCCTAGGACATGCTGTATGTGCTCCTCTTCATTTTCTTCTACTTTATCGAATCTCGTTTCTTTCTTTACGTCATCACAACACTCATCCTCGTCTTTGTCTGTTTGATTCGATTTTTCGTTATCAAAATTATAACTGTTGTACACCTTGTAACTCATTCTGACACTTGTTGTTAAAGTACAGGATAATTATTTGCAAAAATGTGCGCGAAAATATACACAAATCGTATTTTTCAAGGAAATGAGGAAATTTACTAATCACATTTTATTTGCCGTTCCTATTTATCGCGATTCACAATTTTAAAATTAAATTTTATAGGGTAGATTGCATTTTTAAATTTCACTTATATTTTACGAATTGACAGTTGAAATTGGCGCCGATTTTTTCACTGACAGCTCGCTTCCCGCAATTTTTTTGTCGCACGCGCGACGCGACACACGCAACACTGAATTCAGCCGAGGGGTGATTCTGAGTGGAGATTTACAAAATATGTTAGCTATTAATAAACTGTCTAGCTGTGTGCGGCTATGTCGTTGAGAGATGCCAATTTATTAGTGTTTGGATTGAAATTGATGCGGGCTATATTTTTCCTTTGAATTTGCTCCGTTGAAAGCTTTGAGACGTTTTATATGCGTCTCGGTTGGAGATACGATTCAATTCTTAGCGAGACCGAAAATATTTTCGAAGACATCATTTATGGAATAATTTATTCAAACGATTGATGACATTTGACTTTATAATCGGTATTTTTATTACAATTCTTTTTTCGGTTTTCGACGGAAATGCCCTGTTTTAAACTGCTTTCGTCGTCCATCTTTTGTTATAAGTAAGACAGGTTTTGTTACTAAATAAGTAGTCAAAATATTGAAAAAAAATCCGCTTTGTCATAAATTAATATTTTAAGAAGTTTTTAGAAGTTATCCTACCGACCGTTACGTGCTATCGCCGTAATTATAGAGCTCCGAAGAAAACACAACACTCAACTCGTGGAACACGATTTCAAAGTTAAAGCTTTGATTGAGCATTCAAATGCAAATTAATATTCGAGTGCGACTAAACCATCTTTTACACGATGTTAGCAATATTTTACATGAATTTTACGTTAGAATAATTTAGGTATCAAACGTAAGAAAAGTAATAATTACGTTTATGAGTGTCATTCGGGCATTAAGTGCCGTGAGCGCAGGTAATAAAAACGGATTGCTCATTAACTTCCCATTAGGCGTCGTGATGAAAATATCTTAAGAGCGTACTTTAATGTCTCTAGGTTTATTTTATAACTATTTTTTCCTATTTTTACAAATATGTATGCTAAAGATCTTGGAAAATAAACAGAGTTATCAGTGTAATTTTCCTGGAGATAGGTATCACAGTAATACACTGTACTCTACATAATATAGAGATAGCGCAGCTTGTTATTTTTGTCCTATGCTAGAGCTTACAAGTTCGAGTATTTTCATTGAGAAAACTTTTTCTTTAAGATCGTGCTCGTGAACTTTATTTTGTGTTCATAAAAGTGTACATTGGTTTTGAAGTAGCTGCAATAATATAGGTCTTAATTGATTATTTATCCCTTATGTATGGTGTCTGTGGGTGTTATGTAAAGGACATGAATAATAGCATTAAAAAAGGTCAACAGAACCTGACCTAGCTCAAAACTGACAAACTTTGGTCAAGGTTCGTCAATCTTCACAATGTCGACAGTCGATACTACTATAGACTAAGTAATGAGCTATTTTAAACAACTCAAGTAGGTAAAAGCTATGCTGAAGCCTTCAATTAGCTCCGCAATATATCATGTATTTCATAATATTTTAAGCATAGTCGTTGCAATCCTTGCATCATATCCCTTTTTGTCCACCTCGTGTGCAGTGCTCGGTGGTAGTCAGTGAGATAGAGCTAATGAGCTATTAACACGGCTCGATAGCATTGATCATACTCAGCCGACGATGTAAAAAATGTTTCTCGTTGGAAAACGGTGCCGCGGCCGTGTCGATGAGAGAGCCGCGCGTGCGCGATGTGCCCGAGACGAGGGAGGGATGCTGGGATAGCACAGGACCGATAGAGTCGACCGCTTGTAAATTTTTAAGTCGGTTGATAGAGAACTTGGGATATTTCGATTTCTTTAGGTAGAGAAATAATTCGCTTAACATACATTTATTGTATTTGTATTGCATTTACTAAATACGAGTATAATGTGTATATTTACTGGTTTTAACATGCTGCAAGAATGCAGTCAAAAATTACATATGTTGTACACAAATTTCTGGAGTGTTAAAAATTTTACAAGTACATGAGTGACCTTTGTGTGTGATTACATTACATATATAAGTAATTTTAAGTGCGATCGGTTTTTTAAGTTATTGGTCTTATCTTATTGTTTGTATATTTTGTTCTTTAGTTTTGACAACAGTATGTACTGAGTAAACGCGACTCTACCGTTATTATTGTTCCTTCAAAAAACACCAGCCAGGGTGTAGTCAAGTACAGACATTTGTGTTACCGAATTAACAACAAAATTGTTAAAGAAACCATTAAAATAAATTATTCTTAGAGATTATTTTACACAAAAATTTGGTAAAATATAGGAGTGAATAACTATGTGAGGAATAACAGAAATTTTATAAGGTGAGTGTTAATTTTCTTCTTGATTCTGATAAACGAGGGTTGTTCTTATCAATTTAAACATTGATTTAAAAACTTGTGGACCGTAGTTCATAGTACAAGTCTTTTATTTAACCGATGAAGACGTTGTTTTTTAATTTTTAAGTACAAAAATAACTAGGAGTCCAAATAAGTTTCATTCATTTTTTTCTTATTTTGATCGGAAACTAAGTTGCATGTTGTGTGACTTAAGATTATGATATGAAAAAATTAATAATATTTTTTTAAATAGCTTACATTTAACTAGTTATCGCGAACATTAAAGTAAAATTTTTGATAAAAATTAAAAACTTAAAAAATTGCGGGCGTATTTTTTAAAGATAAGCCGTGGTACCCAATTATTACATAATCTTTATATTGTTAACATTTCAACAAAACCTCAGCCTGGAATGACCTACTTATATGACATTTACCTAGCAGAACATCGAGTGACCTAGGTCATGCATAAAACCTACGCTGTATAGCTTATTTCGTTAAACAGGAAAAGTGTACACACAAAGGCCCACGTAAACAAATACCAAAGTAACCATTTCATTTTTGTTTTAGGCCTTTGGAATGTTGTAGTTTTATATTTTCACATTTTAAAGTCGTGTTTAATAAAAACTTTTTCGTAATTCAAACTCAAACTCAAAACTCAAACTCAAATTTTTTTATTCAGAATAAATTTTTGCAAATATTTTCTGAAAGTCTACATGATGCCTACCACCGGTTTGCCGGTAATGCCGTTTATAGTTAAACAAAAGTTGCTTATTTTAAAGTATTGAAATATTAATATTTTAAATGTTTTAATTTCTTGAAAGCACGTTTGAACGTTACTTATTTGTTGCTAATTTAAATTTGAATTGATCTGATATTTGTTACCCGTTCACATAAAAACTGCTAAACGGATTTTATAAAATTTAATACTACCTATAGTAAAATCCAGATTACTAATATATTACTAATATTATAAATGCGAAAGTGTGTCTGTCTGTCTGTTACCTCTTCACGGCCAAACCGCTGAACCGATTTGGCTGAAATCTGGCATGGAGATACTTCGAGTCCCGGGAAAGGACATAGGATACTTTTTATCCCGGAAAATTTTCCGCGCGATAAACGAATTTTGGCGCAACGGAGTTGCGGGCGTCATCTAGTAATATTATAAATGCGAAAGTGTATCTGTCTGTTACCTCTTCACGCTCAAACCACTGAACCGATTTTGTTAAAATTTGGCAAGAAGATACTTCGAGTCCCGGGAAAGGACATAGGATACTTTTTATCCCAAAAAAATGTACGGTTCCCGCGCGATAAACGCATGTTGGCGCAACGGAGTTGCGGGCGTCATCTAATATGCTATAAAATAATATGTGGGTTTACTTTCAATTCCGACTCCAGAGTCTTCCCGTGCCATTTCTTTCTTCCTTTCATATACTCAGTCGTTCCTTGGCTAAAACTAGGTAGAACATAAAAAAAATTGTTGTTCCTTAACTAATACCAAACTTAACGTGAACAACCTGTAAACGCTAATTGCCCGTGATCAAAGACTGGAAATAGGTCAATAGGCAAAGTCCACCGTTTGTAAGTCCTAGAGGAGTAAACTAGAACAACGAGCAATATTTTAGGCTTTATTTACTGTACTTTCTATGGTGGATTAATTATGAACAATGTCATTTTCTTCAAGAAGTTACTTTACGAGTTTTTTTTTAAAGATTTGTTTAAGAGTTGGTTCACAAACAGAGATACTTTACGAGTCGTCACTTACTAGTCTTGTACTTTGTTAAAATAGACAAAAAAATTAAATAAACAGCTAACGATAGCGGGGCCTTGGGTACTTGCCCAAAGTGTCCACTGGGAAAGAGGGGTCTGTCTGAATAAATTTATAAGACTATTTTTGATACAATACAGTTTTTTTAATAGACGACCAAAGTAAACCGAAAATTTTATGCTACGACCTAAAAGCTCAGTGCAGAGGTCCCAAATAATTCCTATTTAAAGTTTTTTCACAGCCTGCTACTTCTTTGTTTGCAATTAAAAATGCGGCACCCAGTTCACTAGTGTCTTTAGAACAATAGCTTATTATTATTACTAGCGAATACAATGCTTTTGAAGAGAGGTAGTTAATTCGTTATTGAGGTTTTTCATAAGGTAGAATTGATTATGGAAGGCTTGATTATGAAACTAAAATGGCTGAAACAGCACTTTATCTTCTATGTTTTACTGATTAATAACGTAAAGTCTTACAAATTTAAAAGGCTAATACACTACAGGTTCCTTATAAAAAGTTGACGAGGAACAGATTTTACGAAAATTGTGGGTAAAACGGGGGTTGGAAGTTCGTATGAAAGTCAATGTTTTTAAAATAAGTGATTTGAAATTTAAAAATATCTATGCTCGTGTGAGAGATCGATTTTGTGGTGGCGTTCGTAAAATTTGTTCGTCCTGTGTTTTTGATGTAAAAGATTTAATATTTGAATAAATGTATGTAATTATTTTACGCAATAAAACATTGGTATCAAATATATGTATAATAAATACATCTCTATGTTAAATAATATGATATAATATGTATAATCCCTCTGTATAAGTGGTGTAGAGGTGTATTGAGCTAGTACGATCATTAAAAATACAAGCCTTTTTGCAGCTGTTGGAGTACCTGATCGAGTGATAAAAACTTTACAGATGTAATAGAGACAATTTTTATTGGAGCTTTCGTAACGTATGCTTATTTTATTTCAGTTCATGTCATCATAAAAATGGGAGCGCAAAATATGGACGTCGCATACATATGTCATTACGCTGATTAAATTTCGTAAGTAAAGTTGATAGTACTCTTATTGTATGACCCATATGCATGAAAATGTATGACTAGCCTGTGAACTTGTGCCAAGAACTTACTCGTATGAGCAAAATCAACTACAGTCAAAACTTTCTCAACGGGGAACAAGTTACTTATTTTTAACTCCAACAACTAGGTAAGTCTTTAACGAATATCATGTAAGTTTAGCATTAGCATAACTTGTATTATTCAGTAATGCGATAATGTGTCTGTTACGTATTAGAGTTTGGCAGCAAAATCATATTTGATAAAAAAATATTGTGCCGAGATATTTTAAAGCAATCTTTTATCTTGTTTTTTTCAAAGATATTTTAAATAAATCAGCGCAACGAAGTTGTGGTCAGCATCTAGTGCTGGTATAGATATTTATGAGGCCATAAAAACACTTACTAAAACTTTCTATCACAAAGTGCAATTTAACAAGAAAGGCCGCGTCGTAGGATCGTAAAAGCGGGTCTCACAAAAGAATTAGCCAGTTTATATCCTCATATATCTTAATGTGCCTCTCAGCCAGGAAATAAAAATGGGATTTTAACGCCATGCTGGTCAATATTAATTTGTATGATCGTCAATGTTTCGCCGAATCTATTCTCATTTAGTTCTAACAACAGTATGCTATTCCGAAAGGGTTCCTTAATTATGAAAAAATATATAATTATTTCATTTCAATCTATCTAGATTAATATGTAGATAGTTAGATTGAAATGAAATAATTATATATTTTTTCATACCTAATGGTAGACCATTTTTGTCTAAAGGCTTGTCCACGTCTCCACGTCACGACGTCGTCAACGTGGAACGGTGCGGTAACGTGGCACGGTACGTTGACGTGACGTGCAAATTTACGTTAACGTAACATAAAATGCACATCATGATATACCTAATAACATTGTGCAATGTACATCGCCATGCCTTGTAATTTGTAAAACTGCTACAGTCTTGACTACTGATTTACACGTCACGTCAACGTATCGTGCCACATTACCGCGACGTTCCACGTTGGTGACGTCGCGGTCGTGACGTAGAGATGTGGACAGGTCCTGAGTCGGTGACGATGCAGCTCTAAATTTGCGATCTATGATTACGTTCACAAATCAATTGGTTCTATTTGAAGTAAAACATAATTTTGTCTGAGTTTCCACCGGAACTGCTTTGCGAGAAATATCTTTTTGATAACCAATATAATTTTGTTGGGCTCACACACAAGAAACCACTTGTTCGAAATTTGTAAACGATCTCAACTGAGTGTCCACGCTAAGAGTAGGGTTACTCTGGTACTAGGGTACTAGGGTCAGTCTGGCATCAGTCCATCAGTCTCAGACTGACGCCAGAACAAAGACATTTAAACCTAAGAATGATGACCAGAAAGTACATAACAAAAACTTGAGAGGTGTTAAGGGACACCCGGATCGAACGATGTTATAAAAATTAAAAAAAAGCCATCTATTGACGCCCAGGAATACTATCAACGCCCTCTGGGCTCTGCTCCTAATAATAAAATAAAATAGGCAGGTACTAATAAAAAGTGTCGAGGTCAAGTATCGTTCCGTCTAGCCTTCTTTTGCAACGCCGAACGCACCATAAGGAACTTCGTTCCAAAAAATGATCAGTCCGTCAACACGGTTACACGACCATTCTTGCGCCAATCTGGTTCAGATTGATGGACTGAACTGATGCTAAACAGACCGAGTAACCCTAGTCTAACGCTCTGTCATCAGCGAGGGGGCTGTGGGGCGCGCGCGAGGGCGGGATGCACCCCGCGGCCAGGTGACGCTGCCGCCTACACCCGCGGAACATGTCATGGGACTCCCTCGAGTCGCGCGACTTCCTCAGGTGGGTTTCTTTAATATGAAACTTCTAAAAGACATGTTGATAGTGACATTTTAACGTCGCGTCATGAAAAAGAGGATTTTGGAAAGAAGTTTCACTTCTGACACGTGTAGTCTGTACATGCGCTTTTTTTTAACTTTCCACTTTGGTCATGTTGCATTCATTTAAGGAAAGGTTACACAGTACAAGCAGCTGAACAAAGTGATAGTAGGCAGCTTCTGAGTCTGTGTACTCGAACGAGAGCAGCTCGACTGACCTCGCTGGGTCACTCCATGCAATCTGCTGACTCAAAAATGTATCAAAAGTGTATAGGATTTGACATAACGCATCACAACGCCATGTCACTACGAGTAAGATAAATCCTATACATTTAAAATTGTATACTTTGCTATTGTATTTATCGAATGCAACTTGACTTAAGGTACAATTCCGTGCATCGCGATCGATCGCGGTCGCGCACGACCTACGACTGTCGTCGGCCGCTCGCGACCATAGTCAGCATATGAAAATGTATGGCACCGCATCCGATCGATCGATCGCGATGCACGGAATTGTACCTTTACCAGGTCTTAGTTGTGGAAGTGGCTACGGCTGTAGTAATAGGTTTCATGACGTCACGCTATCCAAATGGCTCTATTGCACCTCCTTCACGTTTTATTAAATTATTATTATTATTATTAATCCTATGCTGGCTACTAGACGTTATGGTTACGGCTGGTGATCAAAACTCTTGTAGCTTAACTTCGTAGGTCGTAGTTACAAAGTTCGATTTAACAACGTATGTTTTAACAACAGCGGGGTGCCGGCACACCAGCTCTCGGCGACGCGGCTGCTCAGCTCGCCTGACCCGTCGCGACACCACCTGGAAGATGGGCCAGGTATATCCAGACCCTAAGATTGTTACCATAACCATGACCTGATGTTGATGAACCCCGCTGTTGCCTCTCAAGTAAATTTAAAAGTGTGCATCAGAATTTGAAACCTATAGAGCAGGGGTTCCCAAACTTTTTCAGCCTGCGGCGCACTTACAAGTCAATATTTTATCACGGCGCCCTTTTTTTTTTAAACGGGGATTGCTGTTGCGTGTGCCGGAGGGTTTGGGGACAACTTCCCCGGGTATGGAGGACTCGCTGCGGCCATAAAGATGGTGAATTGAGCGCAGCCCTACCCACTAAATCTATACTCTTCCACTCGTCGCACGCAGGATTGCGAGAAGGCGCGAGTTTTCTTTCCGCGGCTCTGCGTGCGTGTGCCTGCTTGTCACCAGCAGGCCCTCCTCGAGCCCATACAGGCTCCGTGGCCAAACAGAGGCCCTTCCAGGGCTTGTGTAGGCCTGACACTTTCGTGTCGCGATGCGCGAAGAATACGCAGCGCATGGCGACCCTCTCGGGGACTCGGTGCAATGGGCGGCGGCATCCCCATACCGCCGCCCCGAGCTACCTGCTTAAGGTGGGACGCTGTGGTCATTTAGGTTGACCCGTCTTCGCCTTGGCCTACTTCTGCGACGAAGGTTGAGCGCCTCCCTCTCTCTTATGCGCTCGGTCTCCTCTTTTGCAGAGATGACATCGTGACCGAAATCCTCCACCGCTTTCCACTCTTGTTCGCCGCTCAACATTGCACGAAACAGTGCCGGCAGCGAAAGGTCCGGTCCGATGGCAGCACTGAGTGCCGCCCGTTGTACTATCCAAGAGGGACACGCCGTGATGGTATGTTCGGCCGTGTCCCTGTCACAGTCACAGTGGTGACATCGCGTGGTTTCTTCTCGACTTACGATCTCGCACAGGTACCGACCGAAGCAGCCATGCCCGGTCAGCATCTGTGTGAGTCGGAAGGAGAGCGCGCCGGTCTTCCTTGTCAACTACTGTTTCAGCACTGGTCGAATGGCCTGCACCAGATTTACGCTGACTTGAGGCTCTTGCAGCCTTTCCTCCCATAGTTCTAAAATAAACACCTTTTATGATTATGTTTAGGTAAAGCAAGTAAATAATAAACAAAATATATTTCGTCATCTGCCTGCTTTACATAATTCATATTATAATTTTATTTTATAATTATTGTGGTTATAAATAATAATGGAGGATCGATCGGGCCACGGCGCCCCTCCTGCCGTTCCGCGGCGCACAGTTTGGGAACCCCTGCTATAGAACATATTTTGCAACCTATAAATTTTGGGTTGCAAAAGATGCTTCAAACCTAACCCAACAGCGGGACACAGAATCCGGTTCTCCATTTCTTGAGAAACTATTAAGAACTCAATACAAAGAGAGCATCTTTTGCAACTTCAAAATCCAAATATCCAACAAACCTAAGTCCGTACCCTAGCCCAACCCTCAGATGGGACAGATGACAAAAGGTCGCTCTATTCTAGAAGTGTATTCGTTCTCGGAAGAGTTTGCGGCGGGTCGCAACGGGGCGGCGCGGTGGTCGGCGCGCTTCGGCCCCGCGCACCGCCCCGCCGCCGGCCTGCTCGACTGCTTCCGCGGCTGTCGAGCACGCCTCGACGACTACCTCGCCAAACGAAAGGTAAACTAACAATCTACTGAAAGAAACAGAAGAAGAAACAGTAAACACTATCAGAAATATAATAATAGCTTGGCTATAGTCGATTTCGCAAAGTCTTCTCATCAGGGAAATGTCAAAAATGGCTTATGAATATAGCCAATAAGTGTTTATTTTATTTTTTTATTTTATTTTATTTTAAAGGAAAACTTACAGCTAGTACAAAGGTATAGTTAAAAAGTAGTAGTACAAATGCCAATTAAAAGTTTTCGCGACTAGGTATTTGTTTAAATTGTACATAAATTTGGTTGACGTCGAATTGACGCACTGTGATGACTATATATTATATAATATAAATAAAAAAAGAAAGAAAAGAGAACAATAAAAACAATAGCTTGTCCTTGGACTATTGGTAATGTGTTAATTATTATCATAAACTAAGTTAGCTTGTATCAGTAGTATTAAAGAAATGGTCTGTTAACACTTTCTAGTTAATGGATTCACTCTCTTTTGATGCGAATATACTGTAATCATTTGCAATGTTATATCATCAGATCGAGCGCGGGGTGAGACTCTACGGGCACAACGAGCAGCATGCGGCGGTGAAGGTGTGGCTATCGGCGTTACGGGGGGTGCGCCTGCGCAGCGACAAGTTCGCGCTGCTAGGCCACCTTTACCAGGCGTACATGGACTTCGGCAAATACCGGGAGTCACTGCAGTTTGCCGGCCAGCAGCTCAGCATATCGGAGGAGCTGGACTCGGCACCGATGCGCGCTGAGGCCTACCTCAACTTAGCGAGGGCGCATCAAACGCTGGGTGGACTTGATCGGTAATTATCTGTTACAACGTACTGTATCTGTTTATGTAAAGTACCATCTACACTAATACATCTACAGTGGCAAACTGATAATTCAAGACGTGGAACTAAACGCTTCTAGAACGTATTCTTATATTCTAAGCATATTAATCCAACCTATTATGTGACACATATTATTAGTATAAAAATATGAAACTTAAACATAATAAAAACATTAAATGAGGAAGTGCGTCTATAATTTTATTGGTTCTATTTGATACGCCTATCCTAGAGCGCTATTCTACGCCCGTCACGCCCTGTACAACGACTGCGGCGGCGGCACGACGGCGGGCAGCGTCCACCTCACCGTAGCAACTGTCAACCTCGAGCTCGGCGCCTTCTCCAAAGCCATGGATGGCTTCCAGAAGGCTCTGAACGTGGCGCAAGCGGCTAAAGACAACACGCTGCTGCTTCAGGTAATAGGATTATGGTTTCTTGTATTACATTCTAAGGCTTTTTTTAATTATAAGCTTAGTTTGCATACAAACTACCAATTAAAAAAAGTGTATGTTACCAGCTATGTGTTTAAAAATGTAAATAGCAGCTTCATCTTTAATAATTCGTCATATAAAACACAGAGAAGCCCACTCATAGTAATTTCATGCCGTTGACGCGCCGACTTCAGAATCTTCGATAGCACAATTACAAATTGTGCGCTGTTTAGCTGTACTTAAATTCACACCATAGATCACCATACGAATTAAAATTTCTGTAGGTGTACGTGGGTCTGTCGGAGCTATGGCGGCGGTTGCGCGACACGGAGCGGGCTGTAGCGTGCGCGGCGCGAGCGTGCGACCTGGGCCGCGGGCCGCGCGCTGCTGACCTCAACACGCGACACCACCGCGCGGCGCTGTTACAGATGGCGGCGGCGCTGCGGGCGCGCGGAGAGCTCGGTGACGCGCATGACTACTGCCATGTGAGTTCTTCTACATTTCTCAACACGCGACACCACCGCGCGGCGCTGTTACAGATGGCGGCGGCGCTGCGGGCGCGCGGAGAGCTCGGTGACGCGCATGACTACTGCCATGTGAGTTGTCTTTAAAGATTCCTTTGGTTTCAGTCTCAAATCAGCGGGCAGCAGGGCTGAGGCGGCGGCGTGTGACAATGTCGTGACAACGTGTGAAATCCGTTGACGTCTTTTTGCCAAATAATAAATTAGTAAATAATACACGGTAATCTACTGGACACAACTAAATAAAAATTATATTAGCAGCGCTAAACGAGATGGGCGCACGCGACGATCTTCCGACGCGTGCGCCCGCGTCCGCGTTCGCCTGTGTTTTAGCGTTGACGCTTAAATTATAACTAGCGATATGACCGAGCTTCGCTCGGTATTCAAAAAATTAAAAAAACACACATAAATTGACATTTTATGAAAATGATTCCTAGCTAGATCGATTTATCGCCCCCGAAAACCCCTATATACTAAATTTCATGAAAATCGTTGGAGCCGATTCTGAGATTCCAATTATATATATACAAGAATTACTCGTTTAAAGATATAAGATATTATTATGTTATATAAGACTTAGTTAAGAAATTAAAATCCAAAATATATTTTGTAAAGTAGATACTTATTTTATAAGCAACCGCCTGTACAAGGTGCTGAGTTTGTATATTGTATACTATACTTGGATGCTAATAAAGTCTTTGAATCTTTGAATGTGAGGATTTATATGTATAAGCCGTCTAGTACGCCGCGCGCTGTTCGCCGCTGAGTGCTAGATAGCTTATCCATATAAAGATATACCTATACATATATAGTCATGCGCCGCTGCCGCTCCCGTCCCGCTGCCTGCTGATTTCGAAACTGAAGCCTGAAGCTTAAGTCTCTAGCTATGATTCTTAAAGATACTTCAAGTTGATGGACGGTTTAGGTTTGTTTGTAAAGCTGTGTTGTTTAATTAAGATAGTGCAAGTGTACTAAAGTCGCATTTACAGTCGCATCGATATATTTTTTTTTGAAAATCAAAAGCTTCAGTGGATGCACGATCCAGTAAATTGTATTGATATAGACAAAGCTATGGTATGCTGGACTTCTTGAATGTAGGATACATTGCTAGCCAGCGCTGATATCTAGTAATACACTACTAGCAGCCTGTTAAGTGTTACTGTAACGATATGATCACTTGTAATATACCACTATATCTACCGTGTATATATTGCAGGAGGCGTTGCGTCTGTCAACAGTAGCGGGTGACCAGGGTTGCTACGCGCGAGCCACGCGCATCAACGGCGACGTCTACAGAAGGAAGTGCGAATACGCTAAAGCTCTGAGGTCAGTACTCAGCATATCAATTAACGGCAATATATGAATCGGTGAAGAAGGTGAAAATCAATATAAAATAAAATACGTGTGGCACTCGGGGACTGCCGCGGTGAAGCTATTGCATAGCATTTTTTATCAACTTACGCAATAATTTTAACCTACATACGTCTAGTCGTAACCGCAACACCGTACCGAAATCTGGAAACGCCGCACTTCGGCAGTGCGGTGTGTTATTTTTTTTTCCGTTACGGTATTACTTGATTCGGTCGCTACGCTCAAAGCCCGCGATAAAAGTTATGCAATCGCTTTAAAATAAACATTTTTGTAGCTTGAAGGTAATGCTAAGCTTCATTGCAGTTCTCTCGAGAAGAACTAGCGCAAAAAAGTTACATGGACGTTGCAGTACAAATAAGTTCGGGGGGAAAAAATTAATAGCGTGATTCTACATCCAGCCTAGAAAATTGTACTATGTTACACCACCATTTAATCAATGATGTTTCATGTTAGCAATATTATAATGGAAGGCTTCTAAGTTCTAATCACCATGCAGATCAAAAATTATTTAATCAGGCTATGTACGGTGGTTTGGTCCCGTACAGAGTAAAAGACAAGTTAGGTTCAATAGGTTTATTGAATCCTTAACTTATGCTAAAATGGTTTAATGGTTAAATGGTAAAGAGAGCACGCGAACCGATTGGCGGCTTAACGCGAACTGGTTAATAAAAGTAAATTATAATACCGCGTGGCGGCGTATACACTGACAGTGCGAAACGTGATGTACTGTCGACAAACTGTTGACCGTACATGCTGCCACCGCGAGAGAAGAAAGAGTGATGGTGAAAATGGTACAAAAAATAAATGGTTCAATGGTTAGTGAGTGACGTGAGACAAGGTGATAAACAATATTCACTTATTCTAAAGGCACACTAATGTCTCTAATCACAATAATCACTAAAATTATGCTTTTGCACTACGGGAGAAGTGGACTGGTCTTTCATTCTGCCACTACACTTAACACTAGATTGCCCATGGTCAACTACACTTACACACTGGTCACTAACACTATACACAAACGCTGCGTTCGCCAGACCCCGCGGCTCAGGGCGCGGCGGGTCTGACGCGGCAGGCGCAGGCGCTGCGCCAGCTGCTGCCGGCGCGCTGCTGGAGTCCCGGCGGCGGCTGCGGCGCGGGCACCACCGCCGCGCGGCGTACGCGGCTGCCCCACACACCAGCACACCCGCCACCACGTATATCGCGACGTAATGGTGAACGTCGTGATAAGATATACCACCCTTTAGACCACTCTCTGAACGCATTTGTTTTATCTTAACGCCTATATCGTCTAGATCCTGATCGTAACCATCCGCTACTGACGTTGGCTCTGGAATCAGCGACGCGGACGTGCCATTCTGGTTGAAGATGTGGTTGATGGGGAGAATGTCTATCGCTGGTATATCGGTCTTCATGGTGAAAGTATTGTTTTGCTGTCTCTGAGCATAAATGGTAATGTCGTTTCCTTTCAGAACGCAGTCTGGACCCAGCTTTATGATACCGCTGCTATTCAGATGGTTGGAAAACATTTGCTCTCCACAGATGATGCGCACTGGACACGAGCCGCAGCAAAAGAAAAAATAAGTATTTACATCGTTCAACTGTGACCACCAGTCTTGACACCTCGCAGTTTTGGTTCTGCACCGCTTCGTCTCCTGGTCTTTGGAGCACAAGACTTCGTCATGACTCATGTGTGAAATTGGTTTCTGCAGTGGACAAAGTTGTATTTCAGAATCTAAGTGAATACACTTATGCAATTCTAATTGCGATATGATCATAAATGAGTCTCTTCGTAAGTTGATCGCGATGTAATCCGAAGCTGGAACTAGGGTGACCATGGTTTTGTCGTTCCGTCTTGGGATAGCATAAATTTTATACACTTGGTAACTATCTCTACTCACTAATGGTATTCTAATTTCAAAAATAAAATAATCTTTCATCATCTTAGCTCTAACCTTAAGTAGATGGTAAATTTTCGTAAATTCCGTGTGAGGATTTTCGATTGGTAATTTTAATTCATTGGAAAGTTTTCCTGAAATAGTATTTAACTCCTCTAAAAGCTGGTCCGGTTTCAACAGATGTATGTTGAACCTTCCAAAGTACACCTCCGAAACTGTATCTAGTAGAACATCCTGCATATTCTTTAAATTTGACTCCAAGCTGTTGGCTGCCATGGAGCATAACAAAAACTCATTGGTCGCTTCCACGTCTTTCAGTTGACCTTTTACATCGTTGGTAGTATTCTCCAACTGGTTAATGTAATGAGTAAATATCTTATGCTGTTTTTCAATAGAGCCTTGCATCCTTTTCAGTACATTATATTCTGCCTCTACTACGGAAGTCTGGTTTTTCCATAGAGCAGCCAGATGGTTTTGGTTTTCTCTAATTAAATCGATGTCCTTAACATACTGTTCAGCGAATTGGTCATCGAGTACACCGAACAGCGCGTGTGCAACATTACCCACGACATTGATAAGGCCGCGTTTGCGCCGCGCGTGCCCGTGTGTGAACTGCTGCGTCGACAGAATGCTATTGTAATGCATAAACTCTGTATAGCTGTGCCGTAATTGTATTAAAATGGATTCACAATGGTTTCTTACTGGTGATTGTTGACATAGATATTCCATGTGATTTATATACTTTGATAATAGTTTACTGCCCTGCCAATATGGTCCTAAATCATAATATACTATCAGCTTCCATTCGTCTTGCACTAACCGCATGGTAGATATTTTGTCAAAATATAAACTTTGACTGTCGTTAAAGTTTATTGTGTTGTATGCACACGAGGCTGGTGAAATTAAAAATGTAAACAACAGAAGTGCCATGGTAAATAAATGATAAATGCCTTTTCTAGCTCTCCTTTTTGGTTTTGGTAAATTGTCATTCGACTGGTTATTTGGCTGGTTATGGTCAGCAATTTGGTTATTGTCTTCGTCTTCACTGTAATTATGGTTAATCGGTAAAAGGGATAACTTAACTATTGGTCGTTTCATAACGCCATTTTTGGTTTTTACAGAGACTACTCTAGTTAGCCCGTCTTGCCCCGGATGTAGCTGCACGATTCGACCGAGAGCCCACTTACCCGGTGGCAGGTTAGCGTCGTGTATAATAACGATATCTCCTATATTTAAATTAGATTGTGATCGTAGCCACTTAGATCTAGTGTTCAACTGTGTGAGATACTCCGTTCTCCATCTCTTCCACACGTCTTGGTAAATCTTCTGTACTAACTGCCATCTGGTTCGCAGATCGTGTTCAGACTCAACAATGGTTAATGTTGGTCCACTTGCTAGAAAATGGGATGGAGTGAGGAAATCTAGATCTTCTACGTCTTCGCTCAGCGGGCACAGAGGTCTTGAGTTGAGGCAGCCTTCCAGTTGAGCTAGGAGAGTGGAGAACTCCTCGTACGTGAGTTTTTGTTCTCCTATGACTCGCTTCAAATGGTATTTCAAACTCTTCACTGCCGCCTCCCACAGACCGCCTGCACTAGGCCAAGATGGTGCGTTGAAATGCCATTCTATCGACATGTCTGCTATTTCAGCATAAAACTGGTCATTTGATATTGATTTTAAATTAACGATCTCTTCTTGCAGGACTCTATTTGCCTTTATAAAATTCGTCCCGTTGTCACTGTAAATGTGACCGGGCGATCCTCTCCTGGCCGAAAGTCTTCTTAGAGCTGCTAAAAATGCTGAGGCGGTGAGATCGGAGACCAACTCTAAGTGTACGGCTTTGGTCACCATACACACAAAGACGGCGATGTATCCTTTGGTACATCTCACTCCTCTACCCTTCGCAGACTTGACGTCAACAAATCCAGTGAAATCAGCCCCTGTATGGTAGAAAGGGCGGGTCCTGTTGACTCGGGCTGGTGGTAAATCCCCCATTAACTGGTCATGTTTCAGGGGGTCGTGCCTTCTGCACAGCACACATCTTCGAAGCTGCTTTTTTACAGCGCTATTTCCTCCTAAAATCCAATATTCTTGACGTAACCACGCGAGGGTTAATCGTGCACCCCCGTGGAAGGTCATTTTATGTGCCTGGTCAATTATCATGTTGGTAACTACATGGTTATGTGGTAAAATACACGGATGCTTCATTCTATCTTCTATTTTGGCGTTGGTCAATCGCCCCCCAACCCTCAAAAGTCCTTGGTCATCAATAAATGGTTTTAATTTTAATAAATTACTCTTAGGGTTAGGTTGGTTATTTTTAATATATTCTGTATCTTCTAAGAATTCTAATTGCTGTACATATTTTATAATTAAGTATTTAGCTTTTCTTATTTCTAATATAGTTAAGTATCGTTGTTTATTTTTAGACTTAGGTGTAAAACGTAATACCCACGCAAGCACTCTTGAAGCTCGCGTAAAATCGCTGTATCTGCTAATTATATTTTCTATAACTTCATTTTCATATTTAATAGTTGTAACATTTATATTTAATAATGGTTTTTTCAGCTCTTCGTTCGTGGTATAAGATGAATTGGTTAATTTTGACTCCTCAAAAGATTGTAGCCAGTGGGGTCCCGTGAACCAGATGGAATGGTTAATCAGCTGTTCCGTGGTGATTCCTCTTGTTGCTGAGTCAGCTGGGTTGTCCTTGGCTGACACATAATGCCAGCTGCTCGGTGGAATGATATCCGTCACCTGCTTCACCCTATTCGCGACGAATGGTTTCCATTTGCTTGGGTCGCCGTTGAGCCAACCTAACACTGCTGTCGAGTCGGACCAACCGTAGATTTGTATGTTGTAATCTGATAAACAATTACAGGCGATCTTCATGACCTTGGTAAGTAGAACAGCTGCACATAATTCTAATCTTGGTAATGACACATTTTTCTTTACAGGTACGAGACGAGACTTCGCTGCTACTAGTACTACAGAAGACTGGTTGTTGGTGATATTGCTGACTCTACAGTATACAACACAAGCGTAGGCATTTTGTGATGAATCACAAAACCCATGCAACTCGATGGTGTCGTTCTTCGAGGACTGTAGCCACCTTGGTATGGTTATATGGTTAATTTTTGTTATGTCAGCTTCTATGGTTTTCCATCTCGTGTTGATATCAGCTGGCAACTCGTCGTCCCAATTAAGGTTTAGGAGCCAGACTTCTTGGAAGAGCAATTTTAACTTGGTGGTAACTGGTGAAAGCCATCCAAGCGGATCGAATATTTTCGATATATTCGATAGTAAGCTTCTTTTGGTGAGCTTACGAACTGGTTCAGATTTCAACTGAAAAGTAAAATAATCCTGGTCTGGATGCCACTTAAGTCCTAATGCCTTGGTTGATTCCTGGTATTTAAATACATATGCTTGGTCTTCACATGGTGACTGGTTATCTGGTAATACTTCTGGTTTATTAGATGACCACTTCCTTAAATTAAATCCGCCTAACTTAAGAAGATTTATGAGGTCAGAAATTAGTTTTCTTGCAGATTCTAGGTCGTGCTGTCCATGGAGAAGGTCATCCATGTAGAACCTGGTAGCCAGAGCTTCTGCTGCTTCTGGATAGCGGTGACCTTCATCCTTAGCCAGACGTTTCAATGTCATCATGGCTAGGAAAGGTGCAGCCTTGGTGCCGTATGTGACAGTAGTAAGTTGGTATTCTTCCAATGGTTGCTGTTCAGAATCTCTCCACATGATCTTCTGGAGAGGCTGGTCATCTTCATGAACATTTATGAAACGGAACATCTTCTCTATGTCAGCTGTGAAGGCTATTTGGTACTGCCTCCACTTAAGGATGAGAGTGAATAAATCTTCTTGCAAATTTGGTCCAGAGTACATAAGGTCATTCAACGAAAAGCCAGTCGAAGTTTTCGCTGAGGCATTAAAAACAACTCGCGTGGCCGTGGTCGTGGAATCCGTTCGGATTACACAATGGTGCGGCAAATAGCATTGAAGTATCGGGTTACTATTGCACTTCTTCATATGGTTTAAATTAATATATTCATGGATAAATTGTTTGTAGTTATGTTCGATAATATTATTTTTAGAAAATCTTTTTTCTAACTGACGAAATTGAGCTACAGCTTTGGTTTTCGAGTCACCCAATTTTTCAGTAATTTCTGGTTTAAGTGGTAAACGTACGACGTAACGTCCATTCGGTTGACGCGTCGTATGCTGCTGGTAATGATGAAGGCAATGGTTCTCTTCATCAGAAATATTGATTGAGTTATCTGAGATATCCTCAATCTCCCAGAAACGCTGAATATCTTGCAAGTCGATCAGGACGACGTTGCAATATTTTTGTGTTGGTTTTATGGTCCCACTCAAAATCCATCCGAGCTTGGTATTTTGCGCTATTGGTAGTGATGTGCCGTTACGAATTAAACCTGGTAAAATAATTAACTCGTACACATCTACGCTTAAAATTAAATCTATTGGCTTACTTCTATAAAATTCTGGATCGGCGAGTGGTAATTTATCCAGGCATGGCCAAGATGGTTTCTCAAAAGATTCGTTTGGTAAATTTCCGACGACATGCTTCATGACATAGGCTTCGGTTTTAAATGTAAAATTATTGTAAAGAGAAGATACGTCTATCTGTACGACTCCCCTACTGTTATTGGCCTTCGCGCCAACTCCGACAACAACACAGTGGCGCTTAATCCTTGGTAGGCCTAAAAGCTGTGCAGCGTTCTCTGTAATAAGAGACGTCTCTGCACACGGGTCTATGAGGGCTCGCATGGTATGATGACAGCCATCCACAGACTTAATATTAATTTTAGCTGTTGCTAATAATTTGGGCATGGTTTCTTGCGGTGCACTGGTAACGCATATTTTAGATTTTCGGGCAGGCAGCTCGATGTTGGTGTTGCTAGAAGTTGAGGGAGCAAAAGTAACGAGAGCATTGTGCAATAAAGTGTTATGATGTTGGTTACAAAAACGGCATGTTTTTTCCGAAGTACATTCCTTGTCATAATGGTTAGTTAAGCAGTTTTTACATAACTTGTTTGTTTCAATAATTTTAAGTCTATTCAGCGGCGACGATTCCAGAAATTGTTTGCATTTAAACAATTCATGGCAACAGTTTTTACAGAGCATGCATTTCCTTTGTGTTGCAATATGCATTGGTTTCGTATTAACATGGTTTATTACAGCTGGCCTTGGTTTAAAGTTTCTGTTCATAAAATTATGCAAATGGTTATTCGAATGCTTTTAAAACCATGGTTTTTGGAATTGGTTTTGAGATGAACTCGGTTTATTAAAATCCTGTTTACGACGAGAGCTTTCTAAAGATGTAAATTTCATTTCTAAAAACTTCAAAAATTCGGACAAAGTAGGCAATTCTTTTGGGTTCTTAAGCGACTCTATGTAATCATGATGTGTTTCGGTATCTAGTTTTTGGCACAAAATATAGACAATCAATGGGTCCCAATTGGAAATATCGATACCCATTGCTTTTATAGAGTTAAGACACTCGTTGGTGGTGTCATGTAATTTCTTGATAACCGCTGCAGATTGTTGCTGAATAGTAGGCATGGTTAATAATAATTGTATGTGGGAATTAAATATTAATCTGGTATTATGGTAGCGTTGGTTTAAAATGTCCCAGCATACTTGATAATTTTCGGAATTAATGCGTAAATGGTGAACTAACTTTTCAGCCTCTCCGCGGAGCTTACTTTTTAAAAACTGCATTTTTTGGGCATTTGGTAACAACTTATTATTGTGTATGGTTTCGGAGAATAAATCCTTAAAACATATCCAATCCTGGTAATTTCCGCTGAAGGTGGGTATGTCCATTTGTGGTGTTGAACGTTCCCGGTATGATGACGACCACATCTGTCTGTTCACTGCCTTCTTCATGGTGTTGTACTTCCTCTCCATCTCAGCGAAGGCTGTCTCGTACTCCTCGTTTTCTAGTACCCCCTCGCTGTTGATATCCCAGTGAAGAGAATCGATGACTGACCATCTGGATTGGATAGTCCTCAAAATATCTTCAAACTCCCAGCGTTCGGAGCAGCTTTCAAGGTCGACGGCGTCTATGGTTCGAGAAAGCGCCTTGAAGTTGCTCTTCTGCTTACGAAGCATTTCTTCCACCCTACTGGAGTTACCTTGGTTCGACAATTTCGGCGCAGGGAAACTAAAAGAAGTACCCTCCTGGGCGGGAGAAGAAAAATCGCGCCTATCTGAGCCCTGCGATAATGGTGTAGTTGGTCTCAGTAATGGTTTGCCTGGTTCGTTGGTTACGTATTTAGAGATCATGTTCCTAACTTCCTCGTAAAAATCTTTTGTCCGCTGGTAATGGTTTTCAGTAAAGTAGCGGTGGTTAAGATCTTCGAACTCGGCGCTGAGCCTGGTATGGTTGGTCTGGAATTCATTCCAGTACGAGTCCAAAGTATTAAGGCGTTTTTCGATATAGACGGGCGTCTTACGTTCAGGCCCATCCTTCTTGAAATTAACACACAGCGTGTTAATCGCAGATATGATCTGGTTCTGGGTGGTTAATAGAGCCTCCATGGTTGCGGGCATAATAATGGTCAAGAGAGTGGTAAAAAGCGGTAAAAAGGAAAGATCTTACTTGAAGACTGGCACGTGGTGACCTGGTTGTCCTCAGAAGTCGTCCCCGGTGGTAGTCGCTGGTAGCGACGCTGGTCTGGTGAACTGGTTACACTCCACACAAGCACTTTGGTCAAAATTGGTACACTGGTTCGGTTCTGGTCAATTGGTTAACACAACACACGCGACTTTATTGGTTAAACTGGTTACAACGCAACCGACACGTGTTTGGTTTCACTAGCGCCGCGCCGGTCTCTCCTTATGTCGGCACTACAAATAGGCGAACGCGTTAGCCAACGCATTGGCCAACGCGTCGGCCAACGCGTTCGCCTATATGTAGTGCCGACAAAACGCGTCGGCCAACGTCTAAATACCTACCGCCAACGCGCGAGTCGCCCGTTCTACACATTGGGTCGACACGTTGGCCAACGCGTTGGCCAACGCGTTCGCCTATATGTAGTGCCGACTTTACGTTAAGGAACGAAAGACCACGTTGCTCTCACGTTGGAATGGTTAGAGAGAAACCACAATGGTTAGGGTTCCTTCGATTGGTTAAATATTTGGTCACTGGTTCTATAAAAGGCCGAAGGACCACAATGGTTAGGGTTCCTTCGGTTGGTTAAAATATTTGGTCACTGGTTCTATAAAAGGCCGAAGGACCACAATGGTTAGGGTTCCTTCGGTTGGTTAAAATATTTGGTCACTGGTTCTATAAAAGGTCGAAGGACCACAATGTACGGTGGTTTGGTCCCGTACAGAGTAAAAGACAAGTTAGGTTCAATAGGTTTATTGAATCCTTAACTTATGCTAAAATGGTTTAATGGTTAAATGGTAAAGAGAGCACGCGAACCGATTGGCGGCTTAACGCGAACTGGTTAATAAAAGTAAATTATAATACCGCGTGGCGGCGTATACACTGACAGTGCGAAACGTGATGTACTGTCGACAAACTGTTGACCGTACAGGCTATGTGCAATTAATGTTAGTTTTTAATCTGGCTGTTACAATTAACGTAACTGGGTCAAATAACGTAGATTTGCTATCTGCCTAATAATTTCTATGATGGTACTATTGTTGTTTATAAATATCATCTAAGTTTTATACAACGCTACGACGAATTGTGCAGGTACTACGAGGCGGCGATGGGCGCGGGTCAGGCGCTGGAGGACCGGCTGGCTCAGATGGAGGCGATGGACGGCGCCGCGCGGTGCCTGGAGGCGCTACGAGTGCAGGGACGCATCTGCAACTGCCGCCCGCTAGAGTTCAACCGCCGCCTGCTAGAGGTCGCCACGTCTGTTGGCTCGCAGGTGGGTTGTCAACGTTAATAGTATAATATCCTCTCACTCCGAACGACACAGCGGTGCGGCGTTGCCAGACTTCGATACGGTGTTTGTGTGCGTGTGACTAGAGACACTAGACAAGAATATGCGAATTATAATTGCATAAGTTGATAAAGATGGTATGCAATAGCTTTACCGTGGCAGGCCAAGAGTGCCACATTTTTATTTATTTATAATAAACATAACATAAATACAACATACACAATATAATATGAATAAAACAACGCAAGCAAGCCGATTAGAGAACTTGGTTTCTTACCTTTACCCAACTGCTAGTGCAAATTATAGTTTTAGTCGACGGCGTTATATTTTGCGCGTTTGTATTTCCTTGTACTTGTGATGTTGTATTTTTAACATATCATAATCATTTACTTACATTTTGTTATTGCACTTACAATTATCCTACTATACCTTCCAACCTACATTGTACCTACCTTGTAGATGCTGGTGCGTCGCGTGCGCCTGCGCCTGGCGGACATCTACACGGCGCTGGGCGATAACACGGAGGCGGCGCGGCAGCGGCGGCAGATCGGCGCGTGGGCGGCGCCGGCGTGCGCGCGGTGCCGCGAGCCGCTCGCCGAGCGCGCCGAGCCGCTCGCGAGCCTGCCCTGCGCGCACATCGTGCACCACGCGTTAGTATTTAACTTTAACTATCAGAGAAGTTGATTCCTAGGCAGATGGCGGACGAGAGGCGCACGACCACCGGCGAAGACGGCCAAGGAGAAGACGTCGCAACGGGCGCGACATTCCGCCTTAGCCAGGGAACTCGGGGTGACGGTATGGGGATGCCGCCACTCATTGCACCGAGTCCCCGAGAGAGTCGCGATGCTCGTTGTGTTCCTGCGCATCGCGACACAAAGAAGACGACCGGCCTATGCAAGCCCCCCCCCGTGGGGCCTCTCTTCGGCCTAGGGGGACAAAAAACCCAACAGTGTGGGCCTGCTTTGGGTGAGCAGGCAAGCGCGGAAGGAAGCCGCGGAAGACATGTGATAGGCCCTCGCGTCTCCGTCCTGCGCGGTAGTAGGAACACGGTCGGGTTTTAGTGGATACAGCTGCGGCCACTTACCATCTCTTCGGTCGTAGCAAGTCCCACATACCCCGGTGGTCCTTCCCCAATGCTGCCGAGGATGTGTAATAGCATTTCCCGACCCAAAAACAAGCAGATGGCGGACCATCGCGTTACGTCAAATAAACCCATCCGACCACTGATCTCCATAATGGAGGTCAGTGCATCCGACCGATCACAATTCACAGCTAACATTGAATTGACATAAGCCGATCACATGACGTAGGTCTGTAACTGCCTAGGAATCAATTTCTTCGATGGTTCTATCAGGAAATTGATTTATAGCCAGAGATGTATGTAATTTGGTCAGTTTGGTATGCCTAGAAAACTTTGGTTCCATCCCAGTGATGAAGATTATCATTGTCGTATTTTACAGTTCTTTGATGGTATAATGTCTACAAAAAAGATGGAAGTCTAAAGTCTTTACGACACTACGTGTTTAGAACCTTGACGACCTCTGGGCTCAGTTTTTAGCGCAAGTGCGGGTACAACAGTATACTTGTAAGAGCTAAGAAAGTGTACACGGTACCTCTACAATTACAGTGCACTCGTAGCAGCTACGTACTAAGTCTACGCGTAGCCTCTACGACAACTCGTAGCAGCTACGAAAGTCTACGCGTAACCTCTACGACAACTCGTAGCAGCTACGAAAGTATACGCGTAGCCTCTACGACAACTCGTAGCAGCTACGAAAGTCTACGCGTAGCCTCTACGACAACTCGTAGCAGCTACGAAAGTATACGCGTAGCCTCTACGACAACTCGTAGCAGCTACGAAAGTCTACGCGTAGCCTCTACGACAACTCGTAGCAGCTACGAAAGTCTACGCGTAGCCTCTACGACAACTCGTAGCAGCTACGAAAGTATACGCGTAGCCTTTACGACAACTCGTAGCAGCTACGAAAGTCTACGCGTAGCCTCTACGACAACTCGTAGCAGCTACGAAAGTATACGCGTAGCCTCTACGACAACTCGTAGCAGCTACGAAAGTCTACACGTAGCCTCTACGACAACTCGTAGCAGCAACGAAAGTATACGCGTAGCCTCTACGACAACTCGTAGCAGCTACGAAAGTCTACGCGTAGCCTCTACGACAAGGTATACGTAGCAGCTACGGAATCTACGCGTTGCCTCTACGACAGGGTATACATAGCAGCTACAAAAGTCTACGCGTAACCTCGAAAATGATAAGAGTATAAAATAATTATTATTGTATAATTTCATGACCAAGCCATGAAATCGCTCAATTCAATATCAGAATAGTGGTCAAAATAAATCCTGGGTTCAACTCTCGTTGGCTAAACTCTAAAAGCCTCTAAAGAAATATTTAAAATTAATTTTAACTTCCAGCTGCATGCCAGAGTCGTGGTCGCGGCGGTCGACGCGCAGCTCTGGCGGGGTGGAGTGTGCGGAGTGCGCCTCCCCCCGCGCGCCGCCCCGCCTACCGCCCCCCGCACCGCCCGCGCCCCGCAATCTGCCCGCTCAGGTATGAAGATCTGTAGAAGATACTATAGCACTCAAGACTGGCTCTGGCCCATTAGCCAAGATGTTTTCTTTGTCGCTTCTGTATCGTAAAGTTAATATATCTAGCGGAATAGAGAACTGCAAGTTAAAAAAAAGAGACGTGTGATACATGACGGCAGAGCTCTTATTTTGACGTCCAGTTTGCGCTTATCGGCACGTTGACAATTTAATCTCATAGAAAGATGCTTGTTAAGTGTATACGTACAAATATTTTGTACACACAGATGTAAATCAATTTCGGTATCGTTTGACAGCTCGAGATTGTTGCTCTATTCCGCTAGGTATATTAACTTTATGTTCTGTATAGAATTGCCGATCAAATGTATGGAATTGACGTAAGCGTTCGATATAATGTTATGAAGTTAGCGTTCGACTCGTGTAATGTCAATTTCATACATTTCCATTCGCGATTCTATAAAGAAACGATAAAGAAAAAGTCTTGGCTAGGGGCTCAGATGTAACGGTCGTCCGCATCACGCAATCTGCCTGGTCAGGTTCATCAGGTCAAATTTAATTGTTTTCAGGACTTCCCGTTCGGCACCCCTCCAATGCTGCGCGAGCCCGACATCAACTCCGTGCTGTCCGACCAGAGCAGCCAACAGGCAACGTCCAGCGTTTAATATTACTTCCAACCTTTCTTTTTAATCTCCATCCTCGTTGTTAATAAAATTTTTCATCACGCTTACGATAACATGGTGATCATTATCTGATGACAACTCTCGGAGATCATAGAGGAAAATAATACACGGGGCATCGGAGATTTTCTGACATGAGTTCATGTTTTAGTGCTGTTGATT
Organism: Polyommatus icarus; assembly: GCA_937595015.1. Classification (NCBI taxonomy): domain Eukaryota; kingdom Metazoa; phylum Arthropoda; class Insecta; order Lepidoptera; family Lycaenidae; genus Polyommatus; species Polyommatus icarus. The sequence goes on from OW569325.1 coordinate 4,522,153, forward strand.
GGTTAAAATGTTGAAGTTGGTCAATTGAAAGCTCTATAATCAACGAATAACATTGGCGCGCGTATTTAAAACAAATTTTGTCATTTGTTTAACTATAAAGTTTAGTGCCGTAATATGCCACTTGGACCTTAGTTAACAAAAGTCTAAAAACGCAGAATACTAAATAGATACTACTTACTACCTAAAAACCTTATAAAGCTGGTATAAGTGTCTATTTCAATGTATCAGACAACGCTACGACGTAGATTATTGTAAGCGTGGAATAAATAATTTTATTAATACGAAGACTAAAGTTTAGTTTTTCAGATCTTTCTATTATGTCCAATTCCGGTACATGTATCTAATGTGTCAGAAAAAGTCAAGCAGGCCCAGCATAGTTACACGCTGCTTTTATTAGTAAAGAGGTTTAAAATATACTACTACCACCTTGTTTACTTCTTGTAGTAGTTTGCTCTAAGTAAAACTTTAATTTGCAATTACCACGGTATATTTTAGTATAGAAATTTAGACAGGGTGATACAAAAATCATGCAATAACTATTCGAATCGAATATAAAATTGATTGTTTAAAGCACTATTTTAAACACAGTTACACAATATAGCAATTCTCCGCGTGCCAAGTCTTACTTCATAGAACTACTCAAATAAAATATAAAAACATGATGATATATTTTGTATATGTTACGCTAGAATTGTTGTTTTACTCGCTTTTTGGCGTAGAATTGTAAAACTTTGATATAGGGTTTTAACATACAATTTACTTTTCGTTATGTACATAGTAAATATAGTTAAGTATAATAATGTCCTTCAAATTTTATGAAATGTTAGTCGCTGCACTTTGTTGTTTAACAACTTCCATGATGTGCCCCGACAGGCATCGTTGTTAAAATTATATTTATTTAAAGGTGAGACCGCATTAGGCGATACTACGCTGCAGCAGCTAAGCAACACGACATTTCGTCGTTCCATTAAACTGACGTACAGTGCTCCCAAAGTGATAATGCGCATAGAAGTTTTCGAAATTTTTCGGCAACGGTCGAATTTCCAGCGCGACGGTAGACTATATTACATTTTCTAATTGCATTGCGTTCAAGATACATCATACATGTATTAGTCAAAGTTCGTCGTGATATTGCTGTAGCTTTTGTAACACAGTCATTATTCACGGTCATTCATGCGCATTATTAATTTTGGAGTACTGTAATGTATCGCGTAGCTGCCGCGTAGAGCGACAGGATTGACCCACACGTACCACAACCACACCACACCGTCGCGACACAATGTGGTAATCTGTATCACACACGCGGTTGATAACGACTGCAATATGTGGTAAGTGTGAATAGTTCTATTCATTTTCAATACAAAGTATACGCCCCTGCACCACGTGGTGTGGTTGTGGTGTTGTTGTGATATGTGTGAAACAGCCCTTAGCTGGCGCTGCTCCGTTACAGCGTAGTATCGCTTTTGTGCTTTCTAACCTTATCCTTCTTTCTAATAAAAATATCCACACTGTTTCCCTTACTAATATATTTTAAATACATATACATCAATGTCATGTCCTTGTCCGAAACATTGGAAAACTGGAAAAGTCGCTCTCCAGACAAAAAAACAACATAAAATTTCATTAGTATTGGAGTTTATAGATATAGTAGCTATTTTCGACTTTTGGGCCACATTTATAACGTTATCACAAGAGGACAAAAATTGTGTAACGTTAATGTTTGTATACACAGTGTGGATCTTTTTATAACTAAGGAGTTTTACTTATATACATCCACTGTAAAAACTTGTCCATTTAAAACCTCCTTATTGTGAGTCATTATAATCAAATATGAAAATAATTAATAATTATTATATTATTATGATATAATATTAAAGATTTTATAGATTTATGGTATCGTTAAAATAGGCGACATAATATTATTCTACATTATTATAAATAATTTTATAGTACTGAAGAAAAATTACGCTTCGATTTTGTTAGGGTGAATGCAAACTGACCATGGAGTCGCTGCGTTTGTCTATAAATACGTTGCATTTAAAACAACAGGCAGTACGATTCATTTTAAAATGTACTATAGCTTATATATTGATTCTATGAAATCGTTTTTTAAATTTAATCCTTCGATCGTGGAAAAACGAGACACAATAGCCTTTCAATTGTTATCGCGGCCCACTTGGACCTTACGGGAGTTGAAGCGATATTATATAAAATAAGGGGTCAGACGAGCAAACGGGTCACCAAGCAACTATACCGTCGCCCACGGACACCCGCAACATTAGAAGAGCTGCAGGTGCGTTGCCGGCCTTTTAAGAGTTTATACGCTCTTTTCTTGAAGGTTTGCAGGTCGTATTGGTCTGGAAGATTTTTTTTTAATTTTAAAATGTAACAATATCATAGACGTTATCCTGGTATAACAGCCATCACTGTCAATTAGAATAAGGAACGGAAATAGACGAACTAGCAAGAATAACCTTATTACCTTATAGTTAATAGGCATCAAAAATTAGAAAGGGTAAATTAGTACTAATTATTATTAAAATGTGAAATATTAATACAATTTAAAATTGTAAAATTTAGCATATTCTAAACAATACTCTTTACTAAATAAAAATCTTAAAAAGTACTAGTTTAGGCCAAACTTTAATCCCAAAGTTATTGATGTTACTACATTAAAAATTCTAATGTATATAAAACTCGAAACTCTAAACTTGCTTTGCTTTTAGACCTTTGTTGGCTTACTTCAATTTGTTAAGGAAAAGCACACAAAGAAAAGAAATATACAAAAAATATAATATAATTTAGTTGCCCTCATTGCCCTCGTGGAGTTATGAGGTTTTGCACTAATCACTAGATGACATTTAATGAAATAGAACGATTTTTGCTGCATGCGGCTGCCATATTATATTATTACACAAAGTGAGACTGATTATTTATTTTAATATTATCATCAAATGTCATTTAGTTCTAAGTCTTAATCAGCACTTGTTTCAACAATAATGCGAGTGGTAATGGAATTGTACCTTTAAAAAAATACACTACTATTACTAAATTACTAAACTTTAGTAGTAGATTGGTCACTATTTAAATTCAATCACCTAGGAGATTTAAATAAGTGCCATTAAAAAGCTTGTAGGAGCTGTAGGCGAGCTATCAACTTTCTACAAATCGTTAAATCTTGAACCTATCAATAGTACCTATTATAGTAATCTGATTAAGCTCAAATAGTCGAGGTGTCATAAGATTATAAAATTAATTACTTACCTACATCGAAAAAAGTACCATAGTTGAAAAAATATCTTAAAATTTGCCAACGCAAACATCTAATTTCTAAGACACGCCAGGCATATCAGCAGCCTTAGAATTTAGAAATTAAATGACAGTCTAGTTGCTACTTCGTAAAAATGAACGCATGAACGCAGATCTAACAGCACCACATATTGTGTGTTGTATTGTGCATATATATATATATATATATATATATATATATATATATATATATATATATATATATATATATATTCGCTGAAAAATTGCAAGAACCGCGAGTGCGGTAAACCACACATGTCTGCGCTCGCCTTTATTAAAAATACCTACGTAAATTATGTCCACTGTCCATCAATATTCGATGATTAGTGATTACTGATTACACAGTTACAATAGGAACTTTACTTGCTGTTGGTTTCGAGGCCAATTATTATTTGTCTCGGTTATAAACTAATATTTTTGTGTATTTAGGCATCATACCAAACAAAGTTTTATTTATTTTGTGTCTTGTGATATTGTGTGCTAACACTAAACGATTTAAAATACCTTCCCTATGTACCTGCACTGATGTTACCTAAATGTAAAATATTATAAAAATTATAAATAAAATATATTATAAATTATGAAAAGAAAATACTTAATCTGTACCTAATACCTATTAGTCACATAAAATATAAATCCATGTGTCGTTAACTGTAAATAGAGAAAGAATAAAAAAGTAATAAAAAAATAATAAAATGTTGTACTTAATGAGCACAGTAAAATGATTATACATTATTCTATGTAATTCTTAAAGTATTATCTGTGTAGCATGAAACCTTATGAATTATGATCCCATTCATCTTCGTTACCTTTTAGAATTAAGTTATGCAATTTATACATAACGTAGTTATGTAATGTAAATATTAGGTGATACTAAATTATTATGATTGTATTAATTTTAATAATATTATTTTTCTTTCATACTTATTCTTATGTGGTAAGTCCAACAATTTATGTGCCCATCAATTATAAAGTCCTTGAAAGCTCAAAATTATTTTGTGCAACTACCTACATAATATATGAAAATAAAATAAAATTAATGCAACTTTAAACACAAAAAAATAATATTGTCGTTTGCAGTTACATTAAATTATTAAAAAAAATATATAAGTGATACGTAAATGTACCATCGAGGAAGTTGATCCCCCATTTGCATAGGAATCAAGTTCCCCGAGTGTACCTAAATATTACTGGTTTGATATTATACATTGATAAAACAAGCTGTTGGTCGCAAGTTTTAGATTATTAATTACTGCAGCACCCTTACAGTATAAAACATAAGTTACTATAAATAATTTATATTGTAATCATTTCGACTCTTTAGAGTTGACGATTATTCAATATAAAAAACTCGAAAACGCATTGAATTTAATAAATTAGACAGTAGTTCAAACGTGTGTACCTACACAATTATTTTTGTACTCTCCGTTTTAAGAGTCAGAGGCAAATAAGGGATGGCCCCAAAACGTGGTAAAATCCATACCCATACTAATTCATACTAGATTTTACGAAGCTTTGAAATTTGCCATCAATTTTGTTTATTATAATATAACAATGAAATTATACGTGCCGTGGAAGGAACTCTGACGTGTAAATTTTTCAGTATAATGTGGGCTTTATCCCGGCATTCCCATGGAAACGGGAACCATCGCTATAAACCACGAAGTCCACGCGGACGGTGTCGCGGGTAACAGCTTGTAATCAAATAATTATTCTTCAAACAATATTTAATTCAATACTTAATAGTGACCATATTAGTGCGGAGAGAAAATATTCTCTATGTAATTAATAATTATATTATTTATTTCGATTTTCGCGGATCATTAGCGTACAAGTACCTATGTAATTACAACTTATTCTTAATTTTTGAAAGAGGCTGGGCCTATTACTTGAGAGACTAACACGAATATTAAACAGGGCCGCTGCCTGAGATTTTGGGATGACGAATAGTAAAATGTAAGTAGGTACTATCAGAGAAGTTGATTCCTAGGCAGATGTGGGACCTACGTAGTTTGGTCGCGTAACGAATTACGTGAAACTCTGCCGAAAGATCACAATTAACATTGAAATCAGAAATGACATGATCCGACCAAGACGTTGGTCTGTCAACTGCCTAGGAATCAATTTACTCGATAGTACAGTGTAGTTTATACAATACCTATGTCAAAATAAAATACAAAGCAATTAAGTAGATTTGGGGGATGGCCACGCGCCCTGTGTGACCCCCTAGGATCACGCATGGTAATCTATCTCAGAAGGGTCCGATCTAAAGGGGGGCGAGCCGGGTATTTGCCGAGGGCGGCAAAAATAAGGGCCCACAAAATTTATTGATTTACCTACACCTATCTTCCAACCTAGCCATTAGCCATCTACCACCCAACTTTGAGAATTACACACAGTAAACTACCTACTTAAATATGGAAATATTTAAGTAGGTAGTTTACTTAAATATTACCCCCATCATCACCCAACAAAACCAGCTTCTATGGTTTTCTGTATGTAAAAGGCGGCGAAAATTATGAATATCTTTGCCAGGAGCGGCTAAACAGATCGGGCCCAGTTATTTATTCTCAGAGGAGAAATTACACTGAATGAATTGTTGACCTGCATGAAATATTTCCTGAATTTTAGGCGATTTCTGATGCGACTTGTGTTAATCCACATTAGGCCTGGAGATACTGACACAAAATTCTGGTCATTTGTACTAGGCTGGCGGTTCTCTGTAGAACCGCCAGCCTAGTACAAATGACCAAGAATTTTGTGTCAGTATCTCATCATTTTGACCGTGACCATCATTTTCCTTTTTGCCTTTACGTAATTATACCCCTGTGGGTATAATTACGTAAAGGCAAAAAGGAAAATGATGGTCACAGCGCTCGCACTGGCAGCCCAAACGCCAAAAGTAGGGGTTAATCGAGCGTGTCGGATAAATAACGAGTGTCGAACGATTTGTTCCACAAAAATGCTTGTATTTTCAGATAGTAGAAAAAAAAATAAGCAGGCGAAAGTGTAATGCCATACTTGTCGGGTGCGGCTTACAGCCCACTATTCCGACGCGAATAGTTTACCTAATTTTAATAAAAAAATTGAACCATTTGTACCAGGCTAATTTTTGCATAGTTAATCATCGTAGAGTAGCCATTCACGAAAATCACCTTGCCATACTTTTCCGACAGGTCCCAATGGCCGCCATACCACTGCAAAGGTGTAATATTTTTTTTTCGCCAAACGATTTGTACCACCCTGAAACTTTTTTTAACAGTTCCCTGTATGATCATAAATAGGAGCGCGCCAGCCACGCGTTTGGGCTGCCAGTGCGAGCGCTGTGACCATCGTTTTCCTTTTTGCCTTTACGTAATTATACCCCTGTAAAACCGCCAGCCTGGTACAAATGACGAAGAATTTTGTGTCAGTATCTCCAAGCCTACATTCCCCAGACACCTGTGAATTGTATGAAGGTCAGTGAACTCATAGTTGTGACTGGCGTTGTGTTTATTTAACATAGTCGTTAGTGTAAGATTATGGTAAGGATATAAATATTGTTCGTTAAATTTTAAAATTTTAATTGAAACGAAATAAAATATAATATGAAAGATGTTGTTTTATTTTTAAACACTTTACGTCATAGGTACGTGCACGGTCGCAAAAAATAATGGGATACGAGTATATATATCGCACTTTATCATCTTTACTCACTCTCGAATATTATTTTCGGATTTCCATAAAATATTGATAAAGAGACAGGTACTTACCTAATTAAGTAGGGCTTCACGCGAGAGCGAGATTTTCTCGTTTCGTCTCGTTCTCGTCTCGCTTTTACGAGACGAGAACGAGACGAGACGTTTTGGAATATATTATTATCGGCAATACCGAGACCACGTCATACAGGGCAACCCGAGAGTCTCGTTTTGGGTCTCGTTAAATTTTTTTTAATAAAGTTTTTAGTCGAAAAGTTAGAAAAGGTCTTATAAGTTATTATGGTTATGTACCAGATTTTATATTCTACAAAATAAAGTCTGGGAACCATCCAAACTGCATTTTATCATATTATAAATACGTTAGTCATAAAATATTCCTTATTCTGTTTATTATATTATAGATCATTATAACAACTAAGCGATAGACGAGACGAGGTAACGGTAACGAGACGAGACCGAGACTCGAACGAGACTTAATTTTTTGAGCATTATGACGAGACCGAGACGAGATTTTTGTTACTCTCACTTACTCTCGTCTCGTCTCGTGTGAAGCCCTATAATTTATAATCCTTCGATCGCGGATTTTTGGAAATGCTATTGTATTCTATTGTTGTCGCGATCACCGGTGCTCTTATGGGGCTTGAACGATTAATTTATAACAAAGTAGTGATTCTATATTTTAATTTAATTATGGGTTTCAGAGATTGTAAGGATATGTGGGCAGTGGGAGCTAATTACGAAATCTTAATTAAATTACAGTTAAGTAATCATTAAATTTCTCTATTGGTGCGGCCTTCACATACCTATCGACACTCGTAACGACTTTTAGGGAAATCAATACGTTATAAAACTATAAAAAAATAAAGAACTAAGTATAACTAATAGCACTATTAGCACTAAATACTAATAGCGTGCTAAAGTATCTAACTAGTTTATAATTTGAGCATACTGTGTGTGTGCAAGTTTTAAGTTTGTACTGTAATCCTCGTACTAATAAAAAAAATACACAGCGTGTATAGAGGGTGCATAATATTTCTTATACATACACCTCTATACATGGAAATAAATCTCCCAGGGCCCATGTTCAAATCGATATAGCGCAACAGCCCGACAGAATAGCAAAGGTTTAAGTAGGTAACGCATCCCGGTCCCAGGTTAAATTAATATATAGAGCTAGGTCATGTCAGGTCATCACCCTTATAACCGCGCCCTTACGATGCCGCTCCACCCTGCGCATATTAACTGCGCTTCGAACCTCCCTACCATTTGATTCAGGAGACCCGGGAATCAGCTGACGCCAGGTGAATTCAGTGTTGCCAACTATTCAAAACATTCTCCCCCTAAAGCAACTTCAAAAACCACTAAATTTCAACCAAAACTCCCCAAAAAATCAAAATATTTAAAATTAGTCGGGGTGTGTAAGTGTTCTACTAAGCGTTTAAACGCTGAAATACAACTTCAACAGGCTAAACAAATAAACAGGCCAGCAGTTTTAAAATATTTCAATTTTTTTTCATTACTTACAACGACAACAAAATATTAAATTAAATAATAAATAATAATCTGTCAGCCTACTGACAGTGGATGACAGTGCTTTATGCGGCAGTTCCGTCTAAAGTGCCCCGCAAACGATCAAACATCAAACACGTCAAACACCATATAAACTACGTGTTTGACGTGTTTGACGGTTTGATGTTTGATCGTTTGCGGGAGACTTTAAAGGTGGCTTTCGGATCTTTGCCGCGAGCGACCGCGGCCGGTAAAAATTCAAATAAAATGCTAATTTATGACAGAATATAGGTATCATTTTCTATGACATTTGCGTGGCGACCCATGCTGCCGCCGGCGGCGGCATAAAAACTAGTGGTGGAGTAAAATGAAACCAATAGTCATATAAAGTGGCATTTCGTTTGAATTTTCGTCTGTCGCGGTCGCTCGCGGCAAAGATCCGTAAGCCACTTTAAGGTTGTTATTAAAAAAAATATTCCATTCTTGAAAAATTTTACCCCCAAAAATATCCCCAAAATATTTTACCTCCTAAAAACCCCACTAAATTTATTTTTTCCCACTAAATTTAGTGGGAAATCCCCATAGTTGGCAACACTGGGTGAATTTACTTTTTTATAACTCTTCGCTCGTCGTAGTTAAAAGCAATAGTCAACGTTACTAAGCAATAAATAATTATAAACAAACTATATTAATTAACGTCTCGGTGTAGAAAATTTAAAATAAACGATACAAAACTTTATCACGCTTACTACCTATTGTGAATTTACAGTATAAAACTTATGAACATGCAACTAAACTAATACTTTTCGGGTCTAGTGCTCGTAAATACCAAAATAAATTATTACATTGATCTATTTAACACGTTATATCGTATTTATTTACAAAATAAAAATACAAAAAAATCGAATGTGAACCAAACGTAAATCGAGGGCTGTATAGCTTTCAGTCTTTGCCAACAAAAAGAAGAAGACAGATGTTTATTTTAAAAAGATAGCATTGTATTGATTTTTCGTCGCTTTTCATACCTGCGTAAAGTTTTTTTGCGGAAAAATCAATTAAATTTACAGTAAATTGTTGCTTCGAGTGCATTTTGAAGTAGCTGGTAATTTAAAGATATATTTCGCTCATAAATTAGCATTGTTCAATTGTGTTATATTTGTGAACCGACGCGTAACGAAAAGTATTCCATTTATAATTAATTCATATTCTATTCCTTTACGAATTTTATTTTAGGACAAGATGAATGGAAAACAAGATAAAGAAATGATGGTGAAGGACAGTTTATTTCAGTTCATCAAGGAAAATATACCAAACGCGAATCTTAGCGTTATTGACGAAATAGTACTCTCCTACGTAATTTCCATTTTGGACGAGGCTTCGACGGATCCTTACTATGAACTGGAAGGTAACTAAATAAATTGATATCTTTACGCTATAAGTTCTTTATAACTTTACAGAGATGAATATAAAATAAGAAAATAATTAGCATGGAGTAGATACAAAACAAGTACCAAAGCAAACAAAAGAATCAATAAGTAGTATAATATGCTTGTACCTATAACTACAATAATTTATTTTTAGAAGATACATGCAATAAGTCACAGATATTTTCATTTTCAAATAAAACTACTATAATAATTTAAGTTGTATAATAATAAAAAATTATAATAAAAATAAATAACAACTTGTATTGATGCCTAAAACCGAATAAGTCTCTTCCGTCTTACAAATCCCAGTCTTATTATCTTATACTGCAGCTACACTTATTATTTTTCTTTGAGCATTGCTTGCGATGGCTGCTAATAATTTTGCACTTACATGCGAAAGAATAACTTTACTTTCCTGCTGCAAAAACTCATGCAAAAATCATGGAAATTGCCTTAATCCTTTGAGCCCATGCTACCGCGATAACATTAGAAAGGCTATTGTGTAGTTTTTCTAAGATCAAGAGATTAATCAGGCAATATAATATATACATTATTGTAAAGTATTGTAATTTTTAGACTAATATTTTGTCTTCAAGATAAAAAAATAATATAAAATAATAAAAATAAATGTCTTGAAGTTCAATGTGTCTCTTAGCATTGTATCTTTCTTTCATCACCGTAGACTGTCTAGTGCTACTCTTCTCCAATGGCATCCCATAATGGCATCCCGTACTAGGTTATCTCCCCATCTGGTTTTTTGGAGATCTTTCCATGGCCATCTATCTTATGGTTACTAATAAAATGTAGAATATTACTTTTAAATGTTGTTTTTGTAGGTTTTATTGAGGTGATGAGCGACTATGTTCCCGAGTTTGAGACAATTGACCCGGCGGTGGTGTGCGCCTGGTTCGTGGACCTCGAGGCTAAACTGAAGGAGCTAAGGAATAACGCATATGTGAAGTCAAAAGAGGATGGTACTGCCATTATAATAATATTATAAAAGTAAGAAAAAAAACAAATAAAACATATAGCCGTTGTTATAATGTCTACCTTTTTTAATTTAAGGTGAAAAAGACATTAAACTGGAGCTGCAAAATATTTGTGAGATTGTGGCGCGACCCCCACCGAAACAAACACGGTAAGATTTAGTATTTATAAAACGCAAAACTTCACTTATAAAACATAAATAGGAACCAATATGGTCTTAAAATAATGTGATTTAAACATCTGCGTTTGTACTATCAGAGAAGTTGATTCCTAGGCAGTTGACTGACCAACGTCATTTGGTCGAATCAAGTAAATTTATTGTTAATTGTGAGCTGTCGGCTGGATTTGACTAGGAAAAAAGGAACAACTTAATTCTCTGATAAGTACATCAATCATCATGGTCCAAGGTGAAGAGAGATAAAGATCACTTAAAAGAAGTGCTATCAGAAAAGCTGATTCATAGGCAGATGACCTATTTATTACACTTAGTCGTGTCATATCAATCCCAGCCGTCAGATCACGATGAATTGACGTAACCCAACCAAATAAAGTAGTCCGCTATAATATGCATCAATGCTACATACAATTTGTACATTTCAGTTCGCACTCGAACTCGGAGAGCTCCACGGAGGGCGAGCGGCGTGTGGTAGAGACTGACGAGTACGCGGAGCAGTGTCGCATCCTGCACGAGATGTTCCCCAACACCTGCGCCATGGAGGTCAGTCATTGGCTCTTCTAGTAACTTTAGCATGGTCACCATAGAAGCGGTTTCCTTCTGTGGAACAGACAGCGACAGATAGACAAAGATGATCAGCTATTTCGTCGCTGAAACCTGTCAGTATATCGATTTTTTCCCGTCCCTAATGTTGTTATGCTAAGACGGCAGGGGGGGAGGTAGGAAGGCATTGGTGGGTCTTTGAAGCACAATAACCTTCAGGTGGGTCCGGCTTTACGCCTTAGGCCCTTGCCTGTCTAAAACGGGATTTACATTATAGGCTGCGTGACTTGCGCCTATGAAAAAAAAAATTGAAAAAAAATTAGGCGGTTTATCAAGCGACTGTCTATGCAGCACAGTGTGATAAAAAACTCGATTTTGTTTCACCGCGTTTTTCTTTCAAAATACTATAGTTGATAGCTATATAAACATTAGAGTAGGACTCCGAGATCGATATTCTTTGTAGTTATTTTTTTAAAGAGTGTCAAAGTTGGCGTTTTTCCGGGTCAAAAATTTGCATAAAAATTAATTTAAAAAAAACTAATCAAGTAACATTAATTTTGTTTATACCAATTGAACAAGCACTTAATACTTTACTTTTTCTCCAAATTTGGTTAACCTACTGTGATCAAGTAGGGAGATATTTATTTATTTAATAATTTTAGTTTTTCATTTTTAATTTCGCGATTAAATCGAGTTAGAAAAAGTTTTAAGCATGAAACGATAGTGTGCAGAGTAATCCTTTATCAATGTTATTGAAAATCACACTCTAATAACCTCTGTGTCAGAAGTTATATCCAATTTAAATTTTTTTAATAAAAATTCGGATTTTTTGTACCTAGGGTTGTCACTAAAGGTCTCTTGTTTGGTTTATCCGGTTGATACGCAAATTCGCAATCGATATCCTACACGAAAAATATCAAGATCACGTTTAGGTAGGTCTAATAATAAAAAATCTAAAAAGTGAAAAAATATACCGTAAACTAATGATTTTATATGCTCAAACAGTATCTAATCAATAATCACCTTCTGATGTAGTCGGGGAAAATAAAATATCAACTTTAATGACAACCCTAGGTATAAAAAAATCCGAATTTTTATTTTAAAAAATTGAAAAAAATAATAATTGTGAAACAAAATCGAGGTTTTTATTACACTGTGTGCAGCAAAATTGTCCGTATAATAAACTTCCCGCTGTACCCACTTGCGTTCAACTGGTTACTGCTAATCCTGTGTTTCATCAGCATGCCTGTTTCTGCGTACAAAGAAAGAGAAAGGTCACTGGCACAAAGTCCAAAGATGAGAGATGATGACGAGAAATTTATTTATTTATTCTGAGTACAGATAAATTCAAATTCTTTATTAACCATACAATAATATACAATAGTATAAAAGCTAGCTAGCGTACATTACGTCGTCTACTCCCATGCTAAGTAAAAACTTGTGTTATGGCAATCAGACAACGGATGCACGCCGAACAATTTTATCCTAATATATATTATTTACACATTCGCAAACACAATCACACTACACTTTATCACGTAAAGTCACTTTCGGCGACGTGATGCGCGCTTCGTTCGGGAGCCTCCCCCGGAACCTCCGGTAAACTACACCGGCGGGCCAGAACTCCTCCACCTCGAAGATGGACAAAACTTGAGTCGGCACTCTCACCACAAAGGAACTGAAATTCACTTTGTGGCGAGAGTGCAGACGCTCCACCCTCAAGGTGTAGGTGGTCTTCTCGCGGATGTAGTTTACGACGTCTTCGACCGTCATGGACCAGTGCAGGCGCGACACGTAGAGCGGTGCCGCGGTGATTGCGGACGGTGGGCTTCCTCTTCTTCCTCCTCTCCACCAGAACGAAGCCCTCCTCATCGCACCACCTGCTCTCGTCCCTGTCGAGTCCAAGTCGAGTCCGAGTTTAATTATTTATTAAAGCCGGTTCTTCTCGCCGAGTTAGTTCCCGAAACGGTAGTAGGCATCATTGTAGACTCGACTTTCAAGAAATATTAATTTAATATTATAGTAATTAATCAGGCGAGCAATTGAGACAAATTATGTTGCCTGTTTCAGATAGTTCTCTGTGTATTTTAACAGTGATTTTTTATATATATATATATATATATATATATATATATATATATATATATATATATATATATATATATATATATATATATATATTATCTTTATTTTTCTTTTACATATTTTGTATGAAAATTCTGATTATAAATATTTGATTTGATATTCTGTATACAGATAAAGCACTGCGTGTCGATCGCGGGCGGTGACGCGGAGCGCGCGGCGGCGACGCTGCTGCACCGGCGCGAGCAGGGGCAGGCGCTGTCGGCCGCCGCGCTGCACTCCGCCGCGCGCCCGCTGCCCTGCGACGACTACGAGCTCAAGAACCGCATCATCGCCAGGTAGGCCGGCCGTGTATTACGTCACACTGCGTGTCGATCGCGGGCGGTGACGCGGAGCGCGCGGCGGCGACGCTGCTGCACCGGCGCGAGCAGGGGCAGGCGCTGTCGGCCGCCGCGCTGCACTCCGCCGCGCACCCGCTGCCCTGCGACGACTACGAGCTCAAGAACCGCATCATCGCCAGGTAGGCCGGCCGTGTATTATGTCACACTGCGTGTCGATCGCGGGCGGTGACGCGGAGCGCGCGGCGGCGACGCTGCTGCACCGGCGCGAGCAGGGGCAGGCGCTGTCGGCCGCCGCGCTGCACTCCGCCGCGCGCCCGCTGCCCTGCGACGACTACGACGAGCTCAAGAACCGCATCATCGCCAGGTAGGCCGGCCGTGTATTACGTCACACTGCGTGTCGATCGCGGGCGGTGACGCGGAGCGCGCGGCGGCGACGCTGCTGCACCGGCGCGAGCAGGGGCAGGCGCTGTCGGCCGCCGCGCTGCACTCCGCCGCGCACCCGCTGCCCTGCGACGACTACGAGCTCAAGAACCGCATCATCGCCAGGTAGGCCGGCCGTGTATTACGTCACACTGCGTGTCGATCGCGGGCGGTGACGCGGAGCGCGCGGCGGCGACGCTGCTGCACCGGCGCGAGCAGGGGCAGGCGCTGTCGGCCGCCGCGCTGCACTCCGCCGCGCGCCCGCTGCCCTGCGACGACTACGAGCTCAAGAACCGCATCATCGCCAGGTAGGCCGGCCGTGTATTACGTCACACTGCGTGTCGATCGCGGGCGGTGACGCGGAGCGCGCGGCGGCGACGCTGCTGCACCGGCGCGAGCAGGGGCAGGCGCTGTCGGCCGCCGCGCTGCACTCCGCCGCGCACCCGCTGCCCTGCGACGACTACGAGCTCAAGAACCGCATCATCGCCAGGTAGGCCGGCCGTGTATTACGTCACACTGCGTGTCGATCGCGGGCGGTGACGCGGAGCGCGCGGCGGCGACGCTGCTGCACCGGCGCGAGCAGGGGCAGGCGCTGTCGGCCGCCGCGCTGCACTCCGCCGGCCGTGTATTACGTTTTTTTTTTTTTTTTTTTTTTTAATTAAATAAGGGGGCAAACGAGCAGACGGGTCACCTGATGGTAAGCAACTACCGTCGCCCATGGACACTTGCAACATCAGAAGAGCTACAGGAGCGTTGCCGGCCTTTTAAGAGGGAATACGCTCTTTTCTTGAAGGTTTGCAGGTCGTATAGGTCCGGAAATACTGCTGGTGACAGTTCGTTCCAGAGTTTTACAGTGCGCGGTAGAAAGTTACGCGAGAAACGCACTGTGGAAGACTGCCACTCATCAAGGTGATGAGGATGGTATGTTTTTCGCGTGGGACGATGGCGAAAAGTTGCAGGTGGTATGATTCCGAACAATTCCTCAGAGCACTCCCCGTGATATAACCGATAGAGGATGCAGAGCGAAGCTACATCTCGGCGCAATTCCAAGGGGTCCAAGCTGTTTGAAACACTATGGCAATCAACAATTCGAGCGGCCCTACGTTGGATACGATCCAGAGGGAGCAGTTGGTATTTTGGCGCCCCTGCCCAGAGATGAGAACAGTATTCCATATGAGGCCGAACTTGCGCCTTGTAGAGTTGTAGGCGTTGGTCCGGACTGAAGTACTGTCTCGCTCTGTTAAGAACACCAAGCTTCTTCGAGGCTAATTTGGCCTTACCCTCTAGATGATATCGGAACTGAACTTCGCTCGATATGTTGACGCCAAGTATCTCAATGCTAGGAGAGATGGTTAAAGATGTGCCCTCGAAGCGAGGATATACGACCATTGGTGACTTTTTAGTGGTGAACGCGCAGACTTGTGTCTTGGCGGGGTTGAATTGGACCAAGTTACGTCACACTTTTTTTTTAAATCCCCACATTTTATGTTTACATTTTATGTGTTACGAATCTAAGTGATAATACTTTAGGCCTTAGGGTGTGTATGTGCTATACATACGAGGGCTGCTATTTATGTATCCGGAATTAAAAAAAGAAACAAACATATATCATTTAATATGGTTTTATTGCTTTTCAAAATATTCGCCGCGATGATCGACACACTTTTGCATACGCGAATTTTTGAAACTGAATAGGCGTTACGCTTACAACACTGCCGCGGAGCGACATTACGTTCCAAGTTACAACTATGCGGCATGGCACTCTATTGTCACGAGACGTGAGGTGTCACTTCTCTGCAGAGCAGTTATACCAACTACTGTTTCACCATTTTTAATTTTAGCGAGTACAAAAGCTGATACAAAACAAAGTGATAATACTTTAGGATGCGTATGAGTCTGCGGAGGACACGGCCCAGCACACCCTCGAGGTGTGCGATCGCTGGGTCGTGCAGCGCCATGATTTCATGGCGGTGCTTGGGCGGGACCTCTCGCTCTCGAGCATGGTTCGCTGCATGCTCGAGAGCGATGAGGCCTGGCAGGCGGCGGTCTCTTTTTGAAAAATCGTCCTTTCGCAGAAAGAAGCCGCGGAGCGGAACAGAGAGGATGACCCATCCTCCGTTCCGCTCCGCCGGTGTAGGACGGGAGTGCGAGGCGTCGTTACGCGAACCTCCAAACTTCCGTCTAATCCGGGGCTCCGGGCAAGGATGGGAACCTGCCCGGCTTATGCTAGTCCCGGCGCCGAGGGGAATGCTTCAGTTTTTTCCCTTACTTTGGTGGAAGTACGGTCCCTTTTGAGATAGACCGGCCGGTCGTGGAGGGAGTTCTGTGTTAGACAGATCCAGGACATCCCTCCGAATACGGCTGAAGTCAAACCGCAGGTAGTTTTAGTGGGTAAGAGTCCCGCATAACCCCGGGATGCTTCAGCTAACTGAGGCACATCCCCAACCCGGGTACTTTCACAGTTAACTATATACGAGGGCTGCTATTTATGTATCCGGAACTGGCCACTTACAAGAACAATATTTAAAAAGTAA
This sequence comes from Polyommatus icarus, assembly GCA_937595015.1. Classification (NCBI taxonomy): domain Eukaryota; kingdom Metazoa; phylum Arthropoda; class Insecta; order Lepidoptera; family Lycaenidae; genus Polyommatus; species Polyommatus icarus. The sequence goes on from OW569325.1 coordinate 4,539,178, forward strand.
TTACAACATTTGAAAATATAACTCTTTGGTTGAAGAATACATTTTGTTTCATGTGACTGTCAATTATTTTTCCATTGTGGCGTCATTTTAAAAATTGCGTGTCTTCATTTGCCATGGATTTAACGCGTGAACATTTTCGTGCAATGATTTACTACGATTTTCGGCGTGGGCTAAATCAACAACAGTGCTTTATTCAACTCACCGCAACTTTTGTAGATCAAAAACCACTGTTTATCACTGGTACAGTGAGTTTAATTGTGGGCGGTCTATGCTCACGGATGAAAATAAAGAAGGTCGCCCAAAAACAGCTGTTGTCACACAAAATATAGATGCTGTGCGGGAACTAATAATGCGTGATCGTCATGTTACATATCGCGAGATAGAGGCGTCCTTAGGCATAAGTATGACGAGCATAAGATAAGATATTACACGAACATTTGGCTGTAAAAAAATATGTTCGCGTTGGATTCCGCACAACTTGACAATCGATCAAAAACGGGCTCGTGTCGATTGGTGCAAAAAAATTATAAAAAAATACAACCGTGGTACGTCAAAAGCCGTTTATAATATCTACACAGGTGATGAATCTTGGATCTATGCATATGACCCCGAAACTAAACAACAGTCAACGGTGTGGGTGTTCCAAGATGAACTCGTGCAAAAAGTACTTTGAAGCAAATGGTCGCCTGTTTTTTTTTAATTAATGGACATGTGGCTACAGTGCCATTAGAGAATCGTAAAACGGTTAATTCTGAATGGTATACGACCATTTGTTTACCAGAAGTCTTTGAAGAAATAAGAAAGGACAACCGACAACGCAGAATCATATTACATCACGACAATGCTAGCTGTCACACCTCAGCTGAAACAACTCAGTTTTTGGAGGGTCAAAAGATCGAATTGACTGGTCATCCGCCGTACAGCCCTGATTTGGCACCTAACGATTTCTTTTTATTTCCATACGCGAAGAACAAATTACGTGGTCAACGTTTTCCAGTTTAAATGCTGTTTAATATTAAAATTACGCGACATATTATAGTTTATACGACACGCAAGTTTTGCCTTAACGATTTATTTTCTGTTGTTTGCTAGTGTGTATATTGTATGAGCATTTGAACCGAGTACTGTCGTTTTGTGTGACTTCACTTAATAATATTATGGTATTTTTTATAGAACAAGGACTAGAAATACATACTCTATAGACACAGTGTTGCAGTGACAGATCAATGTTCAATACAAAGTCCAATGACCCTTGCTTTGAAAATATAGCTTAACTAGATGATGCCCGCAACTCCATTGCACCAAAATTCGTTTATGGCGCGGAAACCGTACATTTTTCCGGGATAAAAACTATCTTATGTCCTTTCCCGGGACTCAAAGTATCTCCATACCAAATTTCAGCAAAATCGGTTCAGCGGTTTGAGCATGAAGAGATAACAGACAGAGAGACAGACAGACAGACAGACGGACAGACGGACAGACAGACACACTTTCGCATTTATAATATTAGTATGGAAGTATGCATAATGATAAAGTAAAGTAAAACAACATTTGATTTAACTCCAGATATTCGTACGTGGACAAGAACTCTGACACGAAGGAGCACAAGCCGCTGGCGCCCAAGTTCGAGCCCAAGAAGATGGTCCGCTACCGCGACAACAAGATCGTCTCGCTCAAGGGCGAGCGGTACACTGAGGTAAGTTCGTCCTTGCTATATCTTTTTTTTTATAAAATAAGGGGCAAACGGGTCACCAGATGGAAAACAACTACTGTCGCTCATGGACACAAGCAACATCAGAAGACCCAGAGGCTTAAGAGGGAATACGCTATAGTACAGCTTGGCAAAAAAGAGTCTGATGCGGTGACAGCTGAAACTAAAGTCTCCTGCAAACGATCAAACATCAAACACGTAGTTTTTTTGACAAACTACGTGTTTGACGTGTTTGAAGAAAATTTGGATTACGTAGCGTTTGACAAACGTGTTTGAACGTGTTCCGCTGTGTTTGTCAAACAAAATCTCATGATCTCAAACCGATTCTAGCTAATTGTTTGACGAACGTGTTTGATGCACGTTTGATCGTCTGCGCTGCTGTTTGTTTGACGTGTTTGACGGTTTGATGTTTGATCGTGTGCGGGCTACTTAAGAGTTTTTATAAATTATGCCAACACTACATTACTTGTCAACTCCAGTAGAAATCGTGTCAAAAGCGAAGCGTAGGGTTGCCTATATTTAAAGAAAAGCGCCCTCATTTAATCCATACTCGTGTTTCGTGCTTTGTCTCGCGGTTTTAACTTGATAGCTTGTGTTTATGGGCAATTGTAAGATTGGGGACACGTAAATAGGTTCTGCTGGTTAGATTTTGATATAATTTGGTATAGTTATATTTTAGAGTTTAGACTGTGGCTTAAATCAATTATCTTAAATCATATTTTATCTGAGCAATATTTGCCGTTGTAGGTAATACTTACCCTATTTTTTTGTATTTCAGGTGCCGAAGTCCGGAGTCGACGAGGAGCACTTAAAGAAGCCCAAAAAGCAGCATTGCCCTTAACCTTTAAATCTACGTCAGTACGGTGAAAAAGCGGTAGTCACGCATTCTCCCGCACCATTGATGTCCCCAATACATTTAATCGTTCCTTATCCCCGCCCCCGCCGCGTGGTATTGTCTCGCGCGCGCGTATGTGTCGTGTCACTCGTGTGTGTGTGCGTCGATGTTGTCTCTAGGCCGAGTACGCGCGCGAGAGTCGACGCGCGTGCGCGGGCGGCGTGTGTTAGTGTTAGTGTAGTGTACGCGCGTGATTCGCAATTTATTTACGCGGCATTTTTGTTACCCGCTTTTTCCAGTACTGATTTTAGTGAGTACGAGCGTCGTCTCTACCGTACTTTTATTCGTGTTACTTTTCACTTATTTATTGTTAAGTTTAGACTGCATCGGCTACTCAGTATTATTAGAAGCACCGATATAGGGACGGATTGTGTTCAAGCTGGGAGCGGCAGGAGAGGAATGGGGCTGTGTGTAGGGTCGCGCCGTGTGGCCCCGCCCCGCGGCCCCGCCTCTGCCCCACCCCCCGCGCCGCCCCGCGCGTCCCCGTGCCTCGAGATCTGTGTGACACCTGTGATTATTGACTATTATTTAATTATTAATATAATTCGTACGTTAGTTTTCTCGTTTTTATACGCATCTGTGATTTTAATGCCATTGAATTATATTATAGTATATCCTGTAAGATTTTATATTGATTTAAGTTTTTTATCACAATTATTATTGTATCATAATTTATTTAAACGTGTCTACGTGAGACACCCGATCTGTGATTCAATCTTTATGTATGTAGTAAATTATTAGGTTCAGACATTGGAATGGACGAAGCGTATGTGTGGAATTTCAATGAATGACGGAAAACGCTGTTTAAGGCTACCATATAAGAAAAACTATTCGCTGGCATTATTTAAAGATTTGAAATCTTTAAAAACAGCTGCACAAAATTAAAACGGTTTTAAAATTATACTCTTAGAGTTTAGAACCAAAATTTCTGCCTATTCGTCCATTCCGATGCGTTCCCTCTGTTCTATATTCGACTTAAGTTATAAGGTGAAATTCAATAAGATTCGGAATCTTATGAAGATTGCAGTAAAATACTGTTTACTATATTTTTTCTATTGTATTTTAGTTTTTTTATGCTCTTCTTAATTGTTTAATATCCTCCTTACTACTAAAAAGATCCATAGATTTCTTTAGACAAGGACGAAACAACAACATGTGGGTCTGTGTGTTATTAGTAAGGAGGTAATGGTTAAAGGTATACATGGTGTTCTATAAATTTTTATGCTTTTAACAATCATAAAGGCAGCTCAATTATAAGCGCTATAATAGTATGACTAAAATTTTTAAGACACCATGTGTGTAGTTTTGAAACAGACTGATTCTTTTCTCTTTGATCTCGTAAGGTGAGCGAAAGGTGTTATTTTTTAAATTATTCTTCTCTAGACATTTCTCGAATATGACAGAGTACGATGTACCAATTATTTTTTTATCGTTTTTGCGAATAAAAAAGGTTTTTCAGAAAAGCGATTAAGTGAAAATTTGTGAAAAGTTTTATTATAGTTCTTGCAATCTACGAGTGCGCGTCGCCTTTATTTGTAGTTGGAAATGTGAATAGACATTTTCGTTAGTGTGCGTACCTGACGGAGCAGTCAGTAGCGAGCGAGCCATGTACGCGTGTATATATATGGTCACTCACACAACTAAGGGCGACGCGCACACGTAGATTGCAAGAACTATACCACAGACAGATGTAAATGAAATTAGATAAAACAATGTAGTTTCATACTAAAAATGGCAGACTTGCATTTGATCTTCTGCTACTTTGCCACACGTATAACAAGAGAACTGTGATGGACAGCGTACATTTGAAAGTAAAAACTTGAAATATTTTTTTTTCGCAAAAACGCCATGTTTATTTGTAAAACGACATAAGCACATACTATATCGAATTTAAGTAAAATATGATATTTAAAGAATATTTCCAATTTTCTCTAGAATTGTAAAACAATTTAGCCAAAATTGGTGCTCGTTTGGAGGTTTGCCAAAAGTGTTGTACCTTATTCGATATGAAATGTTCGTTGTCTTTCGGTTTTGGGTTGTGCATGAGGGTAGGTTAGCTTTAACGCGATGGCGCCGGACGCCGGTAGCTTGTATAGGGTTGAGACGAGGGTACAAAATACAAATCATCATAGTATGTCGTCAGTCGTACATATACAACTCAAAACTTAATTTAAGTTTTATCTCTCTACGGTTGTTCTCGAATTATATTCATGATACTTGTTTGTTTTTAAAATATAGTGACAGATATTTATGAAATTCGCTAATATGCAATCGTACCGCCACAATTAGACAAATATTTTAGTGTAGCCAATTTTCTATTAGATGACTTGAATTACAATTAGACGAAATGATTTGATGTTGCCATTTTTTCGTTATATGACGTTCTTATCTTTCGTTGTCTATATTAAAAATAAACAAGTGTTTCCATGCGAATCTGGCGTCAAAATCACAGATGATAAAAACAGTAAACGTTCTGCCGCATTTATTTCTTATTTTAATTTAATTAGATTTAAGAAAAGCGAAGATCGCGCATTTGATGTCATATCCAATCTTTGATGTGAACAATACAATGTAATAATATATCGTAAATACCCCTCAATGATGTTTTATTTTACCAAAGATACTATGCAGAAACATAAAATGTAGCATCACAGTCATCTGGCTAGTGGACTTACAAATTACTTGCGCATGTCCTAAAATAAATAACAGTAAAGGGATTGAAAAACAACTTCATGTTATGAACTCTTTTATTTGTTTCAAATAAACCTAAACCAGTATGGCGTTAGTTTCCATAGCCTTTATGGTAACGTTGGCTGTAAATAATAATATTATATGTTATAGAAAGGGGCAGTGGCAAAGTATTTGGTATATTACCAAAATTTAATTTACTACTTTATCAAGTTTGCTTTGGCATTGGTACCTAATTCTCTGTTATGGTACTGGCTACTGTCTGGTCGCGAATCATAAAGAATTGCTCTTGTCTCTTTCACTTGCGCACAAAATGTTGCTGTCTTGTTCTATCAACTGTAGAAACGAGATAGCATAAGCCTGTGTGATAGAAAGAGACAAGAGAAATAGGTAAATAAACTCGTCTGTATTCGTGACCGGGCTATAGTACAGCTTATGAATCAAAATACACTAAACCGGCCTACTAAAAAACCGTTTAAAGCAAACAACTATCTATCACAATTTACGAACTATTTAAGACTTATAAAGACAGATGCTGCAACATACTCACCTCACACTTTTTTACATACCCCTTTAGAAGCACTACATAGACGTCATTGATATGTTGACAGTCATGATGAAGATGATACATTAAATTATTAAGATTCTATGTTGGCTAATAATTATAGCCTACAATAAAGTTCTATTGTTTTTCGTAAGCACATTATACAAGCTACAATTTATGCTGAGCAAAACATAAAACTAAGTACAAAAATCCAGCAAAATAAAACAAATTCTACCATCAGCGTATTTTTTATTAAAATCTAAAATAAATAACATTGGTAACATGAGACGCTGAACCTGCATCAGTATTTACAAATTTTGCAGGGGACATTACGAAAACATTAATTGCTACAGGATTCCACATTAATACAGTCAATGCAAAACATAGCATTATTAATTATAATAGTAACCTATATACGTCACAATAATTCACATTTTGCACTGACTGAACATTACAGAAATCTTGCCGAGGATATGGGAAGAAAAAAATATATACTTTAAAAAAGAAGATTCTTTGTGCACCTAATACAGTAATCTTTTTTCATCTTCCCACTTAAGGACATTACTCAACATTTTTAAGGAGGGAAATTCTGGCATTTGGCAACACAATACTGGTATAAATACGTTACAGTGGCACAAAAACTATTTGATCAACTGATAATAACAAAAATTCAACTCGTAAAAAGTCAAAGAGATTATAAAATATTTCAGCCCCCGCATATCTATACTATAAATCTCACATCTTGTCTCTGATTTAAGGCCAATATATTTGTGGACAAATGTATTGGCCTTAACGAAGCAAATCACAAAATATGACGCATAAGACTTTGTGCGCAAGATATGCCGCAGAGCGCATTGTGCAGGGGCGGACCGTAACTTTTAAATACTCAATTTTTGTTACTACTAGTCGATAAGGTTTAACAGCGGCCGATATTACCTATGATGTTGTTGACGACCTCAGTGGAGGAGGCGGAGCCGCCGACGTCTGGGGTCAACACTCGGTCGACGTTGATGGTCTTATTGACCGCCCGCTTGAGAAGGTCCGCGTGGTAGAAGTGACCGAGATGGTCCAACATGTCAATCGACGCGTTGATCATCGCGATGGGGTTGGCAATGTTCTTTCCGGCTATAGCCGTACCTGGAACACAGATTGTTGAACTCAGGTCAAAAAAAAACAAATAAATAGCTCATGGCCTTTGTTATAAATTAAGTCACTTTATTTACGTGGGAGAGCCATGCTTCGGCACGAATGGGCCGGCTCGACCGGAGAAATACCACGTCCTCACAGAAAACGGGCGTGAAACAGCGCTTGCGCTGTTTCGCCGAGTGAGTGAGTTTACCGGAGGCCCAATCCCCTACCCTTTTCCCTTCCCTACCCTTCCTTACCCTCCCCTATTACCCCTTAAAAGGCCGGCAACGCACTTGCAGCTCTTCTGATGCTGCGAGTGTCCATGGGCGACGGAAGTTGCTTTCCATCAGATGACCCGTTTGCTCGTTTGCCCCCTTATTGCATAAAAAAGGCGCTTATTTTAAAGTTATTTTGATTAAGCTTTCGTTTTTGTGTTTCGTTTTTCGCGATTGGTAAACTAAGTATTTTGAATAAATGAAAAACCAGCCTCACTGGCTCTATATAGTCTGAGACTGGTATTATTGTCATATTATACTTGTAAAACTTATAGGAATTCAGATAAATCTAGTGAAATATGAAGCGAAATATTTAAGCTTATTACCAGTATTCCTAGTGCCGGGCTCGAAAACTGAGTAATGATCTCCATAATTTCTGCCGGAGAGCAGGCCCGCCCCACCAAGCAGACCGCACACCACGTTTGACACAATGGAGCCGTACAGGTTCGTCATTAACATCACGTCGAACTGATGAGGTCTGTAACAGGAGTATGCATATTTTAAAAGGTGCGCCAATAATAATGGTCGCAATTTTTGAGTGTTTAGAAGTTCTTATTTTATTTTTAACACCATGTTTGTTTACTTTACTTAAGACAGTGCGCTGCGAACAACAAGGTGAAGCCGATTGAAAGTACGCCAGCTGTGTATACACACTTACGCCCACATACGCAAAACGAAAGTACGCCATTTTTCGTTAGTATATATCGCGACTCGTGACAGCAGCACGCGTTTATAAAATAATTTGTAAACACTTCAAAATGCCGAGCTGTGTCATGAAAGGGTGTAAATATTATATATCATATTTATTTCATTGATTTTGGGGTAATTTGAATAACATTGCAACACTAGCCCGCGCCGCGCACACATGCTTAAAAAACTGCTTCACGCGCGTTGTTCGCAGCGCTGTCTTGAGTTTTTATTTGGTCTGAGGCATTAAAACGTTACTGTAAGTTTCATTACCATAAACATGACTCTTGCGATGTAAAATACTAAGCAACACTATCTCATCTATGATAATTGATACCTTAATTACTTACTTAGCTACAAGTTGCATGCAGCAATTGTCAATGATCATGTCGTTGTGTTCGATTTCCGGGTACTCCTTGGCGAGGCGACGCGACGTCTCCAAGAACAGACCGTCAGACAACTTCATAATGTTTGCCTTGTGCACAGTCGTCACCTGCAATTGCAACACAAATAATTAATTTTCATGGCTACGGCATTATTTTATCCTAAATCGTAATATTGTCTATTAGATAAGAGTAATTATAACGTATGCATTTAATTAACGACATTAATAAATGTGTGAACCTGTTAATTTGAAATACTATCAGAGAAGTTGATTCCTAGGCAGATAGCGGACCTATATAAATTGGTCGCGGTATGTCAAACTCAGCCGACAGTTCATAACTGATATTTTTAAGGGCCAACTTACACGTACCACAACCACACCACATCACAACGACAAAATTTCGTCAAGCAGTGGTTACATGTAAATGGTGTCGCTGCAGCTTTTTGTAGTTGCGTTGTGGTACCGGCAAAATGGCGACGTGGTTGCGTTGTCGACAGTGGTTGCGATGTGGTTGCGATGTGGTTGCCTACGAAAGTCAATGAAACGGAGGGAGGAGGAGGGCGGGCGGTGTGCGCGCACTGTCCTTGCATCGACGCAAGTCGCAACGTTGCGTTGTCGGCCACTATTTCGCTCGTGAATGGATGTGGTCGGCCGTGGTTGCAATGTGGTTGGTATCACACAAGTGGTCGACAACGACTGCAAAATGTGGTACGTGTGAATGGTCCAGTTCATTTACAATACGAAATATACGCCCGACTACGTAGTGTGGTTGTGTGTGTGGGTTGGCCCTTAATTGACATAATCCGACCAAATGACGTAGGTCCGTCAACTGCCTATGGGCGCATTTTCATTAGTCGTTATAACTCGTACGGTATACAGCATGCGAGGAGTCTATGACAACTAATTGACAACTAATGGCGTATTGTCATTGGTCGTGGCATGCGTTTCAGAAATCTCCCGCACCCCGCATGCGGGCCCTATCGACCATTGAAAATGCGCCATATGAATCAATTTATGCTATGGTGAATGAATTTTCATTTAGGATTTTATGAGATTAAAGGAAATTGCTTGCCTTCTTCCTGCCGTTCCTTTTGGCGAATTCGAAAGCAAATCTCGCCACCCTCTCGGAGTTGCTGGCAGTCACCACCTTCATGGACTCAATAACACCCTTCACTGACTCATGCTCCAACATGGCATACTCGCCCTCCGTGTTTTGTCTGCAATATCATATTTTCACATTAATATAATCAATCATATTATAAATCATGCCAAAATTAATATAGTTACATTGTTCCTGGCAATCTAAATTTAAAAAAACCAGAACATGGTCTCACATGGTAGACATTAATAGCTACAATTTGCACAAAATTTTAACATAAAATTTTGCCAAAAAATCACAATATCACATATTTAATTAATCTAATTAAAAATACAATGCCTAAACTTTTCCATGCTGTTATTTCAAACAATGGAAATTTTTCACATAGATAAATTTTACCTGATAATTGAAATATCAATGTCCTTATGTCTAGTTTCAACTCCCGGGAAAGACTTGCAGTTGAGGACATAAGCATACATGTCCAATTCATTACGTAGAGCAACATTTCTGGAGGTCACATATGCCGCTTCACTTTTAGTTTCAATGTTACCCTGTAAATAAGAGATTGTTTCCTTTTATTCTAGTGCCAACAAATACACTACAATACTTCTAATACAACTACAATAATCTCTAAAGGGAATCTACTATTATGTTAACACAGAAATACAATGCAAATGTGAATCTCAAACCAAAAATGATAGTTAATGGAATCAGGCGTTACTTTGCAGAAATACATAGCTTAAAATTTAGTTTGTTATTATTTTTAGCAATATTCCGCAAAATATTAATATAAATATTTCGCGGAATATTGCTAAAAATAATAACAAACTAAATTTTAACCAAAAATGATTTAAATTCATAATTTCGTAAATATATTTCTGACTGAGCATAGATACATTTATAGAATTCTCAAATGAGTACAATGAGTTTCAATTGTGCTTCATGTAATCTGAAACTCTATGTTCACATTAATGTGATCAGGACAACAAATTAACTTTTATGCAATGTTCAATGTTCATATACTATAATATACTAGTTCAGACAATATTTTACTTAATCCGTCGATCAGAATTTCTCAGAATTGCCATCGTATTCTATTATTGTTGCGATCACCGGTGCTCGCACGGGGCTTGATGGGTTAATATGTTTAAGTGTTAGTTACTTAAATACATAAAAGCTTAACCAAACATACACATTTAAAAAATATTTACCTTTAATCCAACACCGTTCCTTTTGATTGTAGTAATAGCATACTGAACATCATCATCATTGTCTACAGTTGGATCTATGTCAACCACCTCAAAATCAATAGGTGCACCAATGTATCTAAAATCAATTAAAAAAATTAGACAAGAAAAATAATTGCTCTTATGACCATAAGTAGCCTTGCCAGACATCTCGATTCAGACATACATTGTCTGCTACGCTATGTACATTAAACTACAAAGTTACACTTATTGATTATGACTTGACTGATTTTTTAGCTAAATGTACATAAGTATACATATAGTAAAAATATATATACTTGTATATTCAATACATGCAGCATAACAAACAATTTAATCCTTCAGGCCCTGCACGAGCACCTGTGATCGCGAGAACAAAAGAATACAATGGGAATTCCTAGAACCTCCAATCAAAGGATTAAAGGAGAATAATTGTACACAAAAATGTTTTGAGCATTAATTAAAAAGTCGGAAGGACTTGATGATAGACGTCTCAACTGAAATAAAATATTAGGGTGCTCCCTCACCAAGAGCATTCGCATGTAATGTAACATTATAGATTCCACTTTGAGCATTCCATAGCCAGTTGACTTCACTGTCACATAGCATTGATGTTACAATTGATGTATCAAGATAATATTACACATTGTAACATTACTGTAATGCTTTGATGTAATGCTTGACTCTGTAACGTTACATTACAAGCAAATGCTCCCGGTGAGGAGCACCTTTACATTCTGACAATTTCGGTTATCATAATTTTTGACTTGAACCGAAAAAGGTCAACTTTAATCTAAACATATTCTATTGTATTTTTAATTACGGTTTTTAAAGGGTCATAACTTTTAAATGGTGCTTCTGAAATAAAAATTATTTTAGAGGCACCATTTAAACCGACTTGTTCCCATAGCACCCCTAAGGAAACACCCTAACTTGTATATAAAGGGTCCAAGTTTTCAATGTAAAATATTATAGTTCTATAAAATTCTTATTAGTTAATTTGGAGCCAATTTTCTAGTATCAGATGTCATATGAGGTTGTTAAAAATATTTGTATCCTGTGTAGAGACTAGAGATCCAGCAGTACTCACTTGAAAATTTCCCTGACGTAGCCCATACATTCAGGTCCGATACCTCCTCCAGGTAACATTGTAACAGCATGCCTTCCACCGTATTGGGCCTTTGGGATGTTCTTTTGCTTCCTTATCACTGGAGTCTTGTGTTGCATGTCAAAGTCGGACAGCTGAGCTGGGGCAGGTGCTGAACTGAGGTATGCCACTCCTCTTAAGTCCGGCAGAATCTTTACCTTTGAAAGGAGCCTCACAGCCATCCTGTTTTAGGTTTTTTGCTATTTATTTTACAGAAGGTGCACAAATTTGTTGGATAACCACAGGAAGTGGAAGACGAAAAAAATTACAAACGTTAGATGGCGCTGCAAATTCAAGCTGTCAATTTGCTGTCAATGTCAAATCATTGTTGCCATATAATAAAAATGTTCACCATAGACATTTTTTTTTTGTTTGATTCGTCCCATTCAGGACAGGCAAAGGGAACAAAGCCCATACAGCCATGTCTTTTGTAGTACGTTTTCATGTATCGTCAGGTCTAAAGTCTAGTCAAAGTCTAAGAAAAAGTCAATACAGTCAAGGAGTCAAGTCGGTCGATTCAGTAAAGTGGTAGACGCTTTACTGAAACTTTCGATGGAGTTTTGGTGGGAACACAAAATAGCACGTTTCTGGATATTACATCACTTTCCTACACTTGTGCATGAACACGAATATCTAATGGTTAATATTCTACCAATATTACACATTAAAAACCCAGCTAACACAATTTTAGGAAAATAATATAAAAACACAACAGCACTCTTTCACATGCCCGCCAAAACTTTCTCACCATAGACAATATTATGCATGCACTTCACATGGCTATTTGTATTTGCGTATTTGATGTATTCGCCAAACAATCAACATTCACCACGGTATGTTTGACAAGTATTGGCCTTATTTGCCTACTTGGCAAAATATAACATATTATATTACGGTACGGTACGGTACGGATACGTTTATTTGGTATTGGTCATAACCAATACCAAATAAACGTATCCGTACCTTTGTTGGTTTTTGACGCACATCAAAAGAGTCAAATAGGCAAGTTGCAGCCACAGACTAAAAAGGCCCATTCACGGCAGTCCGCCGTGCAGGACTGCAAAATATATAGCTCACTGATTAGTTACCAGGTACCAGGGCTTCATAACGTTATCGAATAACAGAAAAAAATATCGTTACGTGTACCGTTATTTTCATAATGGTAGCCAGATAACGTTATTTTTTTTAACGATATCTAGTAAAATAACCGTTATATTTACCGTTATTATAACGATATTTTTTCGTTATGTATTTAAAACAATCAAATATCGTTATAATGATAACGGTAAATATAACGTTATTTTCTGGTATCAGGTATGCGATCGTGCACGGTGCACTAAATCTCACTCGCAGCCCACTTTTTTGCAAGGTTTGTGCTTACCTACTTTTAGGAGTTTAATACATAGAGAAATAATAAAAATAATAGTTATTGTTTTGAACTAAAAATGGGCCGTAAAAAGCAAAACACTGTATACTGGTTGTAAAAAGACCACTTCCGATAACTTTGGGGTATGATTTAAACTGCATTTTCTGATTACGAAAATGAATTTTCTTGACGGACTATAACGTTATCAAAGAACATATATTTACCGTTATAAATCCTATATAACGTTATAACATTTACCGTTATTAATATCGATTTTTAACGTTATTTTTAATATCGGGTAAATTTTCATAACGTTATCTATGCCCTTGAAGCAGTAACGTTATGAAAAAATAACGTTATTTGAAGCCCTGCTTAACACTCGGTGCTTCCGGCCGGCAACACCGAGTGTGAAGTGTGAACCAATGAGTGAGCTATGTCCATTTGTAGCCTTGCACGGCGGACTGCCGTGAATGGGCCCTTTTATAAGAATACGGATAGTACAGCTCGACAAGATAATTAATGAACGTGGCGAAAAAAGGAACTAACGCTGCCATCATACAAAAACGTCCTTTTTGACAGTTCTCCTTTACGGGCAGCGCCACCAGGCACCACTCACGTTAATATAAAACCTTGTCGCACTGTAAACAAAATCAAGTAAAAGTTTGGTATTAGACGTCCATGTGTGGAAGGCCGTATTTGCCTTTATATTTTGCTTGTTTGTGTATACGTCAATAATTTTGCCAAATGCAACAAATAGCCAATAGCAAATACAAATAGCCATATGAAGTGCCTCCATTAGAGATGTGAAATAGGAACACTGACCTCATACAAGTACGCTGGATAGATGATACCCAGCCTTAGGTATCAATAACTTACAGTAGTACTAAACTGTAACTAAGTTATTAATACTCTAATTATTATTAAGGGCGCTAATAAACTTTTGAATTTTGATGCAAATATTATTTACTTATTGATGTCATTAAATTTTGTTATATGGCAACACCTTAATTTTTTTATGACTTTGTGATTCGACTGTGGTCTCTGGTTCTTTTCGCTTGATCTTCGGGCTAGGAACGGGCGTCCATTTTACTTCGCCATATTGAATTTGGTCGGACATCTTTGGACGCCATGTTTAGTCGGACATATTTTATAAACATTTTCGCGTAAATTTCAAATATTTTTCGGCAGTAAATAACGAAGTATTTTTCACTCGAGTGTGTAGCGCAAATTGTATAAAAAATTGTCAGAAAATATTAAGTGTCTGCTCATCGCACCATATTTGTCTCCAGGGGGCCGAGCAGCTTTTGTTGTAATCTAAATAAAGGTAAACTATTTCCATTGAAAACATTTGTACTTTTTTGACACTTTGTAACAAATGTTACAATTTCTCTGTATTTATGTTAAAAGGGCTCGTTCAAAAATATTACAACGAAGGACAAAGGCAGCAGTTACGTAGAGAAAAAATTTGGCGTGGTCGTTTTGTATAATTACCAAAAAATATAACAATTGACCCGGCCGGTTCCTCACACCTGCCGGACTGTTATTACTGATAATATTATGTTTTTTGGACTTCTACATCATGTTCTACAATAATTCAACAGTGGAAATGTGTAACGATAGCCTTTGTTAATTAATTACGCATGTAGTTTGGCTTGTAACGCGATATTGCCACTGGTTGGGTACGAAACGAGTTCGTATGTTTAACGCCCTTCCTTATCATCAACGAGCAGCTAAATGCTAATGTTAGAGTTGTTTTTGTTTTGTTTACAATTCCTCCTTATATAACGGTATTTTATTAATTAGAACTTACGAACTAATAGTACTTACTTTATTGCTTTTGAAAGGTTGTTGCACTATGGTACAATAAATCAAAACATTTTTATCATGGTAAATCAAAATAACTTTAAATATTATTAACTTAACAAGTAGGAAGAACATTTTCTGAAATAAACCAAACTGTTCTCACGGTCGGTTTCCAAATTGGAAGCAGTGACCTACCTAATGCATTCTACATGGATAAAATGAAAACATTCAATTATTCATTCAAATTTATTTCAAATAAAACTTTATTTCAAATTCATATAATATGAACATGAATGTAGAAAAAAAAGGCGGATGGAGTCTTATTATACACAGCACTATGTCTTCAGTCGGTCACGCACACATTCTTACGCATGTCAAATGGCCGGACTAGTGTAAGAATAATATGTACGTGCAGACTGTGTACATGCAGTCAGCTTGGCCGACTCTGAAGACACAGTGTTGTGTTATACACAACACTGTGTGAACAAAATGAACATAGAAAAAAAGGTGGTCTTATTATAATAAGACCACCTTTTTTTCTATGTTCATGATTATTAATTAATTTGTGACATTGTTTCACGCACATGCAACTTTACTTTGAATATCTCTCTTTCAGATTGCTTTACAAAATGATGAACCAAGAGATAATGTGCGAGGTGGAGATCGGCACTCACGGGATGGTAGAGATAGATGGAGATGACCAAGTGGGTGTCAAAGTAGGTTTAGTTAACTTATGACTTTTTGTAGCCTTTATGGCGCTTTTTCACTGATCGATAGGGCCCGCATGCGGGGTGCGGTAGATTTCTGAAACGCAGGGCATGACCAATGACAATGTGCAATTAGTTGTCATAGACTCCCCGCATGTTGTATACCTAAGGTGACCATACGTCCCACTTTGGGCGGGATAGTCCCGCTTTCAGGCAGTCTGTCCCACAGTCCCCTGCGAGGCCGAAATTGTCCCACTTTTGCAAACAGACCAAACGACAATTTTAAAGTATTTTTATGTTTGAAATGCCTGTGCAATGCCTGGAAATCCTTTATCCTCTATCCATACTTCCATACTAATTATATATGTACCTAAATGCGAAAGTGTGTCTCTGTCTGTCTGTTACTTACCTCTTCATGCTCAAATCGCTGGACCGATTTTGCTGGGCATGAAGATCGGGAAAGAACATATGATACTTTTTATCTCGGAAAAATGTATCGTTCCCGCGCGGTAAACGAGTTTTGGCGCAATGGACTTGGGTGTTAGGTATTTATATTAGTATGATTTTTCATAAATAAAGATTTAAAACAATTAATGAGGGAGGGTTAGGTTAGGAGGGTTGTCATTCTGTAGATGTCCTGCTCTGACAAAAAAAAATGGTCACGTTATGTATACTGTACGAGTTAACGACTAATGAAAATGCGCGCTTAATTTCAATAAAGATAATTATTTTTATTTTTAATGATACTCTCAGTGTAATGCTTGTCTGCATTTACTTAATTACTGCATATTTCAAATTCAATTATACTTACTACATACAGAATATTGAATGTCTTTGGTTTTATATTTAATCAAATTGTTTTTCAATTTTTAGTTGTTTATTAAAGTTTGTAACAATTGTAAAATATGTTTCAGTATGAGGAAATAGAAACAGGCCAGTATGAGGAATACATCACAGACGATCAGTATGAGGAGGTTGAGGAACACGTCATTGGAATGCAACATCTAGAGGAAGGTATGTTCATTTATTCAAATTTTTGTTCACATCTTGTGTAATGTTTGTTCATTTATTCAAAATTTTTGTTCACATCTTTTGTAATGTTTGTTCATTTATTCAAAATTTTTGTTCACATTTTGTGTAATGTTTGTTCATTTATTCAAAATTTTTGTTCACAACATCTTGTGTGATGTTAAAAGCTATTGTTTTCGTCACGCCTTAATTCATGTGGTCATCTTTATCGTTTGAAATTTGTCGGCCCGGCTGACAGATTACAAAATTTCAGTTGGCAGTGAAGAAGTGATTCTGCCTGGCATTTCCGGTGAGGAAGTTCTACACCCGAGTGACAGTCCATATGTGGATACCGTGTACCCCCAGCCACCTTCTACAAGCAGGTACACCTTTTGTTTCCTATATTGTTGGCATTCTTAGCACCTCTATTGTGTGTATCGCAGACACAATAGATTTTCAAATGTTATGAGGTTGCCACTTGGGGATTGATGGGTTAGTTACAGTTTCTGTGATGAAAGTTTGAATAGAATGCGAGCAAGAGAGCATAATATTACATACAGTATGGTCTGTCTGTATGATATTGCTTTTTCTTTCAAACAGAAAAGATCCTGCTAAAAAGTGCATTCATTCTTCAAAGCCAAAACCATTTCTAGTAGATATCTGTATTTGAATAATATGTACTCTAATGAAATTTGTTCCAGAAGAGGTCGAGGCAGGCCCCGAGTAGGATCTAACAACTCAAACAACATACATCATCTGCTTCCTATAGGTGAGGGTAAAAAATTATTATCTAACCTCAAATGCCAATAACAGTAACCAGGTATAACTATTTTGGAAAAAAGATAAGCCTTTATTCACAACAAAAATATTTTTTCATATTTACAAATTACACCAATTTATTTCGTTGTTGGTTGTCTTAAGACAGACCTAAAAAAAGGTAACACTTAAAATAAAACATTATATAAGTCTATGAATTGATGGTGTTATGTAATATGTTACTACAAAGTATAATATTTTAGGTGAAGTGCCAATGGGTGTTGTAGAGAATAATGCACCTCGAGGGCCAGCGCGACGCTGGGAGCAGAAGCAGGTCCAAATTAAGACAATGGAAGGTGAATTCTCTGTCACAATGTGGGCCACAGGTGAAGATGACGGTAAGTTTATAAACTCTTAAAACACAATATACTAGATGTGCTATATCATAATTTAAAGTACCATAAAGGAAATTGATTCCTAGGCAGTTGACGGACCTATGTCATGTGGTCGGCTTATGTCAATTCAATGTTAGCTGTGATAGTTTGGATGGCTTTGACTTAACACTACCAAATTACTTAGGTCCGTCATCTGCCTAGGAATCAACTTCTCTGATAGTACATATAATAGTATCAAATTAAATAGCAAATATTATTTAAAACATATGAAAATAATAGTGCCCAATTTGTATTTCAGATGATGTATCCAATCCTGAACCAGATCCTGACTACACTGAGTACATGAATGGCAAGAAAAATGTACTGGGCAATGAAACAATGCCAGGTAAAAAAAAAAGACTAGCACATAACTAATAATACTAGAAAACATTGCAATAACAATATTTAAAACCCCCATAAGGACACCGGCAACCGCGACAACAATAGAATAACAATTCATCTGCAAGAATCAGCGATTGAAGGATTAATTAATTTTATTTGTATTTTCAGGATTAGATTTATCTGATCCGAAACAGCTGGCTGAATTTGCAAGACCTGGGCACAAGATAAGACTTAAAAAACCCTCCCCAGAATCTTCAGATAGAACCATAGGTAAATTTTTATACTGATAATATTATACATGATGTTTTTATTATATTCATGCAATTTATGAAGGAAATTGTTAAATTACAGCCTGCCCACACAAGGGATGCTCTAAAATGTTCCGGGACAACTCTGCCATGAGAAAACATCTGCACACTCATGGTCCCAGAGTCCATGTCTGTGCTGAGTGTGGTGAGTTTTTATTACTAAAATTTATAATATTTTTTTAATATTAGTACCTATATAAGATGCAGTTTGTATAAGTATAAAGAAATATTGTACTATCAAAGAAGTTGATTCCTATGTAGATCGGAGACCTATGTAGTTTGGTTGCGTTACGTCAAACCCAGCCGACAGATCACAATTAACATTGAATTGACATATTCGACCAAATAACGTTGGTCTATCAACTGCCTAGGAATCAATTTCCTCGATGGTACATCAAAAATACATGAACATTTAAAATGAAAACGCATTTGGGTGTTTTGCCATGCTGATAAGTCGATGATATTGCAATGAGGTGGATTTTGGACATGCAAAGTGATAAGACTCGCTATAAAAAGCCTACTTTTATTATTAGTAGCATAATATTAATTCACAATTTTCTGTTCGATTCTGATTAGAACGCGGTTATTGGTCAATGCTTAACGCTGCGAACTTTTGTTGGCGACGCCGTAAAGTTGTCTAATCCAAATCGAAATTACACATTGTGGATCAGGCCTTTAAATTAACTATGTTGCATTTTCTGCTTACAGGAAAAGCGTTTGTGGAAAGCTCAAAGTTAAAACGGCATCAACTAGTTCATACGGGAGAAAAACCCTTCCAATGTACATTTGAAGGCTGTGGAAAAAGATTTTCTCTAGATTTTAATTTAAGGTTAGTTCTTTAAATTATTTACCTCACTTTAACCTTTTAATCGTCAAAAAGTATAATTATAAAAGGAAAACTAAAATAAGAAGGTTTTATGTGTGTAAATTAGATGATATAATATTAGGTTTGTATTTCTTTTCAGAACTCATGTACGGATTCACACAGGAGACAGGCCATATGTGTGTCCGTTTGATGGTTGTAACAAGAAGTTTGCACAAAGCACCAACCTCAAGTCTCACATACTTACCCACGCTAAGGCCAAGTATGTATATCTTTATCATTACTCCACAGACAATTTAAACTCAAGCTGAATTTGTAAAGCATGGTGGCCATCTATTTGGACTGTTGAAATTCATCAATACTGTATTATCTTATTCTTTGTCTATATCTCATTATACTTGGATATGGTGATACTTTGAGTTTAAGGAAGTCTAGAATCTAGATTCTAGATGAATGCAATTTGTTTAGTATTACCTAAATATTGCGAAAACAACATGCAGTTCTTATCTTATATATAAAATTCTCGTGTAACAATGTAGTCCAACAAGTCCTCCGAAACGGATTTACTGATTCTTACCAAATTTTATATGCATATTCATTAGCTCTGAGAATCGGCTACTGGGTACTTTATATATTGATAAGTGCATTTGTTGAATAAATAATAGTAAATTATTACAACCTGAGACTGGCGACGACCATTGTTTAAGCGACGGGATAGCGATCGACGTTGCCATGGCGACATAAGTACTTATTTAGTCATTTCAATAAAATAATATGGGCGAAATACTTTATGTTATGGCAAAGCAACGTTTGCCGGGACAGCTAGTATAATATATTATAAGCATATTTCCTATATAATATATTATAGGCAAAGTACTTTTATTAATAATAATTACGAACGACTATTATTCAATACTTCATTTCATAGATTTATTATTCAATTCCAGATCCAGGAATTCGCTGTCTAGAAACGGCGGGAACGCGTACGAGTCGGCGAGAACCACACCCCAGTACGTCCAGCTCGAGGTGTCACCCGACGACTCCAACCCACAACTCATATTCTACACACACGAATGAGATTAAAGTGAGAATGAACTCTTCTCTAGTGAAGCAACAGAAAGTGTAAATAAAGTATTTTTAGATGAAAAACTACAATTGAACTGAGTGTGTTACGTGCATGTAAAATGTTTAAAAGATTTGTACATGCCGAGAGCTGTGAGAACTGATAAAGTCAGTTTTGTAAAAGATATTGTACAGAAAGTTTTATACAATGTATAGTTTGTAGATAGCTAGTCTTTGGATAGGGTGGGCTTAGTGTTGAAGGTTGAAAAATGCTTTCTATGATTTTAAGATAAACCAGTTTTAAGTTTACACTTTGTTAAGATAATTTTTTCATATTAAAATAATATGCTAGGCTGTCTTAATTTTGTGAATAAAGCATTTGGTCCATTAATAATTACAATAAGGGTAAACAAAAACTCAAATGATCGTAAAAAAATAACATAATTATTGGTAGAAATTATTTTTATTCACATGTAAGCACAAATTCATAAACTGAAGCGCATATCATTCAAATCAAAATATAAGTGATAATATACTTTAAAAAATAAACGGAATTCACATTTTAACCCATAATTTATAGTATAATTAAATATGTAATATTGTAGTATGTCTGGTGATTTTTAATCAAATGCCCAAATTATATTATATGCCAAAAAGAATACTTGTAAAATGATTTTATAATTTTAGTGTCTTACAAATCTATTATTTCAAAATCAAATAATCGCTGAATCCAAAAAATCAAAATCTTGTTTGATTTAGATAAAAATTTTTGTTGTGATTTCCACATGAGGTTTTTGTGAATGCATACATAAAACACTGAATATTATGCTACAGTACTTCACAATATTGTATTTATTATTTTAAAAGGATGTGTCTATTTTTTACTGATTTTCAGCTTGTATTTAGGCTGAATAAATATTGTTTGTTTTGGCGTGTGTGGTAGCCGGTAGGCTAGAGGCAACCACACGTGGATGCACTCTACAAAATATTATGGTATGTGAATATCTCATGAAGTTGTCCTAGTGTACTAGTAACTAGTAACTCGAACATGTCGCTACAACTATACGAGGACAACACATGAGTTTCATTGCAAATGTGACTTGAGGACTAAAAATGATTTGTTTATTTTCTTTTAGGTTTGCATACTCTGGTACTGGAATATTTTTCCCTAACATTTGCAATAAAACCATGTTAATTTATAAGTATAGTTTTAGAAGTATAACTTTAATATGGACTGATGTATATAATTTTTTGTGGTCATATTGCATTATTTGAGGGTATGTTTAAAAGTGGCGGAACAATCTGTTGCGTATATACATTTTCGTGCACATATTTTTTGTGAAATACCTACTTTTTATCATTGTCCAAAAAGTTCTTCACGATGTGTAGGTAAGATGGAATCTATTTTTTGCTATTACTACAAATTGTTAGTTTAATTGATACAAAATGTAACAAAAATAAATATACTCTTACTTGGTTTATTAGACCTTTGAAAAGACTGTTGGAATAATTATCTAGGTTTTATCAAATATTGCAATATGTCTTGATTGTGAAAACAATGAAACTAAAATAAATTGTAAATATTTATATAACTTGAATATTTTATTTATTAAGCTAAAATATCCCATAAAACAATATTTAAATAAGAAAAATAATGATCACGTAAAAAATATTTTCAAAAAAATAAAACAGGTTCACAACAGTCATAATTACTCAACATTGCCTTTATGCTATCTTTATGCAGAACATACGATAATCGCGTGCAATACGCAGTGTCCATAGTTCCAACTATCTCCGGGGCTCTGTATGCACTAATTTGATTAGTGCGAGTGCAGGTGATTAGTGATTAGGAGAAATGAAAGTACTTGCACTAATCTGTCGCTGTCCACACTTACTTTCTTCTAATCACTAGTCACCTGATCTTATCACTAAGCTAAGTGAATACAGGCCCTGATGAGTTGGTGACTGATGACCCGCGGGCTTTTATATATAGTGGAATAACATTTAGAAAGTTACTAAATGTTATTCCACTTGACCCATTCCATGCGGCAATAAAAACTACACTTATTACCCAGGTGCGGGGACGATTTTCGTCGTGACGCCGATGGGCGTCTTTCGCACCTCAAAGGGTAACAATAAGACGCCGATCGGCGTTTTCAGCACACTAATAAGAAATTAATCATTATTACGTTAAATTCATTGGAAAATCTTCAGTTACGTCAAACGTGTGGTGTGTTCAAGAGCGTATTTGGCGTAAAAATTAATCTTACGGCATAAATTATTATTTGTGTGCAGTTATTGGCCTTCAATTGTTATATGGTGAAAATTGGTTGAATATGGCGAGAAATGGTAAGTAAATTGTATTAATTAAATAAATTATGCCCCCTTTCGACTAACATCTCATATATTTTAGTTTTTAGTGATAATAATAGCAAAATTATCAGTATAAATTAATAACAAATTAATAACAGGGGTGGCAAACCTTTTCGTAATTTCCGTAAGCGTATTATGCATATTTTCAAGAATATTTTTAATAAGTAACCTGAAAATAAACTATGATAACATTATGATATTTTTTTTGGAGATTTGAGATAGTAGGGAATATATTATATGCATATTTTTTTGTTTCTATCTTTTATAAACATATCGTATAACATATCGTGCCTCTATTTCTTGACCTCTGTGTGTATTATGATAGCTAGTTTGAAGACTACGAGGGCATAATATGACTGTAATATGCACTATCAACGAAAAATTGCCAAAATATGCACTAACGCCTAAAAAGTGTCATTATATGCATCTGCATATTATGCAAATGCATATAATCCGATGTCTAATAATAACTTTTTTTTAATGAAAAAAGTGGGCAAACGAGCAAACGGGTCACCTGATGGAAAGCAACTTCCGTTGCCCATGGACACTCGCAGCATCAGCACGGTAGAAAATTTTTATATACTTACCCAGTGGCGGGGCAAGACCTAAATTTGATGTGGGCAAGATTATATCTTGCGAGGCCCCCTAAAATATATTTTGCGAGGCCCCTGATGGATGACGCAAGAGGACTGATTTGTTGAGAGAAATAATTTTTGATACTTTTATTTATGAATATTTGGGTATCCAAACTCATAAATTCTTAAAAAAACCTCTCGGTCCTAGGGGCGCGAGGCCCCTTAGAGCGCGAGGCCGTGGGCGGTCGCCCACGTCGCCTACGCCTTGCGCCGCCTCTGTACTTACCCCAAAATCAATTAAATAATTATATTTATTTAATTGATTTTGGGGTAATTTGAATAACATGGCAACACAAGCCCGGGCACCACATACATAAAACCTGCTTCACGCGCGTTGTTTGAAGCAATCTGAATTAGAATGTAGATAATAATATTATTATAGATGTTTATGGTATTACAGTTGGCTGAAAAGTTGAAGAAAAATTTATTAAAACCAAAGGTTGTCAATAGCTGGAAAACGCCTTTAGGCGTCTTCCGCATCTAAAAAGGAATTGGCCATTTTGCAGAAAGTTGAATTTATTGAAACGGCGTGCATTACGTTATTGTATTTTCAAAATTTGAGCATATATTGCACGTATAAACTTTTATAATTTGTTTTAGCCAAAATATAAGCTACTAAAAAAAGACGCCGATGGGCGTATGCCGCATCTGAATGTGACGTCCAAAGACGCCGATGGGCGTCCGCCGCAGCGAATGGGTTGACTAAATTTAGTCACTACATCATTTAGATATCTAAATTTAGTGAAATGGAATAAGCGCTTTAGCCTGCTTTGGATTCCTTATTCTCTGTAAATGATTTAGTGACTAAATTTAGTCAAGTGGAATAACATTTAGCACTGACATAGTATGTACTACGTACTCACAGAACTATATACTCTAGCGAGCTAGCGAGTACGTACTAGACTCGACAACGCAACGCAGTGCTCGGTCCACTGACCTCCATTATAAAAGTACGCTGGACTAATGATACCCTTTGAAATGACAGCTATTTAACCGACTTCCAAAAAACGAGGAGGTTATATGTTCGGCTGTGGATTTTTTTTTTGTATGTTCAACGATTACTCCGCCGTTTGTGAACTGATTTTCGAAATTTTTGTTTTGTTGTATTAGGTTTCACTCCAATTTGGTACCATGTTCACAAAAGTGGTGACCTGATGATGGGATCCATGAGTAATCGAGGGAACTCCTCGAAATTTATATGGTGATTTTGGTTTTATGTGAAGTGTACTAAGAATATGCTACCAAAAAGTCAAATATTGGGTCAAGGTATAAGTACCATGGTTTCGAAGATGCTGAGAGAACTCCTGACTCCTTATAGATACACGTTTGGGAGTTTCGGCGTTGTTTTAAGAACAGAAAGCATATGCTACTATGCAATTAATATTCATCATCATAATCATAATCATCATCATCGTCATCATCATCATTACCACGTCGTGTTAAGGTCACCAATGTCTCATGGCACAGAATAGATAGTAGTACAAGGCATAGGTATGGATATACTAACTCGTAATAATAATTATGTATTGTTACATAACAACACCTGTTTGTTTAATACACGGCGGTCGGCGCTACAGAGGCGACGGTGTCGCGCGGTTATATTATACAGATCGAATACTTTACTAACTACTGTTCACTTCACTGATAATATATTATTTTGTGAGTGTGAGTTGTGACTCTTAATGTAAAGAAAAGACGTCATACGCCTAAAACTGGTCTTATGGTTCTGTCGGATTACCCTGGGACGTTAATCCCTCTGGCGTAATATCAATTAAGACAGCCAGTGAGTGTGAGCGAGAAGAAAAAATTTATTGTAGCGAATTAGTTATATCAAATGCTGTCGAGTAAGCGATACCGCGATGCAGATGCTTAACAACGACATCTGTTGTTGAATTGCGGAACTAAATTTTCTTAGAAAATATAAAGTTTACAAATCTCAATACTTAACAAATTGTAATAAAATACGTAAAATATACGCGAAGGTTTACGTACTAGTGTAACTAAAAAGAGTGAAATTATTATTATTTTTAACAAAAAATTAAAACCGACTTCCAAGGTAAAAACCTTGCGCCGCCTCTGTACTTACCCCAAAATCAATTAAATAATTATATTTATTTAATTGATTTTGGGGTAATTTGAATAACATGGCAACACAAGCCCGGGCACCACATACATAAAACCTGCTTCACGCGCGTTGTTTGAAGCAATCTGAATTAGAATGTAGATAATAATATTATTATAGATGTTTATGGTATTACAGTTGGCTGAAAAGTTGAAGAAAAATTTATTAAAACCAAAGGTTGTCAATAGCTGGAAAACGCCTTTAGGCGTCTTCCGCATCTAAAAAGGAATTGGCCATTTTGCAGAAAGTTGAATTTATTGAAACGGCGTGCATTACGTTATTGTATTTTCAAAATTTGAGCATATATTGCACGTATAAACTTTTATAATTTGTTTTAGCCAAAATATAAGCTACTAAAAAAAGACGCCGATGGGCGTATGCCGCATCTGAATGTGACGTCCAAAGACGCCGATGGGCGTCCGCCGCAGCGAATGGGTTGACTAAATTTAGTCACTACATCATTTAGATATCTAAATTTAGTGAAATGGAATAAGCGCTTTAGCCTGCTTTGGATTCCTTATTCTCTGTAAATGATTTAGTGACTAAATTTAGTCAAGTGGAATAACATTTAGCACTGACATAGTATGTACTACGTACTCACAGAACTATATACTCTAGCGAGCTAGCGAGTACGTACTAGACTCGACAACGCAACGCAGTGCTCGGTCCACTGACCTCCATTATAAAAGTACGCTGGACTAATGATACCCTTTGAAATGACAGCTATTTAACCGACTTCCAAAAAACGAGGAGGTTATATGTTCGGCTGTGGATTTTTTTTTTGTATGTTCAACGATTACTCCGCCGTTTGTGAACTGATTTTCGAAATTTTTGTTTTGTTGTATTAGGTTTCACTCCAATTTGGTACCATGTTCACAAAAGTGGTGACCTGATGATGGGATCCATGAGTAATCGAGGGAACTCCTCGAAATTTATATGGTGATTTTGGTTTTATGTGAAGTGTACTAAGAATATGCTACCAAAAAGTCAAATATTGGGTCAAGGTATAAGTACCATGGTTTCGAAGATGCTGAGAGAACTCCTGACTCCTTATAGATACACGTTTGGGAGTTTCGGCGTTGTTTTAAGAACAGAAAGCATATGCTACTATGCAATTAATATTCATCATCATAATCATAATCATCATCATCGTCATCATCATCATTACCACGTCGTGTTAAGGTCACCAATGTCTCATGGCACAGAATAGATAGTAGTACAAGGCATAGGTATGGATATACTAACTCGTAATAATAATTATGTATTGTTACATAACAACACCTGTTTGTTTAATACACGGCGGTCGGCGCTACAGAGGCGACGGTGTCGCGCGGTTATATTATACAGATCGAATACTTTACTAACTACTGTTCACTTCACTGATAATATATTATTTTGTGAGTGTGAGTTGTGACTCTTAATGTAAAGAAAAGACGTCATACGCCTAAAACTGGTCTTATGGTTCTGTCGGATTACCCTGGGACGTTAATCCCTCTGGCGTAATATCAATTAAGACAGCCAGTGAGTGTGAGCGAGAAGAAAAAATTTATTGTAGCGAATTAGTTATATCAAATGCTGTCGAGTAAGCGATACCGCGATGCAGATGCTTAACAACGACATCTGTTGTTGAATTGCGGAACTAAATTTTCTTAGAAAATATAAAGTTTACAAATCTCAATACTTAACAAATTGTAATAAAATACGTAAAATATACGCGAAGGTTTACGTACTAGTGTAACTAAAAAGAGTGAAATTATTATTATTTTTAACAAAAAATTAAAACCGACTTCCAAGGTAAAAACCTTGCGCCGCCTCTGTACTTACCCCAAAATCAATTAAATAATTATATTTATTTAATTGATTTTGGGGTAATTTGAATAACATGGCAACACAAGCCCGGGCACCACATACATAAAACCTGCTTCACGCGCGTTGTTTGAAGCAATCTGAATTAGAATGTAGATAATAATATTATTATAGATGTTTATGGTATTACAGTTGGCTGAAAAGTTGAAGAAAAATTTATTAAAACCAAAGGTTGTCAATAGCTGGAAAACGCCTTTAGGCGTCTTCCGCATCTAAAAAGGAATTGGCCATTTTGCAGAAAGTTGAATTTATTGAAACGGCGTGCATTACGTTATTGTATTTTCAAAATTTGAGCATATATTGCACGTATAAACTTTTATAATTTGTTTTAGCCAAAATATAAGCTACTAAAAAAAGACGCCGATGGGCGTATGCCGCATCTGAATGTGACGTCCAAAGACGCCGATGGGCGTCCGCCGCAGCGAATGGGTTGACTAAATTTAGTCACTACATCATTTAGATATCTAAATTTAGTGAAATGGAATAAGCGCTTTAGCCTGCTTTGGATTCCTTATTCTCTGTAAATGATTTAGTGACTAAATTTAGTCAAGTGGAATAACATTTAGCACTGACATAGTATGTACTACGTACTCACAGAACTATATACTCTAGCGAGCTAGCGAGTACGTACTAGACTCGACAACGCAACGCAGTGCTCGGTCCACTGACCTCCATTATAAAAGTACGCTGGACTAATGATACCCTTTGAAATGACAGCTATTTAACCGACTTCCAAAAAACGAGGAGGTTATATGTTCGGCTGTGGATTTTTTTTTTGTATGTTCAACGATTACTCCGCCGTTTGTGAACTGATTTTCGAAATTTTTGTTTTGTTGTATTAGGTTTCACTCCAATTTGGTACCATGTTCACAAAAGTGGTGACCTGATGATGGGATCCATGAGTAATCGAGGGAACTCCTCGAAATTTATATGGTGATTTTGGTTTTATGTGAAGTGTACTAAGAATATGCTACCAAAAAGTCAAATATTGGGTCAAGGTATAAGTACCATGGTTTCGAAGATGCTGAGAGAACTCCTGACTCCTTATAGATACACGTTTGGGAGTTTCGGCGTTGTTTTAAGAACAGAAAGCATATGCTACTATGCAATTAATATTCATCATCATAATCATAATCATCATCATCGTCATCATCATCATTACCACGTCGTGTTAAGGTCACCAATGTCTCATGGCACAGAATAGATAGTAGTACAAGGCATAGGTATGGATATACTAACTCGTAATAATAATTATGTATTGTTACATAACAACACCTGTTTGTTTAATACACGGCGGTCGGCGCTACAGAGGCGACGGTGTCGCGCGGTTATATTATACAGATCGAATACTTTACTAACTACTGTTCACTTCACTGATAATATATTATTTTGTGAGTGTGAGTTGTGACTCTTAATGTAAAGAAAAGACGTCATACGCCTAAAACTGGTCTTATGGTTCTGTCGGATTACCCTGGGACGTTAATCCCTCTGGCGTAATATCAATTAAGACAGCCAGTGAGTGTGAGCGAGAAGAAAAAATTTATTGTAGCGAATTAGTTATATCAAATGCTGTCGAGTAAGCGATACCGCGATGCAGATGCTTAACAACGACATCTGTTGTTGAATTGCGGAACTAAATTTTCTTAGAAAATATAAAGTTTACAAATCTCAATACTTAACAAATTGTAATAAAATACGTAAAATATACGCGAAGGTTTACGTACTAGTGTAACTAAAAAGAGTGAAATTATTATTATTTTTAACAAAAAATTAAAACCGACTTCCAAGGTAAAAACAATAATAACATTAATATGAACTAAAAAGTATTAAATAATTTTTACTATCTAATAGTGCCTTTTTCCGAATTCGGCTAAATTTGTAATAAGTATAAATTTGTAATAGTAATTTGTGATAAGTATTGATTTTTCGCAATTTTCCGCAGTTCGGTGTGAAAAAACCTGCATAATGAACCTGTTTAAAACTGAATATGAACCTTATTTTAAAATTATTAAAGTTGATTGTTGCGTGTGTGCACGTTAATTTACAGATTCCGCCCTAAATTGAACAAGAAAGGCTGACTGCCGATCCACACTCGCGCGCGAAGGCACGCCGCGGACCGCGGCGCGGATCGCGGCGCGGATCGCGACGCAAATCGCGGTGCGGATCGCACATTACTACCAAATCCTCTCCAAGTTCGCGACATGTCCGCAGTGTAGTTCGCGCTTTAAGCGTTCTTTATTTGAAAAATTTCCCGCGCGTCTACTTTTTTCATAATAATATGGCACTCGGCTTTTTAAGGATGGCCAGTGTCAAGTAAAATATGGCGGGAAAAAAAATCGTGAAAAGTTTACAAAAAGTTGTTTTTCCAGATGATCGTCAATTCAAAAATCTAGTAAAAGTCTAAAAATAGTATTTTAAAAAGATAAAACCGACTTCAAGTTTCACGTAAATAATTACGTAGCATTAAAATTCCCTATCTCAAAAACTACTGAACCGATTTTGATGAAACTTTCAGCATTCCCTAAGTTGAACAATGCCTAGTACAACAAAAAAAGAATCACTTAACTTGGACGTGTAGTTCCAGAGATATGCGTGCACAAACATAAAAACATACATACGTACATACATACATACACTTTCGAAATTTGGCACATTTGTTCAGAAGCTGCTATAGATTAACATATAAAAAAACTGGACAGTTCTGGAAATATTACATACATACGCGTCGAATCATTGATAACCTCCTTTTTTGAAGTCGGTTAAAAAGTAGTCAGTAAAGTCAACGAGTCAAGTCAGTTGTTTTAGTAAAGTGGTAGACCCTTTACTAAAACTTTCGACGGAGTTTTGGAGGGAACACAAAATGGCACGTTTCTTGAAGTTGTATGGCCCCATCCCCACTCGCGTGCGAACCGCGCGCGGTTCGCACGCGAGTGGGGATGGGGCCGCGAAATTTCCGCGAAACGTGAGTGTGGATCCGGTTCGCATATTTTTCGCACTTCGCGGCTGGTTCCCCGGCCGCATCCACACTCGCACGCGGACCGTGCGCGACGCCGCGGCGCCGCGAAATTTCTGCGAAGCATGAGTGTGGATCCGATTCGCATATGTCTCGCACTTCGCGGCCCGTTCCCCGAATGTTGTCGGTTTTGTGTCCCGCGACAAAGGGTTTTTTTTAATCTTTATTTTAATAAGGGCTTTGCCATACAAGACATGCCAGCATTGTTTAGTGAACAGATAATACAGTCTGTCAAGAAAGAGTAGACGCGCGGAATTTTGCTGGGAATACGAAAGAGTGCCGTTGTGTTTTTGTATTATTTTCCTAAAATTGTGTTATTTCGGTTTTTAATGTGTAATGTTGGTAGAATATTAACCATTACGTATTACGATTTACGTACGTCCTCACAGAAAACCGGCGTTGACGTGGGAGAGCCATGCTTCGGCATGAATGGGCCGGCTCGACCGGAAAAATACCACGTCTTCACAGAAAACCGGCGTGAAACAGCGCTTGCGCTGTGTTTCGCCGAGTGAGTGAGTTTACCGGAGGCCCAATCCCCTACCCTTTTCCCTTCCGTACCCTCCCCTATTCCCTTTCCTACCTTCCCCTCTTACCCCTTAATCAGAAGAGCTGCAGGTGCGTTGCCAGCCTTGGCAACGCACCTGCAGCTCTTCTGATGCTGCGAGTGTCCATGGGTGACGGAAGTTGCTTTCCATCAGGTGACCCGTTTGCTCGTTTGCCCCCTTATTTCATAAAAAAAAACATTAAAAATTTGATATCGTGCACAAGTGTGGGCAAGTGATACAACTTCAAGAAACGTGCCATTTTGTGTTCCCTCCAAAACTCCGTCGAATGTTTTGGTAAAGTGGTGTCTACCACTTTACTAAAACAACTGACTTGACTCGTTGACTTTACTGACTACTTTTTAACCGACTTCAAAAAAAGGAGGTTATCAATAATTCGACGCGTATGTATGTAATATTTCCAGAACTGTCCAGTTTTTTTATATGTTAATCTATAGCAGCTTCTGAACAAATGTGCCAAATTTCGAAAGTGTATGTATGTATGTATTTGGCATCACACAGCATTATACCTAATATTATGATATTAATGTAACTAGATCACAATAACTGTACCACTCAATACTGTTTATTATTAGGTATGATGTTTCGTGTGATGCTGGAAATAAAAGTATTCTTATTCTTATTCTTATGTATACCGTATACGTATGTATGTTTTTATGTTTGTGCGCGCATATCTCTGGAACTACAAGTCCGATTTAAGATATCGATAGAAGATAGAAGATATAGATATAATAAGATTTGTTGTACTAGGTATTGTTCAACTTAGAGAATGCTGCAAGTTTCATCAAAATCGGTTCAGTAGTTTTTGAGATAGGGAATTTTAATGCTACGTAATTATTTACGTTGAAGTCGGTTTTATCTTTTTAAAATACTATTTTTAGACTCTTACTAGACTTTTGACTTGACGATCATCTGGAAAAACAACTTTTTGTTTTTCCAGATGATCGTCATCGTTTCACGATTTTTTTTTTCCCGCCATATTTTACTTGACACTGGCCATTCTTAAAAAGCCGAGTGCCATATTATGAAAAAAGTAGACGCGCGGGAAATTTTTCAAATAAAGAACGCTTAAAGCGCGAACTACACTGCGGACATGTCGCGAACTTTGAGAGGATTTGGTAGTAATGTGCGATCCGCGCCGCGATTTGCGCCGCGATCCGCGCCGCTTTCACCCGCGGCAGAGCCGCGGGTGAAAGCTGTAAGAATTATGTACTATCAGAGAAGTTGATTCCTATGCAGATCGGGGATCTATGTAGTTTGGTTGCGTTACGTCAAACCCAGCCGACAGGTCACAAACATTGAATTGACATATTCGACCAAATAACGTTGGTCTATCAACTGCATAGGAAACAATTTCCTCGATGGTACAGTTTTCTTTAAGAGCATTTTGTGATAACTGATAATCCCCTCCCCTAATTTAAGGTAGCACAGTAAGGGTAGTGTGGCAACATTAATTTGCATAAGTGCCAACATGACGGCAAAGGAACTATTCGATGAAACGCACTCTACAGTCCATATGCATCGTGGATCATAGAGGAAAATAATTTCGTGGATTATCGGTTTTGTTCGGCTATTTCCGTATCCATTCGGCTTACTCTGCTAGCCGCCTGCCCTGTGAGTTGTGACTTGTGAATTATTGTGACCTGTCCCGGCCCCCAGCGCCGGGCCAGTTCCAGATGCCGAAAAGGTGTAAAGTGCCTTGCACTGTTTACAAAAACATATAATATGTCAGTGTCAACTGTCACTTTTGCTGTCAAAGTCATATGTAGTACATATCACGAAATGACGTGTAACTTGTAGTAAATTTTGTCAAAATTTTGTACTATCGAGCCAAACATAAAAATCGAAACTGTATTCGTCGGCACCTCATAATCTTCTCTTATTACCGAGAAAGGGTCTGAAGATGAGCTCGTTCAAGCGAGATAAAAAGGAAGAGGAGGATAGTAGTGGTAATCCTTACCAAAACATGGATAAAACAATTATTTTACAAGAAACAAGGTACTTTAACGCTACCCCTGTTAACCCTCGAAAATGTTCGCATATTTTATCAAAAATCCTGTACTTATTAAACCAAGGCGAGAAATTAAATACACAAGAAGCAACTGATGCGTTTTTTGCCACAACTAAACTGTTTCAATCCAAAGATGTTATGCTTCGCCGAATGGTTTATCTCTGCATTAAGGAGTTGAGTAAACTTGCTCAAGATGTAATAATAGTTACATCCTCACTGACTAAGGACATGACTGGAAAAGAGGATTTATACAGAGCTGCAGCCATAAGGGCTCTCTGTAGTATCACAGACAGCACAATGCTGCAAGCTATTGAAAGATACATGAAGCAAGCTATTGTTGACAAAAACCCTGCTGTTAGTTCGGCGGCATTGGTGTCGGCATTGCATTTGTCATCTACTGCACCTGATCTTGTTAAACGCTGGGCAAATGAGGCCCAGGTAAGTACATTATACTTTCATAATAAAGGTATTAATTTACAGTTCCATCTTTGATTAAAAGTAGTGATGAGCCGAATGTGGTTTAAACCGAATACGAACTTCAGCTGAACATTCCGTAAAAATAATTCAATTTGCCACGCTTTTTCATGTTGTGAACTTGTGACTTGTTTACGTACTTGTTACAAATATTGCTAGATGTGCCCCGCCCGCATAGTAAAAGTAGTCAAAATTTATGTTTTTTGATTAAGTAAGAGAGATTTCTTAGACTTGTTGAGAAGGGCAGTAAAATTTTGTTTTTTGATTAAGTAAGAAAGATTTCTAAGGCTGGTATGGTTAGTAAGTAGAGCGGTTTAATTATTTTGTGTTTTGTTTGTATAAGTAACCAAAGATTTTTGAGACTGGTCGTTAAAAGAATAATTTATGTTTTTTGTTTATCATATAATATGATTACTTTTTTTTTAATTCAAATAAGTAAATGACTATGAATGAGTATAGTAATTCTTATATCAGACTTATTTTTTTTTCACTGATACTATAGATATGTTTTTTTCATTAATTTCTATTATGATAGTGCAAGTATATTTAGTGCCGAATGTTCGGCATTTTAACCAAAATTCGGCCGAATAACAAAGTTCGGCTCAAGCTGCCGAAGTTCGGATAAACCGAATGTAAAACGAATTTCGGCCCACCCCTAATTAAAAGCTTATGTAGTTGTAAATTAAATCAATACAAAGATTTTTATTTAAGAATTTGTGTGAAAATGTTCAAATTTTGTAGCTAGAATAGTGCAATTAAAAAATTAAGTAATATTAAAATATTATGCTAATTTACATGTACAAGATGTAACATAAATGAGTCATACTCATAATACATTATGTCTATCTGGGAAAACAGATATCATATTATAATAAGACACACAACAAAGAAGTAGAAAGAAGTAATGAAATAGCCTGGAAAAAATTATGGTCTTTCAAAGAAATTCTACAGACAGACTACTCAATGAACTGTCTATCAAAACATATAAATTTGTGAATATTTTTATTGAATTGATTTGGTCTAGATACTACATAATATTAATATTCTAGAATCTAGATCAATTGAGCTTATATATAAAAATTACAAAATGTTATCATATAATGTAATTAAAGACATTTTTAAAGAATATTGACCTCAATGGCTTATTTCTAATATGAAGTTGTGTTTTTTGCAGGAAGCCATCAATTCTGACAATGCTATGGTGTCATACCATGCTCTAGGTATTGTCGCTGCTACTCGCAAGAATGACAAGTTATCCACTGTAAAAATGGTAACCAGATTGGCTAAATCTCCACTAAAATCACCATATGCACTCTGCCTTTTGATCCGTTTAGCAGCACAGCTCGCAGAAGATGATGACTCTGATGCTGCTCAACCCTATATAGAGTTTATTGAATGCTGTCTTCGTCACAAATCTGAAATGGTGATATACGAGGCGGCTCATGCTATTGTTAATCTACGAAAAACTGCTAGAGATCTAGCTCCAGCCATTTCAGTTCTGCAATTGTTCTGTGGATCTTCTAAGGCAACATTGAGACTCGCCGGTGCCAGAACTCTAGCAAGGCTAACAGCCAAACATAATACATCTGTTGCTGCTTGTGCAGTAGATTTAGAAAATCTTATCTCTGATCCCAATAGATCAGTGGCAACGCTCGCCGTAACCACGCTTTTAGCGACCGGGGCCGAGAGCTCAGTGGACAGACTCATGAAGCAAATATCTAGCTTTGTGTCTGAAATATCTGACGAATTTAAAATTATTGTCGTCAAGGCCATCAGAAGGCTATGCACAAAATTTCCCCGAAAGCATCAAGCATTAGCGGCGTTTCTCGCTGGTATGTTGAGAGATGAGGGGGGCTTGGAATATAAAGCTGCAATCGCTGATGCTATTATAGCTTTGGTCGAGGAAAATCCGGAAGCAAAAGAAACGGGTCTAGCTCACCTTTGTGAGTTCATCGAAGACTGCGAGCATACAGCTTTAGCTGTTCGTATTTTGCATTTACTGGGCCGCGAAGGTCCGAAGTCACGTCAACCGTCGAGATACATAAGGTTCATCTACAACAGAGTTATACTAGAGTCCGGGCCGGTCCGAGCAGCTGCAGTGTCGGCTGTTGCACAATTTGGCGCTCAGCGACCAGAATTGCTTCCAAATATTCGCGTTCTCCTCGCGCGTTGCGAGCTAGACGACGAAGATGAAGTGAGGGATCGCGCTATCCTGTACAGTGCCATACTCGATTCGGGGGATCCGCAGCTGATTAACGACTACATTGTAAATGTCCCGAAACCCAATATGGCCCTGCTCGAAAAAGCTTTGCGTGACCATATCGCCATCAACCCCGAGGAGCCGTTCGATCTCAACACCGTACCGACCGAGGAAGTGAAAGACACCAAGGAGGACGTTGCGGAGATCGAAGTGCGTAAGCCTAAACAACTTTCGATCGAGGAGATATACTCCGAGCAGCTGTCTAAGATACCGGGAATCGAGCGCCTCGGGCCCATATTTAAAACTAACCTGCCAATAGAGTTAACAGAAGCCGAAACAGAGTACAGAGTGCGGCTGCTGAAACACGTTTACGCCCGATACGTGGTGCTGCAGTTTGAGTGCATAAACACGTTAAGTGACCAAATTTTGGAGCAGGTGCATGTTAAATTGGATATTCCTCCGGAATACGAGATCAAAACAATCCTACCGTGCCAAAAACTAGCTTACGACAAACCGGACAGCGTCTTCATAATCGTCGAGTACCCTTGCGCTTTTCTCGACTCCTTGGGTTCCTTCGGGGCGACACTAGAGTTTGTCGTTCACGATTGCGATCCGACCACCGGCGAGCCGGACCCGGGAGAGGGATACGCGGACTCTTATCCTCTGGAAGAATTTTTCATGGCCTGCTCCGATCAAATCAGGGCTAGAGGTGGGGGAGATGACTGGCAGCAGACCTGGGACAGGGCGGCTAACGCGCCAGAGGCGAGTGATACCTTCGTGCTGCCACAGAACGATATCAATGAGGCCGCGAAGGCGGTATGCGAGCACCTAGGGCTGCCAAAAGCGGCCATAACAGGAGATTCTGTCAAGGAAATAAGAGGAGGAGGAATATTTAGGGGCGGTGCCCCTGTTCTAGTGCGTGCCAGGCTAGCGCCGAGTAACGTCGGGGTCACTATGAATTTAATGGCTCGCTCGCCGAGAGAAGACGTAGCCCAGCTGTTGCTGGCTGCAATTGGTTAAAAATTTTATTGTAAGTAACTGCTGCAGTAATAGTGTGTTATGAATGTCAACATAAAATATTATGTATTACATACCCAGTATTCTCCTGTATTGTAGATGTCCTACAAGTATTGTAGGACATCTATGATGTGGCCTTTTGAAAGAGCAATAGTGCATATTGTGTTAAACATCAAAGGCCATCCATTCCACTGCACGTAATGTTTTACGCCGTGGTATTATTACTGTGTAGTTTACCTATGTACTGCTATGTATTTTTACTTTTTATTGGGCCTTTTAGGCGAACATAAAGCTTAAAGACGTTTAGAGTTCTTTGCCCAAAATTGCTATAAATTATAATTGAAACGCATTTCATATTCTGCAGGCCTTAGACTTAATATACAATATAATCATTTCATAAAAAAGTAATAATGAATCTTCACAATATTACAATCTATTCAGTGGTGGGTTAGTAGAGGACTAGAGGTTTAAAATATGTGGAGTGATTACATGTATGTTTTCAAAAGTATGTATATGATAATATATTCCAATAAAATAAATAGTAAATTCCAATTGATTTGTGTAGTTTTATTATGAATGACGTCATACAACATTTTTTTAGTTTTGTAGTTTCGTTTTACGGATGTTTATAGAAAAGGGACATACTAATAAAATCAATCAAAAAGTAAGTAATATATTTTAATATTAAACAAAACAATAACAGTTTCAAAGTAAATTGTCCTTTAACAATTTAAAATATTATTTACCTATAATGTAAATGGCAAAAAATGTACAGTTTAAATCACATAGGTACTGCACATTTTTGTCCAATAAAAGCAGCTCATGTACTTGGTCTAATCTATTTTGGTTTTGGTCACTTGTTTTTATCTAAATGTCAAGTAGTTCTTACAAACAAATAATCTAGAAATATTGTTTGTTTGTGTTTAATATAATAATTATCATAACACTATCAAATATAAAAAATAAACAAAATATAAATTCTTTTGTAACTTTTCAACAAGATTTAAACTTATTCCTTATTAATACTATTATAACATTTAAGTAGGAACCATGTCACAGTCTTAGTACATAATATAATTATTATTGTACAAGGTAAAAAACATTTGAGTTGCACATTGAATATTGACACAAAGATATAAATTGCGGGGAACCGTATATTTTTACAGGATTAAAACTGCCACCCTTACATTCTTTCCTGGAAATCAACGTGTCCAAAAAATCGATAACGGTTTAAGGCGTGAAGAGGTAAAATTCAGACAATACACGCATTTACCAAATCTCACATGTTTATATCCTCCATTGCTATTTGCATATTATCATTTTAAAGGGTAAAATGTTGGTCAAACATAATATGAATGGATGATAAATTTTTTTGTTGTGCAGTCAATAATGTCATACTTATTTAAATTAGTAGTATTACAGCAGCCCATACAGAGCTTTGTTTACATTTAGATCTCAATGAATTGAGACGAGAGTATTACAATAACTACTTGCATACCTAATTATAAAATGTACTTATAACTAATAGTAAGGGGCAAATTACGTCCACAAATTACGTGAGGTGTTTTTCTGACCCCCTGGTGAGATTTCGTGAGATTTATGTTGATTTTACTGTCAGTTCTTGGAAATTCATTTTATACACAAACAAAACAATATTACGTGCACTTTTTCCACTATATGTATTCATTAACTAGCGACCCGCAACGGCGTCACACGGGTAAAAAATATATAGCCACTGAAAAGGTGATTTAAATCGATAGCCTATCACGATCCTTCATGTGGTCTACAGCTGTTCTCTGTTATCTGTGCCAAATAACATAAAAATTGCTCCAGTAGTTCGCGAGATATGCCCTTTCAAATAATTTCGCCCGTTTTTTCCACATTCTCCTATTAGCGTGATAAAATATAGCCTACAGCCTTCCTCAATAAATGGGCTATCTCACACTGAAATAATTTTTCAAATCAGACCAGTAGTTACTGAGATTAGCGCGTTCAAGTTAGCCCTTTCAAATAAATTTTCTCCGTTTTTTCCACATTTTCCTCTATTTCTTCGCTCCTATTAGTCTTAGCGTGATAAAATATAGCCTATAGCCTTCCTCGATAAATGGGCTATCTAACACTGAAAGAATCATCAAAATCCGTTGCGTAGTTTTAAAGATTAAAGGGAACAAAGGGACATGAAGGAAAAAAAGCAACTTTGTTTTATAATATGTATAGAATTTAGCCTTACTTTATATTTAAATAAAGATTTAAAAAAAAGACGGGTTGCACTCCGGGAGTGCCGGCAGAAGTGAAAATTTAATTATTTACGTTGTGCATTTTTTAAACCCATTTTTTATGAAAATCGATTATTAAAAAAACGATTTTTTTAATTAATCGAAACCCTTACAATCGATTAAATTTTTAACCCATTTTTTATTAAAATCGATTTTTAAAAAAATCGATTTTTTTAATTAATCGAAACCCTTACAATCAATTCGAGAGAGTTCGAGTTCGACACAAAACACTACTCTCCAACCGTCTTACGGGTTTTCCAAGGTTTTTCGATCAGCACGAGAATCTGACGCGAGTTTCACAGTTATCACTTCAAAAATATGTATAGAATTACTGAATATAGTGGAAAAAGTGCACGTAATATTGTGTTTTGTTTGTGTATTCGTGAAATTTTATTCAACACCCTCCTCCACCCCCCCAATCCCACGTGAGATTTTTCTTAAGTAAACGTGTTTGACAGTCAGTAGATGTATAACGTCAAAGTATGAATGTAATTATTTTCTTTCGAACGAATAGTGAATGATCTTAATCTGTGATCTTAATCGTATAACGATTACGCTTACGATTAAATCTTAAGCATACGTACATTGTACAATCTGGATGAAATTGACCTAAATAGTATATTTAACATTACAATATATTTAACATATAACCTTAAATACCCGTAATTTGTGGACGCCACCTAATTAACAGAATATTGTAATTTATAACTAGAAATATAATTTGGTCAGTCAACGTGTGCGTCCCCCCAGAAAGCCCAATCGAGGTGTATTATCAATATATCAGAATTTAGAGCAAAAATGGAGCACCTCTACAGTCAAGTAAATAAATTGGAGCATTAATACGAACGACGCTGCGAGCTATTATTATTTTTAACAAAAAATTAAAACCGACTTCCAAGGTAAAAACAATAATAACATTCTTATAATATGAACTAAAAACTAAAAAGTATTAAATAATTTTCCTCTCTAAATGTGCCTTTTTCCGAATTCAGCTAAACCTCAACTATTTCTGTACTCAACCTTCATAATTTTGAAGTCGGTACCAGATATAGCGGAATCTTTATATTTTTTTTGACATAAAATTTGAAACTTATGGAACTGGCACCGACTTCAAAATTATGAAGGTTGAGTACAGAAATAGTTGAGGTTTAGCTGAATTCGGAAAAAGGCACATTTAGAGAGGAAAATTATTTAATACTTTTTAGTTTTTAGTTCATATTATAAGAATGTTATTATTGTTTTTACCTTGGAAGTCGGTTTTAATTTTTTGTTAAAAATAATAATTTCACTCTTTTTAGTTACCTAGTAGATAAACTATAATTAGTGCCAATTTACATTGTATAAAAAATAATTTTATATTGTCTTCACTATATGTCATTGAGGCGCTCTGTCGGCGCTATCGCTTGTCCGAACTCCGATTGTTGTTCATATAGTTTTAGTTACACGATGTATTCATTAGGTTTCGCTGAGGTGCTCCTGAATCGCAGTATCGCTTGTACGTAGGAGTTTTATATAGTTGTATTGGCTGTGTGAAATCAGAAATGTGTCACCATTGGTGTGAGCAGTGAGCATTGAAATTTGAATTGTCAACATTTTGAGTGGTAATTATTGATCTCGTATTGTTATTAGAAATATTAATTAACCCTCCAAGATGACCTCCGCCATAGTCCGCGAGTTTATAAGTGGTCGTCGGTGGTAGTGAACTAGTGAGTAGTGACTTAGTGACCATACCACCCTACGCGTCGAATTACTGCGTTTATTCTACGTATCTTATTACAATTTGTAATACCCCAAGGCCCAAATATCAGGTAGATAAATTTAAATAATACATTTAGGGCCTGTTTCACCGCTTCCTGATAAGGTGCCGGATAGGCTTATTTGACAGATTCTCCATACATTATCTGTCAAGTAAAGTGGTGGATAGCCTTATCAGAAAGCGGTGAAACAGGCCCTTAAAAAAATCTAAGGGCCTGTTTCACCGCTTCCTGATAAGGCTATCCACCACTTAATTTGACAGATGGAGTATGGAAAATCTGTCAAATAACCCTATCGGGCACCTTATCAGGAAGCGGTGAAACAGGCCATAAGTGAACACAACCCTATGCGTGCAATTTAACGCTTCAACTCCAAAGCGGCCGCCAGAACAATGGATTTCCAAGAATCCGCGATCGAAGGATGAGCCGAATCACACCCAGCGGCGCGGCGAGTATATTTTCAGTGTCATAATAATATTATGATATTAATCTTTACCTTCATTATTGTAATACATAGTACTATCGCATGAGAAACTTGGAAAGCCGGCCTCGCGGCCGCCTGCGCCTTTCTTAAGCGATACTATATTGTATTACATTAATGAAGATAAAGTTTAAAATCATATTATGACACTCAAAATGCTCGCAGCGCGGCATTACCTGACATTAGAACTTGAATAGGTACGAGTTACGACGCAATGCCGCGATGTTTACGCACACGCCGCGCGGCGCGCGGCGGTGTGCGGCGACGCCGCACCGACCGCCGTGTATAAACAGCCTATATTAATAATTGGTGTTGTTATGTACATAATTATTATTATTGTATCCATACGTATGCCTTGTAAGTTGTGCTATTACCTATTTTGTGCCATGAGACATTGGTGACCTTAACACGACGTGGTAATGATGATGATGACGATGATGATGATGATGATGATGATGAATTTTAATTGCGTGGTAGTATAATATGCTTTCTGTTCTTAAAACAACGCCGAAACTCCCAAACGTGTATCTATAAGGAGTCAGGAGTTCTCTCAGCATCTTCGAAACCATGGTATACCTTGACCCAATATTTGACTTTTTGGTAGCATATTCTTAGTACACTTCACATAAAACTAAAATTACCATATGTTTCCATATAAATTTCGAGGAGTTCCCTCGATTACTCCTGGATCCCATCATCAGGTCACCACTTTTGTGAAAATGGGACCAAATTGGAGTGAAACCTAATACAACAAAACAAAAATTTCGAAAATCGGTTCACAAACGGCGGAGTAATCGTTGAACATACAAAAAAAAAAAAAAAAAAAAAAAAATATCCACAGCCGAACATATAACCTCCTCGTTTTTTGGAAGTCGGTTAAAAACCGTGGGCTTGCTGGCGTCCTGTCCCGTCAGCACGCCCAAGCTAGATCTCGGGAACCGTTGACAGTACTATCGTGTATTATGGTTCAAATTTTAGAGCAAAATTGGAGCACTCTGCTCCCGTGAAATCAACTTCGAAACTAGAATGTGAAAGGAGTTAGACGTGATTAACCGGTGGGCTTGCTGGCGTCCTGTCCCGTCAGCAAGCCCACGCAGATCTCTGAAACGGTAATGATTTGGATTATGATTAAAAACTCTACAATAGAGCCCTATTTAGAGCACTCTGCTCCAAAAAAAATATTAATGTAGCTTCAATAGTTCTCGAGTTACAGGCCTTTGAAAACGGGCTTGCTGACGTCGCGTCCCGTCAGCAAGCCCATTTGGAGCGTGGGAACTACTGAACGGAGAGTCGTCAAAAATATCTCAAATCGTAGCTTAGAATGAGAGAACTATGCTCCAACAACATTTGCTTGTTGCACGGAACGGCAACGTCGCGCGGTCGTGAAAATCGACAAATTTTGGCGGCTGAAGTGTTTTTCGCTGATAGCGCGAAAACCGTAGAACCTAGGATTTTGATCTATTTGGAGCATAGTTCTCTCATTCTAAGCTACGATTTGAGATATTTTTGACGACTCTCCGTTCAGTAGTTTCCACGCTCCAAATGGGCTTGCTGACGGGACGCGACGTCAGCAAGCCCGTTTTCAAAGGCCTGTTAACTCGAGAACTATTGAAGCTACATTAATATTTTTTTTGGAGCAGAGTGCTCTAAATAGGGCTCTATTGTAGAGTTTTTAATCATAATCCAAATCATTACCGTTTCAGAGATCTGCGTGGGCTTGCTGACGGGACAGGACGCCAGCAAGCCCACCGGTTAATCACGTCTAACTCCTTTCACATTCTAGTTTCGAAGTTGATTTCACGGGAGCAGAGTGCTCCAATTTTGCTCTAAAATTTGAACCATAATACACGATAGTACTGTCAACGGTTCCCGAGATCTAGCTTGGGCGTGCTGACGGGACAGGACGCCAGCAAGCCCACGGCTTTTAGCTCGCAGCGTCGTTCGTATTAATGCTCCAATTTATTTACTTGACTGTAGAGGTGCTCCATTTTTGCT
Source organism: Polyommatus icarus (assembly GCA_937595015.1). Taxonomy (NCBI): domain Eukaryota; kingdom Metazoa; phylum Arthropoda; class Insecta; order Lepidoptera; family Lycaenidae; genus Polyommatus; species Polyommatus icarus. The sequence continues at coordinate 4,582,352 of OW569325.1, forward strand.
CTAAATTCTGATACCTATATTGAAAATACACCTAGCTCGATTGGGGTTTCTGGGGGGACGCACACTCAGTCAACAACAACAAGGCGGTGTAAAATAATTATTTTAAATACTGATCTCACTTATAATATATCGAATACCTATTATTTAATTTTATATTAACAACGACCAGTCGGTAATATTTATTTAATTTTGCACAAAGCAAATTTTGTACTTTTAAAATCACTTTCATATTTTATGATTTATTAATTTTGACCGGAAAAACCAATCTCTCAAGAAATGTTCTCGATCGATAGCAAATTTTATCGTAAAAAATCCCTTCTTTCCCGGGACTCAAGTATTTAACCTAATCTTAATCAGTTCAGCGGCATAAAAATTACTAGTCACTTTTGCACATTGTATACTAGATGTCGCCCGCAACTCCGTTACGACAAAATTCGTTTATCGCACGGCACATTTTTTCGGGATAAAAAGTATCAAGACTTCGGCAAAATCGGTTTAGCGGTTTGCGCGTGAAGAGGTAACAAACAAACGGAAATTCGCATTTATAATGCTAGTAGGCATAATGTTGATGTACTACTAATCAGTAATCAGTCGCGACGCATGAAGCTAAAAGCGCCTTATAAGGTGTGGCTTGAACCTTCAATTTACTCTTAAGGGCTCACCGCACACAGGCCACCGGCCACAACCACAAAACGCCGCCACCGGCATATTTCCTGTAGTTTTCATACATTTTATATGGACTCGCTGCACACGGTTGACGCCCCACACGCTACAATCGTCCAATCGTCTTGTTTCTTGTGAGTTGTGGTGGCGTTTGTGGCTGTCGCGTGTGGCCCGTGTGAGGCGACACTACAGCAAAACCGCACTAGGCAACGCTACGCTGTAGCTAATGTCGGCACTACAAATAGGCGAACGCGTTAGCCAACGCATTGGCCAACGCGTCGGCCAACGCGTTCGCCTATATGTAGTGCCGACAAAACGCGTCGGCCAACGTCTAAATACCTACCGCCGACGCGCGAGTCGCCCGTTCTACACATTGGGCCGACACGTTGGCCAACGCGTTCGCCTATATGTAGTGCCGACTTAAGCGACACGACGTTTTGTGCCGCGTAATGCTAAGTACTCACATACGGTTTTGCTCGATAGTTTTACTCCAAATCGAATGAAATGACATAATTATTTGACATATTTAATTCCATCGAGCCGGCTCGAAGCGAGCCTTCGAGCTGTCAGTTTTGCGGTCCACACGGTGGTTATTGCTCGATTTGGAGTAAAGCTATCGACTTAGCTTAAGGCGATTTTATGAGACTTCGTACAGAGAAAACTCAGCCCTGACGTCGCTTCGCTGCAGCGTCATGTCGCCTAGTGCGGTATCAGCTTTACTATTCACGCTGACAGTAATCATGAGCTACTCAACCATGTTGATAACACACTAACAGTGATCAGCTACTCGAATATGTTGATGCATGTGGTGCCGGCGTCGGAGCTGCCGGACAGCGTGCAGTCGCGGTCTGTCGCGCGCAGCAGCAGCCGCACGCAGCCGGCTAAATGCCGCGCCTGTTCCACGCACTTCGCTGTCACTTGCCTGCAACAAATAGGAGGTTATTGTTTTAAAGGTACGCTTATACGGGCCACTAAAATTGCTCCACTCCAGTCATTTCTCGTTCGACGTCACGACTACATCAAACAATTTTCGGCAACAAGCAGCAATATTGCGCAATACAATTGAGCGATATGGCACCATTTCATCAACTAGTTACTAGGCAATATTGTCATACACGAGCCCATCGGATATTCGTCAATTCGTATCGGCGACATTGAGCGATATGGAATATCTGGAGCAATATCGCCAAAATAATTGCCAATTCAATATGCAATATGGAGCAATTTCAATATCACCAATTTATTGAAATTGCTCCATATTGCTCCACTAATTGCTCCAGATCGGTCCATTCGTGTCGCCGGGCAATTATTGCCGAAATTGTTGCCCGTGTAAGCGCTTCAGCAGCAGCAGCAGCTGCACAGCATGCAGCAGTGTTATAATGTGTTTGTCAAACGCCTCTTGCATTGCTGTTGCCAGACAGCAATGCAGCAGGTGTTTGACAGATATTGCACAATATTTGCTGTCAGAAATTTCTTATAACGAAAATGCGTCAAGGCTTATAAGGCTCTACAGCTAGCAAATTTTTGACAGAAACTAAAACTGATTCGGTACCCGACTTCGCTAGAAAGAGGGTTATTTATACAGGCTGTAACAAAACTAAGTGATAATACTTTAGGGTGTGTATGTGTTCCTTGAGCGATGAAAGATCAAAATTTTTTTACACTTTTGTATGGGCAAGCGCCCTAGCGTCACGAGTTTCCCCATACAAAAGTGATTTTTTTTGACGTGATAACGTCTTATAATTCGATATGGGGTGCGCGCCCGAAAAACATGACAGTTCATGCGGCGTTACCTCGCTGACAGCTCTCAGTAAGGCTCACCTGGGCCGCGCTCTTTGTTTGGATTATATTACGTATTTCGATGACTTAGAGAATACTTTTGTATGAAGAAGTTTGGTTAGTTATGACCTTTGATACATTGACCACACTCTGAATGAAAAATAAATAAACAATCTGTGAGCTATTAGTATTATTTCGGCTATTCAAAATAGTGCTCTATTTCCTACGTGTCAAGGTTTGACTTGTGCTTTGTTCGAAGATTTTACTGGATTTCACGAATTAATGTAGCGTTTTGTATTGCGAATAGTTTATTTTACTCATTATAAATATTCTTAAATTTTTCGGAACTGTGGGGTTAAGGCTATGACGTTGTCACGTTCAACTATCGTCAGTAAACCGACTTTACAGACAACCGATTTTTTCATATTTCAGCGCTGCTACTTTCACAGTGAACTCTCTACAAGGAACACGTACAAACCATAAGTATTATCAGTTAGTATTGTTACACCCTGTTTATGTTTTTTGTTACCTGTAATTAGTAATTCGTTTATCTTGTAAGGCGCCGTCAGCACTCAACAGCAAAATTTTAAGAGCATTTTCATTGCGAGTTTCTCTTTCGACAATACTGAAAACAACAAACAGTCAAATATTTGAAATATGGGCTTGATCCATGGGCGTAGCGAGGTACGGGCAGGGGGTACTCTACAAGAGCGATCGGTCACGAGTTGCGGGATGATACTTGAGAGAGGGGGCATTCAATCCCAGTTCGCTCGCTCATAATTTGTTTTTAATTTTTACGTCACCATCAATACTATTGATTTGATTTGATTATGTTAAAAATCACGAATTCGAAAATCGAAGTCTAGGATTTTCTTAATCTGCCCCCCCTTTATAGAATCCTGGCTATGCCCATGGCTCAATCTACTTAACTATTAGTGTCTAAACACACTAGGCCGAAATTACGCGGCGTAAATTACGTCCGCAATGTCAAACGCATACAAAATACCGACGGAACGCGACGGAATAGTGTGTCGTTAGTTTTGTTATTCGTAGGTCGTCGGCAATTTAAAATACATTGCGGGCGTAATCATGTGGAATTTAGGCCGCTTTACTTCGGCCTAGTGTGTTTAGAGTTTAGACCAGTGGTCCCCAACCTTTTTTTCACGCGGGCCACAAACATGTTTTGTGGTGTCGCGGGCCGCAACAAAAAATTTTTAGGGCTAAAAAGTAATATTCTTCAAAATGAACGATTTAAAAGTGGAAATAATTTCACGACTATCCCGACGACTTTACATTATTTTGCCGATGGACGTGAATTTAATTGGAATTTTAAAATGATTTATCATGACGCGGGCCACAAATAAAGTCCCGGCGGGCCGCATGCGGACCGCGGGCCGCGGGTTGGGGATAGCGGGTTTAGACACTTATTCAATGAATGAAAATTTATGGGACAGCTTGTAACCAAGACCCAGTCCAAAAAAATAAAGCATACCTTTTTAATTCAAGGATGATATTTCTCAAATTGACGTATATTTGGTTTGCATTCTTGTGAATTTCTTTTCTTTCATCATCTGTTAAGTCTGCATCGTGCATACGTTCAGCATTGTCCTTGCTGAAAATCAAAGATAGTATTTGCTATGAATAGATATCACTACTATCAGTGGTATTGTGAAACCTTCAGTTTTGATAGTTGCACAAAAATAGAATAGGCAAAGGATATATCCATACAAACTAATCAATCGTATATTATACTGTTTTTCTCTTTCCGATTTCCCTAGCGATAAGGTTGAGCGCGGGCTATATTAATATTGTAACTTTGTATACTCACATAAAAGCGTGTATTGAAAGTAAGCAGTTACTGAGTTCTGTCAAAAAAGTCTGCACTAGACAATAATATTGGTCCGCATCCTCAGCATAGATACCCATATCTATAACGGGGTCATTAATCAGTACGGGGAAATCATCAGTGATGGTGCTAGATTCATTGTTTCTTATCGAAGTGTCAAGTTTCGTTACGTTCACTTCATTTAACGTTTCTACGAGAACAACCGATTCTTCTGAACATTTATTTGCGTCATCCTCATAAAATTCTTCCGGAGTCCGTTCGTCGATGATGAGTTTTTCATCATCACTGACATCATCGATGATTTCTTGCTTGACTTTTGACTGAGTTTCATTTTCAGGATTCACTTTTATTCTATTTTCAAACTCCTCAATGATGTGGAACTTGGCCATCACTTTCTTGTTGTCGCATTCGTTATCGCGTTTGAATTCGTTTTTTTCTTGAACATCCTCTGGCTCACGATATATTTGATTTTTGCAATTTATTTTATAAAGATGCAAATCTTTGCCAGTCGTCGTCACTACGACATTTTGAGTTGAATTGGTCTGAAAACCAAATGGAATTATAAAAGTTTAGATTGCAAAACAATTACACATTTTTGGTTCTTGTATAAAGCAGTAAATAATAATATCTATAAAATTTAAAAATGAAAGTCCATAAGATGTAACTGATATGAAAACTAGTTGGTTTTAAAAGTTACGTACATCAGGCGTTTGGTCCTGTTCCTCGCAGTAATTTTCCCACGCAGGAAAATGTTTTCGTAAGTATTGCAAAATTTCCGACCGTCCTTTGATAACTGCAATAATTATATTTTTAATTGAGAGACATAGAAAATGAAATTGACAGACAAGTCTGCGTGCGAATAGGTGCCGGCGTATACGCACATAATATATTTATTTTAAATAATACAGCAGCAAACGGTTATTACGTAAATAAACATTACATTTAGAGACACAACAAATAAGACTAAAGATCCTAGTGTCCAAGAATTATTATAAAATATATACATATACAGGGTGCAATTAAACCTTCCTGCCAAAATTTGATATATTGATTCTTGTTAAAAATAAAAATACACGTATTTTTTCTTTTATAGTCACTCAGTACTAAAATGTTGAGAAATAGCTTCCGAAAGTTATCCTAAAAAACACTACAATTAATGGACACCGCCACACGGCCGCGCGTGACGTGCCCCGGCGCGCGCGCCTCACCCAGCGTCACCCCCTTTCATTCCCCCGCGCTGCGAGTAACCATTCTGCAACGATTTTAAATGGGATAAAATGTCATTGAAAAAAAAATAACACCCATTTTTTTTGGTTAGATAGACTCTCCTAATGATACCTAAGCCCTGGAAAAAAGATGTTCTACTGTTCATTTATCGCGCGGGAACCGTACATTTTATCGGGATAAAGTATCCGATATCCTTTCCCGGGACACAAAGTATCTCCATACCAAATTTCAGCAAAATCGGTTTGGCGGTTTGGGCGTGAAGAGGTAACAGACAGACAGACAGACACACTTTCAAATTTATAATATTAAGTATGGATATACTTTTAAGTTGCAAGGAAGTGGAAGTGGCTATATTTCTCAGGGAATGACTTACAGTTCACCCTGTTCAGTTGCTCAGTGCTGCCATCTCTAATGACGGTGGTGGGTTGCGGCAACTCCACGTACTCCGGCTCCTCAATGTCTCGTAACAGCTGCAGCAGCGCATCCTCTCCATCCTTCACGTCATACTCCTCGGATTCCTATAAGAAATTGATTATTAGATGATCTTTTGAAAAAAAAAAACCCCAATCCCCCCCCCCCCCCGATTTCATGAAATTATTTTTCTGCAGATGCAAAGGAAACTGTGAAAGCATGTGTGACTGCAAAAAAGCAGGCCTAAAATGCTCTACAGTATGCCTACTATTCTGTAAAGCATTTCAGGCTTACTATTCTGCAGCCACAGTCTACAGTATGCCTACTGCACTACATAAATAAGTGCAAACTATATTATAGTATGCCTACTATAATTGTCTGCACATGCCTACTATACTATAAAGCATTTCAGGCCTGCTTTTCTGCCACCACACACGGTTCCACAGTTTCCTTTGCATCTGCAGAAAAATAATTTCATGAAATCGGGGGGATTGGGGGATTTTTTTTCAAAAGATCATCTACAAGGTTGGCTTAAGGTAATTTTATTGTAAAATGTATTAAACAAAGCTAAAAAGTCATAATAAACCTTTTAAAAAAAATTCTCACTTTTTGCTTATAACTTTTTAAATTTTTAATTTAGGGTAAAAAGTTATAGAAACATTTTTGTAGGCAAAATAATTTGCAACAAATTTTATTAGCACAAAATTTTTGTAAGACGTATAGTTTCCGAAATATCACGAAAATAGTGTTGTCGCCCCCTTTTTCAAGATGGCGGCCTGGGGACAAGAGTGGCGACCCCACAAACTTGACTTGTTAAGCTTCTATTGACCCCCCCAACATATTCCAAAAATAAAATTGCGTCCTCTAATAAATGCAAAGCAAATGTAACATTTCAATGGACTAGAGATTGCCACTGTTGAATCGAAATCAAATCGATAAAAAGGGCGGCCATTTTAAATCGCTGGCGCCACTTTGAAACGTCAGTACGAAATCGATAATTTCGATTGCAATTCCTTTACGAAGTGATTCGATATTTTTAAATTATCTCTAATATTTTTTAGGTAACTTCCCTACAATTGTCAATTATTATGTGTCACAAAATTGTTATATAAGTATACACGACCGGTTTCAATAAAATCATCAATAGGTGATTTTATCGAAACTGGTCATGTATATTAAAAACATTTTTGTAATAAATCTATTAAAATAAAGTGGAATAAGTGCAAGTGTATAATTATTTAATACTAGATGACGCCCGCAACTCCGTTGCGCCAAAACTCGTTCATCGCTCGGGAACCGTACATTTTTCCGGGATAAAAAGTATCCTATGTCCTTTCCCGGGACTCAAAGTATCTTCATGCCAAATTTCAGCAAAATCGGTTGAGCGGTTTGAGCGTGAAGAGGTAACAGACAGACAGACAGACAGACAGACACACTTTTGCATTTATAATATTAGTGTGGATTACATTTGTATACAGAGAGTAACAAAACAAAGTAATAATAATAGGTACTTCAGGGTATGTGTCCTATATTATCTTATATTATATAAAATTCTCGTGTCACAATGTTAGTCCAACAACTCCTACGAAACGGCTCTACTGATTTTCACCTTATTTTATATGCATATTCAGTAGGTCTGAGATTCGGCTACTGGGTACTTTATATATTGATAAGTGCATTTGTTGAATAAATAATAGTAAATTATTACAACCTGAGGCTGACGGCGGCCATTGTTTATGCGACGGGATAGCGATCGGCGTTGCCATGGCGACATACTTATTTAGTCACTTCAATAAAATAATATGGGCGAAATACTTTTAACTTTATGTTATGGCAAAACAACATTTGCCGGGACAGCTAGTATTACTATAATTATATAAAGTGTATAAGTAACAGCAAGAAAAAGTAACTTTTGACTTCCATGTTCTATGAGAATTGCCTCAGCATCATGAATTTTATCATACAATTATTTTAGTCTTTAGATAAGTGACTTTTGCAGCGCTGCTTTAAATACACCCTGTGAACGTAATTTGTAACAATAGTCGTGTTCGTTCGTTTGCCAATGCACGTTTCGCATGCGCAAAGTTATAAATTTCTGTCAAAGCGAGTGTCATGTTCTAAAATACCTGTCAGATTTTGACAGCAATTGATGGTATTTTAGAAGGCAAGCCGCGCATGCGCAGTTGAAAAACCAAACGAACACGACTCTTCTTATAAGATATTAAAAAGGGGTCTTACATTAAGTGCTTCAATAAAAACTAAACCACACCCTAGGGCTTTTATTAGTTCGTGCGGGCGTACATTACTTTTTAAATAACCTGGAAATCATACATTATGTTAAAGTTATGTGATTGATGTTAAAAAATAAACAGTGACTATGATTGTTTCAAAGATAAAATCATAATTCAATTTTCAATGAAAAGAAATCATACCAGTTATCCAGTACAGTAATGTTGTATGAAAAAGTGCAATAAGAAATATTAAAGGTCTTATCACATAGCAAGTCGCGTATAAGTGGTCGCTGCGCACTCGCTATAGTCTGTGCGCAACTAGTTGGCCGCTCTGCCGGTATGTGAGTATATGGGCAGAGCGGCCAACTAGTTGCGAACAGACTATAGCGCTGGCGCCCACTTGCTAGTGTGATAAGGTTCTAACTGCCGCACTCAGAGTGGAACGTTAAGAGTATTTATTTATCATAGACGATGCCCGCAACTTCGTTGCGCCAAAATTCGTTTATCGCGCGGGAACCGTACATTTTTCCGGGATAAAAACTATCCGATGTCCTTTCTCGGGACTCAAAGAATCTCCATGCCAAATTTCAGCAAAATCGGTTCAGGGGTTCGAGCGTGAACAGGTAACAGACAGACAGACAGACAGACACACTTTCGCACTTATAATATTAGTATGCATTTAATTCAAAATGTTGACATAGGCCCCATACATTATCTGTCAAACTCTTTATTAAATTGAAGGTTAATCATAATTAAATGTCTCTGAGTACGGCGGGCGGTATGTTAGAACAAAAACAGAATTATTTTATTGGTATTTTGGTATGTATTGTAAGCTGATAAAGCTGAAGAAAATAGCAAATTATGTTTTTTCTTACCAGTTTTAGAGCAAAAAATATCTAAGTCAGTAATTCTGTCTACCACTTGCAGTATATGTGTGTGCTCACTGAATTTCCTTTGCAAAGATAATAGAGCGTCATACAGTGAGTATGGAGGTGGGCATGTGCTCGTCTGGAAGTTACAAATTAACTGTTGTTTAGTAAATGATCGTAAAATACAGTTAGTAATATTAAAAGTAATCCTCATTACTGTCAACTAATAAGTAGACTATCCTTTAAATGACAAATAAACATGTTCATAATATTTTGGCCTATTTAGGAGATGTAGAAACAGACTAAAAGACAGTTACATCAATGATCTCAATGAATTTTCTTCTCTCACGAGATTCCCCAAGATTATGTTTTAGTATAAAAAAGCCAACACCACTGGTGCAAGTACATTCTGATTTTCCAGTTTATAAGGATCATTTGACTTGACTAACTTACCTCTAGTATTTCATAGATGATATTTTCAATAATCTGTGTGAAGCTACAAATAATTTCGTCCATTCTTACTTTAACTGAGTTCTCAATGTAACTATTTCTGGTATAGAAGTTTTTCAACTTGTGGTCCAGCCAACGATCTTTGTTATCGATTTTATTTTTGTCACTAAATATCATACATCCATCTGCAACTTTGGAGTTATTATTGGCGTATCCTGAATGTGTTTGTTCTTTAGCATAACCGGACTGGCTTATGTAGTTGTTGTTCAAATGGCCAGTGTTTAAATTGTTACTATAGAGTTTTGGATCAAAGTAATTGATATCTTTATTGGATGTTACTACCTTGTGTTCGAATGAATTTATAAATGGAACTTTGAAATTGTTTTGAAATAATCTATTAGATGTGAATAAGCCAGGAAGACTTGTGAATGCCTTTGGAGAACTTTTACATTTAAGATAGGGATTCATTTTTGATTTGTATTTCTTAAATGGATTCTCTTGTGGATTGGACTTTAAAAATAGAATTTTAGGATCGGCTCCAAACTGATTCGGAACCCTAACATGTAGCTTTTCTTTCATAGTTTTGGTTACATTTAGTATATCATCATTTTTGTAACTATTGTTAGGAGTTGAAGTATGGTTTTCATATATTGTATTCACAGAATTCTCAACATTTTGATTCTTTGATATTTTTTCCAAATTTGTAATTTTTTCACTTTTAAATTGGAACGGATTAAATTCATCTGCCTTCTGTTGAAACAGATTTTGTGTGTTAGTATTTTTCACTACAAACTTAATGTTTTTTAAATCATCTTCTATATGGAGCTTACTTCCTATACAGTTATCACTTTTTCCTGTGTTGTCTATGTGTTTCACTATCTCTTCAGTTGCTGTCTGAAAGATAAAACAAACTCTTGAACAATTATTCTTACTTAGGTAATGATAATAATGATTAGTATATACATATATATATATATATATACTACAAATGTGGTAAAAAAGATATATAATTACTTACATTAAATGCATCTTTTATTGCCGTTTCGTCTTCCGAGTCATATAATATACTCTCCTCATCATTAACCCTAGGAGATAAATCAAACCTTACTCTCTTAACTGTACTCTTTTTTTGAGGCTCATCTAAAAATTCAATTAAAAAAATTAAAAACTAAGATGACCAAGACATTTTATGGACACACAAATTGTAGTGACTGAGTAGCAACTAAAACTTTACTCTGCTCATTTTTTCTTTTTCACTAGTATGCCTAACATGGTCAATAGAAAGGGTTTATCCCTAAAATCTCCATTATTTCGCATTTCTATAGTGGCCATGCTCAATGCAGCTGTGCTGACACTATTCTGTACTGTATGACTAAATAATTGAATGTTTGAAATAAACATGATGAAATGAACACATACAAATAATCTTCTGTACCTACCTGTTTTCTTCTCAGGTTTCTTGGCTTGTAAAATAAATCTAAGATCATTATCAGCAAGCTGTATTTTACTTGTTGAATTAGTTCTATGAGAATTAGTACTATTATGCACTGAATTTGGAGTTGATAAAGATATGTTTTCCTGGCTAAGTTCCACACTTTGCACCATCTGTGGTTCATTCATCAGATTTTTAAATACCTTACTTGACTCGAAATATTTTCCATTCAATGTCTCCAAGTTATTTTCTTCACTTTCATTTCTATGATACTTCAAAAATCTTTTAGATAAAGGCTCCTCACAAGTTTGTACCATTACTTCTGTTTCAGGTAAATCTGTCTGTATATCAACATTTTTCTTTAGAACTAGAGTTTTATGTACATTTTGAATGGCAAACATTGGTGCCTTTATAACACTAGGATTCCTTGCATTAGGAACAGAATTGATAGCTCCAAACCCGTCAAGCTTTGGAGCCGCAGGACTGACATATTTTGGAAATGATGCTTGGCCAAACTTTTGTGGAAGCAAGAAACCACTTCCAGTGAAACAGTTGAGAGCTTTACCAGGAGGGCTCAGTGGTTCAGGATAACAATGCCATTTTTGTGACACAAGTCTGGTTTTATCATCTATGCTTAAAAACTTTTTCTGAAAACAAATAATCAAAAATTAATATGTTTTCTTTCATGTGTAACTTTAAAATTGTATAATAAAATAAATAAAAATAAAAATCGTTTTATTTCTGAATAAATTTGAATCAAATGTTTTCAGAACGTTGAGCTACATGTTGCCTACCACCGGTTCGGGAACTAACCCGGCGAGAAGAACCGGCGTAATATAAAGTAAAAATAATGAAGTGTATTGCAATTTTCAATTTATATTTATAATTCTCTAATAGTCAATAGTGAAACATCAACCTCAATTACTCACCTCAGTCTCATTGAAACACCATGCAGATTCACCGTTTACCACGTTATAGTAGTAGAATTTTCCCGGAAAACGCTTTGATGGACATAAAATCCAGCCACTGTTATTCATTTTGTTACCAAACATTTTAAGTTGTGATTTGCAATGTACGTGTGAAACTAAGCTTAGTTACAGGTTTAAGTATAATAAAGAGAACCGACTACCGAGAAACAAATAATTAGATTTCATTATGTAGAGTCAATTTACATTAAACTACAAACCTGCAAAAAATGTAATTGGAAACTTCTACGATTGCAACGATTAAATGTATTTAAAATTTATTATTATTTTAGTGGTATACACATACCATTCTTAAAGTTAAATAGTTTTTAAAGTTAATTTTAATATTTGTTTATAACACAAATGTAGTATATTATTTATGTCTTGTTTTATTTTATATCTTGTTATAATGTTAAAAACAAAACTTAACCTCATCGATTAGAAACACAGATTAGTTATATGTACCTACCTAGTAATTCGAAACAAATTAGAAACTTCAAAAGTGATTCAAACAGATTAAAAAAATGTGGATAGAAAAAAAAACAATAAAGGCTCCCGCACACAGGCGCGTTATTATATCAAAGTTATTATCGAATATCAATGCGTTATTGCGATATCTGTTTTCAGTACAATAATTTGTAAGTTAGTAATTACACAGTATAGCAATATTCAATATCCCTACAGTAACAAAACGCCTTTGATGTCGCACGATTCCGACACCGGTGTAGGTACCGAGCAGATATGCCAGGGTTGCCACGAAACGGGAAATAAAATATAAATAAAATAAAAATAAAATATTGTGCTTGTAATGTAATCAATTATCATATAATCTGCTTAATCAGCGTGTTATATTTACATATTATGTCATACTGCCAGATATTTACATGAAACTTTATTTCTACATGATTTAGTTCTCTATATAAAAATTTAATTCACCCAGAAAGCCCCATAAGCTCACCGGTGAGCGAGACACAATAGAATAACAATAGATTTCCAAGAATCCTCGATCGAAGGATTAAAATAATGAAGACGCATTATTATATATTAAAATATCCAATAATTATTTAGTACTAATTATAGTACCTACCTAGCTAGGTACACAGGGCCACACATCAAATGTAACATGTTGACCTTTTGGAACGCCCTTACCGCGCACGTAATAAGAGCTAGTTTTGAAGCGCTTCTGTTACACCTGATGTGTGGCGGGTGGCCTACCGTACCTACCAATTAAGAGATTAATAATTATTGGATATTTTAATATCTAACCCTGTTACACACTAATGTGTGTAACAGGGTATTTGACAGATTTTTAATTTATTTTATATTGTTTCTCTCCAAGTTACACTTTTTACAACGTAAGTAAAAACAGAGATGCAAATAAATGCCGCCAAGACCAACACAATATTAGTGTGAACTGTGAACCGATATTTATGAAAATTTAAAATTTATTTTTTGAATCAGATTTACATCCGTACACTGAAGTCTGAACACTTATTATATCCCATTGTTTATAAGATAAGTTATCGTTTTACAATAATTACAACACAAAATTCGTAGACAACGCGCCAACGTTACCCCTGTGCGGGCAGGTACACAAACTCCGTGAGTTTGTATACGCGGGCCCGCGCCGCCCGCTTCCCCGCGGGTACCCCTCCGTTGCTCTGCGCAAGTACATTCGTTTCACTACTGTAGGGATATTGCTATACTGTGGTAATTAGGATGGTCATGTATGCAGTATGATGTAGTTATACACTGCTGCGATAATAACGCCGCAATGGAAGTATATCGCAATAACGCAATTTTCTTGCAAACCGAGAGACGGTGCGCCGCGCCGTCCGCCGATCGTTCAACAGACGATAAAAACGCAGCTCTGTCATACGGTATTTACACATTCGCGTTCGCCATTCGCCTCGTCATCGACGAAGCATTCGACGAAGCATTCGTACACGAATGCTGTCGCGAACTACCGTTCACACATTCGTGGGCTGATCCATTTTGACATTCGCACACGAACATGGAGGACGTGTTAAAATATGATAGCGACGTTGAATAAAAAATATTTTGAAATTTATGATAGCGATATTTTGGGTTCCAAATGAGCTCTCCCTTTTTTTAAAATTCTTGGAATTCTAAAATTCGCCCTTCACTCCACTCCATTTTTATTACATAATTATAATAATACTAAATACTAATAATTAATCTGTATTGAAAACCAAAATATATTTCCTTATTATAATATTAGCCCGCCAAACTGCATAGTAGCTTGTCGGCGGCGAATGGCGATATAATATTTTTGTATAAGTATGTATGTATATGTTATATCTTAAATTATGACTTAAGTTTACACAATGATACACGTATGTGGCATAAGTAAGAAAAAAAGAAACGACTGTAATAACTAATAACACTATTATAATAATAACATGATAACATTATAATATTATACAGTTATACATTGTACTAAAATAGGCAAATTTTCAGTACAGTGTACTTAAATCGAATATGTATGTTCAGCTTTGTACACGTCCTGTAGGGTCGGACGCTAGCTGTCAACTGAATGCAGGCGAATGTGTAAACAGTAAGTTCGTATTCGCTATTCGTGCCCTTTGATTCGCGTCCGAAAAACCGCTCTCAACGCGAATGCCACGAATCGCGAGGCGAAGTGCGAGGCGAATAGCGAGCGCCTGTTTACACATTCGTGTTCGTTATTCGCCTCGTGCTTCGTCTCGCTATTCGTGCGAATGTATAAATGCGGTATCATGTGTGCAATGACTTGGGAAGTATTAACGCAATACCGCATGCCGTAGTGATTATATTATGCTCTTTGCCGCATGCGTTATTAATTATTATTTATTATCGACCGATAAATGAAGCGCCTGTGTGCAGGAGCCTTAATCCTCCCTCTTCTTTCCTTTTTTTTTCTTCATATTATTATGGCGCTCGGCTTTTTAACCATGGCTAATGTCAAGTAAAATATGGCGGGAAAACAATATTTTTCATCGTTTTACTTTATTGTTATGTCTAAAGTCTAACAGTATTTATTATAAGTCTATAAGTCAAAGCATAGTCAAAGTCTAAGTAAAATAGCCCAGTAGGGTAGTAGTTCAGCCTTGTATGGGAATCTGAAATTAATTATAGTCAGAAATTTTTTTGCACCTGTGTATAGGGGGGGTCATGAATAGCTTAAATCAGGGGTTCCCAAACTGTGCGCCGCGGCGCCCTGGTGCGCCGTGGAAAGGCAAGAGGGGCGCCGTGAGTCGATCTTCCATCATTAGGTATCCATGACCACAAATATGTATAAAATAAAATTATTATATGAATTATTAAACAAAGTAGGCAAATGATTAAATATTTGTTTACTATTATTTACTTGCTTAACGTAACTTAAATTATTATTATTATTAAAGGTGTTTATTTATGTATATTTTTGTAATAGCTAGGTACCTATTACTATACCTATTACCTGGGCGCCGTGACAAAATATGGACTTGTAAGTGCGCCGCAGGCTGAAAAAGATTGGGAACCCCTGGCTTAAATTCAAAAACTCGACCAGCCACGACGTGTGCGTTAGCCGCCATATTGGTTTGAAGATCAAATCTTTTTTTAGACATATTAACTGCATATTATCTCCTTTATTTTATATTTTTTTACGAAAATGATTAGAACTTGTTGTAAAATGGTTGTAAATTTATTGTTATATTTCATATAAGCAAATTAATACACCATAACATTATTTTAGAAAATAATATAAACTTAAAATCACAAATTCATTGCTAAAAATACAAAGTCTTAATTTTAATTGTGGTTAATGTAAAGAGCTACAAGTTTATTTCTGGTTCTTTTTTCTGTATTTGACAATAATCGCGATACAGATCGAACAGGTCGAAATTATACTTTGACTTGTTTTTTGCAGTTATTTCCTTAAATATTGATTTTACCATAAAAAGTATAAGGGCAAAAGTTGTAGAAAATCAAATTTCCGACAAATTTGATCCTTATCATTAGCTTAAAAAAATAAAAAATAAAGGAGTTACAGCTAAAAAAAGATTGGACTTTCAAACCAATATGGCGGCTAACATACACGTCGTGGCTGGTCGAGTTTTTGAATTTAAGCTATTTGTGACCTCCTCTAAACACTGGTGCAAAAAATGTCTTACTTTAATTACTTAATTTAAAAAAAAAATCTAACCCTACTGGGCTAAAAGTCAAAGCAGCCAAGCAGTCAAGTCGCTCAATACGCTTTACTAAAAACTTTTGACGGAGTTAGGAGGGAACACAAAAAAGCACGTTTCTGGAACTTGAAGTAGGTAATGAAGCATTTTGCTACACTTGTGACTTGTGAGTTGTGCACGAGCCACGATAGGTAACGAATATCTACTTAATGGTCAATCGATAATATTCTACCAATACTCTTTCACATTCCCGGCAAAACTCCCTGTTACATAGTTTATATATTGGCGTAGGGCCCGGATTTATATGTAAATACCATCGACATAATTTTGATGGGTATGGAGATACTTTGATTCTCGGAAAAGGACAAGGGATAATGTTTGTCCCGAAAAATGTACGGTTCCCGCACAATAAACTTTTATGATTTTTCGCCTAAACTATTCAGTCTATTTTTATGAAATTTGGTATGGAGATACTCGAGTCTCGGGAAAGGACAAGGGTTACTTATTGTCCCGGAAAATGTACGATTCCCGCACAATAAACTTTTATGATTTTCGCCTAAACTATTCAATCTATTTCGATGAAATTTGGTATGGAAATACTTTGAGTCTCGGGAAAGGACAAGGGATACTTTTTGTCCCGGAAAATGTACGGTCCCCGCACAATAAACTTTTATGATTTTCGCCTAAACTATTCAATCTATTTCGATGAAATTTGGTATGGAGATACTTTGAGTATCGGGAAAGGACAAGAAATACTTTTTGTCCCGGAAAATTTACGGTTCCCGCACAGTAAACTTTTATGCTTTTTCGCCCAAGGGCTAAACTATTCAGTCTATTTTTATGAAATTTGGCATGGAGATACTTTGAGTCTCGGAAAAGGAATAGGGATACTTTTTGTCCTGGAATATGTATGGTTCCTGCACAATAAACTTTTATGATTTTCGTTTAAACTATTTAATCTATTTTGATGAAATGTGGCATGAAGATATTAATTTTAATCTATTGTTTCCTTAATTATACCAATTCGAATTAAATAATCATTGTTAAGATAGGACAACGTCTATCGGGTCAGCTAGTAATTTATATATTGGCATAGGGCCCGGATTTATATGTAAATACCATCGACATAAGAAGATATATGGACACGAAATGACCACGAAAGACGCCTGCCTTCAAAATAGAGGGCGACTACAGTCCGCGCGGAACTAATTGGCCGCTCTGCCCATACACTCATGTACCGGCAGAGCCGCCAACTAGTTCCGCGCGGACTATAGTCTATAACCCATAAAATCAAACATCGTCCTTTTTTTCTTCATACTCACGCCCGTCATTCATATGCCACGTGAGAAAGGACGACGCGGATTTATCGCCAAATTAGTTTTTTCTCAATAACTCGATAAATCTACAACATTTTAAAAATCTGCTAGGTTGGTTTCTCGATGATAGAATTTTACACAATGTGTTAAAATATTAACTTAGTTCAATGCACGGTCATGGCAATAAATGAAGAATTCGTGAAAATTAGATGCATCTTTGTGATTTTTTTCTATAGAGAAAATTTTAAGACATCGTGTTTTTGCTCAAATCAAATTCTTGGAAATAATTTATAATGTAGTATCTAATTTTAGAAAATGAAACAATTCGGGGCTTATTTTCTAGTATAAAAATGAATTTTAAAATTGAAAATGTAGGGAAATATAGTCGTCGGGAGCTAGTTCAAGAAACGAACGATTTTCAAGATTTAAATGGGACAGGAGACATAAAAATTATAGTAATTTAAATTTTGAAAAAAAAAATATACAGTGTTAGTTAAGGATCTAACATATTATATTGGAATTCATATTCCATTACACAATATCATGAACTTCAATAATTATAATATATCTAGCGAGTATCGTTTATATTTGACTATTTTATTATTTACTAATTAGAGGCGCAAAGGCTCGGCTGGTGCTTATTCATTCAACACACTTTGCGTCGTCGGGAGCTAGTTCAAGAAACGGACGATTTTCAAGATTTAAATGGGACAGGAGACAAAAAACTTATAGTAATTTAAATTCTGAAAAAAAAATATATACGGGAAAGTACCTAATGGTAGACACTGAACTAATAGATGACACTTATGACAAAAATACCATAAAAATATAAGAATTACTCTAATTATTTCTCACCACTGTAAATTTTATAAGCTTCTCAAGCTATCTGTTGAATTGAAAAAATATATTAGAGACGCCTTCGGGAACAAAATTTTAAAATGGGATCAGTTTTCGTAAATAATATGACCGCGTCAACACGCGCTCGGTAATTTCTTAGCAAATAGGTTAAGGAAGGCGAAATTTTGCACGTAAGTTTTGAATGCATTTATTTGATTTTTTGTAATTTCTATTGATTTCATTGGATTAATGGTCATGTTGTATACACTAATTAATGTTTATTTAAGATTTTTTATCAATTTTCCCTAACAATATAAAGGGTGTCTACTATTAGTTCTTGAAAATGTAAAAAACCTAATAGATGACATGGATCTCATCTTTGAGTTTTGCAATACATACTAAAGTTATTTTGTACTTTATTCTACTGCAAAAATCATCACTATTCTCTGAAAATATAATTCTATTAACAATCTAAGAACTTAGAACTACTGCACCTAAAAATGGACATGGTGTCTAATATTAGACCTTGTACTGATCTAAAAATCGATTGCTTTAGTTTTTTAGCAGTAAAAAAAAGAAAAAGGAGAGCTGAGAAAAGAAAGAAGAAAAAAGAAGAGGCAAAAGAAGCATGGAGACTAAAGACTGAAAATAAATTTGATAGGAAAAAAAGACGGGTTGCACTCCGGGAGTGCCGGCAGAAGTGAAAACTTGATTATTAACGTTGTGCAATTTTTTTAACCCATTTTTTATGAAAATCGATTATTAAAAAATAGTTTTTTTTTTTAATTAATCGAAACCCTTACGATCGATTAAATGTTAAACCCATTTTTATGAAAATTGATTTAAAAAAAATCGTTTTTTTTTTAATTAATCGAAACCCTTACAGTCGATTAAATTTTTAACCCATTTTTATGAAAATCGATTATTAAAAAATCGATTTTTTTAATTAATCGAAACCCTTATAATCGATTAAATTTTTAATCCATTTTTTATGAAAATCGATTTTTAAAAAATCGATTTTTTTAATTCATCGAAACCCTTACAATCAATTCGAGTTCGAGTTCAAGTTCGAATTCAAGCTCGAGTTCGAGTTCGACACAAAACACTACTCTCCATCTCCAACGTCTTACGGTTTTTCCAAGGTTTTTCGATCAGCACGAGAATCTGACGCGAGTTTCACAGTTTTTACCCATCCCACAAATTAAGTGCTCAACGCCGCTAAAGAAGTTTTCACTTTAAAAATATGAAATATAAAAGGAAAGATAGTTTCAGCATGGAAGAAGAATGAATAGAATCTGGAGACAACGTGGATAATATTTCTGATGCATGTAGATACTATGATGAAGTAAATGAAATCTTTTGAAAAATGGCAAATAAAGACCTAATAATAGGAAAAATGTAAAATGTAATGTAAAGTTCTATGTCAACTATTAGTTCATATTGGTGTCTACTATTAGTGATGTTCGTTTTTTGTGATGTCATCTATTAGTACTTATGACTTAGTTTACAAAAAGACCAATAATATATTTTTTAATTGATTTGTTAGAGAATAATTATAATAGTTTTATTTGGTAAGAGTTACTGAAGACATGGAAGAAGTTATCAATCCTTTATATTCATAAAATATATATTTTATAACATTAAATTGTTTCATGTTTCCTTGTAGTGTCTGCCATTAGGTCTCTTCCCTTACAGTGTTAGTTAGGGATCTAACTGGAATTCATATTCCATTACACAATATCACGAACTTCACTAATTATAATATATATAGCGAGTATCGTTTATTTGACTCGATTTAATCTAATATAATATATAAATCTCCTGTCACGATGTTTGTCCGCGATGGATTCCTAAACTACTTAAGCGATTTTAATGTTTTTTTTAAATGTGTGCTTTTTTCCAACTTGAGAGATAGGATAGCTTAGATCTTTAATTATAGTCGCAATTTTATTTTATTGCAAATTATTTGTCTATAAAGAGCGACCATTGTTTATGCGACGCGGGTCACGGGATAGCGATGGACGTTGCCATGGTGACATACTTATTTAGTCACTACTTCAATAAAATAATACTGGCGATATATGACAAAGAAACGTTTGCCGGGACAGCTAGTCTATACTTATTAATTACTTATTAATAACACTTTATTGTTTTGATACACAGGATTTTGATGATTCTTTCAGTGTTAGATAGCCCATTTATCGAGGAAGGCTATAGGCTATATTTTATCACGCTAAGACTAATAGGAGATTGTGGAAAAAAACGGGGGAAATTATTTGAAAGGGCTTATCTTGCGAACTACTGGAGCAATTTTTATGTTATTTGGCACATATAAAAAGTAGACCACGTGAAGGATCATAGGCTATTGATTTTAATCATTTTTTCAGTGGCTATATTATTTTATATCCGTGCGACGCGACGCCGGGGCGGGTCGCTAGTTGATTTATAAAATAACATTAACGACGATCAAAAAACTATAAAATTGGAGGCGCAAAGGCTCGGCTGCTGCTTATTCATTCAACACACTTTGCGCCTGCAATTTTATAGTTTTTAGATCGTCGTTATATTTTTATACATCAATTAAATCGAATCAAATATGTAAACGATACTTGCTAGTTAATATAATATTCTTCGTCTATAATTCAGTACAAAAATTATCTAAAAATCCATACTTTCATACTAATACCATAAATGCGAAAGTGAGTCTGTCTGTCTGTTACCTCTTCACACCCAAATTTGGCATGGAGATACTTTGAGTCCCGGGAAAGGACACAGGATACTTTCCGTTCCAGAAAAATACACAATTCCTTCGCGATAAACGAGTTTTGGCGCAACGGGAGTTGCGGGTGTCGTCTAGTCCCAATTAATTTGGACATAGTAAGTATGGCAATTTCGTTATTAGAAGAATTAACTTTGAGATGTTGTTCTAAAGAATGAAGTTCATGATATTGTGTAATGGAATATGAATTCCAATATGTTAGATCCTTAACTAACACTGTATATATTTTTACCAGAATTTAAATTACTATATTTTTATGTCTCCTGTCCCGTTGAAATCTTGAAAATCGTCCGTTTCTTGAACTATATAGCTTAAGGCGAGGATCAACCCCAATTTGTTATTCCGTGACTCCCGGTTTACCTAGTTCGAATATAACAACGAAATGTAAAAAAATATGGGATACAAAGCACAACATTTAAAAGACTTTAAACCATAAACATTTTTATAAAACGTAAGACATTGGCTGTAATTAATTTACAAACTCACCTCCGACAAAAATCTAATTCATCGAAATATAAGTATTAATTAACTAGGATAATAATACATTTTATTTGAATAAATTGTTAGTAAATCTATAATAAAATATTCTGAACCGAACAATTTTGTTTCATAATATTTATTTCCAAAGATATTTTAAAAAAACATGAAAAATAGAGAAGATCCGCCCCTAGTAACTACAGTTTTATGCAAAGCTAAAATTAATCTTATTGCGATGCGATGCGATGGTCTTTGGTTGTGTGCAAGGTTATCGTTTTGGATTGAGATTAATCCCTGCCCGAAGGGGGCGACTAACCCAAAATTTTCGATTTTATAATTCATTTTTATACTTGAAAATAAGCCCTGAATTATTTCATTTTCTAAAATTATATATTACATTATATGTATTTCCAAGAATTCAATCTAAACAAAAACACGATATCTTACAATTTTCTCGATAGAAAAAAATCACAAAAATGCATCTAATTTTCACGAATTTTTAATTTATTGCCATAACTGTGCATTGGACTAAGTTAATATTTTAACACATTGTATAAAATTCTATCATTGAGGAACTGACCTAGCGGACTTTTAAAATGTTGTCTAATTATCGAGTTATTGAGAAAAAACGAATTTGGTGATGAATCCGCGTCGTCCTTTTCACCTGGCATATGAAAGACGGGCGTGAGTGTGAAGAGAAGAGGACGATGTTTGATTTATTGGGTTAGTCGCCCTGCGACGGCCGATTAGCCGAAAGTTACAGGTAAACTTTCAGCTTTCCTAAACTGAGGTTTGAGGAAGGTCTGGCCGTCGCAGGCTCTTATAGTCTATTACGATAATATTAAGTATTTAAAAAAAGATAAAACCGACTTCAAAATAATAATTGTACTTGTACGTCACAATTTGCATTATAATAATTGAGAATAAAAATTCCCTATCTCAAAAACTACTCAACCGATTTTGCAGCATTCTCCTTAGTTGAATAATACCTAGTACAACAAAAAAATAATAACTTAAATCAGACTTGTAGTTCCGGAGATATGCGAACACAAACATAGAAACATACATTACATATTATTATTACATAGGTAGGTATTAGGTACATACATACAATACATACACTTTTGAAAAAAACCGGCCAAGTGCGTGTCTGGCCACGCGCAATATAAGGTTCCGGAGTACAGAGGCGGCGCAAGGCGTGGGCGGTGTGGGCGATCGCCCACGGCTCCGCGGTCCTCGCGCCTCTTGTACCCCGAGGATTTTTTTACGAGAATTTACGCGTTTTGAGACTCAAATTTTATTTATAAAATTATGATTGTCTAAAAATAATCCATTTAGGCCTAAGGAGCCTCGCAAAATGTATCTCGCCCACATAAAATTTCGGTCTTGCCCCGCCACTGCCGGAGTACCGCTAGTTTTTGATATTTTTTGAATTGTCCATGAATGTACATTTATTATAAAATGTTTTACACTACTCTAACTACATCATCTTAGTTACGTTCAGAGGAATTTGAACGAAAAGTTCCTTTATACTTCGCCCAATACATTTTTTTTACCCGACTGCCGGGAGGGTTATGTGTTTAGCGCGTATCTTGTATGTTTGTAATATTTTTCCTTACCTTGTATCTTCAGAACCGCTGAACGGATTTTCACATTTGAGGTATCGTTAGTTAGTTGATCGACTCAATTTTAGTTGATCGAATCAATAACATTAAGGAGTCTTCTTAGCCGTGAATTGTGATAGTTTTCCTTTTAAATTCAGCATAATATTTTCTCTCGTTCTCTCGTCTCGTTCACATTTCCAGAAGCAACCGTTTAGCAATTAGCTGGTACAAGGTACAAACAACTCTAAACGATTTTTTTCACTAACTTCATATTTCACAAATGGATCCCTAAACCGGAAAATGATCTCTGAATACTCGTAATATTTTTAAAAAACCTATCCAACGACACCCCACACGACGGGGTGGACGCGAAAAAAAATCATCCCTGTGGAGCTAGGGGAGAGTGTGTGTAGCTAGGGGAGGTACCTACCTTAATTTTTTTTTAAAGATCTCATATACAATTTTGTCGGCATCATTAATATGTGCATTCATGTCGAATTACGGCTTTGTAGGTCCTATAGTCTCACAGCAAAACCGCGGACAGACAGACGGACGAACGGCGGACAGACGGATAGACAGACGGACGGACAGACCGAATCTATAAGTTTTCCTTGATGACTACGGAACTCTAAAAATAGGTTATCAGGTATATCATCGTCTGAACAAATGTGCCCAAAAGTGACTATGTATCAGTATAATATGTAAGTATGTATATAATTGAGTACTTATTTCAACAAATTTTTTTTTGATAAATGAAAAGATCATATTATATATGATCTTTCATATCAGATCATATTATATATTTTAACGTTATTAGTGGCAGCAGAAAAGGAAGATCTTCCGACCGAGCAAGATAGCATGCTCGGTCAGGCCGAAGCCCACTGACGTCATTTCAGACGTTGTATATATCTTGCCGTTCTCCGAAACTTCGATAGCGCGATGTAGGATTGTTAGGCGAATTGTGGGTACCGCCACATCACTCCCCCCCGAAGACCGGTGATATTCTTCAATGCGCTTGTGTTGTCAGGTGTGGGCCGAAGCTACGCGTGCAATGACCAGGAGAGGGACCCCGTGCTCTGCTTGCTGACCGGTCGTTGTAGCCTATGGCTGCCCCGTTCAAGCCGGACACGGGTTCGACCGGCGCGGACGCCCAACGCGGCTTATGGTCGAGGCGACCCGGTTGTGCTTGATGTCTGCTGACGTGGTGCGGAGGGGCGGGGAGTGTTGATGATGACTGATGTCCAGAAGGATGCGTGTTCTTGTCAGTGGTCACCAATTTTAACGTTGTTCGTGGCGGCCGAAAAGGAAGATCATCCGACCGAGCGAGATAGCATGTTCGGTCAGGCCGAAGCCCACTGACGTCATTTCAGACGTTGTATATAATATCTTGCCGTTCTCCGAAACTTCGATAGCGCGATGTAGGATTGTTAGGCGAATTGTGGGTACCGCCACAATATGATATGATAAATGGAAAGATCATATTATATATTTTTTTGTTTTTCGCAATACTTAATTCAAAAGTTATTTCAAAATAAAAATAGTAAATACTAAATACCAAAGACACGCCGACACTCCGGCACGAGCGCGTGTGACGTCACAATGTTAAAAAAAGTTTAGCTACGTACATGACATAATAGTTATCGCAAACAATAAACATAGTTAGCGCAAACAATTTTGACCTTAATTATTAATGTAATAAAGTATAATTTACTCAGAGCCAGTACTGGCTGCCAATAAGACTGGCAGCCAGTATTGGCTTGGCATATGCCGCGTGTGAACAGTTTGGCCTAGCTTGAAAAACTGTTCACACGCGGCATAATATGCAATTATTGGCAGCCAGTACTGGCTCTGTGTAAATTATACTTAAGGGTAATATTGCCGTATACTACTGAAATGTATTTAACGTTTTAACGTCACATCTCAATCATGGCGCATTTCTATGTCACGTGACTTTATTCATGAATTGAAAAAGCATTTTTTAAGGTTTTTGCATTAAATATAAATATTATTAATAATAAGGTTTTTAAATACATTTAAAAAATCAATATATTTTTTTGAAATACTCAATTAAGTATGTATGTTTTTATGTTTGCATATCTCAGGAACTATAAGTCCGATTTAAGTGATTCTTTTTTTGTTGTACTAGGCATTGTTCAACTTAGGGAATGCTGCAAGTTTCATCAAAATCGGTTCAGTGGCTTATGAGTTTTTTTTTAAATAATATTATTAGTTTTAAATTCAGCCTCATGTTTGGAATCACGCAAAATAAAATGAACATGATGTATACATCATGTTCATTGTTCATGCGTGTCGCGAGAATTGTGTGTCTGAGTACTTGTGCTTCAAGTAAAATTTTATAATACGGTACTTATTATTATACCTAGTGGCGTACGTTCCCAACTTCTCACGCGCAAATGCCTTGTAAGAATGTCAATATTGATTATTATTATTATCGTTTTAAAAATAATAAATTAGAGGGATAATCAGGATATTAAGTTCGAATATAGGGCACAGTCATATAAATTATTATATTAAATGACTGTACCCTATAGAAAAGTAGGTACCACTAGTGATTAGTAAAGTAAAAAAAGGGAATAAGCCAGTGTTTCCCAAACTTGTCGGGACCGCGACCCATCAACAAGATAGTTAAAAGTTCGCGGCCCACCTTGTGTCATGAAAACAAAAAATCGGCCAAGTGCGAGTCGGACTCGCGCACGAAGGGTTCCGTACCGTTATAGAGCAAAAATAGGCCAAAAATTGTGTTTTTGTATGGGAGCCGACCTTAATTTTTATTTTATTTAAATATTATTATTAAAGTACAATTACATTTAAGGCCTTCCTGAAAGTTTCAAGTGCCTACGTCTTATCATTATTGATTACACTGAACACTCTACTATCGGCTGCGGCTCTGGAGCAAGTGGGCGACAGGCGGCAGCACTCACGTCTGGCGACCATCTTGTCCCAGCCTCGCCCTGATTGGTAGTAAGCTGCCATCTTTATTCAAATTCTAATTCTAATTACGAGCAAAGAAGGCCAAAAAAATCATGTTTGTTGTATGGGAGCCCCCTTTAAATATTATTTTTATTTTAGTATTTGTTGTTATAGCGGCACCGGAAATACACAATCTGTAAAAATTTCAGAACTCTAGTTATAGCGGTTCTTGAGATACAGCCGGAGACAGACAGACGGACAGACATCGAAGTCTCATGAATAGGGTCCCGTTTTTACCCTTTGGGTACGGAACCCTAAAAAGCAGCAGTATGTAATTGCTGCCGCAACATTTACCGTTAATTCTTATCGTAGTTCACCACCATACTCGTATCACTCACACTCACAGCCTACTGACGTTCACTTCTGGGCCTTTTCTAAAGCTCGTCACCACACTCATTTCAATTAAGAAACGTACGTAAGTACGACAATCGTCCTATAGTTTCAGGACCCACCCAAAATCTACCCACGACCCACCAGTGGGTCGCGACCCACACTTTGGGAAATACTGGAATAAGCTATAGTCAACACTCAACAGTCAACACTGCAGTAGCCTTGCTGCAGGGCAAGAACCATATTATGTGAGTTGAAATGACAGAAAAAAAGTTATTTTTTCTTACTACAAAATTTATTATCCTTAAAGCCATTCAATGAGCAAATAACCATTACATTTTAGGAATACCTTTTTTTAGTGCCTAGGTATAATCACTTCGATTTTTGGTCTCATTTATTGCAAAAAATCTTACGCTTACATGGGTGTAGGGATATTTTTTACAAACTTAACCTATACTTAATTCTACACGAGCGTAAGGTTTTTCGCAAATTACATTTTTATAAGTAGGTAAGAGTTCTAAAAAATAGAGAGGTACCTACGTATTAATGGTACCTACCTATTAACTAAATTTAATAAACACATAAAAATAAAAAAAATAATATCTAATTATAAACCCTTTTCCATAAAGTAGATAGGTCCTATAATATGGTGATGACTACATCGGACTACAAGCCAGCTGGTTTCATACTTAGTACATTATAAAAAAATAGTCTGATGCATCATGCAAATCCGCTCGACATTATTAAAATCATGATATTCATTAACCTCTCAAATTTTGATGCTCTAACCGTCACTTTTATTAAAATATCGATACATGAATACTGAATATGAAGGCTACAAATGTGAGCAAATCGTTTTTTTTCCGCTGGCTATTCGTTGCACAACGCAACCACAATATAAATAATATTATACAGTAGATCAATTTTATACTAGATTCAGGCGCGCTATTTCACATTACTTGAAGATGCATAATGCAGCATTATTTGTATCATGTCATTATCATGAATCATGATCGTATCATTTCATGTGTACCATGTCGAGCGCGTGTAAAACCGTGTCTCTGTTTTAGGCAAGTATGATCTCAATGATACGACAGAGTTATTCTACTGTCTTTATACGGAGGCGTTTTATATTAGGTATATCGCAAGAACATCCATATTTAGATACCAATAAAATAATAAAATTGATTTTTATCGTTTTCTTGGTAAGTAGGTATATCTATAATTTAAATGATTTTGTTTGGGTTACAATATACTGTCCCAATTCGATTCAATCTTATTAGTTATCAGCTGTTATTAGTAAAAACAGAAATTAAAGTCAGAATTAATTCGTCATTATAATATGTATCGGAACAGTACCTACCTTTAGTATTAAAACTGGCCACTCTTATATTCTGTGTAAGTATATCCATCCAGAACGTAAATCATGTTAACACTGTCAAGGCATCAAGTACATGTAAAATGCTTCTTCACAGCCTTGTACCCCATCATGGATACTTTGTGATTACAACAATAGACTACTTCATTCGACATTCATCGTTATGATCACTCTTCAGTTTAATACATATTTAATACATATTATAATTAATATTTAACATAGAATCCAAAAAAGACGAAATGAGGCATATTATTATTGAATTGTGCCTCGTGTTATTTAATCATTATGAAGATTGTAGCTTAAAATATATATTACTAGCTGTTGCCCGCGACTTCGTCCGCGTGGACTTCAGTTTATAGCGCGTGGTGTCAACAAAATCGGTGTCAAATTTAAAAGCTTTTTAAAACCCTGGTACCCCTGGAACGCCTGGAAGAGATCGCTTATAGCGATAAGGCCGCCCTTGCCCACATTTATGTTCTTAAGTTTTAGTTTTAGTAACTGATTGTACTTAATTTAATGTGAGCAATAAAGAGTCTATCTATCTATCTACCCCTTAAATCAAAATACCCAAAAACAGCTGTGCAGTGTGTACGTAATATTTCATTCTTTAAACATTACACAACTTTAGCTTTACCCATAAATTATTTATCATTGGTAGGTTTAAGGTTACGTCACTGCATAGATAAAAGTACCGAGTAGTGAGTTAATTAATAACGTGTATAACAATCGAGAGAATCGAAAAACCTTACTCAATATGGTGCCACCTCTTAAAGAAAGACTTATGAGCAAGCGATAGCGAGATGTAGGCGACTCTTAGCGCCATCTGTTATGAATTTTTGGAACTAACATAATTTGAACTAATATACGCATTTTCACCCTCTAACAACGCTTTTTTCCAGTTAAAAAGTAGCCTATGTCCTTTCTCAGGCTTTAGACTATCTATGTACAAAATTTCATTACAATCGGTTCAGTAGTTTTGGCGTGAAAGCGGGACAGACAGACAGACAGACAGACAGAGATACTTTCGCATTTATAATATTAGTATAGATTGTAAATAATTAAGATGTTTTCACTTATTCGTCTTGTACCTAATATATTATTTTATGAAGGTATGTAAGTAGATTAGCTATACCTAAAAATGTAAAACATTTAAGATTTCTTTATTTTGAGGTTTTTTAAATCCGTTATTCTATGGCTCATACTGCACATTCATGGGATGGCTTAAAAATATTTTTTCAGTACGTCTTGAGTGAAAGACGATTAAAGGCGCACGTCCACCGGATCGGAATCGGACCATATGGAGCGGACGGATTTGTGTCTTTGTATTGATTTCTATGGTACTGTGTGAACTGGAACGTCATTTCTGCGTCTGACAAATTATAAATAATAACGCTCCGTCCGCACCGTACGGTCCGATTCCGACCCGGTGGACGCGCAGCTTAATACCCAGTTATTGAGATTTTAGAAGTTTATCTATTCCATATCTAGAGCTTTTGATTGGCTTCTGTCAAACAGGTAACCAATTAACACCGCTATTAAAAAGATAACTCCTGTGTAAAAAGCCTCAAGAAAGGGTTATTAAGCGAGGTAAAGCTATCTTTTATTATTTAGCTAGATATTATTATTATTTATCAATATTCTTAAAAAGTATCTAAAATAATAATCATACTCTTGACCTACTAAGTTAAAGTTCATCGAAACAGCGTATTTGGCAACTCATAGCTATACAATTATCATAATTTATTACTATCTAAAGAGGGCTCTACATATTCAGAGTAGAGAGTAGAGCCGAGGTAACAATATTTAGTAACGAACACAAGGTCTTAAATTATTAAGGATGACGTAAAGCCACCCTTAAAATATCTTTGTTTGGGCTTAAATTACAGTGCTTACTTGTTACTTATAGTACCGACCCATGAAAAACGTACCATTTCGCTAATGTGCAATATTTTCTATATCACCTAAAACTTTGCAACTATTATTTTGAGTCCTGTAAAAACATTTCCTTCTCGTATACTCTAATTGTATTATTTTCCAAATCTTCCACTTTTCTTCTTTTAAACATCGAACGTTTGATTGTCTTCTTGAATATTTTGTTGAGGATCAGTAAAAATGTTACAATTAGTGTAAGGCTGAACACGACCTTCGCTAGCGGCGGCAGTACGACCACCATGAAATATATCGAGTACACAAAATGACTCGGCAGGCCCTCTTGTTTCTGAAAAGGAAATAATGTTGATTATAATAAAAATATAAAGCTACTAAAGCTACAGTAACTAGTTATTCGGCCAAAAAGAAATATCGACCTTCGAAAATGTTTATTATATAGTTACCTACTAGATGGCGCCCGCAACTCCGTTGCGCCAAAATTCGCTTATCGCTCGGGAACCGTACATTATTCCGGGATCTACATCAATGAACTCGTCTGCTTCAGTAGGATAAGTAACAAACTGACTTTTTAAGAGATATGACGAAGCGGGCCATGAGGCTACGGCATGCATGTGCTTTGTTTCTAAGAATTACAAAAGAGCCTAAATTTTGTTTACTTTTACGATAATAGCCATTGACCATAATATTGTGCCAGATGTGGATACTGTTACCTATTCAAATTGTTTACAATACTGCTGAGCCGGTCGTTCTGCAGATTTAATTCTCCGAAATGTTAACCAAATGTGGTCGATTAATGCGGTATGTCGTAGTAAACAATGTCGTAAAAACCAATGTTTTTGATAAGGTGGTCATATAGCATTCAGCCGGGACCTTTGATTTTGGTCAATTTAACCGGTATGTTGTTCTAAACGATGTCACCATAAACGGTTTTGACTGTATTAGTATAGATGGATATTATTAGTTGACTATACGTACATTAAAATACATTTTGATATCGATTATACTCTCTTATTTACAAATCCGAATTACTTTTATGATCAAAATATCTTAATGCTCTTTTTGTAAGGATTTTAAAAGAAGTTTTTTTTTTATTTAATAGCGTTATTGATTGACTAACGTCAAAACAATGACCAGTCAACAACGTACGATAGGTATGTATAGGTCTACCAGAATCTGATGGCAAAAAGTGAGAAAATAAATTGACTGTAGCAGCACCGGGGTAATTGGAATTTTGATCCTTTTTTTAACTTATAGCGGCTGATTCCGTGTGTGAAACATGCAAATATACAAAAATTTATCCAATGATAAAGGATATTTTTTGAAAATTTACCATCAGCCATCAGAGTACACATATAATATGCTTTCTTTTGGACCGGTGATATTTGCTTTCCTTTACATTGTCTTACGGCCACACTCAAAGACTTATTGATATAATTTAGTTTTAAGTATTGGCAGAATATGAATGGAGTGTATGTTCAAAACTTCATTCAATTGACGTTAAGTAATAATTAAAATACTTATGTCTTTGAGTGCGGCCGTTTGACAAGAATCAAGATAGACATATATCTCTAGTTCTACTACTTACATATTCTATCCAGCTGAGCGGCAGCACTAGCTTGGAGAACTTGTTGAGCTCCTGGTCGCCGTAGCTGGACATGTCGTTGATGTACAGGTTGCACTGCATCCGCGCCACCGACTCGAAGGGTACACCGGTTTTCTGTAAAATGCCATAATGTGTTGCTAAAACGATCGAGATAATCATTAAGACACAGAGGTATTTAGAAGGTAGAGTTCAAAAAATATTCTTAGGGCGACTTTCAAAATTTTATTTAACCGCAAAATTCTGTTTAACGAAACAAGTTGTCTTGCACCATAAGTTATACATGATGATGATAGGCAGTATTTGCACCATAAGTTATACGAAGTTATACATCTGTCAAATTTAAACAGCCAAAAATTGCTGTTTATGCTGCTAAACGTAGGTATGTAGCAGTTGAATTTAGCGTTAGATTTTGGTCGTGAATAATTTTCGAAGAATTTGAGTGTGAAAAGAATAATGAGTTTCTTTTAGTTAATTAATGTAGGATTAACAAAGCTTGGCCCGTGGTCCATGCGACGAAGCTAGAAAAATTTGTAGATTGTAGATATGAAATTTTGCCATTTTAGTAAGTTCAGACTCTACAAACGTATAACATTATCATCTGATAGCAAAATACTCACCGGTTCTACATAGACGTATGAGCTGTGTTTGCTTCTATCGGGCTTGAGCCCCGTAACGTATGTGTCCTTGGGTGGGGATCCAGTGTAGAAGTGAGGGTATGAAGCCACCAATGGGAAATCTGTAAACAGAGATATGACAAAAATGTGGTATTTATACTACAAATAAAGTGTTTGGCAGATTTGAGCAGGTTTAATATTAAATGCAACTTCTTAAGGTGAAGGTAGACCATATATTATTGTACACCCGCCGTAGTCATCGTCGTTTTGTGATGATGAACGTTTCTGCTGTTAGATATTGTAGTTGTTAGATTAAGTTATTGTTATCAACACGCGCCTACTGCCTCTCAAGTATCACCAATCGACCTTAAAACGTACTCCGTCTATAACCATAATAATAATCCAGAAATGTACGCCTCCGTGGTCCAGTGGTGTAGAGCGCGCCTCTTGACTCGGAGGTCGTGGGTTCGATTCCCGCGTTGGAAACATAATTATTACATATTATTATTTCCAAGTTTGGTTAAGACAATGCAGGCTGATCACCTGATTGTCTGACAAGTAAGATGATCCATGCGTTGGATGGGCATGTAAAAAGGCGGTCCTGCGCCTGATCTCTCGCCAGTCGTGTCAGTCATCCCGCTCTTCGGTAACACTGGGTTATGCGAGTAAAGGAATAGAGATTGCTCTTGTGTACTGCGCAAACACTTGGGCACTATAAAATTACTCCTGCGTAACAGGCCTGGTTTCAATGAAACCGGCCACCGTCACCGAAACTGGTGTGGGATATAGTTATTATTATAATAGTTTAAACTAATTGTTTCCTATCGCATACGTAGTAAAGGTATACTTACTGTGGTAGCACTTGGAGGCATCACTGATGCCGTCAGGGAAGGGCTGCGTGCCGGCGTAGCAGTCTGTGCCGTTAGTGATGCGGTCGAACACGTTCTCCGTCAGGTTGTAACGGTACACCGGCACTCCCTCCATCACCGCTTCCTCTGGAAATGTCGACAAAGACCACAAGTTAAATTATTATTATTTTTAACAAAAAATTAAAACCGACTTCCAAGGTAAAAACAATAATAACATTAATATGAACTAAAAAGTATTAAATAATTTTTACTATCTAATAGTGCCTTTTTCGGAATTCGGCTAAACCTCAACTATTTCTGTACTCAATCTTCATTATTTTGAAGTCGGTACCAGATAGCTGAATCTTCAGTCCTCTGACAGAATATTTGAAACTTTTGGAACTGGCACCGACTTCAAAATAATGAAGATTGAGTACAGAAATAGTTGAGGTTTAGCCGAATTCCGAAAAAGGCACTATTAGATAGTAAAAATTATTTAATACTTTTTAGTTCATATTAATGTTATTATTGTTTTTACCTTGGAAGTCGGTTTTAATTTTTTGTTAAAAATAATAATAATTTCACTCTTTTTAGTTACACTAGTACGTAAACCTTCGCGTATATTTTACGTAATTTATTACAATTTGTTAAGTGTTGAGATTTGTAAATTTTTTATTTTCTAAGAAAATTTAGTTCCGCAATTCAACAACAGATGTCGTTGTTAAGCTTCTGCATCGCGGTATCGCTTACTCGATTACATTTGATATAACTAATTCGCTACAATAATTATTTTCTTCTCGCTCACTTCAGAGGGATTAACGTCCCAGAACCATAAGACCAGTTTTAGGCGTAAGACGTAGACGTCTATTCTTTACATTAAGAGTCACAACTCACACTCACAAAATAATATATTAACAGTAAAGTGAACAGTAGTTAGTAAAGTATTCGATCTGTATAATATAAAGTAGTAAAATATTCGATCTCTCGTTTGCCGCCACGCGCCGCCCGCGCGACACCGTCGCCTCTGTAGCGCCGACCGCCGTGTATTAAACAAACAGGTGTTGTTATGTAACAATACATAATTATTATTACGAGTTAGTATATCCATACCTATGCCTTGCAGTACTTCTGTCTATTCTGTGCCATGAGACATTGGTGACCTTAACCACGACGTGGTAATGATGATGATGACGATGATGATGATTATGATTATGATGATGAATATTAATTGCATAGTAGCATATGCTTTCTGTTCTTAAAACAACGCCGAAACTCCCAAACGTGTATCTATAAGGAGTCAGGAGTTCTCTCAGCATCTTCGAAACCATGGTATACCTTGACCCAATATTTGACTTTTTGGTAGCATATTCTTAGTACACTTCACATAAAACCAAAATAACCATATGTTTCCATATAAATTTTGAGGAGTTCCCTCGATTACTCCTGGATCCCATCATCAGGTCACCACTTTGTGAACATGGTACCAAATTGGAGTAAAACCAAATACAACAAAGCAAAAATTTCGAAAATCGGTTCACAAACGGCGGAGTAATCGTTGAACATACAAAAATAAAAAAAAAAATAAAAAAAAAAAAAAAAAAAAAATATCCACAGCCGAACATATAACCTCCTCGTTTTTTGGAAGTCGGTTAAAAATAAATTACAAGTGATAATAACAGCTTTATTGTAGTGTGCACGTGCACTCATAGGTAATTAGTGTGTACCGATAACACTCAAACATTGGCGAAAGCTTGCACACATAATATTATACTGTACGATTAGGAGGAATACTCGTAGTGGGGCGCGTCTTCGTGGATTGCACGGACTATATACAGCAAAATAGGCCAAAAATTGTGTTTTCTGTATGCTCTTAAATATGTGTTTATTTTATGTTAATTATAAATTGTGTATTAATAAAGTACATATAAAATTGAGGATTTTCTGAAAATTTCAAGTGCCTACCTTTTCCATCATCGAAGCCTCCCTTAAATATTAATTTTATTATTATAGCGGTAATAGAAATGTGCTGCGGCTGTGTATACGTGTTCTTCTAGAGTTCGCTGTCAACTGTGAAAGTTTATGCGCTTTTTGGCAAGTGTATACTGTATAGACTACGTATCCCAGACTATTATTACGATTCATATGTACCATTACGATTAGACCTGTTTAATATAGGACTAGATTGTAGATGCTATAATGGAACTTATACACTACACAGGTACAAAGTCATCACCTTTCTTTTGAACCGAACACTAACTGGCGACAAACCAATGTAATGCGTATCCCTTTAAGGTTATCATGTGGCGTATTAGCGATGAAATGACGTGTAATTTTAAGTCAATGTGTATTAAATAGTTAATGGAATCAGGCGTTACTTAGCGGAAATCCATAGCTTAAAATTTAGTTTGTTATTATTTTTAGCAATATTCCGCGAAATAAACTTCCACCTTTAAGTAAATGAGTGAGTGCACGCATAGGCATGCGTACAGCACCTCCCTCCACCCACACTGCCTATGCGTACACTCGCATGCAAGAACTTGCAAACACCACCACCACACAAGCAATAATGTTGGCAAATTCGTGCAAGGCCCCTCACCACCATTCAGGTTGAGAACCTCAACGCGCGTTTCGCTCCAACACTAGAGCATCCTCAGGATGTGGACTCTACGAACAACGTCCGTCAAGTGCCGCTGCCGGCCAAAAATTTTTTTTTGGCCGGCTGCGGCACTTGACGGACGTTGTTCGTAGAGTCCACTCTTCCTATGCTATACACTAGTTCCTATGCGTGCACTCACTCATTTACTTAAAGGTGGAAGTTTATTTCGCGGAATATTGCTAAAAATAATAACAAACTAAATTTTAATGTGTATTAATGTAAAAGTAAAAAATATTTAGCTCTTTACTTACAATAATAATAATAAATGCATCTTTACCTACGAAGTAGAGCGGCATGATTTTGCAGACGCTCTTTCTCAGGTAGAGGAGGACGTCCTGCTTGGTGAGGTACTGCGGGTACATGACACCCTCCGTGGAGCCCGTAAGCCGGTCGGGACACGCCTGCGAAAATAGTAAGTATTAGTAGTAACTTACTATATGTAGGTATATAGTAAGTAAGGGTGGGTTGCACCAACTTAAACTATAACTGTAACTTCGACTATAAGAGCGCATTTTCATTAGTCGTTAACTCGTACAGTATACAGCATGCGGGGAGTCTATGACAACTAATTGACAACTAATGGCGCATTGTCATTGGTCGTGGCATGCGTTTCAGAAATCTCCCGCACCCCGCATGCGGGCCTTATCGACCAGTGAAAATGCGCAATTAATACAATGAAAAATGTCAAATCTTTGGTTAAAGTCAATAATGGACGCCCTATCATATTTAACGATAACCACAACCAAAACAACAACATACATCTGTCCAATTCTGTGGTCAAAGTTAAGGTTAAAGTTATGTTAAAGTTAGCCTTAACTATAACCATAACGTTGACCATAACTGTAATCAAATCAAATCATGTAACTACATAATATAACCTGTAACTCACCCAGTAAATAAAGTAAGTAGGAAAATCTGTAATCAACAAAAGTTGGTTGACTACTGTACCCTAAAACGGAACCCTAACCAGCTGATTTTTTGTATATGTAGGTTAATACTTATATTATTTAAAAGTAACCTTGTCCTACAAATAAAACAATTTTAGGACCATCAAGTCAAAGTATGAAATCCTTTCTATCTCTGTTAGCTACCACTTTCGAGATTTTTCGAAAATAAAAATGTTGTTGTCTTATCAAAATGAAGCTACTCACAAAAAATTAGCTTGTTAGTAATCACAAAAAAATTTGTTCTAGGGCTTCCGTACTATCATATCTATTGATAAACTGAATGTTTTCATCTTTCATCACTGTTTTGACTGTATGTTGTGTTTGTTAAGCTGACCTGAATATTTTTGATTATTACTCTAGAATAAAAGCCACATAAAAAAACATTGGTAAAATCATAATATTGTTTGATGAGTTAAATATTATTGGAACAATTAAATTTAGTACGTATAACTAACAGACATAAACAACTTAAAACATAAATTCATAACACGAAATCTCTTAATTGCGTCGCGGTATAATAATAATGATAAAATTATTACCATAAACAAAATTTTGTTATTGAAGATATACACGGAAGTTCAATAAAGAAGATTAAAGCACCGACACTATGCAGAGTGCTAAAACATTTATAAAGGTTTTCCTTAATAATAGACGCAATTATTTTTAGCTAAATCTATTTTTGATTGCCACTAGCTATTCCAAATAACAAAGTGCTATTTACCTCAAGTATATATTTTTAAAGTTTAACTTACTAATTAGGGTCTACACAGACGGACTGCATTTCAACTGCAATCCAACTGCAAATTGCAGTTGGAATGCAGTTTGAATGCAGTTGACACGACTGCAATAGAACTGCAAACCAAACAGTTTACACGACTGCACGCCGACTGCAACTGAACTGCAATCCGACTGCGCGTTTGGCTTGCAGTTCTATTGCAGTCGTGTCAACTGCATTCAAACTGCAATCCAACTGCAAATTGCAGTTGGATTGCAGTTGAAATGCAGTACATCTGTGTAGACCCTTAGTACGTGGCTTAATTTTGACATTTCTTTAAACTGTAATGGCTTAAAGTAGGTAGGATTTTTAATGTTTTTCTTACTTACATCAGGATCGTATAGCGCCATTTGTGGAACACCCCTAACTTTGTCTATTCTGAAGAAGTTCTTGTGGCCCCACCGCGGCCCAATTTTGACGGTCACGTCATCAGCAAAATCAAAGTAAATCTGTAAATCATAAGCAATTTTTCTATCATTCAAGGTTTATACGACGGAAAATTTCGTGTCGAGAATTGTCATCCTAGTCAAAACAAAGAAAGTTAATTTTAATACCATTGTAAGAAGTAAGAAGTCCTTTGAAAATTGAATTCTATTCACCTAGAGTACGGTTGAAATTCACAGCGGCAGCAATCAACGACTTCCACCTCAGGGTGTCAGGGTTATCACTACCCCGTGTCAATTGAACTTATCACCAGTAAATTATAATAATATATATTTAAATTATACCTAATAATTATAGTTTTTACGCATGTCGCACAACTAATGAGACTATGATAAACATGTTTTTTATTATATGTAGGTATTTTCTCGTTAGATAGCAGATAGACGTAACGGCCGTTTGGAATTCTCTTCAACGTAATAAACCACAAATATCTGCAGGTTTTCATTAAAACGGGCGTATTACATACGCGGATTTTAAAGTATGTTTTTGGTGTGTAATGTGTTAATCGTCCATTTGGTTGAATGGACGTACCATCAATGCACACCCTTAATGTCACACAGAAAACTGGTGTTAACACGTTTGGGAAATATTGCCACGCATTGGTTTCATTTACTCGAAGACTCTAATTATATATAACTTTTAAAATAAACATTCAACACGCCGCCACAAAAAGTGCCAACCGTCACAGGAGATTAAAAGTTAGATAATACTCACCACATTCAGGATGCCCAAATTAGTGACGGGTAGCATCCCTGGGGCGAGGCGGCCAGACAACTCTACGACGGGTTCCCGGAAGTCCCATAAATACTCGTAGATGGTTTTCCGGACGAACAGCGAGCTGCCTTGCTGCCGAATCAGCAGCTTGATGGCCGTGCGAACGAAATAGTTCTCAGCGTACAAGTAGGATAGGAGGCCCTGAGAAAAAAAAGTTTGTTTATGGTAAGCAATTGCCAATGGACATGTCCAGATAAATTACACTTGTATTGTAGCCGATACTGTGTTGGGCATTCCTGGATCCTCATAATTCCTTGTCCCTCTTTGGCTATAAGCTGATAATCGCAGTTTACCTCTAGGTGATTTAGGATTTGGACCTAACTAGAAAGATATATTGTGAGTAGTTACCTGTACATAAAAATGTTTCAAAGCGAGTCTCAACTCTCAAGAAAGTAAAGCATGCTAATAAAACTGAAACTACGATAAAGTTGAACACATAAGTCAGAACATATTATATTATTTGTGCCATAATAACTCTAATGTGGCTACATTATTTAGCAATGCTAAATAATGTAGCCACATTAGAGTTATTATGGCAGTGGCTACATTATTTAGCCAAGGCTAAATAATGTAGCCACAAGTCTCAAGCCTGGACATCATTATTGATTATTGATTTCATATTTTGGGCACTTATCGATTATTACTGGTTACAAAAAAAAATGTATTACAAAAAATATAATTGTTTACAATATAATGTACAATTAAACTTTGAAGATATGAGTGGATGAAGAGGGTAACTAGCATTTTATAACATGTTAACATTCATTTTTGTCCCTGATTATTTGAACAAACTTCGTAACTTACCTACTCAATCATCTGGCTAATATTATATTGGACAATACATAATTTCCACGTTTTTTTATTTTAAACCATGTTCTCGGCCCTGAAGCCTCCATTTATGCAAAAAAACGATCTTTTTCAAATTCTTAGGTACCCACTTTATCCACTCATGTCTTCAATTGCGGAAAACAAACGTATGACATCATTGTGCACTATGAAGAAACGTAACTTTTGTAAGGTAAGTTCTGCGGGGCTAATATGGTCGCATTTAGCAATTCCTCTCAATCAATTCACAATAAGAATAGGCTATTTGACCTATTTTTTTTCTTCATTCTAATCGCTTCTTAATCATTCATTTTCACCAAAAAAACTAATATTTTAATATTTTACACAGTAGAAACCCATAAAAATGTTGATTGAAAAACATGTTTCTTAAATGGCGCCGAAAACACTGTCCGCCATTGTGCCGCCATAGTGTGACGTCATGTTTTTTGTATTTTATGCTTTCTTTATTAAAAAAAAGATTTATGTGCTAAGCGTACGAGTCTAAAAATTAGAAAAGAATTTAGAAATCATTTGTAATGTTAAACACTTTTGTAGAAAAGTTTTGGCCATTTCATTTCCCGTCTACAATAAATGGAGATAATATATAAAACTGATGTTTTATTTTGAATTATTCAAGAAAATATATTTTATAAATCTTTCTAGGCTTATTCATATTATTTATGTACAAATAAACTTACATATAACGAGCGCAATAAATAAAAGATATTAAATTACAAATAGGATGACGTCACATCCAAATCGCAAGTACCGCAAAAGCGTTTTCGTCAGTACAATTCATATTTTCATAAAATCATATTTTCAAATCGACTTTATTTATCAATCATAAGCTTTTATTTGATGATAAGGGTGAAATACGGTTTCCTAGGCCAAGTTTTACTAGAAATATGCATTTGTTCAATGAAATTGAATATAGGTCAAGTAGCCTATTGTCAAAACTGTCAAACTCACAAATGTCAAATTATTACAATTTAGTCTGAATTGCAAAGGGGGCGTCCACAAATTACGTGAGGTGTTTAGGGAAATCTCATCTAATCTCACGTTGGGGAGAAGGGGGGGGTCTCGGCAAATCTCACGTAATTTTTTTCTGAACAAAATAATACTATTTTGGTCCATTTCATCCAGATTGTACGTATGTTTAAGATTTAATCGTAAGCGTAATCGTTATACGATTAAGATCATTCACAAATTCGTTCGAAAGAAAATCTAGTGACTGTCAAACCAAACGTTTACGTAAGAAACCCACATTTTCAAAAATCTCAAAAAAAAATACCTCACGTAATTTGTGGACCAAACAGAGAGTCAATTTAGCGATTTTTAAAAATTGAATCATGTTATGATTATTATGATTCATAATATGATTCTCCAAAGCGACCATTTTAGTCCCGCTGCAGCCGCGAGTTAATTGTAGTAAACCTCAAACATAAGCATGACGTAGCACAATCGTTTTAGGTTTAGAAATATCCACACCCGAACATATAACCTCCTCCGTTTTGGAAGTCGGTTAAAAATAAAAAGATTTTATCTTCTAGAAGGGCAAGCCAGACACATTTTCGAGTCCATACTATAATAATTATAAATGAGAAAGCGTGTCTGTTTGTCACGTTTGTACCGTTGAAACGATTTAGATGAAATTTGGTATCAAAATATTTTGAGTCCCTTAAAAAAACACATAGGAACTTTTTATAAGACATAACATCTAGTCTATAGTAGGTACTCCGAATTTTGTAACAGACATTTAAATACTGTAGTGAGTGTAGTAATTAGTGTTACAGTATGTCAATAAGATAATTATTTAGGTAAACTTAATTTCTTCGGTGTAACTTCCCACAACATAGTTCGCATGGCTATTGTTGAATATATCTAGTGTTAGAACTATTGTATTGAACAATGGTTCCATACTACTATCGAACTTTATCTTAATATCCCTCTCTCTGTTTCAATTATAAACCAAGAAACGAGCAGATATATCGCCTGATCGAACAACTTTGACATTCTAACCCCCTCTGCTCTCCAGTTAACCCATCAATCCCCAAGCGGCATCCGGCTGCTGCATAACAATTGAAAATCTATTGTGTCTGCGATTCCCACGATCGAGGTAAAGGCATTAAAACGCTCACTTAGCAAAGTACTAGACTACGTTGTCTCGTGCCGGATTTCTGGGACGTCACGGTATTGATCCAGCCAGCCCATTTATGCCGAAGCATGGTTCACAGAGCCCAAAACTTTATTTCTTATTGTATGAGCAGTTAGACGTTACAGATGTTTTATATTTTGACCCCAAAACAAGGATGTTGCGTATGAGTTTTTTCGAGTTTAATAATACTAATTAATTTTTACTATCCTAACAACATTTTTATTATTAAAAATGCAATGTAATGTTGTAATGTCCTGTTTACTATCTACAAGGCTTATTTTTAAACTGATCAGAGTTGCACGTGTACATAATAGTATGTTAAAAATTTCATAATGTTAAAATAAGTAAAGTACGTTTTATGGTCAATTTAACACATAACGTTAAATAATTAATGTCAAGGCGCCTTATTATATTCGTTTTTTGTCGTGATTATATTCACGTTATAATAATGCGACCTCCGTGCACGTATTAACGTAAATAACGTAAGCATTGTCACACTGCCACGTAAATTACGTTGTTGGGCCCTCGACCCTCAAATTACATAAGTATGTCTCGTAGCTTTGACCTTTGTGTGTGAGATTAAAGTCGACCTTTTACGGTTCAAATGATGGTAACCAATTGTCAGAATGTTTTATTTTATTCCAATTGTGGCGTCTATCATCACGTCCTTCCGGATTTTTAAGTAATATTAAATATTTTTATATATCGTTTTCATATAATAAATATAATACTTTAAAGATATCTTCATATACTAAGAATATACGAGACTATCTACGAGACTAAGTTTTAAACAATTTGAAAAAAGAGAAAAAATGTCTTTTGCAAAATTCCCAGTTTCGCGAATCGTAGGTCGTAGCGCCCGCGTCAGTGCAAAAGACATCAACGCGTTGCACGCTGCAACTTTTTCACACACATTTTTATTAATGTTACCACTTTAGATACAATAAAAATACACGCTTATATATTAACTTTTAGATTATGAAATACTTGGAAAAGTATTTCATAATCTAAAAGTTAATATATAAGTTAAGTATAATTTAATAAAAATGTGTGTGCTAGTAAATAGTAATAGAATTTCCATTCGTTATTCGCCAAGCTTACGCTTAGCCATAATATTTACTACTGCTGACGTTAATAATAACTGTAAAATTATTATCAAACAAAAATCAAAGGCGCCAATAAAAGGAAAACTCGGAATAATGGGTTACTTTGCCTTACTATTTATACTTATCTGTAATATTATATAATAAATGTAAATTAAGTGTGTCTGTCTGTTACCTCTTCACCCCCAAACCGCTGAACCGATTTTGATGAAATATGGTATGGAGATACTAAATTGAGGTCCTGAAAAGGACATATTAGGATACTTTTTATCCCAGAAAATTTACGGCTCCCACGTGGCAAAATAAGTTTTGCGCAACGGTGTTGCAGGCGTCTTCTAATCTATTATAATAATAATAATAGTTTATAACATTTTTTCCCAACCTGTGGTCCGCGGACCCCGGAGTCCGCGAGTAGTATGGGGGTCCGCGGTGTCATCTCTGAACCATATTATATAAATGCTAATTGCTAATATCTCGTAAGCGCTAACTTAGCACGGTGAATCCGCAATTTAGCAATTATTGCGCGATAATTGCTCCAAAATCGCAATTTCGTATCACGTATCAGCCAAAACAATACGATTGCAATCGATTGCTATTTACCATTGAGGAAATTGATTCCTATGCAGTTGATAGACCAACGTTATTCGGTCGAATATGTCAATTCAATGTTAATTATGATCTGTCGGCTGGGTTTGACGTAACGCAACCAAACTACTCAGGTCCCCGATCTGCATAGGAATCAACTTCTCTGATAGTACATGACACCCATATTATGACACAATT
The DNA here is from genome assembly GCA_937595015.1 of Polyommatus icarus. Lineage (NCBI taxonomy): Eukaryota > Metazoa > Arthropoda > Insecta > Lepidoptera > Lycaenidae > Polyommatus > Polyommatus icarus. The sequence goes on from OW569325.1 coordinate 4,625,526, forward strand.
GTTTTTATACCTAGCAATCGCTCGCGCGATTATTGCTAGTGGATTGTTGATCGCTATTTTTACGTGATAGGCCTGCCGATTGTTTTTTCTGTTTCGATATTTTATTAAGGGCGACCATGAAAAATGTGCTTGATTTTCAGGGGTCACAGAAAAAGGTTAGGAAACACTGATTAATAATATCTTACCAGCACGCCCATGTTGGGCACGATGATGGTATCGTTGAGGTCGATGTGGTTGTCGTCGGGCAGGAACACCAGGTGCCGGTCCGCGAAGTACGTCAGCGTGTCGTTGTCGTTGAAACGGAAGTTCGAGTGGGTTAGCTTCTCACTGGAACATTTCATTTGTACTAGTTAGAGCACAGAATATAACATAGTACATTACCTGTTTCACCGCTTCCTGATAAGGCTATCCACCACTTAACTTGACAGATAGAGTATGGAGAATCTGTCAAATAAGCCTATCCGGCACCTTATCAGGAAGCGGTGAAACAGGCCCTTATGGTTGTTTCACCACTTACTGATAAGTGCCGGATAGGCTATCCACAACTTAGCTGACAGATAGAGTATTACTCAATAGTAAGTAGTGAAACAAGCCTTAAGTAACCGTTACAAGTAGGGTGTTTCTAATAGGCTGTCTGTCCACCACATAATATTCTAAGCGCAAACACGGAATTCGCAATACTGTGTCGCTAGAATCAACAGTAATTTTCCGTCCAAGTACGAAAACCTTTTGATATGATCTCAGGGGTGTCCGAGGGACAAGCTAAATCTATTTTGGGATTCGCAAATTAATCAGAAGAAATGTATGAGAAGTAGGAGTAAATTTTATTGACCCCCAATACACATAAAGTAGGAGATTTGCAATGTCTACACAAAAGGGGTACGTAATACTTTTAATCAAATGCTGAACAACCCATACCGCCGAAACATTTTCCTGAAAGTTCCTTATTGTTGAAATGCGATCATTTGAGTTTATATGGATATAGGATACTTTTTAAAGGATATAGGATACTTTTTATCCCAGAACATGTACGGTTCCCGTGCGATAAACAAATTTTGGCGCCTCGAAGTTGCATGCGTCATCTAGTAATTTATACTCACAGGTATCGGGCATCCCTGAGATCATATCAAAGGGTTTTCGTGGTTGGTTACCACTGTTGATCCTGGCGACACAGGAGTTGCAGTGGTGGGAATGTGTGGTGGGCCTTTTGCCCGATTAAGATACTCACAGGTAGACGATGGGTCCTACTTCGTTGACGCCGGCCAGGAACCGCTCGTGGTTGGTGACGTTGTATACGTCACACACGATGTACCTATACAAGATATAGTTATATACTCACAGATAGACGATGGGTCCTACTTCGTTGACGTCGAGCTTGGTGTCGACGCCGGCCAGGAACCGCTCGTGGTTGGTGACGTTGTATACGTCACACACGATGTACCTATACAAGATATAGTTATATACTCACAGGTAGACGATGGGTCCTACTTCGTTGACGCCGGCCAGGAACCGCTCGTGGTTGGTGACGTTGTATACGTCACACACGATGTACCTATACAAGATATAGTTATATACTCACAGATAGACGATGGGTCCTACTTCGTTGACGTCGAGCTTGGTGTCGACGCCGGCCAGGAACCGCTCGTGGTTGGTGACGTTGTATACGTCACACACGATGTACCTATACAAGATATAGTTATATACTCACAGATAGACGATGGGTCCTACTTCGTTGACGTCGAGCTTGGTGTCGACGCCGGCCAGGAACCGCTCGTGGTTGGTGACGTTGTATACGTCACACACGATGTACCTATACAAGATATAGTTATATACTCACAGGTAGACGATGGGTCCTACTTCGTTGACGCCGGCCAGGAACCGCTCGTGGTTGGTGACGTTGTATACGTCACACACGATGTACCTATACAAGATATAGTTATATACTCACAGATAGACGATGGGTCCTACTTCGTTGACGTCGAGCTTGGTGTCGACGCCGGCCAGGAACCGCTCGTGGTTGGTGACGTTGTATACGTCACACACGATGTACCTATACAAGATATAGTTATATACTCACAGATAGACGATGGGTCCTACTTCGTTGACGTCGAGCTTGGTGTCGACGCCGGCCAGGAACCGCTCGTGGTTGGTGACGTTGTATACGTCACACACGATGTACCTATACAAGATATAGTTATATACTCACAGATAGACGATGGGTCCTACTTCGTTGACGTCGAGCTTGGTGTCGACGCCGGCCAGGAACCGCTCGTGGTTGGTGACGTTGTATACGTCACACACGATGTACCTATACAAGATATAGTTATATACTCACAGATAGACGATGGGTCCTACTTCGTTGACGTCGAGCTTGGTGTCGACGCCGGCCAGGAACCGCTCGTGGTTGGTGACGTTGTATACGTCACACACGATGTACCTATACAAGATATAGTTATATACTCACAGATAGACGATGGGTCCTACTTCGTTGACGTCGAGCTTGGTGTCGACGCCGGCCAGGAACCGCTCGTGGTTGGTGACGTTGTATACGTCACACACGATGTACCTATACAAGATATAGTTATATACTCACAGATAGACGATGGGTCCTACTTCGTTGACGTCGAGCTTGGTGTCGACGCCGGCCAGGAACCGCTCGTGGTTGGTGACGTTGTATACGTCACACACGATGTACCTATACAAGATATAGTTATATACTCACAGATAGACGATGGGTCCTACTTCGTTGACGTCGAGCTTGGTGTCGACGCCGGCCAGGAACCGCTCGTGGTTGGTGACGTTGTATACGTCACACACGATGTACCTATACAAGATATAGTTATATACTCACAGATAGACGATGGGTCCTACTTCGTTGACGTCGAGCTTGGTGTCGACGCCGGCCAGGAACCGCTCGTGGTTGGTGACGTTGTATACGTCACACACGATGTACCTATACAAGATATAGTTATATACTCACAGATAGACGATGGGTCCTACTTCGTTGACGTCGAGCTTGGTGTCGACGCCGGCCAGGAACCGCTCGTGGTTGGTGACGTTGTATACGTCACACACGATGTACCTATACAAGATATAGTTATATACTCACAGATAGACGATGGGTCCTACTTCGTTGACGTCGAGCTTGGTGTCGACGCCGGCCAGGAACCGCTCGTGGTTGGTGACGTTGTATACGTCACACACGATGTACCTATACAAGATATAGTTATATACTCACAGATAGACGATGGGTCCTACTTCGTTGACGTCGAGCTTGGTGTCGACGCCGGCCAGGAACCGCTCGTGGTTGGTGACGTTGTATACGTCACACACGATGTACCTATACAAGATATAGTTATATACTCACAGATAGACGATGGGTCCTACTTCGTTGACGTCGAGCTTGGTGTCGACGCCGGCCAGGAACCGCTCGTGGTTGGTGACGTTGTATACGTCACACACGATGTACCTATACAAGATATAGTTATATACTCACAGATAGACGATGGGTCCTACTTCGTTGACGTCGAGCTTGGTGTCGACGCCGGCCAGGAACCGCTCGTGGTTGGTGACGTTGTATACGTCACACACGATGTACCTATACAAGATATAGTTATATACTCACAGATAGACGATGGGTCCTACTTCGTTGACGTCGAGCTTGGTGTCGACGCCGGCCAGGAACCGCTCGTGGTTGGTGACGTTGTATACGTCACACACGATGTACCTATACAAGATATAGTTATATACTCACAGATAGACGATGGGTCCTACTTCGTTGACGTCGAGCTTGGTGTCGACGCCGGCCAGGAACCGCTCGTGGTTGGTGACGTTGTATACGTCACACACGATGTACCTATACAAGATATAGTTATATACTCACAGATAGACGATGGGTCCTACTTCGTTGACGTCGAGCTTGGTGTCGACGCCGGCCAGGAACCGCTCGTGGTTGGTGACGTTGTATACGTCACACACGATGTACCTATACAAGATATAGTTATATACTCACAGATAGACGATGGGTCCTACTTCGTTGACGTCGAGCTTGGTGTCGACGCCGGCCAGGAACCGCTCGTGGTTGGTGACGTTGTATACGTCACACACGATGTACCTATACAAGATATAGTTATATACTCACAGATAGACGATGGGTCCTACTTCGTTGACGTCGAGCTTGGTGTCGACGCCGGCCAGGAACCGCTCGTGGTTGGTGACGTTGTATACGTCACACACGATGTACCTATACAAGATATAGTTATATACTCACAGATAGACGATGGGTCCTACTTCGTTGACGTCGAGCTTGGTGTCGACGCCGGCCAGGAACCGCTCGTGGTTGGTGACGTTGTATACGTCACACACGATGTACCTATACAAGATATAGTTATATACTCACAGATAGACGATGGGTCCTACTTCGTTGACGTCGAGCTTGGTGTCGACGCCGGCCAGGAACCGCTCGTGGTTGGTGACGTTGAACACGTGCACGCGCATCTTCACCTTGTCCGGCGGATCCGACCACCAGTCGAACGGCGGGAGACCTACAATAGTTATCCAGAATTATATCACTTATTTACAGTGTGACCCAGTGTTCCGCAAACTTTTTGTGTTCAAGGCACATCTAGAAAAATTTACATTTCTTAACATTTCAGAGGCAAAAAATTAATCAGGGAATACAGTGCTCTGAGATCCCATCCCTTCGTCGATCGTCCTAAAATGTTCCCTTTTTTGGTAGTATAAATTTAAGGAATATATACGAAGACATTTCTTGAGGCACACCAACTACTGACAGCGGCATACCTTTTACGGAACACTGGTCTAACCATCAAATGAGAATAGTAATTTTTACACAGTTGTGTAAAAATAAATTATTACTTAGATGTAACCTTTGCAAAATCTCATATGATATAGTATAGCCATCTGTCATTAAACTTGACCTCTCTGTTTTTATTATTACATTCTTTAATAAAAGCTTACCTTAACCCTTGTTGATTCTTATCAATAATATCAAGAATAGCGTTTTACGGCGTTTTGCGGTACTGTAAGATCTTCTTTTCTATTTCGATGGTATCATAGGGTCGATAGGACACCTTATAGTATAGCATACAGGGTACACCCTGTATGCTATACTATTAGGACAAAATAAAGTGGTAATACTTTAGGGTGTGTATGATTCTTCTGTATAGAGTTCACTATGAAAGTAGCAGTGCTGAATTTTACTCTTTCAGCGCTGCTACTTTCACAGTGAACTCTACCTATATATAAGGAACACATTTACACATACTTAAGTATTATCAATTAGTTTTGTTACACCCTGTATATATGAGTTGTGAGTATATTACCTGGCCTCATGTTCAGTTTCTCCCACAGCAGGAAGTCCAGGGGCGGGAATATCAGCGCCAGCACCGACGTTATAATGAGGAGTGTCACCGATATCGTCTTCGTTATAGATCCTGTAAAAAATATTTAACGGTTAACGAAACTTTTGAAATTTTATTTGATAACGAGCTTTTGCCTGCGGCTTCCCTCGCGGTAAGAAGTATTATTTATTATATACCTACAAACTTTCATCCCCTAATTTAACCCCTTGGGGTTGTAATTTATCAAAATCCTTTCTAAGCGGATGCCTACGTCATAACATCAACCTGCATGCAAAATTTCAGCCCGATCCGTCCAGTGGTTTGGGCTGTGCGTTGATAGATCAACATGTCAGTCAGTCACCTTTGAGTTTTATATATTATGTCGTAGGATGATTTGATAAATCGAATTATCGCGAAAATTCTAGGGACTTCGCGAAAACACGGATAATTAGACAATGGTGATTACATTTTTCAAACTTACTGACAAAAGGTAGTGTTTTCGCGAAAACACAAGTTGCCTTAGTAACATTGCACATTCTTAACGCTGATTGACTTGATTTTTACTTACTGGCTAACTCTTATTCTGATTGGTTACTATCTTTCCCTATGCATCTTTGAGGTATTACACCATAGACTTATAAAGGGTAAGAAATGACAATGCCTGTTCATAGGAACTTTACTTTTTATTTAACCTTTTTCTATCACAGAAAAGTTACTAGTCATAATATAAACGCAACCACGATTACGTTGTGTTTTTGGTTGTTTAAGTACATTAGCAGAGTTGAATCCTTCAATTGAAGCTATTACAATATTTATTCGTTCTTTAGTCCATTCAGGTTTCGTACATCCATCCTGTCTATTAGCGTAAAACTTTCTTAGCTCTATTTCGAATCTTTCTTTATCGGACATAACCTCAGAATTAGTTTCTGGTTCTGTTGAACTTTCAGCACTAATTTCACTTGTTTTTGTATTTACAGACACACTTTTAGATAACTTTTGGCACTATTTTTCAAATCCATCTGCAATTTTAAACACATTAAATATTAAAAACTTCAACCAATCAGAGAAGATGTTGTTGTTGGGCACTTAAACCGACCAATCAGTGATTTTTTTCGATAATAACTAACGATTCGTTTCGCAATCTTACTAAGGCGACTCGTGTTTTCGCGAAAACACTACCTTTTGTCAGTAACTTTGAAAAATGTAATCACCATTGTCTAATTATCCGTGTTTTCGCGATGTCCCTAGGATTTTCGCGATGATTCGATTTATCAAATAATCCTACGACATATAAATACAGATTAAAATGAGGATTATCAAAATAACTTCATGAATCATAAACAAAAAATGGTGTACCAATATAGACAATATCAAAGTTTCGGTTGCATGCGGTTATCTTTCCATGTGTATAATTATTTTAATTGAACCTTGACTAATTTGGTGAAAAAAAATGATAATTTTTAAATTTTTTTTTTAGATAAAAGTAGTTTTGAAGTGTCCACGTCAAAACTACTTTATGCGTAGTAGTGTGCGCGCTGATAATAATGTGCCTGATAATTTTGTGTCAATGTTTTGACCTCGACCTGAGATCTGTTCAGTTTTTTTTTGCTCTAAGTTTCTTGAACAATGATCCGTCATTGGTATAAAGTTGGCGTAACTGCACTGACATTTCAATTCCCATAGAGCAGTATTTTCCAAAAAAAAAAAAATGCCATGGCCCGGTTATTTTCACACTGCCTCTTCGTGATCCACCGAACACTTTTAAACCTGAGCTGGTTCCATCAAGATTTAAGATCCAAAATAACAAAGGGCCACAGATATAGATCAGGATAGATACCGCATGTCGCTCCACTTAAATAATAAAATTAAAGAATAGAGTTCTATACTCTCTCGTAATATCTACATTTTACTATCAGTTGATAGTAAAGTGTAGATATTACGAGAGAGTTGGCTAGAAGATATTTTCAAGAATTTGTAATTGAAAGAGCAGATATTACTAACCTAATATCGATGTTAATCCTTCGATCGTGGAAAACCGAGACACAATAGCCTTTCAATTGTTATCGCGAGCACCGGTGCTCGCGCGGGGCTTGATGGGTATTATATTCCTAGCTTACTACTATTTACGAGAACAAGAATAGTTAGCAGCTCAGGGCCACGATCTTGACTATCGCTGAATTTTATAATAGGAGTGCATCTCTGCAGCATTTTTATGTTTCTGTAAGAGAAGCCCAAGGTCAAACTACCAGTCGAGTCAGTTAAATGTCAAAATTTGTATATAATTTGTAATAGCTTCATGGTTTCATCTATACTAATATTATAAAATATGCGAAAGTATCTCTGTCTGTCTGTCTGTCTCGCTTTCACGCCAAAACTACTGAACCGATTGTAATGAAATTTTGCACACAGATAGTCTAAAGTCTGAGAAAGGACATAGGTTGCTTTTAAACTGGACAAAGGGGTTGTAAGGGGGTGAAAATGCGTAAATTTGTTCAAATTAAGTTAGTTCCAAAAATACGTAATAGATGGCGCTGTGCGTCTCCTACATCGCGCTACACAAACGTCTTTCTATAAGAGGTGGTATCATCTTATACTAGATTTTCGATTTTTTTCGATTGTACTCATGTACTCTTTTACACGTTACTAAATAACTCAGTACTTTATCTATGCAGTGACGTAACCTTAAACCTATCAATGATAAATAGTTTATGGCAAAAGGTGTGTAATTGGGGGGCTAAATATACTTTAAAATTTGGCATAAATAAAGTTTAATTTTAAAAAATGAAATAAGTTATGTGCACACTGCACAGCTTTTTTTATAAAAGCTTTTGACACCAATTTTGTTGACATCACGAGGTATATAAAATGAAGTCCACGCGGACGAAGTCACGGGCAACAGCTAGTACGACATAACTACGCCGACTTTGAACTACCGGAAACGTATAATTCGTAAACTATCTTCTACTTCCGACTTAATAACGTTCGTCCCTGCCCTCTGCCTTGTAAAAAATAAGTTATATAAGTTAAATTTAAATCCTTTGTAAAGCGTTCTTGACCAGACAGAGGTAGACGGTAATTAAACGAGTGGTTTGATGCTCATCAAATCATTACCTCTATCCTATTAATTAAGATTTTATCTTTATGACCCTTAATAATTACACTTGTAGTAGTAGCGTAAGGCAAAGTAATATTAATAGCGCGGCGCGGGAGTCTATATGCTACAAGTTACAACTGATGAGCAGTGAGCTCGCATTATGGATTTCAGCACAACATATTAATAATACACAGTATATTAATATTAGAATACCAGGCGAATGAAGCTTTGCCTTAATGTTTGGGATAAAAAATTGAAGTTGGCCGAATAACAGCCCTACCAGAGGAACACAAAGAATTTCACCAAAATCAGCCCTGTCATTTCGGAGGGGTTAAGCAACAAACACCACGAAACGAAGGTTTTACAAGTGTCTAAAATTTAGGCTTATGGTCACAGATGAATGATACTTATTAATCTAACAAGACAAGAAATAAATGAATCGCAGTTTTCAAAAGAAGATTGGGGGTTATAACATCCTTTTGGCCTCCCTTTTCCGAGTCTCTACAGGTTGTAACAAAACTTTAAAATTATAGTTTAGAGTCTAGGGTGTGTATGGGTCCCCCATATAGAGTTCGCTGTGAAAGTATAGCACCGCTGAAAGAGTAACTTATTTGCCTTTGTATGGAAAAAATCATAACGCGTGGAAATATAAATATGCCATACAAATTACAAGAAAAAAAATTGCTCTTTTAGCGCTACTACTTTTACAGTGATCACTATACATCCTAAAGTGTTATCACTTACGTGAACACGTACACATCCTAAAGTGTTATCACTTAGTTTTGTTACACCCTGTATATAAAGGATGCGTTTGTAGAGATTAATCTACTTGTTTGTCCTTCTTAATAATTTTAAATTATAACGGTATACTATCGTCATTTAGTATGCAAAGGCACAGCAAAGGCAACGCATCGGCTGATGCATGTCACGTCACAAGATATGGAGGTGTTAGCAGTTGCGTAATGAACCGCATTGAATATCCATCAAATTCGGTTATCCTCGTCGATTTCCTCGTCATTGTTGTGTTTGATTAATTGTTTGTTGATTGAGTGATGATGTTATGAAGTTAAGCTTTGATATGTTTTAACATCTTAATAAAATGTTTTGAAGTTGTTAGTTAACTTTTTTTTACAAATCATAGATGGTGCTGTATTCTACAATACTTCTTTCAAAAAATGAGGTTCGATGTATGCTGTAGATATTTTAACCTTTTTAAAGTTTGATAAAAAAAGAAAAGGCTTACTGCATGACGTGGACTTCCGCTGCACCAGGTTAGCCATGTGCCCGCGCTCGGGGGTGGAGGTGCCCGAGTTGTCGGAGTGTATCAGCCTGTACGGGGACTCCTTGCCGTCGTCCGTCGTGTCACACTTGATGCAGCCCGCCCCGCTCTCCGGCTCCTTCACGTACATTTTGTTTTTTTTTTCGATTCTGCAAAAAAACACGTTATGTATACTTTTTAAGGCAACATTTGGCACATTATCTTTGGATATATTTTTTGGTTCTGCTGTCTGCAAAATGTTACCTCTTTATTCGTCTGCTATCTATACTCATTAAGGCATGGTTTTGGTATATTATCTTAGAACCTATATTGTAGTAGCTTGCAATAAATATCAGCTCATCATTACACTATTTGTTCGAAAGTGCAATCGAAATCGAAATCGAAAGTGCAAACACGGGGTAAGATTTAAGAACCAGTTATCTCTTTCTTCTATCGTCTCATACATCTACTTGCCTATTATCTTCAGATATCTAAGACGTAAGTAGAGGTATGCCGATGGAAGACATTTGCGCAGCGCACTCGCGTTTGACTAGCTGCACTTTGACCGAATATTGATTAGATTGTTAGTGAAAACAAATAACCAAAAGAGATTTGATACGTCATATGAAACGAAATGAAAATATTAAATTAAAGTAACTTTTTTAAAATTTCGCAAATAATCCCAAGGTCCCGATAAAAAGTTTGCGTCAAGACGTGTACTTACCTTGTATTTACTCGTGGAAATGAGTGCGTGAATATTATTGCAATTTTTTTACATGAGCAGTCATTCTTAGTAGAGTTCAGTAAGGTGAACTTCTTATATAGTTTATGTAACATTCTAGATATATACAAATAATTGTTGTAATTGGTGTAATTGACACCACGAGCTCACTACTTAGGGTTCCACTAAGTTTTACCCATTTTTAACTTGGTATAAAAGTAAAAAAAGAAGGACATAATTTTTTACTGGTCTTTTTGAGAAGGACACAGGAACTTCTGTGGAAACTCAAATCGGATGTTGTTGTCGAGTAATAGATAACGTTTCAATGAACTATCAAGACAAGGACAGGACGATTGTGATAAAATATTTAGTTAGGGCATGTTTCGATAAACGCGGGACAAACAATAGAATAAAGAATTTTTAATACATTTAATATGATATAAGCTTTCATGAATGTAAGATATAAAAATTTATTGTTCCAACACGCTCAGCCGAAAGCCTTTATCGCATTTATGTAAAACTTTATAGGAATGGCCATCGGGCACGGTATGATTACTATCTAAAAGATGTTTAGCAAAATGTGACTTATCAGGATGACCATTCCTATAAGCCGCGATATGTTCTTTATACCGAGTCTCAAATCTGCGTCCAGTTTGACCCACATATACACTATCGCATTCAGGACAATCGATTCTCTAATGATCTTATATCTAACTATCTCCTTATCAATAGGACCTTTTTATTTTTCAAAATATTATTAATAATTTTTGGACTATATCCGTTGGATATCGCAATTTGGAAAATGATAATAAGCTCCTTTTGATAATTATCTTTACTAAGAGGGATCGATAATAATCTATGAATGTAACTATGAAAGGCCGCGAGTTTGTGTTGCCAAGGATCACATGACGAAGCATGAATAGTAGTATTAGTATATGTCGGCTTGCGAAAGAAACTGTGTTTATTATTAACTCTAGAAATAGACAAATCGAGAAAATTTAGGGTGTTATTATCATTACATTCTGATTTGAATTTAATTTTAATATGTTTTTTATTTAGTTCTTTAACAAATACGTCCAGTTGTCTCTGTGTACCCGTCCAACAAAGAAAACAATCATTTACGTATCTAAAGTAATATAAAATACTTTTATTAACGACGATATTTCTTTGTTCAAAATCGTCCATAAATATTTCGGCCATCAAAGGACTTTAAGGTGAACCCATAGCTAGACAGTCGTCTTGAACAAAGAATTCGGCGTTAAATCGAAAGTAGTTTTGTTCCATGCAGGTTTTAGTAAGAGTAAGCAATTCATTACTTTCACCAGGAGGTAAAGGTTTTTCTAATGCATTCCTTATAATACCTAATGTTTCCTTACGTGGAACATTAGTGAATAAACTATCAACGTCAAGTGAAACTAATTTACAACGAGGTGGCAAAGTCACATCTTTAATTTTGTTGACTAATTGTAGACTATTTTTTATGGCATAAGGTGGCCGAAATGAGAGTTTTTCTTTTATTATGAAATTAAGTGACTTTGCCAGCTCGTATGCTGGTGCACCTATGTATGAGACAACTGGACGCATGGGAATATCAGTTTTGTGAATCTTTGGCAAGCCGTACAGTGATGGTGCGCGAGGATTCATTGGTATGAGTTTTTTCTTTGATGATTCAGTTTGAAATAAATATTGATTATTATTAATTGCTAATTTAAGCTTAGCTAAAAACTTGTTTGTTGGTTCAGAAGGAACCCTTAGAAATTGTTCACCCTGAATCACATCATTAACTCTGTCCAAATAATCGTCGCGCTCCATCACTACTACTGTGTTACCCTTATCCGCTTTAGATATTACTAAGTTATTATTATCTATTGTTTGTTTTAATGACCTCAAAGCCCCTCTTTCGGGGTGAAAAGAAGAACCGGAAGGAGTACCTTTGATTTCGTTGGCTAGTAGGCCCTTAACCATGTTATCTTTCTTATTAACTACGGCAGTTATTTCCGAATCCACCGCAAGCATTTCCAAAGCATTCTGAATAATATTAGAAGTGATATTATATTTAAGACCCTTTTCCAAAAGTGTCATCTCATCCTTGGCAAATTGTACGCTGGTTAAGTTTTTGATTTTATCTGGCTTAACGAAGAGACACGTCACTGGTTTACCGTTAGGGATAATTTAAAATTACATCTCAAAGTTCTTTATACCGAGCTCTCTTTTAAATTACATAATATCGAATTCGATCGCTTAGACGAAAAGGCACGCCATTTAGCAGCAATCGAAGTGCACGCTAAATATTTAAGCCAAAAGAAAAAGCTTCAGACTTTGGTAAATAAAAACAGGATTGTCCAATCACATACAGAATCCAGGTCTGAACCTTTTTCCTTCCACCCTCGCGTCAAAAACTTAACCATGTCGCATTCAGGACAAATAATACTTTAAAACATCATTTGTGTCATAACAAAGACCAGATTGAAGAAAAATATCAGTCCGGTGTCTATAAGATCGAACATATCGCGGCTTATAGGAATGGTCATCCTGATAAGTCACATTTTGCTAAACATCTTTTAGATAGTAATCATACCGTGCCCGATGGCCATTCCTGTAAAGTTTTACATAAATGCGATTAAGGCTTTCGGCTGAGCGTGTTGGAACAATTAGAGATCATAAAAGAAAAGAAAAATAACAGATTTGCATTGTTGAATGACCAAACTTGCTTGACTATGTCACCGCTTATTAATATGTTCGGGGGTACTGGTGAGGGTAGTGGGGGTAGTGGGGACAGTAGCGGGGCTTGATAGGGTATAAAAGGCGGTGTTTTGGCCGGCGGCGGCACTTGACGGACGTTGTTCGTAGAGTCCACATACTGAGGATGCTCCGGTGTTGGAGCGAAACGCGCGTCGAGGTTTTCAACCTGCATGGTGGTGAGGGGCCTTGCACGGATTTGCCAACATTATTGCTTGTGTGGTGGTGGTGTTTGCAAGTTCTTGCATGCGAGTGTACGCATAGGCAGTGTGGGAGGAGGGAGGTGCTGTACGCATGCCTATGCGTGCACTCACTCATTTACTTAAAGGTGGAAGTTTATTTCGCGGAAGATTGCTAAAAATAATAACAAACTAAATTTTAAGCTATGGATTTCCGCAAAGTAACGCCTGATTCCATTAACTATGTATGTTAATCAAGTTAATCATTATGAATTTGCTTCCCTAATCTCTATTGAGATAACTATAGTCTTTGGTTTTGCGTTCTTGTGTCGTGTGGACACGTCCTAAGTTCCTGACCTGCTACAGCAGACAAAGATGAACTATTATCATCTTTAAAATGTTCTTGACTTTACCCTATCGAAACAAATACATAGTAAACAACTAGCTGTCCCGGCAAACGTTTCTTTGCCATATTATATAAAGTATATCGCCCGTATTATTTTATTGAATTAGTGACTATAAATAAGTATGTCACCATGGCAACGTCCATCGCCATCCCGTGACCCGCGTCGCATAATCAATGGTTGCTCTTTATAGACAAATAATTTGCAATAAAATAAAATTGCGACTATAATTAAAGATCTAAGCTATCCTATCTCTCAAGTTGGAAAAAAGCACACATTTAAAAAAACAAACATTAAAATCGGTTAAGTAGCTTAGGAATCCATCGCGGACAAACATCGTGACAGCAGATTTATATAAATTAGATTGTAAAAAATCCAATACTCGTCCATATAAAGTTGCAGTAAGTAACCCGACCAATTGTAATGTTCCATCAAAGAAATTTAATCATAGGCAAATGGCGGATCTACGCGATTCGGTCGGGCTATATCAAGCCTAATAATTATTATCAAATCACCACAAAATTTACTTGACATAACCCTAACAGATTACGTAATATTATGTCCGCTATCTGCCTATATTTAATTTTTCAGATAGTACTAATTGGAATTGCGAAAGTATCACGATAGCGCCTGCTGCTTTTAATAATTAGGGACGACATGAGATAACTCTTCCGGGTAGCGGAGAAAATAGATGTTTCTAGTCAAGTCGTGATCTCAATAATTATTAGTTTACACTTAACAGTAATTTCGCTTATCGTTCTCACTAATTAGGCCTGTGAACGGGTGAGTAACCACTAACCATGTTGCTATTTTTATTATAATATATGTAAATAATAAGTTTATTAATATTATGTTATTATTTACTAGCAAAAAGGTCATTCACCGCTTCAAAAATATTCAGAAGTAGATAAAGAAAACAAATCACCTGATTAATCGGATGGAAAGTATGACAATAGGAAAATATACTACATACTAGTACTACTAGCTGTATTCTGTGCTGTTTCCCGCGACTTCGATGGATCATGGACTTCAGTTTACAGCGCGCGGTGGTTCCCGTTTCCGTGGGAATGCCGGGATAAAATGTAGCCTACATTACTGCAGAGTTTCCCCAAATCCATCTAATAAACAAAATTGATGTCAAATTTTAAAGCTTATTTTAAATAAACAACATTTGCCAAATTCAAAGCCGTAGCATGGCTGTAGCCTATTCCAAGAAAAAATTTAAACAATCCCCCTTACAAGCCTTTTTTCCAATTAAAAAGTAACTTATGTCCTTTCTCAGGCTCTAGACTCTAGAGTCTAGAGTCTAGACTTTAAGTAGGTTATGGGCATGGGCCAGCTTTCTGTCTCTAGAGCCTAGAGACTGTAAGCTGGCCCATGGATATTGCATTTTTTTACTAACCCATCAAGCCCCATAAGCTTACCAGTCACCGGTGAGCGAGACACAATAGAATGACAACAGATTTCCAAGAATCCACCATCGAAGGATGCTGTTCCACTTTTGTATATTTAAAGAAATTTTATAAAATAATGATGTTCTCAAATTTAAAAAATGGAGAGATGATTATTTTGTAAATTCCATGGTATTGTATAGCCATTAGCCAGTAAGTATAACACACTGACCTACATTGTCTATCTAATTGGCAATCATTAAATACGTATTTGCTTCAATCGACGGATATGGGTCAAATTTATGAGCAAAACTGTATAAATTGATATTTCAATGTAGGTACTTTAAGAACACATTAATTAAAAGCCAAGTGAAGAGATCTCAAAAAACTCAAAAGTAACGAGTTTTGTTAAACGATATAAATTTTTATAATAATAATAATAATAATTTTATTCTCAGATTAATATCCATAACATTTTTAAGTAATTACGTTACAATACATATTATCAGAACTAATACAAGCTATCAAGCAAAAAAAAATATATACATTTCACATTAAATTTATTACATAGACTTATCCTATTTATGAAGTTGTCAATTAGAAATAGGTACTATTAAGAATATTTTACCTTGTGATGGCAAGCAGGGAAACTATCAACTGTCGAAAAATGAATGTGACGCTAATGTTAAATGGTTTATATTATACCTATAAGCTAAAAATAAAAATTATTGTAAAATAAAATATATTTTAAAGCGACGAGATCCCTTTCAATTAAAATCTAGAACAATTCATAAAATTATTTGCCTTCTAACTGCACACACATATTTATAAAAGCGTTGTATTCAGCCTGTCACAAAAATATGTTCATAATGAGCATGCAATTAAAGATAATGATATTATTAGCATATTTTGTTAACGTTTAAATAAATATAACAATTACATTATTATCTAAATGATGAAGAGTTAAAATGATACCTTTAACCTATTACAAAACTACGGAATCCTTAAAAAAAGAATCAATTCTAGACTTTACTACCTATTAATGATAATACATGTAAAAGCCATAAGTTCAATGAACAATTTACTTACTTTGTCTTTTTTACGTAATATAATAATAGTGTATTTTTCCAGACGTAATAGTGAAATACCAAAATTACAGGTAAATGATTACAATGGTGACAAACCAATACCACGGTATGTTTATGATTAACCGTGTAACATAATATTTGGGACCTGTTGTCTCGAATTATTCCTTTATCATGTCAAACTGTGTTGTAAGAACTTTATACAGGGGACATATACACACTCTTCAAGTATTATAACTTAGTTTCGTTACACCCTACTTACATAAACATAAAAAATGAATTTTAAATTTTGTTAGTCTCGCAAAAATCTAGAAAGGCTGATAGGCCAATCATTAAAGCCAAAACCCAAAAGAAATTAGTAACTTGATAAAATTTTAGGGGGTTGTTAAAGAAGGTAAAATAACTTACCGTGTGATTTTACAGCGTTCTGGGGTGTACGGAAAGGGTTGAAAAGGGGTGAAAAAGGTTTTTTGTTAATAACATTGCGTAAAAAATTAGTAACACGCTGCAAATTTGGAATTAGGTTGTTCTTACCGTTTTGTAACGTGCATTAAATTTGCAGAATTTTGCAATACATATTATGTTATTTTACAATACATTGTTTATTATTAAAAAACAATAAAATTTGTTAATAACAGGGGTAAAAAAAATAGTAACACGCTGCAAATTTGGAATAAGGTTGTTCTTACCGTTTTCTAACGTGTATTAAATTTGCAGCGTTTTGCAACATACGGAACATTGTTTATTATTAAAAAACAATAAAATTTGTTATTAACAAGGGTAAAAATGTAGTAACACGCTGCAAATTTATAATTAAGTTGTTTTAATAATGTTCCGTATGTTGCAAAACGCTGCAAATTTAATACACGTTAGAAAACGGTAAGAAAAACCTAATTCCAAATTTGCAGCGTGTTACAAATTTTTTACCCCTGTTATTAACAAATTTTATTGTTTTTTAATAATAAACAATGTTCCGTATGTTGCAAAACGCTGCAAATTTAATACACGTTACAAAACGGTAAGAACAACCTAATTCCAAATTTGCAGCGTGTTACTAATTTTTTACGCAAAATAAATTATTAACAAAAAAACTTTTTCACCCCTTTTCAACCCTTTCCGTACACCCCAGAACGCTGCAAAATCACAAGGTAAGTTATTTTACCTTCTTTAACAACCCCCTAAAATTTCATCAAGTTACTAATTTCTTTCGGGTTTTGGCTTTAATGACTGGACTATGAAGCTATTTGGCTAATTTGGTCTTGAAATATTCGTGGAAGTCCAGGGAAAGTTAACATTAGGAGTTCACCTGGTCATAGGCAGTATATTATGTTATGTGTGCTAAATTTGCCTTTATTTTTCTGTTGTATATCGAAGTTAAGCGTAGTATGTGGATACTCTTGACATTAGCAGTATGACCATATCATTTAGCACCTTTTGGCAACATCCGTGCAGTTATCTATTAATAATAATAAATCCCACACCGGTTTCGGTGACGGTGGCCGGTTTCATTGAAACTGCCAGTTACGCACGCGTAGTAATTTAAGCCCAGGGGTGTGCGCAGTACACAAGAGCACTCGACCTTTTTTTACTCTCATAACCCAGTGGGACGGAAGACCAACACGACTGGTGAGAGATCAGGCGCAGGACCGACTTCTTACATGCCCATCCGACGCATGAATCATCTTACTTGTCAGACAATTAGGGGATCAGCCTGCATTGTCCTAACCAAACTTGGAAATAACATGTTTCCAACGTGGGAATCGAACCCACGACCTCCGAGTCTCCGAGACTCCGAGAGACCACGGAGGCGCTCTTATGCATAAATACACAAATAAACATCTCACACACCTGCTTCTCATAATTCAGCGAAAAATATATGTTAAAAGAGATTTTGTAATATTTTTAACAAAAAGATCCGACTTTAAACAGTATTATTTTATCATGGGACCTTTAAAATGGTTTCTTTAAAAAAAATCAAAGTCGGTTCATAAACAACAAAGTTATCCGCGAATAAACATAAAGACTCACATAGATATTAAATGCAGAATAACTGAGAAACCTCCTCCTTTTTTGAAGTCGGTTAACTACATATTATTTTGTATTAGTTTTGAGTATTATTACGTTTATTTTAATATTAAGCAACAGTTCGCGTAGTGTTTGGCTAAAGTTCGTTGCATTGAAGCTGTGTATAAGCTGCGGTTACATCAAACTTCTTGACCGCGTAATTGGCCTCGCTCGGGCCTTGAAGTCATCTGTTCGTGACAGTACATTTACATGCAAAAGCTATAAAACTTTTAAAAATTGTGCAAGTTACTTAATGAGTGTATAAAAATATCAAGATCGAAGATAACTCGCTTGTTACGAACGTTTCTAAACTGTGGAGTTATTGAATGAATGTAATATGCCTTCCCGTGCGGGTAGGGTCACGTCTTGTCAATAATTATTATAGAAAAACAGTATAAATATTAAATTATAATACTGTTTTATAACAGTACCAGCTGGTGCCCGCGACTTCGACCGCGTTAACATAGTATAATAACAAAGATGGATAGTTTTCCTCTTTTTGTGGTTCCTTATACAAAGGGTAAAAACGGGACCCTATTTAAGTAAACGTCAAACGCAAACGTCAATAAACTTGCATGTTTCTAACTCAATAAATGACGGACTTTCATTGAAACTTTCTACCCCAATTTCACCCCCTTGGGGGCAGAATTACCAGTAACGCTTAAATACGTATCCATTCATTTTTAATCAGTGGCACAAAAATAAAGTTTCATGTTTCTAACTCAAGAAATGACGGACTTTCATTCAAAATTTCAACCCCAATTTCACCCCCTTGGGGGTAGAATTTCCAAAAACGCTTAAATACGTATATCCATTCATTTTTAATCAGTAATCCAAAAATAAAGTTTCATGTTTCTAACTCAAGAAATGACGGACTTTCATTCAAACTTTCAACCCCTATTTCACCCCCCTCGGGGTAAAATTTTCAAAATTCCTTCCTTAGTGGGTGTCTACCTAATAAAACAACCCTACTCACCAAATTTCGTGGCTGTAACTTTAACAGTTTTTGCTCAGCGATGATGAATCAGTCAGTCAGTCAGTCAGCCAAAAAAACTAGGCCTTTGCATCCATTGTGGATGATATATACAGCATTTTCAGAGCGAAGTAACCACTCTTCAAATACTGTAGTGCCTGGGACAAGATTTTAATTGCCTGTGCCCTGTATGGTTGCCCAAGCGCATACGGCATTCTCGCAACATAGTCGGCCTAGTCCAGAGGAAAGAACTAGTCAATACGTCTGGGACTAACCATGTGCGGGTTTCCTCACGATGTTTTCCTTCACCGTACGAGCGTCCGTATTGTGTATTTGAGATCTGAAAATGTCTCATTGGTACACGCCTCCACCCGGGATCGAACCTGCACCCTCTGCGAGTGCGAACCAAAGGTCTACCCAATAGGCCACGGACACTCTACAGTCAGTCAGGACATGTAATTTTATAAGTATAGATTATACGGGTTTTCACTAAATTATACTTTTTACTGTTGAAGAAAAATAAAGCATAAAAAATACAGCTTTCTGGATTAAAATGCGAGCACTTAATTAAACACGCGCTCAGATCTCTAAAACAGCACTTATTTAAAACAATAAATAAATAAAATACTGTTTAAAATCCTTCACAGATCTGATATATTATACCTTATTTCTTGTAAAAAAGAAAATGAAAGCAACCCGATGCGCAAGTAAATGCTAGGCCCAGCTGAGTATTTTCTAAACATTTCAGGTGCCAATCTGTAGTCATCATTGATGAGAGCCCCCTTAAGGGGCCGGGTACCCTTCGAATTTCTCATACAAACGTAATACCAAAATCATTTTCACATACGAAAATATTTAACATGTTTGAGTTATTTTTCAGTTTAGAATAGTAATTACCTAGGTTCCTACACAAAAATTTACTTCAAAATATTTAAACACAAAAAAAATTTTTTTGTTTAAAATTTTTTTTAGTAAATTTACTACTAAATATTGAAACACTAAAAAATAGAGTAAAACACTAAAAAATATATAAATAAATAGTAAATTTACATAGTTAATGGAATCAGGCGTTACTTTGCGGAAATCCATAGCTTAAAATTTAGTTTGTTATTATTTTTAGCAAGATTCCGCGAAATATTTCGCGTATTTAGTAAATTTACTACAAAATATTTAAACTCTAAAAAATATTTTTAGTATTTAAATATTTAGTAGTAAATTCAGTATTTATTTATATATTTGTGGGAATAAGGCGTGGAGGCCAAAGGAAGATCTTCCGACCGAGCGAGGTGTTATGCCCGGTCAGGCCGAAGCCCACTGACGTCATTTCAGACGTTGTATAATATATCTTGCCGTTCGCCGAAACTTCGATAGCGCGATGTAGGATTGTTAGGCGAATTGTGGGTACCGCCACATACTTTTTTGTGTTTTACTCTATTTTTTAGTGTTTCAATATTTAATAGTAAATTTACTAAAAAAAAATTTTAAACAAAAAATTTTTTTTTGTGTTTAAATATTTTGAAGTAAATTTTTGTGTAGGAACCTAGGTAATTACTATTCTAAACTGAAAAATAACTCAAACATGCTAAATATTTTCGTATGTGAAAATGATTTTGGTATTACGTTTGTATGAGAAATTCGAAGGGTACCCGGCCCCTTAAATATTTAATTTATTTTGTTTTTAGTATTTGTTGTTTAGCAGCATCATGAAATATATAATCTGTGCAACTCTCTAGCTATTACCGTTCTTGAGTTACAGCCTGGAGACAGACAGACAGACGGACAGACATCGAAGTCTTAGTAATAGGGTCCCGTTTTTCCCCTTTGCTTTGTATTTATTTTTGCTTGCATACATTGAGAAAGGATTTTCAAGACCCCTAAGTTTAAGGTTAAAGCTTTGTGAGTCGATAACTTTTTCACGCGTGCGGAAGTGGATAAAAGTTATCAAATAAAAAAAATATTTATAATAAATAATGGAGATCACGACAGCAATTGCTAGGTTCATATATCTTGGATCCGGGTCACTTCGATTATCGCATTGTTTTAAATTACTCGTAACGTTCACAAGTACTTATTATTAAAAAGATAAAGACCATAATCTATATTTTACGTATGTGCAAGGCGCAACCGTTTAAATATTGTGATAGAGATTTTTTCATGATCAAAAAAGCTCAAAAATCTTCTAAATAATCATTCATAATTTAAAAAAACTCAAAAATTTCATAGTGAACTACAATACAAGGGACACTTAGAAACCTTACAGTATCACCTTCGATCACTAATATACATCACTTATTTTTATTACATCCTGTATATTTTCAACCCCGTTAAAGACGTTTTAAGCCTGGCATCTTTCCAGAAGCAACCGGTTGGTTGGTAGATGGGGGGACACCGGACTCTAGCGAGTTTTTCCGCTTTAAAACTTCATATTTCACAAATGGATCCCTAAATCGGAAAACGATCTTTGAATACTCGTATTTTTTTTTAAACCCTATTCTATGACACCCCACATGGTGGGGTGAAATCGTAAGATTTTATATATTACAAGCTGTCCCGCCAAACGTTGTTTTGCCATATAAATAATTTTTGGTATGAAAAATAGATGTTGGCCGATTCTCAGACCTACTCAATATGCTCACAAAATTTCATGAGAATCGGTCAAGCCGTTTCGGAGGAGTATGGCAACGAAAACTGAGACACGAGAATTTTATATCATACTAGCTGTCCCGGCAAACGTTTCTTTGCCATATTATAAAGTATATCGCCCGTATTATTTTATTGAAGTGACTAAATAAAGTATGTCACCATGGCAACGTCCATCGCTATCATGGTCGTCGTTTTCTCGAGTTGTAATAATTTACTATTATTTATTCAACAAATGCACTTATCAATATAATAAATACCGAGTAGCCGATTCTCAGACCTACTGAATATACGTATAAAATTTGGTAAAAATCAGTAAAGCCGTTTCGGAGGAGTTCGTGGACTAACATTGTGACACGAGAATTTTATATATAAGATATTATGTAACCATTTTGTCGGCATCATTAATATGTGCATTCATGCCGAATTACGGCTTTGTAGGCTCTAGGTAAAGTCTCTGAGCAAAACCGCGGAAAGACAGACGGACGGACAGACAATAAATAAATAAATAATTGAGGTTTCGATAAAATTTCTAGTGCCTATCTGTCTACATTATTGATCTCGAGCAAAATAGACCTAACAATCCCGTTTGATGTACGAGTATGTAAGCGCCCCTTAATTAATATTAAATTTATTTTATTTTTATTAGTAATTACGATGTATTGTTGTCATCAATAGCGGCAACAAAAAAACACATGAATTTCAGAAGTCTCGCTATAGCTGTTCTTGAGTTACAGCCGGACAGACAGACGAACAGACAACGTCCCTTTTTACCCTTTGGGTATCGAACCCTAAAAACATGCAATATACGTATGCATGGGTCATCTTTATGTATTTAAATACATCCTGGAGACATACAGACAGACGGGCAGACATCAAAGTCTTAGTAATAGATTTTTTTACCCTTTGGGTACGGAACCCTAAAAAACTATAATATTTAGATCTAACGCACTCATCGTCGTCGTCACCGTTGCAACACGCACAGCAGGTTCTCTTGTTTACCTTAATTTATGTGCTATTTACTCGATGCTATTTAGTAATTAATTGTAACTAATACTTATTCCTCAACGATGTGTCAGATTAGTTTATTATGTATATTGCATAAAGTATTTTTTAATGGACATGTTAACTATTCACAAAAATTATGCACCTCTAGACTCAAACCAGAACTATTAAATTCGTGTCTAATATAACATGTAATTAAAATAATTACATATCAATAAACTGTACGTATACTTGCAAATATAATATACCAAAGGAAAATTAGTAAACAGATATTTAAAAAAGCGTCATAGGATAGATAACTGACTTAGCTTGTTAGGCCTTGCTCTTAAACCAGACTGTGACTTTGCAGTAGTTAGATAAGGGCCAATATCACTAAAGCCTGTTATTAGAAATCGTTTGTTAAATTACAACAGCAACTTTTTAATTAATACGATTTACAAAATCTAAAATTTTGTCTTATCTGGGGCACGGCCGCGGAGCAGTGCCCCAGCTAAGTATAATGTAGTTGGTGACTGCAACTGAGATAATACAATAATAAGTAAATTAACTACAAATGACGACATTGATGTTATTTATAATATTTTATCATCACTTGTAAACGCAAAAAATAAACATAGTTTAGTGATAAATAGAAAGTATCTTCTAATAACTTTAATCGGTAAAGTACCTATGGCCTATAATTATGTAGAATAATGTGTAATTTCACAACATTCATTTACCTTGTGCGATTAGAAGCATTCATTTTAATTTAAAAAAACACGTGTAACATATTAATATTACCTACTAGCTGTTGCCCGCAACTACGTCCGCGTGGACTTCTGTTTATAGCGCGCGGTGTCAACAAAATTGGTGTCTTTAAAAGCTACAGTGTGCACATAATATTTATTTTTTTAAATTAAACATTATTTATGCCAAATTTTAAAGCTTATTAAGCCCTCCATTACAGTTTACACAACTTTACCCATAAACTATTTTTATCATTAATACCTATAGGTTTACCGTTTAGGATTACGTCACTGCATAGATAAAGTACGGTACTGAGTAGTGAGTTATTTAATAACGTGTATAACAATCGAAAAAATCGAAAAACCTGACTTAAGATGGTACCACCTCATAAAGAAAGACATTTGAGTAAGCGCTAGCGCGATCTAGATGACTCCTAGCGCCATCTGTTACGAATTTTTGGAACTAACTTAATTTGAACAAATTTACGCATAAACACCCCCTTACAACCTTTCCAGTTAACCCTTTTCCAGTTAAAAAGCCTATGTCTTTTCTCAGGCTTTAGACAATCTGTGTACAAAATTTCATTACAATCGGTTCAGTAGTTTTGGCGTGAAAGTGAGACAGACAGACAGACAGAGATACTTTCGCATTTATAATATTAGTATAGATTATAACCTCCTTTCTTGGAAGGCTGTTAAAAAGGGCGTACTGCGTAGGTATAATATATGTTTAGGGTTCCGTAGTTAACAAGGAACCCTTATAGTTTCGCTCTATCCGTCCGTCTGTCTGTTCGCGGTTTTGCTTAGAGACTATAAGGCCTACAAAGCTGTAATTCGGCATGAATGCACATCTTAATGATATTGACGAAATGGTATATTAAATCTTACATTTTTTTAAATATATTATGAGTATTCAAACATCATCTTCCGATTCAGGAATCCATATTTTATGAAATAAGAAGTTTTAAAGTGCCTTAAAAAATCGTTTAGAGCCTCCTCTTCTACCAGCTGAACGATTGCTTCTGGAAATGTGAAAAAATTCACGAGTGACTTCATATTGAGTAATGTATAATTTACACAGAGCCAGTACTGGCTGCCAATAAGACTGGCAGCCAGTATTGGCTTGGCATATGCCGCGTGTGAACAGTTTGGCCTGGCTTGAAAAACTGTTCACACGCGGCATATACCAAGCTAATACTGGCTGCCAGTCTTATTGGCAGCCAGTACTGGCTCTGTGTAAATTATACTTTATAGTCGATCAACTCTGACGACCTCTGTGGCTCAGTGATGAGCGCGTTGGTAGCTCAAGCCGGGGTCGCGGGTTCGAATCCCGCCGACGGAACAAAAAGATTTCAATGTTCCCGGGTCTGGATGTGCTTCAAGCCTCAAGCGGTCGCATGCGACCGCGACAACAATAGAAATCTATGGTGTCTCGTTTTTTCCACGATCGAAGGATTAAATATGTGTATGATATATGTACATAATAAAAATCTATACATATAATGAAACTGTGGAAAAAATGCCGATTCCTACATTAAAGATATTCAAAAAATAATATGCGGAGGGTGTCACCACATCGCTATACATTATACAAGCCAAAAATGTGGTCAGTTTTTTTTTGTCTGTCGTCTGTCTGTCTGTATGTTTGTTCCACTATCACACGACAACTACTGATCCGATTTGAATGCGGTTTTCGCAGTCATATTTGTGTTCTTCTAACTTAACATCTGGTGTATAAAAATTTTTCCCCCCACCCCTCTAAAGGGACAAAAGAGGGGGTCAGATTTTGTATAAGACTTTTGCTTTAACACGAAAACTACAGATCCGATTTGAATGCGGTTTTCGCAGATATATTTTAACATCTGGTGTATAAAAATCCCCCCCCCCCCCCCCCCACCAATGAGAGGGTCAGATTTTGTATAAAGTAAACTTTTTTCTTTACTTCATAATGTTAACTGTTTTTCCAACTTAACATCTGGTGTATAAAATTTTTCCCCCCACCCCTCTTAGGAGACAAAAGAGGGGGTAACATTTTAATAATTTAAATGGCAAAACAACGTTTGCCGGGACAGCTAGTCTTAAATATATGTATAGTATAATAAAAGTATTAAATTTAATATATTATATTTCCGTTGTCTGGTACCTGTAACACACGTCCTTTAGGTACTTAGCACGGGGCAGGACTGACGTGGTTAGTTATAGTGTAAAACATGTTATAAATGTACATTAAGGCCGTCCCCCGAGCAAACGACCGTGGCCATATATTTGCCGCGTTGCCGAGATCGCGCCAAAACCCTATTATTTTTACTTGTCTTAGTTCAAAATTGTCCTAAAAAAATTAAAACGGGGAATATGTAGTTTAATATGATATTGTCGATCTATTGGCGTGAGTTTCAAATAAAAGTAATTTGTAAATCCTAAGGAGATGCTGAATGTATGCTTGAATTTTAATAAATTGGTATTACTTCGGAAGCTGATATCATGAGTATAATAAACAAAAATAGGTTTAAAACGGGGAAAGGAATGTTGATATACTGAAGATTATTGCTGTAGCTTTCAGATTATGGGTTTATAAAGCTTTAAATACGGCCAAATAGGGAATCTCCGGACGGAATGCCCTTAATTGACCATACAAAAATGATTTATCAAATACCAACGGCACTACGGAACCCTATATTGCGCGTGGCCCGACATTCACTCGGTCGGTTTTTTCCTTATAGCGGCCGAATCTGTGTGTAAAACATACAAATATAAAAATTTGTCCAATGGTCAAGGATTTTTTTTTTTAAATTTGCCATGCATCAGATCCTGGTAGACCTATAGTTGTAACTATTAACAACAATGCGCTAAAATTGACGTATTAACATTAGTTACTATTTATATTATAGGTACTATTAACATTACATTACTAATTATATCATAGATAGTTTATGTACATCTCAATTAATTGCAAGTTGTAAAACAATTGTGGAGTTTTCTCAATGATTCGATAAGATATTTACTTTAATTCGATATGGGCTGCGCGCACGAAAAAACATGACGCAATGTGCGGCGGTACCTCGCTCTGAGGCGTTCCATTTAAGGCTATGACGTTGTCACGTTCAACTATCGTCAGTAAACCGACTTTACAGACAACCGAGTTCGAGTCGATTTCGAGTCGAGTTCGAGTCGAGTTCGAGTTCGAGTTCAAGTTCGAGTTCGAGTTCGAGTTCGACACAAAACACTACTCTCCAACCGACTTTTTTTTATATTTTAATAGTAACCAAACCTTGACGGATCGATGATAACACATCACATTTAAATACTAACACAAACCAATATGCGTGATAGTTTTTCCGTAAAGTGTACCAGAAAAGTGCTCAGGTTGTGGGAATTGAGAATTGAGATATACAATGTGGGATTAATCTTAGATGTAGTTAGCAAAGTTGGACTAAATCTAGTTAGAACATGGGTTCCCAAACTTATATTGTCTACTGCCCACTTTGAAAACAAATTATGTTTTAGCGCCCCCATTATTTCAATTTTAAATGCATCCAGATGAAATAAATCACCCCCAAACCCCAAGCCTCTACACAACGCCCCCATTTTTTTCTACCGCCGCCTCCTTTAGATCTTTAGTGCCCAGAAGGGGGCGTTATCGCCCACTGAGGAGAGTGCGATGTAGTAAGCAGCTTGGCTCAACGTAAGATGATTTTACTTGATAATATTTTTGTTTGCGTACTTTGTAAAATAAAGTAACGGTTAATATGCGTTTGTTTTATGTGTAAATAATAATAATGTTTAATAATTATTATTAGTCACGTGTGTCTTGTGACCTCTTTATGAAATGCCAGCTGATTGTTTACAAAGAGAGAGCATTAGAGCAGAGGCTGACATGTGACTGAAGTAGATAGTACATGTGAGTGAAGTAGATAGTAGGCACATAGTGTGCACGTTTTGTCGAAGTTCATAGATTAGAACGCGGAAAATAAATGTAGAAAATAACAAGTCAACCAAGTATTGTTGATTACAGAACCCTAAAACGGAGCCCTAACCTGCTGATTTTTTGAATATTGGTAGGTTAATAGTTATATAATTTAAGTTTAATAATTATATAATTTATATAAGTGTCACATTGTCCTACAAATAGAACAATCCATATTTTAGGACCATCAAATCAAAGTATGAAATCCTTTCTATCTCTGTTAGCTACCACTTTCAAACTTTTTTGCAAATAAAAATGTTGTTTGTCTTATCAAAATGAAGCCACTCACAAAAAATTAAAATTCGCTTGATAGTAATAAAAAAATAATAGTTCTAGGGCTCCCTGACTATTTGATATTTGTCACCGTTAGAATGCTACATTATTTCCTTTACTAGGTACCTATTCAAAAATCATTTTCCGATTTAGAGATCCATTTGTAAATACGAAGTTATAAGTGGAAAAAATCGTTAGAGTCCAGTGTCCCCCCCCCCCCCCTTCTACCAGCTAAATGGTTATTTTTGGAAATGTGAAAAAATTCACAGGAGTGGGAAATATGCTGAATTTAAAATGAAAACTATGATGGCTAAGAAGACTTCAAAAGTTATTGAGTAATAGTCGATCAACTAAAAAAAAATTATTCGGCGAAGTATAAAGGAACTTTTCGTTCAAATTCCTTTGAACGGAACTAACATGATGTTGTTAGTAGTGTAAAACACGTTATATAAACGTACATTCATTGACCATAATATTATACAAAAATCATCAAAAACTAGCGGTACTACGGAACCCTATATTGCGCGTGGCTCGACACGAACTTAGCCGGTTTTATTTTAATAGTTTACTCTTGTGTTGATTTGTTTATTTTAATTTATTGTCTTTTTCACCACCATTTCTAATCTATATTTCCTTCTATTTACCGCTTCTATTACAATATTGTGTGTTTGTATGTGCATCTCTGTGAGTGTTGGAGTGATGGATGGGGGTCCTCCCACAGGGGGTCCCCAACCCAGCCAAGTAACGTCCGGTGACGGGGTGTATGGCGAGTGGGAGACTACGCAACTTTGATGTGGGTCAGAATGTGCCCCAAAGATCAATCATGGCAAGTTTTGCGGGAGTCTGGCGTATAATACTGCGATGCGATGCGAGAAATTTTATCTTCTAGGGGGGAGGGCAGCTTCCTGCCGCTACCTGGGTACGCCCATGGAAAAGGCTATTATATAGGCTATTATAGTATTATTATATAGTTTGTATGAGTCACATGTACCTATAGAGTTGACTGTGAAAGAGTAACTTTTTTAATTTTTATATGGACAAAATCATGACGCTGGGGCCGGGCGCTTGCCCTAACAAATCACAAAAAAATGATACTTTCACAGTGAAGTCTACATAAATCATAAGGAACACATGTACACACCCTAAAGTATTATCACTGGGTTTTGTTACACTCTGTATAATTTGGTTCAAATAATTAATACTTAATATAACTTTATTACAGCACTCAGCCTACACACAAATTGTTTTATCTTGATTATAAGTACGTGTGTGCTATATAGTACCTAAGTAATAATATAGTACTGGTGTTATTATTGATCAAGTCAGCGGTTGTGAACATTTTTATGCATCGAATATCGAAACATTATTGAACTTCAAAATAAATTAAATTTTAGAGTTTCGTAATCACTTTGTTTGTTATACCTAAGTCGCAAATTTATTTACATCCATATTAATAATATTAATTGTGAAATTTTATAAAGATATGAGAAAAAAAATATACCACTTGAAATGAGAAATCGTAGTATAAAAAGACCAAACTAAAAAAATATCTCACCACCATATCAAACAGTTTGAAAAAGCTCTAAGAGTGGCTTAAATAGTATAAAATATTTTATTAATCTCCAATTTCTGCACTATCCAGACTACAAATTGAATCCTCCACCCAATAAGTCTCACCGTAAACATAGTTAGCAATATTTTACAAGACACGATTTTCAACGTTTTTCCACTATTTCCAACACTTGCGACATCGCGTGTTAATATTTGTATCTAAAATAGGCACATAATACTATGTTAATTAATTCATATAATTTAAATTTTAAAATAATTTCTAGTCGCACCAAAGATTGCTAACGACTACTAATGCTTGGTCTTTGAACTAAAAACCTTGGCAACATTCACTTTATAGTATTTAGGACCTTTAAAATAGTAGAAGTCAGTTTTATAGCTTTAATTGCAGTCGGGTGTAAAAACTGCATCCTGCATTAGGTAAAGTATGTGTAACGAGGCTGGGGGTTCAGTAGATGACAGCATTAAGGCCATCCCCCGAGCAAACGACCTTGACCATACATTTGCCGCGTTGTTGCCGAGATCGCAGCAAAACCCTATTTTACTTATCTCAGTTCAAAATTGACCTAAAAAAAATTAAAACGGGGAATAATATGTAGTTTATGATATTGTCGATCTATTGGCGTGTGTTTCAAATAAAAGTAGTTTGTAAATACTAAGGAGATGCTGAATGTATGCTTGAATTTTAATAAATTGGCTTTACTTTTGAACCTGATATCATGAGTATAATAAACAAAAATAGAAAATTTAAAACGTGGAAAGGAATGTTGAGATACTTAAGATGAAGAGAAGAGATTATTGCTGTATTTTTATTATAACTCTGTAGCTTTCATAAGGCTCTAAATACGGTAAATTACGGATTCTCCGTAGGGAAGGCCCTTAAGTAGGTACACGATTCGAATCCGCGGGATAAAAACTATCTTTTGTCCTTTCCTTTCAAAATCGGTTCAACGGTGCGTGGAGAGGTAACAGACAGATAGACAGACACACTTTCGCATTTATAATATTATTAGTATGGATGGTTTATTGAAATGCAATAAGTTACTATGTATAGTAGGCATAGGTAGGCCTACGTACGATAGGTAATTTTGGTTTGACTGTTGACAACATCCTCATGCTCATCATCATGCCTCATGCTTACTAAACTACAATAGTGATTATTATTTTATTAAGAAATTGAAGGGTTCTTTATTATCTATATCAAGAAATTGTCTAAAATTTTTGGGGCACGAGCTTGTAAATAAAAGCCTACAATGCAAATTAAAAATGATATAAAATATTTTATACCGTCATATTAGATCTAATTACTAGCATTATTCTGTAATCAATTTATTCCGTTAAAAATATCTAAGTATAAAACATAAAGTTAACATAACAGGTACTTTACGAGCTAAGCTGTATTATTTTACTTACCTACAAAGCTTTAGATAACGAAGTCCTAAATTCTGGATCTTGGACCAAGAAATCACGTAAGGACCATTTTTTTAAAATCTTTATTTAATAAGGGTTTAATCGCAATAAGGACCAATTTATGATAACGTATCAACTATCAACTAAACAAATAAGAATTTAAATATTGTTTTTTACTTTTATAGCAAATATTTTTGGTTTTTTAAATTAACAAAGCCTAACTTTTATTTAATATTTCCTATTTTTTATATAATTTGAGCTGAATCGTACAAACCTGAGCTTTTACCTGACAATGTAAATCATCGTCTGTATTTATGTAAATATTGTGCCTAGTAAACAATACTCACCGGTCACCGGCTTGATTCACAATTAAAATGTCAGTAATTCACGAACGTTCACTGCACAAGTCAGTTGGGCGCTCGCGCGATGCGCACGCCGGCCGCCACTTACGAAATAATATAATTTAACCTTCTTTGATCGAGCGAGCCATTCATCTGTCATCCGTGGCCTCCTACTTCTATCTCGCCGTATACGTCCCTAAACTCTGATTAGAATCACCAATTAGCGCAATGGTGATAGGTGACGGTACGAGTATGCCTCCTGACGTCGAAGTGCGTATGCCTCCTGCGTTTGTTTTGGTAAAATTTTGCGCGAGCCTTGACCGAGGTCGCCGTGACATCTGCAGTCGCAACTCGCAGTACAGGCTTGTGAGTTGCAACATCTTACGAATGCATTAACAGTAAACTTACTAGATTTGTAATACTTCGAGTATAGTAAATACTATTAAAGCAAAAACAATTTATAGATGCAAAAATTTTTATACTTGAAAATGTTTTTCTAAAGAAAAATATAAAAACAAAAAAATATTCACATTCCACACACTTTTTCAAAATAATGTTTTATTATAACACATCACCTGTTTCACCCGGGCCGCGGCTCAAAAACCACTGAAGAATGTGACCGTCCTGAACGTTAATTTGTCAAATCATAAGGTTTTTCAAACTACCTTCCATTTCTACCCGCAATTTGTTTTGCACTTAATGAGTCGGACGACTGAAGTCGAGAATATATTGCGTTTTAAAAAAAGACGGGTTGCACTCCGGGAGTGCCAGCAGAAGTGAAAACTTGATTATTAACGTTGTGCATTTTTTAACCCATTTTTAATGAAAATAGATTATTAAAAAATTGATTTTTTTAATTAATCGAAACCCTTAATCGATTAAATTTTTAGCACATTTTTTATGAAAATTGATTTTTAAAAATCGATTTTTTTAAATTACTTAATCGAAACCCTTACAATTTTTTAACCCATTTTTTATGAAAATCGATTTTTATAAAACCGTTTTTTTTTAATTAATCGAAACCCGATTACAATCGATTAAAACTATCGACAATCGAAAAAAAAACAATGGATTGTTCGATTAATCAATTTCGATGTTACAACACTACTCTCTAACCGTCTTACGGGTTTTCTATGGTTTTTCGAAGAATCTGACGCGAGTTTCACCGTTTTTACTCATCCCACAAAAGTGACCAACGCCGCTAAAGAAGTTTTCACTTCAAAAAATGTCTATGTAGGCCCCATCATGATTGCGTCCACACCAGCCTGCGCAAGAGTTGCGAACACGTGCCTATTATCCGCCAGATTAGCAACCGGCAAGGTTTTCCTTGACATTCGTTTACAACTCACTCAAGGTGTAACGAACGATTTTCGGGTTAAGGACTAAAAAAGACGCTCCGTGTTAAATAATTTATTTTCTTAGTGACTTAAAAACCTGTTTGGTGCCTATACTAATTTTCTTCCTGTCCGCCTGTTTGAGCAGGAGGCAGCAGCCGCCGAGGAGTAGGACGATCGCGATGAAGTTGGATATGATCGGCAGACCGATGACCGTGAAGTAAAGGAAGTTCGTGATGTAAGATGGCAGCTCCTCCTGACTCTGAAATGAATAGAATAAGCATTAATTATTAGTAACAGTTGGAATTTCTACCCATTCCATTAAATATAGTCAAGTCAAAACAATGTTAGTATATGTTTTGTAAATAAAAACTACGGTAACTTGAATTGCGATTGGTGACTGATGTATCATTCGAGAAATTAATTCATATGCAAATATTAAGGCTATGTCAAGTCAACGCCTTTGCGCTTCGCTTGGCTCGTCTTGGCGGGGGCACTACCGTGCCCCAGGATCTTAGACATAGCCCGAACAAATTACCGATGTCCACCATCTACGTACGCCACAGTTACATGTGGTAAGTATAATATGTGGTGGTGATATTAAAATGTGTTACATATAAAGTGTAACACCCTATTTCGTTTAGAAAATATTATTAGGAAAGTATTTGAAAACTTACAAACTCAAACCACACTAGCGGCAGCACCAAGTTGGCAAACTTGTTGAACTTCCACGAGTACAGGTCGGTGATGTCGTGCACCCACAGGTTGCACTGCACCCGCACTCTCAGGTGTAGGGGGATACCAGTCAGCTAGAGAATGTAAAAAAAATATGTATAAAGTTGATCAGGGTAAGTTCGGAATTCGGATACAGAGTACTACCCATTCGCGCTAAGTTTGCCGCTGTCGACTGTCACGAGTTTAGCGTTCTTGGTTCTCTCACTCACTCACTCACAGAACCGAGTCAGTGAGAGAATGTAGGAGAGAATGGTAAACGCGTGACAGTTGACAGCGACAAACTTAGTGCAAACCTTAATATATACTACGTATAACGTTACACGTAGTATATATTAATTCCATGGTGCAAACGGGTAGTAAGTCCGGATAATTGAAGTTAACGCTAAATTAAATATTTTGTTCGCGTGGTACTACAGTTTGCGTATAATATGCATTATGCACCGTAGCGCCAGGCAAAAAAAAAAATACTGACTAATTTAGTGATATTAAGTTAAATTACCCGGACTTACCCTGTGTCCGAACTTACCCTGATTAACAATACATCTATTATATATAAACCTCCTGTCACGATGTTTGTCCGCGATGGATTCCTAAAATACTTAACCGATTCAATGTTTATTTTTTTAAATGTGTGCTTTTTTCCAACTTGAGTGATAGGATAGCTGAAATCTTTAATTATAGTCGCAATTTTATTTTATTGCAAATTATATTTGTCTATAAAGAGCGACCATTGTTTATGTGACGCGGGTCACGGGATAGCGATGGACGTTGCCATGGTGACATGCTTATTTTAAAATAATACGGGCGATATACTTTATATGTTATGGCAAAGAAACGTTTGCCGGGACAGCTAGTAATATTATAAAATATGCGAAAGAGTGTCTGTCTGTTTGTCTTTTACCTCTTCATGTCCAAATCACTGAACCGATTTTGCTGAAAGATACCTAAGTAGATACTTTAAGTCCCGGGAAAGGACATAGAATACTTTTTATCCCGAAAAAATTTACAATTTCCGCGTACGAATTCTGGCCCAACACCAGACACCTCGAGACACCAGTCTCGAATCATTGATCCTACCTGTTTGCTCCACGGTTTGCACGCCGCCGCCATCCATCATCCAGTGCTTTTCAAGTTACGGAGTTACCAATAAAAACTTTTTAATAAGTTTTCCTAAAAATCGATTAAAGATTAATTTATCGAGATAAGTAGACAATACCAACCGGTTCAATATCGTAGTAGCCGAGCGAGTGTCTCTCGGGGTCCGGCGTGAGCCCCGTCACGAAGCGGTCGGCGGTGATGTTGGCGCCGTTGAAGTGAGGCATAGAGAGCACCATGGGAAACCCTGGAATATTAGGATTGTTAGTAAGTTGAAACCTGGGGGCACTACAACAAAACCGTTTTGAGACTCGACCGAATCGGAATGCCGCGCCCTGACAAACGTGAAACGACGTTGTTAGACTTTAGAGTTAGGACGCGGCATTCCGATTCAATCGTTTTGAGTCTCATACGGATTCGTTGTCAGGGCCGGATTTATATTGTTTACGAGTAGGCCACTTTAATCCACCGCCCGCCCCTATGTACCTATGTAATCTGCCGCCATCCCAGGACGCTGCTCCTTAGACGCCATATGAGACTGCCGCTCATAGGCCATGGCCTATAAGCTATACCAGAGATCAGACATACTAGCTATACTATAAAAAAAAAGGCTATATTATTATAGGCTATACTGCCTATGCATAAATCCAGGGCTGCCTCCTGGGTGTATATAAAGTGGGCCTATTGACGAGGCCTATGGTATATTATCGGATTACGTGGCAGAGTTTTAGGATTCGTTTGAGTGCCCTAATCTGGAACCCTTGGATTAAGATAATTACAAAACCACATAAGTGACAGTATGTGGGTCCTATTTCATATTGAATAGGACCCACGTATTGTCACTTATGTGGACAAATATATAATAAGAAATACAAACTGGGTTACTGGCTACCGTTACCGTTCCTAGTCTTTTGTATTGATTCATATTTCGCTAAAGTGAAGAGGCTGCTGGAAAAGGTAGGTAAAGTGTAGTACCTGTGTAACACTTGGACCCGTCCTTGATTCCGGAAGGCAGTAGCACCTCGTCGTTCTGACAATCCTCAGGTACGTCGTCTTTGTTGTCGAACGCAGTCTTTGAAAAATTGAACCGGTAAAGTGTGAGGCTGCCCTCTTTTCGCTCGTCTAAGAATTATGAGTAAGAATAATTACATTAATAATTTAAAGGCGAATAGAAAGATGATTTTTAGCAAACTTTTTAAAAACCAAAATAAAAGATAATGCTTTGGGACTTTATACAGTATGTTTTCTTCTATCGTAGCGCCTAAATTCTTACGGCCGGACCTAAAGGAATATGCCTCTAGGCGCGGCCGTAAGTTAATATTATAGGCGCTAAATATTTCTTATGTCAATCTCTTAATTAAGTTAAGTAATCTTTAAATGTCTCTAATGCGGCCGTTATACGATTTAAGTTAATGTATCAGCTTGCTAATTTGATATTCTAGCCCCTAGGACCTAAGATCTACATATTATTATAACCGGGCAGGGATGGCGAACCTTTTCGTATCAAAGTGCCCTTTTCTGACGAAATATTTCTGAAGAAGTCATAGACGTGCCATTCAATATTATTTGTGATTCGCGTATGCGTATTTCAAAAATTGCCTCATTCAATGGTAGTCACTATGCAGAGGTGGATCTATAACCTTCATTGACATTGGTACAATAATTACTATTTCGATACTTGTTTTCGGGATATTACCAGTGGCGTGCTCAAAAAATTTTATGTCGCGTGCTACTGGTGGCACCTTGCCATTGGTTTGCCATCCCTGATCTATAATATACTCCGTGTAGTCGGGTTATGGTTTTAAGATACAAATTATCTACATACCATCGAAAACCAGTGGCATCAGGCTACATATCGACTTGCTAAAGAATAGCGGCACATCTGTTTTCTTCAAGTATTGAGGAAACAGAACTCCTTCCGTAGCGTTAATAGCGTTGTCCAAGCAAGTCTGAAAAAAACAAGAGCGAAATGAATAGTGAGCAAATTGTTTTAATGTTTACTTGATACGATTTGAAACTTGATTAATAATAATAGCTTTTTAACCTAACATGATCGATAGTGTTAATAGCTATAGCCCGTATTACACTAAATTTATTTAGGGCGCTGTAATAATATTTAGGTAGTAGCTGCGTAAGGCACGTATCGACGTTCTTGCAAAGGGCAAGGCGTTCCCCTGAAAAAGTGTAGTGTAATACGGGCTTATACAGAGTGTAACAAAACGAAATAATAATACTTTATGGCTGGTTTACACGTATTAAGTTGATAAGTAGTTAACAAAATGTAAATGTTAACAAAATTTTAAGTTATTTATTGCATGTAAACACAAAATTTAGTAGCAAGTAACAAGTTAAAATTTAGTTAAGTACTAAACAAGTAAATTAGAATTTTGACTACTTTCTGTTAAGTTGGCGGGCGGGGCTTGTCACTTGACACATTTCGGGCAGGCACTTCAAATTAAGTTAAAATTTAGTTACTACTTATCTACTTAATACGTATAAAACAGCCCTTGGGGTGTGTTCATTTTTTGTGATTTGTATGGGAAAATCCATGACGCTGGGGTGCTTGCCATTTGTATGGGCAAGCGCCCCAGTGTCATGGATTTTCCCATTCCCAATTTCCCACAAAAATTGCTCTTTCAGCGCTTTTATTTTCACAGCGAACTTTACATAGGGGCCCCACACACAAACTAAAGTTCGCTTACTTTTGATACACCCTGTATATTTTATCATCAGCTTTTCACTTTTGATTACTTGAGGTTTAATTTATTTTTAGTTTCATCAAATCTCCTTTATAAGATACGATATCGTATACTCACGTCCATGTCGTACCCGGAGAGCTGCGGCAGGTCCTCGTAGTCGTGTATCTTGAAGAAGTTCTCGTGGCCCCACCGCGGCCCTATCTTCACGGACACTTGGTTTTGCATCAGCTCGTACGTCTGAAAATAACAATTTCGTATTTTTTTAACATGTCTAAAATATGAAAAATAATTGAGATAAGTTATGTCGGTGTTACTATTGTATTTTTCCAAGCTTCTTGATAGAGAATGTCCTTAGCAATAGTTCATCATCATCAGCCTACTCACTGCAGCAGAATTTAGGTTTAGATCAGGGATGTTACGAAGCTTCGGCTTCGGTTCCGATAAGTCGGAATCTCCGGTCAACATTACACCTTCGGTTCCGACTTCACCTCCGATACTTTCAAATCGGAGGTTAATCGGAGGTCGAAGCAGAACAAAGCGGCGCGAGGCGGCCCGCGTCAACGGTTATGTTACGGTGCGTCCACATTTGTATCATTTGCGCGATCAGATCTCCGTCGCGATCATCGCGCCGTATCAAGTATGAGTATCATAGTGTGGACGCCTATTAGATCATTCTGCCGATCATGCGTGTATTTGATATGACAAGTATCAGATCGCGGTTAATAGCGATCGGTACGCGTATCACGCGTACCTATCATTTTGATAGGCTTCGATGATACGCGACTGAGATCTGATCGGAGATCTGATCGCGCAAATGATATGTGGACGCACCGTAACAGGTGCATATACTATACTATGTATATTATTATGTCGCGCAAGGCATCCTCCCGATCCCCGCTATGTGCGTACTTTCGTCTATTATTTTTTTCACTTGTTAATTCGTGACTTAATCATGTTTTATTGGTCCTTAAAAACAGACCTCTCCCCTGCCACCACTCTGACTCTATAACCTCCGATTTCGGTTCCGACTACGGTTCCGATTCCGATAAGTTAAATTTGAAAACTCCGACTCCGACTTCGGTTCCGATATAGTTACCTCTGTTACATCCCTGGTTTAGATCTACATAGTTGGAGTTTTTCATCGAGGGTTTTTTTTAATTTTAATTTATCTCTGAGCTTTATTTACTATAGACTGCTCATTACATAACATAACCTATACATTATTGTTTCAACAATTGGAGACGTGAGTTGATGAACACAAAAACTAACATTTTGTAACATACGGACATTTACTCAATTTGAACAAACCTTGTAACTTATCTACTTCATCACCTGCTTATATATTATCTGGCTACACATAAAACGCAGTTTTTTTTTATTTCCAATAATTAAATTTCTTGCCCTAATTTATATCAATAATAATTATTTATATTTATAAATAATAACGGTAATTTTTTACTGTTACTTATTGTGTTCTTCCACTCACGTCTTCAATTACCTTATTCAAAAATCCCATATTGGTAGAATTGACGCTGCCGGGCGCGAAATTCTTGGTGCCCTCCATCAGGGTCTCACGGTAGTCCCACAGCACCTGGTAGATCGTCCGCTTCACGAAGAAGTCGTTGGGGTACAACTTTAACAGCATCTTGAAACCCATTCGCCGGAAGTAGTTCTCACTTCCGGACAGCATTGATGTGAGGCCCTGAAGAGTGAGAATAGAATCTTGCTATATAGCTTGTCAAAAAAGAGTAGACGGCACGGAGGATGGGTCATCCCCCTCTGTTCCGCTCCGCGGCCTCTTTCTGTGGAAGGACGGTTTCACAGAAAGAGACCGCCGCTTGCCAGGCCTCATCGCTCTCAAGCATGCAGCGTACCATGCTCGGCCCAACGATCGCACACCTCAAGGGTATGCTGGGCCGTGTCCTCCGCAGCGCCACAGTCATGGCAGGCTGGCGTAGGATCTTGGTTCCAAAGGGATACTTAGCTTTCATTTACTGATACTAATATTGTCATTAATTTTTCCATTTTATGTACAAATCTTCTTTTGATCAAAGTTCATTAGTCATTAAATGTGTCTAAATAAATTCAGTTTTTTTTTCTACCAGAAGACGCCCGTAATTCCTTTGCGCAAAAATTCGTTTAAAGCGCGGGAACTGTATTTTTTTTCGGAATCGACCGACAGACAGACACGTATATATGACACACTTTCGCGTTTATAAAATTAGCACAAGAGTAAAAGTTATGGACGTATAGAGTCAATCTTCTCTACCACACATGTAAATTATTATACAATATATTATCTACTATTATATTATTACAATCACATAACATATTGAAGGTGCAAACTAGTGGCCTTGTAGTAGTGTTAAGTACAGTAACATTCAGTACAACTTTATGAATCATAATATTATCTTATTTGTCCTTGACTGGTTAATGATTACTATTGAATCATCTGCTTATGACTATCCGATGACCCCGTGCAGGTGCCGATAATATTTCATGGTAGGTATTCTTTTTTTTCAGTTACAATTTCTGTCTACATAAAAAAAAATACCAATGCCGAACGTGTATCTAATTTAGTCGTGTTGTCCCAAACGCTATATTAGTAGTTTGCAGTACTATGCTAAAATTACATAAAGTTTATTTTTATACATTTCCACGAACACCGCGTACGCGCATTAATCCTTCGATCGGGGATTCTTGGAATCGGAATTGAAATTCTGTATTCTATTGTTGTCGCGGTCACCACGGTGTCCTTATGGGGCTTGAAGGATTAAACGCGCACGTCTGAACGCGCCCTCATCAGCTGTATAAACTTTTTCTACATTTTCATTCATAAATCTCCGAAGCAATTGGTGCGATTTGAATCAGCTATTGTGCACGTCACATCGGACACACCTTCACTTAGAATTTAGATGCTGCTCGTAAGTGCGCGCGAGCAGAATAAAAAGCTCGCACTTTACAAATACACATTTAAATAATATTTTTACTTCAGACTACTACTCGTATCATGGTCCGTGTCCTTTGTCCACATGAGAAAACCGATTTTGATGAGTTGAAAATTGAAAAATGCCTAACTTAGTACAAAAAAATAATCACTTAAATCGGACATATTACTCGTATGTGATTTAGGAGATTATCGAACACAAACATAAAAACATACATATACTTTTGAAATTTAGCATAATATTTGTTTTGACGCTGAAAAAGACTAACATAATAAAACTTGGCAATTCTGGAAATATCACATACTTACGGGTCGAATAATTATTGATAACCACCTTTTTTTTAATCGATTAATAATAATTAATGTAATAACAATAAATATGAAATCATTGTTTTAATGCGATTACTCACCAATAAAGCGGAGTTAGGTAATATCACAGTGTCATTCAAGCCATACTCGCTGAGTTCGGGATAGAATATGAGTTCCCTCCGCGGCCGATACGTCAGAGTGTCGTTTGGTGTGAAACTAATGTTGGTGAAAACAACGTGTTCCCTGAAAATACATAGTTATACTTATTTAATTTGAGCTCTGATGCAATTGT
The DNA here is from genome assembly GCA_937595015.1 of Polyommatus icarus. Lineage (NCBI taxonomy): Eukaryota > Metazoa > Arthropoda > Insecta > Lepidoptera > Lycaenidae > Polyommatus > Polyommatus icarus. The sequence continues at coordinate 4,666,135 of OW569325.1, forward strand.
GCTGGCTTATTATATTTGGGATGTTTTATATTAGAATTATGAGAGCAGTCTTAACTCTTAACCCATCAAGCCCCATAAGGACACCGGTGACCGCGACAACAATAGAATAACAATAGGTTTCCAAGAATTCGCGATATAAGGATTAAGAAATGATTCAAGAGAGCCTTAATGGACTATATTCAGGTCAGCCCTGGTTTGTTCACGGATCTGTTAGCCCTAAATATAAAAATGTAACAGTTACTTAATAAAAAGGAACTTAGATTTTGAGCAACCCTCTTAATCTGATACAGTGCCGGAAAAGGTGAATATAAAGTCACAACTCGCAAGTCATATCAAATATGACGTAAAATAAGTACTTTTACTTTTCCTTGTTTATAAATTCGGCTGCAGGCGGCGGTCAGCGACCTCAGTTACGTTGAACTTGACCTGAGCAAGTCATTTTTTGTCCACTCACTTGTAACAAGGCTGTTTAAATATTATATACTGACCCGAAAAATGTGAGAACTGATGGTGTCTGTGCTGAGACCTGACTCCTGAGGGTGTTTCATTAGTTACTCTAACCCTTGTGTGAAAAGATGTGCTTACTGCTTGAGCAAGTTAAACACGCTCTGGTCTGCTGGAAAGCTAACCTGTACAGTGTACAGGTTTACCAGCTGTGTATGGTAGCCAAAACATCCTGCATTTACCGAAAACAAGACCAATCCTTTCCTCCCAAATACAACCTATTTTACAAATTACAAACATTTGTTTCAAATGCATTGCATTAGCGGCATGATATTAAGGGTCCCTTAATTTCATGCCGCTACCGCACCTGAACAGTTTTTGAAATCATGGCAGCAGCATTAAAATTATGGGTAGGACTCACGGTCTGAATTGACCCTTAGTATAGTTATTAACGTTGTGTCAATCCCGTATATTTTTGACTTGGAAGTTGGTAACTTGGCTAAAAGCTCTGTTATACTCACATGTAGACGATGGGTCCAATCTCCTGCACGTTGATCTTGTCGTCCAGGCCGAGGAGGAACCGCTCGTGGTTGGTGACGTTGAACAGGTACGTCTTGACTTTGGTGGTGAGCGGTGGTTCCGCCCACCAGTCGAAGTTGGGGAAACCTGGAATGTGGAATACAACTGTCAAGCTGCGTCACATAATTCTATCAAGTCGTGTCGTGTCGTGTCCCTAGTCGATCAATTTTAGTCGTTTATCGTCTAGGGCCGCTTTATTTAACCCACCAATCCACAAGCGGCACCCGACTGCCGCATAAAAATTGAAAATCTATTGTGTCTGCGATTCCCACGATCTAGGTATTAAACAAGAATAAGAATATATTTATTTTTACTATCCCATATAAAAGAAAATTAAAAATTATATCATTATGGTACATAATGTTATATGATGTGTAATCGGTTATCGGTGATGCCAATATATTGACATCAGCTTTAAGCAACTTTACTAAACGCATTTTTCGACGCTACTTTTATATGTATGTATTACATAGAAGTGTGTAGTACGTACGAGTATAGTACATACATATTATACGAGTGTCATAAAAAATAACGACGAAAATCGCTTTTCAAAAACAACTGCACTTGGACAGTATTTGTAGGTATGTATGTATTTTTGTATGAGGATAAATATTTTTGGAGCTCAAAGGTAATTGTAACTCCTTCATTGCCAATTGAGCAATCTCGATAGCAAAATTACATGCTGGTCGGTACTTATTGTACGGGAATGTTGATTTTGTGGAGGTCAGAATTGAAATATTACAGTTTTTAAACAGTGAATGTACTTATAACAGGATGTAAGAATGGTAATCCCCGACTAATATACTTTGAATATGTAAAAGCTGTAAATTCTCCTGCCCGCGGCTCGCGCAGTGGTGTGGAGTACCGCACAGTATTTAGGGTGAGGCCAAACGAGCGTAATTTTGGGAGTCGTGACTCGTGAGTCGCAGAATTTCGGAGGACAGAAATCCTGCTGCATTCAGTTTCATACAAAAATCCTGTTTGATTCACATGAGTGTAATTTTGTGAGTCATGATTTGTTGAAAAGATATTTACGCGACTCACAAGTCACAACTTACAAATTACGCTCGTTTGGCTTCACCCTTACTAGTCATCAGTCGAGAGCAGCAGGCACCTACACACTAGCGAGTAGTTGCCGCCCGAACGCGCGATTTGGCGGCTACACCGTGAGATCACAATTCAGAAGCAATTATTGTATGCAAATGACAGCGCGCCCGCGCTGGTATTTAAATAAATTGTTACATACATTTGCTTGTGATCTAGCGATATAGCGGCAAAACCGCGTATTCGTGCTACCGTATATAATTAATCCAGCCTTAAAGCGAAAAAGGGTTAGGCCGTATTTCCACCTGCAAGACAACAGTCACGAGAAGTGTCTGATAGTCTGTCTGACAGCAGCTTGCAAGTGTAAACCCCGTAGCAAGTGCTGTCGCGACAATTTGTCAAGCGCTTCCTTTTTTTATGGGGTATGTCGGACTCCCTCCGGCTTGGTGCGCCGGAGGTTTACCGACTTAAGCCCCCCATGCCCTCCTTCCAGCCGTGGGATACGTCAAGCGCTTCCTGCGAGTAGTTGCGACAGCATGTCTTAGAAACATGTCTGCGAGAACTCGCGACAGATCTCGCTGTGGGTCACCGCAGCGTAGATATACGGTCTAGTTTCGTATGACATTTATCCGCGAGCTTCTCGCACGACATTTATTGCAGCAATAAATTGCAGGAATTAGTATGAAATATAAACGATATTGCAAGAAACTCACGCAAGACTTCCGCGAGTTTGTTTGCAGGTGGAAATACGGCCTAAACAATCTGAAGTTAAATCCCAATCAAGCTTAAGCCGAGGGGAGTCGAGAATACTGCATATTTTATTATACAGTCTACAAACCAAAAAATGTTGACCTTGACAGAAATAAGTGAGTACTTACCAGGCCTCATGTTTAGTTTGTCCCAAATCATAAAATCTCTGATGGGGTAAATAAATCCTAGTATTGCTAAAACTATTAGTATCACTCCCCATACTATTTTACAAATGTCTGAAAATAGAAAAGAGATCGTTAGCGTTTAAAAGAACTTTGTTTAAGTTTATTTATTGTTGATATTATTATTAATAAGTTGCTTGGTGATAAACAAGTAAAAAAATAAAAAAGTTTTTTTCAGAAGGGAGCGCTTGTAGCACTCGTTGATGTCTTTTACTCAGAAGGAAAATGCCTTATAATTTTTAATCCTTCGATCGCGGATTCTTGGAAATCTATTGTTATTTAATTGTTATCGCGGTCACCGGTGTCCTTATGGGTTAATGACTAAAAAAATATTATGTGTCTATTTAAGACTGAAAGCACCCTGTATATTTTAAAACAAAATGTTATTTTTTAAATATGTAAATTTTATTTTAATTTTATCATTTATTGGAATAACATAATACATACAAGCTTCAAAAATGCTAATTTAAAAATGTTAATTTTATTTTTGTCGCTCCAGGATTGAACTTCTTGTTTAGATAGATACATAGGCAACATTTGTTCCTGTTCAACATGTTTCAAGTCGATTTTCATATTTATAGCAAATATATTTCCTGTATCATAATAATATTTGAAACGGGAAATCGTTTTTCTATACTTATCATAATATTTGAAACGTGACATCGATATATTTGAACAATGTTAAGAATTTATAAATCCACCACTTTATTTCTAGAGAAAAATAATATATTATTATATCCATATTCCATACTGTACCCGGCGAAACATGGCGTTAGCGGTCATTGACTCCCTGTCAAAAACTTGTCATTTTCTAGTATAAACCGCGATTGACAATGAAGTGTCAGTTGTTGTCAATCGTGGCTATGTATAGAAAATTACAAGTTTTTGACAGGGAGTCAATGACCGCTACCGCAATGTTTTGGCGAGTACAGTATACTAATAATAATAAGGTAATCGAATGTTTTTTTTGTACTTACGGTTACATTTTTTCTTCTTTTTATTTTTTTCTAAATCCTTTTTTTCTTTGAATATGGAATGATTTCTTGTAGACCAGTGTTTGTAATCTGCGCGGTCGTCACAGGTTAATAATGTAGCTCCATCGAGGCTGTTTTTTTCTTTACCATTTACTTTTAGGCCATTTTCTTCCCGCGCACCAATTTTAACAGTTGGAATCATTTCCTCCGACTCCATTTTAGACATCTGTACTTAACAGTAACCTATAAAGAAATAATATTTTAATCTAAACTATTGTCTCTCTATTATTATCTAATATTCATTAGATAGCTAGCCATGGTGCAAAGATACACATTATTTACGGTGTGCACGTTTATGCAAAGTATTTATTTATAACTATTGTGATAATACTTAATAGGCATTATTTATTTATTCACATTAAATATAAATATTTTTTCATTTATATTATTATCAAAATATCATGAATCATAATGCTTACTTAGGGCCTAGGGGGCTAACTAGCCTGGTCTGAATACTCATAACTCTAAAGTCTAAACTGTAAACAAGCTAATTAAAAATTTAATCAATGATAATTAGGTCTGTGTTATATTCGTTATTGACATATTAAGATAAGATTTCCAATATTGCTGATATAATGTTGTTAAGTCCACCTTTTGTCAGAGATCAGTGTGTCAAGACTAGCCCAAATATTATGTAACGTCTCCAAATAATTCTAATTCGATTATCTTCGGAAATTGGAACTGTATAATCATAACACTATATTTAAACGTCTGAAATGTATTTTATATTATATCTATATTAATCCTTCGATCGCAGATTCTTGGAAATCTATTGTTATTCTGTTGTTGTCGCGATCACCGGTGCTCTTATGGGGAAAAATGCCAAAGTGTGTCTGTCTGTTTGTCTGTTACCTGTTTACGCCCAAGACACTGAGCCGATTACGCTGAAATTTGGTATGGAGATACTTTAAGACCCGGGAAAAAACATATAGGATACTTTCTATCTCGGAAAAATGTACGGTTCCCGCGCGATTAACCAAATTTTTGGTGCAACGGAGTTTCGGGCACGCGTTATCTAGTTTAACTTATATTGTTGCCTGATACATTTTAAAAGCAAAATATAACCGACAGGAAAATGATAACACTTCATTAAAATTAAGGCAGAATAACGTGTCATGGTCCTGTGAAACGACGTGATATTATGAGTTTTGTGTTTCTTATACGAAGGATAAGAAATATAGTGTAGAGAAGTGCCTACCTAGTAGCCACATCAGGATATCTTTGGTCACCAGCTGTGAGGTTATACTAAAGAGTCAAAACCTTAAACTAGTGTAGACTCAAAGAGTCTTAATCATACCAAAAATGTCTATTTATCTTTGTCTTGTGCTTTGGAAGCCACTTCTGATAGACAAAGACAGCAGTCAGCCACATTAATGGGCTTTAAAAGTGACATCAGTGATAGTGGGCACTCATTTGCGATTAAACGTTTCGATCCGTCGCAATCGTGTGGTGTACAACTTATGGCGGTTTCTGTCTGTTACCATTCATACATAGTGGCCGAAGCCACCTACATAGTCATCCTACAGCCGCAGTCATCCAACCCCCTTTTTACACGGGGTAATGCTTAACGCATCCCTTGGCTGCGGTATGTGGGATTCCCCAGGAGGGTCTACTCACTAAAACCCCATATGTTCAACTCGCCGTTTAAGGCAGAGTTGCGGGTACGATAGAACCTACCGCAACAGTCACCCAACCTCCTAAATGCGTAATATACAATACGCACTTCGAAAGTATACGACAGCATTTTTTTTGTTTCTTTCCTCGTAAATAGGTTAACCTTGCTTCAACCTCTGTATTTTGAACCGAAGGTTTCCGCAAATGACACTCTCACTTTTTGCTATCTCACAGGTCCGTAACTTACACGCTTATGCTACTCACTGACAAGTCATAAAAATTATTTACGCCTTGTTAAAATAAATAAGTATTAATTACAATTTATAATAAATAAATTGATGAAAAAAAAAATTACAATTTATAACCTTTCATCATAAAAGTTCGTCAAACCACGCAACCCATTAAGGTATAGTATATAATATCATAAATTATTTAATAATACTAGATGTTGCTCGCAACTTCGTTGAGCCATTATTTGTTTATCGCGCGAAAACCTTACATTGCGGGATAAAGTATCTTTCTCGAGTCTTGAAGACTCTTCCTGCAAAACAAGGCCCCCGTAAGGGCTACTGGCGCCTGTGTGCAAAAAAAGGATTTTGGCGCCCCTTTAGCCAAAATTTTTGGGTCCTTGGTTTTGGCGCCCCTAAAAAAGACAATTTAGCGCCCTTAGAGGATGGCGCCCGTGTGCATTGCACACATTGCACAATGGTAGCGGGTGCCCTGCTGCAAAATTTCGTGATAATCGGTTCAGCGGTTTAAGCGTGAAGACACCCACACTTTCGGGTTCTCCGTTCAGCTCCGTTGCGCTAAAATTCGTTTATTGTGCGGGAACCATTATACCTACGCGCTTTTCCGGAACAAGAAATAATATCTTATGTCCTTTCCCGGGGCAATCAAATCTGCATACCTTTAATCAAAATCGATTCAGCAGTTCAGCGCGAAGAGATAACAGATAGACAGGTAGACACACTTTCGTATTTATAATATTAGTATGGAATTATGTTGAAGCATTGACACTACGACGCAACGCAACGTAGCAATGTGGCTTCGCTCTGACTAACGATGTCGCTTAAGCGCTTATTCCATTTCACTAAATTTAGTTAACTAAATGATTTAGTGACAAAATTTAGTCAAGTGGAATAACATTTAGTAACTTTCTAAATGTTATTCCACTTGACTAAATTTAGTCACTAAATCATTTAGATATTTAAATTTAGTGAAATGGAATAAGCGCTTTATAAAATTCTGCGTAAGCGCAGTAGCTAATAGCTTTCTGCATAATAAAATATTCTAATGCCTGCAGAATAGCAACCTAGACCTCAAATTAAAGCTACGTACTTTTAGACCCGTTAGCCTCAGGTATCGGATCTAGCCTACGTAGCCAGTTATTGCCTTTTTTGAACTAACGTAGACAAAGTTGCTTGACAAAGTATCTGATGTAATTATTACTAATTTACACCTCTGTCATGTCCTTTGTGACATTATAATTAACTCGAGTAATGTGTCTATTACTAAAAACTCGGTAAGCTCGTATATTTTAAATACTTTAATAGAATTGTTAGTCATACATTATTTTATTTGTTGTAAATTTATTTTATAATAAACAATATTTTTTAAATTTTTGTAACCAACAGACTATAGAGTAATATATTAGTAATTTGTAGATTCACATATAATACTTACATTCTGTTTGTGTTTTCGCGTGGCCCTATTTTTCATAGAATTAGAACGTAAGTAGTATTTTGATATCGCTGCTGTTTTTTAAGAAAAATCACGTTCGACAAGAGACAGATTTAGATTTTTGCAAAAAATACTTTGCATTTTTTTTCTTGTTGATGTAACTGATGTAATTTAATATTGTTTGAGTGTTGAGTGATAATTTGCATACTTCAAATCAGAACGCGCACTTTGAGACACTCGAGACGCGTTTTTATCACTCTTCAAGTTTTAACACGACATTTGCTCATCTCAGAGGCCCATTCCCAAGGAGATTTGGTCCTCATTCGATTTATGTTATGTTAGGCTGTAAATATAATGTAAGGTAAAGGAATTGAGCCATTGGCTTAATACTTATTACCAAAAGGAGTAAATACAACCATACCATTTAGAACCAGACCGAGAACACCGTCCATCCACAATCCACATCCAAGCTATGTGCTGGTAGAGCTTTTAGAAATGAAACCTTTACCGTTAATACGGTAAAGGTTTCATTTGGTTTTGCTTAAAAAATTAATAGTGCAAATTGATAAGGCTAAGTTAATACTTAGCCTTATCAATTTGCACTATTAAGTAAAACCATAGACCAATGTAAAACGTAGTTAAAGATTTATAAAACAGCTGCTATTATTCCAAACTATTCTACCCCTGCCCCTACCTGGGTACGCCCATGTCTATCCTTCTAAATCATTAGTGGTTATTGGTTAAGCTATTGCGGACTCTCTACATAGCCCTGTGACGAACATGTTGGGCGTATTGCAATTGGTCTGTTATACTATCGCAACTTTTTTATCAATCACTCAACTAACAAGTAGAGTGCAGGTGAGTCAGTGGTGACTGGCAGGACAGTTCTCTCGGCTAATTAAATTGTCTGTTTGCACTGTCTCGCCACTAGCTTGCCACTGTCTTGCCACTGTCGATCGTTACTGTCTCTCCATCGCCAATCTTCTCAGTAGGTGTGATCAAAGCATGAGTGTGAAGAGGGGCCTTATGTACATTGTGGATCATAATATTATCTCTGTTTAAATTACATTATTATGAATGTTAATTCATCCAGAAAGTATCGGCGACTTATCTCCTGACACCAGCCGGGTTATCGTACTGATGCTGCTTGGAATGGAAACCACCTATTACGTAATGCAATACAAAAATAAACTTCTTTATCTTTTAATACTCCACAGAAAACAATCTTGTATATTAAGAATCCGAGTCGGTCGCAGTTCTCATACAAACGTAATACCAAGATCATTTACCATACGAGAATATATTTTACCATATTTGAGTTATTGTTCAGCTTTAAAAGATAGTAATTACCTACCTAGGTTTCTGTACAAAGATTCACTGCAAAATATTTACATACCAAAATAAAATAAAATTAAGAAATTTAAAAAAAACCCCGCCAAACAACTTTAAAAAGTAATGAAATAATATTTACTGCCTTTAAGTTCAAATAATTCGTAACTTGTGTTTAACGTATTTTAATAACGTAATCGTAACGTATTTTAGTCCATAACTATTGTTGTCACGGTGTGTCGGGGGACCGCCAAGTAAACTACAACATACAACTGCCAAGTCGCTGACTATCTCGATTCAGTTCACTATGAATTGATTGTGAAATGAAATCAAACATCTACATTAGCGGTCCCCCGACACACCGTGACAACAATTATGGACTAAAATATTACTTTACATAAGTTACGAATTATTTGAACTTAAAGACAGTAAATATTATTTCATTACTTTTTAAAGTTGTTTGGCGGGGGTTTTTTTAAATTTCTTAATTTTATTTTATTTCATACTTTTTAAACTTGTGTTGGTTATAGTGCAGAATAACTCCTATCAACAGAATCATAAGTATTCTCATGATTACCATCTATCAATGTCCTTTTCGATGCAGAGGCTGTTAATATGAGCCCAAACATGTAACCTCCACTTTGGGTTCATACGAAGCTCGGTTCCTATAGAATCCAGGTGATGCAGCAGCGTGTTAATATTTACTGTTTGTCTACTTCTTACTGGTTGTCGCAATTAAAATGAGCCCAAACACGAAACCTCTACCTACTCTAAGTTGGCGAGGAGTTGGATTACCAGGTGATGGTGCAGCACCAGGCCAACTTTCCATTATTATATGTATACTGTACACTTATCTTGTATATTCACAAATGTCACGAACTAGAATGAAATATAAAACCCATCAAATGACTACAAGTTGCTAACGGCCTTTCATGAACCAGATAAACCCTAATTGTCCAGCACTGAGCAGGCTGATGATGATGAACTATAGCTAAGAACACTCCCGAGCATGTCATCTTTCAAACAAAAAAAAACTAGATCAAAATCGGTCCACTTATTTGGATGCTACGATGCCACGGACATGAACCAGATAAACCCTGATTGTCCAGCACTGAGCAGGCTGATGATGATGACTGCGGAGTACACGGCCCAGCATACCCTTAAGGTGTGCGATCGTTGGGCCGTGCAGCGCCACGATCTCGTGGCGGTGCTAGGTGGAGACCTCTCACTCCCGAGCATGGTGCGCTGCATGCTCGAGAGCGACGAGGCCTGGCAGGCGGCGGTCTCTTTCTGCGAATTTGTCATGTCGCAGAAAGAGGCCACGGAGCGGGACAGAGAGAATGACCCCACCTCTCTGCCGCTCCGCCGGCGTAGGACGGGAGTGCGGAGGCGTCGCTACGCGAACCTCCAAACTCTTGTCTAACGGGGCTCCGGGTCAGGATGGGAACCTGCCCGGCTTTGTCAGTCCCGGCGCCGAGGGGAACGCTTTAGTTCGCCTAAGCGTTCCCTTACTTTGGTGAAGTCCGGTCCGAGATAGACCGGCCAGTCGTGGAGGGAGTCCTGTGTTAGACAGATCCGGGATTCCCTCCGTTATACGGCTGAAGGCGAACCGCAGGTGGTTTTAGTGAGTAAGAGTCTCACATACCCCCGGGGTACCCAACCCGGGGCACCCATGATGGGTTTCCCCTGCGACATCAAAAAAAAAAGGCTGATGATGATGAACTACTCGTATAGCTAAGAACACTCTCGATTATGTCAGCTTTCAAATAAAAAAAACTAGATCAAAATCGGTCCACCCGTTTGGATGCTACGATGCCACGGACAGATACACACACAGACAAACAGACAGACAGACAGACAGACAGACACGTCAAACTTATAACACCCCTCTTTTTTGTCGGGGGTTAAAAATATGAACGATTACAATTTAGTATGTAAAGTTTGTCGATTTTATAAATCATTTTTAACCCCCGACCAAAAAGAGGGATGTTATAAGTTTGACGTGTCTGTCTGTCTGTCTGTCTGTCTGTCTGTTTGTCTTGTTGTTCTTAGCTATAGTTCATCATCATCAGCCTGCTCATTGCTGAAATATCACGGTTTATCTGGTTCGTGATAGGACGATTAGCAACTTGCAGTCGTTTGATGGGTTTTATATTTTGAATTCTGGTTCGTGACACTTATGAATAGGTATATACACATTTTTGGGAAGTTGACCTGGTGCTGCAGCATCACCTGGTAATCAATAGGATACCCAACTCCTCACCAACTTAGAGCAGAGGTTTCGTGTTTGGGCTCATTTTAATTGCGACAACCTGTAAGACGTAGATAAACAGTAAATATTTGCATACAGGCACTGCTGCAGCATCACCTGCATTCTATAGGAGCCGAGCTCCGTATGAACCCAAAGTGGAGGTTTCATTTTTGGGCTCATATTGACGGCCTCATCCAAGAGGACATATTTTATAGATGGGATATCATCCAGTTGATAGGAATTATTCTGCACAAGTTTAAAAAGCATAAAATAAAATTAAATTGAAAAATTTAAAAAAAGCCCCGCCAAAAAACTTTAAAAAGTAATGAAATAATATTTACTGACTTTAAGTTTAAATAATTCCAGAGTAAAGTAATATTTTAGTCCATAAATGTTGTCAAGGTGTGTCGGGGGACCGCTAATGTTTGATTTCACATAAAATTATAGTTTAAAAGGTCAGTCACAGCGATCCGAATCGTCGCTGTTGTGGTACGAGTAGTTTACTAGGCGGTCCCCGACACACCGGGACAACATTTATGGACTAAAATATTACTTTACTCTGGAATTATTTAAACTTAAAGTCAGTAAATATTATTTTATTACTTTTTAAAGTTTTTTGGCGGGGGTTTTTTTAAATTTCTCAATTTAATTGTACTTGATAATAAAACAATTTTCGGTGAACGCTGACATAACCATTTTCATAAAAATTGTATACCTGTTGGTTTTGGGGCAGAACAACGAATCTTAAATTTACACAACGCAGACTATAACCTTTTACACCGGTTTAAACACACTGTAAAACGACGTGGATATAATATATGTATCCAATCGAAGAAGTCGAATCCTATATAACTCGAATATTGTCTAATTACAAACTTGCATAGCTGGGCACCGTTAATCAAATAGTTAACTTCGTTAATCGTTAATCCGCTACAAAAAAAGTTAGCTTCGTTAAACGTTAAAGCGTTACATTTCGGAAGAATTAACGCAAGTTAACGTTAATCGTTAATCCGTTAATTATTGTAAAATTGCATTTTTATATCGTTGCTTTTTAACGATATAAAAATGCATGCATTTTAGTGAAGGTACTTAAAAAACCTGTTGGTTTAGGTTCTGGAAGTTAACACAACTTTAAAATGTAACACTTTACATAATTTTGTCACAATTTGTTTAAAATCACATAAAAATATGAAAACCTTATTAAATCGAGATAAAAATGGGCAAGGTGATATTTAAAGTGTATAAGCGTTCTCTGTGAAAAAACAAAGAGAAAACCACCTTTTGAGCGTGATTAAGTTTAGAAAATTTTATACTGCGTCTACGTTTTCTTGACAGATTGTACTTCTGAACCTGTTTATCGCGCCACGCCGCGGCGCTGTGCGCTAAATAGTAGGCATTGGATTAACGATTAACGGACTTCTACATATTAACGGAAGTTAACGTGTCCGTTAACATTTTCTAAATTTAACTTAAAAGTTAATTCGTTAATCAAAATTTTAACTTCGTTAATTAACGATTAACGGATTAACGAGTTAATGCCCAGCTATGCAAACTTGTAATATCTTTTACTTAGTTACCGCTTAGTTACTTTGTTATAATATAACTAGACGATGCCCGCAACTCCCATACATTTTTCCGGGATACTAAGTGTCCTATATCTTTCCCGGGACTCAAAGTAAGTATCTCCACACCAAATTTCAGTAAAATTGGTTTCGCGGTTTAGAAGTGTAGAGGTAACAGACAGACACATTTTAGCATATATTAGTATATTAGTATGGATTGGTGGACTGTCCAAAGGTTGCTTAATAAGTCAAATACATCTAAACAGCGTAATATTTGGGACATTAATCCTTATCTACATTCTACATGGGCCGACTCGTCTGGGTACACGTTATGCTACAATAATATTATTGCCTAATTTGCATTGTTTATCATACTTGATCTTGTTATACATGTAACCAAATTTAAAAACCTCTGTAGGCCTTTGCTTGAAATATTTTTGTCACAAATAATTGAATTATGCAAGTAATTATAAAATTCGCAAACAAATCTAAAAAGAGAACATGCAGGTGACAAATCGTCGCCTAACGTTAGTAGAAAATAAATTTATGAACAAAATGATAATTCTTTAGGCTGCGAAACAGAAAATTAAGGTTCTTGACATGATTTACAAGCTAATATATCTTTTTGAATGGTTTTTAGGAATAAATACCTAAAGTAAAAATACTTTCCCTTATGAGTAATGACTGATATTTTATTATACTAAGTCCCTAAAAACGGACTTAATAATAATTACTAACGAGTAATTATTATTAAGTCCGTTTTTAAAGTTCCGTAGTCAACAAGGAACCCTTATAGTTTCGGTCTGTCCGTCCGTCTGTCCGTCTGTCTGTCTGTCCGCAGTTTTGCTTAGAGACTATTGGACCTACAAGCTGTAATTTGGCATGAATGCACATATTAATGCTGCCGACAAAATGGTAAGTACATGAAATCTTAATTTATTTTTATAATACCTGCGAGGGGCCTTTACACATCAAGCGGGGATGAAATTTTTTTTCGCATCCACCCCATCGTGTTGGGTGTCGTTGGATAGGTTTTTTAAACATATTACGAGTTCATATCATTTTCCGATTTAGGGATCTGTTTGTGGAATATTAAGTTTTAAAGTGAAAAAAATCGTTAGAGTCCAGTGTTCCCCCCTCTTCTACCAGCTAAACGGTTGCTTCTGGAAATGTGAAAAAATTCACGGGAGTAGGAAATATGCTGAATTAAAAAAAAAACTGTCATGCCTAAGAAGACTTCATAAGTTGTTGAGTAACAGTCGATCAACTAAAATAATCGGCCAAGTGCGAGTCGGACTCGCGCACGAAGGGTTCCGTACCGTTATAGAGCAAAAATAGGCCAAAAATTGTGTTTTTTGTATGGGAGCCCCCTTAAATTTTTATATTTTATTTAAATATTATTATTAATTATTAAAGTACAATGATATTTAAGGCCTTTCAAGTGCCTACCTCTTATAATTATTGATTACTAGCAAAAAAGGCCAAAAAATCACGTTTGTTGTGCACCGGAAATCTGTGAAAATTTCAGAACAGCGGTTCTTGAGATACAGCCTGGAGAAAGACAGACGGACAGACAGACATCGAAGTCTCATGAATAGGGACCCTATTCATGAGGTTTTTACCCTTTTGGTACGAAACCATAAAAAATATATTCGGCGAAGTATAAAGGAACTTTTCGTTCAAATTCCTTTAAAAGTGTAGAATACGTTGTAAATATTGACCATACAAAAATTTAAAAAAAACTAGCGGTACTACGGAACCCTATATTGCGCGTGGCCCGACACACTTGGCCGGTTTTTAGCTGTCATTTGGCTATAAGAATCCTATAAAAAAGAGAACCCTTAGCGCGATGCTTTCCTTGTTTTTCAAGTTTAGAGTTTAAATTTTTACGCCATGAATCAGTCATGAATTTATTGAATCGTGTAGCACATTTTTTAATTTTCATAACTTATTGTACGGTTTGTACATATACGCTAAATGTATTTTGTTAGTTTAAATACCTTATAACTTAAAAATTAACTCTACGTCGTGCGTTTTCCGACTCTACGCGAAGTTTTCAAAAAACAGAACAGTGGTTGAACTCAGTATTATTATCCACAATTAAATAGATGTCTCTATGAACAGGAATATAATATAAATTACAACAACTGCAATAATTTTGTAGAAGTAAATACCGGCAAGTGCAAATCTCATATTTCATTATCATTCAAAGTACCTACCTTACTTTTTCCAATTATTAAAGTAGCTATAATGATAACAAAACTCACCACTAAATAACGTTGCAAAAATAACTAAAAACACATAATATATTATTTAAATAAAATTAATATCATAAGAAGAAATTGACAATGCGTAGAGCGGCGCGGGCGCACGCGCGAAAACTTAACGCTATGTTATCAATATCTTTATATAGTTTAACGGCTGCTACTGATCGAACCACATCAGCCTTGATTTGATCATGTTATTGTCATTAATGAGTTATCTTTTTTGGGTTTTCGCACACAGATCACAGCGACAGCGCCTGGGAAAGGTGGGACACAGAATAAATTATAGTATTGTCGTACCTATCGTAATAAATTAAGTATGAATGTTAGACAAAGTTACTAAAATATACCTATAATTATTGTGTTTATATTGACTATCTACTACCAACAATTTACAATCCGCATAATTTTCAAATCAGATTGGGCAAGTTTCAGTGTGCAAAAGCATAATATTATCTGGAGTCTAAACAATAATAATAACATAGTTCTCTATTAATTCTTC
Organism: Polyommatus icarus; assembly: GCA_937595015.1. Lineage (NCBI taxonomy): Eukaryota > Metazoa > Arthropoda > Insecta > Lepidoptera > Lycaenidae > Polyommatus > Polyommatus icarus. Next base: position 4,681,370 of record OW569325.1, read on the forward strand.
GTTGCATCCAGAACATAATGAAAATCTATTTCGTTCCTATGATAAATAATTATACGAGTACCTACCCAAAGATGGTTTCGATAAACAAATGCAAACATTTAGTAAGTACTCGTATAAAAACTTAGGATATTTCAAATGCTGCGCGGCTGAATGCTACGCGACTCTTTATTATCTATCTACTTATCTAGAAACTAAACTACTAACCCAAATTATTTATAAGTTATTTTTTTATCACTCATAATTATATTCCTCTCTATTACTCTGATCAATTTGGCACTTCTATTCGCCGTTTAGGCGCTATTATATAGTTAAAGATGGTAATAAAGCAAAGGCAAGATTGATTTACACGTTATACTTTGTATTTTAAGTTTTAAATATAACTGGTTTATAAAAATGTATAATTAATGAACCCCAAGCCAAATAACATGCTTCAATAAATAAGGTGTCGAAGCTTTAGGTCCGATAATATGTTAAAGAGTGGAATAATTAATCCAAAAATCATGTTGAATATCATCGTAATAAACTATAATAACTATAAGTTATGATAACTATAATATAACACATGCACTGTGGTATTTGACTCATGAGCATCCTTTACCAAGTGGCAAGTGGGCAAACTTTTGGTTCGCACTTTACTTAGGAGAGTGAATGTAGTAGGAATGTTCGATCACGGGGAGAGGAGTAAACCAATGATACATTTTCTGGTACTTGAGTACATAATACGGATGCTTGTCTAGGTACGGTAAAAAAAAACATCGTGAAAAACCCGCACATGGATAGTACCATACGTAATTCAAGACGTGAGTGGAAGAATAAGGTAAGTAACATGAAAAAACTTCCCGTTTTTTTGCTTAAATGGAGGCTTTAGGGCCGGAAAAATAATTTGAAATAGAAAAACTATAAATTATATGTGAAGCCCGAAATTATATTAGGTAGGTTTAATGACGTAGGTAAGGTAGGTTTTATGAAAATAATAAGGGAAAAAATTAGTTATTGTATGTATGTTACGAAATGTTACTTGTTCGATTCTTCCACTCAGGTCTTCAGTGAGATATTCATTTTTTTATACCTACGTACTTAGGACATTGAGACCGGGTTTTCCCGAAACCCGAAAACCCGGGAAAACCCGGGTTTTGGGGATCATGAAAAAACCCGGGTTTCAAAAATGGAACCCGGGTTTTTCGAGCTTTTCGGGTTTTTCGTTTTTTTGATAATTATTAAAGGCCAGACCTGATTTAATGGTATTTATAACAAACTAACATATTTTTTATCAATTATTTATTTTTATAACACATTGTATAGGTTTAATTATTTATGTTGGTCATAATTAAACAAAATATAATATTTTTAAAGAAAAGTTTCGTTTTAGGAGCATTAAAGACTAATAATTGTCATAAACATGTTTATTAATAGTAATTACTAATACATATTTTAAAAAACCTACCAAAACAATTCAATGTAAAAAAGCCAAGTCCCGTCAAATAAATTTTTCAAATTTTCCAGTTTGTTAGATAACAGAAAAATTATCAAGCAAGGCAGACAAAAGGCAATTTCAAGTAAAAACTAGGCACAAAAATTTAAAATATAAAGTATGCCAACATCAATTAGGACCAAATAATTATTAATAACATGACAATCAGCAATGAAAATGTAAGAGATTAGATCAAGATTTGTTGGCATACGTTTTATATTTAAGGTTATTCTTCCATTTACTGACTTCAAAAGTTCTTAATAGATTTTTATGTATTTCATAAAATACAAATACATTCAATAATATATGTAATTTGGAGGTGAAGCTTGTTGTAATACTTAATCTTGGCCCGAAAATCTTAATCCCTAGCTTTGATCAGATCCAATATATATAATAGGAGAGGTAAATAGTCGCTTCTATAAAAGTATGTGACCGCACGGCGCACACTATGGTATTTAAATAGTATTTTACTGGAAAGGTGTTGGCAATCGCTGAAAATCATATTTAAAGTATTTTCGTATCGTTAATATTTGAATTTTAAGAAAACCCGAAAAAACCCGGGTACCCGGGTTTTCGTTTAAAAAACCCGAAAACCCGGGTTTTGAAAATTGGGTCCGGGTTTCGATGCCCTATACGTACTACCAGATAGACGGACAGATAGACATATTCCGCAATTATAATATTAATTAATAATATTCTCACTGTACCTATTTTTACTGTATATATTATGTATCATTTTTATGTGACCTAGGTGAATCGGATCCTGTATAAATTTTTATTGGAAGCAATCTTCTTAATAAATACACGCAGGTAGTAAACAAATTAAAGTGAAGCAGTTAAATTCCTGTTAAAAACCTCGGAAGTGTAGTCCAAAGGAATTGCCCGAAACGTTGTGAAAGCAAGGTGAAGGCAACGTGAATGAACTGATTAAATACATAACTGCAAATTATTATCGACGTCCATACTAATATTAATACGAAAGTGTGTATGTATGTTACCTCTTCACGCCCAAACCACTGAACCGATTTTGCTGTTTAGTACGGAGATACTTTGAGTCCCAGGAAAGGCTATAGAAAACTTTTTATTCTGGAATATGTATGGTACGAATTTTGGCGTGAGTATACTTAGGTACGTATTTGTGGGCATTAACAAGTAGGTAATGCGTTACATTATCTTAATTCTAAGGCTGGTATAAATAGTCAGTACTTAAGATGCATCTCGGTCTCAAGACACGGTTCAGGCTCTGTGATTGGTTGGCTGTCAAAATTTGGACCAATCACAGAGCCGAACCGCATCTTGAGACCGGGTCGCATCTTAAGTACTGACTATTTATACCGACCTTAGCGTTTACACGGTCGATTTTAGTCACCAACCGCATGCGGCCATCGGCCGCATGACTTTGGGGCTTGCGACTTTAGCCGCATGCGGCGTAGTCGACTTGTCATTTACACGGTCGATCGTGCGGCTTTAGTCACCCGTGTAAATCGACCTCACAGGTAATTCTGCGGGACAGTAAAATGTATCATAATTCCGTACCCAAAGATTAAATAAAAAAAATGACAAATACTAGCGGTACTACGCCTAGCCAAAGGGTAAAAACGGGACCCTATTACTAAGACTTCGTTGTCTGTCCGTCCGTTTGTCTGTCTGTCTGTCTCCAGGCTGTATCTCAAGAACCGCTATATTTGAATCATTTCCGTGTAGAGGTAATGATTCAAAAAAGTCTAGGGTCTATATTTAAATCTTTTAACCCACTTACTTTTTAACCGACTTTAAAAAAGGAGGAGGTTTCTCAATTCGACCATATCTATATCTATACTTATTATAAAACAAAGTCGCTTTTTTCCCTCATGTCCCTTTGTCCCCTTTAATCTTTAAAACTACGCAACGGATTTTGATGATTCTTTCAGTGTTAGATAGCCCATTTATCGAGGAAGGCTATAGGCTATATTTTATCACGCTAAGACTAACAGGAGCGAAGAAATAGAGGAAAATGTGGAAGAAACGGGGAAAATTATTTGAACGGGCTAACTTGAACGCGCTAATCTCAGGAACTATTGAATTTCCGATTTGAAAAATTATTTCAGTGTTAGATAGCCCATTTATTGAGGCAGGCTATAGGCTATATTTTATCACGCTAAGACGAATAGGAGAATGTGGAAAAAACGGGGAAAATATTTGAAAGGGTTTATCTCGCGAAGTACTGGAGCATTTTTATGTTATTTGGCACAGATAAGAAGTAGACGTGAAGGATCATAGGCTTTCATTTTAATCATTTTTTCAGTGGCTATATATTTTATACCTTTGCGACGCCGGGGCGGGTCGCTAGTAAATAATATAATAAGGGCCTGTTTCACCACTTCCTGATAAGTGCTGATTCCACCACTTAACTTGACAGATAGACTATGGAGAATCTCTCATAAAAGTTGAGGATAGCCTATCCGGCACTTTATCAGGAAGTGGTGAAACAGGCCCTTAGTATATTGTTTTTTTATCAAAATATTTACACAGCGGATACATTTTTACAATGTCTCCTTGTCTTCGTCTGTCACTTTGGAAAAGTAATTTAACAGAGTAGACGTAGAACCTTGAATAGGCTGTGTTTTTGCTAAAATAATCACAATTTGAATTAATAACCACGCATCAGGATTATTAATACTCAACAATTTATTATCAATGTCAGCAGGACTCAAAGTTCAAAGTACCGAGGTGAAGCCTCCCTTGAGCTCCACCTTCTAACTTCCAGCACAACACGGTCGCCAACTATTTCCTATCGATATTACACAATTATTGTAATTGTATGCGTAATAATTACATAACAGTTAATTGCGGTGCTGCATAGTAGAAAATCTTCGTGAAAAGGATAAATCACTCAATACATATTACCTCTAGGTAGTAGGTATACGGCGAGGCTAACACCTGTCAATTATAAAATTATATCATTGCATTGGGATAAGGACAGGGCCGACTACCCTAGTAGGTACTATTGTGGTTGAGGTAAAGTGAGTAAGCGCTGCTGGCAATCAGCATATTGCAAGCTCGTTATAGTTAATTAATGGGAAAATACGTGTATAAACGGAGGTATAATAAACGTATAATACTATGGAGATTACTTGAAATATGTAATTGTAATGATGTTTATTAGTACGATCTATATTTATGAGTACTAGTCATTGAGGTACTAGTAGAGTAGAGTAGTAGAGACTTTACTCCATAACTTATAAAGTCTTCTTAACCGTGATAGTTTTCCTTTTAAATTCAGCATATTTCTTACTCTCGTGATTTTTTTCTCATTTGAAATAAGAAAAAAATTACGAAGGGGGTTCACTGGACTCTAACGATTTTCTCCACTTTAAAACTTCATATATTTCACAAATGATCCCAATGGGTTCTTTTCTTTTTTAAATCTCCACCAGACGGCGCGACGGTAGACACTTCTAGATTTTCTATTGGTTCCCCACCGATCTGAAATTATCTGCAGGTTGGCATCACTGACTACATATTGGTTGTGTTTCTAAAAAAAATCAGTGTACTGTCAAGTATGACATGAATCAAAATATCTTAAACCTAAGCGATCATTGGCCTAAGCGATTAGGCCACTATACTGGTAATAGTTTAGGAACACGCTGTTAAAATAAAAACTTGTCAAAGTCACAACTGACAACTGAACGGCCTTGTGGCGGCCATGTTACTATGGAACTTCTTCTACTTTTTATTGTTGGTGTGGTTTTTATTATTTTTTCCCAAATTGTGTTAGTTGGGTTTTTGATGTTTATTATTGGTAAAATAATGGCTATTAAATATCCGTTATCGTGCACAAGTGTAGGTAAGATATTGTCAAAACCAAAATTTATAATTCCTGTGACATTTGGTGTGAATAACGATAAATAGGACTATTTCTTCCGTGAGTTTTAACTAAAACATCGTTATGATAACTTTATTATCCTATGGGGCATTTTCTTATTTTTTAATTTGATTGTCAAACAGCTTCCATTTTAGTAACTAGATGGCGTATGGGTAGACAATTATCGGTAATACCAGGGAATGCCATCAACAATTACTACAAAACTGGGCAAAAGAATATAAAACTTGATACATTTCAATTTGAAAAAGACACAATGATATTCCAATGAATAGGATAATAAAGTTATTGTAACGATGTTTTAGTTAAAACTCACGGAAGAAATAGCCCTATTTATCGTTATTCACACCAAATGTCACAGGAATTATAAATTTTGGTTCTGACAACATCTTACCTGCACTTGTGCACGATAACGAATATATAATGGCAATTATTTTACCAATAATAAACATTAAAAACGAAAATAACACAATTTGGGAAAAAATAATAAAAACCACACCAACAATAAAAAGTAGAAGAAGTTCCAAAGTTACATGGCCGCCACAAGGCCGTTCAATTGTCAGTTGTCACTTTGACAATTTTTTATTTTAACAGCGTGTTCCTAAACTATTACCAGTATAGTGGCCTAATCGCTTAGGCCAATGATCGCTTAGATTTAAGATATTTTGATTTATGTCATACTTGACAGTACACTGATGTTTTTTAGAAACACAACCAATATGTAGTCAGTGATGCCAACCTGCAGATAATTTCAGATCGGTGGGGAACCAATAGAAAATCTAGAAGTGTCTACGGTCGCGCCGTCTGGTGGAGATGATAAAAAGTAAACAACCCATTCATTGGAATATCATTGTATCTTTTTCAAATTTAAATGTATCAAGTTTTACATTATTTTGCCCAGTTTTTTAGTAATTATTGATGGAATTCCCTGGTATTACCGATAGTTGTCTACCCATACGCCATCTAGTTACTAAAATGGAAGCTGTTTGACAATCAAATTAAAAAAATAAGAAAATGCCCCATCATTGAGTTAATATACACTAGGAGAGAGCCTTATATCGGTGTTTATGCGTCAAAAGCGTGTAATGTTATGTCCTACTTACTCAGACATAACAAAGGAGTCGGTCTGCATATTTCATGTAATAAAAGTGTTATTAAAGGTTTTTGGTGAACATTTTATGGCAGACACTGTTGAGTTTTGTGGTTCCACTAAATAATAAACCATAAGAATGGCCAAACAATGCCTTAAACACGTGGATTTAGCATTAAATACGTAAGTTTTGAACAACGTTTTTTGGGCTTTTCACGCGGTATTTTTGTAATCTAAAAATATATTTTATAAGTTTAATAATCCCTTATTCGTGCTATATAAGGCATTAGTGCTAAAAATGTCACATCAATTAATAATTTGTCTACAAAAATTGCATAGCTTTTTACGTGTGTTTACGGAATCTCATTACTTGAACTATAGTTTATCGATATCATGAACTAAATGACTTTCTTTTCTGTATTATAATGTGCTTCTAAATGATCGACAAATAGAAATATTCAAGAAAATAAACGCACAATTGTATGAAAATAAGCACAAAATGGCCACGCGATGACGGGCTAAGGTTACATCTATACTATATTACTTTATCTATGTGCCCCATAGTCTTTGATTTTACCTCAGAACAGGAAAATAAGGAGAAGTGTTATGTAGCGCCGTTTATATGGAGACCTATGTCGCCAACTTCAATGACACTACATTGTCAGCATAGTGTCAACGGTACACGGTCTAGTGATGTCCTGTCTATCTACGGTGTCGATTAATTACTACCATTATTATTACGACGATATCGATGTATTTTGGTAGGTAGGTATTTAAATACTATTAAAAGAATGAAAGTGATAAATAATATTACAGAGACTAACAAAAATAACTTAGAGGCCGAGAGGGGTTGAAATGATCCATGATTAAGAAAAACTTTTACTATGGAACCAACTCAATTCGGCAAAATAAATTACGAAAAACTTTTACTATGAGAATCGTAACCAGGCGATAATTGCCTAGTTACGCTTTTGCCAAACAGCTGATTAATTATTTTGCCGAATTGAGTTGGTCGCATAGTAAAAGTTTTTTGTGATCATGGATGATTTCAACTCCTTTCGGCCTTTGAGTTATTTTATATCGAAGTCTTTAGATAAACATGCATACCTACCTATTATATAATTTTTATGATTCCGTACCCAAAAGGTAAAAAAGGGACCCTATTTCTAAGACTTCGATGTCTTATTGTCTGTCTATCTGTCTGTATCTCAATAACCGCTAGACTTCCGAAATTTTCACAGATTGTGTACGGTATGTCTGACCGCTATAATAATAAGTACGGGAGCCCTAAAACAATGTTTTTAGTGATTACTAACAAGCTAATTTTTTGTGAGTAGAGCCTACATTTTGGTAAGACGAACAAAATTTTTATTTTCGAAAAATATCGAAAGTGGTAGCTAACAGATATAGAAAGGATTTCACACTTTAACTTGATGGTCCTAAAATATGGATTATTTTATTTGTAGGACAAGGTTACTTATAAATTATATAACTGTTAACCTTCCAATATACAAAAAATCAGCTGGTTAGGGTTCCGTTTTAGGGTTCTGTAATCAACAAAACTTGGTTGACTACTGTACTCACAAAAAATTAGCTTGTTAGTAATCACAAAAATGTTTGTTCTAGGGCTCCCCACGATAACAGGTATTTTAAAAAATTAAATATTTAAGGGGGGCTCCCATACAACAAACGTGATTTTTTTGCTATTTTTCTCGATATCAATAACGGCAACAGGTACCAGGTAGGCACTTGAAATGTTCACAAAAGACTCAGTTGTATTTATACTTTAACAATTAATAATTAAATTAAAATAAACTAAATAATTAAGGATCCATACAAAAAACACATTCTTCGCCTAATTTTGCTCTACTATGATACGGAACCCATCGTGCGCGAGACCAACTTGTACTTGGCCAATTTTTTTCATACATTTTTAGAATATATACAACACACGTTAAAGTAAAAAACTGTGTTGGATGTGTTTTAGATTGCTTGTTTTCTATGCGAGGCCGCGGCCCGGCCTCTCATATGATTCTCTCTCATATGATCGCCTTTTTGATTGATTATTCTGTGTTATAAAAGTTGACAAATCGTGTTATGCTATGGGTAATTCAAAGACAAAGACATGATTAATACTGACAATGAACTTTAATTTCTTAGCTTTAGTCATTGCTGAGAAAGATCGACATCGCTACAGCCAAATTATCAAGGCGTCGCCTTAATGCACACAAATCTTTGTTTTAAGCGGGAAGCCTTTGGCTTAAAAAGCAGGAGCAATTTAATCTTCGCCAGTCGTCCGCCAAAGTAAGGTAAACTTCAAAAGTAACGGAAACAAATACTGAAATGACGAAAAAAGATTTATTAACTTTTATTACTTTATAAAAACAAGCTATCTAATTCTGAAAGAAAATTTCAAAACTTCAAATCGGAATAGTAGTTTCTGAGAATAGCGCGTTCAAACAAACTCTTCAGCTTTATAATAATATTTGTGTAGATAATAACACAACCGCATAAAAATGTCGATAAAAATATCGATACCAAAATCTGCATCACACCACATCACTGGTTCCTTAGTTTGATAGTTCAAGCGGCCTGAAAATGGCGGTGTAGTGGCGAATATTTTTGATTTTTAAATTAAAAAATCGTATAAATTACAGTTGGCTTTGATAGGTGATCCCGCAATTTTTTTTATTCAAAGTTTCGCTGCGATTTCTGCACGTAATTATTGCACAAGTCGGTATTTTGTTCACAATTTACAACGAAGTACAACGTGTAAGCCGTGGAGCGATTTACATGTTACTGACATAACTAATGCCCGACTGGGCAAAATTTGGTGACATGTGCCACGCCCACATCACATATCTCTTACTTCTATTATCTGTGGATTTTACCTACTCATAATATTTTTGAAAAACCTATCCACTGGGCACTGACCACTGACATTTTTTTTGTTTGATTCGTCCCATTCAGGACAGGCAACCCTTTGCCTGTCCTGAATAGGACGAATCAAACAAAGCCCATACAGCCATGTCTTTTGTAGTACGTTTTCATGTATCGTCAGGTCTAAAGCCTAGTCAAAGTCTAAGTAAAAGTCAATACAGTCAAGGAGTCAAGTCGGTCGATTCAGTAAAGTGGTAGACGCTTTACTGAAACTTTCGATGGAATTTTGGAGGGAACACAAAATAGCACGTTTCTTGATATTACATCACTTTCCTACACTTGTGCATGAACACGAATAACTAATGGTTAATATTCTACCAATATTACACATTAAAAACCCAGCTAACACAATTTTAGGAAAATAATATAAAAACACAACAGCACTCTTTCACATGCCCGCCAAAACTCCTGACCACTGACAGTACTCCACACGGTGGGGTGGACCATTGAGATAATATTATACTTAATACTTTATCTATGGGGTGGACGCAAAAAAAATCACCCCCGCTTGATGTGTAGTCTGTAGAGGAGGTCAAAGCATTAAGCGCATCACAGACGGTGAAGATAATATAAAATATATTATATTAACTTAGAGCATATTTTAGAATATCGCTCACCATACAAATCCTATGAACCATCACACACGACGAAGTTAATTTATATTTTATATTTTGTATTTTAAGATACCGAGCGATATGGAAATATATTATATTTCGTACCTTAATATTTTATCTTAAGATACGAAATATATATTTCGTATCTTAATGTGTTATCTTAAGATGCGAAATATATCTTTATGAATAGGTACAGGGTGTTTTTGTGTCGAGCAGCGGGCTCATCGGTGATCGGACGCACTAGTGGATGCAGTGTTGCCAGTGCTGTATGTTAGAAAGTTACATACCTACTCTCATTCGAAAAGTAGCATTTTGAGGGAAAAAGTAACATTTCGGATAATTTTAAATAAAATTGACTTATAATTTATTGCTTTATTATTATTATTGCTTAAAAAGCTCATGAATCGAATTAAATGTTTCTCTTGAATTTCTAAAATACTCCTGAAACTTCTTCGATGACAGATATTGATAAGGGTCTACACAGACGGACTGCATTTCAACTGCAATCCAACTGTAAATTGCAGTTCAAGTGCAGTTTGAATGCAGTTGACACGACTGCAATGCGACTGCAATAGAACTGCAAACCAAACAGTTCACACGACTGCACGCCGACTGCAAATGAACTGCAATCCGACTGCGTGTTTGGTTTGCAGTTCTATTGCAGTCGCATTGCAATTTGCAGTCGTGTCAACTGCATTTAAACTGCAATTTGCAGTTGGATTGCAGTTGAAATGCAGTCCGTCTGTGTAGACCCTTTAGGGTTTAACCTTTAGGTTAAATTCGCCGCAGGTTTTTCTCTTTTTTATGTGAGGCTCTATCCAAATGTTTCTCCTTTTGGAATGTGCTACTGCAATCTGCATTTCACATTCTATATCAGAATCATCGTCTGAGGAGCTGTCTAACAAATCAAGAAGTAAGGCAGTATCAGTTATTAGTTATCACTCATAGTCAATCACCCTGTATACGGGTGTCCCAGAACTCAACGTCAAGCCGAAACGGGGCGACAGGATTGATTGTAACCATCATGAGAAAAATCACAAAAAAAAATCTATCCTATGCAGTTTGAAAATTATGGGCATTTAAGAAAAACCTAAAAATTTGGTCAAACTGTAACCATTTTTCGGTTATTGTGGTTAATTTTTATTACTTTTGTTCATTTAAACTTTGGAATCGTAAACCTAAATAACATTTCTAGAATCACAGTCAAAAATAATGACACAATTGCCCCAAGTTTCCTAGAATTAAGACTATTTGTTAAACTATGAATTTAAAATTTTCAAAATTTGTCGACTTTGAAAGGCCCTCCTTTAAAAAAATGTACTAGAGTGCCTTGGCAAGTGCCATAAAAAGTTGCGCATTTAATCAGGATTGTAAAATGGTACAATACCTGTTAGTTTCGTACTAAAAAAATGAGTAAAAAATTAAAAACCTCAAGTAACCCGATTTTTGCTAACCCATTTTAGTCAGTTAAAATGTTTTTTATTCGCACAAGCGGTTGGTAGGTTCTTAATTTTACGGCAAAATGATGAGAGAGATGGGTAGTGGACATGTTTGCCATGAGTGAGCAAGACAGTCCCGCCACTTTTACGAAAGTCAACAAAAGTAAAATCAATAAAATAATGAAAAATCTTGCCCTAGTTTAGTTTAGGTTTATTGGAATAAAAGTCAGATAGGGAAATAACATTTTTTATTACAACAAATGTTCAAATTGTTTACCATCAGCCTCAATACACACCCTACATCTTCTTATAAAAGATCTACTTATTAGCCGGGCATATCCTCGAGAGTTGATGTCCTCAGCAGCTTGAGAAATTCGTTCACGCAGCTCGGCTACGCTCTCAATGGGCTTCGAATAAACTTTTTCTTTGAGAACGCCCCAATAAAAAAAATCCAGTGGATTTAAATCTGGGGAACGGGCTGGCCACGAGATAGTGCCTGAACGTCCAATCCACCTTTCCGGATATTCCTGGTTAAGGAAATCTCTTACTTGTACTGCGTAATGTGCTGGGCAGCCATGTTGTAATAAAAAATGTTATTTCCCTATCTGACTTTTATTCCAATAAACCTAAACTAAACTAGGGCAAGATTTTTCATTATTTTATTGATTTTACTTTTGTTGACTTTCGTAAAAGTGGCGGGACTGTCTTGCTCACTCATGGCAAACATGTCCACTACCCATCTCTCTCATCATTTTGCCGTAAAATTAAGAACCTACCAACAGCTTGTGCGAATAAAAAACATTTTAACTGACTAAAATGGGTTAGCAAAAATCGGGTTACTTGAGGTTTTTAATTTTTTACTCATTTTTTTAGTACGAAACTAACAGGTATTGTACCATTTTACAATCCTGATTAAATGCGCCAACTTTTTATGGCACTTGCCAAGGCACTCTAGTACATTTTTTTTAAAGGAGGGCCTTTCAAAGTCGACAAATTTTGAAAATTTTAAATTCATAGTTTAACAAATAGTCTTAATTCTAGGAAACTTGGGGCAATTGTGTCATTATTTTTGACTGTGATTCTAGAAATGTTATTTAGGTTTACGATTCCAAAGTTTAAATGAACAAAAGTAATAAAAATTAACCACAATAACCGAAAAATGGTTACAGTTTGACCAAATTTTTAGGTTTTTCTTAAATGCCCATAATTTTCAAACTGCATAGGATAGATTTTTTTTGTGATTTTTCTCATGATGGTTACTGAGGTATTGAATAAGACCGTACAGCTAGGACAACGGTTTATTCCGGACTGATTCCGCGACGTCACATACCCACCCGCGCGTACGCAGGTAATTAGACAAATACATTACAATCCTCCACCCTTATTTTATAATTATCCTTAATAATAACACAGTCAAAACTTAACTATTTTGCTAAAACCAGTAGTAAATTACACAATACACATATTATTGCAAAGGTAATCAGGAAATATAAATTAACTAGATATCTATGTCATAACATTTAGGACTTCATTCTAAATTTTAAGAGTATCTTAATGCTAATTCGTTTTAATTAACTATACTAAAGTATATTCTTAAGCCTGCATCGGCGTATGGGACGGGACAGGGTCGGCTCAAGAGAAGGAGAAGACGACGATTGAACAGGTTCCGGTATATTTTGCTCCTCACAGTCTTTAAACAGTTCCTGAGACTCATCATCATCCTCCACGGTTACTATCTCTGGTGCCGAACTATTCCTACAGCTCGGGCTGGGATCTCCACCGCCCCCTGATACTTCCCCCTCGCTACTGGGGGGACTCAACGGACTAATGAGTGAACTACGTTTCCTCTGTTTAAGCTGATCGATATGTTTGTGGGACTCCCTACCTCCCACATCGACTACTCTATAGTCTGTAGCTCCTATCTTTTCCGTAACTGTCCCCTGCATCCACCTATCACCTCCCCTGTACTGGCGAAGCCACACTTCTTCCCCGGGACGCAGGTCACGTGCCCCGCTAGCGCTACTCGTTAGCTGCTGTTTTTGTTGGGCGTTTGTTACTTTAGTGGCTCGGTCGGGCCTTAACAAATCTAGCTTAGTTCGAAGTTTCCGGCCGCACATTAAAAGTGCCGGCGCTTCACCTGTCGTACAGTGTTCCGTGTTACGGTAATGCAACAAAAAATTGTTCAAGGCTAATAATACATCTAACCTATCTCTAAAAGCTTTTTTAATAACTCTCTTAATAGTCCTAACTGCATTTTCGGCCGCGCCGTTGGAAGCCGGGTGATAGGGCGCCGAAAATAAATGTTTTACTCCATTGGAATTTAAAAATTCAGAAAACTCACTACTCGTAAAAGGCGGGCCATTGTCCGAAACTATCTGTTTCGGTAGACCAAAACGTGCAAACACCTCACTTAACCTGTTAATGGTGTGAGCCGCCGCCGTACTCGGTACCTGACTAACTTCTATCCACTTAGTCCTGGCATCGACCATAACCAAGAAAATTCTACCCCTAATCGGTCCCAGAAAATCGAGATGAACCCGAGCCCATGGTTTATCGGGCCAAGGCCACGGGCACGGTACGTGACGCGACGGCGCGTCCGCCTCGGCTGAGCAAGTTGGGCACGCGCGACACATCGTCTCGATCGCCTCGTCGATGCCCGGCCACCACACGTAACTACGAGCGAACGATTTTGTTTTAACGATGCCCATATGTGCTTCGTGTAGCTCTGCTAACACCGTTGACCTACAGGCCCCCGGCACTACTACTCTGTGACCCCACATAACGCACCCTAATTCTTCGTATAACTCTTTTTTCCGATTGTAAAATGGTTTCAACGAGGTTATTATGTCATCGGAGGGCCATTCGTCTCTAAGGTAAGATAAAACCCGACCCAGCAAAGGATCACGAATAGTTTGCCTTTTAATTTCCTGGTAATCCATTAACATCGCATTCTCCGCAAAATGTAAAAATGTCTGCTCCGGCATCTTAGTACACTGTTTATAATATGACGAGCGCGTCGGCAAACGCGATAAGCCGTCCGCCCCATTATTTTTAGAACCTACAAATTCAATATCGTACGTGTACGCGGAAAGTTTAATAGCCCATCGTTGTAATCGACTCGCAGCCATCGACGGAATTCCCTGTTTAGGTCCTAAAATAGTCACAAGCGGCTTATGATCTGTTCTTAACGTAAATTGCCTACCGTAAAGGTATTGATGTAATTTTTCCATACTAAAAACAATCGCCAGCGCCTCCCGCTCAATTTGTGAATAGTTTTTTTCAGCACAGGTGAGCGCGCGTGAAACATAGATAACCGGTCGCTCGCGCCGGCCAGTACCTCCCGCGCCCGCACCCCTCCCCTCATCTAGCTGTGTTAGCACTCCTCCAATCCCTTGCGCGCTAGCATCGCAAGTTAAAAACAAAGGCTTATCAGGATCGTAATGAGCCAAGACATCTGCACTCGTTAAAATATTTTTCACCCTTTTAAAAGCTAACTCACATTCGCGATCCCAATTCCAATTAATACCTTTTTTTAATAAATTATACAGTGGAGCTAAAATGGAGCTTAAGTTACACACAAATTTTGCGTAAAAGTTAATTGTTCCTAAAAACGACCTTAACTCCGTGACATTACGCGGGGAGGGAATATTCACTATTCCAATTACCTTCTCGGGGTCCGCCTTGATTCCCTCTGCGGATATAATATACCCCAAATACCTAACTTCATTAGTCATAAAGAAACACTTGTTTTTCTTTAATTTAATTCCGTTGTTATGTAACCTTTCGAATAATTTTTCTAACGTTTCTAAATGACTCGTCATTGTACTCGTACCTATTATTATATCGTCCAAAAAAATCTCAACATTAGGAATATCACTAAGCAAGTTCGACATTGTCCTCTGAAAAATACCCGGGCTCGACGATAGCCCATAAACTAACCTCTTATACTTAAACAGACCTCTATGAGTGTTAATTACTGTCAAATTATCGGGGTCATCGAGTTCCAGCTGATTATAGGCCTGGGACAGGTCAATCTTTGAGAGTACCTTGGCGCCATTAAGTTTGACTAACAAATCATCGATGCGGGGCAAAGGATACCTATCGATCAGCAAAACTGGATTTAAAGTCACCTTATAGTCCGCACAGATACGGAGTCCCCCGTCAGCCTTACGCACCGGCACCAGTGGAGTGGCCCAGTCCGAGCTGTCGACCGGCTCGATGACGCCGGTGCGCAGCATCGCATCCAGCTCATCGTCGACGCGAGCCCGTAGCGCGTACGGCACGGGTCGAGCGCGGCAAAACACGGGGGTCGCCCCCGGGCGCACCCGCAGTCTCGCTGCTCCTCCCTTGAACCGTCCCAGTCCCTCCGTGAATAATTCTTTATACCGGCTTATAGCCATTCAAACAGAGCTGATACAAATCTTCCTCTATCTCCTCCTCGTCCTCCGGCGGAGACTCGTCGTCTTCCGACAAGTCTAAACCACGCCGCATCTCCTCCGGGTCCCCGGCCTCCACGTGCGCCAGTAGACGGCCGCCCCCGCTGCCTGTGCGCCTGGTTTGGGCTCCGGACGCCCGCTCCGGGCACACCCTACGTAGGTGCCCTCGTTGTCTGCACTTGCCGCAGATGTACTTATTGTACTGACAATCATCAGCCTGATGATCGAAACCTCCACAAGCCGCACAAGGATCCAGCTTGTATCCGCCACTGCTGCCGCCGCCGCTGCCGCCGGGGTTTGGCCCGCGTGACCTTTGAGGGCGCGCCCCGCCTCGGACCGAAGCACCGCGCCCACGCCGCACGACCCCAGTATGAAGTATCTCCTGGCCACCGACCCGGGCGCCGCCCGATGTGGTCTCGGCGCGCTCCACAGCTGCCGCATCACGTTCCGCCGCTTCCATTGCACAAGCAATTTTTACTGCCTTATCGTAGCCTAGGTCCTCCTCCGTAAAAACCCGCTGCCTGATTGTCTCGCTGCTGAGCCCGCACACTAATTGGTCCCGCAGGTTTTCTTCTAGAACTGCCTTAAAATCGCAGAACCTTGCCATTTTCTTTAACTCTGAAATATACTGGGATATGCTCTCCCCTGGTTCCTGCCTTCTCTGTCTAAAACGATATCGTTCCGCCATAAACGAAGGTTTGGGTTGTAAATGTTCCTTCATCACCTTTGTAACAAATGCATACGTTTTATCACTGGGTTTTGCGGGACTCGTTAGATTGCTTAGCAATAATTCATAAGCTTCATCGCCCATCGCTGCGATTAATGTAGGTAGCCAGAGATCTTCTTTAATTTCATTTACTTTGAAATACATCTCAGCTCTTTCCACATACATTGTCCAGTTCCCGGAACGCACATTGAACTCCAACAGCTTCCCGATTGTCATGTTGTGTTGGCCGAAAATTTTAGAAGGCACGCAAATCGAATCCTCGTTCGCCACTGAGGTATTGAATAAGACCGTACAGCTAGGACAACGGTTTATTCCGGACTGATTCCGCGACGTCACATACCCACCCGCGCGTACGCAGGTAATTAGACAAATACATTACAGTTACAATCAATCCTGTCGCCCCGTTTCGGCTTGACGTTGAGTTCTGGGATACCCGTATAGAACTCTAACAAGGAATACGTGTGACACCAACGCAGACTCGTAAGGAAATGAACATATTTTTAATATTATCGTATCTTAGCCGTGTGTGATGGCTTAAGATACTATAATATTTTATATTTGGGCATCTTAAGATAAAATATTATATTATCTTCACCGTGTGTGATGCGCTTTATGAACTCGGAACAATAACTAAAGCTTTGCTTTGCTTTAGTTATTGTTCCGAGATTATGGAGGTAACAGACAAGTTTTATTTAGGGCGACTCATAGAGGAAAATAATACACGTGGGGCGACTCAGGTCAACCTACACCTCCGTCGAATTGCCCCCAAATATTTAATCCCCGTCTTTTGCCAACCCCGTCGGTTGGCAAATGCTTTGGATTTCTTATTCATTGGCTTTGAATCCATGAAGAAAATAACATAAAAGTCCATATAAAAGTCTACAATAATATACTTACATAATACCTGTGTTTGGAGTTTTGCCGGGAATACGAAAGAGTGACGTTTTGTTTTTGTATTATTTTCCTAAAATGGTGTTATTTCGGTTTTTAATGTGTAATGTTGGTAGAATATTAACCATTAAATATTCGTTGTCGTGCACAAGTGTGGGCAAGTGATACAACTTCAAGAAACGTGCCATTTTGTGTTCCCTCCAAAACTCCATCGAAAGTTTTAGTAAAGGGTCTACCACTTTACTAAAACAACTGACTTGACTCGTTGACTTTACCGACTACTTTTTAGACTTTGACTCAATTTGACTAGACTTTCGACTTAACGATAATCTGGAAAAACAACTTGAAAATTTTGTAAATTTTTTACGATTTTTTTTCCCGCCAAAACTTTACTTGACACTGGCCATGGTTTAAAAGCCGAGAGCCATAACAAGAAAAAAATATATATCTGTGTTTAAAAGTCATTGTCAAATTGACAGCTCATAAATTTCTAGTCAAAAGTCAAAACAAGAATGACCTAAGTGGACTCTCGATTGGGAAAATGATATCTATACAAAATAAAATGAAGATGTGTTTGTACCAGTAATTAAACTAATTAAGGCATGAAAAATGGGTGAACGCTTGCGGCAGTTTTTCCAAAGAGTAAAAGACAAAATACAGTACCCCGCACTTAGAACAAACAGCCGGGAAAAAGTCGACCAGCTGATCACCAAGTTTGTTCCAGCCACTAGAGTCAATGAGATCGCCGAGAAGTTCAGGCATGAGAGTATCACAAACAAAGTGAAAGAGTTGGTATCCAGATATGAAAAATTTACTGGCATCGAAGAAATTATGGCTATACAAAACACAGTAGTTGAAGCCCAGGTATTTGAGAATTGTACATAATTTTACATCTCGCAATCACCTATTCATTGCAAATGTGTAGTGATTTTTCCCTAACGATTACAGGAGCGATTTATTACTGCTCAAGACAAAAGACGTGATCTTGGTAAAGAACTTGCATCAATTGAAGCCAGGCTGAAGGAGTTACATGCAGAGATGCAGAACATTATGAAAGGGGACGAAAAATATCTACAGCTATGTACAGAGGAACACAAGGTAGTGTTTAAAATATGTAGATGGGCTTAATCCTTCGATCACGGATTCTTGGAAATGCTATTGTATTCTATTATTGTCGTGATCACCGGTGCTCGTATGGGGCTTGAAGGAATAATAGACTATAATATATTGTGTCTTATTTAGTCTAACAATAAAAATTTATTGCACAACATTTTTAGTTGATAATCCAAGAGCGAGCTCTGCGTACATTATTTTCTGACGCTGAGCGTGAGGAGAGAGAACTATTTGCCACCATGTCAGCTGCGGTGAAGCTCGGTCATGAACGAGAACGGGCCCATGCTGAGAGGAACAAGTACTGGTACATTGTTGCCTCAATACTAGGTAACAATTTTTAAAATAGGCATTT
Source organism: Polyommatus icarus (assembly GCA_937595015.1). NCBI lineage: Eukaryota > Metazoa > Arthropoda > Insecta > Lepidoptera > Lycaenidae > Polyommatus > Polyommatus icarus. The sequence goes on from OW569325.1 coordinate 4,700,305, forward strand.
GATAAAAGCTTACAGATTTCAGATGTCATATACAAACAATATTTTTTATTCATAATAAGCAAAAAATTTTGTAATGGAAAGGTTCTAGTCTTAATGCTGAAGCTCATACTGAGTTATTATTACAGGCACAGTTCTCGGCATAGCTGGTTCAACAATAAACAATCGTCTCAAAATGGCCGAGTTTCGTGACCTGATGGAGCAGCAGATGGCCCGCAGTGCCAGTGTACTGTACACTATAGCTGGGGGAGGGACGGCCAGCCGAGCTGATATTACAGAGGCCATGAAAACAGAATTCGCTTATCAGGTTACTTTATGTATTTGATTGTAAGATAAAAAGATCTACTTATCATTCCACTGCTTTTTATCTTATTTTATATTTTGTGTACATAATATTTAACTGTTTTATTTTGATATAATATTTAAATATTATTTTTATTTTTAGGAACAACTTGCACAAAACTTGAGTGAAATGAAAGATAACGTTGAGACACTAGTCAGCAAAACCGCTTCATTAATTGGTAAGTAATTCAAGTAATAATTATCAATTTACTATGTAAGAAGATCCATAATTTATAAATTCATAAAAACAGTGGACCATAGTGTTGTTGCCCTTGCTACAACCTCTCACCTCTGTGTGTATTAAGTGAAGTTTAAGGGGTAGTCAATAAACTATTTTATTGAATTATTGATGGACTTAAAAAGTCTCAGTTCATACATAACAATTAATAAGAATTGCCACTATACTGCATATTTTTAATTTATTGATAAGTCCACCAACCATTGAATAAAATAGTTTATTGTTTTCCCCCTGAAAACTTGACCAGACAACGACGAATACACATAGAGGATTTGGCAAGTGCAACAATGATAGTGTAAGATGGGCTTAGAGCATAATAGCTTTGAGGTCTGGTTAACAAGATACATAATATAATTAGGTCCCCATCTTGCCATTAATAATAATAATTGTTTGCAACTTTGTAATCGAAAGGCATATTTTACAGAACACATAAATCATCAGCAGCATGTCAACGAAACACAAATCCGAGAGCTGAAGAGATTGATCGTGTCTGCTTCACAAAATAGCGCCAAGTCCGATGCAGAAATAACCAAAGCTCTGTCAGTGGTCCATCAAGATTTGGATGATGACAAGAAGGTTGAACCTCAAGCTGCACAAACTAACCAAATTCTGACGACACTAGGAATTTTCATGTGTGCTGTGGTGATTTTCACCAACATTCTTGGCCGGATGAGTTGATTTACTATATTATTTATTACAAAGGGGCTATCCAAAGGTATTCTTTTCTAAAAAGATTAAGAGTATTCCTTATGCTTGCATTTTTCTCAACACAAAATGTTTAGGTTTAATCTTGGTTTACAGTGTACTTAGTAATTCTATAATTCTACAAAGGCAAGACCTTGGTTCAGAAATAGAATTCTTTAGTTTCTATTCCAATAATTAAAGTTTTTTTTTTACTCTCTTTCTACTCAGTCTTTTGTTTCCTTCAAAAGCACCCGTAAAGTTAGCAGACTATTATAATAATTATATTATGCAAGAGAATAAAATTAAAAAAAAATGTCATCACTAACCAGTTGGCTTAAATCCAAAATTTCACATACTGATTATGCTTTAAATATTGAAATGTGATACTATCAATACTTTGTTATAATTTAATTCTAAAAACATTAACCTTTTGCCCTTCAATGAATACTATCTCTAGTAAAAACAGATAGCATAGCAAATAATAAATTTTAGCCTTGCTCAACAATCTACATGTGATCCGTTTCCAACTGAAAACACTTTAGTGTGAGGGGGACAGGGATTATGTAGTAAGATATTATTATTATGACCGGTACTTTTTAAAAACATTTCAATTTTACAATTTTTGCAATACAATTTCAGAAAACTGAGTTTTTACAAGAGAGTATAATTTAATTTATAAAATTAACTTTTAAGACCGGGCTGCCAAAAATATCAAAGAACGCTAGCCCCACCTAACACACCCCACTATCCTCCAATCGTGATATTATAATAGCTCCCACACCGGTCCCACTAGGCCAGCTACGCAGGAGTAATTTTATAGTGCCCAAGTGTGTGTGCAGTACACAAGAGCACTCTCTATTCCTTTACTCTCATAACCCGGTGGGACGGACGACCGACACGACTGGTGAGAGATCAGGCGCAGGACCGACTTTTTAACCGACTTCCAAAAAACGAGGAGGTTACATGTTCGGCTGTGGATATATATATATATATATATATATATATATATATATATATATATATATATATATATATATATATATATTGTATGTTCAACGATTACTCCGCCGTTTGTGAACCGATTTTCGAAATTTTTGTTTTGTTGTATTTGGTTTCACTCCAATTTGGTACCATGTTCACAAAAGTGGTGACCTGATGATGGGATCCAGGAGTAATCGAGGGAACTCCTCGAAATTTATATGGAAACATATGGTGATTTTGGTTTTATGCGAAGTGTACTAAGAATATGCTACCAAAAAGTCAAATATTGGGTCAAGATATACCATGGTTTCGAAGATGCTGAGAAAACTCCTGACTCCTTATAGATACACGTTTGGGAGTTTAGGCGTTGTTTTAAGAACAGAAAGCATATGCTACTATGCAATTCATATTCATCATCATAATCATCATCATCATCATCATCGTCATCATCATTACCACGTCGTATTAAGGTCACCAATGTCTCATGGCACAGAATAGATAATAGTACAAGGCATAGGTATGGATATACTAATAATAATAATAATTATGTACTGTTTGTTTAATACACGGCGGTCAGCGCCGCGGAGGCGACGGCATCGACGCGGCGCGCGCCGCGCGGCGCGTGGCGGCCCGCGGCAGACGACAGATCGAATATACTTTACTACTTTATATACAGATCGAAAACTTTACTAACTACTTAAAAATTTTTTTATATGTAGACAAATAGAATTAAAATAAAGTTATTTTAAAAAGAGTATTTAAACAAAACAAAGTCATTAAGTGTCTTTTTAATTAGCTACACTTATTAATCGATAGATGGCGCACTAAGTATCGATTTGAAATTGAATTCTTGATTACAAGAACAGCTGTCAATATAATTATTATGATAATATTATATATTATGAGTAGCTACGCTACATCCTATGCAAGTTTATTCAATATTTTATCTGATAGATCCTTCGATCGTGGAAAAACGAGACACAATAGCCTTTCTATTGTTATCGCAATCGCCGGTGACCGCTTGGGGCTTGAAGCATTAAAATTGTTAAATTACTTAGCACAATATTATGTTCACTTCACTGATAATATATTATTTTGTGAGTGTGAATTGTGACTCTTAACAAATTGTAATAAGATATGTAAAATATATGCGAAGGTTTACCTACTAGTGTAACTAAAATGAGTGAAATTATTATTATTTTTAACAATAAATTAAAACCAACTTCCAAGGTAAAAACAATACTTAATAACATTAATATGAACTAAAAAGTATTAAATAATTTTTACTATCTAATAGTGCCTTTTTCCGAATTCGGCTAAACCTCAAATATTTCTGTACTCAATCTTCATAATTTTGAAGTCGGTGCCAGTTCCAAAAGTTTCAAATATTCTGTCAGAGGACTGAAGATTCAGCTATCTGGTACCGACTTCAAAATAATGAAGATTGAGTACAGAAATAGTTGAGGTTTAGCCGAATTCGGAAAAAGGCACTATTAGATAGTAAAAATTATTTAATACTTTTTAGTTCATATTCATGTTATTAAGTATTGTTTTTACCTTGGAAGTTGGTTTTAATTTTTTGTTAAAAATAATAATTACATGCCTATCCGACGCATGGATCATCTTACTTGTCAGATAATCAGGTGATCAGCATGCATTTTCCTAACCAAACTTGGAAATAATATTATGTTTCCAACGCGGGAATCGAACCCACGACCTCCGAGTCAACAGCCGCGCTCCATACCACTAGACCACGGAGGCGTAATGAATAGTAATATTTCCTTTAGCCAATATTTTATAAAGTCTGTGTGTGTGCAAGTTATTTAATAATATTAGTAACTCAATAAGTGTAACAGGTATTTGTTGAAAAGCCCAGAAATATTCATAATAATTTCGAAAAATATAACTATCGAGTCAAAATAAGTAAATCGTGTTTTCCGTATAAAACTCAATTTCATTTAAGCCAATCGTCTTTCGGGATCGTTAATACTAATTATTAGAACACACAGCAAAATTTGGCAGCCCGCTCTTTAATAAGTTTAAAGATGAAGAATAATATTATATTGTATCTAATTATTGTACCCAGTAATCAATTGAGTGTCTACCATAGCTTCACTTATAATTTTATCGAATTATCTTTGTTTACATAACCAGGGGTTATTAAAAATATAAAATATTTAAATAATTTTATCCTTAGTGCAAGAAACATTATTTAACTTTTTTTATTAGTAAGGTTGTGTAATAACTAATAACTAATAATGTCTATATTTTTACGCGATTTTACGCCTCTAGTCCACCGACGCGCGTTGTGAACTGCGAAACAGCTTACAGCGGCGAACCGATTTACTGTCTCATCCGCCACACGACAGTGCGTTATATTTCATCTCGCTCTATTGCTGTTTCGCATTGTCTTCGCAGTTTGCACACGTTTCGCAGAGTTTTCGCAGTTCGCGGCGTCGCGCGTCGGTGGACTATAGTCTGTTCGCAACTAGTTGGCCGCTCTGCCCATATACTCACATACCGGCAGAGCGGCCAACTAGTTGCGCAAAGACTATAGAGGCGTTATACGGGCTCTACACTCCCGGCGCGAATTGCGGCCGCGATTCATGGATGCTACGCGCCGTGAACACGATGTACTTACAAATACGAAGCCGCGAAGCGCAAACACGAAGCTGTTAAACCCTCCACACTCGCGGTTCGCGGCCTTCGCGGGCTTTCGTGCCGCGAGTGTAGAGCCCGCATTAAAAGTTAAAAAAATAAAAATGTGAACAGGCTTTTATAAACAAAACTACATGTACTGCTGGTCAGAAATAATTTATAATTGTCTCTCAAAGTTTATAAAATACTTTATTATATATTGTGAAGTTTAGAATGTGTTTTATTGTAAAAGAAAAAAAACTTATTATCCTTTTCAGTGTACAATAATTATACATGATAGTATTTTGCGGCCAAAAATATAATAATCTCTAGGGCCTAGGGTAGCACAGCCTAGGAAAGCCTGCACACTGTGACGATTCTGCGAGATGTGGATAACCGCAGGTAGAGTTAGGTGAGTTGATCTTGCCCGGAACTTCACGCGGAGCATCATGGGGCAGCACCACATTCCCCGGTCGATGTATCCAATCCGCCGGGGTCCGGGATGAGCAAAGTATTTGCCCATGCAAAAAAGGCACACCCACAGAAGTCAAGAACTATATTTAATATTGCTTATGTTATAATATTATGTAATAGAGTGGCCAGTATTATTTAATAATGGCCTTAATATAAGATCCGTGCAACCGATCGAACTGTTAGGGGGTATTACATTATCATTTATAGGATCATATTATATAGGATCCAATAAAAATGATCATTTGATTATATCTGCATATTACATTATCATTTAACATTGATCCTATTTTACGTCATATTATGTGGTTTCAATAGCCAATGGGGAGCGCTTACGCTGACAGGTATTGACATCAGTGTTACTAGATCTCAGAGAATTCGATTTGTCAAAAGCCATCGTCATTTTTAACATGGCTTGTTTTATGTTATTTCAGCAAGATTATTCAAATAAATAATTAGAAAAATAATTACATTACATTATTTGAAACATATTAACGAACAAGGAATTAAAAACTCTTTTTATATTAAATAACTGGCAACACCAATTTCTATGACCGTATTGGATCCATAAACGTATGATGCTAATTGGATCCAATCTCTCAGCAAACGTCGAAAATCTATGATCAATGAAGAAATGAATCATTTATCTATATTACATTATCCAATATAAATGACTCAATGATATATGATCCAATATAAATGATAATCTAATACCCCCCTTAGCTGTACTTTTCACGTAGTGATTATATTCTCTTTGGTACTTTTAACCTAGCGGTAGCGGTGCTTCTTATATAGGTCTACCAGAATATGATGGCAAAAAGTGAGAAAATAAATTGACTTTACAAAAATAAAATATAATATTATACCTTTTTGGATTCTAGATTTCTTATCCATGGTCAAAATGTCATGTTTACTATTTAAAAAAAATGACAACTGTCAGTACCGAGTATAGTTCTTGCAATCGAGTGCGCGTCGCCTTTATTTGTAGTTGGGAATGTGAGACATTTTCGTTAGTGTGCGTACCATAAAGTTAATATACCTAGCGGAATAGAGAAACAAAGGCCTGAGCAAGCGAGATGCCACTATCAGTAACACCGCGTGGTAAAAAGAGACGTGTGATACATGACAGCAGCACTCTTTTTTTGACGTCCAGTCGGCACGTGCCGCACGTTGTCAATATAATCTCATAGAATTCATGTTCAATCATGCTTGTGTAAGTGTTATACGTACACATATTTTTCACACAGATGAAAACCAATTTTGGTTACGTTTGACAGCTCGAGATTGTTGCTCTATTCCGATAGGTATATTAACTTTATGGTGCGTACCCGACGGAGCAGTCAGTAGCGAGCGAGGCATGTACGCGTGCATAGATATGATCAAAGAGGATGTAAACTGTATACAGTACCCGGCGATAAATATTGCACATCGACCTTTGGAAAGTGACAGTCGGCTAATTTCGGTTTTGTAGAGCGTTATCTCTTACGCACGAAATACAAAAAGTCCGGTATATATTAGGAGCTGTTAAAACAATTATGGTTTGCTTCTTTTGACAATTTTATTATTCTTTGTATAAAATACACCAAATTTTCTATAAGTTATAGCTGTAGGTTCGGGTAAAATAAAATAAAAAACGGGTGTTCAAATTATGTTTACGTATTTAAAATTCGTTTGGAAAATTACAGCTGTAGCAAATTTAGGGGTGTTAACAACTCTAGATATATATTCTGAACTGGACGCGACTGCACTCTATTGAATTTGAACTGCCGATCCACACTCGCGCGCGAAGGCACGCCGCGGACCGCGGCGCGGATCGCGGCGCAAATCGCGGCGCGGATCGCACATTACTACCAAATCCTCTCAAAGTTCGCGACATGTCCGCAGTGTAGGCGTTCTTTATTTGAAAAATTTCCTGCGCGTCTACTTTTTTCATAATATGGCACTTGGTTGTTAAGAATGGCCAGTGTCAAGTAAAATATGGCGGGAAAAAAAATCGTGAAAAGTTTACAAAAAGTTGTTTTTCCAGATGATCGTCAAGTCAAAAGTCTAGTAAAAGTCTAAAAATAGTATTTTAAAAAGATAAAACTGACTTCAACGTAAATAATTACGTAGCATTAAAATTCCCTATCTCAAAAACTACTGAACCGATTTTGATGAAATTTGCAGCATTCCCTAAATTGAACAATACCTAGTACAACAAAAAAAGAATCACTTAAATCGGACTTGTAGTTCCAGAGATATGCGCGCACAAACATAAAAACATACATACGTACATAAGAATAATAATAAGAATACTTTTATTTCCAGCATCACACGAAACATCATAATAATAAACAGTATTGAGTGGTACAGTTATTGTGATCTAGTTACATTAATATCATAATATTATAATGCTGTGTGATGCCAAATACATACATACATACACTTTCGAAATTTGGCACATTTGTTCAGAAGCTGCTATAGATTAAAATATAAAAAAACTGGACAGTTCTGGAAATATTACATACATACGCGTCGAATTATTGATAACCTCCTTTTTTTGAAGTCGGTTAAAAAGTAGTCAGTAAAGTCAACGAGTCAAGTCAGTTGTTTTAGTAAAGTGGTAGACCCTTTACTAAAACTTTCGACGGAGTTTTGGAGGGAACACAAAATGGCACGTTTCTTGAAGTTGTATCACTTGCCCACACTTGTGCACGACATCAAATTTTTAATGTTTTTTTATGAAATAAGGGGGCAAACGAGCAAACTGGTCACCTGATGGAAAGCAACTTCCGTCGCCCATGGACACTCGCAGCATCAGAAGAGCTGCAGGTGCGTTGCCAAGGCTGGCAACGCACCTGCAGCTCTTCTGATTAAGGGGTAATAGGGGAAGGTAGGGAAGGGAATAGGGGAGGGTACGGAAGGGAAAAGGGTAGGGGATTGGGTCTCCGGTAAACTCACTCACTCGGCGAAACACAGCGCAAGCGCTGTTTCACGCCAGTTTTCTGTGAGGACGTGGTATTTTTCCGGTCGAGCCGGCCCATTCATGCCGAAGCATGGCTCTCCCACGTCAACGCCGGTTTTCTGTGAGGACGTACGTAAATCGTAATACGTAATGGTTAATATTCTACCAACATTACACATTAAAAACCGAAATAACACAATTTTAGGAAAATAATACAAAACACAACGGCACTCTTTCGTATTTCCCCAGCAAAATTCCGCGCGTCTACTCTTTCTTGACAGACTGTATTATCTGTTCACTAAACAATGCTTGCATGTCTTGTATGGCAAAAGCCCTTATTAAAATAAAGATTAAAAAAAAACCCTTTGTCGCGGGACAAAAAACCGACAACATTCGGGGAACGGGCCGCGAAGTGCGAGACATATGCGAATCGGATCCACACTCATGCTTCGCAGAAATTTCGCGGCGCCGCGGCGTCGCGCACGGTCCGCGTGCGAGTGTGGATGCGGCCGGGGAACCAGCCGCGAAGTGCGAAAAATATGCGAACCGGATCCACACTCACGTTTCGCGGAAATTTCGCGGCGTCGCGCGCGGTTCGCACGCGAGTGGGGATGGGGCTGAACAACGACTGACATAATGTCAAATAGGTGTGTGCTACAAAGATAACGCTCTATGAAACCGAAATTAGCCGAATGTCTCTTTCCAAAGGTCGATGTGCAATATTTATTGCCGGGTACTGTACCATAAAGTTAATATACGATAGGTATATTACCTTTATGTACTGTACTCATAAAGTTAATATACCTATCGGAATAGAGAAACAAAGGCCTGAGCAAGCGAGATGTCACGATCAGTAACACTGCGTGGTAGAAAGAGAAGCGTGATTTGAGGTTGCATAGCTTTTTTTTCATCTGTTTGACAGTCTGTCTGCCCTTGGGCCGATCGTTGTCAATTTGGGCTCTCAGAAAAATTGTGATTTTAAGTTAAATAATGAATAGTTTTTAGAAATACTGCTCTAGAAACATGGTTAATTGTTTGTGGAATGATTCTGGATCCACACATCGAAAAAACCCGGACAAATATTCATTTCACAGGTGAATTATTCTACATCGACAGGGCCTAGTTTTAAGTTTATTTTTGCCAATTCCCTACGAGTTATTGGTATTGATTTTGAGAAATCACTTCTTTAAAGGGTTCATTATATGGAAAACATAACTTGACTAGCCTTGGTGCACAATTTAAGGATATTTTGTGTAAAAAAATTTCATATATTTTACACTAGGGCTGCATCAATTTATCGATAAGTTGTATCGATATGAAAATATTTTTAGTTAAGTATACTAATTATCTAGTAATGTTGAAATGATAACATACTCATCCGTAGTTTATAATTAGTTTAAGTATATTAATATACTATCATACATAATTCATCGTTTTTAAGATTCCGCACCCAAAGGGTAAAAAGTCCTAGTAGTGGGGTCCCGCAGCCCGCTCTACTGTAACTAAGACTTCGATGCCTGTCCGTCTGTCCATCGGTCCGTCCGTCTCTCTGTGTCCAGGCTGTATAACAAGAACCACTATAGTAATAGACTTCTCATCCAAGATAGGGGAATAGTTGAAAGCACTTCTGCAAGATGGGCATCAAATAAAGGGCTCATTGAGAGTGAATTGAAAATTAATATGGTCTAGTGAAGTCGTGTCGTGTCGTGTACTGATATTGTCACGTGACGTAACCTGTCGTGTCGAATCGTGTCATGACGTCATGTCGTGTCGTATCGTGTCGGGTTTTAGGAAATGCCCGGTTGAAACCGGTCACCCTTCATGCGCGAGTCCGACTTACACTTGGCCAATTTTTCAGATTTCCTGCTAACCTGGATACCAGAAATTAAAAATTATTTAAAATAATTAACCGTCCAAACTGGACTCCGAAGAAAACTTCATGCATACTTAATTATGCAGCAAGCATTTTGAAGAAAAGTCACATTTTACTTCAAAATTACAATTTTATTATAATATATCTATGCAGTTTTATTTTATTCCATTTTATTTTGTTTACAATCTTACAATTATTATTCTATGATCGATATTTTGTCGAATTACAAGATGTTTGTACATCACTGACACGCACACGTAAACATAATTGTATACACAGATGTAAATCAAATTTTGGTTAAGCTTGACAGCTCGGGATTGTTTCTCTATTCCGATAGGTATATTACCTTTATGTACTGTACTACGTAACAGATATGATCACTCACACAACTAAGGGCGACGCGCACTCGTAGATTGCAAGAACTATACCGACATGGAGTTTTGTCGGGAATACGAAAGAGTGACGTTGTGTTTTTGTATTATTTTCCTAAAATTGTGTTATTTCGGTTTCTAATGTGTAATGTTGGTAGAATATTAAGAATTAAATATTCGTTGTCGTGCACAAGTGTGGGCAAGTGATACAACTTCAAGAAACGTGCCATTTTGTGTGGAGGGATCCAAAACTCCATCGAAAGTTTTAGTAAAGGGTCTACCACTTTACTAAAACGACTGACTTGACTCGTTGACTATACCGACTACTTTTTAGATTTTGACTAGACTTTCGACTTGACGATAATCTGGAAGAACGACTTTTTACGAATTTTTTTACGAAAATTTTTTTTCCCCCGCCAATACTTTACTTGACACTGGCCATGGTTTAAAAGACGAACGCCATAACAAGAAAAAGAAAAAGAGTACCGACATTTCGCAATTCGCTGTCATCTGTCAAAAATTAATTTAGCGTCGATTGCGTGTTGGTAAATTATTTTCGTACGGTACCGTAATCAATAAGGCTTCAAAATAAATAAGTTGGACTTCCGAATTAAAATGCAAGAAGGTACTTGTGAAGCAATTAACAATTTCATATACTTTTCAACAATGCACAAAACGAAACATTAATATGTACATTTTTATAGATTTAGAAGTAACTGGCGTCTCCCGAAGCGGAAGGGTGAGAAAAAAGAGTTCGAAGTTGATGGATTTCGAATCTCCGGATGACATTGAGACTAGATTCCGTAAGAGTTCGATGAAAACGTATTCGGGGGCTCGACATGAGGAGCAGCCTGTGATGGATTATCAGATTCAGGAGCCACCCCAGCCTCAGAGACCGCCGGACGACGCAGGCACGGCCTCAGGCAGTGAATCCGACTTTTATGAGAACAATGCTGATAATGGAGAAAGGTATCTTGGTGTTCAACTAATGTTAAGTACTCACATACGGTTTTACTTGATAGTTTTACTCTAAATCAAGTAAACACCAGCGTGTGGACCGTGGGACTCACAACTCGAAGGCTTGGATCGGGCCGGCTCGATGGAATTAAATATATCTAATTTCCTTCGAAATCGAGTAACACTTTCGAGCAATGCTGAATGTGTGGACGAAAGCCCGAGCAGTGGTTTTTACTCTACATGATTGCTCGATCAAGCAAAACCATATGTGAGTACTTAGGACTATAAATATCTTATTAAAATCACTGTTATTTTATCATACAAAAAGTTTTAACTAAGTATAATATGGTACTTAGTTACTTTGGTTTGTCCCGGAACTGCTAAAATTTCTATTCACAACTGACCCTAAAGCTCTAATTCAAGAGAGGCCCGAATTCTACTATACCGACATATATTTTGATTTTATTGTAAGTAGTATTTAAGTATCTTTTGTTGTAATTTTATATTTTGTTTCATAGGGGTGGCATAGTCGGTCACCAACAAAACCCCTTTAATGAATAGATTAAAAAAAAAAAGACCCTAAAGCTGATTTTAATTTAGCATACTACAAAATTCTGGGAGTGAGGTTCTAGTTTCAAAATATAAATAAAATAAAATTTTTATTTATATTTTGAAATTATTTCTGAGTAAAGAATCAAATATTTTCAGAATGTCTATGTGATGACCTACCACCTACGCCTACCACCATATTTACATAAAACATTGCTGTGCAATTGATATGATAATAAATAATATGGTCGCTGTTAAGCTGTTGTGTACTAACTCACAATTTTTTGTTTTTGTTAAAGTTATTAATGCAATCTTGTTCTAAATCAGCTTTTCCCAAAGTGGGGGATAACGCCCCCTTGTGGGAGGTGACGGTCTGAAGGAAGGTGTAGGGTCCAGAAAAAAAATGGGGGCATTGTGTAGATGTTTGGGGGGGGGGCTTGGTGATTTATTTTATCTGGATGCATTTTAATCCTTCAGGCCCTGTGCGAGCACCGGCGATCGCAACAACAAAAGAATACAATGGGAATTCCTAGAACCTCCGATCGAAGTATTAAATTAAAACAATGGGGGCGCTAAAATACAATTTGTTCTTAAAGGTAGACAAAATAAGTTTGGGAATCTCTGTTGTAAATTATCTGAAGAACATAAATTCATAATTCCATACATAATTTTATGTGGGATCATACACAAATGATTAACAGCGTCTAAGAATTCTCTAAAATGTATTGTCATTTGGATTATTTTAGTATGGAATCAGACAGTTCATTGTCTGATGAGAACTCAGCTCGTACACCTGCCAACTCACTCTACATGATGGAGAAAAGTAAAAAGAAGCTTATTATCAAGGATGGCAGAGTTGTGGGTCGAGCTAAAGCTCAAAGAAAGGACAAAGGTAAGAATGGACCTAATATGTTTTTTTTATTATTATCTGCATAATAAATATTATGTTTTTAACGCTTTTTATTTTACTACTGTAATCTATATTCATTAAGATGTCATGTAGAAAATTAATATTTTCATACAACTATGAGACATTTTGTTGTAGGTAAAACTCGTATCACTGCATACATGATGTGGGCAAAGGAAGCCCGCAATGAGTTGCTGAGGAAACATCCTGATATGGATTTCTCAGCTATATCCAAGAGACTTGGTGAAATGTGGGCCAATGTAAGTTACAATCTTAACAACACATCTTACTAAGCCTAGATAAAATTGAATCTTTACAGTCAATGTATTAATTTAAAATCTTTGCATTACAAATTGTGATAGAAAGAAGTATCTAAGAAGCTTACTCTTATCAAATTTAAATTATCTTCTATTCAGATTATGAACAGTAGCCACTACCTGTACTGAATATGAATAGTTATTTTTAAAAGTCTGAGTTTATTCCTTATAATTTTTTAGGTAAATTACAATGAAAGATATCTTTGGAAGCGTAAGGCCAAGCGATTTGCCATGCAGAAGGAGCAGAGCAACCAATCCACTGTCAGCAAAATCATATCTAACCAAAGTGAGTTACTGAAACGTGTTTGTAAAGTATAAATGCAAATTGCAATACAGCAAAAATGGACTTACTAGTTTTTTCCCTAAGATTATATTTAACACTTTGCATAAGTTCAGTAGTAAGAAACAATATAAAATACCGTTTATTTTAGCTCCTGTCAGGCTGTCTGTACATGCTGGACCAGGTAGACCACCAAAGAACAAACCTCCTCCTGTTACCCCACCACAGCCAGCTGTTGTGAGTACTTACAACTAAACACACCGGCAAAAGTAGCGCTGTTTTTTATATCTTTATTTATTTATTTACTAATTGATTATTAAAAAATAAATTTTATGTAAATTTAGGGCAACAGCAAAAATCAAAAATTAAGAAAATCTTTGAAATTTCAGTAGTAAGTTTTTAAGTTAAATTCTCCATTTTTATTAAAGAAATGCCATGTTAAAAGCGTGTAATGCTTTCTATGGATCTCAAGAGGGTCTGGATACGCCATTCCATGCTTGCATTTTAATTATCAATCATTTCCTGTGGGATATTCTCCTACTCCTCCAGTAGCGCCAATTCGAGCTCCTGGACACATTTTGGAGCTGGAGTTTTAACTCGTACCGTTCACCCATTTATGTACCACACGTCTTCAATCGGATCCACATCCGTAGACCACGCTGGCCTCTCCACCCGGGCTACGCCAGCATCGTTTAGGTAATAATGCCCGATTTTCTTACTCTATGGACGCACATAAAATTGAAATTACTACCTAAAACTGTGTAAAAGGCACACCATGCAGTTCCAGGATGTCTGTGCTATAGCCCCGTACTGTCAAAGTACCACCATCAATAATCATCAGCTCCATGCGAGCTCCAAATCATGTGCCACACCAAACCATTACGAAGTCTGCATCATAGGCCACTGTTTCCGTTAAGTTTGATGGCCTGCTATTTATCCACATTCTTTATTGCCTGTGTACAAAACGTACTCAGAATTTGCTCCCATCACGGTACAGCACAAGATTTCACTCACTTGTCTAATTTTGATGTTCACGCGCAAATCTTAGCCTGGATCTTCGGTGTCCTGTCTCAAGTTTTGGTGCCCTTGCTGATACTTTTGAGTTTAATTTAACTTCTTTGAGTCTTCTTCTTACTGTGCAATCACTTACACGTACATCTCGGACCTGCTCCGACAGGTTTCGTGTCTGCATAGCAGTTTGAGGTCGATTTCTTAAGGTTTGTTTCCTTACAAAATGGTCATCCTGAACCATTGTCACCCGATATCTGCCTTATTCTCGTCTCCGAACGTAAGATCCAGTCTCTCTGAAGCGTTGAAAGTTACGATGGACCACGGAAGCCGACACACCTAAGGCCTGACTGACCGAACGGTAGGTGTGACCTTTCTCTATTGTGGTTACAGCTCTAGCTGTCGCAGATGCTGGAAAATCACTAATTTTGTATCTAAGCAATGTGTTCTTCCAAAAACCAAACAATCAAATGAGCTGAGCGTACCTTGCACCCCGCTAAGACGCTATTCTTATCAGGAACACTTACAACGTCAATCATCGAAAAACACTTATTAGGGTATAATTGCTATAAAAACCTGTCAACTTGCCAGTTTTGTTCAATATTTTATTTCTTAAATGAGCTTAGAAACTATAAAAAAGGATTCCACACAGCCCGACCCACTTGAGTTCAAGTTGTGGCCCTTTTTAGCTATGTTCCGCTAATTTTGCCAGTGTGTGTAGTTTTGATACAACATGTTTTAGAAATATTGTGATGTGCAAATACTACATTGTTATTATTGGAACGGAGTTCCTTTTCGCGCGTTGCGAAAGGGGGCTAGGGTGAAAAAATTGTAACGACACCTTTTTATAAGTACCTGCATGTTAGGGGCAGAGGGCGTTGCGCGTTGATAGTATTCCGGTGCGTCAACTAGTTTCAATTTAAAATAACTCCGTTCCATTTGGGTGTCCCTTGACAACTCTCAAGATTTTTTATATACTTAGCCCCTTACTAATAAACGTTGTATAAGCTTTGAATAGTTATACAGTGTTTTGTCTTCTTCAATCCAATTAAAAATGTCACTTGTGTGACAGGAACAAAACACTGTATAACTATTCAAAGCTTATACAACGTTTATTAGTAAGGGGGTTAATATGTATCTTCAGATAACATAGAACAATGTGATTTGTTATTTCAAACGAGACTTTCATACCAACACCCATTTGTACAGGTCTAAAATTAGTTCATGCGAGTTGGTTGGGACGGAAAAAGATGTAACGACGTTGTCGGTATATTACAACTAGAGCAAAAATGCTATAGTTGTATTACGCGTGCGGTAGTTCTCTCTCTGTCTCCCTCTTTTTTATTATAGACAGTCTTTTTGGAAACCTTTATTCGGGATTTCACAATTTGAAGCTAACGCTGAACGCATATTATGTATGATATAAATATTTAAATTTATTTTGGTCAACACAGCAGGCGAACGCGGCGGCGGCGGCGGCGGCGGCGGCTGCGAGCACGACGGGCGCGGGCGGGTATCGCGCGGGCGGCTGCGGCGCGGTCGAGCTCGCGGCGCATCTGCGCCTGCTCGGGGAAAGCCTCGCGATCATCGGGGAGCGGCTTAAGGAGCACGAGGTAACAAATTATGTGCCTCTTACAAATTATTAAATATGTACTAAATCTTACTAATAAGAGTATAATATGGATATTATAGTCATACAAACTATACAATAAAATATATATGGACGTTATAATCCTTGTCTGTCAAGTCACTTATTTTTATCCTTCGATCGGGGATTCTTGGAAATGCTATTGTATTCTATTGTTGTCGCGATCACCGGTGCTCGTATGGGGCTTGATGGGTTAATTACTTAGACGAGGACAAAACATTGTTTATATTTTTTAATACATCCAGGTTTTTCTGTTAGTATCTTCTTAATAGCCTTGTTCGTTTCAGTTTTCAACTACGCATGCGCGGCTTTTTTGCTTGTCAGTGTGAGTGTCATATTCTAAAGTACCGATAAATTTCTGTCAGGTGAGTGTCATGTTCTAAAATATCTGTCAGATTTTGACAGAAATTGATCGGTATTTTAGAATATGACAATCACACTGACACACAAAAGCCGCGCATGCGCAGTTGAAAAACCAAACGAACAAGGCTATTCAATGCAAACAGACATAACTCTTTGCTTGTCATCTTTGTCGTATTCAGAGAGATCATCGTAACCCTGCTTATAGCCAAGTAGTCCCTGGCTCTATAATCTTCACATGAAAATGTTTTTCAGGGTCAAATAGCCGTGTCCGGTTCTGTGTCCGTGTTGCTGGACACTCTGCTGTGCTCGCTGGCCCCACTGCTGGGCGTGGCCCGGGCCATCCCCAACATTGGCCCACCGACGCGGCTGCTGCAAGAAACTCTACACAACATCGCTTACATTATGCCTGGACTGTAAGCATTAAGTTTCTAATAAAAAGTTATGTAAGAATGCTAATATTCAGTGTTAGAATAACTTGATGATATGACAGTAAATGATAGCAGCAAATAAGCAAACATTAATGTTAAGACAAGATGGTAAACACAATGTTTTGTGTCAATAAAGTACTGAGAATAATATAGCATTTTTTTATTATATCTTCCTAACTTTCAACTATTATTATAATAAAATGATGATTTTATCGTCTTAGGTAGAAAAATCAAAAATAAACAATGACGTTGATTTGTAATAAAATTTATTGATTACTTTATAAATATTTCATGGTAATTAATATTTGATAAATAGGAAAAGATGGATACTTAGATCCCAGTTATGGGACAAATATTAATTTCTACTCATGAATTTAAATCGTTTTTGAGTATGTGTTAATTGTTATTTCACATTATAGTGATAAAAGTTCGGTCGCGCGATAACTTTATTTGTAAGTCCCTAGATCAAGTATCCATCTTATCTTTTATTATAAAATTTATAGAAATGTTATGTTAAATATTTTATAAACTATAAATTCTTAATAAACAACACAATATCTAGCACTGGCGAAATTTCTAACACAAGACGTAAAGTAGACAAGATCATGTGATATTCGAACAATGAGATCTGTCTGGTTAGCATAGCAAAATTTCATTCTTAAATAGTTCTTGATCAAAGGCGACCAAGTCGTCACTCGTCAAAATAGAATTCGAATTTCAGGCGGCCGTGTTTCTTGCTTCCCGGGAAATATTACTACGACAAGTGGGACAATACTAACAAATGTTCAAACTCGAGCCAGTCCACAAGGCGCGTTGCGTCAACGCAGCGCTCCCGTTGCTTTGTTTTACAGCAAAGCGCAGGCCAATACAAATAACCTAGGTGTTCACACGGCGCGCTGCGTCGTCGCAACGCACACAATATGACAGACAGCAGTCCCCGAAACGAAGCGGGAGTGTTGACGTTAAGACTAAGGTGGCGCAGCGTTATTAAGAAGTCTATTTCTTTGTATAATAGACTTGAGATCGGTATGCTAAGCGTTTGTCAATAAATAATCATTTTTCAAAACTTACATAATGCATGCAGTGCCTAAACTAAATATAGAATATTTTGATCTTACGTGTACTCTACGCCTAAACGGCACGGCCCAATAAATTCGTTGGCTTAATACTGCTCTTTTTGAGTGGTGATTTTCTCTCAAATTATTTTCTTAAAAAAAATTACACTTATAGTGGCAGCAAACGGAGCGAAACATGCCTCTTAAAATTAAACCGCAAAATATTTTATTTTATACGATTTCCACGCAATTTATACTCGGACATAACTTGCAAATATTATATTTTAGTATCTTGCGAACACCGAAACCGCCACTATTGTGTAGGTACCTAACTTAAACTTCAAAATCTGCAGTAGTGTAGAGTTTGAGGTTTAAGTCTGCAGGGCACTGACCTCCATTATACAGGTCAGTTAACAAGAGCTGGCACCATCAACACATTTAAACATTGCGCTTGTGTAGTGTCTGTGAATAAGCGCGTGGCGTGACGTCGTACTGCATACGCATCATAAAAAGTCTGCCCGTCTCTCTCGCGCGCGGTCTATCTTATGAGCGTGAAGGGGACAGTTATTGTTTTTTTTATAAATACAGCGTGATGTTACAAGTCGGTAACGTGTGATCGGCGAGCGGCCAGCGTTCGAAACCGTACGATAATTATCGTGCACATACGATAATGTTTATCATGATGCAAACAAATTATATTTTTAAACATACTGTATAGTGAAATTGCATAAGTGACAGCACTGTGAACGTGCCAGCTTTAGTTAACTGATCTATACAAGTACGCTGGACGTAAGATACCCAGCTGTTTTTTGTGCCTATTTGAAGCGGAATAAGCGCCCCCAATGCGGGGGAAGAGAACTAAATCTGACGTAACTTGCAAATGGCCGCACAATCGCTATTGGTTGTAGAAATCAAAGAGAATATATTCACTACGGTGGTAGAAACTAGTATTAGTTCCAAGTACTCCCACTACTGCTATTAGCGCCAATATGGCGACTTTTAATCGTAATGTTTACGTCAGATTTAGTTCTCTTCCCCCGCATTGGGGCGCTGATTCCGCTTCAAATAGGCACAAAAAACCGCTGTCATTTCAAAGGGTATCATAGGTCCAGCGTACTTGTATAATGGAGGTCAGTGCTGCAGGGTATTCTGTAACCTATATCACTGATTGTTTCATTACAAAAATAACAACTTTCGACTATAAGATGTAACTGAAAATTTTATTACAGGGTTATTCAACAATATTTACTCGGTAAATATAAGGTCTGCTGGCCCTGACTGTCATGTGACTTTTCCAATGTAGTCGACAAAGGCAGCAGACGATGTTTGTTATGAAATGTAATATTTTATTAGAGGCACATAAAACTATAGGCGTGTTTGAGTATTTTAGTTTATAATGCGTGGCGCTAACACCAAAGGTTAATTTTGTTAAATATCCGATTTTATAAACATTATAAATTAGTTAATTAAGCAGGTACAATCTGAGTAGTGATTCAATTACATTATAAAATGTTGATCAGCATAACAGAATGGAGCACATAATAATGTTTAAAACATTTAAATCACATCTACGCTTATCACTAACATCAATATAAATTAGACCACTCGTAGGCCCTAGGAAACGTTTAGCTAAAATATGTTAAAACATTTAGGCTTAATACGTACGAAACTTCTTATATTATATTGTGCGACTTAATAATAACTGGCGTTATGTTTTGCACTTGTTTAGGGTTAACTTTATTTAGAGTGGGTTGCACGAACTAACTTTAACTTTAGCTTTAACTTTGACAACAGTGCGAAATGTCAAATCTCTGGTTAAAGTTAAATATGGCGTCCAAACACCTGTCATCTCATACGACATCTGTCAAATTTTCCGGTTAAAGTTAAAGTCAAAGCTAAAGCTAAGGACGCCATATTTGACTTTAACTTTAGATTTAGCTTTAACTTTAACCACGCCTCTGGTGCAACGCAGCCTTAGTATACATATTTGTTGCGTTTTCAAATTGTGATATTGACCATTCGTCAAATATAGCGATAGATTAACGTTGTCCGTACCACCCTAAAGGAAGATCACGTCGGGGTCACCAATGTGCGATATGCGTGGAGGCCAAAGGAAGATCTTCCGACCGAGCAAGGTGGTATTGCCCGGTCAGGCCGAAGCCCACGAGATACATTTCAGCTGTCGTATATATACCGACGCGCTTAGAAAACTTCGATAGCGCGATGCAGGTACGAGCGAATTGTGGGTACCGCCACATCGTCATTACATGAGAGATTCATTAGTATTTTTCAAAAGCTGTTTAATGTATTTATAACAAAAACTAAACTATATAATATAGTTGTTTAGAAGATTTTAAAAAGTAAACGGTTATCTTACATTTAACACCGAGAAAAATCTACGCATAAAATTTATCTTCAAACACGACACTTACAGATACCATCAGTTTCGTAAACTGAAGTCAAATAGTAAAAAATATGTCAAATAAATTCTTCAGTTTTAACTCCATATCTCACAATTCATCTGAAGTAATTTAATACTTTAGAAATAAACATTAAAAAAATTTAACTGTAACTCCGCTGATAGTAGCTACAAAAAAGTAACAAATAAGGCTTAGCAATAATGCAGGTTCACGCTACTACTAAAACAGCAAGACGTCTATAATATGTAGACAGTATTAGTTATACTGTCTAGTTTAGTATACTAAAATTACCTTATTATATAAGTACCTAAGTCACAATTTTAAACATTCATTTATGTGCGTTATGTTTTTATAAATCTTATTATAACAAGGTATACCAGCCAGGACCATTTTGTATCACGATATTGCCTAGGTACTATTTACTCCATATACTCTCCCACTATAAAAATATTTACACAATAGATAAACTATAATATGTTTTGTCCTTGTTTGATACATTTAAATAGGAGCTACATGGATAAGGACGAATCATTCTATATCTTATTCATTGTGTAATTTCTTTTTAAAAAAGGGTTAAAATCCCTAAGCAAGACAAAATAATTACCTTAACAAATTATTTGTACTAAATCAGAAGGCATATAATATAAATAACAGGCATTTAACATATTATTTTACAATAATGTTACCATTACGTTTTTTGTATACGGTACACAACACATTTGCAACTTGGCAAATTAAAAAAATTAAAAAATAACGGAAATTAAAAAAAAAACAAAATTAATATAAGTAAAAATATCCGACGTAGCAGTATCAATACTAAAGTAAAATGTGATATAAATCCAATCTTTAATTATCAGGATTTGTGTACGGTCACATTGTATTTTTTTTAATCTAGTAAAAAAGAAAGCTTTGGTGAGATCAATTTGAGATCAATAAATATTACTGAGTAGTCTTGTAAAGTTTTCTATCGAGGAAGAATTGTTTTACGGTCAAGTTTTGCGAAAATACTTTCTACTGCTTCGAACTTACGATTAATAAAATTTGGTCACTTGTGCAAAGGAACCTAAGAATAGGTTATTAAATTATAATACTACATATAATAAATACAACTATAACTCTAGGCATTCTTCATATAAACTTTTTCATGGATTTATCTAACTTCTCTATAAGTGACAAAGATCTTGACCACCACTCGGGCTATAACGTCAAGAATGTTGAGGATGCTCCTGGTCTATGTCTCCGGATCCGAGCCGAAAAGCGTCCCCTGCCGGGGCATTACTGAAACTAAACAATTATTTGTCAGTAATTAACTTAAAAAATATACTGACTTACTTTCTTAATGCAACCCGCAAATATTTTTATATTTATTCAGCTGAATTCGTCTTATGCAGGCACTTACATGGCTATTTGTATTTGCTATTGGCTATTTGTTGTATTTGGCAAAATTATTGACGAATACAAAAACAAGCAAATATAGGCAAATAAGGCCCTCCACACATGGACGTCAAATAACAAACTTTTACATGATTTTCTTTACTTGCCTATTTGACTCCTTTGATGTGCGTCAAAATCCGACAAAGGTACGGATACGTGTATTTGGTATTGGTCATATTTGACAAATAGGCAAATAAGGCCAATATTTGTCAAACATACCCTCTACACATGGCGATTGTTTGGCGAATACATCAAATACGCAAACACAAATAGCCATGTTTTTTTTTCGAAAGGGTCTAAGCTACTGGTCTGGTTAAGACCATGGTAGTTTAATCGTGGCTATAACAAGTCTGTTGCTAGTTGGTTTGGAGATAAACAATGAGGGGGCCTGGCCCCCTCCCCTAAAGTCACACGTGTGACATTCTAATCGGGCAATATTGGGGAGAGCTACGAAAATAAGCTATTTTCATCTGACGTGGGGACACGGGTCCCCCCTGCTCTTAAGGGGTCCGACCCTTTACTCACTCTCTGACGAGTGAGGCTGCTCGCGCGCGATAGCACAAACTAGCTGCATACGAGTTATCGCGGTAGATGAGCTCAAGTTATTAATGTTATTGCATAAAAGAGGGCCGTCAATCTCCCCTTCCGAGTCCGGTTGTGGTGACATACGCGTGTATGTTCTAATGTCAAAGTAGTTGGTAGGTAGAGCTCTCTACGACAATGTCGCGGTCGCGGTCATGATTTAGGCCATAGCCATGTGAAGTGCCACCATTATACAGGAAGTAACAAAACAGTGATAAAACTTTAGGGCGTGTATTTAGAGTTTGCTATGAAAGTAGTAGCGCTAAAAGAGTTATACTCTGTTTTCTTACATCATGTATGTATGCTGAAGGTGGAAATGTAGTGAAACCATTATTCAGCTTAACACCTGTTACATGTATTTACCTGCATTTCACAAATAAATGATATTCTATTCTAGTCTATAATAAAACCAAAAAGGGAATTTTTTAATATTTTCAATATGGCTTCAGGGTTCAGGTTAATTATTATTATTGATACATACCAGGGAAAGTCTCCGCGCGGTCGAGTCGATCGGGTCTCTCGGGGCGGTCGAGCAGCGTGTCGGGTCGATCAGGCCTGTCGGGTCTCTCGGGCCTGTCAGGCCGGTCGGTGTCGGCGGCGGGCGCGTGCGTGTCCTCGCCCGACAGACACGTCTCCACCATCGCCTCTAAACAGTTGACGAATAGCTCGCAGCTCTCTGGCGTGCAAGGATTCTGAAATAAATATTGTCGTTAGGTTGAGTGTGAGACGTGCCTTACTTTGTAGCTGGGGAGGTCGCGCTCAGTTTAAAAAGTAATTTCATACCGAGCGAAACTCGTTACAAAAATAGTATTCCACTAATACATAACAGCTTTGATCGTCAGCCACTACATAATGGGTGGAATAAAAATTGAGAGCATCTCAAAGTTGTTGTTGTTGTTGGGAATCGTATAGAATTGTCATTAAAAGGATCCCAATTCGCACCCAATAAAGGTTCATATCTAGATTATACACGTTTAGGTTGGGAAGGTGTTGTTTTAGTTTTAGTATATAAGAACTGATGGCGCTTTTAAAGTAAAATGTATATAATTCTTCTTCACAAATATTGACTATCGAATTAATTACTTAAAATTGCTATGTGAGATAATTTTATGGTTAATTCAAACGAAAATCGCCGTCAGCTGAATGTTTACAGGTGCAAATGTCGTCTACGCGTCGCCCGAGGATACATTGAGCGCAAAGTAGGGCTATATTGGTCATAACTTATTTTGCTGGCTGACGGTTTTTCCACCATCGTATTAGCGACTGACGGTTTTCTTTATTATTTACAAAGTAGAAACATTCACCTGTATAAATTTTGTACGGTATAAAATGACTTTATATACAAAAAATTTTTACATGTTCAGTAACGCGACTGACGTTGAATCCCTCGTCTGCAATAGGGCTGACGGTAATTTTTTGGTTAAACATGACCTCAATAATCATCCATCAAAGTTTAATTCGGTATAAAATCACTTTTCGCAACTATTTTTTTTTACTTTGAAATACTCTCAGTTAACATTCCACCACGGGTGCGGCGACTGACGTTGATTATATTGATTGATAAATATTAAGCTACCGCTCGACAAAATTTGGTCGGTATGAAATCACTTAGTAAACGTTAGCACTACCTCCCCTACTATTAATTTACTCTATAAATTCGACGAAGCGATAAAATAATTTTAGTCGCGAAGCGCATGGATTTCGTACATACATTGACCGCATCTCAAAAAAAAAAAGAATGAGAATTGACCGCATCGATAATACTTGTCTCTTTCGCAACGTGTTTCTTTCACTTGCGCACAAAAACATGTTTTGATATCCTCAATATAATATAAGAGAAAAAGAATTAAACTTCCATGTAATTTAAATGTTCCACCATAGTGTTTTCGATGTTTATTAGGTTCTTGTATTTTTCTTAAAAGAAGTGACTAGATATGCCGACCTTAGTGAATGGCCCCGCGAACCGCCAAAGCCCGCCGAAGCCGCAGCTCTGCATGTAGTGCAACTGCTGCTGACTCGCGTCCTCGGACGCTATCATGTTCTGAAAATTATTTATATTATTCAGTAAATCCTCAGGACACTTTTTACCCGACTACGGCGAAGTAAAAAGTAGGGTTATGATTTTGACCTGTATATAATACGTATGTTCATTTGATCCCCCGTAACTTTTTCTGGACGTCATTTCAGCTAAGAAGCTTTATAACTCGGTACTCTTCGACTGCCAAAAAGATAAAATGAAGACTCAAGTTTATGTGCGTGCATTTTTTTTTCTTTTGCCTTATTCATTGTTAATCAGAGTAAGTTCGGACACAGGGTAAGACCGGGTGATTCAAGTTAACACTAGATTAAACCACAGTTACGGGTCGATACTACAGTTTGCAGCAGGAGTATTTCCGGACCTATACGACCTGCAAACCTTCAAGAATAGAGCGTATTCCCTCTTAAATGGTCGGCAACGCACCTGCAGCTCTTCTAATGTTGCGAGTGTCCAGGTGACCCGTTTGCTCGTTTGGCCCCTTTTTTAATAAAAAAAAGTTTACCAAATTTTACATGCATATTCAGTGGGTCTGAGAATCGGCTACTCGGTACTTATTATATTGATAAGTGCATTTGTTGAATAAATAATAGTAAATTATTACAACTCGAGAAAAACGACGACCATGATAGCGATGGACGTTGCCATGGTGACATACATATTTAGTCAAGTTACAATAAAATAATACGGGCGATATACTTTATAATATTATGGCAAAGAAACGTTTGCGGGGACAGCTATATATATAAATATATTTATATATATGTATATTAACGTTATAACGTATCTATATATTATAAAACAAAGTCACTTTTTTCCCTCATGTCCCTTTGTTCCCTTTAATCTTTAAAACTACGGAACAGATTTTGATGATTCTTTCAGTGTTAGATAGCCCATTTATCGAGGAAGGTTATAGGCTATATTTTATCACGCTAAGATTAATAGAAGCGAAGAAATAGAGGAAAATGTGAAAAAAAAAATTATTTGAAAGGGCTATCTTGAACGCGCTAATCTCAGGAACTACTAGTCCGATTTGAAAAATTCTTTCAGTGTTAGATAGCCCATTTATTGTGGAAGGCTATAGGCTATATTTTATCACGCTGACTAATAGGAGAATGTGGAAAAAACGGGGGAAATTATTTGAAAGGGTTTATCTCGCGATTCGCAAACTACTGGAGCAATTTTTATGTTATTTGGCACAGATAACAGAGAACAGCTGTAGACCACATGAAGGATCGTGATAGGCTTTTCAGTGGCTATATATTTTATACCCGTGCGACGCCGGGGCGGGTCGCTAGTAACTTATAAAACATTGTGTAACACGATAACATTTTAAAACATCGTGAAACATACGCTACAAAATGTCAAAAAATAATCGTGTACTTTGTTATAAATTGTTACAAAATGTTATACAAAAATGTTATCTAACGTTATATAACTTCTGTCTGGGAGCACCTTATCTTAGTGATAAGTTGAATTATCCGGACTTAACCTGTGTCCGAACTTACCCTGATTAACCCTACATGTCAATAGGCTTGATGACTAATTTTTATCTTATTGGTAATTGAAAGACCCTTAAAAAATTAAAACATCGCTGAAAGAATGAATCTGATAGCTTAAAAATTCACCAATATATGACAATTCAAACATCTCATAAAATAGATCCGCCCGAAACGCTCCATACAAAGTGCTACGAAAGACT
Organism: Polyommatus icarus; assembly: GCA_937595015.1. NCBI lineage: Eukaryota > Metazoa > Arthropoda > Insecta > Lepidoptera > Lycaenidae > Polyommatus > Polyommatus icarus. Next base: position 4,726,528 of record OW569325.1, read on the forward strand.
GACGTCACTCTTTCGTAGTTTGTACACATCGGAAGAGAACTTTGTTCGATAGGTATATTAAATATTGCGTTTATGAAAGTGGTTTCATAACAAAAGTTGCTTTTAATTGCATGAGTTATCGAATGGTTTACAAATATTAAGAAATTTAATTGAAAAAAAAATCGACTTGATTATCCAACTTTGATGGCGCATAACAAAAAAAAAATACAAATGCTATCGAGCTGAAATTTTGGAAACACTTATTTTTTACTGTGAGTTCTTTATTTTATTAACAAAATTTGCTAATCTTTGACCTTGTCATCATCCCTATTAGTAGCATAACCGCCCATACTAAATTCTGTTTTCTGATTAATTTTAATAGCAATTATACCTTGATGATGCTCTGCACGGCGCTGAGTATGACCTGGTCGTGGCAGTGCATCAACACGTGGTTGATCTTCATGTCCAGCAGGCTGTGACTGTAATAACAGTAAACAACAATTTAAGATCGATTCGAACAAAAGTTATGCATTTTATACTTATTATAAAACAAAGTCGCTTTTATTCCCTCATGTCTAATCTTTAAAACTACGCAACGGATTTTGGTGATTCTTTCAGTGTTAGATAGCCCATTTATCGAGGAAGGTTATAGGCTATATTTTATCAAGCTAAGACTAATAGGAGCGAAGAAATAGAGGAAAATATGGAATAAACGGGGAAAATTATTTGAAAGGGCTAACTTGAACGCGCTTATCTCAGGAACTACTGAGCCGATTTGAAAAATTCTTTCAGTACTAGATAGCCCATTTATTGTGGAAGGCTATATTTTATCGCGCTAAGACCAATAGGAGAATGTGGAAAAATTATTTGAAACGGCTTATCTCGCGAACTACTGGAGCAATTTTATTTTATTTGGCTGATAAGAAGTAGACCACGGGAAGGATCATATTCTATCGATTTTAATCATTTTTCAGTGGCTATATATTTTATACCCGTGCGATGCCGGGGCGGGTCGCTAGTTTTATTATATTTATTAGTTTTGATTTAGTGGACGAAGAGTGAGCAGACAGCCTGTGTGGGATTGGTAATTAATTAATTACAGTACACACGCGCCTCTGTAGTTTCTTGGGGTAATCTTATAATACAAGTTTCTCTATCTTTGTCAAACAAATAACTACAGCTTAAAATATACTTACATCACAGGAAACACCTTCGGGAACACAACCGATCCCTCAGCTAAGTACTGATACAAAATCCGTATTTCATTCTCATCTGAAAAATACATATTTACATTATTATTAAATATGTATTGCTCTTATTATTATTTAGGACCAAAATTTTAGGTCATCACGGCATTTACAAGACGGTGAGGGGCCATAACTGGTCTAACGCACCATCTTGTGAAATATATTGATTAATTTTTCTGTAAATTTTGTTTTCTTTTGCTGCACCATAAAAATAAAAATTTTTGTAATCACACACATACACGCACACACACACACACACATACACATACAAGAACCCTAGTAGAACTAGTTTTCTGATCCCAAGACTTTTGTCGTAGGGCTAGGGTTCTAAACATACACTTTAATTTTATGTAACATTACACACGAGTCACGACCCCCACACACGATCAACCAATGTTTGTAATTTTTTTAATTTTAATTTAAGAACCTAAAGGTCTTTTTAATGTTAAACTTATATGTAAAAGTGCTTTATCATATGACTGTATGTTGTTCTGAATAAAGAAAATAAAATAAAATAAAATATATCTATGGATGCTAAGTAACGGAAGGACTTGTGTTACGGGTACCAGACAACGGAAATATATTTAATACTTTTATACTATACATAATATATTTAAGATTTTTATATAATACACATATTTAATACACGTTGTCAAAACTTCTGGTTCCGTCGGCAGGATTCGAACCCCCGGCTTGAGCTGCAACACACTCAACCAATTATGCTGCGCCTGACTCCGCCCCCGTCGACAGTTGCTGCACACACACACACACACACACACACACGTCACCTGTGGTGTACTTGACGAGCGTGGCGAGGACGGTGAGCACGAGCGCCTGCGTGGTGGGGTCGGTGAGCACGGCCGGGTCCAGCAGCGAGTTGCCCTCCGCCGCCGCGCCCCCCTCTGCCGCGCCTGACTCCGCCCCCGTCGACAGTTGCTGCACACACACACACACACACACGTCACCTGTGGTGTACTTGACGAGCGTGGCGAGGACGGTGAGCACGAGCGCCTGCGTGGTGGGGTCGGTGAGCACGGCCGGGTCCAGAAGCGAGTTGCCCTCCGCCGCCGAGGCCCCCTCTGCAGCGCCTGACTCCGCCCCCGTCGACGGTTGCTGCACACACACATGCTATTTTATCATAACCATTTAAAAACATGTATGACAAAATCATGAATTTAAAAAAAATTGTAAAGTTCTACTTTGGTCTGTCATTCTGGGAAGTGAACAAATTAGAATTTGTCGATCTAAATTATTCAATGTCAGATGGCGCGAAATTTGTTTTCATTCCTTTGGTACCATCGAGGAAATTGATTCATAGGCAGTTGACGGGTCTACGTAATTTGGTCGGATCATGTCAATTTAATGTTAATTGTGATCTGTCATCTGACGGCTGGGTTTGACGTATTGCGAACAAACTACGTAGGCCCCCATCTGCCTATAGTACCTTGGCAGAGGAGTCTGGGTAGTCGCTGTCGTTGGACTTGGTGGAGGAGGGGCGGTCCGTCTCGTCCAGGCTGCCCGGCGACGCGCGGCCGTCCGTGTCCTGGACCTGCAAACGACCATACTTCACGTAATGATGATGAAAATCATAAAACCATGCATATTAAAAAAAGAGGTATTTGTTAGCATTCGTTATTTTTACAACTATGTTGGCTAAATCAAAAACATAAGGGATTTGAAATACGGAATCACAAGAGCCTTGTCGCCTTTAACGATGCTTTGTCAAATAAAAGCAAACTGAAAATTGTTGAACCCGGTCGTAATTAGCAACATAGTTTTGTAATCAATATTACGAGGCACATAATTCAAGACAAATTTTGACATTTTATATAAACTCAACTTTTCAACAACGTATTTTCAACATTAAGGTGAGACTGCACTAAGTGACACTACGCAGCAACGCGACCGTCACTGAAAAATATTATTTATATCAAATCGTATTAGCGAAGCTGCGTAAAACGTCAGTTCTATGGAATGTGAAGTGTCGCGTCGCTCCGCTGTAGTGTCGCTTAGTGCGACTTACCTTTATATCATACATACCTCGTACCCGCTGTCGCCATCTGTCATCTCTCTGGCTGCATCGCCGGTGCCGCCGTGCTGCACGCTGTGCGCGCGACCCTCAACGTCCTACACATCACACAGTACAGATACACCCCGTACCTATAACGTAGATGTAATACTAAACTCTAAAGGATGGACTCTGTCACTGTTTGCCATTTAGGAAAGGGTAAAAGTTGATTATATGTAATCATAAAAAATCCGGATGATAGGCAAGTCCGGATACAGGGTAAGTTCGGATGCAGGGTAAGTCCGGATACCGGATGAGTCCGGGTACAGGGTAAATACTGGACTTAAGGTACCTTATGTTCAGTATTTTGTTGCCTCGCTCTTGCGATTCGCCATTTTATTGTGCTACCGAGCATGTGGTGTCAGGCTGAAGGTAAAAAGTGTAATTTTTCTTTACCAAGAAAATACTCGCTGGTTTAGAGTTAGCATGAATTATAATCCGAATTGACCCTGTTTCCGATAACACCCTGATTAGCTCTACATCAAAATAAAATAAATGGCAAACAGTCACAAAATGCGGCTATATACAAGGATGAGGTATTGTGTTGGTGTTATATTTTATACCACTGAATTTACTCAACTCAACCACGATTAGTATTTTGTAACAAACTAGCTTGTGGTAAAGCTGTCGTCACAAAACAATAATCGAGTCGATTTCTTATGACAATATTACTTTAATTTAAATATGACAATATTACCTACATAGTATTAAAGTTGGCAAAAAATTTAGAAAATCACACTGTTATATTTTTGTTTTAAAGATACAATAATAAATAATAATCATTGGCGAGTGGCGACTTTCACATTAAATAAAAAATTTTGAGTTACAAATTACCATAGGCCTTAGCTTCAAATTCATGATATTCTGGTAATTAGGTTCGAATGCATATGATATTCTGGTTATTTTTAATTATTATCTTTTGAAATAATTTTAATATTCTATGCCCCTCTTAAATAATATTAAAATTAAGGTGCAGTGTCGAGAAAGCTGCAGTTTGTGAAATGTTTGCAAAATGTTAGTTACAAGTGCAAAAATGTTCAACCGCTAGTGTAAAAAAATATATAAAAGTGTGACTGAAACTTTGGCTGGCTGGTGATATAAAATGTTAATTAAAATACACAAAGTTTTAACCTTATATTATTAATTATACTAAGTAGTCTGGGCCTAAGTAATATATAATCATTATTAAAAACAACAAACACTTATTTGACCTTTTCGGTAACTCTTTCTATAATATTTCCTATCTTATCAAGCAATAATTTTTTTGTAAATCAAAGTCGTTAAAATAATATGTTTTACTTTAAAGGTTTTACAGGGATAATAATTAGTCTCAAATTTTATGGAATGGTTACTATGACAAAACATTACTATTTGATAATAAGTTGCTATCATCATTTCATAATTATAAAGAAAATATATATCTTTATAGTGAACTGACATGCCAAATAGAGAGAAACCAATTCCATAACTTTTGATTATCATAGGATATTTCATAGGATACATAGGACCTAGCTATATCTAAAATCGAAAAGGAGAACTAGTTATATGGCACGGATCGTTATAAGGTTAGATGGTTACATTTAAATAAATGTATAAGGCTGATAACACACCGGCCTTACACTTACCAGGTAAAACCGCATGCATAATGCGAGATCAGCCCTTAGGCTTAGCTTAAGGTTATAATAATACACGATACTGATGGTGTGTTCCGATATATAACTCAGTATACTGGCCAATGCTCACGACGCGACGTCATGATTCGACTTGTACTGGCCAGTATCATGATTCGGAAAGAATCGACAGAATGCTGTCGATATACGAGCACTGTCTAGTATACTGGTTTATATTATGTCGAAAACCACGCTCTGTGTCTCTATATTATGGTTTAAATCTTGTGCTAGCCTGTGTTACTGTCAATCGTATGTCAAAAAATCGTATCATCTCTTTCTTACATAATAAGAAGAACAAAGATAACATGGTTCTAACAACTAACACAGACTTGCGCAAGAGTTACTAAGACAACAAATACAAGTTATATTTACCCTGGGCGGCGCTATCGTGTCCTTAGATATAGGCACAGAGAAAGACCTTTGTGTTTTGAAACGCATTCTAGCGGTCTACAAGCGCATGCGGTACCCAACATACAGGAGATAGTCAAGCACATAGGATGATACGGGCATAGTAAATCAAACGAATACAGACGATCCAACAAGTCCATACAAGTTGCATGAAAGAACATGTGATAGAATGATTAGTACCGATACTGAAAGAGAAGAATTGTTACAATGTGGAAGAGCTCCAATAGAAGATTTTTTAAAAGGTTTTCAGAAGATGAAGTTAGTATGTTACTTCAAATTCGAAATATTGGTATTATTAATTGAATACTAATCAAATCCTTCCTTATAAAGAAATCCACACTGTGGATTTTGTTACAATATTTTAGTTTCACAGTGGTTAGTTCTTGTTTGGTACGTTAGAAAAGGACAAAATGTTATACATTTAATTTGTAATACACATTGGTGAATTTATTGGTAATAAGGGAGATATCGTTTTAAAAATCTCCCATTGGAAATGTAACAGAATAGTAAACGGACATCATATTTCAGGTATAGTGTGAAATGGTTGTATGAGACATATTTTGAGTTTAAGTTAGTAGTAGTAGGTTTTTGTTATGATGAAACAAGTAGAGGTAGATATGATATGAAAAATTAAACCGATATAACATGTTTAGAAACTTTTAAATGTTAGAAAAGAAATGTTGTTATCATTGTATACCAAGTCCGTCTACTATTCTAGATCTGTTTATGATAATGTTGAGTTGTGAATGAGTAGATAAATATTAGTCAGTATATGCTTCAATTTTCAACACAAGCCAAACTGTTCTGTACTGTTGTTTGTTACAGAAGGAATATATCAAAGCCCATCTCTGAATCTAATTTCCGGTTTGCATAGACTTTTAATAATTTCAACTTAAAAAGTTGAACGTCATTCTCTTAAGAGTTTATTGCAAAATTACGGCTTAGTTAAAAATAATGGACAAATTGAGCAGTAATTTTCCAAATAAATAAAATTATACTACATATGAGTATTTACTGTGTAATAATTTTCAAAATGACAGTTAAAAAATTCGAACAATAAATAATATTTAATCATTATAATTGTAGGCACCTACTAATGCATAATATTATGTCTTGCGGACTATCAACAATTCCTAGACTTAGCCGCGGGTCAAAAATCGAACTAGAATATATTCCTCCTGTTGCAAACACCGCCTAACTAAACACCAATCAAACCAACGTGTTTGAATGTGTGCGTGCGTGTACCTGGTGCGGCGCGTGCGCCAGGTGCGGACTGTGCCCGCCGCTGCTCGACTGCTGCGGCGTCGGGGATTTACCTGCATACACCATATTCATCATTATTATTTATATTCATTTTTTTTTGTATGAAAGACAAAACTCGAGCAGTTGTAGCTAACATTATTACAACCTCACAAAGAGCAGTAGGTCTACTACAAAACCATTTTGAGACTCAAACAATCGAACGAGAATGTCACGTCCTGCTCTAACAACGTCATTTCACGTTTGTTAGAGTAGGACGTGGCATTCTCATACTATTGTTTGTGTCTCAAAAAGGTTTCGCGGTACGGCCCCAGGTGTCAAATAACGCTCGAGTTGTGTTCGGCCCGTTGGTCCTGTAGGATGTCAAGGACCAAAGGAAGGAAGATAATATTATCGTGTAAGTTTAGATTATACCTCCGTGCATAGACGATACAGACGAATGTTCCAAGATGTCCCATGACTTCTGCCGACGCGTCTGTGGGTGAAAATTATACCTTTCTAAGAGTTACAAATAATTGAATACCCAATTATAAAAAAAAAACAGATACATGCTGCTTGCTTGCTGCCTGTATTCACTTTGATTAGTGATAGGTGCAGGTGATTATTGCAGGCGGTTAGTAATCAGGAGAAAGTATAATCAAAGCAAATTCAGGCCATAATAATAATATTATGTAATAAGACTTTGACTTTTTTCTCTCGGCAGGCAAAGACAAACAATTTTTAGCTTAATTTTTTGCAAAATTATTTCCTTTGTAAATCTTCCTCATATTAATAATGTAGTTATCGTATACATACCTGGTTATTGTCAACGGAGGTACAAAAGTATTCGTAGTTTTCCGGCAGCCACCTGGGGAGAGTATGTTTGACATGGCATCTCGATCGGACTTCCTCGCTCACACACACGAGAGCTGCAAAAGGAAAGAATAAGGTTTACCAGATGACGCCCCCAACTCCGTTGCGCCAAATTCAGTTGTCGCGCGGGAACAGTACCTTTTTCTGGCATGAAAAGTATCCTATGTATACTTTCTCGGGACTCGAAGTAACCAAATACCAAATTTTAGCAAAATCGATTCCGGCGTGAAGAGGTAACTGACAGGCAGACACACATTTTCGAATTTATAATAGTATGTAGCAGCGCGGCGAGCAATGTATGCGAGTATATTGAACAAGCACTTACGGTCGTCTTATATTGGACCTTATAGTCACCGTTATAAGAATCCCACCAAAAACATACCTGTTAAAATAGGGCCTAGTTCCTATAGGCTAACTGTTGGTCTAAAAAAAGAGTTGAAATCCAATCCAATGCCAAGTTCAGATGCACTTCATCGATCATAATCATCTTTATCAACAGCCTGATCCATAATACTTCTAATTTGAACTTGGCAGGTTATTTAAATTCTATTAATATTATCTAATTATATAATTAATCAAGTGTAACGCATAGCACAAAAACCTGCCAAGTTCAAATTTAGAAGTATTATGGATCAGGCTGTTGATAAAGATGATTATGATCGATGAAGTGCATCTGAACTTGGCATTGGATTGGATTTCAACTCTTTTTTTAGACCAACAGTTAGCCTATAGGAACTAGGCCCTATTTTAACAGGTATGTTTTTGGTGGGATTTCAATACTTTTTTTCAAGAAATCCTACCTATGTTTTCTTTTTGTGCTACGCCCGATATAAACAATACTTTCAATAGATGCCTCATTATATCACTGGTACATAAGAATTTTTATCTAAAGTTCATAGATGAACTGACTCACGCTTGACGATTTCTTAAATTTCTTAATTTATCGTTAATCTACATAATAGTATAACACACGACCTGTGTGCTAAATTTCATAACACTAGGACATTTGGAAGTAGCCTCTAAAGTTCGTAGATCGGTCGACTCACGCTTGACCGATTTCTAAAATTTCTTAATTTTTTGTTAATCTACATTTAACACATGACCTGTGTGCCAAATTTCATAACGCTATGACATTAAAGTTTGTATGGGCTGTAGATAGGCCGACTCACGCTTGACCGATTTCTAAAATTTCTTATTTTTTTTAAATCTACATATAACACACGACCTGTGTGCCAAATTTCATAACGCTAGGACAATTGGAAGTGGCCTCTGAAATTCGTAGATGAACCGACTCACGCTTGACCATTTTCTACAATTTCTTAATTTTTCGTTAATCTACATATAACACACGACCTGTGTGCCAAATTTCATAACGCTAGGACAATTGGAAGAGGCCTAGAGGTTTTGATTACCGGTCAGTGAGTGAGTGAGTGAATGAGTGAGTGAATAAGTGAGTCAGTGCCAAAATAAGCTATTTTTACAAGGACATATCTCAGAATCTACTGAAGCTATATCTATGAAATTGGGTATACTGCTTAAGTACTCGTAAATAATTACGTAGGTATAATTTTATCTTTGCACTCGCAATAGACACTGAGCTACAGGGGGGTCAAAAGTACGTCGAAACGGTTCGTGTAAATAGTGCACGGCATGCGCGCGGCCTGCTGGAACTAGGCTTGCGCACTTCCGTGCGCTTTGATTAAAAACACCTGTAAGGTACGCGATGGTCTGCGGCGTGGCGCGGAACTTGTCGTCTGTGTCTCTGGCGGCGAGCGCGAGCAGCGCGGCGAGCACACGGCAGGTGCGTGCGACGGTGCCGGCCGCCGCGTGACGGAACCCCTTCAGCAGGTGACCCACCAGCGCGAAGTGAAAGTTCGACCGGAAACTGCACAAAGAAACACAGCTACAAGGATTTGGCACTTGGATGAAAGTGAAGGGGGAAGACACTGCGATATAGCTGCCATAAAATGACTTCAGCGTTTCGATCTTGGCTACATGCAATTGTACTTGGACGACAGTGGACCTAAGGGTCAATTCAGACCGCAACGCGACGCGTAGATGCATTTCTAAATTTATATCGATTTGACAGATTTGCAAGCCGTCTCACCTCACGCAATTGAAATCCGTAGTTGGGGAGGGGAAGATGGGATTTCGGGACAAGCTCGAGCGTGTCAGATTAAGCTTTTATAGGCTTCCGTATCGATTATCATTATCAAGTATATCACCATGACAAAAGAGTAATATTTCCATCAAAAATAATACAACAAAATTACATACCTTAATCCAACAACGTGATCCAACTGCTTGAAATGCCACTCAAGCGGTTCTCTAGTCTCCATCATTACTTGTTCCAAGCTCTGAAACAGTCAATAACAATAATTGTTATTAATAAAATGAGCAATACTTAAAAGTTAAAACTCACTTTAATTCTATATATTTGTCTACGAGGTGCTATGTTTTCATAAGCTGTTCAGTTTTCGTAGACATGTTTTTGTACGCATCTACACAGTTTTCGTAATTATAAACGAGAAAGTCGGCGCAACGGAGTTGCGAGCTGCATTTAGTAATGTGATAAAAACTGAAATTATATTTGCACACAAACTATTACTTTATCGGTGCGATATCGCACCACGCAATGTGTGAAAGCTCTAACGTCCCACCTTGTGCTCGAAGGCGGCCTGGGAGTCGAGCGTGTGCAGGTTCTGCTCCATGAGCGCGAGGCCGGCGGCGTACAGCGTGGGCTCGTCCAGCTGCAGCACCGACAGCGCCACCCAGAACAGCGCCGCGTGGATCGGCGACTCCTGTATACGGAACATACAGAATAAGAACAAAAAGTATAATATATATGCGTGGAGTGAGAAGGCGCCACTATGATTCTCAAATGATTCTCTAGCTGACTCTCTCTAAATTAGATTTTTACGAATAAGCGCCATCTGTTATTAATATTGAGAATTAATCTCTCTTAAATACCGTCATCTGATAGATTCCTAGTGAATATATAATAATATATAAATCTCCTGTCACGATGTTTGTCCGCGATGGATTCCTAAACTACTTAACCGATTTTAATGTTTTTTTTTAAATGTGTGCTTTTTTCCAACTTGAGAGATAGGATAGCTTAGAAGTTAGATCTTTAACTATAGTCGCAATTTTATTTGATTGCAAATTATTTGTCTATAAAGAGCGACCATTGTTTATGCGACGCGGGTCACGGGATTGCGATGGACGTTGCCATGGTGACATACTTATTTAGTCACTAATTCAATAAAATAATACGGGCGATATACTTTATATAGTAATATGGCAAAGAAACGTTTGCCGGGACAGCTAGTATAATATAAATTGTTGAAGCGAGGAGAATAGATCGTGCAGGAACTTTTATACATGGTAGCACTTGACTAGTAAATAATCAACTTTAAATTGCGGATTTGCGACATGAGTTCGCAGCTCCATTGTTGCGTACATTTTTTGTAATCTTCAAACTACAGATTACCATAGTCCATGTTACAAATTACATCTCATTAGTAAAGTTACTTGTCAAACAAGAAAAAAATTTGCAAAAGTAACCAACGCTTTTTTTCGCATTTTATTGTTTTTCTTCTCTATACAAGTGTCAAACTAACCGGATACAGCAGTGGTTGTAGTCTCGTGAGGCACATGATGATCGCCTCGAGCAGCGCCAAGTCGTTAAATGATTCTAGAGCCTTCACCAGTATCCTCAGCAGTTGTTTCATGTCATCGTCCGTCACATTTTTGCCTAAAGAAATATTTTTTTATAAACAAAATATTTAAACAAGCAATGATTTAGTTTCAATGTTATATTTCATATATTAAACACTCACTTATGCAGCCAAAGACGATCAAAGCTCTAGGCTGGAGCGCAGGGTTGAAGCAGAACGCAAAACTTTTCACGAGCGTTGTCCTAAAAATGAAAATACGAGTTATAAGAAAATTTCACTTTGTTTGGGTAACCAATTTTAAATAATTTTGTGCAGAAAACATAGCTATGTATGCTTTTAAATTGTAATTATAGTTTGTGCGTTCTAAGATGATATGGGTGACAGTTTTCATATTCTTTGCTACGGATTTTTTTTACAAGAAAACAAAAAAAAAACTAAATGTAATAAATTATATTCCATCTACAAAAACAAATGTTTCCTATAATCGCAAATAAGGGATCATTCAAAAATTACGTGATCACCGAAAGGGGGGGTCGAGTGCTTGTATATACATCTGGATTATTTAGTTAAAACAAAATATTACGATGTGATCACGTAGGGGGGGAGGGGTTAAAAAAACGGCCAAAAATTATCACGAAATTGTTGAACGATCCCTAAATTAAAATGAAAAGTTGCTAAATGCTAACTTATTAATATAAAATTATAAATATTAACTGTGAAATTATAGGAGTATAAAATTATTGTTAAGATAACATTTGCAAAATGTCAGATGCATGAAACGGAACTTATGTCAATAGAGATTGACTCTGTTGAATCGAAATCAAATCGTCGGTGCCACTATGAAACGTCATTACGAAATCGATGATTTCGATTGCAATTCCTTTATCAAGTGATTCGATATTATTAAATAATCGATTAATTTTTGTTAGGTAACTTCCCTACTATTGTCAATTATTATGAAATAAATGACAGCTGTCAATAACAACAATAACATTGGCTCTGTGTAATTTATTAATTAAAATTATAAAAAACAAGATATATTTAACAAATCAGTGATAATTTGACCCATAACTCTATAATCCATAAGTGCAAGTGTTTGTGAGACTTTTTACATTGAATACAAATAGTAATCTAAAAGTGAATATGTGCTGAGAAATCATCTTCAAAACCTAAATTAAAACAATAATAACGTTTGGTGTAAACAAAAAGGTGTAAAAACTGTACATAGAAAACTCAAGAGAAGCTAAAAAGTGAAAAATACAGTGACATTTTCATAAAAAATCAAGTGAAGAACAAATCCTTTGTTCTCAATTTCAAAATTTATAACGAAAATATGACGTCAACAACTTAAGAACCATTCAATATATTAAAACGTATCGTCATCGGCCGAATAGTCTAACGGGTAAACACAACGTCAAGCGACTGCAAGATTCCAAGATACATGGTTCAAATCCTACCGGCTCCTCAGCTTTTTGTACGCAGCTTGAATAAAAATTGACATTCAGCTATTATTTTCTGTAATATTAATATTTACCAAACGCTACAGAGAGCGCCACAGGTATCACCAACTATGGATGACATAGACAACGTGACATTTAGAAAACATAATATACCGGTAAGACGAAGAAACTCGGATATGGATATATCGAATATAATAAGTCTAAATGACACTTTCTTGAGTACAGATAAATTAGATTTGTCTTCCAAAAGCGTTCCAGTAACCGATGATAGCGAAGTACAACAGCTAAAACAAAAAATTGAAGCTTTGAAAATAGAAAATGAGAGTGCTCATAATGAAATAGCAAATTTAAGTATTGAATGTGCTCAACTCAAAAAAATAATATTGGATAAAAACAATCAAATACAATTTCTTAAAAGTATATCAAGCAGCAAAGCCACAACGCCATCTAAAGCCACATACAGCAACAAATCCAATACACCGACACTTAAGCGACTAACTAATGTTAACATGAAGTTATCACGATTATCGCCGATATTAAACCCATCCCGAAACAACAACAATCTTCAATTTGATAAAACTCCAAAAAGTAAGACAAATTATACACAGCTATCAAATCGATCCAGAAGTTTGGCTCCAGCCCTTAGTGGTTTTGCCTCAATTTACGATCCCGATACAGCATGTAATCCACCAACGTCGCCTAAAATTAAATGTCCAACAGATAGCGCCACAGGTAACATAAAGAAGAAAATATATATTATTGGAGATGAACAAGCTCGCGGATTAGCGTCCCAAATATATCATGATCGACTTCATAAAAACGACGATACATATAAGGTATATGGTATTATTAAGCCATCAGCACAAAGCGAAGAATTTTTGGAGTCATGTAAAAATATAGTAACCTCTCTTTATTAATTCCTTATTAGGAAGATATAATTATTTTAGCCTTTGGATTAAATGAAAAAAATCCATATAAAATGTTATGTAATCTAAGCAATATGTTATATTTATTAAGATATCACAACGCTTTCTTTATTGAAGTTCAATCTAATTATTTTTTAAATGACTTGATGTTAAATAACTATATAAGATTAATAACAAATAACTTTAACAATTGTAGATTTATAAAATTTAACAATACAGAAATATTTTATAGTAACAGAAAACGTTACACGAAATTACTGAGTTTTAAATTACACATAGAAATAGATTTCCTTTCTTGCAAAAAAATGATTCTAGAAAGTCAAGTACACACAAACACCAACTATGACTATATCCAACAATCAGAACTACAACAACAGCAGCGTGAAAATTTTGTATACAAAAACGGAACAATACCTTATTATTTCTCCAAACTTAAAACCGCAAATGTGTCTAACAATAGTAACAACAAAACGTTTTTTCGATCGCAAACCTAACTATAAACCCCTAACAATTCTTCACCAAAATATAGCCGGTGCCATAAGCAAATCAGATGAAATAACTGCCGCTTTATCGGAACTATCTCAAAATGGAAATGAAGTAGAAATCTTGTGCTTCACCGAAACTTTTATCAAAAAAGGCATGGAGCAATTATTAAAAATTTCTAACTTTAAATTAGTTGCTTCATATTCTCGAAACGCTAAACGAGGTGGCTCGTGCATACTCGTCAAAAATAATATACAGTGCAAAAGTCTAGGTATTGTTAGTGACTTATCCTGCGATTTAAGCTTCGAAGGCGCTGGTATTGAACTTACGTTACATAAAATCATAATAATATGTATTTACAGAACACCTAATAGTAATCCTTCGATCTTTTTTGACAAGTTAGAAGCACTTTTACTAAAAATTTCAAATAGATCAAAAAAAATAATACTTTGTGGGGACTGGAATATTGATACTCTTAAATCAAACAATAATAGTATGAAGCTCAATAGTCTATTAAAAAATTTTAACATTACGTTACATATTAAATTACCAACTAGGAAAAGTGCTTGTCTTGATCAATTTGCAAGCAACATAAAAACATTAAAAGTTGACATTATCCATCTAGGCCTATCGGATCACGAGACAGCCCAAATTTTATGCGTTCACATTAAAAAAGGCCGTGAAATAATACATGGCTTGAACGATCTCGAGACTATAATAAATATAATTTGCAAACTTTTTGTAAGCATATATCTTCTCTTCGGAGGTATACGAACAATCTAATCTAAACGACGCGTTCAATAAGTTCCACGAGTTATTTAAGCTTTTTTATGACTTATGTTTCCCGGAGATTATTATTAAAAAAAGCAATATCAATGACAGAAATACATGGTTGACAAAAGGTATAAAAAAGTCATGCATTATAAAAAGAAAACTTTTCTTCAGTTACAAATACAATGCCTCGAATAAAAAATTGAACTACAAAAAATACAGAAACTATCACACAATTCTAAAAAAATGCATTCGTAAATCATTGCAGCTACAGAATCAAAATTACATTTACAAGAAAAAAAATAAAGGTAAGGCGGTCTGGGAAGTTATTAATAGAAATATTGGTGACATAAATAAAAACAATGACATTCAATCAATTATATACAATAATAAATCTTATTCAAGCCCCCGTGACATTTGTGAAATATTTAATAATTTTTATATCAATATGACTAATACACATAATTTTAATTTTAATATAGATGACATTAAAACAACTTTAAGTAATAATAACATAAATACAATTTTTCTAAAACCAACTGACAAAAATGAAATCATTAACATAATAAAAAATCTGAATAATACTAACTCCGTAGGATATGACAATATTAAGACTAGTGTAATTAAAGCCTGTGCTAAACATATTTCTGGACTGTTAAGTGATTTAATTAATATTTCCATTGAAGAGGGTGTTTTTCCGGATATGCTTAAAAAGTCTATTATAAAACCTTTATTTAAAAAAGGTGACAGTCAAGATGTAAATAACTATCGACCAATAGCCTTAATACCGGTGCTGTCTAAAATATTTGAAAAGGTCATGCTAAAGAGACTGTATGATTTCGTTATTAATAACGGGGTACTAAAATCTGAACAATTTGGGTATAAGAAAAACAGTAGCACGTCCCTTGCATGTTTTCACTTAATAAAACATGTTACAGAAGCAATTAACCGAAAGCTACCAGTAGCAGCAATCTTTTTAGACATGACCAAAGCCTTTGACTTTGTCGATCACAAACTACTGCTCCATAAGTTGTACAAATACGGCATACGAGGAAAAGCTTACGAGTGGATCAAAAGTTATCTCAATGATCGGACTCAATGTGTAGAGATTGCTAAGATTGAAACAGGTTCAAAAGTAATATATCGATCTTTATTCAAAATTAATAAATATGGAGTCCCTCAGGGAAGTATACTAGGACCTTTTATATTTTTGTTATATATTAACGACCTTCCAAACGTCACAATGCATAAAACTATATTATTCGTAGATGACACAACTTTAATAATTGAATGTAATGACCAAAGAACATACTAAAATGAAATTAATAAAAATCTTGACAAAATTCTAAAATGGCTGCACAATAATAATTTAAAAATAAACTTAAGTAAGACTAAAATGATACAATTTAAAAATCCTAGGCAGAAAACTATCGATCTTGACATTAATTATAATAATAATAAAATTGAAGAAGTTGACTCAATAAAATTCTTAGGTTTAATGGTTGACAAATTTTGTGACTGGAAAGCGCATGTAGAATATATATGTAATAAACTTGACAGATTCGTATTTGCTATTAAAAAACTACGTCTGACGGTATCCACTGAAGCTGCATTAAATGCTTATCACGGGTATGTCGCTTCAACACTTTCATATGGTCTAATATTATGGGGTAACTCCGTGGATTTTATTGAAGCTTTTCGTGTTCAAAAAAAATGCGTAAGAGCGGTTTACGGTGCTTGGTCGTTAGATAGCTGTAAACCTTTATTCACAAAATCTAACATTCTACCGTTGGTTTGCATGTACATAAAAGACATCTGTACTTTCGTGAAACAAAACCCTGAATTTTTTCCACTGCATAGCAATATGATTAACAGAACTGTCACTCCACGGAATAAATTCAAACTTTTTCTACCTCAATGTAAAATGGACATTTTCAAGCGAAATGCTTACGTAAATGCTATAAAAATATATAATAAACTGCCTAATCGATTTAAGGAATTACCTATAACGGCCTTTAAAAGAGAGATATCCAAATGGTTGCTAAAACATTGTTTCTATTGTTTAAATGAATACATGTCTCATGTGTCAGAGCCAAATTAACGTTCTAAAATTTATTTATAAGCAATTTAATAATTAACTTAAGACTTCCATTTTGACTTTCGCATTTTACTATTACCTATGCTATTACTAACACTTAATTATTTTTAATTAATTAATTTTCTGACATTACCTTGACATTGTAATACTAACTTTGATAAATATGTAATACTTAATTTAATCCTATCGTTTTTTTTGTAATTATTATTAATTATTATTATTTAATTATTACTATTATATAACATAGCTCAATAAATATTCTCGATGTTCAATTGCACGCCATTTGTATGGCAGAATGTACAAGAACAATTTTTACTGTTAAGACCTATGTAACACTACATTCTCGCAATAAAATATTCTATTCTATTCTATTCTATGTGTCACGCATATCATCTTAAAACGCACAAGGTATAGAAGTCAATTTTTGACGTGTGGTTTTTGTATTTAATGTAAATCTAGCCGGGTTTTTTATACCTTCTCTTCTCTCTCGCGCATTATCTCATGTTATGGATATGGATGGATAACTGCTAGTGTAGGGGTAGCTATCGCCATAAGAACCGCATTGATTTTATAGGACACCGTGCAATAGATGTCAGAGCCCACCCAAAATATGTATGAGGAAAAAAAATCATCCACTGATGGACTCACCACGTGGACAGCCAGTCGCAGCCGGGTATGTTGCGCATGCAGGCCTCCATGATCTCGAGCAGCACGTCCGTGATCGTCTCCAGCGACTGCAGCGGCAGGCGCTCGCGGTCCGCGCCCGCGCCCCCCTCAGACCCGTACGACGGCTCGCAGTACCTACACACACAAATATACAGTACTATTATTATATATTAAATTTCACTCACAACACGCCTAAAGAAGTTTCACTTCAAAAATAGTTTACAGCCGGTCCCCGAAAAGAGCGAATAAATACATATTTTTACCAGTCTCCAGCATGCCTGTTGTAGGGGCTCCTGAAGGCGGTGACGGCGGCGGATTTCACTTTAGATATGCCGAACATCTGGTAGAACTTCGGCAGCGCAAACTCATCCAGCGACAGCATTAACACACGCTGAGTTTCCTCTGAAAATTTATATAAAGGGATAATCAGGGATAATGAGACTCTAACTATCGTACGAAAATGGCGCGTCCTACTCTAACAAACATGAAATGACGTTGTTAGAGTAGGACACGGCATTCTCGTCCGATTGTTTGAGTCTCAAAATTGTTTCCTAGTAGGCCTACTAGGTACGTTTAGATGCCGGCTAAGTCCGGATAGTTCAAGTTAACAATTAGACAGCGAGTAGTTTTTGGCCGCAACAAATGTCGCAACGTGGCTCCAAGCGAAGAGAATACTCGCTGATACCAAATATAATGTGGTGCAAAATTTTCAGATGTTAAGGTAAAACTGCACTACACGGCACTCGGCAGTCACAACGAAAACGTCATGACGCAAAATGGCAATGGAGTGCTGCGTCGCTTATGCGCAGCTGCCTCTCACGACGCGTTCCGACGTGCGCGTTTTCTGCTGTAGTCTTCACGAAAAACGCGAGCTGAATCCGCGCGCAGGAAACGCTCAAAAAACGCGCACGTCTGAACCCACCTTCAGGCGTGTTTAAAGCGGGGAATTCACTACCGCGACCGGGCTGCCCGCGGGCCGCCCGGTCTGGCACAAGTCTGCCGCTTGCCCCTATTGGACACACACAGAACAGGCAAGTCAGTCGAATAGATAGAGAGCTGCAGCTCGGTCGTGGACTCATGGACTCGATATTCTTTTTAATAGATGATAGATTAGCATCGGTATTAATTTCTTTGTATTTTTCAATAAGTTCGCTGTAAGCGGCTTTACGTAGATCAGTGTTCATGTAATCCTTGCTTTTATAACTTTCCACAAACAAGGATGCGACCGGTAAATGGAAATAAACGAATGTTAAAAGTGTTTTTGTTGGGTTTTCTTAAGTTTAATGTTTGTATTGTTTACAACAATATATTTTTTAAGTGCACTCCAGTCGCTCTCCAAGGCGCAAATGACGACGGGCCGCCCGTTGCGACCATTCATGTACAGACTTGCCCGTGCCCGAGCGGGAAAAATGCGATCTCGCGGGCAGGCTGCGGGCACGGGCCGGCGGGCATATCTAGGAATTGACGAGCAGACATGCGACAGACCTGCCCGTGACGGGCGGCCCGTAGCGGGCGGCCCGGTAGTCAATTCCCCGCTTAAGACAGTTAATTAGTCCAGTGCAGCTATTAAATGTATGGAGATTAAAGATCAAAGACTATTGAAGTTTTTTTGATTGACTAATTGACTAATTACATACCGGAGAATGTCGGCGAGTTGCAGGTGGCGAGCGAGTGTATGATATTGATGACGAGGCCGTGCGTGGCGGCGCGCATGCTCAGCGTGCCCGAGCACACCAGGAACGTCACCACGTGGAACAGGTAGGGCAGGTGCCGCGCCACGTCCAGGCAGTTGTTGAACGACAGCATCAGCTGGACAGTAGACATACAGCTGTCACAGTTATAGTATACTATATACAGGCTGCAATTAAACCTTCCTGCCAAATTTTGATACACTGATCCTTGTTAAAAATAAAAATACGCGTATTTTTCTTTTATACACTCACTCACTCACTCAGTACTAAAATATTGAGAAATATCTTCCGAAAGTTATCCTAAAAAACACTACAAATTACAATCAATGGACACGATGCGTCGGCCGCGCGTGACGTGCCCCCGCGCGCGCCTTTCATCCCGCATCACCCCCTCTTATTCCCCCGCGCTGCGAGTGACCATGCTACAACGACTTTAATTGGGATAAAATATGTCATTGAAAAAAATAATACCCAATTTTTTTTTTTTGGTTAAATGTAATCTCCTAATGATACCTAAACCCTGGAAAAAGTTTGGCAGGAAGGTTTAATTGCACCCTGTATACTATCAAAGGTAGCATAGATTAGACTCACCTCGTTGCATTAACCGTAGGGTGAAGGGCGAGGTGAGTCTAGTAATTTCATTCCTTTGACATTTAATATGAAGCTTTGTAAAAAGTCTTGTAGTTTAGGCAATGCAGTCGTACAATGATCGATGGACCCAATGATAGAGGCGTGAAGGTCCTTGTAATGTAACTTGTAAGACTATACCTATTCATGTTAGGCAAAAAGTAATGTCAAAGATGAACGCCTCTGCAGTAATTTAATTACTGCCGATAACAATAGTAATTAAATTACTGAAATAAGAACTATCTTATTGCTATGGGTGGGTGGTCCCAGCCCCCAGGTTCCATACATTTTTGAACATCGCATACCAAGTATCTCGCGAGTATAGCAATGTCGTCCCACATCATGTGCTGCTCCAACATGGCCGTGGGCGAATGACACGTTTTGTCTACCACCTACAAAATATTATATGAATTAGTTATAAATTAAACCACAACAAACGTAAGTGCTTGAAATTAGAGAAAAATTATATAATACAAAAGAAAAACAAATAAAAAGTAAAACAAAACTCACAGAAGCCGCAGTAACAGGACCCAACACATTATTGGGAAGTTTGGTAAGGGCCTATAGACAAAATACAAAACAAAAATAATGTAAAAAATAAAGTAAGTACGAAAAAAAAAACAAAAATATAAAAAAAACGGAAAGGGAAAAAGACCTGAATAGTGTATGTATACGTACCCGACAAATGCGACCTATAATCTTCTTGGAGACCAGTTGCACGTTCGCTGAAGCGAGAGCAACGGCCGTGTCCGCCATTATTTCAATCATTGGAGAGCCCAGACCTTAAACACATTTCAAGTATTTAGCCAAGTACCAAATCTCTGCAAGTATATTGCACCGAAATATTTTTTAAAATACATTTTAAGTATTTAGCCTTGCACTGTACAAGTACCAAATGTCTGCAAGTATCTTGCACCGAAATATTTTTTTCCGCGTGGGAACCGTAAATTTTTCCAGGATATGAAGTATATTAGGTCCCTTTTCTTCAGTAAAAGTATCTTCAAACCCATCTAAATGGTAAGCCGCGGCTCCGTATAACGAGGTAACAGACAGAAAATCTTTTTCATCAGCAATATTACTATAGATTTAGCCTTGCATGTTGAAAACGAATACTTAGAATCAAAACAAGGGACTGTTATAGAGCTAATTTCAAAGATCAGTAAAAGTTAAAGCGAGAGGCAAGTATTTCCGTCTCGCTCCATACAGCATATACAAACAATTACCTGAACTAACGCTCCTCTGTATGAAGCTGTCGAGGACCATATCGATGAGTTCTGGCACCTGGCCTATGGAGCCCCATATCTTGGCCTGCACCGACGGGTACATCTCCGTCTCCTCTATGGTCAGTGTTATCAGCTTCTCCAATATCTGAGCCACTTGCTTCTGACGCCGCGATTCTTCGGAAGGTTTGCAGAATCTACGAGTTAATTTTTTTTAAGAAATAGTGACGAAAACTATGATAATATTAAAATGTTGCACGCAATATTTACGGGTTCATTTATTGCGCAGATGCCTTGCTCGGGATAAAACAATTGTCTTTTTCCAGGACTCAAAGTATCCCACGTGACGTGGGCCACGTGACAAATTAAAAAAATATTTTAGCAATTAACACTTGAAGAAGTAACAGTTTTTCAGTACTAGTTTGTCGCTTTACGTACCTGACTAAATTGGCCAACCATGGAGTCATGTACTCGAGACACAAATGCTTCAACTCGATAGTAGATCCTCTAAAACCCTAGAAAAAAAGTTTAATGATAATGATCTAGATTCTTTCCTTTTATTAAGAAAAGGCTTATTTGAAATTTCTTAGGTGATTAAAAGCTGGAAATAAGTTACCTGTATACACTCCTCTAGAAACTCAAGTGTCAAATGGGGTTCGTTGTGCGCCAGCTTTTCGCTAACCGATTTTATGAATATTGTGTTGTTTGATGGTATACATAAACCTGAAAATATACTGCATATTTTAGTATGCTACAATATAGACAAACAAAATGTTCAAATTTGGGAGTGAGAGGTAGGGCCTGTCCACATGTCGGCATTACGACGTTTCACGTTGTTAACGTGGAACGGTGCGGTAATGGCCTATCCACATGTCCACGTTACAACGTCGTCAACGTGGAACGGTGCGGTAACGTGGCACCGTACATTGTCGTGACGTAAAAATTTACGTCAACGTAACGTAAAAATGCTTGTCACGATTTATGTTTAGCACAAACATACGCGACCACGCGACTGCGAAGCGGCAGCGTCAATACAAAACACACATTTGACAAGTTGTCAAATATGTGTTTTGTATTGACGCTGCCGCTTCGCAGTCGCGTGGTCGCGTATGTTTGTGCAAAGTATTAAGCTCTCTTAAGCTTATGCGCGGAATATACTTTACCTGACGTTTCTAGAAGTTGTCCCTCAATCTTGAGATGGAATGTAGCTGTTAAAGCACACAGCTGGTTGTAGGCAGCGGTTCTCAACTGCGGGTCGCACGAGCCGAGGTTTAGTAGTGCCATGTTGAGAAGCGTCCCCGGCACGTCTTTAGGCCTGATCTTCTGATGTACCGTAACTGAATCCTAGTAAGGTGAGATGAAAAATTAATATTATTTTAAAATTATTATTAAAAACCGATAATTTTTAATAAAGTTGACCTGCAGATTGCCATGTTGTGTCGAAAATAATAATAGTGTAGCTAAACAAAGTAAAACAGTACAAAGTGGGAGTGGCGTAGCGAGGGATCGATTATATCACGCTGTGCATCTATTATCTACTAGCTGACCCGACAGACGTTGTCCTATCTTAACGATGATTATTTAATTCGAATTGGTATAATTAAGAAAACAAAAGATTAAAATTAGTATCTTCATGCCAAATTTCATCAAAATAGATTAATAAATAGTTTAAGCTAAAATCATAAAAGTTTATTGTGCACGAACCGTACATTTTCCGGGACAAAAAGTATCCCTTGTCCTTTCCCGAGACTCAAAGTATCTCCATACCGAATTTCATAAAAATAGACTATATAGTTTAGGCGAAAGTCATAAAAGTCTATTATGCGGGAACCGTACATTTTATGGGACCAAAAGTATCCCTTGTCCTTTCCCGAGACTCAAAGTATCTCCATACCAAAATTCATCAAAATCGATTGAATAGTTTACGCGCAAATCATAAAAGTATATTGTGCAGTAACCGTACATTTTTCCTGGACAAAATGTATCCTATGTCCTTTTCCTGGTTCTAAGCTACCTCTCCACCAATTTTCAGCCAAATCGGTTTATCTGTTCTTGAGGTAAAAGTTTATAGGGCGGGAACCGTACATTTTCCGGGACAAACAGTATCCCCTGTCCTTTCCCGAAACTCAAAGTATCTCCATACCAAAATTCATCAAAATCGATTGAATAGTTTACGCGCAAATCATAAAAGTATATTGTGCAGTAACCGTACATTTTTCCGGGACAAAATGTATCCTATGTCCTATTCCTGATTCTAAGCTACCTCTCCACCAATTTTCAGCCAAATCGGTTCATCCGTTCTTGAGTTATAAGTGGAGTAACTAACACAACTTTCTTTTATATATATAGATTTAAACTGTCTGACACACTCTTATTTACTATCCGTATACTATACTGCTTCCTGATTTTTGCAATACTGTTACAAAAATCAGCAAGTAGCATTTAAATTGTCGCCAATAAACTGATTTGCACTTTTTCAATTTTTAAGTGAAAGGTATTTTATAGGCAAAGAACATGAATAAAGCAAAGAACATCAATAAATGATTTCCAATAAATAAATAAATACCGGTTGACTGAGCTCCCATCGGTTGCGGATGTGTATGATGGACTGCACGATGTTGTCGCAGTCGTTGTGTATGAAGCTCAGCGGCGTCGCCTCGTTGATGATGAGCAGCGAGAACTGGTTGTCGTCCACCAGACACACCTGAGGACCACCATTGGGATGTTAGGATGTCATTTGCGATGGATCGTTTCGATCCATCGTCGTAAAAGGTAGTAGAATGTCTACTTGGTTAAGACTATGGCAGACAAAGATAGCGGACTTTTAATAATTGTAAACTTAGATATCATCTTTGTTAATAAGAGAGTATAGATATTTTAAGGGTCAAGTGGCCTACCACACATTCCAACCACAAAAACCCTTTGATATGATCTCAGGGGTGCCCGAGAGACAAGCTAAATCTGTCTTGGGAGCAAAGAAATTAATCAGAAGAAAGGTAGGAGTAGATATCCCTATAGTACAGATATGAAAAAAATGTCACTCGTATATTATAATATCTCATCGTTATACCTCGTCAATTTCTGAAGCGTAGTACACATCGTTCAAAAGAACTGGTAGTCCTAGTACTTTGGTCTTCTCAATTGACGTTATTTGTAAAGCAGTTGGTCCAACCTGTGTGAAATAAAACAAACACTTTTAAAATCGGCACAGTATAAAGCTAGAAAATCTTATCGATACAGCAATAGCAGCTTACTTATATCAAATGCATAGATGATTATCAAAGATTAGCTGTTAATTTGTCTTGTTATGATTTAGGCTTCGTTCAAACCTACGCGACCAAGCGACTGCGAAGCGGGAGCGTCAAGTTACGTCAAGTTGTGAAAATATGTGTGTTTTGTATTCACGCTCCTGCTTCGCAGTCGCTTGGTCGCGTAGGTTTGAACGAAGCATTAAACCAATTTTGCATGGCCCTTTGGCCAGCCGCACTGAGTTACACTGTTAAAAAAATGTAATTGGTGTAAAGTAATAAGTAAAGTGTAATTAATGTAAAGTAATGTATGGATAAAGATCCATATATTATTTTGACCAGTTACATTTTTTTTGGCCTTTATATAAAACGTGGGGAGTACTCTACCCGCCCCACTGCATTCAAACCTAATATGCGCGTACCCTTAAGGCTGGTTTTAGAGTCACGCTGACCATCAGCGCTGACAGCTCAGCGCGTAGCTTGTCAGCGCTGGTGGTCAGCGTGAGACGTTTTAGTATCGTGCTGATCGCTTTGGAGTAGAGACGCACAAAAATGCAAAAGTGACTGTTCAGTGTTCACGCTGACTGCGTCAGCTCGGCGCGACACTAAAACGCTCACTGAAGACAGAGGCGCGCGGGCGGCGGTGAGCGCCGACGGCTGCGCGGCGCCGACAAGCGACGCGTACGCCCGCGCACAGATCAGCGCTGACCAACGTACGCGCTGATAGCTACGCGTTACTTTAAAACGCTTCCTAGAGGTTTATACATTTTAGCTGTCAGCGCTGACGGTCAGCGTGACTCTAAAACCAGCCTTAACCCAAGTTTACCTTTATAGCAACTTTAGTGTCCTTGTGCGATAGTTTAAGCGCGTTGTTGAACACTTTGAGGTCTTCCTCCAGGCCGAGCGTGGCGCCGGGCAGCTTCTGTTGCTCGGGCTCCACGTAGTCGCTCAGCTTGCTGTGGTTGTCGATGAACACTAGCTTGCGGTTGCCCTGGAGGTTACATAAAAATACTTTTAAAGCTATTTTTTCTTTAGGGCCTGTTTAGGGCTGGATAGGCTATCCACAACTTTTTTGACAGATTCTCCATATTTCATCTGTCAAGTTAACTGGTCTTTTAAGCTATTGCATAACTTTTATCGCGGGATCAAGAAATTCCGTAACGAAAATAAGCCTAGCAACGCATCGTCTAAACTCTAACGTCTATTTATTTATTTTTGTTTATTTGGGTCTCCAAACAGTCTTACAATCTATACTAATATTATAAAGCGGAAGAGTTTGTTTGTTTGTTTGAACGCGCTAATCTCAGGAACTACTGGTCCGATTTGAAAAATTTTTTCAGTGTTAGATAGCCCATTTATCGAGAAAGGCTACTGGTCCGATTTGAAAAATTTTTTCAGTATTAGATAGCCCATTTATCAAGGAAGGCTATAGGCTATATTTTATTACGCTAAGAATAAGAGGAGCGAAGCAATAGAGGAAAACGGGGAAAATTATATGAAATTGCTTATTATCTTACCTACTAGAGCTATTTTTATGTTATTTGGCAAACTGGAAGAATAGACCACGTGAAGGGACATAGGCTATTTTTGCGGAAAAAATGTACGGTTGCATGAAATTCCTAAATTACGCGGGCGAAGCCACGCGGAACAGCTAGTATTATATATTTAAATAACTGTATTTTAAAAAGATAAAACCGACTTAAATTAAAACTCCCTATCTCCAAAACTACTGAACCGACTTTGATGAAACTTTCACTATTCCCTAAGTTGAACAATACCTAGTACAACAAAAAAAGAATTACTGAGATCAGAATGGTACTTACATACTTACATACATACACTTTTGAAATTTGGCACATTTGTTCAGACGCTGATATAAACTAACATATTCAAAAACTGGACAGTTCTGGAAATATTACATACATACGCGTCGAAATGATAACCTCCTTTTTTTTGAAGTCGGTTCAAAAGGTATACATTTTAAAGATTTACTAAATGTAAAACCAACGGCGGTGACCACAGATGAATAATTATATTATTATACTTATAGAAAAAAATAGAGATATATTATATAATATAAGGGCATGTTTGTGTGTCAATAATTGTGTGTTAAGTGTGTTTGTTAATAATAGTTAAAAAACTAGTAAAGCTCAAGTTAGTATAATTGTAAGTGAAGTGCTTGTAAATTATTTATTGAAGAAGAATGCAAGGTTTTAATTATTTCTATGTAAATTTTTAAGTCTGTCGATAAGACATTTTTTATATTTGGCATGTTTGAGAATATATCTATATCATTGAAGTGCTCGTTAAAGTTATGAACTATTCGAGTAATGGGAGATCGGATACCAGCGTTGGTTCGGCTAAACGGAGTAGCAAAAAAGTTATATTGTTTTCTTGAATGCGATCTAATAGGTACACTGTCCACGTCAGATGAAAATAGCTTATTTTCGTAGCTCTCCCCAATATTGCCCGATTAGAATGTCACACGTGTGACTTTAGGGGAGGGGGCCAGGCCCCCTCATTGTTTATCTCAAAACCAACTAGCAACAGACTAGTTATAGCCACGATTAAACTACCACGGTCTTAACCAGACCAGTAGCTTAGACCCTTTCGAAAAAAAAAAGGTACACTGTAACACAGTTTGTTAATTAAGTAATTGCAATAGATTTATTATTACAAAGGTCGTAAAGCATCATTGCCTCCAGTTGTAAACGTCTTGATTTTAGATTAAGCAATGTCGATTAACGTCGTTTCAGTTCGACAACATTCGTCACGGTGTTTGTGCGCGTGCGAGTAGACGTACATACGTGTAGACTAGATGCTATGAAATAGCTTTATCGTGGCAGTTCCCGAGTGTCACGCGTATTTTTTTTTTCCAACTACGTAGGTTTCCCATCTGCCTAGGAATCAACTTCTCTGATAGTACCATCGAGGAAATTGATTCCTATGCAGTTGACAGACCAATGTCATTTGGTCGGATCTTGACAATTATTTAATAATAATTATTTTGATCTGTCGGCTGGGTTTGACGTAACGCAACCAAATTAATTAGGTCCGCCATCTGCCTAGGAATCAACTTCTCTGATAGTACATGGGCCTAAACTGCCTAAACATAAATCGAGAGCTGGTGTGCAGTAGGTAAGTTGTAGAACATTACCCTAAGTGGTGCTAGTATGGTCTCGTGGAACTTGGTGTACTCGCGGACCCAGCTGTTGCAGTTGTATATGTAGCAGCATAACACGTTGCTGTACGCACACTCGGGCAGCACGCTGAACCACTTCTGAAGGAAATCCGTCCTATAAATAAGGGTTGATTAGTATAAACGACTAAAGACTTACTTTAAGTTAATGAGAGTTTATTAATATATGCCTTTGCACGTTAAAGTAATACTTTACCGTGCAAACAATGCTTACATCAATGAACAATTAAGATTTATCTATACTTATATTATAAATGCGAAAGTATATCTGTCTGTCAGTCTCGCTTTCACGCCAAAACTACTGAACCGATTGTAATGAAATTCAGTATACAGATAGTCTAAACTCTAAAGCCTGAGAAAGGACATAGGCTACCGTCAGGTCTAAAGTCTAGTCAAAGTCTAAGTAAAAGTCAATACAGTCAAGGAGTCAAGTCGGTCGATTCAGTAAAGTGGTAGACGCTTTACTGAAACTTTCGATGGAGTTTTGGAGGGAACACAAAATAGCACGTTTCTGGATATTACATCACTTTCCTACACTTGTGCATGAACACGAATATCTAATGGTTAATATTCTACCAATATTGCACATTAAAAACCCAGCTAACACAATTTTAGGAAAATAATACAAAAACACAACAGCACTCTTTCACATGCCCGCCAAAACCCCGGAAAAAGGGGTTGTGAGGGTTTAATTTTTACATACTGACACCCATTTTTTTAAAGTCAGTTAGTAACATAAAAAATATAATAAAATATGTTACCTAAATCTGTTATCGGAGTTGGTGTGAGTGAAGTCTACGATCAGTTCAAAAGGCTGCTGGCAGAACGGCTTCAAAGTCAATATCACGTGGTAGATCAGAAGGTCCGCGTTTACTTCGCCAATTCTGAAATAGAAATACAAGCTTTACAACAGGATATTTTTCTAGTGTTTTCACTGTATGTCACTAGTAACGACCCTCGACTTGGGTCACGAAACAGTTCAGAAAATAATACAAACTCGGAGTTTTTGGCCGGCATGTGAAAGAGTGACATCGTATTTCTGTATTGTTTTCCCAATTTTGTGTTATTTGATTCTGTTGTTGATGTGTAGAAATGTTAGATTAACCGTTAAACATTTCTTATCATGCACAAGTAGGTTGGTAGAATAATTTTTTAAAGTGCGATATTTTGTATTCCAGCCAAACTCCTTTAAGAACTTTCAGTAAAGCGATAGATGGAACTAAGACAGTTTAATAAAGTTCTCTTAGTCACTGCAACTATGATCTTGGAAGGCTCATATGGATTCATTATAGGAATAAACAAGATCTTGGTTGAAGCAAACATATTTTTTTTTCAGTGTGGGATTAGACAGTGACGACCAATCTCGCGATATTATCGTGAACAATAATATTATTTAATTATTGAAAAGGATGAATTAAAGACAATTGATCAGTTTTATATTGTAAATAATATTGACATCGGCTTTCCGTTTTTTAAAAACCTATGCACTTAAAATATTATTTCCTTAGATTCTCTTTTTATCGTCGGACTCATCTTGCCATTGCAATCTCTTGTGCGTTTTGTCTAAACTAGCCAGAACTGTCAAAATCAAGCGCCCCCGCCTCTCCGTCCCACCGCTCACATACCTAAGGCGCGGCCAACTAGTTCCGCGCGGACTATAGAGGCGTTAAAGCCCTTAAAATATCGAGGAAGCGAAACGTGGAAATTAAGCAAACGCTTAGAGTTAATCGTTGAAAAAATATTAACTCTCTTGTTACGCGTACGAATGAAAGAGACGGCATGATACTTAGACGGTTAACATGACGTAACATAAATTTCAAGGATTCACAATGGGGATTGTCCATTTTTTTTAAATTTTGCTCATTACAAAAACATTTCGAGGAATAAGGTCAGTGATCGTTTTTCTGTATATAAACGAAAAAAATACCCATTAGTTACTTATATTTTTGAACAAATATGTTTAACCTTAGTTTGACCTTCAATGGCGTTAAATTAGCAATAAATTCGACCAACATTACGTTTCGAACTTTTGGTAAGCTTTTCGTATCAGCTTTCACATAATGAGAACTTGTATTTGACGAACCAGCCATTATAAATAAGATTCAAAGGAAAAAAAACATTCTGCAGAGATCAATTGGCCGCCGATGATGACGTCAGAGCGAAACTTTAAAAATTTATTGAGAAAAAACTAGCCAATGAATTTCAAAATTATTTAATTTATATTCTTAAAATACCCTATTTTAACGAAAAAAAATATAAAAAGTACATGTAATTTTTTTTGGACAATGCCCATTCTTTCAGTAAAGCGTCTACCACTTTACTCAATCGACATTCGACAGACATGGTTCATTGACCACAGTTTTACATGCTCAGATTTGGACTGCTCTTTAAGCTCCGGCCAAACCTACGCGACCAAAGCGACTTCGAAGCGGGAGAGATAATTAACGGTTCGCATCGTAGTGGCGCAGGTGTGCACACCAGTTTCGCGTTGCAGACGCTCCCGTCCCACGTCCCGCATTACTGTAGACCTACTACGAAACTATTTTGAGACGCAAACAATCGGACGAGAATGCTGCGTCCTTCTCTAACAAACGTTGAAATGACGTTGTTAGAAGGACGCGGCATTGTCGTCCGATTGTTTGAGTCTCAAAACAGTTTCATGGTACAAGGCCTGACGCGCAGGTTTAGCCGAAGCCTCGAGTTTGACAACGATTCAGCTTTTACAAGAATTTAGTTTTCCGCCGTTTATTTGATACTGGCATTAGTTTATTTAGCTTAGCTCCATATCAAAATGAAAAAAAAAAGACTGCTGTCATTTGTCAAACTCTCCTGTCAAAGGACTTTAAATGTCAAGTGTCAACAAAACAAATAAATAATATTATATTGTCCACAGTCCGTTTGAGGAATAAAATAAACAAAACACATAAAAGCTGAATTGAATTACTTATATTCTCAGTTAATATTTACATAAAATTAACACACAAAATGAATAACAATGAGTTAAATAAACAATGTGTAGTGCCTATGTGTAACAACACAACTATCAACACACCACAAAAAATATTTATAGATGTACCAAAAAATAAGAGAATAAGAGCAAAATGGTTTAAGATAGCTAAGATAGATCCTGCATCTTTACATGAAACGAACAAATGTTATTACTGTGAAGACCATTTTGACGTAAGTGCAGGCCTATTATTTCATCAAAATATATTTAGAATTTTCATATCATGTAGTTGTGGATCTTAGTATTATTTTATTTATAGTGTGATTAAAGTTCATGTTTCGGATATTTTTTAGCTTCAAAGTGACATGGAAAACTACATTGCATATACTAAGGGTTCTGTATCTAAAATACGAATGAGACCTGGCTGCACACCCACAAAATTTGATTGTCAACCTAACAGGAATTCACATTTATGTATATTAGCACCTGAACATAAGCGAAAATTAAATAATTTAATTGAACAAAGTGAAGAGGAACTTGGTAAAAAAATACCAAAGTTGGGTAAACTTGAAAAAAGTGACAAGATATTTGTTGAAGTTTTGGGCAGACCTAATTCAGGTGTGTAGCAACTTGCTACTAGCAAGTAAACTTTTAATAGTTGATTTAAGTATTTATCATGTTTATCACTATTAATAATTATTTTACTTTGTTTTAGGTTCATCACAAATTCAACAGAAAGAATCATACAAATGCCGAAGCAACAGTAATCAAATAAAGACAAATTCTCAAGAAAAGCAAACTTTGCCATTCAAACTCTTTACCACTTCAACATCAATATTCCCGTTGAAGATTTTGCAGCTAGAAGGACAAGTAAATATGCACCTTTTTCAATCAAATACAGCAAACAGCCCAACAAATTACATAAAAGAAGAATTGGTCAGTGATATTTCAGTAAAGACACAATCGATGGATCAGTTTTCTTCATCTGCATCAATTAGTTCAATTCTTTCTAAAGCTTCTGAAACAGTAAGCTGCCCATATATTAAAGAAGAACCCGATAGTGATAAGTGTCCAAGAGACATAAAAGAAGAAACAGATAGTAATGATTACATAAATTCAGCAGAATCCTGCTTTATTAAAGAAGAAACTGTTTTACATTGAAAATAAAAATTCCTTTTAATCCCTTATAACTTTTATTAGTCATAGCATGTAATTTTACACAGTATAACATTAATTACTAGATATAATTTTAACTATGTTATTATGCAATACAAAAATAACATTATGTATTTTCTAAAATATGTTACCTTAGATATTCTGTGAGTGTAATAATTGAGAAATGTCATTTTTTGTTGTTGCTGTATTGCAGTTACTTCTGAGCATTACACAATACAATCAAATGTTATCTATTAATCCTTTGATCATGGAAAAACGAGACACAATAGCCTTTCTATTGTTATCACAGTCGCCGGTGACCGCTTGGGGCTTGAAGCATTAATCAAGTAATTATTCTTACTTCCCCAACTAAATGGACATTTTATATTCACCAATCAATGGCTTAAAATCCCACATTTGCTTTTTTATTTAACATTTTTGAATATATTTCTAATAATGTTTAGTTTCACAATAGTTAGTGTGTGTGGTGTGTGGTCTGTGGAATCTGAACCACACATAAAATACTATTGCACCATCTTTTGCCTTACCATTCCTTCCATAAATCATAACTTAGTATGCCTTTGACACAATCAAGCAAGCAAACATTCACTTATGTTTTTGAATGCTTGTAGACTCATCTATTGTTTGTTTTAATGTTTCATTTAGACTTTACATGATAGTCCTTAAATTTTCCGCGAGCTGTGGGTTGGAGATAGCGGTACTAGGATATGCCTTCACTCTTCTAACAGTGTATCTGTGGCATCCAAGTATTTTAGTAACCCGCAATTTGTAATTTTTCTCTTTCTGGCTTCTTTTACAAATTCTTTAAGAACTCTATCATCTGATGATATTATGAAAGAGGCTTTAGGCTTTTTTGATAACTCAGAAGTTGTTATATATTTAAGTTTTATTCCTAGTTGCCATGGCTGGGATTTTTTCCAGTAACATTTAATATTGGAGCCTGAAGGTTCTTCACTTCTGCGATGAAGCCACATTACGAACACTATCATATGTTTGCAGATTCCTGCAGATGCCTCACAATCTGGGCATTGTGCACTTTCAATTTCTTCATTTTGTTCATCTGCTAGCACAATGACTGTGTACTGTTTGCTATGAACTTCTTGTTCGACACAAACACGACACATCACTGTGCACAATTCATTCTCCCTCCTCAGCTGAACGAACCCCACAGCATCATCCCCATAAGACTCTCGAGGAGACCTAAAATAAAAGAATGTCACTTATTTTTACTTTTCCATATTACCGTACCAGAATGTACAGATGCTCCTTTAAAATAAATAATGTTAAGGAAATACCTACCTTTTTGCGTTTTTATGATCTTCTGTTAAAACATCCTTGTTCTTAACGAAGAACCTTGCTACAGTAAAACAATCTACTCTTGGTAAATTTGAACTATTTCCCTTGATAAATCCAGGCTCCATGGTATTTTTTAATTAATCTTTCAATTTTACTGCACACATTAAGCTAATGAGATTCAAAATATAGAGAAAACGTTACCGTAATCTTTGTGCCGGTTTTGAAATATTATTATGATCGATTGTAAGCAAAAATGAAAAACAATATGGCAAGCTAATGGCAGTAACTGCCAAATCTTCTTCTTCTTCTTTTTAATGGCTGACTCGGTGAGTTGCCAGGTCAGAGTTTTTTGAAAAGACTTTGCTCTATACTGAAGTGAGGTCACTAGCCCTAGCACGGCGACCAGTAGAAATGCGAAAGTATAGACAAACTGTGGACATAAACTTAAGGTGTCGTTCCGATCTTTACTGCGGCTAATCGCGACTGACAAAAATTTAATTAAAATGCCACTTTATGACAGACTATAGTATATGTCATAAAGTAGGATATTATTAGAATTTTTAGGACTATAGTCTGTCATAAAGAGGCATTTTAATTGAATTTTTCGTAACGAAAAAAGATCGGAACGGCACCTTAAGTTTATCTCCACAGTTTGCGACTATAGACTGTGATAAAGTGGCATTTTAATGGGTTGTTTTCTTTTTATCATCTCCACCAGACGGCGCGACGGTAGACACTTCTAGATTTTCTATTGGTTCCCCACCGATCTGAAATTATCTGCAGGTTGGCATCACTGACTACATATTCATAATTCATAGACCCAACTTTTTTCGTGGCGTTGCCATGACATGACATATTTTGGAAAATATGCGCAATAAAAGACGGCTGTCGTAGTTGACAGGTATGAGGTAACTAAGTACCTATCATAAAGTTAATATGTTCCGCTAGGTCACTGACATCCATTATACAAGTACGCTGGACATATTGAGATACAGACCCAGCTGTTTTTTGTGCCTATTTGAAGCGGAATCAGCGCCCCCAATGCGGGAGAAGAGAACTAAATCTGACGTAACTTGCAAATGGCCGCTCAATCGCTATTTTTTGTAGAAACCAAAGAGAATATAATCACTACGGTGCAGGAAACTAGTATTAGTTCCAAGTACTCCCACTACTGCTATCAGTGCCAATATGGCGACTTTTAAACGTCATGTTTACGTCAGATTTAGTTCTCTTCCCCCGCATCTCAATCTCTGACAGAATATTTGAAACTTTTGGAACTGGCACCGACTTCAAAATTATGAAGATTGAGTACAGAAATAGTTGAGGTTTAACCGAATTCGGAAAAAGGCACTATTAGATAGTAAATTTATTTAATACTTTTTAGTTCATATTAATGTTATTATTGTTTTTACCTTGGAAGTCGGTTTTAATTTTTTGTTAAAAATAATAATAATTTCACTCTTTTTAGTTACACTAGTAGGTAAACTTCGCATATATTTTACGTATCTTATTACAATTTGTTAAGAGTTACAACTAGGGATGAAAAGCGGTAAAATTACTTTCGTAAAATTCGGTAATATACGATATTTTACGTAAAATATTATATTTTACGGTAAATTACGGTAAAATTTGGTAAAAAACGATTTTCGAGTTCGTGGCATAATTTTCATTAATAATGGGGATATAAGCAGGTTACTTAATGCACGTCTAGTGCAGTCAGTCAAAACAAAATAACTTCCAGGCCACCGGCTTGCTGTATACCCCAGTAGAGTTAGATTTTTTTTTTAATAATTATAGTCAGAATTTTTTTTGCACCAGTGTTTAGAGGAGGTCACAAATAGCTTAAATTCAAAAACTCGACCAAATCCGACGAGTACGTTACCCGCCATATTGGTTTAAAGTTCCAATCTTTTTTTAGCTAATTATATCTAATTTATATATATTTTTTGGAAAATGATAAAGATCAAATTTGTCGCAAATTTGATTCTTTACAATTTTAGTCCTTATAATTTTTATTGTAAAATCAATATTTACGGAAATAACTGCAAAAAACAAGTCCAAGTATAATTTCGACCTGTTTGACCTGTATCGCGATTATTGTCAAATACAGAAAAAATACGGAAATAAACTTGTAGCTCATTAAATTAACCACAGTAATTAAAAATGAAGACTTCGCTGCCTGTCCGTCTGTCTGTCTCCAGACTTCAAGAACGGTGATAGGTAGAGACTTGAAATTTTTAGATATTATGTATTTTGTTTCCCTCTATAACAACAAATACCAAAAACATAGCAGCACTAACCGCCGTACTCAGAGACATTAAATTATGATTAAGCTTCAATTTAATGAAGAGTTTGACAGATAAAGTATGGGGCTTATGTCAAAATTTTGAATTAATTACATTTAACTAAATAATGTTCCACTCTGAGTGCGGCAGTAAGACAATTAAAATAAGCATAAAATAAATTTAATTGTATTTGTATTTTAAAAATTAAAATAAAATAAAGATTTAGAATAAAAGAAAGATTTAGAAGGGGGGGGCTCCCATACAAAAAGCACAAATTTTTGCCTATCTTTGTCTTATAATGGTACGGAACCCTTCATGAGCGAGTCCGACTCGCACTTGGCCAATTTTTTAATAATGATTTAGGTGTAGGTTGTGCCGTAATAGTTATAAGGTCTAATTCATGATAAAAAATATTCAGTTTTATCCAGTCGCTTGGGTCTCGGTACATTTACCATACTGTGTAGGAGCTTAATATTGATTTCTAAAAAAAGTCATGAGGATCAAATTTGTAGGAAATCACCTACAACTTTGTTTCTATTCTACAATTACTTTCGCTAAATTCGATAATATTTGACATACAAGCGAAATAATACTCTGACTTGTTTTTTGCATTTATCTCCGTAAATATTGATTTTACGATGAAAATAATTATAATAATTCAAAATGTAGAAAATTAAATGTACAACAAATTTAGTCCTTATCATTTTCGTAAAAAAATAAAATAAAGGAGATATAGCTTAAAAAAGATTGGACCTTCAAACCAATATGGCGGCTAACGCACTCGTCGGATTTGACCGAGTTTTTGAATTTAAGCTATTTGTGACCTCCGCTAAACACTGGTGCAAAAAAATTTCTGACTTTAATTAATTTCAGCTTCCAATACATGATATAAGGCTGAACTAACCCTACTGGGCTAGTATACTCTGTCGAGTGACGTCAACAGCTATCAACAAGTCGCAACAGCGCAGAATATTATGGCAAACAGCACTTATCGGCAACGTCGCATCGTGCAACGTGCACGCAGTACGCAAGATGCAACTTGCAACTTGCAACACGCTAGCCTCGCCCGCCGTCATACTATCATTCACCATACATACGTAGCCGGTAATTTTACCGTCATTTATATAAATTACCGTAAAATACGCGTATTTTACCAGCGTTTTCGGTAAAATTACGTAATTTTGCAACCCTAGTTACAACTCAGACTCGCAAAATAATAATGTATTATCAGTGAAGTGAACATAATATTGTGCTAAGTAATTTAACAATTTTAATGCTTCAAGCCCCAAGCGGTCACCGGCGGCGATTGCGATAACAATAGAAAGGTTATTGTGTCTCGTTTTTCCACGATCGAAGGATCTATCAGATAAAAAATTGTATAAACTTGCATAGGATGTAGCGTAGCTACTCATAATATTTATATCATACTTATTGACAGCTGTTCTTGTAATCAAGAATTTAAATCGATACTTAGTACGCCATTTCATCATTTCAAAATTTTAAACCCCTGCTACTGCAGGCTGCACGTAAATTTTGCGTATTTTTTTTTCTAAACCTTATATGCCACTAGAACTTTATCTGTTTCAAAAATGATCCAGTATGGCTTAGTAGTTTTTGCAAAAAATCGATTTGTAGATTCTTTTCCATTCAGAATTTTTCGTAATATTTTTTTTTCACCTTAAATATATATTTAAGTAAAAAATTTATTAGGAATTTATTGTTACTATTTAAGAAATCTATCGAATGGTATTTTTTCCACACCTAAAAAGTTAATAAAATTATTTCAAAATTTTGAACCCCTCTACTGCAAAAGGCTGCACGTAAATTTGCGTAAAAATACGCAATTTACGTGCAGCCTTTTGCAGTTTCTAAACCTTCAATACCACTAGAACTTTACTTGTTTCAAAAATGAACCAGAATGCCCAAGTAGTTTTTGCAAAAAATCTATTTATAGATTCTTTCCCATACAACATTTTCGTTATTTTTTTTTTTTCACCCTAAAAAACACATTTTTGTAAAAAACTTAGTAAGGATTTATTGTTACTCTTCTTAAACTCTATCGAATGGTATTTTTTTCCACACCAAAATCTAACTTTTTTGCGAATGTTCACTATTTAGCGATTTCGGACCACTGTGCGCCGACCGCCGTGTATTAAAGAAACAGGTGTTGTTATACAGTACATAATAATTATTATTAGTATATCCATACATATGCCTTGTACTATTATCTAATCTGTGCCATTGGTGACCTTAACACGACGTGGTAATGATGATGATGATGACGATGATGATGATGATGATTATCATGATGAAAATGAATTGCATAGTAGCATATGCTTTCTGTTCTTAAAACAACGCCGATACTCCCAAACGTGTATCTATAAGGAGTCAGGAGTTCTCTCAGCATCTTCGGAACCATGGTATACCTTGACCCAATATTTGACTTTTTGGTAGCATATTCTTAGTACACTTCACATAAAACCAAAATTACCATATGTTTCCATATAAATTTCGAGGAGTTCCCTCGATTACTCATGGATCCTATCATCAGGTCACCACTTTTGTGAACATGGTACCAAATTGGAGTGAAACCTAATACAACAAAACAAAAATTTCGAAAATCGGTTCACAAACGGCGGAGTAATCGTTGAACATACAAAAATAAAAAATAAAAAAATATCCACAGCCGAACATATAACCTCCTCGTTTTTTGGAAGTCAGTTAAAAAGAATCAAATAATTCTTATTCCTTATTATAGTGGCGTCTTCAGACTTCGCCTAAACCTCAACTATTTCTGTACTCAATCTTCGTACTTTTGAAGTCGGTACCAGCCCGGAAAAGTTCTGAGATCTTTGACATAGCAATTACGCTAAGATAAGCTGGTACCGACTTCAAAAGCATAGAGATTGAGTACAGAAATAGTTGAGGTTTAGGCGAAGTCTGAAGACGCCACTATAATAAGGAATAAGAATTATTTGATTCTTTTTAGATTAAGAATAAGTATTACTTTTGTTTTTACCTTGGAAGTCGGTTTTAATTTTTTGTTAAAAAATAATAATTTTACCCTTTTTAGTTACATAATATGAGACGACAAGGCTATAATATTATAGCTTGTTGTCTTAGAGTTGTACATATTACTAGCGGTCGCCCGCGGCTTCGCCCGCGTGGATGTCGGTTACGGCCGCAAAAAGCCTACCCAGGAAAGACTCGGTCAGCAAAATGATTCCCAGGTCAATTCACACACTCCGACACTGACATCGACGACGCGGACGCAGTCATTATCCGAAGGGTGTACAGTGCACACTGCACAGATTGTCTTTCTCCCGCAAGCGCATCCCGCTTGGTGACGCCCACTATCGTAATATTTTAATTTCGCCATAATTTCAAAACCAAACGTCCAATTTTAATCATTCAAAGACCAAATTTTATCTACATAAACTGTACTTAGTGATGAAATAATTTATTTTGATAATGATTAATGGCATGAGTAAAATAAACGCGTTTAAATGTTGTCAAAAAAATTCAAGTTTTTTAAATAAAAAAATGGGTATTGTGCCTCACTTGACATAGATAAGTATAGTGTGTCGCGGACTTTTTTGTACTTAGATATTTATAACATCTACAATACTTAGGACATTTTATGGTTCTATCTTTTATAGTTTCGGCAGCGTACGCAAAATAAGTAACTTTTCTGGTTGATTTTTTCACCTGGCGTCCGAAAAACCCAAATATCTTACGAAACCCTATTTTTTTCCAAAACAAAATTTAGCCTATGTTCAGCAGAAATAATGTAGGATTTGCTTGGAGTAGTTAAAATACAAATTACAAAATAATTGCTCTTTAAGCGATGCTACTTTCATATTGAACTCTTTAAAACCCCTAAGTCGGAGGTTACACCTTGTATACACCTTGTATAAGAATAGGTATAATAATAATTATTTATTGTTATTTCGTAGGTTATTTCAAACGTTCGTAACGTACTCATGGGTGGACGGGACATTTGTCCTGATTAATCTTACCTCTCATTTGACATAATGTAATAAATTATAACTTTTTACATATTCTTCCCATGAGTACACACAAAAATGAAAAACAAATTGGTGATAAGTGATAACATACTTGTATCTCCTTGAGATGAAGTAGAACACTGGATTACCGATCTTACTGGTGCCAGCCTGGTAGAATATATTCAAATTCTTGATGATTCTGAACTCCTCCTTCTGGTGCATGTTGTGCTTTACTATGAACTCCTCAAAGTTTGTCGACGACATATCGATAGACGACCAGCGAGCGTACGACGAAAATAGTATACTCGACGATCTGTGAGACAATGGAAAAGGTGATTAAAAACTTGTCTAATAAATCGGCCTTAAAACTTAAATAGAAATAAGTATTTTTGTAGCTGTTGACTTACGATTCCACTGGTTTGTGCTCTGGTGGTCCCAAATAGGCCAATAATGTCGCCATCTGCAAAATTACATATATTTATTTACAATAACTTATAACAAACATAATATTCGTCTAATTACTATACTTGATTGATTGTGTTTTATAAATGTGCCTCCCTGTAGTAGTAGTGTCGACGGCCTACGGCATAGAATTCGCGGCTGTAGGAGAGGTAGTCGCCGATGCGCTCCTGGTACCTATTACAAGAGAATCGGCAGCCTAAGGCCTTGTGATCGTATTCACAAGGAGGCAGTCGCCGATGCGCTTCTGGTACCTTGTCAAAGGGTCGGCGGCTGACGGCTTTATGATCGCAGCTGCAGGAGAGGTAGTCGCCGATGCGCTCCTGGTATCTATTACAAGAGATTCGGCAGCCTAGGGCCTTATGATCGTATTCACAGGAGAGGCAGTCGCCGATGCGCTCCTGGTACCTTGTCAAAGGGTCGACGGCCGACGGCTTTATGATCGCGGCTGCAGGAGAGGTAGTCGCCGATGCGCTCCTGGTGGCTCCACAGTAGGCGGTGCAGCGCGATCACATTAGCGTCACTGATGAACGACAAGTTGTGCGACGCCTGCTCCGCGCTCTCGCAGTCCGACGCTATCTCTATGAAGAACCTACGTGCGAAAGACACAACAATCGTTTAGGGCCAATTCAGACAGCCCGCGCCACGCGACGCGTAGATGCATTTCTAAATTTGTATGGATTTGACAGAATTCAATTGCGTGAGATATCATGATTCATGAAAGTCTGTCCTTATACGGGGGAGACTCCGGAACGAAGCTAGTCACGTCACCGGCAAAACGTGACAGTGTTAGTTTTTAAGTATATATAAAATAAATATGTATGTTAGTTTTAAGGTATTTAATATATAATTAACTAGCGACCCGCCCCGGCGTAACACGGATATAAAATATATAGCCACTGAAAAAATGATTAAAATCGATAGCCTATCACGATCCTTTATGTGGTCTACTTCTTATACATATGTGCCAAATAACATAATTTCCCCCGTTTTTTCCACATTCTCCTATTAGTCTTAGCGTGATAAAATATAGCCTAAAGCGTTCCTCAATAAATGGACTATCTAACACTGAAATAATTTTTCAAATCGGACCAGTATCCCCGAGATTAGCGCGTTCAAGTTAGCCCTTTCAAATAATTTTCCGTTTTTTCCACATTTTCCTCTATTTCTTCGCTTATATATTAATCTTAGCGTGATAAAATATAGCCTATAACCTTCCTCGATAATTTGGCTATCTAACATTGAAAGAATCATCAAAATCCGTTGCGTAGTTTTAAAGATTAAAGGGAACAAAGGGACATGAGGGAAAAAAGTGACTTTGTTTTATAATAAGTATAGATATGTATGGTAGATTTAAGGTATCTGTTATAATATGGGCCTTTGATGCCCGAAATAAATGATTTGATTTGATATATACGAACGAACCTTTACTGTCTTAATTTTGAGCAAAACTTTGGCAACAACTCTTTATCAACTCACAAAGACAAGAGGCAGAATAATTAAAAGTTAAATTTTCGTAGACACATACATATTATAATCACTGTTATAATTTATAACAGAAAATAGAAAATTAATAAGAATAGAGAAAGCTGCTGTATATCTCTGATATCTAGTAAAGTTTTATTCTGATACTTGTATCCCTCTCGTCCTATGAAAAAAACTCAAGAAACTCATTTTTTTTTATTCAGAATAATCTTTTGCAAATATTTTCTGAAAGTCTACATGATGCCTACCACCGGTTCGGGAACTAACCCGGCGAGAAGAACCGGCGTAAGAAACTCGCACGGCGTAAGCAACATGACTATGTAATATGTATATCGAACCAGGAGTGGTAGTATAACATGTGGCAGTACTCAATAAATAAATAAATAAACCCTCAACTAACTTGTGTCCAGCTTCAAAGTGGGCCTTAAGGAAGCTGTTGAAGGGCAACATGTGCTGCTCCTTTGAGAACTCGACGTGATTGGCGATATTCTGCAGGATCTTGGACATAAGCATGAGACCGCGCTTCACGGCCGGCGGTACAAGCCGGTTCACGATACCCATCTCTTGCGGCGAAACTGTGTAGACAAAAACAAAGTCTGGATAAACGAAAAACTTTAAAAATTAAAATAGAACGTCAACGACCAAGACTTGTTATAACAATATAAACATAATATACAGTAGCAACTTTCATTTTAAATGTACACAGATTCTTAAATTTTCCGGTCCGGTCCGGATGCAAAAAGACTACAAAATAGTACGCCTAGATATTATGTATATTGTATACTGTCTTTGCCTTATGTGCTCATTAACTCTTACAATATTTTTTTATATTAACGACGTGACTGACGTGGGAGAGCCATGCTTCGGCACGAATGGGCCGGCTCGACCGGAGAAATACCACGTCCTCACAGAAAACCGGCGTGAAACAGCGCTTGCGCCGTGTTTCGCCGAGTGAGTGAGTTTACCGGAGGCCCAATCCCCTACCTTTCCCTACCCTGCCCTATTCCAGGCCCTATATAAAGGCCGGCAACGCACCTGCAGCTCTTCTGATGCTGCGAGTGTCCATGGGCGACGGAAGTTGCTTTCCATCAGGTGACCCGTTTGCTCGTTTGCCCCCTTATTTCATTAAAAAAAAATGTATATTAAGATATTTGGTTTAATTGATGTTTTTAAGAATATATTACCTATGGCTGGATTGATAAACCTCAGGAATAGCACAGTGCCAACCGCGCCGACGCTCGTTTGGGGAAACTGGGAGAACCTCTTACTTAGAACCTGTCATAACAATAAATATAATTACAACTAGCTCACCCGGCAAACGTTGTTTTGCCATGTAGATTATTTCTAGTATCAATATAAAAAGTAGATAAAAATCTATCTCAGGGCTAACGAATATACGTTACACATACATACAAAATTTCATTAAATTGGTTGAGCCGTTTTGGAGGAGTTCGCGCACAAACACTGTGACACGAGAATTTTATAGATTAGATACAAACATCACAGAAACTGTTGTAGAACTAAATAAAAGAAGAGCTTTTATCCAAGTTCCCATCGGCCATCACTGAAATAAGTCGAGAAAGTATAAAATGGTTCAGCTGACAGCTCTCTAATTGTACAAAGCGATATACCACGTTCGATTTCCCACAGTCAATCCATCATTATCTGGAGTCATGATACAAAAACTGTAAGATTAAGAGCCCGTACTATCTTTTCTACTGCTCTCTTCACACTCACGCCCGTCTTTCATATGCCAGGTGAAAAAGGACGATCGCCAAGTTAGCGGGCAGTTATAGGTATTCTGTTTTTTAAAGGGTTTTTTTTTTAATATGAAAGTAGTAAAAAATAATTCCAACATTGTATAGACGACTTTCTCAACAGCACATTGTATTTTTTTCATACCGTTAAGACGTCAATACAATCCATAAACATGTGATATTCTAAACCTTTTACAGCAAAAATCACAAAACGGTCGCGGGTTTGAGTTGGATTATTTAAAGATACTTAAAAAAAAATTAAATTAAGAAATTAAAAAAAAACCCCCGCCAAACAACTTTAAAAAGTAATGAAATAATATTTACTGCCTTTAAGTTCAAATAATTCCTAACTTGTGTAAAGTAATATTTTAGTCCATAATTGTTGTCACGGTGTGTCGGGGGACCGCCAAGTGAACTACAACATACAACCGCCAAGTCGCTGACTATCTCGATTGTTCGTTATGAATTGATTGTGAAATGAAATCAAACATCTACATTAGCGGTCCCCCGACACACCTTGACAACAATTATGGACTAAAATATTACTTTACACAAGTTAGGAATTATTTGAACTTAAAGGCAGTAAATATTATTTCATTACTTTTTAAAGTTGTTTGGCGGGGTTTTTTTTTAATTTCTTAATTTAATTTTATTTCATACTTTTTAAACTTGTGTTGGTTATAGTGCAGAATAATTCCTATCAACAAAATCATAAGTATTCTCATGATTACCATCTATCAATGTCCCTTTCGATGAGGCTATTAATATGAGCCCAAACATGAAACCTCTACTTAGGGTTCATACTAAGCTCGGTTCCTATAGAATCAGGTGATTCTGCAGCAGCAGCGTGAAAAAAATTACTGTTTGTCTACTTCTTACTGGTTGTCGCAATTAAAATGAGCCCAAACACGAAACCTCTACCTACTCTAAGTTGGCGAGGAGTTGGATTACCAGGTGATGGTGCAGCACCAGGCCAACTTTCCATTATTATGCGTATACTGTACACTTATATTGTATATTCACAAATGTCACGAACTAGAATGAAATATAAAACCCATCAAATGACTACAAGTTGCTAACGGCCTTTCATGAACCAGATAAACTCTGATTGTCCAGCACCGAGCAGGCTGATGATGACGAACTATAGCTAAGAACACTCCCGAACAAGTCAGCTTTCAAACCAAAAAACTAGATCAAAATCGGTCCACCAGTTTGGATGCTACGATGCCACGGACATGAACCAGATAAACCCTGATTGTCCAGCACTGAGCAGGCTGATGATG
Organism: Polyommatus icarus; assembly: GCA_937595015.1. Classification (NCBI taxonomy): domain Eukaryota; kingdom Metazoa; phylum Arthropoda; class Insecta; order Lepidoptera; family Lycaenidae; genus Polyommatus; species Polyommatus icarus. The sequence goes on from OW569325.1 coordinate 4,770,776, forward strand.
ATGAACTATAGCTAAGAACACTCTCGATCATGTTAGCTTTTAAACAAAAAAAACTAGATCAAAATCGGTCCACCCGTTTGGATCCTACGATGCCACGAACAGATACACACACAGACAAACAGACAGACAGACACGTCAAACTTATAACACCCCTCTTTTTTGTCGGGGGTTAAAAAATCTAGCTGCAACATTAGATTATAATTGAAATGATCTTACATGTTGTGCATTAAAACTTATAGAAATACTGTGTTTTAACTGTTAAATCACGTCAGTTAAATGAGCGAAATCGGCAAAATTTCGTATACGGACTCTTAAATGGTGTATGGTTCTCTTACCTGATAGAGACAATGACACATGCTCCGCAGTTGCGGTGGGAACTTTTTAGCAGATCCTATGATCCTATCGAACACCTCTTTAGTGAGGTCGATGAGGTTTGAACGGTTCACTTCTATATCTTGATTTGGATCCAATCTGCCGGCAAAGAAAGTTCTAAGTTTTTTTAAATACAAATGTTGCTAAAAGTAGATGATATCATAACAATTTTATAGAAAAGAAGAAGTGTATTCATAAGCGATATACGAACTATGCGACAGCTAGTAAGCACTTAAATATAGACTTCTTATTAATTATAAAATAATAATGTTTTGTTTGTCTATCAGGCGCTATTTCCAATAAAACAGACAAATCAACAGATTTAGCATAGATATTTTTTAAACATTTTTATTAATGAAGGAAGGGTACATAAGGGTACATACAACGTTTAACACAATTTAAAAACAATCTCTTGAAATTGACAAACAAAGTTGAAAAGAAAAGAGGAAGTTATACTTCCTCTTTTCTAAAAGTCGGTTAAAATATAAAGAATATTGATCGATACCTAGCTGAGTCGACTTCGAAGCTCAACTCCGGATTTGAAATTGACAAAGTTGAAAATACAGGGTGCAATTAAACCTTCCTGCCAAATTTTTGCATTGATCCTTGTTAAAAATAAAAATCCATGTATTTATTTATTTTATAATCACTCAGTACTAAAATGTTGAGAAATAGCTTCCGAAAGTTATCCTAAAAAACACTACAATAAATGGATACGAAGCGTCGCCCGCGCGTAACGTGCCCCCGCGCCGCGAGTGACCGATCTGCAACGATTTTAAATGGGATGAAATATGTAATTTAATGTTATGGAAAAAAAAACACCCAATTATTTTTGGTTAAATGGACTCTCCTAATGAATAATGATACCTAAGCCCTGGAAAAAAATTAGCAGGAAGGTTTAATTGCACCCTGTATAACTTCCTTTTTTTTCCTAAGTCGGTTAAAATATGATCGATACCTAGCGGGGTCAACTTCGAAGCTCAACTCCGGCTGCTCCTGCGCCTGGTCGAGCAGCGAGGATATGAGCGGCTCGAGCAGCGACTGCAGGTAGTTGAAGCCGTATATCTTGAAGCAGTACGCCATTATCTTGCTGCCCAGCGAGTTGCCGCGGAACAGGGTCTGCATGCAGTCCGACACCTGTGTGACGTCATAAGATTGTATTCAATGTTTTCTACATGTAAAAAGTCAAGAGACAAATTTGAGTAAGGTTTTACAAAATCTAATAAATGTCGGCAAAGTTACATACAGATTTTGACGTCCTTTCTTAGCCGTGCGCAATACGGTAGAGTCCTCGTGCAACACAATGAATCTTTGTTCTTTTAGCTGCCATTAGTTTCAGTAACTTTTAGACGAAAACAATGCAGCAAGTATAAGAAACTATACACAATATTATTATACAACACCAAACCCCTGAACCCCGATTCTTTTTTTATTTCAATGCAACATTAATCTTACGTCAAACAAACGTCATATACGTAGGTTTGACATTTCATAATACCGTTTTGCAGCTCGATAATTGATTATTAATAACGTCTTGGACTGTATACAATCATTTTAAATGAAAAGATCTCACCTCAACCTCCCGAAAGAAGATGTTCCACAACAGCGGCGCGAGTAAGTGTTTGGCGTCAAACAGCGTTACGAAGACGCGCGCCAGCTCGTCCATCTGACCCGTGCTCACCACGTTCGCCAGCGCCATCGCGATCGGCAACTCACCCTAAGATTAACCAAATAAGACATAAATAAAAATCATTAAAGTTAAGCTTTTAAAAATATGTCTGGCTTGTGGGTCTTCTAGGAATAATAAAAAATAAGGAAGAGAAACTGTTACAAAAATTTTGTCCGCGAGTCTACAAAATGTGACAAGGATACATGCATACTTTATGCATGCATTCGGTACACAATTTTGTGTTTTATACAAGTGACAATTATTGTCAACGGCTTTATTTCCTAGTTTTGAAAGTTAGTGTGTCGTAGCTATTGTCATACAGTCATATTTAAGTGTGCGAAAAAGAATCAAATTCAAAACGGTTGAAGTATGGTAGTTACGTTTTCTTAGTTTTTATAAGTTCGTAGTCCGTCTTGTTTTAGTAAACTTTCAAAATTTAAATAAACTGTAGTTTTCGAGTTTTTCAAGAAAACTACAAGCGAATTACACAAATTAGGGCACATAATATATAGTAGTCTGTGCTTTAATTATTGGTAGTAGGAAAAAGTTTAAGAAATCGACAACATCTGACTGGGGTAATGCACGCGGTACATTACTTTTTGGGCCAAGCTCCTACTTCCATTTTCATATAATCAAAAGTACTCACTTTATCAGATATCATAGTGACCAGCTGCACTAGCTGCTCGAATCTATCAGCAAGCACGGTCTCCGCGAGCGTGTCGAACTCCGTGCCCTGTTGTAGGATCTTCGTGAGCACCTCCATAAACGCGGCGCGAGTTTGTAGATCTCTGTGGTATCCCAAGTCTGAAAAGCGATAAAGATTTAAAATCGGTTGAGCCGTTTTGGAGGAGTTCGCGCACAAACACTGTGACACGAGAATTAATATCTTAATATATATATTTCTTGTGTGCGTGTGTATGTGACTGAACTCCTCCTAAACGACTGGACCAATTTTGATGAAATTTTTTGTGTGTGTTCAAGGGGATCTGGGAAGGTTTAGATTCACAATTTTGTCCGCTGGACAATGTTTTTTTAATTAATTTTTAATTTATTAGTAGTTGTTGATTTTGGAATGTTTTACATTGGATCCGACAGTCGGCTGCCATCGCAGTGTCAAATTTTAAATAATATTCGAATTCGGATTTTAATTTTAAGTCTGTCCGACAGTTAGCGCTTCGACCAAATTTAAAAAAAATACTTTATATACTTAATATGGCAAAGAAACGTTTGCCGGGACAGCTAGTTAATATGTATATTAGATTGCTAGATGATGCCCTCAACTCAGTTGAGCCGAAAATCGTTTATCGCACGGAAACCGTACATTATTCCCAGAGACATAGATCAAGATAGATTCCGCAAGTGTATGTACTATCAGAGAAGTTGATTCCTATGCAGATCGGGGACCTAAGTAGTTTGGTTGCGTTACGTCAAACCCAGCCGACAGATCATAATTAACATTGAATTGACATATTCGACCAAATAAAGTTGGTCTATCAACTGCATAGAAATCAATTTCCTCGATGGTACTTCGCGTGCCATATCGCGTTCCTAAACGGCGAGCAATGCTCGTCTTTCGAAAGTCTGTTCTTTAGTCTGCTATCGGAATCGGACATAATATTAGTAGGGGGTAATTCATAATATTAGTAGGGACCCCAGAAAGCTTGACTACTACCTAGCATCTGCATGCATCTGTTAAAAATTAAAAATGACTTATCATAGTCATTTGCAATTTATGTTGTCAGACTAGATTATCAACTACTATAGAAGTATTGCAATTTACCATAAGAATATTATTCCTTCTCTTTCATAAACACTAAAAACGAGAGAGATAGAGTAACTTTAACGGAAGCTGGCACAAGAGCGTGATAATATTTAACCTTGTGCTTATTTTAAAAAAAAATCATCTCGATAATACAACCTGCTAACTTTCAATAATAGAGCGTATTCTCTCTTAAAAAGCCAGCAACGCACCTGCAGCTTCTGATGTTGCGAGTGTCCATGGGTGACGGTAAGTTGCTTTCCATTCATCACCCGTTTGCTCGTTTGTCCCCTTATTGAAACGCAGTTCCTTATCCCGCGTTCGGCGTAAATCTGAAGGCTAGACAGAACGATATTTGACCTTGATTGATCTCGACACTTTTTTACCTGCATGTTAGGTGGCGTTGATAGTAAGTGTTCCTGTGCGTCAACTAGATGGCGTTTTTTTTAATAAACAGCGACGCGTAGTTAGTATTCCTGGGCGTCAATAGATGGCGTTTTGTAATAATTTTTTGAGTGTACATGTATACAGGTTTTTTGAACATAAATGAATAACTTCGTTCCATTCGGGTGCCCATTGACACCTCTCAAGTTTTTTATAAAAAAATCTCACCAATACTATGCATGAGTCCAGAGTCGATATTCGCGGAGAGCAGGTTGGACATAGCCTGTATGGTCGCGTTACGCAGCGTCTCCAGTCGCCCCGGACCCTCTGACAGCTCCACCTCGTTACAGTCGTTCAGCAGGTTCATGAACAACGTGAAATACCTGCAATTAGTGTTATATTAAAGCTTTATGTGTAGACATCTCCTTACACAAAGTGTAATATACATTATACGTATATTTCGATTCGAAAGGTTACTTTTTTCAATTTATTAAACAAAACTAATTGTCAATATACTTTATACGTATATTTCGATTCGAAAGTTTTTTTTATACAACAATGATTCTCCGAGTTATGAAACAATTTAAAACACCTTATTAATAACGACGAGTTGCATACGCTCTATTTGCCACAATATTGTTTAAATATAAATTAGCTTACTTCAGGAACAACTGGCTTTTGGCTTCCATGAGATCACCACGATCAGATTCCTCCGGTTGCAGCGGCAGCCCCTTCAGCAGCGCCGCAACCGCCTCCATACACGCCTGATCCAACTCTCTAAAATAACATTACATTTTAAACGACCTGCTGGTATAGTCAGCGCAAAACTGTAAGATTGCTCGCAAGTGAAAGAAGTAATCGAAACATAATATTATGTATAATATTTATCACCTAGATCACGCCTGAAACTCCGTTGCGCCAAAATTAGTTTATCGTGCGGAAACCGTACATTTTCCGGGATACCGCCCTTTCCCGGTTGTCGACGTAACAGACAGACAGAAACACTTTCGCATTTCTAATATTATTAGCATGGATGAGTTATGAGTCTATAACATATTACAATAATGTGTTACCGTCTGATCACCTTTAGGCTGCGTTTCCACTGGAGCGGTGCCCGAATTGACCAATCGTGCTATTCCAGCGGAATGACAATGAAGATTTCGAGCATGGTGATTGGTCAATTCGGCACGGCTAAGCTCCGCTCGACTTAAGTGGAAACGCAGCCTTAAAGTGGTCTAAAGCTCGCGCGCACTCTTCACCACAATTAAAATCGAAAATTGCGCATTCCCTGTACAGTTTCTTCGAGCGTAGGAGCGCGATGATTGTTATACTTTTTGCTGTATATCCTGCTCTATAAAAATGATTTCAATCTAATATTGGATTATCAGTCATTGTGACGACATTTTCTATTTAACCGACTTCAAAAAAGGAGGTTATCAATTCGACGCATATGTATGTAATATTTCCAGAAGTGCCCAGTTTTTGTATGTGTTAATCTATGACAGCTTCTGAACAAATTTGCCAAATTTCAAAAGTGTATGTATATGTATGTTTTTATGTTTGTGCACGCATATCTCCGGAACCACAAGTCCGATTTTAGTGATACTTTTTTTTTTGGACTAGGTATTAATCAACTTAGGGAATACTGCAAGTTTCATCAAAATCGGTTCAGTAGTTTCTGAGGTAGGGAATTTTAATTCTTAATTACGTACAAAAATTTGAAGTCGGTTTTATCTTTTTAAAATACTATTATTGATGAATAATGACAATTACCTGGTAATGGTGGAGGCGTCAGCGCGCAGCGGCGGCGCGATCTGGTGGCTGGTGCCGAGCACCCAGTCCGTCACGTACTCCACCATCTTGTTGCGGAACTTCATCTCCTGCACACAGTTTATTAAGGCTTATTAGGGCTCCCGCACATAAACACGATACGACGTCGCGTCTCTTCTGCTGTTAATAACAAAACGAAGAAAGAAAAGATAGATCAACCCATTTCTTTCAACCATGAATAATGGGAGTCACTTTATAAAATAGACCACAACAAGTTTTTTATTGCTGCGCAGAATCGCATCGTGACACGTTACGACGTCCTGTCGTAGATTTCTACGATGCGACGTCGTATCGTGTTTATATGCGGGAGCCCATAGGGTCGTCGTCTTAGGGTCAATTCAGACCGCAACGCGACGCGTAGATGCATTTCTAAATTTGTTTCGGTCTCTCCACGTTGGCCCGTGATGGGCCTGAACAATCCAATACGGCATATTCGCCTATTATTGCCCAGAGTCGACGTCAATTATGTTATGGACAGTTTTCATGATGGAACAATGTATCCTTTAATGAGGATCCTTTCTAAATATACAAGATATTTGATTTTTTCTTTAGATATTTTGATTTGCCACAAGGCAGCCTGGCACAAATAAAGTAGAAGTATATAATTTTTGATGAAGCATGTTTCCAGAATATAATCAAATCACATTATACGAAATGTCAAAACCGATGTCTTTGTTTACCTGTCTGAAGGCGAGGTCGTCGCGGCGGCGCATCATGGCATCGACGACCTGACACAGCTTGGTCTTGATGTGCACCGACAGAACCGTCATGTCCAGGTGACGCACGTATCTAAAAGCAAAATACTCTCTTAGTAGTAATACTGAAATACATAATCAGGTCTGCTTGTCTTTATACTAATAATAATTATTGTCAGAAGTATAAACATTACGACTCGTACAGTGGACGAATTATTGTCGATTGAATTCACGCCATTTGTCTCTTTCACTCATGCACGAAAATATTACCAGCGCGCTTTCACTACCGTGTTCCGCGCTCGGAGTATGTTTTTAATAATAAGTATAATATTATATTAACCCATCATTCCCCAATCGGTAGCCGGCTGCCGCATAACTATTGGAAATCTATTGTGTCTTCGATACCCAAGATGGAGGTTCCACACCGACTAATGACTTTATTCACAATATTAATGTCTCAAGTGAGCGTGCACCCTTTGTCTATTTCGCCATAAATAACAGTTTTATCTAAACTACTGACCTAACAATAGCCAGCATGAGTCCCTCTATGGAGGTGGTACTGAGCGGCTCGCAGGGCTGACCGTTCTTCTTGTTCTCCAATATGCTCTTCATAATAAATATCGTGTGCTCCACAAACTGGGTGTTCATATCTGTGAGCATAACCTGTAACAATGTGTTTATAACAATATGATATTATTTCTAAATAATACCTTTAATATTACTGTATTTGTATAAAATCCTAGCTGTTCCGCGCGGCTTCGCCCGCGTAATTTAGGAATTTCATGCAACTGTACATTTTCCGCAAAAATAGTCAATGTCCCTTCACGTGGTCTATTCTTCAAGTTTGCCAAATAACATAAAAATAGCTCCAGTAGGTAAGATAATAAGCAATTTCATATAATTTTCCCCGTTTTCCTCTATTGCTTCGCTCCTCTTATTCTTAGCGTAATAAAATATAGCATATAGCCTTCCTTGATAAATGGGCTATCTAAGACTGAAATAATTTTTCAAATCGGACCAGTAGTTCCTGAGATTAGCGCGTTCAAATAAGCCCTTTCATATAATTTCCCCCGTTTTTTTACATTTTCCTCTATTTCTTCGCTGCTGTTATCTGTAGCGTAATAAAATATAGCCTATAGCCTTTCTCGATAAATAAACTATCTAAAACTGAAAGAATTTTTCAAATCGGGCTAGTAGTTCCTGAGATTAGCTCGTTCAAATAAGCCCTTTCATATAATTTCCTCCGTTTTTTCCACATTTTTCTCAATTTCTTCGCTCCTATTATTTGGGGCGTGATAAAATACAGCCTATAGCCTTTCTCGATAAATGGGCTATCTATCACTGAAAGAATTTTTCAAATCGGACCAGTAGTTCCTGAGATTAGCGCGTTCAAATAAGCCCTTTCAAATAATTTTCCCCAGTTTTCCCCACATTTTCCTCTATTTCTTCGCTCCTATTAGTCTAAGCGTGATAAAATATAGCCTATAGCCTTCCTCGATAAATGGGCTATCTAAGACTGAAATAATTTTTCAAATCGGACCAGTAGTTCCTGAGATTAGCGCGTTCAAACAAACAAACAAACTCTTCCGCTTTATAATATTAGTATAGAAGTATAGATTTAGAGCTTGTCTAACTTTAAATGACGCGCCCCACCACTTCACTAGATGATATACGAGAAATAGAACTGCTACAACCCTCATTCTAAATGGCTTTCGTTGTCTATCTAGTTCTATATATGTCTATCGTTTCCAGCTTGCTATTCAGACATAGCGGGCTTTGTATAGAGTATATTAGCAATAATTTATTAAAATTGCCTTACGTTTTTTATACCTGTACGCTTCCTTACCTGCTGTTGTTGGTCGAAGAACTTATCAACGATGGCCTTGATCTGGTCGAACAGTATGGGGTAGAGCGCGGGCGACATCTCATTACCGACTAGCTGCTTCACGTGGGTCTGTATCTGGACTCCGAAACGCTCATTCGTGCACAGCAATAGCCGCAATAGCTGCCCTATGAACCTGTTGATAGTCGGTTTTATTACCTTGATATGAAATAAAATTAAAATAAAAATTGTTTTATTTCCGAATAGATTTGCAACAAACACTTTCAGAACGTTGATACTACTGGTGCCTACCACCGGTTATATATACTTTAATATCTATAGGATCTCGGAAGTCGAATAAAACCCATAAATCCAGCTAAGTTCCTAATTAGTTAATTTAATGCTATACTTCATTTGTAAATTTTAAAATATTTTATACGATGATCATACTGTCTTGTAAGTTGTAATACCGCAATAGATTAAAATAAACTACAACTTACTGAGTAACGGGACAATACTGGACGTCCTGTGAACTGTTAGCCAGGACATTGTATTTTCTTGCATCTGAAACAAATACTATGACTCAAACAAAATATATTTTACCGATGAGTCGCGTCGCTTCTCTGTCGTATAGTTTTTAATGGATTGTACTCCTCACCTTGCCAAGCAGGAGCCGGCTTCTTCTGCAGACAAACACCACCCAGTGCACATAAGAACGATGTTATGTTCGCCCACTCTTGAATTTGCATCTGTAGCAAATTATAAGCTTTAGTTCCTATCGCGTAAGGAATTAATAAAATAGACTACAGCCAAAAATCATTTATCTAAAATCAGCAAGTAAAACATCGGTACTTGTCGTATTAGATATTACATTCACAGATACGGCGTAGAGATAAACTACGATAACATGGCGCGCCCCTCCAAAATTCAAAATGTTTGAAGTGGGCTGTCTTGCGCGGTCGGCTAGTTATGATTAGTTGACCAACAAATATTGGTAATAAGTGACATTAAGTGAAATATTATGATTAGTTGAATACTTACTACATACAAACTCTTTCATAAGGATATGACTACACACATTGAAACAGTAATTTGGAGGAGCGCGCCATGTTATCGTAGTTTATCTCTACAAGCAGGATAACAGTATGTTCTTACGAGAGTTAAAGAGACAACTATGGTTCGACTGAGCTAAGCCTGACTAGCATACGCCAACGAGATATATCTCGTATCTCACTCTCGAGAGAATTAAAAACTACTCGTCTATTAATGTCAAAATCTCGACATTATCTCGACAAAAAGTGTTTTGTCGAGATTTATACTGATAAAAATGTGTTCTTGGATGATAGATCTACACGAGAAAAAATGTTTGTCATGCTAGGGTCAATAGAGATGAAGATACAAACTATCAAACATCGAGAAACATGTAGACAGAGATATCTCGTTGGCGTATACTAGGCAGGCAGGGCGAAGCCAAACGAGCGTAATTTGTGAGTTGTGAGCCGCACAATTTCGGTTAAGCAGAATTCTGCTGCATTCAGTTTCATACAAAAGTCCTGTTTGATTCACACGAGTGTAATCTAGTGAGTCATGATTTATATGAAAAGATATTTACGCGGCAGAAATTCTGCGAATCACAACTCACAAATTACACTCGTTTGGCTTCGCCCTTAAATACAATTCTATTTACCTCTACATCATGTTCCGTGCTGGTATGATGTGGCACTCTGCGCTTGTGTGTTCGAGATATAGGTTCCTCATCGACGGTGGAACTTTTAGGCCATTTCTGTAGAACTTTGCACGCTGAATCCCTGTAGACGTAGTTGTTTAGAATTAGAACAATTTACAAGGAAATCATAAAAGAAGATAACATTCACAAAAAGTGGGAGGAGTCCTTTACTTTTAATTTTGACTTTCTTTTAATGTTTTTCATATTTAGTTATTTCTTATCAAATGCAGTAGCGAATACTTACCAACATCGAAATGTTTCTTCCCATACAGGTTGGACGCCATTGACACAGTACTCTATTTTCCTCAGTAAAGCCATTATCCGTTTTTGTAACGCCACTGAACCTATTATTAAAAGAAACAAGGTGTCAATAAATTTCAATTTGAAATTCGAAAATATGATTTGTTAACAACATTAATTATTATTGTTTTATCATAAAATTCCTCAAGTCAGAGATACTCACTGTGTATATTTTTGTAATAGCAACCTCTTCCGATATCCTGGCTGGCTGCTAAAATTAAAATTCTGATTAATATTGCAGTATAGAAAAACAAATTATTATTAATGGTTCTGTAAACTGTAGCACTTCACACTTGTTTCACTAAACCAGTCTAAAAAGCGTAGGATTTGACATAAGGCATTGCACCATCGAAATTTTAAACGATGGCAATCGTCAAATACTTAGGCTTTTTAGTTTTTACTTCAACAGTGAAATAAACGACAGCATCATCAGAGCCTTCACATTCACAATTCAAATTCGATTCGGAAACCTCACCGCGCGACATCCAATAAACCAATTTGACCAAATTTGACCAATGACCGGACGGTAAGTTTCTGAATCCGTGTCGAAACTCGAACGGGAATCGTGAATTGGGATTCCCGTTCGAGTTGAGATGGGAGTTGACAGTAATATGTTTAAAATTGTAAAATAATTACTAAATTTTATACAATTATTGATAAAAACTCTAAAACAATACAAATAACGAAAAAATAATTATTGATTTATTTTATTTAACATTGAAAAAAATTGGATTTATTATTAAACAGTTATCTGTAAGTCACGTGAAAGCCAATCTGAAGCAGTGACGTAAGTGACGTCATCGTTCAGTGTCAAAAAAAATTAACAGTTGTTAGGTTAAACACGGTACTCACTTTTGCTCTGTCTACGCTTGTTTTGTTTCATGAACGATGACGTCACACGTGATCAAGCGACCATAATCCCGCGTTTTTGTGACATATTTTGAATTCAGTATTTCAAATAATTTTTAGCTCATTCTAGGGCATACTAATGAATAAAATATTAATTTACATGTATTACTGTAAACAACTGAAGCGCTTAAAACCATTTTTAAAAAGTTGTCAACTCCCCCCTATTGCCCTGCAGGTGATATAAGTATGACGTCACATTTGTCATACCAGTAGTGAGCACGACAGACGTGTGGGCAATCTCCTGGAACACGGCGTAATTGGGCAGCAGCGAGGTGGCGCACTCGTCCGTGCCGCTGCGGATGTCCGCCTCCTGGCAGAGAAGCGCGAAGCACGACATCGCCACCAGCACCGCCTCCGTGTCGATCGACCACAGACACATGAAGAACACCACCTGAGGAACACCCATTCCACAATCAGTATAGGTGGTGGATACTTAGGCCCATATTTTTGGTCAGTACTCAAGATGCATCTCGGCCTCAAGATACGGTTCAGTAGGCCTACTACGAAACCGTTTTGAGACTCAAACAATCGGACGAGAATGCTGCGTCCTGCTCTAACAACGTCATTCACGTTTGTTAGAGCAGGACGCGGCATTCTCGTACGATTTTTTGAGTATCAAAACAGTTTCATGGTACGGCCCCTGGCTCTGTGATTGGTTGGCTGTCATAATTTGGACCAATCACAGAGCTGAACCGCGTCTTGAGACCGGGTCGCATCTTAAGTACTGACTAAAAATACGGGACTTAATATGATGTTGGGTAAGTAAACGCAGTCGGATGTATCACCAGTGTATTAAACTCACATCAACTTACAAGTACAAGTTACAATAGGCACAACTTGCCTCCGTCTTAACTACATAGTACGTACTTTAACAATTACTATAAATTACGACTACTTTACTATATAAACTCTCAACTAGGACTATGCGTTCTTAGGCCACAAGTCTATGTTCGCTTAGCAAAAATCGAAGGGAGCGGCGCGTTGTCTGCAAGCACTAATCACGAAACTGTCGTAACTTCTCATAACCGATTTAAAACAAATTAACATTGGTGAATTAATTTCTAGCTTAGGTAAGCAAGTAATTATTCCTCACTCGGAACAACGTACTATTGCTGACGTCAATTCGTCGTATAGTATTTAAAACTCAGTTAGCTTACCTTAAGGAACCTATATCAGACAGAGAGCGGTCACGCGTTCAAGCGTTAGTCATAATATGCTAAGTAATAACCACCGTGTGGACCGCCAAAACTGACAGCTCGAAGGCTAGCTTATACTGACCCCTTGTACGCTTGACCGCTCTCTGTCTGATAGGTTCCTTTGTCTTAAACTACTACCAGCAAAAATCATTGTACCTCCAACTTAATATGCGCCTGCTTGCATATCGGTATATGCGCTCCGACGTTGGCATACTCCTTCTGCGCGGCGAGGAACTGGTTGCGGCAGGTGAGCACGTCGCGAAGCCACCGCAGAACCTCGCGGTAATTCACCACCTGACGCTGTATTAACTTCTGACTGATGTTGTATAGCACCTGCGAACTGAATTCGTGAGGGGTATTAGTGTACAGTAGTACAATGCCTGGGCGAGTTAATTAAACACAGATTACTGTATAACTAAACACTACTATGGCGGCGGCTGGTGAAGAAGCGATCGGCGCTCTGACGTCTGGCGACCATTGCTAACCATCCCCACTGCCTAGTAGACATGTCTAACTTTATTTATCAATAAACTACAATTAGCTATATAGAAATGTTAGACTGGAAATCTTTATACAGACACACGATATAGATAAATAAGCACGCACGCACACACCTTCACATGCACGCACAACGCGTGCGTGCGTGCAACCGCACTCACACCCGCAAGGACGCCTACCAGAACGAACATTATCGGTAAATGGATGGGACTTAACTCAAATTTTGTGTGTTGTCGATAAACGTGACACAAATTCTAATTGATGAAAAACAACGTCACATATTTTGTGGATGTTGTGGATCCCGACTCTTTGCGTATACAGTTCAAGTGTTTCTGTTTATATCAGTTAGCGTTAGCGAGATCATCAGATCATCGAGGCAATCTTCCACCGTACGTTTTTCGCGTAACTTTCTGCCGCGCACCTACAAAACTCTGGAACGAAGTGACACTCAGCAGTATTTCTGGATCAATACGACCTGCAAACTTTCAAGGGAGCGTATTCCCTCTTAAAAGGCCGGCAACGTACCTGCAGCTCTTCTAATGTTGCGAGTGTCCATGGGAGACGGTAGTTGCTTTCCATCAGATCAGGTTACCAGTTTGATAGTTTGTCCCCTTAATTTTTATAAAAAAAATAACTGATTATCCATATTCAACATTACCTTATATCCCAGAAAGTATTGAGTGGCGCCTCAGGGTTCCACATGTGGACTCTATCTGGCCGGTGTAAAGCCAGTAGCGCCGCCATCGCCTCCTGCGAGATGTCGCCCATTCCAGTGTGGTGGACCAGCGAGACTAGACCGTTGATCAGCTCCGTTGTGGACGATTGGATCTCGATCGCAGAGCGGCCGGGGTTCTGTTGTTTTTTTAATAAAAGTCAAAAGAAATGTATTGACATGACGTATTTGAATACTGTGTTCTACAATAATTTTAAAAATTTTAGCAACGTCATCATGCTTCATTAGGCGTGTCCACTCAAAGCCAGCAGCCTCGTGAGGCATTCGCCGCTCGAAGCAGCTCAGTTGGTGTGGACGTGCCTCGCCCAAGGCTGCTCGCTCTGTGTGGACACGCCTATTGGTAAAATTTTATACTACTCACTAAGGAGTTACTATAACAAATACTCACACTCAACATCAGCATGGGGTCAGCGTGTATCAGTCTGACGAGCAGAAGCAGCAGGTTGCGGTAGGCAGGCTGCTCTTCCGACTTGTTCAGTTTAGACTGCACCTCCTTCGACTTGAGGGTCAACGAGATCATACGCAGTGGCGTGTGCACTATATACCCCTATGGTAAAAAACATACTCATTAATAACAAGGTTTGTTTTGAGCAAAATTAAAGAATCTAACTAGGAAAATAATGTATCCTGACCCGGAGTCCCGTGGGACGAGAGTTATTGGAGGTTCGCATAGCGACGCCTCCGCACTCCCGTCCTACGCCGGCGGAGCGGAAGAGAGGACATGTCATCCTCTCTATTCCGCTCCGCGATCTCTTTCTGTGAGATGACATAATAATAATATACTTTATTGCATTCTACAAAATTATACAGAAAAAACAGTAAAAGCAGAAAAAGACAAAACAATTCTGGCGGCCTTATCGCTAAATAGCGATATCTTCCAGGCAACCATCTTACGACTAGTACATTGATATTAGATAACATAAAAACGAGTGGATGTATAATGTGCATAACAAACAAAAGCTAATAAGCACACACACAAAACAATTAAAGCGAAAGAACACGATGAAAAACTATCAATTACCTACTACTAATGGTTTAAAATCTAATGATTAACAAGGCTGAACAATGTTCCGTCCGTGTCATTAATGTTCAATGATTTAGTCAGATAATAATTTTTAAGTTGTCTTTTAAATGCATTTAGGTTTTCTGACTGTCTTACATGATTAGGTAAAGAGTTCCATAAGCGCACTGCGTGGGCCGAAAAGGAGTTACCAAAAAATTTTGTCTTTTGGACAGGGACATTTAATTTGAGAGCAAAACGCGCGCTGTCTGTGTCAGAAAAAGTAAACATTTGCTTTAGATAAGGGGGAGCCATGGGGTCAAAAAGTATTTTATACAGTAGGTGAAGCACATGAGCATTCCTGCGTAAACGAATAGGTAGCCACTTCAAAATCGATCTATGTTCCGAGACATGGTCGAACTTCCGCAACCCAAAAATAAATCGAATGCATAGGTTTTGTTCGTTCGAGTTTATTGAATTGTTCTTCTGTCAAATTGATATAACTGACGTCAGCACAGTCGACAATGGAAAGGAGTAAAGTCTGTGCAAGCATTACTTTAGTCGGAATGGGCAAAAAGTTTTTGAGGCGTTTTAATGAAGCGGATGCTGCGAAAACTCTTTTGCAGACATAATTTATTTGGCTCGACCAAGACAATGTTGTGTCAAAAATAACCCCTAAATTTTTAACTGTCTCAGAGTAGTTTATTGTGACGTTGTTCAACGTAATAGGAGGCAGATCCGAAAAACTTATTCTTTTTAAAATGCCTTGGCTGCCAATAACAATAGCTTGTGTTTTTGCAGGATTAAGTTGCAAACCATGGCTTGTTGACCAGTCAAATAAATTCGATAGGTCTTGATTTAGCTTCGAAATAGCTGAAATTAGATTATCTAAAGTAGCATGCGAATATATTTGAAGGTCATCGGCATACATGTGGTAAAGTGACGCTATGTTATTGCATATAGAATTAATATATATCGAGAACAACAACGGGGAGAGTACACCGCCTTGTGGGACTCCAGTAAGAGTGCGGCACCAGTTTGAAGCAAGTTCATCGATTTTGACTCTTTGTCGACGACCATATAGATAGCTCTGAAACCAGTTTATAGCATCTTTGGAAATATTTAGTGACTGCAGGATACCTAGCATGATGTCAAAATCCACCGAATTGAATGCATTAGTGACATCCAGGAGAATCAAAAATGTAACTTTTTTGTTGTCCATCGCTAACCGAATGTCGTCGGTAATTACACATCCCACCAAAAACATACCTGTTAAAATAGGGCCTAGTTCCTATAGGCTAACTGTTGGTCTAAAAAAAGAGTTGAAATCCAATCCAATGCCAAGTTCAGATGCACTTCATCGATCATAATCATCTTTATCAACAGCCTGATCCATAATACTTCTAATTTGAAGTTGGCAGGTTATTTAAATTCTATTAATATTATCTAATTATATAATTAATCAAGTGTAACGCATAGCACAAAAACCTGCCAAGTTCAAATTAGAAGTATTATGGATCAGGCTGTTGATAAAGATGATTATGATCGATGAAGTGCATCTGAACTTGGCATTGGATTGGATTTCAACTCTTTTTTTAGACCAACAGTTAGCCTATAGGAACTAGGCCCTATTTTAACAGGTATGTTTTTGGTGGGATTTCAATACTTTTTTCAAGAAATGTGAAATGTTTTCTTTTTGTGCTACGCCCGATATAAACAATACTTTCAATAAATGCCTCATTATATCACTGGTACATAAGAATTTTTATCTAAAGTTCATAGATGAACTGACTCACGCTTGACGATTTCTTAAATTTCTTAATTTATCGTTAATCTACATAATAATATAACACACGACCTGTGTGCTAAATTTCATAACGCTAGGACATTTGGAAGTAGCCTCTAAAGTTCGTAGATCGGCTGACTCACGCTTGACCGATTTCTAAAATTTCTTAATTTTTTGTTAATCTACATTTAACACATGACCTGTGTGCCAAATTTCATAACGCTATGACATTAAAGTTTGTATGGGCTGTAGATAGGCCGACTCACGCTTGACCGATTTCTAAAATTTCTTATTTTTTTTAATCTACATATAACACACGACCTGTGTGCCAAATTTCATAACGCTAGGACAATTGGAAGTGGCCTCTGAAGTTCGTAGATGAACCGACTCACGCTTGACCATTTTCTACAATTTCTTAATTTTTCGTTAATCTACATATAACACACGACCTGTGTGCCAAATTTCATAACGCTAGGACAATTGGAAGTGGCCTAGAGGTTTTGATTACCGGTCAGTGAGTGAGTGAATGAGTCAGTGCCAAAATAAGCTATTTTTACAAGGACATATCTCAGGATCTACTGAAGCTATATCTATGAAATTGGGTATACTGCTTAAGTACTCGTAAATAATTACGTAGGTATAATTTTATCTTTGCACTCGCAATAGACACTGAGCTACAGGGGGGTCAAAAGTACGTCGAAACGGTTCGTGTAAATAGTGCACGGCATGCGCGCGGCCTGCTGGAACTAGGCTTGCGCACTTCCGTGCGCTTTGATACTCGCAGAAAGAGACCGCCGCCTGACAGGTCTCATCGCTCTCGAGCATGCAGCAACAACTTTAGTACCTGTGTAGCCTTATTGAGCGTGTCTGTGAACATGACTCGCAGCTCCGCGGCCTTAGGGTAAAGCAGCTCTATCTGCGGCCACCACGCCAGTCGCGGCTGTTTTATTATCCTGTCAACAACCGTTATTTTAAACATTTTTTTTTTACTTTTACCTGTGCAAAAATAATCCTGCACACACAAGATAATATTATGTTCAATTCAAAAAAGAGAGGCGTTACATTTATGCGAGAGTGAAAGAGACAAGATATGCTCACTTCCACAAAGAGAGGGGTTACATTTATGCGAGAGTGAAAGAGACAAGATATGCTCACTTCCACAAAGAGAGGGGTTAAATTTATGCGAGAGTGAAAGAGACAAGATATGCTCACTTCCAAAAAGAGAGGGGTTATATTTATGCGAGAGTGAAAGAGACAAAATATGCTCACTTCCAAAAAGAGACAAAGAGAAAAGAGAAGCATTACATTTATTCGGCAGTGAAAGAGACTGGATATTGAACATAATATCCAGTCTCTTTCACTGACGAATAAATGTAATGCCTCTCTTTTTGGGAGTGAGCATATAAGCTTCGAAAAAGATAGGCGTTACATTTACGCAAGATTTAAAGAGACAAGTATAATACCCACCTAAGTAGCGCGTGTACGATGACGTAATGGTAGGATATATGCGCGGAAAGGTTGAGGCACACTTTGAGAGCGTCGTTGGAATGCGGCATTATGCGGAACAGCGACACTAGGCACTCCGTCACTAGCTCGAGCTCCGCACATCCTGGAGCTGCACCATACCGTGCCCACGGTTTCACCGGGTTGAACAGCAGCATCTGAGAAGGAAATAAAAATTAAGGCCCAATTTCACCAAGGAATGTTAAAGTTAATTATAGAATTGGTATCACATTACCTCTTTCGTTTTTCATATGAAAGAGAAGACAATATGACATTTTAAAAAGCTGTTAACACTAACAGACGTTGATGAAATTAGGCCTAAATATGTTAACCAATTATGCTCGTACGCAAAGGTGTACGCAAGTTATGCGTTCGCACATTTAGGCGCCTACAGCTCTACAGGGTTGAACAAAAGTAACTGTGAAGAAATAAAAAAATCGGCCAAGTGCGAGTTGGCGAGTCCAACTCGCACTTGGCCGATTTTTTTATTTCTTTGCTCTATAATGGCACGAAGGGTTCCGTGCCATTATAGAGCAAAAGAAGTAAAAATTAGAGTTTTTTGTATGGGAGCCCCCCTTAATTATTTATTTTATTTAAATTTTATTATTAATTATTAAAGTATTTAAAATACAGCTGAGTATTTTATGTACATTTCAAGTGCCTAACTGTTGTCATCGTTGATACCGAGCGAAAAATAGCAAAAAATTTACGTTTGTTGTATGGGATATTACCCTTAAATATTTAATTTATTAATTATTTTGTTTTTAGTATTTGTTGTTATAGCGGCAATAGAAATAATAATATTATTTCATAATCTGTGAAAATTTCCGTTATGCTATTACCGTTCTTGAGTTACAGCCTGGAGACAGACGGACAGACATCGAAGTCTCAATAATAGGGTCCCGTTTTTACCCTTTGGGTACGGAACCCTAAAAAAGGAGAAAAATTTGTAAAGTATTCGTGTTCGCACGTCAAGATGTAACTAAAGTAATGTGTTGGCACGTAGACGTAATGTACCGCGCTCACAACAACTCGATCGCACGCGAACGCAAAGTAGTGCGTTGGTACGTATACGAGCCAGAGTTATACGAACAGAGTTGATCAGTAGCAGCTGACAGAAGAGAATAGAAATACTTTAAAAAAAGTGTACGCAAAAGTGTACATTCACACGTAGACGCGTTCACTAGCACGCACATGTGTGCTAATTTCCCTACCGCATTTGCTATAAAAAAGCAACGTGTGTTTTTACGTTTTTAACAGACCTCTTCGTGCATTACTTTGTTTTGCATTATACCTACTAACCTTGAGATCATTGATTACAGATTTGACTAGCACAAAGGTGACATTCCCAGAGTCTGCTATATTGAGGTAGGTGGACGCTTTGCAGAGTTTCACACAAGTCACTACTGCCGCCTCCGTCACTTGCTTTGAATTGTTTTGGGGACCTAAAACAAAACGTTCATGTAATTTACAATTTTAAATAAATAAGCTAATCGCATATTATATCAAAATCTTTTGGGATTTTTAACCGACTTCCAAAAAACGAGGAGGTAATTTTGAAGTCGGTGCCAGTTCCAAAAGTTTCAAATATTCTGTCAGAGAACTGAAGATTCAGCTATCTGGTACCGACTTCAAAATAATGAAGATTGAGTACAGAAATAGTTGAGGTTTAGCCGAATTCGGAAAAAGGCACTATTAGATAGGAAAAATTATTATTTAATACTTTTTAGTTCATATTAATGTTATTATTGTTTTTACCTTGGAAGTCGGTTTTAATTTTTTGTTAAAAATAATAATTTAGTATTTACAGATATTAAAAAACCGACACATTTTAATTTCATCTGGTAAAGTACTGTTTTTCAAAATTTTAAACTTACTAAGTCCCCTCTTTACAGCATCAATAAACTGTTTCTTCTTCGAATGCCGTGGACTGCACGGTGCACCACTGTCTGCATTGACTATTTCTTCTAAAACTTTCTGCAAATAAAATATTTAAAACATATTATGTCTCTGTGACGTTCAGTCATGGCTCAGTGAGTCACTCATTTGACGATTGATAAAGGTGTGCGTTACGATTGCTCCGCCAAGTTATCTAAACAGAAAAAAACTTCGCCAAAAAAATTGTCGAAATATGTCGAAATCGAAGGGAACAAGCCAAAAATTTGTCAATGTTTAAACAAAAAAGTTACAAGGATTTTAAGTTGGCCGCGCGAACGTAACGTGGAGGATTGCGCGGCCATGAATATCTCAGGAATCACATGGGTCAGAGATCTAAGGAATTAGATCTCTGACCCATGTGATTCCTGAGGATTGTCATATGAAGACTGAATTTGTCGAAAAACGAATTATAAACTGTAGTTAAATATTTTAAGAAATATTTACCTTAGAAGTTATGGCCGCGCAATCCTTCACTTGTAATTTTTTAATGTTGAATAATCAACATTAAAAATTATAACTTAAGACTTAGTGCAAAAAACTGTTACAGGAAGAATGGTCTTAATTTGTCGAAACTAGTGAAAGCAATAAATACTAAGTACATAAAGCTTGTTTAAACAGACATATCAGTCCGAAACATAAAATACATGGCCGCGCAGTCGTAACGTTACTTTATAGGCTGATATCTCATTATCTGTAAATACTAGGATTTCGGTGTGAATATCCATTTATTCGACATATTAACCTGATTAGAATGATATATCGTTTTACCCTCAGAACAATTTTCAACGCGTGTAATCTCGAAAAATATGTTCTCTCATACAATGTCTGAGCAGGGTAACCATAATTTCGATTCGATTTGGGAATACCTCTAACTGGAGACTTGCAATTATATTGAACAACATGTAACTCAATTTGCAAAAGTATTAGTATTAAATAAAATAAAACGTGTATATTTCAATAATTAGATATATTTATTCATCTGCACAGCTTGAAAAATAAACAAAAATATATACATGAAAAAAAGCAACATCAAAAGCATGAAGATTGAGTAGAAATAGTTGAGGTTTAGGCGAAGTCTGAAGACGCCACTATAATAAGGAATAAGAATAATTATTTGATTACCTTTGTTTTTACCTTGGAAGTCGGTTTAAATTTTTTGTTAAAAAATAATAATTTTACCCTTTTTAGTTACATAATATGAGACAACAAGGCTATAATATTATAGCTTGTTGTCTTAGAGTTGTACATATTAATAGCGGTCGCCCGCGGCTCCGCCCGCGTGGATGTCGGTTACGGCTGCAAAAAGCCTACCCAGGAAAGACTCGGTCAGCAAAATGATTCCCAGGTCAATTCACAGACTCCAACACTGACATCGACGACGCGGACGCAGTCATTATCCGAAGGGTGTACAGTGCACACTGCACAGATTGTCTTCCTCCCGCAAGCACATCCCGCTTGGTGACGCCCACTATCGTAATATTTTAATTTCGCCATAATTTCAAAACCAAACGTCCAATTTTAATCATTCAAAGACCAAATTTTATCTACATAAACTGTACTTAGTGATGAAATAATTTATTTTGATAAGGATTAATGGCATATGGCGTCTGCCGATACAACGTGGTAACATGTATCATAAAGTTGGAAGACGGTGACTCGCCAACTCCCTCAAAATGGTCTCACGCATGGTGCACCGAGGCGGCAACATTAACAGAGCGGCTTGAGGCAGGAGAGGTGTCGCTGGACTTTAAACGCTGATCATTTGCTCCCTCAGAGGGTCCCATCACGTCGCCCACTCGCTATTTACGCTTCACATCCTCCCTCCGATCCGAAGCTCTTGCGACTCCACTCAAAACGGCGGGTTAAGGCAAGGCAGAGGTAGGGCCTGATTCTCAGTCAGTGTTCACTCCGGCCAGCCAGTGAAGGCAAGCTGAAGATGGAGAACAGGGGCTTCCCGCGGAGCACTCGGGTACGTGGGGTCGCTACTCCCCAACAGCTCGCCACAAGCTGCCCTGCGGGCTTATAATTATTATAATACTGATACTTTTGCAAATTGAGTTAGATGTTGTTCAATATAATTGCAAGTCTCCAGTTAGAGGTATTCCCAAATAAAATCGAAATTATGGTTACCCTGCTCAAACATTGTATGCGTACTTTACAAGCACTTTTGTATTTATTTTGTAGTAGTATAATCAATAATCACAACACTAACGGGGTTTAGTATGAGCAGCATGATCTGGAGCGGCCACATGGCGACGCGCGACTTCTTGTTGTCGGCGAAGCTGTCGTGCAGCATGTCGAACAGCGTGTCGCAGCACTTGCTCAGCTCCTCGTTAGGCCGGCACTGCACTTCCGCGAACTCCTGCGAATTTACATAGTATTTAGTATTTAACTCTTGAAGTTAGCAAATGAACGTGAATTCAGTAGGCCTACTACGAAACCGTTTTGAGACTCAAACAATCGGACGAGAATGCCGCGTCCTGCTCTAACAACGTCATTTCACGTTTGCAGAGTAGGACACAACATTCTCGTACGATTATTTGAGTCTCAAAACCGTTTCGTGGTACGGGCCCTGTTTCGTGTTCCACCTCTACTCACAAATTCCATTAAATATTCAACTCGTTACTGAAGGTTGACCCCTCCCCTGCCCTAGCTTACTGAAGAGTTAGAGTCCCCGCAGACTGCAGACTTTTAGTCGGCCGATAGTTTGTTCGAAAGCTTAATCAGTACGAATATGTATGAAGATGCGCACGCTAAACGATTTGTATCGAACGATAATAATGAAGAAACCCCAATTTGGTCAAACTATCGGAAGATAGAAAGTCTGCAGTCTGTGGGGGCTCTTTAGAATGACCTACTAATATAACTACATATTATATACGGCTCGGTAATTCATTGATTTTTTCTAATCTATATAATATTAAATATATATGACCAGTTTCTAAGTTTTTAGACAGCATTTTATCTATTCATTATCGTTTTTGACTGGCTTACGTCTAAAAGTTAACCAAATAACAATGCCAGTGAAAAATAAACTTTTGTCAAAAAAAATTAAAATATCAGGCAGTAATCTTGTTGCTTTTCTAATGAACTGTCAGTGAACTTTAAACTACAGGAAGAGTAACTCCGTCAAAAAAAGTGCACCAAATGGCTACAAAATGTGACCCGAATACATGCACATTTATGCATGTGTTCGGTACACATTTTTCGTGTATATATACTCGAGTGACGTTCAACCAGGTTGACATGATAATTATTGTCAAACTCATTTTACAATTTGTTTACTTTTGGTTTACTTTTGGTTTACTTACTTTTTAAGTAGCTTTTTACAAAATTTTCGTTGTTAAAATGCCTAAATGCCCTGTGAAACGGTGTAGAAGTCATACAGATACGACTTTTAATACAGGAATAACCTTTCAAGTTTCATCAGTAAGTGATTTTTTTTAAATTATGCTTAGGTAAAGTTCTTGTATTTTTTCCGACCCAAAAACATGCCCAAAAAGATGGTTTATTTAAGTTGGATGCCAGGGTATTTGCGTAAAATTAAGCTGGTCTCTTTGTGTTTGTCTTATTAAGTTTACATGTTATTGTAAAAATGCAATAATCAAAAAATAATATAATTACAAAATTTTTACAAAGTCGCCATGGACAGTGTTATGCAAGATGTAACAATTTAATCATAATTCATAACCGGGGGTCTGACTGACATCAGTATCTAGTATCTTATTTTTATAATGCCGTTCGTACTTCGTTTAGTAAGAAACGAACTGAATTGGATGCCGAGCCAGATTACTCGTTTATGTAGCACACTCAAACTCAAATTTTATTATTCAGAATAAATTTTTGCAAATATTTTCTGAAAGTCTACATGATGCCTACCACCGGTACACTTTAATAGTCATGACTAGGGAATGTGTTTTTACACGAATTATCATATTTAGACTGTGAAATCCCAAGTTTTATTTTCCATATTTTTCCATATTTTAGGGTTTTACAAAGATAAGTCCATATTTTGCAAGAAAATGTCACAATCGTCCACATTTCACTAAAATACAAAAAAAAATACGTTCCTGCCACCATGCGGCTGCGTATTTCGTTCCTCTCGCGTTTTATATTATTATTTATTATATTTTTTCGGTATTCTGTTTTCAAAGAAGATTATTGAAGAAATAGAAAATAAAGTTTCAGCTATGCTGAAGGTCATGTTACTGACATGGCTAAACAAAAACTGAAGTAAAAAATATCGTGAATTGTGAGTTGTGACGTGCAGGGATCATTTAGCCAATATTAAGCGAACCTAAGACGATCATTTTTTTTAAATGAAATAAGGGGGCAAACGAGCAAACGGGTCACCTGATGGAAAGCAACTTCCGTCGCCCACGGATACTCGCAGCATCAGAAGAGCTGCAGGTGCGTTGCCGGCCTTTTAAGAGGGAAGGGCAGGGAAAGGAAAATGGTAGGGGATTGGGCCTTCAGTAAACTCAATCACTCGGCGAAGCACAGCGCAAGCGCTATTTCACGCCGGTTTTCTGTGAGCCCGTGGTATTTCCCCGGTCGAGGCGGCCCATTCGTGCCGAAGCACGGCTCTCCCACGTCAAATTATGCAGCATGACGTGCGTTACGTGCTGTCATGGTTACAATATTATGATCAGCATGTCATGCAAGTTGTACAGTTAGTACTGTCACATATGTTTATTCCCAAACCATTTATGCATAGGCAAAGCCAGTATAGCATATTTCTGGCCTACCAAATATGCAAAGGCAAAGCCAGCATAGCATATTTCTGGCCTCTATCTCTTTGTCAACTGTCACGAGTGACTCTTTTCTTACCTACGAGTATAACACTAAAACAAAGTTTAATTTTTGGAATTTTATACTCAATATTTTTTCCACATTTCTATTTAATAAGTACTCCATATTTTTCCATATTTCATATTTTATGTACATATTTTGGATTTTTTAGCACATATTTTTCCGGGCCCTAGTCATGATATATTTTGTATGAGTAATGATCGAAAATTAAAGAGATTACGAAAATCTGCATTTGTACCGTAAGTTTTTTATTTCAATTCTGTAATAATCTTTGCTAATATTTTAAATGCGAAAGTGTCTCTGTCTGTCTGTCTGCCTGTCTCGCTTTCACGCCAAAACTACTGAACCGATTGTAATGAAATTTTGTACACAGATAGTCTAAAGCCTGAGAAAGGACATAGGCTACTTTTTAACCGGAAAAAGGGGTTGTAAGGGGGTGAAAATGCGTAAATTTGTTCAAATTAAGTTATTTCCAAAAAATCATAATAGATGGCGCCGTGCGTCTCCTACATCGCGATATCGCTTGCTAGTGCATCTTTCTATAAGAGGTGGTACCAAGTTGAGTACCGGTTTTCGATTCTTGCGATTGTTATGCACGTCTATAAATAATGAATAACTCACTACTCTACTTAGTAGTCAGTACTCAGTACTTTATCTACGCGGTGATGAGTGACGAAACCTTAAACCTACCAATGCTAAATAGTTTATAGGTGTATATATAATATGTTGTGTAATGGGGGGCTAAATAAGCTTTAGGTATAATATAAAAAAAATTAAATATTATGTGCGCACTGCACAGCTGTTATTAGATATTTTGATTTAGGGGTACCAGGGTTTTAAAAAGCTTTTAAATTTGACACCAATTTTGTTGACACCGCGCGCTATAAACTGAAGTCCACGCGGACGAAGTCGCGGGCAACAGCTAGTTCTGTAATAATTTAGCACATATATTTTTGTAATCTGAAAACGTCTTGTCTAGGTGCTCTGGATAGTTTTAAATTCGTCCGAGTCGTACACGGTTTGTTCAAAATTATTATATATTATTATTATTATCGACGATTTAAGGATCAGAGGAAAATGATTTATTTTAAAATAATAATTATGTACTCCTTTCTTCGTGATAGTAGATAATATCTACTATCACGAAGAAAGGACATATTATGTTTGGTGTATACTGCATAATGCCATCCGCTTTGTTTCATAACTGTGACATTGACAATAACCGCGCAGGCTGTCGTCCAGCGCGCAATATTATGATACGTTACCTGGGAAACGACCTTGGCGAGAATCTGAATTGTCATATTTTAGTGTTCGAAAAGGAGCCAAATTTAAAACGGTTGAAGTATGGTAGTTACGTTTCCTGTAGTTTTGTTATTCGTTGTGAACTGTGGAAAATTAAAAAGAAAATTGTGATTATAAATAAGATGAAATTTAAACCAACCTGAGGATAAGTATCCATCCAATTCCAAACTGCTTTTTCCAGGGACACTACTAGGACTATATGTGAAGTTTTTCTTAGCAATCTAAATTTCTGCAAGGCTTCTGAAATGTAAAAAAAAAACCTTAGCATAAGGCTACGCGCACATTGTGATGGGGTGCAATGGGGACGGGAAATGGGTTATGGTTTTACATACTACAATCAAGCTTTTTACCTGTAAAAAGCCGTATAAGCCTGACAATATCCACGTTTATATGCTGTATTAACTCTATGTCTGTATAATCGGGGTTTTCTTCATTACAGGAGGCTAATTCCTAAAATAAAATTACAATATATAAATTATAAGTGTATCAAATAAAGTTACCTTTAAATTCTAATCAATGATTAATATTTTAGATTTCTAAAGAAATGGTTATAATTTACACACCTGCAATCTTGCACTAATCCTATTGAATACTGCATTAAAAAAATTTAAACTAAGCGCAAATAGTACTTTGCTGGCCAGCTGACGGAGTTCTATATTATTAACATTACTTTCATTTCGTAAATCTGAAAAAAATTGGATAAGTATCACAACTATTTAGACTCAATTTATATTATCTGCCTGAGCCTCAATATTCCTGTGTTGCTCAGTGCTCTGTTATACCAAACAAGCAATTTGAAAGATAATAAAAAGGAATAATCCCTTGATTGTGGAAAACGAGACACAATAGCCTTTCAATTGTTATCGCGACCACCGGTGATCGCACGGGGCTTGATGGGTTAATTATAATTTATAATCGCTGCAGAAGCGAGCCATACATTCTATTTATAAAATGTCTTCTTTTGAATCTCTGAGAGATAAATTTAAGGAAATTGGTATTCTAACTGTTGCTTCTCAATACATTTTGGATAATGTAATATATGTTAGAAAAAATATAAGTAAATTTAAAGCTTAAAATGATATTCACTGTAGGAACACCAGAAATAAGCACAAGCTGGATTTTCCGATGATCAGACTTAGTAAAGTTAGTAAATCTTTTAAAGGTCAATGTATACGCCTGTACAATAAAATCCCAATAAACGTTCAAAATCTTTTGATTAATAAATTTAAAAAAGTAGTCAAAGAACGTTTGTGTGCCAAAGCCTATTATAAGGTCAATGATTTCATAAACGATGCCACATCTTGGGAGTAGGATGGCTGCTTGGAAGGCCACTTCTACATGTTATATGACTTACAATTATGTATGGATATTGACATTGTATAATTTTAAGTTACAATTGTAAATTTTATTTTAAAAGATTAATTTTTTTCTCACTTTTTTGGTAAAAAGTGGGACCCCGGCGAGTTTCTTACGCCGGTTCTTCGCCGGGATAGTTCCCCAACCGGTGGTAGGCACCAGTAGTATCAACATTCTGAAAGCATTTGCTACAAATCTATTCGGAAATAAAACAATTTTTATTTTATTTTATTTTATATCAATGGATTACATGCACCATCATATCTCCTACATAACATATTATAGTTAGTGGAAACAAAAAAAATACTTCTCCAATATAGTGTCTTACCTATAAACTGACAAACTTCTCTCAACAATATTTTAACATTCATAGCCTCCTCGTGTTTAGCCGTATCCTTTGGTTGGGAGTTGAGGCATATCTCTAGTGTATCAAGAACTATCACTAGACTGTCATGGTAGCCCTTTTCTTGCTCAGTCTGGGGTCGATTGACACAAGCCGTTAAGGTTGGTTGATACTAAAATGTCATGAAAAAAATAATGTTTTTTAAAGTATAACATTTTTTTTTTGTTCTCAAAAAGTAATATTTATTTAAAAATAGGTGTTGCCCATTAACAGTCGCTTTTTTTGCCCTCATGTCCATTTGTTCCCTTTAATCTTTAAAACTATGCAACGCATTTTGATGATTCTTTCAGTGTTAGATAGCCCATTTATCGAGGAAGGCTATAGGCTATATTTTATCACGTTAAGACTAATAGGAGCGAAGTAATAGAGGAAAATGTAGAAAAAACGGGGAAAATTATTTCAAAGGGCTAACTTGAATCTCAGGAACTACTGGTCCGATTTGAGAAATTCTTTCAGTGTTAGGTAGCCCATATATTGAGGAAGGCTATAGGCTATATTTTATCACGCTAAGACTAATAGGAGAATGTGGAAAAAACAGGGGAAATTATTTGAAAGAGCTTATCTCTCCAACTACTGGAGCAATTTTATGTTATTTGGCACAGATAAGAAGTAGACCACGTGA
Organism: Polyommatus icarus; assembly: GCA_937595015.1. Taxonomy (NCBI): domain Eukaryota; kingdom Metazoa; phylum Arthropoda; class Insecta; order Lepidoptera; family Lycaenidae; genus Polyommatus; species Polyommatus icarus. Next base: position 4,799,391 of record OW569325.1, read on the forward strand.
AGGATCATAGGCTATCGATTTTAATCATTTTTTCAGTGGCTATAATATATTTTATACCAGTGTGACACCGGGGCGGGTCGCTAGTAATGAATAAATAAAAGAGAGACACGCTGACATAAAAAGATGGATAGACAGACCATGGATGTATAAAAAAGTAGACACATTATAATTCTTTAAGCAAGAACAAACTCACCAATTCGTTGACTCTTTGAAGAATTTTTGTTAAGCCCGATATGACAAGAGAAAAGCGATGCCGACTAATTTGTACCAGACAGCCTTTGAACTGCTCATCATTTATTCTGGAGTGCAAATTCTGTGTACCAGTTTTGTAAGGAAGCTGCAATATTTGAGTAGTTGATAAACACTGTATCTATATCTATATCTATGAACATCCTAACTTATACTTCTGGGTCATACAATTTAGCAGTTTTGTTTTTGAGCAAGCAATATTTCTTGTTATTGAAGTCAACTGATCATTATCTGTAAGATACTGCATTCTATTCAATGTTCACATGGTCGGTCAGATATTTTTTTACGTGCACCTTTATATTCCTTAGAATAAGAGCCTATGAAAAAATCTCAGATAGTGAAAATGCCGACACTTGCACGAGAAAACAATTTACGTAGGAGTACGGTCGATAGAAGGTAAAGCCCCATTGAAGTATAGTACCTAATATAAGTTTTGTGTCATACTTATTATTTGGATACATAGATTAATGTGTGAGCGCAATATCTAGGTATCTAATAATTGTGTAAATAAATTCGGGTCCAATAAGTTAGGATGAACAATATATTTTTATTTATAGCAAGGTACTTACTTGCTCTTCGAACCGGGTAATCAGCGAGTTGGCCCATTCCCCTGGTTTTTGTGTACCCATTGTGAATAAAATATACAAAAGTAAATACGTTTCTTATAAAGTAAATAAATTTAAACATTGACCAAAATACAACTCCATTTTTAGTTTGTTTCAGGTGGACGAAAGTTCTGAACAAAAAAAAATTGGGTTCCAAATTTAAACGTAGGTACTAAACCTAATCGCATAATCTGTACAATTTTTAAGCACGGTCGACTGTGATTGGCTGATAAAAAAGACCATAGAAAATATAAACTACATGAGAAAAAAGAGGAAGAAGAAGTTTAAAACTCAAAGTTCGAATTTCATATATAATTAGAAAATTATTTTATACAACTCATACAAAAATTGTAAAATAAGTGGATTAATTATTGAAAAACGTAAGGTAAGCCATTGTAAAATGTAAATGTAACCGTAAATTGATAAATTGAAACAAAACATAACGATATCATACCATGTTATCTAATACAAAGTATGTCGTAGTATTATATGCATATTTGTACAATAATTTACAACATAAACTATATTAATATTAATATGAAAAAGAGAGATTATTATTTCATAGAAAATATTATAATGTACATCAGTATGCAGTTAATTTGGAAAATGATGAAATGCGTATCATATGTATGATGTGTATTATTGTTTTATTGTAACAATACATAAGTTTATTAACTATACTTAATAATTTATGTAAACTGTATGGAAATGTATTAAATGAAAAATATTTCATTAATTTCAGATTTTTAGGTCCCTATACAGCTAGTTTGCAACATTTTAGTCTGCAAGCAATAGCTGTTACCTCGATCGCGGATTCTAGGAAATCTTTTGTTCTCACGGTTTCATGCGACCGCTTGGGAACGAAAGCAGCAAAGAGATTCAAAGCAAGGAGATTTTAGGAGAAGGAAGGTATGAGATAATGAGTGGTACGGCCACCAAGGAAAAATCCTCTGATCAAGTGAGGTGGTATGCAGCTGGCCTGAGCCTGCACGATAGATTTCAGCTGTCGTATACAGGATGTAAGAAAACAAAGTATGTATGTATAAAGGTGCGGTCCACTGGGTCGGAATCGGAGCGTAGGACGCAGTGGACGGATTTGTTGCTTTGTATGTATGGTAGTGACTACTATGAACTGCACTAGAAGTACTGGAACGTCATTCTGCGCCTGACAAGTATATGACGACACGACGTGCCGTCCGCACCGTACGTCCCGATTCTGATCTGGTGGACGCGCAGCTCTAATCCCGTCCCTATAGGTATAGAGTTTACTGTATAAGCCAATCAAGTAGTTAGTAGAGTAGCATAGACAGCTATTCTATTATATTTATAAATAAAATACATAAAACTGTACTGTAATATAATAATATTTAATAACAGAAATCAACAAAAGCTTGTGGATTAAATCTGTTTTATTGTTTAATTTACCTTATTAGCCTATTTAATAAGTTATGTACAATAATTTTTATTGAAATAAAACATTTATTTGAGCTCATTTCTTTTTTATTTTAATTTTTGGTATGTTTAGAGTGAAAGGTTTTGCACTTAAAAATTTTAACTTCAGTTTCAAATTAAAAAAATAACGGATGTTTATTTTTTTTCTTCTAAGTCCGACCTCTTGCTACGTAGTATACAGTTTACATCCTCTTTGGTTTGTTTCGATTTTTGTTTTTTTTTAATTTCCTTCTTCGTCTTGTGTTTATTGAAAAGAAGAATCATTAAACATTGTCAAAGTTGAATAGGGTAAAATACCAATTAGAATTTTTACTTTTCAGTGGTGAGTTGGTGAGTGGTGACTGAGAAAATAACAATTTATTACGTATGTTTTGTACATTTATTTATTACTTAGATTTATTTATTATATGTTTTTTTTGGTCTGTCCAATAACTGGTATGTAAAAGTGCTGAAAACAGTAATTACATGAAACAATACTGATTGACATGATATATTCTAAAGATGAGAGTAAAATTCATTACGAAAGTTAATTTGTAGCTGATTTGTGTCTTCAGATATATCATGTCTTAAATTTTTCAAATATCGTTATTTTTTTGTAACGTTACTGCACAAGGTCATATAAGATAACGATATGTAAATTAGGTTTAAGCTTTAAAGCTCTTAATATGTCAATGAGCTTTGCACACCTGATAATTACTGATTATATTCTCTCAAAGACCTATAATTGTTATAATATGTTCTTTGCTTGCTGCACACTGCACTCGAAAGCTCAAAGCATAGATTTTTTAATAACCTCCTTAACGGCTTTTACAGCTTTCTCGACTTTTCTATTACATTGAACATAGTATGGAGACAAAGGTTTATGCTCAAAACCCCACTCTTTTGAGAAATTTTTAAAGTTGCGACCTAAAAATTGCGAACTATTGTCACTTATTACACATTCTGGTGTACCGTAACGCACAAAATTCTCCTTTATAGCATTAACCAACTTTAACCTATTAAAAAAACTTCAAAACAATTGGCGCGCTAATTTAAAATTAAAGGTTATCTTGTTGAGGATGCTTGAGGTTAACATTAATAAAATTATACTTACCTACTCCAAACTTACTCTAAAATACGTAGTAAGTAACTAGTACTTATAAGTTATAACTCAATGCTAAAATAATATAATAAAATTTGTGTTTAAATTAAAGCGACAATAATTATTAAACACGAAGTTATTTAATATTTTTCCTTGGTAATAATTATCTACATTCGTATATCTGGCAATTTATATCTAAATTAAGTATAAAATATTTTAGCTCGTAGATTATGTACTAATTATACTATGAAAAAATATAATACGCGTTATATATAACATTTAGAACAATGTACAAAAAGCTATTATAAGTTATAATGCTTGTTGATGAGTTCGTAGATAATGCGGTTTTAAGTCTGCCCTCGTAGGTGTTGTATAACAATTCCCAAAATGCCATTCGAGAATGAAAAGGTCGCGATATGACCTTTAAATGCTTGTCGATTTGTAGTCCACGCAAACTACCATTTGTCCCGACCATTGGTGGCCAGATCACAGGTATTAGTCCACTTGTTTCAGGCGTCGGGTTTCTATAAATTAAAACAAATGGACAATATAAAAATATTTTACAGTCGTTTTGATATAAGATTTATTAATAGTTGAAAATATTGTAAAACTGCCACTAGTCTGCATGCAGTGGTCTATGCTATTACCTAACTCGTAGTAAGTTTCTACTAATATTATTAGTACATAGTTGCTGATAATTAAAGCTACTTCTTAGTTCTGACAGGATCAGACGAGTAACTATTCCCATAGTTCGCCTTCGCTTGGCCCTTAAGTACCAGGAGCTTCTCACTTCTGCACGAAGTAAGTATTGTAGGTATGTATTTTAATATAGTAGTAAGGTCTTACCCGTATTTAATGAAGTTCGTCCATAGCATTGATATTTTGTCGACCATGGTTACGTCTTGAGCCGTTGGTACTGTTTTCATAATTTCGCCATGGAACAGATAGCCGAGTTCGTCGGCATGGGCGACACCGTTTTCGGTTACATTGTACATGCTCTTGAAGAAGTTTCTGTTCCCATCGTATGAAAACACATAAAAGTAAACGGTAGCATTTTTATGTTGGCTGTACTTATTTAATGCTCTCTGCATGGGATATAAAAACAAACAATCCGAGAGATAGTCGACTACTTTGTATCTATTTGTAAAATCGTTTTGACCGTCTCCAAGATAAAAATGTTGAACTATCGTTGCCACTTCTTCAACGTTTTCTAAATCGAACACATGTTCCAAATTCTGGCGAAATACGTCCGAATTATTAAATTTACCTATTCCTGCGCTTCCGTATAATGCAAACAAAAATTCGTTATCGGTGACACCGCTTAAAATATTCAAGCCATCGACATTAGAAGCTTTAGATTTTTCGGGATGTTCAGTGATGTAGCCGAAAACATTATTGTGCTCTTTTTCAACACAAAATGCGTACTCGTTGGACATCGAGGTTAAGATGACTGATTTAGGGTCGGTGCTTGCTAATGAAGCTACGGCCTTAGACACGTCGGTAGCGTTAAGTCCGAGAGATCGAGCTACCCCCAGCGTCGGCGCGTCATCGGGGTACATCAGCTGACCAGGGGCCGTAGCAGCTCCACTTTGAAGGATAGCTTGCTGATACAGTCTCGGCTGCTTCGCCAGCAGATGCATGTCTACGCACATGCTACCGGCACTGTGACCCATCAGTGTAATACGCTGGGGACTTCCGCCGAATGCGTGGATATTATTCTTCACCCATTTCATTGCCATGTACTGATCCTTTATGCCCTGATTTCCCGGTAATTCAGGCGAGTTCGTGCATAGAAAACCGTAAGGGCCGAGTCTGTAATTAAACGTCACCACGATCACATCGTGCCGTACTATGTACTCTGGGCCGAGTACATATTTCCCTCCGCTTCCTTGTCGAAAGGTGCCCCCGTGAATGTAAATTACGACAGCCTTGTTCAGACTCTCTGTGTTGGGTACGTAAACGTTGAGACGAAGACAGTCTAGTGTCCCGGCGTACATGTTACTGAATTCATCAATCTGTGGACAGACTATGGTTCCGTCGAAAGCTTTGAAGACATTGTCGTATTTTGGATAGGGTATCGAAGCCTGTAACAGAACAATTAAAATCAACTATAAAACCATTATCTATAACATTGCATCTAATTAAGTTAGTAAGGTAAGCATAATGGGCATACAAGACTTAGGTCAAAAGGGCGGACCGCGGTCCGCATCCGTAACGCCGCGGCGCGGCGCGCCGACCCAAGATAATAAGTATATGCGGTCGCGGACAAAGCTTTGTAGAAGTTGTCGAACTTCGTTAAAAACAAATTTCAGTTTCGTCTTACTGATAAACATCTCCTTAGTCCTTGATTTTTAATATCAATAGCTTGCACCAATTTTTTGGATCCGGGGCCCGATGTAAGGGGGGCCGGGCGAGCCGCGAGCCGGGCATTTGCCCAGAGCGGCGAAATTATTTCAGGACGGCAAAATTGACTTAATCCTATCTTCCAACCTAGCCATTAGCCATCCACCACCAGAGTTTGAGAATTTTACCTCCAACCTACTTCAGGTCGGAAGTGGAAATATATTAAAGTACTTTACTGACATGGGGGGACCATTATGCCCTAACAAAAAACTTGCTCATAACTTATAATAATATGGTTTTCTGTAAATCGGTACAGCGGTTTGGGCGTGAAGAGGTAACAAACAGACAGACAGACAGACAGACAGACAGACGGACAGACAGACGCACTTTCGCATTTATAATATTAGTATGAATAAGAAAGAGATAATTTACCTTTGTATAACAAAAAATACTTACACCAAAAGGGTTGCTGGCATTAACCTTAGCATAAGGTATTCCGAGGAACATCACATAGTCTCCATCATCAGCCTCCATACCCTGGATAGTTCCCAACTCTGTGTCATTCGCGAAAAATCTTGACTCCACCGCACACAAACCTAACAGTAAAATACACACACACTTCCACATGGCTTATAAATTTGATAAAGAATGTGTTAATTTAAAGCTAGGATAACTTGAGTCCCTACTTTAAATTCCCAGCTAACTACATGTGTTTAAAATAAGTAGTAAGTAACACAAGACACCTTCACACAAGCGATAGAATATAAATGATAGCAGCAGTTAGGTACAAAATGTACGTTTACTATCTTAAAGTTGAGCGGTAGGTTGCGTATTTACTCATGGCAAGCCCACATTGTGATTTGTGTTGTAGATTTAATACTTAATACTTATAGTAAGGGAGGTAGTGCTAGCGTATGCAAAGCCATTTCATACCGACCAAATTTTTGTCCAGCGGTAGCTTAATATTTATCAATCAATATAATCAGCGTCAGTCGCCGCACCCGTGGTGGAATGTAAACTGAGAGTATTTCAAAGTTGTAAAAAAAATAGTTGCGAAAAGTGATTTTATACCGAATGAAACTTTGATGGATGATTATTGAGGTCATGTTTAACCAAAAAATCACCGTCAGCCGTATTGCAGACGGGGGATTCAACGTCAGCCGCGTTACTGAACATGTAAAAAAAAAAATTGAATATAAAGTCATTTTATACCGTACAAAATTTATACAGGTGAATGTTTCTACTTTGTAAATAATAAATAAAACCGGTAGTCGCTAATACGATGGTGGAAAAACCGTCAGCCAGCGATATAAGTTATGACCAATATAGCCCTACTTCGCGCTCAATGTATCCTAGGGCGTCGCGTAGACTACATTTCCACATTCAGAAAACATTCAGCTGACGGCGATTTTCGTTTGAATTAACCATATAATTATCTCACATAGGAATTTTAAGTAATTAATTCGATAGTCAATACTTGTGAAGAAGAATTATATACATTTTACTTTAAAAGCGCTATCTGTTGTTATATACTAAAACTTAAATAACACCTACCCAACGTAAACGTGTATAATCTAGATATGAACCTTTATTGGGTGCGAATTGGGATCGTTTTAATGTCAATTCAATACGATTCCCAACATCAACTTTGAGATGCTCTCAATTTTTATTCCACTCATTATGAAGTGGCTGACGATCAAAGCTGTTATGTATTAGTGGAATACTATTATTGTAACGATTTTCGCTCGGTATGAAATTACTTTTTTAACTGAGCGCGACCTCCCCTACTATTATGTAATCCTTTTCATCCCGGACTTCTTATCTGTAGTTACTGAACGATCTAATAAGCATTTTTACGTAGGTAGGTCGATCACATCGCACTATAATAATTTATGGTCGAATGTTTAGCGACTGTGTTACATGCGAGTATACCTAACTTGCCAATTGCCATACCTAGTGGTGTATGATTATTACTTCTTCATACAAAAATTTGAGATACTGCTTATAAGGTGGCATTGAAAGTATAATTTTGTGAAGTTGTTGACCTAGGCTCTTATTTTAAAGATAACCGTAATTAGCAGCTAATTTCTTATCTGCTTTAATAAAACCAAAGTAAACGAAAATAAATAACAATATACGTACTATCTTCGTTATCACTATAACTATAATATTTTTTACAGTCAACTATTTTTAATGTACATTCTAGACGTAAAGGGTTAAAAATATTTACATAACAGTAGATAAACAAATTATGAAAGATAATATATTATCATTATAGAAAAGGGTCATAAGTTAACTGCTAATACAGCCGGTAATAGTCCATAATATATATTCGATAGTGTTTATGATCTACGCAGCGATGATCCCTCGAACTTCCTGAAACTCAGGCGACTCGAGCGTGATAACTAAGGTTATCATACAATCAGCTGTTAGGAATTTCATTGATATTTTTCGCTATCGTTATTGTACTGGAATATTCCAGTTATTAAAACCACTAATAATAATAATAGATACCCTTTCTAGTTTTTACCTTTCTGACTTACCTATCGAAAGATGTAAACAGCATAAAAACTTTAGACTTAACACTTTAGGCTTAAAAATCATTCTAATATATAATAATTTTAGAATGATTTTTAAGCCTAATTGCCTAGAACGCAAAAGAAATTGATTTTGATGCTTTCGAGTAAATGATTAAATACGATCCAATGCATTATTTGCCCGATTTTCCCAGTTAAATATAGCAGAACTTTTATGGTCCTTCGAGCCACAAAGTAAAATTTATGTATGTAGAAACATGATCGAGTGATAAGTGATAACATGTGCTCATGGAAGATCTTAAAACTAAACGTAAAAGTCGCAAATTCTCGTAGGATAACATTTTTTCAGGTCACGATAATATATATACACGGTGCAATTAAATCTTCCTGCCAAATTTTGATATAGTTCAAAATAAATATATACACGTATTTTTTCTTTTATAGTCACTCAGTACTAAAATGTTGAGAAATATCTTCCGAAAGTTATCCTAAAAATCACTACAGTTATTAATGGACACGATGCGTCGGTCGCGCGTGACGTGCTTATTTTTTTAAAAGGACTCTCCTAATGTAGACCAACTTTTAAATTAAAACTAATTGCAGCAATCACATTTTTATATAAAATTATTCATAATGATTAATAAAGAATTTTCGAATTTGAGTGTTTTTTCGATTTTTTGCGTTTTCTGAGAAAATTTACTATCGTGTAATAAATTTTTTTTCATCATCGAAAAATAGAGATTTTAAAGAATAAAGAGCATTATAATTTTTTTAAAAACCTGATATTTTGACGGTCGAATTTTCGATTGAAAATTAGGGTATTTTTTCGATTTAAATTCAAAATAAGGTGAAAAAATAAATATTTCTAATCAAATAAATGACAGCGTATTTGGGACTTGAAAATGTAAGTTATCACCAAATTTCGCGAAAAAAAATTATTTTTGTAAAAGATATAAATAAAAAACCAAAAACATGGTTTTTTGAATTTTTCACAAAAATTTTGAGGTTATGGAGAAAAAGTATGAAAAGAAAAGTTTTAGATCTTTTTCTTACCTACAACTTTGCCATTTGACTTTTTTTCATAGGAATATTAGTTTTGCCAGAAATCGCGATAAACCGTTTTCCCCCCTTAAAACCTCCCCCCACACTTTTCCCTAACTCAGATCGCCCGTAAATTATTTTTCCCTTAATTTTTATAATATTCTCCTCCTTTTGTATTGGGTTTCATTCTACTGTGATCTCTTTTCACTTTTCATTATTTTTGAAGGCATTGGTCCTGGTCTAATGATACCTAAGCCCTGGAAAATATTTGGCAGGAAGGTTTAATTGCACCCTGTATTTTAGGAAGTTAAGAACTATAATTCAAGTTTGAATCGTTATATCTACCTAAATATAGATAACAATAAATAAGTCGAATAAAAAAACCAACACGAATATTCAATATTTTATTCAACAAAAACCATCCCAGTAATAACATTCTCTACACCTATAAAAATTCGCTACTCAATAGATCGACACAAAAATGGAGGAATATGTCAAAACAAGTATATTTTCGTCCCTACAAAACATATCCCATTCCCATCCAAATGATTCCTATTCATAATCTATTAATATTTTACTTACTTTTTTTTACAAAACTTCGAGTGTCTTGAGAGTAGTTATTAGTGCAAAAAATTCAAACCGAATAACCAAAAATCTTGTTTACTGCTAAAAGAATTTTAAGCGGCTCGTCGACTCGCTTGCACCCAAGAAACCCTTTTTATAACACGCAGAAGTTAAACAGGCACCTCATTCTAAGGAAACTTTCTGAAAGCAAATGCCATATTAATTTCTACGTGTTGTAGAACTAATATAACTTTACTGATAAAAAAATACCAAGAGGTACAGTGTAATTCAAACCAAAATTTTTAATGTAATATTTTAGTAGGCACCATTTCCGACAGAGTAAATATTGGAACATAGTTTGAGGTCAAATGTTTTGATACTTAATCTCAGTATAAATAAAAAATATAGAACACACGATTTGATAGCAATATGAGCAAAAAAATTAGAACTTATGATAAGGCCGCTTATCCCCTTATCTGTTTATTTTCCGAAAGCTAGTAGCTGAAGGGCCTTAAATATAAGTCTTAACTCTTATGTTATCTAAATTTTTAGGGCCCTTCCACATGACGTTTTTTACGCTCGTTTGTATCGATACAAACGCAAGTTGAACACTCAGTAAACGGAAGGAAGCCGACACGTTTTAAACTTTATATCTGCCAAAACGCGATGAAAACGCGCAGAAAACGAGCGCATCAGAAAAGCGCGTCGTCAGTGCGAAAAAATACATCGTGTGGAAAGGACCTTACTCATTGATATAAAATTTGTAACAGGAGATCCTTTGTATTTAAGACAGACATCTTAGAGAATATCTTTATATACTAGCAAGTACCAACTAGAGCTATCGGTAAAAATCCTTAAAATATATTTAAGCCAATGTACGGTTCCTGAAGCTTTTAGATGTTATGTAGTTTATATATCTTCTTTGCCTTTTGACGGCAGTATCTTTTTATATATATAATACATAATATCATTATCTATTCCACAGCATTATTGATTGGTTATTATTTATTAATGTTTTTTACCCAATCCAAAGCGCTGGAGAATGGATCAACTCCAGTCAAGAAACCTCTTGAAATTCGGCCATAATCCCTTTAAGCACTGTACCATGATAGTGAATGCAGTGTCGAAATCTAGCGGCTATATCACGCCATTGCTAAATGCATTACATAAAATACAAAAGTATTTTTATGGTGAAATTTATATGCGATTCGTTAGATCAGTAAAGAGGGATAATATTATTATTGTTAAATAAATGACCTTCAAACTTCATAATACGACTCATGCGAACTTCATTTAAGTTATGTTATGTACAGAACGGCCATGTTGTTAATATTGCCGGTAATAAATGTCGTTTTTCATCAAAGATTTTCGAGTATTATTGGCAGATTCTGTCATATCTATTAACAAAATACAACAGGAAACTAATGAAACAATTTCTAAGAACTTTTTGAGCAGTTTAAATTCGTTAATATCGTTGGAAGAACCAATTGAGTTGAGAATTCATTTACACTCAATAAATAACTAGGACTAGACTTACAGACATTATTAATAATGTTACTTTTTATTATTATTCTTCAGGTTTTATTATAAACATAATTTGTTAACCATAGACTGGAATGTCACTGTTATGTTATCAATAAAGATCAACTTCTGGAAATTACTGTTATTAAATTACATATTGTAATTACATAATAAATGTATCCTACTACTATAACAATAGAATAAATAAAATTAATAGAATATTTCGAGAATAATTAATTATTATTATAAATAATGGACATTCTTACTAAATTTTCCATTAATTGGATTAAATTATGACTTGATCAATAATCATTATAGTCCGGTCATTTTAGACATAAAAATAGTGATCAAATAAAGAAAATTCCGACAGAGCCAAATCTTCGTAGAGACCTTAGGTTTAACACAAGGAATAAAGTGTCAAAAGTCCCCATCAGTCCCATGTGAGCTTAGGGACTTATTCGGGGCCCAAGGTAAAAATTTTAGGTTTTTTGGATTTTTCTCGAAAACGGTAAGTTTTATCGAAAAAGTACCTCAGAGCAAAGTTGTAGATCTTAAAATTTTTTATAAAAATGGTCCCTATGATTTTTCTCTAAGACCCACTATTTCCCAGATATTACGCTTGTAAGAATCACGTTCTACATAATATGCACACATTTCCACACCACCTGTGAGGTAGTGTACGGTGCGTTTTTTTTTAACGTGGTATCCCCGGTAGGCCTATTCCACGAACCTTTATGACGTTATTTTCAGGAACAATAATTATTTAATAGTATGAAAATTATTGATATGGGTTACTGAGTTTAGTTAAACTCAGTAACCACAAATGAAGAGACAACTTCAACAAGCGTTCGAACGACAGTTGTCGTTCGAACGCTTGTTGAAGTTGTCTCTTCATCAAAATCACATGAATTTTCCTCTCTTGTATTTAATTGAACATTTGAGCAAGAGACACCTTGGCAATTGGTACACGCTGGAGAACACTGCAACCCTACTTTGTTACAGCCACATTTGGCACTACAACCTTTCTTGCAATTGCAAAAAATAGTGTTAAGAAGTTTTTCTGGAGCAGGGGGCAGTAAAGTTCGAATCGGTTCCAAAGTATTATTTATCAATTTCCAACCCCAGTCTTCAGGGTTCAGTTCATTGCCTTGCCATGTCTGAACTTGATAGTATACTCGAAACCACCAAATGGCGGACCGCGGTCCGCATCCGGACCGCCGACCCTTTGTATGCGGACCGAGCATTTTCGAAGGTGAACTTCGTTAAGTAGCCCGCAAACGATAAAAATCCAAATTTTCTTCAAACACGTCAAACACGTAATTTGTACGTGTTTGACATGTTTGATGTTTGATCGTTTGCGGGATACTTTAAAAATAAATTTTAGTCTTGACTTACTGATGAACATCCTGGATTTAATTTCAATAGCTTGCATCAATTTCACTCCAAGCAAGCAATAAAATTATCACTTTTCTTATTGATATGTAAATAAATACCTTTGTAATTTCCATAATTACCTTTGTTTCATATTTTTTTTTAATTATAAAATGTGCGGACCGCGAAGGTCATTTCTTTTCTTAAAATGGACCCCGAGCGAAACTAATTGGTGACCCCTGCCGGTAGCCGGTTTTTGCCGCCTTCGGGCGACAGAGTGGCGCCGTTGCGAGTGCGTGTAGCGACCAAGCTGTACTGAATTAGGTTGGGATAAAATATGTTATGGTAAAAAAATTATCACCCTATTTTTTGTGGTTTAATGGACTCTCCTTATGACACCTAAGCCCAAAAAAAAAATTGGCAGGTAGGTTTAATTGCACCCGGTATACGTGGCATATGTGTGCATACTATGTAGAACGTGATTCTTACAAGCGTAATATCTGGGAAATAGTGGGTCTTAGAGAAAAAATCATAGGGACCATTTTTATAGAAAATTTTAAGATCTGCAACTTTGCTCTGTGGTACTTTTTCGATAAAACTTACCGTTTTCGAGAAAAATCCAAAAAACCTAAAATTTTTACCTTGGGCCCCGAATAAGTCCCTAAGCTCACATGGGACTGATGGGGACTTTTGACACTTTATTCCTTGTGGTAAACCTAAGGTCTCTACGAAGATTTGGCTTTGTCGGAATTTTCTTTATTTCAATTGTCTAAAATGACCGGACTATTAGTAATGCTGTCATTTTCCGAATGGAAGTTTAATAAAATTATTTATTCCAAGCGTTTGAAAAAAAAATTAAACTGTATAATTCATACAATCACAGGAATCATTCTTCTACATGTTATGGAGGGCGCTAGTATCGCGGAACGCATTTCTTTCTGGAATCATTCCACCTGCTTTAGTTTTTATTTTTCTTTGATGTACCTATTTGCCTAACAAGAGCCGTCTATTAAGAATGGCTGCATACTACGCATTCGTAATAAAAGAGGTTTCCATATTAAATGGACGCCGTTTCAACTAATCACGAATCGATTTTGGACTGCGAACTCGCCATTTAAATTAATGGACGGCTCGAGTATGACCAACTTAAAATATATATTTTTTTACTTATATTATAATATTGAAAATATTGATTATAACATTAACATATTAGACATCTCGCGCTTATACTTATTATAGTATGTTTTAGATAATAATCATAACTAATTCATTGCATTGCTGTTTTCGTCAAAAATTCTTATTCGTCACAGTTTGCTGAGTGAGTACGAAATGGTGTGAGGCTGCGCACAAAACTATTTAGGATCGATCGGCGAAACTGAAAGGGGCAATCGAAAATTTTGCAAATCTACAATTCTACCAATATCGTGTTCTACCGACTTCGCCCCACCAAAGAGATTTAATGAAAATACTCATGATCTTTGTAAAAATTGGGCGCTACCTACACTTTTACTGTTTAAAAAAATCGGGTCTTATTATGAACCACTCTTTGGCAATGACTTAGCATCAGAGTGAATATTAGATACTTCTAGCGTCATATAGAAAAATATGTCAATAACTCATGAATACATTTTCATACATCTAATATTATGTCCGTCCCTTACCATAATCCCAATTCTATATATCAGACTTGACAAGTACCCTAGTAAATTGATCAGCATACAGCTATGTGCTGTTAACCTTCGCTTTTGTGTCTTCAATCTTTTTTTCTGTTGATTCCTGAAAAAGATACAAAGACTTGTTTAGAAAGTGTTTAAGACCTAGGCTGTCTTCTTTTTGAAAAGATAAGCTTAGTTAAAAGTTAATTATTATAAATAATAATATTATTGTTATAATTTAATTTATACTTCTATTTGCAAGGGCTGGTTATCAGAATAATTAAAAATAATTAAGTTTTAGTAGACCATGGGTAAAAAAGCCATCTCTTTAATAATAATTTTACAGGCATGCTACAAACAACAATGTATTATTAATGATTAAAGTCTCTTTAATTTAGTTGTTAGTTTGATATGCTTACTCATGAACGTAGAAAAAAGGCGGACGGAGTCTTAGAGCGCCTTCACATTACGTCGCAAGCAGTGCGGCAGCAGCGCTGCAGCCGCGCGACTTCATACAAAAGAGAGTCGCGCGGCTGCCGCGCGGCTCGTTTTAGTATGGAAGTCGCGCGGCTGCCGCAACACTGGCGACGTAATGTGAAGGCAGCCTTATTATACACAGAACTGTGTCTTCAGAGTCGGCCACGCACACATTCTTACGCCTGTCAAATAGTATGGTCTAGCGTAATGTGTGCGCGCGGACCGTGTACATGCAGTCAGCTGGCCAACTCTAAAGGACACAGTTTTGTGTATGGTGGGACTCCATCCACCTTTTTTTATACGTCCATGCTTATACTATTCATGTTTTTTCTGCTTGCCGTGCCGTTTCGAAGTCTCCACAAAGTTTTTTACAATAATAGTTACTCACGTCAAGGTCGTCGACAGCAGCTATTCCATTGCTCACAGACTCCCGCAGTGTAGAGTCATCTTCGTCGGAAGGCACGTCGTAGAATTCTTCACTGTCCATTTCAATATCTGTGCCTGAAGCAGTAACAAATGGATATATTTTAATCTCTTAATATTTGTTTAAATCAATAAAGTGTATGAAATTGTATTATGGAATACCTAATTACTTGAGCAAAATTATTCAAGTAGAAAGCAGTCAGGAACCAGTTTTGTGTGTGTTACTTTAAACGGCTGGTTTAAAGTTTCCCAAAGTGGGTGATAACGCCCCCTTGTGGGCACTGAAGGTCTAAAAGCGGATGATGTGGGACCCAGAAAAAAAATGAAGGCGTTGTAGAGGCTTAGGGGGTGATTTGTTCCATCTGAATGCATTTTGAATTCAAACAAATATGGGGGCGCTAAAACATAATTATTTGTTCTTAAAGTGGGCAGTAGACAAAATAAGTTTGGGAAGCCCAGCTTTAAACAGAAGATAAAATATGTTTTCAGCATGTAATATCCACTCTGAAAACTGAATCAGAGGTTATTGTACAGGCCACCTCGACTATCATCGGAGCTAGTGTTACCAGGCGTCCGGATAAAGCCGGACACAGTCAGGCTTTTCACTTGCGTGTCTGGCCAAAATCAAAGGGAGTCCGGCTTTTGTGGGGCCTAGAATCTATAACTTTATATAAAAGTCCTACAAATTTTAGACGGTTGACAGACAACTAAATATGAGATGTAAAATTGTAGAGTTAAATTGTTTTTAGATGTTATATTGTTTTATTAAAACAGAAAATCTGTACACGCTACCCAACGCATTGCTATACTAAGGTTTAGATTCTAGGTACTCGATAGCAAGGTTCCGGCTTTTTTGTACTAATATCCGACTAAGCTGACTGCTTTGTCCGGCTTTTCGATCTAGCAATCTGGCAACACTAGTTGGAGCTGGTAAACTATGTATAAATAGTAATGTTAACTTGCCTATCAAAGACTGGCAGTCTGTGAAGTATTCAGAGTCTGTGGCGTCGCCCGCGGGCGCCACCTCGCGACGTACACGTGCCTTCCGCAGCGGCCTTCGAGCTATCCTGTATATTTTTTTCAAAGTTATTTGCAATAAGATCATTGCTAGACAAGCCTTTAAAACTTTTTGATAGCTAGTTAGTTTATTCAGGCTGCAGGCATCATTAAGTTTTCTTGTCTTGTCTCTGTCATCAAATTTCAACTCACAAGTCTCAAATTATTGTTAGTTAATGTACATACATGTAGTTAGTACAAAAATAGTTATTATAACTTAGACAAGTTCAGAAGCTGTCAGTAAAATATGAATGTGTCTATGACCGCAGAAAACCTGAGCAATAATTTTGGAAAACGATCTCTGAATAAAAATAATGGTTTTTGACATTCAAGTGTGATTTTTTACTTATTTATCCATATATTTCAAAGAACAGATACACTTTTTCACAGGGCTTCCTAGAGGACTTTAATAAAATTGTTATAAAGATCAGCCTTTTATTAAATGTTTTGGTATTTAAATATCATTTGGTTTTAAAATAACAAGTATAAATTGACATCACAAACATATACTACTAAGAGCTGAACGGAAGCGGAAGTATGAATTATGAGTCTTTTAGAACACATCACTGAAGAAATTCATGTTAGAAAACATATAGGGCAAAACTATTTAAATTGTTAGTTTAACAAAACCTTATGCATTTGTTGCAAAACCCACACTAAAGCACAATTAATATTAGTTTATACATGCAATATAGTATGCATTTTCAAATTCATACAAATCATACCCATGTTCACCCAAATCACGATTTTTTGATACAGCAGAAGTGTTAGCACGATTGGTCATTTTACTGAAAATATATTTTTAAAATGATATTACAAAACTAGCCAAAGAGATCAAATTACTATCTTTATAGTCCTTTTCTGTTTTGTTATGTTGAAGCAAGAGACAACGTTTATGGTCATGATCAATATAAGTTTACAAACACTGTTCTAATACAAGTTATTATATTTACATAGAATGACAACATAGTTGACTCTGCCTATTAGAGTGTGAAGATTATGATTATGTAAGTTATAGGATTTACATAAGTGTTAATCCCTCGATCACCAATTCCAGGAAATCTTTTGTTGTCGCGGCCCGTATGGGCCTTACGGGGCTTGAGGGATTAAAAGCAGAAATGCTTAGCTTTTATTGATTTCAATGTGTAAAGAGATTAAAAAATGAACATGGTACTTACGTCTCTCTCTGCAGATCCCTTAGGGCTACCAATTCAGTTTGCAAGGAAGCCAATTGTCTATCCAGCCTAGCGACTTCACTAACTGTAATAGCAATAAAATTATTACAAATTTGCACAGTAAAATGTTTTACTAGAATATAAGATCATAGCAGGAAGTGTAAATATATGAGTTATCACAAGAAGTTTTAAATTTTACACACATTAGGTACCTTATTTACTATAATTATGTTGAAGATATAGGAAATCATAATATTATACCTAGCATGGCTCTTCTTTTTTCAGCATAAACTTGTTCATAAATAAACACTCCAGCGGCACCAACTAGACCAACAATAGCTGCACCGGCCAACAAGCGAGGGGAAAAGTAGCTTTGATTCATCTTAGAGCTATTAGTTTAACACTGCCTATTAGCTGATAGCAAAGCTGGGTTTCTTATGTCATTGGCTGATAGTGACCAACACACTTTAATTTCTTATAGCACAATTCACAAAGGTCAAAAAGTAATATTATAATTTTGTATTATAAATAAAGTCGTCAAATCAGGGAAATGCTAGGTAGGTACCTACTCGAGATTTTGGAATAATTTTATAAACACGATCGATATTTTCATCAGTTGAGTTTAAAAACGTTTTGGAACTCTCGCTTATTATGCACGCTAACTTCCGTCTCTTTCGATAAAAGATATTATTTATTTTGATATTGAGATTTACAAAGATCAAGAAAGTAGAAACCACAGATTAGTTATATGTTTAATGTACCTACTACCTAGTGTACACAGATATATAAAGTATAATATTGTAGATCTTCTTCTTCTTTTTTTATGGCGGCCTCAGTGAGTTGCCCCAAAACACAATTTGGGGAAAAATAATAAAAACCACACACACCGACAATAAAAAGTAGAAGTAGAAAAGGAGTTTTGGCGGGCATGTGAAAGAGTGCTGTTGTGTTTTTATATTATTTTCCTAAAATTGTGTTAGCTGGGTTTTTAATGTGTAATATTGGTAGAATATTAACTATTAGATATTCGTGTTCATGCACAAGTGTAGGAAAGTGATGTAATATCCAGAAACATGCTATTTTGTGTTCCCTCCAAAACTCCATCGAAAGTTTCAGTAAAGCGTCTACCACTTTACTGAATCGACCGACTTGACTCCTTGACTGTATTGACTTTTACTTAGACTTTGACTAGACTTTAGACCTGACGATACATGAAAACGATGACGAAAAATATAATAGGAGGAATATGGTTTTCCTGCCATATTCCTTACCTTTTTACCTTGTCTGTGGCACAACATACACATCCTTTGTGTCAAGTTGCCAAAAAAGAAGAAAAAGAAGAAAGAAGAAGTAGAAAACTCTTTCAGTTATCATGTTTTCAGTTTGACAAGTGCAAGTGGGAGTTTTGCCGGGAATGTTAAAGTGTGCTGTTGTGTTTTTATATTATTTTCCTAAAATTGTGTTAGCTGGGTTTTTAATGTGTAATATTGGTAGAATATTAACCATTAGATATTCGTGTTCATGCACAAGTGTAGGAAAGTGATGTAATATCCAGAAACGTGCTATTTTGTGTTCCCTCCAAAACTCCATCGAAAGTTTCAGTAAAGCGTCTACCACTTTACTGAATCGACCGACTTGACTCCTTGACTGTATTGACTTTTACTTAGACTTTGACTAGACTTTAGACCTGACGATACATGAAAACGATGATGAAAAACATAGAAATGGCTGTATGAGCAACGCTCCCTTTGCCTGTCCCGACCAGGACGAATTAAAAAAAAAACATCTATGACAAAATGACAGCTGGAAGGACAAAGCCGCAGAAAACGCCATTTTTGGTTCAAAAAAAACAAGAATAGTATTTGTTTTGCCCAGGTTCATTCAATTTTATTACCTATAATAGGAAAATAAAGTTGTAACTATTGCCGTGTGTCTAGTTTGCATCTTTAAGTTATTATTTAATATATCATATTAGAAACAAAAGCTTAGGCACGTTGAGACTTGAGTAACAGCGTTGACTAAACAATTTCAATAATATTGATCAATGAGTTCTAAAAGCGACGAAAACACGACTGAAGAATTGTGTGATGAGGCTCTAAATGTTGAGAATGCAGTTGCAACACACCCTGAAGACCAACCAACATCAACCACACATTTTTCTTCAAATTGTGATCTTAAATCTATAAGTGACGATATTGCAATGCAGTCGATAGAAGAACACCCTGATAATAATATTATATCAATTCAGAATAAGGAATGTAATAATGCAACTGAAAAAACAGAGACTGATCAGAGACCAGGCAGTAAATCAGACATCATACTTAACACACCATCTTCTGATTCCATCAACAATAAAATTTCAAATAGAATGGAAGTTACAGAAGGTAAATATGATATTGCAATAGAAAAAAAAGTTTTAGATGACAAAACATCACAACAAGAGCAGGACGATATTGCAATGCAGTCGATAGAACACTCTGATAATAATATTATATCAATTCAGAATAAAGAATGTGATAATGCAACAAAGGGCGGTGTTGAAACTCATGATAGTCACACAACTGAAAAAACAGAGTCCGATCAGAGAGCAGGCAGTAAATCAGACATCATACTTGACACATTAATAGAACCATCTTCTGATTCCATCAACAATAAAATTTCAAATACAATACAAGTTACAGAAGGTAAAGATGACATTGCATCACAACAAGAGCAGGACGATATTGCAATGCAGTCGATAGAAGAACACTCTGATAATAATATTATATCAATTCAGAATGAAGAATGTGATAATGCAACGAAGGGTGGTGTTGAAAGTCATGATACCAACACAACTGAAAAAACAGAGTCCGATCAGAGACCCCTCAGTAAATCAGACATCATACTTGACACATTAATAGAACCATCTTCTGATTCCATCAACAATAAAATTTCAAATACAATAGAAATTACAGAAGGTAAAGATGATATTGCAATAGAAAAAAAAGTTTTAGATGACAAAACATCACAACAAGAGCAGGACGATATTGCAATGCAGTCGATAGAAGAACACTCTGATAATAATACCATATCAATTCAGAATAAAGAATATAATAATGCAACAAAGGGCGGTGTTGAAACTCATGATAGTCACACAACTGAAAAAACAGAGTCCGATCAGAGAGCAGGCAGTAAATCTGACATTATACTTGACACATTAATAGAACCATCTTCTGATTCCATCAACAATAAAATTTCAAATACAATACAAGTTACAGAAGGTAAAGATGATATTGCATCACAACAAGAGCAGGACAATATTGCAATGCAGTCAATAGAAGAACACTCTGATAATAATATTATATCAATTCAGAAAGGAGAATGTGATAATGCAACAAAGGGTGGTGTTGAAAGTCATGATACCAACACAACTGAAAAAACAGAGTCCGATCAGAGATCAGGCAGTAAATCAGACATCATACTTGACACATTAATAGAACCATCTTCTGATTCCATCAACAATAAAATTTCAAATACAATGGAAGTTACAGAAGGTAAAGATGATATTGCAATAGAAAAAAAAGTTTTAGATTACAAAACATCACAACAAGAGCAGGACGATATTGCAATGCAGTCGATAGAAGAACACTCTGATAATAATAGTATATCAATTCAGAATAAAGAATGTGATAATGCAACAAAGGGTGGTGTTGAAAGCCATGATACTAACACAACTGAAAAAACAGAGTTCGATCAGAGATCAGGCAGTAAATCAGACATCATACTTGACACATTAATAGAACCGTCTTCTCATTCCATCAACAATAAAATTTCAAATACAATAGAAGTTACAAAAGGTAAAGATGACACTGCAACAGAGAAACCAGTTTTAGATGACAAAACATCACAACAAGAGCAGGGTGATGTATGCAATGAAATGGACGTGGATGTATTACCAAACACTAAACAAGAACAAATTATTGTATGTAAAGCCAATGATGATTCTGTTCAAGTTACTGATAGTCCCGATAGGCCTGAGTCAGGTACAGAAATGAAAATGGATGATTACGATGCTAGTGATAATATTATGACAAAACCATCAAGTGATACAGAAAAAGATATAGAAGATATTTTAGTTGATTCAAAACCAGAAACTAGCAGTACTAAAACACCTGGTGTAGATCTGGAAAGTAGTTTACAATATGATAATAATGGGGATGAGAAATTTAAGCTTGTATGGGAAGACGATGATGATGAGGATGCTAGTCAAAATATTAGTGAAACAATACAAAAAATTGATTCAATGGAAGTGTCAGAACTTGATGACAATAATGCACAAAATAAATTTGTTAAAAGTCCTCTTGATACATCAAGCTCTTCATTTTTGCCCACCAAAGCACATGGATTAAACAAACCAGATGTTATGTTAGAAATCCCAACTCAAGACTTTGATGAATTCAGTGATGATAGCGACGATTTCGGTCAAGAACAAATAGCAAGTCTTGTAATGTCTCCAGATGTGGAAACAGGTACACAAGAAGAAAAAGACAAAAGCAGCAGACAGTCTGCTGAGAAGGAATCTGATAAATCTATATCTATGGAAATAGACAAGAATGATGATTCCCAAAATATTTGTTCCACTTCAGAAGGTACTAATGAACCATCTGAAATATCATCAAATAATCAACTAGAACAACAGAACCAACTAAATACCTATAATGTTGAAGTAAATGATGAACCTATTCCTGGAGAAAGTTCATCACCATTCTGTGATGTTCAAACTGAAAAGAACAATAAATACGAAAATGGTTCTTCTGTTATTCAAAAAGACACGGAAGAAAAACAATCTGGAATTCAAGAAGAAACGGATGGTAACCAAGACCTATCAGAAAGTAGGTGTGATGATATAGCAGAAAAAGAACCACAGCAATCAGTATCAAACTTGAGTGAAGGCAACACTTTAGATAACATGCACCAAAATCCAGACGTAGAAGAAATGTCTGATAGTCTAGGTTTGCTAGCTGAATCATCAAGAGTAATGGATGATGATGAACAAGAAGAAGAACAAGATGATGATGGAGATGGTGATGAGGACGATGATTCTGATGTTGATGATGGTAAGACATTTAAATTAATGAATTCCTAAATTAAATGCTAATCTTTGCATTTTCCTTACTAATGATTTTCCAAGAAGATCTTTCTCTGCTGCTTATTTCTATTTAATACAATAATTATACATCTCATTAAAATTTTATAGACAATAGCAATCAGATGACAGCAGAAAATTCTGAAGATTCAAATGCTCAAAATGCAGAAGTTGACTCTAAAGAAGCAAAAGATGATACACCTACCACAAGTGATAAGGAAGCTTCAGAGGATGGCATGAATTTTCCTAATGCTGAACCAGATGCTGTTGATATTAATGTAGATGAAATTGTTGTTGAAGAGGTAATATTCTGTAAATAACTTTAAGAGTGTTACAGAAAAAAAATTTAAGAGTCTCATATTGACTCTGTTTGGATTCAAAGTCTTAAAGATACTTTAATTATTTGATGTATTTTTAAAGTTTTATGATTTTCAGACTAATATAGGAGATATACAAGTGGAGGAAACAGACATAACCACAGTAGATGAAGTGCAAAACGCCGAAGAAGATACAGACAATAATGAACAAGATACTGTAACAGGAGCAACAGAAGTAAGTTTCATTTGAATTGAATAAATTGCAACATCTCAATATGTTACTTATATTAAATATTATTTACTTAGTTAAAATGGGATGTATACTGTAGTGCTGCATAAGAAAGGAGGTTATGTTTTTAGGCTGTATTTGTATTGTATGTATATTTTGGCTTGTTGGATGCTTAAGAGTTATCACTAGATTCATGTCTTGGTTGCGAAAGTGACACTCACTCCTATTTACTTACTTGTCAGCTACAATACATCTACCTTTTGTACAAATTAACTCTTTCTTTAGGCAATAGAAGAAAGCGTAGATGTTCCAATGGACATCGAGACAGTAAAACTATCAGATACATCGGACACAGAAATGGATAATGATAAGGATGACACAAGTGTTGTAGAAATAGATACAAATGAGACAGTTGCTGATGATAGTAAGTTAATTACTATTTTGTTAATGTCATAATTGATAATAATTTGTTTAATATTAATTAATAATAATACTTAAGATATAAGATAGTTTATAGAGAAATCAATGTGTCCATGTCACTATATTATGTATAAAATATTTAGTTATTGTTGCCTACAAATTTGTATGCGTAAAATGAATTCCTACGCCATACAATTTCATACTATCAATAAAGAAAGAAATATTAATTATAATATTTTAAAATGAAACAAATCTTTATTTTTAGATGAAGTAGTTGTTACAAATGAAAATATGGTGGATAGAATAGTGAGAACAGAAATTAATAAAAATGTTCTAGATTGTGTTTATTTAGAAGCAACTTCTTCTGATGAAGGTATGTATGAACAGCCTTCATCATACTATATTATAATTTTACAATATTATATTATAATACAGTTCTTGAATATTTTTGCATGATTTCAATATTCTTGAACACATTAGTAGACAGTACTTACAAGTATATTTGTCATATACTCACTGACTTTCCTCTATCTACTAAAATTATGTATCTATAACTTTTTTGCAGAAGTATGTGAGGTGGACCAGGAATCAGAATCGACGACGGTGAAGATGCCTGCTGATATTGATGTGATCTCGTCGTCAGGTGGTGCTACCAGCGAAATTGTGATGAAAGAGACTGAAACGGTTATCAGTGGACTACCTAAACCTCCGCCGTTGAAACCGGTAATTTTTAATTTACCATTTACCATTTTTTGATGTGTGATATTCATTTCATGCGATAACAGTATGATGTTGATCTGGGGGCACGGCAGTGCCCCAGCCAAGCTTTTTAGCAAAGGCACGGCCGTACCATACTTTTCTCGAAGCGGTTCGCAGCTATTTCACACCCTCCTTATCTTCGATGTTAACAAAGCTAGAGATTTAGAATTTCGATGACTAGGAGCAAGTATTAAAACTAGCTTAACCTCCAAATTACATTATATTCTGATTAATAGTTTACTAGTTACGGATGGTCAAAGTTACTACGTTTTGTCACTGACTGACAGATCATCAAAATTCTAAGGTACCTCTAGCAGACTTAGAACCTTGAAATTTGGTACCCGGATAGGTTTATATTTACAATGAAAGGAAAAATTATGAAATCGGCCAAGTTCGAGTCGGACTGGCGTAGATAGGGTTCTATACCGTAAATTTGTATGGGAGCCCCCCTTAAATAAAAGGTTTATTTAATTTTTATTATTTATTATTAAAGTTGAAATACAATTGAGTATTTTCAGTAATTTCCAAAAACCTTACTGTTACCATTATGAAGATAGAGCAAAAAAAAACAAAAAAATCGTGTTTGTTGTACGAGACCCGCCATTCCTAAATTATTTTATTTTAATAGGACTATTCTATTTTATAGTGACAACAAAAATACATTATTTGTAAAAAAATCAACTATCTAGCTATTGCGGTTCTCGAGATCCAACCCGGTGACAGACAGACAGCAAAGTTTTAAGACTTTGTTAATATGGTAGTATAGTTTTAACATGACCTGAAAAGAAAAAAACCTTAAAAAAAGAAATGAAATCCCACCAAAACATTGAATGTAAAAGGAGCCAAGCAAAATATTGCATAGCTATGCAATACTTCTGTCGTAAAAAGTTTCCAGATCACATTCAAGCCAAGCCTTCAACTTATTTTGTAATTGAAATCAACATTCAGTGAATGTATAAATAGTTTTCTTTATTTTAAAATTATTATAGTGGCTTGGCAATGAGCAATAGAGAAATAATCAGCGACTAATTGGATTTATATGGGTACCTACATCGACCAGATTCGTCGTTACGATAAACTAAAAAAACACTTTACGCTTGCCGTCTGTGTAATTGATGCTTGAATGTGATCTGGAAACTTTTTACGACAGAAGTATTGCATAGCTATGCAATATTTTGCTTGGCTCCTTT
Source organism: Polyommatus icarus (assembly GCA_937595015.1). Classification (NCBI taxonomy): domain Eukaryota; kingdom Metazoa; phylum Arthropoda; class Insecta; order Lepidoptera; family Lycaenidae; genus Polyommatus; species Polyommatus icarus. Next base: position 4,824,981 of record OW569325.1, read on the forward strand.
TACATTTAATGTTTTGGTGGGATTAATAGTAGTTGAAAATCACCTTAGCAGTTCACGACACAACAATTAGATAAAGTGGATATAAAGCTTTGTCCACACTGTGCCTTTTTCTGTTCGTCAAGGGCATGCGTTATAGCGCAGTCATCAGCGAACGTGAGGCATGCCCGCGACGCATGCCCTCTGAAGTTTGACCGTCTAAAACTTTGTTATTAAAAACCGGCCAAGTGCGTGTCGGGCCACGCGCAATATAGGGTTCCGTAATACCGCTAGTTTTTTTTTAATTTTTGTGTGGTCAATGAATGTACATTTATAACGTATTTTACACTACTAACAACATCATCTCAGTTACTTTCAAAGGAATTTGAACGAAAAGTTCCTTTATAATACTTCGCCGAATACATTTTTTTTAGTTGATCGACTATTACTCAATAACTTATGAAGTCTTCTTAGCCGTGATAGTTTTCCTTTTAAATTCAGCATATTTCCTACTCCCGTGATTTTTTTCACATTTCCAGAAGCAACCGTTTAGCTGGTAGAAGGGGGGGGGACGACACTGGACTAACGATTTTTTCCACTTTAAATCTTAATATTTCACCAACGGATCCCTAAATCGGAAAATGATCTATGAACACTCATAATAGTTTAAAAAAACCTACCCAATGACACCCTACACGATGGGGTGGACACGAAAAAAAAATTTCATCCCCGCTTGATGTGTATGGAAGGTATCAACAAAAAAAATATATTTTAAGATTTTTTGTACCATTTTGTTGCCATTATTAATATGTGCATTTATGCCAAATTACAGCTTTGTAGGTCCTATAGTCTCTGAGCAAAACCGCGGAAAGACAGACAGACAGACGGACGGACAGACCGAAACTTCCTTGTTGACTACGGAACCCTAAAAATGACAGTTGGCGTTGCGTTCTTTGACACATTCAATTATTGAACGTGTCAAAACGAAAGTTGAATGAAAGAAGACGACGAAAATTGAAGACGAAAGCGCATAATGTGGACATAGCTTAACAGTTTGATTTCTTCTTTGATTTTCAGTTTCAAAAAAGATGTCAGTTAAAAAAGTTAGCTGTGGATAAAATAAGCAATAGATACAAGTGACCATCAAACCTATTTGTTCTTGTTGTAAATTAATGTTTATTATGCTTTGTATGTTGATTTTCATTTTATTTGTTTTAGGCAAGAATAAACACTTCTGAGGTGTCAATAAAAACAACTCACAGCAAAAAGGAAACTATAACGCCACGGGAACTGCAGGTATGAATTTTAATTGTATTATGCATCACCATATCCACTAGAAGTAGGTATGAGATCCTCTTATACATTTTGGGCCAAGTAATAGATGTTTGCGATTAGTGATGATTCATGATCATAATAATGTTATACAATTTTAACATAATAAAGACAGAGAGAAAGACTAAACATTACATTGTATGTTGAAAAGTGTAAATTATTGCTAAGTGGTCGTATATCCTCGTTTCGAGGGCACATCTTTAACCATCTCCCCTAGCATTGAGATACTTGACGTCAACATATCGAGCGAAGTCCAGTTCCGATATCATCTAGAGGGTAAGGCCAAACTAGCCTCGAAGAAGCTTGGTGTTCTTAACAGGGCGAGACAGTACTTCAGTCCGGCCCAACGCCTACAACTCTACAAGGCGCAGGTTCGGCCTCATATGGAATATTGTTCTCATCTCTGGGCAGGGGCGCCAAAATACCAACTGCTCCCTCTGGATCGTATCAAACGAAGGGCCGCTCGAATTGTTGACTGCCATAGTGTTTCAAACAGCTTGGACCCCTTGGAATTACGCCGAGATGTAGCTTCACTCTGCATCCTCTATAGTCTATCGGTTGTATCACGGGGAGTGCTCTGAGGAATTGTTCGGAATCGTACCACCTGCAACTTTTCGCCATCGACCCAAGCGAAAAACATACCATCCTCACCACCTTGATGAGTGGCAGTCTTCCACAGTGCGTTTTTCGCGTAACTTTCTGCCGCGCACTGTAAAACTCTGGAACGAACTGTCACCAGCATTTTTTCCGGACCTATACGATCTGCAAACCTTCAAGAAAAGAGCGTAATCCCTCTTAAAAGGCCGGTAACGCACCTGCAGCTCTTCTGATGTTGCGAGTGTCCATGGGCGACGGTAGTTGCTTACCATTAGGTGACCCGTTTGCTCGTTTGCCCCCTTATTCAATAAAAAAAAAACCGGCCAAGTGCGAGTCGGACTCGCGCACCGAGGGTTCCGTACAAACCAAAATATGCAGCTTAAATTGCTGTTTCTTTTGATTGCGTTGACATAGAAGTTTGATTTTGTTACAGCTTAAAGGTATTATAGACCTGAGTATTTGGTATGAATTTCAATTTAATACCTCTACGCGTTTATGAGGAAATGGGTAGTAAGTTTAAAATTATTAAAAAAATATATATTATGTGATGTAACTAAAAATTTATGGTTTTCGTAATTTTTCCTTTATCTATGCTATAAGACGTTGCTTCGTACCAAATTTCAAGATTCTGAGTTCACGGGAAGCACCCTGTAGGTTTTGATTCCCTTGCAAGTGACGAAAATTTGCGGCATAAACGGCTGTATCTTTTGATTGCGTTGGCTTAGAAGTTTGATTTTTTCACAGCTTCAAGGGACAGTAGACCTGAGTAATTGATATAAATTTCAGCTTCATACCTCCACGCGTTCCTGAGAAAAAGGGTCTTGACAGACGGACGGACGGACAGACGGACAACAAAGTGATCCTATAAGGGTTCCGTTTTTTCCTTTTGAGGTACGGAACCCTAAAAAGTACTCACATACGGTTTTGCTCGATAGTTTTATCCAAATCCAAGGAAATTACATATTTGACATATTTAATTTCATCGAGCCAGTTCGAAGCGAGCCTTCGAGCTGTCAGTTTTGGCGGTCCACACGGTGGTTATTGCTCGATTTGGAGTAAAACTATCGAGCAAAACCTTATGTCAGTACTTAGCATATGACCATTTTCAGGAGTCTTCCAGTCAAGTAGTTAACTTGGACTCTGATGATGAAGAAAAGGAGAAACCAACTGTGACAGGTACTTCTTTGCAAAGCAATACTATAATTGGGTTTTGAAACAACAAAACTATATTATGTTGACTAATCACTGTGTTCCATTTATTGTAAATGACTATTTTTTTATTTATTAACCCCCCTGCTAATAAAAAAAATGAATAAGCTATACAATGTTTTGTGCATGTTCAATAAGTTGAAAAATTAATTTGATTGACAAGAACAAAACATTCTATAGTGCATTTGTATTTTAATTTTGAGTGACTATTGTACTAATAGGTAGTAGCAAGATCAATGTAAGATAATTCTTCATTTACAATAATTTATTACAGATCCTTTGGAGGAAGAGAAGACCGTTGGTGGAATAAGATGTGTGAACAGGAAGTGTCCACATTACCCCTCAGCGCAGTATTCAATAGCCGATTCCCGAGTCATAGCGTTCTTTGAAGGCGACAAAAAGAAACGCTCTTACGTTTGCGAGGACTGCTACGAGATTATACACCAGAAAAATCGGGTAATTACTTTTAATTAAGATGGTAGATATAAAGCTGGGAACTAATTATCGGACGAACGTCCGCGGACGTTTTCATCGGATGCGGCTTGTTTCTATCTGATCAATATAAAATACACTTAACTGTACACATGGTCTGACAGTAGTCACGGACGCGACCTTGAGCATTCGGACGTCCGAACAGAATTTGGCTGGCTGGATGTTTTTGCATCCGCGGACGTCTGCCATTGACATAAAAGTTAGGTCATTGACGTCCGCGGATGAACCGTGCACATTGTTAAGCCGCATCCATCAGCCGCGACTTATGGATGCGTATGATTTTGTTTCTAGCTTAAAGGTTTGGCACACAACTTTAAGATAGCTCGGCAAAAATGGAAATGGAAGGCACAGTATTTGACTTTTGGGTTTTTTTAGTGGGGGGAGGAGTGTACTGGGCGGGTGAGCCGCTAACGGCATACTTGGTAGCTTATATTGTACGCTATTGGTATAATGCGCCAATTATCCCCTCCAATTTTGCCGAGTGATCTAACAATTGTACACAGCCCATACTAGTCGCGTATTAATTCTTTCTTATCAAAATTTTAGGAGCTCATCGCCGGTATTCAGGAGTTCAAGCCCCTTATGGAGTTTGACTTTGGTAACTACCATGAGGAGCTGGTGGAAATCTCTGACTCCGAGTCTGAAGAGGAAACAGAACCTATTAAAGATGGAGGAGACTTGATAGGTGGCAAAACTGCCAAGTAAGACATAATCATTATCAGAAATCTTTTGCTATGCTATCCTTATTTTTATTAAAAACTTTTAGTTACATCCCTCATTTTGTCCTGCTACTATTCTTACTGCATAAGAAGAGGATCTTTTTCTCTTCTTCTTATGTTAAGTCATAATTTAGGATAGATGTAGAATGTTACTGGAGGTATCATTTACGAATGAAGTTTAAGTAAAGTGAAAAAGTAGTCTCATTTATATTTTGTAATTTAAGGTTTTTGGAAGATAATTTGACAGACCTCTTCAATGAGGTTTGGTCGAAGTATAGGATGGACGAGCGTCTGGATGATACCGAGGCAGAGATGCAGGAAGAATTGAAGCGGCTACAGAGTGAGTACTGAGTACCATAAATTTGATTAAAAAAATCATTAAAAAAAATATGAAAGGGTATTTTGACAGATTTTTAATTTATATTTTCATCGATTTAAGTATTTTTTATACTAAATTACGTATTTCGTAAGAAACATTTAAATAAAGATTCAAAATTCAAATAAGCCGCCGGAACGCTTTATTCAGCAATAATATGGCGTCGCGCTTTGTAAATTGTAAGTGACGTTATTAAAGAGCGTAAACCAATATTAATTATATATTATTTTAATCTGTTGTGTAAACGACATTACTCGCCTATGACATCATCATGACATTAGCCAATCCGGATCGTTTTCGAATAAGTGGCGCGAGAAACAAAAAGCCAAACATATTTTTGTGCTCTTTGGATATAAGTATTAATTGTTATTATTTCTATTAAAACTTCCGTAAATTACATAAAGAACCATCATTTTATGCATTTAAAGCAAATAATCGCAAAAAAAATTCTAACTCTCAAGTAGCCTATTCTCATGGTCTCATAACACCAATGTCCAAAACATTTTCACCAACGCTTATGTGTCGCCTACGTGTCCTAATGAGTAGGTGCCACAATTGTTTATGAAATCTTATAAAAGTACTCTTAGTAGTCTCTAGGAGATACTTAACGCTTAGCCTTAGGATACACTATGTGAAAACAATAATTAGTGATTGCCTTAAAATCAGTGGCGGATTAAGACTATTTGATGCCCTAAGGCCTAAGTAAGCAATACATGATATGCCTGTGCCCTATCCGTATGTCAACTAGAATCGGTCTTTGAACCTTAATTCTTCTGGTGCCCCCTCAGACGTGATGCCCTTTACGTGGTTAATCCGTCACTCCTTAAAAAAGTTACCAAAGTCTAAGGGCCTATTTCACCACTTCCTGATAAGTGCCGAATAGGCTATTCACAGCTTTTTTGACAGATTCTCCATATTTCATCTTTCAAATTATGTGGTGGATAGCATATCCGGCACATATCAGGATGTGGTGAAAAAAGCTCTAATGCTCAAACTCAAAACTCAAACTCAAACTCAAAATCAATTTGTAATTTCCTTCGATTTTGATCGATCGAGCAAAACCGTATGTGAGTACTTAGCATAAGAGTTACTTTTTTTTCCAGAGGAAAGCCTGGAGATCGACGAGCTGTTCAAGCAGTGTCAGATCGCTAACGACAAGCTGCGGACGGAGCTGTACGCGTCGTTCGAGACCGACATACACGAGCTACCACCTATCCACATCGATGACGTCGGCGATAAGACTGTGAGTAGTCAGTAGACTCTAGAACACACTTTCACCAGCACTATTTCCGGGCCTATACGACCTGCAAACCCTCAAGAAATGAGCATATTCCCTCTTAAAAGGCCGGCAACGCACCTGTAGCTCTTCTGATGTTGCGAGTGTCCATGGGCGACGGTAGTTGCTTTCCATCAGGCGACCCGTTTGCCCCCTTATTTCATAAAAAAAGTGTCACTCGAGTTATGACTAAATTCGTGTTAGTTCGCCAGTCCACACGGCGCGTCGCGTCAGCGTTGCGTTGCGTTATTTTACATACAAATAACCAAGGTGTTCACGCACGCAACGCAGCGATGATGCAGCGCCCGTGTAGCCGGCTATGCGTCAAACGGCAGCGCTGCGTCGACGCAACGCTGACGCGACGAGCCTTGTGGACTGGCTCTGATGGCGTTTTCTCACGACATGATTTAAGGTATAATTCCGTGCATCGCGATCGATCGCGGTCGCGCACGACCTACGACTGTCGTCGGCCGCTCGCGACCATAGTCAGCGTATGAAAATGTATGGCACCGCGTCAGTCAGTCGCGAGCCTCGGAAGCGGTGCCATACATTTTCATACGCTGACTATGGTCGCGAGCGGCCGACGACAGTCGTAGGTCGTGCGCGACCGCGATCGATCGCGATGCACGGAATTGTACCTTTAATAACACGATGATACTCTGTATTAATAGAAATATTATTTTGGCCTTTTTCCCTTTCAGGTAATAACTCCAGAAAAAGATCTCAAACCGGCACCTGCTCAAGAGGTGAGATATAACATTTCTGATATAATATGTATAAAAATATTTTTTTTCCCTATATTATTATAAAAATCCGAATTCTGTACATATCAGGAACATTCTTCTCTGCCAAGAAGTCCTTGTCGTCAAGCTACTTCTCCAACTAATAATTGTGTATGCCAAAAAGGCTTGGAAATAAATAATAATTTCACCACCCGGCCGCACATTATCCAAAATTTCTGTTCCGAAAAATTCGCCGGAACGCACTCTGTATGAAACATTTTGTTGTGAACGCCGCATACTATCAGAATTTTGACGCGGGGCGGGGCGTCCGAATTTTTCTGATCAGAAATTCGGATAATGTGCGGCCGGGCTTATAAGAAGACTAGATGACGCCCGCCAAAATTCGTTTATTGCGCGGGAACCGTACATTTTGGGATAAAAAGTATCCTAAGTCCTATCCCGGGACTCAAAGTATCTACATTCCAAAGGATAAGGTCCAAATTGGGCTAATTTTAAAAGTGCCGGCCAACGCAAATAAATCCATTATTTAAATAAAACATAATCTAAGGAATAATTTTTATTATTACACCAAAGTTCTAAGTCAAGTGTCCGAGTTGTTATTCAAGGTCAAACTTTTTCTTATAACATGTAAAACTTATTTTATTAATAAAAAGCAATAAGTAATCGATCCCAACGTCCCTATCCGAGTCATAGAACAGATTAGAGGCTAAATGCCTACAAATGATTTGGAAAAATTCAAAGGAAGAGGGAACCTCTACGTACCATTGCTTACTTGGAATACTAGGCAAATGCCGTGCGTACCCCAAGCACGTAGAGTATCTTCCTTTCTTTCAGTTTTTTCAAACCATTTGTAGGTATTTGGCCTCCAATCTGTTCTTATAGGACTCGGATAGGGACGTTGGGATTGATTACTTATTGCTTTTAATTAATAAAATAAGTTTTATTACATGCTATAAAAAAGTTTGACCTTGAATAACAACTCGGAGACTTGACTTAGAACTTTGGTGTTATAATAAAAATTATTCCTTAGATTATGTTCTATTTAAATAGTGGGTTTATTTGCGTTGGCCGGCACTTTTAAAATTAGTCCAAAATTGTATGGACGTTGGATCTTGTCCTTTCAGCAAAATCGGTTCAGCGGTTTGGGCGTGAAGAGGTAACAGATAGACAGACAGACAGACACACTTTCGCATTTATAATATTAGTATGGATGATTTATTTAAAGATGCCGTCTAAGCGTCCGCGTCGCTCGACAGTGCAGGGGTGGTGGGAGCCGCCGTCGAAGAAAAAGGCAATACCTATGGGATACACGCCTCTTTCCAATAGTGATGCAGAGGTATTTTATAACATTATCACTAAAGAAAATGGTAATGAAATGATTTAATACTATGTGTTGGTCAATACAGACATATTAATAGTAAATAATTATTTTTATATCTAAGTTTTGAGATGACTATTATATTTTTATTTTTTGTAAAATAAAATAGATGAGAAAAATTAATAAGAATTTAGTTAAAGGAAAGTCTTTAATAAGAAAAATTTTCTTTTGCATGTGCAGGCTGGAAAAGTGGATGACGATGTAAGTATAGATAAAAATAATAATATTATTATGACTTTTGGGGCCTGTTTTACCACTTCCTGATAAGGTGCCGGATAGCCAATAGGCTATCCACAACTTATTTGACAGATGCTCCATACTCTATCTGTGCCAAGTTAAGTTGTCGATAGCCTATCCGACAGTATCCGGCACTTATCAGGAAGTGGTGAAACAAGCCCTTAATTTTTAAAATGAACATTTAAAATCTAGACACGCGGGAGCGTGGAGCATGAACTAGCGGACAGCGCCCGTGTGTACCATTTGGCAGTACTTGTCACACTTATTTGCTCCACTGGGCTACTGCCCTTTGTCAAATGCCTACTCTTCTTCTAGCAATCTAGCCCACAAAATATCCTTATAAAATATGTTATACAACATAATATTATTATGTAGCATCATGTATATAAAATTCTCGTGTCACAATTTTAGGCCGAGTACTCCTCCGAAACGGCTTTACTGATTTTAACCAAATTTTATATGCATATTTAGTAGGTCTGAGAATCGGCTACTGGGTACTTATTATATTGATAAGTGCATTTGTTGAATAAATAATAGTAAATTATTACAACTTGAGACTGACAACGTCCATTGTTTGCATGCTACGGAATAGCGATGTTTGTTGTAACATACTTATTTAGTCACTTCAATAAAATAATAATATGGCAAATACACAAAATATAATAACTCTATGGGCAAATATATTATGGCAAAGCAACGTTTGCAGGGACAGCTAGTTTTCATATAAAAATGTTTATGTAGTATAACATTTAATTTTTTATAACTTCATTCCAGAACACCGACATCTCTGTAGTGAAGTTGTCGCTGGAGTCCGCGCCGGCGGATCTGCCGCCCACCGGGCCGCTGACGCGCGCGCCGCTCCGCCCCGGCATGGCGGTCTACGCCAAGAAGACGGCCTCGTGGCTCCGGGCAATTATCTCGGAGATATTGCCCACTAAAAATGTCAGTGTATTGATCTTTACTATACATGGTGTGTACTATCAGAGAAGTTGATTCCTAGGCAGTTGGGGGACCTAGCCGATATATCACAATTAATATTGAATTGACATGATCCGACTAAATGATGTTGGTCTATCTGCATAGGAATCAATTTCCGCGATGGTACCTTCGGTAAGAAAAAAGCATAAGTGCTAAATATTTTGAAAATTATTTGTGCCCGTCTCGCACTTGCAAGTTAAACATACAAACATAACGGAATGACCCACATTCCGTTATGTTTGTATGTTTAACTTTCGGTTAAGTTTTCGATGGTACTGAAATTTTGCTACTATACAATATTATGGTGACGTGGATCTGTCCTGTTGATAAAACTGGAAAGCGGTCATAGGAAGGAAACCTTTTTTATATCTGTTATCTGCATAGTGTATGTAGATAATCATCTACTACGTTTTTATAACATGTAGAATGTAAATAGTTACTTATAATGAGCAAAAAATTTTCTGCTTGCTTTTTTAAACTCTTACTTCTTAGATCGATGTCGTTATAATTTCACCTGTATTTTTCGACAGTCGTCTGATCAGTTCACGATGTGCCGCGTGAAGTTCGAGCACAAGCTCCACCTCCACTCCACCATCAGCGGCCGACACCTGGCGTACAGCACGCCCGCCGACACCAGGATGATCATCGGTATGTAGCGGATACATTGATATAGTCGTCGGATCAGTTCACGATGTGCCGCGTGAAGTTCGAGCACAAGCTCCACCTCCACTCCACCATAAGCGGCCGACACCTGGGGTACAGCACGCCCGCTGACACCAGGATGATCATCGGTATGTAGCGGACACATTGATATAGTCGTCGGATCAGTTCACGATGTGCCGCGTGAAGTTCGAGCACAAGCTCCACCTCCACTCCACCATCAGCGGCCGACACCTGGGGTACAGCACGCCCGCTGACACCAGGATGATCATCGGTATGTAGCGGACACATTGATATAGTCGTCGGATCAGTTCACGATGTGCCGCGTGAAGTTCGAGCACAAGCTCCACCTCCACTCCACCATAAGCGGCCGACACCTGGGGTACAGCACGCCCGCTGACACCAGGATGATCATCGGTATGTAGCGGACACATTGATATAGTCGTCGGATCAGTTCACGATGTGCCGCGTGAAGTTCGAGCACAAGAGCGCGGCGAGCCCGCACTCCACCATCAGCGGCCGACACCTGGGGTACAGCACGCCCGCTGACACTAGGATGATCATCGGTATGTAGCGGACACATTGATATAGTCGTCGGATCAGGGCTTGTACCACGAAACGGTTTTGAGATTCAAACAATCGGACGAGAATGCCGCGTCCTGCTCTAACAAACATCATTTCACGTTTGTTAGAGCAGGAGGCGGCATTCTCGTCCGATTGTTTGAATCTCAAAACAGTTTCGTAGTAGGCCTACAGTTCACGATGTGCCGCGTGAAGTTCGAGCACAAGCTCCACCTCCACTCCACCATCAGCGGCCGACACCTGGCGTACAGCACGCCACACGACACGACACATTCGTATACGGGGTGTAAAAAAACTAAGTGATAATACTTTAGGGAGTTTAGGGTGTTTATAGGAACTCCACTCGAACTCTATAACCCTATATAGAGTTCGCTGTGAAAGTGGCAGCGCTGAAAGAGTAACTTTTTTCATCTGTGTATGGAAAAATTAATGACGCGCGGGCGCTTGCCCATACAAATCACAAAAATATTGTATATAAGTAATACATACACACCCTAAAGTATTATCACTTAGTTTTGTTATACTTTGTACAGGTAGTAGGACATACGTAACTTGGTCGGGTTGTGTAATATAATATGTTATTGGATAAAATATGTATTCTTTGTTATTAGTTTTTATTATTCGTAGTTTTTTATCCAATCATTTCTAATACGTTGTGAGTGTGGCCCCACATTGATCTATGACTCGTGGCCGCCCAATATCGAAAATAATGCGGTCTCGTAAAGCGATATCTGTTGCGAATAAAATTACGACTTACGTCTCTATCTAAGTGCCTCAAGATTGTATAGATATTGGTCTGTACGTTTAATAATCATTAGTTTTTAGGTCAATAACATTTGACTTTTTTTATTCAGGTACCCGCGTTATTGCCTTATTCAAGGATACAGGAATTAAGGAATACTACTCGGCGGGTATCGTTGCTGAGGTTCCTAATCCTGTGAACAATTATAGGTAATTTATATTTTTCGCCATCAGTCTCAGGTTGTAATAATTTACTATTATTTATTCAACAAATGCCAATGTAGCCATAATTAAATATGATAAGCTTATAATTAAGCAAAGGGTAAATCAAAAAATTGGCAATGACAAAAGGAAGCGGTCCCCATCAAAAACACCATCAAAAACTATGACCAATCTGGCACTAGTAACACAGCTGCAAAAATAAACAAAACTAACGCATTTCAAAACGTGAACCGCGCAAGAACAAACGTTGCCTCCGGAAGCAAACAATAGCAACCAACTAATTTAAAAACCTACGAATAACAAAACTACAGGAAACGTAACTCCCATACTTCAACCGTTTTAAATTTGGCTCTTTTTTGAACACTAAAATATGACAAATCAGATTCTCGCCAAGGTCGTTTCCCAGGTAACGTATCATAATATTGCGCGCTGGACGACAGCCTGCGCGGGTATTGTCACTGTCACAGTTATGAAACAAAGCCGTCAATAATTTTCAAAAGCGGATGGCATTATGCAGTATACACCAAACATATCTAATATCACGAAGAAAGGAGTACATAATTATTATTTTAAAATCAAACATTTTCCTCTGATCCTTAAGTCATCGATAATAATAATATATAATAATTTTGAACAAACCTTGTACGACTCGGACGAATTTAAAACTATCCAGAGCACCTAGACAAGACGTTTTCAGATTACAAAAATCTATGTGCTAAATTATTACAGAATTGAAATAAAAAACTTACGGTGCAAATGCAGATTTTCGTAATATCTTTAATTTTCGGTCATTACTCATACAAAATATATTATCATGACTATTAAAGTGTATGCTACATAAACGAGTAATCTGGCTCGGCATCCCATTCGGTTCGTTTCTTACTAAACGAAGTACGACCGGCATTATAAAAATAAGATACTCCATACTGATGTCAGTCAGACCCTCGTTTATGAATTATGATTATGATTTAATTGTTACATCTTGCATAACACTGTCCATGGCGACTTTGTAAATATTTTTAATTATATTATTTTTTGATTATTGCATTTTTACAATAACATGTAAACTTAATAAGACAAACACAAAGAGACCAGCTTGATTTTACGCAAATACCCTGGCATCCAACTTAAATAAACCATCTTTTTGGCATGTTTTTGGGTCGGAAAAAATACAAGAACTTTACCTAAGCATAATTTAAAAAAATTCACTTACTGATGAAACTTGAAAGGTTATTCCTGTATTAAAAGTCGTATCTGTATGACTTCTACACCATTTCACAGGGCATTTAGGCATTTTAACAACGAAAATTTTGTAAAAAGCTACGTAAAAAGTAAGTAAACAAATTGTAAATAGTAAACGAACTCCTTAAAGGTACGATAGAAGACCTAACTCCTATTCTCACTAAAATGTTTAACGAAATCATCACACAATGTAAAATCCCAGAGCAATGGACAAAATTCCATATTATTCTACTACACAAAAACGGAAGCAAAGACGACATGGAAAACTACCGACCGATAAGTTTGATGTCGAACGTATACAAAATATTCGCAAAGATACTTCTAGACCGACTAAATAAAAAACTGGACGAACAACAACCAGTCGAACAAGCGGGTTTTCAAAAAGGATTTTCGACAATCGACCATATCCACACTCTGAAACAAATATTGGAAAAGTATACCGAGTACAATAAACAAATTTATATAACCTTTATCGACTACGCCAAGGCATTCGACAGTATAAGCCACACTCACCTTCTGCACAGTTTGAAACAACAAGGCGTACCTGCAAAATACATTGACGTCATCAAAACGATTTATAGCAGTAGCAAAGCCAAAATACAAATTTAAACCTTGGGAGACATGTTCAATGTAGATAGAGGCGTAAGGCAGGGGGATCCGTTATCTCCCAAATTGTTTTCAGCCGCTCTAGAGAGTGTATTTCGGAGACTAAAGTGGGACAAATATGGGATTAATGTAAACGGCAAAAAACTCAGTCATCTCAGATTCGCTGACGACTTGGTGCTGCTAGAAGAGGATCCAAATAAATTAGAGGAAATGGTGTCAACCCTGAACAAAGAAAGCGCAAGAATTGGGCTAAAAATAAACCTAAAAAAAAACAAAACTTATGACTAACAGCACCGAGACATGCATTAACTTGGACAATGAACCTTTACAATATGTGCAAGAGTATACTTACCTGAGTCAGGTTATATCCTTTAGAGACCAAATGATGAAGGAAATTAATATGAGAATAGCTATTGGCTGGAAAAAGTTTTGGTCCCTTAAAGAAATCATGAAGTCGAGAGAACTAGGTATGGCTATAAAGAAAAAAACCTTTAATTCATGCATATTGCCCAGCCTAACTTATGGATGTGAAACTTGGGCTCTTACTGCAGTTCAAAGATCTAAGCTTGCTAGGTGCCAAAGAGCTATGGAAAGGAGTATGACCGGACATAGGAGACTGGATAGAGTGAGAAATACAGACCTTCGTACCAAAACAGGAATCACTGATGTCCTAACACGCATTGACCAGCAGAAATGGCGTTGGACTGGCCACATATTACGGGACTCAAAAGGAAAATGGAGCAGAGAGGTGACAGAGTGGTACCCAAGGGATGGCAGGAGAAACCGAGGAAGACAAAACCAAAGATGGGAGGATGAGCTAAAACTTACTGCAGGTCCAAACTTGAGACGGGTTGCAAAAGACATAATACAGTGGAAGTCGTTGGTGGAGGCCTATGCCGTGAGGCACACTGTGTTAAGAGATATGATTTAAAATGTAAACATTTAATCCTGAAATTTGTAAATACGCAGAATAAAGGGCTTTTTTATTTTATTTATTTATTCAACAAATGCACTTATCAATATAATATAAAGTACCCAGTAGCCGATTCTCAGACCTACTGAACATGCATATAAAATTTGGTAATAGTAAAGCCATTTCGGAGAAGTTCGCTGACTAAATTTTATATACAGGGTGTCAAAAGACCGCTTCCGATAACTTTGGGGTATTATTATACTACATTTTCTGATTACAAAAATGTATTTTTTTTTTAATTTTTTTTCTCAAAAAAAAATTTTTTTTTATTATATTTTTTATAATAAATAACCTTTAGACAAAACGATAAACCATTTACAAAAAATATTTAAAATTTTTTTTTTACTATTATTTTTTTTATCCCGATACGTAATCTAGAAGACGCGAGTCATTGATATCAACTGTAGCGCGCTTAATAACATAAGGTCGTAAACGACCATACTGTACGGTCGCGGCAGTTTTCAACCTTATGCTCTTTCCAACCTATCAAGAGCCATGACATTCAACTCTCTCAAGTAACTCAGAACTTTGACCTATGATCTCTTACCTAGGCTAATTTAATCCTTCGATCGCGGATTCTTGGAAATGCTATTGTATTCTAGAGTTGTCTCGTATGGGCCTTAATGGGTTAAAACTTTAATCCTAACTCATGTACAAAACTGTAAGTAACTTTCTGAGCATGAGTAACAACTTATTTATCGATTAGTTAAAAAGTTATTCGTAAGGAACAAAACCGATATTGTGTGATATGCGGATGCACCAAAATGCAAATTCATGCATGCAAAAAAATAATAACACATTTTCCGTGTTATGCAGAACGATGATTGTGGATGGACAGTACCTAGATCTGCAATTATCGCTTTTTATCTACTACAGACGATACAGTATGAAAAAACTAGCAATTAATTACTTACGTGAAAAATGTTGAATTCTGATTTTTGAATGTGCTCTCTATGCATTTTGAAAATAGTCCATATTATCATCTCATTATATCAATAACACCACCAATAACAACACATCTCTTTTTACACGATATCTTACACGACACGTCTTAGTTTTTTAACGCAAACAAATAAGAAATAATAGTTAATTAATTTACATTTTACACATTTAGTTATCACAATAATACGTTTTAAAAAGATCGTAATACGCTTATTAATTAAACATAACTCAACGGACAACCTTCAACCTCAAGATGCAAATGTGAACTAAAGTCTAATTATGCGAAAATCGTCTTTAAAAACATGTATCGACTTTCGGTAAATTCAAAGATACCGACGCGACGGGACGGCCAGACCGCTTGTCAAAGACGCCGCCGCCGCGCCGGCCGCTCTGTCTAAGTGTTGTACCTTATAAATTCAAAACGATGTAGTCGATATTTTAATTACAATTAAATAATAAAAATTATAACTATTATTTAGTAGATCTACTATTCTCATTTTTAAAATTAACTCTATTAAGAGGTTATAAATTCAGAAAGTTTTTATCGGGATACATAGTCAAGTTGCAAGATAATTTCGATACCGACATTACCGTGATAAAGTGATTGATAAGTCATGGCACGCGTTATGCGCGTCTACGTACGCAATGAAAATAGTTTAATAATACCTAATTAATTAAATAACTTTTAATTATTGTCGCTATTCTTAACATTGAGTAGGTATTTGCTTATTTTTAGTTTGACTACAAATCAAAACGTACTCGTATGTAAAACAATACGATTTATCGATAAAAATTAGCGATAACTCAAAATATGCACAGGGATACATCCCTATTTATTTTACAAAGTTTTTTATTCAATTTTGTTCAGTCGGCTGTAAACACGCGCCGCGCTGTGTACTGTGACGTTTTTGTTTAAGTTTTTTGTGTATTGTTAACTATTTTTTCTATGTTGGTAATTAATAACGTGTCGTGACATGATACGTGTCCGATAAATGTGCGATGAAATGTGAATGAACTTTTAATACTCGTAAACCTTTATGGAACGGGGGTGAACATCGCGTCGTCGTCGATAGACGACTGACTATAGTGCAGTTTAAAAAGTGTGAGTAAAAAGTGTTTAAAGAATTGGAATGTCTCCTGTTTAATTTTGTTTCGTGTTGAAAAACTCTGCAATCTACATTGAGTTAGATGGAGCACAGCTCGAACTGCATTTCATAAAAGCAGACAGCTGATCACAGGTCAGTGAACATGTTATCAAGTATTTTTTCCATAGATAGGTGTAAGTAACTGTGTATTGTATTTTTACAACCTGATTCGGATGTGAATTATGATTTCTTTTCCTTTTTGGCCGGAAGTAAAAACTGAGTATTTTTGAGTAATAAACTAATAACCTAAGAAACGGTAATTAATAAATTCTAACATTATGTTATTTAATAATTATTACAATATTGATGGTTTATTCACTACCTACGGGCTAGGGCCTAGGGCACACCACGATCAGCTGTTTTGTATAGCGCAGGGCCGCGCGCGCGGGACTTGGCGCGGGCGGCGCGGGGGGGGCTGGCGCAGCCCCCGGGCTGGCGGGGCTCCACTGACGCGCGATACTATCGCCCATTTACATCAGCATTATACATTGTGTGTTGAAAATTTTGACTATTTTAAAAACTGTCGATTTAAAGAAAATTACTTGCACCAATGGATATATCTCATGCCCTATAATAACCCCACGAAGTTATCGGAAGCGGTCTTTTGACACCCTGTATATGATGAATACTGTTACCCAGTGTTACCCCCTAACTGGCTACGCTAGAGAGTATAGAATGTTTAGTCTTTGAAGAATCATTACAAAATCCAAATAAAAAAATACACATTATAATAAAGCATATTCATCGTGTATAGTTTTTTTTCGAGTAAGAGTTATTATGTTTAAGCTGCGGTCTGATTGGTCGATTGATGTGGCCAAAACGAAGCTCAAGTATTTATTTGATTTGTTCTGCCTCATACGAAAACAAATTCTAAATTGTTTATTGGACTTGTGCTGCCACCTACACTGCCCATACTTATCCTTGGACGTAGGATACACGATCAGTTTTTCATCAATCTGATCCATCAGTCTGGTAAAGATTGACGGAAAACTGATCGTCTAATCCACGGATTGATGGACTGATCATTTTTTAAATGTACAGTACTTAATTTATAACCATCATTCCGTTAATCAGATTGATGGATCAGAACTGATCGCGTAACCTACGTCATAAAGATAAAACAGAAACTTGATATCCCTCAGGTACCTGATATTCTTCGACGACGGCTACGCTCAGTACGTGGCGCACCGCGAGACGCGCGTCGTCTGTCAGAGCTCGCCGCTAGTGTGGGAGGAGGTGCACGCGGACTCGCGCCAGTTCGTCAAGGACTATATCACCAGCTACCCCGAGCGGCCCATGGTGCGCCTCCACGCGGGACAGAACCTTAAGACTGAGTTCAAAGGTATTTTAGGCACTAATATTATAAAACTGGTACAACCTATTTTGAATAAAGGAATTTAACTTTGACTTTGAAACTGTAGAGCTACCTAAAGAGTGCGTCAACATTTGTATCATTTGCGCGATCAGATCCCCGATCAGATCTCCGTCGCGTATCATCGAAGCGTGTCAAAATAATACGCGTATCATGATACGCCCCGATCGCTATTAACCGCGTATCTAATACATGCCGTATCAAATACTCGCATGATCGGCAGAATGATCTAATAGGCACACACTATGACACGCATACTTAATACGGCGCGATGATCGCGACGGAGATTGATCGCGCAAATGATACAAATGTGGACGCACCGTAAGGTTACCTACAACCTTTCCATGACCGGACGATTCAAACTTATGCATGCAAATCCGTCATTCGTGAACAAAACCTACGTGTGCGTGGACCTTAAAAGCGAAACCGCACTAAGCGAAACTAGGCTGCAGCGGAGCGACGCTACATTTTACTTTTCATATACGGTAACTAACGTTTTTCGTCGCGTAGCGTCGCTCCCGCGTAGTGCGTCTTACCCCAAATGATATTAATATACTAAATATTTGGCCGTTTTGCTGTCAGTTTTACCACAGTCATGGCTGTGACTGATGAGCAGAGCTCGGGGTTAGGAAGTGTGATTTTGGTACTTGTGATAAAATGTAAAGATTAATATGGACATAACCGCGGGACAAATCCCGGATCCCGATTGTTGATCTGATTTGTTGATTATTAATTTCGCTACCTACTTAGAACTACTTCTGCACAGTTTAGGCTTGTTTTTTTAGGTGCACAGTGATGCCCTCTTTTTAAAAAAAATCAATTTAACTAGGCTGACATTGTGTGATTGCAAATATTATATTTTTGTTAAAGTATTCATTTTATATGCATATATTACGAGGATGATAATTGAATGAATAATGTAATGTATTCTGACAATTAAATTGATTTGATTTGAAATAATAAAAAAGAGGAAGGGTACATATTAAAAAAATCGAAGTAGGTTGAAATACTTATTTACTTCGTCTCGCTATAAGAGCCATTTCACAGCGGTCTGGCAACGTCGCAAAAAACATCGGTCCAATTTTGGAAGATTTATCGATATAATTCGATTTATTGTGAACAAATATTAAAATTAGCTTCATTTATTGTTAACAATTGAAAACAACGGTTTTTATTTTGTTAATCTGTATTCTGTACCTGACGAAGTAAAGGCAACTATGAGATGTAGCCTGTGGCGATTTCTCAAGTTTACGAGTATAGCGCCGCCAAACCATCATTCATGGCCTATCTATGTATATAGAAAATTAAATTAAATAAGAATTGCTTAACAAAATAATAATAATATTTTGGAAATTTCAATCTACTCGGGCGCAATGCACGAGTCATAATCACCACGATCGTATTCACTCGGGTATGCCCGGAGCGATACGAGCCATCAAGTGCCCGCCCCCCGCGCCGCCGACCATCTCGCCGACCTAGTTCATTTTTACGATCTTGGAAAAAGCCACTTTTTTTTGCTCTTCGATCTGCACAAAGTATTCGTTCTTTCTATCTCTCCACCCTTTATCTACCGATTAACAGTTCTCAATATTTTATATATCTTATTTTGAGTAATTCATTTAATCAACTTTTAATAATGCAAGTGGTCGGTTTCCGATCGGTAATTTTCCTACGTCCTAGCTCAAAATTATCTAGTTTGAAAACAGTGCACAAAGATCGGGCATATACGTACCCGAAATTATTATGTAAGTCAGTGATAGTTTACATTATATTCGTTGATAGAGGCTTTGAAAATAAAGTGAAACTAGGCTTATGCCTTGTTTTAGAGATCGATTTATCGATTATAGAGTATTGTATTATATAATCTATGATCAAAGTTTAATTTTGCAGGATCTAATCGTAGTAGTAGTGTTCTTTTCTGACAATATTAATGTTTATTTAATACATTTTAACACCTCATCCCATCATTTGAGGTCGATAAAAACAATTATGTGAATCCCGCGGAAGGGAATGTCCATATTAAATTAATTTTTCGGGTTTCAAATCCCGAAATCACACTACCTAACCCCGAGCTCTGCTGATGAGTGATGGGTAACCTACCGTGTAAGAGTGTGACTGACGATTGCATGAAGCTGATTGACGAAAATCTGGATATTTTGATTTTTGCTTCATGCAACCATCAGTCACGAATTTTGAGTGAGTGTTGACAAAATTGGAAAAAAATTAGAAACGTATACCTTTACCTTTGAAAATGTTGGCTTTGACTGACATAAAACTGAAGAGAATTGAGTGACCATCTAATACCATTCGTCAGTCCATCAGTCACCATCAGTCAAACATAATTCATTCAATTGACTGTCGCTTGCGTGACCGTGTAATGGACGCCTTACGCCTAGTGCGGTTTCACCTAAGTTTATTAGAAACAATAAAATCGTGTGTCGTCCAGGGAAATGGCTGAACTGTGTCGTGGAGGCGGTGGATGCGTCGCTGGTGCGAGTGGCGTTCATGGACGGGCGGCGCGAGTGGATCTACCGCGGGTCGACGCGCCTCGCCCCACTGTTCCTCGAGCTGCAGGCGGCCGAGCGCTCGCGGCCCCGTGCGGCCCCGCGCGCTATACCACGCCCCCTCGCTAACCAGGTGCGGTAGTAGAAAACGCAGAAAATCGTACCATCATTTATCATCATTGACCGTCAATACAAAATCTACAAAATCGTCAGGTGAACTGTGAGTCTGTGCTCTTTTTCGATTAACTGCCAGGCGGCGGCCTGCCGGCGAACTGTTAATGTGCAGGGCCCTTTACTCTTTAGTATACTAAAAATAAACTAATAGCGATAGGTTGATAGATAAATAGATTGAGAAAAAAAGTGTGTCGCATATTAAATTCTGTTTTTGTTTTAGGGCAACATGCCGTACGTCGAGTACACGAGGTCCAACGAACAGGCGAAGTCTGCGCAGAACGCAGAGGTAATTTTTCATTTCTTTTTCTTGTTCTTAATTCTATTGATTAGTATACAGAGTTATACTTTTATTTTACTAAGTTTTTTTTTAAATCAGACTACGTTATACAATCAAAAATTCGTCAATGTATACAGGAAATACGTCGTCAGCGGTCCGTAGCCAAGAAGTCGACAGCGACAAGTCAGCCGACCCCGGCCGCGCCCGCTACCAACCTTGATGACGTCACCAGCCGTGTGGTGGTAAGTAGTTTTGCTATTCATCACCTTTTTTCTCGTTTTCAATCTATGCCAAAATCATTCGGAATGTCATAAATACTTTACTCTTCCGGCAAAGCTGCAACAGAAATATCCATCTTTTTATTTTGCTGATACGCCATTATTCTATAATCTATTCCCTAATCAATGTAGTGTAATGCAATATATCATTCACAAAAAAAAAATAAAAACAGATAAGTAACATATTTAATGTCTCCTCCTCTCTAGTTCTATACGCCGAAGAACGCTGTCAAACCGCACAAGATGGTGCCCCATAAGTGCGGACCGCAATGCAAGAGAACTGACGTGCTGCAGCTCAAAGACTTGCGCACGTACAACCCGCTCGCTAAACCTCTGCTCAGCGGATGGGAGAGGTAAGTAGAAAAATATTGATTACTAGATTGCGAACTCCGTTGCGCTAAAGTTAGTTTATCGCGGGGAACCGTACATTTTTTGGGGTGAAAAGTATTATATAGTGAGCACTGCTCACTGTGTGATACACAACTGTAAGAAATTGTTAATGGCTATTTGTTTACTGTGTCATTACTCATTATTTAGGTTTGTTTACGTGTAAGTTTTTGTATACAAGTAAGAAAATACTCGTATATACCCGCTGTTTACAGGCAAACCGTGCGCTGGCGCGGTCACAAGCAGGTGATGTACGTGGGCGGGTGCGGGCGGCGGCTGCGCAACATGGCGGAGCTGCACCGCTACCTGCGCGCCACGTGCTCCGACATGTCCGTCGACCTGTTCGACTTCTCGCCCAACACGCATTGTCTCGCAGAATTCGTGCTTAACCGGTGCATCGTGTCAAAGAAGGTAAATCTATCATCTATGTAAAAAACTTGAGAGGTATCAAGGGACATCCGGATGGAACGAAGTTGCTTTCTATAAAAGAGAGAGAGAGAGACAGAAACGCGCACGCTCCACGGCTTACACATATAGCAACAAGTGTCGTTACAACTTGTGGTCTTTATTTTTCCGTCTAGCCCCCTTTCGCATCGCGCGATAAGTAACTTCGTTCCAATAAAAATGAATTTTCAGTTTTCTTAATCTCTCTAAAGCCTGAGAACGGGGGAACCGATTTGGCTTATAGTCTTAAAATATTAGGGAAAGTCCAGGGAAGTTTTGTATGGGAAATGTCAGGAGGGAAGTGATGCGAAGTTCATGTAGTAACAACTAACAATCAATGTATGTACGTGGGCAGGTACGGGCGTATTGAAACAGCGCACCAATGACTGTTTCGCGCAGGTGCGGACGTAAGAGTATCAGCCAGTCAGAGCAAAGTATTAAATTGATAATGAATAATGATGAAAATATGTGTAGGACCTGTCAAACGGCAAGGAGAACGTGCCGGTGCCGTGTGTGAACTACTACGACCACAGCCTGCCGGAATTCTACTCGTACAACACGGAGCGCACGCCCACCGCCGGCGTGCCGCTCAACCTCGACCCAGACTTCCTGTGCGGGTGCGACTGCGAGGACGACTGTCAGGTATGTTCGTGTCATCCTTTGATAATATGATTATACTATTCAGAACAGTTAGCAATCAGGTATTTTCAACCATTTTAGGAAACAAAAAATTGAAGTCTTCTATACTAGCGCTGCTTCACTGCATTCATTTGAAGTTTTCAAATGCAAGTTAAGCGTTATTTGAAACAGGAAGAGAGAATAATCTAGGTCTAAAATATTTCAAATCGTTATGTGTCGCGTCGCTCTGCTGCAGCCATGACTGACCTCCATTATATCATAGTAGCCTGGGGCCGTACAACGAAACAGTTTTGAGATTCAAACGAACGAATCGGAATGCCGCGTTCTTCTCTAACAAACATGATAATATGACGTTGTTAGAGTAGGACGCTGCATTCCGATTCGATCGATCGTTTCAGTCTCAAAACTCCGTTGCGCTAAAATTATGTTATCGCGCGGGAACCGTACATTTTTCCGGGAGATAAAGTATCCTATGTCCTTTCCCGGGACTCATAGTATCTCCATGCCTTTAAGCAACATCGGTTTAGCGGTTCGGGCGTGAAGAGGTAACTAATTTCACATTTATCATATTAGCATGTATTGTTTGTTTATACAGGACAAGTCGAAGTGCGCGTGCTGGCAGCTAACGCTAGAGGGCGCACGTACTATCCAAATGGAGGGCGACGTCGGCTATGTGTACAAACGCCTGCCCAAGCCCCTCCCTACCGGCATATACGAGTGTAACTCCAGGTATGCTATCTTAGGTTGGGTCTATATTTGTAGAATTTTAGCATATTGAATTACAGCTGCGTAGCCTTGACGCGTATCTTGAGAGCCCGTTTGGACGTATTACGTAAGGTAATACACGCCATATTTGGTCTGAGTAACAATCATGAAACGCAGCGGAAATACAATACAGTATACACTATACAACAATCACACTCAACAATCTTTGAATTGTACTATCAGAGAAGTTGATTCTATGCAGTCCCCCATCTGCATAGAATCAACGTAGTTTGGTCGCATTACGTCAAACCCAGCCGACTGATCCCAATTAACATTGAATTGTCATGATCGACAAAATAGTGTTGGTCTCTCAAATGCATAGGAATCAATTTCCTCGATGGTACAATTTTAAGACGTTTCAAAGATAAATATCTGTCATTAAAACAAGTTCTTATTATACATATTATTGCGAACTTTATTTACGAGTTCATGTTTTAATTGGTAATCAATATATATATTGGAAAAATGCGTGTATTATTTTATGATCAAAAATTCCAGATGCAAATGCAAACACACATGTCTCAACCGAGTCGCGCAGCATCCGCTCCAGCTTAAACTACAAGTGAGTACACAACCTTCGAACGATTTCGGACATTTTATTTTCCAGTAAGAAAGCGTGAAGCGTTTGCCCATGTCTAGCTAAAATACTGTCCAAATTATTTATCTCTTAAGGCTAGTTCGCACTAGGCCAGTATTTTAGTTAAATAGCGAGTATTTTAGTAGCTAAACGTAATGAACACTATTTTTTTTTTGGTAATTTAAGTATTCTTTGGGATCTTAGTCGAGTTCATTAGCTACCGCAAAAATTTACACGACTTTCATACATTCTTAAACATTCGTAGAATTCTTTGGGATCTCCCAACGCTAAATCATTCAGAAGACAATTAGTAGCTCCTAGTTTATCCCTTCTATCGATCCATTTTCGTATCCATAGCTTTTTTCATCTACCTCTTCTCGTATTCACACTTTCCTCATCTACCTCTTCTAAAATCGCCTTTATCTTTATAATTAACATAATCAGTTTATTTGCTTTATTGAGCTTTAAGCTGTTCATCTTACAAAACATCACTGACTTGTGAACTGTACTCAAACGAAGTGCGAACGATTTTGGGACAGAAGCGAGAATTTTAGCTACTAAAAATACTCGGTACTAGACTAAAATACTAGCCTAATGCGAACTAGCCTTTATTTAGTTTCTTTGACCTGAAACTTCGAACGGCGACTGTAATATTCGTTGTGTGTCGCAGGTATTCAAGACTCTGAACAAAGGTTGGGGTATCCGCGCATTAAACGACGTGCCCGAGGGGTCGTTCCTATGCGTGTACGCCGGAAACTTACTCACTGATGCTACCGCCACACTGGTAAGATATTTTTTCTCTATCTTTTTGCA
This sequence comes from Polyommatus icarus, assembly GCA_937595015.1. Lineage (NCBI taxonomy): Eukaryota > Metazoa > Arthropoda > Insecta > Lepidoptera > Lycaenidae > Polyommatus > Polyommatus icarus. Next base: position 4,849,637 of record OW569325.1, read on the forward strand.
ATTTTAAAACATCGTCTTATCAAGGAGGTTTTTCGATATTTCATTTGCCACCAGCCGGCCTAAGATGCGCAAACGAGAAAATCTCGAGATATCTCACTCTCGTGTGTTATCTTGTCGATAACGACATAATGTCAAAATCATTTTTTGACATTATGTCGATAGATTTTGACGACAGATCTACACGAGAAAAAATTTATGTCATGTTAGGGTCAATAGAGATGAAGAGAAACGCCATCAAACATCGAGAAAACGTGTGGACAAAATTTTCTCATTGGCGTATGCTAGAGGGGCTGGTGGATGGTATAATGCCCTTTTATGTCAATTGTCATGTCAAATGCGCGTTTGCAACAATTTATTTGACCAGTAATGTAACATATTTAATAGCAAATCGATATTTTATTACAGTATAACTTCACCAATATCCATTACCTATTGATATAATTTATGATTTCATTTGTATAATGATTTTAATCCTATGCATTTTCCTGTTTTTCCTAGGACGGTTTGAACGAGGGCGACGAATTCCTGGCGGAGTTGGACTACATAGAGGTCGTGGAACAAATGAAGGAGGGGTTCGAAGAAGATATACCCGAAGATGCTAAGGATAAAGACAAGGTAATTGTTTTATGCTAACAACTATATCTCTCTTGTAGTAAGTAGCGTTGTTAGGTTACATTAATCTCTAATGACAAAAAAAATTTTTACAGTCTTTTCTTCTACCTTATTTGATATCTGGCTGTTCCATATGGTGCATTATTTTCGGTTGACTATTGTGTAGGTAGTGAGTGGATCAAGAGATATTTAGATAAAATATTAGATTTTTGCCCTCTAAACATGAGTTTTCTTGACTTTAACAGGAGGAACTATGTGAGAGTAGTTCTGAAGAAGAATCATCGGAGGAGGAGAAGAAGTCGAAGGGGGAGGATGATGACGATGATGTGGACTTCAGTCCCGGATACATCGGACCCGGACTCACGGACTTCACGTGAGTGTGCCAGAAACAGCTACGTATTCGTTACGTTAAGTCGATAAGGGTTTTATGGCGCTATGTAGCCGTAGCCCGTACCTGTTGTTCTTGCAGCCTGAACCTTTATCCTAGCTATTATATTTTGAATGGCTGGAAAATGAAATGGCTGGAATGGCCTGTTTATGGTCATGAAAAATGTAAGGGAATTGACGACAGTTGACATGCAATAGTAATGATGCATAATTATTTTTCAGTAAAAGATTACGAAAACGTGATAAGAAAAACGCCCGGGACAAAATGGCTCGGGACAAAGACGCTAAACAAGAAAATAAAGAAGACGACAAGAACCAGAAGAGCAAAGACAGGTCCGAGAAAAACGACGACTGCATCACGATCAGTGACGACGAAAGTAAGAACAATAATATGTGTGCTATTCCCTTAATATATCGAGGAATAGCACAGACCATTTCTTCCAAATGTGTCTAAACACATTAGGCCGAAAAAACGTGCCTGAAGTTCGGCATAATTACGCCTGCAATGTATTTTAAATTACTGATGACACACCATGCCAAAATTACGTCGCGTTATTTTGTATGCGTAGAGCATTGCAAGCGTAATCATGCCGAACTTTAGGCACGTTTTTTCGGCCTAGTGTGTTTAGTTTAGACACTTATAGTCTCAACCAACGCAGGTATTCGTTGAAATGATATACGTAACTTTTAAATAAAAAAGAATAATCAGATAGCTTCTGTCATCTGTGGTCTGTTGGACTATACAGGGTGTAACAAAACAAAGTGATAATACTTTCGGGTGTGTATGTGTCCCTTTATGCAGGCACTTCACATGGCTATTTGTATTTGCGTATTTGATTTATTCGCCAAACAATCACCATGTGTAGACGGATTGTTTGACAAGTATAATTGGCCTTATTTGCCTATTTGACAAATATGACCAATACCAAAAACACGTATCCGTAGTCCGTACCTTTGTCGGTTTTTGACGCACATCAAAAGAGTCAAATAGGCAAGGACAGCCACAGACTAATAAGAGAAACTACGGATAGTACAGCTCGACAAAGCTTTAAATGAACGTGGCGAAAAAAGGAACTAACGCTGCCATCATACAAAAACGTCATTTTTGACAGTTCTCCTTTACGAGCAGCGCCACCACCCACGTTCATTTAAAACCTTGTCGCACTGTAAACAAAATCAAGTAAAAGTTTGGTATTTGACGTCCATGTGTGGAAGGCCATATTTGTCTTTATTTGTTTCTTTGTGTATACGACAATAATTTTGCCAAATGCAACAAATAGCCAATAGCAATTAATACGAATAGCCATATGAAGTGCCTCCATTATATTAGAGTTCACTGTAAAAGTGAACACGCCATAAAATGTTATCACTTAGTTTTCTTACACCCTGTATGTCTGGGCCACATCAAAATTGATTGAGTAGTTCTAAGTCACCATTTAGCAGTGAGGTTTACAACTCAATCATTAATTACTAGATTGTGAAATAAACTAATATTTTGTGTTGTAGGTCGCGAGCCATCTTGTTTCACTGCTGCGGCGGGGATGCGCGCCAACGAATTTGTCTCCAAATATAAGTAAGTTGAAGGAATATATTATATCATACATATATATTTAGAAGAAAAAAGTACAAAATGGTATTCTTCTTCTTCTTTTTTATTAATGACTCCTTTGTGAGTCGCCAGTATCAGAGTGTTTAACGACACAACATTGTTTGATAGATTTATCTATTAATTTGTTTTTTTTTCGTCTAGGCCTGGAGATAGTGACACAAAATTCTTGGTGATTTGTGCCAGTATGGCGGTTTTACAGGCGTATAATTATGTAAAGGCAAAAAGGAAAATGATGGTCATAGCGCTCGCACTGGCAGCCCAAACGCGTGGGAGTTAATCGAACGTGTCGGATAAATAACGAGTGTCGAACGATTTGTTCCACAAAAATGCTTGTATTTTCAGATAGTCGAAAAAAAATAATTGGCGAAAGCGTAATGCCATACTTGTCGGGTGCGGCTTACGGCCCGCCATACCGACGCGAATACGTTAATTTAAAAAAAAAGTTAAACCATTTGTACCAGGCTAATTTTTGCATAGCTGATTAGCTATGCAAAAATTAGCCTGGGCTCTGATCTGAATTGATCCAAAAATAACATCGTCGAGTAGCCATTCACGAAAATCACCTTGCCACATTTGTCCGACAGCGCCCAATGGCCGCCATACCACTGCAAAGGTGTAAGATTTTTTTTTTCGCCAAACGATTTGTACCACCATGAAACTTTTTTTAACAGTTCCCTGTATGATCATAAATAGGAGTCTGATAATGCCATACCTGTGGAAGAAAGCGAATGTGAATAATATTTTTTTCAAAATCCTAAGATTTCATACGTAATTTAAACGGTTTTTCAAGTATGGCACCACTTTTTCCGTCTACTACAAGTATGGCAAATATAATAATGGTCACATTGTATCATATAATTTCCAAAAATCCAAATGCCATACTGGTACAAATCGTCCAATTTTTATCACTTTTTTGCTCAAGTCCGATAGCCCATCCCGCCCCATGGTTACAATCCGTAATAATTTTTTTTGGTACAATTGCCAAATGACGAGAATACAATGATGCCATGATGTAAAAAAATATTTTCCGTATTTTATAGCCGTATTTTTAAAACGTGCCAAATAAATAAGTATTTCAAGTATGGCAGCACTTTTTCCCCCTACTAGAAGTATGGGAAAAATAATAACGGTCATATTTTGTCAAATACTTTCAAAAAATTTAAATGCCATACTGGTACAAATCGTTTGGCGAAAAAAAATCTTACACCTTTGCAGTGGTATGGCGGCCATTGGGCGCTGTCGGACAAGTATGGCAAGGTGATTTTCGTGAATGGCTACTCGACGATGATTAGCTATGCAAAAATTAGCCTGGTACAAATGGTTCAACTTTTTTTTTAATTAACGTATTCGCGTCGGTATGGCGGGCCGTAAGCCGCACCCGACAAGTATGGCATTACGCTTTCGCCTACTTATTTTTTATCGACTATCTGAAAATACAAGCATTTTTGTGGAACAAATCGTTCGACACTCGTTATTTATCCGACACGTTCGAGTAACGCCCACGCGTTTGGGCTGCCAGTGCGAGCGCTATGACCATCATTTTCCTTTTTGCCTTTACCTAATCATACCCCTCTAAAACCGCCATACTGGCACAAATGACCAAGAGTTTTGTGTCACTATCTCCAGGCCTATTCCGTTTCGATGCGGACCCCGTCAAGGAATAATTTGAACCACATTAATTTTTCTTACTCACTAAACTTTCGGTTCTGGTAAGATTTAAAGTTCTATACGCGCCACAAGAGGATATCCGGACATCTCAACCGAGGCTTTTGTCATTTGATATCGCACGGGTTAAATACTTTCCTCCTTTGGTGCGTATGTTATTTAATAGCAAGTAGCAAGACATACTTAAAAAATAGTATAATATTATTATCCATAGCCATTATCATTGTAAATTTTATAGTATTTAGTCGTTAAGGTATTTTTCATAGAATGGCATTTATGATGGTTTTATAATGTTTAGGTCTGTTCGTACGTTATACGGTGAAGATGAGGCGTGCTACATCATGGACGCTAAGGTTCAGGGCAACATCGGCAGATATCTTAACGTGAGTACGCTATGTAAAACAAGTAAAGGCAAAATATAACGATGGTATACCATCCAAATTAAATACCACGCAGCTTTAGTCAACAGTAGGTTATTAAAGCATGGATTTAAGGAATCACTAAGCTATTTTGGAACCACATACTAAGGCTAACTAGATTACAATATATCGATGCCTTAGTTCACAAATGCACTAACTACATGAATGTCAACTTTACAGGGGAGCGTTTTCAAGTTTCGGAATATTGAGATCTGGATTGCATGAAAGTAGCAAATATTAATTAAACAATTTTGCATGTATTCCAAAGACTAATGCCTTAGCTACATTACATCTCAATATTTTGTTATTATCATAACAATAACATTACTAAAAGAGCCAAATAAACCTATAAACCCCTACATAATACATTTGTGCTCAATGTAAAATTAATTTTTACAGGTATTAAGTAAAAAACACAATAAACTTTCATAATTTACCAGGCCAAAATAAAGTAAAAGGCCCATAATATAAAAGGACAAAGGTAAGTTAAAAGGTCTAAAAAGTTTAATAAAACAGAATAATGAAACAACCAGTAATTTGTTATGATCATAATGTTTAATTTTAGGTTAAAAAAAAACAGTTTAAATTACTGAATACAAAGTAAGCCCTAACTATAGGGCATTCATCAATGATAATAAAAACTTTTCAATTAGTCTTTTCTTCCTGAAGGACTATTATAAAATTTCACTAGTACAAACAAACGTTGTTATACTAGTGAAATTGATTTTTAAAAACACTTCAAAGGAAAAAGGCTAGTTAAAGATTACAAACAATTATTATAAAAAATATCAAATATTCCTCAAGGACAATAAATTCACAGACTACTAAGGGATACTACGTATAATAAATTCGTTAATTTAAAAAATAAAACAAAAAGACTAAGCCATAGTGGCCATATCTATAAGACTCATTAGACTAAAATGATACATGATATTTATCAGTCTTTAATTAGACGGTCACAAACAATAACTTTTGAATAAAGAGGAATTATGTAATCATAAGAAACTTTCAAATAAAAAAAATCAATTAACATTCAGTCTTTAATTAGACGGTCACAAACAATAACTTTTTGAATAAAGAGGAATTATGTACTTATAAGAAACTTTCAAATAAAAATTAAATCAATAAACATTTGAATTTATATAAGCCCTAATCCTTGGCCATTCTACGTCAAGAAATTTGACTAAACAAAAGAAATATTAGTCATCAAAAAATATTATAGGCATTAGTAATTATTTAATTAACACCTTCACTGCGGCAAGTAAAATCTTAAACCTACGTCTGGTGCAGCGGCGGGCCAAAGTGTGCCTCCAATGATATTTCCGCCAGTGCGGGGTAGGCCTTTCTCGACCCACCAGCACAAGGTTAGATTAAATTACTATAACTTTGCGAAAACATAATGTAGGTGTACAGTTTTTGGACTGTTGGAATAACCTTGAACCCAACTACTTTAGATTTAATTCGCCCCGGGATCTGCCAAACAGGAAATGAGAAATAAACCAGGGAAAGTGGCGGGCCGATATCGACCTGAACCGCACAAGAAAGTATTTTTAGTAGAGATGGGAAAAACAAAAATAAGGGGATATCGAAAAAATATATGTTTATTAATATATTTAAATTCCTGTCTTTAAAACACAAAGCCCGTTTTTGTTTGCACATTCTGCAGTATTTTTTTTTTAATATTTTTTTGATTCGACACTCATGGTTTCTCTCAGTTTTTCATATCACTCTGCATAATTTCGCCGTTTAACGCTCATCTAAAGGACATGATCTTTTGTTTCCTGCTATCGTGCGTTGTTAATTTTATGAAATGAATAATTATTGTATTTTAAAAAGATAAAACCTACTTCAAATTGTACGTAATTGAGAATAAAAATTACCTATTTTAAACACTACTGAACCGATTTTGATGAACAGTATTCCCGAAGTTAAACAGTACCCAGTACAAAAAAAGATTACTTTAATCGGACTAGTAGTTCCGAAGATGTGCGAACATAAACATAAAAACATACATAAATATGTATGTCACTTTAGAAATTTGTCACATTTGTTCAAATGCTGATAATATAGACTAAAACATATCAAAACTAGACAGTTCTGAAAATAATACATACAATATACAGGTTGAATTGATAACCTTTTATTGAAGTCGGTTAAAAAACGCGACGTACGTCAGTTACGAATTACGATTGATTGCACATCACTAACTGGCGAGGCGGACGCTCGGTGCGGTATCGGGTCGCCAACCGCCTGCTTGTACGGCGGGCCGCAATAGGCGCACTGCCGCACTGAGCTGATTTTTGACACCCCCAGTGCGTGGTAGGCCGATAACGACCTGCCATATTTTTTTTATAGGAAAGACCTATAATTTTGAACACAATCTCAAATATATATTTGCCTCTGTCATACTTTTACAAACACCTGAGATAATCGTTCCGCACCAAGTGAGAGAACATAGTTTTCTTCGTCCGCACCAGCTAAAATTCCGCGGCAGGCCGATTTCGGCCTGCCCCGCAGTGAAGGTGTTAATAAAAAAACAAATTACAAATCACTCCTTGCAAAAGGATTAATAGTGAAAGTATTTAACATACCATATCCCTCAATATTTTTTAAATCATATGTGTTAACAACACATAACACACTGCCAAAGCTAGCGATGATAAATGAGCAGATATTATAAATGTATATAATACATTTGTGTTTTGTATTTTTCAGTAATTAGTGAACCTAAAATCAGTTACGTCAATATTTTTTTTGGATTTCTAAAAATAAAGGCGGTTAATACATTTGGTAACCAGAAACTATATTTATAACAATTGTGTCACTATGATTTTGCTAGAAAGAGACGGAGTTCCGTTATTTCAATGTGCGGAGACGAAAGAGCATGACATTTAATGTGTCTGGCACTTAAAAACTGAAAAATTAAAATTTTGCAGTTAATACATTTGTGAACTAAGGCATCGATATATATAATTATACTAAAAAAAAATCAGTTGAATTTAAGTCATCTTAAACATTATACAAAGTTGATAGCGGTAATTCCGTTGCGCATTAATTCGTTTAACGCGCGAGGATCGTATATTTTTCCGGGATATAAATAGTCATTTATGTCTTTTCTCGGTATTGAAAGTATCTCCATGCCAAGTTTCATCAACATAGGCTTAAGCTGATCGCACATTTGTCCGCACCGTACGTGACGTTAACGCGTCCTACGCACCGCATAATACACGAAATGTGGCGCGTACGGTGCGGGCGAATGTGCGAGGTTTCGCATCTTTTCATACAACGAATTTTAACGCGTTTCGCGCGTACGAGCTAATAAATGTGCGATCACCTTAAGCGTCAAGAGGTTACAGACATACAGATGCATTTAATATGTTAGTAAAGATCGTTTTGTTTGCAGCACTCGTGCACGCCCAACGTGTTCGTGCAGAACGTGTTCGTGGACACGCATGACCCGCGGTTCCCGTGGGTGGCGTTCTTCGCGCTGTCGCACGTGCGCGCCGGCACTGAACTCACGTGGAACTACAACTACGACGTCGGCTCCGTGCCCGGCAAGGTGCTCTACTGCCTGTGCGGCGCGCCCAACTGCAAGGGCCGCCTGCTATAAGGTGAGATGACTTTACTTATTTTTTAATGGAACGAAGTTCCTTATAGCGCGTTCGGCGTTGCGAAAGGAGGCTAGACGGTACTACACTTGACCTCGACACTTTTTTATTAGTACCTACCTATTAGGGGCACGGGGCGTTGATAATATTCCCGTTCGTCAACTAGATGGCGTTTTTTTTAGAATAAACAGCGACATCCACCGGACGTTTAAATAAATTTTATTACAATTCCACAACAGTCTCGTTGTTAGTATTCCTGGGCGTCAATAGATGGCGTTTTTTTTTCACTTCGTTCCATCCGGGTGTCCCTTGACACCTCTCAAGTTTTTTTTTTATTTCGCAGGGCTTTATCACAAGCCATATAGGGTGCAATTAAACCTTCCTGCCAAATTTTGATATATTATTGATCCTTGTTAAAAATAAAAATACTTACACGTATTTTCTCTTTTACTACTCACTCAGTACTAAAATGTTGAGAAATAGCTTCCGAAAGTTATCCTAAACAACACTACAATTATTGGACACGACGTGTCGCCCGCGCATGACGTTTGCTGTGTGCCTTCGAGCGATGGAGGACGAGGAGCCGCGGCCGCGCCGGTCCATCCCATTTTAAATGGGATAAAATATGTCATTAAAAAAAAACATTTTTTTTTTTGGATCAATGGACTCTCCTAATGATACCTAAGCCCTGGAAAAAATTTGACATGATGATTTAATTGCACCCTGTATATACGCATTCAATGTTCTTATAGGCATATTATGTAAAATTTAATAAAAGTATTTTTTTCTTTTGCAGGTATTCAAACAACTATTAGTTTAATGACCATCTTAATGTTTTAGCATAAATAATAAAAATAAAGACTGAAAAGTGAAATACTTAGTAAAATGTAAAACAAGTGCATCAAATTCTTGTGTTTGTGCAAAACCTTTTACTACGATTTATTTTAAATAATAATATTTTTTTTGTGAGTCTCAACTAGCTAAGACCAAAAACCGAATAAAAATAACTATCCTGATGCCTTGAACAATGTTGTATTGAATCTTTTTGTCCATGATTACTCGTGTCATTTTATTGAATAACGTTTTCTTTCCAATAACAGCACATAATTAAACCAAAATGTGTATCTCGACAAGAAATCGAAAGATAATTATGTTTAATGTTTTGTTTAATTGAGAATTTGTAAATAAATATGATGGAAAGTATAATATTTATGTTTATGTTAGTTATAAGAGTATGTAATAAAATGGTTATGATCCGAGTTAAATGGTTTTATTGTAGTCAGTTAAGGCCGGTAAGGATACACACAGGGCACACCGCACAGGTGACGGGACAAGAACAGGTGCAGAGGACAGTGGATATAGGACGGGGACAGCGACATAAAGGAAGTAAAGAGACAAGTGTATATGTCGTAGTAAACTTACATTAACCCTTAAACATTAAATTTATTTTAATTTTATTATTAATTATTAAAATACAAAATATATAATTAAGGATTTTGTGAAATTTTCAAGTGCCTCGCTGTTACCATTATTGATTACGAGCAAAAAGGCTAAAAAATCACGCTTCTTGTATGGGAACATACCTTAAATGTTATACTTTATTTTTAGTATTTGTTCTCGCAGATTGAACTAGATGACTGCGACTTATACATCTTGCCCAAAATTCGGGCCAACACACACGTACCACAACACACCACATCGCAACGACAATATGCCGTCAAGCTGTGGTTACGTGTGAGTAATGTCGCTGCAGCTTTTTGTAGTTGCATTGTGGTACCGACAAGATGTTGACGTAGTTGCGTTGTCGCCAGTAGTTGCGATGTGATTACGTCGTGTGGGGACATAGTACGACTCCGGGCTCCGGGTTTTATAGCGGAAACACGTGTTCACTAAGCTCATGAAATTCGAAGAGGAAACATTATCATTGTTATCCTTATACGAGAGCGCGGACGGCGTGCGCACACTGTCGTTGCATCGACGCAACGATGTGTTTGCGATGTGGTCGGTATCACACATGCGGTCGACAACGACTGCAATATATATTAAGTAATTAAGGTCGTCCCCCGAGCAAACGACCTTGGCCATACATTTGCCGCGTTGCCGAGATCGCGCCAAAACCCTATTATTTTTACTTATCTTAGTTCAAAATTGTCCTAAAAAAAATTTAAAACGGCGAATATGTAGTTTATGATATTGTCGATCTATTGGCGTGAGTTTCAAATAAAAGTAACTTGTAAATCCTAAGGAGATGCTGAATGTATGCTTGAATTTTAACAAATTGGTATTACTTTGGAAGCTGATGTCATGAGTATAAGAAACAAAAATAGAAAATTTAAAACGACAAAAGGAATGTTGATATACTGAAGATTATTGCTGTATTTTTATTATAATTTTGTAGCTTTCAGATTATGAGTTTATAAGGTTTTAAATACGGTCAATTACGGAATCTCCTGACGGAACGCCCTTAAGTACGGTAGGTGGTAAGTAACAGTCTTATTCATTTACAATGTCAATACGAAATATACGCCCGACCACGTGGTGTGGTTGTGGTACGTGTGGTTTGGCCTTAGGGCGTTCGCTGCGTTGTGCGTGTGCCTGGCGCGGCTGCCCAGCGCGTGCGACGGCTGAACCGCCTCAACGTAGCGCATATTTGTTAAGTTTATTTTAACAAGGTAATTTCATATGGGTAAATTAAAACATGCAATTATTTACATTAATTAAGCATAAATTACTTTAATGTTGAAATCTTTGTTTTATATTTTCCCGCTCAATTTGTATCTAGATGTAGCAATCTTATGTCAATGAGAAGTAGTCGTATTAAAAAAACATTACTGCTGAGTGCTGACGTTGACGTTGACAGAAATGACAAGTAGATTTTGACATTTGAAGATTGTGATTGCTTCGTGTTTGGTGTATTTTGGACAAAATTCTTCTAAAAACACCGAAACATCCACGAAACATCCTTTAATTTTCAAGTACAATAACTTTAGCAAATTCTATACCAGCGTTAAGAATACAAATAAGCAGGTTGTTAAAGTTTGTTTATCTTCAATATGATGGTAAGAATACTTTTCGATTTCTTTATTCTTTTTGGGGGCGTTTTCTAGCTTTCGTTCTTATTGTTACACTGTTTTATTAGTTTCTTTAATTATCTTGCTAAATTATTAAGCTAGCTATATTTAGCTATTTTCGAAACATGCATATTTACATATTATATCAATAATTTATTATGGATTCTCTCAATTTATGACGTGGATCAAGCAACGGCCTCAGTTATTTATCTATTGTAAAGTAATTAAGCTAATTAAAACTGTTAGAAGACGCTGAAATAGCTTAGTAACATTTGAGGTACGATATGGATTGTTGTTTATGCAGTTATTGACGTGTCAAACTATTTTTAGGACTGTGTTGAAGACAATAGCAATGACCCTTTATCCGTTCCGCCGGTGTCCTCTCCGTCGGCTGTTGATCCAAAAACAGAGAAAAAAAAGCCCAGTGAAAATGTGTCTTTAGCTGATAACAGTTTGTTGGTTAGTATCTGTATACATATATTTATAGTAAGGTTTTTTTTGTAATGGACTTATTCCCATCACCCATGTAGGTTCACAAAACGTGTATTATGATTTATGAATATCTTTTGAATCTGATTTTTGGCAGCACATTATTTTTGCTTAACATTCTTCTTCTTTTTTATTATTGGCTCCTTTCTAAGTCGCCAGTATCAGAGTGTTTTGGTGAAGACTCTGCTTTATGAGATGGATTCTACTATTTATATAATAAATTTTTTTTAGGTGGATATCTCGGATGCTCTAAGTGAAAAGGAGAAGGTGAAATTTACTGTCCATACAAAAACAACCCTGCCAGAGTTCCAAAAGTCTGAATTCCTCGTTGTACGACAGCATGAAGAGTTTGTGTGGCTGCATGACAGATATGAAGAAAATGAAGAATACGCTGGCTACATTGTAATTATTTTTTTACTTAGGTTAAATAGTAGATATTAAGATATTACATATAAAAATATTGTTTAGACTTGTGTAAGATTTTAAAACAAAATAGATTTTATCATTATAGGATAAATTAGATGATATTTAAAATATCCCTGTTTTAAAGTAATAAGTTCTATATTATTTAAAATTATTAATTTACAACTGATTCCACAAAATTTAAATTTTAATTTCTTAAATTTCTTGACATTATTATTATTCAATGTTTTACAACAGATACCTCCAGCACCACCCAGACCAGATTTTGATGCGTCAAGAGAAAAACTGCAGAGGCTTGGTGAAGGTGAAGGAGCATTGACACGAGAAGAATTCTTGAAAATGAAAGAGGAGTTAGAGGAGTAAGTAATATTATTTCTAAGTATTTTTGTTAAATTAAATCATTAAGGTCAATGTGTCGAAGTCCGGCATACTTTTCTAAAATTAAAGTTTAACATAATTTATTGACTTGAGATTCGCTTTTTAAGTATTTGTGTCATCGGAAATTATAGGCTATATATTAATTAGACCTATAATGATCTAAAAATAATCTTAATTGCCGTATTCTTTTACTTACGTGGTATTTTTTAAAAACTCGGCGTGTAGACGGACTTCCCTTACAGTTTGAGGTAAGTCCGTCTAGCAGCAGTATAGCCCTAACTTGTGAAGTAAAATGCATGGCAACGGTTTCTAGCAAAGCCGCAAAACGGCCATTCAAATATGTAATCTATCGTCGTAAGTCTAAGTGGTTGCAATTATTTTCATTTCGCCGCTAAATTAAAATTTTAAGGGTTGTTGGTCCGGAAGGTAGGATTTTTTTAAGGAAATTTCCTGCCCTTAAATGATCATTTTTTCAAATTTTAATTATTTCAAATAATTTTTGGATTTTGCAATATTAAAAAAACTGAACCCTTCTTTTTTTACTTCATATTGTTTATAACTTTTGAAACTTTTATCAGCCCCTCTTGTATGCTCTTTTCGTGCAGTAAAATTTGGGCAATGCTATGATTTAGTAGTCCTAAGTTGAAATGCAAATTAACAATAAAGACATGTATATTTGAAAAGGTTGACAATATCTGATTCGAGGCAAGACCGGCACATGACGGCCTTTCCTTAGGAAAACATGACGGACTTTCCTAGGAAAACATGACGGACTTTTCAATTATTCCAATTTTAGGTTAGACACACGTTGCAGGTGATAATCCTTCAGGCCCCGCGCGAGCACCGGTGATCGCGAGAACAAAAGAATACAATGGGAATTCCTAGAACCTCCGATCGAAGGATTAATAACTAAATTAAAGCGATATTAACGAATCGAACACCAGTAATAAGTAAAAGGATCACTAAATTACTTATGTAATCCAAGAAACTCTAAAAACTCCTTCGTATTTCCACTTTTTTTTATTTTTTTGGCAGAGACTTACACTCTGACTGCGAGTACAAAACGGGAAAAAATTTTGAAATTTTTTTTTTTCGTAACAGGTAGTTAGTAGCGACATGTCTGTTTCTTAGGTCAAACTAACTTTGCTATATTGTTTTATCCACTGAGCCATATGAAACTAGTCGTTCAAATATGTAAGTTATTGCCGCTAGACGGACTTACCTCCCAGACGGACTTTGACACATTGACCTTAGTTTAAATTTTATTTATTTTAATTACTTAAATAAATATTTTTAGATAATATAATATCTTCTAGTTAAATAACTTTTTGAATACTCTGCAAACAAAGTCCATTAAATTTTGTTCTGCTAGAGAAATCTCGCGATCACCGGTGCTCGCGCGGGGCCCGAAGGATTAAACAGGAGAGAAAAAACATTTTTTTTATTTTTCACTCCAATAATAACCTAAAATTACAGTGAATACTTGGCGACGTTCAAGAAAACAGTTGCCATGCACGAGGTGTTCCTGCAGCGTTTGGCCGCGCACCCGGTGTTCCGCAGGGACGCACACCTGAGAGTGTTCCTCGAGTACGAGCAGGACTTGTGCGCGAAGCCCCGCGGGAAGATGGAGATGATTGGTGGATTGGTTAGTGCTTGTTTGACACAAAAGTTGATGGAGCACTCAGTGGCGGCCTTATCCATTGCGAGGCCCCGGGAGGAAGGTTTTTGCGAAGCCCTGAGCGATAGGTCTTTGCGAGGCCCTTTGTCTTACGAAAAAATACCTTGCGAGGCCCCGGGCGATGGCCCTGTTTGCCACGTCCTAGGGCCGCCCCTGAGAGCAACTACTATGGCCTATTCAGAGTTTGCATTATGATTATACTAGCGTGTGTGTGCATGGGCGTAGCCAGGATTCTATATAGAGGTAGACCCCATAGGTCATGGGGGGAGAGGCAGATTAAGAAAATCCTAAACTTCGAATCTCACAATAGTAGTACGAACGACGACACGAAGTGAGAACTGGGATTGAATGCCTCCCCTCTCACCCCGCAACTCTCCGCTCAAAAAAAAAACCTACTTTCCTTTTTCTAACTCGACTTTAATACTAGACATTTCCTTATATTAATTATCATTTATCATGTTTTATTACCATCCTCTATTTATTACAGGTCCGCTCTATGACAACAACAACGGATGAGATTTACCTTGGTGCGACTGTGAGAGATGTGAACGACTTCTTTGAGCAGGAGACCTCTTTCCTCCAGGAATACTACTCCCATCTCAAGGAGGCCGTCGCTAAAGTAGACCGCATGACGTCCAAGCACAAAGGTTAGAAACAAATAAAATACATAATCTTTTATTTTTATTTTGCAGTACATGATTTTGCGGCAATACATTTCGCATATTATGTTATTTTTTACCTGACTACTGCAGAACGTAAAGGAAGCATAGGACATAGTATAAATATACAAAACTTTACTAGAAATAATTTTTGCATGCTATTGTATAGCTCAAGGTGTTAGAACCATTAATATTATTGTAAACATCTTTTATAACCACTACTTTTACTGCAAATAAAGAACTGATTACTGATTACTGACAAACATATTGTAGTTTCCTTCATTACATTGTTTTGCTGTTTCAATTTATATGAAATCGTGTCTTTGCGAATTGCGCCTATACCTATACCAGTGTCAATAGATTGATCCAGACAATATTGACCAATAAAACTTGTTCAATGCTAAATTTTACTCTATAACAAATAGATTTTAAGAGAATATTTTTATACAACCTCTTCTAGGTTAAAGTTTCTACATTCAATTAGTAACCTATAACAATTTCAGAGGTGGCGGACGCGCACATCAAGCTGTCGTCGTGTCTGACCCAGCTAACTACTCGGGAGCAGCCGCCCATGGAGAGGTTCCTCACCAGAGCTGCCGAGACCTTCGACAAGTGCAGGGTAAGTGAGTCACACTCGCACGCAGAGGCGGCGTAAGGCGTGGGCGACATGCCTCGCGCCCCTTGGAACACGAGGATTTTTTTTGGATTTACGGATTTTGAAAGTACCATATTTCTCTGAACAAACTTCGCCTTCTTGTGTCAGCCATCAGGGGGCCTCGCAAAATATATCTTGCCCACATCAAATTTGGGTCTTGCCCCGCCACTGCACGTGACACAGCAAGTGTGTGATAATCTACGATCGGAACGATATTCGATGCTTGAGAATCGCGCCCCTGCAGGTCCTTACTTGTGGTGGCTGGTGGTGGCTACTGGCAAAATGCCACGGGCCCCCAACCCAAAAGAGGCCGTGAGGTCAATTTTTTTTATCAATGTATAAAAAAAATTGACCTCACGGCCTCTTTTGGGTCGTTGTTAACGGTTTTATTATTAACGTAGTAGATTAATCTAACCAATAACCACTACTTTGCAGAAGATCGAAGGTCGCATGGCGTCTGATCAAGACCTGAAGTTGGCCGACACGCTGCGCTACTACATGCGCGACGCTCACGCCGCCAAGGGCGTACTCGTTCGACGTCTCAGGTGAGTTACACCACGGGCTCCGACAATACCGACGTGAAATATCATATAATGCAGATTGTGTCGTACAAGAAATGATCCAAACCAACTAATTGTTTCTTCTACATCTCACTTCGGATCCTGAAGTGTGATTAGGTAGAAGCTAAAGAAATAGCTTGTGGCCATCGTGTGGCCAACATACATGTTGTAACCATTAAGTTAATATACCTATCGGAATAGAGAAACGAAGGCCTGAGCAAGCGAGATGTCACTATCAGTAACACTGCGTGGTAGAAAGAGACGTGAGATACATGACAGCAGCACTCTTATTTTGACACCCAGTCGGCACGTGCCGCACGTTGACAATTATTTAATCTCATAGAATTCATGTTCAATCATGCTTGTGTATTGTGTAAGTGTATACGTACACATATTTTTCACACAGATGTAAACCAATTTTGGTTTCGTTTGACAGCTCGAGATTGTTGCTCTATTCCGATAGGTATACTAACTTTATGGTTGTAACATGCATGTTGTTATGATTTATATTAAAGTTATTATGGTTTTTATCGAACTATGGTTGGTATCCAAATAAAATAAAAATATTTTATGAAAGAAATAAAACCTAATCTGTTTATTTATACTGTCAGCATAAGTTTAGGTTACATTGTATTTTTGCTGTTTTTATATTGTGCAAATTACATGTGTATTATGTTTCGTATTTTGCGCATACTTTTTAGTTTTTAACACGCTTATAATATTAGCTTGGGCTGTATGTATGTAATTGGATCATTGGGCACGATTTTTACCATATCTCCTTTAATCTAATTAATTCGAAACTTTGCATACGTTTTAAGAGCTAATGACAATGCAATGATTTGTTAAAAATTTGGAAAAAAAGTAAGTAAATAAAATAAAAAGCGTATTCCTATTTGTTTATACTATTATTAATTTTATTCATCGACGCTTTGATTACAGATGTTTAGCTGCATATGAAGCTGCTAACAGGAATCTCGAGAGAGCGCGAGCGAAGAACAAGGATGTGCATGCTGTAAGTTATTTACGGATATTATATATTTTACAAAACTATTTCACTACATGTATAGTATGTTTGTTGCACACAAATATCAACAGAAGTTGTAGAAATGTCTCGTTTAAAACTCTATGTAACACGTAAGATAAAAAATTAAAACACAATTTTAAGTACTTAAAATAAGCAACTAAAGTTAACACAATATATTTTAACACATTTTCGTCTCTGCACATTATGGACACCAATACAATTACAAAGGTTTTATAGATATTAAGCATGTTCAATAAATGGTGTATATTTTTATAAGTTACTTACAACATTTTTTTATATTCTATTCGCGTTAGTAAGACAGTCAGTTATGTGCGATTAATGCGCATATAAATGACATGCTGTAATAAAACACGGTATAATCTTTTGGACGTAATATGAACTCGTAATTTACTACATTCTTAACGGAAATAGACTATAACTAACTAAACAATAAGCGTCTGGAACTTTCGATGTAATGTAACTTTAACAAGTTGTCACTTTTTTCTCGCTCACACAGCCCATGGAGGTACAGGAGGTATGCACGCTTTGTCAATTAGCTTTATTTTCTAGCAACTTTTATATAATGACACTTTAGAGCAATGCAACACTACCTCAACAATTTCGATAGGTACATATTTTATGTAACGCCGCTACGCAGTTGTAGCATACATATAGAGTGCAATTAAACCTTTCTGCCAATTTTTTCCAGGGCTTAAGTATCATTAGGAGAGTCCATTTAACCAACAAAAATTGGGTGTTATTTTTTTATGACATTATATTTTATCCAATTTAAAATCGTTGCAGAACGGTCACTCGTGGCGCGGGGGAATGAGCGGGGGTGACGCGGGGCGAGGCGCGCGCGCGGGGGCATGTCATGCGCGGGCGACGCGTATTGTCTATTAATTGTACTGTTTTTTAGGATAACTTTCGGAAGCTTTTTCTCAACATTTTAGTACTGAGTGAAAAAATACGTGTATTTTTATTTTTTACTAGGATCAATATATAAAAATATGGCAGGAAGGTTTAATTGCACCCTGTATAGTGTGTAGCGTTGTGTTATGTGTTGTGCAACTTGCAGCACAACAGAGCTTTGCTCTTATAACTCGAGAACGTAGGATTAGCTGCATCAGATTGATTGACTGATTTGATATATAAATTAGCTAGTTGTCTCTTTCACTCGAGTAAGATGTTGGTATGCTAGCGAATGAGACAAGTAGCCATAGGTACCTACCATCGAAGAAATTGATTCATGGCAGTCGACGGACCTACGACTTTCGGTCGGATTATGTCAATTCAATGATAGCTGTGATTTGTCGGATGGGTTTGACACAACGCGATCAATTTATGTAGGTCCACCATGTGCCTATGAATTAACTTCTCTGATAGTACCAATTATTATGTGCTTCGCAACCTGATTGTAGCCGGTAGACAGTAAGGGCCATAACTCACCGGGACGCCATCGCGGCGTGGCCGGTGACGTTACAGAGCTGCAGAGCGCTGTTTTTAAACTTAACTTTAACATCACTGGCTACGTCGCGATGGCTTCCCGGTGAGTTATAGCAGTAATTGCGAGCGATGCAGTATCTCAATGTAAGCTACTTGTCCAGGCGGAGCAGGCGCAGGCAGACGCGTGCGCGCGGTTCGAGCAGCTGTCTGCGCGCGCGCGCGAGGAGTTGCTGGACTTCCGCGCCCGCAGGGTCGCCGCTTTTCGGAAAAGGTACACAATCCCCGCGTTACACTTAGCGTTAAAAACTATTAAAACGCTCAAAATGCCTCCGATTTTGAGCGTTTTGATCGTTTTTTACGCTAAGTGGAAAGCGGGGTTTGTCTCAAGTGAAATACTATAATGCCCACTTTCTGAGGTTCTTCTATTCAACGAAGTTGTTGACTCGACGATAAAGTGTTTTTTTATGCCAATTGCATAGGTCCCAAGTTAAATACTTTACCTGTTTTAACTGTTTACTTAACCAGTTTCATAACTTTTGGATAATTTTATCCAAAAGTTACGAAACGTACAAAAGTGTATGCATAATTGCATACATGCATACAACATATCCAAGACGCTATATTTAATTCTGGTAAAAAGACAAGAATTTTATCTATATTTTTTCAACTTTTTTTTATGTTTTCAGTCTAATAGACCTGGCTGACCTGGAGATCAAGCACGCGCGGTCGCAGCAGGACCTGTTCAAGAAGTCTCTACAGGTGCTGCGGGAGTGTCAGTAAATATCACATTTGTTTATGTACGCGCACATTATACTGGTTCGCAGGCCGCAGCGCGGTTAGCCGCATTGTCTATTAATCTATACTAATATTATAAATGCGAAAGTATCTCTGTCTGTCTGTCTGTCTGTCTGTCTGTCTCGCTTTCACGCCAAAACTACTGAACCGATTGTAATGAAATTTTGTACACGGATAGTCTAAAGCCTGAAAAAGGACATAGGCTACTTTTAAACCGGAAAAAGGGGTTGTAAGGGGGTGAAAACGCGTAAATTTGTTCAAATTAAGTTAGTTCCAAAAATTCATAATAGATGGCGCCGTTCGTCTCCCACATCGCGTTATCGCTTGCTCATGCATCTTTCTATAAGAGGTGGTACCATGTTGCAGTATGTTTTTCGATTCTTTCGATTGTTATACACGTCGATAATGAATAACTCAGTACCCTGTACTTTATCTACGCAGTGATGAGTGACGAAACCTTAAACCTACCAATGCTAAATAGTTTATGAGTAAAGCTACAGTTGTGTAATGGGGGACTAAATAAGCTTTAGGTTTAATTAAAAAAAATGAAATAGTATGTGCGCACTGCACAGCTGTTTTTGGGTATTTTGATTAAAGGGGTACCACGGTTTTAAAAAGCTTTTAAATTTGACACCAATTTTGTTGACACCGCGCGCTATAAACTGAAGTCTACGCGGACGAAGTCGCGGGCAACAGCTAGTTTATTATAACTAAAGGTAAGCGTACACTTATCGGCATCGCAAGCAACGTATTTTAGTATGCCTTATATACAAATTCATACAACAGCGCCCACGCAACGAATTTAAGTATGATGCATACTCCTTAGCGTGCGTCCGATACCGACAAGTAGACGCTTCTTACCTTTAGAGTGAAAGGAATTATAATAAAATGAAATCTTATTATGTGCGTGTAACTTTATAGTACGTTTCTTATCGTCAGTAATATATATTTTTTTCACTTTATATCTCTTTATTTGTCAGAACTGACTTAGGCTAAATAAATTTTAAAAGTATTTCAGTTTCATATTACCTATATCAATATTGGTAAGTACCTATTTATTGACTTTCGCTTATTGACTGTGTCTATCCGGTAGAGTGCACCATAAAATATAATAAATAATATTTTAATGATGTAATTTTAAATTCTAGTCGTGGTGCATATTTATAACTACAACAATAAAAAACATTACATATAGTTATTTGCAGATATAGAATACGAAAAACGCCCATTCTTTTTGCCCAAAAGGTAATAATTTTTAATTTACAAATTAGATTCCCATTTAAGAAAAAAAAATATGTGTGGCACAGTCTTTAGCCGAAGTCTATGAATACCATATTTTTATGTAATTAAATGCATTCTATATTAGTACTTGCAGCCAAACAGGTAAAAATTTTAAGAATTTAATAATTTGAAGAACGAAAAATAACACAATATCTCACAACATTATTTTCCTGGTTGCAAGTGCTCTTAAATACATGATTTTATTTCTAGTTATAAATAGATAATCAAAATTATTTGTATCGTGAGTGTGTCAAAGTATCGTCGTAAACGACTTACAGATTTATAATTGAAATTCATTATTTAATAAAAGTAGATATAGTAAACACTGTAGCTAGTAATTTATATAAATATGTAAATTAGATAAGAAATAAAGTAATAACATTCCTTAATGATAACAAAAAGAAACTGCCTAAAAGTGCTGTTATATACGCAGTTTATATGGAGTAAATAAATCAATTGTCCAAAGATCTAAGAATTAACATTGTAAAATGAGATTTAAGTTGAAATCAAAATAAGAATATTCTTTTTATATAAATGAATAGACTGATCATTCATGAATGAAATTCACATAAAAAATAACAATAATTCACGTAGATTAAAAATGTACTTGTTATTTTATTTGGGTCATATTTGTGGAGTATTATTTTGTTCGTATGTTTCGCTGCATTATAAAGATATTGAAATGTTTATTTGAAGTGGTAAAATAATTTTAAGATAGCTAGCTAGTGTAATCAGCTTATTATTTTAATAGTAGAGGAAGAATTATCTTATTAAGTTGTTTTTTTAACTGGGCGGTCCTTAATAGGTCATACCATCCTCCATGACATCTACATAGGAAGTACACAGATAGTTATGGCTCCGGGCCTCTGCGGCTGCAAATAAAATATCGAAAATATTTTATTTGCAATTGCCTCATTAATGGTGTAAAGTGAACAAAAAATCTTGGCCGTGTTCTTTTCTATGTGCATTGTATGTATGTTCTTCATATGCAGTTGTCTTAATATTAATTCTACTTGTATGTTTTATATTCCTATTAATTTATGTGTTTAGGTGTTGTTGAGTTAAAGTTAATATTGCTCATATATTTACACTTGTGCTAAGTTTCACTTGTTTTGGCTAAGCAACCAATAAGAGAATTTAAAAATGTATAAATTTTATATGTTATGAAATTATAAAATATAATCATTATATTTATCTTCTGGTTTCATTTAAAAATGTATATATTTTCCTTTGATAGTTAGCAGAAAACAAACTACAAAGACAGTTTTCCAATCCTCTAATGCTGCTAAAATTAGACCAACTCCTATATAATTATAGTGTAGTCTTTACATGACCAAACGCGCTTGCTCGTGCAGGTTTTTTACATTATTCGATACGATAGTCAATTCCTGACTACTATTGCCAAAGACGTAAAAAAGAAAAGACACATAATATTCGATGTTTCTTCTTTGTACGTAAACAAAAATAAAGCTATATTTGTCTATATCGATTTATTATATTTGATACCTAGAATTAAGAATAGCAACGGGCTTACTGTTCTGTCGTCGTTACGACAGAAGAGCGTCTTACCACCCGATATAGTATCGTTGAAAGTAAAAACACGGTTATTGCATGACGTTGGTACTTTAACCGATTCATGGCCAATGCCGCGCCCAGCGCGTCATTCAAAAAGTTTTAGCGAGGCCGATGACGCGCCAGACGCGGCATATAAGAATTGTTAAAAAACACGTTAAAACTAATTTATTATACTGTAATTACAATTCCCTTGTCTAAATATACATGTTGAACTCAATTTTATGCGTGGCCGTTTATTTTAGAATTAAAGGCTACTAGTCAGAGATCGTCAATCATTGGTTCACTCGAAGAATCCTTACTTTTCTGCGATTAGCGTATTTATGAAACTTTTTTTTCTTATTAACACTCATCTTCATCAGCGTCAGTAATTTAGCTTCGATGCTACTGTCTGTTGAGTTATTTTTTGCGTCATGACAAATACGAGAACTTTCAATTACTTAATGTCCTTTTTATTGTAAAGTTTTGCAATATTGAGTGACTATATTCTGGAAAACTTTCATTCTCCTTATTGTCGTTTTCCAGGCAATTTTCATTTGAGTATGTTTGTAAATCGTGGCTCGCTATATTCAGGAAAGTCATAATATTCCTGCTGATTATCCAAAACAAACGTATTTCATTTGTTTAAATAAATGATTTTCTGAGAGCTCTTAAATTTTAATACAAATTTATATTGTCATAGCTACACAACTACTCTAAGTTATTTATTCTTCAACTAAAATAGATGAAGTTGCTAATAAATCCCACAACCTTTACGAAAAACTATCATGCCTATTGATTTATGCTTTAACATGTAATTAGGGTTCTAACTTCCGTACCCAAAAGATAAAAACGGGACCCTATTACTAAGGCTGGCCTCACACAGCCGGAACGTCTCTCTGAATAATTCATAATCGGAAATTCATAATCTAAATTTCGGCACCTTGCCTCACACACATCTTTGAAAATAAGATTGATCAGTAGTCTCATGACTCCTGGCACATATTTAAACGTCTTTATGGAAGAAGAATTAATACTAATAAATATTATTTTTCTTTTACTTTCGTTTTCACTTAATGTTTCCCAATTTGGAATTAAACTTTTAAATTTTTTTAGAATTTCCAACCACGCTGTTTTTTTCCCTGTCATGGTAATCCTCAATGGATGTGTCCTATATTTCAATGCTTAAGATTAAATTTTCCGTGTCAGACATCACGCCAGCAGGTCACAACACGTCCAGGGGATAGCTTCTTGCAGTGTCAACTGAAATAATTCATATTCTGATTCCAGTATGTGTGTGCCGCTCTATTAAAATGTATGGGAATACGCGCGTTATGAAATCATAATCTTAAATTTATCGATCCGGAATTCAGAACGCTCGTCAGTATCATTCTTACAGATCGATCTAAGAAACATAATCTGAAAAAAATCAGAATGTGTACGTGGAGCATACTTACTGATATTGTATGGAATTCCAGTCTTTCTGAATTAATAATATGAATTCAGAAAGACATTCCGGCTGTGTGAGGCCAGCCTAAGACTTCGTTGTCTGTCTGTCTGTCTGTCTGTCTGTCTGTTTGTCTCCAGGCCGCAACTCAAGAACGGTAATAGAATAAGAAAAAAAAATTCACGGATTATGAATATCTGTTGCCGCTATAATAACAAATACTAAAAACAAAATAAAATTAAATAAATAAAATAAAAAATTAAGGGGGGCTCCCATACAAAAACATAATTTTCGGCATAATTTTGCTCTATAATGGTACGGAACCCTTCGTGCGCGAGTCCGTGTTATATGTGTTATCATCAGTCAGTCAAGGTGTGACGACGTGAGCCCTCACAAAGCTCGGCTTTTAGTAACCAGCACTAATTAAAATCATTAATACCTACATACTCGTATGAGCAAAATTTGTGCCAAAGGTTGACGACTACTTACACATTTTGTTAACAGTATGAATTACTACTTATATACGCCATATCAGCTTTGAATTACAACTAATACGAACACTGCACACAAAATTTATCTTTTCCCTCTCTGATTTACGCCTATTTACAATAAAATATGCATAAAACACAACCAGTGGCCAATGCCGCACGTGGCGCGTCATCGTTTAGCAGGGCCGATGACGCTTATGGTGCGTCATCGAACAAAGTACTTGGCCTGTCGTAAGAATTTGTTGAAATGAAGGTGGCAACGAATCGGTTAATTAAGCAATAGAGGAATCCAGAGTCCAGACAGATTCCTCGACTATATGGCCCACTTGCGCTAGATTCGGGTAAAGTAAATCGTTGATTAAATCATGTTATCCCCTTCGTTATCCGTATTTATGACAGAGAAGACATGATGTAACGACCAGCGATAACCGAGAGTCGTACAACTGGACCCTAAATATCTAATTACGTTACCGTGGTAACGCGGCCACAACAAACCTTGTAAACTATCGGAAGATAAACAGTCGACGGCGAACAACGGATAATTGCTAATCGGTAAGAATATTCTTTTGTTTTTCGGTAAAAATAGATATAATAATAATTAATTTTATAGTCATTAGTACTAAGCTTTTTTATCAGCAGAAAACACCTTCACAAAACTTATTTTATCCAAAAAAAATCCATGTGAAAGACACAATTTCTTTGTATTTTTTCGATCCAAGTTATTATTTTTAGCATTGTTTATTTTAATGTCTTTAAGTACCTAAATATGGCATATAATATGAAATGTTGATTGTCGTAAAAATTGAGTGAAACATTCTTTCAGTATAATATATTATAATACTTATACAGATATAGTATGTAACATAATATGCTCTGATAGAACAAAGACTTAAATTATTGTGTGTAATTTTCAGATCAATCCAATCAATATGGTCCTGGTAACAGGGTGTTTGATCCTGTATCTTGTTGGAGTGTTGCTAGGAGCCGCCAACGGCAAGTGGGTTGAGGGACAAATCAACACGAAGGAGGTATTAAAAACTTTTTATACCTAGTGACTTATATTATAGTCTGTCAAGAAAGTGAAGAAATTAAAAAGTGGCAACATCGTAGTGTCATCCTTCTCTTCTTAGATTGATTTGAAGGGGATGACACTACGATGTTGCCACTTTTTAATTTCTTCACTTTCTTGACGGACTATATTAAATATATTTGGGGAATTGGGGATGTTTGTTTGTTATTTTGTCACAAGAAAATTACTCGCTCGAATATACTGTATAAACCATCCACAACGGATGCCAAGGCCTGTGTTTTATACCTCTGGAAAAGAACCCAGACTGTTATTTAAAGGGCGAACCTAGCTTAGCTACAGTCTACATCATAACGACACTATATTACCCGTCTTTTCAATAATATTGCAAGAATACGAGATTACTCAAGCAATACTCAATTTCAATTCGATTTGGTTTAATTGAAAAGATAGCTCAGTCACACCCCATGTACAGACTGCTACCAAATTTTGCGTAGTGACTGCTAAATCAAAGATTATATTTGCGTCATATTGGCGGGATTCATTTGGTTAAATTAAAAAGGAGTTTCGTGTAAGTAATAGTACATTACGCACCTAGGGCAGGAAAATAAATGTCTCAGATCACAGTCATGTAGGTACCTAATTACCGGATAACGGCAACATCGGTAAGCGCAGCGGGAAGAAAGTTGACGCTTTCCGCCCGGAGGTGAGAAAAATATAATTTTCAGAATTGGGCGTTCCTGGCGCGTTTCTGTTTTCTGTCGTTGGACGGTCAGTTCGAGTACCTGATCGAGTTCGAGCGCGACGCTGGTACGCCGAACTTGCTGCTGTACTATGATGACGACACCCAGTGGCCCGCCGTGTATCACAGTAGCAAGGTAAACTATAGTAGTCTACCTCTTTACTCAGAGAAGTTGTTTCATAGGCAGATAGCGTAGAGATAAACTACGATAACATGGCGCGCCCCTCCAAAATTCAAAACGTTTGAAGTGCGCTGTCTAAACGTATGAAGTGCGTTGTCTTGCGCGGTCGACTAGTTATGATTGGGTGACCAACAAATCTTGGTAACAAGTGACATTAAGTGAAATATTACGAGCACTGGTTGATACTTCATTGGTTGAATACTTACTACATAATATATTAAACTCTTTCATAAGGATGTGACTATACAGTATACACATTGAAACAGTAATTTAGAGGGGCGCGCCATGTTATCGAAGTTTATCTCTAACATAAATTCGCCTATAGAATGCTTTTGTCTTCTTATGACAAATGTGACCAATAGCACTCAGGTACCAATAATTAAGCTATTTTGATCATAGAGTCACCTGCTTGCCTACTACTGACATTAACGCTACCAGACATCTCATAATGCGACAGTATGTGTTAGTGATGAGCAAAGCAAGACCAAGACCAAGACTCGACCAGTCTTGGTCTTGGTCTTGTTCTTGCTTGTGCAGTCTTGGTCTTGGTCTTGCTTAAATCTGTCTGGTCTTGGTCTTGGTCTTGCAAAAAGCAAGACTCTTGCAAACATTTTTCAAAACTTTTTGTAAACGTTTTAATTTTCTCGAAAAAATATTTTCAAACCTAAATTAATTATTAGACTAGCCACATGAATCTTATCTTAGGCTCTAACTAAAAGTCGAGAGCCAACTCAGCATATGCTGATCTTTTAGCGGCAAAATGAAAATTTTGAAAAAAAAAGAACTTTTTTTTATTTTTAGGGTTCCGTAGTCAAATGGCAAAAAACTTATAGATTCGTCATGTCTGTCTGTCTGTCTGTCCGTCCGTATGTCACAGCCACTTTTCTCCCAAACTATAAGTGATATACAATTGAAACTTGGTAAGTAGGTGTAGTCTGTGAACCGCATTAAGATTTTGATGCAAAAATAGAACAATAGTGGAGTTGACAGTATGGTTAAAATTTGAAAATAATTATTAAATTTTATAGATTTATTTATAAAATTTAATAATTATTTTCAAAAAAACTCAAAAACAATACAAATAACGAAAAAATAATTATTGATTTATTTTATTTTACATTGAAAAAAAAATGGATTTATTAACTGTAAGTCACGTGATTGGAAACGCCAATCTGAAGCAGTGACGTCATCGTTCAGTGTCAAACAAAATTGACAGTTGTTAACACTCACTTTTGCTCCATCTACGCTTGTTTTGTTTCATGAACGATGACGTCACACGTGATCACGTGACCATAATGCCGCGTTTTTATGATACACTTTTGAATTCAGTATTTAAAATAATTTTTAACTCATTCTAGGGCATAATAATAAATAAAATATTAATTTACATGTATTATTGTAAACAACTGAAGCGTTCAAAACTATTTTCATAAAGTTGTTAACTCTCCTGTTTTTAAAAATTGTAGGGGTCCCCATAGGTGCAACTGAAACAAATTTTTTTTAGATTCGTTGCCTGTTTCCAGGCTGTATCACAAGAACTTGAAATTAATGTTAAGTAGACAAATATTGTTATAAATATATTTGTAACATATTATATTGTTATAAATATTTTATCTCATGAATATTATAGTCACTGCGACTAAGTACATTTTTTAGCAAGAGTCTTGCATGGAACAAGACTCTTGCATAGTCGGTCTTGGTCTTGGTCTTGCTAGTCTTAGGGTAGTCTTGGTCTTGGTCTTGGTCTTGCAATTTTTGCAAGACCAAGACCAAGACTAATTTTGCTCATCACTAGTATGTGTCTAAACACACTAGGCCGAAGCGCGGTGAAAATTCCGCATGATTACGCCCGCAATGTATTTTGAATTGCCGACACACTATTCCGTCGCGTTCCGTCCTTATTTTGTATGCGTTTGACATTGTGGACGTAATTTACGCCGCGTAACTTCGGCCTAGTGTGTTTAGACACTTAGGCCTGTATTTTTGGTCAGTACTTAAGATGCGACCCGGTCTCAAGACGCGGTTCGGCTCTGTGATTGGTCCAAATTTTGACAGCCAACCAATCACAGAACCTAAACCGTGTCTTGAGACCGAGATGCATCTTGAGTACTGACCAAAAATACGGGCCTAAGATTTAAAATTACAACATTCTTTATTTAAAACTCAATTTCCAGACTTGTCGCGAGCGTGAGGCGGTGCTGAACCGGGCTGGTCAGAACCAGGTGGTGCGGCTGTCGCACTGGTACCCCGACACCGAGTACTCCGGCTGCGTCCTCACCAGGGCCAACAAGGAGTTGCCAGCCTCTAAAAGGTATTGCCAGTAAAAAATTATCGGCCAAGTGCGAGTCGGACTCGCGCACGAAGGGTTCCGTACCAATACAGAGCAAAAATAAGCTAAAAATTGTATTTTTTGTATGGGAGCCCCCCTTAAATTTTTATTTTATTTTAATATTATTATAAAAATATATTAAAGTACACATATTATAACAAAAGAATGTGGGAAAAATTCAAGTGCCTGCCTCTTGCTATTATTGATATAGAGCGAAAAAGGCCGAAAAAAACATGTTTGTTGTATGGCAGCTCTCCTTAAATATTAATTTTATTTTGTTTTCAGTATTTGTTGTTATAGCGGCAACAGATATACACAATCTGTGAAAATTTCAGATGTCTAGCTATAGCGGTTGTTGAGATACAGCCTGGAAACAGACAGACGGACAGACAACGAAGTCTGAGTAATAGGGTCCCGTTTTTACACTTTGGGTACGGAACCCTAGAAACAGCTGTTTGATGCAGAACCATGTGGTGCGGCTGTCGCACTGGCTGACTTTCCTTACCTCGGGCAGACTATAAAGTTCTAATAAAATCTTTTATTTTTCCAGCACTTCGGCTCCGACTACAACAACAAAAACGTCCAAAGCTAAAAACACGACAAAGTCCGATTTACCGTCCGACCCGTCGTACTACGACCAATTCCTCAAAACTACGACTCCGAGACCCAAAACTACGCCAAACACAAACACCACCGTCTGGTTCGAGTTGCTACCAACCGACAGCTTGAATGTAACCGACGAGCCTGAAGATGAATTCTGGGAGAACATCGCCCCAAACAACGGTAGCAAGCTGGAAAATATTAAAGATGTTGAACTGCTGTTCGATGACGCCAATAACAGTAAGGTAATGTTTTCTTTATTACATTGTAACGTTTTTCTTTTTGACCGACTTCCAAAAAGGAGGAGGTAATACGTTCGGCTGTATGTATCTTTTTTTTTGTATGTTCCTCAATTACTCAGCCGTTTGTGGTCCGATTTTCAAAATTCTTTTTGTGTTGTATAGGGTTTAACTCGAATTTGGTACCATGTTCATAAAAGTGGTGATCTGATGATGGGATCCTTGAGGAATCGAGGGGACTCCTTGAAATTTGTATGGAAACATATAGTGATTTCGATATTTTCTGAAGCATTCGAGGTAAATGCTACCAAAAAGTAAGACTTCGCACCAGGTAATAACCTGGATCCGAAGGTACCGAACAGAACTTTTGAATGCTTATAGGTACAGGTTCGGGGATTTCGGCGTTGTTTAAACAACTGAAAGCATAAGCCAGCACATCAATTTGATTAATCATCACCATCACAACTATAATTATACCATGGTCAGAGACCGGATGATATGCAACATAAAAAGCTTATTATATGCATGCAAATATGCATGAAAAATGCTTGAAATATGCACGAAAATTGGCAGAATATGCAAGATTATATGACAATATGCAAATTCAAAATCTGCATGTCAATTAGTAAATTATTTTTTGACAGGCGATAATAGACCGTACAGTAACATTATAATATGACATTAAAATTATTTAAATTTGTAAAGGTAAGCAATCAAATATTTTTCTAAATTTTCAGTGGTAAGATTGTGTCATTCAGAATATTTTTGTAAATAGAAAAGGTTCACTCCACATTCACTGAGGAAACTGAGCAGAATTTGAACTTGAGTGCTATGTTAGCACGTCTTATAGATTCTGGCAAAAGTTCCGCCGTTTAATTTGTAGTTAGCGAGCGCGACTTTTTTCTGTCTCTTTCATTTTATTATCGTAACCATAGAGTAATAAATACTAGTCTCTGTCGTAACTGTCAAAACAAAAGATGCGCACGGCTACTGACTGCATTCGAAATGCAGTAAAAAGTCACAACTATTACTCGATAGCATGTCGATAGCCCTTAATATGTTTCGTATAGTTTCTGTTATTGTTATTTTTGGTCGCATTTTGATTTTTGAAACGCAGCATTAGTGAAAAATGTTGTAAATGTACCGAAAATATGCATCATAAGTATATCTTAGGTGAAATATGCTATTACTGCTAAAAATAGCTAAAATATGCAAATGCATATGCAAAATTGCAAATGCATATAATCGGTCTCTAACCATGGTCATCACACTATGACCCAATTATTGGTACTTTTCGTGATATTTTGCATCGAAGCAGATGTTGTTGACGATGATTTCACTGTTTGTGGACCGATTTTCGAAATTTTCGTGTTGTTGTATAGGATATAATCTTAATTTTGTATAACAATTATAACGAAAATGGTGAGCTGGTGATGGGATCTATGAGCAATCAAGGGAAATCCTTGAAATTTATCAAAACGCTCATAGTGGTTAAAATGTTGTTTCTAGTAAGTTAAACATATATTACGAATAAGAGAAATTTCATACAAAGGTGTCTCTTGGTCCAAAGGCACTGAACAGAACTCCTGAACCTTTAAAGATAAAAGTTTGAAAATTGCAGCACCGCTTAGATAACTGCAAGCATTTGCCACAATGTTGCTTACAGTAACATAATGTACTGAATAATTAACATTCGTATTGGTTATTTACGCATAAAGCCTTATTTTGTAGACAACACTAAAAAGAGTGAAATTACTACATATTTTTAACAAAAAAATGAAAACCGACTTCCAATGTAAAAACAATCGTAATATGAACTAAAAAGTATTAAATAACTCTTACTCTTTAATAGTGCCTTTTTCAGAATTGGTCTAAATCTCAACTATTTCTGTACATATTATTGCAGTCTTAATTACTTTGAACTCGGTACCAGTCCCAAAAGTTTCAGATATTCTGACATTATTGAACTCACGATTTAAATTAGCTGGTACCGACTTCAAAATAATGAAGACTGTAATATGTACAGAAATAGTTGAGATTTAGACAAATTCTAAAAAAGGCACCATTAAAGAGCAAGAGTTATTTAATACTTTTTAGTTCATATTACGATTGTTTTTACATTTGGAAGTCGGTTTTCATTTTTTTGTTAAAAATAGTAATTAAGAATAATAAATGAATTGCAATTGGCATGCACGATGACAACTAAAATTTAACTTAATCTTTTGATAACAGCCAAGGAAGAAGTAGCTTACTTATCTCATCTAATATATATAAATCTCCTGACACGATGTTTGTCCGCGATGGATTCTTAAACTACTTAACCGATTTTAATGTTTTTTAATGTGTGCTTTTTTCCAACTTGAGGGATAGGATAGCTTAGATCTTTAATTATAGCCGCAATTTTATTTTATTGCAAATTATTTGTCTATAAAGAGCGACCATTGTTTATGCGACGCGGGTCACGGGATAGCGATGGACGTTGCCATGGTGACATACTTATTTAGTCACTAATTCAATAAAATAATACGGGCGATATACTTTATATAATATGGCAAAGAAACGTTTGCCGGGACAGCTAGTTATTATAATAAAACAAAAATAAATATGCTGATGACGACTAAAACCAAGTCTTTGAACCAGCGGGGCGGGAGGGGCGCGGCGGCGGCGCGGCACGTCACAATGTAAAGATTAATATGGACAAGCCGTCCGTACTAGCCGCGCGCGCCGCTCGATTTTCGGAGTCTGTCCATATTCCATAATATAAATTTTTACATAGTCACGCGCCGCGCTGCCGCCCTTGCGCCTCTCCCTCTCGCGCTTTCGCTGATTTCAAGACCGAAGCCTTTTACAGATGCGCACGGGGTAAACTTTGGTATTAATCGTTTATTTTTAAAGTAAACTTTTTTTGATACTTATTTCAAACCATTAACTTTTTAGCGTAAGATCAAGCGCTCTACATCGGAGTTGTACGAGCGGTTTCGTCGGCGGCGGCTGAACGCGGATGGGGGCGGGACTGGCGCGAGCGAGCGCACGGAGCGGTACGTGGTGACATGCCGCAACTCGCGTCGCTTCCGATCCGCTAGAGAGCGCTGGTGGTTCATAGCCGTCAGCAACTGTGATAGCCCCAAGGTATGTATTTCCCCCACTAGGGTTTTGAAAAGTCGGAGTCTACCACGAAACCGTTTTGAGGCTCAAATGCTCAATGCCGCGTCCTGCTCTAACAACGTCATTTCACATTTGTAAGAGTAGGACGCAACATTCTCGTACGATTGTTTGAGTCTCAAAACCGTTTCGTGGTATGGGTACCGGCGAGCGGGCGATCATGATTGTTGTTGTTTAGTTAACTGACGACGTCACATTCAAATTACAACTACAATAGATATGCTTCTACTTTTATATATACTACCTAGTACTATTTTGCGACTTATATTTTGCACACAACATTTTAATATTTCCATTGATTTAAATTGACTAATATTTTCAGGGTCTTGAAATTAAGTATAAATTTCTAATGACCAACGGCCCCAGAGGTGACTTTTGGCATGAACACTTTTCTGCTGATGAGTTCTGTAAGTATTTTGAGTTCCAATAACCTTCAGTTGTCATTTAAATAATAGTTACTACATTTTATCAAAATCTTACAAATACTTTTTGTATCCGATTGATTGTTTCGACATCTAAGTTTCTATTTTGTAAAGTTTCAAAAACTAATTATTGTTAAATATATAAATGCAAACCAAACAAAATTATTATTGTATTTTTCAGACGTTCTACCTATTCTAATAGCGTACACGTTCGCGTACGTGATAGTGATGGTAGCAGTTGTGATGTGCAGCGTGGAGCTCAAGTCTCGCCATTTACTACACTCCACGTACAAACTGTTCCTGATATCGATAGTGACGCAACACTGCGGTGTCATGTTACAGAGTCTGGCTTGGATACGATATGCTACGTATGGATTCGAGCATATTCCTGCTAAAGTCACAGGTAGATTTTTTAGTTTTGCTTTTATTTAATTTAAATGTAGACAAATGTATGCAAGCCATGTGTGTATGCCTGCCTGCATCCGTGCGTCCGTGCGTGCGGAAGTACAAGAGCGATTGCAATATCTGTGTGCAGTGGAAGCACTGACCTCCATTATACAAGTACGCTGGAAAGATGATACCCAGCTGTTTTTTGTGCCTATTTGAAGCGGAATCAGCGCCCCCAAAATCGGGGGAAGAGAACTAAATCTGACGTAACTTGCAAATGGCCGCTCAATCGCTATTGGTTGTAGAAACCAGAGAGTAATCACTACGGTGGTATAAACTAGTATTAGTTTCAAGTACTCCCACTACTGCTATCAGCGCCAATATGCCGTTTTTAAACGTCATGTTTACGTCCTGAAATTTAGTTCTCTTCCCCCGATTTTGGGGGCACTGATTCCGCTTCAAATAGGCACAAAAAAAACAGCTGTCATTTCAAAGGGTATAAGGTCCATCGTACTTGTATAATGGAGGTCAGTGAGTGGAAGAGACATAATATTTTACTTTTTGCCCTTAAAAACTAAAATTTCCCTAGTCCAGTCACTCATTCTCCCTATCCTTGATTATGCTGACTCCTGCTACCTAGATGTTACCGAAGAATTGCTGAAAAAGTTAGAACGTTTGCAAAATCTTTGCATTCGTTTTGTCTTTGGTCTTAAAAAGTATGACCATGTCTCTGCGTTTCGGTCACAGCTAAGGTGGCTTCCGATTCGCCTTCGGCGAAATATCCATATTATCTCCCTCCTTTATAATATCCTTTACAACCCTTTGTCTCCCTCTTACCTCGTAGAGCGTTTTAACTTTTCACGATCCTTAGACGTCCCTTATAGACCTAATGTTAGAACAAACCTTTCCCTCCCCTCCCATCGATCCAACTTCTTTTCTTACTCCTTTACTGTTCATGCAGTCAGATTGTGGAATTCCCTACCCCACGCCATCCGTGATAGTCCTACTATCGCTGTCTTTAAAAGACGATTGAAGGAGCACTACCTCAATACTGAATCCAACTATGATTATTAAATATACATAATATAGTATGTATTTATTTTAGTAAGTATAATTATAAGTTTTAGTATAGTATGTATTCTAATATTATAGTATGTTATTATTATTAGTATAATGTAGTATTTTGTTGAACATTACAATAATAATTGTATTATAACTGTACCTGTAAGTCGTTATAATTTTATATATTATTATTATTTTTTCATTTCTTTTTATGCACGCCCTATCTGTTGTTTGTGATCAAATTTCTCTTCCTAGGGCTGCTGGAAAAAAATTTCTTTAGAGACAAGCAGTACCTGTTGTGTCGTTTTTCTTCATAAGTATAATTTATTAAATGTTTTTGTGTGCAATAAACTGTTAAATAAATAAATAAATAAAAAATATTGTGTTGTACGCATTATTTATACGTCCTACGCGCCCGTACCTGCACATTCTATCAAGTGCGTTCTGCTTCAGGTCAATTCTTCTGTGGCATATCGGAGACGATATTCCTCCTGCTACTGCTACTCATGGCCAAAGGTTACACCATCACGCGCGGCAGGCTCAAGGTGTCTTTTACAGTGAAGCTGACCATCTTCATGTGCTGCTACATCCTCACATACGTCGTCCTTTTCATATATCAGGCTAAGGTATTTTCACCCAGTTTTGTTTTATATATTTAAGAAAACAACGCGAAGCGAAAATTGCGTTATAATAGTAAACAAAGAGCTTCCGAGATGGTTTTACATGATTTACTAGAAATAAAATGTCGCGTCGACGCGATAAAGTACGCGTACGTTTAGATGAGCCTTTCAAAATAATCTTAATAATGATTAAACATTGAATTGACAGACTTGCCGAATGCCGCTTAGGGCGTTTGTGCAATACACGGAATTTTACCGTCCGGCGTTCATAACTTTTACATTTGCCATATCAAAACGTAAGAAATCAGAATGCCGCGCCGCGGCGTATAATTCTGTGTAGTGCACAAACGCCCTTACGGTTTTAGGCAGCCTCTTTCAATTTTGAAAGGCTCATTTAAGCTCATCTTCTCGTCACGTTGCAATGTGTTCTGACCTGAGGTTCTGACCGTAATAACCCCTGGTAAATACAGGGGTTCGACCCCGGCGAGGTGTTATACCTGTACGAGAGCCCGGCGGGTTTCGGCCTCATCGTGCTGCGAGTCGGCGCGTGGTGCGCCTTCGCCTACGCCACCTTCTTCACTGTCAAGAAGTTCCCGCAGAAGGTAAACTGACTTTCTATACAGTGGCTAATGTAGTAATGTAGAAGTATCGATCTTTGGCCATATTTTCATAACAGGAGACATTCGCGCGATATTGCGTGCATGCGAGTAAGAAAGTCTGCACTCAAAGCCAATAATTATTATTTCGAGGCGTTAGCCGTTGGGTTAGAGTAGGAACTAGGAATCATGATGCGCAATTTGACTCGAGTTCGACAATCCCCTCGAAAAATATGTTTGTAATTTGTATTCCAATCGAGTCAAATGTAAGTTTTTAATCACATGAATGTCCTCAATTTCGTTTTTTATAAAACTAATTAAAGTAAAAGATTTTAGACACTTATGGTTTATCTTAAGATAGAGAAAAATTTGGAGTTTAGCAGACATTATTATTTTTAACAAAAAATTAAAACCGACTTCCAAGGTAAAAACAATAATAACATTCTTATAATATGAACTAAAAACTAAAAAGTATTAAATAATTTTCCTCTCTAAATGTGCCTTTTTCCGAATTCGGCTAAACCTCAACTATTTCTGTACTCAATCTTCATAATTTTGAAGTCGGTACCAGATATAGCTGAATCTTTATATTTTCTTTGACAGAAAATTTTCTGTCTTATGGAACTGGCACCGACTTCAAAATTATGAAGGTTGAGTACAGAAATAGTTGAGGTTTAGCCGAATTCGGAAAAAGGCACATTTAGAGAGGAAAATTATTTAATACTTTTTAGTTTTTAGTTCATATTATAAGAATGTTATTATTGTTTTTACCTTGGAAGTCGGTTTTAATTTTTTGTTAAAAATAATAATTTCACTCTTTTTAGTTACCTAGTAGATAAACTAAAATTAGTGCCAATTTAAATTGTATAAAAAATAGTTTTATATTGTCTTCACTATATGTCATTGAGGCGCTCTGTCGGCGCTATCGCTTGTCCGAACTCCGATTGTTGTTCATATAGTTTTAGTTACACGATGTATTCAATAGATTTCGCTGAGGTGCTCCTGAATCGCAGTATCGCTTGTACGTAGGAGTTTTATATAGTTGTATTGGCTGTGTGAAATCAGAAATGTGTCACCATTGGTGTGAGCAGTGAGCATTGAAATTTGAAGTGTCAACATTTTGAGTGGTAATTATTGATCTCGTATTGTTATTAGAAATATTAATTAACCCTCCAAGATGACCTCCGTCATAGTCCGCGAGTTTATAAGTGGTCGTCGGTGGTAGTGAACTAGTGAGTAGTGAGTTAGTGACCATACCACCCTACGCGTCGAATTACTGCTTTTATTCTACGTATCTTATTACAATTTGTTAAGACTGATAAGAGTCATACCCCAAGGCCCAAATATCAGGTAGATAAATTTAAACAATACATTAAAAAAAATCTAAGTGAACACAACCCTATGCGTGCTAGGTAATTTACAATTTAACGCTTCAACTCCCAAGCGGCCACATGTGGCTGCCAGAACAATGGATTTCCAAGAATCCGCGATCGAAGGATGAGCCGAATCACATCCAGCGGCGCGGCGAGTATATTTTCAGTGTCATAATAATATTATGATATTAATCTTTACCTTCATTATTGTAATACATAGTACTATCGCATGAGAAACTTGGAAAGCCGGCCTCGCGGCCGCCTGCGCCTTTCTCAAGCGATACTATATTGTATTACATTAATAAAGATAAAGTTTAAAATCATATTATGACACTCAAAATGCTCGCAGCGCGGCATGCCCTGACATTAGAACTTGAAAAGGTACGACGCAATGCCGCGATGTTTACGCACGCGCCGCGCGGCGCGCGGCGACGCCGCACCGACCGCCGTGTATATACAGCCTATATTAATAATTGGTGTTGTTATGTACATAATTATTATTATTGTATCCATACCTATGCCTTGTAAGTTGTACTATTATCTATTTTGTGCCATGAGACATTGGTGACCTTAACACGACGTGGCAATGATGATGATGATGAATTTTAATTGCGTGGTAGCATAATATGCTTTCTGTTCTTAAAACAACGCCGAAACTTCCAAACGTGTATCTATAAGGAGTCAGGAATTCTCTCAGCATCTTCGAAACTATGGTATACCTTGACCCAATATTTGACTTTTTGGTAGCATATTCTTAGTACACTTCACATAAAACCAAAATTACCATATGTTTCCCTATAAATTTCGAGGAGTTCCCTCGATTACCCCTGGATCCCATCATCAGGTCACCACTTTTGTGAACATGGTACCAAATTGGAGTGAAACCTAATACAACAAAACAAAAATTTCGAAAATCGAAAACAAACGGCGGAGTAATCGTTGAACATACAAAAAAAAATCCACAGCCGAACATAATCATTATAACCTCCTCGTTTTTTGGAAGTCGGTTAAAAATATAAAATAGCGTGCTATAACGATACTAATACATGCTAATAAGTTGTTTTGAATGTTTCAGAACACGTTTTACTGCCCGTTTTTTATCTGCGGGACGATGTGGTTCTACGCTGGTCCGCTTTTCATTCTTATAGCCAACTCTTATGTTGGTACGTACAAGTTTTTATTATGAGTAAAACTTGAGACACATACTGCGAAAGTATTTATACACTACAATATTATTATGTATCTATTTCTTTCATTCCTAATTCTTACTATCTTGCTAAAACGTATATTATTTGGAGGACATTAGATCGAATGTGGTGTTACGTAGTTTATACCCTCCTTGGAATGTGGATTGTCTAAAGGTAGTTTTTTTTTCAATTCTGTTTCAGACAAGTGGGTGAGAGAGAGCGTGGTGACCGCCGTCCTACTGTTAATAACGTTTTGTGGTCACATCATGTTCTTGGTAAATATGGCAATATCGGTTTCTACTGACGGCTCCGTCTGAGTTTAGAACTGAATATACCTAATAGGCATGATCTAAATAAACTTCGATACTGCTAAACTATTTTTATTATAGTTGGTTAGAGATTATTTAATAGACATGCAGAGCATACGGAAAATTAATGGATTCTGTCTTAATTTTCAGCTGCTCACTCTGCCGGTGTTTGCCAACAAGAACTTCCCTTATCACGTGAGAACGACTCAGATAGGAGTAATGGAGGTGAGTCTCTTACGGCAGCTCTCAGAGACATTAAATTATGATTAATCTTCAATTTAATCCTTTGATCGGGAATTTTGGGAAATGCTATTGTATTCTATTGTTGTCGCGATCACCGGTGGGCTTGAAGGATTAAATGAAGAGTTTGACAGATAATAATGTATGGGGCTTATGTCAAAATCTTTATTTAACTACAATTAAGTAATTAATATAGTCTCTGAGTGCGGCAGTTAGTGTCCATATTTTGTGTTAATTTCAAAATGAGTAATTAGTGCCAATATGAAAATTGTTGTTTAATAATGGTCCTGTTTTTGAACTTAACTCTAAAGGGGATCCGCACTAGACGTGAGTGTAGGTCACTTTATTTCCACCGCTTCATGTAAGAAATCTGCCGTCTCCTTAGGACGATGCCGCCCCTAGGCCGCGGCCTATACGGCCTATTTATAAATCCAGGGCTGCACTGCAGTGAAGAGGCGCGACACTGCACATCCCATAGTACCGAAGTGAAGTGTCGAGTAGGTCCGCTGCAGTGTACTTACACTTACGTTTAGTGGGGTCTCACCCTAATCGAATTTATATGTGAGGCCAACGAGTACCGAAAGATTCACAATAATGTTATTTGCAGGTCATAGGCGGTTCTAACATCGACACGTTTGGCCCCAACGCGTACCATCCGGGCGGCGGCGCAGCGCAAACTGTTATCATACCCCTCACACGGTACTAAAAAGAGATCACGTGATTTATAAACGGCCGCATTTAAACGAATGTGTAAAAATATTTTGTGTAAATTCAAGACAGCGGATGTTGTATTCCTGCCTAGCTCTCTGCTTTTTAACTAAACGACTTGTTTCAGACGTACAGAGGAGCTGATCGGCAACATTTACAGCCAGTACATGGCCACCGCTCCGCCCCTGTCAATAGGCCACGGAACGCCGAAACTGAACGGCGTGCCCAAAAGAATCGACTCCATAACCG
This sequence comes from Polyommatus icarus, assembly GCA_937595015.1. NCBI lineage: Eukaryota > Metazoa > Arthropoda > Insecta > Lepidoptera > Lycaenidae > Polyommatus > Polyommatus icarus. Next base: position 4,889,314 of record OW569325.1, read on the forward strand.
GGAACGGAGTCATCAAACAGGACAGCTCAGACACGAACACGTCAGAGGATATCAATCCTAGCATCACAGAGAAGAAAGAAATATTTACTGTGGAGAATCAAATTATGAATATCGAAAATGGGGCTGTCAAAAACGGAGCTGTCAAAAATGGACTGATGTTGCCAGATGAAAAAATGTCTAACGGCTTTGAGAACGTCAACGACTTACCGAACGTGATGAGATCGAGACGAAACATTTTGGAGCCGATAAGTGTGCCCTCGTGGTCGCTGGCGAAGGGCCCGTGTGTCGTCGCCATGCAGAAGAAAACTAGCGAAGAAGGTAAAGGTCTTGTCTCTTTTACTCGCCGCATATGAAAATTTCATTGCTATCTCTTTTCCACAGTAAGTGTCTAAACACACTAGGCCGAAGTTACGCGGCGTAAATTACGTCCGCAATGTTAAACGCATACTAAATACGGACGGACGGCGACGGAATAGTGTGTCGTCGGCAATTTAAAACACATTGCGGGCGTAATCATGCGGAATTTACGCCGGCGCAACTTCGGCCTAGTGTGTTTAAGAGTTTAGACACTAGAATCGTGCGTTAATAAAAGATACAAGTATCAACCTAGTAGAATAGTCATTGTTAGTCGCGATGGCGAATGCCTTTTAATTAACTAAAACTTGAATTAAGTATAAAATATTATTTTTTATAAAAAAAAGTGTCCGGCTGTATTTCTAATTGTTTTTGTAGACAAGCCTACGGCTGTTTTATTTACATACGTCATAGTGATTTTTTTTTCAGACACCTCTGAGACGTCGATTACGAAAAGGCCGTCGCTCACTCGGCGACCGTCTGTTAACTCAGCAGACATGGGCACCATACACGAAGGCCACGAGAAAACGTACAAATCCCCAGTCGACATTTTCACTGTACCTACACGTTAATAATGGTTTTATACTTCTGTGTTGCATTCGCATTTAAAAAAAACGTTACAACTTACAAGGCATCGGACAGTTTACAAAATAATGTTTAGTTCTTTCCCATTTAAAACGAGATGGCACATTTAAAATATGCATTATCATATTTTTTGGAAAAAGATACGGTATCTGGACCACACTTTGTCATTTCGCTCACTAAGAGCTATTTATAAGCGCCAGTATGCATTATCGCTTCTTCTTTCATAAATACGAAGAGTGAGAGAGATGCATGATATTTCAACTTTCAACCTAGACTGGCGCGAGTAAGGTCAATAATCCACCCATTTTCACCCTATTACCTCATCACGCTCAAACCGTTATAGCCATACCTCACCGGGACGCCATCGCGACGTGGCCAGTGACGTTACCATGGCAACGTCTTGAATCTCTACGTCGCCGCAAAGCGGTGTGTTTATTAAAGTTAAGTTTAAAAATAACGCTTTGCGGCGACATAGAGACACTAGACGTTGCCATGGTAAGGCCACTGGCCACATCGCGATGGCGTCCCGGTGAGGTATGCCGTATGACCCTTTAACTAAACTACTTATTTGGGATGATAATACTTTAAAAGTCCCGAGTTTTTCAAGACTGTCTTGTTCAAATCTGTTGATTGAAAAGATTGATATTCTATTATAGTTCTTGCAATCTACGAGTGCGCGTAGCCTTTATTTGTAGTTGGAAATGTGAATAGACATTTTCGTTAGTGTGCGTACCCGACGCGCGACGGAGCAGTCAGTAGCGAGCGAGGCATGTACGCGTGTATAGATATGGTCACTCACACAACTAAGGGCGACGCGCACTCGTAGATTGCAAGAACTATAATTGGGTTAAGCCATTTTCACTTAACTCAAAGTAAGAAAATATGTACAGTTCTATGAGATAGAGAGGATTCTCTGTACGCAAACTGAGTTTGGAATTTATTTGAAAATGTTAATATACATATTTTATGTCCAATGTCCCAATTTTTTGTCATTTAATAAAATAATAATCAATAAGCACACTTTGATATTAATTTCATATTTCGCGGTAGATGTAAGAAAATGTTTTCTAGTCACTCACTATTTTTATAAAATACTTAAGTCGCAATAAAAATATTGTTTTATTCAATAAATTATTTTAAGTAAAGGTTGTAGTATGATTTTATATTGATTTTATAATATATTATGTAATAAAAAAACAAAATTATTAGTTGTATTTATCTATATTAGGTATAGTCTTGAATCTCTTTATTTTTTTATTAAGGATAAGCTATAGTGACTTGCAAATCATCATTATTCGAAAAAAGAATTACTACCACAGAAATAAATCAAGATAGAACGGCTAAGAGAGTGGAGGACGCGTGTTTCAATCTTGCATGAGCACATCGAGTGAGCAAGATTCGTTGAACGTTCATTTAGTCAGCGCGCACGTCTCGACTCGATTACACCAGAGCGATTGTGCAAAAATGCCTCATTGTGCAGTGTCTAATTGTAAAAGCAGAAGTACGAAAGTGAATCGGTCAAAAGGAGGTATTTCTTTCCACGGGTAAGTTATTTGTTCTAATTAAAAGCAAAGGAAAAACTGACGCGATCGATTCCTTAGCAACGCACGCGCGTCGCCGTTCTATCTTGATTTATTTCTGTGATTACTATTCTAAAGAAATAAAATTTGTTATTGGCATATTAAAACATAATACATATTATTGCAAATTAATATTAGTTATTGCTTACTAAAGTTTGATATATATTTGAAAGTAGTAGAAAACGAAATAAAAATGTTGTGCTTTAAACCTCCCATTTCTTGAACTCGAGTCCATCTGGCGGCTTGATTTCCACTTTCTCCTGGGACACCTGGTTCCAGTTTGTGCTGAGGACGGTACCACCAGACTCCACCTGGGAATAAAAACATTGTTAATAGTAGAGATCAACTACGATAGCATGGCGCGCCCCTCCAAAATTCAAAACGTTTGAAGTGCGTTGTCAAAACGTTTGAAGTGTGTTGTCTTGCGCGGTCAGCTAGTTATGATTAGTTGAACAACAAATCTTGGTAATAAGTGACATTAACTGAAATATTACGTGTACTGTGAATGGTTGAATACTTACTACATACAAACTCTTTCATAGGATGTGACTACACATTGAAACAGTCATTTCGAGGGGCGCGCCATGTTATCGTAGTTGATCTCTACCTATGTACAATAATTATAGTCTTCCTAAGTTCCTATGCCTAAAAAATTCTAGAAAAAAAACTTGAGAGGTGTCAAGGGACACCCGGATAGAACGAAGTTATAAAAAACGCCATCTATTGACGCCCAGGAATACTAACAACGACATTTTTGAGGAATTGTAATAAAATTTATTTAATCGTCCGGTAGATGTAGCTGTTTATTCTCAAAAATGCCCTCTAGTTGACGCACAGGAAAACTAAGTACCACTTAATAAACTTATCAACGCCATCTGACCCACTTCGCAGGTACTAAAAAAAGTGTCGAGGTCAAATATCGTTCCGTCTAGGCTTTTTTCGCAACGCGTTACGCTCAATAAGGAACTTCGTTCCAAAATAATGTCAGAAACTGTACAATTTTCATCAAAATATGATACAGTCTGAGATCTCATGATACTCATTGTAACTAGGTAAGCAAACAGTCATAAAAAATTATAGGGAGCCTATTTCTAGCAGTAAAAGGCACTAAGCAGAACGGCAACAAGGATATAAAGTTTTTGTTGGATTACATCCCCATAAATATATTAAGCTGCATAGCTTTTATCGCGGGCTTTGAGCGCAGCGAACGAAGCGAAAAATTCCGTAACGAAAAAACCTAACAGCCCCACCCGTCCATGCTAGTGTGGCGTTGCAAGGTTTCACGGTGTTTGTGTGAGTGCGACTAGACGTATGCAAATTATAATTACATTAAAAAAATGCTATGCAATAGTACCCTAAGTGTCATACGTTTTTTTTTGTAAAAACAACCATTAAGTATCTGTTTTACCCCCTCTGCTCTGTCTGTTAAGTAAAATATCAATACAAATATAATAAAGTAATAAATATACATACAAAGCTTTTATTCATAGCACGTCGGACCTCGTCTGAGCCCTCTCCATATATCTTCTGGAAGAGAGCATTAATTGCAGCATCTCCCTCTGGTTTTTCCTCCTCTTCCTATAATAGACAAAGGTAGAATATTAAAATAGTAGCCTTCTGTCTACGAATAATAAAAACTAAGGAAGAGTAACTCCGTCAAAAAATCTGTTGTCTGTAAAGTCGGTTTACTGACGATAGTTGAACGTGACAACGTATGACGTTGTCACGTTCAACTATCCTTAACCCCTTAACCCTCGCTTCCGAATCTCTATAAATAGAAACAAACTTTTTCGACTGTAACCTAAAGTTATTTCGATGTATTTCTTTCAAATGATTGTCTAAAAATATTTACACGTCAAAAGATTCTATTATCACACTATTTCGTCAATTATAAGAGTGAAAAATAAGAAAGTGGACAATAAAAACTGGAATAAGTGGTTAAAATAATGCTGAAAAGTGTTTTGCTAAAACAATAAAATATAGTATTAAAAATTAGCGGGTGTCTAAACATTGGACTTTGGACTGCTAGTTCAACTCACTATAGAGCTAGAGACACTACAAGCAACCCGGAGCAGGCTCTGCAAGTGAAAGACAATTGCGATATTTACGTCATCGCTCCAGTGGCGCAGGTGGACGATACTAATGACTCCAATTACCGAAGTCGTAGGATCGATCCTCACCGGGGGCCGTACAAAAATTTCTGAATAGAGAGAAGTTTTTCACGAGATTACTAGAATATTGATTTAACTCCGAAGATGGAAGAGGGAGGTTATGGCCGCTCTTCGAAAAATTCAAATGGATTTAATAGACGAACAAAAAACATCTATACAAAATTGCGCCGAAATAGTTACAGAATAGGAGATAGATGGATGTCGAACGCTGCCGAAGTCTGCCGAACGCAAAGGCCGATTGTGCTTCCTTGTCGCTCGTTCCGCGGTCTCGCTTGCACTTCAAGCCTTAAATGGAACGCCTCAGAGCGAGGTAACGCCGCATGAACTGTCATGTTTTTCGGGCGCGCACCCCATATCGAATTATAAGACGTTATCACGTCAAAAAAATGCTCCAAAATACTTGTCAAAACAGTGAAGTACCTTAGGTACACATTTCAATACATTTGCAATATTTAGGTGGCCTTGAGCGGTATAAAAGCTGACGTTACATGACAGTTCGAAAGGAACCAAATTTTAAACGGTAATAGTATGGGAGTTACGTTTCCTTAGTTTTTATTATTCGTAGCCTTCAGTATTATCTGTCAATATAATTTAAGGCGATCGCACATTTATCAGCCTGCGCTAAACGCATCGCATTTTACATTTTGTTGTATGAAATTATGTGAAACCTCACACATTTGTCTGCACTGTACACGCCACATTTTGTGTATTATGAGATGCGTTCGACGCAAATGGTGCGGACTAATGTGCGCTCAGCTTTACACCAAATGTCCCAACACTTACCATTTTTGTAATATCTTTCTCAATTTTATCCCAATCCTTTCTAAATATTTTGGGTGGCTGTTGAGGACCAGATGCATCAATTACCGCTGAAAATAAAAAAAGAAAGTAGGTACACTTATTGAACTGGTATGAGCAGTTATAATGCTAGTTTAGTTACTGCAAGTCACATATAATAATTTAATAATAATAATATAATAATATCTATGGACGCTTCACACCACGTCAGTCTGGCCACGTGGTAAGTACCTGATGGACTTGTGTTACAGGTACCAGACAACGGAAATATATTTAATACTTATATACTATACATATATTAAAGATTTTTTTATTATATGATACACATATTTAATACACATCCATGACCCAGGAACTTCATAAACTTTTTGTTCCGTCGGCGGGACTCGAACCCGCGACCTCCGGCTTGAGCTACCAACATGCTCACCACTGCGCCACGGAGGTCGTCAAATTTGTCTGTATGCTATCAATTATTATAATAAGTAGGGCCCAGATTGATATGTAAATACATATTTTTATTTTACGCGATTTTTGGCCTAGAATGTGTTTTTAACATGAATTATCATGTTTAGACTGAAAAAAAATTCCATATTTTTCCATATTATCGGGTTTTACAAAAATAAGTCCATATTTTGCAAGAAAATGTCACAATCATCCATATTTTCATAAAAATACAAGAAAAAAAAATATGTTCCCGCCACTAAGCAGCTGCGTATTTCATTCCACTCGTGTTTTATCGTTGTATTTTGTTTCCAAAGATGTTATTGAAGAAATAGAAAATAAATTTTCAGATGCTAAAGGTCCTGTTGCTAAACAAAACTGAAGTCTGTTTCGGTCTTCGGATAAAATAAAGGATTTAAGTAACACACACAAAAAAAAACTGTGCCGATTTTTGATGTTTGAAGTATGCAACCATCACATCATGTGACGTGCAGAGATCATTTAGCCAATATTAAGCGGACCCATTATTTTCTATAATAAAGACTTTTATTCCCAAACCAAATAATATGCTTTCTGGCATAGTTAAGCCATAATATAAGTATGCTATGCTGGCTAGCATAGCATTTTCTGGCCTCTGTCTCTTTGTTAATTGTCACAATAGTGACTCTTTTCTTACCTACATTAAAAAAATGTTTCATTATTGTAATTTTAATATTTTTTACATATTTTCAATTTTTAGTCCATACTTTTTCCATATTTTCGATTTTTTAGTCCATATTTTATGTACCTACATATTTTGGATTTTGTATAAGTACATATTTTTCCAGGCCCTAATAATAAGTATGAGTTATCAATATTTCTGCAAATAGCCAAAGGCCAACAGTTGAATTTATGTTGTTATGCAACTAGATTACACAAGTTCAAGTTCACACATTTACTGCAATATAACATACATACCTTGTGGGATTGCTTTAATTTTTTCATCTTTGCCCTCTCCTTCCAATAGATTCCACCTAAGACCTTCTTTCTTGCGAAGTTTAACTTCAATTTTGGATGGACTAACTACATATGTGGACATTGATGGAATAATCTCATGGGCCAGTTCTAGTTCTAAGCTGTATTCCGAGTCAGAATTTGGAATTGGACTGGACACTGACAACTGAAATTGATGGGTTATTTTATTTATTACTATTAAAGAGGAAACTTTATTTGTATAATACATAAAACAATATTTAATGGCACGTAATGCAGAAAAGTTTCAGCATTGTGTTAAGATTTGACTAATAAAATAATAATGGAAAGTATAATACATAGTACATACACTCCTTTCACCATACTGTATTTTCACTTGATCACTTGGTGCATTTTTCAGTAATATCGTTACTACCACAAGCGCATCTGTTTGATACCAATCGTGTTTAATTTTGGGTTTTATATCCTGAAATAGCCGAATATTAAACATTTATACAATAGAAATTGCACTTTATCATTTTACTTGTTTCAACAGAGTTTACATCAATTTAATATAATTTATACCTCCTTAGCGGCCGCATTATTACTTTCACTCATCCTGCTGAAGTATTTTGTAGAATTAAAAGCTTATTTCTTTCTTGAATACAACGAAATGCACAATTTTATGACCAAAATAGAATTCGAATGAATTTTTGTGAGTTTTTGTTGTGACAGTTCTTTTGATATTGCCAGCTTTGAATTTCCAGAAAGATCTTTAAGCCGGCTGTACACTCTCGCCGAGACACAGCGAGGCGGCCCGAGTGCGAGAGTGTAAATGGGTGCGCTCGCCTCGTCTCGCCTGTCTCGGACCCTCTCGGTCCGTTGTCGGTATTTTGCGCCCGAGACAAAGGGTCTCGCGAGGAAAACGAGCGCACTACTGTACACTCTCGCGTCTTTCAGTACTAGTCCCGCCATTGGACAGTGTATAACAGAAAAATAACAATAATAAACGACATTATCAGTCATTATCTGTGAGAAATAAAATTAATTATGATTATAAATCTTTGGATTACAATGATATCTTTCGATGCATGGTGAATGGTGAATGGTCGTTTTCGTCCATCTTGTCTGAGTTCTTAACTGCGATTGAACTAAGCGAGAATGTACATGATCGCACTCGGGCAAGGGGCTCTCGCACGAGACTCTCGCCCGAGAGCTCTCGGCGAGAGTGTACAGCGGTCATAAAGATTTTTTAAAAGGTCTTTGCTGAAATGCATTCTGAAAATTGAAATGAGATTTTATAACCAAGAACCAATAACCAAGGTATGAAAAGTATGAAAAAAATAAAACAAATTACTGGGTTACCTAGGTCATAGACTTATATATGTCCTAGGCTACTAGGCAATAAAGACTTTATGACTTATGTAGTATGAAGTGAATGAACTATGATGAGTATGAAGTATCCTAATTCCTAATGTTTATGTTCTTGGTATATTTTGTCAAGAAAAAAATATTAACAGCTGACTATTGACATGACTTTCAGTTAAAACTTGACAGATTTTTCTAACCTCAAAATTCAAAAAGGTAAAGGCAACTGAAAGGCATTATAAAAAAGAAGAAGAAAGGCATTAACGAAACAAAACAATAAAACTTTTAAAAGTATTAATTTACTGCAAATGAGAATAACAAAACTTAGGTATCTATAAGAAAATAGAATGCAAGTAAGTAGTATCAAGCATGCACTATAATCAGAAAATATTATTTATAAAATACTTAGAGAGTTAATAAATATTTTTCTTATCTTGGTATTATTGTTTACTCACTTTATACAGTTTTATTTGATAATACGTAAATAAATATTAGTTGGAAAGCATTGAAATACTTATTAACATTTTAGAAGATTAATTAAGTCTGTCAGAATACACTCATAGACTTATTTTACACTATAAAACTTATTTATTCAGCACCTGCTACAACAAGTATACAGTAAGATAAACCTACATTCTAAAATACATATTAGAACAATGAGTCGCAGAATAGCCGTGTGTCAAATGACTTCTGTTGCTGATAAAACTAAAAATCTAGAAGTAGTAACAAATCTTATAAGGGATGCAGCCAAGGAAAATGTACAGGTAAAAAAGAAATAAGACATTCATTCATCAAATCTCGATTGTTATTATGCAAGGGTTAAAGTCTTTTGGTATATTATATTAAGCTTGTTTCAATGTAAATAAGGGTGTGTATAATATTATTTTTTTAGATGATATTTTTTCCGGAAGCATGTGATTTTATATGTGACAATAGAAAGGACACAGTTCGATCAGCTGAACCTATATTAACTGGCAATACAGTCAAAGCGTACAAAGAGCTAGCCGTACAGAACAATGTTTGGTTGTCAATGGGTGGACTCCATGAAAAAGTAAGTTGTCGAATATTTTTACTTTTATTTTCTTGTTAATAAAATAACATAACTCTTGACCATATTCATAAGGTCCTCAGTTAGATCTTAGACTCAGATTACCCCATCAATCTCCAAGCGGCAGCCGGCTGCCGCATAACAATTGAAAATCTATTGTGTCTGAGATGCCCATGATGGAGATGCTATTCAGTAATAATAATTAATTAAGTAAAGTAGATTGAAACTAACACTTTTTGATATTATTATGTAAATATTAGTAAAACTGTGTGCCTTCTATTATTATATTATGTAGTTTATGCATCTTTATATTGCAGGATGACAAAAATCCGGACAAAATCTTCAACACCCATGTGATAATAAACAACAAAGGGGAAATTGTTGAAACCTATAGAAAATTACATTTATTTGATGTTGAAATACCAGAAAAAAATGTGAGATTGAAGGAGAGTGACTTCTGTACGGCCGGTAGCCATATAGTGGCTCCAGTGGAGACTCCCATAGGAAATGTTGGTTGGTGTAACATTCTAAAACATCTTTATAATGTTTAGTTAAAAGTTTCTTGGTACAAGTACAGAGACTAGGGGACAGGCTGGGTAATGTTTTTGAATAGGAAATTTTGAATAGGAATAGGAAATGGAAATAATTATTGTTACCCCATTTTTTATGAAAATTGATTAATTTCCCTTTGGGGCCATTCCGCTACAGAGAAAATTAACGAGAATTTTTAAAATGTGTTATTAGTTACATTTTTCAATTGGAATATACGTAAGAAGATGTGTATTTACTAACAAAATAACTTTTATCGGTAAAAAATGGAATTCGAATAATTTAGAGTGTTTTTAAGCAATATCATCTAAGGGACGCGATGTTTTTTTCCCATATTTTTAAATTAAAATAGCATATATTTTAAATAAATGTTTAGTTGTAGTATAGTTGTACAGTAATACATCGAAATCTTTTGTATAAATTACATTATTCAATTGTTTTTAGTGATTTAGACGATTAATTTTGTCAGGCCAGTAAACAACTGAAAATTAAAAAAAAAACTACAATTTGGTACAGTTTTATTACAAACTTACTAGTATAATTATATATTCCATATTGAAAATTTTAAAATTTGTTAGAGAATTACGATTTAATTCACCTTTAACAGATTTGAGAATTTTGATGTTGCGCCCGCGATCGTAGAAATGGTTGATAATTTCTAGTACTTGTTACTATATTTACTTTTATTTAGTAACATAGTTTCTTTGTTTTATGCTATTTTTAAATATAGGCAAGGCATTTTGTAAAAGTTTCGCAATAGCCAGTATTCACATATGAACTCATCACAGTTCTTAATGGAGGGTCAAATTGGTTGCACCCGCGATAGCACTTCGGCCTGTTTTGTGGCCCTTCATACATTTGATGAAGGTTTTCATTTATACATCATTGTTAAACTAGTCAAAATATATCCCTTCAAGGGATATTTTATTAATAAATATGCTTCATTTTGCCTGTAGGAAGCTTTAAGTGTGTCAAATGTTGCACCTCGCTAATGGAATCGCCCTTTGGTGAAAAATAATCCATCCAAAAAAATATGTTATCTTTTTATCTAAAACTTGTGACAATAAAATAAAGTGATTTGTGTCTTTAAGGAGTGTGCAGGTACCTAATTGTAGCCATGGTTTTGGTTGTTAAATGATAAACTTAAATTTGTAGGTCTTGCTATATGCTATGACATGCGTTTTCCGGAGCTGAGCACAGCTCTGACTATAATGAGAGCTGAGATCCTGACGTTCCCGTCTGCCTTCACTTACGCCACTGGGCTTGCTCATTGGCACATACTTCTAAGGTAAGACCAGTCTAAAGTTTTACTAGATGTTGCACTCAACTTTGTTTACTCAGAAACTGTCTGTTTATATAGCAGCAGAGTATCTTAAGAGCGGGCTGTGCAATTTTGCTGTGTTTTTAACCGACTTCCAAAAAACGAGGAGGTTATATGTTCGGCTGTGGTTTTTTTTTTTTTTTTTGTATGTTCAACGATAACTCCGCCGTTTGTGAACCGATTTTCGAAATTTTTGTTTTTTTGTATTAGGTTTCACTCCAATTTGGTACCATGTTCACAAAAGTGGTGACCTGATGATGGGATCCATGAGTAATCGAGGGAACTCCTCGAAATTTATATGGAAACATATGGTGATTTTGATTTCATAAGAAGCATCCTAAGCATATGCTACCAAAACGCAAGATTTTGCACCAAGGTATACTATGGTTCCGAAGATACTAAGAGAACTCCGGATTCCTTATAGATACAAGTTTGGGAGTTTAGGCGCTGTTTTAAGAACTGAAAGCATATGCTACTATGCAAATTACATTCATCATCATCATCATCATTATCATCATCATTATAATCATCATTACCAAGTCAGGGTCACCAATGTCACCAAATTCAACCTTATCTCCAGAGCATAAGGCACACATTAACTGACATTACTTCTGAGAAGTTAAAGTTGCTTCGACCATGTAACATTCTGTATCACTTCGCCGAGATATTCTGGAAAACAACCTAATTTCAACCTTTTGCATCGCGTTTAGTCGCGAGGGCCGCGGCTCGGCGGCGCGGCGGCGCGGCGGCGCGGCGGCGCGGCGGCGCGGCGGCGCGGCGCGGGCCGGGTACCTACCGTACTATGTAACACTATACAGTGCGAGGCGTGTGCGACAAGTCGAGCGAGTGCCAGCCTATTGAAACTAGTCCGGTGACCGGCTACTTAGCACGTCACACGTGTTTACTTCGATTTTTTTTTATTAAATATATTGTTTAAAATTATCTGCAGGCTGCAGCTGATATTATATTTTGTAAGTGTGACTGTAATAAGATACCTACGTAGAATACAAGTAATATACAGGTGTATTATTCTACGTATAGTACGCGATGGCTTACTAGGCAACTAAAAAGAGTGAAATTATTATTTTTAACAAAAAATTAAAACCGACTTCCAAGGTAAAAACAATAATAGCATCCTTATAATATGAACTAAAAAGTATTAAATAATAATTATTCCTATCTAATAGTGCCTTTTTCCGAATTCGGCTAAAACTCAACTATTTCTGTACTCAATCTTCATAATTTTGAAGTCGGTGCCAGTTCCAAAAGTTTCAAATATTCTGTCAGAGAACTGAAGATTCATCTGGTACCGACTTCAAAATGATGAAGATTGAGTACAGAAATAGTTGAGTTTTAGCCGAATTCGGAAAAAGGCACTATTAGATAGGAATAATTATTATTTAATACTTTTTAGTTCATATTATAAGGATGCTATTATTGTTTTTACCTTGGAAGTCGGTTTTAATTTTTTGTTAAAAATAATCTTATAAGTATTACGATCCCGGAAGACGATTGACTCAAATGAAATTGTGTGTGTGAGTGATTTATTTAATCATTGTATATTTATCTGATACTTAGCTAACGGAAAACACGATTCACTTATTTTGACTCGATAGTTTTATTTTTCGAAATTATGAATCTTTTTGGGCATTTCAACAAATATCTGTTACACTTATTGAGTTACTATTATTAAATATTAAATAACTACAATCACACACTTTATAAAATAACAGCTAAAGGAAATATTAGTATTGTATTTAGTTTTTAAGTAATCATCAAAAAACAGTTTTGGGACTTACGATCTTTACTTTCGTGCTATAATGCGGGAACCGTTGTTACGCGATATTGTTCAGTAATAGCTGCAGCCTAAAACACATTACCTGGGAGCACGATTCATAGAATTATTGTACTTATCACGATTGGAGGAAAGCGTTGTGTGTAGGCGGGGCTAGCGTTTTGACCGTAGGCCCTTAATCCAAAAATGAATGATATGGAAAGTCACAGTAGATAGCGTTTATCAGTAAGGCTGCAGCGATAAAAACTATCTACTGTGACTTTCCATATTATTCACCTTTGGATTAAGATACTCTCCTTATTTTAATAATATATTCTTAGTAACGAAATGGGATAAAAGCATACGATTTATAAATACACTAGATGACGCCTGCGACGTCGACGTTTTGAAGTTCGTTTATCGCGCGGGAACTGTATATTTATAAATACACTAGATGACGCCTGCGACGTCGACGTTTTGAAGTTCGTTCATCGCGCGGGAACTGTATATTTATAAATACACTAGATGACGCCTGCAACGTCGACGTTTTGAAGTTCGTTTATCGCGCGGGAACTGTATATTTATAAATACACTAGATGACGCCTGCAACGTCGACGTTTTGAAGTTCGTTTATCGCGCGGGAACTGTATATTTATAAATACACTAGATGACGCCTGCGACGTCGACGTTTTGAAGTTCGTTTATCGCGCGGGAACTGTATATTTATAAATACACTAGATGACGCCTGCAACGTCGACGTTTTGAAGTTCGTTTATCGCGCGGGAACTGTATATTTATAAATACACTAGATGACGCCTGCGACGTCGACGTTTTGAAGTTCGTTTATCGCGCGGGAACTGTATATTTATAAATACACTAGATGACGCCTGCGACGTCGACGTTTTGAAGTTCGTTTATCGCGCGGGAACTGTATATTTATAAATACACTAGATGACGCCTGCGACGTCGACGTTTTGAAGTTCGTTTATCGCGCGGGAACTGTATATTTATAAATACACTAGATGACGCCTGCGACGTCGACGTTTTGAAGTTCGTTTATCGCGCGGGAACTGTATATTTATAAATACACTAGATGACGCCTGCAACGTCGACGTTTTGAAGTTCGTTTATCGCGCGGGAACTGTATATTTATAAATACACTAGATGACGCCTGCAACGTCGACGTTTTGAAGTTCGTTTATCGCGCGGGAACTGTATATTTATAAATACACTAGATGACGCCTGCAACGTCGACGTTTTGAAGTTCGTTTATCGCGCGGGAACTGTATATTTATAAATACACTAGATGACGCCTGCAACGTCGACGTTTTGAAGTTCGTTTATCGCGCGGGAACTGTATATTTATAAATACACTAGATGACGCCTGCGACGTCGACGTTTTGAAGTTCGTTTATCGCGCGGGAACTGTATATTTTTTCCGGTATAAAAAGTATCCTATGTCCTTTCCCGGGACTCAAAGTATCTCCATACCAAATTTCAGCTAAATCGGTTCAGCAGTTTGAGCGTGAAGAGGTAACAGACAGATATACAGACATACACTAGGATTACACAGACATACATACACTAGCTAATAAGTCACTAGGATTTATTCTCAGAATGAGCTCACAATTTAAAAATATAAAGATACTAGCTGTCCCAGCAAACGTTTTTTTGCTTTTTTTTTAATTTGATCGCAGCGCTAACTGTCGGGACAGACTAAAATTAAAATTCGAATTCGAATATTATTTAAAATTTGACACATGTCGGATCCAATGTAAAACATTCCAAAATCAACAACTACTATTCGTTAAAATTTTTATTTCATTACTTGACACTGGCAGAATGTCGCAAAAAGCGATGGTTTGCCGTAAATAAAAGAAGAAGAATAAAATTAAAAATTAATTAAAAAAACATTATCCAGCGGACAAAATTGTGAATCTAAACCATTCCCAGATCCCCTTGAACACACACAAAAAATTTCATCAAAATTGGTCTAGTCGTTTAGGAGGAGTTCAGTCACATACACACGCACACAAGAAATATATATATTAAGATTAAAAATTCTCTTCTGTTCTTATGTACGCAGTTCCCTGGAATATTGCTCTGAAATCTGGAATCCCCAATACACTGTTCATATAAATAGGCTAGAATCGATTCAAAAAAGATTTTTAAAACATCTACAATTTAAATGCAATACATACGATCCTTCATATGAATTGAGATCCAAAAGATTTCACCTTCTCCCTCTTTTCGAAAGACGCCGTATCTCGGATATCCTTTTCCTACCCAAAACTATTCAAAACAAAATTGACACCCCATTACTCCTTTCTAAAATTTCTCTAAAGGTACCAACAAGGTCAGTCCGTATCCAGACTCCCCTGTATGTCCCATTCTGCAAAACAAATTACCAAAGAAACTCCTTTATCATTAGATCATCAAAATTAATTAACAGTTTGAATGATACTCCAGCAGGCCTACTATCAACTTTTAAAAGACGACTCAAATTCAGAGCAGTTTAATTTGGGTTCCTAAACAAAATCGCTAACATTCGTACCATCACCTTCTTAAAACCGCGCCTCAATTGAAACGTTACGGAGCCGAAAAGAACGAATGAAGTCGTAAAAAAAACACATTTGTCTCTGAACCGCAATCCCAAGGTTGAAGTGGGAAAGAGACAACGCTATACGAATAATGAATAGGCGGTTTCTCTTGATTCGAATGCCGCGTTCTAAAACTTTATATCGTTATCATAATACTGTATCCAGTTGGTATTATTTTATAAATTCTAGTTAAAAAGAGACACAAATTTTGTAATGATATAATTATTATGAAAAAACATATTTTATTAATAGTTCTTGTATCGGACACAAAATTTTATCAAGTTTTCGAACGTGTGTTGTGTGACAGTTCGTGACGTAAGCGGAGTTGCCAGGTTTTTGGTATTCTACCGAACGTTTCGGTATTTTTGTATTATAAGTTAATAATAATCATTTTATTTTTTATTAATAAAACTCTTTTTTAGGGTTCCATTCCATAGGTACGGACCCAAAGGGTAATTTTAGCCTAAACGTATCACCAAGACTTCGTTGTCTGTCCGTCTGTCTGTCTTCAAGCTGTATCTCAAGAACCACTATGTAGCTAGACTTCTGAAATTTTCACAGATTGTGTATATCTGTTGCCGCTACAACAACAAATACTAAAAACAAAATAAAATTATTTTTTGTTTGTTCGGTATTTATTTGAAAATGACCTGGCAAGTGGCAACCCTGGACGTGAGTGTGGCGGCCACAGATGCTGAACACCACAGTGGCGGCGACTTCGAAATTTTGTAAACAAATTACCTATAGAATAGTGAGAATACAACAATAAGTTTATTAAAAGTTGTGGTTGTTTGTGTAAAAGATTGAAATAATAATGGCGTAAGTTATAGTTATTCATAAAATGCGAGTTCATGTGTTTAATACAATAAATAAGACATAACGCATTTACAGTATAGGTAGTTCTTATCAAAACTTTTTCAAGCCGCGACTGCACACCGACCGGGTCCCCTGTTTTCAAGTGGTTTAAGTGGTTTTTTTACAGTGGAATTCCTTCGCGTCGCAGAGTCACATACGCCCAGCTTGAGCAGTTGTGGGAATTCCTAAATAGAAATAGGCATATTGCCACAGGTTTTAATAAAACTGCTCAAGCTAGGGAATTCTCTAAGAGAATGTGGGAGGAAATTACGCAAACTTTAAATTCTCATGGAGATGGAGCTATAAAGGACTGGAAAGGATGGTGCAAAGTATATATTTTACTGAGTACCTACAGCCTTTAGGTGCCTATGTAATATGTATAATTATAATATGACTTGTATGTACTATCAGAGAAGTTGATTCCTAGGTAGATGGCAGACCTAAGTAATTTGGTCGCGTTAAGTCAATCCCATTCGACCGATCATTGAATTGACATATTAAGCTGACCAAATTACGTAGGTCCGTCAACTACCTAGGAATCAATTTCCTCGATGGTACATACAGAATTTAAATTACCTACTTTATAAGTCAAACACAAAGAGAGTAATCATAGTATAAGAGCTTGAACTATTCCGAAGAAGACAACATTAAGTATTATAAGCGAAATCAATGCTATTTGATACCAATTTATGTTTTTACCTCGCGACACTGCTTTTCACTGCTTTTTTCTGACTTTAAACAAATAAAAATTAAAAACTAACAACAAAAGAATCAAAATCAGCATCAAATTTACTAACTTGTTTTGAATCGCAAGTTTTGACAGTTGAGCGATTTTGTTTAGGCTCGAACGTCAGATAAAGTAAGGTGATGGTACGAATTTACGTACGAAAAAGAGTGAATGATGTTGGAATGCGGCTCAGTTTAGGTGTCGACCTAAATTGGTTCGTAAAACGAAGTTGATGGTACGAAATATCAAATGCCATTCAGTTTAGGTCCTAAATTAAATCGTATTAAGCGTTGATAGTAAGCCTGCAGAACTTGATTTTGATATTTTGTTCATAACTTCAGCTTCTGCCTTGAAACAAAAGTTGACACAGCACTGGTTCGATGCGATTCTCTGATTATTATCTGCTTAGTTTTTGCTTTCTTTTTCTCCTGTTCCAACAAATTTTTTTATCATTCACTAATTATTTGCTTTGTATTTATTAGTATTAAGTTGCAAGTTATTTGTTTTCTATTTCTTATTATAGTTATCTGTATGTGAAAACTGAAAACATATAAATGGTGCTCTGATACCTACAATGAACATGTAAATTAGTATTATACCACTGTTTGTTTTCCAAATAAAATTTATAAGTATGGATGTGCATATTTTGCAGAGCAAGAGCGATAGAGAATCAATGTTACGTGGTCGCGGCTGCGCAGGTTGGCCACCACAATCCCAAGCGACGCTCTTACGGCCACGCACTGTGCGTGGACCCGTGGGGCGAAGTCCTAGCCGACTGCGGGGAATCCGCCCCCTGCTACAAGGTCGCCGAGATAACGGTCAGGCTGACGGAAGTGAGGAGAAACATGCCGGTTATGCAGCATCGAAGGTATTGTAAATATTTTGTAACGATGTTAAAAACATTCTGGTTGTCATAAACAGATTTTTGTACCTTCGAGGCCAGTTCCATATAAATCTGTTCATTGGAATCTGTTTATTGTTTTAAATGCAAATAACCGAGGTGTTCACACGGCGCGCTGCGTCGTCACAACGCATACATGACGGACAGCAGCCCCCGAGACGAAGCGGGAGGGGGTGTTAACGTTAAGACTGCTTCGTTAACGCAACGCTGATGCAACGCCCGTGTGAACAGGCTCTTAAACCCATCAAACCCCAAGCGGCAACCAGCTGTCGTATAATATTTTTTTATTTTTTATCCAGACCGAGTATATACTCACTATACACTCTGAGCGTCCGCAACAAGCCGCTGTCGGAACACTGCGAGCGTCCGGCGCCGGACTGTCCGGCCGAGATGGTGTCGGACGCCGGACCGACGCACGCGTTCGGACACGTCACCATACCGGACTCCTGCGTCTTCTACAAGTCGCAGCTGACGTACGCGTTTGTTAATCTCAGGTGGGTAATGTTATTTCTGTTGAGTATGCAGAGCTTGAAGATTTTTCTGTCTCATGGATATCCGGTACAACATGATATGGAATGTTAGGGTGGAAAAGCACGCGACATTACGCTGTTGCGGGTACGTGCGACACGGATCTAAAGTTTAATGTCACAGTTCCATAGTTAGTGGCGGCCTTACTGTGGAATTTGTGTTGATGTATGTTTGTTGTGTTCATGTGTGTTGAGATGTGATGCGATTGCCCTGTTCGCCACCTCCTAGGACCGCCTCTATCCATAGTTAGTGGCGGCCTTACTGTGGAATTTGTGTTGATGTATGTTTGTTGTGTTCATGTGTGTTGAGATGTGATGCGATTGCCCTGTTCGCCACCTCCTAGGACCGCCCCTATCCATAGTTAGTGGCGGCCTTACTGTGGAATTTGTGTTGATGTATGTTTGTTGTGTTCATGTGTGTTGAGATGTGATGCGATTGCCCTGTTCGCCACCTCCTAGGACCGCCTCTATCCATAGTAGTAACGTTTTTTTGTTATTTAAAATAATGTCCAGGAACATGATCAGGGAGCATCTACAACCACGTCAAGTTGAGCAAAAACGAACTGTATGGCCGCACCACCCATTGAAACAATTCAAGCCACTTTTGTCCTTTCCCCCTACGCATAATAAAAACTAAGGCAGAGTAACTGTGTCAAAAAAATTGTCCACGAGTCTACAAAATGTGACCCGAATACATGGATACTTTATGCATGTATTCGGTACACAATTTTGTGTAAATATAGAAGTGACAATGTCAACGGTCAATGTCAATTTATTTCGTTAAGCAGCGACCACTTATCCCAATAGACGCCTAATGCAAGGCAAATACTGTCTGGCAACATGTAAGACTAATAGGTCTTACTTGAGACAATTACAGCGAAATCTGTCTCATTATCGACCACTTCCCGTGACCTATGTACATCTCATGCGTCTACTACTAAATAAAATACGATAAAGGCGAAATATGGCTCCCTGTACAGTAAAATGGTGTGGAAAATGTAGCCAATCGTCTAATTTTAGCAAAGACGGCATAACTTTTCATAGGTAAGCCAATTTTAAGATTTATATTGTCAGGAATCAATTTCTTCAGAGCTCAACTTACGCTGGTCCGAATACGTCAAGGAAAACGTTTGTTTATAAGTATTTCCCTTTCTATCATACACAAACTAGTAATCCTTATCCTTTCTTTCATTACTGTCAAGCCGAGTCAAGCGTCACTAGTGATGCGATGATTGACTTTTTATCAGTTAAACAAATTGTTTTTTTTTTCATGTTGTTGAAAAAGAGTAATATTTTATGAATTGTTTTTGTAAACGTGTGTAAGTATGTGTTTTTAAATTTTTAACCGACTTCCAAAAAACGAGGAGGTTATATGTTCGGCTGTGGATATTTTTTTTTGTGTGTTCAACGATTACTCCGCCGTTTGTGAACCGATTTTCGAAATTTTTGTTTTGTTGTATTAGGTTTCACTCCAATTTGGTACCATATTCACAAAAGCGGTGACCTGATGGGATCCAGGAGTAATCGAGGGAACTCCTCGAAATTTATATGGAAACATATGGTGATTTTGGTTTTATGTGAAGTGTACTAAGAATATGCTACCAAAAATTCAAATATTGGGTCAAGGTATACCATGGTTTCGAAGATGCTGAGAGAACTCCTGACTCCTTATAGATACACGTTTGGGAGTTTCGGCGTTGTTTTAAGTACAGAAAGCATATGCTACCACGCAATTCAAATTCATCATCATCATCATCGTCATCATCATCATTACCACGTCGTGTTAAAAAAATATTGATACACACAGAACTGGTTGAAGTATCTACGGGTAACTGCATACCTTTAGAGAATATTCAATTCTAAACTGCTCATCTGCACTGCAAAGAATAAATTTGACTACAACGGCAGAAGATAAGAGCGAAATTCAGTTCGGCACCGAAAGTCATCAAGATTTAGACAGTGCCATAGAATCAATTTGCTTATCTCAGTTTGCTGAAAATACTATTGAGTACATAGCAGGTTTTGTTGCTAGCTCTTTAATAAAGCATTTGAAATGTAAAACCTGCATAGGGGCATTGATTACTTTAAATGAAAATGCTAACAGTTTTATAGCTTACAGAGACATGGGTGGCTTAATCTACCCATCACAAAGTGTTGTTAAAATTTGCCGTCGCTGTGAAGTTATCATGAAATTGTATATTGGAGGCGTAAAGAAAAGTGAACCAAGCAGAGTTTTTAGTCAATAAAACTTCAAGCAGCTTTATTGGTGAACAACTTTTTTCAGAAATAAGTTTCCATCAATTTCATTATGAAGAAACCAATCATGTGGTGGATTTAGCAAATAGTGTGATGTATAAATACATAACTACAAGATTGGTATTTCTTACAAAATCTTCGGTTCAGAAACCTGCAGTTCGGAGAATTTATACGAAGTTAATTCATTTTAAAAATGATTAAATATTAATTTATAAAAGTCTTTTCTTCATTCTACACTTAAAAATAAAATAAATATTATGTACTGTTTTTTTTTCTTTTGGCCAGCGCTTCTCGTACTTCCCATCACTAGTTATGATTTATGACATGCCGTGAATTTGAATTGGCCAATCGTAATGCATTTCTTCCCTCACCCCGCGCGTCGCTTACCTCAGCGCATTGACACAATTATTTGTTAAGAGAAATCAAAACATTAGGCGTCTATTGGGATAAGTGGTCGCTGTCGTTAAGAGTGTTATGTTTCGTTGCTATTGCCATATTTTAGTGTGCCAAAAGGAACCGAATTCGAAACGGTCAAAGTATGCGAGTAACATTTCCTTGGTTTTTATTATTCGTAGCTTCCCCCTAAATATTTCATTTATTTAAAAAACTTTATGCACATAAAAAGTACAAAGGTGGACTTAATGCCTAATGGCATTATATCTACCAGTCAACCCTTGGGCGATACAGGAACAAAAATTATGTAGGTGTCAGTCAAGTTACAAAAAAGTAAAAGAAAAAAAAAGAATATATACTCTTATCAAATATATAATTATTGCATATTAATATTATGCTAATATTTGTTGTGGATAAAACTATAATGCTTATATCCAGGTGTGTGACACCGGGCCACGTGCTGGTGGCGCCGCGTCGTGTGGCGCGCCGCAACCGCGACCTCACCGACGACGAGGCCGAGGACTTCTACCGCGCCGTGCGGATTGTGCAGAACGTGGGTTTATTTGTAGTATGGCCGCGGAGCACGCAATGTACCATCAGAGATATTGATTTAAACCTTTGCTATTTGATCGGGTTTTTCTATTCAATTTAATTCGAATCATTTCAATCATGAATATAATTTTTCCTGATAGTTCATTGATTTATAATTTATATGTACTTAACCACAATATTTTTATGAGCTGGTGAAAGAAGATGAATCAAGATGTAAGTGCGAACTTCTGCCTGCTTCGCGTCTGGACTATTTCTAATTATTTAATGTTATCTCCGCTAAATGGCAAAGATTGATAGAGTTTTTATAATTTTCTGTTATGTGTGCGTAATATTTTAAGTGTGGTTTGGGAATTTCAAGTGGACATTTAACTGTGTGCTTATTTTATTTATTTATTTATGTGTCTTGCAGCTGATGGAGCGCGTGCACGGCACGGAGTCGTGCACGGTGACCATACAGGACGGCCCCGACGCCGGACAGACCGTGCAGGTTGGTATGACTTTCACTTCAATCATGGACACTTTAAGGCGCAGCGCAGACGACAGACTATCCGTGACGCACTTTTTGTCTATGGAAATAGAACCTATGCAATTATATGCGGAATTTTTTGCGCGTTGTGTGCGTTACTTCATATAACTGCACAGGTTCTATTTCCAACAGACTAAAAAGTGCGTTACGGATAGTCTGTCGTCTGCGCTGCGCCTAATCCGTCAAGTGAATATAAGGCATGTAACAAAACTAAGTCATAATACTTTAGGATGTGTATGCATCTTTTACATAGAGTTCACTGTCAAAGTAGCAGCGCTGAAGGGTAACTTTTTTTCAAACTGTTGTATGGGATAATCTGTTGTTGACTGTACAAATCACAAAAAATAGCTCTTTCAGCGATGCTACTTTCAAAGTGAACTCTACACAAGCGACATATACACACCCTAAATATTATCACTAGTTTTGTTACATCCTGTTTTGTAGCTAAAATTCAAAAATAGGCAGTAGGCACTCTAAAATCTAATCCATCAAGAGAAACTAGACGCGAATGGTAAATGATTGATCACGTGATGAATGAACGTCATAAAATCAATTTTGAAGTAACGAAAATGTTTGTTGTAGCACCTCCACTGCCACATAATGCCGAGGAAGAAGGGAGACTTTATACAGAACGACCTTATATACCTGGAGCTGGCCAAGCACGATCAGTGAGTTGAACAGTATCTATATATATATCCATACTAAAATTATAAATGCTAAATTGTGTTTGTCTGTCACCTCTTCACGCCTAAAACGCTGAACCGCTTTTGATAAATGTTCGTATGCAGATAAGATAGTATCTCAATACTTTTGAGTCCCGGGAAAGGATATAGGATAGTTTATATCTCAGGAAAATTCCCGCGCGATAAAATTGTATAATTTGCCGCTAAACCGCCCCCGTATCACGTATAGCTTGCGAGAGCAATGCGATAGCAATTATTGCGTGGTAATTGCTCCAAAATTGCAATTTCGTATCACGTATCAGCCAAAACAATACGATTGCAATCGATCACTATACATAATACATGACACCATTGTTTGTGACATTCATGACACCCAGCAATCGCTCGCGCGATTATTGCTAGTGGATTGTTATTAATCCCTCGATCACCAATTCCAGGAAATGTTTTGTTGTCGCGGCCCATATGGGTCTAATACGGCCTTTACACTCGCGCTTCGTCCCTCGCCTCGTAGCTCGCCACTGCCCTCGTGCGAGGCTCGTGTTGATCGATGGTTAATAAGTTGCCTGTTTACACTCGCGTGCCGAGTTCAGTTGTCTTTGAGCTAGCAACAATGAAGGACGTCGAAGTTTTAGCAGCAACAAGTTTGTGCATACTGGGCTTATACTGCTACGTCACTTATTTAAATAAAAGGAAAGTAGCAAAGAAACATTCTTGTGGCATTTATGTTTAGGGTCCCAAATTATTCGTTCTTTTTAAAATATTTCAATTAACTTAAATGTTTCGTCTTGCGACCAATCCATTATAGTCAAAAACGCATCGTATAATGATTATACGATGCGTTTTTGTTTTTGCGTATTTAAAACTAATCGCAACCTGCGCGGCACGATGTAGAAGCCAGAATAACGCAGTAGGGCGAATGTAAACACCCACTCGCGTGCGACGCGAGGTCCTTTGACTCGTGCCCTAAAAACCGCTCCGGACGCGAGCGCCGCGAGGGACGAGGCGAGCCACGAGCGTCTGTTCACATTCGCACCTCGCCCCTCGCCTCGTCCCTCGCCTTGCGACTCGTACGCGAATGTAAATGGGCTATTACGGTGCTTGAGGGATTATTTGTTGATAGCTATTTTTACGTGATACCTCAGCGTATTTATTGTGAGAGACGGAAAAGACACGTGTACGTTTCCGCGCGATAAACGAACACCGGCGCAGCGTAGTTGCTAATAATATTTAGTAATATGTGTCATGTGATTCTTCCTAGGTTCAGCGCGCGACACCCGGCGAAGCCCCCGCGAGAGCTGGCCGACATGAAGGCCGAGGCGGCCATGTTGAGAGCGACGCTACAGAAGATGCAGGATGAACAGACCAAAAATGAAATTTAATATAAGGTTACGTTTATACAGGGTGTAACGAAACTAAGTGATAATACTTTAGGGTGCGTACGTGTTCCTCGTAGAGAGTTCACTGTGAAAGTAGCAGCGCTGACATGCCTTTTTTACTTTTGTATTTGGAAACTCGTGACGCTGGGGCGCACCCTGTATACTTACTCATAAAGTTTCCCACCCCTTATTAATAAAATATTCCACTCCGTATACAACGTGAAATTTTAGTGGTTGTTTTCCCGCAGCAGAAGGATTTACCTATATTAAGCTATAGTAGTACTATCGAATTATGCATGTTATTTTTGGAAAATAAAAAATATTTTGTATGACGTACTATGGTAATTTTATGCCGATAAGTGCGAGCGGCTATGATTTTATTTATGATTTGAATAATAAAAAAAACTTCACAAATCTATTGTACTACCAACTAATATATATTCTGTGGTACTACTAAGATAGAATCATTTTACTGTGGGAAAACAACCATTAAAATTTCACGCAGTATAAGGATGATATAGTAACGTATACAATGTTTTGTCAAGGTTTGTCAGACAGGGAAAAACATTTTGTAACTGATACATCTGTATACACAGTGTGGACTTTCTTGTTAGTAAGAAATAGTCAACATAATATTATTATAGGGAGGGCTTAGGGTCAGTTCACATTGGAACGTCATACGTTGATTCAATTTAATATATAATTATTTTTATAGATTCGTTTTCTGTCAAGAGCCGTCACTAAGAGAACACGTAATTCAATCTCTCGAATTCGAAATTATTGTAACACGCGTAATAGTGCCTAGTTCTAAGAGAAAAGTTTTGTGACTTGAAGATCTCCACTAAATTTACGGTTTGAACATATAAAACAAACAAAAGTGTGCCAAATGTTTTACATTCATCAGTGATCTAAAATAGTGTTTGACAACCCGCTGTGTTAATTTTGAAATCTACCGCCGTAGCGGCATGATGGCTAACCATTAACCATAGAGAATCGAAGTGTTGCCATAATGAACCATAGAGAATCGAAGTGTTGACTCTTAGGAGATATAATTTACTGCTCTACGAATTTCGAATGTGAATAGTGTAGAGCAGCAGCTATCCCTAACCTGCGGCCCGCCGTGCCTTTTTCAGCAGCCCGCAGTAGTTAAACCATTTTGAACTTCACGGTCGTGAAAGTCGTGATAATATAAACCACACCGGCAAAATTAACGGAACATAACAAAATTTCGATTTTTTAACATATTGTTAAATTTTTTTATATAATTGTTTATTTATTTCTTTATTGATTATTAAAAAATCAATTTTATATAAACTTAGGGTATAAAAACGTGAAATTTAGAAAAAAATCGGCAAAATTCGAAGATTAAGAAAATCTTTGAAATTTCAGTAGTAAGTTTTTAAGTTAAATTTTCCATTTTTATTAAAGAAATGCCATGTTAAAAGAGTGTCATGGCCTTCTATGGATCTCAAGAGGGCCTGGATACGCCATTCCATGCTTGCATTTTGATTGTCAATCATTCCCTGTGGGATATTCTCCTACTCCTCCAGTAGCGCCAACTCGAGCTCCTGGACACATTTTGGACCTTTTATTTTAAACTTGTACCATTCACCCATTGATGTGCCATACGTCTTCAATCGGATCCACATCCGTAGACCGTGCTGGTCTCTCCACCCGGGCTACACCAGCATCATTTTGGTAATAATGCCCGATTTTTTACTCTATGGACGCGCATAAAATTGAAATTACTACCTAAAACTGTGTAAAAGGCACACCATGCAGTTCCAGGATGTCTGTACTATAGCCCTGTGCTGTCAAAGTACCATCATCAATAATCATCAGCTCCGTGCGGGCTCCAAATCATGTGCCACCCCAAACCATTACGAAGTCTGCATCATAGGCCACTGTTTCCGTTAAGTTTGATGGCCTATAGCGTTCCTTACGATTTATCCACATTATTTGTCGCCTGTCAACAAAATGTACATAGAATTTGCTCCCATCACTGTACAGCAAAAGATTTCACTCACTTGTCTAATTTTGATGTTCACGCGCAAATCTTAGCCTGGCTCTTCGGTGTCCTGTCTCAAGTTTTGGTGCCCTTGCTGGCACTTTTGAGTTTAATTTAACTTCTAAGTTTTTAGTCTTCTTCTTACTATACAATCACTTACACATACATCTCGGACCTGTTCCGACAGGTTTCGTGTCTGCATAGCAGTTTGAGGTCGATTTCTTAAGGTTTGTTTCCTTACAAAACGGTCATCCTCAACCATTGTCACCTGATATCTGCCTTGTTCTCGTCTCCGAACGTAAGATCCAGTCTCTCTGTAGCGTTGAAAGTTACAGTTAGAAAGTACAAGTTGTATCTAAGCAAAATGTTCTTCTAAAAACCAAACAATCAAATGAGCTTAGCATACCTTGCACCCCGCTAAAACGCTATTCTTATCAGGAACACTTACATCGTCAATAATCGAAAAACACTTATTAGGGCATAATTGCTATAAAAACCTGTCATCTTGCCAGTTTTCTTCAATATTTTATTTCTTAAATGAGCTTAGAAACTATAAAAAAGGATTTCACACAGCCCAACCCACTTGAGATCAAGTTGTGGCCCTTTTTACCTATGTTCCGCTAATTTTGCCGGTGTGTGTATTATTGCTTTGATTTAATTTTGCGTGATAACTTTTGAATTGCTAATTTTAAAAGAAAGTTCTAATTTTTCCATTAAAAAATTTGGTTGCGGTCCGCGAGTCCGCGACGCGCAGGCCAAAATGTGTTTGTGGCCCGTGTAAAAGAAAAGATTGCGGACCACCGCGGGTATAGAGTTATTGACATTATTACTGACCTTGATACAATTTTTATACAACTCTCTTTTGATAAAGTTGCGAATACGTAGCTGTAAATTATTGTTTCTGCTAAATTATTTATACTATTAGGTAAATAATATAAAACAGGGGCTCATTGTTGTAGCGATGAATTTATTTTTGTTATTCTCAAATAATATGTTACCTACTCAATATCAATATGTGATATAATTTGTATATAGTGTAAAGGTGTAACAAATAAGAATAAAACGTTATGCGAAGTTAATCTTTTTTATATTTCGCCAGCTTTGTAAGCTGTACTGACTCGGTAAATTTTGTTTTATCGTATAGTTGATTCAGATACGAAAATAGATGTTTTCTAATTTCAGACAGGATAAAAACTCAAAATATCAACAAAATCGGTCCAGCCGTTTCGGAGCAGTTTGCCGACTAATAAAACGAGAATTTGATAATAATATTAAGATTTACCGTGCACTAAAAACAGTAACAAATTAATGCTTTGTTCAAACCTACGCGACCAACGCGACTGCGAAGCGGGAGCGTCTACCGCGCGGCGGACGCTGCCCATGTAATATAATCTTATGGCGCTGTGCTGTGTGCACACCTGCGCGACCGCGACGCGGCATGTTCGCGTCGTCAAACCGGTACGTGCGTGTCAAGTTGTCAAACATATTGTGTTTTGAAGTGTGCATAATTTTGACATAATTAGACTTCTTTTTTAAAACCTTTTTTAGGTATATTATTTATTTTGTATAGGTCTACCAGAATCTGATTTATTTATTTATTTTATTTACAGTTTATCATTATAAAGTAACACAAAATCATTATAAAGTAACATAATATTAGAAAGACGACACAACAGGTACTGCTTATCTCTAAAAGAAATTTCTTACAGCAGTCCTAAGTAAGGAAATTTGAACAGAAACATCAGATAGGGCGTGCACAGATAATAATTAATATTGATGAACAACTTAAATTACAATATAAAATATAATAATTATATTATACTATAATACTTATATACTAATAATACGATTGTATAATTTATAACATACTATATCAACATATTATATACCAGTTATGTACATATAAATATATAAACATTATATGGATACATACTATATGTATATTTAACAATAATCTTAACGGGATTCAGTACTGAGGTAGTGTTCCTTCAATCGTCTTTTAAAGATAGTGATTGTGGGACAATTACGAATGGTGTGGGGAAGGGAATTCCATAATCTAACTACATGGACGGTAAAGGAGTAGGAGAAGAAGTTGGAGCGATGGGAGGGGAGGGAA
This sequence comes from Polyommatus icarus, assembly GCA_937595015.1. Taxonomy (NCBI): domain Eukaryota; kingdom Metazoa; phylum Arthropoda; class Insecta; order Lepidoptera; family Lycaenidae; genus Polyommatus; species Polyommatus icarus. The sequence goes on from OW569325.1 coordinate 4,917,774, forward strand.
AGATTTGTTCTCACATTAGGCCTACAAGGGACGTCTAAGGGTCGAGAAAAGTTAAAGCGATCCACAAGGTAAGAGGGAGACAAAGGGTTATAAAGGATTTTGTAAAGGAGGGATAGGATATGGATGTTCCGCCGAAGGCGAATAGGGAGCCACTTTAACTGTGACCGAAGAGCTGATACGTGATCATACTTTTTTAAACCAAAGATAAAACGAATGCACTGATTTTGCAAACGTTCTAACTTCGTTAACAACTCTTCGGTAACATCCAAGTAACAGGAGTCAGCATAATCGAGGATAGGGAGGATGAGTGACTGGACTAGGGAGATTTTAGTTTTTAAGGGTAAAAAGTTCTGAAGGCGCCTAAGCATGTGTAAGGAGTGGAATACTTTCCTACTTACCTCGTTGACTTGCGGTTGCCAGGACAAATTATTATCAATGATGATTCCGAGGTTTTTAGCAGATTGTGTGAAGGCAATCGGAGTACCATTGTAAATAATGCTGGGCACATCATTTAATCTCTGTGTCATATATCTACTGCCGACAATTATTGCTTGAGACTTATGAGGATTTACTAAGAGACCAAATGATTTTGCCCAGTCTGCAATTCTCTGTAGATCCGCATTAATATCCCTGATTGCCGCACTTATATCATCAATATGAGATTGACGATAAATTTGCAGGTCGTCTGCGTAGAGATGAAAATTGCATGATAAAATTACTAAGGATACTGTGTTTATAAACATTGAAAAAAGAAGAGGAGAAAGGACACCACCCTGTGGAACCCCCGCATCGAGATCACACTGATGGCAATTTTTGACTGCAAATTTTCAAAAAATATCCTTGATCATTGGATAAATTTTTATATTTGCATGTTTCACACACAAAATAAGCCGCTAAAGCAATAAAAAAAGACGGGTTGCACTCCGGGAGTGCCGGCAGAAGTGAGAACTTGATTATTAACGTTGTGCATTTTTAACCCATTTTTTATGAAAATCGATTATTAAAAAATCTAATTTTTTATTAATCGTAACCCTTACAATCGATTAAATTTTTAATCCATTTTTTATGAAAATCGATTTTTAAATTTTTAAAAAATTTAAAAATTGATTTTTAAAAAAACGTGTTCGAGTTCGAGATCGAGATCGAGTTCGAGATCGAGTTCGAGTTCGAGTTAGACACAAAACGTCTTACGGTTTTTCCAAGTTTTTTCGATCAGCACGAGAATCTGACGCGAGTTTCACAGTTTTTACCCATCCCACAAAAAGTGCTCAGCGCCGCTAAAGAAGTTTTCACTTCAAAAAGGATGAAAATGTTTTATTCCTATTACCCCGGTATTGCTAGAGCAATTTATTTTCTCACTTTTTGCCATCAGATTCTGGTACACCTATACTACTCTTTAGTTTGTGCTTTTTTTTAATTGTTTAAGTTTTGATAGATTGTGTCATGAATCATGATAATATTAGTAGTCGCGCAGGTGTGCACGCCCAGTTTCGCGTTGCAGACGCTCCCGTACATCGCGTCCCGCGTCCCGCGTGACTGACGAGTGACGCGTAGGTTTGTTCTAAGCTTTACTCGATAGTCAAACTTTGGGCAGCACAAAATACTTTTTTTTTAAATAATAATGAAACTTGTATGTTTTGAACGAATGCCCTGAAAACATACCAACTTATTCTAACGATCCCAGGTAATAGATGGAATGGATAACTCTGGGATCCTTAAAGTGCTTACCTATGTTATGATTTATAATCCTAAGCTTTGGGTGGCCAGTAGGGCTAGCATAACAACAGTAAACATGTGAAAGAATCTACATACTGCCATTTTATCGACAAAATGGCGGATTTCCATTGTCTCAATGTCACTTTGTCTTGTCTAACTGTCACTTTGTCTATTCTTCCGTAGATATAGAGACCGTTTCTATAGTGACCATGCTACGCCTGCAGAGCTCAACATGACTCGATCGAAAATGTTTTGTTTACGTTTAGGCTTTAATCTAAACAACACAAATATTAATTCCAGCACAAGAGATTATCGGGCGGAATTTAATTCTCGAATCTCGTACAAAAGCGAAACGAACCTAAATGGAAGAGCGCTTGAGGCCGATAACGACCCTCCAGGGCGCTTGAGGGCTGAGGCCAGCGCCTAATTCCCTTAACAAAGGCCCTGCGTATACTCTCTAGGTCAGTGTTTCCCAAACTTGTCGGGACCGCGACCCATCTACAAGAAAGTTTAAAGTTCGCGGCCCACCTTGTGTCATGAAGGCAAAATAGCAGGGGTATGTTCCTGCCGCAGCATTTACCCGTTAATTCTTATCGTAGTTCACCACCATAATATCATAATCATCACCTACTGACGTTCACTGCTGGATTTGGCCTTTTCTAAAGCTCGTCACCACATCCATTTCAATTAAACGTACCTACGTAAGTACGACAATCGTCCTATAGCTTCGGGACCCACCCAAAATCTACCCGAGACCCACCAGTGGGTCGCGACCCACAATTTGGGAAATACTGCTCTAGGTTATATGTATACAGGGTGTAATACAGTAACGGCCCTACTCAGAGATTTAATGATACATTAATTTTCATTAAATGAAGATTTTGACAAACTCTAGCATTTTTTTTCAAACTCTTCGTTTAATTAAAGTTTAGTGATCATTGAATGTCTCTAAGTATAGCCTTAAGTAATAATATATTTGGGTCTGTATGTGTCCCTTATATTATAGAGTTCAATGTGAAAGTACTTGCGCTGATTGGAATTCTATGTTTCTATCAGAAATGTCCCAACTTCATGAATTTGCCGTGACTATAATAATTATTAAAAAAGTAACTCAGCGCTGCTACTCATACAGTGAACTGGAAAAGGAAACATCACACCCTAAACTCTAAAGTATTATTCCTGTTTTGTAACACTCTATAAGAAAGTTCGGACATATTATTTTGCCTCTATGCCATTGACATAATAGGATCACATTTCATGGACTCCAAAATAAATAACTGTAAATGGATTTGAGTTCTATTTCGATTTGAGTTCAATCGTTCGAGAAATTATATTGCTCTTTTAAAAAAATAAGGCAGTTCGCACTATCTTTTAAAACGTACAGGTATGTCCTAGAAATAAATAAAGCCCGGTAAACCAATAGGTAGAAATTAAAGCTTACTAAATTCTCTATAAATTAGATTCTATACAGTTTTTCCAAATTCTCATCCGTTTTCGAACTACACGCTCAGAAAAAGTAAAAATTAAAAAAAGCTTTATTGTAAATATGTAGGTATTCCTTTCTAATTCTGTTTGCAGCGACAAAATATTGTTCTTTGTAAAGCCTCAGATGCTGGTAAGTCGTCTATTGTTCTTGGCGTCAAGATAATACCTTCATTTTTTCACCCTCACTCTTGAGGGGTCACTGGTCAGCTCATTTCCTGAGCGTGTAGTTCGAAAACGGATGAGAATTTGGAAAAAACTGTATAGAATCTAATTTATAGAGAATTTAATAAGCTTTTATGTTATCATAGAATATTTTTTGCCACAACGCATAGTTTTTAGTTATTGACGAAAAACCAAAAATTTAGACCTTTGTCGCCCCCCCCTCCCGCCGGCTCACCTCCTAGACGTAAGAACTTTTAGTATGTTTTGCCCCTAATCACCCTGAATAAGTTCCAGCAGAAATCGTATAGGTTCCCGCTGACGCACTCTATACCATTGAGTTAATATACACTGGAGAGAGCCTTATATCGGTTTATAAGCGTCAAAAGCGTGTAATGTTATGTCCGACTTACTCGGACATAACAAAGGAGTCGGTCTGCATATTTCATGTAATAAAAGTGTTAATAAAGGTTTTTAGTGAACATTTTATGTCAGATATTGTTGAGTTTTGTGGTTCCGCTAAATAATAAAACATAAGAATGGCCAAAGAATGCCTCAAACACTTGGATTTAACATTAAATACGTAAGTTTTGAACAACGTTTTTTGGGATTGTCAATCGGTATTTTTGTAAGCTAAAAAGATAATTTATAAGTTTAATAATCCCTTATTCGTGCTATATAAGGCATTAGTGTCACATCAATTAATAATTTGTGTACAAAAATTGCATAGCTTTTTACGTATGTTTACGGATTCTCATTACTTGAACTATAGTTTAACGATATCATGAACTAAATGACTTTCTTTTCTGTATAATAATGTGATTCAAAATGTTCGACAAATAGAAATGTTCAAGAACATAAACGCACACTACTTGTATGAAAATAAGCACAAAATGGCCACGCGATGACGGGCTAAGGTTACATCAAATATCTATATATATATATATATATATATATATGTCGCAGCCAACTGGTTTAAATAGCCGATCAATCAAACAGCTCGGCCTTTGACTGAATAGCGCCATTCAATCACACGGCTATACGTCGTTTAGTCGACTTGTTGACTGCAACGTTCAACACTACAGCTAGACGACGCTTGGCTAACTGGTTAAATGGCAATTTAACTAAGCTGACCATTAGTTTAGTTTTATTATTACACAAGCGCAATGATATTAAGCAGAATAAATTGTATTCAAATTCATTTTGAACACAATTATTGCAATTAATACCTTCGTGATGCATTTCATAATCCCGTAATTTCTCCTCGAAATTCGAATATTTGTTTAAATTTTGATTCACTCGTATGTGCCCCCATAATTTCTGTCACTTTAATAACACTTGTAACGTATATTTACGAAAAATATCTTAATACAATCACAAAACTCCGGCTAGTTGGCGCCATATTGTAAACAAAACGCACCTAGCGCCGCGGTGGTGAGCGCTGAACTAATTTACTCAAACGGCGGCGGCTTGAATCAGCTGTAGTGTTGAACGTTTCGAGCGACTGAAATATTCAATTAAAAAGCTAGCCGTGAGATTGAATGGCGTTGTTCAGTCAAAGGGCTAGCTGTTTGATTGAACGGCTATTTTAACCAGTCGGCTGCGACATATATATATATATATATATATATATATATATATATATATATATATATATATATATATATATATATATATATATATATATATATATAATATATATATATATATATCCTTAATCTGTGCTCTGTACCCTCTTTGAGTCATTCGACCGGACTATACGTAACCTTAGGTAGACTACGCAACCTGCTGGGCTTTGTTTCTTTAAAAAAAATAAAACCTTTGCTGTCTCTCTAGTCTTAACATAGAACTATTATAATCAACTACCGTGTACCTATTAGAATGATTCCATTATTTCCTAAGCAACCCTATTCCTGCATTTACCGTTTATATGGATTGTAAAGGTGATTGAGCATTTTGTGCCCAATTTGGGTTTTATAGTTAAGTTTATTACGGGACTAAACAGAGTTCGTCGGAATAGGAAAGTATAGACACTAAAGAAAATTCTTGAGACGTAGGTACTTTACTTGGTTTTCTTGTTTTACCTACTTGCAATGGCGTTTTCCATACTTCAGTCATGGTAATACTAAATGTATATTACCAACCTACTGTGCTTAAGAGTTGACAAAGTTTATTTTATTTTCAATTTTATCGAAAGCTGGAAACCGATGTTCCAATGAGACACGGGGTACGGACGCTCGTACGGTGAAGGAAAACATCGTAAGGAAACCCGCACATAGTTGGTCCCAGACGTATTGACTAGTTCTTTCCTCTGGACTAGGCCAACTATGTTGCGAGAATGCCGTACCTATGGCCTTGTCCCAGGCACTACAGTATTTGAAAAGTGGTTACTTCGCTCTAAAAATACTGTATAAATCATCTACAACGGATGTAAAGACCTAGTTCTTGTTCCTCTAGTGTCCTCATAGGATTTGAAGGGATTTAGTTACTTGAGAAATACCCTCTTATTACACTCTGGTGAAGCAAATAATGTATGCATGAAACAAGTCTGCACAGTGGAAAAAGGCTACATATTTCAGCAGAAAAAACATCAAATATGTATGCCGCGTTCCTTAGCGAAAGTGAGATGTTTTATGAGACTGCGGTATCATAATAAATTGCTAGCAGACGCTTGATGCCGAGGTAAAATTGAAATCATGCATGCATAACGCAATCTTATGGCACACGGGAAGTGACTGGTGTTATGTGAACACGATTTATCTAAGAAAAAGACGTTTGCTTCGTCTATAAAGACGATCTTATAGTGGAACTTTTCAGCAGTTAGAATACGTGTGAAGTAGAACGAAACTGCGCATACTAGAACATTAAGTTAGCACTTATTTATAGTCTCAGCAAAGTAATTGCTAAATAACTAACCTTTTGAAGAGCTTAATTATTGTTGTTTAACACAACAAACCCCATAAGTTCACCGGTGAGCGAGACACAATAGAATAACAATAGATTTCCAAGAATCCACGATCGAAGGGTTAATCTCTCGATCGCCAATGCTTGGAAATCTATTGTTATTCTGTTGTTATCGCGGTCCCATGCGACCGCTTAGGGCTTGAAGGATAATAAGAGAAGTTACTGAAAATATTTTTAGAAAATAAATCGAATGAAAAAGGGCATTTAACTAAGTGACCAAAGCAGAGTACCCATACCTCTCTACTGGCTAAGGGGGGTATTACATTATCATTTATATTGGATCATTTATAGGATCATATATTATAGGATCCAATCAAAAATGATTATTTGATCAAATAATCATTTTTAATTGGATCCTATAATATATGATCCTATAAATGATCCAATATAAATGATAATGTAATACCCCCCTAAAGTAAACTTGGAACTGGAGTAATGTACCAACGGTTTCGAAACAAAAATGACATATTTTTGTTTCGAAACCGTTGGTACATTAAGAGTGGATTGCACCAACTAACTTTGACTTTAACTTTAACCGGAAAAATTTGACAGATGTCGTACTTATGTGTTTGGACGCCATATTTAACTTTAACTTTAACCACGCCTCTGGTGCAACGCAACCTAAGAATTTATTTTTTTAAGGCCTGCGCAGGAAATGAAGTCGACCGCTGATGGAACGCCACAATGTCAACTAATAACTACGAATAATAAAAACTAAGAAAGAGTAACTCCGTCAAAAAACATGCTCCAAAATACTTGTCAAAAAAGTGTACCTTAGGTTCACTTTTCATACATTAGGTGACCTTGAGCGGTATAAAGGCTGACGTTACATGACAGTTCGAATGGAACCAAATTTAAAACTGTATTAGTATGGGAGTTACGTTTCCTTAGTTTTTATTATTCGTTGACTAATAATTATTAACTTGTCTTTTCAACTTATTTAAGTTTTTCATCTCGTTTACCTTTCATTTACCTACCTACCTTAATAAAGTTTTGTAGTTGTTTATTTTTATTTTGAAATAAGATAAATGGGCTCAAAAAAGAAATGTTAATAATTAGTTCTCGCCATTAGCGGCTACAATGCTACAATATAAATATCACGTATTAATCGCGCTATAAAAATCCAATTCTAAGTATGTTTTGGCGATGTTTAAATTTTTTCGTTTACCTACATTTAATTAATAATAGAATAGCTAAACCAATAGTAGGATATAGCATGGGCGTATATAAGGGGGGGGTCCTGGGGGTCCGGACCCCCCCCATGACTATCTATCTCACTTGTCCAATCGACAATATACTATTATGTACCGCACCGATTTTAATCGGCGAGGTACATGTATTTTTTTTTCTATTCACAGTATAATACTGTGGAGTGTGTCCGTAGGCAGGTAGTAGGTACCGCGATGCGTTCGTAGTTCGTCGCGCCGCGCGGGTAAATGAATATTATATTCAACAGTAGACGTTCCGCGCGGCTTCGCCCGCGTAAATTAGATATTTTACAGACAAATTAGTCCACAAAAAATAGCCTATCATCCTTTACGTGGTCAACTTCTTATCTGTGCCAAATAACAGAAAAATTGCTCCAGTAGTTCGTGAGATAAGCCCTTTCAAATAATTTCCCCCGTTTTTTCCACATTTTCCTCTATTTTTTCGCTCTTATTAGTTATAGTGTGATAAATATAGCCTATAGCCTTTCTCGATAAATGGACTATCTAAGACTGACAGAATTTTTCAAATCGGACCAGTAGTTCCTGAGATTAGCGCGATCAAATAAGCCCTTTCATATAATTTCCTCCCGTTTTTTTCCACATTTTCCTCTATTTCTTTGCTTCTGTTAGTTGTAGCGTGATAAAATATAGCCTGTAGCCTTTCTCGATAAATGGACTATCTAACACTGAAAAAAAAATTCAAATTGGACCAGTAGTTCTTGAGATTAGTGCGTTCAAATAAGCCCTTTCAAATATATTTCCTCCCGTTTTTTCCACATTTTCCTCTATTTCTTAGCTCCTATTAGTTTTAAGCGGAACACACACTGAACCCGCCGGGCCGCCGACATATGTCGGCAACTTTTTGTCGGCGGCCTAATTGGCGGCTATTACTACAAGTCGAAAAATTTTGTCGAATGTCGGCGGCATGTCGGCGGCTTGAGATGAGAAATTTAATTGGCAGTCAGTGATTGGTCAGTGATTGCCGCGTGTCTATAAGGTTGTGTCGCCGGGCAACTGAGCGCAGGCGACCCAAGCCGCCTACATGTCGGCGGGTAACACGCGCGGGCGCATGTTGCCGACATCATTTTTTTCATACAGGCCGCCGGGTTGTGTCGCCGACAAATGTCGGCGGCCCGGCGGGCTCAGTGTGTATTGCGCTTGAGCGTGATAAAATATAGCCTATAGCCTTTCTCAATAAATGGGCTAACTAACACTGAAAGAGTTTTTTAAATCGGACCAGTTGTTCCTGAGATTAGCGCGTCCAAACAAACAAACTATTCCGCTTTATAATATTATATTACTAGATGTTCCGCGAGGCTTCGCCCGCGTAATTTAGGAATGTCACGGAAACCGTACATTTTTCGGCAAAAAAAGAAGCCTATGTCCTTTTACGTGGTCTATTCTTGATGTGTGCCAAATAACATAGAAATTGATAAATCGGACCGGTAGTTCCTGAGATAAGCGCATTCAAATAAGCCCTTTCAAATAATTTCCCACGTTTTACCCACACTTTCCTGTATTTCTTCGCTCCTATAAGTCTTAGCATGATAAAATATAGCCTATAGCCTTCCTCGATAAATGGGCTATCTGACACTGAAAGAATTTTTCAAATCGGACCAGTAGTTCCTGAGATTAGCGCGTTCAAACAAACAAACAAACAAACAAACTCTTCAGAATTATAATATTATATAAGTATAGATATAGATAAGTATATGTATAGCGGACAGCGGAACCTTTCATGGGCGAGTCCAACTCGCACTTGGCCACTTTTTTACGTTAAGGACCCCCCCCTTAACAAAGCTATATATACGCCCGTGGGATATAGCTTAAAGATCAGGTCAGTAGCCGAATATCCTAATAAAAAAAAAACACATTCAGTTTTAGCTAACAGTTTTTAGTTGGTTGAAAGTTGCACCAACACATAAGTTGATGCACTATCATGACTATCTGAAAAGCAAAATAATTTCTTCTAATGCTACATGAATCTACGTGTTTGTCTTTAGCAAAAATGTATAAAGAAAACCGCTTTGGTATTCACATACGTTTTGGCAGACGCGCTTTGAATACTGATTCCGTACGCGTTCTGTCTGGGGACTGGGGAGTAACCTTTGAGGTGGCTTAGAAGTGAATGTTTAATGTTAGATCAATAAGAAGCAAAGAAGATACTCGAGTGATCTAATTATAGTGTTTAGCGGGACACGTGACGCTGGTAACTTATAGAGACATTTAATAGGCAGTTAAAGGTGTTTCAAAAGGTTAATGCCTGTTTGCACCATCCGCCTCTTAATGCCAAAGTTCCCTAGAGGCCATAGTACATTTCCTTCAAGATTTCACTAATTTTTGTGTGTCACCACTCACCTACGTCCTTTGTAAGGGCTTTCGTGAACCATACGTGTTTGTTTTAAAAGATAAATGACTGGTTAAAATAGAAAATACCGCTAGGGAACATTTAGGGGGCGCTGAATCCGCACTAAATCAGCGCGCGTGCCGTGCTCGTGTTTTCCCTCGCTACAGCAGAACCCGCGCACTATTTTCCTCTATGCCGCGCACGACCCGCACGTATGAACGCGAAGTTAGGAGGTGGTTGGTGAAAACAGGCATAAGACCCCCATATGCGAGGAGGGCGATAGAGCCGGTCACATTCACCGACCGACTACTCGACCTCATGCTCACCTCAACACGGAAAGACATAGGTCAGGTCGATCTGCGATCAGTCTAAACTCTAACCGGATCAATCGACCCCCGAATTTGTGTTTTTCAATTTCTTCTCCTGGCTCGGCATATAGCTTCACTTTATTATAGCTACGTAATGTGCTTTTTAACCGACTTCCAAAAAACGAGGAGGTTATATGTTCGGCTGTGGATATATTTTTTTGTATGTTCAACGATTACTCCGTCGTTTGTGAACCGATTTTCGAAATTTTTGTTTTGTTGTATTAGGTTTCACTCCAATTTGGTACCATGTTCACAAAAGTGGTGACCCGATGATGGGATCCATGAGTAATCGAGGGAAGTCCTCGAAATTTATATGGAAACATATGGTGATTTTGGTTTTATGTGAAGTGTACTAAGAATACGCTACCAAAAAGTCAAATATTGGGTCAAGGTATACCATGGTTTCGAAGATGCTGAGAGAACTCCTGACTCCTTATAGATACACGTTTGGGAGTTTCGGCGTTGTTTTAAGAACAGAAAGCATAAACAGAAAGCATTACCACGTCGTGTTAAGGCGACCAATGTCTCATGGCACAGAATAGATAATAGTACAAGGCATAGGTATGGATATACTAATAATAATAATTATGTACTGTATAACAACACCTGTTTGTTTTTAATACACGGCGGTCGGCGTCGCCGCGCCACGCGCCGCGCTAACTCGAATACTTTACTAACTACTTTATAAAATTTTAATAGACAATTAGAATTCAAATAAAGTTATTTTAAAAAGAGCATTTAAACAAAACAAAGTCATTAAGTGTCTTTTTAATTAGTTATACTTATTAATCGATAGATGGTGCACTAAGTACCTATCGATTTGAATTCTTGATTACAAGAACAGCTGTCAATAATTATGATAATATTAAATATTATGAGTAGCTACGCTACATCCTATGCAAGTTTGTACAATTTTTTATCTGATAGATCCTTCGATCGTGGAAAAACGAGACACAATAGCCTTTCTATTGTTATCGCAATCGCCGGTGACCGCTTGGGGCTTCAAGCATTAAAATTGTTAAATTACTTAGCACAATATGTTCACTTCACTGATAATATTATATTATTTCGTGAGTGTGAGTTGTGACTCTTAACAAATTGTAATAAGATAAGTAAAATATACGCGAAGATTAACCTACTAGTGTAACTAAAAAGAGTGAAATTATTATTATTTTTAACAAAAAATTAAAACCGACTTCCAAGGTAAAAACAATAATAACATTAATATGAACTAAAAAGTATTAAATAATTTTTACTATCTAATAGTGCCTTTTTCCGAATTCGGCTAAACCTCAACTATTTCTGTACTCAATCTTCATAATTTTGAAGTCGGTGCCAGTTCCAAAAGTTTCAAATATTCTGTCAGAGGACTGAAGATTCAGCTATCTGGTACCGACTTCAAAATAATGGAGATTGAGTACAGAAATAGTTGAGGTTTAGCCGAATTCGGAAAAAGGCACTATTAGATAGTAAAAATTATTTAATACTTTTTAGTTCATATTAATGTTATTATTGTTTTTACCTTGGAAGTCGGTTTTAATTTTTAGTTAAAAATAATAATCATTCATACACTCAATAACATTAATTTCTATGTTATGATTAACAATGCAAACAATAGTACATGAAAACACTGTCGTTTATGGAGGCCTTTTCTTTCATAACAATACCTTTCATGGCGCTAAGCATATTTGTATAGAAATTTCGTTAGGGAGACAATAGAAACAATAATTATTGGTTCCAGCTGTTATTGTTGTATGCTGGTGTGTACACATACTATGTTTATGTTGATATGAAAATAAATTTTATTATTAATTTATGATTACGATTCGCAATTTGTATGTTTCTATCTGAACTTTTCGTTTTTTAGCCCATTTTCGACGCGCAAAGTTAGGTTTGTTTTTATCCTTCGTATAAAAAGCCTATATTTAGGTATGGTACAGGAAATTTTATTGTTCTCAATACAATTATCCAAATGGACTCAACCGAACGCCTCGCCCTTTTCACACAATTTCTCTGTAAGTGTTGTATGGAACGTGCCCATTGTTTTCACTCATTTACATACAAAGCTTTTAAAATGAAGCCGTGAAGGCATAAACGCTTTACACCAAAACAAACTGAAAACGCCAGTGGGTGATATTATGGTATGTATTTGATTTGACAGTAGAATTCCCTCTTACCAATCATCTACAGATATAAAAAAAATCGGCCAAGTGCGAGTCGGCCTCGCGCACGAAGGGTTCCGTACCGTTATAGCGCGAAGTAGGGCAAAAATAGCGTTTTTCGTATCGTAGCCCCCCTTAATTATTTATTTTATTTTAATTTTACTATAAAATATTAAAATACACATATAATTCAAGACGTGAGTGGAAGAATAAGGTAAGTAACATGAAAAAACTTCCTGTTTTTTTGCTTAAATGGAGGCTTTAGGGCCGTAAAAATAATTTAAAATAGAAAAACTGCAGATTATAATTATGTGAAACCAGATATTAGCTAGGTTTTGACGTAGGTAAGTTACAAGTTTTATGAAAGTAATAAGAGAAAAAATTAATTATTGTATGTATGTTATGAAATGTTACTTGTTCGATTCTTCCACTCATGTCTTCAATTGAGGATCTTCTGTAAATTTCAAGTATCTACATGCTGCCATTATGGATTACGAGCCAAAAAGGCCAAAAAATCACATTTGTTGTATGTAAGGCCCCCCTAAATATTAACTTTATTTTGTTTTTAGTATTTTTTGTTATAGCGACACCAGAAACACACACTCTGTGAAAATTTCAGAAGTCTAGCTATAGCGGTTCTTGAAATACAGCCTGGAGACAGACAGACGGACACACGTCAAAGTCTCAATAATAGGATCCCGTTTCCACCCATTGGGTACGGAATCCTAATAAAAATTAATTTTATATTTTGTTAGTCTCGCTATAACTCATGAATGGCTTTAACCGATTTGGCTAATTTTAGCCTTGAAATATGCGTGGAAGTCTAGGGAAGATTTGTGGAGGAGTGACACGAAGTTAGCTAGGTTGGCCACATAATCCTACTAATATTGTAAAGGCGAAAGTTTGGATGTATGGATGTATGGATGTTTGTTACTCTTTCACGCAAAAACTACTAAACGGATTTTAATGAAACTTTACAATATCCTACTAATATTATAAAGGCGAAAGTTTGGATGTATGGATGTATGGATGTTTGTTACTCTTTCACGCAACAACTACTGAACGGATTTTAATAAAACTTTACAATAATATAGCTTATATATCAGAATAACACATAGGCTATAATTTTAACCGACTTTCAAAATGGAGGAGGTGTTATGTTCGTTCAACGATTACTCCGCCGTTTGTGAACCGATTTTCAAAATTTTTCTTTTGGTGTATAGGTTATCATCTCTATTTGCTACCACATTCATAAAAGTGGTGACCTGATGAAGGGATCCCTAAGAAATCGAGAGAACTACGCAAAATTTATATGGAAACATGTGGTGACTTCGGTTTCGTTAGCAGTATTCTAAGCATATGCTACCAACAAGTAAGATTTTGCACCATCTTGGTGCAAATACATACCATGGTTCGGAAGGTGCTGAGAGAACTCCTATCTCTTTATAGATACAAGTTTGGGAGTTTCGACGTTGTTTTAAGAACTGAAAGCAACTACTACTGCTATTACTATGCAAATTACAATCATCATTATCATCATCACTACCATTTAAAACCATTATAAGTACCATGCATCGTCCCATTATGACCGTTTTATTGATACTTTTTATAGTCTTTTAGATCGAGACTAGAGTTTGTCAAGCGATATAAAAATTATAGATATTAATAATTATTATATTTACCAAGGTGGCAATTTTATCATATTAATATGCATGAGATATAATAATATGTATGAGATAATAGTATATCCTACTTAATAATATTATAAAGGCGAAAGTTTGTGAGGATGTATGTATGGATGTTTGTTACTCTTTCACGCAAAAACTACTGAACGGATTTTAATGAAACTTTACAATAATATAGCTTATACATCAGAATAACACATAGGCTACAATTTTAACCGACTTTCAAGATGGAGGAGGTGTTATGTTCGTTTTTTTTATATTTAACGATCACTCCGCCGTATGTGAACCGATTTTCAAAATTTTTCTTTTGGTGTATAGGGCATCATCCCAATTTAGTACCCCGTTCACATAAGTGGTGACCTGATAAAGGGATCCATTAGTAATCGAGGGAACTCTTCAAAATTTATATGGAAACATTTGATGACTTCGGTTTCGTGAGAAGTATTCGAAGCATTAGTAAGCGAAGCAAGTAAGATTTTGCACCGAAGTATATCATGGTTCGGAAGGTGCTGAGGGAACTCCTGATTCTTTATAGATACAAGTTTGGGAGTTTCGATGTTGTTTTAAGAACGGAAAGCAGATGCTACTATGCAAATTTCGCTCATCATCATCATCGTATTATTAAGTATAAAATTGCCCTTGCGGTATAATTTATTTTCGATATTGCAATAAAAAGGATCTTAAGGCGATATGCCTTAAGATATTGACCCGCTATATCCTTTTTATTGCAATCGCGACAGTGTTTTCGACAACCACACGAACAAAGTCGCGGGCACTGCTATAATTTATATGGCTAAACAACGTTTGCCGGGTCAGCTAGTTGATAATAAAGATATTATCCAGAGTGGATCTCTGGTTCAGAATAATATCATTATTAATCGTTTAAGCCCCATAAGAGCACCGGTGATCGCGACAACAATATTGTTGTTATAATATTATATTTATATAAATATTATTGTTATTATAATATTATAATAACAATAGACTTCCAAGAGTCCGCGATCGAAGGATTAATTCGGAATGTTAGGAATACCGTACCAAATACCAATCAGTATGCTTGACTTATATTCTGAAAAATTTATTTTTTCAGTGTGGGCCTCTGATTCGCGCGGGAAGTGAAATATTATGCGCTTTTTGGACGCATTGTTAGTCTGGTAAACAAAGTTCTTCTGTAATTTATTGAACATCGTAGGTATTTTTACTAAAAATGTATGTAACGTGCGACGTAATGTGATAAAATTAAAGACGAATTTGTGTGCGTATATTTTTTCTGGTTTAATATATCCTTTTGTATCTTAAATTAAGTTTTAATTAAAACAAGAGTCCTGTAAAATTTTAAAGTCGGGTCTTAGGCAATTTACGTAGAAAAAAAATTACGCATTTTCAAATTTTGAATCAAAAATTCATTATCCTGCGAGCGGCACGGCGTTCAGTTTGGCGCGAGATCCGTGACGGCGCGGTCGCGGCAGTGTCAGTGTTGCGTGCTATAGTGTGTGTGTTTGTGCTATCAATAATGGATGGTATTTGTTTCATGCTGAAAAACTAAGGTAAGTCGTATTTTAGTAGTCATAAAATAGGTTAAGCAAAGTTTGAAGTTTGTTTTATAGGTTTCGTAACTTTACGAACATAAGTAGTAACTCAGTAACTTTAAATCGTGTACTGTACAACGTGTACTGTATGTACTCCCAAATTAATAAAACACATGAAAATATTCAATTACTGTCGTAATCACGGAAACACCGAATATAATATGAAACGTAAGAGTCCCGAATAATGCTTTTGCATTTTGCACCTTGTTCGAAAGAAATAGTTCGTTATATCTCATTCCTAGACCCAAAGTATGAATAAATTTTCATACACTTTATGAATCTCATGATACGAATGAAAGTCTGTAAAATTATTGTAATCTTACAACAAAGTGTTCTGGAAACATGATAGTTTTAGGAAAGGTCGTGGTAGGCCCCCTGCAAGCGTCATAAACTGTCAAAGGCTGCCGTCGGCTGCCGCCGACAGCCACCGACTGCCGCCGGCACGTGCCGTCGTCTGCCGTCGACTACCGCCGACACGTGCCGCCGACTGCCGTCGACTGCCGCCGACACGTGCCGTTCATCTGTAAGACCCCTAAACGTAATTTCGGCCACGTAAATTACGCCGGCGTAATTCAGCCTAGTGTGTTTAGACTCTGTGTTGTGGTCTAAGACATAATCTTGAGATACAGCCTGGAGATAGACAGACGGACGCACGGACGGACGGACAGACGGTACTTGGTAATGAAAAATTAAATTACTTTTAGTACTAACTTACTGTAGCAGCTAAAATTAACTTATTGTATAATAAGAGCAGGTTCTTATAGTAATAATAGAATCTTTTATTCGTAATTCGAAACATACTTAGGTTATCGAACCGTTCATTCCATCTTTTTTACTGACCATTCCATCATTTTTACTGCTCGTTCAGAAATTGAACTGATCGATTATTTTTAGAATTGACATTAATATATAATATCTATGGACGCTTTACACCACGTCAGTCTGGCCCCGTGCTAAGTACCTGAAGGACTTGTGTTACAGGTACCAGACAACGGAAATATATTTAATACTTTTATACTATACATATATTTAAGATTTTTATTATATGATACACATATTTAATACACATCCATGACCCAGGAACTTAATAAACTTTTTGTTCCGTCGGCGGGATTCGAACCCGCGACCTCCGGCTTGAGCTACCATCGCGCTCACCACTGCGCCACGGAGACATTGTATGAGAAAATAACGGTCCAATTGATATTTTATTACTGTCCATGTTTTACTGTTGCAATAATTAATCAACCGCCATTAATTTAAATAACTGCTCAATAATTTTTTCAACTGATCATAAGAACATCTTGAATATTTAAATAACAGCTCAAAAAAATAGTTCCCATATTAAAATAATTAATATTACTATAATAATATAAAATATTAATCTGTACATAATTTCATAAATATTTATCTATAAATAAGCTAAGCAAAGATGTTTGGTATAACTTTATATTATTATCTTTATCTTTCGGATTCAGCCTTTTCCTTAATATTTTCACGAAATGCGTTTGTTCGAGCACGTCGAGTTGTTCATCTATTGAGTTTTTTATCGGTGAAAAGTAGCCATCATTGTTTGACAAGGATGTTGGAGGATAGCTGCGAACATCTTGAAATTAAAAAGTTTTGATGAGTCAGGGTCGTTAATAGAACAAGGATACTTCATTATCCGGCGTTGACAAATTAAACATTACGGACCCGAGAAATTAAAAAAGCAATTAGTGATAAAGTGGCTTTATTCTTTATGACTTAAACGGTCCATTCACTATCCTGCATTGCAGTCCGCCGTGCAGGCCTGCAACACCATTCACTATCCTGCTTTTAAGCCGGCGGACTGCACGGTGCAGTGGCTTATGCAGGATAGTGAATGGTGTTGCAGGCTTGCACGGCGGAATGCAATGCAGGATAGTGAATGGACCCTTTTAGGGCATTCACAGACCGACAGGTTTTGATTTAAAAATCGAACTTCTATCCTCTGTTGGCGCGGGGAGCACTTGAATGAAATCTAAATCTGCGTTTCACAGTATTTCGATGAAAAAAATAGATTAGTATATTATTATATAAGTACCAATTTTAAAATCGCTATTTAACCCATCAATACCCAAGCGGCACCCGGCTCACCCGGCCATAACAATTGAAAATCTATTGTGTCTGCTATTCCCACGATTGAGATATTATAAAAATTATAAAATTAACATAAACCTTAGCAAAAGGTAAACGAGTAATTCCTGTAATCACTTTGAAAGCCTCAAACTTAGCGAACTTACTACACGAATATTAAACGTAAGAAAACGTTGTTGGCACTCAACTTAGTGTTTCGCGGAGCGAGGCTTGTTTTGTTGGAGGATTTAGTAGATGTTCAGCTTGTATAGAGGCGGAGCGATAAGGCTGCCTTTTGTTACCGTATTATAAATAAAAGCGTTATGAAATTCCTTGAGCTGGGTTTAGGCACAATATCTAATATAAAAGGAGATGTCTCCACTCTCCGCTCTGTCGTAATAGTAGATACTATACTAATATATTGTACTACTAAATAACCTACAGTAAAATTTAATAGACCAAACTCTATTATTATTAGGCTATCCTTAATTAGGGGCCGACACATAAGCATAGCTAGCGTATGCACTATCACAGCGTGATACTGCATGGACAATAGTAAGCGTATTATCGTCCTCTGTGTCTGGATTTGAAGTTTATTGTACGAGATTTATAATGTGTTTAAGGGCCAACCCACACGTACCACAACCACACGACAACCACAACAACACCACGTGGTCGGGCGTATATTTCGTATTGTAAATGAACTGGACCATTCACACGTACCACATTTTGCAGTTGTTGTCGACCACTTGTGTGATACCGACTACATCGCAACCACGGCCGACCACATCGCAACCACAACGTTTCGTCGATCCAATGACAGTGCGCGTACAGCGCCTGGCCTGCGCTCTTCCTCCCTCCGATTCATTGACTTTTTTTTCACATTCATTGACATTTTAACTCCATTGTAACCACTGGCGATAACGCAACCACGTCGGTATTTTGTCGGTACCACAACGCTACTACAAAAAGTTGCAGCGACACCATTCACACGTAACCACTGCTCGACGACATTTTGTCGTTGCGATGTGGTGTGGTTGTGACTTGTGGTACGTGTGGGTTGGCCAGCGTTTAGAGTTTTAGACTTTAGACTAACGACAGCAAAAGTATATTAGGAGTAGTCAGCGTCAGCTCTACATGCCCTTGCAGCTCATTTATAAATAGTTATTTTACTTTTAACGGGACCTACGAGAATATTTAAAGACTAACAGATAGGCACAATCTTTCTAAAGTTTAAAATAATAAAAAATTGAGGCGCTTATTGACATACTTTGTTATTACTCCTTCTAGTTCACACCTACTAGGTACCTTCTTATCTGATAATAGGTATAACAGTTAAGCTACTTTATTGGTTTAAAAAATTCCTTTAAAAGTTAAATCTTGATGCAAATTTAAGGTTTTAGAACCTTAAATTTGCATCAAGATTTAACTTTTAAAGGTAAGTATAGCTTAAAAATCCGAGTAGTTTCATTAGTCGTACCCTTGAATTTTACATGAGTCAGCGTCTTTTGCCGGTAATTTGAATTTGAAAACGACTTCAACACGTACTTCTTGAAACTTTAATCCTTGAACGAGCGATCGAAAATCCTTGGGAACGTGGAAAATAATTTTCACACATGGGGATAGTTTTCGTCTCCGGTGGAAGCGGAAACTTTATTTTTCTTTGGTATTTTATTTTACAATTCCCTTTGGCCGAATGGCAGCTGCTTTAGAAACTGAAGGTTCCGTTACTCGGGAGTTATTATTAGAAGTGCAAATGTTTGAGAATTCATGTTTTATTTATGAGAAAATATGTTAATAGCGCCGAAGTTTATGCTTCAGTTGCTTGCTGATCGCGCAATTGAATATTTCTAAATACATAGATCAAAATATTCTTGCCGCCTAACTTTTTACTACAAAGTTTATATTACTACACTTAAGTGTTGATAATTTGAAGGTACATATCTGTAAGGGATATTAACATTGATATGTAGGTAACATAACTTTTGTTGACTGAAATTTGTGCGCAATATATTATGTTGTAAGCATGTTACATAATTTATATACATGATACGGCCTTTGAGAGCAGATATTGCAGAATATCTAGTTATATGTGATTTCGGACAGATAGCAGATATCCTACAATAATATCTGTTATCAAACGTCTGTCGCGTTGCTGCTTGATTAATACCCGCTGAAATACTAAAGACGATCGTAGAGCTATTGCCTAAGTGCCTATGGTGATACAGCTTGATAGCACCATGGTGATGGTGTCATTACCCGGTGTTTGTCACGGGCCGGGCAATGACGCCATCGATCGATGCGAGGTAAACATACGTTTCCTCAATTACATAGAGTTATTGGGCGGCTCCACAGTTTTTCACGGCAGAGGTAAAGGGTAGGGAAGAGTTAAGAACGTATGAGAAAGCTTTACCTCTATCTCCTTATTTTATCACGGCAGAGGTAAAGGGGAGGGAAGAGTTAAGAGGTATGAGAAAGCTCTATCTCCTTATTTTTTAAAGGTGTTAGAGAGCAAAGGGTTAAAGAGGGAGGGGACAGAGGTAAAGGGAAAGAGGGGTTTAAGGGAAGAGAGTTAGGTTAGTACGTCTGATGGTGTCTAATTCCCATTGGACTCGTAACACTTATTACCTAAAGTCGCGTACGTCGCAGTAATGTAGTACTTGTAGATAGGTGAGTAATGTAAAGTAACCATGTAATGGGACTTGTAAATGTATGCTTCTTTACTATATATAGTATGTACTTATATGTATAGTATGTACAAAATAATATATTAGAAGGCAATGTTTGTTAATCGTTGTTTGTTAACCGTTGAATATGCCAAACATTCTCTCACTTTTCTTACAGTATTTCTAGATGAAGGTTTCAGGTTGTAGGTATAGGTCGACCTCCAACAAGGTGGGACGACGATCTCCGTTTAGTTGCGGGTCCATGTTGAATGCGAGTAGCAGGAGATCGGTCATCTTGGCGTTCATTGAGAGAGGCCTATATCCAGCTGCAGTGGACGAATATGGGCTGATATGATATGATGAAGGGTTCAGATAGTAATCACAATTCACGACTATCACAATGTTCTAGGCTTTGGTATGCTTTGGCACTAGTACCTGATATGCTAGCAGCACAGTGTGCCACCGTCACTGGATTTCGGCGCTGGATTAGCACGTCTTGTCGCCATTGTCTATGATCTATCAAACAACGTACGTGGGAGAGCCATGCTTCGGCACGAATGGGTCGGCTCGACCGGAGACATACCACGTTCTCACAGAAAACCGGCGTGAAACAGCGCTTGCGCTGTGTTTCGCCGAGTGAGTGAGTTTACCGGAGGCCCAATCCCCTACCCTTTTCCCTTCCCTACTCTCTCCTATTTCCTTCCCTATCCTTCCCTATTCCCTTCCCTACCCTCCCCTATTGCTCCTTAAAAGGCCGGCAACGCACCTGCAGCTCTTCTGATGCTGTGAGTGTCCATGGGCGACGGAAGTTGCTTTCCATCAGGTGACCCGTTTGCTCGTTTGCCCCCTTATTTCATAAAAAAAAACAACCATAATATGCTATAATTCTTCTATGCGTAAAACAAACAACAAACGACTTTTCTTAGTTTTGACCAACCACAACGCGGAGGTTTTAATTGTTTGACATTTTATGAGAATTCAATTTTTTCACTTTATTATGCCCAGTCTGCCTTGAAACTATAACGAAGCTGTATTGATTTTGGATAAAAATATCGTAAAGGTATATTTAGTTCCTATAAAAGTAGGTACACATGTACTTTTATTGCCTGAAGTTGTAGTGGCTTTAGTTGTAGTGACGTTGCAGTGATAAGAAGTTGTGGTGACGGATGACAGAAGTTAATAACATTTGGCACTAATCTCAAACTGTTTCCTCCATCAGCACCCCTGACAGCGGCACGAGCTGGTCTCGTTAGCGTTTACAGAGGCGACCACTAATTACAGCTATTCCCACTCTGATGCAACGTAGTGAAGGAATGCAATCCCGTATTTTAAATCCCGTGGGATTAGTTTGCGGGATTACTCGGTTAATCCCGCAAACTAATCCCACTTAATCCCACGAATGGGATTCGACTTATCCACTTTTTAACACTTTTTTTGACAATTTTATCATAATAATAATTTCTGTAACTATTTTATTAAGTAAGTCATTAATGTAGTGCTGTTATGCTTTACACATCATAATAATATCAATATCATTCTTGAGCTAAATTCGCCATTCGGCTACCTGAATATTGACTAGCATTAGTCTAATGACTAATCGAATAGAAATTGATTCTTTACTATTTAGTAAAGAATTAATTATTACATATAAAAAAATCTTACATAATATCTGACCTAAACTCATGCTTATTTAAGCCGACGCCTTGATAATTTTACATTTTACATAAATTATTTAAAGCTTAAACATTTCATTCAATTATTTTCACAAAAATATAGCTAGGTAGAGCTTGTCTAACTTAAAATGACGCGCCCCTCCCTCGTATTCTCAGTACAAAATATGTCATTTATATCAACTAGTGAAGGGGTGGGGCGCGCCATTTCAAATTAGACAAGCTCTACTTCTATCTTTAATGCACGAAGTACATCACTAGCTCTAATAGTGTCTAAACCGCCTGCTGTACTCGCTCTAGCGGCGCTTCACGAAAATTATCGAGCGCTAAGTGTGCATTAGCTAAATTGGAGTACAACGCCGGTCTACACTCAGCTCTTCAAATTAAAACAAATACTGAGAATAGTAATTTGGGTAGAATGTAGTAAATTATTATCAAGTCAAAAATGTGGAGTAAATTGAGTTTTAATTTCAATTAGGTACCTACACGAAATTTGAATAATAATATAATAGGATACTGAGTTACAGTAATGAAAATGTCTGATTAAATTAAGTTTAATGATAACAGATTATTACGGCTTGGTGAAATAGTAATAAGGATTTTTTTGTTTAATCCTTCCATCGCGGATTCTTGGAAATCTATTGTTATTCTATTGTTGTCACGGTCACCGGTGTCCTTGTGGGGCTTGATGAGTTTAAGGTTGTTTTCAAAACCTTGACCTCTTGCTAAAATTAAGCTGCTGAAGTTCAGGCCTTGTCCTAATGCACAAAATAAGAACGTAGCTCGCAAATCCCGTATTCAACATAATATCATACAAAAAATTAACACCCCTTTTTTAAAGTCCTTTAATTACCTCGTCAAACGTCATATGAAGTGCTCGAATAGGAGTCAATGTGATATTTTGAAATTCATAGCGTCCAATATTCGAGAGACTTTATTGCGTCCCACATGATTTCCCGAGGGTTCGGCCGGAGATAATTTTCCGGGCATTTTGTCCTTATTTACAACAGATGTTATGGCCACTCTACTGGGAATAGAGGACGTATTTTGGGCACAGATTCCAGCCTTCGAAACGATTAGACAGATATCAAGTGGGGACTAAATTGACGCAGCCTTTTGAGGCGATAGTTGAATTGAAAAAGATTGTAATGTTGTTTTTTGGTTGATGATGAGTTAATGGGAACTTAGATTATTTATTCTGTGTTATAAGTGATAGTGAATATATTTTCCCCAGCGTCTAAAGCTAAACTGTTAACTAACTTTAACAATATTAAGAGAATTGTTGTATCATATTGTAGTTAATTAATATAATCAAAGCATAAACTTACCACGATCTATTTAACTATGTTAACAGTGTATTCGTTTACATATAATGGAACCTTTATTCCAAAGACATACAGATCATTCGAATAATCTTCAACAATATTATCAATACGCACAGTATCGCGTACAAGGCGCAGGTGGTAAGCGAAAATGAATTTTGTTCATTCAATCCGCAATTTTCCTTATATAAGGTGCTAGATGTTGTTAGTTCTTTGCGGTACGATTTTCCCTGATAAAAGTTATTCTATGTTATGCACGTTATTTTTTTCTGGGATAAAATTATCTCTATCACAAAGATAACGTTTCAAGCGTGAAGAAGTAACACTCGCACTTTCACATTATAACTTACTAGTTGTTGCCCGCGAATTCATTACAGAAGCAGCAGGATTGCGTTATTGCACAGGAGTCGTACATTTTTCCGCGACAAGTTTTTTTCTATATCTTTACCTCACGAATATTCATCAAAATTGATTCAGCTTGAAACAGAGAGACACAGAAAGATAAACTTTCGCATATTATGATAATCTTATATCTTTAAACGAGCAATTCTTGTATCTTATATATAAAATTCTCGTGTCACAATGTTAGTCCACGAACTCCTCCGAAACGGCTTTACTAATTTTAACCAAATTTTATATGTATATTCAGCGGGTCTGAGAATCGGCTACTGGGTACTTTTTATATTGATAAGAGCATTTGTTGAAGAAAATATAATAGTAAATTATTACAACCTGAGACTGACGGCGACCATTGTTTGTGCGACAAGATAGCGTTCGACATTCCCATGGCGACATACTTATTTAGTATGTACTTCAATAAAATAATATGGGCGAAATACTTTATAATATTATGGCAAAGCAACGTTTGCCGGGACAGCTAGAATATATATATATATATATATATATATATATATATAAAAACGTTTGCCGGGACAGCTAGTATATATATATATATATATATATATATATATATATTTAAATTAAATTTTGTATATAGGGGGTTTCGGGGGCGATAAATCGATCTAGCTAGGAATCATTTTCATAAAATGTGTGTTTTTCGAATTTTTTCATAAAGCTAGTTATAATAATACTAGATGACGTCCGCAACTCCGTTGCCCCAAAAGTTCGTTAATCGCGCGGGAACCGTACATTTTTCGGGCTAAAAGTATCCTATGTCCTTTCCCGGGAATCAAAGTATCGCCATACCAAATATCAGAAAAATCGTTTCAGCGGTTTGAGCGTGACGAGGTAACAAACTAATGGATTTTTGCATTTATAATATTAAGTAGGATAGGATTAGTACCTATGTATAGTATGGATTTTCTATAAGTACAAGTCGTGTAATTGACACACTTCGCAAAAGCCAATTTCCTAAAACTAAAACTGAGACGTGAAGCTCAGCAAAGGTTTTTCCCTAGCGTGAAATTTTGTCACCTCGCACTAGAGAAGGTTTTTGATGGAGCCGCTGGGAGTGTCTAGTGATAGAATCGCACTCAACGGCACTATTATTTGATGGAAAATATTTGAGAATTTTCTTATGTTAGGCCTCTTGTATGTTTTATATTATGTTAACGTCCCCGAGGTACAGAAGTTTATACAATACTGGGATGTTATATGATTGATTGTATATTATGTGCTTAGAATACTTTGATAGCGGAATGCAAAATTGTGACGTTAGTTATTGTCCATATTACAGATCACTCTCCTAAAGACCGGAGGTAGTATCTAGAAGTCTTGTCGCTTGCGTCCCCTGTCTCGGAGAGATGCAGTGTAGTCCCAGTGAGTCGGATATTTGCCGTGCGAATGCTAAGTGCTATCAGAGATATACTCTCTTGCTAACGGGTCCGAATATTCTTGTGGTAAAACAGCCATATTTGATAGCCACCGAGCTTTACTGCAACAACAAAAATACAATAATGTAGTGACGCAATCGGCCATAATATTGAGCGACGATAACAGATATCGCTGATATTTCATTAACTAAGTGCACTCACATGATAACGTATATTTACTGAACTAGGCCGGAGGGGCTAGTATGCGTACGACATAATCAAGGAAGTATATATACAATAATTTCGTTCATCAATAACATGCTTACCCTAATTTGTCAAAGTACCTACGATTGGGCTTAGCGGAAGTATCACCTATCAACGCATCTATTTTACAATAAAAAAGTTGCAACACTAACAAAACTTGCGTTGATTTTATAAATTATGTGACGAAACTTATCATGTAATATGTACGACTGCGCGCTTTAATTTTCCTTTGACCAGAATATGTAATTCCAGTTTTAGACCCTATACTATATACATTAAAAATTTAATCCAGATCTACTATAGTAGGTCTAAATATCATATTGTGTGTCTCTTTATTTGTTTTTCGATAACGTACGTAAAGTGTTGTTACCACTTTATTTGTAAAGTGGTAACAACACTTTACGTACGTTAGTAAAGCTTTGGCTTTACTTTAATACAAAACTATGGACGGCCTTAGACAATTATTTTCAATAAAAAAATGTCTGGAAGTCAGTGTCGGTCACGAAACCTCAATAAACTGACCCTATATTACATTCTGAAGCGACCTTAAGAAACCTGATGTTATGTCAAAGCCTTGGATAGCATAAAATAATAAAATACATTCCAAATTTTTCCATTTGCCAATAATAATCTACGTTTAATATGAATGCAATAGACAGCTTCTTAATGATCACCTTGATTGCATAGTTGGTTATATAATTGGTAATCATGGTTACAAATCATACCTCACCTTACATAGAACCTTGCCATTTTAGGGACCTATCAAACAGAGAGTCACGCGGTCAAGTGTCAAGTAGTCAGTTTTGCGTTCTTTATGTTGTATGACGTTAAAAGAGGGGGAGTTCTGACCGCGTCAGAATTCCTCCTGTATGATTGATCGCTCAAACTCAGACAGGCGCTCTGTCTGATAGCTTTGAATTCTGCAATACTAAGGGATAGTATTGAAGAATTCAAAGCTAAGTTTTATGAGAAGTACCGATCCTATCGATCGCGTTGGTTCACTACTTGTTTATTTGAACATAATATTATAAAGTAACTTTCAGGTCATTTTACTTTAAATACCTTCTGAAAAGTAGGCAACTAAAATGGAAATACAAGGTGAATAATAAAAAAATCAATCACAAACTATGAAATTGAAAAACAAAATAGTGACAAAGTATTACAAAAGTTATATTAAATCACAAAAAAGAAAAGTGATAAACTGTACCCAGTTATTTCGACTCATCTACGACAGTACCTAACCCTTAGGTAGTTATCATAAAGTTTTTATCACAGGAAAAATAACTCCGAACAAACCGACCTTTCTTCGCCGGACGAGACCCATTAGTACCTTGCATTACGCCGGACAAACTATAAAATATGGTAATATTAAAAGTTGGGACGAGCAGGGTCGTATTCATATGCAAATTGTATTTAGTAGATGGAGGTAATCAGATGGAAACGAACCCCTTTACTTCCATCCCGCTGACTTACTTCTGAAGCCTGTATTTAGAATTTCTTCGTATAAGAACAAATATTTGTAAATGTAACACTATAAACAATCATAGTAAGCCTTTAAACTTTATTATTAGACTTTGAGGTGGTCTGGCAGTGGGAAGCAACTGTCATAAGATTAATTTAGTATCAGGCAATGTACATATGGGAATGGCATAATCTATGTAAATTAAATTCCCTTTTTTTCTCAATAAATATTGGAAAAAAGTATCATACAGTGGAAGATGAGTTTATATTTTATCGAAGGTTAAGTAGACCTTCAGAATTGGGTTCCTCCTAAAGTAACCGCGACCGAAACTCTATAGTTACTGGTCGTTCTTACCACTGTAAGGGTCATATACAATAGGCTACTTGACCTATTTTCACCCTTATTATCAAATAAAAGCTTATGATTGATAAATAAAGTCGATTTGAAAATATGATTTTATGGAAATAGGAATTGTACTGACGAAAACGCTTTTGCGGTACTTCCGATTTGGATGTGACGTCATCCTCATACTAATTTAATTTATCGCGCTCGCTATATGTAAGTTTATTTGTACATAAATAATAAGAATAAGCCTATTATATATTTTCTTGAATAATTCAAATAAAACATCAGTTTTATATATATTATCTTCATTTATTGTAGACGGGAAATGAAATGGTCAAAACTTTTATCCAAAAGTTTTCAACATTACAAATGATTTCTAATTTCTTATATAATTATTTTATAATTTTTGGGCACTTTTAGACTCGTACATTTAGCACATTAAAAAAAAATTCAATAAAGAGAGTTTAAAATACAAAGCGTATGACGTCACACTATGGCGGACAGTGTTTTCGGCGCCATTTAAGAGGCATATTTTTCAATAAACATTTTTATGGGTTTCTATTGTGTAAAATATTAAAATATTAGTTTTTTTGTAAAAATGAATGATTATGAAGCGATTAGCATGAAGAAAAAAATTAGGTCAAGTAGCCTATTACACAAGAAAACTTTCAGCTTTTATAATATGTGCTAAAAAAAGTCTGATTCTTGGGTTAATTTATAAACACTCATATTTTATGTACTACTAGGTGACGCGGCCACAACTCCGTTGCGCCAAAACTCGTTTATCGCGCGGGAACAGTACATTTTTCCGGGATAAAAAGTATCCTATGTCCTTTCATGGGACTTAAGGTATCTCCATGATAAATTTCAGCAAAATCGGTTCAGCGGTTTGAGCGTGAAGAGGTGACAGACAGACAGACATACACTTTCGAATTTATAATATTTATTTAATGTTTAATATTATAAGTAAGTATATAAGTATAAGTATATAAATTTATAAGTACGTGCGGAATAAAGAAATTAATAACCGATAGGTAGATGGACGACGATGAACCTACGTTATTTGGTTGGGTAATCTCAAACATAGCTAACGACTAATGTACAGTATGTAGTTATGTACAATCTCTGGGCGAGTGAATTAAACACAGATTACTGTATAGGTGAACCATACTACTCTGGAGACGGCTGCTGAAGAAGTGAGCGACAGCTCTCACGTCTGGCGACCGTCCCTTTCCAACCCCAATACCATTGCAGGCGTGTCCATCTTTATTTATCAATACACTACATCAAACATAAAAATATAATACGAGTAACTAGACCAAATAACGTAGGTCGGCCATGCCTAGGAATCAATTTTCACTGACAGTACATACAAGCTTACACATTTACAACTGTAGTATACAACATGTGACATGCGATATAAATCTATAACTATGATGGCGGTCACCGGGTTTCAGCACAAAGGGACAGAATATTGGAGTCCCCGCAGACATCCATCTAACTGCCAAATTGAATACAAAAGATTTTTGTGACATTTGTGTTTGTGAGAAAATCCCGGTTTGGTGTTATATTTGATCACGTACCTTTATTATTCGTAGCGTACCAGCCAAAATTATTTGTCTTAACTTCGCCGTACTCTAACAAAAAGGAAAAAATTACACAATTCATTTGCCCCACAATAATAAAAACGTTAAACAATAAATAAGCTACATAATCTCTTTGTTTTTCAACTGAAAGTG
Source organism: Polyommatus icarus (assembly GCA_937595015.1). NCBI lineage: Eukaryota > Metazoa > Arthropoda > Insecta > Lepidoptera > Lycaenidae > Polyommatus > Polyommatus icarus. Next base: position 4,946,791 of record OW569325.1, read on the forward strand.
AAAGTACTGTAAATATAATATGACTATGACGTCACAGTAATAATGACGTCATCAGGATCATTGACTTAGGGAAGTGGACAGATAATACCCGTATAACATTATTGACCTTTCATTATAAAAAGAGATATAGATCGTGTGGCCATTACACGAGATCAAAACAAAGTTTAGGGTGTATATAAATCCCCTGTATAGAGTTGACTGTGAAAGTAGCTGCGCTGAAACAGTAACTATCTTTTTAACTTTTGTATGGGCGAATTCATCACGCTGGACTTGGGCGTTCGCCCATTTATGTCACGAATTTGGTCTTCAGTACTGCTATATTAACAGTGCATACTTAATAGAAGAAATACATACACACTTTAAAGTATTATCACTTGTTTTGTTACACCCTGTGTTTCTATGACTTCGTGGTCTATAGTAGCTTTACGCAACCTGCAGCCCGATGTGACCCCCCGGGACTTTTTCAGAGGCCTGCATGAAGTTAAACTATTTTTAAATTCATGCCGTCGTAAAAGTCGTGAAAAAGTTTCCATTTTAAATCGCTAATTAAAAAAAGTATGAGTACCCCCCGTCTATAGTAAAGTATACAAAGACAAAGACTTCTTTTCAAAGTTAAACGTCTGCAATGATGTTTACCACTGGTTCGGAAACTAACCCAGCGAAAAACTGAACAGAACAGCGAGAATAGAATTATATTGGCTGCGCGCTCGTTCTTTTACTCTTAGAGTTGATTCAGACCGCAATGCGATGCGTAAATGCATTTTTTTATTAAATAAGGGGGCAAACGAGCAAACGGGTCACCTGATGGTAAGCAACTACCGTCGCCCATGGACACTCGCAACATCAGAAGAGCTGCAGGTGGCAGTGGCAGGTTGCCGGCCTTTTAAGAGGGAGTGAGCTCTTTTCTTGAAGGTTTTCAGGTCATATAGGTCCGGAAATACTGCTGGTGACAGTAAGTCATTCCAGAGTTTTACAGTGCGCGGCAGAAAGTTACGCGAAAAACGCACTGTGGAAGACTGCCACTCATCAAGGTGATGAGGATGGTATGTTTTTCGCGTGGGACGATGGCGAAAAGTTGCAGGTGGTATGATTCCGAACAATTCCTCAGAGCACTCCCCGTGATACAACCGATAGAGGATGCAGAGCGAAGCTACATCTCGGCGTAATTCCAAGGGGTCCAAGCTGTTTAAAACACTATGGCAATCAACAATTCGAGTGGCCCTTCGTTGGATACGATCCAGAGGGAGCAGTTGGTATTTTGGCGCCCCTATTTATTTCTAAATTTATATGAATGAATGACAGATTCGCAAGACGTCTCGCACAATTGAAATCTGTCAAATCCATACAAATTTATGCCGCGCCGCGCCTCGCCTCGCCGCGTTGCGGTCTGAGTTGACGCTTAGGCTTCAATCTCAAAATCAGCGGGCAGCGGGGCGGGAGCGGTGAGGCTCGTTCCATGTATAGATTTATATGGATAAGCCGACTAATACGCGCGGCGAGCGGCTTTCGAGGCATGTTTATATAAATCTTTACATGGAAGCGCGCTGCAGCCGCTCCCACCCCGCTGCCCGCTGATCGCCAGACTGAAGCCTTAGGCCGTGTTTCCACCAGCAAGACAACTGTCGCGAGAAGTGTCTGACAGTCTGTCCGACAGCAGCTTGCAAGTGTAAACGCGTCGCGACAATTTGTCAAGCGCTTCCTACCAGTAGTTGCGACAGCATGTCTAAACATGTCTGCGAGGACTCGCGACAGATCTCGCTGCGGGTCACTGCAGATATACGGTCTAGTTTTGTATAGCATTTAACCGCGAGCTTTCGCACGACATTTATTGCAGCAACAAATTGCAGGAATTTGTATGAAATGTAAACAATATTGCAAGAAACTCACGCAAGACTTCCATGAGATTGCTTGCAAGTGGAAACACGGCCTTATACTTTCCTGCCCGTATTTACTTTAAAGTTGAACTCTTCTGTTAATTTTCTGTCTAATTCTCTGAGTATATGGTACCAACACACGTGGGTGTGCCGCTTTAATGAACATAATATAACATTGTACGAACACGACTTACCACTTAGATGAGCTTGTATATTATTACCCTAATATTTTCGCACACTAATACTCGCATTGTCACATAACTTTTTTAATTTCATCTTATTATTATTTTTCTCCATTTTTGGCATAAAGTTATTGTATAATGTATATTTTGATGTAGGTTGAAATATACCTGTGGTTTCAAAATATTTGTAATGTTAACTATAGTAACAATGACAATCAAGATTTTAATATTTTAATTAGGTATGAAATGTAATTTTAGAAAGTTAGTCACAATGTTAGTGCAACATAGAAAAGTATGTAAATATCATACAGTAGAATAACTCAGTTGTGTCCTTGAAACTAAAATCGTTCAACATAATTAAAAGTTTAACGCATTTGCTACGTATTTCATACTGTATGTGACTGTGACTTTAAGCTATTAACCCATATAGACCCGCCGTGCCCAAACGAGGACACTTTTAAAATTACTAAAATTTATTGTCATTCAAGTTTATACTTATTTTTATTATAAGTTTCAATTTGCTAAAAGTGTATTTTCTTATTCTTAGAAGGTACAAATAATATAAATATAGTTCACAGTGATTTATAGTGAATTTTCTGAAGCTGTTCCTAACATCCGAAATGACGCCAAGTTAGTATTTTTTATTTTTAAGTTTTTCTTTTAGGCATATATATATATATTTTCACTTGAAAGAGCTCATTATACTATAACCTATAACAAATATACATATTTGTGTGAAAAGCTTTAGTCTTTGTAAGATGTGGAGTAGTTTTATACAAATGTCCCTATTTGGGGCCAATGGGCACATTGGATGTAAATTATTCCAATGTTTGTCCACCGATCAATTACTAAGGACTTCTGGAAGTTCCCATGATTGAAGATGATAGTGGAAATATGTATTTAGTTGTATTTCTTAAGCAACCATGTGTTTTTTTACCAGTTTTTCATTACTCTAATGGGAAGCTGGCTATTATGCATCTGATAATATTAGCCAAGGCAGTACAGAGAAGTGTCTTTTCGTATCCGTCAATGATATGAAAAAAAACGACGAGTTTGACTACTGTTTTGACTAACTAAGTCAGAATTTGTTCTACATCGGCTCAATCGATTTTTTCGTACTGTTATACGAAACAAAAATTGGTCGTAACTGGTAGGTACTGATAACGCACATGCTGGATTGCTTTGCCACTGCTGCAGTGGCAAACGTATGGCGGCTGCATCATCAAAGTAATAAAAACAATGATTGAATCAGCTCCAATTTCGGCGGCATTTGGTCGTCATTACTTGAGACATACAAGCGGTAGAATCCTGCAGCCAGCAATACATATCTGTACTGCCAAACCTGCAGCATGAAGGGCCACTTTCCCGAAAAACTATCCCAACAATTGCGTTGTTCTGATGGGCTGGCATTACATCATGAAAAAGGTCAAAGGCAATTTAAGAATGTACACGGTAAATTCACACGGTACATTCATAAAGAATGTATCCGAAATTTTCACACCGTTTGATCTCATTGGCCCCATTTGAGGACGGCAATTTTTTTTATATAAAAAAAATAAGTTTTTTTGTATTTTCCTAATAATTTTATCGGTTTCTATAAATTAATAAAAACATTTAACATTTTCCACGGCTCAGTTTCATTTGGGTCTAAATGGGTTAAAATCACGCTAAAAACACACCCTATTTAGACGGTTTAGTACAAAGATGGTCTACTAAACATTATACTGTGGCTGTAGTTAGAGAATTCAAGTTCAATATCACCGTGCAGTTTTTAATTGGTTTCGTCGTAGCGGCCTACGCGGCGTAGCAGTCCGTAGCAGTCCGTAGCACGGCGTAGCACTCTACGAACAATCGAAACTTGAGTGTACCGTGCACTGTGCAAAGTTTTCGTTGTTTTTGTTGAAGTTGTATTGATGTTTGTTGTCATATTTTTGTTCTAGAACTCAAGTTGGATGCTTGTTAATTTTACAAGCATTATTACTTACAGACTACAGTATCGCATTGTACTTTGTACCTACTGCCTGTCAATGCCAGAAATGTATGTAGTTTTCAGCACATATTTATTTATTTTATTTAACTTGATGTATTTCATGCTATCAAATTATGCTGATATAATATTCCAATGGTTACTTTTCTGCGTCATCGGTTATGATAAGTACATGATCAGTGAAATACCCGTAAAATGACAATTTTGTTTAATACCCTTAAAAAGTTTATTACGGGGCTTAGACCGAGGGACAAATGGTCGATGTGCTCAGAATTCTGATAATAGGGACCCTGGGGCCTGATTCTTGTTCCTCGAATGTCGCTTCGATTGGAAGCTGGCACACCAGGCCAAAACTTTTTCGTTATAGCTTCGTTATAGAATCGCCAACCAAAACGTATGGAATTGACATAAAAGTTCGTTAATAATACGTTGACGTTTTACTCGTATTATGTCGATTCCATACATTTTGATCGGCGATCCTGTAAAGAAGCGATAAAGAAAAGATCTTGGCTCACCCTCCAGCACGTGATGTTAATTGACCCACGAGTGATAGAGTCTGCGATCGAATTGATATTCGACGGACAAAAATTGGGCCCCTGGATGTAAGGGGTCTAAGCTAAACTTTAAAACTTTTAAACTTTAAAACTTTATAAATTAAAGTTATTTTTCGAATTTTTTAAATGGAATTATTTGTTTCAATTTGAGTAAAGTCTGAAAGGTTCATAAGATCTTATCAATATTTAAAACTCGAACTTGATGAACCCTTCACATTGTCTAACCTCTGGGAAATATGGAGGTGGTAAAAGCTTTACTCGTATTGCAACAAATAGACAAGTGACACTTTAAAAACCATAAATTGTTCACTCGAAGCTATAAAATCGAATAGAAACTGAATGTTAAATTGTTTTCAAGTATCTTAGTAAAATCGATTTTTGTATTTATAAAATAAAATGTAGTATATCATGCCGCAACCATTTATTTTATGCGACAAAAACTATTTAATTTAGTGGTAAGTGTCTCTATCCAATTGATAAAAACAGAAACACTGTTGCATTTAGAAAATCAGTGTGGATGTCTCAAGAGAAGGGGATTGTGGGATTGTCAAGTGTCGTCGACGGTAGGATCTCTGGAGGCTGTGTCAGACGTCAGTTGTCACTGAGATTTTGAGATGATTCGTGGGATGTGAATGGATGAGAAACTGTATTCTAATCTATGCAATATACATACTAATATTATAATTGCGAAAGTGTGTCTATCGGTCTGTCTGTACTCTGTACATCTTAAAGCTGAACTGATTTTGCTGAAATTTGGTATGGGGATACTTTTTATCCCTTTAAAATGTACGGTTCCCGCGCGATAAACTTATTTTGGCGTAACGGAGTTGCGGGCATTGTAGTTCACAATATCAATATAACAAGAAACTACGCAAAATCGTTAAAATTTCTCGCACCTTCTTTTGTAGTATGTACATAAAATAGTTTCTTCACAAAAAATAAGATTTCTTTGGACGAACTAGATAATTCTAACACGACAATTCTCTCACGGGCCACGGCGACCCCCGGGACCCGAAGGCTGTTCAATCGTGTTAACCCTAGCCAATAAATTTGCCACTCGCCAAAAGTCAGCGTAAACCAAATTTTCGCCGAACAAAATGACCCGACAGTTTTTTCCTCGAGCGTAACGGCTGCAGACTTCTTCGCCATTTCATCTTTTCTTGGACCTACGTGATTGAGGTCAAATAATGCGTATTGTGTAGGGTTGTCGATCAAAAGAAATATTTTATTTTATTCACACTTTAATGATTTATTTGGTTTACGCGAATTTCATAGTTTTAGTCACTTATGGATTTTGCCTCGAAGGAGCTTTCTTATCGCCAGAAATGTGTTGAAACGCCACGGTGTTGGGCTGCCTGTTCCGATTTTAAGGTTATTTAAACATACATCGCATCACTTTATTACGTTGCTATGTAAACCGCCCCTTAATTTTTAATGTAAATAATTATACACGTTATCGCCACAGCCAAAATTAACAACATTATGCCTTTTGACAACCCTAACCCCAAACGCAAAAGAAAGATAATTGAAAAAGTTTCTCGGCTGCCAATGCGATTTAAGCGGTATCCGTTGATCCAATAGTAATATTTTATCGCGTGATTGAGCATCGCTATAATTATAACAATATATTCGTTGTTGGTTGGGTGGGTTTTCGATAACAGATATTTTTGATTACTGATTGAAACGAAATATAATTTTGTATTGGAGAATTGGTATTCTACCTCTAGTATTTGTATCATTGTAATTAAATTTTTCGGAATTATTTTAATTGAATCTTGATATCGGTTTTTATCATAATTAAGTATTTAATTCATATACGTATAACTCATTGCACCTAATTGTTGGGCTTATATATATTTTTATACGCATTTACAACAAAGTCTATTTTACAGCATGTAGGTCATATCTCAAGGGATCACGCGTATCTGCTTATTCATTAGTGTAAAAAGCAATTAAACTATCCAACATAGTTAACGAAATATTTTTTATAAAAGTTACATTTTGATAGGGCATTAATTAAGTAGACTAAAAAAATGGGCCTCTTAAAGTCAAACATTACACTTAATATTTGTGAACCAGGCTACCTACTTGGTAGATTTTCAAGCCCCTGGGCCTCTGCTAGCCCCTCTGCCTAATCTCAGCCCCTGGGCTGAGACTAGGCAGAGGTCACAAATCAATTAAGGCCCTGTATTTCTAGAAGCGGACGATTTTCAAGATTTAAAAGTGACAAGGAGACATAAAAACATTGTAATTTAAATTCTGAAAAAAATATATGTGTTAGTTAAGGATCTAACACAGTGGAATTTATATTACATAACACAATATCATGAACTTCACTGGATAGAAAAAAATCCCGAAGTTACCTCTTCTTTTAACGAAATTTCCATACTATGTCCAAATTACTTGGAATTTTCAGGTAATTTTTGAACTCAATGAAAGACAAAGAATAAATCTAAGGGAGATCGCACACGTCACACTTTTTGTGTGATCGAGTCTGCGGCTTACATGATACAATCTGAATGACGCGCGCCATCAGATTGTATGTAAGCCGCAGACTCGATCACACAAAAAGTGTGACGTGTGCGATATCCCTAAGGATTCTCGTTTTTTCGTCTCAATTGAATTATGTATAAAGTAACGACGATCAAAAAACTATAAAATTGCAGGTGCAAAGGCTTTCAGTCGCGCTCAGGAGCTCATGCAATTTTATAGTTTTTTGATAGTAGCTTTATTTTGTTAAGACAAACAACTTTTTTATCTGCGAAAAATTTTGAAAGTGGTAGCTAACAGATATAGAAAGGATTTCATACTGTGATTTGATGGTCCTAAAATATGGATTAAATTATATAAATATTAACCTACCAATATACAAAAAAGCAGCTGGTTAGGGTTCCGTTTTAGGGTACCGTAGTCAACCAAGTTTTGTTGATTACAGAATCCTAAAACGGAACCCTAATCAACTGATTTTTTGTATATTGATAGGTTAATAGTTATATAATTTAAGAGTAACATTGTCCTACGAAATTAATAGAACAATATATTGTCCATATTTTAGGACCATCAAATCAAAGTATGAAACCCTTTCTATCACTGTTAGTTACCACTTTCAAGATGTTTCGCAAATAAAAAAGTTGCTTGTGTTATCAAAATGAAGCTACTCACAAAAATTAGCTTGTTAGTAATAAAAAAAATGTTCTAGGGCTCCCTGACTTATAATACACTCATAATATACTTTTCCGTATCGTTCTGTTCAAAGCGGCAAGCGGCCGCGACCGGCTAAAATTTAAATAAAATGTTATAGGTTTCATTTGCTCTAGGCCACTACAAAGCAGCAGTGGCATGGGTCGCTAGACCAATGTCGGTAGAAAATGAAACATTGTAGCCTATATCATAAAGTTTATTACTAAAACGTAGGAAAAAATAGAAACAATATAACAAAATTTAAAGTTATTATTATTTTTAACAAAAAATTAAAACCGACTTCCAAGGTAAAAACAATAATAACATTAATATGAACTAAAAAGTATTAAATAATTTTTACTATCTAATAGTGCCTTTTTCCGAATTCGGCTAAGCCTCAACTATTTCTGTACTCAATCTTCATTATTTTGAAGTCGGTACCAGATAGTTGAATCTTCAGTCCTCTGACAGAATATTTAAAATTTTTTGAACTGGCACCGACTTCAAAATTATGAAGATTGAGTACAGAAATAGTTGAGGCTTAGCCGAATTCGGAAAAAGGCACTATTAGATAGTAAAAATTATTTAATACTTTTTAGTTCATATTAATGTTATTATTGTTTTTACCTTGGAAGTCGGTTTTAATTTTTTGTTAAAAATAATAATAATTTCACTCTTTTTAGTTACACTAGTACGTAAACCTTCGCGTATATTTTACGTATTTTATTACAATTTGTTAAGTGTTGAGATTTGTAAACTTTATATTTTCTAAGAAAATTTAGTTCCGCAATTCAACAACAGATGTCGTTGTTAAGCGTCTGCATCGCGGTATCGCTTACTCGACGGCATTTGATATAACTAATTCGCTACAATAATTTTTTTCTCGCTCACACTCACTGGTTTTCTTAATTGATATTACGCCAGAGGGATTAACGTCCCAGGGTAACCCTACAGAACCATAAGACCAGTTTTAGGCGTAAGACGTAGACGTCTTTTCTTTACATTATGAGTCACAACTCACACTCACAAAATAATATATTATCAGTGAAGTGAACAGTAGTTAGTAAAGTATTCGATCTGTATAATATAAAGTAGTAAAATATTCGATCTGTCGTTTGCCGCCACGCGCCGCCCGCGCGACACCGTCGCCTCTGTAGCGCCGCCGTGTATTAAACAAACAGGTGTTGTTATGTAACAATACATAATTATTATTACGAGTTAGTATATCCATACCTATGCCTTGCAGTACTACTATCTATTCTGTGCCATGAGACATTGGTGACCTTAACACGACGTGGTAATGATGATGATGACGATGATGATGATGATGATTATGATGATGAATATGAATTGCATAGTAGTTTATGCTTTCTGTTCTTAAAACAACGCCGAAACTCCCAAACGTGTATCTATAAGGAATCAGGAGTTCTCTCAGCATCATCGAAACCATGGTATACCTTGACCCAATATTTGACTTTTTGGTAGCGTATTCTTAGTACACTTCACATAAAACCAAAATCACCATATGTTTCCATATAAATTTCGAGGAGTTCCCTCGATTACTCATGGATCCCATCATCAGGTCACCACCTTTGTGAAAATGGGACCAAATTGGAGTGAAACCTAATACAACAAAACAAAAATTTCGAAAATCGGTTCACAAACGGCGGAGTAATCGTTGAACATACAAAAAAAAAAAAAAAAATAAAAAAAAAAAAAAAAATATCCACAGCCGAACATATAACCTCCTCGTTTTTTGGAAGTCGGTTAAAAAGTGACATTCACTGTAGGAATACTAGAAATAAGCACAAGCTAGATATGCCGGTGATCAGGCTTAGTAAAGTCAGTAAATCTTTTAAAGGTCAATGTATACATACGCCTTTACAACAAAATCCCAGAAAACGTTCAAAATCTTTCCATTAATAAATCTAAAAAAGTAGTTAAAGAATGTTTGTGTGCCAAAGCCTAATAAAAGGTCAATGATTTCATAAACGATGGCACACCTTGGGAGTAGGATGGCTTCTTGCAAGGTTACTTCTACATTATTATAGGACTTACAATTATGTATGTGGATATTGTATATAATATTAAGTTACAAAATTGTAAACTTTATTTTAAAATATTAATTTTTTCTCACTTTTTTTGGTAAAAAAGTGGGCCCCGTGCGAGTTTCTTACGCCGGTTCTTCTCGCCGGGTTAGTTCCCGAACCGATGGTAGGCATCATGTAGGACATTCTGAAAATATTTATTTTAAATTTATTCAGAAATAAAACAATTTTGATTTTGATTTTGACTATAACATAACGCCTCCGTGGTCTAGTGGTATAGAGCGCGGCTCTTGACTCGGAGGTCGTGGGTTCGATTCCCACGTTGGAAACATGTCATTTCCAAGTTTGCTTAAGACAATGCAGGCTGATCACCTGATTGTCTGACAAGTAAGATTATCCATGCGTCGGATAAAAAGTCGGTCCTGCGCCTGATCTCTCGCCGGTCGTGTCACTCTTCCGTCCCACTGGGTTATGACTCATGAGAGTAAAAGAATAGAGAGTGCTCTTGTGTATTGCGCACACACACTTGGGCACTATAAAATTACTCTTGCGTAGCTGGCCTGGGTTCAATGAAACCAGCCACCGTCACCAAAACCGGTGTGGGAGCTATTATAATGTTTATTTTAATTTTTGCCGGTTGCGGTTGCTTGCGAAAAGGATCAGAAAGTCACCTTTAGGTTCACTTACTGCAGTTTAGGTTATTGCTATTCAAAATATCATACCTTATCTTTTATCAAGCAGATAACGTGATATTCAAATCAGGATTAACTTTAACCTTGATGAGTGTTCGTAGGCCTTATAGGATTGATAAGTTCCTGTATTATTGTAAATCTTATGTAGAAACTACTAAAGAGAGTAGCTAGAGTTCATTGATAGTGCAACGTGACGAGGCAAAGCGACGATTTTTGAATGAGTCATTCAAAATTGGAATAGGCAGCCAGAATCCGCAGATGGCATATTTAGGATTCAATGTGTATCTTTCTGTGTACAAAATAAAGTTCAGTGTTGAATACTTAATTAAAAAATATACGCATCGCATAACCTCGCTGTGTTGCAATGATAACTGATCTTAAATTCTGTTTAAATTATTATTATTTTTAACAAAAAATTAAAACCGACTTCCAAGGTAAAAACAATATTAACATTAATATGAACTAAAAAGTATTAAATAATTTTTGCTATCTAATAGTGCCTTTTTCCGAATTCGGCTAAACCTCAACTATTTCTGTACTCAATCTTCATTATTTTGAAGTCGGTACCAGATAGCTGAATCTTCAGTCCTCTGACAGAATATTTGAAACTTTTGGAACTGGCACCGACTTCAAAATTATGAAGATTGAGTACAGAAATAGTTGAGGTTTAGCCGAATTCGGAAAAAGGCACTATTAGATAGCAAAAATTATTTAATACTTTTTAGTTCATATTAATGTTAATATTGTTTTTACCTTGGAAGTCGGTTTTAATTTTTTGTTAAAAATAATAATAATTTCACTCTTTTTAGTTACACTGGTAGGTAAACCTTCGCGTATATTTTACGTATCTTATTACAATTTGTTAAGAGTCACAGTTCACACTCACAAAATAATATATTATCAGTGAAGTGAACATATTGTGCTAAGTAATTTAACAATTTTAATACTTCAAACCCCAAGCGGTCACCGGCGATTGCGATAACAATAGAAAGGCTATTGTGTCTCGTTTTTCCACGATCGAAGGATCTATCAGATAAAAAACTGTATAAACTTGCATTGGATGTAGCGTAGCTACTCATCTAATACCAAAAATTATTTATTTGGCAAAACAACGTTTGCCGGGACAGCTAGTAATATAATATTATCATAATTATTGACAGCTGTTCTTGTAATCAAGAATTCAATTTCAAATCCATTCAAATCGATACTTAGTGCGCCATCTATCGATTAATAAGTAAGTATAACTAATTAAAAAGACACTTATTGACTTTGTTTTGTTTAAATGCTCTTTTTAAAATAACTTTATTTTAATTCTATATTTTGTCTATTAAAAGTTTATAAAGTAGTTAGTAAAGTATTCGATCTGTATATAAAGTAGTAAAGTATATTCGATCTTCCGCCACTCGCCGCGCGGCGGCGCCGCGATACCGTCGCCTCCGCGGTGCTGACCGCCGTCTATATTTAAACAAAGTGTTGTTATACAGTATAAAATTATTATTATTATTAGTATATCCACACCTATGCCTTGTACTATTATCTATTCTGTGCCATGAGACATTGGTGACCTTAACACGACGTGGTAATGATGAAGACGATGATGATGATGATGATGATGATTATGATGATGAATATGAGTTGCATAGTAGCATATGCTTTCTGTTCTTAAAACAACGCCGAAACTCCCAAACGTGTATCTATAAGGAGTCAGGAGTTCTCTCAGCATCTTCGAAACCATGGTATACCTTGACCCAATATTTGACTTTTTGGTAGCATATTCTTAGTACACTTCACATAAAACCAAAATCACCATATGTTTCCATATAAATTTCGAGGAGTTCCCTCGATTACTCCTGGATCCCATCATCAGGTCACCACTTTGTGAACATGGTACCAAATTGGAGTAAAACCAAATACAACAAAGCAAAAATTTCGAAAATCGGTTCACAAACGGCGGAGTAATCGTTGAACATACAAAAAAAAAAAAAAAAAATAAAAAAAAAAAAAAAAAAAAAAATATCCACAGCCGAACATATAACCTCCTCGTTTTTTGAAAGTCGGTTAAAAAGTTGCGAAGTCATTATAATTGGACCCACGTAGTATCGATGTGGTTCTATTAAGCCTTAACGCTAATTAACCTGACTATATCTATACTAATAATATAAATGCGAAAGTGTGTTTGTCGGTATGACTATCTGTTACCTTTGCAGCGCCCAAATCACTAAACCGATTTTACTGCAATTTATGGAGATAGGTATTTGGTGTTTCAGGAAAGGACATAATATTATTATAGCATAGTTTTATCCTAAAAAATGCACGGTTCCTAAGCGATAAAAGAATTTTGTTTTATATTTTATTTATTTATTAGTACACTTAACAATCGTCTTCCTGCAAAACTGCTTACGCAGTTTGACTGCAAGTTACATTCTCTTTAAACTTTTAAATATCTAAATATACACTTATGTTAAAATTAATTTTGTCGCAACGAAGTTGCGAGCGTCATTAAGTATTTTAATAAATTCATTAATTGCAAATTTTTTCGTGGCCATACTCTGTAGTTGAGGTATAACAAGCGTCATCCTGCAATAAACATTCAATTTCGAGATATCATCGACACGGCCGGCATCCCATCTCGATGCAATTCCGATTGGCATTAGTTTCATATCGGGGTCACGTGAGCACGTGCAGCAAATTGACCCCTCAACCCTTCTCAATCCCTTTCAACCCCTCTCAACCCCTCAACACTTGATAAGCTCGTCAAGCGAAACCTGCTGTTTATTTTTATCGGGAAGTGTCAGCAAATAGCACAGTTGGTATTTATTTTATAGAATGCAGGGGTTGCGTAAACTCACTACTTAAATATTTTATATACCGTTTCTATTAATTATTTAGTTTTTATTTTACGTGTTCACAAAAAAGTTTCCGGAATAAAACCTAGGATGCCCTTTTTCGTGATCAAAGTAAGAATTATGCTAAACATTAATTCAAAATTGGTAATCGTGGAGACACACAGGCAGATATAACTTTTGCATTATTAACAATAGTATGGACAATACGAGCCGGCTTATGAGTAATAAGAAGAAAGAAACTTCCAAAACCAGTATTACTCCAATGTTTGCTAGAAAAAGAATGAGTGGATGAATGATAATAAAGAATGAAATATTTCGATATTATGACTTGTGTAACATGTTGGATTTTGGTTGGATTATTAACTGTTTGTGCTAGTAGCGCCCTCTGGGAGACCTTGTTTGTGTAACATTATTTAATTCTTTTTATGCCAGTTACAGATTTAATTATTATGTTACTATACAGTATCTTACTTACATTATGTTTGCCTCAAATTGTATACTATATACATATTATACTAACTCATATCATATTATATGCTCATAATCATATACAAACTCATATATATACTGACTCAAATTGTATACTATGTAGACTATATTCGTCACGATTATCCTGTAACAATACATTACTTACAGGTAATATGACAGGATAACGTTGCCGGATATGTCACACAAGCATTAGCAATTCAAATTATACAATTAATAACAAGATTATTATTCGAGAATTAATTAATCGACTAAGTAATCCATATCTATTGAACTCTATGTAGTAAAAATAAAAAAAAATACTTAAAGCAGTTATAAAATTGTGATCTAGTATGCAAGAACTACATACATTTCCTACTTTCTACTTATATCAAACTAGGTACAGCTTGGCACTAAAAGATAGGCGGGATGGCAGCCGGAACTAAAAAATTATTTTAGGACAACATTAGGTGTTTATGTTTACACACGCCGCAGCGGCAGCGGCACCGCCACCGCGTCGGTGCCGCTGCATTACTCATCCTTGTATGTCTATTTGCTCTTACACACGGCGCCGCCACAGTGGCGGTAATACCGTGCCGCTGCCGCTGGGGCGCCGTGTGTAAAGGTACAATTCCGTGCATCGCGACAGTCGTAAGACGCGCGCGGCCGACGACTGTCGCGATGCACGGAATTGTACCTTAACCTTTGTAAATTGTACCTTTACCTAGAAATACAAGGGTGACCATTGCAGCGGCAGCCCCGCGGTGAAGGTGCCGCTGCCGCTGCGGCGTGTGTAAACAGCTTACAGTGCTTAAGAACACAAGTATATTTTGTATCAAAACTGCGTTCGAAAGCGTAGTGTAGGAGTTATGTCTATTGTGGATTGTGGCGTAGGCTTACCTATAATAAAAGAGCCCTCATTAAAAAATCTTTCTTTTTTCCCAAGCTGTAACAATTTTTTCTACAACTCTGATAAATTCTTTTACGTATCGGTCGGGATCCCAGATTTTTTCCGAGACCTATCCTTTATAGGACTATCCTCTTTCCTTTTCCTGGACTCTATCACATCACCATAGTTTCCAACAAAGATAGTTTAGCGATTTAAGCGGGAGGAGGTAATGATCAAACAGACTGAAAGATAGACATTCGGACAGAGAGCCATTCTCATTTATAATATTGCTATGATCTAACCTTTCATATTAATATAAAAATTCATACTGACATTTGTTTAAAAATAGGAACTGTAGATGCTTCGCGTGAACCTCCATTAGTATGCATGTCATGAAGCCTGTCCTACGAGTACGTACCCGCTACCTAGTACCTAGCTCAACTACCGGTCGATATTCGATATTTGAATTTCCAATGTGACGTTTTAATCTTATCTAAAAAAAAATAGTAGCACTCGGTAACTGCCGCGGTAAAGCTATTGCATAGCATTTTTCATCAACTAATATGCAATTATAATAAACATACGTCTAGTCGCACGCACACAAACACCGTGCCGAAGTCTGGCAACGCTGCACCACTGTGCTGGTCAGAGTGGGCTGTTAAGTTTTTCGTTACGGAATTTCTTGATTGGTCGCCGCGTTGAGAGCCCGTGATAAAATACAATAGCTTAAAAAAATAAAATTACTTAGCAATTTTTCTCTACCTTTTAATTAGAGTAATTAAAAAAGAACAAAACAAAGATCCTCAAGAAAGATGAAGGTTAAAAAGGAAGGGATGCTTTTCGTGCGAAAATCTCTTCCTCAATTTTAAGATAAATGTATCTTATTTTTGAGAGGCAGAGTATTTTCTAAAAATAGCCGCTTCTCCGTGGTTTTCTTGGAACAAATATTATGGTTTTGAAAATTCACGTTTTGACTCTAGTAAATAGGTATGGTGTGGTAAATTAATTTGATTGTTGCCTAACCCTTACGTTACCGAAAATGATTTGTTTGAAAATTTTTACAGCTCTCATTTGCATGTTGAATAAAGTTACGATTACGTAGGTGCTAAAATATACAGGATGTAACAAAACTAAGACGATACTTTAGAGTGATTATGAGTATCCTGTATTCACACTTCACTCTGAAAGAGTCAGAGGCAAGTGCACGATGCCCAAAATTCCCATAGAAATCACAAAAAAGCTCTTTTAGCGCTGTTATTTTTCCCGTGATAAAGGACACAAACACACCTTAAAGTATTATCATCTTGTTTTGTTACATCCTGTATTCCTACTAACCTCTGAGTCGACCAAAAAGTTGGTGTTCCATTTATGTTTCCGACACAGAATAATTAATGATCTACCGCTTTTATTATTTATAATAACACCTTGGCCTCCGCGCTAATATATTAACTCCCCATCAGAGAATTAACTCTCTTTGCTTATTAATAAAATAATTTATACCCTTATCCTTCTTTTAGGCTGTGTAGCTGAGCTAAGCTGCGTTGCGAGGATTGTGTTTTATAAGAACCAATACAATCGTTGCGCTGAACGTCGTCAGGCAAATGAAGCTTTTCTATTGGTTCTTAAAAACACATTCCTCGCAACGCAGCTTAGCTCAGCTCCGGTGGAAACGCAACCTTAAATTCAACTTCTTAAAATAAAAGTTGTTGCAATAGATAAAACGGATATATTGCATGAATCATTTAATGAATTATTATTTTTAACAAAAAATTAAAACCGACTTCCAAGGTAAAAACAATAATAACATTAATGTGAACTAAAAAGTATTAAATAATTTTTACTATCTAATAGTGCCTTTTTCCGAATTCGGCTAAACCTCAACTATTTCTGTACTCAATCTTCATTATTTTGAAGTCGGTACCAGATAGCTGAATCTTCAGTCCTCTGACAGTATATTTAAAATTTTTGGAACTGGCACCGACTTCAAAATTATGAAGATTGAGTACAGAAATAGTTGAGGTTTTGAAAAAGGCACTATTAGATAGTAAAAATGATTTAATACTTTTTAGTTCACATTAATGTTATTATTGTTTTTACCTTGGAAGTCGGTTTTAATTTTTTGTTAAAAATAATAATAATTTCACTCTTTTTAGTTACACTAGTAGATAAATCTTCGCGTATATTTTACGTATCTTATTACAATTTGTTAAGAGTCACAACTCACACTCACAAAATAATATAATATTATCAGTGAAGTGAACATATTGTGCTAAGTAATTTAACAATTTTAATATTTCAAGCCCGAAGCGGTCACCGGCGATTGCGATAACAATAGAAAGGCTATTGTGTCTCGTTTTTCCACGATCGAAGGATCTATCAGATAAAAAATTGTACAAACTTGCATAGGATGTAGCGTAGCATAATATTTAATATTATCATAATTATTGACAGCTGTTCTTGTTATCAAGAATTCAAATCGATAGGTACTTAGTGCACCATCTATCGATTAATAAGTATAACTAATTAAAAAGACACTTAATGACTTTGTTTTGTTTAAATGCTCTTTTTAAAATAACTTTATTTTAATTCTATTTGTCTATTAAAATTTTATAAAGTAGTAAAGTATTCGATCTGTATATTATAAAGTAGTTAGTAAAGTATTCGATATTCTGTCTTCGCGCGGCGGCGCTGGGCGGCGACCGACGCCGACCGCCGTGTATTAAAAACAAACAGGTGTTGTTAATTGTTATACAGTACATCATAATAATTATTAGTATATCCATACCTATGCCTTGTACTATTATCTATTCTGTGCCATGAGACATTCGTGGCCTTAACACGACGTGGTAATGATGATGATGACGATGATGATGATGATGATTATGATGATGAATATGAATTGCATAGTAGTTTATGCTTTCTGTTCTTAAAACAACGCCGAAACTCCCAAACGTGTATCTATAAGGAATCAGGAGTTCTCTCAGCATCATCGAAACTATGGTATACCTTGACCCAATATTTGACTTTTTGGTAGCGTATTCTTAGTACACTTCACATAAAACCAAAATCACCATATGTTTCCATATAAATTTCGAGGAGTTCCCTCGATTACTCATGGATCCCATCATCAGGTCACCACTTTTGTGAAAATGGGACCAAATTGGAGTGAAACCTAATACAACAAAACAAAAATTTCGAAAATCGGTTCACAAACGGCGGAGTAATCGTTGAACATACAAAAAAAAAAAAAAAAAGAAAAAATATCCACAGCCGAACATATAACCTCCTCGTTTTTTGGAAGTCGGTTAAAATACTTTATTATACCAACAAAAACATTACAATACTCGTACTACAGTACATTGAAACGAAGAGTTTAAAGTACAAAAGTCGGTCCTATACAATCAATTACTACGAGACAAAATATATTAAAGACTTTTTAAGTGCGCTAATCTGAGTGACCTATAAATTATTATAATAATAATAATAATAATATCTATGGACGCTTCACACCACGTCAGTCTGGTCCTGTGGTAAGTACCTGAAGGACTTGTGTTACGGGTACCAGACAACGGAAATATATTTAATACTGTTATACTATACATATATTTAAGATTTTTATTATATGATACACATATTTAATACACATCCATGACCCAGGAACTTTGAAAACTTTTTGTTCCGTCGGCGGGATTCGAACCCGCGACCCCTGGCTTGAGCTACCGACAGCTCACCCACTGAGCCACAGAGGTCGTCTGTTATATAATAATTATATATATAATAATTATTATATAATCGTTAACACGGACGTAAAAAAAATACGGACGGGGCATTACACTACAAAGAGGTGAAGCATGCAAGGTACGACAATTTCGCTTATTGTACTGTATTTGTACACGTGACCGACACTCACACACGCAATTAGGTACTACAACCTGCTGTCATTTTACATTGAGTGACGGCGCCAATGACACGCAAACATCCTACATGGGCGGCCATAACTATGCTTCACTCGGAGACTAGACAAGGTTACGTCCGTATTTTTTTTAAGTCCGTGATCGTTAATTTATTTTCATATGTTTTTATGAGTACGAAAAACGAGATGGATTTGTACCGGCGCGGAATGGAATGGAAGCTACTTTTTGCAACGAAACTGTATACAGCACAATGAACTTTATGTTGAGAGCACACAAATTAAATACAAAACGAAAAGTTGGACGCGCAACTTCCACGGAATTCTCGAAAATTCTCCGGTGTTAATGTGAGGTTCCGCATGAGGAGAAAATTGACGCTTCCATTCCGTTCCATTGTACAGCAGTGAAAATTGAGTCTAAGCTCTCAAAATTAATTTTACCTCACACTACCGCCTTAGTTTGTAGTATATATATGCAGCACTGGCAAGCGGCGAATAACCTTGTAGCAAAAGTGTCAGATATGGGCTACCATTATTTCTCTTCCCTTGATAATAAGTTTAAAAAATGCATTAACGACTATCTGGATTCAAATAAATCTCTTATGTTTTAGTTACTATCTAAATTTTATTAACTCTGTGGCTTCTAGTGTTCTCTGGTATATTGTGATTGCCTCATATCCGAAGTGTGTTCATTTTTAATTAAATTTTAACCCATTGATGCCGGGCGAATTGATTAGCTTGGGTTCCCAGTTCCCACACAAAACTGTGAATTCGCATCGCAGCGCAAAAATCTGCAACAAAATCCATACTAATATTATAAATGCGAATGTGTATCTTTCTGTCTGTCTGTTACCTCTTCACGCCCAAACCGCTAAACCGATTTTGCTGAAATTTCGCATGGGGATACTTTGAGTTTCAGGAAAGGACATAGAATACTTTTTAAAAATGTACGGTTCCCGCGCGATAAACGATTTTTGGCGCAACGGCGTTGCGGGCGTCATCTAGTAAATAGTAAAAATGACATTGCTATGCGATGCGATGCGAGTTCGCAGTTTTGGGTGGGAGCCCTTATTAAGTAGGCTCGGAACAAAAGTTTATTTTAGGGTTACGTGCTTATTTAATATTAATTGAATTAATTAAAAGGTCTTTCATATACCCACTCACAAAAGGACTTAAATAAAGGGACGAACATTGTCATTAACGGACCTCATTGCTTAATTATAATGCAAAAGTTTTGATATTCCTCGCTTGAGTAAGAGATGGTTGGGTTTATCTATACTTATAAAATTACATGACGTCCTGACTGACTGACTGACTGATTCGTCATCGCTGAGCAAAAACTGTTAAAGTCACAGCCACGAAATTTGGTGAGTTGGGTTGTTTTATTAAGTAGATACCCACTAAGGAAAGAATTTTGAAAATTTTACCCCGAAGGGAGTGAAATAGGGGTTGAAAGTCTGAATAATACGTGTTTAAGCGTTTTTGAAAATTCTACCCCCAAGGGGGTGAAATAGGAGTTGAAAGTTTAAATGAAAGTCTATATAGGTATACTATATGTTAACGCGGACGAAGTCGCGGGAAACAGCTAGTTTATTAATAAAAGTCAGGACTCAGATGAGTATCTTCAAAACACATCAAGTAAGTAGAAGCCATTGGTAGTGGAATTATAAGGAAAGAATAATAATAATAAAATATACACTACGAAACTGCAACTGATTGCTTGTTACTTGATTAATTGGTTACGTTGCTCGACTAAACGTTCTCAGTTTTCTAAGTTTAATATAATTTGGTTGCAATTACTTAGATCCGTTTTCTGTCCGCTAAACCGATTTTGATGACATAATATGGTATACCATAATAATATTATGTCATTCCTAAATCCTTACATGCTTCAAGCCCCAAGCGGTCGCATGCGACCGAGATAACAATAGAAATCTAATCTATTGTGTCTCGTTTTTTCTACGATCGAGGGATTATGATGCTTTTTATACCTAAAAAATGTATGGTTCCCGTGCAATAAACGAATTTCTGCGCAACGCAGTTGCGGGCATCAACTAGTAGTAAATAAGGCTCTGAAAGTCAAGTATTATTTTCACGAAAACAATACAATTATTTTTCGTTGCAGTCAAAGGGACATTTTAGAGATCAACTACGATAACATGGCGCGCCCCTCCAAATGACTGTTTCAATGTGTGTAGTCACATCCTTATGAAAGAGTTTGTATGTAGTAAGTATTCAACCAATCACAGTACACGTAATATTTCACTTAATGTCACTTATTACCAAGATTTGTTGGTCAGCTAATCATAACTAGCCGACCGCGCAAGACAACGCACTTCAAACGTTTTGACAACGCACTTCAAACGTTTTGAATTTTGGAGGGGCGCGCCATGATTATCGTACGATCAAAGTGCCGAAATATGCAAATATGCACGAAAAATGGCCAACAATATGCAGTCGAAAGTCACTTATTATTAAAATTTTGAGTTTTCCACTGATGCCGTATTTAAGTTTTTTTCGAATGTTTCCAACTACAAAGAAAAAAAATTGTTTCTAGAAAGATAGTATCGGATGTATTGCGGAAATCTTTAAATAGGGATGGGGCCTCTCTGTTTCGTGGCCTCGGTGTTTATTTTAATAGCTAGTTTGGATACCTCGAGGGCGTAATACGACTGAAATATGCGCTATCAATGAAAAATTGCCAAAGTATGCACTAACGCCTAAAAAGTGCCATTATACGCATTTGCATATGAAAGTATGCAAATGCATATAATCCGATGTCTAGTTATCATTAATGCCAAAACACACGACAAAGTACTCTTTGTGATTATAACACTGTCAATGCCGATAGAGTTTCGTGGAAAACTCCAGAGCTTTATGTAGATAGTGAGTTCCGCTCAGTCGGATTCCATTACCGCAATCTTATCAGATAATTGGAACAGCGCAGAGGAAATATATCACAGATTATCACTGTGATATGTACTTAATATACAAACGCATTCTGGAACTTAATGCAAAAGAGTAGTGATAACACCAAATAATAGGCTTAGCTCTAGGCTTTGTTTTTAAATAATATATTAGCTTTCTCTATACAAGCTGTCTGGAAAATGTACTTCTATCTGTAAAATATAGAATTTGCGTACATATTATTTAGCTATAATATCAACTTCTATAAAATATATCTTTAATAATAATAATAATAGATTAGCGTGGTTTTGTTAGAGTAATACTCGCAATTAGGTAAAATAAAGAATATACATATATATATATATATATATATATATATATATATATATATATATATATATATATATATATATATATATATATTTATATTTATATCTATAAAAATGGATTTTCAATTGTGTTAGTCGTGCTAAAACTCGCAAACGGCTGAACGGATTGGGCTAATTTTAGGCTTAAATATTCGTAGAAGTCCAGGGAAGGTTTAGATTAGGAGGAAAGTGATACGTAGTTAACCGGGTCATCTAGTAAATAATAATAATATTATTGGCCTGATGACTTATATAATATTTAGATAAGTATCGTTATCTCTTACTATTTTTTGTAATTGTATTATTTGTAATTATAATATACATAGTATAACCCAAATCTATACTAACATTATAAAGCGGAAGAGTTTGTTTGTTTGAACGCGCTAATCTCAGGAACTATTGGTCCGATTTGAAAAATTTTTTGAGTGTTAGATAGCTTATTTATCGAGAAAGGCTATATTTTATCAGGCTAAGACTAATAGGAGCGAAGAAATAGAGGAAAATGCGGAAAAAACGGGGAAACCATATGAAATCTATATATATAAAAGAAAGTTGTGTTAGTTACGCCACTTATAACTCAATAACGGATTAACCGATTTGGCTGAAAATTGGTGGAGAGGTAGCTTAGAACCAGGAATAGGACATAGGATACATTTTGTCCCGGAAAATGTACGATTACTGCACAATATACTTTTATGATTTGCGCGTAAACTATTCAATCGATTTTGATGAATTTTGGTATGGAGATACTTTGAGTCTCGGGAAAGGACAAGAGATACTTTTGGTCCCGGAAAATGTACGGTTCCCACACAATAAACTTTTATGATTTTCACCTAAACTATTCAGTCTATTTTTATGAAATTCGGTATGGAGATACTTTGAGTCTCGGGAAAGGACAAGGGATACTTTTTGTTCCGGAAAATGTACGGTTTCTGCACAATAAACATTTATGATTTTCGCATAAACTATTTAATCTATTTTGATGAAATTTGGCATGAAGATACTAATTTTAATCTATTGTTTTCTTAATTATACCAATTCGAATTAAATAATCATCGTTAAGACAGGACAACGTCTGTCGGGTCAGCTAGTTGCTTATAATCCTTATAACTACCGGAGCAACTTTTATGTTTTTGGCACACATTAAGAATAGACCACGTGAAGGGACATAGGCTATTTTTTGCGGAAAAAGCCGGCGAAGCCGCGTGGAACATTGAGTTCTCTAACAATAATATAATTTGCAACGAATTTTACATCATAATTATTAATTTACGAGTAAAACAACATGCGAGAATGGAATTAGGAATGTTTCTGAAAGCGAACAAACATTAAGTATTTGAGTACTTTAAGCCCTCCGGGGGTCTTTATATTGTATGGAGATACGATGGCACTTCAAGCCTGGAGTAAAATGTTTTTGTTCCTACGTGTAAGCGATAATTATATAGTTATGTAGAAGGGAACTCAAAACCCTTGAGGCTATAAGGACACGATTTAGTAAAAATTCGTATAAATTGCATCTTACTAAATTCGAAAATAGTGACTTTTTCGTTCATTAGGTATGCACAGAAAACGAACTTTCAATACTTTCAATACAACAACACGCAGCTTGTAAGCATTACAAAACGTTAGTAACATAGAATATCATTGCAAAAATACACAGAGATCCATCCACCCATCTTGATCTATGTCTGTGACAAAAACCGAAAAATTCAATTATTCTTTGTGATTGGACTAAGACCTAGTCACATTTGATTTTTGACTCATCAAACATAGAAGCGCCTAAGCTTCGAGCTTTTCCTGGTAATATTATGTAGACAATACGATGATACGTCATACTCACATTATGGACTTTATTGGGAGAACAAGCTGCCCGCAGCTTCGCTCGCGTTTAGAAATATTGAAATGAAATGAAATGAAAATTTACTTTATTGTGCACAATCATTATAAAGACAAAGTTTAAAATAATATAAATAATATCATATAAAGAAGGTACACAAAGGCGGCCTTATTACTAAGCAGCAATTTCTTCCAGGCAACCTTCGAGCGAGAGGATAAAATTGCTGGATATGGATACAGTGCTTAAAAGTATAAAAAGTTCGTATAAAATAAAATAAATATACATAAACAATATCATAATTATTATATTTATAAATACATAGATACATACTATACTAAATTATAATATTGTGGCGGTACCCACAATTCGCCTAACAATCCTACATCGCGCTATCGAAGTTTCGGAGAACGGCAAGATATATACAACGTCTGAAATGACGTCAGTGGGCTTCGGCCTGACCGAGCATGCTATCTCTCTCGGTCGGAAGATCTTCCTTTTCGGCCGCCACTAACAACGCTAAATTGGTGACCACCGACAAGAACACGCATCCTTCTGGACATCAGTCATCATCAACATTCCCCGCCCATCCGCACCACGTCAGCAGACATCAAGCACAAACCGGGTCGCCTCGACCATAAGCCGCGTTGGGCGTCCGCGCCGGTCGAATCCGTGTCTGGCTTGAACGGGGCAGCCATAGGCTACAACGACCGGTCCACAAGCAGAGCACGGGAACCTCTCCTGGTCATTGCACGCGTAGCTTCGGCCCACACCTGACAACACAAGCGCCTTGAAGAATACCACCGGTCTTCGGGGGGGAGTGATGTGGCGGTACCCACAATTCGCCTAACAATCCTACATCGCGCTATCGAAGTTTCGGAGAACGGCAAGATATATACAACGTCTGAAATGACGTCAGTGGGCTTCGGCCTGACCGAGCATGCTATCTCGCTCGGTCGGAAGATCTTCCTTTTCGGCTGCCACTAACAACGTTAAAATATTAATATATAATATAAATATATTCTTAAATACAAACTTCCAACATCCCCTATTTTAACCCCTTGGGGGTAGAATTGATCAAAATCCTTTCTTAGCGGATGCCTACGTCATAACATCTACCTGCATGCCAAATTTCAGCCCGATCTGTCCAGTGGTTTGGGCTGTGCGTTGATAGATCACCATGTTAGTCAGTCACCTTTGAGTTTTATATATTTAGACTAGCCAATCACGGCGATGATGATGTTGATTCCGACAATTATTAATACTGTATGTATTCTAAATTCCTATAATAGCACTGTAATATATCAACGTAAACACCGAATTTCACGCTAGTTACGGCGACGGGCAAACAATATATCACAAATACCAGCAAACAAAGATTAATATCGCCACGAACAAATTATTATCCGGGCGACGTGAATTATTAACCGTTAAAAATGGCTTATATCCGAAAACGTAACCGGCTATATCCGGAAGGTTCACATCTAGAATTTATGAGTTCACCACACTAAACGGACGCACTGAAACGTGGTTCATGCGAAACTGAACCATACGTGATAATTGTAAAGTGGAAATTTGCGTATGATTTCTGTTTTCAGATTCAGGTCAAAGGCAAAGAATTATTAAGTGTATTAGTATGTTTGTTCGCATGGAAATGTTTTGGCATATTACAAAATCAACCCTAGAGTTAAAGTCACCCAGAGATTAAAATGTTTATAAAGAACAGATAGAATTGAAGACATGAGTGGATAAAGAGCGTACATAACTTTTACAAGATTCATCATCTACAACATACCTAAGATTCATCATCATCTAGTTTCCCAGTTCTAAAGCCTCCAATTTATTCAAAAAATTGTTACATACCCGCTACTCATGTCTTCAATAACAATTAATTTATTCCATCACAATTCAACTTATCGTATCAACTTTCAGGAAACAAGTGTAGAAGCTCTTTCAGAAGAATTGAAAACGGTCGCGTGTCGCCATCGATTACCAGTGGTAGTAGAATATTAAATAGAGCCATTGTAAACGCGACATATTTCATATCGATTTCGGTAAGTTGTACCGAAATATAGCCTTGGGACTCCCATATGGCTTGACATGGTCCCAGAACACATGAACTCGGAAACGTATCGTGACCGTATCGTAACCGTTTCGCCTCGAGCCTTTTAGTTCTGTTTGTATGAAACTTGCTAATGCAACGCACAACAATCGGAATCGTAACGTAATCGCCTCGCCTTGGAACACTGAGCGGCTCGAGCCTCGAGGCGATACGGTTAGGCTGTTTAAACGCGGTGGCATTGCCGCTGCGGCGCGTCTATAAACACCCTTACGATGCCGTTCCGAGTATGTATGCTGCGACCTTTAAAACAGAAAGAAGTCTGATCTGAATAACGTTTGGGTTGTGTTTTTAAGATTGGCTTAAAAATGATCCTCTAAAGAGTGATGCGATAAGAGTGTATAAAAGAAGCGGTATATCACTATAGTCACCCCTTTGCTCTTAGAGTTCATTGTAAATGCGGTAGTAGTATAAGAATATAGAGGTAGTCAAAGCCTAATAGACAAATAACTGTAAACACTCCTAATTATCTGGTAAGTTTTATATACGCACTTCCTGAAAATGAGGGCAAACTGTCCCTTGCCACCCCAAAAAGAGGATGACGTCATAATATATGAGAATACACCGATCTGTTACAACGAAGCTAATTTGTTTGACAGAGCGGGCGGCTCGGTATCATTTGTGCTGTAACAGATGTCCGTCGAACAAATGAGACCTTTTATCTTAGATATTGGTCTCTTCTTATGTAGATACATCTTTTATCTTACATAATATTGGTCTCACTTTAGGTAGTGATAAGTAGTGGTAGGTAGCGGTCTACATAATATAGATTAGCTTGTGTTTTTCTTCCAACAGATTTGTATATTTTTTCTTATGAAGCTTAAGTCTGCTGGATTTTTTGTAAAGAAGAGTGAAAAGGCTCTACACTCTATAGAGTACCAATGTACGGTTTAAGTTACATTTGTAAGTTAAACCGTAACATTGCCCATTGGTACTCTGTAGAGCCTTTTCACGTCAGATTTGAGCCCAAGAGGTGTGGTGCTCATGAAAACGACAGGATAACGTTTAATGTTTGTTTCATTTTAAAAACAAACAATGTCACAGTAGTCTAGCAGAGCATGCCATCGGGCATGACTGGGCCCAATAAAGATTGATGTTACGATATTGTAGTAATTTGTATTAATACGCAAATTGTTGCTAATACAATATTAAAATGGAGGCTCGCGACGGACAGCCGCAATTTCGTGGTCATTTCGTAACGGTCACGCAATACAAATTGTTAATCGTGTTTTACACGCACTACCTGTTTACTACGAGTATTTAGCCAAGTTGTCATCGCTTATTACGACGATCAAGTTTGGAAATGAAAATTGATGGAATTCGAAATAAGAAAAGCACACAGTCCTATTAAAAAGGAGTTCTGGATGCTTGGTGTCGAATCATGAACATAATATCACCCCAATCCTTTGATTCAATAAACACAATAATTATCATCGAGAAATTCTGGTAGATTATGCTATTAAATAATTTATAACTTAATACCAGAGTCACATCAAACTCTTTAACAGTAGACAAGACGTAAAATACTTAAGGTACTTTATTATTTAACATTTTAAATCATGGATTTAATATATAAAATAAATTATATTATCTGATCGTAGATGTTATTGGTTACGTTATTGGTTATCGTTATTGGTTACGAATATTGGTTATGAAAGACAGAAAAAGATAATCCTTAACATTATTTGCAGGAGCTCCATAAAAGTAGTTATCTACATTCTACATAGTTTTATTGCGGAGCGTATTAAAACTTTCAAGGATACCGGAGCTGTAACGAACAAAATTCGTTATAACAACGAAAATAATGTAATCACAAAGGATTCTGGAAGTTCAATCTTTTAAGCTTTTTATTACGATAGCATGTAGGTCAAAGTATCTGTAGCGGAATATTTAATTTCATGAAAGGAATATCAAGTATGATATTACTAGAAGCCTGTCAGCCTGTCCGCATATTTTAGCAAAAAGCACTGTTAGAGAATATTGCGCCGAAATGCTGAAAGCTCAAAAGCATAGACTACGAACTGCAGAAATGACCATTAGACTATTCATCATATACATCTAGACATTATACGCTTATGAAGCTGAAAAGCAGGTATAAAATTGGAATTAAAAAGTGTAACCTCGTCTTACAGTAATTTACGTTCTAGTTGTGATATCTCTAGTATTCATTGTAATAAAGTTTTATAGCAGATTACAGATACCTTGTATGGAAAATGAATGTAATATATGATTTAAACTACGCGAAATAGACCGCGATTTTGAAGGTCAAAAAATTAAGTGGCCTTGAAACAAAACTGGCGCTGACCGCTATGCCGTCACGTCGGAAAATAGCTCCAGGTCGATACTACGGGCCGTCGTAAATGGGCCATCACAACATTAAATAGATAATATATTACATTATGATATTGTTCTTTCATAAAATATCACCTAAAATATTTATCAAATCTGATATCCTAGAAATGGGAAAACATAATAGTTATAGGTATATCTATACTATACTTAATATTATAAAGCGGAAGAGTTTGTTAGTTTGTTTGTTTGAACGCGGTAATCTCAGGAACTACTGGTCTGATTTGAAAAAAATCTTTTAGTGTTATAGCCCTTTTATCGAGGAAGGCTATTTGCTATATTTTACTACGCTAAGGGCCTGTTTCACCGCTTCCTGATAAGGCTATCCACCACTTATTTTGACAGATGGAGTATGGAAAATCTGTCAAATAACCCTATCGGGCACCTTATCAGGAAGCGGTGAAACAGGCCATAAGACAAATAGGGGCGAAGAACATGGGAAAAACGGGAGAAATTATTTAAAAGGGCTTATCTCACGAACTACTGGAGCAATTGCTCTGTTATTTGGCAGTTGGCACAGATAAGTAGACCACGTGAAGGATCATAGGCTATGTTTGTGGACTAATATGTCTATGAAATATCTAATTTACGCGGGCGAAGCCGCGCGGAACGTCTAGTATTATGTACACACCTTGCGAATTTTTGAAAAAATGTACAAGTCATACGAAATACTCACTGTATAATAATTAATTATTATTATTAATTACCAATTATAGTTACCTATGGCCTATGAGCTTTTACACTTATTTTATGACGTATGGAAAAATATCCCAATATTTGTGCAAAGGAAAACAATAATTTTAATTTAATCGCCATAATTGTTATTCAGATGTGCGTAGGTGCAATTTTTCACCTAACGAGAGGCTGACTGGGCATGACGCGTTAGGATCATCCATCAACGCTTAATTTTATTATTCTCTGTTCCATGTTCATAAAGGTGTCGTTTGTTTCCAAATAAAGGTAATATTAAAATATTTTTATGACATCGGTAATCCCAAAACGGATTTTGTATCAAAAATTGTTTGCGCTTTCACGCTCTTAATTAAACTCAAATATTTTGAATCAGCGTAGAAATATTCATAGAAGAATTTCAACGAATTCCGTTTGCATGCGTATTTTATAATTAAAATTTAAAAAAAATCATATATATTTTTTATTGAAACTAAATATGAGCTGATCCTATTTGACTATAGTTGCCAGTATAAAGTAATTATTATTATTGGTGTAGCCACATTATATAGGGTAATAAAAGTAGGTAGCAAAAGTAAAGACAGAGATTCAGTATAATTCACATAACTCTAATTATTTTGCAGTTTATGGTATTTTACTATATATTAATTATCAATTATACTGGGCCCCGGGGCCCTCCAATGTGCCTATGCAAAAATTAATAAAACTTTCCTAATTCTAATTTTTTAAATTCACATCAATGACAATTAAAAAAAAGTAAAGTGTGAGTTTAAGAGTTGGCAACACCCTATGCGGTTTTTTTTCTTTTGTGGGAAGTTTTAAATTTTCCAAAGGGCCTCCAATTTTTTTTATACGAGGGGCCCCCGCCTAGGCATGCTACGCTTCTGGTATTTTATAATAAGTTTTACTGATTCATTTCGAACGATGAAATGCATTTCACGCGATGCAAATCTGTCATTGTCATCCCCTGAACATAAAGTTTCTCTCAACTTCTCTCATTATGAAATTGGTTCCGCTATTATGAAACTAGTTTTGTCAAAATGTGTCAGCCAGCTGCTAATAGGCAATAGCTACATAGGTTATGTTTACCGCTAATTGCGCTGATGGAGTATTAGTGGCGCAGCGCAGCCTGGAGCGAATCGGTGGGATGACGTGGTAATATTACAATTTAGCAGTCTGCAGTACCCACCGCAAGATTTATTGCGGCGTTTGCACAGTGCTGTTACACAGCACCAATAACTACTTGTTGGTGCTGTGAACCGCGAAAGCGATAGAGATATAATTCACAACTTTTTGTAGACGTATCATGTAGGTCAATAGACCTACATGATACGTCTACAACTATGTACAACCGATATTGCTTGAGCCCATAATAATGGGCTCAAGCAATATCGGTTGTACATATATTATTATAATTTACTAGCTGTCCCGGCAAACGTTTCTTTGCCATATTATATAAAGTATATCGCCCATAGAGGAATGATATCGCCCGTATTATTTTATTGAATTATGGCAACGTCCATCGCTATCCCGTGACCCGCGGCGCATAAACAATGGTCGCTCTTTATAGACAAATAATTTGCAATAAAATAAAATTGCGACTATAATAATTAAAGGTCTAAGCTATCCTATCTCTCAAGTTGGAAAAAAGCACACATTAAAAAAAAACAAACATTAAAATCGGTTAAGTAGTTTAGGAATCCATCGCGGACAAACATCGTGACAGGAGATTTATATAATATATTAGATTATAATTATAATCATAAATCATTGGACCAACACCACTACCACAGAATACAAATTACTCACGGACAACATCTGTGGACAGCACGGACCAAAAAAAAAAAAGTATATAAAAACGCCAAATCAAAAAAAAAAATACTTGTAATAAATAAGTATGTCACCATGGCAACGTCCATCGCTATCCCGTGACCCGCGTCGCATAAACAATGGTCGCTCTTTATAGACAAATAATTTGCAATAAAATAAAATTGCGACTATAATTAAAGATCTAAGCTATCCTATCTCTCAAGTTGGAAAACAGCACATATTTAAAAAAAAAACAAACATTAAAATCGGTTAAGTAGTTTAGGAATCCATCACGGACAAACATCGTGACAGGAGATTTTTATATATTACAATTACGAACGTGTATACTTATATTTGTTTATGATTGTCAGAAACAGTCAGCTATTTTTTTTTATAAAAGTTTAATTATTGTTCCATTTTCTAAAATAAGATGCTACAGGTTATTTCCAAGAATTCAATCTGAGCAAAAACATGATTGTATCTTAAAATTTTCTCTATAGAAAAAAATCGCAAAGATGCGTCAATTTTCACGAATTTTTCATATATTGCCTTAACCGTGCATCGAACAAAGTTAATATTTAACACATTGTATGAAATTCTATCATTGAGAAACCGACCTAGCGAATTTTTAAAATGTTGTAAATTTATCGAGTTATTGAGAAAAAAGTTATTTGGCGATGAATCCGCGTCGTCCTTTTTTACCTGGCACATGAAAGACGGGCGTGAGTGTGAGTGAAGTGAAGTATATTATATCAAAGGACGATGTTTGATTTTTTGGGTTAGGCGCCCTCTTAATGTAATATAAATATTAAATATCGAAACCTTAAAATTATTGAACACTAAGTAGTAAGTTGCTTTTGGTTTAAAGTAACTTAACTTAACTTTTTTATTACGAGCACTTATCTAGTACTACCCTAGAAACCAATAAATGAATCATTACACGTGCTGCAAATAAAATTCAATATTTTATAGAATACTTTAATTCCGATGTTGGAATTGTAAGACTCTAATAATGTACGTGTTCCACGTGTATTGTAATTATTGGTGCTGGAACAACAAATATTATTTTTCTAAAAGACGCCCACAACTCCGTTGCGCTGAATCGTGCGAGAACTGTACATTTTCCAGGGTAAAAAGGATCCTATGTCTTTTCCCGGGACTCCAAGTATCTCCGTACTAAAATTCAGCAAAATTGGTTCAGCGGTTTGGGCGTGAAGAGGTAACAGACAGACAGACACACTGTTACATTTATTATGGATATTTATTAGGATGCTGCAGCTCTAATAACTATAGGTAATATAGGCTTATTCTATGCCTCAAACGTACTAAAGCTTTTTTTGCAATATAATATTATAATATGGCCCCAGATTTTTAAGGTGAATCTTTAAATGACCATGATAAATTAAATAAACGACAGCTGAATAGTATAATAGATTTTTACTTTCTAGAAGAGCATAATAAGTAAGAGCTACTTAGTACATGCATACAAATACATCTAGTTCCTAAGGGTCTCATTACTGAAACCTAAAACACACACGGTATAATTATTGTCGGTAACTCCCCGCAGGAAATCAGTGCTCGAGCGTTAACAACTTCATTATTTTGACCAGTGGTATGAGGATACAACAATAATCACTATTTGCTCAATACATAACTACTATTTCTATTGTTAGTGAGATAACTTTGCTTGCGCTGAAATTCTTATGTTAAGTG
Organism: Polyommatus icarus; assembly: GCA_937595015.1. Taxonomy (NCBI): domain Eukaryota; kingdom Metazoa; phylum Arthropoda; class Insecta; order Lepidoptera; family Lycaenidae; genus Polyommatus; species Polyommatus icarus. Next base: position 4,979,207 of record OW569325.1, read on the forward strand.
AAAATTGATTGAGAGCATTTTGCTGCAATAAAACTATTCTTATACCGGGGCTCAAAGCATCTCCTTATAAAATTTATCTAAATCATTGTAGTTTAACTGCAAACTTTCAAGAAGAGAGCGTATTCCCTCTTAAAAGGCCGGCAACGTACTTGCAGCTCTTCTGATGTTGCGAGTGTCCACGGGCAACGGTAGTTGCTTTCCATCAGGTGACCCGTTTGCTCGTTTGCCCCCTTATTTAATAAGAAAAGAGGTTAAAGACAGAGCAACACATTCTCGCATTTTCCATTCACTAGATTTTGCCCGCAACTTCTCAAAGTATCTCCAAAGCTAAAACCCATCAAAATCGGTTTAAGCGTGAAGAGATCAGAGATAGCCGATATGCACACTTTCAAAATTAAAATATTAGTAGGAAATAGGAATGTACTGTATAATATTAGCAGTGAGTACTTAGGTATCGTTCACAGGGGACGCCTTGATAATTTGGCTGTAGCGATATCGATTTTTCTCAGCAATGACTAAAGCTAAGAAATTAAAGTTCATTGTCAGTATTCATCATGAGTTTGTCTCTGAATCACCCATAGCATAACACGATTGGTCAACTTTTATAACACAGAATAATCAATGAAAAAGACCTCTGTAAAAAAAGGGATTCCTATTTTGCCAACACAGGAGAGTGATTTAAGCTTCCAAAATTTAAACATAGTTTGGTTCAAGCATACACTTTAATTTGTTCATAGCTTATATGAAATGTATTTAAATGTTTTTAAATTACGCGACAAAACCATTTTGTCGCTTACGCCCTTTCCATTTTTTGCTGTTCCATTGCTTGTTTTGAGGGCCGGCCTCTCATAGAAAACAAGCAATATAAAACGTATCCAACACGGTTTTTTACTTTAACGCGGCGTCACCTTAAAACGGGTATGAATAATCCATTATGTTATAGCTAATATCATTTGTTTCAATGTCTCTCCACCCAAGCGGGTAGTATAAATTGAATTGTAGTAGAAAACTCGCAAACATTGACATACTTGTTTACAGCAAGTGCAGGAAGTGTTGTCTCTGTAAACAATCTACCTGATGTGACCTGGATCTAGTACGGTGTCACTGTCGCTGTAAAAATAAACGACAAATTGCCAGTTATTGTGTTCCGTGTGGGTAAATATTTATGGCGTTTTTCTTTGAGACAAAATATACTCTTTTTTATACTTTGTGTTAGCAAACTTTGTTTCTTTATATTAGTTTTGTTTCATTAACAATAAGTAGAGTACTAAGCCCCTGATGCCACTGCACTGTCCGAAAATGGTTTCGGATTTACTCGTATATTTCGATAGAATTATTTCCTTAGTAAATTATTAAAATCGGTTTTTATTATACGAGTATCATACAAGTAGTAACGTCATCTAAACAAATGAATAGTTATAGTCAAAAATTTTGATAAATGTATTTAATATTAATTTAAATACCACATAAAATATTATTAGTTACTTATTTCTATCAGGGTTAAATAGAAGCTGGCTTATTAAAAGTGTACCTACTGATGACAGGTTTCATAATATTATATCATACTCATTAAATTAAATAGCATACTAACATAACTACTTAAATATATAAAACCTAACGGTTTCATTTAATCCGGGACTTTCATTACACAGCAGTATTTGTGTATTTAAGTAGATTTTAGTTAATAGAGACCTTATAACCAAAACTTGCTGAGTACAAACACGTATCAATGATTAGAGCTGTTGTAATAAGCTGTAACCGTTACAGAAAAAGGTGGACACTTTGTAAGCGAGTCACGTTACGTACCTTCTGCGACACACGGTCACACAAATTTAATTTCATACCCATCAGAACTTCGTGTCAATTTTCTATGAAATGTGGACTGTGGTTATCCAATTCTCGAAACTAATCTCGCCGATCCCACGGATTAGTTCGGCGTGAGTAGATTTGCATGGATAACGATGTTATCCTATTATGTACTAACTATAAGCAAAACACAGTTTCAAAAGTAGAAAAAACCGACTAGCTAGATGTATTTTTATTGAAAACTAGATTACACTTGTAACACCACAAAAATAAAAGTGAATCTGTCTGTCTGTCTATTACCTTTTCACAAACAAAACCGCTAAACCGACTTTGCTGAAATTTGGTCATCAATCAAGTTCATGGAAAGGACATAGGGTACTTTTTATCCTGGAAAAATGTACAGTTTCCGCGCGATAAACGAATTTTGGCGCAACGGAGTTGCGGGCGTCATCCCTGAATAAATAAATAAATTAGCAATTCATATTTACTCGTTATTTCATGTAGAGTTTTACGAAAAATGTTAAGATATTTATGCAAAAACATATTTTAACATAAAAGGTAAATAACCTTAAATTATTATGATCAACACGCAGAAAGTTTATGAGTTTAATTTTTTATTATTCGTAGAGTTGAATAAATAAATTTCAATCAACCCATGGCTCACCAGATGGTAATCTCTAAATTGATTTTACTGAAGCGTGAAAAGATTTTTTCCACAATTTTTTATAACATGTAGCATCGCGTTATTTTGATACAACGCAGTGTGGCAGTAAATCTTTATTGTTGGTGATAAAGTTTTTTTTGTTAGCCTGTACTATCCCACTGCTGGTCAAAGCCCTCCCAAGGGTCTTCCACTTGTCTCGCTAAAGCGGCGCCACCGTTGGCCAGCCCGGCTGGTACGCCTCCAGCTCATCGCGCCATCTTTTCCTAGGCCGGCCACGGTTGCGTCTTGCATCTTCAGGTAGACTCTGTCGATATCTTTGCCCAGCGGTCGGGATAAAATTTGTCTACTTAAAAATGCTTGTTATATTTCAAACGAGGTTTCTTTGTTGGCAGCCGATAAAGTCATGCTTATAACAATTAAACGCAGAAAAGTCTAGAAAAACTCAATTGAAAACTTGAGTATCACGGTTTTCTCAATAAAATAGATAGGGTTTCTCTAACACTACCTGCAAATATATTGGAATGTTTCAGTGAATTAGGGCAGCCTTATATCGGGTTCGGGTGATAAATCTCCACTAAACATAAACGTAAAATATTGCCCAAGTTTCCAACAAAGGACGTCCCGGTTCGTTTTCCGATAAAAAATTGAGCTCTTGAGACTAATGGAAAAGGATGTATGAAAATTCTTTGAATGTATTTAAATGTATGAAAATCCTCTAAATGCATTTAAATGCATCGACACTGATATTATAAAATAAGCGAAACTATACCCATACTAATTTTATAAATCCGAAAGTGTGTCTGTCTGTCTATCATCTCTGAAACCACTGAACGGAATTACTTTGAGTCCCGAGAAATGACGTAGGATACTTTTTTATTCCGGGAAAATGTACGTTTTCCACATTTTGGCTGTAAAATACTGTATAATGCATATTCATATTTAGCTCTGATGACAATTCGGTAATTAATTATAATTATTCCGTAATGAATGTATTAATTATTGCTTTAATATTGCCATACTCGCTATCACAGAATACGTGCATTCTCCGTTATAAAACATAACATAGTTTCTTTTTTCGTGGTCTACTCTACATACTATGCGCAAAAAATTAAAAAGTTGCAATTGTTGAAGCATGATGCAAGTGAGCAACGGAATTAAATTTCATATAATATTTTATTAAAATATGATAGCTGCACATTATAACTAGTACGAAATAACAAGATGCTATAAAATCTAATGCAAGGATTGGGCGGGATTGCAGCTATAAAACTCGGAAGAGAGAGATTCTTCATGAAATGACCGTCACTACAAAGTAAATAAAATTTTAATTACGAACTCAACGTAGATCGCTGAGCAAATACGTAGAACGAACGCACACTCTCTACCGAATGTCAACATTTGAAAAACTGTTTTTTATTTACAATCAAAAAGTTTCTGAAATGCTAACAAAAGTTTTTCTTTTATTGCTCCAATCATAATATTTGATTGAAATAATATTTGCCAAGTTGAAGACAAAATGTTTGTCCATCTTTTGTTTGTGTTAACGATAAATTATTATTTATACTTGGGTTAATAATAAATATCAAAGTACTTTAGTATAGTAAATTAATTTTATGTACCATCATATTATAAATAATTGATTCATAGTCAGACAGTAGACTTTAAAGTGATAGTATCAGGTCAAGTCAAGTTATTATTAATTGGCCTTGACATAACCAAAACCAAATTTTGTAGATAGGTAGTAGTAAGGTAGACACCGCCTATGAATCGACTCTTTTTAAATATTAAACGTATTACAATAGATTAAAATAGCGGGCGAAGTAGAAGGTGAAATAAAATATATTATCGGCTGAAAATTTACGAAAATAACAGATATCACAAATTGAACTCACTAAATTGTAACTTATAATTTTAATTAAAAAGGGTGAATTTCTACAGGCATATCTAGCATTATAAGAACTCTCCGACCAATCAACGACAAAGCCCTACCTACAAATATACATCAAAAGATTTTTGTGCTCAAGTCGGAAAGGCTGTCCATCAATTATGCAGGACACCCGCCTCCCGCGCCCCCGTCACTGTCGAGTCGTGTCAGACCAACATCTATTATTCACACAATGCGTGACTTGGATTTGGAACTGATAAGTAGAACAAAAATACACCAGTGTGTGCCACAAGAGACACGTTTCCTAATATATTTTTTTCCTGATAGATTTCCTTTCAATGCTCGTAAGTAATTATACGGTTTTTTTTTGTTTTTGCCAGTAGAAACATAGCTAGATAATTTTGTACTACACGGATAATAAGCCTGCCTTTGTAGGTACAACTATATTATATAAACCTCGTATAACAAGTTTAAAAAAACAATTAGAAAATAACAAAAAAAAAAGGTTATGAAAAAAGTGATTTATCACACACTCGTGTCGTTTACGTTCTGCAGTTACGACGTTACGTTCTGATCACAGAACCGAGTTTATGGATCAATTAACCGTAGAAAGCCAATCATTAAAGCTATTAAAAAAATTAATCGAGCTACAAAATAGTTATAATGAAACATTATCAAACGTATTCCAAATTTAAACTAACTTGAATTATAGAACATCACAAGTTATTATAAGAGATATTCAAATGTAATCCCCTAGTTAATGTAATCCTGAAGTTGGGAGAGGCTTGTTATTACGACTAGTGTAATTGCCGCTAACATTCATCCCGCCTGGCTGGCCACGGATTAAGATATTTACACCCGCTGTTTTCACTAGATACCGTAATTAACATGCTATGGGTACGTTGGTTATGTAAGAAATCAACTACATAAAATTCGTGTTTATGATAGCTACATAATATTTAAAAAAATATGTAAGCAGTGGATCATTAAACATATTAGAGTTTAAGGCAAAAAAATTGTTGTACTATAAGTAAAAAAGTTACTAGTTAGCATAAAAGTTAGCTGGTTAGCTTAAAAGTTAGCTGGACAACTTAAAGTAGTCTACGAATAATAAAAACTAGGATGCGTAACTGTGTCAAAAAATTTGTTCCGATTCTGCAAAATGTGACCCGAATACATGCAAGAATTTTGTGTAATTATGGAAGTGACAATTATTGTCAACGGCTTTGTTTTATCAATTTGAATGTGTGTTCGTAGAGCCTATTGCCTTATTATTTTAGTGTGCGAAAATAACATTGAGAACCAAATTCAAAATGATTGAAGCATGGGAGTTACGTTTCCTTACTTTTTATTATTCGTAGTAGTTAGCTGAAAAGATACAAAAATTTACTATGTAATATCTCTTCAATTGTCGCGGAGATAGAATTAAAAGCTTTAAGAATTCATTTTAAAAGCAATAAAAATTCACAGACAGTTTTAAGATGATGGGATTCAAAAACGATAAAAAGGCATCAATACTACTTAAAGTAATGAACCGTAAACAATACCGGCTTGAGACTTTCTTCTTGGAGACCGATACAATTATAGCTCGTGAAAGAACCAAATGTAAAATACGGATTGATAAAGGTGACGCTGCGTTAAAGTAAAAAATCGTTTTTTATACGTTTTAGATCGCTTGTTTTGGAAACAAGAAATAGAACAGCAAGAAATGGAAAGGGCTTAAGCGATTAAAACCGACTTCCAAGGTAAAAACAATACTTAATAAAATTAATATGAACTAAAAAGTATTAAATAATTTTTACTATCTAATAGTGCCTTTTTTCCGAATTCGGCTAAACCTCAACTATTTCTGTACTCAATCTTCATAATTTTGAAGTCGGTACCAGATAGCTGAATCTTCAGTCCTCTGACAGAATATTTGAAACTTTTGGAACTGGCACCGACTTCAAAATTATGAAGATTGAGTACAGAAATAGTTGAGGTTTAGCCGAATTCGGAAAAAAGGCACTATTAGATAGTAAAAATTATTGAATACTTTTTAGTTCATATTAATTTTATTAAGTATTGTTTTTACCTTGGAAGTCGGTTTTAATTTTTTGTTAAAAATAATAATAATTTCACTCTTTTTAGTTACACTAGTGACTAGTAGGTAAACCTTCGCGTATACTTTACGTATCTTATTACAATTTGTTAAGAGCCACAATTCACACTCACAAAATAATATATTATCAGTGAAGTGAACATAATATTGTGCTAAGTAATTTGACAATTCTAATGCTTCAAGCCTCAAGCGGTCACCGGCGATTGCGATAACAATAGAAAGGCTATTGTGTCTCGTTTTTCCACGATCGAAGGATCTATCAGATAAAATATTGTATAAACTTGCATAGGATCAATGATATTCAACTAAATACAGATTTGTTACGTTCATACGATTTTCCGGCTTAAATTGCTTCCGAACAATTTTCAAATTCAATTGTCAAATATGAAAGATAAGTGAAACAAAAGATACGAAATGACATTTACATAAAAGAGACAGACTATACAAAAGACGGGTCAATTGGCCCGTATTTAATGGCTTCACAACGCGCGCGGTAGTAACATATCTGCTTTGAGTTTTTTTATATAATATCATTGCATAGGATGTAGCGTAGCTACTCATAATATATAATATTATCATAATTATTGACAGCTGTTCTTGTAAATTGTAATCAAGAATTCAATTTCAAATCGATACTTAGTGCGCCATCTATCGATTAATAAGTATAACTAATTAAAAAGACACTTAATGACTTTGTTTTGATTAAATACTCTTTTTAAAATAACTTTATTTTAATTCTATTTGTCTATAAAAAAAATTAAAGTAGTTAGTAAAATTTTCGATCTGTATATAAATTATAAAGTAGTAAAGTATTTTTGATCTGTCGTCTGCCGCCACGCGCTGCGCGGCGCGCGGCGCGTCGATGCCGTCGCCTCCGCGGCGCTGACCGCCGTGTATTAAACAAACAGTACATAATTATTATTATTATTAGTATATCCATACCTATGCCTTGTACTATTATCTATTCTGTGCCATGAGACATTGGTGACCTTAATACGACGTGGCCTTAATACGAATGATGATGACGACGATGATGATGATGATGATTATGATGATGAATATGAATTGCATAGTAGCATATGCTTTCTGTTCTTAAAACAACGCCGAAACTCCCAAACGTGTATCTATAAGGAGTCAGGAGTTCTCTCAGCATCTTCACAACCATGGTATATCTTGACCAAATATTTGACTTTTTGGTAGCATATTCTTAGTACACTTCACATAAAACCAAAATCACCATATGTTTCCATATAAATTTCGAGGAGTTCCCTCGATTACTCCTGGATCCCATGATCAGGTCACCACTTTTGTGAACATGGTACCAAATTGGAGTGAAACCAAATACAACAAAACAAAAATTTCGAAAATCTGTTCACTAACGGCGGAGTAATCGTTGAACATACAAAAAAAAAAAAATAATAATATCCACAGCCGAACATAAAACCTCCTCGTTTTTTGGAAGTCGGTTAATAAAATGGTTTTTGTCGCGTAATTTAAAAACCATAAATATATTTCATTTAAGCTATGGGCAAATTATAGTGAATGCTTGAACTAATCTATGTTCAAATTTTGCAAGCTTAAATCGCTCTACTCTGTTGGAAAAATTAGTAAATCGGTTTTTATAGAGGTCTTTTTGATTAATTATTCTGTGTTATAAAAGTTGACCAATCGTGTTATGCTATGCGTAATTCAAAGATAAAGACATGATGAATACTGACAATGAACTATAATTTCTTAGCTTTAGTCATTGTTGAGAAAAATCGATATCGCTGCAGCCAAATTATCAAGGCGTCACCTTAATAGCAATTTTATGTATAAACTAACACAAGATCATCATGACGTGTTTTAAAACATCCATAGACACGTCTAATCTTCTTCTCTGCCGCTTTTTGTGCACTCACAGAATTTTGTACATGTACCATCGAGGAAACTGATTCCTGTGCAGTTGACAGACCAACGTTATTTGGTCGAATATGTCAATTCAATATTATTGTGAATTGTCGGCTAGGTTTGACATAACGCAACCAAACTACGTAGGTCCCCGATCTGCATAGGAATCAACTTCTCTGATAGTACATAATATCTTATATACATATATAAAATTTTCGTGCCACAATGTTAGTCCATGAACTCCTCCGAAACGGCTTTTACTGATTTTTACCAAATTTTATATGTATATTCAGTAGGTCTGAGAATCGGCTACTGGGTACTTTATATATTGATAAGTGCATTTGTTGAATAAATAATAGTAAATTATTACAATCTGAGACTGACGGCGACCATTGTTTGTGCGACGAGATAGCGATCGACGTTGCCATGGCGACATACTTATTTAGTCACTTCAATGAAATAATATGGGCGAAATACTTTATATTATGGCAAAGCAACGTTTGCCGGGAGAGCTAGTAATTAGTATAAAGACAAATATTTTGATTTTATAATATTGAGGTTATTGGTTTGAAGTTTATTTGAAAGCAAGCAATAAATTTAAACTTTACCAATCAGCCAGCCCCGCCACATACTGTTTGTTAAATACCTTCGAAAATATATTGTTTGGACCGTATTATCATGTATTATAGTGGTCGACAGACTCGAAATTTTGTGGGTAAAATTATTAATTAACTTTAATTAGAAAATAAAACTTGTATATTATAATAATAGAACGTTGTATTATAAATCGTACTAGATGACGTTCGATCACGGGGACCGTACATTTTTCAGCGATGAAAAGTATCCTATGTCTCCCGGGACTCAATGTATCTCCATGCCAAATTTCAGCAAAATCGTTTCAGCGGTTTGGGCGTAAAGAGGTGTCAGACAGACGGAGAGACAGACACATTTTCACATAATATTGTTACGGATATGGACACTTAGTGCCATCTAGCGTCAAACCAGCGAAACTGATCAAGGGAACACAGGCAACGTAAATCCCCTACTCGATACTAGATGGTGCTAGGTGTATGTACCTACGAGTACTTTCTAGAAATATCTCATAATTGTTCACGCATATCGGGTTCATTCTGGGATGTTCCGGAATTTTCTGAGATTCAAACCGGCCCGTATAAATAGTCGCAGACAGTCCGGCCGGCAATTCAGTTTCGTCTGAGCGATCTTCGAGGCGACTTCGAAGTGAAAACAAGTGATCAATAGTGAGTGATTGTGATTGTGATAGTGACTCGGCTACGACCTAGGACAGTGACAGTGGATCTATCACGCCCCAGGCCCCGCCCACTTTGGACATTTGGACGAGCGGAAGCTAGAGTGCTGGTGAAACTACCGCCAGCTGGAAAGAAGAAGTCAAACAGATGTGTGTTGATCGAAGACACACCTACCAAGACATCAGTGCAAAAACTGATGACGGCGAGAACCCTTGTTAGTGGAAGCAGTAACGCTGTGGTCAGGGTTTTGAATCTTGGTGATCGCGAGATCTGCTTGAACAAAGGTGATGTCATTGGAAAGTGCGAGGAAGTTGTCTGGATGAGAAAGTGTAGTTCGATCACAGGCTCAGACTCAGCAAACAGCAGCAACTATGGAATAGTGACTGAGCTACTCGACGACTGCAAGAGTAATCTGACTTATTCTCAGAGCATGAACTCTAAGAAGTTTTTACAACGCCACGCGAATATCTTCTCCATTCAGGAAGGCGACCTTGGAAGAACGTCGATGGTTCAGCACAGGATAGATACCGGAAGCGAGAACCCAATTCGTCAACGAGCAAGACGGATACCCATTGCAAAGGAAAAAGAAGTTGAAGGCCTTTTGGAGCACATGAGAAGGCATAAGATTATTGAACCGTCTGCAAGTCCGTGGTGCTCACCTGTTGTGTTAGTGAAAAAGAAAGATGGCAGCACAAGATTTTGTGTGGACTACAGGCGTCTCAATGATGTCACTAAGAAGGACAGCTATCCATTACCTCGAATCGACGACACTCTGGATACCTTGAGTGGCATGAAATGATTCTCGACCCTGGACCTGAAATCTGGATACTGGCAGGTGGAAATTCATCCAAAAGACAAAGAGAAGACAGCGTTCTCCACCGGTAAAGGTTTGTGGTAGTTTAACGTCATGCCCTTTGGATTGTGCAACGCACCTGCCATATTTGAGCGACTCATGGAGTGTGTACTGGCAGGCTTAGTTGGAGAGGCTTGCTTAGTCTACCTGGACGACGTCATCATTGTTGGCCGCGACTTCGAGGACCATTTGCGAAACTTGGAACGAGTTTTCGCCAAAATAGAGGGGGCCAAGTTAAAGTTGAATCCAAAAAAATGTCGTTTATTCAGGAGAAAAGTCAATTATCTCGGTCATGTTATTGTTAATGGAATCCAGACGGACCCGGAGAAACTGAAAGCAGTTCAAAATTGGCCAACCCCCAAGAACAAAACCGAAGTGCGGGCATTTCTCGGCCTATGCTCCTACTACAGGCATCTTACTACAGGCTTGGACGACGTCATCATTGTTGGCCGCGACTTCGAGGACCATTTGCGAAACTTGGAACGAGTTTTCGCCAAAATAGAGGGGGCCAAGTTAAAGTTAAATCCAAAAAATGTCGTTTATTCAGGAGAAAAGTCAATTATCTCGGTCATGTTATCTCCAGTGATGGAATCCAGACGGACCCGGAGAAACTGGAAGCAGTTCAAAATTGGCCAACCCCTAAGAACAAAACCGAAGTGCGGGCATTTCTCGGCCTATGCTCCTACTACAGGCATTTTGTTAAGGGATTCTCGGAGATAGCCAAGCCATTACATCGGCTGACAGAAGATAAACGACAGTTTATTTGGGACGAGACTTCTGAAGATTCTTTTCAGAAACTGAAGAAACATCTGTGTGAAACACCAATCCTGGGGTATCCACAACCTGAAGGTCAGTTTATAGTCGACACGGATGCAAGCAACACTGGCTGTGTTGCTGTGCTTTCACACTCTCTCTGTGCTCTTTTGTGTTGGAGGGGTGCTTTCTCAAAAACAGGGCGAAAGAGAAGTTGTAATTGCATTTTTCAGCAAATCTTTATCTAAGCCAGAGAGAAACTACTGTGTGACAAGAAGAGAACTCTTGGCTGTTGTAAAGACGCTACAACATTTCAGAAAATATCTCATCTCACAAGTGATCAATAGTGAGTGATTGTGATTGTGATAGTGACTCGGCTACGACCTAAGACAGTGACAGTGCTCAGCGATTTGGATCTAGTGCTTAGTGTTTGGACTTAGTGATTTGTGTGAGCTAGTGTTTGTGAATAAAGTCTTCAGGAGAGTCACCAGGTCTTTCTCTCCGAATCTACGAACCCTAGCACGTAACAATATTTTACAATAGTAAAAGTATGAATTTGACGTATAAGTAATATAATATTATAGTTTGGATTTCAATCAAAATTTCTTGGGCGAAATGTAATTGGCGTAAAAATAATAATTAATCAAGAATTTTATCCTCTTAAAGTGAATATTTTTAGAGTGCATAACAAGTCTTTGTTCGGCACATTGAAAAGATGAAAGACAGCGAACTAGGACCTAGGACAGAGAGTGGTCACGCGGTCAAGTGTTCAAGCGGTCAGTTTTGCGTTCTTTGTGTTGTATTACGTTATATAGAGATACTCACACAGGGGGCGTTCTGACCGCGTCAGAATTGCTTCGTGACCGACTGCTCGAACGCAGAATGCGAACGCAGAACGCTTGAACGCGTGACGGCGTGACCGCTCTCTGTCTGATATTACCCACAAACTACGTCAATATCTTTATTAGTAAGTTGTCTAGGCTTTAGTGATCGAAGGCTTTAGCTTGAAACATCATATAAATAATATCTTTGGAAGGTTCAAAGTATGTACTAATTTGTTATTCATAGGCACCGAGTAGTTTCGTGAATCTAAACTCTAAACAGTTAATTTAGTTTTGATAACCTTAATTGGACATTTGGAATTTCCTATTTATATAAGAACTAAGATAGAAAATATTCTATTATTGTATAACTATGGCTAACTGTCCTAAAAACGTTGTTTGACTATAATAAACCTTATTTCTTGAATGAAAACTAGGTGTTTGCCGATTTCCAGATTAGGCAGGGCCCGCAGATCAAATCTCGTCAAAATCGGTCCACCCGTTTCGAAGGAGTTGGGCAACAAACAGATTTTAGCTATCAATAGCGTGTCTCTGTCAATGATTCTGTTTGCGCAAATGAAACCTATAAAAACTGCGATATTTTGTTGATCGATCTAAAAATTGTGCATGCCCTTTTTTAGATGGTAGAAAATACCAGATAGGAAACAGAAAAATCCAATACATAAGCTGGGTGCTTACTGAAAAAACCACGCGTTTTGAATTACCAATGAACGTTCAGGATTGCGGGATTGCTTGCTTTATTAAGAATTTAATTTGAAAACCATTGGCTTAATCCTTCCGCTTAGGAATTAATTGCATCGGATACGCAAACCATAGTCGAAGAGTATAGTGTATCGGCTTTTGTTATATTATGTTCAGAAAAGAAAATACAAATAATAATGTCAAGTCAGATATGATCGTGATCACACAATATATAATTATGCTGGTCCTAATTACGCATTTTAGCTTTGAATCAATTTCCCTAATACTTCAATCGGAGGTTCTAGGAATGGGGATTGTCCATTTTTTTTAAATTTTGCTCATTACAAAAACATTTCGAGGAATAAGGTCAGTGATCGTTTTTCTGTATATAAACGAAAAAAATACCCATTAGTTACTTATATTTTTGAACAAATATGTTTAACTTTAGCTTTTGTGGCTTCAATGGCGTTAAATTAGCAATAAATTCGACCAACATTACGTTTCGAACTTTTGGTAAGCTTTTCGTATCAGCTTTCACATAATGAGAACTTGTATTTGACGAACCAGCCATTATAAATAAGTTTCAAAAGAAAAAAAAAACATTCTGCAGAGGTCAATTGGCCGCCGATGATGACGTCAGAGCGAAACTTTAAAAATTTATTGAGAAAAAACTAGCCAATGAATTTCAAAATTATTGAATTTATATTCTTAAAATACCATATTTTAACGAAAAAAAATATAAAAAGTACATGTGATTTTTTTGGACAATGCCCATTCCCATTGTATTCTTTTGTTGTCGCGATCACCGGTGCTCGCGCGGGGCCTGAAGGATTTTAAGTAAGTATTTTTGTGTTACTTTTGTATTAGCTGTCCGTCCACTAAAATAAAATTTCAAAATTATTATTATTTTTATACATATACAACGTGCTTTAAATATAATATCTTTGGATACTTTAACACCACATCAATCTGGTTTTAACACAATATAGCGGATTGCGTGCTGCCGTGTACTCAATAACATAAAGCAAATCGTTATAACTTTTAAAACTATTAATATATAAACAAACTATCTAACTTAGAGCATTAAGCGTAGGAATTTATTTTAGATAAAAACTTCCTATATCTTTTTCAAATAAAAAGTAACTTTAATGTGCTAGATTTTTCACAAAAGCTATTAATTAAAAAATAAACTAGACAGAGAAAATATACTTTGATATGAAAATATACTTTGATATTTTAGTATAAAATTTTGTTAGCCTCGTGGTGTGGAAATAATAATTTTCCAATGTTATACAACTTCAAAAGTTTGCCACACTATCGAGCTCGTTAGCGCAAAGTACTACAAGCTATTCAGCAATAATATTCCTGAAATATCGGCTCAGGATTTGTTTGTTATTCTAGTTTATATTATACTAGATGTAGGAATTTTACAGAAACCGTACTTTTTCCGCAAAAAATAGCCTATGTCCCTTCACGTGGTCTATACTCTATTCTTCGTGTGTCCCAAAAAACATAAAAATTGCTCCAGTAGTTCTTAAGATAATAAGCAATTTCATATAATTTTCCCCGTTTTTTCTACTTTTTCCTTTGCTTCTTCGCTCCTATTAGTCTAGTGTAATAAAATATAGCCTATAACCTTCCTTAATAAATGGGCTGTCTAACACCGAAAGAATTTTTCAAATCGAACCAGTAGTTCCTGAGATTGGCGCATTTAAACAAACAAACAAACGCTTCCGCTTTATAATATTATAAGTATAGACAATATACCATCGAGGAAATTGATTCCTAGACAGTTGACAGACCAACGTCATTTGGTCGGATCATGTCAATTCAATGTTAATTGTGATTTTTCCGCTGGGTTTGACGTAAAGCAACCAAACTACGTAGGCCCCCATCTGCCTAGGAATCAACTTCTCTGATGGTACATTGTACACAGCATCTCTTGCATTACTCATAACTTGCTACCTTTTGCCTGCAGCTCCGTCTTTGTAAAGTATACGTTTTAGTCTTTAAGGTAATAGAAGATAACAAGAAATTTTATTACAGTCTGTTGGGTTTGTACAAAAAAGTAACAAACAAACGTACATACGTTACAGTGCCGTACAATAAACAATGTACCATCGAAGAAATTGATCCATTGGCATATTTTGACGGACCTCCGTCATTTGGTCGGGTTATGTCAATTCAAGTCAGTCGCGATCTGGCGGCTGGGTTTGACATACGACCAAACTACGTAGGTCCACCAATGAATAAATTTTTTTGATAGTACATTTGTCTATTTTTTACACAACCTAATAATTATTTGTATTTACTTCCGACGACCTCTGTGGCTCAGTTGGTGGGCTGTTGGTAGCTCAAGCCGGGGGTCGCGGGTTCAAATCCCGCCAACGGAACAAAAAGTTTTCTAAGTAAGGTCATGGATGTGTATTAAATAATATGTGTATCATATTATAATAAAAATCTTAAATATATGTACGAGTATAGTATAAAAGTATTAAATATATATTTCCGTTGTCTGGTACGAGTTACTCGTACCCGTAACACAAGTCCTTCAGGTACTTACCACGGGGCCAGACTGACGTGGCGTGAAGCGTCCATAGATATTATTATTATTATTACTTAGTGGGTTCAAGAATAAAAAAGTTTGAAACCGACTTGTTGTTGAACCTGTACCAGATTTGTACTAATACTTTTATGTGCATTAAAACTAGTTTTGCGTTACTAATTTTGTGCTTGTGTTTCATTTTCCAATTACAAAAATGTGTCGTCAAAGCGAACTTTACACAAGCCAAGTGTGGGTGTGTGTTTTGATATGTTAAACACTAATATGCAAATAACGTTATACACAAAACAGGAGAGTTAATACACAAAACATCAGCACTTTGAAACAAGTTACGACTTTGCAAAGGTTTTAATAAAAAAAGAAAGATTTTAATCATAACGACCTATGTGGCTCAATGGGTAGAGTACGAGTATGTGGCAGCTCAAGCCGGGGGTCGCGGGTTCGAGTCCCGCCGACGGAACAAAAAGTTTTTCAATGTTCCCCGGTCTGGATGTGTATTAAATATGTGTACGATATAGTAAAAATCTTAAATACATGTATAGTATAAAAGTATTAAATATATTTCCGTTGTCTGGTACCTGTAACACAAGTCCTTCAGGTACTTAGCACGGGGCCAGATTGACGTGGTGTGAAGCGTCCATAGATATTATATTATAACGCTAATCGATGTAGCTGTAAGTAGTGAAATTCTAAAATATAATTGATCGTTAACCAGTTTTCTTATAATTTTGGGTCAATACTCGTTTCAAAGCCACATAACAATCGAAAATTGTCACAATTTCGTATTTCATGGGGCAATAAAGAAATAAGTGAAATAAAAAGCAATAATATTGTCAATAAATGACGGTGGGGCTTTTATCTTTTATGTGACATCGTCATTTAATACTGTGCGACGTGCAGGCGGTTACGCCTCAAACTTTATTAGCCAATCAGCGCCGGGAACTCTATTATGGTCTATCAACTCCTGAGATGCTATTAGCGGCGAATTGATAGCGTTACTTCCTTGCCACTGGTTATTGATTCACTTTTATGCGCTTGTGAACTTCGGAGCATGTACCTTACCGCTTGCCACTTCATTTAACTTTCCACTTTGAGATTATAGTTTAGGTTTTCTTTCAAAACTTTTATTATATTACATAATAAGAGTGTATCTGTATATAGATCTGTATTGTAATTATTATAACAATACAGATCTTTTTTATTTGGTCGGATTATGTCAATTCAATGTAAGTCGCGATTTGGCATATCTCGATCAAACTATGTAGGTCCACCGTCTGCCTTCTCCGATAGTGCTAATTTTTAAAACATCTACGCCTCAAAAGGTAAAAGGCGTTTCTCCGTCTCTGATGCCGTGTCTTCTTAGGAAACTTTATTCTAACAGATTACAAGCTTAGAGAGAATACATGCAAATAAAAACGACATGGTAGGGCTTACAAAATAAATTACCTTTTTATTCCTATCTCCTCCAGCGAAGGGTATAAAGAGGAAGTAAAAAATACGCAAATAGTTGGAGCCGATTGTCGGAATTACTTAGCCGGGATTGTCTCCTGCAGGCGTTCGGGGCAGCGGACATTTCACAACAAATTACATTTCTCCACTCCCCTTACACCAGCTTTACTCAACCTACGGCCCGCTAGTCTTGATCCGGAGTGACCCACGTAAAGATAAAGATAATAATAAAATGAACCGCTGATCAAATTTATTTTTCATCTCTAAATACCTAATTTTGTTTGTCCCGCGACACCCAGACTGAGATGTTTGTGGCTCGTATAAAAAATGGTTGAGTACCACTGCCTTACACAAATGAACTTCAAGAATTCGACTCCCGGAATGTAAGATTACTTTTATTTCCGTTAAATGAGGTTTCATTTAGCGATGTTAAGTTAACAAAGGACAATTTTAATAAATGCGGAAAGATAAGAATGATTTATTTTTGCTTAGACCATTCCAGTTAAGGAGAATGGGTAGATTAGGACAATTCTTAAGAGTTATTCAAGTTAGAATATTGGTCTGGTATGTTTATTGTTTAATAATTAGAATTTAGGACTAACATTTTTATTTCTAGGAAGACTTTTTAACAATTCCAAATGTAATTTTTTAGACTAAATATTATATGTCTGTAATAATTATTAAATAACAACGATCTTTATTTTTATTAGACAATGGAACCAAGTAACCTATACTATATCGTTTTAATTAATTGGACTTTGTAGAGAGAAGCTAAGTATATCAACTACACAGGAAGTTTTCCTAACTCTAATGTCAAATCCTTCTGTTTGTACTTAGATATTATGTGAGATAAAGTCAGCGGGAAGCGATCTTATGTATAGTGATTTATAATAATGGTGAAATTCAATTTCAAAATTCAAAAAAATTGAATTTCGAAAATCAAATATTTGATTCTTGATTCTTAACATAGGGTTGCATATTTTATGAACTTTTACGATCACTTGACGTGCGATTTCAAACATTTGATGGACCCAACATCGGTGATGTGACGGGAATGAATGGGCTATCATGAAATTCAATCTCCGACCTCCATCAATCCCCATCAGGACACAGATGGCTCGAGTGTGCGATCTGCCGACTTGTTTTTGTGACACGACTCAACTGGACACTATAAATTGTCCCTAACTAGGGCAAATTATGTTTAATGTGGCTCTAGCTCACGGCAACTTTTTATAGCGATGCAATCGTGCGTTTCGAGAATGCGCGATTGCATGGCTACAAACGCTCTTTAGTTGCGTTTGCAACGCGCGACTGTAGCGATGCAAATGCGCGACGTGTTCCGTTCAGTTATTTTTGAAGAGTTAAAATAAGTGCAATTGCAAAGCAACTAAATAAGCGCCCCGAGTGCTATGGTACACACATACAGCTAGCAACCGCTTTGCGATTGTATCGTTGCAAACGCGCGATAGTATCGCCTATTGTGGTATCGCGATGACATCGCTTCAAGTAGTCGCCGTGTGCTACGGCCCTTATAGGTTAGACATATCGACACAATATGTGACGCTAAAATACATTTGTTGCGTTACGCTCATCACGCTATTTGACATTTTACTTTATTTTGTATTGCTCTCATCCATCGTTCGGTCGCGCCTTAAGTTTCGTTTCGGTGAACTTGACCATATAGCAATGTCCAATAGCTGTATAATAATGCTTCAAATTATTTACTCCATAGAAAATAATAAGACGCACATTTTAAACTGAAGCTATACGCTCTCATAGAAAGCCGGCGTTAATTATTATCAAATCAAATCATTTATTTTTTATGAAGATGCACTCATCAAGTTGGTATCGAGTGTAGAGCTAGCTTAAAATTTTCTTTCAAGTCTGTTTCTTGATTTTGCTATAATTCACCCAAGAAGATCGTTAACAATCTATAATACAAAATTACCCGTAATTGCTGGCTTATCTAAGATTTGCTCTGTACAGTAGTATTTATCATGTTCCAATAAATAAAAGCTGACACAAGTCTGAGGGGAACCGGGAATTTAATTTAAGCTCAAAGTAAAAATCAAAGGTTCGAGAAACCCAACCGAGTTTTTGCCGCTAGAGAAATTATAAAAGCACTTTCTTAATTTATATTCGAATAAAAGGTTTCTTTATTGTGTCCAATTTCCGTACAATGTTTCAATACCGAGTTACTTTGTAATTTACACGAACTAAAAGGCCTTTTGTAACGTTGTTTACCGTTGTTTAATTGTTTGTTTTCTTTTGATTTAGTTTTCATTATATCTGTCAGGAATTGTAGTCGAGTAGGTTACTCGAATGTTCTCGAAGGTACTTAATGTTACCTTGGTATCCCATCTATCCATAGATTCCGAACTAATTTCATATTTTACGAAAATTTGTCCGTCTGTATCTCTGTCCATATGTGAATTTGTCAGTACAAACTTTTCTCGTGTAAGCCGCTAAACCGCCGCTTTCATGAAATTTCGTATGAAAATACTTTGAGTCCTCGCAAAGGACCTAGTTTTTATCGCAGAAATTTCTATAATGAACACTGAATGAAGCATCAGATACAGTGGGATTCATTTACTGATCTGTCCTGCGCACTCTTCTTTATCATTATTCCGCTGTTCTTGCGAATAATTTAGTTTTAAATGGAATAAATATAAATATAAACCAGTATACAAAATTTAATTTCCAAACGAATATACCTAGTAATAAAACTTTTAAAAAATCCCAGTCCCATAAAAGGATACAGTAAAAAATAACAAAAACTTTAAGTACCTCCAAGGACAATTAAATAATTAATGTATTGCTTATCATATTTTATTTTAAAATAGCTTGACTTTATAGCATTATTATTAATGCATAAATGCGTTTATTTTGTGTTTCTGACAAAGCCACGCTTAAGGCAATATTAATTTTTTAACCGACTTCCAAAAAACGAGGAGGTTATATTATGTTCGGCTGTGGATATTTTTATTTTTTTATTTTTGTATGTTCAACGATTACTCCGCCGTTTGTGAACCGATTTTCGAAATTTTTGTTTTGTTGTATTAGGTTTCACTCCAATTTGGTCCCATTTTCACAAAAGTGGTGACCTGATGATGGGATCCATGAGTAATCGAGGGAACTCCTCGAATTTTATATGGAAACATATGGTGATTTTGGTTTTATGTGAAGTGTACTAATAATACGCTACCAAAAAGTCAAATATTGGGTCAAGGTATACCATGGTTTCGATGATGCTGAGAGAACTCCTGATTCCTTATAGATACACGTTTGGGAGTTTCGGCGTTGTTTTAAGAACAGAAAGCATAAACTACTATGCAATTCATATTCATCATCATCATCATCGTCATCATCATCATTACCACGTCGTGTTAAGGCCACCAATGTCTCATGGCACAGAATAGATAATAGTACAAGGCATAGGTATGGATATACTAATAATAATAATTATGTACTGTATAACAATTAACAACACCTGTTTGTTTTTAATACACGGCGGTCGGCGTCGCCGCCCAGCGCCGCCGCGCGGCGCGTGGCGGCAAAAGACAGAATATCGAATACTTTACTAACTACTTTATATACAGATCGAATACTTTACTACTTTATAAAATTTTAATAGACAAATAGAATTAAAATAAAGTTATTTTAAAAAGAGCATTGAAACAAAACAAAGTCATTAAGTGTCTTTTTAATTAGTTATACTTATTAATCGATAGATGGTGCACTAAGTACCTATCGATTTGAATTCTTGATAACAAGAACAGCTGTCAATAATTATGATAATATTAAATATTATGCTACGCTACATCCTATGCAAGTTTGTACAATTTTTTATCTGATAGATCCTTCGATCGTGGAAAAACGAGACACAATAGCCTTTCTATTGTTATCGCAATCGCCGGTGACCGCTTCGGGCTTGAAGTATTAAAATTGTTAAATTACTTAGCACAATATGTTCACTTCACTGATAATATTATATTATTTTGTGAGTGTAAATTGTAATAAGATACGTAAAATATACGCGAAGATTTATCTACTAGTGTAACTAAAAAGAGTGAAATTATTATTATTTTTAACAAAAAATTAAAACCGACTTCCAAGGTAA
The DNA here is from genome assembly GCA_937595015.1 of Polyommatus icarus. NCBI lineage: Eukaryota > Metazoa > Arthropoda > Insecta > Lepidoptera > Lycaenidae > Polyommatus > Polyommatus icarus. The sequence continues at coordinate 5,000,082 of OW569325.1, forward strand.
AAACAATAATAACATTAATATGATCTAAAAGTTCCATAAGTTTCAAATTTTCTGTCAAAGAAAATATAAAGATTCAGCTATATCTGGTAACGACTTCAAAATGATGAAGGTTGAGTACAGAAATAGTTGAGGTTTAGCCCAATTCGGAAAAAGGCACTATTAGATAGTAAAAATTATTTAATACTTTTTAGTTCATATTAATGTTATTATTGTTTTTACCTTGGAAGTCGGTTTTAATTTTTTGTTAAAAATAATAGCCGTGGATATTTTTACGGGAAGCTTTATACTTAAAAAGCCGAAATTTTGCTGGGGATCGCTTGCGTTGGCGGAAACGCAGTTCTGGTAAACTTATGAATTTATTATTTGAAAAGTAATCAACTATAACTAATAAAAATGTTGTTTGCACCATGGACGTAAAAAAAGGTGGACGAAGTCTTATTATACACAGCCCTGTGTCAGAGTAGACAGAATTATAGAGTATGCCATAAACGAATGATGCTAAGTATATATTATAAGTCAATGGAGTATGCCGACTTAGAACTAATGTTGAAATTTTTAAATTTGACGTATTTTGACAAAAATCGTCGCTAGGGTTGTTACCTACGAATTTAAAACTATGACATAATATTGCAGGCATACATTATAAGGTTTTCTGTATTTCTCGGGATGTATAAATAAAACACGTTAATATTAAATTAATTATATTTACACACTAACTCAGTGTTTCCCAAACTTGTCGGGACCGCGACTCATCTACAAGAAAGTTTAAAGTTCGCGGCCCACCTTGTGTCATGAAGACAAAAAAATAAGTGGCTTACGTAGTAAATCTTCCTGACATATTAAATGAAGCCACTCGAACATCTGTAAAAAAAACATCCATACTAATATTATGAATGCGAAAGTATGCTGTCTGTCTCTTACCTCTTCACGCCTAAACCGCTGAACCAATTTTGCTGAAATTTACCATATAGGTACTCTGAGTCCCGGGAAAGGACATGAGATACTTTTTGTCCCGGAAAAATGTACGGTTCCCGCGCGATAAACGAAATTTGACGCAACGGAGTTGCGGGCGTAATCTAGATAATATTATAAAATATAATAATAATACTAATATAATGCAAAAGTGTGTCTGTCTGTCTGTTCTTCCAAACCTCTTCAACCAACCTCCTCACGCCCAAACCTCTTCAACCAACCTCCTCACGCCCAAACCGCTGAACCAATTTTGCTGTAATTTGGTATAATGCAGATAGGTACTTTAAGGAACAATGTACGGTTCCTTCGCGATAAACGAATTTTGGCGCAATGGAGTTACAGGCGTTAAGTCAGGGCGAGCGAATCGAGCCCTAGTGTATCCCCATAACCTTAGCTGCACTTTTGTGGTACACTTTACGGTCCACTAACTTTATCTAATGAGTAATGACTAATGAAGGGAAAACAAAGCCTTACATAATTATATTCAAACTTATACAATAAACAAACATATTCACCTTTCAGCATTAGCAGGAAGAGTAAACAATACCAATGTCGGTTTCAACAAGGTTGAATTAAGGCACCCGTAGACGCTGCAGTATACTCCCGGCATTATTTAAATTTAACTAATTAAAAAGTCGACGGGAAAGATACGTGGATCGGTCGACGTGTTCTTCTTGGTCGTATTGATCAAGTATTGATGTTAAAACGTAGTGATTATATTCTCTTTGTTGATGTTGTTTATGTTTTGGCACATGCTATTAAAATTGTCAGAATCCAATTTTGAAATCTATATTTTAAAATATTTAAAAATAAATTATAACAGCCAGCGCGAGGCGCATTCCGTTCATAATCCGACTGAAACCCGACGAATTTGACAGATATCGAGACCTTTGAAGTCTCTTTTGAAGTCTCTTTGAAGTCTCTTTGAAGTCGAAGTACTGGTAGTTATGTCTATTGTGCCTGTGTCTTCAGAGTCGGCCACGCACACATTCTTATCGCCTGTCAAATGGCCGGACTAGCGTAAGAATGTGTGCGTGCGGAACGTGTACATGCAGTCAGCCGGGCCGAATCTGGCGACACAGTGCTGTATATGGCGGGACTCCGTCCGCCTTTTTTTATACGTCCATGGTTTGCACTAAAGTTATTCGTTTATCACGCGGAAACGATATTTTTTTTCGGAAATAGCACCAACTTTTTTTTAAAGAAAAAAGTATCACATAAAACATGCAGCACTGTAACAATAACTGTAATAACCAATATAACCATGTTTTTGAGCAAATAAATATGATTATTATGATGATGATTATCGCCGCACCAAATGAGAACGAAATCAGATCAGCGGAAGAAGTTTGGAGTAGTAATAAGGTAGAACAGCAGACTGACTTTTGCATAATTTATATTATTAAGTAAGAATTTACAATACTAACTACCGCAATCAGAGAGGAATATTAACTAATTAGCTGTAATTAAATGGAGAGTTTGACATATAGGGCCGTATGAATAGAAACTTAGCGAGGGTTTTAACTACGTTTTTACTATGTTAAAAGCTGTTAAAAAACCCTCGCTAAGTTTTTATTCATACGACCGATAATGTATAGGGCTTATGTCAAAATCTTCATATTTTAATTGCAGTGAAGTAAATAAAAATAAATAACAATTCATAAACTTAAAATAATCTTAATAAACAATAATTTTAAATTATATTCGGAGGTTAATGAAAAAAGGTAATGTATATTTTGAAAGATTATCATTTCCAAAAAGAAAGGTTGTATAACAATTATTGGAGGATTTTTCCTATTTAAAAAGCCAGACTACTCAATAACGTCCACGTGTAAGCGTTATGCAAAGTAGCAATGTGCTAATGGGGTTCAAATTTAATGGTGGGCGTACCGTGACCCATATCAGGTAATATTGAAGGCTACGTGCTGTAGTATGATCTATAATAGTAATATAATAACTCCCACACCTGTTTCGGTGACGGTGGCTGGTTTCATTGAAACCAGGCCAGTTACGCAGAAGTAATTTTATAGTGCCCAAGTGTGTGCTACTATCTATTCCTTTACTCTCATTACCCAGGGGGACGGAAGACCGACACGACTGGTGAGAGATTCGGCGCAGGATCGACGTTTTACATGCCCGTCCGACGCATGGATCATCCTTGTCAGACAGTCTTGTGAATTGTGATCAGCCTGCATTGTCCTAACCAAACTTAGAAATAACGTGTTTCCAACGCGGGAATCGAACCCACGACTTCCAAGTCAAAAGCCACACTCTAAAACACTAGACCACGGAGGCGTTATATGATCGATAATATTGCTGTCACAACTCCCAAGTAACTTAAAGGCTGTCACAGACAGAGCAGGTAATCTAAAGATGTATGTTATAGCACGATACATCTTTCTACAGAAATCGTACACAACAGCTATAATGTAAAAATATACATTATAGCTGTTGTGTGACGATTTCTATAGAAAGATGTATCGAGATGTATCGTGCTATAATATACATTATACATCTTTACATTACCTGCTCTGTCTGTGACAGCCTTAATGCTCGCGAATGTCGTTGAAAGCATTTGAACTTCGAAGCTCCTGAAAAGCTTTTATACTGATAGTTAACTTTTGAGCTTTCAACTGATATCTTACGTAAACAAACTTTTATAGTCTTCATCAGATTCAGAACTTGCAGATGCGAGCTAAGAGTTATACAATAACTAATATATTCTTTAATTCCATTAAATCGATTCAAATCTTTTATTTAAACTACTAAACTGGTTTAAAGGCAGGAGGCACAGGTACATACTACAGACCATGAGGAGGGATGGCATGGAATATGACGTATATTATCGCGCCAAAATGTGAAGCTTTCCTTTATGCGCTTGAGAATAATGGTAAATATCATAGCGTAGTGTTATCGTTATATCTTATACAATATATCTTGGCTAAAAAAGCATTAGATTAAGGACCTGCTATTTTTCATACTTGATTTAAAACTGTGCCATTTTTTGAGTGCCAAAATAATTAATTTACTTTTGATGCCACGATATTTTTCAAGGACTCATTAGTTCTGAGTTTTGAGACGGCACGTCTAGCCGATCAGAATAACGCAATAAATAAAATGTAATTTGGCCGGATGAGAGTTAAAAAACCGTTTCCTTGAGATGAAACAGCTGCGGGTAGTAAGAAATAATTACTGCAATAAATCTGGCCGAACGACGAAAAATACCAATTTAAGCGTAAAGCGTAAAGCGTAACTCCACTCCGGCGGGATTTTCTCATTAAACATGGCAACATTGGGCTCTTAATACGCAATGAGAATGTCCATTTTCAAATAACGTCCCTGAGGAGATAAAATAAGGTACGTGCTAAGCAATTAATGTTGTAATAACTTATTAGTTACAATCTAATTCTCTTTACAAAATATTTTAGGTTGGCCTGGAATATTTATTTCTTATAAATTATTTATTGTCAGACACCAGAATATTATTACTTTCTATTCTAACCTTTTCTGGTACCGACAAAATGTGCACCCAGTAATTCACAAATCAAGGACATTTTTAATTACCTTCTTTACCACATTTATGCAATAAATCATTCTATTCTATTAAATAGATCTCACTAAAGTCTGAATCGAGATATGTATTATTAATTAACTTCGAAAACTTATCGCGCTTTAGGCTATGTCCACATCTGTATCATGATCGCGTATCAGCCCCCGTAGACAACTGGCAAAACGCTAACGCTAACGCTAGCGCTACAAAATGGGATTGACATTAGTATTCGCTAGCGAAGCGATGACTTATGTCAAATCGCATACATTTTGTAGCGCTAGCGTTAGCGTTAACGCTTTGCCACTTGTCTACAGGCCCAGATCTCCGTCGCGTAGCATCGAAGCGTATCATGATTGCTATTGTGGACGCAAAAATCAAAATGATCGCGATCATCGCGTACATTTCTAGCGATCATGATACGCTTCGATGCTACGCGACGGAGATTTGATACGCGATCATGATACAGATGTGGACAAAGCTTTATACATTTTCGTAAATAGGTCAGGGGTAAATGATTAAGTAAACCATTGGAAGAAGTTTCGCTTGCAGCTCCTGCGTCAATGCAAATTCCAAGTTTTATCAACTTTGATTATCAATGAATTATTCAGCAGCTACCCGGTCTCAGGGATAGATTCTTAACCGCGTTTAAATCATGCTCTTATTGTTTGGGCGTTGGAGAGCATAACTTGGCACTATTGTATTAATGGGCGTTAATACAATGGTTTTCCCGTCCTGGAAACCTTATTTAAAGTTTGAATTTACTCTAAAAATAAATTGCAACAGCATATTTGCTCTGTAATATTATATATTTTAAGTGAAAGAGACTAGAAATGTTGTTTACGATTAATCACTCATTTTGACGACCTCTGTGGCTCTGTGGCTCAATAGCTATGTCCACACTGTGAACTTTCATCTTCAAGTTTCGTCATCTTCTTTCATTCAACTTTCGCATTCAATAATTGAATGCGTCAACTAACGCAACGCCAACATTGTCATTAAAGATCAAAGCGAATGTTTTCGATATAGTCAGAGGGCATGCGTCGCGGGCATGCCTCACGTTCGCTGTTGACTGCGCTATGAATTATGATGCATGCCCTTAATGAACAAAAAAATGCACAGTGTGGACATAGCTACTGGTTAAGAGCGTATATGGTGGGTGTGGCGTGGTCGCGGGTTCGAATCCCGCCGACGGAACAAAAAAGTTTTCAAAGATCCTGGGTCATGGATGTGCAATATTAAATATATATTTCCGTTGTCTGGTACCCGTAACACAATTCCTTCAGGTACTTACCACGGGGCCAGACTGACGTGGTGTGAAGCGTCCATAGATATAATAATATTTAGTCTTAAAATTTTTCATAACGTCACCTTCCTATCTTAATAGATTAAAAACTAGAGAAAAAATTGCAATCGTTTGCTACTAATAACAACTCATTACCTAGCAAAGAAAATTAGCGATCGTTTGGTAAATCCCACTTTAGTGATGGATCATCAGATCTTCGTTAGCAAGATTGATCGTAATGATTAGCAACATAACAGTCGGTTTGGGCCGATCTGAGCGTCGTTAATGAAGACTTAGTATTGAGTAATAAACCTCTATTTATCAGGTCGAGTATTTTAGCAAAACCATAGCGGTTGTAATGCTATCTCATTTATATCGGCGATAAACTTCTGTAGTAGCTTTTGTTGTTGTACTTCATTGTTGGACCAAAAAAGTGAAAATAAAGTAGATTAAAGCTCGTCAGTAGCTTTTTCAGGCTGTTGAATTATACTTATTAAGTGGCGGCTACAGTGGGGGTAACTAAACTTAATGGTGTGCCCACAGAAAGATTAAATTTAAAATTTATTAATTTTGTATCTGATCGAGCTATCAGGCAGATTAGTTTCACAACTCGGACACAATTTGTGTACAGTACATAAAGGTAATATACCTAAGGTATATTAACTTTATGGTACAGTAGAGTAACTCATCCGTATCTTAAGAAATTAACTAGCTTCAAATCAGAGAGTGATACCAGTTTTTCGATTGAGTGACTTAACATTGCACTGTATTGCTAATTGCTACTTCAAGTGATTTGAAACAACGCGTGCGTGCGCTCAATTTTGGCGGTCTGTACAATCGGTTTCAAGCTGATCTACTGTATAGATTTAAATTGTGACTCAGACTTCAGTTCTAATAATTAATTAAATTTAACGGCTCATAAAGTCTTACAAGGGTCGAATTATAAGTTATTTTGTAAGTTCATCGGAGCGGAGTTCGGCTCACACATTTCTTGACCTCTGATCTAATCACCGCGAAAACTTTTAATGGATAATGTTTCTAACCTTAATTACTTTGACCCTCGCATGGTAATTATTTATAAGGATGCCACGTTGTTTCAATTAGGAGTTTCGTTAATCATCCGCGGAGCTTGTATGTTTATATACGCTTTTAAGGGGATATTATAAGGCGAGCGCCTGTCTCGTTAGCGATGACATTATTTAAAAATACGTGGAACATTATGATTTAACTTATGTGAGTCAGAATGCGAGAAAGCTAAGTAGCTTTATATTTTAGTTTCAGTCGAAACTAAAATATATTACTCTAAGTGCAAACACTCTTGTTTAAGTAACCTTATATTTGGTTATATTATGGTGTCTGTTCCAGTAAACAAGATATACGTATACAGTAGACGTATCGACACAAAGGAACGTCAACACAGGTTTATTGTTACACACAATCAGATATGGTTTCACATTCTACGTTACGTCGGTGTAACTTAAATGTATAAACAGTTAAGGGTTGGTCTAAGTATGAAATATCACGATAAATATCATGCGACAACCATTCGCCAATGCGAAAAATATTTCCAGAAATTACAAACGAAGCTCGAGAGTCAAGACGTAGTAAAGAGGCGTCAAGAACGGCCGCTACAGGGCACAATGAGTCTCTCTTAAAATATTGTTGAGTGTTCTCATTCACATAATATTATTTTTACCTTAAGGCCTAGCTTAGAATCCCTTAGGAGGAGGTAAAGATTTCTAATTCGTTGTCGCTACCAGTATAAATTAGTTTAAGTATTTAATAACAAGATGCCGCCCGCAACTCCATTGCGCCAAAATACGTTTATCGCGCGAGAATCGTACACTTTTTCAGGATAAAAACTGTTCTATCCCGAGTCCCGACACTTAAATATAGTATCTCCATAACTTTCATCGAAATCGCTTCAGTAATTTCAGCGCGAAGATGTAACAAACATACATACAGATTAACACACTTTCGCATTTATAATATTAGTATGGATATTCGAGTAGTCGCCCGTTAGGCAGACTCGTTTTAAAACCCGGTACATATTTTATGGTTTAGGTACGGAGTTTACCAATAATTTATACTTTTAATACACAAATTATAGACGCGCGGACGACGCTATTATTGTTTATTAATTAATTAAGATTAGTTTGTCTTGAAGGTCCTTTTATACCTTAAGGATTTCCCGAGAATTTAATTACAAAGAAAATTTATAGCAGCGTACTCATTACTATTTTACAAAGGGGCTTCGGCGGGGCAATTAACAATTTTATTAATTATACTTAACGCAATAATTAAAATGACTTAACTTAATCAAGGCGGTAGTTTATTCTGGTTTCAGACAAGTATGAGCGTATTATTCCTGCCTACTTATTTATTTTAATTTTTCTAGAATTAATCCATATTATACTAGTGAAGAAGAGTGTCGCTAGGTGGCGCTAAGAGTATAAACATCGGCTCTGTGTACATTTATATTTAAAAATAGTAAAAGTTTGCTCTAAAAGGTGAAAAGTACTCGAAGTGACTAAGAAACAATCGAAGTGCAAGTGAAACTGTTATCTAAATCATCCATAAACTGTGGACAAAGTTATGTTACAAAAGTGATACCTGACCAAAAAGAAATAAAATAAGAACTTTGACTTGTATTGACCTACACAAAACTTACCAATATAAGTAACAAGTGATTTCTTCATACCTCAAGTGGAAACAGGACTAAAATTGTTCATTTATAATAGAACTATTCAATTTACTTTTCGAGTCGGTACTATGACGGTGTATTTATCGATGTTATGTCGGTACTCTAACAATTATTTAAAATCTACATAAACGACTAAAACGAACAACTTATCCACGTTTAACGCCATCTATGTGCAGTCAGAACTAATATGCAAGCCAGCATGACAGACGAGTTCTCCGGAGTCACAATCCGCAAACCTCGCAAATCAATGTCAGTTGACAACTTAGCCTTGATAGATGGCAGCTCTGATGCTTAGAGTTCTGGTTTATTTGATAACACTATCCGCAGCGTACCATGTTTATCATTGGATGACAGCACTTTTTCAGATTCTATAAAAGGAAAAATTAAAAAATTATCTGACGAACTTCAAAGTGCATTTCTAGAAATTGAGCAATTGAATCTTGAAAATACTAAATTAAAATATTTTTGAATGAAACAAAGACAGCAACACCATCAAAAATAAAAAATAATAAGCTTCTCAAATCTACAAGCTCATTCTCGACACCATTAAAGAACTCATCTATCCGTAAACACAATTTACTTTAGGATCAATTAAAAATATCGCCTCTTGCCAATAAAAATAATACAACTCAAGATAAGCACTTAGCAACAGTAGCAAAGAAATCGCCGACTTCCTGTCACCAGACTAAAACAACTTCAACTTTACCGACCGAATCCGAAGCACTTCAAAATACACCATCGACCATAAAAAATAAACCTATGCCCCATAACCCCATGATGCCTAGACGAAACGTCGTTATCATAGGAGATCAACAAGGAAGACGATTAAGAACAACTCTACAATCGCTGTTAGGAAAGGAATACAATGTTACTTCATACTGTAAACTAGGCGCAAACACGGCTGAAATTTTAAAATTGCAAGAAAATTATTTTAATATGACCAAACATGATTTTATTATTATTCTAACTGGTATAAATGACCGCAACCCTTTTGAATTTGAAAGCGCTATTAATGTATTTGTACGGTCTCTGTAATGAAAACATAAAACTGTCTAACATGAACTCAATTTTTTTTATCCCCAACGACATCAAAAGACATTATTACATATATTAAAACTCTCAAAAACACTAATAGTACGGGTGATGATGACATTTCCACAAAAGTTATTAAATATGTGGCACCAACTATAGCTCATACACTAAGTCATTTAATAAATATGTGCATGTCGCAAGGACAGTTTCCAAATAAGTTAAAGACGACTATTATTAAACCACTCCATAAAAAAGTGATAAATTAAATTTAGAAAATTATAGGCCCATAGCTCTTTCTTCAGTTTTTTCTAAAATCATAGAGAAAGCTATATATGAACGTCTCTACCATTACTTAGTTAAATATAATTTACTAACGCCCGAACAAATGGGCTTCAGAAATTTTTTTACAATTAACTCGGCAATATTTAATTTTTTAAATGAATTGATGCGAAATCTTGACAAAGGTATGGTAGCTTGTACCCTCTATATGGACCTGAAAAAGGCTTTTGATTATGTTGACCATAATATCCTGCTTAATAAAATGTACAAATATGGAATAAGAGGTAATGCTCTAGAACTTCTGAAATCCTACTTAAAAAATAGGTCGCAAGTTACTTGTATACAGCGAGTAAATAAAAAAACAAAATTTGAAGAAGCTCACTATTCAAAGGTCAACAATACTGTACGAGGTGTCCCTCAAGGAAGTGTGCTCGGTCCTTTACTATTTTTAATTTTTATAAATGATTTTCCAAAATTTATTAATGAACTTATGACAATATTCGTAGATGACTGTAATTTATTATTTTTTGACGATGTTAAAACTGATTTCGAACTAAAAATTAATAATGCACTAAAGAATATCATAAAATGGGTTAATGACAATAATTTAATATTAAATTTTGACAAGACTAAGATCGTGACATTTGCAAATAAAAACAAAGTACGACCATCATTAAAAATCAATTATGACAAATATATTATATCAGAAATCAAAGAAACTAAATTCCTCGGACTTCTTATAGACCATGACTTAACCTGGAACAGGCACAATCGAGGCAGTATGCTCGAAACTACAAAAAATTTCTTACGCATTACATAATTATGTTGTCGAAAGTGGCAAATCTAGATACTCTACTTATCACGTACAATGCATATGTTGACACAATATTAAGGTATGGAGTGATATTTTGGGGGAACTCCGCCGATAATGAACGTGTGTTTAGGGCACAAAAACGATCCATGTGCAACCTAAAACAATCAGATAGTTGTCAGTCATATTTCAAAGATCTAAAGATATTAACGCTACCGTGTATTTATATATATGAGTCTCTAGTATTCCTTAAGAAAAGTAGTATGCGTCTATATGAAAATTTTAGCAGCACACGTCACAAGCGAAAATTAAAAATGCCACTATCAAAAACTACAAAATTTAACAAAAGTACGTATATAATGATGCCGAAACTTTACAATAAACTACCAAATGAAATTATAGAAATTAACGATTTAAATAAATTTAAGATGAAATTAAAATCATTCCTAATCGAGAAAAAAGAATATTTAAATTGAAAGTTTGATAACTTTCAATCATAATGAATAAAGTATTGGCCTTTAATGTTCACTTTCATTAATAATGTATATTTGTGTGTTAATATCAATGTTACATATTTGTTTATAATCAATGTACATAATAACTATTATATTTAAATATTTTGGCTGTTACTTAGAGTTTAGAGGATCCTTTATTTTATTGTAATATTTGCATGCCATTAAAACGGCATAACATGTACTGTTTTTACGTAAAATTGTAACATCTTTTTATCATGTTTTTGTGCAAATAAAGATATTGAATATTGAAAAAAATATTGAAAAAGTGCGTCTGTCTGTCTGTTACCTCTTCACGCCCAAGCCGCTGAACCGATTTTGCTGAAATTTGGAATGGAGAAACGAATTTCTGCGCCGTTGCACAGAAAGTGACTTATCGCGCGTGAAACGTTGCACTTTGTGTTGCATGCATCAACTAGTATTGAATACATACCTAAAAACACTAGTTTTTATATATAATTTATAAAATTAAAGCCTCAATTTGTGTAAAATTTTATGCAGGAACTTACAAAGCCAAAAATCAAAGCATTGAATTTTACGCTAATATTAAAGTGAGCAAACATGTTAAGCTTTTAATAAAAGTTTTTTCTGTTACGCATACGTAATTGAAAAAGTTATGTAATGCTTTGAAACGAGCTTTTTGTAAAATTTATTTTTTCACGTTTCATGGAATCGTCCACTTTATGTGGACATCCGAAATTTTTCAGTTTTTAATTTTAATTTTAGTTAAAATCTGTCAAAAATATGTATTGTTTTGTAGTACCATTACACATTTATCTATACTATGAATTGAATGAATTGAATTGAAATTTAAAGACTAAAGAACAGACTTTCGAAAGACGAGCAGCGCTCGTCGTTTGGGAATGCGATATGGCACGCGAACTACATACACATGCGGTATCTATCTTCATCTCTGTCTGTGATATAATCCATTTCAAATAATTTTTCTAGTCCTAAAGCCTCCGTTGATGCAAAAAACCGCATTTTTTATTGTTAATTACCCATTTCAACCACTCATGTCTTCAAAATATGTTCATGTCTAAACAAGTGATCAACATGTCTTGAATGCCATAAACACTTTTTCACTAGGGGGTAGCCACTGGAAAAATCTAGTAACTTAAGTAATAATTGATATTTTATAACGACCATTTTTTATACATTTATTTTACTTTTCAACGTTTACACCAAGCATTTCGTTGGTTTCCTTTTAAAGGCAAAGCGACGAAGCCACATGAGCAAATACAATGAAGTTAAATAAAAGATGTAAGTATATTCAACGATTCAACGAATTCAACGACAGCAAAAAAAAAAACAATTATTTATAATACTAATGTTTAGTCTATAATATTATAATAATTATGTTTTAAATGTCTTTTAGGGAATGTTTCTTTTTTTGAGTTATCAGTAGGTACTAAAACTACTGACCAATTTACATACCGTACTTTCGTTGCAGAAAACTTTACGACTTGTGTCGCAACCACCTCAGTGGAGGCGAAAACTATAACTATATTAATAACTCTGCTGCGTCCACCTGTGTGAGCACACATGACAATTTCGTCTATGCGGCTAGTCCGCACTAGACTATGGCATTCTATATCGTGATGGCCTAGCAGGTCAATGACCGCGTAGGCTGCCAACTAAACTATACACACGTGTCCATCTGGTAATCACCACAAACGATGAACACGGTTTCTATACTGTGCAGTCGCCTCCAACCACCCCTTACAGCGACCCCTTACCACACGGCTCAACCGAGCGTTCTATAGCTAAGGTCTAAATCAAACCCACTCAACAGTAGGCAGTAAACACTAGATGTGACCAACCGGCCACAAACTACCACACGGCTCAACCGAGCATTCTATAGCTAAGGTCTAAATCAAACCCACTCAAACAACCCAACACAACCAACCACAGATGTGACCAACCGGCCACAAACGACTACAACACCTCGTATAATAAGATAACTGAACGAATCGACTCATTGTTTGCAATCTAAATACTGTATCAACATGTTACATATTACTATCTAGACGATTATAATATTATTATACATAACAGTTTCGAGGCGTTGGATATCCTCGATGAACTGAACACACAGCCTAAATAGTGATAATAAAGACTCACTGATAAGACTGCGCCACGTGCTCGCCCGTCTACGGTTCTCGATCGTCTGTCTGACAGCAGCTGTCTCTAGTGAGATGTGTCACCAGAGAATATTACAACTACCCTCCTATTATTATATATGAATACCGTTGTTTACCTTTGTTACCTACAAGTTCGCGCGATTCGCGACAACTTGCATGGGTCACTAATCACTATTTATATCTTATAAATAAATAATACTCGTGTCACAAATCACAATGTTAAGTTACCGTACTCCTCCGAAACGGCTTTACTGATTTTTACCAAATTTTATAAGTGCATTTGTTGAATAAATAATAAGTGCATTTGTTGAATAAATAATAGTAAATTATTACAACTCGAGACTGACGGCGACCATTGTTTGTGCGACGGGATAGCGATGGTGACATACTTATTTAGTCACTTCAATAAAATAATAATATGGGCGAAATACTTTATATGGAAAAACAACGTTTGCCGGGGCAGCTATTATGTATAATATTTCCGCGAGTGAACCGACGACGGGCGAAAGCATAATAATAATAATAATAATATTTTATTCTCAGATTAATATCCATACGAGTAACATTTTTAAATAATTACGTTTTTAAATTATCGGCGTTTAAAGTCCAGCGACACCTTTCCTGCCTCAAGCCGCTCTGTAAATATTGCCGCCTCGGTGCACCGTGTGTGCGACCATTTTGAGGGGCCCATTCAAAGAGTTGGCGAGTCACCATCTGCCATCTTTATACATGTCACAACATTGTATCGGCAGACGCCATAGTCCTTCCATATTCCCAGTTACCCAGTCCACTATCACCTCATCCCCATAGCCCCATATCATTTTAATTCCATTCCCTGCAATAGTCCTACACTGGCCGCTGGCTCTCCTTGGTCGTACTCCCGTCTCCCATAGTGCGGACAGGGAGAGTCGCCGGCCGGTGTCACATTACATTTAGATTAAAACTGTGTTACGGGCCTCTACGTGTTGGCTTCGGCCCCACGCATGCCTTCCAAAGGTCCGGGATTTAATTGCCCGTGAGCAAGGATTGCATAACACAAATATAATAATAATGTCTATGGACGCTTCACACCACGTCAGTGTGGCCCCGTGCTGAGTACCTGAAGGACTTGTGTTACAGGTACCAGACAACGGAAATATATTTAATACTTTTATACTATACATATATTTAAGATTTTTACTATATCAATTATTATACACATATTTAATACACATCCATGACCCAGGAACTTTGAAAAACTTTTTGTTCCATCGGCGGGATTCGAACCCGCGACCCCCGGCTTGAGTTGCCACACACTAACCATTGAGCCACGGAGGTCGTCAAAGCAAGCGTAAAATAAATAATTTTTCCCACAAACAAAAATATTATGTAAATGTAGCTCGGATACAAATAAACATCAATTATTGTACAATTTTCTTCTGTTCCGATGGACTCGTTAGCATACCATTACAGCGTCCTTGTGAGATGGAAATGTTTGAAACAGAAAAACAAATTCTGAGGTCAACGACCAGAGGAACCTACAAATTACATTATAATAATTATTATTGTCGCTTATTTTATAAAAATACTAGCGACCCGCCCCGGCGTCGCACGGGTATAAAATATATAGACACTGAAAAAAATATTAAAATCGATAGCCTTGATCCTTCACGTGCTCTATTTCTTATCTGTGCCAAATAACATAAAAATTGCTCCAGTAGTTTGCGAGATAAGCCCTTTCAAATAATTTTCCCCATTATTTCCATATTTTTCTCTATTTCTTCGCTCGTATTAGTTTTAGCGTGATAAAATATCATAGCCTATAGCCTTCCTCGATAAATGAGCTATCTAACAGTGAAAGAATCATCAAAATCCGTTGCGTAGTTTTAATTTTTAAAGATCAAAGGGAACAAGGGACATGAGGGAAAAAAGCGACTTTGTTTTATAATATGTATAGATATAGAAGCCACAAAATATATTGAGGTTTTTAGTAAAGTTTTAACTGATTGATAATTACGAGTATTTGCTAAAAATAGCAAGAAATTTTATTTTGCTTCACATAATGTAACGTTCGGTTATGTGGTTATGGGTCGTAGCCGAGTTTTCGTAGCAGTTTTTCTACGGTTCATTTCTGAAACGTCAGTTTTAAAATTATTTAATGGGTTTGATAAGTATGTTATTAACCTTAGAAGCCTAATCTATCTCAGGATTGCACAAAGCCTTAATATACGTTTCAGAGGCGTACACATATAATTCACAATTTTTATGTAAAAATAGCATTATTGTGTTCTTTTTTGGACTGAAAATTTAAATTTGAAATATAAGCTAACAATAAAACGACATTTTATGAAAAATTACTACAGTGACTGTTATTTACCACAACAATAAAAATATTTGCAGAAATTGGAACAAAAAATCAGCTTCCTCAAAAATTAAGAAATTTTTTTGAAGAAATTTTCGTTTATTTTATTCTAATTAGTTATTCGTAGAGCAAACATATAAACTGATTATATTTCAAAAGACCTAATAAACCTTTAGAGCAATTTCCACACATATAAACCTTGCGCTCGCTACACACAGATTTTTCAATATTTATATCAGACCAAATTGGATATTTTTCTTTTTTTTTATAGGAATAAAAGGTGCAATATTGACGTAAAGACGAAACATATTCGGTCACATAACTATTTTTTCTTTCCTTTGAAAATCCTCTATAATTTGGTAATTCTATGCTTCAGTACCCGAATCTTCTAATGAAGGATTTTCTTCCCTGTTTAGAATTGCTAAAATATAGTCTTCGTTTAATTTTTAGGACTGTGACATTTTATGTCTAAAAGAATGCCGAAAAAAGCTTAAAAAGTACAAAAAACAAGCAAAAGTAAACTCTCATAAACCTAGTTAAAACTTACATAAAGCCTAAACATACGTCTCGGAGGCGTGCAATCCTTCGATAAATCAAAAATGGCGGAACTTATTTTTACGATAAGGACATCTTATTCTAGGTCTTTTCACTGAGTTGGCGTAAGAGCACGATGCGCTAGCTTAAACCCTTAGAAAAATACAAACGATATTCGATTTCGTATACGCCTCGCCGACGTAGATTAGGCTTTTAGGGTTAAATTCTTAACATAGCCTTGCCATTAAAATAGATTTTTGTTTCATTTGAAACCGAAAATTGGCCTGGGGTCGGTTACTATCTATGTTAAATATTCAGTGTGGTTATGGTCAGGTTTTTAATTTTAGTTTTTCTCTAGACTCTAGAGGGAAATGAATGTTGAATGTAAATTATATAGTGTTCTTATATAATATTATTTTTTCCAGGTAATGTTACCGTATTTTCAAGATGATAGAAAACATCGAGTTTCGAAGAATGAGGTTTGACGTAGCTGGGACGTTATTTTGTAAGATGCGATTTTCAGGCCATTAAAATGATTAAAAATGCCAGAAACTTGAAACAATAAAGATATTAAGATACATCAATTTAAGACTACGTAAAAATAAATAAACGCACCTGACGGACGTTTATTAGTATACACTATATACACGTCTTTAATATAATTGAATTTATTTAAAACTAGATGATGTCCGCAACTCCGCTGCGCCAAAACTCGTTTATCGCGTGGGAACCGTACATTTTTCCAGGACAAAAAGTATCCTATGTCCTTTCCCGGGACTCAAAGTATCTCCATGCCAAATTTCAGCAAAATCGGTTCAGCGGCTTTGGCGTGAAGAGGTAACAGACAGACAGACAAACACACTTTCGCATTTATTATATTAAGTATGGTCTACTTGAATACACGCGAAAAATTTCATTCAAATCGTCATCCTGTAGCTGAGAAGGATTTAATATTAATAAATTAATAGTAAAAAAAAGTTTTCATTGTGATTACACACACAGAATGTTTATTTATTTATTTCAATTTCTCGTATAATATGGAGTTCAAATATAAACTTTCAGTTTCTTTCCATATCTAAGACGGAAATGCTTTTTGGTACATCAATTGCGGATTTAAGCCTTTCAATAGAAGATAATGTTTGTAGCCAGTCATGGTTATGTAATGCCCAACCATCAATTACACTCATACAAAAGCAGCGCCCCAAAGCTTCTAAGTTACAGTAAAAGTATAAATATTTGAAACGCTCGTCGAAAAGGTTCCCATTCAATATCGTATAAAGAGTACATTTCATATAAAAATACCAATTACCTTCTAAGTATACATTACAACTTGTGTTGAAAGTAATACGTAGTGTATTTACGAAGGAAGTTACTTTAATGTGGTTCTTTTCAACTTGTCAGGGTTTTGCTAATAGAAGATAAACTAAAAAGCAATGTATTTACTACGAGATGACGCTCGCCACTCCGTTGCGCCTAAAATCGTTTATAGCGCGGGAACTGTACACTTTTCCGGGATAAAAAGTATCCTTTGTCCTTTCCCGGGACTCAAAGTATCTCCAATAGACGTATTGACTGGTTCTTTCCTCTGGACTAGGCTGACTATGTTGCGAGAATGCCGTATGTGCTTGGGCAACCATACGGTCATTTAAAAATATTGTCCAGGCACTACAGTATTTGAGGAGTTGTTACTTCGCTCTGGAAATACTGTATAAATCATCCACAACGGATGCAAAGGCCTAGTTTTATTGTAGTTTACTGATGTGCCCCTAATGTGTTGAGTTGCGACCACAAAATGTCTGTGTGTGTCCCGACACATTGTTGATATTGTTGTTGTTTAGGTCAGTAAAAGTTGTAACCGTCACCTGCTGCTATATGTCGAAAGTTTTTACAGACAAGCCTCATAGGTTAGATCAAAATTGTGAATTTCTAAAAAGTTGAGGTAATTATCGGATGTATAAAGTTAGTGTAAATTAATTTTTAAAGTCCTTCTTGGCCACTTATCAAATTATAACCAAAAAAATATCTACAGTGTGGAACAAAACAAAATGATATTTACTAATTCTTTTTTATAAAATCAGGGGACAAACGACCAAAGGGGTCACCTGATGGAAAGCAACTCCCGTCGCCCATGAACACTCGCAACGTCAGAAGAGCTGCAGGTTCGCTGCCGGCTTTTTATTGAAGGTTTGCAGATTGTATTGACCCGGTAATACAACTGCTGACAGTTCATTCCAGAGTTTTACAGTGCGCGGCAGAAAGTTACGCGAAAAACGCAATGCGGAAGACTGCCACTCATCAAGGTGATGGTATAATTATTTTTCGCGTGGAACGATGGCAAAAAGTTATAGGAGGTATGATTCCGAACAATTCCTCAGGGCACTCCTCGTGACATAACCGATAGAGGATGCAGAGTGAAGCCACATCTTAGCGTTATTCCAAGGGGTCCAGCCTATTTAAAACACTATGGCAGGCAACATGGGTTTGAATGTGTCCCTTGTATGTAGTTCACTGTGAAAGTATCTGATAGAGTTTTTTGTGACTTCTAGCAAGCGCCCTAGCGTCATAAATTATCACATAAAAAAATAAAAAAAAGTTTAATATCAAACTTGATCGTTTTTACTTAGGTGACGTAGCAAAGAATATACAAAATACACAGAAGTGTTTAAATTAAACTGAGTCATTACCTTTGTCATTATTTTGATTGAGGCTAACTACCGTTTCATAGACAAAGTTTCTCATTAATTTGATTTCTTTCAGTAATTATAGACAATGTAGGCACTAGTATATTGAGGATAATATTTTTAGTAACAATGCATTGATTTTCGATAGCGATTGTAAAACGCAGGACTATATGAGCGGACAGCCTCAAGGTCTAGGAGTGGTTTTAATAATGTAAATTGGTTTGTGGTGCCTCAGGGCCGGGACACAAAAACACGATACGACGTCGTGTCGTACCACGACGCAGCGTCGTTTCACGATGCGACGTTGTGTAGTGGGAATCTACGACGCGCGTCGTAAAAAACTACGACACGACATCGTAACGTGCCAGGGTACACGGAACGACGTCGCGTCGTAGAAACTCACGATGCATCTTCTTTGAATTTTGAATAACAGCTGTCGTGAGTTTCTATGACGCGACGTCGTGCCGTGGCACATTACGATGTCGTGTCGTAGTTTTTTACGACGCGCGTCGTAGATTCCCACGAAACGACGTCGCATCGTGAAACGACGCCGCGTCGTGGTACGATACGACGTCGTATCGTGTTTTTGTGTCCCGGCTCTCACGCATCCTTACTAATATTATAAATGCGAAAGTGTGTCTGTCTGTCTGTCTGTCTGTCTGTCTGTCTGTCTGTCTGTCTGTTACCTCTTCACGCTCAAACCGCTAAACCGATTTTGCTGAAATTTGGTATGGGGATACTTTTAGACCCGAGAAAGGACATAGGATACTTTTTATCCCGAAAAAATGTACGGTTCCGCCGCGATAAACGAATTTTGGCGCAACGGAGTTGCGGGCGTCATCTTGTACAATATACATTACCCCGGAGTTATTGGGTGTATCAATATTAGAATAACATCACTCATAAATTATATTTTGTTTTTAATTTTCCTGCTAGTTAAAGGTTTAAAGATTCTTTATTATCAACAAAGGCAAGCTGCAACTTATTTGATAACATTGATTACTTAATGTCTAGATACAATTTCATCGTTCGTCGTCAAAAATACAATATAATTTGTACAGTTAAATACACTGGTACATAAATGCACAAACATTTAAAATGTGTACGTACCTCACATTTAACAAAAATATTAGAGCCAACTAATTAGTGATTACAAAACCTTAGGTATTGTGTTATTACAAAAAGTATAGATAGACTATATACAGTGGACTAAAGACTTTTAATTTTCGTTAATAATATGTTCGGCTAATTGCTTTTTAAAAACATTCAAAGATAGGCGGGCCTATTCTGTATCGTACATTTGTGAGTTAATAACTGAGTTAGTAACGAAACCGAGGAGTGAGTAACGGAAAGTGCCACTTTTTGTATTCACTTGCATACAAAAGTGAGACTTTCGGTTGCTCACTCCTCCGTTTCGTTTCTAACTCAGTGATTAACTCACAAATGTACGATACAGAATCGGCCCGAGGGAGTGTTTTATGCGCGAGGGTATGCGGTTGTATAGTTGTATAGTTTTTACCACGATCTAGTTGTTACGTATCCTACGGGGACAGTATAACTCTTTCGCACAAACGAAGTTAGCATATTATCCACAGTCAAAACTAATCTAAACCCGTTTAGAAGTAACAAACACATACACAAACTTTTATCTTTCCTCTTGATAGACATTCTATGTATAATAGACTGAGGGCCTGCAAGTTATGTAACAGAGGGAGTATAGAGTATTATCAGTAAGTTGTGAAACATCCTCTTAAAACGTAATTTTATTTATGTAACGTTTTTAAAATCTAGTATTTTTTGTCATAAAACAACCGAGTTTTGAAATTCTGCCAGGTATGATTCGTTTTCAAAGAACATCTGTAAACTTTATGAATAAGAACAGTTATACTGCCAACAACAGATTTTATTGCAAAACTTTGTGAGTAGGTACTAAGCAAAACGTAAACAACTTGTAACATTATTATTGTTGCATGTATGGTATCATAGTACCATTTATCTTTTAGGCATACAACTTAATACATTTAGAATTTGTGAATTTTGAGTATTATAAAATACTTAGAAACAAGTTTGATAGTAATTTATATATTGTGTCCTTACTTTCTTAGAGTTTTGTGATCACTCTACTGCATTTTAGACCTTAAATTTATAACGTGTTGTCACCATAGTTTTAAGAAAAAGTCATTATTGAACCTTCCCACCGAAACGCGAGGGAAATTGTAATTTAAGCCAGGATCGTCAAGCAATCTCGATTGATTTTCTCTGACAATGATTGATGCATATTGAAAGCGGTACCTAAAATTGCTTGAGGGAGCCGTAACCTTTACAAGACTTTTTGAATTTCTTTAACATTTTCTATTGTATTCAGTTGACTTTCTCGAAGACTACATTATACAACATTTTACAATGTAAGAGCTATATTACAAATTATTTTTCTTTATATTATGAACAAACCTTGTAACTTATCTACTTCATCAACTATCTAATATATTAAGCTCTACATAAAATCCACTTTTTTTTTCTTTCAAAGTTTCAGTTTTCCGGTCCTAAATTCTTTATTTATGAAAAAAAAACATCATTTTTCAAATTAATAGTTTACCTACTTCATCAACTCATGTCTTCATTTCATCTCTATTTATACACTAGCTGTCCCGGCAATTGTTGTTTTGCCCATAGTCGTCTGACCTGACTCTCTTAGGCATTTTCAAATATTTAAGAACATAATTGAATGCGCCAATACGACAGTTGAATGAAAGAAGATAACGAAAATTGAAGATGAAAGTGTGGAGTGTGGACACTGGACATAGCTACGAGGGCTGCTATTTATGTATCCGGAATTAAAAAAAGAAACAAACATATATCATTTAATATGGTTTTATTGCTTTTCAAAATATTCGCCGCGATGATGACACACTTTTGCATACGCTGGAACCAATTTTCATAGCATTTTTTCCATTCTGATTGAGGTATCTCCAAAACGTGCATTTTGAACGCATCAACAGCCTCTTCGCGGCTCGAAAAACGTTGACCACGTAATTTGTTCTTCGCGTATGGAAATAAAAAGAAATCGTTAGGTGCCAAATCAGGGCTGTACGGCGGATGACCAGTCAATTCGATCTTTTGACCCTCCAAAAACTGAGTTGTTTCAGCTGAGGTGTGACAGCTAGCATTGTCGTGATGTAATATGATTCTGCGTTGTCGGTTGTCCTTTCTTATTTCTTCAAAGACTTCTGGTAAACAAATGGTCGTATACCATTCAGAATTAACCGTTTTACGATTCTCTAATGGCACTGTAGCCACATGTCCATTAATTCCAAAAAAACAGGCGACCATTTGCTTCAAAGTACTTTTTGCACGAGTAACTTTTGTTGGTTTCGGCTCATCTTGGAACACCCACACCGTTGACTGTTGTTTAGTTTCGGGGTCATATGCATAGATCCAAGATTCATCACCTGTGTAGATATTATAAACGGCTTTTGACGTACCACAGTTGTATTTTTTTGTCATTTTTTTGCACCAATCGACACGAGCCCGTTTTTGATCGATTGTCAAGTTGTGCGGAATCCAACGCGAACATATTTTTTTTACAGCCAAATGTTCGTGTAATATCTTATGTATGCTCGTCATACTTATGCCTAAGGACGCCTCTATCTATATGTAACATGACGATCACGCATTATTAGTTCCCGCACAGCATCTATATTTTGTGGGACAACAGCTGTTTTTGGGCGACCTTCTTTATTTTCATCCGTGAGCATAGACCGCCCACGATTAAACTCACTGTACCAGTGATAAACAGTGGTTTTTGATGGTGCTTCATCTCCAAAAGTTGCGGTGAGTTGAATAAAGCACTGTTGTTGATTTAGCCGACGCCGAAAATCGTAGTAAATCATTGCACGAAAATGTTCACGCGTTAAATCCATGGCAAATGAAGACACGCAATTTTCAAAATGACGCCACAATGGAAAAATAATTGCCAGTCACATAAAACAAAATGTATTCTTCAACCAAAGAGTTCTATTTTCAAATGTTGTAATTACTTTTTAAATATTGTTCTTGTAAGTGGCCAGTTCCGGATACATAAATAGCAGCCTAGTATAGATCTAAACTCCCCTCTCGCACGCGCCTTGATGACGCCCACTTTGCAACGGGCCATGCAGTAGAAATCGTAATATTTTAATTTTCGCCATAACTTTAAAACCAAACGTCCAATATTAGTCATTCAAAGACCAAATATTATCTACAGAAACTGTTCTTAGTGAAGAAATAATTAATTTTGATAAGGATTAATAGCATGAGTAAAACAAACGCGTTTAAATGTAGTCCGAAAAAAATTAAGATTTTTTAAATAAAAAAATGGTTGGTGTGCCTCACTCGACATAGATAGGTATAGTGTGTCGCGGACTTTTTTGTAGATATTTATAATATCTACAACTAATTAGAACATTTTATGGTTCTATCTTTTATAGTTTAGGCAGCGTACGCAAAATAAGTAACTTTTCTGGTTGATTTTTGTCCGAAAAACTCAAATATCTTACAAAAAACCAATTTTTTTCAAAATAAAATAATATATCCTATGTTACTCGTGGATAATGTAGCTTTCGAATGGTGAAATAATTTTTAAAATCAGTCCAGTAGTTTTTGAGTCTATTCATTACAATTATACAAACAAAGTTTACCTCTTTATAATATTAGTATAGATAAATATAGGTACCATCGAGGCAGTTGATTCCTATGCAGTTGAGAGACCAACGTCATTTGGTCGATTATGTCAATTCAATATTAATTGTGATCTGTCGGCTGAGTTTGACGTAATGCGACCAAACTACGTAGATCCCCCATTTGCATAGGAATCAACTTCCCCGAGTGTACATCCTATTTTTAACCGACTTCCAAAAAACGAGGAGGTTATATGTTCGGCTGTGGATATTTTTTTTATTTTTTTTATTTTTTTTTATTTTTGTATGTTCAACGATTACTCCGCCGTTTGTGAACCGATTTTCGAAATTTTTGTTTTGTTGTATTAGGTTTCACTCCAATTTGGTCCCATTTTCACAAAGGTGGTGACCTGATGATGGGATCCATGAGTATTCGAGGGAACTCCTCAAAATTTATATGGAAACATATGGTGATTTTGGTTTTATGTGAAGTGTACTAAGAATACGCTACCAAAAAGTCAAATATTGGGTCAAGGTATACCATGGTTTCGATGATGCTGAGAGAACTCCTGATTCCTTATAGATACACGTTTGGGAGTTTCGGCGTTGTTTTAAGAACAGAAAGCATAAACTACTATGCAATTCATATTCATCATCATAATCATCATCATCATTATCGTCATCATCATCATTACCACGTCGTGTTAAGGCCACCAATGTCTCATGGCACAGAATAGACAATAGTACAAGGCATAGGTATGGATATACTAATAATAATAATTATGTACTGTATAACAATTAACAACACCTGTTTGTTTTTAATACACGGCGGTCGGCGTCGCCGCCCAGTCCGTCCGTTCAGTTCCGTCTTCTGCCGCGTGGCGGCAGAAGACAGAATATCGAATACTTTACTAACTACTTTATATACAGATCGAATACTTTAACACTTTATAAAATTTTAATAGACAAATAGAATTAAAATAAAGTTATTTTAAAAAGAGCATTTAAACAAAACAAAGTCATTAAGTGTCTTTTTAATTAGTTATACTTATTAATCGATAGATGGTGCACTAAGTACCTATCGATTTGAATTCTTGATAACAAGAACAGCTGTCAATCATTATGATAATATTAAATATTATGCTACGCTACATCCTATGCAAGTTTGTACAATTTTTTATCTGATAGATCCTTCGATCGTGGAAAAACGAGACACAATAACCTTTCTATTGTTATCGCAATCGCCGGTGACCGCTTCGGGCTTGAAGTATTAAAATTGTTAAATTACTTAGCACAATATGTTCACTTCACTGATAATATTATATTATTTTGTGAGTGTGAGTTGTGACTCTTAACAAATTGTAATAAGATACGTAAAATATACGCGAAGATTTATCTACTAGTGTAACTAAAAAGAGTGAAATTATTATTATTTTTAACAAAAAATTAAAACCGACTTCCAAGGTAAAAACAATAATAACATTAATATGAACTAAAAAGTATTAAATAATTTTTACTATCTAATAGTGCCTTTTTCCGAATTCGGCTAAACCTCAACTATTTCTGTACTCAATCTTCATAATTTTGAAGTCGGTGCCAGTTCCAAAAATTTTAAATATTCTGTCAGAGGACTGAAGATTCAGCTATCTGGTACCGACTTCAAAATAACGAAGATTGAGTACAGAAATAGTTGAGGTTTAGCCGAATTCGGAAAAAGGCACTATTAGATAGTAAAAATTATTTAATACTTTTTAGTTCATATTAATGTTATTATTGTTTTTACCTTGGAAGTCGGTTTTAATTTTTTGTTAAAAATAATAATAATAAACATAACCATACGAGTAACATCTTTTTACTAACAACATTTTTACAATCTTTTAACTTACTTCTTTCACCATTTTATTCATAAACCAAATCCAAAAGACCTACAAAGAGTGCGAGAGAGAAGAAAATCCTTTATGGAATTATAACAAGATAAAAAGAGAGAGGCAGTCTCATGAAAACTGTAACCACTTTCATTTGACAGGTCGGCCAAAAGTCGTCAACCGTTTTTATGCCCTTTCGGTATTTGCAATTTATTGTCTAAATCCTTTATTATTTTCGACAAATACTATTACATATAACAATGGTAACTTGTTCTGTGAGTGATTGCAGTGTAAATCATAGGAGTAATCCTGAAAAATATACATTTCAAAGGTAATTAATCTTCATGTCCTAATTGCTACGATGTGTTTATTTTCGCTATATTCTGTCTTTAGTTCTCTATTTCAAATAATATATTGTTAAGCCTCCCATTTACTTTCATATTTTGCATAACTAAAGGTACTATTGTTCTTAAATCACACAATTTTTGAAGAAAAAATGTTCATCAAAATTGTTTACATATACGCTAGGGCTTGAATCAAATTTATCGATATGCCTATCGGTATTTAACAAGAACATAAAACTAATCTAAAAAAATCGGTTGTCTGTAAAGTTGGTTTACTGACGATAGTTGAACGTGACAACTACCTTTGTTGAGTTGAACTTCATAATATTTAAGTAAATTTAGTTCCGCGATTTGATAACAGATGTCGCTGTTAGGCCTCTAGATCGCGCTAACGCTTACTCGACAACATTTGGTATATGTAATTCAATGGAGTAATACTAGTCATTTCGCTGACACTCACTAGTTGTTTTATTAATTATTACGCCAGAGAGATTTGCGTCCCAGGGTAACCCTACAGAACGGATCGGACCGTATGACGTCACTCCAGTAGGACTTAGGAGAGAGACGGATGTCGAACGCTGCCGAACGCAAAGGCCGATTGTGCTTCCTTGTCGCTCGTTCCGCGCTCTCGCTTGCACTTCAAGCCTTAAATGGAACGCCACAGAGCTGTCAGCGAGGTAACGCCGCATGAACTGTCATGTTTTTCGGGCGCGCAGCCCATATCGAATTATAAGACGTTATCACGTCAAAATGTAACGGGGGTGTAAGGGTATTATGATATGTACGAGTATTTAATTTAAGATTAAATAATATACTATGTTTGTCGTTTACTTTCAACTTTATATTTGCATTTCTATTAGGGAGTGCCTCCGCTGCCGGCGCCAGTTCCCAAAAATATCAGTAATGGGAGCCGGCGGTAAGTACACTGCCGGCAGCCGAAATATAAAACAACGGCTGCCGGCGCTGGCACTCAAAATGGGAGCCGGTGATAATACGTAAAGCGCTAGGTTGGATCCCGATACACAAATTTTAAAAAGAAATAATTATAATCTCAATTTATATATTCGACTTTACCGACTTCCAAAGGTGAAAGTTATTTAAGTAGGTACCTATTTGTTCGGCTGTGGATATCTTAGTTTTTTGTGATGCATTTTCTTAGCTTAGCTTTACCTTAGCTACCTTTTCCAAAAAAGTAAGATTTTGCACCACAGCTACAGTTATAAACCCCGTGGTATACTTCCGAAGGTACTGAACAGAACTTTAGGCCCGTATTTTTGGTCAGTACTTAAGATGCGACCCGGTTTCAAGGCGCGGTTCGGCTCTATGATTGGTCCAAATTTTGACAGCCAACCAATCACAGAGCTTGAACCGTGTCTTGAGACTGAGATGCATCTTGAGTACTGACCAAAAATACGGGCCTTAGATTCCTTATACATATTAGAGTTTCAGCGTTGTTTAAAGAAGCAAAGATAATGTATTATGCTACAACTATACAGATCACATAATATTTTATCAGCATCATCAATATCAATACCACCATTAATCCATCAAGATTCAAGCCCTATACGTCGAGCACCGGGGATCGCGTCAACAATAGAATACAATAGCATTTCCAAGAATCCCCGATCGAAAGATTCAAATATGCATCCTTACAATAATATGACTATTTATGACCTTATTATTAGTACTTTTCATAGTCCTTTAGCTCAATACTGATGTTTTTGATCATTATTCTGTCATTTGACAAGTGATGTTTGCCGAATAGGCGCCGGCAGCCTATTCGGCAAACATCGCGTGACTTCGGCAAACTTTGGAGTTCTGAAAACAGCGCCGGCAGCCATTTCAGCAACCGGCGCCGGCAGCCATTTCGGAAACCGGCGCCGGTCCGCTGCACTCCCTTGCTATTAATGTAAGGGTTGATTTGTCAGATAGCTTTTACCTGAATAATAAGTCAGTAACTTTAAAATGTGTATATTATTTACCCTTTTAAAAACCTCATGTTATAACACATCTGACGATTGAAAAATCACCCCAAACGAAAATGTGTATCTACTTTTCAATCGTCACCTTTTTTCTGTCAAATAAAATATATGATACCTAATTTGAATTACAAAATCTTTCAAAGTTGCATATTATTTATTTCTCATAAAAACGCAGGTAAAATAACTCGAACAGACAATACTATCGATAGTAAAATATACATAACTAGCACACGCATACATTGACAGATCAAAAATCGTCACGCATTTTCGGGTTGTCAGGTGGTCTATACGACAGTATATATTATAATTTATAACATACAAGTCTATGATTTTATTCTATTTTAACTTTTCAACATGGCGGCCGTCGTCCTGACAACCATATGGAACTGTTACACGTCATGACATTTTCCAATTATGTAAATGTGGCAGTGAATTTTACGACTGCACAATAAAATTATTCATTTCTCACAGAACTGTACAACGGACGAAGAGGGTAATCCATACAAATATTACAAATACGAAAGTGCTGTCTGTCTGTCTGTTGCCTCTTCACGCCCAAACCGCTGAAATGATTTTGCTGAAAGGTATGAAGATACTTTGAGTCCCGGAAAGGACATAGAATACTTTTATTAAAAATGTACGGTTTAAACGAAAAAACAAATTTTTGCTGCAACATCCAATTTTCGGTAAAAAAGAAGCTGGTGGAGTTGCGGGCGTGTCATCTAGTACAATAAATATATTCTAGGAGTTTTGCCGGGAATGTTAAAGTGTGCTGTTGTGTTTTTATATTATTTTCCTAAAATTGTGTTAGCTGGGTTTTTAATGTGTAATATTGGTAGAATATTAACCATTAGATATTCGTGTTCATGCACAAGTGTAGGAAAGTGATGTAATATCCAGAAACGTCCTTTTTTGTGTTCCCTCCAAAACTCCATCGAAAGTTTCAGTAAAGCGTCTACCACTTTACTGAATCGCCCGACTTGACTCCTTGACTGTATTGACTTTTACTTAGACTTTGACTAGACTTTAGACCTGACGATACATGAAAACGATGATGAAAAATATAATAGGAGGAATATGGTTTTCCCGCCATATTCCTTACCTTTTTACCTTGTCTGTGGCACAACATACACATCCTTTGTGCCAAGTTGCCAAAAAAGAAGAAAAAGAAGAAGAAATATATTCTAGCCGAAAGAGGTTGTTTTATCCGAAACTTTTGATACATTTGAAACTTTTGATACAAGGTTTTCAGGATCACACAAAAGCCTTTACAAAGCTTTGTGCGTTATATGCTAGCTCCTTTTATTACGCTTCAAAAGATCTTTTGTGATTCGCGGTCAGTTCTATTAATATCTACAAAAATTATTATTTAAATTAACATTGTTAAGGCTTTGCTCGGATTTACTATTCAGTACACAAAGACAATGAATATAACAGTGATATCAAAATTGCGAATTATACTTTTACTTATCTCGAGTCTTGTAACAAAATTTCAAATACAAGAAAACGTTGGCACATGATAAAAATATTATTTAAAAAAGCACAACCCTAAAAAAGTATAATAGTTATATAGAATCGAGGGTAACAAGCAGAAAAATGTGAGGATCTAGTTTAAAATAAAGCTTGAAAAAGTAACAAGAGTTTGTAATTATAGCCGGCTACCGGCAAGCTTTTGCAGCGGTTTTTTAACTTGTTTATCACGTTACAGAGAATAATTTACACAAAAACTTTAAAAATTCATTTAATTATTTTCTAAAAGGTTCTTAATTAAAATATTATGGAACTGGAATTTTCCTTCCCTGTAATATTGCGTTCTTTAATATTGGCTCTTTTGAATACTTTTTTTTCGCGGAAAACCGCCTTTATTACTTGACAATAGTTAAATTTATAGTTTTCCGTCCAATTTGTGTTTCGTTGAATTGTGAATATTTCAGTTTATTAAATTTGTGAAATACTGAAAGTTATTCACAAACCTTCAAAAATATTAAGCTATTTCATCGCATTACTTTTTTAATATTATTATTGTATCTTTTATCATTTAAAATTTATTAATTAATTTACAATTATTATTATACATTAAAGTTTCCTAGTTTATTGTAAATTCTCTTTTTCTTCAATTATTTATTCAAAATAACTCTCAAAACAACATCAACAAATAAATGATTTCAGATCTTTAAGCTAGTATCTGATTTACCTTAGTTTTCTATTTATTCTATTATGATATAATACTTATATATCAATTCGATGACCTTTCTTTTTCATATGGATACCGTGGTCTAGTGGTATAGAGCGCGGCTCTTGACTCGGAGGTCGTGGGTTCGATTCCCGCGTTGGAAACATGTTATTTCCAAGTTTGATTAGGACAATGCAGGCTGATCACCTGATTGTCTGACAAGTAAGATGATCCATGCGTCGGATGGGCATGTAAAAAGTCGGTCCTGCGCCTGATCTCTTGCCAGTCGTGTCGGTCGTCCGTCCCACTCGGTTATGAGGGTAAAGGTATAGAGAGTGCTCTTGTGTACTGCGCACAAACTTGGGCATTATAAAATTACTTCTGCGTAGCATGGTCTGGTTTCAATGAAACCGGCCACCGTCACCGAAACCGGTGTGGGAGCTATTATATGGATAATATAAAGGATATTCAGAATATCAAACAAGGTTTATATCTGGCAAGTATCTCGTTGTCTCTCACGTCAAACCCTCATCGCGGGGTTCAGAAGGTTGAACCGATATCAGGATTCCGACCTCTAGTGTATAAACCCTTTAAAATCTGCCCTATCTTTATATTTTCACAATGTTCTGAAATAACATGAACGTGGAATATTTTTATCGTCTTTATACTTTATGTTTCGGCATAATCTCTTTGAATTAAACGTGTATTTTAAATGTTTTCATAATGTTTGAAATAATATGCGTTGCTGTTATACTTATAATAATGTATTAAGTTGAGTTTGTAAAGAATATAAAATAATATATTGTAGCATTTCAAATTGTTTAGGAAATTATAAAATATAACATTACGACAACTATTCTCTATGAAGTTATTATTTTGATTCACAGTTATATGATATTATTATTTAATTTCATTCCTTAATACATTTTAAGCAAAACTAGATTACTTAAATCCTCTTTACACAAAATATGATTTAAAAGAGTTTAACAACATTTTGCCAGAACTTAACTCTTTAAATCCTGCTATGAAATACTCGTAAAGTAAAATTTTCTTCATAATTTACGAGATTTCCGAGGCCCATAGAGATTTTGTGGTATCACGGCCTACATAATTATTCATAACCGAGGAGGGACTATCGGAACCACGTTTATATTGATGAGGATACTCCAGGGATGTAGGGGGATGTACTAACAACGAATTAATTATATTGGTGCTAAGATTTTATTGAGTTAATAACAATTTTCAATAAATAAAAAGTAAGATTTACTGCTATCAGAAACATTGATTCATATAGGCATGTTGACAATAAAGTAGCTATACCCGAGGAAATTGATTCCTAGGCAGTTGATACACGTACGTCGTTTGGTCGGCTTATGTCAATTCAATATTAGCTGTGATCGATTGGATGATTTGACTTGACACGATCAAACTACTTAGGTCCGCTATCTGCATAGGAATCAACTTCTCTGATAGTACATTATTTGTTAGGGTTATGTCAAGTCCAATTTATTAGTGATCTGTCGGCTGGGCTTGATATAACTTGACCAAATAACTTCGATCCGTAATCTGCCCAAACAATTTGTCTGATAGTATATTTACTTCGTATTACACTTTCTAAAAAAGAGATTGATTGGTTTTGTTACGTATAATGGTGGCGAAAAAGTAAAACTTTTTAGACGTGACACTTGTAATTAATTGTTAATATCTTTAAACGCATTTACCTGTAGTGGTTATTATATCCAAGAAATAACCATTACAAATTTGATGCAGTCGTTTTCTTTAATAGTCATATCTCTTTAATTTATATGAAGACATCGTTCCATCTTTCTGTATAAAATGGACCGTATTAAAATATAAATCTTCATCATAATATTACTGTAGCAAAATCCAATTTGCGGCGATTCAAGTTTCTAATTCAAAATTCATCCACAGTGGCTATCTAAGACCACTATAACGCTTTGGCCTTAGGAATTCGTTTACTGGTCTTAGAAATTTACTCAGTGGTCTTAGAAATTGAATCAGTGGTCTCAGAAATTCCCTTAGCTGCAGATTTAGTGGAGGAATTAGATGCTTGCTTAGCATAATCTGGATGCTAGATATTCGAGTCGTTGTATAATATGACACGGGAATTCCCCGAATATCTGACATTGTAACTGCATAGTCGTTATTATTACATAGTAGTCAGATATGGGAAATTCATGAAATTATAGGCTAGGCACGACTGCCATTACATTTGTTACGATAATTGCGGTCGTATGCTATTATTGGAAGTACCTCGTAGCTTGTCCACGTACATGCAACAATGTTCTTTGCGAGTAGCAATATTCAAATGTAGTCTAAATTCAGTGTCCAAATAAATTTTGTAAGTAACGGGAGTTTCTTATGTGGGTTCTTCTTGCCGGACTAGTTCTTTAACTGGTATGTCATCAAGCAGGACGCACATTATTAACCAATTTACAAATTAAATTTTCAATGTTAACACTTCAACTACCGTAAGGCCCAAAAAGGGCCGCGATAACAATTGAAAGGCTATTGTGTCTCGTTTTTCCGCGATCAAAGGATTTAACATAACATCTCCAATACCAATTATTAATACAGAAATTATTGAATCACCATTCAGAGTGGAAACTTCTATTGTACAAATAATGCAGTTAAGGATATAATAGCCCCCTACAGCTAAAAGTCCATTATCCAGTCCATAATCTATATTAAGTTAATGTCTTCGACATTTATCACAAGACGGGTTTGTGTGACGTCACGCCAATAAACTTAATCCGGTGCTCTCCACTTGATTTATTGTGCTTTTGTTTATGAGCGCCGACGATTGGGCAATAAACTCACAAATATACAGAATAAACGAAAGGTACGAACTAAATTACTTCAATAAAAAGTTGTAGATGGGTGAAACGCTTGACATAATACGATACGAGTATGTATACTTATTTGAAATATTATCTTTTATTTTATTTATTTTATTTGCTTATAAAAACTCACAGCATTTTAAGACAACAGTAAGATACACGAGCGATATGCCAATTAGAAGTTTCCACTAGTGTATAATAAATTACACTTAAATCTAACACACAAAGCATCAAATCATGACAAACACAACATATGACTTAAAATAAGCTACATTAATTTAAAATTTTAACAGTAGATACAAATTTTGAAAGAATATGTATGGAGTTTATGTCAAAATATTCATTAAATTAAAGTTAAATAATCATATTTTAATCCTCTCAATGTATGACGCACAAAATATTATAATGGCATAAAAATGTAGTTGTTGACATTGTATAATAATTATAAGAGACAGACAGAATTTAAACTTTATTTTAAAAGATTTTTTTTTTCTCACTTTTTTGGTAAATAAAGTGGGCCTCGTGCGAGTTTCTTACGCCGGGTTAGTTCCCGAACCGGTGGTAGGCATCATGTAGACTTTCAGAAAATATTTGCAAAAATTTATTCTGAATAAAAATGAGATTGAGTTATGAATTATTATGATAGCTGTTGCCCGCGACTTCGTCCGCGTGGACTTCAGACATCAAAACACCCAAAAACAGCTGTGCAGTGTGCACATAACTTATTTAATTTTTTAAAATTAAACTTTATTTAAATGCCAATTTTGGGCATTTGGGTAATTGGGGGGCTAAATGCCAAGTATATTTAGCCCCCCAATTACACAACTTTATCCATAAACTATTTATCATTGATAGGTTTAAGGTTACGTCACTGCATAGATAAAGTACTGAGTTGTTTAATAACGTAAAAAAGTACAAAATAATATTCGAAATATTCGAAAATCTGATATAATATGATACCACCTCTTATAGAAAGACGTTTGTGTAAGCAATAGCGCGATGTAGGAGACGCACAGCCCCATCTATTATGAATTTTTGTAACTAATTTAATTTGAACAAATTTACGCCTTTTCACCCCCTTACAACCCCTTTGTCTAGTTAAAAAGTAGCCTATGTCCTTTCTCAGACTTTAGACTATCTGTGTACAAAATTTCATTACAATCGGTTCAGTAGTTTTGGCGTGAAAGCGAGACAGACAGACAGAGATACTTTCGCATTTATAATATTAGTATAGATAAATTAGTAGCAGTGCTACGCAGTGCAGCAAATCTGTTACGCGTCGTAGCTTCGTAGCTAGACCTGCCCCCTTAGACAACACTATCGCTACAAAATGTATGGATTTGACATTAGTATTCGCTAGCGAAGCGATGGCTTATGTCAAATCGCATACATTTTGTAGCGCTAGCCTAACGCTAGCGCTACAAACTGTAATGATAACATTAGCGTTAGCGTTTTGCCGGTTGTCTAAGGGGGCTGCTACGCTACTTCAAGAAGACAGATAGTTGACAAGACGTAGGTAATTTCAGGTGAATATATTATTGAAGTCCATGCTACTGTAACTTTAATATTGTAAAGCGACATCGTCGTTAAACAAAAGAAAATTTAATGAAACTTAAAATGTATGATCGTTTCACAAAGTTTGTTGTTTATCGACGGAGCTCCGAGGCGGCGCGATGTAAACGTAGATACTTCACAAGTTGTTAAATAGACTAATCACTGTACACGGGCGAAGTTTCAAGATATTTGTCGTAAGTGTGGGAAAATTGAATTATTAGATTGATTACGATACACGCGTGAGGCTTTGATTAGGAAGTTTAGACCCAACTTCGGATCGCAAGACCCTAGAGGATTCTAATGACTTGATTGATCAGGAAGCTGATTCTTCTTTTGAAATTTGTGAAAATCAACAACCAATAGTATTTCGTATAAGATCAGGGTCATTCGTTGCGTTGGAGTGCGTCGCTGCAACGCCAATTCCCTGACGTTTCACATACATAAGGTATTTTATGTTATGCTACTACATTGATGCGTTGCGTGATCAGATGCGATGTTTTGAAAGAATGACGGACAGGAAATAGACACGTTGCATTGTTGCCGTTTTGTATTGTGTTATTTGTGCTTTCGTGCGTAATCACAACGCAGATTTGTTCTTTTAGCCAAGACCTTTTCTTTATCGCTTCTTTATATAATCGCCAATCAAAATGTATGGGACTGACATAAGCGTTCGACTCGTCTAATGTCAATTTAATACATTTTGATCCGCGATTTTCGAATTCTTTATAGATAATATGAGCGGTAACGAAAACGTCTTGGCTACAGGCTCTGGTATACATTGCGTTATTCTGTTCCGACCAGAGTACTGCACTAAAGCAAAGTAGCTTCACACTGATGCTTCGCAAGTGCGATAAAAACTGAAAGGAGGCTGCAATTTTAAAATACAATGAGTTAAGTCGACAACAATTGTAATCAGTGGGTAGAATCAGTAATTAGGAAAATAAATACGGTATTAAATTATCTTTACAAGGGTTACGAAAATTTGTAATTTGATACAAACCCAAACCGGTCTTAAATTTAAACCAGCTTAAAGCTAAATACGAAATGAAAGTCGTTGGTATTCTCTGGCGGCAAACTCTTCTGGCGATGTAATGCGTTGTAATGCGTTACCACGACACAATAAAAGACAGTATTATTGGTTTGTGACATATTTTCATTTCACGTCATGCACACTGCACTGTAATATTTATCTGCGGTGCTCAGTATTTTAATAAAACGTGGCTTGTGGCCGCCGCTCGTACTTCAGCCATGTGCCGAACTGTTGGCGTATTATTAACTGTAAAGACGGTTATACACACTCCACGTTACATCAAAATTTTGCTTTTTAAAGTTTTTTTTATTTACTTTTGAAAACTTGTAATTATTGGCCTTCTTGTTTGTATCATTTGTAATTTGTTCTTTTATTTAGACTTAATAATGTTCTTGTATTTAGACGTAAATAAAAAAAAATGACTTAAAATTAATGCAAATGCAAAAAATGACTTAAAATTAATGCAAAAAAAAATATGAAATAATATGAATGTGGTGTGACTGATTAGTTGAAATATTTTTAAAATCCTCATTAGTCTTTGGCTCACGCACAATACACCGCTTAAGTTATTTTTATTCCCAAGAAAAAAATGACTCTTAAGTAATTTATTTAAGTAAGTACCTAAAAGTTAATGCCTGTGATTTTTTCTTAAGTTTCGAAAAAAAGGAATCGCATGTTTGACTATCTTATATATAAAATTCTCGTGTCACAATGTTAGTCCGCGAACTCCTCCGAAACGGCTTTACTGATTTTTATCAAATTTTATATGCATATTCAGTAGGTCTGAGAATCGGCTACTGGGTACTTTATATATTGAAAAGTGCATTTGTTGAATAAATAATAGTAAATTATTACAACCTGAGACTGACAGCGGCCATTGTTTGTGATCGACGTTGCCATGGCGACATAAGTTATTTAGTCACTTCAATAAAATAATATGGACGAAACACTTTATAATATTATGGCAAAGCAACGTTTGCCGGCACAGCTAGTTATACTCTAAATTTTCTCGATTTAAGAAGACCCCGTTTTACACTAAACTAAAAGGCAAAATGTTTTTGCAGTAATTGTACCGATTTCTTAAAAATTTAAAAAAGTTATTTTTATATGGCTTCTGCAATCTGCAATGTCAATAAAATTATACCAACGATCCAATAAACAAAATTATTTTATTACATATTGTATTGGGTCTATTACAGTTATATATTACAGAAGCCCCTAGCTTGAATCGATTAAAGCGTAAAGCGGTATGTGACCTCAAATTTCGATTTCGGACTCTACGACACTGTCATAGAGGCTATTTTTGAAGCTTTTGAGTAATAATTCATATGCAATCCGTTCATAGAGTTATGTTAACCGCCTATTGTGCAGAGAATACAGAGGAGGTTAATCAAACGTCGCTTTCAGTTTTTTGACTAGCTTTAAAACTGTAAAATATTTTTTTTGGAAAACTATTTTTTGTCATAAAAATAACTTAATTTTTTTAGTCTGAATAACAACGGTGACTAAGGTATTTTTAAAATAACGGGCCACAGAATCATACTTTTGACGATTTATAAATAAAGTTAATTGCTTAGATTCGCCACTGAAACTTTAGTACCTACATATTTTCTTTCTTTTTTGACGTGACAACGTCTTATAATTCGATATGCGCTGCGCGCACGAAAAAACATGACGCAATATGCGGCGTTACCTCGCTCTGAGGCGTTCCATTTAAAGTTATGACGTTGTCACGTTCAACTATCGTCAGTAAACCGACTGTACAGACAACCGAGTTCGAGTCGAGTTCGAGTCGAGTTCGAGTCGAGTTCGAGTCGAGTTCGAGTCGAGTTCGAGTCGAGTTCGAGTCGAGTTCGAGTCGAGTTCGAGTCGAGTTCGAGTCGAGTTCGAGTCGAGTTCGAGTCGAGTTCGAGTCGAGTTCGAGTCGAGTTCGAGTCGAGTACGAGTCGAGTTCGAGTCAAGTTCGAGTCGAGTTCGAGTCGAGTTCCAGTCTACTCTCCAACCGTCTTTTTTTCTTCTGTTTATCTGTGAAAACTTGTATATTTGCCTTCCTATGTATGTCATATTTTGTACTTGTTCTTGTGTTTAGCCGTAAGTTTTCCAAATTTCATTAAATAATAAAATAAAAAACCTATTAATTTTTACAATTAATTATTAATGACTTTTAAAAAATTGGAGTGATACACAAAACAATGATCACAAAATGTTATTGCGAATGTGTAAAAGAAATGAATGTTGTAAATATAATGGAATTTCAATTAAACCATTTACATCATAAATTATTTCGAGGCGAGAGAGTTATTAAATTACTGCAAATGACATTACGACGTAACGCCTGTATTAGATTAAGAAAGAGACATTCTGTAATAATCCCGATGGAAATTTAATATGAATTTATATAAAAATTAATTCCACTTTTCGTGGTAATTTTGTTGCCCAAGAAAGGGCTATCTATCCAAATAAAAAAGTTTCTTCTTTCAGTTCTTCATTCATTACAATTTTTGCAACTTGAAATTTTTGAATTCAATAAATGGCGGTTGACGTTTTTGCTATCAAATTGAAACTTTTTTAAGATGGTGGGGACAAGCAAGTTAATTCTTTTATTATTTCACTTTATACGTAGCGAAACATTACTGGGTATAGTAAATAGTAAATGTGTAAAAAATGTGAGCGTCCAACATTAAAAACTTTAGTGGATGTTTTTTTGTCAAGCCATCACATTTTTCTTACAAATCCATTAAAAATGTATTATCGTCCCATTTTCTTGCTCTTCCATTTTCAACTGTAAATAAAAAAAAAACGTATAAATCATAAACATAATTTACTAAGCAAACATAAGTCCAACAAGAATTCTTATTCGGACAGGAATGATATTTTTGTAGCAACATCTCATAATGTTGGCGCTAACACGGGTTCGTTACGGTTGATTTATAATAAATGGGGGCGTTTTATGAAAACGCGATGCCTACAATATTTACGTTGTGTTTCTGAGTTTCCAAATCAACCGGATGTGACATGATCATCAACGGCACAAAATAAATATAGTTTTTCAGAGTTCCATGGTCAAATGGCAAAAAACGGAACCTTTATGAATTCGTCACGTCTGTTTGTATGTCCTTTCAGCAAAATCAGTTCAATGGTTTAAGTGTGAAGAGGTAACAGACAGAAAGACAGAGAAATTTTCGTATTCACAATGTTAGTATGGATATAATACTTGAAAATTTTGCTTTTTTTCAATAATGAAACAAAAATGTTGCGAATCTCTGCTAAATGGTGTAATAGTATCCATTACAGTGAGTGTTTAATTACAGGATAATAAAAGGTTTATGAGCCCTGACGCGTAATGGCTCCTTTATATTATGACGTAAACATATTCTGTTACTAAACATTTAATGCTATCTATAGTCCGCGCGGAACTAGTTGGCCGCACCTTAGGGTGCGTCCACATTTGTATCATTTGCGCGATCAGATCTCCGATCAGATCTCCGTCGTCGTTAGGTAGGGACGGGGGTGAGGGGGCGGGTTGCTTGCTGCTCGCAATGCACATGAGATTAGACAGTGACGATCAATGTCGCGATATATCGTGAACAATAATATTATTTAATTATTGAAAAGAATAAATTAAAGACAATTTATCAGTTTTATATTTCAAATTATTGACATCAGCATTCCGTTTTTTAAAAACCTATGCACTTTAAATAGTATTTCCTTAGATTGTCTTTTTATCGTCGGACTTAT
Source organism: Polyommatus icarus (assembly GCA_937595015.1). Taxonomy (NCBI): domain Eukaryota; kingdom Metazoa; phylum Arthropoda; class Insecta; order Lepidoptera; family Lycaenidae; genus Polyommatus; species Polyommatus icarus. The sequence continues at coordinate 5,039,126 of OW569325.1, forward strand.
CTTGCTATTGCAATCTCTTGTGCTTTTTGTCTAAACTAGCCAGAACTGTCAAAATCAAGCGCCCCCGCCTCTCCGTCCCACCGCTCACATACCTAAGGCGCGGCCAACTAGTTCCGCGCGGACTATAAATATTATCTGACCTAAAATCTGTTTTACTACATTTAACTTAATTCTTAATCCTTAGATCGTGGATTCTTGGAAATGCTATTGTATTCTATTGTTGTCGCGACCACCGGTGCTTGAAGGATTAATGAAATCATGGTTATTATTATTCAATCTTAGAAGTTAAAACATATAGATATTATATTATACTTAAGAGTTAAGCCTTACTTAAGTACACATAAAAAGAGGTAATATTGCTACAATACTATTGTTTTGAGTCTTGTGGCCATTAAGATTAAATTGGTAAAAAATATCAGAACACGAGTCATCTTAGGTATTACAGAAGGTGCATTTTAGATAAGTTTAAGTACTTTGAAAGTTGTACCGTAGCAAAAGCTAACTTGCGTAATTGCTCGGAGTGCAGTTCGTTTAGTACATTAACCTTATAATCGTCCGTCTGATTCAGAGTGAGTTGCAACAACTTACTATAAGAGCGTTTTCACTGCCTCATGCTCATTCCTCATGCTCATGCCTCATGCTCATGCCTCATGCTCATGCCTCATGCTCATTTCTCATGCTCAAGCCTCATGCTCATGCCTCATGCTCAAGCGTCATGCTCATGCTTCATGCTCATGCCTCATGCCTCATGCTCATTCCTCATGCTCTAGCCTCATGCTCAAGCCTCATGCTCATGCCTCATGCTCATGGCTCATACTCATGCCTCATGCTCATTCCTCATGCTCATGCCTCATGCTCATGCCTCATGCTCATGCCTCATGCTCATTTCTCATGCTCAAGCCTCATGCTCATGCCTCATGCTCAAGCGTCATGCTCATGCCTCATGCTCATGCCTCATGCCTCATGCTCATGCGCATGCCTCATGCCCTATGCTCATGCCTCATGCTCATGCTCATGCCTCATGCCTCATTCTCATGCCTCATGCTCATGCCTCATGCTCATGCCTCATGCTCAAGCCTAATGCTCAAGCCTCATGCTCATGCCTCATGCTCATGCTCATGCTCATGCTCATGCCTCATGCCTCATGCTCATGCCTCATGCTCATGCCTCATACTTAAGCCTCATGCTCATGCCTCATGCTCATTCCTCATGCTCAAGCCTCATGCTCATGCTCATTCCTCATGCTCATGCCTCATGCTCATGCCTCATGCTCATGCCTCATGCTCATTTCTCATGCTCAAGCCTCATGCTCATGCCTCATGCTCAAGCCTCATGCTCATGCCTCATGCTCATGCCTCATGCCTCATGCTCATGCGCATGCCTCATGCCCTATGCTCATGCCTCATGCTCATGCTCATGCCTCATGCCTCATTCTCATGCCTCATGCTCATGCCTCATGCTCATGCCTCATGCTCAAGCCTAATGCTCAAGCCTCATGCTCATGCCTCATGCTCATGCTCATGCTCATGCTCATGCCTCATGCCTCATGCTCATGCCTCATGCTCATGCCTCATACTTAAGCCTCATGCTCATGCCTCATGCTCATTCCTCATGCTCAAGCCTCATGCTCATGCTCATGCCTGATGCTCATGCCCCATGCTCATGCCTCATGCTCATGCCTCATTCTCATGCCTCATGCTCATGTCTCATGCTCAAGCCTCATGCTCATGCCTCATGCTCATGCATCAATCAAATCAATAAATTATACACACACACGCACACACACACACACACACACACACACACACACACACTGCACCCTCTCACATACACATTCACACACACACAGCGCGCACTCTAAATTCTACTTTTTTTAAAGAGAAGTACCATCGAGGAAATTGATTCCTATGCATCTGAGAGACCAACGTCATTTGGTCGATCATGTCAATTCAATGTTAATTGTGATCTGTCGGCTAGTTTTGACGTAACGCGACCAAACTACGTAGGTCCCCGATCTGCATAGGAATCAACTTCTCTGATAGTACCTTCTTTAATTTTTACTTTAATAATTTTAATTTTTGTTAATCCTTAATTTTTTAACTACAATACTTTGGATGTTATTACTTATCGAAAGCGCTAATAAAAATTCATCAGGGTGTGAGAAAGAAGACCATATCGAAATTGATCCAGCTTACCTAACGGATGGTCATGAAAATGTTTGCAAAGAAGTGATACTTCAATTCCCACGACAGAATCTGGACTAAATAATACAGTTCATATACCATTATACAAAAAAAAAAGGAAAACATGTGCCTTATGTCCGAAATGTACTTGCAAAAAGTGCAAAAATCGTTGTGGGGGGAGCAAAAACTTGACATATGCCACAAATATAATAATAACTAGTTGTTTAAATTCATTTTCATTTTATTAGTCTTTTGCATTCATTATTTTATTACATTTAAAGTTTTTTTCAGCAATATCGTCTTAAATAGGTAGTAGGTAAAGATTTAAATTTTTGAATTGTCATGCTACTATGATCTCAATCAATTGGCTGTTTAGGTAATAAATATGCCATATTACTTTATTGAATTACTATAAATAATTTAAATACAACATTTCCAATAAATAAAAAACAATACTGTAAACATTTCATTTGATAAACACCTTTTAATCGCCTTTCTAAAATGCCGTAGTCGAAACGACGAAGGTTAGTAACAAGTGCCGGAAAACAAGGTTTGTGATCTAGGGTTATATTTTTAATACAAAACTAGATGACACCCGCAATTCCGTTAGGCCAAAATTAGTATGTCGCATACCGTACATTTGTTCAGGATTAAAGTCTCCCATGTTCTTTCCCAGGACTCAAAGTATCCCCATACCCAGCAAGATCAGTGAAGAGATAATAGACAGACAGACAGACGGACAGTCTGACAGACAGTAGACACACACTTTTGCATTTATAATATTAGTATGGATTTAGAAAACAGTTCAAAACTACGAGATGCAAGTTAAGTCTGTCAATTCATCTATTAACCGACTTCAAAAAAAGGAGGTTATCAATTCGACGCGTATGTATGTAATATTTCCAGAACTGCCCAGTTTTTGTATATGTTAATCTATAACAGCTTCTGAACAAATGTGCCAAATTTCAAAAGTGTATGTATGTATGTAAAAACATACATACATACATATGTATGTGTACATACATACATACATATTACATATATATGTACGATTTTATGTTTGTGCACGAATATCTTCGGAACTACAAGTCCGATCTAAATTATTCTTTCTTTATTGTACTAGGTATTGTTCAACTTAGGGAATAGTGCAAGTTTCATCAAAATCGGTTAAGTAGTTTTTGAGATAGGGAATTTTAATTCTCAATTACGTATAATTTTGAAGTCGGTTTTATCTTTTTAAAATACAGTTATTCTCTTGTGGTCAATTAGGTATAGCTTTGATTGACTTGAAAATGAATCGCATCTCCACGTTACAATGATCGTCTAATCACACCATGCCGAAGATACGCTGCCGAAGTTCCGTGGCCGATATTACGTTCAGACGCATTCGGTTGATATGACACACGATAAGAGCCGAAATAACGCGGCGGAAATTCAGGTGCGTATCTTTGTCCGAGTATTCAGTATCTCGAACGCCACTGAATTGCCGCCGAAAAAAAAACATTACCGCCGAATCGCTGCCGAACCTAGGCATGGTGTATCGGTAATTTAAAATACATTGCAGACGTAATCTTGCCGAACTTCGGCCGCGTATCTTCAGCATGGTGTGTTTAGGCACTAGGGTTTAGATAATTTAGTTGTATAACCTATAAATAAACGTCAAACAAAATGTTGCTCCCTCCTGTCAGATTATAGTGTCTATTATTTAGAAAATGAGGTTTAATTATTTGTCCGTAAAAGGTTTATGGGCGTTTCTGTAAACTGACCGTTTCTATACGTTGTTCTGGAAAATCGCCAGCGATACGTAAAGTATTTTCCCTTACACGAGCTCGGTAACCCTTTTCGGGATTGAATGAGATTGTTTCGTTTTCATTAATATAAATTTCAACTTATAATTACAATGATATTTTAATTTGATATAACATAGTACATTTCTTGTGCTTTATATTAATGAACGCTACTTTTCAAAACATTTTTGTGCAATCGTTAAAATGTTAAACATCTTATTCTTCAAATTTCTTTGTAGCTGTACCTTCTTTAAACTTTTACTCCTTTTGTGGCATATTAATTATTCCCTCAAGCCCCGTAAGCCAAGCCATATGGGCCGCGACAACAAAAGATTTCCTGGAATTGGTGATCGAGGGATTATACGAACACCTACTAAAGCTCTATATCCCAAACTACTAACAATAGAAATTAGTTATTATTATACCCCTGAAAACGATTAACTTTAAACATGTGAAAACAATTTCATGTTACATCACTAAAGACGAAAATGAACTTTATTAACAGCTGATACTGCAAAAGTTATATGAATGTACTGCTTATCAACAGTGAGATAACATCTTATTAGATAACTAAGCGAAAGGGCTCTGCTCTGTAATTTCCGCCCATTGGAAAAACAAATTCATCCACTTTGGAATTTCATTTAAAGTTGAACACAGCTGTTCCAACATGGCGCGTTATCTGTATACTAGCACACTCTGGACCAAGGCTTTGGGTGTCGCAAACTCTTTTCTACATTAGGACACTCTTGCACATATTATCTGGTTATAATAAAACCCCGTTCTAATATCACCTAGGATAAATACTTTTAATCTGGGTTTGTGCAACGAGGCAAGCTTGATACATTATTACATCATTAAAAATATGTATGTCTATTTCACAGACATAGTGGTCTATTTCGAGTACCTATTTTACCCTTTTTGTCCCGATGATATGTTATAATTACACCAAAAGGCTGGTACTAGAAATTGTAAAATTCAAATAGTATAAAATACTTCAGCATTTTAAGAAGTAAATCGCATTTATAAATCCTTTGTCGCAGCAGCCCGTGCTAAATCACGTTTCCTCTCAAATAAATATTAGCCAGCACTTTGTCTAGCCGTGAAAAAGATTAGTAAATCGAGCTTTCTGCAGCTAATCTATTTGATTTTCATGCTGAAACTACATTTGAATGGCTTAAAGTCTTATTTATTTTGTAAAATTATACCTTCATTACCCGAAAAACAGTTTAATTCACGGCTTTTCCCAGTTCCCTTGTTTTAACAGCCTGGTAAAAATGTGGGTGAAATTCTAAACGAGATTTATTTGTTTTGTACAAATAATTTATGGTTTTTAATGCTGCTGCGGTTTTTATCTAACAGCCAATCTTTAATGCTTGTAAGGTGCTTTTAGCTAAGACGTAAGTTAGAAAGTATTGTATTGTGGAGATAACGATTAGGCGAACGTAGCGTAGGACGTTCTTACCCCTGAAGTGCTTCAGCTTAACTGAGGCACGTACCCAACCCGTGGTACCCAAGATGGGGTTCCCCTGCGTAATCAAAAAAAAAAGGTCGCTCTGCAGTTCTATAGAGTATAGTCCGACAATCTGGAGAAGCAATAAAGTATAAAAGTAAGCAGTGGATAAATAAAGGCTGCCTAATCGGGATGGTCAACGGTTTTCAGCAGTAGATTGACGATGATAATGATAATGATGACGTTAGCTGTAAATTAATATGTCAGTCCCTATTTTCTGACTTTAGTATAAAGAAATAAAAAGATGTTAAATAAATAAATGCACATGACGTGTACGTTGATTGAATCAACAAAAACCATTGAGTCGTGAAACGACGACCTCATTAAGCCGAGCCTCGACAGCTCAAACAGGGAGAATATAATTATATTTGCGTATAAATAATTAATCTGATTTATCGTGGATTGCTCTCCATTAGGTTTTATCGGAACGATTATATATAGGGCTGACAAATGATCATTTTATTATCTTAATGAGAAAAAATGAAATTTAAAGTTGAAGATTTTGTTTAGTTACTGTCACGGACGAAGATAAATATTAAAAATTGAATATTTTACTGACATAGGTTAGGTTAGGTTAGATATAGGCTTTTCAATCCCTTTTGAGGTAGACCGGCCAGTCGTGGAGGGAGGAGTCCTGCGTTAGACTGATCCAGGACATCCCTTCATATACGGCTGAAGGCAAACCGTAGGTGGTTTTAGTGGGTAAGAGTCCCACATACCCCCGGGGTGCTTCAGCTTAACTGAGGCACATTCCCAACCCAGGGGACCCATGACGGGTTTCCCCTGCGCAAAAAAAAAGGTAAGACATAGGCTAATAATTTATTTAGACACCGATATAATATTTAAGTCAAAGCTGATTAACTGCTATCTGTAAACTTCTCTCATTCATGCATTGTCCACTTCCGCTCGTGTTTTTCTACTATTTCGTAGACATCCACAAAGATTAGGTTTTTCGAAAATTTACTTCTAAAAAAGGAATAAAAGTGTATGTTACATGTATAATATATTTTAATGGAATAAGGTATTGAGATATTTTGAGTCCCTGGAAGAATAGTTTTCAATCCGAAAAATGTGTGGTTTTGGCACTGTAATTGAATTTCAATAACACATTATTACAGGAAACCTGTTGGAACGAATAAAAAATAAATAATGACCTATGAAACCGTGTCTTTACCACAGTTTCATCAAGTCATTTAATTTGTAAATGAGTAGACGGTGGAGGTCCCAGGCTGTACGCATTCGTAACCTAATTTCGTAAGAATTGACTCCAACTTCAGAATTACCTTCTTTATTTAAATAAAGAATAATAAACGAGACATTACTCAGATTTCTTGTGCACGACAGGTCCTTGTTAAAAACAAAATATCGTAATTTTTTCAAGTGAGAAGCGGCCACCATTAATGTAAATCTTAATTTGATTTAGACAAATAGCATCGTAACTCGGTAAAGAATGTGTATCTGTAAATCGGCCTTAACGGCACAACCACTACATAACATAATATTGTGACTACATAATTAACTTAATTTATGTTTATATGAACTGTGGTAAACTTAGCTTTTAACTTACTCTATATTGAGCACAAAAATTGGTTTTGAACGATTCTCAGACTTACACGACAAGCCCTTAAAATTGAATCAACATTGGTCCAGCCGTTTGGGAGGAGTTTGGCAACAAACGTAGCGACACGAAAGTAATTACGTAAGTGTATTAGCAGCGATTTGACTGACACAATTAAAAAAACAACGTGTCAAACAATAATAATTTTAATAATTAATGCAATGATTTATCGTTACTGAAACAAGCTGTCATGTTGTGTACTGGCCATTATAATCCGCCGGCTGTTGACAAATACACAGTTATTGATGATGCCGCACTGCATTGTCCTGATGCTATTTTTAACCGACTTCCAAAAAACGAGGAGGTTATATGTTCGGCTGTGGATATTTTTTTTTTTTTTTTTTTTTTTTTTTTTTGTATGTTCAACGATTACTCCGCCGTTTGTGAACCGATTTTCGAAATTTTTGTTTTGTTGTATTAGGTTTCACTCCAATTTGGTCCCATTTTCACAAATGTGGTGACCTGATGATGGGATCCATGAGTAATCGAGGGAACTCCTCGAAATTTATATGGAAACATATGGTGATTTTGGTTTTATGTAAAGTGTACTAAGATTACGATTACTTTTTGGTAGCGTAATCTTAGTACACTTTACATAAAACCAAAATCACCATATGTTTCCATATAAATTTCGAGGAGTTCCCTCGATTACTCATGGATCCCATCATCAGGTCACCACCTTTGTGAAAATGGGACCAAATTGGAGTGAAACCTAATACAACAAAACAAAAATTTCGAAAATCGGTTCACAAACGGCGGAGTAATCGTTGAACATACAAAAATAAAAAAAAAAAAAAAAAAAAAAAAAAAAAATATCCACAGCCGAACATATAACCTCCTCGTTTTTTGGAAGTCGGTTAAAAAGTCAAATATTGGGTCAAGGTATACCATGGTTTCGATGATGCTGAGAGAACTCCTGATTCCTTATAGATACACGTTTGGGAGTTTCGGCGTTGTTTTAAGAACAGAAAGCATAAACTACTATGCAATTCATATTCATCATCATAATCATCATCATCGTCATCATCATCATTACCACGTCGTGTTAAGGCCACGAATGTCTCATGGCACAGAATAGATAATAGTACAAGGCATAGGTATGGATATACTAATAATAATAATGATGTACTGTATAACAATTAACAACACCTGTTTGTTTTTAATACATGGCGGTCGGCGTCGGTCGCCGCCCAGCGCCGCCGCGTGAAGACAGAATATCGAATACTTTACTAACTACTTTATAATATACAGATCGAATACTTTACTACTTTATAAAATTTTAATAGACAAATAGAATTAAAATAAAGTTATTTTAAAAAGAGCATTTAAACAAAACAAAGTCATTAAGTGTCTTTTTAATTAGTTATACTTATTAATCGATAGATGGTGCACTAAGTACCTATCGATTTGAATTCTTGATAACAAGAACAGCTGTCAATAATTATGATAATATTAAGTACTTAAATATTATGCTACGCTACATCCTATGCAAGTTTGTACATTTTTTTATCTGATAGATCCTTCGATCGTGGAAAAACGAGACACAATAGCCTTTCTATTGTTATCGCAATCGCCGGTGACCGCTTCGGGCTTGAAATATTAAAATTGTTAAATTACTTAGCACAATATGTTCACTTCACTGATAATATTATATTATTTTGTGAGTGTGAGTTGTGACTCTTAACAAATTGTAATAAGATACGTAAAATATACGCGAAGATTTATCTACTTTAGTGTAACTAAAAAGAGTGAAATTATTATTATTTTTAACAAAAAATTAAAACCGACTTCCAAGGTAAAAACAATAATAACATTAATGTGAACTAAAAAGTATTAAATAATTTTTACTGTCTAATAGTGCCTTTTTCCGAATTCGGCTAAACCTCAACTATTTCTGTACTCAATCTTCATAATTTTGAAGTCGGTGCCAGTTCCAAAAATTTTAAATATACTGTCAGAGGACTGAAGATTCAGCTATCTGGTACCGACTTCAAAATAATGAAGATTGAGTACAGAAATAGTTGAGGTTTAGCCGAATTCGGAAAAAGGCACTATTAGACAGTAAAAATTATTTAATACTTTTTAGTTCACATTAATGTTATTATTGTTTTTACCTTGGAAGTCGGTTTTAATTTTTTGTTAAAAATAATAGAACATTGCATTATAGATTTTAATATAAAGGAGTAAAATTTGTGAGTTTGTGACGTCGTAGGTGGTAATCTCTGGACTTACTGAACTGTATGAAAGTATCTTTCATTTGTGAAAAGTTACTTTATCTGTAAGTGTCACAAAACACTAGCGATCATAATAATTTATTAAAATTATTTAAACTTTAACGTTATAAACTTTGGATGTATAATTATTATATTAATTTTCCAAAGTTTCAGAATATAATCTGGTTGACAAAATTACTAGTGTCACTGTTCGCGCCCTTAGCGCGAAACAACAGCGCGACTGTGCTCGCGGCCTTAGCGGGCACTGGCGGGGCGCGCGGGGCGCGGCTCGCGGACCCCTACCACCTCGCGCTGCATAGACGCTGCGCGGGCGCTGCGACGGCCCACTCTTCATCGGACAGACTCGACAGCTGCTAGTCACGTTTAACAATATTGTAGACATACCATAATACATAATATTATACAGTCCGCTTTTTATTCCTGGAGGATTCCCAACGCAGCCATTGGTCCTTCTACCGGGAACAGAAGAAGAAACGAAGAAACCAGGAATTTCATGAGAAGAATCAGGTGTTGAGTGAGTTCGTTCCGATTTTCCTCTTAGTATCTTTTTCTATGCCCCTTATTTCCAGGCTTGCCTTTATTTTAAACAAGGTTAGCTGTTTATTTGTAAGCGCTGGAGTTGTGCATATCGTACTATACTAGGGCGTTAACCTTTTCGTGTCGTTGACCTAGGCCGCGGCCATTTTGTGCACGCGCATAAATTGCAACGTCATTGTATTTTCACTTCTGTACTGCCACTTTTTCTCCCCTTTAGTCCCTTTATTGCATTAATTATTTCATTATAATAAAAAAAAAATCGTTTCCCCCTTTCTTTTGTTGTTTTCAAGTTTCAACCTTTTTTTTTAAGCTTATTTCAATTTCATTTTGCACTTTGCAGCTATGGATCGCTTAATCAGGAAACGTAGTTCCATGAAAGCAAAGCTTACTTCATTTTCTAATTATTTAGAAATTCTAGACAGTTGTTCTTCTTTGTCAGATTTACAAGCCACAGAACTACAAGGTCGTTTAAGTAAGATAGAAAGCTTATACGATGAATTCGATCAGTTGCAGGTGGAGATTGAGCTGTTGTCGGAGGATACTGACGAGGCATTTGCGGCCCGGGAAGCTTTCGAGCAAGCTTATCATAGACTCGTCGCTACGGGTCGGTGCTTTCTTACTCGCCATGAGCGCAAGCACCTGGAGTCTGCAGGTGGCTTCGGGTCGGGCTCCGAAGACACAGTACAACAAACATGTAAGAATAACTTTGTTCGCTTGCCAAAAATTGATTTACCTCATTTTGATGGTAGCTATGAGTACTGGCTCGAATTTCGTGATACATTCCTTTCGTTAATTCATCACAACAATAGCATAGATAACATTAATAAATTTCACTATTTACGTGCTTGTGTTAAGGGTAGTGCGGTCGAAATAATTAAAAATATGGATTTTAAGGCCGATAATTATTTAATCGCGTGGGAATTACTCTGCGAACGCTATAACAATAGTCGTTTGCTTACAAATAATCACATTCAGGCTTTATTTAATGTTGAGCCTATTTTACGTGAATCCCATGTAGCACTACGTCAGCTGATTGACGTTATCAATAAAAATATTAGGGCTTTAAAGACTCTCAATGAGCCGGTTCAATTTTGGGACACGCTTCTGATATATATGATGTCAATTATGTTAGATATCGTTACAGGTAGAAAGTGGGAGGAGTATCGTAACACTTTATCGACGTCGCCTACTTTATCTCAATTTTGCACGTTTATAAGTGATAAGGCAGATTTATTAGAAACGTTGGAAGATAACTTAAATAATACTACAACTAAAATTAACACTAACAATAATATATTAACAAATAAACAATCACAATCGCAAAATTACAAATCAAAAAATTACTTAATTACTACTAATAATAAAACTAATACAAACAATAATTTTCAGTTACGGTGTCCATTATGTTCTAAAAATCATTTACTATTTAATTGCGAATCATTTAAAGGCTTATCAGTAGAATCGAGAATAAAAAAGGCAAACGAACTTAAAGTTTGTACTAATTGTCTACGCAATGGTCATTTTGAAAAGAAATGTAAACTGTCGAATTGCAAGTATTGTGCCGGCAGACATAATACTCTTTTGCATACCGACAAACCTGATAAACCTTTTTATAATCCCATGCCAAAACCATCCGATAATATCACTCTTTCGACGGATGCTTCATTTATACAGCCTACTACTGATATAAATGTATTGCTTTCCACAGCGATGGTGAAGGTGATTAACGAAAAGGGCAAGAGGTACGACGCACGCCTACTTCTAGACAACGGCAGTACAGTCAACTTCGTTAGTTCAAGTTTTTGCAACAAATTGGGTTTGACCCGACGCGGTACGTACTCCACAGTCACAGGTGTTAACAACCAAACTAGTTTCAGTTCACAATCTTGTAACTTACATATTGAGTCCTACTATGGTGAATATTCTTTTAACATCAGCTGTCTTATTTTACCGCAAATCACACAAATTTTACCGTCTACGCTAATCGACATTAGCAAGATTCCGATACCTACGGGCATACAACTAGCTGATCCATCGTTCTATATACCGTCAGTCATAGACGTACTTGTAGGTGCGGAAGTATTTTGGGACGTCATTTTAGGCAACCGTGTTAATTTAGGCAAAAATTTACCAATATTATGTGAAAGCAGGCTAGGGTGGCTAATATCAGGCAGTATTAGTGCACGCAAATCCCTTTCATACAATTCTTGCGACAGCAAAAATTTCATTTGTAATTTTTCACAGTCTGAAATTAACATGGACTTAGCCAAATTTTGGGAACTAGATTCGATATCTTCAACGCACTCGCTCTCGACAGAAGAACGAGCATGCGAAGACAGTTTCAATAAAAATACACGTAGGTCCGATGAAGGCCATTTCATTGTTAAAATGCCACTTAAGCTCGATCCTAGCGTCTTAGGCAAGTCATATGAAATGGCTAAGCACAGATTATTTTCATTAGAAAAACGATTTCAACGCGATCATTCATTTAAATCAATGTATTTAGATTTTATGCGGGAATACCTAGAATTAGGTCACATGTCGCTCGACACTGATAACGACCATAATGACGGGATCGTTAGGTATTTTTTTCCACATCACGGTGTCTTACGCGAGTCTAGTACGACTACAAAGTTACGTGTCGTGTTCGACGGGTCGGCTAAAACGTCGACAGGCGTGTCAGTCAACGACTTACAGATGGTCGGACCCACCGTGCAGGACGATCTCTTTTCAATTTTAATTCGATTCCGGCAGCACAAGTTTGTCGTGTCCTGTGACGTCGAAAAAATGTACCGCTCCATAATTTTAGACGAATCACAGCGTTCATTGCAAAAAATTGTTTTTCGTTTCGATCCAAGCGAATCAATTCAAACGTACACGCTAAACACTCTTACTTACGGGACGGCGTCAGCACCGTACCTAGCGACTAGGTGTTTAGTCAGTCTCGCTGATAAGGCTAGTAACGATAAAGTTAAGTCGTCAATTCAACGAGATTTTTATATCGACGATTACATAGGCGGTGGAGATACAATCTCTGAAACAATCGACTTATGTAAGGAGGTAATAGGTATTTTATCGTCAGCTAAATTTAATCTTCGTAAATTTCAATCAAATAGCCCGGAAATATTAAAATCGATAGTACACAATCAAGAACACGTAAATAATTTTTTAGATCTTTCGCGTAATAATTTAAATTTAAGTACAAAAACATTAGGTGTAAACTGGTTATGTGACACCGATTGTCTTTCATTTCGCATAAGTATAGATAAGCCTAAAAATATTACAAAACGATACATTTTATCGGTCATCAGTCAAATTTTTGACCCTTTGGGTCTAGTTGGGCCTTGTATTCTAGAAGCAAAAATTATAATGCAACGGCTATGGGTTAATAAATGCGACTGGGACGAAACAATTACAGGCGAAATTGCACATCAATGGCATTCGTTTGCCAATGCTTTATCTTCACTTAATAATTTACGTATATCTCGATGCGTTTTTTCTACTGATGCAGTAACGCGCGAAGTGCATGTCTTTAGTGATGCGTCAGAGCGCGCCTACGGCGCTTGTTTATATATCCGTACTATCGATCGGTCCGGTAATATTAAAGTTTCGTTGCTCACTTCGAAAAATCGTATAGCACCTATCAAACCGACAACTATTCCTCGGTTGGAATTGTGCGGTGCGCTGTTAGGTACGAGATTGTGCACGAAGGTAAAAACAGCATTAACTATTAACATAAATAGGGTCATATTTTGGTGTGATTCATCTATAGTGTTAGGGTGGTTGTCGACACCTGTGAACCAACTCAAGCCGTTTGTAAAAAATCGTGTTTGCGAAATACAGGAAAGCACGCTTGGTTGTGAGTGGCGTTACGTTCCGTCAAAGGAAAACCCAAGTGACCTTGTTTCTCGTGGAAAATCAGCTGATCAGATTATTGATTCATCACTATGGTGGGAAAGTGCCCCTTTTCTTTTACAAAATGAAGCTTATTGGCCAAAATTACCTACTCACCCCGCGAAACAAGGTCTACCAGATGTTTTGAACCATATTTATTTAAGTGTTTCAAGTGATAATAGTAATCAGCTACATAATAATGAAAATAGATTGCATGATTACACCTTAATTCATAATTTAATAGAAAAATATTCGAATTTAAAATATTTACAGAGAATAGTTGCATATTTACAAAGATTTATTTACAATTTAAAACACAAAGATAAAAAATTAAAAGGTTTACTTACTTACGATGAACTTCAAAACTCTTTAACTCATATTATCCTTGCAGGACAACAACAAATGTTTCCCGAGGAATACATTACTTTAAAGGCGGGAAGGCTTTTACCGCGGAAAAATAGACTTAACAATTTATCACCTTTTATTGACAATAGTAATATCATTCGTGTAGGCGGTAGGCTTAACAATTCACCTTACGATTACAATGTTAAGCATCCGATATTATTATGTAGCAAACATAAACTTACAAAGTTAATATTTGAATCGCAGCATATAAGCCTATTACACGCTGGTCCACAATTGCTTTTGGCTAATATTTATCAAAATTATTGGCCTGTGGGGGGCAGAAACTTAGCAAAATCTATTGTCCATAAATGTCTAAAATGTTTTAGGTATAGAGCCGAAAATTTACAACCAGTAATGGGACAGCTCCCGGAGGTTCGTAGTAAACTCGAATTTCCGTTCCTAAATTGTTCAGCAGATTACTCGGGTCCAGTTCTGATAGCTGACCGGAAGGGTCGAGGATGCAAGCTAACAAAGTCTTACATATGTATTATAGTCTGCCTCGCTACGAAAGCCGTGCATTTGGAGCTCGTCACGGAGCTCACCAAACAGGCATATATAGCTGCGCTAAATAGATTTATCGCACGTCGCGGTAAGCCGCGCAGTATTCTGTCCGACAACGGCACAAACTTTGTCGGCGCTGCTAATGAGCTTTCTTCTTTCTTGCAGGAACCTGATATTCCTTCTGAGTTCGCCAACGAAGGTATAGAATTTTCTTTTGTACCTCCTTATACTCCGCACTTCAACGGCATCGCCGAGGCTGCTGTCAAATCAACAAAGTACCATTTGAAACGATTGCTACAGCAAACGCATTTTACTTATGAAGAGCTAGCCACATGTTTAACTCAAATAGAGGCAGTCTTAAATTCCCGTCCCCTCACTCCTCTCTCGTCAGACCCTCATGATTTTTCCGCCCTTACCCCCGCTCACTTCCTCATCGGACGCTCGCTCACATCTGTGCCTCAAGCACGGGCCCCAGACGGCAACATTATAAGCCTTCAGCGTTACCAGCGAGTGGCCAGCATAAAGGATCATTTTTGGACTCGTTTCCAATTAGAGTATATTTCTACGTTGCAGAAAATGAACAAGTGGCACACTTCCCATGGTGCCATATCAGTGGGCACGCTCGTGCTCATCAGGGACAAGGATGTCCCACCACTCTGCTGGCTCCTGGGCAGAGTCGTCCACCTGCATCCCGGCAACGACGGTGTCACCAGGGTGGCGGACATCAATACCCGGAAGGGTGTCATTAGGAGGGCCTTCAACACCATTTGCCCTCTTCCTATTGAAGACACATCTTCAAGGCGGGGAGCATGTTCGCGCCCTTAGCGCGAAACAACAGCGCGACTGTGCTCGCGGCCTTAGCGGGCACTGGCGGGGCGCGCGGGGCGCGGCTCGCGGACCCCTACCACCTCGCGCTGCATAGACGCTGCGCGGGCGCTGCGACGGCCCACTCTTCATCGGACAGACTCGACAGCTGCTAGTCACGTTTAACAATATTGTAGACATACCATAATACATAATATTATACAGTCCGCTTTTTATTCCTGGAGGATTCCCAACGCAGCCAGTCACAAAATATGAAAAAATTATTGCGATGCTTTTTAAATTATTAACCTATTCAAAATTGATCATTTACACGTTATATTAGCTGGGAATATATTATGTACTCGTGTTACTGAATATTTGAGCACGATTTTTGTCTACCTCCAGTAATCTAATTATTTCAAAAATTCGCGTATGTATTAGAGCCAATGACAATGCAATAATTTGTTACAATATTTGAAAAAAAAACTGTTTTTTTTAGTTTTTTAACTACACAGTATACAAGATGACACACAGTAAATTTTGAAAAATTTACAGACTTGTCGCTCGCAGTTTTGAATTGCCTCTTCCGAACAGCAAAATAAAATTCGATCACTCGAAAATTTTAAAGTGTACCTAAACATAATTTATTTTACTTAAGCAATTTAATTATTTTGGTTTAGTTGGTCGTTATGGTAATGTATATCATTAGACTAAAATATTACATTTTTAAATATTTTAATCCAACCCTCAAAGGGAAAGTTTATGTTCATTGCGCAAAATTAAATATACTTACAGGCTGAATGACGTATTTAAAAATATAATTTTACGAAGGGGTTTCCACCAGAGGCTCATTTGAACTACGAAGTGTAATATTATAATGAAACTTCTTAAAAATATGATGTTAAGATACTTAGTTTTTTTTTACAAAAATTAAGGTACATAAACACACGTTAGGTTTTGCCCAGAACTGGGACAGCATAGAATCTTAAAAAAACACGTCATGTTACCTAACAATACTGCAAGTTTCGTTACGTCAATTTAGGGTTTTATCCCAAATCCTAGACTGAGGAACCACAAAAGTTTTATTCACGGGATAGGACTCTACATCTTTCTGTTTTTAGTCAAATCAGCAACTTTAACAATAGCATAATATGTACATGTTGCCACGCCATTTCTAATTAAACACGTTCCTTGCACCTATTCCACTTTATTTTAATAGATTTATTACAAATAGCTGTCCCGGCAAACGTTGTTTTGCCATTTAAAGTATTTCTACTTCATCAGTTGATACAAAATCTTACCCCCTCTTTTGTCCCCTAAGAGGGGTGGGGGAAAAAAATTTATACACCAGATTTTGAGTTGGAAGAAGATAAATATATCTGCGGAAACCGCATTCAAATTGGATCAGTAGTTTTCGTGTGATAGTGGAACAAACATACAGACAGACAGATAGACAAAAAAACTAACCACATTTTTGGCTTCTATAGCGATGTAGTAACACTGCGCTTATTATTTTTTGAAAATCTTTAATGTACAGAATTTTCATTTCTACAGTTTTATTATATGTATATAGATGGTTAGTGTCATCACACCAGTAGCCGTAGCACGGCGACCAGCGGAAATGCGAAAGTATAGACAAACCGTGGAGATAAACTTAAGGTGTCGTTCCGATCTTTATTTGTTCCGAAAAATTCAATTAAAATGCCACTTAATGACAGACTATAGTCACAAACTGTGGATATAAACTTAAGGTGCCGTTCCGATCTTTTTTCGTTCCGAAAAACTCAATTAAAATGCCACTTGATGACAGACTATAATCCTAAAATTCAAAAAATATCCCACTTTATGACATATACTATAGTCTGTCATAAAGTGGCATTTTAATTAAAATTTTGTCGGTCGCGATTAGCCACGGTAAAGATCGGAATGGCACCTTAAGTTTATCTCCACGGTTTGTCTATACTTTCGCATTTCCGCTGGTCGCCGTGCTACGGCTACAGATGATGATTTTTTTCGAAACCGGTCGTGTATAATATAATAAATTTGTAATAAATCTATTAAAATAAAGTGGAATAAGTGCAAGGAATGTGTATAATTATTTAATTGAACATGAATTTCCTCCAAGAAGTGACAGTAAATTCAATATATCATATCACGCCATTTCTTCTTCCTTCTTATTTCCAAGCTAGTGATATTCTTTCGCAAGGCCGCATTACCGCATAAATATCCAAAAATGCTGTGTTAACACGAGAAATAACTTTTCTAGTGTATTTTGTCGTTTCTCGCTAGTCACCGTCGCGGCTCCCCTGCGGGATCAATAGCGAGGTGTGCCGTGTGCTAATTCCCTAAATAAACCCTTTTGTTTGTTCTTTACATCTATAACATAGCTGTCCTAATATAATAAATATGAAAGGTTTGTCAACAGCGGATATCAGAAACTACAGCCCTAGTAGAGCAGTGGCAAGCGATTATCGTAAACGCCAACAAAATGTATACGATTTGGCATAAGTCATCGCTCAGCTAGCGAATACAAATGTGAAATCCCATACACTTTGTTGGCGTTTACGATAATCGCTTGCCACTTGTCTAGGCCCAGCCCCCCTAGACAAGCGGTAAGCGATTATCGTAAACGCTAACGCTAATGCTACAGAATGTATGGGACTTGACATTAGTATACGCTAGTAAAGCGATGACTTATGTCAAATCGCATACATTTTGTGACGTTAGCGATAGCGTTTATGATATTCGCTTGCCACTTGTCTAGGGGGGCTGGACCGATATTGGTGTTTGGCACCATAGGAAAAACATAGTCTATATAAAGCGGTAAAATGTGCGATGTCCAGTTTGGGAATCGTACATTTTACCGCAAAATAATATTATGATGTAATGTGACATTTGATTTCTAAACATAAAAACAATTCATTGAATATCATAAAAAGGCACTCTTATTAGCATAGTGTTAATGCGAAACACCCATAAATTAGTACCAAGAAATTGTGACTTAAGGGCAGGTCTTAGGGCTATAATGTTCGAAATGTTTTGACAAAGATTTTGGCGGTGCGGTGCCTTGATGGTATTTTTATTCCTTTTTTCTTTTACACGTCGGTACCGTAACCGCAGGCTCCCATATAATTGATACAACTAATACGATAATTTTATGATAGCTTTTATGCCTATGGGCATTACGAGTATATTGTATTGTCATTATCAAAACCTTTCATTTCGTATTCGTCCGTCGTACGAGGCTGAAGCTACTTTTAATTGGCAATTTATAAAGAAAGTAATATTTCGCTCGATATATGCGGGCAATTTGTATGGATATGCCGTAATTATTGTTCTGCACAGTGGCGTGCGGCGATTCTAGTAATTACTGCACAGTGGACAGTAGAGCTGACTGCGTCATGTCCAATTAGCTCAGAGATGATACACAGAGCGCCTGTAGTTTCAACGTAACATAGCGGTTCTTATTCCATCTATAAGCTTCAAACCACTCCGTATGGAATTAAATTTTTTACGACAAAATATTTTCGGCTTTTTAAAAGTTAATGTGCTAAACAATGAATATTAATCTGCAATTCTTTTCCACATTAATATGCAACCGCAATTAATTATGTATTAATAATAAATATAATATGGATTTTAGAAGACAGAACGTCCATTAAAGCTGTTTCAACTTTCATAATAATAATATTTTAGTATAGGTAATTGTTTTGCAAAACGTGATTACTACGTATAACAATAATTTAATAAGTTTTGAAGATTTTTATACTTATGGTACTGGTCTTGCAGGTCCTCAAGACCAATTTAATTTAAAACAAGAATATAGATAAAGCAATTGAAGATCTGTCCCGTCCAAGTTCTAGTCTTAAAACTTGTAGATAAAGGACTGCATTGTCTCTTCTGAAGATCCTTTGTTTTTCAGAACAAATTGCCGCCCACGTCGAACGATTCAACCTAACGAACCATCCCTGTGTTCACAAGTACGCAGAATACACAAAAAAAATTGACTTCTTGAATAAATAACATTGAATTGCTTGACAAAATTGCAACCCTACCGACTGTCGTTGTTGTGTTACCTGTCTACGGTGAAAGCAAAACGTAAAAGCGTCTCGTTGCACCTTTAAAATATCGAATTTAAAAACTACTGAACGCATCTCTGCCAAAGGACTACAGGCCAGAATTAAGAATATTTCCAATAGCTAGGCCATATTATCAACTTAAAAAAGGACTTAACCCTGTAATTGCATTTTCTGAGTAATTATTTAGTTAGGAAAAAAATATTAAAAGTATTACATTTAAAGGGGTCTTACTGGGAAATGACTCCTTACCTCGTATCACCTCTTTCCTAGTACGATGCCATTTCAAGTATGACCCCTTTCCCAGGAATACCCCTTTTAATTAAAGATTTTAATATTTTTTTCCTTACTAAATAATCACTCAGAGAATGCAGTTACAGGGTTAAGTTAAGTTAAGTCTATATTTTTTTAAGTTCTTAATATTATTTATGGCCTAGCTATTTTAAAAAATCGTAGGTCTGGCCGCGCAGCTTTTTTTAGACCAACATTGCATGGAAATTGCTTGACATAGCAGATTAGAGTCTGGATTAACACGAAGGCTACTTTTCCAGAAAAAGAAAAACCGTATAATTATGTATTTAACTGTATTTTATAAAACTTGCTCATTTATGTTTCACGAAGCATTTAGTGATTATCAAGTTGGTATCGAGTTTTATTTGATTCAACTTAATCTAAACTATAATTAATTACTTTTTCCTATAAATGTGGGTGTAAAAGTTTTTATGTAGATTCTATTGACTCATTTTCAACCCACGCGAGCTCGTTCATATTAACAAACATAATCTTTACATTAATCTTTGATGTGCTTTGTACTTTACAGTTTTCTCTTTGTCGAAGATTAAATTTCTTAGCAAAACAATTACACTCAACACCGAGGATAATATTTCAGTGTCACGTCTACAAAGACCTTTCTTTACAAACTTATAAACTTTAACCTCTGACACAAGTTTTCGTGCTAGACAGTTTTATAATTGAAAATCCTTTTGCATTAGTAATGGATTGGCAAAGTGAATATTATTTTAGCTAAAAGCTGTTTGTTTTTATCATCGCGTTTTACGGTCGTGTCACGTAACAGATGTTTCGATTCGTAATTGGATCGACCCCATCATTATACATTCAGATTTACTGAATCACGGCGTTTAAATAACGCTAAATCAGCATTGTAAACATAATATTGTAATAATACACATCAAACAGTGCTAGCCACCTATCAAATAGTTAAAAACGCGTTTTTCAGCTAAATACCTTTAACGGTACTCTGATATGCATACGAGAATATATTTTTAGTATTCTTTAATACAAAAATTTAAACATAACTGGTATTTCATTGTTACCGCTGACATACAAATTCTTTACGAGAACAAAACAGTTTTGATATTTTAAGCTACCTACTTCTGAGCTACAAGAATTTTAGCAAAAAGCGAACCTGACTGAAATTAAAACGATATCATGAACAAGAAAATTTGCTGTTATATAAAATAAGTTTCAAAATATTAATAATACGAACACTTTTTTAAAAACTAAGTATAAACTAAAAAAATTGAGGATGAAAAGAATACTAATATATAATAGTAGTATTTTTCTAGAAAAAATACTTTTTCCGTTGATAAAAAAAAATTGGTGAACACTTATGCTATCAAAATTATTTACAACAGATTCAGTATTAGTACGGACTTTGTTACTTTGGGCAATTTCATTTAAAGATTTAGTTAACGTGTTTTGTGCATACACATAAATTTATTTATTTATATAATATATTTTTATTTATAATTGTTTTTTTTTTAAATTAAATAAGGGGGCAAACGAGCAAACGGGTCACCTAATGGTAAGCAACTACCGTCGCCCATGGACACTCACAACATCAGAAGAGCTGCAGGTGCGTTGCCGACCTTTTAAGAGGAAATACGCTCTTTTCTTGAAGTTTTGCAGGTCGTATAGGTCCGGAAATACTGCTGGTGACAGTTTGTTGCAGAGTAAATTTAGCACATAGCATTAATTTACTAATCACACTTTATAGTAACATTGACAGCGGTACTAGTATTAACCTGAGACACACAAGATCTACGTAACATTTATTTGCTCTAGGCAACTCCTAGCCGAAGAGTTGCCTAGAGCAAATAAATGTTACATAGATGATGTAAGAAAGCGATAATAAAATGAGTCGTCGCGGTAGCGTTCTGTTAGCGCCTCAAAGAGCGTCTCCCTGAGGGCTCAAATAGTTCAAGGCCGCTGTGTGCGTGTCCAAAATGCCGCGCTTTTTGCAAAGAAAAATGGCTCCCAAAAGCTTTCACGCTACCTCCGGCGTAGGATAAGTTTACAGAAACAGAATAACATTCATAATAAATTATTATTTATTATTAATGTTATTCTGTAAGTATCGTTTTAAGTGTTCATGTTATTGAATATGTTTTACGGCCGCACTCGAAGACATATTTTATTCATGACTAGATGACGCCCGCAACTCCATTGTGCCAAAACTTGCGCGGGAACCGTACATTTTGCTGGGTCAAAAACTATCTTATGTCCTTTCCCGGGACTCAAAGTATCTCCATGCCAAATTTCAGCAAAATCGGTTCAGCGGTTTGGGCGTGAAGAGGTAACAGACAGACAGATAGACAGACACACTTTCGCATTTATAATATTAGTATGGACTATAATGGATATGGATTAACCTATTCAATGCCACCAATCCACCTGTAAAATACCGGTGGTGCCACTTGAGTTTTTTTTCTAACTTAAAATACATTGTTTAACGTATTTTATGTATTAAAAAATGCAATAAATAACGAAAACCTCCCTAAATACGATAAACGCACCAATTGCGTTGGTGGCACTGGTGAGACAAATCCAATCACAAGTGCCATTCAACGCACCACATACGTTGACGCTTTTGTTTTAATTGAACTGTTTTGCAACATAGTGGGTAGCTGAATAATTTTTAAATACAGGTAGGTTTTTTTCTACATACAGTTAACCGCTTATCAAGCTACCCATGGTAATTCAAAGTCCTTTCTCCCCTTCATTCTTTGAAAAAAAAAACTGAAAATTGAAATAAAATCCTTATAAAATAAATAAAATCCTTACTTATTTGAAATATTTTTTTTCTTAAATATTGAAAAATACAACTGGTCAGCTAGTAAAAGATTTTGTATCAATTTGATTATAAATACAACGAATGGTTGGTAAAATTTACTAATTTGAACATAGTAGTGTTGCGTCATGCATGAAACCATCCAACAAAATTCGTCGTTAAAATGCCATTGAACGCACCATTTGCGGTGTGGTAATTTTATTCATAAAATTTACCATGAATCGAAGAAAAATTGTAATATATTGCTTACTTTTATGTTCTTAGTCAAAAACTTCTCACTCTAATTCAATAAAACAGAAAATATGTTGAATTGAAATCAGGCAGTTTTTGGGCTAACGGTTTTTTCGCTGTCAAAAAAAGAGGGGAGATCCAGACCAAAAACCGACAGTGTCACCACATGTAAAATATATCACCAGTAGCTAATGAGGCCAAAGATTAAAATTAAATATAGCCATTATAAAGAAAAACCGGGAAAATTATCAAAGGTACCTCAACGCACATGGTGCGTTGGTGGCACCAGAAAGTAAACTCGCAAAACGCAAATGGTGCGTTGCTGGTACTGAATGGGTTAAACTTCAATTTATATAAGAGTTTGACAGCTGATGTATGGGGCGTGTGTCAAAAATGTCAAAATCTTCATTTAATTACAGCTAAGTAAGTTAAGTTAATTTTCGTCTCTGAATGTGGCAGACTATTCTTAAACAGATGTAAATTTTTTTTGGAAAATAAAGGTATGGTTTTGGGGTAGTAGTGATTGTTTTTAATGGCACATAAAATCAAAACACAACGTTTGAAAAGAATCATAAACTTTTTTGCTTATCAAGATAGTCATCATCATATTTCTGTCATTGGTAAGATTTGAAAATACATAGCTGCATTTCCTTTCATTCTGCCAATATCTAGGACAACCTGTAAGCCGCTATGCCATCTGCCAAGTAAACGGAAGGAAACCATGTTACTTCTTAGAGCTGGTTCTTATGTAGATATTGAGTTTTTAACTAATAATAATAAATAATAAAATAAGTTTATTTCTCCCACAACAAGTACACATAATAAATGAAAATAGAATACGAAAATATGATACTTAGCTCATTCATCATGATACGTTATATCTAAAAAATTATAATGTCTTGTATAAACTCATACGTAATTGTGTGTGATTGTGAGTGTGAACGTGTAAACAATAATATGTATATATTAGGATAAAATAATTGTTCGGCGTGCATCCGTTGTCTGATTGCCATAACACAAGTTTTACTTAGCATGGGTTTAGACGACGTGGTGTATGCTACCTACCTTTTACACTATTGTTTATTATTGTATGCTTATTAAATAATTTGAATTTTGAATCACACTTATTAATAAATTAAATTATAACAGACGCATGATAATTAATATATTTGTCGTTGTTAATATCTCAGACTTTTGAACGTGTCAGACAAGGACAGCAAAACGGTTTTTTTTAATAAGGTTGTTCTATTTTTGGTTCATGTTTGTTTCCTCTGCAACTCGCAATAATTGTTTGGATTTGAGTAAATATACTATAGTTACAAAGTATATTTTAGATCTAAATTTTAAGCATCATATTTTTAGCACATGAAGTTAAAAGCAGTATTAGTTTTAAAATTATTTAAACATTAAGATCTACCACAAGGCCTAGAATTTGGTGGAGTGTGCCCGGGTGGAGTCAGAGAGGCGCAGGTTTGAGGCTGATGCGGGATGCTGTGTCAGCGCCACCCCCGGGTGGCGCTGACACAGCTCGGTTGTGTGAGCGCCATTCTCGCTCAGCCGAAAGATCCTGTTTGCTGGGGGCTAGTGAATTTGTATTTGAACGTGTCAGACAAGGACAGCAAAACGGTTTTTTTTTTTTTTTAATAAGGTTGTTCTATTTTTGGTTCATGTTTGTTTCCTCTGCAACTCGCAATAATTGTTTGGATTTGAGTAAATATACTATAGTTACAAAGTATATTTTAGATCTAAATTTTAAGCATCATATTTTTAGCACATGAAGTTAAAAGCAGTATTAGTTTTAAAATTATTTAAACATTAAGATCTACCACAAGGCCTAGAATTTGGTGGAGTGTGCCCGGGTGGAGTCAGAGAGGCGCAGGTTTGAGGCTGATGCGGGGGTGGCGCTGACACAGCTCGGTTGTGTGAGCGCCATTCTCGCTCAGCCGAAAGATCCTGTTTGCTGGGGGCTAGTGAATTTGTATTTGAATTTTATTAAGTGTAGAGCTAATTAGTATCTGTTTGCAAATTGTTAACAATGAAGTGTATAATTTGGATGTAATTTATGAGGCTGGCATTGTCGGTTTCGACACAAGCCTAATAAATAAGAAAAAAAAAAAAAAAAGGCCTAGAATATTATGTACATTAATGTAAGGGTTAAATCAGACTGCATTGCGACGCGTAGATGTATTTTTAAATTTGTACTGAATTGACAGATTTCAATAATTGTGTGAGACGTCTTGAAAATGTCAAATCCATACTTTAGAAATGCATCTGCGCGTTGCGTTGCGGTCTGTATTGGCCCTTAATTGTGTTTGAAATGGGTATATTTTATCTCTCGTTCTTCGTAATATATTTTATGAAATAGATACCTCTCTGATATTTTGACTGAAGATTACCATTAAGATTAGATTAGTCCAGAGTTACTCAAAAGATAATCCACTTTGATCATGGTCTAAGAAGCTTTTATAAATTAATAATACTATTGCTGCAATGCAGTTGCGTAAACTCAGCTGCGGAGTAGCACTAAGTCAAAGTTTATTACTCGAACTTATATATAGTACGGGAGCATCTTTACTACTTACTACTATATAATCTTGCTTGACTTACTCTTTCGTCTCGAACTTTGTTAGTAAAATACAGTTTGAAAAGTTTATCTTATAACAATAATAAGGGGTCTGTGATTTTGTTCTTAATTAAATAGAAGCAAGAAATAGAGATAAAGGCAAACCATTGACATAAAAATGTTGGAATTATTATGATTTGTATTGAAAGCAAAAAATTTGTACTTTATATTATTTTGTATTGAAAGCATATCATTAAGGAGTAATTTTCTACCTCAAATAGCCGAGGTAGACTGATTTAGATTTGGAATTTCTTGATTAAAAATATTATGTCCATTGGACTGAATAATCATTATTTTGATGTTTAGTATTAACAAATATTTGGTTTGTTATAATATGAGTATGTAACAAGCCGCAACATTATTATTCTATAGAAACACATTGCAGGTACTAAATTATCACAACGTATATTAAATAGTATATGAAATATCTTATTTTAACAGCGTACAGAGACTGGCATGTCTTATAATCACGGGTGCACTCTCGTCAACACCCACCGCTTCTCTCGAGGCCCTGATCAACTTAACTCCGCTTCCTCTGCTTGTTCAGATGGAGGCCAAAAAGGTGGCTCTCAGGGCCAGGACGGCGGGTAAGACGAATTGGACCTCCACCCCATTTCGACAGCTGGAACAGTCTCTCAGTGAATCACCTGTCATGGCCATGCCATCAGATGCCATGATCAAGGTGAATAGCTTTTCGAAGCAATATCAGGTTCTTATACCTTCCAGGGAGGACTGGGAAAGAAAAATCGATGTCCGCCCTAGCGACATAGTTTGGTTCACGGATGGATCAAGGAAAGACAACCGTGCGGGAGCCGGATTCTACGGAGGCAGGCCACCGAAAGCCAAATACGCCTGTTTGGGGGAGTTTGCGACCGTGTTTCAGGCTGAAGTCTTCGCTATCCTCGGTTGTTCACTAGAAAGCCTGGAGATGGCCCTAGTTAATAAAAACGTGTTTATCTTCTCCGATAGTCAAGCTGCACTTAAAGCACTGACTGCCGTAGAAGTCTCGTCCAAATTAGTTCTGGAATGCATTGAGACGTTAAACATGCTGGGAAGGAACAACAGCATCCGCCTAGTATGGGTCCCGGGCCACAGTAACGTCCCCGGCAACGAAACCGCTGACGAACTGGCTAGGCTTGGGGCCGAGAGTCTCATATATGGCCCAGAACCTGTCTGTGGTATAACTCCCAGTACCACAAAGCAGGTGCTCAAGGAATGGGGCCACACACTATGCAGGAAGCAATGGGCTGAGACCCCTGGCCTTGAACACTCCAAGGCACTAATTCCTGGCTTCAACAAGAAACTATCAGAATTAGTGCTCACCCTGGGTAGGAACCAATTAAGAATCCTTACCAGAAGCTTAACTGGGCACTGCAAGCTCAACAAACACCTAAACAGAATGGGTATTTGTAGCATAACGACTTGCAGATTCTGTGAGGAGGAGGATGAAACACCTATACACCTTCTCCTCGACTGTCCTGCTCTAGTACAGAGCAGGAACCTTGGTCGCCACGAATACTCATCCACAGAGGAAATTCGTGGCACCAACCCCAACCATATCGTTCAATTCATGAGCAGTATTGGGTTGGGGATGATTCTTTAGTGCGAAGGAGTCACAATAGATCCTCATGGGTCGCAGTGACGCCTGCCTTCTATAAAAAAAAAAATCTTATTTTAAATGGATTTCAATTATTAAAAATGAGATATAACAAAATATAAAATAACAATAAATGTTAAAAAAATATCATAAAAATTAATTCGTGGAAAAACATGTCCCTTATGTGAACAACAGTCTATTTAACTTCGGCCGGATTAAAATATAAAATGTCAACTCATTCATACAAAGGGAAAGCCGTTATCGCCAAAGGCAAAACTTTGAGCTGAAAATAGCAACATTTCGGAATGGTTAATGCTATAAAATATTAAAACTGATTTCACTTATTACGGATGCGTGTGGGTCGGACGAAATTCGCAAGTGTTGGTTTAAACGTGCCAGTGTACTCGCCTTCGATTTTATTCACGAACTGGATAAATGTATGATAAAAGTTTCCCTTGTAAGGATATAATATTGATATTTCAATTATCACTTAGCATAAAATGTGTATGTAAGGAAATTTTATAAACTTTTGATAATAATTGTTATAATATAACTGCATTCTAAAACAATTATTTATAATACGATAAAGTAGCTATTGTTATTTGTTAAATACTGCAGAACGTAGTTGACTGTGCTTTTGAGAGGTACTAAGGTAAGGTAAGGTAGGTACGGTATCAGGTTGTAAATATATATTTAAATTCTGCAGTTGTAACAACACAATATAGTATCATTATTACGGTTTTACCTAGTCGATCACTTTCGTAGCTTCCTCGTAGATGGTCTACGCATTTCGTAGATCACTCATAGATGATCTATGATTTTCGTAGCTTCTTTTTGATGCTCTATGACTTTCTTAGTTGCTGCCTTGGAGAATAGTCTGATGCTCTACGTCTACAGTCTACAACATTCATAGCTTTTTCGTAGATGGTCTACGATTTTGGTAGATCTCTTGTAGATGGTCAACCAGTGTCGTAGATCCTTCGTAGAAAATCTACAACTTTTTTTTTCGTAGCTGCCTCGTAGACGTGCTACGTCTTTCGTAGCTATCTCGTAGATGGTCTACGATTCTCGTAGGCCCCTTGTAGATGGTCTACGATTTTCGTAGTTTCCCTGTAGATATTGTATTCAAAACTTGCGTAGCTTCCATTGTCTACGCCGTAGCTAAATAATTCTACAAGTTGTAAGTACAAATAATATTTTGTAAGCTAGTAACTATTGTCAAGTAGCTGGCTCGGTGTGAACACACTCGGATCGATGGTCTTTTATACCGCAGCGCTCCCGCAGTACGCGCCGACAGCGTGCCCTCACATTCGTGGCTATTCCAATTTTAACCGCAGTTTTGTCTTCAACGGATTAATTCTTTGAACATTTCTTAATAAAATTTAATCAAAATCTGTTAAGCAAATTTTTCCTTAAAAAAGTAACAAACACACTCAACAATTTCGTTTTTTACAATATTTATATGTACTTTTATTTGTATACATTATTAGTATTATTTTGGAATCACAATAGATCCTGAATGGTCGCCGTGACATCAGGGTCACTTGACCTGCCTTCAGCACATAAAAAATGTGCTATTATATTATAAAACCAATAAAGTTAATTCCTTATTGTTTTAATTTAATACCAATATAATAATAATTGAGCCCTTTAGTGTCAAAATTCAGTTGTGGAGCCTCCTTGTAATATAGCTGTGGGAAGGCAATAATAATTCCATTATACATCTAAGAGCCTACTTGTATTCCAGGTGACAATGATTTTGGAAAATATAGGAAAAACTTTAAAATTAAATAATATATAAAGCGTAGCTAGTATTCTATTTGATATAATATTATTATTATTAATATTCACATCTAATATATCCTGACATGAGTATAATAATATTATGGGCTTAACTCTAGTTGATTACTTTCAGATCAATCATTTTCTGGCTTTGTAGTTTCTTAAAATTATATTTCTTAAATAATAGAAGTAATCATAATCATAATCATAATTTTATTTGCATAGAATATGGTAACAAATTGATCTTAGCATTAAATATAAGAGAACACATATTCTGCTTTAAGCATGCAAATTTTTATATCTTAAAGTGCTAATTATTTACAAAATTTATCAAAAACAATAAAATTTAAAAATGAGTAAATAATTAATACCACAACTCCATCAGTCAAATCCATTAAATAAAAATATACATGCTATCAAAACAATAAAATTTAAAAGTAAGTCAATAAATAATATTACAAATATATCAGTCAAATCCATCAAAATTCTAAATATATAAGTATATAAAATCCATACAATCAAAACAATAAAATTTAAAAATAAGGTAATAATTACTAATATCACAAATCCATCAGTCAAATCACACTTCATTAAAATTCTAAGGTACATTATAGTGGTCATCAGATAAAAAATCATTTATAGAGTAATAGCATTTCATAAGCAACAATTTTTTCAGTTTTTTTTTAAAGATATTTACATTAGTGTCACTAATACTCTTAGGGATTTTATTGTAAATTTTCGGGCCCATGCAGAAAACACTCTTTGCCATTATCTCTTTTCTACAGGTATGCACGCATAGTTTGTCACCGTGGCGTCTATTTCTTATTACATTATGTGACAGTCGTGGGTAGAGATGTAAATTACGTTTTACAAATAATGCAACCTCAAGTATATATAAAGATGGAAATGTGAGAAGTTGGTGTTGTTTAAAAATTGGTTGACAGCTATCAGTACTTTTTAATTGAAACATGGCTCTAATACAACGTTTTTGCATCTTAAATATAAATTCCTTATCTGTGGCATTTCCCCAAAAAATTATGCCGTACCTCATGACTGATTCAACTAAACCATGATAAGCAGTAATAAGTGTTTTAACGTTGACTGATAAGGATAGCTTACCTAGCGCGTATGCGAAACTGCTTATTTTTTTACCTAGTTCTTGTATATGATTCTTCCAATTTAATTGTTTGTCTATTTCTAGACCTAAAAAATCGTGTTGTATCTACTTCTTCTATTTTGTTTTTATTACAGTACATAATTAAATACTTTAAAAGTCTGAATCATCATTGAAATGTCATACAGAAGATCTTAAGCTTTTACTACTAGATAATAAAATTTCATAACTTGAAAATTCATGGTCATCTGACATGCCATAATGCAATTGCTCGGTAGCAAGCACATAAATATAATATATGCTCTCGTACAAACTTATGACTGCATGGAACTGCTGTTCCTATCTCCATGTCATAAACGCTATAATAGCCTGGCAACCACAATATTATCAAGTTATGTGCTGCCAGTTGGTAGTCCGATGTTTTTATTGAATTATTGTTACTGTAGCCGTTGTTCTAATAGATTTATGTTGTTGAATATTATTATTTAATAAAATTTACAATTTTTTAAAGAAATGAATTTTGAATATATGCCTCGTAACTTTTGGTTGGACTAGCTAGGGTATAAAAGAACCGTCGAAAATATTAGCATTATATTTTATACTTTATTAATAATAAATATTTCCTACAAATATAACGTAAATTATATTATAGTTTTAGAAAATATTGATTCTGGGTGTTAGGTGGAAAAAAAGTCGGTTTTCAGAAACAATACAAATGACTGAGAGAAATTTTAAAACAAACATTTTTATCCCGTTTTCATTTTATATTGCACAAATTCAGCCAAATTCGTTGAAAATAAAAATACCACAAAATGCTCGCATAAAATTAGCCGAGTTTAACCACGCAAAGGAATTAGGCGGTTTCTAAAACTATTTACTGTGAATTTTTACATTCTGGCCTTGGGCCAAGTCTCGTCCGGGCCAGGCCTGGTCCGGGCCAGTAAGCGTCGCAATTATTCGAATTACAGTCGTTTACATATCCGACAGCGGCTGCCAGTACACGCCACACGGTGCATATAAACTGTTGTAATTGATTTCCGTTTTAGTTTCTAATGTTTTCTAAACAGTTAAAGTTCAAAATGGCTTGCGGCTTTGTTTTTTGTAAAAAAATTGCAAGTGCTAGGTATTTTTTACCTGTATTAAGTTATTAACTCTCTTACAATATATATATATATATATATATATATGTAAATGAAGCTCTTATACACTTCATTTAATTTAAATTACCCGCGCAATACTTGACACATACATCAGAATATTATTATCTGTGGTGACAAGTCTTTTTCACTCTATGTTTTATTAGGAAGAGGCGCACTTTGTCTCTGGAAAATTATCATAGAAAGTGTCCACGTGTTTTATAAAAGAAATATTCTAAATAAGGATTGTAAATTGTAGTAGAAATAACATTATTTGAAGCAATAGCTTTTAATGTTGTTTCTCTTTGCAGGTTAGTAATTACTTGATTATATTTTGTAATGTAGATATAAAAAGTATGATTTGTGAATTTCGTTAACAATAAATTTCTCTTTGCAGAGCAACAACATTGGTTTTTTGTTTCAATCCAAAAACTTATTACAAAACAACATTAGAATGTTTAGCAATAAAAGAGTCAATTAAATACTGGCAACACTGGCTCATAGGAAAAAAATTTAAAGTGTTTACAGATCATAAGCCCCTAGAAAAACTGAATATTAAAGCAAGAACGGATGAGGAGTTAGGGGACCTCACTTATTATTTGTCACAATTTGATTTTGAGGTAATATATTCACCAGGAAGGGACAATTTAGAAGCAGACAGTCTGAGTAGAAACCCAGTATTAGAATCACATGTAAATCAGGAAGAAATTTTAAAAGTTATAAATTTTATAAAATTAGGTGACATTCAAAACGATCAAAAGAAAAATGAAGAAATTAAACTGTATAAGAATAAATTAATATTAAAAAATAAAATATATTTTAAAAGAATAGGAAAGAAAAACAAAATTATACTGACCGAGGAATTCAGCAAAGAGTTAATAAAAAATGCACATCACACTTACTGCCATATAGGAATAAAACAAACAGAAAATAAAATCAAACCATTCTTTGTGGCAAAGAATCTAACAGTTAATATAAAAAAAATATGTAATAATTGTGAAGTATGCATAAAAAATAAATCTAGAACAAAATTTAAATATGGCTTGATGTCTCATCTGGGTCCTGCTACTTACCCCTTTGAAATTGTCTCTATAGATACCATTGGTGGGTTTGGTGGCTCCCGCTCTACTAAAACATATCTACACCTACTGGTAGACCATTTCACTAGATACGCCTATATATTAACATCAAAAACCCAAAACGCAGATGATTTTATAAAACTCATAAAAAAAGTTATTCCTGAAAATAAAATTGGAATGATTCTATCCGATCAATACCCAGGTATTAACTCTAAAGAATTTAAAAGTTTTTTAAAAAAAGAGGACATACCCTGTATCTTTACTGCAGTAAATGCACCTTTCTCAAATGGGTTGAATGAAAGGTTAAACCAAACATTAGTAAACAAGATAAGGTGCACAATTAATGAAAAAAATGATAAAATAGCCTGGACAACTATTGCTCATAAATGCACCCAGAGATATAATGAAACTGAACACTCAGTAACAGGATTTTCTCCAACTTATTTAATGGAAGGAAAGGTCATTGATATCTTACCAGATGAGTTGAAGGAACATAAAACACAAAATGAACTATTTAAAGATAGGGAAATAGCCTTAAAAAGAACTATTAATTCACACAATTATAATAAGCAACAATTTGATAAAAATAGAATAAATAACCAATTCAATGTAGGAGATTTTGTGTATGTAGAAAATGGTAACCGATTAAATAGGAAAAAACTAGATGAATTAAAGATTGGACCTTATAAAATATTAGAAAAGTTATCTAACTCAATTTATAAAATTGATACTGGATATAAAAAGGTAGAGTCAAACTTGTTTCATGTTACTAAACTGATTCCAGTACCACAAGAGTTCCCTGGGGGTGGGAGATGTAAATGAAGCTCTTATACACTTCATTTAATTTAAATTACCCGCGCAATACTTGACACATACATCAGAATATTATTATCTGTGGTGACAAGTCTTTTTCACTCTATGTTTTATTAGGAAGAGGCGCACTTTGTCTCTGGAAAATTATCATAGAAAGTGTCCACGTGTTTTATAAAAGAAATATTCTAAATAAGGATTGTAAATTGTAGTAGAAATAACATTATTTGAAGCAATAGCTTTTAATGTTGTTTCTCTTTGCAGGTTAGTAATTACTTGATTATATTTTGTAATGTAGATATAAAAAGTATGATTTGTGAATTTCGTTAACAATAAATTTCTCTTTGCAGAGCAACAACATTGGTTTTTTGTTTCAATCCAAAAACTTATTACATATATATATATATATATATATATATATATATAAAACTCAAAGGTGACTGACTGACATGGTGATCTATCAACGCACAGCCCAAACCACTGGACGGATCGAGCTGAAATTTGGCGTGCAGGTAGATGTTATGACGTAAGCATCCGCTAGAAAGAATTTTGATCAATTCTATCCCCAAGCGGCTAAAATAGGGGATGAAAGTTTGTATATAATAATACTTCTAAACGCGAGCGAAGCCGCGGGCAAAAGCTCATTCAGTCATAATTTTCGTACTACGATTTAGAAAATGACTTTGTAAAATTCAAATAAATATTCTTGTCGCTCTGTAATTTTAGAAGTTAGCATGATAATTATGTCGCAGCCAATTGCTTTAAATAGCCGATCAATCAAACAGCTAGCCCTTTGACTGAACCACGCCATTCAATCACACGGCTATACGTCGTTTAGCCGACTTGTTGACTGCAACGTTCAACACTACAGCTAGACGACGCTTAGCTAACTGGTTAAATGGCAAATTAACTAAGCTGACCATTAGTTTAGTTTTATTATTACACAAGCGCAATGATAATAAGCAGAATAAATTAAATTCTAACTCATTTTGAACACAATTGCAATTAATACCTTCTTGATGCATTTCGTAATCCCGTAATTTCTCCTCGAAATTCGAATACTTGTTAAAACTTTGATTCACTCGTATGTGCCCTCATCATTTCTGTCACTTTAATAACTTGTTATGTATATTCACGAAAAATATCTTAATACAATCACAAAACACCGGCTTATTGACGCCATATTGTAAACAAAACGCACCTAGCGCCGCGGTGGTGAGCGCTGAACTAATTCAATCAAACGGCGGCGGCTTGAATCAGCTGTAGTGTTGAACGTTTCGAGCGACTGAAATATTCAATAAAAAGCTAGCCGTGAGATTGAATGGCGTTGTTCAGTCAAAGAGCCAGCTGTTTGATTGAACGGCTATTTTAACCAGTCGGCTGCGACATTTACATGATATAAGGATGTTTATTAGCTTCTTTTGTAAATTCAGCTCCCACAAAAGCAGTAAATAACTAAATACACAAATAAGATTTTATCACATACGTACATAATTTACCCTTTTGTTGACGATACGGATTGAAATGGGACGAATACTTCAACAAGTTACCCTTTGTTCGTCTGAGACTTTGGATGACGCCTTGAAAGATCCGACATAATAGTATTTGATATTTTTATTAAAGTAAGTGAGAGAGAGAAAGATAAGAGAGTACAGAAGTTTAAAAAAAAATGGAGGCTAGTTCTTCTTCAATTACTCTTTTCTAACTTTACAGATTTAAGGCAGATTACGTACAATAATTTTGTAATGATGTCCTTCATTTAACTGTATTATTAATATTATTAGAACACTTTTTATTGTACTATCAGAGAAGTTGATTCCTAGGCAGATAGCGGACTTAAGTAATTTGGTCGCGTTAAGTCTAACTCATCCAACCGATCACAACTAACATTGAATTGACATAAGCCGACCAAACGACGTAGGTCTGTCAACTGCCTAGGAATCAATTTCCTCAGGTATACTTCGCACGCAGTGGGTTGAAGTGGTTTGGGTGCGTGCTCTCGTTAAAGTATAAGACAATATCTCGCCCTTCTTAGATCCCATGGAGTATTGCAGCAGGCTAGTTATACTTTAAAAAATATTAATTAGCCAATGAGGCTTTAGTTTTAGACGGAGTTACAATCATCACTTGTAAATAAATATATTTATTTAACATTTTAGTATTTACGTGGTGAATTGGCACACCTTCCGCCAGCAAAGGTCAACAGAGCTCCGTCAGCCGCCAAACTACGTGGAACTTGGCGCGGATCCACGCTGCCCAGAATTTATGGGAATTGTGATAAGAAAATTAAAAAAAATATATTGCCGGTGATACAAATGTATGTTTATTTACGTTTAAAGTTTTTAAATCATAGTCTATTATGCTGCAAATTAATCTTTGTTATAACATAATAGGATCACTGCTATTTTTGGACTTTTGGACTGTGTATTTAAAGTAATTAGCAGTTATGAAATTATTACTTGTATTTGTTGGCTTTTGAATAGGTTTATTCTAAGACCACAAATTGAAAAGCTGTTAAAATCCGTCTTGAATATTTAATGCACTCAAAAAGGTATTCACAGAAATTGAAATTAAATCTTTGTCTAACTTAACGAACAATAGAAGTTATTGGAAATCATTATGAAGTTGGAAGATAAATTACGATTTTAATCGTATTGAAACCAACACGAGTGGAATGATAAAGTTGCCGAAAGTTGTCTGAAGACAGTGAATTTACTTAATTTTATCAGCTGTATCCATCCACTGGAATGATCTCATCATATTAACAGAAGGAAAAGATGGCGCATGTCAAATATAGAGATGTAAAAATTGATGTAAAAGTAGGTAAACATTATCAGTGAAATATCAAAGTACTTTTTATTTATTTATTTATTTTACTTCGTGAATGGCCAGTCTAGTAGTGCTTATTAGCAGGAACACACTTGTGCCACCTGATTGATTTTTTTGAGATGGGTAAAAAATATTAAACTTCTGGACCAGACATCATAATCAATATTTTACAAAATATCCTGTTTAAAAGAACAAGCCTCAAAAATATTAAATTACGTAAATCTTAACTCATAATCCTGATGAGATGAAGTAGACGTTTTCGGATCATCCAGCTAAAATAAAAGCCATTCATTCGCTCGTTCCTTCGAAATGAAGTTTCGCATTGGAAATATTGAAACGCTGAATACAAGTTTTAATATACTTCCTTCAAGGAATTTTATTTCAATAGATATCTCGAAATTGCGATAGAATTGCTTTACATCATGCTATTTTAGAACTCCGTGCGATTTATATTAAATCCCTTTTTGAATATGTTGGTTATGCACACTAGGACTTGACTGCATATTTATACGTAGACTAGATTTATTCTTATACCTAAATTCGCAATAAAGATTTAATCTATAAAACAGCGATATTGGTCTTTTATACTTATTAAATGTTGCATAGCTTTAATATAGTGAAAGAGGGTTTGTCAGTATAAAAATAACATATTGCAATAAAAGACACACAAATTGTCAGCAAGAGCAGCTGTGACTGGCAATAATTACTTTAGAGTGTTTTCATAATTAATTGTAATCAGAGAAGTGGTTAGATATTGCTATTGTTCTATTGTACCCTCTTAAGTACGTACTTAGCGGGGTATCGAAGTTATTGCTTGGGGCTTTGCTATAAAAAGGTTTGGCAAAATGGAAAACATAAAAGTAACTTAACTTTAAAAAATATTATAAAGAACTGAAAAAAAATGTTTTTAGTCCTTTCAAATTTAAATGTCTATTTGCCCCATAAAAATGCTAGATGACTGCTAAAATTAAGTGGGGCTTAAAGGTCAGAAATACAAAGGATTAAATAAAATGCAGCAAGGGTAGAGCCACGTTGGAATAAGCTATAATATTTCATATTAAAATCTCTGAATTCCATCTGGCTACATAATATATTATATCTTATTTAATTTTGATAAGACGATTAGAACATAAAATTTTTATGCTAGAATCCTTATTTCAACATTTATTTTTATTCAAATTATATGATAAAAAGTTATATGAACGTGATAGGTATATGAAACAAAAAAAGATATCTAATTTATTGCTACCGTTCCTCATATTACTTTGACTTTGCTTTTGTCATCAATACACGAATTCGGAATGAATATTTTATTCACAAATGAACACATGGAAAATCACCTATATCTTAGGCTACTAATAGACTTTCTTCTTAGTACAAAATATTAATATACTTTATTGGTACAATGCAATGTTAGTAGATATGTAAATCGATTTGTGTTCTTTTAATCAGCAACAGTATTTTGTAACAAAATACAATAATAATTAATTTTTCCCATCTATATAAATAGTATTATATTTTGATGTCGAGTCTCACAGTTAATTGCAAATTTTAATGACCATTACCGCAAAATATGACATTCAATATTTATTGAAAGCATCGGATACATCCTCTCCCTCGAAAAATGTTTCATTTTTAACGCTGAGCCTATATTATTACTTGAATACTTTAATTAAACATTGAAATGTCATTTTAATTATCACGAGTATTTTGAAAACACGTGTGTTATCATTGATATCTAATAAGAAAGGTCAAGGCTGTGAATTTTTTGGTTATGTTATATAATGATTAAAATAATAAGTAACATTCAAATGATCGTAAAAATAAAAGAAATACTGCTGTAGCGATTCACGCTAGCTTCGTAGCTCTCTGCTACGAGCATTCGTAGCCGGGCTACGAAAATGCATCTGACAGAAAATTGCAATAACTGCTGCATGATGTATCTGATAAAAATTGAACTAATAATTTTCTTTTCAATACAATTTTTAATGTAGTCACAAAACAAATTCTGGGCATTCACAATTAAAATTATAAATTAAAAGTAAATTGAAAAATGTATACATACATATTATTACTTAAAAATGTTGAATTTATTCCTCATCGAAGCGCCGTCACTGCAATAAAACTATCAAGTTCCTAGCTCAAGCTGAGCTTTGTTATTTCCAAACAAAAACATAACAAAGCCGGTCTGAAACAAGAACAACGGACTAATAATACACTCGTCACACGACAATACTGTCACTCCGAGAACACCCACTGATTGTCCAGTACTTTTGTATTGGCTGTACAGCCACGTGAGAGAGTATTGTTACAAAAAGTTTCAGCTCTTTCAATTACGTGAATGATACGATACGTGTAATGTGTATGCTATGTTCGCAAAAGTACTTGTGTCTGTTTCTTAGCGTCTTACGATTAACTCCCTGAGCCGATGTTAGAAAAGGACATAGCATAGTTTGACGAATTAGTTTATTATTCGTAGATTATATCTTAGAAAAGTGTTAAGTTCCTGTTAAATAAACAAAATTCTAGTATTTTGTTTTTTAGGAGAATATTATTAAGAGAACATAATATGCAGCACGGATTATATTATAATTTAAGCAGTAGTATCACGCCGCGTATTTCACTGACCACCGGAAGATTTAAGTGCAGTTGTGGATTTCAAGGACCAGTGCGAGTGTGCTTGGGCAGCGGTAATCGCTTACCGACCGCTCGTTTCCTGCCTCATTGAATACTTTGATCTTGCCCAAAAGGCTGAGACCATTTACAATTACTCCTACACTGTTATGATTATTTTCGTCGCAGGTTCCAAGACAGATTTAGCTTGGTTCCGCTGAGAACATAGTATAGAGTTTTGTGGTTGTTTAGGTTGATCCTTGCTATGCAGGAGTGGTAGTGTTCGGTGAGTCACCGAATTGGGAGGAGCTCTCGCGGGTGCGAAAGCTGGGGCAAGAGTGGTTGCTACGAAGGTGGGGTGAGGATCTGGCGCAGACCCGGTACGGAAAACGTACCATCGAAGCTCTGCGCCCAGTTCTTGAGGCGTGGATGCGCCACAAGAAGAAACCCCTCACCTTCCGCCTTACACAGGTGCTCACCGGGCACGGGTGCTTCGCGTGAGTACCTGTGTAGGGTTGCCAGGAGAGAGCCAACGCCAGCCTGCCATGAATGTGGCGCTGCGGAGGACATGGCCCAGCATACCCTTGAGGTGTGCGATCGTTGGGCCGTGCAGCGCCACGATCTCGTGGCAGCGCTAGGTGGAGACCTCTCGCTCCCGAGCATGGTACGCTGCATGCTCGAGAGTGATGAGGCCTGGCAGGCGGCGGTTTCTTTCTGTGAAACCGTCCTTTCACAGAAAGAGGCCGCAGAGCGGAACAGAGAGGATGATCCATCCTCTGTTCCGCTCCGCCGGCGTAGGACGGGAGTGCGGAGGCGTCGCTATGCGAACCTCCAATAACTTCCATCCCACGGGGCTCCGGGTCAGGATAGGAACCTTGCCCGGCTTAGCAAGTCCCGGCGCCGAGGGGAACGCTTTAGTTTGCCTAAGCGTTCCCTAACTTGGTGGAAGTCCGGTCCCTGTGAGGTAGACCGGCCGGTCGTGGAGGGAGTCCTGTGTTAGACAGATCCAGGATATCCCTCCGTATACGGCTGAAGGCAAACCGCAGGTGGTTTTAGTGGGCAAACCCGGAGTCGGGAGTCCCACATACCCCCGGGGTGCTTCAGCTAACTGAGGCACATCCCAAACCCGGGGCACCCATAAAGGGTTTCCCCTGCGCAACAAAAAAAAAGGAGTGGTAGTGTTGGGAACAGTATTAGGCCTTCTAAAATCTGTGGGTAGGCCATTAATTGGCTAATTAAAAAAAAAGAAGAATTATAGAAAAATTTAAAATACCATGACCAAACATGACAAAAAAAAGGATAATATTGTTGTAAACCTTTAGAAGTAAATCAACGCGAAGGAACTAAAGACAGGTATGTTTAAATATTAGCAAATAAAATACCTTATCTTATATTTATCTTGCACTAATATTTTCTTAATAGGAAGTATTTTATAAGCCTGACTAATTAATTAATATTAAATGATGGTAAACAATAAATACGAGTGAAGTTAGTTTTGTAACTTTTTCATTTTTTATATTTTTTATAATTTTTTTCAGGTTGAAATTGTTTTTATTTTAAGACGTTTTACTCAAATAAATTAATAAATAGCAGTTTCCGTCATTAATTACAAGCCCAAGTGCGTCGTAAAAATGTTAATTAAATATTTTTTGTCTGAGTAGGTGTCGTTAAAGTATATCATTGAATGAACCCTTATTTAGAGGAAATTGCTTGTTTTATGTGTATGTAATATAATACCTATTGTGCTGGTAAGATGTTAAAGTAAAAAAAAAATTGGAAGAGAGAATATAAAGTGAAGATAGATGAAAAGGAAGCTCATAATTTCATTCAAATTTTTACATTTTATATTTTTGTGCCTCGGATTCACCGTTTGGACTACTGAGATTTACACTATAATTATATCAAAGAACACCTTACAGAAAACCAAAAAACAGGTTTCTTGTCAACGATGACTGATAGCATCTAAAATACGCGTGTATTTTTAGAGTTCCGTACCCAAAGGGTAAAAACTACTATTTAGTCTTAGTAGACTTAGTTGTCTGTCCGTCTGTCCGTCCGTCCGTCTGTCTGTCTGTCTCCAGGCTGTATCTCAAGAACCGCTATAGCTAGACTTCTGAAATTTTCACAGATTGTGTATATCTGTTGCAGCTATAACAACAAATAAAATAAAATTAATATTTAAAAGGGGCTCCCATAGAAGAATCGTGATTTTTTGGCCTTTTTTGCTCGTAATCAATAATGGTAACAGATAGGCACTTAAAATTTTCACAAAATCCTTAATTATAATTGTTCTTTATTGATTAATAATAAAATTAAAATAAACTAAATATTTAAGGGGGGCTCCCATACAAAAAATACAATTTTTTGTCTACTTTCGCTCTATACCGGTACGGAACCCTTCGTGCGTGAGTTTGACTCGCACTTGGCCGATTTTTTTAATACACAAGGTCCCTGAATGTGATACTTTGTGCAAATATTATCTTTTTTTGATATTAGAAGGACTTACTCTTTCTAATATCGAAAAACAAGAAAGACTCATTCTAATATCAAACAGATAATATTTGCACAAGGAATCACATTCAAGGACCTTGGGTGTTGAAAAAAATTACACGCTTATTTTAGATGGCAAGCAATCAGTTTTTTTTTTGGTTTGCTGTAATGTGTTCTTTGATTACAACTAAAGAAAACATGTAAGGGTTTACAATATAAGATAGGCTGCATCTATTGTATTTATCCGGGTACCGTACGAATAATTTTTAATTATTCATCCGGGTACCGTACGAATAACTTTAAATCATTTATCCGGGTACCGTACGAATAACTTTAGATTATTAATCCGGGTACCGTACGAATTATTTTTAATTATTCATCCGGGTACCGTACGAATAACTTTAAATTATTTATCCGGGTACCGTACGAATAACTTTAGATTATTAATCCGGGTACCGTACGAATTATTTTATTTTATTAGTCCGGTAACGGTAGTGCACCCGCCTTATACAGTACCCGGACTATAATTAGTCACTTCGTGCAGTATGTAACATTTTATTATTTTCGTCGTTAGATTACAGAGTTAAGTGTAGGATTTCTATATCAAAGAATTCAGAAAAATTCAGGCTGGTAGTGACTTCAAAAAAATGAAGATTGAGTACAGAAATAGTTAAGTATGTCGAATATAAATTCGATTTTTTATAAAAAAAGGTACTAATAAAGTATAAGAATTATTTGATCCTTTTTAGATCATATTTAGGGTTCCGTAACCAAAGGGTAAAAACGGGACCCTATTACTAAGACTTCGTTGTCTGTCCGTCTGTCTGTCTCCAGGCTGTATCTCAAGAACCCCTATAGCTAGACTTCTAAAATTTTCACAGATTGTGTACACTCGTATCTGTTGCCGCTATAACAATAAATACTGAAAACAAAATAAAATTAATATTTAAGGGGGGCTCTCATACAACAAACGTGATTTTTTCGGCTTTTTTCGCTCTATATCAATAATGGCAAGAGGTAGGCACTTGAATTTTTCACACATTCTTTTGTTATATGTGTACTTTAATATTTTATAATAATATTATAATTAAATAAAAATTTAAGGGCGGCTCCCATACAAAAAATACAATTTTTAGCCTATTTTTGCTCTGTATTGGTACGGAACCCTTCGTGCGCGAGTCCGACTCGCACTTGGCCGATTTTATTAAAAGTATTACTATTGTTTTTACCTTGGAAGTCGGATTAAATTTTTATTAAAAATAATAACGATTTATTTTATTTCAAATATTTATGTAACTATACATACTACTTGTGATAGTATGGGAGCCCTAGAACAATTTTTTTTCTGATTGCTATCAAGCTAATTTTTTGTGAGTAGCTTCATTTTGATAAGACGAACAACATTTTTATTTTAGAAAAATCTCGAAAGTGATATCTCCTAACAGAGATAGAATGGATTTCATACTTTGAATTGATGGTCCTAAAATATGGACTGTGTTATTTGTAGGACACTGGACAATGTTACTCTTAAATTATATAACTAATAACCTATCAATATACAAAAAATTAGCTTGTTGAGGTTCCATTTTAGGGTTCAGTAGTCAATCAAGTTTTGTTGATAAGAGAACCCTATAACGGAAAAAAATTCAAGAAAGAAAGAAGAAAAAAAATTGTTTTAGGGCTCCCGTACTATGAACCTTATGGCTTTGTGTAGTTAATGTAAAAAAAAAATCTTTATTATCATTGCATATTTATTTACTATACTTTAGACCAACTACATATAATAATAATTAAAGACATAACTAAACTAATAACAAAAATAATTTTACAACATAGGAACAATTACTTATTATTTCCCTAATAATTTGAACAAACTTTGTAACTTACATACTTCATCACCTAGCTAACAGAGGATATAACAAAACTAGGTGATAACTGATAATACTAAACCAATATACCCGTACGAATAAATAAGAATTATTCATACAGTACCCGGATAAATAGATGCAGCCGAGAAGTACCAGCTAATTGTCCGGCTATTGTCAAACTATCTTCTACTTTTTATGAAACAAAAAAATAATATACCCGGACGAATAAATAGAAATTATTCGTACGGTACCCGGACTAATAGTCACTTCGTATAAGATATGTGGTACGAGTATGTTGGTTGAGGTGTGGTTGTGGTACGTGTGGTTTGGGCCTTACTGTTATTGCAAAAAATAATGTAAAAGAAATCGTTTTAAAGAAGCAATCATTATTCCAGGATCAATATGAAGACTCGCGACATAGTGCTACTCGTGGTGTTGAGCTGCGGCGCGGCGGCGGGCTTCTTCGCGGCCGCCGCGTATCTGTTCATACGGCGACGCAGACGGAAGCGAGAGGAGGACGAGGATGGCACGAGCTGCGCCATACGGTACGTGTAAGTCAGTAAAGCCGGTTTCATTCAACCAGGCCAGTTACGCAGGAGTATAGTGCCCAAGTTTGTGCGCAGTACACAAGAGCACTCTCTTTTCATTTACTCTCATAGCCTAGTGGGACGGATGACCGACACGAATATCGAA
The DNA here is from genome assembly GCA_937595015.1 of Polyommatus icarus. Classification (NCBI taxonomy): domain Eukaryota; kingdom Metazoa; phylum Arthropoda; class Insecta; order Lepidoptera; family Lycaenidae; genus Polyommatus; species Polyommatus icarus. The sequence goes on from OW569325.1 coordinate 5,082,631, forward strand.
AGATTATGTTCTACGTAGGACCTATATTTATCAATGAAATAATTGAACCGTATCAAATGTTACCGAGTTAAATTGAAAATAAATACAGGTTTATCCCCACGTCGCGGTATTTGTGGATGACCTTTTGAGGGAAGGGCCAGAGTAAGTAATAAGAAAAATAAACTTATATCTTCATAATATCGCGCCTTCGTGTTATCTAATATATATAAATCTCCTGTCACGATGTTTGTCCGCGATGGATTTCTAAACTACTTAACCGATTTCAATGTCGTTTTTTTGAAATGTGTGCTTTTTTCCAACTTGAGAGATAGTATAGGTAGCATAGATCTTTAATTATAGTCGCAATTTTGTTTTATTGCAAATTATTTACAACCTGAGACTGACGGCGACCATTGTTTGTGCGACGGGATAGCGATCGACGTTGCCATGGTACATACATATTTAGTCACTTCAATAAAATAATATGGCAAATCAATCATTTGCCGGGACAGCTAGTAATATTATAGTTTTGTTTCTATTAACCCAGAACATTGCAATACTTCTGTATTATTACTCAAACTGTAATTATATATATCTTATATTATCATTACTCGTATGATATTCAGATAATTATATGATGGAAATACAGTTTATAATATTTTATTATATATATATATATATATATATATATATATATATATATATATATATATATATATATATATATATATATATATATATATATATATATATATATATATATATATATATATATATATATATATATAATATATATATATTGATAAGATCTGGTGAGACATAAGTCACTGATAATACAAGTCAATGAAAACAAGACCCATCGGGTCTTCTCCAAAAGTGAAATGTGGGGCCAGCTTGTTATTTTCTGTTTTTTTACTAATTTTTACTTATTAAATCAGAAAACAATGCACAAGTTATACTTTTTTCATTACGTGTGAATAGAAATCAATACCAATTTTTACGGCGGGCTATTGAGACGACAAAGTTTGTTAGCTGCTTGACTTTAGATGAATATTTCATGGCCGTAATATGGAAGTTTTATATTTTATTGTGATCAGGAAACTTCGGGTGAGCAATTGGCAAGACGCCAACTTCTCGTTATTATTTAACTAAACAGTCAGATGGAGTTAAACCCAATTTTAATTATATATTTTCATTTTAAATAACTTTGATTTTATTTTTAATCAATATTATGATAGTATGGATAGCCAAATTAAAAGTAGACATTCCTTTTCTACCCATACTAATATTATAAATGCGAAAAAGTGTCTGTCTGTCTGTCCGTTACCTTTTCACGCCCAAACCCCTGAACCGATTTTGCTGAAATGTGGTTATGGATCTCCATATTCTTAAGAATTCCGAGAGAGGGCATAGCATACTTTTTATCACAGAAAAATGCACGGTTCCCGCGTGATACGCAACGGAGTTAAAGGTGTACATAGGCGTAATAATGTATCTTGAATGAAATAACGCACAGCCTTAACCACTGATAAAAAAGGGTGGCATCCAAATAAAATAGATTTTTTCGAAATTCGACTCATAAGGGGGTGAAAATAATATACTTAATATTTTCAAAAGTAATTTTGTACCATTCTAACAAAACCAAAAACACTATCGCTTAATTCTTTACATGGTTATCTATAACCCGAGCGTTTTAGCTGAAGAATAGCGGTCTTAACTATTACCAGGTAAATAATGTCAGGCTTGAGCCTCGAGCCAGGAGTTTTGTTGATGTTACAGCTTACCGCCTCAATACACGCCGATACGAGCTATAAATGTTACGTAGTTCGCTTTATCTTTCTCAAGATAAATTGTACGCAATATTATTGAATAGAAGTTTCATACATACTAATATTATAAATGCGAAAGTGTGTCTGTCTGTCTGTAACCTTTTCACACCTAAATCGATTTTACTGGAAATTGGTAAAGTGATACTTTGAGCACCGAGGAAGAACATAATATGATACTTTTTATCCTGCAAAATTGTACGATATACGAAGTTTCGGGCGTTATTTTGTACATTCATATTTTTAATAGTGCCGTGTTACAGATTACTAATTAATATGCTGTATTGAGTTATATTGTTGGATGAAGTAATATTAATGTAAAATTTTATATTAATGTTTTTCATACCCACGCGGAGTTGGTCACCGGTGGGCCTCAAAATTTAATTTTACTTGAATCGTTTGTACAAAGTTTACATATTCAAATGTATTTAAATCTCTAATCCTCTAAATCCTCTAATTAAAGTTAACGATAACTTTACTCGTTACAAGTAGGATACCTCACGTACAATACCTCGGTCCTCCCCAGGCCCTGGGGATGCGTAAACGCATTCCCCCAACGAAAAAGGTATAAGCTCAATACAAAGTATATTGGTAAAATAGAGGACTCGGTGAATTTCGTATTACTTCCCTTCTAACATAATATTTACTTGCCCTGGAATTCCGCGAATATTTCAAGAATAAAATTAGCTAAATCAAATCAGCCGTTCAAAAGCGAGAATTAAAAATTCATTTTTATATAAATAGATATACTACGTGTAAGTATTAGCTGACATGAGACATCCCTAATTCCGAACAGGTTGGCAGGTTCAGAAACAAAGTTCCTACAAATGGATAAGTTTAGACTTGTTTTGCAAAGTCACCTTCAACTCTTGAACAAGTTTAGAGTTGCAGGAGCTTACGAAGTGTATTCGCTGTTTGTCAAATAAACAAAAAGGCCGGTAGAATCCAGTAAAAACCAGATTAAACCTGCCAAAGAAGCAAACCGCGGTTGCATTTTGTTTTTTTTTACAAACTTTAAGGCTTTGTGCCTAAGGGTTAATTCAGACCGCAACGCGACGCGTAGACTACGCATTTTTTTTGTATGGATTTGACAGATTTGCAATGCTAGACTACAGCCCCATGTCATAAATGGATGGGTCAAATGAACCACCTGGGGACGTATATAGGACGATATTAGAGCATAAAATGATAAGATTTAGTACTATGCCGTCACTTGTAAGCTGTCCAACTGAGTGCTGATGAGAATTCAAAAGTGCATTTGCAGTAGGGCGAGTACATTTTCATAATATTTTCATATCATAATATGATCCTGTACGGCATTTTTACCATCGATAGACACATGAAAAATAATAAGAAAGCCCGCAGTGCCGTACATAAATGATGTGCCACTAAGTCGGTATTTTTATTTTATTTTCTGACAATTTCAATGGTAAATTAGGTCTTTGATTCTATACGGCATAAGTTTCATAATGTTTGAATACAGCTTCGAATCAATTATTCCGCAACGCCGTACAAAAATAATGCGACAATGGAAAAAAATCGAGGGTTACAACCCCCTCTTTTTCCGTGGTCCGGGGGGTGATTTGAATCAACATAAAATTAATTTATTTTGAAAGTATCTTATGCATAGATAATCTCATCTAACGCAATTGAAATCTGTCAATTCAGTACAAATTTAGAAACGCATCTACGTGTCACGTTGCGGTCTGAATTGACCCTCAGAGGTCAACAAACTATGAATTTTGTATCCTTTAATCCTTCGATCGCGAATTCTTGGAAAAATATTGTTTTTCTATTGTTGTCGCGATCACCGGTGCTCTTATGGGTCTTGAAGGATTAAATTATGAAAAAACTAAGCGCTCGTAAGAAAAAGTGAAAATTACTTTTTTTATAATATTTTACTTGGCTTTATTTTCGTGATATTTTATTATCTCTGTACTCGTAAAACTATCATAAAACGAAAAAGACAGTTGAGCTTGTCTAACTTGAAATGACGCGCCCCACCCTCGTATTCACAGTACAAAAATGTTTCATTTATATCAACTTTAAAGTGGTGGGGCGCGTCATTTCAAATTAGACAAGCTCTACCAGGCACGCGGTAATTCTAAACAGTATTCTATAAGGGTTGATTCAGACCGCAACGCGACGAGGCGAAGCGAGGCGCGGTGCGGCATAAAGGTGAACGCAGATATGGGCCGCACCGCACACACCGTAGTTGCCGCATTCGAATAATTCATATGAACTTCATATAAAGAATTCGAATGCGACGACTGCGGTGAGTGCGGTGCGGCCCAAATCTGCGTTCACCTTTTATTTGCATAGATTTGACAGATTTCGATTCCGCGAGACGTCTTACGAATCAGTAAAAAAAAATATAAGGGTCAATTCAGACCGCAACGCGACAAGGCGAGGCGAGGCACGACAGATTTCAATTGCGTGAGACGTCTTGCGAATTTGTCAAATCCATATAAATTTAGAAATGCATCTACGCGTCGCGTTGCGGTCTGAATCAACCCTAACGCTTCTCGCGAAACGTTATTTCGGAATTTGCTGCAATACAAACGTGAGAAATTCATAAACACGAATAAAACAGGCATTAAAAATATTTCCAAGCACGTAGCTTTGAATCTTTCAATACGAATGGGAAAATGTGAATGCATTTTGTGAAATAATGAGCAAATGTTGTGAAAAATCGGAAATCTGCAGCCGAACAACACTGTCCGCGAGTGCTGAGTGGCGCTGAAAAATGCCGGGATTTGCTCTAACGAAGTCACGCGCCCGCAACGTGCTCTGATAACAAGCTGTAAAAATGTATATAGCTTAACTATACGACCTTGCTCAATTTGAACTTTAATGTTTTGATGATCCAAAGTGAAAGACCAAAGTCGTATAAAGTGTATAGAATATGATTCTTTAAAAGTGAACCAAATATGGATCTTTTCGTTTAGAACTCTTATGTCTTCTGCTTTCTTGTGAAGACGAATTATATTATAAAAAGTGTCAAAATTAAGTAACGATCTTCATTGCTTATTATATAATACTACTTATGTAAAGACTCGATTGAAAATCATGTCATTGTGTGAGTGATAAAACGTGAACTGGCCCATAATAGTATAGTTATGAACTTATGACACTTATCCGAACATGCCTACGCAATAGGCACGTGTTTGGAAGGCCATTACATAATTTTGGGAAAGGTTATCGTTATTTCATTTCCCAACAGATGGAGTTATATAGCCGTAGGGTCTCTCGTGTCAATTGTCATGTCAAATAGCTGTCATAAAACTGTTTGACACGACATTGACACACTAAATAATAATTGCTCAATCGGTTGTCGATTGCGACAGTTGTACGACTTATAACTTTCTTCGTGAATGCTACACAGTACACACGAGGTATCCATACAAATAATTATAAATACGAAAGTGTCTGTCTGTCACCTCTTCACGCCCAAATTTTGTACGGAGATACCTTGAGTCCCGGGAAAGGACAATGGGTACTTTTCATCCCGGAAAAATGTACGGTTTCCGCGCGATAAACTAATTTTGGCGCAACGGAGTTGCTGGCATCAACTAGTGAAAAATATATCTTTGTTGTGACAAAAAGTTATATTCAAATTAATTAATTAATGTAAGCAGTATTTGTGATAAAAACTTCTCGCTTTGGAAAGTTGTGAACTATGCGGCGCAATCTCGTTTCTTGCTAATGGCAAAATTCGGTAGTTAAATGAAATGAGAAAATTATTGTTTACAATAATTTATATTATTCATACTTATAATGTAAATGGGAAAGTGTGTCTGTCTGTCTATTACCTCTTCATGCATAAACTGCAGAACCAATTTGGTGAAATTTGATATGGGGGATATTTTGAATCCCGTGAAAGGACATAATATTATGATACTTTTTATCCTAGAAAAAATTACGATTCCCGCGCGATTAATGAATTTTGGCGCAAGTTGCGGGTGTCATCTAGTAATAATAAAGAGGAAAAGTTTGTGACTGAAACATCGACACGTATAACGACGACCTCTGTGGCTCAGTGGGTGGGCTGTCGGTAGCTCAAGCCGGGGGTCGCGGGTTCGAATCCCGCCGACGGAACACAAAATTTCAAAGTTCCTGGGTCATGGATGTGTATTAAATATGTGTATGATATAATAAAAATCTTAAATATATGTTTAGTATAAAAGTATTAAATATATTTCCGTTGTCTGGTACCTGTAACACAAGTCCTTCAGGTACTTACCACGGGACCAGACTGACGTGGTGTGAAGCGTCCATAGATATTATTATTATTATTATTATAAACTACTACATGACGCCCGCAACTCCGTTGCGCCAAAATCCGTTCATCGCGGCGGAACCGTACATTCTTCCGGGATAAAAAGCATTATAATATGTCCTTTCTCGGATCTCAAAGTATCCCCATACCAAACGTGAAGAGGTAACAGACAGACAGACAGACAGACAGACACACTTTCGCATTTAAAATATTAGTATGGATTAAACGGGATATTTTGATAAAATTCGCACGACAGTAGTTTTGGCTCCTGAGTTTGCAATCTGCATAATACATACATACTGCAATATAAATACATTTATTATTATTTATTACCTACGCTACTTTCCATCTCGGAAAAGTGAAGTATTCCCGTGGATATTGCAGGATAAGATTGCAGTGTACTGTTCATATTTTAGGGGACACTGTCTAAATTTATTATATTACTAGCTGTCCCGGCAAACGTTGTTTTGCCATTTAAAGTATTTCTACTTCATCAGTTGATACAAAATCTTACCCCCTCTTTTGTCTCCTAAGAGGGGTGGGGTGAAACATTTTATACACCAGATGTTAAGTTGAAAAAAACATTATTAATATGACGTAAGTCCATTAAAGAAAAAAGTTTGATACATAATCTGACCCCCTCTTTGCTCCCCTTAAAGGGGAGGGGTGATTTTTATACACCAGATTTTGAGTTGGAAGAAGACAAATATATCTGCGAAAACCGTATTCAAATCGGATCAGTAGTTTTCGTGTGATAGTGGAACAAACATACAGACAGACAGACGAAGAAGAGGTTAGGTACTAGATAGCTATGCATATTATTATTATTTATTTATTTATTTAAATCAGGCAACTTGGCCCGTATTATATATACCTTATAGACTAACATACATTGTTATGTTATTGTTATACATAACAATTAAAATTATCAATTATCATATTGTATAATAAAGGCTCTTTCTTCTTTGACGGGAAATTTAATATAAGTAGGTTTAAAACATTGTAGCACGCTGTACGGGAGCCTTAGAACATTTTTTTTTATAACTATCAAGATAATTTTTGATGAGTAGCTTCATTTTTATTTTCTAAAAATCTCGAAAGTGGTAGCTAACAGAGATCTAAGAAAGGATTTCATACTTTGAATTGATGGTCCTAAATACTGAATCCTAAAATGGAACCCTAACAAGCTGATTTTTTTGTATATTGATAGGTAGGTAGTTACATAAATGAGTAATATTATCCTACAATTAATATAACGATCCATATTTTAGGGCCATCAAATCAAAGTATGAAAACTTTTCTATTTCTGTTAGCTACCACTTTCAAGATTTTTCGCAGATAAAAATGTTGTTCGTCTTATCAAAATGAAGCTACTGACAAAAATTATCTTGATAGTAATAGAAAAAAATGTTCTAGGGCTCCCGTAATATTGGTATTTTGAACCTATAATAATAATAATATTAATAATCATTTTTATTCAGGCAATAAACACATACAATAATAATTATATAATATTATGTATAAATAAAATTAAGTTAAAATTAAATTTATAAAAGTATACATTGTGAATAAAATAATAAATAATAACAGCAAAAAATAAAAAGTTAAAAAGTTATAATATATCGGATTTCCCGTATTTTTATTTATTGGTATTTCTGTAGTAATGACAAAGTCTGTACTGTCAAGATCCATTAGATTTCGGGTTGGGTTCGAAAAAGAAAAAAACTAACCACATCTTTGGCTTCTATAGCGATGTAGTAACACGCTTATTATTTTTTGAATATCTTTAATGTACAGAATTCTCATTTCTACAGTTTTATTATATGTATAGATATTATAAAAACAATATCTAGTTAATTTATGTTTTATTTTTTACTTACCTATTCTAGAAGTAACAGCGTAATAAGTAATAACTGAAAAGTATTTAATATTTAATACGTCATATTGAACTTTATAAATAAGAGTTGGATTTTAAAAATATGAATACTTGCATTCAACTGCTCCTGCGCTTTATAGTTATTACTTATTAGTGTAACGGAAATTATACTTAATAGCTTTTGTAATAGAGTTCATAAACAATAACAATGTCCAGTCGCTAGAAAATGAGATCCTAGCAAGCGAAATAGAGTCATAATTTAATTTTCTTTAGATTAAAATTGTAATAAATGCTATTTGTAGAAAACTGGCTGTTGGGTTGATTTTGTTTAGTACTATTTTTTTTATTTAAACACGTAATTACGGTATTTAAAGGTCTCGACCTTTGTGGCTCAATGGTTTAGAGTGTGTGGCAGTTCCAACCGGCCTGAGGGTCCCGGGTTCGAATCTCGCCGACGGAACAAAAAATTGTTCAATGTGCCCGGGTCTGGATGTATATTAATTATGTGTACGATATGATAAAAATCTTAAATATACTATGTACTTATAGTATAAACGTATTAATTAATCCCTCAGGCCCCGCGCGAGCACCGGTGATCGCGAGAACAAAAGAATACCATGGGAATTCCTAGAACCTCCGATCGAAGGAATATATTTCCGTTGTCACAAGTCACACAAGTCCTTCAGGTATTTAGGACGGGGCCAGACTGATCACTGAAGTGGTCCATAGATATTATACTATATTATATTATTATACTAAGGGCCTGTTTCACCGCTTCCCGATAAGGCTATCCACCACTTAATTTGACAGATGGAGTATGGAAAATCTGTCAAATAACCCTATCTGGCACCTTATCAGGAAGCGGTGAAACAGGCCATAAAGGTAAAGACTTAAGGTAAAAATAAAAATTAAGATATTTTTTTTACCTTTGTTGAAAAAGTGTTTCGATTTATTAAAAAAGTCTTATCAACATAAAATTAATCACTATACGCTAAGAATCTGTACTTAAAAAAAGGAATAATAATATGTATATTATATAAGAATACAAGCTGTCCCGGCAAACGTTTCTTTGCCATATTATAAAGTATATCGCCCGTATTATTTTATTGAGTAAATAAGTATGTCGCCATGGCAACGTCAATCGCTATCCCGTCGCACAAACTTAATGGTCGCCGTCAGTCTCAGGTTGTAATAATTTACTATTATTTATTCAACAAATGCACTTATCAATATATAAAGTACCCAGTAGCCGATTCTTAGACCTACTGATTATGCATATAAAATTTGGTAAAAATCAGTAAAGCCGTTTCGGAGGAGTTCGTGGACTAACATTGTGACACGAGAATTTTATAAGATAATAATAAATCCAACTTCATAATAATTATTATGAAGTCGGATTTAATATCAATTTTGTAAAATGGTAGGAACTGCTCAGTAAAAGCTTAATGCTGTGTTTCCACTGAAGCGGAGCGGAGCGGAGAGGAGCTTAGCGGTGCCCGAATTGACCAATCGTGCTATTCCAGCGGAATGACAGCGAAGATTTCGAGCATGGTGATTGGTCAATTCGGCACCGCTAAGCTCCGCTCCGCTTCAGTGGAAACGCAGCCTTAAGCTGGCGAATTTTTGCAATTAAAAAGTCATTTGTGCAATTTATGTCAGATTATTCTTTTGAATACTGGAAGTTAGAACCCATCATAATGTCTTTTTTTATTTTGTGGCTTTATCTTAAAAATTTAAACAGCAAGAACGACTTTAAATTACTAGTACCAATGGGAACATCATTTCTACGCTATTCTGCAACACTCGACGTATAGCCAACTGAGAATTAGACTCTATACGCCAAAAATAGAGTCCATTTTCCTATGCTACGCGTCCGCTACCGGTATAAAACAAGAAACCGCCAAACGAAATACAGCTCTAATGTAACTCTAACAGGGACTATATTCAAATGTATTTCTTTTAGAGAAATGTGGAAACAGAATCGGCAAAGATCAGTCTTTTCACGAAATTGGGACGCTAAACTTGTTTTCCTACATCAATGTTCTGTTTTCAAAATAAACAGTTATATATTGCTAGTCAAAATATACTATAGTTACATTTTTAAACTCGAACTGGTATTAAACCGTATGTCTGTTTTGTTTTTCATAACTTTGACGCGCCGGCTAACAGACGTTGCAAACTAAGTTGATAAAACTAAGTAACAGTGGTATGAAAATGTTTTGAATGTGATTGAGTACAAAGATGAGTCTCAGAAGGTATGTTTTATAGAGGTTGTGTAATACTTAGATAATAATAGATAAACCAATGAGGTTACACACAAAGGCTTTTTGTTGTTGATAGGTGTATGAACTGTTTATAAACAGTCAACAACCGATTAATATAAACAAAAAACTGACTTTGTTTTTGTTAACATGTAGTACTAGCGGGTTTTTAAAGGCGCTATATTGAAATCAACTGTTCTTTTTGACGTAATACTAAAGGACTCGCGGAAATGTTACAAATCTGTAGCCGTAGCACGGCGACCAGTGGAAATGCGAAAGTATAGACAAACTGCGGAGATAAACTTAAGGTGCCGTTCCGATCTTTTTTCGTTCCAAAAAATTCAATAAAAATGCCACAATTGCCACTTTATGACAGACTATAGTCACAAACTGTGGAGATAAACTTAAGGTGCCGTTCCGATTTTTTTTTTGTTCCGAAAAATTCAATCAAAATGCCACTTTATGACAGACTATAGTCCTAAAAATTCAAATAATATCCTACTTTATGACATATACTATAGTCTGTCATAAAGTGGAATATTAATTGAATTTTTCAGAACGAAAAAGATCGGAACGACACCTTAACTTTATCTCCGCAGTTTGTCTATACTTTAGCATTTCTACTGGTCGCCGTGCTACGGCTACTGGTAATAAGATATACTTATCTTCATAGCCTTATCTAGGTTTGAGAAGAACTAGAAACACGATTAATGTGTTTTGCCTCTAATCGATACATTTAATTTTCGAAATGACCTGTTTAAAATACGAAATGTGACGATTATTTTTAAACGAAATTAGATATATTTTAGGAAATTGTCTAATTAATAGACACCTTTGCAACTCAAAATCGTAAAGAAGCATTTTGCTCAAATGCTCCTAGTTATTTTTTAAATTATTATAATTAAGTTTTTTCGCATGTTTTCCAAGCGAGCCGATAGCTTCTGGCCGCAGCGTATTCACGACTTTATAGTCATACAAATTAAACTGTATAAAATTGCCCTTGCGTTATAATTTATTTTCGATATATCGCCTTAACTTGTGTAGTTTGTTTCGTACTTTTAGTTTTGTAGTTTTCTATGGTTTTTTTACAGTTGCGGGAAAATTTAATATCCATACTAATATAATATGCACGAGTATGTCTGTCAGTCTATTTGACACCTAAACCGCTGAAATCTGAAGTAAACTTTGCTATTTCACATTCCACACGAAGAGACCAATTACAATTAGCAGAATGTTAAAGTTGACATTTTTCGGAAGAGCTTTCTGTACGGGGCTTTATATCAAGTTTACATGCTTGAACATTTAAAAATAGATTTGCCCTAAGGGCCGCGCCAAACCGGAATGGAAGCGGCTGAAAGTGCTCGCCTCGCCGCTGCCATTCCGGTGTGGCGCGGCCCTAAAGGTGACTATTGCCGATCCTCGCGTCGACCGGGACCGACGGAAATTAAAATAAATTGCCACTTTATGACGTAGGCTATAGATTTCATTTTACTTTACGCCACTACAAAGCAGCGGCGGCATGCGGCCAGGGGTTCCCAATCTTTTTCACAACATTTTGTCACGGCGCCCTACTATACCTAGCTATTAGAAAAAGATACATAAATATTTTATGTAAATTTTTACGTTATGCAGGTAAATAAAAATAAACAAATATTTCATTATCTGTCTGCTTTACCTAATTAATATTACAATTTTATTTTCCAACATTTGTGGTTTTGGATATTGATGGAGGATCGCCTCACGGCGCCCCTCTTGCCTTTCCACGGCACACCCAGGGCGCCGCGGCGTACAGTTTGGGAACGCTTGCCCTAGACCAATGTCCATAGAAAATGAAACCTATATCTACTAGGCTATAAGTTTTTACGACCTATACTAATAGGTCATAAAATGGCTTTTTATTAGAATTTTTGTCGGTCGTGGATCGAATAGTCATCTTACGGATTTCATTTTGGTAAAATTCTAATCTGAATCTAATTCAGCTAAGCGGCTTAAGCGTAAATTGTTAGAGTTCATCGCATTCATATTTTTTTTCGGGATAAAAAATACTCTTTATTGTTTTTCTGGGCTCACAATATCTTCGTACCGAATTAAAGTTTTTTTGCGTGGAAACAGTATATTTTCCGAAACAAAAACTATTCTATGTCTTTTCCCGGGACTCAAAATATTTGTATCTATGAATCATAGAACTATATTATTCGTAGATTTGTATACTCAACAAAATCGCTTCGACCGTTAAAGTGTGAAGAAGTAACAGACAGATCGCATGGTATTAAAAATAGGGAACTAATTTTTTGATCAGTTATTTAAATATTTGAGATGCAATTATGATCAGTTGAAAAAAAATATTGAGCAGTTATTTAATTTTCTGACGTTTGATTAATTATTGTGACTGTTAAACATGGACAGTAATAAAAAAAAACTATTGAGCGGTAAAAATGATGGAATGAGCAGTTCAATAAATGAATGAGCGGTAAAAATGATGGAACGAGCGGTTCGATAACGACTTAACAGAAGGCCTACTTAACCACGGATACCGAAGCGGGGGACGGGGGGGCGTAGCCCCCTAGAAAGAGGGGCTCGGGGGGCGCAGCCCCCCGCCAAAACAAAAACAAACACAATCCTGAAAGTCCAAGAGTAGGTTAGGTTAGAACTTAGACCACAACGGCAGAGGGAGCCGAGCGAGCGCAGCGAGCGTGCTGCGGTAGCAGCCGGCGACCGTCTTATACTTTCGTTTTATAATGGCACGGAACCCATCATGGGTGAGTTCGACTCGCACTTGGCCGATTTTATTATATTTTACCGCCTCATTGTTTAAACAACTTCTTAGTATGAGATTTCTTACTGACAAATTCCGATTTGTTACTGCCCACACGTAACCGCTCATTCATTAATATTTACTGACCATTTAATTATTTAACTGTTCAATAATGTGTTCAATTATCCATTTAATTATTTTTTACTACTCATTTTTGTTTACTTTACTGCTTAGTTTTAACTGCTAAACTAGTTATTAAACGTGCCATTTATAATTTTAACTTACCAAAACTGCAATTTACAACTGCTCCTTTAAATCAGTGCCTTAAAAATATTATCTATATAAGTAAAAATAATGGCTTTGAAAACCGAACAAAATTACAATTTTATCAATATGAATTATGAAAATGTCACTTTATTGTGTCGGAGGCCGGAGACCGCGGAGCCGGAGTGGAAGGCGCGAGCATTTCAGAAAAGCGATAACATAAGATAAGTGTCATCTCAGTGATGTTCAACATTTTACTCAAATGCTGAACACCACTGATGTTCAACTTCGACGGCTGAGGCCAGGTACATCCGCCAAAGAGTTGTCGCTTGTGAACCTTAAGATGTTATTAATAAGAGCGATAATAATTTACTAGCTAAAAGCCGAGCTTTGTGAGGGCTCGCGTCGTTTTTCTGCGTGGTAATAATCTTTATGGCATATTTTAATAGTAACCAAACCTTGAATAACCGATGATAACACATCTACATATAAATAAAAATTACTATGTTAAAGCACAAATCAATAGGCGTGTTAGTTTTTCCGTAAAGTATACCACAAAAGTGCTCAGGTTGTAGGATATAGTAGGGCTCGCATCGCTCGCCCTGATAAAAATGGATTTCCGATGGATTTTATAACTTTTCTATCGACTCTACTTAAATTTTTTCTTATACTAAAATTATTTCAATATGATTTAATATTATATCATATTGATATAATTTTACTTTATGCTTATCAAAAATATAAATTAGACCTGAAATTAAAATATAAAGTTTAGAACAGTGTAATCAAAATAATAGTAGCAAAATTCACAATATTTCGAAGTTCGTCTTATTTCAGTAAAAAATATATTTTTAAACAAACACTAAATATTACATTACGATGACTTCGAAACAAAACTTTATCTGCCTTCATAGTAAACGTATATAGTACAGTAATATATTTTTAGGGGTAAAACTTATCAACACCGTTTAAGGGTGCTACAAAAATGGTTACAAAGCTGTTGTGTCGCTGTTGTGTCGAAGCTACAATTTTACAGTAAATAGGGTCGGGCTCCAGAAGGGCTCAGGGTCATAAACTTTGCCCAGGCTATTCATCACTAGAAGTGTTTCATTGTTACTGCTACGAGATATTTCTAGAGTAAAACTACTTGTTTGGTGAAAACACTTAAAATTATTCATTAAATATGGTATAAGTAGATTTGTTAAATTGTTTTTTTTTTATATATAAGAGCGCTAATGAGCGGGTCACCTGATGGAATGCAAATACCGTCGCCCATTAACACTAGCAACATTGGAAGAGATGCAGGTGCGTTGCCGGCCTTTTAAGAGGGAATACGCTCTCTTTTTAAAGGTTAAATAGAGTTAAATAAATGACCATGAAATTAAAAATATAATTTATTTATGTAAATATTCATATAAATACTGAGTCCTTTCATTTGGAATGATACAAAGAGAAAAATTTTAGCCAGCCCAAACACAGAGTTGATGATTTATAAACTCACAATCTACATCGTTTCATTAAAAGGATGATCTAAATTTTGGTACATAAGCTACGTTATTATCGTAATAAATAGTACAATACGTTAAAATAAACCACAGACTCACGAAAGCAGACTACAAAATATACATTGATCTATAAAAGTAAGTTTGCAATAACGCAATGCCTCTTTTGCCCCCGTAACAGAAACTGTGTCAAAATGCAAATCGACCAATTTGTAGAGCGCACCTGCCAGGAAAGTGAAAATATAATGAGGTAACTAACATGCTGAAAGAAACTCAAACATGCAGCCACCCGTCTCTGCAGTGGAGAGCTCGTTATAAGGCCTGTGTGCACGCCGAGCGAGGCTGATACCGTGTATCGCTTTAATCAAAAACTTTTTTGATTCTAGTCGTATCATCCATATTTCCTTTTTATCCCATTTGCTTTTTATCTAGTATGGCGGACCGCTGTCCATCTATATATCATCTTTTCATCGTTTTATCACTTTCTACAGTTTCTACTTTTATCTTTTCTGGTCGAGGGGACAGGGTAATTGCTCTGAATTAAAAATAATAATTTTACGCTTAGATACGTGAGTAAAAATGAAAAATTTAATATAACATGATGTAGTAAGTACTAAGTATGCATATTAAAAACGTTGTTTCTTTTGAAGCTAGTTAATAATAAAAGTGGCTTCTTAAAGTTTGTTTTGTATTGTCCCACAAGCTTTTTGGGTAACGTAACATTTAATACGCCTTTAACTTCATTAATTATTTTTACGTGTAATGCATTATAGGTTAAAATATTGCACTCGTAAAATATTAGACCAAAAAGTACTAATGATATTACGAAGACTAAGCTCTGAAGTAGACTTTCAGCTTCGCATTTGTTATGAAATGTTCCTAGCAACTTGAATCTTTCGCTTCAAATTTCTAAGACTGAACTCCTCGAGAATATTAATGTACTCATCGTCAAGTTTCTTTTTTATTTTACGAACAGTCTTGTTAGAATAAATTTAGATTAGGCATACTTTTAATTGGTTTGCTGAGTACTAATTAATTGTCTGAAACTTGCGATTGTTTTTATGACAATAAGTTTATTTAATTATGAGAATTTTCATCATTATTTCCTGTGATTAGTTATTTTGTCTTTGATTGGGAAAAAAATATACTGAAACCATACATTTTACTATTAAAGCATACAATATTATGTTTGGTTCCTTGGTTTTCTACAACATAATTATTAAATAACAAAATTAATAGCAACTTAATGCCAAACAACAATATTTTATTCTTTCTAAAATTATTTTATCGAAAAAACTTTAGTAACTTTTTTATTACCACGAAAACACATAAAGAATTGATCTCCATTTCATGTAATATCGACAAAAATGAGTCTTAAAAAGTTGCGACAACAATGTCCAAGGTCGAAAAATATTGTTTTTCGGAAGGTTGAACATAATTTATACTGTCGTCGGATTATGTACGTTTATTGTTTCAACTTCGACACTGCCAGGGTCAGGGGAGAATTAATATAGTTTCTGTTATCGTTAGATATGACAATGTTATGTAATTTAATACTTCTACATTCGTGGAAGCTTTTGTACACCTTTGTAACCGAATAATGTTATACAACATGTCTCAAGGTTATAGTCAGGGAGCCCTAGAACAACAAAACTTGGTTGACTACGGTACCCTAAAACGGGATCCTAACCAGCTGATTTTTTGTATAATTGTAGGTTAACATATTATGTATAATTTAAAATTATACATTGTCCTACAAATGAAACAATCCATATTTTAGGACCATCAAATCAAAGTATGAAATCCTTTCTATCTTTGTTAGCTACCACTTTCAAGATTTTTTGCAGATAAAAAAGTTGTTTGTCTTATCAAAATTAAGCTACTCACAAAAAATTAGCTTGTTAGTAATAAAAAAAAATGTTTTAGGGCTTACCTCAATATTAGGCTTAAGAGCAGAAAAGAAATAAGATATAATATTATGTACCTAATTAATGATAGAACTATTTGCAACCGGTTGGTGTATTTTTACGGAGTTAGTCAACTTTAGGATTTGATAAACTCTGCGCAATGAATAGCGGCAATATAACATTAGCCTTATAAATATTCTGGTTATCCGTAAAGCCATTGTATCTTACAGGTAAGACAGGCCTCATATTGATTTGCCATCCCAAAAATAAGGCATCAGTTATGACATATAATATTTACTTACTATTTTTTCGTGACTTTGAAATTAAATCCGGCAGGAACTGTGTATTTTCCCACAGCAACGTCTGCTGCAGTAGATTTAGATTTGTTTTAAATTTCAATAAAACTGGGTTAGCCGTTTAAGCATAATGTTGTGAGCAGTCTGTTACTATATTATAATACACTTACTAGATGACGCCCGCAACTCCATTGTGCTGAAATTCGTTTATCGTGAGAACCGTACATTTTTCAGGATAAAAACAATTATAATGTCTTTTCCGAGACTCAAGGTATCTAAGTAGTAGATACTTTGAGTCTAGGTAAATTTGGTGAGTACTTTTCCGGTTCAGCGGTTTAAGTGTGAGGAGGTAACAGACAGACAGACCACTTTCTCATTTATAATATTAGTATGGATTGCTATACTTGCAATCAGAGAAATTGATTCAAAGACGGACCTACATAATCTAGATTTTCCGCTAGTCGGGCTATGTCAAGCGCAGCGCATAGATAAAGACATTGCCTCAACCAACCCTGACCGAACAAAATAATGTAGGCCGAAGGCTTATTATTCGAATTCTCTGGTAGCACTTATATTTATTATAATAATGAAATATCTTGAAATATCCTGGCCATTACAACTTGAAATGAACATTTCTGTGGTTAGATGTTCAATTGGAATGCAAGAAGAAAATCAAATGTAGAGTCAAGATACAATATCGTAATGAAACAAAACTATAGTTTTTAACTTAATAGTATTGTAATACTAGATTTGGTAATTTGGTTAAGTTAGGAACAGTTGAGAATCACAATATCATAATATTGTAATGAAAGAAAGCGTGTAAGTTTAATTTTGAATTCATTTCCTGCGAAAATAAAACAAAGCCGCGGTATAAAAGAGTACTCGGGCTATTGGACCCAAAAAAATTGGACCCATTGGGTCCAATGACTAGATAATATGAATTTTTAACATATTTTCATCTAGCGATTAATTTATTAAGTTACACCCCATAATAGAAGTTCATGAAATAACATTCGTAGCTAACTAGGGCACTTTGACAGCGCTGCTTCTGAATTCATCGGGAATAATTTTGGAGACTGCAGTCAGACAGAAATAGCTCTGAGATATAATCGATAGGAATAGGTTGTTTGACTCAGCTTTGTCAAATACCAATTAATAGGAGTATCTCAAAGGTATCTGTATGCAATCACATTTGCTACTTGTAATATTTTCATACAAAGTAATTATTTTGTTTTTTATTCAAATCTACAACTTTTTTGCTGGCCTTACGGACATAAACCTGACAGTCATAAAAAATAATTAATTGGGTCCAATCGCTAGATGAAAAAATGTTAAAAATTCATATCTAGTCATTGGACCCACTGGGTCAAATTTTTATGGGTCCAATAGCCCGAGTACCCGTATAAGAGTAATCGGGCTATTGGACCAAAAAAAATTGGACCCATTGGGTCCAATGACTAGATATGAATTTTTAACATACGAGGGTGGGATGATAAGTAACTAGCCTAATAGTAGAAAACTTAACTTTTCGTGATAACATTAATTTCATTTTTCGATAGAGTCTCTGTGAACCTCTATGCACTTACTCCATCTTTGTTCTAAAGCAGTAATGCTTTCCATAAAATGATTTCTTTCAAGGTCTGCAAAATACTCCTCTACAGTGGCTATGAGTGCTGTGACTTCATCATTTGTGGCAAATTTCTGTCCACCCAAAAAAGTTTTGAGCTTAGGGAATAAATGGAAGTTTGATGGCGCTAGATCAGGCGAATAAGGTGGGTGGGGCAACCAATAATACTTTAATTCATTGATTTTCTTTAATTCTTTTTTGAACGTGCGTAAGCAATCGCGGCAGCCAACGGGCCGAAAACTTTTTCATATTTGGTTCCTCACTTAGGATATGATCTACCCGTTCTTTTGAGATACCTATAGTGTCTGCTATTTCAGATAACTTCAATCGTCGGTCTACTAAAACCATATCATATACTTTCACGACCATTTCCGGAGTTGTGACGCTTTTTGGACGTTCGCGGCGGGCTTCATCTTTGACCCATGAACGACCGCGTTTAAACTCAGCCACCCAGTTTTTTACTGTGGCATGAGAAGAAGCAGTTCACCCAAAACATTTTTTAATTCGTCACAGCTATATGTCCCCTTTATCCCCTTCATATGAGCAAACTTTATCGGCGCTCTTTGTTCAATTTTATCCATTTTGAAAACAGTTGACGAATTTTTTTTTCAAATGATAAAAAATAGTAAAATTTTCACGCCATCAAATTCAAATTTAGAAACAGGTTTCCAGAGACACGAATTTAAAAATGACATACATATTTTTTTTAATTTTAACTTTTTAAATAGCAGAGGCTAGTTACTTCTCATCCCGCCCTCGTATTTCCATCTAGCGATTGGACCCACTTTTATGATCCATTGTTTTCTGAGAAGAAATTTTGAAGTAGGGTTGGCACAAAAATAATCAGTTATATCCATAATATTAATATTTTGTATATTTAAAACTTAGAACATTCTCATTAACTTATATTATAATTATTACTATTAAGTACCTAAATCTACTGCGTCGAATTATGTTTTGAAAATATCTTTAATATTATAATAACACAGTGTAAACTCTATATAACTAGAAAAAATAATGTATGGAAAGTATTACTCATACTTTAAAAATTATAATATTATAACATACTTAATAATATTATTTGAGTGACCTACTGGCAATTCTAATGTTTTTAAACCTAGTAAATTATATTATTACTAGATGACGCCCGCAACTCCGTTGCGCCAAAATTCGTTTATTGCGCGGGAACCGTACATTTTTCCGGGATACAAACTATCCTATGTCCTTTCCCGGGACTCAAAGTATCTCCATGCAAAATTTCAGTAGAATCGGTTGAGCGTGAAGAGGTGACAGACAGGCAGACAGACAAACAGACAGACAGACAGACAGAATTTCGCATTTATAATATTAATATGGAATAACAATAACAAATTCACAATTACAAGGTACACCTAAGAAGTTATTTTATAAACCTGTGATTTTATTTGATAGAAAAGAAACTTTATTTTTATTTCAATGTTTTTAAACAAAAGAAGTACGAAGAATCTTATGTTATTAGTTTTAAAATACTTTATATTAATATTATTGGCCAAATATGGATTTATTTTCTATTATTTTCACTAATTGTTTGAAGTTTTAATTTGTCTTGAACCTTGACCGATCTCAATAATTAATATTTTCATACAAAGTAATTATTTTGTTTTTTATTCAAATCTACAACTTTTTTGCTGGCCCTACGGACATAAACCCGACAGTCATAAAAAATAATTAATTGGGTCCAATCGCTAGATGAAAAAATGTTAAAAATTCATATCTAGTCATTGGACCCACTGGGTCCAATTTTTATGGGTCCAATAGCCCGAGTATAAAAGATCTAAACGCACAACAGCGTCATTCATTAAAATATTGTTTCTTTCTCCAAGAGTAGACATAAATCCTAGATCCTACAAGTCTCCTGGATTGACAAAAAAAAAAAAAACTGTGACACTATCACTTAAATTAATTTAACAGGGATTGTGTTTTATTTTGCTTTTATGCTATAGCTCGCTTTACACTGCTTCAAATAAAATAATTTATTAAGTTACACCCCATAATAGAAGTTCATAAAATAGCATTCGTAGCAAACTAGGGCACTTTGACAGCGCTGCTTCTGAATTCATCGGAATATTTTGGAGACTGCAGTCGGGCAGAAATAGCTCTGAGATATAATCGATAGGAATAGGTTGTTAGTTTGACTCAGCTTTGTCAAATACCAATTAATAAGAGTTGCTCAAAGGTGTGTGCAATTACATTTGCTACGAACGAGATTTAGCTTGTATAATGTACTAGACGTTCCGCGCGGCTTCGCCGGCGTATATTAGATATTTCACAGACAAATTAGTCACAAAAAATAAGCCTTTTGATCCTTTGCGTGGTCTACTTCTTATCTGTGCCAAATAACAGAAAAATTGCTTGCTAAAAAATAACAGAAATAGAGATTAGCGCGTTCAAATAAGCCCTTTCAAATATATTTCCTCTCGTTTTTCCACATTTTCCTCTATTTCTTCGCTCCTATTCTTCCTAGTCTTAGCATGATAAAATATCCTCGACAAATGGGCTATCTAACACTGAAAGAATTTTTTAAATCGGACCAGTAGTTCCTGAGATTAGCGCTTTCAAAAAACAAACAAACTCATCTCTATGTAATATTAGTATAAAATATAGATACTGCGGTAAATTTTAATGGCTGTTTACCCGCAAATTTTTTTTTTATCTTAGTAGTACAATAGATTTGTAAAGTTTTTTATATTCAAAATATCATAAATTAAATTCGACCGGGTCATAGCCGCTCGCGCCTATCGCCATAAAATTGCCATAGTATACGCCATACAAAATATTTTTTATTTTCAATGAAACCGACTTCCAAGGTAAAAACTCTTACTCTTTAATAGTGCCTTTTTCAGAATTCTTCTAAATCTCAACTATTTCTGTACATACTACAGTCTTCATTATTTTGAAGTCGGTATCAGCTAATTTAATCGTGAGTTAAGTAAAGTCAAAATATCTGAAACTTTTGGGATTGGTACCGACTTCGAAGTAATGAAGACTGTAGTATGTACAGAAATAGTTGCGATTTAGACGAATTCAGAAAAATCAGCCAAGTGCGAGTGGGACTCGCGCACGAAGGGTTCCGTACCGTTAGAGAGCAAAAATAGGGCAATATTATGTTTTTTGTATGGGAGCCCACCTTAATTTTTTATTTTATTTTAATATTATTATCAATTATTGACTTAGACATACCATAAGGGCCTTCGTGGAAATATCATGTGCCTGCCTGTTGCCATTATTGATTTAGAGCGAAAAAACAAAAAAAAAACATGTTTGTTGTATGGGAGCCACCCTTAAATATTTATTTTATTCGCGGCAACCGAAATACACTATCTATGAAAATTTCAGAAGTCTAGCTATAGCGGTTCTTGAGTTACAGCCTGGAGACAGACAGACGGACGGACGGACGGAAGGACGGACAGACATCGAAGTCTTAGTAATAGGGTCCCGTTTTTACCCTTTGGATACGGAACCCTAAAAAGGCTCTATTAAAGAGTAAGAGTTATATTATACTTTTTAGTTCATATTACTATTGTTTGTTTGTTGTTTCTAAAAAATCAAAATCACTATATGTTTCCATATAAATTTCAAGGAGCCCCCTCGATTCCTCAAGGATCCCATCATGAGATCACCACTTTTGTGAACACGGTACCAAATTTGAGCTAAACCCTATACAACACAAAAAGAATTTTGAAAATCGTACCACAAAGTTATTATTACCTCCTCCTTTTTGGAAGTCGGTCAAAAAATAATATGCAAGATCCGATTACTATCGGATCTTGCATATTATTTTTTGACTTAAGTAGTAGTAGTAGTAGGTAAATCGTTCTGCTGCGGGAAAACAACCACTAAAATTTCACGTTGTATAGCCGTTGTATAGTCTGTTCAATGATTTTGTGACTATTATAAGTAATATATTTATTTATAACTAGAAACCTGTGAATTGTCTTGCAAAATAAGTATTATCTAAATGGGTTCTATGGTTGACTCGCTACGAAATAATTGACGGACAACTAGATATTATACTTTCGAATTTATAATATTATAATGAAGTAGCAGACAGATGACAGACACAATTTATAAGGTCAAAATTTTTAAACTTTTATTCCCAACGTGTCACCTTATATCAATACGCAGTCATCTTATAATCCTTAATCTATACTTTCTATACTTATTATACTCGTAAAACAAAGTCGCTTTTTTTCCTCATGTCCCTTTGTTCCCTTTAATCTTTAAAACTACGCAACGGATTTTGATGATTCTTTCAGTGTTAGATAGCCCATTTATCGAAAAAGGTTATAGGCTATATTTTATCACGCTAAGACTAATAGGAGCGAAGAAATAGAGAAAAATGTGGAAAAAACGGGGGAAATTATTTGAAAGGGCTAACTTTAATGCGCTAATCTCAGGAACTACTGGTCTGATTTGAAAAATTCTTTCAGTGTTAGATAGCCCATTTATTTTAGGAAGGCTATAGGCATAATTTTTTTTAATGGCTATATATGTTATACCCATGCGACGCCGGGGCGGGTCGCTAGTAATATTATAAATGTGAAAGTGTGTCTGTCTGTTTGTTACCTCTTCACGCTCAAACCGCTGAACCGATTTTGATGAAATTTGGTATGGAGATACTTTGAGACCCGAGAAAGGACATAGGATACTTCTTATATCGGAAAAATGTACAGTTCCGCCGCGATAAACGATTTTTTTGCAACGGCGTTGCGGGTGTCATCTAGTAATATCTAATCGCTAGTGCAGGAACACTTTAAAGAAAACTGTGTGAAAATATGAAAGTTTTAAAATGTCGCGAACGTTGAAAATATTGTCGTGGATATTTAAAAGTTCATATTTAACTTTCCAACATTCCTTATCGTAAAAACGCAATTTATGTGCAATTGACTAGGTGATCGAAATATAAAATATTAATCTACAAACAGGTTTTTCAAAACTAACACAACATTATTTGAATACTTTCAATTCATATTTTAGAACCTAACGAAAAGCAAGAGTTTTCAGACGAAGGAAGACCTAAAACCCTTGCTATTGATCAGGTATAAACAATTCTTTTTTTAGTTAATAGAATCAGGCGTTACTTTGCGGAAATCCATAGCTTAAAATTTAGTTTGTTATTATTTTTAGCAATATTCCGCGAAATAAACTTCCACATTTAAGTAAATGAGTGAGTGCACGCATAGGCACGCGGAATATTGCTAAAAATAATAACAAACTAAATTCTTTGTTTGTATAATATAAATACCACAAGGGGACCCATACGCTCCTCTTATTATGGGAAAATGAATGGTTTTCCCAGGTTATATTGCCGTATATGTAGTTGTAGAAAACATTAAATCTAGTATACAACATTCTCGTGTCACAGTATTTGTGCGCGAACTCCTTCAAAACGGCTCAACCACTTTTAATGAAATTTTGTATGTACCATCGAGGAAATTGATTACTATAGGCAGTTGACAGAACAACGTCATTTGGTCGAATCAGGTCAATTCAATGTTAAGTGTCTAAACACCCCATGCCGAAGTTCCGCGGTGGAAGGCATGATTCCGACTGCAATGTATTTTAAATTACCGATGACACTATGCCGAAATTCCGTCGCGTTATAATGTTGTATGCGATTGATAATGCACACTTATAATTGTAATCTGTCGCCATAACGCGACCAAACTACGTATGTTCCCTTTCTGCCTAGGAATCAACTTCTCTGATAGTACGTTCGTTAGGCCTGAGAATAGGTTTTTATCTACTTTTTATATTGATACTAGAAAATATTATATGACAAAACAACATTTGCCGGGTGAGCTAGTATTCTTTAAGCTAGCATTTTACAAGTATTCTAGCCAACAAAGAGTCACGGGCAGTATGAAGACGCTCTAGCGCTCTGGGGACGTTGTCAGATACAATCGTATTTCACCGGTTGAGTTAGGTCCCGCTCACTTCATATAAATCAAATGTTCCCTCTGAAGTGATTTCTCATCTTTGGCATTTTTCCTTTGTAAATTATAGTTGATCTTTCGTGAAACACTCTGAAAGTTATAAGTATTGTTTCGAATTTTTGGGATTCTCTTATATTCAGAATATTTTACTAAAAGAAACTTTTATATTTGGAAGTTGGAATATCTTCTATTATGTATAGAATATTATTTATGTTTTTTCTGATTAATTTCTTTGCGGGACCCAGGACAGATTGAGCATGTATTTCGGACACTCATGAGATGATATCATTTTTAGTCATATCAAAGGATTTTTGTCGTTGGTTACAACTGGCTACTTTAGTGGTGAAGCTTATGTATTTACTAAAAGGTATAATTATGGTAGGCTATGTACCTGAGCTATTATCATTTACACAGTGCTTACTATTTAAACGTCTTTTATATAATACAGCTTTAACATTATGACAGTAGCAGTCCACTTCTCCGCGCAAATATAAAGTAGCCATTTTGTTAAAACTTTAAAGAAATCTTACCGCATGTTAGTACAAAAGTTAAATTAACTTAGTTTGCTGGGGATTTCGTTCTTTATTTGGATAGGATTTAACATATTTTGTTCCAATTCTTTTATTTTTAATGCAAGACACGTATTTCGTTCCCGAAGGTCTCTGAATTGTGCTGTGGACGTTTATTACTTGCTCTGAATCGCCAATTCTTCTCGAATGTTCTTAAAATAAGTTTTATTAGAATTATACATTGTACTTACTTGCAGTTATAACGTAACATGGTAGCTATAGGAATCTAATGTTTAAAGTGTATTATGTATGAATTGTAACGTGTAAAATTACCATAACAATATTATGCGAGTGACTTTGTATACATTACGGGCCAAGTACCTAAAGCAAACCTTTTTACCCGAATTTTACTTAATAACTTGCTAAAACAATGTGTATAGGTGTTGAATACCTCGTACATTGGAAAACCATAAGCAGATTATATTCATACTTTGCAACACACAGAAAAGTGATATTGTCGGTACGATCTTTGGTAACGTTCCTTAAAAGAGTTATGAAATAAGTTACATAACTTCGGAAAACCTTTTATATTATGTTAGCTATCTGAATACAAAAAGTAGGTCTATTTCTCTTTATCAAAGGGCTCTTGACGAAACTCCTTCACATTCATCAGAGCTCTGTATAAAATACAATTTTAAGCTGCAGCTGTCGAACACGATCGGCTCAGAATATTAGCGTTCTTCCGAACATCACATGTTATAAGATATTAAGTCCAAGATTAAAGAAGTAAGATAAAATATGGATATATGTATGTTATTGTAATTATTGACAGTTGCTTTTTTATTAGTGCGTTTTAAATTATTGACATATTATTATTATCTTTGAATATAAAAACTAAAATTTATTATTATACACAACTGCGTTCCGCCAAAAATTAGATATCGCGCAAGAACCGTAATTTTTTAGGATAAAAAGTATGCTATGTCTTTTCTCGGGTTGCGCCTGTCCTGTGAATAGCGCCTCCTTACTTTTCAGCAAAATCAGTTCAGCGGTTTGGACCTGAAAAGGTAACAGACAAACAGTCAGACAGATATAAACACATTCGCATTTATAATATTAATAAAGATAAGACTTCGTTCAGAAAGCGCGTATAAGGAAAGGTGCACTACATGCGAATCTTTACTGTACTCGGCGAAACATGGCGGTAGCGGTCATTGACTCCTTGTCAAAAACTTGTCATCTATATATATATAAAAGAAAGTGGTGTTAGTTACACTACTTATAACTCAAGAACGGATAAACCGATTTGGCTGAAAATTGGTGGACAGGTAGCTTAGAACCAGGAAAAGGACATAAGATACATTTTGTCCCGGAAAAATGTACGGTTACTGCACAATATACATTTATGATTTGCGCGTAAAATATTCAATCGATTTTTATGAATTTTGGTATGGAGATACTTTGACTCTCGGGAAAGGACATGGGATACTTTTGGTCCCGGAAAATGTACGGTTCCCGCACAATAAACTTTTCTATTTCAGTCTATTTTTATTAAATTCGGTATGGAGATACTTTGAGTCTCGGGAAAGGACAAGGGATACTTTTAGTCCCGGAAAATGTACGGTTCCTGCACAATAAACTTTTATGATTTTCGCTTAAACTATTTATATCTATTTTGATTAAATTTGGCATGAAGATACTAATTTTAATCTATTGGTTTCTTAATTATACCAATTATTATTCGAATTAATTAATCATCGTTAAGACAGGACAACGTCTGTCGGGTCAGCTAGTTTTCTATATAAACCGGGATTTCACAGTAAAGGTTTGAGCTGTATTCCATTTCTAGTCATGATACTATTTTTTTTGACATCCTCGCACCGTACCGTAAAATTTAACAAACATGACATGAATTAATTTATTTTGCAATTTACCGTGCACAGGAAACATATTTAACAATATACGGTTCTACACGAATATCTTAAAAAAATATCGCACTGTATAATCTAAGCTAACAGTAATTATTATAATAATACTAGCTGTCCCGGCAAACGTTGTTTTGCCATATAAATAATTTTTGGGTTTTTTGGTATGAAAAATAGATGTTGGCCGATTCTCAGACCTACTGAATATGCATATAAAATTTCATAAAGATCGGTCGAGCCGTTTCGGAGGAGTACGGTAACTAACATTGTGACAGGGAAATTTTATATATAAGATATATTATTCAGCTCAATTGAGCCATTATCACTAAATCGTGATAAATCATCCTGAAGCTAATAATGCGTGAAATTCGTTAATTGTTGAACTTCGGTTTTTGCTAATTGGGGTGAATCCCGCGGGACAGGCGGCTTTTACGATTTGCTATTATTGCTATTCGCTATTGGTTTGTTATTTATAAACTGATTCGCCAATAATAATTACGCTTGCAGTTTAATTAAATGAATGTTATTTAGTTACGTAGTATCTCTTATTAGTCTATGATTTAGTTAACCTTGTAATCAAAATGACTAGATAATAGAACTTTCTATACAATAATACTTCACACTTTTGTAAAAGATGGTGATCAGTCTGGCGCCGTGGCTGGTAAGTACCTGAAGAACTTATGTCACAGGTACCAGACAGCGGAAATACATTTAATACTTTGTATACCCTACATAATATATTTAATACTTTATCATGCGGGAACCGTACATTTTCCCGGGACAAAAAGTGTCCTATGACATTTCCCATGATACAAAATATCTTCCTTGAATACCAGATTTCAGCTAAATCGGTTTAGCGGTTTGGGCGTGAAGAGGTAACAGACAGACATATAGACAGACAGACAGACAGATGGACAGACAGACACACTTTCGCATTTATAATATTGGTATCGATATACTAATTTGTATTATATTATCATACGCATCGATTTAAAACACATATTATTATTTTAACTTTTAACCAACATAATTATAAAACATGTTGTTTAAAAACTACCATGCTATTGTATAGCGTGACCAAAATGACAAAATATTTTAGCTTTAGTATACAGTTAATGCTATTTAACTTTTTTTAGTCACAGTTGTGTAATAGTTATTCAGAACATGTTTTTTCATCTACATTACTTTTTATTTTGCTATTGGTCACTAGTTTCCGAAAATTAAATTCGCGAAGTAGAGGGACATAGCAAAAACGGGGGTCCATACACTTTTTATTGAAAATGCCCATCTAGTGGTGCCGTATTTAGCAGAGCCATCTGGTTTGTTTTTGACGTAACCTGAGCGTCTTGTTGAGATACGAACCTCGCTCTGAATGTGAGAATACGCTGAAAAAGTTATAGATGGCAGCTTTAACGGGTCCTTCTTATGAGCTGAGAGCTTTCTTGTAATTTTTGCAAATGTTTTCAAACGGACATTATAAAATTATAGTTCTTGCAATCTACGAGAGCGCGTCGCCTTTATTTGTAGTTGGAAATGTGAATAGACATTGTCGTTAGTGTGCGTACCCGACGGAGCAGTCAGTAGCGAGCGAGCCATGTACGCGTGCATAGATATGGTCACTCACACAACTAAGGGCGACGCGCACTCGTAGATTGCAAGAACTATAACATTCTCTTACGTAAATCTGTCATCACTCATCATACTGACCACCATGCTGGAATATGGCAACTTCAATGCATTGCCATTCAATGCACATGACTCTAAAATTCCGTAAAATATTATAAACGTATTTCTTTTTCACCAAATATCTAATGACCTAAAACAGGATAGTGCTCAATGTTTATTCTTTTTATTCCTACACAGTCCTAGAAATAAACCTTATTAAACATTGTTAATAGCAAGTCAAGCAAGGAATTTAAATAATAAGTTATTATTAAAATTACATAAGATTTTACTAGAGATTAAATTAAAATAATAATATATCAAAATAACAAAACTTCTACTTCATTTAACGAAGCCCAACGTAATGAAAATTTTCTTGGCAGAGCCGTGTTGAAATCTGCTTGTCATTGTCTTTTAATTAACAATTTAATTCCGTTCCAGAGTGGAGCACGCGCCCGACAGCGGGCGGGAGAAGAGCCGGCTAAACGGATTCCTCAGCCTCAAAACTCCACTCATCAGCACCAAAACTTTGGGGTGAGTCAGGGTTACTATATGCTTTGAAAGATACTTTGTATCTAATAACATAAGAAGATTTTTTTTAGCACAAATGCAAAAAATGTCTTTAAAGGCCAATTGAGTATATATTTTTTTCAATGAACTTTAAATTTCTCTGAACGATGTCTCTGGATTTTATCTTTGAAGTTGGGTCTATGAAATTATTTTTCGCCTATTATATTATGAACTCTCTCGTCGGAAACCTATGAATAATAAATAATCCGTAGTCTAAGCCAAAAAACCTATTATGTGTAATTGATTGTACTGTCGGTTTTTGGTGGAAATTCGTGTTGAACACTAATAAAACACAATTTTTGTGTTTGAAAAGTTGGGTTCAAAAAAGCTATTTCATTCAGTAATTTACTGAAAATTTTCAAACGCCATCTATTTGGACTTATGTTTACTACGCTCTACATTACGGTACGCTTACGCTACCTAAAGGTTTGTATACGAAAACTCTACTGAAAACCTGAAATATTAGCATGAGAATTTTATATAACTATGGGTTTTAAATTAAGTAATAAATGTTAAAAAAGTTTCTGGCATTAAATATACACTAATAAATAATTTGATTTACTAAAACACTTCAGATTAGAACTATGTTTTTTTTTATTTGTGGACGACCAAATTATAATTTTACTGACCTATTTTAATAAAATCATGGTCCAAAGATATGTGATTATTACAGAATAAAAGTCTAAAGCCACTGAGAGTGAAAAGTGTATTTTAAGTTGTAAGTCGGCTGACAGATGGCGTTAAGGGTATGCATTATGTAACGTCAGCACTAGTCTAGCAAAGGCTACGCTTTCTTGAATCGGAATTCGGCTATAAATATTGAAGTAACTGTTTTATGGGATTTTTCGGCTCTGCAAGGCTTTCAGTGTCAACTCGTATAACACTTTAAAACGAAAATACTGTGGACGTCTAACTTTTACGGCTGCTACGAAATTTTGTAGAGGAGCTACGAAAAGGAGTTTTGATTGGTTGACTGAGAATACTTGAGTTTGAATAGAATAGAATAGAATAGAATAATATTTATTGCATGAAATGTGGTTATAAAGGTGTAACAATATTATGGTTTTTACGGATCCAACATTCTGCCTCGTCAGTGGCGTGCAAAATTACAATATTGCATAAATTACAAAAATCAAATTGAATATTATTATAATAAGTACCTACTAACATTAGATGTTTAAGTCATATTATAAGTTAAATTATTCATTAAATTATACATCAACACATATAAATAAATAAATTAATTAAAGAAAAAAAAAAAACAGACAAACATTTCACATAAGTATTTTAAGAAGAAAAAAAAAAAAATGTCAATGTGTCGAAGAGATTAGAGAGGTTAGGATATTTATAAACATGGTCTGTAATACAAACATATAAGCACATATAAGCACTGTAACATAATAATGTTACAGTCATAATTAATAAGTTTGCTTAATGAAAGTAATGTCATAGTGGTAAAAATGTAATTAATAATAAATGATAATAGAATAAAAGTAATAATTTCAATAAATTAGTCCAAGATTATAAATTAATATTAAATAGATTAAAGTAAAAATGTCAGTAAATTAGTCAAAAGTTTATAAGTTATTAAATGTAATAATGTCATTAATTTCATTAATCAATTGGAAGATAATCTACCGCCATATAAACTGTAAAAGTCTGATAACATAGAAAAAATATATTATTAATTAATTAAATAATTCAATTAGATCATCATTAAGGTATTCTTCAAGGTTATAATAGCACTTTTGCAAAAGTAGATCTTTGACTGTTTTTCTAAAAGCAAAAATGTTATCACCATTTTTCCTTATTGATGTAGGTAGTTTGTTAAATAATTTTGTTGACATACCCAGTATACTTTTGCACACTAGAGATGTTCGATAGCAGTTGGTATATAACTTATTGTTATCACGTCTGTTTCTTTTAATGTAATCACTATTTTTGGGAAACAGATCTTGATTTTTATAAACAAACAGTAGTATTTCTAATATGTATAGTGATGGAAGTGACAAAATCTTATATTTAATAAAATATGGTTTGCAGCTATCAGTCGCTCTAAGGTTAAACATTGCCCGAATGCATCGCTTTTGCATTTTGAAAATTAAATCTTTGTCAGATGAGTTACCCCAGAAAATAATGCCATATCGTAGTAGCGACCCAACCATACCGTGATACGCAGATAGTATTCCATCTGTACTTATTATGAAACTTAATTGACGGAGGGCGAAGGAACAGCTGCTTATCTTTTTGCCTAATTGCTCTAAATGTGGTTTCCAATTTAGTTTGCTGTCTATAGTCAATCCTAAAAATGTTGTGTTATTTACACTATTGATTTTATTATTTTTATATTGAACATGTACTACTTTGAGATACATCTAGGTGATTACTTGATGAAGATCCTCTTTAAATTGATCAATTAATTGATTGAATACGATGAAATTAATTGTCGTAACATTGGCTTTATTTTTTTTATGAATACGTATTATTACAGTAAGTAGAAGTAAAGGTTGTTAAGCTACATAATATAGAGTTGGTATCGCAAAAGTCACTAAAAGTCAATAATTTAAAAAGTTGTGATTACGCTGTTCGCTGTGTGCTTGTCGTAATTTGAAATCGCTGCGATGACACAACGCGCTTGCTGCGTACCGTTTGCTTGTCCGTCGCGTCGCAGTCCTGTCATACCGAGATGTCATTGTTCGAATGGCCCTGAAGGGCCCAAATACTAAATACACTAATGGCAAATTTTTAACCCTACTCAAAAATTAGGGCCACATAATCAAGGCTGTTCTGTGTCTACCTGACGCAATTGCAAATAAAGTATATTGTGACTTTAGAGTGCCTAGATTTGAATTACGTTTTAAGATGAAGCAACCGCAGACGACGTGTCGCAGCGACAATACTGGTTTGTATATATTTCTATAATACCCTGTGCAGCTAGCAATACGAAGCTAGCAACACTTATTCATAGAAATACATAGAAACCAATTGTGTCACGACGCCGTCTGCATGCAACTTCATGTAGCCGGCTTTCAACTTGTGACCTTACCTTAATGATAATGTATCTGTCCTACATTCATAGGTCTGTGATCTGTCCGTTAATTCCATTGATTTAAATACACTCATAGGAGAAATCCTTCATTTGAGTAAGGGTTACCTACGTTTACAGTGATCTATAGCCACAAAATCACGCTCATGAATATAACAAGAGTTCCGCTTTTCGATACAAGATGTCGCTGCATGAATAATGTAAACCTGTCTACTTAAGTAGGGCTGACTATAGATACAAATTGATTTTCGTTATTAAAAATTTTCTAAGTTATGTAAAATGTGGATGAACAATTTTAAAATACATACATGTACAAATGATTAAAAAAAAAAGAAAAAGTATTGTGATCTTTATAAAGGACAATCAATTTATCAAAGTATTACTTGGCATATTATGTATAATATCATTGAGACAGCTACTTAAGGGCGTTCCGTCCGGAGATTCCGTAATTGACCGTATTCAAAACCTTATAAACTCATAATCTGAAAGCTACAAAGTTATAATAAAAATACAGCAATAATCTTCAGTATATCAACATTCCTTTTGTCGTTTTAAAATTTCTATTTTTGTTTCTTATACTCATGATATCAGCTTCCAAAGTAATACCAATTTGTTAAAATTCAAGCATACATTCAGCATCTCCTTAGGATTTACAAATCACTTTTATTTGAAACTCACGCCAATAGATCGACAATATCATAAACTACATATTCGCCGTTTAAATTTTTTTTTAGGACAATTTTGAACTCAGATAAGTAAAAATAATAGGGTTTTGGCGCGATCTCGGCAACGCGGCAAATGTATGGCCAAGGTCGTTTGCTCGGTGGACGGCCTTAAACAAATTGTATTACCTACTATTTATAATTACCCTTTGCTAATGTTTTATTACTCGTATCGTGATTTACGACTACATGTATTATAATATTATTATAATATTTTAGTAGATAACCCGGTGAATTTTATTTCACCTTCTTCTAATATAAACCTTCCCTGGACTTCTACGAATATTTTAAGACTAAAATCGGCCAAATTAATAATAATAATATAATAGTATAATATAATATCTATCGACGCGTCACACCACGTCAGTCTGGCCCCGTGCTAAGTACCTGAAGGACTTGTGTTACGGGTACCAGACAACGGAAATATATATTTAATAATTTTATACTATACAGTATACATATATTTAGGATTTTTATTACATCATACACATATATTTTAATACACATTCAGACCCAGGAATTTTGAAAACTTTTTGTTCCGTCCGCGGGATTCGAACCCGCGACCTCCGGCTTGAGCACCAACGCGCTCTCCACTGAGCCACAGAGGTCGTCTATTATTAAATTTAGGTTCAGCTATTTTCGAAACTTAGCAAGAGTCAAGAGTCAAGACTAACTAAATTTCAAATTCATTTTTATAATTCACTAGCTGTTGCCCGCGACTTCGTCCGCGTTAACATAGTATAATAACAAAGATGGATAGTTTTCCCCTTTTTGTGGTTCCTTATACAAAGGGTATAAACAGGACCCTATTTAAGCAAACGTTTAAACGTCATCTTATTAACTTTATGCATACACAGTCTCAGCCCGATCGGTTTAAAATTGACAAAGTTTCATGCAAAATTGCATCCCCTATTTTACCCCCTTAGGGGTGATTTTTTTTAATCCTTTCTATATAGGGAATGCCTACGTTATAGTAGCTTTATGCATACAAAGTTTCAGACTGATCGGTTTAAAATTGACAAAGTTTCATACAAACTTTCAACCCCAATTTCACCCCTTTGGGGGTAGAATTTATAAGAACGCTGAAATACGTATCTATTCATTTTTAATCAGTAGCCAAAAAATAAAATTTCATGTTTCTAATTTAAGAAATGACGGACTTTCGTTCAAACTTTCAACCCCAATTTCACCCCTTTGGGGGTAGAATTTCCAAAAACGCTTAAATAAGTGTTCATTCATTTTTATTGAGTAGACCAAAAATAAAGTTTCATGTTTCTAACTAAAGAAATGACGGACTTTCATTCAGACTTTCAACCCCTATTTCACCCCCTTTGGGTTAAAATTTCCAAAATTCCTTCCTTAGTAAGTGTTTACTTTATAAAACAACCCTACTCACCAAATTTCGTGGCTGTAGCTCTAACAGTTTTTGCTCAGCGATGATGAATCAGTCAGTCAGTCAGTCAGTCAATCAGTCAGGACTTGTAATTTTATATGTATATGTTACGCTCAAAGACCGAAATCGCTCAGTGAGCGAAAAAATAGCTCAAAACCTTCGATCACTAATATACAAGATACACAATCCGCGGCAAAAAACGACCTCACCAAAAGAGCACCAAACTCAACATTCTGGTGCACTTTTGATTTAGTAGTGCTCGAACGCTCCGCCGGGAAACATGCCTCGGTGCGCGTTTAATAATTGTAGAAATCATACGTCTAAAACCAAAAAAAAGGATGGAATTTCATATTTCCGGTAAGTATTAATTTTATCCTAATATATTTCTTACAATTGTATTGTAAATATTGGTATTTCTTTAAGAAATCACCAAAAGACAGTTTTAAAATTAAGTTGTAAATAAATCAACACCAGGTATAAACCATCTCAATTGCGAATACTCATACTAAAGGTACTTATCGTAGTTTATCATGCCCACTTGAAATGTTCGGGTTATAAGCTATGTTTCTGTTCCATTTGATGGAGTCGCTATTACTATTATTTTTTTATTGAGGATTTTTTTCAGGTTTCCTCGAGATCCAGTTAGATGTGGTAATAATATTATGTTCCCATCTTCGATCAAATATAGTTCCCATTAAGGATTTTTTAAGTAGGTTAAAAAGTATGGGCGTTGGGTGATGTGAGTTGTCCTTTGTGGCCTATCG
Organism: Polyommatus icarus; assembly: GCA_937595015.1. Classification (NCBI taxonomy): domain Eukaryota; kingdom Metazoa; phylum Arthropoda; class Insecta; order Lepidoptera; family Lycaenidae; genus Polyommatus; species Polyommatus icarus. The sequence goes on from OW569325.1 coordinate 5,117,769, forward strand.
GAAAATGTATGTACACTTATGTATATTTTGGTTAATGATAAAATTAGACATAACATTAGAACAACATAATATTACAAGTAAAAAATAATTACTCCTCACTTTATACATTAAACTTCGGAAAAATAAAAAAATGGACTATTAAAATTATTACAAATTACAATCAACAAAAAAAATTTTAACAGTTCGACTCCACTCATACTTCACTTCGCCCTGTTCCAGCGGAGAATTTCGGTCGTAAAATTGGATTTTTTTTTGGCACTATACAAATTTGAACTTAAATCATATACGCGGATGGTTGAATTTAGTATGAAGCGTGCATCGGACGTAAAAATTTTATTGCTTTGTAAACACAAATGTTCATTGTTTTATAAAAAGATCTTTAATAATTACTATAATTAAGGTTGATTTTAGATAAATGTATACTTCATTAAACTCTATTACTCGGGGACAGATTTTCGAGAGGTTTTGTATGAGACTGTGTATCTTGTATATTAGTGATCGAAGCTCAAAACGCGTTGTGGTCACAGTGAAACAGCCACGACGCGAAATTCGCGTCGTGGCTCTAATGAAAACGGCCACGACGCGTTCTGGCAATCACAAAAAGACCATAACGCGAAATTCGTGTCGTGGCTAGTATGCTATTCGTTTTTCTTGATTTGTTCTTGATTAATTAATCGTCCAGAGGTATGGAAGATTATAAATTTATAATATTGAATTACCACGCATACTACAACACATTTTTTCTTTTACTAAATCACTGCATAACGTGTTTATCATTGTTATATTTTATAAAATATATATAGTTCCGTACTATCCGTACTAATATTATTACTGTCTGTCTGTCTGTCTGTACGGATAGTTATATGGAACTTGATATTTTATAAATAATAATGATAATTTACACGTTATACAGTGATTTAGTAAAAGAAAAAATGTTTTGTAGTATGCGTGGTAATTCAATATTATAAATTTATAATCTTCCATACCTCTGGACGGTTAATTAATCAAGAACAAACCAAGAAAAACGAATAGCATACCAGCCACGACACGAATTTCGCGTTATGGTCTTTTTGTGATTGCCAGAACGCGTCGTGGCCGTTTTCATTAGACCACTGTGACCAAAACGCGTTGTGAGCTATTTTTTCGCTCACTGAGCGATTTCGGTCTTTGAGCGTAACATATAGATTAATATAACACAGACTTAAAAAAAAAACCACAATAACTCGATTCTATTCATGAAACGATCTGCGGAAATTTATAAGGGAATAAATAAGCCACGAAAGGCGACATCCTTAAAGTTGAATAGGGTTTTGTGCCGTTTAAGAAGGCTACATTTCGATTCACAGCGGCTTGTGAGGGTCCAATAAATTATATGACCCCGTGGCTCCTTACCACGTAGAAATGGGTCAGACTTAACACATTTTTCTCGACATAATAATGGAAGGTAAACAATCTTTAACACTTATTCTTAATATAATTTTTATTATAATGCTTATTACTTTCCTAGATTAGTTTAATTTTAGTAGGAAATTTTTATCTGTTCAAATAATGACAAACATTGTGGTTCCTTAAAGGCTCCCTCACCGGGAGCATTTGCGTGTAACGTAACATTAAAGATTCGACTTTGAGCATAGCAAGTCAAACAAACGGAAATTCCGCCGCGGAACTTCGGCATAGTGCGTTTAGACACTTAGAATTTAGATTATAACGTGTCCGAAGTGACACGTTCCCAAAGGTTCCCAAATGTCCTCACGTATCGAATATATGGCAGGAATACTAATAAGTGTTTTGCGAGCATTGGGAAAAATTTTCATTTTATACTATGTATTTTTCTGGTTACTCACGAGAATTATCATTTATCATAATATCATATCATCTACATAAATAAAAATGAATTTTCAATTTTGTTAGTCTTGATAAACTTGAGAACGGCTGAACTGATTTATCTAATTTTAGTCTTGATATTATCTTAATATATATAATTCTTCTGTGAGTGTGTATGTCACTGAACTTCTCTCAAATGACTGGACCGATTTTGACGAAATTTTTTGTGTGTGTTCAAGGGGATCTGGGAATGGTTTAGATTAACAATTTTGTCCGCTGGACAATGTTTTTTTTAATTAATTTTTAATTTATTTGTAGTTGTTAATTTTGGAATGTTTTACATTGGATCCGACAGACGGCGCTACCATCGCAGTGTCAAATTTTAAATAATATTCGAATTCGAATTTTAATTTCAGTCTGTCCCGATAGTTAGCGCTGCGATCAAATTCAAAAAAAATGCTTCGTATACTTAATATGGCAAAGAAACGTTTGCCGGGACAGCTAGTATTCTTTAAAACCCAGGGAAGGTTTTATAAATAAGAGAAAAATTACACAAATCTCATCGGGTCATCTACTCCTTTAAATTAATTATGATTATGATGCCACCTTTAAATTATGATGTCTTTAATGAATTGCATCAGTTAACCATGCACTTGCATCGGTTAACAGTAAAGATAATCCTGCGTTAATTATGTTATTATGAAGAGATATTGTAGAATGCTTATGATTTGAGTAAATTCCACATAGAATGAATCCAAAATCCAAATAGATGAGATGGAGTTGTCATGCAGTATTATGACTGGTGAGATATGTTACGTACGGAGTGTACTCTTTACTCGTTACTCAATATAATAATGTAATAAAATTATTTTTGACCAAATTTCACTTTAAATCAATGAATCATGGACATTAAGTAAATTCAAAACACTGCGTATAATCTTATACTCAATTTTCTACTTTTTAACACTATCTTGATAAAAGTTGTACAGTTTCAATAGATTTCGAGCAATCAATTTAGCTTCGTTGTTAAAGTTGTACTGTTAGTAAAGTACTGCTGGTACTTCAATATAAATCAATTTGGACGCGTCGGATGCTGTGATCAGGGTTTGGGCTATCGTGGAGTATGAAAACAGACCAAATTGATTGAATAGTCAAAGCCAACTCGGGAGCGAATCAAAGCTGAACTAGTGCATAAAATCCGATATCCCAGTAGTTGTGTCCAGTCCGATTTCACGTGAAGTCCTTTGTTCAATAATGTCTAATTTTGGGATGTTGCTAGGCAACATTTTTTTTAAACACGGGGAAATGCTTTGCGCATCCTCGGCGGATTGAGTATATTGTGGTAGGTAGGATCTACTTACTAATAACTGTAATAAGTAATACGCTGACTAGTGTGAACAAGTCATAATATGTCGAGAGACAAAGTTGCAGGCACAAACTACGTAAATATCGGACGACTTGTCTCCGCGACATGTTCCCTAGTGAAAACACGGCTTAAGCGTAAAATGAAATAAGAATTATTATAAATATAAGATTTTAATTCTGTGTGCAAAATCCGACGTGATCCGATGCGATCGGATCCGCCATGTAATCGTATTTGCGTGCTGAGAGCCCAATGAAAATGCGATTCTGTACTTCGCGTGCGCTGAACACATGGGCGCAGGGATTAACGAACATTAACGGGCGCCCTCAGAGATATTTAATTATAATGCATCATTAATTAAATTGATATTTTGACATAAATTGTATACACTTTCTAACAAAATCTTGAATAAATTTAAGTTAGGTAGCGTTAAATATCTATGAGCGTGGCCATAAATCGCCGTAAAAAAAGGTGCAATCTTTTTAATCTTTGGTAGATAAAACAAAACTTTATTTTGTACTTATACTGCCATTTATGGTCATGAAAATAACTTAGGGTCAATTCAGACCGTAACGCGATGCTTGTAAGTAGTAACGTAGATGCATTTCTTTTGTATGGATTTGACAGACTTCAATTGTGTGAGACGTCATGCAAGACTGTCAATTCAATATGAAAGAAATAATAATGCAATGCATCTACGCTTCGCGTTGCGGTCTGAATTGACCCTTATTGCTATAAAGAGATAAAGATGTCCTGTCACGTGACGTACTTCAATGACAGAAGTAGACACCATATTATTATTATATTCTTTGAAAAGCGTTTTTATGAAGAAACTACAGGTACAGGTCCTCTTAATATTAGTAAAGTCGATATCTATATCCTTTATCTATATCTATACTTATTATAAAACGAAGTCACTTTTTTCCCTAATGTCCCTTTGTTCCCTTTAATCTTTAAAACTACGCAACGGATTTTGATGATTCTTTCAGTGTTAGATAGCCCATTTATCGAGGAAGGTTAAAGGCTAGATTTTATCACGCTAAGATTAATAGAAGCGAAGAAATGGAGGAAAATGTGAAAAAAAAACGGGGAAAATTATTTGAAAGGGCTAACTTGAACGCGCTAATCTCAGGAACTACTGGTCCAATTTGAAAAATTCTTTCAGTGTTAGATATCCCATTTATTGACGAAGGTTATAGGTTATATTTTATCACGCTACGACTAATAGGATAATGTGGAAAAAACGGGGGAAATTATTTGAAAGGGTTTATCTCGCGAACTGCTGGAGCAATTTTTATGTTATTTGGCACAGATAAGAAGTAGACCACATGAAGGATCGTTATAGGTTATCGATTTTAATCATTTTTTCAGTGGCTATGTATTTCATACCCGTGCGACGCCGGAGCGGGTCGCTAGTTTAAAATAAAAATGTGTCACCAGTTCAAGATTTGCCTTTGATTAAGCTGTACGATATTTTTTCTGTGTGTGTACTGTGTAGCTACATTAAAATATATCTATTTGTATTATGTTTTTATTGTTGAGCTTTATCTCAATGAGAGTAATAAAAGCAATATTCTGCGTCCGTGTAATTTCATTCATATTCATGAAACGGTTAGATAAATTGCACCCAGATGATGAAATATTCAATTTTACAAGCATTTAATTTATAGTGTTTTAGCAATTGCGAATAATGCTGAGTAAATAAGTAATTGAAATTATTGATGCCAAGTATTTCTGATGGTGGTAATAATTAGTCACAAAACTGTTTTTAATGTACGTGAAAAAAGTTTTGTGAACAATTGCGTTTGAAAATCATTCGAAAACTAAAAACCGGCCAAGCTTGTGACGTCACAAGCTTGGCCGGTTTTTAGTTTTCGATTGATGAACGTGATAAACGGTATTAGCATTTCTTAAACACATCTGGAGCAAATTGCTCCTCGTTGTTCACGACCGTATGTCTCAGGAACAACGCAGATTCATCTTAGTTATCTGTCAAGGCTGACACCTCGCAAATGGATAGATTCTATGACGCAGCTTGAATATCTTGTTATAAAGTGCACAGCGTATGCAAATTTGGACCTTATCACGTATGCATAAAGTTCAGATTGAAAATCTAATTTACAACATCGCTGCTCCAGTGTTCCTGACGAAAGGTGAAAACATTAGTGAGGTATTAAGTTTGCCTGATGTTGTACTCTGTAATAAAGATTTTAGAACGATGTATGACAAAATACTAAATACTAATGGAGTTTTTATCTATATTTGTAGAAAATAATTACCTGTGCTATTTTTTGTAGTTTTAGATATTGAATTAAAACATAATAATGAAAATATAAACCTAGCGAAATAACTGAAAATGTGGTTGATTTATGCATTTGCACAAATTTATAATATTATCCAATATCCATTATCCATGTTGATGATTCAACAGCGTTGTTAATCAGTTTTTAAGCACAAGCCTTTTTCAGCAAACTTTGTATATATATTATTATATAAATAGCACATTGCCATAATAATACAAATGAATATTCCATTACGCAATATAATGTTTCAGCTACCTTTTCCCAATATCAGGGAGCCAATTTAGTGACATATTTATTGATAATGTGTTTGTGTACCAAAATTTACAATACGCGTTCGTTTCCGATACGCTTCTGGGATATAATTATCGTTCATTATACATTGTTATACAAAAGGTTCTATTGTTTATACACAATAGAATATACTTATGAACTGCTTTTCATTTAGTATAGGTACAATCGATGTTACACATACGAGTAAATTATATTATGTTTAACCCGGCGTGAGTGAGGTCGGGTATGTCATACCCGGCGGTTTATAAAACCCTTAATATTTCTCAACTGTGCGATTTCTGGAACTTGGTTGGCTCAGTAGCTGGAGGGGGTGGTACGAGGGTGATTTTAAGCGACAATGACAATATTGCGCCGTTGGCCATGTAAGCTACAAGTGCGCAAACGCATTGCGGGTATGTCATACCCGACCTCATAGTCGGTGTCACTATTTTGTGTTTCGGTTATTTTTTTATTTTATACATTTAATAACTACTTTTCTTTACTTTTTGGTTTGTAAATTCTACAATATTATATCGTTTGTCAATTAGGCTTGTCCTTTGTCATGTTAATTAATATTACATTCAGTTAAAGCTGTATTCCAGTAGATGACGCCTGCAAATCCGTTGCACCAAAATCCGTATATAGCGCGGGAACCGTACCTATTTCTTGGATGAAAACTATCATAATATGTCCCATCCTGGGCTACAAAGTATCTCCAAATAAAATTTCAGCAGGTTATGCTGAAATTTAGTTGAGTAGCCTGGGCGTGAAGAGCTAACAGACAGACAGACAAACCGACAGATACTTTCGTATTTGCAATATTAGTATGAGTAAGAGAGATATTTATTGTTTTAATTTTAATTACAATGTTGATTTCAATTTGTCAAATTTTTATATTTTCAGTCTAAGTTCCTAAATCGTCGTTGCCAAAACAAGACCTCTTATGTGACGGTCTGGACGAAAATGACTTTTTTACACCATATTGTAGAGAATTAAATTCTCCACCTTGTACAAAAACTCACATGTGAAAAGGAGGCGAAAAAAAAGTCTCATGTGAAACTCAATAATAATTTCACAATCAAAATATCTCATGTGCGCAACTTTTACCCACTGTTACCTCTTATGTTGCTAAATTTAGCAATCAAAACCTCTCATGTGCAGCATAAGTGATAAAAAAAGAAAAAAAAAAGAGGTATATTGACTAGGTATCGATATCGTAATAAGTTTAAAAAATGTCTGAAATATAGATACATAAATAAGATTATTATTTTTAACAAAAAATTAAAACCGACTTCCAAGGTAAAAACAATAATAACATTAATGTGAACTAAAAAGTATTAAATAATTTTTACTATCTAATAGTGCCTTTTTCCGAATTCGGCTAAACCTCAACTATTTCTGTACTCAATCTTCATTATTTTGAAGTCGGTACCAGATAGCTGAATCTTCAGTCCTCTGACAGTATATTTAAAATTTTTGGAACTGGCACCGACTTCAAAATTATGAAGATTGAGTACAGAAATAGTTGAGGTTTAGCCGAATTCGGAAAAAGGCACTATTAGATAGTAAAAATTATTTAATACTTTTTAGTTCACATTAATGTTATTATTGTTTTTACCTTGGAAGTCGGTTTTAATTTTTTGTTAAAAATAATAATAATTTCACTCTTTTTAGTTACACTAGTAGATAAATCTTCGCGTATATTTTACGTATCTTATTACAATTTGTTAAGAGTCACAACTCACACTCACAAAATAATATAATATTATCAGTGAAGTGAACATATTGTGCTAAGTAATTTAACAATTTTAATATTTCAAGCCCGAAGCGGTCACCGGCGATTGCGATAACAATAGAAAGGCTATTGTGTCTCGTTTTTCCACGATCGAAGGATCTATCAGATAAAAAATTGTACAAACTTGCATAGGATGTAGCGTAGCATAATATTTAATATTATCATAATTATTGACAGCTGTTCTTGTTATCAAGAATTCAAATCGATAGGTACTTAGTGCACCATCTATCGATTAATAAGTATAACTAATTAAAAAGACACTTAATGACTTTGTTTTGTTTAAATGCTCTTTTTAAAATAACTTTATTTTAATTCTATTTGTCTATTAAAATTTTATAAAGTAGTAAAGTATTCGATCTGTATATTATAAAGTAGTTAGTAAAGTATTCGATATTCTGTCTTCGCGCGGCGGCGCTGGGCGGCGACCGACGCCGACCGCCGTGTATTAAAAACAAACAGGTGTTGTTAATTGTTATACAGTACATCATTATTATTATTAGTATATCCATACCTATGCCTTGTACTATTATCTATTCTGTGCCATGAGACATTCGTGGCCTTAACACGACGTGGTAATGATGATGATGACGATGATGATGATGATGATTATGATGATGAATATGAATTGCATAGTAGTTTATGCTTTCTGTTCTTAAAACAACGCCGAAACTCCCAAACGTGTATCTATAAGGAATCAGGAGTTCTCTCAGCATCATCGAAACTATGGTATACCTTGACCCAATATTTGACTTTTTGGTAGCGTATTCTTAGTACACTTCACATAAAACCAAAATCACTATATGTTTCCATATAAATTTCGAGGAGTTCCCTCGATTACTCATGGATCCCATCATCAGGTCACCACTTTTGTGAAAATGGGACCAAATTGGAGTGAAACCTAATACAACAAAACAAAAATTTCGAAAATCGGTTCACAAACGGCGGAGTAATCGTTGAACATACAAAAATAAAAAAAAAAAAAAAAAATAAAAAAAAAAAAAATATCCACAGCCGAACATATAACCTCCTCGTTTTTTGGAAGTCGGTTAAAAAATAAACTGGCATGCTTACATACAATTTTTTTTCACGAAGAAGTTTTTTTAAGTTTTTACAAAACTTGCATCTTTGCACATGAGAGATCTTGTTTTGGCAACGACGAAATGTAGTTGATTGGTGCGTAAAAAATACTACTTTGCACTAATAGCAACAAATATACTTTTTTATGATTGGACGTGGTTGTTTTATTGTAATAATTTATTTGTTTCATGTTAATTAATTATTACAGTGATAAGCATTATTCTACATTGCTCTAAAGTTATCAAAATCGACAGTTCAGTTTTCGGGTATGTCATACCCACCTCATAGCTGGTGTAAAAAAATTTCACCTCAGTCACGCCGGGTTAATTTTGATCAATAACCCAATCATTCTAAATAACACTGATTGGAGGAAAGAAAGATTCTCAGGAAGAATAACAATATAAATTTTCATACATACATTCTCAAAAACCACACCAGTTAAGTATATAAATCCAAATAATAAAGGACTAAATACTTTAATTGATAATATAATAATGACTCCGCAAAAGAAGTATTAAATGTTAATCATGGAATGCAGGTTAGGCCATTCCAACTTAAAAAAACATTTTCATAAAAAGCCAGGATTTGTAGCGGTGCTCCATTACAAAAATGGAAACTGCATCAATGTGTTGTTTGCTGTTGTAAACGTTGCAAAGTTTCTTGAATGTCACAGACTTAGGGTAGTAACTATTTATAGTTTGGCAACTTAAATCTTTTGTCTTCGCAAAATAATGATACCCTCTCGAAATATACCCGAAATATGCCCTGTCTTTTGTTTCGATCTGTTTTTACTATTTTTGTTGCTGCCTCTAGATTTTGAGCCGAGCTGCTCATTCGCTGATGAATGGCGAATTGGGACTTATAAACATCTAAACAAAACAAGAACAACTGTTGTTAAAGTTAGTTCGACCACTTTTTTTTTTATCTTTATTTAAGGAGTTCAGTTCTTACAAACTAGCATAAGATTATTTGATTCTTTATATCCACAATAATTTTAAGAACTAGACGTTCCGTGCGGCTCCACCCGCGTAAATTAGACATTTCACAGACAAATTAGTCAAAAAAAATAGCATATGATCCTTCACTTGGTCTATTTCTTATCTGTGCCTGTCGCGAAATGCTCAGCTCTTTAGTACTTTTCTAAATTACTCATTTAAACACATTAGACTGAATATTATTTATTTTACTCATAACACATTTTACAATCGCTCTTCTCAATACACAAAATTTTCTCTATAAAAGTCATCATTTCGAACTTGTATATTTAAATTATAAAAATTAAAGTATTTCCAAAAGAAGGTTAAAACATTTTGAACAGTGCCAAACGACAGAAAAATTGCTCCAGTAGTTCGTTCCCTGTCAAATAATTTTCCCCGTTTTTTTCACATTTTCCTCTATTTCTTCGCTCCTTTTAGTCTTAGCGTGATAAAATATAGCCTATAGCCTTCTTCAATAAATGGGCTATCTAACACTGAAAGAATTTTTGAAATCAGACCAGTAGTTCCTGAGATTAGCGCGTAATAAAAAAAAAAATAAAAATAAAAATAAAAATATCTTTATTAAACATACAAGGACAGAGCACAGCCGGAGTTTACAACACAAACGAACAACAACAATTTGACATGACGCACTGTAACATATAACATTGAAATACTTAAAAACTAATGGGTGATTGGTTATGGCTGTGCAATGCACACACCGCATGTTTAAAGGGAAAGCCACTCAGGCATCGACCGCGGCAAGCCGTGGCGCCTGATCTTCCGTGGCCCCCTGACAGTCTGCGATCCCACAACCGGCACTCTTACAAAGTTAACTACTATAAACGTTACAACACACACATACATACATAGACACTGGACAATGGACAATTAATAGATAAGGGCGGCAAATTTTCCCACGGTCCGCAATTATTCAGGATAGACAATAAAATATGACAATAATAATGAAATACAAGTTAGTCGGCGCGAAGACGCGCTTACTAGAGGTCTTTCTCTGCGCTAGACCTAACTAAACTGTAATTATCATATTGTATAGTTACATTGCTAATAATTATACGAGTATATTATACCATACCAATGTATACTCAAAAAATAATTCTCCGTTATAATTTAAGTAAATACGAAAAGTGCATGAAGATGTGATCCTGTGTTGTTTACAACGTCTTGTGCTGCAAGCAAAGGCCTTGGTGACCTGGAGTCATACCGCCGTGGCTCCGGCTTACAACCCTCTCGGTAGGTATTTCGATGGTTTTATACTACTCGTACATACTTGTTTTATCAATGTAAATGTTATAGTAAGTTGTAATTATAATAATAATAGATATGTAATATAATATAATACAATATACATATATACATATACCAATGTTAATATAAATTATGTTTTTAGGCGTTTTTATCAATAACTTAAGCAATTGAGGTGTTTAGGAATCTGTAGACATCTGTTGCTGTAGCAAAAAAGCTTTGTATTTAAGTTTAAATCCCTGTGTTGTTTGCAGAGCACGGATTGGAGGCGGCAGATTGTTCCAGACCTTGCTGGCCAGGTACCGGAAGCTACCCCTGAACGCGGAGGTGTGGTGCAGAAGATTAATTAAAAGATACGAGGAACCACGCGTTGTAACGGTCAGCTGTTTGTCTCCTGCCCACTGTAGTTTGCTGTACAGATAAGCAGGTGTTTTAAATTTTATGACCCCGAACAGTAATGTGGCAAAATGCAGTTGCCTCCTACCATCCATTCTAAGCCAACGTATGTTGTTAATATATGGTGTCACGTGAGCACGAGGAGGGACGTTGTGACAGAACCTGACGCACGAGTTCTGGACCTTTTGTATGAGCCTTTTGGTTCTAGACAACATGCAGGGGCCTATAACAATATCTGCGTAATTTAACTTAGACAAAATAAGCGATTCACAAAGAGTAGTACGTAAATCAGTAGACAGAAAGTTTCTAATTTTATACAAAACTTTTAGTCGGTAGAAGCAATTGCTGACAATTTTAGTTACATGTTTTTCAAACTTCAATTCTTCATCCATTAGTACACCTAAATTTCGAGTCTCGCTTACATTTTCAATTGATTGTCCGTCTACATATATTAACGGCTGCGATTCTTTTATTTTATGGATTTGGAGTTTTGTACCTAATACCATGTACTTGGTTTTCTCCGGGTTTAATACTAGTGCATTGGCTATGGCCCACTCCGAAATCCGGGCTAGGTCCTCGTTAAGCATCCTAACTGCCTCATGTATAAGACTCGGCTGAAAAGAAATGTACACTTGTATATCATCCGCATAAATGTGGAATTTACAGTATTTTATGACTCGGACAATATCCGCACAGTTAAGCGAGAATGCCTTTGGCCCAATAACCGACCCCTGGGGCACTCCCCTACTGACGTCACTCGGGTCTGAGCGTGACGATGTTCCGTCATAGTCATTGTTTATCTCTACAAGTTGAGAACGATTGCTAAAATAACTTGCAAACCAGTTTACGGAATTTTGGTCGAATCCGTAAAATTTCATTTTAGCTAGCAGTAAGGAAGTATTTATTGTCTCAAATGCCCGAGAAAAGTCAAGTAGTACAAGTAAAGTACCCTGGCCGGTGTCTTGCGCAGCAAGAATATTATCAACTACGTCAAGAAGCGCGGTGGTCGTGCTGTGTCTTTTGCGAAAACCCGACTGGACCTCAGGCAGAATGTTGTTTGCGTCGAGGTACTGTGTCACTTGACTACATACCACCCTTTCCAGGACCTTTGACGCACATGGGAGAATACTGATAGGTCTCAATTCCTTAAGCGATGTAACATTGTCCTTTTTAGGAATAGGTTTAACCAATGCCAGACGCCAAGCTTCAGGGAAAACACCAGATTCTAAAGATTTATTAACTATTTTGGTTAAACTTTCGAGGCCTATAGGATAATGACATATTGTCTGCAGCATGTCCAACGTAATATTGTCGGCACCCATAGCGTTAGACTTAATCGAGTTAAGAATCTTTTTAACTTGTTCAGTGCTTACTGAGGAGAACGAAAAAGTAGACGAGCTAAATCTATTAGTTTTAAAGAAATTTAAGGTAGACGGACATATTAAATTATTGCCTGGATTATCTAAAAAATGATTATTTATGATAGTGGGGTTATGGAGATGTGGCGGGAGTGGTGTGTTTTTTTTACTATTACTTATAGTGATATTTTCCTTAAGGTGCTTCCACATTAGACGTGGCTGCCTGATGTTGCAATTAATATAAGATTTGAAATACGCAGATTTTTCTCTTGCTAACGCCAGACAGACCTCTCGCTTAAGATTTTTATAAAATTCAAAATGTGAGGGATTTTTATTTTTACGTGCTCGCTTGTATGCCTCATCTCTCCGTCGCATTAATAACTTAATATTATAAGTAATCCATGGGTATTGTTTTTGTTTTAAAAAGGTAGTCCTGACGGGTGCTAGTGTATCAAATACCCATAGAATACTCATGTTGAATTCACGGACCATATCACTAACATCTGGTGTCTGTTGTATCAATTTCCAGTCTACAGACGCAATAGCCAAGTCCAAGTCCTGTACATCTATATTTTTTAACGGTCTGTAGTGTACTATTTTAGGCGTAAATTTTTCCTTCCGTATAGTAGCACTGAATGATAAAAATGCATGGCCACTAAGATCCGGAATGTAATCAACACATACCTGAACATGATCCACATTTGAACATACCAGGTCCAGTAGGGTTTCCGCCTCTGACGTGAAATGTGTGGCCTCATTTGTAAATTGACGTAATCTGTGTACATTTAAAAAATCTTCTAATTGTCTATAATTATTGTTATTTGAATGAAAATAGTTAATATTAAAATCGCCCATTAAATATATGTAGTCGTAACATGCCAATGTACTAATAGTGTCGGTAAGGGCATCGAGAAACACCTGTGCAGACAGCCAAGGGGGCCGGTACGCTGTGCCTACACATATCAACTTACTGTTGGCCTGAAAAGAAAGCCACATCTGTTCTACGTTGCTTGTTTCTGGGTGTATGAGCGTGCGTACCTTTAAACTGTTTTTTAAATAAAAACCCACGCCGCCACCGCGGGCTCGCACAGTCACAGGTCTAGGTTTATGCACCAGACGGTACCCAGGCACTTGTGGTGCGCGGCCGTCTTCGCCGGGTCGAAGCCAGGTCTCATTAATAGCAACTAAATCGCAGTCATGCCTACTCATTGCCACCAAAAATTCGTCCTGTCTAGAACCAAGAGAACCAGGATTTAAAAAACCAAATTTAATATTTTTTAACTTAATCATTTTCAACAATATAATAGTATTTCATTAAATTATAATAAATATATAGTAAAATGTAAAATATACATATTATTATATATATATTCGTATTGAAATGTAATAGATGTAATAGACAGTCATTTAAAAGTAGTTTTATTAATACTATAATAAATAAAATTATAACAGTGTATCTAGTAAAGACGATAATATTATTATAGCTTATAAAAATTACTTTGTCATTTGAGATTATGGAATAGTGAGTGTTACCTATATTTGCCGTGTACAGGTTATATTTCAGTAGATTTATTAATGTTTTTGTAAATTGATAGGTTATTGCATAATCATAATAGTTGTCGTAATAGTCCCATAGTATCACAACAATAAATGAAATAAAAACAAAAACATTGGTATGATATAACAAGAAATAATAAGAATTAAAATATACAATTAGGAAGAAAAACATGTAGGGAAAACAAACATTAGATACAAAATTATAGGTGTTACAGTGTAATGTGGGCTCTAGAGTCCAACCGACTGGTCTCCAAAAACCCGTTTTAGATCGCCCTCTGTTCTAATGCGGTGCACAATTGAACCTGGATCACGCCTGGCAAATATATAACCGCCACGCGTCCAGATGTATCGCCAGTTGTGACGACGCCCTTCTTCTCTTGCTAGGTAAAATATAATGCGATTTTTTTTAGTGAGGTACTCATTGATGTACAAGCGACGTGGAGTACCATCCACAATACCAGCCGTATCGATACCACGACGAACCCGGGCCGCTTTGAGGACATTGTCACGCACCGTTTTTCTTAAAAATTTGACGACAATTGGTCTAGACGACTGGTGTGCGGTGTCATCGGTGTTGACGGCTACTTTTTTGACTCCTTTTCGAACAGCGCTAACAATTTCATGCTCGCCAATCTCGACACCTATCTTTTTGGACACCAATCCGACTAGGTGAATTAGGTTTTCGCCACCTTTTTCTGGCACGCCCGATATTTGCACATCACACTGTAGGCTTTGCTGATCGCGATCGTTCAGTTCGAGTTTCAGATGTTCGATCACCTCAGTAACGTCCGAGCCGGGATTGCAAGTGCATGTGTGTGCGTCGACCTTCTGTTCCACTGCACTTAAGCGCGATTCAACAGCGTCTACACGTTTATGGATCTGTGATATTGTGGTGTTGAGCTTAGAGACCTCGTGCTTCACGGACACCATTTCAGTGCGAAACTCACAAATGACCTCCCTCAGTTGTCTAATCTCTTCGGCTAGTGAGTTTGGTGAAAGAGAACAGACGCTGCTGGGGGAAGTAGCGTCCACGTATGTGTCCTTGGGTGTAGTTTGACCTTCAAGTGTAGGAGACCCGACAGCATCTACTTTGCAGGAACGACAAAGCCATGTTGTGATTTTGGGGTCCGATATTTTGGCACAGGCTCGATGGTATGTAGCACTGCATTTATTACATTTAATCATGTCGATGATTTTTAAGAATCTAGCGCATTGATGGCACTTGAGATTAGGCATATTTGTTATATATTTTTGATATTTTTAACTGTTATATATAAGTTTTAATGTTTTTTATATTTTTAATTTTATTCACTGTGGGTAGGTATTACACTGAACAGCTGACCAGCACTTTATACAACGTTTTATAGTCTTTTTATGCTTGAAAATCCTTTTAAAAACACTGTATATGGTTGATTTTTATGTACTGTTCCCTAATATATACTTTTGATCACATAAAATATACTTTATTATTTCAAAGTTAATAAATGAGTGAGAGCTGTGAGATCTGTCAAACTGCGTGGTTTGGGCGTGAAGAGGACTATGTCTAATATTGAAATGATTGCGCGAGTTTCTTTGTCCGTATCATGTCTGTTAGGTCTATTTGTCGCAGGGAAAAGAGGATATCAGGATTTCACGATATCCCTAGGGATATCACGAACTCCCCGTAGATGCCGAATATTCTTGTGTATTTCGTCTCCTTACTAAAAATATCATTGATATGTCATTTCACTAAACTAAATCTAGTGAAACGTCAGAAAAGCGGACACCGCCGAATAAAAATCAAGCCACGCATTTCTCTCGCTTGCTCTAGTATACACACGGGTACTTTGATAGGATCATCTAACATCTGAATCTGACAAGTAAGATGTTAGATTATCCATGCGTCGGATGGGCATGTAAAAAGTCGGTCCTGCGCCTGATCTCTCCGGTCGTGTCAGTCTTCCATCCCACCGGGTTATGCGAGTAAAGGAATATAGAGATTGCTCTTGTGTACTGCGCACACACTATAAAATTACCCTTGGCCTGGTTTCAATGAAACCGGTCACCGTTACCAAAACCAGAGTGGGGGTTATTATTATTATTATCACACGTGTAATGCAACTATAGCAGATCTGAGGGGGCATCACCATATCTCTGAATCATACAGTTGAAACCAGCTGAGCGTTCTTCATCAGATACTTCAGACCATTGATTTTTGACGTCAAATGAAGCGGCCGACCAAGTTGAATATTTTTTGTAAAGGTGGCATGTCGATCTCTAGTTTGGTCAGGCTCTTGTACAGGCACGGGTACTACAGGTACTCCAGCTCTTCGATTATCTTAGTTTTTACGGTTCCGTACCTAAAGAGTTAGTCTGTCTGTCTGTCTCCAGGCTAGACGAGCCGCGCCAGCTCGAGCGACGCATTTGTTTTACTCCCACTTGTGAGTGAGTCCGTATCACGTGTGGGAACTAGAGCGAGCGAGAAAAATGAGTGGCTCGTTTTTTATACGCCGGTATCCGCGTTTCTGACATTTCACTAGATTTAGTTGTGTGAAATGACATATAATCACTAGATATTTTTAGTAAGAAGACGTAACAAACAAGAATATTCAGCATCTACCGGGAGTTCGTGATATCCCTAGGGATATCGTGAAATCCCTGATATACTCTTTTCCCTGCGTCATATTTAAATCGCTAAATTTATTTTAGTGATATTTAGAATGTACGTTGAAATAAACTTAAGAACACTTATTGATAAAGGAATTTAATGGAATGAATACGGTACTTTACAGTATTTTTTTGTTTTCCTTCTTTAAAACGGAAAAAATTAAGGAAGAAAAACAAAAAAAAACTGAATTATTATGTACGGTAACTAATTATTATAATTTTTATGTTAAACATCAAACAGATCTATCAACTTCCTGCTTAAATCTTACTTAAGTACATCTAAACTATTTGCTTTATCAATGTCGTTATTTTCCCGGGTATCGGATTACCGCGAGCGATGCGCCCCAATTCAGTTAAAATAAATTAGAAGCTTACTAACTGTTAACCAGTTGTTAGGTAACTCGTGCCTGAACTTCAAGTACAAACCAACCACAGGTAAGATAATAATATAATGTGATGAATAGGTACGTAAAGCAAACACAATAATATGACTTCGTTGTTTTACGATGCGTCACGGAAACGCGCGAACAACGCGTTGCGGTAGCACAATACAAAACGATGATAATTATTACTAACACTGCGTTATTCACTCTACCGTTATATATACAGCTCGTGTCCGTTGTTCCATAAAAAACGTACATCTGACAACTTAACGTATGTCACATTCATTGGCATGTGGGTAAAACTTAAATAAAATATGTATGTAAACATCAGAATTTAGAGGATGGCTGCGGCAACACAATGGATGCTCTCGCTCTTACGTGTACCTAAGTAGAAAAAAGTAATAATTGCATATAATACAATCTTTTTAATGTAAAAAATTCATCGTATTATTTAATAGTTTTTTTGTTAAAAATATTTGAAACTAAAATAGAAGAGAAATAAGAAACATTGTAAATATAACATTATGTTTATTTTCAAAATTCAAATACTTACCGTGTCGAAAAAAGAAAAAAATTAACAATCTTTACATCACTTAAAAAAAGTGAGAAAAGTGTGTCAGCTCCGACGCACGACTGGAGTTTACTCCTTAAGTACGAGCAATGAGTTTCTACGTTAGTAACATACAATATCATTGAGTACGAGTATCTAACCATACGCAAAAAGAGTTTATTCAACTGAAAAAAGATTAATATCATATGATATCAGATGTTCCGGCAATATTATCTACACACCTTTCTGCCATAGTTATTTCAAAATACTTTTAGTTCACTTTAGCCATTTTGTTATATATATATTATTTTGTTATAAATATCAGTAATTAATATTGTTAATGTGAAGTTATAATTTTTATCATTATACTGGCTATTGTGATATATATATATATATATATATATATATATATATATATATATATATATATATATATATATATATATATATATATATATATATATATATATATATATATATATATATGACGATGTCCGATGATTCCAAAAACGTGACACATTTTTTCGTTACATGTTTTTATGTAAGTAGGTACAGTAAAGGTTTATTTCAGAAAAATATATTTTATATCATACGATTCCCGAGTCTTTACAAAGTTATAATTTCAGCTTGTTAATAACTGGCCGTGACTTATTATTTTAAAAATGCTAGCATCGTTTTTAAAAATATACCTTTACCAATAAATATAATTCTTGGATGATATTTTGATAGTCGTTTTCTCGCAAGTTGATAACTTCAAAGGACCTTCCGTGTGCCCCACACCATCAAATGTAATGGGTCCGGACGTGACCTCAGACTGACCCGTCTAAGAAAACGACAGTGCCATTCTCAGAATTCAGCATAAAAGTTCCACACAAAATTATCTACCTTTTAGTTTAAGGAAGAAAGTATAGGATTATTTTGTTTCTTAATTCTTCTGAGAAAAGTATTATGAATATGAAATTTTGTGAAACTTATGTTTGATTCAGGTGGTTACATAATTATTATTTTTTTACTAGTTGTCACACGCAACTCCGTTACGTTAAGATTCGTAAATCGCGTGGCAACCGTACATTTTTCCGGGACAAAAAGTAATCCTATGTCCTTTCCCTCTCTTAAAGGACTTTTAGTATCTCTATCCAAATTCAGCAAAATAGGTTCAGAGATTTAGGCGTAAAGAGGTAACAGATACACGGACAGACCGACAGACACACTTTCGCATTTATAATATAATATTAGTATGGATTCGAGGGTATGTCACAATTAAAAAAATATTACACCACCTTCACCCTCGCTGTAACATCACAAGTGATATTCAACTCACGTAAGTAATGAAAATGGACAACGAAAATAAAATTTGTTCGTTTTTTGGATTACGCCTTCATGTTATATGAGGCGGGAAACAATCACATTATACGGGTTATATCATGGCATATATTTATATCTTAATTTTATTACAAGTCGAAGTTTTTATAACTTATTTTTATCAGAAAATGGGTTTTTCATATAACATTTTTCATGAGATATTTATAGGCTCCTTAGGAGATAAATTATACCGAAGAGTACAAAGTAATACCGAATAAAGATACTAATTGTATCCTGTGTATGTAAAATTCAAACCATTTTGATTTTGCCCTCAATATAAATATATCTATTTGATTCATAAAAAACTTGAGAGGTGTCAAGGGACATCCGAATGGAACGAAGTTATTTCTTATGTTAAAAAAAGCTGTATATACATGTTATAGTCAAGAAAATTATTTAAAAAACGCCATCTATTGACGCTCAGGAATACTAATAACGCATCGCTGTTTATTCTCAAAAAACGCCAATACTATCAACGCCCTCTGCCCCTACCATGCAGGTACTAATAAAAAAGTGTCGTTACAACTTTTTCGGCTTAGCCCCCTTTCGCAACGCGCGATAAGGAACTCCGTTCCAATAATAATAAGATACACTACAGTAAACCATTGCTATTCTTCTACGTCTATTTATGAATTTTTATTTACTAATAGAAAAAAATTATCTAGATAATAGCATCTAAATTCATTATTGAAGTTTCATATTTTAATAATCATGCCTAGCCTTAGAGCACGCTGCACAGTTCTATTGTTGCGACTCTCATTCATGCACAGCCATCCATCCATACGGCATATTGTTTTATATAAATACGCTCCCTCATTTTAATGATGCGCTACGTGTGGTTACGTAAATCCACTGCTCATGAAATTAACGACTCAGTTACGTAAAACTAAAGCTAAAGACCTAAAAGCTGAGCGCCAAAATGTAGGTAATATTTTGAGTTTTTAGTAAAAGCCTGGTAAGAGGAACATATTAGCCCCTAGTCAACACGTTTTCTTTATCGATTTTTAATAGAATTGCCTATCAAAACGTATGGAATTGACATGACATGATTCGAATGTCCACTTCGCACTATCGAACTCTTAAGCTATGTCCACATTACGCAATTTCATCTTCAATTATCGTCATCTTCTTTTTATTCAACTTTCGTTTGGCATATTCAATAATTGAATGCGTCAAAATCCACCCGCGTTGAAAGAAAAGTGTCATAGCGACCGTTACGATTTCAACGCGCGTCACGGGCATGCCTTACGATCGCTGTTGACTGCGCGTTATAACGCATGCCCTTGATGAACAAAAAAAGGCCCAGTGTGGACAAAGCTTTATGTCAATTTCACACAATATTTTTTTTTTTTTTTTTTTTTTTTTAACATTTATTGCACACAAAACACTGTTTACATAAAAAATGACATAGAAAGACGACACAAAGGACTGCTTATTTCTAAAGAAATTTCTTACAGCAGCCCTACGGAGAGAGATGTGATATAAGACATCAGATAGAGCGTGCACAATAACAAAATTAAACTTTAAATCTACATTATACACAAAACTAATAATAACAATAATAATAATGAAACATACATGTATTAAGTTAACCAAAATAAATAATAGTACAATATTAATAATAAATTATAAATACTATACAATATGTCTATAATACATAAATACTATATGTATATTTAATAACGTTATTTATATGGATTGAGATTCTTGAAGATAATGCTCTTTCAAGCGTTTCTTGAACACACCGATGGTAGAGCTATCACGAACAGTGTGGGGAAGCGAATTCCACAATCTGACTGCATGAACGGTAAAGGAGTAGGAGTAAAAATTGGAGCGATGGGATGGGAGTGAAAGATTCATTCTTGTATTGGACCTGCATGGATTATGGAGTGGTCGTGAAAAATTGAAACGTTCAACAAGGTAGGAGGGGGAAAGGGGGTTATACAGGATATTATACAATAGACAAAGGATATGGGAATTGCGACGGAGGTGCAATATTGTGCGGCGATCCTATAGGATATCGCTTATTTATGAATAATCGACAAAGGAAACGTTTTGGCTGGGGGTTCTAGTTATAACCGAGCCAAATTAACTTAAATGATGTCTACGATGAATTAAATTTGTAACATCCTTGCGCTGTCAGGTGTAATGAAGAAAAATAAAAATATTCTATGTCGGTAATTTCACATTTTATCCAAATATGAATCTGTAAAATATATGTACAGACATGCAAATTGATTCTCGGGCCGATGTAACCCGATGGGTTATATCCATCCTAGCCAGTTTCTTTTTTCCTATATCCTAGCCAGTTTACAACAGCTAGTTGTGTTGTCACGTCAATAACTTGATAAAACGGAGATATTTACATCTGCCAATGAATAAATTTTTTGTTAGTATTTATTTAAGGTTTATCCGTTCTACTGCAGTGCAGATATACTTATATAGACGCCAAAATCCTTTCTTTGAGTTTAGTTCTAGTCGGGTATAAGTAAATAGCCTGAGGTCTCTCCGAAGTACCATTCAATTATGGAGCAAGCAGGCCACGGAGCCTGCACTCTATCGACCGGAGTCATTACTCGAACGATCCAACATTATGTCACAACCAGGAGGCTCGATCCAATATTTGTGGTCTCAATAAAGTATAAGCTTGAGAAGTAAAGTAACTAGCAAGTAACTATTATTCATTACTTCTGCAACAGCTAACTACGCATTTTATTATTGAAGTTTCATATTTATTATTTAATTAAAATTATTATTAAATCTTATAATTAGTGAAAATGGCAATAAAAATCACTTATACTATGTTTACACCTCCATTTATGTATTGGAACGAAGTTCCTTATCGCGCGTTCGCCATAAAGGGGGCTAGACAGAACGATATTTGACCTTGACACTTTTATTAGTACCTGAATGATAGGGGCAGAGGGCGTCGATAGTATTCCTGTGCGTAACTAGATGGCGTTTTTTGAGAATAAACAGCGATGCGTTGTTAGTATTCCTGGGCGTAAATAGAAGAGGTATTTTTTAAATTAGAGTGTTTAATATGTATACAGGTTTTTTGAACATAAGAAACAACTTCGTTCCATTCGGGTGTCCCTTGACACCTCTCAAGTTTTTATAGACTGAGATTGTTATAAGCTCGACGCTGAACATTATTTAAGTTAATTAATATCAGGTGTGCTTTTAGCGTAGGCAAATAAGGGCAGCCCATGATGAGGGTAAACAAAACGGTCGAAGTTTCACAAAGCCGAGCCGCACAAAGGTAACAATCGAGTGTCGCCTCTGTCGTGGACACCGCTGACTAATCATCTAACATCCTGTATTGTTTGATAAAATCAAAATACACCACCGGTACTTCCTGATTTCCTAGTACAAACAAAATTAGTCGACTGTAGAATGTAGATAGCTACAATCGAGTAAGTAAGTATGAATGCTTGAATTTATTGTTAATCACAAAGACCTATCATCTGAAGGCGATTTTCCTGTTGTGTGTGTTGTCGCCCGCGCGCGGATTTGGTCCGCATGCGGTTGACATGCTTCTGGCCGCGCGCATGTTGCCCGAATGACAGAAAAAGCATCTATGAAATGACGCGGGCAACTTTCATGTGGACCTGATCCACGCGCGTACGCGAGTGTTTATTGCCCTTTCAAATAATTATTTATTAAAATGTTCAATTCAAGTTATAAAAAAATAACATTAAATCTTGGTGAAGACTATTATGTTCTTCTTGTAGGATGTAGGTTTCGTCCAGAATCTTCTAAATTCCTATGCACCGACTACAAGACGGTGTCGATGATGATAATGACCGTGACATTATTGTCAGCGCATAAAAGGTTTTGTCAGACATTGTTTTGCCGCGATTAAAATTATTCAAATGAAGTTTCATTTATTTAAAACGTAGCGGCAGTCCGGATTTTGATTTTAAAGCTTTTAATTTTACTAGCTCGGAACTCGGTAGCGCTGGAAATTATTTAAAAACAAGCGTCCTGGGAGTTAAATTAGTTTCGATAAGCGCTTAGAGTATTTATTTCAAAATCTTCCGCTTGCGGCTTAACCTACTAAGTATTATCCGAAACTTTTTGGCACGAAATATTTTACGTTGAGGTTTAAGCCTGCGAAAGTACAAATTAGTACTTCCCAACACTATTAAGATATAAAATCCATTAAATTATTTTCTTTCTTTATTTCTTTTTATATTTTGTGAAATATAATAAGCAATAACCCAGATTAGCGCAAGTGAATCTAACATAAAAATTAGAAGAATGTAAGCCACACTGTTTTAACTGTATTATGTGTTTATTTTACTTTTACACAATAATAAACCCACACACCAATTTATATAAGTGATATGGTACGTTACTAAAAATCCAAAAGTCGCAGTCTCAAGCGAAAAAGACTAAAATAAATGTAATTTAACATTCAAGGAACTAAGACAAGACAGAATATTTCATATTTTATTCAAGAAATATGAAGATGAATGGGGGTATATGAATGAAACGTCCCACTAAGAGGCATCGGTCCCCCGAGCACTTATGTTGAAACGAACATTTTTCATTACGATTTTTTCGGTTCATTTGCTTTTATCTTTAAAGGTTAATAATATTTCTGTATAAATAATAACATAGCTTGTTAAATATATATATATATATATATATATATATATATATATATATATATATATATATATATATATATATATATAAGATAAATTATTGAGGATTTTCAAAATAAACCACAAATTGTTGCTCTGAAAATATAAAGTATTGTTTTATTTGACACGCTCTTACAGTTTTACGATAAGTATTGTAATTGTTGTTTGTCTAAAATCTAAGAATAGTTTATCTCACCTGAAAATATAAAGAAACGACATTTGAAGTTTACTAATATCGATTCCTCAAATTTATCCTTTCTAAATCTTTCTTTAAGTTTTTATAACAGTTTAATCTTGATACTTAAATCCGCCATTTACATTCCATCACATTCGATCCTGTCACATGTGACGTTTGTGCATGTGACAATCAAATGTCACTCTACATACCACAGATAATTATGATATTGAAATGTCACTTGTCATTTCATTACATATAATAGGCAACCGATATTGAAATAATAAGCCGATGTCGCCCTTGACTTTGTGTTAAGAAATCAGTAGAAGATAAAATATTATTATTACAAGCAAGAATGGTTGGCGAGAAGTATTATTCTTTTATGAAAACTACAAGGCTCCAAGCACTTTTTAGCGCGTGGTCAAGATCAAAGACGTCACTATTATTATATGTGTCATTTTAGCGAAACTGCTTCGAATCAAATCTCTTTGATATGGTCAAGGTCTCCCTTTGTAACGTAGTAAATTTCTTAGAAATAATAAACTACTATTAGCGCCATCTATTGACATAATTTTGAATTAGAGTTTCAGTACTCTTGTTACCTCACCAGACCTTCACTACCTAGAGCAAAGTCTTTCGAGCCACTCTGACATTGCTCACCGAGTCGGCCATTATTAAAAGAAGAAGAAGAATAAATTTGTTACTGAGTTTTTAAATATTTCATTTATCTCTTATATTATGACTAAACTCTTTCTAGTATGTCACTAAAATCTAAATACTTTTTTTATATATATTTTTTATATGTGACACCTTGACTATAATATTATTATCAAATTTTAATTTAATAACCTTTGAAATACTTTTTAGCAAATAACTTGTTCTTGGCACAGCATTAAAAGAACATCGTAAGAAGTCATTATCGCTAAAACCAGCGGAGTTTTAAGTGTATTGCCTGCCATTAAAATAAATTTTTCGATTATATTAAGTTAAGCTTGAAAAATAACATTTTATACAAATAATATTATACTTTCAGTTATCCAATAAAATAAAGCTGCTCTTGTAGACTTTGTTAAGAAGTCCCAAGACAGAACTCTTCATTGGACAATGGTTAAAGTTTATCAAAAGTTTTAGTTCATTAGCTTATGAATAACAAAGTAAATAATATTATAATAAAGGGTAAGTACTATCAAGAGATCGCTTCATAGGAAGATGTTGAGCCTTTATAAGTTGGTAGGCAATGATATTATATAAAAAAACTCAAAGCAGATATGTTACTACCGCGCGCGTTGTGAAGCCATTAAATACGGGCCAATTGACCCGTCTTTTGTATAGTCTGTCTCTTTTATGTAAATGTCATTTCGTATCTTTTGTTTCACTTATCTGTCAAATTTGAGAATTGAATTTGAAAATTGTTCGGAAGCAATTTAAGCCGGAAAATAGTATGAACGTAACAGATCTGTATTTAGTTGAATATCATTGGTTGATAGGGTTCAGTCTAGTCTACCCAACAGATCATGATCCATGACCAACATTGACGTAATAATATAGCCCGACAAAATAATATAGATCCATCTTTTGTCTTTAAATCATTTTTTGTGGTTAATAAACCATGAATTTTTATAAGAAATTTTGTAGTTTATATATAAAATTTTTGATTATAATGATAAACTAAATTTATGTACAAAATTAACATAATCACAGTCATCAATCTTCAATAAGTTATTGATAACTTATGAAGATTCTGTGATGATCTGAAATGTAATATCGAATTAAAAATTCTGTAAAATATTTGAAAAGTTTGTGATTGCCCGTGTTTGAAATGAATTTTGAGATTGATAACAAACAGAATTGATAAAAACTTCGCTTCAATAAATTTCAATTTAAAATTAATTTAATATTATCATCACACCAAAATATGTATATTAAGCTTTTTCTTTAAAAAATAAAATCATTACAGAAAATATTAAGTATTTCAAGCTTTTTCTTAAAGATATGGCTTTAAGGAGCTTTTAGTAAAACAACCGACAAGTTGGCGTTTTGTCGTCGTTTGCTGTGGATGTATTCCGAAATAAGACTCAGTATACAGGACAGTTAAGCCATGACGTCATGTATTCAACGCCATATTGTACTGATATGTCACCATATTAATGTACTTTTGTGACAATTATAACGTATTTGTCATTAGCATAATAATTATGCTTAGCACAAACCTACGCGACCACGCGACTGCGAAGCGGCAGCGTCAATAAAAAACACACATTTGACAATTTGTATTGACGCTGCCGCTTCGCAGTCGCGTGGTCGCGTAGGTTTGTGCTAAGCATAAAGAGCATTAGCATCTCACCAAAATTACATACGTTATTTCCAAAATCCTACCAATATCACATACTATAGCGTATGCTTTGAGACGAATCAACAATATGGCGTCTATTTTTGGCGTCATGAGCACTGGTTAGTATACTGGGCTATGTTTTGGAACTCGCCGTATGTTGCTAATTAAAAGTCATTGGTTTGAATTTTTTTAATTCATTTATAGGAAATGGATGAAATAGAAACGAATCTGCATTAATATTGCATTAAAAGTTAAATTATGTTACTATACAATGTTCGGCTGTGGATATTTTTTTAGAATAATGCGTTAACAATTGCACTTAGAGAGGTTTAATGATTAGTCAACTTTTATTTAATGATGATTTTGATATATTAAGCCTATTATTTTCTGTCAAATTCCTCATTCAGGTAAAGCTTAAATACTTCTGAGTAAGTATGGCTGTAAAATATTAATATTGTCTAAGCGGGCCCCTAGATCTGCAATCATATTAAACAATATTTTATTGAACAACTTATTTGACATTAAGATCAAAAGGCGGGCGCGTTAAATATTAAACATAGACGGTCCATAATATTGCACAATTCGTGATATTACGCAATTAAATTGTTCGTCTAGGGGCCCGCTTAGAAGTCATAAAGATGCTTGGAGCTTGTTAGTATCATAATTCCAGTCTCAAAGTCAGTTATGAAGCATCTCCATCAGCCTGAGCGCGACACCCGAGCAATGTAAATCGGCGATTCTATAATCTTTAATTTATACACTCCCCGCGCCAAATTACCCTAATTACTCTTCATTAGTGCGCCTCACTCCGCGCCGAGATAACCTTGTTATCGGTCATCATGATCATTACTTACTATATAGGCAACCAATTTTAGATAAAACAGGGCTAGATGAAGTTGTATTTGGGTTTTCAGGCTTGGTAATATAATATAATGCATGTGATATTAGTTACTAGGTAGGTACTATAAAATGAAAACAACATGGATTTACGATTACTTAAATCTCGCTATTAAATGTAATCCATACTAACAGGGCGAGCGAAGCGAGGTTTCTCAGGTTTTGGGATATAGGTACTAGGGTATATCCCAAAACCTGAGCACTTTTGTGGTACACTTTACGGAAAAAATATCACGTCATTGATTTGTACTCTAATATAGTAAATTTTCTTTATATGCAGATGTGTTATCTTCTAGTCGAGGTTAGATTACTATTAAAATATAAAAAGACATATTACCACGCAGAAAAATGACGCGAGCCTTCACAAAGCTCGGCCTTTAGCTAGTATACATTAAGTTTGAAATTATACACTTTAGTAAACAAACGCAATAATTAAAGCATAGAATAGCGTTATCACGGCCGTTCCCAATATTCAATATATCTCTGGTTTGACATACGACCGATCGTAGTAACATTGAATTGGCATAACATAGGTACCTAACTATTCCTATCTCTAGTAGGGCAAAATCAGAGATAGATCAAATATTGGGAACGGCCGTTATAATTAGACTATTAACTGATAATTATTCGAAAATAGATCGGAAACTTTGGCTCACGGAAATGATAGCTACGAAGCTACGGGCTCTACGCGCAGGCTACGAACTTCGTAGCGCCGTAGCACCGTAGCACTAGTATCGCTCGGCTTGACGCACGGAGCGCACGTCAACTTTCATCTATATCTCCCTCTCTGTCTAATTTCGAAATTCACCTTCAAATAGCAATAATACCCGTGATCTTACTGTGATTTTGTGTTTGTTACTGAAGCTGTATGTTATGTAACAGGTTGGTATTCTTTTCGCTATTCTATTCTATACTTTATTTTACACTTAAAAAAAAATGAAAAAAAATATATAATTTTTTATAATCGAAAATATGTTGTATTCTTATTTTAAAGGCTTGAAAAGAAAATCGCGCGAATTAAGTTTAAATTAATAACCGTTACATAACTGCGAGTCAGGGACTCACATTGCTTTGTTTATTTTCAGTAGAACTTTTATGACCTGGAATCTAATCTAACTTACCGTTTAGATTGTACTAAAGAATATTATACTGACTATCAAAATATATTTTACTTGATAATTAAAATTATTTGATTGCTCATAATTGTATTTCAATAGGGTTCCGTATCAAAAGGATAAGGTCATTCATTTCGTCGTTATCCGTAAGTCGGTCATTTGGCTATGGCAAATCATACTTTTGACTGACTTTCAAAAAAGAGGAGGTTATAATATGTTCGATTGTGGATATTTTTTTTGTTGAAGGTATACAGATAATATTTTTCTGTTGCCGCTATAGCATAAAAAAATTGTTTCTACGCGTTTTTATCATATCAAAATAGGTACGATACGAGCTTTTTAGCTATTTACAAAAACATACTAATCCTCAAATGTATGGTATACCATACATTCTGGTAGACCTATAGGTCTACCAGAATGTGATGGCAAACTAATCCTCAAGATTTTTAAAAAATATCCTAGATCATTGGATGAATTTATATATTATTTGCATGTTTTACACACAGAATCAGCCGCTATAAGGAAAAAAAGGGCTCAAAATGTTTTATTCCAATTACCCCGGTATTGCTAGAGTCAATTTACTTTCGAACTTTTTGCCATCAGATTCTGGTAGACCTATAGTTGCTTAAACAATTATTGCCATTATGATCGTTTGATGCATCCGCAAGAACGAGCGGTTAGGCCGCTACACCGCAAGATGTATACCAATAAATAATTTACTTTGACGATTTATTTAAAATACGGCTTGTTTTAATACAACTGCCTGTCCATACTAATCCATATTACTAATATTATAAATGCGAAAGCGTGTCTGTCTGTCTGTCTGTCTGTTACCTCTTCACGCTCAAACCGCTGAACCGATTTTGCTGAAATTTGGCATGGAGATACTTTGAGTCCCGAGAAAGGACATAGGATAGTTTTTATCTCGGTAAAATGTACGGCTCCCGCGCGATAAC
This sequence comes from Polyommatus icarus, assembly GCA_937595015.1. Lineage (NCBI taxonomy): Eukaryota > Metazoa > Arthropoda > Insecta > Lepidoptera > Lycaenidae > Polyommatus > Polyommatus icarus. The sequence continues at coordinate 5,147,023 of OW569325.1, forward strand.
CAAGTTTTGGCGCAACGGAGTTGCGGGCTTCATCTAGTATTATTATAAATGCGAAAGTGTGTCTGTCTGTCTGTTACCTCTTCACGCCCAAACCGCTGAACGGATTTAGCTGAAATTTGGCATGAAGATACTTTGAGTCCCGGGAAAGGACATAGGATACTTTTTATCCCGAAAAAATGTACGGTTCCCGCGCGATAAACGGTTTTTGTCGTAACGGAGTTGCGAGCGTCATCTAATGTATAATATTTTACGATGTAGCGGCCAATATAGAAAATATAAATGGAGCTAAAGTTCTTTTGAAAACACATTTCTCACCTATGTGCGATAATAATTGCTTAAGCGATTATGCAATTATTGCCATTGTCATGATAATATCACCTAAATACACCTGCATCTCAACCTGGGTAATTATGCAAACACCGTCACATAATAATTAATCTATTATATAATGCTAATCATTGAAATGCAAATAGCATATTAGAAACTTAGTCGTATTGTATAAATAGAATGCTAAGTTTAACTCAATAAATTAAAGACACAAGTGGATAAAATGACCGATGATTAGATGTTATAACAGTTTTTGTGCACAAATGGAGGCTTTGGGACCAGAAAAATGAATTGCAATAAACATGATAATTTAATGTATACTTACAAAGTTACTCAAATGAAGCTGGTAGGTATACGGTTCGCTCAAATTATCAGGGAACAAGTGTGTAAGTAATTAAAATTTCAGAATGATAGACCCGTATTTTTGGTCAGTACTTAAGATGCGACCCGGACTTAAGACTCGGTTCGGCTCTGTGATTGGTCCAAATTTTGATAGCCAACCAATCACAGAGCCTGAACCGTGTCTTGAGACCGGGTCGCATCTTGAGTACTGACCAAAAATACGGGCCTTAGATATCCACTTCGTCCTCTTACGTCTTCAATTATAATTGCAACAAAGTAAAATAAATATAAAAATATCTTTATTAAACATACAAGGACAGAGCACAGCCAGAGTTTATAACACAAAAGAATAACAACAATTTGACATGACGCACTGTAACATATAACATTGAAGTACTTAAAAACTAATGGGTGATTGGTTATGGCTGTGCAATGCACACACCGCATGTTTAAAGGGAAAGCCACTCAGGCATCGACCGCGGCAAGCCGTGGCGCCTGATCTTCCGTGGCCCCCTGACAGTCTGCGATCCCACAACCGGCACACTTACAAAGTTATTTTAGGGGTCCTATTTTAATTCCAAGCGCTTGGTTAGTTCAAGAACCGGTATCACGTTTGAAAATGTCGACAGGGTTTTTAACTGACATAGAAATATATTATTATCTTTATTAATTCATTTACTCTTATTGTAAAGCAGCAAAGGACTTCTATCTTATTTGTTTTTTTAATTGGCCTATAGTGTTCCACTGCTGGACAAAGGCCTCTCCCAGGATCTTCCACTGTTCTCTCTCCTGCGCCACCGAAAGCCAACCTGGCTGATATGCTTATTTGTTATAAGATGACAAAATCGTAAATGCTCCAAAGTTACCATTGTTGGAATCCCTAGCCGATGCATTATGCAATATCCCCGGGCAAGCTTCTGCCTGTATTGAATTGGTATATCTGTGATGACAGGTGTTCTAAATGCACTAAAGGGTCACTTCATACCGAGACGAGACAAGATGTGCTAGGTGCCTGAAGCCGTTGTTTTTTTTAGTAAATTTACTTAAATAAAATTAAATTAAGGGTCGGTTTTAGATAGCTAGGTCAACGTGACGAGCAATGCAATTGCATCACGCAATACAATGCTATTTAAAGCCATTCAAATCTCTGTATATTCCCCAAGCAAATACAATTAATTGACAGACTTAACGCATGCGTAGGGCTGCTTAAGGGTTGGACCTCATCTGGTAGCACGGAATCGCCTTTTTCCGTCGCCCTTTCTCTTTCTGTCGCTTAGAACTGCCATTTGCTAGACCGAGACAGAAAGCATAATGCGATAGCCTCGATGATTCCGCCGCGTGCAGAAAGCATAATGCGATAGCACGCGGCGGAATCCTCGAGGCTATCGCATTATGCTTTGAGGTCCAACCCTTATGCTTATACCAATTTACTTGTTTTAAACATGCATCGCTTCACCATATTGCAATGTAAACGGCCCCTAACGCTCCAACCCGGATTCCTAAGCTGATGATGATACATATGCAATGATAGGATCCGGCTTTATGCAACATTGCCGGGCGCTCTCTCGTGATTGCTCATTGATACTGATTGCAACACAAACTGCACACTTGCACAGACTGCACATTGCACAGATTGCACACACTTCGCACAGACTGCACACACTTCGCTCGCCGCTTGCGGACAATACGAAAAGACTGATTAATGCATTGTTATTGCAGAAACGTTTGGATTGTTTAGATGTAGGGAAGTATCTAGAGATAAAAGATTCCGTGACTATCAAGAATTTTTAAATGAATATTAATTTATTGCTTAAATTGCAATCAAGTAAACCAAACCAATATACGTAATTATTATGTTACTAGATTACGCCCGCAACTCCGTTACGACAAAAACCGTTTATCGCGCGGGAACCGTACATTTTTCCGGAATAAAAAGTATCCTATGTCCTTTCGCGGGACTCAAAGTATCTTCATACCAAATTTAAGCAAAATCAGTTCAGCGGTTTGAGCGTGAAGAGGTAACAGACAGACAGACTGACAGATAGACAGACAGACAGACAGACAGATAGACAGACAGACAGACAGACACACTTTCGCATTTGTAATATTAGTATGGATTTGTGATGATTTTTATGACGATGTAAGACGATTGCGTGAATGAATCGAAAGTATTTTATGAAATTCAACAGAAAAACATCTTCTTCGTTCTAAAATGTACAATTTTCGAAAGTTAAATGTAAAGATTCAATAACTTTACAGTGTCATAAAATCATATTGTATTTTGTTACTGATAGTACAATAATTCCCTGCATAATATTTATATAATATTATGTAAAAGCAAAGTAACTTCATATTATAATATTAAGTATCTCGGTATTATTTAATACCTTCACACAAAGATTCCAAAAAGTACACAATCAGAAACAGACCGCAAAACCTTAAGTAGTCTGAAGCCGAAGCTCCCAATATATTTTGTTGCCTCTCAAAGTTGAAAAGCTCCAAATATTAAACGGTATTATTGAACACAATTTATATTTAAAGATGTCTCTATTATACTTTGCGATTTGCCTTTGAATAACAATGATTAAATGGGAAAAATAACACAAACTTACATATTTTAGTTTGCGGTAAATTGAAACTTATAGTTATAAAATAATTTTGAAACTTTGTCCTTTAATCCGTTAAAAAATAAACGCTTACTACTATCGTATTATCTAGTTACATGATATTCATTAGACATATTAGTTTATTTACTGTTTTATACCTAACAAAAAAGCGTACACGTAAAGAGTAATATAAAAAAAAAAACCCTAGAAAAATCTTGACATGAGATGCTTACGTAATAGCCCCTGATACTGCCTTGGTTAAAGAAAAGTATGACGTTTATACACATTTTTATGAAATAACCAGGTGTAACAAAACTAAGAGATGAAGGGTCGCAAGCAACCGTCATAAATATCCGATGCTAAAAGACGAGGTTCCTCCACTTACCGCAAATAATGTAAACTATGAAATTGAGCTTTACCCATTTTCGAAGGTCAGGTAGACCTTCAGAAAAAGAAGAAACTAGATACCTCCTAAAGTATAACCGCGACCAAAACTCCATAGTTACGAGTCGTTCTTACCTCTGTAAAGGTCACAAACAAAGGTCTGGCCCTCGTGGGCTCTTATTCTATCAGAATAGTTGAAAAAGTGTAAGCACGAAGAAAAACTTTATTTTTAATGTGATTTTCTTCTAAGTATAAAGTTTTTAAAAAAACGTTGCATTAAAGAAAATTTCACAAACAACTTCTCCTACTACTGTTCCCACAACAATTATGTACACTACTTACACACTAAAATATTTAAGTTGTGGTTAAGCACTGGTAGTCGGGGTTTTAATGAAAATTCCAAGCTTAAGGCTTGGAATGGATTTCAGTATGTATAAATTTTGTTTCAATTTAATTAATTGTTTTTGTAATTCCTGATTCCTTCAAGAATTTCTTTATTTTTAGTTTTTAGAGTTTTTAAGTTTTTAGAGTTTTTAAGTTGCGAATGCGAGCTCACTTAATGTCCTGTGAAAACCATACATTTTCCCACTGACAGCAGTCTTTCCTTTGGTCAACTCCATGTCTTCTCTGTTCTGCATTTTATCTTTGAAATTAGAGCATATTATTCGATGCAAGCAATTAAAATTCCGAATGTATAGCTTCAACATTGGAAATTGATGAAGTAGTTATTATTTTAATAGATACATAAATTATAGCTGTAATACTATTCAAGGTGCCATATTTTTTTTTGAGAGACAGAGAGAGAAACACGCGTTATCGCACGGCTAACAACTATAGCATTTTTGCTCTAGTTGTAATATACTGACACTTTTGTGTCATGTCATTACAATTCTTTCCGTCTAGCCCCGTTTCGCAACGCGCGATAAGGAAATTCGTTCCAAAAGCTTAAAAAGTTTAATGGTTATAAGTAAAATTAACTATCAGACGATAGTTTACTCGTTTATCGGTATTATTCCAGTAAAATCTGCAATATCGGAGTAACACGACCGAAGCCATTACCTAGACTGACAGGTTCGAAATGTGCTGACTCAGCGACGAAAGTTGACATCACGCTTTCCAACATGTGGGACTCTAACAAGGAAGTCCTGAAGTTTGGTTAGTTTACTTTATCTTCTTAGAACCGGAGAGGAGAGAAATTATTAGTTTCACCCATACCGTCTTTACTTATAATATTATTATAACAGAGAAAAATCTTTCTATCTATTTGTGATTTCATCAGTAGTGTCAGCGTGAACAAAATGATTGTAACAACCACTTAATTGAACTGTCGGGACTGATTTTTTTCTTGACTGCAGTAGGGTTTTACGTCTTTTGTATATTTCTTTACTTCCTAGAATTAAATATTAAGGCTGTAATAATATATTCTAGTTTCTACGTACAATGTTGCATTGTTAAAAAAAATTCACATAAATATAGCTATAAGTCATAACTACACAATTAATGTTCATGCTTTGTCATTTAATATAATAGAATAATTTTTATATATCATGTTATTTTGTGTAGAAGGCCAAAGGCGCTTTAAAACTGCCGGAGTATTTAAATGGTTTATAAAGTTCTAAATAATATTTTAAAACTTTACCGTAACTTGAGCCGTTATTCTCCGAAGTATTGCTAAACTAGTAAACTATTTTTCTTCTGTGAGACAAGTTTCTCATAGTGGTCTTACTTTAGAGATATTTATTATTTTTTTAATTTGTGAAAACGGTATTTAAATTTTCGTCAAAAAGCATCTTTTTGGTTCCTCCACTATTTGTTTTAACGTACAATTATTCATGATTATGCTTACTTTATAATATTATTGTGTAACTAATTTCTTAAAAAAAGTCTATGTATAGATGATTTATAATAATTTTTGATCCCCATTACTTGCATTATTCAAATGCAATGGCATTTTCATTAAATTCTTTGATTTGATTTCATACAATCTATAAAAACATTTTAAATGTTACTTCTATATCTTAGGTACCCTATGCAAAAGCTGGCTTATTGTCGTCACCTTATCAACTGTATTGTAATATTTCGTCTGTCAGTTAGTATTGAATATTCAAAAACAATATTCAATATACTTAAATAGGTATTTATTCATTATTCCATTGAATTGTCGGATCAAACTCTCCACTTACATGCAATCTTGTTTCGAACACAAAAACCACTTTAGTACAAAGCTCCTGAATTGCGTTATTCCCTTTGTAGCTCGCTGACGGTTGTTGGATTTAAGTTTTTTAAGATTGCGGATGATGAAATGACTTTCTCTTTTAATAACTTATAGCGAATTTTCTTTGTTCCCTAAAGAACGGTCGTCGGTCGTGCGTTTCTTTTAAGGGGTCAGATGAAAGAATTGTGTTCTATGTTGCCAGTTTTCGCTGAAGTTTATCAGCAACATGCTCTTATAGACAGAAAGAATATCATACACATAATATAAAAGTTGCATCACAACAATAAAACAAAAAGTATCTTTGTTTTACTATGCATAAAATCTACTATGCATATTATAACATTGGCTTTGTAATAAAAAACCAATAAAAGGCTACTTAAAATAACAGTCATCAAAAAGATATTAGCGTTGCGTGGAGGGCGTTTATTTTAATCAGAAATTTCTGTACACATATAAACAAGTGGAAGTCAGGGTTCATCTCCGTATCTGATACTGGATAATACCAGCCGGGATGAGCAGCGGGATAGCGACAAGATGTGGGAATATAAAGTGTAAGATATGTGCCTCGTATGACACACCCTCTTCGTTACGTATGCATCGATGTTGCAAAAGATTTTCAGTCCTGAATTCTTAAAAATTTGAAAAAGTATACATTTCTTATTTCTATGATTTAAATTTATTGTTATTGAATTCTTTTTATATAGAACTATCTGACCCCACAGACGTTGTCCTGTCTAAACGATGATTATTTAATTCGAATTAGTATAATTAAGAAAAAATAGTTTAAAATTAGTATCTCCATGCCCATCAAATTAAATTAAATACTTTAGGTGAAAATCATAAAAGTTTATTGTGCGGGAACCATAAATTTTCCGGGATAAAAAGTATCCCTTGTCCTTTACCGAAGTATCTCCATACCAAATTTCATCAAAATAGACTGAATAGTTCACGCGCAAATCATAAAAGTATATTGTGCAGTAACCGTACATTTTTTCGGGACAAAATGTATCCAAAGTTGGTCTTCGGGAATCAAAGTATCTCTATGCCAAATTCCAGCAAAATCGGGCCAGCCGTTTACGCGTGATGTCGTGACCACGCGATCATATTATGGATTTATTTTTATAATAGAGACTAGCTGTCCAGGCAAACATTGCTTTGCCATAGTATAAAGTACCTGTTTTGCCCATATTATTTTTTTTATGTGACTAAATAAGTATGTTACCATAGCAACGTCTATCGCTATCCCGTCGCACAAACAATGGCCGCCCTCAGTCTCAAGTTGTAATAATTTACTATTATTTATTCAACAAATGCACTTATCAATATATAAAGTACCCAGTGGCCGATTTTCAGACCTACTGAATATGCATATAAAATTTGGTAAAAATCAGTAAAGCCGTTTCGGAGGAGTTCGTGGACTAACATTGTGACACGAGAATTTTATATATGTCGCAGGGAAAAGAGGATATCAGGGATTTCACGATATCCCTAGGGATATCACGAACTCCCGGAAGATGCCGAATATTCTTGTTTGTTACGTCTTCTTACTAAAAATATCTAGTGATATGTCATTTCACTAAACTAAATCTAGTAAAATGTCAGAAACGCGGATACTGCCGAATAAAAATCGAGCCACTCATTTCTCTCGCTTGCTCTAGTATACACACGGGTACTTTGATAGGATCATCTAAAATCTGAATCTGACAAGTAAGATGTTAGATGATCCATGCGTCGGATGGGCATGTAAAAAGTCGGTCCTGCGCCTGATCTCTCTCCGGTCGTATAAGTCTTCCGTCCCACCAGGTTATGCCAGTAAAGGAATATAGAGATTGCTCTTGAGTACTGCGTACAGACTTGGGCACTATAAAATTACTCTTGGCCTGGTTTCAATGAAACCGGCCACCGTCACCAAAATCAGAGTGGGAGTTATTATTATTATTATCAGACGTGTAATGCAACTATAGCAGATCTGAGAGGGCATCACCATATCTCTGAATCATACAGTTGAAACCAGCTCAGGGTTCTTCATCAGATACTTCAGACCATTGATTTTTGACGTCAAATGAAGCGGCCGACCAAGTTGAATATTTTTTGTAAAGGTGGCATGTCGATCTCTAGTTTGGTTAGGCTCTTGTACAGGCACAGGTACTACAGGTACTCCAGCTCTTCGATTATCCTAGTTTTTACGGTTCCGTACCCAAATTACGTTTTTATCCTTTAAATATCGTCAATGAATTCTATCAACTCGCTTTGAATATTGCCAAAAGATGGCGCTCGGGAAAATGTTTTATAACTTAAAAGTTTAGTATGCATTCCTAGATAGTTTGCATACTAACGCCACACAAAGGGTTAGTCTGTCTGTCTGTCTCCAGGCTAGACGAGCCGCGCCAGCTTGAGTGACGCATTTGTTTCACTCCCATGAGCGAGAGAAATGAGTGACTCGATTTTTATTCGGCGGTATCCGCGTTTCTGACATTTCACTAGATTTAGTTTAGTGTAATGACATATCACTAGGTATTTTTAGTAAGAAGACGTAACAAACAAGAATATTCGGCATATTCCGGGAGTTCGTGATATCCCTAGGGATATCGTGAAATCCCTGATATAATCTTTTCCCTGCGACATATATATGATTATAGTTATAGTACCAATAAATATCAAATGGGATATATATTAAAGTACTAAACAATAGTCTGTCTTAGACGGATAGGAACCGGCAATCGATTTCCGTGTGAAAATTGCTTCGTTATCATGAAGATAGACTACATTGTGTTTTAAAGAAATAATATCTTCGTAGTTGAGTTTTTCTACAAGGAAAATATTGTCGATACTTTTTAAGTAATTAACGTTTGCTGAAAGAAAAAAGTGAAAAGATAATTTTAGAACTTAGAAGCTATTTGTCTGAGAGTTACTTTAATGGTAGAAAGGACCTAGTTTGCTGTTATTACAAATCCATTCGATAGTTTGTGATTAATTTTACATGTATCAAAACGGACTCGCACATTTGTTACAATAACATAACAGAAATTCCTTGATTCCCTAACGTCAGATATAATTTTAGCAGAACAAACATCTTTAATATCTTTTATATTCTTTGTACCTTTTGTTGCCGTCTCAGCCTTCTTTTGTCAACCATTGAAACGAGTGAAATGAATTTTTGTGACAAACACTCACTTGAGATTAATTTTGTCGGCGTGTCTAAAAAACCTTATTACTTCTCTAACGTGATAACTACAAAACGTATTTTGTTAAAGGAATTGCGTCCTTAAATCTATAGAGTAAGAAGGTAAGTGCAGATTTTGCTAATACGCTAGTTGGATTTATTTCACATGAAAATAAACGAAATTTAGCTAAGAAACTGGGAAGAACATGGGCTTATTTGAACTTTGTGTTGGAGTAAATTCAAAGAGTTTATAAATTCGACTATAAAAGTAAACTCGAGTCAAATTTAAAAGCACTCTACTTTTAAATTAGAGCTAATTTATTTAGTCGAATACAGTTTGGACTGAAATAAATTTCATGCCGTTAATTTTGAAGTTCAGTTCTTCGGTTTTCTCAAGGGTCACATGCACGGGCGCTTAAGTTGATCCTGACCTAAATATCATGCATTGTCATCTCTTTCGTTAAAAGCTTGAATGACAAAGATAACATCATAACATTTAACCCAGAGTTAACTTAAATCCTTATACAATATGCCCACCATGACTTAAGTATATTTCACAAAAATTTTCTTTTTATAATATCCCAATTTGTGACTTTTTGATAGCCAAGGTTAATATAAAAGCAATTAGAGCGTGTCAAAATTCTTAAAAGGTTTTCATACTTACAAAAAACGTACACTTTTAACATTGATTGACATCTCATCGTTCCTTCTTCCGATAAAATCGTCGAAAAAATATTCGATTTGCTGAATCAATCTTGCTTAAATAGACTTACGATTAGATTTTTTAATTTATTGAATACTTAAATAATATTAAGTAACTCCCACTCTTGTAATGTAATAAATGTAATCAAATATGTTATACTAGTTGATGCCCGCAACTCCGTTGCGCCAAAACTCGGTCATCGCGCGGGAACCGTACATTTTTCCGGGATAAAAAGTAGCCTATGTCCTTTCCCAGGACTCAAAGTATCTCCATATCAAATTTCAGCAAAATCAGTTCAGCAGTTTGGGCGTGAAGAGGTAACAGACAGACAGACAGACAGACACACTTTCGCATTTATAATATTAGTATGGAAGTATGGAAGTATGGATAGGCTCTTCTTTATGCAGGAGTTCTGCCTCCACTGTCCCATTTCCTTAACTTAAGGGCGTACCCTCCGGAGATTCCGTAATTTACCGTATTTAAAACCTTATAAACTCATAATCTGAAAGCTACAAAGTTATAATAAAAATACAGCTGTAATCTTCAGTATATCAACATTCCTTTCCCCGTTTTAAATTTTCTATTTTTCTTTATTATACTCATGATATCAGCTTCCAAAGTAATACCAATTTATTAAAATTCAAGCATACATTCATACATCTCAAACTACTTTACAAATTACTTTTATTTGACACTCACGCCAATTTATCGACAATATCATAAACTGCATATGTTTAAAAAAAATTTTAGGACATTTTTGAACTAAGATAAGTAAAAATAATAGGGTTTTGGCGCGATCTCGGCAACGCGGCAAATGTATGGCCAAGGTCGTTTGCTCGGGGGACTGCCTTAAGTCTTACCTGCAACTGAATAATAATATCAGTTTAGTCACTATTTGCGTGTTATAGTTTGGTTTAGGTGTGATATCGAACGGATAAAGTAACTTTTGCATTTATTATGATTTGAAGTATATCAATAACCATTCCCGTTTGTCTTATATGATCATAACTCATAAGTATATTTTACAGCTCCTAAAAGATTCTGTGACATTAAAATGTATTATTCCTTTTAACATACCGTATCATCGAGAAAAAAATATTTACATGCAAATAATACGTTACGTTCTGCGAAGGAATTCTGCGTTCATTTATAACTTTTATGACGGAAGGAATAAAACGAAGCCTTATCCTAAAGAGCTTCATGAAATTCTCTCGAAATGACTCTTATGATAAAATAATAATGTCGATAGGTATGCTATTCACGTACGTATTCTTGTTTACATAAACCGTGTTATTTTATTTCTCTAATGTAAATATTCATACTAATATTATAAATGCAAATGTGTGTATGTCTGTTTGTTACGCCCAAGCCTCTCGGGAAAGGACATAATATACGTCTTTTTGTAGTTATGTCTATTGTGTCTTTATGCTGTAAAACTTTACGGTTCCCGCGCGATAAATGAGTTTTGGCAAAACGGAGTTGCGGTCGTCATAGTCATTTAGGTAGATAACTTTATCTTGATTGTACGCTAAGGATTGATTTAGTAACACGTCCAAGAATGTTATACCTGCATTCAGTTTCCAGAATGAAGATGTACCTTATCTAGTAAAGAGAAAATATAAATCCCGACACTGTTTTGGTTTTACAACCAAATATTTTTGATTTAAATTTGTAAACGTGTTATAAATTTATAATTGAATAAAGTATAAACAAATATACAAAACTTCGTGGCAAAGTGATATTTTGTATTATTAAAAAGGGTAAGGGACCGCAGCGGGAAGCTTGACAGTTCGGTTAGCTTAAATCCGTATAATATATTCGGAAATTCGTTCTGCGTCTGATCGTGTGACGGTTCTCGAGTTTCGCTTGTGATTTAAATGTTTCTCATTGCTTTTGTTATGTATTAACTTTTATGTATTAACTTTACAAACATAATGTTTCATGGACCCAGAAATTTATAACTTGATGATAATAGCTAAAACACTCAATCATCATCAGCTCGTAAGAAAAATTTGCATTCAAATTTTAGTTCTAACGAATTAGTTAAATCCATGACATTTGCGTTTCAAGTACTGTCTTAACTTTATCTAGGACAGTTAAGTACCTACTACCTAATCCTTCGTTAATTAACATAATTAATCATAATGTTAATGTGAAACACCCACACAAGCGTCTCATTAAATATGAACACATCAGTTAATACCAGCGCGCAATATGAAATAAGAAGCGACGTAAGTTAGTTAACGATGAATTTATGTAAGAGAACTATTATACGATATATAGATCAACCTGGTTGAAATTGATCTCATGGTATAAATTTAGCTTTTGAATAAGAAAAAATAATATCATGATAACCAATGCGTGGTTGTGTGAGTTCAAAAAAATACTGTGGATTTTGTGAGGCAGATGATTTTATTTTTATTTTATGTATATTCTAGAATAATACTCATAAAAAGTATTATTTTAGAGTAAGTTAGCTCTCCTGGAATTTACCATCCATAAAGTTTTTCTCTGCTTAATTCGACGTTCGTTTTTATACACAAACCTTTGAATCCTTGACCAACAATTTTAGCAAAAAAAATTTTTTTTGGATACTTACACAAAAATCAATCGCAATAAATAAAACAATATGCCAGATGCAATCATGATGTAATAAAATTTCGTCGCTCGTAAAATTTCGTAAAAGTGTCCAGAAAATTGAGGGATGATTCATTTTTTATCCGACTCGACCTTTTTTAAGTCCTCTTCGCCCTCCACCCTTGTAATTGCATTATGCCACGAGGCGTAACCCTACGTGACATACATACATTTACGTCGAGTATGTAACGACTTTATCAAGTTTTTTTTACTCTCAAGTGTAATACCAAAAGTCTGGAGTGTCATGACGTCTTTTATTAAGGTATGAATATATTACTGCAATATGTTCACGCTAGACGGCAGCATCAATACAGAAAATAGACAAAAAGTTTTGTTCAATGTTTGACAATTGACAACGTTAATATTCTGGTATGCCGATTGCACCATGTCGTATTTTGGTTAGATTATTTACTGTATGTGTAGCACCCTCAGCTCCTTTGCGTAATGTTCTATATTCAAAAGCATCAAGCTTTTGAATATAGAACATTACATTATCCAAAATCTTTTTACATCCAAAAATCCAGTCTCTACATTGTAGATACATAATTATTATATGACGTAATTGATTGTACTGTCGGTTTAGGAGGAAATTCATTTTATACACAAATGAAACACAATATTACTTGCACTTCTTCCACTATATTCATAAATTACAATTTAAACACTTTAAATACGACAGGTTTCGAATGATGATGATTTATTTCGAAACCGGTGTTTAAAGTGTTTAAATTGTAATTACGACAACCGAATCAAGAAATTCCGTGACGAAAATAAACCTAACATTCCCCACTTCGACCAGCACAGCGGTACGGCGTTGTACGCCGTGCATCGTCTAAAGTAGTTTCAGTTCGGCAAACTTCAGCACGGTGTCTGTGTGCGTGCGACAAGAAGCATGCGAATTATAATTGCAAAAGTTGATAAAAATGCTATGACTGCATAGCTATTGAGCTTTACCGCGGCAGTCGCCGAGTGCCACACGTATTTTTTATATCTCTCATTTATAGTCTGTACGTTTTATTCTCATGTTCTCGTAATTTCCTTATCGTGCCTAAATACTTGAAAGTTTAGTTACGACGAGGGATTGTGGCCTGTTAGATGAGACCCTTTTTAGCCGTAAAACGTTCTACGATTCATTGCCCCTACAAACTTTCGTGGAGAAAGCTCCAAAGGAGACTTTTAAAAGCTTACCCGTGTCGGTAGACAAAGAATCATGATTAAAATTGAAGCCGTGTTCTTGAATTCGCATTGACCGCAGACTGACATAAATTGAATCATTTATTATTCAGATTCTCGAAAAAATCTTGTTCATTCTTATTAGTGGTTTATTCAAGACTGAAAAGCTCACCCATAGATAACAACGATAAAAAGTCATCGATATTTTGCGCATACACTATGAGAAATAAGGCTACTAAAAGTACTCCAAGGTAGCCTCTCACGTAATTATACGTGTTACATATTTTACAAAAAATATTTTTCCTCGTAAATTCCGCGGAGAGGAAGATTAATAGAAGTTGAATCAAAATGTCTCATAACTTGATTTTATTAAGGACATTATATTTATAAATCAACTAATCAAATTGAAAAAGTAATAATTCATATTAAAAAATACGAGAACAAGTACTTGTTTTTTATATTTTTGCTATTATTAACTGTTATAATATTATGACTTAAACATAAAATTCAACTGTTAAAACTTATTCAATAAATGTAAAAAGAAAGAAGCCGATTCCTTTTTAATTACCTAACTTTCTGAGTTCTTTAAGATCGGTACAAAATTGATTTTATGCAGTGATAAATTACGGAGCTCTAATTGCGTCTCTGTAATTATGTCGGACCCTACAGCACTAATTATGATGAATATTCATAAAAAGTCGCGCCTCGAACGTAGCTTTTTAATTGTATTAACTAATGTTTAAATGAAATAAGACGAGATTATGAGTGAAATATTATTTATTTCCATGCAGATTATTCTCAATGAATAAAATCCACTACTAAAAGTAATTTTTGAAATAACAAAAACATAAAACATTCGCCGTTTCGCTACCTAAATCCATAAACATTTTTTTTTTTGGTTTGATTCGTCCCATTCAGGACAGGCAAAGGGAGTAAATCCATAAACCGCTCGTATATTTTCTTTTCAAGCCTTTTTGTTGACATTTTCTAGACGATGATAGTAACGTTTCCTATTTTTTTCAGGTTCAAAAAGAATTATGGACTGTTACAATTGAAAATATATTACATCGATAAGTCTGTGATAAGAATAAAAAAGTGCTTTATGTTGTTTTTTATCTGTTGAAAATTGTTCGCGCGTTATTTGTTGCGGTTTCAAAAATAGAATTCGGAAATAGAATTCAATGTTGTGTTGCCATTTAAAAAAGTAAGTTGGTGTTATTTTATGCGTAGCGACCCCGCGTAGCGGTTCAAATTTTTATTTTCGTTTTTGTGTGGCCAGTGACATCGCAAGAGTCAACGATGACGAAGAATTTTTTGACCGTCACCAGCATCGTCAACGAGGGGATCAAAAGCTCGAAAATCTCGCAGCTCGGTCTCTCCAAGTATTTATCACAATCTCTGTAAGTATATTTTGTAGTCGTTCGAATATAACTTTGTGTATTCTACCTGGAATTACGCTAAATTACTAAAGTTCAGAAACAAAGTTTTAATGTTTACAAAATATGACAGTTATAACTTTTATAAGTCATTGAAGTATTACATGACAAACATTTGAAATTATTATGTTTAATGGCCGCAAATATCACGATTTAACCGCGTACAATAAATACAATACCTACGATTTTATCAAAGTAAAAAGTATTATTGCCAGCGATGTGGCACGAAATAAGGAACTGAGTGATGTTTTCCTGCTTTGTCACTTTCATTCTTCCCTGATAATGGCAGTGTTTGTTTGTTTGCCCCACGGTCACGGTTCCAAAACTCAACCAATTATGTGATAATTTGGCATGAGATGCCTAAGAGTATTTACAGATAGTACAATTATGTAAACGAACGTAGTTGATACACCTGTACTCTTTTGTTATAATCCTTGAGCTGATGATCTCATCAGCTCAAGGAATATATTAAACTTTACTAGAAAATACAAATTCACAAATCTTTGTGAATTTGTATTTTCTAGTCTACGCAAATAACTCTGGTATAACACATGCAACTTCGCAAATAAATGGCGTTGTTGTTACTTGCTTCACAGTACTACAAAAATTTAATTTTAACAATAACTACTGTACATCGGATATCAGATAAAAGACATTATTATTATTAATGGGTAAATCTTCAAATTATTAACTCACATTTTTTTTATTTATTTATTGTCCTCTTTACAATAAATTCAAACAGTCAAGGCAACTAGTATTTTTCAGAAAATGTTACACGTTACAAATTTAATTTTGTCAAAATATATTTAGCGTTGTTTTGTAAATGGCGTTGGCAGTTACATTTAACTGCTTCTTGAGGTGAGAATGCTTTGACTGTTGAAATAAAATCTAAAGTCATGCCGTTACACGAGTTAATGTGGCCGTTGGCGACTTTTGTTTATTCAATCTTACCTGTTTATTTTATTTATGGTTTAAGTTAAAAGTTAAACAAGGTGTACACATTGTGTGTACATAAATTAGTAGAAAGTTATTTTATAGTAAAAATGTAAGTTCGACCTAACGCCAGGAAAAAGTATACCGCAAATATTCGGTAAGCATTACAAAGCAATGAACAAAATGGCGTCCAAAAAAAGTTCATGCCAATACGTACTCACACATAGGAAGTACTAATTTCTAAATGTATGTACGATAATTTGTTCTCTATTCATTTGTTTTCCACCACTTCTCCTATTTTTCTACAAACAAACAGAAAGTATAATATAAAATGTTGTTTGTTTGGAATAGTTATTAGGTGCGGGGTTTGGCTGCCGTAGGGACGGAATTAATTTCGTTACGGATTGAGGAATCGCGCCGAGGCAGTCTTATCTTATCGTGGTAAGCTTTCCTCAAAATAACAAACTGTGAGTGGAAATTCTCCCAGGATTTTATGAGAGAATCCCAAATGTTTCTTGTCATGCCAATTGGCAGGAGAGATTCCAGATGTTTGATGAAAAGTAGTTTTTCTTGTATAAGCTGGAATAAAATATCTGAGAGATAATGACTTACTTTTGCCACAAAATAATTTGGTCAACTAGTAGCCCGAAAATGTTCTGTACACCAGTAATTTATGGTACATGGGGCGAATTTTACTTTGTGTTAAAAATCATCTTTGCTTTCCCAGAGCTTTCGGAATTAAATACGAAAGTATGTCTGTCTGTCTGACTGTTACCTCTTTACGCCCAAACCACTAAACCGATTTTGCTAAAATTTGGTATGGAGATACTTAGAGTGCCCGGGATATTTTATATTTAGGAAAAATGTGCGGTTCCCGCGCGACTTTTTGCGCCTAGGAGTTGTGGGCGTCATCGAGTATTAATGCATAATTAAGATATTAAAGAATATTTCACAAAAGCAGAGAGAATTTGAGAATAATTACAGTATTGAGCGTGAATATTGGTGCGTTTATTTCCATGTTATCGGAACAGGGCAGCCCGCACGGAATTATTGAATTTCATACAGAAGTCATTAATTTGAGCAATGTTGGAGTGAAGTGCAATTCCTGTATCGAAATTTACTAGATAAAGATAAAATTGTTTTACGCTTTATTTATTATTTTCGATTGAATAAACCAGCATTGGGTTTAAATTGCAATGAGGCGAGATGATGCCTTATATTTTTAAACTAGATGACGCCCGCAACTCCGTTGCGCCAAAATTCGTTTATCGCGCAGGAACCGTAACTTTTTCCGGGATAAAAAGTATCATAATATATCCTTTCCTGGGACTCAAAGTATCTTCATACCAAATTTCAGCAAAATCGGTTCAGCGATTTGCGCGTGAAAAGGTAACAGACAGACAGACAGACTTTCGCATTTGTATAATAATCCACATCCATATCCATACTTCCATACTAATCGATACTTATTTAATACAGGTCGTAGTTGACGGCGAATGCTCGGAAACTCAGTCTGTTGATGCTGGTGTGCCTCAGGGCTGTGTGCTATCGCCTACTCTATTCTCACTGCATATCAATGACATGTTGCAGACCAGCAGCATTCATTGCTATGCGGATGACAGTACAGGTGATGCTGTATATACCGGCTCCCCCAATATTTCGCGGCAAAATGTCACTGAGAGTCGAAACGAACTTGTGGCTAAGGTGGAGAATTCATTGGAGAAGGTCTCTGAATGGGGTAGACGTAACTTGGTCCAATTCAACCCCGCCAAGACACAAGTCTGCGCGTTTACCACAAAAAAGTCACCAATGGTCGTATACCCTCGTTTCGAGGGCACATCTTTAACCATCTCCCCTAGCATTGAGATATTTGGCGTCAACATATCGAGCGAAGTCCAGTTCCGATATCATCTAGAGGGTAAGGCCAAATTAGCCTCGAAGAAGCTTGGTGTTCTTAACAGAGCGAGACAGTACTTCAGTCCGGACCAACACCTACAACTCTACAAGGCGCAGGTTTGGCCTCATATGGAATATTGTTCTCATCTCTGGGCAGGGGCGCCAAAATACCAACTGCTCCCTCTGGATCGTATCCAACGAAGGGCCGCTCGAATTGTTGATTGCCATAGTGTTTCAAACAGCTTAGACCCCTTGGAATTACGCCGAGATGTAGCTTCGCTCTGCATCCTCTATCGGTTGTATCACGGGGAGTGCTCTGAGGAATTGTTCGGAATCATACCACCTGCAACTTTTCGCCATCGTCCCATGCGAAAAACATACCATCCTCATCACCTTGATGAGTGGCAGTCTTCCACAGTGCGTTTCTCGCGTAACTTTCTGCCACGTACTGTAAAACTGTGGAACGAACTGTCACCAGCAGTATTTCCGGACCTATACGACCTGCAAACCTTATATATATATATATATATATATATATATATATATATATATATATTATACAGATACAGACACAGATACAGAAGGTATACAAACACGGACACAGATATATATATATATATATATATTTATATATGTTCATTGTTCAGGGCCTCCTACTCCCTAAATTAGCATGTCGATTTCTGTCAGTGAATACACATTGGATAGACAGGCTTGCAGCACGCAGTCTGCTGCGTGCTGCAAGTCTGTCTATCCAATGTGTATTTTCTTAAGTTATATTATCTGTCTTATTTTCGTAAATTCAATTTTAAAAAGCTCATATTTTAATTGCGTTGCATTGCCTCAACACCGGTGCAATGTTGATTGACCCTTAGGTGACTATGGGTATTGGTAAGAAAAATAGTAAATAAAATAAATAAGATTTTAACTTTTAACCGGAATCTCGAGAAAAAGGAAAATGTAGGTGCCGGCGATCGACTCTACCTCAGTCATCGAAAATTTGTAAGACGTCAGATTCGCTTCTTTTCATTCGATTTTGCTTTAAAAACTTATGTCTATTTTGTGGCTTTCGATTGCGAGGATCACGATTGATAAAGTAATTTTTTCCAAATTCAACGCGAACATTAGCGTAAACGTGCTACTGAGAGGAAGTGGAAAGTTGAAATTAGCATTAAAATTCTCGGCAGGCCTTACTGTTTCCTTACTGGGTCAACATGTGTGGACTATGAGTTCTAAGTTATATTGCTTACTCAAAATTTCATTTCTCAATAAATATGCTAAGATGTTCTATAGAACTTGGCATTGACCTTCGCCCAGAAGTGGGACTGTTTAGGCTATTTAAGTAAATTAAATAATACAGTTAAATACAGCTAAAATAATAATATCTATGGACGCTTCACACCACTTCAGTCTGGCTCCGTGCTAAGTACCTAAAGGACTTGTGTTACAGGTACCAGACAACGAAAATATATTTAATACTTTTATACTATACATATATTTAAGATTTTTATTATAGCATACACATATTTAAGACACATCCAGACCCGGGAACATTGAAAACTTTTTGTTCCGTCGGCGGGATTCGAACCCGCGACCCCCGGCTTGAGCGTCCAACGCGCTTACCACTGAGCCACAGAGGTCGTCACTAGTTTGATATTATATTTTAACAACATCTAAGTATTATAGTAATATGTAATCTTCTCAAGCGCAAATTATTGTTCTAATATTAATAGAATCTTCTAGAAAATATCAAAACATTCTCAAAAATTATAGCCCTGTTTATATTCAGTAAATAAGCAACGCATTACTGTCCAGTTTCAACTTCGGCTATAAATATGGCGATTAAGTAAAATTTATGATATTAATATTTCAACTTTGTTGTTATTTAGCCGTACTGTTGAAGTTTATTTTTTAAATCTTCATTTTGTAACTTTTTTTACTTTACGGGATAAATATATGCAAAAAATTATAATTGCGCGTAGTCAGTTTCATAACGTCATAATGGCGTATCCAGACCCTCTTGAGATCCAAAGATGGCATTACACGCTTTAAACATGGCATTTCTTAAGTAAAAATGAAGAATTTAACTTAAAAACATACTACTGAAATTTCAAAGACTTTTCTTAATTTTTGATCTTTGCAGATTTTTTCTATTTTACACGTTTTTATGCCCTAAATTTATATAAGTTTTATTTTTTAATCGTCAATTATTTAATAAATAAATAAATATATAAAAAACAGCGAATAATTTTCAAAAAAAAATAAAAGTTTGTTAAGTTCCTCTAATTTTGCCGGTGTGTTTATTTTTATCTTGACTTGGTATGATATAATTATACTTTTTAAAGAAAACTTGGCATTAGTTAATGAAGTACCTTACCAATCTAAATCTTAATCGATACAAATCCTTGTAAAACTTTGATAATATTATCTCGACGTGATCATTTCTTTAAAAATCTGTGCACGTAAGCAAATGAAAACAAGGTAGGGCACATATTGGGTTATGTCTCGTTGATCGATCAACGTCAGGGAAATCTACGAATTTACAAATTGTTTGTGAATAAACGAATATTCAGTTTCAGTATACTATATTATATTAATGTATTAGCATATAATACGTCATATGAGTGGTATTAGCCAAATGACCAAATAACATGACGCTCATAAAAAATTAAGATGTTTGAATGCTGTGCTTTTTATTAATACTATGATCCAAGCCTGGAGACGAGCAATAGAAATTCATAATTTAAATTGACAGACTTCGTAAAAAACTTTGTACCTTATTTCGTGACTTAGACCATATTTATATCGTTAATTGGTCTGTCGCACTATCGCTGCACTATCTTCACAAATTAATAGTAAGCAAATGAATAGATGTAGTATGTTAAATTTAATTTCGCCACAAGACAAGCACACTGTGCATTTAATTTAGTGGACAGCGGGAAAATATCTTGCTTGTAGTCGTGCAATAGAATTGACAGCTTACTTAATGTTGCTATTTTTGACCGACTTCCGAAAAGGAGGAGGTAATACGTTCGGCTGTATGTATTTTTGTTTATTTGTTCAACGATTACTCCACTGTTTGTGGTCCGATTTTCAAAATTCTTTTTGTGTTGTATGGGGTTTAATTTGAATTTGGTACCATGTTCACAAACATTGTGATTTGATGATGAAATCCTCGAGGAATCGAGGGGACTCCTTGAATTTTGTATGGAAACATACAGTGATTTTAATTTTTTCTGAAGAATTTAAGATAAATGCTACCAAAAAGTAAGACTTCACACCAGGTTATAGCCTGGATCCGAAGGTACGGAACAGAATCGGGGATCAACAAGATCGGGGATTTCGGAGTTGTTTAAACAACTGAAAGCATAAGCCAACATATCAATTTGATTGGTAATCTTCATCACAATCATATTATACCACGGGTCATCACACTATGACCCAATTATTGGTACTTTCCGTGATATTTTGGATCGAAGTAGATTTTTTGTGATGATGATTTCGCTGTTTGTGGACCAATTTTTAAAATTGCTGTGTTGTTGTATAGGATACAATCTTAATTTTGTAGGTATAACAATTACGAAAGTGGTGAGCTGATCATGGGATCTATGAGCAATCGAGGGAAATCCTTGAAATGTATCAAAACACTCATAGTGGTTAAAATGTTGTTTCTAGTAAGTTAAACATATTAAGAGAAATTTCATACGAAGGTGTCTCTTGGTCCAAAGGCACTGAACGGAACTAGATAATAGTTTGGAAATTGCAGCATCGCTTAGATAACAGCAAGCATCTCAGACACTACTACCTCAGACATTACAACTACACTAACTGTCGTTATCGAATGTGTAGTGATAATGAAAGATTATACTGCTAAACATTAATTTTCCTTGAGCGTTCAAAGCGTAAATACGTGCGAGTTTAAATATTTACCTAAAAGGAAATTCTATTAGAAACCTCCTTCACTTTTGGAGTCCTCTTTATAGATGTTACCCACGTTTGTCGTTTGTATTTGTACCCGTTTTACGATTTATTTAACACGCTGCGTAACTTGTGCTCAAACGGATACGCATTATTAAATTAACTTTAAACTGGCGTTAAAGGTTACATAGTAATAGATCCATACTATATTTTAAATAATGTGAAAATATGTCTAGCTGTCCGTCTGCCTGTAACCTCTTTATGCTTAAACCGTTACACCAATTAAAAAAAACTTGAGATGTGTCAAGGGGCACCCGAATGGAACGAAGTTATTTCTTATGTTCAAAAAACCTGTATACATAATTATTATACACTCCAAAAAAATTATACAACTAACGCCATCTTTTGACGCCCAGGAATACTTACAACGCGTCGCTGTTTTTTTTTCATAAAAGGCCACCTAGTTGACGCACAGGAATACTAATAAAAAGTGTGGAGGTCAAAATATATCGTTCTGTCTAGTCTCCTTTCGCAACGCCAAACGCGCCATAAGGAACTTTGTTCCAATAAATGAAACTTGGTATGTAGAAACTTTGAGTCCTAGCAAAGGATAGTTTTTATCTCGGAAAATGTATGGTTAAATATAACTAAATTTATTGGAAAAAGTATACGTAAATTGTTTTTTAATACTGTTTATATCAGTATCTACAGCTGTTATCCTACAGTAGTGAAGAAGTAACAAACATACACACAAACTTTTGTTATAATATTATGTTAGGTCATAGGTGTAATAACTTTTCTCTAGAAGGTTACGTCACCTTCTATCCAATATTTCTTCGTTGGCAATAAAAAATCTACCAATAATACGGAGGGAGAAATTGTGATATTTGGACGTGTTACGATATAGGATAGGAAATTGGAAAAACACAAATGAATAAAATGATATTGAACAAATCCCAGAGGGATGTGACACCGATACGCCATAGAAAAAGTTGATCAGGTTCAATGTCATTTCATTTGAGTATGTTCATTTGGCTAAACGGACTTTAAAATATTACTTTAAATACTCATACATTCTACCCTCTTTCGGGCACAGTTGTGCAATTGCAAAATAATTATAATACTCGTATCCAATAGCTTCTCCAATTTTACTCGTAAAATTATTTTAACCTAGGTACCTACTTCATACAGTCATAAATTTTACATTTTCATCCAATCAGTGTACTTAAAATTTTGATCTAAGTGCACAAAAAAGAATTAATGAGCTATTTAATTTTTTTATAACTTGATTAAAAAGACTGAATTGAAATCAGTTAATTTTTTTTTAAATTACAAAATAATTCCAAATGGATTATTTACGCTGTGTTTTCAGTATTTCTTTGGTCGTTTCCTGTATTTTCGTTTCCAAAATCAAACCTATTTTCTTTAGCAAATGAGTTACTCTTGTCAATACTACGTGCTATTGATTCAGAGAAGGGTCTATTCAGTCCGATTCCTGTCGACATCCTTTTGAAAGCGGGTGAATACCTATCTAATAATAAACAAACTAATTGCTTTATTAAAGTTCCAATTTAGTAATGTTTTGGGTTTCTCTTTGTTTACCTGTCAATACGTACGTCGTAAAAGGTAAACATGGTGTATATTATGTTATATACACTTATTATTTCCGTAATATACTGTTGGCTATTATTAGATCAGGTTTAATATTACTATCTATATTTTACTAGCTGATGCCTGCAACTCCGTTTCGTGGAAATTCGTTTATCGCGCAGGAACCGTACATTTTCCGATACAAGACATATAAAGAAGTATCCTATGTCCATTCAAATCTCAAAAATATCTTCGTACAAAATTTCATCGAAACTCGTTCAGCTGTTTAATCGTGAAAAGGTAACAGACAGACAGAAACACTTTAGCATTTATATGATATTAGTATGGACTATCATGGAAGTATCGATTTTTTTACTATATTTAATGTCGTCTATGGGCCAGTCAGTCCATATCCTTTGTTTGTCTCTTTTACATAATTTTATCACGTACCAAGATTAATTTTTTTCTTAATCTACTGTAAATCCATCACGCCTTGGATCTTTTAAATTATACATTATTATACATATAGAAAACTACCTAATTACTATAGAAGCATGGATTTGAAAGACAAAATAAAGATTAATCTTTTGCATAAAGATACATCAACAATATTCTTGGTCCCGCAAACACAACTTTGGTGAAAAGTTAAAGTTGCTGGCATGTCACTATACGAGTAACTATGGCATGGGCGGGATGATACGAGGCGTGGGTATTATTAAAAGTTCATAATAAGCACGTCAGAGCGTTACAAAGTTGTTGCTCGTAAGTTATGAATCATGCAAAAGCTTTGAAGAGCTTTCGTTATTAATTTCTGGCTTTAGACATACTCATGTTAATTACTTTGATATTACAACATTTTACTGTTATTGAAATTTGATTTTTTTATAAGGGCAAATTGATTTATATTTATGCTATTTTCAACATTAATTTTTTAATTTGATATTTAACACAATATGTAGACTGTAATCCTTACACAGACGTTAGTTTCCTTTATTCGTCCTTTTCCGGGACTCCTCCCGGAAAGGGACATAGGATATCTATCTTCAAATTTCAGCAAAATCGGTTCAGCGGTATGGACATCAAGAGGTAACAGACAGACAGACATGCTTTCGCATTTATAATATTAGTATGGATAGTCAATGCCCTTGAGTGAGAATTCCTCACATTCAACACTTGGAAAACTGAACGATCATTTGTCAAAGATTTGTGTCATTCGTTTTGCAAGCCATCAGATCCAACGGAACATGATATCAGCTGAAGCTTTTTATCCTAAAATAACTTTTCTATTTTTGATAAAAATATTTGAGATATATCTTGTGGAAGGGTCATCTGTAAAGTACTCTCTTGAGACGCCGATATATGGATGGTACTTTTCTCAACGACTTGTCATAACATCCAAGGAAAAAGTATTATATCAATATATTATTGTCTCAACAGTTTTGTGCAAAGTGGCTCAAATATACAGGACAACAACAGTTTTTGTGATATAATATATTATTAAAATTTACTTTCTGCTTTAATCTTTCAGACTATATTACCGTATGATGAATCATTAGCAAAATATAATTTACTAACTCTCAAGACGTTTGTTGCTTCAAACTATGATGCTGCATGGGTTAATAAACTATAAAATTGATTGTCCAGAATTGTTTAGAAATATTTTATGTATTGTCCGTAGGACAGTAATCAGACGAGAGACGCGCGCTTACCAACTATTTGCAACGTCTACATGTGGTACAAATTCTGGTGAACGCGCGCCTCTACATAGATAAGTTAAAATATATAATGATCACTTTACCAACATAGATAATTTATATTGGCAAAAGGTAAGAATGTATTTTGTGATATTTTAGTATACTTGTTTGTTTTCTTAATAAAATAAAAATAAAAAAATCTTAAGATTGGATTGGTTATCAAGAAAGCTACTAAATGAAATATTCAAGTACTTAGATGCAAGATTTAATCAAAATGTAACTAGAACCTTACAGACATAATATTTATTATAGCTGAGGGTACGGGTGTGATTGAAGACATGCTATTTTAAGAGGGATAATATACAGCCTGCAGGTTTGATGACCATCTTTAAAATGTGGTCAGATAAAGTAAGTTTATAAAGTTAAAGAAACCGCAGGACCGATAGGCCACACAACTTTTAACTTCAAATTTTAAAGATGTATTTTAAAACTTCACTTTCAAAATACAGCGTAAATTCCATTACCTTACAGGTTACGTTTAGCTTACGCGAAGGATAAAATGTACTACGTCAGGAGAGATTTTATGGTAACATGCATCGTTCCAGCTAATACATAAGTTAGGCGTTAAGTTTGTTGTTTATGTACTAAGTAAGGCGCCGAGTAGTCTATGTAGTACATAAATACAATACAGTCACATTTCCTAACTTGTTGACTTTGGCTCGGTGCCATGCAACGGTAAACAGTTCATGGTTGACTGACAATTGATTTGAATTATAAGTTGAAGCACAGATCACGGAAAACGGTACTCGGCAGAAAATGCGGTGTTTCTATTTTTATTGACTTATATAAATACCCTTGTTTTTTGGAATCGAGTACCACTTACATTATATTGGCAGCTTATCTCTATAGTATCTATTGGCAAGGATATAATATGCTTTTTGTAAAATGGATTGAGACTGTGACTACAGAACATCGCCACTCATGGAATCATGTAAAAGTAATACATACTTTGTATTTTCCAGTAATCTGTGTTAATACATAGGCTACCTTCACACTAGCGTTTGTCCAGCGTAGGCGTTCGATGAACGTATGCTCACATACTGGTACAATCAGCTAGCGCCGCGTGCTGATTGTTCCTGAAGAAATTGTGTAACGTCTGCGCCGCGCTAGCGCAGCGTTTAATTAATTCTGCAGATGAAACGATACGACAACGCGGCGTCTGCGATGCGCATGTAACGTTCGCCGCCATCGAATATCGAACGCTTACGCGTGACAAACGCTCGCTAGTATGAAAGCAGAGAGATGTTTTAGTAGTTCCTTGAACTTAATTTTTCTACTCAACACAAGTGCTATTATTGTCCAGGTTTTAGAGAGACAATGTAACTTTGATGTGGCCAGCGTTAATTTGACATGAACCACGTCTTTATTTCTTTATTTTTTTTTTACTTTCTTGCATTTAGCTTGGCTTGTGATGTAGGCATTTAAATCTCTAACTGTTCTTCGTTCGATCGAGTTAATCAAATAAAAATGATAAGATCATAAAATGACACAACGTGAATCACAAAATAGACAAACTCCCATATTTCTGGATTATAGACTTGAACAAGGATTCCAAACCTCAAATATTCTGAAACACAACCAACCGCTAGACAATATAAATCAACTCAAGATGAAACGATAATTCCACCACTAATACCCGCGGCCTGGCGGCTATAAATTTCACGTTAACTGGAACACCACAGTAATACAATATAATAATAATTGAGACTATCTACACTCACATCGCAATTGACTAATTATATTATAATAGTCGTACGTTATTAGATAGCAATAGATAAATAATGATAGTCTACAATCTTAGACCGAAATTAACTAAATTATTATAAATATTATAGACGATCTTAGATCGCAATAGGCTAAAGATAATAATAATTGTTATAGACAAACTAGTAGATTATTGTTTTAACACGTTTCATTGCTGCTTCGTCTGTCTAAAATCTGAATAAATCTCGCTGCGTTGACTCTATCGTAAAATTAGGCATTAGTTAATGTTATGGATTAATACATAATTATTATTATTTATATTACTTTCTTTGCTGCAACCCTGAAAATGCTTGTGCGTAAAATAGTGATCACGTGGCAAATATGGCAAATATATTTTTTTTTACATAAATGGAGGCTTTAGCACGGAAAATGATTTGAAATAAAAAAATGCGGATTTTGTGTATAGACATAATAGAATATTATATAAGACTAGCTTTTGCCCGCGGTTTCGCTCGCGTTCAAGTATACAATCCTTCATCTCCTATTTGAAGCTCTTTGGGGTAGAATTGATCAAAATCCTTTCTTAGCGGATGCCTACGTCATAACATCTAACTGCATGCCAAATTTCAGCCCGATCCGTCCAGTGGTTTGGGTTGTGCGTTGATAGATCACCATGTCAGTCACCTTTGAGTTTTATATATTTAGATGTAGATATATAGATATAGATTGCCGGATAATGAAGTAGGTAAGATTTCTGCAAATTCTAAGGAAAAAAATGAGTTATTTCCCTTATGTTATAAAATGTAAGTTATCCAGTTCATCCTCTTACGTCTTCATTTTGTGTGTGTCACGTGTTGAGGAATCACACAAAATTAAATTATACTCCGTTTTAATCATAGTGATGACTGAATTGCTGATTCCTCACAACTGCAATGAAACTGATCTCATCTCATCCTCAAATTACGTTTCGATGAGGTTTCTTACAAGTTTTGTAAGTAGGCCGTCCGAGCACTGTCAACAGATACAAAACACCAGTAAGTATAGTAATATAATGACCGTCTATTACGACCTGGCAGCCTTCCAGAAAGTTACCTGTATAATACGGTCGGAAATTCACCCGTATGAAATTCTTTGTGGCCTTTAAGAAGTCGTTCGATACGACTTAGGGACTGTTTATTGAGATTTATACTACAGTAATGTAGTGTCTGTTATATTATAACAAAGGTGATATTGAAGTGTTGCTTTTATTGTGGTTATTGTTGCAAAATAGAAAATGAGCAGGTAGGTAAATGCTTTGATAATGAACTATTACCACCATAGTCCATAC
The DNA here is from genome assembly GCA_937595015.1 of Polyommatus icarus. Taxonomy (NCBI): domain Eukaryota; kingdom Metazoa; phylum Arthropoda; class Insecta; order Lepidoptera; family Lycaenidae; genus Polyommatus; species Polyommatus icarus. The sequence goes on from OW569325.1 coordinate 5,175,128, forward strand.
ATTAGCAATATTTAAGCTTTACCGGTTTTATTGCAAAGTTGCCTTTGATTGTGGTTATTACTTCCACACGTGGGCACTAAAGTGAGGTTTATAGGTTTTTAATCAAACCTTGATGAGCTCTTTGCGTCGTGGACTCAAATAAGTCATAATATGCTTTTTTATGGAACTTTAATTAAGTAGTACTTTAGATCTAACCAACAAATCCGTATAGAAAACTGTTACAAAAGTGGGATAGAAATAAAACAAGCTAGATAATAGTTAAAAACTAATCGGCTTAAGGCTTTCAAAGCGGCTTCGTTTGAAGCGGCACAGTCCTGTGTAAAAGTTTTTGTATCATGCATAGCTGTTTGCAAGCACAAAATCGCTAATCGATATAACGGTAATACCAAAATGATTAAAATCCTATGCTACACATTCTCATATTGTTACTGACATCTTCATTATGCAGAAATAAGTAAGTACATAATATTTTATCTTGAAACAATTATTACACATTTTGTCGAAACAAAACATGATTTGACGACCTCTGTGGCTCAGTGGTGAGCGCGTGGGTAGCTCAAGTCGGGGGTCACGTGTTCGAATCCCGCCGACGGAACAAAAAGTTTTCAATGTTCCCGGGTCTGGATGTATATTAAATATGTGTATGATATAATAAAAATCTTAAATATATGTATAGTATAAATTTATTAAATATATTTCCGTTGTCTGGTACCTGTAACACAAGTCCTTCAGGTACTTAGCACGGGGCCAGACTGACGTGGTGTGAAGCGTCCATAGATATTATTATTATTATAATTATATTACTTGGATATTACTAGATGACGGCCGTAACTCCGTTGCGCCAAAACTCATTTATCGTGCGGAAACCGTAATTTTTCCAGGATAAAAATTAGCATCCTATGTCCTTTTTCAGGACTCAAAGTCATGGGTCATGGACATGCCATACCATGCCAAATTTCAGCAAAATCGGTTTAACGGTTTGGGCGTGAAGAGGTAACAGACAGACATATGGACGGGCACACTTTCGCATTTATAATATGAGGTAAGTACGGATATGGATTCACTTACCATGAAGCAATTTTACATTTTTGAAAAAAAAAAAAAACAATGATATTATTTTAAATGGTTTTGAGAAATAAAATATGTCTAAAACATTCATCTCAATCGACTGAACAGACAGACTTTCGCATTAATAATATTTTTATGGTTCTACGCCACCAATTCATCTATTTCAAGATCCGCTGTTATGAGTTGTGATCTATCAGAGCTCTAGTAGTTATAATATAACGCCACGTTTAACTCCGTATTAACAATGACAGGCACGTACCCCCGCCACAGCGATACGTGTCTGATCCCACAATTGAAGACGTAAGCGAATGAAGTGGGTAACTGGGTAACTAACTATTAAAAATGTTCGTTTTTTTGTATCAATGGAGGCTTTAGAACCGGAAAATGTTACGAAAACAAAATGTGGATTATGTATATAGCCAGACATAAATTTATTATATGTCAAATGATGAAATTTACTGTATGGTTTAAATGAAAAGGAAAAAAATTTGTACAAGGTCAACTTGGGGAAGTCCGTCCGTAAGTCGATCTAGCGGCAATAACTTCCATATTCAAACGACTAGTCTAAGTCTTTGATCTAAGAAACAGACAATATGTCGCTACTAACTACCTGTTACAAAAAACTATCGGCAATTTTTTTATATTATTTGCATTTTTGTTATAAAATTTTACTTATCCACTTCATCGACTCATGTCGTTAATTATACGCCACAGACTCCAAAACGAACAGATTTCCCAGAACAAAGAACTTCCAATGTAAAGCTGAATATAACAATTTTCAATTAATTGATACTTAACTCAAGCTATGTTTTATTGTTTGAACAATTAAGCTTCTTCAGTTTTTAAAACCAATTAGCTTTATCGGTATCTTTTTGTTTTTGCGCTGGTTAGTGGAGTTCCCAGAGCGTAAAAATCGTGCTAACCTCCGATTTTTGCAATAGTGGATGAAAATTGAAAAGAAAAAAAGGAATGTGTAGCTGATAATATAAATAATAAAGTTTATCAATTGAAAAGTTGTGCTTTTGATTTTTAAATTATTCTCTTCCACTTCAAGTAAACTTATAAGCTGTGAAATTTTGAAGAAAATTTGCATATTTCTTTCTTTTAAATATATAGCAAAATAATAAAATATATTATTATTTTTTTGATTTGTATCGTTGCTTATATTCCAAAGAAAGAAAATAAGTTAAAAAAATATATCATTTAGATTTAAAATTGATACTTTTGTATGTAGATGAGCATACCTACAAATGTACTTGTTATGTGCCTCGCCAGGTAAATGGCGTTCCTATTTTTCTTTGGTTTTAAATAGGAAGTTTAAATTTTTTTTAAGCTTAACAAAGCCTTCTATTTCTTAATGTGTATACTTTTTTAGCTCTTACTTTATACATTTTTTGAAAATTTAGCACAAACTTTTCACGGATATTTCGAAGAAAATCTGTATTTTATTTCTTTTGGTTAGGTTTTTACAAAATAAAATTGATTTTTTATGTATTTTTTTTTTCATTAATTATATTTGCTAAAACATACTTAAAGGAAAAAAATACAAATTAGGTTAAGAACTGATATTTTTTGTATTCAGGTAAGCATTTTCCAAACATAGGTCGCAGCATGCGTTTTAGTATGTACGTGAGATTTGTAGCACCCAATTTTTTTTTCTGGCTTTAAGTAGGAAGTTTAAATATATTTCAAAGACTAGAAAAAGTCTTTCATTTGTCGATGCATTTAATATTTTAGCTCTCCCTGAAATAAATTCTCAACAATCATAGAAAAATATTTTCGGTCTATTTTACACATTTTTGGAGATATTTAAACGTTTTTAAGTACTTAAAAGTTATCATTTCTCTAAAAATTAAATACGCGCAACAAGTAAGTTTAACACACTTTTCGTTACAACCCTTAGATCCACCCAAACCCTTTTATCTTGGTTACGACGAGCGTTAATCTCTAAAAACTTTGCAAAAACCTTATAGTTGTATTTAGCTTATCAAAGCAAACTTACTGTTTTAAAAATTGCGTATTTGGTTAATTTTTAACGTAAACAATCAGATAAGAGTCATTAAATAACAGGAACAAGATTTTTTTTTTCTGGACCGGTTTTATATGGTGAAATATTAATTTTTAATTAAGTAACTAAAAAACTAAAAGCACAAAAAATTTTTGGTAAAGTTTGCAAGTTATAGTGTAAAAAAGAAAATGACACCTCAAAAACAAAAATCCATTCACTATTACAACTTTCGGAGGTTAAAACCTCTGGCGACTGCTCTAGGTTAGTTATTTGTAATATATCACTTTGATGAACAAATGAAAAACAGCAAAAACTTCTGTCATTGTAAGCGAGAAGATAACACAATATCAGCATTTTGCAAAGTTCTGACCACGAACAAACAACTATCAAGCTATTGTAAAGGTGAAAGTACTGTAGAGATTTCGATAAAAAATATAATTGGCATATGGTAAGCATAGGTGTAGACTAACATAATATTATTATAATAATCCTGGAAAAAATGTATCGTTCTTGTGGAGTGGTAATATCTGGGATTCTCTCTAAGCTGAAACGCCGTACTAATATATTATGCATGTAAAAGTGTGTCTGTCTGTTTGTCAGTCTGTATGTCTGTTATTTCTTTACGCTTAACCCTAGAACCGTACCCTGGGGCACAAATGACAAAATAGTCAAAAATTTCATTATCATTTTTTTTACTGTTCGACGGTTTGTTTCGGGCGTCCGTGCATTTACGTGGGGCGGGGTAACGCGTCGAAACCTCAGTCGGGCAACGGTCCTACTTGCAAGTGGAAGCGGTACATTGCTTGTGGGGTACTGCGGTACCCCAGGGTACTTTAAACGTTAGTACTATTGTTTGAACATTTTCATCGTTTTTTTTGTTTTTTTTTTTTGGTTATTTGTGGGCATGAATTTGAAGAAACCGACAAAATTTATCGAGATCGTCAAGCAGTTTTTATATTGTGGGTTTGTTTGTTTTTGATGGCATTATAGGATTGTTTACGAACTCCTAACTTATTTTCTTTTTCTAGATAGCGTCTAGACGTAATTTGAGTGAAAATTAACTACTTCTTAGAGAATATCCTTCTGGAATCGGAAGAAGAAGAAAAAGGTGAAGATCTGTTTGAGGTGAGGCATCTGATGAAGAGCTGGATGATGTTATCCAAGATTTTCACGATGACGTCATTTCATCTCAGAGTCCTCACTGTTTAGAAGAAGAGTCACCTCCTGATTCAGATGAAGAAATAGAAGAAGTATCTTTGCAGTTCTGTTCTAATGCGTAACCAGTCACTGTCCTCAGCGTTCCAGATATTTTACGTGGTAGAGGCAGATAAAAACAGAAAAGCAGTCATACCTACAGTGTGTCGCGCAAAACTCGCCGCTGGAGCCTCTGTATGTTCTATGGAATACTAAATATTGTGGGGATCAATTTTATGATACTGTTACATTCTTCAGATACTGCTAATAAGCAATTTTTCAAGAATAGGCGCACTAACCTGAAGACTCTCGCTTTTGATCACATAAAACCGCACCTAGAAGACAGATTTCAATACCAAACTTTGCCAATGTATCTACAAATAAGTATTGGTGATAAACTGGAAAAAAACGCTCAACGCTTTCTATAGCTTCTCCTAATTTCAAATCTGGAAGGTGTTTTGTCTTCTCGAGATCCAAAGACCGCAAATCACGTACGCAATGTGAGACGTACAAAACTTTCATTTGTACTGTTCACCAGAAAAAAATATTCAAAAATTGTTATATAGTACCTAATTAATGCGATTTAATTATGTTCAGGAAGACTGAGATTATTGTTAAAAAGTCTATGTAAGTTCATTTAATAATAAAAACTTTAATATCTTTGTAAAAATATGTTATTATTGTTGGGGTGCGCTAGTACCCCAGGGTACCGTTAGATAAAGTTTAAGATGGGTACGGTTCTAGGGTTAAACAGCAAAACCTAATATGAAGGGTATAGAAATACTTTGAGTCCCGGGAAACAGCGGATATAAGATACCTTTTATCCTGGAAAAACGGATTTGCAGGCATCAACTAGTTTGTAAATAAACAAAATGTGCAATGTGCATTCATAATTTCATGCATAATGCAAATAATGCAGCCATATTTTAATTATACATTTTATTACCCATTCCACATACAAATTGAACGTTCCCTTTGAGCAGCAAAGATAATTCTTTAATTAAAAATAACATAATTCTTGCAATTAAGAATTTCATTTATTTACTTTATGATACCCTGCGCTATAATTGCAAATACCTTTATTATTAACACATCTCACAATTATATATAAAAAATAATAATTTGTTTCAGTCGAATTGAAAAAAAAAGTGTTTTATTTTAATTTTACTTAGAGTAAATTATTAAAAGTAAAAGAAAATGCAAAAAACTTCCAGTCCTAGTTTTTTGCATTTTCTTTTACTTTTAATAATTTACTGTAGGTAAAATCTAATATTATATATAAATCTCCTGTCATGATGTTTGGCCGCGATGGATTCCTAAACTACTTAACCGATTTTAATGTTGTTTTTTTTAAATATGTGCTTTTTTCCAACTTGAGAGATAGGATAGCTTAGATCTTTAATTATAGTCGCAATTTTATTTTATTGCTAATTATTTGTCTATAAAGAGCGACCATTGTTTAATGTTTATGCGACGCGGGTCACGGGATAGCGATGGACGTTGCCATGGTGACATACTTATTTAGTCACTAATTCAATAAAATAAAACGGGCGATATACTTTATATAATATGACAAAGAAACGTTTGCCGGGACAGCTAGTATTATATTAATATTATAAATTCATTCATTTTTTTCATTCATTCATAAAATCATTTAAAAAATGCGATGCATTTTTTAAATGAGACATCCTAATTCGTGATTAATTATTCTGTATCTTCTTGTGTAGCAAATAAAGTTCACTTTTGATATCTCATTTTAAATGTAAAGCATCGCATATTTAGCTCACGTTGCAGTGAGTACAAAGGGCTTAGTTTGCATGTTTTCTCATGTCATCTCATGTCAAAAAGGAATATAACCTGTAGGCTAAGCCTTCTGATCCATAGTGATGATTACACTATTGTCCTTTATCACACACATAAGTTCCAAACTAGGAGCCCAATTGTCTGCGAACCGCGCCGAGTGTGGCCACAATCTAGATGTTATCAGGCTCTATACACTTGGCACTAATAGAACCTCTAATTACTGTTATTGTTGTTTATGTTCCTTTACAGTTAAGTGACTTACAACTTCTATTATGTTCGCAACAATAATATTAATACGTATTCAACGTAGTTAAGAAATTATTCGCAAAATGATTCAACTTAAAATAAATTTAAAAATTAATCTTTACTTAAAATAACAAATTAACTCAATATTACATTTATTATGTAAGTGCCTTCAGATATATTATCTCTTTTAAGCACTTTGTTTTCGTTTGAATTCTCTTATTAGTTATTATCCTTACTTCCTACTAATAAAAATTCACCCCGTGTCCTTGTATCATAATTGACTATTTGAATACAGCCGACAAAGATATAACACACAATTATAGCTTACAACATAAAGTTCTAAAATAAAATGTAAGGCCATTTCATGACGTTTAAAAACCCTACTTGTATTTTGTCAACCAGAACCCCACGTTATTCTAGTCTCCATTTAGTATTCAAATACACAATAACACGTTAACAGTTAGAGTTCTGGGGCTTAAAACTTTAAAGCCCGCATCCAAAAGAGCAGCTCCCACACAATAGCAATGATAATGAACTAGGTCATATGCAGACCAAGCGGCCAAAAGTGCAGCTTAAATTCAACGAGACCTTGACACCATGACGCCATTCTGTCAGCTGTCTAATCCAAGCTCGTAGGTTACAGGAACAATGATTTGATTATCCCTTGTTTCTTATGTTAATGGATTATCACTTGTTGTCAAAAACTGGAAAAGATGCAGTAAATTGTAGCTTTATTTCGTTTGCACGAAATTTTGATTTCCACGCGGTGATCATATTACGTAAAAAGTAAACAATAGCTTTTTCTTTTGAAAGTTTCACCATACCAAATTAACAGAATCGGTCGAGCAATTAGTGACGAAGTGTCGTCAGTTGGCAGGTCACAGAGAAACAAAATGAATTTTTGTTTAGGAAATTTGATTATTTTTACTGATATTATATTCTGCAAATGTGATGAAGACAACCATTGGATACTCGCTAGACTAGCTAGATAATAATATAGTTATGAGCCTTGGCTGAAACAAAACTAGTTAAACAAAACTTACGCATTATAATATAAATACAGTAAATATTCAGCAATTTCTTTATAGTAAAAATCTAATTCACAACATGTGTATTGTGTAAAGTATCAAACAGGGCTAAACCAAAAGGCTTTACAAATAGTTTTATAAATAGATGTGACATGTTATAAACTGTACTATCGTTTCTCTTCAGTCCCGAAAACGGCCTAAACAAATAACTTTAACCTTTTCCTCGTAAATATTATGAAAATGAAGAATATAATAGAACGTGTACCCGGGACCCGGATAAGAACGATCTTTATGGGACGTGCGACAAATATAAGTTTTAACCCCCGACAAAAACAGAGTTAAACCATTAACCACCAAAAAATAAAAGTCTATTTCTTTTTTTTATTTAATATCTACATCAATTACTGTTATTTTATTAGTTTTTTGAAGTGAAAACTTCTTTAGCGGTGTTGAGAACATTTGTGGGATGGGTAAAAACTGTGAAACTCGCGTCAGATTCTCATGCTGATCGAAAAACCGTAAGACTAGTGTGCGTGTGTGTGTTGTGTTAAGGTTGGAGAGTAGTGTTGTAACATCGAAATGATTATCGATATTTTTTAAGCAATTGAAGGGGTTTCGATGAATTTAAAAAAATCGATTTTTTTAAAATTGATTTTCATAAAAAATGGGTTAAAAATTTAATCGATTGTAAGGGTTTCGATTAATAAAAAAAACGATTTTTTAAAAATCGATTTTTTTTAAATGGGTAAAAATATAATGCACAACGTTAATAATCAAGTTTTCACTTCTGCCGGCACTCCCGGGGTGCAACCCGTCTTTTTTTTTCTATGGACGCTTCACACCACGTCAGTCTGGCCCCGTGCTAATTACCTGAAGGACTTGTGTTACAGGTACTAGACAACGGAAATATATTTAATACTTTTATACTCTAATATATATATATATATATATAATAAGTATATATAAGTAAGTTTTTAAGTTAAATTCTTAATTTTTACTTCACAAATGCCATGTTAAAAGCGTGTAATGCCTTCCATGGATCTCAAGAGAGTCTGGATACGTCATTCCATGCTTGCATTTTGATTATCAATCATTTCCTGTGGGTTATTCTTCTACTCCTCCAGTAGCGCCAACTCCAGCTCCTGAACACATTTTGGAGCTGGAGTTTTAACTCGTACTGTTCACCCATTGATGTGCCACACGTCCATGCAAAAATCAAATGCAATCGGATCCACATCCGTAGACCGTGCTGACCTCTCCACCTGGGCTACGCCAGCATCATTTAGTTAATGGACGCGCATAAAATTGAAGTTACTGCCTATAACTGTGTAAAAGGCACAACATGCAGTTCTAAGATGTCTGTTCTATAGCCCTGTACTGTCAAAGTACCATCATTAACAGTCATCAGCTCTGTGCGGGCTCCAAATCATATGCCACCCCAAACCATTACGAAGCCTGCATGATAGGCCACTGTTTCCGTTAAGTTTGATGGTCTATAGCGTTCCTTACGATTTATCCTCATTCTTTATCGCCTGTCAACAATACTTACATAGAATTTGCTCCCATCACTGTACAGCACACGATTTCACTCATTTCTTGGAATCTACGATGCCACAGAGTGCCACAGACATACACTTAAATAAATGTTTATAAAATATAATAATGTATGTTTAATCTTTATATGTTCCCAAGTCCAACTAGCTCTCGAAACACACTTGTACAGCATACCGAAATATATAAATATATTTAAGTGTGTCTGTCTGTCTGTAACCGTAACGTACTTTATATAACCAGTTTTCATTACATCAGTCCTTTCATAATATGGTTTTTGAAAATTTTACGTCTGATAAAAACTAGCCAAGTCAAACCTAATCTACATTAATCATGAACGTAGAAAAAAAGGCGGACGGAGTCTTGTCATATAGAAAACTGTGTCTTCACTTTTCTTCTGAGTCGGCCACGCACACGTTCTGACGCCTGTCAAATAGTATGGACTAGCGCAAGAATGTGTGCGTGTATATATATATATATATATATAATAAGTATATATAAGTAAGTTTTTAAGTTAAATTCTTAATTTTTACTTCACAAATGCCATGTTAAAAGCGTGTAATGCCTTCCATGGATCTCAAGAGAGTCTGGATACGTCATTCCATGCTTGCATTTTGATTATCAATCATTTCCTGTGGGTTATTCTTCTACTCCTCCAGTAGCGCCAACTCCAGCTCCTGAACACATTTTGGAGCTGGAGTTTTAACTCGTACTGTTCACCCATTGATGTGCCACACGTCCATGCAAAAATCAAATGCAATCGGATCCACATCCGTAGACCGTGCTGACCTCTCCACCTGGGCTACGCCAGCATCATTTAGTTAATGGACGCGCATAAAATTGAAGTTACTGCCTATAACTGTGTAAAAGGCACAACATGCAGTTCTAAGATGTCTGTTCTATAGCCCTGTACTGTCAAAGTACCATCATTAACAGTCATCAGCTCTGTGCGGGCTCCAAATCATATGCCACCCCAAACCATTACGAAGCCTGCATGATAGGCCACTGTTTCCGTTAAGTTTGATGGTCTATAGCGTTCCTTACGATTTATCCTCATTCTTTATCGCCTGTCAACAATACTTACATAGAATTTGCTCCCATCACTGTACAGCACACGATTTCACTCACTTGTTAAATTTTGATGTTCACGCGCAAATCTTAGCCTGGCTCTTTGCTGTCCTGTCTCAAGTTTGGTGTCCTTACTGGCACTTTTGAGTATAATTTAACTTCTTTGAGTCTTCTTACTGTACAATCACTCACACGTACATCTCGGACCTGTTCCGACAGGTTCGTCTCTGCAAAGCAGTTTGAGGTCGATTTCTTAAGGCTTGAACCCTTACAAAACGGTCATCCTGAACCATTGCCACTCGATATCTACCTTGTTCTCGTCTCCGAACGTAAGATCCAGTCTCTCTGTAGCGTTGAAAGTTACCGACCGAACCGAAAGGCCTGACTGACCGAACGGTAGGTGTGACCTTTCTCTATCGTGGTTACAGCTCTAGCTGTCGTAGTTGCTAGAAAATCACTTATTTTGTATCTAAGCTATGAATTCTTCCAAAAACCAAACAATCAAATGAGCTGGCATACCTTGAACCCAGCTAAATACGCCATTCTTATCAGAAATACTTACAACGTCAATCATGGAAAAACACTTAGTAGGGCTAATTGTAATAAAAATCTGTCAACTTTCCAGTTTTGTTCAATATTTTATTTTTTAAATCAGCTTAGAAACTATAGAAAAGGATTTCACAAAGCCCGAACCACTTGAATTCAAGTTGTGGCCCTTTTTACCTATGTTCCGCTAATTTTGCCAGTGTGTGTATTTAAGATTTTTTATTTTTTTTTATTTGATTTGATAGTCATCCAGACCCCGGGAACATTGAAAACTTTTTGTTCCGTGGACGGGATTCGAACCTGCGACCTCAGGCTTGAGCTGCCACACACTCAACCAATTAAGCCACAGATGTCGTCATATTTAAGTAATGTGAGATATTAATGTCATGGACGTATAAAAAAGGGCGGACGGAGTCCCACCATACACAAAACTGTGTCGTTCAGAGTCGGCCAGCTGGCTGTATGTACACGGTCCGCACGCACACATTCTTGCGCTAGTCCATACTATTTGACAGGCGTCAGAACGTGTGCGTGGCCGACTCAGAAGAAAAGTGAAGACACAGTTTTCTATATGACAAGACTCCGTCCGCCTTTTTTTCTACGTTCATGATTAATGTAGATTAGGTTTGACTTGGCTAGTTTTTATCAGACGTAAAATTTTCAAAAACCATATTATGAAAGGACTGATGTAATGAAAACTGGTTATATAAAGTACGTTACGGTTACAGACAGACAGACACACTTAAATATATTTATATATTTCGGTATGCTGTACAAGTGTGTTTCGAGAGCTAGTTGGACTTGGGAACATATAAAGATTAAACATACATTATTATATTTTATAAACATTTATTTAAGTGTATGTCTGTGGCACTCTGTGGCATCGTAGATTCCAAGAAGGGTGTTGATTTTATCAAGTTTTTTGTTTGCAAGTTGTTATTATCGAGAGTGTTATTACTTATTAGAAATAGTTTATCTCATCAGCTTCAGTCACGACTGAGAAAAAATTCAGATGATTCACTCGATTTTTTTATTTTCATCATTATATATATTTTTTATTTATTTATTTATTTTATTAAAAATATATAATTCTTTATAGTTCTAGTTTAGTTTATTTAAATCTACTTGCGAAAAAAAAGTAACACGACCTACTTACCATTGTATTCCTTTGTTGCGAGGACAGTGAAAAAGTTTTAGAATTGATAGCATAATCAAGATCGCTTATAGTCCGCGCGGAACTAGTTGACCGCTCTGCCCATATACTCACATACAGGCAGAGCGGCCAACTAGTTCCGCGCGGACTATAATGAATTATTTTACAGTAAAATATGAACTACTAGATGACGGCCGCAACTCCGTTGTGCCAAAATTAGTTTATCGAACGGGTACCATACATTTTTCAGGGATAAAAACTATCGTATGTCCTTTCCCGGGACTCAAAGTATGTCCTGCCTTGCAAAATCGGTTCAGCGGTTTGAGCGAGAAGAGGTAATAGACAGACAGACAGACGGACAGACAGACAGATACACTTTCGCATTTATAATGGTAATGTAAAATATCTGTTATTGAGAACATAATATAAAGACATATTATTTGTTTCGTTATAATATTACGGTATATATACTATGCCATAATATATTATATTAAATTACATTATTTGTATTCTACTGAGATAATATTTAGTCTTTCATGTAACATAAAATTATTACACTAGAACAAAGCCTGTAGGTAGGTTTAGTATTATATATTTTCTCCTACGAAGGCATACCTACTAATAATATCTTTGTAGCCTAAAAGACATTCTGTTATAAAAGTAAGGATAAGACACTAAGGCCTCTAATTTCTCGCTTGTTGCCCAGGGGACAGGGGTAGAATTAGGGACTTTTTACTTCGAGATAAAGTTCATGACGCTTTAAAAGCCTTTTGTATAATTTATTTTGTATTGTATTTCATGATTTCCTTTTGAAAACTCTGGAGAATTATAGAGATTCCAAGGTAAAATGCATATCACCTTACGACATACAACGAAGTAAAAGTTTAAAATTTAAAGTTTACTTTAGTAGTTTAATAAATAGGAAACGGAGCATTTTCATGACTTTACTAGCCATACACGCTGTAAATGTTACTCTTACTTAAATTTAATCGCCATAATATTTAGTGTTGTTCAACTTTTCAAACTAAAGAGTTCTTAATAGAAAAGTGAATAGCACTTGTTTCTACCTCGGTAATATCATAAAACGAAAACAATGACCTCAACATGTTTTAGTCTAGAAAATTTTTATGTAAAAAATATACTTAATATAATTATTATGTGAACCAAGAATACCATTATTTACTTAGTACTCTAAACAATTAATACAAATATTGCTCTATGTAAATGGCTTGTGACTATGTAAGGCAAATTAAATTAATTGAAGATGCTATCGGATTCGTCGTTCCCCTTCCTGGTATTACATTGTTGAACTACAAGGTATCATGTAGATAGTGTTATTACAGGTATACAGTATACTACACTGTCACTTAATACGATCTATACGGAAGCAATATTGCTTACAATTTTACAGGAAAAACAGAGTTGCTTTTCTTGTAAAATTGTGACAATATTCATAAAATAGAGCTTATAAAAATGAAATATTGCGGATAAGAAGCATTTATCTGTGATATTTATTATGTCTTAAATCAATATATATTGTTTTTTGCGTAACTTTAATACCTCGATCGTGGGAATCGCAGACACAATAGATTTTGAATTTGATTGATTGATAGGTTAAAACTCTGAAATGAAATGTCGCCATCCACTGATATTCTACTTATATACAGATCTGTTACGTTCATACTATTTTCCGGCTTAAATCTCTTCCGAACAGTTTTCAAATTCAAAATTGGACTTTGACAGATAAGTGAAACAAAAGATACAAAATGCCATTTACATAAAAGAGACAGACTAAATAAAAGACGACCCAATTGGGTCGTATTTGAAGCTTCACAACGCGCGCGGTAGTAACATATCTGCTTTGAGTTTTTTATATAATATATCATTGTCGCCATCGTTATTTCCAGACTAACACGACCTGCAAGCCCTCAAAAAGGGAGCATATTTTATCGCACCTGCAACTCTTTTGATGATGCGACTGTCCATGGGCGACGTTAGTTGCTTTCCTAGTTTTCTTAGTTTATATCGTATATTAAGCAAGTTTTTGTCAGCATTAACTTAATACACACACACAATTTCGCACAAAGGAGCACGTGACACAGCAGTGCTATATCGCCCCGGTACAAACTCCGGGCCATCGAAGTTTACAATAAACTAGCAAAACAGGGAACGCTCCGAATATGAGCTGGCAACACGCCAGACCTAGAGATGGGGTTGCTATCGATAAAATCACTGTACTCCATTTCAATCTATTCTGATCTAGATGTAAACAAAAATTGAATTACATGAGCCATTGTATTTTATAGTATGGCTATTACGTACCATGTTAATTTAGAAAAATCGGCCAAGTGCGAGTCGGACTCGCGCACTAAGGGTTCCGTACCATTGTAGAGAAAAATTAGCCCAAAAATTGGGTTTTTTGTATGGGAGCCCTTAATTTTTTATTTCATTTTAATATTATTATTAAATATTAAAGTGCACATAAAACTAAGGACTTTGAGTAAAATTCAAGTACCTACCTGTTGCCATTATTGATATAGAGCCAAAAAGGCCAAAAAAATCACGTTTGTTGTATGGGAGCCCCCCTTAAATATTAATTTTATTTTGTTTTTAGTTTTTGTTGTTATAGCGGCAATAGATATACACAATCTGTGAAAATTTAAACTTTCTAGCTATTACCATTCTTGAGTTACAGCCTAGAGACAGACAGACGGACAGACAGACGGACAGACATCGAAGTCTCACTAATAGGGTCCTGTTTTTACCCTTTGGGTACGGAACCCTAAAAAGGAAGAGGCTAGATATAAAATTGGTCATTTGAAGTATAGGTGGGGTATTAAGCAAGGTGTAAATACTTAGCAAAGTATCTACACCTTGTCTAATACCCCGCCTACAAGGTTAATTAGCACGTCAAAATAAGTATCATAAATTCATAAAATTATATTAATGTGATAAAAAAAAATTGGTGACACTCAGTGGACTGGAGTCAGGGTTGATTCAGACCATAAAGTTAATATACCTAGCGGAATAGAGAAACTAAGGCCTGAGCAAGCGAGATATCACTATCATTAACACTGCTTGGTAAAAAGAGACGTGTGATACATGACAGCTGCCTGCCTAGTATACACCAACGAGATATCCCTCTCTACATGTTTCTCGATGTTTGATAGTTTGTATCTTCATCTCTATTGAACCTAGCATGACAAACATTTTTTATCGTGTAGATCTATCATCCAAAAACACATTTTTATAGTGTTTTGTCGAGATAATGTCGAGATTTTGACATTATGAGACGAGTAGTTTTTAATTATCTCGAGAGTGAGATACGAGATATATCTCGTTGGCGTATGCTAGGCAGGCAGAACTCTTTTTTTGACGTCCAGTCGGCACGTGCCGCACGTTGCCAATTTAATCTCATAGAAATCATGTTCAATCATGCTTGTGTAAGTGTATACGTACACATATTTTTACACACAGATGAAACCAATTTCGGTTTCGTTTGACAGCTCGAGATTGTTGCTCTATTCCGCTTATTAACTTTATGATTCAGACCGCAACGCGACGCGTAGATTTATTTCTGAATTTATATGGATTTGACAGATTCGCAAGACGTCTCACGCAATTGAAATCTGTCAAATCCATACAGATTTATGCCGCGCCGCGCCTCGCCTCGCCTCGTTGCGTTGCGCGTTGCGGTCAATTGACCCTTACGGCTACGCAGACGCTACGGCGTATCTATGGCGCTACGGCTACGCATATGCTCTACGGCGTAGCATACTCAATTTTTTTCAATTGAATTGAAGTGCGAAACTTTTTTTCCTATTTTAACTTTTAATTAATATTTGATAGAACAGCCGGAAGCGTGTGAGGTACATGGATAAACGACTTTGTTGACATAATGACAAAGGTAACAAATATATTTCGCAAAGTAAATAAAACGAATACCTCGTAAGCTATCGACATGAGTATTCGTAGTCGAATCTAGTGCGATATCAGACAAAGCAGCGGGCATTAAACCGTCACCATAACAATTAGACAGCCGGATAATACCGAGCTGAAATAGCTTTTCTTTTTTATCTCCTTGTTGACATCTTATATAATGCTTAACTTCGTTTTATTGCTCTTGGTCCATAAAATTAGTGCTTATTTTTCAAAACAAGAGTGTGTATACAATACATGATCGATAAAGTAAATTTTAAATAAGTAAGAAGAAACCATAAAATAAGCAGATATTACCTGATGGTAGCGATAGCTGTTGCCTATTCAACAATATTAACTCCTTTGTAATAATAATATTATATTTTCACTTCGATACCAGTTTCAAGTACAGTAAGCTTTACCAATGCAGCACTTTGTACTAAAATTATAAGAGTTAAAATGTAATACTTGTAGGATTTTGGGAATCCTGGATTAGTTAAATTTCGATTGGTGTTTTTAATTTTTATTGTGTTATTGTATGTAGAAATACAGTCAGCTCAAGCACCATCGTATGGTGCTCGATCTGACTGCATTTCCACTACCTACCCAAAATCTCTAAGTATAATAACCACCAACTTTTCGATAATATATTCTAGTAAACTGTATAACTATTGTGCGGAAAAACAATAAAAAAAGTTTTCTATATCTTATATCTTTAAACGAGCAATCATTGTATACATCATGTATAATATATATAATTGAAATCTTGGAATCTGCTCCACCGATTTTCATGAAATTGAGTGAGGGGATTTTGGGGGCGATAAATCGATCTAGCTAGGAATCATTTTTAGACAATGTCATTTTATTCGAGTTTTATCGAATACCGAGCAAAGCTCGGTCAAATTGCTAGTTTAATATAAATAAAGCAAATAATTTTGATACTTATGTATTAAAAGTATTTAATGTTAATTCAGTTGGAATGACCACAATAGTGGGTCATTTCGTTAAAAATTTTAACCGCATTATCGCTTTTATATGCCCCATTGTGTCACCACCTGCCTACTTAACGTTATAAATGTGATTTCCCAATGAGAATTCATTCCGAAATGAACTATTTTAGTTAACTGGTTTGTATCACGTTTTGAGGTTCTATGATTTTCTTTATCGACGAATATGTAAACCATAATATTATAAATGTGAATGTATGTCTATTTGCCTGTGACCTCATCACGCCAAACCGTCGAAATTTTTTGCTGTTTGGTATGGACATATTTTGAGTCTTTGGAAAGGACATAAGATACTTTTTATCTTACAAAAATTTATGGTTACGAAGTTTCGGCTGTAATCTTGTACTTGAAAATTACCTTCTATGATAAACATATATTTATCGATTAACCCTTAAAAGATAAAAGTTTTGAATGACATTATGATTAAATTTAATTATTACAATTGAGTCAAAAATTTACCGTTTAATGCAAATAAGTGTAATGCAATTAAAAAGTTCAACTCATTACCCTCAATTACAACTGCAGAAATTAAGGATAATTCGTCCGGTTGAAACCCTTCTAATATTTTAAGAACGCCTTAAAATTCAGCACAAATTGCGAGAGCCTTTTGTTTTAGCGCGAAAAGAAATCTTTTCCATGGCGGCTCCGCGAGTAAATAAAAACGGCACAGAAAGGTAATTTTCAGCTCCACAATGGAAGCTAACAATTTAGAATATTAAAATTATTTTGTACCTCGATTTTTACTGTAGCTGTGATATTAATGCCTTTGTCCCTTGCATCACACAGAGAATTCTAATACGCTTTTTTTAATGAGATTAACCAGAAAACAAGCTGGCGAAACGCATGATGATAAGGGATTGTCTCCGTCTATGGACACCCGCAAAAGTCAAGGACTTATACTAATATACTCATATTCTGATGTACTGTCGAAGAAATGATTGATTAATTGGCCGATGGTGGACCTATACTTACCATTTGGTTGGATTATATCAATATACACCTTTTATAAATCAATATAAACCAATGTTAGTTGTGACCGGATGACTTTAATATAATACTACCAAATTCCGTAGATCTGTTCAAATCAATGTGAATCAATTTCTATTATAGCACAATGTACATAGTACACCAATTCGATTTCTAGGTTTTTAAGATTTTTATATATATGTAAGTGATTACTTTACAATAACATACTTATATAGGGTAATTTAAGTAGGGTTATAAATTTCCGTTCATTGTACAGTTTATTTATGTAAGCCTAATATTAAGTAGTTTTGAACGATTTGAAATAAATAAAATACTCGTTACTTCATGTGTTATATAGATTAGATGTGAAAACCTTTCGTGAATGTACTTTCCTGGAAAGCAAATAATAATTGGGTATTACGTACAGAAACCACATGTTCACTTTATTACTTATGGCAAAATTGTTGTCCCTTTTTTCGGAGGAAGATAATATTATTTTGAGTGTGTTATTGCTCATACATACAAGAATGTAGTTTTATAGCTAGTTAATTCAATATACATATTCCTTTCGTACTATTACTAGACTTATTTGATGCAAAGCTCTAACCATATTTTGTAATTTTTGTAAATATTTTGAAGTACTTTGGATTTTTTTATATTGTACCTACTAAACAATTTACATAATGTTATACTATGGAGCAGCACGGGTATTAGACGTATCCAATAATAAAATTAGGCACTGTTCAATGTTCATACTATAATCGCCCGACATAATGTGATAATACGAACATAAGGAACGTATGCGTGCTGTTGATAAGTCAGAATTAGACCAGCGTCAGTCAAATCGATAACGTAGACGTAATTCCGTTGATGTACGTGGCGCTACGTTCCGATAACGTAACCCTCAATAACGGTCCCGTGAATGGCTCATACTTGTTGATGAGATTGGCAGCATTCCAGCATTGTGGTATTGGATGATTACCCCGGTTACGCTGCGACTGATATCTCCGACTGACGTAAGTTTGATAGAAGGATGTATCTTGGGATTGGTTCTTAAGTTATTGGCGTCTTTTAGTTATTTAAGTCCTAATAATATATGATAAAATATACTTTGTATACTATGTATTATTATAAAATGAAATAATATTTAATTAGTTAAATAAAATTATTGTCAACAAAAGAGTAATTACATATTTTAAAGAACGTTACAAACATATCTATATACATAAAAATGTATTTTCAAATGTGTTAGTTGCGCTAAAACACGAAAACGGATGAACGGATTGGGCTGATTTTGGTCTTAAAATATTCGTTGAAGTCCAGGGAAGGTTTTAAAGTGACACGAAGTTCACCGGGGCAGCTAGTACTACATAAATAAGTAAAAACTTCTTTATTGTGCAGCCTCTACACAAAAAAAAGTGCTTAAGGGATTGCCTGCCCATTGATGTACCGTCGAAGAAACCGATTCCTAGGCACCATATGCCTAGGAATCGGTTTCTTCCTACCTACGTCAATAGCCGCGTACTGACCAAGCGAGCCGCCTCGCCGCGGCGGCCTCGCGCGCAGATGCTCGGTCGGTCAGTACATGTTAGTGCGCGGCAAACGTCCGAGGCGCCTTTGAGCATCGAAGAAAAACCGACAACTTTTGGCTCGGCCGCGGCACGCTAGGGCGAGGCGGCTCGCTTGGTCAGTACGCGGCTAATAATTGGTCAGGCTATGTTTATTCAATGTTTGTCGTGATCTCTCAGGTAGGTTTGAAACACGCGACCAAATTACGTGGGCCCGCCATCTGCCTATAAATCAATTTCTTTGATAGTACATTTCTTAGGGTGGCTTGCAACTTGCACCAGAGGCGTGGTTAAATTTATGGTTATACTTAAGGCTAACTTAGCTTTAACCTTAACTTTGACCACAGAAATTGACAGAATGTCTGTTGCGTTTATTTTTTTATTAAAGCTACAGGTATTGGGATTGAGAGGATAAAAATTGAATTATCCGTAAAAATTGTCAGGAAAAATATAACACTGTGAAACACAGTAAATTTTCACGAAAAAATTTAGATATGAGAGATTATGGTTAAATATGGCGTCGGATGCCATATTTAACGGTAACCAAAGATTTGACATTTTGCACTATAGTTATAGTTAAAGTTATGGTTGGTGCAACCCACCCTTAGTATTTATATTATGAAGACATCTAAAATATTTTTATAACAATTCAAAATTAAATGATTGAATTCCACTTCAAAAATAAAATCCCATCTAACAACGTAATCTGTATAATGTCCGCCGAAAACGTATGGTCATCCGCTTGGAGATTGAAGTATTTATGTCTTCGCATGTCAACCCCGGGGCGGGTTAACGTATCCCATTTGTTTAACTGCAGACGACAATAAGAAAAGCTTTGTTTTAATAAAATTTGAGTATTATTTTTTTACATTAAAAAAGTAACGACTAAGAAAATGTAAATTTTTGTCGAATGTTACACGATAAAATTATTAACATCCCAAAAATTATAAATTGTAACCGTATCAATAATAATCCGCGGACTTTATAAGTCATTTTCGTATTTATTGGTGGGTAATTGGGCATTTATAAGAAATGTATCCAAACAAAATACTTTTGTACTCAATAAAAATTCTTTAAATAACTGTGAAAATAAAACAAAGGTAACTAAAACAAAAGTTTCTTTGTAACGGCGGATAAAAGAAAATGACACACGTTAGCTTCTTTTAATTAACAGTTTTTAACAAAGAGTTTTCAAAACTGTGTTTTTTCTTTGTTTTTTATGTTTCGTAAACTTTTTACTTTGTTTCTTTTCGAGTTCTTTACGCTTTGGGTTGTAAAAATTAGCTCCTGAGCAGTATTATGAACAGTGTTGTAGTATAATTTATAGGTTTAAGATATTATTTTTATTTCTCTTATGAATTATAATTTACTAAGGGCCAACCACACGTACCACGATCCCACAACATCGCAACGACAAAATGTCGTCGAGCAGTGGTTACGTGTGAATGGTGTCGCTGCAGCTTTAAGTAGTTGCGTTGTGGTATTGACAAAATGCCGACGTGGTTGCGCTATCGCCAGTAGTTGTGATGTAGTTACGTATGAAAGTCAATGAAACGGAGGAGGGGAAGAACGCGGGCGGTTTGCGCGCACTGTCATTGCATCGACGCAACGTTGTGGTTGCGATGTGGTCGGCCGTGATAGCGATGTGGTCGGCTGTGGTTGCGATGTGGTCGGTATCACACAAGTGGTCGATAACGACTGGAAAATGTGGTACGTATGAATGGTCCAGTTCATTTACAATGCGAAATATACGCCCGACCACGTGGTGTGGTTGTGGTGTGGTTGTGGTTGTCGTTTGGTTGTGGTACGTATGGGTTGGCCCTTACATGAGAAAAATAATACAAAAAGTTATCAAATGACGACATAATTATTGGCAAAGGGAATAATTGTACAATTATCTTTAATCCTTCGATCGCGGATTCTTGGAAATCTATAGTTATTATATAGTTGTCGCGATCACTGGTGCTCTTATGGAACCTGAACAGATGAACAAAAGCAGATATTATTACATAATATTATCTAAATATGAGTATATACACACACCGGCAAAATTAGCGGAACATAGATAAAAAGTGCCACAACTTGAACTCAAGTGGGTCGGGCTGTGTGAAATCCTTTTTTATAGTTTCTAAGCTCATTTAAGAAATAAATTATTGAACAAAACTGGCAAGTTGACAGGTTTCTATAGCAATTATGCCCTAATAAGTGTTTTTTGATGATTGACGTTGTAAGTGTTCCTAATAATAATGGCGTTTTACCGGGGTGCAAGGTATGCTCAGCTTATTTGATTGTTTGGTTTTTGGAAAACACATTGCTTAGATACAAAATTAGTAATTTCCCAGCATCTGCGACAGCTAGAGCTGTAACCACAATAGAGAAGGGTCACACCTACCGTTCGGTCAGTTAGGCCTTAGGTGTGTCGGCTTCCGTGGTCCATCGTAACTTTTAACGCTACAGAGAGACTGGATCTTATGTTCGGAGACGAGAACAAGGCAGATATCGGGTGACAATGGTTTAGGATGACCATTTTGTAAGGAAACAAACCCTAAGAAATCGACCTCAAACTGCTATGCAGGCACGAAACCTGTCGGAACAGGTCCGAGATGTACGTGTAAGTGATTGTACAGTAAGAAAAAGACTTAAAGAAGTTAAATTAATCTCAAAAGTGCCAGCAAGGGTACCAAAACTTGAGACAGGACACTGAACAACCAGGCTAAGATTTGCGCGTGAACATCAAAATTAGACAAGTGAGTGAAATTTTGTGCTGTACAGTGATGGGAGCAAATTCTGTATTCATTTTGTTGACAGGTGATAAAGAATGTGGATAAATCGTAAGGAACGCTATAGGCCATCAAACTTAACGGAAACACTGGCCTATGATGCAGGCTTGGTAATGATTTGGAGTGGCATATGATTTGGAGCCCGCACGGAGCTGATGATTATTGATGATGGTACTTTGACAGTACAGGGCTATAGTACAGACATCCTGGAACTGCATGGTGTGCCTTTTACACAGTTTTAGGTAGTAACTTCAATTTTATGCGCGTCCATAGAGTAAAAAAATCGGATATTATTACCTAAACGATGCTGGCGTAGCCCAGGTGGAGAGGCCAGCGCGGTCTACGGATGTGGATCCGATTGAAGTCGTGTGGCACATCAATGGGTTAACGGTACGAGTAAAATCTCCGGTCCAAAATGTATCCAGGAGCTCGAGTTGGCCCTACTGGAGGAGTAGGAGAATATCCCACAGGAAATTATTGACAATCAAAATGCAAGCATGGAATGGCGTATCCAGGCCCTCTTGAGATCCATAAAAGGCATTACACGCTTTTAACATGGCATTTCTTTAATAAAAATGGAGAATTTAACTTAAAAACTTATTACTGAAATTTCAAATAATTTCTTATTTTTAGATTTTTGCCGATTTTTTTCTATTTTTCACGTTTTTATGCCCTAAATTCATATGAAATTTATTTTTTTATAATCAATTAGTAAATAAATAAATAAATTTATAAAAGAAGTGAACAATTTTCAAAAAAATTTAAAATTTTGTTATGTTCCGTTAATTTTGCCGGTGTGTTTATATACTAGCTGTCCCGGCAAACGTTGCTTTGCCATAATATATTATGTATTTGTATTTGACATATTATTTTATTGAAGTGACTGAATAATAAATATGTATGTTACCATGGCAACGTCGATCGCTATCCCGTCGCACAAAATATAATGGTCGCCGTCAGTCTCAGGTTGTAAAATAATTTGCAATAAAATAAAATTGCGACTATAATTAAAGATCTAAGCTATCCTATCTCTCAAGTTGGAAAA
Source organism: Polyommatus icarus (assembly GCA_937595015.1). Lineage (NCBI taxonomy): Eukaryota > Metazoa > Arthropoda > Insecta > Lepidoptera > Lycaenidae > Polyommatus > Polyommatus icarus. The sequence goes on from OW569325.1 coordinate 5,198,077, forward strand.
AAGCACACATTTAAAAATAAACAACATTAAAATCGGTTAAGTAGTTTAGGAATCCATCGCGGACAAACATCGTGACAGGAGATTTATATATAGTAGATATACCTCTATCAATATTTAAAAATAGAAAAAGCTGCTTGTAAAACATTTAATAATATTTATGTGATTCAGAAAAACGAAAGGCCTATGACAGTATAAAACTTAATAATACGAAAGATAAAGCAATACAAAATTATTTCTGCAAATCTAACTTGAAGGTCCAAGTTCTTAACTATAAGCAATAATAATTTTGTAGGCCGTTGAAATTCTGCAAAGTGTACTGAAGGGACAAATTTATCGAATGGTCCTTGGAAGGGTTGACTTTGATAATATTGTTTTTAATTATTGAATTATTGTCTTACTTAACTTTATACAAAGTTTCGGTACCTTATAATAATAAAGAAACGCATTGCTTGAGTATCCATATAAAAATAATAAATATAAATTAGGATTTGCTCCTCTGGTGTTGTGGGCTCATATTTCTATATTTCCAATTAATATAATTTGGTTATTTCTTGTATTTAATATCTTTGAATATTACTACTACATCTATACTTATTATAAAACAAAGTCGCTTTTTTTCCCTCATGTCCCTTTGTTCCCTTTAATCTTTAAAACTACGCAACGGATTTTGATGATTCTTTCAGTGTTAGATAGCCCATTTATCAAGAAAGGTTATAGGCTATATTTTATCACGCTAATACTAATAGGAGCGAAGAAATAGAGGAAAATGTGGAAAAAACGGGAAAAATTATTTGAAAGGGCTAACTTGAAAGCGCTAATCTCAGGAACTACAGCTGGTCCGATTTGAAAAATTATTTCAGTGTTAGATAGCCCATTTATTAAGGAAGGTTATAGGCTATATTTTATCACGCTAATACTAATAGGAGCGAAGAAATAGAGGAAAATGTGGAAAAAACGGGGAAAATTATTTGAAAGGGCTAACTTGAAAGCGCTAATCTCAGGAAATACAGCTGGTCCGATTTGAAAAATTATTTCAGTGTTAGATAGCCCATTTATTGAGGAAGGATATAGGCATAATTTTTTCAGTGGTTATATATTTTATACCCGTGCGACGCCGGGGCGGGTCGCTAGTTTTACTATATAAGAAAAGTTGATTAATTATGTTATTTTTAAATGAAACATTCATAATTATAGGCAGATGGTGGGCCTACGAGATTGGTTATGAACAAACCCAGCCTACAGATTAAAATTTTAAGTTATAGCATTGTAAATTTTAAATTTTGTTTCAAAAGATTAATTTTTTATCTCGCTTTTTTTGTTAAAAAAGTGGGCCACCTGCGAGTTTCTTACGCCGGTTCTTCTCGCCGGGTTAGTTCCCGAGCCGGTGGTAGGCACCGTAGTATCAACATTCTGAAAGCATTTACTTAAAGTTTATTCAGAAATAAAACAATTTTTTTTATTTTTTATTTTAAACTAACATTAAATTGACACAGTCTGACCAAATGAGGAAGGTGCGTCAACTGCCTATGAATCAATTTTTTCGATGGTTCATTAGTACATTACTCACTTTGAGTAAATATAAAAAGGAATATTATGCTTACAAACTTATATAATAGTGCGCATTATGTCTAATGAAACCAAATCTGTCAGGTTGTCATTTTCCGTTAACTACGTAGTTAATATCCTGTAGCTGCCGGCAGGTCGCAATTTGCGCCATAATAACCACTTCACTCGGCCTTTCCTCTGCAGCTACATTAATATATTGTTTAATACTAAGCTCATGTACCTAGCTAGCTATTTGAAGTTAAGGAGGCATAGCGTTAGTTACTAAAGGTGATATCAGACGGTTCACTCGGATGAATATTCACTCGAGTGAATGCTTCATTTTCCTTTCATTCTATGTTCACACGGCTTATAGGGAATGATATAGAAAATAACATTCACTTTTCATTTCTTTTAATATCGATGGCCCCAACGAATAAACGTGCAAGAGCTCTTACCCAAAAAATTTTTTTTTTGATTTTTCGTTTGCATGGACTATGATACTTTTTTTTTTAATTTTTTTCACTGATAATAACGATTTTATAGCAATGTAAACCTTTATTGTACGGAAAAAATAATAACATATTTCACATTAATAATAAAACATGCGCTTATTGCAGATTATTTGTTTATTTCAGTTCACCAGAATAAACGCGTTAAAACAATCTGGCGCTCGTATCTATCCTTTCCTTTGGGTTATAACTCTTGCACGGTTATTCGTGTAAAAATGCAAGCGACTTCTATCACTAATGCCTCATTGCAGATGGCGAAACTTTGAACAGCTATTCTACTATCTTTTACTAACTTCTCTTGTCTTTTCTGCTTTTATAAAGGTTATTCAAAGAGCTATTGTAAAGTTTATCACAAGAGCTGCTGGTGAGTTGGCGGTCTTTTTAAGAGGGAATACGCTCTCTCCTTGAAGGTTTGCAGGTCGTACAGGTCCGGAAATATTGCTGGTGAAAGTTCATTCAAAATTTTACAGTGTGTGGTGGAAAGTGACGCGAAAAAAACACGGTGGAAGACTGCTACTCATCAAGGTTATGAGGATGGTATTATATTTTTAACATGGAATGATGGCGAAAAGTTGCAGCAGGTATAATTCCGAACAATTCCTCATAGCACTCCCCGTGATACAACTGATTGAGGATCCAAAGTGAAGTTATTTACATCTCGGCGTAATTCTAAAGGGTTCATCCTGTTTGAAACACTATGGCAGTCAACAATTTCGAGCGGCCCTTCGTTGGATACGATCGAAAGGGATTTGTTGGTATTTTGGGGTCCCTGCCCAGATATGAGAACAATATTCCATATGAGGCCGAACCTGCACCTTATAGAGTTGCAGGCATTAGTCCAGACTGAAATACTCTCTCATCCTGTTAAGAACAGAATCAGAAAAGTATCGTCTACCCCATTCAGAGACTTTCTCCTGTGAATTCTGTATTTTAGACATAAGTTTGTTTCTACTCTCGATGACATTTAGCTAAGCCGAGAAATATGGTGGAAGCCGGTAGATAGGGGATCACCTGTACTATCATCCGCATAGCAATAAATGACATTGGAATGTAACATGTCATTGATCTGCCAAAAAACTTGTGGCCTATTTGCATAAATTCTCGGGAAGCCCATATTATGATAGAAGCTTTGATAGTAGCGCTTTGAGCCAAACCCGATCAAAGCCTTCGCAATGTCCAAACTAACAGCCAATGCATCCTCTCCACACAATCACCTGAGCCCAACGATGAGTTTGGTACGCCAAGAGATAACCAGCCAAGCGACCCATACTGTTTGTCGTGTTTGTCGCTTTGTAATGTCTGGCCACCCAAGTATCGAAAGAGCTGATAATGGATTCCATTATCTTCGAGATGACGGAGGTTTTAGCAATTGGTCTGTAGTTGGTAGGATTTGAGTGGTCATATTTTTTTGGGGATAGGATAGAGTACATTAAGGCTGTCTTCTAAGAAGCCAGGACAATGTAAGAAGAGTAGGAGAACCAAAAAACGACGCGTTAAGACCAGAGCCAGCTCTAGAGCACACTTTTTCAACACAATAGGAGGGATTCCGTCAGGCTCACTTGACTTTTGGAGGGATTCCGTCAGGCTCACTCGACTTTTGGATATCAAGGGCACGCGAGGCTATTCACACAGAGAGCTGATGTAACCTAATATCCGACATGATGCCCCTGCATCGTGGTATGGTCGGCGGTTTCTATCCCAAGGTCATCAAGGGTCGAGTTTGACGCAAGGAGCTTACCCAGAAGATCGTCTTTGTATTTTGCGTCATGAGCCAACGATCCATTTCCTACTCGTAGGGATGGTAGCTATTGAAGGGTATTTTTGAAAGCCAAAAATACCCTTTAATAGCTTAGACCAGAGACCAGAATTCACGGGTTCCCAAAGGAAGACACTCGAGTCTCTCACCAATACTATTGACGTGCTGTTTCTTTGCCCGATTGATCTCTCTCTTGAAGGATATATAGGCAAGGTTGTAGTCCATTTTATATGTATGTGCGCGAGGTATGTCAACATTTATCAATAACAACAATAGGTCAACAATATTTTTTACTGAACCGTCAACAAGAAAATATTAGCTAACTAGACGTTCCACGCGGCCTCGCCCACATAAATGAGAACCGAAACCGTACATTTTCCTGAAACCGTACATTTTCCCGCAAAAAATAGCCTACGTTCTTGCACATCATGGTCTACTCTACATCTGTGAAAAATAACTTAAAAATTCATCTAGTAGTTCGCGAGATAAACGCCTTCAAATAATTTTCCTGGTTTTTTCTACATTTTCCTATGTTCTTCTTGTCTTAGAGTGATAATTTATAGTTTATAGCCTTCCTCGATAAATGAAACATTTAACAACGAAATAATTTTTCAAATCGGACCAGTAGTTCCTGAGATTGGCACGTTCAAACAAACAAACTCTTCTACTTTATAATATTAGTATAGATTTACATTTTATACCATACACTAATAAGGTCGTATTACATAAATAATGAATCAACTTTTTAACACTAATATACGGGCTTTTATCTTTAAAAACATGTAAAAGCAACAAAATATATAAGAATAAGCGTGTAAATGATCAGAGCATGGCTCAGGAGGAAAAAAATAACGTGGAATAACCGTGCAACATTTCACTGCACTTGTTAAAACTTCATTTATGACACGAATAAACGTGCATTGATACAATAGTGTTAACAAGTCATATACTATTCACTAGAATAATAATTTTATATGGTTTTTCTTAAATATGTAGTAAACCGTTAATATTTGATTTTTAATAAATATATGAGCTGAAAGATATTTTTTTATCTTTAATTTGATTGTACATTATATTTGTCTATTTATTATGTAGTCAAAGTTATGTGGTTCCAAACGTTTTTTTGGCTTCCTGAAGAGTTGTATTTTTTCGATTGCACTTTTATTCGTTGGGGCCATCGATATGTCCTCGAATAAAGTCGAGCGTCTTGGTTTTACTTTAATTTGTGATAATTTAATCAAAGAGTTACCAAAAAAAGAAGCAAAGAAAACGTCGACAGTGGTGGGCGTTACCATTGATTGAAAGAAGAAATTTATTAGAAGCTTCAAATACATTGTTGAGAGAACTAGACGTTGAAGATCCTGATTCATATTATTATCTTCAAATGGATGAAAATAAATTTGAAGCACTTTTCTTCTTGTTGCTCCATTATTGACAAAATAAAATACTTTAATGAGAGACAGCACACCTAACCAAATTAAACTTAAAATGTAATAAGGTATCTGCCTACAGGTGATAGTTTTGGAAGTTTAGAGTCGTCAACACGTGACGTCCGTCGACTACCAGGACTCGAGACAAAATGACTGAACCCGAATGATCGTTCTCTCAGTGTTCAGACCGTTCATTTCTCGTTCATTCGGAGTGGAAGTGAAAAATTTTGGATGACAATATCCAACACGATTGGATCGGTTCACTAATGAATTCATTCGGCACTAATGTTTCATTTTGTGTTTAGATGTGTCACTTGGAGTGAAAGATGCAAAATGAGAGATAAAAATGAACAAAAAATGACCCGTCTGATATCACCTTAAGATAAGTTATGTCAAATTCATGAAACTATTTGTTTTTATTTGCAGTTGGCAAGTTACAAGGTTTTTTCAAATCCACTCATGTTGAGTAAATCAACCGGGTATTTGAACAAACCTTGTAACTTACCTACTTCTAGCTATATATTTCCCGTCCAGTATTCAACGGCCATTCTCCGGTTTGGCATTATTTGCCTCATTACCGTAATATTTTTTTTTTCTCCGTCGATTTAACTTAGACACATTGAAATATTAAAGAAATGAAAGATACGAACACAATATTAAATGTGGCGTGAAACAGTTAGTTAAAGTTTTTTGGATAATGAGACATAAAAATTTATGGGTACGGTAATTAGACAATAGTAGTGTTTTACGTAACGATACAACGACACAATTGACAAAAACTAGCTTAGGGCAACGTACGTAGGCCAAATTATGTAACATAAACATTATCTGTCTTATTCATAAAAAAACCTTATAAAACGTTTATAATGTTTAATAGTTAAAATGCTCTATAGGTTTATGAAACGTTCGATAAAATTGTCTATTCATAACAGTTCTATAAACCTTCTATAACTAAAAATTGTCTATAAGCAAAAATGTTGCCATTAGTAGGAAGTTGGCAAACAAGTTTGACGAACATATTGAATTGATCATAGATAATATGTATCGATTGTCAAAATACGTCTGATCATAGACAAGATGACTGCTTAAAACTATAATTTGTTGTCTACGACTCTACGCCATACGAATTACGAAACGTCAACTGTCAAGTAAAGCTGTCAAGTGTCAGTGTAAAGCTTGCATTATTACAAAAAATGGGAAAAATTATATAACCAAGAAGCTTAAAATAAATAATTATATATTGCTATAGATTCTTGTATAGTTTGTCGATTCTTGATGAACAACAATTTACATTTACAAAATATTTGTGACAAATGTCAGTTTTGAGTTATCAGCTGTTATGAGTTCGGCCATCTTGTATCTTATAGTACTGTTAAAGTAGGGTTCTGGCCTCTATAACTTTATGATAGGTTTATAGAACTCTTTGATGTTATATTGCTATTATGAATACAATTTTTTGCGAATCTTCTTATAGCGATCATAAAGGACACTTTAGGTGTTCTATAAGTTTTTATGAATAAGACCGTTAATATATAATAAAAATCTAATTTTAACATAATTGAAAAGTAAAGATTACGGTAATTAGACAAGTTTGTAACCAAAGCTACGGCCACTAATTAAAGCCACTAATTAGATACTAACGTGCTTTATCGGCGGCACACTAACATTAACGACGTGGGACCGCTGACGGGCCATGGCACACACTAAGGAGAAGCAACCCGTGTACTTGTAATGTGCCAAATCCTGATATTTTTGGATGGGCATCCAAAAACAGCAGGTGTTACGGTAATTAGGACCTTTGATCGGACAAGCGATTATTACATGATAACTATTTATAGGCTGAGCCTATTGAGTCGATATTTTGCAATGCGATAACCCAATGTTTATAGGCGTTTAAAACCATGAATAGATTAAATTAAATAGGTACGTTATAAAAATTACAAGCAAGTTTCGAGATCAAGTTGGTGTGGGGACACGTTACGGTAGTTAAAAAGACATGATTTTTGAACACGACTTCAATTAATTTAGTCTGAATTACTTAAATTAAAAGCCTGTGTTTAAGTTTGTAGCTAGATACTGATGCTATCTACCGTTTAAAAATATTACATACTTGAATAAGATAATGTTACAGAGTATACAAGCCCGGGACACGTACATTTTGCTCTCCTGAGAATGGCCGTCAAATCATTTTCCCGGTCCTAAAAACTTACTTATCCGCTTCATCCACTAATGTCTTCGTTTCTAATCTGATCATGTTGTCCATCCGTGCCAAAGTGGACTCTTACAAACTGAACTACTGATTATAATTATGCGAGAACTAGCCTATGTCGATTATTATACGTAGCGCCATGTTACATTGTACTATCATTATCTAATCACTAGCCACAAAAAGTTGGGATTCTCTGCGGTAACTTTCTGGATATATTTAAGAAATACGAAGTGCTGAAATAAGGTAAAAAGTTATGGCTTCTGTAAAGTTTCCTCAAGAGATTTATAGAGGTAGTAAACTCTTAAAACGTTTTATGTTACATAAGCGAAACCCCAGTTTGAGTGCGAGCTTAGTTAGCTTTATTATTTGCGATATATTCTTTGTAAGTCAGCGTCACGTCAATTATTCTTTATTTTAGGTTTCATACGTTCAAGAGTGAGATGTTTTATTATGTTTTCGGTTATCTTTGTCGAAATGGAACAAAGGAAAAATATGGATCTTGTATTAATAATAATTTGACAATAATAATAACGTAACAAAAATTGCTTGTTTAAAAATATAAGATTAGAATTAATATGTTATGTAATTAGATTAAAATTATCAAAGTAATAATATCGCAGCAGTAGATAGTATTTTCTTTAATTTTGCTACAATGACATCTATTTCAGGAGGCTAGGATACACACGAGCACTGACATAATACCAAATTATACTCTATAGAATTAATGCCCTCTTAGAAAAATAAAGTCTAATAGTTAGTTATCTCTTTCTCGCTGTCGATCCTGGTGACACAGGAGATACAGTGGTGGGAACGTGTAGTGGGCCAAATCCCTTTTAAAAAAATGTCTCTTTCTCTCACACGGTATCAGATTAGGCCGTACCAGGTCAACCCAAGAAAATAAGATAGCGTTAAATTAATTTGCAAAACTTCTCTCTATTAGATGACCTTCTCTCTATTAGATGACCTTCTCTCCATTAGATGACCAGATTACATTTTCAAATACAGATTTCTATGTAGCTTTAGGTATCTAAAATATAAAAACAAAAGTACTAGGAAAACATAAATAGGCGCTAGTGACATGTCAGTGTAATGAATCATTGCCTCTCCGACCGTGACAGGTTTATAGGTCTGCGCGGCGATACGGGACCCTCTGTCACGATGCTCGCGTGACATGACAGCTACAAACGGCTAGCCGCCAGCCAATACCACTAAATGCATGTGCATAGTTAATGCATTATACCACAGACTGCTAACCTAATATAATAACTTAATAAAATCATACAAAATTAATTTATGCACCTCGTAGGTGACTCGTGTATCCATACTTCTATACTAATATTATAAATGCGAAAGTGTGTCTGTCTGTCTGTTACCTCTTCACGCCCAATTCGTTGAACCGATTTCGCTGAAATTTGTCATGGAGATACTTTGGGTCCCGGGAAAGGACATAGAATACTTTTAATCCTGAAAAATGAACGGTTCCCGCGCGATAAAATAATTTTGCCGCAACGGAGTTGCGGGCGTCATCTAGTTACAGATATACCTCTTGAACAATAATCCTGATCATCTTTAACTTGTTCTTGCTCTTTCTTTTCCTCATTAAAACATGGATTTAAGGCGGGATTATAGGCGACTGACATTTTAAAATTTGAGACAAACTAGCTCAATAGATGGCGCTCGAAAGGTACATATTTACATATCAAGCCCTAGTCGATTTTAATATTTTCAGAAATAATGTGATCACGTGGTAAACTCGACATACAGAGTAATGATTAACAGAGAGGCCATGTTCATAACTTATGCATAACTTGATAAACGAATCTTTAATTTTGTATTGTAATAAAATGATGTATTTATATTTTATAGATATTTAAATATGATGTTTGTTCTGTACTCACGAACATAAAAAAGTATTTCCTCATAATAATACATATACAAATTACAATGTATAACAAAATAAAGTATTACCCATACATAGTTCATCGCAAATGTTCATACTTCATGATATTGGCATATTTTCCATAGAAACATTGGAATTCAAAAGCAACTCTTTTAACGCTGCTACTTTCACAGTGAACTTTATATAAGGGACACATACACATCCCAAAGTATTAGTACCGAAGTAGATTTAAAATTCGATAAAGTAGATTCAAAAGTTCTTAACTAGAATAAAAACAGCTCGCTTACTGCAGCTGGGAAATAGGGAGCTTATTTTATGACCTCAATGAGAATCTTGTGCTTGGGTTTATTGCAATAGCTTTAATAAATAAGAATTGTAGAGTGTAGCCCTTATGATGATCACTTATATCACCTGGAATTAATATACCTTATACCCTCTACAAGTTAGAAAACGATAACTCTACTTGCAGTAAAGGTAACGTTTTTGTTTTCATTATAATAATAATAATATATTCATTATACTTATGCAGATCATATTCATATTTTCTTTGTCATTTTAATTTTTAGGAATCTGTACCCAAAAGAGATATCCGTCTGTCTGTCTTCAGGGTGTATATCAAGTAAACTCGGTAGCTAGAGAACTTAAATTTTCGAGAATATTTTATTATTTTTGCTGTCACCAATTACCATAACAACAAAATATAGAAACAAAATATTTAAATGAATGAAAAAGAGGTCTGAAATATTAAAAAAAAAATGCAAAACATCTAGTCGTAAGATAAACAATTTATAGTAGATATTAATTTTCTTTTTAATATACTAGAATAGATAATTGAACCGATGAATTGAGATGAGTAAGTAACTTTCTGTTTAGTCGTTGTCAAAG